>CM060912.1:911272241-921272241 GCA_030737875.1 Allium sativum | reverse complement strand
TAAATGTTTACTTCGGTAAGGTTCGATAATCTCAATTAGTTAATAAAATCTTTTGAAATGATATTCAAAAGAAGATTAAAGAATAAACGTAAAAGAATTTATCTTTGATAAAATTAATGGGAACCTTTCCCTAATAATATGAATATTTTATTAAAAGACTATTCTGACTTGGAATGAGGCGTATGATGTGTTTTTATAGCACTTGATTATAAAATACATGAATTATTCGGAAAGACTGGGTTTAACCCAATTTGAATAACTAATACGAGTCGATGTTGAAGACGATGGTTGAAGACCGGAGTTCTTCACATCTTTTGGGTGATTACTGATGTCTTGATTGGGCCATACACCCAAGACAAGGTAATAAGTGGTGATCGTCCAAACGTACTTGGAGATCGATGGATATGCGAGGACCTATCTCCTGTATTGGACATATGGGACAAGGAATAAGGTGCCTCCGGTTTCGTTCAGACCCAGGACGGACTTGTAAATGGATGGTATGTCTGACATTGTATTCCTTTATGCTGTATTCGTTGGTCACATCTAAATATATATATGTTTGGTGGCAGAGAATTTATTCTCTTGCTTAACACCCTTCTCTGAGACGTACGAGCTTAAAGGTTATATATTGGCAGAAATCAATGGTACGGTTTGGACTGACAATGTGCATGCTAAGATGCAAATGATCAAGGCTTTTGTTGAAAAGTAGAGCCTTGTGGTTGATGATCAAAGCACAGCTTATTTAGGCATAGCTTTGTGTATAGCATTACTTCGCGAGCCTCACACCCCGGTATGGACCAGAAACGGGAGAGGACTGCAGGGAGAATATACGTTTCTTTCTGGCTAGGAGTGGTGTCATGGTATAGAGCCTAGACATTTTACTTATGTGGATGATGGAATGAGGCGCCTCAGATATTGAGTCCCTAGTGGCTTAGATTTACGCCCCATACGGCGGGGAAACATATTGTTCAGGCATAACTAATCCACTAAAGTATTTGTGGACTGGCCCTGAAGATCCAAGGGTCACTCGAGCTCTGATCCTGAGACATGGTAGGCTAGATTGACTCAAATTTGGTAAGGACGATCCCTTTCCTTGGTTCATAGATTGAAATCCAACTTCCAATACGACATTGTGTTGTTTTGATTGTAGAACTAGTATGGCGACATGATATATGGTACCCACGCCGTCTATGATTGATACATTTATATTTGAAGTTGTTTTTGACACTACACACCTATAGTAATATCAGAATAATTTGTTTTAACGTAACAAGCATGTTTGGCTATTATAAGGTAAAACTCTATCCTCCGACTTGGTTGCATTGTATGATGGGACCTGAGTCTTATAATAGCTTCATTTTTCCAAAAAGCATTGCGTTGTTTTATTTTAGACTAAGACTCATGTGGAGTAAACCCATTCCGTATTATACAGCGTGGTCCCGTGATTTACCCAACTTTAAAATCAAGCTAATAACTGTTTTAGTTCTCACACCAGTCCCATGACTGAATTGGAGTTTATTGTTTTAACCTAAACTCTGAGTGTCCCTATTTTCCACACGGGCAGCTAGTAGTTTTGGTTTTGCAGAAATTATATTCACAGGATCCTGGTTTACAGTTGAAGCGATATTCGGAGATCTTTGTATCCGTGTATTTCTTTCAGTTGTATTTTGTATTATTTTTCCGTTGCATTGTAATTTAAATCTCTGATATTTTTCTGATGTATATTATTTATCCATATTATGGAATATTCTTGTACTCTGATGTAATTGTTGTAATAGCAATGAAATGTTCTTCTGTTTGTGTTCTGATTTGTCGTGTTCTCAGTTCAATCCGTACTTTCCTTTACGGGGAAGTTTGGGTCGTTTCATTTGGTATCAGAGCTTTGGTTTACAAAGCTAGAGAACAAGAAACAATAGAACCGAATGAAAGTATTCATCAGAGATTAGATTAGTAATATCCAATAAGAATGGCTCGTTATAGATAGGATCAGCAGTATCCTAAAACGAGCGTGAAGAGTGTTATTTTCAAAATCAAATTAGTTTTAAAACTTTAAATCAATTATTCGTATCAGAATATTATATTTTGAATTGAATTTGGACAATCTAGTATAGGGAGATTTTGAGTATATGCCTGACGAGATGTATATTCGAAGCCTCAAATACTAGATAGATATAGAATCACACTCTAGTCGCCCAGAGATGTTTCTGATGATGGTTCGAAACATCATCAGTGCTTGTGTTCGAGTTACGAAAATGGGATATCTATATATTTCCAATGTGTGAGAACCAAAACTTAGTTATAGTTTATTGCTGTGATTTGCACTAAAAATATGATTTTTGACTATATATAAAAGTTATATATATTTAAAAGGTTAATCACCTAATTGATTGCTGGTTGTGATGTTTGATAATTACTTTAACTAATTAAAATATTGGAATGATAAATAATTTAACCAATATGAGAAAGAATGATAAATTTAGCTAAATCGAATTTAATATTGAGCTGAATTGAAAATTGATTAGAATTGAAAGTTGAGTTGATTAGTTAAACAACTTTCAGTTCCATTCCTTTTCGAGGACGAAAGATTTTAAGTTGGGAGATTGTAACAACCCGGAAATTATGAATCAATTTAAAATTTTTATTCTAGCAATTTTAATGGATTTTGGGTATTTAAAATCATTTATTTTAAATACTAACGACTAAAAATTTATTTAAATCGAAGTTAGAACATATAAATTTATTTTAATTATAAAACAAGCCTGAAATGGCACGGTAGTTTGAAAATTCCATTTTAAATTTCAAATGAATGTACAAGATTCAAAATAAATCAGATTTCAGTAAAGCAAGAAATATTTGAATATATTTAACAATATCTTTCTAACGGATGTGAAAAATTGAAATTTCATAGCGGGAATAAAAAGTTATGGCCTCTTAAATATTCAGAATAGTCACTATGGAATTTAATATAATATATAACCCTTATAAATAGCCATTTTGCAAATGACCTACATTTTCAAGGAAACCACTTTGATTGGATCCGTTATGTCAAATTATTACAAGATTCCAAATTCCATAATTTTTGAAATTAATATGTAAGCGTGGCAAAAGAAAACGTGTTTTGTCAATTTCAGTCAAATTGGATGGGCCAAAAAATGGCCATTTTTCAAACGGTCTCCAAATTCGACGATATTAATTTTGTTAGGACCATATCATTAAAACAAAGTCAGAAATAATTTTTCTGTAATTTTCGGAGTTAGTATGTGGCCCCGGTAATTTAAAATGTACGTTTAAATCAAATATATATTGATTTATATTTTAATTTTGATAAAAACAAATCAAAACAGTCGAACTGGGTTACGAAAAATTTCCATTGTGTCCGGAATGGGGGTATATAGCTAGGGGCAACAGTCGTTGGGATTCGTTTGGAGTTTGAGGTGCTAAACTAGTATTATTATAATTAAATTGAAATAAATAAATAAAATAATTATAGAATGCTATGAATACACCGTATAATACGTATTTCTCCTAAATCCTAAATGTGCCGCCACTTAAGAAATCAATGGCGGTCGTGCTCCGATCTTCCTCCTCCATACTTTCCCAATCTGATCAATAAAAATCGAAATACCAAAGCAAAGATTGAAGGGGAGGTCGAGGTATACAAGATGGATGGTGGTGATCGAGTTTGGTGGGGTGGCGTGGCCGGAATTTGGTGGAGAACCAGCTATGGTTGATGGGGTTTTCAGAGGACAGGGCGACCTCGAATTTCGAGTCGTGGTGCGCGAGGAGAGAGGCTGGAGCGCCGGACGTCGGGGCAGTGTTGGATCGGTGGATGGTGGCTCGAGTGGAGGGGCGCAGGTGAAGTTTGAAGTCAACGATGGGTGGGTTCGGGTTGTTCTGTGTTGACTATTATCTAAACATGGAAGAAGATACAGTAAACTTGTTTATTTATTTTAATTAATTAATTAGTTTAAAATAAACGTTGTTTTAAAAAATAAAATAAACATTGTTTAAGAAATAAAATAAACATTGTTTTGAAAAAAAAAACATTGTTTTGAAAAATAAAATAAACATTGTTTTGAAAAAAAAATAAACATTGTTTTAAAAATAAAAAGTTCATTCTTTTAAAAATAAAAATATCAAAGTTTTATAAAATAAAATTGACATAGTTTTAAAAAATAAAATTGACATTGTTTTTAATTAATAAAATAGCAGTGTTTTTAAAAATAAAAATAAGCATTGTTTTTAAAATAAAAATATGGTTTTTATTATAAATGGCTTATAATAAAAATATAATTTATATATATATATATAGCACAAATGAAAATTTGATTTTTCATGTGTATAACATTGTATAAAAATGTGATTTATATATATACACACAGACATATCGTAATAAAAATATAATTTTTATTATATATAACACAGTATAAAAATATAATATAACTAGCGTTGTAATAAAAATTGGGCTTTTATATGTACAACTTTGAAATAAAAATATGATTTTTGCGCATATGTCATTGAAATAAAAATATGATTTTTATATATATAACATTACTTTAAAATATGATTTGATATAATAGATTAAATAAAATGTGATTTTTATTAATGAATTTTGCTTAAATAAAAATGTGTTTTTATTATATACATAACATAGTAAAAATATGATTTTTATAAATATAAAATCGAATAAAAATGTGATTTTATAATGTAATAGAATTTATAAAAATAGGATTTTATTATAAATGACTTTGTTTAAAAATATAAAAGCATAGTTTTAAAAATGAAATTTTTATTATATATAACATTGAGATAAAAATATGATTTTTAATATGTATACCGCGTGAAACAGATTGCAATGGAACCGACTGAAAGTAGAACATAATCCAAACCATACACTTAATGAATGACGGAGTGGAAACCAAAAGTGAGAACTCCTCAAAAAAAATTCTGCACAGTTATTTATTTATTTTCATAATTGGAAAATATATAGAATTGCCAGTTTAGATTTTTATTAATTTAATCATTATAAATTGTATACGGTGCTTGTTAGATCACTTCCCTCGTCCATGGACCATAGACGATTTAAATTGATTGTATTGTGTGTTGTTTGTGATGTTGAAATGTTTAACATATTAAAAATAATGTTAACATAAATATGGTAATTGAAATTAAATTATAAATATTCATTTATAATTTGAACAGTGAAAATTGGTTAAATAGAAAATAATTCAGACTGAATTAGAATTGGTTAAATCTATTAACCAACGATTTATTTAAACAAACTGTTGTTGTTTGAATACCCCACGCGGGTATTGGGATGATATTTGACATACACTAATCCCAATATTTAATTATATGTCAATCGACGGATTGACAGGCTTTGATGAGCGTTATTTATTTATTTTAATGCTCACACAGTTGTGAATTTCAATCTAGATGTGAATGGATTGTTTAATGATTATTTATCATTGTTGTTGCATACATGCGATGTGTGAAATCCATATAGCTGAAATTATATGGTAATTGATTGAGTCGTATACCAACTTGTAATTCCACAAAAATTCGGACCAGTCAAAATTTATTGAAATCCCCATTCATTCAAACAAACAATGACAGTTACCACTTTATTTGAATAAGTATACAACATCACAGAATTCATTGGAAAGAATCTTTAATAAATACTCTGCAAATATTCTTTTTAAAAAATATATCTATATCTCTCTTGTAGAACTTCCTTTCAAAAGATAAACATCTTATAAATGCTCCTTTGTGATAAATAATTAATAACTCCAAACTAATCATCAAGAAAAGAAATACTTGAAATTATTGTTTTATAGAAAACATTTTTCAAAGTAATGCATTTCGATAATGTAATTATGGCTATCCAGCCGTAGGTATTCTATGTCTGTCCTAGTCCCCTACTAATCCTTATGTTCTTGAATTCAGGACTTTAGGCAAGTCATACTAAGTCATCAATGTCCTCAATCATCAGTCGTATGTGTTATTTTCTTACCGAAGCAAAGATGGCAATCAATATAGTACGTTGAAATCATGTGCAAGAATAAATTAAAATATAAGCTTAAGAAAAAATGTAATTCTTTAAATGATGAGTATGCTCACAGTACTCCTTGCTATCTTCGTGCAAAAGCTTTGTACTACTTATCGTCAACCCAAAGCAATCCAATGTCTTCCTCGAATCGTCGTAATTCGCAAAACTCACACCAACCTACCTTTTTCTTGGTTTTGACACGTTTTGATGCTCTTTTACTTTGATTTAACATTTCTACTTTTGACAGCTTGTTTGTAATACACTATGAAGATGCTCAAGTCCAAATTTGAGAAGATTTGGAGTAGTTTACCATAGTTTTATACTCAAAGCAATTACTACAGCGTTTCTGTTGCGCTTTGAAAAATTCTGGGTAGTTTATAATAGTTTTAGACTCAAAATAGCTATTACAGCGTTTCTGTCATGCTATGAAAAGTTCTGTTCGTTTTAAAGTACTTTATAATCAATTCAGAGAAAAGACAGCGCTTCAGAAATGCTTTGACAAGTTCTGGGTGGTTTATAATGATTTTAGACTAACAACAGCTACTACAGCGTTTCTGGATGTTATGAAAAGTTTTGGGTAGCTTATTATGCTTCATAAATAATTATGAGTAAAGACAGCGTTTTAAAATGCTCAAAAAAGTTCTGAAATTCAGATTTTCAGCCAAATTTTCAGCAAAATGTATGAGGCTATTTCTCTATGATAAAAATAGTTTTTGACTCCAAATTTTTTATAGTAAGAAGCTCTCTTAGTCTACTTAATTATCATGAAAATAAAACCATAAAATCATTTATCGATTTAATATAAATAATTCAACAATACAAGGCAAGTTAATATAAAGAGTACATAAACGATACATCAGTCTACATCGCCTGTGGCGGAATCATAATACATATATAGTCATGGCAGAAAGAATCATAGTCATCACATTGTAGTCAAGCCTCGCCATGAGCCCAAAAGTGCACCTTTGCTGCGGTGCCAAGCCAAAATATGCCATCTACCTGGTACTAGGCTGCCCGTGTGAAAATAAGGGCACCCGAGTTTGCAAGGTGAAACAAACTACGAGTCAGTCATGGGACTGGTATGAGAAATCTACTTAACTAGTTATACAAGAACAATAAGGCAAATCAAAGGACCACGCCACTTTCGTGGAACGGGTTTACTCCAATGAGTGCTAGTGCATGAAAGAAAGTAAATTTTAAATCATCGCTGTGCTTTTTATAAAAATGAAGCCATTATAAGACTCAGGTCCCATCACACAATGCAACGCAAGCCGGAGGATAGAGTTTTACCTTATAATGACCAAAAATGCTTCATACGAATAAAACACAAGCGTTTGATATTATTACTAGTGAATATATGTTTCAAAAGCAAATTCAATCATAAATATCAATCCTAGGCGGCATAGCTACCATCTACTATGTCGCCATACTAGTAATACATTCACATCCGCAATTATATTGGAAATTGGATTCCATCATGAGTCGAGGCAAGGGGCAAGCTCCTCTCCGTTCGAGACACTCTAGCAAATGTCCCAGGATCGCACACAGCAGTCCTTGGAATCGGCTGGGCCGGTCCTCTCTTACTTTTGAGGATTAGTTATTCCTGAACACACGTTTCCCGGTCCTTACAGACCTATAATCGAGGCGCCTCGCATTCCAACAACCACACAGGTGAAAAGTATATATAAATGTCAGGGCTGGTAGGTCACTGACACCACCGTAGCTAGGAAGAAACGTCGTGCTCTCCCAGCTATAATAACCCGGAAATCTGAGCCAATTTAAAAAATTTATTTTGGCAATTTCAATGAATTTTGAATATTTAAAATGATTTATTTTAAACAATAACGACGAGAAATTTATTTTGAATAGAATTAGAACGTATATATTTATTTGAATCGATATTAGAATATAAATATTTATTTATAATTATAAAAGGAATTGAAAATGGCGCGGTAGTTTGAAAATTCGATTTCAAAGTTCAAATGAATGTACAGGATTCAAAATAAACCAGATTTTAGCGAAACCTAAAATATTAGAATCTATTTGAGAATATCTTTCCAACGAATCCGAAAAATCGAAATTTCATAGCGGGGATAAAAAGATATGTCCAGTTGAAATTTCAGAATAGTCGCTATGGAATTTCGGCCCTTAAAATAGAAATTTTGCAAATGACCTCGGTTTTCAACGAAACCACTTTTGTTGGATTCGATATATCAAATTATCACTAGATTCCAAAATTCGTAATTTTTCAAATCAATATGTGAGCGTGGCGAAGGAAAACGCGTTTGACCAGTTTCAGTTGATTTTAATCGACTGGAAAATGGCCATTTTTCAAACGATCTCAGAATTCGATGAAATTAGTTTTGTTAGGACTGTATCGTCAATATGAAGCTAGAAAATATTTTTCGAGAATTTTTAGAGTTCATATGTGGCCCCGGTAAATTGAAATGCGCGTTCAAATTCAATATACAGATCTATATTTTGATTTTGACGAAAATTGATCGAATCAGCTTACGATACATATCTCATAGTGTTCGGAATGGGGGTAGTTAGATATGGACGACAGGTGGTGGGTTTCGTTTCGAGGTCAAAATAAAAAGGTACCTTTTTGAAATTAATTAAATAAAATAATATATATATTCCTATATCTGCACCCTTCTTCTCTCTCTGCCTTTCATATTGATTTTAAAATAAAAAAAGAGAAAGAAAAGAAAGGAGCCCCCCCCCCCCCGTCGATGTTCATCGTTGCGTCGCCTAGGGTGGTCGCCGCCACCGAAGTCTCCGCCCCCTCCACCCCCTTTTCTCGAATCAAACCCGTGAGCCACCCAAACCCCGTCGCCACCCCAGGCCAGCCAACCCGCCTCCGAACAACCGCCACCTCTGGCGAAGCAACCCACCCCTTCCTCTCGTTTTACTGTAAGCCCTCTTTTATTTTATTTATTTTTTATTTTTATTTTTCCTTTGTTGTTGATTCTTTTTTCTATATATGGAAAGTAAGTAATTAGTTTATTAGAAAAAATAGGGTTTTTATATTATTTTTAAATGAAAGATTAGATTTTTAAAATGATAAAAGTTTGATTTTTAATGCTAAAAAGGTTGGATTTTTAATATAGCAAAGTAATGATCTTTTATAAAGAAAGTTGCGATTGTTAGCTTAGAATAGTTTGAATCTTTATATGAAATGTTAGAAGAAAAATATAGATTAGTGAAAGAAAAAAATTCGATTTTTATATACAAGGTAGCGTTACAAAGATTCAATTTTTATTCGTATGAAAAAACTATAAAGATGAGATTTCTATTTGTGGAAAGGCATGAGCTTGTATATATGAAAAATATGATTTTTGTAGTATAGGAAGAGAAAAATACGATTTTTATATTATATAGATAGTAAAAATTTAATTTTTATTCATGTAGTAGCGATGAAATAAAGAGTCGATTTTTACATATAGGAAGTGAAGTTAAAAATTCGATTTTTATGTATAGGAAGCGAAGTTAAAAATTCGATTTTATATATATATATGAAGTGAAGATAAAGATGTGATCTTTATAGATGTAGCTATATAAAAATATGATTTTTATATTATAGAAAGAATAAAAATATGATTTTTATATAAGGAGAAGAATAAAGATATGAACTTTATTATATGAACACCGTTATTAAAAATAGAATTTTTATCTATATAGTAGAGGTGTAAAAATAGAATTTTTATCTATATAGTAGCAGTGTAAAAATATGATTTTTATATACATAGCAACAATATAAAAATGTGATTTTTATATATGTAGTGGCCACGACGAAGATTTCTACATATGAAGAGTCGTGGCGTTTGGTTTAGCTTGGGTGAGAACTCCTCACTTTTAATTTATTTTCTAGTCTGAAATATATACTAGGATGCAGACGGTGCTTAGCAGCACCCGACACCCGTCGTCCACAGACCATGGATGACTTGTTTGTTTGATTGTTGTGTTGCGAAATCTGATTGTGTGATGTGGAATGAAATAAAATATTTTATAGTGGAAATTATTTTATAGTTAAAAATGTGATTTTTAACGTGTATATAAAATAAATAGAAATAAACAAATCGGAGATTTGTTTATATACACTGGTTTGACTGATAATGATTGGGACAATAAATTTTACACGTCGCCCAACAGCACAAATAATATTTTGTGTTTGTGGATTGAAACCCCACACGGGTGTTGGGATGATATTTGATGTACACTAATCCCAATTATTTAGTTGTATGTCGATCGATTGGTCGACAGACTGTGTAAGCGTTAATTATTTATATTTAATGCTTATGCAGTTGTGTGATGCACTCTGGATGATGGTTGATTATTTATCGTTGCTATTATATACATGTGTTGTATGGAAATCCATATAATAAACGTTATATGGTAATTGATTAGGCCTCATTCCAATATTGAAAATAAATTCATGTGTTGAATTGAAAATAAATTCATGTGTTGAATAGAAAATAAATTCATGTGTTGAATAAATGCCGTGTTAATTAGATTGACGCCATTTTGACGTGAACGATATTTATATCGATTTTATTCATTTTTATAATGAATATAGAAAAGGAAGTGATTTCAAAATATAACGTTTTGAAAATAATATTATCTATAGATTAATGATATGGAATATTCAATTTTGATTAGAAATTGAATATGAAGTTGAAATCGTTTTGAAAAAGAATTTAAAACGATTTATAAAATACGTTTTAAAAGGAAATCGACGAAGTATATTATATATATATATATAATATATTGGCCTGAATAGAACGCGCCGCGGCAGTTCGCGAATTTCGACCATTGACTTCGAATGGATATTGCGGGAGATCCGACCGTCGGATTCTCCTAAAACCGGAACCGTTGGGTTCGTATCGAAAAGAGATTTCTAAGGAATATTAGAAATTTGAAATCTAACGGTTGGATTTGGAATTATGTCCAAATCAAATTTGGAAAAGGTCGTTGTAAGTGCAGTTCGATGGCCGTTGATGGAAATCGACTGTACGGGCCTTGATAAATTTATTAAAAATAGTAATAATTTATGTAAAATCATAAGAAATGATTTATGAAGAATTGGGATGAAAAACTCCAAATTTGAAATGATAAAGATAGATTTTTATCGAAATGAACTAGTTTTGAACTAGAATTATGATTCTATTTGTCTTTAAAAATAAATAAAGTGGATTTGAAATGGTTTTGAAAATAACCAGAATTTCCAATAATTGAATTGGAATGGATTTGAATCAAAATTGTCCATGGAATATTTCGATGTTGGATTTCGTGATTATAAAGATATTGTTATGGAAATTTGAAAGATATATTTATATCGTTATTTCCAATACGATATTTGTTGGTCGTAGAATTTGATATTGAATATAAGCCGATATATTTTCTATTCAGAGCCTTGTATTTAGTATCAAATGTGAATTGGGTTTGTTGTGAATGGTGTCTTCATTAACACTGTTCTTAAACCTAGTTGAGAAAGAGATTAAATCTTTTTATTTAGATTTAATGAAGTGTACATAATTGGAATTGAATTTGAATTGATTTTTGGGTTTATCGTGAACAATGTTTTAAATAACACTTGTTCTTTAACCTGATAATTAATGGAATGTGATTTTGGGTAGTCGTGACGGTATCTTCAAAAATACTGTACTTAGACCCAGCTGAGTTAAGAAAATCAGAAACTAACTGGAGGTTAGTTAAGTTGAATGGTTTCTTGGGTATTGATCTGATGTTGGTTTTGGCCTTCGGGGTTAATATTTAGGGAACTGTTCTCTTACTAATTTACGGTTAGAGACTAATAGAATGGAATGTGATGTGGGTTTATCGTGAACCGTGTTTTAAATGACATTAGTTCTTTAACCCAGTTAAAGATTAAAACCAAGTGGAGTTTTAATGAATCTTTAATTAGATTGAAATGATCGAGAATGGAGTATCACCAATTTTGCTCCAGGCGATAGTTAAATCTTTAATTAGATTTAAACGTGAAATGGTAATTGAATTTACCGATAACACCGTGGTGCTAGATATGAAGTATGACCAGTTTTACTTCATGGGATGAATAGGTTGGGATTGGGAAATTAAAACAAATGATTACTTCGGTAAGGTTCGTTAATCCCGACTAGTTGAATCGATATTCAAAAGAAGATTAAAGAATAAATTTGAGGAATTTATCTTTGATAAAATTAATGGGAACCTATCCCTAAGAATGTGAAGTTTAGCAACTAACTGAAGATTAGTTAAGTTGAATGGTTTCTTGGGTATTGATCCGATGTTGGTTTCGGCCTTCGGGGTTAATATTTAGGGAACTGTTCTCTTACTAATTTACGGTTAGTGACTGATGAATTGGAATGAGGCATATGTTGTGTTTGTGTAACACTTGTTTATTATATATGCGAGTTATTCGGAAAGACCGGGTTTATCCCATTCTGAATAACTGATACGACGATAAGTCAAAGATGAAGATGGTGGTTGAAGACCGGAGGTCTTTACGTCGTTTAGGTGATTACTGATGGTCTTGATTGGGCCGTACACCCAAGAGGAGGGAATCAGTTAGTGATCGTCCAGACATACTTGGAGATCGATGGATATGCGGGGTACTTGGTGCCTCCGGTTTCGTTCAGTCTTTGAACGAACTTGTAAATGGACCGTGTGTCTGACATTGGATTTTATTCTGTGTGATTGATTCCTATTAAATATATATCTGTTTGGCGGCGGAGAATTTATTCTCTTTCTTAACGCCCTTCTCTAAGACGTACGAGCTCAGGGGTTATATATTGATGGATATCAAACGCATGGAGTGAATTGCCTGTGTGGCATGCCTAATTGGCAATATGATCAAGGCTTCTGTTGAAAAGCAGAGTCTTGTGGGTGATGATCAAAGCACAGCCTGTGTGGCACAACTTTGTGTAACGTGAATTCGCGAGCCTCACACCCCGGTTGTGAATCAGAAACGGGAGAGGACATCAGGGAGGGCATACATTTCTTTCTAGTTAGAAGTGGCGTCAGTGATTTTACACGCCCTGACGAGTTTGACTTATGTGGTTGTTTCTGTTGCGAGGCGCCTCGGATATATCGGTGACTATGTGAAGCCGATGGAATCATTTGTTGGCTCATTTACGCCCGCCCCCAAAGGGCGGGGAAACGTAGTGTTCAGGCATAATAATCCACATTGGTGGACCGGCCCTGACGATCCAAGGGGCAATTGCGGCTGTTCCTAAGAGGCGGACTAGAGCATCTCGAATTCGGTAGAGGACTATCTTTTGCCTCGGTTCACAGATGGAAATCCAATTTCCAATACGAAACTGCGGATTTTATTTGTAACTTATACATGGCGACATAGTGGCATAGGACGCTCATGTCGCCTATGATTGATATTTATGATTATATATAAAATCAGAAACTAACTGGAAACGAGCTAAGATGGGTGGTTTCCTGGGTATTGGTCTGATGTTGGTTTCGGCCTTCAGGGTTAATACTTAGGGAATTGTTCTCTTACTAATTTACGGTTGGAGTCTGATTAAGAATCAAAAGATAAAATTTCGCGTATCAAGCATTCTTTGGCTGTTATAAGGTAAAACCCTATTCTCCGGCTTGCGTTGCATTGTGTGATGGGACCTGGGTCTTATAACAGCTTCATTGTTCTTTATTTAGCATTGCGCTGTTTGTTTATGCACTGGTATTCTTGGGGTAAAAACCCGTTCCGTGTTATACGGCGTGTTCCCTTGATTTACCGAACTTTAAAAATCAGATTAATAATTGTTTTAGGTCTTACACCAGTCACATGACTGACCTGGAGTTTATTGTTTTAACCTAAACTCTGGGTGCCCTTATTTTCGACACGGGCAGCTAGTAGTTTTGGTTTTGCAGATTTATATTCACAGGATCCTGGTTTACAGCTGGAACGATATCCGGAAAGCTCTATATCCGTATATCTCTTCTAGTTGTGTATTGTATTATTTTCCGTTGCTATGTAATGTATTGTAATCTCTGATATTTTATAATGTATTTCATTTGTTTATACTCTGTATTCTGATGTAATTGTTGTAATTAACAATGACATGTTCTTCTGTCTGCGTTCTTTTGTGTTGTTCTCAAAGTATCCGCTCTTTCCTTAACGGGGAAGTTATGGGTTATCACAGTTGGTATCAGAGCTTTGGTTTACAAAGCTCAGAGAACAAGACACGTTAGAACCATACGAAAGAATTCATCAGAATTGGATTAGTAATATCCAATGAGAATGACTCGTTAGAGATAGGATCAGTAGTATCCTAGAACGAGTGTGAAGAGTATATTTTTAAAATGAAAACAATTTTGTTTTGAAAATTTAAATCAATTATTCATAATTGATTATTTATTTTATATTAAATTTGGATAGTTCAGTATATAAAGATTTTGCATATACGTCTGATCCGCGTGTATTCGAAGTTTTAATATACTGGATAGATATAGAATCACACTCTAGTCGTCGGACATGATTTTGATGATTGACGCGTCATCATCAGAATTTATTTTCGTGTTTCGAAGGTGGGATTTCTATATGATTCCAATTGACTGGTGTGAGAACCAAAGCTAGATAGGGCTTATTGTTGTGATTTGGCATCAAAAATCTGATTTTTTGGGTATGTATCAAAGTTATGAATTTGAAAAGATAATCAACTAATTGATTGCTGGTTGTGTTGTTTGATTATAGTTTGATTAATTAAAATGTTGAACCTTTAGCCAAATTGTATCAAATAGTGAGTTGTATTGAAAATTTGTCGCATTTGCATACATATGCATGTACTTACATTGAACAGGTCATAGCAAAGAGGCTAGAGCAGAAGAATAAAATTGTTTGTCCGACAAATAGGTACATGTTTACTGTATTTATTGGGTTTTGGATGATTTTGTGAGCCGCTTAGCTTTTTCTTTTTCTTTTGGATTGAAAAAGGCCATGGGAGGCTATATGAAATATCCAGAAGTCTCCGGTGCAGGGGAGGTTATGGCGAAATTTTTCAGAAATTTAGGGTGTTAGCCAAATTTTTGAAAAATTTGAAAAGTTCTTCGAAACTGAAAAGTTGAAGAACTTAAGCCATAAAGAAAATAATGAAAGTTGAGTTGATTTGTAAAATAACTTTCGGCTTCGTTCCTTTTCGGGGACGAAAAGTTTTAAGTGGGGGAGATTGTAATAACCCGGAAATCTGAGCCAATTTAAAATTTTATTTTGGCAATTTCAATGAATTTTGAATATTTAAAATGATTTATTTTAAATAATAACAACGAGAAATTTATTTTGAATAGAATTAGAACGTATATATTTATTTGAATCGACGTTAGAATATAAATATTTATTTTTAATTATAAAAGGAATTGAAAATGGCGCGGTAGTTTGAAAATTCGATTTCAAAGTTCAAATGACTGTACAGAATTCAAAATAAACCAGATTTAAGCGAAACCAAAAATATTAGAATCTATCTGAGAATATCTTTCCAACGAATCCGAAAAATCGAAATTTCATAGCGGGGATAAAAAGATATGTCCAGTTGAAATTTCAGAACAGTCGCTATGGAATTTCGGCTCTTAAAAATGGAAATTTTGCAAACGACCTCGGTTTTCGATGAAACCACTTTTGTTGGATGCGGGATGTCAAATTATCGCCAGATTACAAAATTCGTAATTTTTCAAATCAATATGTGAGTGTGGCGAAGGAAAACGCGTTTGACCGGTTTCAGTTGATTTTAATTGACAAGAAAATGGCCATTTTTCAAACGGTCTCAGAATTCGATGAAATTAGTTTTGTTAGGACCGTATCGTCAATACGAAGCTAGAAAATATTTTCCGGGAATTTTTAGAGTCCGTATGTGGCCCCGGTAAATTGAAATGCGCGTTCAAATTCAATATACAGATCTATATTTTGATTTTGACTAAAACTGATCGAAATGATCGAATTAGCTTGCGATACATATCACATAGTGTTCGGAATGGGGGTAATTAGCTATGGACGACAGGCGGTGGGTTTCGTTTCGAGGTCAAAATAAAAAGGTATCTTTTTGAAATTAATTAAATAAAATAATATATATATATATATATTCCTATATCCTCACCCCTCTTCTCTCTCTTCCTTTCATATCGATTTTAAAATAAATAAAAAAAGAGAAAGAAAAGAACAGAGCCCCCCCTCCCGGTCGATGTTCATCGTCGCGCCGCCCAGGGTGGCCGCCGCCACCGAAGTCTCTGCCCCCTCCCTCCGATCTTCCTCTCTCCTCCCACCTACTCTCTCCGCAGCCACCAATTCGACCCCCCCCCCTTTTTCTCGAATTGAACCCGCGGGCCACCCAAACCTCGTCGCCAACCCAGGCCAGCTAACCCGCCTCCGAACAACCACCACCTCCGGCGAAGCAACCCACCCCCTTCCTCTCGTTTTACTGTAAGCCCTCTTTTATTTTTATTTATTTTTAATTTTTGCTTTTCCTTTTCCTTTGTTGTTTATTCTTTTTTTTATATATGGAAAGTAAGTAATTAGTTTATTAGGAAAAATAGGGTTTTTATATTATTTTTAAATGAAGGATTTGATTTTTAAAATGATAAAAGTTTGATTTTTAATGCTGAAAAGGTTGGATTTTTAATATAGCAAAGTAATGATCTTTTATAAAGAAAGTTGCGATTGTTAGCTTAGAATAGTTTGAATCTTTATATGAAATGTTAGAAGAAAAATATAGATTAGTGAAAGAAAAAAATTCGATTTTTATATACAAGGTAGCATTACAAAGATTCAATTTTTATTCGTATGAAAAAACTATAAAGATGAGATTTCTATTTGTGGAAAGGCATGAGCTTGTATATATGAAAAATATGATTTTTATAGTATAGAAAGAGGAAAAATACGATTTTTATATTATATAGATAGTAAAAATTTAATTTTTATTCATGTAGTAGCGATGAAATAAAGAGTCGATTTTTACATATAGGAAGTGAAGTTAAAAATTCGATTTTTATGTATAGGAAGCAAAGTTAAAAGTTCGACTTATATATATATGAAGTGAAGATAAAGATGTGATCTTTATAGATGTAGCTATATAAAAATATGATTTTTATATTATAGGAAGAATAAAAATATGATTTTTATATAAGGAGATGAATAAAAATATGATCTTTATTATATGAACACCGTTATTAAAAATAGAATTTTTATCTATATAGTAGAGGTGTAAAAATAGAATTTTTATCTATATAGTAGCAGTGTAAAAATATGATTTTTATATACATAGCAACAATATAAAAATGTGATTTTTATATATGTAGTGGCTACGGACGATGAAATTAACAAAGGGGCGAGCACGATGAAGATTTCTACATATGAAGAGTCGTGGCGTTTGGTTTAGCTTGGGTGAGAACTCCTCACTTTTAATTTATTTTCTAGTTTGAAATACTAGGATGCAGACGGTGCTTAGCAGCACCCGACACCCGTCGTCCACAGACCATGGATGACTTGTTTGTTTGATTGTTGTGTTGCGAAATTTGATTGTGTGATGTGGAATGAAATAAAATATTTTATAGTGGAAATTATTTTATAGTTAAAAATATATTTTTAACGTGTATATAAAATAAATAGTAATAAACAAATTGGTGATTTGTTTATATACACTGATTTGACTGATATTGATTGGGATGATAAATTTTACACGTCGCCCAACAGCACAAATAATATTCAGTGTTTGTGGATTGAAACCCCACACGGGCGTTGGGATGATATTTGATGTACACTAATCCCAATTATTTAGTTGTATGTCGATCGATTGGTCGACAGACTGTGTAAGCGTTAATTATTTATATTTAATGCTTATGTAGTTGTGTGGTGCACTCTGGATGATGGTTGATTATTTATCTTTGCTATTATATACATGTGTTGTATGGGAATCCATATAATAAACGTTATATGGTAATTGATTGGGCCTCATTCCAATATTGAAAATAAATTCATGTGTTGAATTGAAAATAAATTCATGTGTTGAATATAAAATAAATTCATGTGTTGAATAAAAGCCGTGTTGATTAGATTGACGCCATTTTGACGTGAACGATATTTATATCGATTTTATTCATTTTTATAATGAACATAGAAAAGGAAGTGATTTCAAAATATAACGTTTTGAAAATAATATCATCTATAGATTAATGATATGGAATATTCAATTTTGATTGGAAATTGAATATGAAGTTGAAATCGTTTTGAAAACGAATTTAAAACGATTTATAAAATATGTTTTAAAAGGAAATCGACGAAGTATATATTATATATATAATATAATGGCCTGAATAGAACGCGCCGCGCCGCGGCAGTTCGCGAATTTCGACCATTGACTTCGAATGGATATTGCGGGAGATCCGACCGTAGGATTCTCTTAAAATCGGAACCGTTGGGTTCGTATCGAAAAGAGATTTCTAACAAATATTAGAAATTTGAAATCTAACGGTTGGATTTGGAATTATGTCCAAATCAAATTTGGAAAAGGTCGTTGTAAGTGCAGTTCGATGGCCGTTGATGAAAATGGACTATACGGGCCTTGATAAAATTATTAAAAATAGTAATAATTTGTGTAAAATCATAAGAAATGATTTGTAAAGAATTGGGATGAAAAACTCCAAATTTGAAACGATAAAGATAGATTTTTATCGAAATGAACTTGTTTTGAACTAGAATTATAATTCTATTTATCTTTAAAAATAAATAAAGTGGATTTGAAATGGTTTTGAAAATAACCAGAATTTCCAATAATTGAATTGGAATGGATTTGAATCGAAATTGTCCTTGGAATATTTCGATGTTAGATTTCATGATTATACAGATATTGTTATGGAAATTTGAAAGATATATTTATATCGTTATTTCCAATACGATATTTGTTGGTCGTTGAATTTGATATTGAATATAAGCCGATATATTTTCTATTCAGAGCCTTGTATTTAATATCAAATGTGATTTGGGTTTGTCGTGAATGGTGTCTTCATTAACACTGTTCTTAAACCCAGTTGAGAAAGAGATTAAATCTTTTTATTTAGATTTAATGAAGTGTACCAATTAAATGGTATTTAATTGGAATTGAATTTGAATTTGAATTGATTTTTGGGTTTATCGTGAACGGTGTTTTAAATAACACTTATTCTTTAACCCGATAATTAATGGAATGTGATTTTGGATTGTCGTGAACGATATCTTCAATAATACTGTTCATAGACCCAACTGAGTTAAGAAAATCAGAAACTAACTGGAGGTTAGTTAAGTTGAATGATTTCTTGGGTATTGATCTGATGTTGGTTTCGACCTTCGAGGTTAATATTTAGGGAACTGTTCTCTTACTAATTTATGGTTAGAGACTAATAGAATGGAATGTGATGTGGGTTTATCATGAACCGTGTTTTAAATGACATTAGTTCTTTAACCAAGTTAAAGATTAAAACCAAGTGGAGTTTTAATGAATCTTTAATTAGATTGAAATGATCGAGAATGGAGTATCACCAGTTTTGCTTCAGGCGATAGTTAAATCTTTAATTAGATTTAAACGTGAAATGGTAATTGAATTTACCGATAACACCGTGGTGCTAGATATGAAGTATGGCCAGTTTTACTTCTTGGGATGAATAGGTTGGGATTGGGAAATTAAAACAAATGATTACTTCGGTAAGGTTCGTTAATCCCGACTAGTTGAATCGATATTCAAAAGAAGATTAAAGAATAAATTTGAGGAATTTATCTTTGATAAAATTAATGGGAACCTATCCCTAAAAATGTGAAGTTTAGCAACTAACTGGAGATTAGTTAAGTTGAATGGTTTCTTGGGTATTGATCTGATGTTGGTTTCGGCCTTCGGGGTTAATATTTAGGGAACTGTTCTCTTACTAATTTACGGTTAGTGACTGATGAATTGGAATGAGGCGTATGTTGTGTTTGTGTAACACTTGTTTATTATATACGCGAGTTATTCGGAAAGACCGGGTTTATTCCATTCTGAATAACTGATACGACGATAAGTCGAAGATGAAGACGGTGGTTGAAAACCGGAGGTCTTCACGTCGTTTGGGTGATTACTGATGATCTTGATTGGGCCGTACACCCAAGAGGAGGGAATCAGTTAGTGATCATCCAGACGTACTTGGAGATCGATGGATATGCAGGGTACTTGGTGCCTCTGGTTTCGTTCAGACCTAGAACGAACTTGTAAATGGACTGTGTGTCTAACATTGGATTTTATTCTGTGTGATTGATTCCTATTAAATATATATCTGTTTGGCGGCAGAGAATTTATTCTCTTGCTTAATGCCATTCTCTGAGACGTACGAGCTCAGGGGTTATATATTGATGAATATCAAACGCATGGAGTGAATTGCCTGTGTGGCATGCCTAAGTGGCAATATGATCAAGGCTTCTGTTGAAAAGCAGAGTCTTGTGGGTGATGATCAAAGCACAGCCTGTGTGGCACAGCTTTGTGTAACGTGAATTCGCGAGCCTCACACACTGGTCGTGAACCAGAAACGAGAGAGTACATCAGGAAGGGCATGCGTTTCTTTCTAGTTAGAATTGGCGTCAGTGGTTTTACACGCCCTGACGAGTTTGGCTTATGTGGTTGTTGCTATTGCGAGGCGCCTCGGATATATCGGTGACTATGTGAAGCCGATGGAGTCATTTGTTTTCTCATTTACGCCCCTAAAGGGCGGGGAAACGTAGTGTTCAGGCATAATAATCCACATCGGTGGACCGACCCTGACGATCCAAGGGGCAGTTGCGGCTGTTCCTAAGAGGCGGACTAGAGCGTCTCGAATTCGGTAGAGGACTATCTTTTGCCTCGGTTCACAGATGGAAATCCAATTTCCAATACGAAACTGTGGATTTGATTTGTAACTTATATATGGCGACATAGTGGCATGGGACGCTCATGTCGCCTATGATTGATATTTATGATTGTATATAAAATCAGAAACTAACTGGAAACGAGCTAAGATGGATGGTTTCCTGGGTATTGGTCAGATGTTGGTTTCGGCCTTCGGGGTTAATACTTAGGGAATCGTTCTCTTACTAATTTACGGTTGGAGTCTGATTAAGAATCAAAAGATAAAATTTCGCGTATCAAGCATTCTTTAGCTGTTATAAGGTAAAACCCTATCCTCCGGCTTGTTTTGCATTGTGTGATGGGACCTGGGTCTTATAACAACTTCATTGTTCTTTATTTAGCATTGCGCTGTTTGTTTATGCACTGGTATTCTTGGGGTAAAAACCCGTTCCGTGTTATACGGCGTGGTCCCTTGATTTACCGAACTTTAAAAATCAGCTTAATAACTGTTTTAGTTCTCACACCAGTCACATGACTGACCTGGAGTTTACTGTTTTTACCTAAACTCTGGGTGCCCTTATTTTCGACACGGGCAACTAGTAGTTTTGGTTTTGCAGATTTATATTCACATGATCCTGGTTTACAGCTGGAACGATATCCGGAAAGCTCTGTATCCGTATATCTCTTCTAGTTGTGTATTGTATTATTTTCCGCTGCTATGTAATGTATTGTAATCTCTGATATTCTATAATGTATTTCATTTGTTTATACTCTGTATATTCTTGTATTCTGATGTAATTGTTGTAATTAAAAATGAAATGTTCTTCTGTCTGCGTTCTTTTGTGTGTTGTTCTCAGAGTATCTGCTCTTTCCTTAACGGGGAAGTTATGGGTTATCACACCAGCGGTCCTTACCCCATTTTTGACTCATACCGAGATGTGAGGCTCACGAATCCACATTATACACAAAGTTACGCTACACAGACCATGCTTTGATCATCAACCACAAGACTTTGCTTTGCAACAGAAGCCTTGATCATATGCCACTTAGGCGTGCCACACAGGCAATCCATTCCATGCGACTGGTTTCTATCGATATATAACCTCTGAGCTCGTACGTCTCAGAGAAGGGCATTAAGCAAGATAATAAATTCTCCGCCGCCAAATAGATATATATTTAATAGAGATCAATCAACACAGAACAAAATCCAATGTCAGACACACGGTCCATTTACAAGTTCGTTCTGGGTTTGAACGAAGCTGGAGGCACCATATTCCTCGCATATCCGCACAATCAACAATACGTCCGGACGGCTACCACTTTAGCTCCTTCAAGGTAGCTACTCCAATCATGAGCATCATTAGTGCCCATACATCCAATGTGAAGATCATCGGTCTTGAACCTTCTTCAATTCTTCGACTTCTCACCGTCGATCGATTATTTGAAATGAGAACGAACTCGGCTTTTTCAAATAATCCACGTATATTTAGATTTTCAAATCACTTCTTCACATGGTTAAATTATTCAACATTCACATTTCAGTTCCTTTGTGTAGTTTTCATGTCAAACACATTCAACCATCAAATATCAAGCAAACCAAGAAAAATCAGTTTATTTCTATTCTATATCGCCTATAATATTTTATAACGATATATCGCCATTTTTATTTATTTAAAAACGGCCATATTTAATTAAACGACGTTTCAGGTCGTGCCGAGGCACTGGTGCTTTTTTCCCTCAATTTTTTTTACACATATCTGAAAATCTAACTATTGGATCTTCACAAATTTTATATCATTAGAAATATCTTTTCAAAACGAATCCAACGGTTTCAGTTTTGGGGAAATCCGACGGTCGGATATCCCGCACTAGTCATTTGAAATCACGATTTCAAAATACGAACTGCAGCGTTGTTATTCGATTTAATTTAATTATATTTATATTTATATATAAATATAATCGATTATGTCGTTGTTTTTCTTCATATTTGAATTAAACATTCCAGACAATCCAACCGTCGGATCTTTACAAAGTTGGTGCCGTTGGAAAGATATTTCCAATGCGAACCCAACGGTTGCGGTTTCGGGAAAATCCGATGGTCGGATCTCCCGCACTAATCGTTTGAAATCATGGTTTCAAAACACGAACTGCACGGCCACGATTCGTTTTAATTTTATTTATAATTATATATATACATATATAAATATAGTTCATTCGACGATTTCAATATCGTTTTCACTTCAAATATTTCACTAACACCTTTAAATTTTGGAAAATTTCGCCATAACCTCCTTTGTACGGGAAGGGCTTGGAAAATTCGCAAATAGCCACACGGCGTCTCATCTCAAAAAGAAAAAGAAAAAGCCAAGTGGCTAGCCAATTGGCTCATAAAATCATCACCCAAGCAAAACAGTAAACATGTACCTATTTGTCGGGCACACAATTTTATTCCTCTTCTCTAGCCTCTTTGCTATAAGCTGTTCAATAAATATGCATGTACATATGTGCAATTTTTATCACTTATCATTTTCCATTCAATTTCATTTTTGATTCAATTTGGTTTAAAGTTACCATTCATTCTAATGTTGCATACATAAGCAAAAATCATATCATTAGCTAATTAATGAATATTTCGACTCATGCATATTTATTTGAACAAGTGGTTATTTTTAACACTTCATGATTCACTTAAAAATGATATTTTTGGCGAACTAAAATATATTTCAACACATGACCATTTTATTTAGTTCCTACACATGTTAAAAATAATGTTCATAGCAAACAAATATTTATTTCAACACTCGTATATTTTTAGCAAATCACATACATGATAAAAAATGGTATTTTTATCATATAAAATATTTATTCAACACGTGAATGTTTTTAACACTTCTTATTTTCAATAAAAATGTAATTTTTATTATTCGTTCTTTTTATTCAACATATGAACCTTTTCAACACACGCACTTCTCAACACATAAGCATTTCCACACATGGATATTGTTTCAACACATGACTTTAGTTTCAACACATGAAAATAATTTCAACATATAAAAAAAATTCTAACACATGAATATTATTCAAAATTTCGGCAGCATAACGGCAGGGTAGTTATAACCGGCACCGTCCCGAGTACGGCTCCTCGCTCTATCTTAAAACCTCGTGGTTTTTGACAATGGGGATTTCATAAATCTAATTCGCACGCAAGCGAGTATGATTTTTCTTTTCCACAATTTATTTAAAATTTGTTTCAATCACCAATGGGTATTTTTCAACCACAACCAAACAATATCAACCACAAATAATTCTATCAACCATTCGCATTATTCACCAAAATTTTCACACCAATTCATAATCAATAAATATCGTCCATGGTTTGTGGACGAGGGGAGTATATATATATATATATATATATATATATATATATATATTCGTATATAAATATATTTCATTTCCATTCCAACACACATATCATTTAAACAATGCATGTATAATTCATACTTCGCTCATATAATTTATACAACGCATGTACATGAGGTATACAACACGTATATAATTTATTTTTCGCTTATATAATTTATATATGACATTTCAATTTAGAAAATTCAAGCCGTATACCTTTCAAAACCTTCAAAACTAGGTTTTCAATTTTCGAACGAATCGCTGCACGATACGATAATCGGCTTGTACCACGCGAAAGAGGGTCGAGGGGGCTTCAGGCGTGTGGCGGTTGGAGACAGCTCGGTGGGGCCCAACGTTCGTGGCGGCGGCGGAAAGTTCCAGGCTTTAGAGGGGGAAATCTCGAGGTAGGAGCAACGATAGGGGGAGTTCTTTATATGGATTTGAAGAGGGGGAGGAGAACTACAAAAAGTTCAACTGGGGGTAGGGCTGATTCGGCCTGTGGCGATCGGAAATCGCCTAGGAAGCGGGGGTAGACTTCTGCCGTCGAGATCCGGGGGGGGGGGGGTTATGGGGGTTTGAGATATTTTATTATTATTATTATGAATGGAGAAATCCTATTGGTCGAGGGTTTTATTAAATTTTAAAATAGTGCTTCTCCACACGAACACCAATACAAACCCAATGACTGTCGCCTCTAGCTAAATACCCCCATTCTGAACACAATGGGATATGTTTCGTAGGCCGATTCGGCTGTTACAGTCAGTTATCTTCAAATTAAAATATAAAACATTCAATATTCAATTTGAACGTACATTTCAATTTTCCAGGGCCACGAACTAATTCGAAAAATTCCAGAAAAATAAATCTAGCTATGTTTTGACGCTACGGTCCCAACAAAACTAGTTTCGTCGAATTCTGAGATCGTTTGAAAAATGGTCATTTTCTGGTCGATCCAATTTAACAAAAATTAACCAAACACGTTTTCTTTTGCCACGCTCACATACTAGCTTCAAAAATTATGAAATTTGAAACCTAGCAATAATTTGACATCCCGGATTCAACAAAAGTGGTTTCGTCGAATTCCGAGGTCGTTTGCAAAAGGTCTATTTTCAAGGGCTATATATTCTCTATAGCGACCTTTCTGAAAATTCATTTGGCCATAACTTTTGATTTCCACTATGAAACTTTGATTTTTCAGATTCGTTAGAAAGATATTCATAAACAGATTTAAATATTTTTTGTTTCACTAAAATCTGTTTTGATTTCCACTATGAAACTTTGATTTTTCAGATTCGTTAGAAAGATATTCATAAACAGATTTAAATATTTTTTGTTTCACTAAAATCTGTTATATTTTGCACCCGGTACAGTCAGTCAAAGTTTGAATTCAAATTTTCAAACTACCCCACTATTTCTAATTCACTATTTTATTGAAATATTCTATTTCAATTGTTTAAATTCCTTTAAAATATCCAATTTAAAATTTTTAAATTGGCTCGTATTTTCCGGGTTGTTACATTATGTTTTGTGAATGCATGAAAGAAACACTACACCATAAATGGCCTACGGAAACCCCAGAGAAGTGACGCGGTAGGTGCCAAAAAGTGTTGCTATAGGCAAAAAATGATATGTGGCAACACTTTTTTAGGGTTGCCTTTTTCCGCGTTGCCTTAGAGTCAAAGACAACGCCTTTGCGACTTTAAGGCAATATCGATACAGGTGTTGCCAAAGGTACCAATACCAAAAAAAAACCTTTTGAAACTGCCAAAAATAGTTGTAATATGTCTAGTACAGCTGGCAATTGTAATAAATTCAACCTTTTTTACAACTGTTTCTAGCAGTTGTTAAAATTTGTTTTACAATTGCTAAAAGTAATTACACCTCAACTGCTATTAATCAAAGATTTCATAATATTATAATAAATATTATTATAATGCAGTATTTTATTCGAATAAATATTTAATTTCAACATTTCAAATGGAACAAATTTTTTGACTCCGCTATTGCACATTCACTCGTATATTACACAATTATTCATATTTACATACATTTCTCACTACATTGTCACTCGATTCACTCATATACAGACTCACACATACAACCATAAACAAGAAAAAATACACGAAAATGATTATATAAACTACTACCTTTATTTTATCCCTTCTGATGATTCGCTCGCAACCACAACTTCTCTAGTTCAATCATGAATGGCCTCTGATACATCGACATTGCTTTATCATTGATCGCCTTGAATTGATTTAACACAACAAAATTTATTTAATGGCAATGAAAACAAAACAAAACACAGTTATATGTAAGACGGACTGCAAACTCAGTTTAGCAAATTTAGTTATATATTTTCTTTTACATTCAAAAGTCAAATATACCCAAATCTAGTTTAGTTGTGTTCTTCTATCAATAATACCATGGGCTATCAATAATCACTCAAATTTTAAAATTTAAAACCAATTGCAGGGTATTTACCCTTAGTAGATCGAATAGAAGCCGTAAGGTTTAATAGATCCGATTATCTGAAAGGATCGGTTTGGAGAGTGGACTGCGTCAATACTACTAGCTTATTCCTGAACTCCATCAATACATCAAACAAAAAAGTGAGATGAGATGGAAGACCAGTGACATATGAGATGTAAGACTAGTGGCATACGTGGTGTAAAAAGCTTAATCTATAACAATGTTATCTTTGTGTAGTGCATATGAGATGGAAGACCAGTGGCATCTATATGTATGTATCAATCAGACAAACAAGTAGACAAGAAAGCAAAAAACCAAATTGTCAGAATATAAACTGATATTATGAACAATAGAAAACATGCATACATGATGTAAAGAAATTGTGAACTTTCCAAGCCTAAACCATATTGAGGGAGTGATATATACTTTCTGTGTATTTTATTACAGTAAACACAAGTACATTTCCATTGTCACTAGCAAAAAAAGGGTAACCCAAAATACAGTTGTCTATGTTATTACCTTGCTCCCAACAACAGGAAAAAGCAAAGCAGGCCAAGGATGCTCTGATATTAAAAGCAAGTTTTGCAGCTGATTATCAGCTTCCAAACAGCGATTACGGATGGTTCCGCATACCAAAAAAAGCAGGAAAGCATATATAAAACCAAGTGAAGATGGTTCCAAATTAATGGATGTGAATTCCACTGACTATCCTTGATACTACTTAATGTAGCTGAAGCCATTTACCCATTGTGAAGCTTGGAATCTTAAATTTTCTACACATCGTGCTTTATGAAATTGTATCCTATTCGAAAATGCCTTTAGCTTAGGTCTTATTACCGTTTGAATCCCTGTGAAGTCTTTAATAGTCCAAATTTTCTCCTGAAACTAGAAATACGCTTCAGAAAGTTCACATCTAGTAAACAATTTGTAATAAAGCTTCATATGCTTGAATTCCCCAAAACTAGTACTCTCTTTACACATATTTAAACCATATTTTCATAAAAGAAAACCTCTATTTGGAAGCCAATTCATGTTAAACAATTTTTATTTGAAAGTTTACAACTGTTTAAAACTTATACTCCTATCCTTTTCCAAAATTTTATATACATGTATACACGAAAACCAAGCATATATAAGCCGAGGAAACCAAAAACCAAAAACTTGTGATCTAATTTCATTTCATAAGTCGTAATTTAGTCATATTATTCCCCAAGACCCTTGATCTAAGGCATCATATTAATCCCCAAGACCAACCCATACAAGGATAAAAGGAAGCAAAGCAACAATGCCCAGTCTAATAACTACAGAAAAAAAACTAAGTTTTTACATAAAATATATAAGCAAAAGGAAAAACTTTATTTGACCCACTAGACATCTGTCAAATGAGCTACATTCAAATTCTTAGATGAACTTTTTTCTCAGTCTAGTGGCATTAATTTAGTCATATTCCGACACAAAGTTGGTTCAAGAAAACCTGTTTGCTTTATAGATGGCCAGAAGTTAAAAACAGGGGTCCTAGTAGTAGCATTTGTACTGTTGCTATTAGTATTGGGTAAGTAGCAAAAGTTTTATGGGACCAGTTTCTAAATGTATACATCATGACATTTCCAGAGTACTTTGTTTTGAAAAAGTTTCCTTACTACACATCTATAAGTTCGATGTGAAATTCAGATCAGCGATGCTTGAATGGAAAACAAATTTGGTATGATTTACTGCCCTTGATAATTAAATTGCTGTAACAAACATTCCAAAATATGCAAGTGACATTTTAATGGACAATCACAAGTAGTGGGAACAAATAGAGTAGCCTTGAGAGCTAATCTTCACCTTCTCCATGTAGGAGTTGCCTTTAACGTAGATATTCACAAGCACAAGCTCAGATATTGTTGTACAACACTCTTGATTTGTACGGTGAGGGTCCTTCAATCTATCAGAATGCCTCTCGGAATCATGATAAATTCACACTTTAATTCACAAAACCGATGTACATAAAAGTTTTATTAGTCTTAATTCTAATACCATTTTGGTGCTTCAAACTTTGTATACATAATAGTAACTCATGTTTGCTGGGATTTATATACATCTAAGATTAGAAACCACATTCTTCTAAATTTTGATTCGTTCAGGGCTTGCAATTATACTGATAATATTCTCAAAATCAACAAGTCATACATGTTTAAAAACGCATATATTCAAGGTTCAATTCATACAAATGCATGTACGAAGCTAGCTAGCATTTAGAACGACCTTCTGTTCAAAAACAGTGCATTATTTGAAATTCTGATTTCACACTGCTACTTATTGGGTGTCTTCATATGCAGTGAAATTGCCAAAACTTTAATATTCAATGGCTTATGCATAACTATAAGTGTGAAAATCATATTTATTTGACATTCATTAGTATGATATTTCATGTACTTGAAACTCACAGCGCATGGATTCATGCAATACCGGAAGTAATATATATGAAATCATGTGTAAATTCCTTAAGTCTACCGTACTATAAACTATTGCATTTTTAAAATTAATTTATATAAACATCTCAAATTATTGTAAGAATAATAGTCCACCCATAAGTAAAATCAAAATGTTGAATCTCACCGGGAAACAGTCAACCAATCCCAAAATTGCCAACCCTAAAATCCATACCTCGTTTTGAGGAATCAAACTGATCTGAACCACTCAGCAAAAGTCGACTACGTAGTACCTTCCCTCGATTTCGATTTTCTGAATCGATCTGCAAGTGACAAATCCATCTCACAATTTCTGGAACATTGGATCGGGAAAATCGATCCAGATGTTGGTGAATTGAGCGTGACTTCCTCCATATTTTAGGAATGTTGGCTACAAATTGTAAATAGTAATTATTTACTGAAAACCCCAAATAAGAAGATTTAGTAAAGCAAAAGCCAAATACGATTTTGAGGCGGAAGGTGATAAGCAAAAGCACTAGATGAAAATTTTGATTTGCAGAATGAAAGCTGGAAGCGTGACAAAGCGAGAATTACCTTCCAGTGGGAAAATGAAAATTTGGGGTAGGAAAATGAAAATTTAGGGTGAATGAGATGAGACGCGAAGGAAATTCAGATTAATGCGGATGGCTAATATAGATCGTTGAATCGTATTCACGCGGATTCCTAATTTTTGTTAATTTTTTAATCTAAAAATATCTATAGCTACTACAACACATGTTGATATCTATGCTGACACATTGAAGCGTACGTTGCGATAGACAAAAAACGGCATAGCAAAGGCAATATTGTAGCTAGCAACACCATTGATTTTCGTTGCGATAGGCCATCTATGGCGTAGTGAAATGAACTTTTCCACCCTTTATATAGTATTTTTAAAGGATAGTTTGGTAATTTGGTTTTGGACACTTGTCCACCTTATCTTCATGCATGCTTTAGGATGTAGACACATGTCTACTTAGGTGTCTTCAAATTTTTCTACTCATGGACACCTAATATGTTTATGTGTCTTTATCTTATTTAATTCTAAGACACGTGTTCCATTCATTTGATGATACGTGTCCCTGTCATTTTAAACCAATTTTCATATTCTAGAATATATACACGTGTACCATTTGTATTTTATTTCTATGATATGTTCAGACATATATTTGTTCTTATATTGTTACTACATGCACTTGATGTTCTAACAACTTTTAACAAGTAAAACGTTGTTTATCGACAAAATTGTTTTTGGTCACATTATCGATATTTCCTCGAACTACTTATATTTGTAAAAAAAATCAACAACATGTTTTCTCCTCATTAATTATTATTTATAGAGGGATTAAATCAAGGTTATAAAACCATTTTTATAACATTAATTCCAAGATTTAAATATTTAAGTAACTTTGATATTTAAATATTTACTGCACGAAATTTCAAGTTGTTACACTCTCCACTTGTCGTTGGATTTCTTTACGAGCACCAGATTAGAGACCCAATCAAGATATGTGGATTCCCATACGAAGTCATTTTCCGTTAGCCTGTCCACTTCTTCTTTTAGAGCTCTGGATCTTTCGGGTCCCTGAATCCGTCTTTTCTGCTTTACTGGTGTTACGCCTGGATCAATATTCCGCTTATGAGCCGCCACATCAGGAGAAATGCCACACATGTAAAAATGGCTCCAAATGAACACATCCACATAAGTTTTCAGAAACACAATCAACTCTTTCTGCAGTTTAGGGCCCAGCTGAGAGCCTATCCTTAACACTCTATCCAGACCTTTATCATAAACTGGAACTAAAATTGTGACCTCAGCTGGAGCCTCTTGACCTTCCCCTGCACTGGCCTTCCTCAAACCATCTCTTTTTGGTCCCCACAATTCTCGCCAGTGCAGGGCCATGCCCTAATTGTTGTAAGGCATTTTCGCAGATGCATAGCGGAACCTCCACATCCTTTCCCTTGTTCTTCTTACTTGCTTCCCTCAGCTCATTAATGTAGCATTCTCTGGCAATTTCCAATTCCTCTTTACCTACACCAACCACATTGTCTGTTGCAAAACTTCATTATCAAACACCGGGGCTAGCACAATTCTGAAAGCTGCCAGCGCTGGTCTTCCCAGAAAAGTGTGATACGCAGACAATTCATCCACAAGAACAAAGGATTGCATCAGACTAGCTTTGCTTTCTCCGTCTCTAAGTTCCACAAGAAAATCAATAATCCCAATGGGTTGCTTTGGTTCCCTTGTGAACCCTTGGATTTTCTTCTAGCAGGCTTGCACGTCTGACATAGAAAGATTTATTTTGTCGAAAGTGCTTTTGAATAGCACATTTACTGAAGCACCACAATCGACTAACACCCTTTTCACAGTGGTCGGGCCTATCCCAACCGTTACTACCATAGGGTCTTGAGTTGGAGTGACTACTCCTTCCTCATCTTTTCCACTGAACATGACATCTCTAAAGGAAGTCTTTTGTTGCTTTACAGACATGGCATTGTTCAGAATCAAACACTTTTCTTCCTTTGAAACGTTCTTGCATCCGCTAGCATATATTTTTGTATCCCCGTAACTTCCAACTGCTGGTTGGGGACCCCCAGAAATAGTGTTAATCACGGGCCTTTGACTAACTTATGCTGGGGCCTTGTCCCCTATTCCAGATGCATTTAGCTCTTGGGTAGTTTGAGGAGGATTGGCAGACTGCGAATTTTTCACATATTGTTGCAGTCGGTTCTTTTTGATTAATTCCTCAATCAGGCTTTTCAAATGCCTGCACTCATTCATGTTATGGCCTGATCGGTTGTTGAAACGACAAAACCTTCCAGAATTTTCCCGATTATCACCTATTTTCTACAGTTTCGGCTTTAGGTAATCTTTGGTATCCTTGGTGGTGATAAAAATGTTATCCGAAGTATTAGTCAACGGGGTCAATTCAGCAGCTTTAAAGAAGCGCGACTTCTTTACGTTTAGGTTATCCTTTCCGTCATCCCCTCACTTTTGACCACCGTTGTTCTTCTGACCACTTTGAACGCCAAAGTATCTCTTCTCTAGTACAGAACTACCCTCAGCAACATCCATAGCAAAAGAAGGATCATCAACCACATCGATGTATTCTTCTGCTTTTGTATAGAACCTTTCCAAGGTGTTAGGTTTCATCATTTTGATCCACCTTTCGAACTCCAATTTCTCATCTATAGCTCGCTTCAATGCCATCAATACTAGTCGAGGTTCTGGATCCCCAACTTCTATTGCGGTAGCATTGAATTGTGTAAGGAAAGCTTTCAACAACTCTCCCGGTTTTTGTTCTACGTCATTTAATGACATCACATATTTAGCCTTCATGGACTACAGCCTAAACTGCTCCCTGAATTTCTTAGCCAAAGAAGAAAAGTTATCCACGAATCTTGGAGGAAGCTTGGTGAACCAAAGCGAAGCTATTCCCTCAAAATATACTAGGAAGTATAGGCACTCGAGTTCATCAGTTTCTCTCGCACCATCTATGTGTTGATCGTACTTATATAAGAATAACTAGGATCACCAGCCCCATTATAAGCTTGAATTATTGGCGGATTAAACTTCTCTGGGAACTTGGTCATTTTTATCCTTTCAGTGAGTGGAGTCTCAGTTGGAGAAAACTCCCACTCCTTCTCATCATCATTTCGCTTTGAACTTTCCTTCATAATTTGCCAGACCATTTCTTCAAGACGTTCCTTCTCGCCATGCCAATCCGTGGGGCGAATGTCGTCTCCTTCACTGGATGTTCGCCTAGGCAAACGATTGTGGCTAGGGATCCGGGTCCCTGTACCTCCCTCATGGGGAAGTGCCCCTTTGGTGGAACTATTCACTTTTCGAGAAGTAGCTCTTTTGGAATGGTTCCTAGAAGCTGGATTATATTCTTCACAACTAGCATTATCCGAATCGTTTATCTCTTGAATATATCGGTCACGATTTGGACTTGAGGAGGAATAGTTAGCACCCTTTGCACGGGTAACATTAGCATTGACCTTTGCCGTGGCGGCTCGGAGAGCAAAGAGAGTTTCCAATTTTTCCACTATGGCCTTGTTTGAGATCTCCATCTGCTGATTCAAACCAGCGACGACTTCATTCAATTCATTTCTAGTTATGCCAACTCCTATTGCCGAGGATTGGCCAATGTCATGAACATCAGTTTGTGGAGTAACAGGATTATCGGCGACATTTCCTGAGTCCACTAACTGTCTTTTTCAGTGGCATTATATCATACAAGTTTTTAAACTTCGTACAGAATTCGTTAATCGGCCCGGATCTTAGATTTGGAGAATTTATCGTAGAAGCAGGCTTCGAATTTCAATGCCCCCACAAAGCATTTAACCTTGGAAAATGGATGTGGCCCCACGGTGGGCACCAAAAATGTTAATGCTAAAAATGGCACTAACAACCCAAGGGGTAAATTTATACTTCACAAGCAACTAAGATATATAAATTGGTAGCCACAAACATAGAAAAAAGTAAGAACACAGAGAATTAGAGTGGTTCGGTCTCAATTTTGATCTACGTCCACTATGAGAGAGGATTTCATTAGCTTTTCAACAATTACAAGGTACATAATCTCTTTGATCTTATACATTTTCATATCCCTTTGCAATGATGCTCTTTTTCTCTCTACAAACTCTAACTTCTCCAATCTCTATCTCTTTCCAATGGTAAAAATGATGAATCTTCGATAATCACGATCGGTGAATGACTATGACAATTTTTAGATTGGAATGTTGATGGATAAGCTTTGATCTTACTTTGAATAACATTAATGGAGTTTGACTTATCTTGGAGGAGTTTAGAAATGAGTTGGGTAACACTTCGTGGAGGGAAAATTCGGTCCCTTAAATATCGGAGGACCCGGGGTATTTATAGGTGCAAAACGAATGGAGTGGAAAAGCTGTAATTTCATGTGTATAGGCTATGGATCGAATGTCCGATCCATCAATATTGCGAAAATGCCACTACGCCAGATTTATGACCGATCCACTACCTAGAAGCGCCCGATCCATGATACGGGACACTAGCCGACCCATGAATTGGAGAAGTGACTGATCCATGGAACCAGAGTACAAGCCCGATCCATAGCTGATGGTAGGAAACTAACCCATAGGGTGACCGATCCATAGTAGTAGTTGTTGTTCGATCCATAGTATTTACTTGATTGCCACCACCTAAGAATTGTATCTGAACCATTGCGCAAGTCCTCTCCGGTCAAACAAATAAAGCTTCCAATTTAGTTTGTTGTGATCCATTAAACCAGTACCTTCTGATCCATATAAATATTTACTCCGATGAATGATTAAATGAAGCCTTTGGTCCATGCTAAAACATTATTGTTTTCCAGTCCAACGTGTTACATTTCATAGCCGTCAGCAGCTAGCATGAAACGTATGGAATATGTCTGACCCATGTTGTTAGAAAACTATCTGATTCATGCGTGAATAGTTTCCGACCCAACTTGTAAGACCTTTTGCGGTCCATGCATTATACCACTTTTCCAATCCATACTTTTATACATAAATGGCATGCATTGTTGCTTCACGTCTTATGTATGAAAGAGGTTGGTCTATGGAGTGTACATATACAATATAATATGTACATATTCCCTGGAAGCCACATCAGTAAATGGTATGCCTCAAGCCATGTTCAACATAGTCATTTTTTCCGTATATATAAGCATATACGATCTACAACCATTGACCATTCTGATCCATAGTTATATATAGCGTCCTGATCCATAGCTATACTCTATGTAATATTGTCAATATATCAATTGTGCCATTCATACATTATTATATAAATCGCGTTTCACGATGGGGTTAACACTTATAACTGTATATTCTGGTTAGGAGTTGAGGATTGAGTAGGAGATGATACTATAACTAAAAAAGATAGAGATTGCATAAAAAGATAAGTAAGATCCTTAAACTTATTCACTAGAGAAGGTACCGGAAACTTAGAAGGAAGAGGATTATTTAGAGAAATTAGAAACTCGAGCTTCTCACATAGTGACTCGGAATAACATAAGAGTCGCAAAAAGAATTTTTTATATAAGATCCTACGACTTTTCAACAGGTTTTACTTAGGGAGAAGATGAGCTTCGGTTATCCAAACAAAATGGCATATCCTCAAGTGCGGTCTTAAAATGCTCATCAATGACTTCAATACTTTTAAGGAAAGGAGATTTAGCTGAGGGCTAAGCTGCCTCTTAGCATATCCTCATGAGATAAGCATATCCTCCATGAAATCATCAATTTTAAGAACTTGAAATGAAGAGGGAGCAGTATCTTTTTATCTCTGTTCAATTAAAGAGACAATTATGTCTTCCTTTTCTTTTGAAGAAGAGGCCTTAACCAGAGTACCTGAACTAAGAAATAAGCAATGCATAAGACTTTATTAAAGGAAGATTCTAGTCAAAAATAACATTAGTAATTACCAAAAAATACGCCTTGGATGGTAGAGTATTGAGAAAAAGATGATGCCTTACCTGTAATTATTACCTGCTCTCCTTTTACCACCTTTGATGTAGGAGGTTCAGTCGGGATTTTGTGATTAAGAGACAATTTTCATATTGAAGAAGAAGTTCATCTTGCATAAGTAGTATGACTCTTGTTCCTATAGTCTTCGCTTTCCAAAACATCAACATATCTTTAATTATCCAAACTTAGATTTTTAGGGTTTGAGTTGGAGTGAAAAATCATCGTCATAAAAGAAAAAACAAGACAAAGCATTCGTTAATAATTACTTACATGCTAAAGTGAATTCCATAGTATTTCATGAAAAAGAAACAAGAATCTCATCTTTTAGGCTTGTTGGTTAGACTGAAAATTAAATTGATGAGATGAGGAGTAACCTGGAAAAAGAATCCTACCATGAAGCTCACTAATCTTGTATAGACTAACCATGAAGTAAAGAACTTCTACACCTAGAAAAGGAAGACATGCTTCTTGAGCCAGGAACTCTAGACAAGCCAAATATGTATAGGAGTTAGAGAGGAGCTAAATGGAAGTTATGCTCGGATACTTCGAGTATATTTGCAGAAATCCAGAAAATGGAAGATAAAGGACATGCCAAATGTGAAATGGAGTAAATAAAAAGTGAATAGATAGTATCATTTAGACGAGCAAGAGTAAGTTTTAACTCCAAAAATTCTGAACTACTCCAAAATAAAGTTAAACTTCTCTGAAGTGATAATATTAAATTATTGGGAGAATTGATCCTACTTTGGTGGGAGGACCTTTGGGTCTTAAACTTGTTTACTTAATCAATTTTTTCACTGTTTGGATGATTTTATTCTCCTATCAGGTGATACCCTTTCAACTGTTAGAGCCATAATTACATAATTGATGAGATAAGAAAATAATAGAACTTTGTTGTTGTGATTAGAGGTTGTATAAATGTAAATACATATATAGTATCATGGTTGATGTAAATATGCTTTTCATATCAAGCTCTTGAAACAAACAGCTTGGTGCCGACCCCAAAGTCAAGAAGGTAACACCGATGCCGAAAGTAATGCCAAGAAGGCAACACCGAAACCAAGAATACAGTAAGGCAACACTGCAATCGAAAGCAATATTGAAGCCAAGAAGGAAACACCGAATCCGCAGACCAAACTGAAGCCAATGCCAAGAAGGTAACACCGAAACTAAGAAGGTGATACCGAAGCCGAAGAAGAAACTGAAGCTTGGATACTAAAGCAGATACTGATGACATAGAAGCCGGTATAAGAAGCCGATATCAGAAGGCGGTACCAAAGAAAAATTTGTAAACGGAATAGTTATAATATTGTAACCCATCTCATTTCCTCTATAAATAGAGGGGTACAACTGACATTTTAAGTAATGAGAAAGTTTGTCTTCTCTTCCATTTTATTTTTTTTCTTAGTTCATAACATGGTATCAGCACAACGATCTTTGAATTATTTTCAAGATCTCAAATCTATTTCTCAATCTTATTCGTGAATCATGAGAGATACCAAGTCCATGATGGAGGTCATGCCAATGATTTCTAAGATAACTGGGCACAAATTGAACAAACCGAATTATTTCGATTAGTGTAAAACAATTCGATTGTATTTATGGAGTATTGATCGATATAATCATCCAGTGGAAGATCCACCTAAAGTTGATCCATCTAACAAGGATGCGGTGATGTAGCTCCGAATGATGCTCGTTTGTTTCTTTAAATCTGAAATACAATTGATAGTGATATCATCAGCTTGGTGAATCATTGTGAGTTCGTGAAAGAACTTATGGATTATATAGAGTTTTTATTTTTTGGAAAAGCAAATATAAACCAAATGTATGAGATTTGTAATTATTTTATCGAGTGGAGAAACAAGGTCAGTCACTGATAAATTATTTATGACATTCAAGAAAACTTATGAAGAGTTTAATTTGCTACTTCATATCTGTGTTAATGTTAAAGTACAACAGAAGCAGAGGGAACAAATGGCTATTATGAGTTTTTTGGTAGGTCTCTCATCGAATATGAATTTGCTAAATCTCAAGTTTTGTCTGGATCAGATGTGACACCATTTCATGATGTGTTAAGGAGGATTCTTAGAACTGAAGTCTCAGGTTCAAATTCAACTCCATCAGTTCAACACAACAGTGCTTTGATTGGTACAACTAATAAACATCAACTGTGGAAACCTAATCAAAACTCATGCAAAAGGGAGGTTAATACGCCCGGATATGAGAATCAGATAGTGAAGTCATGTGCATATTGCAAGAAACAAGGGCACACTAAATTTGAATGTTGGAAGCTATAGAATATGCAAAAACTGGCTAGGAATCAATAAGCAACTAATGTTATAAAGACTCAAGGTCAAGTTAGCTAGAATGTTATGGTTTCAGCTGAAGAATTTGCTAAATTTACTGAATATCATAATGGTCTCAACAAATCAGTTCAACCCATTTCAACCATTGCAGATAATAGCAGTTTTCCAATCTAGGGAGAAGTCAATGGGTCATTGATTCTGGTGCTACAGATAATATGACAGCTAATCGTACTCTTTTCTCGAGTTTATAATCACAAATGCCTACTCATAATGTTACTTTAGCCGATGGTTCCACTTCAAATATTTAATGGTTTGGAACAATAAGTCCAACCTATTCACCATCTCTATTAACATATGCCTTATATATATGTAAACTTGCGTTCAATCTACTCTATGACAGTCAATTAAGACAACAATTGTATTGTTCCATCTCATTCTTTCCATCTTATTGTATATTTCGGGATCTTATGACTCAGAAAATCATTGGTGGAGGGCATGAGTAAAAGGGACTGTATGTACTTGATGTTACTTCCACAAATCAAAGATCATTTCTTTGTTTAAGTATTTCTCAAGCCTTAAAGACACACTGTCAATTAGGGCATCCATATTTACCTTTTTTAAAGAAATTGTGCCCACAATTTAAATCATTACCATCTTTGAACTATGAATCATGTCAGTATGCTAAACATCATCGTGTAAGTTTGAGTCCTAAATGAATAAAAAAGCTAATTGTCCTTTTAAACTTATTCAATATGATATTTGGGGTCCAACATTTGTTATTTCTAAACCAGTGTTTAGGGACTTTGTTACCTTTGTAGATGATTATTCACGTATGAATTGGTTATTTCTTGTGAAAAATCGATATGAGTTGTATTCAATATTTTGTTCATTCTATGCTGAAATCAAAACTCAATTTAATACTTCTGTTAAAACTTTAAGAATGATAATGCAAAGGAGTATACTTCCAGTTTATTTCAAACTTACATGAATCAAATGGAATGCTACATAAAACATCTTGTGTTGATACAAAACCATAAAATGGAATTGCTAAAATAAAGAATAGACATTTGCTTGAAACAGAATGGGCATTGTTATTTCATATAAATGTGACTAAAAGTTTCTGGGCTGATGTTGTTTCCACACATGTTTTTTAATAAATCGTATGCCTTCAACTGTTCTTAATGGTGATATACCATACTCAATTCTCTTTCCAGATAAGTCACTATATCATCTTAAACCAGGGTTTTGTTCAAGATGTCAGACCCTGAATATCTAAACTTGATCCAAAATTTGTCAAGTGTATATCCTTAGGTATTCTCGTATGCAAAAAGGTTACAGGTGCTTCTGTCCCTCTCTAAATAAATATCTTGTATCTATTGATGTCACTTTCATTGAAGAAACACCATTCTTTCAGTCATCATCAAGCTTACCTTACCAAAGTCGGGGGAGAATAATTATTTTCTTATGTATGAAATATACATTCTATGCAAGAAAGGAACAATGTTAAGGGTTCTACTGAAACGATTTTATTACCTTCTCGTGATACAGTTCCATCTACATCGGATGCCATTCCTCCACTTGAACATGAACCTATTTCTACATTTAATTCTGAAATTGATCTTCCTATTGCTCTACGAAAGGGAAAACGTCAGTGCACATATCTTATCTCTTTATTTGTCTCATATAAACATTTATCCTCATCAACTCATTCACTTGTATCTTCACTTGAATTTGTTTCTATACCTAAAACTATTGAGGAAGCATTAGCAAATCCTGGATGACAGACTGCTATGATTGAAAAAATGAATGCTCTTGAAGATAATGAAACATTGAGTTCAGTTCAGTTACTTGAGAATAAAAGACCTACTGGATGTAAGTGGGTAATTACTGTAAAAGCAAACTATGATGGTTCAATTGCTAGATTGAAGGCACAGTTGGTTGCAAAAGATATGCACAAACTTATGGAGTGGATTATTCTAAAACTCTTTCCCTAGTAGCAAAGTTAACTTCTATTCAGATGTTTATTTCAATAGCAGCAACATATAACGGGAAATTATATCAATTTGATATAAAAAATGCATTTCTACATGGTGACTTAAAAGAAGAAGTATACATGGTTCAACCCCCTGATTTCATTGCAGAAGGGAAGAGTGATCTAGTGTGCAAGTTGAAGAAGACAGTGTATGGATTAAAATAGACTCCTAGAGCTTGGTTTGGAAAGTTTAGTAATGCAATGGAAACCTTTGGAATGGTGACGAATAGATGTGATCATTCGGTGTTCCATAAGAATACTAAATCTGGCATAATTTCACTTGTGGTTTATGTTGATGATATTGTGATAACTGACAATGATGAACAAGGTATATCATCTCTTAGAACCATTATTTACAACCAGTTTCACACTAAAGATTTATGAGACTTTAAGTATTTCCTAAGTGTGGAAATTACAAGAGATGACAGTAGTATTGTTATGTCTCAAATAAAGTACATTCTTGATTTGCTGGAAGTGACTAGAAATCTAGGTGTTAAACCTAGCACTATTCCTATTCCATTGAATTGTAACATTGTAGAAAATGGTGAATTGTTCAAAGATCCAGAGAAGTATAGGAGGTCGGTAGGGAAACTAAGCTACCTAACAATTACACGACCTGACATTGCTTTCGCTATTAGTGTTGTAAGCCAGTTTATGGCATCTCCTACTGTGTATCATTGGAGCATATGAAACATATTTTGAGTTATCTTAAGGGAATTGTTAGGCAAGGAATTGAGTACAAGAATCATGGACATGCAAAAGAAGAATGCTTCCGTAATGTTGATTGGGCAGGAACAAAGATGGATAGGAAATCCATGTCTAGGTTTTGTGAATTTTTAGGAGGAAATTTGATTTCATGGAAAAGCGATCGAGTGCTGAATCTGAATATAGAGCTATGGCTAAGGCAATTTGTGAAGTGATGCAGGTAGATCATCTTATGTGCGGAGCTGGGATAAATATTGTTAAACCAATAACTCTCTATTTTGACAATTAGGTTGCAATGCATATTGCATCTAATCCATTGTTTCATGAGAGAACGAAGCATATTGAAGTGGATTGTCACTTCATTAGAGAGAAGTTTCAACAGGGTCTGGTTCTGACAGAGCTTGTCAAGACTGAGGAGCAGGTGGCTGATATATTTATGAAAGCACTAAGTGGTGCTAGTATCAAGTATTTGTGCAGTAAGTTGGGAATGATGAATATCTATGCACCATCTTGAGGGGGATTGTTATGAGTAGAAGTTGTATATATATAGTATCATGGTTGATGTAAATATGCGATCGGCATCAAGTTGTTGGAACAAATGGCTTGGTGCCAACATCAAAGTCAAGAAGGTAACAATGACACCAAAACTAATGCCAAGAAGGCAACACCGGAACTAAGAAGGCAAGAAGGCAATAACAAAATCGAAAGCAATACCGAGGTCAAGAAGGAAACACCGCAGCTGAATACAAAAACGAAATCAATTCCAAGAAGGCAACATCGAAACCAAGTAGGTGATACCAAAGCCAAAAAGGAAACCGAAGTTTGGATACTGAAGCCGATATAAGAAGCAGATATCGGAAGGCGGTACCAAAGAAAAATTTGTAAATGGCATAGTTATAATATTGTAACCCATCTCATTTCCTCTATAAATAGAGGTGTACAGCTGACATTCTAAGTAATGAGAAAGTTTATCTTCTCTTCCATTTTATTTCTTCTTAGTTCATAACATTTGTATATTTACATTTTAAATTAACTAAGTCCTTAGGTCTAGGGATGTCAATGAATACCTGAAAAATCATTAATCCTTCCAAATCTATATCCGAAAATATAAAAAATATTTGTTATCCGACATTATCCAAAAAGCAGTTACAAATATCTGATATCCGAAAAGCTTTTCGGATGCAGATATGGTTATAGTGGTATCCATATCCTAAAAATACTCATCCGACGAATTGATGTAATGTATATATAACTCAAAACAAAAAAACAAAGTTTATAATTATTTTGTAACTGTTGGATGTTGATATGATATAAATTTTTATCCATTTTAAGTGAAAAATGGTAGTTTTAGTGTTCAATTTTGGAATATATTTGGATATGCTTATGGATATTAGTATAAACAATGTTTCATCATCACATTTCTTTATTTCCTGGTATTTTACAAACATTAGTATAAAAATTGTTTTATGTTGATCCAAACTTTTTTATTTATACTCTTAAATTTATTAATTACTGGTAGAGAGGATAAATATCCGATATCTGTTTGTATCCGAAATTAACCGGATATAGATATGTGATATCCGAAAATTAAGTGGATATGTTTATTCGATATCAGAAAATAATTTTGGATACGGATGCAGCATTATCCGTATTCGAAAGCATCCGTTGACAGCCCTACATACGTCGACATGGTGTGTCGCTATTAAAATACCGTACAAATAAACATGTAAAGCAAAACGCACCGTATCGCTTCATAATGGAAATATAACTGCGTGTCGAGCCCTTATTGTTAGAGTTTTTCCCCTAGAGGAAATCCATTTGATGTGATTAATAACACTGTTGATGTCATTATTTTATTTGGAATAAAAATATTTTGTTATGTTATATTTACAACGTAATATAACTATTAACATAATAGAAGCCCTTAGAATAATAATACGGATTTATATAGTTCAAGAAATGACTTGAACTTGAGAATATATAATATATTAAGTATTATAATTCTTAAATGTCCCTAGTCCAGTTTTATTGTTTATATAGGACAACAATAAAACATTAAGACTAGTATGTTGATTGACTGATGATTACATCTCATTGATTATTAATGTACGTGACATTAATGTCAAGACATAAATACGTATTGGAGAATAGCGTATTGGGATGACCCAACGTGGGGAAATATGTGGAATATAATTAATAGTATCATAAGTTATTCTTATAGTGGTAGTGATGTAATGATTCTCAGACCTGAAATCATTATAATTTTATTCGAGGATATTTGTGTTTTGATATCATCAAAAGTTACTTTTAACCGATTATACGATATCGCTGATTATTGGATACATCTTGAATCGAATGAAAATTATGAATAATCTTAATCGAATTTAACCCTACGATATATCTATAGAGATATCCATGGGCCTCTTGATTGAGTGAGACTATGAAATGCATTGCGGTGCTCAAATATTGATTTGTTTTAAATAGTCTACTCATTGATCAAGAAAACAGATTAAATTATAAAGAGGGTGATACGTTCCATGCCTCAAGTTTAATTCTGGATATACTGGTTAACATGATTATATTACATTGATACACTGGTCACAAAAAGGTTGCATCGAATAATTGATCTTATTATAACTTGGGTAGCAACGACGTATTACTAGATGCCAATCACTGTTTATGGTTTTAATTATGATTTAAAATCATTGCCAATGTTGTAGTAACCTATAGGGTCACACACTTAGGACGTAATAAAGGGAAAAGCCATTCATTTGGTAAATAAAATATTAATCATTGATATTTTGTCAAGTGTTGAAATAGTATATTGGTCGGCTCCTTAGTTTATGGTACACATGTTGATTTAAAGGTGTAACTCACCACTTTAATAGACATGCATGAACCATAAAAATAAGATAGATCAAATCCAAATAAAAATGGCCGACCGATATCCCCTTTTCAAGAACCTTATATTTGAATGGCGGCTAGTTCCTTTCTTTTCCTCTTCTCTTTGATTCGATTGAGGAGATAGCATCTAGGCATGTCAATGGGGCGAGCACGGGTAGTAACCCCCCATCACCCACCTCGTTAGGTAATTTTTTTCCCCGTGTCCGCCCCATACCCGCACGGGTACCCATTTACGGGATTTAAACAAGTTGCGGATATTCACGGGTATTCGCGGGTATCTATGATATTTTATTCAATTTATTTTTCAACCATCTATTAAAATTCTTTAAAAATACATACATTTGGTTTTAAAAAAACTAGAAAAGGCGTGAACTTTGACAACGTATTAATATAAACAAGTGAGGAGGAGTGAAGCAAGAACTTTGACAGGATGTATTGAATTTACTAAAGAGAGAAGAAGGTTTTGAGAGAAGGAAGGACGCATTGCTTGCTGGATTGGAATTTGAAACAATTAATGAGAAATTTGAGAATTTATAGCTAGGTATATATAAAGTGTTAATTAACAGCATGCAAAGTTATTACAAACATCAACAGCTGCTTATAAATTGTTAAATAAGCATGCGCACAAATACCCAGTTGCCAAAAACAATGGTTTTCACGTTGGCCATAAATCACACTCAATACGGTATGGATACCCATAGACATGGATATCATAATATCTGTACCTGCCCCATTTATTAATGGATATTTAAAAATCCGCTTATTTTGCCCATAGGTACCCATTTAGCATCTTTTTTATGCCAATGACGGATTTTATCCGTGTGTAACAATGGGCACAGATTTTTTTTGCCATCCCTAATAGCGTCCATGTGGATACCACTAGAGGTGGCGGCTCTTTGTCATACTAGGATCTAATACAAATTTGATTTCAGTTCATTTTCGCGGAATCGTGCAATCCCGAGAAAAGGTATGGTTATATTATACTCGATTTACAAATTTTAAAGCATAGATGTTGTTAATTTTGGTTGTAATTTTAATTATGTGATATGAAATCAAACCGAAATTACACTGGATTATAAATATCAACATAAAGAAGTCCTTAGAATAATTATACTAAATTATATAGTTCAAGTAAGTGACTTGAACATGAAATTATATAATACAATACTAAGTATTATAATTCTTAAATGTCCCTAGTCAAATTTTATTGTTTATATAGGATAACAATAAAATATTAATACTAGTATGTTGATTGGCTAATGATCATATCTCATTAATCATTAACATACGTGATATTAATGTCAATATATAAATACATATTGGAGAATAGCGTATTGGGCTGACCCAACATGAGAAAACTACGTGGAATATAATTAACAGTATCATAATTTATACTCATAGTGCCAGTGATGTAATGGTCTTCAGACCTAAAATAATTATGATTTTATTCGAGGATATTTGTGTTTTGATATCATCAAAAATTACTTTTAACCGAGTAGACAATAAAGGTGATTATTGGATACATCTCGAATCGAATGAAAATTACGAATGATCTAGATGGAATTTAACCCTATAATATAAGTAGTGATATCACAGGCCTCTTGATTGAGTGAAACTATGAAATGCATGGTTATGCTCAAATATTGATTTGTTTTAAATAGTCTACTCATCATTCAAGATAAAAGGATTAAATTATAAAGAGGATGATATGTTCCATGCCTCGAGTTTAATCTTAGATATATTGGTTAAAAGGATTATATTACATTGATACACTGGTCATAGAAAGGTTGTATCGAATCGTTGATCTTATTATAACCTGGGTAGCAATGATGTATTACTAGATACCGCTCACTATTTATAATTTTAAATATGATTTAAAATTATTGCCAATGTTATAGTAACCTATAGGGTAACACACTTAGAACGTTCTAAAGGGAAAACAATTATATAGATAAATAAAATATCAATCTATTTATATTTCATTTAATGTTGGAATGGGTATACCGGTTCATTTCAAATTTGGTGGTTCACGTTTATTTTAAAAGGGGTTTACGCCCTTCTTTTAAAATATACGAAATACCACAGAATTAGAAATAACTGAATACCTTTTCCACAAAACCTAATTGCAGTGGTGGCTAGAACCACTTTTTCACCTTTTCTTCTTCGATCTGTTTGACGTTCGAAGGGAGATCATTTGTGTGGACTTCTATGGAGGCTTGACACTTGGAGGGGTTAAATCGATTCAACCCGATCTTGATTTCTCTCATATGCTTGTGGATTGAAAACAAGAGGAAAGGTATACTATTAACCCAATTTTGAATTCATGTATGCAAATTAGGGTTATTAATTTGTTTAATTCCGTTGTTATACGATCCATTATACTTTCAATGGTATCAGAGCCTAGGGTTTTTCGAATTCAAATTGTTTTGGTCGGTTGTGTACATCGTTATCATGATAAACTAGGATTATAAACATTAATACAAGTTAGAAATTGATTGTAACTAGAATTCAACTTGGATCTGAGGTGGTCTCGGTATAAACAAAAATTGTTTTTGCTATAAGATCTAAATAGAGTTGTGATTAATATATGACATTAATTCTATATTGTAGCAACTCCTTACTTATTGTATTTAATAATATGTACTCTACCATTCTGGTTTAATCATTATTTCTTTGGGAATTTGTATTAATAATTAAATCTGATAAGGTTCCTATATGACAATGACTCATAATGTTTGATTTTAGAAAAATTAACTCTACTGTCGTAACCATTGTACCAGTTTGAAACCAAAACATAGATTGTATTTGATACATTTAAATGTTTATACTTTCAGCAGACTTAATGTAAGTTTTGATCTGATAGTATACTAATTTTCCTAGGCAAGATTAAAACCCTTTTTCCATGATATCCAAAATGCATATAATCCTAACAAATGCATTAGATAAAATGCAGCTTTTTGTTTTTAATTCATAAATTTAAAATCTGGATTATATATAATTAGACGTTCTTGGACATGTATCCAGTAATGATGTATGAACTATAACTTATATATATATATACATGTGTTGACATATATATACACACACACACACACAAATATATTGTATGATTTGATAAGTGTTTCGGCATGTCTATTAAAATGTGTGTTTGATCTTTTATCGCACCAAAACAACAATGTTCACATATTCTTTATATAAATTTGTATGTGGATCTGCTGTTATTTATTGACATTAACTGACACACAACCGCCCGGTTAAAAAAAAATTAAAATATGTATATATCATTTCAAAACCATAACGATGGCTATAGTGGTATAAATGATGATCTGTAATTTAGACACAGATCAGTATTTGATCCTCTTCAAATAACTGTTTGTGTTTGAATTAATAATGCTACATATTTTTTTATATGACTTGTTTCTTAGAATCTGGGTACAAAATTGGCTTTGTGAAAGTTGATTTTACCTAGATCAATGTACCAAAATTTAATTGCATTGTTAACTGGGCTGGTAAACTAATGTTTGATTTTGGATATGCATGTTTGATGTGTTGTTTACTTTAACATTTAAACTATTGAAGCTTTACACTGTTCTAATCTATACTTATTAGCTGATAAGTTTAAAATCTGGATTGCATATATATATCTCAAAGATCTGGATTCTTTTTCCATTTTTAAAATGTATATTATGTGTAGAATTTGCTGAAACATCTTCTTTTCTAATACTTGAGAGATTATATTGTCACCTGACAATGTCATGACATCAGATCAGACTTGTTCTATTTGAACAAAACTGCTTGAATTTAGAACTCATAGTTAATTTTCTTGATTTTGTGTTTACATGACATTTACCATGACAAGTATAATTTTATGATCATACATATACATAGGGTTATTGACTCTATTGGAACATATATAAGACATTTTCATTCTTGTATACTGAATATATATATGTATATACATATATTTGGATGACTGTTATGTTTTATGCACTAGCATTTCAATGTGTTATTTGTATATATGTTTATATTGGTACATGTGAATATGATTCAAAAGGTTAAAACATAATAACTTGATGTTTGCTTTCATGATGCATGTACAAACATATATATATATATATATAGTATCAATCATTGTGATTCCCTGTTTTGATACAATTTCTAGAATTTTAACCACATTGTATATAAAGTCAATATATTTGTGTCATGGTATTTGCATATTTCATATATGTGAGCATCCTCAATTTGATGATTCACACAAGTATGCAATAGGTTTCATAATATATATGTCAGTTAGGTTATTGGTTAATTAAAACATGGTTTTATTTTCTGTATTTTTTTTATTATTTTAGAAATAAAAGTAATATAACAAAAGGGAGAACCTAGCCATTCTCCAATGGCTCACAAAAACAGTTTTTGTAGAGATGGCTACAGAAACTGTGCAAACACACACGTAGAATATACAAATCAGTAAATGCTAAAATACAAAAAACGAGCAATAAAAAAATATCAAAAATCAGTCCAAAGAGGCAATGTTATGCCCATCGGTGGCAGAGGCACGGACGAAGCCGAAGTCACAACATTGACCCATAAGGAGGGCAAAGGTCAAAGACAAAGGAATATGCAGGCGCTCAGGTCCGCAGGCCCCGGCAAGCGTCTCCAATGAAGAACACCGAGGAAATCCTCCTAATAACTCTAAAAACTCTTGCTCCACCAGCTCCATTGATGTAACACCCCGTAATTTGAACATAAAAATTCACAAATTAAAGTATACTTAATTAAGTGAAATGGGTTGCGCAGAGAAATATATATATATATATATATATATTGATATATATATAATTGAAAATTAAATAAATAAATATGCAAAAATGTTCAAAACAGCGAATTGGGAGAGGGGAATAACCGAACCGGCCGATTTTTGAGGTCGACCCAAGCCTGCTGGGTCGACTAGGGGTTAATCCAGGGTGTTTGGCTGTCAACCCGTGGGCCGATTCGCTCAAATGCAGATTTTTCATTTGAATGGTTCTCATGGTTCAGCTTTAATCTAAAGGCCCTAGATGGTTCCTACACTTGACTTCTTCCCCAAGACATGCTTTGATGGCTAGGATCTAAACTAAGGTTAATCCTATGGCTAAAACTATCCTAGTCTTCTATAAAAAGACCCCTAACCTAAACCTAAATGCTCATTATTCAATCCTATAGCTAAACTATGCCAAAATGTTCTCTCATGGCCTCCACCCTCATCCTCTTGTCATAATCTCCATTTCTAATCATATGAGAGAGTTTCTAAAGAAGTATAAGAGTTCCTAATCTTGCTTAAGTGTTTCTAAGTTTGATTCAAGGCTTTTCTTCATCAAAGCTGGGATCTTTATTATTGATTTGGCTCAAGGGTTTTCATTTGGAGCATTCTTATTTGGAGTTTTTGAGTTGATAGCTTAGTGGCTTCGTCTCAATCTTTTAATATATTCATAAGAAGGCTAATCAACAAGTTGTGAGTTTTCTATAGCCTTAATGACCAATTATTGAAGTGATTATGATAGGATATGATGAGGTTATGGCTATGAATGTGGATCAATGCATGTTATGCAAGTTATATGCTATGTGATAATGATGTTATGCATGTTATGCAAGTTATGTTCTATATGTTCATGAAGTTATGCAAGTTATGCAAGTCATATGATACATGTTCATGATGTTATGCAAGTTATGCAAGTCATATGCTATGTGTTTGAGGTATTATGCAAGTTATGCAAGTCATATGATATATGTTCATGAAGTTATGCAAGTCATATGATACATGTTCATGTGTTATACAAGTTATGCAAGTCATATGCTAGGTGTTTATGATGTTATGCAAGATATGCAAGTCATATGAGAAACATTGATCCATTATGACACCATGATATGCAAGTTTGGTGTATGATTATATGCTAGTTCATACATGATATGTTATGCAAGTTTGGTGTATGATTATATGCTAGTTCATACATGATATGTTATGCAAGTTTGGTGTATGATTATATGCAAGTTCATCTATGATATGTATGCAAGTTTGGTGTATGATTATATGCAAGTTCACATATGACATGTTATGCAAGTTTGGTGTTTGAAGATATGCAAGTAACATGTGCAAGTTTACACCTTAGTATGATATGCATACATATGCAAGTTAACCCCTTTGTATGTCATACATACATATGCAAGTTTACCCCTTTGAATGATATAAGACACTTATGCAAGTTAACCTCTTTATGACATATGTGATTCATGCAAGTTTGGGTTGATTATTTATGCTAGTTGGGTTGATGCTATATGCATGTTGACACCTTTAAACCCATGTTGATGCTAATGTTATGCAAGTTGAACCCATTGTATTTGTGATGAATCTTCCCTTTTATGTCATGTTGGCGAATTACGTGGGGAACGATGGGGTTAATAAACATGTTAATGAAATGGTGTGAAGTTGGTATGATTATGCATACCATAAAGTGGATGGACATAATTGAGTCAATTATGTACATCGTTAAATTTGTAATTAATTAGGGATAATTAATACAAATTATGGGGGTGATTAATTAGGTGTAATTAATCGACTAAGACACGAGGTTGGACTCTTTTGTAGCATAAGACTGCCCGGAACCGACCGGCATATCCAGCGGCTACAAATGATTGGCCCAATGTGAGAGGTCTTAGGCACAAACTATATACGTGACAAGTGTAAAGACACGAGGTTAGACTCGGTTATGGCGTAAGGCTGCCCGGACCCGACCGGCAAATCCAGCTGCCATGAGAGATAGTCTAATGTGAGAGGTCTCTACAACGGTTACGTTCTTAATCAATTAAGAAACACTTAACCATATTAGCATGTAGAGGACATGGGGGGGGGGGTTAAGTGGGTGCCTTGGGTGGCATGTGGAAAAATCTAGTAGTTGCCTTGGGTGGCAATAGAAAATACGATTAGAATACTTAACCGAAGTGGAACATGTAATTAAACATGATTAAAGGGTTAAGTAAGTGCCTTGGGTGGCATGGGAAAATCTAGTGGTTGCCTTGGGTGGCAATAGAAGATAAGATTAGAATACTTAACCAAAGGGGAACATGTAACTAAACATGATTAAAGGGTTAAGTGGGTGCCTTGGGTGGCATGTAGGAATCTAGTGGGTGCCTTGAGTGGCAATTGAAATATGATTAGATGACTTAACCAAACCTTAACATGTAGGTGGGCATGATTATGAAAAGGGGTTAAGTGGGATGCACTAGATTAAATGACAAGCTTAAGTAGTAGCTTGTGGGGGCCTTAAGTGGCAATTGAAATATGATTAAATGACAAGCTTAAGTAGTAGCTTGTGGGGGCCTTGAGTGGCAATTGAAATATGAATAAATGACAAGCTTAAGTAGTAGCTTGTGGGGGCCTTGAGTGGCAATTAAAATATGATTAGATGACTTAACCAAACCTTAACATGTAGGTGGGCATGATTATGAAAAGGGGTTAAGTGGGATGCACTAGATTAAATGACAAGCTTAAGTAGTAGCTTGTGGGGGCCTTAAGTGGCAATTGAAATATGATTAAATGACAAGCTTAAGTAGTAGCTTGTGGGGGCCTTGAGTGGCAATTGAAATATGATTAAATGACAAGCTTAAGTAGTAGCTTGTGGGGGCCTTGAGTGGCAATTAAAATATGATTAGATGACTTAACCAAACCTTAACATGTAAGTGGGCATGATTATAAAAAGGGGTTAAGTGGGATGCACTAGATAAAATGACAAGCTTAAGTAGGAGCTTGTGGGGGCCCATTTCAACCAGTAACCCATATGTATCTTATTGGGCTCGACCCAAGTCGAGGACGGGACATGCGTACTGGGCTTGACTGTAAGAGGCCAAAACGGGGTAGCGGTGGCAACGCGAGTCCAACGGGTTTCATATGCGTGTGTGGACCCGGCCTGGTAGGTAAGACGTTGTTGCATCGTGTAGGTATAAGCCGTGCACCATTGATTATCGGGTTGCCACTTTGGGGAGTGATACACCCCACTGTGGGGCCAGCACGGGTATCTACGTTAGGGAGCCGGTCGCTTGGGAAGTAATTGGTACACCTAGTGGAGATAAGGGCAGACGGCACCTATGTAGTCAGCTAGGGGTATACGAAACTACTATTAAAAAATACTAAGTACACTTAGTGGGGATCAACCTTTAAGTAGGAATTACACTTGGGTAGGTGGAACTGGTGTGGTGCAGTGTAGGAATTACCCTTGGGTGGGTAGATCTGGGGTGGTGCAATATAGTATTTATCCTTGGGTGGATAGGCGCGTCTTTACCGTTATCTTAGTTTATCCTAAGTCTAGTAGGCTACTTTGTGTAGTCATTTATCCCCAGTCGTACCGTACCAGGTTTATATCATACCCTAATTACTTTAATGATTGTATTGTTAAGGTTATAGGGCTCACTCAGACTTATGTCTGACCCCGTTGTTTTTATCTTTTTCCCCAACCCTCAGGTTCTCAGAGTGGGTCTAGCACTAGTGGGCTTTGATCAGATTGCTTTATCTATCTTTTGGAGCTTGGACCCTAGAAGAAAAGCTCGGTTATCTTTTCTATTATGGCTATTAGTATGTAGTGGGATTATGTACTTATGTTTTAACGAGATTGATATTTTGTAACTTGACTCTTGTTGGTTTTTGAGATGTAACCAAACATGTTTACCTTCTGCTGCAATGAAATGATGTTTTAAATTTCAAGTATTACTTATATCTGTCTTGTTGTAATTTTTCAGTTCTATATTCACTTAAATACTCCACCGAAGCTAAGGCATTCCCTTTGTGAGTGACCTTAGCGGGTGTGGGGGTGTTACACGTGGTATCAGAGCTCAAGGTTACCAGAACAGATAAATTTTTTAGAAAACTATCTTTCTAAAAACATTTTTGGAAGAAGTATTTTCAAAAACATGTCTTTTAAGAGAAAAGTTTTTGAAAGAAAAGCATAATCCCCAAATAGCCATATCTTTATCCTTCGGATTCTCCGTTTTGAATCTCTTCCTCTTTCTCTTTTTGAATTTTCCCTCCGCGAATAGATGTCTTTTTAAGATTAATAAGGACTTCCGCATGAAGGACGGAAGAACCACTTCAAGGGACTAAGACGTTTGCCAGGCTAAGAAGTTAGTCCAAGGAGGTGGAGGGCTTATGGGTACCTTTAAGATGGACGAGAGAGGAAGGTTCAAATAGCTATTAAGTAAATAAAGGACGAAACCTCATCGTGGTAAGAAGGCCATGAAAGGAGAACGTGAAGGGGAAGGCTAGTTGTTTTGGGGAAATGGGACACCTTGGGGTTGTCCAAAGAGGTAAGGACGAAGTACAGGATCTTCTGGAGGGTAGATGTATTCCCTCACGACGGGTATACCTAATGGGGGTAGGACCGTCTAAGTTGAAATTTGGTTCTCTCGATCATCCTGTTCGAACTTTATTCGACTCGGGCGCACCACATTCGTTTATCTCATCATCATTAGTTGAGTCACTGCACCTAGACACCAGTTTGGTAGATGATCCCGTGGTTGTTTCAAACCCAATTGGGAGGGCTCCACTTAATTGTCCATGATATGTTTGGGTTTGAAGATTTCCATACTTAGCGTTGAGATTAGAGGTGATGCTTTTGTTTGGGCTTCACGGGCTATGGGTTGATTTTGGGCATGGACTGGTTATCCAGTAATGGTGTCGTTCTTGATTGTGAAAGGAGAGTTGTTAGGCTTATGACCCGCTTGGGTAACACTCTCGAGATCTTTTGTAATCCCATAGATTCTGTTTTGCTAAGTTATTTTGAATCGCTTGACGCTTTGGTCGAGAGTTTGCGATCTGTTAGAGTGGTCCGGGAATACTCGGATGAGTTCGAGGAGGTGAAGGGCTTACCTCCGAAGTGGGAGATAGACCTCCGAATATATCTGGTAGACGATGCTAAACCAGTATCTTGGTCAGTGCACCGCATGGCTCCTCGTGAGAGGAGGGAACTCCATAAGCAAGTAGGGGAGTTTCTTGAGAAGGGGGTTCATAAGACGAAGTGGATCGGAGTGGGGTGCTCCAGTAGTTTTCGCTACAAAGGCGGATGGATCCCTCAGACTTTGTGTAGGCTATAGAGGACTCAACAAGCTCACAAAGAAGAATAGACACCCATTGCCAAGGATTGATGATCTTTTTGATCGGTTGGTTGGCGCCTCAGTGTTTCGCAGTGGGACTTGGCCACGGAGTTTCATCAGTTGGGGGTGACTGAGGATAGTATAGAGAAGACCGCCTTTAGGACTCCGGATGGTTTTTATTAGTGGCTTGTGATGCCATTTGGTTTGACGAACGCCCCCGCATATTTTGTTGATTTGATGAATAGGGTGTTCAGGGAGTACCTAAACAACTTCGTAGTGGTATTTGTGGATGACATCTTGGTCTTTTCTAAAAGCGAAATAAGTTTTCGTGTGTGCTGAATAGGTTAAGTGAAGCCAGTTATTTGATCAACGGTGGTTTTGGAGCAAGATTAGCAAGGACATCCAGAGTTGGACAAAGACTTAATTATTCAGCCGTTTTTGCTAGTATCATCTCACGTAGGTCGTCTGAATTCGAAGGAGGTGTCCCTTGGGTGTTTGTCTGATATTGGTTTAGGCCTTTGGGGCTTGCATTTGGGGGATGTCGAGTTCGACTAGGATGGTCTGCGTGAGAGATGGATAGTTGTGACGATTTTGTATGAGAGAATATCCTGGTTTTCTCCAGAAGTGGAGAAAAGCGTGCCCTACATCTTAGGGAAGTGTTGGAGGCTCTTCGAGCGCATAGTCTTGAGACAGCAAAGGTGGATGGAGTTCTTAGCATCCTATGATTTCGAGATAGCGTGGTGGCGGACGCCTTGAGCGGAAAAAGGTTGTCCTTGAGTCCATTGTTCGTGGAACGACGAAGCTTGGAATTTATCTCGATGTTTGATTTCAGACCTTCCGTTGACTTTATACCCGATTTGCTAGCATCCTTGGAGGTCAGACCTACCCTTTTGAGACGGATTGGCGAGGCACAGAGGGACAACCCACAGTTGGTTGAGTTGGTATAGAGGCTCATAAGGGGGGAGTCGTCCAGCCATTTGAGTAGGTACACCCTAGACGATAGGGGGTGCTTGCGTAGAGACAGTAGACTTTGCGTACCGCAAGATGAGGGTTTGAGGAAGGCTATTCTTGATAAGGCACATCGTTTTAGGATGACTATTCATCCCGGTGGGGACAAGATGTACCAAGACATGAAGCGAGTTTTCTTTTGGGCCGGTATGAAGAAAGATGTGGCCGAGTATGTCGCTAGATGCTTGGTGTGCCAACAGGTGGAAGCGAAGCAAAAGAAACCGGGTGGGTTGCTTCACTCATTGGAAGTTCCGCAATGGAAGTGGGATAGCGTCTCGATGGATTTTATTGATGGGTTACCAAGATCGAGGAAGGGTAATACGGGAATTTGGGTTGTGGTAGATAGACTTACTAAGAGTGCCCATTTCATACCCGTGAAGAGCAAGAGGATTGTTCCATGTCTAGCTTCAGTTTATATTCGAGAGATAGTTCGGTTGCATAGGGAACAGGACGTATTCCATGTGTCACATTTGAGGAAGTGCCTACATGAGACCACAGAGGCGGTAGAGCCGAGCTTGCTTAAAGAAGTAAAGGTAGAGCGTGATGCGATTATTCGACGAGCTCCTACCCGCATCCTTGGGTCAGAGATTAGGAAGTTGAGAAACAGAGAGGTTCGACTAGTCAAAGTGAAAAGGGGAGAAGGTGATAGCAATGCTACTTGGGAGACAGAAGCGAAGATGCGTTCGTTATACCCATTCCTTTTTGAGGGTATGTCCTTTAAACGTCTCCTTTATCGTTTGTCTAGTGCTTATCTTATCTTTAGTATGTCCTCTCATTAGTACCATTGACCTTTAGATAGGATAAAACCTATGGTTGAAACATGTGTTTGAGACATGTTATGTTTGATGGATGCGTGTGGATGCAAGTGGTTGCTAGTGGTTGCTCGTGGATGCATATACACACACTCTAGGCACTAGATCGGCTCAATCACTTAATATTGTATATTGCATAAAATTGTGTGTAGGTAGCTATATTAATGGATGTATAATGGTTGCGTTATCATATGGATGATGCATTTTGGTGTATGGTTGTGCACACATGTAGAGATAGTATGTGTCGATAGGGATCTTTCGCATACATATTGGATGCATGGCACTATCATGGTTTGCATTAAGGAGGTCAACTAAATAAGTGGACCGCCTAATTTTGCATTAGACAGGGAACATATACACACTTTTTGCATATGTTCATACGTCATTAGAAATTTTAAGGACAATGGATGCCGGTGTTTGATGGTTTAGTAGATGGTTGTTTGGTTGGTAGGATACGTTCTTCTTGACTTAGAGATTTCGGGGACGAAATCCTTTAAGGAGGGGAGAATGTAACACCCCGGAATTTGAACATAAAAATTCACAAATTAAAGTATACTTAATTAAGTGAAATGGGTTGCGCAGAAAAATATATATATATTGATATATATATTTATATATATATAATTGAAAATTAAATAAATAAATATGCAAAAATGTTCAAAACAGCGAATTGGGAGAGGGGAATAACCGAACCGGCCGATTTTTGAGGTCGACCCAAGCCCGCTGGGTCGACTAGTGGTTAATCCAGGGTGTTTGGCTGTCAACCCGTGGGCCGATTCGCTCAAATGCAGATTTTGCATTTGAATGGTTCTCATGGTTCAGCTTTAATCTAAAGGCCCTAGATGGTTCCTACACTTGACTTCTTCCCCAAGACATGCTTTGATGGCTAGGATCTAAACTAAGGTTAATCATATGGCTAAAACTATCCTAGTCTTCTATAAAAAGACCCCTAACCTAAACCTAAATGCTCATTATTCAATCCTATAGCTAAACTATGCCAAAATGTTCTCTCATGGCCTCCACCCTCATCCTCTTGTCATAATCTCCATCTCTAATCATATGAGAGAGTTTCTAAAGAAGTATAAGAGTTCCTAAGCTTGCTTAAGTGTTTCTAAGTTTGATTCAAGGCTTTTCTTCATCAAAGCTGGGATCTTTATTATTGATTTGGCTCAAGGGTTTTCATTTGGAGCATTCTTATTTGGAGTTTTTGAGTTGATAGCTTAGTGGCTTCGTCTCAATCTTTTAATATATTCATAAGAAGGCTAATCAACAAGTTGTGAGTTTTCTATAGCCTTAATGACCAATTATTGAAGTGATTATGATAGGATATGATGAGGTTATGGCTATGAATGTGGATCAATGCATGTTATGCAAGTTATATGCTATGTGATAATGATGTTATGCATGTTATGCAAGTTATGTTCTATATGTTCATGAAGTTATGCAAGTTATGCAAGTCATATGATACATGTTCATGATGTTATGCAAGTTATGCAAGTCATATGCTATGTGTTTGAGGTATTATGCAAGTTATGCAAGTCATATGATATATGTTCATGAAGTTATGCAAGTTATGAAAGTCATATGATACATGTTCATGATGTTATACAAGTTATGCAAGTCATATGCTAGGTGTTTATGATGTTATGCAAGATATGCAAGTCATATGAGAAACATTGATCCATTATGACACCATGATATTCAAGTTTGGTGTATGATTATATGCTAGTTCATACATGATATGTTATGCAAGTTTGGTGTATGATTATATGCTAGTTCATACATGATATGTTATGCAAGTTTGGTGTATGATTATATGCAAGTTCATCTATGATATGTATGCAAGTTTGGTGTATGATTATATGCAAGTTCACATATGACATGTTATGCAAGTTTGGTGTTTGAAGATATGCAAGTAACATGTGCAAGTTTACACCTTAGTATGATATGCATACATATGCAAGTTAACCCCTTTGTATGTCATACATACATATGCAAGTTTACCCCTTTGAATGATATAAGACACTTATGCAAGTTAACCTCTTTATGACATATGTGATTCATGCAAGTTTGGGTTGATTATTTATGCTAGTTGGGTTGATGCTATATGCATGTTGACACCTTTAAACCCATGTTGATGCTAATGTTATGCAAGTTGAACCCATTGTATTTATGATGAATCTTCCCTTTTATGTCATGTTGGCGAATTACGTGGGGAACGATGGGGTTAATAAACATGTTAATGAAATGGTGTGAAGTTGGTATGATTATGCATACCATAAAGTGGATGGACATAATTGAGTCAATTATGTACATCGTTAAATTTGTAATTAATTAGGGATAATTAATACAAATTATGGGGGTGATTAATTAGGTGTAATCAATCGACTAAGACACGAGGTTGGACTCTTTTGTAGCATAAGACTGCCCGGAACCGACCGGCATATCCAGCGGCTACAAATGATTGGCCCAATGTGAGGGGTCTTAGGCACAAACTATATACGTGACAAGTGTAAAAACACGAGGTTAGACTCGGTTATGGCGTAAGGCTGCCCGGACCCGACCGGCAAATCCAGCTGCCATGAGAGATAGTCTAATGTGAGAGGTCTCTACAACGGTTACATTCTTAATCAATTAAGAAACACTTAACCATATTAGCATGTAGAGGACATGGGGGGGTTAAGTGGGTGCCTTGGGTGGCATGTGGAAAAATCTAGCAGTTGCCTTGGGTGGCAATAGAAAATACGATTAGAATACTTAACCGAAGTGGAACATGTAATTAAACATGATTAAAGGGTTAAGTAAGTGCCTTGGGTGGCATGGGAAAATCTAGTGGTTGCCTTGGGTGGTAATAGAAGATAAGATTAGAATACTTAACCAAAGGGGAACATGTAACTAAACATGATTAAAGGGTTAAGTGGGTGCCTTGGGTGGCATGTAGGAATCTAGTGGGTGCCTTGAGTGGCAATTGAAATATGATTAGATGACTTAACCAAACCTTAACATGTAGGTGGGCATGATTATGAAAAGGGGTTAAGTGGGATGCACTAGATTAAATGACAAGCTTAAGTAGTAGCTTGTGGGGGCCTTAAGTGGCAATTGAAATATGATTAAATGACAAGCTTAAGTAGTAGCTTGTGGGGGCCTTGAGTGGCAATTGAAATATGATTAAATGACAAGCTTAAGTAGTAGCTTGTGGGGGCCTTGAGTGGCAATTAAAATATGATTAGATGACTTAACCAAACCTTAACATGTAGGTGGGCATGATTATGAAAAGGGGTTAAGTGGGATGCACTAGATTAAATGACAAGCTTAAGTAGTAGCTTGTGGGGGCCTTAAGTGGCAATTGAAATATGATTAAATGACAAGCTTAAGTAGTAGCTTGTGGGGGTCTTGAGTGGCAATTGAAATATGATTAAATGACAAGCTTAAGTAGTAGCTTGTGGGGGCCTTGAGTGGCAATTAAAATATGATTAGATGACTTAACCAAACCTTAACATGTAAGTGGGCATGATTATAAAAAGGGGTTAAGTGGGATGCACTAGATAAAATGACAAGCTTAAGTAGTAGCTTGTGGGGGCCCATTTCAACCAGTAACCCATATGTATCTTATTGGGCTCGACCCAAGTCGAGGACGGGACACGTGTACTGGGCTTGACTGTAAGAGGCCAAAACGGGGTAGCGGTGGCAACGCGAGTCCAACGGGTTTCATATGTGTGTGTGGACCCAGGCTGGAAGGTAAGACGTTGTTGCATCGTGTAGGTATAAGCCGTGCACCATTGATTATCGGGTTGCCACTTTGGGGAGTGATACACCCCACTGTGGGGCCAGCACGGGTATCTACGTTAGGGAGCCGATCGCTTGGGAAGTAGTTGGTACACCTAGTGGAGATAGGGGCAGACGGCACCTATGTAGTCAGCTAGGGGTATACGAAACTACTATTAAAAATTACTAAGTTCACTTAGTGGGGATCAACCTTTAAGTAGGAATTACACTTGGGTAGGTGGAACTGGTGTGGTGCAGTGTAGGAATTACCCTTGGGTGGGTAGATCTGGGGTGGTGCAATATAGTATTTATCCTTGGGTGGATAGGCGCGTCTTTACCGTTATCTTAGTTTATCCTAAGTCTAGTGGGATACTTAGTGTAGTCATTTATCCCCAGTCGTACCGTACCAGGTTTATATCATACCCTAATTACTTTAATGATTGTATTGTTAAGGTTATAGGGCTCACTCAGACTTATGTCTGACCCCGTTGTTTTTATCTTTTTCCCCAACCCTCAGGTTCTCAGAGTGGGCCTAGCACTAGTGGGCTTTGATCAAATTGCTTTATCTATCTTTTGGAGCTTGGACCCTAGAAGAAAAGCTCGGTTATCTTTTCTATTATGGCTATTAGTATGTAGTGGGATTATGTACTTATGTTTTAACGAGATAGATATTTTGTAACTTGACTCTTGTTGGTTTTTGAGATGTAACCAAACATGTTTACCTTCTGCTGCAATGAAATGATGTTTTAAATTTCAAGTATTACTTATATCTGTCTTGTTGTAATTTTTCAGTTCTATATTCACTTAAATACTCCACCTAAGCTAAGGCATTCCCTTTGTGAGTGACCTTAGCGGGTGTGGGGTGTTACAATTGATCCTATCAGAAAACCATTACCTCCATCCTCAATGAAAGGAGACACCCAAAACCTATAAATTCAGGCCCTGCACAATTAGCAAACAACATATGATCCATTGGGGGTGGGGAGTGTGAAAAGTGGCGACAGCAAGAAATATATAATTATATATTTATCTCAATATCTGGGCAGAGATTTAACTATAATTTAATACTTTATCCAAATTATATATATATATGCAATTTTGTCACACAGCAGTAAGCATGAGACATATATTTTGATATGTAATTTGCACATGTATGGTGTTGGACCAAAATGTACAATTCATGTAGTACATGATACTGTCCTTGTTTATGATTTAAATATTTAAATCTGAGCTATGTATGTACATTGTGTGATTTGCATCAGAAAGAAAATTAATGGTGTTTATACTTGTTATAATACCTACCGTACAATTTGCATCTGAAAGGATGGGTTTAAACCTGTCTTGAATATATATATTTAATATATGTTGATTGCCTAAATTATATGGATTGATTTTAATCTGAATACATGTTTAATGTATGACCTCTACATATGCATATATATAACAAAATAAAGATACTAGAATATTTTTTTAAACAGTTTATATATTATGAAAAAGGATATTGACTCCTGAATAAATGAAAAATGTATTTATCCACTAGTATACAATTTTTGTTTATATTGTTTACTTATATATTTTGATATATATATATATATATATGTATGTATGTATGTATGTATGTATGTATGTATGGTAGAATATAAACAGGGTTATATACATATATATTTGATATATATATATATATACATATACATATATATATATATATATATCTGATATATATAATGCATACATGATGCACTATTTACTTTCAAATGGATGTTGATTTGCAATTATATATATGGATAAATATTTGCAGATTTGAACCTATGGCATGGATCAGTGTAAGTGAATCAATGTGCTCATTTGGATGGATATGTTGATGCAGAATCCTTGGCAATCACTGAAGAAAGTGTGGTTTTGAAATTTTGTAGTTTGACTGCTTGTATGAATTATTAAACATAGTTAATATATATGTATATATAATATTGTAATGTATGAATTGAATTACAGCCTGCCCATTTAATTGTAAAGATGCTTGTTGAGTAACAACCATATTATGTAAAACTGTTTGTATTCAAACGATCTGTTTGTAATGAATTTAGTTGGACTAGAGAGTGTGTGTGTGTGTGTGCGTTGGTGGAATTATGATGACTGTATAGTTTTTAGATGACCTCTTTGTTTGATAATAATATTACGCCAGTGAAGTGGTATTGAAATGTAAATATAAATATTGTATTGGGCCTTGTCAAAAATTATATGCCCTTGGTCTTGTAATTTTCTGGAAATTTAATAAACTTGGACTTATATAATTATGTAGAAGGCCACGTTTTCTATATGACAAATGAGTAGATTCTAGGCTTTATGTATTTATGGTAAATAGAACAAAGGACCACCATTGAAGCATAAAAGTTGTGCAGTAATTTTGATTACCAAAACATTGAAATGTTCAATACAAAGAAGATACACTTTCTTATGATGAAATACTTAGGATATATTCACATATATTAGATACATATATCCAAGTGAATATATATATGACTGAAATTACCAGTGTAAAATACATGTATTTTAAAATGTGTAAATAAAACTAATATGACTTGCCTTCTTAAGTTTTAAATTCCTTCAAGCAAATTTTGTTATATTAAGTCGTGGTGATGTCTTCTAATAAATACACTCATCAATGCCGGAATCACTGGATGTAGGTAATGCCAAAGCATTGTGCACCTTTTATTTGGGTTATATGCGATGGAGTAAATGTATACCGAACTGTATTATTGGGTCCGACTTAACTTGGTTGCATAATAAGATTTTGGGCTTAGAGACAAGGAGCATGAAATATCTAATATTTAAAATGAACAAAATTATTCATCATGCTACCCAAGAGTTATATATGAGATATAATTGACATAAGATGTCAACCTAAAAGATTGTGTTTTAGGCAATTAACCAAAGCTAACTCAAGGCATGATTAGATATGGATCTTGGACCAACAATATATATATATATATGTATATGTGTGTATATATATATACATGGATGTTAATTTGAGTGGGAGCATATTTAATTTAAATTATACATTTATATTATTTTGCAATATTATATGTAATTTTGATTGTCAAAATTTATATAACTATATTACCAAACATCTATCTTTGTTTTATTATTTATTATCGATTGTAGATATTAAATGAAAACAACTCCGATAATTTATTACTAAAATTGATCCTTAAGAAGGAGAAATTAAATTAAATCAAATTTCTTGACTAACATAGAAATTTGAGGATGTCCTCAAACAAAATTGAAAATGTAATTATTTAACAAATATAGAAGATCAAAAATAAATTGAAGTATGGCTTCAACCAAACAAAGTATAAATGTTATGACTATCTACTAATACATATCTAGTATTAAATACTAGATATGGATCACATAATTTTATGTGAATTTGCAAGAATTGGAAAAGAATAGAAATTTGGCAAAAGGAGAAGTGGACTTACGAATGGAAATAAAGCAGATGTTGTTGCACTATCCATAGGAAGCTACATCTCGTTCTAACCACTGGCTTAATTGAAGTATTAAAATATTGTTTTTATGAAATTTCCATTTAAAATAAATGTTATTATGTATCTTGTTTAGAAAATATTGAATTTCATTCGTAATAAAAGGACAATTGTTGTTCATTTTATTTAAATGAAATATCTTATGGAAATGCGCAATTAGTTAACGATTTTCTGAATCCCTAACTATAATATGCTTGTTTATAACATAAATATTGTGCGGGTTAAATCTAATGATTTAAATCCAACATATCTTTAGGCATTTTCATTTAGACCATATAAACAAGAAACGAATATCAAAACTCTACAACGATGAAATTTTTAATTCGTTTGATTTTGAATCATATGAAGACTAAAATATTGTTTATTAGGGAACATGACTAGAGCACCTTTCACTTGACAAAGTGAACAGGCTAGTTTGTATTGAGCCTTATACATAATGATATATGTGAGCCAATGAGTACATAAGCTAGAAAAAGGTTTTATTACTTCGTTACATTTACTGATGATGTCAGTAGATATGATTGTGTGTATCTTATGAAACACAAATCAGAATCCTTTGAAAAGTTCAAAGAATTCAAAATTTGAAGTTCAAAACCAATTTTGAAAGAATATAAAGACTCTTCGAACAGATCGAGAGAATAATTAAGCTAATAATTAAATGACTACCTAAAAGAGTGTGAAATTGTCTCACAACTCACTTCACCTAGAACAACATAATTGAATGGTGTGTCTGAAAGGAGAAGTCACGCCTTATAAGATATGGTACGATTACTGATGAGTCATACAGATCTTCCAATAAATTTTGGGGTTATCCCCTTAAAATAATTGCATTCATATTTAATTATAATACTACTAAAACGATTCTGAAGACTCCATATAAGATATGAACTAGGAAACGTCCTAATGTGTCTTTTATGCAGTTTGGAAAGTGAGGCATTTGTTAAACGTCTTGCCTTCGACTAGCTCGGACCCAAATCTGATAAGTGTTATTTTGTGGAATATCTAAAAGAAGCAAAATGATATTATTTCTATGAAAACCCTGAGAATAAAATGCTTATTGCTTGAGTTGGCACCTTCTTAGAAAGGAAAAATAGTCCTTGAAACACCGATGGGAATAAAGTAAAAATCGAAACGTCTCGGGAACCACAAAATACCATTGAACCTTGTTTGGACAAAGAATTGAGTGGAAGTGACACAAAAATTCTAATGTTATATATTGATAACATATTACTTATTCTGAGTGATGTTAGTTTAAAACAAGAAATAAATACTAATTCTACAAAGGAGGGTGTTTGGATTAAAAGTTCAACTTTGAGCTTAGTTATATCTATTGTTGATCTAATGATTTTACATTATGATAACAATGGAGCCATTGATCAGATCTAGAGACCTTGATCTAATTATCGATCCGAACATATATTTAAGAAATATAATTTCTTATGTGAAATTGTTCACAGAGGACCACTTTTTCTTCAATTCTATTCTCCACGCACCTTTTTCTACTCAAAATCAGCTCTTTCCTTACCCCTCTATCTCCATAACCTATCATCTCCTCTCTCTCTCCTTGCTTTCGGTCAGCGTGGTTTCACCCCGAATTATCTCTTCACTTCCAGATCTGAAGTTTTCGACATGCCACTTTTTTGAGCTTCATTCTCCCTAAATTTCCTCAACCTCCTCTACCCCTCAAACCTCCCTGCAACCCTAATTGAATATATTCCCATCCACTGTTCATGAATTTTCCAGGCAACCACTCGCTTCTGTTTTGCAGACGCTTGTTCTTCAATTGAAGGTCATGACAATGGATAGAAATCGTCACTAACGTGGAGTTTTCGGGTGAGCAGTAACACCTTATTGGTTTTTATGTTTTTCGCGTCTCGTCTTAAGGACTGTGATGGTACATCTTACTGATTTGGTATTCAATGTTTGCAAGAACTCGTCTTGTTGGTTGTACTGGGAGTCAGTTTTGTGTTTTTTGGGTGTTATTTGTTGTTAGATGTGTTTGGTTTGCTCACTGGTTTTTGAAGCTCAGATTTAGCAAGCTAGCTCTGTGTAATTTTTTTACTGTCTACATTGTTATGTATTGTCTGGGGTTAATATGTTTGGGTCTTCTCCATTGAGCGACAACGATACACGAGATGCTTATAGCACTGATCTTCGATGTAATTTTTTAGTGATGTATTTCACTTGAATGTGTTAACTCTATACGTATCTTTGTTGAGCAGTTATGGATTTGTTGGTGCGTATTGGTCTATAGTAAGTTTGGTGAGCTCCTTCCTCTCTAATGATCGATACCTTGACCAACTGTTAAGACAGTAAGGCGCCTGCTTTGTTGCCTTTATGGTACTTTTGTTATATCCATACCTTGTTGTATTCTCATGGCATGTAGCTCAAGAGATTCTTGTAGCAGTTGTGTTGTCACTTCTATCTACTTTACCATGTTGACATCCCATGTAACTGTACACAATATTCTCAGAGTGTCTTGTACTATTATATTGTTTGTTGTGTACTAAATGTAACCAACTTCTATTTGAAGTATGTAATATCTCATTTAATATCCTTCCTACGTGGAGTGATATTATAGTCTAGTAATTTAGCTAGCTCCAGTGCTGTAAGCCTGATAGGTTGAGTGGATAGAACATTATAAACTCCGTAGGCGGTGGACGGTCCACCTTAAAAACTGAATTAGCTAACTGCTAACTACAGTCACCTGTACTATATTGTAATTTTATTATTGGTCATAAAAAAAGAGTGTTACGGAACACTATAAAATCTGGTCGGCTAAAAAAATTGTTCATAGAGGAGATATACATATCTGTAAAGTTATAAAAGGTTGTAATGTTGCAGACCTAGTGACTTAAATTTTTCCGCAGCAGAAGATTGATAGTCACACTAGTTTCATAGGTATATGATACATGATTGATTGACTCTAGTGCAAGTGGTAGATTGTTAGATTTTATGCCTTAGAGGCAATCCATTTGACGTGATTAATAATACAGATGATGTTATTATTTTATTTGAAATAAAATATTCTATTATGTTATATTTACTGCGTAATATAAATATCAACATAATAGAAGTCCTTGGAATAATTATACTGAATTATATAGTTCAAGTAAGTGACTTGAGCATGAGATTATATAATACAATAATAAGTATTATAATTCTTAAATGTCCCTAGCCAAGTTTTATTGTTTATATAAGACAACAATAAAACATTGAAACTAGTATGTTAATTGACTGATTATCATATCTCATTGATCATTAATATACTTGATATTAATGTCAATACATAAATATGCATTGGAGAATAGCGTAATGGGCTGACCCAACATGAGAAAACTACGTGGAATATAATTAATAGTATCATAAGTTATTCCCATAGTGACAGTGATGTAATGGTCCTTAGACCTGAAATCATTATAATTTTATTCGAGGATATTTGTGTTTTGATATCTTCAAAAGTTACTTTTAACCGAGTAGACGATAAAGGTGATTATTGGATACATCTCGAATCGAATGAAAATTGCGAATGATCTAGACGAAATTTATGTAACACCCCATAATTTTATAAGACACTAAAATGATAAATTAAATATTGGGAATTAAGTAAAACGGACTGCCCCATTGCTTTCGTCTCGGAATTCTGCTTAAGATAGACTCCGAGTTTGCGTAAAACGGACATAGTATAAAGAAGTTATAAAGCCTAGAAGTTTGTATACGTACAAGAGAAATATATGTAAACAAACATTATCTAGAATTCAAAATAATTCGAAAACCAAAGGCAGGAAGGCGCGAGAATTCGGCCCGTTGGGGGTCGACTCTATGCCATATGGGTGTCGACCCATGGGTCGACCCCATAACAAGGGTGTCGACCCCGGGGTCGACCCCCTCCCCTGGACGAATCTGGACCTGCTATGTGTCCTGGTTCGTTGGCTGATGGCTATATAAAGGACCTTAATCCCATTGTTTTATTCATCTAAATCAATGGCGACAACGAGGTGCTGCCCCAACTCAGGTTGATCTAGCCTATTCTTCTTCAACATCAAGTTATACATATTAAAGGAGCTACAACATCTATAATTAATTCTTTGTTCTTTAGATCCAATCACAATGAGTTTATGTTGCTTTTAGACATAAACACCTAAAATGTAATCTTGACATGTTTATAAGTTTGGATCTAAGTCTATGCCTGTTGGTAACCTGAATCATAACAGATCTGCCATTACTTGTATACCTAATTTACTATTTAGATCTCATATGCATGTTCATGATATCCCTATTCCGTTAGTTTGCCTAATCATGTCACTGTATGCCTATTTTGTTAGTATGACCAATTCTATCATCTTATGCCAATTTTATTTATTATGCTATTCTTGTTCTCTTCTCTCACTTTTTGTCTTTTATAGCTAGGCTACCTTCGAGCCTAGACCTATCGCTGAGATACGTGAACGTACGAAATTGGGAATGATTAAATTTGTGGCATAATTCATATTGTTAAACATGATTGGGAATTTTGGGCATAATTTGTACCTTGTGCCAAAATTTGGATTTGGGGGCATGATCTATATCTTGATCTAAACCTTAATCTGGGGCATAACTTGTATCATAAATCAGACGGTGATTTGTAACCACGCTTAGACACGAGGATAGATTACATTTGTGGTAGAGGTCTGCCCGGAACCACCCGGCATATCCAACGTCCATAAGTGGTAAATCCAATGTGAGGGGTCTAAGTGCATAAACATGTAACGATGCCAAGACATGAGGTTAAGTTCGAGTTATGGAAGAAGTCTGCTTGAACCCAACCGTCATATCCAGCATCCACAAGTGGTAGACTTAATGTGGGGGAGGGGGGGTCTAGCACATTATTAATGAACGAATGGTGATAAACTTGTAATACTTAACCTATTTGAATCCATAAGGATTACATGAACCTGTTAACTTGAGTGGGGGTTAAGTAAGCTTGCTTGAATCGGTGGGAGGGTTAAGTTATTCTTGTTAAATACGTGGGGACGGGTTATACATATAAACCCGATAAACTTAACCTATTGGGGTTATGCAATCTTGTTAAACTGGTAGGCAAACTTGTTGAAATTCTAGTAGTGGGAATGCAAGCCTAGGGGGAAGCTTGTATCATCCGGAGTGTGGGACCCATATCAGACAGTAACCTATATTGGTATCAAATGGAGAAACCCGAACTAGGTCGGGGTCAGGGCACACTTAATGAGTTGGTTGTAAGAGTCCCATCTAAGGGACAGTGTGGGCGACGCATTCCGACGGGATCATGTGTGTGCATGGGTCCGGTCCAGGGAGGTTAAGACGCCGTGACACCTGTAGATATGGTTTGTGCACATCTTGTAAACAAAGGGTTTCCACTTTAGGAAGTGATACATCCTATTGTGGGGCCAACACAGGGTATCTACGAGTTAGGGAGCCGGTCGATTGGGGTAGTAATTAGGGTACATCTAGTCTTGCTTGTTTAGGAGCACATTATTATCATTGGGGGTAACACTTGTCAGTTCTGTTGGGCTACCTGTTATTGTATGCGGTAAAACCTCTCACTAGAAGTACACCAAAGTCTACCATCTTGTACTTGTTGGGATCATCTTGTTCTTGTTATACTAGTATTGGTGCAGAGAAAAGTATTAGAGAAACGCAATACATGTTATGTTCTGTTTATCCAGTTTACCTTGTTATACCTGCCTTATGACACGGTCATATCTCTCCAACTAGTATGCTTGTCATATTTCTTTTACTTATTTATATGCTAAAAGTAATTGGACTCGCCATACTTTATGTCTGATCCATTTTGTTTCCTCTTCTCTCTCTTCTGTTTCCCCTTCCCCCCAGGTTCTCAGGGTAGGAATTGAAACACCCCACCTTCGTTAAGGTCACTCACAAAGGGAATGCCTTAACTTCGGTGGAGCATTATAGGTAAAAGATACAGATAATTTACAAGAGAGACATATAAACAGAGGAAAAACTAAATTTATTTCATAAGTACGTGGTTCAGTTAAAACATTACAACAACTGTCTCAAACCAACTTCCAAATTATTACAACAAAATCTCTGTCTTGAATTAAAACATAAAGAAGCATTAAAATAACAGCAAGGCAGCATAAATCCCCAATAAGAGAGTATCCAAAGCCATAGCCCAAGGAAAGAGAATCCAAGCAATATATCTACTCTCTTCAAGCTGGAAATGGTCCGAACTAAGCTGAAGTATTCCCTCCCTGCGTACCTTGGGGGGGAACGGAAGAAAAGAAGACAAAAGAAAAATGAGTCAGACATGAGTCTGGTAAGTCCAGTGATTGTTTAGCATGTAAAAAGGAAAAAGGATCATGATATGAATAAACTGAACCTAGGACAGCAACCTAGAAATAAGATAATAAAATTGAATATGCTATCACACTCATTTCTATTTCTCTACACCCATTTACAAGTGTTTCTACTAGCACCATGTGTTCAAGATAAATGATCCCCTTTATCGATCGGCTCCTACTCATGTATGTTTTCTACTTGTGTCATTCAGCCCCGCTTGATTGTAGATACCTGTGCTGGTCCCACCATGGGGTGTATCAAATCCTATGGTGGCAACCCGACACAATTCAAGATGCACAGTGTATAACTACAGATGCCCAGTGCCTGCTTTTTCCCCTCTAGAGTACGTGCACACCCGTACTCCGTTGGAACCTACACTGACGCACCACCCGCCGTTGTTTTGACCGCTTATAATCAGCCCAGTAGCCGTTCCCCACCCAGCCTAGTTCAGGGTACCATGATACATCTATGTGGGTTACTGCTGAAATGGGTCCCTGTTACTAGGGATTCCTAATCAACATGTTAAAATGGTTAAGTGTTCTCAAATTAACCTAACCCCACCCATTAGTTTAGTTAACATGTTGTATCGGTTAAGTGTTGCCTTAATTAACTTAATCCTACCATTCCTGTCTTAGCTTTAGTTTATTCATTAAAGCACCAACCACTCACATTAGATATGTATTGTTGCAATCGCTGGATGTGCCGGTCGGTTCCGAGCAGTCTTACACTGCAACTCAATCTAACCTCGGGTTCTTTTGGGCTTGATGAGCTAACCTCTCACATTAGATCTATATTGTTACGGTTGCTGGATGTGCCGGGCGGTTCCGGGAAGTCTTACACCGTAACTCAATCTAACCTCGTGTTAGGCATATTCGTCTTTTTACTTAATTTACATATTTACCCTTTATATTTATATGTAAATTATCCACAATTATTGCCATTCAAGTCATGCCCCCACTAACCCACTAAATCATGTTCATAATTTTTAGTTGTATAAATTATACCAATTTATGCGACTAATCATTTATATGATTATGGGCCAAACTATGCCAATAATTTGAAATTTAAGGTTTTTCCCAACGTTACCTTCGTCATATGTTCGCAAAATTCACATAGAATGTTAGGCTCGCAACTTAGCCTAAGTTATATACAAAAGGGAAAAGAAAGGAGCATGTACCATTCCCACAACATAAAATAATAAGGATCTAACTAAACATGTGTCATATAAATTTGGTACAAAACAATGAACTTGCATTTTAACATGAATCTTAAGCATATGAATGGGGACTTACATAGAATTACATAAATCCAATTAGGCATGTAAATGTGAACTTGCATTTTGGATCCAATTAATATGAATCTTAACATATGAGAATGTAGATCTAAACACATATATATATGACTTAGCCTAAAAACTTGCATGTAACATAACATGAAAGAGTCACCAAATTTATATAATACACGATTGGTTTAACATACAACATAATAAGTCCAATAAACCACAATAGTCTCATAGGCATATATGATAGAATCGTTACAAGAATAGACATGAATGAGCATCACCATTATCTCACAACTAGGCACAACTCTAGTTTTCACTTTATTACAAATCATAACTTTTAATTGTTCACAACTAAATAATAACAGGACTAATAAACAAAGAAAAATCTTTTTTTCTGGGATCTGTTTTCTGAATCTGAAAAGTAATCCTTGACGTAGACTATTGATTCTCTAAATTAGATTTGATTTGTAGCTTCTAACTTGCTTTCTAGTTTGCTTCCTAGTTGGAGAAGAATGGTGGCTATGCTAGGTTGACCATGGGCAGCATGGTGGCTCCTTGGAATGAAATTGTGTGATTTAGGGTTGAGGGTTAGGGTTGCTTTTATAGAGGTTTAGACTTATGTGAGCTGTTAGATCAACCTAGGAGCAATCACAACCATCTAAACTAGATAGAGCTATCCATAAATTTCCACCTATGCCCTAGTGACTCAGCAACAAGTCAGAAATCGTAACTATTTGGATCTGGGCGAGGGGATCGACCCCTATAGGGGGGTCGACACCCCAGTCGACACCCTTCTCGGGGGGTCGACACCTATGTCGACCCCCCTGGGGGAGTCGACCCCTATGGGCAGGAATTTTCCCACCCAGCTGGTTTACGTGATTTTGAAATTCGAACTGTTTTGTTTATTTAATTAGTAAATTATATAATTTTCTGTTTAAACATGAAATCTTTTGAACTCCATAACTTCTTCATACAAAGTCCGATTCATGCAAACTCGGACTCTATCTTAAGCAGAATTCCGAGATGAACGCAATGGCGTAACCCATTTCCCTTAATTCTCACTTTTACAGTTAAGTATTCTTTAATTCGTTACCGTAATAAAAATAGAAATACAGGGTGTTACATTCTTCCCTCCTTAAAGAATTTCGTCCCCAAAATCTTCAAGTCAAGAAAAATGTATATCCTACCATCCAATCGTCCATCTACTCAACCATCAAACACCGGCACTCATTGTCCTTAAAAAGATTTCTAATGCTTTCATGACTGTATGCATATTGTGTGCCTTATCTAATGCAAAATCAGGCGGTCTACTGATTCAGTTGACTTCCTTAATGCAAATTATGTTAGTGCCATGAGTCCATTATGCATGCAATTATTCCTAATCATACTTTCTACATGAGTGCACAATCATTCATACAAATGCAACGTCCATATGATAACTTCCAAGTTTCAATCCATATACAAATACATATATGCATATGCAATATGAAAGTGACTGAGCCAATTTAGTACCCAATGTGTGTGTATATGCATCCACGAGCAACCACTAGCAATCACTTGCAACCATCAACCATAACATGTTTCAAATACATGTTTACATCCATTGGTTTCTACCTAAGGATCAAGAATAGGACTGAGGAGATATACTTAAAAAGGTAGATACAAGCATGTATAAAATTATGGAAAAAAAGAGATCAAGGATGTACCCTCAAAAAGAAAATGGTAGGCTGCGCGTATTTTGTTATTAGTCTCCCAAGTCGCATATTCTTCAGCGTTACTCCATTGAACTTTAACAAGCTTGACTTCACGATTGCGTAGCTTTTTGACTTCTGTCCCTAAGACACGAGTTGGAACTCTTCTCACAGTTGCTTCTCGTTCCACTTCTACTTCCTGTAGTATACTTGGCTCCACAACTTCCTCAGACTCATGTAAGCACTTTCGAAGTTGAGAAACATGAAAAACATTATGAACTCCAGCCAGTCTTTCGGGTAGCTCTACTCTATAAGCCATCGTCCCAATCCTTTCAATGATTTGAAATGGTCCTACAAATCTTGGTGCCAACTTTCCTATGGACCCAAAGCGAATGACATTCCTCAAAGGAGATACTTTAAGGAACACCCTATCTCCAACCTCAAACTCAAGGTCGGTCCTTCTTTTGTCTGCATAGGACTTCTGTCTATCTTTGCAATCTTCATTCGTCTTCTTATCAAGTCCACCTCCTCTGAAGTTTCTCTAATCATGTCTGGCCCAAGTACGAGTAGACTCCCACCAACAAGTTGGTGATCGGCATGGTCTTCCATATAAAGCCTCGAAGGGTGCCATGCCTATGGTGGCTTGGTAGCTATTGTTGTAAGCGAATTCCACCAAAGGAAGATGATCCCTCCATGTTCCTCCAAAGTCAAGAATGCACAATCTCAAGAGGTCTTCTAATACTCTGTTCACCCTTTCCGTCTGACCATCGGTTTGGGGGTGATAGGACGTGCTTAAGCATAGTTGTGTGCCTACAGCCTCTTGCGAACTCTTCCAAAACTCGCTAGTAAAGATAGGATCTCGATTACTCACTATGCTGGAGGGTATCCCATGGAGTCGAACTATCTCTTTAAGATAAATGGATGCTAAGGACGAGGCAGTCCTTCTACTCTTAACAAGTATAAAGTGAGCGCTTTTAGTGAGCCTGTCCCCTATTACTCAAATACTGGTATTGCCCCTTCTTGACCTAGGAAACCCATCAACAAAGTCCATCGAAATGCTATCCCAATTCCACTGTGGGACTTCTAGAGGATGAAGCAGACCACCAGGCTTTTTCTGCTCCGCTTTGACTTGCTGGCATATCAAGCACTTAGCGACGAACTCAGCTACATCCATCTTCATGCCATTCCAAAAGAAAACCCTTTTTATGTCTTTATACATCTTGTCTCCACTTGGGTGTATGGTTAGCTTAGAATGATGTGCTTCTTCGAGAACCGTCTTCACCAAATCCCTTGTTGTGGGACACATAACCTTCCATCCCGTCTCAACCAACCCATATCGTCAATGGAGTATCTATTGAGGTGACTAGAAGTTTCACCCCTAATTAGCTTATCCATCATATCAACCAGTTGAGGGTCTTCTCGTTGCGCAGTTCCTATTGATTCCAAAAGAGTAGGCCGCACCTCTAGCAATGCTAACAAACCAGGTACAAATTCCGAGGAGGGTCTAAAGTCAAAGTTTGTTATGTACTCCAAGCTTTTCCTTTCTACAAAGAGAGGACTTAATGTCAGCTTCTTTCTACTCAGGGCGTCTGCTACTACATTGCCCTTGCCAGGGGTATAGGAAATACCAAAATCATATGAGGCCATAAATTCCATCCACATTTGTTGTTTTAAGTTAAGATCTTTCTATGAGAAAAGTTACTTTAATGATTTATGGTCAGTAAACAATTCAAACCATTCTCCTAGCAGGTAATGACACCATGACTTAAGAGCGAAAACAATGGCAGCTAGCTCCAAATCATGAGTTGGGTAGTTCTTCTCATGTACCTTCAATTGCCTTCCCCCATAACAAACTACCTTGCCTTTTTGCATGAAGACAACGCCTAATCCTGTACCGCATGCGTCTATGTATACGGTAAACATTTTGCTCCCATCAGGCAATGTCAGAACTGGGGCTGTTGTTAGAGCCCTTTTCAAACGTTGGAAAGCAACATCGCAATCCAAATCCCAAGCGAAAGTTAGGTTCTTCTTTGACAATCTTGAGAGTGGGGTTGAGATTTTCACAAAGTCTTTAATGAACTTTCGGTAAAAGCCCCCTAGCCCGAGAAAGCTTCAGACTTCGGTTGCATTCCATGGAACCTTCCAATCTTGCACCCCAACTACTTTTGCGGGGTCCATAGCTATCTCCTCTTTGGACACCACATTTCCAAGAAACCTTACCTCTTCTCTCCAGAAATGGCATTTGGAGAATTTGGCTTTAAGCTGATGTGCACGAAGAGTATCCATGACTTCCCTTAAATGCAGAGCATGCTCTTCTTCATTCTTCGAGAAAATCAAAATATCATCTATAAAGACCACCACAAACTTATTAAGGAACTCCCTTAACACCCTGCTCATCAAGTCAACTAAATAAGCAGGTGCGTTTGTCAAGCCGAAAGGCATGACAAGCCATTCGAAGAAACCATCCGGGGTTCTGAACATGATCTTATCAATGTTGTCTTCAGCCACTCTTAGCTGATGAAACCCGGTAGCCAGATCTAGTTGGGAGAAAACCGATGCACCTACAAGCTGATCAAACAAGTCGTCTATTCTGGGAAGTGGGTGCCTATTCTTCTTGGTCAGCTTGTTTAGCTCCCTATAGTCAACGCATAGGCGAAGGGAACCATCCGCTTTGGTTGCGAATACTACTGGAGCACCCCAATCAGAAATATTCCGCCTTATAAACCCTTTTTCGAGCAGCTCTTTAACTTTCTTGCTGAGTTCTGTCCTCTCCCTTGGACCCATATGTTTAACGGGTAGAGCTACGGGTTTTGCATTATCAACAAGGTATATGCAGAAGTCTATCTCCCGCTTCGGAGGTAAGCCCTTCACCTCTTCAAATACATCTGAGTATTCACGGAGTAGTCTAACAGACTGCAAGTTTTCAACAGACGCATCAAGAGATTCTAGGTAGCTAAGCATAACAGAATTCATGGGATTACAAGAGATTTCAAGAGTGTTACCGAGGCGAGTCATAAGTCTAACCACTCTCTTTTTGCAATCGAGGATGGCACCATCACTGGATAACCAATCCATGCATAGCCATGAAGCCCAAAACATAGGCATTACATCTAAACCCAACACTTAGTATAGAAATTTCCAAATCCAAACAAATCATTGACAAATAAGCTGAGCCCCCAACTGGATTTGAAACAACCAAGGGATCCTATACTATACGGGTGTCTAGGTGTAGAGATTCAACTAAAGCAGTAGATATAAAAGAGTGTGATGCGCCAGAATCAAAGAGTGTACAAACAGGATGATCAAAAAGATAAACTAAACTCTCAACTGAAATATTTCTACCTCGTTCTTGCGGAGGTGCTATGAGAGCATGAACCTGCCCTCTAGAAGTAGATCCAATCATCTGCCCTTGCCCTTGCTTTCTTGGGCAGTCCTTAGCCATGTGTCCTGTCTCGTCGTAGTGAAAACAACCACCCATCTTCCTCTTTTTCTTTCTGCAGTCCTTAATCAGATGTCCAGGAATGCCACAAATATTACACTTCCTCTTGTCACGGGGTTTGTTGTTCTTCCTGCCCTTCTTTGAATCTGTCTTCTTATTCTACGATCCCTCCACTTTCTTATCTTGAGGTACTTCTATCTTTGCCTCTTTCTTGCCGTCTTTGTCTTCCTCCTATAACAGTGCCATGTCCATCGATCTCTCATAAGTCGCACCCATAGGTATATGGGACATAGCTAGGCTGTGCAGTGGCTCATTCAACCCTTTAACAAAACAAATAGCCTTCTTATGGGGAGTGTTCACTAACTCCAGTCTGAATCTAGCCAGCTGGTTGAACTGGTTGACGTACTCCTTGACCGACATACTTCGTTGTTTGAGAGCTAAGAACTTCTCCATCTGCAGGCTTCGTTCAGCTTGTGAGAGGAATTTCATTTCAAACCTCATTCTGAAATATTCCCAACTTTCAACTGGTCTCTCAGCATTAGTAACTTCCTACCAATAAGAGGCTTCGTCTTTAAGCAACCATACGGCCAACTGTATCTTCTGTCTATCGTCCACTTCGAAGATAACAAACAAGTCCTCGGTTTCTTTTAGCCAGTTTATTGCTTCTACAAATGACTCAGTCCCATTAAAGTTCTTTCCACCCATGGCTCGAAAATCTCTACATATCTTTGAGAAATCATTTGCACGAGGAGGAGGAGGAGGAACAGCTGCAACTGGGGGAGGATGAAAGTCTGTTGGGCCTGCATCATTAGCCCTAGCCTCTAGGTACCTTCTGAACCAGCCAGGTACCGGTACGCCCTCTGGAGGGTTAAGATCCCCAGACATGCTGAAACGAAAAAGAAAAGATTAAAAACAAAGGATAGAAAGATAGTTCATATGGCTTTGGGGGATTATGCCTTTTAAAATAAAAACAACACTTTTTCATGAAAATTCTTCTTTAAACTTCTTTTTGAAAATTAGTTTCCAAAAAGTTTTATCTAATCTGGCAACCATCGGCTCTGATACCAAGTGAAACACCCCACCTTCGTTAAGTTCACTCACAAAGGGAATGCATTAACTTCGGTGGAGCATTATAGGTAAAAGATACAGATAATTTACAAGACATACATATAAACAGCGGAAAAACTAAATTTATTTCATAAGTACGTGGTTCAGTTAAAACATTACAACAACTGTCTCTAACCAACTTCCAAATTATTACAAAAAAAACTCTGTCTTGAATTAAAACATAAAGAAGCATTAAAATAACCATAAGGCAGCATAAATCCCCAATAAGAGAGTATCCAAAACCATAGCCCAAGGAAAGAGAATCCAAGCAACACAACTACTCTCTTCAAGCTGGAAATGGTCCGAACTAAGATGAAGTATTCCCTCCCTGTGGACCTGGGGGGAAACGGAAGAAAAGAAGACGAAAGAAAAATGGGTTAGACATGAGTCTGGTAAGTCCAGTGATTATTTAGCATGTAAACAGGAAAAAGGATCATGATATGAATAAACTGAACCTAGGACAGCACCCTAGAAATAAGATAATAAAACTGAATATGTTATCACACTCATTTCTATTTCTCTGCACCCACTTACAAGTGTTTCTACTAGCACCATGTGTTCAAGATAAATGATCCCCTTTATCGATCGGCTCCTACTCGTGTATGTTTTTTACTTGTGTCATTCGACCTCGCTTGATTGTAGATACCTGTGCTGGTCCCACCATGGGGTGTATCAAATCCTATGGTGGCAACCCGACACAATTCAAAATGCATAGTGTATAACTACTAATGCCCAGTGCCTGCTTTTTCCACTTCGGAGTACGTGCACGCCCGTACTCTGTTGGAACCTACACTGACGCACCACCCACCGTTGTTCTGACTGCTTATAATCAGCCCAGTTATCGTGCCCTACCCTGCCTAGTTCAGGGTACCATGATACATCTATGTGGGTTACTGTTGAAATGGGTCCCCGTTACCAGGATTTCCTAATCAACATGTTAAAATGGTTAAGTGTTCTCAAATTAACCTAACCCCACCCATCAGTTTAGTTAACATGTTGTATCGGTTAAGTGTTGCCTTACTTAACTTAACCTTACCATTCCTGTCTTAGCTTTAATTTATTCATTAAAGCACCAACCATTCACATTAGATATGTATTGTTGCGGTTGCTGGATGTGCCGGTCGGTTCCGGGCAGTCTTACAACGCAACTCAATCTAACCTCGGGTTCTTTTCGGCTTGATGCGCTAACCTCTCACATTAGATCTATATTGTTACGGTTGCTGGATGTGCCGGGCGATTCCGGGCATTCTTACACTGTAACTCAATCTAACCTCAAGTTAGGCATATTCGTCTTTTTACTTAATTTACATATTTATCCTTCATATTTATAAGCAAATTATCCACAATTATTTCCATTCAAGTCATGCCCTACTTACCCACTAAATCATGTTCATAATTTTTAGATATATAAATTATACTAATTTATGCCGCAAATCGTTTATATGTTTATGGGCCAAACTATGCCAATAATTTGAAATTTAAGTTTTTCCTGATGTTACCCCCGTCATACGTTTGCAAAATTCACATAGAATGTTAGGCTCGCAACTTAGCCTAACTTATATAAAAAAGGGAAAAGAAAGGAGCATGTACCATTCCCACAACATAAAATAATAAGGATCTAACTAAACATGTGTCATATAAATTTGGCATAAAACAATGAACTTGCATTTTAACATGAATCTTAAGCATATGAACGGGGACTTACATAGAATTACACAAATCCAATTAGGCATGTAAATGTGAAATTGCATTTTGGATTCAATTAATATGAATCTTAACAAATGAGAATGTAGATCTATATATATATATATATATATATATATATATATATATATATATATATGACTTAGCCTCAAAACTTGCATGTAACATAACATGAAAGAGTCACCAAATTTATATAGTACACGATTGGTTTAACATACAACATAATAAGTCCAATAAACCACAATAGTCTCATAGGTATATATGATAGAATCGTTACAAGAATAGACATGAATTAGCATCACCATTATCTCACAACTAGGCACAACTCTAGTTTTCACTTTATTACAAATCATAACTTTTAATTGTTCACATCTAAATAATAACAGGACTTACAAACAAAGAAAAATCTTGTTTTCTGGGATCTATTTTCTGAAACTGAAAAGCAATCCCTTGATGTAGACTATCGATTCTCTAAATTAGATTTGATTCGTAGCTTCTAACTTGCTTTCTAGTTTGCTTCCTAGTTGGAGAAGAATGGTGGCTATGCTAGGTTGACCATGGACAGCATGTTGGTTCCTTGGAATGAAATTATGTGATTTAGGTTTGAGGGTTGGGGTTGCTTTTATAGAGGTTTAGACTTATGTGAGCCATTAGATCAACCTAGGAGCAATCACAACCATCCAGACTAAATAGAGCTATCCAGAAATTTCCACTTATGCCCTAGTGACTCAGCAACAAGTCATAAATCGTCACTGTTTGGATCTGGGCGAGGGGGTCGACCCTTATAGAGGGGTCGACACCCCAGTCGACACCCCTCTTGGGGGGTCGACACCTATGTAGACCCCTATGGGCGGGAATTTTCCAGCCCAGATGCTTTATGTGATTTTGAAATTCGAACTTATTTGTTTATTTAATTAGTAAATTATATAATTTTCTGTTTAAACATGAAATCTTCTGAACTCCATAACTTCTTCATACGGAGCCCGATTCACGCAAACTCGGACTCTATCTCAAGCAGAATTCCGAGACGAACGCAATGGCGTAACCCGTTTCCCTTAATTCTCAATTTTACAATTAAGTATTCTTTAATTCATTAATTTAATAAACATAGAAATACAGGGTGTTACAGGAATAGTCAGGCTTGATCAAGATTAATCTTTCATTCTGCTTGGAGCTGCTTAGATGTATTCTTGATTTCGTATCTCCTCTACTATGGCTATATTTTAGGGATTATGCTTTTTTTATGTATTATTGTACTCTGATGAGTATTTTTGTACAAGACAGAAGTTTTAGGTGTTTAGTATTCCAGACTTGTTATGTAATTGGGTTTAAACCACGAAACCAGTCTATTTAATAAATTTTTAATAACATTGTTATTTTTTATCTGTCTTGTAATGTTTCTGTTTACCTATAATGCTTCACGAAAATTAATGCATTCTATTAAAGGGTGACATTAACGGACATGGGGTGTCACATTTGGTATCAGAGCTGAAGGTTACCAGATCGGATAAAAGACTTTGAAAATTGTTTTCAAAAAGGTTTTAAAAGAAAGCATTTTCAAAATAAAAGTCTGTTTTGAAAAACATATTCCCCAAAGCCATATGAAATATCTTTCGATTCTCTGTTTGAATCCCTTTTTCCTTTTCTTTTCAGCATGTCTTGGAAACCTAATATTCCTGGGGGCATTCAGATACCGGCTTGGTTTCGTAGGTATCTGAAGGCTATGACACCTACTGAAGACCAAGCTGATGCAGCTCCCCCAACTGCAACCGCTGTTCCTCCTCATCCTCCTCCGCGTGTTGATAATTTCTCTAAGATATGAAAAGGTATCTAGAGGATTTGTTTGGAATTTTCAAAGTTGACGATCGTAGGAAGATTCAGTTAGTCGTTTGGCAACTGAAAGATGAGGCTTCATTTTGGTGGGAAGTGACGCAAGCACGACGTCCAGTGGAGATTTGGGATGATTTCCGATAGAGATTCGAAATGAAGTTTCCTTCTCAAGACGAGCAAAGTATGCAAATGGAAATGTTTTTGGCACTTAAGCAAGGAGGCATGTCTGTTAGAGAGTATGTTAATAAGTTTAATCAATTAGCGAGGTTTGGTCTGGAACTATTAGATACCCCACACAAGAAAGCGTTGAAGTTTTCTAGAGGATTGAATGAACCCCTCCATGGGTTGGCTATGTCTCATATTTCGATGGGAGCAACTTTCGAGAAACTCGTTGATATGGCATTAATGCACGAGGAAGGTAAAGGTGAAAAGAAAGAGGCTCAGGTTAAGGAAACACAAAACAAGAAAGTGTGGCCCAAGAAAGAACAATAGCAACAAAAGAAAAGCGGTAAGAACGACAAAGCTCGAGATAAGAGGAAATGTCATCATTGCGGATGCAAGGGTCATGTGATCAGGGATTGCAAGAAAAGAAAGAACGCTTGTTTACATTGTGGAGAAGTTGGACATCTTATTAAGGATTGCCCGAAGAAGCAAGGACAGGGTCAAAGGGCTGGATCTTCTGGAGGGCAGGTGCATACTCTCATGGCAGTGCGCCAGATAGAGGTAGGAAATTTTTCATTGAAGGTTTGATTTCCCTTTCCAATCTTCATGTTATAACTCTTTTTGATATTGGCGCTTCGCATTCTTTTATATCTGATTCTGTGGTTGAGTCTCTGCACCTTAATACTAGTATGGTTTTGGATCCCGTTGTTGTCTCAAACCCCATTGGTGGTACGGCTCATTTATCTATGATTTGTCGGAGTTTGAGAATATCTGTGTTAGGCATCGAGTTTGAGTGCGATGCATACGTGCTTGGTTTCATGGGCTATGGCTTGATTCTAGGGATGGATTGGCTAGCCATGTATGGTGCCATTCTGGATTGTGAAAGGAGGGTTGTTAGACTTTTAACTTGCCATGGGAGGACCCTCGAGATTTCTTGTGAACCTAAAGGGTCTTTCACGCTTGTTTCCTAGAGTTGCTCGATGCATTTATCTATGATCTACGATCTGTACCTGTAGTCTGTGAGTATCCTGATGTTTTTGAGGAGGTTAGGGGCTTACCTCCAAGGCACAAGATTGATTTCGTATATACTTGGTGGATAATACAAAGCCAGTTGCATTGTCTGTGCGCCATATGGCTCCAAGAGAAAGGAGGGAACTCAGCAAGCAAGTAGGGGAGCTACTTGAGAAAGGGTTTATCAGGCGAAGCATATCCGAATGGGGTGCTCCAGTAGTATTCGCAACTAAGGTGGATGGTTTGCTTCGCTTATGTGTGGATTATAGAGAGTTGAATAAACTCATTAAGAAGAATAGACACCCACTTCCGAGTATAGATGATCTGTTTGACCTGCTTGTTGGTGCATCTGTTTTCTCTCAATTAGACTTGGCCATGGGGTTTCATCAGTTGAGGGTGGCTAAGGACGGTATAAACAAGACCGCTTGCAGAACTCCAGATGGTTTCTTCGAGTGGCTCGTCATGCCTTTTGGGTTGACGAATGCATCCGCCTATTTTGTTGATCTGATGAGTAGGGTGTTTCGGGAGTTTCTAAATAAGTTCATTGTGGTCTTTGTTGATGACATCTTGATTTTCTCGAAGAATGAGGAAGAGCATTCCCTACATTTAAGGGAGGTTTTGAAAACTCTTCGTGCGCACCAGCTTAAGGAGAAATTCTCCAAATGTCATTTTTAGAGAAAAGAGTTGAGATTTCTAGGGCATGTGATCTCTAAAGATGAGATATTAGTAGATCCTGCGAAGGTAGTTTCGGTTCAATATTGGTAGGTCCTAAAGAATGCAATGGAGGTGAGAAGTTTTTTTTAGTTTAGTGGGCTATTATAGGAAGTTCATTAAGGACTTCGCAAAGATATCAGCCCCACTCACCAGACTGACGAAGAAGTATCTGACATTTTCTTCAAGCATAGACTATGAGGATGCTTTCCAATGATTAAAGAGGGCTCTAATAACAGCCCCAGTCTTGACCTTGCCTGATGGGAACAAAGTGTTCACAGTATACACCGATGCATGTGGTACAGGGCTTGGTGCGGTTCTGATGCAAGAGAGAAGACTAGTATGTTATGGAGGTAGACAGTTAAGAGTTCATGAGAAGAACTACCCTACCCATGACTTAGAGTTAGCTGCCATAGTATTTGCACTTAAAACTTGCCGCTATTATTTACTAGGAGAGAAGTTCGAGTTGTACACCGATCATAAATCTCTCAATTACTTGTTCTCACAAAAGGATCTCAATTTAAGACAACAAATATGGATGGAGTTCCTAGCGTTCTATGACTCTGAGATTGCTTATACCCCTGGCAAGGTTAATGTGGTGGCAGACGCATTAAGTAGGCAGAGGGTGACCTTGAGTCCTCTGTTTGTAGAGAGGAAAAGCTTGGAGTTTATATCGACTTTTGATTGTAAACCCTCCATCGAGTTTACACCGGGTTTATTGGCATCACTAGAGGTGCGACCTACTCTGCTGGACCAGATAGGAACTTCGCAGCGAGATGACCAACAACTAGCAGATATCTTAGATAGGCTCAGTAGAGAAGAGACTTCTAGTCACCTCAGTAGATATTCCACGGACGATAAAGGGTGGTTGCGACAAGATGGAAGGCTTTGTGTTCCCCGAGTTGGGAGTTTGTTAAAGACAGTCCTTGAGGAAGCCCGTCATTCTAGGATGACTATTCATCCCGGTGGTGGTAAGATGTATAAGGATATAAAGAGAGTTTTCTTTTGGGCTGGGATGAAGAAAGATGTAGCGGAATTTGTTTCTCGATGTTTGATTTGCCAGCAAGTCAAAGCTGAGCAAAGGAAGCCCGGTGGTTTACTTCATCCTTTAGAAGTCCCACAGTGGAAGTGAGGGGAGCGTCTCTATGGACTTCGTTGATGGTTTACCTAGATTGAGGAAAGGAAACACCAGTATTTAGGTTGTAGTTGATAGGCTTACTAAGAGCGCTCATTTTATCCCTGTTAAGAGTAAGAGGACGGCAGCATGGTAATCAATAGTCCGTCTACATGGAATACTTTCCAGTATTGTGAGTGATCGTGACCTTATTTTCACCAGTGAGTTTTGGAGGATTTTCCAATAAGCATTAGGTACACAGTTGTGTTTGAGCACCGCTTATCACCCTCAGACCGATGGACATACGGAGAGGGTGAATATAGTTTTTGAGGATCTTTTAAGACCGTGTATCCTAGACTTCGGAGGGACTTGGAAAGAGCGTCTTCCTTTGGTAGAGTTCGCCTACAATAATAGTTACCAGGTTAGTATTGGCATGGCACCTTTCGAAGCATTGTACGGACGACCATGTAGATCACCGACTTGTTGGTGGGAATCTACAGAAAGGCTTCTACTTGGACCTAAGATGATAAGGGAGACTTCAGAGAAGATTGATCTTATTCGTAGGCGCATGAAGGCAGCTCAGGACAGGCAGAAGTCCTATGCAGATAGGAGAAGGACTGACATTAAGTTTGAGGTAGGAGATATGGTTTTTATCAAGGTATCACCTTTGAGGAATGTGGTTCGTTTTGGATCTGTAGGGAGATTGGCACCAAGGTTTGTAGGGCCATTTCCCATAACAGAAAGGATTGGCCAAATGGCCTATAGAGTAAAGCGACCAGGGAGACTATCTGGTTCTCCTGATGTTTTCCACATTTCTCATTTACAAAAGTGATTGCATGATACAGCAGAAGTAGTTGAACCAAGTATGCTTGAGGAAGTAGTGGTGGAACGAGAGGCGACATTTAGACGAGTTCCTACCCGTATTCTTGGATCAGAGGTTAAGAAGCTACGCAACCGAGAGGTCAAATTGATGAAAGTTCAGTGGGGATATAACCAAGAGAATGCAACTTGTGAGACTGAAGACAAGATTCGCGCTTTGTACCCTTTTCTTTTCAAGGGTATGTTCTTAACTTCCTTTTCAAAGCTTATATTCATGCTTGTTTCTATCGTTTAAGTACATCCTATCGATCGAATCTTCGACATTTTGGTAGGAATCTCACGGATGTAAACATGTGTTTGAGACATGTTATGTTTGATGGATGTAATGGATGCAAGTGTTTGCTAGTGGTTGCTCGTGGATGCAAGTGTTTGCTAGTGGTTGCTCGTGGATACATATACACACACATTAGGCACTAGATCGGCTCAATCACTCTCATACTGCATATGAATGTGTGTGCATTTTTCTTCTTTTAATGGATGAAAGTGGGAGTATCATCATATGGATGTTGCACTTGGGTGAATGATTGCGGACACATATAGAACTTACATGTTACAGTAGGATTATTTGCATACATGTTGGATTCATGGCACTAACATGCATTGCATTAAGGAGGTCAGATGAATTAGTAGACCACCTGAACTTTCGCATTAGTATAGGGACATACACACACACCTTTGCATATGCTCATATAAGCATTAGAAATCTTTTAAGGACAATGGATGCCCGTGATTGGTGGATGAGTAGACGGATGATGGATGTAAGGATATACATTGTTCTTAACTTAGAGATTTCGGGTACGAAATCCTTTAAAGTAGGGGAGAATGTAACACCCCGTAATTTTATAAGACACTAAAATGATAAATTAAAGAATACTTAAATTAAATATTTGGAATTAAGTAAAACGAACTGCGCCATTGCGTTCGTCTTGGAATTCTGCTTAAGATAGACTACGAGTTTGCGTAAAACGGACATCGTATGAAGAAGTTATTAAGCCTGGAAGTTTGTATATGTATAAGAGAAATATATGTAAACAAACATTATCCAGAATTCAAAATAATCCAAAAACCAGAGGCGGGAAGGCGCGGGAATTCGGCTCGTTAGGGGTCGACCCTGTGCCCTATGGGTGTCGACCCATGGGTCGACCCCACAATAGGGGAGTTGACCCCTATGTCGCCCCCTCCCCCAGTGACGAATCTGGACCTGCTGTGTGTCCTGGTTCACTGGCTGATGGCTATATAAAGAAACTTATTCCCATTGTTTTATTCATCTAAATCAATGGCGACAACGAGGTGCTGCCCCAACTCAGTTTGATCTAGCCTATTCTTCTTCAACAGCATGTTATACGTATTCAAGGATTTGTGCTATAACATCTACAATCAATTCTCTGTTCTTGATATCCAATCACAGTGAGTTTATGTTGCTTTTAGACATAAACACCTAAAATGTAATCTTGACATGTTTATGAGTTTGGATCTAAGTCTATGTCTGCTGGTAACCTGAATAATAACAGATCCGCCATTACTTGTATACCTAATTTATTGTTTAGATCTCATATGCATGTTCATGATATCCATATTATGTTAGTTTTCCTAATCATGTCACTGTATGCATATTCTGTTAGTATGACCAATTCTATCATCTTATGCCAGTTTTATTTACTATGACAATTCTTGTTCTCTTCGCTCCCTTTTCCCTTTTTGTTTTTTTATAGCCAGGCTACCTTCGAGCCTAAGCCTATCGCTGAGATACGTGAACGCACGAAATTGGGAACGATTGGGAATGATTAATTTGGGGCATAATTCATATTGTAATACATGATTGGCAATTTTTGGCATAATTTGTACCTTGAGACAAAATTTGGGATTGGGGGCATGATCTATATCTTGATCTAAACCTTAATCTGAGGCATAACTTGTATCGTAAAATCAGACAGAGATTTGGGGCATAATAAGCATGAAAATTAGTTAGTAATAAAAATGCCTAGATGCACAGTAATTAGAAACTATAACCGCTCTTAGACATGAGGTCAGATTACATTTGTGGTAGAAGTCTGTCCGGAACCGCCTGGCATATCCAGCGTCCACAAGTGGTAAATCTAATGTGAGGGGTCTAAGTGTATAAACACGTAACGGTGCCAAGACAAGAGGTTAAGTCCGACTTGTGGAAGAAGCCTGCCCGGACCCAACCATCATATCTTGCATCCACAAGTGTTAGACTTAATGTAGGGGGTCTAGCGCATTAACAACCATAAATGAATGAATGGTGATAAACTTGTAATACTTAACCTGTTTGAATCCATAAGGATTAGATGAACCTGTCAACTTGAGTAGGGGTTAAGTAAGCTTGCTTGAATTAGTGGAAGGGTTAAGTTAATCTTGTTAAGTACGCGGGGACGGGTTATACATATAAACCCGACAAACTTAACCTGGTGGGGTTATGAAATCTTGTTAAACTGGTAGGCATAACCTGTTGAAATCCTAGTATTAGGGATGCAAGCCTAGGGGGAAGCTTGTATCATCTGGAGTATGGGACCCATATTAGTAAGTAACCTATATTGGTATCAAACGGAGAACCCCGAACTAGGTCGGGGTCAGGGCACGCTTACTTAGTTGGTTGTAAGAGGTCCATTTAAGGGACGGTGCGGGCGGCGCATTCCGACGGGGTCATGTGCGTGCATGGGTCCGGTCCAGGGAGGTTAAGATGCTGCGACACCTGTAGATATGGTTTGTGCACATCTTGTAAACAAAGGGTTGCCACTTTAGGAAGTGATACATCCTACTGTGGGGCCAGCACATGGTATCTATGAGTTAGGAAGCCAATTGATTGGGGGTAGTAATTAGGGTACATCTAGTCTTGCTTGTTTAGGAGCCTGTTATTATCGTTGGGGGTAACACCTGTTAGTTTTGTCAGGCTACCTGTTATTTTATGGGGGTAAAACCTCTCACTAGAAGTACACCTAAGTCTACCACCTTGTACTTGTTGGGATCATCTTGTTCTTGTTATACTAGTATTGGTGCAGAGAAAAGCATTAGAGAAGCGCAATACATGTTCTGTTGTATTTTTCCTGTTTACCTTGTTATACCTGCCTTATGACACTGTTATCTCTCTCCAGCTTATATGCCTGTCATAATGTTTTTACTTATTTATATGCTAAAAGTAACTGGACTCGCCAGACTTTATGTCTGACCCATTTTGTTTCCTCTTCTCTCTCTTCTGTTTCCCTCTAGGTTCTCAAGGTAGAAATATTCAAGCTTGATCAGGATTCTTCTTTCATTCTGCTTGGAGTTGCTTAGATGTGTTGCTTGATTTCGTATCTCCTCTACTATGTCTATATTTTGGGCATTATGCTCTTTTTATATATTATTGTACTCTGATAAGGATTTTTGTACAAGACAAAAGTTTAATGTTTTCAGTATTCCAGACTTATTATGTAACTGGGTTTGAACCACGAAGTTTTTCTATTTAATAAAGTTTTAATTCCGCTGTTATTTTATATTTGTCTTGTAATGTTCTGTTTTAGTTTACCTATAACGATTCACGAAACTTAATGCATTCTATTAAAGAGTACCATTAACGGACGTGGGGTGTCACAATTTAACCCTACAATATAAGTAGTGATATCCATAGGCCTCTTGATTGAGTAAGACTATGAAATGCATGGTTGTGCTCAAATATTGATTTGTTTTAAATAGTCTACTCATCGATCAAGATAAAAGGATTAACTTGTAAAGAGGACGACGCGTTCCATGCCTCAAGTTTAACCTTGGATTTATTGGTAAAAAGGATTATATTACATTGATACACAGGTCACAGAAAGGTTGTATCGAATCGTTGACTTATTATAACTTGGGTAACATCGATGTATTACTAGATACCGCTCACTATTTATAATTTTAAATATGATTTAAAATTATTGCAAATGTTGTAGTAACCTATAGGGTCACACACTTAGAACATTCTAAAGGGAAAACAATTATATTGATAAATAAAATATCAATCTGTTGATATTTCGTTTAATGTCGAAATGGGTATACCGGTTCGACCCAAATTTGGTGGTTCACGTTTATTTTAAAAGGGGTTTACACGCTTCTTTTAAAATATACGAAATACCACAGAATTAGAGATAACCGAATACCTTTTCCACAAAATCTAATTGCAATTGCAGCTAGTGCCTCTTTTTCACCTTTTCTTCTTCGATCTGTATGACGGTCGAAGGGAGATCGTTCGTATGGACTTCTATGGAGGCTCAATACTTGGAGGGCTTGAATCGATTCTACCCAATCTCGATTTTTCACATATGCTTGTGGAGTGAAAACAAGAGGAAAGGTATACAATTAACCCAAATTTGAATTCATGTATGCAAATTAGGGCTATTAATTTGTTCAATTCTGTTGTTAAACGATTCATTATACTTTCACTTATAAGGGTGAAACCGTATGTCAAATTTTATTAGAATTGGTGGTAAATATTAAAATAAGAAGCGATGAACTGACTCGATAGATTATCTATACAATGATTAAGCCTAATGGACTACTACCTATGTTATACTTATCTATTGCCCAAGTCGTTATAGCGAGGCAAAGAAAAATAGTTGCACTTTATTGGCATGGGATGATACATAATATGTACCCATTTAGATTTATTAGCTTTAGCAAATGACTAAATACATCATGATTGAATTTACTAAGTGTCGACACGATACATAATCCTTGCTATAGTTAATATGTAGTAGCGACGCCATTTTATTGAAGTTGTTACACTTAAATTTACTTCTTAAACTAATTTAGCATATCGGCTCTAGTGAAATTGGTACGTTATAATCAAATTTAGTAGGAATCAACATAAGGTGCTATCCTCGATGAGGACCAAAGTATGAAGGAAAAGCAGTTTGTCGCCCTTTGTCAAAAAGAGACAACAGTATAATTCGAAGGCAACACACTTATTGGTGCCATCTATGGTTGAGGATTAATGTTTGTAGTCTTTGAAATCCAACCTCGAATTCAAGTCTAACCTTATCAGAAATAACCATTTGTGTCAAAACCTGAACTTTCTCACCTACTTCTGCTAATATACAAATTTGAAATTTCTCCTTCTTAAGTGCAAAGGTCAATGTCAAAACAAATTTGTAATTGGTTAAGCTAAATAAAATTACAATTAAAGTTTTCGAATCTCTAAATTAAGTGGTAGGACATTAAAATGGGTAAAATTACTATAGCTCCAATTGTAATTACAAAAGCAAGATTCAAGGATGAATGAAAGATTTCACCCCTGAGAGCATAAATCTAAACGTTTGAGAAGGAAACTGAATTTGATAATTGAATAAGTGCTTTTGAGTTTGAAAGTTTTATTGTCTGAAATAGAAGAAAGCGAGCTATATTGTTAATTATATATTAAAAGAATGGAAGAAGAAACCGTCACATTTAAATATGCGAATCAAATTCTTCTAATAGAAGATGAGCAGTGGAGAAAAAGAAGAGTGGCAATTGATATCGACTTAAGAGTTTATTATGTGGGAGAGCTAGTGTTACACCATGTGTATATTAAGAGTTTATTATGTGGGAGAGCTAGTGTTACACCATATGTATATCGCCATTGAAAGATGAAAACTATATCGCTTCGTTCAAAGGTACTGTTTCGCTTCGCAAGAATGTTTTGTTTTATTGGGAGTAGGAATGGTTATGTTACATCATGTTTTGTTTTGCCTTTGAGTATGGAGGAGGTTTTGTTGTTATTGGAAGAATGGTATAACCCTCAATGCTTCGTAGGAGTACTTTGATTCTTTATTAGTTTTCACCCTCTTTGTCACAAAAGAATGAACTGTTTCACCCCATATACTGAAAGATATTGGATGATATCACTTTCATTTGTGTCGTCGTTATTCAGTTCAAAGTGTATCATCGTACTATAATGAGCTAATGTGTCTTTTTATGAAGATGGATAAGCCATACCGCCTTATACATTTGTGCGGCTTTACTCAAGTGAAAGGATGTGTCTCGCCCTAAAAAGATTAAAAATACATGAAAGATACATTCCATGTGGTGATGCTTGAAGCGATGTATTGCCCTAGTAACTCCTGAAAGTGTTTTATCCTTCTTGAAAGCAATAGCTGCATCATTCTCTATCGCACTGTAAAATCGGAGAGCCACTATTTTGTTGAAGATCGTATTGTCCTACATGAAGATTAAAGAGTGTGTCGCTTCTCTTGGATAGCGAAGGCATTATTGCTTCTGCTCGACCTAAAAGCAAAACATCTTCCTTCCAGTACATCAACCACTTCACCTTCCAAAGGACATTACCAGATATTAGGAGTCGAAGCCTATAAATCAATTACTGCCTGCTTTGTCAAAACCGACATGGTATGATTGAAGGAAGTAGAGTTGAAATCATTATCAACAAAACAAGGCCAGATCCACACATATAAATAGTGACAAAAGGATGTTGTCAAATAATCGAACTTTCTTTTCTCATTCTCCACATCGTAACATTCTTTGCAAACACTAAATCAAACTGAAGATAGAATTGCCTATTGTTATTTTTGGAGTAACACGTGGAACCTTAAGATCACAGCATACATTGATGCTCACTTAAGTAAACCAATTGCCTATTATAATTAAAGTGTTTAAATCATTATACTTGCATAGTATATTTATATTTTACTTTTTATGTCAATTTATTATTTTGTTTGGTTTTTTCTCAAAAAAAACTCTTTTTTTAACATGCCAGGGAGTGTTATTTTTTATATTTAAACTGCCTAAAGCGTACACTCAGCTTGAAAATCGACAAGACCTCCTTTCGCTCCACTTAACAAGGTCAATTCTTCTGGTTTCATTTTGGATGTGCCATGTGTGCCCATCCAATGGAAGGCCCCTGATTTTTATTTCTTACAATTAAGTCCATGTGACAATTGAGGGACTTAATTGCAAAAGGTGGAAATCAGGGGTTTCCATTAGATGGGCACATGGGGTACACCCAAAATGGAACGTAACAATTCAGCCTCCACTTAACCTCAGACCCAAAGTGTAGCCCATATCAATCATCAATCACGCATTATATCCGTCCATTTTCAAACCATCACGAGAAACTTTTCACCACAAAAACCCACACTCCATGTTCCAAGATGCTCACCTCTTGTCACTTAGCACAAGAAGCCTACCCCCCTCCTCCCACCAACCACCTCCCGCCACGTGCCCCCCACTCTTCAAAACCCCACAATTCCCCCCCTTCACCACTTCATTCATCAACTCATCATCATCACCACTTCGTTTTGTACTTGGTAGCTAGCACCTCTCAAAAATAAATGGCTGCTACCAGCTCTAGTTTCTTCTGTTCTCTAGCCATTCTTCTAACATTGGGAAGCATCAAACAGATATCATGTCAACTGATATCCACCATATCTTCATCGCCGACGACGCTGCCGTCTCCGACTTCTTCCATGACAATGCCGCCCACTCTTTCCCCTGACATAATGCCCGTCTTTCCTTCCCCTAAACACGGCCAGCCGAGTTCGCCTGAGAGCTCACTCATCCCGACCATCCCGTCAAACCCGAGCCCACCCAACCCTGACGCCGTCGAGCCCCACTCCTCCGTTGCACCTCTTGGCTCTCCTCAGTCTTCTGCTCACTGCTTGGTGCTCGATTTTTTCAGTGTTTTTGGTGGTGTTATTACTGTTGTAATTCTTATGTGGTGGTTGTAATTAAGTCTATTAGTTTACTCTTCTGTAGTTGTTGTCCTTGTTCAGAGAGCATGTGATACCTTTTTTTTCTTTTCTTTTCTCTTTCTTTTCTTTGCTGTGAATTGTTTGTCTTGGTTTTGGTGGATATATTTGGTTATTTTTATTTGCTATAATACTGGAATTGCTTGGTTTAATAAAAGGATGTTTGGTATTTTTGTCTCTATGCCTCTGTTACTGTGAATTTTTGATTCTTTTGTTCAAAATTTGAAGGCTAGCAAGAAACATAAGTTATAAGATAAAACACCTCAATCAAGCATTATCTTCTTCTAATATTCAGGATGTATTTGATTTATTTTGTGCACAACTATCAAAAATATATGGCTTTAACTAAACCTATATAGTCATTTTACTATATTAAAACACAAAAGACTGTACCTTTCTTGTTGTATTTAGTGCTTGGTGGTTTGCAAGTACTTAAGATAAAATACTTGGGATTAAGCAAAGAGAAGCATGCAGGCGCAGGTATGGGGATAATTGTTTTTGTGATGTATAAAAGTTTCTTTTACTCTCTTTTAACATTAAAGTTCATTTATCATTGTCACTATCATTGCATGCTTTTCATTACTTTTAGATGCAATAATTACTTTTTCTTCCTTCTAGTTGCAACTGTGTTACAGTGCTAATCCTTGTATTAACATAATTATTGTTTCGAAAAGTAGTTTTCAATGTTTCTGCTTTGTGATAGTGGAGAAATATACACCTAACTAATAATCTTGATTGTTCTACCAAGAATTGACTCTTCATAATCAGCATGGTGCTTTATGGTAACTAATCCACAATTCGTAATTTATATTGAATCAAATATAGGAGTACAACCCCACCACTAAATGTAATTTTCACCTAACTTGGTAGATAGTTCCAATATATATTCTCTTATATCCTCTTTTGCGGTTGGTCTTTTGTGCTTTTTCTTCTTATCATGGTGCCTTTTCCCTTTAACTTTCATTTACTATATCATTTTAAAAAATCTTGTGAGTTTTGAAGAGATCGTTCATTGTTGTTATGAATCACATGACTAGGTAGCATACATCTAGAGACTAGAAAGAGAAAGGGAAACTGAAGATAAGAAGAATCAGGGGGCAAGGAAGATTTCTGTGTCTGTCTGTGAATATTTGGAGCTATATGTGTGCATGTGGAAGTGTTCTAAATCCAAATACTTCAATTTGTATCTTCTGTGTTGAATAATGTACCATGCTACAATATCTGTTCTATTTTCTTTAACAGTACAGAGCATCTGTTAGTTTATGTGCCAGCCAGATTGAGAATAACACAGCACTCACATGGGTCGTAGTGAACAAGAGCAACAAAACAGATATAATATCATATTCCGATTCCACTGTATTTTTCTTTGAAATGATGTATACTATTTTACTGTATAATAATTGCTGGATTGAAGAAGAGGAGAAAACAATATTAAATTTTAGCACTTCTTATTTTTTTTTTTTTTTTTTTTTTTCACTTTCTCTTTTACATTCTTAACCAAATGACAATAGACTTTATATAGATAGTCTTACATGACCCTTCAACTTAAGAAACACACCAATTCACAATAGACACCCTAACTTCCATAAGACTCTTAACATAAAGACACTTAATCTTACGAACCAACACTTAATACTAGACACATTAACTCATAAAAAGACATGACTCTTTATTTTTTTCATTTTCCAATAATAAAGCATTAATGTTTACCCAACAAAACTCCCCCGTAAACTTTAAATGTTTTATTCTTCCAAGGTGATTTGTATACGTCACCAGTTAGCTCTTCATTTTCTTCCGAAGTATTCGCCTTGCCTTCCTTGGGAATTTTCTTCAAAATCTTTTTGTCATCTCTAATTTCAGAAACCGTCTTCCAAGAGACAAGTTCAAGCTCAATGTTCAAAGTTGCATTAGGAGATACACACTCCTTACCAGAACTAGGCCTTCCCTTCTCATCAAAACCATATTGTGGTTTTACCATCAGAATAACCTTCTCACAATTTTTCATCGTTTTCACAGCTTTAGACACTACAGGACAAAATAATCCATCTTTGACAGTAAATTCTACTCCCTTAGATTTGGATACAACTGTGTCATCCTCGAGCCCAGCCTCATACTTAACAAGAACTTCATCACGGCCTTTTGGGTTCTGCCAGTTTTCACCCTCGTGAAGAATTATCTTTATAATACCACCATTTTTGCAAATGTCATTGACATTTGACCATGTAAGAAGCTCACCATCAAACTGAAGTGTAGCATTAGGAGGAATGGTGGGAGTAGAACCAGACTCTCCATAAGCAAGTTCTGGTGGAATAGTAAAAACGGCACTTTCTCCTTTCTTCATGGTTTTTATTCCTTGGTCCCATCCCTTTATTACTTGGCCTTCACCAAGCTTGAATCTGAAAGGAGTTCCACGATCCCTACTTGAATCAAACTTTGCCCCCATCAAGCAAAGTTCCAGTATAATGCACCTCAACTTCGTCGCCTACTTCAGGGGTCTCCCATCCATCACCTTTCTTAACAAGCTTCTTCTTTAATCCATCCTTTCCAATTGGCTTCTCCTCACCTACTTTTAAGATCAGGCTTTCGCCAGGAAAATCCATCATATCTTCTTCATGTTCTTTGTCATCAGATTTTGAATTCGCATCAAGTGTTTCAACCTCTTTTTCTTTACTTCCAATATCTCCTTTTTCAACTCCTTTGTTTTCTTCCTCTTCTTTTTTATTCTCCATTAGGGGCTCCTCGTTTGCGTACACTTCTTTCAACAAATTCCACGAATCTTTCGTGGTTTTCTCTCCATTAATATGATTCCATGCTTCTTTATCAACGTTCTCACTCATCAAAGCACGAGCTTGATTATCTCTCCGTCTCAAGCTTACAAATGATTCTCTCTCTTTCTCCGTCATGTTTTTGACGTCTTTTGGCCATTCATAGCCACTCTCAACAATCTCTCATAGTCCTTTGGAGATTAACTCTTCTTTCATTCTACTACTCCACTTTTTGAAATTTTCTTTTGTGAGAACGAACGATGAAAAGAATAAAAATACCATAGTTTCAACCTAGGCTCTGATACCAAATTGTAAAAACGGAAGCTCTGATACCAATTTGAAGAAACTGATAAGAAAAGTAATTATTATCGAGGAGGAAGATACACAACAAATTTTGTTTTACTTTTATAATTCAACTTTCATTACAACGCTCTTTTTCTCATTCCCGCTCTTACTCGCTTTTCACTTTTTTCCTCTTACACTTTTCACTCTTTCACTTTTTTTCTCTCTTTCAATAATAAAGCATTAATGTTTACCCAACAATAATGTCGTTGCTGTAAATGAAGCGTCGCGTCCAAACGACGAACGCCTTGGAAGCGCGAAACCTATCAACTCCTACATATAACAAGGTGTTATGGAATGAATAATCCGAAGTTGCTTGGGCATGCTTTAAAAAAGCCTCTAACCTACATTTAGTATGGTGCTAAAAATACCCACTTTTTCGCTAATGGCTACCATAAATCGCCGATCAAACCTTGTTTGGTCGGCGGTTCATGGCCAAACACGCCAAAAGAAAAAAAAAATCGATTGGTGATAGCCTATAGCAAAAATTCGAATATTTCTAGCACTTCGCTACATTTAAGTATGTTAACGGATTGTTCCGTTTCATCACTATAGTTCATACGGCACATTCCTCTCTATAATTTGGTGTCTAATCACCAGCCCACTTTCGAATGCTGGAATTGAACATTTTGTTAAGTGGTTGCATGAATATATAATATGTGTTCCTATTTGCATCTAAACAAACATTCTTGCTACCAATAATCAACTGTCTGTCACCATTTAAGTATGTCTATCTACTTCTTAACACCATGCATTATTTTCTTTTATGCGATAGACACATGGTGAAAAATTCCAACATCTAAACCATACATATAAAATAAGGATCATGCATATAAAATAAAATGTGTTACGGTACAAAGTTTAGGATGTTTAAAGAAAATTCTAAATACATCCACCATTTCAATCAGTGGATCCATCCTTTTTTATGATACTTTTGTGCATTACATTTAATTCAAAAACACTAAGTGTAACAACCCGTATTTTCAATAACCTGTAATAACATAAATCGAGGCAGAATTTAATTCTAAAATGGGAATCAAGGGAAACGGGCTATGCCATTGTGTTCGTCTCGGAAAAATACGCGAAATAGAGTCCGAGTTTTCGAAAATCGGAGTCCGTATGACCAAGATATGGCCTCGCGAAGTTTCACGAAAATTCCCAAATTAAAGTATACTTAATTAAGTGAAATGGGTTGTGTAGATATATATATATATATATATATTGATATATATATATATATATATATAATTGAAAATTTAATAAATAAATATGCAAAAATGCTCAAAACAGCGAATTGGGAGAGGGGAATAACCGAACCGGCCGATTTTTGAAGTCGACCCGAGCCCGCTGGGTCGACTAGGGGTTAATCCAGGGTGTTTGGCTGTCAACCCGTGGGCCGATTCGCTCAAGTGCAGATTTTGCATTTGAATGGTTCTCATGGTCCATCTTTAATCTAAAGGCCCTAGATGGTTCCTACACTTGACTTCTTCCCCAAGACATGCTTTGATGGCTTGGATTGAATCTAGGGTTAATCCTATGGCCTAAAACACTTGCCTAATCTATAAATAAGACCCTAACCTACCCTAATTCATTCATAATTAAACCTAGTGACTAAACTATGGCAAAATGCTAGCTCTCATGGCCTCCACTAATTTTATGAAGAGGGTTGCATACTAATCACTCTCTAATCAACTTCTAATCCCTTCTTAGCATCTTAATCTTCTTCATTTGGTGTTCAAAGTTGCTAGTTGTGAGTTTCTATCACTTTGATGATCTTTTGGTAAACTAATTAGATGAGATGTGATGAGATTTATGGTTTTGTATGTGGGTTAATGAGCTTTGAATCATATGATATGATGTTAGCATTAATCTTATGTTTATGCATGTTGAGTATGTAAGCTTATGCAAGTTTAATATGATGTATGTTATGTTTGCATGATGCTAAATATGCAAGTTGTGGGCTATGTAATCATATGCATGTTATGCAAGTTCATGGTAATATGCTATGCAAGTTACATGTTTGTTAATATGCAAGTTACATGTTTGTTAATATGCAAGTTACATGTATGTAAATATGCAAGTTACATGTTTGTTAATATGCAAGTTACATGTTTGTTAATATGCAAGTTACATGTATGTAAATATGCAAGTTACATGTTTCTTTATATGCAAGTTACATGTTTGTTAATATGCGAGTTACATGTATGTAAATATGCAAGTTACATGTTTATTAATATTCAAGTTCATGATGACACATTATGCAAGTCTATAAGCTAATATGCAAGTTTGTTATGCAAAATGAATATGTAAGTTATGTGACATATTATATGCAAGTTATGTGACATGTTATGCAAGTTCATATGCAAGTTATGTGTTTGTTAATATGCAAGATGGCACCTTTGAAACATGTTCATTCATATGCAAGTTGACACCTTTTATATGTGTTATATCATGAACGAAATTACGTGGGAACGATGGGGTAATTAAATGCATAAGTTAATAAGATTGTGTGAAATTAATATAATTATGCATAACACAAAATAAATAAACATAGTATGGGAATTTGCCTATTTGGTTAGGTGTACCCATACTATGTGTTGGGAATTTACCTATTGAGTTAGGTCTACCCCATGGGAATTTACCTATTAAGTTAGGTCTACCCATGTTAAGAAAACTTGATTAATTAGGGATAATTAATATAAAATTATGAGGGTGATTAATTAGGTGTAATTAATTGACTAAGACACGAGGTTGGACTCAGTTGTAGCGTAAAACTGCCCGGACCCAACCGGCTTAACCAGTTGCTACAAATGTTAGCCCAATGTGAGAGGTCTTAGGCACAAACTAAATACGTAATTAATGTAAAGACACGAGGTTAGACTCTGTTATGACATAAGGCTGCCCGGACCCAACCGGCTTAACCAGCGGTCATAAAAGACAGTCTAATGTGAGAGGTCTTTACAAAGGTTACGTTCTTAATTAATTAATTAAGAAACACTTAACCACATTAGCATGTAGAGGGACATGAGGGGTTAAGTGGGTGCCTCGGGTGGCATGAGAAAATCTAGTGGTTGCCTTGGGTGGCAATAGAAAATACGATTAGAATACTTAACCAAAATAGAACATGTAATTAAAACATGATTAAAGGGTTAAGTGGGATATACTAGAAAAAGGGACAAGCTTAGGTGGGTAGCTTGTGGAGGCCCATTTCAACCAGTAACCCATACGTATCTTTGTGGGCTCGACCCATGTCGAGGACGGGACACGCATACTGGGCTTGACTGTAAGAGGCAAACGGGTTAGCGGTGGCAACGCAAGTCCAACGGGCTTCATATGCGTGAGTGGGCCCGGGCTGGTAGGTAAGCCGTTGTTGCATCGAGTAGATATAAGCCGTGCACCTTTAGTTTCATCAGGTTGCCACATTGGGGAATGATACATCCCACGGTGGGGCCAGCACGGGTATCTACGTTAGGGAGCCGATCGAATGGGAAGTAGTGTGTACACCTAGTGGATTGTAGGGCCCCGTGGCGCCTACTTGGTCACCTAGGGGTACGCAGGTACTAATTAGTAAATTTTATAAGTCCTTGGGTGGGATCAACCTTTAAGTTAGGAACGACTGGTGTGGTGCAGTTTAGTAATTTACCTTAGGGAGGGTAGATGCGTCTTTATCCTTTATCTTCGTTTAGTTGACTGCTTAGGGTAGCCATTCATCCCTATATGTTACCGTATATCAGTTTATGTCTTCTCTGGTTACTTTAACGATTGTATTGTTAAAGTTATAGGACTCGCTCAGACTTATGTCTGACCCTGTTGTTTTTATCTTTTTCCCAACCCTCAGGTCCTACGGTGGATCCTAGCAGTAGTGGAGCTTGATCGGATTGATGTTCCAGTCTTTAGGAGCTTGGATAGATGTAAAGCTCCAGTTATCCAGTTATCTTTTCTTTTGTTTGGCTATTGTATGAGAGTGGGATTATGTACTTCTTTATTTTGATGGATATTGTACTTGACCTTTATTGTGGTTTTATGATGTAACCAGACATGTTTTACTTCCGCTGTTATGAGATGATGTTTTAAAATTTCAAGTACTATTTATATCTGTCTTGTTGTAATTTTTCTGTTCTATATTCACTAAAATACTCCACCGATGCTATGGCATTCCCTTAGTGAGTGATCATAGCGGGAGTGGGGAGTTACACGTGGTATCAGAGCTTAAGGTTACCAGAACAGATAAAATTTTTGAGAAAAACTACTTTCTAAGAGTATTTTCGAAGAAAGTATTTTTAAAAGCATGTCTTCTAAGAGAAAAAGTTTTTGAAAAAGAAAAGCATAATCCCCAATAGCCATATCTTTATCTTTCGGAATCTCCTTTTTGAATCTTTCCTCTTTCGTTTCAGCATGGCTGAAGATCTTAACATCCCGGAGGGTTTAGTTATACCACTATGGTATAGGAGGTTGCAAGAGGCTAGGGCCGCGGCTGCGGGTCCGGCCAATGCTACTACACCAGAGACAACCGCTCCTCCTCCTCAGCCTAGAGTGGATAATTTTGCTAAGGTTTGCAAGGAGTTCAAGGCTATAGGAGGAAAACCTTTTCTTGGTTCAGAGACTTTCGTAGAGGCTAGAGATTGGCTTAAGGAAGTGGAAGAGTTGCTAGATATCTTTGAAGTGGAAGAGGGAAAGAAAGTCAAGTTGGCGGCTTGGTTAATGAAGGGAGAGGCCTCATTCTGGTGGGAGGTCACTAATGGAGAACGCCCTGTTGACTCTTGGGCAGATTTTAAGCAAAGGTTTGGGGCTAAGTTTCTCTCAAGGGCGGAAGAGAATCTGTTTATGGAGAAGTTCTTGAATTTGAAGCAAGGGAATCTCACGGTGAAAGAATATGTCAACAAATTCAATCAATTAGCAAGGTTTGGCATAGAGTTGGTGAATACACCGGAGAAGAAGGCTTTGAGGTTCGTTAGAGGCTTGAACGAACCATTGCAAGGAATAGCTATGACTCACATTCCTATGGGGGCCACTTTTGAGAAGCTTGTCTACATGGCACTTATGCATGAGGATGATAAGAATTCTAAGGCACCAGAGAAAAAGGGGGATCAGAAGAAACCGCAACAGCAACAACAAGGCAAGGGCGGAAAAGGCAATGGTGACAAAAAGAAGACGAAGAAGAAGTGCTTCAATTGTGGAACACCAGGACACCTCAGTAAGGATTGTCGCAAAAAGAAGAAGACCGGTTGCTTTCATTGTGGTGAAGCAGGGCATCTTGTGAAAAACTGCCCAAAGAAGGGGCAGAAGACGGGGTCTACCTCAGGAGGCCAGGTGCAAGCTCTTATAGCACCACCTCAGTCAGGGGGGCAAGTTCAGGTTCTCTCAGTTCCACCGATTCAGCAGAGAGGTAGAACTATTTCCGTTGAAAGTCTGGTTTTTCTGTTTGATCATCCAGTTCGTACTTTGTTTGACTCTGGCGCATCGCATTCTTTTATCTCATCATCGTTAGTTGAGTCACTGCACTTAGACACCAGTCTAGTTGATGATCCCTTGGTTGTTTCAAACCCAATTGGGGGCTCCATATATCTGTCTATGATATGTTTGGGTTTGAAGATTTCTATACTTAGCGTTGAGTTTAGATGTGATGCTTTTGTATTGGGCTTCACGGGCTATGGGTTGATTTTGGGCATGGACTGGTTATCCAGTAATGGTGCCGTTCTTGATTGCGAAAGGAGAGTTGTCAGGCTCATGACCCGCTTGGGTAACACTCTCGAGATCTCTTGCAATCCCATGGAATCTGTTTTGCTAAGTTATCTTGAATCGCTCGATGCTTCGGTCGAAAGTTTGTGTTCTGTCAGAGTAGTCCGGGAATATCCGGATGTGTTTGAAGAAGTAAAGGGTTTGCCTCCGAAGCGGGAGATAGATTTCCGAATTTATTTGGTGGATAATGCCAAACCAGTGTCTTTGCCAGTACGCCACATGGCTCCTCGTGAGAGAAGAGAACTTCATAAGCAAGTAGGGGAGTTGCTTGAGAAGGGGTTCATAAGGCGAAGTATATCGGAGTGGGGAGCTCCAGTAGTGTTTGCCACGAAGGCGGATGGGTCCCTCAGACTTTGTGTGGATTATAGGGAACTTAATAAGCTCACGAAGAAGAATAGACACCCATTACCGAGGATAGATGATCTCTTTGATCAGTTGGTTGGCGCGTCAGTATTTTCGCAGATGGACTTAGCTACAGGGTTTCATCAGTTAAGAGTGGCGGAGGACAGTATAGAGAAGACTGCTTTCCGGACTCCGGATGGTTTTTATGAGTGGCTAGTGATGCCATTTGGGTTGACAAACGCCCCCGCATACTTTGTTGATCTCATGAGTAGAGTGTTCAGAGAGTATCTGAATAAGTTTGTAGTAGTTTTTGTGGATGACATCTTGGTCTTTTCCAAGAATGAAGAAGAGCATGCCTTACATCTCAAGGAAGTGTTGGAGACTCTTCGAGCGCATAGTCTTAAAGCTAAATTCTCTAAATGCCATTTTTGGAGAAGAGAAGTGCGATTCTTAGGGCATGTGGTCTCTAAGGAAGGGATAGCTGTGGATCCCGCAAAGATAGTATCTATCCAGGATTGGAAAGTTCCTAGAAATGCTACCGAGGTAAGAAGTTTCTTGGGGTTGGCAGGATATTATAGGAAGTTCATCAAAGACTTCGCGAAGATATCAGCCCCATTAACCCGCTTGACGAAGAAGAATCTGGTTTTCTCATGGGATGTAGATTGTGATGATGCTTTCCGACGGTTAAAGAGAGCTTTGACCACCGCTCCAGTTTTAGTGCTTCCAGATGGGAGTAAGCCGTTTGTTGTTTATACCGATGCTTGTGGAACAGGATTAGGCGCAGTCTTGATGCAGGAGGGAAGGGTAATAGCCTATGGAGGGAGACAATTGAGAGTGCATGAGAAGAATTACCCTACCCATGATCTAGAGTTGGCCGCGATTGTTTTCGCACTTAAGTCTTGGCGCCATTATCTTCTTGGTGAGAGATTCGAGTTGTTCACCGACCATAAATCATTGAAGTACTTATTCTCTCAGAAGGATTTAAACTTAAGACAGCAAAGGTGGATGGAGTTCTTAGCATCCTATGATTTCGAGATAGCGTATACCCCTGGTAAGGGTAACGTGGTGGCAGACGCCTTAAGTAGAAAAAGGCTATCTTTGAGTCCATTGTTCGTGGAACGACGAAGCTTGGAGTTTCTTTCTTTGTTTGACTTCAGACCTTCTGTTGATTTTGTACCTGGTTTGTTGGCATCCTTGGAGGTTAGACCTACTCTTTTGAGACGGATTGGCGAGGCTCAGCGAGACGACCCACAGTTGGTTGTGTTGGTAGAGAAGCTTATAAGAGGGGAGTCGTCCAGCCATTTGGGTAGATACACCATAGATGATAAGGGATGGTTGCATAGAGACGGTAGACTTTGTGTACCGCAAGATGAGGGTTTGAAGAAGGCTATTTTGGATGATGCACATCGTTCAAGAATGACTATTCATCCCGGTGGAGACAAAATGTACCAAGACATGAAGAGAGTTTTCTTCTGGGCCGGTATGAAGAAAGATGTGGCCGAGTATGTGGCTAGATGCTTAGTGTGCCAACAAGTTAAAGTGGAGCAAAGGAAACCCGGTGGGTTGCTACACCCATTGGAAGTTCCACAGTGGAAGTGGGATAGTGTCTCGATGGATTTCATCGACGGGTTACCGAGATCGAGGAAGGGCAATACGGGAATTTGGGTTGTGGTAGACAGACTTACCAAGAGTGCCCATTTTATACCCGTAAAGAGTAAGAGGACCGCTCCATGGCTTGCTTCAGTCTATGTTAGAGAGATTGTTAGATTGCATGGCGTACCATCCAGCATTGTGAGTGATCGAGATCCTATTTTCACTAGTGAGTTTTGGAGAAGTTTGCAAGAGGCGGTAGGGACTCAGTTGTGTTTGAGCACCGCATATCATCCTCAGACGGACGGTCAGACCGAGAGGGTGAACCGTATCTTAGAAGATCTTTTGAGGCTTTGTATCTTGGATTTTGGAGGTACATGGGAAGAACATCTTCCTTTGGTGGAGTTCGCATATAATAACAGCTTTCAGTCCAGTATTGGTATGGCTCCTTTCGAAGCTCTTTATGGAAGGCCTTGTCGATCTCCTACATGTTGGTGGGAATCTACGGATAAGATCTTGCTTGGGCCGGATATGGTTAGAGAGACTTCAGAGAAGATTGATTTAATTCGAAAAAGGATGAAAGCAGCGCAAGATAGACAGAAATCTTATGCGGATCGGAGAAGGACGGATCTTGAGTTTGAGGTTGGGGACATGGTTTTTGTCAAAGTATCTCCATTGAGAAATGTTGTTCGCTTTGGGTCCGTAGGGAAGTTAGCACCGAGATTTGTTGGGCCGTTTCCTATTAAGGAAAGGATTGGACGGATGGCATATAGGGTGGAGTTGCCCGACAGACTTAGTGGTGTTCATGATGTATTCCATGTATCACATTTGAGGAAGTGCTTACATGAGACCGCGGAGGTGGTAGAGCCGAGCTTGCTTAGAGATGTAGAGGTAGAGCGTGATGCGACGATTCGACGAGCTCCTACTCGCATCCTTGGGTCAGAAACTAGGAAGTTGAGGAACAGAGAAGTTCAGCTAGTTAAAGTGCAATGGGGAGATGACGAAAGCAATGCTACTTGGGAGACGGAAGCAAAGATGCGTTCTTTGTATCCATTTCTTTTTGAGAGTATGTCTTTTAACTTCTCCTTTATTGCTTGTCTAGTACTTATCTTAGCTTTAGTATATCCTCTCGCTAATACCGATGACCTTTAGATAGGGTAAAACCTATGGTTGAAACATGTGTTTGAAACATGTTATGGTTGATGGATGCATATGGATGCAATTGTTTGCTAGTGGTTGCTCGTGGATGCATATACACACACATTAGGCACTAGATCGGCTCAGTCACTTCATGTTGCATATTGCATAAATGGATGTGGTAGTTAGATTGATGGATGTATCATGGCTGTGTTATCATATGGATGATGCATTTTTGTGTATGGTTGTGCACGCATGTAGAAATTTGTATGTGTCAATAGGGTTTCGCATACATATTGGATGCATGGCACTATCATGGTTTGCATTAAGGAGGTTTACTGTATCAGTAACCGCCTGATTTTCGCATTAGGTAAGTACATATACACACACTTTTGCATATATCCATCCAGCATTTAGAATCTTGTAAGGACAATGATTGCTCGTGGATGATGCTTTGAGTAGATGGATGATTGGATGGTAGGATACGTTCTTCCTAACTTGAAGATTTCGGGGACGAAATCCTTTAAGGAGGGGAGAATGTAACAACCCGTATTTTCAATAACCTGTAATAACATAAATCGAGGCAGAATTTAATTCTAAAATGGGAATCAAGGGAAACGGGCTATGCCATTGTGTTCGTCTCGGAAAAATACGCGAAATAGAGTCCGAGTTTTCGAAAATCGGAGTCCGTATGACCAAGATATGGCCTCGCGAAGTTTCACGAAAATTCCCAAATTAAAGTATACTTAATTAAGTGAAATGGGTTGTGTAGATATATATATATATATTGATATATATATATATATATATAATTGAAAATTTAATAAATAAATATGCAAAAATGCTCAAAACAGCGAATTGGGAGAGGGGAATAACCGAACCGGCCGATTTTTGAAGTCGACCCGAGCCCGCTGGGTCGACTAGGGGTTAATCCAGGGTGTTTGGCTGTCAACCCGTGGGCCGATTCGCTCAAGTGCAGATTTTGCATTTGAATGGTTCTCATGGTCCATCTTTAATCTAAAGGCCCTAGATGGTTCCTACACTTGACTTCTTCCCCAAGACATGCTTTGATGGCTTGGATTGAATCTAGGGTTAATCCTATGGCCTAAAACACTTGCCTAATCTATAAATAAGACCCTAACCTACCCTAATTCATTCATAATTAAACCTAGTGACTAAACTATGGCAAAATGCTAGCTCTCATGGCCTCCACTAATTTTATGAAGAGGGTTGCATACTAATCACTCTCTAATCAACTTCTAATCCCTTCTTAGCATCTTAATCTTCTTCATTTGGTGTTCAAAGTTGCTAGTTGTGAGTTTCTATCACTTTGATGATCTTTTGGTAAACTAATTAGATGAGATGTGATGAGATTTATGGTTTTGTATGTGGGTTAATGAGCTTTGAATCATATGATATGATGTTAGCATTAATCTTATGTTTATGCATGTTGAGTATGTAAGCTTATGCAAGTTTAATATGATGTATGTTATGTTTGCATGATGCTAAATATGCAAGTTGTGGGCTATGTAATCATATGCATGTTATGCAAGTTCATGGTAATATGCTATGCAAGTTACATGTTTGTTAATATGCAAGTTACATGTTTGTTAATATGCAAGTTACATGTATGTAAATATGCAAGTTACATGTTTGTTAATATGCAAGTTACATGTTTGTTAATATGCAAGTTACATGTATGTAAATATGCAAGTTACATGTTTCTTTATATGCAAGTTACATGTTTGTTAATATGCGAGTTACATGTATGTAAATATGCAAGTTACATGTTTATTAATATTCAAGTTCATGATGACACATTATGCAAGTCTATAAGCTAATATGCAAGTTTGTTATGCAAAATGAATATGTAAGTTATGTGACATATTATATGCAAGTTATGTGACATGTTATGCAAGTTCATATGCAAGTTATGTGTTTGTTAATATGCAAGATGGCACCTTTGAAACATGTTCATTCATATGCAAGTTGACACCTTTTATATGTGTTATATCATGAACGAAATTACGTGGGAACGATGGGGTAATTAAATGCATAAGTTAATAAGATTGTGTGAAATTAATATAATTATGCATAACACAAAATAAATAAACATAGTATGGGAATTTGCCTATTTGGTTAGGTGTACCCATACTATGTGTTGGGAATTTACCTATTGAGTTAGGTCTACCCCATGGGAATTTACCTATTAAGTTAGGTCTACCCATGTTAAGAAAACTTGATTAATTAGGGATAATTAATATAAAATTATGAGGGTGATTAATTAGGTGTAATTAATTGACTAAGACACGAGGTTGGACTCAGTTGTAGCGTAAAACTGCCCGGACCCAACCGGCTTAACCAGTTGCTACAAATGTTAGCCCAATGTGAGAGGTCTTAGGCACAAACTAAATACGTAATTAATGTAAAGACACGAGGTTAGACTCTGTTATGACATAAGGCTGCCCGGACCCAACCGGCTTAACCAGCGGTCATAAAAGACAGTCTAATGTGAGAGGTCTTTACAAAGGTTACGTTCTTAATTAATTAATTAAGAAACACTTAACCACATTAGCATGTAGAGGGACATGAGGGGTTAAGTGGGTGCCTCGGGTGGCATGAGAAAATCTAGTGGTTGCCTTGGGTGGCAATAGAAAATACGATTAGAATACTTAACCAAAATAGAACATGTAATTAAAACATGATTAAAGGGTTAAGTGGGATATACTAGAAAAAGGGACAAGCTTAGGTGGGTAGCTTGTGGAGGCCCATTTCAACCAGTAACCCATACGTATCTTTGTGGGCTCGACCCATGTCGAGGACGGGACACGCATACTGGGCTTGACTGTAAGAGGCAAACGGGTTAGCGGTGGCAACGCAAGTCCAACGGGCTTCATATGCGTGAGTGGGCCCGGGCTGGTAGGTAAGCCGTTGTTGCATCGAGTAGATATAAGCCGTGCACCTTTAGTTTCATCAGGTTGCCACATTGGGGAATGATACATCCCACGGTGGGGCCAGCACGGGTATCTACGTTAGGGAGCCGATCGAATGGGAAGTAGTGTGTACACCTAGTGGATTGTAGGGCCCCGTGGCGCCTACTTGGTCACCTAGGGGTACGCAGGTACTAATTAGTAAATTTTATAAGTCCTTGGGTGGGATCAACCTTTAAGTTAGGAACGACTGGTGTGGTGCAGTTTAGTAATTTACCTTAGGGAGGGTAGATGCGTCTTTATCCTTTATCTTCGTTTAGTTGACTGCTTAGGGTAGCCATTCATCCCTATATGTTACCGTATATCAGTTTATGTCTTCTCTGGTTACTTTAACGATTGTATTGTTAAAGTTATAGGACTCGCTCAGACTTATGTCTGACCCTGTTGTTTTTATCTTTTTCCCAACCCTCAGGTCCTACGGTGGATCCTAGCAGTAGTGGAGCTTGATCGGATTGCTGTTCCAGTCTTTAGGAGCTTGGATAGATGTAAAGCTCCAGTTATCCAGTTATCTTTTCTTTTGTTTGGCTATTGTATGAGAGTGGGATTATGTACTTCTTTATTTTGATGGATATTGTACTTGACCTTTATTGTGGTTTTATGATGTAACCAGACATGTTTTACTTCCGCTGTTATGAGATGATGTTTTAAAATTTCAAGTACTATTTATATCTGTCTTGTTGTAATTTTTCTGTTCTATATTCACTAAAATACTCCACCGATGCTATGGCATTCCCTTAGTGAGTGATCATAGCGGGAGTGGGGTGTTACACTAAGTTAATCAACAAGCTTAAAGAAGCAAACCTTTTCATAAGAAGATGTTTTCAACAAAACCATTCTAATGAAATGTCGCACATTTTCTAGAAGCCTCTACCGTTATTTTATATGTTACCTTCTGTTTCCTCCCTTTGTAGAAAATTTTGCTTTTGATTTTAACAAAATTATGCAAGGTTAGTGGGCTTCAAAAACAACTTATTAGGAACTATATCACTATCTTTAGTAAACATAAATTGCAATACAAGTTTTGTATTTACCCTAAATTACGTTCTTACTTGTCTTAACAATATAAAAAGTTCTTTTTCTATGCATTTCTGTGTCTACAACATGGCTGCTTTTATTGGAGTTGTTCCATTTGATTTGTGATCTGACTGTAGTTTGCACTACAAGAAAAATGCTGATTTCCGATGGCTTTTTGTTGTCGGCGGCTGTCGGAAATAGGCGTCGGTAAACAGTATTTCCGACGGCTTCCGACACAAATCGTCATTTAATTTTCCGACGGCTTGAATCGGCTAGTAACGGCTTCCGACGGCGTCGATGGCCGTCGGAAGCCGTTACTATGATTAACCACTAATTCGTCCGTAGCCGTCGGAAACCGTTGTGTTTTTTTAACCCAGCAGCCGTCAGAAGTCGTCGGAAATACTGCATTTTTTTTTTTTTGTGTTTCTGTTGCTACGTAGCCTTCCAACACACATTCATCTCAAATCATCGTACTAGACCATCAATCTATAACCCAGCAATCACAAATTCATGCAAAACACAACATATCTACCAAAAAACATAAAAAAACAACATAAAATACATACCAAATACATAAGTTACCATCATAGTAACAAAAGCCCCACCAAGTCTACAACATAAATCGTACCAAAACATGTCTAGTGTCATAATACATGCAAACCAAAGTCATACCCATACCATAGTCATATCAATACATTCATATATGTACATATGCTTCGAACAAGTAAAAACGTACTTATCTACTGATTGTCATCTTCATCGTTATCTTCAGCGGATCCGGCTGATGAGGGGAAGCGTCCATATGTTTGCGCAAACTCCGCTAAGCGCCGATTTAGAAGTTGAGTCGTCTCAATGGCTTGACGACGATTTTCCTCCTCAAGCTATGCCACCCTAGCTTTCAGCTCCTCGATCTCTACGGTGTCAGCTCTAATCTTTTTACCCCGTGTCTGCTTACTGGTGGACTGTAACAATCATTTAAAATAATTTTAATCATGTACTATGATGGTTTGATGATTAACATATAATGGTTTAACTAGAATAAAAATAGAATACTCATATTTGATCTAATTATTAAATACCAAGTGAAAATTAAACTAAGGTAAAACCAAATGAACTCCATAAAATCTATAAAAAAAGAGCATCAACCATTACGTTTTGACAAGTATATACAATGTAGTTATATCAATGTGAAGAGGAGAATGGCGTTTGATGGAACATTGCACTGAAAATTAAACTGAAAATTAAATTAAGGCAAAAAGCCTTTACCACTTGATTTCCGAATCCATAATGTCTATTCCGCGTCATCGGATCCATCACTGACTGGTAGATGATGTCCTCCTCGTCGGTAGTGAGCTGCTCCTGTCCAGTCTCAGTTAGACGCTGCTGACGTTGCTCCATAAACTTCTCCTACATGCAAGACCAAATAATGAAATCTTACGTGACTCTTCCTAGACTTGTCGTCATGCCATGCGTATATGGTGTTCCCTTCTAAATCGAGACTCTCGATGGCATGCGTACGGGGTAACACATCCATATATGAGACTGGACCCTATCCCTCAGCCTTCTGAATTTGATTATTATACGCAATTATTACATTTTAAAAATTATATAGTATATTAATTTTTATATAAGTCGCATTTAAATTTTTTTTACCAATTCCTGTCGATACTGCTGAAAGGACTTCGATCCTCCTCGATGCGTGACTGGATTTTTATTTCGATTTGCGTTGTTTCTTTCTGACTCCGTCTGTTCATTCAAAATTTGATACATTACGTACTTATCGAGTAAATATTTTTTATATTTTAAAAAAAATTAGTACACTAACCTTCGCTTCATCACTGTCCCAATACTTTATAAATCCTTCCCAAACGGTCGCTCCCATCCATGGAGGTTTTTTCATGTTTTTCTTCATTGTTGATATGCCATCTTTATAACATTTTCTCATTTTCTGCACCCAGTACGTCTGAGCCAGCTGTAAATCATCCATCTCGAAATCCACCTCAGCTTGTATTTCACGTTAAAGAAACATTACTATTAAATATGTAAGAATTGGATTGGAATAAAACACACACAAGTAAGGACATAGTCATTTGACATGCTAGTCTGACCTAAGTAGCGTTTGTAGCGGATTATTGGATTGCATAATAGCTCGTGCAGTCTACCAACTTATGTGGTGCAATATATGCAACTTCTATTAAACAAATGAAAACAGTAAATTAATACTGAAAATGATTGAAACCAGACGAGATTTTTCTGTTTAAAAGTGCACATCAATCATTAAATAATATGTTTGATGCAGTTGATATTATTCAATACTGAAAATGATTGGAACCAACTATTAGAAACCTTGATGGGTATTTTTCTAATTGAACAAGGCTGTGTTTAAGGATAAGAAATATGAAGGCAGCCAACTATTTCGCAATTTTACTACTTCAGAAACCATGCTACTCCAAATTTTGATAGTTTAACAAGATGTACGATGACACAATAAAGAAAGAAAAATACATTTACAGCATTCCTTCAACACCTCCTCAGCTTGACACCCCAAATGTACTATGATATTTTTAATGGGTTTGTCAATGAGCTGCTTATCAATCAGAGTGCTATTACTCCACGATAGGCATTCAATGTTAGTTCATCGTCTTTAGCATTACAAGGGTAATCCTCCGCTTCGAGGGATGACTATCTGAATTTGGACACGTTTTAAAAAAACCATTGGGTGTTATATAAGAATATTATCACCTCTCGACGACTCTTTTGACTTGGAGGTTGCGGTCAAATTGTGTGTGAGTGGAGAAACAATCAATTGGCTCACTCTATGTTAAACAAAGTAAATAAACTTAGAAGCATATTGAATTATTTTGTCCAACAATTTGGATCAAAGCAGATGTGATGTATCATTGTTTTTTAATGTAATTTTTTTAATGAAATGTAACTTTTCTATTTGCAATGTACAATTTTATATTGTATACCTGAATAAAAGTAGAAATGCATATAAACAATCACTCCCGTTCAGACGTCATTTTCACAGCACAAAAATCCATTCCCGCTTCATTGAATATTTGGATTTTATTTTCAGCTATCCAAACGGACCCTTATATTTCCATTTTTGATAATACAATTAAATTTATTGTATCAGCCTTCTTGTTATTGTAAGGTATACATTTGTTTCATTATAGATAGAGATATTAGAGATTAGTTGCATATTCAATGTTAAAGTCGAACTGACATGAAAAAAAAATGGTTAACATAGGTTGACATAGGTCTACATTGTGTCATTTATCTAGGTAGGAACTACACGATTCTTTTTGCTATGATGGTAACATATTGAATACGTTGAGGTGAACATTGTGTAAACAGAGAGAATGAAGTATGTATGATTGTATGTTGTCTCACGAAAATCTAAAATCTGGAAGCAATAAAATATATATTCAGAATAGTCCTAAGTGCAGTCTATTTTTAAATATAATGTAACTTTGATAGCAGCGTATAAATGTTAAAATAAATTTGGTTTTCTACAATTTTTTTTAAGAATATTTTAGTGGCTAGTTTAGTGACAGGAGACTATATATATACATACACACACAAACACATACATATATATTTTATCATCAAAATGAGCACACACACACACTCTTCTTTAATATGATACCTTAGCTACAAAATGAGCACCAAGAAACAATTTTTGCATCAAAAAGTCAGGTTAGTTAAAACTATAAAATGTTAGTCGATGAAAGAGTATGAGCCTCCAAACTGTGTTTCGATATTAACAAACAAGAGCAAGTACTGCAAAAGAGAAAGAAAAGAGAAAGCAAACCAATGTAAAGAAGTGTAAAGAAAAGAGCCAGAATTCCCAAAGGAAAGAATAATTTAGTTGTAAGAAGCTAAACATATAAATGAATGTATTGAAAGAAGGAAGGTAATGGAGAATTCAGGAATGAATGAGGTTTTTATTTGTGAAGGGAATGAAACAGAGAATGAGACAAGTTTCACTTTCATCTATCGGGCGTCTGTGCAGGCTGTTATAGTTTATACTTTATATTTTTATAGATTTTGTTTTCCAAGTTCTAGTTTCACATATTTCTTTCTACAGTACTTGATTAAAGCAAGAAAATGAAATAAAATTTTATAGTTGATTACTGGCATCGTATGCATTAGTTCTTTTTCTTTTTTCCACATGCTGTTTACCACTGAAAATTGGATGGTACACTATTTGTTATTCTTCCTCCAAAATACATATGAACTTAAACCATTTATGTGTTTCATATTAATTTTGCTTGTAAAGACACCATCTTTAAAGAAGAAAAATGAAAGCTTTTAGCCACAATAATTGAAATGCAGTGTCTTTGAACCGTTTTACTTTTAACGGAGTCCTCATTATAGTTTTATGACAGGAGACTATATTTTAGAATTTTTTTAAATATACCGTATATATAATTTTATCCTTATGATATAAATCAGTCACTAGTTTAGTGGCTTAATATACAACTACGAAATTACTTGGTTGAGTTGAACCAACGCTATAAATATCTAATGCAAAATTTAAATTTATAACCATTTTTATAGTCGAAGAAGAAATTTTATAATTTAGTCCAAATGATAAGCACAGATTGAGCGCATATAATGCAAACTGAATTTCAAATAAAAGTATAAAAACTTGAACAGTAATTTGATTGCAAAATCAAAATTAGACAATAATTCAATTTCTACAACAACTAAATACAAGAAGTCAACAAATGAAAAGCAGTAATTTAATTGTCGAGCCATCATACACACTGATACACGGTAATTCAATTTTTAAATGTAGTGATTTCATTTCAAAGTAGCAGTTCAATTTCAAGGGAAGTAATTTGGTTTCAAGCACGTAACTAAATTTAATATTTAATGGATCAAAACTCATTCAATGGATCAAATCTAAAATAACAATATAATATTTAATATGTTATATACAAATATGTACAGTATATCATTGAGTAAAAGAAATTAAAATGCAAAAAGTATATAAGAAAACACTTACTAGCACATCGTGCCAAATGACCTCCTGTATGTGAGGTGGGATTAGATCCCATTTAGGCCAACATCTCGACATCCAGCCCTATATGCAGCTCTCGAAATGTCCAAAATAACCCTCGAAGGTTGCAGATCGAAAATCCTGCGTTAAATATAATATACATGAGTTATAGTAAAAACAATAATTAATATTCTAAATGAAGATTAATTTTTACCCTGTACTCGTAGAAACCAAGAAGATGACTGGACGCTGAGGGGGTTGCGATCTAGAACCCTCTCCCGAAGAATTCCCTCTAGATGACATACCTATCACATACAAACCATTTTAAAAGATAACAATAACATCATATTCAAATTTATTTTACGGCTAACTTACACAAACGATATAAGCATCTAAATAAACGACATAAAACATAATGAAATTGTTTATACCTGTATTTCATTGGGTTCTCATATTCCAAGGAGTAACATATTACATTGCAGATTTAATATAAATAGGAAAAACAAAGTTACATGAATTGCATATGACATAAAAGATGTAAAAAAATGATCATAATATTAGAAAATTAAACAGAGTTACATGAAATGCAGAATATACGTCGTATACTCCATAATTACATTACAACTAGATAGATAATACTCATCATGATCCACATTAGTCATCGTCTTCTTCTGATTCAGATTCGGCCTCAGATTCTACATTATCTTCCTCCGCACTCTCAAACGCTTCTACTAAAACATTTGTCTCATCGACCAGAGGACCAAAATTAGCATGGTCGTCTTCAATTAGAATTTCATTGTTCTGTTCGAGTTCTGCCTGATAGGCTCCTTCGTCTGGAATATTCTTCCCGTCGAACGTAAATTTAGCCTTAGTTTTAAAAACTGCCGACCAATCTGCTTTATCTCTTTTTAGAGATGGGTAAGGAGCATAATAAGCTTGAAATTCTTGTTTGGCTAGTACAAAAGGATCATACTTGTAATAGTGCGATGTACGCTTAATTTCAATCAGATAATAATCCTTATGCACATTAATCCCAGATCCTGGAACAGTGCTAAACCAATCACATTTAAATAGAAACACCTCCTCCGCGGATCGTGAGAAATATGTCAGTTGCAATACTTGTGTTAAAATGTCATAAAAATCATTAATGTGATTTTCAGGATCGTCGCTGCCTTTAATGAATACACCTGTATTGTTCGTTAATTTTTCAACACCGTATTCTTCGGTGTTAAATTTATATCCATTAACAAAATATATTGGATATGTTTTGACCAATCTTTTTGGTCCCATTGCAAGATGTTTCAACCCATCATCAACAACACAATTTTTGGGTTCATAAACATAATTTGTAAACCAAGCAGAAAATTCTTTACCGATATCTCCATTTGGATGTTCACGTTGATAAACGCTGTAAGTAGAAATAAAATTTTACATTAATTATCATACATAAGCAAAAATGTAGAAATGAATAAAGCACTAATTGGTATTTCATATTACCTAACAAACGGTGCAACTTCAGCATAATTTAGAAGAATATGAGTGTGTGCTACATGGAGATCTTTATCGTCTAGCCATACGTCTACACATTTCCCAAAAGGTCGACCATGTTGTCTAAAAATAGAAAAAACTGTTTGGGACGATTCTTGTACGTCTCCTTCGCCATTTCGAGGAACACTTTGAAATGATATATTCACATGATCACTGAAATAATGAGAGAAAAAGAACGAAGCTTTTTCTTCGATGTAAATTTGCATATCGAGCCTTCAACTCGTGCTTTTTGTCTCACTTTTTTCTTCAAATGATTCAGATATCTATACAAAATTAATTTACATTATTTCATAATTTTAAGTGCAATTAAATTAATGAGTCACATGTTTATATTTACCTCTCAAACGAATACATCCATCCATATTGGACGGGACCTCTAAGTCGTGCTTCAGTTGGAAGGTGAACAGGTAAATGCTCCATTACATTAAAAAAATCTGGCGGGAATATTTTCTCCAATTTGCAAAGAAATATTGGAATATCTACTTCGAATTTACGTAAGCGTTCCACTTCTAAAGTAGTCGAACAAAGCTCTTTGTAAAACAAACTAAGCTCCGTTAATACCTTCCACACTTTTAACGACAGTAGTTCTTTGAACATAACGGGAAATAAATGCTCCATCATTATGTGACAATCGTGACTTTTCATTCCGCTCAATTTACCATTTTTGAAGTCAACACATCTATGAAGGTTTGATGAAATCCCATCAAGAAATCTTAACCCTTCAACCCATTTTAACACAACTTTAACCTGATTATTATCTAATTCATAACATGCTTTGGGTTTTTTACTCTCATTTGGTTTCATATGAAGCTCGGGACGTTTGCATAATTCTTCTATATTGCGCCTTGATTTCAAATCATCTTTAGTTTTCCCTTTAACATTCAAAACTGTGTTAAAAACATTATCAAATACATTTTTCTCATTGTGCATCACATCAGTATTATGACGAAGCAGAAGATGTTTCCAATATGGCAACTCCCAAAAAATAGACTGTTTACACCAATTGTGATAAATTGGTTTGCCTTCAATTTCTGTTTGAACTCCAGTTTCGTATATCTTTGGAAGATTTTCAACCATTTCATATATTTCTTCACTAGACCATAGTGTTGGAGGTTGTCTGGTTTCTACTCTATTAGCCAAAAAGTTTTTCTTGTCTACTCTAAAAGGATGGTTTACATGGAGAAAACATCGATGGCAGTCAAACCATAAAATTTTCTTACCATGCGGTAAGGAAAACGCTCGTGTCTCTTCCATGCAATATGGACATGATAGACGACCAGCAGTACTCCATCCTGAAAGCATTGCATAGGCAGGAAAATCACTTATAGTCCACAACAAAGAAGCAAACATACGAAAAATTTTCTTCTTCAAAACATCGTATGTTTCTACTCCTTCGTTCCACAATGTTTTTAATTCTTCAATTAACGGTTGTAAATAAACATCAATTATTTGTGCCAGATCGTCGGGGCCAGGAACAACAACAGTAAGAAACATATATTACGTTTTCATACACATCCGTAGAGGTAAATTATAAGGTGTGATGATAATGGGCCATGATGAGTATTTAGAACCAAATTGAGAAAATGGTTAAAAACCATCCGTACATAATCCTAGTCTGACATTACGACTCTCCGCTGCAAAATTCGGATAAGTTTTATCGAGATGCTTCCATGCTTCCCCATCGGCCGGATGGGTCAACGTACCTTCTTCTTTCGATCTCATCTTATGCCATCTCATATGAGATGCAGTTATAGAAGACGCATACAATCTTTGAAGCCTTGGAGTAATGGGTAAGTAATGCATAGGTTTGAATGGAAATTCCTTTCCCTTTTTCTTTCTTGGTTTATATCTTTCTTTATTACATATTTTACAATTCCTAAGGTTTACGTCATCTTTCCAAAACAACATGCATCCTTTTACACATGTATCTATTTTCTGATAAGGTAAACCAAATGCCGACATAATTTTTTTAACTTCGTAGTGATTTTAACACATTAAATTATCCGGCGGCATGTGCCTTTTTGCAGCTTGTACAATAATTGTAAACCCAGCTTCAGTGATGTTGTATTTTGACTTCATCGCAATGTATTCTGCGGTTACCGATAGCTTAGTGCCGTTTTTACAACCATCCCAAATAGGTTTCTTAGCATTATCCAACAAATCATAAATTTTCTTAGCTTCAATATTCGGTTCTTCATCATTTTCATCATCGTCATCAACTGCATTCATAGGAAACATTGATCGTGTTGCGTCTTCGACCATATTTCCAATACGGGGCATACTAATATTTTCATAACAACACTTTCTACCTTGGTCTCTATAATAGTATTTGGTACAACTTCTCCATGACGATCCCAAAAATAATACTCGGGTATGAATCCGTTTTTGCACAAATGGACTTCCACAACATCGGGTAACAAATACTTCAAATGTCTACACTTACTAAACGGACAACGAATTTCAGGATTGCTTCCGTTATTACTTAAAGCGAATTCAACAAAGTCATTTATACCATTGTAAAAAACTTCTTTTATTGAACTTCTCTGTCCTCTCCTTTGATACATCCAACTCCTCCGATCAGCAAAATAATCAATCATTTTTTCCTATTTGACAAATTTAGTCGTAAGTTCAAAAATTTATAACGGTTGAAAGCAAATAACATTTTCACTAAGTTAAATTTTTTTTAATAACGGTTGAAAGCAAAGAAGAAGGGTGATTTAGTAATATATATTTTTAGCAAAACAGTGGTGCACATAAAGTATTTTTTGGTGTACGAATAGAATTCGCCTTTACATTATTCATGACATTTTAACCATGTTTCTCAATGTTTGATAGTCATTTGCAAATTTGATTAAAATTTCTTTGTTATGTGAAATACATAAATATATTTAAAGGATGACGAGCAAGATTTTTTTTTATATGTTGAGTAAGTTATATGTGCATTATTTATTTTTTATATGTAAAGAAATCTTAGTTTGTATTTTTTATATGGTGACATGAATATTTCTTGGATAAAAGTGATCCATTAAATGTTGAGGGAATATGTTGTGATCTATGTGAATCTGAAGTTACTCCCAAATCGGTGTTAATCAACTAAGGTATTCACATCAAAAGTTCTTTTTAAATATTGATACATAAAATCAATTGTTATAGTACATTAAATGAGAAAAATAAGACCTAGAAATGTACTAATTATCCTTACGTCATTCAGCTAGACACCTTCACCACTATTGTCATATTAGATGCCCTTTATATAATTGGGTAATGGTATATTTTTCCTCTTAAACTGTATGACAATTAAGACCCGTTTAACAAAAATATCATACACGCCTTTATCTCATATCACAATATCACAATATTGCTATGACAAATATTGTTTCTTAGGGTTTTCTGCTTTTGATATGATAGTGTCCTACGCTTGATCCTAATCGAAAGTTAAGATGGAGCTTGATTTCTTTAGCACATATAAGTTTTTTATGGCAATTTTTCATAGTAATCTTTTAAAGTAATAATTAATGGCTAGATTTTACATGGTCAGGCATCCTACTTCCCATTATAAACAGAGTAAACATTTACAATTGTATACTACTTCATCTCTAACGATTCAACAAAATTTCGGCAGCATTTCCCTTTTGTTTCCTGCACTGTACACATGTACGCAGGAAACAAAAAGAAGAATTACACCGAAATTTTGTGAATCTTTTGAAACGAAGTAGTATATAAAATGTACATGTTTACTGCGTTTATAACTTGAAAACAAGGACAAATCCAATAAATATTGTACCAGATGAATATAGATGCCTGTTTTTAAATTTGACAAAAACGACTATTTATATAACGATCATGTACAACATCCGTCGGACGGGGCCGATAACACTCTAGGGAATATTAGTCAATTAGATGTGCGCATTTTACTATAAATATACATTTTACTGCAACACAAAAATATTTTATCTTCTAACATCTACTTGACATTTCAATCAACTTAAAGCCAACTTACTATTATCATCGTTTCAATAGGCACAACTAGAATTTAGGCTCATGATCTTTTTTTGGTATTTAGTCAAAATTTGCACGATGTACTATTCCTATTTCGTCCATTTATTTTTTTCGTATGTCAACTAACACATACAAGAATGGCAAGCGCAAAACGATGCACATGTACACAAATATCCTAAATTATACAACGGCAAAAACCAAGCTGAATGGGAACATATTTACAAATACCCAAACATTGCACGTAACATTTTCAATTTCACAATATAACATGAAATATGCACATAATAGAATATTATTGCCAAATACTATGCTATTGGAATCAATTTCCATTAATAATTAACCCTAATTTTCGATTTAGGACATTAATAGGTTTAGGAAAAAATTGGATTTTTCAGTAAATAAAGAGATTGTACCTGAAATTGCTTGCCCAAGAGGTTAGAGATGAAGCCAGAGAGGATTATACGTGAAGAAATCAAAGATTGGGGGTGAAAAATTCGATTTTGGGTGTGGGATAGGGTAAAATTCGGTTGCTGGAAATATTTGGGGGCAAAGTGGAGAATGGGGGAGAAGGGGGCCTCGCGGCTGGATAAACTCGTCTATATGCGACGGCTTCCGACGGCCGCCGACGGCCGTCGGAAGGCCCCGTCGGAAGCCGTCGCATATAGCTGTCGTGATTTGGCCCATTTCTAGTAGTGTTGATTGGTCTTATTTGCTTTAAATTACTACAAATTATTTGAATCTATACTTTGATATAAACGCTTATGTTCAGCTGTTGTTAGCTGATCTAATGCTTAAAATATTGTTTATTAACTAACAATAAGATATATAAGGTCAAATAAAATTATTTGCTCTACAACGAGAACAATAACAATTGTATAATGCGCCAAGAACGATAATTCAATCGTCTTTAGTTAAACGGATAACATTATCTTCGTGCATGCATCGTGATATAGCAAGATTTATTTTATAAAGCATATGGAAAATTTGGTTCTCATAAAGAAAATGAAAGAAAAAAACTATTGGTAAGTCCATCCCATGGGGATAAGCTATGAATTAGCCATGGATAAACTCAAATGCGGATCGATTAACAAAAATTGTAGATATAAATAAATTTGGCAAAAAAAAATGAGGCGTAAAGATGTAGTTATCTTGAAAAGAATATGTAGAGACCATAATGATTCTTACTTTGTTTAAGGGTCAAATTGAAAATATCACGCTATTTTGAATAAGGGGTTTATGACCCTCAAATTGCAAAAACTATAGCTATTCTCTTAGTCTCTTCAATAGAAATAATTTGTAACACCCCTTATTTTTAAATAATAAAGATTAACAAGATTATCAAAATAATTAAGTAACATGCGTTTGAATTCGAGGATAATTAACATCAATATTGGCACATTCCTTTTAAATGACAATGCATGTCATAAGTAACATTAAAAGAAAATTTATAGAAATAAATCAAAAATTGAAATAGACAATCAATGCTGGAATGTTGACACATGTGAACAACACACATATGGATATAGTTAAAATAAGAATATGTAGATATATTCCTTTGGGAATCCTCTATATGACTCGAGGCTTGCCTCTTATTTTGAGGATTTTGTTTCTCATGAGATTCCTCCTGATTCTCTTGAGGATTCTTCCGATGTTGGGGAATGACTCTCCTCATGTTTTGATGTCTAGGCTATTTCTCATTGTGCGATGTTTTGGCTCTTCTTATGTTGTCGTATTGACATCTCATCTATATGTAGATGATTATTATTTTTTTCCTCCGGTTCATAACTTTTCAGTGTGCTGGCACTTCAAACCAGCTTGAGACTCTGTGCCTGTGCAGGGTCTCATTCTCATTCTTCCTTCCAATAAAAAGCGGTCGGTCCACAATAAAAACCAGTCGGCCATGCCAAAAAAAAAATGTAGATACAAGTTACAGAAATAATGTGTGTCATTAATGACATGAAGCCAAAAAATAAAAGGAAAATGACACTAATTAAGCAACGTTTCAATTTGGTTTGGATCTGCGCATACTGGTAAGTGTGCATTTGAAATGAGAATTAAGCGCGTGTTAAAAGGGTAAAGAACTGAATGAAAACGGGAATAGAAATAAACATCAAAAGTAACGTTCATAGAAAGGAACACCCAAGAATTTGAAAACAAAAGATATATTAATGCACACATTGATTATGCATTTAAAATTTAAACGCACGTTTAAAATTAAAGTTAAATGTATGTTAAAAAATAGAAAAAGATTAATGTCAAACTGCAACATTTATTTAATTAACTATGTGTGGCATAAATAGAAGAAAATTTATGTGCATAATAAATACGTATTTAAATTTGAAACTAATTGGCAAAGAAATGAATAAAACCATTAAGAAAATAATAACGTTAAACTGTAAATAAACCAACAGGATCTAGCCTCCAACTCACATTTTCTGAGAGGGCACCAGAGCTTTACCGTTTCCTTTCTCCTCTAATTCTTTCAGAAATATATATATATATATATATATATATATATATATATATATAAGAATTAGGATTTCTTATTCAATATTTGAAGAAGAAGGTTGTAGATCTAAGCTATAGATGCCCAGATCCTTCATTCGGACAGATCTATAAATCCGAATTGAACATAAAATAACGCAGATCCAAATCAGGTCCAAAATATTAGAGCGCAAATCTCAGGTGAGTGGATTTAAATTATATTTTTCATATAATGGTATATGATATCGTTTGATCCCTGTAAAGTTAATAAAATATTTTCTCAGCTCACTTTTCCCTCTTTCTACGTCGGATTTTACAGTTTTAAATTGAATTGTTGTTAGATGCAAATTAATTGAATTTTGATTATGCGCACAAAATTATTGAATTGTGGTTATGCGCAAATTAATTGAAATGTGGTTATGCGCAAAATAATTGAATTATGGTTAGATGTAAATTAATCAAATTGTGGTTATGCGCAAAATAATTGAATTGTGGTTAGGTGCAAATTCACTGAATTGCGGTTATGCGCAAATTAATTGGAATTATGAACAAAAGAGGGAAATTTTATGATTTGGGATAAATGAATGTATTGTAATAAAAAGGGGAAACTTGATGATTTTGGGCTAAGTAAATGTATTATGCCAAAATTGCAATAAAAGGGAAATTGGAAGTAGAAAAATTTGGTAAGGCTCCATCTGCATAGCCAGTAGACGATTCTGCTCCTGCAACTGCTCAATCATGGTTCTAAGCTCTTTAATTGCTTCTTTCTCTTGGGCCTTCTTAGCTTGTCGAGCCTGCAAATAAAATGAATAGCAAAAATGTTATGTCAACATATAAAATATTATAACACTATATATTTAAACTCTAATTTGTTGCATGTGTGCAAAATGATTAATTACTGCCATGTTACCGAAGCCATAATGTCTGCTCCGTTGCAACGGATGCATAACTGCATCAAATATGTTGTCTTCCTCCTTCGGTGTCAACTCATCACATGACCAGACTCCTCGAGCGCATGAGCCCCTGCCTCCTGGAACCTTGCCTATAATGCAAAAAACAATTTCAACCGGAAAGTAAAAGAAATTTGTTTTTATTTTACATTAGCTTATAATTAATAAACTTATCGATGTGAGTAATAAAATTTAAAACACGCATACATACGCAGTTGTCTCCCTATCCTGCTCATCCCACTGATATGTGACGTTGTCAGCCTCGTTTATTCTCATGGATGCGTGAGTGTGGGAAAATACGTCCATGTAGGATACCGGATGCCCATGAGCTCGTTCCTGCAATTGATAATTTGGATAAATCAATTCCACATAGTCAATACTCAACTGATCAATATAAAAATGTAATAATTGATAAATTTACCAAGTCCTCGTGGTGATGTTGGAAAGACTTGGATCCTCTACAATGAGTTACTGGATTCCTGCTCCTGCTTGCGGAGTTTCTTGCGGACTCCGCCTGCAAAAGTACATTGACCAATTATTTAATAATCGGCAAAAAATAATTGAGATTCGTTATAAATTTACCTTGAACTCATCTGTGTCCCATCACTCAACTATCTTATTAAATACTTCATTGCTCATCCACCTAGGTTTCTTCCCCACTTTTTTAATCTTTTTCATTTTTTCTCTGTAATTCTTAGCGACCTTTTAGTTCCAGTGTCGCTGAACCTAGGTGATGTCGGCGTCCTGCAAATCTACTGCCCCCTGTACAATGAGAAAATGTAATAAATTAATTATTTGTATTTAATCATTTTGTAAAGCGACATAAACTTACCAGAAAATCTAGCCAGATGGTCTCTTTGTTGGAGTCGGGGATCCTGCCCCACTTAGGACAAAACTCGCTCATTCTGGTCATGTAAGCATCTTTTGAAATATTCAGCACCGTCTACGATGGCTCCAACTCAAAATCCTTACATTAAATATAATTTAGAACTTTAAACAATTATAGATATATCATGTACAAGTAATTAAATTGTTATGTTGCTAATTTAATTGATACTTACGTATGATCAGCCTTAGGCTGCAAGTATATAACTGGACGTGCTAGTGGCTCGCCACAACTCTCACTGCTCTGGTGGGAAGAGCCAGTCGTCGAGAGCTAAAGCCAGACATAATATACCTGCCATATATATACATATACAATCCACAATAATTATGATATGACGAATTGTTAAAAAAGTAATACATGCTACAAATGTGTCGTGTTGTATATGTGTTGTGTGTGTGATTATACACTTATTATCGTTAAAAATGGATAACTTGAATAAATGCAACATTCAACATAGGTAAATGTAATGTGAATAATTGTGAAAATGACCAAATATTACTCAGTCTTCGTCGTTTTCTGATTCAGACTCGGTTTCCTGTTCTATGTTGTTTTCCTCTACACTCTCAAATGCTTCGACTAATACATTTGTCTCATCATTTAAAGGTCCAAAACCAGTTTGATCGTCTGTAATTATTATTTCAACATTTTCCTCAAGATCTGCTTGATAGGGCTTGTTCATGAGGAATATTCTTTCCATCAAACATTAATCCTGCCTTGGTTTTAAAAACCGCAGAACAATCTGCTTTATCCCTTTTTAAAGATGGATAAGGATATAATAAGCTTGTAGGGCTTGTTTCGCTAGTACAAAAGGGTCGTCCTTTTGATAATGCGATGTATGTTTAATTCTATAAGACTATAATTTGGACGCACGTTAATATCAGAAGCTGGAACATTGTTGAACCGGTTGCATCTATATAAATAGACATCCTCTGCGGGTCTTGTAAAATATGTCAATTCCAAAATCTGAGTTAACACGCCATAAAAATCATTTATATGATTATTAGGATCTTCACTGCATTTAACAAACACACCAGTATTGTTTGTTAATTTTTTAGCACCGTATTCTTTGATGTTGAATTTATATCTATTAACAAAAGATATAAAATATGTTTTAACATTTCTTTTCGGTCCAAACGACACATGTTTCAGTCCTTCATCGAGCACATGATATGTGGGATCAGAACTAGTTCCTAAACCAACTACTGAAATCTTTGCTTAAATTGCCACTTGGATTTTGTGATTCATAAATACAACAAACACAAACACGATATGTTACATTATTATTAATACGTGTAACTTAAATTTAATAAAATTGTAAAAAAATCATTACCTAATAAAAGGTGCAACTTCAGTACAATTAAGAAGAATATATGTGTGTGCCACATGGTAATCTTCATCATCTAGCCATATTTCCATACATTTTCCAGCATGTCGGCCATATTGTTTAAAAATAGATAATGTTGCTTCAGAAGAAGAATCTTGTTCAATGCCCTCATCATTACGTGGAACGCTTTCAAATGATAAGTTCGCATAATCATTAAAATAATGAGAGAAAAAGAAAGAAGCTTCTTATTAGATATATGATTTGCAAATAGAACATTCAACTCGAGCTTTTTGTCTCATTTTTTTCTTTAAATGGTTTTGAGTACCTAATAAAAAATAGTTCGGTTCAATAATAACTTTTATTTATAATTAAATTAACAGTTGAATACTTAGTAAAATAAAATACCTTTCGAATGGATACATCCATTCATATTGCACAAGACCTCGAAGTCGTGCTTCATATGGAAGATGAACAGGTAAATGCTCCATTACATTAAAGAAATCCAAAGAAAATATTTTTTCCAGTTTGCAAAGCAGTATTGGGATTTCTTCTTTAAGTTTAAGTAGACGGTCAACTTTTAACGTAGTTGGACAAAACTCCTTGTAAAACAAACCAAGTTCTGTTATTACCTTCCAAACTTTTACAGGTATCAATTCTTTGAATGCGATGGATAACAAATTTTCCATCATTATATGATAATCATGGATTTTCATTCCACTCAACCATCCGTTTTTATAGTCGACACATCAACGAAGATTAGAGGAAATTCCATCGGGAAAACGTAATTCTTCCACCTATTTTAACAGTACTTTAACTTGGTTGTTATCTAGTTCTTAACATGCTTTGGGTTTGTTACTGTCATTAGCTTAATATGAAGCTCATGACAATTGCATAGTTTCTCTATATCATGTTTAGATTTCATATCGTACTTAGCCTTGCCCTTCACATTCAGAACTGTATTAAACACATTATCAGATACATTTTTCTTGTTATGTATCACACCAATGTTGTGACGGATTAAGACATTTTTCCAATAAGGAAATTTCCAGAATATACTCTGTTTGCACCAATTATGAATCGTCGTTTACCTCGAATTTCAGTTTGTTTACCGGTTTCGTGTATCTTTAGATAATCTTTTACAAGTTCATATATATCCTCGCTTGACCAAACCATTGGTGGTAATAGAATCTCATGTCTATTAGCCATAAAGTTTTATTTATCTCTTCTAAAACGATGATTAATATGAAGAAAACAACAATGACAATCAAACTATGAAATTTTCTTCACATGCGGTAACGAAAATCCTCGTGTTTCTTCCATGCAATAAGGATAAGCAAAACGACTGCCCGTACTCCAACCCGAAAGCATTGCATATGCAGGAAAATCGCTAATAGTTCATAACAAAGAAGCGAACATCCAAAAAAAAAAATGATACGTCGTATGTTTCAGCTCCTTCATACCATATGTTTTTCAACTCTTCGATTAACGGTTGTAAGTAAACATCAATGCCCTGTATTGGATCATCAGGGTCAGACAGTTGTGAGAAACATATATGGAGTTTTCATACACATCCAAGGGTTAGATTGTAAGGTGTGATTATTATAGGTCAAGAAGAATATTTAGAACCAAAATGAGAAAACAGTGAAAGTCATCTGTACATAAACCTAGTCTACTATTGCGGCTCTCTGCTGCGAAATCGGGATATTTTTTGTTAAAATATTTTCATGCTTCTCCATCCAATGGGTGTGTCAGCGTACTTTCTTGAGGTGTTCTCACACTACCATCTCGTATGATGCGCTGTTACAGCTGATGCATATAACCATTGAAGTCTAGGGGTGGGTGATGGGTAAATAATGCATACGCTTGTACGAAACTTCATTTCCCTTCTTTTTCCTTGTTTTGTACCTTTGTTGATTACATATTTTACAATTCTAAGATTGATGTCTTCTTTCCAATACAATATGCAACCTTTTAAACATGTATTTATTTTTTGATACGGCAAACCGAAAGATGACATAAGTTTTGTCACTTCATAATAATTTTCGCACATTAAATTATCGGATGGCATATGACGTTTAGCAGCTTGAACTACAATCATAAATCCAGTTTCCGTAAGGTTGTATTTTGATTTCATTGCAATGTATTCTGCAGTTACCAATAATTGAGTGTTGCTTTTACCTTCATCCCAATGTGTTCCGTAAGGTTGTATTTTGATTTCATTATCAGTTTAAAGGGTACGGGTTTTCAGGCAGTCACAAGAATTTAAGAAGTCTGATTAGAATCTGCACTAGAGACATCAAGTGAGCAATGCTAGTTCGAAATGAAGTGATGTATTCAAGTAAGATCGAATTGTTTTTCTTATATGGATGATCTACAAACATCATACAATGTAGTATTAAGAGTTCTTATGGTGAAATTTTGGGAATAAAATTCTTTTAAGAAGAGAAGAGTTTAATAACCCGGAATTTTATTGCTTTGATTTGGAATATTTAGTTAATTTTAAATATTCAAAAATAAGTGTTTTTCAATTAGAATACTCTCTTCTAATTTATATTATATAATGTCAAAACCATTTTTCAATTCGGTTCAAAAAAATAAATAGTTTAAAGAAAAACTGAAAATGTGACCGAATTTTTTCTCTAAAAAGCGCGGTTCATCAGACACCTTATCATGACTCTAACTCCGAATCCAATCTTCAAATATCCAAACTTATAAACTGAAGGTCTGTAATTTCCTACGTGGGGGCAAAAAAATGTTTGTTGGATTTTTCGCACAAACACCCAAGTAGACAATTTCACAGACACAATAACAAATCATAGGATAAACGTATATAAAGAAGTACAAAGATACCAAGTTCATAGTGGTTCGGTAATCCGTCTACATCCGCTCCATATAATCTTTTATTTATACTCTTTGATTACAAGTATAGTTGTTTAGATATAAGAAAAGTAGATAGAAGCGATCGGAAAATTGGTAAAGTTTGTCCAAAAGAAAATCCATTTTAGGAATGTTGTAGTTGCTGTATTAACTATTTATAAACGTTGAACCTATTAGATTGGCCTGAAACTTTGCAGGGAAGTCTGACTCAAGGCATATTTGCTTACAAAATATTGCTCGGCGCATACCTTTAGGTGTTCGGATCAATACCTACAGATCTGATTAGTGAACCTCCACTAATGGGCACGCGATTTGTATGTCACGATCCCCTCAAAGTTCTCTTTAGATCACTGGTCATGCTTCTCCAAATTATCATGTCATTGTTGAATTACTGGTCGTCCTTTATTGTAGTTGTTGCGTCCGTCCAAGTCACCAGATGTATAATGATTTGGTACATAAGCCAAGTTCAAATCCATATTAAACCAATTTTCATATCATCTTTCGATTGCAGCTCCATATTCTTGTCCATGCTTAAGCCTCGAGCCGTTCGATCATCTCCCCCAAATTGTCCACCTTAAAGATGGTAAATCAATATATTTGAATTCTGCGTGTAACCGTTTTGTACAAAGCCAAATTAATACTCCTTCCAATCCAGAATACATGATGTTTTGTAATTCTTCACACGGATTAAGGCAACTAAAAAGTGACTTCTTTACCCTTCAGTTAATCTTCTCTTATTAATTGTACTATTAACTTTTCATCAAAAAAAGCAACCCATGCAGCATGTTTAACTTCAGCCCCTACCAGTAAAATTTCAAATGGAGCCAAATCTTTGGAAGTGAATTATTTCAACCTAACTAAAATTTCAAAATGGAGCCAAATGTGCAAAAAAAAAAAAAAAAAAAAAAAAATTGCTTCTCATCCCTTGTTATGATTTTATATATAGAAAGTGTGAAAAATTTTGTCCGCAACAGTAGCCCAGCGGTTAAGGACATTGCACCATGGTAACAGTGGTGTGAGTTCGAAGCTCGGAATAGCATGCTAAGAGCTTACCATGTGCATACGCTAAAATCAACTACTTATGTGGTGCTCGCGGACCAGGCTAGTTGCACTAGGGAGAGTTTTACGACTCTGGTCGGTTTCCCTCATGAACAAATTCAAAAAAAAAAAAAAAAAAAAAATTGTTTTAAAGTGCAGTGCCATGGCTTTTAAAAGTAGCCATAACATTGATCTAAATCTTCCTATTTCAAACAATAATGAAATTTTTAACACTGATTTAAATCTTCCTGTGTAATCCAACATAGAGGAAGAGGAGTCAATCTCATTGATAGTTAGAAAATCTTCTAGTAGAAACTCGTACTAGATTTGAACATCGACCTAAATTAAGAGTCTGAAACTTCATTACTTGAACTAAATGTTGACAGGTTGCATGAAAAAGACAAAGAAAACATAAGCATCGATCCAAATTAAGAGTTGGAATCTCCATTGCATGAAGAAGATGATGAAAACAATATAGCAAATTTAGGTACTTGAAATTTTACTTGTACGTGCAGCTGCAATATTTTTCATGGTCACTACATGTATATGGTTTTACTCAAGTTATTTTCAACAGTTGCAATATTTTAAACAATGAGTTGCATTGTTTTGTGACAGTATAGTCTTTATTAAAATAATTATCCATTCAGTACTCAATAGCTAGTCACCTATAGCAGTAGGAATATGTCCTTGCATTATTCTCCACTGTCCTTGCATTATTTGTGACCGTATAGCATTTGTGAATTTGCACCATTCGATGCATTATTTTTGCAGCGTCCTTGCATTCGTTTGTGCATTTTCACTATGCAGTTGCATTATTCTTTAGTAATGAGTTGTTTTTTTACATGTACTAACGGTGGCAACACAACTCAAGAGAAGAACAGAATAGTTCTAACAAATGAGCAAAGATGAACTATTTATTGGGCTTTGTTAGAAAAAAGCGTTAATGAAAAGTTTTAAAAAAATTACAATAAGAGAAGTTTTCGAATAGTTTTCGATACCCATATGAACAATACAACGGATTTGGCGATGGACAAAATAAACTCCAAATGGAGCAGCAACTGATGTTTCACACAAGAAAACTAAGAATTGTGATTAGAAAAGAATCCATGTTGACTTAAATCGAGGGCATGAAATTCCATTACATTGAAGAACAACCTTGAAAGAACTTGGCGAAGCTTTGAACGTAAGTTACACGACGCTATTTCGACTTTTGAAACAAGGTCTTCTTCGACACCGCACAAATGCTAGTAAGCCGTATTTGAAAAATGAACATTAAATAGCATATCTCAAATTTTGCATACCAATGTTTGACCCAAGCAGCTTATCTCATGAGCCAAAGTTTGCCGGCGTGTATAACATGATACATATTAATGACAAGTGGTTTCATATGACCAAAAAGACACATACATATTATTTACTTTTAAATGAAGAAGTACCTTTGCGTAAGAGTAAAAATTTATAGAAAATGTTATGTTTCTAGTTGTTACGGGTCACCCAAAGTATGACGATGGAAACAAAGTGTTCTCGAGAAAATTAGATGTGTTTCCTTTTGTCACCATGGAAAAAGAACAAAGATCAAGCAGGAATAGAGAAGTGGGCACTTGGGAAATTAAACCAATGACCTCTGTAAAAAGGGAGAATGTGCAAGCATATATGATTGAGAAAGCTATTCGTGCTATTCAAAGCAAGTCACCAAGAGAAGATGTTAACAAAATAATCTTCATTCAACAAAACAATGCACGAACACGCGTTGATCCTAACAATGAAGCATTTCAGTTAGCTAATGCTTTAACTGATTTTGATATTCGACTAGCATGTCAACCATCTAACTCATCGAATTTAATTGTTCTAGATCTTGTTTTTTTTTTTTTTTTTTTTTTTCTATTCAAGCATTGCAACACAAAGAGTGTCGAAGGACGGTACACGAGCTTATCCATGTTGTTGAGAAAGCTTTCAATGAATACCCGTCGAGCAAAGTGAATGATATTTTTTTTGAGTCTACAATTATGCATGCAAGAGATCATGAAGATAGAAGGTTCGAATAAATATAATTCTCCACACATAAACAGAGCCGCACTAGATAGAGAACGTCGTCTTCCTACTCAAATTACTTGTGATGCCATTCTAGTACAAAGTGTTATGAATATACTATCAGCATCTTAACATATGTACTGAATTGCACTCTCATATGTAGTGAAATGCATTGATATTTATGTGAGAAAGATATACTTAAACATAGTATTTGGCATAAATAATTTGTTTTAGCATTCATTTTGTGTTATATTTTGTTCTTTATGTTACAAGCACCTTCAACATATATGTATACAACCATAGCTGAAATGTGCATGTTGAAGTGCATGTTCTACTCATTTACATGAACTATATGACCATAACACTTGACAGTATATGTTGAAGTGCATGCCAAAACCATAGTTGAAATGTGCATGTTGAAGTGCATGTTCTACTCATTTACATGGACTATATGACCATAACACTTGACAGTATATGTTGAAGTGCATGCCGAAATGTTTCATGTTGAAGTGCATGCCGAAATGTTTCATGTTGAAGTGCATGTTGAAGTGTGTATACATGTACAACAATAACACCTCATTTACATGAACTTCAACATGCACTTCTACTCATGTTCTCTCACTTCAACGTGAAGCGGAGCAGCCGTGAAGCGGTGCAGTAGCGCAACAGCACATAGGTTCGCCGCAAAGCGGCACGACTAACATGTTTATAATATTGCTAAATAGATGAGAATAGTTGCACAACCAACCTCTATCATTCATGGCCAAGCAAAATGAATAACGTGTTTATAGTATTACAAACAATATGAGAATGGTTGCATAACAAAGTACTATTGTTCATGGCCAAGCAAAACAACTAACATGTTTATAATATTACTAACGATAGTAGAATGGTTGCATAGCCAAGCATTGTCGGTCATAGCCAAGCAAAACGACTAACATGCTTATAATATAGCTGCAAAAAACAATACAATTGCATAAAGCTTGCACACATAATAACATAAACGAAAATAGAAACAAACAAAGTGCAGCAATTTAATAATGAAACTACTAGAAACTAAAGAAAAAAGAAGGACCCTTAGCCAACATGAACTCAAAAGAATTTAGGGTACATGATCTTCAAAATTGAGATAACAAATTGATGCATCTCTGGATCATTGTCAAGTGTTCATTCTTTTTTAAGAATCATATTTAAATCAGGAAGGTGATTAACCTTCTTCTTAGGTTCCTCAAGATTATTGCAAAGTTATTCTTCGTCAAACTCCTCTTCATTTGTAGGTACCTCATTCAAATCATATCCTTAAGCAACCTTCTTAAATCCACCAGCTTCATGCTTCATATTATCACTAATGCTTCTTTTGAGTTTTGGAGGAGATGAAGAATCTTCTTTAGTATCCACGATGGATTGTGATTTTCACATGGATTCTAGTTTGGACTGCAATATGAGAATGATTGCATCAATTTTATAACACAAAAAGGAGAGGGAAATATGGTTAAAATAAGAGATTGGAGGAAAGCGTAAAAGTAAATACATGCATTGAAAGTGTAAAAGAACAACCGCATGAGTAGGGATGGCAATGGGGCGGGGCGAGCGCGGGTAGTACTAACCCGTCATCCGCCCCGTTGGGTGATTTTTTGCCCCGTGTCCGCCCCATACTCGCACGGATATCCATTAAACGGGTTTTAAACAGGTTGCGGGTAATGGCGGGTATTCGTGGGTATCCATTATATTTATTCAATTTATTTTTTAGTCATTTATTGAAATTATTCAAAAGTACATTTGGTTAAAAAAAACAAATTAGACCAATGATTATATGCTAACCTCAAAATACCCATACATATTTAAACCAACATCCAAAAAAGAAGAGATAGCAACAGAAATATCCATCAAAATATCAACAGTCAGTTATAAATTGTTGAGTAAAAGCATGCACACAAATACCGAACAGCCAACAACAATATTTTTTGTATTAACTATTGAAAATAAATCATATTAAATATGGGCACGAGTAACCGCGGATATGGATATCTTACTATCCGTACCCGCCCCATTAATTAACGGATATTAAAAATACCCGTTTATTTTACTCATGGATACTCATTTAACTATCTGTTTCATATCCATGACAGATTTTTACCCGTGGATAACCGCGGGTACGGATTTTTTTGTCATCCCTACGCATGAGTATTAATGAAGGACATGAAAAGTTTTTTGAAGAAGGCTAAAAAAGAAAATAAAATGCTTATTTGTCTAAAACGTCATATATTTAGCAAAATGTTCTCAGATTTAAAACGCCGTGCATTTTGAATTGGAGGAAGTAGTATTTTTCTCGCTACAAAGTCATAAATTTCACGATTATCGAAAATAGCTCGCATTTTAATTCTCTCGAACATTAATTTAGGAGCATGGAATTAGGGCTGTAAATTTTGTACGAATGTCCATTCGTGCCCGTGACCGAAATACATCCGTCCGAGTTCGTCTGATTTTCATTTAGGACACGAGCTAGAACAACAAAATTTGTACGAAAAAAAATCTGTTCGGTCCATGTTCGTTCGAATTCTTCATAATTCAGTATACAGTTAAGAGAAATGTAGTAAAAACTATAAAATTTCATATAAATGGTCTTGTTTGATCGGGTTCGTTCTTGCCCATATTCGAAAAACACACGTCCGCAAACGACCGTACTCGTTTAGAACAACAAATTTATACGAGCAAATTTTTCATTTGATTCGTGTCTAGTCCGATTTTGTTATAATAGTCCAATTTTATTTATGACAGAAACTGAAGACACCTCACCGATTTACACCTCTATTTGGAATGCTTTATTAGGTAACATGTACTACTAGAAAATCCAAGAAATTGGGAATAACATTGACCGATTTTTCCAAGAGAACATTTATTACCTTCTATCTCACGTTATTGTCATTAGGGGTGAACGTTTGGTTGGTTTGGTTTATCCGATGACGAAATTTGCCAAACCAAACTAGAACCAATAAAAATGAAAACCAAACCAAATCAGCCAAATTAAGTTTGGTTAGTTCGGTTGGTTATCCGATTAAACTGAACTAAAAATATTTTACACTTTATGTTTGGAATGTTCACTATAATTTGAAATAAATTATGAATATATGATTAGAGCATTATTATTTATGATTTTTGTGCTTTCTAATATCAATTTTGACACATAGATGATGATTAAAATTTATTTAAATAACTAAACTAACCTAAAATATTTATTATAATATCGATAATTTTGAAAATATAGTAAAAGTTTGGTTAATTTGGTTAAACCAACAACCAAACTTAATAATTTTCTGGACCGATTATAAACCAATTTAATTTCAAAACCGAACCAAACCGACCAAAATAAATTGATTTGGTTGTTTTATTTGATTTAACCGAAAAATGCTCATCCCTAATTGTCATATTCTTGTTGAACCTATTACACAGTTGTTTTTTCATATATTAATATGGTAATCTGTAACAAAGAAACATTTTTCGATCAAAAACACAAACATTAATACCGTTGACATCACAAAATATATAACGATCATCTAATCAACCGTCGCCCATTCAGACATTTTTCTCTACCATTCCGCTTCAGAAAAGTCCTCATAAACATGTCTGAAAATGTGGCTCAGACACAGTTCAACTAGAATATTTCCATAGCCACAGCAAGAGAAAGACAAAATAAGTTGCTAATCAATCAAAACTTAAAAGTCGAAGTGATAATACACCACGTTCAAACAAAGCATAGAGCATAACACACTTGTAAAATGAGAGAAATAGTTTGATATTTGCCTAAAGCGGTAAAGCATTCGCTGAGAGAATAGAGAGTAGGTTCCTCAGTTTCTGTAGCCTCTGCTGTTTCTACGACCTCTAGCCTTCTCAAACTTTCTTCCCTTTGATCGCACATAGGGCTTAGTGTGACTGTGAGGTACACCAGGCGCTGGACCAAAATGCTTCACTGCTTCCCTAGCGTTCTTTGGCCCTCTCAAAAGAACCTGCTTATTCAAATGTGATAAATACTTAATAATTCCAATTTTTACACATAATGGTTGAGGATTCAGCACAATACGCATAGCCAAGTTAAGCACATTCATGCAAGTTATCACATTTCCAAAGTTCACGAGGCTCCACCACTTCCACTTGGCCTCCTATTTTAGAATTGACACTTAAGCTTGTGATGTTGTTACAGTATATCACTTAAAACGGTGATATCTCGAACAGTGAGAAGGCAGAAAAAGTGTCTAGAGCAGGAGAACGGGAAGCAATACGCATTGAGCAAGAAAACTTGCTTGATTCTAGGGTTTATTTTAAAGTAGGATTAGAAATATGCCTTAGACTCAAGCAACAACACTAGAGTTTTTCCCCCTTCCAATTATGCTTTTGTTTAAAACTGTAGATACAAGTAATCATAAAGTTTGTAATGCAATCTGAAAAATCAGATGAACATTCGATGTTGTAGATTTGAAACTGTAAAAGCTATTTTATTTGGAAAGAGTTTGGACTGTAAAGATAATAATAATATATATATAATCGGCAGTATTTCTGCAATATATCAAAGGGATAAAATATTTTAATATTATAATAGAAACAACAAGATTAAAATAAGTAAACATAATTTTCAAAATGAATAAAAAATAACGCCTCAAGAGTTTGAGGTGTGCGAGACGTACATTTTATACACTTTGTATGCCTCAAGTTGTTGAGGGTGTAAGCTTTGGAGGTAAAAAAGCCTTTTGGAATAAGTCTCAAGGTGTTTTATCTTTTATTTTCTTGAGACGCTCCTCGAGGCGAGTATTGAGGCGGGTTTTTGAAAACAGTGGATAATAGATATACAAATGGGGAGTACTTCTGAAATATATCAAAGGGATAAAATATTTTAATATTATAATAGAAACAACAAGATTAAAATATGTAAAACATACTCTTCAAAATGAATAAAAACACGTAAATATATTTAGTAAAGCGACCAAAATATGCCTAGGAAATATAAGGATAGCCCAAACAAAATATACTCGCTACGGCACACGATTGGAATAAATTTCGATAAAAATAAAAAATTACTGATTTGAAGTTGAAGATGTACGACACAAATTGTATGGCTTTGTTTCTAATTGGAATTATTACTAGAACAGGTGGATAAAAAAAATCATGAGCAAGGGTCCCCCGCTCAACATATCAAGAACTAAGCAAAGCCAAAAACATAACTAAAATCCATGGGACTAAGCTCAAGAGGGAACTTAAAATACTCTAATTTATAGTAGTCATGAGTGGAAGTCAAATCAGTTTAAAAAGAAAAGAAACATTTTCTATGATGTTATGATTTCTACCAAGACGATACATAGCATCTAACAAAGAGTTGCCACTTTACTACAAACGTTAGTGAAATAAATATTCCACTGAGAAATATGTTCAGTTCAAACACTAAAAATATGACAGCTAATATTACGTGTTGAGGTAACAAAATTTGCAGTTTATTACCAATTACTGTACTGATTATGCAAAGAAACAAAAGAATAATAGAGCAAAATACATTGCAAATGGAATTTACTCTATAAATAAGAGCTGAAAAAAATCTTACAGTGTTCTGTCCAAGTGGAGCACGAAGAGCTAGCTGATCAAGAGTCAAACACTCTCCACCAGCTTTCAGAATTCTTGCCCTTGCAGTCTCTGTAAACCTCAAGGCTGCCACTTTCATCGCAGGGACCTCATACACTCTGTTATCATCAGTAATAGTTCCAACTAATACACCAATATTATTCTCCTGCAAAATAATGATCCTACTCAAATAAATCCAATAATGGATGAACAACATGATAAACTAACATTCTAATGACAATCCTAAATGTTGAAATAAACATGAAAATACATAATGGAGTGAATACTGTCATTTCCTAGCGAGATATACAAAAGATATCTAACCTCAACACTACACACACACACACACACACACACAACAAGACACTATTTCAACATAAATATTATGCTCAGATGCTAATTTATTTTAATTTCCTCGGCCTATAACATCAAGGTTTTCAAAATGCAAAACAAATAATAAAATTCAATTATTTTATCATAACAGAATTTAAATCACAAATTGTAGATTAAAAATGTCATATCTTAAGGTTTGCACACAATTTGAAATTTATTTTGATGTTTATAATTCCACGTCTAATACTAAAACTTCATTTTCTCTCTCCAATTATATTTTGTTTATATATGATTAGAACTGAAATTGTAAATCCAAACAAGTATACTAAATAATCTAATCTGCGGTATTAGCTGAATTTGGATCGGAATATAAATCGAATCGTAAAGGGATAGATTCAATTTGAAATGGAATTCAAATTGTAGAATTTCAATATTTAAGGCGTGGCCTGCAGCTCTGCCTTGACAATGACATCTATGCGCCATTTCAAAGTAGGGTTGTTACGGTAATGATAAATTTATCATTACCAGTCGATTGGTTATCCTATTTGTATAAAATCTGTATGCCCGTTTAATCAGTATGGTAACAGTAAATTTAGCATTTATTACGGTAAAACATCGGTAACATTTTTTCAATAATAGTGGAAACGGTAACTTTACCAAACATTTTATTACGAATGTATATTCACGTAGCATGCTTTATTAAAGGTATTAAGAACTAAGCAAACTATTAAATTTAATCCAGCAATTAGATGAAATAATGTTAAATACACTTCACTTCGTTCTCTTCATATCTTTTATTAAGTAACACTATAGATAGTATAATGAAATAACATTCTGGTTTGAATACATGTCAAGTAATTAACCTTTGTATACAAATGATAATTCGTCGTTACCACTGCAAAGATTATTAGATTATTGGTATACCAATCTAACAGTAAGGGTGAGAAATTTCGGTTTATCAGGAAAAGCGGTACAACAATGGTATTTATGAAATGCTTATGGTAACCATTACCATAGCAGCTCTAGCTCAAAGTTGCCAAACCCCCTAAGTGGTGCTTAAGTCCATTAAGGTACACCTAGGAAAAGTAAACTAAGATTATTTAAGCACATATCTATTATCGCCAAGTCCCACAAATAATCGTAAGTGCTGTAAATCTCAAGTAATGCAGCCTTCAAACTAGCTAAATATAAATTTAATACTGGGAAATGCCAAGGCATTTTATTTTAGTATAAAATTTTAATAATATTAAACAATATATAAAAACTTTATTAAAATGGACGGGTGTTACGACAAACGTTCAGCGCACATCAATCCCTGCATACGTGATTAATCTTGGTCCAAGCCTACTATCTTAAAACACTGCAAAATAAAACTAACGGCGGGCTATGTATGAACTTTTGAAGTGCAAGTCATACAAGTTAAATCATTACGTTGAGTTGAGTCTAACTGTGATGGTAAGCGCACCTCCAAAATGCTACTTCATTTTGCCAGAATTCAAAGGGAAAGAACGATATAATGATGTTTCATATTACCGAGTTTAGTCAGTAACATATTATCAATCAGCGATGTATAACAGATCAATAATACATTGTCTACCAAAAATATGCCCCGTGCATAATGCAGAAGTACAATGTATCCGGTTGAGAACATACTGCCAAACAGTAAAATTTTGCTGCTTTGGTAAAACAAAGTGATCAAATTATAACTGATAAAATGAAGCAAATGATATAATTGATGAAGTTGAAATGAAGATGGGGAATAAAATAAAATAAATAAATAAATAAATAAAGAGAACAGAGGTGCATTTAGCACCTCTATCAGGTTTCAAAACTCAAAAAGCATGTTTACTTTTATTTTATACTTCCTCCGATACATAATATAACATCTTTTAGAAATTTACACACAAATTAAGAAAAATAATTAAATGACAATTTAGTCCATAATTAAATTAAGTAGTGCTACAAATTAAGCTCTCTTATATGTGCAACCTAATTTTCAATTCTATTTTCATGCTAAAAATTCATGAAGCAACTATTGAGTCTTTAACATTTATCATGAATCAAGGATACAATAGGAACAACAAGCTTAAACATCCTATATTTTGAAGCAAATCACACAACTTAAAACATCTTATATTATGAACCAGAGGGAGTATATAAAATAGTTTATATACTTTAGGACCATTTCATCAATTTTATAAATACTATATGTGGGACGTTTTAAGAGAGAAATTACTAATAAATGAAACGCAGAGCCTTGGTATGTATTCAACACGAAAATACCCATAACATATTATACATATATGTGAGTTTAATAAAACAACTAACCTTTCCTTTCATGAAAGCAACCAATCTCCTCATAGAAAGGGGAGGACGATTGGTCCTGCTCATAAGGAGCCTTTTCAATATCACAGCATTGAACTTACTACCTGTCCTCCTGACTAAAAACTTATACAGCTGCTCAAACACAAAATCAGTCAATAACAAATCAAATCCATCAGTCAAACGACATATTAAGCCGTATAAAATATAACCTTGATAAGTAGCTTCAGGTACACATCGTCGGACTTGGGGGCGGTGCGCTTCGTCTTCTTGCTCCTACCACCAGCGATAAGATCGATACCCTATTAAAATTACATGTTAGCAACAATCAAACTTAGGGTTGGGCTTTGAGTTCTAGAAAGCATACCATGAGTTGGAATGTGGATGCTTCGTCTTGTTGTGAAGGCGGCTGGGTATTAGGGTTAACGGCCTCAGCAGACGAAGAGAAAATGGGTTTATGTAGATCGGGTAACGTAGAGGTTTGCGGATTAAAATTTTTGTTCATAGGCTTCACATAATAGGCCCAGCAAAATTTTAATGAGGTCTACCTACCCGAATAAATTCCAAACCAAGCGATCAGCAAACTTCACCTTTAGTTCATCCTGTTTTACATAAACTGGTCTAGGCATTATTGGTAAGACTGACATACTTGCTAGCTTTTATTCTCAAGTAGCTTTTAAATGATTCATTTAGGATCTGTTCGGTGATTCAAAATGAACCGTTTGGTCAATGGACGCGTCCATTATCCAACGGTTCATTTCGAATCGTTGGGCCAAAGGCTGGAATTTCAACCGTTGGCTTTCTTGCTATAAGGGCGACTCCAGTGGATTCAAGGCTGAATATTCTGTATTTCGAATATTTAACCCTAAATCGAAAGGATTAGGCCAGTGGTTCTGGCGTCTATTTTATAGGCGTCAGAATCCTGACGCCTATAAAATAGACGCCAGCATCCTGGCGCCTATAAAATAGGAGTCAGGATTCGGCCTATAAATCCTCTCCCTCCCCCCCCCCACCCCCCCCCCCTCCCCTCGGGCCATTTTCCTTCATTTGTTTTCCTCATCAAGCTCTCGTTTTAAATTTTTTTAATAGGAAATTGAGTTGAAATGCCGCAGCGTCACACTAAAGTTGCTAGGAGGGTTGCTCGAAAGTCGTCAGACGAGCAAGCGGGTTCATTACACACACCTCCGGCTACTGGAGTATTAGCTGATGAGCTTCATGATCTTCCGGAGGGCTACGAGCATAGAGCTGAGACTACGTTATCCACGATACAGATATTATTTAAACGTTATTGATTTCTAGTATTACGCCCGTTATATCTTCGTACGAGCTAAATAGCAGTCATTGAATTGAAAAACATTGCTTATTTCATTATATATAGGACAAGTATATTCATTGTAGAGGACAAGTACGATCGGCTTTGAAAATATCTTCCACTTCAACCGCCTCGATTATCTGGCGTTATCGGGCACAATCATCTCAGAAGGTCCTATGTCTGCTATGAATCTCTTCTTTATACCTCCACGACGGACACTTGGGGTTCTCGTTGTACTTTTTTTGAATCAATTGCCAGTACATTTCATGGATTACTCTGCCACCTCCTTGCAGCATTTTGTCATGAATTTTTTGAAAGTCAATATACGATTTGACAAGTATAAGTAACTCAGAGGGAGACCAACTACCAGTGGACATGAATAAAGGAGAGTAACAGGGAATGAGAAAATGGTTAATGTGTGAAACTAAGGACCCAAAGCACCTTTTATTTATAGCCCAAATATTTGGCAATAGTTCTGTGTCTTTTGTTACGAGTCACGTGTATTCAGAACGTACCATTCATATGGGTCTTGACATGATTAGACTGTTCACTGAATACAAAACAGTAAGGTTACTGTGCTTGATATGACCCAACACTGAGGAGATCAAAAGTAAAGATATTGTGCATGATTTAACGCTGAGGAAATCGAACATAGCTATAGTGCCTGTTTTAACAAAAAGATAATAAAGGTCTAACATTGATTACAGTGCCATAACTTTTCCCAACCATTTAAGGACATGAATATCATACTTTAACTCCACAATTCAAAATTAAACTACAACTTATCAATAAAAATGTCTGGTCATCTGCTAAAAGCTATTATGTTGTGTGATAGCGACTCTGAGGATGAAGCTTACGCAAAAGCACACCAACAAGAAGAAGAGAAACTTATGGAGATCTATCATGAAGCTTATGGTTCATCTAGTGGACAACACGGTGGTTCAACAATGGGTCGAAGATACTCCCACCGGGACCATGCAGCATTTCGTAAAACACTGATGAACAATTACTTCGTTTCTAATCTGACTTATGGTCCTATGATTTTTCGTAGACGCTTTAGAATGAGTCGACCACTATTCTTAAGAATCCTTAAAAGTATTCAAGTCACTAATAAGTACTTTGTTTATAAGCAGGATGCTGCCAAAAAACAAGGCCTGAGTGGACATCAGAAGATGACTGCGGCTTTGAGAATGTTGGCATATGGCGCACCCGTCAACGCTCTTGATGACGCTTATCGTATTGCAGAGAGTACTGCTTTGGAAAACCTAGATGAATTCTACCAATCAGTGGTCGACATACATGGGTATGAATATCTTCGTTCTCCAAACGAGGCAGACGTAGCTAGGTTGCGTGAAATGCACGAAAGTAGAGGGTGGCCTGGGATGTTAGGGAGTCTAAATTGCATGCACTGGGAATGGAAGAACTATCCTAAAGCTTATCATGGAGCGTACAATGGTAAAGAAAAAAGGCCAACCATCATCTTAGAAGCAGTTGCATCGCATGATCTTTGGATATGACATGCTTTTTTTGGTACGCCTGGTTCCCTTAACGACTTAAATGTTCTACAACGATCACATTTGTTCAGCGATTTGGAGCAGCGTAAATCCGTCACTGTATCATTTACGATTGGACATAACACATATGATCACGGATACTATCTGAGGGATGGAATTTATCTGAAATGGAGCACGATTATAAAGACCTTTGCGAACCCACTTACTCCAAAACAGAAAAGATATGCTTTTATGGAGGTGGGTCAGTGGAAAGAGCATTCGGAGTTCTTCAATCAAGATTTGCAATGGTTAGTAGTCCATGTAAGTTATGGAAAAGATAGAAAATGGCAAAAATTATGTTTTGTTGCATAATTCTTCATAACATGATAATCGAAGATGAACGCGACATCATGCAACCAGATTACGAATACGAAGGATCCAGACAACCCCCACAAATTTACCGACCTTCCGTTGATGAAATTGAAGGACAACTCGATATGTTTCATGTGGATCAAGATGAAATATATCGTAATTCAACACTGCATAATCGGCTTCAAAAATATCTAATGGATCACATTTGGAACGCTTATGACAATCAGTAGATTATATTTTAGATGCTATGTTTTATTATGCTTGTTTCCATTTATATTTCAGAATTTTGTTTTATTATGTTTGTTTGCATTGAAGTGAGTTAGCTTTGTCGTACGTAATACGTTGAATTATTTTTAGTTATTCGATACATACACATGTCTTAAAGAAAATAAGATACCATTGATTAATTCAAACTAGAAAACAATACGTAGATGAAAACAGTTAAAGCAGTACAACACTACATAATAAAATTACATACGCCTAGATCTAGCACGACTATCAACAATATGATGTTTATAATCCATCCAGTACTGTGTCGATAGTGGATCCATTCCGGTGACATCCATTTGCATTACTGAAGTCTCTTGCTGTAGTCGCTCCAACTCAAACCTACCATGTTCAATCTCGGTTAACTGTTTTAAGACCTCAAGTTTTTCTGCACTATATTTTTGACATTCTTCATTTTCTCTGGCATGCTTCTCGTGCATTTGCGCCCACCGAGAATCAAATTGGGTTTGAACAGCATTTTTCTTCTTAGCAGCACGCTGGCCCATAGGTCTTGCATCTTCATCACATTCAGGAGTTGCATCTTCACCGATATTAGAATCTCTCTACGAAGATTCTCCTGGACTTGATGTATAGGAATTTCGGCTTGCTTTTTTCTTTGCGTTTTCCTTCGTTTGAACATCTCTTAAGCTCTTTGCGTTGCTAGAACTCCATTTCGGATGACTAACGAGCAACTCATAGCAATTATCAAACTGGTAGTAATGCGGTTTTTTCGCACCATTTTCTCTAGGAAATAATTTCAAGAATTGGTTGTCCGCCATCCGCTTCTACAAACGGTAAAATAATGAATATTGGTATGCTTTCGTGGTAGGTAAATAAAATATCGACAAGCGAATTAGAGAGTTACAAATTATTACCAATTCGGCTTTGCCACCCATTCCGCTAGGATTTGCAGTTCTAATTTTGTGAACTTGAGATCAAAGAATTGGGTTTGTTGATTAATCTTCCCAAATCGACCGGAAAGTGCAGACACTGATCTTATCCTTTCTATGTGCTTTTTGTTGTAAGCAGACATAACTTTTGACCAGAATGCCTCCCCACTTTGATCATTTCCCTTGACTGAATCATTTGAAAAGTGGCAGTACATTATACAAAGATCTTTATCTTCGTCCCCGGTCCATGACGCGAAAGAATGAAACGAGAGTAGTGGAGCTGAATGAGGGGTAAGATCTTCGGTTGGCTGAGAATCGAAATCCCAACTATTCGTATTCATCACTTCGTTGTTGAATTGGAATGGATATGACATTGTTTACTGGTAGATAAAGAGTATGGTGGATTTGAAGAAGTTTGTGTGTTTTACAATGAGCTAGTCATACTGGTATTTATGGAGAAATAAAAATTATGACCATTTATGGTCGTTGTAAGTTCTATACGACCGTTTATAGCCATTGTAGTTAAAAAATTTGACCATTTATAGCCGTTGGAAGGGGTAACAAGGTAAGAGTACGGGTATAGGAGCAGCACGTGGTGGGGAGGGGGAGAGGGATTCTGGCGCCTATTTTATAGGCGCCAGATCCTGGCGCCCATAAAATAAGCGCCAGGATGGGCTTCAGGATCCTGAAGCTTAGCCTTAATATTAAGGCTGAAGCGAGCCACTGGATTGCTTCCCCTTAATTTTTCACCCTTAACTCCAACGAATGGAGATGCCCTAACCCCCCATCCCTTCTTCCTCACGTCTCCAACTGCTTCCTTCTCCTTCATTGCTTCGTTCTCCATCTTCTGGTAATTTTTTTAATCTTTTCTATATTTTTTCTATGTTTCTTTCACCTTTTTTATAAATTCTTTTTTCCACTCAAATGGAACATTCTTTTACCTCTGGTTCTGCCTCTTCCAACGTCTCAATTGCTTAATGGTCAGTGGATCAAACTGAGACTTTCATGCACATTTGTCTCAACAGTATTCATCTTGAGGAACCAATAGATTCCTGACTGCTGTGCAGGATGAATTCAGCGAGAGGTTCGAAGACGATTTGACTCAGACCCAAATAAAAAACAAGTGAGATAATCTAAAGAGGGTCTGCACTTCTTGGGATGCTCTGTTACAAATTCCTGGGGGGTTTTGGGATGCTTCGCAGGACCGCTTGGATGGATCAAAGGATTGGTGCCATGGGTCTCCACGCATGTACCAATGGTTTAGGAGGCAACCGACTTTGAAGTTCAGGGAGCAAGACCAGCTTTTTAGGGGATGCTTTGGCACAGACACCTGCAGTTATCAAATTCCCCCGCACCACAGCCCATCAGTCCACCGCCAGTTCAGTCTGCACATAGGCAGTCGACTGCACGGAGACAGTCGACGCGCACCACATCTAGTAGGCCATCCCCTCCAGAACCAGCCTTCGTTCAGATAGATCGTTTCTTATTGGCGATAGATCAATGTTATTCCCTTCTCTTGACCATCACTGATGTCGACAAGTGGGAGATCATTGAGATTTTTCACCCTGACCGGTCTTTTTGGAGGTGGCGGAGACCTTACCTGATATAGAGTTGTTAGGGTACATTGGTTATCATCTTACAAGATTCCGCAGACGTTAGTAGGTTGTTTTATGTTTTCGTATTATTATTATGTAGTGAACTGTTATGTTTTCGTTTTATTATTATGTAGTGAACTGTTATGAAATATTATTATGTATTGAAATATATGTTTGGTTAATTGTGTTATTTTACATTAATTATATTGTTAAGTTTTAATAATTAAATAATTAAATTACAAAATAAAAATAAAATACTCCGCTCAAATTCTCCGCTTAACGCGCCAAACATATTCTCTGCTAACTACAATTCTCCGCTCAAGCTTGCGCCAAACACACCCTTAGTTGTTTAATGTTTGCGTCAAAAATGATCGATACTCCAAAATAGGATTATACAAAAGTCTTTGATCATGAATGCGGTTATAATGCTAGATATTTGAATATTGGATCTTTGTGCGTTAAACATATTATGTTCTTACACTAATTCAGATAACAAATCAAAGAGAAAAACTAAAAATTATAGTGTAAGGTGCAAGAAATGTAAACAACACATGAAAGTAATTTTATTATGGTTCGTCATACGTTCATTTTATATAATATTATTATGGTTCTCCATTGTACTGTTACTATAGTGCTTGCTAGATCTCTTTAGGTCGATTACAACAATTGTGGGTTGTTGGACTTGTGATTTACAAAGCTCTAATGTCGAAGATATTTTTAACATAATCGGAAGCATCACCTTTGACTGTATGGAATCAAGTCCTCTTGCATCATTCTCCTCAAAACGATGATGCTAGGGGGTATTTATATGTACATTCCTGTGACGATCTCAAACCCCGTGACACGGTGTTAAGGATAATCATTGGAATATAACACATCAATCATCATTAGCAGATCACAGATAATAGCATAAACATAAAATAGAATAATTTACACACATATGACAGCGGAATCATATAGATATCACCACATCAGAGAGCACAGTGCAGGATACAACTTAGTGCATAATAATACATAATCAGTCACCATCGCCAGAGGCGGAATCATACATAAAGAGTACACAAAATAAATATCAGTCTACATCGCCAATGGCGGAATCATAATACATATACTATAATGGTGGAAAGAGTCAAAGTCAGCACGGTGTAGTCAAGCCTCGCCATGAGCCAAAAGTGCACCAGATACCTGTAACTAGGCTGCCCGTGTGAAAATGAGGGCACCCGAGTTTGCAAGGTGAAACAAACTACGAGTCAGTCATGGGGCTGGTATGAGAAATCTACTTAACTTATTAACAACAATAATAAGGCAAATCAAAGGACCACGCCACTTTCACGGAACGAGTTTACTCCAATGAGTGCTAGTGCATGGAATAAAGTAAATGATTAAATCATCGCAATGCTTTTTATAAAATGAAGCCATTATAAGACTCAGGTCCCATCACACAATGCAACGCAAGCCGGAGGATAGAGTTTTACCTTATAATGGCCAAAAATGCTTCATACGTACAAAACAAAAGTGTTTAATATTATTATTAGTGCATATATGTTTTCGAAAGCAAATTCAATCATAAATATCAATCCTAGGCGGCATAGCTACCATCTACTATGTCGCCATACAAGTAATACAATCACATTCGCATATTTCGTATTGGAAATTGGATTCCTTCATGAGTCGAGGCAAGGGGCAAGCTCCTCTCCGATTCGAGACACTCTAGCAAATGTTTCAGGACCCCACTATGATCCTTGGATCTTCAGGGCCGGTCCTCTCTTACTTTTGAGGATTGGCAATTCCTGAACACACGTTTCCCGGTCCTTACAGACCTATAATCGAGGTGCCTCGTATTCCAACAACCACACAGGTGAAAACTATATATAATGTCAGGGCTGGTAGGTCATTGACACCACCTTAGCTAGAAAGAAACGTCGTGCTCTCCCTGCAGTCACTATCCCGTTTTTGACTCATACCGAGGTATGAGGCTCGCGAATCCACGTTATACACAAAGCTATGTCACACAGACCATGCTTTGATCATCAACCACAAGACTTTGCTTTGCAACAGAAGCCTTGATCATATGCCACTTAGGCGTGCCACACAGGCAATCCACTCCATGCGACTGATTTCTATCAATACATAACCTCTGAGCTCGTACGTCTCAGAGAAGGGCGTTAAGCAAGAGAATAAATTCTCCACTGCCAAACAGATATATATTTAACAGAGATCAATCAGCATAGAACAAAATCCAATGTCAGACACACAGTCCATTTACAAGTCCGTTCTGGGTTTGAATGAAACCGAAGGCACCAAATTCCTCGCTTATCCGTACAATCAACAGTATGTCTGGACGGCTACTACTTCAGCTCCTTCAAGGTAGCTACTCCGATCACGAGCATCAGTAGCGTCCATCCATCTGATGTGAAGATCGTCGGTCTTCAACCGTCTTCGACTCTTCGACTTCTCAACATCGATCGATTATTTGAAATGAGATGAACTCGGCCTTTTCAAATAACCCACGTATATTTAGATTTTCAAATCAATTTATCACATGGTTAGACTATTCAACATTCACATTTCAGTTCTTTAGTTATAATTTCCATGTTAAATACATTCAACCATCACATATCAAGCAAACACAACAAATTTGGTTTATTTCCACTCTATATCGTCTATAGTATTTTATAACGATATATCGCCATTTTTATTTATTTAAAACGGCCATATTTAATTAAACGACGATTCAGGTCGTGCCGATGCACTAGCGTTGTTTTTCACTAAATTGGTTTTACACAAATCTGAAAATCTATCCGTTGGATCTTCACAAATTTTATATCATTAGAAAGATCATTTCAAAACGAATCCAACGGTTTCAATTTCGGGAAAATCCGACGGTCGGATCTTCCACACTAGTCATTTGAAGTTACGATTTCAAATTACGAACTGCAGCATCATTATTCGATTTAATTCAATTATATTAATATATATATATATATAAATATAATCGTTTCTGGCGCTGTTTTTCTTCAGCTTTGAATTAAACCTTCCAGACAATCCAACCGTCGGATCTTTACAAAGTTGGTGCCGTTGGAAAGATATTTCCAAGGCGAACCCAACGGTTGCGATTTCGGGAAAATCCAATGGTCGGATTTCCCGCACTAGTTGTTTGAAATCACGGTTTCAAAACACGAACTGCACGGCCACGTTTCGTTTTAATTTTATTTATATTTATATAAATATAGTTCATTCAAAAATTCCTATATCGTTTTCACTTCAAATATTTCACTAACGCCTTTAAATTTTGGAAAATTTCGCCATAACTTCCTTTGTAATGAAGGGGCTGGGAAAATTCCCAAATAGCCACATGGGCGTCTCATGTCAAAAAGAAAAAGAAAAAGCTAAGCGGCTAGCCAACAGACTCATAAAATCATCACCCAAACAAAACAGTAAACGTGTACCTATTTGTCGGGCACAAAATTTTATTCCTCTTCTCAAGCCTCTTTGCTATAACCTGTTCAATAAATATGCATGTACATATATGCAATTCTTATCACTTATCATTTTCCATTCAACTTCATATTTGATTCACTTTGGTTTAAAAATACCATTCATTCCAATGTTGCATGCATAGGCAAAAATCATATCATTAGCTAATTAATGAATATTTCACTCATGCATATTTATTTGAACAAGTGGCTATTTTTAACACTTCACATTTCAAAATTGATAATTTTAGCAAATTAAAATATATTTCAACACATGAATATTTTATTTAGTTCCTATGCATGTTGAAAATAATATTTCTCTCACCAATATTTATTTCAACGCTCGCATATCTTTAGCATATCACATATATGGTAAAAATGATATTTTTATTGTTGAAACTATTTATATATATAGTGAATATTTTACATACTTCATATATTTTATAAAAAAGTGATTTTTATTGTTTAAACACTTTATTCATTCACACATGAATTTAATTTTCACACGTCACTTCTCAACACATGAGCATTTCCACACATGGATATAGTTTCAGCACATGACTTTAATTTCAGCGCATGAAGATAATTTCAACATATGAAAATAATTCTAACACATGAATATTATTCAAAATTTCGGAAGCATAACGGCAGGGTAGTTAATACCGGCACCGTCCCTAGTATGGCTCCTCGCTCTACCTTAAAACCTCGCGGTTTTTGACAATGGGGATTCATGCATCTAATTCGCACGCAGGCGGCATGTTTTATTTTTATTTCCACAATTATTTCCAATTCATTTCAATCACCAATGGGTATTTTTCAACCACAACAAAACAATATAAACCACAAACAATTATTCAACCATTCGCATTTTTCATCAAATATTTCACACCAATACACAACAATAAATATCGTCCATGGTTTGTGGACGAGGGGAGTGTATACATATATATTATTGCTATATTTCACTTGCATTTCAACACATATATCAATTATTCTATGCATGTATAATTCATACTTCGCTTATATAGCTTACACAACGCATGTACATGAGGTATACAACACGTGTGTAATTTATATTTTGCTTATATAATTTATACATAACATTTTCCATTCAAATTCATTTAATTTAGATTTCTCACATTGGTCTTCGGAGTGCTAAAAATCGTAGATGACTTAGAAAAATCCGCGGTCTCTTTTATGTGGTAGAGAGCCTCCTTGTGGTCCCGATGTTTCCTGTTTCATCGAATTTCGTCAACACACCATAAAGATATGATTTTTCAAAGTTCAAACATCAAAAAGGACTCACCTTTATTGTTGGTTCAAACAAGGGTTTCGGATTTTCTCGAAATCCGCTGCGTATTGGGACGATCGGAGGTGATGACGTGGAAGAGGGAGGAGAGGGGAGTCGGCGCAGGGTGGTTTGAGGTGGTTCGGTGGTCGAATCTGCTCGTGGCGGCGATGGGAAGTCGCGACGTTCGTGGCCGTGGATCTCGTCGATGCGGTGATAGGAAGCGTCTAGTGGGGTCGGATTTAAAGAGGAGAGGGAGGCGCGTCGACCGCTGGTGGTGGCGGAGGCTGGAATCGCCTGTGGCGGCGGCGATTTGGAGGAGAAGGGTCGAACGACGTAGATCGTCGGTGGGGAGGGAGAAAAGGGTTTTCTGCGTTTTTTTTATTTTTAAAATAATGAAAGGAAATTTCTGATTGGCCAATGGTTTTAATAAATTTTAAAATAGTGTTTCTCCACACGGACACCAATTCAAACCCAACGACTGTCGTCCCTAGCTAATTACCCCCATCCCGGACACAATGGGATATGTTTCGTTGGCCAATTCGACTGTTATAGTCAGTTATTCTTCAAATTAAAGTATAAAATATTTAATTTTTAACTTTGAACGTACATTTCAATTTGCCAGGGCCACAAACTGATTCGAAAAATTCCAGAAAAATAAATCTAGCTATGTTTTGACGCTACGGTCCCAACAAAACTAGTTTCGTCGAATTCTGAGATCGTTTGAAAAATGGCCATTTTCTGGTCGATCCAATTTAACAGAAATTGTCCAAACACATTTTCTTTTGCCACGCTCACATACTAGCTTCAAAAATTATGAAATTTGAAACCTAGCAATAGTTTGATATCCCGGACCCAAAAAAAGTGGTTTCGTCGAATTCCGAGGCCGTTTGCAAAATATCTATTTTCCGGGGTATATATTCTATATAGCGACCTTCCTGAAAATTCATTCGGCCATAACTTTTGATTCCCGCTATGAAACTTCGATTTTTCAGATTCGTTAGAAAGGTATTGATAAACAGATTTAAATATTTTTGGTTTAACTAAAATCTGTTATATTTTCCACCTTGCGCGGTCAGTCAAAGTTTAAATTCGAAATTTCAAACTGACTCACTATTTCTAATTCACTATTTTATTGAAATATTCTATTTCAATTGTTCAAATTCCTTTGAAATAACCAATTCAAAAATTTTAAATTGGCTCGTATTTTCCGGGTTGTTACAATCTCCCCCACTTAAAACTTTTCTTCCTCGAAAAGGAAACAACAGTAAAGTAGGAAACAAAATGTAATTGCAAAGTATTGTAAAGGTACCTTGCACCGGAGTTAGTCAGAGATGTCCACTCTGCATTTGGGGTAAGCTTGCTTAATGCTTTCCTCAGTCTCCCAAGTACAGTCTCTAGGATCACTACTCCACTGCACTTTAACTAAATGAACCTTTTTGCTTCTTAGTTCTCTAGTTTCTTTGCCAACAATTTTTAATGGCTCTCTTCTGACTGCTAATTCTGGAGTTATGTCTATATCCTGTTGCGCTGCTTCTTCTACAACAAGATCCGGATCATGCACATGTCTTCTAAGTTGTGATACGTGAAATACATCATGCACTCCAGGCAACCAATCTGGTAATTGAACCCTATAAGCAAGAGTTCCAATTCGTTCAAGTACAGGAAAGGGACCAATAAATCTCGGTGCCAACTTACCAGTTTTGCCAAATCTGATTACTCCTCTTATCGGAGAAACTTTCAAATAAACATGGCCACCAACAGCAAATGTCAAATCTCTTCTTCTAGAATCTGCATAACTTTTCTATCGGCTTTGTGCGGTTCTCAATCGCTTTTTGATGAAGTCGACTTTATCAGATGCTTCTTGAATCATATCGGGTCCTAACACAAGTCTATTGCCAGGTTCTACCCAACATGCTGGAGATCTGCACGGTCTGCCATATAATGCTTCAAATGGCGACATTCCCAAACTTGCTTGATAGCTATTGTTATATGAGAATTCTGCCAAATGCAAGTGATCTTCCCATGACCCACCAAAATCAATTATACATGCCCGCAATAAATCTTCCAGGATTCTATTCACCCGCTCAATTTGGCCATCTGTTTGAGGGTGATAAGCGGTGCTCATATTCAGTTTCGTTCCCAATTCTGTCTGGAATGCCTCCCAGAATTTGCTAGCAAATATTGGGTCTCTATCACTGACTATGCTGATGGGAACTCCATGCAGCTTAACGATTTCTTTGAAATATATCTGTGCTAGACTTTGAGCGGTTCTATTGGATCTGGCAGGTATGAAATGGGCAGTCTTCGTGAAGCGATCTATGATTACCCAAATGTTGTCATTACCTTTCCTAGTTCGCGGCAAACCATCTATGAAATCCATGGAAATATGTTCCCATTTCCAACCTGGGACTTCCAATGGTTGCAACAATCCAGCTAGCTTATGTTGGTCGCTCTTGACCAATTGACAAGTAGGGCATCTGCTAACATACAAAGAAATATCCCTCTTCATTGCCTTCCACCAGAAAGTGCGTTTGATATCAATGTACATTTTACTCACACTGGGATGAATGCAAAGTTTGGATTTATGGCATTCATCTAGCACTTCTCTTCGAAGGCCTGGAATATTTGGAATGAAAATCCTATCATTTAACCTGAGAACCCCTTTATCGTCAATACGGAAACTTGTGGTTTCACCTTCCTTGACCCTCTGACTGATTCTCTGAATGAATTCATCGTCTTTTTGAAGGGCTGAAATCTTATCAATCAATCCAGGCGTAATTATAAGATTGGCAATGATTGCGGTTTTTCTACTAAGCGCATCCGCTACAACGTTAGCCTTTCCCGGCGTATACAGGATATCAAGATCATACGCTGCAAGAAATTCTAGCCAACGCTGCTGTCTCAAATTCAGATCTTTCTAGGTGTATAAATACTTCAATGATTGATGATCTGTGTACAGCACAAATTTCTCGCCCAATAAATAATGCCTCTGGATTTTCAACGTAAAAACGATAGCCAGCAACTCAAGATCATGAGTTACATAATTCTTCTTATGTGGTTTCAGTTGGCGGCTTGCATAAGCGACTACTTGGCCTCTTTGCATTAACACTGCACCAAGACCTCTAATAGAAGCATCTGTCCAAACCGTCAAATCCTGATTGCCATCAATAATGGTTAACACTGGAGCAGTTGTCAGTTTCGATTTCATTTCCTGGAAAGCTTCTTCACAGTCGGAAGTCCACTTAAATTTCTCATGCTTCTTCTTGAGCTTCGTTAACGGACCGGATATCTTCGAAAAATCCTTAACGAACTTTCGATAATAACTAGCCAACCCCATAAAACTTCTAACTTCTGTGGGTGTAGTGGGTTGTTTCCAGTCTTGAATCGCTGTTATTTTGCTCGGATCTACAGAAATCCCTTTCTTTGACACAACATGGCCAAGAAACTTCACTTCTTCTTGCCAGAAGACGCATTTAGAGAATTTGGCTTTGAAGACGTTCTTTCTTAGAATCTCCAATACTTGTTCTAAGTGTTTTTCATGCTCGGGTTTTGATTTGGAGTAGATTAAAATATCATCGATGAATACGAGGATAAATTTATTCAGAACTCCCCTGAACACTCTATTCATTAGATCGACAAAGTATGCTGGAGCGTTGCACAGGCCGAACGGCATTACTAACCATACATAAAATATGTCTGACCTCTGAAAGCTGTCAAAGGAACACACTCCTCTGCTATTCTCAATTGATGAAAACCTGTAGCTAGGTCCATTCGGGAAAATACTCTCGCCCCATTTAATTGGTCTAGCAGATCATCGATGTGAGGTAATGGGTATTTGTTTTTGAGCGTCTGTTTGTTGAGGTCTCGGTAATCAACGCATAATCGAAGAGTACCATGTGACTTTGGGACAAGCACAACAGCTGCACCCCAGTTAGAAAAGCTAGGTCTAATTAAACCCTTCCACAACAGTTGACGAGTTTGATTGCCTAATTCTTCTTGTTCCTTTGGAGTCATTCTGCGAATTGGGTGTACCACTGGTCTGGCATTGGGAATTAGATCGATTCTGAATTCTATTTCTCTTTGCGGAGGTAAGTTTTTGACTTCTTCAAACACATCCGCATAGTTTTTAACAATAGGAATCTTTTCTATGGAAGTGGGGGTAACTTCTAACGCCGACCAAAATTCTTCTCTATTTGGATTCGAACCATGGCATGGTACAGTAATATATCTAAGCTTCGTTCGAATTTTAATGATTCTTTCCCCACAATTTACTTCGGCTTCGTATTTCATTAACCAATCAAGTCCGAGAATGATATCGAATTCGGGAAAATCCATGGTGATTAAATTGAAAGAAAATTTGTAGGAAGAATAAGAGATTGGCACTCTACAACATGCACTGAGAATGAGAGATCCTCCTATCGGGTTATGTACCTCAACCGATTCTTTAAGCTTTCTCTGTTTTAACTTTAATTTGTGCATTGTGTTACTAGCAATAAAACTACGTGATGCACCCGTGTTAAACAATACAGAAACAGGAATATTTTTAATTGTAAGGGTACCTCCCAAAATATCGGGTTTACCCACTCCTTCGGAAGCAGCTGGCGGGTTCGACCCATCATACACGTGAGCTACTGCGGCCTTTTTAAGCAAAGGGCAGTCTTTGACAAGATGATCCGTCTTGCGGCAGTTAAAGCAGGAGCGAGGGTTCTGAGAGCCCTGGCTTGAACCTTGTGAATTTGTCTTCTACCTCTTCGGGGCTGTGTAGACATTAAAGAAATGCCCCATCTTGCCACAATTATAGCAGCTTCCTCTTGGCGGCCTGCCAGTCTGTGGTTTCGAGGATGCTGTTTGGCTTGACTCAGCTTGATTCACAGCAGGCTTGCGTTTGTTTCCGGCTTGGCTTTTAGCGCGATCCTGCTCCAGGTGCCTTTGATCAAGGTCTTCGTAGTTGCACATCATTTCCACCAATTCATTAAATCCCAGCTTGATGTGGGTCATGGCTTTATCATGATACTGTCGCTTCATCCCGAGGATGAACCTCTTATTCTTGGACTTTACAGTGGCGACAAGCTCCGGAGCATAGGGGGACAACTGTGTAAATTTATTCAGATAATCCTGCACCGAAAGATCCCCCTGCTGGAGGTTGGCGAAGTCATCGTGCATGTGTTCTAGGGATTGTTCCGGGACATATTTCTCTTTGAAGAGTTCTTTGAATTCGTCCCAGGTTCTACCAGCTTCTCTATTCCTGGCGGTGAGAGATTCCCACCATAGTTCAGCTTGTTCCTGTATAAGCCAGGCACCCATAATATCTTTATCTTGAAATCCAAGCCTTAGGCCTTCTAGTACCTTCTCGCATGTTTTGAGCCATGCAAGGGCCTCTATTACAGTGCCAGTTCCCGAGAAGGTCTTGCCTCCTAGGTTTTTGTATCTCTTAGCTACGCGGTCCAGCTCGAAGTATTGACCGGCCGGGGGTTGTATCAAGGGTCCTTCTTCAACTGGGACTTCTCCTCGTCCTCTGCCACGGCCAGCATGGCCTCCTCTAGCGGCGGCTGCTCGGGTAGCTATTTTTCAAGTTCTGTTTTAGCAAGAAAAGAGTCAGCTTACAGAAACGATAATTTATTGCATGGTTAAGCAGAAAACTTAAGGAAAGATAACGATGGACTGATCAAATTGTTTTTGCTATTCTGCTTGGCTCATTCTAGGACTTTACTAGTCCTATCACTAATGAGCTACTCGCCTTAGAATACTACTGATTCTATTTTGACGAAGTGTTTAATGTGTTAGACTCTAGAACTAAGGTTAACCAAAGCTCTGATACCAGCTGTGACGATCCCAAAACCCCGTGACACAGTGTTATGGATAATCATTGGAATATAACACATTAATCATCATTAGCAGATCACAGATAATAGCATAAACATAAAATAGAATAATTTACACACATATGACAGCAGAATCATATAGATATCACAACATCAGAGAGCACGGTGCAGGATACAACTTAGTGCATAATAATACATAATCAGTCACCATCGCCAGAGGCGGAATCATACATAAGAGTACACAAAATAAATATCAGTCTACATCGCCAATGGCGGAATCATAATACATATACTATAATGGCGGAAAGAGTCAAAGTCAGCACGGTGTAGTCAAGCCTCACCATGAGCCAAAAGTGCACCAGATACATGTAACTAGGCAGCCCATGTGAAAATGAGGGCACCCGAGTTTGCAAGGTGAAACAAACTACGAGTCAGTCATGGGACTGGTATGAGAAATCTACTTAACTTATTAACAACAACAATAAGGCAAATCAAAGGACCACTTCACTTTCGCGGAACGGGTTTACTCCAATGAGTGCTAGTGCATGGAATAAAGTAAATTATTAAATCATCGCAATGCTTTTTATAAAATGAAGCCATTATAAGACTCAGGTCCCATCACACAATGCAACGCAATCCGGAGGATAGAGTTGTACCTTATAATGGCCAAAAATGCTTCATACGTACAAAATAAAAGTGTTTGATATTATTACTAGTGCATATATGTTTTCGAAAGCAAATTCAATCATAAATATCAATTCTAGGCGGCATAACTACCATCTACTATGTCGCCATACTAGTAATACAATCACATCCGCATATTTCATATTGGAAATTGGATTCCTTCATGAGTCGAGGCAAGGGGCAAGCTCCTCTCCGATTCGAGACACTCTAGCAAATGTCTCAGGACCCCACTATGATCCTTGGATCTTCAGGGCCGGTCCTCTCTTACTTTGAGGATTGGCAATTCCTGAACACACGTTTCCCGGTCCTTACAGACCTATAATCGAGGCACCTCGTATTCCAACAACCACACAGGTGAAAAGTATATATAATGTCAGGGCTGGTAGGTCACTGACACCACCTTAGCTAGAAAGAAACGTCATGCTCTCCCTGCAGTCACTATCCCGTTTTTGACTCATACCAAGGTGTGAGGCTCGCGAATCCACATTATACACAAAGCTACGTCACACAGACCATTCTTTGATCATCAACCACAAGACTTTGCTTTGCAACAGAAGCCTTGATCATATGCCACTTAGGCGTGCCACACAGGCAATCCACTCCATGCGACTGATTTCTATCAATACATAACCTCTGAGATCGTACGTCTCAAAGAAGGGCGTTAAGCAAGAGAATAAATTCTCCGCCGCCAAACAGATATATATTTAACAGAGATCATTCAGCATAGAACAAAATCCAATGTCAGACACATAGTCCATTTACAAGTCCATTCTGGGTTTGAACGAAACCGGAGGCACCAAATTCCTCGCTTATCCGTACAATCAACAGTATGTCTGGACGCCTACTACTTCAGCTCCTTCAAGGTAGCTACTCCGATCACGAGCATCAGTAGCGCCCATACATCCGATGTGAAGATCGTCGGTCTTCAACCGTCTTCGACTCTTCGACTTCTCAACGTCGATCGATTATTTGAAATGAGATGAACTCGGCCTTTTCAAATAACCCACGTATATTTAGATTTTCAAATCAATTTATCACATGGTTAGACTATTCAACATTCACATTTCAGTTCTTTAGTTATAATTTTCATGTTAAATACATTCAACCATCACATATCAAGCAAACACAACAAAATTGATTTATTTCCAGTCTATATCGTCTATAGTATTTTATAACGATATATCGCCATTTTTATTTATTTAAAACGACCATATTTAATTAAACGACGATTCAGGTCGTGCCGATGCACTGGCGTTGTTTTTCACTAAATTTGTTTTACACATATCTGAAAATCTATCCGTTGGATCTTCACTATTTTTATATCATTAGAAAGATCATTTCAAAACGAATCCAACGGTTTAATTTCGGGAAAATCCGATGGTCGGATCTTCCACACTAGTCATTTGAAGTTACGATTTCAAATTAAGAACTACAGCATCGTTATTCGATTTAATTTAATTATATTTATATATATATAAAAAATATAATCGTTTCTGGTGCTGTTTTTCTTCAGATTTGAATTAAACATTCCAGACAATCCAACCGTCGGATCTTTACAAAGTTGGTGCCGTTGGAAAGATATTTCCAAGGCGAACCCAACGGTTGCGATTTCAGGAAAATCCAATGGTCGGATTTCCCGCACTAGTCGTTTGAAATCACGGTTTCAAAACATGAACTGCACGACCACGTTTCGTTTTAATTTTATTTATATTTATATAAATATAGTTCATTCAAAAATTCCTATATCGTTTTCACTTCAAATATTTCACTAACGCCTTTAAATTTTGGAAAATTTCGCCATAACCTCCTTTGTACGGGAGGGGCTGGGAAAATTCCCAAATAGCCACACGGGCGTCTCATGTCAAAAAGAAAAAGAAAAAGCTAAGCGGCTAGCCAACAGGCTCATAAAATCATCACCCAAACAAAACAGTAAACGTGTACCTATTAGTCTGGTACAAAATTTTATTCCTCTTCTCTAGCCTCTTTGCTATAACCTGTTCAATAAATATGCATGTACATATATGCAATTCTTATCACTTATCATTTTCCATTCAACTTCATATTTGATTCACTTTGGTTTAAAAATACCATTCATTCCAATGTTGCATGCATAGGCAAAAATCATATCATTAGCTAATTAATGAATATTTCACTCATGCATATTTATTTGAACAAGTGGCTATTTTTAACACTTCACATTTCAAAATTGATAATTTTGGCGAACTAAAATATATTTCAACACATGACTATTTTATTTAGTTCCTATGCATGGTGAAACTAATATTTCTCTCACCAATATTTATTTCAACGCTCGCATATCTTTCGCATATCACATATATGATAAAAATGATATTTTTATTGCTGAAACTATTTATATATATAGTGAATATTTTACATACTTCATATATTTTATAAAAATGTGATTTTTATTGTTTAAACACTTTATTCATTCACACATGAATTTAATTTTCACACGTCACTTCTCAACACATGAGCATTTCCACACATGGATATAGTTTCAACACATGACTTTAATTTCAGCGCATGAAGATAATTTCAACATATGAAAATAATTCTAACACATGAATATTATTCAAAATTTCGGCAGCATAATGGCAAAGTGGTTAAAACAGGCACCGTCCCTAGTACGGCTCCTCGCTCTACCTTAAAACCTCGCGGTTTTTGACAATGGGGATTCATGCATCTAATTCGCACGCAGGCGGCATGTTTTATTTTTATTTCCACAATTATTTCCAATTCATTTTAATCACCAATGGGTATTTTTCAACCACAACAAAACAATATCAACCACAAACAATTATTCAACCATTCGCATTTTTCATCCAATATTTCAAACCAATATACAACAATAAATATCGTCCATGGTTTGTGGACGAGGGGAGTATATATATATTATTGTTATATTTCACTTGCATTTCAACACATATATCAATTATTCTATACATGTATAATTCATACTTCGCTTATATAGCTTACACAACGCATGTACATGAGGTATACAACACGTGTGTAATTTATATTTTGTTTATATAATTTATACACAACATTTTCCATTCAAATTCATTTAATTTAGATTTCTCACATTGGTTTTCGGAGTGCTAAAAATCGTAGATGACTCAGAAAAATCCACGGTCTCTTCTACGTGGTAGAGAGCCTCCTTGCGGTCCCGATGTTTCATGTTTCATCGAATTTCGTCAACACACCATAAAGATATGATTTTTCGAAGTTCAAACATAAAAAAGGACTCACCTTTATTGTTGGTTCAAACAAGGGTTTCAGATTTTCTCGAAATCCGCTGCGTATTGGGACGATCAGAGGTGATGACGTGGAAGAGGGAGGAGAGGGGAGTCGACATAGGGTGGTTTGAGGTGGTTCGGTGGTTGGATCTGCTCGTGGCGGCGAGGTGAAGTCGCGACGTTCGTGGCCGTGGATCTCGTCGATGCGGTGATGGGAAGCGTCGAGGTGGGGTCGGATTTAAAGAGGAGAGGGAGGCGCGTCGACTGCTGGTGGTGGCGGAGGCTGGAATCGCCTGTGGCGGCGGCGATTTGGAGGAGAAGGGTCGAACGACGTAGATCGTCGGTGGGGAGCGAGAAAAGGGTTTTCTACGTTTTTATTTTTATTTTTAAAATAATGAAAGGAAATTTCTGATTGGCCAATGGTTTTAATAAATTTTAAATAGTGTTTCTCCACACCGACACCAATTCAAACCCAACGACTGTCGTCCCGAGCTAATTACCCCCATCCCGGACACAATGGGATATGTTTCGTTGGCCATTTCGACTGTTACAGTCAGTTATTCTTCAAATTAAAGTAAAAAACATTTAATTTTTAACTTTGAACGTACATTTCAATTTGCCAGGGCCACAAACTGATTCGAAAAATTCCAGAAAAATAAATCTAGCTATGTTTTGACGCTACGGTCCCAACAAAACCAGTTTCGTCGAATTCTGAGATCGCTTGAAAAATGGCCATTTTCTGGTCGATCCAATTTAACAGAAATTGTCCAAACACATTTTCTTTTGCCACGCTCACATACTAGCTTCAAAAATTATGAAATTTGAAATCTAGCAATAGTTTGACATCCCGGACCCAACAAAAGTGGTTTCGTCGAATTCCGAGGCCGTTTGCAAAATATCTATTTTCCAGGGCTATATATTCTATATAACGACCTTCCTGAAAATTCATTCGGCCATAACTTTTGATTCCCGCTATGAAACTTCGATTTTTCAGATTCGTTAGTAAGGTATTGATAAACAGATTTAAATATTTTTGGTTTCACTAAAATCCGTTATATTTTCCACCCTGCACAGTCAGTCAAAGTTTGAGTCCAAATTTTCAAACTGACTCACTATTTCTAATTCACTATTTTATTGAAATATTCTATTTCAGTTGTTCAAATTCCTTTGAAATAACCAATTTAAAATTTTTAAATTGGCTCGTATTTTCCGGGTTGTTACAATTCCAAAGGCTAGAAAGTTATAAGGCCACTGCATGGAGATGTGAAATTATTTAGGTTCAGACCTTGGGACCCAAGAGGAAGGCAATGTTGATTTGGGTCTAGTTATAAGCATGCTAAGTTATGGTCGGCACCAACTAGAACCTTACTGAATTGTTCGCACTATTAGTAGGCTACTTACTGGCTCATTTAGAATGTCCTATAGGCGACCTTTTGGATTCACGATCTAGTAAGCTACCTATCAAGTTGTTCTCATTGTCTGGTTCAGGTGTCTTTGACTTTGTCGTCGAGCTTTTGTTGTCTACCCGTCTTTTTCCTTTGAGCGTGCTGCTTTGGCATACTATTTTTGGAACTCTAAGCTCCATGCCTAGTCTTTGAAGTTATGTCCTGCGTAGAAAAGGAATGTTAAACCATTATTGTCAAAGTCGTAAATGTTCATGTTAACTTGAAAAGGGATGAAATTGGATCAATAACTTACTATCATCGACGAGAATAATATAGTTCCTTTGAGCATTCCATTTGGATGACGTAACCAATAACTCTTTAAGTGGGTGCCAAATCAGTTAGGTAGAGATTATATTCGCACCCTCGTATTTTCCATTTGATGGCTTGGATCTGAGTGTAGTTTCATCCTATGTATGTCTTAACATCAGTCTTGTTTTTCGACTGACTTGAGTTTACTCTAACGTTATGCTAAATTTTCTCCGAATGCATTGTCTTCCAAAGCATGCTTTATGGATAGGAATCATACTTTTTTTAGATCTAATTGTAATAGGGAAACGATGCAATTGATGTAGAATTCTGCAGTGTTCAGATGCGACCACTCGTCTAGCCTATAGATCTAGAGGTTTATCCTGGTGGTAGAAGTAAAGAACACCAGTTCTCCCACTCATGGGTTCTTTCACTTATACTCATGGGTTTTGCATATTCGAGTGGCAAGGTGTTATTGCATCCTTAAGTATTTCTATTAAATATCAATTAGAGTTTATTCATAAAAGAAATTTTATTTAAATTATAATTTTCATAATCCTTGGTTGTACTTTATTTTTAGGAAATTGTACCGCATGTTCAAATGAAGATGACCTTATGTCTATGGGTTTTTGGAAAGATTATAGCCAATTACCCTTAGAAGAGTCAGGTACTCTCTCCTGGACTAGTCATAATTACACTCCACACTGTCTATAAGAGTTTAGCAAGCCTTCAAGCTTAAGCAACAGGATGATTCATGAAAGTTTACATGGATCTTGTATGATATGGCTTATATGTATATCAAAGTATATAGTTTAAACTAAGCAAGACTAAAAACAAAGTATACTAACGTAAAGTAAATAATAGTAAACATACTTAGATTTTTGTGCTGGTTTAGACCTTTTATCTTATGTTTAGTCTAAAAGCTTTCATTTAGTATTTCCACCAACCAAAAGCCATCATTTTTGTTTCAAGGAAAAGGCAATACAATAGAGTGTCTTTGATTTGACAAGCTTGTGTTCTCGCAACGAAGATTCTGACTGCTAATACAGATTTTCCTATAATCTTGTTGATGATTCAAGATTCATGCTTTTTTTACTATTCAAGTGAATTAAATGATTTTGTAGTGAAGAGTCATAATCGAATGCATTACAACTATGAGCGCTTAAGAGAATATAGAGATCAAAAAACATAAAATGAGAAAGTTAAAAAAAAAATTTAGATGTTGATATATATATATATATATATATATATATATATGTCGAAGAGTTACATTGAATAGTTATATTCATTTAAATCATAACTATTTTTATTCATAGGGACGCACATTATTGACGGCAAAAATGTCGTAACGCCCAAGGATTCTTAGTTACTTAAAAATGTCATCTCGCGTGGAAAAAGTAAATGCAGAAAAGCAGTAAATGACATAGTAGATTTATAGTGGTTCGCTCCCGTGAGGGGACTACGTCCACTTTAAAGGGTTTTGCTGATATTTTATTTACGATAATGAATTACAAGCTATGAACATCATCTAGGCATTTAATTACAAGTATTTCCGTGTAATTTGAAGTCATAATTGCCATATATGAATATTGAGAAAAATCACTTTTATGCTCCTTCTTCCTCAAAGCACGGATGTCATTAATGAGTCTCTTGAAGCTCTATAGGATGTCAAATCAGCCAGAAATCCAACCCCTTTGAAGTGTGAGCCTGGGGGTGTTTATAGTGGAGACATTAGGTGAGAGTAGGTAGGATTTAGGGACCACAACAGTGCATTTTCGTATCTTTGGAAGCCCGCCCCGATATTTCGACTCCCTTCTCCGAGTTACAAAGGAATTCGTACCCCTGTCATGGGATACGAGACGGCGTATCCCCTAAGGGATATGGTTATCTCGTATCCCTCAGGGAATACGTGTACCTTGTATCCCCTAAGGGATACGAGAACGTATCTCCAAGGATACGTTGCGTTGTAGAAGGGGATGCAAGTCTACGAGGAGTCGAAGTTCAAGGAGGCACGGGGTATGCAAATGCGGTATAGAGGGAGTCAATGTTTCTGCTTCGAAGCAGGGGAGTCCGAACTTCCTTGTGTACAAGGGGCTTGAAATACATGTTTTGAGGGATCCAAAATTCCCTAATCTGAGGGATATGAAATTGCGGCTAGAGCGCGGTTTTGAGGGATTGTGAGGGTTCTGCTTGCACGACTTTGCTATGCCTATTCCCTTGGCTATGTGGTGACACTCCGGACTTCAACGTCATGTGATGTGTTGAGTCGAGCGTGTCTGGTGTACTTTTGGGAATCAGACCAAAAGGCTGATTAACATTTGTCCCCCAAAGTACATCTTGTCTTGACCTTATGTGCTTTGAATTAAAAGGATTATGTTTTTTGAATCGCATGATTCCTATTAACTCTTGAATGTAAATGTTAGTCGTCAACTCTTCTTTGTGTTGTAACGTAAACAAGTTTTTGTCGGCATTACGTCGCGAATATGCTCACACGTTTTTGGGTGGTTTTGCACAACGCGACGGGAAGTGAAAATGCAATGTATTGTATGCATGCATGTAAGTGTGAATATGCCTGCACATTTGTTTGCAAGTATTCGATTGTTTCGGGAGTACGCACGTGTACAACATCATTGTGCATATGCACACATATCGAACATACCTATGCACATATTGCGAATGAACATATGCACATACACATACGTATAGACGCGTATGCATTATTGTACATGCACATATGTATATTACGCACACACACAGATATATATATATATATGTATATATATATATGCTCATATTATATAATTATTATATATATTTTTTGAAAAAGAATAAAAGAGGGTTCATACCCCATTTCTACGGTGCGAGATTTTCGTATCTCACGTGGGGATACGAAACTTCGTGTCACAGTGGGATACGAACCGTGTATTGGGATGAGCCCGAACTCCTCCCTTCCCTATAAATTCTAGCAGTCCCTTATACCCTCTCTTCTTCTTCTCACTTCGCCTTCAATTTGGAACTTAGGACACCCAAAACCTAGAACTCGAATACTTTGAACACCCAGGTGGATTCGAATTCGACCGTTGATTTGGGTAATTAAAGAAATGAGAGAGGATTTCCAAGCGAGTCCAACGTTGTTGCTCGAATTGGCTTTGAAGATTGAGCTCAAGATATATACAAAGCCGGCCGTGGCCTAGAGCTCTAGTTGGAGCTCGAGGGACACGAAGTTGGGCCATGGGTTAGTCTCGAGGTCAATGCTTTGGGTGTTGAATCGAGGTGAACGTGTGGATTAGGCTTTGAAAGCGGTTTAGGTGAAGTTTGTAGGAGAGATGACTACAAGAATGGGTATTGGAGAAGAAGAGGAAGGGGGTCAAAATTTGGTAGGGTGAGAAACGTGGAAGGCGAAGATATGGGGGGATTCAAATCCAGCGGCTGGTTGTACTGAAATTCTTACCCCCTGGTTTGGGATACGAAATTTTGTATCCCTGAATGGGATACGAAATCTCGTATCCCAAAGGGGATACAAAGTTAAATGTTGAGCTGAGGGCTTCGAGTCCTACTTTCGCGGAACTTCGCGTTTCCCACTTGAGGTCTAAACCTTCCAACATCTGCTTCTGGATTTGTGTCATCTCTGCGGCGTCACACGACCGAATCGGAACATGCGTTAACTTCGTTCTTGTATGAAAAGTAACCCCGTTGCGTCTGAGTAAATATTCTTGATTGCTCTGAGTTTGAAATTTACCTAGTTGATAGTTTAATATTAACTTCGTTCTTGTATTATAGGCAACCCCGCTGCATCGACAGATCCTGTGTATTAGTAGCGTCTGGCTATCCCGCCCAAGGCTCGTTGTAACACCCCACGTCCGTTAATGTCACTTACAAAGGGAATGCATTATGTTTCGTGGAGTATTATAAGTAAACAGAACATAATATTACAAGATAGAGAAACTAGTACTTGAAATTTTTTACAACTTTATTGCAGCGGAAACAGAAATAAGCTTGATTCAGTACACCATATCAGCAATTTCGCAACGCCCCAATGCGGAAGCTTTGCAACGGCTTTGGACTGTTGCTAATTTGCAACGGCTTTGAGCCATTGCAAAGCTCTCTAGAGTTATATTCCGTGTGTTCTATTTTCCGCAACAGCCTCAGACCGTTCTAAAGGTTGTGGACATTCCATATATCCCCCGTTCTCAAATAATACGCTATCATTATTCACAAAACACGTAGCTCTATAAAAAACTTAACCCTAGTCTTCAAAATTTTCAACCCAACTTCAAAATCAAAGATCTAATTTTCATCCAGTTTCCAGATCCAGTATCGATTTAGTTTGAAGACCCTAATCTCATAGATGTTCCTGAAATATGCTTATTAGCTAATCTCGAAATCTGCAGTCGATCGACTCAAGGTACGCAATTGGATTCGATTTTGATACGTACTCATTAGGAATCGTTTTTAATGCTTTTTTGTGATTACATAAAAACTTTTTTTTCTTTGATGTGTGGGAAATTTCGAAGGCTGTTCTTACGTCAGTTATCTCATAGATTTCAGCACAATTGTTAATTGGAGTGAGGGAGGATCCAGTATTGTCACACATGTTCCTTTTTACCTGCATAATGAACTTGAAGGTAAATAACTATTATGAAATTTTTCCAATTGCCATCTATTAAAGTGAAAAAATATCTTGTTGTAGTTACGGTTGTTTTTTTTGACTATATATGATAGGTCTGCTCGATTTTTTATAAGCAACGTTCAGCTATTGATATTTATTTTCACACCTCCTTTTGTTGTTTCTGATTTAGTTGATATTGTATATTTTTCAAATCCTCCATTTCACAATTTCTCATCTTCAGATATCATTCCAAACCATTGATTTGCTGCCACCTATAGATAGAAATGAAAAAAGTAGTTAATCCTTTTTGTGTGTAATAAAATTTCATGTAACTTTGTGTAAACTAGGTGCATAAAATTTTCATTGCAATTAGATGCAGTTACTCTGTTTGTTTATAATATATAATGTGGTAAAAATCATATTCTATATTAAGCTCAAATTGGTCTTAGCCATATATGAGTCGTGATTTCATATACTAACCAAGCATATATAACGATGGAATTTATTTTCTGTTTCCATTTCTACATAAGCGAATGTTCTGCTACTTTAAAATATAAGGGATTTTTTCTCTTCTTCATTTCATTAAACTGTGTTACCTTGACAACAGGTGCAGAATACAATCATATCCTTGCATCATGTTCTATGTTCTAATGTAATCATTGTAATCTTGAGTAGAAAAACTGAAATGCTTTCTGCTTGTGACAGCAACAAATTCCACTTATTTTGGAGAACAAGGTCATATACGTTCATGTTATTATTTTCGAGTTTACGTTTTGGTTTTTCATATTTGCTTGTTTAATATTGCTGCAGAAGCGAGTATGTTGATGACTACATTTCCAGTGTTGTTAGTGGCCATCGTCGGATCCATCTATGTGCATATGACCAAGAAATCAGGTTATAATGTTAAACAGTAAGAATTCATTATACATACATGATACTTATGTAAATTAATTTATGCATCTTATTTTAATTGGTATTGTTGGAAATTTGTGTGAATTATTAAAATATTTGAATAAGTGTATGAGTGGCTCCTTAATGTGAATAGTCCCACATCATGGGATTATATGAAAGAAGCAAGTATTTATACTTGTTTCTAAGAAGCTTTGATGGTGCCTTGGGGCTCCCAATACATGCTTTGCTGTGAGGAGGGAGCCAATGCATCATGATCACCACACACGCGCGCGTGACCGACCGACTCGGCCCGGTTCGGTTCGGTATTGGGCTTGGGCTTTGGGCCTTGGCTATGTGGTGTAGACACTTATATTTTTGGTCCAGAAAACACTGCAATTTTCAAACCAGTTTTTTTTTTTAAAAAAAAATATATACGAAAATATTTCTGAGCCGATTTTTATTTGAATCAGTAAACTTTTGACCAAGTATTTCGCAGATCCTATTTTCCTCCACTGACCAGTATTTTCGAATAATCTTATCCTCGTCTATATATTACCATCAGATCAGACGAGATCAATACAGAAAAAATTCTGCTTTTTCTCTTCCTCCGCCATTAAAAATCTTCTTAAGAAATTTTCGAGCAGTTAAAATCAGAAAGTGCAAATCTGCACTGGTTTGTTTGTGCAAAGCAAATCAGTTATTAATTTCAGAGAGGCTGTTTTATCCTAGAGGCGGCGACGAAAGTACGAACTGGTTTTACACCACCGACCAGATCGCCAAATCATCTTCAAGAAAGCGACAGAGTACGTGACTCAGCCATTTGTTTCCAACAGGTATACATACATGATATATACTTGTAATTGTGAATCAAAATAGGTTTTTTATGCAAAGCTAACTTTTAAGCATGTGAAGTAATAAATACATGTATTCCAAATTCAAAATGATTTACTGTGATCATAGTACCTACTCAACTTATTGTTGTTCGGCCTTTGCAGCAAAGTATCAAAACATCGTCTACAAACATGGAAAAAACCATTCATCACGAAAGGGCCACTCGGCATATTATCCGTAATGGAACTTTCCTTCTGCTTGATGTTCCTTGCCTTAGTCATTTCGACTCTGTCCATGTACATAGCAAATGCCTTCCCCAATATGACGGAGAAGGCCGCAAAAGCGTTAGGAGTCACATTGTAAGTATTCATAATAAACCATTATGCTATATGTTATATGCATAACACAGTCCCATTTTATTTTATTTGTTGGCATAACCAACAATGCAGTATTTCTGGTGGCAAATGAAGCTGAGATTAGTGGCTTACCGATTTGGTTATGTCGTAAGTGTGGGCTGCGCGTTCTTATTTTTTACTGTGAAACAATCATTCGATTCATTCCCGTTTGTTGTCCCTTTTGCAGCACAAAGATGCATTCGCCTTTCGCTGTACTTTCTCATTTCATGCCTCATTCAGAAAGCCTCTTTGGGTGGCTTGCACAAGAAAGTACCTTAAATAAAGCCATAAAAACATAGAATTTGACTTGTCTTGAATTTTGTTATCTTTATTTCTTGTATATTTATTTCATAAATTATACTGCCGAACCACCGAGCAAGTCAATACATAGTACCCTTAGCAAGGTGGTCGTTATAAACTTTAAAAATCCACCGTTAACTCTTCTGCAGAAGAGTAGAATATTAGAATGAAATTCTTGTTTACTTTTGGTCTATGGTGTAACAACGAACTTTATATGCAGCAATCCTTCCAAGATATTCTTAGAAACCTAGAGGGTAATCGAGCTACATAGGAGTATCCATTTGCTGTAGCCGGTGTGAATATAACGTTCATGCTGATACAAATGCTTAATATTCAATATGGTTTGCATTTTCCATTCACCATCGTAATTAAGTTGTACCTCTATTAAATCCAGTAAAGTTTTTATAAGATGCTAACACAAATATTTCCATGTCCATGTGCAGTCAAGCCTAGGACCATGATGGAAGCAATATTCTTACAACTTCTTTCAGGTAAAACCCTGAACACTTCACCAATGTGCCCAAATATGTTTTCTCCTCTTTTTCTTTTGGTGCATTGTAACAAATTATGAACTGGTACTATATAAGCAATAGCCTAGAATTTACATTGAATAAAGAATGGTTTATGAAATGTTAATTGAATTTGCACCAGAGTTGATATATTACTTAACTGGTCTTTGTTCGCACACTCTGCCTATCCTTGTAAATGACGACCTTGGAGTTCTCAACATTGTTTCCGTTGTATTTTCCCACAGAGGCGATAACATTGTAGTGGAGGAATTTTGATTCAAGACCGCTCAAATCAAAAATCCCAACGCCGCGGAAAACGAGATCGTGGTAATAGTGCAAAAACAACAAATCGAACAATCTCAATCTTATCCAAGCCAATCACAATCACCAAATAATGGAAATAATAGAGCAATAACGAGAAACTAAATCACACAGGGATTTATAGTGGTTCCACCGACGTCTTGTCAGTGTACGTCCACTTTGAGAGAGAAACTTTTATTAATATCAATAGAAGAGTACAAGAGATTGATTAAAATGATCAAATTTACTAGAAAATTTTGATTTTGTGGAGAAAAGAATTGAAGAAGATTAGGATTGCCAAAACCCTAATTAGAATAAATCTTGATCTAATCTCTTGATTTTGTCATATCTCCTTTTGGATTTGATGTAGCTTATATAGGCATAGAGAAGTATATGGAAATTCCCAAAATTTCCTCTAGATTCGAAATATTCTCCAGATTCGAAATATTCTCCAGATCCAAAATATTCTCTACAATAGTATCGCATACTTCAACACTCCACCTCGATACTATATCCATCTACATCACAACCTTCAATGCACCCAAGCATTTCCTTCTATCTTCAATCAAGAAAGCTTGAATGTTTCCCCAATGAACTCCGGCATAGCCACCGCCCATTGCACTTCACTAACGAGTTCAGGCATAGCCCCCACCCGTCAATAAAGTGTTGAAACATCCAACTCCTAAACCAGTCCCACCGAAAGACAATGTACTCGGGAGTGAAAACGAGTACTTACCATGAAGATAGAACAACAACCTCTCACCGATACTCTTCTACACCCAAGTTTCTCTCTCAACTGTGCCACCTCATGGCACCTAGCATCTCTCCAAGCGAATTAAGTTCGAGCAATGCTCGAACTTCCCAACCGGCAATGTCTTAGTGAACATGTCCGCCGCATTATCCTTTGTGTGCACTTTCCGAAGGCATACTTGCTTGTCTTCGTCCATGGCTACTAGAAATGGCTCTCTCACTTCAATATGCTTCGTTCGTGAGCTAAACGCCAAATTCTCCGCTAAATGTATAGCACTTTGGCTATCACATCGAACATCAATACTCTCATGTTCGAAACCCAAGTCACACAATAGTCGCTTCAAATAGAGTGCCTCCTTTGCCGCTTCCACAGCGGCTATCAACTCCGCCTCCGTAGTGGATAAAGCAACTATGGTCTGCAATCTCGATCTCCAACTAATGGCCGTACCACCAAGTGTGAAGACATATCCGGAAGTTGATTTCCTCCGATCCCTATCACCGGCGTAGTCCGAGTCACAATAACCAACTAACTTGCAACTCAATCCATCACTACCACCAAAAACAAGACCATGAGATGTTGTGCCTTTCAAGTATCTCAATATAGCCTTCACGGCTTCCCAATGCGATTTCCCCGGATTAGCCATATACCGACTAACCACCCCGACGGCATTTGCAATATCGGGCCTTGTACACACCATGGCATACATTAAGCTACCAACCGCACTTGCATATGGCACCTTTGCCATATAAGCCTTGTCTTTCTCTCCGATAGGTGATCCCTTATCCGAAAGCTTCATATGTAAAGGTAAAGGTGTATTTAACGCCTTTGCATTCTTCATGTTAAACCGGCAAAGCACCTTCTTAATGTACTCCTTTTGAGCCAATCTCAACTCAAAACGCTTTCGGTCCCTTACAATCTCTATGCCCAAGATCTTCTTTGCTTCTCCAAGGTCTTTCATCTCGAACTCCGCTTTTAATTTCTCTTTCAACTTGTTGATTTCTGCCTTGTCCTTAGAAGCAATGAGCATATCGTCCACATACAAGAGTAAATACACCCAACAATCATTTTCTAACCTCTTGAAGTAAACGCAAGCATCCTTGATGCTTCGACGGAAGCCACTTTCAAGCATGAAATGATCAAATCTCTTGTACCATTGCCTAGGTGATTGCTTCAAACCATATAGTGATTTCTTCAACTTGCAAACTAGTTCTGACTTACCTTCTACAACAAACCCTTCTGGTTGCTCCATGTAGATGTCTTCATCAAAGTCTCCATGCAAGAAGGCGGTTTTCACATCTAGTTGCTCCAACTCCAAGTCATAAATAGCAACTAATGCAAGTAGTATCCGGATAGAAGTATGCCTCATAACCGGTGCGAAGATCTCATCATACTCCTTTCCTTTCCTCTGTGCAAACCCCTTAGCCACTAGCCTAGCTTTGTATCTTCCATCGTCCTTCACCTTATATATCCATTTGCACCCAATAGCACGGTTTCCTTGAGGAAGTGGAACCAACTCCCAAGTCTGGTTCTTCATCAACGATTGCATCTCTTCCTCCATGGCGCAAATCCACTTCGAGCTATCACTCGAACCCATGACGTCATCAAGGTCCATCTGCTCATTTTGGACTACATGAAGAGCATAGTCCAAATTCTCACAAAAGCTAAGATAGTTCCAATCACCATATCTTTCGGGTGGCCTTATAGCACGCCGACCAACCTGAGTAGCAATACCATCACCCGGTCTTCCTTCAGCTCCACCTTGAGCTGAATCTTCTCTAGGCTCGTGCACATCACCAACACTACTAGAGGAATCCCGTGGACTATGTGACGTAACATCAACCGCATTCACCTCGCAAGCACCTCCAACAACTCCACTCTCTAGGTCTGAAAGTGGGAATAACTTCCTTCTCCTTTGATTCACCATGAACCAAATCCGGAACATCCGATGAGCCTTCGTTCTCCTTGAACATAGCCGACTCATCAAAAGTAACATGACGAGAAACCATAGCCTTCTTCGTTTCCGGATTCCAAATCCGATAGCCTTTGACGCCATCCATATATCCGAGAAAAATCCCTTTGAAAGCTCTAGGCGAGAGCTTATCATTCCCCGGATCATGCACATAAACAGGACTGCCAAATACACGAAGATAACTCAAGTCAATGCTCTTCCCTATCCACACTTCCTCTAGAATTTTGTTATCAATAGCCGAGCACGGAATTCGATTAATAATATGCACCGCGGTTGACAAAGCTTCGGCCCAAAATCCCTTAGACAAACCCGATGTCAATCTCAAGCATCGAGCTTTCTCTAGTAGAGTTCGGTTCATTCTCTCCGCCACTCCATTAGATTGCGGATCTCCCGGTGTAGTAAAATGCCTCCGAATACCATGATGCTTGCAAAAATTCAGAAACTCTCCGGAAACATACTCGCCGCCATTATCGGACCTAAGAACCTTCAAAGATTTTCCACTTTCATTCTCAACAAGAGCCTTCCATTCTTTGAATCTTGCAAATGCCTCCGACTTGACCTTCATTACATACACCCAAACCTTCCGAGAAAAATCATCAATGAAAGAAATATAATATCTTGCTCCTCCCAAAGAAGCTACAGGCGCTGGTCCCCAAACATCCGTGTGCACATACTCAAGAATCCCTCTTGAATCATGTTTTCCTTCACCGAATGATACTCTAGTTTGCTTCCCCATGACACATTCCTCGCAAAACTCCAACTTGCTGAAACTCTCACCATCAATCATCTCCCTTCGACGAAGAACATCTAAACTCTTCTCCGAGACATGACCCAATCTCAAATGCCACAGCCGTGTAGCATCTAAGCCACGAGAACTATCAACACTGACACAAGTTTCGCCTTGCACGGTCACTCCTTGAAGCAAATAAATACCATGAGTTCTAGCACCCCTCATAACCACAAGCACACCCTTCGAAACCCTCAAGTTATCACTCTCAATCGTGATCTTGCAACCTAAAGAATCCAACTGTCCCAAAGAGATAAGTGACTTCCGTAGTCCCGGAACATAGCGCACATTAGTGAGAGTACGAACCACTCCGTCAAACATTCGAATTTGCACGGATCCAATGCCCTTCGACTTGCAAACTGCACCATTTCCCATAACAATTGATTTTCCTTCCCGTTCAACATAAGAAGAAAAATAATTCCTATTAGGCGTCATGTGATATGAAGCCCCTGAATCAAGCACCCAATCGTTGCCCGAAACATCTGATGCTACTGCCGACAAAACATCTACGTCTCCCTCACCAACATCTCTCTCCACCGCAACTGATGAAGATGCTACTTCCTTCTTTCCCTTCTCTGGACAATCATTCTTCCAGTGACCAGGTTTCTTACATATAAAGCACTTGCTATTTCTTTCCTTTGACTTTTCTCTTCCACCGGGCTTCTTAGACTTAGAACGCCCCCGGTTTCCCTTCTTCTCTGACTTTTCTTTCTCCGCAAATAAACCTTGACCATTACCAGCACCACTACTACCATCACTCAGCTCCTTCATCTGATCTCGCAATTCCTCACTAAGAAGACCCATCTTGACATCATTTAGAGTCAATGTATCCCGACCATAGATCAAACTGTTTGAGAACCCAGTATAGCGCTCAGGCAACGAACATAGCAATATCATCGCCTTCTGCTCCTCCTCAATCTTCAAATCTACCGCCTTCATCTTCATTAGCAAATCATCAAACACATTTAAGTGCGCCTTTAGCGAAGTTCCTTCCTTCATCTTGTAGGTAAAGAAAGTCCGCAACAAGATCAGTCGATTTGTGAGTGATTTCTTCATATACAACTCCTCCAACTTGTTCCAAATACCTTTAGCAGTCGTCTCACCACTAATTTCGGAAATAACATTCTCTCCCATGGCAAGTTGAAGTGTAGTGAATGCCCACTCTTACATTTCTTCTCTCTCCACATCTGAGATATCCTCTGGCAATAAATGTGTATCAAACACTACGCGATGTACCCGATTCCGCCTAAGAACCGCTTTCATCTTCCACTGCCACTTTTCGAAATCATTATTGCCATTCCACTTGTCGATAACCAATTGTGAACCAGCAGCTGCATACGACCCACATACATAAGGAGATACACCACTTGGACCAATTGTTGATGAATTATTTGAACCTGATTCCGGCATTTTTACAATTATCTACCAACACCAATGCTCTGATACCAAATGTAGTGGAGGAATTTTGATTCAAGACCGCTCAAATCAAAAATCCCAACGCCGCGGAAAACGAGATCGTGGTAATAGTGCAAAAACAACAAATCGAACAATCTCAATCTTATCCAAGCCAATCACAATCACCAAATAATGGAAATAATAGAGCAATAACGAGAAACTAAATCACACAGGGATTTATAGTGGTTCCACCGACGTCTTGTCAGTGTACGTCCACTTTGAGAGAGAAACTTTTATTAATATCAATAGAAGAGTACAAGAGATTGATTAAAATGATCAAATTTACTAGAAAATTTTGATTTTGTGGAGAAAAGAATTGAAGAAGATTAGGATTGCCAAAACCCTAATTAGAATAAATCTTGATCTAATCTCTTGATTTTGTCATATCTCCTTTTGGATTTGATGTAGCTTATATAGGCATAGAGAAGTATATGGAAATTCCCAAAATTTCCTCTAGATTCGAAATATTCTCCAGATTCGAAATATTCTCCAGATCCAAAATATTCTCTACAATAGTATCGCATACTTCAACACTCCACCTCGATACTATATCCATCTACATCACAACCTTCAATGCACCCAAGCATTTCCTTCTATCTTCAATCAAGAAAGCTTGAATGTTTCCCCAATGAACTCCGGCATAGCCACCGCCCATTGCACTTCACTAACGAGTTCAGGCATAGCCCCCACCCGTCAATAAAGTGTTGAAACATCCAACTCCTAAACCAGTCCCACCGAAAGACAATGTACTCGGGAGTGAAAACGAGTACTTACCATGAAGATAGAACAACAACCTCTCACCGATACTCTTCTACACCCAAGTTTCTCTCTCAACTGTGCCACCTCATGGCACCTAGCATCTCTCCAAGCGAATTAAGTTCGAGCAATGCTCGAACTTCCCAACCGGCAATGTCTTAGTGAACATGTCCGCCGCATTATCCTTTGTGTGCACTTTCCGAAGGCATACTTGCTTGTCTTCGTCCATGGCTACTAGAAATGGCTCTCTCACTTCAATATGCTTCGTTCGTGAGCTAAACGCCAAATTCTCCGCTAAATGTATAGCACTTTGGCTATCACATCGAACATCAATACTCTCATGTTCGAAACCCAAGTCACACAATAGTCGCTTCAAATAGAGTGCCTCCTTTGCCGCTTCCACAGCGGCTATCAACTCCGCCTCCGTAGTGGATAAAGCAACTATGGTCTGCAATCTCGATCTCCAACTAATGGCCGTACCACCAAGTGTGAAGACATATCCGGAAGTTGATTTCCTCCGATCCCTATCACCGGCGTAGTCCGAGTCACAATAACCAACTAACTTGCAACTCAATCCATCACTACCACCAAAAACAAGACCATGAGATGTTGTGCCTTTCAAGTATCTCAATATAGCCTTCACGGCTTCCCAATGCGATTTCCCCGGATTAGCCATATACCGACTAACCACCCCGACGGCATTTGCAATATCGGGCCTTGTACACACCATGGCATACATTAAGCTACCAACCGCACTTGCATATGGCACCTTTGCCATATAAGCCTTGTCTTTCTCTCCGATAGGTGATCCCTTATCCGAAAGCTTCATATGTAAAGGTAAAGGTGTATTTAACGCCTTTGCATTCTTCATGTTAAACCGGCAAAGCACCTTCTTAATGTACTCCTTTTGAGCCAATCTCAACTCAAAACGCTTTCGGTCCCTTACAATCTCTATGCCCAAGATCTTCTTTGCTTCTCCAAGGTCTTTCATCTCGAACTCCGCTTTTAATTTCTCTTTCAACTTGTTGATTTCTGCCTTGTCCTTAGAAGCAATGAGCATATCGTCCACATACAAGAGTAAATACACCCAACAATCATTTTCTAACCTCTTGAAGTAAACGCAAGCATCCTTGATGCTTCGATGGAAGCCACTTTCAAGCATGAAATGATCAAATCTCTTGTACCATTGCCTAGGTGATTGCTTCAAACCATATAGTGATTTCTTCAACTTGCAAACTAGTTCTGACTTACCTTCTACAACAAACCCTTCTGGTTGCTCCATGTAGATGTCTTCATCAAAGTCTCCATGCAAGAAGGCGGTTTTCACATCTAGTTGCTCCAACTCCAAGTCATAAATAGCAACTAATGCAAGTAGTATCCGGATAGAAGTATGCCTCATAACCGGTGCGAAGATCTCATCATACTCCTTTCCTTTCCTCTGTGCAAACCCCTTAGCCACTAGCCTAGCTTTGTATCTTCCATCGTCCTTCACCTTATATATCCATTTGCACCCAATAGCACGGTTTCCTTGAGGAAGTGGAACCAACTCCCAAGTCTGGTTCTTCATCAACGATTGCATCTCTTCCTCCATGGCGCAAATCCACTTCGAGCTATCACTCGAACCCATGACGTCATCAAGGTCCATCTGCTCATTTTGGACTACATGAAGAGCATAGTCCAAATTCTCACAAAAGCTAAGATAGTTCCAATCACCATATCTTTCGGGTGGCCTTATAGCACGCCGACCAACCTGAGTAGCAATACCATCACCCGGTCTTCCTTCAGCTCCACCTTGAGCTGAATCTTCTCTAGGCTCGTGCACATCACCAACACTACTAGAGGAATCCCGTGGACTATGTGACGTAACATCAACCGCATTCACCTCGCAAGCACCTCCAACAACTCTACTCTCTCTAGGTCTGAAAGTGGGAATAACTTCCTTCTCCTTTGATTCACCATGAACCAAATCCGGAACATCCGATGAGCCTTCGTTCTCCTTGAACATAGCCGACTCATCAAAAGTAACATGACGAGAAACCATAGCCTTCTTCGTTTCCGGATTCCAAATCCGATAGCCTTTGACGCCATCCATATATCCGAGAAAAATCCCTTTGAAAGCTCTAGGCGAGAGCTTATCATTCCCCGGATCATGCACATAAACAGGACTGCCAAATACACGAAGATAACTCAAGTCAATGCTCTTCCCTATCCACACTTCCTCTAGAATTTTGTTATCAATAGCCGAGCACGGAATTCGATTAATAATATGCACCGCGGTTGACAAAGCTTCGGCCCAAAATCCCTTAGACAAACCCGATGTCAATCTCAAGCATCGAGCTTTCTCTAGTAGAGTTCGGTTCATTCTCTCCGCCACTCCATTAGATTGCGGATCTCCCGGTGTAGTAAAATGCCTCCGAATACCATGATGCTTGCAAAAATTCAGAAACTCTCCGGAAACATACTCGCCGCCATTATCGGACCTAAGAACCTTCAAAGATTTTCCACTTTCATTCTCAACAAGAGCCTTCCATTCTTTGAATCTTGCAAATGCCTCCGACTTGACCTTCATTACATACACCCAAACCTTCCGAGAAAAATCATCAATGAAAGAAATATAATATCTTGCTCCTCCCAAAGAAGCTACAGGCGCTGGTCCCCAAACATCCGTGTGCACATACTCAAGAATCCCTCTTGAATCATGTTTTCCTTCACCGAATGATACTCTAGTTTGCTTCCCCATGACACATTCCTCGCAAAACTCCAACTTGCTGAAACTCTCACCATCAATCATCTCCCTTCGACGAAGAACATCTAAACTCTTCTCCGAGACATGACCCAATCTCAAATGCCACAGCCGTGTAGCATCTAAGCCACGAGAACTATCAACACTGACACAAGTTTCGCCTTGCACGGTCACTCCTTGAAGCAAATAAATACCATGAGTTCTAGCACCCCTCATAACCACAAGCACACCCTTCGAAACCCTCAAGTTATCACTCTCAATCGTGATCTTGCAACCTAAAGAATCCAACTGTCCCAAAGAGATAAGTGACTTCCGTAGTCCCGGAACATAGCGCACATTAGTGAGAGTACGAACCACTCCGTCAAACATTCGAATTTGCACGGATCCAATGCCCTTCGACTTGCAAACTGCACCATTTCCCATAACAATTGATTTTCCTTCCCGTTCAACATAAGAAGAAAAATAATTCCTATTAGGCGTCATGTGATATGAAGCCCCTGAATCAAGCACCCAATCGTTGCCCGAAACATCTGATGCTACTGCCGACAAAACATCTACGTCTCCCTCACCAACATCTCTCTCCACCGCAACTGATGAAGATGCTACTTCCTTCTTTCCCTTCTCTGGACAATCATTCTTCCAGTGACCAGGTTTCTTACATATAAAGCACTTGCTATTTCTTTCCTTTGACTTTTCTCTTCCACCGGGCTTCTTAGACTTAGAACGCCCCCGGTTTCCCTTCTTCTCTGACTTTTCTTTCTCCGCAAATAAACCTTGACCATTACCAGCACCACTACTACCATCACTCAGCTCCTTCATCTGATCTCGCAATTCCTCACTAAGAAGACCCATCTTGACATCATTTAGAGTCAATGTATCCCGACCATAGATCAAACTGTTTGAGAACCCAGTATAGCGCTCAGGCAACGAACATAGCAATATCATCGCCTTCTGCTCCTCCTCAATCTTCAAATCTACCGCCTTCATCTTCATTAGCAAATCATCAAACACATTTAAGTGCGCCTTTAGCGAAGTTCCTTCCTTCATCTTGTAGGTAAAGAAAGTCCGCAACAAGATCAGTCGATTTGTGAGTGATTTCTTCATATACAACTCCTCCAACTTGTTCCAAATACCTTTAGCAGTCGTCTCACCACTAATTTCGGAAATAACATTCTCTCCCATGGCAAGTTGAAGTGTAGTGAATGCCCACTCTTACATTTCTTCTCTCTCCACATCTGAGATATCCTCTGGCAATAAATGTGTATCAAACACTACGCGATGTACCCGATTCCGCCTAAGAACCGCTTTCATCTTCCACTGCCACTTTTCGAAATCATTATTGCCATTCCACTTGTCGATAACCAATTGTGAACCAGCAGCTGCATACGACCCACGTACATAAGGAGATACACCACTTGGACCAATTGTTGATGAATTATTTGAACCTGATTCCGGCATTTTTACAATTATCTACCAACACCAATGCTCTGATACCAAATGTAGTGGAGGAATTTTGATTTAAGACCGCTCAAATCAAAAATCCCAACGCCGCGGAAAACGAGATCGTGGTAATAGTGCAAAAACAACCAATCGAACAATCTCAATCTTATCCAAGCCAATCACAATCACCAAATAATGGAAATAATAGAGCAATAAAGAGAAACTAAATCACACAGGGATTTATAGTGGTTCCACCGACGTCTTGTCAGTGTACATCCACTTTGAGAGAGAAACCTTTATTAATATCAATAGAAGAGTACAAGAGATTGATTACAATGATCAAATTTACTAGAAAAATTTGATTTTGTGGAGAAAAGAATTGAAGAAGATTAGGATTGCCAAAACCCTAATTAGAATAAATTTTGATCTAATCTCTTGATTTTGTCATATCTCCTTTTGGATTTGATGTAGCTTATATAGGCATAGAGAAGTATATGGAAATTCCCAAAATTTCCTCTAGATCCGAAATATTCTCCAGATCTAAAATATTCTCCAGATCCAAAATATCCTTCAGATCCAAAATATTCTCCAGATCCAAAATATTCTCTACAATAGTATCGCATACTTCAACAAACATTCAGGTCAATATTATTTACCTATTTCTTTTTTTTTATTAAAATTTGGTTTAGAATCTATTAAAGTCTCAAGTGATGTCGTGCCTCTTATTTGTAGAGTCCTACTGCAGGTTTAGCCAAGACATAAGGAATTTCCCGAATCACAACGGTAGTCCGAGGAACCGAAGAATCTATATCCAAGTTAGTGCAACACACATGAAAAGCCTTCGAGCTCTTTTACTACACCCATCATCTGTACGTCATCTTCCTCCTGTTCTGTGTTGTCCACGCTTACGCCTACTTTTATGTTATTCCTAGCATTTACATCTTCATCATCGACCATTGGTTGAGATTCTTACAATCACGACGTTGTGTTAGACTTATTTCTGCTCGCTTACGCCTGAAGCCGTTGGTTGAGATTCTTGCAAAATTCTTTCGGAAATTGACTTGTGGCTGCTGCTAGTTCCTACAAGCCGGTGACTGGAAATACTATTGTCCTGGTAAATCATGTTAACTAGTTGTTTGAAGTTTGAATTTTTTTCTTTCTTTTCTTTTTGTAATTTTGTTAACTGTTGTAATATCATAGTCGTGTTGTCTACTTACTTTGGTGCTGTCTAGCTACTTCTTTGTTAATTGTTGTAATATCATAGTTTATTATTAGAACTCGAAAGTTTGTTTATGTTGAATATATTGAAAATATTTTGTTTATTGACCTTTGTACTGAATATGAACTGTTGTGGTTATTTATATCAATATGTGATTATTTATACTGAATATGAACCGTTGGAGAAGATCAAAAAAATCAGTTTTACTTTTTTTTTCCAATTAGCAACGGACTTTGACCGTTGCGAAATTAATATTTCCAACGGACTTTAACCGTTGCAAAATAATATTTCACAACGGCTCAAGTCCATTGCAAAATATTTTCTACCCCCTATTTCGCAATGGTCTAAAGCCATTGCTAACATAACTTGCAATGGCTCAAAGCCGTTGCGAAATGACGTTTATGGTATAGTGATTACATTTCCAAATACCAAAACCAAATACATAATATCAGTCTTGTACAAAACCTTCAGAGTACTTAATATTAAAATTGTAATCCCCAATAGAAAATGCCATAGATAAGAGGAATCAAAGCCAAGGAATTCATCTTTCAACTTCAAGCTAGAAGAAGGGATATCCGAACTAAGCTTGAGTATTTACTTCCTAAAAACCTGAGGGGGTGAGGGGAACGAAAGACAAGAAGACGAAAGAAAATGGGTCAGACATAAGCCTGGTAAGTCCAGTGATTATTTAGCATGTAAACAGGTAAAAGGATCATGACATGAATAAACTGAACCTAGGACAGTACCCTAGAAATAAGATAACAGTAAAGAAGGCAAGACAAACTGAATATACTATCGCACTCATTTCTATTTCTCTGCACCTACTAACAAGTGTTTCAACTTGCATCATGTGTTCATGATAAAATGATCCCCTTTATCGATCAGCTCCTACTCGCATGCATTTATGACTTGTGTCATTCGACCACGCTTGATTGTACATACCTGTGCTGGTCTCACCATGGGGTGTATCAATTCCTGTAGTGGCAACCCAACACAAATTCAAGAAGCAAAGTGTATACTACTGATGCCCAGTGCCTGATTTGTCCATGCCGGAGTACGTGCACGCCCATACACTGTTGGATCCTACACTGCTGCACCACTCGCCATTATTTTGACTGCTTATAATCAGCCCAGTAATCGTGCCCCACCTTGCCTAATTTAGGGTACCATGATACGTCTATGTGGGTTACTACTGAAATGGGTCCCCGTAACTAGGGTTTCCTAATCAACATGTTAAAATGGTTAAGTGTTTTCAAATTAATCTAACCCACCCATCAGTTAAGTTAACATGTTGTATTGGTTAAGTGTTGCCTTAATTAACTTAACCCTACCATTCTTAGCCTGCCTTAGCTTTAATTCATTCATTAAAGCGCCAACCACTCACATTATATATGTATTGTTGCGGTCGCTGGATGTGTCGGGCGGTTCCGGGCTACCTTACACCGCAACTCAATCTAACCTCTAGTTTTTCGGGCTTAATGAGCTAACCTCTCACATTAGATCTATATTGTTACGGTTGCTGGATGTGCCAGGCGGATCCATGCAGTCTTACACCGTAACTCAATCTAACCTCGGGTTAGGCACAATAGTCTTTTAATTAATTTACATATTTACCATTTATATTTATATGTAAATTATCCACACATGAAGTCATGCCCCATTTGCCCTCTAAATTATGTCCATAACTCTTAGGTATACAAATTATACCATTTTATGCCATTAATCATATACATGATTATGAGCTAACCTATGCCAATAACATATAATTTAATATTTTTCCCAATGTATCACCCGTTATCCGTTCGCATAAATTACATAGAATGTTAGGCTTGCAAATTTAGCCTAACTCATAAACAAAAGGGAAAAGCAAAAGGGACATTTAACATTTCAATAACATAAAACAGTATAAATCAACTAAGCATGTATAATATAAATTTGGCATAGTACTACACAATTTTAATTAAGCATGTAAATGTGAACTTACATTAGAGTTGGACCAAATTAACATAGATCTAAATATCTAAGCATGTAGATCTTGGTCATATAAGCATTTATGAACATGACTTTGGCTTATGAACTTGCATATAACATGTCATAAAAGAATCGCCAAATATATATATATATATATATATATATATATATATATATATATATATATATATATATATATATATACGACATGATAGGTCCATCACCAAATTTATACAACATGATAGGTTCATCACCAAATTAACAAACAACATGATAGGTTCATCACAAATTTTATATACAACATGATAGGTTCATTGCCAAATTACGATACAACACGATGGATTCATCACCAAATTAAGATACAACATGATATATTCATCACCAAATTAAGATGCGACATGATAGATTATATAAATCACAATAGCCTCGTAGGCATAAGTAATTTCAGAATCAGAATACGATTATCTAACAACTAGGCACAATTCTAGTTTCTCTTTATTACAAGTCATGACTTTTACTCGATCAAATCTAAAGAATAATCGAACTTACAAATAAAAGGACAAATCTTGTTTTCTGGGATCTGATTTCTGAAACTGAAAAGCTATCCTTTGGTGTAGACTACTGATTCTCTAGTTTTGATTTGATTTGGGACTTCCTAACTTGACTTGTAGTTTAGAAAAAAATGGTGGCTACGCTAGTTTGGCCATGGACTGCATGACGGCTTCAGAGAGCAATTTTATTTGGTTTTAGGGTTGAGGGTTAGGGTTATTTATATAGAAGTTTAGATTAATGAGAGCCGTTAGATTATCCTAGGAGAAATCAGAGCCATCCAGACCAAATAGAGCCAACCGGAAGTCGCCACATTTGCCTTAGTGACTCAGAAAACGTCACTGGACAAAACAGTCCAGATCTGGCCGAGGGGGTCGACCCCTACAAGGAGGGTCGACACCCCGGTCGACACCCCTCTTGGGGGTCGACACCTATGTCGCCCCCTCCCCCCGGGGAGAGTCGACCCCTATTGGTGGGAATTTTCCCGCCCAGACGCTTCTCTCGGAATTTTGAAATTCGAACTATTTTTTTTGATTTACTTATTATTAATATTTAATTTCCGTTTAAACTTGAAATCTTCTGAATTCCATAACCTCTTCATACGGAGTCCGATTCATGCAAACTCGGACTCTATCTCAAGCAGAATTCCGAGACGAACGCAATGGCGAAACCCGTTTCCCTTAATTTCCACTTAAGTATTCTTTAATTCGTTACTTTAATGTTTATAGAAAATACGAGGTGTTATATTCTCCCTTTCTTAAAGGATTTCGTCTCTGAAATCTTCAAGTCAAGAAGAATGTATATCCTACCATCCAATTGTCCATCTACTCAATCATTAAACACAGGCATCCATTGTCCTTAAACAGATTTCTAATGCTTTCGTGACTATATGCATAGTGTGTGTATATGTCCTTATTTAATGCAAAATCAGGCGGTCTACTGATTCAGTTGACCTCCTTAATGCAAATCATGATAGTGACATGAGTCCATTATGTATGCAATTATTCCTAATCGTACTTTATAACTTCTACATGAGTGCACAATCATTTATACAAGTGCAATATCCATATGACAACACATCAAGTTTCAATCCATGTACAAATACATATACGCATATGCAATATGAAAGTGACTGAGCCGATTTAGTACCTAATGTGTGTGTATATGCATCCACGAGCAACCACCATCAACCATAACATGTTTCAATTACATGTTTACATCCATTGGTTTTTACCTAAGGGTCTAGAATAGGACCGAGGAGATATATTTAAAAGATAAATATAAGCGTGCATAAATGTAATAACCCGTAAATTCCCCAATAAGGAAATTTTGGATTGCTTTGAGGACAAGACGAATCAGAACACGAACAGAAGAATATTTCATTGTTTATTACAACAGTTCCATCAGAATACAAGAATATACAGAGTATGAATCAATATTACACATTGATAAATATCAGAGATTTAAATTATATTTAAATACATAGCAGCAAAAAAAAAAATACAAAGCACAATTGAAAGAAATACACGGATACAGAGCTTTCCGAGTATCACTTCAGCTAAAAACCAGGATCCTGTGTATATAAATCTGCAAAACCCAACCACTAGCTGCCCGTGCGGAAAATAAGGGCACCCAGAGTTTAGGTTAAAACAATAAACTCCAGGTCAGTCATGTGACTGGTGCGAGAACTAAAACAATTATTAATCTTTATTTTTAAAGTTAGGTAAATCAAAGGACCACGCCGTATAACACGAAACGGGTTTCCTTCCATGAATACCAGTGCATAAAACAAACAGCGCAATGCTAAATAAAGAAAAATGAAGCTATTATAAGACCCAGGTCCCATCACACAATGCAACGCAGGCCAGAGGATAGGGTTTTACCTTATGATAGCCAAAGAATGCTTGATACGCTAAATTTCATCTTTTATTATTACTGTAAGTGTATAGTGTCAAAACAATTACAATCATAAGTATCAATCACAGACGGCATAAGTGCCCCATACCACTATGTCGCCATCCTAGGCTCTACAATCAAAATCGCAAAGTCACGTATTTGGAAATTGGATTTCCGTCATGAGTCGAGGCAAGGGGCAAGCTCCTCTTCGTTCGAGACACTCTAGCAAATGTCTCAGGACCATACACAACGATCCTGGATCTTCAGGGCCGGTCCTCTCTTACTTTTGAGGATTGGCAATTCCTGAACACACGTTTCCCGGTCCTATCCGACCTATATCCGAGGCGCCTCGCATCCAACAACCACACAGGTAAAAAGTATATAAATTTCAGGGCTGGTAGGTCACTGACATCACCCATAGCTAGAAAGAAACGTCGTGCTCTCCTTGCAGTCACTATCCCTTTTTAACTCATACCGAGGTGTGAGGCTCGCGAATTAACGTTATACACAAAGCTATGCCACATAGGTCGTGCTTTGATCATCAACTACAAGACTTTGCTTTTCAACAGAAGCCTTGATCATCTGCCACTTAGGCATGCCACACAGGCAATTCACTCCATGCGACTGATGTCCATCGATATACAACCTCTGAGCTCGTACGTTTCAGAGAAGGGCGTTAAGCAAGAGAATAAATTCTCTGCCGCCAAACAGATGTATATTTAATAGAGATCAATCAACACAGAATAAAATCCAATGTCAGACACACAGTCCATTTACAAGTTCGTTCTAGGTCTGAACGAAACCGGAGGAACCTTATTCCTCGCATATCCATCGATCTCCAAGTACGTCTGGACGATCACCAACTGATTCCCTCCTCTTGGATGTACAGCCCAATCAAGATCATCAATAATCATCCAAACGATGTGAAGACCTCCGGTCTTCAACCACCATCTTCATCTTCGACTTATCATCGAATCGGTTATTTAGAATGGGTATAAACCCGGCCTTTTCGAATAACCCGCGTATATAATAAACAAGTGTTACACAAACACAACATACACCTTATTCCAATTTAGAATATTCTTTATTCAAATATTCACATTCTTAGGGAAAGGTTCCCATTAATTTTATCAAAGATAAATTCTTCTAAATTTATTCTTTGATCTTCCTTTGGATGTCATTTCAAACCAAATTATGGTTTTCCAAACTAATCGGGATTAGCGAACCACACCGAAGTAATTATTTATTTTATTTCCCAATCCCAACCTATTCATCCCGTGGAGAAAAACTGGTAATATTCCATATCTAACACCACAGTGTTATCGGTAAATATTAATTACTATTTCACGTTCAAATCTAATTAAAGATTTAACTATCGCTTAGAGCAAAACTGGTGATACTCCATTCTCGATCACTTTAATCTAATTAAAGATTCATTAAAACTCCACTTAGTTTTAATCTTCCCAAAAATCAACATCCTGTCTTTAACTGGGTTAAAGAACCAATGTCATCTAAAACATGGTTCACGATAAACCCAAAATCACATTCCATTGTTAATTGGGTTAAAGAACAGGTGTTATTCAGAACACCGCTCACGATAAACCCTAAAACCAATTTAAATTCAATTCCAATTAAATACTAATTAACTGGACAATTTCACTAAATCTTAATTAAAAGATTTATTCTTTTCCAAACTGGGTCCAAGAACAGTGTTATTTAAGACACCATTCACGACGAACCTAAAATCTAATTTGATATTAAATACAAGGCTCTGAATAGAAAATATATCGGCTTATATTCAATATCAAATTGTGAAACCAACAAATATCGTATTGGAAATAGCGATATGAGTATATCTTTCAAATTTCCACAACCATATTTGTATAATCACGAAATCTAACATCGAAATATTCCGAAGATAATTTCGATTCAAATCCATTCCAATTCGTATATTGGAAATTCTAATTATTTTAAAACCACTTCAAATCCAATTTGTTTATTCAAAAACATTGGATTATAATTCTAGTTCAAAACTAGTTCATTTCAATAAAAATATATTTTATCCTTTCAAATATGGGATTTTTCATCCCAGTTCTTTCCAATTCATATACTTAGATTTTACACAAATTATTAATATTTTTAATAATTTTATCAAGGCCCGTACAGTCGGTTTTCGGTAACACCACCGAACTGCACTTACATCGACCTTTTCCAAATTTGATTTGGACATGATTCCAAATCCAACCGTTAGATTTCAAATGTCTAATATTCATTGGAAATCTCTTTTTGATACGAACCGAAAGGTTCTGGTTTCAGGAGAATCCGACGGTCGGATCTCCCGTAACGTCAATTCGAAGTCAATGGTCGAAATTCGCGAACTACCGCGGCGCGGCGCGTTCTATTCAGGCCATTTAATATGTATAATATATATATTATATATATTTCGTCGATTTCAATTCAAAATGTATTTTATAATTCGTTTTAAATTTGTCTTCAAAACAATTTCAACTTCATATTCAATTTCAAATTAAAATTGAATATTTCGTATCATTAATATATAAATGATAATATTTTCGAAACGTTATATTTTGAAATCACTTCCTTTTCGATATTCATTATAAAAACGAATATAATAGATATAAATATCGTTCGCGTCAAAATGGCGCATATATAATCAATACGGCTTTATATATTTCAATAACTTCGTTATCCTATTCAACAAATGAATATTTTCTTCAACACATGAACATATATATTTCTTTCAACACATGAATATTTTCAACACATGAGTATCGTCAACACATGATTATTTTTGTTATTCAACACGTGAATATAATTTACTTTCTAAATCGGAATGAGACCCACTCAATTACCATATAATGTTATTTATATGGGTTCTATACAACACATGTATATAATAGCAATGATAAATAATCAATCATCATCTAAAGTGCACCACCCAACTGCATAAGCATTAAATATGACTAATTAACGCTTACACAGTCTGTCAATCAAACGATCGACATACCACTAAACAATTGGGATTAGTGTACATTGAATATCATCCCAACACCCGTATGGGGTTTCAAATCAACAAACACAGATTTTTATTTGTGCAGTTGGGCGATGTGTAAAATTTATCGTCCCAATCAATATCCTTCAAATAAGTGTACATAAACAAACCGTCTGATTTGTAAACGAATATTTATTTATTCTTTCACGTTAAATTCATATTTTTAACGATAAATAATTTATTTTAACACATGAATATACTTCCATTCATTCCACATCATAATCAATTTTCACAACCACATAAAACATACAAGCCATCCACGGTCTATGGAGGACGGATGTCAGGTGGTGCTAAGCACCGTCTGCATCCTAGTATATATTTCAACTAGAAAAATAAATTAAAAGTGAGAAGTTCTCACCTAGAAGCTAAACCAAACGTCACGACTCTTCATATGTAGGAAATCTTCGCCGTTCTCACCTTTTGTCACTTTGTTCCCCGTATTCGCTACATATATAAAAATCACATTTTTATATTGTTGCTATGTATATAAAAATCACATTTTTACACTGCTATTATATAGATAAAAATTCTATTTTTATACCGCTACTATATAGATAAAAATTCTATTTTTATACCACCACTATATAGATCAAAATTCTATTTTTATACCGCTACTATATAGATAAAAATTCTATTTTTATAACGGTGTTCATACAATAAAAATCATATTTTTCTCTCTCGCCATTCTCTATATAAAAATCACATTTTTATATATAAAGATCGTATTTTTATTGACGCTACTTCATTATAGAAATCATACTCTCATGTATATAAAAATCTAATCTTTATCTTTCTAAAAATTATATATTTTTATAATTCCATCACTATTCAAATAAAGAAAATCATATTTTTCTTTGTTAAAAATTATATATATATATACATATTTCTATGCATAAAGATCCTACCTTTCTATGAAATAAAATCTCGCCTCCATTATATAAAGATATCACCTTCATAATGTTATTTACATAAAAATCACATCTTTATAGTGTTATCTAGATAATAAAAATCATATTTTTACGTTGCCTCTGAGATGACAAAAATCGTATTTTTATTCCTCTAACTTCAAAATAAAATAAAAATCAAATCTTTATGTGTATAAGAATCACGTCTTTATCTCATGACATCTCCTATAAAGATCATATTTTTATAGTGCCATCATATAAATAAAAATCCTATTTTTATTTGGAAAAAAAATCACATTTTTAATAAAATTCAAAGAAGGAAGAATAAATTCAAAGTCACTCACATGCCAAGGCGGAAGAATGCTAAGGCGACGGAGGAACAACGACTCCTTTGGAGGTGCGGAGCTCGCCTGCGAGGTTAGGGGCTTAACCGCGAAGTGAAAATCATAAGGTCGGATTTTTATTGGAAGGAGGGGATGTCCGGTGTGGTGGGGGGGCCAATAAGGCGGCACTGGAGGTTGGGGAGGTGGCAGGGTGTCGGCGGTGGTCGGGGTGTGGGCCGGGGGCGGAGGCACGGCGGTTTTTGGGGGGAATAGGGGGCATGGTCAATTAAGAAGAGGGGGAGGAGGAGAGGCAACAGGGAGGAGAAGGAGGAGGTGAGGGAGAGGGCGCGGTGGCCCACTTGGGCGGCGGCGGTCGACGATCGAGAAGGGGGGCGACGCGGTTTTTTTTTTCATTTTTGATTTCGTCTGAGAGAATAGAAGGGGAAGGAGAGAGAAAGAGTATATTAATATATTTATTTATTTATTTATTTAATTATTTAATTTCAAAAAGAAACTTTTAATTTCTAAATCGAACCCACCGACTGTCGCCCATAGCTAATTACCCCCATTCCGAACACAATGGGATATGTACCGTAAGCTGATTCGATCAGTTTTCATCAAAATCAAAATATAAATCTTTATATTGAATTTGAACGCACATTTCAATTTACCGGGGCCACATACTAACCCAAAAAATTCCCAAAAAATATTTTCTAGCTTCGAATCGACGATACGGTCCTAACAAAACTAATTTCGTCATATTCTGAGACCGTTTGAAAAATGGCTATTTTCTGGTCGATCGAAATTGACTGAAACTGTTCAAACACGTTTTCCGTCGCCATGCTCACATATTGATTCAGAAAATTATGAATTTTGGAATCTAGCAATAACCCGACATCACGGATCCAACAAAAGTGGTTTCGTCAAAAACCGAGGTCGTTTGCAAAATTTCCATTTTTAAGGGCCAGAATTCCATAACGATTATTCTTAATTTTCAACTGGGCATAACTTTTTATTCCTGTTATGAAATTTCAATTTTTCGGATTCGTTGGAAAGATATTCTCAAATAGATTCTAATATTTTTGATTTCACTAAAATCCGAATTATTTTAATCTTGTACACTCATTTGAAATTTGAAATCGAATTTTCAAACTACCGCGCCATTTTCTATTCCTTTTATATTTAAAATAAAATATTTATACTCTAACGACGATTGAATAAATATATACATTCTACTTCTATTCAAAATAAATTCCTCGTCGTCATTGTTTAAAATAAACCATTTTAAATATTCAAAATTCATCAAAATTGCTAAAATAAATTTTTTAAATTGGCTCGGATTTTCCGGGTTGTTACAATAAACTTATGGAAAAGAGATCAAGGATGTACCCTCAAAAAGAAAAGGGTAGGCTGCGCGTATCTTGTCCTCAGTCTCCCTGGTTGCGTCTTCCTCAACGTCACTCCATTAAACTTTAACAAGCTTGACTTCACGGTTGCGTAGCTTTTTGACTTATATCCCTAAGATACGAGTTGGAACTCTCCTCACTGTTGCTTCTCGCTCCACTTCTATTTCCTCTAGTATGCTTAGCTCTACAATTTCCGCGGACTCATGTAAGCACTTTCGTAGATGAGAGACATGAAAAACGTTATGAACTCCAGCCAATCTTTCTGGCAGCTCTACTTTATAAGCTATCTTCCCAATCCTTTCAATGATAGGAAATGGCCCTACAAATCTTGGTGCCAATTTTTCCGCAGACCCGAAGCGAACGACATTCCTCAAAGGAGACACTTTAAGGAAAACCCTGTCTCCAACCTCAAACTCAATGTCGGTCCTTCTTCTATCAGCGTAGGACTTCTGTCTATATTGTGCAGTCTTCATTCGTCTTCGTACCAAGTCCACCTTCTCTGAAGTTTCTCTACTCATGTCCGGCCCAAGTACAACCTTATCTGTAGATTCCCCCCAACAAGTTGGCGATCAGCATGGTCTTCCAAAGGTGCCATGCCTATGGTGGCTTGGTAGCTATTATTGTAGGAGAATTCCACCAAAGGAAGATGATCCTCCCATGTCCTTCCAAAATAAAGAATGCACAATCTCAAGAGGTTTTCTAATACTCTGTTCACCCTTCCCGTCTGACCATCGGTTTGAGGGTGATAGGCTGTGCTTAAGCATAGCTGTGTGCCTACAGCCTCTTGCAAACTCTTCCAAAACTTGCTCATAAAGATAGGATCTCGAGTGCTTACTATGCTAGAGGGTATTCCATGCAGTCGAAACACCACTTTAAGATAAATGGATGCTAACGATGAGGCAGTCCTCCTACTCTTAACAGGTATAAAGTGAGCGCTTTTAGTGAGCCTGTCCACTATTACCCAAATATTGGTATTGCCCCTTCTTGACCTAGGCAACCCATCAATAAAGTCCATCGAAATGCTATCCCATTTCCACTATGGGACCTCTAGAGGATGAAGTAGACCACCAGGCTTCTTCTGCTCCGCTTTGACTTGCTGGCATATCAAGCATTTAGAGATAAAATTCAGCTATGTCCTTCTTCTTGCCATTCCAAAAGAAAACCCTTTTTATGTCTTTATACATTTTGTTCCAACCTGGGTGTATGGTCAATTTAGAATGGTGTGCTTCTTCGAGAACGGTTTTCACCAAATCTCTTGCTTGTGGGACGCATAGCCTTCCATCCCGTCTCAACCAACCCTCGTCATCGATGGAGTATCTATTGAGGTGACTAGAAGTCTCACCTCTCATTAGCTTATTCATCACGTCAACTACCTGAGGGTCTTCACGTTGCGCGGTTCCTATTGAGTCCAAATGTGTAGCTCACACCTCTAGTGTTGCTAACAATCCAGGTACAAACTAAAAGGAAGGTCTAAAGTCAAAGTTTTTTATGTACTCCAAGCTTTGCCTTTCTACAAATAGAGGAATTAGGGTCAGCTTTTTCCTACTCAAGGCATCTGCTACAACATTGCCCTTGCCAAGAGTATAAGCAATCTCAAAATCGTATGAGGCAAGAAACTCCATTCACCTTTATTGTCTCAAGTTAAGGTCTTTCTATGAGAAAAGGTACTTTAACGATTTATGGTCAGTAAACAATTCAAACCTTTCTCCTAGTAGGTAATGATGCCATGACTTAAGAGCGAAAACAATAGCAGATAGCTCCAAATCATGAGTTGGGTAGTTCTTCTCATGTACCTTCAACTGCCTTCCTCCATAATAAACTACTTTTCCCTCTTGCATCAAGACAACGCCCAATCCTGTTCTGCATGCGTCTGTGTATACTGTAAACATCTTATTCCCATCAGGCAATGTCAGAACTGGGGTTGTTGTCAGAGCCCTTTTTAGTCGTTGGAAAGCAATGTCGCAATCCAAATCCCAGGCAAATGTTAGGTTCTTCTTCGTCAATCTTGTAAGTGGTGCTGAGATCTTCGCGAAGTCTTTAATGAACTTTCGGTAAACGCCCGCTAGCCCGAGAAAACTTCGTACTTCGGTTGCATTCCGGGAGATCTTCCAATCTTGCGCCGCAACTACTTTTGCGGGATCCATAGCTATCCCCACTTTGGACACCACATGTCCAAGAAACCTTACTCCTTCTCTCTAAAAATGGCATTTGGAGAATTTTGCTTTCAGCTGATGTGCACGAAGAGTATCCATGACTTCCCTTAAATGCAAAGCATGCTCTTCCTCACTTTTTGAGAAGATCAAAATGTCGTCCACGAAGACCACTACAAATTTATTAAGGAACTCCCTGAACACCCGACTCATCAAGTCAATGAAATAGGCAAGTGCGTTTATCAAGTCGAAAGGCATGTCAAGCCATTCAAAGAAACCATCCGGGGTCCTGAATGCGATCTTATCAACGTTGTCCTCAGCCACTCTTAGCTGATGAAACTCGGTAGCCAGATCCAGTTGGGAGAAAACTAATGCACCTACAAGTTGATCGAACAAGTCGTCTATTCTTGGAAGTGGGTGCCTATTCTTCTTGGTCAGCTTGTTTAACTCCCTATAGTCAACTCATAGGAGAAGTTGAACCATCTGCTTTGGTTGCAAACATCACTGGAGCACCCCATTTAGAAATACTCCGCTTTATAAACCCCTTTTCAAGCAACTCTTTAACTTGCTTGCTGAGCTCTTTTCTTTCCCTTGGAGCCATGTGTCTAACGGGTATAGCAACGGGTTTTCATTATCAACAAAGTATATGCGGAAGTCTATCTCTCGCTTAGGAGGTAAACCCTTCACCTCTTCAAAGGCGTCCGAGTATTCACAGACTACCCTAACCGATTGCAGGTTTTCAACAGACACATCAAGAGATTCTAGGTAGCTAAGCATAACAGAGTTCATGGGATTACAAGAGATTTCGAGAGTGTTACTGAGGCGAGTCATGAATCTAACTACTCTCTTTTCATAATCGAGGAAGGCAACATTACTGGATAGCCAATCCATGCCTAGAATCAAGCTATAGCCCATGAAACCAAGAACGAAGGCGTTGCATTCAAGCCCAACGCCCAAGATAGACACTCTCAAATCCCGACAAACCATAGATAAGTGAGCCGAACCACCAATAGGATTTGAGACTACAATGGGATCCATAACTTGACTAGTATTTAGGTGCAGTGTTTCGACTATCGAAGCAGATACAAATGAGTGCAAAGCGCAAAAGTCGAAAAGAGTTCTGGGAAAAAGAAATCAAATCTTCAACCAAAACTTCCCATCTTTTTCCGATATACTGACCATGTGAACACAACCTGCCCTTTTGAAGATCCTGTACTTTGTCCTTACCCTTTCCCTTGCCTCTTTGGACAATCCTGATAAGATGTCCTGTCTCTCCGTAATGATAACAACCAGTCTTCTTCTTCTTTCTAGCGTCTTTCTTTAAGTGGCCAGGTATTTCACAATTGTGGTACTTCCTTTTTCTCTTGGCCCTTGTTATCCTTACTGCCTTTCTTTGAATCCACTTTCTTATCCTGTGTCATATCCATGTCTCCCCTGCACGTTCTCCATTCGTGACCTCCCACCAAAATGAAGCTTCATCCTTCATTAACCAAGCAGTTGGTTGAACCTTCCTCTCATTGTCTATCTCAAAGGTACCAACAAGTCCTCCACTTCGTTGAGCCAACTTCTAGCCTCGACAAACGTCTCAGTCCCATGAAGCAGTTTTCCGCACGAAAGTCCTTACACATCTTAGAAAAGGCATCTATACGTGGAGGAAGGGATTCAAAAGGGAAAGAGGAAGGAACTCAAAACAAAGAATCGGAAGAAAGATATTTGGCTTTTGGGGATTATGTTTTTCAAAATAAACTTTCCTTTTGAAAATACTTCCTTTTAAAACCTTTTTGAAAATAGTTTTCAATTTTTTTATCTAATCTGGTAACCTTCAGCTCTGATACCAAGTGTAACACCCCACGTCCGTTAATGTCACTCACAAAGGGAATGCATTAAGTTTCGTGGAGTAATAAATGCATTAAGTTTCGTGGAGTATTATAAGTAAACAGAGCGGAATATTAAAAGACAAAGAAAGTAGTATTTGAAATTTTTTATAACTTTATTGCAGCGGAAACATAAATAAGTTTGATTACATTTCCAACTACCAAAACCAAGTGCATAATATCAGTCTTGTACAAAACCTTTAGAGTACTTAATATTAAAACTGTAATCCCCAACAGAAAATGCCATAGATAAGCTGAATCAAAGGCAAGCAATTCATCTTTCAACTTCAAGCTGGAAGAAGGGATATCCAAACTAAGCTTGAGTATTTCCTTCCTAAAAAGCCAGAGGGGGGGGGGGGGGTGGGAAACGGAAGACAAGAAGACGAAAGAAAATGGGTCAAACATAAGCCTGGTAAGTCTAGTGATTATTTAGCATGTAAATAGGTAAAAGGATCATGATATGAATAAACTAAACCTAGGACAGTACCCTAGAAATAAGATAACAGAAAATAAGGCAAGACAAACTGAATATACTATCACACTCATTTCTATTTCTCTGCACCTACTAATAAGTGTTTCAATTAGCACCATGTGTTCATGATAAAATGGTCCCCTTTATCGATCGGCTCCTACTCGCATGCATTTATGATTTATGTCATTTGGCCCCGCTTGATTGTAGATACCTGTGCTCGTCCCACCATGGGGTGCATCAATTCCTATGGTGGCAACCCGACACAGATTCAAGATGCATTGTGCATGCTACTGATGCCCAGTGCCTGATTTTCCCATGCCGGAGTACGTGCATGCCCATACTCCATTGGAACCTACACTGCTGCACCACCCGCCGTTATTTTGACTGCTTATAATCAGCCCAGTAATCGTGCCCCACCCTGCCTAGTTCAGGGTTACATGATACGTCTATGTGGGTTACTACTGAAATGGGTCTCCGTTACTAGGATTTCTTAATCAACATGTTAAAATGGTTAAGTGTTCTCAAATTAAGCTAACCCACCCATCAGTTTAGTTAACATGTTGTAATGGTTAAATGTTGCCTTAATTAACTTAACCCTACCATTCTTAGCCTGCCTTAGCTTTAATTCATTCATTAAAGCACCAACCACTCACATTAGATATGTATTGTTGCGGTCGCTGGATGTGCCGGACGGTCGCGGGAAGCCTTACACCGCAACTCAATTTAACCTCGGGTTTTTCGGGCTTAATGCGCTAACCTCTCACATAAGATCTATATTGTTATGGTCGCTGGATGTGCCGGGCGGTTCCGAGCAGTCTTACACCGTAACTCAATCTAACCTCGGGTTAGGCACAATCGTCTTTTAATTAATTTACATATTTACCATTTATATTTATATGTAAATTATCCACAAATCAAGTCATGCCCCATTTGCCCTCTAAATTATGTCAATAATTCTTAGGTATACAAATTATACCATTTTATGCCATTACTCATTTACATGATTATGAGCTAACCTATGCCAATAACATATAATTTAATATTTTTCCCAACGTATCCCCCGTTATTCGTTCGCATAAATTACATAGAATGTTAGGCTCGCAAATTTAGCCTAACTCATAAACAAAGGGGAAAAGCAAAAGGGACATGTAACATTTCAACGACATAAAACAGTATAGATCAACTAAGCATGTATAATATAAATTTGGCATAGTACTACATAATTTTAATTAAGCATTTAAATGTGAACTTGCATTAGAGTTAGACCAAATTAACATAGATCTAAATATCTAAGCGTGTAGATCCTAGTCATATAAGCACTTATGAACATGACTTTGGCTTATGAACTTGCATATAACATGTCATAAAAGAATCACCAAATATATATATACGACATGATAGGTCCATCACCAAATTTATACAACATGATAGGTTCATCGCCAAATTAACATACAACATGATAGGTTCATCACAAATTTTATATACAACATGATAGGTTCATTACCAAATTACGATACAACATGATAGATTCATCAGCAAATTAAGATACAACATGATAGATTCATCACCAAATTGAGATACAACATGATAGATTATATAAATCACAATAGCCTCGTAGGCATAAGTAATTTCAGAATCAGAATACGATTATCTTACAACTAGGCACAGTTCTAGTTTCTCTTTATTACAAGTCATGACTTTTATTCGTTCAAATCTAAAGAATAACCGAACTTACAAACAAAAGGAAAAATCTTGTTTTTTGGGATCTGATTTCTGAAACTGAAAAGCTATCCTTTGGTGTAGACTACTGATTCTGTAGTTTTGATTTGATTTGGGTCTTCCTAACTTGACTTGCAGTTTAGAGAAAAATGGAGGCTACGCTAGTTTGGTCATGGACAGCAAGACGGCTTCATCGAGCAATTTTATTTGGTTTTAGGGTTGAGGCTTAGGGTTGTTTATATAGAAGTTTAGATTAATGAGAGCCGTTAGATCATCCTAGGAGAAATCAGAACCATCCAGACCAAACAGAGCCAACCGGAAGTCGCCACATATGCCCTAGTGACACAAAAAACGTCACTGGACAAAACAATCTAGATATGGCCAAGGGGGTTGACCCCCACAGGGGGGGGTTAGCACCCCAGTCGACACCCCTTTTGGGGGGTTGACACCTATGTCGACCCCTCTATGGGGAGTCAACCCCTTTGGGCGGGAATTTTCCTGTCCAGCCACTTCTCTCGGAATTTTGAAATTCGAACTTTTTATTATTTAATTATTACTTATATTTAATTTGCGTTTAAACTTGAAATCTTCTGAATTCCATAACTACTTCATACGGAGTCCGATTCTCGCAAACTCAGACTCTATCTCAAGCAGAATTCTGAGACGAACGCAATGGCGAAACCCGTTTCCCTTAGTTTCCACTTTTAGAATTAAGTATTCTTTAATTTGTTACTTTAATGTTCATAGAAAATATGGGGTGTTACACTCGTTCCGCTGAGAGTGTTTTGGATCAGGATCGACTTCACCGGGTGGGCCTACTTCTTGCTAATCATGCAATAATAAGGCTGATCATTGCCAGTGCTAAAAGAAAAATAGGGGTTGAAGGAAGAGGAGGTTCTCCCAGTTGCAAGAGGAGAGGATCTCCTGTCATGTTTGAGCGACGTAAGGCTTAGACTCAGGAGGAAGCTAGTGGAGGTGAATCTGGTGATGAGGAGGAAGTTGCTAGGGATGAGGGCCTGCTAACTACCCCTGCTCCACTTGCGCTGGATGAGGCAAGGGCAGGGATGTCTCCCAGGCTGGAGTCTCCTAAAGTTGCCTCTGAGACCTATGTCTCTCTTGAAAGGGAAGACCAGTTTGATGAGCTAAACAAACTCCTACTCGTCGTATTTCCTTGGCCTAGCGCCATTACTTTGGAGGAAATAAATCTCATCGTTGGGGAGGTCACTCTTTCGAGCAAACCGTTATCTGGTTTTTGAGAGAACACTTGGGACACACATTCATAAACATTGCATGACACATCATTTGTTTGTGTGCGTAGGGTGTTCAAATATAATTTTGAATCTGTTTCTTTTACAGGTGACATGACTCGAGGAGGGAGAGGCCAAGGTTATGCATATGGGAGCCACTGACCCACGAGAGGCGGATTCATCTCGGAATACAGGAAGAGAGCCACTTTATTTGCCGAGAACCCTTTTCCTCGTGATTATGGCAGCGAACACCACCACAGAGCGATCCCGACGGTCTTCGTCTCTGCCACCCTTTACCCGGACATCTGGGACAGACATGAGATTTGACGTATCTGGTACTAGGCATTCTTTGTTGATAGTCCCTTCTCATATTGCTCCTTCAGCTCCCGCCTATTCCTTAGAGGGAAGTTGTTGGAGCCTAGTTATCAGAGAAAGAAGGAAATGGCAAAGAAGAAGAGGCAAGATATGGTTATTTCTGAGACCCGAGAGCTTACCGTTGAGGAGAGAAAAGCCTTGCTGAAAGAGAAATTCCCCAGGCATTACTTTGACGAGATAATGTTGCTTCCTGATATCAACCCGATTCCTCGTGTTGATACCGAGGAAGCGTGGATGAAGGTGAAGGCTTCTTATTACCAGGTCGACGAGTTTAGGAAGCATTCTGTTAACTTTTCAAATTTGATTAAACAGAAAAATGTTTAAATCTAGAGCCGGGGGTTGACCATAGATGCCGAGCGGACTACCGTTCGAAGCCAAGAAAAAGAGATAGGTAAGGTCGGTCCTTGTAGCATGGCTTTTTCTTTGTTCTTTGTAACCTAAATAAGTGTTAACCATTTGTTATTGAAATAGCGGAGCTGAAGGAGAAGTACGAGAAGTTATAAAGGGAAGCGGAGCTTGCTTCTAAGACCTTTAAATATACCATGGCCTCGGTATCGACTGAGAATGCTCGTTTGAAAAAGGAGAATTCTAAGCTGACGGAAGTGAACATCCAATTGTCTACAGAAAACGAGAAGTTATACCAACTCCAAAAGGACAATGAGGCCTTGGTACTGGAGAAGGAGAGGCTGAAAACCGAGAACGAAGGGGTTCATAGGTTGTAGAGGGAGAACGACGAGCTGAGGAGACAGCTGTGGGTGGTGAAGAAGGAAAAAGAGTAGGTTGTGGCCAACAATAGGGATGTACTGAGCTCGTTGGAAGTGCTAAAGGCTGAGCAGCAAAGGTAGGTGGAGAGGCTTAGTGAGAAGATTGAGGACACCGAGGCCAAGGTGGAGGAGTCATTAGAGGAAACTATCCGAGGTATGTATCTAAAAGTCATTGAGGTTCCGTGGATTCTCGCGAGTCTGGGACTACCCTCGGGAGATGGCTCAGACGTGGGAGAGATTGGTGCCATTTGAGGACCAGTTGCGGGAGCTGGAGACAGTGGATGAAAACCAGCTTATGGGGGAGCTTTTGACTGATTCTGAGCGTAAGGTGTTGGAGGAAGGAAGGAGATTGTTGCAGGAGGATGCAGAGAGGGGGAGATTGGCGAAGCGTGCCATGGAAATTGGAAAGTTCGTGCCTATTGAGAGTGTGATTGTCGCTTAGAAATTTGCAGAGGGGAGTTCTAACCGGTCGTGGGTCCCTCTATCAGCCACGACTAGCGGTCCCACAGTCCCATCTCATGTCTCGGCTGAGTATGACTCTAATCATCTAGAGTTGGGATTGACGAGATCTACTTTTACTGCAGTGGCGAGCACCTCCCTATCATACTTACGCTGTACCTTCCTGGAGGTAGTGTTTCATTATCACAAATACCCGAAGAGGATTAGAGCACTAAATCCACGGAAACTAAATAGTCGATTTTTTTTGCCTTTTAGAGCCCCACTTGGAGTGGAAGCGACAATAGGCTTTGCCACCATGCTTCCTCAAACGTCTGAGTTTGGATTGGGTCTACAAGGTATACAATTTGGAGAGGGAGGGGGACACACGAATACGTTTTCAGATGTGGACTTGCCATCGAGCCTTTATAAAGATCTTCTCAAGGAGGGAGAGGTGATGGATGGTCAAAGCGCTCATGTGACAGGTCCGGTGGAGGCAAGTGTGCAGATAATGCACGACATGGTGGAATCTCAGAAAGCCTATATGGCGGCGAAATCAAAGTAACATGAGGAGAAGAGGAAACGAGATGAGGCTGCCCTATAGAAGGCATAGGCTAAGTCCCGGGAGAAAGCCAAGGAAAAGTTTTCGCAGTGGCGGCAAAGAAGGGAGATGCTAAGGTAGAGAAGGAGAGGGTCACTGAAGGGGCTAGAAAAAAGAAAGTTGCTGATGAGGTGAAGAAGGAGAGAGCCGACAAGGAGGCTAGGAAGAAGAAAGTCGCTGGTGAAGCCAACAAAAGGGCAGAGGAGGCCTTTAAGAAGCTTAAGGAAGATGCAGCTATGCAACTCAAGGCCAAGAAACGAGCTGATCAGATGGCCGCCAAAGATGCCAAGAAGAAAGCAGAGTTAGAGGCCAAGAAGGCTCAGGAGAAACTGAGGATGTGCATGCCCTTGCTTCAGATTTGTTCTTAAACACTGCAATATATTTCCCTCAAGGAGGTTACAGTAATTACAAGCGACGAGGATGATGGTGGAAAGCGCACTTATGGGAATAGTCCACAATATCTTGATCGAGTGTTGGCCAAAAATAACCATATCTGAGAACTTTCTTTGCTAGGGTTTGCCCCCCAGTATGGTCATTGCATTCGCCTTCATGTATATCTAGCAACACATGGTCGGCATTGTTGTGGGCTACACACCGGAGTGATGGAATAGAGTAACCCCTCCGGTAGAGCACCCCATCTAGGATGATGTAGCGAGATGATTTGTGGGTAAGTGCTCGCCTATCTTTGTAACGCTCGGGGAGGATTCCATGCTGCAAGTAGTTTCTAGTTGGTGTCATCCAAGATTTGAGCTCAGGTCTGATCTTCATCATCGCTACCAGATCATTCTGCATCTGATCGATGCTCGGAGAGTCGAGTACTTCGACTGGGGCAAGTCCCATAAGCTGCGCAACTTTCTCGTTTTGTGCTCAGGGAATATGCATGACGATGTCGTGATCGAAGTTGGTGAGTAGTTCACGAACCTGCACGAGGTAGGGGCGAGCCGTACCCCCTTAGGTCGATACTCCTCCTACACCTGGTGTACGATGAGCTGCGAGTCAGAGTAAATCTGGATAGTCTTGATGCTAATTTCGATCGCAATTCTGAGTCCAACGATCAAAGCTTCGTATTCTGCATCATTGTTGATAGTAGGAAAGTCAAGCTTCAATGCATAGCATATCAAGCGTTCCTCAAGGGTAATGAGCACGACTATGGCGCCAGAACATTGATTGTTGGAGGATCCATCCACAAACAATTTCCATTGAATATATGGAGTTTCTTTATCTTCTCGAGGAGGCTCTTCCGGAACGGTGAACTCCACTGTGAAATCGGCGAGGGAATACCTGAGGAGGGCTCGGCGAGGAATGAATGCGATCTCAAACTAGCTCAGTTTTATGTTCCACTTCAGAAGTCGCCCAGACGCCTAGGGTCGTTGTAGGACTTGTCGTAGCAGCTGGTCAGTGAAGACTTTGTTTGAATGGGACTGAAAGTAAGGCCGCAGCTTCCGGGAAGAAATCAACAAGCAGTAGGCCAGCTTTTCAAGCTTTGGGTAGTTCTTTTCTGCCTCCATTAATCTTTTGCTGGTGTAGTAAACGGGTCATTGGACTCGGTCTTAACCGCGCATGAGTGCTGAGCCAATTGCCTGCACAGAAATAACCAAAAAAACATGTAAGTACTCGTGATCCACAGGTTTGGACAAGATAGGTGGTCACTCTAAGTGATTAAGGAGATCCTAGAATATGGTAACACATTTTGGTGTCCATGTGAGTTGTGCTTCCCCCTTCTGAGCAAGTCAAAAAAGGGAATGCATTTGTCCTTTTCCTTTAAGATGAATTGACTTAGGGCGGTGACCTTCCCGTTTAAACTCTGAACATCTTTGATGCTCCAAGGAGCTTGGATGTCCCGAATTTCTTTAATCTTATCTGGATTGGCTTCGATGCCTCGCGAATTGACAATGAAACCCAAGAATTTTCCCGATGCAACGCCAAAAGAGCATTTCAAGGGATTGTGTTTCATGCCATATTGGCGAAGGCTATGCAGCTAAAGCTCCGCAATATCTTCTCTATAGACCATAGCTCTCTTCAACCGCTACGCTATTTCAATTTAGCGCTGATGAACAGTAGATCCGCTTCTATCCCCGCTATTTTCCGTGGCATCCGCTAAATCAAAGCTATTTAGCGTCCGCTTTAGCAATATTAATATATAAAGCTTGATTTAACTATTTCTCTTTTTAAAAATTCAGTAAATTTAGCATGAATGGTTAAATATACGGCATAAATGCCTAATATATATATATATATATATTAATAATCAATTATACTCTTCAAACTTAACATGCATAACTACGATATTCCATGATTTTGTTATATAAGATTAATTAATATTAGGTTCTTACGCACATATAATATGATAAAGATAATTAATTAATTTTCAACTGTTTTTTTACATTTAATGAACCTTTTTGCACCTCCGCTATATCCCCATTATTTCCCCGCTTTATCCGTGCTACACCTTTATGCGCCTTCATCGCCATAGAACCGCTGAGCGCTTTAACTGCACAGAGCGGAGGACACCGAACATTTTGGAGAGGTCTCGGATGTGGTTGTTAGATACCCTCATTTTCACGAGCATATCGTCCACGTATACCTCCATGCTCTCTTGATCCGGTCCTTGAACATGAGGTTGACCAGTCGTTGGTTGGTAGCTCCAAAATTCTTAAGGCCGAAATGCATGACGAGATAGTAGTAGAGCCCAAGGTCGGTTATGAAAGAAGTATGATCCAGGTCTGGGAAGTATATCGGAATCTGATTGTAGCATGAGTAGGCATCCATGAAGGACAGTAGTTGGTAGCCGGTGGTTGAATCAACGAGCTGGTCGATCTCTGGGAGTGGGAAGCTATCTTTAGGGCATGCCTTGCTCAAGTCGGAGAAGTCGACACATGTTCGCTACTTGCCATTTGCTTTCTTGACCAGGATTGTATTGGAGACCCATTAGGGTAGAAGGACTCTTGGATTAAACCATTATTGAGTTGCCTATCCACCTCCTCTTTGAGTGCTGTCGATCTTTTGATTCCCAAGACTCGACGTTTCTGTTTGTTCGGGAGCTGCCAGGGATTGATAGTGAGCCTGTGACAAGCGATTCTTGGATCGATGCCAAACATATCGGAGTGGATTCAGGCGAATACGTCGAGGTTGGACCTTAATAATTCCAAAAGCTCTTCCTTTATTGTGGGGTGAAGTTGCGATCCAACTTTTAAGACTTTGTCGGGTCGTCGGGGATGATCGGAACATCCACCGTTGGTTCTACCGGGGTAGCCCTCTTGAAATTAGGTTCTTCGTCCAACCTTAGATCGAGATCATCGGAAAGATGACAGTAGCGTCTGAGCTAGGACTCAGACGCCTTTGATTGCTATGTAGAGACGGTCTTGGCGCAAGAAGGTGGACGCACAGTCTTGCCGTTGTCCTTATTGCGCGCATTCTTCCATTCTACGAGGTAGAAATCTCTAGCTGTTGCTTTGTTGCTTTTAACGGTGCTGATCTCATTTTCTGTCAGGAACTTCATTAGAAGGGACCACGGTGACATGCAGACTCAGAACTTTACAAGGAAGGGACGTCCAAAGAAGACGATGTATGGGGAGACGATGTTGACCACGAAGGTAAGGATTTAGACTCGGCTTTGATCCCCTTCTCTGAGTTCCACAGGGAGGATGACCATGCCCACTGGGTGATTGGAAGATCCGTTGAAGCTGTGGATCGTGGCATGGCAGGGCTTCAAGTTTTCGGCCTCAAGTTTCATATGGCCGTAGGCCGCCTTGAAGACATTATTGACCGAGCTACCTGAGTCGATAAGGATTCTTCGGACGAAAGCTGATCCAATCTAGGCTGAGATGACGAGAGGGTCAATGGTTAGGATTTAGATTCCCATGGATTCTCTTTCGTGGAAGACGATATCATCCCACATTATCTTCTAGAGCATGGCGGGGACGGACTCGTCCAGAGTAGAGCAAGCTTTGTAGGTGGCTTGCTTTATAGACTTGGCATACTCCTCCATCTTGCCGAAGCTATCGTGTGCGGGGTGAGGTCTGCCGTAGATGTATAGAAAAGAGGCCTGATCCAGTATATTAATTGCTCTTGATTGGGGTTACATGTTGGTTCATGTCCAACCAGACAACTTCCGAACTCTTTCACATGGTTGACAATCCTTCAGTAACTGGTGTGGCGCAAAACACCAGATCCATCCATTTTTGGGGTTCGCTTAATAATATACTGGGGCTTGGCTGGTGCATGATCACGATGCCACGTGACCATTGGTTGGACGGCCCTGCGGCTGCATTTGCAGGTGCTGGAAGTGCGGGCATTGGAGGGCCCGTAGCTACTTCGGGAGGAGCAGGGTCTTGGACGTATTGTTCCAGTTGTTTCTCGCGGATAAGTTTTTTAATCGCATCCTTGAGGTGACGACAGTCATTAGTATTATGCCCATACATGTCGTGGAATCTGAAGTAATTGCTGGAGTTTTTATCGTGGTCGGTAGACTCCCTTGTGTTAGGCTTCTTGTGCTGGAGAGTATTAAGTAGATTATCACCATATCTCAATTCAGTGGAGTGTAGTTCCCATAATTTAGATAGCGGCCATGCTTCTTAGGATCTATAGGATCTTAGTTGTTGTTGCAACTGCTGGGTTTACCGTCGTTCGGCTTTGGCTTGTAAGGTGTTACTCCTTTACCCTTGTCGGAGGATTCTCCGACCTGCTTTCCTTTGACACTGTCATCGAAGTGTGTGGGTTGTTAGAGTGGTTGCCCCGAGAAGCTCGATTACACCTTGCTTCTTCTTAGCACAGGAATCACCCAGCCTCTTCGTAGAAAGCCTCTAAGGTCTTATGCTGTTTTCTGTCGATCCAGGCTCCAAATTCGGTGGTAGGAAGTGCACCTTTTTCTAGCTAGAAGAGTACAGTGCGACGTTCAGTATCATCGACCTCAACGAGGGTAGTATTGAATCGCTCGAGGTAGCTCTTCAGAGATTCTGCAGGCCTTGGTAAAATTGGGTCGGGTGAGGGCATTTTTCGGAGTCGGAACGTGCATCCTAAACTGCTTAACTAACTTTGTGGCCAGTTGACCAAAGGTGTTGATAAATTAGAGTGGAAGATGAGAGAACCAAAGCAGTGCTATGCCTGACAAGAAGACTGGGATGCACTTGCATTTGACTGTGTCGCTGTGCCTGACAAGAAGACTGGGAAGCACTTGCATTTGACTGCGTCAATGGCTCGGTTTGAGTCCATTTGCCATTCATAGTGGTTCAGGAAAGCGCAAGGGTCAGTCGTGCCATCATAGAATTCCATCTGCGGCATATTGAAGCGTCGGGACCACTCGGCTTCACGTACAATCCTAGTGAAGGGGTTATGCCTCAAGTGGGTTTCCCACGAGTCATTGGTGTTTCCCCGCGTATCTCTCATTATCATTCAGACCATGTCGGGGAGATATGATGGATGGACGTCTTCCGACAGAATCCATTGGTTTTGTTTAACTTTGGGAGTCCTATACCGTGGATGCTTTCGGTGGTGCACATCGGGCTTGTCCTCATCCATGTCATCGACATCGATTGTCTGGTTTTGGTATGGATGATGATGCTGAGATGGTTAGTATGCGTCCTGATTCAGATGAATTTGGGCCCACTGGGTGGCCGGGAGCATAGGCCCCAAGTTTTGAGCAATGACAGTTGAGTTCTGTCGAGAAGGGGGTCGATTACTCAGACCCAGCTCATCGTTGATAATCAACCGGGAGTGATCACGGTGATGCGTTCCCCTACTGTAAGTGATGGTGGTTCTATCACCGTTTCCATTTCAGTTGTGTTGGCGCGACCGCTAAAATGAGCATTAGAGCGAACAACGATGTTATTGTTGAGGCGAAACCTGGCAAGGCCTCAGTACTTGTCTACAGTAACTTAGGACTATGGAACAGGTCCCTGCTGCCAATCCTGTCCCAGCGAAACTAGCAGCTCAACCTGTTGAAGGACCTTCAACTTTCCTCAACTTTGCAAAGATTTCGTGAGTTTGACAGGCAAGCCATTTTTAGGAACTGGGAGTTTCCTTGAAGCTAAAGCATAGATAAATAAGTGTGAATGGATCTTCTAGGCAATCAGATGGGAGGAATAGCTTAGGTGTAGGTTTAATAACCCACCCGGAATGGGCCTAAATTTCGACCCGAGGAAGGCCCATCGAAACTTAGAGCCATTTTAAACGGGTCTCTGGTTCCTATGAGGATTACATTTACATAGATAATATAAACAAATACTTCGAATGAAATTCTCACATAGCGGAAAAACAAAATATAATACTGAAATAAGATGTATCACTTATTTAAAAATCACAGAAATACAACGATCAAAGTTACATCTATTCAATGGGTACATCAAATAATTCATTTTCACAAGTTTCCAAAGGAAGTAAAGCAATAACTATTAATAATAACATAACAACTTTGTCTTCTTCTATAGCTCCAATCATGACTTCATCCATGGCTTTTACCCCATCTACTAACCTGTTGGATATGTTAAGATTCACACAAACACAAAATATTTAACCAATGAGGTAGATATCTAAGTCGCTCAATAGTGTTTTTAGGGAAAACTCCTAACGATGTGGTCATTCTCCGTCACTTATGGCTCTATTAAAGGTGGATTCTTATGATCTCTTACAACCCCAAGGCGGACACTAGCCTCTTAAGACCACGTCCTAATACGTTAACGTCCTTAAAGTATATACTCTCAATTGTAATATGACAAGTAGTATTGCGAACATTACTACTTAACTGATATTACGGTAGGACACTGTTGACGCCAAAAAGTGGTCATCAACGGCCAAAATTCAGATATGAGCATGATATATAAAGAAATATCAGAAAAAGCGAGAAAAAGCAAGACAACATCATTTTTATTGTGGTTCGGCGTTAACGAGCCTATGTCCACTTTATAATCTCATATTAATATCATAAAATCGAAGATACAATGAATGAGATCGTCAGGATTTCTATTACATAATCGTTTTTGAGGAACATAGCAAGTATTTCGTGATGAAAGTGGTTGGTAGTCATGATTGAGTCATGCGTGAGCCAAAGAGTTAGGCTCTAATCTGAGCTGAAGAAGTTTCCCTCTTTGTTGTATTGCTTGGTGTATTTATAGGAAGCAGGCTTCAATAATTGGAGGTGCCATGTGTCAGTTGATCCATGTGAATAGCAGATAATGGAGCTGAGTTTTTATTAAGTGGAGTAGTTCCCTCTAATATGTGGTAGCATAAACGCATCTAGATCCGAGTTTATCGGCTTTAGAATAGGTAGTTGGACCAAGTAAGTAGGCTATTAAATAGATCTCATGACCAAGTCATTGTTGTAGTGTAAGCTGATCTCAAGACCATCTAGCCTGGGTATTTTGAGCTGAAATATTTCGATCCAAAAGCCCTTGAGCCAAGGAGCTTCGAGCCATGAATGTCCGGGAGTGTCCAATCCCATGCTCGAGCCCTGAGCGATCCTGTGATGGGTCCATGGGTTGAGGGCCTTGCCTAAAGGCGGGTCAACACTTTTGTTGACACCAGAAAGTAGTCATCAACGGCCAAAAGTCAGATATGAGCATGATATACGAAGAAATATCATAAAAAGTGAGAACAAGCAAGACAACAACGTTTTTATAGTGGTTCGGCGTTAACGAGCCTACGTCCACTTTATAATCTCTTAATAATACCATAAAATCGGAGATACAATGGATGAGATCGTCAGGATCTCTATTACATAATCATTTTTGAGGAATATAGCAAGTATTTCATGATAAAAGTGGTTGGAAGCCATGATTGAGTCCTGCGTGAGCCAAAGAGTTAGGCTCTAATCTGAGCCGAAGAAGATCCCCTCCTTGTTGTATTGCTTGGTGTATTTATAGGCAGTAGGCTTCAATAATAGGAGGTGCCATGTGTCGGTTGATCCATGTGAATAGCAGATAATGGAGTTGAGTCTTGATTACGTGGAGTAGTTCCTTCTAATATGTGGCAGCATAAACATAGCTAGATCCGAGTTTATCGGCTTTAGAATAGGTAGTTGGACCAAGTAAGTAGGCTATTAAATAGATCTCATGACCAAGTCATTGCTGTAGTATAAGCTGATCTCAAGACCATCTAGCCTAGGTATTTTGAGCTGAGATATTTCGATCCAAAAGCCCTTGAGCCAAGGTGCTTTGAGCCATGAATGTCCGGGCGTGTCCAAGCCCATGCTCGAGCCCTGAGCGATCCTGTGATGGGTCCATGGGTTGACGGCCTTGCCAAAATGCGGGTCAACAAACACCAATGTCACTTAAGTCTTCCCTTAAACAGTTGGTTAGCATGCAATGGACAAATATCTTTTATATACCAAGTATGTCCCTAGTTGAGCTCTTACAAGCTCCTCGAGGAAATGGACATCCCCCATGAACTACCCTACTATGTTATCGTTTATGCCTAACTACTTTAAGAGAAGGAGGACCCAAAGACTTACTTCAAATCTAACAAGGGTGGGTTCCATGAGTTTGGTTCCTCTCCAAGGAGTAAACCTTCGGAGGGATCGTAGTCCTAATCACTTAAGACCCAAATTAGATAAAAAGAGAGTTGGCCATTTAAGACCTTCTCAAGGTGTAGTAAATCTACATGCTTTCGCACACAATAGACTAATATATATAGTTATATATACACACATTAGACCTCTCACATTAAACTGTATACCTATAGATGCTAGATATGTCGATCGGTTCTAAGTAGACTTCTACTACAAGTTGGTTTAACTTCGTGTCTAGTGTAATAATTTTGAATGGTTCATGGTACCTAGACCCCTCACATTAGTTGGGCCTACTTGTGATTGTTGGATTTGTCGGTTGGTTCCGGGCAGACTTATACCACAAATGGCAACTAATCTCGTGTCCATGTGTCATTATTTATATATGTAGAACCGTTCTATACGCACATACAAGTAATTAATATATATTTATATATGAGGACATTTCAAATTCGAATTCTATCTTAATTGCATTTATTACGCTAATATAACGTTGATTACATTTATATAATTATAATAATTATAACGCCTAAATAACTTAAATATTCGAACGAATCAGAAAATGTTCTAACGAGATGGCAATTGTCAATTTGTCTAAATCAACGTATACAAGTTAGTTTTTTCATACTTTTACCGCTACAACTTAATCATGATGGCATAATAACAAGATGACAAATAGTAGTGGAAGGAAAATATACATACATACAAATTTCAACTTGCATCCTAGGCTTATTGGAATGATTTCAATATTAGATCAAAAATAGAGTATTACATGCACATATAATACACATATATGCTTATACTTTACACTTTGTCTAGTTCACTCCTTTTTGATGTTATGCACATAGAACGTTTACATTTGACATATTTCAAGTATGAATACGTTTGGATTCAAAGTAGAATCCAAACATAATCAAATCATGAAATATCCAAATTTAAACCCTTTTAGGTCACAATCAAATGTTCATAAGGGTGGATTACACAAAGTAGAAACAACAATACCTCGTTCATTCCTAATCCAACATTAAAATCAAAAAGTTCACAAAACCCAAATAACATGACAATTCATACACAAATATAAAATAGAGGATTTGGGGGTTTTGGTACTGATGTTATCGATTTCCAATTCCTCTTAGGCATATCTATTAACATGATAATCTAATAAAAATATGAATATGCCTAAGTAAACGATATTCCACTCACAAATCTAGGGAAGAATAGATAGGATTTTCTAGTAGATCTAGATCTATGCTTAATCTTTGCGGCAAACGTGCTCCAACAATCCTCCTAATATATATATATATATATGTATGTATTTGTGTATATATATATACAAGAAACATGTTTTAGAATCTTATATATATACCAAATTCCACAGTTCATTCTAAAAGCCTATATGAATTAGAATATAGAGGAGATAAGAATAAAGGTTGGAGGAATAGAAGAATTCCTAACCTTTTTCTGGAATTTAGTAATGGCAGAGAGGCAGTATGGAGGCAGGGACAAGAGAATAGCTAGGGTTTCATTGTGTGATATGAGGGCCTATTTATAGTTTCTTGTGTGAGCATAGGTCGTTGGATTATTCAGATTTAATCCAGGCCTTTCGTTTATATATATATATATATATATATCTTTAGAAAACCCTAACCAACATAGATTTATTGGGCTCCTCAGCTGCCAGGTGGCCGACCTGAGCAGTCGACCGGTGATCGACACCCCTCTTAAGGGGGCGGTCGAACCCTTGGTTGGTGAGACGCCTAATAAACGTGCATTTGCCATGACGTTTATTTAATTAATTCGTTCCTTTATTTCCTTAATCTTATTCCTTATAAAATATCCTTTGTCCCCATGATCTTATCCTTATTTCAAATTCTCCCTCTTCATTTTGAATATATTTTGGATATATATTACACAAATAATTATATATATATATATATTCTATGTTTTACTGTCCAAATTCATTTGTTCATAACTTCTTCATACATTGACTGTTTTCAGCATATTATATAAGAAAACAATTTACAATCTCTCCATGAATCCAAATAAAAGAATTTCGTAGCCTAATTCCTAAAGCTGCAAAATCTTATTTTCCAGCCTTATTATTTAATTGCTTATTTTTAATTAATTACTGATTATTATGTATTTTACGGGGTGTTACATTCCCCCTTCCCTATTAAACATCCATGTTGAACATCCATGTTATTTTTAATTCATTCATAAACATCCATGACTCGCAACGGTGATGAACCGTAGACCCGTTAAAGTGAGCTCTATCCTAGCATGTAGGTACAATAAGTGATGCAATATGTATGCAAACAACCTAATTATGCATATATTTTTATATGACTACGCTTATGCAATGGTGTTGCAGCCATTTCCTAACATCTAATCTAGCAATCACGATGCATCCACAAACGTTATTTTAATAAAAAATTACCCGAGAAAAGCTATGGGTAGTCTATCTCATCTTGTCCTTGGTCCCCCATGTGCTTTCTGCAGGATCATTTCCCCATTGTACTCGGACGAGGCGAACAGTTTTGTTGTTGAATCTCTTGATTCCATTCTCTACAATCTTTGCAGTGGCACGGGGCACCCTGGACTCCAACTCCGGTTTTTCTATGTCCCCAATTCATCAAGCTCGAGCCTAATAGCAGAATCATGAAGGCATTTCCTTAGATGAGATACATGAAAAACATTATGTATTCCTGATAGATTCTCTTAGAGATCCACTCGATAAGACAAAGATCCTATCTTCTCAATGACACGAAAAGGACCAATAAATCTGGGAGCCAACTTCCCAGTCTTTCCAAACCGAACTGTCTTCTTGAGAGGGGATCACTACAACAACAACATTATATTACAACTATAATTTTACAACTATCAAAAAATGAAAGTTGTAATAATTGTCTATTACAACATTTCCCCTATCTCTGTTGCAAATATCGCATGAATTTAGGCGGTATTACTGAAAATTTGGCTCCAAATGCTTGTCACGTGATATAATTTTCACTTCTTACGCAAGCCCCCTCGCATCCCCTTCTCCAAAACCAATCCTCTACCTTCACTTCTTCGCTCACCCTTCATTAGCTTTCTCTACTACTGGTGTCACCTTCTGTCATTTCAACGCTTTTTTTTCTTCATTTTTGGTTCACCTTCTGTCATTTCAATTTTAGGCTTCTATTTCCACTTCCTCGTCATTGTAGACAACATCTCAACCACACTGAAACTACGAAAATGTCATTCGAGAACGGAAACTCATCTCCTTCCTCTTCCCCACCACCTTATTCTTCCCTCCGCAAGCACGTCACTCCTTTCTAGTCAACCATAAACTTTGCACTCGATCTCAATCATAGCCACTTGTGCAACCTCAAATTCAAAACCGAATCGCAATCCTGACTTCTGAAAATCAAGTACCGAATCCAAATTCTCTACTCCACCTGCCTTGGTTTGATTGAATCTGGCTACTTCCACAAAGTCCACTACGACTGCATTCCGGTTCATCAGTACTACGTCTTGCCTTCTTAGGTCAACCCGTCCAACTTCTCGTGCATGGGCTACTACGTGGATCTGAAACCTTGGAGGAAGAATCACACTGTTCCGGATGAGGGCAAGACTGCTTTTTGATTAGTGTTTAGTTTTTGCAGTTATCATGTTTGGTGAATTGCTAGCTTGAAACAAGTTGTGGAAATGGACAATTTGGTTCCACTTGGTTTAGCTTTGTTGATGCGTGGACATTATGTTGATTGGTAATTGTTTTTGTTTAGCATCTACTGCATATGATTTTGGTATTTTGATAAAAAAAGACAACATCTCAACCACACTTCCTTCCCTTAGCGACTATTATCAGCAAATGTGGCAATTGCGTGTCTTGGTTTGATTTCTTGTCTGTCTATGGCAACATCATGGTGGAATGATTTCACTTTTCAAATCCCTTAGCGACTATTATCAACGGATGCTCACCCAAATATGCATCAATAAATGAAGTACTAACTGCTGTTGGAGATCTATTTAGGGGATTACTTGCAGGTATATATTATTAGATCATATCTATGATTCGATAAGAAATAATTTAGACAACTATAACATTGTTAAGTTGCCTTCTTAAATTGAGTTATTATAATTAATAACTCTTTTTTGTTTGTCAGTTGAGTTTTATAATATTTGCAATTTCATGATCTCCATTTTTATTGAAAATGGTCAATGAATTTCTTATATTGACCAGTTCTTAGTGTATGTCATTGAAATCATCCCATTTTCCTTTTTATTTTTTTTGGGCTGCAAGCAACCTCAACTTCCAGATAAACGTCAAACACTTCCATCTGATTTTTAAAATCAGATTACATATGGTACAATATAAATTTTCTATTTTATTTCCCAATTTTTCTTGTTAATGCTTTCCACTTTTATAATGTTCTTTTAATGCATATGCTGGCCGCTTATATATCTACGGTTAATTTTTTTCAAAAGCGGTACCTACATCTACAGTTAAAACTGATACTCTCAAAAGCCCTCATAACTGCCATTACAAAACTTGGGAGTGGAGCCTTAAAGTAAGTGAAGAATGTAATAAAATTACTGTAGTCGTTTTCTCAATTTAAAATTTGCTTATAACTAGCACTTTCAAGTTCTTCCTTGACATAATGATACTTATTGGGATGATTGGGTTCAACTGAAGGAGGTTCATTAAGATCACTAATTTATTCGCCCAGAAATTTGCAGAACCTACAATTTTGGTGAGCATGTACGTATGCTGATTTCTCTATCTGTGTTCTTTTATCGATGCACTCCTTTTTTTTGCTACCAAAAATAGGAATGCATATTCAGTTTGTCCAACAATTAATTAATTTCTCCTTATTTAGGATATTTTAGCAGAGGCTTAAGCAACATACTTTAGTAATTATCATTTCTTTTCCTAATTTTGCTATGATGGAAGCTAGTACCGGTTTGTATTACAAAGTGAAACATAGGCCATAAACATTATTTTGGTGACACCATATTTATATCTACTGTTATAAAGCAGTGAATTTTTATTAGTTTCGATGTGCACTCTAATTTCTACTTGTTTCTACAAGTGAGTAAGTCATCTAACCAAGTATTATTCTATGTTTTGATGTCTAGATCTTTCCATGTACAATTATCCATATAATGTATACCGCGTGATTTATTTTATTTTTGACAATTAATATACTCATATCAATCTCAGTTAGGTGGAATGTACATTCAACTACTTATTGTTATTTTGATCAGGGTTCCAGCATGGGGCAGTTTTTCAAACAATACCTTGAGCCAATTAAACTCAATGATGTTCATGTTGGTAACCCAGTATTGAAAATTTTCAGATTATATAAATGTAGGTAACTTGGCAGTATTATTATTTACACATTGTTGATTTTGAAGGTTAATTGGAAGTCGATGGATCTAATGGAGGTAAGATTTGGTAGCTTGTGTATAGAATGCTATTAAGATTTGGTATTGTTGGCTTAAAAAAACACTTTTTGCTCTTTTTTCTTACAATAGACGTATTCTTATGCAACAAGTTTGATCACTGTAGTGAACTTGCACCAAAAAGATAAAGTGCGTAAAGATTCCATTGTCTTCGACTAGTGTACTCTCGTAGGATATGCAGAATAACTTGTGCTTTTACTAAGTTGCTTTGTAATGATTAAGTATGTAATAATGCACGAAATGTTGTCTAAAACTTATTGTTTGTAATACCGAATATTTGACTATTTTAGTAAATTAGTTTGCAAATAACTGTAATATCTGATTTGCTTATGGAGTATTGTTATTTTTAGTGTATTGTTCTTTTCAGTTGCAAAAGATGTCTATTTTTCTAAAAACCCATGTCAATCACAACGATGCATAACAGTTGTAGTAGATATTATTACAACCATGCATAACTGTTGTAATAAAATTTACTACAATAGTGAAAAAAAAGTTATAGAATATACATATTACAACGGTGTTGCAACAGTGCAAAAAGGTTGTAAAAGATTTTACTCTATTACAACTTCTATATACATGATGGTTAGCCCACTATTGTAAAATGTATATTACAACGGTTTTCCACCATTGTAATATGGTTATTCTGTTGTAGCAGTTAGTTTTACGAATACCAAGTCTCCAACATTAAACTCAAGCTCCCTCCTTCGCTTATCGGCATAGGATTTCTGACGGTCTCAGGCTGCCTTCATCCTCTGCCTAATCAAGGATATATTCTCTATGGATTCACAGACGAAGTCTGATCTGAGTAAAACCTTGTCTACAGTTTCCCACTAACAAGTTGGCGATTTGCATAACCTACCATAAAGCGCTTCAAAAGGGGCCATACCAATCGTCCTTTGAAAACTATTATTATACATGAACTCCATGAGTGGTAGATGTTGTTCCCAAACTCCTTCAAAGTCGATGATGCAAGCTCTGAGCAAGTCTTCCATGATTTTGTTTGCTCTTTTTGTCTGTTCCTCAGTCCAAAGATGATAATATGTGCTTAGGTTAAGGGTCATTCCCAATGCTTCTTGTAAGCTTATCCAAAATTCGCTCGTGAACAAGGGGTCTCTAGCACTCACAATATTCAATGGGATACCATGTAGTCTGATTATATCTTTGACATATAATTGGGCTAATGAGGCTGTAGTCCTTGTTTTCTTGACTGGTATAAAATGGGCTCTTTTGGTTAAGCGATCTACCACAACCCAAATGGCCTCATTACCCTTTTGGCTTCTAGAAAGTACATCTACGAAGTCCATGGAAATATGTTCCCACTTCCACGTGGGGATCTCTAAAGGTTACAACAATCCTCTGGGCTTCCCTTGCTCTGCTTTGACTTTTTGGCACGTCAAGCAATTGGCCACAAACTCGGGTACATCTCTCTTCATTCCATCCCAATGGAGATTCCTCTTCATATCCTTGTACATTTTATCCCCACCGGGATGTATGGTCAATTTTGACCTAAGGCACTTCTCTAAAATTTCTTTCCTCAACCCTTCATCCTTAAGGACGTAATGTCGTCCATCCCAAAGTAAACTTCCATCATCGCCGATCAAATACCTAACCAAATGGGGAAAGGTCTCCCTCTTTCCCACTTTTTCCTTTATGCTTCTTAATTCCTCGTCAAGATCTTGTGCACTTTGGATCCTCTCTTTTAGGGTAGGTCTAATTATCATAGCTCTAAGAAAACCATTAGAAGTGGTTGGTGAGGGTTGCAAATTAAAATTAGAGAGAAACTATAATTGCTTCCATTTTGTCATCGCATTCAATGTCGCATGTTTCCTACTTAAAGCATCTACCACAACATTTCCCTTTTGCAGGGTATACTGGATCATGAAATCGAATGAGGCAATATATTCCATCCATCGTTATTGTCTCAAGTTTAGTTCACATTCAAAAAATAAATACTTTAGGGATTTATGGTCAGTAAAGAGTTCAAATTTCTCCCCTAAAAGATAATGGCTTCGCATCTTAAGAGCGAACACTAATGCAGCTAACTCAAGGTCATGAACTGGGTATCTCTTCTCTTGATCCTTGATTTGTCTACTAGCGTAAGCAACTACTCTTCTTTCTTGCATAAAGACCACTCTTAAACCTGTCCTACACACATCGGTGTAAACTGTAAACAATTTTGAACCATTGGGTATAATTAGGACTGGTGCGCTAGTTAATACTTCCTTTAATTTCTTAAAGGCTATGTCTACTCCAAGAAAACACCAAATTCTTCTTTGTTAATTAGATTAAAGGAGTAGGAATATTTGCAAAGTCTTTATTGAATTTCCTATAATATCCGGCCAATCCAAGGAACCTTCTTACTTCCATAGTATTTCGAGGTATCCTCCAGTCCTTTATTGCCTCGATCTTTGGGGGGGTCTACGGCCAAGCCTTCGCTTGACACAATATGTCTTAAAAGTTTTACTTCTTCCCTCTAAAAATGGCACTTCAAGAATTTTGCTTTCAATTGGTTCTTTCTTGATATCCCTAACACTTGTCTCAAGTGATTTTCATGCTCTTTACGATCTTTTGAGAATATAAGGATATCATCTACGAAGACTACCACAATTTTATTTAGAATGCCCCTACACACTCTACTCATTAGGTCAACAAAGAAAGCAGGTGCATTCGTTAGTCCGAAGAGCATAACTTCCCATTGGAAAAATTCATCCGGCGTTCTAAACACAATTCTGTCCTTACTATCCTCCGCGATTCTTAATCGGTGAAATCCAGTTGCAAGGTCTAATTGGGAAAATACTCAGGCTCCTCCCAAGTGGTCAAAAAGGTCATCGATTCTAGGTAAAGGGTACCTATTCTTCTTGGTCAATTTATTGAGTTCCATATAGTCCACATAAAGTCTCAAAGATCCGTTTGCTTTGGTGGCAAATACAACAGATGCACCCTATTGTGAGGTACTTAGCCGAATGAAACTTTTTGTAATGATTTTGAAATCTGTTTATCTGACTCCCTTCTTTCCTTAGGCGCCATATGCCTCAAGGGTAGTGCTACAGGTCTAGAGTCCTTCTCTAGGTAAATACGAAAAGTGATTTCTTTTTGGGGGTAGAAGTCCCTTGACTTCCTCATAAACATCCAAGAATTCACAAACTATAAGGACCGAAGATGGTGCTTTAGAAGTAGGAGATAAGGAATATAATAAGGCTTTATCCTAGTTCCTAATATTACAAGGAATATTTAGGCTACCTCCTCCTCGGCTCCTAAGATGAACAATTCTCTTGTCGCAATCTAGTATATCCCCATGAAACGATAGCCAGTTAGGCTACCTCCTCCTTAGCTCCTAAGACGAACAATTCTCTTGTCGCAATCTAGTATATCCCCATAAAATGATAGCCAGTCCATACCTAAGATAAGGCCATACCCCCATAAAATCCAATGCATACGCTTCGCAAAGAAACTCGACGTTGTCGATCTCTAATACTAGGTCTTTACAAAACAGTTCAAGATACTTAGATCCTCCGATAGGGTTGGCCACCTCTATCAGATTATCAGAGACAGACATGGGAAGGTTCAATAGATTAACTAATCTCTTAGAGATAAAAGAATGGGTTGCTCCAGAATCGAACAAGGTGTAAATAGAATTTCCTAAAACAGAAGTTATACCTTCAAGTGTGGGTTGCCCTTAGTCTTTTGGGGTCGACTTTGAATTGATGTTGCCTCTTTTGCATAGTTCTGTCCACTTTTGATAACTTTGGGAAGTCCTTAGACATGTGTCCTTCTTCATGGAAGTTGTAACACTTTCCTTTGAATTCCTTCTTTGCCAATGAGGTCCTACAATCCTTGGCTTCATGACCCTTGTGGTTGCACCTCGTACAAGTCTTTGCTTCCTTTTTTGAATTTTCTCCCCTTCTTCTTGTTCTTCCACCATTCCTTTTTCTTATTCTTGTTGGAACTTCCTTTTTCGCCTCCTTTATCCTCCTTGGAACCTTCAACAGTACATAAGATAGTTGTCTCTACTAGGGTTTCAAAAGTAGCCCCAAACGTTACTTGGGATAATAAAGTTTCCTTTAGCGGGGAGCTTAACCCTTTCACAAACCTCAAGGCTTTGCTCATAGGGGTTTCTACTAAACCTCTCCCAAACTTACATAATTCGGTAAATTTGGCTACATACTCTTGCAAGCTCAAGCTTCCTTGCTTGAGGTGGATGAATTTCTCTATCTGGATAGTCATTTCCGCCCTTTGCAATAACTTTGCTTCGAAATAGGTTTTGAATTCAGCCCAGGTAAATATCCGTCCTTCGTTCTCCACAGACACTAAATTCCACCATTTAAGGGCCTTATCTATCAAGTTTCAGGCTGTAATTCTCCTCTTCGTTTCATCAGGCCAGCCAGTAGCTTCAAAAATTCTTTCAGGGTCCATTAGCCAAGACTAGGCATTAGTAAAACTTTCTTTCCCAGTGAATGATTTCCCTCCAAGATTCGAAAAGGTCTTACGGTAGTGAGAAAAGCCAAAGGCTACCTTAGCGGTAGGAGCTGCAGGTGCCGCCAGGGCAGGATTAGCAAAAGGGACCTGTTCCATAGTACAAAGATACTGTTGGAACCATTCTGGAAAGTATCAGGGTCTTGCCTAGTTACCCTGCTCAAGGGGATTTTCAGCCATTCTACTATATGAAAAGAAAAGGAAGAATCCTTTAGTGGATACTCTTGAGATAGTATTTAAGCCGAAAAAGGAAGAAAACGATAAGGTTGCATAGTATAAATGTGTATGCTTATTGGGGGTGAAAATATATTATATATAGTGTGAAAAACCATTTTCAAATTACAAATACGCCTCTCATACATATAATTCTCTTATAATCGGGTAACATATGCTTTGATACCAAATGTAACAACCCGTCTAGAATGGGCCTAAATTTTAACCCAGGAAAGACCCATCGAAACTTAGAGCCATTATAATGGGTCGTTGGTTCCTGTAAGGATTACATTTTCATAGATAATATAAACATATACTTCAAATGAAATTCTCACACAACGAAAAGAGAAAATATAATACTAAAATAAGATGTATCGCTTATTTAAAAATCACAGAAATACAACAGTCAAAGTTACATTTGTTCATGGGCACATCAAATAATTCATTCTCGCAAATTTCCAAAAGAAGTAAAGTAATAACTACTAATAACAGATTAATAACTTCATCTTCTTCTTCAGCTCCAATCATGACTTCGTCTAAAGTTCTATGTGACTGAAATATGGTGTTACTTAATGTCTATACCCTATATTTTTAGCAGGTTACAAATGTCAAGGTATTTCTACCAAACACACAAGATTCACACAAACACAAAGTATTTAAACAATGAGATAGATATCCAAGTCAATCACTATTAGTGTTTTTAGGGTAAAGTCTAACGAGGTGGGCATTCTCGGTCACTTATGGCTCTATTAAAGGTGGATTCTTATGATCTCTTATAACCCTAAGGCGGACCCTAGTCTGTTAAGACCCCATCCTAATACGTTAAAGTCTTTAAAGTCTATACTCGTAATTGTAATATGAGAAGTAGTATTGTGAATGTTACTACTTAACTGATATTACGGTAGGACACCCATGTCGGTTAAAACTTCCCTTAGACAATTGGTTGGCATGCAATGGCCCCATATCTTTTATATACCAAGCATGTCCCTAATTGAACCTTTACAAGCTTCTAGATGAAGTGGACATCCTCCGTGAACTACCGTACTCTATTACCGCTTATGCCTAACCACTTTTAGAGAAGGAGGAACCAAAGACTTATTTCAAACCTAATCAGGGTAGGTCCCATGACTTTGGTTCCTCTCCAAGGAGTAAACCTTCAGAGGGATCCTAGTCCTAACCACTTAAGACCCAAATTAGATAAAAAGAGAGTCAGCCACTTAAGACCTTCTCAAGGTATAGTAAACCTACCTATTACCACTGCAATAGGCTTATATATAATTATATATGTACACACACTAGACCTCTCACATTAGACCGTATGCCTGTAGATGCTTGATATGCTGGTCGGTTTCGAGCAGACTTCTACTACAAGTTGGTTTAATCTCGTGTCTAGTATACTAAGTTTGAGTGGTTCATGGCACCCAGACCTCTCACATTAGTTGGGCCTACTTGCGGTTGCTGGATTTGCCGGTCGGTTCCGGACAGACTTATACGACAAATGGCAACTAACCTCCTGTCCGTGTGTCATTATTTATATATGTAAAACCATTCTATATGCATACACAAGCAATCAATATATATTTATATATATGGGGACATTTCAAATTCGAATTCTATCCTAATCGCATTAATTATGCTAATATAACGTTGATTTCGATTATATAAGTATAATAATTATAATGCCTGAATAACGTAAATATTCGTATGAACGAGAAAACGTTCTAACGAGATGGCAATTGTCAATTTGTCTAAATCAAGGTATAAAAGTTAGTTTTTCCATACTTTTACCTCTACAACTTAGGCATGATGGCGTAATAACAAGATGACAAATAGTAATGGATGGAATATATATATATATATATATATATATATATATATATATATATATATATATACACACACACACACATACAGATTTCAACTTGCATCCTAGGCTTGTTGGAATGATTTCAATATTGGATCAAAAATAGAGTATTACATACACATATAATATATACATATATGCTTATAATTTCCACTTTATCTAATTCACCCCTTTTGGTGTTATGCACATAAAAACGTTTACATTTGACATATTTCAAGTATGAATACGTTAGGATTCAAAGTAGATTCCAAACCTAATCAAATCATGAAATACCCAAATACAAACCCTTTTAGGTTACAATTAAATGTTCGTAAGGGTGGATTACACAAAGTAGAAACAACAACAACACCCATTTCATTCCTAATCCAATATTAAAATTAAAAAGTCCACAAAACCCAATGGGGGTTTTGGTATTTATGTTATCGATTTCCAAATCCTCTTAGGCATATCTATCAACATGACAATCTAACAAAATATGAATATGCCTAAGTAAAGATATTCCACTTATAGATCTAGGGAAGAATAGATAGGATTTTGTAGTAGATCTTGATCTGTGCTTAATCTTTGCGGCTAACGTGCTCCAGTAATCCTCTTAATATATATATATATATATATATATATATATATATATATATATATATATGCAATAAACATGTTTTAGTATATACACCAAATTCCATGGTTCATTCTAAAAACCTATATGAATTATAATAGAGAGGAGATAAGAATAAAGGTTGGAGGAATAGAAGAAATTTCTAACCTTTTTCTGGAATTTAGTAATGGCAGAGAGGCAGCATGGAGGCAGGGATAAGAGAATAACTAGGGTTTCATTGTATGATATGAGGGCCTATATACAGTTGCCCGTGTAAGCATAGGCGGTTGGATCATTCATATTTAATCCAGGCCTTTTGTTTATATATATCATTTTAAAAAACCCTAACTAACATAGATTTATTGGGATCCTCAACCGCCAGGCGATCGACCTGAGCGGTTGACCGGCGGTCAGCACCCCACTTAAGGGGGTGGTGGACCCTCTGGTTGCTGAGACGCCCAATAAACGTGCATTTGCTAAGATGTTTATCTAATTAATTCGTTCCTTTGTTTCCATAATCTTATTTCTTATATAAAATATCCTTTCTCCCCATGATCTTATCCTTATTTCAAATTTCAAATTCTCCTTCTTCATTTTGAATATATTTTGGATATAGATATATTACACAAATAATTATATATATTTTCTATGTTTTACTGTCCAAATTCATTTGTTCATAACTTCTTCATACATTGACCATTTTCAGCATATTATATATGAAAACGACTTAGAATTTCGCCATGAATCCAAATTAAAGATTTCGTAGCCCAATTCCGAAAGCTGCGAAATCTCATTTTCAAGCCTTATAATTTAATTGCTTATTTTTAATTAATTATTTCTTATTAATGTTTATGGTTTTTACAAGGTGTTACAGTAGGGTAGCGGCCTAGCGTTTGAAAGGAGAAGCCCTAGAGTGGTGGAACATGATTTTGAAAGAGAATATAGGTATAGTATTTACTTGAGGAGTTTATGACCCACTTTTAGATTAAGCATTAACCTAATGCCAAGATGAGCCTACAGATGGAAAAGTTTATTTAACTAAAGCAAGAGTAGTGTAACAACTCAGAATTTTGACAATAAATTATTTATTTAATTAGAATCTCAAAAATAGAAATTTTTGCAAATGATGGAATTTGACTATGAAACTTTAACCGTTGCGTTCATCTCATAATTCTAGTCAATTTCATGTTTGAAGTTTTGTGAACGGAGTCCTTGCGAAAAAGTTACGGATGAAATACGAAAAACAGACGGAAATAATTAAGTATAATAAATAATATATATATTACCTTTTGTGCCCAACGTTCACTGGGAAATTCGGCACAAGGGCAGTCGACCGCCTATTACAGGGGTATCGACCGCTTCGTGGCTGAAACGCTCAGTGACGGCTAGGGTTGAAAGGTATTTTTATATAAAATATTTTATATCAGATGTTTATTTAAATAAATCTAAAGGTTCATAGTAATTCCACTCCTACAAATAAAGGAGTAAGACCTCACTCTTTTCCACACAAACCTATAGGTAGCAGCGAAGCTCTGCCATTTCCCTTTCTCTTCAAATCAATTTCTTAATCAAAATTATACTCATATACAGTCAGTCAAATATAAATCATATAGATTTGAAAGGGGTTATCAAATATAAATGGAAAAGAGTATGAATTAACGCTTAAGCTGTTTTATATTAGATTCTTCCCTCTTTTCCTATTTTATTGCAAATCTACAGATCTGAAAGTATCCCTCTTTTAGAATAATTGCAAATCCGTATGAATTTAGGGATTGTAGGCCTAAAAGATTATTCAGATTTCAGGTTTGAATGCTTTCAAGTGAGTGGGAAATTTACATACAAAGTTATAATAGGCTATTTATCTCGTTTGAATTAGATCTCAAAATATATGCCTAATATCATCATATCTGTTTATAATATTGTTGAATTTGAAATGACACTCATCATATCTACTTATAAATATTGTCAAAACTTGAAATTTTGATTTGTGGTCAGAAACATATTATTTGTAGGCTTATATAAATAGTTTATACACGTTGCCTACAATTATGTTGGAAAATATATTGTGGGAGAGGAGGAAGTGAAGAGTGACGAAGGGGAAGAGTATTGTACGAGAAAATGGAACCAATATTTAACCTAGTCCCTGTTAACCATGCTTCACTAATACTCAACAAACATTCGTTTTCAAAATTGACTACTAATTAGTAAATATAATTAATACTTAACATTAACTAATTAATATTTTATAACTAATAATCAAGGTTCAATAATTATTATTTAACTTAGTTATTAAATAGTATTTGATAATTAAGAATTAATCATTAAAATTAATAATTATTGAATAATAATTACTATGAAATAATTAAATATAATTATATAATAATTAAGGCTATTAACAACTAATAATAAAATTTGTTTTAATAATACAAAATTTATTATTATTTTAAATATTGTAATTATTTATAATTTTCGATAAGTAATTTATAACTTATAATAACGAATAATTAACCCTTATGTAATAATTTATAAATGGTAACTTATAATTAGTACTTATGTAATAATTTATAATTATTAATTATAAACAACAACTTATATAGATCCTTATTCATAATTTATTACGATTAATGATTATTAAGAAATAATTTTATAATTACTAATCAATTTAAACAATCAATAATTACTTTTTTATATTTAGCAATTTATTATACTTAATTATTAATAATTAGTGAAATATAGTTTATATTTATTATTTCAATTTAGTAATTAATATTAAATTATTAATATTGAACAATTTGAGACCAATATGGAATAACCATTGTTTAACTTAGAAATTTCATTTTAGTAGAACCCGCATTAGCTATTTAGCTTGTGCAGAAATGAACAGATTACAACTCAAAAGTCATAAACACATAGTAGTGCTTTACAATCTACAACACCCATAACCATGCAATCTGCACCGCTGACATAATTTAATCTAGGGAATTGCTACTCGGACCGAAACATAATCAGTCAAAATGTGCAAATAGTGCAACAGGGAGTATATCGGGGGCAATTATGTAATTTTATAGATGGGCCCTTCTACTTTTACTTCTCTAGCCGCATTTTTTGACGTAAATCATGCCGGTTAGATTAGCATTTCTGTTTAATCTAACATTCACCATTAGCAATCAATTCGGTGAAAACTACTCACAGCTTTCCCGGTTGAAACAGCACAATCGTTCACAAAAATCTGGAGCGTACAATGGTAATCTAATGTTCACCAGAATCTAAGCCTTCGCCGCTGATACCCCTACTCATTCTAAGAGCATACCCAGCAGCATGTGGATTCAGACGTGAGTAGAGGAGAATTCGAATGTGGATTCACGTTGGCTTTCCAGCAATGAAGTGGCGGATTTGCAATCTTTTTTTTTTATATTTAAAAATCGACTATTAAACGGAGAACAGAAAACCGTTTAACCGTAAACGGTTTTCAGTTCTCCGTTTAGTAGTCCATTTTTTTTTTTTTAATATTCAGTGTGTGTAAACGTCAAAATGATTCCCGTTTATGTATTAGACGGGTTTCATAATCGCCGCTTCAACATTTAAGTGGGGACGATCCCCGCTTTCATCTTGAACCAGCGCTCGCTGAAGCACAAGTTCGAGGAAGTCAGTGCGGATGTCCCCATTTTCATGGGCATTCCCACTGCTGCGAAAGCTCTAAATCCAAACATATTCCTTTCTTCGTCATCGTTCATTCTTAATTTTCCCTATTCATGAACCCTAGCTTACGAACATCTCCAATGGCCCCATATAAAGAAAATCGCTTATAACTCAACCAAGGAAATCCCATATGGAAGTAATTTTTCGCTGAAGCTGCTCTTAAATCAATTCCATCCATCGATGGAGTCAAGAAGCCTCGTTGATTCAACCTAGAAACCTTCATGCTAGCCGGGCGATAGGTACAAATCCAATTGCTTCCTCGATTCCACCGTTCGGTTTATTTATTTTATTTTGTATTGCTAAGTTTTAAGTTTAAGGATCTGTAGTTTAGTGTAAAAAGTGATGATAGTCACTCAACCTTGTTCTTGTATAAAGAAGTTTGGAGTTCAAATGTCTCGAATTTCAAGGTACTTTACTCGTTTTTTTCTTGTTGTCTAAACTTAAAAGGTGTTATGAATCATTTATATGATAATCGAAACGAAACTTGAAAGATATTTTGTAAATTAGCTAATTTGATGTAATTTTAAAAACATAGAAATGAAAACGAAGCTATCATGATACAAAAGGGCGATTTGAAATGTTTAATCCGTCTTTCTTGGATAAAATGACGCTACTTTGAATTTGTAAATTTTATATAGTTCACATATGACGGGAAGGGTAATAGAGTTGATCCTTCTACCTAGCCTAAAGTTGATGGACCTCTAGAGGTAAAAGAAAAGGCATTTTTTTGCTTAGTATCCAGTCACTTTTAAATGTATCATTTGGATTTGAACTTTAATATAGGTATCCATCAATTTATCATCTAGGTTTTTCTATTTGAAGGCTGGATGCTCAGCTTCAAACCTATCCCTGATGAAGTTGTGAAAGCTTGGTGGAATTTGCTTCACCATAGGTGCAGGTGTAGTTAATCTAGTCATGATTTATTTTGCTGTATCAAGCTCGGTGGTTGCTTTAGTTTTGCAAATCAGGTTTATTTGGATCATTGTTTCAGTTTCATTACATTGTGACTAGCATTTCAACGTTTTGTTGCAGCGTATTTTTATATAATATTTGACTGCAATTAGTGCCACTTTCCTATTAGGAATGGGCCCTGCGCATCTAAGTGTAGCTCTTATCTTTAGTTTGTTTGAAAATAATACAATACTAATTTATTTCCTTTGAAATGCAAAAAAATAGTTTCAGTATGAATTGGAAGCTCTTAATTTTAGTTGTGCCTCTTTATGTTTACAGACTATTTTGTGATTCCATTTTGCAAGTTACAGAAAGAGATAATGAAAATTATGTAGTTAGTTAGTTAGCCTTTGTTATAGATAAGCAAGGGTCACCAAAAAATAGTTAAAGAAGTTGAATAATGAAATGGTGGGATTTTAATCATAAAATCCTAAATATACTTTGTGAATTTCTTGTTTATATTTACACACATACGAGTTTGGTAAGCGTGATATGTGATTGCATGGGACCTGGAAAAGGTATAAGAAATGCAATTATATGGCATTGAGAGACCAGAAACAACTATGGTTATAGACATAATGGATGTAGATATGCTGGTTCAGGCTTTTAAAAACTATACTTGTGCTTTTCACACCTTTCCCTTTACCGATCCTGCCAGCTTTTATGGATAATCTCTGTCTTAATTTTATTTCCAGTAAAATATTTTTGCACATCAAATCATACAGAAACATATATAAATTATAAGCCAAAGAATGTTGCTGGCATGCTGCTACTATTACGTTAACTTTTCTATTTATAATAAAGGTCATACATATATAATTTTTTTGTTACTGTTAGTTAACAAGTTCAATCTTTAGATCCCACTACTTGTATTGTTAGTCATCAAGTTCATTGTATCTTAGATTCCACTGCTTGTACTGTTAGTTGACAATCATTGTATCTTAGATCCCACTGGATGCATAACTACCACATGCCCTACCTACTTATTTTGCTTGATTTTTATTTTCACTATTATAATTGATTGATTTGTATTTACATATGCATTTATAGATTGTTAGTTGACAATAGTCTATTAACAAGCCTTTACATTTCTTTATAATCAAAACCACTAGTTAATTATTATAATTATTTTGATTAATGCAAAAGAGAAAATACTACAGCATGGACATATAATATGTTGATTTGAGACTGAAAAGTGAAAAGAGAATAAAGTGCTTATTTTGGCTATGCAACCCAGGTAATGAATTTTGGTTATTCTCGAAATAAGCCATAAGGGCCATACCAATAGTAATTCATTATCAATACATCTTAAATTCATTGCCTTGCTGAGTTGATATTTGATTCAGCATGTTTGTTTTGCTGTGTTCGAAATGTTTTGGGCTTGGTTTCCTTAATACACACACAAACAAACATTAGAAATTTGAAGTATAGACCTATATATATTTTATATATAAAGAAATAAGTTTAGTGCCTTGGTTTTATATTCCTGTTTTAACCACCGCATGCATTGCAGGGTGATCAGGTTCCATGTTTAAAAGTGATGCTAACATTAAATAAAGTGGTACACACATGTTCTATAAATGAATGATGGTAAAATGTCAGAATGAAGTAGCTCCATATATATCGTTGCCGAACCTGCTTGATGTGTGCATATTATTCAACCTAATATTAGAAAAACATGAATATCTTATCTAGTTAAAAACCAAACCATGACATTTCATGATTTTTTAGAATGATGTAAACATCACAAATATAACAAGTTAAATTCCGCTTGAAATGATATTTAGGCTGTTGATGGAGATTGCATTGGATGGAATTAGCGAATACATAAAAGCAGAAGCATTTGCACCATGGTATATAAATAATAATACTGAGTGGGTCAAACAAATGATTAACCAATGTCTGTAATTTATATGGTTGTATGTAAAGAGAGAGAAATAGTATAGAGATTGGGATAGATTCTTTGAATGACTAATGTTGGATAGAAAAGTGCTGAAACTATGTGAATGCATAATGTAATTTATTGTCAAGTCATAACCAGCTAAATCATCTAAAATTTAACAAGAAAAACCATAGCTGAAAAAGTGAATCTGTGATCATCACAAGGTTGACTTATACTAGTTATCACTGGTGGTTACTGAAATTGTGAAACATGTATGCTAGGCTGCGTTATTTTTTACAGTTTTGTAAACATTAATCTTGTGATTATTTATTAAAGTATACAAACCTGATGCCCGCTGAAACTGTGAAGTATGCTAGTCTGCTTTATGTTTTACATCTCATGCAATAATCTATAAATTATTAATGTTTACAAACCTATGTATACAAATCTGTGTTGATTTTTAAAGTACAACATTGAAATGTTTGAGGGAGCTGATATAGTGTTGAATGTTTTTTTTTTTTTTTTTTTTTTTTTTGAATTTGTTTAGGGAAAAACGACCAGAGCCGTAAACACCCCCTAGTGCACCTGGTCCAGTCCGCAGATACCACATAAGTGACTAATTGTTGCATATGAACATGGTAAACCCTTAGCATGCCATTACGGGTTTCGTACTCGCATTTTGTTATCTCGACACAAGTCCTTATCCGTTGGACTAATGCTGCGGACATGGTAATTTAATTTTACTTTGTATGGAATATGAATATGTAATTCCCTAATCGAAAACATAGAGAACCGCATTCCAACAAAGTTAGGTTTAACTGAAATTATCTTGTTAAGTCATAATAGGTGAACGACCGCAGGCTTTCGAAGTAGCATCTTTAATTAAATGCTTGATGTCAAGTTTAATAGAATATTTTTGCACACTGTTAGTAACCCCATGTTTAATTGAAAGTGTAATTCCTTAGATTCTATGTTTCTCCTTTTTGTATGCAATGTCTTTGAGTACAGCCCTTTCCAATATGAATTACGACTTGCACATTTTGATGCCTTTTTTTTGTTTTTTGAATTGCAGTCTCCACTATTCATAGAATTATTCGAAGAAGGTTTCTTGGCATCAGAGTTGAAATCTGGAGGATAATTACTGGTGTCGATGTTTGTTTCTTTTGGACTATCATTAGGGCTTGATTGTCTTATCATTGGGTTATATTTTCCTTCTTAAGATGAATACAATGTTGTAGGAACTTGGTAATATTTTGAGTTTTCAGTGGATGGACGTGCTTCTTTATTGTAGTTATATGCGACCTATATTGACTTTATATCATTTAGCTTTAACATATTCTTAGCTTTATATGGTATTATGCTCAATTTATATTTACCATTTAGTTTGACTTTAAATGAATATGAAATTATATGCAATAGTTGCTTGTTGTTATATGAAATTACACACATATTGTTGTCTATTCGAGCATTTTGGAAATTTGTAAGGAGTTTTATGCATTGGCTCTTGTTAGTGATTGATGCAAAATGATTGTGTTTTGCGTCAACTGCTAGTATCAACTGTTGCAAAAGAGAAATTTTTTATATTATTTTGCATCAGTTGTTAATGATACTCGCTGCAAAATAGCCTTTTTCCATCAGTTATTACTAACAATCGAAGCAACAAATCATTTTTTGCATCGATTGCTAATATCATACGATGCAAAATAGGGGATTTTTTAAAAAAAACAAAATCACTTTCTGCATCGGTCTCAGTAATAGCTGATGCGAAAATACAACATTTTTTGCATTGGTTGTTAATACCAACCGATGCAGAAGACTACTTTTTGCATCGGTTATATAACCGATGCAGCAAGTTTGGATGTGTTGCATCGTCTACATTTGCATCGGCTGTTGAACTGATGCATCATGGGGATAAACAATTGATGCAAATGACTTGTTTTATAGCAGTGGTTGTAGCTCGCTTTTCGTCCAGTCATCAAGCTCAAATCCATGGGATCCACCATATGTCGTCTGTATGCTCTTTCAAACAAAATTGCCAAACACACCATAGGGTAAAATGGGGTTGGTTGAATACTCAAACTCAAAACATTTGTAACTCCTACTCGTTTAAAACCTATCTTAGTTGAATAGGCCCATGATTACCTCATCGTTGAAAAAAATTTAGAGTCAAGTAAGAAAGACGAAAGAAAATAGAAATGAAATTCGAACACGTTCGCTCACTAATCCTAATTTATTAATTCCTTTAATTGTCTAAAACTAAGCTTAAATACCAAATGTAACATCCCACACTTTTCCAAGCTTGAATTTCGACAAAAATCGAAACTCAAACTTTTCCAAGCATGGAGGTTATATATCTAGTACCTTCAAATAATGAGCATAAGCATAATCAGAGTAAAATAAAACTAACTCACAATGGAAGCTGAATAAGATAACTAATACCGATTAAGGCGGCTACCTTAAAGCATATCGTCGCGTTGATATTGAACATGAAGTAACGAGACTGAAAACCAATCTGAACTCCTGCTAAAACCTTCCTTCCCAAGCTAAACCTGAGAGTTGTTATTAGGAAAAGGATCAAAACAACAATTCCTAGTGATTAAACAATGTATAACACTGTCCACATTACACAAATGTAGTCCGTTTGGTCAGAACCCAAACATATGTCTAACATGGCTAGTAACTCTAACCTAACCTTGAATTTTTTTTACGCATGATGACTAACTACCCTACTTGAAGTAGTAATCCCAAGCGACAACGATATAGAAATAATGAGATAGAACGTTTACGCATAATTATGAAGCCTTTAAACCACCATTTAACCAATTACAAAAAACCAAGAGATGAGCACTCAATTGTTCACTATTCCATAAGGATATTAATTATTTCTAGATAGCCACTTAAGACCTCACCATCAATAACAGATAAGGGTGGATTCTCTCGATCACTTAAGACCCAATAACCATTTAATACTTCTTATTTATGGGGAGGCGAGCTACCGATCACTTGATACCCTTTTAAGGATGGATCTAACTACATAATACCTCTATCCCGAAGCAGGCTCATGCTTATAAATTATTTCTTTTCTTCGATTTCCTCTTTTTGTGTTTAATCTTGTTTTAAGATTCAAAATCTTATAAAAGATTATTTACTGCGATTATTGTAAATTTTGCCCACATTACTAAAAGGGGAAGATTTGACATCATTTAAAATCACAAGGAATCAGGTTAAATGTTTTACTTAAAATAGCTATTGCAAACTACGTACAAAGCTACATGAATTTGCACATCTCTTCTTATTTGGTTTATTTATTGTCCTTGTAGATTTCAAATAACGCAATTTTATACAAAAAGAACAAAAAGGAAAAAAAACTGCAATAGTCAAGTAAAACCTCAAACAATATCAAACATAATAGGATTATTAATTATTTAATCTATACTACACAATTACAATTCAACACCCAATTCTATAAATCCGAAATAAAATTACAAATCTAGCAATGGTTTTTGAGGCTGATTTTCAGATCCAAGGTGTTTACAATAACTACAATAAACTTAAAACACAAGAATAATTATAGGCAAGAAGATGATAATAACTTAGAAAGGCCTATAAACCCATTCTTAATCAATATTCATAATAGTTCAAGTTTGATAAATAAACAAATCTATCACTTTTAGGCATATGATTCAAATTCAACACAAACGAATTATATATGTTTATTATAAACAATGTATATAATTTCCCACTCACCTGAAAGCTATCCAAATCTAATCTGATGCAACTTTTAGGATAAAATTTCCCAAATCCAATAGATTTACAATAAATTTTCAAAGGGGTTTTACAAACAAAGGTTTAGATTTGTAGTTTTTAAAGAAAAATCGGAAAAGAAGAAGGAAATTCTATAATTAAATTACCTAAGAGAAGAACTACTTATTTTTCATAAATCTAAATCTATTCTCTCCAATCTTGTAAATCTGATTTATATATGTTTGTAGTTTGTGTTTTGGAAGAGAATGGAGGATTGGAAATGATAAAGCTTCATTGCTGCCTTCAGAAAAAATGAATAAGAGAATGTGGTCTAGCCCTTTATTTATAGGCATAAAAACGACCCTGGACCGTTAGATTTAATTTAATAAACATATGCCCATTAATATAATAAAACATACATCAAAAACCTAGTTGTCGCCTGCTGCCATCGACCAAGCGGTCGATAGAGCGGTCGACCACTCAGGTCAACTATTCGATCAACCGCTCCGGTCGACCTGGAAGTAGGTGGGGAAGGGAATTTTTTATTACCATATATTAACTATTCTATGTTGTTGATTTTTTGTTCGTTTTCGTATTTTGTCCCTAACTTTTTCATATGGACTCCATTCACGAAGTTTCAAACATGAAAGTTGACCAAAATTCCATCACGAATGCAACCCTTCAAGTTTCATGGTCAAATTCCATCATTTGCAAAAATTCCATTTTTGGAACCTAAATAACTAATTTTTTTATCGTCAAAATTCTGGGTTGTTACATTTCTAAACAAGCCTGTTAAACTTGTTATGTAGTCCTCTCCTCCTAACAAATTTGCTGACTCAGGGCAATCCACCTCTCTTACTAGTCAACTCAAGCCAGTCTCTCCATCCACCTATTTGCTAAAGTCAAAAGTAAAGTAACAAGCTACTAATGAATACCCATTTGCTCATGTAGTACCCCATGCAGCATATAGAACTCCTGTCTTTCTCATTTCACCGCTGGCTGCATCGATGCCAAGCTACAATGACATGAAATCCCCAGTTACTAGAAGTAAAAAGATTGAAATGTTGGTGGGTTGCACATCCCCAATGACTGACACTAGTTGTATGTGATATGTGCCTTTTGAGACACTTGAGTTGTAATTAGGGAGGGTCCGATGTCAGTTTAGATTTTGTCATTAATTTTGTTAGTCTTTTTGCATTTCTATGCATTGTTATGTACCATGTAAAATCATGTATTTTTGGTAGTCTACACTGGTTTACACACCCCGCATGGTGTCTCCTTTGCTTTCAATGGTCAGTCAACTTTAAAAACTGGTTTAGTAGATAGACACTATGTCTATCTCCTATTTCTGTTTGTATTTATTATTTGTTGTAATAAAAGTTGTTGCGACCACTATCAAAACTGGTCGGCCTTGCCAAAAAAAATTAATTGAAATAAAAAACTATTCTAACGAATATAAATTGTAGATCGGGGATTTATTTTGCTTACATTATGTCGATTAAATCAAGTTCAATCAAAACAATGTTTGTTTGGCCAAATAGATAACAACAGATATACGATATAAATTAAATACGTTATAATTAATAATATAGTCAATTAAATTCTATCTAACCATCAACAATTCAAATACTTACAATAAATTTTGAATCTAAAATAAACTCAAAAGCGTCTAACAGCAGTTCAAGGTGCTATATCATGATCCTAAATCAGAATTACGCAGACTAATAACATTTCAAGATGCTATCCCACGACCCTAAATTTTATTCAAACAAATAATCAATTTGATTAATTCGAACAAACAATTTATAATATGATAATTTTTCAAACCCAATAACTAACAAATTTCAAAATCAAGCAAATTATTAATATTTTTATTACTACATTTTTTATACTGGTAGATCAGAAAGGTGACTTTTACTCACCATCGTTCCAGTGTCACTTTAGCATTCTATTCCGATGAATTCCGAAATAACATTTGAAAATCACCAAAAATCATATTAGCTCCAAATGCAACCAACTCAATGTCATGGCGTAGGTAACGTCGTTATGAATCCAACGCGACTGAATACGTTGGATTCAGATCTAAAATGAATAAGTTATCGGAAATTAAGTTTTACACAATTTGACTTCAAATCAAAATCACTAATTATGATAATTTACTTAAATTACTCTCACCCTCTTAATGGCTTTATGAAACGTTTCTTCCTCAATCCCTGATCCCGCTACTGGTGTTATACCGACCATTGTTAATGTCCGAACTACACTCTTTACCTTGCTACTTAACGAAATCGTGCCATTCTTTCATCGATGTCGCCTCTACACGAGAACCACCATTTCATCATCACTTCATCAAACCGTAGCCACATGAGAAAATGTGACCTTACTGCAGCTCCTCCAAATGTCGCACGACATCTTTTAGCATGCAACCCACCCAAAAGTCAATGCAAGATGTTAATTCACTCCATGACGACAAAATTAAACTCCAATTTTCTCAACTCTCATCCAATAAACCAAAAACTCAACCCTACTTCCTTAGAGACTATGGCCTAAAACTGAACTGCTCTAAAGCACGCCCTACCATCTAAACTTAAGGCATGAGGAAGATCTTCAACCTAAAGATTCAAAGATGTTAGCTTTTTATTTTTAGGATTTCATTTGAATTTGTTTTGGAATTTTGAAAGAAGGGGATGTTTATATTATGGCGGCCCATTAACTTTGAACAATGGAGAGAAGAGAGGAAGAGGGTAAAGTGAATTAAGTTTACCAATTGAAGATTATTTATTGGTTAAGAAACTTCAATGTTATATTAACTAAATTTTCCACTGAACCTTACAAGATCACGCTATCACATAGATCGTCCGATTATTACGAATTTGAAATCCTATTATAATCTAATATTTTGGATCCGATGAAATTGGTTTCGTCAAATTCTGAGACTGTTTGCAAAATGACTATTTTTACCTTTTAAATCAAAATCGAATAATAATTAAAACTGTAACGACCCAGATTTTTAACTGTCTAATTTAATATTTTTAAATGGTTTTAATTGTTGTTTTAGAATTTAATTAGCTTGAATTCAATAATTTTGAATATTTTATTAATATAAATAATAATTTATATTATGGAATGGTCCTAATTTGTTGGATTTGCAATCTAATGTGAACTGGCAACTTAAAAGAATTTAATGTTGTATAGATTTTGAATTATATTAACGGTTTCATTTTTTAAATGATGTTTGAACGTTAAATTTACAATTTTACTATAAAACGAGCTGTTGAGGCGGTAGTTTGTAATATTACGTTTGAACAATAAATGGATGTATAAGATCCAGTTTAAGTCGAATTTTTTTGAAACAAGAAATGTCCTAATCTATTGCATAATATTTTTCTAACGGAAGAGAAAAATCAAATTTTCATGCTGTAAATTTTATTTTTACGTTTAGATCAAATTTTTAAATAGCCTTTATGGAATTCTTTTATAATTTATAACAATTTATTATATAAAATAAAGGATTTTTATGTTATTGAATATCGATTTAGCTTGAAATTCAACCCGAGGTATTTTATTTTGGTATTATATGAAGTTCTTCCCGAGTATGTCCGATTAAAATATTTTTGTATTATTATATTGGAGTATTTTAATTTAATTTGGACCCTTAAAAAGGGACTTTATTCAAACGACCTTCGTTTTCAATGAAACAAATTATATTGAGTCTGCAATAGCTAATTATTACTAGATTTCAAGTTTTGCACGAATTGGAGTTATTCTGTGAGCGTATCAAAATTAAATGTAAATAAATTGTACCATTTAAACAAGCGCCATTTGAGAAAATAGACTTAGAATTCGACGAAACAAGTTTCATTAGGATTGTAACATCAAATTATACCATAACATCCATTTTCGTCATGAACGGAGTTTGTATGTGACCACAGAAACTAATAAATGACGTATGAAAATGGCGATAGACACGAATAAAATTCATTAGTCGCTACCACTAAAATATCTTCAGTCACATCAGGTTAAAATATTATTACACTATCTCTGTATACATCATATTTCGGCCGAACTCTATTTCCCTAAACAAGATTCACCACCTTTCCTTTGCAAATAAACCCTTTATGGTCTTTAATTTTTATCTAAATTTCTAGGTTGAATCAAGGGAAAGTTTCAACACAAAAATTGTTGAGGAGGAGGAGTACTACCCACGATAAAAATTTGGTGGCATTCAGTGATGTCTGGTGGTCGCGAGTGGGAGTCAAACATCGATGTTAAGATTCAGAGTTAGTGAATTTGCGAGTGGCTGAGTCAATTTCAGATGATGGATCCAAAAGCATTGTTGTAGAGGAGAGGATGGGGGACATTTTTGCTTTTGGTCGGAAGGGCTGACATTGGTTGTGCTGGTCGGGGTGATGGGATGAAGGGAATGCACTGTTTTGGGTTTATTCGTGTTTGTTGCTATCAGAAATTTCTAGATAACCGCCGATAGGAGCAGAACTGGGTCGAGTGACCTAATGGTGGATGGAAGCTTAATAGGAGGTGATGAAAAAGGCGGAGGTGCGACACTTGATGGTGGCCTGTGGTGGATTAATTTTGGACTTGATCGGAAAATGCTTGGGTGAGAGTTTTTGAGGCCTAGAGATGAACGACGATTGCCAGTTCTTGGTGTGGGACATGCTTAGATCAAGGAAGCCAGTGGTGGCAGGTCGTGGCTCCCAGGTTTTAGAACGGACGGTGACGGAGCTTCGAATGAGTTGTGATGTTCGAATGCAGTGAAATCGCGAACTGGCCTTGAAAAAAGAAGCTACCGGATTTGAACGAGAGGAATAGGAGAAACAGCGTGGACCATAAAGGGATGATAACGTGGATTAAATATAATGGTAATTGATATAATTAACTATAATTAAGATTTACTTTAATAATAATTCGTTTATTTAAAACCGTAACCGTCATAACTTATTCACATGTGCACGAAATTCAACGAAACAGGGTTCATTGGGATTGTATCGTCGAGGGCTATGCTATTGAGTTGGTCTGGAGTGATTTGGAAGAGATGATGTTTTATATAATTTTAGATGATGCGTTTGAAATTATTTAAATCAACCAGAACCATCACTCGAAATAAATAGTGAGTTAATTATCACACTTTTCTGGAATTCTATGATGTGTTAAATTCATATAAAAATATAATTCATCTTAACGATAATAATTGGGTGATTGAATGCCTTAGTTGCCTATTGGTTATTAAATAGTTGTCGACATATATAATATACCATATTGGACGATTTGATTTAAATATTCCTTTTGCATATTTTTATCAAATATTATCATGATTTGTGATGCAGGGAAGAATAGGTAGGAGGGATCTGACTAAATTCCTCAATATTTTATATGTTGTTTGATTTTCCATATTATTCAAATATGAACTTTTTACCCCAAACCACATTATATTCTGATTGAATGTTGATGGTTGATTAAATATTGAACAATGAATTGAAATTCAACGTTGATGTGATGTTTTTAATCAATAGACGACATTGATTAAATTATTGGCAGCGAATGATCTAAAAAGCTTCCTTTAAGACGTTAGTTCACAGTCAGGAGAATTGACATAATCGAATTTTTAAATTTTTTTTTTTATAATTGAAGTTAAGTTTCAAATTTTATTTTAAGGTAAATGGTATTTAAAAACGGTTTTTATAAAGTAATATTATATATAGTAATTTCAATGTTTTAATAAATTTCGTATGCATATAAGCTTGAACTGAACCTACGAGTCAATATTTGGAAATTACTGTTTTGAGAAAGTAGTTAAGCAATGTAATGACATTAATTTATATTAATCTAATGAGAGAAGTAATCGAAATTAGTCAGTAAATAACTGATGTTTAAGTTGACGAAGACAACTGTTTAATTAGAATTGATAAGTAAATTGATCGATCTCCTATTAATCAAACGGAAATGGTTTAACGATTTTTATTTTATTTTATAAATATTAATTATCTTTTTATTTAATGATATTAAAAGTTGCTTATCTATCGATAAATCATTAATGTGGTACTTATCATTTAATAATATCGGTAAGTAATTAGCTAATCTAATTTGAATGAAGTAATCTATTTCAGTTCAGTTAATAATGAAATCAATTATTGTAATTAATAATAATTGAAGTAATTTACTTCTTAAATGGAAGTAAATTAAGAACTAATCGAGTTTTAAAATGAAACGTATTAAGAGCGACGTTATTCCAAAGTTATAAAATAAGTTGTGAAGCTAACATGCCATTTTTAAGTAAGTGTTACTTAATAATTGAACTAAGTATAAGCAAGGGAATTGAAAAGAGATTTTCATAAAAGATTGGATAATAAATATCCAAGTTATAATTGGAAGTTAAGAACAGACGGATAATGCAAAAGATTTTAAAAAGATTTGTTTTTGCCTAATTATTTAATTAAGTAAAATATGATTTCAAAAAGGAAATGATAAACAGATTCCATAAGAAGATTTTGGATTTGAATTCAAGTTAAGTAAATTAAAGAGGAGATTGGTAAGTGAATACCTAGTTTTATATAAGCTTTTAAGTAAAATAATAAATGGAAGTGATAGGATTTGTGTTTCAAACTATTGCCTATTCTGAGATAAGAACGTTGTCGATCAAGGTCTGAGAGATAATTAAAATACCCCAAATTGAACGACTTCACTATTATGAAGGGATGATATTAGTTTGTAAAAAGTAAGGGTATTGAAATTGGTTTATTATAACAGAGTATTGCAACATTAATTGCAAGATTTTGAATATAATTGAAACTAGTGAGTTTTAAAGTAAATAATGTATAATTTAACATCGTTGACTCAAGTTTGAAGTATACCTTGGAACTAAATGTACATATGGTGATTTTTCCAAAGCAAAGGAGGTGAAAGAGATTTGTTGGATGTATAATGATGTTTTTAAAGAAAGGAAATAAAGTGGAGTTTGGTAATTTAACCATTCTAAATATATCAAAATATGGCTATTGTTTTCAATGTAACGGAAACAGATGAAATTTGAGACAATAGAATATAAGAATCGATTCTTAAGAATCGATGGAATAATTTAATGGATGGTTCCAATAAAAAGGATCTAAGCTGCCAATATACTTGACCGTAATGTGTGAATTGATAGTTAAAATCCCGACTATTAATGGAATATATTATTAGACTTTTGTTGTGTTTTTTTCGAAGAGACCGGGATGGGAACTAGACCCAATACTACTTCGAACAAACGTTGAATTTGAAACTAACATGCAACAAATGAAGATGGAGCAATTGAAGATTGTAGATCTTCATAAAACAGAAGAACTACTCATAATGTCGAGTTCGTGCCTCGAGATAAAGTGTGGTTCTATCGTGGTTGAAATTTATGGATCGCATGGACTACTCACCACTGATCTATAGGGTGATTCTTAGGATGCGGTAGGTGGGTGCCTTCAGTTCATCCTGTTCTTGGATGACTTGTATGGATGAATGTATGACAAAGTATGCATAAGGCGATCTTTTCAAGGTATTATGATTGGTGTCATTTCTTTTAGCTTTTTATACCCATAATATTTTTGGGAAGATCAACTGGTGATTTGATGATGTGACATTCAAAGTGAATGGTAGCTAGACGTTCTAAAAGGGTAAAGGTAACCTCGGTCCTTACAACCGGGAAATGACAAAAATCGGGCAGACAGCATGGCTAGTAAGGTCGCACCCAAGCAAGGTATATTTGTGATAACCCCTTACCTCCACAGGATGAAAGTAAGGAATAATCATTTGGAATACAACATAAATATAACAATACAGATCACAGATACAACATAGCATAGGAAAACTATAGAATAACAACATCATAGCAGCGGAATATGAATGTCATCAAACACAAAATCCCACAGTCACAGAGTTCTAAATCATTACATCAGGTTTCAGCAAAAAGGAAATAGTTTCAACTTCAAAATAGAACAACTGGAAATAAAATAAGTCTAGACGTCTCAGAGTCTAAAGATAAAATGCAAACAAAAGATAAATGATAGATAGTCTTCGTGGTCCAACATAAGCACCCCCAAATAAGCAACACCAAGATAGATAAGCAGCTCCAAGATAGCAACTCCAAAGAAAGCTAAAACCCCGTTACTTGGCTGCCCGTTTGGAAAAGAGGGCACCTGAGTTTGCAAAGGTGAAACAAACTACGAGTCAGTCATGAGACTGGTGTGAGAATTCTTAAATAATTTAACTAATAGTAATAAGGCAAATCCAAAGACCATGCCGCTAACGCGGAACGGGTTTATTCCAATGGATTGCCGTGCATAATTTAAAGTGACAGAATAAACGATAAGTAATTCGTAAAACAACGCTATGCTTTTTGGAAAAATGGAATCATCATAAGACTCAAGTCCCATCACACAATGCAACGCAAACCAGAGGATAGAGTTTTACCTTATGATGATTAAACATGCTTAGTATGATAAAAATGAATTTGATATTATTATTAGAGTATATATGTTTTGAAAACATTTCAAAGTAAATGTATCAATCCTAGGAAGCATAGCTACCATATACTATGCCTCCATACTTGCAATACAATCAAGTCCGTAGGGTCGTATTGGGAATTTGGTTTTCCATCATGAGTCAAGGATAGGAACGATCTCCTTGCCGATTCGAGACACTCTAGCTAATGTCTTAGGATTCCCCGCAGTGAAACCTTGGATCCTGCAGTGTCGGTCCACACATACGATTTTGCGGATTAGTTATTCATGAACACACGTTTCCCGGTCCTAGGACCTAATATCCGAGGCGCCTCATTCCATCATCCACATAAGTAAAATGTCGGGCCGTGTAAAACCCAAACACCACTTCTAGCTAGAAAGAAACGTGCTGCTCTCCCTGCGTTCCCTTGCTCCATTTTAGACTCAACCGGGTTGTGAGGCTTGTGAAGCTACGTAATACACAAAGCTATGCTTATTCAAGCTGTGCTTTTATCGTCACCACAAGGTTCTGCTTTTCAACAAGAAACCTTGATCATTGCATCTTGGAATGCCACACTGTCACTCTATGTCACAGTATTAATCTTTTACCAAAATATACAAAAGGGTGTTAAGCAAGAGAATAAATTCTCCGCCAACAAACATTCATACATATGGCAGAAAGTTAATAAATACAATATAAAGGAGTACAATGTCGGACACACATTCCATTTATAAGCCCGTTCTGTGTCTGAACGAAACTGGAGATACTCTCGTCCCGTATGTCCAGTACGGAAAGGAGGTACCCGCATATCCGTGAAATCAACATGTACGTTTAGGCAATTACCCTGACCCTTGAATCGGGAGCAAGTCAATTCAGGGTCTTGATCGTTGTCCATTTGAGGGAAGATTTACGGTCTTCATTTGTCGTCTTCAAACTTCGATTTTTAACGTCGTTTGCTTACTTGGAATGAGATTAAACTCCGACTTTCCAAACGATTCTCGTATATATATAATGAAAATCCTTCCTTATTGTTAATATTATTTTATAACGATTAATCCCTATTTTTAATTAATTAAAATAATTAAATCTTTATTTAACGACGCCTCAGGTCAATGGCCGACCCGGGCGCTGTTTTCAACCAATTTTAATTTTCACATCTCTCAAAATCTAACCGTTGGATCTTAACGTAGTCTATATCGTTGGGAATATCTTCCCAAGACGGTCCTAATGGTTTCAGTTTTCAGAAAATCCGACGGTCGGATCTTTTGGTATAGTCGTTTAAAGGTACGATTTCAAAATGCGAACTACCGCGCTCGATTCGTTTAATTTTAATTATATTTATATATAAATATACAAATATAAAACGTTTAACCATAATAACGTTGTCCGATTCAATAACAAGCTAAACAACTACCGATACCCATTCAAAAATTTTTTTCTTCTAAAAATGAAGATAAGATTTCAACATTTAAAAATATTATTCTATTTCTTTTATCCCTTTAATTTACATCAAAATATAAATTATAATTCAACGATGAATCCTGCCTTTTATTTCTTTTCTTTACATAAAAATGTAAATTCTAATTCAACGTTACATTTCATTCCTTTTTATTCTAATATTTACATAAAAATGTAAATTCTATTTCAATGTTGAATTCATTCTTTTTATTCTTATATTTACATAAAAATGTAAATTCTATTTCAATGTTGAATTCATTCTTTTTATTCTTATATTTACATAAAAAAGTAAATTCTATTTCAACGTTGAATTCATTCTTTTTATTCTTTCATTCCTTTAATTTACATTAAAGTATAAATTCTATTTCCACGTTAAATTCATTATTTTAATTACACTGTAAAATCTCCTTTTTAATCACATTAACATTACAGTGTTCTTTTTAAATTACATAAAAAGAATGTAATTAACATTACATGACTTCCTTTTTACTTTACAATATAAAATCCTATTCTTTGATTACATATAAAAATGTAATCAACATTACGGTATAAATTTCTTTCTTTATAAATTACATTAAAATTGTAATTTTAATTACAATGGTAAAATCTTATTCTTTAATTCCATTTACAAATGTAATTTTATTTACAGTGCAAATTCTCATTCTTTAATTGCATATAAAATGTACTTTTAATTTACAATGTAAATGCTACTCTTTAATTACATAATAAAAATGTACCTTTTTATTTATAGTGCAAATTCTCATTCTTTAACTTCATATAAAATGTACTTTTAATATACAATGTAAATGCTACTCTTTAATTACATAATAAAATTATACTTTTTATTTACAGTGCAAATTCTCATTCTTTAACTTCATATAAAATGTACTTTTAATTTACAATGTAAATGCTACTCTTTAATTACATAATAAAAATGTACTTTTAATTTACATATGCAAATTCTCATCTAAAAAGTGAATAAAAATGCACTTTTTAATTTCATGTCTTCGATTTAACTGATTTACAATTTAAAAAGTGTAATTACTTTCTATGTTTTATTTGCATCTAAAAATGCAAATAAAGGGTATAATTCTTTTTCTATGGTTCGTTTACATGTAAAAGAAAGTAACAAAAATGTTAATCTTTTCCTATGTCATATTTTTACACTAAATGTAAATAAAATCTTTTTTTCTTCTTTATTTACTATATGTAAATGAAAGTCTCTTTTTCCTTTTTCTTCTCTATTTACTCTAAATGTAAATAAAGTCCCTTTTTCCTTTTTCTTCTTTATTTACTCTAAATGTAAATAAAAGTCTCTTTTTCCTTTTTCTTCTTTATTTATACAAGAGATGTGAATAAAAGTCATCGCTAAGTTTATTCTTGTTTTATCTGCGATAAGGAGCGCAAATAAAAAATGTACTTCTAACATTTGTGTTTTATTTGCGAAATGGAGCGCAAATAAATATATACTTTTAACATTTGTGTTTTATTTGCGAAAAGGAGCGCAAATAAAAAAAATGTACTTTTAACATTTGTGTTTTATTTGCGAAAAGGAGCGCAAATAAAAAAATGTGCTTTTATCATAACATGGTTTATTCACATTTAGGAATGCGAATAAAAAGATACTTTTTAATATCATGTTTTATTCGCAATAGTGAATACGAATAAAAATGTACTTTTATTTTTGTTTGTCAATCAATACAAGAAGAGAGGTATTTTATGTTGAATGGAACATCTAACCCAATCCAATAACAAACAATAAGCATGATAATTTGAATTAGCAATTTTATCCCAATACAATCCTATAAACAAAGGGAATAATATTAAATTGACAACTCTATTCAAATACGATGACAAAAGAATGTTTAATGTTGAATTGATAATCTAATTCAATTCAACTAAAAATGACAAATTACATATTTTTAATGAATTGATAAACTAAATCAATTCAATTCAAAAGTGACAAAACACACACACACACACACACACACACACACACACACACACACATATATATATATATATATATATATATATATATATATATACTTGAATGAATCATGATATTTGACTAACAACTATGAATCCATAATTATCCATCATAACAACATATAAAACATCACCCAATTTTCAGCACAAACAGATCTAGATCTTATATATACAGTCATCACATGGCGGATGAAATAACTAAATTAATTAATTAATTTAAAACAAAAGAAATCTCACATAAGAATTGGTCCGCTTTGAATATGGCCAAAAATTAGACTTACTCAGAATTGATTCTGATCTGTCTAGAAAAATAGCGCTCTGAATTACGATCCCGACGGTCCTGAAATCGTCGAATTCCGAGTTTGAACGAAAGAGTTATGATTAAATTTAGTTAGGAAACATTTTATATTAATTAATTAATTAATTAGTTTAAGAAATTAACCTTCTTCCTCTTTCACTTATTACAGCCGTGGGTTTCAGCTTCTTGTTCGAAGTTAGGGTTCAGTTTTACGGCCACCACAGGGTACGGGACTACGATCGGTTGGTGGCACGCCGGAGAGGAAAGTGGGGGCGCACGAGCGCCGGAAAGGGGGAGGAGCTCGGTGGTACCAGGTGGGCCCGGCGAAGGTCTAAACCCACGAGGTTTGGCGGCTCAGTTCTCGGGCTGTGGCGACTTAGGAGAGATCCAACCATACAGGACTGAAGAGGGGAATGAGAGCTTCAATATGGTGTAGGGGAGGAGGTCTAATTCGAGGAGATGGAAGAGAAATTAGAGAAGGAAGGTGCGGATGTCGGTGGCCATGGATTACGAAGGTGGCGGCTGGTTTGAAGATGTACAGTAGTTTTTAGGGTTTTAATTTTCCTATTTTTATAATGTTTTCAATGTATTTTTACAATTAAATCCATATCTTTTAAACCGGTTCAATCCCAGTCCAGTAGAAGGTTACCCTAGACAATAGCCCACATTCCGGATCCAACGGGCTAGGTCCCGTCAGCCCAAACTGCTGTCTGTGGCCTGAATTATTTAATTTAATATTTAATTCCTTTATTAAATTAATTCTGTCACATAAATAAATTCACTGCGGCCACATACGGACTCAGAAAAATCCAAAAAAATTATTTCTGGCTTTATTTTGACGATACGGTCCTAACAAAATTAATTTCATCGAATTCGGAGACTATTTGAAAAATGGCTATTTTTCAGTCGGTCGAAATTGACTAAAATTTACAAAACACATATCTATTTGCCACGGTCACAAATTAATTCGAAAAATTCTAGAAAATTAAACTTAACAATAATTTGACATTCCGGTTCCAACAAAAGTGGTTTCGTCAAAAACCGAGGTCGTTTGAAAAATGACTATTTTAATTGCTTATAAATTATTTAAAATTAGAAATTTTAAATCTGGACTCAATTTTCAACAAAATTTCATAAAATAAAAATTTCAAACTGGTTCAGATTTTCGGGGTTGTTACAATCTCCCCCACTCAAGAACTTTTTGTCCCCGAAAAGGAAAAAGGAAAATAGGAGAGTAGGAACCAACACAGAGAATGTAAAATGTTTTAAGCGTACCTCAACACAAAATCTAATCAGAGATATCCACTCTGCAGTTGGGATAGGCTTGTTTAATACTCTCCTCAGTTTCTGTAACGACCCGGATTTTTGGCCGTTGAATTCTGAATATTTAAACTTGTTTTAAAAATTTTAATTGAATTACATATAGGGATTTATTGATTAAAAAGGAAGTTTGAACGTTAATTTATAATATAATTATAAAACGAGCTCGAAATCGCGCGGCAGTTCGTAATATGGAGTTTTGAACTTCAACTGAGTATACAGGATTCGTTATAACTCGGATTTCTGTGAAACAAGACACGTTGGAACCGTATTGATCATAATTTTCATATAAAAGAGAAAAATCTAGATTTCGTGTTATAATTCGTTAGTTATGGTCAAATCAAATTTTGAAATAGTCGCTGTGGAAATCGTTATTTAAAATATACGCGTTAAAATAGCCGTTTTGCAAACGGACTCAGATTTCGACGAAATCAGTTTCATTGGGACCGTATCGTTAAATTATTGTATGGTGGTGAGTGGCGTGGAAAACCGATGTCGTATGTGACCACGGTAGCCGTAAACGCTCGTTCAGTGCAATTAAATTAATTCAACTGAATAAAGGGATATTAGAGTATAACTTGAACAGACGATCGAATCAGGCCACGAAACCAGTTCCGTTGAGTTCGTATCGTCGATTAGAGTCAGGGTAGGTATATAGTTTGTTATTTTTAGAGATCGGCAAATTTGGTGTTCAGAAGGGCAGTGCGATACGCGCCAAAAACAGTCTACCGGGGCAACAGTCTCAGAATGCGACGAAACTAGTGCCGTTGGGTTCGTATCGAAAAGTTATTGTCGGTGTTCGCAGTTTCAAGTTGTTTTGATTTATCTGGTGATCGTGGAAAATTTAAACGCGTGTTGATTTTTGGTTTTATAAAGGAAATTTTTTCATACGATGTCAGAATGCGACGAAACTTGTCCCATTGGGTTCAGAATACCTTTTTACACCAAGATAAGCTTCTTTATCAGTAGACAGAAGTCGACGGTGGTTAGTTTTACTTGATACTTCACCACGAAGTTTCGTATAATATAATATAAAATAAAATATATAAAAATGGTACACATCATACAACGACATCCCCTGTTGCAAACCAACTTCTGCACCTTGCATGTGACCCGTCTTCCATCCCCTATCAAGCCGAACTGATCAATGCACATGGCCTGTCACTTAATGAACATGGCAAGTTCTGATACAAAATCTCACTGTTTATATTATGAAAGAAATGAAAACACATGAAAAGCTGAGAAAAACAGCACATGCCTAGCTATCTAAATACAAGTGCCTACCTTAATTCCTTGCCGACAAAGCCTGGAGCCAGCCATCTCATTTATTTTATCCTCACCCGCCGTACCCTATAGGCCTCAACCTCATTTAAACTGTCACTAGAAATCCCTGCACCCCTCTTAAATGTGAAATGAAGTATAGCCGACTCCGTGAAGACAAAGTAATCAACAGTAGCAGACCTACCATAGTATTTTATTGCAACCTATATACGTGATGCTCAAGGTCTTCTCCTATATATATACACAGCGATATCATTGTTTGTTCGTTTTCTCTTGAAGGAAACAAGTTGAGCCTTCATGGCAAACAAAATCCGGAAACAATTTCCTTTCTCCACTATAAACTGGAATAAATCTATATACCAACTCCCGCCTGCTTAATTTTCATCTTCATGCGGATTCCAGTGGGATCAGCACCACTCTTTGACACTCGAATTTTACACAATGGGATGGGTTCGGCATGATGCAAGCAAGTGGATGGAGGAGTTGCCGGGTTGTTGAATGGACGCGTGAAAGTTGACACCATGTTCTGGAATGGTCGGAAGGGGATCTACAGGCGTTCGAGTTGGAGGTGTGGCAAGCTGAAGAGTTGGTCGGGGCTAAGGATACTCCCGGCGTCGGCAGGATAGCTCCAGGCGAAGTACAGTTTGTGTATTTTGGGAAGAGGAGCAGGTGACTTGAAAATCGTTGGTGCGAGAGTCCTGGAAACGAGAAAGGGGAGTCTGAAATGAAGAACCGTGAAATGTGAGAGGGAGTTGGTGCTGGGCATTTCCTTTAGAACGTGATGAGTGGATTATGGGTAAATCGAGTTCTAAGGGGAAGGAACTGGTCTTACTATTAAACGGACACAGTTATATTGTGGATATGACGGGAAAGGAACCGCGACCCAAATTTCAGTCCAATTATATCACAAATTATATCCAAACGTAAGTACTCTGATTTTTCCTTTACCACTATGACAAGGTTTAAAAATATTGGAGTTGGTATGAGTTTGGATATAAACAAATTTGGTCGCGCCTATTGGACTCGAAGGTCATAAATGGTTGTGTATAAAAGGTTGATGGAAGGAAGGTGCTTCCGATTATTTGGATGGAGGAGTAATAATAGGGAATGTGGCAATTTCCTGGAGGGGTTCATGAAAGTGGAAGATGGGTTGGTGCGACAGTAGTAGAAATTTGACAAAACGATCATATTTGAATTGCAACGAAGAATCTATATCGTTGAGCAGTTGTGATGGAGAACGAGCTACTGGAATTTCGTGATCAAATCAAACGCTCGTTTGGTTTTAAGTGAAATGAAAGCAGAATCATACACTACAAACCAAGGTGAGTAAACTCACTAACTCCCTCTCGTTTATATTTTTATATATAAACGAATTTTAAATTATTTTATAATGTGAAATGGTTGCTTGGTTGAATAGTTGATAAATTGGTTGATATAATCACATCGTTGATTGATTTTTTTCATTAATGCGATATTTTTTGATGTTACTAACATCTGTGGATGCAGGGAAACAGGTTGGAGGGATCCAACTGGATCCCTCAACATTTTATTTACTGCTTTATTTGATGGTGATATATGTTATGCTACATTATCCATGGTTGAATTTGTGTGTTTGATGGTCGAATGTGAAAAAGGAAATTAGAATTTAAAAGCAAAGTTTATTTCCAAATTAGAAATAATTTCTTTTTCATTGAATTGCAAATGGAAACCTATTCCATTGGGTAAACCAAGAAAAATGTTATAAATAAAGATATAAATTAAGTGGATCATTAACCATTGGATAAATTAAAAGGTGAGGTCAAATATGAATGTATATTTGAAAGTGAGTATCGGTTTTGAAACCAATATTTGGAAATGGATCCGAATTTAGCAAATTACAGAGGAAAGTTTAAAAGATTTTCAAATGCTTAAAGTAAAAGAATAAATAGTTTAAAACAAGGAAATATTTTGCAAATAAAATGTATATAAAAAGGGGAATTTATAGAAATCGAATTAAGTGGTTAGAAGAATGTATAGCTTATAAATATATTTAAAGGAGAACTTGAATTGTTTAAAATAAACAGAGTTTATAAATGAACAACGGAAGCGTGTGCGTCGCACACGGTATTTTATTCAAACAGCAATCATAACGCTGTCTTTGTAAGGGATGCTTTTATAAAACTAAACAGTGATTTTAGCGCTGTTATTATAATAGATGTTGTAAATCTATACAGCAATTTTAGACGCTGCTGTTATAATAAATGTCTTGGTAAATCTAAATAGCAATTTTAACGCTGCCGTTATAATAACTGTTTTAATAGCAATCTTAATGCTATGGTTATGATAAGAGTTCTATAATGCCAGACAGCGGTTTTAACGCTGTTGTTAAAAGCAATGTTTTATAAATCAAACATTTGAAGACAGCGATTATAACGCTACCGTTATAATCAATATTTTTATAAAAAAGGTGTGTTCGTAGATCAAATCCAAGAGTCGCGTAAGCAATGTTTGGTTTAAAGTTGTGAGCTCTGACTATTTCAAAGTTAAGAATGTCGTTCAGTTAAGGTCTGAGAGGTAATTATACCCCAACTTGACTAACTGCATTATTGACGGAGAAATGGTTAAGGCTCGATAGCAAGGGTTGGTTAGTGATATCTTTAGTTAACGAATGATTTATGAATTTGAGTTATAATAACGATGTTTATAACATCAGTTTAATTCAAAGGATTTAGAAATGGTTTCTAAGTGGAATAAGAGATATTTTCTCAATAAAGGAATTATAATATTGGAAATGTTTTCCAATAATCGAGAGAGAAAATAGAGCTTTGAAAGAACGCGAAAGATGGGAAATGAGATTTTGGAAATGATAATGTAATAAAGAACTAATATAAAAAGGGCCCAGTGTTGTTTGATGCTTGATTGATAGAATTTCCATTTGGAAATAGGACCGTTGATTGTATGGATGTTTCTTTGATAGTTAAATCACCGACTATCAAGGTTTTATTTTTATATATACCTCCGTTGTCAATATGGAGAGACCGGGATCAGATTTGATATCTGAAAACCACTCCGTATTGGCGTAAGCATTATGAAGCAACTTATGCTGAAGAAAATTGAAGACGGAGTTATGCAAGGGCTATCCTGTTTACGGGTTAGTGCCTTCGGATTGTCCAGACCCAGGACAACTTGTATGGACGAGTGTCTGACAGAGTATTTCCAAAGGAGGTTACGTACGTTGATTTCTTCAAACGTACGAAGTTGGTGGCATAGAAGGGAAACTTCTTTAGCCTAACAATCTGAGTATTTTTGTGGGAATCAATTAGTGATTTCCGATGGATCTGACAATGTGGCATTCAAAGTGAATGATGGCCAGATGTTCTGGAAGATAATTCAAACCTCAAGCCTCATCAAACCGGAAGTGGACAAAAATCGGGCAGGTAGCATGGCTATGTGGGTCGCACCCATTAGGATGTATAATCACCTATCTAGAGAAATTCCATTTGTTCTTTAATCTATCGATGTTGTCCCTTTCGGGAGGCAGTTGCTGATCCCAACCGTCGGTGATATACATTCGATACACTCAAGCGAAATGAGTGGTCGGTCATGTGAGGGCCGGGTTGCAAGACGTTCTTGTTGAACCCAGTGTATTTGCCTCTAGAGATACACGTTCGGAAGGTGGTCCCATACCTTGTCAAGTTGGAATCCAATCTCCAATAAGTGCCTGCGAGTTTGATTGTATATTATATATGTAGAGCGTGAGATGCAAGCGTTCTGCTAGATTGTTAATTACTTGTGATTAGACATTATTATAATATCAGATAATATATGATTTCCAAAGTGTTTTGGGTTATCGTAAGGTAAAAACCATCCATGTTTATGTGTGGATCGGTCTTACGATTATCATCTCTTTTGAAAGGATTTTTGAAAGTTAAACCAATGATTGGAGTTTACTCACACCAGTCCCATGAGTGACCCAGAGTTTATTTTGTTTTGTTTTCCCTAAACTCTTGGGTGCCCAAATTTGTACGGGCAGTCCAGTAGTCGGGATTTTACAGATTCACTTGAAGAAGCTTGAAGCAGGAGGCTTCACCAGTTAGCTATAGACTATCATATTTTCCGCTGTGTACTATGTTGTATCTGGAAACAGGTGTTTATAACTGTTCCAGGGATAATCGTTGTGCTCTGATAATGGTATATATATACAAATAATGATTTGTGCTTCAAAGTTATATTATCTAATATATTTTATTCGTTCCGCTGTGAGTTTGTGATCTTCGTTTTCTTCTATTCTAATAATTCCTTCTTTCTATTTCTCATCCTCTAACTTCTTTCTAATAATGATTCGTATTTCTGTGCAATTTGGGTTGGACGTGTGGTATGATCAGTCGACTCAAAGGGTACGGATTTGCGGGTCGTTTCATTTGGTATCAGAGCTGAAGGTTAAGTGATTACCTTGGCTCTGTGGCGTGACTCAATAGAGATGGGGTTAGTAATACCCTAGATTGAGTGTGAGTGTATATATATGAGCGCGTATTTGTAGATTTGAGATAAAATTGTTTTATATTGTGTTGGCTGGTTTGTTGAGTGGTTTATGAATTCTGGTCGATACAGGATGGACAACTGTATCGATAGGTGTTTCTAAATTCTCGAACAGAACAATTCGACGCAGTATTGTTTTAAGATGGGTAAATGATATAATTTTGCCCAAGGGATATTTTGATATAAAAGGGATAATTTTCTGAAATTATTGAATGTGTTGATTGTTATTACAATCAAATGGAATTAAAAAATACCGAAAGGGTTATATAAACCAAATTGTATTTGTATAAGAATAGAATATGTAAATAACCAGAATTAGAATTCGAATTCCGGGAGTTTAGAAATATTTTCTGAAGTATTTTAAAGGTAATATAGCATTACTTGAAGGTATTTTTGAATGAGAATGATTTTTAATGAGTTTGAAAGGGATTAAGCACTGAAACCACTTCAGTGGCGAGAAAATAATTCTGATGATGGACTGCAGCATTATCGGTATTCATTTTCAAGTTTCTGAGTGACGGATTGCTACTAGGGTAATTTAGGAATGAAAAGAAAAAAAAAGGAAATGATGATTTAGAAATTCAAATGTTTTGAATTGAGTCGATTATAAATATATGTGTACAAATATATATGATTTCGAACTAATTTGAAATAAAACCCGGAAATTTGAATTCTAAAGATTTAAAATTTAACTTGTATAAGTTGAATACATTGAAATGGTTAAAATGTATCAAATGAATTGGGATTTAACTTAAGTTAAATAAAACTGGATTGAATTAGAAGTAATCCCGAATGAAATTAAATATAGAGATGTTGAAATTCGAAATATTAAAATAGATTCGACTTATACAAAACAAGTTGAATCCTTATATTGTATGTCGTTAATTGGAGTTAAGATATTTTGAGCCCAAGCAGAATAAGAGGGTTGACTTTGGAAAATAGAACGCAGTTTGGATTAGTGAATAGAAGTGATCCAATCAGAAGTTAAAGATCAAAGGTTGGATTGATTTGAACCCAACTGAAAATGGATATATGTATGCTGAGCAAAATGGAAGAAAGTGCAAGAGATAAGAATTATGCCCGACAAAAAGGTACATGTTTACAATATTGTTTGGATTGATGATTTTATGAGCCTATGAGGCAAGCCACTTGGCTTTTTGATTTTCTTTTGGATTAAAGAAGGCCTAGAAAGGCGAGTTGTGGTTGTACCGATTGAACCGTGCAGAGGAGACGCTGCCGAAATTTTTCAGAATTTAAAGTGTTAGAAAATTTTCAGAATTTTTTTTCCGTTAGTAAGAATAAATGAATATTTTAATTGAAATAAATTGGTTCAGTTAAACTGGAGTTAAGAAGTGAACAAAAAAAAAAAAAAAAGAATTTTAAACCTAGTTAATAGGATACATGGCATTTTCCCTACTTAGCAATTTCGAGGACGAAATTATTTTAAGGGGGAAGGAATGTAACGACCCGGATTTTTGGCCGTTGAATTCTGAATATTTAAACTTGTTTTAAAAATTTTAATTGAATTACATATAGGGATTTATTGATTAAAAAGGAAGTTTGAACGTTAATTTATAATATAATTATAAAACGAGCTCGAAATCGCGCGGCAGTTCGTAATATGGAGTTTTGAACTTCAACTGAGTATACAGGATTCGTTATAACTCGGATTTCTGTGAAACAAGACACGTTGGAACCGTATTGATCATAATTTTCATATAAAAGAGAAAAATCTAGATTTCGTGTTATAATTCGTTAGTTATGGTCAAATCAAATTTTGAAATAGTCGCTGTGGAAATCGTTATTTAAAATATACGCGTTAAAATAGCCGTTTTGCAAACGGACTCAGATTTCGACGAAATCAGTTTCATTGGGACCGTATCGTTAAATTATTGTATGGTGGTGAGTGGCGTGGAAAACCGATGTCGTATGTGACCACGGTAGCCGTAAACGCTCGTTCAGTGCAATTAAATTAATTCAACTGAATAAAGGGATATTAGAGTATAACTTGAACAGACGATCGAATCAGGCCACGAAACCAGTTCCGTTGAGTTCGTATCGTCGATTAGAGTCAGGGTAGGTATATAGTTTGTTATTTTTAGAGATCGGCAAATTTGGTGTTCAGAAGGGCAGTGCGATACGCGCCAAAAACAGTCTACCGGGGCAACAGTCTCAGAATGCGACGAAACTAGTGCCGTTGGGTTCGTATCGAAAAGTTATTGTCGGTGTTCGCAGTTTCAAGTTGTTTTGATTTATCTGGTGATCGTGGAAAATTTAAACGCGTGTTGATTTTTGGTTTTATAAAGGAAATTTTTTCATACGATGTCAGAATGCGACGAAACTTGTCCCATTGGGTTCAGAATACCTTTTTACACCAAGATAAGCTTCTTTATCAGTAGACAGAAGTCGACGGTGGTTAGTTTTACTTGATACTTCACCACGAAGTTTCGTATAATATAATATAAAATAAAATATATAAAAATGGTACACATCATACAACGACATCCCCTGTTGCAAACCAACTTCTGCACCTTGCATGTGACCCGTCTTCCATCCCCTATCAAGCCGAACTGATCAATGCACATGGCCTGTCACTTAATGAACATGGCAAGTTCTGATACAAAATCTCACTGTTTATATTATGAAAGAAATGAAAACACATGAAAAGCTGAGAAAAACAGCACATGCCTAGCTATCTAAATACAAGTGCCTACCTTAATTCCTTGCCGACAAAGCCTGGAGCCAGCCATCTCATTTATTTTATCCTCACCCGCCGTACCCTATAGGCCTCAACCTCATTTAAACTGTCACTAGAAATCCCTGCACCCCTCTTAAATGTGAAATGAAGTATAGCCGACTCCGTGAAGACAAAGTAATCAACAGTAGCAGACCTACCATAGTATTTTATTGCAACCTATATACGTGATGCTCAAGGTCTTCTCCTATATATATACACAGCGATATCATTGTTTGTTCGTTTTCTCTTGAAGGAAACAAGTTGAGCCTTCATGGCAAACAAAATCCGGAAACAATTTCCTTTCTCCACTATAAACTGGAATAAATCTATATACCAACTCCCGCCTGCTTAATTTTCATCTTCATGCGGATTCCAGTGGGATCAGCACCACTCTTTGACACTCGAATTTTACACAATGGGATGGGTTCGGCATGATGCAAGCAAGTGGATGGAGGAGTTGCCGGGTTGTTGAATGGACGCGTGAAAGTTGACACCATGTTCTGGAATGGTCGGAAGGGGATCTACAGGCGTTCGAGTTGGAGGTGTGGCAAGCTGAAGAGTTGGTCGGGGCTAAGGATACTCCCGGCGTCGGCAGGATAGCTCCAGGCGAAGTACAGTTTGTGTATTTTGGGAAGAGGAGCAGGTGACTTGAAAATCGTTGGTGCGAGAGTCCTGGAAACGAGAAAGGGGAGTCTGAAATGAAGAACCGTGAAATGTGAGAGGGAGTTGGTGCTGGGCATTTCCTTTAGAACGTGATGAGTGGATTATGGGTAAATCGAGTTCTAAGGGGAAGGAACTGGTCTTACTATTAAACGGACACAGTTATATTGTGGATATGACGGGAAAGGAACCGCGACCCAAATTTCAGTCCAATTATATCACAAATTATATCCAAACGTAAGTACTCTGATTTTTCCTTTACCACTATGACAAGGTTTAAAAATATTGGAGTTGGTATGAGTTTGGATATAAACAAATTTGGTCGCGCCTATTGGACTCGAAGGTCATAAATGGTTGTGTATAAAAGGTTGATGGAAGGAAGGTGCTTCCGATTATTTGGATGGAGGAGTAATAATAGGGAATGTGGCAATTTCCTGGAGGGGTTCATGAAAGTGGAAGATGGGTTGGTGCGACAGTAGTAGAAATTTGACAAAACGATCATATTTGAATTGCAACGAAGAATCTATATCGTTGAGCAGTTGTGATGGAGAACGAGCTACTGGAATTTCGTGATCAAATCAAACGCTCGTTTGGTTTTAAGTGAAATGAAAGCAGAATCATACACTACAAACCAAGGTGAGTAAACTCACTAACTCCCTCTCGTTTATATTTTTATATATAAACGAATTTTAAATTATTTTATAATGTGAAATGGTTGCTTGGTTGAATAGTTGATAAATTGGTTGATATAATCACATCGTTGATTGATTTTTTTCATTAATGCGATATTTTTTGATGTTACTAACATCTGTGGATGCAGGGAAACAGGTTGGAGGGATCCAACTGGATCCCTCAACATTTTATTTACTGCTTTATTTGATGGTGATATATGTTATGCTACATTATCCATGGTTGAATTTGTGTGTTTGATGGTCGAATGTGAAAAAGGAAATTAGAATTTAAAAGCAAAGTTTATTTCCAAATTAGAAATAATTTCTTTTTCATTGAATTGCAAATGGAAACCTATTCCATTGGGTAAACCAAGAAAAATGTTATAAATAAAGATATAAATTAAGTGGATCATTAACCATTGGATAAATTAAAAGGTGAGGTCAAATATGAATGTATATTTGAAAGTGAGTATCGGTTTTGAAACCAATATTTGGAAATGGATCCGAATTTAGCAAATTACAGAGGAAAGTTTAAAAGATTTTCAAATGCTTAAAGTAAAAGAATAAATAGTTTAAAACAAGGAAATATTTTGCAAATAAAATGTATATAAAAAGGGGAATTTATAGAAATCGAATTAAGTGGTTAGAAGAATGTATAGCTTATAAATATATTTAAAGGAGAACTTGAATTGTTTAAAATAAACAGAGTTTATAAATGAACAACGGAAGCGTGTGCGTCGCACACGGTATTTTATTCAAACAGCAATCATAACGCTGTCTTTGTAAGGGATGCTTTTATAAAACTAAACAGTGATTTTAGCGCTGTTATTATAATAGATGTTGTAAATCTATACAGCAATTTTAGACGCTGCTGTTATAATAAATGTCTTGGTAAATCTAAATAGCAATTTTAACGCTGCCGTTATAATAACTGTTTTAATAGCAATCTTAATGCTATGGTTATGATAAGAGTTCTATAATGCCAGACAGCGGTTTTAACGCTGTTGTTAAAAGCAATGTTTTATAAATCAAACATTTGAAGACAGCGATTATAACGCTACCGTTATAATCAATATTTTTATAAAAAAGGTGTGTTCGTAGATCAAATCCAAGAGTCGCGTAAGCAATGTTTGGTTTAAAGTTGTGAGCTCTGACTATTTCAAAGTTAAGAATGTCGTTCAGTTAAGGTCTGAGAGGTAATTATACCCCAACTTGACTAACTGCATTATTGACGGAGAAATGGTTAAGGCTCGATAGCAAGGGTTGGTTAGTGATATCTTTAGTTAACGAATGATTTATGAATTTGAGTTATAATAACGATGTTTATAACATCAGTTTAATTCAAAGGATTTAGAAATGGTTTCTAAGTGGAATAAGAGATATTTTCTCAATAAAGGAATTATAATATTGGAAATGTTTTCCAATAATCGAGAGAGAAAATAGAGCTTTGAAAGAACGCGAAAGATGGGAAATGAGATTTTGGAAATGATAATGTAATAAAGAACTAATATAAAAAGGGCCCAGTGTTGTTTGATGCTTGATTGATAGAATTTCCATTTGGAAATAGGACCGTTGATTGTATGGATGTTTCTTTGATAGTTAAATCACCGACTATCAAGGTTTTATTTTTATATATACCTCCGTTGTCAATATGGAGAGACCGGGATCAGATTTGATATCTGAAAACCACTCCGTATTGGCGTAAGCATTATGAAGCAACTTATGCTGAAGAAAATTGAAGACGGAGTTATGCAAGGGCTATCCTGTTTACGGGTTAGTGCCTTCGGATTGTCCAGACCCAGGACAACTTGTATGGACGAGTGTCTGACAGAGTATTTCCAAAGGAGGTTACGTACGTTGATTTCTTCAAACGTACGAAGTTGGTGGCATAGAAGGGAAACTTCTTTAGCCTAACAATCTGAGTATTTTTGTGGGAATCAATTAGTGATTTCCGATGGATCTGACAATGTGGCATTCAAAGTGAATGATGGCCAGATGTTCTGGAAGATAATTCAAACCTCAAGCCTCATCAAACCGGAAGTGGACAAAAATCGGGCAGGTAGCATGGCTATGTGGGTCGCACCCATTAGGATGTATAATCACCTATCTAGAGAAATTCCATTTGTTCTTTAATCTATCGATGTTGTCCCTTTCGGGAGGCAGTTGCTGATCCCAACCGTCGGTGATATACATTCGATACACTCAAGCGAAATGAGTGGTCGGTCATGTGAGGGCCGGGTTGCAAGACGTTCTTGTTGAACCCAGTGTATTTGCCTCTAGAGATACACGTTCGGAAGGTGGTCCCATACCTTGTCAAGTTGGAATCCAATCTCCAATAAGTGCCTGCGAGTTTGATTGTATATTATATATGTAGAGCGTGAGATGCAAGCGTTCTGCTAGATTGTTAATTACTTGTGATTAGACATTATTATAATATCAGATAATATATGATTTCCAAAGTGTTTTGGGTTATCGTAAGGTAAAAACCATCCATGTTTATGTGTGGATCGGTCTTACGATTATCATCTCTTTTGAAAGGATTTTTGAAAGTTAAACCAATGATTGGAGTTTACTCACACCAGTCCCATGAGTGACCCAGAGTTTATTTTGTTTTGTTTTCCCTAAACTCTTGGGTGCCCAAATTTGTACGGGCAGTCCAGTAGTCGGGATTTTACAGATTCACTTGAAGAAGCTTGAAGCAGGAGGCTTCACCAGTTAGCTATAGACTATCATATTTTCCGCTGTGTACTATGTTGTATCTGGAAACAGGTGTTTATAACTGTTCCAGGGATAATCGTTGTGCTCTGATAATGGTATATATATACAAATAATGATTTGTGCTTCAAAGTTATATTATCTAATATATTTTATTCGTTCCGCTGTGAGTTTGTGATCTTCGTTTTCTTCTATTCTAATAATTCCTTCTTTCTATTTCTCATCCTCTAACTTCTTTCTAATAATGATTCGTATTTCTGTGCAATTTGGGTTGGACGTGTGGTATGATCAGTCGACTCAAAGGGTACGGATTTGCGGGTCGTTTCAGTTTCCCAAGTGCAGTCTCTAGGATCACTGCTCCATTTCACCTTGACTAAGTTTATTCTTTTCTTTCTCAGCTCTCTAGTCTCTTTACCAATAATTTTCTGTGGCTCCCTTCTCACTGCAAGGCTTGGGGTAATCTCCAAGTCTTGTTGTGCTGCTTCCTCCACAACCAGATCCAGATCATGAATATGCCTTCGTAGTTGAGATACATGGAATACATCGTGCACCCCAGGAAACCAGTAGGGCATCTGAAGTCTGTAAGCTAGGGTACCAATCTTTTCAAGAATAGGGAAGGGGCCGATGAATTTAGGCGCTAATTTTCCTATCTTTCCAAAACGGATTACACCTCGCATTGGAGCAACTTTCAAGTAGACATAGTCACCCACTTCAAAAGCCAATTCTCTTCTTCTTAAATCTGCATAGCTCTTTTGTCTACTTTGTGCAGCTAATATAATCAACTTTGTCTGAAGCTTCTCGGACCATGTCTGGACCCAATACAAGACGATTTCCTTTTTCAACCCAACATGCTGGCGATCTACATGGCCTACCATATAAGGCTTCAAATGGAGACATTTTCAAACTTGCTTGGTAGCTATTGTTATAAGAGAATTCAATTAAATGCAGGTGATCCTCCCAAGAACCTCCAAAATCAAGTATACAAACTCGCAATAAATCCTCAAGAATGTGATTCACCCTCTCAGTTTGGCCATCTGTCTGAGGGTGATATGCGGTACTGAGATTTAACTTCGTTCCCAACTCATTTTGGAATGCTTCCTAAAATTTGCTAGCAAAGATAGTATCACAGTCGCTAACAGTGCTACTAGGAACTCTGTTTAAAATAAAAGAATATTATTTAATTAGAAAATGAAAATTTTCATTCAGATAATGATGAAAAGGAAAGATTTAGTTTTAATACCCATGTAGCCCGGCGATTTCTTTGCAATAGATTTGTGCCAGACTTTGAGCGGTTCTAGTTGATTTGACAGGTATGAAATGAGAGGTCTTTGTGAAGCAATCCACGATCACCCGTATGCTGTCATTTCCCTTTCTAGTACGAGGCAAACCATCTATAAAATCCATGGAGATTTGGTCCCACTTCCAATCTGGAACCTCCAATGGTTGCAACAATCCCGCAAGCTTTTGTTGATCGCTCTTTACTTGCGGGCATGTAGGACATCTACTCACATAAATGGATATATCTCTCTTCATAGATCTCCACCAAAACGTGCGCTTTAGATCTTGATACATCTTTCTCACACCTGGGTGGATGCTAAGTTTTGATTTGTGACCTTCATCTAGAACTTCCCTTATGAGCTCTCAGATATTTGGAACACATATCCGCCCTTGCAATCTAAGAACTCCCTTGCCATCTATTTGAAAGCTCGTGTTTTCACCTTCTTGAATTCTTTTAATAATTTCTTGAATAAAAACATAATTTTTCTGAAGAGAAGCAATTTTATCAATCAAAGAAGGGGTAATGATGAGGCTTGCAACAATTGCATCCTTTCTACTGAGTGCATCTGCCACAACATTGGCTTTCCCCGGCGTATATAAGATGTCGAGATCATATGCCGCAAGAAATTCTATCCACCGTTGCTGCCTTAAATTCAAATCTTTTTGGTTGAAGAGATATTTCAAGGATTGATGGTTTGTAAATAATTCAAATTTTTCGCCCAAAAGATAATGTCTCCAAATTTTCAAAGCAAAAACTACAGCCAACAGCTCTAAGTCATGAACACGATTATTCTTCTCATGTGGCTTTAATTGACGGCTCGCATATGCGACAACCTTGCCCCTTTGAATCAGTACTGCTCCAAGACCACCAGCTTGAGAAGCGTTGGTCTAGACGGTTAAATCTTGGTTGCCATCGATGATGGTTAATACAGGAGCAGTGGTCAAACTCACTTTTAGCTTTTGGAAAGCCTCCTCACAATCCGATGTCCAATTGAACTTGGTATGCTTCTTGGTGAGCTTTGCTAATGGGCCAGACAGCTTGGAAAAGTCTTTGACGAATTTCCTATAATATCCAACCAATCCTAGGAAGCTTCTTACTTCAGTGGGTGTACTGGGCTGCTTCCAATCTCGAATGGCGGCAATTTTACTTGGGTCAACAACAATTCCTTCTTTTGACACAACATGGCCCAAGAATTTTATCTCCTCTTGCCAAAATGTGCATTTGGAAAATTTTGCTTTAAAAACATTTCTTCGTAGAATCTCCAATACTTCCCTTAAATGTTCTTCATGCTCCTCCTTAGTTTTAGAATAGATTAAGATATCATCAATGAAGACTAAGATGAATTTTTTTTAAAACATCTCGGAAGACTCTATTCATCAAGTCAACAAAGTAGGCTGGAGAATTGCATAGGCCGGAAGGCATTACCAGCCATTCGTAGAATATGTCAGGACCTCTGAAGGCAGTCAAAGGTATGCATTCTTCAGCTATGCGTAGTTGATGGAAACCGGTGGCTAGGTCCATCTTAGAAAACACCTTGGCTCCATTTAATTGGTCCATTAAATCGTCTATGCCAGGTAAGGGGTATTTGTTCTTCAATGTTTGTTTATTAAGGTCGCGGTAATCCACACAGAGCCGTAGAGTACCGTCAGACTTGGGAACAAACTCCACAGCAGCACCCCAATTGGAAAAACTAGGCCGGATTAGTCCCTTCCATAATAGCTGCTTAGTTTGGGCTTGCAACTCTTATTTTTCTTTAGGGGTCATCCTTCGGATAGCATGAACTACAGGTCTTTCATTTGGGACAAGATCAATTCTGAAATCGATTTCCCTTCGCGGCGGTAAATTGTCTACTTCTTCAAATACATCCACGTAATTTTTGACCACGGGAATATTTTCTAAAGAAATAGGAGTGATCTCAAGAGAAGACCAAAATGCCTTTCTATCAGATTTTGAACCATGGCAAGGTATAGAAATAATATCTCCAAACTTTGTTTTGATTTCAACTATTCTATCCACACATCTTACTTCGGCCTCAAATTTTGTTAGCCAATCAAGACCAAGGATGATATTAAACTCAGAAAAATTCATGATAGTCAAGTTAAAAGGAAACTGAAAGTAAGAGTAGGAAATAGACACCCTACAGTATAAATCAAGGATGATAGAACCTCCTACAGGATTATGAACATTAATTGGCTCTTTAAGGCTTCTTTGTTTTAATTTCTATTTCTTGACCGTGTTGCTAGAAATAAAGCTCCTTGGGGCACCCGTATCAAACAAAGTAGTAACAGGAATGTTTTTAACAGAAATAGTACCACCTAAAACATCAGGCTTACCTGCTCCTTCAGAAGAAGTAGGTGCGGAAGAAGATGGTGCACTTGCTCCCTCGTACACATCTGCAATCTAAGCTCCTCTCAACAATGGATAATTAGGCTTGATATGACCCTTTTTGTGGCAGTTATAGCATTCTTTAGTGTCATCACTTCTGGCCTTCTTTGGATTTCTGCAGTCCTTGCTGTAATGTCCAAACTTCTGGCAGTTGTAGCATTGCACCTTTGTCTTATCATGGGTTTTAGCAGCTCCAAAACCGCTTCCTTCATTCTTCTTTTTGCCTTGCTTCCTCTTATTATTATTGTTGCCCAAGCTCCTTTCTCTATCTTGTTGTGAAACCCTTTTGTCATTCTCCTCATAGCAACAAGCAAACTCTATCAGTTTATTGAAAGAAAGGTCAATGTGAGCAGTAACCTTGTCAGTGTACTTCCTTGCAAGTCCATTAATAAACCTCTTGTTCTTTTGAAAATCATCCTAAATCAATTCTGGGGCATAGCGAGAGAGGTCTTCAAATCTTCTCACATACTTAGGGATAGTTTTGTCGCCTTGCTTCAAGTTGGCGAACTTGTCATGCAGTGTAACGACCCACGAATTTCGGACCCGAAAACCGACATAAATACTTCTACTGTATCTCATGTCGATCCTCCAAGCACCGAAACACTGGATAGTTATTAGAAAGAAATTAGAGGGTGAGATAAGAAAGAAAGAAATATTAGAATAGAAGAAGAAGAAGGACTAACACAACACAGATTCTCACATCGCAGCGGAACAAAATATAATATAGAAGTAAATCTTTATTTAAAACTTTTGAAATACTTACATTATCAGAGTGCATCACAACATCTGGACAGCTGTAATAATCTGTCCTCATATACACCACAGCGGAATATTAGTTATAGAGTATCATACGTCTGGACTCTTCCAGCTCGTCTCTTCATAGCGGTCGATAACCTGAACCTGTACAACCCGGTCTAACCCGAGCATTTACAAAACACCGGGTCAGTCTGGTGAACCAGAGTGAGAAAACTCGCACGGTATTTGGGTGAGCATCCAACTTGATTTTAGAGTTCAAAAAAACCTTTTCGAAGAAAAGAATAATCGTAAGACCAAATCCACACATAAACACGGACGGTTTTTACCTTACGATAACCCAAAACAATTTGAAATCAATATCTTGTCTGATATTATAATAATGTCTAAATACAAGTAAATAACAATCTAGTGGAACGCTTGCATCTCACGCTCCACATATATAGTATACAATCAAAACCCGCAGGCGCTTATTGGAGATTGGATTCCATCTATGACAAGGTATGGGACCACTTGCCGATAGTGTATCTCTAGAGACGAATACACTGGGTTCAACAAGAACGTCTTGCAACCCGGCCCTCACATGACCGACCACCCATTTCGCTTGAGTGTATCGAATGTATATCACCGACGGTTGGGATCAGCAACCGTCTCCCGATAAGGGACAGCATCGAAACATAGATTTAAGAAACAAATAGGATTTCCTCTAGATAGGTGATTATACACCCTAATGGGAGCGACCCACATAGCCATGCTGCCTGCCCGATTTTTGTCATTTCCCGGTTGGTGAGGCTTGAGGTTTAGATTTACCTTCGAACACCTGGTCATCATTCACTTTGAATGCCACATCGTCAGATCCGTCAGATATCACTAATTGACGACCCCAAAAATACTCTAGCAGTAAGCTAAGAGAACGACGATTCCACGCCAACAACTATAGCACATTTGAAGAAATCAACGTACGTGATCCTTCGGAAATACTCTGTCAGACATTCGTCCATATACGTCATCCAGGAACAGGATGAACCGAAGGCACTCTCCTACTGCATCCCATATAGGAATCACCCCATGGATCAGTAGCGAGAAGTCCTTGCAACTAGTAGATTCCAACTACGACAGAATCACAGCTTATCTCTGCTTGCCAGGCAGAGAATATTAGTGGTTCTTCCGTTTATGAAAATCAACGGTCTTCAATGCTCCATCTCTATCATCTCCTGATATCTTCACGTATTTTTTGGTCGGAATGGTTTTTGAATATAAATTCGATCCCGGTCTTTCCATACCAACAATCGTATTGGAGAGGTTTGATAGTCGGTGTTTTAACTATCAAAATATACAATTTTTCAATCATGACACTCCAATGAGTTCACTGGTTAAGTATTCAGCATCACCTGGCCTTTAACAAACTGGTTTACTTTTGTTACATTAAAAACTCCAACTCTTTTAATATTCAAAAATACGATGTTTGAATAACTCTAATTCGACTTATCTCTAATCGATTAACTCTAATTGATTAACTGATATTCGACTTAATTCCATTCGCTTGACTTTAGATCGCAGCAATCACAATGGTTACGCCTGATTCCTTCAGGAAACATCCGACCGCCGTAGGCTATCTGCAGCTCTGCGAATTACGCTAGCAGTCGTACGAAAGGTTAACTTATCTTGAATACTATGTTTGACTAACTCTAACTCAAATAACTATATTCAATTCCCCACTTAAATCTTCCTTCCAATCATCTTTTAAATTCGGAAATCCATTAATTTTAACAAAGAAATTTATAGCATATATGTTATAACAATAGCGTTATAATTACTATTTAGATTTACAAAACAACAGCGCTATAATCACTGTTTAGGTTTACAACCCATTTACTATAGCAAAAGCGCTACAATCGCTATATTAGATTTACACAACATATATTATAACAACAACGCTAAATCGCTGTTTAGATTTTCAAAACATATCCACTAACGTCTCTTACGATTACCAACTAATACTATCTTCAGATAATCCCGATGATGTTCAAGTTGGGGTATTTTAATTAACTCTCAGACCTTGATCAACAACGTTCTTATCCTCAGATAAATATCAGTTGTAACCCCAAGAATCAATATTCCCATTTCAGTCTCAAACACATTCCATCATAACTTAGGTTGGTTATACCACCCTATAACCCCTTACTTTTCCCAAATCACTTTTATCAGTTTCCTTTCAAAAAAAAAATTTCGAACCTTTGCCACTTGGGATTCTCATTTCAATTCCCCCTTTTCACTAAATCTCATTTTCAAATAATGTTTATTCAATATTCATGCTTTTACACTTTGAATCTCCTTTATATACTCTGGTTTATCTCAACCCTTTTTCGTAAACTCCTTTCACTTAATTCAAATAATTTCAATTCATTTCGATTACCTTTGCAAAGTAATTTTCTAAATTATTATTAATTAAAATAATAATTTATTTCAATTATTAACTACATTAGTAGTTAAATTCCTTTATTTGCTAAAATAAATAACAAATTCTTAATAAAGTCTTATTTAAAGTTAAAACCATATTCTTTACATATTTCATTTCACAAAATCGAAACCAACTAATTTAACAGTCAATTCCAGTTTAAACGGTCGATTTTATCCAGTCAAAACTCGATTACTTCGTTAATCGATTTCAATAAATCCTCACTTTAAATTAATTAAAAATATAATTAATTTAAATAATTTCTACTAATTGTTTTCTTTCCCAAAAATCAAAGTTTAACCGCTTGATTTAATTCTTATACTCATACTTGCAAATCTGATTCACAACAGAATTTACTTCTTACAATAAAGTATTAACCAATTGAAGTTTTAAATAAATAAAATATTTCTCTTTAATAACCTTTATTCAAAGTAATGTGTTTATTTCAAAATCTATTTCTAGTCATAAAATAAATTTTAATAACTACAACTCCATCGATTCAATTGACGGTGAAACAATATTTATAAAACGATTGATTTTATAGGCCATACTCCGCCAAACACTTAACCAGTACCGCCCACTGGTTAAAACAACAGATATTGAATATTTGGTCACTAAACCAAAATCAAATTAATCAGCCAAACAGATCAGTTCATATATAATAACATGAAAATAAATAATACATTTGAGGGATCCGGTTGGGTCCCTCCAACCTGTCCTTCCCTGTATACAAACGGTTATCACCAAACAGTTCAAACAGATCAAACAATTCAAATCATCAAAACACGTTTATTGATAACGTGACCAACAGGGTGAATTACCTCCGTTGGATCAAATCGTTAAAATAATGATTTGAAATTTTCACTGAAATTAAACAACGGTTTAATTTCATCAGTTAAACCAACAACGGATAAATAATTAACAAACGGTTCAATCATCAGCAAAAAAAAGCACACAAATCAAAAAACCAATTTATATAAAAATATAAATGGGAACTGAGTGAGTTTAACTCACCTGGTTTTCGTTCGTCGCTGAAACCGTTCATCTTAATTGAATTGAACTGACGTTTAATTTGATTAAAATTCCAATAGCTGCCAACTCCGATTACATTGGCTCCATCCGGTTGTGTATGTTGATATGGTTCCGACGTCACTTGTTTTGTCGACCTCCGTTGCTGTATGACCAATGTATAACTTTTTACTATGGTATTCACTATTAAATAAAATATTATTGATACCTTAATTATATTATTAATCTAAGTTCTATGTAAACCGTTAAATCATTCTAACAATCGGCCACTTATGTCACGTTATATAATACACGCTGTTCACCTCCATTGTTTTTTTATTTCCTGGTAACGTGATAAGTATAATAGCATTTTAATATATAAGGCATTATGTTAATTGAACTTCATTGACATAATCAACTTACTGTTCGTTTCTTTTACCTCCACAGTTTCGAAAATACTCCACCTATACTCAGTGCCCATGCTGCTGCCAACATCCACATCATCGGAACCGCTCCCATCCGAACACCTCTGCTACCACTCTCTCTCTCCTTCTTACGTGAAAAGCACCCATATTGTTCATCTTCCTCTTTCTTCCATACTTTTTCCAAAACCGACTCAATGTTCCTTCTGAGATGAATGGATCCCCCTCCCATCAAATGAAACCGCATGATCCCTGGAACCATGCAAAACTCACGCCATCCCTCTTTTTCTCCTTGTATTTTTCGTTCCAGTCCCCCCTATTTCTAGTTCCCACGAGATCCTCCTCCTACTTGAATGCTTCCATGGTTCCACCGCACAAATGCCATTACCGTGCATCGCTCCTACTCACGAACCCCCACGTCCAAGTTCATGCAACAATCCCACTTCACTGTACACTCCTTCTCTCCACACGGCTCATGTCTTTTCCCATATTCAAAATGTTTTTTTTTTGGAGGGAGTATTTGTGTTGTGGGAAAGGGAAAGCTCTCGTGTGTATTTATAGGGGAAGACTCCTTGGGGTGCAAGGCTCTTAGGTTAGTAGGACTGCACATGTTTCATTTCATAGAGGTAGCCTGCATTGTGTTTTCTCATATGTTCGCATGGAGTTGTTCTATCAGTTAGAAACACAAGACGAAAGGGCAGGGTCTGTGCATGATCTCATATGTATATGTGAAGATGTGTTGTAAAATCTTTAGGTCGGCTGTGTAGAGTAGGGTAGAAATTTATAAAACTTGGTTGGCACGGTTCTGAGATGGAAAAGAAAATACATAGGGGAGGGTAGGTTCAATGTGTTTCCGTTTCTTAGCTGTGCTGAGAGAGAGGTTGTGAGTGTTGGCTAGGCATGTGTGTCTTTCGAAATAGGGTTGTACATTTTAGTTAGGCTGCTTCGAAAAGATAAGACAGTTGTCATTTTGGATAGGTTGGAATGCAATTGTCACTAAAAGGAAGGGACGTGAAAGCTTGCTAATGCATTTACTTGATAATTTACTTACCCATGAAGATTTGTTTGGATAGGCTATATTCTTAGGGTAGCTGATCACGAAAAGAATGGCGGCAGTAGCATGTAAGATGCATATGGGCTTCTATAGGGCAATGGTTTTATAAAATATTAATATTAAAACTTCAACGTAAAGTAGTTGATTAAAACCTCTACAAATGATTTCTGTTAACTGATAAAAAAACTATTCCTGGTGTAAAAAGATATTCCGGATCCAATGGGATAGGTTTCGTCGAAATCCGAGGTCGTATGGAAAAATTCCCTTTATAAAACCAGAAATAGACACGCGTTTAATTTTTCCACGGTCACCAGATAAATCAAATCCATTTGAAATCTTCAGATCCTATAATAATATGTTGATACAAACCCAACGGCACTAGTTTCGTCGCATTCTGAGACCGTTTGCCCGATAGGCTGTTTTTACCCCGAACCGCCCTACCCTTTTTAACGCCAAATTTCTTGATTTCTAAAAATAACAAATTATATACCTATCCTGACTCTAATCGACGATACGAACTCAACGGAACTGGTTCCACGGCCTAATTCGATCATCTGCTCAAGGTACGCCCAAATACTCCTTATATTTATTTGAATGCGCGCTATAGAATTTGAACGGGCGTTTACGGTTGCTGTGGTCACATACGACATCTGTTTGCCACGCCGTTTGACTTTCTGACAATAATTTAGTGATATGGTCCCAATGAAGCTAATTTCATCGAAAACAGAGTCCGTTTGCAAAATGGCTATTTTAAAGGCCTATATTTTAATAACGATTTTCCATAGCGACTATTTCAAAATTTGATTTGGCCATAACTATCAAACTATAACACGAAATCTGGAATTTTCTCTTTCATATGAAAATTATCATTATTACGGTTCCAACGTTTCTTGTTTCACAGAAATCCGACTTATATCGAATCCTGTATTCTCAGTTGAAGTTCAAAACTCCAATTTACGAACTGCACGCCATTTTCAAGCTCGAATTTATATTATATATAAATTATAACGTTCAACTTCGTTTCAATAATGAATTAAATATTAAATTCCATTAATATTTCCGATATAATATTTAAAATAAATAAATTAAATTAAATATTTAACGGGCAAAAATACGGGTCGTTACATTCTTCCCCCCTTAAAATAATTTCGTCCTCAAAATTGCTAAGGTAAGAAAGAATGTTATAAACTCATTAATTTCAAATCTAATTTTATATTAAATTAGAAACCAATTCAATACTGTAAATAAATATTTTCAAAAATATCAAAAATTTCTAACACTTTAAATTTTCGAAAAATTTCGCCAGCACCTCCTCTGTACGGCTCAATCGGTACAACCACAACTTGCCTTTCTAGGCCTTCTCCAATCCAAAAGAAAATAAAACAGCCAAGCGGCTTGCCAAATAGGCACATAAACCTCCAAACCCATATAAAAATAAACGTGTACCTTTTTGTCGGGCATATCATTATATCCTTTCCATCTGCTACCCTGTCAGCATATACAAATGCATTCCCAAACAAAATTCCAATTTTATTCTCAAAACCAAATCCTTCACGCATCCAAGCCAACTCCCATTCTTAACTCAATTTCCATCCATTAACAATTTCAACTCTTAACTTACCAGTCCGACATCATTCCAGATTCCTGTCTCCCAATTCAAAATCTGGTTCTGCTCGATGTAATATATCTCGATTCAATTTCCAGTTAATTGGTTCCAATTCGATTCATATTTGCTTTCACAAGTATCTATTTAAATTTGGCCTTTGTTCAAACAATTTCTCTGGGAGTTTTTAAACAGTTCATCTCTTTCAAAAATCAAATATTCCTTTCAGGATTCAAAACAACTTGTTTTTCTCAAAGCAATTCAAAACAAAATCTTTGGTAGTAATCCGTCACTTACCACTCGAAAATGAACACCGATGATGTCCGGATCATCATCGGAATCTATTTTCCAGTTATCGAAGTGAGTTCAATACTATGTCACTTTCAAAACCAGTTCTAAACACTTTCATTTTGAAATCCATTTCAAAATATCCCTTTCAATGCTTGTAACAAATTTAAAATCTCCCAGGATTTTAAAAATCTCATATATTCAATCCAAGTTTATTTACAACACCTTTCCCACTTTTGGGAATTTTAATTCCAATTCTGATTTTAATTTCAGATTTAATAAATCTGATTTTATATTATACGAATTCTAATTGGTTATTTATATAACCATTTCAATTATAATCAACCAACACATCCAATGTACTATAATACTTCAAATATATAGATTTTCTTTATATCAAAATATAATTTGGGTAAATTATTTCATTTACCCTTTTTTCAAAACATACTGCGTCGGTTTATCGTACTTGAGTGTTTAGAAACTCCTATCGATACAGTGGATCAAACCGATCGACCAGAATTCATAAACAACTCATACAAATAAATCTCCACAATATAAAACAATTTTTTTATAAAATCTACAAATACGTCCACTCATATATATACACTCAACTCAATCTAGGGTATTGCTAACCCCATCTCTACTGAGTCACGCCACAGAGCCAAGGTACTTACTTAACCTTCAGCTCTGATACCACTGTAACGACCCACGAATTTCGGACCCGAAAACCGACATAAATACCTCTACTGTATCTCATGTCGATCCTCCAAGCACCGAAACACTGGATAGTTATTAGAAAGAAATTAGAGGGTGAGATAAGAAAGAAAGAAATATTAGAATAGAAGAAGAAGAAGGACTAACACAACACAGAGTCTCACATCGCAGCGGAACAAAATATAATACAGAAGTAAATCTTTATTTAAAACTTTTGAAATACTTACATTATCAGAGTGCATCACAACATCTGGACAGCTGTAATAATCTGTCCTCATATACACCACAGCGGAATAGTAGTTATAGAGTATCATACGTCTGGACTCTTCCAGCTCGTCTCTTCATAGCGGTCGATAACCTGAACCTGTACAACCCGGTCTAACCCGAGCATTTACAAAACACCGGGTCAGTCTGGTGAACCAGAGTGAGAAAAATCGCACAGTATTTGGGTGAGCATCCAACTTGATTTTAGAGTTCAAAAAAACCTTTTCGAAGAAAAGAATAATCGTAAGACCAAATCCACACATAAACACGGACGGTTTTTATCTTACGATAACCCAAAACAATTTGAAATCAATATCTTGTCTGATATTATAATAATGTCTAAATACAAGTAAATAACAATCTAGTGGAACGCTTGCATCTCACGCTCCACATATATAGTATACAATCAAAACCCGCAGGCGCTTATTGGAGATTGGATTCCATCTATGACAAGGTATGGGACCACCTGCCGATAGTGTATCTCTAGAGACGAATACACTGGGTTCAACAAGAACGTCTTGCAACCCGGCCCTCACATGACCGACCACCCATTTCGCTTGAGTGTATCGAATGTATATCACCGACGGTTGGGATCAGCAACCGTCTCCCGATAAGGGACAGCATCGAAACATAGATTTAAGAAACAAATAGGATTTCCTCTAGATAGGTGATTATACACCCTAATGGGAGCGACCCACATAGCCATGCTGCCTGCCCGATTTTTGTCATTTCCCGGTTGGTGAGGCTTGAGGTTTAGATTTACCTTCGAACACCTGGTCATCATTCACTTTGAATGCCACATCGTCAGATCCGTCAGATATCACTAATTGACGACCCCAAAAATACTCTAACAGTAAGCTAAGAGAACGGCGATTCCCCGCCAACAACTATAGCACGTTTGAAGAAATCAACGTACGTGATCCTTCGGAAATACTCTGTCAGACATTCGTCCATATACGTCATCCAGGAACAGGATGAACCGAAGGCACTCTCCTACTGCATCCCATATAGGAATCACCCTATGGATCAGTAGCGAGAAGTCCTTGCAACCAGTAGATTCCAACTACGACAGAATCACAGCTTATCTCTGCTTGCCAGGCAGAGAATATTAGTGGTTCTTCCGTTTGTGAAAATCAACGGTCTTCAATGCTCCATCTCTATCATCTCCTGATATCTTCATGTATTTGTTGGTCGGAATGGTTTTCGAATATAAATTCGATCCCGGTCTTTCCATACCAACAATCGTATTGGAGAGGTTTGATAGTCGGTGTTTTAGCTATCAAAATATACAATGTTTCAATCATGACACTCCAATGAGTTCACTGGTTAAGTATTCAGCATCACCTGGCCTTTAACAAACTGGTTTAATTTTGTTACATTAAAAACTCCAACTCTTTTAATATTCAAAAATACGATGTTTGAATAACTCTAATTCGACTTATCTCTAATCGATTAACTCCAATTGATTAACTGATATTCGACTTAATTCCATTCGCTTGACTTTAGATCGCAGCGATCACAATCGTTACGCCTGATTCCCTCAAGAAACATCCGACCGCCGTAGGCTATCTGCAGCTCTGCGAATTACGCTAGCAGTCGTACGAAAGGGCAACTTATCTTGAATACTATGTTTGACTAACTCTAACTCAAATAACTATATTCAATTCCCCACTTAAATCTTCCTTCCAATCATCTTTTAAATTCGGAAATCCATTAATTTTAACAAAGAAATTTATAGCATATATGTTATAACAATAGCGTTATAATTACTATTTAGATTTACAAAACAACAGCGCTATAATCACTGTTTAGGTTTACAACCCATTTACTATAGCAAAAGCGCTACAATCGCTATATTAGATTTACACAACATATATTATAACAACAGCGCTAAATCGCTGTTTAGATTTTCAAAACATATCCACTAATGTCTCTTACGATTACCAACTAATACTATCTTCAGATAATCCCGATGCTGTTCAAGTTGGGGTATTTTAATTACCTCTCAGACCTTGATCAACAACGTTCTTATCCTCAGATAAATATCAGTTGTAACCCCAAGAATCAATATTCCCATTTCAGTCTCAAACACATTCCATCATAACTTAGGTTGGTTATACCACCCTATAACCCCTTACTTTTCCCAAATCACTTTTATCAGTTTCCTTTCAAAAAAAAAAATTCGAACCTTTGCCACTTGGGATTCTCATTTCAATTCCCCCTTTTCACTAAATCTCATTTTCAAATAATGTTTATTCAATATTCACGCTTTTACACTTTGAATCTCCTTTATATACTCTGGTTTATCTCAACCCTTTTTCGTAAACTCCTTTCACTTAATTCAAATAATTTCAATTCATTTCGATTACCTTTGCAAAGTAATTTTCTAAATTATTATTAATTAAAATAATAATTTATTTCAATTATTAACTACATTAGTAGTTAAATTCCTTTATTTGCTAAAATAAATAACAAATTCTTAATAAAGTCTTATTTAAAGTTAAAACCATATTCTTTACATATTTCATTTCACAAAATCGAAGCCAACTAATTTAACAGTCAATTCCAGTTTAAACGGTCGATTTTATTCAGTCAAAACTCGATTACTTCGTTAATCGATTTCAATAAATCCTCACTTTAAATTAATCAAAAATATAATTAATTTAAATAATTTCTACTAATTGTTTTCTTTCCCAAAAATCAAAGTTTAACCGCTTGATTTAATTCTTATACTCATACTTGCAAATCTGATTCACAACAGAATTTACTTCATACAATAAAGTATTAACCAATTAAAGTTTTAAATAAATAAAATATTTCTCTTTAATAACCTTTATTCAAAGTAATGTGTTTATTTCAAAATCTATTTCTAGTCATAAAATAAATTTTTATAACTACAACTCCATCGATTCAACTGACGGTGAAACAATATTTATAAAACGATTGATTTTATAGGCCATACTCCGCCAAACACTTAACCAGTACCGCCCACTGGTTAAAACAACAGATATTGAATATTCGGTCACTAAACCACAATCAAATTAATCAGCCAAACAGATCAGTTCATATATAATAACATGAAAATAAATAATACATTTGAGGGATCCGGTTGGGTCCCTCCAACCTGTCCTTCCCTGTATATAAACGGTTATCACCAAACAGTTCAAACAGATCAAACAATTCAAATCATCAAAACACGTTTATTGATAACGTGACCAACAGGGTGAATTACCTCCGTTGGATCAAATCGTTAAAATAATGATTTGAAATTTTCACTGAAATTAAACAACGGTTTAATTTCATCAGTTAAACCAACAACGGATAAATAATTAACAAACGGTTCAATCATCAGCAAAAAAAAGCACACAAATCAAAAAACCAATTTATATAAAAATATAAATGGGAACTGAGTGAGTTTAACTCACCTGGTTTTCGTTCGTCGCTGAAACCGTTCATCTTAATTGAATTGAACTGACGTTTAATTTGATTAAAATTCCAATAGCTGCCAACTCCGATTACATTGGCTCCATCCGGTTGTGTATGTTGATATGGTTCCGACGTCACTTGTTTTGTCGACCTCCGTTGCTGTATGACCAATGTATAACTTTTTACTATGGTATTCACTATTAAATAAAATATTATTGATACCTTAATTATATTATTAATCTAAGTTCTATGTAAACCGTTAAATCATTCTAACAATCGGCCACTTATGTCACGTTATATAATACACGCTGTTCACCTCCATTGTTTTTTTATTTCCTGGTAACGTGATAAGTATAATAGCATTTTAATATATAAGGCATTATGTTAATTGAACTTCATTGACATAATCAACTTACTGTTCGTTTCTTTTACCTCCACAGTTTCAAAAATACTCCACCTATACTCAGTGCCCATGTTGCTGCCAACATCCACATCATCGGAACCGCTCCCATCCGAACACCTCCGCTACCACTCTCTCTCTCTCCTTCTTCCGTGAAAAGCACCCATATTGTTCATCTTCCTCTTTCTTCCATACTTTTTCCAAAACCGACTCCATATTCCTTCTGAGATGAATGGATCCCCCTCCCATCAAATGAAACCGCATGATCCCTGGAACCATGCAAAACTCACGCCATCCCTCTTTTTCTCCTTGTATTTTTCGTTCCAGTCCCCCCTGTTTCTAGTTCCCACGAGATCCTCCTCCTACTTGAATGCTTCCATGGTTCCACCGCACAAATGCCATTACCGTGCACCGCTCCTACTCACGAACCCCCACGTCCAAGTTCATGCAACAATCCCACTTCACTGTACACTCCTTCTCTCCACACGGCTCATGTCTTTTCCCATATTCAAAATGTTTTTTTTCTGGAGGGAGTATTTGTGTTGTGGGAAAGGGAAAGCTCTCGTGTGTATTTATAGGGGAAGACTCCTTGGGGTGCAAGGCTCTTAGGTTAGTAGGACTGCACATGTTTCATTTCATAGAGGTAGCCTGCGTTGTGTTTTCTCATATGTTCGCATGGAGTTGTTCTATCAGTTGGAAACATAAGACGAAAGGGCAGGGTTTGTGCATGATCTCATATGTATATGTGAAGATGTGTTGTAAAATCTTTAGGTCGGCTGTGTAGAGTAGGGTAGAAATTTATAAAACTTGGTCGGTACGGTTCTGAGATGGAAAAGAAAATACATAGGGGAGGGTAGGTTCAGTGTGTTTCCGTTTCTTAGCTGTGCTGAGAGAGAGGTTGTGAGTGTTGGCTAGGCATGTGTGTCTTTCGAAATAGGGTTGTACATTTTAGTTGGGCTGCTTCGAAAAGATAAGACAGTTGTCATTTTGGATAGGTTGGCATGCAATTGTCACTAAAAGGAAGGGACGTGAAAGCTTGCTAATGCATTTACTTGATAATTTACTTACCCATGAAGATTTGTTTGGATAGGCTATATTCTTAGGGTAGCTGATCATGAAAAGAATGGCGGCAGTAGCATGTAAGATGCATATGGGTTTCTATAGGGCAATGGTTTTATAAAATATTAATATTAAGACTTCAACGTAAAGTAGTTGATTAAAGCCTCTACAAATAATTTCTGTTAACTGATAAAAAAACTATTCTTGGTGTAAAAAGATATTCCGGATCCAATGGGACAGGTTTCGTCGAAATCAGAGGTCGTATGGAAAAATTCCCTTTATAACCAGAAATAGACACGCGTTTAATTTTTCCACGGTCACCAGATAAATCAAATCCATTTGAAATCTTCAGATCCTATAATAATTTATTGATACGAACCCAACGGCACTAGTTTCGTCGCATTCTGAGACCGTTTGCCTGATAGGCTGTTTTTACCCCGAACCGCCCTACCCTTTTTAACGCCAAATTTCTTGATTTCTAAAAATAACAAACTATATACCTATCCTGACTCTAATCGATGATACGAACTCAACGGAACTGGTTCCACGGCCTAATTCGATCGTCTGCTCAAGGTACGCCCAAATACTCCTTATATTTATTTGAATGCGCGCTATAGAATTTGAACGGGCGTTTACGGTTGCTGTGGTCACATACGACATCTGTTTGCCACGCCGTTTGACTTTCTGACAATAATTTAGTGATACGGTCCCAATGAAACTAATTTCATCGAAAACAGAGTCCGTTTGCAAAATGGCTATTTTAAAGGCCAATATTTTAATAACGATTTTCCATAGCGACTATTTCAAAATTTGATTTGGCCATAACTATCAAACTATAACACGAAATATGGATTTTTCTCTTTCATATGAAAATTATCATTATTACGGTTCCAACGTTTCTTGTTTCACAGAAATCCGACTTATATCGAATCCTGTATTCTCAGTTGAAGTTCAAAACTCCAATTTACGAACTGCACGCCATTTTCAAGCTCGAATTTATATTATATATAAATTATAGCGTTCAACTTCGTTTCAATAACGAATTAAATATTAAATTCTATTAATATTCCCGATATAATATTTAAAATAAATAAATTAAATTAAATATTTAACGGGCAAAAATACGGGTCGTTACATGCAGCCTTTCCACTTCTTTCCTTGGAATGTATTTTTCATTGAACAGCTCTTTAAACTTGGTCCAAGTCATATTTTCTTCATCACCTCCTATATTGACCAATTCCCACCAATTCTGTGCTTCGCCTTGTAACATCCATGAAGCTGTAAATCTCTTCCTTTGATCTTCTAGCTCTAGCCCTCTAAATATATTCTCATAATTCTTAAGCCATGTCTGAGCCTGTGTCACGGTCTCAGTACCAGTGAACGGAACTCCACCTAAATTCTTGAACTTCTTTGCTACACTATCCAAGTCAAAGGGTTGCGGTGGTGGTGGTGGTGGTGGCTGATGAACTGTGGCCTCCTCAGTTCCAGCAACATTTTTCCTCCTTGCTCTAGCTCTAGCGGCTCTAGCAGCAGCACTACTCATTTTTTAGTTAGTTCTGTACAATCCAAGAAAGAGTCAGAACAACTGTAATGGTGATTTTAAGAAATGATAAAGATAAAAGGATGGATAAAAAGGATGGCGATAAAATGACTGACTATTATGTATTCTCATGAAATGTTCGCCATAGAATATTGTGATTCTACGTAAATGAATTATTATAAATATGCTATATTCCAAAGTTATGTTTAACCAAAGCTCTAATACCAACTGTGATAACCCCTTACCTCCACGGGATGAAAGTAAGGAATAATCATTTGGAATAAAACATAAATATAACAATACAGATCACAGATACAACACAACATAGGAAAACTATAGAATAACAACATCATAGCAGCGGAATATGAATGTCATCAAACACAAAATCCCACAGTCACAGAGTTCTAAATCATTACATAAGGTTTCAGCAAAAAGGAAATAGTTTCAACTTCAAAATAGAACAACTGGATATAAAATAAGTCTAGACGTCTCAGAGTCTAAAGATAAAATGCAAACAAAAGATAAATGATAGATAGTCTTCGTGGTCCAACATAAGCACCCCCAAATAAGCAACACCAAGATAGATAAGCAGCTCCAAGATAGAAACTCCAAAGAAAGCTAAAACCTGTTACTTGGTTGCCCGTGTGGAAAAGTGGGCACCCGAGTTTGCAAAGGTGAAACAAACTACGAGTCAGTCATGAGACTGGTGTGAGAATTCTTAACTAATTTAACTAATAGTAATAAGGCAAATCCAAAGACCACACCGCTAACGCGGAACGGGTTTGTTCCAATGGATTGCCATGCATAATTTAAAGTGACAGAAAAAACGATAAGTAATTCGTAAAACAACGCTATGCTTTTGGAAAAATGGAATCATCATAAGACTCAAGTCCCATCACACAATACAACGCAAACCAGAGGATAGAGTTTTACCTTATGATGATTAAACATGCTTAGTACGGTAAAAATGAATTTGATATTATTATTAGAGTATATATGTTTTGAAAACATTTCAAAGTAAATGTATCAATCCTAGGAAGCATAGCTACCATATACTATGCCTCCATACTAGCAATACAATCAAGTCCATAGGGTCGTATTGGGAATTTGATTTTCCATCATGAGTCAAGGCTAGGAACGATCTCCTTACCGATTCGAGACACTCTTGCTAATGTCTCAGGATTCCCCAAGTGAACCCTTGGATCCTGCAGGGCCGGTCCGCACATACGATTTTGCGGATTAGTTATTCCTGAACACACGTTTCCCGGTCCTATAGGACCTAATATCCGAGGCGCCTCATTCCATCATCCACATAAGTAAAATGTCGGGCCGTGTAAAACCCAAACACCACTTCTAGCTAGAAAGAAACGTGTTGCTCTCCCTGCGTTCCCTTGCTCCGTTTTAGACTCAAACGGGTTGTGAGGCTCGTGAAGCTACGTAATACACAAAGCTATGCTTATTCAAGCTGTGCTTTGATCGTCACCACAAGGTTCTGCTTTTCAACAAGAAACCTTGATCATTGCATCTTGGTATGCCACAACGTCACTCCATATCACACTATTAATCTTTTACCAAAATATACAAAAGGGTGTTAAGCAAGAGAATAAATTCTCCGCCACCAAACATTCATACATTCGGCAGAAAATTAATAAATACAATATAAAGGAGTACAATGTCGGACACACATTCCATTTATAAGTCCGTTTTGGGTTTGAACGAAACTGGAGATATTCTCGTCCCGTATGTCCAGTATGGAAAGGAGGTACCCGCATATCCGTGAAATCAACATGTACGTTTGGGCAATTACCCTGACCCTTGAATTGGGAGCAAGTCAATTCAGGGTCTTGATCGTTGTCCATTCGAGGGAAGATTTACGGTCTTCGTTCGCCGTCTTCAAACTTCGATTTTTAACGTCGTTTGCTTACTAGGAATGAGATTAAACTCGGACTTTCCAAATAATTTTCTTATATATATAATGAAAATCCTTCCTTATTGTTAATATTATTTTATAATGATTAATCCCTATTTTTGATTAATTAAAATAATTAAATCTTTATTTAACGACGTCTCGGGTCAATGGCCGACCCTGGCACTGTTTTCAACCAATTTTGATTTTCACATCTCTCAAAATCTAACCGTTGGATCTTAACGTAGTTTATATCGTTGGGAAGATCTTCCCAAGACGGTCCTTATGGTTTCAGTTTTGGGAAAATCAGACGGTCGAATCTTTTGGTATAGTCGTTTAAAGGTACGATTTCAAAACGCGAACTACCACGCTAGATTCGTTTAATTTTGATTATATTTATATATAAATATATAAATATAAAACGTTTAACCATAATAACGTTGTCCGATTCAATAACAAGCTAAACAACTACCGATACCCATTCAAATTTTTTTCTTCTAAAAATGAAGATAAGATTTCAACATTTAAAAATGTTATTCTATTTCTTTTATCCCTTTAATTTACATTAAAATATAAATTATAATTCAACGATGAATCCTTCCTTTTATTTCTTTCCTTTATATAAAAATGTAAATTCTAATTCAACGTTACATTTCATTCCTTTTTATTCTTATATTTACATAAAAATGTAAATTCTATTTCAATGTTGAATTCGTTCTTTTTATTTTTATATTTAAATAAAAATGTAAATTCTATTTCAATGTTGAATTCATTCTTTTTATACTTATATATACATAAAAATGTAAATTCTATTTCAACGTTGAATTCATTCTTTTTATTCTTTCATTCCTTTAATTTACATTAAAATATAAATTCTATTTCCACGTTAAATTCATTATTTTAATTACACTGTAAAATCTCCTTTTTAATCACATTAACATTACAGTGAAAATTTCTATTCTTTTTAAATTACATAAAAATAATGTAATTAACATTACATGACTTCCTTTTTGCTTTAAAATTTAAAATCCTATTCATTGATTACATATAAAAATGTAATCAACATTACAGTATAAAATTCTTTCTTTATAAATTACATTAAAACTGTAATTTTACATACAATGGTAAAATCTTATTCTTTAATTCCATTTACAAATGTAATTTTATTTACAGTGCAAATTCTCATTCTTTAATTGCATATAAAATGTACTTTTAATTTACAATGTAAATGCTACTCTTTAGTTACATAATAAAAATGTACCTTTTTATTTACAGTGCAAATTCTCATTCTTTAACTTCATATAGAATGTACTTTTAATTTACAATGTAAATGCTACTCTTTAATTACATAATAAAAATGTACTTTTTATTTACAGTGCAAATTCTCATTCTTTAACTTCATATAAAATGTACTTTTAATTTACAATGTAAATGCTACTCTTTAATTACATAATAAAAATTTACTTTTAATTTACATATGCAAATTTTCATCTAAAAAGTGAATAAAAATGCACTTTTTAATTTCATGTCTTCTATTTAAAAGATTTACAATTTAAAAAGTGTAATTACTTTCTATGTTTTATTTGCATCTAAAAATGCAAATAAAAGGTATAATTCTTTTTCTATGGTTTGTTTACATGTAAAAGAAAGTAACAAAAATGTTAATCTTTTCCTATGTCATATTTTTACACTAAATGTAAATAAAATCTTTTTTCTTCTTCTTTATTTACTATATGTAAATTAAAGTCTCTTTTTCCTTTTTCTTCTCTATTTACTCTAAATGTAAATAAAAGTCCCTTTTTCCTTTTTCTTCTTTATTTACTCTAAATGTAAATAAAAGTCTCTTTTTCCTTTTTCTTCTTTATTTATACAAGAGATGTGAATAAAAGTCATCGCTAAGTTTATTCTTGTTTTATATGCGATCAAGAGCGCAAATAAAAAATGTACTTTTAACATTTGTGTTTTATTTGTGAAATGGAGCGCAAATAAAAATATACTTTTAATATTTGTGTTTTATTTGCGAAAAGGAGCGCAAATAAAAAAATGTACTTTTAACATTTGTGTTTTATTTGCGAAAAGGAGCGCAAATAAAAAAAATGTATTTTTAACATTTGTGTTTTATTTGCGAAAAGGAGCACAAATAAAAAAAAATGTACTTTTATCATAACATGGTTTATTCACATTTAGGAGTGCGAATAAAAAGGTACTTTTTAATATCATGTTTTATTCGCAATAGTGAATACAAATAAAAATGTATGTTTATTTTTGTTTGTCAATTAATACAAGAAGAGAGGTATTTTATGTTGAATGGAACATCTAACCCAATCCAATAACAAACAATAAGCATGATAATTTGAATTAGCAATTTTATCCCAATACAATCCTATAAACAAAGGGAATAATATTAAATTGACAATTCTATTCAAATACGGTGACAAAAGAATGTTTAATGTTGAATTGATAATCTAATTCAATTCAACTAAAAGTGACAAGTTACATATTTTTAATGAATTGATAAACTAGATCAATTCAATTCAAAAGTGACAAAACATATATATATATATTGAATGAATCATGATATTTGACTAACAACTATGGATCCATAATTATCCATCATAACAACATATAAAACATCACCCAATTTTCAGCACAAACAGATCTAGATCTTATATATACAGTCATCACATGGCAGATGAAATAACTGAATTAATTAATTAATTTAAAACAAAAGAAATCTCACATAAGAATTGGTCCGCTTTGAATATGGCCAAAAATTAGACTTGCTCGGAATTGATTCTGATCTGTCTAGAAAAATAGCTCTCTGAATTACGATCCCGGCGGTCCTAATATCGTCAAATTCCGAGTTCGAACGAAAGAGTTATGATTAAATTTAGTTAGGGAACATTTTATATTAATTAATTAAATAATTAGTTTAAGAAATAAACCTTCTTCCTCTTTCACTTATTACGGCCGTGGTATTCAGCTTCTTGTTCGAAGTTAGGGTTCAGGTTTACGGCCACCACAGGGTACGGGACTATGATCGGTTGGTGGCACGCCGGAGAAGAAAGTTGTGCACACGAGCGTCGGAAAGGGGGAGGAGCTCGGTGGTACCAGGTGGGCCCGACGACGATCTAAACCCGCGAGGTTTGTCGGGTCAGTTCTCGGGCTGTGGCAAATTAGGGGAGATCCAACCGTACAGGACTGAAGAGGGGAAGGAGAGCTTCAATATGGTGTAGGGGAAGAGGTCTAATTCGAGGAGATGGAAGAGAAATTAGAGAAGGAAGGTGCGGATGTCGGTGGCCATGGATTACGAAGGTGGCGGCTGGTTTGAAGATGTACAGTAGTTTTTAGGGTTTTAATTTTCCTATTTTTATAATGTTTTCAATGTATTTTTACAATTAAATCCATATCTTTTAAACCGTTTCAATTCCAGTCCAGCAGAAGGTGACCCTAGCCAATAGCCTACGTTCCGGATCCAACGGGCTAGGTCCCGTCAGCCCAAACGACTATCTGTGGCCTGAATTATTTAATTTAATATTTAATTCCTTTATTAAATTAATTCTGTCGCATAAATAATTTCACTGCGGCCACATACGGACTCATAAAAATCCAAAAAAATTATTTCTGGCTTTGTTTTGACGATACGGTCCTATCAAAATTAATTTCGTCGAATTCTGAGACTGTTTGAAAAATGGCTATTTTTCAGTCGGTCGAAATTGACTGAAATTTACGAAACACATATCTATTTGCCACGGTCACAAATTAATTCGAAAAATTATGGAAAATTAAATTTAATAATAATTTGACATTCCGGTTCCAACAAAAGTGGTTTCGTCGAAAACCGAGGTCGTTTGAAAAATGACTATTTTTAATTGCTTATAAATTATTTAAAATTAGAAATTTTAAATCTGGACTCAATTTTCAACAAAATTTCTTAAAATAAAATTTTCAAGTTGGTTCAGATTTTCTGGGTTGTTACAATATTTTTCATCGATCTAGAGAAAATTCATTTTGTTCTTCTTTCGTTTCTATATCTTACGGATTACGATTAGACGGCCGACAACCGTGGGTGACAATATATTCGGTCCACTCAAGCTGAATGAGTGACCGGTCAAGTGTGGTCGGGTTGCAAGTTGTTCTTGTTGAATCCCCTATAGAGTACACTGATCGGAAGGTGGTCTCATACCTTGTCATAGTTTAAATCCAATCTCCAATAAGCGCCATGCGGTTTTTGATTTTATAATGAATATGTAGAGCGTGAGATGCAAACATTATGCTAGATGGTTATTTATTTGTGATTTGATAGGCAGTGTCATAATATCACTGGGTTTTGATGTATCAAAAATATTTTGGGTTATCGTAAGGTAAAAACTGTCCGTATTTATGTGTGGTCTGGTCTTATGATTATCCTTTTCTTTCAAAAAGGATTTCTAAAGTTAAGCAGGTTGTTTTCCATGTGAATTTATCATTGAAAATATTCTAGACTAATCTGGGTGAATTTTGCTTTGTTGCAAATGTGATCAGGTTAGACCGAGTATATAATCAAGTTAGGTTTCGCTTGGAGCTTCAGAAGAGGAGAAAGAGTTGAGACGTATAGCCATATTTACTGGTATTATATTATTCCGCTGTGTGTTGTATTGAAATGTAATTTTTTTTTGAAACTGGGTTAACTTTTCTATTAGGCACAGGGCCCAAAGTGTTTGATAACATGACGCGATACACGTGATGATCCGAAACATACGAAAAAACCGTACAAATAAATTTTGGCATTAAATAAAACAACATTGAACTAAAAATATTCCCAAATTAAAACCTAACTTATGCATCTTCTTCCGCAATTCATGGCGGCTCAAACTTATGCTTGCTGGTTTCTGGAATTCCACCCCTTGTTTCCATCAGATCTTTACCTTCAGTAGCACTGTTTACTAATACCAAGCTATCGATAAGTTTACCCAGTTGATTCTTCTTCTACTTAATTTGATTTCGCAAATTGTAAGTTTACTGACCACCCTTGCTTGATTTTTCTTTCCTTTGAACATGCATGCATTTCGTTCTCACCAAATCGCTGCTACCACAGCTGTGAAGGAAATCTTATTGAGCTTGGATACCAAGTCTTTTCCTTTTTCTTTAGTGGCTAGGTAATCAGCTATGTCTCTTAAGTTATACAAATTTGATGCAGGAGCAACTTTGTAGTTTTTGGCCGCTTTAATTGAATAATTACACAAAAAAATAGGTGGTCATAAGTCTCTTCAACCATGCCACATAACACACATAATTTATCTTCAGTGATTCCCCATTTAGATAGTCTATCCAAAATAGGAAGACGACTAAGAATTGTATTGAATGCTGTGAGTGAATTTTTTGGGCTGATAGCTTTATCCTAGATTGATTTACTCCACGTTTGTATGTTGTTCCGATCACGAACTGAATTCCAGGCAGATTTAATTGAAAATGTACCTTTAGAATTATTCCATACCCATATGTCATTCTCTCTTCCAGTAAGTGAAGGCATTGCATTAATGTTTTTTTTTGATGATACTGTTGCATGGTAGTTGTTCACTAGACCAAGTCTGATTGTTAATTATGTGATCAGCAGTAATATCAGGCGAACCATAAGCCGAAAAAGTGTCCCAACCCACAATATCAATAAGTGATTTACCCAAGATTCAAGGATCATTCCACGAATTTGTATTTTTCCATTAGCAAATCCTCTGAAAAGGTTAAGTTTGTCCCTAAACGCAAAATAGCTTTCCAATTTGCAAAAGCATTGTTATCTATAGCCATTTGCCAGAAATTGCCTTTAATATATCTTTGTCGCATCCATCTAGCCCATAGACCATTGTTGTTTATCACTTTCCAGCCTTGCTTTAACGTGAACATATCTCTCATATCCCTGATATTTTTCAAACCAACACCTTCTTCTTCTTTTGATCTACATAAATCAATGTATTTTATTTTATGAAATCCTCCCCTCCATATGAAACCAGCGCACACCTTCTCAATTTTCTCAATAGATGCAATGGGTATTTGAAACTTTTGTATCCAAAAATTCACCTTGCCAGAATCACAGTATGAACCAATCTAATTCTCCCGGCCAAAGATAACACTTTTGAGCTCCAACATTGAAGTTTTTCTTTGATTTTGTCCATAAGGTCCACACATTCTATATCTGTAATTTTGTTCGTAAAAAAAGGAACACCTAAGTACTTAATAGGTAGACTCCCTTCGATAACCCCAAGAATGTTCAAAATTAAGCCTCTATTGTCATAGAATTTGCTGAAGTAACATTTACTCTTGTTCTCACTCACTTTCAATCCAACATATGATTCCAGAAGCTATAAATTATTTTTAATCGTTCTAGCCACTATTTCATTTGATTCAATGCATATTATCAGGTCCATATAAAAGGTGGCTTGTCTTAGGTTGGAAATTATACACAGTCTGAATGTGTCTGTTATGCACCAACAATTCCATTTGGAGAGAAAAATTCTCCAATTGCAATAGCGAACATGTAAGGAGATAACGGATCTCCTTGTATAAAACCCCTATTGGATCGAGTGAATCCACTTGGGATACCATTGATCAATAAAGAGAAGGTAGGTGCAAAATATACTCTTTAATCAACTTAACAAACATTCTTGGAAAACCCATACTTTCTAACATATGAATAATAAAATTACGATTGATTTTGTCATATGCTTTTTAGAGGTCAACTTTTAGACAAAATTTATTCACACCTGGTTTATTGAAATTTCTAACAAGTTCGTGAGCGAATAGCGAGTTCTCTGAAATACTTCTTCCCTTAATAAAAGTACTCTAACACTCAGAGATGATGTCCGGTAATATTTGTTTCATTCTACTACATATAAATTCATTGTACAAGTTATAAATACTTCACTGGACAGGAGATCGACATTGTAAGCCACTGTGTGTGAGATGCAAACATGAATACAGAGAAACTAAAATAGCATTTGGTTCGAAAACAAGTTTTCTATTTTTGTGTAGTCGATGAGTGTGTTTGTGTATAGAGAAACTAAAATATGCATCCATGTGTTTAATACAAAGAAACTAAAATAGCACTATAAGCCCCATCCATGTGTTTGTGTAGTCGATTAGTATATGTCTCAAAGATGAATGAATACACACTGTAAACTGGTTTTTCTATGACCATAGGCTTTTAAATGAAATTAACTGTAGTCAGGAGTGTGCATTTGATAGTCATTAGAATGCAAACCCAAAAGAAGAATCACCTGAACTGTAGTCGATCTGCAACACCAGTAGTTCATACCCTAGCATATAAAACATCCTCCTGTACACACAAAAAGGAACAAATAAACCAAAAGAATATTCAAGATCATGATATCATGTCAAATTTTAGACATCACCATATGTCTAATGCGATTTATTGGGTTTTATGGATGTATATTTGGAAAATTAAATGTCAGTTACAAAATGTATAACGGTAAGAGTAAAATCAAACTACCATATGCACACAATACATATGGTGTGGTTTTAGCAAGGCATCGTACATATGCATACAAGATGTCCATTCAATTCTTATGTAAGATACTACATAGAGTTAAGTGTAAAATTATATATACCTGCTCCAACGTCTAAAGATATCGAATCATCATCTTCGAGTGACACACATACTCGACTTTCTGGTTAAGAATTTACTGGGTGATCCACCGGGTGGATTCATTTTAGCTTACGTGCAGGGTCGGTAATCCATGCTTATTAGCTTTATCCAAGTGTCAAATGCTGCTTCACTTAACTTTTGGAAAAAGTTGTTTTCACTTGCAACTCTTAGTTTCTTTGAAGCAGACCGTGTAGTACAACTTACACTACAGTCCCCACTAGAAAGTAGGGGGAAGTTGCAAGTGAAAGTAGCTTTTTACTAAGGTTAAGTGAAGCAGCATTTGACACTTGGATAAAGCTAACAAGCATGGATACCTGACCCTACGTGTGTGCTAAAATGCATCCACCTGTTGGATCGCCATTAAATTATTAACCAGAAAGTTGAGTAATCATCCATCTTTCAAATTTTCAGCAAACCTGCTAACATATTTTCAGTAAACCTATTATCTCTCAAAACAGAGTACTCATTACAAAGTATGATATAGTATGACAATAATATAACACAAAGCAGCAATCACTAATACACTAAGACATACCAATTAAAGCCGGTATGATTTGTCACGGTACTACATACCAATGAAAACCAATATAATTTGTCAATAATACCCAAATACACAAAGTAGCAATCAACTATATACCAATTAAACCAGTAATACATTAACACACAAAGTAGCAATCAGCTAATACACTAATACATACCAATTAAAACCGGTATGATTTGTCATAGTAAAACTTCAACTTGTGCCCTACTATCACGCATGCACAACACAATTCCATTGAAACACATACCTGCAGTCAAAGGAGGGCTAGGGACGTAAGGTTGCAGCGTTTCTATCGAAGGGGAGGGTTGCTCGTCTCTATCGGAGGTGGAGTTTTCAGAGAACGGTGGAGGCACGATTTGGTGATCGAAAACCCTAATTTGTGTTTTTGGTCACCATTGAAGTAAAACAGAGGGAAAGGGGAGCGACCAATTTTTTTATTCCAAGTGCCAAATGGGATGCATGATGATACGCATTCAATTCGGCCCGAAGCCATATCAAATTAACTAATCCAGAGCTTTGTTGATAGATGATCAGATTTACGGTGTTTAGGGTGGTGCGGATCGCAAAATGTAGTTTGATATGGATCTGAGCACTATCAAATTTTCTACGGCTTTAAGCCATATTGTATCTCCGCATCATTGTGTGCCAATTTTGTTGTTTTGGTGTAGTGGTAATTCGTCGATAATGACTCGTCACATCAATCATTTTAAAGTCCAGAAACTTTCCCACTATTGTAACGACCCATATTTTTACGGTATTATAAATAATTTTTTTAATTATTTAAATAATGGTTTGGTAATTTAAAATGACCAAAATTAAATAATATTGAATATTTAATTAATATAGATAATAGAACAATATATTTAATTTTCGAAATAGTCGAAAATAGTGGAATTCACAATATTGTGTGAATTGGATCATTTATAATATGTAATTAAGTATAGAGTGAATTATATTCATGAATATATTATATAAACGACAGTTGAACGTATAATTATATTATAATTATAATCGAGCTCGAAATGGTGCGGCAGTTCATAATTTGGTGATTTGAACTTTAAACGAATATACAAAAGCCGTTTTAAACCGGATTTCTATGAAACAAGAAACATTCGGAGCTGGTGAAGTATATTTTTCTAATGGAAGAGAAAAATCGGGATTTCGTCATGTAGATTTTGAGTTAAGTTCAAATCAAATTTTAAAGTAGTCGCTATGGCATTCCTTTATAATTTTATAACGATTTATTTATATTATTAAAGGATTTTTAATATAAATTGAATACTCATTTAATTTGCGTTTAAATGTCAAGTTATAAATTCAAATAGGAATATTTTGGAGCTGTATTATATTCTATGTAAATATATACGATAATATTTATATATAAATATTTAATTTAATTATTTTTAAATATATTAATATTTAAATGGGTTTATTTAGAGCTTTAAAAATAGCCATTTTTACAAACGAGATCCGTTTTCGATGAAACCAATTTTTTGGATCCGGAATATTAAATTATTGTTAGATTCCAATTTTCATGATTTTTGGAGTTAGTATGTGGCCTTACGGGATTTTAATGTGAAATACAGTTGATAATTTGACTTTAAAAATACGATGTGTAAGCAAACGGACTCGGAATTCAACGAAACCAGTTTCGTTAGGTCCGTAATGTCGAACTGTAGCTGCATGCCCATTTTCAGGATTTTTGGATACCGTGTGTGATCACATGGATTTTTAATGATAAGTACATATAGCGATTGATTATAAATGAATATAAAAATCAAATAAAAAAATATATAATCTACCTGTATATACCACTTACTTTCTCCTAACCCTAAAATTTCTCTCCCAATAGTCAACAGCAAAATGCCGCAGCCCTTAAATGAAATCATGGAAAAAATCCAACTTGTAAAATCCATACAAAATGAAATCAAATTCAATAAATTACAAAACTTATGTTTTTGGATTCTCACAAGGCAGTTCTACATATTACTGGAGTTTTGGTTAGGTACGACTGTGTTTCCTGGAACCCAACGTTAGCAGCGACATCTAGGGTTCAAGATCGTGAGCAATGTATGCTTTATTTCATGATTTCGAGTTTAGTTTTGAATTGAGGAGATCGAACAACATCTAGTAGCAAACCTTAGGGGATTTCGGTGATAACATTTGTCGTAGGTGGTACTGTAGTTGAGGTTTCGGGATGGAGATTGGATCACGCAAGGATGATGCGAGTTTGGAGTAAATGGGATGAGTAGATAGGGAAATGGGAGAGAGGAATAACGGTGAAATTTGTTTGATTTTTAACGGAGTGGTTTGGGAGATGCGGGAGTAGCAAGATCAGTAACGACGGTTGCAAGTCAGGAGTCGATGTCGACAAGGGTTCTGTAAGTTGTAAATAAAGAGTATGGAAGTGATGAGATTTTGAAGCGGATGATGATGGCGGTGTTTGTTTTTGAAGTAGTGGAGGAATAAAGGAGCGATTATGATCTAAATTTGCATTAATGGCAGGAGTTTTTATATAGGAAGCTCACGATTTATTTTTGGGAAGAAGCTTCAAAATCACGGATCTAGGTTTTGGAAATGGGAAATGGGCCGGATTGTTTTGGTAAAGCCCGTGATTTATTTAGATCTAAGTTAAATTCTTTTTAAATAGTGTATTAAGTTATAACATCATAACTTTATCATACATTATCCGAATTCAGCAAAACAAGATCCGTTGGGATCGTATGGACGACAGCTACACAATGGAACTGACTGGGAGTGAATTGGAGCTCATTACAATTTATAGCGAAATACATTGTCTATTTGAATCAACCGACAGTTATCGTTATTTAATGATGATCGTCCAATGTGAGCAAAACTCAATAACTCTGCCAGTATATATTTTTATAAATATAATCTAGTATTAATAAATGATGATTGCTTTCTGTGTGATGATTGTTTGGTTGAGTTGCTGATTTAGTGGTTGAAATTATAAATAACGATACATATATAAATCGTTAATAAAATATTGATTCTGTTTATCGAAATATTTCATATTGAAATATTTCGATGTTAATTATATTGTTTAACATCTGTGGATGTAGGGAAACAGGTAGGAGGGATCCATCTGGATTCCTCAATATTTATAATATTGCTTGTTTTCATATATTGTGATATATGATGTGATATATAATCTGTTGTTGATTATGTGTGTTTGGATGATATCAATCATGGTTATTTGGTATTTTAAATACCATAAGAAATACTGGAATATAAAAAGGGAAATTTCAAAGTGTATATTGAAATAAAAATATTTATATTAAATTAAAGGAATATTTATTTAGAAAATAAATAAAATTATAAATGGAATATTTATTTAGAAAATAAATAGAATTATAAAAGGGAATATTTGGAAAACGAATAGAATTTTATAAAAGGAGAATTTTACATTAGGAAGGTTTAGACCCGTGCTTCACACATGGGTGTAACATGATATTGATATAAAGTAAATATTTAATAGAAATATGTTTTAATAGATAAATTGAGGAGAATAATTTATAAACGATGTTTATAAATTAAGGAAATATTCATCATTTGATAAATTGAATATATAAATTTGAATTTATATAGAGAAGTAAAATCAGTTTTAACACCGATATTTGAAATGGAATGTGAACGTAGTAGTTATAAAGGAAATTTGCAATGAGATTATAAATGTTGGAAATCAAATAAGATTTGTATGAATAATTCTGCAAATAAAAGTATAAACAAAATTTGGGCTTGAGATATTGTTTTTAAATACGAAATCAAAATGTTTTGATTATATAAAGAAATATTATTTACATTCTATGTGAAAAATAAAATTAAAGTAAATATTTTGCAAATAAAATATTATTAAGGAATTTGGGGTTTTGAATTAGGAATTCAAATGGAATTACTAAAATTAGAAATTGACTGGAAACTAGTTAAGTTGAATGGCTTTCTGGGTATCGATCTGATGTTGGTTTCGGCCTTGTGTTTATACTTAGGAAGTTGTTCTCTTACTAGTTTACAGTTAGATACTGATAGAGGTGGGAAGATATTGATGCGTGAATCGGAAACGTTTTCCAAAGTTAATAACGTATATTTTCTAATTTTAGAAAATAAGGAATTTATCAATATATGGAAAACGATAAATGAGAAATTGGGAAATGAAATGATGATTGATCAGTGAGATTTACATTTGAAAATACGACCGTTGTTTGTACACATGTTTTCCTTTGGCTGTTAAATCACCGACTATCAAAGATTTTGACCATTTCCGTTGTCAATACAGAGAGACCGGGATCAGATATATTATCTGAAAACCACTCCATATGGTATCAGCGTTGCGAATCAAATATGCTGAAGATAATTGAAGACAGAGTTATGCAAGGGCTGTTCAGTAAATCCTAGGTAGAAATTGCCTAAGATGGATTTACAGAATAGTGCCTTCGGGTTGTCCAGTCCCAGGACAACTCGAATGGACGAATGTTTGACAAAGTATATCTGGTGGATCGCGTAAGTTGATCGTTTCAAACCTATTTACATTGGTGGTAGAGGAATTCGTTTCTCTTAGCTTATACCCGTGTTATTTTTAGGAAAATAAATTTGTGATTTGACGGGTATGACGATGTGGCATTCAAAGTAAATAAAGGGGTGATCTGTTAAAAGATACGTTATGACCTCAAGCCTTATCAATCGGGAAATGACAAAAATCGGGCTGGCAGCATGGCTAAGTGGGTCGCACCCAGTTAGGGTATATTGTCACCATAGAATATTCATATTTGTTATTTCTTTCAATTTTGTATCTCCCGGGAACGGTTACGTTGGTATACCAACCATAAGGTGATAATATATTCGGAACATTCAAGCGAAATGAACGGCCGGTCATGTGTGGCCGAGTTACAAGATTTTCTTGTTGAACTCCAGTGTATCGCTTCTAGAGTACACTGATCGGAAGGTGGTTCCATACCTTGTCATAGTTGGAAATCCATTACCCAATAAGAGTATGTTGTTTTTGATTATATATTATATATGTGGAGAGTGAGATGAAAGCGTTCTACTAGATTGATATTTACTTATATTAGACATTATTATAATATTAGAAGACTACTGATTTTAAAAGAATATTTTGGATTATCGTTAGGTAAAAACCATTCGTGTTTATATGTGGATCGGTCTTACGATTATTCTTCCCTTTAAAAGGATTTTAAAAGTTAAACAAATGGTTGTAGTTTACTCACACCAGTCACAAGACTGACCCAGGGTTTATTTTGTTTTCCCTAAACTCTTGGGTGCCTAATTTTGTATAGGTAGTCAAGTATTTGGGATTTTACAGATATATGTGGAGAGCTGGAGCAAGAGGCTTCAGGATTATATAGCTATTATTATTTTTGCTGAATTGTAAGTGTTGTGCTCAGATAATGGTATTGTATACAGATACTGTTTTATTTCAAAGTTATGTTATGAAATATATTTATTCGTTCCGCTGTGAGATTCGTGTTTACTCTGATGTTGTAGTTGTCTTCTTCTTCTTCTATTCTAATTTTCTATCTTATCTATTTCTCACCCTCTAACTTCTTTCTATTAACTATCTGGTATTTTCGATGCTTGGATAATCGAAATTGAGTTTATGTCGATAACCAAGGACGTAAATTCCTCGGGTTGTTACAGTGGTATCAAAGCTGAAAAATTAAGTGATTACCTTGGCTCTGTGGCGTAACCCAGTAGAGATGGGGTTAGTAATGCCTAGATTGAGTTTGAGTGTGTGTGTATATATATGAGCGCATATTTGTTATTTGATATAAAAATTGTTTTATATTATGGAGATTCATTGGTTGAGTAGTTTATTAATTTTGGTCGATCAGTTTGATCCACTGTACCAGTAGGGGTTTATAAACACTCGAATATGATGAACCGATACTGTATGTTTTGAAAAGAGAGTAAATGAAATAATTTTACCCAATATATACTTTGATATAACCAAAGTATAGATATTTGGAATATTATAGTATACTGGATGTGTTGGTTGTGATTCTAATCAAAAAAGATTATAATTGAAATGGCTATGTAAATAACCAATCAGAATTCATATAAATGTTACGAAATGAATTAAATTTGAATTTAAAATCAGAATTGAAATTAAAACCCTGGAAAATTGGAAAGGTGTTTGTAAATGGACTTGGATTTAATATATGAGAATTTTAAAATCCTGGGAGATTTTAAATTGTTTACAAGCATTGTGAATAATATTTTGAAATGTATTTCAAAATGGAAATGTTTAGAAATGGTTTTAAAAGTGATATAGTATTGACCTTACTTCGGTCGTTGGAAAATAATTCCGGTGATGATTCATTTCCGAGTTCTAGGTGACTGATTACTACCAAGGATTCTGTTTTGAATTGTTTTGAGAACAAGTTGTTTAAAGTCCGAAAAGTGATATTTGGTTTTAAAGACTAAGCTGTTTAAAAACTCCTAGGTAGAGACAATTTGAATTAAAAACAAATTTAAAAAGGGATTTGCGAAAGCAAATTGAAATTAATTAAAGACCAGTTAAGTGGAAATGGAATTGAAATAGAACAATATCGATCAAAATTGGATTGTTGTAATAAGAATCTAAAATGGTATTGGATTGGTGAATTAAGAGTTCAATCGAGAATGAAATTTGAGTTGAGACTAAATTTTGACTTGGGTATAAGCGAATATTTGTATGGAGGATAAATTGATTGGGATGACATTTATTTATGTTGAATTAGTAACAGATGGAAATGATGGAATGATATTCCCCACAAAAAGGTACAAGTTTATTTACATATGAGTTTGGTGATTTATGAGCCAATTTGGCAAGCCGCTTGGCTATTTGATTTTCTTTTGGGTTGGAGAAGGCCCAGAGAGGCGAGTTGTAGTTGTATCGATTGAGCCGTACAAAGGAGGTGCTAACAAAATTTTCCAAAAATTTAAGGTGTTAGAAAATTTTCAGAATTTTTGAAATTTTTAGTTAGTCGGAATGAATTAATATTTAATTTAAATTAATTGGTACTGTGAAACTGAAGATAATAGATAAACAAATAATTTTTAACCCAGTTAATAGGGTGTGTTTCTTACCTTAGCAATTTCGAGGACGAAAATATTTTAAGGGTGGAAGAATGGAACACCCCGTATTTTTACGGTATTATAAATAATTTATTTAATTATTTAAATAATGGTTTGGTAATTTAAAATGACCAAAATTAAATAATATTGAATATTTAATTAATGTAGATAATAGAACAATATATTTAATTTTCGAAATAGTCGGAAATAATGGAATTCACAATATTGTGTGAATTGGATCATTTGTAAAATATAATTCAGTATAGAGTTGAATTATATTCACGAATATATTATATAAACGACGGTTGAACGTATCATTATATTATAATTATAATCGAGCTCGAAATGGTGCGGCAGTTCGTAATTTGGTGATTCGAACTTAAAACGAATATACAGAAGCCATTTTAAACCGGATTTCTGTGAAACAAGAAATGTTCGGAGCTGGTGAAGTATATATTTCTAATGGAAGAGAAAAATCAGGATTTCGTCGTGTAGATTTTGAGTTATATCCAAATCAAATTTTAAAACAGTCGCTATGGAATTCCTTTATAATTTTATAACGATTCATTTATATTATAAAAGGATTTTTAATATAAATTGAATATTGATTTAATTTGGATTTAAATGTCAAGTTATAAATTCAGATAGGAATATTTTGGAGCTGTATTATATTCTATGTGAATATATACAATAATATTTATTAATAAATATTTAATCTAATTATTTTTAAGTATATTAATATTTAAATGGGTTTATTTAGAGCTTCGTTTTCGACGAAACCAATTTTGTTGGATTTGGAATATTAAATTATTGTTAGATTCCAATTTTCGTGATTTTTGGAATTAGTATGTGGCCGTACGGTATTTTTGTAACGACCCATATTTTCTGCCTATTTATTTGGAATATTTTAATTATTTTAATTATTTAAAATATTGGTTTGAATTTAAATGATAGAATTTAACGGTTTTATTTGGAATATATTATTTAAATAAATAATAAAATAATATTTTGATTTCCAGAATATTTGGGAAAATATAGAATTTGTCGTATATTGTGATCGGGCAGTTTAAATTGGTCAAATATTGGTTATATTAAATTTACAACAACGATTTCGTTTATTTAACGACGGTCGAGTGATATAGTTTATAATTTAATTAAATAACGAGCTGCAGCAGCGCGACAGTTCGCGATTTGGCGTTTTGAACTTCAATTGGTCGTACCAGGATCAAAATAAGTCGGATTTCCTCGAAGTAAGAAATGTCTGGACCGGTTTGACGATATCTTTCCAATGGCATAGAAAAATCCAATTTTCGTCGTGTTGATTTTATTTTATGTCCAAATCAAATTTTGAAAAAAACGCTATGGAATTTCCTTTATATATATAGCGCTGTGTTTATATAAAATGAAGGTTTTTAAATATTTTATATATCGATTTGCTTGGAATTCAACCCGGGATATTTTCTATTGATAGTGTATCAAATTCTGGTCGTATATGACCAACTGCAATATTTTATACTTTTTATATTGAAGTATTTTAAAATTAATTTATTTTAATCCAAATTGGGTAGTTCAAAAGGGACTTTCTTCAAACGACCTCTGTTTTCGACGAAATAAATTTTATTGGGATCGCAACAGTAAATTATTGCTAGATTTCAAGTGGCGCGTCAATTGGGGTTAATTTGTGAGCGTGGCAAAATGAAATAAAAATAAAAACGACCATTTGGACGTGAACGAGGGCCATTCGAGCAAACGGACTCTGAATTCAACGAAACAAGTTTCATTAGGACCGTATCGTTAAATTATACTATTCCGTCCATTCGCATTTCGAACGGGGTTTGTATGTGAGCGCAGGAGCGAATAAACAACGTTTAAAATTGCGATAGACATGAAATAAAATATCGTTAGTCACATCACCCGGAATTATATAAATTTTTTCCAACTTTTTCCCCTATATATAAACAGCCATCCCTCAAAACCCTAATTCCCAAATAAATTCCCTTTAGCACTTTTTGCAGAAAAGTCCTCCAAACTAAATTAATTTATATCTTGATTTCTGGCAATAATTTGTGGTCGCTTCCAAAGCGAAAGTCGTAGCTGAAGTCGAGGGAAAGGTGCTGTCAAAAATTGGTGGACAAAGGAAGTCCGAGGTGGCCGGAATTTCACCAAAACCGAAACAATTCAGTTTCGTTCTTTGGCAAAATTGAGGGGCTGTAGTTGATTGCAGGAGCTCAGACCATGGGGGAAATGGTGAGGAGGAGCAGGGCTTTCGATTGGTACCGGCCGGAGGTTCTCGGGTGGTCGGAGGTGACCGTGGTGGCGGGTTGAACGTGGAGGCTGGTTTTGGGTTTTGTTTGTGAAGCTCAAATCGGATTCCTTCTTTGTTCGGCGGCTGTGTTGCTCGAGACGGGTTCAGGTCTGAAGGCGATTTTAGAGGGAGGCAAGGCGGTGGCAAAGGGGGTGGTCCGATGGCGTCAGGTGGCGTAGAGATGGAGGAACGGTTGGATGAAAGGGTTCCGATCATTGTGGGATTTCAGGCGGACGAGGCTGTTCTGGGTGGCGGCGTTGATGGTGAAGGGGGCGGAGTCGAAGGCGGTTCAAGTGAAGGTCCGGGGGTGGTCTCCGGCGATCGTCTGCGGTGGCAGTGGGGTGTTTTTTCGATGGGTTTTGGGAAGGTAGGCTCTAAAAAGAACAAGAGAAGGGAGGATCGGGTTTTTCCAGGAACGAGATGGAAACCACGTTTTGGCACAGTAATGATGCTGACGTGGCAGTAATTAATCAAGGTAATTAGTTAATTTTATAATTAAATTTATTAATTAGTTCATTATTTAATCGATAAACATATGAAACTATAAATAGACGTATCTTTCTCATACGATATCAAAATTCCACGAAACAGGATCCGTTGGGATCGCAGGGACGAGACCTAGACGATGGCACTGATCTGACGCAGTTGAAATTTCAGTAAATTTTGAATGTCCGTTCAAGATTTAAAGGAACAAACGCGTCAACCGTCAATCGTATTGAAATGGTGAGTTAATTCTCATACCTTCTGGAATCATGTGATGTGGTAAATTCATATTAAAATATATTTTACCTTTAAAAGTATAAATTGGTTGATTGGTTGCTATTGGTTGGTTATTGTTTGATTGGTTGCTGTTTTCGTCATTTTAATGCGTTGCTGAAATATTATTATGAAATGTATAACGAGCTGTGATGCAGGGAAGAACAGGTTGGAGGGATCCGACCGGATTCCTCAAATATTATATATGTTGTTTGTTTGTTTTATATTGTTGATATTTGAATTGATTGAACCCCATATGGTAGAAAAACTTGTTTGAGCGTGATGGTTGAATATATTTTCATCTGTGTTGTGTTTAAAATCAATCGACAGTGTTGATTGAGTAGTTGGCAGTGAATGGCCTAAAATACAGTGTTTAGACGTCGTTCTACCGTTCGGGGAACTGACGCAAGTTTTAAAATTATAATTATTTTAAAATCTGAACTGGGACTTTTTAGTAAATTTATATTAATAATTAAATGAGAAATTTATAAGTAAATATTTAAATTAAGTTTATAAAAGAAATGATTTAAAATGGGGTATAAAATAAGATTGTATGATTTGTACAGGTACCAAAAGTAGAAACCCAGAGAAATTACCTACGTGTTGGTAAAGAAGAATAATTGTATTTTTATACAAATAAATAAGTGTTTTTAAATTAATTAAGTTATTTAATTAATATAAAAAGGGAAACGACAAAAGGAAATTCAGTTAATAGTTAACTGATATGTACGGTTGGCAAAACCAACCGTGTTTAATTGCAGTCGAGAATTGAATTAATTTGATAAAACTGGATATTCATTAAATTGAATGAATAGTGTAAATTATCAGTTAATCTTTGATTAACTATAATTATTGAATTTATTAGTGTTAATAACACTAATTGTTATTTGATAGGCTTTTCAAAATTATAATTATCGTATTTTCAATTAATACCTAAGTTAACTATTTTAACATAGTTAATATTAATGTTGATGGTCATTTCGATTAATATTAATTAAAGCAATGACTTTAAATTGGAATTTCAAGTAAGGAATGATTAAGTGGCCTTATAGTTTGATCAAAAGGGCAATAAGAGTTTTATTAAGGAGATTTATAATTCAAGGTTTAAATGAGAATTGCAAATAGAATGGGCAAGTAAATGTGGAGATTTAAATAGGATTTTTCTTAATTGTTAAATTAAGTAAAAGAAGTTTAATTGGAATGAAACGAATTAGGGAGATGATAAATAGATTAAAAATATACTGAAATATAGTAATGGTTTTGAATTAAAATCTTAGAAGTTGTGAAAAAGGGTAAATGGTATTTTAATCAAGGTAAAGAGGGTCTTTAAAACAAAGTGATGACTTTGAATGTTTAAGAATTGGATTGAGCGAAACATCGCAAAAGAAATTACATACAATGGTTTATGTGAAATATTCGTAAGAGGACTTTGGAATTTTAAACCCAAGTTAAAAACGTCTTATTGTAAGGAAGGTAGTAAGAGGATTTTAGTTGGAAAACCAAGATAGAATTTATTATAGGAATGCCGATGGATGAAAGTAGATTATTTGACATGTGGTTTTTGTCCAAATGTGATAATATGAATTATGGGTTAGATTAAAGAGTGATGTTTTAGTGAATATTTACTTAATTAAAGGAATTAAGTAAAAGCTTTTCGAACGAAGATTCCAAATATAATAAAAGGTTTATAAAACCAGATTTTGAAATCAAAGTGATAGTGGAGATTTTAATACCAATGGTTAAGTGACAAACTATTATTATTTTGAGATGAAAATGTTGTCAATCAAGGTCTGAGAGGTAAATAGAATACCCCAACTTGAACGGCTTCACTATTATCGAGGAATAATATTCATTTGTGGTGAGTGCAAGGTGTTATAATTAGTAAATTATTCCATGCGAGGAATATTAAACATGAGTACGAGGTTTTTAATATAAATGTTAATTACAAGGTAAATAAAAATATTTGATAAATTTGACATTTGATTTGTCAGATAAGATTCGGTAATTTGGTTTATACCATTAAGTATTACATTTATATAAATATACATCGTGATGCCATCTTTTAAAGAAATGTGGGAAAAAGGTTTTTATAAAATAAAATGATACTGCCAATGGAAATGGAAATAGGAAGTTAAATATATACACATGTTCTAAACCATAGAAAATAGTTTGGTTAAAATAAAATTAGAATAAAAATAATGTTTTGAATATATAAGAAGAATCAAAAGTTTATTTACCAATTCGTTAAATATACTTTAAAGGGGCTAAGTAATGCCAAGTACTGAATCAGCAAGATCATTTTATGAACACCTTTGTTATTTGATAGTTAAATCACCGACTATCAAAACCTGACCAATACGATTGTTGGTATGGAAAGACCGGGATAAAATTTATGTTCGAAAACCTTTCCGACCAACAAATACGTGAAGACGTCGATTGAAGACGGAGCAAGTGAAGACCGTGGATCTTCATAAGCGGAAGGACTACTTGTCGAATTTCTCTGGCCTGCAACCAGAGTTATTTTGATTTATGATTCTGTCGTGGTTGAAATCTACGGATTTGCAAGGACTACTCGCTATTGATCCATGGGGTGATTCCTATATGAGATGCAGTAGGAGGTACCTTCGGTTCATCCTGTTCCTGGATGACTTGTATGGACGGATGTCTGACAGAGTATTTCCAAAGGAATTATATGCGTTAATTTCTCCAAACGTACCATAGTTGATGGCGGAGAAATGGTTATTCTCTAGCCAAATAAACTAGAGTATGTTTGTGGACGTCAGTCAGTGTGGTCTTGCGGATCTGACGATGTGGCATTCAAAGTGATTGATGACCAGATGTTCTAGAGATAAGTTCTGGCCTCAAGCCTCATCAAACGGGAAATGACAAAAATCAGGCAGGCAGCATGGCTATGTGGGTCGCTCCCATTAGGGTGTATGATCAACTATCTAGAGAAATTCCATTTGATTCTTTAATCTATATTCGATGCTGTCCCTTTTCGGGAGGCGGTTGCTGATCACAACCGTCGGTGATATACATTTGATACACTCAAGCGAAATGAGTGGTCGGTCATGTGTGGGCCGGGTTGTAAGACGTTCTTGTTGAACCCAGTGTATTCGCCTCTAGAGATACACTATCGGCAGGTGGTCCCATACCTTGTCAAGGTTGGAATCCATTATCCAATAAGCGCCCATGGTTTTCGATTGTATACTATATATGTGGAACGTGAGATGCAAGCGTTCCGCTAGATTGTTAATTATTTGTATTTAGACATATGATAATATCAGAGTAAGTTATGATTTCAAAAACGTTTTGGGTTATAGTAAGGTAAAAACCGTCTGTGTTTATGTGTGAGCTGGTCTTACTATTATCCTTTGATTTCTGAAAAGATTTTCCAAAGTTAAACAAATTGTTTGTGCTGTGAATTTATCACTGAAAGTATTCCAGACTGACCTGGTGTATTTTGCTTTTGCTTAAAATGTGCTCGGGTCCGACCGAGTATGTTCCAGGTTAGGTTTCGCTTGAAGTTCAGGATCTGGAAGCAGGCGGCTTCACCGCTAGTTATATAAAGTAATTACTCTGTTGTGCCTGAGATATGTTGTACTCTGATGATTGGTATGTATATACAATTCTTTTGTATAAAGAAATTTGATATCTTATTTTATTCGATCCGTTGTGAGATTCTGATGTGTTCTTCTTCTTTCTTCTATTCTAATATTCTTTCTTTCTTTTCTTACCCTCTAATTTCTTTCTCATGACAATCTAGTGTTTTCGATACTTGAATAGTCGACATGGTGATTTTATGTCGATTTTCGGGGTCGAAAATCCTTGGGTCGTTACAGTGGTATCAGAGCTATTGGTTTAGTGATAACCTTGGCTCTGTGGTGTGACTCAATAGAGATGGGGTTAGTAATACCCTAGATTGAGTTTGTGTATATATACGAGAGCGCGTATTTGTAATTTGATATAAAATTATTTTTGAAATTATTTTTTCCCAATTTATTTTATAATAAAATAAAAGTGATGGTCATTATAGTATGGGCAAATTATTTGGATTTGTTAATGCTGATTGTGTGATATGTTTGGATGGTGTGCTCGATCTCATGGATATAAACTTGGAAATGAATCGACTTGGTTAAAACCAAATTGAAATGAATAAGTTGGATAAATCAATCCAGATAATTAAATTTGAATGGATAATTAAAGAAATAAATGAAGTGATTATAAATGATTATAACATCGTATGGATTGAATCGTGTGTATAATTGTGTGTGATATAAATGGTATAGATATTTTGAACATAACTGATATTGCTTTGATGACCAATGAATTCGTTTGAGTTGAGAAACAGGTGTAGAAGTACCAATTCAGCTTAAAAATCCATCCAAGAGAAAATCTAGAGTTAATTGAATCCAGATTGAGAATAGAGCTGCAGTATGACTAAGCAAGCTCAAGTATAAATTATCGTATATCGCATAATAATGGTCGCCAAAAGGTACGCTTACGCAAATATGAAATTTTGGTTTTGTTTGGATTTTGGGATTTGCTTTTTCCGACCGTGTTGGTCGAGGTATATATATTTCTTGAACCTGCGATAATACAGATGTCATCCGTACAGGGGAGACTCTACCAAATTTTTTCTCAAATTTAAGGCATTAGAAAATTTTTGAAGATTTTTGGAAAATTTCGTTATTTGAATTAACTTGGTTTTACGACCAATTAGATTTGTGTTGAGAAATAAAATCGAGTTTTAAATTAAATATTATTGTAAAGATAATGGGTTGTAACATTCTTTTTGCCTTAGCAATTTCGAGGACGAAATTATTTTAAGGGGGAAGGAATGTAACGACCCGTATTTTCTGCCTATTTATTTGGAATATTTTAATTGTTTAAAATATTGGTTTAAATTTAAATGATCGAATTTAACGATTTTATTTGGAATATATTATTTAAATAAATAATAAAATAATATTTTAATTTCCAGAATATTTGGGAAAATATAGAATTTGTCATATATTATGATTGGGCAGTTTAAATTGGTCAAATATTAGTTATATTAAATTTACAACGACGATTTCGTTTATTTAACGACGGTCGAGCGATATGGTTTATAATTTAATTAAAAAATGAGCTGCAGCGGCACGGTAGTTCGCGATTTGGCGTTTTGAACTTCAATTGGTCATACCGGGTTCAAAATATGTCGGATTTCCTCGAAACAAGAAACGTCGGGACCGGTTTGACGATATCTTTCCAATAGCAGAGAAAAATCCAATTTTCGTCGTGTAGATTTTATTTTATGTCCAAATCAAATTTTGAAAAAAAACGCTATGGAATTTCCTTTATATATACAGCGCTGTGTTTATATAAAATGAAGGTTTTTAAATATTTTATATATCGATTTGGCTTGGAATTCAACCCGGGATATTTTCTATTGATAGTGTATCAAATTCTGGTAGTATATGACCAACTGCAATATTTTATATATTTTATATTGAAGTATTTTAAAATTAATTTATTTTAATCCAAATTGGGCAGTTCTAAAGGGACTTTCTTCAAACAACCTATGTTTTCGACGAAACAAATTTTATTGGGACCGCAACAGTAAATTATTGCTAGATTTCAAGTGGCGCGTCAATCGGGGTTAATTTGTGAGCATGGCAAAATGAAATACAAATAAAAACGATCATTTAGACGTGAACGAGGGCCACTCGAGAAAACGGACTCGGAATTCGACGAAACAAGTTTCATTAGGACCGTATCGTCAAATTATACTATGCCATCCATTCGCATTTCGAACGGGGTTTGTATGTAAGCGCAGGAGCGAATAAACAACGTTTAAAATTGCGATAGACATGAAATAAAATATCGTTAGTCACATCACCCGGAATTAAATATATTTTTTCTAACTTTTTCCCCTCTATATAAACAGCCAAACCTCAAAACCCTAATTCCCAAATAAATTCCGCTCAGCACTTTTTGCGAAAAAGTCCTCTAAACTAAATTAATTTATATCTTGATTTATGGCAATAATTTGTGGTAGCTTCCAAAGCGAAAGTCGTAGCTGAAGTCGATGGAAAGGTGCTGTCAAAAATTGGTGGCCAACGGAGGTCCGAGGTGGCCGGAATTTCACCAAAACCGTAATAATTCAGTTTCGTTCTTTGGAAAAATTAAGGGGTTGTAGTTGATTTTAGGAGCTCAGACCATGGGAGAAATGGAGAGGAGGAGCAGGGCTTTCGATTGGTACCGGCCGGAGGTTCTCTGGTGGTCGGAGGTGACCGTGGTTGCGAGTTGAACGTGGAGGCTGGTTTTGGGTTTTGTTTGTGAAGCTCAAATCGGATTCCTTCTTTGTCCGGCGGTTGTGTTGCTCGAGACGGGTTCGGGTCTGAAGGCGATTGTAGAGGGAGGCAAGGCGGTGGTAAAGGGGGTGGTCCGGTGGCGTCAGGTGGCGTAGAGATGGCGGAACGATTGGCTGAAAGGGTTCCGGTCATTGTGGGTTTTCAGGCGGACGAGGCTGTTCTGGGTGGCGGCGTTGATGGTGAAGGGGGCGGAGTCAAAGGCGGTTCAGGTGGAGGTCCAGGGGTGGTCTCCGGCGATCGTTTGTGGCGACGGTGGGGTGTTTTTCCAATGGGTTTTGGGAAGGTGGGCTCTAAAAAGAACAGGAGAAGGGAGGATCGGGTTTTTCCAGGAACGAGATGGAAACCGCGTTTTGGCACAGTAACGATGCTGATGTGGCAGTAGTTAATCAAGGTACTTAGTTAATTTTATAATTAAATTTATTAATTAGTTCATTATTTAATCGATAAACATATGAAACTTTAAATAGACGTATCTTTCTCATACGATATCGAAATTCCACGAAACAGGATCTATTGGGATCGCAGGGACTAAACCTAGACGATGGCACTGACTAGGCACTGATATGACGCTGTTGAAATTTCAGTAAATTTTGAATGTCCGTTTAAGATTTAAAGGAACAAATGCGTCAACCGTATTGAACTGGTGAGTTAATTCTCACACCTTCTGGAATCCTATGATGTGGTAAATTCATATTAAAATATAATTTACCTTTAAAAGTATAAATTGGTTGTTTCGTTGCTATTGGTTGGTTATTGTTTGATTGGTTGCTGTTTTCGTCGTTTAAATGCGTTACTGAAATTTAGTTCATATATTATTATGAAATGTATAACGGGCTGTGATGCAGGGAAGAACAGGTTGGAGGGATCCGACCGAATTCCTCAAATATTATATATGTTGATTGTTTTATATTGTTGATATTTGAACTGATTGAACCCCAAATGGTAGAAAAACTTGTTTGAGCGTGATGGTTGAATATATTTTCACCTTTGTTGTGTTTAAAATCAATCGACAGTGTTGATTGAGTAGTTGACAGTGAATGGACTAAAATACAGTGTTTAGACGTCGTTCTACCGTTCAGGGAACTGACGCAAGTTATAAAATTATAATTATTACAAAATCTGAACTGGGACTTTTTAGTAAATTTATATTAACAATTAAATGAGAAGTTTGTAAGTAAATATTTTAAATCAAGTTTATAAAAGAAATGATTTAAAATGGGGTATAAAATAAGATTGTATGATTTGTACAGGTACCAAAAGTAGAAACCTAGAGAAATTACCTACGTGTTGGTAAAGAAAAATAATTGTATTTTTATACAATTAAATAAGTGTTTTCAAATTAATTAAGTTATTTTATTAATTTAAAAAGGGAAATGACAAAAGGAAATTCAGTTAATAGTTAACTGATATGTACGGTTGGCAAAACCAACCGTGTTTAATTGCAGTCGAGAATGGAATTAATTTGATAAAACTGGATATTCGTTAAATTCAACGAATAGTGTAAATTATCAGTTAATCTTTGATTAACTATAATTATTGAATTTATTAGTGTTAATAACATTAATTGTTATTTGATAGGCTTTTCAAAATGATAATTATCCTATTTTCAATTAATACCTAAGTTAACTATTTTAACATAGTTAATATTAATGTTGATGGTTATTTCGATTAATAATAATTAAAGCAATGACTTTAAATTGGAATTTCAAGTAAGGAATGATTAAGTGTCCTTATAGTTTGATCAAAAGGGTGATAAGAGTTTTATAAAGGAGATTTATAATTCAAGGTTTAAACGAGAATTACAAATAGAATGGGCAAGTAAATGTGGAGATTTAAATAGGATTTTTCTTAATTGTTAAATTAAGTAAAAGAAGTTCAATTGGAATGAAACAAATTAGGGAGATGATAAATAGATTAAAAATATACTGAAATATAGTAATGGTTTTAAATCAAAATCTTAGAAGTTGTGAAAAAGGGTAAATGGTATTTTAATCAAGGTAACAAGGGTCTTTAAAACAAAGTGATGACTTAGAATGTTTAAGAATTGGATTGAGCGAAACATCGCAAAAGAAATTACATACAATGGTTTGTGTGAAATATTGGTAAGAGGACTTTGGAATTTTAAACCCAAGTTAAAAAGGTCCTACTGTAAGGAAGGTATTAAGAGGATTTTAGTTGGAAATCCAAGATAAAATTTATTATAGGAATGCCAATGGATGAAAGTAGATTATTCGACATGTGGTTTTCATCCAAATGTGATAATATGAATTATGGTTAGATTAAAGAGTGGTGTATTTGTGAATATTTACTTAATTAAAGGAATTAAGTAAAAGGTTTTCGAACGAAGATTCCAAATATAAGAAAAGGTTTACAAAACCAGATTTTGAAATCAAAGTGATAGAGGAGATTTTAATACCAATCGTTAAGTGATAAACTATTATTATTCTGAGATGAAAATGTTGTCAATCAAGGTCCGAGAGGTAAATAGAATACCCTAACTTGAACAGCTTTGCTATTATCGAGGAATAATATCCGTTTGTGGTGAGTGCAAGGTGTTATAATTGGTAAATTATTCCATGCGAGGAATATTAAACATGAGTACGAGGTTTTTAATATAAGTGCTAATTATAAGGTAAACAAGAATATTTGATAATTTTGACATTTGATTTGTCAGATCAGATTCGATAATTTGGTTTGTACCATTAAGTATTACATTTATATAAATATACATCGTGAGGCCATCTTTTAAAAAAAATGTGGGAAAAAGGGTTTTATAAAATAAAATGATATTGCCAATGGAAATGGAAATAGGAAGTTAGATATACACACATATTCTAAACCATAGAAAATAGTTTGGTTAAAATAAAATTAGAATAAAAATAATGTTTTGAATATATAAGAAGAATTAAAAGTTTATTTACCAATTCGTTAAATATACTTTAAAGGGGCCAAGTAATGCCAAGTACGGAATCAGCAAGATCATTTTATGAACACCTTTGTTATTTGATAGTTAAATCACCGACTATCAAAACCTGACCAATACGATTGTTGGTATGGAAAGACCGGGATAAAATTTATATTCAAAAACCATTCCGACCAACAAATACGTGAAGACGTCGATTGAAGACGGAGCAAGTGAAGACCGTGGATCTTCATAAGCGGAAGGACTACTTATCGAATTTCTCTAGCCTGCAACCAGAGTTATTTTGATTTGTGATTCTGTCATGGTTGAAATCTACGGATTTGCAAGGACTACTCGCTATTGATCCATGGGGTGATTCCTATATGAGATGCAGTAGGAGGTACCTTCGGTTCATCCTGTTCCCGGATGACTTGTATGGACGGATGTCTGACAGAGTATTTCCAAAGGAATTAGATGCGTTAATTTCTCCAAACGTACCATAATTGATGGCGGAGAAATGGTTATTCTCTAGCCAAATAAACTAGAGTATGTTTGTGGACGTCAGTCAGTGTGGTCTGGCGGATCTGACGATGTGGCATTCAAAGTGATTGATGACCAGATGTTCTAGAGATAAGTTCTGGCCTCAAGCCTCATCAAACGGGAAATGACAAAAATCAGGCAGGCAGCATGGCTATGTGGGTCGCTCCCATTAGGGTGTATGATCAACTATCTAGAGAAATTCCATTTGAGTCTTTAATCTATATTCGATGTTGTCCCTTTTCGGGAGGCGGTAGCTGATCCCAACCGTCGGTGATATACATTCGATACACTCAAGCGAAATGAGTGGTCGGTCATGTGTGGGCTGGGTTGCAAGACGTTCTTGTTGAACCCAGTGTATTCGCCTCTAGAGATACACTATCGGCAGGTGGTCCCATACTTTGTCAAGGTTGGAATCCATTATCCAATAAGCGCCCGCGGTTTTCGATTGTATACTATATATGTGGAACGTGAGATGCAAGCGTTCCGCTAGATTGTTAATTATTTGTATTTAGACATATGATAATATCAGAGTAAGTTATGATTTCAAAAACGTTTTGGGTTATAGTAAGGTAAAAACCGTCCGTGTTTATGTGTGGGCTGGTCTTACTATTATCCTTTGATTTTTGAAAAGATTTTCCAAAGTTAAACAAATTGTTTGTGCTGTGAATTTATCACTAAAAGTATTCCAGACTGACCCGGTGTATTTTGCTTTTGCTTCAAATGTGCTCGGGTCGGACTGAGTATATTCCAGGTTAGGTTTCACTTGAAGTTCAGGAGCTGGAAGCAGACGGCTTCACCGCTAGTTGTATAAAGGTATTACTCCGTTGTGTCTGATATATGTTGTACTCTGATGATTGGTATGTATATACAATTCTTTTGTTTAAAGAAATTTGATATTTTATTTTATTCGTTCCGCTGTGAGATTCTGATGTGTTCTTCTTCTATTCTAATATTCTTTCTTTCTTTCCTCATCCTCTAATTTCTGATGACAATCCAGTGTTTTCGATACTTGAATAGTCGACATGGTGATTTTATGTCGATTTTCGAGGTCGAAAATCCTTGGGTCTTTACAATTTTAATGTGAAATGCAGTCAATAATTTGACTTTAAAAATAAGTTGTGAGAGCAAACGGACTCGGAATTCGACGAAACCAGTTTCGTTGGGTCCGTAATGTCGAACTGTAGCTGCATGCCCATTCTCAGGATTTTTGGATACCACGTGTGATCTCACATATTTTTAATGATAAATAAAAATAGCGACTGATTATAAATGAATATAAAAACGAATTAAAAAAACATATAATCTACCTATATATACCACTTACTTTGTCCTAACCCTAAAATTTGTCTCCCAATAGTCAACAACAAAATGCCGCAGCCTTCAGATGAAATCGTGGGAAAAATCCAACTTGTAAAATCCATACAAAATGAAATCAAATTCAATAAATTATGAAACTTATGTTTTTGGATTCTCACAAGGCAGTTCTACATATTACTGGAGTTTTGGTGAGGTGCGACTATGTTTCCTGGAACCCAACATTAGCAGCAACATCTAGGGTTCAAGATCATGAGCAATGTATACTTTATTTCGTGATTTCGTGTTTAGTTTTGAATTGAGGAGATCGAGCAACATCTAGTACCAAACTTTAGGGGATTTCGGTGATAACTTTTGTTGCAGGTGGTACTGTAGGTGAGGTTTCGGGCTGGAGATCGGATCACGCAAGGATGATGCGAGTTTGGAGTAAATAGGATGAGTAGACAGGGAAATAGGAGAGAGGAATAATGGTGAAATTTGTTTGATTTTTAACGGAGTGGTTTGGGAGATACGTGAGTAGCAAGATCAGTAACGGCGGTTGCAAGTCAAGAATCGATGTCGACAAGGGTTGTGCGAGTTGTAAATGAAGAGTATGGAAGTGATGAGATTTTGAAGTGGATGATGACGATGGTGTTTGTTTTTGAGGTAGAGGAGAAATGAAGGAGTGATTATGATCTAGCTTTGCGTTAATGGCAAGAGTTGTTGTACAGGAAGCTCACGATTTATTTTTGGGAAGAAGCTTCAAAATCGCGGGTTCGGGTTTTGGAAATGGGACATGGGCCGGATTGTTTTGGTAAAGCCCGTGATTTATTTAAATCTAAGTTAAATTCTTTTTAAATAGTGTATTAAGTTATAACATCATAACTTTATCATACATTATCCTAATTCAACAAAACAAGATCTGTTGGGATCGTATGGATGACAGCTACACAATGGAACTGACTGGGAGTGAATTGGAGCTCATTTCAATTTATAGCGAAATAAATTGTCTGTTTGAATCAACCGAATGTTATCGTTATTTAACGATGATCGTCCAATGTGAGTAAAACTCACTAACTCTGCCAGTATATATTTTTATAAATATAATATAGTATTGATAAATGATGATTGATTTCTGTTTGATGATTGTTTGGTTGAATTGCTGATTTAGTGGTTGAAATTATAGATAACGATATATATATATAATCGTTAATCAAATATTGTTTCTGTTTATCGAAATATTTCATATTGAAATGAAATCGATGTTAATTATACTGTTTAACATCTGTGGATGCAGGGAAATAGGTTGGAGGGATCCAATTGGATTCCTCAATATTTATAATATTGTTTGTTTTTAGATATTGTGATGTATGATGTGATATATAATCTGTTGTTGATTATGTGTGTTTGGATGATATTGATCATGGTTATTTGATATTTTAAATACCATAAGAAATACTGAAATGTAAAAAGGGAAATTTCAAAGTGTGTATTGAAATAAAAATATTTATGTTAAATTAAAGGAATATTTATTTAGAAAATAAATAAAATTATAAAAGGAATATTTATTTAGAAAATAAATAGAATTATAAAAGCAAATATTGGGAAAATGAATAGAATTTTATAAAAGGAGAATTTTACATTAGGAAGGTTTAGGCCCGTGCTTCGCACACGGGTGTAACATGATATTGATTTAAAGTAAATATATAATAGAAATCTGTTTTAACAGATAAATTGAGGAGAATAAGTTATAAACGATGTTTATAAATTAAGGAAATATTTATCATTTGATAATTTAAATATATAAATTTGAATTTATATAGAGAAGTAAAATCAGTTTTAACACCGATATTTGAAATGGAATATGAACGTAGTAGTTATAAAGGAAATTTGCAATGAGATTATAATTGTTGGAAATGAAATAAGATTTGTATGAATAATTCTGCAAATAAAAGTATAAATAGAATTTGGGTTTGGGATATTGTTTTTAAATACGAAATCAAGATGTTTTGGTTATATAAAGAAATATTATTCACATTCTAAGTGAAAACTTAAATTAAAGTAAATATTTTGCAAATAAAATATTATAAAGGAATTTGGGGTTTTGAATTAGGAATTTTAATGGAATTACTGAAATTAGAAATTGACTGGAAACTAGTTGAGTTGAATGGCTTTCCGGGTATCGATCTGATGTTGGTTTCGGCCTTTAGGGTTTATACTTGGGAAGTTGTTCTCTTACTAATTTACAGTTAGATACTGATAGAGGTGGGAAGATATTGATGCGTGAATCAGAAATGGAAACATTTTCCAAAGTTAATAACGTATATTTTCTAATTTTAGAAAATAAGGAATTTATGAATATATGGAAAACGATAAATGAGAAATTGGGAATTGAATTGATGATTGATCGGTGAGATATATTATCTGAAAACCACTCCGTATGGCATTAGCGTTGCGAATCAAATATGATGAAGATAATTGAAGACGGTGTTATGCAAGGGCTGTTCAGTAAATCCTAGGTAGTAATTACCTCAGATGGATTTACTGAATAGTGCCTTCGGGTTGTCCATTCCCAGGACAACTTGAATGGACGAATGTCTGACAGATATTTCTGGTGATCGCGTAAGTTGATCGTTTCAAACGTATTTATGTTGGTGCTGAGGTATTCGTTTCTCTTAGCTTATACCTGTGGTATTTTTGGGAAAATCAATTTGTGATTTGACGGGTATGACGATGTGGCATTTAAAGTAAATAAAGGGGTGATCTGTTAAAAGATACGTTATGACCTCAAGCCTCATCAATCGGGAAATGACAAAAATCGGGCTGGTAGCATGGCTAAGTTGGTCACACCCAATTAGGGTATATTGTCACCATCTAGAGAATATTCATTTTTGTAATTTCTTTCAATTCTGTATCTCCCGGGAAATATTATGTTGGTATACCAACCATAAGGTGATAACATATTCGGAACATCCAAGCGAAATGAATGGCCAGTCATGTGTGGTTGACTTACAAGATGCTCTTGTTGAACTCCAGCGTATCGCTTCTAGAGTACACTGATCGGAAGGTGGTTCCATACCTTTGCATAGCTGGAAATCCATTACCCAAGAAGAGTCTGTGGTTTTTGATTGTATATTATATATGTGAAGCGTGAGATGAAAACGTTCTACTAGATTGATATTTACTTATATTAGACATTATTATAATATTAGAAGACTATTGATTTTGAAAGAATGTTTTGGATTATCGTATGGTAAAATCCATCCGTGTTTATGTGTGGATCGGTCTTACGATTATTCTTCCCTTTAAAAGGATTTTAAAAGTTAAACAAATGGTTGGAGTTTACTCACACCAGTCACATGACTGACCCAAAGTTTATTTTGTTTTGTTTTCCCCAAACTCTTGGGTGCCCAATTTTGTACAAGTAGTCAAGTAGTCGGTATTTTACAGATATATGTGGAGATCTAGAGCAGGAGGCTTTAGGATTATATAGCTATTATTATTTCCACTGAATTGTAAATGTTGTGCTCAGATAATGTATTGTATACAGATACTGTTTTATTTCAAAGTTATGTTATCAAATATATTTATTCGTTCCGCTGCAAGATTCGTGTTTACTCTGATGTTGTAGCTGTCTTCTTCTTCTTCTATTCTAATTTTCTATCTTATCTATTTATCACCCTCTAACTTCTTTCTATTAACTATCCGGTATTTCCGATGCTTGGATAGTCGACACTGAGTTTATGTCGATAACCAAGGTCGCAAAATCCCCGGGTCGTTACAGCTATGAATCTCTTCAGACTTGCATCTTTGGTTTTGTATTTCTTATCCAATGTAGTCCAAAGTTCTTTGGAAGTTTGGTAGTACCATATGTATTATATAAACTATCGTCGAGTACATTGAGGACGTAATTCTTGAACATGGAATCACAACTCATCCAAACGTTCAAGGCATTGTCTTAGTTGCATCGGGTTTCAGTTCTATGACTGTGGAAGCGTCTTCTATAATAAACCTTACAAGGCCCAAAGTCTTCAAATAGAATAACATCTTTTGCTACAAGCATTTGAAGTCAATCCCTTTGAAGTTTTCTAGCCTTTCTCCATGAGTTAGTGCCATTGTTGGAACCATGGGAATTGGCTGAGTAGTAGCAACAATTTATGTTACTGCAAAGTTCTTGTTTTTACTATTTTGAGACATCATTATCTACAAAGATAGCCATAAATCAATACTATTTCAAGTTTTTATGAGTATGTAACACAATTATTACAAAAGTGCTACAACTACGTTGCAAAAATTATCGCAAATATGTTGCAAAACAATGTCTACTTATGGTGCAAAAACTATTACAAATATATGGTAAAACTATTGAAAATAGAACTATGTAGTAACCAAATAATGCAATAAGTACAGTCATGCTCAAATTGTTTGAGCCCAGCGTAAATTGTTTTTTGAAACAATATTGATCCCTCCTTTGACACGAAGGGTAATGAGCGATTGTTTCCCAAGATAAAATGGATATGATCAACAAACTACGTTGATAATTGTGGAAGAGGACAAACTTAAGAGAAGCAACTAAGAATAATGTTTTAGGAAGAAGGAGAAGAAGAAAATCCAAAAGTGCTATGTATTATGTTCTGCCTCATCCTTTATATAGGTGTGGGGAGATGATTTTAACGATTATAACATTTGGAAAGGTTAAGACCCTTTACCAAGTGATACGACCGTTTTATTACCATTAAATTTCAACAAACAAAAATAAAAACTGTTTGGTTTGAAAAACCAAGCCAGCGAACTACCAACCGCAAAGTGTTATGTGTCTCTAATACACTTCAAATTCCCTTGATATGGATGTGGCTACGAGTTTTGGCATAGGCTCAGGATTGTGCATGGGCTCAGGAATGGACGTGCATGTGCTATTGATGCATTACCACTGGTTAATATGGCTTTTCTTTCATGTATCTCTTTGTCTCATAATAATTATTATAACGTCCACATTTTAGTATGTAAACACATAATGCTAAAATTTTAGATGTGAGAATATTCATATTGCAAGGATTTTACTGCCTTACACTTCCCAATGCTCTCACATTTTCTCATATACTTTTCATTTATTTCCAATAGTAATAAAACCATGATGATTAATTAATGCAATTAAATGGTATAATAGAAGATGGTGAATTCAAGGATAGATGATTTGATCTCGCGCTGGTTAGTCATATTTTTGGTTCTTTATGACAAATTTGAAATTGATCTCATAGGAGTACTTTATCCATTATTGCATAATTGGGAATCAACCCTAGACTAATTGGCGGGTTTTTTTATTTGTTTGTGCATATTAAGATTTTTTTTCCATTTTTCAAATTTGATAAGTGCTTTATAATAGGCATATTTTATGAAATACCTAAGTTAACATTTTTCTTGGAAATGTGTATTTTAAACTACATATATTTGTATTTGTAGTACTTCTTTTGCAGTATAAAAATGCAAATATACATATTAGCATGAATATGTTTTTGTTTTCATAATTGATGAGCATTGAAATAGTGAAAAAATCAGTCTTATGCAAAAGCAATGTTGTATGTTTGAAGAATTTTAGAGAAAAAATGGATTTGATAAGATTAAATGAAGTGTTAAACTTAAATTTATCGAGTATCATAAAAAATCACAAATCTTTATATTCCAAAACTATGAATAAGTCTAAAACTGGAAAATAAATAAAAATAAAGATGGAAAATATCGAAGATCAAAATACACGGAAGCATAACTGTAATGTTAGCCATACTCAATAAGATGCATAATAAAAATCACTATTTTCTAAAATAATTAATCTGGGATCTAAGTACCATTCAGATTTATAATATGTATTTGCCTTACTCAATATGTACGAGCGTCCCTTGATATCCTAGGTTAATGAAATAAGTTAATAGTTTTGAGAATCGACTCATCTAGCAATGTACTATTTTACTTGGTATTAGCCCGGTTTCACTCGAATAGGAATCTAAAGGAGTTAATACATCGAGATGAAATCGTAATGCCTTGAATCTTGGCAAAAACACTTAAAACAAGGAAAGAATGGGATCTTCAAAAAATGACAAAAACCAGTATTTGGTTCGACATCGGATCATGCCTCATGACCAGATATCGAATCATATCTACAAGTTGTGATTCATCTTGATGACTTTTATCTCGTTTCATTTTATCTCATTAGTCCGCTCATCGAGCTTGATAGCAGTCTGATGTGTCTAGCTTAAGTACTTGATGACTCATCTAATTCAAGTTGCATACAAACCAACTCGTGTATAAACTACTATCGAACAAAATCAATGAGCCATAAAACTTCATCGAAAACATCATAGCCTATGACTTGACAGTAAGTCTAATCCATGACTTGTATGATCTCCAAATTTATTGTGTGACTTTGATTGTTCAGTCCAAGTTTTTTAGTGCCATGATCTGGTCTAATACACTTTCAAATTCATATGAATAGCAAATCACCTGCAACATAGACTGGATATGAACTCTATTTGCTTACATGTTGTTGGAATCATTCTTCATATTCTTCCTCTTCGTAGTAATCATCAACGAGGTTACTATGATTCTCCAATAGCCTTCGAAACTTGTAACTTTCTCTAATTGAATCAACTATACTAAAACAACTTGTAATAGCGAGTCAGTCACCAAATAGATTTCAAGGTGGACCACTCCAAAATTCTGTCTTCTCTCTTCTTTTTTTTGAATTTAAATTTATTTTACTAGTTTATATGTTTTTCGAATTGGATTTATAGTTGAATCTACTTAAATTGTCTACAAAGACTAGTGCTTCCATCCATACAATGTATCGATTCCATTTTTCGAGTTAGCATCCAACATTTATAAAGCAGGGAAAAATGCAGTTTTCATAATAAACAATCAAATGTGAGCACACATTCATTTGAAATTTATATTTTAGACAACTCATGGACTATCAATGTCGTCAAAGGCATCCAAACGATTAGTAGTAGGCCTAAAATTAGACTCATTCATGTGGTGAGTCACCAAGCCACTAACCTCCTATCGAGGATAGTCTAATATAGTAGCTTTAAGATCTATTCCCAAATATACAATAATAATGTATTTGAAAGAGAAAGTTGGTTGAACATGGAATACATCTAGCGATGCAAACAAGGTATTTGAGTGGCATAACTAAAGTATAACTTTTAATTTTATTGACTTATTGTTAGCTAATTATTTATTTTGTTATCTTCCATGCATTTAATTAAAATGAAAGAACAGTAAAAAATTAAAATGAACACAAATTAATCATATGATACTAGTATGCACATATTAAATGAGTAATATTTTAATGTATCTCTGCTGCAATAACTTCATCTCTTATGGTAAATTGTTAACTTTTCACAACCTGTGGTCATCGTATCATTCAATTGCTATGTTTGGTGAAATTCACGTACTCTAATATTCCTCTTAGTATTTATTCGAAATAAGACCGGGATCATCCCCATAAACTGTATAATTATTATTGTATTTTTGTATAAAATTGTATATAGAAATTGTTGATATAACAATTTTTAATTGATTTTCAAATTAGTATGTTGATATATTCTTCAAAATGACAAAAAATTTCATTCATATTTCGAAGGTTCTTTCAATTTTCATATGTAATATTACTTGTATAATGAATTTATATGCAGTCCTGTTGGAGAAAACAGAAAAAGTGGGGAGATGTATCGCCTATATACGATGTTGGAGTTCATGTTAAACCTCAAAGCATGTGAGATGCCGGTATGTTTCTAAGTTGTCTATGCAAGTTCATGAAATCATGTCATTAGCATCATAACATGTTAAGATAGATACAACTGACTAACAATCGCAGGACGCAACATGAACATTTAGAACGATTATTCTTTGCATTCCTTTGCTTGATTGGAATTTGTCATATCAAATTTTTTTACCTTTTTTTTAGAAGCAGGATCAGAAAATGGATAGAAGCCCTTTCCAACTGTATAAACAGCTCAGTGTTTCATATCCTTCTCTACTTCAACCTCTCATACATGAGCGTGATGTGGTACTTATACTTAAACCACATACTAATTGTTTAGCTTTGTTATATTTAGTATTTTAGTTTCAAAGTGACACGATATGCACACACAAACACAAAGACACGATATGCCCTTCACTGTTATCGGTACGGCGCTCGACTAGTCGCTATTAGTCGTCAACCAACCGAAATCAAACCATCGACATGAAGTCTTGACTTGCTTTTTGTACGAATTTCGGGAGCATGGGTAAAAATTAGTCAACTAATCGACTAGTCAAGTTGACTAGGTAGTTATTGGTGTTGACTAGTTTGGTATTGACCCATTTTAGAAAAGGAGAAAAATCTGGACCCCTTATAGTTATTGATACATCAAACAGGAAAAAAACTGAAAGTTATCGATACTTGTATCGAATAATTAAAAAACAGTAGAAAAGGATTAGCACCGAGTATTGATAAAAAAACAAATCGATCGAAAGTCGGTTTACAAATTTAGAATTGAAAAAGATCGAGTATCGATTATCGAACAGAAAAAACTTCGAACCCCAGCTTCGGTCAAAGTCGATCGATACCCTGAACCTGCAGCGCCATCTTTCCGCTGCCATCTTGCAACTTGCAATTTATTAAATTCTATGCTTTGTGTTATGAAAATTCAATCGAAACCCTGAACCCAAGCTTCAACCCAAGTTTCATGCTGTTTATTTCCATTGTCCAGAGCAATATATTTGTTGGTAGTAATATATTAGAATTGACAACTTTTTGGTGGCAACAATATATTTGTCGACTAGTCTTTGACTAAACAACTAGTCGACTAACTGGACCTTTGTACTCGACTCGACTTACCGCCATATAACAATGACGCTCTTAAACTTGAACATGTATTTGTACCCATTATTTTGACTGCCCTAGACCTATTGACTTGCCATATGCCTATTTTGCCCATGTACATGTTGCTAGCCCTGTATCTTTGTCGGCATTACTGACCTAATTTTTCGCCACTACAGTTTCGTACTTGAATTTTGTGTAATGAGTAGTTTGATACTTTCATGAATATGCACAAACTGTGCACATGATTCGAGCACACATCAACGGTTATCTTTAATATGCTCATCACTGCTTTGAAACATATAAATTTTGTACATTCTGTATATCAGCATCTAGCTTATGCTCATAACTTCTTTGACTTACAGCAGCGTCGACTTCATCAGCATGATCATCACGCACGCCCAATCTTCCTGGCCTCCTATAGTTTTATCAGGATGATCTGTTTTTTCTTTACGTTTGTCACTTTGTAATTTGATGAAAAATCTTTGAAAGATTCCTTTTATTGTATATGCTTTGTATGTACATTGTGTTCGTGTTATGAAAAATCTTGTTATGCTTTGAGTATATATAAATTTTGTTATCCTGTGTATAAATTGTGTTATATATGCTTTCTATTATGAAAAATACGTGCTGCAGTTTTTTTTATATACACACACGCACATTAGATACGGTCTAAGACCGTGTTTGAATTACACCATATACATCTGCAAATTATTTAGATACGATTTATATTTGTATATGGTAATCATTTAGATACGTCTAAGAGCCTATGATATTACTAGTGAGATACGGCTTATAGCTGTATCTAATAATTTAACATGCCATTTTTTGATACGGCTTATAGTTGTGCCTAATTGTATTAGATACGGCTAAAAACACAGCCTAATTAGCATATATGGTGTAGTGTGCAGTATGAAGGAATGACTCTTAGTGAATTGTCTTTGTTTGCCACTGGAAGTGAAGAACTTCCTCCTTTAGAAAGGACTTCAAAAACTACCTTAAGCACAAGCTTAAGGAGATGACAATGGAGGAACTTATATTTGATTGAGAATCGGGGAAGATAACATAAAATCTGAGAAGAAGACTTCTCATATCATGGCTATTGAGGAAAATGCAGTCGATTCAGACAAATCCAAAAAGAGAAAACGCGAGCAAGCTCCTAAGAAGTCAAAGAAATTCCAGGATTCATGCCATAACCGGGGAAAGAAAAAGCACAAAACAACTGAGTGTCATTTACCAAAGAGGAAGAAATCAGAAGCAAAATTTACTAAGCATCCAGGGGCATTTCTGATAAGAATTTATGCGCAGTGGTACTGAAATACAACCTTTTTGGTAACTTAAAGGAATGGTTTACCAGAGCCACTCGTCACATCTATGCAGATAAGTGGGTGTTTACAACTTACAAAACTGCTACAAATGATGAATAGTTATTTATGTGCAATTCGCATTAAAGATTGAAGGTCAGGGAAAAATTATAATAAAATTGACTTTTGGAAACGAACTTGCCTTGAGTGATGTTACCCACATTCCAGAAGTCCAGAAGAACTTGATTTCAGGTCGTTTCTTAGCAAGCATGGCTTAAAACTCACCTTTATGCCTGATAAACTTGTGCTAACAAAGAATGGAGTGTATATTGGAAGAATTTATGTGTGTGATGGTTTATTTAAAGCAAATGTAACCGCTATTGTACCAAATAATAACATAAATAAGATGGAATCTTTTGTAATGCCCAACCCAAGACCCATATAAATAAAGAGCATTAACGTTAATGTCATTTACTAATGTGGAGAATAGTGTTGGTTAGATGTGACCATCCGTAAGTCTTGTTGAAACACCCTACACTTTTCTACACCCAAATTTCAACAAAAATCAAAACTTGAACACATCCAAGCATGGAGCGTGTGTATCTGGTACCTGCAGTAAATGAGCATGAACAAAATCAGAGCACAACAAAAGAAAACTCACAGCAAAAACAGAATAGGATAACTATTATTACATTAAGTAACCACCTCTTTCGGAGTAAGTCACTCTGCCAATACCGAGCATGAGAGAGAACCGAAATCCAAACTTAAACATCTGTGAGAAACGACCTTCGTTAGGAAACCTGGGAGGTTGTAATAAGAAAGGGGGTCAGAACAACAAATTTTGGTGACTAAGAAAAGTACAACACATATTATAATACCCAGATGTATCCCGTTTAGTTCAACCCAAGATGTATGTCTATCAAGGTTAGTAATTCTAGCCTAACCTTGTAAATGTTTACGCACGACTCTACCACTCTTTCCAAAGTGGTATTCTCAGATATAATACTGAGATAGAATTTTTATGCATATATTTAGGAATCCCTTTTAAATTATAATTTAATTGATTATTAGATCGAGAAGTGAATTCCTCACCGCCGAGTTCTCACATACATATATACCTTTCCATCCACTTTCCCTTCACTGTTTCCGCCTGACTACCAATGATATATAAGGTGGATTCTCCGGATCCCTTAAGACCCTAGGTGGACTTATTGGTTACTCAATACCTCTTGATAGTTTGTTCCACATTTTTATAAACTAGAGGGCACTAGCTACATGCTCTGCTAGTCAAGGCTTCCATCATTCACGTATATGCCCTTGCCCCGTATAAGGTGAGAGATGGTATTTTATCGTTCGTTGTACCATCTAGCTGACCTTATTGGATAACCTCCTTAGTCGCTTATTACTTCCCATAGGATAGGTAGTCATATCTGACATTTCAAGTTTCCAGGTTTGGGCATGCAATACGACACATGTTGTTTAATACCCCTAAACTAAAAGACCTATTCACAGGTGGACTCCTCAATCCCTAGTCACTTAAGACCCAAGAAGCAGACTATACACAAAGGTTATTGGACTCGTCCCCCATTAGCCCTTAATACCTTTTCTTATTCGGATAAAGTGGGCTATGTTATTACGCCCTTTCTGTTTAGTCTCTCTCTACACGATTTATTATCTTCACGGGTTATTATGGTTAATAATGTTTTCCCATCATTAACCTACTAGGTCCAATTCTATTTGTAATTATAAGTTCTAAATTCGTTTATATAAATAAGGAAGGCTATATCCTCTTTTCTCTAGGATATTTATTTGATTTCTTCCCTAATTTGGACTTTGAATTCAAATGTCAATTAAAATCCATTAATCCCCTTATGACACCCATTTTCTTTTATTTATATTTTTATCGCCCTTTATGACCATAACGGTCATATTCTCCTAAGGCAAAAATTTATCAGTCCCAGGGTATCTACTTGTTGTACCCCAACAGGCAATTACTATTCTTATTCATTTATTTATCTATTTATTTATTTGTTGACTGTTATATACATATATACATATTTATGCACTAGGCCTCTTACATTAAGTTGACTACCTATAGATGCTGGATTTGCCAGTCGGTTCTGGGTAGACTTCTACCACGAGTTGAACTTAACCTCGTGCCTTAGTACATTTATCTTTATGCATTTGACCCTTCACGTAAGCCGACCACCTGTGGATGCAGGATATGCCGGTCAGTTCCAGGCAGACTTATTCCACAAGTTAAGCTTAACCTCGTGTCTAAATGCATTTTATAAATTCAAATTTCCTAATTGGGGTCTACAACATTTATCCTAGTAAATTTAGGAATTTTAACCATTTTCCTATTATATTCATTTTCCTAATCAACATTGGTCACAAATGTTATTTACTGATTTGTCGTCCAATTTATGGCAATTAATTATATTGATTGCTACAAACGGTCACCACAAATATATTAATTCGATATGGATTAAAATTACATATAATTCCATAACTGAACCTTATCCAAACATTCAAACATTCCATACAATGTATATTTTACCATTTAACGCAGATTTGGATGGATAATATATATATATATATATATATATATATTTATGTTCCCGTGCGTTTAACGTAGTTACTATTATTGTTTTTAAATTAAATTATTTGGTTAAATCAATAATCAAACATTCCTTTCTGCATTCAATCTTGCCAAAAGGTTTCAAATCTCACAAAAGACCGTTAGCCGTAATCATTGTAAATAATGCCTAACTAGTGGATTGACATATTTCCAAATCACAAGAAATATATTTGAAATAGTTGATGAAAATTACGCACAAATATATATATTTATACGTACATGCGCACCACTTTTTCCTTTTTATTCTTTTTTTATCATATCTCTTGTGATTTCAAAATAATGCATTTTAATTCAAAAGGAGGAAAATGACATATTTACAACGATTAGGCCGAAACCCAACAATATTGAATACAAACAGGCATAATTCTTTTTAATATTATAATCGCATAATTTACAAATTTTTATCAAAATTTCATTTATTCAACACTGAATTAGAGATTTGGAATGTAACTACATCTAAATAGTATTTAATGGGACTGATTTCCAGATCTACAGTGTTACGCAATGTCCACAATACATTTTACAAGAAAATTGCAATATATTCATAACATAACTGTAGGAATATGTGTAAACAAGTTTAAGAATCCTACAATTCATATTATTCATAGCCATAATATACAATTCACAAGTTTTAACACTTTTTATAACTAGATCTGGTGGGTGTCAATCTAATTACAACCATTTATTTATCAGATCTGATAGGCATAGGCATAAAAATTGAATTTATTACAAACAGGATAAATATGTTATTATAAATGTATATATAAATTTACCACTCACCTTATAGCCTCTAAATCCAAAGTTTGAACTCTTTAAGCCTACAAATCCCCAAGTTCTTATAAATCTACAATTTATCTGGAAAGGGGGGAATTCCAGATCTGTAGAGATGTAGGAAAATAGGGACAGTGGGGAGAATCTGATTTGGAGCATCAATTTGCATTCTTTTCCATCAGATCGGCCTATCCTCTCAATTTCATACGAATTGTATTTGATTTGTTATGTATAAATATAATTTATTTTAGAAATTAGGTTTGGGGAATGAGGAATATGCAGAGCTCCGCTGCCACGGCAGATTTATGTGGAAAGAGAATGAGGCCTCACCCCTTTATTTATAGGGGTTGAAATAGCCTATGATCGTTGGATTAGTTTTAAGTTGTATCCGTCCATTCATTATATAAATATTATAAACCAAACCCTATATAACATAGCTGCCACTGGGCAAACTGACGCCCAGTAGGTCGACCGTGGCGGTCGACCGTGGCGGTCGACCGCCGGTCGACCGTTATGGTCGACAGCCTGGGAAATCAGATGCCTAGGTTGGCTAGTTATATAAGGTATAATGTTTATTTAAATTCAGAATTATTTATTTTCCGTCCATTTTTGTATTCCTCCCGTAAATTTTTCATACGAACTCCGTTTGCGAAACTCCAAACATGAAAGTTGACCAGAATTCCGAGACGAACGCATCGGTTAAAGTTTCCTTTCCAAATTCCATCATTTGCAAAAATTCCTATTTTTGAAATTCTGGTAATTTATTTATGTTGCCGAAATTTTGGGTTGTTACACTTGTATTAAATAGATACCAAGTATGTTGATATTGTGCTCTTTTTTCTGATCTCATATGGGTCGATGTACTTTACAATTATCTAATACAATACTATGATGGCTATAAAACCAATTCAGAACAAAACACAATTACAATAAATAAATACAAGTCATATAACAACAATAATAGCCAAATATACAAACATCATCCATAACACAATATACAGTGTCACAAAATAGTGGTTACACAAAGCACAAGAAGATACAATATGTCAAATGGATATAATACATAGGTCAGAGTACATGGATTATCACAGAACAAGTACTCAAAATACACTAGCTAAATCGTTCTAGAAAGATAAAATGGGTCCATAAGCAGAAGCTGGAAGAGTGGTCATCTACACAGAAGCTAACATGAAAATTACTTGGCCTGACCAAGACAATTAAATACACGGGTCAATCTAGTTTAAACATTGAGTAAGATAACGATATGTGGTTTCATACGGAATGACTCTTCTTGGAATAAAAAGAGTAAGTCCTACACATAGTTTGACATATGAATGATGAGATAAATTAAATTCATCTAAAAGTAGGGTCACATGAGCAACTAGGCTAATATCAAGTGAAATTTGTTTCTAGTAAGAAGTGCTAAGCTTTGAGGTAAACACATATAAGACATCATCGAAACACCAAAGAACAACATGAAAAATTTCTTCAACTATCACATCTAGAACTCATAAGAGATTTTCCAACTTAAAAGTGATCACTAAATTTAAAAATGCAACAAGGATCTCTTATGCTACAAGTGGAATTCAACATCAACATGATTTATATACAAACATCAAACAGAAACAAAGTCAAAATAGCACCAAATGGATACAACAACAAATTGCACGTGCATCAACAATTAAGCTAGCTTTTCTAAGTACTACATACTACTACTCAAATGCCTAACACTTACTCCTCCGGCCAAGTGTAACTCGACCACTTCGATCAAGGGAATATGCATATATATATATATATATATATATATATATATATATATATATAAGGCTATCTTTGAGTCTATATTTACATAGAAGCAAGTGCTGACACATCAACAACCAATAATAATGTGTCACAGGATTTCCACAATAACATTAAAAATAAAAGCAATACGTCCCAAATCACATATTTCAGTAATCGTTTTACTATAAGGCAGGCTACCTCACACTGAAAATAAATAACTTAAATCAATGAATCTACACCTAATCGATACAATTAATCTAGATATCTCATACCACATGATTTATTATATCGTTTAAATCATGTTCTCCTTTTCTCGAAGGTGCAAAAATGTATAGTTTATATTGAAAGTACTTGACTTGAGAAAATGAGTTTATAAGATGTTTTTGAAATCATTTGGATTGCTTCTTCGAAAATCTATAAACTAAAAAATATAGTATATAATATAAATTTGAGACGATTTTATTTTAGGTAAATAAATAGTGAAAATCATTTGTCTCAAAGAAATGTTTATATAGATATAATTTTTTTTACTAAAATCATTTTACAAAACGTGCACAGTGTCGAAAATCCGAAGAAATAGTACATGAAGCAATATGGAAAAATCATAAGAAAACTCCATCGATGCAATATACGAATTAGCATCAATGTTGGCTTTTCAATTTTAGGAATAAGTATAAGATTATGCCTCATAAAGTCATCTCATAGTTCATCAAAATCAGCAACGAAAATACTTGGAAAAACACTCATAACTTAAGTGCAATCTTCTCCGGGTACAATTTTTAAACACAATTTAAATGTCTTAATGATCTTTAAATGGTCTGGAATTTAGTAAGCACAAAGTAGAACCCAATATATATTGATTGGAAAAAATCACTCAATTCCGATAAGAAATGGCAAAGATACGAGACTACACAGGTTTGGAATCTTCTCTGAGCTTAACTTTAAAACAAGTTTTGAGTGACCAAATGATCTCATAATGGTCTTAAAATTGATATGCATAAACAATAACAATATATCCATTAATAAAAAAATCACTAAATTCCAAAATGGAACGTAAAGGATATGAAGCCTCAAAATTGGACTCAGACCATGTTGGATTCTGACCAAGTCTGAAATCTTCTCCAGGTTCAACTTTCAAACCTGATCCGAATTACTAAATCAGCTCGGTATAGACTGAAATTATACACACATGGAAACAAAACTTTCAAACTTTATAATGAAAAAAGAATCATGTAAATCAAACCAAAATTGAAGGAGAGACAATGCACTAAATTTGCTCTTTGGCACTATTTTCACCAAGCTTTAAATTTTTTAGTTCAGGAAGCAATTATCGCAAAAATAACATGTTGGTGGACCCTTAATGTGTATGAGCCGACCCATATGGTTATTTGGTCAACCCAAAATGATAGAAGGTCAACCCAGAATATGGAATTTCCTATAGGTTCATTTTTGGCTTCATGTTCAACTTCGAGCAATAGATTCTACACACAACCAGCCTCTGATTTACCTCAAATTTGACATGTAGAAGATTAATAACACTAATTTCATTCCAAAAAAATATTAACATCAATTTTACAACAAATGAGAACGATATAGAAGCCCAAAGATGGACTCAGGTTTGTTTTGTACAACTGAAACAAAATCAAACAAAAACTTACAATTTTAACAATTTTTGACAAGCCAAACACAGATATTGGCAAAAACACAGAAAATATGAGGATCACTCACCTTATTTTTCGAATTACAAAATTTTTAACCAATGAGTACTATAAATTTTAATGCATTTTGGCTTGAAATGAAGCTAAAACACCTGTAAAAACAAGTTGCGGTAACATGCAGAAGAACATTCAACATGCAGTGAAAGAAATCCTCAAATTTGAAACAAAAATGGAATAAGCTACCTAAAGTTTTTACGCATCCAATACACAAAGACAAAAAACTATTTTTCACACACACACACACACATATATATATATATATATATATATATGGAACAAAATTAACATTTTAAGACTTTACCTAAACCTAATATTTCTTGGAAAATATCGTTTGTTCCAATAATTCATTGTTATCTTTTATTATGAAACTTGGTACAACAAATTGAATAAAATCTTATAAACTTTTTCATTTTATTAAAACCATGTAATGTAATGTTACCAAATTTTATTTTCCATTTTAATATACTATTACTTCTCGATATTGGGTTATAAATCCATTTTCATTCCAATTATTTTTACTTGGAATAATTTCAACTTCAAATCATATATTAATTTTTCTTAAAACCCAATACATTATACCTTTACTTAATTTCCCTAAATTTACACAAAATCATCATTTGAATTTATGTTCTTCAAGTTTTCCACAACCAAAAATTTATTTCCACCAAACTCATTATAATCATTTAGAATGATTAAATAATGTCTTTCTTCAAATTCTCCCCAATAAAATTTGAAAAATTAAATTTAAACCTCAACCTATAATTGATTCTAATTATTGCCTTTATTAGCTTTTGTGTCTTCATGGCCCAAACACAAAAGCACAAGGGAAGTTTTTGGACTACAAGATTTCAAGATATGTTAGCATCTCACTCAAGACATCGTAAGGGAGTTTCAGACCCTACACGAAGTCCCGATATACAAGATATATCAAGGAAAAACTAACAATAGACGGGGTGAATAGTGTTTTAAAGGAATTTAGAAAATCTAAAACTTATATGATCTACTATATGAATCACACACCACAGAGATGATCATAGACATAAAATCAATCACAAACATAGAAATAAACAAAAATAAAATGCAAAAAAGGACAGAACACACAGGATTTTATACTTGTTCGGATTACTCCCACGTCCAATCCCATGTAATGCTGGATTGCACAGATTTTTATTACTATATCAATATCCAATTACAATCCCCTTGATTTCCCGGCTACAAAGGTTAATACCGCTCCAAATACCCTTGATTTCACGGCTACAAGGTTAGCACTGATTCCACACCCTTGATTTCATGGCTACAATATTAACACTGATTCCTTTCCTTGATTTCAAGGTTACAAGGAGCACACCCTTTCCCAAACAATACCAAATGATTACAACATCCCTGTAACTTTTCAATAGCACCTCAATTCAGAGATTAATGAGTAGACAGTGAGAAGAGAAGAAGTTTTATGTAATTAGAATAGAAATCGGCAGAGTAAAAGTGTAAAAGTCAATAAAAAAATGAAATAATAATGGAGGAATGAAAAGGGGTGAAGATGGAGAAGAAGAATAGTTAAAAAATTCGAATTCAACCCTTATATAAGATTTGAAAGGTTGCAACGCTTCTAGAACATTACGAATAGTGATAAGACACTTCCTTTGAAATTTGAAAGAATGACAGTTGTATGTCGACATACCCATATATGTACGTCGACATATCTACCATATTTTTGTTTTTCTAAATCATTTTTAAAGTATTTAAACTAATATATATATATATATATATATATATATATATTATGGAAACTCCCGAAACAAAACTAGTTGTTAAAGCATTATTTTTCAAGTTTAAAAACATAAGAAAATATTATTTAAACACAAGATTAAAAACTTTATATATATGTGGTATAAAACTATATATAATATATTTATAAACATATATATAGAAATTTATAAAGAGATATTTATAAACTATATATAAACAAAAAGGTTATATGAAAACTTAGAGTTTAAATAAGAATATTAAAATCAAATATAAACTTATATATATAAATGACTTAATAAAAATAAGAATACTTATAAATTCGAAAATATATTTGAAATCATAATTTTTAAATTCTTGGAAGATTAAAAATTATTTTGAGAGAAGTTTGAAATCAATTGGAAAATAGTTTTGAAATTAATTTTGAAAAGAGATAATTTGAAAAACAGAGTTTGTACCTGGAGTGCTATTTAGAGTCTTACATATAAAGTAGACTTTATTACTATATTTTTTTGAACTCTTGAAATATTGATAGCTTGATAACTCATGAGTCTTGAATCTCTTCTGAATCCTAAATGTCTTGAAACTCTAAAATCGTACAGTCTTCAATACTTAAGTCATGTATACAAATCCATCATATATATGTCTATATATTCTAGATAGAGATGTTATTATATATTTTATAATCAATGATAATTAATAAGGTTGTTGTCATCAAAACTCCATTCTCCAACAATCTCCCCCTTTTTGATGATGACAACCTTGATTTATAAAATATTCATACCTATTCATACTTGTTGATTCTGATCCTTCTAATACTCCCCCTGTCATCACGAATCCTTCATACTCTCCCTCAAATTAATCCTTATTTTATAGTTTTCCCCCTTTTCCATTATCAAAAAGAAATTCTAAACATACTCCCCCTAAATTTATAACCTATATTTATCTATATATTTCATGATTATAATACTTAATTCAATACTAAAGTGCTAATATACATAACTCTCTCTAAATTTATGCCTACATTATATCCTTATTCTATTATAACCATTCTAATACTAATCCCTAAATCTATGCTATAAGTGACTATATAATACTCCCTGAATTGAATGACCTTATATTTCCCTCTAAATCTATGATTTTAAACCTAAAATATTATAACTCCCCCTAGAATTATGGCTATACTACTCTAATAAAACAAAACTAAGTAAAGCAACTAATATTTATAATCAATCCAAGCTAGCAAATCAATTCAAACAAGCAAACAATTCAAACAACCTAAACAACCAAAGCAAAAGTATATGCCAATTCAAAAACACTTTGAAACTTCAACTAATCCTTAGAAACTATAAAACTCCCCTTAACCTAATACAAGACTAAACCTATCCTAAACTCCAATTCCATTAAAACTATAATAACACTTTAATACAGACTAAGAATTAACTCTAATAAAATATACCTTAAAATTATGATATAAGTTAAGTAAAGCAATTAATCCAAATAATTAACCAATTTAAGTTTTGTTGTCACAAAACATGAATTCAAATAAATTTAAACATAAAACCAAACATTTCTTGTAACTTCTATTTGTCCTAAAACCTATAAAGGTCCTATCAACTACAAATGCATAAGTATTTTTCTAACAAACCTGTCGACCACTAATGAAATTTAACCATGTAAAGTAAGTCAATCAAGTTATTCAAGTCAAACAAATCAAACAAACCAAACTAGTCAATCGATCCAATCAATTCAGTCAAGTCAAATAGGTCAAGTAAATTAATCAAGACAAAGTAAATATGTTATGTATTTGATTAATAATCCTATATTTCTAATTAGATTAAAACGTCTCATATAGTATACTTATTATGTGTGGAGTTAAAGTTAACATGTAATGCGGTGTGTTTATGATAATGCAGTATGTCATATGCAAAACTATATGAAGTGATATATTGAATAAAATGCAACTTGTGATGTGAATGATTTTAATTAGAAATGTATTGTAATAATAATGATGTATGATATGAAATAAGATGTGTAATGATAGCATGCAATATGATTTGGTGATTATATCTATTTAAGTAAAATATATTCAAAGTACTATCTAACTTTATGCATATACATATATATTATACATTATTTGAATTAAACAAGGGTAATATATACTAATTTCTAGACTTGGATTAATGATACTTATGAAAGTGATTTAAAGGATAGTAAAGATGAAAGTTTTATGGTATTCATAAAAGATAATAGTTTTTTTAGAATAATGCTGTGAGAAATGTGAAATTAAATAATCTCAGTAGGGTGCTTCTTTAATATAGTAAAAACTGAAGATCTTTTTAAAGCGAATATCGAATTGTATCATATAAAGTAAACTATTTTTATATAAACATATATTCATAATTCTACATATATAAAAACTAATTTGAAAAGAACTTAAAATTTAATTTATTATGAAATATAAATCAATCACGTAACAGAAATCAATTTTAAATTTAAATGTAACGACACACATTCTATGTATTGGAGGATTGTAGGATATTTATTTTATTTTCATACGAAGTCGTATGGTCGTGTAACTTTGGGAAACGGCTATTGGGGTCATTTCCCACATTCACGATTTTTGCCAGTTTTTAAATGGTTGTTTTGCAATTGGAGAATCTTATTTCGCCTATAGTTTTTGATTTGTAAGGGGTTTTGACCTGAAACCACTTCCATTGGATTCTGATGATGGTTTACCTTTCTGTAGAGTGGTCACATTAATCAAATGGACTTACCATTGGGATATATGGTTGAAATAAGGTTTGGAAGATGAAAAACAGCTTAATTGGGATTAAAAGTGTGATTAGCAGGTAGGCCCATAACCCGTTTCGGGATTAGGTTTATGGAAGGGCTGAAAGGAGTTAGAGAATGATTCTTTTTCATTTTCTCAGCACCACAAACATTCCTCTAACCCTAGTAATGGCATCCACCTTCTAAATTCATCTTTAATCACTTTCTAATCACATATTAGCCAAATCTACATCAAATTCAGGCGGATTAACATAAAATTCGAGATAGAGCTGCTGGAATACATTGGGATCCATGCCAAATCAGTTAGGGTCTCAGATCTGAAATTTATTTATGGCTAAGGTGAGTAATTAGCATGTTTATTCACTAATTATTACTAATTAGGGATGATTAGTGATAATTAGTGAAATTATGACTCAAAAAAATATGGAGAAATATGTAAAAATTCTAAAATATTATTTTATGTCACTGATATAAATTTGGGTTAATATGGATTAAGTTTGCTAATCCGAGAATTTAGGGGATTAATGGGAAAACTATGGATTTGGGTATGTTTGATCCTAAATAACACATGTGTTAATGTTTTAATGTTTTTGGTTGATTTCATATGTTCCTACTACTGTTTGGAATGATCCATAATTGCATTGGAAAGATAGACTGGTCGAAAATGCTGTCGAGAGGCGATAATAGTTTGCTGGAAAATAGTGCAGGCTATGAGTCGAGCGACCGACCCTATATGCATGTTCGACCGACCTTATATGCATGTTCGACCGACCCAGTGGTGTATCTTCGACTGACCCGGTAGTGCATGTTCCACAGACCAATGATGCATGTTCGACCGACTAGGGAGGCATGTTCGACCGACCAAGAATGCATGTTCAACCGACGAGGAATGCATGTTCGACCGACCCATGAAGGATGAATGACCAGCGATGACCATGAACTCTTCTGAAGATCAATTCCAATCCGACCAAACCCGAGATGCAATGGAAGTCCAGATGAGAAGTGATGGCTCAAGATCCAAATGGGGATCGGCGGGTTAACTTCTAAAGTTGGGCTTTGTTGCGGGACGTGTGCAAAGGGGTTATCGATATCTATAACTTTTGTTCACTATTGAGAGGGGGGCATTGACTATGGACCAGTGCGGGTGGGTCAGAGGTTGTAAGGATTCGAACTCCATCAGGGCCTCCAAGGGTAAAGTGGTCGTAGTGATAGTTTGAAACACCCCGTATTTTCCAAGAATATAAAAAAAATAACAAATTAAAGGATACTTAATTTTTAAAAGAAGAATTAATGGAAATGGGCTGCAACACTGCGTTCGTCTCGGAATTCTGCCTGGGATAGAGTTTGAGTTTGCTTAAATCGGACACTGTATGGAGAAGTTATTATGCTCGGAAGATTTAAGGATTAAGCAGAATTAAATTAAATAATAATTAATTAACAAAACAGGTTCAAAAATCAAATTCGGCCAAAACTGGGTGAGCGGGAAATTTCCCACTCAAGGGTGTCGACCCCCTCTAGGGGGTGTCGACATGGGTGTCGGCCCCCCTTAGGGGGTGTCGACCCCTTCAGCCCAAATCTGGGCAGGTGCGTTTCTTCGTTTCTGGACTGTTTTCTTTGCCTGGTTCATGACTCCTATGCTATATAAAGGACCCTATGCCTATTGTTTTCTCCACACAAATTCATGGCGTCTCCATTCTACCCAAATCTAAATTAGAATAAGTCCTTCTTCTTGTTCAAGTCATATTATAGGTTAAGCAAGAATAGATCTATAACTACAACACGTATTTCTCTTCTTTTAGATCCAACCACGGTGAGTTCATGTTATTTTTATAAATAAAATTTAATTGTAATCCTGACATGTTAATAAATCTGAATCTGAGACTATGCCTAATTCTGTTTATTAGATCTGTTCTTATATGCCTATTTCTATTCATCAGATCTGTTCTTATATGCCTATTTCTGCCATTACATGCTTGATTTGTTATTCTCTTCTCTCCCTCTTTTTCCCTTTTTATTTTTATAGTCAGGCTACCTTTGAGCCTAGGCCTAATGCTGAAATATGCGAACGCGCAAAATTGGGAATCGTTGGGAAAGATAAATTTGGGGCATAAAGTGTATTGAAAATATGACTTGGGATTTGGGGGCATAGCACATGTTGTAATTTAAGACCTAAATTTGGAGCATACTATATGTAACACCCCACCTCCGCTAGGGTCACTCAAAAGGGAATGCACTAGCTTTGGTGGAGTATTATCTAGGTAAACATGCACAGAAATATTACAAGATAGAACATATAAAACAGCGGAAGGAAACATGATTTTATTACTTTATAAAAGTAGTAAGGTCTAAAACCTTTTACATCAAAGTGCCATTAAATTACTTACATCGAAACCTGTCTTGCAATAATAAAGCATAAAACCATAATCATAAATTATTCCCCAAGTAAAACAGTAAAATAGCCATAGCAAAGAAAAGTCCAAGCCATAGATGATGATCTTAAAGCAGAAAATCCGCACTAAGTAGCCACATTTCCTCCCTGTAAACCTTGGGGGGGGGGGGGGGGGGGAAACGGAAGAAAAAGAGGCGAAACAAAACGGGGTCAGTCATAAAGACTGGTAAGTCCTATCTACTCCCAGCATAAAACAGGTAAAGGTAACATGACATGCATAAACTGAGAGTAAACATAAGCATGATGACAAGATAAACAAATCAAACTAAGATGACAGGATAAACTCAAGTAACAAGATAACCAAGGTAACAGGATAACCAAGGTAAACTCGGAGTAGCATCGCATGTCTAATGTCCTCTGCACCAACCGTACTAGCATCCTAACTCGTATCATCCCTTCCATGTATATGTATAGTCCCTTGTCGTATATCGTACGGGTTCCATGACATTATTCTATACTACTACGACGTAGTGTCACCATCCTTGAAATCGCTCGGACTACCATCCTTGTTCTGGCCAGATTCCCTTGTCATGAATTATCGCGTGTTCAACTAGGATTTACGCCACCTAGGACCACTAGGGATTATGCTACTTATTGAACAGTTTCTAGATTTGATTAGGGTTTATGCTACCTAGGAGCACTAGGGATTACGCTACCTAATGAACGTTTTCGACTAGGGTTTATGCCACCTAGGACCACTAGGGATTACGCTACCTATCGAACAACGCCCTACGTCACGCTTTAGTCGATCGGCTCCCTACAAGACCTAGCTCGTTGTGTTGGTGTCATACGGCCCAATCACGAATGTAGCTACCCTGTGCTAGGTCCACCCTAGGGTGTATCAAGTCCTAGGGTGTCAACCACTGACACCATTCCAAGCACGCACTGTGTAAAACTACTAGTGCCCATGCCTGCTTTTTCAACTCCGGACTATGTGCACGACCATAGTCCGCCTGAACCTACAATGGCGCACCAACCTCAGCCGTTGTTTTGGTCGCTTACAATCAGCCCAGTAATCGTGCCCTACCCTAGCCTAGTCCCTAGGGTATCGTGATACATCCAAGAGGGTTACTGCTGAAAAGGACCGCGTAACTAGGGTTTCCGTCTAGCAGGTTAAGTGTTGTCATCTAAATTCAAGACTTAACCCCTATCAGTCTAGCATGTCAAGTTGGTTAAGTGTGGTCATTCAAGTTCGTGACTTAACCCGTCTACATGTCATGTCAAGTTGGCTAAGTTTTGTCATTCAAGTTCATGACTTAGCCCTACGAATCACGTGTTAAGTTAGTTAAGCGTATTCCAGCGGTTCATGACTTAACCATATCCAAATCATTGTGTCAAATTGGTTAAGTATATTTAAGCTTAACCCCATCAAATCACCGTGTTAGATTGGTTAAGTATATTCAAGTGATTCATGGCTTAACCCCATCAAGTTATCATGTTAGATTGGTTAAGTATATCCAAGCGATTCGTGACTTAACCCCGTCAAGTTACCATGTTAGATTGGTTAAGTATATCCAAGCGATTCATGACTTAACCCCGTCAAGTTACCATGTTAGATTGGTTAAGTATATCCAAGCGATTCATGACTTAACCCCATCAAGTTATCATGTTTAGATTGGTTAAGTATATTCAAGCGATTCATGACTTAACCCCATCAAGTTACCATGTTAGATTGGTTAAGTATATCCAAGTGATTCATGACTTAACCCCATCAAGTTATCATGTTTAGATTGGTTAAGTATATTCAAGCGATTCAAGTCCGGTTTTACTTAACCCATCCATCCACGTCATATTGGTTAAGTGTTATTAGTCTAATCAAGTTACTGAACCCACCCGTCCATGTCATATTCTTTTATTATTTACTAATGCATCAACCTCTCACATTGGACTTATTTGCGGTCACTGGATATGCCGGGCGGTTCCGGGAAGAATTACACCGCAAATCCATTCCAACCTCGGGTTCATGCATTTCACAATCTAATCTTTGCCTATGACCCCTCAAATTAGACTATTATTGTTGTGGTCACTGGATATGTCGGGCGGTTCCGGGCAGAATTACACCACAACTCAAGTTTAACTTCGTGTCGAAGACATCCGTTAGATTGTTAATTACATATGTGTCGTCTAAGCCAAAATCCCCATTTTTTATATTACGAAACATATGCCCAAGTTCCCCTTACATGCCCATGAAAATATGTACCCAATTCTAGCCACTTTACATATGTCCAATTCTCGCCTATTTGCATGTATGCCAAGTTTATGACATCCCAACCCTATCAAGTTCTAGCCAAAGTTACATGTTGTCAAGTTCATGCCCAAATAAACCCAAATCATGGTTCATATTTCCAATTCTACTTATGCCAAATTTACATAAGCCCAACCCCTTGATTTAACTTGCATAGTCTCAAAACCCGTGATTTAATTCATATGTCAACTCATGTATGCCCAAACTTGCAATTAGTATTTGCAATACCCCAAATTTTCCTTGTTCATGTTATGCACAAATTCGACCACCCACACCTATATCCAAATAAGTGAAATCCCAATATTCCCCCATATACAAATCGCACGTAAATCGTAGTTTAGGCCTAGGTCCGAAATCGACCAAGGTTCATCAAAAGAAAATAAATAGGGGAAGGTAGAAACTTTGCATAAAACAAGATCCTAGAGAAAATCATCATTATATGCATGATAAGAACATGAAAAAGTGCTTTGCAACATGCATAGGTTCAAATTAATGTCATAGCGACATCCCCAAAGGTCAAGATCCAAAATGAACAAGAATGAGCATGGATTGAATATCATGCATAAACCCAATTCCAACTTTATCACATGTCATAGTCAAGTTATCGTTTAAATCTAAAAGCATCTAGAACTTACATTGCGTGACTAGATAATTATGAGCAAGCATTTGTCGTAGAATGGTGTAGGAATGATGCTCTACTCCCTTGATTTGATGTAGAAGCTCTAGGAATGATGTAGCAACACTAGAGGCCTTGAGAAATAAGTAGCTCCTTTAATTTGATGAAGAAAGATTGCTCCTTTGACTTGAATCAAGTTTGCATGCTTAGGCCCTTGAAGATGAAGATGGAGGTCATGATCAAGAGACATTTGGGTAGCACTTTGTTGTTAGGATGGTTTTTAGTGATTTAGGTTAGGTCTTAGGGTGCTTTTATAGAAGTAGGAGCTAGTTTAGGCCATAGGATCAACCCTAGAATAGATCTGAGCCACTGAAAATCGTCACAGGCCAACCAACCAGACCACACAAGCAAGCAGGTGCACCAGGCTAACCCGGCTCGACCAGGGAGGTCGACCCCCAGGTCGACACCCAGGTCGACTGGGCAGTCAACCTGGTCCCTAGGGGGTTGACTACCCAGTCGACTCCCCAGTCGACCTGGGGCTGGGCGGGAAATTTTCCCGCCCATTCTGTTTGGCCCAAATTCGAATTTCGAAAGTCTGTTTTCGTTTTTTGATTTTTCGTGAAACTTCTAGAGGCCATATCTCGGTCTTACGGACTCTGATTTACGAAATTTCGGACTCGTTTCCAACCAGAATTCCGAGATGAACGCAACGGCGCAACCCGTTTCACTTGATTCTTATTTTAAAATTTAATTTTACCTCGATTCTTGTCTTGACACGTTATTTAAAAAATTCGGGTTATTACACTATATATGATGATTTATGACTTGGAAGAAGGGGATTATTGTGCATAATGATACATGACTTGGGAAAAGGGCATGAAAACCTATAATGAAATAGGGATAACTGTTAAATATGAACACGAATAAATTGGGATTTTGGGTAATTGGCATACACTGTAATCAAAGACTATAATTTGGCATAACTTATATTATGAATCATGGCTGGGGTTTTGGGGGCACAATATATGTTGTACAAAATTGATTAAAACTTGGGCGAATGTTATATTGTGAATTAGGACCGAAATTTAGGTATGTAAATCTGTAGGCTCAATCTAAGATTGAGCAAAACATGATAATGGGACTTTAAGTAACCTGCTTGCGGAGATGTTTAATCTGTTAAATTGACTAATCTGCTGAAATCTATTGAAACTGAATACTGTAATTGAAAAGCCTACAATGAACATGGATAATTGTTTAGGAATGAATATGCCTAAATCTGAACCGCGCCTAGGCATGAGGTTAGATTGCACTTATGGTATAACTCTGCCTGGAACCGCCCGACATTTCCAGCAACCACAAGTGGTGAATCTAATGTGAGGGGCCTAGTGCGTACATATGGAATAGTACTCAGACACGAGGTTAGATTACACTTATAGTAGAAGTCTGCCCGGAACCGCCTGGCATATCCGACATCCACATGTGGTAAATCTAATGTGAGAAGTCTGGTGCATTAACCAGAAATGATAATAATTTGTCAACTTGGAATACTTTAACCTAATTGAATCTGTAGGGGTTGCATGAACCTGTTAAATTGAGTAGGGGTTAAGTAAACTTGCTTTAATAAGTGGGAGGGGTTAAGTTAATCCTAATAAACCGATGGGGTGGGTTATATGTATATAGACCTGACAAACTTAACCTATTGTATATGTTGAATCTGTACAATCTGATCTGTTAATCTTTAAATCTGATAATCCGTACATCTGATCCACTAATTTGCGAACCTGGTAATCCGTAAACATGTTAAATCGTAAATCTACTATATTAATATGTAAACCTGTGAATATGTAAATATGCTCTATTACTCTGGAAACGTATTAATTTGAAATCTGTACATCTGAAATCTGTTAGTCTGGGAACACAAGGTTAGTAGTGGTATTTACTTATGTCATCTGTTGTGTGGGACCCATATCAGTCAGTAACCCTTTCTGGTATCAAATGACAACCTAACACTAGGTAGGGGTTATGGCACGCTTACTCAATTGGTTATAAGAGGTCCATTCTGATAATGGCAAGGGGTGTTGATGGCGCGATCCAACCGGGTCATGTGCGTGCATGGATCCGGTCTGCTCTGGCAAGTTAAGATGCCGTGATATTTGTAAATAGGTCTGTGTCTTTCTATAGGTTGCCACTTTAGGGAGTGATACACCCTTCTATGGGGTCGACACAAGGTATTTATGAATTAGGCAGCCGATCGCTTAGGGTAGAATTTAGGGTACGTCTAGTACTGTTTGTTTCTGTTGGGGTGCCGTCTGTTTCTGTGGGGGTAGAAACACCTGTCTTTTTCCGTGTGGTACCGTCTGTTGGGGTGGTAAAGGCCCATCACTAGTGTACACCTAATTCTAACATTCTGTTTCCGTAGGGATTATTCTGTTTCTGTCTATGATTCCATTTCTGCCGCTGTTTACCGTCTGTCTCTGTTGGGGTGGTAAAGGCCCATCACTAGCATTCTATTTATGTAGAGATCATTCTATTTCCATTTCCTTTTTAGTTTAGACATTAGGGTAACACATAATCCCGTTATACTTGTATTAGTGCAAAGAAGTGAAAAGTAAGTAAGAAGCATAACTTTGTCTATATCATTATGTTTCCTCTGTTTAACCCATGTATACCTGCTACTCCTGTTATTGTTATCTCTCATCCAACTTTATTTACATGTCATGATACTATTATATGTCTTTATGCTGAAAGTCACTGGACTCACCAGACTTTATGTCTGACCCTTTTTGTTTCGCCTCTTTTCTTCCTTTCCCCCTAGGTTCTCAGGGTGGGAACGTAGAAGCTTGATTCGGATTTCTTTCTGCTTAAAGTGCTTGGAAGTGCTGAAATTGATGCTTAGCTTTGTTTCTCATACATATGGCATTTTGGAGTGGGATTATGGTTTTAAAAATTATGTACTCTGATGGCTTTTGTACAAGACTGATATTATGTACTTGGTTTTGATGTTTGAAGATGTAACCAAACTTATTTCTGCTTCCACTGCAATAAAGTTAAAAAAAATTCAAGTACTACTTTATGTATCTATCTTGTAATATTCTATTCTGTTTACTTATAATGCTCCATGAAACTTAATGCATTCCCTTTGTGAGTGACATTAACGGACGTGGGGTGTCACATTTGGTATCAGAGCTGAAGGTTACCAGATTAGATAAAGGTTTTTGAAAACTATTTTCAAAAAGGTTTTAAAAGGAAGTATTTTCAAAAGGAAAGTTTATTTTGAAAAACATGATCCCCAAAGCCATATATCTATCTTTCGATTCTCTGTTTTGAATCTCTTTTTCTTTCGTTTTAGCATGTCTGGGGATCTTAATCTTCCAGAGGGCGTACAAATACCGGGATGATTCTGAAGGTATCTGGAGGCTACATCACCTGCTGTAGGCTAAGAAGACGCTCCTCCCCTAGTTGCAGCCATTGTTCCTCCTCCTCCTCCTCTACGTGTAGATGCTTTTTCAAACATATGTAAGGATTTTCATGCTATGGGAGGAAAAACCTTTAATGGAACTGAGATGTTTGTGGAAACTCGGAACTGGCTCAAGGAAACGGAGGATTTGTTTGATATCTTTGAATTTGACGATAGAAGAAAGATTCAGTTAGCCGTTTGGCAACTGTAGGACGAAGCTTCATTTTGGTGGGAGGTTACTAATGCTGAACGTTCGGTAGAGACTTTGGTGGATTTCAGACAAAGATCGAGCTGAAATTTCTTTCGCAAGCCGAGCAGAGTTTGATTTTTGGCATTCAAACAGGGAAGCATGTCTGTTAAAGAATATGTTAACAAGTTCAACCAGTTGGCAAGATTTGGGTTGGATTTGGTAAATACTCCACATAAGAAAGCTTTACGATTTTCTAGAGGATTGAACGAGCCGTTACATAGATTGGCTATATCCCATGTCCTAATGGGCGCAACTTTTGAAAGGTTGGTTGATATGGCGTTGTTACATGAGGAAGCCAAAGGTGAGAAGAAAGAGGAGAAGCTCGGAGAACCATAAAACAAGAAAGTATGGCCCAAGAAGGAAACACAAAAGAAGGATGAAAAGACCGAGAATAAAAAGGAGAAAAAATGCTTTACTTGTGGTAGTTTTAGTCATCTAAACAAGGATTGTAGAAAAATGAAGGGCGCTTGCTTCAACTGTGGTGAAATGGGACACTTTACTAGGGACTACCCGAGGAAACAAGGACAAGGCCAAAGGGTAGGATATTCTGGAGGGCAGGTGAATGATATTAAAGCCAATAGATCTAACAGAGGTAGGAATTGGTTATAAGAGGTCCATTCTGATAATGGCGAAGGGTGTTGATGGCGCGTTCCAACCGGGTCATGTGCGTGCATGGATCCGGTCTGCTCTGGGAAGTTAAGACGCCATGACATCTGTAAATAAGTCTGTGTCTTTCTGTAGGTTGCCACTTTAGGGAGTGATACACCCTTCTATGGGGCCGACACAGGGTATTTATGTATTAGGGAGCCGATCACTTGGGGTAGAATTTAGGGTACATCTAGTTCTGCCTGTTTCTGTTAGGGTACTGTCTATTTCTGTTAGGGTGGTAACACCTGTCTGTTTCCATGTGGTACCGTCTGTTAGGGTGGTAAAGGCCCATCACTAGTGTACATCTAATTCTAACATTTTGTTTCCATAGGGATTATTCTGTTTCTGTCTCTGATTCCGTTTCTGCTACTGTTTCAGTACCATGTGTCTCTGTTGGGGTGGTAAATGCCCATTACAAGCATTCTGTTTCTGTAGAGATCATTCTGTTTCTGTTTATACATTAGGGTAACACCTAATCCCGTTATACTAGTATTAGTGTAGAGAAGTGAAAAGTAAGTAACAAGCATAGCTTGGTCTATATTATTTTGTTTCCTCTGTTTAACCTATGTATACCTGCTACTCCTGTTACTGTTATCTCTCATCCAGTTTTATTTACATGTCATGATACTATTATCTGTCTTTATGCTGAAAGTCACTGGACTCGCCAGACTTTATGTCTGACCCTTTTTGTTTCGCCTCTTTTCTTCCTCCCTCCAGGTTCTTAGGGTGGGAACATAGAAGCTTGATTTGGATTTCTTTCTACTTAAAGTGCTTGGAATTGCTGAAAGTAATGCTTAGCTTTGTTTCTCTTACATATGGCATTTTGGAGTGGGATTATGGTTTTGAAAATTATGTACTCTAATGGCTTTTGTACATGACTGATATTATGTACTTGATTTTGGTGTATGAAGGTGTAACCAAACTTATTTCTATTTCCACAGCAATAAAGTTATTAATTTTTACTACTTTATGTATCTGTCCTGTAATATTCAGTTCTGTTTACTTATAACGCTCCACGAAACTTAATGCATTTCCTTTGTGAGTGACATTAACGGATGTGGGTTGTCACATAGTTGGACGGGGTGGGACTTCGTCATGGCCCCAATAGTTCTTGTGATCAAAGTGGTGGATATGTATGCTTTACGCACTGAGTGAGAGATTTGAGGATGATTGCTATGTTTGATGTTTGTTATCACAATGACATGCACACTCCCATTTTACACTTTATGTTAGTATTACCTTATAGTACTGTACATCTTGTTGTGCTAACTCTTTGGTTGTAGGTCCAGGTTTAGGTTTGATTATTTATACCTGTTATTGCTTTATTATGCTGCTATCGCTCATACCATACTTTTGTCTGATCCAAAGTTTTATGTCTCTTCTTATTACTCTGGGTGCTCCTAAACGAGCAGACTAGAGACATGTTAGGTGGTTATGCAGAGTAACTATCTGGCGACGAGCAGGAGGCTTCCATGTACTATTTACATATAGTCTCCCTGTGTTCTAGTTGCTCACTACTTTGGGCATTAGTAGTGTACATTTTCTATTTTGCTTTAGAGATAGTATTTTAAAGTTGTAATAATGGTTTGGTTCATAAGCTGTATTTTGGATTCCTCTAGTCTAATGGGTATGGTTTAGTTTTCAGCTTATGCACTGTCTTGCCTGTTTTTATCAAGCTATATTACTATTATATTGTATTCCATGCGCTGTGAGATATACTACAGGTTCTTGATAATGTTTCAAATCCCTTTTCTTTTGATGACCGTCCCGTGCTAGTTGGACATTGGCACAACGCATTTCATAGAGATACCGGCTAGTGCGGGGCGGGCCGTCACATTAAACTTTTAGAAATCAAAATATATTAATTTGCTAAGGAACCATTTATATGTTAAAACTTAAAAAAAACTCTAGTCATAAAAAAATTATGAAATCTGGAAATAAATTAAACTATAAAACTATAACTTCTTATATTTAAACTACATATTTAAGACACGAAATTATATATATATATATATATATATTATTTTTATACCAAAATATTGGGTTATATATTCAAGCTTTTATAAATCTTAATAAGAAATCAAAATAAATACTAAGTTATAAATAGTATTTGTGATAATGTCACTCAAAATTGTTATGAAATCATATGAATACTATATAAGTTAAGTTATGCATGTTTAAACTATACATAAAACATTTATATTTTATAACAATATAAAAAATTATATTAACTCTGTGTATCTATTAAGATGTCTATATAATTTTATTAATTTATTTATATTTTGGAACAAGATATAAGAAAATAAATTCCTTTTTTGTTCAATTTTAATTGCGGATCCCGCTAAAAATTCAAATTCCCGATTCAATTTTCCACGATCTAAACCTTCATCTTCTTCATTTAATCCTTCATCTTCTTCAACATTTGAAAATCCTCCATCAAATTCTATTTCTAATGATGCTAATATCAATTGAAATCAAGGCGCCAAAGTATCAAATAGTCGGAGGTTGAATTTTGTTAAATCATCATCTAATTGTGTTCGAATTCCGAAAAAGATATACAATGATTCTGAGTCTGCTTGGTCGAATACAACTGATTTGATTCCGATCTATTTCAGATTATCAACGGTAAAATTGAAAGGTTATGTTAAGAAGGTGTGGAAACCTTCAGGCAATTTCAATATTCATATCACTTCCTCTTATAATTTTGCTAGTCAATTCGAGAATTAGCTTGATTTCTCTCGAATTACTGAAAGTTCTACCTATTCTTATTTTGGTCGATTACTCATGGTTGAAGCATGGTATCCTGGATTTGATTATAACGATATCAAGAGTAACTTTGTTCAAACCTGAAGCAGAATACACGATTTGCCTATGGAATTGTGGACTAAGGAAGCTATCCAAATGATTGCAAGTTTTATTTCTCAACCACTGTTAATAGATAAAAATATAGGTGCTAAGTTTTTTACAAAGTATGCGAGAGTTTTAATACCAATTGATACAAGACAGATCTCAAAACATTAATTCCTATTCTATTACATAATGACCAGAAAATTGTTATCAAATTAGAATATGAATTTGTGCCACTTAAATGTGAAAAATGTCAGCTGTTTGGTCATAATGAAAGTTTTCACGAAATTTCAAATGAGCCAAGATGGGATGCTTCAGAGAATCCTCCTTCTTCTACTAATCCAAATGCTAGTGATATTGAACTAGATCTGGTAGTTCCAAATGAATCTAATTAGAGTTCTTCTAATCTAGTGGATAATCTCTCCTTTCTGAATCAAATTTGCCTGATGATCTTATGCCTGATGATTTTCAAAACGTAGTTGAAGTAATTGAAGAAAATGAAAGGCCTGTAAATAATGAGAAAGGTAAACAAACTGACGCTTCTAGTTTTATTGATAAAAATTTAAGCTATTTGCATAGTAATGATGACACTGCAGCAAATGTTTCTTTCAATGCTCCTCCAAAAAGATCTACTAGGAGCTTATCTTCAATTAAATGACAATTATAGCTTGGAATGTCAAGGGTGTGAACACTCCTTAACGTATGAAGGAAGTGTTCGCTCTCCTAACACAAGCTAAACCAACTGTTGTTGGTTTAGTGGAAAATAAATTGTCATCATCAAATTCTGCTTTATTCATTTCTATGCTACCTAGCAGTTGGAAGTACTTAACTAAGAACTCTGTTTCTTTTAATGGTTGAGTTCTTTTGATTTGGGATTCATATGTTTGGGATTTGGAAAGTTTGGCAGTTTCTTCTCAACACATAACTATTTCAGCTAGTAATAAAGGGGGACTCTCTATGGTTTTCTCTATGATTTATTCATGCAATAATTTCCATGAGAGACAAAGGCTATGACATCTTATTGTAAATGACTCTTCTATAGTGGATGGTGCTTGGATTCTTATGGGAGATTTTAATAATGCACTCTCCCCTAAAGATAAACGTGGGGGTTTATCAGTCCTTATTAGCATTTAAGAGAATAACATAAATTCATTTTGAAAACTAATTTGTCTGAAGTTAAGCCTTTGGGGTTTCAGTTTACTTGGCAAAGAAAAGATATTGCTTCACATATTGGTAAAGTACTGGTAAACAACAGTTGTTTATAACAGTTTTTGAGTATGAAAGCTAAATCTCTTTCATAACACTCAAGTGACCACAACGCCATTTTATTAGACCTTATTCCCACTGAAAGTTCTAAGGGTTATCCATTTAGATACTGTTAGACCCAAAAGTGGTTCTAACACCCAAATTGATTAAAAGCAAATAAGATGAGATAAAAATAAAAATGAACACACAGGATTTATAGTGGTTCGGCGAAGAAATTCCTACGTCCACTTATCTTTCACTATATTCAATGATTCAGTTGCAAATACAATGTAATTATCACTTGATTTCACTCACAACTCGCTTATATTCACTCAATAGATTAAGACAAATAATGAAAGAAGATTTGGATTCTCCGGGAGTAGTGGAGTTCGTATTATGGAGGTAGTTGAATTCTCAAAGTGCCTAAAAAAGATCCTTCTCTTTGTCTCCAGACGGGGTATTTATAGGTGTGAATTTGCTCAAAACTTGATCCGGGTCGGGGCCACATGTCGTCCATCCCACTATCTTCGGGTTCGGATGAACTATTATGTTGACAACACATCAAAGTAACGGACGTTATGGGTAGGAACTGGTCACAGCCGGTCCGGATATCAAGGCGCTTTTGCAGGAGAATAATATGGAACATGGGCTCGGGTCGGAGACGCACAGATAAGGGGTTCGGATCGGGATACTCGATCCGACCCGGATTGGCTTGGATGCAACGCTCTCTTCTTCTCTAATCTACTCCGCTCCGATCCATTTTCGTGGCAAACAGGTGGCTTTCCGATCCAACTGAGATTATGTTGCCCTCCGATCCGATTAGATATACCTTACCAATTTCCTCAGCAGCAGTTCACCGATCCGAACAGAAGATTCTATCCGACCCGAACCGATATGTTGCTCTGACCCGACCCGAACAACTGCAGCTATCCAATCTAGGTTGTGGTGTCTTCTCCAATCCGAACCGAAGTCTTCTAATTAAAAATGCTCTTCAATGTCTGGTTTCTTGACTTTGTGTTGCCTAGTTCACAAAGTAGGCTAACAGATACAAAAATGAATGGCATTATATCTCGGTTATAATGAAGTTATTAAAAGGGGATTAAATTGTTCTACATGGGGTTTTCAAAGCTATAAACTATTACGAAAATTCCAAAGTTGCAAAGCTGAATTGAAAAAATGGAATAAAATGAGAGATAAGAACAATTCAAACCTGAATAATGCGGAATAATTCCTTAACCATCTATAGCTTGCTGTTGATCAGAATCCAGATGATATGCAGATATATGAAGATTTTTCTACAAGCAAAAAAGGAATATTAGAGGCTTCCGAAAATATATTTTCAAGGATTTAAACAACAAACCAAAGTGACATGGTTACAACAGAGAGATACAGATTCTAAATTTTTCTATGCTCATATGTCTAATCGTAGATTCTTCAATCATATTAGAGCTTTAATTGATGATAGTGGCAACCTAGTTTTTAAACCTACAGAAATTTAATCATAGGCAATCACACATTTCTCAGAATTATTTAATGGTAATAGTTCTTCATTCTTTCCCAACTTTCATAAAATTTCTACAATTAATGATCAAGGGAAAAATTATCTTTTAAAATATGTGTCTCTTATCGAAGTCAAAGAAGCTCTATTTTCAATAAAAGATGACACTAGCCCAAGGCTATACAGGTTAAATTCGAAATTTATGGAAGTTCATTGGGCAATATAAAAGTGTGATCTGCTAGCTGCCATGCCTGACATATTTCATTCGGATAAACTGCCAAAATCAATTAATCACACTTTTATAACTTTGTTTCCAAAGAATGATAAACCTACAACAATTTCTCATTTCAGACTTATCTCGTGTTGCAATGTATACTGCAAAATCTTTGCAAAAATTCTTTGTAATAGGTTGAAACCTTTTTTGCCATATCTTATCTCTGCGAATCAAAATGCATTCATTAAAAATCAATATACTGGAGAAAATATATTATTGGCTCACGAACTTTTAAGAGATTTCAAAGAGAGGAATTCCTAAATTCTATGTTAAGGTAGATCTCTAAAAAGCTTATGATCTAGTTAATAGAGAATTTATATGCCATATTTTGTCTCTAATGCAATTTCCTGTCCATTTTATAAATCTTATATATGACTGTATGTCTACGATTACATTTTCTATATTAATTCAAGGAAAACCAAAGGGATTTATTTCTTCATCTAGAGGACTTTGACAAGGGGACCTGTAACACCCCGCCTCCACCAGGGTGACTCTTGCAAGCACTCTGACTTTGGAGGGGCGTTTGAATTAGGTAAACATGCATAATGATATATCAAGGCAGAACAAGAACATATGTATATATGTAAACAGAGTAAATAACATAGATAAAACAGCGGAAGATATCATACTATTTCAAAACAAGTCTAGTACAACATAACTTTCCAAATAAACAAGTCTAGATAAAAACAACGTCAACTGAAAAACTGAAATACATAAGTACTATCCCCAAAATAAGTGATAACCATAGCTAGCTTCATGTCAAGACCGTACATGAGCTAAAATCCCACAAGCAAGCAATCCGAAATCCAAGCTAAGCTCCAATATTCCCTCCCTGAGAACCGGGGGGCGGAAGAAAAGAGGCGAAAGAAAACAGGTCAGTCAAAAAGACTGAGTAAGCCCTACTACAATCAATGTAAACTGATAAAGTTAACTGGCATGAGAAGCAGGGATGAACATAAGGATAACAACATACTAGCATGATGATTAACTAACAAGGTAGATAAAGGTGTCATCGCATAATCAGGATTAAGGTTTTGCACCACAGGTGTACTAGTAAACTAACATGACTTGAATAAACAAGTATTGATCCCTTGGCCCAAGCTTTGGCCCAATAACATGAAATGACCCTAATACAAGGTCTAACCAAACGGTCTAGTCGATCGGCTCCCTATAAGCCTAACTCGTCACGTGTTGGTGTCAATACGGCCCAAACATAATTGTAGTCGAACTGTGCCGGGTCCACCCTTCGGGTGTATCAAGCCCTAGGGTGCCAACCCCTGGACACCATAAACATGAGTGCACAGTCTCGATCTACTGGTACCCATGGGTGACTTCTCCAAATACGGACTACGTGCACGACCATAGTCCGTCCGGAACTACATCGGCGTACCACCCGGCCGTCGTTTATTTGGTCGCTTACCTCCAGCCCAGTAATCGTGCCCCCTCCCTAGCCTAGTCCCTAGGGCTTTAATGATACAAACTGGGATTACTACTGGAGTGGGCCCCCATTGCTAGGATTTTTCTAGTGGGTTAAGTACGGTTTAACCCTCTTGATAATCATGGATTAACTTGGTTAAGTGTAACGATGAGTTCACGACTTAACCCTGACTAATCTACCAAGCCCAAATTGGTTAAGTATTAAGTGGACCATGACTTAACCCTAATCACGAGGCATTAGTTAATTTAATGCGCCTTAACCTCTCACATTAGACCTTGTTGTGGTTACTAGTTAAGCCGGGCGGGTCCGGGTAGCTTTACACCACAACTTGGTCTAACCTCGGGTTCAAGGTACAACATGGCCAACTTCTCACATTGGGTCCTATTGTTTGTAGCAACTAGTTAAGCCGGTCGGTTCCGGGTAGGTTTACGCTACAAACTCAACCCAACCTCGAGTTGGTCACACTTATCTTTTCTAAGTGTCATGTCCATCATGTTTCCAAAACATGTTACAAATTTTCAAGCGATTGGGTAGACCTAACTTAATAGGTAAATTCCCAATGGGTAGACCTAACTTAATAGGTAAATTCCCAAGCTTATGTTTTATGTCTTTTAAGTTTACCCAACCCCAAACGCAATCCCATCGCTTACATATCGCCATAGCGCATAAAGGATAGAAAGAGGGAACTTGGCATAATCACGACATAAAGGTGTTGAAGCCACAAGTTCAACATGGTGGCATATGAAATGGACATATGTTCATATACTTGCATATTACATTTTTAGGCCTCAAAAGCATGCATAAAACCAAACTTGGCATATTGGTGATACATGGTGCTAAATGACATGTAGAAATGGCCATAAGTTCGCATCTAGCCTCACATGCAAGTTATCATAAGAGATATAATAACTTACATGTTGCCAAAATGCAACCTTTGGCATAAAGCTTGAAGCTTTATGTTCATAAACCCAAGATAAGCTTGCATAACATGATAGCATGAACAAAATGTTCAACCCAAACTTGCATAACATAACTTGCATATCATATGACAAACTTGCATATCCTAGCATAGTAAACTTGCATATAAACTTGCATATCACAACATGATAAACTTGCATATCATAGCATAGTAAACTTGCATATAATCTTGCATATCATACATTTAACTTTAGAGTTTAAGTATGAAAGTAGAATAGGGCTTACAATACTTATGAAGGCACAAAAGATATGACAAAGCCCTTATGCAATCAAATAGACCCAAAATGCAAGCTCTAACATAAAAACCCTTGAGCCAAAATGATCAAAACTCTTTCTTTATGATGCAAATATAGAAACTTGACTTGAATGCAAGCTAATGATACTCATACAAGTTTGAAAACACTTGTATGCATGGAAAATCAATTAGAAATTTATTTAGGAATTTTATGAAGAGAGTGGAGGCCATGAGAGGATTGATTTTGCCATAGTTTAGTTACTAGAATGAATAATGATGATTTAGGGTTAGGTTAGGGCCTTATTTATAGAGATTAGGAGTAGTTCTAGCCTTAGGATTAAACCCTAGTTCCAATCTCAGCCCTCAAAACCGAATCTGGCCCCCAAGTTCAACACAAACCCAAAATGGTGCACCAGGCTAAACAGCCCGGCTGGACCAAGTCGACAGCCAAGTCGACAGGGCTGTCGACTTGGGTCCAACCAAGTCGACTCCCAAGTCGACAGGGCTGTCGACTTGGGTGCTCTGGTGGGAATTTTCCCGCCTGGCCCAAACTGGCCCAAATTTTCCAAATTCAAACTTGAATTTGAAATCTGTTTTTACTTTGAATTTTTCTGAAAACTTCGTTGGGCCTTAATCGGGTCATACGGACTCCGATTTTCGAAAACTCAGACTCTATTTCGCGTATTTTTCCGAGAAGAACGCAATGGCATAGCCCGTTTCCCTTGATTCAGATTTTAGAATTAAATTCTGCCTCGATTTATGTTATAACAGGTTATTGAAAATACGGGTTGTTACATTCTCCCCTCCTTAAAGGATTTCGTCCCCGAAATCTTCAAGTTGGGAAGAACGTTTCCTACCATCCAATCATCCATCTACTCAAAACATCATCCACGAGCAATCATTGTCCTTACAAGATTCTAAATGTTGTATGAACATATGCAAAGGTGTGTGTATATGTACTTATCTAATGCAACTATCATCAATGCAAATTATGTTAGTGAAATGAATCCATATGTATGCAATTCCTAACATAATGTATAACATCTATATGTGTGCACATAACATACATCCATATGCAACATCCATGTGATAACACAAAAATTTTCATCCATGAATAAGCATAAACACTCATGCATATGCAATATGAGGAGTGTGTGAGCCGATCTAGTGCCTAACGTGTATAATGCATCCACGAGTAACCACTTGCAAACACTTGCAAACACTTGCAACCAGTTGCAATCATCAAGCATAACATGTTTCAAACACATGTTTCATCCAAAGGGTTTCTACCTAAGGTTCTCATGACAAGATTAACACGATAAACTAGATGATCGTGACAAACATGGATAGCAAAAGATATGCTACAAAGAGATCGGGAAGATAAGCAGGATATACCCCTTTGGGATTACAAGAAATCCCTTCCTAACCCAATCCATATTCTATAAAAGCCCAAAAGGTTTAGTCAACCTAACGGACCCCTTCAAACCCTGACATGTATTACTAGCCAATAAGTCATACCTCTCGACAGAAATAGGACCGAGAATGGGACCGAGAGGATATACGTAAAAAGATAACATGCGAGTAAGTTCCACAGGAAAACAAGGATCAAGGATATGCTCTTAAAAAGAGATATGATGCGCGTATCTAGCCTTCAGTCTTCTAAGTCACGTTTCCTTGAGCTTAACTCCACTATGCTTTGACCGTCTTTTACTTCACGATTCCTTGGCTTCTTAACTCTTATTTCCCAAATATGAGTTGGAACCCATTTCACTGTCGCCTCTCGTCTTCCTCTTTCACTTACTCTTCTATCATTCTCGGCTTAAACATAACTATGACCTCATGGTTTCATGCAAGCTCTCCAAAATTCACTAGTGAATCCTGGATCTTGTTTACTTACTATATAGTATTCCACGCAGCAGAACTTTTCTTAGAAATACCAATCCACGTTGCCAATTGCTCTAACGTGATTTTCGATAACTCATGCTTGAACGAAATGAATCATCCGCCTACGAATGATAGGCCATACTTAGATTCAGTTACTTGCCCATGACTTCCCGTAGACTATCCCAAAACTGGCTAGTGAAGATTGAGTCATGGTTACTAACTATACTTTAGGGAACCTTGTGCAACCGCTTTATTTCTTGAAAGTAAACTATCGCTAGCTATGATGCAGTCCTTTCGCTCTTTACCGAAGTGAAATGAGCACTCTTCGTGAGTCTACCTACTATGACCCACCTGCTCGTATTCTCTTTCCTTGACCTAGGCAGTCCATCCAAGAAATCCTTCGTGACGCTTTACTACTTCCATTGCGGGGACCTCCAATGGATGTAATAGCCCACCGGGCTTCTATGACTCGGCCTTTAACCTGTTGGCACAACATGCACCTTGGGGACAAACTCGGCCACCTCCTCGGGTGATGTGCATCTTCAAGAACCTTCTTTCTCTCATCGCGTCTTAGCCATCCCTTGTCATCTATAGCGAGGTGACTTACCATCTCGCCTCGAATCAACTTGTCCATGATCTCGACTAACTGCGGGTCTTCTTTCTGTGAAGTCCCTACTTGATCCAGAAGGGTAGGTCTAAACTCAAGGGACGCTAACTGAGAGAACTTCTTACTTCAATTGTCCTCGTCGGAGCTTTTCGGTTTTGAACCGCGACCACTTTAGCAGGATCCACCACTAAGCCTTGCTTAGAAACTACGTGCCCAAGAAATCTAACTCCTTTTTCTCCAAAATGACATTTGGAGGACTTGGCTTTCAACTGATGCGCTCTAAGCGTATCCATCACCTCCTTGAGATGTCTAGCATGCTCTTCCTCATCCTTAGAGAAGATCAGAATATCATCTATAAAAATTACCACAAACTTGTTCAGGAACTCCCTAGACACCCTACTTATCAAGTCCACGAAGTAGGCGGGTGCATTAGTCAAACCGAATGGCATGACCGGCCATTCTAAGAATCCATCCGGAGTTCTGAACGCAGTCTTGTCTATACTATCTTCAGCTATTCTGAGCTGATGGAACAGATGTTCCTACAAGCTGATCAAACAAATCATCGATCCTTGGCAATGATTGTCTATTCTCTTCGTTTAACTCACGATAATCGACACAAGGTCGAAGAGAACCATCTGCCTTTGTAGTAAATACTACAGGCGCTCCCCATTCAGATATACTTCATCTAATGAAGTTCTTCTCAAGCAACTCCTTGACTTGCTTTCTTAACTCTCATCTTGCGGGGCCATGTGCCTTACCGGCCACGAAACTATCTTGGCATTATCAACCAGATAAATGCGGAAATCTATCTCTCGTTTAGGGGTAACCCCCTTCACTTCCCCCAAGATATCAGGATTTTCTCGGACCACCCTCACCGATTACAAACTATCGATAGACGAGTTGAGGGATTCAAGATAACACAACATGACGGGACTCATAGGGTTACTAGAAACTTTTAGGGTATTACCGAGGCGAGTCATGAGCCTCACAACCCTATGCTCAAAAATCAAGGATGGCTCCAAAACTGGACAACCCATCCATGCCCAAAATCAACCCATACCCCATGAAACCGAGAATATAAGCATCACGCGAGAACTCTATACTCAAGATAGAGATTTTCAAATCCACGTAGATAATAGACAAATGGGCAGAACCCCCAATTGGATTTGAAACACACACGGGATCATTAACTAGACTAGTACTTAGGTGCAAACTTTCAACTAGATCAGATGAAACAACTATGCGATGCGCCAGAATCAAACAAAGTACGAACAGGAAAATCCGAAATGTAAACAAGACTTTTAACAGAAATACTACCTCGATCGGGAACTGGAGCGGCATTGAGAGCATGAGCTTGCCCTCCCGAAGGTCCAGCACGCTGAGTGTGACCCTGGCCTTGCCCTTGCTTCTTCGGGCAATCCTTACTGAAATGTCCAGTCTCACCGCAGAAAAAGCATTCACCCTTATTCCTTTTCCTCTTCTTACACTCCTTAATAAGATGCCCAACTAAACCGCAATAATAGCACTTTCCCTTTTTGTTATTGCCCTTGTTGTTGTTCCCCTTGTTGCCTTGACTCTTGTTCTTGTTCTTATTGCCTTGACTGCTCTGACCACTTGAATTACCCTGATTTCCTTTCCACTGGGAATCAGTCTTCTTGGCTTGAGTATCATTCATCTTGATCTCCTTCTTGTCACTCCTATTCTCTTCATTGAGTAGGGCCATATTCACCAAACTCTCGAAAGTTGCCCCCAAGGGTATATGAGTCATGGCTAAACCATGTAATGGCTCGTTTAATCCTAGAGCAAAGTATAGGGCCTTCTTCTGAGCTGTGTTAACCAAGTCTAAACCGACCCGAGCCAGTTGATTAAACTTATCTATGTATTCCCTAATAGTCATGTCCCCTTGCTTCAGTGATAGGAACCTTAGTCCAAACTTTCCCCGAAAGTCATCCCAAGTCTCAATTGGCCTAGTAGTGGTGGAGACCACCCACCAATGTGCAGCTTCTTCCTTTAGCAACCACACTGCTAATAAAACCTTCCTACGGTCATCTATATCAAAGAAGGCAAAAAGATCTTCGGTTTCTTTCAACCAATTCCTGGCCTCTACGAAAGTCTCGGTTCCAATGAAATTCTTGCAACCCATCGCCCTAAAGTCTTTGCAAATCTCCGCGAAATCCTTTTGTGGATGCTGAGGGGGAGGAGGAAGAGGAACCTCAGCGACAGGAGGAGGAGGAACATCAACTAACGGAGGAGGAGTAATATTTGTGGGGCCGGCTTCGGTCGCCCTAGCCTCCAAAAGTCTCCTATACCAAACAGGTACGTGTACTCCCTCCGGAATGGCAAAGTTATTGGCCATACTGAAAACGAAGAAAAAGATAGATTCAGAATGGAGAAAAACGAAGGAATTTTGCTAATGGCTTTTTGGGGAATAGCCTTTAAAATAAACTAGACTTTTCTTTGGAAAATACTTTATACTTGGTTTTGAAAATAGTTTTTCAAAAAGTTTTCTAAAAACCTTTTTGTTCCTTCTCGTAAACCATATGCTCTGATACCAAATGTAACACCCCGCCTCCGCCAGGGTGACTCTTGCAAGCACTCTGACTTTGGAGGGGCGTTTGAATCAAGTAAACATGCATAATGATATATCAAGGCAGAACAAGAACATATGTATATGTAAACAGAGTAAATAACATAGATAAAACAGCGGGAGATTTCATACTATTTCAAAACAAGTCTAGTACAACATAGCTTTCCAAATAAACAAGTCTAGATAAAAACAACGTCAACTGAAAAACTGAAATACATAAGTACTATCCCCAAAATAAGTGATAACCATAGCTAGCTTCATGTCAAGACCGTACATGAGCTAAAATCCCACAAGCAAGCAATCCAAAATCCAAGCTAAGCTCCAATATTCCCTCCCTGAGAACCTGGGGGGGAAACGGAAGAAAAGAGGCGAAAGAAAACAGGTCAGTCAAAAAGACTGAGTAAGCCCTACTACAATCAATGTAAACTGATAAAGTTAACTGGCATGAGAAGCAGGGATGAACATAAGGATAACAACATACTAGCATGATGATTAACTAACAAGGTAGATAAAGGTGTCATCGCATAATCAGGATTAAGGTTTTGCACCACAGGTGTACTAGTAAACTAACATGACTTGAATAAACAAGTATTGATCCCTTAGCCCAAGCTTTGGCCCAATAACATGAAATGACCCTAATACAAGGTCTAACCAAACGGTCTAGTCGATCGGCTCCCTATAAGCCTAACTCGTCACGTGTTGGTGTTAATACGGCCCAAACATAATTGTAGTCGAACTGTGCCGGGTCCACCCTTTGGGTGTATCAAGCCCTAGGGTGCCAACCCCTGGACACCATAAACATGAGTGCACAGTCTCGATCTACTGGTACCCATGGGTGACTTCTCCAAATACGGACTACGTGCACGACCATAGTCCGTACGGAACTACATCGGCGTACCACCCGACCGTCGTTTATTTGGTCGCTTACCTCCAGCCCAGTAATCGTGCCGCCTCCCTAGCCTAGTCCCTAGGGCTTTAATGATACAAACTGGGATTACTGCTGGAGTAGGCCCCCATTGCTAGGATTTTTCTAGTGGGTTAAGTATGGTTTAACCCTCTTGATAATCATGGATTAACTTGGTTAAGTGTAACGATGAGTTCACGACTTAACCCTGACTAATCTACCAAGCCCAAATTGGTTAAGTATTAAGTGGACCATGACTTAACCCTAATCACGAGGCATTAGTTAATTTAATGCGCCTTAACCTCTCACATTAGACCTTGTTGTGGTTACTAGTTAAGCCGGGCGGGTCCGGGTAGCTTTACACCACAACTTGGTCTAACCTCGGGTTCAAGGTACAACATGGCCAACTTCTCACATTGGGTCCTATTGTTTGTAGCAACTAGTTAAGCCGGTCGGTTCCGGGTAGGTTTACGCTACAAACTCAACCCAACCTCGAGTTGGTCACACTTATCTTTTCTAAGTGTCATGTCCATCATGTTTCCAAAACATGTTACAAATTTTCAAGCAATTGGGTAGACCTAACTTAATAGGTAAATTCCCAATGGTAGACCTAACTTAATAGGTAAATTCCCAAGCTTATGTTTTATGTCTTTTAAGTTTACCCAACCCCAAACGCAATCCCATCGCTTACATATCGCCATAGCGCATAAAGGATAGAAAGAGGGAACTTGGCATAATCACGACATAAAGGTGTTGAAGCCACAAGTTCAACATGGTGGCATATGAAATGGACATATGTTCATATACTTGCATATTACATTTTTAGGCCTCAAAAGCATGCATAAAACCAAACTTGGCATATTGGTGATACATGGTGCTAAATGACATGTAGAAATGGCCATAAGTTCGCATCTAGCCTCACATGCAAGTTATCATAAGAGATATGATAACTTACATGTTGCCAAAATGCAACCTTTGGCATAAAGCTTGAAGCTTTATGTTCATAAACCCAAGATAAGCTTGCATAACATGATAGCATGAACAAAATGTTCAACCCAAACTTGCATAACATAACTTGCATATCATATGACAAACTTGCATATCCTAGCATAGTAAACTTGCATATAAACTTGCATATCACAACATGATAAACTTGCATATCATAGCATAGTAAACTTGCATATAAACTTGCATATCATACATTTAACTTTAGAGTTTAAGTATGAAAGTAGAATAGGGCTTACAATACTTATGAAGGCACAAAAGATATGACAAAGCCCTTATGCAATCAAATAGACCCAAAATGCAAGCTCTAACATAAAAACCCTTGAGCCAAAATGATCAAAACTCTTTCTTTATGATGCAAATATAGAAACTTGACTTGAATGCAAGCTAATGATACTCATACAAGTTTGAAAACACTTGTATGCATGGAAAATCACTTAGAAATTTATTTAGGAATTTTATGAAGAGAGTGGAGGCCATGAGAGGATTGATTTTGCCATAGTTTAGTTACTAGAATGAATAATGATGATTTAGGGTTAGGTTAGGGCCTTATTTATAGAGATTAGGATTAGTTCTAGCCTTAGGATTAAACCCTAGTTCCAATCTCAGCCCTCAAAACCGAATCTGGCCCCCAAGCTCAACACAAACCCAAAATGGTGCACCAGGCTAAACAGCCCAGCTGGACCAAGTCGACAGCCAAGTCGACAGGGCTGTCGACTTGGGTCCAACCAAGTCGACTCCCAAGTCGACAGGGCTGTCGACTTGGGTGCTCTGGCGGGAATTTTCCCGCCTGGCCCAAACTGGCCCAAATTTTCCAAATTCAAACTTGAATTTGAAATCTGTTTTTACTTTGAATTTTTCTGAAAACTTCGTTGGGCCTTAATCGGGTCATACGGACTCCGATTTTCGAAAACTCGGACTCTATTTCGCGTATTTTTCCGAGACGAACGCAATGGCATAGCCTGTTTCCCTTGATTCATATTTTAGAATTAAATTCTGCCTCGATTTATGTTATAACAGGTTATTGAAAATACGGGTTGTTACAGGACCCTCTTTCTCCTTATCTTTTTGATATTTCTATGCAATATTTGTCATTTCTAATGGATGAAACCACTGTGATGAAAGCTTTTCAGCCCAGCAGTTCAGTTCAGCCTATTATTTCTCATTTATTATATGCGGATGATTTGTTTATCTTTTGAAAATCTACTTCTAGAAATGCATATACTCTAAAGTTTGTGTTTCATAAGCTTGGAGAGTATGCAGGATTGAGTGTTAATGCAACTAAAACCAAAGTATTTTTAGTGGTTCAGTCAGAAATTCTAATGAAATTCTAAATATACTTAGTTTTGATCAAGGTCACTTACCTATAAAGTATTTGGGAGTTCCCCTATCTTCCAATTACTTACACTATGTTAAATGTAATTCACACATTCAAAGAGTCCAAAGTAAGATCCAAGGTTGGGAAACTAAACTTCTATCTTTTTCTGGCAGGGCTTAGTTAGTTAATGGCACTCTAACTCCTATTATTTTGTACTAGCTATTTATATATCAAGTTTCGGAATATACTTTGGAAAAAATTCAGTCCCTTTGTGCTAAATTTTTTTGGGGTAGTTCAGCTCATAAGATAGCTTGGAAAACATTATGTAAACTTAGAGTTGAAGGTGGAATTGGTCTAAAAAACTTTTCTAATCTTTAAAAGGCTGCTTGCATTAAGTTGTTGTGGAAATTTCTTGCTGAAAATTCTCTATGGAGTAAATGGGCTGCTAACAAATATTGTAAAAATAAGCATTTTTGGTCCTTAGCTATTCATAACAATGCTTATTCTATCTAGAAATCTACGCTAAGGCTTCGTACAAATTCTAAGCAATTTTTAATAGAAGCATTGCTAGTGGGGAAGAATCTTACCTATGGCATGATTTAATGTAACAACCTGCATTTTACATATCGGAGAATCATAAAATATTTTTATTTTATTCCTTGATAGTTGGATCATCCTCATATTTTAATATGTTGCTTATGGGGATGTAAGAAATGTCCATATTTTTTACTAGTTTTGTTTGTGGCCATTTTGCCCTTGTTAGTCTTGTACAGGGAATAACTTTTGACCCGCATTGAAACAGGTGTTGAGACCTATACCAATGGAAAGGAAATGATGTTTCCCTTTCCGTAGAGTGGTCACATCAAAGATTTGGTTCAATGGTTTGGGAGGAATCGTTGTTTTAAGGTTTCATAGTTGGATGTACATATTTAGTAAGCCATAATGGGCTGATTTGGAGAGGCCCATTAGTGGCCTGGTAGAGGCTATAAACAGGGGTTATGAGGCATGGAAAATAGTTTAATTTCTCCATTCTCTCATTTGGTAGAGCTAGAGTTCCTCCATTCCTCCATCTTCTACACCTTTCCACCATTAAAGCTTAGAGAATCAAAGATCTTCAACAATTGGAGCTAGATCTATGCAAATCAAAGAGAGAGCTCGTCGAACTGAAGAGTTTAGAGCAAATTCTTCATTGTCTGAATCTAGACCTAAGTGTTTTTGGGTTTTCGGAGAATTTGTGAGTGATATGTCCTAGATCAACATCATGGTAAGTCTATTTTCATATGAGTCGCCATAGGATCTAATTTAGGAACATAAAACTGGTAATTTCCATATATTTCTATATGTTTATGCAACTTAGATCCATAATTTACTTCATATGTTCATTTATCATGATTTTGGTGAAGTTTGCATAATCGTGATGAAAATCGTCATTTTCATGTTATTAGCGATTTCATAACATGCTTATGGTTGTATTGGATGAATTGGATGAGTAGATTTCGTCGATCTTGTTGTTTGACGAAATTTTGGTGGAAATTGGTGATAGTTTGGACTAGTACAGGCCACGAGTCAAGCGAGTAGTACAAGGTGTAGTATAGAGGGGGTCGTTCAGCAAATATTGGTCGGTGAACATATATGGTCGGTCGAAAAATAGTGGTCGGTCAACATATATGGTCGGTCGGCAAATATAGGTCGGTCAAAATATACGATCGATCGACAAATAATGGTCAGTCAACATATATGGTCAGTTGGCAAATATTGGTTAGTCAACATATATGGTCAGTCGGAAAATAGTGGTCGGTCGACATATATGGTCGGTCGGCAAATATGGGTCAATCAAATAGCGATCAATCAAATATGGGTCGGTCACTTTTGGTCAAACGTGCAAGGAGGGGTCGTTGTGGCATTTGAGGGGTTGGTCGATCACTAGTTGGGAGGTCGGTCGGTCATTGACTCAAGGTATGGGTCAGTAGAGATTTGGTGCACGGGTCTGGTGGAGATTTGGGCATAGGGTCGGTCGTACTTCAAAGAACCTAGTCGGTCGAGCATGGTCATAAAGGATTTTTGACAATGCTTTCAACGCCATGGTTAATTGTAAAAACATTGTATTCTGTTTTCGTAGAGATTTGTTGAGTGCTATGTATGGATTGATATTGAACCTTATGTTGATGATTCTCTTTGGCTCAAGAGTGGTGATAACTTCGAAGTGAATTCAATGGGGAATGTCGAAGTGGAGAGATGTGTTCGTTGTTAGTTGTAATACAACTAGTGTGGTGACAACTCTAAAGTGTTCTAAGTTTTTTGGGAATGACTGGATGGTCGCTATCGATGGGACTAGAGATACCGAAGGCCGAGGTATTATCATTATCGTAGGTTCTAACGGGCTCAAAGCAGGGGTTACACAATTTCGTCATATGTTCGAGTACCCTGGGCATCGTGTATGGCCTAGACATGTTACGTTGTATGGCATATAGGGTTATAGCTAGAACCGGGGTTTACCATTAGCCCTTGAAAATTTATGGCAAATTGTTCCGTCAGTCATACGATCAAAGATGGTTTAGAAGCAGGATTAGCAGTGATATCCCTAGTCTGTCATGCATACTGGATGTTTTGTTTATACCGTCTCACATAGATCATCCAACGTCGAAGGAGATGTTCCTTGGGTGCTTGTCTGATATTGGTTTAGGCCTTTGGGGCTTATGCTTGTGGAATGTTTAATTCGATTAGGATGGTATACGTGAGATATATATAATCTAGATGCTATTGTTGGTTGCTTCTGATTGGCCAGAAGCAGTCAAGGGTAAACAGGTTGTGAAGGATTATGCTTTGGAATCCATACCATCTTCTTCGAGAGCTCCTATTATAGAGGAGAAGGGAAAGGGTGTCATCGTCCAAGGTACTCTTTATGTGAGAGGTGTTTCAGTTCGTGTGTTGTTTGATACTGGAGCATCGCATTCTTTCATTTGCAATGAGCTTGTGTGCCACTTTGGTTTAGAGCCCGAGATTTGTGATAGACCATTGATCATGACTAATCCGGTTGGGGGTTCGTCCAGTTTGTGCATGTTATGTTGTGGTCTAATGTTGTCTAGTCATGGTTGCTCTTTTGTGTGTGATTGCTTTGTTCTTAACTTCGCTAGGTTTGGGATCATCTTGGGCATGGATTGGCTCATGAGGTATGCAGCAAGAGTAAATTGCGAGAAGATAGAGGTAAGGGTCGGGGATGTGGAAGGGAGAAAGGTGTTGATTCAGTGTAAGACCGAAGATGGTGTCTTCGTGAACTATTTATATCTGCTTGTGGTTCCACGGGATGACTTTTCATCTGTGCTGATCGCTAATGAGTTTTGGGATGTCTCTGACGAGGTCAAAGGGTTGCCGCTACATCGTGAGATCGAATTTTGGATCGAATTTGGTTGAGGGTGGTAGACCAATCGTTATGCCTCTTAGGCGGATGGCACCTACGGAACAACGAGAGTTGGAGGTGCAAGTTAGTGACATTTTAGGATAGGGATTCATTCGGAGAAGTGTTTCAAAATGGAGTGCACCAGTGCTGTTTGCTACCAAGGCGGATGGCTCGTTAAGACTGTGTGTGGACTATCGTGAGCCGAACATGGTGACCAAGAAGAACAAGTATCCGTTGCCAAGGGTCGATGACTTGTTCGATCAGCTTCACGAAGCCAAAGTGTTTTCTCAGATGGATTTGGCAAAGGGATTTCACCAATTGAGAGTGGCGAAGGATAGTGTGCCAGGGACTGCTTTTAGGAAATCATTTGGTTTCTTTGAATGGTTGGTGATGCCATTCAGGTTGACTTACGCACCAACGTATTTTGTGGATCTTATGAATAGGGTTTTCAGAGATCATTTGAACAAGTTCGTGCTTGTGTTCATGGATGATATTCTGGTTTATTCTCGGAATGAGGAAGAACATACGACACGCTTGTGAGTTGTTTCGGAAATCTTGCGAAAGCTTCAGCTAAAGGCTAAGTTTTCGAAATGTCACTTCTGGAAGAGCGAAGTGAGATTCTTAGGCCATATTGTTTCTGGCAATGGGATATCGGTTGACCCCACTAAAGTGGTAGTGATCTAGGACTGGGATAGACCTAGGAATGCGACGGATGTGAGAAGTTTCCTTGGGTTGGCTGGTTATTATCGACGGTTTATCAAGGATTTCTCCAAGATACTGCATTTGGGATTCAAGTGTGAACAAGCATTTGGGATCCTAAAAGAGAGACTGACGAGTGCTCTTGTGTTGACCATTCCAAGTGGGAATGAAGAGATGGTGGTTGTAACAACCCGAATTTTTAGCAACGTGTTAAGACAAGAATCAAGGCAGAATTAAATTATAAAATCTGAATCAGGATAAACGGGTTGCGTCATTGCGTTCGTCTCGGAAAAATACGCGAAATAGAGTCCGAAATTTCGTAAATCGGAGTCGGTATGAAGAAGATATGGACGAACGAAGTTAGGCAGAAAAACCGAAAACAAGCCAGAATGCACTGGCGCACTTGTGAAGTGCGCCAGCACAAAAATACAGTGGCGCACTTGGGAAGTGCGCCCGTGTCGAGCCAGAAACCTGCACAGCCTTCTGGCTTGACCCTGGCTGGCCTGGTGCACCTGTTTTGGCCCTTGGTCTTGTTTTGGAGGCTTGTGACGATTTTTGAGGGCTGGGATCTATCCTAGGGTTAATCTAACGGCCTAAACTACCCCTAATCTCTATAAAAAGACCCCTAACCTAGCCTAAATCCTCATTAATTGATCCTACAACTAAACTATGCCAAAATTTCTAGTGATCATGGCCTTCACTCAAAACCCTAGCCTCCATCCTCTTGCCAAAATGCTATCTTCATTTCTATGAGAGGTTTCATGATCATGAGAGTATTAGAGAGTCCCTATGTTAGTATGAGAGCTCCTCAAGTTGATTTCAAGGCAAAAGTTTTGGTCTTTTTTCATAAAGATGGTGTATTTGTTGATTTGGAGCATCCATCTTTGGGTTTTTGGATGATGGCATGCATAAGCTTCATCACAAGCTTTAGTTTAATCGATTTAGGCCTTCATAGCAATGTAAGCCCTTCCCTACTCTTAGATATTAACTATGAAGTTAAATGTTCATGTTGAAAGTTTGGGTTTGATTAATTAGAATGATGCATGCTATCATGTTATGCAAGTTTATGAAGTCATTATCTTGATCTTATGAGCAAAAAGCCACAACCTTTATGTTGAAATGTTGCATTATGCAACATGAGAACCTTCATAATCTTTATGTCAACTTGCATATGAAGTCATAACCCTTATATGATGATATATGCGAGTTACTAGTCATCATTCCATGTCTTTTGTCACCATGATTCGTTTATGTGCCAAGTTTGGGTTTATGCATGTTTTTGAGGTGTAAGAATGTAACATGCAAGTTAATGAACACATGTGTGCCTCATTTGCCACCATGATTAACTTGTGGCTTAATATCCATTTTTGTCATGCCTTTGCCAAGTCTCTTCTTTTAATCCATCACGTTGTTGCAAACGTATATGCGAGTTTAAAAAGCGTTGGGGTCACATTATGGGGAAACATAATGACGTGAATATGATTTGGGTATAAACATGACAACATGTAACGTTAAATATGACATGTGTTTATACTTGAAAACACGACTTGAAAGATAACATGGAAGTTGACATGTAAATATGCATAAAAAACATAAGCTTGGGAATTTACCTATTAAGTTAGGTCTACCCATTGGGAATTTACCTATTAAGTTAGGTCTACCCAATTGCTTGAAAACTTGACTATGAACATGACACTAGACTAAACATGAAAGTGGCCAACTCGAGGTTGGGTTGAGTTTGCAACGTAAAACTACCCGGAACCGACCGGCCTAACTAGTAGTTGCAAACAATAGGACCCAATGTGAGAAGTTGGTCATGTTGTGCTTGAACCCGAGGTTAGACCAAGTTGTGGTGTAAAGCTACCCGGAACCGACCGACTTAACTAGTAACCACAACAAAGTCTAATGTGAGAGGTTGGGGTGCATTAAGTAATTAATGCCACATGATAGGGTTAAGTTAATTTGATTAATGACTCTTAACCAAATATGACATGGGTAAATGGGTTAAGTAAATTGGTTAGGCTAATGATACTTAACAAAACATGACAAGGTTGGGTAGGTTAAGTGATTTGATTTGCCTAATGACGCTTAACCATTTTTATACGACTAGTGGACGGGGATTAAGTTAACCAACACTTAATCAATCCAACATGATAATTTGGCAAGGTTAAGTAAGGTTTCTTAATGACACTTAACCATACAAGATGATTAGGGGATGGGGTTAAGTAATTTACGCTTAACTAATCCGACACGGTAATTAGATGGGGTTAAGTAATCCACACTTAACTAATCTAAACACGGTAATTCGATGGGGTTAAGTTAAACACTTAACCAATTTAAACTCGGTAATTCAATGAGGTTAAGTAACCAATACTTAACCAACTTAACGTGATAACTTAATGGGGTTAAGCAACTTATACTTAACCAATTATACATGATGATTTGATGGGGTTAAGTAACTTACACTTAACCAATCTAATACGCGGACCTGATAAGGTTAAGTCCCAAGACCTTTTTAGAATATACTTAACCATTGTAGTACGATTAGAGGATGGGGTTAAGCCAACCTATACTTAACCAATCCGACTCAATAATTTGATGGGATTAAGATAATCTATGCTTAATCGATCTAGCAAGATAATCCGATAGGATTAAGGTAAGCTAGTACTTGACCAATTTGACTTGATAGGGTTAAGTCATGAGCCTCTGGGTACACTTAACCAACTTGTGGGACTAAGTCTTGAACTTAAATACTTAGCCAATCTTTGACGTGATTCGTGGGCGGGTTAAGTCATGGACTTGAATGATAACACTTAACCCAATAGACAAACCCTAGCTAGAAGAACTAGGCAGAAAACCGTGGTTAATCAAGGATAACGGGAAAGAAAGCTAAGTGGTAAACCTTAGTTAAGGGTAACTAAGTAATAATTCTTAGCTAAGGACATAGGACTAATTCTCAAAACGATGAGTAACCTGATACGGTAGGTCATCGCTTAGTATACGAGGGGGAGCAAGATATCTGACTTGGATAAAAGCTCCAGCGCACTGGGTGCCGAAGTGGAAGCTTCGGGGGACGTGAGGATATTCTTGGGATCCCTCTGTGGGCTGCCAGGTAATTATACTAGGCCCATGAGAGGTTAAGGTCTGCGTTAGAAGGACCAAGAGTATGCCTTGGTTGCTATACGAGCAACCTAAAGACTGGGATGGATTAGCGTGGAGTCGACGATTCTTGTTTTTGCCCTGGATAGCGCATCGCCGACTACCTACCATCTTTAGTCAATCATGTACGTGCGGAAAGGCAGGGAACCCCCAACAGACCATGTGCTTGCTATCGAGTCATGGGTGAGGTTGGCCCGTAGGAAAGTGGGCTATAGTGGGGCCAGGGAGTGGTTCTTATACATGATTTTTCTTGGATTGCCTTTCAGTAGTTGAGGGAGGGGTCACGTGGGACCATAGCCACGGGTACAAAAACAGACCTTGATATCTGCATCGGCAGACGATTTAAAGCTCCCGACCGAGTTCCGTATTTCTTGATTTGCCCTGGCACGGAACTCGGATGGCACATTGGGGAACATGTGCATCTAGACATGGAAAACGATTCACGATACATACGTGGGATCAAGGGCGCGGTTGACGGGTGGCGTAATCCCTAGTGGTCCTAGGTGGCCAAAACCCAAACCGAGACACGGAAACGTTCATTAGGTAGCATAATCCCTAGCGGTCCTAGGTGGCATAAATCCTAAGTGGACGCGCGACAGTTCATGGTAAGGAAACACAACTAGATCAAGGGTTGCAGTCCAAAACAACTTCAAGGATAAACCGTTTACATGGGAAAGCCCGTACAGCCTACGGCAAAGGACTGAACTTATACATGGAAAGAAACATATGAGTTGAGTAACCTATATATGCGGCATATTAGGTTGACATGGACCATTACACGACTTTTGAGTAAGGGTCATTCACGGATAACACGTAATACAGTTGGGGTACCAGTACGGTAGGTGCAGAGCGGATATACAGGATAGATGCCCTGAGACGTTATACGCGATAGATATCTTGGGATATTATACTTGATAGAAACCTGACAATGTGATACCTTGTTTTATCTTGACATCGTAGTTTATCACGACACCCTAGTTTATCTGAGTTCAGTACTTCATCCTGTTATTTTGATTTAGCTTATCTATCTTGTTATCATGCTTATGTTCATCTCAGTTCCTCATGACAGTTAACTTTACTAGTTTTTATACTAATAGTAGATAGGGCTTACTCAGTCTTTTTGACTGACCCGTTTTGTTTCGCCTCTTTTCTTCCGTTTCCCCCCCCCTCCCCCCCAGGTTACAGGGAGGAAATACTGTTGTTTAGTTCGGACTTCTCCTGCTTGAAGGTCATCATGGATGGCTTGGACTTTTCTTGGCTATGGCTACTTTACTGTTTTTACTTGGGGAATAATTTATGAAAATGTCTTTATGCTTCTTTACTATTGCAAGACAGGTTTTGATGTACTCTGATGTAAAAGGCTTTAGACCTTATTTATTCATGTTATGAAAGGTTGATTTTACTTCCGCTATTTTATATGTTCTGTCTTGTGATATTTCTGTGCATGTTTACCAATAATGCCCCTCTAAAGCTAGTGCATTCCTTTGCGAGTGACCCTAGCGGAGGCGGGGTGTTACATTTGGTATCAGAGCAGAAGGTTACCAGATTGGGCAAAAGTTTTTAAAGACCTTCTGAAAACTATTTGAAAATCGTTTATAAAGAAGCATTTTTCAAGAAAGTTTTCTTTTAAAAAGAAAAGGCTATTCCCCAAAGGCCATTAGCATTATCCTTGTTTCCTTAATTAAATCTCTTTTCCTTTCTTTCCTCCATCTGTAGTCACAGTGGTTTTAACTGCGACTAGTCTTTTCTATCTACGAAAGTACTTTCCATGCGATGGAGGTGGTTCTCGAGAGACCAATGGCCGCGTTATAAGAAAGGATAGTGAGAAAGAGGATGAAGGATGCGAGTTTAAGGATGAACAACTTGTTGGTATGGCTCAACCCAGAATGAGAGGGAAAGATGAACAATGAAACCCATGACGAGGGAGTACCTTTGACATGGTGAAACGGGGCGGATAGTTAAGTATCATGGGACAAGGACAAGATCATCGGGAGGGCAGTAGTATGCTCCCATTTCTAGGGTACCTCGGAAGGAGGGTAACGATCTTGTTAAAGGTTTAGCTTTTCTTCTCTATCATCCCATTAGGACTTTGGTTTGATCATCGTATCATTTAAGTCTGCTTCGATAGTTGAGTCTCTGCACCTTAAATACTAGCGTAATAGAGAATCCCATTTTTGTCTCAAAGTCCTATTGGAGAATCAGTCCATTTATACATGACTTGTTTGGATTTGGGAATGTCTATGCCAAGTGTTGAGTTTGGAAATAATGCTTATGTTTATAAGCTATGGATGGATTCTAGGGATGAAGTGGTTATCCAGTAGGGGATGCCACTCTCGGTTTTGATAGGAGGGTAGTTAGACCTTTTGACTAGCCTTGGTAATACCCTCGAAGTATCGTGTAACCTTTTTGAGGTTCTGTCATGACTAGTTACTTAGAATCCCTTGATGCCTTTATTGGAAATTTGAAGCCCGATCGAGTGGTGTTCGCCGATAAGACGGACGGTTTACTTCATTTATGCATGGGTTATAGAGATCACCCTAGTAAGTGTGCTTGATAACCTGGTTGACATCTGTTTACTTTCAAGAGAAAGTTCTTCTACATGGAATACCTTATAGTATATAAACGAGATCCAAGATTCACTAGTGAATTTTGGAAAGCTTGCATGAGATCATGAGTACGCAGTCATGTTTGTGTCAAGTATTTTAGAAAAAGGATAAGTGCAAGTGGAACGAGAGGCGACGAAGGAATGAGTTCCAGCTCATGTTATGGAAACAGGAAATAAGAAGCTACGAAATCGCAAAGACGGTCAAGGCACAGTGGAATTGAGTTCAAGGAAATACGACTTTGATGGTCAAAGACTAGATACGCGCATGATATCTCTTTTTGGGAGTATATCCTTGGTCCCTGTTTTCTGTAGAGCTTACTTGTAGGCTATCTTTTGTGGACATCCTCTTGGTCCTATTTTCTGTTACAAACCCCATAAGGAGTTTGTCTTGTTTATCTTCTCGACCCTATTTCAGGGAATCCTAGGTAGAACCCTATGGATGTAAACATGTATTTGAAACATGTTATGATTGATATGGTTGCAAGTGGTTGTTCGTGGATGCGCGAATACACATTAGATACTAGCTCGACTCGGTCACATTTCATATTGCATATGCACGAGTATTTATACTTGTTTATGGATGAAATCGAATGTATTATCATGCGGTTGTTGCATATGAATGAATGATTGTGCACGCATATAGTACCTATATGGCTAGGACTATTTGCATACATGTTGGATTCATGGCACTATACATATTTTGCATTAGAAAGATTATTCAGGCCTGATCATTAGCATTAGCTAAGGAACATGTACACACACGTTTTGCATATATTCATACAGCATTAGAAATCATCTAAGGACAATGGTTGCTTGTGGATGATGTTTTGAGTAGATGGATGACGGATGGTAGGATACGTTCTTCCTAACTTGGAGATTTCGGGGACGAAATCCTTTAAGTTGGGGAGGATGTAACAACCCGAATTTTTAGCAACGTGTTAAGACAAGAATCAAGGCAGAATTAAATTATAAAATCTGAATCAGGATAAACGGGTTGCGCCATTGCGTTCGTCTCGGAAAAATACGCGAAAAAGAGTCCGAAATTTCGTAAATCGGAGTCCGTATGAAGAAGATATGGACGAACGAAGTTAGGCAGAAAAACCGAAAACAAGCCAGAATGCACTGGCGCACTTGTGAAGTGCGCCAGCACAAAAATACAGTGGCGCACTTGGGAAGTGCGCCCGTGTCGAGCCTGAAACCTGCACAGCCTTCTGGCTTGAACCTGGCTGGCCTGGTGCACCTGTTTTGGCCCTTGGTCTTGTTTTGGAGGCTTGTGACGATTTTTGAGGGCTGGGATCTATCCTAGGGTTAATCTAACGGCCTAAACTACCCCTAATCTCTATAAAAAGACCCCTAACCTAGCCTAAACCCTCATTAATTGATCCTACAACTAAACTATGCCAAAATTTCTAGTGATCATGGCCTCCACTCAAAACCCTAGCCTCCATCCTCTTGCCAAAATGCTATCTTCATTTCTATGAGAGGTTTCATGATCATGAGAGTATTAGAGAGTCCCTATGTTAGTATGAGAGCTCCTCAAGTTGATTTCAAGGCAAAAGTTTTGGTCTTTGTTCATAAAGATGGTGTATTTTTTGATTTGGAGCATCCATCTTTGGGTTTTTGGATGATGGCATGCATAAGCTTCATCACAAGCTTTAGTTTAATCAATTTAGGCCTTCATAGCAATGTAAGCCCTTCCCTACTCTTAGATATTAACTATGAAGTTAAATGTTCATGTTGAAAGTTTGGGTTTGATTAATTAGAATTATGCATGCTATCATGTTATGCAAGTTTATGAAGTCATTATCTTGATCTTATGAGCAAAAAGCCACAACCTTTATGTTGAAATGTTGCATTATGCAACATGAGAACCTTCATAATCTTTATGTCAACTTGCATATGAAGTCATAACCCTTATATGATGATATATGCGAGTTACTAGTCATCATTCCATGTCTTTTGTCACCATGATTCGTTTATGTGCCAAGTTTGGGTTTATGCATGTTTTTGAGGTGTAAGAATGTAACATGCAAGTTAATGAACACATGTGTGCCTCATTTGCCACCATGATTAACTTGTGGCTTAATATCCATTTTTGTCATGCCTTTGCCAAGTCTCTTCTTTTAATCCATCACGTTGTTGCAAACGTATATGCGAGTTTAAAAAGCGTTGGGGTCACATTATGGGGAAACATAATGACGTGAATATGATTTGGGTATAAACATGACAACATGTAACGTTAAATATGACATGTGTTTATACTTGAAAACACGACTTGAAAGATAACATGGAAGTTGACATGTAAATATGCATAAAAAACATAAGCTTGGGAATTTACCTATTAAGTTAGGTCTACCCATTGGGAATTTACCTATTAAGTTAGGTCTACCCAATTGCTTGAAAACTTGACTATGAACATGACACTAGACTAAACATGAAAGTGGCCAACTCGAGGTTGGGTTGAGTTTGCAACGTAAAACTACCCGGAACCGACCGGCCTAACTAGTAGTTGCAAACAATAGGACCCAATGTGAGAAGTTGGTCATGTTGTGCTTGAACCCGAAGTTAGACCAAGTTGTGGTGTAAAGCTACCCGGAACCGACCGGCTTAACTAGTAACCACAACAAAGTCTAATGTGAGAGGTTGGGGTGCATTAAGTAATTAATGCCACATGATAGGGTTAAGTTAATTTGATTAATGACTCTTAACCAAATATGACATGGGTAAATGGGTTAAGTAAATTGGTTAGGCTAATGATACTTAACAAAACATGACAAGGTTGGGTAGGTTAAGTGATTTGATTTGCCTAATGACGCTTAACCATTTTTATACGACTAGTGGACGGGGATTAAGTTAACCAACACTTAATCAATCCAACATGATAATTTGGCAAGGTTAAGTAAGTTTTCTTAATGACACTTAACCATACAAGATGATTAGGGGATGGGGTTAAGTAATTTACGCTTAACTAATCCGACATGGTAATTAGATGGGGTTAAGTAATCCACACTTAACTAATCTAAACACGGTAATTCGATGGGGTTAAGTTAAACACTTAACCAATTTAAACTCGGTAATTCAATGAGGTTAAGTAACCAATACTTAACCAACTTAACGTGATAACTTAATGGGGTTAAGCAACTTATACTTAACCAATTATACATGATGATTTGATGGGGTTAAGTAACTTACACTTAACCAATCTAATACGCGGACCTGATAAGGTTAAGTCCCAAGACCTTTTTAGAATATACTTAACCATTGTAGTACGATTAGAGGATGGGGTTAAGCCAACCTATACTTAACCAATCCGACTCGATAATTTGATGGGATTAAGATAATCTATGCTTAATCGATCTAGCAAGATAATCCGATAGGATCAAGGTAAGCTAGTACTTGACCAATTTGACTTGATAGGGTTAAGTCATGAGCCTCTGGGTACACTTAACCAACTTGTGGGACTAAGTCTTGAACTTAAATACTTAGCCAATCTTTGACGTGATTCGTGGGCGGGTTAAGTCATGGACTTGAATGATAACACTTAACCCAATAGACAAACCCTAGCTAGAAGAACTAGGCAGAAAACCGTGGTTAATCAAGGATAACGGGAAAGAAAGCTAAGTGGTAAACCTTAGTTAAGGGTAACTAAGTAATAATTCTTAGCTAAGGACATAGGACTAATTCTCAAAACGATGAGTAACCTGATACGGTAGGTCATCGCTTAGTATACGAGGGGGAGCAAGATATCTGACTTGGATAAAAGCTCCAGCGCATTGGGTGCCGAAGTGGAAGCTTCGGGGGACGTGAGGATATTCTTGGGATCCCTCTGTGGGCTGCCAGGTAATTATACTAGGCCCATGAGAGGTTAAGGTCCGCGTTAGAAGGACCAAGAGTATGCCTTGGTTGCTATACGAGCAACCTAAAGACTGGGATGGATTAGCGTGGAGTCGACGATTCTTGTTTTTGCCCTGGATAGCGCATCACCGACTACCTACCATCTTTAGTCAATCGTGTACGTGCGGAAAGGCAGGGAACCCCCAACAGACCATGTGCTTGCTATCGAGTCATGGGTGAGGTTGGCCCGTAGGAAAGTGGGCTATAGTGGGGCCGGGGAGTGGTTCTTATACATGATTTTTCTTGGATTGCCTTTCAGTAGTTGAGGGAGGGGTCACGTGGGACCATAGCCACGGGTACAAAAACAGACCTTGATATCTGCATCGGCAGACGATTTAAAGCTCCCGACCGAGTTCCGTATTTCTTGATTTGCCCTGGCACGGAACTCGGATGGCACATTGGGGAACATGTGCATCTAGACATGGAAAACGATTCACGATACATACGTGGGATCAAGGGCGCGGTTGACGGGTGGCGTAATCCCTAGTGGTCCTAGGTGGCCAAAACCCAAACTGAGACACGGAAACGTTCATTAGGTAGCATAATCCCTAGCGGTCCTAGGTGGCATAAATCCTAAGTGGACGCGCGACAGTTCATGGTAAGGAAACACAACTAGATCAAGGGTTGCAGTCCAAAACAACTTCAAGGATAAACCGTTTACATGGGAAAGCCCGTACAGCTTACGGCAAAGGACTGAACTTATACATGGAAAGAAACATATGAGTTGAGTAACCTATATATGCGGCATATTAGGTTGACATGGACCATTACACGACTTTTGAGTAAGGGTCATTCACGGATAACACGTAATACAGTTGGGGTACTAGACGGTAGGTGCAGAGCGGATATACAGGATAGATGCCCTGGGACGTTATACGCGATAGATATCTTGGGATATTATACTTGATAGAAACCTGACAATGTGATACCTTGTTTTATCTTGACATCGTAGTTTATCACGGCACCCTAGTTTATCTGAGTTCAGTACTTCATCCTGTTATTTTGATTTAGCTTATCTATCTTGTTATCATGCTTATGTTCATCTCAGTTCCTCATGACAGTTAACTTTACTAGTTTTTATACTAATAGTAGATAGGGCTTACTCAGTCTTTTTGACTGACCCGTTTTGTTTTGCCTCTTTTCTTCCGTTTCCCCCCCCCCCCAGGTTACAGGGAGGAAATACTGTTGTTTAGTTCGGACTTCTCCTGCTTGAAGGTCATCATGGATGGCTTGGACTTTTCTTGGCTATGGCTACTTTACTGTTTTTACTTGGGGAATAATTTATGAAAATGTCTTTATGCTTCTTTACTATTGCAAGACAGGTTTTGATGTACTCTGATGTAAAAGGCTTTAGACCTTATTTATTCATGTTATGAAAGGTTGATTTTACTTCCGCTATTTTATATGTTCTGTCTTGTGATATTTCTGTGCATGTTTACCAATAATGCCCCTCTAAAGCTAGTGCATTCCTTTGCGAGTGACCCTAGCGGAGGCGGGGTGTTACAGTGGTATACACTGATGCATGTGGTACTGGATTTGGAGCAGTGCTGATACAGAAGGATAAAGTTTGTGGCCTTTGCAAGTCAACAGCTGAAGCCGCATGAGAAAAATTACCCAACTCATGATTTGGAGTTAGCGGTGATTGTGTTTGCTCTGAAGGCGTGGAGACATTACCTATTGGGAGTTCGATTTGAGTTGTTCACGGATCACCAGTCGTTGAAGTATCTTTTCTCCCAAAAGGATTTGAATCTTCGGCAGTAGAGATGGTTAGAGTTTCTGGCATCATATGATTTTGGTATAGCCTATACTCCTGGTAAAGGTTACGCAGTTCCAGACGCTTTAAGTCAAAGACATGCAAGTTTGGGAGCGATGTTTTCAGAATGGAAGAGCCTCGAGTATTTGGCAAAATTTAATTTCAGATCAAGGTGTGAGTTTGAACCTGAAATATTGGCTAGTTTGTCGATAAGACCAACTCTTATCGAAAGGATTGGCGAATGACAAAAGCCAGATGTAAAGCTTGTCGAGTTTATCCAGAAATTGGAACCAGAAGATAAAGAGTTCAAGGTCGATCGAGAAGGTTGGCTTCGAAAGAAAGGACGACTAGTTGTTCTTAATATCAATGGATTGAGAGATGAGGTTCTGAGGGAATGTCATCACTCGAAGTTGATGATTCACCCCGGTGGTAATAAGATGTATTAAGACATGAAGCGAGTCTACTACTAGGAGGGGATGAAGTGAGATATTGGAAAGTTCATTTCCAAGGGCATAAACTGTCAATTGGTAAAAGATGAACATAAGAAGCCGAGTGGGTTGCTTCAACCATTGGAAGTTCTTACATGGAAGTAGGAGCAGATATCAATGGATTTTATCGATGGGTTACCTAAAACCATGGTAGGAAACGGAGGAATATGGTTCATTGTGGATCGTTTGACCAAAAGTGCAAGGTTCGTTCCTGTTAAGTCAACTAGGACGACATCGAGGTTAGTTGAACTTTATAGTTCGATTCCATGGTATCCCGAAGAGCATAGTGAGTGACTGAGATCCATTGTTTACGAGTGGATTTTGGAAGAGTTTGCAAGAAGCTTTGGGAAACGAGTTGTGCTTGTGTACAGCTTATCGTCCCCAAGCTAATGGTCAAACTGAAAGGGTTAACCGATTTTTGGAAGATCTCCTGAGAGCTTGTGTGTTAGACTTAGGAGGATCATGGGAAAACCATCGACATCTAGTTGAGTTTGCTTATAATAATAACTACCAATCGAGCATTGGGATGGCACCAAACGAGGCGTTGTATGGTAGACCATGTAATTCTCCAGCATGTTGGTCAAAAACTAGAGATAAGTTGATACTTGAGCCAGAGATGATAAGAGAGACATCAGATTGTATCGAGATCGCTCAACAACGAATGAAGGCAGCCCAAGATCGTTAGAAGAGTCATGAAGCATCAAAAAGATTTGGAATTCGATGTTGGTGATATGGTTTTCGTAAAGATTTCGCCGTTAAAGAATGTGGTTTGGTTCGGAAATAAAGGAAAGTTAGCTCCAAGGTTCGTTGGGCCATCCGATAGTTGGGCAAATTGGAAAGCTCGCATATAGGTTGGAATTACCTGAGAAGATGTCGAGTGTGCATAATGTTTTCCATGTGTCATTTCTATGGAAGTTCGTGCATGATTCGAAGGTGGTGGTATCTCCAGAATAGTATGAAGACCTAGAAGTAGACACCATAGTTACGAAACCTCGTAAACTACTTCGTGTTGTGGGTAATGATGCAAAACAACTTAGGAGGAACCCAGTTAAGCTAGTCAAGGTACAATGCAGTGAGGATAACGACGATTGTACATGGGAGACAGAAGAAAGCATAAAGGCGACCCATCTAGAACTCTTCGTCGGTATGACCCATTGATGTCGTGTCACCTTATATCATTGTAACTTGTACTATTATGGTTGTTTTTAGAGTTGTGCATGCTAGGATAGGGCTATGGATGAATGGTCTGTTGGCTACTAGTTTGGAATATAGAATTAGATGCTCATGAGTGATAGGCATGCAAAATTGTTGTGGTTGCTTGTGTTTGTTGGGATTTTGGGGGAGAAATTACTAAGAGGAGGAGAATGTAAAAACCCGCATTTTACGTATCGGAGGTTCGTAAAGTATTTTTATTTTATTCCCTAAGTAATGGATCATTCTCATATTTTAATATGTTTCTTATGGGGATGTGACACATATCCATAATTTTTACCAATTTTGTTTGTGACCATTTTATCCCTATCAGTCTTGTACAGGGGATAATTTTTGACTCGGATTGAATTAAGCGTTGAGACATGTGCCATTGGAAAGGAAATGATGTTTCCCTTTCCGTAGAGTTGTCATATTAAAGCTTTGGCTTAGCGGTTTGGGAAGAACTGTTGTTTTAAGGTTTCACGGTTGGTTGTTCAGATTTAGTAAGCCATAATGGGCTGATTTGGAGAGGCCCATTAGTGGACTGGTGGAGGCTATAAATAGGGGTTAGGAGGCATGGGGAATAATTTACTTTCTCCATTCTCTCATTTGGGAAATCTAGAGTTCCTCCGTTCCTCCATCTTCTACACCTTTCCACCATTAAAGCTTAGAGAATCGAAGATCTACAACATTTGGAACTAGATCTACGCAAATCAAAGAGAGAGCACATCAAATCGAATAGTTTAGAGCAAATTATTCATTGGACGAATCTATATCTAAGTGTTTTTGGGTTATTTTGGAGAATTAGTGAGTGATGTGCATCTCTCACACAGATTCAAGCAAGTATATGAGTTGTATACACATATTTTCATCATTTGAAATCGATTTCTCCTAGATCTACATCATGGTAAGTCTATTTTCATATAAATCGCCATAGGATCTAATGTAGCAACTTAAAACCGGTAATTTCTATATATTTCTATATGTTTATGCAAGTTAGATCCACAATTTAGTTCATATGTTCATTTATCATGATTTTGGTGAAGTTTGCAAATCTTGATGAAAATCGTCATTTTCATGTTATTAGCGATTTCATAACATGCTTATGGTTGTATTGGATGAATTGGATGAGTAGATTTCTTCAATCTTGTTGTTTGACGAAATTTTGGTAGAAATTGGTGATAGTTCGGACTGGTACAGGCCACGGGTCGAGCGAGTAGTACAAGGTGTAGTACAGGGGGGGTCATTCGGCAAATATTAGTCGGTGAACATATATGGTCGGTCGAAAAATAGTGGTCGGTCAACATATATGGTCGGCCGACAAATATTGGTCGGTCAACATATACGATCGATCGACAAATAATGGTCGGTCAACATATATGGTCAGTTGGCAAATATTGGTTAGTCAGCATATATGGTCGGTCGGAAAATAGTGGTCGGTCGAAATATATGGTCGATCGGCAATTATGGGTCAATCAAATATGGGTCGGTCACTTCTGGTCGGTCGTGCAAGGAGGGGTCATTGTGGCACTTGAGGGGTTGGTTGATCACTAGTTGGGTGGCCGATCGGTCATTGACTCAAGGTATAGGTCAGTCGAGATTTGGTGCATGGGTCTGATGGAGATTTGGGCATAGGGTCGGTCGTACTTCAAAGAACCTAGTCGGTCGAGCATGGTCATGAAGGATTTTTGACAATGCTTTCAAACGCCATGGTTAATTGTAAAAACATTGTATTCTGTTTTCGTAGAGATTTGTTGAGTGCTATGTATGGATTGATATTGAACCTTATGTTGATGATTCTCTTTGGTTCAAGAGTGGTGATAACTTCGAAGTGAATTCAATGGGGAATTTCGAAGTGGAGATAAGTGTTCGTTATTAGTTGTAATACAACTAGTGTGGTGACAACTCTAAAGTGTTCTAAGTTTTTTGGGAATGATTGGATGGTCGTTGTCGATGAGACTAGAGATACCAAAGGCCGAGGTATTATCATTATCGTAGGTTCTAACGGGCTCAAAGCAGGGGTTACACAATTTCGTCATATGTTTGAGTACCCTGGGCATCGTGTATGGCCTAGACATGTTTCATCGTATGGCATGTAGGGTTATATCTAGAACCGGGGTTTACCATTAGCCCTTGACAATTTATGGCAAATTGTTCCGTCAGTCATACGATTAACGATGGTTTAGAAGTAGGATTAGCAGTGATATCCCTAGTCTATCATGCATACTGGATGTTTTGTTTGTACCGTCTCACATAGATCATCCAATGTCGAAGGAGATGTTCCTTGGGTGCTTGTCTGATATTGGTTTAGGCCTTTGGGGCTTATGCTTGTGGAATGTTGAATTCAATTAGGATGGTATACATGAGATATATATAATCTAGATGCTATTGTTGGTTGCTTCTGATTGCCCAGAAGCAATCAAGGGTAAACAGGTTGTGAAGGCTTATGCTTTGGAATCCATACCATCTTCTTTGAGTGCTCCTACTGTATAGGAGAAGGGAAAGAGTGTCATCGTCCAAGGTACTCATTATGTCAGAGGTGTTTCAGTTCGTGTGTTGTTTGATACTGGAGCATCGCATTCTTTCATTTGCAATGAGCTTGTGTGCCACTTGGGTTTAGAGCCCGAGATTTGTGATAGACCATTGATCATGACTAATCCGGTTGGGGGTTCGTCCAGTTTGTGCATGTTATGTTGTGGTCTAATGTTGTCGAGTCATGGTTGCTCTTTTGTGTGTGATTGCTTTGTTCTTAACTTCGCTAGGTTTAGGATCATCTTCGACATGGATTGGCTCAAGAGGTATGCGGAAAGAGTAAATTACGAGAAGCTAGAGGTAAGGGTCGGGGATGTGGAAGGGAGAAAGGTGTTGATTCAGTGTAAGACCAAAGATGGTGTCTTCGTGAGCTATTTATATCTTCTTGTGATTCCACAAGAAGACTTTTTATCCGTGCTGGTCGCTAATGAGTTTGGGGATGTCTGTGACGAGGTCAAAGGGTTGTCGCTGCATCGTGAGATCGAATTTGGTTGAGGGTGGTAGACCAATCGTTATGCCTCTTAGGCGGATGGCACCTAAGGAACAACGAGAGTTGGAGGTGCAAGTTAGTGACATTTTAGGATAGGGATTCATTCGGAGAAGTGTTTCAAAATGGAGTGCACCAGTGTCGTTTGCTACCAAGGCGGATGGCTCGTTAAGACTGTATGTGGACTATCGTGAGCTGAACAAGGTGACCAAGAAGAACAAGTGTTCGTTGCCAAGGGTCGATGACTTGTTCGATCAGCTTCACGAAGCCAAAGTGTTTTCTCAGATGGATTTGGCAAAGGGATTTCACCAATTGAGAGTGGCGAAGGATAGTGTGCCAGAGACTGCATTTAGGAAATCATCCGGTTTCTTTGAATGGTTGGTGATGCCATTCGGGTTGACTGACGCACCAACGTATTTTGTGGATCTTATGAATAGGGTTTTCAGAGATCATTTGAACAAGTTCGTGCTTGTGTTCGTGGATGATATTCTGGTTTATTCTCGGAATGAGGAAGAACATACGACACACTTGCGAGTTGTTTCGGAAATCTTGCGAAAGCTTCAGCTAAAGGCTAAGTTTTCGAAATGTCAATTCTGGAAGAGCGAAGAGAGATTCTTAGGCCATATTGTTTCTGGAAATGGGATATCGGTTGACCCCACTAAAGTGACAGTGATCTAGGACTCGGATAGACCTAAGAATGCGACGGATGTGAGAAGTTTCCTTGGGTTGGTTGGTTATTATCGACGGTTTATCAAGGATTTCTCCAAGATACTGCATTTGGGATTCAAGTGTGAACAAGCATTTGGGATCCTAAAAGAGAGACTGACGAGTGCTCTTGTGTTGACCATTCCAAGTGGGAATGAAGAGATGGTGGTATACACTGATGCATGTGATACTGGATTTGGAGAAGTGCTGATATAGAAGGATAAAGTTGTGGCCTTCGCAAGTCAACAGCTGAAGCCACATGAGAAAAATTACCCAACTTATGATTTGGAGTTAGCGGAGATTGTGTTTGCTCTGAAGGCGTGGAGACATTACCTATTGGGAGTTCAATTTGAGTTGTTCACGGATCACCAGTCGTTGAAGCATCTTTTCTCCCAAAAGGATTTGAATCTTCAGCAGTAGAGATGGTTAGAGTTTCTGGCATCATATGATTTTGGTATAGCCTATACTCCTGGTAAAGGTTACGCAGTTCCAGACGCGTTAAGTCAAAGACATGCAAGTTTGGGAGCGATGTTTTAAGAATGGAAGAGCCTCAAGTATTTGGCAAAATTTAATTTCAGATCAAGGTGTGAGTTGGAACCTGAAATATTGGCAAGTTTGTCGATAAGACCAACTCTTATCGAAAGGATTGGCGAATGCCAAAAGCCAGATGTAAAGCTTGTCGAGTTTATCCAGAAATTGGAACCAGAAGATAAAGAGTTCAAGGTCGATCGAGAAGGTTGGCTTCGAAAGAAAGGACGACTAGTTGTTCTTAATATCGATGGATTGAGAGATGAGGTTCTGAGGAAATGTCATCACTCGAAGTTGATGATTCACCCCGGTGGTAATAAGATGTATTAAGACATGAAGCGAGTCTACTATTAGGAGGGGATAAAGTGAGATATTGGAAAGTTCATTTCCAAGAGCATGAACTGTCAGTTGGTAAAAGCTAAACAGAAGAAGCCGAGTGGGTTGCTTCAACGATTGGAAGTTCCCACATGGAAGTAGGAGCAGATATCAATGGATTTTATCGATGGGTTACCTAGAACCATGGTAGGAAACGAAGGAATATGGGTCATTGTGGATCGTTTGACCAAAAGTGCAAGGTTCATTCCAGTTAAGTCAACTAGGACGACATCGAGGTTAGTTGAACTTTATAGTTTGATTCCATGGTATCCCGAAGAGCATAGTGAGTGACGGAGATCCATTGTTTACGAGTGGATTTTGGAAGAGTTTGCAAGAAGCTTTGGGAAACGAGTTGTGCTTGAGTACAGCTTATCATCCCCAAGCTAATGGTCAAACTGAAAGGGTTAAACGAGTTTTGGAATATCTCCTGAGAGCTCGTGTGTTAGACTTCGGAGGATCATGGGAAAACCATCGACATCTAGGTTAGTTTGCCTATAATAATAGCTACCAATCGAGCATTGGGATGGCACCATACCAGGCGTTGTATGGTAGACCGTGTAATTCTCTAGCATGTTGGTCAGAAACTAGAGATAAGTTGATACTTGAGCCAGAGATGATAAGAGAGACATCAGATTGTATCGAGATCGCTCAACAACGAATGAAGGCAGCCCAAGATCGTTAGAAGAGTCATGAAGCATCAAAAAGATTTGGAATTCGACGTTAGTGATATGGTTTTCGTGAAGATTTCGCTGTAAAAGCATGTGGTTTGGTTCGGAAATAAAGGAAAGTTAGCTCCAAGGTTCGTTGGGCCATCCGATAGTTGGGCAAATTGGAAAGCTCGCATATAGGTTGGAATTACCTAAGAAGATGTCGAGTGTGCATAATGTTTTCCATGTGTCGTTTCTACGGAAGTTCGTGCATGATTCGAAGGTGGTGGTATCTTCAGAACAGTATGAAGACCTAGAAGTAGACACCATCGTTACGAAACCACGTAAACTACTTCGTGTTGTGGGGAATGATGCAAAACAGCTTAGGAGGAACCCAGTTAAGCTAATCAAGGTACAATACAGTGAAGACAAGGACGATTGTACATGGGAGACAGGAGAAAGCATAAAGGCAACCCATCCAGAACTATTCGTCGGTATGACCCATTGATGTCGTGTCACCTTATATCATTGTAACTTGTACTATTGTGGTTGTTTTTAGAGCTGTGCATGCTAGGATAGGGCTATAGATGCATGGTCTGATGGCTACTAGTTTGGATGATAGAATTAGATGCTCATGAGTGATAGGCATGCAGAATTGTTGTGGTTGCTTGTGTTTGTTGGGATTTTGGGGGAGAAATTACTAAGAGGAGGAGAATGTAACAACCCACATTTTACGTATCGGAGGTTCGTAAAGTATTTTTATTTTATTCCCTGAGTAATGGATCATTCTCATATTTTAATATGTTTCTTATGGGGATGTGAGACATATCCATAATTTTTACCAATTTTGTTTGTGACCATTTTACCCCTATCAGTCTTGTACAGGGGATAATTTTTGACTCGGATTGAATCAAGCGTTGAGACATGTGCCATTGGAAAGGAAATGATGTTTCCCTTTCCGTAGAGTGGTCATATTAAAGCTTTGGCTTAGCGGTTTGGGAGGAATTGTTGTTTTAAGGTTTCACAGTTGGTTGTTAAGGTTTAGTAAGCCATAATGGGCTGATTTGGATAGGCCCATTAGTGGACTGGTGGAGGCTCTAAATAGGGGTTAGGAGGCATGGAGAATAATTTACTTTCTCCATTGTCTCATTTGGGAAAGCTATAGTTCCTCCGTTCCTCCATCTTCTACACCTTTCCACCATTAAAGCTTAGAGAGTCGAAGATCTACAACATTTGGAGCTAGATCTACGCAAAGAGAGCTCATCAAATCGAATAGTTTAGAGCAAATTCTTCATTGGACGAATCTAGATCTAAGTGTTTTTGGGTTATTTTTGAGAATTAGTGAGTGATGTGCATCTCTCACACAGATTCAAGCAAGTATATGAGTTGTATACACATATTTTCATCATTTTTAATCGATTTCTCCTAGATCTACATCATGGTAAGTCTATTTTCATATAAATCGCCATAGGATCTAATGTAGCAACTTAAAACCGGTAATTTCTATATATTTCTATATGTTTATGCATGTTAGATCCACAATTTGGTTCATATGTTCATTTATCATGATTTTGGTGAAGTTTGCATAATTTTGATGAAAATCGTCATTTCATGTTATTTATGATTTTATAACATGCTTATGGTTGTACTGGATGAATTGGACAAGTAGATTTCATTGATCTTGTTATTTGACGATGTTTTGGTGGAAATTGGTGATAGTTTGGACCGGTATAGGCCACGGGTCAAGCGAGTAGTACAAGAGGTAGTACAAGGTAGTAAATGGGGGGAGGGGGTTCGGTCGACAAATATTTGTCGATCAACATATATGGTCGGTCGGCAAATAGTGGTCGGTCAACATATATGGTCGGTCGGCAAATAATGGTCGGTCAACATATATGGTCGGTCGGCAAATAATGGTCGGTCAACATATATGGTCGATCGGCAAATATTGGTCGGTCAACATATATGGTCGGTCGGCAAATAATGGTCGGTCAACATATATGGTCGGTCGGCAAATAATGGTCGGTCAACATATATGGTCGATCGACAAATATTGGTCGGTCAACATATATGGTCGTTCGGCAAATAGTGGTGTGTCAACATATATGGTCGGTCGGTAAATATTGGTTGGTCAACATATATGGTTGGTCGACAAATTGTGGTCAGTCAACATATATGGTCGGTCGGCAATTATGGGTCGGTCAAATAGTGGTCGATCAAATATGGGTCGGTCAAATATAGGTCGATCACTTCTGGTCGGTCGTGCAAGGAGGGGTCGTTACGGCATTTGAGGGGTCGCTCGGTTACTAGTTGGGTGGTCGGTCAGTCATTGACTTAGGGTATGGGTCGGTCGAGATTTGGTGCACAGGTCGGTGGAGATTTGGGCATAGGGTCGGTTGTACTTCAAAGAACCTAGTCGATCGAGCATGGTCATGAAGGGTTTTCGACAGCGCTTTCGAACGCCATGGCTGATGGTAAAAACGCTGTAGTCTGTTTCCATAGCGATTTGTTGAATGCTATGTATGGATTGATATTGAACCTTATGTTGATGATTCTCTTTGGTTCTAGAGTGATTATAACTTCGAAGTGAAATCAATAGGGAATGTTGAAGTAGAGAGATGTGTTGGTTGTTAATTGTAATACAACGAGTGTGGTGAAAACTCTAAAGCGTTCAGAGTTGTTGGAAATGGTTGGATAGTCGCCGTCGATGATGACTAGGGATACCGAAGGCCGAGGAATTATTATTATCATAGGTTCTAGCGGACTCAAAGCTGGGGTTACACGATTTCGTTGTATGGTCGGGTACCCTGGGTGTCGTGTATGGCCTAGATACGTTTCGTCGTATGGTGTGTGGGGTTTTAGCTAGAACCAGGGTTTACCATTGGCCCTTGACAATTGACGGCAAATTGTTCCGCCAGTCATACGATCAACGATGGTTTCGAAGCAAGATTGACGGTGATAGCCAGAGTCTGTCATGCATACTGGATGTTTTGTTTGTACTGTCTCCCATGGATCATCCAATGTCGAAGGAGATACTCCTTGAGTGCTTGTCTGATATTTGTTTAGGCCTTTGGGGGCTTGTGCTTGAGGAGTGTTGAATTCGATTAGGATGGTTTACGTGAGATATATATAATCTGGATGCTATGAGTGCTATTGTTAGTTTCTTTTGATTGCCATGAATAAATGGTTGTTCTAGATCCATGGGAGAATGGTTGAAATGTTTGATGTAAAGGATATCACTGCCCGATGTGGGGAAGACGGGAATTGAGTTCTTCTCTAGTGTTGTAGGTAAATTAGTTCGTTTGTTTACCCATTCTCATATACTTTATTGATGATGTTAGTTAACTGTTTTATCGCTCACTAAGACTGTTATCTGACTCAAGTTTTTATATTTCCCTCTTATTAACTTGGACTGTTCATCTAATTGTTGGATGGGCAGACTAGGTGACAGGTGATAGCTTAGTGAGGACGATGTTGCAGTTCGAAGGCGAGCTGGAGGCTGGCATATTATCTTACCTACTATATAGTATTTGAATTTCCGCTATTTGTTATTCTTCTCTAAGTGATGTAGTGAGGCAACTTTGTATAAACACTATTGCTGTAATCCAGGTGTATGGATATTACTTTCTAGTTGTTAAGAAAGTTTACTGTTTTTCTGCTTCACTAATATTACCTGTTGTATATGTTCTATTATATTTTACCATTGTGTTGTGAGTTGTACGACAGGTTCCGCTTGTGTTATCATACCTTAATGATCATCCATAGATGTCTGGCATGCCTTTGAGCGCATTATTCCTCTTGTTTAGCGGAGGGGTTATGGGCGGTCATCACATCCATGGATCAATTGTTAATGCCTGGTGGACTTACTTGGCTATGACAGAATGTATATGATGGGGCATGCTGATCAAAGAGTAAATTTCACAGTAGTAAATGATGTTTTGGAACCAAATCTTTATCCTACAACAAGAGAGTTAATCAATGAAATAAGTGCAGTACAAATTTACCCTGATAAAATACATGATTCATATGAATAGGGGAATGGTGGTAGTTTCTCTTCTCACAAAGCATGGTAATCAGTTAGAAATCATGAGGAAAAGGACACTGCATTTGAAGTGGTGTGGCATAAGAAGAACAACAAAAAATGGCGTTTATTTCTTATTTGGTTATTATGGGGAGATTAGATAATAAAGATAAAATCTTTCATTTTGGAAATGTGACAAATATCTTGTGTCCTCTATGTGAAGCTTATCCAGAATCTATTAATCATTTATTTTTCGAATGTGATTATTCATCATTCATTTGGATATCACTAAGGCAGAAATTATCTCTTCCATTTTCTATCCAATCTAGCATTAAAGAAGAAGCGAGATCCATTCATTCAAGTTTTAGAACTCAAGATCAAATTCGTGATGTAGCTTGTGGGGCATTCACTACGGCAATTTATATTATTTGGAAGGAAAGGAACTTGAGAATTTTTCAAAATAAAAAGACAACTGCATTTATTAAACTTGTTTAAATTGAGAGATTAGTCATGTACCTGGTTAGGAATAATGGGAGCAGGTCTGTTAGAAATTTGATGAATTCTTCTATACTCGAACATTGGGGAACTGAATTAGTGGATACTGGTTAAAGAAGAAGACAAAGCAGCTTTATTTGTGGATGGTGTTTTTTAGAATAAGTGGGCCTATTATTGGGTCGAGCAGTGGTTAATATTGTTGTTTTTCGTTTGGGCTTTATGTTTGTATTGTATCAATTTAATTCTGTTTGTCTTTTGTTATGTAGTACACCAAATCTATATGTGCTCTTTTTCCGTGTAAGGCACCCATTTAGGTTAGGGGGATTACAAGGTTTTAGCGAGGCTTATAAGGGAGGTTTATATTGGTATTAGCAATAAAGAGTACCAATTTTCAAGAAAAAAAAGATATAAGAAAATAAGTAGATAGACAAATTTAATAACTGGAATTTTTAAAAGATGGAGGAAAGTCTGAAAGTTTAAGCATTTGAAACTCAAAATTTGAATTTCATTTATTGGTACATATATCGATATGTCGATTTCTGTATGTCGATATATATATATATATATATATATATATATGTTTTTAAATGACAAATTGCTTTTGTATTTTTTATTATTATTTAAACTTTCATATTATTTGTTTAATTTGTTTCCTGAAATAATATTAATCTTAATCAAATATTTCAAATTAATTATATTATTATTTATTATTTCAAAATTCAAAATTCAAGTTTGAATTTTAGAATTCAAGATTGAATTTTAGAATTTAAATTTCAAATTCAAACAAGGAAAACAAAGCATCTATTCATCCAAATCAACCAAAAATCTTAAAAAATTATTAAGGTGTACCTGGTTTTTAGGTCCATTTCTACGTTATTCTCTGAATTCTGAATTGTTGTGAAACACATATTTGGATTTCCAATTTCTGCCTCTTCATCGCTTGATGATGAATCTGAATCATCTAATGTTGCTACGTATGCTTTTTCCTCTTTCTTGATGAATTGTTGTTATTATTATTTCAAATACTATAAGCCCAAAAGTCATATACCTTCATAAACTCTTCTTTAGATGAACGATCATCTTGGTGTCATTTGGCCAATAGTCATCTACACCTTTTCAAAGAATCAAGTGACTTTTCAAAATAACTAATTGAAATTTGAAATAATAACATCATGATGATTCTCTGATATATCCATTTAAACTTTTCAAGAAATCATATCATGATAACTTGATTTTTTTTTCCAACAAAATTGAATGTAGACTCATCTAATATTGATGCAAGGCATGAATTTAAACTAGTGTTAACAATCATTTCGAAATTTGCCATTTAATATTTTCAAAGATCAGACTGTGAACTTTTTAAAAGACCTTGCTCTGATACCAATTGTTAGGGAATGCAGAATATGGATTTTAAGACAAAACTAACACTAGAGGGGGGTAGATAGTGTTTTTCAAGGAACTTAAGGAAATCTAAAACTTATATGATCTACTATATGAATCACACACTATAGAGATGATCACAGACAAAGAATCAATCACAAACACAGAAATAAACAAAAATAAAATGCAGAAAAGGAAAGAACACACCGAATTTTGTACTTGTTCAGATTACTCTTACATCCAGTCCCACGCGACGCTGGATTGCACAAAGTTTTATTACTATATTAGTATCCAAGTACAATCCCCTTGGTTTCCTGGCTACAAGGTTAACACCGCTCCAAATACCCTTGATTTCATGGCTATAAGGTTAACACCGATTCCACACCCTTGATTTCATGGCTACAAGGTTAACACTAATTCCTTTCCTTGATTGGAGGGCTACAAGGAACACACCCTTTCTGTAACGATAAGTTATTTCACTCGATCCGAATCGATCGCTAAATCGACCAAGACCGTTCGAAACCCCTGATTGTTTTGAGAACAAGCCACATCGGAACACAAACAGAAGAACGTTTGATTGCTTATTACAACAATTCATCAGAATACAAGAATATACTAAGTATAAACAAATATAATACATCAGAGAAATATCAAACATTTAAATACATTATTGCAGCAGGAAAATAATACAATACACAACTGAAAGAGATAAACGGATACAGAGCTTTTCGGATATCATTCCAGCTGTAAACCAGGTTCCTGTGAATATAAATCCGCAAAACCAAAACTACTAGCTGCCCGTATCAAAAATAAGGGCACCCAGAGTTTAGGTTAAAACAATAAACTCTAGGTCAGTCATGTGACTGGTGTGAGAACTAAAACAGTTATTTAAAACTTTACTTTAAATCAGATATATCAAGGGACCACGCCGTATAACACGGAATGGGTTTCCTCCTAAGAATACCAGGGCATGTAACAAAACAGCACAATGCTTTTTGGGAAAATGAAGCTATTATAAGACCCAGGTCCCATCACACAATGCAGCACAAGCCGAAGGATAGGGTTTTCCCTTATAATAGCCAAACATGTTTGGTACGTTAAAAACGAATCATTTGGTACTATTATAAGTGCATAGTGTGTAAAACAACTTCAAATATAAATGTATCAATCCTAGACGACATGGGTACCATATATCATGTCGCCATACTAGGCTCTACAATCAAAAACCGCAAAGTCACATATTTGGAAGTTGGGTTTCCATCTGCGGACCGAGGCATGGTATCGTCCTCACCACTTTCGAGACAATCTAGCCCATGTCTCAGGATCAAAGCTCAAGTGAACCTTGGATCTTCAGGGTCGGTCCACGGATGTGGATTAAACTTAAACCCTAGACACTGCGTTTCCCCGCCCATTGGGGCGTAAATGAGCGAAATGACTCCATCGGCTCCACATAGTCACCGATATATCTGAGGCGCCTCTCAATCCAACAAACACACATGTGAAAATAATATAAATGTCATGGCTGGTAGGTCACTGACACCACCCTAGCTAGAAGGAAACGCATGCCCTCCCTGAAGTCCTCTCCCGTTTCTGGTTCACAACCGAGGTGTGAGGCTCACAAATTAACGTTATACACAAAGCTACGCCACAAAGGCCGTGCTTTGATCACCAACCACAAGACTTTGCTTTTCAACAAAAGCCTTGATCATTTGCCACTTTGGCATGCCACACAGGCAATTCACTCCATGCGGTTGATATCCATCAATATATAACCCCTGAGCTCATACGTCTCAGAGAAAGGCGTTAAGCAAGAGAATAAATTCTCCGCCGCCAAACATATATATATTTAATAGAAATCAATCACACAGAATAAAATCCAATGTCAGACACACAGTCCATTTACAAGTTCGTTCTGGGTCTGAACGAAACCGGAGGCACCTTGTACCTCGCATATCCATCGATCTCCAAGTACGTCTGGACGATCACCAACTGATTCCCTCCTCTTGGGTGTACAGCCCAATCAAGATCATCAGTAATTATCCAAAAGATGTGAAGACCTCCGGTCTTCGACCACCGTCTTCATCCTCGACACATCATCGAATCAGTTATTTAGAATGGGATAAACCCGGTCTTTCTGAATAACCCGCGTATATAATAAACAAGTGTTACACAAACACAACATACGCCTCATTCCAATTCAGAATATTCTTTTATTCAAATATTCTTATACTTTGGGAAAGGTTCCCATTAATTTTATCAAAGATAAATTCTTTAAATTTATTCTTTAATCTTCTTTTGAATATCAATTCAAACCAAATTATAGTTTATCCAAACTAGTCGGGATTAACGAATCTTACCGAAGTAATCATTTGTTTTAAATTTCCCAATCCCAACCTATTCATCCCATGAAGTAAAATTATTAATACTTCATATCTAACACCACAGTGTTATCGGTAAATTCAATTACCATTTCACATTCAAATTTAATTAATGATTTAACTATCGCCTGGAGCAAAACTGGTGATACTACATTTTTGACCATTTCAATCTAATTAAAGATTCATTAAAACTCCACTTGTTTTTAATCTTCCCAAAAATCACTATCAATGATTATTTAACTTGAGAAATCATATCTTGTCTTTAACTGGGTTAAAGAACCAATGTCATTTAGAACACGATTCACGAGAAACCCAAAATCACGTTCTATTTACAATGGAATCTTCATGGAAAACAAATCGATATATATAATCGATATAAACTTCCATATCCGACTAATAATATAAATGGAATAACGGCAAAGCCTTTTAAATTCCAGATATATTAGTTGTCTTCCTCCACAGAAATTCACTTCGATTATTACCAAATCGAATTCCATTCCATTCCAATTTATTTTATTAAATTGGAAAACTTTACTTTGGAAAATCTCCTTTAAATCTTAACAAAAGATTTATAAATTCCAAATCACATTTCACTGTAAATCGGGTTAAAGAACGAATGTCGTTAAAACACAGTTCATGATAAACCAAATTCATATTCCATTAATTATCGGGTTAAAGAACAAGTGTTTTTTAAAACACCATTCACGATAAACCCAAAATCAATTCAAATTCAATTCCAAATAAATTCCATTTAATTGGTATACTTTATTAAATCTAAATAAAAAGATTTAATCTTTTTCTCAACTGGGTTTAAGAATAGTGTTAATGAAGACACCATTCACGACAAACCCAAATCCCATTTGATATTAAATACAAGGCTCTAAATAGGAAATATATCGGCTTATATTCAATATCAAATTCTACGACCAACAAATATCGTATTGGAAATAACGATATAAATATATCTTTCAAATTTCCATAAAAATATCTGTATAATCACGAAATCCAACATCGAAATATTCCAATGAAAATTTTGATTCAAATCCATTCCAACTTAATTATTGGAAATCCTGGTTACTTTTAAAACCCTATTAAATCCAATTTATTTATTTCAAAAATAAATGGATTATAATTCTAGTTCAAAACTAGTTCATTTCGATAAAAATATATTTTTATCTTTTCAAATATGGAGTTTTTCATCTCAATTCTTTCCAAATCATTTCTTACGATTTTACACAAATTATTACTATTTTTAATAATTTTATCAAGGCCCGTACAATCGATTTCCATCAACGGCCATCGAACTGCACTTACAATGACCTTTTCCAAATTTGATTTGGACATAATTCCAAATCCAACCGTTAGATTTCCAATCTCTAATATTCATTAGAAATCTCTTTTCGATACAAACCCAACGGTTCCGGTTTTAGGAGAATCAGACGGTCGGATCTCCCGTAATGTCCATTCGAAGTCAATGGTCGAAATTCGCGGACTGCCACGGCGCGGCGCGTTCGATTCAGGCCATTATATATATATATATATATATATATATATATATATATATATATTATATTTCGTCGATTTCCTTTCAAAACGTATTTTATAAATCGTTTTAAATTCGTTTTCAAAATGATTTCAACTTCATATTCAATTTCTAATCAAAATTGAATATTCCATATCATCGATATATGAATGATAATATTTTCAAAACATTATATTTTGAAATCAATTCCTTTTTGATATTCATTATAAAAATGAATAAAACCGATATAAATATCGTTCACGTCAAAATAGCGCATATCTAACCAACACGGCTTTATATATATTTCAATAACTTCGTTATTCTATTCAACAAATGAATATTTTCTTCAACACATGAATTTTCTTTTATTCAACACATCAATATATATTTTATTCAACACATGAATTTTCTTTTATTCAACACGTAAATATATATTTTATTCAACACATAAATTTTCTTTATTGGAATGAGACCTACTCAATTACCATATAATGTTATTTATATGGGTTCTATACAACACATGTATATAATAGCAATGATAAATAATCAACCATCCTCCAAAGTGCACCACACAGCTGGATAAGCATTAAATATAAATAATTAACGCTTACACAGTCTGTCAACCCATCGATTGATAAACAACTAAACAATCGGGATTAGTGTACGTCAAATATCATCCCAATACCCGTGTGGGGTTTCAAATCAACAAACACAGATCATTATTCGTGCAGTTGGGCGATGTGTAAAATTTTATCGTCCCAATCAATATCAGTCAAATGGGTGTACATAAAAAAATCGTCCGATTTGTTTATAAATATTTATTTTATATACACGTTAAAAATTATATTTTTAACTATAAAATATTTTATTCATTCCACATCACACGATCAATTTTCATAGCACATCAATCAAACAAACAAGTCATCCATAGTCTGTGGACGACGGGTGTCGGGTGCTGCTAAGCACCGTCTGCATCCTAGTATATATTTTTAACTAGAAAACAAGAATTAAAGCGAGAAGTTCTCACCGAGGGTTCCACTCCTCCATTTTATTTCTGAAATTTAGAACAGTCTGGATTTTCCCATACCTCCAACGCAGTCGTCTCCACGCTGCTCATATTAAAATCACATTTTTAATATGATGTTCTATACATTAAAAAATCAAATTTTTAATACTCTACCAATATAAAAATCATATTTTTATTCTTTCTATAATATAAAATCATATTTTTATTCTTTCTATAATATAAAAATCATATCTTTATTCTTTCTATAATATAAAAATCATATATTTATTACTAGAAATATAAATAAAAATCCTATTTTCATTAACATAAAAATCTTGTTCTTCTTAACATGAAAACCTTATTCTTCAATCAAAGAATTCATATTGAAAACAGCAAAGAAATTAAATCAAAAAAAAGAACTTACAGTGTATATATAAAAAAAATCTAGGGTTTCGGAAAGCTGGACGCTGGTAGGGTAGACGGCGCTCGAGCTAGGCGGCGGGGACTGGCAGCGCAGATCGAGGAGGTCTCGCGGTTGGGAGGCGCGGTGGTCGTGTTCTGTGCGTCTGTCACGCTGGTCCATTTGGGCTCATGGTGGAAGAAGGGGGGTTTAGCTCGACGTCGGAGCGGTGGTGGTGGGCTGAGGGCAACAACGGCGGAGGCTAGAGAGGTGGCGCGGGTTTCCCGTGCGGCGGCGTGGATCGATTCAGCGGGGGAGAGGGAAATCGAATCTCCCGATTTGAAAAATGGGATTTATGAAATAAGAAATGAAATAGTGGGATGCGGGTATTAACGAGAAATATATATATTTATATACTATTATTATTTATTTATTTTAATTCTCTAAATAGTTGTTTTTCATTCGAACCCCAAACGAGACCCAACGACTGTTGCCCCTAGCTAATTACCCCCATTCAGAACACAATGGGATATGTATCGTAATTTAATTCCATTGTTTCAATCAGTTTTCATTCAAATTAACATTTAAATCATTATACTGAATTTTAAACGTACATTTCAATTTACAGGGGCCCCGTACTAATTCTAAAAATTCCCGAAAAATTAATCTAGCTATGTTGGGACGATATGGTCCCAACAAAACTAGTTTCGTCGAATTCTGAGACCGTTTGAAAAATGGCCATTTTCTGGTCGATCGAAATTGACAGAAACTGTCAATACACGTTTTACTTTGCCACACTCATATATTGATTCGAAAAATTATGAATTTTGGAATCTAGCAGTAATTTGACATCATGGATCCAACAAAAGTGGTTTCGTCGAAAACGAAGGTCGTTTCCAAAATTTCCATTTTTAAGGGCTATATTTTCCATAGCGACTATTCTGAATTTTCAACTGGGCATAACTTTTGATTTCCGCTATGAAATTTCAATTTTTCGGATTTGCTAGAAAGATATTCTCTAATAGATTCAAATATTTTTGGTTTCACTAAAATCCGGGCTATTTTGAATCTGTACATTCATTTGAACTTTGAAATCGAATTTTCAAACTACCGCGCCATTTTCAATTCCTTTTATAATTAAAATAAAATATTTATATTCTAACGATGAGCTATATAAATACATACATTCTAATTCTATTCAAAATAAATTTCTCGTCGTTATTATTTAAAATAATTCATTTTAAATATTCAAAAATCATCAAAATTGCCAAAATAAATTTTTTAAATTGGCTCGGATTTACGGGTTATTACACTTTCCCAAACAATTCCAAATGATTACAACACTCTATAACTCTTCAATAGCACCTCAATTTAGAGAGTAATTAGTAGAGAGTGAGAAGAGAAGAAGTTTTATGTTGTTAGAATAGAAATTGGCAGAGTAGAAGTGTAAAAATTAATAAAAAAAGAAATAATAATGTAGGAATGAAAAGGGGTGAAGATGGAGAAGAAGAATAGTTAAAAAAATGGAATTGAACACCTTTTTATAGGATTTGAAAAGCTGCAATGCTTCTGGAATGTTACAAATAGCGAAAAGACACTTCCTTTGAAATTAAAAAAAATGATAGTTGTATGTCGAAAAACACATATATGTATGTCGACATTTCCACCATATTTTTGTTTTTTTAATAATTTTTAAAGTATTTAAACCAATCTATATTATGGAAATTCCTGGAACAAAACTAGTTGTTAAAACATTATTTATTGAGTATAAAATCATAAGAAAATATTGTTTAAACATATGATAAAAACTTTATATAATATATATGTGATATAAAAATATATATAATATATTTATAAACATATATATAGGAATTTATAAAGAGATATTTGTAAACTATATATAAACAAAAAGGTTATATAAAAACTTAGAGTTTAAATAAGAATATTATAATCAAATATAAACTTATATATATAAATGATTTAATAAAAATAAGAATACTTAAACTTTAGGAAATATATGTGAAATCATAAGTTTGAAATTCTTGGAAGACTACAAATTATTTTGAGAGAAGTTTGAAATCAATTTGAAAATAGTTTTGAAATTAATTTTGAAAAGAGATAATTTGAAAAACAGAGTTTGAACCTGGAGTGCTATTCAGAGTCTTACATATAAACTAGACTTTATTACTATATTTTTCTTGAGCCCTTGAACTCTTGAAATCTTGATAGCTTTATAACTCATGATCCTGAATCTCTTTTAAATCCTGAATCTCCTGAAACTTTAAGACTGTACAATCTTCGGTACTTAAGTTGTGTACACAAATCGTGCATATATATGTCTATATATTCTAGATAGAGATGTTAGTATATATTTTGTAATCAACGAATATGCTTCAAAGTTAAAATAATTATTTTAACAAACATATCTATATTAATGTGTTGTGTCAAAATGGTTATTTAAAGCATAATTTAGATTGTTTTGAACTTTATTGAAGTGTGTGTGTGTTTGTATCTATAAATTAAGCACAATTTGATTTATGTGTGTATTAAAAAGGCTTTGGAGGTGTGTTAGTGTTTAAAGTAAAGCATAGTTTGGTTATAGATATATGTTTTAAACATTTAACTTTCTGTGTTCACGGGTAATTATATAATTAAGTTGGCTTGAGCTTAGTTTGGGTAATTGGCTAATTATCCCTATTCTAAATGCTTCTAGAGAAAGAAAAAACAAGGATATGATACTTTTATTTGTTACCTTCATCCTTATTCAGCTGAAACCTTCTGAGAAAGAATACAAGGCCTCTTCACCCTTTGATAATTGGAAGATCAAATCCTTCTTGTTAATTTGTGCTTTCAAATAAAGAGAAAAGCTTGTCCATCCTCAACCAGTCCATGCAATCCTCTCCTCAGGTCAACTTTAGAGGAGGTAGTTTACTGTATTTTAGCTACTGCATATTTCTGTTCTTCTTCCAAGAAGTTTCAAATGTTGTAAATCCCTCTCTAGTAGGCAAATTCAGATTAAAGCTATTCTAACCAGCCAGGGTGAGTTGTTTGAATCACACAATCCAGTTGCTCTTATTGCATGCAGTAAATCTTTGTTTAACTGGGTTATCTATGTCTTATTTGTTCTCTATATTTATTGGTTTACGTTAGTTTTGTTCTTATGCTCATCTCAGTTTAGTGCCCACTTCGAAAAAAGAATATCTCCCCTAATTCTCAGTGAATTGTTGTGTAACTTATTTTGAATTGTTGCCTAGATAAATGTCTTTATGCATGCAAAAATTGATTTCTCTTTGTTTTTGTTTGGACCTTAAATTAGGTATATTAAAGTTGAACATGAATATTTATAATCCTGTAGCTTTGTAGGCTTAGCCTGCGTAATTTCCCCTAGAGAGGTCGACCTAGGTGCCGACCCCTAAGCAAGGACGATCGACCTAGGGTTCGACATCCTGCTTGAAGGTTGTCGACCCTAGGGTTGACTCCCTAGATAGTTGGTGGGCGTGAGATATCTTTGTGAATACAGCGTTTGATTGGGTTCAGTTTACTCGATTTCTGCACTTATTTCCTGATGCTTGGTGGATAGTTTTATCCTAATTTTGTTGAGGTTTATGAATGGTTTTAAAATGGCAGTTAACTCCAATATGGAGTGCCGATATTAGCTTCGATTCAGGTATCGAATTGACGATGTTTTTGATGGATTTTCACATTACATTTGTATAGTTTTCAGTTGTATCCGTGCATAATTTATAAGTTGTTTCCCATCAAATGTTTTCAAGTAATTTCCTAACTCAATGACTGTATATTATATACTTTTAAAGTATTTTATAATTATAAAATGTATACTAAACCTTATATAATGGAAGGATTTTAGAGGAAATGGTTTTTAATATTTTCAGAAAAATTGATTAAAACCCGTTTTTGTAAACCAAGTATTTTCTTTATATAAATTCACACTTTTGCACCCTTCAAGATGATTCATTTTTGGTTAAATGGTAGAATAAATCTCATAACATGGGACATTAAGGTATATTTTGTTGATTAATTATAGACCCGTCTAATCGAAGAAGTTGATTCGATGTTTTTGATGATTAATATATTGATAATTGGTGCATTGATGTTTTCTAGTGTGGAGTCGATGAGTGAATAGTGAACCAGTAAGGAGAACGTGTAGTATGGGATGCATAGTTACCACCGCTGGGTTACTAGCCGTTAGTTTTTGAGACATCCCATTGTTATTGCTAGTACCATACCTTTAGGTCAATTTGTTGTAATTCTGAGTAGATCTGACCGCTGTATTTCTAGGAAGATCCAATAATGTTTTTTTACTTCTCGGTAGATCCACCACTATATTGTAATTCTAGGTAGACCCAATACCATGTTGTAACACTGGGTAGATCCAACAATTGCAATCCTAGGTAGATCTATTATGACCAGTCATGGGTAGATCCAAACATTGTAGTTTTCTGGATAGATCCAAATGTTGTAACTCTGGGTAGATTACAAGTTATAGTACTTAGCAAGTAATTTCCTTTTTTTGATACTTGTTGATTTGAGGATTCAGATCCATTCTATTTTTTCTTATTGATTTGGTGATCGATGGTATTTTGGATCCTATTTTATGATTGTAGGTTAATCCTTATAGCCTTAGAGCTATTTTGTTGTTGTTTAAAACAAGGATTTCTTTTGTGTTACTTAAGCTCATATACAAGCTTATGTGTTTTCTTTATAAATTTTATGTTGTTTCTTAATGTTGAACCTTTGTGCTTGCCTTGATACTTAGCACCTTCAAATGGAGGCAATATACTTTCTGGTGATTATCGTTTTCATCCTTAAGATTCATTTGCTTCTTTAGCCTTGTATATCTCATGTAGTAATCACTGTTTTACGGCTATATAATTCTTTTTATATCAAAAAGGAATTCCAATCTTATGATATCACATTCATGCATTGTATTTTAACTAATTTGTAAACTAGACTGATCCATGTATGCTATACTCAGGTTAGACCCAGTTGTTTCAGGTTCAGTCTGCAGTGTATTCGTGGTTTGCTGGCATAGCTTGAACTATCGTTTGAAGATTTTTTCTAGCTATTTATTCATGTATTCATGTTGTTGTATATTTTTTCCATGGACCTTGTTGTATTTGTTGTTGTATAACCATTTGAGATGTGGCATATGTATAAGTTATATTCAGTGATTGTATCGGTTCTGTGATCTATGATGTGCTGTATATTGTTCTAAATTCGATCTTTAGCCATTATAGTTTCTTATTAGATGTATTGAGTATGTCAATCCACTTGACAAAGGAAAAAAACATTCCACCAACCAACATATTCAATATTCAACTAATACGAAATTATGGATGATCTCCCCTAACCATCCCTATTCTCCGCTTTAATAGATAGTATTACTTTGTAATGCTCTTTATTAGGATGTTTCTTGGGGTGGGGTGTCACAAGTGGTATCAAAGCAGAGGTTCAGAACAAAATACAATAAACATAGAACAAAACCAGAATAGTATAATGTGTTACAGTGTGGAAGGATGGCATATATGTCTAATATTTTCATTTCAATCATTATTCTTACCTTGTGATCCTTATCTATCGAGATGTGTGAATTCGCATCTGGAATATGTTTAAGAATATATTTTATTCTGTAGTATTCCATGTGTAGTGTTATATCATTTGTACTCTATCTTGATAATACTTTCTGCTCTTATCCTTTTATGGCCACATTCGACTTTCGACCATCTTCAGATTACACTCCAGGATCGTTGGCATCATTGCAGGTATGACCTATTACTATAGAAATTGGGACAAGGGAGATAGAGGATCTCAATCATTCATACATCTTGGATAAACTGAGTAGAGGAGAGGTTTCTAGACACCCCTTATATATATTATGGATTATAGAGGTTGGCTTCAATGGGATGGTAGATTATGTGCACCCCGATGGATGATTTGACGAGTTCTTGTTATAAGGCAAGTCTTTTATTGGACCGGCATGAAGAAGAGAATGGCTAAGCAGATGGCTAGATGTGTGACATGTAAAAGATTCAAGGCAGAGTAAAGATCCCGGTGGACTGCTTTAGCCGTTAGATATACTTTATGGAAATGGAGAGCGTTTCCATGGATTTCGTGGATGAGTTTCTTAGGTACGAAAAGGGAAACACCAGCATTTGGGTCATCGTGGACCGTCTGACTAAGAGTGCTCATTTCATCTTAGTGAAGAGTAAGAGGATGGTTGTGTGGTTAGCTTCTTTTTATATTTGTAAGACAGCCAGACTCCATGTTATTCCTTCGAGTATTATGAGCGATGGAGATCCAATTTTTACCAGCGAGTTTTGGAGTAGTCTGCAAGAGGCTTTGGCGACATAACACAGATTGAACACTGCTTATCACCCTAAAATGGATGGACAAGCTAAGAGGGTAAACAGGATTTTGAAGGACTTACTAAGGATGTGTATTTTGGATTTCGAAGGGACATGGGAGGATCATTTACCCCTTGTAGAAATTTCTTATAATAATAATTTCCAAACTAGCGTTGGCATGGTACCCTTCAAGGCCTTGTATGGACGACCTTGTAGGTCCTTGGCATATTGGTGGGATTTGACAAACAAACTACTTCTTGGGCTGAAAATGGTTAGAGAGACCTTCGATAAGGTTGATTTGATTAGAAAGAGAATGAAAGCGGCCCAAGATAGACAAAAGTCATATGCGGACAGGAGAAGGATTGGTTTAGAGTTTGCTATTGGAGATTTGGTTGTCATCAAAGTTTAGCCATTAGGGAACATGGTGAGATTTGTCTCTACAGGAAAGCTAGCACCAAGTTTCGTTGGGCCAGTCCCGATCATAGAAAGAGTAGGGTAGATGGCGTATAGGGTTCGACTACCGGAGAGGCTATTGGGTGTTCGCAATGTATTCCATGTTTCACACTTGCGAAAGTGCTTGCACCATTCAGCAGTAATAGTAGATCCTAGCGCATTAGAGGACATGGAGATATAGTGAGAGATGTCTATTCGACATGTGGATCCTAGATTATGAGACCAAAAGGCTAAGAAACAAGGATGTGAAATTGGTAAAAGTTCAATGGGGAGGCTCCAACGAAGTCACTTAAAAACTAGAGGAGAAGATGCGTGTTTCTTATCCTCATTTTTTGATGGTATATTCCGACTTTTTCCATATTTAATTCTTGATAGGTTTCTACCTTTACATTCCTTCGAATACGATTTTGGGAGAAACCTATGGATGGTAGGATATGGATGAAATATGTTAATATAACATGTTATGTTTGATGGATGTAAGTGTTTGCAAGTGGACGCAGTGGATGCATATACATACACTATGCACTGTTGTGCGATCGGCTGATAGGACACATACATATGCATATGGATCTATATGCATTTAATTATTCTATAGTTGTGATATATAGAAGATATCATATGGTTGGTGCATATGAATGGTGTTTGATACACGCATATAGATTTTGCTATTATCATTAGGATTGTTGCATACATTTGGATGCACGACACCGACATAATTGCACAACAAGGAGGCCAACTGAGTCAATAGACCGTCTAATATTTTTCACTAGTTAGGGTCATATACAGTACATTATTGATAGTCACATAAATTGTATTAGACAAATTAAGGACAATGTTTTCTAATGGGTGATGGATGAGTAGATGGACGTAGAAAACACTTATATTATTCTTTTACCTTAGAGATTTTGGGGATGAAATCCTTTTAAGTATGGGAGAATGCAACCCCAAATTTAAATACAAAATGGATAATTAATAAATTAACAAATTAAAATATAAGTTGCAAAACTATAGAGAATTTGGCTATGTAATTGAGCTATTGTATCCGTTACGATTTTCTGATTCAAATAGATATTCATTTTGCATGAAACGGACTTGAAACGAAGAAGTTATAGTGAATACACTACAACAAAAAGGGGATATCATAGTATCAATGTTTAGCGTTTCCGCGTATTACCTCTAGCCCGAGATCCAAGCTTGGGTTTCAACGCTATTTGACTCGATAGATTCATGCTTAAACGTTATTCAGTGAAAATAAGCCGGGAAACTAAAATTTGTGCGGGAACTAAGAAAAGCAGTATTATTTCATCGCTTCCACCTCCAGACATTCCTCTCACTTTATCACGTCCAGAAAACATTGGCCGCCATTATCAGCCTCCTTAAAGCATTAACTCCGTAAAATCAATTATATCTGCGTCGTCAACAGTTGATCGCTGCAGTTTCTTTTCTCCCACAGTCGATCCCAATCTCAATACCTAGACCAGTGATCAGGGATGATGTTAACTACAACGTTGATGATGAATTGAGTTGATTAAGTGCAGGTTTAGTTTGCCAGATGAAACCAGGCTTAGTCTTGCGAGTGTGGAGTTGGTTAATGATGATTTGGTCGTTCAGATTCCAAAATGGTTTGTGGTCGAATATGAGGAAAAAAGAGAAGAGTTCTAACTTGGAAGGCATATGCTTGTCAGGTAAGTGCGATTTTGAAAGTATTAACCGTTTGATAGTTCTGTCTATAATGCCACAAATTATTGTATATAGAAGGGCCTTCTTTTCTAGAAATCATTGGTACAACAAAATAAAAAATAACTTGAGTGTGTTCTCTCGTTTGAGTAATTTGAAAAGTAGACCGAGAAATTTGGAAATTTGTTGTGACATGTTTCGTTAATGAAAATTCAATCTATTTTGCTATGAACTCCAAGTGTAGTAGTTCCCCAACCTTGGAAATTTTAACAAGTCAGTTTCCCCGATACAGTCATAAAATCAATATTTGGGGACATGCAATATGGTCCATTATTAATAAAAAATAATATCCCTATTATAATAGAAATATGTTCTTGTTTGTTCTGACTACAATAAAAAACGATAACGCCTATATTTTTAGAAGTAAGTGCGCTAGAAAGGTGGATCAAATGGTTATTGGTTCTTAAAATATATGCTTTTTTAGTCGTTCCTTTTTGTCTTAAATACACCTGAGTTCGTGACAGCGCCTATATTTTGATGTGTACAATTAGTTGAACTTTGTTCGTAACGATAATAAACCTGTTTTCATGCTATTGACTGTAGCTGGTAGTTTACTGTAATGTTCTGTTGCATATTTTATTGTAGGTATCTTTTGAGTTTGAATTCTGCGTTTTTGAGTTTTCACTGATTCATAAGTGACGATTTTTTCTATTATTTTTTCCTCTATTATGAATAGAATTGCAGAAAAAATGTAAATAGATTATGTGGCCAATGAGTTCTTTGGAGTTTGGCCAACGAGGAATAAAGAGAAGAGTTCAAAGTTGGAAGGCTTGTGCTTGTCAGGTAAGTGCGATTTTGGAAGTGTTAACCGTTTGATGCTGCATGATATCATGTTCTATTTTGAATTATCCTATAAAATGCAATTCTCTTTTATTTAACAAGGCAAGGAATGTTTGCAATGCATTCATGTTAGTTAAAATTATTTGTCAGTTTAAATGTACTGCTTTTAACATCGATAATATTTATAATGAATGTTTGCATTTACGTTAACTGAAATTACTTATTTCCTAGTTTCAAATTGTTTTTGGTATTGACAATAACTATATTGAATGTTATTGCTTGACTGTATGTACAATCAAATAACCTGGATGGACATAATTTTCTTTCTGAAAAAGATAAAATTTATATCTTTATTTTTTATGTGCTCAGAAAAATGTGAGGAACAAAACTGGCTTAATGCTTTTATACAAGGTGGATACTAATGTTAAGATGGCAATGCCGAAAATAATAACAACAACAACTGCTGTGTAAATCCTTTTCGGATGTCATTTCTTTGTGATCTCCCCATTTAAAATGTAAAGTAACATATCAATCTCCACTACCTAAATCACACAGCAGGGTGTCCAAAGACTTGTGCAGTGGAAACTAACACATAGGAAGCTAGCATAAACTAAAGAAGAAGAAAAACATTCAGATGCATATCGAGTATATGCAGTTCTTAGAAGCATAATGGGTACTTGCAGACCCCATTTTGTACTCCACAAGCTTGATTTAGAACACATGTCTTACATCTACTAGCGTGGCACTGAAGTGAGGGAACAGTAGTACGTACCAGTGGAGTTAGTACCATGTGTGTTCAATATTGAGGTTCAACCAAACAGAGTATGTAGGAGAAAGATTGAGTGGGACATGCATGCCGGTGTGAGTATTAAGGGATGTACTAAGAAGTGTCGGGCTATGCAATGGGGAAACACTATTATTTAAGAGAGGAAGAAAGAGATTGACTTGTTGATAGCTCAACGTTAGAGAGTGCAGTGGTTAGCAAACCAATCTTTGTTGAGGAGATCAAATCAGTTCAAGATTTTGACTTGAAAAGAAAAAGTCTAGACAACCTGGAAAATTTTAAGAAGGTTGCGGCTAAGTTTCAGAAATCGGAAACTGCTGGTGGTGCAGCAGTAGTGGGTACAAGCGCCATGACAGCTTTAGATGTTCTAGATCTTGTACCTAGAGAAACATTTTACACTACAGCTAAAAAGAAGAAGACAACTGAATAGAAGCTCACTGCTGCTTAGGTAGAGCTTTTGATACAGTATTTTCTTCTTGTGAGTTTTGTTCTGTTAATTATTTTCTTAAATATGTCTTTCTATCTTGTAGAATCGTAGTCAAATTTCTTATATTTTTCTTAATGAACACACCAAACATCTTGCACGCTTTGCCACATTAGTTCTGCCACATACCTTAATATAGTTGAATTCACCCATGAGCATGTTATCAAGACCGGACCGTAGATCAAACCATGATCGTCTAGGGTTGAAGGTTATTGTGGTTGAACCAGTTAAATCGTTAGAACCGTGCTTGTCAAATTTTATGTATTTTGGACTTAATACAAAATTATTAAAGGATATGTAACGAGATGATAAATAAAAACAAACAAAATAAGAGGGATAGAAGGGGTGAATTGTAAAATATCCTCAATTTCCAGCTTCTCGTATGCTTTCTTCCCCCTCCAACGATGCTTTCTTCCCCCTCCAGCAAAAATCAACTTCCAGATCTGGAACACCCACATCCGTTAAGGTCACTCACAAAGGAAATGCCTTAACTTCAATGGAGCATTATGGGTACTGGAACAGAAATATTACAAGACAGACATTTATAAAAGAGCGGAAAGTAAAGTAGAAGTACTTCAAATCATTTATTAAATATAATTGTTTACAATAAAAGCCCATCAACTTCCAATACCCAATTACATAGCTAAAATATCTGTCTTGCTCAAGAAAAAAAACAAAGAAGCATAAAAATAAATTGTAGTATTCCCCAATAAAGCAAAGAAAGCCATAGCCAAGAGAAATCCAAACCGTACATGAAAGAGCCTTGGAGCTTGGTAAGCTCCGAACTAAGCTGTATTGCCACCCAGCGAACCTGGGGGGAAATGGAAGAAAAAGAGGCGAAACAAAACGGGTCAGTCATAAAGACTGAGTAAGTCCTAGTGACTTTCAGCATAAAAACAGGTAAAGATAACATGGCATGAATAAACTAAAAGTAAACATAAGCATGATGACAAGATAAGCTACAGGCACGATGAATCAAGTATAACATCCCATAATTCCTATCAAGGGTAGCATCACAAGGTTTCTATCAAGTATCACATCGCAAGATTTCTAAGCTTCACCATTAAAATATTTCTATGATATCTATTTACTCTGCACCACCTAACTGGCATCCTCATAAGTGTCTTACATTGAATGTTTCATATTCCTACTAGTGTTCCAACTAGTGTCCTGTGTAACAAGGATCCTTACCCCCTACTTGTGTCCCAACTAGTAGCCCGTGTTATATAATAAGGTGATCTAACCCTGTAGTTGTGGTAGCCTCCAGGACTACATCTAATATGAGGATCTTACCTCAACCAGCCCAATTGCCATGAAAGTGTTAGATGTATCCTTACTACCTTAATCGATCGGCTCCTACTCAACCTAGTTCTCGTTTGTGTCACGCTGCCCCTACTTGTAGATACCTGTGCTGGTCCCACCCTAGGGTGTATCAATCCCTAGGATGGCAACCCCGACACAATTCTTGATGCACAGCTTTATATCTACTGATGCCCAGTGGCTAAATTTTCCACTCCGGAATACGTGCATGCCCGTAATCCGTCGGAACCTGCACTGCTGCATCACCTGCCGCCATTTTGACCGCTTATAATCAGCCCGGTAATCGTGCCCCACCCTGCCTAGCTCAGGGTACCGTTGATACCTAATGTGGGTTACTGCTGAAACGGGTCTGGCTACTAGGGTTTTCCTAGGGTCTATTCGTATACCCCACAGGTTGGTTAAGTGTTATCCATTCAAGTTAACTTAACCCCACCACCCATCATGTTACCTTGGTTAAGTGTTCTCTCTTGTGTTATTTAACCCTACCGCATGTCTTGTTATATCAGTTAAGTGTTGCCTTCGCATGTTTACTTAACCCTACCACACACCATGTCATATTGGTTAAGCATCGCCAACCCATTTAACTTAACCCTCCCGTTCGTCAGATTGCATTGGTTAAGTATTTTCAAGTAATTCATGGCTTAACCCGCCCACATATCATGTCAAGTTGGTTAAGTGATGCCTAGTGATTCATAACTTAACCCCGCTATCTTAGCATATCAAATTGGTTAAGTGTTTTCAAGCTATTCATGACTTAACCCACCCACGTATCATGCTAAGTTGGTTAAGTATTATCTATATGTTGACTTAACTCTGCCACGCGTCATGTTATATTGGTTAAGTGTCATTAGTCTAGTCATATTACTTAACCGGTTAAGTGTCATTAGCCTAGTCATATTACTTAACCCACCCATTGGTCTGATTAACAGGTATGTTGGTTAAGTGTTCTTAGTTTACTTAACCCTACCCACTGGTCTAATTAACATGTTATATTGGTTAAGCGTTCTTAATTTACTTAACCCCACCCACATGTCTAATTAACATGTTATATTGGTTAAGTATCGACTATTCATATGTTACTTAACCTTTCCATTCTTGGCATGTCTGTTTATTGGCATTAATTAATTTATAATGCATCAACCACTCACATTAGACCCGTTGTTGGGTCACTGGATATGCCGGGAGGTTCCGGGAAGAATTACACTGCAAACTCAACCCAACCTCGAGTTAGCCATGTTCACGTTCGTGTCCATATTCACGTTCATCTTCATGTTTCAACCACGTTCATATTTCCACTTATATGCCAATTATCAAGTTCATAATTCACGTTTTTTCCCCAAAATGTATTCCCAAATTATTATCATAATTCACTATAAGGTTATGCCAAGTTATAGCCTTTTATTTACAATACATGCCAACTACCCAAAACCCAACTTAGGCGCGTTCATATTAAACCTCTACCAAGTCATAAATTATCATATATGTTTCAACTCCAAATTTTACATAATTAACAAATGCCCAAGTTCTAGATTACATGTCAGTTTTACATATGCCCAATTCATACCAAATTTACATATGTTCAATTCATACCGTTTTACATCTATGCCAATTTTATGCCAATTTACACATATACCAAGTTTCATGCCGTTTTACATATGTCAAGATTCATGATTTACATGTTTACAAAGCTATGCTTAATTTACATAGATCAAGTTTTATACCCAAAATTACATGTATACCACGTTTACACCAATTTACCCATAACAAGTTCTAGCCAAATTACATATATCAAGATCCATGTCAAATTACATATATCAATCCCAATCACGCAATAACCATTAAAATGACAATACACAAAATTACCTCGTTTCGTGTTAATGGTAAATTATCCTCAAACATCCAATTTTCATATTATGCCTTCAATTCCACCAAACACATATTTTCCACTAGGCAATATTCCAATACTTCCCCCGTATACCATCGCACGTATATCGTAGTTTTGGCCTAGGTCCGAAATTGACCTAGGTTCATCAAAAGAAAATAAATAGGGGAAGGTAGAAGTTGCAATAAAAACAAGAGCAGAGAGAAAACGGCATAAAAACATCATCTCAGGCATAAAGAATAGGTCTTGATAATAATATCAACATGAACCAAGAAAATTGATTTACTACAAGCTGAATAGACCATAAACTTGTCATGAGAATAAAGATAGAAAAGTTCCCAAAATCAAGATCCAAGAAGAAACAAGAATAGACTTGAATCAAAAGTCCAATTTCACTTCATCACATGTCCATATTAAATTTATTTATTTTAATCTGAAAATAACTAGAACTTACAGATCGTGGACAAGGAATTAAGAACTGAATTTTGTTGTAAAAATGTTGCGGTGTTGTTGATTTATTGTCTTGAATCATTGTTGAAGCTTTGTTCTTTGAATTGATTTGAGTTTGAATGCTTGTACTTTGATTTGGAGACGGCGGCCATGGTTCAAGAGATATTTTAGCAGCATAATGTTGTAAGAATGATTTGTTATGAATTAGGTTAGATCTTAGGGTATATTTATAGGTGTAGGAACTATTTAGGGCCTTTAGATCAACCCTAGAATCAATCCGGACCATCAAAACACGTCCCGGGCTTCAAAAATGGGTTCTGGGCCAAAACAGGTCGACCAGGTCAACCTGTAAGGGGGGAGGTCGACCACATGGTCGACCTGTAAGGGGTAGGTCGACCCCCAGGTCGACCACCTGGTCGACCTGACCCCCAGGTCGACCTGCCTGGTTCTGTGCTGCCTGAAATTTACTGAATCTTCTACATGTCATAACTTCTTCATCCGGACTCCGATTTTCGAAAACTTGGGCTCGTTTCCATGTAGAATTCCGAGACGAACGCATTGGCGCAACCCGTTTCCCTTGATTCTCATTTTAAAAATTAATTATACCTTGATTTATTGTTTTAACATGTTATTAAAATTCGGGTTGGTACATTCTCCCCTCCTTAAAGGATTTCGTCCCCGAAATCTTCAAGTTAAGAAGAATGTGTCCTACCATCCAATCATCCATCTAGTAAATTATCAATCACAGGCATTCATTGTCCTTAAGATATTTCTAATGTTGTATGAACATATGCAAGAAGTGTGTGTATATGTTCCTTGTCTAATGCAAATGATCAGGCCTGATTGATCTTCTTAATGCAAAATATGTTTAATGCCATGAGTCCAACATGTATGCAAATAGTCCTAGTCACATAAACACTATATGTGTGCACAAACATCCATCCATATGCAACATCCACATGATAACACATTCAAATTCATCCATAAACAAGTATAAACACTCATGCACATACAATATGAGAGGTGACTGAGTCGATCTAGCGTCTAATATGCGTGTATTTGAATCCACGAGCAACCACTAGCAAACACTTGCAACCACTTGCAACCATAACATGTCTCAAACACATGTTTTCATTCGTAGGTTTCTACTTAAAGATATAGTCGAACGATAGAAGCAAGTAAAAACTTTATGCCCATTAGGCAATGTCAAAACTGGAAATCTACGTTACGTATATACTGATTTGGAGAACTCCCTAAGCACCATCCCCGAAGACCGAAATCAACATCAGACTGACACCCAAAAAATTACTCAACCCAACTAATATATATGATTCTAGGAAACTAAGCATGATAGGCTCCTTTTAGGTCATAAGAAATCCCTTCCTAAACCGACCCATATCCTATAAAACCCTAAAGGTTTGGTCAACCCAATGGACACCCTCAAACCCCAACATATCTTACAAACATATGAGTCATACTTTCTATGGGGTTTGCAACATAAATAGGATTAAAAATAAGACCGAGAGGATACACTTAAAAGATAGCATGCAAATAAGTTTTACAGAAAAAGAAAGATCAAGGATATACTCTCAAAAAAAAAGATATGATGCGCGTATCTAGTCTTCAGCCTTCTAAGTCGTATTTCTTTGAGCTTAACTCCATTGTGCCTTGACCTTCTTTAACTTCGTGATTTTTTAGCTTCTTAATTCCTATTTCCAGAATATGAGTTGGAACTCATTTCACTGTCGTCTCTCATTCCACTTTCACTTATTCTCTTTCTAGTATACCCGATTCAAACATAACTGCGTACTCATGGTTTCATGCAAGCTCTCCAAAATTCACTAGTGAATCTTGGATCTCGTTCACTTACTAGAAGGTATTCCACATCAATGAATTATCTCTTGAAAATAAACAAATGCCAACCATGTTGCCAAGTGTACTTACTAAGGTGATTTTCTATAACTCATGCGTAAACGAAATGAACCATCCGCCTTAGTGGCGAACACTACTCGAGCGGATTACAAATTACCAATAAATGTGTCAATAGATTCTAGGTAACTAATCATGACAGAACCCTATAGGTTACACGAGACTTCGAGGGCATTACCGAGGCAAGTCAAGAGTCTAACTACCCTCCTTTCAAAACCGAGAATGGCACCCTTACTGGATAACCACTCCATCCCTAGAATCAACCCATAACACAAAAACATAAGCGTTACATCTAAACTCAATACTTGGCATAGACATTCTCAAATCCAAACAAGTTATGAATAAGCAAGCCGATTCCCCAATAGGATTTGAGACAAAAATTGGGACCCTCTACCACGCTAGTACTAAGGTGCAGAGATTCAACTATTGAAGCAGAATAAAAAGGATGCGATGTACAAAAACAAAGTTCCCATGGTATGATAGAAAAGAAAAGCTAAACCTTTAACAGAAACATTACCACCTCTCTTAGGTACACTAGTAGTGAGGGCATACAATTGCCCTCTCGACGATCTTGTCCTCTGCCCTTGTCCTTGTCCTATAATACTTAACTACATGTCCCTTTTTACCATACTAAAGATACTTTCTCTTGTCATGGGTTTTATTATTCTTTCACTTTGGCCTCTTTCCTTTCACCTTTTCCTCCTTCGTGGATTAAGCCATATCAACAAGTTTCTCATCCTTAGGCTTGTGTTCTTTATCCTCGTTCCTACTATCCTTGTATAGTTTGTTGACAAGTTTCTCGAAAGCTGCCTCCATCGCACGGTAACCCTACAAAGCTTGAAATAAGATTAGTTGCAGATGGAACTACTGCGGCTACAAATGGAAATTGGGCACTTTTTTGCCCTCCTACATGTGTCGTACACCTACAAAACTATGGTGAAAAAGAAAGAGAGAAGAGACTCAAGGAGAGAATCAAAAGATAGTGCATATGGCTTTGGGGAATATGCCTTTCGTAAAACAAAACTTTTCTTAGAAAAATGCTTCTTTGTAAACGTTTTGAAAATAATTTCAGAAGGTTTTTAAAAGCTTTTGCCCAGTCTGGTAACCTTCTTTTCTGATACTAAATGTAACACCCCACATCCGTTAAGGTCACTCACAAAGGGAATTCCTTAACTTCAATGGAGCATTATGGTATTGGAACAGAAATATTACAAGATAGACATTTATAAAACAGCGGAAAGTAAAGTAGAAGTACTTCAAATCATTTATTAAATATAATTGTTTAAAATAAAAGCCCATTAACTTCAAATACCCAATTACATAGCTAAAATATCTGTCTTGCTCAAGAAAAAAAAGAAGCATAAAAATAAATTGTAGTATTCCCCAATAAAGCAAAGCAAGCCATAGCCAAGAGAAATCCAAACCGTACATGAAAGAGCCTTGGAGCATGGTAAGATCCAAACTAAGCTGTATTCCTAACCTGCGAACCTTGGGGGGGGAACGAAAGAAAAAGAGGCGAAACAAAACGGGTCAGTCATAAAGAATGAGTAAGTCCTAGTGACTTTCAGCATAAAAACAGGTAAAGATAACATGGAATGAATAAAATGAAAGTAAACATAAGCATGATGACAAGATAAGCTACAGGCACGATGAATCAAGTATAACATCCCATAATTCCTATCAAGAGTAGCATCACAAGGTTTCTATCAAGTATCACATCGCAAGATTTCTAAGCTTCACCATTAAAATATTTCTATGATATCTATTTACTCTGCCCCACCTAACTAGCATCCTCACAAGTGTCTTACATGGAATGTTTCATATTCCTACTAGTGTTCCAACTAGTGTCCTGTGTAACAAGGATCCTTACCCCTACTAGTGTCCCAACTAGTAGCCCGTGTTATATAATAAGGTGATCCAACCCCGTAGTTGTGGTAGCCTCCAGGACTACATCTAATATGAGGATCTTACCTCAACCAGACCAATTGACATGAAAGTGTTAGATGTATCCTTACTACCTTAATCGATCGGCTCCTACTCGACCTAGTTCTCGTTTGTGTCATGCGGCCCCCTACTTGTAGATACCTGTGCTGGTCCCACCCTAGTGTGTATCAATCCCTAGGATGGCAACCCCGACACAATTCTTGATGCACAGCTTTATATCTACTAATGCCCAGTGGCGAAATTTTCCACTCCGGAATATGTGCAAGCTCGTAATCCGTCGGAACCGGCACTGCTACATCACCTGCCGCCATTTTGACCGCTTATAATCAGCCCAGTAATCGTGTCCCACCTTGCCTAGCTCAGGGTACCGTTGATACCTAATGTGGGTTACTGCTAACTAGGTCCCGCTACTATGGTTTTCCTAGGGTCTATTCGTATACCCCACAGGTTGGTTAAGTGTTATCCATTCAAGTTAACTTAACCCCACCACCCATCATGTTACCTTGGTTAAGTGTTCTCTCTTGTGTTACTTAACCCTACCGCATGTCTTGTTATATCGGTTAAGTGTTGCCTTCGCGTGTTTACTTAACCCTACCACACACCATGTCATATTGGTTAAGCATCGCCAACCCATTTAACTTAACCCTCACATTCGTCAGATTGCATTGGTTAAGTGTTTTCAAGTAATTCATGGCTTAACCCGCCCATGTATCATGTCAAGTTGGTTAAGTGATGTCTAGTGATTCATAACTTAACCCCGCTATCTTAGCATATCAAATTAGTTAAGTGTTTTCAAGCAGTTCATGACTTAACCCGCCCATGTATCATGCTAAGTTGGTTAAGTATTATCTATATGTTCAAGTTGACTTAACCCTGCCACGCGTCATGTTATATTGGTTAAGTGTCATTAGTCTAGTCATATTACTTAACCCACCCATTCATGTCATATCGGTTAAGTGTCAACTAGTCATATTACTTAACCCACCCATTGGTCTGATTAACAGTTATGTTGGTTAAGCGTTCTTAGTTTACTTAACCCTACGCACTGGTCTAATTAACATGTTATGTTGGTTAAGCGTTCTTAATTTACTTAACCCCACCCACTTTTCTAATTAACATGTTATATTGGTTAAGTGTCGACTATTCATATGTTACTTAACCTTTCCATTTTTAGCATGTCTGTTTATTAGCATTAATTAATTATTAATGCGTCAACCATTCACATTAGACCTGTTGTTGCGGTCACTGGATATGCCGGGCGGTTCCGGGCAGAATTACACCACAACTCAGTCTAACCTCGGTTTTAAGCACGATATGACTAACTTCTCACATTGGATCTTATTATTTGCAGTCACTGGATATGCCGGGCGGTTCCGGGCAGAATTACACTGCAAACTCAACCCAACCTCGAGTTAGCCATGTTCACGTTCGTGTTTATATTCACGTTCAATTTCATGTTTCAACCACGTTCATATTTCCAGTTATATGCCAATTATCAAGTTCATAATTCACGTTTTTTCCCCAATACGTATTACCAAATTATTATCATAATTCACTATAAGGTTATGCCAAGTTATAGCCTTTTATTTACAATACATGCCAACTACCCAAAACCCAACTTAGGCGCGTTCATATTAAACCTCTACCAAGTCATAAATTATCATATATATTTCAACTCCAAATTTTACATAATTAACATATGCGCAAGTTCTAGATTACATGTCAGTTTTACATATGCCCAATTCATACCAAATTTACATATGTTCAATTCATGCAGTTTTACATCTATGCCAATTTATGCCAATTTACGCATATACCAAGTTTCATGTCGTTTTACATATGTCAAGATTCATGATTTACATGTTTACAAAGCTATGCTTAATTTACATAGATCAAGTTTTATACCCAAAATTACATGTATACCACGTTTACACCAATTTACCCATAACAAGTTCTAGCCAAATTACATATATCAAGATCCATGTCAAATTACATATATCAATCCCAATCGCTCAATAACCATTAAAATGACAATACACAAAATTACCCCGTTTCATGTTAATGGTAAATTATCCTCAAACATCCAATTTTCATACAATTCCACCAAACACGTATTTTCCACTAGGCAATATTCCAATACTTCCCCCGTATACCATCGCACATATATCCTAGTTTTGGCCTAGGTCCGAAATTGACCTAGGTTCATCAAAAGAAAATAAATAGGGGAAGGTAGAAGTTGCAATAAAAACAAGATAAGAGAGAAAACGACATAAAAACATCATCTCAGGCATAAAGAATAGATCTTGATAATAATATCAACATGAACCAAGATTATTGATTTACTACAAGCTGAATAGACCATAAACTTGTCATGAGAATAAAGATAGAAAAGTTCCCAAAATCAAGATCCAAGAAGAAACAAGAATAGACTTGAATAAAAGTCCAATTTCACTTCATCACATGCCCATATTAAATTTAATTATTTTAATCTGAAAATAACTAGAACTTACAGATCATGGACAAGGAATTAAGAACTAAATTTTGTTGTAAAAATGTTGCGGAGTTGTTGATTTATTGTCTTGAATCATTGTTGAAGCTTTGTTCTTTGAATTGATTTTAGTTTGAATGCTTGTACTTTGATTTGGAGACGACGGTCATGGTTCAAGAGATATTTTAACAGCATAATGGTGTAAGAATGATTTGTTATGAATTAGGTTAGGTATTAGGGTATATTTATAAGTGTAGGAACTATTTAGGGCCTTTAGATCAACCCTAGAATCAATTCGGACCATCAAAATACGTCCCGGGCTTCAAAAATTGGTTCTAGGCCAAAATAGGCCGACCAGGTCGACCTGTAAGGGGGGAGGTCGACCACATGGTCGACCTGTAGAGGGTAGGTCGACCCCCAGGTAGACCACCTAGTCGACCTGACCCCCAGGTCGACCTTCCTAGTTCTGTGCTGCCTAAAATTTGCTGAATCTTCTACAGGCCATAACTTCTTCATCCGGACTCCAATTTTCGAAAACTTGGGCTCGATTCCTGGTAGATTTCCGAGACGAACGCATTGGTGCAACCTGTTTCCCTTGATTCTCATTTTAAAAATTAATTATACCTTGATTTTTTGTTTTAACATGTTATTAAAATTCGGGTTGTTACAAGATCTGCAAAAAAAATCGTCAAAATTCGAGATTACCAAATTTTCACCCTCTACTTTCACGATTCGAGCAACTTTCATGAGGTTGAGGCATGGTTCCATCGCACTTCCGGCTTTGTTGACCTCTGGACCGTCGTGGCCACTGGTCGGAGGCTTTGACGGTCGGACCGGCGGTCCGATCCAGTCATGATAACACTGCCCATGAGTGATCAAATTAATATGATACAAAGCACCTTTATATAATAAAAAGAATTTAATTATGAGTGAACAAACAAAAGGCAAAGCTAACAGAAATGATATTGAAGACTTTACCGCTATTTAGGCAGAAGTGGCCATATAAATGATGTCATCCATGATTACTTTATTAATGTAATGTTGATTTGCATATATGTTGAGGAAAATTTATCTTAGATATTTTGATCATACTTTAGCATAGAAGTTTCACTTAAATTTGAACCAATTAGTAGACATCAGGGTAGTAATTCTCATATTAATTTCTCTCTCTTATGTGATATTCAATCCTATGTTGGTTTTGAGAATTTCTTGGTTAATAATCATTGAAACATTTTTGCTATAGTGTTGTTATGCATAAGAAAACTTTGGGATGAAAACCAATATGCAACGATGCTAACCCTTTCTATACGACTAACCACTGTTGTTAATATTGCCTACTTCTTGTGATTTACACCTGGTAATCAATACTATTATTGCTTTATATAAAGAGTCTTATGTTTGACATAATTGAGTCTTGTTGCACAAGCCATATTATGTGTATTTTGCAAATGAAATGTGTTTTCCTTGGTTTCGAATCTAGTTCCTGAGCATAAATGTAGCTTTCAGGATAATTTGATTTTATTTTTTACCTTGTAAAAAAAATACATCTAAGATATTATTGAGTGACTCTGCTATAGCAGAGTTAAAGCGTCCAATAGTAATACATTACAATCTATACGAATAGGATGAATTTATTTGTATTTAAGCTAATGTTAAAGCAAATCCTAATGTTGATACAATATAACCTTTAGGGCATGGCACTAATATGTTTAAAAATTAACCAGGCTTGTAATTATTTTGTAAACAGAAAAAAAGCAAAACAAGGCGAGCTAGATAATGAAGTCCGTCTTGGGAATTGTTATTTGTTTGTATTTGTAGTCTAGCGTGTCTATTTGTCTCTGTTCGTAATTGGTATTGTTAACAATATGTAATTGTTGTTAATATTTTACGTATCTGTCTTCTTTAAGTAACAAAGTCTCTCTTACAAATGACATCCATGTAACTATACAAATGTTTATACTAGTGTTTTATATTTGGATTGAGTTATTTTTCTTTTGATCAAATACGGTGTAAGTCTTACTAGGATAATTCCAAATTTATTGGTGGAATCATTCTGATGAATCTCACTGATTGAACTCTCAGATTTGCAGATCTGGTCCACTGCTGCTAAAAGATGTACTAGCAGCAGTCTAGTTTTAAATTGCAAATTGGTGTACTTGTTACTCGGTATTTCTATATGTCTATATATTTAATAGCCTTCTAAAAATATGGCTTATTGACGTTTGGCTGTAACTGTTTTGCTCTTCTATTTTTTTGTTTTTTCATATTTTTTTACAGGCATTGTTGAATTATGAGAGATATAAAATTCTTATTGGAATCTTTACTTACGTGTAACCTTCACTTCAGAATCCTATAGCTGTTGAGGTAAGCCATTTCATTTTGAAGCATCTGTAATGTAGACGAATGTCATTGAGCACTGTAATTTTGGTAACATTATGCTTATCATGGTTTTTAAATCACTATTTTTCGTAAAAATGATTAATCATTATTAGGCTATTTTAGTTGTGCATGTCTTCTCTTTCAACATGCACAATATGCATAGCTTATCTGCTATGCATTTTAGTTTGGCAGTTGGTTTCCCCAATCGTATGTGGGGTTTCATTCATTTGAAGTTTGAAAAGTTAAAGGAAAGTGGTACGAAATAGAGGATGATTAGAGAAGCATTGTGTAAAGTTATAAGAGTCTGTTGAGAAAATGACTGTTATGTTGTATAGTTAAAAAACCAAGGGTATTTTGTGCATACACTTTTATAACGGTGACAGGAAAAATCACGACAAAAGCAGATATCTTCAGCTTCGGGGGCAGGGGAGGGGGTCCTAATGGAGCTCATAACGGGTCTGTCCACTTTGGACGAAAGCAGACCTGAAAACTCCGTTATCTTGCATCATGATTCACCGAAGCAATATCCAATGTAGAAACTCTCAAATCATCAGTAGACTCATCGATAGAGCTCACAAAGGAAACATTTCAAGGCATACAAATGGCATCTGAAATCTCTGAGCACTGTGTATAGAAGACCAGATATGTGGCATATAGTTTATATTCTATCTCCTCTTGTAGAGAAGTGGATGCCATCAAAAGGAAAATTAGATGAATTCTTAGATATGGATTTGAAAAAGCCATTGCATCAATTGGTTGAGTCTTGGGAAAACTGCAATGGTCAGAATCTGAGTTTTGCAAGAAAAGATGATGATAGTCAGGGTAGTATTCCTGTTAGACCCTTGGGTTTTGCTCAGTCTTCTACTTTTTTTGATGGTCGGTAAATTTTTTTATCTGTTTTTTCCTCTCTTTCTTGGTTTCTCTCTGTATTCTTTTCGCAGTAGTGAAATGAACTTTACTAATTTGTGCATGAATGCATGAGGATAAACAAATTTTGGTGCATGTTTAATTTTTTTTGTTTTCCTCATCGTAGGTAGATAAAAAACCATTTGTTGAGGTAAGCTATTTCATTTTTGAAGCATCTGTAATGTAGACGGATGTTATTTGAGTATTGTAATTTTGGTAACATTATGCTTATCATGGTTATTAAACCACTTTTTTCGTAAAAAAATGTTAATCGTTATTAGGCTATTTTAGTTGTTCATGTCTTCTCTTTCAACATGCACAATATGCATAGTTATAAAAGTTAAATCAAATAATCACATAACATAGTCTGAAGCAAACCAATAAACACAATCATTTATTGGACGACTTCGTACGAACCTTCTCCTTGATCCTAATAAAAACCGAGGGTGGTTCCAGCCTTAAACTTCTTGAGTCCACTGCCTAAAAGATGGAGGCATGAAACTTGCTTGTGAATGCAAGTACCAAAAAGGAACTAGTTGTCACAGATAAATCACTCCTGCTCTTCTTGCTACTGAAATGGGTCATCGCTGTTGCACATATATTATCTAATGCAGCAAATCTGGTGGCATGTTCTGTCACAATAAATTGCTCAATTTGAAGATTGGAACAACTGGGTTTGCTCCTGCTTTGTTTTTCATTGTAGTTTTTCTTGTGATCATTTTTATGGCTCAGTTCTTGGTGCGTCAAACTTTCCAAAAGTTAATGTTGTTGTTGGGTTATGGTCTTGCATGTCGAGATTAATGGCAGCGGAAACCACCTCAACTCACACAGCCCAGTCTAGTACAGAAAATGAACAAAGACAACAAAAACAAAGAGAACACAAAGGGTTTAACGAGTTTCAGCTGTAAAGCCTACGTCATCGGGCAAAGAGAGTGATTTTATTACCTCACAATGGAGAACACACAAGAAAAGAACTCATACAAAGCTTTCACAAAATACTCTCAGCTCACTGTTTTCAGTTTTTTGTTTAATGGCTGCTGCCCTCATTCTCAAACCCTCACAATGATGTATATATATAGTATAAACTGTTGTTGGGATTCAACAAATAATAGGCCCACAAAAGTCCTAACATACTAGTGCATTTTCAATGCATGTGCCTGCACATAAAATGCAGCAGTCTTCACAATTCTCCACCTCGGATCATGCAAAAAAGCATGAGATGATCACACACAAAGCACTCTGATTGCCACATATCCAGCTGTACCACCAAAGTAGTTGCCTACGTACCCAAAGGATCAAGCTGTCGTAGTTCATCTTGATGTCTCGCAAATGATACTTCATAGTGTTCCAAAGAACCTCCACCCCATCGGGGTATCATACATCAAACATACAAAACATTAATCTAGTCAAGACAATGCTTAAACTTGACACTGGGAACCACTTTAGTCAATATGTCTGCGGGATTCTCTTTTGCATCAATCTTCACCAAGAGAATATGACCGTCAGCTAATACTTCTCTAATGAAATGATAATGCACATCAATGTGCTTTGTTCGGGCATGATGAACTTGATTCTTTGCTAGGTTGATGGCACTCATACTATCACAATACACAGGAAGTTGATCTTGCACCACTCCCAAATCATCCAAAAAACCTTGTAGCCATATAGCTTCTTTGAAAGCTTCAGTCACTGCCATATACTCTGCCTCTGTAGTAGATAGAGCCACTGTCTACTGTAGAATAGACCTCCAACATATAGGACCTCCTGCCATGGTAAACACATACCTTGTAGTAGAGTGTCTCTTATCCAAATCACCAGCATAATCTGAGTCTACATAACCAACATATAGGTGACTATTGTTCATATCCTCACAAATTCTAAACCAGCATCAATAGTTCCCAAAAGATATCTCAAAATCCATTTGACAGCATTCCAATGCTCTTTTCCTGGAGCATGCATATAACGACTGACCATACTCATAGCATGTGAAATATCTGGTCGTGTACAAACCATCGCATACACAAAACTCCCAACAACATTAGCATAAGGCACATGTGCCATAAACTGAATCTCATCATCAAAGGAAAGACACATAGTTTCATTCAATTTAAAATGAGTAGCAAGAGGAGTACTTACCGATTTGGTTTCTTTAGAAATGCCAAATTTCCTTAATACCTTCTTCAAATATGTCTTTTGAGATAAACACACCTTGCCCTTCATTCTATCTCTCTGAATCTCCATGCCAAGAATCTTCTTTGCATCTCCAAGATATTTCATTTCAAATTCAGCTGACAAGTTACATTTTAGCTTCTCAATCTCGGACTTGCAAGTAGATGCAATCAACATATCATCTACAAACAAAACCAAATAAATGAAAGAACCATCACTCAGCTTCTTCAGATATACATAGTGACCATGATGGCTTCTTGTGTATGCTTGGCCTAACATAAAATGATCAAATCGTTTATACCACTGTCTCGGAGACTGTTTCAGTCCATACAACGATCTTTTCAGCTTACACACCAGATCCTCTTCACCGGGAGATTTGATTCCACTTGGCTGAGTCATATAGATCTCCTCATCTATATCTCCATGTAAGAACGTTGCTTTTACATCCATCTGAACCAGATTCAAGTCATACTACACTACCAAGGCTAAAAAAATACGAATAGAGGAGTGCTTCACAATCGGAGAGAATATTTCATTGTAGTCAATTCCCTCCTTCTGGGCATAGCCTTTTGCAACTAGCCTTGCCATGTAGCGAATCTCATTTTTCTTCATTCCTTCTTTCTTAGCATATACCCACTTACATCCAATAGCTTTCTTGCCCTTAGGGAGCTTGGAAAGAACCCAGGTGTCATTCTTTTGAAGAGATGTCATTTCTTCACCTATAGCCTCTTTCCATTCTTCACACTCAACGCTATGAAGAGCTTGTGTGTACGTCTCAGGAATGCCTTCATCAGTAACTGGTAAAGCATAAGTTACACAATCCCGAAACCAACCTGGCTTCTTGATATCCCTTTTCGGTCTGCAAGAAGCAATTGACTCTGGAACACTCCCTTTGGCCTCTGTTTCTATTCCTAACCCATCTTCGGAATCATCAGCACTGCCCGGTCAACCGTAACTTCATCTGTTTCAACAACTGAATCTGTCACCTCTTCAGAAGTAGGTCTCGCTAGTACAGTTTCATCTGGGACTTGTGTAACAATATCGAACTTCACACGCTGCAGATTCTCACAATTACTGCTCTCATTCTCAACCTGATGAGAACCCTTAGGCTTTAGCATAACAGCCTCATTAAAAGTAACATCCCTGCTTATAATCATTTTCTTGGTAACTGGATTCCAGAGTTTGAACCCTTTGACTCAAATCTTCATGCCAATAAATATTGCCTCAATAGCACATACTCCAAGCTTATTGTCCTTCACATGATACCAAGCAGGACAACCAAATACATGAATCAACTCACAGTCATAAGCGGGCTTACCATACTAGATTTCCATTGGTGTTTTGCCTCCTAATGCAGATGAAGGCAACCGATTGATGAGAAAACATGCATAAGTAACAGCTTCAGCCCAGAATGCTTTGCCTAATCCAGAATTAGACAACATACATCGTACTCTCTCTAGCAGTGTACGATTCATCCTTTCTGCAACTCCATTCTGCTGTGGTGTTTCTCTAACTGTGAAATGTCTCTTGATTCCCTCGTCTTCACATACTTTGTAAAATGGATCACTTGTGTAATCTCCACCGTTGTTTGAACGAAGTACTTTGAGTTTTCTACCCATTTGAGTTTCAACTGCTTTCTTCCATCTCACAAATATTTCCAGAACATCACTTTTTTGTCTCAAGACATACACCCATACATGCCTAGAATAGTCACGAATAAAAGAGATAAACCAATGCTTACCTCCTAAAGAAGCATTTTTGGAAGGACCCTATACATCCGAATGAACATAATCTAGGACTTCACTAGATTTATGGATTCCCTTACCAAACCGAGATCTTGTCTTCTTGCCTTTTACACATTGTTCACAAAAATCTAACTTACAGAACCAACCTCTTTCAACAGATTTTGCTTAATTAAAGCATTCAAAGATTTCTCACCTGGATGTGCAAGCCTTATGTGCAAGATTCCTTAGCAGCAATTTCACTCTGCTTGGCTGTAGCTACATCCCCAATGACTGTTCTCCCATTTAAGTAGTACAAGTTGTAATGACGTGAACCTTTCAAAACAATTATTGATCTAGAAATCACCTTCATTACTCCATTTTGGCCATCAAGTCTTAATCCCTTGGATTCAAGCATTCCTAAAGAAATCAGATTCTTTTTCATATTTGGCGCACACACCTCACATTTTTCAGTTCTCTAACCATGCCATCATGCAGTTTCAGGCGAATACTACCAATTCCCATAATGCTACAAGAATTTTGATTTCCCATCAATACTTCCCCTCAAACTTCATAAAATTTGAAAACCATTCTCTATTTGGAGTCACATGAAAGGTAGCACCCGAATCAAGTATCCACTCATTATCTTTTGCTTTAGAGTTAGAAGGTACCAAGGTTAAACAGAAATCTGACTCATTCCCTATGTCTTTGCTGGACTGGATGACATTTGCTATAATTTTGCCTTTCTAGACCCGCTCCTTGACCTTAGGACAACCCTTAGCCCAGTTGCCTTTTTCATGACACCAAGCACATTCATCCTTAGCCAAACGCCTTTTTGCTTTCGAGTATCCTTTACTCTTATTAGGATGTTGGCCAACATTTTTCTTATGTTCTGCCTCTCACTACAAGAGCATCACCACTATCTTCTTTGGAGATATCATCTCTATCAATCTTTCAGAATTCTTCACTGCGTAATGATGTAGCAACTTCATCATAAATCAGCTTGTCTTTGCCATGAATTAGCGACTTAATCACAGGTTCATATTTCTCTGGAAGAGAATTCACTAAGCACAAAGCTTTCTCCTCATCTGGAATGATCTCATCATAATTAACCAACTCCGTAAGGAGTTTGTTGAAGGAATCTAGATGCTCAGTCAGAGTTGCACCATTCTTCATATTGAACCGATACAAATTTCTTTTTAGATGAATTCGATTTGCCACATTCTTCACAAGGTACTTCGCTTCAAGTTTTTCCCATAATTCTTTCAGCGGGGTCTCATGTTGATAGTTTACTCTGATATCGGCTTCCAAGCAACCCCTAATCATAGCCAAACAAAGCCTTTGATTCTTTTCCCACTGTTTTTCTGACCATTCTTCTAGTTTCTCTATTCGCAGACAAGCTTCCAAATCCAAATGTTCAGGTGCATCGGACACATCAGTTCTCCACAAACCAAAGTTATTGTTTCCATTAAATTTCTCTACATCTAACCTTGCTCTGTGATACACTATTTTTTTAGATTGACTAGATTCACCCATTTTCGCAACACAAGCAACTTACACAAGAGAAACAAACACAAATGGAAAAATATGCCTTCCCAGGAATTTCGTCAAGCACCTTCTGTGCACTAAATTGAACTCACAAATCCAAAGACTGAAACCGCAAGCTCTGATACCAATTATCGAGATTGATGGTAACGGAAGCCACCTCAACTCACACAGCCCAGTCTAGTATAGAAAATGAACAAAGATAACAAAAACAAAGAGAACACAAAGGGTTTAACGAGGTTCAGCTGTAAAGCCTACGTCCTCAGGCAAAGAGAGTGGTTTTATTACTTTACAATGGAGAACACACAAGAAAAGAACTCATACAAAGATTTCACAAAATACTCTCAGCTCACTATTTTCAGTTTTGTGTTTTATGGCTGCTGCCCTCATTTTCAAACCCTCACAATGATCCGTATATATAGTATAAACTGCTGTTGGGCTTCAACAAATAATAGGCCCACAAAAGTCCCAACATACTAGTTCATTTTCAATGCACATGCCTGCACATAAAGTGCAGCAGTCTCTACATTGCATCACCCTTTCTCTTGCATCGAGTTATATATATATATATATATATATATGTTTTATAGGTGCAACAACAAGGACCTTGGATATATTATGCCAAACTCTGAAGCATCAAAGACCCATATGGGTGATGATGATCCTTTACTGAACCTTGGCAGTGGAAATTCAACTATCTGGACGGGCACCTGGTTTTAGCTTTAACCTACATGCAAGATTGTCCGAATTATGTGCTCACTGTACTTCTGTAAGTGTTGCGAGGAGGAGTTTGATCATTAGTGCCCATGGATATCGAATTGTGTTGGAAAGAAAAATTAATGGAATGTTCAGATTTATACTGAATTGTGGTATGTAAGTTTTCTTCGGATCTTTGTTTTTTGTTACCGGCAGCGACTTTGAAAATGACCTTATCTTAGCTACTGTTCTTCAAGGATTCTTTGAAGTTGTTATCCTTCTGCTCAGGTACATTTTGTCCCATCTTAGCAACTATCCATTTACACATGCACATGTGCATACACGTACACACACTCTCTCTCCTGCCTCCCTCCCTCTCTCTCTCTTACATTGTTAAGGTTGTTTTGTATATAAATTGCTTTAATTTTTTTCAAAAACAACTTAGAAAAAGGAGAAGCACTTGTACACTTAAATTTGATCCTCTTATGCGTTGATGAGATTGTGGATAGAGGGTAAGATTGTTACTTTATAGCAGTTTCTGTATTTGTTTAGTATGTACTTAAAATAAAAGAAAACAAGTCTTGATTGACTTATACGTGATGAAGTGAGAATAAGTTAGTCATTTTTCAATGAAAATATAATTGAATAATGAATCAAATGCAGTCTTGTAAACTTCTATAAAATATCTGCTATAGAAACTCCATAATTTATGGCTTTGATTTCATTCAGGATGAATTCAAAATGATAAGTGTTCACGTGAAGGGTTTAATTGTCTGTATAGAATTTTAAAAATTGGACAATTTTTGGATGCATGTTCTGAATGTAAATAACTTGCCATATGTTTAATTAAATAAAAAATCAAGGCAGAAACTGTAGCTACTTCACATTAATAAGTTTTTCTCCCAAATTTCCACCTATTTGTCAGAAAGGGTGAAGATGAAGTTAAAGGGATTCTCAAACTTACTCTGAATATTATTATATAACTAAATTTTTGAATTTCACACAAATTACAAGATCAAACATGAGTTTTGCTAAGGAATTCAAATAGGAGCGTTAAGGTTGCCAAATTCTAAAATGCTAACTCTAAGAATAAAATATCAAATTGATTCCTTTTGTTAGTAACAATCATTGGTCTTAAATTAATTCTGATTTTTTTTACTGATATGTAAAATTATACTTGCTTGGTATCATATTTTTTGTTTGTGCATTCATTTTTGTTCGTCACTGTGTTTCATTTAGTTTTCCCATATTAGTTGTTTAAATTTTATGCTTGTGCGTTTTCAACTATGTTTTAATTCCATGTATTTTGCTTTTACAGTCTATGCCTGTTTTCACTTATTCTCAAACTTGCAAATATTTTTTGAAATTTTCCTCCAGCTTCTTTATGAATTGGCTTTAACTATCATATTGAATTGCAAATTTGAAATTCTCTATGGTTATTTCTTTTTGCAAGAGAAAAATTAACAAAATAACACCTACATATGGTACAAAAAGCTAATAAAGGGTGTTCCCTGAAGTTGTTGAATGTTTTGTTTGTAACTTATCATATAACTATATTAGTTTGAGAATCCCTTAGTTAACATGTCAGAGAGGGTTTAAGGTCAAAGGTACCCTTGTAGACCTGCATATGACCACCGAGTAATGGGTTAGGGAAAAAAAGAGTTTTTCCGATTACTGCTTGTATGATGCAGAGGTGCTTGTATGTAGAATTTATTTTTCAAGTTACTGCTTCAATATTTCTTTTTCAATTTTGTCTATAAAGCACTGTTTAACTCTATAATTCATTGCTTTTTCTTTGTGTCTGAAATATCTATCAATAGTTTATTGGCAGAGTTTCTTATTTATGTTTTCTTTTGTTGCAGTGGTTCAGAGAAGCATGATAGCAACTCGTCCATCCTTCACCTGCATTTTTGATGAAGACATTTGAAATCAAAGTTGTCTTCTTTTGTCCATTTTGTAGTTGATTAGCAGCTATTTAGTAAACTATATTGTAATTTACATATTATTTGAATGACATGTATAAAATATTATGTTATAATTTATATATTTGTTGTCTCTAAAAATGTATTATGTTTTTACGTATCTAAGCAAGATGAAAATGTATATATATACGTATAATATGTATAAAACAAATTAAAGAGGAGAAAGAGGGCTGGACTAAATGTAAAATCAATTTATCAATTCATAGCGTTTCGAAAAACGCTATGATATCACAAAAACAAAAGCTGTAGCAAGCAATAGAGCATACAAATATAAACGCTACAGAAAATAATTAAGGAACGCTATGATAAGTGAATAAAAAATGTTATAATACTTGCATAATAAACGCTATAGCAAGTTCCATTTGCCTAACAATTTATATAGCGTTTACATTTGATAGCATATTAAACGTTATGAAAGTTAAATTTTCCATAGCGCTTATCATCATGCTATTAAAATTTGAATATCTGTTATAGCATGTGGTTATACAGCGTTCTCTGAAACGTTATAGAAGCCTGTAATAGCGTTTTTCAAATGCTATGGAATCCCTGTTTTGTTGTAGTGATCGAAGCTTGAAATTCAAATTTAAGATTTAATATAAACAAACACACATATATAAATAAATATATAATAATAATGTTTTCATTGGGACGACCAAATACCAAGTCAGGTCAACGCAAAGGTCGACCGAGGCCATACATGGGTCGACCCCTGTGTCGACCCACCTGGGTGATGGGTCGACCCTTGCGTCGACCTACCTGGGTGATGGGTCGACCTAGTAAAACAAGCCAGGCACAATTTCGTGCTTGACATGAAAAGAGGAACGGTCGAATTTTTATTCTTGGATTTTAGGGCTACGTATGTGGTTGAGAATTGCTTATGTGACCAATCTAGAACGACCGAAGGACATAGCGGTTCATATTGAAATCTAATATCTGATGGCTGAGGGTCTTTTACTCCAACTATAAATAAACCTTCACCCCTCCTTTATTCCTCATAACTCTTCTCTTTTCTCCTATGCTATGCAAATATTCTTCCTGCAAATAATGGAGTTTTTAAATAAAATACTTTATACAATTTATACATATAATTCTGGAGGATTATTTACAAACATATTTTGGGGGATTGTTTACATATGTTCTGGAGTGCTACTGGGCCATATTGGAAGCAATTGCTGGTGAGATTACTGTGGTTATTTAGATTTCTGATAAGTTAAAGTAAAATGTGTACAATAATGGTTGTAGAATGTTTCCAGATCTGAATTATTTATTGTTTATTTTCATATATGAATTATTTACAATTTTTTCAGATTTTACAGTTTACTTATAGATTCAGTTTGTTCCTATTCCGTTATGTAAACCTTTCTGTCTATTTCTATAATTTCTCTTTAGTTAATTTTCAAATTTCCATTAATTGTTATGTTTATATTTCTTTTCCTTTTTCTATTTTATAGTTTTGCAGTTTGTTTTGGTTATGCCCAAATATGCCTAAAAGGCATATGAATACGGTCGAATTAGGCATAGATCTGTATGCCTAATAGCCTATGACGGATTATTATTCTTTTTCTTTTTCTACGGTTGGTTGTGGTAAATCTAATTGATTTGGAATAACCAAACTGGGAGTAAATTGGATATACTGAAATCTGTGACTAAAAAAGGGAATAACTGGATTAAATCTGACTTGGACTTTATAAATGCTTGTGGAACAAATTATGACAGAAATTGAACTATTATCAATATTTGCATATATATGATAATTGGAAAACCAAAATAAACACGTATGGTTTATTTGCAAATTATAATATGATAGGGAATAATTAAAAGGACAGTATGGCTTTAATGTAAATATATTGAATTAAAAGAGTTAAGTTATGAGCATTAGGCTTTAATATGAACACATTGAATTAAAGTGGTTAAGTTACGAGCCCAAGGCTTTAATATGGACATACTGATTTAAGTTATCAGCAAGTAGGCTTTAATATGAAAATATTGACTTAAGTTACGAGGAAGTATGCTTTACTATAGACATATTGATTTACAAAGGGGTAAATTACGAGCCTAAATTTCTATGGTCTATGGATGGTCAAATCAAGGGAGGATTTGGACCAAATATTATTTGTTGGTTAGGATCCATTCCATACAGCATAACCTTTTTATCATTCACAATTTCAAATAGGAGGCGAGGGAATGCACCACGCTGTGTTGTAGTCGTGAGTTGATCCAAGTAAAGGTGGGTACGGGTGCATTCCAGTAGGTCATTGTGTGTCCATTGGTCCAACGAGGGAAAATAAGGCACTACGACACCTGTGGATATGCTTATGTCTTTTGCTGAAGGGCTAGGGCCATATAAACCTAAGCCCATATTAAGCATAGATTATTCACACTCTGGTTAGTCGCCGATTGATAGGTAGTATTAGGAAATTTCTTCATAATTATTTATATTGTTTCGAAATTGTTGGAAGTGCGAAATAGTCATCATTATCAAATCTTATGAATGAAAATAGTCAATCTTTTATGTCATTTCTACTATCTACATTCCTATTTGTTTACTTTTGTAGGATTCCCTCTTATGACACTAGAACTAGTATTTTATTTATTTTCTTTGCTTATTGTTGACATGCTTTTTAGTCAATGCAGTCATGCATGAAATCTCTGAATAACAATACACTCAAGTATTGGGAACATCGTCCGTAGATAGGAAGCGATTTGGTTGAAGTCGCATCACAAACAAAGAATAGCCAGAAAGTCCTAATAGATGACCTCTTTTGGGCCCGAAAACATCAGTTATGGAGCTTTGCTCTGTAACTCTTGTAGCCCTCTGAATTAGCTACAAGTGGAGCTTTTGTTTGGCTAAAACGGACTTACGATTTAGAAGTAACGCCTGTTTCCTTGAAAGCACGCAGAACTGGAAACTTGGAATTTGGGAATTGACTCGATTCCTCGGATCGGATCGGAGGCCTCGGTTCAGATCGGACCTTATCTTCCTGATGAATAGCTTGGCATTTACGTTGGCACGCTGGCACCTTCGGTTTGTTTGGGCTTGCACCCGACCCGCTTTCTCCAGACGCTCAGAAGCGCACACTATCTCTGGCTTGCAGGCTCCGGATCGGTTCGAGGGGACCAGTTAGGTTCGGATCCGATCCGACTTGCTTGGGAATATTTCTACACAGCTAATTTGACCGATTCTCAAGGAGCAACTTCCTCCTATTAACCTGGGTCAAATGCCACATGGCAAAGCATGAACTGGAGAGGCCTTCTCCACATTTTCCACTACTTTCGAGATTTCCTCTGGGCATGCCACGTGGCACCCGAACCAAACCCAGAAATCAGCTATAAGTACACTTTTCGAAGGAAAATGAAGGGATCTTTTGGCTCTGATCCTTTACGGCTTCCACCATTGTTCTCTACAAGGCTATTGCGCAACATAGAAACCAATTTCTACATCAAAAATCATGTATAATCTCCCCTTTTTTCACTTCTTATCATTGTAAACACGAGGATTTCATGATTAACTAACCCCAATTGTACTTGTAACTTCTTAGGATTTAAGAAACTATAAAGTGGGCGTAGGCTTGGTTTGAGCCAAACCACTATAAAAACCTCATGTATCTCGTGTTATTTACTATTTATTATCTGTGATCTGTGAGGACTTCGCACTGAATTTGGGTGTTGGTACCAGATTTTGGTGCAACACTTATCAATATTTCTAGTAATCACAACAGCTCAGAAGACTTTATATCTAACCCATTTTCCTTTCTTTCTTTCCTTTTCCTTCCCCCCCAAGTTCACAGGGAGGAATCACATAGTTTGGGTTGCCTAGTTGATTCTTCCTTGGAGGATTCTTGTTGAAGATGTATTGCTTTTTGCTTCATTTCCACAGTTTAGTTGTTTCTTTTGACTGCTTAGGGAATATTATAAATTATGTACTCTGATGTTATTTTTCTGGTTAAGATTTAAGACATGATATTCTGAGAGAATTTGGTAGTTTAAAAATAAATGGTTTTATCATTTTAATGTAAATTTTCTTCTTCTTCTATTATATAATTTATTTATATCTAGTGAAATCTTAGTCTACGTTATATTTTATGTCTTTATACTCACAATGTCCCCACATTCCTTAATGGGATTTTATATTAGCATATGTTAAGGGGTATAGGGTGTTTCAGATAGCAGGCACTAGTGATTAATTGTTGTTAAGAGATAATTGCTTTGTGTTAATAAATTAAGTAAATTGTTAATGAAGATTAGTGTTGGGTTGTTCTTGATTTAAAAATATTTGTTATAGTGAATAATAGAACAACTATAACATGATTCGTATTGGATTGTTCATTGGGTATTTTAAGGGGTTCTGACCGATATGTCTGATCAATGATATCAATAAAAATTCCTAAACACCTAGACGAGATGATCGAGCGCAGTAACTTGTGGGCTAAATAAAAAATTTATGGAAGAATAAATGAATGTCCCATGAGGATGTTATTAAACTGCTAGCTGAATGATGATAATAAAATTGGATGGCAAGGTGATAGCAGTCCAGCATCGATATAGCAGCCAAATAACGGGATAAATGGTGATGAATGGTTGGTTTAATACCCTTGGAATCGGATTAAATTATTATTTAGTGGAAAATTTGTGTGTATAAGGTGTTTAAGTATTGGTGTTTCATTAAATAAAGATGCTTTGAAACATAAAAAAATATGGAGCATAAGCGATATTTTAGAATACTTCTTAAATTTAGTTAAGAAATGATTACAACCATCAAGTTGGTAACATATAAGGTGAATGGCGAGGCTAATTGATGTTGCAATCAATTTAGCAACCATCATTAGGAGAAATTAATATAATGGAGACAGTGTGGCAATATTTCTGTTGCTTTGAAATATGATAGAGATGGGTGTGTATTCTAAATAATATTCTTTATGAAAGAAATGCTATAAATTTTAGAATTATGGAGGCATGTTTTTGGGGTAAGAATTTAAGTTGGTTAGAACCAAGAATGAAAATTTATTTGGGTATCGCCTTAAGTAAATTGCAAGGACACAATTTATTTAAGGGGGAGTTTGTAATAACCCGTGTTTTTAAGTGTCTGAGCTAAACAGATTATAGTGTGTTTTCTACATTTTAAATCTAGAAAGAGTGAAATACGAGTTCAGGAGACCAACTCGTATAGTATTTTATAAATAGGAAATAAGAAATTTGTGGTTTTCAAAATTGTGCGTCTGGAATAAATTAAATGTACTTAATATAATAATTAATCTATTCCAATCTATGTTTATAAATCATAACTGGTTAATTAATTCACTACAACAAATTGACCATATTACAACGATGGAAATCCGTTGTAAATTACTTTTACAACGGTGACGTAACCTTCGTATATTAAGAAGTTGTAACAGACTAAAATCTTTTACAACTGCTTTACACCGTTGTGACATGTATATTTTACAACTGTTTTTCACCATTGTAATAAACTTTTTTACAATTGTTATGCTCTGTTGTTATAATTTTTACCGCTGTTTATGCCATTGTGGACATATTACTAATAAAAGAATTCATTCCAGAACATATTATCTACAAAACTGGAAATATCAAACAAACTTAAAACATGAACCAAAACAATATATTAGTTTTTTCAAATTCTCACCATTCTTTTACATAATACGTTGAATTTATAAATCATACAGATAGCCCAAACATATATATGGATAGTATCATAAGTTCATAAAGCACACATGCATCATACACAGAATTTCAAATACATAATTTCTCAAGAGCATGCAAGTCCATGGTATCCATCCCATTAAGATCCTCCTCCATTTTTTTTGGAATCATGGTCGCAATGCTTAGAAAACTTGATTATATCAAAATATATAATAATAGAAACTTAATCATTGCCAAGAACAGCAACTTCTCTGACCACCTTCATAATCCATGCTCTTCTTTTTTAACAAGTTGCCTATCTATTTGTTTCATTTTCCAACTTTCTATAAGCTAGCAACAAGTCATAACTGTAAATAGGCATAGCATACCTGTACATAAAACCGATAAATCTATTTTATAAATTTATGGATCAAGTAAACATGAAGTGCTGAGTACTTGTATGCTTATTTTACTAATAGAAAAAAAGAATATTAAGGTGGAATTACCGGTTAGCAAGTTACATCCATGACATACTTAAATAATTGCACTGTAAAATCCAAAAAGATCAATATTATACCCTAAAATGAGGACCTTTCCTCAATCATTGAATCACACTTTTCCTCAAACTTATAACAATGTCCGAAACCAAAAGCAACATTATAGGTTTCATCATTTCCATGAGTAGTAGTATCACAAGTTATGATATAAAAAAGACATATGAAATAAAGTTTCCACCTTTGTAAGTTTCCAGGAAATCTGAAACGCAAAGCAACAAGAAACCACCACAAAATTCTGTACCTAGATCGAAGTGCACTATCTCTTGATCAGGTCCAAGAATTCCCTAAAGGACAAGATTTAACATTTTCTAGCAATATTTTGTAGCATATCCAAAATAATATTTACCTTGTACACTGGTCCAAATTCACCTACTCCAAGCTTGTTAGATGAAGAGAAGTAATTTGTAGCGGTAACAATGGTGCTAACTTCAAACAAAGCAAGTTCAATGTTGTCTTCTCTTTGTCCATTACTTGAATATTTATTGAATTGTCCGGAAGTTGCTTCTAAGGTAACTGCATTGACCATGTTATTGTTATCATTTTTTTGTGTGTGCTGTATGTGTGTGTGGATCATGAAAATATCATAAGGATACACCATACCAATTATTTTTATTCTTCTAATTCTTTTCTTCATTTTCCATTAAAAAAACAAACTACACAAGCTAATAGCATCATTCCACTAGCAATGCACACAATGATTACGAACGTGGCCTTCTTAGTTGTGTGTTACGATAATGTTAGCTGAGTATCAATGTCAAAAACTATGGCACCCAAAAGGGGTAGAACATTTTACTGCAGGTAGTATAAAAATGTAAACTTTTTTGTATTAGGATCAGCAAGTTCTGATGCTATAAGACGAAGGAAGCAATTTCCATTTCCCGACATATCAAGGCATATTGATCTTGAAGATTAAGCAAATATTCGATCCAAATAGTGCAGCTTGAATTCTCATATGCATAGTAAGTGTTACACGAGCAATTGCTCAATCAATAGTTCTTGCATTCTGAAATGTCATCGATGTATAACCTTAGTGGGTTATCAGGTAACCTAATGTCATCCATTAGAAGATACTTGTCTTCTTCTGATTGTCTTCTCTTAAAACCATGTTGCAGCTGACTCTTTCTCTTACAACCTTGTCGGTAATCACTGTCAAGCCATTCATTATTTGTTCAAATCCAATTATACAATTGCAGAATGGTTTAGCATCGTCGTTGCCACCACCGAAAGGACCACAAAAAGCATAGATGTCAAGTTGATTTACAGGTTGAGACTAAAACAAATTCCAAGCTGCAACATCTTTTATCCAAACCAGTTGCCTTATTTGGCATGACATATCAATTATCCCCTTAATATTAATGTATAATTGGGTTGAAGTGCATATGCGAAGTAAATTTCATTTTCATTGGACACATAACCAAAAACAAATTCGCCATTGGCTTTCAAATCAGGAGATGAACTAAAGAAACGACCATTCCAGTCACTGCTATGCCAATAAGCTTTTTCACTATTCCATTGTATGAAATATTGGCCAATATCTAATTGATCGATGGATAAACTATACCTCCTAGGTGAAGGATCGACGAGTGGTGTAGTATTGAAACAAAGGGAAGCAACTTAATTTCAACTGTGATGAGGTTGCCCTATTGGTCGGTGTGGAGGCGGAGTAGCTCAGGCATGGGTTTCGAATGTGCAGTTGAGCTTAGGCCAGGGGAAGCTAGGGCGCGAAGGTGGCTTACTCTCTGGAATAGATCTACTGTGAAGAGGAACAAGGCTGCAGGAGGAGAAATGGTAGACGCAACACAGGGATGAGGGGAGGGTGTTCAATAGTGGAAGGAGAAGCAGGGCGGAGGCTCAATCTGGAGGTAGATCTCGGATTTTCAAGTGGTGAGGCTGGCTTGAGAATTTTCGATGAGGAAGAAAAAGGAATACGAAGAACGTATGTAAATTTAGGGAAAGTTAATTTTGGGTTACTGGGGAAAAGCGGTAAACATATATTAATAGATTGGTTTGGCACCGAAATTTAGGTTTACCAGTGAAATTTGTGTTTTGGAGCCAAAAACGAGATTTGGTTTTGGAGTCAAAGCATCTTTTACAACAACCAGAAAAAAGGTGCAGCATTTCATTGTTTCCCGATAACGTATGTAACATTAGTCATTGTGGTGATTGGTTAACCACTCTCAACATTTGAAGCCAAAAGCATACTAAAAAAATAATTTGGGTACGATCTAAATTTGAAGAAAAAGGCCTAGTTTATTTTGGGAGGGCGATACCCCCGAACACTTGCCGCAGAGCAACAACCTACAATGATCGTCAAGGCTTGATAGTCAAGATTCAATAGTTAGTCCGAGAACACCAACAACTAAATGTCGATGATTGGGATAATTTACATAGGTATGACCTATTCACAGACTTTATTCAATGCACAGAGTTTTCAAGCGAATTCAGCATGTCAATAATAACAATGATGTAAGAAAGACCAATCCCTGACAACCCCTATCAAAAGCGGTGGGGAAGCCTGACTTCCCATCTAACAATAAAGCAAAAATTAATCACTAATTATTACTAATTCACAATTAATTATTACTTCTTAATTTCTAGTTATTATTATTACTTATTACATCTTAATTATAATTTAATATTTGTTATTGAATGTTAATTATTTTGTATATATTACCAATTATCAATCATTAAATATTTAATAGTAATAATTAAAAGCTAATTACTATTCATTAATCATTATTTGTTAAAAGCAGACATATTTTACAATGGATGGAAACACGTGTAATAGAAATCTATTACAACTTTCCAAAAAGAACAGTTGTAATCGACATCTATTACAACTTGCAAAGTAAAAAAGTTGTTGAAAACTAACCTATTACAACTTTCTAAACAAAAAAGTTGTAAAAAACCCTTATTACACTATCATTTTGTGTAACAACCCGAAAATCTGGGCCAGTTTAAAATTTTTATTTTGGCAATTTTAGCGAATTTTGAACATTTAAAATGAATTATTTTAAATAATATCGACGAGAAATTTATTTCGAATAGGAATAGAACGTATATATTATATACGTCGTCGTTAGAATATAATAATTATATATAATTATAAAAGGAATTGAAAATGGCACGGTAGTTCGATAATTCGATTTCAAACTTCAATTGAAAGTACCGGGTGCAAAACAATCCGAATTTTAGTGAAACCAAAAACATTAGGATCTAATTGTGAATATCTTTCCAACGAATCCGAAAAATCGAAATTTCATAGCGGGAATCAAAAGATATGTCCAGTTGAAAATTCTGAATAGTCGCTATGGAATTCAAGCCCTTAAAAATGGAAATTTTGCAAACGACCTCGGATTTCGATGAAACCACTTTTGTTGGATCTGTGATGTCAAATTATTGCTAGATTCCAAATTTCATAATTTTTCGAATCAATATGTGAGCGTGGCAAAGGAAAACGCGTTTGACCAGTTTTAGTTGATTTTAATCGACTGGAAAATGGCCATTTTTCAAACGGTCTCAGAATTCGACGAAACTAATTTTGTTAGGACCGTATCGTCAATACGAAGCTAGAAAATATTTTTCTGGAATTTTTCGAGTCAGTATGTGACCCCAGTAAATTGAAATGCTCGTTTAAATTCCATATATAGAGTTATACGTTGATTTTGACGAAAACTGATCGAAACGATCGAATCAGCTTACGATACATATCCCATTGTGTTCGGAATGGGGGTAAAACGCTAAGGACAACAGTCAGCGGGTTGATTTTGAATTCAAAATAGAAAGTTGCTTTTTGAATTTAAAATATATTAAATAATATAAAATCCTTCTCTCCCCTTATACTCTGCCCCCCCCCCATTCATTTCTTTCCCAAATCGATTTCAAATTAAAAAAAGGAGATCGAGGAGGGCGACGGAGCCTCCATCGCGCCGCCGGGCGAGGCACCCCCTCCCCTCTATCCTCTACTGCGCTGCACTCCTTCTTCCTCCTCCTCCCCTGCTCCTTCCTAACGCGAAGACCCACCCCCAATCCGAGCCCAGACCCCACCCCCCCCCCCCCCCCAAGGCCACCGCACCTCCCTCTGACCCGCCGCCCCTCTCTCCTCCCTCCCCCTTCCCTTTCCTCTTCTGCGACAGTCAACCCCCCCCCCCCCCTTCCGACAGTGAACGCTGCTCTTCTCCCTTCTATTTCTATGTAAGTTTTAATTTTATTTTTCTATTTTCAGTTATCATTTTATTTGATTTTAAAACTGAATTTATTCGATAGGAAAATTAGAGATAGAATTTTTATTCAATCTGAGAGTTAAAGATATGATTTTTATATGATAAGGAAGTTAAAAATATAATTTTTATCGTATGTAAAGGTTGAAAATATAATTTTCATATTATATAAATAATAAAAATATAATCTTTTATATTGTAGAAGTATAAAAATATACTTTTTATATAGGTAAGATAGTAAAAATATCATCTTTGTATATGTAGCGAAATAAAAATCTGATTTTTATTATATATACATTGAAATAAAGAGGTGATTTTTATAGTGATGGAATAAAAAAGAAATCTTTATATTTGAAAAGGCGAAATTATTATATGAACAACGAAGTAAAAATAGAATTTTTATCTATATAATTGCAAAGTAAAAATTCGATTTTTATATATTGAATAAGGAAGTAAAAATTCGATTTTTATATATTGAATAGCGAAGTAAAAATTCGATTTTTATATATTGAATAGCAAAGTAAAATTTCGATTTTTATATATTGAATAGCGAAGTAAAAATTCGATTTTTATATATTGAATAGCGAAGTAAAAATTCGATTTTTATATATTGAATAGTGAAGTAAAAATTCGATTTTTATATATTGAATAGCGAAGTAAAAAATCTATTTTTATATATTGAATAGCAATATAAAAATACGATTTTTTATATATGTAGTGACTACGGGCAACGAAAGTGGCAAAAGGCGAGAACGACGAAGATTTCTATAAAAGAAGTGTCATGGAGTTGGGATAGCTATTGGTGAGAACTTCTCACCTTTTAAAATTCCTTTTTCTAGTTATATTATGATATATGCTAGGATGCAGACGGTGTTTAGTAGCACCCGACACCCGTCATCCACAGACCATGGATGGCTTGTTTGTTTAATTGTTGTATTGTGAATTTGTTGTGTTGTTGATGTGAAATCGATAATAAAAAGTAGATGTGTTGAAATAAATATTTTATCGTTAAAAATATAATTTTTAACATGAATGTGAATAAATAAATGATTATAAACAAATCGGCCGATTTGTTTATATACACTGATTTGACTGATATTGATTGGGTCGATAAATTTTACACATCGCCCAACTGCACAAATAAAATCTGTGTTTGATTGTTTGAAACCCCACAAGGGTATTGGGACAATATATGACATACACCAATCCCAATAATTAGTTGTATGTCGATCGATGGATTGACAGGCTGTTATAAGCGTTAGATATCTATATTTGATGCTTATATAGTGTAGTGCACTTTGGATGATGGTTGATTATTTATCGTTGCCATTATATACATGTGTTGTATGGAATCCATATAGTTAACGCTATATGGTAATTGATTGGGCCTCATTCCAATTTAGAAAATAAAGAATATTATAAAATAAAGGTTCATATGTTGACTGTACTCATCCGTTGAGATTAGTCATGTGTTGAACGAAATATTTTAACAATAAAATTTACATCTTTATCATATAAAATTAGAAACTAACTGGAAAATAGATAATATGAGTGGTCTCCTGGATATTGATCTGATGTTGGTTTTGGCCTTCGGGGTTAATATTCAGGGAATCGTTCTCTTACTAATTTACGGTTGGAGTCTGATTTGATATCAAACGATTGATACCATAATTTTTATAAAATATATTAAATAACAAAAATAGTCACACGTGGACAGTACTCATTCGTTGAGATTAGTCGTGTGTTGACAAAAATATAGATTCACATATTGAATAGAATAAATATTCATTTGTTGAATAGAATAACGGAATTATTGAAATATATAAAGCCGTGTTGATTAGAGATGCGTTATTTTGACACGAACGATATTTATATCGATTATATTCGTTTTTATATAATTGGATTGAATATATAACGAATTCGAATTGAATTGAATATAAAACGAATTCGAATTGAATTGAAAATGAATTGAAATAGAATAAAAATTGATTTGAAATGAATTCAAATTGAATTGAAATTTGAATTGAATTGAATTGAATTTAAAACGAATTTATATGGGAAGATTCAATTTTGATTTGAATTTGAAATGGAAGTAGAAATTGTTTTTGAAACGAATTTAAAACTATTTATAAAATTCGTTTTAAATAGAAATCGACGAAATATATATTATATATATATTATATATAATATAATGGCCTGAATAGAACGCGCCGCGCCGCGCCGCGGCAGTTCGCGAATTTCGACCATTTATTTCGAACGGACATTACGGGAGATCCGACCGTCGGATTCTCCTAAAACCGGAACCATTGGGTTCGTATCGAAAAGAGCTTTCTAACGAGTATTAGAAATTTGAAATCTAATGGTTTGATTTGGAGATACGTCCAAATCAAATTTGGAAAAGGTCGCTGTAAGTGCAGTTCGATGGCCGTTGATGGAAATCGACTGTACGGGCCTTGATAAAATTATTAAAAATATCAATAATTTGTGTAAAATCATAAGAAATGATTTGGGAAAATTTGGGATGAAAAACTCCATATTTGAAAAGGTAAAAATAGATTTTTATCGAAATGAACTAGTTTTGAACTAAAATTAAAATCCATTTATTTTTAAATAAATAAATTGGATTTGAAATGGGTTTTAAATAGAATTGATTTGCGGGTTTATCGTGAACGGTGTTTTAAATAACACTAGTTCTTTAACCCGATAATAAATAGAATATGATTTGGGTTTATCGTGAACTGTGTTTTAAATGACACTAGTTCTTTAACCCAGTAAAAGGAGTTTTAATGAATCTGCAATTAGATTGAAATGTGAATTGATAATTTAAATTATCAAATTTAGAAAGTGAGCGAGAATGGAGTATCACCAGTTTTGCTCCAAAACGATAGTCAAATCTTTAATTAGATTTGAACGTGAAATGGTAATTAATTTTACCGATAACACCGTGGTGTTAGATATGGAGTATTACCAGTTTTGCTTCTTGGGATGAATAGGTTGGGATTGGGAAATAAAATAAATAATTACTTCGGTGTGGTTTGCTAATCTCGACTAGTTTGGAAAACCAAAATTTGGTTTGATATGACATCCAATGGAAGATTAAAGAATAAATTTTAAAGAATTTATCTTGGATAAAATTAATGGGAACCTTTCCCTAAGAATATGAAATTTAGAAACTAGTTGTAGGTTAGTTAAGAAGAATGGTTTCCTGGATATTGATCTGATGTTGGTTTCGGCCTTCGGGGTTAATATTTGGGAAATTGCTCTCTTACTGATTTACGGTTAGTGGCTAATGAATTGGAATGAGGCGTATGTTGTGTTTGTGTAACATTTGTTTTTAATATACGCGGGTTGTTCGGAAAGGCCGGGTTTATACCCATTCTGAATAACCGATTCGACGATAAGCCGAAGATGATGACGGTGGTTGAAGACCGGAAGTCTTCACATCGTTTGGGTGATTACTGATGATCTTGGTTGGGCTGTACACCCAAGATGAGGGAATCAGTTGGTGGTCGTCCAGACATACTTGGAGATCGATGGATATGCGAGGAAAGTGCCTACGGTTTCGTTCAGTCCCAGAAAGAACTTGTAAATGTAGTGTGTGTCTGACATTGGATTTTATTCTGTGTTGATTGATTTCTGTTAAATATATATCTGTTTGGCGGCGGAGAATTTATTCTCTTGCTTAACGCCCTTCTCTGAGACGTACGAGCTTAGAGCTTATATATCGATAGATATCAATCGCATGGCATGAATTGCCTGTGTGGCACGCTGAGTTGCATGGATCAAGGCTTCTGTTGAAAAGCAAAGTCTTGTGGTTGATGATCAAAGCACGGCCTACGTGGCGTAGCTTTGTGTATAGCGTGGATTCGCGAGCCTCACACCTCGGTATGAGTTAAAAACGGGATAAGGACTGCAGGGAGAACACGACGTTTCTTTCTAGCTTTGGTGGTGTTAGTGACTTACCAGCCCTGACATTTATATACTTTTCACCTATGTGGTTGTTGGATGAGGCGCCTCGATTTTAGGTCTGTAAGGACCGGGAAACGTGTGTTCAGGAATACTAATCCTCAAACGTAAGAGAGGACCGACCCTGAAGATCCAAGGGTTGCCCAGAGTGCGTAGCCCTGGGACATTTGCTAGAGTGTCTCGAAAGCGGAGAGGAGCTTGCCCCTTGCCTCGACTCATGACGGAAAACCAATTTCCAATACGTGTATTTCGGTTTTATTTGTAGTGCCTAGTATGGCTACATGATAGATGGTACCCATGCCGCCTAGGATTGATATTTATGATTGAAAATTGTTTTGACACTATACACCTATAATAGTATCAAATGATTTGTTTTAAACGTATCAAGCATGTTTGGCTATTATAAGGGAAAACCCTATCCTTCGGCTTGCATTGCATTGTGTGATGGGACCTGTGTCTTATAATAGCTTCATTTTTCGAAAAAGCATTGCGTTGTTTATTCCATGCACTGGTATTCCTGGTAGGAAACCCGTTCCGTGTTATACGGCGTGGTCCCTTGAATTACTCTCTTTTAAAGTAAATGTTTAAATACCTGTTTTAGTTCTCACACCAGTCACATGACTGACCTGGAGTTTATTGTTTTAACCTAAACTCTGGGTGCCCTTATTTTCGACACGGGCAGCTAGTAGTTTTGGTTTTGCAGATTTATATTCACAGGATCCTGATTTACAGCTGGAATTATGCTCAGAAAGCTCTGTATCCGTGCATTACTTTCAGTTGTGTTTTGTATTGTTTTTCCGCTGCTATGTAATTTATTGTAATCTCTAATATTTATCGAATGTAATTTATTCATTTATACTCTGTATATTCTTGTATCTGATGGAATTGTTGTAATAGCAATGAAATGTTCTTCCGTCTGCGTTCTATTTTGTCTTGTCCTCAACGCCATCCGTGCTTTCCTTCACGGGGAAGTTTAGGTCTTGTCAGTTTGGTATCAGAGCTTTGGTTTACAGAGCTCGAGAACAAGACATATTAGAACCATACGAAAGAATTCATCAGATATTGGATTAGTAATATCCAATTAGAATGACTCGTTAGAGATAGGATCAGTAGTATCCTAGAACGAGTGTGAAGAGTATATTTTTCAAATGAAAACAATTTTGTTTTGAAATTTAAATCGTTTTAAACGTATTTGAATATTTATTTATTTTGAATGTGGACAATCCAATATATAAGGATTTTGCGTATACGCGTCATGAACGTATATTCAAAGTTTTAATATACTAGATGGATATAGAATCACATTCTAGACACCCAGGGATGATTCTGATAATGGTGCATCATCATCAGTATTTATATTCGAGTGACAAAGGTGTGATATCTATATATTTCCATGACTGGTGCGAGAACCAAAACTAATAAAGCTAGAACACATTGTTGTGAATTGGCATCAAAACATGATTTTCTATATATATGTATCAAAATTATGAATTTGAAACGTTAAATTCACTAATTGATTGATGTTTGTGTTGTTTGTTTATTTGTTTGATAATTTTAAACCATTATGCCTAATTACATCAAATATTGAATTGTATTGAAAATTAGTCGCATTTGCTTGCATATACATATACTTACATTGAACAGGTCATAGCAAGGAGGCTAGAGCAGAGAATAAAAAAAAATTTGCCCGACAAATAGGTACATATTTACTATAATTTACTGTTTTGTTTTGGTGATGATGATTTTATGAGCCTATTGGCTAGCCGCTTGGCTTTTTCTTTTTCTTTTTGAGATCAGAAGGCCTATATGGAAATTTCGGGATTTTCCCGTGGCTCACGGTGCAGGGGAGGTTATGGCGAAATTTTTCGAAAATTTAGGGTGTTAGCCAAATTTTTGAAGAATTTGAAAATTCTCAAAAACTGAAAAGTTGGAGAATGGAAGCCAGATCGAACGTAGAGTTGATTAATCAAACCACTTTCGACTTTGTTCCTTTTCGGGGACGAAAAGTTTTAAGTGGGGGAGATTGTAACAACCCGAAAATCTGGGGCAGTTTAAAATTTTTATTTTGGCAATTTTAGCGAATTTTGAACATTTAAAATGAATTATTTTAAATAATATCGACGAGAAATTTATTTCGAATAGGAATAGAACGCATATATTATATACGTCGTCGTTAGAATATAATAATTATATATAATTATAAAAGGAATTGAAAATGGCGCGGTAGTTCGATAATTCGATTTCAAACTTCAATTGAAAGTACCGGGTGCAAAACAATCCGGATTTTAGTGAAAACAAAAATATTAGGATCTAATTGTGAATATCTTTCCAACGAATCCGAAAAATCGAAATTTCATAGCGGGAATCAAAAGATATGTCCAGTTGAAAATTCTGAATAGTCGCTATGGAATTCAGGCCCTTAAAAATGGAAATTTTGCAAACGACCTCGGATTTCGACGAAACCACTTTTGTTGGATCTGTGATGTCAAATTATTACTAGATTCCAAATTTCGTAATTTTTCGAATCAATATGTGAGCGTGGCAAAGGAAAACGCGTTTGACCAGTTTTAGTTGATTTTAATCGACTGGAAAATGGCCATTTTTCAAACGGTCTCAGAATTCGACGAAACTAGTTTTGTTAGGACCGTATCGTCAATACAAAGCTAGAAAACATTTTTCTGGAATTTTTCGAGTCAGTATGTGACCCCAGTAAATTGAAATGCTCGTTCAAATTCAATATATAGAGTTATACGTTGATTTTGACGAAAACTGATCGAAATGATCGAATCAGCTTACGATACATATCCCATTGTGTTCGGAATGGGGGTAAAACGCTGGGGACGACAGTCGGCGGGTTTGATTTTGAATTCAAAATAGAAAGTTGCTTTTTGAATTTAAAATATATTAAATAATATAAAATCCTTCTCTCCCCTTATCCTCTGCCCCCCCCCCCCCCTCGTTCAATTCCTTCCCAAATCGATTTCAAAAAAAAAAGGAGATCGAGGAGGGCGACGGAGCCTCCATCGCGCCGCCACGCGAGGCACCCCCCCCCCCCATCCTCTGCTGCGCCGCCCTCCTTCTTCCTCCTCCCCTGCTCCTTCCTGATGCGAAGACCCACCCCCAATCCGAGCCCAGACCCCACCGCACCCCCCCCCCTAAGGCCACCGCACCTCCCTCTGCCCCGCCGCCCCTCTCTCCTCCCTCCCCCTTCCCTTTCCTCTTCTGCGTCAGTCAACCCCCCCTCCCCTCTAACAGTGAACGCTGCTCTTCTCCCTTCTATTTCTATGTAAGTTTTTATTTTATTTTTCTATTTTCAGTTATCATTTTATTTGATTTTAAAACTGAATTTATTCGATAGGAAAATTAGAGATAGAATTTTTATTCGATCGGAGAGTTAAAGATATGATTTTTATTTGATAAGGAAGTTAAAAATATTTTTTTATCGTATGTAAAGGTTGAAAATATTAATTTCATATTATATAAATAATAAAAATATAATCTTTTATATTGTAGAAGTATAAAAATATAATTTTTATATAGGTAAGATAGTAAAAATATCGTCTTGTATATGTAGCGAAATAAAAATCTGATTTTTATTATATATACATTGAAATAAAGAGGTGATTTTTATAGTGATGGAATAAAAACGAAATCTTTATATTTGAAAAGGCGAAATTATTATATGAACAACGAAGTAAAAATAGAATTTTTATCTATATAATAGCAAAGTAAAAATTCGATTTTTATATATTGAATAGCGAAGTAAAATTCCGATTTTTATATATTGAATAGCGAAGTAAAAATTCGATTTTTATATATTGAATAGCGAAGTAAAAATTTGATTTTTATATATTGAATAGCGAAGTAAAAAATTCGATTTTTATATATTGAATAGCGAAGTAAAAATTCGATTTTTATATATTGAATAGCAATATAAAAATACGATTTTTATATATGTAGTGACCACGGGCAACGAAAGTGGCAAAAGGCGAGAACGACGAAGATTTCTATAAAAGAAGTGTCGTGGAGTTGGGATAGCTATTGGTGAGAACTTCTCACCTTTTAAAATTCCTTTTTCTAGTTATATTATGATATATGCTAGGATGCAGACGGTGTTTAGTAGCACCCGACACCCGTCATCCACAAACCATGGATGGCCTCTTTGTTTAATTGTTGTGTTGTGAATTTGTTGTGTTGTTGATGTGAAATCGATAATAAAAAGTAGATGTGTTGAAATAAATATTTTATCGTTAAAAATATAATTTTTAACATGAATGTGAATAAATAAATGATTATAAACAAATCGGCCGATTTGTTTATATACACTGATTTGACTGATATTGATTGGGTTGATAAATTTTACACATCGCCCAACTGCACAAATAAAATTTGTGTTTGATTGTTTGAAACCCCACACGGGTATTGGGATAATATATGACATACACCAATCCCAATAATTAGTTGTATGTCGATCGATGGATTGACAGGCTGTTATAAGCGTTAGATAACTATATTTGATGCTTATACAGTGTAGTGCATTTTGGATGATGGTTGATTATTTATCGTTGCCATTATATACATGTGTTGTATGGAATCCATATAGTTAACGCTATATGGTAATTGATTGGGCCTCATTCCAATTTAGAAAATAAAGAATATTATAAAATAAAGGTTCATGTGTTGACTGTACTCATCCGTTGAGATTAGTCATGTGTTGAACGAAATATTTTAACAATAAAATTTACATCTTTATCATATAAAATTAGAAACTAACTGGAAAATAGATAAGATGAGTGGTCTCCTGGATATTGATCTGATGTTGGTTTCGGCCTTCGGGGTTAATATTCAGGGAATCGTTCTCTTACTAATTTACGGTTGGAGTCTGATTTGATATCAAACGATTGATACCATAATTTTTATAAAATATATTAAATAACAAAAATAGTCACACGTGGACAGTACTCATTCGTTGAGATTAGTCGTGTGTTGACAAAAATATAGATTCACGTATTGAATAGAATAAATATTCATTTGTTGAATAGAATAACAGAATTATTGAAATATATAAAGCCGTGTTGATTAGAGATGCGCTACTTTGACGCAAACGATATTTATATCGATTATATTCGTTTTTATATAATTGGATTGAATATATAACGAATTCGAATTGAATTGAATATAAAACGAATTCGAATTGAATTGAAAACGAATTGAAATAGAATAAAAATCGATTTGAAATGAATTCAAATTGAATTGAAATTTGAATTGAATTGAATTGAATTTAAAACGAATTTATAAGGGAGGATTCAATTTTGATTTGAATTTGAAATGGAAGTAGAAATTGTTTTTGAAACGAATTTAAAACTATTTATAAAATTCGTTTTAAATAGAAATTGACGAAATATATATTATATATATTATACATATAATATAATGGCCTGAATAGAACGCGCCACGGCAGTTCGCGAATTTCGATCATTTATTTCGAACGCACATTAAGGGAGATCCGACCGTCGGATTCTCCTAAAACCGGAACCGTTGGGTTCGTATCCAAAAGAGTTTTCTAACGAGTATTAGAAATTTGAAATCTAACGGTTGGATTTGGAGATACGTCCAAATCAAATTTGGAAAAGGTCGCTGTAAGTGCAGTTCGATGGCCGTTGATGGAAATCGACTGTACGGGCTTTGATAAAATTATTAAAAATATTAATAATTTGTGTAAAATCATAAGAAATGATTTGGGAAAATTTGGGATGAAAAACTCCATATTTGAAAAGGTAAAAATAGATTTTTATCGAAATGAACTAGTTTTGAACGAAAATTAATATCCATTTATTTTTAAATAAATAAATTGGATTTGAAATGGGTTTTAAATAGAATTGATTTGTGGGTTTATCGTGAACAGTGTTTTAAATAACACTAGTTCTTTAACCCGATAATAAATAGAATATGATTTGGGTTTATCGTGAACTGTGTTTTAAATGACACTAGTTCTTTAACCCAGTAAAAAGAGTTTTAATGAATCTGCAATTAGATTGAAATGTGAATTGATAATTTAAATTATCAAATTTAGAAAGTGAGCGAGAATGGAGTATCACCAGTTTTGCTCCAAAACGATATTCAAATCTTTAATTAGATTTGAACGTGAAATGGTAATTAATTTTACCGATAACACCGTGGTGTCAGATATGGAGTATTACCAGTTTTGCTTCATGGGATGAATAGGTTGGGATTGGGGAATAAAATAAATAATTACTTCGGTGTGGTTTGCTAATCTCGACTAGTTTGGAAAACCAAAATTTGGTTTGATATGACATCCAATGGAAGATTAAAGAATAAATTTTAAAGAATTTATCTTAGATAAAATTAATGGGAACCTTTCCCTAAGAATATGAAATTTAGAAACTAGCTGTAGGTTAGTTAAGAAGAATGGTTTCCTGGATATTGATCTGATGTTGGTTTCGGCCTTCGGGGTTAATATTTGGGAAAATGCTCTCTTACTGATTTACGGTTAGTGGCTAATGAATTTGGAATGAGGCGTATGTTGTGTTTGTGTAACATTTGTTTTTAATATACGCGGGTTGTTCGGAAAGGCCGGGTTTATACCCATTCTGAATAACCGATTCGACGATAAGTCGAAGATGATGACGGTGGTTGAAGACCGGAAGTCTTCACATCGTTTGGGTGATTACTGATGATCTTGATTGGGATGTACACCCAAGATGAGGGAATCAGTTGGTGGTCGTCCAGACGTACTTGGAGATCGATGTATATGCGAGGAAAGTGCCTCCGGTTTCGTTCAGTCCCAGAACGAACTTGTAAATGGATTGTGTGTCTGACATTGGATTTTATTCTGTGTTGATTGATTTCTGTTAAATATATATCTATTTGGCGGCATAGAATTTATTCTCTTGCTTAACGCCCTTCTCTGAGACGTACGAGCTTAGAGCTTATATATCGATAGATATCAATCGCATGGCATGAATTGCCTGTGTGGCACGCTGAGTTGCATGGATCAAGGCTTCTATTGAAAAGCAAAGTCTTGTGGTTGATGATCAAAGCACGGCCTACGTGGCGTATCTTTGTGTATAGCATGGATTCGCGAGCCTCACACCTCGGTATGAGTTAAAAACGGGATAAGGACTGCAGGGAGAGCACGACGTTTCTTTCTAGCTTTGGTGGTGTTAGTGACTTACCAGCCCTGTCATTTATATACTTTTCACCTATATGGTTGTTGGATGAGGCGCCTCGATTTTAGGTCTGTAAGGACCATGAAACGTGTGTTCAGGAATACTATTCCTCAAACGTAAGAGAGGACCGGTCCTGAAGATCCAAGGGTTGCCCAGAGTGCGTAGCCCTGGGACATTTGCTAGAGTGTCTCGAAAGCGGAGAGGAGCTTGCCCCTTGCCTCGACTCATGACGGAAAACCAATTTCCAATACGTGTATTTCGGTTTTATTTGTAGAGCCTAGTATGGCGACATGATAGATGGTACCAATGCCGCCTAGGATTGATATTTATGATTGAAAATTGTTTTGACACTATACACCTATAATAGTATCAAATGGTTTGTTTTAAACGTATCAAGCATGTTTGGCTATTATAAGGGAAAACCCTATCCTCCGGCTTGCGTTGCATTGTGTGATGGGACCTAGGTCTTATAATAGCTTCATTTTTCGAAAAAGCTTTGCGTTGTTTATTCCATGCACTGGTATTCCTAGGAGGAAACCCGTTCCGTGTTATACGGCGTGGTCCCTTGAATTACTTTCTTTTAAAGTAAATGTTTAAATACCTGTTTTAGTTCTCACACCAGTCACATGACTGACCTGGAGTTTATTGTTTTAACCTAAACTCTGGGTGCCCTTATTTTCGACACGGGCAGCTAGTAGTTTTGGTTTTGCAGATTTATATTCACAGGATCCTGATTTACAGCTAGAATGATGCTCGGAAAGCTCTGTATCCGTGCATTACTTTCAGTTGTGTTTTATATTGTTTTTCCGCTGCTATGTAATTTATTGTAATCTCTAATATTTATCGAATGTAATTTATTCATTTATACTCTGTATATTCTTGTATCTGATGGAATTGTTGTAATAGCAATGAAATGTTCTTCCGTCTGCGTTCTATTTTGTCTTGTCCTCAACGCCATCCGTGCTTTCCTTCACGGGGAAGTTCGGGTCGTGTCATTTTGTGATACTTATAATATGGTGTTTTTGGTGTAGTGAAAGTGAATGTTAAAAATATATAATATTGATTAGCAATCAATATTTAAGAGGAAAATATTTTTTCAATACTAATGATAAATTGTTGCTTGAAATAATTATTAAACTGCTAATTTGGGTTTTCAAATGTAAGATGTATTTTTTGGCAAAATAAAATAAGATTGAGTTTTAAACTGTGTTTGGAAGTAGTTGTAAAATTTAAAGAATAATAAATTATTAAATTTTGTCAAGATGTAAAATAGAATATGGAAGGTTGTTGTTAACTATAAGTTAATAATGTTAACAACAACAATTAGTGAAATAATTGGATTGTTGTCAATATTAAAGTATAAATATTGATCATGAATCAATACTGAAATTTTCAAATATTTATTGATTTAGTTTGTTAAATCAATGAAGTAGGTAAACCTGTTGTAGTAACATGAATATGTTTCAAAAGTAAAATTATTATTTTAACAAACATATCTATATAAGTGTGTTGTGTCAAAAATTGGTATTTAAAGCATAATTTAGAGTGTTTTGAAGTTTAATGTAGTGTGTGTTCGTACTTATAAATTAAACACAATTTGATTTGTGTGCATGTATTAAAAAGGCATTGGAGGTGTGTTAGTGTATAAAATAAAGGTGCTACTATTCAAACCTGGTTTACACTTCCGGCCACCTTTCTAAATTTAATACAAGTGATTATTTTTTATATTCTTCTGGCCACCACATATTATTCTTTCACTCGGTTATTCACAATCATACTTCTCCTAAGAGAAACACATACTTCTCTATAATTTCAAACCCGAAACCCTAACAAAAGTAGATGTTCCTTTGTGTCTAATAGAGATGGAAGACGAAGATTAAAAAGGTTAGAATTGCTTGATTTTTATTGTTTTCTATTATGTTGTAGAACATACTGTTAGGGCTTTTTAATGGTTAGGGTTTTCCATTTCGTTTTAGGATATTTTTTCCGCTCCGTTGGAAATTTCAAGCTTGTAGGACATTAAATTTGACGACGTTGTAATAAAGTATGACAATGTAAGTTTTGATTGTTAGGGTTTTATCTGTATAACTTATGTATCTTCTTTTACAAATTGATGCATTACCTTTTTTGTCGTTTGATATATGGAGTATTTTAATGATGATAAATTGGACGTTGAACATTATTCTTGTGATAATATGATGCAAGAAGTTCGATCAAATGACTCAAAAGACATAAATGCATGATGTAAGTGAGGAAGGAAAAGTTCGTGTAGAGAAAGGTGATGGTGGCCTCTCCATTTTTAGGTTATTAATTTAGATGGTGGCCAACAGAGGAAGTTTAAAATATTTGGGGTGCTTTTAGTTTTGGTGACCAGAAGTGTAAATCGGGGTGTGAATAGTAGCACCCTAAAATAAAGCATAGTTTAGTTGTAAATATATGTTTTAAACACTTAACATTGTGTATTTATAGCTAATTATATAATTAAGTTGGTTGGGGCTTAGTTTGGGTAGTTGGCCCATTATCTTGATTCTCAATGCTTCTGGAGAAAGGAAAAAAATAAGGATACGACACTTTTATTTGTTATCTTCCTCCTCCTTTAGATGAGACGTTATGAGAAAGAATTCATGGCCTCTTTACCATTTGATGAATTGAAGATCAAATCCTCCTTGTTAATGTATGCTTTCAGATGAAGAGAAAAGCTTGTCCATCCTCAACCAATCCATGCAATCCCCTCCTCAAGTCATTTCAAGAGGAGGTGGTTTATTGTACTTCAACTGCTGCATGTTTCTGTTCTTTTCCAAGAAGTTTCAATTCCTTCCAATCCCTCTCTAGCAGGAAAATTCAGATTAAATCCACTCTAACCAGCTAAGATGAGTTGTCTAACTCACACAATCAGGTTTTTGTTATTGCATGCAGTAAATTTTTGTTCATCTAGGTTATCTGTGTCTTGTTTGCTCTTTGTACGTATTGGTTTATGTGAATTTTGTTTTTGTTCTCATCTTAGTTTAGTGCCCACTTTAAAAAAGAATATCTCCCTCAATTCTCAATGAATTTCTATAAAACTTGTTCCAGATTGTTGATCAGGTAAGTGTCTTCATGCTTGCAAAATTTGATGTTTTTTGTTGCTATTTGAACCTTAAATTAGGTCGCTAAAGTTAGGCATGAACGTTTATAATCACTTATAGCCTTGCAGACTTAGCTTGCGCAATTTCCCCCCAAAAGGGGTCGACCTAGGTTTTGACCTCTAAGCATGAGTGGTCGACCTAGGGGTGATCGACTGCCTGAAGGATGTCGACCCTAGGGTCAACCTCCTAGATAGTTGATGGGCGTGAGTTTTCTTGGTGGGTGCAGTGTTTGTTTGGACTTTATTTACTCAATTTCTGCATTATTTCCTAATGCTTGGTGGATGGTTTAGCCCAATTTTGTTAAGGTTTATTAATGGTTTTAAAATGGCAATCAACTCCAATATGGAGTACTGATATCATCTTCGACTCAGGAATTGAATCGACGATGCTTTTGATGAATTTTCACCCTATAGTTGTGTAGTTTTCAGTTGTCTCCGTACACGTTTTATAAGCAGTTTTCCATCTGATGTTTTCAAGTGATTTCCTAACTCATTGGATATTTATTATATACTTTTAAAGTATTTTATAATTATAAAATCTATATTATTTCCTCTATAATGGGAGGATCTTAAAGGAAACGTTTTATAATATTTTTGGGAAAACCTATTTAAAAACCATTTTTGTAAACCAAGTGTTTTCCTTATATAAACACACACCTTTGCACCCTTCGAGATGTTGCATTTGTGATCAAACGTTAAAATAAACCTCATGGTATGGGACACAATGGTATATTTCGTCGGTTAATTATTGACCCGTCTAACCGAAGCGTATGATTTGATGTTTCCAATGATTGATGTTTTGATGACTGGTGCATTAATGTTTTCCGATGTGGAATAGATGAGCAAATAGTAAACCAGTAGTGAAAACGTTTGGTATGGGACGCATAATTACCACTGTTGGGTTACTAGCCATAAGCCTGTGACACATCCCGTTGTGATGGACCTTTGGGTTAATTTGTTGTAATTGCGGGTAGATCCGACAGTTGTACTTCTGGAAAGATCCAATATTGTGTTGTACTTTTGGGTAGATCCAACACTATGTTGTATGTCTAAGTAGATCTAATATCATGTTGTAACTCTGGGTAGATCCAACAGCTATAATCCTGGATTGATCCAAACATTGTAGTTTTCTAGTTAGATCCAAATGTTTTAATTTTGTAGATTCTAGAATATAGTACTTGGCAAGTGATTTCCTTTTGTTGGTACTTGTTGATTTGGGGATTTCGGTCCATTTTATATTGTCTTGTTGATTTGATAATTGATGGTATTTTGGATCCTATTTTATGATCCTAGATTGATCCTCATAGCCTTGGAGCTATTTTAGTGTTGTTTAAATAAGGATTTCTTTTGTGTTACTTAAAATCATATAAAAGCTTAAGTGTTGTCTTTAGAAATTTTATGTTATTTCTTAATGTTGAGCCTCTGTGCTTGGCTTATTTCTTAGCACCTTCCGATGGAGGTTAAATACTTTCTGGTGATTATCGTTGCTGTCCTTGAGAATCATTGGCTGCTTTAGCCTTTTATATCTCTTGTAGTAATCGATGTATAATTCATTTTTGTATCAAAAAGGAATTCATATCTCATTATATCACATTAACCCGTTGTATTTTAGCTGATTTGTAAATTAGAATGATCCATGTACGTTGTACTCGGGTCAGACCGAGTTCTTTAAGGTTCAGTCTGTAGCTGATTCGTGGTTTGCTGATATAGCTTGGACAAACCTTTGAAACCTTTTTCTAATTGTTTATTCGTTTATTTGTATTGTTGTATTTTTGTTCCATTGGACCTTTTTGTATTCGTTGTTGCATAACCATTTGAGATGTGGCACATATATAAGTTATATTCAGTGATTGTATCAGTATGTATCTATTCTATGATTTGTGATGTGTTGTATATTGTTTTGAATTCGATCCTTAGCTATTGTAGTTTCTTATTAGGAGTATTGAGTATGCTAATCCACTTGAGAAAAGAAAAAAAAATATTCCGCCAATCGACGTATTCAATACTCTAATAATACGGAATAACGGACGATCACCCCTAAACAACCCTATTTTCCGCTCTGATAGACAATATTACTTGGTAATGCTCTTTATTGTGGGTCTCGTGGTGGGGTGTTACAATACTTGTGGCAATTTTTTGAAAATCTTGGCTCCCAACTTGCATATGTTGCCCGCTCATGAAATGGAAAATTTTACGAATTTGACAAAGTTAGGAAAATAAGGAATTGAAAATAAGTGAAGAATAAGTTAAAACTATTAGGGTAAAAATGATACAAAGGTAGGAAAAAAATGGAACCATTAGACAGTTGGGTGTGCAAGGGCTTTGATAAATTAAGCCGAACCTTTTCTCGTCCTTTTTTCTTTTGTTTTATACAATACAACAAACCATGTGTTCTACTTTGACTAATCGAAAATTAAAGCATAAAAAAATAAACACCTCTACCTGAAGTAACAAAATGTTTAATTAGTGTTGTATAGAAATTTGGATTGAAAATATATAATTGGTATTGTATAAAATCCAGAGAAGATTCCGCTTAAATGATATTATGTTCTTAAAAAACAAAATTCAGCATTATAAACAAATACATGTCAAAAAAAATACTAAAATATAATATACTATAATACTTAGCTAGGTGGCACGGGAATGAACCACAAAGTACAATTGATGCTTCCCCCATACTCATGACTATTAAATATGAAGTTTAGAGACATAAATCCCATTGTCAAACGTAATTCCCAAATAGTATTAGAAGAAGAGATCTGATTTCCAAGAAGTTATTAATTAAGTTGTATTACTAATAACACAATATGATCATAGTCATCTATTAGATATTTTGATGCATAAAAAAGAGGTTAAAAAGCAATAACATGTATGGTGAAACAATCGATTGTATCGACATTAGCAAGAAAAGAATGCCTTTAACCCATGATATAGAGTTGAAATTCATTGACTTCTCCCATTCTAGGGAAGAAAGCTACTACTGTTAATCATTTATTTTCATGATTCTTGGATCTGTCTTCTGGGTTGATGCTCGTGATATGGCAGGCGATTTGCAAAGGGTAAGCGAAATTGCAAGATTAAGTAGGGATGGATTTTGGATTAAAGATTCGACACGGGATATGAAATGGTTTTGGGATTTAGGATTAGGGTAATTTTAGGTTGCGCGATCAATATTTAGATTTAGAAGTTGTGGCAGGCCTTGAAATTTTAGATATCGCCATCTGTTAATAATGTGTTAATTATCTTACATTAATATTAATAAAAGTAATTTACTAATTATAAATGCCAAATTATTATTTGAGAATCCTCGTATATTTGTATGGTCGGGTTTGGAAAGGGGTGCATAACAGTGAATATAATCACCAGTTATATTTCTTAATATTTAATTATAAAATATAATAAAATATTAATTATAAAACTTAAACCTTTATTATACATTTACTAACAATCATCAACTATAAATTATACTACATCAATAATAATTTTTTAAATATAAAATACTAAACATTACTTCTTAGTTATTAATATTGTTTATTAATTATGAATTATTCAATATTCGTCTTAATTAAGTTAAAGTTATTTGCCTTAATTATCATTTTATAATAACAAATAATTAATTTATTCATAAAAATACCTCTTTCAAACACAAATTATTGCCTTAATTCTCAATTTATAATAACAAATAATTAATTTATTCATAAAAATACCTCTTTCGGACACAAATTATAAAGTAATTTATACAAAAAAGTATTGTTATTTTTTTTAATTTTTTTGGCAAGATCGACCAATTTTTATAGTGATCCATAACACTTTTTATTAGAACAAATAATAATACAGTACATACAAGAATTAAGCAAATTTCCTAACTACTAGTTCGGTTATTAAAATGGATCGTCCACTGCAATTATTCTAGTTTATAGCACAGGAGTTAGGCTATAATTCTAGACTATTATAAATGACCTCTCCATGCGGTGAGCGCAATAACTCAGATGTAAATTGACCTATTGTCAAGACATGCACCTCACCGGCGTGAATTACAAAAACACTGACTTTGATATACACAAGAAGGTGTTAACACAGTAAAACAATGCAACACAATACCTTAGACAACTCAAAGATACAAGATCCATAGAGAATAACATACGCAGTACCACTATAGAAAAAATACTAGCATTACCAGCACTGAGCCAGGAACTTTAACATGAACAACTCACAGGAACACACTCACAACTGAAAAATCTTTACAAGACAGCATTCCAAAGAGGAAGGCAATCACAACATCATCTCACTCAACCATATGACAAACAAGGTTCGAAGGACACATAGAAAGGCAGCAAGCTGAGCCAGACAAACCCAAATACCATCATAGCCATTGCTATCGTTGTGGACATAAAGGTCCGGCAGAGGCTTACGGCAGAGAATAAAGCAATTATGTCCCAAACATAGAAGAAATCTATTTTCAAGCCCAACAAAAACACCAATAGAAAATCAAAACTGGCAAAACATAAAGCCAAAAAGCGTACCACAAAAGTCAGCCCACTAATACATACAACTCCTAAAATCAAATGCAAAAAACCTCAGACGCAAACCAACAGACGTTGAGACCCAAAACCTGAAGAACCACTTGTAATGATCCGACAATTTCGACATTTTAAAACAATGAATTAGTCAGACCGGGCGTTGCAGCTTAAAATTTTGTAGCTGACAAAGTTAGAGAGTGTTGAAGACACTCGCTTTGGTTCGTTTTCTGTAAATGTTATAAGTTATAAATTTATGTAATGCTCTTCTACTGTATAAAAATTTGTATAAATATGAAATTTTGTATAAAAAATTTCCGTTGCAAGAATTGTATTATGTGATTCATTGTTGATTCGTTTTAAACCACATAAGCGATAACAATATTTTGTTTTGAACGGTTCGAGTTGGTTTAACTACCGACTTGAAGCGGTCAAAATGGGCAGGTCGTTACAAGCTAGTATCAAAGCCTATAACTTATTTTCCTTTCAACAAGTATTAAGCTAAATAAGACTTAGCAAAAGAATTTTGTTATGTATGTATGATTTTGACAACCTTTCCTTTTGCGAGGACCAAAAGCTTTGAATGGGGGAGACTGTAACAACCCGACAATTTTGACATTTTAAAATTTTAATTAGTCAGACCGAGTGTTGCAGCTTAAAATTTTGCAGCTGACGAAGTTAGCGAGTGGTGAAGACACTCGCTTTGGCTCATTTTATGTAAATGTTACAAGTTATTAATTTATATAACTCTTCCACTGTATAAAAATTTGTATAACTCTGAAATTTTGTATTACATTATTCTGTTGCAAGAATTGTATTCTGTGATTCTTTCTAAACCACATAAGCGATAACAAACTGCCGTTTCGAACGATCCAAGTTGATTAATTACCAACTTAAAGCAGTCGAAAGCGGCAGGTCGTTACACCACTTAAATTCAAAGCCTCACACCAAAAGAGAAACAGGTCCACCAGTTATTATGGTAGGGCCATACCAGGCGGTAGCCAGCAAAATAGATGCAGGAAGATGAATCAAGCAAACGGGGATAAGAAGAAGGGGGAATCGCGATAATATTGCTAGAGTTGTGGAAAAGGACTTTGCAGAGGAGAAGACCAGGGACACTGCATTGTTGTTTATTAGTTACTCTTTAGTAGTAATTATTAATAACTTATCATTTATTAATTAATTATGAATTTTCTATTGATTATTATTTATTTATTATATATTATTAATACATATTATTTTTATTTTCCAATACGCTTACCTATTTCATTTTAGCAATAAAATGCCTTTTATATTCTACATCACTCATTGTTTCTTTACAAATTGGTACCGCTTACAAGGGGCAGTTTGTGAAGGTTGTAAAATTGGCATCTATTACAATGGCATTATTTTACAATATTCAAATAATGTCCATTGTAATAGATGCCAATTTTACAACCTTCACAAACTGAGAAGTTGTAAAATAATGTCCATTGTAAAGAAGCTGGAAGAGGGGACATCTACACAAAGGCTGACCTGGAAATTACTTGGTCTGACCCGAGCAATTAAATACATGAGTCAATCTAGTTTAATCAGGGAGTAAAATATAATGATATGTAGTTTCATAAGGAATGACTCTTACTGAAATAAGAAGAGTAAGTCCTACACTTAATATGACATATGGATAATGAGATAAATTAACCTTATCACTAAATAGAGTCACATGAGCTACTAAGTTAATGTCAAGTGAAATTTGCTTCTACCATTAAGTGCTAAGCTTTGAGCTAAGCACATATAAATCATCATCAAAACAACATGAGAAAATTCTCCAAATATCAACATTTAAAACTCATAAGAGCTTTTACAACTTAAAAGTGATCAGCAAATTTAAAATGCAAAAAAGTAGCTCTTTGGCTAAAAGTGGAAATTCAACATCAATATATCAACATGATTTGGATCCAAACATCAAATATCAACAAATTCAACAAAAGCATCAAACAGATCCAACACTATAACCCCTCAAGTTGAGTGTAACTTAATCACTTCGATCAAAGAAGTACGCATATATATAAGACTCCTCTGAATCTAGTTTCATATCAAAGCAAGTAATGGATGAACAACAATCAATAAGATTATGTCACAGGCTTTTCACAGTAACAAGAAAAGTGACAGCAATATGTCCCATACTGCAAGTTTCACTAATCATTTTACTATAAGTCAGCCTACTTCATACTGAACAGCAAATAACTTCAGTTAACAAGTCTGGAATTAACCGACACAATTAATCTGCATGCCATGTACTACTTGATTTATTATATTATTTAAATAGCGTTATCATTCTGTTGAAGATGCAAAAATGTGTAGCTTATACTGAAATTACTTGATTTGAGAAAATGAGTTTATAAAATGATTTTGAAATCATTTGGACTGCTTTCTTGAAAATCAATATATTGAAATATATTGCATGTGAAAATCATTTACCTCAAAGTGATAGATGTACACATATAAATTCTTTACAGATATCGTTTTATAAAACGAGCATAATATCGTAAATCTCAAGAAATAATTCATGAATCAACACAAAATCATAAGAAAACTCCATCAATCCAATATACGAATTAGCATCAATGTTGTCTTTTCCATTTTAGGAATAATGCTAAGAATATGGCTCACAAATTCATCTTCGAATTCATCAAAATCGACAACAAAAATAGTTAGGGAAATACTCACAACTTAAGTGCAATCTTCTCTGGATTCAACATTCAAACATAATTTGAAAGGCTTAATGATCTTGAAATGGTATGAAATTTTATATAAACAAAGTACGACACATTTATATTGAATGGAAAAGGTTTCACTCAATTTTGGTTAGAAATAGCAAAGATATAAGACTACAAACATGAGCTCATGCCATGTTTGGTTTCTGCCTAGTCTGAAATCTTCTCTGGGTTCAAATTTCAGATAAGTTTTGAATGACCAAACGATCTCTGAATGGTCTAAAAATTGATATGCGCAAAATAGAACATTATATTTATAAATTGAAAAAATAATTAAAAAACTATGACATGAAATGGAAAAGATATGAAATCTCAAATGTGGACTCAGGCCATGTTAGATTCCGGCTAGGTCTAAAATGTTTTCAGGTTCAAATTTCAAACCTGATTTGAATAACCAAACACCTCAGAATGGTCTGAAAATTTACAAAAATGGAGACCAATATCCAAACTTTACAATGGAAAAACAATCATGCAAATTAGACAAAAATTGAAGGAGATACGGTGCCTCAAAGTTGGACCTTGGCACTGTTTATCAAAATTTCAAGTCTAGGAAGCAATTGTCACAAAAATAACATATTATGTCAACCCCTAATTTGTGTAGATCGACCCATATGGTGGTTGAGTTGAGCCAAAGTGATGGTGGGTCGACCCATAACACGGAATTTCCTATAGGTTCATTTTTGGCTTCGTGTTCAACTTCAAGCAATAGTTTCCATTCTTTACCGGTCTTTGATTTGCCTTAAATTTGACATGCCAGAATTAACAACACTACTTTCATTCAAAATAAATTGAAATGAATTTGAAAAGAAATAAGAATGATATAGCAGCCCGAAGATGAACTCATGGATGTTTTTTACGGTTGAAACAAAACCGAACAATAACCTATAGTTTCAACAATTTTTGACAAACCAAACACAGATATTGGCAAAGACATTGTTTTACTAGAAAGTATAAGGATCACTCACCTTGTTTCACAAATTACATAAGTTTTTAACAAGGATTAATGCAAATTTTGAAGCTTTTTGGCTAAAGATGAAGCTAAAACGGCTGTAAAACAAGTTAGAGGAACTTGCAAAAAAACATTCAACATACAATGGAAGAAATCATCAAATCTGAGACAAAAATGGAATAAGTTATTGGTTTACCTACTTAAAGTTTTATTTTGGTAACTTCAATTGAAATTAGTAGTGCAGATTTGTAATTTGGCAAGTGATTTCCTCTTTTCTTTTCCTATAGCTTTTAGGAAGAAAGAGATGGTGTTTACAGGGGAAAAACGTACTGAGAGATGAACTTCAGACTCTTCCTTCTTTATCCAAGAGTTAGTGGGCTTAATTGTGCTAATTAAGCTAATTAATGCATTATTAGGCCTTAGATAAGTTTAAATGGTTTAATTAACATGGTTTAGGCTATGTTCATACTAGTTTTACACTATTCAACTTATGTTTCAAAATTCCAACACTTATATAACCTTAATAAAATAAAAAATTATTTTTAAAATGCTATCGACCCTTTTTAACTTTATTTTAACAAATTTACAATTAAAACATACATTTTTTACGAAAACATATGTTTTACCTATATTTTGAGTAAAACTTACAAATGAAGATTAAAATTATTCAAACCACAATATTTTAACACAACAAATATATAAACACAAAAAAATATTTTTGACACATACACACACACGCACACATACATATACATATATATATAAGGAACAAAATTAACATTTTAACACTTTATCTTAACCCAATATTTCTAGAAAACACGGTTTGTTCCAAAAATTCATTATTAGCTTTTATTATGAAACTTGTTACTATAAAATAAAAAATAAAATCTTATTATTAGACCAAAAAATGGCACTAACACCCAAATGCAGATCACAGATCACAGAATGTAGAAAATGATAAATAAGAGGAGACACACGAAGTTTTTATAGTGGTTCGGCTGTAGATGTAGCCTACGTCCACTTTATAATCTTATTGTTATACTGACATATCACAAGAATCAGTTACGTGCAGACACACAATCCGTGTGTTAATTGAGATTACAAGAAGAGAATTAGATGCAGAAAGGTGCAAAATGCTTGCATTCGGTAATGGCAAAGATTATGTAGATGAAGGAGAAAGTCCCAGTTAACCGTCCAAGCCAATCCTCTCAAAATTCCATGTAGTGGTGTATTAATAGCTGTAGGAGAGCCCTTGGGATGATCGGTTCGTGACGAGGCACGTGGCACCCGATCCGGGAAAGTAGGAGTGTGAACAGCCTTTAGAATAGTCACTGTATGCACCTGCAGGCGGTTCGTGGTTGTAACGACCCGGGGAATTTGCGACCTTGGTAATTGACATAAACTCAATGTCCACTATCCAAGCATCGAAAATACCGGATAGTTAATAGAAAGAAGCTAGAGGGTGAGAATATATAAGATAAAAAATTAGAATAGAAGAAGAAGAAGACAACTACAATATCAGAGTAAACACGAATCTCACAGCAGAATGAATAAATATATTTCATAACATAACTTTGAAATAAAATAGTATATGCATATAATACCATTACCGAAGTACAACACTTACAAATTAGCGGAAATAAACAATAGCTATATAATCTTGAAGCATCCTGCTCCAGCTCTTCAAGTATCTGTAAAATCCCGACTACTTGACTATCCGTACAAAATTGGGCACCCAAGAGTTTAGGAAAAACAAAACAAAATAAACTCTGGGTTAGTCATGTGACTGGTGTGAGTAAACTCCAAACACTTGGTTTAACTTTTCCAAATCCTTTTCAAAAACAATGATAATCGTAAAACCGACCCACACATAAATACGGTTGGATTTTACCTTACAATAACCCATAATATTTCTTATGATTAATATTTTTTGATATTAGAATAATGTCTAAATCAAGTAGATAGCAATCTAGTAGAACGCTTTCTTCTCACGCTCTACATATATAATATACAATCAAAAACCGCGGGCTCTTATTGGGTAATGGATTCCAACTATGACATGGTATGGAACCACCTTACGATCAGTGTACTCTAGAAGCGATACATTGGAGTTCAACAAGGGCATCTTGTAACTCGGCCACACATGACCGGCTATTCTTTTCGCTTGAATGTTCCGAATATATTGTCACTTTACGGTTGGTATACCAACATAACCATTCCCGGGAGATACAGAATTGAAAGAAGTAATAAATATGATTATTCTCTAGATGGTGACAATATACCCTACTTGGGTGCGACCCACTTAGCCATGTTTCCTGCCCGATTTATGTCATTTCCCAATTGATGAGGCTTGAGGTCATAACGTATCTTTTAACAGATCACTCCTTCATTTACTTTGAATGCCACATCGTCATACTCGTCAAATCACAAATTGATTCCCCCAAAAATACCACGGGTGTAAGCTAAGAGAAAACGAATTCCTCCGCCACCAGTGTAACACCCCCCTCGAATATCTAATACAAAGATCTTTTAGCACAGTGGTTAGTGCGTGGTGTTGCTTTCCGGGAGGTCGGGGGTTCAAATCTGGGTTGTCACATTTGGTATCAGAGCTTATACCCAGCCGTAATTGTGTGTGTAATGCTGCGGATGTCAGTCGGTGTGGTACTAATGCGGGTTACATGCACAACGCCTGGGTGGTGAGTGACATGAGCCAACGAGGACGTTGGGCTCTTTAAGGGGGGGTAGTCTGTAACACCCCTCTCGAAAAGCTAATACAAAGATCTTTTAGCACAGTGGTTACTGCGTGGTGTTGCTTTCCGGGAGGTCGGGGGTTCGAATCTGGGTTGTCACAACCAACGTAAATACGTTTGAAACGATCAACTTACGCGATCCACCAGATATACTCTTTCATACATTCATCCATTCAAATTGTCCTAGGACTGGTCAACCTGAAGGCACTATTCGGTAAATCCATCTTAGGCAATTTCTACCTAGGATTTACTGAACAGCCCTTGCATAACTCCGTCTTCAATTATCTTCATCATATTTGATTCGCAACGCTAATGCCATACGGAGTGGTTTTTCAGATAATATATCTGATCCCGGTCTCTCCGTATTGATAACGGAAATGGTCAAAATCTTTGATAGTCAGTGATTTAACTATCAAAGGAAAACATGTGCACAAACAATGGTCGTATTTCCAAATGGAAATCTTATCGATCAATCATCATTTCATTTCCCAATTTCCCATTTATCATTTCCATATATTCATAAATTCCTTATTTTCTAAAATTAGAAAATATACATTATTAACTTTGGAAAACGTTTCCATTTCTGATTCACTAATCAATATCTTCCCACCTCTATCAGTCTCTAACTGTAAACTAGTAAGAGAACAACTTCCCAAGCATAAACCCCGAAGGCCGAAACCAACATCAGATCGATACCCGGAAAGCAATTCAACTCAACTAATTTCCAGTCAGTTTCTAGTTTCAGTAATTCCATTTAAATTCCTAATTCAAACCCCAAATTCCTTTATAATATTTTATTTGCAAAATATTTACTTTAATCTAATTTTTCACATAAAATGTGACTAATGTTTCTTTATATAATCAAAACAGTTTGATTTCGTATTTAAAAACAATATCTCAAACCTAAATTCTATTTATATTTTTATTTATAGACTATTCATACAAATCTTATTTCATTTCCAACATTTATAATCTCAATGCAAATTTCCTTTATAACTACTATGTTCACATTCCATTTCAATTATCGGTGTTAAAACCGATTTTTCTTCTCTATATAAATTCAGATTTATATGTTAAATTTATTAAATGATAAATATTTCCTTAATTTATAAACATCGTTTATAAATTATTCACCTCAATTTATCTTTTAAAACAGATTTCTATTAAATATTTACTTTAAATCAATATCATGTTACTCCTGTGTGCGAAGCACGGGTCTAAACCTTCCTAATGTAAAATTCTCTTTTTATAAAAGTCTATTCATTTTCCAAATATTTCCTTTTATAATTCTATTTACTTTCCAAATAAATATTCCTTTTATAATTATATTTATTTTCCACATAAATATTCCTTTTATAGTTATATTTATTTTCCACATAAATATTCCTTTTATAATTATATTTATTTCCTATAAATATTTCATTTATAATATCATATTTATTTCCTATAGATATTTCATTTATAATATCATATTTATTTCCTATAAATATTTCATTTTCAAAATACACTTTGAAAATTCTCTTTTTACATTCCAGTATTTCTTATGGTATTTAAAATACCAATTAAACAGAGCAGTGTCATCAAAATCAATTACATGTTTTATACCACATCATATATCACAATATATGAAAACAAACAGTGTTATAAATATTGAGGAATCGAGTTGGATCCCTCAAACCTGTTTCCCTGCATCGATAGATGTTAAACAATATAAATAACATCGATTTCATTTCAATATGAAATATTCTGATAAACATAATCAATATTTTATTAACGATTTATATATATATATATCGTTATCTATAATTTCAACCAATAAATCAGCATTTCAACAAAACAATCAACATACAGCAATCAACCATCATTTATCAATTCTAAAATTACGTTATAAAAATATAATTGTACAGAGTAAGTGAGATTTACTCACATTGGACGATCATCGTTAAATAACGATAACTGTCAGTTGATTCAGACAGACAATTTATTTCTCTATAAATTGTAACGAGCTCCAGTTCACTCCGAATCAATTCCATTGTGAAGCCGTCGTCCATACGATCCCAACGGATCCTGTTTTGCACAATTCTGATAATGTATGCAATAGTTATGATTATTTCAAGTCTTAATGTATTACGATGTCATTAACCAAATAATTAAATGTTTAATCAATACCTTAATTAACTATTTAAATCACCATTAGTCGGTCCAGTACCATTGCTCATTATCTTCTTTTCTGCACCCAGTAATACATGAACCTCATTCTCTATATATTCGAGCTCTCATTTCCCGTTCTCCTATTTCCTTTTCTTTTATTTATGTATAAGGGTCTCACATATACCAGCCCAATCTGAAACCTAAATAATTTACTCTTACTGGGCTCACCATATACCGCCCGATTTCATAACTGACCCGCCTCCAAATAGTAATTCATCCTCCTCCAAACTTCCGGCTCCAGAGAATCTCATCTTCCATTCTCGAATATTTGACTCCCCTCGTATCTCCTTCCATCTTCCCATATACAAACTACTACTCCTGTTTATTTCGAATTCCAGTATAACTCTAGTCCATCAGTTCACACGCAAGCCCGTGTCCACCTTCAATTGTTCTTCCTCCAGTACACGTAAAAATTCACATCATTAATCCAATGATTAAAGTTTTAAATTCTCCTCCCTCCAGACATACACGCACCCGCAAAGATCGAGAAAAAACTCCTCATACCGCTCCTCCTTTTCTTCCACAAAACAGATTTGAATGCTTCATCTCTTCACAAAAACTCAAACTAATATCACCGAAATTCTCATCTTGAATTCCTCTCGCTCCTCATATCAGATTCACTCATCTCGGGTGCCAAGTTTGAAACGCGTCTCTATAGTATCCAGCGCACGCTCCAGTGTTCTTGTCGACATTTTTCTGATCATCTCTCCCTTTCCATTCCATAAAAAATCCACAAAAATGACCTTAAATTTTCTCTTGCCGAGCTCTTCCACACCATATGAATTTCACCGAACTCGGTTTTCTCAATTAAATCGTGTCGAACAGTACCTCATCATTCCTGGTGAAAACTTGCGACATCAACTTGTTTCGATCCCTTCTAAAAATTCATGGAAGATGTTAATTCATCCCCAGACTCCAAAACGAAAACCAAATTTCTCAAACAATGCTTGTATTCCACAAATCGATTAACCCTAAAACACAAAAACATGGCGTTGTACCTTTCAGTGCGAGCAAACACAATTCGAACCTATTGAAATTGGTATGAGCGTGTACGGTAGTTAACCCGGAATTCAAATATACGACTCTTGGTATTTATAAGATTTTGTAGGAATTTATATGGATTTTTGAATACACGATTTTGGGCTTGAGGATGAATAACATCGACTATAAACATCGTTGACTAACGGGAAAGTTTTAGATTAGGGTTTAGGGGTGGATGGATATTTATAGGTTGGATATATACTTTTTTATTCGATTAGTTTATTAGTTTTTATTGAACCGCTGACTCTGTTTGCCGTTTAAAAATCTCTATGATCACATAAAATATCCAAATTTAATAAAAATAGACGTGCAGCTACAGTTCGACATTACGGACCCAACGAAACTTGTTTCATCGAATTCCGAGTCGTTTTGCTCACACAACATATTTTTAAAGTCAAATTATTGACTGCTTTCACATTAAAATTCCGTATGTCCACATACTGACTCCAGAAATCACGGAAATTGAAATCTAGCAATAATTTAATATTCCGGATCCAACAAAATTAGTTTCATCGAAAACGAAGGTCATTTGCAAAAACGACTATTTTTACAACTCAAAATAAACCTATTTAAACATTAATATATTTAAAAATAATTAAATTTAATATTAATAAATTAATATTATCGTATATATTCACATAGAATATCATATAGCTTTACAATAATTTAATATTACTAAATTAATATTATCGTTATAAATTATAAAGGAATTCCATAGCAACTTTTCGAAAAATTGATTTAGACATAAATCAAAATCTACACGATGAAATCCCGATTTTTCTCTTTCACTAGAAAAATATACTTTATGTAACGGCCAGCAAATCCATACTATCTGATTTGACTAAAACAACACACATCCAACTCAAATAACACAGAATTACGAGTCATTTCGGTTAAAGAAAAAGAAACAGATAAAAGAAGAACAGAATTAACAAAACAGAATCTCACAGCGGAGCGAATAAAAAATATTATATAACATAACTTTTGAAATACAAAATTCTGTATCATATATACATACCACTATCAGAGATCAATATATATACATCACAGCAGAAATAACTCTAAATAACTAATGGTGAAGGCTCTTGCTTCAGCTCCTTCAAGAGTATCTGTAAAAGCCTGAAACACTTGACTGCCCGTACAAATTTGGGCACCCAAGAGTTTAGAGAAAAACAAACAAAACAAACTCTGGGTCAGTCATGGGACCGGTGTGAGTAAACTCCAACCATAATGTTTAACTTTAAAAAATCCTCTAAAATAAAAGGTAATAGTAAGACCAGCCCACACATAAACACGGACAGTTTTTACCTTACTATAACCAAACCATTTTTGATATCAAAATTCAGTAATATTATAATAATGTCTAATCAAATAAATAACCAAATAGTAAAACGCTTACATTTCACGCTCTACATATATAGTATAAAATCAAAAACCGCAGGGCGCTTATTGGAGATTGGATTCCAACTATGACAAGGTATAGGACCACCTCCCGATTAGTGTACTCTAGAGGGGATACATTGGGGTTCAACAAGAACATCTTGCAACTCGGCCCACATATTACCGACCACTCATTTAGCTTAAGTGTATCGAATATATTGTCACTCACGGTTGTCGGCCGTCCAACCATAATCCATAAGATACAGAATTGAAAGAAGAATAAATAATGAATTTTCTCTAGATCGGTGACAAATATACCCTGCTTGGGAATGATCAACTAGCCATGCTGCCTGCCCGATTTTTTTCATTTCCTGGTTGTGAGGCTTGAGGCTACGTTAATCTTTTTTAGAACATCTGGTCACCATTCACTTTGAATGCCACATCGTCAAACCTATCAAATCACTAGTTGATCTTCACAAAATATTACGAGTATAAAAAGCTAAGAGAAACGAATTCCTCCGCCACCAACGTAATACCTAGAAAAAATCGCCTTCTGTGATTTGTTAGGAACACTCTGTCAGACAACCGTCCATACAAGTTGTCTTGGGTCTGGACAAATAGAAAAACTGTTGCTATATACTGCATCTTTGATTTTTTTTTTCTTCAAATAATCTAACTCGCAACGTCTATGCCTATACGGAGTAGTTTTCGGATATTAAATCCAACCGGTCTCTCCGTAGACAATGATGGTCCAAAAATTCTTTGATAGCCGATGATTTAACTATCGAAGGAAAAAAACATCCATCAACAATCAAAAAATCACTGACCCCTTTTAATTTATATTCATTCATTAACAATATTTCCAATTTCCTTAACGAATTCTATATATTTCGATATATTGATTTCTATTTTCAAAATTTCTTAAAAATATTCTAACTCCTTAAATTTCCAGAAATTCTCGCCAATACCTCCCCTGTACCGGTCAATCATTCAAACCCCAACTCGCTTCTCTAGGCCTTTTCCATTCAAAAAGAAAATCAAAAAGCCAAGCGGCTTGCCGATTCGACGCATAAAACCTCATATGGGAATTTAAACATGTACCTTCTTTCGGGCACTTAAATTAAAATCTTCATACTCTTTCATTCACTTTATCCCATACATGTCTAACCTATGCATATTCGCATTTCCAATTTGTCTCACACAGATCCAATTATTTTGACTCAAATTTGCTAATTTAATTTCCAACTAGCTTATTCGCATATTCTATTTTTACTCTGAACATCTCACGTTCGATCATATTTTTATTCGCTTATATGAATAAAATTTCCATGTCAAAATTCCAAAGCGTAACTCTACTTTCATATTCGGATCCCCAAATTCAATTAATCAATTCAAATTACTTAAACAGATTTAAACTTGGCCAAACTCTTATTAACTAATTTCAAGGAAATTAGTTAACTTCATTCGATAATTAAAAAATTCTGATTTTTTTTTTTCAAAAATCACTTCATTCACTCTGCTTGAATTTGTATATAGTCGATAACTCGAATCTGGATTTTTACTATTGGAAAAATCAGATTTTTATTCACTGAAAATCATTTTAGTTTACCTAATGAATCGTTATGGTTTAAAGCGATTATGGCGCTGTTTTTTTGAAAATTTGATTTTGACATAACTCAAAATCTATATGGCGAAATCCATATTTTTCTTTCCCATTTGAAAATTATTATGTAATCGGTCGCAACGTTTCTGGTTTCATCGAATCCCGACTTGTATTATGTATACTCAACTGAAGTTTGAATCGTCAGTTTACGAACTATCGCATCGCGGCGAGTTCGTTTTAATTATAATTTAAATATAAACGTGTAAAATCTTCATTTATAAAATAATTCAACTCCATTTTCAATAAATTAAAATAAATTAAGCCCGTTATCCCAAATCTAACTTCATAATTCAAATTATTCAACTTGTCGATTTCTTTATACCACATTCATAACTCAGTTATGAATTTAATCAAAAACTCAACTCCTATATCAAATTCCAATGCCTTAAATTATTTATAAAATTCGATATACTCGAATTTCAATTATAAATTCCTTTTTATGGTAAAAATCAATAAATTCAACATCATTTACCATTACAAACTAAAATCATCCCTTGATAATAGTGAAGTCATTCAAGTTGGGGTATTTTATTTACCTCTCAGACCTTGACCGACGACGTTCTTATCTTGAGATAATACCAACACCCGATTACTAGTCTATTAACATATGGTTTTATAAGCCAAATTCACTTTAGAAAAATCTATTTCTAATTTATCTGATGAAAATTTCTTCATCACATTTATAAACTTTGTTTATAAATTAACTCCCTTATTTTATATATTCAAACAACTTCCACTTGAATTCGATTCTCATTTTATTTATTATCATAATTTATATATATATATATATATGCATATAAACCTATAATCCACAACATATTAAATTTAATTTAATACAATTTCAATATTTTTCTAAAAAGAATAATTTAATTTCTATAAGTTCGACATCGCTGAATTCACATCATAAATCCATTTGGATTTATTTCAATTCAATTTACATTCCGAACAACGGAATAAATTCCATTGTTTTCTCCTTGAAACGATTTCAAAATCACTTTTAATATATATACTTGAATTAAAATTTCAAGTTATCCAATAATAGTTTTTTTTTCATATTTAAAAATATCGTTTATAAAGTTCGCTTCTTCTTCTAAATATTTAAACAAGTTTTCGATTTCAAATTCCATTTGAAATCTAATTTCCACTTTATAAAATAAGTTCTCCTTTAAAACTTCATACTTGAATTTAAATAAATTATCCAATGAAATTCTTTTCTTTTATTTATAAAAATCGTTTATAAATAACACTTCTTGTTTTTAAATATTATAACAAGTTTCTGATTTCAAATCCCATTTCTATTTTCAGAAAATAAGTTCCCTTTTCCAAATTAACACTTGAGTTTCCATTTCTAAATTATCCAATAATAATTTTTCTATCCGATCTTAAACATTGTTTAAAATTCGACTACTTGTTTTATTATTAAAACCAAGTTATGTTTTCTTAGCCTATTTGAAATTCGAATTTTATTTCGAAAAATAAAATTCCCTTTTTCAGATCTAAAAATCCATTTTTATGATATTTTTAAACATCAACCCCTAGGGCCAGTAATATTCAAAACATCCAAACACACCAACATCAATTCAAGTCAACACACCACACATATATGAATATGTAAACAACAGTAAATATATTTGAGGAATCCAGTTGGATTCCTCCAACCTATTTTTCCGACATCCACAAGTGTTAGACAACATAAATAATACCAATCCCGCTTCAAGGCAGGATATCGCGGTATAAAAGGTCATCCACTCATATATCGTGGGGCGATAGGGTCATCCAATAATGATACCGCGGGCATAAGCTAATGGTACTGCGGGAAATATCAAATATATATATAATAACCACAACCACCAAGCCTAAATAACTAATATATATAATAGCCACAATTTATCAATAAACAGTAATGCAACCAAGCAACCAACAAACAGCATAAAAATATTTGTATTAAATAAAAATTCGATTATAATAAATTATAATCGAATCAGAGCGTGAGTTTACTCACCTAATTTTATTTGCTGAATATCCGATTTTATGTTGTATCTTTGCAGCTACAACGCTACTCGAGTCATCTCGCTTGGATTTATTTGCACCTACAATCATTTAATTTATTTATCGATTAAACGATTTATTTATTTAAATTAACGATTAACAAAATAAATTTAAACTAATATAGTTTAATCAAAGACATTAACTGAGTTGATTACACTTAATTTACCTAAATCTTATTTAAATTAATCGATTAAGCTATTTCATTTAAATTACTTTTGACATGAATAACTTATATTATGTAATTTAAATTCTATAAAACACATACCTTATTCTCTAGTAAAAGATTTTGAGGTTTCTTCTTCTTACTGCTGTCACTACTTACACTATTGCTGAAACTTCCATGGCAACTGAATTCACCCCACTCCAGAATTTCAAGCATGACTAACACCTCCTCAACCGACGCCTACAACTTTCCCAAGGTTGCTCTGTCTACAAGCTTCGCACACCCTTTCCAACATCTTTGCAGTATCGACAAACTCCACCATCAACAAACTCCTTTCCCTTCTCTTACCCAAACAGTCACCTTTATCCCATTTCATATCAATACCGCAATTCCAGTAGAGGAATCCCACCCGAGCATCCTCCTTTATTACTCAACAAATAGTTCTAAACCCCACTTTCACCATACAACACGTCGAACTCCCTTGTTACTCCTAAACGCAAAACAATATTGTCATTTAACTGCTCGAAAATTCCCAAAATCACTTGATCGAACTCCCTCGTAACCTTTTCATCATCGTTCAAACTCCAGATAATCGAACTCCATTCCGTTCGATCACCAAACAGATCACCATAGCATCGCCCCTTCATACCATGGATTTCCGCGTCTCCCGTAATCCCTTGAACTCCCTGTACATTGCGAGTGCTTCAGGCGTTGGGTGAGCTTCACGAAATCTCAAGATTATCAATCGTGATCCCTATTTTCATTTTTTCCAATTTTTTTTATTGAGTTCAGTGGTATCGATTCTAATTTGAAATAAAGGGACGGAATAAAACCGATGGGGAATGAAAGGAGTAAAACAAGATGGAGACTACCGTGATTTATAATGAGGAGGGAGGCTTCAGTAAGCAACCACCATTTTTTGATTTCTCAATGAATAAATAAAAAAGAAGGCTTATACTGCCCTATATAAATGCGGAGAAGGAGCAAAGCTTCAGCGAGAAGGAATTCGTGGTATAAGTGAATAGGTCGGTGTTGGTACAATATAGGTGTAAATTTTCAACATTTAGGGTAACTTGAAATGACGTGTATTAATTTGATTTGATTTTGGTCCTATTTGTTTAAATCTTTTAATAATATATTTCGCGGTATCAAACCCCTATTTAAATGCAACAACCAGCGTTCCTAAGGTTATGCCACTACTCTGAACACACTAGGATGTATTTCAAAGCCTCATTTGATCATCTGGAAAATATATCTATTTAAATTGCCAATCTAAATTAAATTAAATTATTACTGAGCGTTTTCTTATCGCATGATCAAACGATAAACCCAGACGTTACGAAATTCAAAACCCGATAATAATACACTATTTCGTATCTAATGGAATTGGTTCTGTGAGTTCTAAGATTGCTTGAAATTTGATTATTTCATATATCAATTAAAATCGACTAGACTATGATCTAAATTCGAACCAAACTAAATTTATTGATAAATTATTATTATCACCATTCTAATCCAATATAGAATTTATGTTAATCAACTGAATCGCTTAGATTCAGTTTTAACTACAAATTCAATTATTTTGTTTTCTGTACTACGATAATTTGATATATATTCTATATTAAATCGATAAATTCCATATTAAAATTCATTTATTATTTCAAATCAATATTTAAAATAAATTTAAATATTCAAAAAAATAGACTAAAAATCTGGGACATTACATTCCTTCCCCCTTAAAAGAATTTCGTCCCCGAAATTACCAAGGTAGGAGAAATGTTACAAACGCGTAGCTTCTCAAAAGCCCACTTTGTTACAAATCAGTATTTCAAATTTTATAACTCAAGTCCAAAACAACTTTAAGTTTTCATGAGAATATTCAATTTCAGTTTATTTAACTGGTTTCCATCATTTCGATTTATTTAACTTGCTTAAATTAAATTTAGATTTCCGAATTCAAATTCCCGGTTTTTTATTTCAAATCCTTTTTGAAATCATATAAATATACATACATATATTTATTTCTATCTCCAATTCAAAATATTTGAACTTTCCAAAAGAACTTGTTTTTCTCAAATAATTTCCTTTGAAAATCTCACTATGGTAGCAATCTATCACTTAGAAACTCGAAAATGAACACCGACGATGGCGCACTTCATCATCGGGATTATTTTCCGGTGATCGTAGTGAGTTCAATGCTTTATCCTTTACAAAATCCATTCAAAATGATTTTTATTCAAAAATCATTCCAAAATGAAGCTATATTTTAATATACTTTGGAAAAATATTTTTTCAACTTTCCGGGATTTAAATTCCAATTCTGGTTTGAATCCAATTCAATTTCATCTCATTTGTATATATTATTCATATACAAGTTCTATTTGATTTTATATATAACCATTTCAAATTTATAATCTAACCAACTAATCCATATATAAATAATTCTAGAAAATCATTCATTTTTATATCAAAATATAATTTTGGACAAAATTATTTCATTTACCCTTTTTAAAACAATATTATGTCGAACTACTCTGTTTAAGCTTTTAGAAACTCCTATCGACGTCGTGGTGTCACACGATTCGATTAGAATTCATAAACCACTCCACAGACAAGCCAACACAATACAAAACAAAATTTTATATCAATTTACAAATACGCTCTCTCATATATACATTCAACTGATTCTAGGTTGCTACTGACCCTATCACTAATGAGTAAAACCCCATCAAAGCCTAGGTGTTCACTCAACCTAAGCTCTGATACCAACTGTAACGGCCCGCAAATCCGTACTATCTGAGTTGACTAAAACAACACACATCCAACTCAAATAACACAGAATTACGAGTCATTTGGGTTAAAGAAAAAGAAACGATATAAGAAGAACAGAAATAACAAAACAGAATCTCACAGCGGAGCGAATAAAAAATATTATATAACATAACTTTTGAAATACAAAATTCTGTATCATATATACATACCACTATCAGAGATCAACATATATAAATCACAGCAGAAATAAATCTAAATAACTAACGGTGAAGCCTCCTGCTTCAGCTCCTCCAAGAGTATCTGTAAAGCCTGAATCATTTGACTACCCGTACAAATTTGGGCACCCAAGAGTTTAGAGAAAAACAAACAAAATAAACTCTGGGTCAGTCATGGGACTGGTGTAAGTAAACTCCAACCATATTGTTTAACTTTGAAAAATCCTTTGAAAGAAAAGGTAACAGTAAGACCAGCCCACAAATAAACACGGACAGTTTTTACCTTACTATAACCAAACCATTTTTGATATCAAAACCCAGTGATATTATAATAATGTCTAATCAAATAAATAACCAAATAGTAGAATGCTTGCATCTCATGCTCTACATATATAGTATAAAATCAAAAACCGTAGGCCGCTTATTGGAGATTGGATTCCAACTATGACAAGGTATGGGACCACCTCCTGATCAGTGTACTCTAGAGGGGATACATTGGGGTTCAACAAGAACATCTTGCAACCCGGCCCACACATGGCCAACCACTCATTTAGCTTAAGTGTATCGAATATATTGTCACCTATGGTTGTCGGCCGTCCAACCATAATCTGTAAGATACAGAATCGAAAGAAGAATAAATAATGAATTTTCTCTAGATCGGTGACAAATATACCCTGCTTTGGAATGACCCGCCTAGCCGTGCTGCCTGCTCGATTTTTTTCATTTCCTTGTTGTGAGGCTTGAGTCTACGTTAATCCTTTTTAAAACATCTGGTCACCATTCACTTTGAATGCCACATCATCAAACCTGTCAAATCACTAGTTGATCTTCACAAAATATTACCGGTATAAAAAGCTAAGAGAAACAAATTCCTCCGCCACCAACGTAATACCTTGAAAAGATCGCCTTATGTGACCTGTTAGGAATACTCTGTCAGACATCCGTCCATACAAGTTGTTCTGGGTCTGTACAAACTGAACAGATCTTGCTATTTACTCCATCTTCGATTTTTTACTTCAAATAATCTAATTCGCAATGTCTATGCCTATACGAAGTGGTTTTCGGATATAAAATCCAACCGGTCTCTCTGTATTGACAATGATGGTCCAAAAATTCTTTGATAGCCGGTGATTTAACTATCAAAGGAAAAACAAACATCCATCAACATTCAAACAATCACTAGCCCCTTTTAATTTATATTCATTCATTAACTGTATTTCCAATTTCCTTACCGAATTCTATATATTTCGACATATTGATTTCTATTTTCAAAATTTCTTAAAAAATTCTAACTCCTTAAATTTCCGGAAAATTTCTCCAGCACCTCCCCTGTACCGGTCGATTGTTCAAACCCCAACTCGCCTCTCTAGGCCTTTTCCATTCAAAAAGAAAATCAAAAAGCCAAGCGGATTGCCGATTCGGCGCATAAAACCTCATATGGAAATTTAAACATGTACCTTTTGTCGGGCACTAAAATTAAAATCTTCATACTCTTCATTCACTTTATCCCATACCTGTCTAACCTATGCATATTCTCATTTCTAATTTGTCTCACACAGATCTAATCATTTTAACTCAAATTTGCTAATTTAATTTCCAACTAGCTTATTCGCATATTCTATTTTGACTTTGAACATCTCACGTTAGATCATACTTTTATTCGCTTATATGAATAAAATTTCCATGTCAAAATGCCAAAGCGTAACCCAAGTTTCATATTCGGACCCCAAATTCAATTAATCAATTCAAATTACTTAAACAGATTTAAACTTGGCCAAACTCTTATTAACTAATTTCAAGGAAATTAGTTAACTTCATTCGATAATTAAAAAAAAAATCTGATTTTTTGTTTTCAAAAATCACTTCATTCACTCTGCTTGAATTTGTATATAGTCGATAACTCGAATCTGGATTTTTACTATTGGAAAAATCAGATTTTTATTCACTGAAAATCATTTTAGTTTACCTAATGAATCATTATGGTTTAAAGCGATTATGGCGCTGTTTTTTTTTTGAAAATTTGATTTTGACATAACTCAAAATCTATATAGCGAAATCCATATTTTTCTTTCCCATTTGAAAATTATTATGTAATCGGTCGCAACGTTTCTGGTTTCATCGAATCCGACTTGTTTTGAGTTCCGTATACTTTATTGAAATTTGAATCGTCAATTTACGAACTACCGCGTCGTGGCGAGTTCGTTTTAATTATAATTTAAATATAAACGTTTAAAATCTTCATTTATAAAATAATTCAACTCCATTTTCAATAAATTAAAATAAACTAAGCCCGTTATCCAAAATCTTAATTCATTATTCAGATTATTCAACTCGTCGATTTCTTTATACCACATTCATAACTCAGTTATGAATTTAATCAAAAACTCAACTCCTATATCCAATTCCAATGCCTTAAATTATTTATAAAATTCGATATACTCGAATTCCAATAATAAATTCCTTTTTATGGGAAAATCAATTAATTCAACATCATTTACCATTACAAACTAATATTATCCCTTGATAATAGTGAAGTCGTTCAAGTAGGGGTATTTTATTTACCATTCAGACCTTGACCGACGACGTTCTTATCTTGAGATAAAACCAACACTCGATTACTAGTCTATTAACATATGGTTATATAAGCCATATTCACTTTGGAAAAATCTATTTTTAATTCATCTGATGAAAATTTCTTCATCACATTTATAAACTTTGTTTATAAATTAACTCTCTTATTTTATATATTCAAACAACTTCCACTTGAATTCGATTCTCATTTTATTTATTATCATAATTTATATATATATACATATGCATATAAACCTATAATCCATTTCATATTACATTTAATTTAATACAATTTCAATATCTTTTTTGAAAAGAATAATTTAATTTATATAAATTCGACATCGCTGAATTCACATCATAAACCCAGATGGATTTATTTCAATTCAATTTACATTCCGAACATCGGAATAAATTTCATCATTTTCTTCTTGAAACGATTTCAAAATCACTTTTAAAATTCATACTCGAATTAAAATTCAAGTTATCCAATAATAGTATTTTTTTCCTTATTTAAAAATATCGTTTATAAAGTTCGTTTCTTGTTCTAAATATTTAAACAAGTTTTCGATTTCAAATTCCATTTGAAATCTAATTTCCACTTTCGAAAATAAGTTCTCCTTTAAAACTTCATACTTGAATTTAATTAAATTATCCAATGAATTAATTTTCTTTTATTTATAAAAATTGTTTATAAATAACACTTCTTGTTTTTAAATATTAAAACAAGTTTTTGATTTCAAATCCCATTTCTATTTTCGGAAAATAAGTTCCTTTTTCCAAATTAATACTTGAGTTTCCATTTCTAAATTGTCCAATGATAATTTTTCTATCCGATCTTAAACATTGTTTAAAATTCGACTTCTTGTTTTATTATTAAAACCAAGTTATGTTTTCTTAGCCTATTTGAAATTCGAGTTTTATTTCGAAAAATAAAATTCCCATTTTTAGATCTAAAAATCCATTTTTATGATATTTTTAAATATCAACCCCTAGGGCCAGTAATATTCAAAACATCCAAACACACGAACATCAGTTCAATTCAACACACCACACATATATGAATATGAAAACAACAATAAATATATTTGAGGAATCCAGTTGGATTCCTCCAACCTGTTTTTCCTGCATCCACAAGTGTTAGACAACATAAATAATACCAATCCCGCTTCAAGGCAGGATAGCGCGGTATAAAAGGTCATCCACTCATATATCGTGGGGTGGTAGGGTTATCCGCTAATGATACTACGGGCATCCGCTAATGGTACTACGGGAAATATCAAACATATATATAATAACCACAACCACCAAGCCTAAATAACTAATATATATAATAACCACAATTTATCAATAAACAGTAATTCAACTAAGCAACCAACAAACAACATAAAAATATTTGTATTAAATAAAAATTCGATTATAATAAATTATCATCGAATCAGAGCGTGAGTTTACTCACCTGATTTTATTTGTTGAATATCCAATTTTATGTTGTATCTTTGCTGCTACAACGCTACTCGAGTCATCTCGATTGGATTTATTTGCACCTACAATCATTTAATTTATTTATCGATTAAACGATTTACTTACTTAAATTAACTACTAAAAAAATATATTTAAACTAATATAGTTTAATCAAAAGACATTAACTGAGTTAATTACAATTAATTTACCTAAATATTATTTAAATTAATCGATTAAGCTATTTCGTTTAAATTACTTTTGACATGAATAATTTATATTATGTAATTTAAATTCTATAAAACACATACCTTATTCTCTAGTAAAAGATTTTGAGGTTGCTTCTTCTTACTGCTGTCACTACTTACACTATTGCTGAAACTTCCATTGCCACTGAATTCATCTCACTCCAGAATTTCAAGCATGACTAACACCTCCTCAACCGACGCCTATAACTTTCCCTAGGTTGCTCTGCCTGCAAGCTTCGCACACCCTTTCCAACATCTTTGCAGTATCGACAAACTCCACCATCAAAAAACTCCTTTCCATCCTCTTACCTAAATAGTCGCCTTCATCCCATTTCAGATCATTACCGCACTTCCAATAAAGGAATCCCACCGGAGCATCCTCTTTTATTACTCAACAAATAGATCTGAACCCCACTTTCACCATAAAACACATCGAACTCCCTTATTACTCCTAAACGCAAAACAATAGTGGCATTTAACTGCTCGAAAATTCCCAAAATCACTTGATTGAACTCCCTTGTAACCTTTTCCTCATCGTTCAAACTATAGATAATCGAACTCCATTCTGTTCGATCACCAAACAGTTCACCGTATCATTGCCCCTTCATACCATGGATTTTCGCGCCTCCCGTAATCCCTTGAACTCCCTGTACTTCACGAGTGCTTCAGGCGTTGGGTGAGCTTCATGAAATCTCGAGATCATCAATCGTAATCCCTATTTTCATTTTTATTCCATTTTTTTTATTGAGTTCGGTGGTACCAATTCCAATTTGAAAGAAGGGGACGGAATAAAACTAATGAGGAATGAAATGGGTAAAATAAGATGGAGGCAATCATGATTTATAACGCAGAGGGAGGCTTCAGTAAGCAACGACCATATTTTGATTTCTCAATGAATAAATAAAAATGAAGGCTTATACTGCCTTATATAAATGTGGAGAAGGAGTAAAGCTTCAGTGAGAAGGAATTCGTGGTACAAATGAATAGGTCGGTGTTGGTACAATGTAGGTGTAAATTTTCAACATTTAGGGTAACTTGAAATGACGTGTATTAATTTGATTTGATTTTGGTCCTATCCGTTCAAACCTTTTAATAATATATTTCGCGGTATCGAACCCCTATTTGAACGCAACAACTAGCGTTCCTAAGGTTATGCCACTATTCTGAACACACTGGGACGTGTTTCAAAGCCTCATTTGATCGTCTGGAAAATATATCTATTTAAATTGCCAATCTTAATTTAATTTAATTTAATTATTACTGAGCGTTTTCTTATCGCCCGATCAAACGATAAACCCAAATGCTACGTAATTCAAAACCCGATAATAATACATTATTTCGGATCTAATGGAATTGGTTCAGTTTAGTTCTAAGATTGCTTGAAATTTGATTATTTCATATATCAATTAAAATTGATTAAACTATGATTTAAATTCGAACCAAATTAAATTTATCGATAAATTATTATTATCGTTCTAATCCAATATATAATTTATATTAATCGGCTGCATCACTTAGATTCAGCTTTAACTGCAAATTCAATTATTCTGTTTTCTATATTACGATAATTTGATATATATTCGATATTAAATCGATAAATTCCATATTAAAATTCATTTATTATTTCAAATTAATATTTAAAATAAATTTAAATATTCAAAATAAATAGACTAAAAATCCAGGACATTACACTTCACTAGCTTCGAACGTTTCTTGCTTAACAAAAATCCGGCTTAAAACGGATTCTTTATATTCAATTAAAGTTCGAATTATCAAATTACGAACTACCGCACCAAATCGAGCTCGATTAAAATTATAATATAATTATACGTTCAACTGTCGTTTATATAATATATTCGTTAATATAATTCAACTTTAAACTGAAATATATATCATAAATGATCCAATTCACACAATATTGTGAATTCCACTATTTCCGACTTTCTCGGAAATTAAATATATTATTATATTATTCATATTAATTAAATATTCAATATTGTTTAATTAAATAGCTATTAAAATCTCTAAATTACTATTCAAATGATTAAATTAATTAATTATTATATCATAAAAATACAGGACGTTACATTCTTCTCTCCTTAAAATAATTTTGTCCTCGAAATTGCTAAGGTAGAAAACATCTCTATTGATTGGTTAAAAATTATTTGTATTCTTCTTAAATTTCAGTTTCACTGACCCAACTGATTTTAATTAAATTATTCATTCATTCTGAATAACTAAAATTTTCAAAAACTCTGAAAATTTACTAAAACCTTAAATTTTCAGAAAATTTACTAAAACCTTAAATTTTCAGAAAATTTCGCCAGCACCTCCTTTGTACGGGTCAATTGGTACAACTACAACTCGCTTCTCAAGGCCTTTTCCAACCCAAAAGAAAATCAAACAGCCAAGCGGCTTGCCAATTCGACTCATAAATCTCATATCCAATAGAAATATAAACTTGTACCTTTTTGCCGGGCATATCATTATATCCCTTGCATCTGTTACCAATCCAACATATACCAATGTCATTCCAATCAATCTCCAACCAATTTTATCCTCAACCCAATCATTTGCTTATCTAAGCCAAATTCCATTCTAAATCCCAAGTGTCATTCTCGATTCCAAATCTTTACTTATCATTCCAATATAATTCCATATTCCTATTCCACATTCTAATTTTATTTGATACCCATCTATTTCAATACAATTTCCACTGTACTGGTTTCAATTCAATTTCAATTTGCTTTCATACTTTTTAATTTAAATTTGTTTTTAATTCAAACATTCTAGTTCTGGGAGTTTTAAAGAACATACTCTTTTCAGAAATCAAAATATTCATTTTGGAGCATCAAACAACAAGTTTTTCTCAAAACAATTCAAAAACAAAATCTTTGGTAGTAATCCGTCACTTAGAAACTCGAAAATGGCACTAATAATGCGGTCGTCATTGTCAGAATTATTATCCAGCTGAACAAAGTGAGTTCAATACTATATCACTTTTCGAAACCATTTCTAAACACTTCCACTTTGAAATACATTTCAAAATATCATTCACAATTCTTGTAAAACGATTTAAAACCTCCCAGGATTTTAAAATTCACATATATTCAATCCAGGTTCATTTACAAATAATTTTACAAATTTCCACGGTTTTAATTTTCAATTTATATTTAATTCACTTTGTAACACTTATACGAATTTTAATTGGTTATTTACATAGCTGTTTTACTTTCTATAATCTTATTCGATTATAATAACAACCAACACATCCAATATACTATAATATTCCAAATATTAATAATTCCTTTGTATCAAAACATACTTTGGATAAAATTATTTCATTTACCCACTTTCAAAACATACTATGTCAGTTCATCGTATTTGAGTGTTTAGAAACTCGTACCAATATAGTGGATCAAACTGATCGATCAGAACCCATAAACAACCCAACCAATAAATCTCCATAATATAAAACCATTTTATATCAAAATAACAAATACGTTCACTCGTATATATACACTCCACTCAATCTAGGGTATTACTAACCCCATCTCTACTGAATCACGCTACAGAGCCAAGGTATTCACTTAACCTTCAGCTTTGATACCACTGTAACGACCCGGGGAATTTGAGACCTTGGTAATAGACATAAACTCAATGTCAACTATCCAAGCATCGAAAATACCGGATAGTTAATAGAAAGAAGTTAGAGGGTGAGAATAGATAAGATAGAAAATTAGAATAGAAGAAGAAGAATACAATTACAACACTAGAGTAAACACGAATCTTATAGCGGAACAAATAAATATATTTCATAACATAACTTTGAAATAAAACAGTATATGTATATAATACCATTACCGAAGTACAACACAGTAGAAATAAACAATAGCTATATAATCCTGAAGCATCCTGCTCCAACTCTTCAAGTATCTGTAAAATCCCGACTACTTGACTACCCGTACAAAATTGGGCACCCAAGAGTTTAGGAAAAACAAAACAAAATAAACTCTGGGTCAGTCATGTGACTGGTGTAAGTAAACTCCAAACACTTGGTTTAACTTTTCCAAATCCTTTTCAAAAGCAGTGATAATCGTAAGACCGATCCACACATAAATACATAAGGTTTTACCTTACGATAACCCAAAATATTTCTTAAGATCAATATTTTCTGATATTATAATAATGTCTAAATCAAGTAGATAGCAATCTAGTAGAATGCTTTCATCTCACGCTCTGCATATATAATATACAATCAAAAACCGCGGGCTCTTATTGGGTAATGGATTCCAACTTTGACAAGGTATGGAACCACCTTCCGATTAGTGTACTCTAGAAGCGATACACTGGAGTTCAACAAGTACATCTTGTAACTCGGCCACACATGATCGGCCATTCATTTCGCTTGAATGTTCCAAATATATTGACACATTACGGTTGGTATACCAACATAACCATTCCCGGGAGATACAGAATTGAAAGAAGTAACAAATATGAATATTCTCTAGATGGTGACAATATACCCTACTTGGGTGCGACCCACTTAGCAATGCTACCTGCCCGATTTCTGTCATTTCCCAATTGATGAGGCTTGAGGTCATAACGTATCTTTTAACAGATCACTCCTTCCTTTACTTTGAATGCCACATCGTCATACCCGTCAAATCACAAATTGAATCCCCCTAAAAATATCACAGGTATAAGCTAAGAGAAACGAATTGCTCCGCCACCAGTGTAAATACGTTTGAAACGATCAATTTACGTGATCCACTAGATATACTCTGTCAGACATTCGTCCTTTCAAATTGTCCAAGGACTGGACAACCTGAAGGCACTATTCGGTAAATCCATCTTAAGCAATTTCTACCTAGGATTTACTGAATAGCCCTTGCATAACTCCGTCTTCAATTATCTTCATCATATTTGATTCGCAACGCTTATTCCATACGAAGTGGTTTTTCAGAAAATGTATCTGATCCCGGTCTCTCTGTATTGACAACGAAAATGGTCAAAATCTTTGATAGTCGGTGATTTAACTATCAAAGGAAAACGTGTGTACAAACAACTATCGTATTTCCAAATGGAAATCTTATCGATCAATCATCAGTTCATTTCCCAATTTCCCATTTATCATTTCCATACATTCATAAAATCCTTATTTTCTAAAATTAGAAAATATACGTTATTAACTTTGGAATACGTTTCCATTTCTGATTCACGCATCAATATCTTCCCACCTCTATCAGTCTCTAACTGTAAACTAGTAAGGGAACAACTTCCCAAGTATAAACCCCGAAGGCCGAAACCAACATCAGATCGATACCCAGAAAGCCATTCAACTCAACTAATTTCCAGTCTGTTTCTAATTTCAGTAATTCCATTTAAATTCCTAATTCAAACCCCAGATTCCTTTATAATATTTTATTTGCAAAATATTTACTTTAATCTAATTTTTCACATAAAATGTGACTAATATTTCTTTGTATAATCAAAACAGTTTGATTTCGTATTTAAAAACAATATCTCAAACCCAAATTCTATTTATATTTTTATTTATAGACTGTTCATACAAATCTTATTTCATTTCCAACATTTATAATCTCATTGCAAATTTCCTTTATAACTACTATGTTCACATTCCATTTCAATTATCGGTGTTAAAACCGATTTTTCTTCTCTGTATAAATTCAGATTTATATATTAAATTTATAAAATGACAAATATTTCCTTAATTTATAAACATCATTTATAAATTATTCTCCTCAATTTATCTGTTAAAACAGAATTCTATTAAATATTTTCTTTAAATCAATATCATATTACACCCATGTGCGAAGCATGGGTCTAAACCTTCCTAATATAAAATTCTCATTTTATAAAATTCTATTCGTTTTCCAAATATTTCCTTTTATAATTCTATTTACTTTCCAAATAAATATTCCTTTATAATTATATTTATTTTCCATATAAATATTCATATTATAATTATATTTATTTTCCACATAAATATTCCTTTTATAATTATATTTATTTCCTATAAATATTTCATTTATAATATCATATTTATTTCCTATAGATATTTCATTTATAATATCATATTTATTTCCTATAAATATTTCATTTTCAAAATACACTTTCAAAATTCTCTTTTTACATTCCAGTATTTATTATGGTATTTAAAATACCAATTAAACAGACCAGTGTCATCATAATCAATCACATGTTTTATATCACATCATGTATCACAATATATGAAAACAAACAATATTATAAATATTGAGGAATCCAGTTGAATCCCTCTAACCTGTTTCCCTGCATCCACTGATGTTAAACAATATAAATAACATCGATTTCATTTCAATATGAAATATTCTGATAAACAGAATCAATATTTGATTAACGATTTATATATATATATATATACACACACGCACACACACATATATATATATGTCTTTATCTATAATTTCAACCAATAAATCAGCAATTCAACCAAACAATCAATACACAACAATCAACCATCATTTATCAATTATAAAAATATGTTATAAAAATATAACTTTACAGAGTTAGTGAGATTCACTCACATTGGACGACCATCGTTAAATAACGATAACTGTAAGTTGATTCAGACAGACAATTTATTTCGCTATAAATTGTAACGAGCTCCAGGTCACTCCGAATTAAGTCAATTGTGAAGCCGTCGTCCATACGATCCCAGCGGATCCTGTTTTACCCAATTCTGATAATGTATACAATAGTTATGATTATTTCAAGTTTTAATGTATTACGATGTCATTAACCAAATAATTAAATGTTTAATTATTACCTTAATTAACTATTTAAATCACAATTAGCCGCTCCAATACCATTGCTCATTATCTTCTTTTCCGCACCCAGTAATACACGAACCCCATTCTCTATATATTCGAGCTCTCATTCCCGTTCTTCTATTTCCTTTTATTTTATTTATGTATGTGGGCCTCACATATACCAGCCCAATCCGAAACCTAAATAATTTACTCTTACTGGGCTCACCTTATACCGGCCGACTTCATAACTGACCCGACTCCAAATAGTAATTCATCCTCCTCCAAACGTCCGGTTCCAGAGAATCTCATCTTCCAATGTCGAATATTTGACTCCCCTCATATCTCCTTCCATCTTCCCATATACAAACTACTACTCCTATTTATTTCGAATTCTAGTATAACTCCATTCCATCAGCTCACATGCAAGACCATGTCCACCTTCAACTGTTCTTCCTCCAGTACACGTAAAAATTCACATCATTAATCCAATGATTAAAGTTTTAAATTCTCCTCCCTCCTGACATACACGCACCCGCAAAGATCCAGCCAAAACTCCTCATACCGCTCCTCCTTTTCTTCCACAAAATAGATTCGAATGCTTTATCTCTTCACAAAAACTCAAACCAATATCATTGAAATTCTCATCTTGAATTCTTCTCGCTCCTCGTATCAGATCCACTCATCTCGGATGCCAAGTTCGAAACGCGTCTCTACAGTATCCAGCGCACGCTACGGTATACTGATCGACATTTTTCTGATCATCTCTCCCTTTCCATTCCATAAAAAATCCACAAAAATCACCATAAATCTTCTCTTTCCGAGCTCTTCCACACCATATGAATTTCACCGAACTCGGCTTCCTCAATTAAATCGCATCGAAAAGTATCTCATCATCGCTGGTGAAAACTTACGACATCAACTTGTTTTGATCACTTCCAAAAATTCATGGCAGATGACACGACCCAAACTTCCCCGTGGAGGAAAGCACAGATTGAGTTGAGGACAAGACAAATCAGAACATAAACAAAAGAACATTTCATTGCTTATTACAACAATTTCATCAGAATACAAGAATATAATAGAGTATGAATAAATATTACATAGAAAATATCAGAGATTTAAATTACATTTAAATACATCGCAGCGGAATAACAATACAAAGCACAACTGAAAACAGATACACGGATACAGAGCTTTCTGAATATCGCTTCAGTTGTAAACCAGGATCCTGTGAATATAAATCTAGAAAACCAAAACTACTAGCTGCCCGTGTAGAAAATAGGGGCACCCAGAGTTTACGTTAAAACAATAAACTCCAGGTCAGTCATGTGACTGGTGTGAGAACAAAAATAGTTATTAATCTTTATTTTTAAAGTTGGGTAAATCAAGGGACCACGCCATATAACACGGAACGGGTTTCCTCCCAAGAATACCAGTGCATAAAACAAACAGCACAATGCTAAATAAAGAACAATGAAGCTATTATAAGACCCAGGTCCCATCACACAATGCAACGCAAGCCGGAGGATAGGGTTTTACCTTATAATAGCCAAAGAATGCTTGATACGCGAAATTTAATCTTTTATTATTACTATAAGTGTATAGTGTTAAAACAATTTCAAATATAAATGTATCAATCCAAGGTGGCATGGGTACCGTCTATCGTGTCGCCAATACTAGGCTCTACAATTAAAACCGAAGTATCACGTATTGGAAATTGGATTCCATCATTAGTCGAGGCAAGGGGCAATCTCCTCACCGCTTCGAGACACTCTAGAAAATGTCCCAGGACTACACACTCTGGTAACCCTTGGATCTTCAAGGCCGGTCCTCCATTACGTCTGAGGATTAGTTATTCCTGAACACATGTTTCCCGGTCCTATTAGACCTATATCCATCGGCTCCGTAGAGACCGATATATCCGAGGCGCCTCGCATTCCAACATCCACAGGGGTATAATAAACAATGATGTCAGGGGTAGTAAAACGCTGACACCACCCATAGCTAGAAAGAAACATCGTGCACTCCCTGCAGTCACAATCCCGTTTTTGACTCATACCGATGTGTGAGGCTCGCGAATCAACGCTATACACAAAGCTACGCTGTATTAAAGCCAAGCTTTGATCATCAACCACAGGATTCTCCTTTTCAACAAAAGCCTTGATCACTGCATCTCAGCATGCCACACAGACAATTCAAGCCATGCGACTGATATCTATCGATATTTAACCTCTGAGATCGTACGTCTCAAAGAAGGGCGTTAAGCAAGAGAATAAATTCTCTGCCGCCAAACAAATATAAATTTAATAGAAATCAATCAGCACAGAATAAAATCCAGTGTCAGACACACAATCCATTTATAGGTCCGTTCTGGATCTGAACGAAACCGGAGGCGCCTTATTCCTCCCCCACATGTCCAATATAGGGGAGAGGTCCTCGCATATCCGTCGATTTCCAAGTACGGCTGGACGATCACAACTTATTACCTCGGCTCAGGTGTACAGCCCAATCAAGACATCAGTAATCATCCAAACGATGTGAAGACCTCCAGTCTTCGACCACCGTCTTTATCCTCGACATATCGTCGAATCAGTTATTCAGAATGGTATAAACCCGGTCTTTTCGAATAACTCGCATATATAATAAACAAGTGCTATAAAAACACAACATACGCCTTATTCCAATTCTGAACATTCTTTTATTCAAATATTCACATCATTAGGGATTTGTTCCCATTAATTTTGTCAAAGATAAATTCTTTTAAATTTATTCTTTAATCTTCCTTTGGATATCATTTCAAACCATTCCATTCCATCAGCCTCTAACCGTAAATTAGCAAGTGAACAATTCCCTAGGTATTAACCTCGAAGGCCGAAACCAACATCAGATCAATACCCCGAAAACCATTCAAATTAACTAATCTCCAGTTAGTTTATGATTTTCTTAACCTCGTTGGGTTTAAGAACAGTATTATTAAAGATATAATTCATGATGACCCAAAATCTCATTCCATTGTTAATCGGGTTAAAGAACAAGTGTTATTTAAAACACTGTTCACGATAAACCCAAAGACCAATTTTAATTCAATTCCAATTAAATATATTAAATTGGAAATATTTACTTTGGAAAATTCCCGTTAAATCTTAATAAAAAGTTTTATAAATTCCAAATCATATTTCACTGTAAAGCGGGTTAAAGAACAAGTGTCGTTAAAAACACAGTTCACAACAAACCCAAAATCCCATCAGTCTCTAACCGTAAATTAGTAAGAGAACAATTCCTTAAGTATTAACCCCGAAGGCCGAAACCAACATCAGATCAATACCCAGGAAACCATTCAACTTAACTAATCTCCAGTTAGTTTCTGATTTTCTTAGCTACATTCGGTTCAAGAACGGTATTATTAAAGATGCCATTCACGACAAACCCAAAATCCAATTTGATATTAAATACAAGGCTCTGGATAGAAAATATATTGGCTTATATTCATTATCAAATTCTGAAACCAACAAATATCGTATTGGAATAATGATATATATATATATCTCCCAAATTCCTCCACAATATCTGTATAATCAAGAAATCCAATATCGAAATATTCTGAAGATAATTTCAATTCAAATCCATTCCAATTCATATATTGGAAATTTCAGTTATTTTTAAAACCATTTTAAATCCAATTTATTTATTTTAAAAATATTGGATTTCTAATTCTAGTTCATAACTAGTTCATTTCGATAAAAATATTTTTTTTTATCTTTTCAAACACGTAATTTTTCATCCTAATTCTTTCCAAATCGTTTATTATGATTTTACACCAATTATAGATATTTTTAATAATTTTATCTAGGCCCGTACAGTCGATTTCTACAAACGGCCATCAAAATGCACTTACAACGACCTTTTCCAAATTTTATTTGGACATAATTCCAAATCCAGCCTTTCAATTTCAAATCTCTAATATTCTTTGGAAAACACTTTTCGATACGAACCTAACGGTTCTGGTTTTAGGAGAATCCGACGGTCGGATCTCCCATAATGTCCGTTCGAAGTCAATGGTCGAAATTCGCGAACTACTGCAGCGTGGCGCGTTCTATTCAGGCCATTATATTATACATATATATAATATAATATATATTTCGTCGACTTCCATTCAAAATGTATTTTATAAATCGTTTTAAATTCATTTTCAAAATGATTTCAACTTCATATTCAATTTCAAATCAAAATTGAATATTCCATGTCATCGATATATAAATGATAATATTTTCAAAACATTATATTTTGAAATCAATTCCTTTTCGATATTCATTATAACAATGAATAAAATCGATATAAATATCGTTCACGTCAAAATGACGTTAATCTAATCAACACGGCTTTATATATTTAAATATATTCGTGTCCATCCTAAATCGGACATCAAAATCAGATTATGATCTTTTACTGAATATTGTTTTAAATTATTCATTCTTTTAAAATAATCATTATTTTAAAATATTCATTCTTTCTGAACTGGAATCAGACACAGTCAATTACCATATCATTTGATTTATATGGATTTCGTACAACACATGTGTACAACAACAATCAAATACAGTCAACCATCATCTAAAGTGCATTTCTACACTATATAAGCATTAAATATAAATATTCAACGCTTATACAACCTGTCAATCAATCGATCGACATACAACTAATTATTGGGATCAGTGTATGTCATATATCATCCCAATACCCATATGGGGTTTCAATCAACAAATAATGAATTTTATTCGTGCAGTTGGGCGATGTGTAAAATTTTATCGTCCCAATCAATATCAGTCAAAGGTATGTACATAAACAAATCGTCCGATTTGTTTATAAATATTTATTTTATTCATATCCATGTTAAAAAATATATTTTTAACTATAAAATATTTTATTTCCATTTACGAATATTTTATTTATCCATTCCACATCACACACAATTTTCAGAACAACATACAATCAAACAAACAAGTCGTCCAAGGTCTATGGACGACGGATTTCGGGTGCTGCTAAGCACCGTCTGCATCCTAGTATATATTTTGTAATAACCCGGAAATCCGAGCCAATTTAAAATTTTCATTTTGGCAATTTTAGTAAATTTTGATTATTTAAAATGGATTATTTTAAATAAAAATTATGAGAAATTTGTTTTGAATATAATTCGAATGTATATATTTATATAGATCGTCGTTATAATATAAATATTTATATATATAAAAGGAATTGAAAATGGCGTGGTAGTTCGATAATTCGATTTCAAAATTCAAATGAATGTACATGATTCAAAATAAACCGGATTTTAGTGAAACCAAAAATATTTGAATCTAATTGAGAATGTCTTTCCAACGAATCTGGGAAATCAAAATTTCATAGTGGGGATAAAAAGTTATGTCCAGTTGAAATATCAGAGTGTCGCTATGGAATTCTGGCCCTTAAAAATAGCCGTTTTGCAAACGACCTCGGATTTCGACGAAATCACTTTTGTTGGATCCGCGATGTCAAATTATTGCTAGGTTTTAAATTTCGTAATTTTTCGAATCAATATGTGAGCGTGGCAAAGGAAAACGCGTTTGACCAGTTTCAGTTGATTTTAATCGACTGGAAAATGGTCATTTTTCAAACGGTCTCGGAATTTGACGAAATTAGTTTTGTTAGGACCGTATCGTCAATGTGAAGCTAGATATAATTTTTCTGGGATTTTTCAAGACTGTATGTGACCCCGGTAATTTGAAATGTACGTTTGAATTGAATATATAAATATTTTGATTTTGATTTTGACGAAACCTGATCGTAACGGCCGAATTGGCTTGCGCAGCATATCCCATTGTGTTCGGAATGGGGGTAATTAGCTTGGGAGGACAGTCGTTGGATCTCGTTCGGAATTCGAATAAAATGTCAACTTTAAAGGAGAAAATAATATTAAAATAATATAATTAAACTTTATAGAAACCACCCCCCTTTATATTTCGCTTTCCCTCTTCTCTCTCCTCATACCTCAGATCGAAATAAAAAAACCCGTGCCCTATTTCCCCGTCGCCCTCCACTTCTTCCACCGTCGGAGCCTGACGTCGCCGCCCCTCCAGTCGAGCCCGCTCCCCCTTCCTCTCTCCCCCCCTCACCTTCGCACCCGATGACCTCAAATCCGCCATACCCGAAACCCCCCTTTTCACCTGACAACCGCCACAACACCCGCCGCCATCAGCTCCGGCATTCTCCCCTCCTCCGCGCAGACTTCTCCTTCCCCCTCCACTGATTACATCGAACCCCTCTAGGAACTGTAAGCTTTCTTTTTTATTTTAATTTATTTTAAATATTCAGTTTAATTAAAATAGCTTTTTTATTTTCTAATTTTTACTTCAAGAAAGTTAGGATTTTTAATTTGTTTAAAGTTTTGATTTCTATTAGAAAAGATTATATTTTTCAATTAAAAAGGTATGATTTTTATAAATTAAAAAGGTATGATTTTTATATATTCATTAACGAAGTAAAAATACGATTTTTATATATCTAATAGGAGTATTAAAAATATGGTTTTTGTTAAAGTAGAAATATAAAAATATAATTTTTATATAGTTATGATAATAAAAATTCAATCTTATAAGAAGTAGAAATATAAAAATATAATTTTTATATAGAAAAAGCGTTGTAAATATATGAAGTGAAATAAAAATCTGAACTTTATTTTATCGTGAAGTAGAGAGAATATAAAAATGTGATTTTTATATATGTAGTGAACACGGGTTTCATTCTGGTATCAGAGCTTTGGTTTGCAAAGCTCAGAGAACAAGGCACATTAGAACCATTCGAAAGAATGCATCAGAAATTGGATTAGTAAAATCCAATAAGAATGACTCGTTAGAGATGGGATCAGTAGTATCCTAGAACGGGTGTGAAGAGTATATTTTTAAAGTGAAAACAACTTTGTTTTGAAAATTTAAATCAATTATTCGTATTTGATTTTTTATATTGATGCGGACAATCCAGTATATATAGATTTTGCATAGACGTCTGATCCACGTGTATTCGAAGTTTTAATATACTGGATAGATATAAAGTCACACTCTAGTCGCCCGGAGATGATTCTGATGATTGTAGCTACATCATCAGAATTAGTGTTCGAGATTCGAAGGTGTGATATTTATATATTTCCAATTGACTGGTGTGAGAACCAAAATTAGATAGGACTTATTGTTGTGATTTGGCACAAAAAATGTGATTTTTTACTATATATCAAAGTTATGAATTTGAAAAGCTAATCAACTAACTGATTGCTAATTATGTTGTTGGATTATTGTTTGATTAATTAAATGTTGAACCTTTAGCCAAATTGAATCAAATAGAGAGTTGTATTGAAAATTAGTCGCATTTGCATGCATATACATGTACTTACATTGAACAGGTCATAGCAAGGAGGCTAGAGCAGAAGAATAAAAATTGTTTGCCCGACAAATAGGTACATGTTTATCATAATTTACTGTGTTTTTTGGGTGATGATGATTTTGTGAGCCGATTGGCTAGCCGCTTGGCTTTTTCTTTTTCTTTTTTGGATTGAAGAAGGCCATGGGAGGCTATATGAAATATCCCGAAGTCCCCGGTGTAGGGGAGGTTATGGCGAATTTTTTCGAAAATTTAGGGTGTTAGCCAAATTTTTGAAAAATTTGAAAAGTTTTTAGAAACTAAAAAGTTGAAAAACTTAAGCCGTAAAGAAAATACTGGAAGTTGAGTTGGTTTGTTAAACAACTTTCGGCTTCGTTCCTTTTCGGGGATGAAAAGTTTTAAGTGGGGGAGATTGTAATAACCCGGAAATCCGAGCCAATTTTAAAACTTTCATTTTGGCAATTTTAGTAAATTTTGATTATTTAAAATGAATTATTTTAAACAAAAACGACGAGAAATTTATTTTGAATATAATTCGAACGTATATATTTATATAGATCGTCGTTAGAATATAAATATTTATATAAAAGGAATTGAAAATGGCGCGGTAGTTCGATAATTCGATTTCAAAATTCAAATGAATGTACAGGATTCAAAATAAACCGGATTTTAGTGAAACCAAAAATATTTGAATCTAATTGAGAATATCTTTCCAACGAATCCACGAAATCAAAATTTCATAGCAGGGATAAAAAGTTATGTCCAGTTGAAATTTCAGAATAGTCGCTATGGAATTCTGGCCTTAAAAATAGCCGTTTTGCAAACGACCTCGGATTTCGATGAAATCACTTTTGTTGGATCCGCGATGTCAAATTATTGCTAGGTTTCAAATTTCGTAATTTTTCAAATCAATATGTGAGCGTGGCAAAGGAAAACGCGTTTGACCAGTTTCAGCTGATTTTAATCGACTGGAAAATGGTCATTTTTCAAACGGTCTCAGAATTTGACGAAATTAGTTTTGTTAGGACCGTATCGTCAATGCGAAGCTAGATATAATTTTTCTGGGATTTTTCAAGACTGTATGTGACCCCGGTAATTTGAAATGTACGTTTGAATTGAATATATAAAGATTTATATTTTGATTTTGACGAAACCTAATCGTAACGGCCGAATTGGCTTACACAGCATATCCCATTGTGTTCGAAATGGGTGTAATTAGCTAGGGAGGACAGTCGTTGGATCTTGTTCGGAGTTCGAATGAAAGGTCAACTTTAAAGGAGAAAATAATATTAAAATAATATAATTAAACTTTGTAGAAATCACCCCTTTTATATTTCCCTTTCCCTCTTTTCTCTCCTGATACCTCAGATCGAAATAAATAAATAAAAAACCCGTGCCCTATTTCCCCGTCGCCCTCCACTTCTTCCACCGTCGGAGCCTAACGTCGTCGCCCCTCCAGTCGAGCCCGCTCCCCCTTCCACTCCCCCCCCCCACCCGATGACCCCAAATCCGCCATACCCAAAACCCCCCTTTTCACCTGACAACCGCCACAGCACCCGCCGCCATCAGCTCCGGCATTCTCCCCTCCTCCGCGCAGACTTCTCCTTCCCCCTCCACTGATTACATCGAACCCCCTCTAGGAACTGTAAGCTTTCTTTTTTATTTTAATTTATTTTAAATATTCAGTTTAATTAAAATAGCTTTGTTAATTTTCTAATTTTTACTTCAAGAAAGTTAGGATTTTTAATTTGTTTAAAGTTTTGATTTCTATTAGAAAAGATTTTATTTTTCAATTAAAAAGGTATGATTTTTAAAAATTAAAAAGGTATGATTTTTATATATTCATTAACGAAGTAAAAATACAATTTTTATATATCTAATAAGAGTATTAAAAATATGGTTTTTGTTAAAGTAGAAATATAAAAATATAATTTTTATATAGTTATGATAATAAAAATTCAATCTTTATATAAGAAGTAGAAATATAAAAATATAATTTTTATATAGAAAGAAGCGTTGTAAATATATGAAGTGAAATAAAAATTTAAACTTTATTTTATCGTGAAGTAGAGAGAATACAAAAATGTGATTTTTATATATGTAGTGAATACGGGCAACGAAAGTGACAAAAGATGAAAAGGTGAAAATTTCCTGCATATGAAGAGTCGCGGAGTTGGATTTAGCTTTCGGTGAGAACTCCTTGCTTTAAATTTTATTCTCTAGTTATATAAATATATACTAGGATGCAGACGGTGTTTAGTAGCACCCGACACCCGTCGTCCACAGACCATGGACGGCCTGTATGCTTGTTTGTTTGATTTTGATGTGTAGTTGATTGTGCGATGTGATGTGAAATGAAATAAAATATTTATATAGTTAAAAATATTTTATAGTTGAAAATAGAATTTTTAACGTGTATACAAAATAAATATTTATAAATAAATCGGAGATTTGTTTATATACACTGATTTGATTGATATTGATTGGGACGATAAATTTTACACATCGCCCAACTGCACAAATAAAATATGTGTTTGATTGTTTGAAACCCCACACGGGTATTGGGATGATATATGTAATACACTAATCCCAATAATTAGTTGTATGTCGATCGATTGATTGACAGACTGTTATGAGCGTTAAATATTTATATTTGATGCTTATACAGTGTAGAACGCACTCTGGACGATGGTTGATTATTCATCATTGTTATTTTATACATGTGTTGTAGAAAATCCGTATAATTAACACTATATGGTAATTGATTGGGCCTCATTCTAGTTTTGAAATAGAATATTTGAAATAGAATATTTGAATAGAAATATTTGAAAATAGAAATATTTGAAAAAGAAATATTTGAAATAGAATATTTGAAAATAGAAATATATGAAGCCGTGTTGATTAGATTGACGCCATTTTGATGTGAACGATATTTATATCGATTTTATTTAAATTGAAATGAATATTAAAATGAATTGAAATTCGAATTAAATTGAATTGATTTGAATTTCGAATTAAATTGAATTGATTTGAAATTCGAAATAAACTGAAATGATTTGAAATTCGAATAGAATTGAAATTCGAATTAAATTGAAATAGAATTGAAATCGTTTTGAAATGAATTCGAATGGAAATTGAATAGAATCGAATTCGAATTGAAATTGAAATTGAATAGAATTGAATTCGAATTGAAATTGAATAGAATTGAAATTCGAATTAAATTGAAATAGAATTGAAATCGTTTTGAAATGAATTCGAATTGAAATTGAATAGAATCGAATTCGAATTGAAATTGAATAGAATCGAATTCGAATTGAAATTGAATAGAATTGAATTCGAATTAAAATTGAATAGAATTGAATTCGAATTGAAATTGAATTAATTTAAAATTCAAATTGAATTGAAAACGAATTGAAATTGAATTAAAAATCGATTTGAATTGAAATCAATTTGAAAGGAATTTATAAGGAAAAATTCAATTTTAATTTTAATTTGAAATGAAGTTGAAATCGTTTTGAAAACGAATTTAAAACGATTTATAAAATGCGTTTTAAAAGGAAATCGACGAAGTATATATTATATATATTATATATATAATATAATGGCCTGAATAGAATGCGCCGCGCTGCGGTAGTTCGTGAATTTCGACCATTGACTTCGAATGGATATTGCGGGAGATCCGACCGTCGGATTCTCCCAAAATCGGAACCATTGGGTTTGTATCGAAAAGAGCTTTCTAATGAATATTAGAAATTTGAAATCTAATAGTTGGATTTGGAATTATACACAAATCAAATTTGAAAAAGGTTGTTGTAAGTGCAGTTCGATGGCCGTTGATGGAAATCGACTGTACGTGCCTTGATAAAATTATTAAAAATATCAATAATTTGCGTAAAATCATAAGAAATGATTTGTGAAAAACTGGGATGAAAAACTCCATATTTGAAGATATAAAAATAGATTTTTATCGAAATGAACTAGTTTTGAACTAGAATAATATTCTATTTATTTTTAAAATAAATAAATTGAATTTGAAAGGGGTTTTAAAAGTAACCCGAATTTTCCAATAATTGAATTAGAATGGATTTGAATCGAAATTGTCTTTGGAATATTTCGATGTTGGATTTCGTGATTACACAGATGTTGTTATGGAAATTTGAAAGATATATATATACATATCGTTATTTCCAATACGATATTTATTGGTCGTAGAATTTGATATTAAATATAAGCCGATATATTTTCTATTCAGAGCCTTGTATTTAATATCAAATGTGATTTGGGTTTGTCGTGAATGGTGTCTTCATTAAAACTGTTCTTAAGCCCAGTGGAGAAAAAAAAGATTAAATCTTTTTATTTAGATTTAATGAAGTGTACCAATTAAATAATATTTAATTGGAATTGAATTGGTATTGATTTTTGGGTTTATCGGGAACAGTGTTTTAAATAACACTTGTTCTTTAACTCGATAATTAATGGAATGTGATTTTGGGTTTATCGTGAACCGTGTTTTAAATGACACTGATTCTTTAACCCAGTTAAAGATTAAAACTAAGTGGAGTTTTAATGAATCTTTAATTAGATTGAAAAGATCGAGAATGGAGTATCGCCAGTTTTACTCCAGGCGATAGTTAAATCTTTAATTAGATTTGAACGTGAAATGGTAATTGAATTTACCGATAAAACCGTGGTGTTAGATATGAAGTATTACCAGTTTTACTTCATGGGATGAATAGGTGGGGATAGGGAAATAAAATAAATGATTACTCCGGTGTGGTTCGCTAATCCCGACTAGTTTGAATTGATATTCAAAGAAGATTAAAGAATAAATTTAAAGAATTTATCTTTGATAAAGTTAATGGGAACCTTTCCCAAAGTATAAGAATACTTGAATAAAAGAATATTCTGAATTGGAATGAGGCGTATGTGGTGTTTGTGTAACACTTGTTTATTATATACGCGAGTTATTCAGAAAGACCGGGTTTATCCCATTCTGAATAACTGATTCGACGTGGTGTCAAGGATGAAGATGGTGGTCAAAGACCGGAGGTCTTCACGTCGTTTGGGTGGTTACTGATGATCTTGATTGGGATGTACACCCAAGAGGAGAGAATCAGTTAGTGGTCATCTAGACGTACTTGGAGATCGATGGATATGCGGGGTACTAGGTGCCTCCGGTTTCGTTCAGACCCAGAACAAACTTGTAAATGGACTGTGTGTCTGACATTGGATTTTAGTCTGTGTGATTGATTTTTATTAAATATATATCTGTTTGGCGGCGGAGAATTTATTCTCTTGCTTAATGCCCTTCTCTGAGACGTACGAGCTCAGGGGTTATATATTGATGGATATCAAACGCATGGGTTGAATTGCCTATGTGGCATGCCTAAGTAGCAGTTGATCAAGGCTTCTGTTGAAAAGCAAAGTCTTGTGGTGATGATCAAAGCACGGCCTGTGTGTCATAGCTTTGTGTAACGTTGTTTCGCGAGCCTCACACCCCGGTTGTGAACCAAAAACGGGAGATGGACCTCAGGGAGGACATGCGTTTACTTCTAGCTAGAAGTGGCGTCAGTGGTTTTACACGCCCTGACGAGTTTGACTTATGTGGTTGTTGCTGTTGCGAGGTGCCTCGGTTTGATCGGACGATCCGGATCCGATGGAGTCATTCATTGGCTCATTTACGCCCCAAAGGGCGGGGAATCGTAGTGTTTAGGCATAATAATCCACATCGGTGGACCGGCCCTGACGATCCAAGGATTGCCTGCGAGCTTGCCTGAGACTCGGGCTAGACAGTCTCGAATTCGGTAGAGGACTATCTTTTGCCTCGGTTCACAGATGGAAATCCAACTTCCAAATACGTGATATTTGCGGTTTTGATTGTAGAGTCTAGTATGGCGACATGATATATGGTACCCATGCCGTCTATGATTGATATTTATGATTGAAATTGTTTTAACACTTTATACTTATAGTAATAATAAAACATGAAATTTAGCATATCAAGCATTCTTTGGCTATTATAAGGTAAAACCCTATCCTCCAGCTTGCGTTGCATTGTGTGATGGGACCAGGGTCTTATAATAGCTTCATTTTTCTTTATTTAGCATTGCGTTGTTGTTTTATGCACTGGTGTTCTTGGGAGGAAACCCGTTCCGTGTTATACGGCGTGGTCCCTTGATTTACCTAACTTTAAAATAAAGATTAATAACTGTTTTAGTTCTCACGCCAGTCCCATGACTGACCTGGAGTTTATTGTTTTAACCTAAACTCTGGGTGCCCTTATTTTGACACGGGCAGCTAGTAGTTTTGGTTTTGCAGATTTATATTCACAGGATCCTGGTTTACAGCTGGAATGATATCCGGAAAGCTTTGTATCCGTATATCTCCTTCAGTTGTGTATTGTATTATTTTCCGCTGCTATGTAATGTATTGTAATCTCTGATATATTCTGTGTAATATTTATTCATTTATACTCTGTATATTCTTGTATTCTAATGGAATTGTTGTAATATACAATGAAATGTTCTTCCGTCTGCGTTCTGATTGTTCTTGTCCTCGACTCTATCCGGGCTTTCCTTACCGGGGAAGTTTGGGTCGTTTCATATTTTAACAAGAAAATAAAATAAAAGTGAGAAGTTCTCACATTTGGGTTCCACTCCACCATTATCTATTTCTGAATGATTCGGATATGCCCAAAATTCCAATGCGACCTTTTCCCTCTGTTCATATATAAAAATCACATTTTTATTTCAATGCCATAAAAATCACATTTTTATTTCAACTCTATAAAAATCACATTTTTATTTCAACGCTATAAAAATCACATTTTTATTTCAATTCTAAAAATTATATTTTTACTTCGCTAAAGATTATCTTTTTACTTCAAAACCATATGTGTAAAAATCACATCTTTGACACGATGTTTACAATATAAAGATAATATTTTTATTTCGATGTTCATACAACAAAAATCATACTTTTATTATCTCTCTAATATAAAAATCATATTTTTATTATCTCTATAATATTAAAAAAAACATTTTAAAACTCGAATTTTTTATCGACTAAAATTCATATCCTTTTTATTGTCATTCATATGATAAAAATTATATTTTTACATACCAAAAACCATAATTTTACATATAGAAATATCACGTCTTTCTTCTGTAAAGATCTAACCTTTTATTTAGAAAAATTCAACCTTTTATTTATATGCTATTTATAACTAAATCTGAAAAATAAAAAATCCCAATTGAATTTATTTTTAAAACTGAAAGATAAAAATAATAATAATAAATAAATAAAAAGGAGCAAGGTTATTTACCTCGTGGGGGAGGGCACAGCGGCTTCATCTGAGTTTGGGGGGGGGGGGGGCTTTTCGAGCTGGAGAAGGGAGAGGACGAGGTACGAAAGGAGTGGAAGCGGGGTGGCTCGCGGTTAGGGATCCTTCGATTTGGGTCAAGTACGTTCATAATCGAAGAGGAAAGAGAAGGAGGCGGGGCAGAGGAGAGGTGTCGGAGCTTGGGGAGGTGGCGCGCAAGGGGGGAGGCGACGGCGATCACCTGGCGGCTAGGGGGTCCCTTGCGATTTTTTTATCTTCTTTAAAACTGAAATCGATAGAAAAGGGGGGTTTGACCGGTTCAGGAGAAAATAGGGGGATATATTTATAATTAATATTTTATTTCCATAAAGTAACTTTTTAATTCGAACCCCAAATCGAACCCACCGACTATCATCCCTAGCTAATTACCCCCATTCCGAACACAATGGGATATGTCCTGCAGGTCAATTCGCTTGTTTCGATCGGTTTTCATTTAAATTAAAATATAAATCTATGTATTCAATTTTAAATGTACATTTCAACTTACTGGGGCCACATACTAACTCTAAAAATTCCCCAAAAACTATTTCTAGCTTCGTATTGACGATACGGTCTTAACAAAACTAGTTTCGTCAAATTTGGAGACGTTTGAAAATTAGCCATTTTTTGGATGTTCCAAATTGACTAAAACTGATAAAACACGTTTTACTTTGCCTCGCTCACTTATTAATCCCAAAAATTATGAATTTTGGAATCTAGAAATTACTTGACATCTTGGATCCAAAAAAAGTGGTTTTGTCGAAAACGGAGGACGTTTGCAAAATTTTCATTTTTAAGGGCCCAAAATTCCATAGCGACTATTCTGAATTTTCATCTGGGCATAACTTTTTATTCCCGCTATGAAATTTGGATTTTTCGGATTCGTTGGAAATATATTTTCAAATAGATTCTAATATTTCTGGTTTTGTTGAAATCTGGTTTATTTTGAATCCTGTACATTCATTTGAAATTTGAAATCGAATTTTCAAATTACCGCGCCATTTTCAATTCCTTTTATAATTAAAAATAAATATTTATATTCTAACATCGATCTGTATAAATATATACATTCTAATTCTATTCAAAATAAATTTCTCGTCATCATTATTTAAAATAATTCATTTTAAATATTCAAAATTCACTAAAATTACCAAAATAAAAATTTTAAATTGGTTCGAATTTTTCGGGTTATTACAATCTCCCCCACTTAAAATCTTTTTTTTTCCACGAAAAGGAACGGAGCTGAAAGTTGTTTAACTAATCAACTCCACTTTTAATTACGGCTTAAGTTCTTCAACTTTTCAGTTTCTAAGGACTTCCCAAATTTTTCAAAAATTTGGCTAACCCCCTAAATTTTCGAATTTTTTTACCATAACCTCCTCTGTACGGGAGCACGGGGAAAATTTCGAAATCGCCATACAGGCCTTCTCATCTCAAAAAGAAAAAGAAAAAGCCAAGCGGCTAGCCAATCGGCTCATAAAATTATCAAAATCCCCAAGAAATACGATAAACATGTACCTATGTCGAGCAAACAAATTTATTCCTCTTCTCTAGCCTCCTTGCAATGACATGTGCACATATATATATATATATATATATATATATATATATATATATATATATATATATATATATATATGTACATGCATGCAATTCCAAACAATTTTCAATACAGTTCAATATTTGATACAATTTGGTTATATGCACCTTTCACATAATGGTTTTTGTTGGTTAACAAGTAATCATACAACACAACCATCAATCAATTAGTTGGTTAACGTTTCAAATTCATAATTTTGATACATATACAGAAAATCATGTTTTTGACGCCAATTCACAACAAGTAACCCTATCTAGTTTTGGTTCTCACACCAGTCAATTGGAAATATATAAATATCACACCTTCGAAACTCGAACATAAATATTGGTGATGAGCACCATCATCAAAATCATCTCTGAGCGACTAGAGTGTGATTCTATATCTATCCAGTATATTAAAACTTCGAATATACGTTTGCAAGGCGTATATGCAAAATCTTTATATATTGGATTGTCCAAATCAATTTAAAATAAATATTCAAATACGTATAACACGATTTAAATTTTCAAAACAAAACTTGTTTTCATTTTTATTTTGAAAACACAACTCTTCACACTCGTTCTAGGATACTACAGATCCCATCTCTAATGAGTCATTCCCATTGGATATTACTAATCCAATCTCTAATGAATTCTTCCGTTTGGTTCTAACGTGTCTTATTCTCAAGCTCTGTAAACCAGAGCTATGATACCAAACTGACACGACCTGAACTTCCCCGTGGAGGAAAGCACGGATTGAGTTGAGGACAAGACAAAACAGAACACAAACAGAAGAACATTTCATTGCTTATTACAACAATTCCATCAGAATACAAGAATATAACAGAGTATGAATAAATATTACACAGAAAATATCAGAGATTTAAATTACATTTAAATACATCGCAGCGGAAAAACAATACAAAGCACAACTGAAAACAGATAGAGCTTTCCGAATACCGCTTCAGCTGTAAACCAGGATCCTATGAATATAAATCTGCAAAACAAAAACTACTAGCTACCCGTGTAGAAAATAGGGGCACCCAGAGTTTAGGTTAAAACAATAAACTCCAGGTCAGTCATGTGACTGGTGTGAGAACTAAAACAGTTATTAATCTTTATTTTTAAAGTTGGGTAAATCAAGGGACCACGTTGTATAACACGGAACGGGTTTCCTTCCAAGAATGCCAGTGCATAAAACAAGCAGCGCAATGCTAAATAAAGAACAATGAAGCTATTATAAGACCCAGGTCCCATAACAAAATGCAACGCAAGCTGTAGGATAGGATTTTACCTTATAATAGCCAAAGAATGTTTGGTACGTGAAATTTAATCTTTTATTATTAATATAAGTGTATAGTGTCAAAACAATTTCAAATATAAATGTATCAATCCTAGGCGGCATGGGTACCATCTATCATGTCGCCACTACTAGGCTCTACAACTAAAACCGAAATATCACGTATTGGAAATTGGATTCCATCATGACTCGAGGCAAGGGGCAAGCTCCTTACCGCTTCGAGACACTCCAGCAAATGTCTCATGACTACACACTCTGGGTAACCCTTGGATCTTCAGGACCGGTCCTCCGTTACGTTTGAGGATTAGTTATTCTTGAACACACGTTTCCCGGTCCTATCGGACATATATCCATCGGCTCCGTAGAGACCGATATATCCGAGGCGCCTCGCATTCCAACATCCATAGGGGTATAATAAACAACGATGTCAGGGCTAGTAAAACGCTGACACCGCCCATAGCTAGAAAGAAACGTCATGCACTCTCTGCAGTCAGAATCCCGTTTTTGACTCATACCGGTGTGCGAGGCTCGCGAATCAACGCTATACACAAAGCTACACTGTATTAAAGCCGTGCTTTGATCATCAACCACAAGACTCTTCTTTTCAACAAAAGCCTTGATCACTGCAACTCGGCATGCCACACAGGCAATTCATGCCATGCGACAGATATTTATCGATATATAACCTCTAAGCTCGTACGTCTCAAAGAATGACGTTAATCAAGAGAATAAATTCTCCATCGCCAAACAGATATATATTTAACAGAAATCATTCAGCACAGAATAAAATACAGTGTCAGACACACAATCCATTTATAGGTCCGTTCTGGGTCTGAACGAAACCGGAGGCACCTTATTCCTCCCCCACATGTCCAATACAGGGGAGAGGTCCTCGCATATCCGTCGATCTCCAAGTACGCCTGGACGTTCACCACTTATTACCTCGGCTAGGGTGTACAGCTTAATCAAGACATCGGTAATCATCCAAACGGTGTGAAGACCTCCGATCTTCGACCACTGTCTTCATTCTAGACATATCGTCGAATCAGTTATTCAGAATGGGATAAACCCGGTCTTTTTTAAAAACTCGCGTATATAATAAAGAAGTGCTATAAAAACACAACATACGCCTTATTCCAATTCTGAATATTCTTTTATTCAAATATTCACATCATTAGGGATTTGTTCCCAATAATTTTATCAAAGATAAATTCTTTTAAATTTATTCTTTAATCTTCCTTTGGATATCATTTCAAACCATTCCATCCCACCAGCCTCTAGCCGTAAATTAGCAAGTGAACAATTCCCTAAGTATTAACCCCGAAGGCCGAAACCAACATCAGATCAATACCTAGAAAACCATTCAACTTAACTAATCTCTAGTTAGTTTTTGATTTTCTTAACCCCGTTGGGTCTAAGAACAGTATTATTAAAGATACCATTCATGACGACCCAAAATCTCATTCCATTGTTAATCGGGTTAAAGAACAAGTGTTATTTAAAACACTTTTCACGATAAACCCAAAGACCAATTTCAATTCAATTCCAATTAAATATATTAAATTGGAAATCTTTACTTTGGAAAATTCCCGTTAAATCTTGATAAAAAGATTTATAAATTCCAAATCACATTTTACTGCAAAGAGGGTTAAAGAACGAGTGTCGTTAAAAACACAGTTCACAACAAACCCAAAATCCCATCAATCTCTAACCGTAAATTAGTAAGAGAACAATTCCTTAAGTATTAACCCCGAAGGCCGAAACCAACATCAGATCATTACCCAGGAAACCATTCAACTTAACTAATCTCCAGTTAGTTTCTGATTTTCTTAACTACATTCGGTTCAAGAACAGTATTATTAAAGATACCATTCACGACAAACCCAAAATCAATTAGATATTAAATACAAGGCTTTGAATTAAAAATATATCGGCTTATATTCAATATCAAATTCTGAAACCAACAAATATCATATTGGAATAACGATATATATATCTTCCAAATTCCTCCACAATATTCGTATAATCATGAAATCCAATATCGAAATATTCCGAAGATAATTTCGATTCAAATCCATTCCATTTCATATATTGGAAATTCCGGTTATTTTTAAAACCATTTTAAATCCAATTTATTTATTTTAAAAATATTGGATTTCTAGTTCTAGTTCATAACTAGTTCATTTCGATAAAAATATATTTTTATCTTTTCAAATATGGAATTTTTCTTCCTAATTCTTTCCAAATCATTTATTATGATTTTACACCAATTATAGATATTTTTAATAATTTTATCTAGGCATGTACAGTCGATTTCAACAAACAACCATCGAATTGCACTTACAATGACCTTTTCCAAATTTGATTTGGACATAATCCCAAATCCAACCATTCGATTTCAAATCTCTAATATTCTTTGGAAAGCTCTTTTTGATACGAACCCAGCGGTTCCGGTTTTAGGAGAATCCGACGGTCGGATCTCCCGTAATGTCCATTCGAAGTCAATGGTCGAAATTCGCGAGCTGCCGCAGCGCGGCGTGTTCTATTCATGCCATTATATTATATATATAATATATATTTCATCGATTTCCATTCAAATCGTATTTTATAAATCGTTTTAAATTCGTTTTCAAAATGATTTCAACTTCATATTCAATTTTAAATCAAAATTGAATATTCCATATCATCGATATATAAATGATAATATTTTCAAAACATTATATTTTGAAATCAATTCCTTTTCGATATTCATTATAACAATGAATAAAATTGATATAAATATCGTTCACGTTAAAATGGCGTTAATCTAATCAACACGGCTTTATATATTTAAATATATCCGTGTCCATCCTAAATCGGACATCAAAATCAGATTTTGATCTTTTACTGAATATTGTTTTAAAATATCCATTCTTTTAAAATAATCGTTATTTTAAAATATTCATTCTTTCTGAACTGGAATCAGACACAGTCAATTACCATATCATTTGATTTATATGGATTTCATACAACACATGTGTACAACAATAATCAAATACAGTCAACCATCATCCAAAGTGCGTTTCTACACTGTATAAGCATTAAATATAAATATTCAACGCTTGTACAGCCTTTCAATCAATCGATCGACATACAGCTAATTATTAGGATTAGTGTATGTCGTATATCATCCCAATACCCGTGTGGGGTTTCAATCAACAAATAATGAATTTTATTTGTGCAGTTGGGCGATGTGTAAAATTTTATCGTCCCAATCATTATCAGTCAAAGGTGTGTACATAAACAAATCATCTGATTTGTTTATAAATATTTATTTTATTCATATCCATGTTAAAAATTATATTTTTCACTATAAAATATTTTATTTCCATTTACGAATATTTTATTTATCCATTCCACATCACACACAATTTTCACAACATACAATCAAACAAACAAGTCGTCCATGGTCTGTGGACGACGGGTGTCGGGTGCTGCTAAGCACCGTCTACATCCTAGTATATATTTTAACTAGAAAATAAAATAAAAGTGAGAAGTTCTCACATTTGGGTTCCAGTCCACCGTTATCTATTTCTGAACGGTTTGGATATGCCTAAAATTCCAATGCGATCTTTTCCTTCTGTTCATATATAAAAATCACATTTTTATTTCAACGCTATAAAAATCACATTTTTATTTCAACTCTATAAAAATCACATTTTTATTTCAACGCTATAAAAATCACATTTTTATTTCAATTCTAAAAATTATATTTTTACTTCACTAAAGATTATCTTTTTACTTCAAAACCATATGTGTAAAAATCACATCTTTAACACGATGTTTACATTATAAAGATAATATTTTTATTTCGATGTTCATACAATAAAAATCATATTTTTATTATCTCTCTAATATAAAAATCATATTTTCATTATCTCTATAATATAAAAAAACATTTTAAAAATCGAATTTTTTATCGACTAAAATTCATATCCTTTTTATTGTCATTCTTATGATAAAAATTATATTTTTACATACCGAAAACCATATTTTTACATATAGAAATATCATATCTTTCTTCTATATATATCTAACCTTTTATTTAGAAAAATTCAACCTTTTATTTATATGCTATTTATAACTAAATCTAAAAAATAAAAAATCCCATTTGAATTTATTTTAAAAACTGAAAGATAAAAATAATAATAAAAAAGCAAGGTTATTTACCTCGCGGGGGAGGGCACGGCGGTTTCATCTGAGTTTTGGGGGGGGCGCTTTTCGAGCTTGAGAAGGGAGAGGACGAGGTGCGAGAGGAGTGGAAGCGGGGTGGCTCGCGGTTAGGGATCCTTCAATTTGGGTCAAGCGCGTTCATAATCGAAGAGGAAAGAGAAGGGGGCGGGGTAGAGGAGGGGTGTCAGAGCTTGGGGAGGTGGCGCGCAAGGGGGGAGGCAACGACGATCACCTGGTGGATAGGGGTTCCCTCACGATTTCTTTTTTTTATCTTCTTTAAAACTGAAATCGAGGGTTTGACCGGTTAAGGAGAAAATAGGGAGGGATATATTTATAATTAATATTTTATTAATTTTATTTCCATAAAGTAACTTTTTAATTCGAACCCCAAATCGAACTCACCGACTGTCGTCCCTAGCTAATTACCCCCATTCCAAACACAATGGGATATGTCCTACAGGCCAATTCGCTTGTTTCGATCAGTTTTCATTTAAATTAAAATATAAATCTACGTATTCAATTTTAAATGTACATTTCAATTTACTGGGGCCACATACTAACTCTAAAAATTCCCAAAAAATTATTTCTAGCTTCGTATTAACGATACGGTTCTAACAAAACAAGTTTCGTCAAATTTGGAGACCGTTTGAAAAATGGCCATTTTCTGGTCGATCCAAATTGACTAAAACTGTCAAAACACGTTTTACTTCGCCTCGCTCATATATTAATCCCAAAAATTATGAGTTTTGGAATCTAGCAATAACTTGACATCCCGGATCCAACAAAAGTGGTTTCGTCGAAAAAGGGGGTCGTTTGCAAAATTTCTATTTTTAAGGTCCTAAAATTCCATATCGACTATTCTGAATTTTCATCTAGGCATAACTTTTTATTCCCGCCATGAAATTTGGATTTTTCAGATTCGTTGGAAAGATATTTTCAAATAGATTCTAATATTTTTGTTTCGCAAAAATCTGGTTTATTTTGAATCCTGTACATTCATTTGAAACTTGAAATTGAATTTTCAAACTACCGCACCATTTTCAATTCCTTTTATAATTAAAAATAAATATTTATATTTTAACGTCGATCTATATAAATATATACATTCTAATTCTATTCAAAACAAATTTCTCGTCGTCGTTATTTAAAATAATTCATTTTAACTATTCCAAATTCACTAAAATTGCCAAAATAAAAATTTTAAATTGGTTCGGATTTTTCGGGTTATTACAGCAGATGTTAATTCATGCCCATACTCCAAAACGAATACCCAATTTCTCAAACAACGCTTGCATTCCCTAAATCGATTAACCCTAAAACACAAAAACATGGCGTTGTACCTTTCAGTGCGAGCAAACCCACTTTGAACCTATTGAAATTGGTATGAGCGTGTACGGTAGTTAACCAGGAATTCAAATGTATGAGTCTTGGTATTTATAAGATTTTGTGGGAATTTATATGGATTTTTGAATACACGATTTTAGGCTTGAGGATGAATAACAGTGGCTATAAACATCGTTGACCACCGGGAAAGTTTTAAATTAAGGTTAAGGAATGGATGGTTATTTATAGGTTGGATATATAATTTTTTATTCGATTAGTTTATTAGTTTTTATTGAACCGCTGACTCTATTTGCCGTTTAAAAATCCCTATGATCACAAACAATATCCAAATGTGATAAAAATGGACATGCAGCTACAGTTCGACATTACGGACCCAACGAAACTTGTTTTGTCAAATACCGAGTCCGTTTGCTCACACAACGTATTTTTAAAGTCAAATTATTGACTATTTTCACATTAAAATTCCGTACGGCCACATACTGACTCCAAAAATCATGAAAATTGAAATCTAGCAATAATTTAATATTTTGGATCCAACAAAATTAGTTTCATCGAAAATGGAGGTCGTTTGCAAAAACGGCTATTTTTACATCTCAAAATAAACCCATTTAAATATTAATATATTTAAAAATAATTAAATTTAATATTAATAAATTAATATTATCATATATATTCACATAGAATATCATACAGCTCCACAATATACATATCTAGATTTATAACTCGACATTTCAAATCCTGTGTTAAATCGATACACAATTTATATTAAAAATCCTTTTATACTATAAATAAATCGTTATAAATTATAAAGGAATTCCATAGCGACTTTTCGAAAATTAGATTTGGACATAAATCAAAATCTACACGATGAAATCCCAGTTTTTCTCTTCCATTAGAAAAATATACTTCACCAGCTTCGAACATTTCTTATTTCACAGAAATCCGGCTTAAAATGGATTTTGTATATTCAATTGAAGTTCGAATCGCCAAATTACAAACTACCGCGCCAATTCGAGCTCGATTAAAATTATAATATAATTATACGTTCAATTGTCGTTTATATAATATATTCGTTAATATAATTCAACTCTAAACTGAATTATAAATGATCCAATTCACACAATATTGTGAATTCCACTATTTCCGACTATTTTGAAAATTAAATATATTATTTATATTAATTAAATATTCAATATTATTTAATTAAACAACTATTAAAATCTATGAATCACTATTCAAATGATTAAATAAATTAATTATTATGCCGTAAAATACGGGACGTTACAGTGGTGGCGGTCGGGTCGTGATGTGGGCTTCACGAGCCGAGGTCTGGTCGCGAGCTGGAGTGGTGAAGTTGGTGTCCACGGTCGGGTCGTGGATGGAGATGGTGGTCCACGAGCCGGGCTGGTTCGTGAGACAAGGGTGCGTTACGAGCCAAGGAGGGTGCTTCGATGCTAGTTTACACCCGTTCACGGAAACGGGCATAACTTTCAATCCGTAAGTCCGTTTTGACCAAACAAAAGTTGTACTTGAAGCTAATTCAGAGGGCTACAAGAGTTATGGAGCATAGCTCCGTAATTGATGTTTTTCGAACCCAAAAGAGGTTGTCTGATAGAATTTTCAGGCCTGTTTATGTTGATGTTGCGATTTCGGAAAAATCACTCTATGTCTTCTGACGTTGTTTCCATCGCTTGAGCGTGTTATTATCCAGGAATTCCATGTGTGACAGCTTTGACCAAAAAGTGTGTCAATAAGTTTGCCCCCCAGAACATATCTTGCTGGTTGAAGGAAGATGTGTTTTGGATAATCTGTGAAATCCATAATCCGTACCTGTAAAAAGATAGGACAAACCAGAGTAAGACAACCAAGGAAGTGCTATGAGGTTCCAAGAAGGCCTTATCGGGGTAAGACGACCAAGGAAAAGCTAATGAGATTCCAAGACGGCCTTACCGGAGTAAGACGACCAGGGAAAGGCTAATGAGATTCCAAGATGGCCTTACTGGAGTAAGACGGCCAAGGAAAGGCTAATGAGAGTTTGTTTGTACTTGACGGATCCAGTTCAGAGCCGGAGCTCAATGTTTATATTGGACGGATCCAGTTCGGAGCTGGAGCTTATGTCTGTTAATACTGGACGGATCCAGTTAGGAGCCGGAGCTCATCAATGACCTTTATCGATTCATGAAAGCTAAGCGGTAGTTATTCTAACCCTGAACATGACCAGAGACTATGGGTCAGTTCCGCGCATGTGGGCCAATGTTGTCGTGCCAATTACATGCAAAGAAAACAAAGAGGGGCGAGAAGTCGCCGGAAAAGCCTAAAAACATGAACTGCGGACCAAAGTCCGGCAAACTGAAGAGATCCGAGGAGTGGGATCAGTTAATGATAAGCCCGCAATTGCTCGATCCAGGGTCATTCTTTCTCCGGGGAATAGGTGGTGGAAGCGCAGGTGTGGGCGTTGTCGGTTGAGTTACATACTCGGTTAGCTCTTCTCGTCTGACCCGTTCCTCAATAAGGTCTCGCAAATGTCTGCAGTCATCAGTGTTATGAACGTCCATGTCATGAAACATGCAATGTCTACCGGAATTGCGTTATGCTAGTGTTGGCTCCCTCTAGGGAGGCCTTGGATAGGAGGTGGCACCTCCTGTGTCCATGTAGATGTCAGTCAGTGTTGAATTGAGTTTAGTGTATTTTTCATATCTGGGCCCTCTCCGGGGCTGAGTGTTGCGGTCATTCTTGACATCGGTTTTTCCTTTGCCATTTCCAGAATCAGATGGTTCTTCATATTTAAGCATGTTGACATTGAGAATGCGCTTCTCGGAAGTTGCATCTTCTTCCCGCAAAAATCTATCTGCTTCAAGGTAGAATTTGCGGAGATTTCGTGGTGGATCTCGGTACAAGGATTTTTTGAACACTGAGTTATCTAGAACGTCGGATACTGCTTCCATTAATACCATGGATGGTTCAGGACGATCAACTGATGTTGTTGCAACGTTGAATCTTTCCAGGAACGAACGCTGAGTTTCTCTAGGCCTCTGCTTGATTGTGGTGAGGGACTTGACATTCTTGGGTCGTGCAATGTGAACCCGAAATTGTTCAATGAAGTGTGTGGCCAAAATGTTCCAACTGCTGATCGATTCTGTTTCTAGCTGCCGAATCCACATAGCAGCTATATCAGTCAGAAAGAGGGGAAAAGAATTTCCATGACATTTTCCGACGCCGATTGAATTTCCATATGTCGTTTGTAGTGCATTATATGCATGGTAGGATCTGTCCTGCCGTTGTAGGGCTCCAGATGTGGAAGTTTGAAATCCGGGGGATTGCGGGAATTCCTGATTTCCTGAGTGAAAGGAGTGTGGTTGACGTCATCCACGTCGTTTTGAGAAGTATGGCCTCTCGAGAGGCGTTCAATCAGATGTGCTAGCTGATTTCATTCTAAAAGCTATTGCGAATTGCCGATATCAGAGTTGGTGCCCCCAATTTAAGTGCATGAGAGTGAGGAACTGTTGGTGAGCTGCTAGGAGCGGGTCGTAAGGACTGGTTCGTGGGCCATGGGGGGCAAGCCGACTGGGTTGTGGGTCCCCATCACAAGTCGGGTCTGGAAGCCCATTACGAGCCGGAGCTGGATGCCCATCACGAGCCGGAGTTGGATGCCTATCATGAGTCGGGTCCTAGCATGGAGTGGGAACTTGCATTCTGGTATTCATTTGTATCGCAGCCAAAGATGGTTGAGCCTGACCGTTTCCAAGAGCGAGGGTTTCCTCCAAGTCCATGTGATGCACTAGCAGCTTCATGGCTTCATTTCTGATGACTTGAACGTTGCTTGGCCTTCCATCCATCCGAGCGAAGAATCCATTGATTATCTCCTGTTGTTTCCTGAGGAGATCATCTTGCTTTGCCATCTGGGCTCTCAATTCGGTGAGAACGCCGTCCATCTCTTCTCTAGTCAAGTATGCAGAAGGATCCCCACGAGAGGGTGCCCCCTGGCTTGCCTCATTTCTAGTGCCTTCAGCATCAGCATCCTCGGTATGAGAGGAAGTTCCAGTTTTCTTCCTTTTGATTACCATTGATCCAATAGCCAAGCAATCCAATTACTTTCGAGCTTGAAACTAAAGTAGTATCGTGTGCCCCCTACCTGGCGCACCAAAATGTTAGACCAAAAAATGGCACTAACACCCAAATGCATATCACAGATCACAGAATGCAGAAAATGATAAATAAGAGGAGACACACGAAGTTTTTATAATGGTTCGGCTGTAGATGTAGCCTACGTCCACTTTATAATCTTATTGTTATACTGACATATTACAAGAATCGGTTACATGCAGACATATAATCCGTGTGTTAATTGAGATTACAAGAGGAGAATTTAGATGTTGAAAGGTGCAAAATCCTTGCACTTGGTAATGGCAGAGACTGTGGAGATGTAGGAGAAAGTCCCAGTCAACCGTCCAAGCCAATCCTCTCAAAATTCCATATAGTGGTGTATTTATAGCTGTAGGAGAGCCCTTGGGATGACCGTTTGTGACGAGGCACGTGGCACCGGATCCTGGAAAGTAGGAGTGCGAATAGCCTTGAGAATAGGTCACAATTGTGTGTGCAGCTGCAGGCGGTTCGTGGTGGCGGTCGGGTTGTGATGTGGGCTTCATGAGCCGAGGTCTGGTCACGAGCTGGAGTAGTGAAGTTGGTGTCCATGGTTGGGTCGTGGATGGAGATGGTAGTCCACGAGCGAGGTTGTTTCGTGAGACAAAGGTGCATCACGAGCCAAGGAGGGTGCTTCGATGCTAGTTTACACCCGTTCACGGAAACAAGCATAACTTTCAAACCGTAGGTCCGTTTGGACCAAACGAAAGCTCTACTTGAAGCTAACTCAGAGGGCTACAAGAGTTACGGATCAAATCTCCGTAATTGATGTTTTCGAGCCCAAAAGAGGTCATCCGATAGGAGTTACGGGCATGTTTATGTTGATGTTGCGATTTTGGCCAAATCACTCTATGTCTTCTGACGTTGTTTCCATCGCATGAGCGTGTTATTATCCAAGAATTCCATGTGTGACGGCTTTGACCAAAAAGTGTGTCAACACTTATGAACTCTTTTTTTTTAATCAAATCTCACGTATTATAATATTTCCAAATTTATTTTCCATTTTAAAAAGTTTATTACTTCCTGATATTGGATTATGAAATCTAGTTTCATTCCAATTATTTTGCAAGGAATAAATTCAACTTCAAATCAGATATTTATTTTTCTTAAAACCCAATACATTATACCATTACTTAATGGAATAATCTATTTAAGCACAAAGTTTTAGGACAATTGATTTGCATCATTGGATCGCGCCCTGAGTTCCACCCTTCTATATAAAGACAAAAAGATCTAACGGTCGAGGCTCTGTGCCCCTCTCTTAGTGTCTAATTTTGTGTCCAAATAGTCGTTTTCTTACTTAATTTCCTCAAATTTACATAAAATTCATCATTTAGATTTATTTTCTTCTCATTTTCCCTAGCTAAAAATATATTTCCATCTCATTTAGAATGATTAAATAACATCTTTTTCCAAATTCTCCACAATAAAATTCTAAAACTCAGACTTAAATCTCAACTTAAATAATCGAGTTTAATTATCTTTTTTTATTAGCATCCATATCTTGGTTAACAAATTATAATACTTATTATAATTCATTAATCGTTGTTATAGGTAATCTCAAAGCCAAGGTTGATACATCTTTTGCTTACATGGTTGATTCTTATAACTTCTAGCATTCTAGATTAGGCCATGTAAATTTTGATACATTGTGAATATTGATCAATTTATACTTTGTATCAAAATTTAGAATAGATTCTTAATATAAATGTCAAATTTGTATTGAAGATGATTGACAAGAACCGCATTTCATCATGTTGACAGAGAAACCAAGCCTCTATGATTAATATACATAGATGTATGTGACCTAGAAACGTGTTGAACTAGAGGAGGTAAAAGTTACTTCATCGCATTCATGGATGATTGTTCAAGGTATTGTTATGTATCTCCTTAAAAGTAAGGATAAGGCATTTGACATGTTCAACATATAGCAGAAGTCGGGAATCAACTCAATAAGAAAATAAAAGCTATAAGAAGTGATTGAGGAAGAGAATATGAATCTCTCTTCGAGGAGTTCTGTAACATCTCGGAAATTTACAGCGATTTTATAATTAATTTATTTAATTATATATATATATATATTGGTTTGATATATATAATAAGAATGGTTTGAATTCAAATATTTGAATATTTAATTAATATAAAATAGTGGAATGATAAAGTTTAATTCCGAAATGGTCAGAAATAGCTGAATTGACAATTTTGGGTAAATTGGGTTATTTAACAAATTTAATCGAGGTCATATTCGAATTAGAATAACGAATATATTTTTATAACCGACAGTTGAACGTAATAATTATAATATAATTATAAACGAGTCCATAACGTCGCGGTAGTTCATAATACTGAGTTTTGAACTTCAAACGATTATACAGAATTCGTTTTAAGTCGGATTTCTGTGAAACAAGAAACTTTGGAATCTATTAAACTGTATTTTTCTAATGGAAGTGAAAAATGGAGATTTTGTCTTATAGATGGTGAGTTATGTCCAAATCAAATTTTGAAATAGTCGCTATGGAACGTTTATGAGCCATAACGACATATTTAATTATAATTAAATATTGGCTTCGAATTTGGATAAGATTTTCGAAACGTCATTATAATTTAATTTTTAGAATTTTTCTGTAATTTTTATTTTGGAAAAAAAACTTTTTTTATTTTGAAGTGTTTTACACCCTATATCAGCATTTTAGGGTTCCACAGAATAAGTTAACTAGTATATTTTATTATATTTCTGTAATCGTGACACGTTGCTCGTCACGACAATGTTTTTGTTTTTGTCAATAACAGTTCGTAAACAAATGAAATTGTACGTAACGAGGTACTATAACTTAAAATAAAAAGTGGGATAAACTTTATATGCAAGCTACTTGATCTCTTTGTGCCGAAGTAAAGGAATACAAGCCTATTTTGTGTACATCCGCAGCCTACGCTGTCTCATTCAAAACAGTGATGTGCTAAGTGAAGACTTATATATCAACATTTATTTCGAAATGGTACAGACCTACCTGCTACCCTGTACTGTCCATTTCTTAAGTCTTAAGTTTACAATATATAATAAACTAATATCCCTCTTCCTTAACTGCTAAGGACACTCTAACTATATAAATACACTTTATTCTTCTCGTCCATTTCTTCTTTGCTTCAGAAACTTTAAATCAATTCATTTATTTTTCCTCTAAAACTCTTATAATCGGTTCCTTTAGCAAGGTATTTGCAAGAGTTTTCAACTGGTACTCGTTTCAGGAGAACTGATCTTTGCTTCGGCCATTGTTTTTCTCGCATGAAAGAATAATGAGGTGGGGCATGCATATGGGTTTGTAAATTGCTCGACAGTGCATGTAAAACTGCTCGAAAGTCGTGATCTGGAGGGGTGCGTCGAACTCGTCCAGGGTGGAGATGTGTTTACAGGAGCATGATGTTATGTTTATGAAGATGAAGACTGTACAACAGTACATGCGTGAGCTAGGGACAATGGTGGCACTTGCATGGTATTTTTGTGGAGTTGCTGTACAAAAACGAGGGTCATATTAGGACTGAAGAGTGATTTAGTGGTTAAGTACAGCTGATTGATGTATCCACCGGGGGGGAGGCGGAGAGCAATGGCACGAGAATGGTGATAAAAGAGAGGGGAGTTTCGGGTTTCATTTGAGGAGAAAAGAGTTGAAAGGCACGGAACTGGTTGGATGAAAGTGAAGGTTTTTAAAAATGCAGAGGGGACTCTATGCTTGTGCATAGACATGAACGTTGGAGGTGTAGAAGTAACACAGTAGGAATGTGGACCTGCAGATGTGGTTTGGTAGTTAGTGGGGAGGTTTACACGTAGGAGGCATGCGGCATTTTGACTGGAGAGTGGATGGGGAGTCGAAATGTTTGGGGAAGTTTTGTTGAATGAGAGAAAAACCGAAGGGCCCGGCAGTATGGAGTTTAAGCAACCAATGGAATATTGGAGGGCAACGTAATTTAAAAGGATTGAAAACGGCTACTGTTAATGATACATCAGGTCGCGTTTTTGGGATAGTAGAAGAAGAAATCTGGAGCACGTGTTGTCGGGAGAGATTTAAGTTTAGACTTGAGTTTTATTTTGAAGATGTTAACAACATCTCGTGCTCGCTGGTTTAAAAAAGCTGGAGATGGAAGAACACGCTATTGTGTTGAACGGGTGCGCAACAGGATGTGGGCCGGATTCAAGTAGGTGAGTCCAAGTAAATTAAAAATAGTCTAGTTTTAAAATTTAAATACATCTTGTAATTATAATAACTTGTACATGCGTCGTCAGATTTTCAAACCGTCTATCATGTTAGGATCGTATGACGAGGGCTACACAATGGAATTGAATGGGAGTGAATTGGAGCTCGTTACAAAATATGATAGAATAAATTGTCTAATCTGAATCAACGATCGAATATCGTTATTTAACTATAACTGACCAATGTGAGTAAATCTCATTAACTCTGTACAGTTTATATTTTTATAAATATAATCTAGTATTGATAAATGATGATTGATTGCAGTGTGTTGATTGTTTGGTTGAATTACTGATTTATTGGTTGAAATTATAGATAACGATATATATATAAATCGTTAATCAAATATTGATTCTGTTTATCAGAATATTTCATATTGAAATGAAATCGATGTTATTTATATTGTTTAATATCTGTGGATGCAGGGAAATAGGTTGGAGGGATCCAACTGGATTCCTTAATATTTATAATACTGTTTGTTTTCATATACTGTGATATATGATGTGATATAAAACCTGTGATTGATTATGATGACACTGGTCTGTTTAATTGGTATTTTAAATACCATAAGAAATACTGGAATGTAAAAAGGGAATTTTCAAAATATGATTTTGAAAATGAAATATTTATAGAAAATAAATATGATATTATAAATGAAATATTAATAGGAAATAAATAGGATATTATACAAGGAATATTTATTTGGAAATAAATATAATTATAAAAGGAAAATTTATTTGGAAAATAAATATAATTATAAAAGGAATATTTATTTGGAAAGTAAATAGAATTATAAAAGGAAATATTTGGAAAATGAATAGAATTTTATAAAAAGAGAATCTTACATTAGGAAGGTTTAGACATGTGCTTAGCACACGGGTGTAACATGATATTGATTTAAAGTAAATATTTAATAGAAATATGATTTAATAGATAAATCGAGGAGAATAATTTATAAACAATGTTAATAAATTAAGGAAATGTTTATCATTTGATAAATTGCATTTATAAATTTGAATTTATATAGAGAAGTAAAATCGGTTTTAACACCGATAATTGAAATGGAATGTGAACGTAGTAGTTATAAAGGAAATTTGCAACGAGATTATAAATGTTGGAAATGAAATAAGATTTGTATGAATAATTCTGCAAATAAAAATATAAATAGAATTTGGGTTTGAGATATTGTTTTTAAATACGAAATCAAACTGTTTTGATTATATAAAGAAATATTATTCACATTCTATGTGAAAAATTAGATTGAAGTAAATATTTTGCAAATAAAATATTATAAAGGAATTTGGGGTTTGAATTAGGAATTTAAATGGAATTACTGAAATAGAAACTGACTGGAAATTAGTTAAGTTGATTGGCTTTCTGGGTATCGATCTGATGTTAGTTTCGGCCTTCGGGGTTTATACTTGGGAAGTTGTTCTCTTACTAGTTTACAGTTAGAGAATGATAGAGGTAGGGAGATATTGATGCATGAATCAGAAATGGAAACGTTTTCCAAAGTTAATAACGTATATTTTCTAATTTTAGAAAATAAGGAATTTATGAATATATGGAAACGATAAATGGGAAATTGGAAAATGAAATAATGATTGATCGGTAAGATTTCCATTTGTAAATACAACCGTTGTTTGTACACATGTTTTCCTTTGATAGTTAAATCACCGACTATCAAATATTTTGACCATTTCTGTTGTCAATACGGAGAGACCGGGATCCGATTTATTATCCGAAAACCACTCCATATGGCATTAGCGTTGCGAATCAAATATGATGAAGACAATTGAAGACGGAGTTTACACAAGGGTTATTCTAGCAATTCTAGCAATTCTAGGTAGAAATTGTGTAAGATGGATTTACAGAATAATTCCTTCGGGTTGTCCAGTCCCAGGACAACTGGAATGGACGAATGTCTGACAGAGTATATCTGGTAGATTGCGTAAGTTGATCGTTTCAAACGTATTTACGTTGGTGGAGGACGAATTCGTTTCTCTTAGCTTATACCCGTGGTATTTTTAGGGAAATCAATTTGTGATTTGGCGGGTATAACGATGTGGCAATCAAAGTAAATAAAGGAGTGATATGTTGAAAGATACGTTATGACCTCAAGCCTCATCGACTGGGAAATGACAGAAACCGGGCAGGCAACATGGCTAAGTGGGTCGCACCCAATTAGGGTATATTGTCACCATCTAGAGAATATTCATATTTGTTACTTCTTTCGCTTATGTATCTCCCAGGAACAGTTATGTTGGTATATCAACCGTAAGGTGATAATATATTTGGAACATTCAAGCGAAATGAATGGTCGGTCATGTGTGGTCGAGTTACAAGATGTTCTTATTGAACTCTGGTGTAACACTTCTAGAGTACACTGATCGGAAGGTGGTTCCATACCTTGTCATAGTTGGAATCCATTACCCAATAAGAGCCCACGATTTTTGATTGTATATTATATACGTGGAGCGTGAGATGAAAGCGTTCTACTAGATTGCTATCTACTTGATTTAGACATTATTATAATATCATAAAATATTGATCTTAAGAAATATTTTGGGTTATTGTAAGGTAAAATCCATCCGTATTTATGTTTGGATCGGCCTTACGATTATCATTGCTTTTGGAAAGGATTTTGAAAGTTAAACCAAATGTTTGGAGTTTACTCACACCAGTCACATGACTGACCCAAAGTTTATTTTGTTTGGTTTTCCTAAACTCTTGGGTGCCCAAATTTGTATAGGCAGTCAAGTAGTCGGGATTTTACATATACCATTGAAGGAGCTTAGAGCATGATGCTTCAGTGTTGGATATATATATATATATATATATATATATATATATATATATAGAGAGAGAGAGAGAGAGAGAGAGTTATTTCAGCTATGATATTTATACGATGTACTCTGATGATGATGAATGTAAGTTCAAGTACAGTTTGTATTTCAAAGTATTGTTATAATATATTTTATTCGTTCCGTTGTGAGATTCGTGTTTCATCTGTTGTGATCTTGATCTTCTTCTTCTTCTATTCTAATTTTCTTTCTATTTCTCACCCTCTAACTTCTTCCTATTAATGATCCGGTATTTACGATGCTTGGATAGTCAACATGGGTTTTGTGTTGATTTTCAGGATCGAAAATCCCAGGGTCGTTACAAGTTCTACACCAAACATGGTATTATACACCAAACCATGGCTCCATAGTCAACTCAATCCAATGGCATAGCCGAATGAAAAAATAGAACTCTAAAAGAAATTGTGAACGTCTTACTGATTAGTTATGGCTTACTAGATAACTTTTGGGGAGAGGCTATTGTTTCTACAGATCATTTTAAAATAAGATACCATGAAAGAAGACGTCTGAAACTCCACATGAGCAATGAAAAAATAGACCATCATCCTACAAATACATTAACAAGTGTAGGGATGTCTTGCAAATTTGGAGGTATTTAAACCAAAGGAAGTCAAAACTAGACCAAAAACAATTGGCTATGTATTCATTGGATATGCTCATAATAGTGTTGCTTATTGATTTTTGGTACACAAATCCAAATTTGATGACATCCACACAAAAAGCAAAATTGAGTCGAGAATTGCTAGGCTTTTTGAACATATATATCCTTTAAAACCGGTATTGAAACTTACGCTCAAAAAGGCCAAGGGAAACCGAAGTCTCTAATTCACTTGAGGATATTAAACAAAACATTGACAAAATTTAGCAAAACGATGTTGATCGACAAGTAGAGCGACCAATGAGAAGCAAAAGATCAAGTATCTCAAAAACCTTGGGATCGGATTTCGTTACGTTTATGTTAGAAGACAATCCATTAACATACGAGCAAGCTATGTCCTTTGCTGATGTCCCTTACTAGAAGGAGGCCATTTACAATGAGTTCGATCCCATTTTATCAAACCGTACATGGGAATTGGTTGGCTTACCAAAAGTATGCAAGGTCATAGGTAATAAATAGATATTTAAAGAAAAATTGAAACCTGATGGTTCAATAAACAAGTATAAAGCTTGACTTGTAGTTCAAGGATTCAGACAAAAACAAGACTTAGACTACTTTGACACATTCTATTGTAACTAGGATAACATCAATAAGAATGCTGATAGCAGTTGCATCCATACTTGATTTAGAAATCATCAAATGGATGTAAGGATAGCATGTTTAAATGGTGAACTAGAAGAAATATACATGGAACAATTTGAAGGTTTCCTAAAATCAGGAAAATAAAAGTAAGGTTTACAAACTAAAGTCACTGTATGGGCTTAAACAAGCGCCTGAACAATGGCATAATGTTTCTGACGAAAATACGATATCACATGGATTTCATATAAATGAATGTGACAAATATGTCTATTCTAAACATACAAATATTTGATATGTCATTATATGTTTTGACTTAGTTGTATTAGGTAGTAAAAAGGAGATAATAAAATCTACAAAAGATATGTTTTCGCCAGATTTGACATGAAAGACTTGGGAGTCGCTGATGTGATACTTAGTATAAAAATACATAACACTGACCAAGGGTTATATGTGTTGTCCCAATCACACTATATTGGGAAAATACTTGAAAATTTTAAACAACGCAATAAAATATCAGCAAAACCACCTATAGATATAAACCAAAACTGGATTAAGTATAGAGATGATATTATTTGCAACTTGAGTATTCTTGTATATTAGACAGCATTATGTTTGTAATGAACAGGACTAAACCTGAAATAGCAAATGATATGATAAGCTTAGTAGATATATTAGCATTCTTGGAAAGAATCATTGGAAAGCAATATTTGAGTCCTATGATGCCTAAGGTATAAAAAATATCATGGACTGCATTATGGTAGATATCCATATCCAATAAAAGGGTATTATGATGCAAAATGGATAACTGGATTAGTATATACAAAATCCACAAGTAGATATGTGTTAGCAGATGGGGTAATATATTGGAGATTCTGGCGAGATCTACTATCAAATTAGAGTTTATTGCCTTAGAAAAAGATGCAGAAGAAGCAGACTAGTTTTCGATGTTTCTTAGACGAGTAAGTGAAAGAACTTGTACCTCCGATAAGCATACATTGCAATAGCCAATCTGCTACTGGAAGGGCTATAGTAGGCTTTACAATGACAAGTCTAGACATATATGACGTAGACATAAAATAGTAAGCCATCTTCTCTCCAATGGAGCTATCACAGTGGAATATATAAAAATCAAACAATAACATTACATATCCACTTAGAAGAGAAGGCTAATATCTTACCAATGGAAATGAGGCTAAGGCTCATAAACTAAAAGTTTCTTTAGACGAAAACCTCACCCAGTTGACTAGAGATCCAACGATCTTGGTTCAAAGGGGTAACTAAGTATAAATAAACCGATGGCACGAGTATAAATTCAAATCATTCCTAAGATAAGTCAGGTAAATACTCATCGAAGTAGGGATAGGCATTTATTACGGTTAACTGGCTGAACTGATTCAACCGACCTTTATCGAACTGCATTAACCGACAAATTCGATTAGCCGATCGTTGTTAACCGACCAAATAACGGTTAACCATAACATACATCGGTTAACCATTAACTGAACACACACACATATACCTAGAAACAGTGACGCACATGCGCAAATACACATATAATACATATATGAGATAAGATCAAGAGCACCCCAAATAGTGCAGTATCCCTATACCCCCTCCCCCGATTTTCAATACGCATTCATGTTTCTCTCTCCTCCCACAAATTCTCTGCTCTTCACTAATTTATTAATTATACATGCGTGGCTCTTGTTGGGGTGCAAAAGGGATGTCACGAATGAGGGTTGTTATATAAGCCCCTTATATATATATATATATATATATATATATATATTATAAGTCCGATAACATGTACACATATACGTAGATATATATACACACACACACATACACATAAACATATATACGTATATTGTAAGACCGATAACATAAATATTATCATTGCCATTTCTTAGAACCTATATATACATATACGTACATACATACATACATATATATATAGAGAGAGAGAGAGATGTACGTATATATTATGTATATATTCATACATATATGCATATATATATATATATATATATATATTAGTAATATAGTAATTATGATGATCTAATATATACATACATATAAATATATATACACATACGTATAAACATATATTAGTAATACATATATTAGTAATACATATATATAAGTAATATAAATATTAGATATATATATATATATATATATATTTGGGAAAGTCTAAAAGAACACAAAATGTTGATACAAAATAAAAACACACAAAATCTGAGCCATTAGATCTCCTCCTGAATTCCACCTCACACATAAAGACAAACAAATCTTATGGTCCAGATTTTGTGTACATAATCTTGCGTCCAATTTTGTATCCCTATAGCCGCTCATATATATATATATATATATATATATATATATATATATATATATATATATATATATATATTAGTAATAAAATTTTAGAAATACATGTACATATATACTAATATATATTTATTATTAATATATATATATATATATATATATATATATTAGTCATAAAATTTTAGAAATATATGTACATATATAATAATATTTATTAATATATATATATATTTATTAATATATATATTATAATATACATTTATACGTATAGTATTATAATATATATACATATTACGATTAACCGACTTAACCGATTCAACCGAACTCAACCGAACCGCGTTAACCAACAAATTCAGTTAATCGAACTTTCAGTTAACCGATGATTCGATTAACCAAAAATATTAATTGATTGGTGTGGTTAACCGACCGCATCCACCCCTACATCAGAGAATATGATAAGTTTTGAAATTTTTAATGATGTATATAATTGGTAATATAAGTAGCCAAGTGGGTTATTATGAATTACTCTTTATAGAATCACCTACGTGAGTGTGAATGCGTCGCTTCAAGGAGAATTGAAAGGCTATATTCTTTAAGCACTCATGAGACCAAGTTGGTGTTCATCGTAAAAGCAAACACAAATAGAGAATCAAGGAAGATTAAAAAAAAATGTCTTATCGTGCATTATTTTTTTACGACTTGTACAGAATGCTAACGGCTCAAAGACAATTAAAGTGGATTGATTTATCAGTAAGTCAAAACGATAAAATACTATGGACGTTCAAGTCCTATGCGCTACTTTAATTGAGATGATAAAATGGTTTGTGAAATTAAGAAGCAAGTGAGCAACTGTTCATTCATGTGGGGGATTATTAGAAATAAATGAATAGTATATGGGAAAATGTGAAAGCATTGGAAAGTGTGAGACGTTAAATGGCTTAAAATATGAATAGTCTCACATCTTAAAATATAATAAACATTATGTATTTATGTACTAAGATGTGGACGCTATTATAGTTACTATGTGACAGAGATAAATGAAAGCAAAGTTAACTTAGTGACTGGTGCAATGCACCACCCCGCACGCGAGCCGGAGCCTGCATCTGTACCTGCATCCATGACGTGACGAATGGATGTTCGAGGCATATTAGAGATAGAACAAAATACATGCTAAGTTTGGATTATGTTCTTCCTCAAACATAGTTATTAACTACTTCTTTTGAGTTTGTCGTCCTCAACACAACTTTGTTGAATCCGACCGTCTTATTCTAGGAAATAATCACTTGTTATCCTTCTACATCATGATTGAAAGCTATATTGTTTCAAGAAAATAATTTACGTTCGACTCGAACAACCTAAACAGTGGTGTACTTATTGCATTATCTGTCTATTGCGTTGTTCTATTTGCAATAGTTATACATTTGTAATAGCAACATATTTTCCATAATTTTTGCAACATAGTTAAATCAATTTTGTAAAATTGTGTTACATATTCATAACAATTAACGCACTGCATTACATGAATGATGGATGACTTGTTGATCAATAATCAAAACTGATTTGGCATATTATAGGAACGCATAATTTGAAAGCGGAGGAACTAAACTTAACCAAAAGTATTTTATTGTGAAGGACAAATTTCATAATTTTTTCAAATTCAAAGACAGATCAATAAAAATTTATTTTCAAAGACAATATACACTGTAAAATTGATACCATATACACTGTTAAACTGATACTTATTGATAACTAAACTAAAAATACCATCACACAGTAAAATACTTAAAAACTGGTAGTTAAATTCCGACACCATGCACACTGGAAAACTAATACCTAAAGTATGATTTTGCCCTTACGCTATTTTCCTGTTAAGTGTTGATAAAATATACAGAAAAGTGCCCTACATATGTCTGCAAGTTTGCATCATGTCCACCAGAAACTTTTGTTTGAACGTTGAGATTGTTGTGTTTTGAAACTTCATGTCGGTCACAAATGATAACTTCTGAGGTAAACCACATCAAAATGTGGTAACGGTTAGCCAAAACATATGCAAAGACACCCATTCATAATCCGTTTTTGTCCCTCAACTTAGTTTCCCTCTATTTGAGTTTGCTCTGTATATCCCCAAACATCACCCATTTAAGAAAGATTGGCATTACGTGTATATTTTACTCTTAGCAATTGCATCGATAACATGTTTTGAGTCTTGACTGACATAAAATTTGAACCAAACACAATTCGATCGATAAGAAAGACACAGGTAAATGGTTTAATCTACATTACAACAAGCTGCTGGCTAAAAGCTAAATAACTTAACATGTATATAATGTTGTAATTACAACATTGCAATGACTAATCAGAAAAACTGACAAAATCCAACATAGCAAATTTTCACCCTGATTTGAATAGCAAGATTGCCTTAGAATCCAAATAGAAGTAGACGAAGTGATTTGTTTCATGCGTTACATATGAACCTGGAAAAAAAAGTGTGGAAAAGAAAACTATTTTAGGTCATCAATGCTCAAGGAATGTTTACATAATGATAGGAATAATAAAAACAACATAATTATTATAAACACGAGCACTTCGGTTTGGAACCATAAAAATTGCTAGTATAACCAGAACTTTCGCAGTTGCAGACTTGCAATCCCCACTTCATTTTATCATGTTTCCTTAAATCTAACTTGACTTTTTATTGTAAACTGGATATCATTCTATGAAAATATAAGAAAATGAAGTGTATTTTCGACTTATTTTCCAGCGCAGATACTCTAAACTGAATGCCCAAGTGGTATCGTTGTAGGATGACAAGCTTTCAAGACTAACCAGCAAGACTTTGTAATACACCCAACTTACTAGGGATGTTATGGTAATGGTTACCATTACCAGTTGGCAAATACCGTTACCTTACCATTTTTATTGGTAAGTCATAATCACTTACCATTACCCTTACCGATCGACTGGTATAACGAAGACCGGTATACTGATATCTGGTAATCGTTACGCTAGTAATGGTAAATTATCATTTTTCCATCAAAGTTTGTATATTGATATGTTTTTGTACACAATGCATCTTTATTGTACTATGCAGTGTTAATTAATAAAAAAATATAAATGAGAAAGAAACTAAGTGCATTTTAGAATTATTTCATCTTATAATTGAACTAAGTTTAATCATTTATTTGGTTTTAAATACATGTAATAAAGCATGCCAAATGAATATAATATGTTTTAAATTGACTGGTAAAATTACTGTTACCGCTGATATTGAAGAAAAGTTACTGATAATTTACCATTATAATACCATTCTAACTGGTATATCGATTTCAATCAAAAATGACTACTATTCGACTAGTAATGATATGGTAATAGTAAATTTTATCGCTACCATAACAGCCCTACAACTTACATAGATATGTTCAACTAATACATCACCCACTCCATCATATGTAAAAACTTCGTATTTTCAACATGTGACTTAAATACATGTTGGGAAATTATTCAGACTAATTATCCGTGAAGCCAAAGTCCAAACAACCGGCTACATATGGCATGATTAAAAGAAAACAGATGATATAACTGACAATTTCAAGCTAATCAAATTCACCTAAGCATGCCAAGAGAGTGTGACATAGTGGTAAGGTGTGTACTTCTGAGGGAATTTTGCTCGAAGTTTGTAGCTTGATTTTAATGGAGACTGAAATACAATAATGGAGCAAAACAAAGAGACTCTAAAACGCTAGAACAGGCTGTTTTATAGAGCCTGAAAAAGGTCATGACTGTCAGATTCAGTCATAGGAATATAAACTGCCCGAAACACAATGACTAGGACTAAAAATGTTGCTACGGTCCTTTTAGTATGCTTCAAATTTGCCAAGGACCGCTAATTCAAGTAGCAAGTGGTATAATTACTGAGGTCTGAGAATCATATTTGTTGTTTCAATCATGAAGAATTTCTCAACTTTCATGCATTGTCATATATTTCAACAATATTGGTGATTAACCAATGGAACAATAAATACCAAGGATGTCACAGCTACAGAACCAAACAGTATTGAAGGTAAAGCAAACTCAGCTTCACCAATAATTTTGCTTGGAAACGTACTTTGAGACCATATGCTTGTGCCACAATCGCAAAACAAATTTTGTATCCAACTTATACATTTTTTACTGCACAGCTCAAGTCAATTCATGGAGTAAAAACTCTTTTAATGTTTCAGCACTAATTAAAGCAATCTGTCAGTACTTATCTCAGTAAGCCGGAATGCATCTCAATGATGACACAAAATTAAATACAACAAATTTCAACATGGAGAGTAAGTGCAACATGTTGCAGATCACGAGTTTCCAGGGATATACCATTTTCATTAAAATTATCGATTAAGCACAAACAAAATATGGGTTTAGCCATCGTCCAAATTGGTTAACACATTTGAACATGTTGCAGATCACGAGTTCGACTCCCGCCTTGTGGGATCAAATCCACTTGTCATGTAGTATGTTATATACTACCTAAAACTTTATATAAAGTACCCTATTTCAATATATATATATATATATATATATATATATATATATATATATATATATATATATATATATATTACCCCCACCCTAATCAAAATTTAACATGGAGTTTTTTAATTACTTCAAACCATCTAATGTACTTACTTTCAATTAAATACCCATATACATAGCTGAACCTAGCTTCCCTGATTTCAAAAGACCACCGTTACAGGTTACTTTGTGCTGCTTCTTTATCAAATACTTTTAGGCTACTTCTTGTCTTCAACAATTTTTATTAGATAAAATATCGAACATGACAGTATTGCCCCTTCATATCGCTAAACAAAAAGTAAAAGTATATTTTGATTAAAAGAAACACAGAAACTATCATAAGTTTTGATCAAATTATATATGATTTAGTTTTTTTTTTTTTTACATTTGTGTGTATTAGAAATGATTAATAAATCGTATAAAAGGTTTAACGCATCACTCGCTGAACTTGTAGTTTTATCCACTTATTATAAACAAACAACCTGCTAACATATTTACCAATTATTTTTGTGCTATTAAAAACCGCTTATTGCAAACAAACACACCCTTAGTAAGTGATAATCTCTTGTGTAATATAAAGTAGAAGCATCTGAAACATGACTATGCGAAAAAGATGGCAGAAAATTCATACAATGCCGAACAAATAACCTGAAACACTGGTGTTGCATGCATAAGAATGTTACCATCCGTACCTCGGCATTAATTTGTCTATCTATAAGTTCACATAATACCATTCTATTGTCTATCTATAGTTATGCACAATTTTTGGGTATTAGGCACGTTATCATGCGTAGCCCGGCATTAATTTTTATTGGAAGTTTTTGGTGACAGCATACAAGCCAACCATTACACAATTTAATTGTGCACAACTTAACTGAAACAGAACTATATTAGCATGACTTTCCCTCAACTCTTAAGAATTTATTTGAGACAAAAATCTTATGAGCTCTATAAAATAACTGATTATCACTTTAAAACTGTTTTAAAACTTACCATCAACGGACTTGTTTCTGCCATGTCACCCACCATATCGGCAATTTCTGTTTTATCTATTGCTGTTGTGTAGATACAACTATGAGTTATGCCTATATTTTGTCATCATTGTTCCTAGGTAAATTTCTATGACGCGTCTAAATAAGGTAATAAAATGAATTAAATAGGCTAAAATTGAAGCTTTTTGTCATCTATGTTTTTAGGTGAATCTCTAACACTACTACAATGTAATGAGTTTCTTTGTCAAATTCGTAGGAATTTGTTATCTCAAAACCCTAATATTAAAGTTACAACTTCATGATGTTATTTTAAGTGGTTTAATTTTATATTTTTATATGCTTATAGTTAATTTGCTAAGCATTGTGTCCGCGTAGAATGTTGAATCTGATCAATTGAATTTCTAAATGAACTCGCTAAATCTAAAACCTAACTTAAACTTTGAAGAGTGTGTGTGTGTGTGTGTGTGTGTGTGTATACACACACACCCCCCACAGACCGGATGATCAGTAGAAACAAATATTCCATATCAATAAAATCAGCGTAGAACTAATTCTAGAGATTTATGGAGATAATTAGCAACTTTTCTCAATTCTTTAAATTAAAATCAAATTTAAAATATTTAACTGTACTAATAGTTAGGCTCTATGGTTATTTAGAAGTACCCAAAACTCGCTTATCTGTTTAAACCAGCCATACATTGCTGATATAAGTGGCCATTTTGTTTTTATCTGGAGTAAAGGAATTATCCAAACAAACCACTAGTAGTGGATGTGTTAAATCTTACACCAAAAGGTCAACTTGTTAACAATGTTGGAGATGTAAATATGGATGGTATATGCAACAAGTTATTAAATGCAAATTCAATTAAAAATGTCAGATAATACAACATGGAGATTAAAGTTGATGGATGATAAAAGTACAATAGAATAATCCTACCCCTAGCCATCAAAAATTGAGGTAGAACGATACACACAGCTTGTCATACTTTTTTGCAGTTTCTCAATCTTTTTCAAACAGTTTTGAAGACCAAATGTTAAATGATTGTATATATTTTACATGATTTAAATGTGATTTCTTAATCATTGTTTTAAAAACCGTGCATTAATACTCGCATCGAGGAGGAACTTTTCTCATTGCTATTTAGAAGAAAATTTCCGAATAGACACTGGTGAATCTCTGAATAAATTTTGCAGATCGATTCGAATTGGTAGAAGGAAAAATAAATGAAATAACAACTTACATTTATTTCTAGCTGCTTGTAATTTTTAATTGATTCCACTAGAATCGACCAAAGACCATTTCAATATCTAGGGAAAAACAAATAGAAGAAGAAAAAAATATATGTACCACTGTGGAGCTGAAAAGTCAAAACATGTTCTTTAAAAGATCGAATCACACACGAACACCCCCCCCCCCCCCCCTTCTCTCTTTACATACACGCACAACATGTGCACGCACATGTGCGATCAACATTTTAAATTTATTTTTTTGTTTTACGAATTACTAATAGAAATTAGTAGGACTGAACTCTTTAAAGTTAAGCGTTTGTATTGGATATATTCACAGTTTTTGATTAATTGTTAACTTCTATGTATTAATCCAAAATTAATAATAACACAGCAATAATAACTTATGCCTCGATATTTACACAAAGAACTTATGGATCAAGTTTTGAAGTTTACGCCTCCTCACACGAGCAAAAATAATGCCTCATGTATGCTTTTCGCATTTCATGATACTGTTGTTTTATCTGATTTTTTGAAGGTGAATAACAAGATCAAAACAAGTAGCTTAGCTAATGGATATTCAGGTTATACCAACATGTACTTGAACCAACAAAACTGACATGGTCAGGCAATGCACCGGTCATATGTTATTAACTGGGCCATTGACTTTTCATTCACATGAATATTGTATCGTACTTTGTATTGGTCTATCACTTGCCTATTCATTTTCTAAAGATTCATAAGGAGTATCTACATATACTCTTCATGAAACACTGGAACGAGAACTGGTAAATCCTCGGATCACTAAATTTAAAATTACTCAAAAAGATCATGATTCATTAGACTATGAATTTTCAGTACCAAAATCCTCTTCTAAGGATTTTGCTGGAATAAAATTAACTAAATTGTATACGGAGGAAAATACTTGACAGAAACAAGAGAACTGCAATATGCTTTTATTAAAAATCCTGTTGTAGGTGGTGCGCCATCATCTAGGAAACAAGACCAACTCATGGTTATTGTTCACGCTTGAGTTGTCATATTTTGAACAAAGATTTTTTATGCAAGGCAATGACTAATTTGGACAGTCATAGTTATCATTCTTATTCGAGCTATCCTTCACAAATTACCATGAAGTATGATATGTTCAATCATTTATGGTATAATCTCTAATCTTAAATGCATGTAGCTATTTCATATATTATATATGCAACAAGTTGGATATGATTTCATGTCATACCAACATCAAATCCATGACTATTCACAACCACACATGCAATTTAGTTGAAATAGGTGGAACTTGATGGCTTAGCACCAAACGGTGGAAGAATGATGTTGAAGGCATTGAGAAATCATGTGATGATAAACCTCATATGGATAGAATGTAAGTCATTACAAGTGTTGATGAATATGAAAATTGAACTGCCACAATAGACATAAATCATGATAGTTGAAAATGAAGACATAACGAAATACAGAAACGGCGACTATTGATCGATTTAATACACCTATTATGGATAGATCGACCATCTGGAATGATCAATTTGATAACAAAATGTTTGATTTGAAATGCATTGTATACAAGGATTTTTTTTTTTCTTTTTTTTTCTTCTAATCTAAGGATCTTTAACAGAATAATCAAGTAAATGGTCAATCGAATGTTGTCTTTCAAATCAACCAAATCGCGTTTGAGAGAATATACTGTCATTTGCAATATTTGAAGATAACTCTCCCCTCAGCGTCTATGTTGTTGTGAACACACTTGCTCCAGTCCAACCACCAATTCCAAATACATACCAGCGACAAACATTTATAACAAAGTGGTTTTCAACGTTAGATCAGATATATGTGCAAGTGTTTATATTTTATTTGCTCAAAATCCAAATGAATTAGTGAAAACTTGAAAATGTCAAATAAAATATACTTAGTGTTTGGAAATCAGCATACAATGACTTGCCACAATAATTCCAGAAAATAATCCAAGACACCGAATTCCATGAAGTTGCATGAACCATATAATTTCTTTGAACAATAGACATATTACTTTTATTTCCAACCAAACGAAAGAAATTTCAGATGCATTAAAACAAAACAAAAGGATGTCATCATCATCATTACTGTCTTGAAAATTGAAACAAATTTACTAATAGTAGGTTTCAAAAATAGAATTTTTGCATACTTGTTTCGAGCATGTGCAAAAGCATCAAAAATATATGATGCAAAGACTTAAAAGAGCAGGTTAAAAACATTAGCAGGGACATTAGTACAAGAAAAAGATTAAATGGGGAACTCCCTAAGGACAATGATAAAAGGATATCCAGCACCGTGTAAACTACTGTTTCAGAAAGGTTCGATGGAATATTAAGAGATGCAAGATGATCGTAGTTCACAACATAAATGACACCTGATGGGAAAAAATGTTTCACAAAAATCTAAACAAGCATGTAATATGAGTATACCGAGTATTTGTTATACTAATAACATTCAATGTTTGTTATACTAATAACATTCAATATATACGTACATACGTATGCAAGAAAATTATATGGTTAGTACGAAGAATAACCTCTACAAATGTTCATGAATACTTCCATGTTCACACATTTTACTTCTTCGTGTATAAGGCCTAGAATAGAGTAGTGTATAATGATCTTAAGATAGAGAACCCCAAGTTATCACAAAATCAATTGGCAATGTGAAGGGTGGACTCTTATGTTTATACAGGTTTTATTTTAAAAATTCCTCGGTGTGGGACTTGTCTCAACATGCCCCCGCCCGTGTGGCATATCCTGAATTTCACACATGAATCTTAGGAGTGACGTGGGCAAGTGTGGCTTGGGTACACGAATTAAACTAGCTCTGATACCAAAATAGAGAACTCAAAGTTATCACAAAATTAATTGGCAATGTAAAGGGTGGGCTCTTAATGTTTATACAGGATTTATTTTATAAATTCCCCGGTGTGGGACTTGTCTCAACATCTTATTCATAGTACAAAACTGTACAGATTTTTACTTTAAGCTTTGTTTTTTACTTTGTGCTTGACAACATATATTTGGATGTATATTAAGAACACATTATAAAAACACCTGCGATTTGATGAGGTACAACTACAGGTTAACCACATTATACACACAAATTAAGGAAGTCAGGAATACATGAAACATAAAGATATAACTTCAGTATGCTGCAGTCCCCCCGGGATTATGTTTCGGCGACAAAGATAAGATCAGTTATATGAAAATAATTCAAGTAATCATAGCAGCTAATAAAATCATACCACATAAGCATTTTACATATTCAATCCGTTGTTATAGCTGTACCCACACAGGTTAAAAATATAATACAATCATAGTTACTAGTGTGAATGAAAATGAAGACATAAAACTAAATACAGCAAAAATAAAACAACATTTATAGTATCCAAGTCTTTTCCCAACCTTCAAAACTTCTCGTTCTCTCGAAAACAACATGCCTAGATTCATAAATTAAGCACACTCGAATGATAAAAAGGACTAAATGATATAACTTTTTATTTTTACTTCTACTGTATTAAGTGTTCACGTTAACACCTACATATGTTGAGCATGATACAGTTAAATATTATTATATTTGATCCTTGATGGGCACAACTATGGAAACAATTTGAATTTGTAAAATGATCAAGTTGTATGACATTTATTAGCTTTTCTGTTTACATAATCTGTTGTCATATAGCTGATATCATCGAAATATAACTCCAATGTGATTGAAACACGCTGCAACTTAGTCTTTGGGTTTCAGAGTGAGGAATGTTACGATTGGTATCAGAGTTTAGGTTAAAAGACACACTTAAAACATAGTAAAGTGAAGATTTAGATACAATTAGACAATAAAGACAAACACATTGGGAAGGGCACATGCTACAATATAATGAACTTATGTTTGGTGTGTGTATCACTGTTTCAAATCTTGGAAATATCTCCTCCGAGATCTCGTTTTGGGCTCCTTCCGAAACGAAACGGCAAATCTCACTGTAAATCTCCTTTCAAGTATATCACCCAAGATATTGCAATATCGAACGATATGTCGACTGAGACGAGATACAAGTATATCGTCCTAGATCTTGTTTTTTCTAGTTAAAAAATTTAAATCTGTGTCTGAACTAGAACACTAATAAAAAAAACTCAAATCTAGCTATGATAATCTCTTGCTATTTAACATTTTGCATGTTAATTGACCATATCATATGTTCATATATATTCTATAATGCTTATGATTTCCATATTCATTTTTTTTACATATATGTTACCTATTAAATTATGCATTTTATGTTTTGCTTATGCTAAAAATTTTAATATTTTGAATCTTTTTATGTTTTATGTCCAACAATAGTTCATGTTCATAAGTCATATATTGTAAGCACTAATCTGTTTGCATTGTATTATATTTCTATTATAAGGATGTTACAATTTAAAGTATGAGTGATCTATCATAAAAATGCAATTCAAGTTTAAGTTACTATGTTTATAATAGCATTCATAAAATTCTTTGTGTACGATCATCATTTTTAACATATCATGTACCCCTAGATTGTTCCGACATGAACTTTCAGTCCTGAGATGGAAATCCGAGACGAACCTCCGAGTTAGACTCGTCTCATCCGAGATCTCCTCCAACACGAGGTCAAGTCTCTAAAATTCTCAAGACGAAACGCGACCGATATCCGAGATTTAAAACATTGGTGTGTATGTGTGTGTGTGTAGGAAGTGGATATTTAAACACAAATATTCGACAGAAATCAGGGGGCACAAAATCTCAACCGCTGGATTAATTTGTCTTTATGTGAAGGGTGGAAATCAGGGGGCAATCCAATGGTTGAGAATTTATGTCCCCCAATTTATGTCAAATTTTTGTGTTTAAGTAAATTTTCCCATATATATGTGTATATATATATATACACACACACATACATACATAGATACACACACATACATACATGCATATACACAAACATACATATTGCTCTAGCATTGCTTCATTTTTTATTTTATTTTTATCCTCATTCTAATGTAGACTTTTTTAGCAAAAAAAAGGAAATGAGTGGAAGAATTACATTAGGAGAAGCCAATGCTATGAGAACAAATAATAGCATAATAAACGATCAACGAAATGGAAGAGAAGTGCTTGTAACAACTTATGGTACAACTGATAAGAGAATATATGCCTAAGGTTGTAGAGAAACTGAAGATGAGGGAAGACTTCTACAGGTTGAATCAGAACTAGCAGTCTAGAATACAAGATGCGTACCGGAAAGAAGCCAACGATAGAGGTGTTGAATTGGCTAAAGGTGAATAAGCGGATCTTTCGAGATTTCATTGATGTGTGAAAATGAAGGCTAGCTTCGAGACAGTTGAAATGAGGATGGCTTGGATATGTAGGAGATACTTACTGGGACTCCTAAAAAAAGATTACTTGGTTACACTGCAGAGAAATATTCGAGGCCCAATTCATTTCCAAGTTTCAACGGAATGTGTTGTTAAGAGAGTTTACCGACATTTGGGCAAAAATATCTCTGTATAATATATTCAGAAGTTCAATGCTCTACGAAGTACGGCTAGGAGCTAATTAACACATCACTGAAGAAAAAGGATAAGCTCAACTCGGGCTTGAAGCGGGATTTAAATCATAAGGTAACGACACATCTAGCAACTCCTTATGAGTTCTTGGTAGATATGACCTGAAGGTATAATTGTATGTACCGACAGAAGAATATGGTCGAGATGAAGCCGAACATGGATCAGACGTACAGTTTTGCTCCATATTAGAAAGTGAAGAAAGGACAATAGCAGAGATAAAATGTGTAGGAATGAGATTACTAAAAGGATCTTTCAGAAATTGTCTATTACAAATGTTGCCAAATGAAGCACTATGCATCTGAGACTCTGCAGCCAGCTAAGGCGGTCAAAACTAAGTGCTTCAATTATCATAAGCCGAACCATAAAAGGAAGGATTGTCCTGAGATGAAGCAGACAAGGCTATTTGCTTTAAAGGGGGCCTTCATTAGGAACAATGGCTTATGAGAAAGGAAAGAGTGTAGTACTTTGAGGTATGATTCCAATTTCTATTTTTTTTCAGTTAAAATTTTGTTTAATACAAGAGTTGCACATTCTTTCATTACGAAATGGTTGACAGATAAAGGTTAGATCTTAGATGTTACATACGCAGTTGTTTCTTTGCGTGTGGCTAATCCGATAAGTGGGTATGTCACTCTCAAATTAAAGTGCACTAGTCTAAAATTTATTATGTATAATTGTTTATTTTCCAACAATCCATACGTGTTTGACTCCCTGGGACACGGGTAATTTTGAGTATGTAGTATTTGGTGTGCATTGATGTCGGAATTTATTGTGCCAAAATAATTATTGCTTTACACAAAGTTGCCACGGTGAAAAGGCCCAAAACCCCAGGCCAACGCTTTGCACTTTTTTGAGCCTAGAGGTTTTTCAACTGTCTTGAGCATCGTTTTTCCTGTTTTCAGCGACAAAAATCGCACTCAAAACTTGCTACTAAGATTGAAATATGGATTTCAAAATAATTTTTTTGAAGTTAAATTCAAGTCTGTTTGAAAACTGTACTAGATCAATTTAAATTTTAAAATTAAATTAAATCAGCTTTAAGACTTTAGAATCAGGTTTAAATTTTAAATTAAAGTCGAATTTAAAACTTGAAATATAAAAATTCAAAATTTAAAGATCGATAACATTCACATAAGTTTTACTTCAATAATTTGAACTATTTGACCATTCAAATCAGTTTAAAAATTAAAAATCAGATTTAGGTCATTTTAAAACTGAAATTAATGTCGGATTTAAATTAGTTAAAATAATTTGGATTGGTTTATCATAGATTAAATTGAAATATAAATTTTTATTCAGTTCAAATAAACTTAAAATAATCACTTTAACCATGGTTAAAGTGAATTAAACCGTTTAGCACAGTAAAAGTTAAATTTTAGAAGAGGAAAAATTAACGATATTTGGGTCGATATAACTTCCGACAGCGACAACGAAAAACAGCAGATCAAGATTCGAATCGGTGGCTAGGCTTTCTTCTCTTTTTTGTTGCGTTATTTTGCCTTAAGACCGATTTAAGATAAAATTCGACGCTGATTTGGAACCTATGCAGTTAAAGCGCTTAACGGTTTCAATGCGGCGGTCTAAAAAGCCATAGTAGGGATAAAGCGAGAAAATAGCAGAGATAAAGCGAGAAAATAGTAGGATATAATGAATGACCGTAAAATAGCATATATAACTAGTTCTTAACGTTTTTACGATTATATAAACGATATTTAAATGAAAACGAACCCTCCATTTAACTATAATTACTACATTCTTAATTTTAAATAAAAACATACGCATATATCTACAAATGAACGTAGACTACTATTAAACTTAATTAAACTTAATTGAATATTAGAGTACTTTTATTTCTAAAAATTTACATAACTTCATAACTTTTATAATGTATAAATGTCATTTCTTAGTTCATTTTTTTCACCGAAGATATAGCGGGAATAGCGTAATATCGCGGAAATAACGGAATACATCTGAAATAGCGGAATATTTGGAAAAAATCGTAGTCATAGTAATCCGCTACAAGATAGAGCGGGTTTATAGCGGGGCATTAGATGCACAGTTTGGGACTAAATGGGTTGATTTTAGATTAGATTTGATTTTCCCTCGAATCAATAAAAACGCTTGCTTTTCCCTTTAAAGTTTCAGTGACTTTGAATGCTTAAATGGCACCTCGAGCATAAGCGATACCTTGAACCCTAAAAAGCACCAGGCTGGCGCATAGCCCTTTTCGGCACTTAGACGAGTGCCTTGACTACATCGGTCTTAAGAAATGACTCTGATATCTTTTGATAAAATAAAGAAAAAGTCCAGGGCTTCACTGCATGTAATGGAAAGTCTATAAAAAAAAGATTAAACGGGCTTTTATAGCATGAGAATTTGCAGTTGTGTCTTTGATCTAGTTATTGGATTATCTTCGATAAGAGTTATTGATTTCCGCATAGATTAAGAACCAGGAGAACAATTTTTCAATAGACCCCTAGCAAAATGTTATCTAAGCATAGTAGTCAAGGCGCTAAGGCCCAAAAAGGCGCAAACACTGAGCCTGGGGCTTTTTTTGAGCCTTGGGCTTTCTTGGTGCCTTTTATTTGGGTTTGATCTGCTATTTTACTAACTACAAAATAAATTTTTAAACCATATTTTGTAATTCATTTAATTATCTACAAAATAAATTTTTAAACCATATTTTATAATTTATTGAACAATTAAATTTTTTTATTTAACTATTTATTAACAAAATTTTGAATTTAGCCAAAAAAGACGCACTCAAATTGCAAAAAGGCGCAAGCCTTAAGCCTTGGGCTTTTCTGTGCTTAGGCACGCCTAAGCGCGCGCCTTGATAACTATGTATCTAAGAAAATGGTATAGTTGAAGAAGCTTTCAACACAACTTGAGCATAAGAGTTTCATTAAACCTAATATTCCTCCATATGAAGCTTCCTGATGCCTGTGAAGCACTCAGACAAATCTCCATGAATGCACATAGATTATAGAAAGTTGAATGAGATGACAATGAAAAGTCGTTATCCATTACCAAGGGTAGACAATATGTTTGATCAGTTGAGTGAAATAGAGTATTCTCGTAGTTAGATTTAACTACGATATTCCATCAACGAGGAATTGTTGAAGAGATCACTTCTTTGATCATGTTTACGATAAACTATGGTTTGTGTGAGTGGTTAGTCGTGCCCTTTTGGCTAAGCTCTAGCATTCTCTGTAGATCTTATGAATCGATTCTTCTGCAATCAGTTGTACATGTTTGTGTTGGTCGTTATAGATGATGCCTTAATGTATTCCAAGGATAAGCAAAATTACGAACTTCATCTTACAGTTATAATGGAAAACTTGAAACAACACAAAGTAAGGACATTTTTTCACGTGTCACTTTTGAAAGAAGAAAGTTAAGTTTCTTGGTGTATAGTCTTGAAGGAGGAATTGACCATGAATCTTTCAAAAGTTCAAGTTGTGCATAGTTGGAAGAGATTTGATATTATTATCGAGATAAGGAGTTTCTTAAAATTGACAAGGTGATATCGAAGATTCATCAAAGACTTCTCTAGAAGAGCAGCACCATTGATAAGACTTACATGAAAGAAGGAGAGTTATGTTTGGACGAGGAAGCATGATGTGATGTTCCAAGAGTTGAAGCTTCGACTAATGAATGCTCCAGTTTTAATAACGCTTGAAATGAATAGAGATATGATAGAGTACACAAATGCTTACGGTTTAGGACTAGGAGCAGTGTCAATGCAGATGGGTAAGGTGGTAATGTTGATGGGTAAGATGGTAATTTATGCAACTAGACAATTGAAACCCCAAGAGGTTCGGTATTCAATATTTCAATTCATGACTTGGAGTTAGCAATAGTTATCTTTTCGCTAAAGATTTAAAGATGTTACATTAAATGTTTGAATTGTTCATTAACCATAAACTGTTAAGATGTTTGTTTTTTCAATAATTAAACATAAGACAACTAAGGTGGTGAGTTTTTGATGACTTATGACTTTGGGATCGAATAGACCCAGAGAGGGAACGTTTTATGACTTTGGAAAGTATTTGCAAGGAAGGAAGATAAAGTTGTTGATGTCACACATAGTTGTGAAAGGCGCGCCTAGGTGCGTGCTATGGTGCGGCACGACGCAATGTTTGTGCCATTTTTGCTTGCGGCGCGACACATATGAAAAGGCGAGCCAAATGGCGCACGGTGCATAAACGGCGCTCCTTTTCTTTACTTCATGGTTTTTTTTGGTTTTTTTTTTCAAACTGCAATAACTACTACTACTACAAATACTTTTACCATCAGTACAACCATCATCACTACTATTATTATCATAATGACATGAAATATGAATAACTTTGTTAATATCTTTTTTTCAGTTATATGGAAACATAATTACATCATTATTATTTCCTTTTCGATTATCGTCAGCGAGTTAATAACCTTACGATTATGTAATTGGTTGACCTTGGCATATCGGCATTTAGAACTGGCATATGTTTTATTATCCAACATAGTTTAGATTCAATATAATATTGTCAGAGGTATATAATATAATGTACAAAAGATCATAAAGCATTGCTTAGCATAGATGCGAAAGCAAATTAATGGAACTGAGAACCCATGAACGATAAATCAAGAGAAGTAGCTTTGGAGGAAGAGAAAGCATTCTCAGAAAATAAGCATTTAAGCAACTCTGAAGCATACCATTAGATAGTTTTTTTTTTTTTTTTTTTGCATGTGTGAATATGTCCAATATCTCTGTACAATTTGTCTAAAACATAAAAATATTTCATGATTTGGTATTTGTTAAATACAATCGAACATTAAAATGAAGGTATAATATTCGTGGTACCATTGATCCAACATCTTTGAATGATATTGGTGATTGTAATGAATGGTTAACTGGAAGTATGGATGATGCCTCTGATGCTGAAGATGAGCTTGTATTTGATGATGAGGATGACCTCACTCGGAGTGTTGCTTCTAGAGCAGCAGGAGTGGAGGCAGCTAGATATCCAAGTAGAAGAACGTCCACATCGATAAATTTTTCAGCACCTACTTTGACTCCTTTACATATTTACGAAGAGAAAATAAATTTAAACGATATGAATGAGGAAGATGCTGAAGCTTATGAATTTGATGATACAGACATTCATTTGAAAAATATAATTTTGGATCAGATTCAGATTTTTAGTTTATCAATAATGTGTACTGTTGTTTTGGATTTGAAGACTATTGTATTTGAAATTTTATGCTTCATGTTTTTTTACACAATGCATAAAAATCTTTGTTGCATATGTTTTAGCAAAAAAAAAAATATTTTTTTTATTTTTTTGCTAAAATAATAATTTTATTAAAAAAGATTAAATATGCGCAGTAAATTAAAAAGACGAGCGTCATTTGTCGCGCCGTGCGCCAAGGCTTCAAAGAGGATTTTGTGCTTTTTGTGTCGTGCATCATTAATAACACTGATGTCACAAGTCGAAAGTCACATTGTTTCGAATTACTGAAGAGTGGAATGGTTCATAGTGGCTTCTTGTACCATTCAATTTCGATCGAGCATCAGTCCAAGTATAACTTATGGGATTAAATGCACATCTACCTTTCATAAAGAAGATTGCGAAGAAGAAAAAGGAAGATCAACTATGTGGCAAGATGATTAATGGCTTAGAGAGTGGTGCCGAAACCAAAAAGTGGATTGCAGTACTAACGAGTAAGTCTGACTTTGAAAGAAGGAAATGGCATATGTCCTAGATAGTAGAAATCTTCAAAAGTTGATCTTGGATGAATGTCATCGTTCAAAGTTTGCTATCCATCTGAGGTTACTGAGCTGTATCGAGATATGAAGCAGGACTTTCAATGAAAATAATCAAGAGACATTTGGAGTAATGTGTGAAATTTCAGTATGGAAGTTGGATTCGGTTTCCAAGGATGTAGATGGTTTGTCGAGGACAAAGGCATGAAATGAGTGTATGTAGTCATAGTTGATAGATTGATTGAGAATGATCATTTCACCACAGTGAACTCCACGAAAACAATACCAAGTGTACCTAAGAATCGTCATGTATCTTAAGACTATAGTAAGACTTCATGAAATTACAACTATTATAGTTAGTAACTCAAATCTGTCGTTTTCTAATGAGTTTTGGTGAAGCTTACAAACCGTTTGGTTTGAAATTATATGACTATGTATAACCATCTGCAAATAGATAGATATACCAAGAGGGTTAACTAGTGCTAGAAGACTTGTTACGAGCATGTGTGTTCTATTTTGATGGATCCTGTGAATAAGACTTGCACCTATTGGAATTTTAATACAACAAAGTTATCAATCCAGTATAGGGACACATCTTTAGAAGCGTTTAATGGAAGACCTTGTAAGTCGCCAGTAAGATAGTGTGTTAGAAAGATAGACTTGTTCCAAGTTCAAATCTTGCAAGCGATAATCTTTTAAAAAAATTGATCCAAAAAAGAATAAAAGGTGCACAACTGAGAAAGAAGAGCTAGCTTAAAGTAACAGCATGCACTCACTGTTCCAAAAGATTCTATTACTCTTTGAAAGGATTGTTAGACATATATCACTTTAAGGAAATGTGTGAGACCCTAAGATGAAGTGGTTCTTAGAGTTATAGAAGATTTGGTTGTTGAACCGAATATGATCTATATAAGGAAGCTCATTCGGTTAATATACCGATACGTAAAAGAGCTTTGAATTAAGATTGTGAAATTTGTGTGAGTCTAATAGAGTGGGGACTGAGACGATTGTATTTTAAAGGCATAGGATAAAATCAAGAAGTTCAACCCCGAGTTGTTTTGTTATATTAACATGCATATTTGCTATATTTTTGTTTTAAACCACGTATGTATGAGATATTACAGTTGGTTTGTACATTGATTGACACACATTCATAAAGAATGCATGTGTCTATGCCATCAAAAATCCAGTTGAAAAATAGAACCGCTAATACTCAATCATGATTTTGAAGACGGAATTCCAATAAAAAGATGGTATCTTATAATTCTTATTATAAATTAATAAATAACTACTTAAAAAATAATTATGAGAGTAAAAGTTTAAGTGGCTAAATTACGAAATTAAATTATTAGGTGTGGTAAGTATTTGCGTATACGTGTACTTGAGATGATTATCACTCAATGAAACTAAACTAAAATGAATTACATGAAAAAGAGGCAACATACACCATGCTAATACCTTTTCAAATTGCTTATCAAGGTTTCAAAATGAGATTCAAATCATAAATCGTAAAATCCAAACTATAAATTGAAATGCGGTTTAAATCGTGGATTCAAAAAACTTACATTTTGAAGTTTGCACATGCTTTAAAATTAATTTTGATGTTTAAACTTCTATGTCTAAACCTAAAACATCATTTTCTCTCTTATTTCAATTTTAATTTGTTTGAAAATGATTAAAATTGAAATTGTAGAGCCAAATAAGTTTATTGAATATACTAATTCAGATTGAATGGTTTTTCTAAAGTGTGATATTAGCTTGGTTTGAATCAGAATATAAATCAGATCGTAAAGAGAGATATTCGATTTGAAACGGTATTCAAATCGTAAGATTTTTGACAACAGTGTTGCTTATCACACTCCTTATATCATTCTCACTCAAAATTAAACGAAAGGTTGAAACAATTAATGGTGGCGGCCTAAGCATGAGAAAAGAAGAAGAAGAAGAAGAAGAAGAAAAGACCAAGCTAAGAAAACTAGAAACATAACAAGAAATATAGATGAGTAATATTCTCTAAATTATGTAATCCTTAATGACCAAGGTTGAATTAATTCAAATTATTTCTTAAACTACTTGTGATTATAATGATTCAAAACTTTAATAAGATGTTAGGAACACATTATTATATGTGTATTGGCTTATGATTTTTTTTCTTATAAACAAATAAATTGATATGAATTATCTAAGAATTGTTTATAGAAAATGAGTAGAAATGTCGAGCTTGGGAAATTTTAGGAAAGGAAACACACACAAACATACACACACACACGCAGATATATATATATATATATGTGTGTGTGTGTGTGTGTGTGTGTTTTAGAAAAAAAAAATAGATAATAAACAAAATATTTTTCAAGAAAAAATATTCTTACCAAAAGGGAATTTAATAGTTGCCGAGATGCAATTAATTGGAACTGAAAGGTAATTTAATTGAATAAAGTATTTAATAGTCGATTAATATACTAGATCCATTATTTGCATTGCACATGTCAAAAAAGTACTAACTAATGGTAGAAATGGGTCGACACGTGTAAAGGTAGGGTCGGATGTGCAGTAGGAAGGTTCTTAAACATGTATCGAAAGCTAGACCCGTAGGTGGTCAAGCCAAACCAAGGGTTAATAGACTAAAAACCTTAAGTGCATTAGTCAAAAGGTATTAAACCTAAGGTTGAGATTTCTTATATATTAACAAAAAAAAATAAACAAGACCAGGGGGAGCGGTCACGGAAGTTAGTTTAGTTCCAACAATATGTTGAAACAATAACTAGTTGACTTTCGAAGAAAGGAATTCACGATAAGGCTTAGAATGACCTAAACTAGTACCTAGAGAATTGAAGATAATGTAATTAGTTAGCTCAATGAATAGCTAAGTGAAAAGGCTAATATATGACGGGTTATATAGGTAACTAATGTTTGGTAGATTGTGTAAAACCTAATGTGGTTGTCAAGAACCAAAAACTTAGGAATAAGGTCATAGTGGCATCCACAAATGAATGCGTATTTTTAAGACCTAAGTAGCAACTAAAACGAAAGCACTGATGTGAGGCCAAGTGTGGCAACTATAGACAAGTGCTGGTGCAAGCTAAATTGGCACCCAAAATGTAAAAGCGGTTAGTGTAAGGGCCCGAGGTGACAACTAAGAGTTTGATAGATGGCGTAAGACCTGATGTGGCAGTAATGAACCAAAAGTGAAGGAGTGAGGCCATGAAGTGTTTGTGGAAATGAAAGGGTAGGTGTAAGATTCTGAGTGACAACAAAAACCAATAATATATCTAGTGGAATTAAGGAAACAATAAAAGTATAAGACCTTAACGCCAGTTAAATACTAAAACTATAACATTGCATCATAAGTATATGCAATAAGACCTCAGTGGCAACCGAGAATGGTGTGTTTCGAGTTTTGGTTTGAAAAAAATAATGATTACTGGATGCCATACCGAAAGAAATAGCTATTGATTTCATTTATGGCATATACGTACTAATAAAACCCTCAAGAGTATTGATTTATTTATGCTTGTGTTTATGCTGGTTGAGATCAATGTTATGTTATAATGAGGGGAGAACTAGTTCTATGCTTCAACGGCATGATCTCACCATGTTTTATGTCTAGGGCAATATATAATTGTTTGTACCGGATTTTATATCAGATTCGCGTTTTTATCATTGCTTTCCACAAACTCATAGTTGTTCTAATGGGTTTGGTTTATGAATCTAGTCATGTTGCTTTCAGAAAGGGGGAAAAAAAAAGAGTTCTACAAATGGAGCAGAAGGCTCAAATGATATAAATGTTGTTTTATTTCCACTATATTAAGTGTTCATGTTAGGCTGGTCAACATCTTCGTATGTTGGACATGACACAAATACAATTAACTATGTTGTTTAATATTTTTATCCTCCATAGGTACGACTGAGAATTATTTGAATATGTTAAATGACTATGTGGTATGACATTCATCTAATGTTCTATTTACTCAAACTGTTTTCACATAATTAATTTCATCTTTGTAGCTGAAAGATAATTTAAAAATACTGCAACACATTTGAGTTTTAAACTTATTAAGTAATAAGTCGTTATTTTAAGCGGCCGACTGTAACATTCATCTAAAGCACTACTCTTGTGCTTTAGCAAAAGACCAAAGATTAACCAATTTAAACCTTAATTTAATTTACAAAAAGTCTGGCCTTCATAATATAAAACCACGTACATCCAGGGGATCATGTGCACCAAGGGGAGCCAGCTGAAGCTGCTGAACTGACATATAAAACAAACATCTAAAATTCTAAACGTAGATTGAACATCAATGCATAACTCGCACCCATGAACAATTTTCAATCATGACAAGTTTCCTATTTTCAAACTTTTACTAAGAACTGGCTGAAGTTCATACCATGAACAAGTCAAAACTAACAGTGAAGGATTACCGAATCCTACATAGCTGAATGCGAACTCAAATGATCAAGCAAAGATCAAAAAGCTAGTGGATCAATAAAGTCATCATAACACCAAAATAACTACCAATGCCAAACCATTTCACCAGATATTTTATGGCATGAGGAGAGAAGTTCAAATAAGACAGAATGACATATTGTAAAATTACCCAGAAAGCACTATACGTTGACGGTGAAGGAGTCGTTACATACATTACGCGAATGCATAAAAATATATCATGCAAAAGTTTGTAGATTTGTTTAGTAGTTTAATATTATTTGCAACACAATGTACAAATTATTACACAAGGAAAGTTTAAATGTGTAGTATTTCTAACCTCAAAGAATTGAAACATGAACCTTTGCAAAGTAAAAGAAAGGGAACGGCAAAACAAAATCGAATAAAGGTAAAAGAAGCAAGATCAAAGCTGTGAAAATATGAAGTCAAACAAATATTGAAAGTTGTCCTTGATATTGAGATATGGGATTGGCATGATCAAACTAAGAGAATTCTGATGTGATAAATGTGGTAATCATGAATGAAGAAGAAATTTTAGACCTATTTAAATGAAAGAATTGCCAAAAATGTGGTAATTTTGCAGAACCAACATGGTAGTCCATTGTGAATTCTAGACAAAGGACAATTTAAAGTTTTCCCAAGAAATAAGCTAATATATTAATAATGCATTCAAACATTATTACAAACCATATTCTTGGACCAATTTTAAGTGATATCCCAATGTTCGAGTTGCCAATAGCTTGAAGATATCCTATCTAGTTGAATTCATGTCTTAGCCTCTAGTTATGTTCTTTAGCAAACCAACCACTATACGAAAATATCATATTGATCTAAAATTGGCTTAGCTAAAGCATATTGACTGTTTAACAAGCTTATTTCAATCTAGAAGCAAAGAAAATAAGATATTTTAAAGGGAAGTACCAAAATTTTTGCCGACAATGCAATGCCAAGTTGGACCATGATTCCGATCAAATTCTTTCTTAATATACTCCGCTATCTCTTTCTCCACCGTGTGCTTTTCAAACGCCTGTACATTCGCAACTCGATTAAACCTTCAATGCCCATTACTCAGATAATTATAACAGTAAAGCATAATAGGATGCATAAGAAAGAAAGTGGAACAGGAATACAGCTAGGGCACAATCAATAGCTTCCTTCTGCATATCCTCCTTCATATCAGCGCTCTTCAGCACTACTTTTTTATTTGCTGCCGTAGATCCTGCGGCGGCGGACTTTGTCAGGTAACCCGCCGAAATCGCCTCCCCACTGCAGCCACCGCTTTTTCGGAGGTCCGTCATATTTGCAGATTGCGAAATCGAGAAGAAAAGGTGCTGACAGTGGAATGATTGTGAATGTAATATCTTTCCACTTTTTATCGATTTCCCTTTGTATCTTTTTACGAATGGTAACGGTATATTTAATTTACTGTTAGCGTAAATTTTGGTATCAGAACGTTAACAATAAAATAAATGAAAAAAAAAAAATCATTTGGGCCAATTTTGAAAAGTTACAACACAAATAGATTACTTTCAAATTCAAAACTAATTACGGAAATATACAATCTTTTTCAAAAGCGTCATCCTAGTTTACGCCAGTTCGTTTTTTTATTTATTTATTATCTTACAAAAGCGTTATCTCATTTTTAGATGGCGTTATCCCGGATAACGTCATGTTGAGAGCCCACTGTCGCGTTGAGGCATAACCCACCTGCTTCTTTCGTTTCTCGTTTACTTTCTTCTAACCTTTTATCCGAAAAGCTTCCTCCCCTTACAAATTTAGACCAAAAACTATAATTTTCTCCAAAATTAAGTTAAATGACCTCCTCTTCTTCTCATCCACCACCAATTGGTAAGTATTCCTAACTTTATGTAATTGAAGTTGGTAAATTTGAAATTTTAGGGTTTTTAATGGTTTGGGATTTCAACTCTAATCCCTTCGTTGGTGAAATGAATGTGATTTGTGTTATGTAACAACGATCGGAACAAAGTCCCCCTTTCTTGCACGCATATGAGCTGACACACAACTCTCATATAACAAAAGGAATCCCTTATCTTACATGCTACCAGCTCATATTTGTACACAATTCGTTCAATATACTTTATGATGTGTGAATATTGTATCCAAACCATCATTCATCCTTAACAACATGCAAGACAATCATAATAGTCTCCCCCTTGACTCGCATCCTACGAGTATCTTTTGAGAGCATTACTTTGCTCGCATGGCCCAGTCCGTAACATTCGGCTTCGATACCACTGTTATGTAACGACGATCGGAACAAAGCCCTCCTTTCTTGCACGTATATGAACTGGCACACAACTCCCATATAACAAAAGGAATCTCTGATGTTACGTGCCTACTAGCTCATATTTGTACACAATTCTTTCAATATATTCCGTGATGTGGGACTATTGTATCCAAACCATCATTCCTCCTTAATAACATGCGAGACAATCCTAGCAGTCTCCCCCTTGACTCGCATTCTACGAGTATCTTTTGAGAGCATGCCTTGCCCACATGGCCCAGTCCGAACCTTCGGCTCCGATACCACTATTATGTAACGACGGTCGGAACAAAGCCCCCCCCCCCCTTCTTGCATGCATATGAGCTGGCACACAACTCCCATATAACAAAAGGAATCCCTGATGTTACGTGCCTACCAGCTCATATTTATACGCAATTCCTTCAATATATTTCGTGATGTGGGACTATTGTATCCAAATCATCATTCCTCCTTAAGAGCGTGCGAGACAATCCTAACAATTTGTAGTTCTTATGGCCTACAAGTAGATGTTTTCATGAACAAAATCCTTCGTTGGTGACTTTACATTGGTGATTAACTGTTTTTCAACTCTAATCCCTTCGTTGGTGAATTTCATGTTTAGTATGTGTATGTTTAGTATTTGTATGTGTTTGTGTATGCGAAGCTATAATACGGGAATGTAACATTTGAGTGGTATATAAGTGTGAAATATGGAATGACTTTTTATAAGTGAGCTGTGTATGTGTTGGTTAATTAATGGACTAATGTGCGCATCTTAACTGTTTATAGAATACGAAGAGATGGAACCCGGACTGGTCGATCCAAATGTTCTTAATTTCTACGGTTCAATTGAGACTTCCTAATGATATAACTTCTTATATTTGTTTACAGGAGGATGGTGTTTACCGTGCACTTGAGTTAGTGGATGAATTGGAGCAAGAAATTTCGGAGAAAAACAAAGGGAAATGCTTGTCAATTAAACAGATTCTTCGTTCTTGCTTATCTAAGAACAAAATGGATAAACCGCGACCTCCTACACCACCTCCGCCGCCACATGCTGAATTGGATGTTTTTAATCTACCTCGGACTTCTCGAAATAAGAAGACGCACGTAAGCCGTAGGAAAAGCAAGAAGGAAGCGTGGGTGAGTCGTTTTCGCAGCATTCCTTGCCGGTCGGTCCTTCATAACCTCCTCCAAAGCAAGTAGAGGAGGGAATCCAGGAAGAAGAAGAGGTGTAAACACCAGAGGAGTTTAGACTTCAGCCACGGCGAAATAAGAAAACACCTCGGCTTTTGAAAGAATTGAGGTGATTAGTTGATTTTACACTTTTGCCGAACAATTTGCTATGGTTTTATCTTTGTAATGATTTTGTACGATGTATTGGGTTGGTTGCATGTTTGTTATTGTTTTGTTGGTGGATACGCAGTTCAAATGTTTTATGTCGAAATTTATGGTCGTTATGTACTTTGAATATGTTATTGTTTTGTTGGGTTTGTAATTTGGATATGTTATTGTTTGTTGTTTATGTATTTTGGATATGATTATATTTTGTTGTTGGATATGTATTTGTCATGTATCTCAAATTGTATATGTCGATAGCTTAGTCGTTTTGTAATTTGACATGTTATTGTAATGTGTGTGGCGGACTAAATTTGCTCACTGCCTCTTTGGGAGGTAGTGAGTAATCAACAGAGCGTTATCTCGAATAACGCCCAGTAGCGTGATCCGAGATAACGCTAATAGAAATGGATTATGCCTCAACGGGGACAATGAGCTCTCAACGGGGCATTATCCGGGATAACGTCATCTTAGAATTAAATAAAGTGTTATCTCAGATAACGCCTTTGTAAAAAAAAATGAACTGGCGTAAACCAAGATGACGCTTTTGAAAAAAAAGTGGTCTATTTACGTAATTAGTTTTGAGAGTGGCATATTTGTGTTATAACTTTTCAAAACTAACCCAAATGAACAAAAAAAATCCTAAAATAAAAACAAGCTTTCATTTTCAAGTGGTATATGCACATTAACAATAAAAACAGGGTTTGTAAGAAGATCTCCGACGGTGCATTATTAGGCCCGGCCTTTTGGCAAAGCAAATGAAGCAATCGTTTTGGGACTCTTAAGAAACTAAGGCACCACTCCAGCAGTTAAATTAATCACTCGTAAAACAGAAAAAATAAATCACGATGCTCTATATCGATGATGATAAATCGAATGTCGGTTGTGGCAACTCCTGATTCGAAGGCTCCAGCAGGCAGTAGTGGCGTTGGAGACTATAGAATAGTGGATGTGGAAGTAGGCGACAACAGCTAGTAGGGGCTCCAATTTGAATCTGACTTTGACGAGTCATAAGGCTAGGCACCAGGTGGGGAGGCAGACAACATACGATTGTGCAACACAGGATTTGTCAATAAATAAGCCAATTTCGTGGACAATGGAGGATGAGAAGGCAAAAGGTATGATGCCTTACTATTAGCCTCTGTAAATTTGAATGGTTGAATTTCTAATTACATGTTATCATCTTATCAAAACTTAAAATAATCTATAATTTTGCATTCTGTTGTGTTAATTTATAGTTAGAATAATGGAACTGGATCTATTTTAAGAATTATACGAATGTTATCAAGAATATTACATGTTGACATTATAAGAGGGAAAGATTGTGGTCGACTGGCGTTTATTATGAAAAACACAATATATAACCAAAAACTCACTACTCAACAATCCATTCTAATTAATTCAGCTTGCTATATCTATATGTGGTACTTTTCGATGTTCCTTTGTATTGGTACGGCTTCTTTTCTGATTCCTTTTTACAATTATCTACCTTGTCTTAATTCGGCAGAAGCAGAATTTTATATGCCATCAGAGTCGGCCTTATCAACATACATATCCATGTAAGAATTTATTTTGATGATCTAATTAACGTCTATATTTTTTTGTAAATAGGCCCTGATTTTACAATTGGCTTAGGGTACCAAAATCCCTAGGACCGACCTTTTGCATTATTAAGGCGTAATGTTACGAAACTCCTCTCATGTCGTCGGACTACAGCGTAATATTCCGCGTAATATTCAGAATTCAGTTCATGATCCTGATAGGAGTTGGACGCCCATTTTATGAGCGCTCAGGCTCTGGCGCCCATTTAATCGGGCACCCATAAAATGGATGCCCAACCCCCTCCTCTGCATGTGTAGCCAACAACGGCTACAATTTTAACCCTTTATCAACTATAAATGGTCATTTTCACTTACAACGGCTATAAACAGTCACTTTTCGAATTATAACGGCTATAAACGGTCACATCTGATTGTTATTTATATATTGCTGTGAATTTTAGATTGTAAAACACACAAACATCTTTTCTTCTACTAAAATTATCAGCTTCAGCATATAATGTCTTATCCATTTCAATCGTATAACGAAGCGATGAATATGACTAATTGGGATTTCGATTCCCAACCCGTTGAAGATTTTATTCCTCATACTGCTCCTCCACTTTCCTTCCACTCATCTGATCCATGGACTGGAGATGAAGATAAAGATCTATGCTATATGTATTGTCATTTCTCTAACGAGTCGGTCAAGAGAAATGACCAAAGTGGAGAGGTGTTTTGGGAAAAACTTATGGTTGCATACAACAAAAAACATGTCGAAAAGACGAGATCCCGGTCTGCACTTTCTGGTCGATTTGGAAAGATTAATTGGCAAACCCAATTCTTCAAGTCCCAAATTCGCAAAATTAGAACCGCAAATCCAAGTGGAATGGGTGGCGAAGCCGAATCGATAACAATTTGAAACATGTTAACTCGTATGCTTATTCTTCATTTATCCACCATAAAGTACCAATATATATTCATTGTTTGATTGCAAAAGAGAATGGCGAACGACAATTCTTGAAATTATTTCCTAGAGAAAATGGTGCAAAAAACCGCATTACTATTAGTTTGCTAATTGTCATGAATTGCTTGTCGGTCATCCCAAATAAAGCTCTAGCAACGCAAAGAGCTTAAGGAATGTTCAATCCAAATCCATGAGCAAGAAAAAAACAAGTCGAAATTCTTATAGTTCAAGTCACGGAGATTCTTCGCATATTGATTCTAACGCTTATCCAAATATTGAAGCTGAAGAGCATTACCCCCAGTTGATGAAGATGCTAGACTGATAGGACAACATGTAGCTAAGAAGAAAACTGATGTTCAGTCCTAGATTGATTCTAGTTTATCACAGATGCATGAGAAGCATGCGAGAGAAAACGCAGAACGACAAAAAATAGTGCAGAAAAGCTTGTCATGTTAAAACAATTAACTGAGATTGAAAGGGGTAGGTATGAGTTGGAGCGGAAACAACAAGAGACTTTAGTAATGGAAAAAGATGTCACACGAATCGATCCATTGTCAATGCAGTATTGGATGGATTACAAATAATGAATTGTTGATAGTCGATCAAGACCTAAACATATATAGTTGAGATAGAGTAATGTATCATCTTTTATTGTTTTCGATATTGTACTATTTTATAATTGAAGTATTCAATGGTGTTTCATTTTGTTCAATGCATGTTTCATTTAGCAATTATTGCTTACTACATCAAACAAGATAAACATACAACTATTCATAATGCACTTAATTAAAGTACTACAAATGGAAGACTAATAAGTAATACGACAGTCCACTGATAATACATCAATAAAACCGTAAAGAAGGAATGTGGTCATCATCATCTTCCCCATCATAATCACCACTATCATCCTCATCCTCATCTGGCGAATCATCACCCCCAAAATGCTCAACAATAACGCCAGTTGCAGTCCCACTAGGACCAACATCTGGGGGTCCAAAAGTCTCACGTATGGCAAGTCTAGCTAATAATTGATCAATCTGAGTGTAACACCCCGTGTATTCTATAACAGTGAAATTCACAAATTAAAGTATAATTAATTTCAAATCAAAGAATTAAGGGAAACGGGATACGCCATTGTGTTCGTCTCGGAAAAATACGCGAAATAGAGTCCGAGTTTTCGAAAATCGGAGTCCGTATGACCAAGATATGGCCCCCGAAAGTTTCAGAATTCAGTTTAAAATTCAAACAGACGAAAGCAACTCAGAAAAACAAGTTTAAAATTCAAAATCGGGCCCAATTGGCCAGGGCGGGAAAATTCCCACCTAAGGCACCCAGGTCGACTGGGCAGTCGACCTGGGCTGTCGACACCCGTGTCGACTGCCAAGTCGACACGGTGTCGACTGGGCTGTCGACCTGGCCCCAGAGCCAGGTCGAACCCAGCCCACCCTGGCTGGCCTGGTCTATGTTTAGTCGATTTTCTGAGCCTTGCCTTGTCACTAGGGCTAGGTGTCAGCTCCGGATTGGCCTCTCCTTCAAACGAACAGTTATTATTGAATCAAGCTCCATCGACGGTCTAAAACAACTCACAAACATTATAAAAAGGACCTAAGACCTAGCCTAAATCATACTATCTCATTTTAGCCTCAGGCCGCCGCCATTAAACCTAGAGCTCTGAATTAAAAATAGAAAGAATAAAATTGTAGAAGATGGAGGACGATTCTTGAAGGCTACAACTAGAAGCTACAACAACTACGACGCCTTAGACAACGAATTTGGGACTATTTGATTTGGGATTTTTATTTGGGTTATTTGCTTCATATTGTAAGTTCTATGTTACTTTTTAGGCAAAAACGCTAAAACAATATGGACATGCCATGAATTGAAACCGGATTTATGAACTATTGTTAATCCATAGTTTATATTGTTTATCTTTGAATTATAATTTGGGGATATTGCTATGGCAACGTTGCAAGTTAAACTTGTCATGATTTTGATGTTGTTATGAATCACTTGGGCTTAATTGTTTGGCAAGTTGGACTAATACATGTCCATGGAATCACTATGTTTATCGAAATCTTTATGTTGATTAAACCATGCCTATGGTGCTAATTAAACCATGGCTATGACTATTGATGGAATTATGCCTGCGATGTTAATATACCCATCATGATTAATGAAAAATTGGGTATTGCTAGGCTATGATGAAAAGTTGAAATTGTTATGTTTATAATGTTAGATATGTTAAAAACGCTAAATTGGAATCATCATGTCTATAATGTTAATTGAGAATCATTATGTTAAAAACGCTAAATTGGAATCATTATGTCTATAATGTTAATTGAGAATCATTATGTTAAAAATGCTAAATTGGAATCATTATGTCTATAATGTTAGTTGAGAATCATTATGTTAAAATGCTAAATTAGAACCATTATGTTTATAATGTTAGTTGAGAATCATTATGCTGAAAACGCTAAATTGGAATCATTATGTCTATAATGTTAGTTGAGGATCATTATGTTAAAAATGCTAAGTTGGAACCATTATGTTAGATGAGAATCATTATGATAAATTGGAATCATTATGTTTATGAGAATTATTATGATAAAAATGCTAAATTGGAATCCACTATGCCTATTAGGATTAATATGCCTTTAATGTTTCATGTTTGTAATAAGATTATTATTATGCCGCAATGATTATTATTATGCCTATGGTGTAAAGTTAAAAATCATCATGTAAAATTAATTTGGAATCATTACTATGCCAAATTATCATCATGCTAGTATTGAAACTATGTGATATGTTATAACCTGTTTATTATGCAAGTGATGTTGGAATTGTCACATATGCCTATCACATGTTTAGTGTTATTCCCCTTTATCTCTTGAATTGTTTATGCTTGTGAACGAAGTACGTTTATATACGTTGGGGATACGATTGGGTAGAATAGGCAAAAATTGAATTAATTATAAGCACAAACTGTGAAATTTGGCATAAGTAGAACATGAAATATGGCACGAAAACTTGACTTGAACCATGCCATAACTTGACCTTAAAACATGCCTTAGTTGGGCACGAAATTGACATATGAACATGCTATGGAAATATCGTAAAATCTGATAAGAACATGGGCATGACTTTAGAAAACAAGAAAGTGGCCAACTCGAGGTTGGGTTGAGTTTGTAGTGTAAATCTGCCCGGAACCGCCCGGCAAATCCAGTTGCTACAAACAATAGGATCCAATGTGGGTAGTTGGTCACATCGCGCTTGAAACCCGAGGTTGGGTTGAGTTCGTAGCGTAAACCTGCCCGGAACCGCCCGGCAAATCCAGTGGCTACGAACAATAGGATCCAATGTGAGTGGTTCGGTGCATTAACGAATCAATTAATGCCAATTAGGGTTAAGTCATGAACATGAAAAGACAACTTAACCAACTCGAACACGATTTGTAGGGCTAAGTCATGAACTTGAAAACGACAACACTTAGCCAACTTGACATGACACGTAGGCGGGTTAAGTCGCGAACTGAAATGACATACTTAACCATCTTGACATGACTAGACTGGAAAAGGGTTAAGTCACGAATTACATGACTTAATCTGTTAGGCGGGTTAGGTCACGAATTACATGACCTAATCTATTAAGCGAAACCCTAGACACGACCCCTTTCAGCAGTAACCCTCTAGATGTATCAAGGTGCCCTGGGGCTAGGCCGGGTGGGGCACGATTACTGGGCTGATTGTAAGAGGTGAACGACGGCAGTGGGGTATGCCAATGTAGGTTCGGTGGACTACGATCGTGCACGTATTCCGGGGCAGACACTGGGTATCCGTAGATTTATCTGTGCATCTTGAATCGTGTCAGGGGTTAACACCCTAGGGCTGATACACCCGAAGGTGGACCCAGCATAAGTGACTACATTCGTGATTAGCCGTATGACACGGACACTTGATGAGCTAGAACTTGTAGGGAGCCGATCGACTAGATAATCGCTCTGTAGGACCCCGTACTCGGGTCAGACCCCGTTTCAGGGTCATTTCATGACATTGGGCCGTGGGATTTATTTTGTGATTAACTTATGATATGGGCTTAGTATACTAGTACAGTCAATGCAACGAATCTCGAACATGTGATGCTTTACTTGACTTGTCTTGGCTTATCCTGATCACCTTAGTCTATCTTGTTTACCTTGACACCATTCTTAAGTTTAGTTCCAGTTCATACATGACAGGTTGTTTTAACCGTTTCTACACTGAAAGTCACTAGAACTTACTCAGTCTTTATGACTGACCCTTTTCCTTTCGCCTCTTTTTCTTTCGTTCCCCCCCCCCCCACCAGGTTCTCAGGGAGGGAATACCGCAGCTTGATCAGTTTTCACATCCAGCTCGAAGAGAAAGAATGTATTGCTTGGATCTTTTCCGTTTTGGACTATGGCTTTGGACAGCAATTAGGGGACTTTTGCAGTTTATTTATGTTTTCTTCATGCTTCTTTAAATAATGTAATCAAGACAGTTATGATTTTGGAAAGTATTATGGCATGGTTTGTGTAACACGTATTTTGAAGAAATAAAAGTTGTTGTTTTCCGCTGTTCAATAATATGTGTTATTATATCTGTCTTGTATATCTGTGACTTATACTTATAAACCTCCACCAAAATTAGGGCATTCCCTTTGAGAGTGACCCTAACGGAGGTGGGGTGTTTCACTTGGTATCAGAGCATAGGTTTACCAGATAAGATAAAAAGTTTTGAAAATTTATTTTCAAAAGAAAATTTAAAGAAGCATTTTTAAAAGATAAAATATTATTTTATTTTAAAAAGGCAAAGTCCCCCAAAGCCATAGGTACTATCTCTTATCCTTCGTTTTGAATCTATCCTTCTTGTTTCAGCATGTCCGAAGAACTTAACTTGCCAGAGGGTGTACCAATACTTGGTTGGTTTAGACGATTCTTAGAAGCAAGGGCCACCCAGCCAGGTCCTACCATTCCCCCTCCCCCAGCTGCAGGAAATCATCCAGCTGCAGCAGCACCTCTTCCTCCACCTCCTCCGCGGGGAAACACTTTTGCTAAGATATGTAAAGATTTTAAGGCTATGGGAGGGAAGGACTTTCATGGAACAGAGTCCTTCGTGGCAGCTAGAAATTGGCTGAAAGAAACCGAGGACTTATTCGTCATCTTTGAGGTAGAAGATAGGCAGAAAGTACAACTGGCAGTGTGGCTACTAAAGGGCGAGGCTTCCTACTGGTGGGAAGTCACTAATGCAGAAAGACCAGTGGAAACATGGGAGGACTTTAGGGCAAGGTTTGAGGCTAAATTTCTCTCAGAAGCTGAAAGGAGTCTTCAGTTGGAAAAATTCTTATTTCTTAAGCAAGGGAATATGACAGTCAAAGAGTATGTTAATCAATTCGATGAGCTGGCTAGGTTCGGACTGGACCTAGTCAACACCCCGCATAAGAAGGCTCTCTGCTTTGTCAAAGGGCTGAATGAGCCATTACACAGTTTGGCCATGACCCATATACCCATGGGAGCTACGTACGAAAGGTTGGTGCAGATGGCATTGCTGAACGAGGAAGATAAGGGCAAGAAGGAGACAGAGGCAGAAAACTCTCAAAGGAAGAAAGAGGTCAAGCCCAACGATTCTAAGAATAAGAAGGTAGACTCCGAGAAGGGAGGCAAGAACAACAACTCATGCGATAAAAGGAAATGCAATTACTGTGGTATGGAAGGGCACATAGCCAAGGATTGTAGAAAGAGGAAGAGAAAGCAAGGTGAATGTTTTCATTGTGAGAAGACTGGACACATCAGCAAAGACTGCCCTGAGAAGCAGACCGGACCTTCTGGCGTTACATCGTTAACCTATTCTAGATGCTTTGTTTTATCTTATTTCTCTCCTCGATCCTATCTCGAGAACCATAGTTAGAATCTTTTTGGATGTAAACATGTAATTGAAACATGTTATGGTTGCGAAATGGTTGCAAGTGGTCGCAAGTGGTTGCTCGTGGATGCATGAACACACATTAGGCACTAGATCGGCTCAGACACATTTTCATGTTGCATATGCATGAGTGTTTATTTTGGAAACTTGGTTGTGCCATCATTTGGTTGTTGCATATGATTGAATGTTCGAGCACTCATGTAGAAATTATGAATTATAATAGGAAAAAAAATTGCATACATATTGGATTCATTTCACTAAACATATTTTGCATTTAGAAGATCAATCAGGCCTGATCATTAGCATTAGCTAAGGAACATATACACACACTTCGCATATGATCATAAAGCATTAGAAGTCTTTTAAGGACAATGGATACTCGTGTGTGATGGATGAGTAGATGGATGTTTGGATGTTAGGATGTACATTCTTCCTGAACTTGAAGATTTCGGGGACGAAATCCTTTTAAGTGGGGGAGAATGTAACACCCCGTGTATTCTATAACAGTGAAATTCACAAATTAAAGTATAATTAATTTCAAATCAAAGAATTAAGGGAAACGGGATACGCCATTGTGTTCGTCTCGGAAAAATACACGAAATAGAGTCCGAGTTTTCGAAAATCGGAGTCCGTATGACCAAGATATGGCCCCCGGAAGTTTCAGAATTCAGTTTAAAATTCAAACAGACGAAAGCAGCTCAGAAAAACAAGTTTAAAATTCAAAATCGGGCCCAATTGGCCAGGGCGGGAAAATTCCCGCCTAAGGCACCCAGGTCGACTGGGCAGTCGACCTGGGCTAGAGGTCGACAGGGCCGTCGACACCCGTGTCGACTGCCAAGTCGACACGGTGTCGACTGGGTTGTCGACCTGGCCCCAGAGCCAGGTCGAACCCAGCCCACCCTGGCTGGCCTGGTCTATGTTTAGTCGATTTTCTGAGCCTTGCCTTGTCAGTAGGGCTAGGTGTCAGCTCCGGATTGGCCTCTCCTTCAAACGAACGGTTATTATTGAATCAGGCTCCATCGACGGTCTAAAACAACTCACAAACATTATAAAAAGGACCTAAGACCTAGCCTAAATCATACTATCTCATTTTAGCCTCAGGCCGCCGCAATTAAACCTAGAGCTCTGAATTAAAAATACAAAGAATAAAATTATAGAAGATGGAGGACGATTCTTGAAGGCTACAACTAGAAGCTACAACAACTACGACGCCTTAGACAACGAATTTGGGACTATTTGATTTGGGATTTTTATTTGGGTTATTTGCTTCATATTGTAAGTTCTATGTTACTTTTTAGGCAAAAACGCTAAAACAATATGGACATGCCATGAATTGAAACCGGATTTATGAACTATTGTTAATCCATAGTTTATATTGTTTATCTTTGAATTATAATTTGGGGATATTGCTATGGCAACGTTGCAAGTTAAACTTGTCATGATTTTGATGTTGTTATGAATCACTTGGGCTTAATTGTTTGGCAAGTTGGACTAATACATGTCCATGGAATCACTATGTTTATCGAAATCTTTATGTTGATTAAACCATGCCTATGGTGCTAATTAAACCATGGCTATGACTATTGATGGAATTATGCCTGCGATGTTAATATACCCATCATGATTAATGAAAAATTGGGTATTGCTAGGCTATGATGAAAAGTTGAAATTGTTATGTTTGTAATGTTAGATATGTTAAAAACGCTAAATTGGAATCATTATGTCTATAATGTTAATTGAGAATCATTATGTTAAAAATGCTAAATTGGAATCATTATGTCTATAATGTTAATTGAGAATCATTATGTTAAAAACGCTAAATTGGAATCATTATGTCTATAGTGTTAGTTGAGAATCGTTATGTTAAAATGCTAAATTAGAACCATTATGTTTATAATGTTAATTGAGAATCATTATGCTGAAAACGCTAAATTGGAATCATTATGTCTATAATGTTAGTTGAGGATCATTATGTTAAAAATGCTAAGTTGGAACCATTATGTTAGATGAGAATCATTATGATAAATTGGAATCATTATGTTTATGAGAATTATTATGATAAAAATGCTAAATTGGAATCCACTATGCCTATTAGGATTAATATGCCTTTAATGTTTCATGTTTGTAATAAGATTATTATTATGCCGCAATGATTATTATTATGCCTATGATGTAAAGTTAAAAATCATCATGTAAAATTAAGTTGGAATCATTACTATGCCAAATTATCATCATGCTAGTATTGAAACTATGTGATATGTTATAACCTGTTTATTATGCAAGTGATGTTGGAATTGTCACATATGTCTATCACATGTTTAGTGTTATTCCCCTTTATCTCTTGAATTGTTTATGCTTGTGAACGAAGTACGTTTATATACGTTGGGGATACGATTGGGTAGAATATGCAAAACTTGAATTAATTATAAGCACAAACTGTGAAATTTGGCATAAGTAGAACATGAAATATGGCACGAAAACTTGACTTGAACCATGCCATAACTTGACCTTAAAACATGCCTTAGTTGGGCACGAAATTGACATATGAACATGTTATGGAAATATCGTAAAATCTGATAAGAACATGGGCATGACTTTAGAAAACAAGAAAGTGGCCAACTCGAGGTTGGGTTGAGTTTGTAGTGTAAATCTGCCCGGAACCGCCCGGCAAATCCAGTTGCTACAAACAATAGGATCCAATGTGGGTAGTTGGTCACATCGCACTTGAAACCCGAGGTTGGGTTGAGTTCGTAGCGTAAACCTGCCCGGAACCGCCCGGCAAATCCAGTGGCTACGAACAATAGGATCCAATGTGAGTGGTTCGGTGCATTAACGAATCAATTAATGCCAATTAGGGTTAAGTCATGAACATGAAAAGACAACTTAACCAACTCGAACACGATTTGTAGGGCTAAGTCATGAACTTGAAAACGACAACACTTAGCCAACTTGACATGACACGTAGGCGGGTTAAGTCGCGAACTGAAATGACATACTTAACCATCTTGACATGACTAGACTGGAAAAGGGTTAAGTCACGAATTACATGACTTAATTTGTTAGGCGGGTTAGGTCACGAATTACATGACCTAATCTATTAAGTGAAACCCTAGACACGACCCCTTTCAGCAGTAACCCTCTAGATGTATCAAGGTACCCTGGGGCTAGGCCGGGTGGGGCACGATTACTGGGCTGATTGTAAGAGGTGAACGATGGCAGTGGGGTATGCCAGTGTAGGTTCGGTGGACTACGATCGTGCACGTATTCCGGGGCAGACACTGGGTATCCGTAGATTTATCTGTGCATCTTGAATCGTGTCAGGGGTTGACACCCTAGGGCTGATACACCCGAAGGTGGACCCAGCACAGGTGACTACATTCGTGATTAGCCGTATGACACGGACACTTGACGAGCTAGAACTTGTAGGGAGCCGATCGACTAGATAATCGCTCCGTAGGACCCCGTACTCGGGTCAGACCCCATTTCAGGGTCATTTCATGACATTGGGACGTGGGATTTATTTCGTGATTAACTTATGATATGGGCTTAGTATACTAGTACAGTCAATGCAACGAATCTCGAACATGTGATGCTTTACTTGACTTGTCTTGGCTTATCCTGATCACCTTAGTCTATCTTGTTTACCTTGACACCATTCTTAAGTTTAGTTCCAGTTCATACATGACAGGTTGTTTTAACCGTTTCTACACTGAAAGTCACTAGAACTTACTCAGTCTTTATGACTAACCCTTTTCCTTTCGCCTCTTTTTCTTTCGTTCCCCCCCCCCCAGGTTCTCAGGGAGGGAATACCGCAGCTTGATCAGTTTTCACATCCAGCTCGAAGAGAAAGAATGTATTGCTTGGATCTTTTCCGTTTTGGACTATGGCTTTGGACAGCAATTAGGGGACTTTTGCAGTTTATTTATGTTTTCTTCATGCTTCTTTAAATAATGTAATCAAGACAGTTATGATTTTGGAAAGTATTATGGCATGGTTTGTGTAACACATATTTTGACGAAATAAAAGTTGATGTTTTCTGCTGTTCAATAATATGTGTTATTATATCTGTCTTGTATATCTGTGACTTATACTTATAAACCTCCACCAAAATTAGGGCATTCCCTTTGAGAGTGACCCTAACGGAGGTGGGGTGTTTCACTGAGCTTCTAAAATCTGTGTATGGTGTAAGTACATATCATGCATAGTGTGAGTATGCGCAAGAGTCGTATCACGGTGCACACCAAGTGTAACTATAGCCTGGTCCAATCTATGTGCGAACTACAAAGAAATGTGATGTGCATTACGTAAGACATAAGTATAAACTATTGGTTGAATGGAAATATGCAATAAACGCACCTCGTAAGGAGGGTACAATCCGACTGAAGGAACTCCAGAATCGTCAGGGTGATCTGGAAAGACTAAGGGCTTCTCAATAACGATACCTGTGATGTCATATGATCTGAAAGTACAGTCAGGCTCGATCTGCATAGGAGGTTGGGAGAACTGTGATGGAATTTGGTCAAATGGAACCCACGGTACCTGAACTCTATCAGCTGCAATATGAGGTCCTATACGATCAGAGTTGATCCCACATGCATAATCAGGACATATAAATCTATGTGGTGCAACTCTTAACCAATAAGAATCGTAATCTCCATCAATGAAGAATGGGCTAGTATCAACCCAACCAGCCTACCATAGAGCATGTATGTACTGATCCCAATCACAATATGTCTGCCAAACATATTCTCACAAGATAAGGATTTCCAGGCATACGTAGAACACCAGTAGTCTGATATGCCTATCTCTCACCCAAATACCACATAGGAATATAGATTGGTATATGTAAAGTCACCCTACGTCTAAATAGTGCATACGCAATCATCAACGAGTGATCGTTGGTTAGAAGACCCGTATTTGCTAGATGAGTCTGATGTGAGGTCCACATAGTGCAAATGATATTACCCCGACTACACATGTCAAGATGTGCCCTAGCCTCCATCAAATCATGTCAAACACCCAATGGAGCATGTTGTACGTACTAAATTCTCTCCCATCGTCTCATCCTAGGAAAGTACTGCTCACCAGCCTGACTAGTCATCTCCAACATGTGGAGATACATGTTTGTCGTGAACTCATAGTACCATAATGGCAAAATATACCAAAAAGCATGCATCTGCCTAACGTCTCGCAGCGAAAAAGAATCTAAAACAGTGTACAGAGTGCCCAAAATAGCTATGCCCCAGTCTAAGGTATGAAAGAGATGCTAGATAATTGAATCGAACCGTACCTTTTTGGTTGGAAAAAAAGGTCGAACTAAACAAGTACAATAAAAATGCTCTAGTCACCCCGTCCATGATATCTACTCTAGCCACATAAGTGGTGATGTGCTCTTGCAAGTAAGTCAACTTAACTGATCCACTGGTAACTCGGCTAACATCTAAAAGTGGTAAGAATGCTGAATATAGGTTGGTCGACTCGTATAACTCATCAAATGGAACCTGTCTACAGTCATATCGTCCAACCTCAATACCATTCAACATATAGAAATCAACCGGTTTGATACCAAGCTCAAAATCTAAAAAGTTAAAAGTATGCGTAGTGGGCCACCACTTAACCAATGCCTTTAGGAGGGGTCTATCAAAGGACTAAAATGGCCTAATTGATAAAAATCAACCAAAAGGGTTATCCTGTAGTCTAACTATAATATGAGGGGGAAGAATGTCATAGAACTGAGGAATGCACTTCGCCTGACTACCATGAAATGAACATAATGGTCCTATATATATTTATATTATCAATAATTTTCAACATACTAACAGTCATATAATATGTTCGGTGATGTGCATAGTATAATATTCGAATACAATAACGGGTAATTATACTTGTGTCATAGTCAATGTGGTATCGTCTCTATGTTGATAACTCTTTGAAGATAGTGAAGTACATGAAGCTTATTTGGTGATGTTCCGGGTGTTGGAGGAGTGTGCAGTGGACCTGCTTGTTCTTCTGGATGTCTATGAACCGTTTTTCTTGCAATTGTAGTCGTATGTGGTGGCATTTCGTTTAAATATTCTATTTAAAACAAATTGAAAAAGAAGAAGAGAAGGCTGAATAAATAAAGAAAAAAATGATGGGAGGGGGTTTTATGGAGGGGGGTCAAGCACCCATATTTTGGGCGCCAGCATGTCTAGTGCTCATTTAATGGGCGTCTGACCACTGAAGAACCTCAGGGCATTACGCCTTAAATATTCAGCGCCCTAAATATTCAGGGCGTAATCCACTAGAGTTGACCTATGACTTTTTACAAATATTTATTCTTACATGACGCAACCAATTAAATAATAAAATATTTCTTGCTTTCTGCTTTACTTTACTCTTTCGCATATTCGACACTTTAATGTCGATCTCATTTCTCATTTAACCAAAGTGAAAATAGATTCGTTAACATCTGTTTTTCACGTCACACTACTTCTCTTCAATCGCATGAATTATTTCTAACTACAAATGATGATCTATTCGTTTACAATCTCTTCGATCATCACTTGTCCCTAGGGGTTTAAGCTCAGAGCTTTAGAATGGCAAAAACTCGATCTGGCGCTAAACTGTTGAAGAACAAAGTAACTTACACCTAATTGATGTTCATATTTATACAATTCTTAAGCTATAGATAAAACTCTACATAGACACCCTATATAAAATCGTTTAAAAGGAAAAAGGCATTGAACAGTTCAGTTGATTTTGACCCATAGATTTATCCTTTTCTACTACAATTTGTTATGCAATCTAAAGCTAAGTTTCTGTAACAACCTGGAAAATCAGAACCAATTTAAAAATTTATTTTAAGGAAATTTTGTTAGAAAATGAGTTAAGAATTTAAAAATTCCATTATTAGATTAAGGTATTAAATTTAAAATAAAAATAAATAAATTATTGAATAAAGAAAGAAAAAAAGAAGTTTTTAAATAAAATTATGATGTTATTTATGAAACATTTCAAATTTATTTCTAATAAACAATTTGTAATTAGATAAATGGTGATTTATAACAATTGAATTGTTTATGAATAATTGCATGAATGAATACTCAAAATAGTTAATTTCGATTTGATTGTGTAAATCAGTTTATGATATTCAATTTGAAATTGTAAGTTTGAATTAGGATTTGAACGTAGAGATTTATACATGAATTTCTAGTTTGTTTAATTTAATTTGTTCTTGAAAGATTGAATTAAATTTTAAGACTAAATAATTAAATTATATTTTAATTTAATATTTAAGTTTGTTGATTGTAAGATTACATTTATTAATGGAAAACTTAAATCCCAAGATCTAAATGTTGACTGACACAACTCATGTAGGCGCTTGTTTAATGCACATTCTAAATATACAAAGAGGAAAAAAATAACTTTAAAATATTTCCTTAATTAGATGTTAATAGCAAGGATGTTATCCTTAAATTCCAATAATCTTTTAAGTACATGCCAAGGAAAAAAAATGCCTTAGGAACTTTAATAAATTTATATATTATATTGAAAATAATGTGTAGGTTCTAAATGAAATAAATTTTGACAATATATATATATATATGTATATGTATATGTATATATATATATATATGTGTGTGTGTATACATACATACATACATACATATATATATATATATATATATATATATATATATATATCTTTGGCTATCCTCTTAAATATTTCCCCTGTCAATTCAAAATGTAACTTTTAGGAATTCAAAACATGGATTACGTGTTCAAACCTTCATTAATTTGTTAATTTTGAAATATGAATAGTTGCATCCATTTTTAGTGCCTTCCTCTATTTGTTATTTCCTTAATAGCTGCAACATTCCTTTCCATTAAGAATTCATTTTATTTGTCCTTTCCTGTATATTTACCATATTTCCTTCTTCTCCTTTTCTTTTCTTTTCTATTTCTACCTCACGCAGTTTCTTCTTTATTATAAAGTAATGCTTTCCCATTCAGTTATTTTTAGAGACAATAAACCATGCATTAATTACATTCTCGTTTTCTCTTTTCCCCTTTTTTTTTGTTTTCCAACAGTTTTTTTTTCTTTCCTTTAAATCAACTATATGTATATATATATTTCTCTTCTATTTATTCTTTCTTGCAACTGAATAGGTTCCTTAAATTATGATATTTAATATTGTATGTTTTGAAATATGAAAAATTGCATAACTTAAACAATTAGATAAAATAAATCAAGCATTTAATTTGTTTGTAAATACAAAGAGGCATATGGGGAAAATAACTTGTGCATTTATTCTCTACTCTCTCTCCTTTTCTATTTATCATTCAAATTCATTTTTAGATATGAAACCATTCCCTTTATTCCCCCTTTTGTTCTCTCTTCTCTTTATATTTACAATCTCCAGACCTTATAAATAATAAATAAAAATATTAATTAAATAAAGGAACAATAATAATAAATTAGCTCCACTATAAAATGTCATAAACTCCCCTAATACCATTCTACAGTAGCCGCCGCCATTATCTGTTAATGGCCAAAACCCTCAACTCTTCCTCCACTAAAAACTCTCAATCCATTTACCAAAACCCATTGATTCTTCAGATAATATCGAAGTCCTCTTCATCCCCTCTCCATCCATACGGCTAACCCTCCCTGCCATAGGGAATCTGTCGAGTTTCTGCTCCCCGAAGTCACGTCGTTCGCGCCGCCGCCCATCCTCCTTGCTGCGATCGAGTTCGGCGAGAGGGGGATCTTTGGGTGTGGATTTCCAAGCCCGAGAGCGTGGCGAAGTCCGATCATCGTCAAAGTACTTGTGGTGTTTGCAATTTACAGACTTAAGTTTGAACAAAAGGGGAAATCACGCGGCCTTGGTCTATAAGGAACAAGAAGAGGGTATTTTCATTTTAAATTATTTAATTAATTAATTAAAAATATTATTTACGTAAATAAATTTGTATCTTATTCATACGAATACTGAATTGGACAATTTCAGAATCGTTGGGATCGTAAATTCGAAATCTACATTTTTGGACAGACTAGAACGAATTTGGAGCAAATCAGATTTTGGGGAAATTTCAATTCTGAATTGTACAGAATTTGAAGCACTGTGAGAATTCTATTTTTTTTTTAATAATTAAAATTAATTAATTATGATTGTGTTTTACCAATCCGCTGTTAAATTCAATTTGTTGTTATACATGATTTGATTTGGGTTGATGATGTTGTTATGTTGATCTATTGATTGGATGGATTATTTTGTTGAAATAAAATTGTTAAAACAAAAATTAGCATTTTTGTTGAAATAAAATTGTTAATACAAAAATTAACATTTTTGTTGAAATAAAATTGTTAAAGCAAAAATTAATATTTTTGTTGAAATAAATTTGTCAAAACAAAAAGATTACATTTTTGTTGAAATAAAATTGTCAAAACAAAAATTAACCTTTTTGTTGAAATATAAAGTGTCAAAACAAGAATTTCATTTTTGTTGAATAGATTTGTGTCAAAATAAAGATTGTCCTTTTCATTGTATGAGAATTGACAAAATAAAGATTGTCATTTTCATTGTACTAGAATTGACAAAATAAAGATTGTCATTTTCATTGTATTAGAATTGACAAAATAAGATTGTCATTTTCATTGTATTAGAATTGACAAAATAAGATTGTCATTTTCATTGTATTAGAATTGACAAAATAAAATTGTCATTTTCATTGTATTAGAATTGACAATATAAAATTGTCATTTTTGTTGAAATTAGAATTGACAATATAAAATTGTCATTTTTGTTGGAATTAGAATTGACAATATAAAATTGTCATTTTTGTTGAAATTAGAATCGACAAAATAAAATGTCCTTTTTGATGTATTAGAATTGTCAAATATAAAAATGTCCTTTTTGATATATTAGAATTGTCAAATATAAAAATATCATTTTTGTTGAATTAGAATTGTCAAAACATAAATATTATTTTGTTGAAATAGAATTGTCAACAAAAATAAAAATGTCATTTTTATATGTTTGGTTGAAATAGAATTGTTAACAAAGTAGATGTCAACAAAATACAAGAATCATTTCATTTTGTTGAAATAGAATTGTCAACAAAATAAAAGAATCATTTTTATTCATTTTGTTGAAATAGAATTGTCAACAAAATACAAGAATCATTGTAATTATTTTGCTTAAATAGAATTGTCAACAAAATAAGTTATCATTTTTAATCATTTTGTTGAAATAGAATTGTCAACAAAATAGAAGAATCATTTTTATTCACTTGTTGTATTAGAATGGTCGACAAAATAAAATTATCATTTACTGTTAGAATTAGATTTGTATGCAAATGAAAATGTCATTTTTATTTGGTATGTTACATGTTAATGTAGGAATTGTAAAACACATTAAAATATCATTTTTATGTTACATGTTAAAGTAGGAACTGCAAACAAATAAAAATATCATTTTTATTTGTTATGTTAAAAATAGATTTGTAAACAAATAAAAATATTATTTTTATTTGTCATATTAATGTAGGAATTTGTGTACAACATTAGAATATCATTTCTATTGCCTATGTTAAGATATAGAAATATCATTTTTAATTGTTATATTAAAAATAGAATTGTATACAATATAAAAGAGACATTTTTTAGAATTGTATGCAAATTAAAAGAGATATTTTGATCGTCGTATTATACATTAGAATTGTATACAAATTAAAAGAGACATTTTTATAGTCATGTTATATATTAGAATTGTATACAATATAAAAGAGACATTTTTATAGTCATGTTATATATTAGAATTGTATACAATATAAAAGAGACACTTTTATCGTCATGTTATACATTGAAATTTTATACAAATAAAATATTTCTTTTTATTTGTTAAGTTAAAAATAGAAATTGAATACAAATAATGATAATGAAAATTATCTTTTTATTTGTAATTCGTAACATAAAACATGTCATGTAAATTAAATTCATCTTTTATTTTGACATTAGAATTGTAAAACATGTCATGTAAATTAAATTCATCTTTTATTTTGACATTAGAATTGTAAAACATGTCATGTAGACAAAATTGTCTTTTTATTTTGTCACTAAAATTATAAAACATACATGTAGACAGAATTATCTTTTTATTTTGTCACTAGAATTATAAAATATGTACATATGACAAAATTGTCTTTTTTTTATTCTGTCACTAGAATTAGAAAACATGTATGTAGACAAAGTTGTCTTTTTATTTTGTCATTAGAGGAAGAGAACATGTATGCAAATAAAATACATTTTTTTTTTACATTAGAAACATGTAGTGAAGTATGCAAATACAACACATTTTTATTTGACATTAGAAACATGTAGTGAAGTATGCAAATAAAACACATTTTTATTTGACATTAGAAACATGTAGTGAAGTATGCAAATAAAACACATTTTTATTTGATATTAGAAACATGTAGTGAAGTATGCAAATAAAACACATTTTTAATTGACATTAGAAACATGTAGTGAAGTATGCAAATAAAACACATTTTTATTTGACATTAGAAACATGTAGGAAGGCTATGCAAATAAAAATACATCTTTTATTTTGTTGGCAATTCTATTTCAACAAAACAAATAAAAATAATTCTTGTATTTTGTTGACAATTCTATTTCTACAAAATGAATAAAAATGATTCTTTTATTTTGTTGACAATTCTATTTCAATAAAATGATTAAAAATGATTTTTGTGTTTTGTTGACATCTACTTTGTTGACAATTCTATTTCAACCAAACATATAAAAATGACATTTCTATTTTTGTTGACAATTCTATTTCAACAAAATAATATTTTTGTTTTGACAATTCTAATTCAACAAAAATGATATTTTTATATTTGACAATTCTAATACATCAAAAAGAACATTTCTATATTTGACAATTCTAATACATCAAAAAGGACATTTTATTTTGTCGATTCTAATTTCAACAAAAATGACAATTTTATATTGTCAATTCTAATTCCAACAAAAATGATAATTTTATATTGTCAATTCTAATTCCAACAAAAATGACAATTTTATATTGTCAATTCTAATACAATGAAAATGACAATCTTATTTTGTCAATTCTAATACAATGAAAATGACAATCTTATTTTGTCAATTCTAATACAATGAAAAGGACAATCTTTATCTTGTCAATTTTAATACAATGAAAATGACAATCTTATTTTTGGTATCAACACTTTGGTATGGTTACAGTTGGTATCAAAGCTTTGGTTAACTCAAATCTTTGCGGTACAACTTGTTAGAGCTAAACAAAAGACTCATCAGAGGTAGGATTAGTAATATCCTATAAAAGAATACTCATTATAGATAGGATCAGTAGTATCATATAACGAGAAAAACTCGTTAGAGATGGGGTTAGAAATGCACTAGAATGATTTGAGAGTGACAAGTTCATAATTAACGTATTTGCGATTATATATATAATTCGATTTTAGAAAATACGATTTTTGAATATATAAAAGTTATATATATTTGAAAAGGCTAATCAACTAATCGATTGATGATTGTGATATGTGATTATTAGTTCAACTAATAAAATTATTGAAACCAATAAAAGAATTAAAGTTGAGTTGGTTAGTTTAACAACTTTCAGCTCCGTTCCTTTTCGAGGACGAAAAGATTTTAAGTGCGGGAGATTGTAACAACCCGGAAAATCTGAACCAATTTAAAAATTTAAGGAAATTTTGTTAGAAAATGGGTCAAGAATTTAAAATTTCCATTATTAGATTAAGGTATTAAGTTTAAAATAAAAAAATTAAATTATTGATAAAGAAAAAAGAAGTTTTGAAATAAAATTATGATGTTATTTATGAAAGATTTCAAATTTATTTCTAATAAACAATTTGTAATTAGATAAATGGTGATTTACAACAATTGAATTGTTTATGAATAATTGCATGAACGAATACTCAAAATAGTTAATTTCGATTTGACTGTGTAAATCAGTTTATGATATTCAATTTGAAATTGTAGGTTTGAATTATGATTTGAACGTAGAGATTTATGTTGGGATCCCTCTTTAATTGGAGAGTTTCTAGAAAATTCTAGACCTTTCTATAGAAATCTAAAATTTTCTTGAATGTTCCGGAGAACTCTAGAGAAGTGTAGAACTCTCTAGAAGCTTGTGGAAGAATGTGGAACCCTCTGGAATATTCTGGAGACGTGTGGAACCTTTCGGAACTTTACGGAAGAGTATGGAAGGATGCATAAGGGAATGGAAGAGTATAGAGATTCCTAGAGTGTATGGAGCATTCTAGAGAATCAATCTCCACCCTTGGATGTAAGTAATCTCCACCATTCATCATGGAGGTTGAGTAGTATAAATAAGAGAAGGAGCCTTCATTACTATCCATCCAAGAATCAAAAGAAAGAAGCCACTCCTTAGAGTGAGAATAACCTAAGAGTTAGCGTGCCTCTTTGAGTGAAAAGAGAGATAGCTTGGGAAGTCTTTATCCTCAAGCTTGAGAGATCCACCGAGTGTGAGTTACTTTGTAATCCAGAAATCCACGGAAAAAGCCACTTCTTAGAGTGAGAAAAATCCTTGAGAGTTAGCAAGCCTCTTTGAGTGAAAAGAGAGATAGCTTGGGAAGTCTTTATCCTCAAGCTTGAGTGAGCCACCGAGTGTGAGTTACTTTTGTAATCATATTATTGCAATCTCACTATTCTTTTGTATAGCGAAAGATTCTCCGTATTGGAGAATTATAAACTCTTGTGCTTCCGTTGCTACTTTTAATCTTAAAGTGCTTATCTTAACTTCACGAAGCGGGGAAAGACCGAGATTTCCCCAACAGTGGTATCAGAGCCAAGTTCATCTGTAGCCGTCGTGTAAGTTCGAGATGGAGAATAATGTCGCTCATGATGGAGACATGTTCAAGCTCACAGCCAACAACTACTCCTATTGGAAGCCAAAGATAGAGGACCACTTGTATTGTAAGGATTTGCATGAGCCCATCATTTACAAAGATAAGGTGGCAGGGAAGAGTGATGCTCAGTGGGAACTGTTGAACCGGAAGGTTGTTGCTATGATCCATAAGTACATTGACAAAACTCTCTTCGAGCATGTTTCTACTTATACAAATGCCTATAAATTATGGACAAAGCTTGAGTCCATGATTCAGAAGAAAACGCCTCGCAACAAGGCCAATTTAGTTCGACGGTTGGTGAAATTGGAGTATAAGGATGGTCATAGTATGATTGAGCACTTGAATAACTTCAGAGGCTCGTAAATTAACTAACAAAAATTGATACGAAGATTGATGACGAGTTACAAGCTCTTCTACTCCTTAGTTCCTTACTGGAAAGTTGGGACACACTTGTTGTTACACTTAGTAACTCAGCCTTCTTGGTGAAGAAGCAAGGAGAATGGAACGAGATGAGTCTATCCATCCCGAAGCTGATGTTGTTGAGAATTAGGGTAGGAATGAAACTCGTGGACGTAGTAAGAGCCGAAATCCACATCAATCTCGAGGAAGATCAAAGTCACGCTTGAAGATTGCATGCTATTACTGTGGAAAGATGGGTCACAAGAAAATGGAATGTCGAAGCTTCAAAAGAGACCAAAAGGCCGGTAATGTTAAGCCTGACCAAATAAGCCTAACGAAGAAGCAAGAAGAAAAGAGTACTACTGCCTTAGTATTGAAGGAAGATTTGTTATATCTTGTTGGTGAAAGTAACATTTTAAACATTGCTTATGATGAGAGTTCTTGGATTATTGATTCTGGTGCTTCCTTCCATGTTACACAACATGAAAACTTCTTCTCATCCTACCAAAGAGGAAACTTTTGAACGGTGCAAATGGGAAATCAAGATAGAAGAAAGATTGTTGGAATAGGAGACATTACTCTGACGACAAATACTGGGTGCAAGCTTGTTTCGAAAGATGCGAGGCATGTCCCGACCATGCGCCTTAGTCTTATCTCCGCTGGAAAGCTAGATGATGATGGTCTGATGAATTACTTTGGTGAAGGGAAGTGGAAGCTCACCAAAGGAAGTTTGACAATGGCTTGAGGAAAGAAGGTAGGATCATTGTATGTAATGTAAGCTAAGCTATGCAAAGGAGAAGTAAACGTCTCTACTGATGATATGGACATATGGCATCAACGACTTGGGCACATTAGTGAGAAAGGTCTTCACATACTCATTCAGAAACAACTCCTCCCTAACGTGAAAGGTAAACCACTTCATCCTTGTTCTCATTGTTTAGCTGGAAAACAACACAGGGTTGCTTTCCAAAGATCTTCTCCGCCCACAAGGAGAAAGAACATTCTATACCTCATGCACACTGACATATGCTCGATGTTTGAGAGATCCATTAGTGGTGCTCTACATTTTGTCACCTTCGTTGATGATCATTCAAGAAAGGTATAATTGCACCTGTTAAAATCAAAGTATCAAGTGCTTGATACCTTCAAAGAATTCCATGCTCTAGTGGAGCGTGAGACTGGACGGAATATCAAGTGTGTACGATCAGATAACGGAGGTGAGTATAGAGGTCCTTTTGAAGTCTACTGCAAGAAATATGGCATTAGGCTAGAGAAGACTCCACCCAAGACACCACAATTGAATGCCGAATGGGCTAGCTGAGAGAATGAACCGAACCATTGAAGAAAGAGTTCGTTGTGTGCTCTCTCATGGTAAGTTACCCAAATCATTTTGGGGAGAAGCTATAATGGCTGTGATCGACATTGTCAACCTCACACCATCAGTTCCTTTGGATGGGGCCATTCCTATGGAAGTTTGGATGGGCAAGAGGGCTTCATATAATCATCTCAAGGTGTTCGGGTGCAGGGCATTTGTTCACATCCCAAAAGATGAGAGAGCTAAGCTTGATGCAAAGACAAAAGAGTGTATCTATCTTCGTTCACCTAAGGATGAATTTGGGTACCGGTTGTGGGATCCAATTAACAAGAAGGTTATTCGCAGTAGAGATATTGTATTCTTCGAACACTAAACAATTGAAGATATCAAGAATTCAGAGAGGCCAGGATTGAGAAGCTATAAAAACACTGAATCTACTCTTGTTCGACATGAAGATATTAACACGCAAGAATGTAGTGATGGTGAAGATCATGAAATTCATGATGAACCGGTTCAGGAAGAACCTCAATATAGCACTCCAATCGCACCAGATCCAAGACGATCCTCAAGGGATAAAAGACCATCCACCCGATACAACACAAAGGAGTATGTTACGCTCACTGATGAGGGGGATCCTCAAAGCTATAAAGAAGCAATGAGTGATTGCCATAAAGAAGAGTGGAGAATGGCCATGCAAGAAGAAATGCAATCCTTGCATGAGAATAACACATATGAACTAGTGGAGCTACCAAAAGGGATAAGAGCTTTGAAGAATAAGTGGGTGTACAGAATCAAGACCGAAGAAAACTGTTTAAAGCCTCTCTACAAAGCTTGGTTAGTCGTCAAAGGATTTGGACAAGAAGAAGGTACCGACTTTGAAGAGATATTCTCTCCCGTGGTAAAGATGTCATCAATCCGAGTTGTCCTTGGCCTAGCAGCCGTGCAAGATTTGGAGATTGAACAACTCGATGTCAAGACGGAGTTTCTACATGGTGACCTAGAGGAAGAGATCTACATGGAACAGCCTGAAGGATTCAAAGTTCCAAGCAAAGAAAATTTAGTGTGCCGCCTCACAAAGAGTCTATATGGACTTAAGTAAGCACCAAGGCAATGGTACAAGAAGTTCGACGCATTCATGGCAGAACATGATTTCAAAAAGACGGAAAGCGATCATTATGTCTTCATAAAGAGGTATGTAAGTGGTGACTTTCTCATACTTCTACTCTATGTTGATGATATGCTAATCATTGGACAAGATCGCATAAAGATAGCTTCTTTAAAGAAAGATCTAAGCAAGAGATTTGCCATGAAAGATTTGGGACCAGCTAAATAAATCCTTGGGATGAGAATAACTCGTGATAGATCAAAAAGACTGTTGTGGCTATCCCAAGAGAGAGATATCGAGAAAATGTAGGAAAGGTTCAATATGCACATATCAAAACCGGTTAACACTCCACTAACTGGGCACTTCAAGCTAAGTTCGAAGCTGTGCAGTTAAAGCGCTTAGCGGATCCAATGCGGCGGAGGTCCAAAAAGTCATAGCGGGGATAAAGCGAGGAAATAGAGGGATATAGTGGATGACTCTAAAATAACATATATAACTCCTTCAAAATGTTTTTATGAATATATAAATGATAAGTAAGTGAAAAACTAACACTTTATTTAACTTTAGTTAGTACATTTTTAATTTTAAATACAAATATGTGCAAATATCGACGAATAAACATAAACTTCCATTTAAATTACTTAAATTCAATAGCATATTAGAGTATTTTTATTTTTAAAACTAGGTATTAAAAAATTCAATCAAAAAAATTAATTTAATAATTCTTTTAATGCATAAATTTCATTTTGAGTTCATTTCATTCATCAAAGATATAGCAGGAATAACGAAATATAGCGGAAATAACGGGATATATCGGGAATAGCGTAATATAGCGGGGCTTAAAGCGGAGAGGCTATATCAAAGGCTATTTGAGGAAAAGCGTAGTGGTGGTAGTGTGCTACAGGATATAGCGGGGTTATAGCGGGGTAATAGCGGGGCATTAACTGCATAGGTTCGAAGCAGAGTCCGACAAGTGAAAAAGACATGGAGGAAATGAAGAAGAAACCATACTCATCTGTAGTAGGCAGTCTCATGTACGCAATGATATGCACAAGACTAGATATCGCTTACGCAGTTGGTGTTGTTAGTCGCTTCTTGGCTAACCCAGGGAATGAGCATTGGGTTACAGTCAAATGGATCCTCCGATATCTACGTGGAACTTCCAAAAGATGTTTATGCTTTGGAAAAGGAAAACTTGTGTTGGAAGGATATACAGATGCAGACTTGGCTGGTGACATTGAGTCAAGGAAATCAACATCGGGATACTTAACCACTTTTGCAGGGGGAGCTATTTCATGGCAATCAAAGTTGCAAAAGTGTATTGCATTATCCACTACAGAGGCAGAGTATATCGCAGCAACTGAAAGGAGATGTTGTGGGTGAAGAACTTGTTGCATGAATTAGGAGTGGATCAAGAAAAGTATGTCTTGAAGTGTGGCAATCAAAGTGCAATTTACTTGGCAAAGAATTCAACATTTCATTCCCGCACAAAACACATTGATACAAAATATCACTAGATCCGAGGAGTCCTCGAGGAAAAGCAAATACATATTGACAAGGTTCACATAGATGGGAACTGGTCTGACATGATGACCAAGATAGTACCAATAAAGAAGTTTGAAGATTGTTGTCAAGGTGCCGACGTACTACTACTCCCCAATTAAGTTGGGAGGGGGAGATTTGTTGGGATCCCTCCTTAATTGGAGAGTTTCTAGAAAATTCTAGATCTTTCTAGAGAAATTTAGAATTTTCTAGAATGTTCCGGAGAACTCTAGAGAAGTGTATAACTCTCTAGAAGCTTGTGGAAGAATGTGGAACCCTCTGAAATATTCTGGAGACGTGTGAAACCTTCCGGAACTTTACGGAAGAGTATGGAAGGATGCATAAGGGAATGAAAGAGTGTAGAGATTCCCAGAGTGTATGGAGCATTCTAGAGAATCAATCTCCACTCTTGGATGCAAGTAATCTCCACCATTCATCATGGAGGTTGAGTAGTACAAATAGAAGAAGGAGCCTTCACTACTATCCATCCAAGAATCAAAAGAAAGAAGCCACTCCATAGAGTGAGAATAACCTAAGAGTTAGCGAGCCTCTTTTAGTGAAAAGAGAGATAGCTTGGGAAGTCTTTATCCTCAAGGTTGAGAGAGCCACCGAGTGTGAGTTACTTTGTAATCCAAGAATCCAAGGAAAAAGCCACTTCTTAGAGTGAGAAAAATCCTTGAGAGTTAGCAAGCCTCTTTGAGTGAAAAGAGAGATAGCTTGGGAAGTCTTTATCCTCAAGCTTGAGTGAGCCACCGAATGTGAGTTATTTTTGTAATCATATCATTGTAATCTCACTATTCTTTTGTATAGTGAAAGATTCTCCATATTGGAGAATTATAAACTCTTTTGCTTCCGTTGCTACTTTTAATCTTAAAGTGCCTATCTTAACTTCAGGAAGCGGGGAAAGACCGAGATTTCCCCAACAATTTATACTTGAATTTCTAGTTTGTTTAATTTAATTTGTTCTTGAGAGATTGAATTAAATTTTAAGATTAAATAATTAAATTATGTTTTAATTTAATATTTAAGTTTGTTGATTGTAAGATTACATTTATTGAGGGAAAACTTAAATCCTAAGATCTAAATGTTGATTGACACAACTCATGTAGGCGCTTGTTTAATGCACATTCTAAATATACAAGAGGTACAGAGTTCGATCCCCGCCAACGCCATATTTTTGTTTTAGGGGAATGGCTAAAAAGTGGCTTAGTGTGAACGCAGTTCAAAAAGTGGTTTAGTGTGAAAATGGTTAATTATGAAGAAGTTATTAAGCCTTGAAGTTTGTATGCATATGGGAGAAATATATATATATATATATAAATTAAATAAATAAATATTCAAAAAAAGTTCAAAACAGCGAATCGGGAGGGGGAATAGCCGAACCACGCCATTTTTGGAGTCGACCCGAGCCCGATTCTAGGGTCAATCCAGGGTGTTTGGCTGCCAACCCGTGGCCCGATTCGCCCTAAAGGCTGATATGGCATCTGAGTGGTCCAGATCAGTTCTAGGGTTAATCCTAAGGCCTAAATAACTTCCTACACCTATATATACACCCTAAGACCTAACCCTAATTCATAAATATTATCTATGACACCATTATGCTGTCAAATTCTCTTGTAAACCCTAGTCGCCGCCTCTAAATCAAATCTCAAGTGTTCAACTTCAACTCAAATTAAAGATTAGAGCTTCTACAACAATTCAGTAAGATAAATCAGCAACACCGCAACGTTTCTACACCAATTTCAGTGCATAATTCTATTCTTTAACCACGAAAGGTGAGTACGGTGATTATCACAATATAATGAAATTAAAAGTAACATGATGAAGTTGTAAAGAGGATTCATATGTATGTATGTAATTTAAATCTCATCCAAGTCTTCACCTTTTTTATTTATGTCATCATATGCCTATGTTTCTATGTAAAGTTCACACCTTTATCAGTTTATTCATGTTGAATCTGTCATTATGCCTCTATACCAGTTTACATGCCCCTTTATTTCATGATGTTGTGTTAATTCCAATTTTCTGTGATTTGATTCTCTCTTCTTATCCCTATTCATTTTATTTTTGGATCTAGGCTACCTTCGAGCCTATGTTAAAAATACGCGCGAATGCAAATACGTGGGAACGATGGGAATATGTGAAATATGGAAAATTGGATATTATTGGATATTTTGGATAATTGGATAATATGTGAAATTGGTATAATTGGGTATGAATTATATGGAATTGATGAAATTGCCTATAATTGTAAGTTTGTAATTGAGGCTAATTAATATGTAATTAGCGACAATTTGGAATAGGCAATATTATAAACATGATTATATGTTTAATTGGATACACATGACATGAAAATTGTGTATGGGTGAAATACGATTATTAATAAACCTTTGATACGAGGTTAGGCGCAATTGTGGCGTAAGACTGCCCGGAACCGCCCGGCAAATCCAGCTGCCACAATTGGACGTCTAATATGAGACGTCAAAGGAATGAATTGTAGGCGCAACGGTTAATGGCACGAGGTTAGACCCGGTTTGTGGTGTAAGACTGCCCGGAACCGCCTGGCAAATCCAGCGGCCACAAAGCGTTCGGTCTAATGTGGGAGGTCATGCACCGTTCGTCATAAGGAATGAATTAAGGAATACTAACCATAATAAGACATGGGTATGGTTAGAGGGTTAAGTGGGGTGACAGGTAAATTATGACATGTAAATATGGACTTAACCGGAATAAGATAAGACATGTAAATTATGGCATGTAAGTATGGACTTAACCATAGCATGTGTAAGACATGGACATTTAAATTAAAATGGTTAAGTGGGAGAAAAACCTAGTGGGGACCAAGCATAGGTGGGAGGCTTGTGTCGGATGGGGGACCCGTTTCAACTAGTAACCCGTTTGAGTATCTAATTGGGCCCGGTACTAGGCCGGAGTTGGGTCACGCTTACTGGACTTGAATGTAAGAGGTTAAAACGTGAATAGTGGTGGCAATGCAAGTCCAACAGGTTCATGTGCGTGCATGGGTCCGGGCTAGTAGGTAAGACGTTGCATCGTGTAGGTATGGCCATGCATTTTATGTTGGTATCGGGGTTGCCACTTTGGGGAGTGATACACCCCACTGTGGGGCCAGCACGGGTGCCTACGGGGTTTAGGGAGCCGATCGAATGGGTAGGGTAAGGGTACCTTAGGAGTGGTAGGAGCAAGCCGGCACCTACGATAGCAGCTAGGTACAAGTAACTACCAAGTTTGTCATGTGGGTGCAGTTAGTAGGAAGGGATCAACCTTTAGTAAATAGAGACTAGTAGATGTGCAGTGTAATTAAGTAATGTGGTGTAACTTAGAAAAAGTGCGGTGTAATGAAATACATGTTGGTTGAGTTGGATAGTCCTTTGGGTGCTAGTCTGATGTTGACTTTGGTCTTTGGGGTACGTACTTGGAGGGTTGTTCGCTTAGCCAAGGTGTAGGATTGTCTTAGTACTTAGGAACAGAATCATCTTGTCCATCCTTTTTATCTACCTTATCTATGTTACAGCCATATCATGATGCCTATTTATGTGTTGATCATTTACCTTACCTATTATTTGTTAAAATTACTGGACTTGCCAGACTTTATGTCTGACCCGTTTTGTTTCCACCTCTTTTCTTTCCTTTCCCCCCTCAGGTTTGCAAGGAGGGAATACTATAACTTAGTGCCGATTTCTTTCAGTTGCTTGAAGAGAGTAGATGTATCGCTTTGGACTCTATCATCTTTATGGCTTTGCTTATGCTCAGTGGGGGTTTATGCATTTATGTTATTTAAGTATTTGCTTCTTTATGTACTTTGAAGTTTTTGGAAAAGACAATTGATCCTGTTGTAATGGTTTTTGGAGACTACTTATGTAAGCATGTTTTGAAGTTATGATGCTATGAAATAAGTTTTATCTTCCGCTGTGTTTTATTTATTTATTCTTGTAATTTATCTGTTCTATACCACTATAACGCTTCGTGACATTAATGCATTCCCTTTGTGAGTGACATTAATGGCCATGGGGTGTTACACGTGGTATCAGAGCTATGGTTACAAGAACAGATAAAAAGTTTGAAAAGTGTTTTCAAAAGTATTATTTTCCTAGAAAGTATTTTCAAAAAGTTGTTTTAAAGAAGCTATTTTCAAGGAAGGTTTACTTTGAGGAGCATAATCCCCGCAAGCCAAATATCTCTCTTTCGCTTCCCTTGTTTTGAAACTCTTTCTTTTTCTTTTCAACATGCCTGGAGCATCTGAGATACCAGAGGGTGTTCATGTACCTGGATGGTTTCGTCAATATCTCAAGGCTAGGGCCGCTGCCGCGGGTCAGGCCGACGTTCCTTCTCCTCCTCCCCCAGCTCCAGTCATTCCTCCGCGGGGAGATGCTTTCTCCAAGATATGTAAAGGCTTTCGTTCGGTGGGTGGAAAATCCTTTAGTGGGTCTGAAACGTTCGTTGAAGCTAGAAATTGGTTGAAAGAAGTGGACGATCTGTTTGGCATTTTCGATTTGGACGATTGTAAGAAGGTCCAATTGGTTGCTTGGTTGATGAAGGACGAAGCTTCGTTTTGGTGGGAGGTTACTAATGGAGAGCGTGTTGTAGAGACGTGGGCAGATTTTAGGGGAAGGTTTGAGTTGAAATTCCTTTCTCAAGCTGAGGAGAGTATGTACATGGAGAGGTTCTTGACATTGAAGCAGAAAAACTTGACCGTGAAGAAGTTTGTGACCGAATTTAATAAGTTGGTGAGATTTGGGCTTGAGTTGGTGAATACGCCTCACAAGAAGGCCTTGAGGTTTGCAAAGGTCCTAAATGAACCGCTTCACAGTTTGGCTATGTCCCACATTCCAATGGGGGCTACGTATGAAAAGCTTGTTGATATGGCATACATGTATGAAGAAGAGAAGGGTGTAAGTACTTTTAGGCCGCAAGATAAGAAGGAGGATCCAAAGAAAGCCCAATAACAAAAGAAAGGTGGTAAAGAAAAGAGGAAGTGTCACAACTGTGGGATACCCGACCATTTGAAGAAAGGATGTAGGAAGAAGAAGAAGTTCGCTTGTTATCATTGTGGTGATCCAGGTCATGCTATCAAGTACTGTCCTAAGAAGCAAGGGCAGAGGGCAGGTTCTACTTCGGGAGGGCAGGTTCATGCTCTCATGGCTCTAGGGCAGGAAGAAGGTAGAAAAATTTCAGTCGAAAGTTTGATTTTCTTGTTTGATCATTCTGTCCATACTTTATTCGATTCTGGCACATCACATTCGTTTATCTCTACATCATTAGTTGAAACACTGCACTTAAATACTAATCTCGTTGTGGATCCCATTATAGTCTCAAATCCTATTAGTGGGTCGGCTCATTTATCCATGGTTTGTAGGGATTTGAGATTGTCTATCTTAGGCATTGGTTTTGAATGTAATGCTTTTGTGCTTGGTTTCATGGGCTATGGGTTGATTCTAGGGATGGATTGGCTAGCCAGACATGGTGCCATCCTAGATTGTGAACGAAGGGTAGTAAAATTGTTGACTCGTAGTGGAAAGACCCTTGATATTTCTTGTGACCCTAGAGGATCGGCGATGCTTAGTTATCTTGAGTCACTTGACGCATCCAATGATGATTTACATTCTGTTCGTATAGTCCGTGAATATGTTGATGTCTTCGATGAGGTGAGGGGTCTACCCCCAAAACGTGAGATAGACTTTTGTATTTATCTTGTAGACAATGCAAAATCCGTATCTCTGCCAGTACGCCACATGGCTCCTTGTGAGAGGAGGGAACTCAATACGCAAGTAGGGGAGTTGCTTGAGAAGGGGTTCATAAGACGTAGTATATCGGGGTGGGGTGCTCCAGTAGTATTTGCCACGAAGGCAGATGGGTCCCTTAGATTTTGTGTGGACTATAGAGAACTTAATAAGCTTACTAAGAAGAATAGGCACCCACTGCCGAGGATTGACGATCTCTTCGATCAGTTAGTTGGCGCCTCAGTGTTTTCACAGTTGGAGTTAGCCACTGGTTTCCATCAATTGAGAGTGGATGAGGATAGCATAGACAAGACTGCCTTTAGGACTCCGGACGGTTTCTATGAGTGGCTTGTGATGCCCTTCGGTTTGACAAACGCCCCCGCATACTTTGTTGACTTGATGAGTAGGGTGTTTAGGGAGTACCTTAATAAATTTGTGGTGGTCTTTGTGGATGACATCTTGATCTTTTCTAAGAGCAAGGAAGAGCATGCCCTACATCTTAGGGAAGTGTTGGAGACCCTTCGAGCACATAACCTTAAAGCTAAATTTTCTAAATGTCACTTTTGGAGGAAGGAAGTGCGATTCTTAGGGCACGTGGTTTCCAAAGAAGGGATAGCTGTGGATCCCACGAAGGTGGTGGTCATCCAAGATTGGAAGGTCCCTAAAAATGCTACCGAGGTGAGGAGTTTCTTGGGGTTGGCTGGCTACTATAGGAAGTTTATCAAGGACTTCGCAAAGATATCAACCCCATTGACACGCTTGATGAAGAAGAACCTAGTTTTCACATGAGACGTAGATTGTGATGATGCGTTCCAATGTTTAAAAAGAGCTTTGACCACAACCCCAGTCTTAGTGTTGCCAGATGGGAGTAAGCCATTTACCGTTTACACCGATGCTTGTGGGACAGGACTAGGCGCAGTCTTAATGCAAGAAGGGAGGGTAATAGCCTATGGAGGAATGCAGTTGAGAGTGCATGAGAAAAATTACCCTGCACATGACCTAGAGTTGGCCGCTATTGTTTTCGCGCTTAAGTCTTGGCGCCATTATCTTCTTGGCGAGAAATTCGAATTGTTTACAGACAACAAATCGCTAAAATACTTGTTCTCTCAGAAGGACTTGAACTTAAGGCAGCAAAGGTGGATGGAATTCTTAGCGTCCTACGATTTCGAGATAGCATATACCCCTGGCAAGGGTAACGTAGTGGCAGATGCCTTAAGTAGGAAAAGGTTGTCCTTGAGTCCGTTGTTTGTTGAGCGTCGAAGCTTAGAGTTCATCTCTACGTTTGACTTTAGACCTTCCATTGACTTTATACCCGGTTTGCTAGCATCCTTAGAGGTCAGACCTACGCTTTTGGGACGGATTGGTGAGGCACAACGAGATGACCCACAGTTGGTTGAGTTAGTTGAGAAGCTCATAAGAGGGGAGTCATCGAGCCATCTCAGTAGGTATACCCTAGATGATAAGGGTTGGTTACGTAGGGATGGTAGACTTTGTGTACCACAAGACGAGAACTTGAGGAAGACCATTCTTGATGATGCACATCGTTCGAAGATGACCATTCATCCCGGCGGGGACAAGATGTACATGGACATGAGACGAGTTTACTTTTGGGCCGGTATGAAGAGGAATGTGGCCGAGTTTGTCGCTAGATGCTTGGTGTGCCAACAAGTAAAAGCAGAGCAAAAGAAGCCCGGTGGGTTGCTTCACCCATTGGAGGTCCCACAATGGAAGGGGGAGAGTGTCTCGATGGACTTTGTTGATGGGTTATCAAGATCAAGGAAGGGTAATACGGGGATTTGGGTCGTGGTAGACAGACTTACTAAGAGCGCCCATTTCATTCCCGTGAAGAGTAAGAGGACTGGTCCATGGTTAGCCTCCGTATACATTCGAGAGATAGTTCGTTTGCATGGTGTTCCTTCTAGCATAGTGAGCGATCGCGATCCTATCTTTACTAGCGAGTTTTGGAAGAGCTTGCTTAGAGAGGTGGAAATAGAGCGTGATGTGACGATTCGACGAGCTCCTACATGCATTCTTGGGTCGGAGATTAAGAAGTTGAGGAATCGAGAGGTCAAGCTAGTCATAGTGCAATGGGGAGATGATGAGAGCGACGCTACTTGGGAGACAGAAGAGAAGATGCGTTCATTGTACCCTTTTCTTTTCGAGGGTATGTCTTTTAATTTCTCCTTTATCGCTTAGCTTGTACTTGTTCTATCTTTAGTATGTCCTCTCACTAGTATCTTTGACCTTTAGATAGGGTAGTCTTATGGTTGAAACATGTGTTTGAGACATGTTATGTATGGTGGATGCAAGTGTTTTCTAGTGGTTGCTCGTGGATGCATATACACACACTTTAGGCACTAGATCGGCTCAGTCACTTTCATATTGCATACTGTATATAAATGGATGTATTAAGTAAAATGAATGTACGTTGAATGTGTGTATCATATGGATGTTGCATTTAAATGAATGGTTGTACACACATGTAGTAATGATATGTATAGAGTTCTTTGCATACATGATGGACACATGGCACTATCATTATTTTCATTAAGGAGGTCGACTGAATCAGTGGACCGCCTGATTTTGCATTAGTATACGGACATATACAAATACTATGCATATATACATAAAAAGCATTAGAAATCTTTTAAGGACCATGGTTGCTAGTGGTTGATGGTTGAGTAGATGGATGATTGGATGGTAGGATACGTTCTTCTTGACTTAGAGATTTCGAGGACGAAATCCTTTAAGTAGGGGAGAATGTAACACCCTGTATTTTCTGAGAATATTAAAATAACAAATTAAAGAATAATTTATTTGAAAAAGAGGAATGAGAAAAGAATGATGTTTAGCATTGTTCTAAGGTTTGTAAGCAAAAGACTTAGTAGCTCATTTGGTTAGAACATGTGACTTGCATACAAGAGGTACAGAGTTCGATCCCCGCCAGCGCCATATTTTTGCTTTAGGGGAATGGTTAAAAAGTGGCTTAGTGTGAATGCAGTTCAAAAAGTGGTTAGTGTGAAAATGGTTAATTATGAAGAAGTTATTAAGCCATGAAGTTTGTATGCATATGAGAGAAATATATATATATATATATATATATATATATAGATATATATAAAAATTAAATAAATAAATATTCAAAAAAAAATTCAAAACAGCGAATCGGGATGGGGAATAGCCGAACCGCACTATTTTTGGAGTCGACCCAAGCCCCGCTGGGTCGTCTAGAGGTCAATCCAGGGCGTTTGGCTGCCAACCCGTGGCCTGATTCGCCCTAAGGGCTGATATGGCATCTGAGTGGTCCAGATCAGTTCTAGGGTTAATCATAAGGCCTAAATAACTTCCTACACCTATATATACACCCTAAGACCTAACCCTAATTCATAAATATTATCTATGACACCATTATGCTGCAAATTCTCTGTTAAACCCTAGCCGCCGCCTCTAAATCAAATCTCAAGTGTTCAACTTCAACTCAAATTAAAGATTAGAGCTTCTACAACAATTCAATAAGATAAATCAGCAATACCATAACGTTTCTACACCAATTTCAGTGCATAATTCTATTCTTTAGCCATGAAAGGTGAGTACGGTGATTTTCACAATATAATGGGAATTAAAGTAACATGATGAAGTTGTAAAGAGGATTCATATGTATGTATGTAATTTAAATCTCATCCAAGTCTTCACCTTTTTGATTCATGTCATCATATGCCTATGTTTCTATGTAAAGTTCACACCTTTATCAGTTTATTCATGTTGAATCTGTCATTATGCCTCTATGCCAGTTTACATGCCCCTTTATTTCATGATGTTGTGTTAATTCCAATTTTCTGTGATTTGATTCTTTTTTTATATCCCTATTCCTTTTATTTTTGGATCTAGGCTACCTTCGAGCCTATGTGAAAAATACGCGTGAATGCAAATACGTGGGAACGATGGGAATATGTGAAATATGGAAAATTGGATATTATTGGATATTTTGGATAATTGGATAATATGTGAAATTGGCATATTTGGGTATGAATTACATGGAATTGATGAAATTGCCTATAATTGTAAATTTGTAATTGAGGCTAATTAATATGTAATTAGCGACAATTTGGAATAGGAAATATTATAAACATGATTATATGTTTAATTGGATATACATGACATGAAAATTGGGTATGGGTGAAATACGATTAATAATAAACCTTTGACACGAGGTTAGGCGCAATTGTGGCGTAAGACTGCCCAGAACCGTCCGGCAAATCCAGCTGCCACAATTGCACATCTAATGTGAGAGGTCAAAGGAATGAATTGTAGGCGCAATGGTTAATGACACGAGATTAGACCTGGTTTGTGGCGTAAGACTGCCCGGAACCTCCAGGCAAATCCAACGGCCACAAAGCGTTCGGTCCAATGTGGGAGGTCATGCACCGTTCGTTATAAGGAATGAATTAAGGAATACTAACCATAATAAGACATAGGTATGGTTAGAGGGTTAAGTGGGGTGACATGTAAATTATGACATGTAAATATGGACTTAACCGGAATAAGATAAGACATGTAAATTATGACATGTAAGTATGGACTTAACCATAGCATGTGTAAGACATGGACATTTAAATTAAAATGGTTAAGTGGGAGAAAAACCTAGTGGGGACCAAGCATAGGTGGGAGGCTTGTGTCGGATGGGGGACCCGTTTCAACCAGTAACCCGTTTGAGTATCTAATTGGGCCCGGTACTAGGCCGGGGTTGGGGCACGCTTACTGGACTTGAATGTAAGAGGTCAAAATGTGAATAGTGGTGGCAACGCGAGTCCAACGGGTTCATGTGTGTGCATGGGTCCGGGCTGGTAGGTAAGACGTTGTTGCATCGTGTAGGTATGGCCGTGCATTTTATGTTGGTATCGGGGTTGCCACTTTGGGGAGTGATACACCCCACTGTGGGGCCAGCATGGGTGCCTACGGGGTTTAGGGATCCGATCGAGTGGGTAGGGTAAGGGTACCTTAGCGGTGGTAGGAGCAAGCCGACACCTACGATAGCAGCTAGGTACAAGTAACTACCAAGTTTGTCATGTGGGTACAGTTATTAGGAAGGGATCAACCTTTAGTAAATAGAGACTAGTAGATGTGCAGTGTAATTAAGTAATGTGGTGTAACTTAGAAAAAGTGCGGTATAACGAAATACATGTTGGTTGAGTTGGATAGTCCTTTGGGTGCTAGTCTGATGTTGACTTCGGTCTTCGGGGTTAGTACTTGGAGGGTTGTTCGCTTAGCCAAGGTGTAGGATTGTCTTAGTACTTAGGAACGAAATCATTTTGTCCATCCTTTTTATCTACCTTATCTATGTTACAGTCATATCATGATGCCTATTTATGTCTTGATCATTTACCTTACCTATTATTTGTTAAAATTACTGGACTCGCCAGACTTTATGTCTGACCCGTTTTTTTTCCACCTCTTTTCTTTCATTTGCCCCCCTCAGGTTTGCAAGGAGGGAATACTACAGCTTAGTACCAATTTCTTTCAGTTGCTTGAAGAGAGTAGATGTATCGCTTTGGACTCTCTCATCTTTATGACTTTGCTTATGCTCAGTGGGGATTTATGCATTTATGTTATTTAAGTATTTGCTTCTTTTTGTACTTTGAAGTTTTTGGAAAAGACAATTGATCCTGTTGTAATGGTTTTTGGAGACTACTTATGTAAGCTTGTTTTGAAGTTATGATGCTTTGAAATAAGTTTTATCTTCCACTGTGTTTTATTTATTTATTCTTGTAATTTATCTGTTCTATACTACTATAACGCTTCATGACATTAATGCATTCCCTTTGTGAGTGACATTAATGGCCATGGGGTGTTACATTTCTCTTCTATTTATTCTTTCTTACAACTAAATAGGTTCCTTAAATTATGATATTTAATATTGTGTGTTTTGAAATTTGAAAATTGCACAACTTAAACAATTAGATAAAATAAATCAAGAATTTAATTTGTTTGTAAATACAAAGAGGCGTATGGGGAAAATAACTTGTGCATTTATTCTCTATTCTCTCCCCTCTTTTATTTATCATTCAAATCCATTTTTAGATACGAAACCATTCCCTTTAATCCACATTTTGTTCACTCTTCTCTTTATACTTACAATCTCCAGACCTCATAAATAATAAATAAAAATATTAATTAAATAAAGGAATAATAATAATAAATTAGGTCCACTATAAAATGTCCTAAACTTCCCTAAAGAGGGGGATCTTTGGGTGTGGATTTCCGAGCCCGAGAGCGTGGAGAAGTCCGATCATCGTCAAAGTACTTGTGGTGTTTGCAATTTATAGACCTAAGTTTGAACAAAAGGGGAAACCACGTCGCCTTGGTCTGTAAGGAAGAAGAAGAGGGTATTTTCATTTTAAATTGTTTAATTAATTAATTAAAAATATTATTTACATAAATAAATTTGTATCTTATTCATACGAATACAGAATTGGACAATTTCAGAATCGTTGGGATCGTAAATTCGAAATCTACATTTTTGGACAGACTAGAACGAATTTGAAGCAAATCAGATTTTGGGGAAAATTCAATTCTGAATTGTACAGAATTTGAAGCACTGTGAGAATTCTATTTATTTTAATAATTAAAATTAATTAATTATGATTGTGTTTTTACCAATCCGCTGTTAAATTCAATTTGTTGTTATACGTGATTTGATTTGGGTTGATGATGTTGTTATGTTGATATGTTGATTGGATGAATTATTTTGTTGAAATAAAATTGTTAAAACAAAAATTAACATTTTTGCTGAAATAAAATTGTTAAAAAAATTAACATTTTTGTTGAAATAAAGTTCTTAAAACAAAAATTAACATTTTTGTTGAAATAAAATTGTTAAAAAAGAAAATTAACATTTTTGTTGAAATAAAGTTGTTAGAACAAAAATTAACATTTTTGTTGAAATAAAATTGTCAAAACAAAAATAAACATTTTTGTTGAAATAAAATTATTAAAAAAAATTAACATTTTTGTTGAAATAAAATTGTCAAAACAAAAAGATTACATTTTTGTTTAAATAAAAATATAAAAACAAAAATTAACATTTTTGTTGAAATATAAAGTGTCAAAACAAGAATATCATTTTTGCTGAATAGATTTGTGTCAAAATAAAGATTGTCATTTACATTGTATTAGAATTGACAAAATAAAGATTTTCATTTTCATTGTATTAGAATTAACAATAAAAAATTGTCATTCTCGTTGTATTAGAATTGACAAAATAAGATTCTCATTTTCATACAAAATAAGATTGTCATTTTCATTGTATTAGAATTGACAAAACAAAATAAAGATTGTCATTTTCATTGTATTAGAATTGACAAAATAAGATTGTTATTTTCATTGTATTAGAATTGACAAAATAAAATTGTCATTTTCATTGTATTAGAATTGAAAAAATAAAATTGTCATTTTCATTGTATTAGAATTGAAAATATAAAATTGTCATTTTTGTTGAAATTAGAATTGACAATATAAAATTGTCATTTTTGTTGGAATTATAATTGACAGTATAAAATTGTCATTTTTGTTGAAATTAGAATCGACAAAATAAAATGTCCTTTTCGATATATTAGAATTGTCAAATATAAAAGTGTCCTTTTTGATGTATTAGAATTGTCAAATATAAAAATATCATTTTTGTTGAATTAGAATTGTCAAAACAAAAATATTATTTTGTTGAAATAGAATTGTCAACAAAAATAGAAATGTCATTTTTATATGTTTGGTTGAAATAAAATTGTCAACAAAGGAGATGTCAACAAAATACAAGAATCATTTCATTTTGTTGAAATAGAATTGTCAACAAAATAAAAGAATCATTTTTATTCATTTTGTTGAAATAGAATTGTCAACAAAATACAAGAATCATTTTAATCATTTTGCTGAAATTGAATTGTCAACAAAATAAGTTATAATTTTTAATCATTTTGTTGAAATAGAATTGTCAACAAAATAGAAGAATCATTCTTATTCACTTTTGTATTAGAATGGTCGACAAAATAAAAATATCATTTATTGTTAGAATTAGATTTGTATGCAAATGAAAATGTCAATTTTATTTGTCATGTTACATGTTAATGTAGGAATTGTAAAACACATAAAAATATCATTTTTATGTTACATGTTAAAGTAGGAACTGCAAACAAATAAAAATATCATTTTTATTTGTTATGTTAAAAATAGATTTGTAAACAAATAAAAATATTATTTTTATTTGTCATATTAATGTAGGAATTTGTGTACAACATTAGAATATCATTTCTATTGCCTATGTTAAGATATAGAAATATATTTTTTAATTGTTATATTAAAAATAGAATTGTATACAATATAAAAGAGACATTTTTTTAGAATTGTACACAAATTAAAAGAGACATTTTGATCGTCATATTATACATTAGAATTGTATACAAATTAAAAGAGACATTTTTATAGTTATGTTATATATTAGAATTGTATACAATATAAAAGAGACATTTTTATCGTCATGTTATACATTGAATTTTATACAAATAAGATATTTCATTTTATTTGTTAAGTTAAAAATAGAAATTGAATACAAATAATGATAATGAAAATTATATTTTTATTTGTTATTAGTAACATAAAACATGTCATGTAAATTAAATTCTTCTTTTATTTTGACATAAAATTGTAAAACATGTCATGTAAATTAAATTCATCTTTTATTTTGACATTAGAATTGTAAAACATGTCATGTAAATTAAATTCAAATTTTATTTTGACATTAGAACTGTAAAACATTTATGTAAATTAAATTCATCTTTTATTTTGACATTAGAATTGTAAAACATGTCATGTAGACAAAATTATCTTTTTATTTTGTCACTAGAATTATAAAACATACATATAGACAGAATTATCTTTTTATTTTGTCACTAGAATTATAAAACATGTACATATGACAAAATTGTCTTTTTTTTATTCTGTCACTAGAATTAGAAAACATGTATGTACACAAAGTTGTCTTTTTATTTTGTCATTAGAGGAAGAGAACATGTATGCAAATAAAATAAATTTTTATTTGACATTAGAAACATGTAGTAAAGTATGCAAATAAAACACATTTTTATTTGACATTAGAAACATGTAGTGGAGTATGCAAATAAAACACTTTTTTATTTGACATTAGAAACATGTAGTAAAGTATGCAAATAAAACACATTTTTATTTGTTATTAGAAACATGTAGTGAAGTATGCAAGTAAAACACATTTTTAATTGATATTAGAAACAGTTGAAGTATGCAAATAAAACACATTTTTATTTGACATTAGAAACATGTAGGAAGGCTATGCAAATAAAAATACATCTTTTATTTGACATTAGAAAACACTGGAAATGTATGCAAACAAAAATATCTATTTATTTGCTATTAGAAAATATAGGAATTTGTTTGCGAATACAATATCTCTTATTATTTATCATTAGAAACATTTAAATGGTTATGCAAAATAAAACATTCTTTTATTTGGCATTTTAAACACGTTAGTAGAATCATCGAATGAGTTATATATATATATATATATATATATATATATTAAAATTAAATGAATCGCGCGCGGTAGTTCGCGTTTCGGAATCGTAACTTTAGACGATTCTACCGAAAGATTCGACCGTCGGATTTTCCCAAAACTGGAACCGTTAGGTCCGCTTTGGGAAGATCTTTCCAACGATATAAAATTTGTTAAAATCCAATGGTTAGATTTCAAGAAACGTGTAAATCAAATTTTGGTAAAAACAGCGCTAAGGTCGCCTATTTATCCGAAGTGTCGTTAAATTAAATTGGACTATTTTTTTATAAATAAAAATAGCGATAAATCATTATAAAATAATATTAACGATATGAAATGATTTAAATTATAATTATTCAAGAATTTTTGAAAAGACCAAGTTCAATCTCATTTCAAATAATTATACGACGATTTAAATCGAAGATATTGAAGACAGTGTTTGAAGACCGGCGATCTTCACATCGAATGGACAACTACTGATGCATTTGATTGGAGTTGCTGCCTTGAAAGGGTTACAGTGGTAGTTGTCCGGACGTACTTATTGATTGTCCGGATAAGCGAGCACCTCTCTTCCGTATTGGACATACGGGACAAGGAATAAGGTGTGTCCGGTTTCGTTTAGACCCAAAACGGACTTGTAAATGGATGTGTGTCTGACGTTGAATTTCAGTCTATGTGAATTGATTTCTATTTAATATATATCTGTTTAATGGCGGAGAATTTATTCTCTTGCTTAACACTCTTCTCTGAGACACACGATCTCAGAGGTTATATATTGATAGTTATCGGTCGCATGGCGTGAATTGTCAATGTGGCATGCCAAGATGTAGATGATCAAGGCTTTTGTTGAAAAGCAGAGCCTTGTTGTTGATGATCAAAGCACAGCCTGTTTAGGCATAGATTTGTGTATAGCGTTACTTCGCGAGCCTCACACCCTAGTAGGAGTCAGAAACGGGATAAGGGAATGTAGGGAGTGCACACGTTTCTTTCTAGCTAGAAGAGGTGTCATGGTATGGAGCCCAAACATTTTTACTTATGTGGATGATGGAATGAGGCGCCTCGGGTATATTGGTTGATAGTGGCCAATTGATAGGTCCAATAGTACCGGGAAACGTGTGTTCAGGAATTGCCAATCCACAAAGGTATATTTGTGGACCGGCCATGCATGATCCAAGGGTTCACTACGGGGGATCCTGAGACATTTGCTAGAGTGTCTCGAATCGGTAAGGAGATCATCCCTAGCCTTGACTCATGATGGAAACCCAATTTCCAATATGACATTACGGATTTGATTGTAAACCTATATATGGCGACATAGTAGGATGGGGTACTATGCCGTCTAGGATTGATACATTTATTTTGAAAGTGTTTTAAAATTGACTAGACACTAATAATAATATTACATATTATTTTATACGTATTAAGCATGTTTGATCATTATAAGGTAAAACTCTATCCTCCAGTTTGCGTTGCATTGTGTGATGGGACTTGAGTCTTATAATGATTTCGTTTTCTAAAAAGCATTGCGTTGTTTTTAAGAGATTTATTTAATTTATGCACTGGCAATCCAATGTAATAAACCTGTTCTGCATTAGCGGCATGGTCCTGTGATTAGCCCTATTATTAGGTGAGTTAAGTAAGATTTCTCATACCAGTTTCATGACTGACTCGTAGTTTGTTTCACTTGCAAACTCGGGTGCCCTTATTTTCCACACGGGCAGTGTAACGACCCGGAATTTTGGGGCCAATTTAAAATTTTTATTTTAGAAATTTTAATGGATTTTAATGTTTAGAATAATCTATTTTAAATAATAACGACTAATAATTTACTTTAAAACGAATAAATTCAATTTAATTATAAAAGGGAGTTTAAAACAGCGCTGCAATTTGAATTTGAACTTTGACTGAATGTACAGGATTCAAAATAAATCAGAATTGAACGAAACAAGAAATATTTAAATCTGTTTAATCATATCTTTCTAACGAATCCGAAAAACTGAAATTCCGTTTTAAAAATCAAAAGTTATGGCCAATTCAATTTTTAGAAAAGTCGCTGTAGAATTTATATATATATTATATAGGGCCCGAAAGGCTACTTTTCACATATGAAGGAGTTTCGACTCGAAACCACTTCCATTGAGTTCGGAATGACGTTGCTGCATTGGAAAACAGTAAACACTTATATATTTTGAGTTTCAGAATTTATTTGTTTAAAAATGTATTTTTAATATTAAATATATTGGTTTTAAAATAGCCATTTTTCAAACGACCTCGGTTTTCGACGAAACCACTTTTGTTGGAACCGGAATGTCAAATTATTGCTAAGTTTCAATTTTCATAATTTTTCGAATCAATATGTGAGCGTGGCAAAGGAAAACGTGTTTTGTCAGTTTCGGTCAAATTTAATCAGCTTAAAAACAGCCATTTTTCAAACTGTCTCAGAATTCGACGAAATTAGTCTCGTTAGAACCGAATCGTCATAACAAAGCCAAATATACTTTTTCTGGATTTTTCGGAGTCCGTATGTGGCCCCGGTGAATTTAATTGTACGTCAGAATTAAATAATTAAAAGAATTATATCCTAATTTAAATAAAAATATATCGTAACAGCCAAATTGGGTTACGAGGCCTGTTCCATTGCGTCCGGAACGGGGGTATTTGCCTAGGAACATTTTTCGTTGGATTTAATTAGGAGTTCCGGGCGATAAACGAATTTAATAGAATTAAATGAATTAAATAAATTAGAAAATACGCGTATAAATACGCTTGGCCATTCGTAACCCTAATTCACAATGTACAACCGCCGTATACCCTGATTATTGGCCAGAACGATCCCAATTTCAAACGCTAATATTTTCCAAACCAATTCGAATTAGACCAAGTGCCATATACCAAATCGAAGAACGTTCAGAGGCCTTTGATTTGGTACGGGGATGATGGGTTTCTGTTGCACGGATTTCAAGATTTCAAGGCCCAAAGGTGGCGCGTTGCGAGGTGGTTTGTGGGCCATAGGGGGGGTGCGAGCTGGGCGGTGCTCGGGCCGTGGGGATGGCGGTGGCCGTGGTGGTCTTGGATCGGAGTACGGCGGCCCGAATGGAGGCGCGCAGGGGAGGGAGCAAACGAAGACATTGGGTTCCTATAATCGATGAGTAACAGAAGGAAGAAGGAGCGGCCTGGAAAAGAGGAACCGACTAAGACTAAGTTAATTTATTTAATTATTAAATTAATTATGAAATTAGTATATTTAAATTTCAAATGATCATATCTTTTTCAAATCTAATCAGAAATTGACGAAACTGATTGCGTTGGATTCGTATTTCCAAGATCTATGCTATGGAACACACTAGAACTAAAAATGAGCAGAGCAAAATTCAAGGAAATTTCAGAGCTGAACTGTTCAGATTCAAATCAAAGTGAGAAATCGATTTAATTTCTTTTTATATAATTAGAATTTAATTTTGATTTCATCATCACCAAGTTTTAGTTAATTCCTATTTGTTCTTATGCACGTTTTGTTCTATGTTGATTGAAATGTTTAAATCTGTTTGTTTGGTAAAGTTATATGGTGATAAATCTTTGTGATGATAAATGGAATAAATCAAAAATGTATGATTTTTGTTTAGCCAAAGGGATCAAATTGGAATCATTTTATATAATCATCATTCTTGTTAAGATCTGAATAGTTATATTTGAATTATCATTTTTGTCTAAATCATATTAGTCAAAATAAAAATGAACATTGAATTTAAATGGAATTTTATCTAATTGTTGAAATAATATTCCCAACAAATATGGAAACATCAATTTTTAGACAATTGTTGAATTAGGATTTTCAACGAATAGAAACATCACTTCTGTTTATTTGTTGGATTAGAATTTTCAACAAACATGGGAACATCAACTTTTGTCATTTTTATGTTAAATCAAAATGCAATATCACTCTTACCATTTGATAAGGAAATAAAAATCACATTTTTATGGGTGAGGTGCAACATTAGAAAAGAATCAACATTTTGTCAAAAGATTGATTAGAGAATAAAGTGACCATTTTTGTCAAAGAATGATAATTGAAACAAAAATAGCATTTTTGTCAAAGGATGATAATTGAAACAAAAATAGCATTTTTGTCAAACTTGATTTGTGGACAAGAATTTGATAAAAATACACATTTGTATACATTGAATAACATTTGATAAAAATACATATTTGTATACATTGAATAACATTTGATAAAAATACACATTTGTATACATTGAATAGCATTTGTTAAAAATACACATTTGTATACATTGAATAGCATTTGTTAAAAATATACATTTTTATACATTGGATAAAATAATAACATTTTGGTCAAATTGTGATTAGTGAATAAAAATAACATTTTGGTTAGAACATGATTTATGAAACAAAAATAACATTTTTGTTAGAATTTGATTTATGGAATAAAATCACACTTTTATCAAAACTTGATTTTTGAAGTGAAAATATCATTATTGTGAAAACAAGGTCATTGAAATAAGAATATGTTCTTTTATTTGCGTTCACAAATGCAAATATCCATTGAAAATAAACTTTGTTCTTTTATTTGCATTCGTAAATGCAAATATACTTTGAAATCAAAAAAAAAATTGTTCTTTTATTTGCATTTAGTAATGCAAATATAACATAGGAAGATAAGTTAACCTCTTATTGTATTCTACAATACAAATAAACATAGTAAATAAAAGTTCACTTTTCATTTGCATTTTTCAATGCAAATATAACATGACGTAAAAGTTCACTTTTTATTTGTATCTCACAATGTAAATTCAACTTGAAAATAAAAAGTACATTTTTATCTGTGTCTCACAACACAAACAAAACTAGAAAATAAGATATGCATTGAAAATAAAAAGTATCCTTTTATTTACATTCTCTAATACAAATTTACAGTTAAATAATAAAGGTCGTTTAATTTGCATCTTCCAATGCGAATATACATTGAAATAAAAATGTTCTTTTATTTGCCTCCTCCGTTGCAAATAAACATTTAAAGGAATAAGTACATTTTTGTTTGCAGTTTTAAATGCAAACAAAATATGATTTAGGAAGTCACATTTTTGTTTGCAGTTTTAGATGCAAACAAAAACATTAGAATGAATTTTATATTTTATTTTGTATTTTATATAAAATAAAAAGATTACATTCTCAGGTAATATTGTTTCAATTGAAAGACTAGATTTTTATTGTCATTTGTCAACAATAGAAAAAGAATGGAAATAAAAGACTATATTTTTATTGCCATTTGTTCACAATAAAAAGAATAGAAATATATGTCTGAATGTTGAAATATGTGATGTGTTAAATATAATATTTAGTATATTCAAGTCTGAATATTACACCCCCATTTACAAGTTATCCGACTTGTTTATGTGATTGGGGCGATAATTTTCACACGTCGCCCAAGTACACAAATAATTTATTATTTGGTTGATGGATGAAACCCCACACGGGTATTGGGATGATACTAGATACACACTAATCCCAATATTTAGTTATATGTCAATCGGTGGATTGACAGTCTGTGATGAGTGTCAGTTATTTACTTTAATGCTCACACAGTTATAAATTTTCACTCTGGTCGTCATTTGGATGTTTAATAACTATTCATCATGATTGTTGATTTCATGCAATATATGGTTGTTGATTGAGTCACATTCCAATAAAGGATATTCTAGAAAAAGAATATTTTAGAAAATGTCTTAGAAAATATCTTAGAAAAGAGTATATTTTGGAAAATATATTTTTATTTATATGAACTAGTTATTAACTAGAATAGATCATTAAATTAAGATTTAATGAAGTTTTCCAATTAGAGAATATTTAATTGAAATTAAATTAAATAAATTGGATTTTGGGTTGTCGTGAATGGTGTCTTCAATAACACCTTTCTTAAACCCAGTTGAAAAGAACAAATCTTTAAATTAAGATTACTAGAGTTTCAAACTATATTTTGTAATTGGATTTGTGAATTGAGTTTATCGTGAACAATGTTTTTCAACGACATCTGTTCTTTAACTCAATTGACAGTGGAAATATGACTTGGAATTTATAAATCTTTTATTAAGATTTAAATGGGAATTTTCCTAAAAGTAAAGTTTTCCAATTTAATATATTAAATTGGAGTCGAATGGAATTTGAATTAATAATAACCGAGATAAGCTTCTGTAAAAGAAAATCGATACTACATATGGAATTTAAAAGGCTTTGCCGTTATTCCATTTATATTATTGGTCGGATACAAAAATTTATAATGATTATATATTGATTTGACTTCTGTGGAGATTCCATATTTTATGGAAGAAGATTTTTGGTTTATCGTGAACGGTGTTTTAAAATGACATTAGTTCTTCAACCCAGTTAAAGATAAGATTTATTTCTTAAATTTAAATAATCATTGAATAATGATTTGTGATATTTAAAACCAAATTGGGGTTTTAATAAATCTTTAAAGAAAAGATTTAAGAATAATGTAAAGAATTTATCTTTGATAAGATAATGTGAATATTTTATTTAAAAGAATATTCTGAATTGGAATGAGGCGTTGGATGTGTTTTTAATAATACTTGATTTTAATTATAAAAATACGAGAGTTATTCGGAAAGACCGGGTTTAACCCATTCTGAATAATTACTACGACGATGAAGAGTCAAAGATGAAGACGGTGTTTGAAGACCGGCGATCTTCACATCGAATGGATGTGTTGCTACAGAGACCCTTGATGGGAGTAGCTACCTTGAAGGGGCTTCAGTGGTGGCCGTCCGGACTATTGTTGATTGTTCGGATTTGGTTTTCGCTCAGACCCAGAGCACAAGCTAATAAATGCATGCGTGTCTGACATTGGATTTCATTCCGTGTGAATTAAATCGATTTCTGTTAATGTATGTCTGTTTGGTGGTGGAGGATTTATTCTCTACTTAACACCTTGGTATATATTAATAGTGATTGATCGAATGGCGTGAATTGTCAATGTAAACCCTATCCTCCAGTTTGCGTTGCATTGTGTGATGAGACTTGGGTCTTATAATGGTTTCATTTTTCTAAAAAGCATTGCGTTGTTTAATGATTTACTTTAATTTATCCGAACGAAAGAATTCATCAGAGATTGGATTAATAATATCCAATGAGAATAACTCGTTAAAGATAGGATCAGTAGTATCCTAGAACGAGTGTGAAGAGTATTATTTTCTCCAAAAATAATAATAATAATAATAATAATTTAGTTTTGAAAATTTTATCTAAATATACGTATTTGAGTATATTATTATATTTTTATGTGGATAATCGAGTATATAAAGATTTCGAATTTACGAGTAATTAACGGATATTCGAAGTTTTAATATACTGGATAGATATAGAATCACACTCTACTCGCCCGAAGATGTTCGGATGGTGGTTCGAAACATCATCAGAAATTATGTTCGAGTTTCGAAAGTGGTGCATCTATATATTTCCATTGACTGGTATGAGAACCAATACTTAGTTAGTACACATTGCTATGATTTGCACTAAGATATGATTTTTGACTATATATAAAGATTATATATTTGAAAAATTAATCACCTAATTGAGTGCTGGTTGTGATGTTTGATAATTAGTTTCACAAATTAAAATATTAGAATGATAATTAATTAAACCAATAAATAAAATTTAGTTGGGTTGGTTAATTAAACAACTTTTAACTACGTTCCTTTTCGAGGACAAAAAGATTTTAAGTGGGGGCGATTGTAACGACCCGGAATTTTGGGGCCAATTTAAAAATTTTATTTTAGAAATTTTAATGGATTTTAATGTTTAGAATAATTTATTTTAAATAATAACGACTAAGAATTTACTTTAAAACGAATAAATTCAATTTAATTATAAAAGGCAGTTTAAAACAGCGCTGCAGTTTGAAAATTTAAATTTGAACTTTGACTGAATGTACAGGATTCAAAATAAATCAGAATTGAACGAAACCAAAAATATTTAAATCTGTTTAATCATATCTTTCTAACGAATCTGAAAAACTGAAATTCCGTTTTAAAAATCAAAAGTTATGGCCAATTCAATTTTTAGAAAAGTCGTTGTAGAATTTATATATATATTATATAGGGCCCGAAAGGCTACTTTTCACATATGAAGGAATTTCGACTCGAAACCACTTCCATTGAGTTCGGAATGACGTTCCTGCATTGGAAAACAGTAAACACTTATATATTTTGAGTTTCAGAATTTATTTGTTTAAAAATGTATTTTTAATATTAAATATATTGGTTTTAAAATAGCCATTTTTCAAACGACCTCGGTTTTCGACGAAACCACTTTTGTTGGAACCGGAATGTCAAATTATTGCTAAGTTTCAATTTTCATAATTTTTCGAATCAATATGTGAGTGTGGCAAAGGAAAACGTGTTTTGTCAGTTTCGGTCAAATTTAATCAGCTTAAAAACAGCCATTTTTCAAACGGTATCAGAATTCGACGAAATTAGTCTCGTTAGAACCGTATCGTCATAACAAAGCCAAATATACTTTTTCTGGATTTTTCGGAGTCCGTATGTGGCCCCGGTGAATTTAATTGTACGTCAGAGTTAAATAATTAAAAGAATTATATCCTAATTTAAATAAAAATATATCGTAACAGCCAAATTGGGTTACGGGGCCTATTCCATTGCGTCCGGAACGGGGGTATTTTCCTAGGAACATTTTTCGTTGGATTTAATTTGGAGTTCCGGGCGATAAACGAATTTAATAGAATTAAATGAATTAAATAAATTAGAAAATACGCGTATAAATACGCTTGGCCATACGTAACCCTAATTCACAATGTACAGCCGCCGTATACCCTGATTAATGACCAGAATGATCCCAATTTCAAACGCTAATATTTTCCAAACCAATTCGAATTAGACCAAGTGCCATATACCAAATCGAAGAACGTTCAGAGGCCTTTGATTTGGTACGGGGATGATGGGTTTCTGTTGCACGGATTTCGAGATTTCAAGGCCCAAAGGTGGCGCGTTGCGATGTGGTTTATAGGCCATAGGGGGGTTCGAGCTGGGCGGTGCTCGGGCCGTGGGGATGGCATGCGATGGCGGTGGCCGTGGTGGTCTTGGATCGGAGTACGGCGACCCGGATGGAGGTGCGCAGGGGAGGGAGCAAACGAAGACATTGGGTTCCTGTAATCGATGGGTAACAGAAGGAAGAAGGAGCGGCCTGGAAAAGAGGAACCGACTAAGACTAAGTTAATTTATTTAATTGTTAAATTAATTATGAAATTAGTATATTTAAATTTCAAATGATCATATCTTTTTCAAATCTAATCAGAAATTGACGAAACTGATTGCGTTGGATTCGTATTTCCGAGATCTACGCTATGGAACACACTAGAACTGAAAATGAGCAGAGCAAAATTCAAGGAAATTTCAGAGCTGAAATGTTCAGATTCAAATCAAAGTGAGAAATCGATTTATTTTCTTTTTATATAATTCGAATTTAATTCTGATTTCATCATCACCAAGTTTTAGTTAATTCCTATTTGTTCTTATGCACGTTTTGTTCTATGTTGATTGAAATGTTTAAATCTGTTTGTTTGGTAAAGTTATATGGTGATAAATCTTTGTGATGATAAATGGAATAAATCAAAAATGTATGATTTTTGTTTAGCCAAAGGGATCAAACTGGAATCATTTTATATAATCATCATTCTTGTTAAGATCTGAATAGTTATATTTGAATTATCATTTTTGTCTAAATCATATTAGTCAAAATAAAAATGAACATTGAATTTAAATGGAATTTTATCTATTTGTTGAAATAATATTCCCAACAAATATGGAAACATCAATTTTTAGACAATTGTTGAATTAGGATTTTCAACGAATAGAAACATCACTTCTGTTTATTTGTTGGATTAGAATTTTCAACAAACATGGGAACATCAACTTTTGTCATTTTTATGTTAAATCAAAATGCAATATCACTCTTACCATTTGATAAGGAAATAAAAACCACATTTTTATGGGTGAGGTACAACATTAGAAAAGAATCAACATTTTGTCAAAAGATTGATTAGCGAATAAAGTGACCATTTTTGTCAAAGAATGATAATTGAAACAAAAATAGCATTTTTGTCAAAGGATGATAATTGAAACAAAAATAGCATTTTTGCCAAACTTGATTTGTGGACAAGAATTTGATAAAAATACACATTTGTATATATTGAATAGCATTTGATAAAAATACATATTATTATACATTGAATATCATTTGATAAAAATACACATTTGTATACATTGAATAGCATTTGTTAAAAATACACATTTGTATACATTGAATAACATTTGTTAAAAATATACATTTTTATACATTGGATAAAATAATAACATTTTGGTCAAATTGTGATTAGTGAATAAAAATAACATTTTGGTTAGAACATGATTTATGAAAAAAAAATAACATTTTTGTTAGAATTCGATTTATGAAATAAAATCACATTTTTATCAAAACTTGATTTTTGAAGTGAAAATATCAATTTTGTCAAAACAAGGTCATTGAAATAAGAATATGTTCTTTTATTTGCGTTCACAAATGCAAATATCCATTGAAAATAAACTTTGCTCTTTTATTTGCATTTGTAAATGCAAATATACTTTGAAATCAAAAAAAAAAAAATTTGTTCTTTTTTTTGCATTCAATAATGCAAATATAACATAGGAAGATAAGTTAACCTCTTATTGTATTCTACAATACAAATAAACATAGTAAATAAAAGTTCACTTTTCATTTGCATTTTTCAATGCAAATATAACATGACATAAAAGTTCACATTTTATTTGCATCTCACAATGTAAATACAACTTGAAAATAAAAAATACATTTTTATCTGTGTCTCACAACACAAACAAAACTAGAAAATAAGATATGCATTGAAAATAAAAAGTATCCTTTTATTTACATTCTCTAATACAAATTTACATTTAAATAATAAAAGTCGTTTAATTTGCATCTTCCAATGCGAATATACATTGAAATAAAAATGTTCTTTTATTTGCCTCCTCCGTTGCAAATAAACATTTAAAGGAATAAGTACATATTTTTTTGCAGTTTTAGATGCAAACAAAATATGATTTGGGAAGTTACATTTTTGTTTGCAGTTTTAGATGCAAACAAAAACATTAGAATGAATTTTATATTTTATTTTGTATTTTATATAAAATAAAAAGATTACATTCTCAGGTAATATTGTTTTCAATTGAAAGACTTGATTTTTATTGTCATTTGTCAACAATAGAAAAAGAATGGAAATAAAAGACTATATTTTTATTGCCATTTGTTCACAATAAAAAGAATAGAAATATATGTCTGAATGTTGAAATATGTGATGTGTTAAATATAATATTTAGTATATTCAAGTCTGAATATTACACCCCCATTTACAAGTTATCCGACTTGTTTATGTGATTGGGGCGATAATTTTCACACATCGCCCAAGTACACAAATAATTTATTATTTGGTTGATGGATGAAACCCCACACGGGTATTGGGATGATACTGGATACACACTAATCCCAATATTTAGTTATATGTCAATCGGTGGATTGACAGTCTGTGATGAGCGTCAGTTATTTACTTTAATGCTCACATAGTTATAAATTTTCACTCTGGTCGTCATTTGGATGTTTAATAACTATTCATCATGATTGTTGATTTCATGCAATATATGGTTGTTGATTGAGTCACATTCCAATAAAGGATATTCTAGAAAAAGAATATTTTAGAAAATGTCTTAGAAAATATCTTAGAAAAGAATATATTTTGGAAAATATATTTTTATTTATATGAACTAGTTATTAACTAGAATAGATCATTAAATTAAGATTTAATGAAGTTTTCCAATTAGAGAATATTTAATTGAAATTAAATTAAATAAATTGGATTTTGGGTTGTCGTGAATGGTGTCTTCAATAACACCTTTCTTAAACCCAGTTGAAAAGAACAAATCTTTAAATTAAAATTACTAGAGTTTCAAACTATATTTTGTAATTGGATTTGTGAATTGAGTTTATCGTGAACAATGTTTTTCAACGACATCTGTTCTTTAACTCAATTGACAGTGGAAATATGATTTGGAATTTATAAATCTTTTATTAAGATTTGAATGGGAATTTTCCTAAAAGTAAAGTTTTCCAATTTAATATATTAAATTGGAGTCGAATGGAATTTGAATTAATAATAACCGAGATAAGCTTCTGTAAAAGAAAATCGATACTACATATGAAATTTAAAAGGCTTTGCCATTATTCCATTTATATTATTAGTCGAATACAGAAATTTATAACGATTATATATTGATTTGACTTCTGTGGAGATTCCATATTTTATGGAAGATGATTTTTGGTTTATCGTGAACGATGTTTTAAAATGACATTAGTTCTTCAACCCAGTTAAAGATAAGATTTCTTTCTTAAATTTAAATAATCATTGAATAATGATTTGTGATATTTAAAACCAAATTGGGGTTTTAATAAATCTTTAAAGAAAATATTTAAGAATAATGTAAAGAATTTATCTTTGATAAGATAATGTGAATATTTTATTTAAAATAATATTCTGAATTGGAATGAGGCATTGGATGTGTTTTTAATAATACTTGATTTTAATTATAAAAATACGAGAGTTATTCAGAAAGACCGGGTTTAACCCATTCCGAATAATTACTACGATGATGAAGAGTCAAAGATGAAGACGATGTTTGAAGACCGACGATCTTCACATCGAATGGATGTGTTGCTACAGAGACCCTTGATGGGAGTAGCTACCTTGAAGGGGCTTCAGTGGTGGCCGTCCGGACTATTGTTGATTGTTCGGATTTGGTTTTCGCTCAGACCCAGAGCATAAGCTAATAAATGGATGCGTGACTGACATTGAATTTCGTTCCGTGTGAATTAAATCGATTTCTGTTAATGTATGTCTGTTTGGTGGTGGAGGAATTATTCTCTACTTAACACCCTGGTATATATTAATAGTGATTGATTGCATGGCGTGAATTGTCAATGTGGCACGCCAAGATGCATATGATCAAGGCTTTTGTTGAAAAGCAGGGCCTTGTGGGATGATCAAAGCATATCCTATTACGGCATAGCTTTGTGTATATCGTGTCTTCGGGAGCTTCACACCCCGGTATGAGTCAAAAACGGAATATGGACCGTAGGGAGTGCACACGTTCCTTTCTAGCTAGTGGTAGTGTCAGTGCTTTAACACGGCCTGGCATTTTACTTATGTGGATGATGGATTTTGAGGTGCCTTGGATTTTTATAGGCCGATAGTGGTCATATTATAGGTTCAAAGGAACTGGGAAACGTGTGTTCAGGCATAACTAATCCACTACCGATAGGCGGGGACCGGCCCTACCGCATCCAAGGGTTCACTGCGGGGGATCCTGAGGCATTTGCTAGAGTGTCTCAAATCGGAGAGGAGCTTGTCCCTAGCCTCGACTCATGATGGAAATCCAATTTCCAATACGACCTTGCGGTTTTGATTGTAGAACTAGTATGGAGACATAGTAGGATGGGGTACTATGCCGTCTATGATTAATACATTATGATTGAAATTGTTTTTGAAATATATATACCCATAGATATATACACTAATATTAACTCTGTTTTATCGTATCAAGCATTTTTGACCATTATTTGGTAAAACCCTATCCTCCGGTTTGCGTTGCATTGTGTGATGGGACTTGGGTCTTATAATGGTTTCATTTTTCTAAAAAGCATTGCGTTGTTTAATGATTTACTTTAATTTATGCACTGGAAATACAATGGAGTAAACCCGTTCCGCGTTAGCGGCGTGATCCTGTGATTAGCCTTATTATTAGATAGTTAAGTTAAGATTTCTCATACCAGTCTCATGACTGACCTGTAGTTTGTTTCACTGGCAAACTCGGGTGCCCTTATTTTCCACACGGGCAGTCGAGTAGCTTTTTGCAGATATATTTACAAGATCCTGGTTTGCAGCTGAAGCGGTATTCAGAAAGCTCTGTATCCGTGTATTCCTTTCAGTTGTATATTTGTAATATTTTTCCGCTGCTATTTAAATGTAATTTAAAACTCTGATATTATTGTGTTTCTTTGTGTAATAAGTATTCATACTCTATAATATTCTTGTGCTCTAATGTAATTGTTGTAATCAGCAATAAAATGTTCTTCAGTTTGTGTTCTGATGTGTGTTGTTCTCAAAGCAATCTAGACTTTCCTTTACTGGGAAGTTTGGGCCGTTTCAGGCAGTCGAGTGGCTTGTTTTGCAGATATGTATTTACCGAGCAGGATTCTGGATCGAAGCTTAAAGCGGTGTCCAGAGCCTTGATAGTCTTCCGCTGTGTTAGTTTATTGGTTCTGCTGTATTATTATTTCGATGTACTCTGATATATTTTGTACTCTGATGTAACATTATTATGATGTTTATAAAAGTCTTCTGTTATTTTTTCTGATGTGTTGTATGCCCAGAGTTAGCGTATGCGGTTTTCGAACGGTCTTGGTCGATTTTGCGATCAATTAGGTCCGGGCGAAATCCGTGTCATTACAGTTCCACAATTCAGTTGATTTTGATCTACATATTTATTCTTTTCTGTTACTAGTCATTATTAATCTAAAGCTAAATTCAACAATTGATAGATTTATTTTTTCAACTGCTATTTATTATATAATATAAAGCTAAATTCAACAATTGATAGGTTTATCTTTTTTCTACTGTTATTTATTATATAATCTAAGCTAAATTCAACAATTCAATTGATTTTGACCTATAGATTATCCTTTTCTACTGATAATTATTATTATTCTAAAGTTAAATTCAACATTTCAATTATTTTTTATCCATAGTTTATTTTTTCTATTGCTAATTATTATATAATCTAAAGATAAATATAATTGTCATTTAAATTTATGAAAATACATAGATTATAGGTAACAGTAAATGTGTTCTAAAAAATATGCAAAAACAAGTTGCATGTCAATTTTAAGCTAAACTACTTATAGAAATGGATCAATAATCTTTTATTAGTTATGGTTACCTTCTAAATTAGAACCATATTATGTCAATGTGGAATTGAATATTTTACATTATAACGAACTTGATTCATGATCTTTTTTTAAATATGTTTTTCATATGAAATGCTAAATCACACTCCTTTTGGAGGTGTGTTTCTGTAAAGCAGTCTTTTACTTTTCATGGCAATCATCATACCATGATGTTTTTGCAAAATCAAAATACTATTGGGTGAAACCAAATTTAATGCTTGATTTTAGATTACCAATTAGCTTTAATTTCTTTTATAGGCTAGACTCACGTACGAAAATGGACTAAGAAAGTGAAATATGGAAACATTGCATTTGAAAGAAAAAAAAAACATAAAATTCACGAATGAGATGGAAACATCATCCTAAAAATACAACTATCTATTGATATTTTTGTGAGTATTTATGGATTTGTATTTAGTTTCATTTTTTTGATGTTTTAATGCTATAATAGTTATTATAGATATTAGAACATAACACAACGCTTGTAATTATTATTATGATTTAAATATAAATTTTATTTTGTAGCAAAAACAGAATACATTCTACTTTTAGCAAGTATAAGAATATGCCTATATATGTGTCATCACAAGCTTGTATAATTTCTTATATGCATATGAATTTGCTATAATAGAAGTGTATAAATATAAAACTAACATTCTCTTCAAGCAGTTCTGACTACAACAACATCTAACTGCAGTAACTAGGAATCCAACATGCATCTTAGACTTCTAACTGCTAAATTTGTCTATTTTATTTATTAGATATATAAATGGTTTTCATACAATGTTAGTGCAATAAAAATAATTTTTTTATTTTGTACTAAAAAATGCACAACCTTGTACCAATGTCTAATACAATGTATGAAATTATGAATATACTGCATGTACAAATCGATGAGAATACATCAGACTTCGAAGCTACACAAGACAAAAAAGAAATAATAAAAAAGACAAAATAAAGAAAAGAATGAAAAGCAACACATAGAAACACATAAGAAAAAAAAGAGGTAGAAAAACAAAACATTACGGTAGTACAATATGAAAAGTTGACAACCTAGAAGATGTAGAAGTAGAAATCATCAACAATACGTACAAATGTAATCTATGAGGTATTTTTAAGATGATTTAATTGATCAAAATACAGGATGAATTTACAGAAAATCAATTAGAATTTCTACAAAGAAAATGCTATCTAACAACTTTATCAGAATATTCTACGAAGGTCATGTTGATATATTGGATTTTAATAAGTTTGTTAGAAACTTGGATGCTTTAATTACTTGCTTCACAATTGAAAAGGAAATGTTTGTGATTGAAGGAGAAGTAATGGAAGTCACAGCAGATGATATAAGTTTGACTTTTGAAATGCCAAAATTGGGTTAAAAAACCTTCTTCACTTTAGGAGCAATGGTGGTAACAAACTTAAAGGAAAATGAATAGTCGCGCATTAGGAAAAACTTTGGTCGATGTGGTTTTATATGAAGAGAGATTATTGAAAAAGGAATTAAGAAGTTATTGACCACTAAAATCTATCCAGAAGAACAAGATCTATTGCTTCTTCTAACAATGCGCATTTTAATAACATTCTTCTTCCAAACAATCAAAAACTTCTATGATGGACATACATTCCATATATACATAATCTGAGAAAGATGAATTCAGTCCTGTGGCCCTTCTCATTGAATGAAAGCATAACAAAAAGCTTAACTCACTTCAAGAAATCTCCAAGGAATATTTCTGGGTGTATAATGCTTACTTTGGTATGTACTAGCAATGTTCATTTTAAGCAAAATTACTATAAGCTAACTTTATTTTCATTTATCACAGTATTTGTTATGCAAGCATATCAAAATAGTTAACCTTAAAAAAATTACTAACTCCATATTACCAAGAGCAGCTAAATGGAATCTCATCATATTGAGACACAGAATATCATATGGTGGTCTTAAATACTTGCCAAAATCAAGGATCGCTATTCTTTAAACAATTTATGTTCTCCATTAATATTTGTAATTAAAAATGTCAAACAATAATATATTGAATTTTTATACGTAGATCAGCAAAGATCTACAAAACATCAATGAATATGAAAAAATTCTTGTAAGAAGTCAGACAAATAATTGAGGAAACATAAGTTCATAAAGCAATCCGGATTTCAAGTTTTAAAGGGATGATCTGGGACATCAAAATATAATGCAGTTTCAAATATAACAGGTGGAGATAAAGATGAAAGATATGCAAATGCCAATTATATGAAGAAATCGAGTTGAGAAGAGGAAAAACTTAGAGAATATGAAGTTGTTGAAAGAAAATAAGATTTTAGGACAAAAACTTCAACAAACTCCAGAAAGTACCAACAACAATGATAATACCAAGCAAATTTAGCTATACAACGACAAACCAATGAATTTAACACTACTGACATTCAAGTTGATCAATACATAAGAATACATTGAATTGATGGAGTCAAAAGCTCCAATCATAAATGAAAAGGAAGACTAGAGCCAATAACATGAAGAAGTCAAGATTGGAAATGCAGAGGAAGTAAAAACACTGAAACAAATTTCAATGATTTAACAAATAAAAATAAAAGGAAAAAGAGCAAAAAAAAAAAAGATTAGGATTTTACTTATGAGAAACCAAAAACAAGAATAAAAAACATTCAAAAAGATGATGAAGGTAAAGTGAAAGCGATAGAAGTTATTGATGTTGAAAATATGGATATACCGTAAGAAGAATCTACACTGCCAACTAAAAGCATGGATGACTCTCATCTTCATCTTTTAAACAATGAAAAACCGTCTAGTATTATTGTAATTTTTTACTGTGTAAGTGAAGTAAATTAATTATCAAAACTCATTTAAATTGAATAATAACAAAATGACAAAGCAACTACCTGGACTAACATTTTATCTATTAACTTTAAAGTGCTGTAGCTTGGGAAGGTTAAATAGGAAAGGAATTCATCATTATCCAGAGAAAAGACACTAAAGGCATTTTATAGGGATCTTTCATCACTGCTCAGGTTATTTTTTTCATCTACGAAATAAAGATATGTAAAAAAATAAGACCCAAGAATAACACTATTATATTGAACTTTACATTCTAGTATCTTATTTTTATGGTTCACTCACATTACCATGCACAAATTAAGTATGCACCATTTTACACAACAGATGATCAAATTCTTATATTATTTAATACCACTCTATTAATAAATAATTTATACTACTATTTTTCTACATAATATTGTAATTAATAACTTCACATAATATAGACTAAATGCAATATATAGCCTGTATGTTTATACTATAAAACTTATATATTTTCTATTTTTTGAATTACAAGTGATAAATTGGTTCTGACAAAAAATAAAGCACAGTGATCACAAATACTATTTCACAACAATGATGACAATAAAATTTCTGCTTATTTTTATTAGTTCATGTAAACCTGTTGATAAAGTTACAAAATAGAATAAGAAAATTTTATTTCATTAGAAAGCATTAACATATAATTTTGAGAACCTTATAAGATATCTTGTCATCCCAAAGATCAAAGAAATTGTCAACTATAAATTTCCAAAGACACTATTTTTTCCAATGCACAAAGATCTACACTGGACTTTAGTAACTCTAGACTCCACAACCATGGAATGGAAGCACTATGATTCCTTGAGACCTATTAGACCAATTGCAAATACAAATTCAAACTACAAGCAAGCACACTAACTGGTAAGTCCTACTTACCAAAAATTGTTTACTTGTTCATAACATAACTTCTTAATATTATTCTACTAACTAATCCAGAGAGATGGAGTACAAAAGTATATCCTATAAGAATGGAACGAAAAACAAATCAAAAAGAAAATGATGCCAAAGAAGAAGATTGATCAACCAAATTGTCCACAGTAGCCATCTACAACATAATATCTTGCCATACATAGATGAGCATTACTTGGAAATTTTCCTTCAAATAGCATAAGCTCCCCTCATTCATTATTGATAAGGTGTAAAATTTGAATACTGTATCATCCTAGTGTTCCATCATGTAGTCATAAAGCTTTTAAAGATTAGACATCTCGATAACGATTATATTCTTTCCCCCCTTTAAATGCAAAATGAAAAATGTGCTACTTAAGTGCAAAAATCTCCTCGACACTAGTAAGAATGGTCTGATCCTATTTGGTTATGACCACATTTTTTCCTTTAATATCCTCAAAAAATTCAGCAATGTTACCCATTAGGGTGTGCATGGGCTCCTTCTCAACTTTAAACTCATCCTTAACCTTTTCTTCCTCTCGATAGTTCTCCTTTAGTTGGTTGGATTGAAATTTTTCTAGTGCCTTCCCTGCGTTTAGCATCTGATCATACTCCTCTCTTTTGCATCATGAGACATAATCTCGGTGTAATTGGCTTTGTTGATGCCAGCTAACTCTTTGCACATTGTTTATAACCCTCAAGTTTATCTATATCCTTCTAGACTGTATCCAAATTTCACAAAATGACCTTTTTGTCATGAATGACCAAATCGGTATTAAACTATACTCCCCTCAAAACCCTCACTGGGTGTGACCACCTTGCTTTTGCATTGAGATCATACTGTCTTTAAATTGAATAAAATAGGTCCAAATTTAAATTGTGGAAATTTATTAATTGATTAAATATAATAAAAAATAGTTTGCAATATAAATATGTTTAGAACAGTTAGAGAATAAATTTTGTTGTAATAAAGATTGATCACTAAATAGTAATAAACAAACAAAGAACTAAGTAAGTTTGTCATTTATTGAAATGCAAATTATAGATTGAGATGCCAATTGATTTATTAAGGATTGAATAAATCAACCGGTCGGCTTTGCCAAAAAAAAGGATTGAATAAATGGAAAAAGTAATAATTATTATAATTAGCCTAATTAAACAAGCCTGAACTCGTTAGACCTTTTTTCCCTTTCTTTGGAAGCTGCATCCATTTTTGAATTCATGCAAAAATCCTACTTCACTTAAAAAAAATCAATTGGAGCCTTAATCGATCAAAATAAAATCACGCTGAATTTTTAAAAGGAAAATAATCAATAACAAGAAAATGTCGTTCGATTTAAGGGCGAGACAGGTAATTACATAAAGATGGTAATGATCCTCATAGGCGCGTTGCGATGAGGTTATGTCAGAGCTATATGTTGGCGATTTAGGGTTTGGGCGTGCGAGCTTTATGGCGGACTCATATGATTTCGCATGGAGTAGGGTTGTGGCGTTATGGGTGTAACAACCCGCTCAAAATGGGCCTAAATCCCGACCAAGAAAAGACCTATCGAAACTTAAAGTCATTCTAAATGGATTGTTGGTTCCTATAAGGAAATACTAAAAACAGATGTCACAGAGCAATCTAAATGAAATCAGAATCTCAAATAGCGGAAGGGATAAAATATAATATCTAAACTGATGTACCATAAATAAAATCATCATAAATGTCAGACACACTAAGTCTGAATAATAGTAGATAAAGGTGCATCAATAATTATCCCAGTACATCATGATAATAATACCAATACTGCCATAAAATAACTAAAGCCTTCATCGTAGGGTTCCATCTCCAAGGCATCACTAGTCATGACTGATCCCTGCATCCTCACCTACGAACCTGATGATGTTAGGAGGAGGGAGGTCAGAACATAAAGTTCTGGTGAATGAAAAACATATAAGTTTAGAAATGACTATTTCCTACATTTGGTAGTGTAAATTCTTCATGTCATGTCTACGCAAACAAACATACACAACTAAATATATGAGGCTGACATATACTACGATCACTTAAGGCCTACATGTAAATCTAAGGGCGGACATCCCTATAGTCACTTAACACCGCACACGTAATCAAAGGGCAGACTTACTTACAGTCACTTAATACCCCCACGAGGCAGGAAATACCTAGTCACTTAAGGCCATTACCTAATTTTATTTAGGGTGAACATCCCTACAATCACTTAATACCCTCCGGCGGACCCCCAACCACTTAAGACCTCACCTCTAAAGTCTACGTTATAATACTCTCCTTGGAGGTCGAGAAATAGTAACGACCATTTACTATTAGGTTTAGGAAGGAATACAACTTCCAACCCTTACTAGCCCTAGATAAGAAGCGAACATTACTTGGAGAACTATCATACTCATACGCTATCGTCTATTGGGACCATTTAATACCTTATAAGAGAAAGGCAAACTCAAAGACCACTTAAAACCTCGAAGGGCGGGTCCCATGGCTTTGGCCCAGAACCAAGGAGTATGAATGAACCTAGTCCTAACCATTTAATACCCAATAAGAGGCAGGTCAGCCACTTAATACCTTTCCCAAGGAAATCCTACTTCATACACACACATACACACACACATACACTCTAGACATCTCACATTGAACCATCCACTTGTAGATCCTGAATTTTTCAGGTGGTTCTGAGCAGGCTTCTACTATAATTTGGGCATAACCTCGCGTCTTAGTGTACTAGGTATAATGGCCCATAACACCTAAACCTCTTGCATTAACCAATCATACTTGTAGATGCTGGATATGCCAATCATTTCTGGGCAGGCTTCTACTACAAGTAATGGTTAACCTCATGTCCATGTGTCATTAATTATAATTAAAGTCATTAACTCACACAACTGCATACGTATTCCTATGGGGACATTCAAATTTATTTCCTAATTTAAACTATTTAGTGCACACTTAATACACATTAATATTATGTTTAATTATTCTATATATATATATATATATATATATATATATATATAGGAGTGAATTATGCGAATGAGAATAATGACGTAACCACGTTTGAAATATCAGTCCTAACAGTCACTATTGAGGCATACAAGTTGATTTCCCTATAATTTAACATGGTACTACATTTCGCAATTAATGATAAAAAGGGAAAATATAAACATCTACATACAACTTGTAACCAAGGCTTGAATGATTATTTCAATAATAGAATAGAGACAAGGTGTAATATTCCAAAACATATAAGTAAAATCTGCTTTTGATACTAACCCACATTTTATGTACTTTTTGCATACAAAGTCTTAATACTTTAATAATTTGCAAGTAGTACGTTCAGATGATCTATTTTAGAAATAAATGTTTAAACCTATTCAATTTTCAATACTTAAGTCCTTAAGCTTTTACAACCAAAATATACATATATATGAATTTACAGATTTACAATAAGGGATTTAAACCATATTCAAGAATCATACCAACACCCAAATGTCTTTTCTTCCAATACATCAATAATCCAAACCAACTATAACTGATTGACCCTTTCTACGTATAAACATAAATAATGGAAGTTTTGAGGGATTTGATATTATTTTCTTTTTGCATAAATCCAAATCTTCCTAGGCACAATAATCCAAATTTATACTATTAAATCATAGTAAATAGCAAATTTAAAGGATTTTCACTCATATTAATTTGATATAGAAAAAAGTAAAAATTGTTGTAGAATTGAATATGAATCCAGCCTACGAAACCATGCTACAATTCTTCTATAATATATGTATATATACATATACATAAGAATTAGAACCTCGTATATATATATAAAGGAAATTCCAGAGCCTAAATCTATAGAAAACTTAGATTAAAGAAGGTAGAATGAAGGTTAAAGAAGTAGAAGAGTTCCTAACCTTTCTATGGAATTGGAAATAGCAGAAGAGCAGTATAGAGGTGTAAAGAGGAATACAAATAGGGTTTGAGTGAGGCCAGAGAGCTCTTTTTATTGTTGCAAGTGTAATTATAGACCATTGGATTATTTATATTTAATTTGTACGGTCTAACTGATGCAATTTATATAAAACTCCCTAATAAAACACATATCCACCATTATTCCCCTAGGAGGGCGGTCTACCCCTTTATAAGAGGGTGGTCGAACCCCTCCTATAGGGGAGGTCGACCCCCTTATGGGGTCATCTAGGAGGATTTAATCCTCCTGTAACATTGTTTTCTAACTAATTCTAAATCGATTGCTTTGATTTATTCTCATATGTTGATTATCTTTGTACCTTCATATGAATATATACACACAATTTCAAATTGACTCGGAATATTCTTTCATGCCAATCTCTAATTAAATATATTCCAAATTAACATATAATTTATTTGAATTTCAAACCTTGTGTGTTAATATTTACCCACAACTTGTTTTATTAATATCTTTTACATACGGACTCCGTTTTCAGTATATAAATATGCAAACAAAACAGAATCTGGCCACAAACACAATAGAAATATTTTCGTGGCCTAACTCCCAATTATTCAAAATTCCATTTTCAGCCAATTATCTTATTATTTATGATTATTATTTATTTTAAATTAAATTATCTTATGTCTATTTTAGGTTTATTTTATGGGGTGTTACATTCTCCCCCTTATAAGAGATTTCATCTTGAAATCTTTTGAAGGGGCGAAGAACACAACTCGCTCTAAACAACCATGTTGTACACCCATGTTATTTTATATGCATCCATAAACATCCATAACTCATAGTGATTATGAAATACAGACTTGCTAATAGTGAGCTTAGTCCTAACGTGTATATGTAGTAAGTAATGCTATATGTATGAAAAACACCCTAATATGCATACGGTTCTATATGAGTGCACGTTGCATTTGTGTTGCAACCATCTCCTACCATTCAATCAAGCAATCACAATGCAACCAAAAAAGGAAATTTAAGAGGATATAATTACCCGAGAAAAGCTCTGTATGAGTTTGTCTATTCTTCTCCTCAGTTTCCCAAGTGCTTTCAGCAAGGTTATCTCCCTACTGTACTCAGAGTAGGAGAATAGATTTGTTATGGAGTTTTTTAATTATGTGCTCCATAATATTTGTGGTGACACGGGGCACCCTAGACTCCAACTCGAAGCTATCTAATTCCTTAATATCATCAAGCTCGAGTATGACATATGAATCATAAAGGATCTCTGAAGATGAGAAATGTGGAAAATGTTACAGACCCCCCCAATAAACGCTCGGGAAGATCCATACGATAAGCCAACTTCCCAACTCTATTCACAATCCTAAGTGGCCCAATAAATCTGGGAGCTAACTTCCTAGTCTTCCCAAATCGGACTGTCTTCTTAAGAGGGGAAACCTTAACAAACACTAAATCTCTGACACCAAATTCAAGTTCCTTCCTCCTCCTATCAACATATGACTTCTACTGGTCCAGGGTAGCTTTCGTTCTCTTCCGAATCAAAGCAATAATCTCCGTAGACTCACGGATAAGGTCTACTCCAGGTAGAATTTTGTCGGTTGTTTCCCACCGACAAGTAGGCCATTTGCATGGCCGCCCATACAATGCCTCATAAAGGGCCATCAATCGTTTCTTGGTAACTATTATTATATGAGAGCTATACCAAAGGCAAGTGCTGCTCCCAAGCTCCTCCGAAATTGATGACTCAAGCTCAAAGAAGATCCTCTAGAACTCTGTTTACTCTTTCCATCTGACCGTTAGTTTGCGGGTGATAGGCTATACTCAAACTCAGCGTCGTTCACAAGGCTTCTTGCAGGCTCCTCCAAAACTTACTAGTAAACAAGGGGTCTCTATTACTAACCATTGTAGTCGAAATCCCATGCAGTATAACAATTTCCTTGACTTACAACTGAGCTAATAAAGTGACGATCCTATTCTTCTTGATCTGAATAAAATGGGTGCTCTATGTTAACTCTTCCATAGTGTCACATTCTTCATATTTCACGTGTTTAACTGCGTTCACAGATTATTCCATCGTTTGATGGCTTTTTCTAATTGGGTGTAGCCCACTTACTATTGTATTTATAACAATTCCTTTGTTCTTTTGTTGAGGGTATCTTTTGGTGTAACTAGACCCTGATTATTTCCACCAACAATCTACCCCTTATCCCTTGGGGGAACCTTGTACTTATTAATATTTCCTTCATGAATCAACTTCTTAATGATATCTCTCAAATTTCGACACTTGTTAGTCATGTGGCCATGGATCTTGTGAAATAGACATAATTTCCCAAATCACTTCTCATTGTCAGTTGAATCCCTGGTTGAAGGCTTCTTTACTGAACTGAAGTACATGTATCAAGATATATATTTTACAATGAGTCATTTAGTGGGGTGAAACCATTGGAGCTTAAGAGCCTATTGCTTACTTCGCATCCCTTTGTTGAATGCAACTTTTATTTCCATTACCACCTCCTTCTTTATTTCCACCTTGTTAATTCAGATTATATATATTTACCTCTAGTTTCCCGGAGTTATCACCTGATTGTTGTACTAGTACGTTGCCTTAGATTCCCTCGAAGTTGGGTCCTACTCTTTTCTATAAGCTCTTCTGGATTTTTTCCTTCAAGAGAATCTAGTTAACTTTTGCATAAATCTGGTCCAGGGTCGAGGGAGTTTTGTCGGTCAGCCATTCTCTAAATTTATAATTAGGATCCACTCCTTTGATTAATGCCATCAAGATTGTTTAATCATCAAGTTCGCTCACCTCTGTTATTGTAACATTAAACCTATCTAGATAATCTTTTAGAGGCTTTAAAGACCCATATTTTAGCGATTAGATATTTAAATATTAATCGTCAATTGAGTGGCGGTTCCAAAAGTGACATCTCGCATACGATTGGATCAGAACTCAATACCACTTTCATTGAGTTAGGACCAATGGCAGGAACATTTTAGAGTATAAGTATCGATATGTTTCGACTGCTGGATTATTGGCTGGTAGCCTGGGATCGATTCGTGAATAGATTCAAAATGCTAACTTTTGTATAAGATGAATGGAGTTCATCCATGGTCGGTACTCGACCAATGGAGCTCGTATGTGTCTGGATCTGTGCAAATCCTGAAATAGGTTCGTTTGTCATTTCTAGCCATAGTTCACCGTTCGTGAATTTTCTGGTCGAGGTCCTTGAAGAATAAAGAGGCATAGGGAGCAGTTCTTCCTATTTGTGGCAGTAAGAGGTCAAATCGTTAGCTAAAGGAGCCGAAAATGTAAGATGAATTACCACCGTTCATCTCAAAGTCTATGTAACACCCCACACCCGCTACGGTCACTCACTAAGGGAATGCCATAACATCGGTGGAGTATTTTAAGTGAATATAGAACAGAAAAATTACAACAAGACAAATATAAGTAATACTTGAGAATTTAAAACATCATTTCATTTCAGCGGAAAGTAAAACATGTTTGGTTACACCAAAACCATAAATAACCTAATCCCATTACATAACCTAATAGCCATAATATCCATCCTGATAAAAACGAAAGTACATAATCCCATTACATAACCTAATAGCCATAATAGAAAAGATAAACTGAGCTTTACATCCACGGTCCAAGCTCCAAAAGATAGATAAAGCAGTCTGATCAAAGCCCACTAGTGCTAGGCCCACTCTGAAAACCTGAGGGTTGGGAAAAAAAATAAAGAAACAACGGGGTCAGACATAAGTCTGAGTGAGTCCTATAACCCTAACAATACAATCATTAAAGTAATTAGGGTATGATATAAACAAGGTACGGTACCTCTGGGGATAATGACTACACTAAGTAGCCAACTAAACACAGGATGTACTAAGATAACCGAAAAGACGCATTTATCCACCCAAGGATAATTACTGGATTACACCACCCCAGGTCTACCCACCCAAGGGTAATTCCTACACTGCACCACACCAGTCATTCCTAACTTAAAGGTTGATCCCACCCATGGACTTATAAAATTAACTTAATAGTTCTCGCGTACCCCTGGGTGACTAAGTAGACGCCACGGGGCCCTACAATCCACTAGGTGTACACACTACTCCCCATTCGATCGGCTCCCTAACGTAGATACCCGTGCTGGCCCCACCGTGGGGTGTACCATTCCCCAACGTGGCAACCTGATAAAACTAACGGTGCACGGCTTATATCTACACGATGCAACAAAGTCTTATTTACCAGCCCGGGTCCACACACGCATATGAAACCCGTTGGTCATGCGTTGCCACCGCTAACCCATTTTGGCCTCTTATAGTCAAGCCCAATATGCGTGTCCCGTCACTCGACTAGAGTCGAGCCCACTAAGATACGTTTGGGATATTGGTTGAAATGGGCCCCCACAAGCTACCACCTAAGCTTGTTATTTTATCTAGTGTATCCCACTTAACCCCTTTTATAATCATGCCCACCTACATGTTAAGGTTTGGTTAAGTCATCTAATCATATATCAATTGCCACTTAAGGCACCCACTAGATTTCCACATGCCACCCAAAGCACTTACTTAACCCTTTACCCATGTTTAATTACATGTTCCTTTTTGGTTAAGTATTCTAATCGTATTTTCTATTGCCACCCAAGGCAACCCACTAGATTTCCACATGCCACCCAAGGCACCCACTTAACCCCTCATGTCCCTCTACATGCTAATATGGTTAAGTGTTTCTTAATTAATTAAGATCATGACCTCATAAAGACCTCTCATATTAGACCATCTTTTATGACTGCTGGATATGCCGGTTGGTTCCGGGCAGACTTCTGTCATAAAAAGGTCTAACCTCGTGTCTTTACTTTAATCACGTATTTAATTTGTGCCTAAGACCTCTCACATTGGGCTAACATTTGTAGCAACTGGTTAAGCCGGTTGGGTCCGGGCAGTTTTACGCTACAACTGAGTCCAACCTCTTGTCTTAGTCGATTAATTACACCTAATTAATCACCCTCATAATTTATATTAATTATCCCTAATTAATTAATCATGTTTTCCAGAATATGGGTAGACCTAACTCAATAGGTAAATTCCCAACTCCGTAGTATGGGTAGACCTAACTCAATAGGTAAATTCCCAACTCCATAATATGGGTAGACCTAACTCAATAGGTAAATTCCCAATTATGTCCATTTAATTTATGTTACTCTTAAGCATACCCATTCCACATCATTTTATTAACATGCATATTAACCCCATCGTTCCCCACGTAGTTCGTTCTCATAACACGACATAATAAAGGGAAGATTCATCACAAAGGTCATGGGTTTAGCCAACATAGCATGTAACTTTATCATGGGTTCAAAAGGTGTCAACTTGCATATATGAACATTCATTAAACCCAACTAGTATTTAACCCAAACTTGCATTATGCATATCATAAAAGAGACAACTTGCATATGAACTTGCACATAAACTTGCATATGAACTTGCATCATAACTTGCATATGAACTTGCATCATAACTTGCATATGAACATGTATCATAACTTGCATATGAACTTGCATCATAACTTGCATATGAACTTGCATCATAACTTGCATATGAACTTGCATCATAACTTGCATATGAACATGTATCATAACTTGCATATGAACTTGCATCATAACTTGCATATGAATGTGTATCATAACTTGCATATGAACTTGCATAACATGCCATACTTAGAGACAAACTTGCATATATTATGCATATCATAAAAAGAGACAAACTTGCATAAAACCAAACACTTAGCATGCATAAAACCAAATACTTAGCATGCATAAAACCACATACATAGCATGCATAAAACCAAATACATAACATGCATAAAACCAAATACTTAGCATGCATAAAACCAAATACATAACTTGCATAACATGTTACATATAGACTTGCATATAATCTCCCATATAGCTTGCATAACATGTTACATATGAATCAATGTTCAACATAGTGTTTTGCATCATAAAACATAGCATTAAACTTGCATATAGCACACAACATACACTATACTAAACTTGCATAAACACATTGATTCCACAAACATAGCCATATCTTATCATATCCTATCATAATCAATTTAACAATTGATTGTTATGTCTATAGAAACTCACCACTAAACTCCAATAAGCAAACCCTTGCCACAAATCACCCAAAAACTCTAGCCTTGAACATAAAGCTTGCAACTTGATGATGAATGCAAGCCAATGATCACTCATACAACTCAAAGATGCTTGTATGCATATGAAAACCTTCATAGAAATAGTTTAGAAATAGGATGGAGGCTAGGGTTTTGAGTGAAGGCCATGATCATAGAAAATTTTGGCATAGTTTAGTTAGGAGATAGGATTATGACCATTTAGGGCTAGCTTAGGGTCTTATTTATAGGATTAGGCAAGTGTTTTAGGCCATTAGATTAACCCTAAATTAGATTAGGGCCATCAGATCTCGGAAGCTTCTAGAGAATAGCCCAAAACACAGCCAAACCCTAAAATGGTGCATCAGAGTCAAACCAGAAAGCTGTGCAGGTTTCTGGCCCGACACGGGCGCACTTCCCAAGTGCGCCAGTGTAAAAATGTGTTGGCGCACTTCACAAGTGCGCCAGTGCATTTTTGTGTTGGCGCACTTCACAAGTGCGCCAGTGCATTCTTGCTTGTTTTCGGTTTTTCTGCCTAACTTCGTTCGTTCATATCTTCTTCATACGGACTCCGATTTTCGAAAACTCAGACTCTATTTCGCGTATTTTTCCGAGACGAACGCAATTGTGCAACCCGTTTCCCCTAATTCCCACATCCGGGATTAGTTATTCTTTTATTTGTGAATTTTAGCATTAACCGAAATTCGGGGTGTTACATTCTCCCCTCCTTAAAGGATTTCGTCCCCGAAATCTCTAAGCTAAGGAGAATGCATATCCTACCATCCAAACAACCATCTACTCAATCCATCAAACACGGGCATCCATTGTCCTTAAAACAGTTTCTAATGATGTATGAGCATATGCAAAAAGTGTGTGTATATGTTCCCTATCTAATGTATGAACATATGCAAACCATGATAGTGCCATGCATCCATTATGTATGCGAGAGAACCCTATCGACACATACAATATCTATATGAGTGCACAATCATTCACCAAAATGCATCATCCATATGATAACACAATCATTATACATCCATAAATATAGCTTCCTACACACAATTTTATGCAATATGCCATATGAAGTGATTGAGCCGATCTAGTGCCTAGAGTGTGTATACATGCATCCACGAGCAACCACTAGCAACCACTTGCATCCACATGCATCCATCAAACATAACATGTCTCAAACACATGTTTCAACCATAGGTTTACCCTATCTAAAGGTCAAAGGTACTAATGAGAGGACATACTAAAGATAAGATAAGTACTAGACAAACGATAAAGGAGAAGTTAAAAGACATACTCTCAAAAAGGAATGGGTACAATGAACGCATCTTCGCTTCCGTCTCCCAAGTAGCATTGCCCTCGTCTTCTCCCCATTGTACTTTGACTAGTTGGACCTCTCGATTCCTCAATTTCCTAGTCTCTGACCCAAGGATGCGAGTAGGAGCTCGTCTAATAGTCGCATCACGCTCTACTTCCACTTCTCTAAGCAAGCTCAGCTCTACAACCTCTGCGGTCTCATGCAAGCACTTCCTCAAATGTGACACATGGAATACATCATGTACACCACTAAGTCTGTCGGGCAACTCCACTCTATATGCCATTCGTCCAATCCTTTCCTTAATAGGAAACGACCCTACGAACCTTGGTGCTAACTTCCCAACAGATCCAAAGCGAACCACATTTCATAACGGAGACACTTTGACAAAGACCATGTCCCCAACTTCAAACTCAAGGTCCGTCCTCCTCTTGTCCGCATAAGATTTTTGCCTATCCTGCGCTTCTTTCATCCTTCTTCGAATCAAGTCAATCTTCTCAGAAGTCTCCCTAACCATATCAGGCCCAAGCAAGATCTTCTCCGTAGATTCCCACCAACATGTAGGTGATCGACAAGGCCTTCCATAAAGAGCTTCAAAAGGAGCCATACCAATACTGGACTGAAAGCTGTTATTATATGCGAACTCCACCAATGGAAGATGCTCTTCCCATGTACCACCAAAATCTAAGATACAAAGCCTCAAAAGGTCTTCTAGGACACGATTCACCCTCTCGGTCTGACCGTCCGTCTGAGGATGATATGCGGTGCTCAAACACAACTGAGTCCCTACCGCCTCTTGCAAACTTCTCCAAAACTCACTAGTGAAGATAGGATCTCGATCACTCACAATGCTGGATGGTACGCCATGCAATCTAACAATCTCTCTAACATAGACTGAAGCAAGCCATGGAGCGGTCCTCTTACTCTTCACGGGTATAAAATGGGCACTCTTGGTAAGTCTGTCTACCACAACCCAAATTCCCGTATTGCCCTTCCTCGATCTCGGTAACCCATCGATGAAATCCATCGAGACACTATCCCACTTCCATTGCGGAACTTCCAATGGGTGTAGCAACCCACCAGGTTTCCTTTGCTCCGCTTTAACTTGTTGGCACACTAAGCATCTAGCCACATACTCGGCCACATCTTTCTTCATACCGGCCCAGAAGAAAACTCTCTTCATGTCTTAGTACATTTTGTCTCCACCAGGATGAACAGTCATTCTTGAACGATGTGCATCATCCAAAATAGCCTTCTTCAAACCCTCATCTTGCGGTACACAAAGTCTACCGTCTCTATGCAACCATCCCCTATCATCTATGGTGTATCTACCCAAATGGCTGGACGACTCCCCCCTTATAAGCTTCTCTACCAACTCAACCAACTGTGGGTCGTCTCGCTGAGCCTCGCCAATCCGCCCCAAAAGAGTAGGCCTAACCTCCAAGGAGGCTAGCAAACCGGGTACAAAGTCAACGGAAGGTCTAAAGTCAAACATAGAATTAAACTCCAAGCTTCGCTATTCCACGAACAATGGACTCAAAGACAGCCTTTTTTCTGCTTAAGGCGTCTGCCACCACGTTACCCTTGCCAGGGGTATACGCTATCTCAAACTCATAGGATGCTAAGAATTCCATCCACCTTTGTTGTCTTAAGACAATGTGCTCAAAGAGTCTCCAACACTTCCCTAAGATGTAGGGCATGCTTTTCTCCACTTCTATAGAAAATCAGGATATTCTCCCATGCAAAATCGTCACAACTATCCATCTCTCACGCAGACCACCCTAGTCGAACTCGACATCCCCCAAATGCAAGCCCCAAAGGCCTAAACCAATATCAGACAAACACCCAAGGGATACCTCCTTCGAATTCAGACGACCTACGTGAGATGATACTAGTAAAAACGGCTAAATAATTAAGCCCTTGTCCAACTCTGGATGTCCTTGCCAGTCTCGCTTCAAAACCACCGTTTATCCCATAACGGGCTTTGCTCAACCTATTGAGCACATACGAAAACTTATTTCGCTCCTAGAAAAGACCAAGATGTCATCCACCAAGATCATCACGAACTTATTTAGGTACTCCCTGAACACCCTTCTCATCAAATCAACAAAGTATGCGGAGGCGTTCGTCTAACCAAATGGCATCACCAGCCACTCATAAAACCATCCGGAGTCCTAAAGGCAATCTTCTCTATACTATCCTCAGCCACTCTCAACTGACGAAACCCCGTGGCTGAGTCCAACTTGCGAAAATACTGAGGCGCCAACCAACTGATCAAAGAGATCATCAATCCTCGGCAATGGGTGTCTATTCTTCTTTGTGAGTTTATTTAGTTCTCTTTAGCCTACACAAAGTCTGAGGGACCCATCCGCCTTCGTAGCAAAAACTACTGGAGCACCCCACTCCGATATACTTTGTCTTATGGACCCCTTCTCAAGCAACTCCCCTACTTGCTTATGGAGTTCCCTCCTCTCGCGAGGAGCCATGTGGCGCACTGGTAAAGATACAGGTTTAGCATTGTCTACCAGATATATTCGGAAGTCAATCTCCCGCTCCGGAGGTAAGCCCTTCACCTCCTCAAACACATCCGAGTATTCCCGAACTACTCTAACAGATCGCAAACTCTCGACCGACGTGTCAAGCGATTCTAGATAACTTAGCATAAAAGATTCCATGGGATTACAAGAGATCTCAAGAGTGTTACCCAAGCGGGTCATAAGCCTAACAACTCTCCCTTCAAAATCAAGAACGGCACCCCTACTGGATAACCAGTCCATGCCCAAACTAACCCATAGCCCGTGAAGCCCAAAAAGCAGCACATCTAAACTCAACGCTAAGTATAGAAACTTTCAAACCCAAACACATCATGGAGCCCCAATTGGGTTTGAAACAACTAAGGGATCATCTACCAAACTGGTGTCTAAGTGCAGTGACTCAACTAACAATGATGAGATAAACGAACTCGATGCGTCAGAATCTAATAAAGTTCGAACCGGATAATAAAGAAATCCAAATTCCAACCTAGACGGTCCTATCCCCATCTGGTACACTAGCCGCGAGGGAATACAACTACCCTCCAGGAGATTCCATACCTTGCCCATGCCCCTTTGGACAATCCTAATACGGTGTCCCATTCCTCTAAAAGGATAACTACTCGCCTTCTTCTTCCCATTCTCCACTCGTAACCTCCCACCAATGAGGTTTCATCCTTCATTAACCAAACAACTATTTGAGCCTTCCTCCCATCGTCTATCCAATAGATACCTACCAGTCCTCCTCCTTCTTGAACCAACTTCTAATCCGACTAATGTCTAAGTCCCTTGAAGTGGTTTTCCGTTCTTATCTATCTTAGAAAGGTCATCTATACGCGGAGGGGAAACTCAAAACGAGAGAGGAAGAGATTCAAAACGGAGAATTCGAAAGATATAGATATGGCTATTGGGGATTATGCTTTTCTTTCAAAAACTTTTCTCTTAAAAGACATGTTTTTGAAAATACTCCTTTCAAAAATATTCTTAGAAAATAGTTTTTCCTAAAAAAATTATCTGTTCTGGTAACCTTAAGCTCTGATACCACGTGTAACACCCCACACCCGCTACGGTCACTCACTAAGGGAATGCCATAACATCGGTGGAGTATTTTAAGTGAATATAGAACAGAAAAATTACAACAAGACAGATATAAGTAATACTTGAGAATTTAAAACATCATTTCATTTCAGCGGAAAGTAAAACATGTTTGGTTACACCAAAACCATAAATAAGAGTCAAGTACATAATATCCATCCTGATAAAAACGAAAGTACATAATCCCATTACATAACCTAATAGCCATAATAGAAAAGATAAACTGAGCTTTACATCCACGGTCCAAGCTCCAAAAGATAGATAAAGCAGTCTGATCAAAACCCACTAGTGCTAGGCCCACTCTGAAAACCTGAGGGTTGGGAAAAAAAATAAAGAAACAACGGGGTCAGACATAAGTCTGAGTGAGTCCTATAACCCTAACAATACAATCATTAAAGTAATTAGGGTATGATATAAACAAGGTACGGTACCTCTGGGGATAATGACTACACTAAGTAGCCAACTAAACACAGGATGTACTAAGATAACCGAAAAGACGCATTTATCCACCCAAGGATAATTACTGGATTACACCACCCCAGGTCTACCCACCCAAGGGTAATTCCTACACTGCACCACACCAGTCATTCCTAACTTAAAGGTTGATCCCACCCATGGACTTATAAAATTAACTTAATAGTTCTCGCGTACCCCTAGGTAACTAAGTAGATGCCACGGGGCCCTACAATCCACTAGGTGTACACACTACTCCCCATTCGATCGGCTCCCTAACGTAGATACCCGTGCTGGCCCCACCGTGGGGTGTACCATTCCCCAACGTGGCAACCTGATAAAACTAACGGTGCACGGCTTATATCTACACGATGCAACAACGTCTTATTTACCAGCCCGGGTCCACACACGCATATGAAACCCGTTGGTCATGCGTTGCCACCGCTAACCCATTTTGGCCTCTTATAGTCAAGCCCAATATGCGTGTCCCGTCACTCGACTAGAGTCGAGCCCACTAAGATACGTTTGGGATATTGGTTGAAATGGGCCCCTACAAGCTACCACCTAAGCTTGTTATTTTATCTAGTCTATCCCACTTAAACCCCTTTTATAATCATGCCCACCTACATGTTAAGGTTTGGTTAAGTCATCTAATCATATATCAATTGCCACTTAAGGCACCCACTAGATTTCCACATGCCACCCAAAGCACTTACTTAACCCTTTACCCATGTTTAATTACATGTTCCTCTTTGGTTAAGTATTCTAATCGTATTTTCTATTGCCACCCAAGGCAACCCACTAGATTTCCACATGCCACCCAAGGCACCCACTTAACCCCTCATGTCCCTCTACATGCTAATATGGTTAAGTGTTTCTTAATTAATTAAGATCATGACCTCATAAAGACCTCTCACATTAGACCATCTTTTATGACTGCTGGATATGCCGGTTGGTTCCGGGCAGACTTCTGTCATAAAAAGGTCTAACCTCGTGTCTTTACTTTAATCACATATTTAATTTGTGCCTAATACCTCTCACATTGGGCTAACATTTGTAGCAACTGGTTAAGCCGGTTGGGTCCGGGCAGTTTTACGCTACAACTGAGTCCAACCACGTGTCTTAGTCGATTAATTACACCTAATTAATCACCCTCATAATTTATATTAATTATCCCTAATTAATTAATCATGTTTTCCAGAATATGGGTAGACCTAACTCAATAGGTAAATTCCCAACTCCGTAGTATGGGTAGACCTAACTCAATAGGTAAATTCCCAACTCCATAATATGGGTAGACCTAACTCAATAGGTAAATTCCCAATTATGTCCATTTAATTTATGTTACTCTTAAGCATACCCATTCCACATCATTTTATTAACATGCATATTAACCCCATCTTTCCCCACGTAGTTCGTTCTCATAACACGACATAATAAAGGGAAGATTCATCACAAAGGTCATGGGTTTAGCCAACATAGCATGTAACTTTATCATGGGTTCAAAAGGTGTCAACTTGCATATATGAACATTCATTAAACCCAACTAGTATTTAACCCAAACTTGCATTATGCATATCATAAAAGAGACAACTTGCATATGAACTTGCACATAAACTTGCATATGAACTTGCATCATAACTTGCATATGAACTTGCATCATAACTTGCATATGAACATGTATCATAACTTGCATATGAACTTGCATCATAACTTGCATATGAACTTGCATCATAACTTGCATATGAACTTGCATCATAACTTGCATATGAACATGTATCATAACTTGCATATGAACTTGCATCATAACTTGCATATGAATATGTATCATAACTTGCATATGAACTTGCATAACATGCCATACTTAGAGACAAACTTGCATATATTGTGCATATCATAAAAAGAGACAAACTTGCATAAAACCAAACACTTAGCATGCATAAAACCAAATACTTAGCATGCATAAAACCACATACATAGCATGCATAAAACCAAATACATAGCATGCATAAAACCAAATACTTAGCATGCATAAAACCAAATACATAACTTGCATAACATGTTACATATAGACTTGCATATAATCTCCCATATAGCTTGCATAACATGTTACATATGAATCAATGTTCAACATAGTGTTTTGCATCATAAAACATAGCATTAAACTTGCATATAGCACACAACATACACTATACTAAACTTGCATAAACACATTGATTCCACAAACATAGCCATATCTTATCATATCCTATCATAATCAATTTAACAATTGATTGTTAAGTCTATAGAAACTCACCACTAAACTCCAATAAGCAAACCCTTGCCACAAATCACCCAAAAACTCTAGCCTTGAACATAAAGCTTGCAACTTGATGATGAATGCAAGCCAATGATCACTCATACAACTCAAAGATGCTTGTATGCACATGAAAGCCTTCATAGAAATAGTTTAGAAATAGGATGGATGCTAGGGTTTTGAGTGGAGGCCATGATCATAGAAAATTTTGGCATAGTTTAGTTAGGAGATAGGATTATGACCATTTAGGGCTAGCTTAGGGTCTTATTTATAGGATTAGGCAAGTGTTTTAGGCCATTAGATTAACCCTAAATTAGATTAGGGCCATCAGATCTCGGAAGCTTCTAGAGAATAGCCCAAAACACAGCCAAACCCTAAAATGGTGCATCAGGGTCAAACCAGAAAGCTGTGCAAGTTTCTGGCCCGACACGGGCGCACTTCCCAAGTGCGCCAGTGTAAAAATGTGTTGGCGCACTTCACAAGTGCGCCAGTGCACTTTTGTGTTGGCGCACTTCACAAGTGCGCCAGTGCATTCTTGCTTGTTTTCGGTTTTTCTGCCTAACTTCGTTCGTCCATATCTTCTTCATACGGACTCCGATTTTCGAAAACTCAGACTCTATTTCGCGTATTTTTCCGAGACGAACGCAATGGTGCAACCCGTTTCCCCTAATTCCCACATCTGGGATTAGTTATTCTTTAATTTGTGAATTTTAGCATTAACCGAAATTCGGGGTGTTACAGTCTACGACAAATGGGTGCTCATTGCTTTGCAAGTGGGGGCGGCCTGGACAGGCGAAGGTTGTGGTGGGGTCAAGTCGAAGTTGGTTCAACATTTGTGGTGCGGTGGTCAATTTGAGGAGGCAACGGATTTTCATTCAAAACCTGGAAAGGAACGTAGTTAGAGGGGTACTTATTAGAACTGATAAAGGTGACTAAGGCTAATGATAGTCATCGAAAAATAATTAAATTATTTCAATTTATTTAAAAGTTGTAACATTTGTATCTGTTTTATACGAGGTTCTCTTTGGACATCGTTTCTTGAGTTGGACTCTGGATCGCGAGTTGTACGCTTTAGACCAGGCTTGGGATGTTTTCATTTAAGGTGAGTAATATTTGTCTCTCACTATATTGTAGTTGTAGTATAGTATACAATTGACATTTACGTGTGTCTAACAATGAAATGAAATTTCTAGGATAGTTAAACCTAGTAATTAGTAAATAAAAAGAACTAAATAGTGATTTAATTATATTTGACATGAATGTCATATTTTACCCATTTTGGCTCTAATATGCGCATTTACACGTCATTGATGTTATCACTAAACTTTGGATATTTTGACATTTAGTCCCTTTAGATTGCTAAAGATAGGTTATGTTTATCCTGTTGAATACTTGTATGTTAGTTTAGGAATTTGTATGAATATTGGTTACATGGTTGAATTATTTGCTTAGTTTAGCTTAAACGCCATTCATAAGCGATTCAGTATTAGGAAACCTTGTTCGCTAGAGTTTAGGGAGCTTATCGATTAAAATGCACATGTCGATGTATATTGATTGAATGCATAATGATGATAACTCAAAAGAATGAGATAAATTCTCGAAGGAGCTTCAGAGTGTATGGATGGGTTCGACGATGTAGGAATATTAGAGCTCGACGACGGATTTGAAGACGGGGAGACACTAAAGGTTGGTGGCTGACCTAAAGATGAAGGATGGACATAGAGATGAGGTGGATTTTAGGACGAATGCTGTATGTTTTCCTTAGATGCATATTTTACCAACTTCTGTTAAATACCTTATCCGAGTAAACGTTGTCGATTATTATGGAGTGATCGATATCGACTAGTATCGCTATTGGCCACTTTGGCCAATTTGACATAGACGATGGTGTGATTTTGAGGAGCAGGATATGGTGTTTCATTTGATAACGATTTTGACATGATGTCTCTTTGATCGATGATTTGGGAAAGAGGTAAGGATGTGGTGCTTCTAGGCGGCGATTCATCATTCGACGACGTTGATCCATTATGGGAAGCGAGGATTGGATAATGGATGGTTATTTCTCGAGACGTAGACCAGACGATGATAAATCAAAGTGGAAGTTACTAGAGAGGGTTAGGGGCATGTGTTTGAGCTTGACAATGCGTTGGTTTTCTATTCTTAACCCTGACCAAGAACCTCACGTTGGAAGTCATTAGAGTTGTTCTAGGAGATAAACTCTATAGCGGGTGACGTGTGCAAAGGGATCATGGATATATAAGGCTTTAGTGACTACCCATAAAGAGGAGGTAGTGGGTGTAATGTCCAATTTTTACCATGTTGGGCTCATTATCTTCACGTCGGAAGATTTATGGCATCTACTCGAATTACATCAGGTCTTTACCTCGGGTTGTGCACGTTGGTACAACCTAGTTCATGGCCTACTGAGTGGCATTGATTCGACATAATAGAAACCGGATGTCATCATGTATCCAATGCGCTAAGTGAGTGAATGTAAGGATGGATGATGAATGCTATGTTTTCTTTATCTATCACATTAGGGGCTTCATGTGACGTGGATTTCACCGATTCATATATCTAGGAACTTTTGGTATCCTGATGTAGATACACCTATTATGATTATCATAGAGTAATATATTTTACATGTAGTAACTCTATGGATGCAGGGATAGGCCAGGTAAGTTTTTCCATACCCTCTGTACATTATACTATTATAACTTTTACAATACTTTGAGATTTGTTTATCGCTCACACAAGACTATTGTTTGATCCAATGTTTTATTTTCCTCTTATTATTTTAGGTGCTCATCAACGATGCTAATGAGTAGGCCATGTAAAAGGTATAGGTATTTTTCGGAGCTGCACAGATGGATTAGTAGGAGGCGACGTTTTACATATTTATACTTGCATCCTTATTGTTTGTTCCACTGTGTGATACAATGTATTCTTATTAGAGACAATTTATTAGTGGGTTTATTTATCTCATGTATAAACTTTATTATTATTATTATTATTATTATTATTATTATTATGTATAACTATATAAGCCAGTATAATCTGATAGTATGGTTTATATAGTTTTTAATGTCTTGCCTGTTTATATCTATGATTGTTACTATTATATGTTATATTATGCACGATGAGATATACAATAGGTTATGTAATTGATTTTTATGTTCTCTTATTTCTCTTTTCTTTACCTTTTCCTTTTTTTCTCTTATTTCTTTCTCTTGATTATCTCTTTACATTAATTGATTGGTTGTACAACACATTTTTGATTTATATAAGCACTGATGGTGTGTGATGGTCATCACAAAGGCTCTCTTGGGACTTGCTAGAGTCCTGATAGAGTCATTGTATGCTTTGGCTTCGCTACATGAATATGGAATTGATTTAGGAATTTTGTTCCCAAATCATGGAAATATGAAACTAATTTTAGCGGTAGTTTAGTAAACCACATCGTTGCTATTCCTTCAAGGTATATTGGGAAAGCTTTACACTTGATGGCATCGGATGCCTATGCTGAATAAATATACCATTGGTACCTAGTTAGATATTGCATTGGGCTAGTCTACTCTCCGCGGTGTGGTTTCTATGGCATATCGAACCATCTAGGATACTCAGCCTCTTGAATATTATCGATAAATGGGGTGTGACTTCATTTGATGCCGCAATCCTTGTTTGTATAATCCTAACTATCTCTCATAAGTTGCTGCACCATGGCAGTAAGAACGGGGTCTTGATAAGATGCAATGTAGTTCTCAGGGTCAACATCATATTCCTGTCTCCTCGGCTTGCTTCTTTTGGGCTGAACTCGTTGGGTAGTACCTCTGCATTTCCCCGGAATTTGGCTTTACAACCATCGTCAAGATGTGAGGGAGGTGCGATAAGTTCTTGAAAGGATCATGGAAGATTCGTACATGCACGGGAGCGAGGCTCGTGTGATTCGGTCCTACCGCCACTATGGGGTTTCCCCAGTTAGTCAAATCTAGATCGATGCAAGATGCCCTATTTGGATCGATATGATTATACCGATATAGACATGTACGTTCATTCGAAGGACTGATCTGAATGCCCTGTCAGCGACTTGCCTTTTCCCTTTCTCAATTCTCTTATGTTGACTTTTATGGCTGTGTTCCAAGGAAGAGATATTTCTGATGCGATGAATTTCAGAGTTGAAGAGCTTCTCCTTTATACTTTCCATTCTAAATTCATGTTATCCACCCTTGTTCTCAATTCATGATTCTCCCTTACTTTCTGGTCAAGAGTTTCGTGCGTCTTTTCCAACATCTCCATCATGTTCAGCATATCATCCTGAGTAGCCACTCCTGTCACCACAAAGGTGGTTGCAACTGTATTTTTGGTAAGAGGGGCAACAACTTCATCGGCAAGACTTGTTTCTATATATAAACGCTCATCTTTTTTTAACCTAAGTGTTAGCGCAGGAAATAGAGGTTTTTTTCCTGTAGTCATGTAGAATAAAAGCTTAAGCTTCTTCTATATGATGAGTAGTGAAAGAAATGGATCTTCTTCCAATGGATTTGGAATCCAATAGTAGACAGGAAGGTCTTGAAAATGAGAGTTATGATTTCTTGTGAAAGCACCAAAATGTTAGGGTTATAAAGTAGAACTATAACCTAAAATATAGTATAGAAAGAGGAAAAGAAAATGTAAAATAAGGAAAAACAGTGGAAAGCGCAATTATAATTATTCAGCTAAGAATGCCTACGTCCACTTTGAAGAGATTTCACTAGATTCACTTGGATTTTTATAGGTATAAGTTCAGATCAATATAAAATCGAGTCGACGTGCTATATAAGTATAAAATTCAAAAAAAAAAAGGCCAAAGGATCCCCTAGATGAAGGAGATGCTCATGTATATAGCGAGTAGGTCCAGAAATTTCTAAATATGGAGTGGTATTTATGGAGGAAGCAAAGAATGTGCTAGGCCATGTTTTCGGTGGTTATCCCTAGATGTGCATGCTTGTTATACCAATATGGATCGGTATATGATATACCGATCCATGCCGGTATAGTAATATACTGATCAGGATCGGTATTCAACTCACCACTCCAAATTTCTGACTTCTTTAACTTCTCTGCTTGCTAAGTTGACTTTGAATCACGTTCGAGTCAATCTCCTGTAGATTCGTATGACGTGTACTCTCAGCTCCTTGATATTCATTTAATAAACTTCTTGAGAGTTACCAATCCAGATTTCTGTACCAGCTGCTAGACCGTTATCTGTTGGGCCAAATTCATATATTTTTCTAGACGTAGCCTGAATGAAAACCCGGGCAACATCATCAAATTTAATTTTTTTTAACATTTTCCACTTCCGAAGGATGGGAGCCTCCACTACCTTCCTTCCAATTAATTCCTCGTAATACCTCAGCTCTGACCGACACCATTGCTTCTAAAGCGGCCATCAGCATTCCCACCACCAAAGGCATTATTATCATTGTCACTGCCACGCCTCCATTAGCTAGAATCTAGGGAAACATTATTACTATAATCACCAGCCACTTCTTCTAAGTCCTCCTCCAAAGGAAGAATGTCAAAAGATAATAGGCTCCTCATATCGACCACCTCATCTTGAGAAACGACCTTTGTTTGGAGCATCTCTTCAACCTTACTCTGAGACTTTTTGGTCAGTGATGAAGGAAGACATGAAAATTCTAAATTCAGTAATTTCTTAAAGTTATCAACATAAAACACCATAAGGTAATTTATAAAAAAAACATTCTCAATGATTTTATTAAATGGATAATCTAGAAATCTATTAACTCTCTTCTTCATAGAAGAAAGGGTGTCAATGACCCTCGAAAGGGACTTTCCTTTCTTATTCAATTTTTTTTAGAGACGAGCATTCCTTTTTAAGAGAAGCCTTTTGGCTACTCACTCGCACTTGTTCATCTTTAAAATTTTGAAGTTCTATCTTGTAAACCAAGTTCTAGTCAAGAAAAGATTAGGAATATTCTTTGGCAAAAGTCGCTTCTATCGTAGTCTCGTTCTTAGTGGCAGTCAACATATTATTTTGGTCTCTTAGAGCTTGGATTTCGCTCCTAAGTTTTCACGTCTCTACTTTAAAACTAGAGAGGTCATATCATGAGGAATACAAACCCTCAAAAAGCTGAAAATAAGGAAAGAAGAGTATGAAAAAAGTATAAAAAATGAAATAAGAATGCCTTAAGGTGCTCCTCAACTACTGATCTGTCCTTAGAAATAGAGGCATGAAAGGTCTTAAAAGTAGAAAGTGAAGGAGAATCCTTGATTGCTTTCACCAGCTTAGAGAAGTCAGTAGGAGAGCCCGAAGAAGAAGAGCTGGAAGTAACGAAGTGGAAGGAGGAGGAAAGTAAAATTCCTTTGTCCTACATGTGGTGAAGATAGAAAACCAGAAACCTTAGTCACTAAGAAATCACCACCTTTTGAAATAAGAGTCCCTGACAAAATCATACCATCAGAGGGTGGTAAGGTATCACTAGAAATCTTAGGGGATATAGTAGTGCCCTTTTTTTCACCCACTTCATCCAAAATGGTAACTAGGGAGTGGAAGTCCTCGCCTTCTTCACGACAAGCCCTTCAGTAGATTTTCAAGAAATCTCTAACCGACAACATTTCTGGCATGGAGCATAGACGATGCTGTGGAGATCTACGACTCTAAACAAATAGTGATAGGCTTATTATTAATCAAAGGAGCATAATATGGACCATAAGGAATTACTAAAATATTCCAAAAAAGTGAAATAAGCAATGATTTCATCATTGTTAATTCAAACGATAAAGTCAAAACTTACCACCATGACAAAGAATAATGGGACAGGAAGCAGAAAATTTCAAAGGATCGCCCTGAGCTAGATAATGATTGCCTTTCACAAAAAATTGGATCAAAAGGGGATTTCCAAGAATCTTTTAATTAGGAGGAATAAGATGATACTTCGACAAAATTGCGGATGTCAAGATAATTGCCCTTTTACTAAGTTTCCTTGAACCTTCCTTTATTTTATGAACAACATACTTGGTTTCATCATTTGGGTACTTTGCAATAGCCTCTACAAGAAAAGCATATAAAAGTGATGCTTAGCAAATAACTAGTAAAGGATGAAATACGAATTATAAACTTTTACTAAGATTGAAAACCTACCAGTGATGTCGGAAGGACATCTGATATAAAACAATTGGTTCTCCCAATCCTTCTGTTTATCAATGCTATCAGTAATTAATTTTCGGGAAGGATTGTTCCAATAAAGTTGTGGACTCGTATTGCTCACCTTGGTTAAACGAATAAGACAGGAGAGACCCGAAGGGATCAAAGATGAGCCGCCAAAATCTAAAGAAATAAAGTCCAAATACAAAAAATAGGTATACGTGTTTGGTGAAGGTTGAATGGGAGTAACGCAAAGGTATTGTAAGAAGCGGGAAAGGAAATTAGGAAAAGGAGAAAAAATACTATACCGAATATGAATTGTAAATTAAGCAAGGTACCCTTTTGGAGGATTGTCTATGGTAGCGCCAGTTAGTGAGGGAATAACATCGACTCCCAATATCCCTAAGTATGCTAAGATAGCATATACTTCCTCTTGTATAGAAATTAAAGAGCGCTTAGAGGTGGCAACAACCTTTGTGGAAATTTTCTCTTTAGCTACCAAGGGAGATACTTCGGCTTAAGAAAAAAGATTTTAAAGCCATCTTCTTAGTGAATTTCTTGCCATCCATAATGCTGCCAGGTGATATGGTTTAATAATATTACGAATATTGGGCCTAAAGCCATAACCCAAAGAGCCAAAAAGTGCCTGATTTAGTTGTGATTGGTCCAAACGGGTTTCATTTGAATAGCCGCTTCACTAAACCTAAAATATTTTTAAACTAGGGAATAGTCAGATTGAAATCTGAATATGTCTAATCATAATTGGATTCAAAGACTCTTCAAAATTCTATGACAAATTCCACATTCGTTTAAACCCATATCAATTTTGGGTTTTAATGTAGAAATCATAAGTTTCAATACCTTAGAAATTAGAAGTTGGAGGTTGATTATGAAACCAAGATCAAAATTAAAACAAATGTTAGCTTTAAAACTGTAACTGAAACAAAATTAAATGGTTTGAAATTATTGAAAAACTTTGATTCTTGTGCTTGAAAACTGTGATTACCAATGAACAGATGTAACACCTCATTCTCTAAGGCCAAAAGCTAAATGCTACAGATGTTGCATTCATCTATAATGTCAACTTTCAGTGATAAAAAATTGAATGTTAATCAACCACAACTTCGGTAAATAGGGGAGTACAAAAAATTTCACAAAATATACACACTGATGCAATATTCCATTCATACAACCCTTTTCATACCCTATTCATAGAAAGTATAAGTTATTACAAAATAAAATCTCCAAGAGAAATATATAAACATGCCCCTCGGTTAATTAGAGACTAAATAATGGTAGCTATAAACTTGCCATACACACATCCAAAAAACAAAACAAAACACATCTGAACTCCTAAATAGCTATAGTCTCCTACTCTCCTCAAAAGTGTATTGACCTGGTCTTATGTGATTACCTATTCTTGACTATAATAATGAATTATAATGGGATTATAAATTATTAATCTAGTTTAATAATTATTAAAAAGGACAATTTTAATGAAATTGTCCAAGTATAAATAAATGTGAGACTTGGAAATTATTTGGAAGGCAATTTAATAAAATGGTTATTAATTTTATAAATACGGATAAAAATGGGAACTTGTGGAAAATTTGGGTTGGCTTGAAATAAGTTGTGGAAAACAAGATTAACAGTGTGTTTTGTGTTTATTTTGGGGAAAAAGTGCATTTTGTGGTAAAATGAAGTTTCGGGTATGAGTTATGTTTAAATACCAAAAATTGTGAAATTAAAGTTAGGAAATAGTAAAACAAAATCTTGAAATGTTATAAAACGTAAAATTGTCTACATGCAGGAATTTATATAATTCCTAAGGATTTATTCCTTTAAAATTTCAATAAACAAGTAAAAGAGAAATTTTGAGAAAACCGCGTGTATTGATTAAAGATTATGTAGGAAATGAATGTTATAGTATTTAAAAGCTATTGAAAATATTTATATGTGTGATATAAGGAATATTTTGTATTTGGAAATTTCCTTATGCTAAAATGGAGTGTTTTGAGCAATTAAACTTTGAAAATGTTCATTTTGTTTAAAGTAAATATAAAAGGTTCACTTTTGAATAAAATGTAAATTTATAGTAAGACTGAGTTTTAAATGATAATAATAGTTGTTAAAATGTTTTACAACATACTTTTGTATTTTTAGTAAAATAGGTTGATAAAATTTTATAAGTTTGAAATTGAAATTTGTGTAATTAAAGGAAGAAAACACTTAAACTTATGTATATAGGGCCTTAAAACCTCTAATCATCTTCTTAAGCCCAAACACTTGCTTTATCACCCTATTAAGTACTACTTAGCCTATTAATAAATTTTAATGAGGAGTTTTCTAGAAAACATACGTAGTTATCCTCCTATAGGCAAAATCTGTATCTTCTTCCTTCTATAGTAAAGAGAAAGAATGACCTTCTCATGCTAATTAAAAATTCAAGCCTGCTAAATTAAAATTAAAGAATAATTGTAGCCTAAAAATAGTGATTTAACAGGTAATCCATACAAAGATCATTATTTAATCTCAATTTTGTTCAGTTTGTAAAATCATTTATTGTAAGTTGTTAAAGTCTGTTGCATGCCTATGTATAACTAAGATCTTAGAACTTTGATCGGAATCTAAGCCAAATCTTATCTAGCTTCGCTGTAAATCAAGGTGAGGTGCCTCCTAACATTTTCTAACTTGAACTTTTTGATTATATTGAGTTTGGGTATGTTTCTATCAAAATTTGTTTACTGTAATCTCATATTTGTGTCTTTGTGTGAATTTCTGAGCTGAAATTCTCCATGGTGCTACTTTAAGAAAGAAGTTTTTTCTCATTTCTTATCTATTTTGCATGATTTCTATTTTGTTGGGTAGCTTGAGCATTCATCTTTTGATCTGGAAGTTTTCATTTCAAATCATCGAGTTTTAATCCGCCAAAACATGGCTCGTATGTGCATGTGCAAAGGGGGCGAACCCACTTGGATTTCACTTCCAAGTGGTCGACCTCCCCCATTGCTAGGTCAATCGCCCGGTCAACTTGGCCAAGAGAGGGGGTCGACCCTTTTGGATGTGAAGTCCAGGGAGGTTGAGTCCCCATTTGTGCTGATGTTTGAGTTTATGCTAGAGCTTGTTTTGCTTCATCATTTATTCCATTCTCAAGCATAATTAGTAGCCATAGTGATACCATATCTAGTCTATTTTAGCATGTAATAACTTGTTAAATCCGAGTATTGCTTTAGATGATTTTTGCTTATAAATTGTATGTTTATTGTTGAGCTTTTGTAAAAGGTTTATACACCGTGTATATTTTACATAAAAATGATTTCATTATAGATTTGTTCAAATAAAAACATACAACTCTAAGGCAAAATTTCCAAGAATATATGTATGAACCGTCTCGAAGTAATAGTATCAATAATATTTTATGATTTTTATGAAGATATAAGCCAAATTTTTTGAAAACTATTTTTATAAACTCGCTTTCTGAAACCAAATATTTTCAATATATGTAAAACCACACATTTTGCACCCTTCGAGAAGGTGAGGTTGTGATTAAACAAATTGGTAGACCTCGTGGTATAGGAAGCAAAGCATACGAGATCGGTTAATTGCAAACTCATTTAATTAAAGCTGTAGTTTCTTGTGCTTTCTTATGATTTTGTGTTGTTTAGTATGGAATTGACTAGCGATTGGTAAACCAGTATTGAGAACTTGTGGTATAAGATGCACAATTACCACTATTCAGGTTACTGTGTGAGAGTTGTGAAATATTCGTGTTGTTTAGCCAGTGCTAGACCTTTGAGTCACTCTTTTTGTTCTTGTGGACCTTCGGGTCAATCAGTTGTAACCCGACCTTCAAATCAATTATGTTGGATAGGGAACCCCTCATGTTGAAGTAAGTATTAGCTATGGCCCCGAGCCATCATGCTGATAACACGTACATGCACAGCTTCAACTTGCCAATCATGTTGTTGGATCCAAAATCATGTTATTTTCTTTGTTTTTTTGTTAGCTAATGATTTCACCATTTTTGAGATGAGTATTATTATATTTGTACATATCTTTGAATTATACAAAGATTTTTGTGCATGTATATGGTGATTTCATTTCTATGGATTTGAGTTCTTAACAAAGTTCCAGTGTTTATGTGATTCTTGTGATTTTATGTTTCTTTCTTGTGGTTTTATATGATATTATCTGTGTTCCTATAGTGGAAGCAATACTTGTGATCCGTGAATTTATCTCTCATTGTATATGGTTTTGGTGTAATCTTTTGTATTGTCATGAGAACTAGTGTAAAACTAAATCATACCGTTCCTTTATGAACTAAAGGAATGTTTCCCCGGTGAATTATTAACTTTATCTTGCTTTATGATGATTATTTGGTGCAAGTTAGACTGACCCATGCATTCGTTACTCAGGTCAGACCGAATTGCAGGTTAGGTTCTTTGGCAACGCTTTGCTGTTCATTTTGGATATCTTATACGACCTTTTGATGGCATAGTCTTTGGGTAGTTTGATTGTGATTTTATCAAGACATGTTGATATATATTCTTTTGTTGGCACTATAATGTATAAGCATATGTATAGTGGCTTATCTAGCTATTTGTATGTAGTGTGATATAGTATACATGATGTATTTATATATATACATATATATATATATATGCTTGCGTTTGTTGTTATGTATCTGTGTATATTGTTTATATTGTGTTTTTTTCGAATAGATCTTGTATCCATCGTAACAGTGTATTAGATAAGGACTATGTATTTGATTTCTAAAGAAAAAAAACTCGGCATATTTAGTACTTATTTGATACAATATTGCAGATGGTCGCTCCTAACAAGCCCTATTCTCCGTATTAGTAGGCAATATTACTTGTCAATACTCTTTGTTAATATGGGTCTCAGGGTGAGGTGTCATAGCTTGGTATCAGAGTGGTACTCAAAACATAATGTGACATAATACAAAACAGATTGCACATTACAATACATTGATGTATACTACTAGTACAAGCATCATCCCCGACCAAAGTGATCTTTAGCATGTCTTTAACCTTTCTTGTATCCAATTGGAATAGTTTTTTGGAATACGTCCAGGAATAAGTAACTTAAAATTCCATAGTATTGCTTTCATATTAATTACTTTGATACTATTTTATTCCAGCAAATAAACTTATCTTATCCTAACTTCCAGCTTATGTCGGGAAGAGGCGGAGGTCATACTTCGAAAGCTGGTGCATACAGTGGCTCACTCCCTAAAGAAAGAGTCGATCCGTCTAGTGGCTCCCGTCCCGAAGGGGTGTATATGATGACAGATCAAATTCCGCGCTCAGCCTCCTATACCTCCTCGTTCTTCTGCACCAAGCAAGTCGGTGTTCACACGTATGTGTAGTGATTTCACCCATCTTGGTGGGAAGTCATTTAGACCGAGACTATTCTTGAGATTCAGGCATGGCTTCACACCTATGAGTGTATTTTTATGTGGATGGATATTTCAACCCATCACCGATTCTTGTAGCATCGAACATGCTACAAGATCGTGCGCTTGATCACTGCGAGTTGTTAGTGGCAAAAGTTGATGTGCCTACCTTAGAGTGGAAGAAGCTAAAGGGGAGGTTCAAAATCAAGTTTGCGCCTAAGTCCGAGAAAGAGGCCTTAGCTCATCGCTTACTTAACCTTAAGCAAGGGAAATCGACTGTATCCGAGTATGCCACTTTAACTGAGGCCTTATCCAAATATGTCCCAGAGCATATTTCCATTTTGTGTAAGTAGAATCTTAAGTTCGTGAATGGACTTATGAAGTATCTCAAGAAGCCTCTTATGTTGCAACTCAAATTGACTTTTGAAGAGTTGGTGGATGCATTCCTCAATCTTAAGGCAGTTGATAGGGAGAAAGACAATGATGATGAGACAGTGGTTCGGGGTAATTCAAACAAGAAGCATTTCCCTTTTTCCAATTCCAAGCCCTTCCACCAAAACAAGCAGAAGAAGCATAGTGGTTTTAGTTCTCTATCTCATGTGACACCTCCTTTGGCTTCAGTGAAGGGATGTTACAGCTGAGGGTCGTTTGATCATTTTGCCAGGGAATGCCTAAAGCCTCGTATGTGTCGATATTGTAAGGAAGAGGTCCACGATATCTCTTCCTATCCTAAGAGGCCAATGGGGACTAATTCCGGTAATCTTAATGTGGAAAAAGCTTCTAGCTGTCCTTCTCAGGTGAGAGGTACACCTTCTATTCTTAAGGGCTTATTAGTATTTCGGGATCGATCAATTTGAGTTTTAGAGTCTTTCCCAAATATTTCGAATAACTTTTCGGTATGAGTGAGATGCATTCATTCATATCGAAAGAACTCATCGACATATTATCATTGGATGTTGTGTGGCTGTTGACTTCTCTTAGGATTGTAAATCCTATCGAGGGATCAACAACAATCAATTTGATGTGTGAAGATGTTGCATTATTTCTATATGACTTTTCTTTTCGTGTGAATCTACACATGATCTATTCTTTGGGGTTTGATATGATTCTGGGTTTGAATTGGCTAGTGCGATACGAAGCTAGGGTTCTCTATGTTGAGAGGGTCTTATACCTTCGACATTCCAACTTGCCAGATCAAATCTTCAGAACGTCAATCATGACTCCGAGGCATTTATATTTTCCCTTAAGCCTCGAGACCGTGATGATGACAAAGTGTCTCATATTCCGATGGTGTGTGACTTTGCTGATTTATTTGAGCTAGTTTCAGGTTTGCCACCTAAAAGGGCCATTGACTTAGTTCTTGGTGCTCATCCAGTGAGGCGACATCCAATTAGGATGTCAACTGGAGAAAATGAGGAACCTAAGAAGCAACTTTTCGAGCTTGAGGGTAAGCATTTTATTTTATCTAGTTCTTTACCGTGGGGTACCGCGGTGTTATCTGTGAGAAAGTTTGATGACACTCTTAAGCTATGCGTTGATTATCGCAAGCTTAATGAGTTAATGTCAAGAATCGCTCTCCATTTCCTAGGATCGACGATATGTTCGACCAATTGAGTAGAGAAAATATCTTTTCTAAGCTTGATCTAGCTGTGGGATTTAATCATCTTTGAGTTGCGGAGGACAATATTCATCTTACTGAATTCCTCACTCGATACGCTTCTTATGAGTGGCTTATCATGACATTCGGTTATACTAACGCCCCTACATATTTTGTCAATCTTATGAATCAAGTATTCTGGGAATACCTTGATAAATTTGTGCTTATATTCTTTATTTTAGTGTATTCCAAGTCCGAAGCTGAGCAAGCTAATCATTTGAGAATTCTTTTGAGTACACTTCGGCAACATTAACTCAAAGCCAAGCTTTCTAAGTGTCATTTCTACGAGAGGTAGGTTAAGTTATTGGGCCACATTGTATCTTCCGATGGCATTTCAGTTAATTCTTGTAAGATTGAAGCCATTCAGAATTGGAAGAGGCTAGAGAATGTTTCTGAGATTCACAGCTTTTTGGGATTGGCTGGTTATTATCGTTGATTCGTTAGAGATTTTCTTGTATTGTGCTACCTCTTACCAACGTCACGCATAAGAACGTTTGACTTTTTTGGTTCGATTGTTGTGAAGCTTCCTTTCAGTAGCTTAAGGAGCTTCTGACTCATGCACCCATCTTAGTGATTCCCGAAGGAAACCAAGATCTTGTTGTTTACACTGATGCGAGCCAGAGTGGTCTTAACGTTGTACTAATGTAGCGTTATTTAGTAGTTGTCTATGCTTCAAGGAAACTACGTCCGAGTGGAGCTGGTTATGCTACCCATAATCTTGAGCTTATAGCCATTGTCTTTGCATTGAATATTTGGCGCCATTATTTATCAAGCGAGCACTTTATTCTCTACACCGATCATAAATCGCTCAAGTACCTGGTTTCTAAGAAGGAGCTCAATATGCGTTAGCAATGTTGGCTTGAGTTCCTTGTATCTTATGATTTTGACATCTAATGTACCTTGAGAAAGGGGAATCATGTAGTAGATGCTTTGTGTCGGAAGCAAGCAGCCATCGTTTCCATAATGATAGCTGAGGGGAAGGGTTTAGAGCTTCTATCATTGTTTGATGTTCGTGATCAAACTACCTTATCGGATTCTCCTATTTTATTGTGTAGCATAGAGGCTCAACCATCTCTTTTAGATTGGATTGCGAAGGCTCAATGGCAAGACTCTGATATTTCATCTCTTATTCAGAAGTGTAAGTCTAAGTCCCACGATAATTTGAGATTATTGACTTTAGCATAGATATCTTGGGATGTCTTCGTAAGAAAGGAAGATTAGTCGTGCCTTCTATTACAGAGCTTAGGCAAGACATTCTAGCAAAATGTCATCATTTTAATTATACCATTCATCCAGGAAGTAGCAAGATATAGGATGACATGCGTATTTTATATTATTGGGATGGCATGAAGCGAGATGTGGCAACTTATGTAAACAATTGCATGACTTGTCAACTCGTGAAAGTCGAGCATCAGCGACCTAGCGGTCTTCTTTAACCCTTAGAGGTCCCAATGTGGAAACGGGACCAGATTTCTATGGATTTCATGGACGGCTTACCTCGTTCGAGGTTAGGCCATTCTAGGGTTTTGGTTATTATAGACCGTCTCACCAAGTCCACACATGTTATTCCAGTTAAGTCTAATTGGATAACACCTACTCCCTCACGGCTTTATTTAAGGAAATAATGTAATTGCACGGGTACTCCCAGTTTTATTGTGTGTGTGACCAAGATTTGCTCTTTACGAGCCATTTCTAGAAGAGTCTCAAGTTAGCTTTATGTACAAAGCTAAAATTTAGCACTTCTTACCACCCATAGTCTAATGGACAGACTGAGCGGACGAATAATATATTAGAGGGCTTTCTTCGAGCCTGTATTCTTGAGTTTAGAGGTAGTCGGGAGGATCATCTCCCATTAGTTGAGTTTACTTATAATAATAGCTGCCAATATTCTATCAGTATGGCTCCATTTAAGGCTTTATATGGGAAACTGTGTCAATATCTAGCCTATTGGCTTGAGCCTATGGAAAAACTTATTTTAGACCCTGATTCTAATTGTGAAGCATCTAAGAAGATTGCTCTTATCAGGGAGAGAATTACAGAGGCTCGGAGACACCAGAAATCCTATGCGTACAACTGTAGGAAGCCTCTTGGGTTTTTTGTTGGTGACCTTGTGTATATCCGAGCCTCTACTTTGAAGGGAGTGATATTGTGGCACCCTACATCCGTTAATGTCACTCATTAAGAGATGCATTAAGTTTCGTGAAGCGTTATAGGTAAACAGAAACAGAAACATTACAAGACATATATAAAATAGCATCGGAATTTAAAACTTTATTAATCATAAAGCATCGTAGTTCAAAACATGGTTACATCATATGTCTGAAAAACATAAAACCCGGTACATCATTAAAATTTATGTCTTGTACATAAAACATCATAGTACAATAATAAAAGAAGCATAATCCCCAAAACAAAGTCATAGTAGAGAAACATGAAATCAAGAAGTACATCAAAGCAACTCCAAGCAAGATGAAGGCAGAATCCTGATCAAGCTTAAGTATTCCCACCCTGAGAACTTGAAGGGGAAACGAAAGAGAAAGAAGGGGAAACAAATGGGTCAGACATAAAGTCTGGCGAGTTAAGTTACTTTTAGCATATAAATAATTAAAAGTATCATGACAGGCATATAAAGTGGATAAGGGAGATAACATCATAAAAGGCAGGTATGCCAAGGTAAACAGGATAAACATGATAGAGCATATTGCGCTTCTCTAATACTTTCTCTTTCTCTCTGTCTGCACCAACAATAGTATAACCAGAATGAGATGATCCCAACAACTATAAGATGGTAGACTTAGGTGTACTTCTAATGAGAGGTTTTAACCCCATAGAACCAACATGCAGCCCAACATAACGGAGTTACCCCTAAGGATAATAACGGGCTCCTAAACATACCAAAGTCTAGATGTACCCTAATTACTACCCTAATCAATCGGCTCCCTCTTTGTAGATACTTTGTGCTGGCCCCACAATAGGATGTCTCACTTCCTAAAGTGGCAACCCTTTGTTTTCAGGATGTGCACAACCATATCTACAGGTGTCATAGCGTCTAAACCTCCTCTGTCGGACCCATGCACGCACATGACCCCGTCGGAATGTGCCTCCCACACCGTCCCTCATGTTTGGATCTCTTACAATCAACCTGGTAAGCGTGCCTCGACTCCGACCTAGTTCGAAGTACTCGTTTGATACCAATATATGGGTTACTGACTGAAACGGGTCCTACACACAAGATGATACAAGCTTCCTCCTGCGCTTGCATCCCCACTAGGTTTTCCACAGGTTATGCCATACCAGAGTAAAAGATTGCATAACCCCATAGGTTAAGTTTGTGGGCCTATATATAAATATTAACCACCAACCCAAGATGTACTTAACTCACCCACTGTTTCAAACAAGTTTACTTAAACCCTACTCGAGTTTAACATGTTCATACAATCCCTTTGGATTCAAATAGGTTAAGTATTTCAATTCATTACCATATTCATTTATGGTTATAATGTGCTAGACCTCCCACATTAAGCCTACCACTTGTGGATGCTGGACATGTCGGTTGGTTCCGGGCAAACTTCTTCCACAAGTCGGGCTTAACCTCATGTCTCAACATGTCACGTGTTTATGCACTTAGAATCCTCACATTAGATTCACCACTTGTGGTTGCTGGATATGCCTGTCGGTTCCGGGCAGATTTCCATCACAAGTGTAATCTAACCTTGTGTGTAAGCGCGGTTACAGTTTCCAATTACTGTAATTCTAGGTATCTCCATTATTAACCAATTATTCCTATGTCATTATAGGTTTTCATGTCCCTTTCCCAAGTTATGTTCATACTTAACCATATGCCCTAAATTCATGTTCATATATTTCATTCAAGTTATGCCCAAATTTCCAATTACAAGTTATGCCCCAAATTTACCATTTTCCCCTCATTCCCAATTTAACGTGTTCGCTTATTTCAGCGACATACCCAGGCAAGAAGGTTGCCTAGCTATAAAAATAAAAGGGAAAAGATGAAGGGAAGAGGACAAAAATGATCATACTAATAAGACTGACATATAATGGCAGAAATTGGCATAAACATATAGTGGCATAATGACAAGATAGGCATATAGGAACAGATATGATGAACACGTGACAATAGAATTGATTCTAACGTAATAAGGGTATTATAAATAGGCATGATAAGATCTAAACAATGAATTAGATAACCAACTAACATCATATCTAATTAAGCCACAAACATAGTAGAAACAAGTATGATGTGATCTAAATAGTGAATTAGATCTACAAACAATAGCAGATCTGACATGATAAATAGGTATAGGTTTAGATCTAGTTCATAGTCATGTCAGAATAATATAAATACACAGGTTACAGTAGATCTGATATGATTCAATTAGTCACAGGTTTAGATCCAAGTTATAGTCACGTCAAGGTTAACTTTTAAATATTTAGATCTAAAAGTGACGTAAACTCACTGTGATTGGATCTAGAAAAATAGAAGAAAGATTGCAGATATCGAATCATAGATCTCTAAACTTGAATGACTTGATTGCTGAAGAAGAAAAAGGCTAGATTCAATCTGGGCAGAGGCAGCATCTAGTCCTCCTGTGACACCCCACGTCCATTAATGTCACTCACTAAGGGAATGCATTAACTTTCATGGAGCGTTATAAGAGTATAGAACAGAAAGTCACAAGACAGATATATAAAATGGTACTTAAAAATTCAAAATTTATTCATTGCGGCGGAAAAGCAAAACATGTCTGATTACAACATCAAAACCACATACTAAAGCCAAGTACACAAATATCCATCTTGAACAAAATTATTATCAGAGTACTTAAAAGCAAAACCATAATCCCACTCCAGATAGCCATAATGAAAAAGAGATAAAGCTGAGCATTACTTTGAACACTTCCAAGCACTTCAAGAAGAAAGAAATCCGAGTCAAGCTTCACTAATCCTACCCTGAGGACCTGGGGGTGGGGGGAGAGAAAAAAAAGAGGCGAAACAAAAAAAGTATGGCGAGTCTAGTGACATTAACAATATAATCAGTAAAGTAACAGGATAAGAACATAAACTGGATATAAGAGATGATTGCAACATAAGCAGATATGACAAGGTAAACAAGATAAGCAAGATAGAACATCGACTGCGCTCCTAACCACTATAAGATATGCTCTGCACCGTACCAACATAATAGTTACATACTAAAAGATGATCCCTCTTAAACAAATATAATGATGGTAGTTTCATGTACTTCTAGTTACTGTCATAGGTGCCAACTTGCTCCTATCCCCACTAGTTGTACCCACTACCCTTCCCATTCGATCGGCTCCCTAACCTCGTAGATACCTATGCTGGTCCCACAATAGGGTGTATCATTCCCTAAGGTGGCAACCCCAATACCACTGAAATGCACAACTTATACCTATACAATGCAACAACGTCTTTCCTACCAGCCCAGACCCACACATGCACATGACTCCGTTGGACTTGCACTGCCATCGCTAACTCTTTATTGACCTCTTACAATCAACTCTAGTAAGCATGTCCTTGTCCTCGACCTAGTTCGAGCTCATATAGATGCTAAAATGGGTTACTGGTTGAAAAGGGTCCACACACTTGACACAAGCTTCCCTCCTAAGCTTGGTCCCCACTAGGAATTCCCACTTAACCCCTTTTTATTCCCATGCCTTATCACATGTCTCATCTTGGTTAAGTGCTTTAATTATGTTTCACATGCTACCCATGTTACCCACTTAACCTTTTATTATTTCCATGTCTTACCACATGTCTTATCCTGGTTAAGTGTTCATTAATTCATTATAACCGTAATCTTCCAAGACCTCCCACGTTATATTACCATTTGCAGTTGCTGGATATGTCGGGCGGTTCCGGGCAGACTTTTACCGCAATCCAAATCTAACCTTGTGTCTTTGCATTATTACGCATCTAATTTTTGCCTTTGACCTCTCACATTAGATTACCGTTTGCAGTTGCTGGATATGCCGGGCGGTTCCGGGAAGGCTTATACCGCAATACGAATCTAACCTCGTGTCTTAGGCGTTCATTATCACTTTCTTGATTCAAGTCCCAATTTCAAATCTTGGATTATAATATATTATAATTACCCATAATTTCCAATTATGCTTATAATGCTAATTCAAGTTATGCCTATAATTCCATGTATACAAGTTGTACCAAATTATGCCCAAATCCATTTCATAGTTATCAACAATTTATGCCAAATCTCATTTTATTACATATTTCCCAAACTTTTCCCAATCATCCCAACATTATTCGTACGTCAATCTCAGCGTAATATGCTTAGGCTCGAAGTTAGCCTAATGTCAAAAGGAAAAGGAAAAGAAGAAGGGAAGAGAATCAAACATCAAAATTGGCATAAACATATAAATAGGCATGTGAAATGAATAACGACAAAATAGACCAGATAAGCTATGATAATAGCAATTGGGTATGAATCCGAAGGATAAAAAATTACAAACCTTCATATGATTCATCTTATTTACAGGCATATACATTAGATCCAATTTACAAACTCATCACAATTACTTTTTAATTTAATTATATTTGAAAGTGACATAAACTCACAGCAATAGGATTCTTAGAAAAGAGAATTAGGCGTTGTTGTAGCAAATCTGATATTGAATAACCTCTTCTTTGATTGTTGAAGAAGAAAAGCTATATTAATTTAAGTTGGAGCAGCAGCATGGAGGCGCCATGGATTAGGGTTAAAGAGATTAGGGTTAGGTTTAGGTGTTTATTTATAGATGTATTAGGTGAATTAGGACCTTTATATTAGATTAGAGACCATCAGAACCACTTAGATTAAAAAGACATGTCATCAGGGAACTGTCCAGAATTCTCCAGATCTGGGCTCGACATGGGGGCACTTCCCAGGTGCGCCAGTGCATTTTTGTTTTGGCGCACTTCACAAGTGCGCCAGTTATTTTGGCCCTTTTCTTGATTATTCTTCCAAACTTCTGTCATTCATAACTCCTTCATACGATATCGTTTTACACAAACTCGGACCCTATCTCAAGTAGAATTCCGAAACGAACACAATGGCATAACCTGTTTCACTTAATTCTTCTTCTAAAAATTAAGTATTCTTTAATTATCCCTTATGTCATGTTTTAAAATTACGGGGTGTTACATTCCCCCATGCTTAAAGGATTTCGCCCCCGAAATCTCGAAGCTGAAAGGAATGTATGTCCTACCATCCATCATCCATCTACTCATCCATTTATCACGGGCGTCCATTGTCCTCAGTAAATTTCTAATGCTTTCATCAACACCTGAAAAGTATGTGTATATGTCCTTATCCTAATGCAAAATCAGGCGGTCTACTGATTCAGTTGACCTCCTTAATGGAAAACATGATAATGCCATGCGTCCATTATGTATGCAAAAGAATCCTAATGAAACATATCGTTTCTATATGAGTGCACAACCATTCATCCAAATGCAACATCCATATGATGACACATTCAATATACATCCATTAATTTAAATATGCACACTCATCCATATGCAATATGAAAGTGATTGAGTCGATCTAGTGCCTAATGTGTGTGTAAATCCTAAGGATTTTCTACCTAAAGGTCGAAGATATAATCAAGAGGATACACTAAACGATAGAACAAGTATAAACAAAGCGGTAGAAAAAGGAGAAGTTAAGAACATACCCTCAAAAAGGAAAGGTTACGACGCACATATCTTGTCTTCCGTTTCCCAAGTCGCATCTCCTTGATCAACTCCCCATTGGACTTTAACCATCTTGACCTATCGGTTGCATAATTTCTTGACCTCCGATCCAAGGATGCATGTAGGGACTCATCTAACCGTGACTTCTCGCTCTACTTCCACTTCTCTAAGCATGCTCGGCTCTACTACTTCCGTGGTATCGTGTAAACACTTCCTCAAATGTGACACGTGAAATATGTCATGAACACCACTAAGCTTCTCAGGCAACTTCACTCTGTAGGCCATCTGTCCAATTCTTTCTGTAATGAGGAATGGCCCTACGAATCTTGGTGCCAATTTCCCTACAGATCCAAAACAAACTACATTCCTCAATGGTGATACTTTAATAAAAACCGTGTATCCAACATCGAACTCAAGATCGGTTCGTCTCTTACCAGCGTATGACTTTTGCCGGTCTTGTGCCGTATTCATGCATCTTCGAATCAAGTCTATCTTCTCCGAGGTTTCCCTAACCATCTCGGGCCCAAGCAAAATCTTATCCATAAATTCCCACTAACAAGTCGGTGATCAGCAAGGTCTTCCATATAGAGCCTTAAAAGGTGCCATTCCAATACTAGTCTGATAGTTGTTGTTGTAGGCGAACTCTACCAATGGAAGGTGTTCTTCCCATGTCCCTCCAAAATCCAAGATGCATAAAGTCAAAAGATCTTCTAGAATCCTATTCACCCTTTCTGTTTGGCCGTCCGTCTGAGGGTGATAAGTGGTGCTAAAAATCAATTGTGTTCCTACCGCCTCTTGCAAGCTCTTCCAAAACTCACTAGTGAAAATGGGATCTCGGTCGCTTACGATACTAGTGCCATGTAGACGAACTATCTCTCGGAGATAAACAGATGCTATTCATGCCGCTATTTTTTTACTCTTAACGGGAATGAAATGGGCGCCCTTGATAAATCTATCTACTACTACCCAAATCCCCATATTACCCTTCCTTATCCTCGGCAACCTGTCGACGGAATCCATGGAAACACTTTCCCATTTCAACTGTGGAACCTTTAAAGGGTAAAGCAAACCATCAGGCTTCTTTTGCTCAGCCTTGACTTGCTGGCACACTGAGCATTTAGAAACAAACTCAGCCACATCTTCTTCATTCCAGCCCAAAAGAAAACTCGCTTCATGTCCCTATACATCTTGTCACCACCGGATGTATGATCATCTTAGAACGATGTGCTTCTTCAAGGATTGTCCTTCTCAAAATCTTGTCTCGTGATATGCAAAATCTCCCATTCCTATGCAACCAACCTTTTTCATCTATAGTATACCTACTAAGATGGCTCGAAGACTGCCCTCTTATGAGCTTGTCAACTATCTCCATCAGTCGTGGGTTATCTCGCCATGTCGCTCCTATCTGTCCCAAAAGCATAGGTTGCACCTCTAACGATGCCAACAAACCGGGTACATAATCGATAGAGGGTCTAAAGTAAAAGGTAGATATATACTCTAAACTCTGCCGCTCGACAAACAAAGGACTCAAAGTCAACCTCTTTCTACTCAAGGCATCAGCTACAACATTACCCTTGCCAGAGGTATATGCAATCTCAAAATCGTAGGATGCTATGAACTCCATCCACCTTTGTTGTCTTAAGTTTAAGTCCTCTTGAGAGAACAAGTACTTTAATGACTTATGATCCGTATACAACTCAAACCTCTCACCAAGCAAGTAATGGTGCCAAAACTTAAGCGCAAAAACTATGGCAGCTAATTCTAAGTCGTGGGTAGGGTAATTCTTCTCGTGGACCTTTAACTGCCTTCCACCATAACATATCACCCTTCCCTCTTGCATCAAAACTGCGCCCAGCCCTATCCCGCAAGCATTGATATATAATGTGAATGGTTTACTCCCATTTGGCAAAACTAAAACAGGAGCTGTCGTCAAAGCCCTCTTCAAACGTTGAAAAGAATCATCACAGTCAACATCCCAAGAAAAGGACAAATTCTTTTTCGTTAACCGAGTAAGTGGGGCTGATATCTTAGCAAAGTCCTTGATGAACTTTCTTAATAGCCCGCCAAACCAAGAAAACTTCTTACTTCCGTTGCATTCTTAGGAATCTTCCAATCTTGGATTGCCACTACCTTCGCGGGATCCACTACTATCCCTTCTTTAGAGACCACATGCCCTAAGAATCTTACTTCCTTCCTCCAAAAGTGACATTTGGAGAACTTAGCCTTAAGCTGATGTACTCGAAGGGTCTCTAAAACCTCCTTAAGATGTAAGGCATGCTCTTCCTTGTTTCTTGAGAAGATCATCTACAAAGACTACTATAAATTTGTTTATAAACTCCCTAAACACCCTACTCATCAAGTCCATGAAATATGCAGGTGCATTCGTCAAACCAAAAGACATGATGAGCCATTCAAAGAAACCATCTGCTGTTTTAAATGCAGTCTTATCTATGCTGTCCTCAGCCACCCTTAGCTGTTGAAATCCTATTGATAAATTTAAATGCGAGAAAACCAAAGCACCAACCAACTAATCGAACAAGTCATCTGTCCTCGGTAATGGGTGTTCGTTCTTCTTCGCGAGCTTATTCGGCTCCCTATAGTCCATGCACAATCTAAGCGAACCATCAGCCTTCGTAGCAAAAACAACTAAAGCACCCCACTCCGAGATACTTCTTCTTATGAACCCTTTCTCAAGAAACTCTTTCACTTGTTTACCAAGCTCCCTCCTTTCTCTTGGAGCCATGTGGCGCACAGGCAATGCAGTTGGCTTTGCATTTTCCACCAAGTATATACGGAAATCTATCTCGCATTTTGTACGTAAGCCCCTAACCTCCTCAAAGACATCTGCATACTCACGGACTACTCGAACAGATTGCAAATCATCAATAGATGTGTTAAGAGATTCTAGGTAGCTAAGCATAACAGAACCCTTAGGGTCGCATGATATATCGAGAGTATTACCCAAACTAGTCAACAGTCTAACTACCTTCTTTTCACAGTCGAGAATGGCAACACACCTGGCTAGCCAATCCATTCCTTGAATTAAACCATAGCCCGTGAAACCCAGCACATAAGCGTTGCATTCGAACTCAACGCCATACACAAATATTCTCAAATCCCGACATAACATAGACAGATGAGCCGTACCCCTAATAGGGTTTGAGACAACAACGAGATCCACTACTATACTAGTATCTAGGTGTAGAGACTCAACAACAGAAGCAGATATAAACGAATGTGAAGCGCCAGAATCAAACAAAGTACGTACAGGATGATTGAAAAGGAAAATCAAACTTTCAACAGCAATGTTTCTACCTCTCTCTTGCGTAGCTGCCATGAGAGCATGAACCTGCCCTCCAGAAGTAGATCCTGTCCTCCATTAGTTACTTCCCACCAAAATGAAGCTTCATCCTTCATCAACCAAGCAGCTAGTTTAACCTTCCTTCCATCGTCTACCTCAAAGATACCAAACAAGTCCTCCACTTCCTTGAGCCAATTCTGAACCTCAAAAAACGTCTCAGGTCCATAAAACGATTTTCCGCCCATCGCACGAAAGTCTTTGCATATCTTAGAAAAAGTGTCTACACGGGGAGGAGGAGGTGGAACGATGGCTGCAGCTGGGGGAGGAGGAACGTTTACTGGGGATGCGACATCAGCCCTAGCCTCCAGATACTTTCTGAACCAGCCTGGTATCTGTACGCCCTCGGGTATACCGGGTTCCCTAGACATGCTGAAAGGAAAAAGGAAGAGATTCAAACAGAGGATCAAAAGAAAGATATACGGCTTTTGGGGATTATGTTTTTCTTAATAAACCTTTCTCTTTAAAATACCTTCTTTAAAACATGTATTTGAAAATACTTCTTTTTTAAAAATGCTTTTGAAAACAGTTTTCAAAATCTTTTATCTGTTCTGGTAACCTTCAGCTCTAATACCACGTGTGACACCCCATATCCGTTAATGTCACTCATTAAGGGAATGCATTAACTTTCATGGAGCGTTATAAGAGTATAGAACAGAACATCACAAGAAAGATATATAAAATGGTACTTAAAAATTCAAAATTTATTCATTGCAGCAGAAAAGCAAAATATGTCTGGTTACAACATCAAAACCACATACTAAAGCCAAGTACACAAATATCTATCTTAAACAAAATTATTATCAGAGTACATAAAAGCAAAACCATAATCCCACTCCAGATAGCCATAATGAAAAAGAGATAAAGCTGAGCATTACTTTCAACACTTCCAAGCACTTTAACAAGAAAGAAATCCGAGTCAAGCTTTACTAATCCTACCCTGAGGACCTTTGGGGGGGGGGAAGAAAGAAAAGAGGCAAAACGAAAAGGGTCAGACATAAAGTCTGGTGAGTCCAGTGACTTTAACAATATAATCAGAAAAATAACAGGATAAGAACATAAACTGGATATAAGAGATGACTATAATGTAAGCAGATATGACAAGGTAAACAAGATAAGCAAGATAGAACATCGACTGCGCTCCTAACCACTATAAGATATGCTCTACACCGTACCAACATACTAGTTACATACTAAAAGATGACCCCTCTTAAAAAAAATATAATGATGGTAGTTTTGTGTAAATTTAGTCATTATCATAGGTGCCAACTTTCTCCTATCCCCACTAGTTGTACCGACTACCCTCCCCGTTCGATCGACTCCCCAACCTCGTAGATACCTGTGCTGGTTCCACAATAGGGTCACTCCCTAAGGTGGCAACCTCGATACTACTGAAATGCACAGCTTATACCTACACGATGCAACAACGTCTTACCTACCAGCCCGGACCCACGCATGCACATGACTCCGTTGGACTTACACTGCCATCGCTAACTCTTTATTGACCTCTTATAATCAACCGCAACAAGCGTGTCCCTGTCCTCGACCTAGTTCGAGCTCATATAGATACTAAAATGGGTTACTGGTTGAAATGGGTCCACACACTTGACACAAGCTTTCCTCCTAATCTTTGTCCCCACTAGGAATTCCCACTTAACCCTTTTTATCCCCATGTCTTATCACATGTCTCATCTTGGTTAAGTGCTTTAATTAGGTTTCACATGCTACCCATGTTACCCACTTAACCTTTTATTATTCCCATGTCTTACCACATGTCTTATCTTGGTTAAGTGTTCATTAATTCATTATAACCATAATCTTGCAAGACCTCCCACATTAGGTTACCGTTTGCGGTTGCTGGATGTGCCGGGCGGTTCCGAGCAGACTTATACCACAATCCAAATCTAACCTCGTGTCTTTGCATTATTACACATCTAATTTCTGCTTTTGACCTCTCACACTAGAATACCGTTTGCTGTTACTGGATATGCCGGGAGGTTCCGGGCAGGCTTATACCGCAATCCGAATCTAACCTCGTGTCTCAGGCGTTCATTATCACTTTCTTGATTCAAGTCCTAATTTCAAATCTTGGATTATAATATATTCCAGTTACCCACAATTTCCAATTATGCTTATAATGCTAATTCAATTTATGTCTATAATTCCATGTATACAAGTTGTACCAAATTATGCCCAAATCCATTTCATAGTTATCAACAATTTATGCCAAATCTCATTTTATTACATATTTCCCAAACTTTTCCCAATCATCCCAACGGTATTCGTACGTAAATCTCAACGTAATATGCTTAGGCTCGAAGTTAGCCTAATCTCAAAAGGAAAAAGGAAAAGAAGAAGGGAAGAGAATCAAACATCAAAATTGACATAAACATATAAATTGGCATGTGAAATGAATAACGACAAAATAGATCATATAAGCATATGATAATAGCAATTGGGTATGAATCTGAAGGATAACAAATTACAAAAATTGATATGATTCATCTTATTTACCGGCATATACATTAGATCCTATTTACAAACTCATCACAATTACTATTTAATTTAATTATATGTGAAAGTGACATAAACTCACAGCGATAGGATTCTTAGAAAAGAGAATTAGGCGTTGTTGTAGCAAATCTGATCTTGAATAAGCTCTTCTTTGATTGTTGAAGAAGAAAAGCTAAATTAATTTAAGTTGAGCAGCAGCATGGAGGCGCCATGGTTAGGGTTAAAGAGATTAGGGTTAGGTTTAGGTGTTTATTTATAGATGTAATAGGTGAATTAGGACCTTTAGATTGGATTAGAGACCATCAAAACCACTCAGATTAAAAAGACATGTCATCAGGGAACTATCCAGAATTCTCCAGATCTGGGTTCGGCATGGGCGCACTTCCCAGGTGCGCCAGTGCATTTTTATTCTGGCGCACTTCACAAGTGCGACAATTATTCTGGCCCATTTCCTGATTGTTCTGCCAAACTTCTATCATCCATAACTCCTTCATACGGTATCCATTTTACGCAAACTCGAATTCTATCCCAAGCAGAATTCCGAGACGAACGCAATGGCGTAACCCATTTCACTTAATTCTTCTTCTAAAAATTAAGTATTCTTTAATTATCCCTTACGTCATGTTTTAAAATTACGGGGTGTTAAACCTCCATTGTTTTTGGTGTGGAAAAACAATAAAAATGGGGTCATATATATAGCTGTCAGGAAACCCTAATCTGCCCAGATCCACCATAGGGGGGTCGATCCCCCCTTATGGGGTCAACCCAGGGGTTGACACCCCCTTGATGGGGTCGACATCCCTGGGCGGGAATCTTCCCGCTCCCCTGTTTTCAGCGATTTTGAACTGTTTTGAATTTTTGGACTTATTTTATTCATATGTATTCTTCTTATGTGTATACAAACTTCAAACCTTAATAACTTCTTCATATGGTGTCCATTTTACGTAAATCAGGTGTCTATTTTGACTAGAATTCTAAGACAAATGCAATGATGCAGTCCGTTTCACTTAATTCTGAATATTAAATTAATTATTCTTTAATTTATCATCTTTTATTGTTGTTAAAATACAGGGTGTTACATTCTCCCCTACTCAAAGGATTTCGTCCCCGAAATCTCCAAATTAAGAAGAATGTATATCCTAACATCCATCTACTCATCCACCAATCATAGGCATCCATTATCCTTAAAAGATCTGTAATGCTTATATGAACATATGCAAAGGTGTGTGTATATGTCCCAATACTAATGCGAAGATCAGGTGGTCTACTGATTCAGTCAACCTCCTTAATGCAATGTATGTTAGTGTCATGAATCCAACATATATGCAATTAATCCTATTATAAATTGTAAGTTCTATATGTATGCACCATCATCTGTCCATATGATGATACACCCATTTCCATCCATAAAATGAAGAAAAATGCACACTCATCCGCATGTAGTATGAGAGTGTTTGAGCCGATCTAGTGCCTAATGTGTGTGTATATGCATCCACAAGCAACCACTAGCAAATACTTGCATCTACATGTATCCATTAAATATAACATGTCTCAAGCACATGTTTACACCCATGGGTTTCCTACCTAAAGGTCGAAGGTTTGATTGATAGGATATACTCAAATGATAGAAACAAGTATGAATAAAATCTTCGGAAAGGAAGTTAAGAACATACCCTTGAAATAAAAAGGGTACGAAGCGTGAATCTTGTCTTCGGTCTCCCAAGTTGCATCCTATGAGTTATATCCCCAATGGACCTTCATTAACTTGACTTCTCTATTGCATAGCTTCTTAACTTCTAATCCGAGAATACGACTAGGAACTCGTCTAACGTTCGCCTCCCATTCCACCTCTACTTCCTCCAATATACTCAGCTCAACTACTTCTGCAGTATCATGCAAGCACTTTCGCAAATGAGAAACAAGGAAAAAATCATGAATGCCGGATAATCTCTCTGGTTGCTTTACTCTATAGGCCATTTGACCAATCCATTCTGTTATGGTAAATGGTCCTACGAATCTTGGTGCCAATTTCCCTACAGATCCAAAGCGAACTACATTCCTCAAAGGTGATACCTTAATGAAAACCATGTCTCCCACCTCAAACTCAATATCAGTCTTTCTCTTATCTACTTAGGATTTCTGCCTATCCTGAGCTATCTTCTTTCGTTTGCGATAAGATCAATCTTTTCGGATGTTTCTCTAACCATATCCGGTCCAAATATAAGTCTTTTTGTATATTCCCACCAATAAGTTGGTGACCTACAGGGCCATCCGTACAATGCTTCAAAGGGTGTCATGCCAATGCTAGCTTAATAACTGTTGTTGTAGGTGAACTCTACTAAAGGAAGATGCTCTTCGCAAGTCGCTCTGAAGTCTAGGATACACTGTCTTAAAAGATCCTTAAGAACTTTGTTCACCCTTTCCGTCTGTCCATCTGTCTGAGGGTGATAAGCGATGCTCAAACACAACTATGTACCCAATGCTTCTTGCAAGCTCCCCCAAAATTCACTTGTGAAGATAGGATCATGATCACTTACGATGTTGGAAGGTATCCCATGAAGACGAACTATCTCACGAACGTAAACTGCTGCCAACCATGCGGTCGTCCTCTTACTCTTAACTGGAATGAAATGAGCACTCTTAGTAAGTCTATCTATTACAACCCAAATACCGGTGTTGCCTTTCTTTGATCTAGGCAACCCATCTATGAAATCCATAGAGACGCTCTCTTACTTCTACTGCGGGACCTCCAAAGGATGAAGTAAACCACCGGGCTTCTTTTTCTCAGCTTTAACTTCCTGGCAAATCAAACATTGAGAAACAAACTCCGCCACATCTTTCTTCATCACAGCCCAAAAGAAAATCCTCTTCAATCCCTATACATCTTATCGCTACCTGGATGAATAGTCATCTTATAATGATGGGCTTCCTCTAGGACTGTCTTCAACAAACTCCCAATTTGGGGAACACAAAGCCTTCCATCTTGTCACAACCACCCTCTATCGTTTGTGGAATATCTACTGAGGTGACTAGAAATCTCCCTTTTTTTGAGCCTATTCAAGATGTCTAAAATCTATGGATCCTCTGGCTGTGAAGCTCTTATCTGATCCATAAGAGTAGGTCGCACCTCCAATGATGCAAATAAGCCTGGCAAAAACTCGGTAGAGGGTCTAAAGTCAAAGTTCGATATATAATCCAAGCTTTTCCTTTCCACAAACAAAGGACTTAAGGCTATCCTCTGCCTACTCAGTGCGTCTGCCACCACATTACCCTTGCCAGGGTATATGCAATCTTGAAACCATAAGATGCTAGGAACTCCATCCACCTTTGTTGCCTTAAATTAAGATCCTTCTGCGAGAACAAGTACTTGAGATATTTATGATCGGTGTACAACTCGAACTTCTCTCCAAGAAAATAACTACGCCATGTCTTAAGCGCGAATACTATGGCAGCTAGCTCTAAATCAGGGGTAGGGTAGTTCTTCTCATGATCCCTTAACTGTCTACCTCCATAACATATTACCCTTCCCTCTTGCATAAGAACCGTGCCAAACCGTGTACCACATGCACAATGTATACCGTAAACACTTTGTTTCCGTCGGGCAAGGTCAAGACTAGGGTTGTTGTCAGATCCCTCTTTTAACACCCCGTATTTTTAAGATAATAAAATAAGAATAACTTAATTAAATAATGAGAATTAAGTAAAATGGACAACGCCATTGCGTCCGTCTCGGAATTCTGGTCAAGATAGATACCTGGTTTGCGTAAAACGAACATCATATGAAGGAGTTATTAAACCTAGAGGTTTGTATACGCACAAGAGAAATATATATATATATACAAAAATTAAAATATAAAATAAAGAATAAAATAAGGATTGCATGTAATAAATACATGCACTGAAAAAAATGTAATGCATGCATCGAAAGAAAGAAAGGATTGGTTGCATGCAATGTAAATATGTTGCATACACTGATTTGAAAACATAATGCATTAACATTAAAAGAAAAAAGACTCATGCAATGGTTTAATTTAAGTATTGAAACTAACATGAAAAAGAGAAGTAAGGAGAGAACAATAATTATCATTGTTCTAAGACTTATTAACAAAAGACTTCATAGCTCAGTTGGTTAAGGAATTGGATTTGTAACATGGAGGTCGGAGGTTCGAACCCCGGCGGCGGCATAATTTTTATCTTTATTTTGGAGAGTGCCAACTGAACATGCAAATATATGTATGTATACAAATTCAAAATTTGAAAGGATAAGAACGTACATATAAGAAAATAAAGAAAATATATGTATATATATGAGAATATATATATATATATATACATAAATATATGTATACAAAAGATAAAATTCAAGATAAGGCTATAGTCAATGAAATATGGCAAGAATCAAATAATGGTGCAACATCGTTTGAATTTTGAAAATAAAACGAAAATTGTGCATATATATATACGCATAAAATGGTCGATAGAGGAATTATATACATATAAGAATATTTCATGTGAATAAAAGAGCTAAATAAATTCCAGAAATTCAAAAGTTCAAAAATCAAATTTCTATGCCAAAACAATTGAAACATTCGAAATTCAAATTTCTACGCCAAAACAGCTTGCGAGACCCAATGCTGACTCAGCACTGCGTGTACGATAAGATTTGGCTAGATTCATCTGTGAACTTGGACTATTTTCTTAATTGGGCTCAATGCTGACTCAGCGCTGCGTGTACGATAAGGTCTTGAGCACCTATAAATAAGACCCTAGACCTAACCCTAAACATCATAATTCAGCGATTGCACTGGAGCTCTGCCATGGCTCCCTCTCTCTCTTCTCAAATCTATTTTGAAATTGAAATGTTAGCCTAGGAGGATTATGAATTCAGATCTGGAAGAGGGAATCAACGTTAATAAAAAGATTATTGAATCATGAAAGCAAGGTAAACCTCTAAGAACCAATCTATTTAAATTATTTCTCTTTCCCTTCTCTTTTCATGAAATAATAAATCCATGGTCGTTAGGTCGTGAATCAAATTAAAGGGGAAAGGAAAACCATGGATGATAGGACGGATTAGATCCAAAATTTGGGGAAAGGTTAAAGGTGAGTTGGTTTAAGCTATAACCTTTAGATAATGTTATGACTATTATTTAGTATACCCCTTTTTAATAAATTGTGAAATGGCCAGTTTAATTATAAATTGCTGTTGTAACCAATTTAAATGTTGATATGAATATGTCAGGAAATTCCTATGTTGAATTGGCAAAGTTATTGAATGCTTACATGTTGGAGAAAATAAACTTGTTAGGATATGAATAGCCAATTCCGTGATTGTAATTACATGCTTTACTTGGGACATATTATTTATTGAATGACATGTTAAAATAATTACCCGATTGTATATTTACATGTCCTGGTAGATTTAAACATATGTTGAAAATGACATGCGACAAAATATAGGCAAAAATTGGATGACATGTAAATTAGATTACTGTAAACTATATTACCGTAAAAAGGATAATATGTCTAAAATTTTCATGTAATGAACATAACATATATTATGTTTTGAGATTTTAATTTTGAAGCGCAATTTTATATGAACATAAGTGATTGAATGAAAATGAATATGCCTAGGATTACAATTAAAAATTGTAAATACACTTATGGCATGAGGTTAGGTTGCATTAGTGGCGGAAGTCTGCCCGGACCCGACCAGCATATCCAGTAGCCACTAGTGTTGAACCTAATGTGAGAAGGCCTAAGTGCAAGAATTAACAACATGTGCTAAGACACGAGGTTAAGTCGGCTTGTCGTAGAAGTCTGCCCAGACCCACCCGGCAAATCCAGCATCCACAAGTGTAGGCTTAATGTGAGAGGTCTAGTGCTTATATATATAAATAAGTATATGTATATAACAAAATATGAATAAATGGCAAGGATGGTAATTAAATGTCTAACACAGAAAATAAGAAAGGAAGGGATATTATGAACTGAGTTAGTGTGATAAGAGGGAAAAGTGACACATTTCCCTAAATGACTTATTTCTGAAAACGTTGTTGCAAGTAAGCCGCAAAAAATATAGAAAAATAAAGAAATTACTTGCTACCACGGATTTAGATGGGAAAACGTTATGAAAATAAAACATTGATTCCTTCTATCAAACTAATAAGGTGCATGAAGTGTTTTCCTCAACATAAAGGAACATATATTACAGAGAATGAAGAATAATGGTTTACAATAGTAAATGGTTTAAAAGGGGAATGATAGTAACCTATTAAAAATGAATAACATTAATGAAAATGTTGTATAATAGGTAGACTTGGCCTAGCGTCAAGTGAATATTATAACTTAGGTTATAATAAACAAGTAAGGGAATGGGATAACTGGTGAATTAAGTTAAGTGACACTTAATTGTAAATTAAGTAATCAGAAAAGGGGAAAACCTAAAACCAGTTAAGAAAAGGGGGGAAAATATATTGTACTTAATTATAAATTAAGTAGTCTGGGAGTCTGAAACCCGTTGGTAAGAATAACATGTTTAGACTTGTCCTAGGGACAAGGGAAAATTATAACATAGGTTATAATGAATGGGTAGAGAAACTTATTGATGAGCCTTAGTTAATAGAAATAAGTTAATAAGTAAACAACGATAAGTCGTATTGACGACGTAAAGTGGAATTATGATTAAATGAGAAAGGATGAGGAGAACTTATGAAATGAAATGAGTTATATTTAATCATAAATGGTAAGTGACATGTTAATTGGAAACATGTAATTTAGATATACTTAACTACATATTAAGTAAAACATGTTATTGAAATAAAACAAGAATATAAAATGGACTGTGGATCACAGACCTTAGGCCACAATCTAGAGAATAACATGTTGTAAGCTTATTAATAAACTTAAATGAATTAAGTTGTATGACTGAAATTAATAAGCAAGAGAAACTTGGTAATTTGAATAAGAATTCAATATGAATTGGAATAACCAAGTTAACTGGGAACCTGATGAGGTGAGACAAGCGCGTAAAAGAATGTTTAGACATAGGGTCTAAAAACATGCTAAAGTAAGGCGCTTAGACCAGTCCGTACGGTTGAGGGTGAATAACCCAAAAGGGTAGATCATCGAGGGGTTATAAGGCACGAGGGGAGCGCACATTCATCTGATTGTTTGACAACTCCAAAGGACCGGAAAGGGAAGCACACGGCTTCCGGGGACGTAGGGTACTCTTGGTATTCCTCTGTGAGTGGCATATGATCCGCCTGTACTCACAGAGGTTAAGTCTGCGTAGGTGAACCAATGAGTATGCCTTGATTGCAATAATAAGGGGCAATCAAAAGACTAAGATGGACCAGCATGATTCAGCGAGACCAGTTAGTGCCCTGTGATAGCAACCCGTCGTCTACCTACCATCTTCAACCAGTACGTAAAGCGGAAAGGCGGAGAACTCCAAAAGACCATATACTTTGCTATCTAGTTATGGGTGAGGTTGGCCAATAGGTTTGAAGGGCATAGGGTGTCGGGGTTAAGTTCTCATTCATGATATTCTTGGGCGCCTTTCATTAGTTGAGGGAGGGGTCTAGTGGGACCATAACCACTATAAAAGCAGACCTTAGCATCTGCAATCGGCAGATATCTGAAAGCTCCCGGCCGAGTTCCGTGTTCCTTGATTAGCCCTGCCACGGGACTCGGGCGCACATATAGAGAACATGTGCAATAGACATCGAGAACGATTGACGATACGTACGTGGGGAAGTCTAGGTACACTCATGTCGCTCTGGGTGGTGTATCATAAGACTAGAGGGCATTATTCGAGAATGGAACCTAATTCGATCGAATGGTTCAAAGATGGCAGTCCGAACGCATACATTATATAGAAGTAGTGGTTTTTTGCAGACGTAGCGTTGACATATATACAGAAATCCATACTACATTCGAGTGTAGGATTAGGGACTGCTATATTCATGCGATGATACGGTGGAGACCGTGCGAGTGGGGTACCATGGGGTGTATCTCAATATTGAGAGATAACTACATATACTGTATTAGGTTAATTCACTGGGAAGTAAATGGGTACGACGTGTGTGTAAGCCTTGAGTGATGTTAACCCAAGTAACCTAATAAATAAGAAAATATGATTGAACGGTATATGTAAGATTATCCAAAGTGTATAGTTTAAATCCAGTCACCAGAACTTGTGTTTTGACCCCTTCCTCATAACACACTCACAGGTTAGATTGTGGCAGAGACATGATAGCTTTGGATACTGGTTAGGTAGTATTAATAATACGGTATGACTATGTTTTGATTATACTATATTTTATCCTTTCCGCTGTGAGACATTTTTCTGAGCTCTGAATTGTTTTATGTCTCTGTATTTTCTATAGGATACCAGTGCAAACCAATCCGAGTTTCGATAGATTGGAATTTTGAAAAAAATCGGTCTGTCAAAATTGGGGTTGTCGCATCTGGTATCAGAGCTTAGGTTTAGAATTCCTATATAAATAGTGAGTGAACGTATTTGTAATTTTAAAAATTAAATATATTATATATATACCTAGATCCATAGAGGAACACACTAAATAAAAAGAGTATAATATGGTATGAAATGGGATGTTTTTTTTGTACACTAAAGGAATGAATAAGGAAATTTGAGACCCTTAGGAAGTTTGGTTGGGAAGTGTACAATATAGTTTGTACGGAAGGAAAGTAAATCCCATATGATTAGTATTTTGGAAAAAGTTGAACAGAGAAAAATGGATTAGGAATATATATAGTTGAGAGAACTGACCATGGGGAGTATCTATGAGAGCCTAGAAAAATTGGAAACTCGCTTTGAGTCTAACCCCGTTGTTAACTTTTAAGAACTTGAGATTATAAAAGTTTGGGGAAAAAACGATTTATGATGTTGTCAAGTTTTAGTCTTAAAAGTTATAGTTTTAAAATATGTAAAGAAGTACATATTGAGTTTTAAAGTAAAATTCTCTTAGTAAAAGGTGCATATTATAGAGCATATATAGCTCGCTAGTTTTTCTAGTATATTTCATACAAGAATTTTTAATCAAGAAAGTTTTGAAGTCTCTATTCTTTTGACAATTATTTTTGATAAATTGTTTAAAAGGGAATTTTGTTGGGTGGACAAAATAAGTTGTAGAAAATGAGAATAGAGTGGATGTTGGCACCTTGTAGTAGGAGACTGAACTGACCTTATAGGTAAGAACAAGTCATAAACACGATTAAGGAAAATAGTTGTCCGTATCTACTCCAGTTTTGCGATTTGAATTTTTTTGCAAGATAAGACGAAAAAGAAAAGCTACAACAAAGAAAATTTTCTTATGTGGGATGTGCTTGGATAGGAAAATAGGAAATCTTTATACATTGTTTCATAAAATCCAAGTACGGTTGGAAAAAGGTATATAAAAGAAAAACAGAAGGTGTGAAAATTTCCATTTTCCACCTTTTTGTAACATAAGAAATCGAATTTAGAAATTTAGATTTTTCTGAAATTCGAAAAATAAAGTTGGTTGGTAGGATTATGAATTGGATGAACTATGCTCTTACTCAGTATGAGTGTGGGAAAATTTGGATGAAAAAGCATTTTGATTTTCAAAATATTACATTCACGTAGAACTGCCAGTGTATCTAGGACGTGACCATCATATTTTTAAAAAGGATTTTTGATAAATTTTCATACACATAGAAGGTACCGCTTAGGCATACATGCATTATTATGTTGTATTTCACTTTGCACAAGTGCACAATGTTTGCTAAAATTGAATGCACACATGATGGATGTATAATATGTGAGGGGTTAATTGATTTTACCCTTATTAAATTTCGGGGACGAAATTTCCTAAAGTTGGGAGAATGTAACACCCCTTATTTTTAAGATAATAAAATAAGAATAACTTAATTAATAATGAGAATTAAGTAAAACAGACTGCGCCATTGCGTCCGTCTCGGAATTCTGGTCAAGATAGACACCTGGTTTGTGTAAAAAGGACATCATATGAAGAAGTTATTAAACCTAGAAATTTGTATACGCACAAGAGAAATATACATATATATATTCAAACAAATTAAAATATAAAATAAATAATAAAATAAGGATTGCATGTAATAAATACATGTACAGAAAAAAATGCAATGCATGCATTGAAAGAACGAAAGGATTGGTTGCATGCAATGTAAATATGTTGCATGCACAAACATAATGCATTAACATTAAAAGAAAAAGATTCATGCAATGGTTTAGTTTAAGTATTGTAACTAACATGAAAAAGAGAAGTAAGGAGAGAACATTAATTATCATTGTTCTAAGACTTATTAACAAAAGACTTTATAGCTCAGTTGGTTAAGGCATTGGATTTGTAACATGGAGGTCGGAGGTTCGAACCCCGGAGATGGCATGATTTTTATCTTTGTTTTAGAGAGGGCCAACTGAACATGCAAATATATGTACATATACAAATTCAAAATTTGAAAGGATAAGAACGTATATATAAGGAAATAAAGAAAATTTATGTATATATATGAGAATATATATATATATATATATATATATATGCATAAATATATGTATACAAAAGATAAAATTCAAGATAAAGCTACAGTCAATGAAATATGGCAAGAATCAAATAATGGTGCAACATCATTTGAATTTTGAAAATAAAACGAAAATTGTGCGTATATATATACCCGTAAAATGGTCGGTAGAGGAATTGAATACATATAAGAATATTTCATTTGAATAAAACAGTTAAATAAATTCCAGAAATTCAAAAGTTCGAAAATCAAATTTCTACGCCAAAACAATTCAAACATTCAAAATTCAAATTTCTGCGCCAAAACAGCTTGCGGGACCCAAAGCTGACTCAGCACTGCGTGTACGATAAGCTTTGGCTAGATTCATCTGCAAACCTGGACTATTTTCTTAACTGGGTTCAATGCTGAATCGGCGCTGCGTGTACGATAAGGTCTTAAGCACCTATAAATAAGACCCTAGACCTAACCCTAAACATCATAATTCGGCGGCTGCGCTGGAGCTCTACCATGGCTCCCTCTCTCTCTCTCTCTTCTCAAATCTATTCTAGAATTAAAATTTTAGCCTAGGAGGATTATGAATTCAGATCTGGAAGAGGGAATCAATGTTAATAAAATGATTATTGAATCATGAAAGCAAGGTAAACCTCTAAGAACCAATCTATTTAAATTATTTCTCTTTCCCTTCTCTTTTCATGAAATAATAAATCCATGGTCTTCAGGTCATGAATCAAATTAAAGGGAAAAGGAAAACTATGGATGATAGAACAGATCAGATCCAAAATTTGGGGAAAGCTTAAAGGTGATTGGGTTTAAGCTATAACCTTTAGATAATGTTATGACTATCGTTTAGCATACCCCTTTTTAATAAATTTTGAAATGGCCAGTTTAATTATAGATTGATGTTGTAATGAATTGAAATGTTGATACGAATATGTCAGGAAATTCCTATGTTGAATTGGCTAAGTTATGGAATGTTTACATGTTGGAGAAAATAAACTTGTTAGGATATGAATAGTCAATTCAGTGATTGTAATTACATGCTTTACTTGGGACATATTATTGATTGAACGACATGTTAAAATAATTACCCGATTGGATGTTTACATGTCCTGGTAGAACTAAACATATGTTGAAAATGACATGCGACAAAATATAGGCAAAAATTGACGACATGTAAATTAGATTACTGTAAACTATATTACAGTAAAAAGGATAATATGTCTAAAATTTTCATGTAATGAACATAATATATATTATGTTTTGAGATTTAAATTTGGAAGCGCAATTTGATATGAACATAAGTGTTTGAATGAAAATGAATATGCCTAGGATTACAATTAGAAATTGTAAATACGCTTATGGCACGAGGTTAAGTTGCATTAATGGCGGAAGTATGCCCGGACCCGACCGGCATATCCAGCAACCACTAATGTTGAACCTAATGTGAGAGGCCTAAGTGCAAGAATTAACAACATGTGCTATGACACGAGGTTAAGTCAGCTTGTGGAAGAAGTCTGCCCGAACTCGCCCAGCAAATCCAGCGTCCATAAGTGTAGGCTTAATGTGAGAGGTCCAGTGCTTATATATATATAAATAAATATATGTATATAACAATATATGAATAATTGGCAAGGATGGTAATTAAATGTCTAACTCAGAAAATAAGAAAGGAGGGGATGTAATGAACTGAGTTAGTGTGATAAGAGGGAAAAGTGATGTATTTACCTAAATGACTTATTTCTGAAAACGTTGTTGCAAGTAAGCCACAATAAATATAGAAAAGTAAAGAAATTACTTGCTACCACGGATTTAGATGGGAAAACGTTATGAAAATAAATCATTAATTCCTTCTATCAAACTGATAAGGTGCATGAAGTGTTTTCCTTAATATAATAAGAAATATATATTACAGAGAATGAAGAATAATGGTTTGCAACAGTAAATGGTTTAAAAAGGGAATGATAATAACCTATTATAAATAAATAACATCAATGAAAATGTTGTATAATAGGTAGACTTGTTCAAGGATCAAGTGAATATTATAACTTAGGCTATAATAAACTAGTAAGGGAATGGGATAACTGGTGAATTAAGCTAAGTGAGACTTAATTGTAAATTAAGTAATCAGAAAAGGGGAAAACCTAAAACCAGTTAAGAAAAAGGGGGGGGGGTATATTGTACTTAATTATAAATTAAGTAGTCTGGGAGTCTGAAACCCGTTGGTAAGAATAACATGTTTAGACTTGTCCTATGGACAAGGGGAAATTATAACATAGGTTATAATAAATGGGTAGAGAAACTTATTAATGGGCCTTAGTTAATAGAACTAAGTTAATAAGTAAACAACGGTAAGTCGTATTGACGACGTAAAGTGGAATTATGATTAAATGAGAAAGGATGAGGAAAACTTATGAAATGAAATAAGTTATATTTAATCATAAATGGTAAGTGACATGTTATTTGGAAACATGTGAATTAGATATACTTAACTACATATTTAGTAAAACATGTTATTGAAATCAAACAAGAATATAAAAGGGATTATGGATCACAGACCTTGGGCCACAATCTAGAGAATAACATGTTTTAAGCTTATTAATAAACTTAAATGAATTAAGTTGTATGACTGAAATTAATAAGCAAGAGAAACCGGTAATTTGAATAAGAATTCAATATGAATTGGAATAATCAAGTTAACTGGAAACCTAGTGAGGTGAGACCAGCGCATAAAAGAATGTTTAGACATAGTGTCTAACAACAATGCTAAAGTAAGGCGCTTAGACCAGTCCGTATGGTTGAGGGTGAATAACCCAACAGGGTAGATCATCGAGGTGTTATAAGGCACGAAGGGAGCGCACATTCACCTGATCGTTTGATGGCTCCAAAGGACTGGAAGGGGAAGCATGCGACTTCCGGGGATGTAGGTACTCTTGGTATTCCTCTGTGAGTGGCAACTGATTTGCCTGTACTCACAGAGGTTAGGTCTGCGTAGGTGAACCAATGAGTATGCCTTGATTGCAATAATAAGGGGCAATCAAAAGACTAAGATGGACCAGCGTGATTCAGCGAGACCAGTTAGTGCCCTGTGATAGCAACTCGTCGTCTACCTACTATCTTTAGTCAGTACGTAAAGCGGAAAGGCGGAGAACTCCAAAAGACCATATACTTTGCTATCTAGTTATGGGTGAGGTTGGCCAATAGGTTTGAAGGGCATGGGGGCCGGGTTTAAGTTCTCATTCTTGATATTCTTGGGTGCCTTTCATTAGTTGAGGGAGGGGTCTAGTAGGACCATAGCCACTATAAAAGCAGACCTTAGCATCTGCAATCGGCAGATATCTGAAAGCTCCCGACCGAGTTCCATGTTTCTTGATTAGCCCTACCATGGGACTCGAGCGCACATATAGAGAACATGTGCAATAGACATCGAGAACGATTGACGATACGTATGTGATAAAGTCTAGGTACACTCATGTCGTTCTGGGTGGTGTATCATAAGACTAGAGGGCATTATTCGAGGATGGAACCTAATTCGATCGAATGGTTCAAAGATGGCAGTCCGAACGCTTACGTAATATGGAAGTAGTGGTTCTTTGCAGATATAGCATTGACATATATACAGAAATTCGTACGACATTCGGGTGTAGGATTAGGGACTGCTATATTCCTACGATGATACGGTGGTGACCGTGCGAGTGGGGTACCATGGGGTGTATCTCAATATTGAGAGATAACTACATATACCGTATTAGGTTAATTCACTGGTAAGTAAACGGGTACGATGTGTGTGTAAGCCTTGAGTGCTGTTAACCTAAGTAACCTAATAAATAAGAAAATATGATTGAATGGTATATGTAAGATTATCCAAAGTGTATAGTTTAAATCCAGTCACCAGAACTTGTGTTCTGCCCCCCTCCTCATAACACACTCGCAGGTTAGATTGTGGCAGATACATGATAGCTTTGGATACTGGTTAGGCAGTATTAATAATACGGTAAGGCTATGTTTTGATTATACTATATTTTATCCTTTCCGCTGTGAGATATTTTTCTAAGCTCTGACATGTTTTATATCTATGTCTTTTCTGCAGGATACCAGAGCAAACCAACCCGAGTTTCGATAGATTGGATTTTTGAAAAAAATTCGGTTTGTCGAAATTGGGGTTGTCACACCTCTTCAATTGTTGGAAAGCAACATCACAGTCTATATCCCAAGCAAATGTCAGATTCTTCTTCGCCAGCCTGGTGAGTGAGGCTGATATCTTTGTGAAGTCCTTAGTGAACTTCCTATAATAGCCTGCCAATACAAGAATGCTTCTCACCTCCATTGCATTCTTTGGGATTTCTCAATCTTGAACTGCAACTACCTTTGCGGGATCTACTGCTATCCCATCTTTAGAGAATACGTGCCCTAGAAATCTCAACTCTTTTCTCTAAAAATGGCATTTGGAGAATTTCGCCTTAAGCTGATGCGCACGCAGAGTTTTCAAAACCTCCCTTATATTTAAGGCATGCTCTTCCTCGCTCTTCGAGAAAATTAAGATGTCATCAACAAAGACCACAAAAAATTATTTAGAAACTCCCTACTCATTAGATCAACAAAATAGGCGGGTACATTCATCAACCCAAAAGGCATAATAAGCCATTCAAAGAAACCATCTGGAGTCCTAAAAGCAGTCTTATCTATACTGTCCTCAGTCACCCCCAATTGATAAAACCCCGTGGCTAAGTCTAATTGAGAGAAAACAGATGCACCAACAAGCTGGTCAAACACAGCACCTATCCTTGGGAGTGGGTGCCTGTTCTTCTTTGTGAATTTTTTCAACTCTCTATAGTCTACACATAAATGAAGCGAACCATCCGCCTTAGTTGCTAATACCACCGGAGCACCCCATTCAGATATGCTTTGCTTGATAAACCCTTTCTCAAATAGCTCCCCTACTTGCTTGCTAAGACCCCTCTTTTCTCTTGGAGCCATATGGCGCACAGGCAGTGCAACTGGCTTTGCATTGTCTATCAAGTATATACGAAAATCGATCTCGCGCCTCACAGGTAAGCCCCAAACCTTATTAAAAACATTTGGATACTCGCAGACTACTGGTACAGATTGTAGATCATCAATAGATGCGTCAAGAGAATCTAGGAAACTAAGCATGACAGACCCCTTAGGGTCACAAGAAATCTCAAGGGTCCTCCCATAGCAAGTCAAAAGTATAACGACCCTCCTCTCACAATCCAGAATAGCACCATACATGGCTAGCCAATTCATCCCTAGAATCAAACCACAGCCCATAAAGCCGAGCACCTATGCGTCACACTCAAATTCGATGCCTAGCACAGATATTCTCAAACCCCGACAAATCATGGACAAATGAGTCGTACCACGAACGGGGTTTGAGACAACAACGGGATCCACTACCATACTAGTACTAAGGCGTAGAGACTCAACCACAGAATTAGATTTATAAATGAATGCGAAGTGCCAGAATCAAAAAGAGTTCTAATGGGATGATTGGAAAGAGAAATCAAACCTTCCACGGAAGCTTTCCTACCTCTATCTGGATCATTAGTCACGAGAGCATGCACCTGCCCTCCAGATGCTCCTGCCCTTTGACCTCATTCTTGCTTCTTCGGGCACTCCTTAGAAAAGTGTCCAACCTCCACAACTGAAGCAAGCATACTTCCTTCTTTTGCAGTCCTTTACCAAGTGACCCTTGCGTCCGCAATTACATAACTTCCTCTTATCCTAAGCCTTGTCATTCTTTCCGCCATTCTTCTGTTGCTGTTGTTCTTTCTTGGGCCATACTTTCTTGTTTTGTGTTTCCTCAACCCTAACTTCTTTCTTTTCATCTTTATCTTCCTCATGCGTCAAGGCCATATCAACGAGCCTTTCAAAAGTTGCTCCCATCGGAATACGAGACATGGCTAACCCATGAAGGGGTTCATTCAGTCCTCTAGCAAACCACAAAGCTTTCTTATGCGGGGTATCCACTAGCTCCAATCCAAACCTCGCTAGTTGGTTGAATTTGTTCACATACTCTTTGACAGTCATGCCTCCTTGCTTGAGTGCTAGAAATCTTTCCATTTGCATGCTTTTCTCAGCTTGAGAAAGACAATTTATTTCAAATCTTTGCCGAAAATCATCCCAAATCTCCACTGGACACCCTGCTTGCGTCACTTTCCACCAGAACGAAGCTTCATCTTTCAGTAGCAAGGCGGCTAACTGAATCTTCCTACGATCGTCCACTTCAATAAACAGATCCTTCGTCTCTTTGAGCCAATTCCTTGCCTCTACGAACGTCTCGGTTCCACGGGATGGCTTTCATCCCATAGCACAGAAATCTTTGTAGATCTTAGAGAAATTATCTACACGCGGAGGAGGAGGAGGAGGAACAATGGGTGCAGCTGGAGGAGGAACGTCAGCTTGACCACCGTCAGGCGCCGTGGCCTCTAGATACCTATGAAACCAGCCTGGTATCGTAACGCCCTCAGGAATATTAGGTTCCCCAGACATGCTGAAAAGAAAAGGAAAGAGATTCAGACAAAGGATCAAAAGATATTACATATGGCTTTTGGGAATATGTTTTTCAAAACAGACTTTTCTTTTTGAAAATTCTTTCTTTTAAAACCTTTTTGAAAATAATTTTCAAATTTTTTTATTCGATCTGGTACTCTGATACCAAGTGTGACACCCTACGTCCGTTAATGTCACTCATTAAGAGAATGCATTAAGTTTCGTGAAGCGTTATAGGTAAACGGAAATAGAAACATTAAAAGACAAATATAAAATAGCAGTGGGATTTAAAACTTTATTAATCATAAAGCATCGTAGTTCAAAACATGGTTACATCATATGTCTGAAAAACATAAAACCCGGTACATCATTAAAATTTATGTCTTGTACATAAAACATCAGAGTACAATAATAAAAGAAGCATAATCCCTAAGACATAGCCATATTAGAGAAAGATGAAATCAAGCAATACATCAAAGCAGCTCCAAGCAAGATGAAAGCAGAATCCTGATCAAGCTTGAGTATTCCCACCCTGAGAACCAGGGAGGGAAAACGAAAGAGAAAGAAGGGGAAACAAAATGGGTCAGAAATAAAGTCTGGCGAGTCCAGTTACTTTTAGCATATAAATAAGTAAAAGTATCATGACAGGCATATAAAGTGGATAAGAGAGATAACATCATAAAAGGCAGGTATGACAAGGTAAAAAAGATAAACATGATAGAGTATATTGCACTTCTCTAATACTTTCTCTTTCTCTCTGTCTGCACCAATACTAGTATAACCAGAATGAGATGACCCCAACAACTACAAGATGGTAGACTTAGGCGTACTTCTATTGAGAGGTTTTAACCCCATACAATCAACAGGCAGCCCAACATACCGGAGTTACCCCTAAGGATAATGACGGGCTCCTAAACATACCAGAGTCTAGATGTACCATAATTACTACCCTAATCGATCGACTCCCTCTTTGTTGATACCCTGTGCTGGCCCCGCAGTAGGATGTCTCACTTCCTAAAGTGGCAACCCTTCGTTTCAGGATGTGCACAAACATATCTACAGGTGTCACGACGTCTAAACCTCCTCTGTCGGGCCCATGCACACACATGACCCCGTTGGAATGTACCTCCCACACTATTCCCACGTTTGGATCTCTTACAATAAGCCCAATAAGCATTCCCCGACTTCGACCTAGTTCAGTGTGCTCGTTTGATACCTATATATGGGTTATTAACTGAAATGGGTCCCACACACAAGATGATACAAGCTTCCCCCACGCTTGCATCCCCACTAGGTTTTCCACAGGTTATGCCATAATAGAGTAAAAGACCGCATAACCCCACAGGTTAAGTTTGTGGGCCTATATATAAATATTAACCACCAACCCAAGATGTACTTAACTCACCCACTGTTTCAAACAAGTTTACTTAAACCCTACTCGAGTTTAACATGTTCATACATTCCCTATGGATTCAAATAGGTTAAGTATTTCAATTCATTACCATATTCATTTATGGTTATAATGTGCTAGACCTCCCACATTAAGTCTACCACTTGTGGATGTTGGATATGTCGGTTGGTTCCGGGAAAACTTCTTCCACAAGTCGGGCTTAACCTCGTGTCTCAACATGTCACGTGTTTATGCACTTAGACTCCTCACATTAGATTCACCACTTGTGGTTGCTGGATATGCCTGTCGGTTCCGGGCAGACTTCCATCACAAGTGTAATCTAACCTCGTGTGTAAGAGCAGTTATAGTTTCCAATTACTATAATTCTAGGTTTCTCCATTATTAACCAATTATTCCTATGTCATTATAGGTTTTCATGTCCCTTTCCTAAGTTATGTTCATAATTAACCATATGCCCTAAATTCATGTTCATATATTTCATTCAAGTTATGCCCAAATTTCCAATTACAAGTTATGCCCCAATTTTACCGTTTTCCCCTTGTTCACAATTTAACACATTTGCTTATTTCAGCGGCATGCCTAGGCTCGAAGGTAGCTTGGCTATAAAAATAAAAGGAAAAGATGAAGGGAAGAGGACAGAAATGATCATACTAACAAGACTGACATATAATGGCAGAAATAGGCACAAACATATAGTGGCATAATGATAAGATAGGCATATATGAACAGATCTGATGAACATGTGATAATAGAACTGATTCTAACGTAATAAGGATATTATAAACAAGGATGATAAGATCTAAACAATGTATTAGATAACCAACTAACAATAGATCTAATTTAGCCGCAAACATAGTAGGAACAGGCATGATGTGATCTAAATAGTGAATTAGATTTACAAACAATGGCAGATCTGACATGATAAATAGGTATAGTTTTAGATATAGTTCATAGTCATGTCAAAATAATATAAATACACAGGTTAAGAAGATCTAATATGATTCAATTAGTCACTGGCTTAGATCCAAGTTATAGTCATGTCAAGATTTACTTTTAAATATCTAGATCTAAAAGTAACGTAAACTCACCATGATTGGATCTAGAAAAATAGAAGAAAGATTGTAGATATCGAATCATAGATCTCTAAACTTTAATGACTTGATTCCTGAAGAAGAAAAATGCTTGATTCAATTTGGGCAGAGGCAGCATCTAGTCCTCCATTGTTTTTGGTATGGAAAAACAAGAGAAATGGGGTTATATATATAGCTGTCAGGAAACCCTAATCTGCCCAGATCTTCCATAGGGGGCTCGACCCCTCCTTATGGGGTCAACCCATGGGTCGACACCCCCCTTATGGGGTCGACACCCGCTTGATGGGGTCGACACCCCTGGGCGGGAATTTCCCCGCTCCCCTGTTTTCTGCGATTTTGAACTATTTTGAATTTCTGAACTTATTTTATTTATATATATATATTCTTTTTATGCATATACAAACTTCAAACCTTAATAACTTCTTCATACGGTGTCCGTTTTACGCAAACCAAGTGTCAGTTTTGACTAGAATTCCGAGAAGAACGCAATAGTGCAATCTATTTCATTTAATTCTGAATATTAAATTAATTATTCTTTAATTTGTCGTCTTTTAGTGTTGTTAAAATATAGGCTGTTACAGATATGCTTTAGTCAAATGGGAAAATTGGCACCATGATAAATTGGGCCGTTTCCAATTACAGGGTGTATCGCTCCAGTTGCTTATAGATTAACACTTCTTGATAAATTTTCTTATATTAATGACGTATTTCACATCTATAACCTAAGGAAGTGGTTGCGTGATTCGAAATCTGTGATTCACACTTATGCCTTAAAAGAGCTTGAGATCTCACCTGACTTATCCATTATGTATCATCCTGTGCACATTCTTGGAACAAAGGTTAAACGTCTTCAAAACAAGAATGTGTCACTCATGAAATGTAACAACCCAAATTTTGAACGTGTAATAATTATTTAACCAAATTATTAATTAAATAATAAGTCAAAAAAATTAGGAATTGGGCAGCATGGGTTGTGCCATCAGGTCCATCGCGATTTTCTAGAGCGGATAGGCTTTCGGTTTGCGTAAACGGACTCAAAACGAACAAGTAATGACCAGTTGAAGTTTGAATTTCGAAATAGAAATTAAAATAAAACTTAACAAATCTAAGCAATAAATTATGCTTAATCAATGTAGGAACTGGGACGACCCAGTCCCAACTGGGCCGATCATGGGGTCAACCTAGGACCCAAGTGGGTCGACCACTGTGTCGACCCACTTGGTAGGTGGGTCGACCCATTTCACTCAGCATGCACGTTTTCATGCCTGCCACGCTCAATGTTGTTGGAAGCTTTGGGAAACTTCTTACTGACGTGGTTTTGAGCATTCTGATTGAAAACCTAATTATCCTAAGGTTTAAATTTTCTTACCACATCTATAAATAGATTATACTCCTCTCATATTCCCCACAAATATCATTGTTCATCTCCTTTGACTCCACTCCATTTTTCCTCTAAAATAAGAATATATTATTGGGGCACAAATTAAAGTACCGTTTATTTGTAGATTTGAAGATTTTTCTACCGGGGCCTTTGGATTTGCATTTCTTAGGTTAGTTTTTAGTGATCTCCAGGATTTCTTTGAAGAATGGAATCAAATATATAAAATAGTAGTTGTGGTTGTTTTGGATCCGGATTATTCTCTATTCTTAGATCTATATTACTGCAGTTGTTCTATTTCCTTTCTGAATCCCTCTATCTACTTCTGCAAATTATATTCAGAATTTTCGTGATTACTATAGTTGCGCTAAACATGTGCCTAAAAAGAGCATATGAATACGTTGAAACAAACATGAACCTATAATCATAAATTTTTTTGCCTGGGATTGTGTCTTTTTTCTTTGTTTTGCGTTTGGGTTGGAAAATAATATACATTGAATGGAAATAATCAGAAGCTAAGGCTAAAATCAGAATATATTCAAATCTGCAAATAGAAAGGAACAAATGAAATAAATTTGATTGGACTGAATCAATGCTTATTTAACAGAATTAGACAGAACTAGACTATAATTAGAAAGATGGCATAACCATGATAATTGAATGAAAATCAATGTAATCATGCTAATTTGTAATGGGAACCCACTACTCCTTGTTGTCAGGTTTAGCCTAGTACAACTTGTTGTCGGGCTTTAATATAAACATTTTAATTTATAGTATGAACCTAGTACTCCTTATTGTCGGGTTTAGCCTAGTACTCCTTGTTATTAGGCTTTGGTATGAACATGTTAGTATAAATTGTGTGCCCAGTACTCCTTGTTGTCGGGCTTAGTAAAAAAATTGTTTTGGCGGCCAAATCAGGGGATTTGAGCTAAGTTGTTTGGGATCCATTCCATGTAGCATACCCTATTTATCGTTTCAGTATCACTTGAGGCAAGGGCATGAACTATATTACGTTATGGATGTAAGGCAATCCAACTAGGAGGGCGTGATTTCATTCTGGCACGTCAATGTGCATGCACTACCTCGATTTAGGGACATAAGCCATTTTCACACCTATGGATAAGTTTATGTCAAATCGTTGATAGGATACGGCCTGATAAACCTAAACCCATAGTGGGTATAGGTTATCCATAATTCGTTGTAACTGATCTTTTGGGTAGTACTGGTAAATTTCTTCCTGGTTTTTTCTATTTGTATAAGTGTAAAACAATCAACATCATTATTAAATCTTTTGAATGAGAATACCTATATCTTTATATAACATCTTTTATGGTATCTCTGCTTTACTCTATTCACTTTGAGATGTGCACAGACACACTTACCCCTTTATTGTTACTAGTCTACTATTTTATTTATTTGTCTCCTCTTATTTGCTGTGCTAGAAATTACTACAGCTCACCAGACTTTTTGTCTGACCCATTTTCACCTTTTCTTCTTTCCTTTTTAGTTCTATCAAGCTCTCAAGGAGGAAGTGCTTAACTCGGATTGCTTCATTAACTTTTCTTGGAAGACACTTGTGGAGATGTAATGATTATTTTATTTTCTCCCCACGATTTGCTAGTATTTTCTTTGGCTATTTGGGGATAATTTTGTTTTGTACTCTGATACTTCTACTATGACTGAGATTCAGGAATGGAAATCTTATTACTCTTTGGTTTGTTTGAAATAATTAAGAATGGTTTTTCATTTTAACATAAATTGTCTTTTCTGCCGCTGTGAATTTATTTATCTATGTATTGTGAAATCTTAGCCTCTATGATGTTTATTTTCTTTGTACCTACAACGCTTCACATCTTTTAATGAGATTCTATATTAGGATAATGTTATGGGGTAGGGATTTTACATTTGGTATCAGAGCCAATGATTACAAAATCGCTAAAAAATTGTTTCTTTATAAAACTCTTTGAAAGAATTTTTTCCAGAAGCCAAAAGGTGTTATCATTATTTTTAAATTAACATATATCCCCTCTAGTCAAGTTACAACATTCCTTTATTTCCTTCGAATTCTAAATTACAATCCTATCTTTTACACAGCATGTCGGGAGCCCCTAATCTTCCTGAGGGCATCCCTATCCCCAGTTAGTTTCGTAGATATTTAGAAGCTATGAATCCAGCTAAGGGACATGAACATGCGAAGGTTCTAGTACCCATTGTAGTGGTTCCTCCTAACCCACCCACAACCACGAATTTCTCTAAGCTTTATAAGGACTAATCTAGTTTGGGCGACCAGGCTTTTTCGGGTAGTGAGACATTTGTGGAGGCACGCACCTAATTAGAGAGACCGAGAGAATTTTTCAATTGTTGGAACTTGAGGGCAGGATGAGGGTTCGAATTGTAGCTTATCAACTTAAGAAGGAAGCTTCATTTTGGGGAGATTATAAAGGCCGAGGGAAAAAATATGTGTTAAGCCGTATTCAGAAATAGGTTCGAGAGGAAGTTTCTATCACCCTCTAAAGATGGAATGCAGTTGGAATGATTTTTGAATCTAAAAAAAGGAGATATGCTATAAAGTAATATATCAATTGGTTTAAGGAGTTATCGAGGTTTGGCATGAACTTGGTTAATACAACTCATAAAAAGGCTGTTCAGCTTGCAAGACGGTTGAATCAACCTCTCTAAGGCTTGACTATGACTCACGGGAGCAACTTATGAGGCTTTGATTGAGATGACATTCGTGCATGATGATAAGAAAGATGAAGTCAAGGAAGAGAAGTGTGAAGCTCCTAAGTTCTCTGGTCCTAAGGAAAAGTTTTGGAATAAGAAAGATAAGAAGAAGCTAGAGGAAAATCCTTAGGAAGGACCAATCAAGGCTGAGATCAAGTGTCATGGTTTGTAGGATCCCAGGGAATCTCATCAAGGACTGTAGGAGGCTTAAGGGAAAGTGCTTTAATTGTAGGCAGCCGAGACATCTGTGCAGGGCATGCCCACAGAAGACTGGACAGAGTGCTACTATGTTAGCAGCGTCAGCTTAGGCACATGTATTGGAGGCAGCACCGACCAACAGTGGCCCTGATAGAGGAAGGAAAGTCTCTATTGATGGTTTGATCTCTATCTTTGATTTTCCTATTCATGCACTTTTTGATTCGGAAGCTTCACATTCATTTATTTCACATACTTTGGTTGACTATTTGCACTTAGAAATCTCACTTATTACTAAACTCATAGTAGTCTCAAATTTTTCGGTGGTTCGGAACACTTATCCAAGATAAGTAGGGATTTGAAAATTTCTATTTTAGGCATTGAGTTTGATTGTGATTCCTATGTGTTGCGATTTGCGGGGTACGGGATGATCTTAGGGATCGATTAGTTAGCCATGTGTGGGGACGTACTTGGTTGCGAAAGGAGGATTGTTCGTTTGATAACTTGTAGTAGTAGGACCCAAGAAATTTCTTGCGACCTACGAAGGTCAGTCATGTCGAGTTTTTTTAATCCCTAGATTCCTTTGTTGATTTTTATTCTATACCGATTATTTGTGAGTATTCGGACGTATTCGAGGTGGTTAGAGGATTGCTACATACGAGCGAGATTGATTTTAGAATTTATCTTAACGAGAACATGAAGCCTATTGCGCTACCAGTTCAGCATATGGCTCTGAGCGAACGGAAATAGTTAATCAAGCAAGTGGGTGGACTTTTGGAGAAATGTTATATTAGAAGGAGTATTTCTGAGTAGGGAGCACCAATTGTCTTCGCCACTAAGCCTGATGGTTCCCTCCGTCTATGTGTGGATTACCGAGAATTGAATAAGCTCACAAAGAAGAATCGTTACCCACTCCCTCAGATGAATGATTTATTTGATCAGTTGGTAGGCGTATTAGTATTTTCTCAGATGGATTTTGCTACTGGTTTCCATCAATTACATATGGAAGAGGAAAGCATCGATAAGACAACATTTCGGACTCCTGATGGTTTCTTCAAGTGGTTGGTTATGCCTTTTGGGATGACTAACGCACCAGGATATTTTGTTGATCTGATGAGTAGGGTATTCAGAGATATTCCAAATAAGTTTGTTGTGGTTTTTGTGGATGATATCCTAGTCTTCTCAAGGAATGAGTATGAGCATACTTCGCATTTAGAAGAGGTTCTCAGTACTCTCTGAGCTCATCGATTGAAGGCAAAATTTTCCAAATGCAATTCATGGAAGAAAGAAATGTGTTTCTTGGAGCATATGGTCTCTAAGGATGGGTTGGCAGTTGATACCCCGAAGATAGTAGCAGTGCAGGATTGGAGGACCCCCAAGAACACAACTGAGGTGAGTATTTTTCTTGGCTTACCGGGCTACTACGAAATGTTCGTTAAGGACTTTGCATAGATCTCAGCACCATTAACCCTACTTACTAAGAAGAATCTGGCTTTTTCTTGGGATATGGATTGTAAGGATGCTTTTCATAGGCTAAAGAACGCTTTTACTAGTGCGTCAGTTTTGACGTTACCCGATGGATCTAATATGTTTACGGTATATACTGACACTTATGGGACGGGTCAAGGTGTAGTACTAATGCAAGAGGGTAGGGTAGTGTGCAATAGTTGCAAGAAACTAAGGGTTCATGAGATAAATTATCCTATGCATGATTTGGTGTTGTCTGCTATAGTATTCACGCTTACTTCTTCGAGAAACTGCATACTTAGAGAGAGGTTCGAGTTCTTTACAGACTACAAGTCATTTAAGTGTTTATTCTCTCAAAGGGATCTCAATTTGAGATAATAGAGGTAGATGGAGTCCTTAGCATCATATGATTTCGAGATTTCACACGCTCCTAGAAAAGGGAATGTGGTGACCTATGCGTTGAGTAGACATAGAGCAATATTGAGTCCTTTGTTCGTTTAGTGGTAGAGCTTGGAGTTTTTAGCCACCGTCAATTTTCAAAAGGACCTCACACTTGGATTGTTAACATCTTTGGAGGTGGTATCCACTCTATTAGAGTAGATTAAAGCAAGATAGAGAGAGAGGATCCTGAGCTTTTGGATATTTTAGATAGATTAAGTAGAGGAGAGAATTCTAGGCATCTCTTTAGGTACATTGTGGATTGTAGAAAATGGCTTCATCGGGATGGTAGGTCATGTGTTCCTCGCATAGATGATTTGACGAGTGCGGTTTTAACAGAGGCTCATTATTCTCGAATGACTATCTATCTAGGAGGTAATAAGACGTATCGTGATATGAGGCGAGTCTTTCGCTGGTCCGGCATGAAGAAGAGCGTGGCTGAGTGTGTAGCTAGATGTGATACTTGCCAAAGGGTTAAGGCAGAAAAAAGAAGCCCGGTGGACTACTTCAACCTTTGGATGTGCCACTGTGGAAATGGGTAAGCAATTCTATGCATTTTATGGACGGTTTGCCTAGGTCAAGAAAGGGCTACACCAGCATTTGGATCATAGTGGACTGATTGACTAAGAGGTCCCATTTCCTCTCGGTTAATAGTAAAAGGATGGACGCATGGTTGTATTCTTTGTACATTCGCGAGATAGTCAGGTTACATGGTATTCCTTCGGGCATTGTCAGCTATAGAGACCCCATTTTCACTAGTGAATTTTGGAGGAGTCTACAAGAAGCTTTGGGAACATAACTCATATTGAGTACCGCGTATCGCCCTAAGATGGATGAGCAGACTGAGAGAGTGAATAGAGTTTGGGATGTTCTACTTAGGATGTGTATCTTAGACTTTGGAGGGGCTTGGGATGATCACCTACCTCCCATGGAATTTGCTTACAATAATAGCTTCCAGCCCAGCATTGGCATGACACCATACGAGGCCTTGTATGGGCGGCCATATGGATCTCCGATGTATTGGTGGGATTCGATAAATAGACTGCTGGTAGGGCCAGAAAGATCAAAGAAACATCATATAAAGTTGGGTTGGTAAGAAAGAGGATGAAGGTAGCACAGGATAGATAGAAGTCCTATCTGATAAAAGAAGGATTGATTTAGAATTTGTTGCTGGAGATTTAGTCTTTATCAAAGTTTCACTACTTAGGAACATGGCGAGGTTTGGCTCAGTGGGCAAGTTGGCCCAAAGATTTGTTGTACCATTCCCAGTTATAGATAGGATATGGCAGATGGCTAATATGGTTCGACTACTAGATAGAATATCAGGCGTTCAAGACGTGTTCCACATATCGAACTTGAGGAAGTGGCTACATGACTTAGTAGTGGTGGTAGAGCCCAACGCATTGGAGGATGTAGAGATCGAGCGCGACGCATCCATAGACGAGCACCTCGGCGGATATTACATTAGGAGACCAAGAAGTTGTTTAATAAGGAAGTAAGATTTGTCAAAGTACAGTAGGAAGACTGCGATAGTGCTGCTGCTTGGGAACCCGAAGAGCGAATGTGTAATTCTTATCCCTATCTGTTTGATGGTATGTTTCGATCTTTGTCCATCTCTAGTTCTTAGGATCTATTTCTTAACCTCTGAGTTTGAACTTAGGAGAAAGTCATAGTTGACAAGATATGGTTGAAACATGTCTTTGAAACATGTTATGTTTGATGGTTGCAAATGGATGTGAGTGTTTGCAAGTAGATGCAGTGGACTCATATACACACACTGTTAGGGAATGCAGATCTTAAGGCAAAACTAACACTAGAGGGGGTGAATAATGTTTTGAAGGAATTTAAGAAAATCTAAAACTTATATGATCTACAATATGAATCACACACCACAGATATGATCGGAAACACAGAATCAAACATAAACACATAATCAAACACAAACACAGAAATAAACAAAAATTAAATGCAGAAAGGAAAGAACACACAAGATTTTATACTGGTTCGGATTACTCTTACGTCCTGCCCCACGCAACGCTGGATTGCACAAAGTTTTATTAATAGATCAATATCCAAGTACAATCCCCTTGATTTCATGGCTATAAGGTTAACACCGCTCCAGGCACCCTTGATTTCCTGGCTACAAGGTTAACATCACTCCAAACACCGTTGATTTCACGGCTGCAAGGTTAATGCCGATTCCACATCCTTGATTTCACGGCTACAAGGTTAACACCGTTTCCTTGATTTCAGGGCTAAAAGTAACACACACTTTCCCAAACAATCCCAAATGAATACAACAGCCCTATAACTCTTCAATAGCACTTAAATTCAGAGAGTAATTAGTAGAGAGTGAGAAGAGAAGAATTTTTATGTAATTAGAATAGAAATCGTCAGAGTAGAAGTGTATAAGTCAATAAAAAATGAAATAATAATGGAGGGATGAAAAAGGGTGAAAATGGAAAAGAAGAATAGTTAAAATTTTTGAATTCAACCCCTATTTATAAGATTTTAAAGGTTACAACGCTTCTGGAACGTTACAAATGGTGAAAAGATACTTCCTTTCAAAATTGAAAAAGTGACAATTGTATGTCGACATATGTCTTTTAAAAGTTTGAATTTTGAATATTTTCAAGTATTTAACTATTTATATAATTCTGGAAATTCTTGAATTAAAACATAGTGATATAAATGAATATTATAAGGTATAAAATCATATGAAAACATAAATACAAATTATATAAACATATTTATAAAAAATATAAGATTTAAAACTATATAAATATAAAATTATACAAGTATATTACTATACAAATATATATAAACTTATAAACCTTACAACTTAAATTTGGAATAAAAAACAAGAAAGAAAAACTAATTAAAATTAGAATTAGAATTTTGAAAATTGAAAATCAGAATTTGAAAATCAGAATTTGAATTTGAACCTGGAGTGCTATTTAGAGTCTTACATATAAACCACTCTATTACTATATTTATCTTGAACTCTTGATTTCTTGATTACTTACGAGTTTTGAATTTTCTTTGAATTCAGAATCTCTAAAAATGTACAGTCTTCAGTGTTAAAGTCCTATATACAAATCCTGCATATATATATATATATTCTAGATAGAGGTATTAGTATATATTTTATAATCAATTAATATTAAAATAAGGTTATTGTCATCAAAACTTTGCTCTCCAACAATCTCCCACGTTTTGATGATGACAACCTTAGTTTATAAAATATTCATACCTGTTCATACTTGTTGATTATGATCCTTCTAATACTCCCCCTATCAATATGAATCCTATATTTTCTACTTAAACTAAGTCTATATTTTATAATTTCTCCCCCTTTGGCATTATAAAAAAGAAATTCTAAAAATACTCCCCCTAAATCCTTTATCTATCTATATCATATGATTATTCTATACTAAAGTACTAAGATATATGTATGGCTAAACAATACTAAGTACATAAACAAATTAATCCAAATATCATAATTACATATGTTTCACATACAAGTTTTCAATCCTATAAATTCAAGCAAAACCAATCCAAGCAATATTTACATATGTTTTAGTATATACAGGTTTTAAGTCAAGTAATTCAAACCAATTAATACATTGGTTCAAAAAAATTCAAACAAATCAAATCATACCAAACAATCAAACGTTTCTTAGGACTTCTACCCATTCGTCTTCTTCAAAATCGGATCCTTCTTGATGACTTCCCAATCTTCATCCTCTTTTGTTGGTGGTGCCCTATCAAGATTGTTGCTTTCATCTCTGAAAATAGAAGAGATTAGACAACGGATGGTATCAAAGTGCTTCTCTTGTTGTTCAAACATCTTTATTTGGCTTAATTCAAGATGACGCAGGTTTCGTAATACTATGGATAGGATGTTCTTGAAGGATTTCAAAGTCTCTTCAAGATTTTCACTCAAGTTATGAATTAGATTTGCCGTAGTTTTGATAATTTTTTATCAAGAATTGATTAGAGAAGAAGGAGGAGTGATATAATTAATTTTTCTGGAATAAATAGGTTTAAATAAGGTCTGGAATTCGCTGGATTTGAATGCACACGAGTCAGTTATTTAATTTTAAATTTTGAATAATTTTGAAAAACTGGTAGTTATATGTCGACATAAGCATTTATGAATGTCAACGTAAGAAATTTTTTGAAAATTTTGAGTTATTTATTAATATATTATACTAATATATTAAATTCTAATGTTTTCACATTAACTTAAAGATGGTTTTGTCAAAAATAAAACTCCATTCATTACTACTTAAAAAGCAAATACATGCAACTAATTACGAGACACGAAATACGAGATTCGAAAGCAAATACAATTAAATACTAAAGATAACTTAAACTAGATTGTCTTAGATTTCAGTGGATGATGAGGAGGAAGATGAAATTCCAAGTTTTTTTCCAATTTTTCCCATGAACTTAGTCATTTTGGTAAGGGTTTTCTTGAGCTTCTTTTGTTTCTTGGCTAGTTTCACTTGATTTTGAACAATCATCCCCTTGGAAATGGTTCTAGTGTTAATTGGACACTCAACACTTTCTAAAGAAGTTTCTTCTTCGATATCCATAGGCTCTTGTTCTTGTTGCATTCGAGCTTGTTTGTCTTCAAATGTCTCATAAGGTTTGAAAGTGAATGGGATTTGCATAAGTTGTATATTTGTGGAGTCGAACACCTTTCTTGATATGGATTCTTCTCCCTTGAAATCCACTCCAAAATATTTGAAGATACGAGTGAGATAAACTCCATAATATAGAGTGTTTTCATGGGTTGACATTTCTTTGGGCTTAAGTTCTTTTAAGATCATATCGGCCCAATTGATGTCACATCCACCGATAATTGCAATAGGTGATTTTTGGACTTTGAGAGTTGGGTTACTAAAGTTTCCGAAATAAGGAGTGAGGGTATGTTGAAGGAGAAGGTTTACGATTCTTGTTTTTGGGCGGAAAAACCAATTCTTGAATTCCATGTGAGCATCGCTTTCAAAAATATGGTGATAGGTTTCAAAATCCATTTCTTTGATTTCGAATTTTGAATCTGAACCCGTACTTTTGCAATTTAGAATAATGCCCAAAATTTCAGAATCTAGAATGATTTGTGTGCCTTTTACGCTATTCCAAATTTGGTTTTCACCTCCTTCGTAAAAGCCACGATTGAGTTTTGCATAGAACATTTTGATGAGTTTCGGGCAACATAATTCATCGTTATCCCGACCATCTATCAAGCTCGATACTTCATTGTGATTGAAAAGGGAAGTAAGATCATATGATGGAAAGTCACCAAAGATGGCGAAAGCACTCGTATTGACTTTTGCATTTGCTACATGTCAACATAGGTTTTGATAGCTTCTTTATCATTGTACAGACATCCTTTGATGCTTTTTGGATAATCTCACAGTTTGAGTATCGCTAGAAAAAGCCATTAGAGAATTTTGAAGAGTATAGATATGAATAATAGTTTAAATTTTGAATGAAAGGTAGAGAGAATAAGATTGAATAGATATAAATAGAGATTGAATAGATATGAACTGAATGGTGACAAATTTTCTGAAACCAATGACATCTTTTCAATCCTTGAGTGTTGGTGAAAAGTTGGAGGGAAATTTGAAAGTTTAAACCTTTGAAATTCAAAATTTGAATGTCATTTTATAGGCTGATATGTTGACATATGGACATATGTATGTCGACATACATATGTAAATTTCAAAAGGAATATGGTATTGAATTATCGATTTATATTTCAGGTTTAACTATTTCCTAAAATAATATTAATCCGAGCAAACATCCAAAATTTATTTTGTTATTATATTTATTATTTTATTAATATTTTGAATTTCAAAATTCAAAATTCAAATTTGAATTTTAAATTTCAAGTTTGAATTTTAAAGTTCAAATTTCAAATTCAAAACAAAGCAAAGAAGCAAGGCAAACAAAGCATCCATTCAACCAAAAAATTTAAAAATTAATTAGGCGTACCCGGTTTTTAGATACATTTCTTTAATATTTTCTGAATTCTGAATTACTGTGAAGCACATATTTGAATTTCCGGTTTATGTCTCTTCATCCCTTGATGATGAACATGAATCATCTAAAGTTGCTGCGTATGCTCTGTTTCTTTTCTTTGATGAATTGCTATTGTCCGTTTGTTGCATTGATTTATCTGGATATGGATATATTCTCTTTACATGGCCTGGTTTATTACAGTTATTACATCGATCATCACTTCTTCCTGATCTTCCTTTGTTATTTCTTTGAAAATTATTTCTCTTTCTGTATTTCAGAAATTTTCTGAAATGTCTTGTCATTAGGGTTGTTTCTTCATCGTCTTCACTACTCGAGTCAGAACCATTTATTGTTGCTTTGAATTTAATATATTTATTTTCAGTTGGTCTATTTTCTTTTCTTTTCTGTAGTTGGACTTCAAAAGGCATCAAATTTCTGATTAACTCCTCAATTTTCATTTCATTGACATTATTGGCTTCTTCAATTGCCAATGCTTTCTGATCCCATTCTGGAGTTAATGAACTCAATATTGTTTGGACTTGGTGTCCTTTGGAATAAGTTTTTCCTGGTACAATTAATGAATGCACTATCTCTTGGAATCTGCAATACATATCGGAGATAGATTCATTCTCGTTCTATTTGAATAACTCAAACTGGTTAATTAACATTGATATCTTTGTTTGTTTAACTTTGCTAGTTCCTTCATCATAACCAATTTACAAACTGACACTCTATTAAACTCATTCCTATCTAATGAACAGAACAACATATTCATGGCTTTAGAATTTCTTTGTGCAGCAGCCTTTGTTCATTAGTCCATTGTGCAAAATTAGTTGTGGGTTCAGCAAACTCATTTTGGGGACTATTCCATGTGTCTAATCCTACTGATTGTAAGTATATTTTCATTCTACATGCCCAATATGAATAATTACTACCATTAAACAGTGGTGGTCTAACAGTGGACTGACCCTCTACAAAAGAACTATTATTACCACTATTGGTTTCCATTTAATATTTTCAAAAATCAAACTATTAACTTTTTGAAAAACCTTGTTCTGATGCAAATTGTCAGGGAATCAGAATGCGGATCTTGAGGCAAAACTAACACTAGAGAGGGAGCGGGGTGAATAGTGTTTTCAAGGAACTTAACAAAATCTAAAACTTATATGATCTACTCTATGAATCACACACCACAGAAATGATCGCAAACACAGAATCAAACACAAACACATAAATGAACTAAAATAAAATGCAGAAAAGGAAAGAACAAACCAGATTTTATACTGGTTCGGATTACTCCTACGTCAAGTCCGACGCAACGCTGGATTGCGCAGAGTTTTACTAGATCAATATCCAAGTACAATCCCCTTATTTTCACGACTACAAGGTTAACACTGCTCCAAACACCCTTGATTTCATGGACACAAGGTTAACACCAATTCCACACCCTTGATTTCATGACTACAAGGTTAACAATGATTCGTTTCCTTGATTTCAGGGCTACAAGGAACACACCCTTTCCCAAACAATCCCAAATGAATACAACAACCCTATAACTCTTCACTAGCAATTCAATTCAGAGAGTAATGAGTAGCGAGTGAGAAGAGAAGAAGTTTTATGTAATTAGAATAGAAATCGACAGAGTAGAAGTGTATAAATCAATAAAAAATGAAATAATAATGGAGGGATGAAAAGGGGTGAAGATGGAGAAGAAGAATAATTAAAAAATTCGAATTCAACCCCTATTTATAAGATTTGAAAGATTGCAATGCTTCTGGAACTTTACAAATGGTGAAAAGACACTTCCTTTCAAAATTGAAAAAGAGAGTTGTATGTCGACATATGTATATATGTATGTCGACATATGTCTTTTAAAAAATTGAATTTTGAATATTTTCTAGTGTTTAACTGTATATATATAATTTTGGAAATTCTTGAATTAAAACATAGTGATATAGATGAATATTATAAAGTATAAAATCATATGAAAACATAAATATAAATTATATAAACATATTTATAAAAATATAAGATTTAAAACTATATAAATATAAAATTATACATGTATATAACTATACAAATATATATAAACTTATAAACTTTAAAACTTAAATTTGAAACCAAAATAAGATAGAAAAACTAATTAAAATTAGAATTTTAAAAATTAGAATTTGAAATTTGAAAATCAGAATTTGATTTTGAACCTGGAGTGCTATTCAGAGTCTTACATATAAACTAGACTCTTTTACTATATTTATCTTGAAATCTTGATTTCTTGATAACTCATGAGTCTTGAATCTTCTCTGAATTCTGAATCTCTAAACTGTATAGTCTTCAGTAAGAAATTCGGGTATACAAATCCTACATATATATATATATATATATATATGTGTGTGTGTGTGTGTGTATTCTAGATAGAGATGTTAGTTTATATTTTGTAATCAATTAATATATTGAAATAAGGTTGTTGTCATCAAAACTCCACTCTACAACACACACTAGGCACTATAGTTCGGACTACTCCCACGTCCAGTCTCACGCAACGCTGGATTGCGTAGAGTTTTATTAATATCAATATCCAATTACAACCCCCTTGATTTCACGGCTACAAGGTTAATACTAATTCAATACACTTGATTTCACGGCTACAAGGTTAATACCGCTCGTTTTCCTTGATTTATGGACTGCAAGGAACACACCTTTTCCTTATCGATTGCAGTTGCCCTAAAACTCTTGAATATCATTTCCAAATAGAGAGTATTTAATAGAGATTGAGAATAAAAAAAGAATGATATATTTTATATTAAATCGGCAGAGTATAAGTTTTGAAACTTAGAAAATTAAGAAGAATAATGGTGGTTTGTTAAAGGAGGAAGAAGGAGATGATTTTTTATGAAAAAAATCGAAATCAAACCAATTATATAGTGTTCCAAGTGAAAACTATTCCTGGAATGTTTTAAATTAAAAAAAAACACATCTTTTTAAATTCAATTTTTGTGACAGTTATATGTCGACATGTACATTTGTGTATGTCAAAACATATATGTAAATTTGAATTTTAGATCATTTTTCAAGTATGTAAACCAATATATATATATATATATATATATATATATATATATATATATATTCTGGAAATTCCTAAAATAAAACTAGCTGTTTAAAATATAATTTCTCAAGTATAAAAACATACATATGATTTAAAAACTATATATATATATATATGTGAATGCTATATATATAATTATAACCATATATATTATATAACTTTATAATGTATATAAACTATATAAGAAACTTATATATATTTGAAATCATAAGTAAAAAAATCTTTGGATGAATTAAAATCATTTTTGAAAGAAGTTTGAGATAATTTGAAAACAATTTAAAGAATAATTTGAAAATAGAATTTTGAGAGTGCTAATCAGAGTCTTTACATAAAAACTAGACTCTATTACTTTAATAATCTTGAACTCTTGAAATCTTGATATCTTGATACTCATGAGTCTTGATTCTCTTTTGAAATCTTGAATCTCTTAAACTGTACAGTCTTCAATATTTATTTCCTGCTTATAAGTCCTACATATATATTCTGGATAAAGGTGTCCGTATATATTTTATAATCAATAATGATTAAAACAAGGTTGTTGTCATCAAAATTTCATTCTCCAACAATCTCCCCCTTTTTCATGATGATAACCTTGGTTTATAAAATATATTCATACCTGATATTACCTGTTGATCTGATTCATCGATTACTCCCCCTTTCATGAATCCTTTACAACTCCCCCTTAAACTATACCTATTCTATCTATACCTATTTTATAATTTCTCCCCCATTTCATCAACAAAAAGTATATCTAACTATACTCCCCCAATTTTTTTCCATAAATCTTCCTAGCGACTTTATAACTCCCACTAATTCTATGGCAATACTTGTTTTAATTCTAAATAAACTAGAGTATAAACAAGCAATTCAAACAAAATTTCCAAGCAATCCAATCAATATTTACAAACAAACGTTGTATGTATCAAACTAATCAATCCAAACAATATATCAAATCAAACAATATGTAAAAGTTTTCAAAAACATACTACACAAAGCATATCAAATCAAACAAATTCATATACCTCTTGGAACTTCCGCCCATCCATCTCCACCAAAGATTGGATCTTTTTGATGACTTCTAGGTCTTCGTTGTCTTTGGTGAGAGGTGCTCCAGTGATGTTATTATCTTCATCTCTAGAAAGAGAAGGGATCATCCAACGAATAACATCAAAGTGTTTCTCTTTTTTTAAATCATCTTTATCTGACTTAATTCTAGATGTTGTTGATTGCGAAGGATTATCAATAGGATATTGTTGAAAGATTTGAGAGTTTCTTCAGGATTTTCACTTAGATTATGAATAAGATTGGCCATTATGTAATTAATTAGAAAAGGAGTGATTAGAGAAGAAATAGAGAATTAAAATGGAGTTTTTCAAGAAGAAAAAGGTATATATAGAGTCTGGAATTCGTTTAAAATTGAATAGACATAAGGTAGTTATTAAAAAAAATTCAAATTTGAACAAATTTGAATTTCTGACAGTTATATGTCGACATACAGGAACATGTATATCGACATACCCATACAATTTTGGGTATTTTGTCTTTTTACAAAATTTTAATTATTTTTTATTATATTATTTTATTTTACTTAATTTTAATGTGTTTTTATAGATGTTTAAAGGTGATTTTGATAGAGAAAAAATACATTACCACTAATAAGAGAGTACAATCAAATGATACATGAAATACTTGAAATAGAAAGTAAGGAAAGGAAATACAAGCTAATATGGAATGATAACATAAGCTAGTAAACCTAGATTTCAGCGGATGAAGATGAGGAAGATGATATTCCAAGTTTTCTTCCAATTTTTCTAAAAAACTTGTTCATTTTTGAAGATATTTGGTTGAGAGTATTCTTGATTTTCTTTTGATTTTTGGCAAGTTTGACTTGGTTTTGAAAAATGGCTTCTTTGGATATGGCCCTAGACCTAGTAGGAATTTCTATGCTTCCCATGGAAGATTCTTCTTCATAGATTTCCATTTGAACTTCTTCTTGTTCCATTCTAGCTTGTTTTCGGCATATGTCTCATATGGTTTGAAAGTGACTGGAATTTGCATAAGCGATATATTTCCCGAGTTAAAGACCTTTCTAGGGACAAATTCTTTCCTTTGAAATCCACTCCATAATATTTAAAGATTCGGGCAAGGTAAATTCCATGCTGAAGAGTGTTTTCTTTTGTAGACATTTCCTTTGGTTTAAATTCTCTTAAAATTACTTCTGCCTAATTAATATCATAAGTGCCAAAGATGGAAAAAAGGGCTTTTGGACCTTGAGAGTGGGGTTATTAAAATTTCTGGAACGGGAGTGAGAGTATGTTGAAGAAGGTGGTTAACAATTTTTGCTTTTGGACGGGAAATGCAACAACCCGGAAAATCAGAACCAATTTAAATTTTTTATTTTGGTGATTTTATTGAATTTTGAATATTTTAAATGAATTATTTTAAATAATAACGACGAACAATTTATTTAATGAATAAATTTATTTTAATTATATAACGAGCCTGAAATGGCGCATGTGACGATACCGCGAAATCCGGTAGGCTTTGCAACCATCCCTTCATCCTTCAGTACAGCAGGTAAAACCTACCGTGGCTCACAATGGTACCCCAGCCCCTTGTTTTACGGCGACCCTCTCGAGTCTCCGTGCCTGTAAAGACCCGCAACTCCCCCGTGAAGGAAAGCGTCGGATAGTTCGAGAACAAGCCACAACAGAACGCATACAAAAGAACATTTCATTGTATATTACAATGATGCATCAGATTACAAGAATATACAGAGTATAAATGAATATTACACAGAAATATCAGAGATTTAAATTACATTTAAATACATAGCAGCGGAAAATAATACAATACACAACTAGAAGAGATATACGGATACAAAGCTTTCCGGATATCATTCCAGCTGTAAACCAGGATCCTGTGAATATAAATCTGCAAAACCAAAACTACTAGCTGCCCGTGTCAAAATAGGGGCACCCAGAGTTTAGGTTAAAACAATAAACTCCAGGTCAGTCATGGGACTGGTATGAGAACTAAAACAGTTATTAATCTTTATTTTAAAGTTAGGTAAATCAAGGGACCACGCCGTATAACACGGAACGGGTTTCCTCCCAAGAACACCAGTGCATAAAACAACAGCGCAATGCTAAATAAGAAAAATGAAGCTATTATAAGACCCAGGTCCTATCATACAATGCAACGCAAGCCGAGGGATAGGGTTTTTACCTTATAATAGCCAAGAATGCTTGATACGTTTAAAAGAAATCATTTTGATACTATAATAAGTGCATAGTGTATAAAACAACTTCAAATCATAAGTATCAATCATAGGCGACATGAATGCCCCATAACACTATGTCGCCATATATAGGTTATACAATCAAAATCGCAAAGTCACGTATTTGGAAATTGGGTTTCCATCTATGAACCGAGGCCAGGGATCGTCCTCTACCGATTCGAGACGCTCTAGCCCGTGTCTCAGGAACAGAACGCATCGTCCCTTGGAGCGACAGGGCCGGTCCACCGATGTGGATTAAACTTAAATCCTGAACACTGCGTTTCCCCGCCCTTTGGGGCGTAGGTGAGCCAACTGAATGACTCCATCGGACCCGGATCGTCCGATCAAACCGAGGCGCCTCGCAACAGCAACAACCACACAGGTGAAAAGTATATAAATGTCAGGGCTGGTAGGTCACTGACACCACCCTAGCTAGAAGGAAACGCATGCCCTCCCTGAGGTCCTCTCCCGTTTTTGGTTCACAACCGGGGTGCGAAACTCGCGAATTCACGTTACACAAAGCTGTGCCACACAGGCTGTGCTTTGATCATCACCACAAGACTTTGCTTTTCAACAGAAGCCTTGATCAATTGCCACTTAGGCATGCCACACAGGCAATTCACTCCATGCGATTGATATCCATCAATATATAACCCCTGAGCTCGTACGTCTCAGAGAAGGGCGTTAAGCAAGAGAATAAATTTTCCGCCGCCAAACAGATATATATTTAATAGAGATCAATCACACGGACTAAAATCCAATGTCAGACACACAGTCCATTTACAAGTCCGTTCTGGGTCTGAACGAAACCGGAGGCACCTAATACCCCGCATTTCCATCGATCTCCAAGTATGTCTGGACGATCACCAACTGTTTCCATCTTCTTGGGTGTACAGCCCAATCAGGATCATCGGTAATTATCCAAACGACGTGAAGACTTCCGGTCTTTGACCATCGTCTTCATCTTCGACTTATCGTCGCATCAGTTATTCAGAATGGGATAAACCCGGTCTTCCCGAATAACTCGCGTATATTTTAAATAAGTGTTACACAAACACAACATACGCCTCATTCCAATTCATCAGTCACTAACTGTAAATTAATCAAGAGAATAATTCCCCAAATATTAACCCCGAAGGCCGAAACCAACATCAGATCAATATCCAGAAAACCATTCTGCTTAGCTAACCGACAGTTAGTTTCTAAATTTCACATTCATAGGGAAAGGTTCCCATTAATTTTATCCAAGATAAATTTCTCGAATTTATTCTTTAATCTATTTTTGAATATCAATTCAAACTAGTCGGGATTAGCGAGCCTTACCGAAGTAATCATTTATTTTAATTTCCCAATCCCAACCTATTCATCCCATGAAGTAAAACTGGTTAAACTTCATATCTAACACCACGGTGTTATCGGGAAATTCAATTACCATTTCACGTTCAAATCTAATTAAAGATTTAACTATCGCCTGGAGCAAAACTGGTGGTACTCCATTTTCGATCTTTTCAATCTAATTAAAGATTCATTAAAACTCCACTTAGTTTTAATCTTTAACTGGGTTAAAGAATCAGTGTCATTTAAAACACAGTTCACGATAAACCCAAAATCACATTCATTAATTATCGGGTTAAAGAACGAGTGTTATTTGAAACACCGTCCACGATAAACCCAAAAATCAATATCAATTCAATTCCAATCAAATATCATTTAATTGGTACACTTCATTAAATCTAAATAAAAAGATTTAATCTTTTCTCAACTGGGTTCAAGAACAGTGTTAATGAAGACACCATTCACGACAAACCCAAATCACATTTGATATTCAATACAAGGCTCTGAATAGAAAATATATCGGCTTATATTCAATATCAAATTCTACGATTAACAAATGTCGTATTGGAAATAACGATATAAATATATATCTTTCAAATTTCCATAACAACATCTGTATAATCACGAATTCCAACATCGAAATATTCCGAAGACAATTTCGATTCAAATCCACTCCAATATAATTATTGGAAATTCTGGTTATTTTCAAAACCATTTTCAAATTCAATTTATTTATTTAAAAATAAATAGAATTATAATCCTAGTTCAAAACTAGTTCATTTCGATAAAAATCTATTTTTATCTTTTCAAATATGGAGTTTTTCATCCCAATCCTTTCTAAATCATTTCTTATGATTTTACACAAATTATTGATATTTTTAATGATTTTATCAAGGCCCGTACAGTCGATTTCCATCAATGGCCATCGAACTGCACTTACAACGACCTTTTTCAAATTTGATTTGGACATATCTCCAAATCCAACCGTTAGATTTTGAATTTCTAATATTCATTAGGAAGCTCTTTTCGATACGAACCCAACGGTTCCGGTTTTAGGAGAATCCGACGGTCGGATCTCCCGTAATGTCCGTTCGAAGTTAATGGTCGAAATTCGCGAACTGCCGCGGCGCGGCGCGTTCTATTCAGGCCATTATATAATATATATAATATATACTTCGTCGATTTCTATTTAAAATGAATTATATAAATAGTTTTAAATTCGCTTCAAAAGCAATTTCGACTTCTATTTCAATTCAAATCAAAATTGAATTCTTCTTTATAAATTCGTTTTAAAATTCATTTCTATTCAATTCAAATTTCAATTCAATTTGAATTCATTTCAATTCGCATTCAATTTAATTTGAATTCGTTTTCAATTCAATTCAATTCGGTTTCAAAGTCGTTTTCTATTCGATTCAATTCAAATTGGTTTTCTATTCAATCCATTTCGAAATCGTTTTCAATTCAATTCATTTCAAAATCGTTTTCAATTCAATTCATTTCAAAATCGTTTTCAATTCAATTCATTTCGAAATCGTTTTATAATCAATTCGAATTCAATTCGTTATATATTCAATTCGAATTCGTTTTCTATTCAATTTGATTCAAATTTCATTTCAAAATATGCGTTTTCGAAATCACTTTTCAATATTCATTTTTAAATGAATAAAATCGATATAGATATCGTTCACGTCAAAATGGCGTCAATCTAACCAACACGGCTTCATATATTTCTATTTTCAAATATTCTATTCAACAAATGAATATTTATTTTTGTCAACACACGACTAATCTCAACGAATGAGTACTGTCCACGTGTGACTATTTTTGTTAAATTATTTCGTTCAACACATGACTAATCTCAACGGATGAGTACAGTCAACACATGAACCTTTATTTTATAATATTCTTTATTTTTCAAATTGGAATGAGGCCCAATCAATTACCATATAAAGTTAATTATATGGATTTTCATACAACACATGTATAATAGCATTGAAAAATAATCAACCATCAACCAAAGTGCACTACACTATATAAGCATCAAATATAGATATCTAACGCTTATAACAGCCTGTCAATCAATCGATTGACATATTTAATCAATCAGGATGAGTGAACTTCAAATTTCATCCCAACACCCGTGTGGGGTTTCAAATCAACAAACATTTATTTTTATTTGTGCAGTTGGGCGATGTGTAAAATTTATCGTCCCAATCAATGTCCTTCAAATAGGTGTACATAAACAAACCGTCCGGTTTGTAAATGAATATTTTATTTTATTCACTTCACGTTAAAAATTATATTTTTAACGACAAAACATTTTATTTTAACTTATGAATTTCTATTCAGTTCATTCTTTAAATAAAATGATATTTTTATTTTAACTTATGAATTTCTATTCAGTTCATTCTTTAAATAAAATGATATTTTTATTTTAACTTATGAATTTCTATTCAGTTCATTCTTTAAATACAATGATATTTTTATTTTTCTAATTGATTTTAGAAAATTTCGGCGGGATAACGGCACGATACTAGAAACGGGACGAGGCCTAGCCTTATCCCCGGTCTAGTGAAGGCCCACGCCATTCACACATCAATCAAATCAATTTATTTCACCAAACAATTCAATTTCAAATCAAATCATCTAACTAATCTATGCAACCAAACAAACAAGTCCATGGTCTGTGGACGATTGTGTCGGGTGCTACTAAGCACCGTCTGCATCCTAGTATATATATATATATATAACTAGAAAATGAAATTGAAAGGTGAGAAATTCTCACAGAAAGCTATCCTAGCTCCACGACACTTCATTGATAGAAATCTTCACCGCTATCGCATCTTCGTCATCTTCGTTGCCCGTAGCCACTACATATATAAAAATCACACGTTTTTATATTTGCTGATGTCTTTAAAAAAAAAATCACATTTTTATTTATTCACTTTCAATTTAAAAATCATATTTTTACTTCGTTGTTCGATATATAAAAAATCACAACTTTACTATGCTATTCAATATATAAAAAATCCCATTTCAAGAAGATAGATTCCGCCTTTATAAAAATAAAGATTTCGCCTTTTCAATTTATAGATTTCGCCTTTTCAAAAATAAAGTTTTCGCCTTTTCAATTATAAAGTTTTCGCCTTTTCAATTATAAAGTTTTCGCCTTTTCAAAAATAAAGTTTTCGCCTTTTCAAAAATAAAGTTTTCGCCTTTATAAATATATCATTATAAAAATCACATTTTTATTTTTCTACCTATATAAAGATGATATTTTTAATATTCCTATCATGTAAAAATTATATTTTTAATTCTCTACATAAACAAAAAATCATATTTTTACGCCTTCTATATAGTAAAGACTATATTTTTAATACTTTAAAAATATAAAAATCATATTTTTATTACTTTAAAAATATAAAGATCGTATTTTTACTTTCCTCTTTACTTCACGATAAAATAAAGCTCAGATTTTTATTTGTTAAAAATCGTATTTTTACCCATCTAAAAATATAATCTTTCCTGAATAAAAATCGTATGTTTTCTAAATTAAAAATTGTATCTTTTATATTTATTAAAAATCATTTCTTTGTTTATAAAGATCTTAACTTTATGCATGAAAATCAAGTTTTCATCCTCCTATATATATAAACTGATTTTTTTTATTAAACTAAAATTTACAGAACCTAAATAAGTAAATAAAATTAAAGGGAGCTTACCATGTTTTGCAGAGGAGGGGGGATCCACGTCGGTTTCTGTCAGGGGAAGATGATGGCACCGGTCTGGTGGAGGCAGGGTGTGAGGGTGGTGCGGTGGTTGCTTCGGGGGGTTTAGGGTTTACAGGGGGGGAGGGGCTCGCGGTTTGAGCTGGCGCGAGAGGATGGGGTGCGTGGCAGGCGGCTCTTCGAGGTGGGGGCTCTCCGATCTGACGAGGAGGGGAAGATGCGGCGGCGGCAGGGGCTTCGAGGGTGGCGGCGTCGATCGCGCGAGGGGGGCTCCGTCTGTCTTTTTTTTTATCTGTGAATTCGATTTCGAAATAAAAGGGGGGGCCAGAAGTATAAAGGAGGAAGGGGAGGAAATTATATAATTTTTTTATTATTATTTAATTATTAAAAAGTTGACTTTCACATACGACCTCTAAACGAGGTCCACCGCCTGTCGTCCATAGCGTTTTACCCCCATTCCGAACACAATTGGATATGTATCGCAAGCTGATTTGATCGTTTCGATTAGTTTCCGTTGAATTTACATCTAAATCACTATATTGAATTTTAAACGTACATTTCAAATTACCGGGGTCACATAACAACTCTATAAATTCCATAAAAATATTTTCTAGCTTCGTATTGATGATACGGTCCTAACAAAACTAGTTTCGTCGAATTCTGAGACCGTTAGAAAAATGGCCATTTTCCAGTCGATTAAAATCAACTGAAACTGGTCAAACGCGTTTTCCTTTCCCACGCTCACATATTGATTCAAAAAATTATGAAATTTGAAACCTAGCAATAACTTTACATCACGGATCCAACAAAACTGGTTTCGTCGAAATCCGAGGTCGTTTGCAAAATTTCAATTTTTAAGGGCTTGAATTCCATAGCGACTATTCAGAATTTTCAACTGGACATATCTTTTGATTTCCGCTATGAAATTTTGATTATTCGGATTCATTGGAAAGATATTGTCAATTAGATCCTAATGTTTTTGGTTTCTCTAAAATCCGGATTGTTTTGCACCCGGTACATTCAATTGAAGTTTGAAATCGAATTATCGAACTACCGCGCCACTTTCAATTCTATTTATAATTATATATAAATATTTATATTCTAACGACGACGTATATAATATATACGCTCGAATTACATTCAAAATAAATTTCTCGTCGATTATATTTAAAATAATTCATTTTAAATAATCAAAATTCGCTAAAATTGCCAAAATAAAAATTTTAAACTGGCCCAGATTTTTGGGTTGTTACAGTGCCACTGCCTAACCAACCCTCAACAGGGACATGTAGGGGTAAGAGTCTCCCGTTCGCCACCAAACCGCGAAGCGAGAACCCCCTATCATGCGTACCCAGCCTACTCAGGACCGGCAACAAGGACTGGTATGAGAAATCTACTTAACACATTATATAATATGGCTAATCACAGGACCGAGCCACTTTCGCGGAACGGGTTTACTCCATTGGAATGCCAGTGCTTTAAAATAATTAAATCTTTTAAACATCGCATGCTTTTTATAAAAATGAAGCCGATATAAGACTCAAGTCCCATCACACAATGCAACACAAACCGGAGGATAGAGTTTTACCTTATATCGACCAAAATATGCTTGATACGAGCAAAACAAATCATTTGATAATCAGACTCCAACTGTAAAATAGTAAGAGAACGATTTCATAGGTATTAACCCCGAAGGTCGAAACCAACATCAGACCAATACCCAGGAAACCATCCATCTTATCTCGTTTACAGTTGGTTTCTAATTTCATACACAATCATAAATATCAATCATAGACGGCATGGGTACCATATATCATGTCGCCATATATATATACAATCAAAACCGCACGATGTCGTATTTGGAAATTGGATTTCCGTCATGAACCAAGGCAAAGGACAGTCCTTACCGACTTCGATACAATCTGGCCCATGTCTCAGGCAAGTACTCAGTCAAGCCTTTGGATCGTCAGGGCCGGTCCACCGATGTGGATTAAAATCCTGAACATTGCGTTTCCCCGCCCTATGGGGCGTAAATGAGCCAACGAATGACTCCATCGGTCCCGGATCGACCGATATAACCGAGGCGCCTCGCAACAGCAACAACCACATAGGTGAAAATAATATAAATATCAGCCAGTTTAAGCACCGACACCACCTCTAGCTAGAAGGAAATGCATGCCCTCCCTGAGGTCCTTCTCCCGTTTCTGGTTCATACCGGGGTGTGAGGCTCGCGAATTCACGTTATATACAAAGCTACGCCACACAGGCGGTGCTTTGATCGTCAACCACAAGCCTTTGCTTTTCAACAGAAGCCTTGATCACTGCATCTTAGCATGCCACACAGGAAATTCACACCATGCAACTGATGACTGTCAATCACACAGAATGAATTCCAATGTTAGACACACAGTCCATTTGCAAGTCCGTTCTGGGTCTGAACGAAACCAGTGGCACTATATACCTCGCAAACCCATCGATCTCCACGTACGTCTAGACGATTACCACTCATTATCCATATTTCGGGATGCCTCCCAATCAGGACATCAGTTACCATCCAAACGAGGTGAAGATCTCCGTTCTTCGACCACCGTCTTCATCTTCGATTTCTTATCGTCGATTCAGTTATTCAGAATGGGATAAACCCGGTCTTCCGGAACAAATCGCTTATATAATGAACAAGTGCAACACAAACACACATACACTTCATTCCAATTCATTAGTCACTAACTGTCAATCAGTAAGAGAACGATTTCCCAAATATTAACCCCGAAGGCCGAAACCAACATCAGATCAAAACCCATGAAACCATTCGACTTAGCCGACCTTCAGTTAGTTTCTGAATTTCACATCCATAACGTTTATAATATTTTATAATGATTTATCACTATTTTTATTTATTTATTTATAGCCAATTTATCTAAACGACGCTTCGGGCCATAACGCGGCCGTGGCGCTGTTTTTCTTCAGATTTGTTTTACACATATCTGAAAATCTTACCATTGGATCATCACAAAATTTATATCATTAGAAAGATCTTTTCAAAACGAATCCAAGGTTCTAGTTTTGGGAAAATCTGACGGTCGGATCTCCCGGTACAATCGTTTGAAGTTTCGATTTCAAATTACGAACTGCAGCGTCATTATTCAATTTAATTTAATTATATTTTTATATATAAATATAATCGATTCTGGCGCTGTTTTTCTTCAGATTAAAATTAAACATTCCAGACAATCCAATCGTTGGATCTTTGCAAAGTTGGTGTCGTTGGAAAGATATTTCCAAAGCGAACCCAACGGTTTCGGGAAAATCCGATGGTCGGATCTCCCGCACTAATCGTTTGAAATCATGATTTCAAAATACGAACTGCAGCTTCGTTATTCGATATATTTTAATTATATATATATAAATATAAATATAATCGATTCTTCGATTTCAAAACTATATGCTTTTCATACATTTGATAAAAATGATTTTTTTATCAAACTAACTTCTATTTCAACACTTCACTATTTTTAACAATTCATGTATATAATAAAAATATGATTTTTATTGTTAAACAATTTATTTCAAAACATGACTATTTTATATAGTTCATATAGATGATAAGAATATGATTTTTATTATAAAACAATTTATTTCAAAACACGAATACCATTCAACACATGAATTTCCATTCAACGAATGAATTTCTATTCAATACATGAAGGTTTTCTATAGTTTATATATATAGATAAAAAAGGTGATTTTTATATTTAAAACACGAATACCATTCAACACATGAATTTCTATTCAACGAATGAATTTCAGTTCAACACATGAAGGTTTTCTATAGTTTATATATATAGATTAAAAAGGTGATTTTTATATTTAAAACACGAATACCATTCAACACATGAATTTCTATTCAACGAATGAATTTCAATTCAACACATGAAGGTTTTCAATAGTTTATATATATAGATAAAAAAGGTGATTTTTATATTTAAAACACGAATACCATTCAACATAAGAATTTCTATTCAACGAATGAATTTCAATTCAACACATGAAGGTTTTCTATAGTTTATATATATATATATATATATATATATATATATATATATATATATATATATATAGATAAAAAGGTGATTTTTATATTTGAAACACGAATACCACTCAACACATGAATTTCTATTCAACGAATGAATTTCAATTCAACACATGAAGGTTTTCTATAGTTTATATATATAGATAAAAAAGGTGATTTTTATATTTAAAACACGAATACCATTCAACACATGAATTTCTATTCAATGAATGAATTTCAATTCAACACATGAAGGTTTTCTATAGTTTATATATATAGATTAAAAAGGTGATTTTTATATTTAAAACATGAGTACCATTCAACACATGAATTTCTATTCAACGAATGAATTTCAATTCAACACATGAAGGTTTTCTATAGTTTTTATATATAAAGTAATAAAAATGTGATTTTTATTGCAAAACAATTTATTTCAAAACATGAATGTCGTTCAATAGATGAATTTCTATTCAACACACGAATATAGTTTCAACACATGAAAATAATTCTAACGCATGAATATTATTCAAAATTTCGGCAGCATAACGGCAGGGTAGTTAAAACCGGGGCCGTCCCTAGTACGGCTCCTCGCTCTACCTTAAAGCCTCGCAGCTTTTGACAATGGGGATTTCATGCATCTAGTTCGCACGCAAGCGGCATGTATATTTTTTTCCCATTTCCACAAACTAATCCTATGTGGTTTCAACCAAATAATTCTCAACCACAAACGGGTATTTTTCAACCACTATCAATCAGTTTCGACCACAAACAATTATAATCAACCATTCGCTATCAACCAATTTTCACACCAATCACAATCAATAAATATCGTCCATGGTTTGTGGACAAGGGGCGTATATATATATATATATATATATATATATATATATATATATATATATATATATTATATAAGCATTTCACTTCTATTTCAACACATATATAATTTTTGCAACGCATATATAACTTATACATCGAACGTACAACCTATACAACGCTTATATATGAGGTGTACAACGCCTATACAATGCATACATCGACTATATAATTTATACATCGTCATTTTCCATATCGTTTATAATTTAGAAATCTCACATTGGGTTCCACTCCACCAAAAATAGCAGAAGGCTCAGAAAAATATGCGGTCTCTTCTAGAATGTAGAAGACGTCCACACGAGTCCACTGTCTCTTGTTTCACTGAATTTCGTCAACAAACGAAAAAGATATGATTTTTACAGTGAAATCAAAAACCGTAGCGTTTTAAACTGCTATTAAATAGTTTAAAATAGTTTCAGCCGTACTACCTCAGTTTTTGTTCAAATCTAGGTTTTAGATTTTTGCTCGATCCGTAGCTCGATGTCCAGATCGAACGGCACCACGTCACAGACCTCCGAGAGGTGGGCAGAACGAGGGGCCCCACGTGGAACTCGGTGGCGAACTCGAAGCAGGGCGGCGCGATGAAGTTGCGATGTTCACGGCGGTCGTTCTCTCGATTGGAGCGATGAGAGGAGGAGCACCTGGTATGGATTTGATGAGGGAGGAGAGCTCTTCAAAAAGTTGAACTGGGGGAGGGGCTAATTGTGGCTATGGCGGTTGGAAAATGGTCGGGAAGGGGGGATCGATTTCCGCCTTCGATCAGACGTTGGGGAGAGAGAATACGGGTAGAGAGAGAGAGAGAGTGTGGCCCAATCAGATTTTTTTATTTAATTTATATATTTTTAAATTTCTAAAATACCCCTTGTCACACACGAACACCAATTCAAACCCAACGACTGTCGTCCCCAGCGTTTTACCCCCATTCCGAACACAATGGGATATGTTTCGTAGGCCTATTCGACTGTTTCAGTCAGTTTCTCTTCAAATTAAAATATAAAACATTCAATATTTAATTTGAACGTACATTTCAATTTGCTGGGGCCACATACTGATTCTAAAAATTCCAGAAAAACAAATCTAGATATGTTTTGATGATACGGTCCCAACAAAACTAATTTCGTCGAATTCTGAGACCATTTGAAAAATGTCCCATTTCTGGTCGATCCAATTTAATAGAAATCGACCAAAACACATTTTCCTTTGCCACGCTCACATACTAGCTTCAAAAATTATGAAATTTGAAACCTAGCAATAACTTCACATCCCGGATCCAACAAAAGTGGTTTCGTCGAATTCCGAGGTCATTTGCAAAATGTCTATTTTCACGGGCTATATAAATTCTATAGCGACCTTTCTGAAAATTCATTTGGCCATAACTTTTGCTTCCCACTATGAAACTTCAATTTTTTAGATTCGTTAGAAAGACATTCACTAACAGATTTAAATATTTTTGGTTTCACTCAAATCCGTTTTGTTTTGCACCCGGTACGATCAGTTAAAGTTTGAATTCAATTTTTGAAACTACCGCGCCATTTCAGGCCATGTTTATCATTCAAAATGATTATATTCAATTTCAAACATTGATTCAAACTACCTTTTTCCTCCTTTTTATCTAAAATATTTATTTTAAATATTTAAAATTCACTAAAATAGCCAATTTAAAATTTTTAAATTGGTTCAGATTTTCCGGGTCGTTACAATCTCCCCCACTTAAAACTTTTCGTCCCCAAAAAGGAACAAAGTCGAAAGTGGTTTGATTAATCAACTCTACGTTTAATCTGGCTTCCATTCTCCAACTTTTCAGTTTCTGAGAATTTTCAAATTTTTCAAAAATTTGGCTAACACCCGGAATTTTCGAAAATTTTCGCCGTAACCTCCTTTGTACGGGGAGGGGTTTGGAAATTTATTGGGCCATATTAGGTACACAATAAATCCTATAAAGCATACACATATTTATAGTGATATATTCTGGTGTTTACAGGGGAGCGTGTATTGATAATAACTCCAGAGAATAAATTCTCGTCACCCTGTCAAAGCCTGAGGGAGTGTGTATTTTAATTGCTCCAGAGAATAAATTCTCATCACCTCGTCCCGTGTGGGAAATAAATAATCCATGTGCCGTATCTAATGACTAGAGAGACGTGATTATTGTCAACTCCAGACCCGTGTGGTTTTTTTTTTATTAATCTGGCAATTTATCGTTACATTTTTATATGGTCCATATCAGTCATCAGTTCAACCTGTAATATATAGTCATCGCCATACAAGCCTCTCGCTCGTATGGTAAATCTTCCACCTCGTCACACAAGCTCCAAATGCTTATGTGGTATATGATATATGATGAAGTATGCCTATCTTCGAGAAGTATGCCATGTAGTGTAGTTCAAAATTAACGGTTACTATCCTATGGCGACGTTCATTATTACACATAGAACAACCAGCACTCCGCATCCAATGGCATTCATAGGAGTTGATATAATAATATTTCGCATCCAACTCATTAAGGTTTACCTATTTGTCGGGCACACAAATAATTTCTTTACTCAACAGCTATCCATTTACCTGTTCAAACATATATGACGCACATGTATATATATTTAAATCAGTTCAATGTGTGATTCAATCGAATAAATTCTACCATAATTCTCTTATTAATTAAATTAACTATCGTTCTGATAATTTAATTAATCAAATCTACCATCACACAACACAAACAACAAACAATTTGTTTTTAACCTTTCAAAAATATACTTTTATATATTCAAAAATCATATTTCTAAAACCAAACTATATATATAATCACAAATACGTTATTTATAAACATATAACTCTCAACTCGTTCAGGGGCACTTCTGACCCCATCTCTAACGAGTTGTTCTGCTATACTCATACTAGGATATTGCTGATCCTATCTGTAATGAGTTACTCGTCCTAGAACACTACTGGTTCTATCTCTGACGAGTTCGTTAATGTGTTATATACCACAGCTAAGCTTAACCAAAGCTCTGATACGACGATGTGACGATACCGCGAAATCCGGTAGGCTTTGCAACCATCCCTTCATCCTCCAGTACAGCAAGTAAAACCTACCGGGGCTCACAATGGTACCCCAGCCCCTTGTTTTATGGCGACCCTCTCGAGTCTCCCGGCCACTGCCTAACCAACCCTCAACAGGGACATGTAGGGGTAAGAGTCTCCCGTTCGCCACCAAACCGCGAAGCGAGAACCCCCTATCATGCGTACCCAGCCTACTCAGGACCGGCAACAAGGACTGGTATGAGAAATCTACTTAACACATTATATAATATGGCTAATCACAGGACCACGCCACTTTCGCGGAACGGGTTTACTCCATTGGATTGCCAGTGCTTTTAAATAATTAAATCTTTTAAACATCGCAATGCTTTTTATAAAAATTAAGCCGATATAAGACTCAAGTCCCATCACACAATGCAACGCAAACCGGAGGATAGAGTTTTACCTTATATCGACCAAAATATGCTTGATACGAGCAAAACAAATCATTTGATAATCAGACTCCAACTGTAAAATAGTAAGAGAACGATTTCATAGGTATTAACCCCGAAGGCCGAAACCAACATCAGACCAATACCCAAGAAACCATCCATCTTATCTCATTTACAGTTAGTTTCTAATTTCATACACATTCATAAATATCAATCATAGACGGCATGGGTACCATATATCATGTCGCCATATATATATATACAATCAAAACCGCACGATGTCGTATTTGGAAATTGGATTTCCGTCATGAACCAAAGCAAAGGATAGTCCTTACCGACTTCGAGACAATCTAGCCCATGTCTGAGGCAAGTACTCAGTCAAGCCTTTGGATCGTCAGGGCCAGTCCACCGATGTGGATTAAAATCCTGAACACTGCGTTTCCCCGCCCTATGGGGCGTAAATGAGCCAACGAATGACTCCATCGGTCCTGGATCGACCAATATAACCGAGGCGCCTCGCAACAGCAACAACCACATAGGTGAAAATAATATAAATGTTAGCCAAATTAAGCACCGACACCACCTCTAGCTAGTAGGAAATGCATGCCCTCCCTGAGGTCCTTCTCCCGTTTCTGGTTCATACCAGGGTGTGAGGCTCGCGAATTCACGTTATATACAAAGCTACGCCACACAGGCGGTGCTTTGATCGTCAACCACAAGACTTTGCTTTTCAACAGAAGCCTTGATCACTGCATCTTAGCATGCCACACAGGCAATTCACACCATGCAGCTGATGACTGTCAATCACATAGAATGAATTCCAATGTCAGACACGTAGTCCATTTGCAAGTCCGTTCTGGGTCTGAACGAAACCGGAGGCACTATATACCTCGCAAACCCATCGATCTCCACGTACATCTGGACGATTACCACTCATTATCCATATTTCGGGATGCCTTCCAATCAGGACATCAGTTACCATCCAAACGAGGTGAAGATCTCCGGTCTTCGACCACCGTCTTCATCTTCGATTTCTTATCGTCGATTCAGTTATTCAGAATGGGATAAACCCGGTCTTCCTGAACAACTCGCCTATATAATGAACAAGTGCAACACAAATACACATACGCTTCATTCCAATTCATTAGTCACTAACTGTCAATCAGTAAGAGAACGATTTCCCAAATATTAACCCCGAAGGCCGAAACCAACATCAGATCAAAACCCAGGAAACCATTCGACTTAGCCAACCTTCAGTTAGTTTCTAAATTTCACATCCATACCGTTTATTATATTTTATAACGATTTATCACTATTTTTATTTATTTATTTATAGCCAATTTATTTAAACGACGCTTCGGGCCATAACGCGGCCGTGGCGCTATTTTTCTTCAGATTTGTTTTACACATATCTGAAAATATAACCGTTGGATCTTCACAAAATTTATATCATTAGAAAGATCTTTTCAAAATGAATCCAACGGTTCTAGTTTTGGGAAAATCCGATGGTCGGATCTCCCAGTACAATCGTTTGAAGTTTCGATTTCAAATTACGAACTGCAGCGTCGTTATTCGATTTAATTTAATTATATTTATATATATAAATATAATCGATTCTGGCGCTGTTTTTCTTCAGATTTGAATTAAACATTCCAGACAATCCAACCGTTGGATCTTTGCAAAGTTGGTGTCATTGGAAAGATATTTCCGAAGTGAACCTAACGGTTTCGGTTTCGGGAAAATCCGATGGTCGGATCTCCTGAGCTAATCATTTGAAATCACGGTTTCAAAATACGAACTGCAACTTCATTATTCGATATATTTTAATTATATTTATATATATATATATAAAAATATAATCGATTCTTCGATTTCAAAACTATATGCTTTTCATACATTTGATAAAAATGATTTTTTTATCAAACTAACTTCTATTTCAACTCTTCACTATTTTTAACAATTCATGTATATAATAAAAATATGATTTTTATTGTTAAACAATTTATTTCAAAACATGACTATTTTATATAGTTCATATAGATGATAAGAATATGATTTTTATTATAAAATAATTTATTTCAAAACACGAATACCATTCAACACATGAATTTCCATTCAACGAATGAATTTCTATTCAAGACATGAAGGTTTTCTATAGTTTATATATATAGATAAAAAAGGTGATTTTTATATTTAAAACACGAATACCATTCAACACATGAATTTCTATTCAACGAATGAATTACAATTCAACACATGAAGGTTTTCTATAGTTTATATATATAGATTAAAAAGGTGATTTTTATATTCAAAACACGAATACCATTCAACACATGAATTTCTATTCAACGAATGAATTTCAATTCAACACATGAAGGTTTTCTATAGTTTATATATATAGATAAAAAAGGTGATTTTTATATTTAAAACAAGAATACCATTCAACACATGAATTTCTATTCAACGAATGAATTTCAATTCAACACATGAAGGTTTTCTATAGTTTATATATGATAAAAAGGTGATTTTTATATTTGAAACACGAATACCATTCCACACATGAATTTCTATTCAACGAATGAATTTCAATTCAACACATGAAGGTTTTCTATAGTTTATATATATAGATAAAAAAAAGTGATTTTTATATTTAAAACACGAATACTGTTAGATCAAAATTTGGACCTAACACCCAAATTGTTCTGATTCGTAAAGAATTAAAGCTGGAGAATAAAGAAAAAGCAGAAAACACACAGAATTTATAGTGGTTCGGCGTTAACGAGCCTACGTCCACTTTATATGTTATCGATTATACTTTGAATGCTAGTACAATCAATGATTTCTCTCAAACTCACTCTTACAATTGTGATTTCTCTCAGTAATCTCGTAATAAAACTGACAAGAAATAGTGGTATGACAGTAATGGTGGAATCAGTGCTCAATACTGCCAAAAGATCCTAAAAATGCCAAGCTCTGGGCTATTTATAGCTGATTTTGTCAGGCGGATCGCGGTCACACGTGGCACAGATCCTGAGAATATCGGATCGGATCGCAGCTTGATGAAGAATTAGTCAAATTAGCCGTTGTGGACAGGTGTCGCGATCCCCTTAAATATTGGGTCGAGCAAGGAGGAGGAATTGGTCAAAGTGACAGTTGGGGACACGTGTCGCTGGATCCGTGCATCTCGGATCGCCGAAGACTAGCTCGTGCTTAAACAGGTCAGAGGCTTCGCTGTGCGTCGGGGGATCGGATCGGTCTGTGTAGGGTAGTAGTGTAAGTGCATATCGAGTTGTGTAGAGGTAGTCGGATCGCTGATGCTATGGGGGCGATCCGATGGGGGGCGATCCGAGAGAGGCGACCCTCTGGTGCGATCCGATCCTTCATGGACTTAAGGAACGTAGTTTCATACTTTCTTCTTGTGTGTGAACCTTGGTGGCTTGGTCAAAAAGCTAGCCAACATTTTGCCCCATCGAAGTATGTTTTATCGATGATGGAACATGCTTCGAAACTGCAAAAATATCTTTTCATAAAGAGATGCAAATCAATGGAAAGGTCGTATCATTTACGGAAAGTCGTGTCCCTTTGCTTGCTATAAATATCAGATAAATCTTCAATAATTTCCCTGTTTATTGGACAATTCTTTTCTGGGATCTTTTAGAGGCTTCGTCGTCGAGTTCACCAGGTAAATTCCTTGAATTTTTCTTTTTCTCTTTTCCTCTTTTTTTTTAATATATAGCTCTGTCTTTTTACTTCTGCTCGCGACCTGTCGATTCGCCTCACCTAAGCGCGATGCGACTCGTGGTGCGATTCGTCTGATCCGTTGAGCATCTGGGCCTTGAAACTTGATGGGCTTCTCCACGGATCGTGAGGGATTTTGGTTCGTGACCCGTCTATTTTCACGGATCGAATAAGACAAAAAGGGGGGAGACTAACGGTCGCCCCTTAGTCTATATAAGTTGATCCCCATCCTCGTTCTTCTCCTCTTCTTCCTTCTTTCGCAGCCGCCGCAAGTTTTCTTGAGAAAAACCCTAACTTTGATTTACAAATTCCCACCCGATTTCAAAGTTTAAAAAGGTAATTAAACAACTTCTTTTTAGTTTCTATCGTGTTCGCACTGGTTTAGAGAGTGGAGACAGCGGAGTTTTGTGGGATTTGGTGATAGTAAACATGAACGTGCCTGGTTCGGTTCCATGGGTTTAAGGGTGGAAAGGAGAGTTGAGGAAGAAGGAGGAAGGGATGACCAGGCCAGTTCGTGGGTAGGGGCTTCGACTCGGGTCGCGGCAATGGTGAAAGCAAAGAGAGGAGTGGGAGAGCAGTCTTGGATCGGAACGAGGTAGTAGTAGCGGGTCGGAGCGGGTCGGACCGGGTCGTGAAAAGTCACTGATTCACGAGGGAATAGGAAGAATGGATTGCGGGGGGTCCTTGCGATCCGTTTCGGTTTCACGATCCGATGCTTTTTCATGAGTTAGTGCTTTTGCCGCGGGTCCATACCCGCTTCACGATCCGTAGATATACCACGATCTGATCCCTGCTGCGCGATCCAGTTTGATGAACTTGTTACATAAATAATGCGACCTAACTCTGATATATCGATGGACAGTTATTCTAGAGCCCTCTAGACGAACATTTCTGGACTGATCAGCAGCATAACATAACAATGGACAACCACTAATGTCTCAATGATCTTTTAACCTATATGTTTTTCTTTAATGCATGCACAGGCACACACTTGCACTTTCACACACGGGGGGGGGGGGGGGGGGGAGGACAATTATATTCTTATATCTCATGTTTACTCGCCTAAACAGTAATGTCGGATAATCACTCCCCTTCAAGATCTGACACAGAGACGGATCCCGAGGTATCTGAGCACCACAACCCCGAGGTCCCTCTAATTAACCCAGGGGGCGAGGATTCTGGATCCGAATATGAGGCAATGGAATCGGATCCATCTGAATGTACCTCACTTGATGAGGAGTCTGAAGTAGACGGCCGAGCTCCTGACGAGATTCCTGATGCACTTGGGATAGAGAAATTTACTGATTCTTTAGCTTCCAAACTCGATGACATAAAGCTTAAGAGAATTTTCTTGAGACATGGGATTCCCTGGGATGATGTGAGGACACCCGGCAGCGAAGATAGACCTCACTTAGCTCCGGAAGGGTTTATAACAGTCAGCCGACTCATGTGCTGGATAGGAGCTATTCCTCCGTTTCCTCCAATCGTCATTGAGACCTTAAAACGATTGGGTATCGCTCCGATGCAGCTTCACCCCAATGCCTACGCGGCTCTATACACTCTATATATCGCATACGCGGAAATCCTGCATACCGAGCTTACATTTAAAGATTTAAAATTGTTTTATCTTTTCAAGCATCGCTCCTCGGCAACCCCAAATTTCTCTTTCTTCGAATCGGTAGCGAATAGGAAGGTTCTGTATGACGGATACAACAACATAGGGGATCCCAAGGCTGATTGGTTCTATATAAAGAGACAGGCTGGGTGCTCAAGAAGATGGCTTAAATCAAGTAAACTTTAATCTTTTGACTGAATAACTTGCTTAATAAATCGAAGCATTAACATCCCCCTTCTTTTTTTTAAGCAGATCACGTCTTTCCCAAGACGGAAGGCTCGGTATACAATAATCGACTGTCTCTTCTTCTACAAAGCAGATCCGATTTTCTAAGGATCAAGAAGTGCATTACTGACGAGAATCTTCACAAGCATCGCCTTCTGGATATAAGGTTTGGACTTGGTGCAGGCGGCAAACCCTACAAATACGAGCCCCCAACGGAGGGAGAAGGAACATCACGGGCAGCAGAAACAATTAAATTCCGTAAGAGTCCTTCTCCGATAATCATCCAGGACGACGAGGACCTAAACATATATAGAGGAGATGAGGCCCGTGGTGACAAGTCTAAGGAAATCCCAGTTTCTCCGGGGGGTTTCCCCTCAGGGGCTTCTCTTCCGATCGAACCTGCTGCTCCCGATGATTTGACAGAAGATCAGCTATTTAAAGAGCTAAGCAAAATTCCTTTGCCTGATGATGTATACACACATGGGGAATTTGAAGGGGAGCCATTTTTCCCTGCTTCTGAGGAAACAACTGTTCCAGTTGGAGGACAAGAAACTACTCAGATGAGCCTGACTTCGGGCCCTGGTCTGTTAGGGGGAATTATATGGGATGCACAAATTACACGCACTGCCTGACCCCACACTTTTATATCAACAGTATTCAAGGTTTTAATATGCTCTTTTTTCTTTTGTAGGAAAGATGTCTCGCAGGCGGTCTTATTCTTATCGCTCTCTTCGTGAAGGCACACCCAGTCTTCATCCAAATCCTGAGCGTTCTCGCTGCCTTTCTCACAAGCCTACTTCTTCGCAATCCCGGTCTCCACCAAAATCAACCTCTGGCAAGCTTCCCAGTTATTCGGTGCCACCTACAGGGGGAAAACAACTTCCTAAAGAGTTAACCCCTCCGAAGAGTGCACCCTCTCACAGCAGGTCATCAAAAAGACACTACGAGCCCAAGGATAAAAGTAAGGATCCAATCAAGGATTCTGAGAAGGAGAAAAGTGACATTGTCCCTTCCAGGCAGCAAGATTTGGTTGCCCCCGGGTCACGAGATTACATCCATGGTCCCGAGACTCAAGCAAAGATGGAAAAGTTGCGAGAACAATTCCCTAACATCTTTTTCTAAAGGATGATGTTTGTTCCAGCCTTGGAACCAGTCCCTAGGAACTGGGATACTGAAGTCATCGGGCACATTCTCCATGTAGCCAGGCAGTAAGAAGTGATGATGAAACAGGCTGTTAATCTTTCAGAGGTCATCCGAACGCTTGAGATGGAAGCACATAGATCCAAAGTGAAGATAGATAACAATGAAAGGACTAGGAAAAAAATGGACAAGGACTTGGAAGACGCTCAATCCCAACTTGCCTTGGCGCGGAGAGATGCTGAAAATTATAAGAATGAATTGGAAAATGCTAAGAAACGCTTTCATTCTGAACTCGACTCAAATAGTCAAGAGAAAATGGCCTTAAAGAAGGAGGTAGAAGGTCTTAAAATGGCCAACATTGAGTTGAAGACGGCACAGGGCCAATTTGAAGCTGAGAGAGCTGCTTGGGAGGAAGAAAAAGCAAGTTTGAGAGAAAGTCTAGCTTTGGCTGAAGCGGAGAAGGTGATTTTAAATGATCAAGTCGCGAATGCGGAGAGGAGCGCGACTCTCGCCGAAAAGAATGTTGAAAGTGCCATTGAAATGGCTACTGCTTCTAACAACAAGCTCCTCGAGAGAGAAAAGGATATCGAAGGGTTCGAAGAGATGATTTCTGGCTTCCTCGGCCACGTCCTCAAATCCCGTAACATCTCGTGGATCCCGGACTACCACGTCACTTTAGCCAACATATGGTACGTCATCGTCGAGTGTGAGAAGCAGAGATTAGGAGTTGAAGAGATTGACGAAGAGGAGCTAATGAGGACCATTCTAAGGGATAATGAGCCCGAGGATCTGGCAGAAGGCCGGCGCCTAATTCAAGAAGAAATGGAGAAAGAGAGGACCCGGGCTTAGGGCAAAAACAAGATTGACGAAGGTTCGAGCTCAGCTGTAGAGCCCAAGGCCTCCGGAGTTGAGGAATACAATCCTGATGATCCACTGATTCCTCTGGGTCCGTCTCCTCTTGTTGTCGGAGCTTCTGCTGCTGGCGTGGATAGAGGATCAACGGAAGGTATCCCTATATTTTCTCCACAATTTGTCAAGGCTGTCATTACTTGTCGCCGTCTTGCCGAACAATCAACTGAGCTGACTGCATTCTCTCTTGAAATAACATTCGTTTCTCGTAATACAGGTGGCAGACCAGTCGATAAAGATGCTGAGAAAGAGACGGAGGCAGAGAAGAGTGACATTCCACCAACCACTAGCGCTAAAGATTCAAAACAACCCGAAGATGCCACGAAGGAGAAGGTCGTCCTCTCTTCCAATGCTGACACTCCTAAGGATGACGAAACCATTGATGCCTTGAAAGATATGGACGGGCGCCATGTAGATGATGAGGAGGATATCATTAGTACCAAAGAAGTCGAAGGCGATGACGACGAAACTTTGGCTAAAAGAAAGGCTAGGCAGGAAAAGCAGCTGGCTTCAAAGAAGGTGGGACAAGAGCCTTTGAACGTGGCCCCTATCTCGGAGTTTGATCCCAAAACTGGGATGCTTCTGAAACTCCAGCCCAAATCCATCAGCAAACAGCTTCATTTTGCGAACCCTGATGATTTCCCAACTTCCTTGACTGATAAAAGAAAGAGAAAGGAGGTGGAGGAGGAGTCTTCTGATGAGTCGGACGTTCCTCTTATAGACAAAAGGAAAAGAAAGAAGGGTGATCAATCCGAAACTGACAAGGCGAAGCTGGAGAAGCAGAAACAGGAGAAGAAGTCCAATCGTAAATAGGATATTATCGCTTGTCTATATTTTGTCTTTAGGCTTCCTACTGGACATGAAATGTAATTGTGAGACTGGCCCTCACTTTTGTTTTAGGTTGTTTTTCACTTTGTAGGCTTGTAGTTTATAAATGAAAGTTTATCTCTTTTGCATCATCGTGTACCTGCATTTAATAAACTTTTCATGCTTAGTCATAGATCATATGATTATAACTACAAATCAGTCAAGCAACAGAAAGAAAAATTTAAAAATTTCCGTGCTGCATCAAGGTTCATGTGTATATGTATATGGCCCCCAATCAATCGTTAACGTAGCGCTTAACTAGGGCTTATTAAGGATTGATTAGCGTTGTTTGGACGTTTCCCCCTATTTCTGAATATGGGGGACTTAGAAAATTTAATAAGATAACTGTCCTTGTGGTGCTGAGTTTCCGGCACCTTTCTCAGCGCTTAATCATAGACTCTTTTATACTCTTCTGGTGGCCGCCGAGGTTAGAGGTCGAATTCAGCAGTTCAGTCGCTCCCCGATCCTTCAGCGGGGAAGGAGCTCTTTCTCAGCGCTCAGTCGGAGACGCTTTTATACTCTACTGGCAGTCGCCGAGGTTAGAGTTACGTCAAGGCGGTTCCGATCATGGTACACCGCCATGACTTACGGACATCGCCCTCATGTCCGTTATGCTCTCTCTCGGCTCTGGAGAGTTAGAGCGCTATCAATAATATGATTTACTTTATCGCACCCTCAGAGTTTTGACTGGTGAATGCATTCCATTCTGATGGAAGGCACCTATAATTATACGCTTCTGTGATCGTTGCATGGTTCACAACAATTTCCATAAAAATAGAAAGGCAAATAAAAAATAGTGCAATAAAGGTAAACGATACACAATATTTTTATAGTGGTTCGGTCGAATCATGACCTACGTCCACTTTATAATTTTTGCTTAAGAAATAAGACTATTCTAGGCAAGTCGTGCCTTGTACATGGTCCTTAATAAAGCAAAAGAACAGATCTGACATCTTTACGTTAGATACGGCCGTAAATGTTGGGCATTCCACACTTTGGGGATTTCCTTTCCATCTACAGTCGCTAGCTTGAAAGTTCCATTATCAAGCTTGCACAAAATAGAGTACGGTCCTTCCCACCTCGCGCCCATGTGAGTTGGCGCTGGAAAGGCACGCTTCAGAACCAAGTCTCCAGGTTCAAAGGTTCGGGCTCGAACCTTTTTGTTGTAGTATCGGGCGACCTGTTGCTTGCATCTCAAGGCACGCAGGTCTGCTTCGTCCCTCTTTACTTCGATCATATCCAGGGATTCAAGGAGCAATTCGTTATTAGTCATCGGATCGTAATGAGTCACTTGCTGAGAAGGTACTTTTATTTCAACCGGGATGACTGCTTCTGCTCCAAAAGCAAGGGAGAAGGGGGTATGACCTGTTGCCGATTTATACGTTGTCCTATAGGCCCATAGTGCTAAGGGTAATTCATCAACCCACATGGCTCTGGCCCGTTTCAGCCTTCTTTTCAGAATGGACTTAATCACTTTATTTGCCGCTTCGACCTGTCCGTTCGACCGCGGATGCACTACAGAGGTGTACCGTTTCTCAATGTGGTATTTCTGGCAGAAGTCTCTGAATTCAATACTATCGAACTGAGTTCCATTGTCAGTTATAACAATCTTTGGAATCCCAAATCGACAGATGATGTTTCTAACGACAAAATTGATCACTCGTTTGGTTGTGATTGTAGTCAGTGGCTCAGCCTCGACCCACTTAGTGAAGTAATCTACGGCTACAATAGCGAACTTCGCTCCGCCCTTAGCTATGGGGAGACTTCCGATGATATCAATTCCCCACATAGCGAAAGGCCATGGGCTCGTCATCGTTTTTAACTGACTAGGAGGTGCCCTAGGTATCTTTGAAAATCTTTGGCATGCATCGCACTGTCGTGCGTACTTCGCCGCATCTTTGTTTATGGTAGGCCAGAAATAACCATGTCGCAACACCTTTTTCGCCAATGTTTGCCCCCCAGTGTGATCGCCGCATTCACCTTCATGTACCTCCTGCAGCACACGCTTGATGTCGTCATGAGCTATACACCGGAGAAGGGGCATCGAAAATCCTTGTCTGTAAAGAACTCCGCCTTGCAGAACATATCGGGCAGCTTTACGAATTACTTTACGCCTCTCGCTTTTCTTGGTCGGAAGCGTTCCATTCATCAAGAAATTCTTTAGAGGGGTCATCCATGACTCCCTTTCTGGTTCCGTCTCTAGTACCGGATCAATTTCCATCTGATCTATACTAGGAGACCGTAGTACTTCAACTGGGACTAGCCCGGTCTCTTCAGGATCGTCGGAACTAGCCATCTACGCCAACTTATCCGCCTGTTGATTCTCTGACCGCGGAATATGAGATATGCTGTAGTGATCGAAGCCGTTCAGCAACTCCTTCACTTTCTCCAAGTATAAAATCAATCTTGGGCTTTTGGCTTGGAATTTTCCAGTGACCTGATTTACAACTAACTTGGAGTCGCAAAAGATGTCCAGCTTTGTGATTTCCAACTCCTTTGCGATCCTTAGCCCGGCTATCAGGGCTTCATATTCGAAGTCGTTGTTAGTGGCGTGAAACTCCATCCGGATAGCATAGGATATCAACCATTTCTCGGGAGTTTCAAGCACTACTCCAGCGCCGAATCTCTTGTCATTCCTAGCGCCATCAGTATACAACTTCCAGGCACTGGGGTCGAGAAGTAACTTTGAGGGGTTAACTTCTTCGTTCGTTATATCTTCCTCTGGGACAGTAAACTCTGATATGAAGTCGGCTATCGCTTGCCCCCGTATTGACCGCCGGGGTTGAAAGTTTAGATCAAATTGACTCAACTCAGTGTTCCACTTGAGTAGTCTTCCAGACGCTTCTGGTCTCTGTAGTACTTGCTTGAGAGGATGATCAGTGTATACGGTAATGGGATAAGCCTGAAAATAATGTCGAAGCTTTCTAGAGGCAATCAGCAAACTGTACGCCAACTTTTCTATCCTTGGATAATTACGCTCTGCTGCCGTCAATTTTTTGCTCACGTAATACACAGGTCTTTGAACTTTATCTTCTTCTCTCACCAATGCTGAGCTGATCGCGTGGGACGACACTGCCAAGTACACGAATAAGTCCTCGTGATCCACCGGCTTAGATAATATCGGAGGTTTCTCCAGGTGTCTCAGCAAGTTCTGAAACGCTTCTATGCAGTCGGGCGTCCATTTGAAGTGGCATTTTCCTCGCTTTATCAATTCGAAGAATGGGATGCATTTGTCCGTAGCCCTGGAGATAAATTTGTTTAGTGCGGCTACTTTCCCTGCAAGGCTTTGCACATCTTTAATCTGCCTAGGTTCCTAAATGTCTCTACTTGTTGCGATCTGGTCTGGATTAATCTCAATCCCACGAGAACTGACGATGAATCCCAAGAATTTTCCGGAGGCGACCCCGAATGAACATTTTGTTGGGTTGAGTTTCATCCCGTACTTTCGAAGAATGCCAAACATCTCTGCCAAGTCCGTAGTGTGATTGGAGGATTGCCTGGACTTAACAAACATGTCGTCGTCATATACTTCCATTGTTTTCCCAATCTGGTTATTGAACATTCTGTTCACTAACCGTTGATATGTAGCGCCTGCGTTCTTCAAGCCAAAGGGCATTACCACATAGCAGTATAATCCCAGATCCGTAATGAAGCTAGTGTGTTCTTGATCTGGAACGTGCATTGGAATCTGGTTATATCCTGATTAAGCATCCATAAAGGAGAGAAGTTCATGGCCCGCCGTTGAGTCCACCAACTGATCAATCCGGGGTAACGGAAAACTGTCTTTTGGGCAGGCTTTATTCAAATCCTTGAAATCGATACATGTTCGCCACTTCCCGTTGGCCTTCTTTACCAGGACTGGATTTGAACTCCAGTCTGGATAGATTGAGTCTCTGATAAATCCATTACTCTTTAGCTTTCCAACTTCTTCTTTCAAGGTAGCGGACCTCTCTGGGCCCAGCATTCGCCTTTTTTGTTTTACCGGAGGATGCTTAGGGTTAATGCTTAATGAATGGCTCATGATTGATGGAGATATCCCGCACATGTCTACGTGGGTCCAAGCAAATACATCCAAATTATCTTTCAAGAAATCCGTCAGTTCTTTAGCTAAATTCGGATTTAACTGGGATCCAATCTTAAGGACCTTCTCTGGGTCACTATCATCGATCGGTACATCCACAGTTGTCTCGTTGGGAGCCGCCATTCTTCCCCCAGGTTCTTTGTCCTCTCTGGGATCTATATCCTCGGGCAGCTCTCTGGACGACTCTCCTACGGTTATCCTCTTTAATTGCTATAAGGTTTCCGCCCTTGCGGGGGGTGAAGCGCCCTTGGTTTCTATGTCTCCTCCGTTGCGGAGTAGCTTTAGCTCTGCAATATAACATGCTCGTGCGGCAACCTGATCTCCTCTGACAATACCAACGCCAGCTTCCGTAGGAAACTTCAATAACAAGCACCAGGGGGCTATACTGGCTCTAAACTTTGCGAGGGCTGGTCGGCCCAAGAAGGCATTATAGGGTGATTCAATATCCAAAACCACGAAGGGAAGAATTCTCACTCTCTGGCGTTCTCCTTCCCCAAGCGTAACTGGTAGCTCTACATAACCCATTGAAGCGGTGGATGCTCCGTTAAATCCACGGATCCATCCCTCACAGGGCTTTAAGTCTTTTATCTCGAGATTCATCTGGTCGAATGTCTTTTTGAAAAGAATGTTGACGGAACTCCCGTTATCCACCAAGACTTTATGAACAGTGGCTGGGCCAATAGGTACTGTGATTACAAATGGATCTTCAATCGGAGCATAGACTCCAATTCTTTCTCGTTCGCGGAAAACGACGTCGTCGGACATCATCTTTTGTTGCTTTACCGGAACGTTGTCCTCAGGGTTGCTACACTTCCCTACCCCGAGGTGCTGCTTGGCTGCATTGACATACTGATCTAATGCCTTGGAACCGTGCCCGGCGAGATAAAGCCCTTCGATTATGGTATTGACAACAAGGTCCTTTCCCTTTTGCTGGGCAGTTGGCCTGACAGCAGGTTGATTCTGGTTCTGATTTGGGGCCTGTACAGCTTGCCCCCTGTCTCTGGGCGTCACTCTGTATTCATCCAATTTTCCTTCTCGGAGAAGCCTCTCGACCACATCTCTTAGGTGACGGCATTCATTTGTCGAATGGCCATGAATCTGATGGAAGAGACAAAACTTCCCCGTTTCACGTTCTTTCTCCGTTGACTCTCTGGGAGGAGGCCTTTTATTTTGGAGGACGTTATACGAATCCATGAAGATATTTTCCAAAGTATCGTTTATTGGCGTATAACTCTCAAAAGACCTGGGACGAGTCCTTCTCTGGGAGTCGTTCCCTCGATTCCTCTTTCGGTTGTTGCCATTACTGTTATTATCATTGTTTCCTGACTGACGACCACCCTGATTCCGATTTCCGACATTAACCTCGACCTTCCCCGAGCTGTCTCCTGTCTGCTTAATGGCGACATTGCTCTGGATTTCCTCTTTATCGCTGTTTTTGCCTTTCGGTTAGCATATACCTCCTCCCGGCGTAAGTGTACATTAGCTTTTTCATAGAATAACTCTCTAGTATGAGGTGGCTTGCCGACCAGATATCTCCCAAAATTTGGTGTCTTTATCTACCCCATCAATTAGGGTTGCCACAACAGTTGACTCATGAGGATCTTTGACTTCAGTAGCGGCTAGGTTGAAACGGTCTAGATACACCCTCATACTCTTGCCTGGTCGTTGCTTGACAAGGAACAAGTCAATCACACTCTTCGTCTTTTGTGCATAGATGCGGAACTGTTCCACGAACCTTTCACTCAACTCCTTGAAGCTGGAAATTGATCTTGCTGGTAAGCGAGTAAACCATAATAATGCTACATCCTCCAGGAATATGGGAAATGCTTTGCACTTGACAGCGTCAGAAGCTGCGGCAGCGGTCATTGACCAAGAATATCTCATCAGATGTTGGATGGGATCAGATCTACCCGCGTAACGGTTCATCTGCGGCATGTTGAAGTGCCTCGGGAACGTCGCATCTAAAATGTCATCAGTGAAAGGGGTGTGACTGCGGTCAATTCCCCAATCTTCATTCCATTGTCCACGGCTATCTGCCAGAATTTGATGGATCATAACTGCAACATTTGCACTGGTCAGCGGAGGCTCGGGGTCAGCGCTTCTTGCTCGGTGGGGTTCTCTAATCTCTCTTCCAGGAGAGGCCATGAAATCCGGGGCTCGGATTGGGCTTCGCTGCCCCCTGTTACCATGAGCATTTGTACGGCAACGGGGCTGAGGTAGTCTATTCTGAACAGGGTTGTCCACACCTCGAGCTCTGGGAGTTGCGGCGCGATCATTCACATTGCGGTTTGAGGGCCCTGCACCCAGTGCCTCTTCTTCCCGTGATGGAAGGGTTCCAAATCGAAGCTGCTCTATGTTTTCAGGCCTCTCATATGGTCGCCGCGGAGGTCTCGGCGATTCCTCTGACGAATAAGAGTATTCTGGGGTGAGCGGACGAACAGGGGGCATCCTTTGCCTTGCGAGATCATTAAGCCTTCTATGTTCTATCCATAGCGGTCAAGTTCTGTCGCAGAACGGAGCTCTCCTGCCTTTGAGCAGCCAATTCATCAAACAGCCTTTCCCACATTTCGGAAAAGCGAGAGAGATCCCCCTCAATAACGGGAGAAGAAGGGTCATATTGATCATCATCATTTTCTCTTATGCGCAAAGAGCTTGAGCCAGGTCGAGCGGAGGGTCCAGGACGGTAGGAGCGAGCCATAGGCTCCTTTCCAGGTCGAGTTGTAGTCTGATCATCAATTTGGATCGCTGTGGATCGAGGTTGGTGGCTCGCAGCGCCCCCTTGGGATCGGTTCGTGGTCACGGTATGCGGAGGATTCAGGGCGTTATCACGGGATCGAGTAACAACCCCTGTAGCTTCGCGGTTCGCAGCGCAACCCTCAAGTCGGATCGTGGCACCTTGATTGGTTCGGGTCGCCCCCCTGTCCTCGCGATCCGTGACCCCCTCGACGACCTGCTCGTGTTCACTTTCGCCAACCACTTCATTCGCAACTTCATTCGCTTGCGAAGCTCGCACTTCCTTAGACTTCTTTCCAGCCATGATATCAGATGTCGCTGGAATCTTCAAAAATATGAACAGTGAAGTTTTGGGACTGTTTTCTTTGGACTTTCAAATCCAAATAGTAGAATAGCAATCCGGTAGGCTGAGAATTCAATTCTCAGTGAAAGCACCAAAATGTTAGATCAAAATTTGGACCTAACACCCAAATTGTTCAGATTCGTAAAGAATTATAACTGGAGAATGAAGAAAAAGAAGAAAACACACAGAATTTATAGTGGTTCGGCGTTAACGAGCCTACGTCCACTTTATATGTTATTGATTATACTTTGAATGCTAGTACAATCAATGATTTCTCTCAAACTCACTCTTACAATTGTGATTTCTCTCAGTAATCTCATAATAAAACTGACAAGAAATAGTGGTATGACAGTAATGGTGGAATCAGTGCTCAATACTGCCAAAAGATCCTGAAAAATGCCAAACTCTGGGCTATTTATAGCTGATTTTGTCAGGCGGATCGCGGTCACACGTGGCACAGATCCCGAGAATATCGGATCGGATCGCAGCTTGATGAAGAATTAGTCAAATTAGCCGTTGTGGACAGGTGTCGCGATCCCCTTAAATATCGAGTCGAGCAAGGAGGAGGAATTGGTCAAAGTGACAGTTGGGGACACGTGTCGCTGGATCCGTGCATCTCGGATCGCCGAAGACTAGCTCGTGCTTGAACAGGTCAGAGGCTTCGCTGTGCGTCGGGGGATCGGATCGGTCTGTGCAGGGTAGTAGTGTAAGTGCAGATCGAGTCGTGTAGAGGTAGTCGGATCGCTAATGCTATGAGGGCGATCTGATGGGGGGCGATCCGAAAGAGGCGACCCTCTGGTGCGATCCGATCCTTCATGGACTTAAGGAACGTAGTTTCATACTTTCTTCTTGTGTGTGAACCTTGGTGGCTTGGTCTAAAAGCTAGCCAACAAATACCATTCAACACATGAATTTCTATTCAATGAATGAATTTTCAATTCAACACCTAAAGGTTTTCTATAGTTTATATATATAGATTAAAAAGGTGATTTTTATATTTAAAACACGAATGCCATTCAACACATGAATTTCTATTCAACGAATGAATTTCAATTCAACACATGAAGGTTTTCTATAGTTTTTCTATATAAAGTAATAAAAATGTGATTTTTATTGCAAAACAATTTATTTCAAAACATGAATGTCGTTCAATAGATGAATTTCTATTCAACACATGAATATAGTTTCAACACATGAAAATAATTCTAACACATGAATATTATTCAAAATTTCGGCAGCATAACGGCAGGGTAGTTAAAACCGGGGCCGTCCCTAGTACGGCTCCTCGCTCTACCTTAAAGTCTCGCAGCTTTTGACAATGGGGATTTCATGCATCTAGTTCGCATGCAGGCGGCATGTATATTTTTTTTCCCATTTCCACAAACTAATCCTATGTGGTTTCAACCAAATAATTCTCAACCACAAACGGGTATTTTTCAACCACTATCAATTAATTTCGACCACAAACAATTATAATCAACCATTCGCTATCAACCAATTTTCACACCAATCACAATCAATAAATATCGTCCATGGTTTGTGGACGAGGGGCGTGTATATATATATATTATATATAAGCATTTCACCTCTATTTCAACACATATATAATTTTTACAACGCATATATAACTTATACATCGAACGTACAACCTATACAACGCTTATATATGAGGTGTACAACGCCTATACAAGTCATACATCGACTATATAATTTATACATCGTCATTTTCCATATCGTTTATAATTTAGAAATCTCACATTGGGTTCCACTCCACCAAAAATAGCAGAAGGCTCAGAAAAATATGCGGTCTCTTCTAGAATGTAGGAGACGTCCACACGAGTCCACTGTCTCTTGTTTCACTGAATTTCGTCAACAAACGAAAAAGATATGATTTTTACAGTGAAATCAAAAACCGTAGCATTTTAAACTGCTATTAAATAGTTTAAAATAGTTTCAGTCGTATTACCTCAGTTTTTGTTCAAATCTAGGTTTTAGATTTTTGCTCGATCCATAGCTCGATGTCCAGATCGGACGGCACCATGTCACATACCTCCGAGAGGCGCGCAGAACGAGGGGCCCCACGTGGAACTCGGTGACGAACTCGAAGCAGGGCGGCGCGATGAAGTTGCGATGTTCACGGCGGTCGTTCTCTCGATTGGAGCGACGAGACAAGGAGCACCTGGTATGGATTTGACGAGGGAGGATAGCTCTTCAAAAAGTTGAACTGGGGGAGGGGCTAATTGTGGCTGTGGCGGTCGAAAAATGGTCGGGAAGGGGGGGATCGATTTCCGCCTTTGATCAGACGTCGGGGAGAGAGAATACGGGTAGAGAGAGTGAGTGTGGCCCAATCAGATTTTTTTTATTTAATTTATATATTTTTAAATTTCTAAAATACCCCTTGTCACACACGAACACCAATTCAAACCCAACGACTGTCGTCCCTAGCGTTCTACCCCCATTCCGAACAGAATGGGATATGTTTCGTAAGCCCACTCGACTGTTTCAGTCAGTTTCTCTTCAAATTAAAATATAAAACATTCAATATTTAATTTGAACGTACATTTCAATTTGCCGGGGCCACATACTGATTCTAAAAATTCCAGAAAAACAAATCTAGCTATGTTTTGACGATACGGTCCCAACAAAACTAATTTCGTCGAATTCTAAGACCGTTTGAAAAATGGCCCATTTCTGGTCGATCCAATTTAATAGAAATCAACCAAAACACATTTTCCTTTGCCACGCTCACATACTAGCTTCAAAAATTATGAAATTTGAAACCTAGCAATAACTTCCCATCCCGGATCAACCAAAAGTGGTTTCGTCGAATTCCGAGGTCGTTTGCAAAATGTCTATTTTCACGGGCTATATAAATTATATAGCAACCTTTCTGAAAATTCATTTGGCCATAACTTTTGCTTCCCGCTATGAAACTTCGATTTTTCAGATTCGTTAGAAAGATATTCACTAACTGATTTAAATATTTTTGGTTTCACTCAAATCCGTTTTGTTTTGCACCCGGTACGACCAGTTAAAGTTTGAATTCAATTTTTGAAACTACCGCGCCATTTCAGGCCATGTTTATCATTCAAAGTGATTATATTCAATTTCAAACATCGATTCAAACTACTTTTTTCCTCCTTGTTATCTAAAATATTTATTTTAAATATTTAAAATTCACTAAAATAGCCACTTAATTTTTTATAAATTGGTTCAGATTTTCCGGGTCGTTACAACGCGGTAGTTTGAAAATTCGATTTCTAATTTCAATTGAATATACAGAATTCAATATAAGTCAGAATTGGACGAAACAAGAAATAGTTGAATCCCTTTGAAAATTTCTTTCCAACGAATCTCAAAAATCCAAATTTTATAGCGGGAATAAAAAGTTATGTCCAGTTCAAAATTGAGAATAGTCGCTATGGAAATATATAGCCCTTAAAAATAGCCATTTTGAAAATGACCTCCGTTTTCGACGAACCACTTTTGTTGGAAACGGAATGTGAAATTCTTGCTGGATTCCAATTTTCATAATTATTGGGATCAATATATGAGCGTGGCAAAAGAAAACACGTTTGACCAATTTCTGTTGAATTTAATCGACTTGAAAATGATCATTTTTCAAATGGACTCCGAATTCGACGAAATTAGTTTTGTTAGGACTGTATCATCAAAACATAGCCAGATTTATTTTTCTTGAATTTTTGGAGTCAGTATGTGGCCTCGGTAAATTAAAATGTGCGTTTCAATTGAATATACATTGATTTATATTTTAAATTTGATGGAAACTGATCGAAACAGTTGAATCGTCTTACCAAACATATCCCATTGTGTTCTGAATGAGGGTATTATACTAGGGGCGATAGTCGTTGGGCTTGATTTGGGATTCGAATTAAAATTCAACCTTTATGGAATAAAATAAATAAATAAACAAATATATTATTATTATACCCCCCTCTCTTCTTTTAGAACGAAACCCGAACACCCCTTTCCTTCAAAACCTAGCAGCCATCGCACCCCTATTCCCACTACCGCCGCCCTCCAGGCGACCGCCACCACCCACCGAGCCCTCGTCGCCCCCCTCAGACGATCGCACTCCTCCTCCCTCTTCTCTTTTTTCCCTCTCATCAGTAATTCCACACCCTAGCCCTAAATTAGAGCCGCCACCGCCAGCAAGGAGGACCCCTGACCACCGCGCGAGCCTCTACCACCCCCTCCGCGTCGCTATCACCTTCAGCACCCCCCGTGAGTTTTCATGTCTATTTTATCCATTTATATATTAAAAAGGTGATGTTTCATATGCATTCCATTAGAATTAAAATGTATGTTTATTATTCATATAGTATAGGCAAAGCTATGACTCTATTTTATACAAAGACACGATTTTTGTATGAGTGAAATTATTTTAAAGACTTGATTTTTATAATATTTTCATTAAGATAAAGTTTATATTTTTATATAGATAATGTAATGGCGCGGAATTTTCGACCCAGAAAATCAACCTAAATACACTGTCAATTTTTCGAGCATCGAAAATACCAGGACATTATTAGAAGAATTTAGAGGGTGAGATAGAAATAGATAGAACTAATAGAATAGAAGAAGAAGAAGAACACACTGAACAGAATCAGAGTAAAACACGAAACTCACAGCGGAATGAATAAATTTTATTATAACATAACTTTGAAATACAAATCTGAATTTGTATAAATACATACCATATATCAGAGTACAATACATCATATCACAGCGGAAATATTCTCTAACTAATTAATGGTGAAGCCTTCTGTTTCTAGCTCCTCCAAGTGAATCTGTAAAAGCCTGAAACACTTGACTGCCCATACAAATTTGGGCACCCAAGAGTTTAGGGAAAACAAACAAAATAAACTCTGGGTCAGTCATGGGACTGGTGTGAGTAAATTCCAACCATACTGTTTACTTTGAAAATCCTTTTCGAATAAGAAGATAATAGTAAGACCGGCCCACACATAAACATGGATGGCTTTTACCTTACTATAACCCAAAATACTTTGATATCAAACTTCAATGATATTATAATACTGTCTACTCAATTTAATAATCAAGTAGCAGAACGCTTGCATCTCACGTTCCACATATATATAGTATAAAATCAAAAACCGCAGGGTGCTTATTGGAGAATGGATTCCAACAGACAAGGTATGGGAGCACCTTCTGAATAGTGTACTCTAGAGGGGATACACTCAGGGTTCAACAAGAACGTCTTGCAACCCGACCACACATGACCGCTCACTCATTTAGCTTGAGTGTCGCGAATATATTGCCACCACGGTTGTAGGCCATCCAACCATCATCCGAAGATACAGAATCGAAAAGAAGATAAATATGAATTTTTCTCTAGATCAGTGACAATACACCCTGCTTGGGGATGACCCAACTAGCTATGCTGCCTAGCCCAACTTTTGTTACTTCCTGACTGTGAGGCTAGAGGCTATGTCTATCTTCAGAACATCTGATCACTATTCACTTTGAATGTCACGTCATCAAATCCATAATCACACATTGATTACACAAATGCACACTGGGTGTAGAATAAAGAGAAATGACATTCTCCCCACCAACTTGGTATATTCGTAAAATCAACGACGTGGCCGTTGGAAATACTCTGTCAGACACTCGTCCATACAAGTTGTCTTGGGACTGGACAAACAAATAAACATCATTCTAGAACTGGACGACCCTTGCATTTAACTCTGTCTTCAATTATCTTCAGCATATCTAATTCGCAACGATTATGCCTATACGGAGTGGTTTTCGGGTAATAACCCAACCGGTCTCTCCGTATTGACAACGATGGTCAAAACACTTCGATAGTCGGTTATTTAACTATCGGAGTTAAAACAACATTGATTATAATGTATAACTAACATCACACAATCACGAAAACTTTTATTTAACATTTGTTTTATTATTCGAGTTCCCATACCTTACCAGATATTCCTCAAATCCCATTTTAGCCTTTTTACACTTCTTGGAAAACATTTCCAGTTCTTATTTTCTCACGTTCCAGAAAATATACGTTATCAACGTTCGATCCATTTTTCACAATCTTTATTTCTATACTAGGATAAACTACCCTAATTATATTGGAAAATATTTCCAATTTCATTTTAACCTTTCAATCGGTCCCACGTTTACTTTTAAAACATTATTCATTTAGAAATGTGAATACCATCCCTTATTATAGAAATCTGAACACCTTGATCATATAACTCTTTATTCACATAATAATCTCCCTTATCTTGTTTACCGAAATCTCTTTCATACTTTTCACTCCTATTCCACTTTATAAACTCTGTCTACTGACTCCTATCCTGTTAACATTTATTTGTTTAAAACTAAATGTTAATTATTCTATCAGATTATAATCCCTAAAAATAGTTACTTTTAATACATTCGACATCGTCGAATTCTAGTTCCAAATCCTAACGGTTTAATTCTAATCACATTTCGAACATCGAAATGCTGTCATCAGTTTCTAATACGATTCCCCAATTCTTTTTCTAAACTCTTTCTTATATTTCTTTAAACAAACGTCGTTACTTATTACTCTAGAATAAGTGGATTTCAAACCAAACTGTTACATTTCCTAGGAAGTGCTGCTATATATAAAAGTCATGCTTAAGTCAAATCAACAGCAGTTAATTTGTCGCTATAGTTCTAAACTTGTCATACGCTGTAATATTCTCCTTATAACTAATTACAGTCACACTTACCTTATCAACAGCGTTATTTTATTGCTATAGTTCAACTTGTCATACGCTGTAATATTCTTTATTATAACTAATCTTGACATAACAGTCACACTTATCTTATCAACAGCGTTATTTTATCGCTATAATTGTAAGACTGACAATACGCTGCCGTATTCCTTTTATACACATCTTGACATCTCTTTCCGTTACAAATGTTATCGTTCCTCGATAATAGTGAAGCCGTTCAAGTTCGGGTATTCTATTTACCTCTCAGACCTTGATCGACAACGTTCTTATCTTAGAACAGATATACGTTCGTAACTCTAAACTCCTTATTACTTATAATATATATCAAATCGTATTTCCTTGTTTTATTTTGGAATATGGTTTTATAATACCACATCTTTATTTTGAACTCGGTTGTTTTACGATTATTTATATTCCATGTTAAATTTTCGCTTTCTCTATTCCACAGTTCTGTTGATAACTTCTTAAATTAAAAGGTAATTAAATCTCATTTATTTCTAAACTGTTTTCATTAGATTAATTAAAGGCCAATTAATCTAATAATCATTTTCCCAATAGCAGTTGATTAAATCAACTTCATTTCATCAGTAAATCCGTTAACTGATTTTAATTACTTCTTAACATTAGATTAATATAATTAATCTAATCATATTATTATCCAAATATTTAATCGTCGGATAATTTCTGCTTTATAAACACATTAAAATGTCAACAATCGTTTTTATAAAAACGAACTCTAAAATACTGGTTTATAATAGAACTTCTATTATAAATTTAAATCTTCTTTTTAATTATAAAAATATAATTTTTATAATTAACCTCGTTGATTTGCCTGACGGCCCATCAACTCCTTAACAAAACGATGGTTTTACGGTCGACTGTTATCACTTTCTAAATTGATATCGTTTATTGATTTATCGAAACAGATGTTGAATTTTCTGTTCAACATCAATATTCACATGGGGTTTTAAATATAATTCGGGTTCAAACAAAACAAACAGTAAATATAATTATCAAGGAATCCGGTCGGATTCCTCCAACCGGTTTCCGCATCCACAGATGTCAGTCAACACAATTTACACTAACTCTATACTATGGGATATTCTAATCGATGAAATCAGTGTCAACCCAATGATGTGTACATATGTAACGGTGTATAATATTCAACCAAATTTAATTGTAATCTATCTAATCGACCATCACACAACATGCAAACAACATATTAAAATATTTAAAATAAATCAGAGTGAGTGAATTTACTCACCTTGCGCGTTAACCGTTAAATAACGATTTTCGTTCGTTGATTTAGATACCCTCTCCAGTGTTTATCGCCATTTACTTTACACAGCTCGCCACTTCCATGTCACCGCGCATTCTCTCGCCTTCCTTTCTCCTTAATGTCGACGCTGCGCTACTTCAATAACACTGCCTTCCATTCATGTTTCAAACTACCCATTTGATGCATCGAAGTCCGTCTTCCTATCTCTGTTTCATCACGCATGTATCTTTACTATGCCCTTACGTTAGTGCCAACGTCCCTTGTTTCGAACATGTCGTTATCCATTCCCCAGTAATATAACTCACGGTCGATCAGAATTTCCATCACATTGCACCGTTCATCGGACAGTCTCTACCATAAAAGTACGTTATCCGTCCTCCTCCTAATTTTCATCGCAGCGTCATATGAGAGCCCTTTTTATCACGTCTCATTTTGTAAATGGCCTCACCAACTTTATCCACGCATGCACCCTTAACACAGCACCTTTACTTTACAAACATGCAACTCCACTCAAACCCCATAACAGCACTTTCGGCCTCCCCCTTTTCACGTTTAACCCTCCACCTTCTCAGCGCAACGCATCACGTCCCCATCTTTGTATTGACCATCAACGCTCATACCCTTTTGATCATGTCCGCCCACCTCCACCGGAAACTTCGCAACCAGCCTTGAAGGCTTGAACGCTCCTCAGATCTGACGCCGCCTGCCCTTCCTATAATGGTGACTGCTAATACTCCATGCCACTCCTTCTGCTGACGTTCCCCCTCCTGCATGAAGTTGAACTGAGTACCATGCATTACTCCATCCGCCCATATACCCACGTTTAACGGTCCACTGCAAAGCCTTCCCCCATGCTACACCACTCCCACAGATCACTTCATTTCTACACAGCAAACTCCACGCCCTTATTATCCAACTTAAACTAGGATCCAACCACCAACGTTAAACACTAAACACCCCTCCATATATGCATGCTACCGTGCTTTGCCATCTCAGAAAAAGGAGACTGAAGCTCCAATATTTGGGAAAAATGCTGCTCCTTAAAGTGACCATTTCAATTCTTGAAACCCACGCTCTACTCTTGTACTCCCTGTCCCGCGCCTTAGCTAGGGAAAGGACACAATCTAGCACTCAACAACGATTTGCGAGTGAGGAAATTTCCTTGGTTTAATGGAGAATGTAATTACGGAAATAATGGGGAAGAGGGACGGTGAATTAAATGGCTCGTTGAGTGTTAATTTATAAATCTTCAAAAGGATAAGATCCATGTCCAATTCAATAGGACGTGCGTATAGACCGGGTTAGACATATTTAGGGTGATGCGATTTGACAAGAACGTGCATAGATAGGGCTAGGCTAATTAATCAACGTATGGCCTAGGACTTAGATTGGTAGCTTATGGTGTATTTAATATGGAGTATGGTATTCAATATTAGGGGACGGGGAAAAGAACGTAGGCTTGAAACTTAAGTTAGAAGGTTTCCAGAACAAGTAGTGTATGTTTGTTTTTATATTAGGTAGCTAAAGTCCTAGTTGGGCAGATATTTTGCGTGTCAACTAGCATAGAGTAGCTTAGCTAGCAATATGGAGTACCATACATGAGTTTCGTGGGTGAGTATATAGTATAGGATTGTCTTTTCTTCAATTATACAAAGTAATAAAGCTATATATCTCTAGAATATATATATTCCATTCTTTATTTGTTTGGTCCGCCTCCACTAAATCTCAGAAATGAATTGAATGGACAAATGAATGGTATGTATCATATTACCCTTCAGTTATTTCGTCCATGTCTGAGCTGTTACGGACAGAAATAAAAATACAGTCGTGTTCAGCGAGGTGCCACGATCCCAAAAATATAATAATACCGGTAGGTTGACTCATATTTTGAAATCCCGAAATACCGATACAGGGTGCCCAATACTCCAAATAAAAAGTTGCATATTTAATTAATTAAAAATTATAGTAAAATTCTAAAAATTAAATTATCGCTGCGCCTCAAAAGAACCTTGTCCCGATTTGCAACCGATATAAAGTTATATTCAAATAACCGTTACAGTCGATATACGATTTCATGGCGACTTTCTGAATATTTGATTTGGACATATCTTGCAGTCTGTACGACGAAATCTCCATTTTCCACTTCCGTTGGAAAGATACAGTTCAACAGATTCCAACGTTTCTCGTTTCGAAGAAATCCAATTCAAAACGAGTCTGGTACACTCAGTTGAAGTTCAGAACGTTAATTTACGAACTGCCGCGATATTACGGGCTCGATTATATTAGATATATATTTTTATACGTTCAACTTCATCTTAGTTAAAATATAAATTCACTTATATTCTGAATTCAATATTTAAACTGATTTAAATATTCAAATACATACCGACGAAAATGCGGGACGTTACAGTCCTTCCCCCTTAAAATAATTTCGTCCTCGAAATTGCTAAGATAGGGAAAATGCTACAATCTCTGTTATAAACAGGTTAAAAATCTTTTTGGTTTACTTCATAATTTCAGTTTCCACTGAACTGACTAATTCCAATTAAAATATTAATTCCTTATTATTTCGAATATTTTCAAAATTTTTGAAAATTTCCTAACAGCTTAAATTTTCCGAGAATCTCGCCAGCATCTCTTCTGCACGGCTCACTCGATACTACAATAGCTTGCCGCTTCGGGCCTTCTCCAATCCAAAAGAAAATCAAACAGCCAAACGGCTTGCCCAAACTGAATCATAAAAAAATCTCATATTCGTATATAAACGTGTACCTTCTCTGTTGGGCATTCAACTCTATCTCTGCCATCTGCTATCAAACCAGCATACATCCAAACATTTCCTACTGATCTCCAATAAATTTCTTCTCAATCAATTCATTCGCTTATCCAAGTTGAATTCCATTTCAGTCCCCCATTTCCATTTACTGATTTATTTCTCAAATCAGTTATCTTCGTCTCCAAATTCAAAATTTGATTCTTATTCTCCACGAATCAACTCGAATCTCCAATACTTCTCTTTTAAAATTTCCATTCTAAATCGTTCCAAATTTAGTCTCGTTTTGTTATCTTCGTTTTAAATTCCACTTTTACCATTTTAACTCCATAAGTTAAATTTTTATTTCAGAATTCAAATTCCTGGATTTATTTCAAATTTGTTTGAAATCATATATATTCATAACATAGCAATTCAAAACATTTGAATTTTCGAACAACTTATTTCAAAACAAAATCTTCGGTAGTAATCCGTCACTTAGAATCTCGAAAATGAACACCGATGATGTCCGGATCACCATCGGAATTTATTTTCCAGCCATCGAAGTGAGTTCAATACTATATCTCTTTCAAAATTCATTTTAAAACACTTAGTTTTGAAATTTCATCAAAATATTCTTTTCAAAATGCTTGGAAAATATCTTTGAATTCACCCAGGATCTTAAAATTCCATATATTTAATTCAATTTCAAATTTTTCTCCAAGTTTCCAAAGTTTTAGCTCAATTCTGGTTTTAAATTCAGATTCAGTTCATCAAATTATACTTTTATAATATTTCGATTGGTTATTTATATAACCAACTTAATTATATATCTTTTACGATCATAATAATGATCACACATCCAATATATATATAATAATTTCAACATATATATTTCTTTATATCAAAATATAATTTGGGTAAAATTATTTCATTTACCCTCGTTCAAAACATACTGTGTCAAATTACTCTGTTCAAGAGTTTAGAAACACCTATCGATCCAGTTTGCACTACTGTTTCGACCAAAATTCATAAACCACTCGACTGACCAGTCAACACAGTATAAAACAGTTTTTATATTAATTTACAAATACGCGCTCATATATATATGCACTCAAACTCAATCTAGAGTATTTCTAACTCCATCTCTATTGAGTCACGCCACAGAGCCAAGGTAATCACTTAACCTTCAGCTCTGATACCAGCTATAATGGCGCGGAATTTTCGACCCAGAAAATCAACCTAAATACACTGTCAATTTTTTGAGCATCGAAAATACCAGGACATTATTAGAAGAATTTAGAGGGTGAGATAGAAATAGATAGAACTAATAGAATAGAAGAAGAAGAAGAACACACTGAACAGAATCAGAGTAAAACACGAAACTCACAGCGGAATGAATAAATTTTATTATAACATAACTTTGAAATACAAATCTGAATTTGTATAAATACATACCATATATCAGAGTACAATATATCATATCACAGCGGAAATATTCTCTAAATAATTAATGGTGAAGCCTTATGTTTCCAGCTCCTCCAAGTGAATCTATAAAAGCCTGAAACACTTGACTGCCTATACAAATTTGGGCACCCAAGAGTTTAGGGAAAACAAACAAAATAAACTCTGGGTCAGTCATGGGACAGGTGTGAGTAAATTCCAACCAAACTGTTTACTTTGAAAATCCTTTTCGAATAAGAAGATAATAGTAAGACCGGCCCACACATAAACATGGATGGCTTTTACCTTACTATAACCCAAAATACTTTGATATCAAACTTCAGTGATATTATAATAATGTCTACTCAATTTAATAATCAAGTAGCAGAACGCTTGCATCTCACGTTCCACATATATATAGTATAAAATCAAAAACCGCAGGGTGCTTATTGGAGAATGGATTCCAACAGACAAGGTATGGGAGCACCTTCTGAATAGTGTACTCTAGAGGGGATACACTCAGGGTTCAACAAGAACGTCTTGCAACCCGGCCACACATGACCGCTCACTCATTTAGCTTGAGTGTCGCGAATATATTGCCACCACGGTTGTAGGCCATCCAACCATCATCCGAAGATACAGAATCGAAAAGAAGATAAATATGAATTTTTCTCTAGATCGGTGACAATACACCCTGCTTGGGGATGACCCAACTAGCCATGCTGCCTAGCCCAACTTTTGTTACTTCCTGACTGTGAGGCTAGAGGCTATGTCTATCTTCAGAACATCTGATCACTATTCACTTTGAATGTCACGTCATCAAATCCATAATCACACATTAATTACACAAATGCACACTGGGTGTAGAATAAAGAGAAATGACATTCTCCCCACCAACTTGGTATATTCGTAAAATCAACGGCGTGACCGTTGGAAATACTCTGTCAGACACTCGTCCATACAAGTTGTCCTGGGATTGGACAAACAAATAAACATCATTCTAGAACTGGACGACCCTTGCATTTAACTCCGTCTTCAATTATCTTCAGCATATCTAATTCGCAACGATTATGCCTATACGGAGTGGTTTTCGGGTAATAACCCAACCGGTCTCTCCGTATTGACAACGATGGTCAAAACACTTCGATAGTCGGTTATTTAACTATCGGAGTTAAAACAACATCCATTATAATGTATAACTAACGTCATACAACCACAGACACTTTTATTTAACATTCATTTTATTATTCGAGTTCCCATACCTTACCAGATATTCCTCAAATCCCATTTTAGCCTTTTGACACTTCTTGGAAAACATTTCCAGTTCTTATTTTCTCACGTTCCAGAAAATATACGTTATCAACGTTCGATCCATTTTTCACAATCTTTATTTCTATACTTAGATAAACTACACTAATTATATTGGAAAATATTTCCAATTTCATTTTAACCTTTCAATCGGTCCCACGTTTACTTTTAAAACATTATTCATTTTGAAATGTGAATACCATCCCTTATTATAGAAATCTGAACACCTTGATCATATAACTCTTTATTGACATAATAATCTCCCTTATCTTGTTTACCGAAATCTCTTTCATACTTTTCACTCCTATTCCACTTTATAAACTCTGTCTCTAAGTCAACTTCTTATCTAATCAATATCAAGTTTATAACTAAATACTGACTCCTATCCTGTTAACATTTATTTGTTTAAAACTAAATGTTAATTATTCTATCAGATTATAATCCCTAAAAATAGTTACTTTTAATACATTCGACATCGTCGAATTCTAGTTCCAAATCCTAACGGTTTAATTCTAATCACATTTCGAACATCGAAATGCTGTCATCAGTTTCTAATACGATTCCCCAATTCTTTTTCTAAACTCTTTCTTATATTTCTTTAAACAAACATCGTTACTTATTACTCTAGAATAAATGGATTTCAAACCAAACTGTTACATTTCCTAGGAAGTGCTGCTATATATAAAAGTCATGCTTAAGTCAAATCAACAACAATTAATTTGTCGCTATAGTTCTAAACTTGTCATACGCTGTAATATTCTCCTTATAACTAATTACAGTCACACTTACCTTATCAACAACGTTATTTTATTGCTATAGTTCAACTTTTCATACGCTGTAATATTCTTTGTTATAACTAATCTTGACATAACAGTCACACTTATCTTATCAACAGCGTTATTTTATCGCTATAATTGTAAGACTGACAATACGCTGCCGTATTCCTTTTATACACATCTTGACATCTCTTTCCGTTACAACTGTTATCGTTCCTCGATAATAGTGAAGCCGTTCAAGTTGGGGTATTCTATTTACCTCTCAGACCTTGATCGACAACGTTCTTATCTTAGAACAGATATACGTTCGTAACTCTAAACTCCTTATTACTTATAATATACATCAAATCGTATTTCCTTGTTTTATTTTGGAATATGGTTTTATAGTACCACATCTTTATTTTGAACTCGGTTGTTTTACGATTATTTATATTCCGCGTTAACTTTTCGCTTTCTCTATTCCACAGTTCTATTGATTACTTCTTAAATTAAAAGGTAATTAAATCTCATTTATTTCTAAACTGTTTTCATTAGATTAATTAAAGGCCAATTAATCTAATAATCATTTTCCCAATAGCAGTTGATTAAATCAACTTCATTTCATCAGTAAATTCGTTAACTGATTTTAATTACTTCTTAACATTAGATTAATATAATTAATCTAATAATATTATTATCCAAATATTTAATCGTCGGATAATTTCTGCTTTATAAACACATTAAAATGTCAACAATCGTTTTTATAAAAACGAACTCTAAAATACTGGTTTATAATAGAACTTCTATTATAAATTTAAATCTTCTTTTTAATTATAAAAATATAATTTTTATAATTAACCTCGTTGATTTGCCTGACGGCCCATCAACTCCTTAACAAAACGATGATTTTACGGTCGACTGTTATCACTTTCTAAATTGATATCGTTTATTGATTTATCGAAACAGATGTTGAATTTTCCGTTCAACATCAATATTCACATGGGGTTTTAAATATAATTCGGGTTCAAACAAGACAAACAGTACATATAATTATCAAGGAAACCGGTCGGATTCCTCCAACCGGTTTCCGCATCCACAGATGTCAGTCAACACAATTTACACAAACTCTATACTATGGGATATTCTAATCGATGAAATCAGTGTCAACCCGATGATGTGTACATATGTAACGGTGTATAATATTCAACCAAATTTAATTGTAATCTATCTAATTGACCATCACACAACATGCAAACAACATATTAAAATATTTAAAATAAATCAGAGTGAGTGAATTTACTCACCTTGCGCGTTAACCGTTAAATAACGATTTTCGTTCGCTGATTCAGATACCCGCTCCAGTGTTTATCGCCATTTACTTTACACAGCTCGCCACTTCCATGTCACTGCGCATTCTCTCGCCTTCCTTTCTCCTTAATGTCGACGCTGCGCTACTTCAATAACACTGCCTTCCATTCATGTTTCAAACTACCCATTTGATGCATCGAAGTCCGTCTTCCTATCTCTGTTTCATCACGCATGTATCTTTGCTATGCCCTTACGTTAGTGCCAACGTCCCTTGTTTCGAACATGTCGTTATCCATTCCCCAGTAATATAACTCACGGTCGATCAGAATTTCCATCGCATTGCACCGTTCATCGGACAGTCTCTACCATAAAAGTACGTTATCCGTCCTCCTCCTAATTTTCATCGCAGCGTCATATGAGAGCCCTTTTTATCTCGTCTCATTTTGTAAATGGCCTCACCAACTTTATCCACGCATGCACCCTTAACACAGCACCTTTACTTTATAAACATGCAACTCCACTCAAACCCCATAACAGCACTTTCAGCCTCCCCCTTTTCACGTTTAACCCTCCACCTTCTCAGCGCAATGCATCACGTCCCCATCTTTGTATTGACCATCAACGCTCATACCCTTTTGATCATGTCCGCCCACCTCCACCGGAAACTTCGCAACCAGCCTTGAAGGCTTGAACGCTCCTCAGATCTGACACCGCCTGCCCTTCCTATAATGGTGACTGCTAATACTCCATGCCACTCCTTCTGCTGACGTTCCCCCTCCTGCATGAAGTTGAACTGAGTACCATACATTACTCCATCCGCCCATATACCCACGTTTAACGGTCCACTGCAAAGTCTTCCTCCATGCTACACCACTCCCACAGATCACTTCATTTCTACACAGCAAACTCCACGCCCTTATTATCCAACTTAAACTAGGATCCAACCACCAACGTTAAACACTAAACACCCCTCCATATATGCATGCTACCGTGCTTTGCCATCTAAGAAAAAGGAGACCGAAGCTCCAGTATTTGGGAAAAACGCTGCTCCTTAAAGTGACCATTTCAATTCTTGAAACCCACGCTCTACTCTTGTACTCCCTGTCCCGCGCCTTAGCTAGGAATGGACACCATCTAGCACTCAACAACGATTTGCGAGTGAGGAAATTTCCTTGGTTTAATGGAGAATGTAATTGCGGAAATAATGGGGAAGAGGGATGGTGAATTAAATGGCTCGCTGAGTGTTAATTTATAAATCTTCAAAAGGATAAGATCCATGTCCAATTCAATAGGACGTGCGTACAGACCGGATTAGACATATTTAGGGTGATGCGATTTGACAAGAACGTGCATAGATAGGGCTAGGCTAATTAATCAACGTATGGCCTATGACTTAGATTGGTAGGTTATGGTGTATTTAATATGGCGTATGGTATTCAATATTAGGGGATGGGGAAAAGAACGTAGGCTTGAAACTTAAGTTAGAAGGTTTCCAGGATAAGTAGTGTATGTTTGTTTTTATATTAGGTAGCTAAAGTCCTAGTTGTGCAGATATTTTGCATGTCAACTAGCATAGAGTAGCTTAGCTAGCAATATGGAGTACCATACTTGAGTTTCGTGGGTGAGTATATAGTATAGGATTGTCTTTTCTTCAACTATACAAAGTAATAAAGCTATATATGTCTAGTATATATATATTCCATTTTTATTTGTTTGGTCCGCCTCCACTAAATCTCAGAAATGAATTGAATGGACAAATGAATGGTATGTATCATATTACCCTTCAGTTATTTCGTCCATGTCTGAGCTGTTACGGACAGAAATAAAAATACAGTCATGTTCAGCGAGGTGCCACGATCCCAAAAATATAATAATACCGGTAGGTTGACTCATATTTTGAAATCCCGAAATACCGATACAGGGTGCCCAATACTCCAAATAAAAAGTTGCATATTTAATTAATTAAAAATTATAGTAAAATTCTAAAAATTAAATTATCGCTGCGCCTCAAAAGAACCTTGTCCCGATTTGCAACCGATATAAAGTTATATTCAAATAACCGTTACAGTCGATATACGATTTCATAGCGACTTTCTGAATATTTGATTTGGACATATCTTGCAGTCTGTACGACGAAATCTCCATTTTCCACTTCCGTTGGAAAGATACAGTTCAAAGATTCCAACGTTTCTCGTTTCGAAGAAATCCAATTCAAAACGACTCTGGTACACTTAGTTGAAGTTCAGAATGTTAATTTACAAACTGCCGCGATATTACGGGCTCGATTATATTAGATATATATTTTTATACGTTCAACTTCATCTTAATTAAAATATAAATTCACTTATATTCTGAATTCAATATTTAAACTGATTTAAATATTCAAATACATACCAACGAAAATGTGGGACGTTACAGATAAAGATTATATTTTTATTAAGAAAAGTTTATATTTTTATTTAGATAAAGATTATATTTTTATATATAGTGAAAAGATTATATTTTTATCAATGAAAAGGGATGATTTTTATCATGAAGAAAGATGAGATTTTTGTTTTTTTAAAGATATGATTTTTATTTAAATAACTTCATGATAAAAATATGATTTTTATTTTTAAGGTAGCGGTATAAAAATACGATTTTTAATATGAAGCTGAAGTTATAAAAATGTGATTTTTAATATATAAAAATATGATTTATATATATATAGTAGCAATATAAAAATGCGATTTTTATATAGGTTGTAGCAAAATAAAAATTCGATCTTTAAATAAGAAGTAGAGATATAAAAATATAATTTTTATATAGAAAGAAGCGTTATAAAAATATATGATTTTTATATATAAAATGCCATTATAAAAATGTCATTTTTTTTTAAAATAAACATCATATTAAAAATGCGATTTTTACTATGAATAGTGGGAAAAGATTGCATTGGAATTTTGGGCAAATCCGAACCGTTCAATAATAGAGAATGGAGGAGTTGATCCCAAATGTGAGAACTCTCACTGAATTTATTTATACAGTTATTTATTTTATAACCGCATATATGAACTGCTCCCCGTCGTCCGCAGACCATGGACGACTTGTTTTGTTTGGTTGATTTGTTTGAATTGATTGTGATGTGTAATGGAATGTAAATATTCACGTGTTGAAACAAAATATTTTATCGTTAAAAATATAATTTTTAATGTGTATATGAATAAAATAAATATTCATTTGCAAATCAAATGATTTGTTTATGTACACTCATTTGGCTGATATTGATTGGGACGATAAATTTTACACATCGCCCAACTGCACAAATAAAATCTGTGTTTGTTGTTTAAAAACCCCATACGGGTATTGGGATGATATTGGACATGCACTAATCCCAATATTTAGTTGTATGTCGATCGGTTGGTTGACAAGCTGTTGTAAGCGTTGATTATTTATATTTAACGCTTATGCAGTTATGTAATGCACTCTGGATGATGGTTGACTGTGTTTGATTATTGTTGTGTACACATGTGTATGAAATCCATATAATCAACATTATATGGTAATTGGCTGTGTCTGATTCCAGTTCAGAAATAATGAATATTTTAAAATAACGAATATTTTAAAATAATATTCAGTCAAAGATCAAAATATGATTTTTGATGTCCGGTTTGGGATGGATACGAATATATATAAATATATAAAGCCATGTTGATTAGATTAACGCCATTTTGACATGAATGATATTAATATCGATTTTATTCATTTTTATAATGAATATCGAAAAGAAATTGATTTCAAAATATAATGTTTTGAAAATATTATCATTTATATATTAATGATATGGAATATTCAATTTTGATTTGAAATTGAAATCGTTTTGAAAACGAATTTAAAACGATTTATAAAATACATTTTAAATGGAAATCGACGATATATATATATACATACATATATATATACATATATATATACATATATATGTATATATATATACATATATATGTATATATATATATATACATATATATGTATATATATATAATGGCCTGAGTAGAACGCGCCGCGCAGCGGTAGTTCGTGAATTTCGACCATTGACTTCGAATAGACATTACGAGAGATCTGACCGTCAGATTCTCCTAAAACCAGAACCATTGGGTTTGTATCGAAAAGAGATTTCTAACGAATATTAGAGATTTGAAATCTATTGGTTGGATTTGGAATTATGTCCAAATCAAATTTGAAAAAGGTCGCTGTAAGTGCAATTTGATGTCCGTTTATGGAAATCGACTGTACGGGCCTTGATAAAATTTTTAAAAATAACAATAATTTGTGTAAAATCATAATAAATGATTTGAAAAGAATTGGGAAGAAAAATCCCATATTTGAAAAGATAAAAATATATTTTTATCAAAATGAACTAGTTATTAACTAGGTTTGAAATCCAGTAATTTTTAAATAAAATAAATTGGATTTGAAATGGTTTTAAAAATAACCAGGATTTCCTATATATAAATTGGAATGGATTTGAATCGAAATTGTCTTCGGAATATTTCGATGTTGGATTTCGAGTTTATACAGATATTGTTATGGAAATTTGAAAGATATATTAATATCGTTATTTCCAATACGATATTTTTTGATTGTAGTGTTTGATATTGAATATAAGCCGATATATTTTCTATTCAGAGCCTTGTATTTAATATCAAATGGGATTTTGGGTTTGTCGTGAACGGTGTCTTTAGTAACACTGTTCCGAAACCCCATGTGAAGAGAATAAATCTTTTAAATAAAATTTTTAGAGTTTCCAATTATATTTAATAATTGGAATAAAATGGAATGTGAATTGATTTATCGTGAACTATGTTTTTAGCAACATTCGTTCTTTAACTCGATTTACAGTGAAATGTGATGTGTAGTTTATAAGTCTTTTTGTTAAGATTTAAAGGAGATTTTCCAAAGTAAAGTTTTCCAATTTAACATATTAAATTGGAATGGAATTGAACTCGATCCAGTAATAATCGAAGTGAACTCCTGTGGAAGAAAGCCGTTACTATATAAAGAATTTAAAAGGCTTTGCCGTTATTCCATTAATATTATCGGTTGGATATGGAAGTTTATATCAATTATATATATTGATTTGTTTTCCGTGAAGATTCCATTGTTAAAGGAATGAGATTTTGGGTTTATCATGAGTTGTGTTTTAAATGACATTAATTCTTTAACCCAGTTAAAGATAAGATTAATTTCTTAACTTGGAATAATCATTAAGTAATGATTTTTGGAAATTAATACTGAATTAGAGTTTTAATGAATCTTTAAATAGATTGAAAGGTGAATTTGATAACTAAAATTATCAAATTCAAGAAATGATCGAGAATGGAGTATCACTAGTTTTGCTCCAAGTGATAGTTAAACCTTTAATTAGATTTGAACGTGAAACGGTAATTGAATTTACCAATAACACTGTGGTGTTAGATATGAAGTATTACCAGTTTTACTTCATGGGATGAATAGGTTGGGATTGGGAAATTAAACAAATAATTACTTCGGTAAGGTTCGCTAATCCCGACTAGTTTGGAAAACCTTAAAATGGTTTGAATTGATATCCAAAGGCAGATTAAAGAATAAATTTAAAGAATTTATCTTTGATAAAATTAACGGGAACCTTTCCCAAAGTATAAGAATATTTGGCTAAAGGAATATTCTGGATTGGAAAGAGGCATATGTTGTGTTTTTATAGCACTTGTTTATTATATACGCGAGTTATTCAGAAAGACCGGGTTTATCCCATTCTGAATAAATGATTCGATGATATGTCGAGGATGAAGACGGTGGTCGAATACCGGAGGTCTTCACATTGTTTGGATGATTACTGATGTCTTGATTGGGCTGTACACCTAAGACAAGGTAATAAGTGGTGATCGTCTAGATGTACTTGGAGATCGACCAGATATGCGAGGGCCTCTCTCCTGTATTGGACATACGGGACGAGGAATAAGGTGCCTCCGGTTTCGTTTATACCCAGAACGAACTTGCAAATGGATGTGTGTCTGACATCGGATTTCATTCTGTGTGATTGATAGACATCGGTTGCATAGCGTGAATTGCCTGTGTGGCATGCTGAGATGCAAATGATCAAGGCTTCTGTTGAAAAGCAGAGTCTTGTGGTTGATGATCAAAGCACGGCTTTAATATAGCATAGCTTTGTATTGCATTAATTCGTGAGCCTCGCACCCCGGTGTGAACCAGAAACGGGAGAGGACCTCAGGGAGGGCATGCGTTTCCTTCTAGCTAGAAGTGGTGTATCGGTTTTGCACGCCCAGATGTTTTACTTATGTGGATAATGGATAGTGAGGCGCCTCGGTTATATCGGTCTCTGCGGAGCCGATGGATGGTATGGTCTTTATACAGACCAATTTTACGCCCCAAAGGGCGGGGAAACGCAGTGTTCAGGCATTTTAATCCACTCCGTGTGGACCGGCCCTGATGATCCAAGGGTCGATGCGCTCTGACGCTGAGGCTCGGGCTAGAGAGTCTTGAAGCGGTAAGGACGATCCCTTGCCTTGGTTCACAGATGGAAATCCAACTTCCAATACGTGACAATTGTGGTCTTGATTGTAGAGCCTAGTATTGGCGACATGATATATGGTAGTCATGCCGTCTAGGATTGATACATTTATATTTGAAGTTGTTTTATACACTATGCACTTATAACAGTATCAAATGATTTGTTTTAACGTACCAATCATGTTTGGCTATTATAAGGGAAAACCCTATCCTCCGGCTTGCGTTGCATTGTGTGATGGGACCTGGATCTTATAATAGCTTCATTTTTCCAAAAAGCATTGCGCTGTTTTGTTATATGCACTGGTATTCTTTGGAGGAAACCTGTTCCGTGTTATATGGGGTGGTCCCTTGATATATCTGATTTTAAAGTGAAGTTTTAAATAACTGTTTTAGTTCTCACACCAGTCACATGACTGACCTAGAGTTTATTGTTTTAAACTAAACTTTGGGTGCCCTTATTTTCCACACGGGCAGCTAGTAGTTGGGTTTTGCAGATTTATATTCACAGGATCTTGGTTTATAGCTGGAATGATATCCAGAAAGCTCTATATCCGTGCATCTCTTTCAGTTGTGTTTTGTATTATTTTTTACTGCATTGTAATTTGTAAATCTATGATATTTTTCTGATGTATAATATTTATTCATACTCTGTATATTCTTATACTCTGATGTAAATTGTTGTAATAAGTAATGAAATTTTCTTCTGTTTATGTTCTGATTTGTCGTGTTCTCAACTCAATCTGGGCTTTCCTTCACGGGGAAGTTTGGGTCGCTTCATGAATATCGATTCTTGAATTCCATATGTTCATCGCTTTCAAAATATGATGAAACTTTTCCAAATCATGCTCATTAATTTCAAAATCGGAGAAATCTGAACCCGTTTTCTTGCAATTTAAAATGTTTTCAAAAACATCACTATCCAAAATAATTTGAGTGCCTTTCACCCTACTCCAAACTTGATTTTCATTTCCTTCAAAAAATCCACGATTCAAATTCGCATAAATTTTTTTTGACAAGATTTGGATAACATACTTCATCGTTATCCCGAGAATCAATCAAACTTAAACTTCATTTTGATGAAAAAGAGTAGGAAGATTATAGGATGCAAAATCTTCAAAGATAGGGAATTTTACCGTATTGACTTTTCCATTCGTAACATAATCAATGTACGCTTGGATAGCCTCCAGGTTGTTGTAGAGATAACCTTTGAGAGTCATCGTTAGTCTCATGGTCTTAGGATTACCTGAGGAAGCCATTGGAGAATAGTTTTGAAGAGTATAGGATGAAGAAAATAGTTTTGAATTTTGAATGAGAGGTAGAAAGAGTAGTAATGAATAGATGATTAAATAGAGAGTAAATGGATACATCTTTCTGAATAAAAAGACACTTTTTCAGACCATGGGAGTTAGTGAAAATGTCAAGGGAAGTTTGAAAGTTTAAACTTTTGAAATTCAAAATTTGAATTTCTGGTGTATATGTCGATATGTACATTCATGTACGTCGACATATATGTGACCATTCAAAAAATACAAGTGTCTTATTGACTTTGTTTATATTATTTAATATTTTACATTCTTTTGTTAATTGTTTCCTGATATGATATTAATCTTAAAAATATTTTAAAAATAATTTTTATTATTTTATTATTATTATTTTGAATTTCAAAATTCAAAATTCAAACTTAAATTTTAGAATTTAAATTTCAAATCTAAATTTTAGAATTCAAATATCAAACAAGGTAAGCAAACAAGCATCCATTTAACCATTTCAATCAAAAATTATTAACTAAGGCGTACCTGGTTTTTAGATCCATTCCTTCGATATTTTCTGATTCTTGCATCGCTGTGAAGCACATATTTAAATTCCCGATTTTTGGCTCTTTGGCACTTGATGATGACTCATCTAAAGTTGTTGTGTATGCTCTTTTCCTCTTCTTTGAAGAATTGTCATTTGTTGTTGACTTGATTTATCTGGATATGGACACATTCTTTTTCTATGACCTGATTTGTTGCAATTGTAGCATCTATCGTCATTTTTCCCCAAACTTCCTTGGTTATTTTCCTGAAAGTTATTTCTCCTTTTATATCTAAGAAATTTTCTGAAATTCCTTGTCATTAAGGCAATTTCTTCATCATCCTCACTGCCTGAATCAGAACTGTCGGTTGTTGCATTGAATGCTATAGATATCTTTTTTTGTCGACTTATTCTCCTTTCTTTTCTGTAATCGTACTTCAAACGACATCAAATTCCCTATTATCTCCTCAATCTTCATTTCACTGATATTATTGGCCTCTTCAATTGCCATTGTTTTTTATCCCATTCTGGAGTTAGGGAATCAAGGATTTTTTTGACTTGATCTTCTTCAAAATAAATTTTTCCTAAAGCCATTAACGAATGTATGATTTTCTGAAACCTGTAGTACATTACGGAGGCAGTTTCATTCTGATTCATTTTAAATAGATCAAATTGATTTGTTAGCATTGATATCTTTTTCTGCTTAACTTTATTTGTTCCTTCATGAGTAACTTGCAAGGTTTTCCATATTTCATAAGCAGATTGACAAACTGATACTCTATTAAATTCATTTCTATCTGATGAACAAAATAACATATTCATAGCCTTAGAATTACTTTGTGCAGAGGTCTTCTGTTCATTAAGCCATTGTGCAAAATTGGTAGTGGATTCAACATATTCAATTTGTGTGATATTCCAAGTGTCTAATCCTATAGATTACAAATATATTTTCATTCTACATGCCCAATAAGAATAATTACTATCATTAAATAGTGGTGGTCTAACGGTGGATAAACACTCTATAAATGAACTATTATTACAAGCAATTCCAGTGTTGATTGCCATTTAATATTTCCAATAATTCAGATGATGAAATTTTGAAAACCTATGCTGTGATTGTAACACCCTGTATTTTCTGTAAACGTATAAGTAACAAATAAGAGGATAATTAATTTTTAAAATAAGAATCAAGGGAAACGGGTTGCGCCATTGCGTTCGTCTCGGAATTTTGCATGAAAACGAGTCCGAGTTTGCGAGAATCGGAGTCCGTATGAAGGAGATACGACTCTCCGAAGTTTCAGGAAATTTCAGAATTGAAAACAACTCGAAATTCGAATTCGAAATTCGAATTCGAAATTCGAATTCAAACCCAGAAGCGGGCTGGGAAGGAATCTTCCCGCCCAGGGCCCAAGTCGACTGGGGAGTCGACTGGGCAGTCGACCCCCCAGGACCCAGGTCGACTGGGCAGTCGACCTGGGGGTCGAGCCCTGGTCGAACCCGGTGCGTGTGTGTGCGATTTTGAAGGCTGTGACGTGTTTTGACGGACCTGATGAGTTCTAGGGTTAATCCGAGGGCCTAGATGAGTTCCTACACCAATAAATACATCCTAAGACCTAGCCTTCTCTACACACAATTCTATTCTGCTTCTTCTCTGCCTCTATTCTAATAAAAATAAAAATGGCGTCGCTACTCTGCTGGAATCAAAACTAGAAGCTAATCAACATCAACCTAAGCAACTCAATTCAAATTAGAGATTAAAGCTTCTGCAACGATTCTACAACAATTAAAGTTCTTTCTTTAATCCAATCAAGGCAAGTGCAGTTATTTTCCGATATAAACGTTAATTCTGATTGTGACATGAATTATAAATCTGAATCTGAGGTTATATCTGTTCTGTTCTGTTTGGATCTATCTTATTTTGTATCTCTTTCCTCTTTCTGTTCTATAGCCAGGCTACCACGAGCCTGAGCCAATCTCATAAGAGATTAACATACGCTAAAATGTTTGGGACAATAAAATGAATGATGCATGAATTGGGCATGACCAATAGGTGACTAATTTGAGGAAAGAACATGGACTGTAGCTAGAACAAAATCTGAGACATATGACTGGACATGTTATATTGTATTGAACATATGATTTGAGATAAAGAGAATATGGCTTAGGCATAAAGATTTACATGAGAGTAGGGTATCTATTAATGTAAATAAACACCTAATTAAGGGATCTTTGGGATATATGATATGCATAGTAATCGATGGCTATATTTGGTATAATTTATATAGGGATATATGCAAGTTTAATAAAAAATTGAAACATATGATATATGGTAAATTTATGACCATAATCTGTGCTATGTAAATTTAATGCAAACATGGGGTATATGATAATATTGTGAATCAAGACTATTATTTATGCATGTGAACTTAGGCAAGATTTATAATTAGGCAAGAAATGTTTATGAAACTTTAAGAAATGTTTAAATCTGTTATATTTGCCTAATTTGCTAGTTTTGTTACATTGCCTAATCTGCTAGTTCTGTTATATTGCTTAATCTGCTAGTTCTGCTCTACTGCCTAGTCTGCTAGATCTGTTCCTCTGCCAAATCAGTCATCTGTTGAAAATGCTAAATCTGCTAGTTTGCTTAATCTGCTAAATCCGTTAAGTCGCCTAATCTGAAAAATCTGTTATCTGTTATATCTGTTGAGTTGGTATAATTAGTCCGCTAGTGACATAATCTGAATTGGCTATAGTTATGAAAAATTGACATGTATAATGGGGCGTGGGTATAAATGGTAAATCATTAATTAATTGGCCGCAAAGATAAACATGGCTAACTCGAGGTTAGAATGAGTTTGCGGCATAATTCTGCCCGGAACCGCCCGGCATATTCCAGTGGTCGCAAACAATAGGTTCTAATGTGAGAAGTTAGTCATAGCGTGCTTGAAACCCAAGGTTAGACTCAGTTTGCGACAGAAACCTGCCCGGAACCAACCGGCCTAACCAGTAGCCGCAAACTATCAGTCTAATGTGAGAGGTTTGGGCATTAATATTTAATTAATGAAAATCTGAGATAATTATGATGTCTAAAACGTGTTGGGTAAGGTTAAACCAATTGGACCAATGAATCTGATAAACCAGTTTCGTGAATTCGTAGGCCTAATACAAAGTTAGATAATCTGTAACCAGTTAATCTGTAAGTTCGTTAATCTGTAACCAGTTAATCTATAAGCCTGTTAACCCGAACATCTGATCCGTTAGTCTGAAAACCTGTTAACTTGATTGTCTGATCTGTGAACTAGTTAATCTAAACTTTGTATGTCTGAAACTTGTAGACAAGTTAAGCTGAAATCTGTTAGTCTGGGGACATAAGGTTAAGAGGGAATTTACTTGTGTCATCTGTTGTTTGGGACCCATATTAGCCAGTAACCCTTTCTGGTATCAAAACATTGACCCAACAGTAGGTAGGGTCCGGGCACGCTTACTAAACTAATTATAAGCGGTTCATTCTGATAATGGCAAGGGGTGTTGATGGTGCGTTCCAACCGGGTCATGTGCGTGCATGGATCCCGGTCTGCCTCTGAGGATGTAAGACACCGTGACATCTGTAAATAGGTCTGTGCCAATTGGTTGTCACTTTAGGGAGTGATACACCCTACTGTGGGGCCAACACAGGATATTTATGTATTAAGGAGCCGATCGCTTGGGGTAGGGTTTTAGGGTACACTTAGTTCCGTCTGTTTCTGTTGGTACCGTCTGTTTCTGTTGGGTGGCAACACCTATCTGTTTCTGCGTGGTACCGTCTGTTCGGGTGGTAAAGGCCCAATTACTAGTGTACACCTTATGCTACATTCTGCTTCTGTCTGTTTCTTATCGGGTGGTAAAGGCCCATTACTAGCATGGAAATTATTCTGTACCCATTTCTGTTTCAGTTTAGACATTAGGGTGACACCTAATTCTGTTATACTAGTATTAGTGCAGAGAAGTGTAAAGCAATAATGTAACGACCCGCCTTTTTGCCCAGTTTCCGCCGGTAATTAAACCAACTTAAACCGTTCACAAAGACGAATTGTTATGGGTACTTACACATATTGAACAAAATAATAGAACTTTACATTGCATAGTACAATATTATCAGAGTTACACAGAATATCAGAGTTACAACTTATACAGCGGAAGAAAAGTAAATATACTCTCAGTAGAAGAAAAATCGCATAGTACGGCGGAAGCTCCAATCCTAGCTTGAACTCAAATCTCAGAAAGCATTCCAAGTCCAGCTCTAACGATCTAAACTGCAAACTAAACTCTAACTGCCCGTATAAAAATTATTGGGCACCCAGAGTTTATGAAGGAACAATAAACTCCAGGTCAGTCATGGGACTGGTGTGAGAACATAAAACATTTGGTTACAGGATTTACTTAAAGTTGGGAAATTTATCGGACCACGCCGCTAAAGCGTAATGGGTTTACTCCAAGTAACTTCCTGTGCATATCAATTCGCAATGATTTTGAGAAAATGAAGCTGTCATAAGCTCGTCCCACATCACACAATGTAAGCGCACACCAGAGGGGAGAGTTTTATCTTATGACAACCAAATATGCTTTCGTACGTAAAATCTTCTTCAATATCATAATATATAAAGTGTGGAAAACATTTACAAATAAATGTATTAATCCTAGGCAGCATAATACCCCATAATATATGTTGCCATATATATACACAATCAAAAATCGTATGGCTCGTATTAGAAATATGGGTTTCCAACTTGATGATTCCTGGCACGAAAGATCAATCGGGGATACAAGACGAAGTGCCTCAACGGCTTTTTCGACCATACGCGGGCACCGACTACACATTATCAGGGCAGATCAACATATTTCGACTAGACGCGGCCCCCCGAACATACCCAACTTCCCCAGGTTCATAAGTGGTTTCCCACTGCTGCATAACTCCATCATCAATTCATATTTAAGTGTAAAACCTAACCGCCAGTTTCTCATCAATCCGGGTGTGAGGTTTGTCGATGTCATATCATACACACAAAGCGATGCTTTGATAAGCTATTCCTTGATCATTACTAGCTCGTCTCATAACTTGGGTATGCCACATTGACAAATCACGACATATCACTGATTTAAATCAATGCATACCCTCTAAGTTCATATGACTTAGAGATGAGGATAATATATTGCCACAATCCGATATACATTAACGGAAATCAGTGCTATGCGGTCAATTTCAACGTCAGACACACCATCCATACAAATCCATTCTGGGTTTGAACGAAATAAAAATCCGAAAATCTCCAAATACGCTCAGTCCTCATGCCACTAATAGTCTCGTATTGAGTGATCAGCCCAACCGAGACATCGACGGCCATCAATCCAAGCAATTCGAAGATCATCGGTCTTCACTCGTCCTTTGACCAAGCCTCGAACAACATTGTATTATTACTTGGAATGGTTTTCGAATATATATATTCGGTCCCGGTCTTCCCAAGTAATAAGCGTGTTTTAAAACAGTTGTTATGCATCACACAGAATTTTCAATTCAAATCTCCTTCCGTATCATTATCAATTCTTCTACTATCGAGGTTAGATTATATTTCATAACTTGTTATCGCCTTACCATTCTTTGAACAACATACACTCGACGTCTTATATTTTCAAACAAATTAATAAATTGTTGTCATCTTTTCATAAGTTTACCATTTTACCAAATTTAAATTGGTTTGGCTTTCATTCTAAATGGTTCACTCCACTTATGTGTCAATAGACTTAAACGATTTATTATCCAACCTCGCTCCTTAACTTAGGAGAAACGGAGGAGAGAAGGCGTGAGCGGTTTCGGCCGTGAATCGATATCGGGGAGAGAGAAGCGGGGGGGGGGGGGGGTCTGACGTGGACAAATAGATTTTTTTTTATTTATAAAGTTTTAAAATCCCAAAGTACCCCTTGCCTCCTGCGAACCCCAATCCAAACCCAACGACTGTCATCCCTAGCGTTTTACCCCCATTCCGAACACAATGGGATATGTTTCGTAGGCCCATTCGATTGTTTCAGTCAGTTTCCATTCAAATTAAAATATAAAACATTCAATACTTGATTTGAACGTACATTTCAATTTTCCCGGGCCACAAACTGATTCGAAAAATTCCAGAAAAATAAATCTAGCTATGTTTTGACGATACGGTCCCAACAAAACTAGTTTCGTCGAATTCTGAGACCGTATGCAAAAAGGCCCATTTCTGGTCGATCCAATTTAACTGTTATTGGCCAAAACACGTTTTCCTTTGCCATGCTCACATACTAGCTTCAAAAATTATGAAATTTGAAACCTAGCAATAACTTCACATCCCGGATCCAACAAAAGTGGTTTCGTCGAATTCCGAGGTCATATGCAAAATGGCCAATTTCACGGGTTATATAAATTCCATAGCGACCTTTCTAAAAGTTCATTTGGCCATAACTTTTGCTTTCCATTACGAAAATTCGATTTTTCAGATTCGTTAGAAAGGTATTCACTAACAGATTTAAATATTTTTGGTTTCACTCAAATCCGTTTTGTTTTGCACTCGGTACAGTCCGACAAAGTTTGAATTCAATTTTTGAAACTGCAGCGCCATTTCAGGCCTTGTTTATAATTATAATTAATTATATTCGTTTTCAATTGTCGATTTAAACTCAGTTTTCATTGCTATTATTTAAAATATTTATTTTAAATATTTAAAATCCATTGATTTAGCCAATTTAAAATTTTTAAATTGGTTCAGATTTTCTGGGTCGTTACAATTCTTCATTGAATCAGCATGATGTATCTTCTATGGTGTGGATCAAAACCGTAAAATCATACGACCTAAATTATCCTGGCACACCTATAGACTAGCAACCCTCACCATTTTCCTATACCAAACTTTTCTTCATCTTCTTCCTCCACTAAGTTAAGGGTTAGGGTGCGATCAAGATATAGATTTAAAGGATAATTCTTCTACTTCAATTTTAAAGGCCTTTTCTGGATCTATTGCACATCACTTTGAGTTTCACGTTATTTTTAGAATTGCAGTTTAAAAAGGATATTGATAGTAAGTATACTGGATCTGAAATTATCAGTGTTTATAAGTTTATTCTTGTATGTTATTGTTATTTTAATTACCGTCAATTACCTATCCTTTTTCCAGATATTACTTGTTCATATGTACATTCATCTTCCTTAACCCCTTTCTGTCACTGTAGTCTTATTATGCCTATTTTATCAGTTTGTTTACATCTGAGTTTGGTTCTATTTTCTCCTTTTTCTTTTATTTTGTGTTGAGCCTAGGCCAACGAGAGCCTAGGCCCTTTTCCGTTAGAATTACGTAAAATTAGGATAAATGAATAATCTGAATTAATAATAAACAGGATATTATAGCATATTTGAATTTGTAGAACTTAACTGTAATATTGGGGTAACTAAAAGGAAGAATATGCAAACAAATATATCGGAATAGGTTGGACCTAATTATAAATTAAGTGGACTTGTCATGGGGACTGAGGTGAGATATACTTAATTACACATTAAGATAAGAACAAGTTATTGTAACTTGTAAACATGTAATTAGGCATTGAATGACATGGTAATGAGAAAAAGGGATTGTAGATTACTTTCTTTAATTACAATCTAGGGAATAACATGTTATGGGCTTATTAAAGAACTTAAAAGTTTAAGTTAAAACACTGGATTAATAAGCAAGGAAAAGGGGTTGTAGATTACTTTCGTTAATTACAATTGGATGGTAAAAAGGTTGTAGATTACTTTCGTTGGTTAAATCTAGGGAATAACATGTTATGAGCTTATTAATGAACTTAAAAAGGTTAAGTTAAAACACTGGATTAATAAGCAAGGAAAAGGGATTGTAGATTACTTCTGTTAATTACAATCTAGAGGAAAACATGTTATGACACTGGGATTATTAATGAACTTAAAACATGTTAAGTTAGAACACGGGATTAATAATCGAGAGGGGTCCATTCCTTTGAGATATAAGGGGCCCATAGAAAACTGATTTAGCTTAGAGACCAGGCCTCGGGGAGCCTTGTGTCATATGCATTTTGTGTGGGATCCATATCAATCGGCATTCCTTGGTTATCAAGGGGACCTCGCACAAGGTAGGGGTTAAGGCACACTTATATTGAACTAGGTAGCAAGAGGTCTAAATGAGAGGTGGGTACGGGCACGTTCCGGCGGAGTCAAGGGTGTGTGTATATCCGAAAGTGGAAGATAAGACATTGTAATGCCTATGATTAAGGTAGTATCTTTCTCGGTTGATGAGAGATAACCCTGAATTCCATAGTTGGTATAGATTATTCACATTCCGTTTATAAAGTCGATCATTGGATATAAATTAGGGAAAGCCTAATCTTTATGATATTATAATTGGTGCAGAAATTCTGGGATATGAATGAGTAGCTTATCCTACTTTGTTCTCTGTGTTTCCTATTTTACTGTATTTTCATATCCAATACAATTGACCTATCTTGATACTTCTTTATCTCATGCTTATGCTAAAAATCACTGGAACTCGCCAGACTTTATGTTTGACTATTTTGTTTTTCCTCCTCCCTCTTCCTTTCCCCTATAGGTTCTCAGGGCGGTGGATTACAGCAGTGACCGTGATTCTCTGATTTAGCTTGGACTTGGACTACTTCTTATTCCATGTATTGTTTCGATTTCTGTTCTATGATCATTGTTATGACTCATGTAGGATATGATTTTTATGATTTTTACTTGTACTCTGACTTCCACAAGACATATGTTTTATGACCTTATGGTATTTGAAACTGTAATGTTTTTTTAATAATAATAAAAGTTTCAAAAGTTTTCCACTGCATTTTATATTCTATCTTGTAAATTTTAGCTTTTGTATTATTGCTTTATACCTGTTGCGCTTCACAGAACTTAATGCATCCTCATATGAGTGACAATAAGGGATGTGGGGGTGTCAAAACTTAAGTGTCGGATAATGATTCATAAGTTAAAACCTTCAAAATATACCGTTTTCGAAAAAACATTATAACAACGTTACAAAAATGTCGTGTAACAACATATATTGGCTAGTTTGATCAAAGTAACCTTTATATTATCCAAAATTATCATTTTCCACTTCAGAACACTTTTAAATAATTTATTATGATTTTACAAAAAAAATCCATATTTTTAAAAATTTAAAAACTACCATTTATCGTTATGGTCTACGAACCGCGCTTACAGCGACCTTTATTCAAAATAGATTTAAGCATAACTTGAAAAATATACATCATAATCCCAAATTCTTTTTCCATTTGAAAACTAATAAGAAAACAAGCGTTTTTCATTTCACGTCAATCCGATTAAAATTGCATAAGTTATGACCGTTTAAAGTTAATGGTCGAACTTCGCGAACTATCGCCGCGCCACACGTTCTCTTCAGACCATATTACGACTTAAAATAGAAGTTCGTTCGATTTACCTTAAATATGATTATAAACCTTTATAAACATATATAACCTCGTTTGGACACAATATTCAAAATCTAAGACTTTAAATTCAAAATTGAATATTATAGTATTATTATATTAATAAAATAATGTTATTTTTTTAAAGTTAATCTAATGAACTTTAAAATTTGCAGACACCCATTAAATTGATATATAAAACTAATGGAGTAATTGGTTCGAATTTAAACTATCATTTATATACCTAATTCAACTTCAATTTTGAAAACCGTTACTCAAAATCAATACCAAACTTGTTTTTACCATATATAGTCAAAATGGTTTTCAATTATGTTTCCACCTTTACAAAAGTTGTTCATACACACTTCAATTATATTTCCAAACCGTTTCAGATACCAAATTCAAAATTCTGCATCTGGTCATTTTTTTAATACTAAAATAATATTAAACATGTTTATATTAAATGAGACTTAACTAATCACTTCTATAATGTCATAACTTCAGTGTCATAGGTGTGCGATCACAATCAAACATCAACTAATAGCATATGAACATTCATGGCAATCAACCATCAACATCATCAAACATTACTTTAATCTACATGCAAGAGTTAAGTAATTAACGCTTATCAATGTATCAATGTTAACTACATAGCCAATCATCCAATATTACACACATATAATTACCAACCCTAATCAACCAGATATAACAAGTTTAATTAAATTAACTATTTCACTAATATAAATGTCCTTAAATTAGAATTCTCACTAACATAAACATCTTTGAATTAAATTAATAAAGTTCTCAGTAACATAAATATCTTACATTTACAAAGTTCTCACCCGCATAGCTCCTAAATTCTTCATGATAGGGCTTCGTCGAAACCGTTTGGTAGCGTCACCACGTCAGGTACTCTTTCTTCTCTCTACCTAATATACATACATACATAATATGTAATTTCTTTTTTTAAAGGAGGAGGGGCTGAGGCTTAGAGGAGGAGGAGGGGTGGCACCGTGGCGGTGGTGAGTGGATGGTGGTAGTGGAGTACAGTCGACGTGGGAAGAGGAGGTGGATGGTGGCTTTGGCTGAGGTTTAAGGGGGGAAAGTAAATGGGAGTCCGGACTTTGGTGGAGGAAGAAGCACCGGAAATAGGGAAGGAGGAGGCCGGAGCTAGGCCTAGAAGGGATGTGGAACCATGGCCGTGAGTGGGAAGGTGAAGAAGGAGGAAAGGAGGATTGAGGATGGAATGAAAATAGTTTAATTTTGGTCCCTTATATGGTCATATGTCAAGGGTATTTTGGTCTTTAACCTAGGGACTCTTTTCCTCCTAAGAAACCTTATGACAGGCATGGAGACACCTAGCCAAAACCACCACTGTTTACCATGAGATCTGTGACACCCCATGTCTGTTAATGTCACTCTATAAAGAATGCATTAAGTTTCGTGAAGCATTATTGGTATATAAGAATATAATATCACAAGACAGACTTGTGAAATAGCAGCGGAATTAAATTTTTTATTTAAATCAAAACATCATGGTCCCAAATACTGAGTTTACATCATAAGTTTGAAGTAACCAATTACATAAATAATCTATCTTGCCAAAAATATCAGAGTACAAAAGCATAAAACCATATTTCCCATGTGAAGCCATAAGAGAGTTGACAAGATGTCAAAGCAGTACATCTATATCCAAAATCCAAGCTAACCTGAAAGAATCCAAATCAACTCTAAGCATTTCCACCTTGAGAACCTGGGGAGGGGGGGACGGAAGAGAGAGAAGAAGAAACAAAAAGGGTCAGACATAAAGTCTGGCGAGTCCAGTTACTTTTAAATATAAATAAATAAAAGTATCACGGCAAGTATATAAAACTGGAAGAACAAGATAACAGTAACAATAACTAGGGGTGTAAATCGGTCGGACCGGACCGAACGGAGGTGTGTTCAGTTTCTGTCCTAAAAAAAAATCGAACCGAACACGAACCGGACGAAATTTTTTCTCGAACAAATCTCGTTGTCCTAAATAAAATCGATCGGACACGGACATACGTTTTTCAGACACGGACGGACACGGTCGGACATGGCTATTTATATCTCATTTTTTACATTTTATTAGATTTTCTCTCAATTATATACCAAATTACATGAAATCCGGACGAACTCGTACCGGACGTGATTTTTTCTCGTACAAATTTTGTTGTCCTAACTCGTGTCCTAAATGAGAATCGGTCGAACTCGGACGGACGTATTTCGATCACGGACACGAGCGGACATCGGACATTCGTACAAAATTTACAGCCCTAACAATAACAAGTGTGAGCTAAGCAAGATAAGATGAACATGATATATTGCGCTTCCTAAATACATTTCCCTGCACCGCGCCGATTCTAGTATATTAGAAATGGAATGACCCTACCAATATCGTTCCATTACATTTTCATGATAATTAGGTTACTTGGGTTAGTAGAACTCAACATTTATCTGCGCATCGTACCCATTTACTTTCCCATCGATTCACCTAATACAATATATGTAGCTATCTCTCAATATTGAGATACACCCCATGGTACCCCACTAGCACGGTCTCCACCGTAATGAACGCAGTCCCTCATCCTATGCCGGAGTGACGTACGGATCTCTATATAACAATGTTACATTCCGCATATATCTGTCATTATTATGCTACGTAAGCATACGAACTGCCACCATTGATCGAATTAGATTTCTTATCGGAATAATGCCCTCTAATCTACGATACACCACCCAGAGCAGATATGCATGTATCTAGACTGTCACACGTATGTACTGTAATTGTAGCTCGATGCCTCAATCGCACGTCCTCTAATATGCACCGAGTTCCGTGGTGGGGCTAAACAAGAAACAAGGAACTCGGTCAGGAGCTTTTCCATACCTGTACAGGCCCACCTTTAAGAGCCTACAAACACAGATATTCCTACGGTCTGTTTTCCATGGTGGCTATGGCCACACCTCGGCCCCTCCCTCAACTAGTAAAGACTACAAGAGCCGACCGCCCCTAATAACAACCAATCTAAACATCCATGTGGCATCTTCCTTCAACCCCATACCTCGATTGTGAAAGGTGAAATGGTATCTTGGGTTTAGCTATAGTCCTTTCGCATGAAGCTGGATGCCGATGACTGGTATCTAACGATCTACTATCCTTGTTGGTCGTGTCCCTCTGCCTCCTCGTGAGGCAACCGCCGAATCACCCTGGTGTCACCTCGCCATAGCATTCTAACTGCATAGCTACATCTGCAGTCAAGGCCCACCCACCTAGTAGTTACGCGCAGACCCAACCTCTGCGAGCACAGCCTAAGACATCTGTCATCGCACCGAGGACTACTAGAAGCACCTTACGTACCTCAGGAAGCCGCGTGCTTCCCCTTCCATCCCTTTGGAGCCGTCAAAACAATTAGATGAACGTGCGCTCCCCTTGTGCCTTATAACACCTCGATGATCTACCTCATTGGGTTATTCGCCCTCAAACGTGCGGACTGGTCCAAGCGCCTCACTTTAATATATTATTAGACCCTATGTCTAATCATTCTATTACGCGCTTACTTTTCCTCCTTAGTTTCCTTTTAACTTGGTTATTACCACTTATATTGAATTCTTAATAAAGTTACCAAGTTCCTCTTGCTTATTAATTTTGGTTATATAACTTAACCCCTTTAAGTTCATTAATAAGGCCACAACATGTTATTCTCTAGATTGTGGCCCAAGGTCTATGACCCACAATCCCTTTATATTTTATTCGTCCAATTCCATAGTTACAATAACATGTTCTTACTTAATGTGTAATTAAGTACGCCTCATTTTACATGTTTCCTTTTTAACATGTCATTAGTTAAATATAACTTATATCATTTCATAAGTTTTCCTCATCCTTTCTCATTTAATTATAAATTCAATTTACACCGTCACTACAACGTATCATTGTTTACTTGTTAACTTATTTATATTAACTAAGGCCCATTAACAAGTTTCTCAACCCATTAATTATAACCTATGTTATAATTTTCTCTTGTCCCTAGGACAAGTCTAAACATGCTATTCTTATCAGCGGGTTCCAGACTTCTATATTACTTAATTTATGATTAAGTACCTCTTATCTTATTACACAAGTTGTCTCATTTCCTTACAAGTTATGCTTACCCTAAACGGTGTCTTTACTTAAATAACTTTATCATTTCTACCGGTTACATATACCACTAGGTGTCTTTAATTATGTAACATTATCGGGTTAAGTTTATATGCCTAAATGTAAATATTACCCGCCCCCTCAGATTTACTTAGCTCACCCACTGCCCAACCAATTTTACTTAACCCTAACTTTAGTTCTATTCATACGATCCTTATGGATTAAATTAGGTTAAGCAGTCAATTCACTACCATGTCAATTTATGGTTTATGATGGGCTAGACCTCCTGCATTAGGCCTACAACTTGTGGATGCTGGATATGCCGGTCGGGTCCGAGCATACTTCTTCCACAAGTTGGGCCTAACTTCGTGTCATAGATCGTCTCGTATTTGCACACTTAGACCTCTCACGTTAGGTTCAACATCAGTGGCTACTGGATATGCCGGTCGGGTCCGGGCAGACTTCCACTACTAATGCAACCTAACCTCATATCTAAGCATTACTAGGGCTCCATTATTTTAGGCATATTCAATTAAATTTCCCTATTCCAAATATAGACTTTCATGCCCCTTTTCAATTCATATTACAATTATCCTATTTCAATTGTAGGTTTCATGCCCTAAATCAATATTCACATGTGTTCCAGTTTATGCCCCAAATTGACATTTACATATGTTACAATCTATGCCCAATTTCATAATTACATATGTTCCAATTTATACCCCAATTCAATATTTACGCATTCCAATACAAATTTTACCCAAATTCATGTTCACCTATTTTCCAATAAATGCCTAACTTCATGTTCATATTATCTAATATAAAATATTCCCCTAAATCCATATTCGTATATTTTCCAATTTTATGCCTAAGTTTACATTCATAATTTCCAATACCAATTATGCCCCAATTTATATCTTTCCCAATCTTTTCCAATTTCTCACGTTCACATTTTTCAGCGTAAGACCTAGGCTTGAAGGTAGCCTGGCTATATAAAAATAAAAGGGATAAGAGGGAGAGAAGAGAATCATAACAGGCATAATAACGAATCAATAACATAACGGTAGAAATAGGCATAAAAACTGAATGGACATATTATGACAAGATTAGACTTGGTGACGATATAAGCATATAAGAACATATCAGAGGAATATGTCATAATAGAATTGATTAGGCACCGATTCAAGATCCAATTTTTATATACATATCACGATTACTATTTAAATATTCAGATCTAAAAATAACATGAACTCATAGTGAATAGATCTAAGGAAATGGATCCAAATTATTGCGAAGAACACGTTGAATTTGTTGTTGTAGAAATCGCTGAATTTGTACAATGTTTGTTGAATTGGATTTGGAGAAGAGTAGGTCATTCAATCTACGTTGCAGCAGAGCTCCGTAGTCACCGCCAATTTTTTAGATGAATAAAACCTAGGTTTAGTGTCCTTTATATAGCCTAGAACCAACGAATCTATCTCTAAAATCGTCTAGGTTCAGAAAGAAGTTTCCAGAGCCACGGGTGGGTCGACCCCTCTTCATGGGTGTCGACCCCTAGGTTGACCCCAGGGGTCGAACCCCATGATCCTGGGTCGACCCAGTGGGGTCTCAGGTCGATCTCAAATGGTCGGCCCTTCCTTGATTTGCGCGTCGGATTTCTAGTTTTGCTGATTTTTGAATATTTTTGAATTTTATATGTGTATATATCATTCTTATATGCGTACAAACTTCAAACCTTAATAACTTCTTCATACAGTGTCTGTTTCACGCAAACCAAATATCTATCTTTACTAGAATTTCGAGACGAACGCAATGGCTTATTCCGTTTCACTTAGTTTTGATTATTAAATTAAGTTTTCCATAATTCATTGTTAATAGTGTATTTCACATTAATTATTCTTTAATTCATCATCTTTAGTGTCATTAAAATTTCGGGGTGTTACAAGATCACTTAGAGAACCATGGATCATGGACATTGTATTGCTTCCTAACAAATTTGTAATTCTTTCCAAGTGTTTCTACTTAGCAATACCTTATATATGTTGCAAAAGTCAAGTTCTAAGTTACGTTTTATCGTTTAAATACCCTACGATTTATGTTATCAAAACATACAACATTAGCAACTTATTTAATTATTCAAAATAATTATTTTTATTTTTATTATCTATATTTAAATATATTTACGTAGCTAAAATCACTACAAGAAAAATCGAGATTAGCGACAGATTTTTAGCAGTAGAAATTTCCGTTGCTAATTAGCGGCGGATTTCCATAGGCTTTGTAAGAGAAGATATTTTGGATTTTATATGTCATCTTATTATAAATTATTACCGTAGAATACTAATTCTGTCGCTAAATCAATGGAAATTGCAACTCTTTACCGTCCTATAATATTTGACGCTAAATTCCGTTGCTAATAGAGTCGGATTACCGTCGACATAATTTTGAAGCTATTTTCCTGCAGTTTTGCAAGGGATTTGAAACGAATTTTTATATTTTTTATTTATTAAATGTTTTAAATTTGTGTTATTACTTAGTAATTAATTAGTAAATTTAAATTTTAAATAATTAATGTTAATAATACGTTAGTAATTAATAATAAATAATAACTATTAGAAGTAAATAAAATTCAATAGTTAATGCTGATTTTTTTTTGAAAATTAATGCTGATTAATTATTAATTAATATATAATATAAATAAGAGGTAATAGTGATTAATAAAATACATTGTTGTTCGATGTTTTTTTTGATAATCAATGATTATTTAATAGTCTTTAATAAGATTAATTAAATTAATATCAAGAAATTATTAATACATATTTGCTTTTAAGAAATTGATTGGTACGTATTATTTGATAAATAATTAGTAATTAAGAAAAACAAAATGGCCAAAGTTTAAAAATAAGAAGTTAAATAAATATTAAAGAATTTTGAAATTCAAAAAATTCAAACATTACCTTACAAGTTATTATTTTCATGCATATTAATGTACTATTAAATAATTAATAAACAAAATGACGCTATTTTTGCAGCAGTTTTTCAAGAGATTTGAAAAGGACTTCAATATTTATTATTTATAAAATGTTTTACATTTGTGTTTTTACTTAGTAAATAATACGTAAATATAAATTTTAATTAATTGATGTTAATAATATATTATTAATAAATAATTACTATTAAAAGTAAATAATATTCAATAGTTAGTATTGATTAATTATTAATTACTATAAAATATAAATAAGAGGCAATAATAATTAATAAAATAGATTAATATTCGCTATTTAATTAAATTTATTTTAGTAATCAATGATCAATAAGTAATCTTTAATACAACTAAAGAAATTACTATCGAGAAATTATTAATAAATATTTACTTTTAAGAAATTGATTAGTATGTATTAATTAATAAATAAATAGTAATTAAGAAAAACAAAGTGTTCAAAGTTTAAAAATAAGAAATTGAATAAATATTAAAGAATTTCGAAATTCAGGAAATTCAAACATTACCGTATAAGTTGTTATTTTTAGAAAATGTAACATTTTATAATATTTAAAAACTTATAAATGATAATTTATTATTTTTAATTATTATATAAAATAAATTACTATTGTAAATTATTAAATATTACTAAGATATAATTAATAGTTATAATTAAAAAATAAAATTTATTATCTAGTATCAAAAATATCTTTAGCAACTGTGTAAACGTACTAGTTACGAAGAAACATATCTTTAGCAACTGTATTTTACCTAGTTGCAAAAAATGCTAGATATTGTTAATAATTTGTAACTAAATAATGCCTTGTCAAAAAATGATAATTAGTAAATAAGTTTTTATCGATAGATCATAATTATCTCTAAAAATTGATTATTAGTAAATAACTTACAATCATTAGATAGTATATATTGATAGATTATAATTATATTTTATATTTAATTAATTTTTAAAGTTAACTATTTATGATTAGTAAAGTATAGTTAATATTCATTTTACATATAGTAACAAATAAATATTGCCCAATCAAATTTTTTCTTTTGTGTGGAAGAAGTCAAATTTGCTAATTGCTAATCAGAAATGCAATCTTAAACCATTTTGATTTAATGAAATCAATTTTAAGTAATATGGAAATTTGTTAAAACTATTTTGATTTAATCTGTATACATGGAAAGGAAATCAAATCTGTTTGGTCCATAAGTATTAATATCATGGCCTTGTCATATTATTATTTTGATTGGAACCTGATTTGCTGATTGTCCATCAATACTGCTGTTTTCAGTCAAATTCAATTTAATTGAAATAGATTTGTATGTAAATTGTTAAAACAGTGTTTTCTGTTTTCATTCTTTGAGTATAAAAACAGAACACATGATTGTGTTTTGATTTTGGACCAATAAAAACTGGACATTGAAATTATAAAACATGAATTAGAGATTCATAAATAAATTCCTTGTTTTAACTTTTATTATATTGATAATTACCAAAATTAGCTCCGGTCGAAACAGATAATTTGTAATTTGTTCACTATACAAAATCAATATATATGATATAATTTTATGAGCAAATTACATATAGCATTAACATATACATATGATATGTTACTGTTGAAATGCATATTGCCTGATATGTTCTGATGTTTTAGCAAAGTTTTGACACTTTGTATTTCAATTATATAAGGCTTTACATTGATATATGGTTTATTTCCTTTTATGCTATCATGTTTTACATACACATATTGATTACTCACATAAATGAAAGGATTATAGTTTAAATATCTATAATATTCAAACAGTTTGATTATGTTTTGCCAACTGCATATATATATATATATATATATATATATACATATATATATATCAGTATCAGATTAATACGAGATATATAATTGATAATAATAATACCAATAATAAATTTATTATTTAATAATATATTTAATGAATAATTAGTATTTTACATATCATGAAATTTAAAGATTTTTACAATGAAATTAAATGTACTAGTAGAATTTAGAAACAAATATTTGACACTATGATAAAATCGTGATATAAAAGCTTTGATAAGTTTAGAATTTTATAAAATATTTAGAATTTTAGGAAATTTAATTATGGTAGAAGTGCTGCTATTGTATAAAATAAAGTATGAATGCTTCTCAACTTTTTTTTACCTTTTATGCCTTGGAAATATTCAAATTTTCATTTTGGCTCCATACTTAGAAAATTTTGGCTCTAACTGCAAATTTTTGGCTCCAACTGCAAATTTTTGGCTCCAAATAAAACCAAAATTTCAACTTTACCTTTACGATTTTATTACTTACCGTTCTATACCTTATTACCATCCACTTCGTCAGATCCGCTTATCAATGTCTTCATCCGCGTCTTTCTTCTCAGAATTATTTTTCCTTATTTTTTTGTTCTAAAAGTAAACAAAAAAATTACGTCCTTCTACTTTTTTCTTGTTTTCTTTATAGTGGACATAGCGTTCAATTTCTATTTACTACTACCTTTTAGATCTGGAAGCGGGGAAGATACTGACGCACAAGATGTCAAACATAAACGATGGGCTGGTGGTCGAAGGAGGCGGCGAGCTAACGAATCTGGTAGGGTTCTGATGATTACCAAAATAGAGTTTCAAATCTCGATTTTATGTTTCCTCATCAAAATTGCCTTAAATGTCTTAGTTACAGATCTGGATTTAATGTTTCTTTTGCAGTTGCTTACAATTGAAGCTGCAGTACCCTTTCCCTGTTGAGGTGATGTTCACAAGAGATCTGAGATGCACGTTCAACATTGTTCTTGCTTGAGTAACAGATGACTGCTATTGTCACCTGAAATCATGATTTGGAATTGCAATTGTCCATACACAGTTGATGCTGTGTCCTTTTATGTTGCTGAGGTGAGTTTCAATACAATAAATATTATGAAGTTGATGCTCTTTGTTCAGGTTTATATGTGGAAGGGAATAAGTCTATTTATTTTCATATGGGTTGTTTAATTGATAATCCTATCCATACCAGTCGTTTTCGTTGCTTTATGCTCAAATATTAAACTAATTATAATTCTAAGTTTGCTAAATTTCATATTTCACATTTGGAGATTGGAAAAAAAATAAGTTGTTCAAATACAATGAATGTAGAATACAATTACACTTGGCTGTTTCTGATGAATATGCTTAAAAGCTAAAGGATTCTCAATCCTACTTTATCCTTGCAGGATAGAAAGCCTAATTTGTTTCTACCAAATTATAAAAGTGCTACCAATGACAGTATTCAAGCTATTGACGAAGAAGATGACACATCGCGTCCTTTCAAACTTCGGAAGAATTTCTTGATGCTTCTACCTGATTAGGGTTATGTTCCTACTCATGCTGATCTTTTGTCATTCTCGACAGTGAGTTTTCTTTTGTGGTTTAATCTTGGTTCAAGATATATTCAAAGAAGTGATTGCTAGGATTGTTTTGGAACTTTTGTTTGGGATATATTTGGTCATTCACGATGTGCTAAGTTTGGAGTGAAGTAAATTTCTTCATTCACTATGTAGAAGCAAGCAAAGCCATTAAGGTCACATTATTTTTATTTTGTCAACTTGGGTGTTTCTTTCTAAAGATGAATTCACCAAGCATGTCTTAAAATAAATTTTAGATTTGTTGGACCTGGTAAATATAGAGTAGCATACATATTTGGATCAGACGATCTACATATGTGAATAAACCAACCAAAGAATTTCTACGATACCTTGTTGGAAGAACCATCCATGGTGATTTTCACCATAATAAATAACTTATCATAAAAATAGAATTCAATGTACATTCAACATTGCTTAATTGGGCATTGAACCCAAATAGTAAGTTTCCAACAAAAATTGATCAGTGAGCGAAGCAAAAGAACAATTCACCATTCATTGTTTTATTTATGCTAATTTGAAGTATGTACACTAGAGTATGTTTGTTTTGCAGGCATGTGGACATCTTTGATGCAAAAAAGCAGGAACATGCCACAACAAGTTATGGATTTGAAATGCATGAACTATATTTTGGTTTGTACTTTTTAGTATTGTTTATGAAATATTATAGATGTATTATGTATTTTTGATGTAAGAATGTTTTGTATGTCTATTATGTAATTTTTAATGTCGATTATGAGATGAGTGATTAATATAATACATTGATTATGAGATGTGTGTGTTGATATTAATTGTGTTTTATTTAAATTAAAATTGTGTATTGGATGGAACACAAATTATGTGTGTGATGAGTATGTGTGTGTGTATGTGTGTGTGTATATATATATGTGTGTGTGTTTATATATATAGGCAGATTAGAAGGGGAATAGCAGCGGATTACCAACAAAAAAAGAGAGGTAAAGTTTACCTCAATTAAGTTTTCGTCGCTAATCCCTTGGTAATTAGTAAGGATTTACCAACGTCTTTCAGAAATAATAATTTATTATAAATTAATTATCCGTCGGTAAATAGTCGGTATATAAATTAAAATTAAATTAATAAATAAAATTTTATTTTTATTATAAAATTAGTAAAATGGCGGAAAAATGTCGGAAAACTCATGCTAAAATCCGTCGCAAAATCTGACACAAATACCGTCAAGGTTTTTACTGACCAAACAGTTTTGTGGGAAATCCGTCGCTAATGCCTGTTTAGCGACGGATTAGAAGCGGATTCTGCCGCTGCTATTTGCTGTTTTTCTTGTAGTGAATAGATCTCGTTTAAAGATAGTTTTATAAATACGGATTGGAAAATTCGTTGTTAATAAATTCTTACTAAAATCATACTGTTATATTTTGACAAAATTAAACATCTATTTTATTCTTTAGACATATTTATATTAAAACTATATTAAAAACTTGTTTTACAATTAATTCCAAATTCATATTTAAATCCATTTTATATCCAAAAAATTCTAATAATATGTCCAAAGTCCTGGTTTTAAATTGGTTAAAATTTCTGGATTGTTACATTCACACCCCTTAAAAACTTTTCATCCTCGAAAAGGAACGGGGTTAAGTAAGATTCCAAATTCCTTATAAATTTTCAACTCATGATATAAAATTCTTTATACTAAATCTTTGTCTTTGGAGAATAAGAAATCTCATACTTATAGCGAAAACGTTGGATAGAACAACTCTAATGCGTATATAAATCGACGCAGAAAATCATATCCTAGTCAGTCAAAAAGAATGTCGTATCATAGAGAATATCATGTCTGTGTGCAAAAATAGGTTATCCTACCATCCTAAGCACATACTACCTGCTTGAGGAGATCTATATTCAACAACAAAAGTATACCTGTCTACAAGGTACTAGTCCCCAAAAAGATGTCCTCGCCCAAAAACATCATAGTGAAAACTAAGCACTTAAGATAACTCTATATAACGTATACACCATCTCAAAACAATAACCGCCACTATCTAACTGCCTACCATATCCGACCCATCGTTACATCGTCAAGACATGCTCAACTCCTCTGGCTCGTCGTTGGAAAAATCATCATCGTTGTCATCCTTCACCTTATCATCGGCTAAGTACCCATCCTTGTCTATAACTCCGCCATTGTCATCGTCATCAAACTCTTACGTTATGTCCTACTTAGGACCCTAATCATCTAGAGTAGGGTCAGCATGATCATCTACATACACGCCTAACTCAGCGAGATCCTCATGCTATACCTCATCAATTACTCCATCATCTATACGAGATGGAATCTGTATATGAAAATGAGCCGTGGCATCAACTCCATCCGTATGCTCCTATTGACCAACTATCATAGCATCCTATGGAACATCCTCCTCGGAGCATATCCACATCATCATCCTGCTGTAACTAGGCATCCTCATCAAATTCCCTCATCTCATTGTCACTAATGGGAGTGCCCATTTCCCATATTATGTTCTCATCAGCCTCAGAGTCATAACTCTCGTCGTCGACTGGTCTCTCTACAATGTCTTCGACTGGTCTCTCTACAATGTCTTCGACTGGTGCTGGATCCTCGAGATCAATGGGCTCAGGTTCTCTAGAAGGAGAATCCTCAGGCTGTGGGTCACTCATCTCATTATCACTAGGTGGGTCTAACATCCTGCCCTCTGAATCTTATCCTGAACTACTACTCTCATCCCCAGGGTGAACTATGCAAAATACTGTCTAACACTAAGGGGTTTATCGCCCTTAATTTAGTAAAGAAAGAGTTAGAAATTGTTTTTTTAGGTTTTGATTATTAATTCTCTAATGAGTCAAAAATCATGAAACTTAGTTCTTTTTAGATTTCAAAGAAGTTCCCAAAAAAATATTATTTAATCCCTTAAGTCAAATTGTGAAACATAATTCACGAGGTACTTACACATATGGACAGAAATAAAAGAAATTTCATTATTATAACAATTATTTTACATTATAACAATGACCATCCGAGTACAACAGAAACACACCAAAAAGAAATGTATAATGTCTCAACCGAAGAAGAATGATCCAAAATAAAGCTCTAGCTCTAATCCCGAATCCATCTCTAAATAGTGCCAAGACTAATATGCAAACCAAACTACCGGACTACCCGTATGGAAAATTATTGGCACCCAGAGTTTAGGTAAAAAACAATAAAGTCAAAGTCAGTCATGGGACTGGTGTGAGAACTAAAACAGTTGTTTTAAGGTTTATTTTAAAGTGACATAAATCATAAGACTAAGCCATATAACACGAAACGGGTTTCTCCTTATGAACACCAATGCATAGAAATCCGCAATGTGTCTTTTGGAAAATGAAGCTACCATAAGTTATCGTGGCATACACATAATGCGAACCCATACATGGGCGAGATTTCTCCTTATAGTAACCAAAAATGCTTGATATGTGAAAATCCTCTAATATTATTATTAGTGCATAGTGTAGAAAATCATTTCGTAAGTAAATGTACCAATCCTAGCCAGCATAATGCCCCATCCCATTATGTTGACAAAATAGTATACAACTAAAACCGTAAAGGGCTCGTAGTGGAGAATGGATTTCCAACAAATGATCAGGCTAAAGAACTTCCTTACTGATGGGAACACCTCTAGAGGGATAACCCGAGAACCAAACCAGCTCTTTGCCGATGCGAGGTCGAGTTATCCCTTAATTGGATAACTTAGAGCATGCCTGAGTATGCCATCTTTCGGTCGTTACCAACCTTTATCCAGGATCCTGTGTCATCAACAACCATATAAGTAGAAGTTGCCACATAAGCAATACCTGGGCTCCATACCATAGTACACTTTTTATCTAAAAGGAGATGACACCCCATGTCCTTGCCGCATTTTTCCTATTTTGGCCATTTTTCGGTGTTTGAGGCTTGACGAAGTCTCATTACACAAAGCTACTCTTCACTAAGCCATGCTTTAATCATCAATTTCTTATAACTTAGTATGCCACACTGACATTTTATAACATATAATTGATAATCACAAACCATATAACGTTTGACCTTGTACGTCTCAAAGAATGGTGTTAAGGTAAGAGAATAAATTCTCCTCCACCAATTAGAAATATGTTTAGTAAGAACCAATCGATACATTCAAAGTACAATGTCAAACACACGTTTATACAAGTTCGTTATAGGTCTAAATGAAGCAGAAGGCACCTTATTCCTTGTCTAATAAAGGAGAAAGTCCCTTGCAAATTCGAAAAACTCCAAGTATGTCTTGGCCACTTCTACTTATTACCCCATAATGGGAGCTATGGGTCGATCTATGGGTCGACCCAGGGGGTCGGTGGGTCAACCACCCAGATCCAGGGCAAATTCCGAATTCTGTATTTTGACTGTTTTATTTGCTAGGTTCATCGCTGACTCAGCGCTACATGTATAGCTTAGATTGAAAAACTAATATCTAAAAGTTAAGATTAGCTCTGTAAATCTATAAGTAGGTGGCTCTCTCCGATTTCAATACACATAATTATTCTTTATATTCTTTTCCTCCTTGAATCTATTCTAAATATATATAATCGGGAGATGCTACTGAAGCCTAGATCTACAGAGATAATACAAAATTCAAGATCTTCATACAGCAATAAAAGAGATAGAACTGAACTTTTCTACAATGGCATATATATATAATCTCTTCTTCACCAAGACCCGTTGTGAGTTCCCTTTTATTTTCAGATCTGATACCTATAACTGTATCATGACAGTAAATAAAATTGGGTTTAGAACATACAGTGTTTATAAGATAATTGCCATACCTGTTCTTCACTGTTGTTCACCTTTGTCGTTGTTATAAATAAAATATGTGCTTTTATTGTCATATGATTAATTAGTTATGTGTATATATCTTCCTTTTCCTTATTTCTATTGTTTTAGTTTATTTCCAATCTTGCCTACTATACAGTCTAATTTGATTCTATTCTCCTTCCTCTATTTTTTTCCTTTTGTACACGCTAAGCCTTTGAAAGCCTAGGCCATGTCCAATTAAAGTTTGCATGTAGTAAAATTGGGATAATGAGAAATGACATGAAAAGGGGGAATTTGGGCATATTGTTAAATTGAAGACTTTTTGACTATAATTAAGGAAAGGGAAAATATGCATATACTTGTATTTACTGTAAATTGGGAATGTAATAAAAAAGGATAGTATGCATAAACTTGTACATGTTGTAATTTGGGGACATAATTGAGTGGAATAGTATGCACATATACAAACATGTTAGATTTGACTTAATACAGACATTAAGTAAAAGGACATGTTAAAATTATGTAAGTACCAGATGTAGGTTTGTAAATTGAATCACTATAGTAATTATACATACATCTGGGCAGGTGTTTTAAAGGGTTGTACATACATAATAACATGTAATATTACAACCACGCTTATTAGTAAACCTAGACCTGCTAGGTTAAACCTTATTATTAATAAGCTAAGAGGTCCCTCGTTCTGGTGTTGTATCGGGTTTTAGGGACTCTTAAATCCTATTTACTTCGGGGAACAAGCTTAGAGGGTTTGGCTTGTGTCAATCTTGCTGTGTGGAACCCATATCAGTCAGTATCTTTGTTAGTATTTTGTAATAGGGCCTCGCACTAGGTAAGGGCCAGGGCTCTCTTTACTGAATTGGATAGTAAGAGGTTCAAATGGGGAAGGTGGGTATGAGGGAGTTCGGGCAGAGTCATGAGCGTGCATGAGTCCGATTAGGGAAATTAAGCTGGTGTAACACAAGTAAATAAGTCAGTGTTATATAATTTGCCAGGTTAGGGAGTGATACACCTTACTACCAGAGCTGACACAGGGTATTTACGTAGTAGGGAGCCAATCACATGGGTGGTAATTAGGGTACACCTAATCCTGGTGTTATGTTATTAGGGTAACACCTAATCCTGTTATATAATTAGGGTACACCTAATCCTACTGTTTAATCCTGCTGTTTCTGTTAAGTACTCAAGTTAAATACCTAATCCTGTCATACAAGTATTGGTGCAGACACAACCTGTTTTTAGGATATAAATGAGAAGCATTACTCGATCACTGTTTTATACTATTATTCCTGTTTATCCCGCTGTTTAGTTTATCTTGTTTACCTATTGCCTTATATGATACTATACTTTCTCATACATTTTTGTTTATATGTCTTGGTATCTCTATTTTATACATATTTGAAGATTAATAAAACTCGCCAGACATTATGTTTGACCTATTTTCTTTCACTTCTTTCTCTTCCTTTGCCCCCAAGGTCCTCATAGTGGTAGCACTCCTTGGTGATTAGGATTTTCTCTTTTCAGCTTGGATCTGGACTTTCCGAGATGTACTGCTTTGACTTACTTTCTACTCTGCTATAGCTTGCTATGAGGGATATGGTTTTATATTATTGCACTTTGTTATTTTGCATTATGAAACAGAGATGAGATTCTTGGTTTCTGATGTAACTAGTTTAATTATGTAACTTGATTTGAGACAAGATTTTATTTTTAATAATAAAGTTGAAATTTCCGCTGCTTACTTTATATGTCTTATGAATTTCTGTACTGTTTACCTATTGCACTTCATGAAACTTAATGCATTCTCTTATGAGTGGCATTAACGGACGTGGGGTGTCATATTAGCATTCAAGTAATTTTTTTACTAATTCTACTCTTTGTGCGGAGTTTTCTTTTATGTAATGTGATTGCCTCTGGCAACTATCAAATGTGATTGGTTCGGTAATGTAATGGTACACCCTGTGTGATGGTGGATAGTGGTTGCTGCACTTTAAAAACCGTTATGTGGTTGGTCCACTTTGAAACCATTTGTGTAGTTAGACAATCTATCTAGCTCCTGTAATTATTTGTTATAAAAAAAAAGTGTTACGAATTACCATAAAAACTGGCCGGCCTTGCCAAAAAACAATAATAAAGTTTTGAAATGTTGCAAAATGTTATAGTGTATAAAAGTTGTTGAAAAATATTTATATGTGTGATATAACAAATATTTATTGTTTGGAAATTTTCTCGCACTAAAATAGAGGGTTTAGAACAATTAAAACTTCGAAAATGTTCATTTTGTTCAAAATAAACATAAAAGGTTCGTTTTTGAATAAAAGGTAAACTTTTAGTAAGATTAAGTTAAAAATAATAATGATAATAGTTGTTAAAATGTGCTAAAACATACTTTTGTATTTTTAGTACAATGGGTTGGTAAAATTTTATAATTTTTAAATTGAAATTTTTGTAATTAGAGGGAAAAAAACTAAGCTTGTGTATATAGGGCGTTAAAACCTACAGTCATCTCCTTAAGCCAAAACATTTTATGAAGGCCTAGTTAGCCTGTTAATAAATTTTAATGAGGAGTTTTCTGGAAAACATACTTAGTTTTCCTCCTATAGGCAAAAGCTCTATCTTCTTCCTTTTAGGTAAAGAGAAAGAATGGCCTCCTCATGCTAATATAAAATTCAAGCCTTCTAAATCAAAATAAAGAAGAATTATAGCCTAAAAATTTTGTCTTAACAGGTAATCCGTACAAAGATCATTATTTCATCTCAATTCTGTTTAGTTTTAAAAATCATTTATTGTAAGTTGTTGAATCCTGTTACAAGTTTTTGTAGATGATTCTACAGGTGCTGAAGAGAAAGAAGGAGCTTAGAAAGCATCATCTTTGATTCGAATCCAAGCCAAATCCTATCTAACTTCCCTACCAATCTGGGTGAGATGTCACCTCACACTATCTAACTTTAACTTTGTGATTATATTGAGTTTGCATATGTTTCTACTAAAATTTGTTTACTGTAAACTCAAATTCGTGTCTTTGTGTGAATTTCTAAGTTGATATTCTTCATAGTGCGACTTTGAGAAGGAATAAATTTCTTATTTGTTATATGTTTTGCATGATTTCTATTTTGTTGGGTAGCTTGAGCATTGAACTAGAAATTTTCATTTCAAATCATCGAGTTTTGATGGGCTAAATCTTGGCACATATGTGCATGTACAAAGGGAGCAAATCCACTTGGATTTCACGTCCATAGGGTCGACCGCCCCTTTGTATTGATGTTTGAGTATATGTTGGAGCTCGTTTTACTTCATCTTTTGTTCCATTCTCGGCACAATTAGTAGCTTATAATGACACCATATCTAAGATATTTCAGTAATCAATAGCTTATCAAGTCCAGGTATTGCTTTGGATGAGTTTTGTTTATAAACTATGTGTTTATTATTGAGCTCTTGTGGAAGGTTTATACACGTTTTAAACAAAAATGATTTCATTATAGATTTCTTTATATAAAATAGTATCGCTTTGAGATGAACTTTCCAAGAACTAAATTATATATATTTATATATATAGTTGAACCCATCTCGAAGCAATAATATCAATAATATTTTTTGATTTTGATAAAGATATAAGCCAAAGTTTTGAAAACCGTTTTTATAAACTCACTTTCTCAAACCAAGTATTTTTAATATATATATATATATATATATATATAACCAAACAATTTTCACCCTTTGAGAAGGGGTGGTTATGATTAAATGACATTACAGACCACTTGGTATGGACGCAAAGGCATACAAGATCGATTAATTATAGACTCTTTTAATTGAAGCTGTTGTTTCTTGTGTTTTCTAGTGTCTCTATGTTTTATAGTGTGGAATCGACTAGTGATTTGTATACTAGTAGTGAGAACATGTGGTATGGGATGCACATTTACCGCTATTTGGGTTACTGTCTAAGAGTTGTGACACATTCATGTTGTTTAGTCAGTGCTAGACCTTTGAGTCACTCTTGTGGTTATTCTGGACCTTCAGGTCAATCATGTTGGATAGGGTACCCTACATGCTGATATAAGTACTGGCTACGGCGTCAATCCATCATGTTGATAACAATGCAGGCATAGCTTCGGCTTGCCAATATGTTGTTGGATCCAAAATCATGTTCATTTCTGTATTTTTGTTTTAATTGGCGATTTGACCATTTCTGAGATGAGTATTATTACATATATACATATCTTCGAACTGTAAGAAGATTTTTGTATATGTATATGATGATTTTAAACCTATGGATTTGAGTTCATAATAGAATTCCAGTGTTTCTCTGATTCTTAAGATTTTGTGTTTCCTTCCTTCTTGTGGTTTTATGTGATGCTGCTTGTGTTCCTGTTGTGGAAGAAATACTTGTGATCTGTGAATTTATCTCTCATTGTATACTGCTTTAGTGTAAGTTTTTGTATTGTCATGAGAACTTGTGTAAAACTAAACCATACCACTCCTTTATGAACTAAAAGACTGTTTCCCTAGTGAATTATTACATTACTCTTGCTTTATACTGATTATTTGGTTCAAGTTAGACTGACATGTGTATTCATTGCTCAAGTCAAACTAACTTGCAGGTTAGGTTCTTTGGCATTGCTTTGCAGTTCGTCTTTGAACATCTTGTTCGACCTTCTGATGGCATGGTTTTTATGCAGTTAGATCGTAGCTTTATCGAGACACATTGATATTTATTCTTTTGTGGGGACTATGATGTATAAGCATATGTATGGTAGCTTATCTGACGACTTATATGTAGTATGATGTATTATACACGATGTATTTATACATATGTATGCATGTATTTGTTGTTCTATATCTATGTATATTATTTATATTGTGCCCTGTTCTGAATAGGTCCTATGGACATCATAATAGTGTATTGGGTAAGGATTAAATATGTTGATTTATAAAGAATTTTTTTTGGCATATTAATACTTGTTTGATACAATACTGTGGATGGTTGCTCCTAATAAGCCTTTTTTCCCATATTATCACTCAATATCACTTGTTAGTACTCATTGTTAATATGGGTCTTAGGGTAGGGCATCACAACTTAATAATTGAAAATTTAAGGGGGAAAAGCATAAACTACGAATCTATTTAAAAGAAAAGTGCGAATAATAGCCTTTCTACCCGACATAAGTGACATCTAACAAGACCATTCCACCTAGTAGAACGAGTTTCCCTCTTGCTAGAATTGTGCTACGGAATAGGACTGACCATGTGCTTCTTCACATCAATGGTTAGTACAATTATTATAATAACATTTATAACCAAAACAACATATAACATGCAACACACAATGGATTTCTATCCCCTACCAACAACCATCTTAATATTTCTAAATTTTACTTATCATTTCTCTTTTTCCAGAACTTGCGTATCGTGCTTTGAAACGAACTACTTTTGCTAGGCAGCGAATCCAAAACTGCATTCTATATTTGATTTCCATAATATGCTTCATGGAGTCACAGCTAACTAACACAAAGCCAACATTCCCTTTCGGTTCTCGTTTTGTGCTTCTTCGAGTACCTTCCCGCTAACACGAGATCGAAAGCTCATTCCTAAATTCCATGTACTGCATGAAGTACCAACATGGAAACTACTATCTACAATTCAATTTAATTGGCGTTTCCCAATTTTCCACCCATTGGATCCTCCTAAATTTCCACGCAGATGCAATGTTTAAGCAATAGCCAACTACCAATAACGTAAGAATTTCAATGGTATCAATCAAAGTATAATTTGCACTTCAGTGGGCATGACACTTGTGTCGTTCCCAATCTACTTTGGCTCCCATATAGGCGTCGAAGTCTACATTCAATTCATTTAGAAAGGGGTAACCCTTCTAGCTTTACACAACAAACAACAACCAATGCATGTCATCAAATAAATGGTGACAAGGAATGGAGGCCTTGTAGGCCATAAAAGCAAGGCCTTTATTCCCTTTTAGAAAAATATTTTGATAAAAGTTCTAGTTATTAACGTTACCAATGCTAACAAGAAAAAATGCGAAGCCTTAAGACATTTTGTTTTAGAAAAGTTCCTTACTGATGCCATCTTCGTCAAAGGAAGTATTTTGGACAAAAAAGGTTTATAAAGGCATGTCATCATAGGAAATGGCTTCAAGGGTTTTGGAAGCATAAGTTTCGGTTCAAAAACGTAGTTTATGAAATGACCCTATCGTCTAAATAAGGATAGAGGATAAATATCTAAGTATTTTAGAAAATAAGTAAAAAGCCCTATCAACAATAGGGTTGTTGACATGGACATAAGCATAAGCCCTAGATTTTGAAAGCACTTTATAAAATGATTTTATGAAATAGTTTTACGAAGATATCCCTTCTATCATCCGTAGCTAGAAGTATACATGGCAATAATCCACCCTACTTCTCAACCTAGTCAACATCCATTATGCCAACCTGATTCTAAGGCAATGAGTCATCTCAACATCTTGTCAAGACCCTTTGTGCCGTTAGGCTCAATAGGCAATAACCCAAACAAGCAACCATCAAGTAATTCAATAATAAAGCTTATGTTAATAAACTCACCCTTCAAGTGTAGCCAAAGGGTGGCGATACGATGGTCTCTTATTATTTCATTTAAGGTTTATAATAAGAAGCCCCTTTCGGCTTCCAAAAGGCAGAGAGGTTATAAACTCTTTCTCTTTATACAATAAAGTTAGAACATAGCATTCAAGTCATATGGCAATAACCTTTCAATTAAAACATATTTTCCAATAAGGGATCCCTTTGTCAAAAAACCAATGGAACAGAACCAACAACCTCATACAACATAATTTAAGGAAAATAAGCCCCTTCCGATTCCATAGAAAGGTACAGAGGTAAAAGCTTCTATTCTTTTCAAAGTTGTAGGTTAAAAATCCTTCTTTATAAAAATAGTTCTTTTTAAAAACACCCTTTCGAGCCAACTGAAGGAGTCGAGGGGAAAGCTTCTTGTGGGGTGGCTATTTTTCAAAACCAAAATATTTATAAGTATCAGGACCATCTGAAACCAAAAGGTAAGTGGAAGAAGTCTGGATACTTCATATACCATAATTCTAATATTTCAAGTATTCAGCACTACCGATGGGTGGTTCCGACATTTTCGGATGGGTACTTCTGGATCTGGAAATGGCATTGATAGTAATTTTAAGCAAAATAGATTTATTTGTTTATAAAGCATGTTTTTTACTAACTCCACTATATTTGTTGAAATCCTATTGGTTTATATAAAGTATTCTGACCGAAGTATAAACATTTTCCAGTACTTTTGTACTGTATACGCATACAAAATTCATAATCATGCATACATAAACGTTAACACTATGACTATCATATAATCTTTCCTAAAGATAAACACCCTTAGGAAATTTATAATAAATTCATGAAATCATAGAATATTATGAAATTAAAAACCTATCTCCATAAACATACAACACATATCATCCATGTTTCATATGATTTAAAGATTTCTAACTATGGGTTTGAATCTATAAATTATTCATTTTCATATAGTAAACATATATCACGAAACCAACATAGGTAATTCACAACAAGCATGTAGCATCTGGAAAACAATGAAATTAGTTATGAACAAGTATAATTAATCACAACAAAAACATCATACATTTAGGGTATACATAAATTGTAACAACTTGAATTTTAATAGACCGATTTTTTCTCAAAAATCCTAATCTATCAAAACTCGAATTTGTTTGTCTAGTATCCTACAGAAAAGACAGGGATAATAAATATATCAAAGCTTGATAAAATATCTCACAAAAAAATGGATAAAATATAATAATCAAGTATAGTCTAACCAAAATAATGACACTGTCTAACAAATGTCGAAAGACTACCAAATCTCTTCCATAAATTTAACTTGTGAGCATGTTATGAGGAGGGGGCCATAACACAAGTTCCGGTGAGAGGACAAATTATACATTCTAAAACAACCCTATATATATCGTTAAGTTACATTTCTTAATTATTAGGCTAATCTGGTTAATAACACCCTAGGTCCTACACACACGTCACACCTATCTACTCCCCAGTAGATTAAAGCTAATATAATATATATGTAGCTATACCCAACATCTTAAGGTACTTCCCGTAGTACCCTCCTCGTACGATCTCCATCGTCGCACCACGAAAGCATGCACAACCTCCATCCTAGCCAACCTATGGAAATTTATATTGTTACGCCATGCAATCGCATAAAACCACCATTGTTATGCCACGTAAGCATACGGATCCTCATATCTGAATTCCTCGATTGAATCACGTCTCAACACGGAGTAATGCCCTATTGTCTACAATACACCACCCAGTGCGTGTATCTATACCCTCACCCGAACGTACTACCTACTTCAACTCAAGTCCCATGATAGGGCTGCATCCAATGCACAGAACTCAGTCGGGAGCTTTCTGTATCTATAAAGGACAACTTCGTTAGGCCTAGAATACAGATATTCACAAATGGTCTGTCTCTTTTCACGGTGGCTATGGCCCCACCCTGTCCCCTCCCTCTACTAATAAAAGACTACATCAAAAGCTAATGATGTGCCCCTAACAACCAATCTAGCATCCAATTTGGCGTGCCCCTCAATCAATGTCCCAATAGTGAAAGATCGTTGGTCTGTTGGTCAAACTCTTAGTCTTTTCGCATCCCACTTACTGCCGATGACAAGTATCTGACGATTACTATCCTAAATTTGGTCCTGATTAACCTCCTCCTCGAGCGAGACAAACTGCCGAATCACCCAACACCGTATGTCACAGCCTTCTAACTGTTACACCATAGTTGCAGTCAAGGTATGCTCTAGAAGGTGCAACATACCTACCTTCAAGCGACAGCTTCATCCGCTTATTCCTCAGAGGGCCATCTCAAAGTACCCTACTACGCGCCACAGAACCTTGTGCTTCCCTCCAGTCCTATAGAATAATCAGCTAGACGTGCTCCTCTCGTGTCTCCAAACATCATGATAATCTATCCTGTTGGATTCTTCATCTCCATACGTATGGACTGGTCCAAGTGCATCACGCCATCGTATTATTAGATCCTACGTCTAATCTTTTAATCACGTGTTTTCTTTAACTTATCACATTTCTAATTAACTTGATTATTTGCACATTCATTTTCTATTCAAGTTACTAGTTTATTAGCTTAAATTTGGGTACTTATTTTCCCTAATCTACTCCACGCTGTCGGAATGGACCCTATTTATGGGCCACTTATTATTACATTCCTTGAACTTATTATTTTCCCATTTATAGGTTTATTAATAATAAGACTCTTCTTTCTTTTTTACTTTTCATGTTATTTATAGCTTCAGGTTATACCGTAACCACAACTGTTGTCTTGGGTATACTTATTAACTTAGTTTCCCTAACTAAGGTTTATTAATTATAACCTATGTTATAATTCCACTTACCCCTAGGACAATCCAACCTATTATATTTCATTCTCATTCACATAATTGATTATAATAGGTTATATTCCTCATTCTTTACATTTCCTTAGGTTCCTAATATTTTACCAAACATTGACTGTTGTAACCTCTCTTTATTTACCATCTTGTACATTTTTATTATTATAGGAAATATTTCATACACCTTTTTAATTTGGTTGGTGGAAATGTATAAAAATATATTTCTTAATATACATCAATTAAGATCCATAGTTGCAAGCTATTTCCTTTATTAAATCATGTGTATATATTTGATTAGTGTGCAATATGGCAAAAACCCTATTTCACACTAATCCTTATTACATTTTTTTGTAGCTACATTCTCCGTAAGTTACCATAATGGTAATTATGGAAATGTATCCCTTTTCCACCCCTAATTAACTCAGTCTGCCACTAATTCCCTTTTTCTTTTTGAGTTATATTATTTCCTGTTTTCATACATAATTTCTAATTCCAATTTAGCCACTGTAAGTTTCTGTACAAAATTAGGCTTGCTAATTCTTATTCCAGTTTACCCATAATTTACTGTAATCTTTCTCAACCCAACAATTCCATTATATTCTAAACAATATAATTTAGTAACATACATAATTTACCATTGAATTACCATCTTAAGAATATATGCATAATCACTGTCAATTTCACAATTTTAATATTACAGTAATTCTCAAACCCAAATAGGAAGTTAATGGAATAGATTCGTACAAAAGTAACATTCTTAACATACTTAGGGAATGGATTATATCATAATTACTAAAATTTCAATTGTTTATTACGTTAAGAATTACGGTTAATGTAAACAAAAATATATCGTTACCAAAAGGTATAATTTCAATCCACTCACCTGAATGCTTTCTAGTTCTTGAATCTGATTTTCATCTGCTACCCTATGGTTTTCCTAATTGAATCTAATATTGAAATAACCACTGATTTACAAATCTGAAGCTAAAAGAAAGAAATCCTAATAATTCAGATTCGTAGAATTTACCTTATGTATACAGGAAATCTGAACACCTATATCATAGATCATCATCCTTTGTCTCCAAATCTTGAATAAGAATTCCTAAAAACTATTTCTAAAAGATTTTGAGAAGAAAGAAAATGGTAGAGCCTTTGCATCATTTCAGAAAATATGAGTTGAAGGCTAGATTCTGCTAGTCTATTTATAGGTGTATAGGAAATTCTGGTCCATCGAATTAAATATAATAAAATCCAAACCGTAAAGATTGAAAATGTAACGTCAATTGGCTTAGATATAGGTTGACCTGAACCCCTTATGGGTCGACCCACCTCTAGGGTGTATCGATCCCTGGGTCGACCCACATAAGGTCTTGGTCGACCCATGATCTGGGCCACTAACGTTAATTTTGCGGAATTTTATTTTAGTTTAACATTGCTTGTAACGTTTCTTTTCTTGCTAAATATTGCTATGTAAATTATTTTCTTCCATTTATTGAGTATATCCAATATTTAAATTTCAAACTTATGTGTATATATATATATGCGTATAACTTTTCAAATCTTTGTTTGTTAATGGTTGCACAATAAAAGTTATTATTAACGCTATCAATTCATTGGTTCCTTCCTTCTTAATATATATTCAAATTTCAAACGCAGCTATTCTCTTGTCTATTTTTCATTCATTCCATATTAATCACTTTCTGCCCTTAAATTACACTTTAACTTCAATTTTTTTGGCATAGCCGGCCGGTTTTTAAGGTGATCGCAAACACCTTTTATTATAACTAATAATAAAAATAAAGTACAGTACAAGTGATTGTTAGTTAACAATTTAGTGTATATATTTACGCACAACTTTATTTCTTTTCAAATTCAAACGACATTATATCGACATTTATTTCTTACTCATTTTGATTGATTGCAGGTTACTTTTGGATTTCATATTCATATATATACACACATATACATGTATATATATATATATACTTACCTATATATATAGTTATATATATGCATATGTATATATATTTCTCTTAGAACTTGCATTTCATTAGCCGTCCCTCTAAAATTAAAAACATGATGTTGGTGGGACTCAAACTCCTGATCTCTGCCATGGGAAGTGTATGCCTTACCAACTCACCTAACTTAGCTTTTGCTCACAAGACTAAAAATATTGGTAGCTATTATTCTTATTTGTGTTTCTTATATCTTCTTTTTCACGTTTATTCTAAAACTTCATTCAAAGATATCCTTTTCATTTAAATCTGTTTTCTGTAAACTATAGGCCTAAATTTATCAAAAAATTACCATAGATGTAATGACGCTAGTTCCATAACCAAATTCAGAAAATTATATAAATTTTTATTTTATTATTTAATTAAAAATGCAGGGCGTTACATAAATATCTGAAACCACAATCGGTAGAGAATACTATTCACCATAATCAAATTGAGGATGTGAGATTTATTAATGTGAATGCTTAAGCTCTAAGTTTCCTAGCTTTTTCTTTCTTCTTCTGCTAAGCTTAATGCTTTGGATCTCTTAATTTTTTATTTTAGGTTTTAGAATTGAATAAAATAAAGAAAATGTAGGAGAATATTATATATAAGGCCAAAAGTTCTAACTTCGCCCTCCATATATCTCTCTACCTTATGTACATTTGATTAGTTAGTTTGTTTCTAAGGCTAACCTTCTAAATAATTTATTAAGCATAAACCTCATTCCATCATCCACCATTTTAATCCTATTCAATTACCTTTAATTAAATTCTTGAATAGTGTTTCTCAAAAAATTAGGGGTGTTACATCCTCCTTGTGACACCCCACGTCCGGTAATGTCACTCACAAGGGGAATGTATTAAGTTTCGTGAAGCATTATAGGTAAACAGAAACAGAAATATTACAAGATAGATATAAAAATGATAGCAGAATTAAAAACTTTATTTAACATAAAGCAACATGGCCTGAAATCATCACATGTCTGAAATACATAAAAACCATTACATCATTGAAACAACTGCCTTTTACTTTAAAACATCAGAGTAAATAAAAGAAGCAAAATTCCCCAAAAAACATAGCCATAGCAGCAAGGATAGGAGCTTGAGCCATACATCTAAGAAGCTCCAGCAAAATGAAAGCAGAATCACAGTCAAGCCTGAGTAAACCCACCCTGAGAACTTGGGGGGGGGGATGGAAGAAAGAAAGGAAACAAAAAGAGTCAGACATAAAGTCTGGCGAGTCCAGTTACTTTTAGCAAGTAAATAAGTAAAAGTAGCATGATAGGTATATAAAATGGATAAGAGAGAGATAACAACATATAAGGTAGGTATGACAAGGTAAACATGATAGAGTGTATACTTCTCTAAAGATTACTCTGCACTAATACTAGTATAACCAGAATGAGATGATCCCAATAACTATAAAATGGTAGATTTAGGCATACGTCCCAATGTATCCTAACCACTACCCTAATCGATCGGCTCCCTACTCCACGTAAATACCCTGTGCTGGCCCCACCATAAGATGTATCACGTCCTACAGTGGCAACACTTTGCTGATATATATATAGCCATGTCTACAGGTGTCACAGTCGTTTTAGCTCCCTCTGCCCGGCCCATGCACGCACATGTCCCTGGCCGGTTTGCGCCGGCCACACTGTCCTCCTCATTTAGATCTCTTACATTCAGCCCAATAAGCTTGCCCCAACTCCGACCTAGTTCGGAGTACTCGTTTGATACCTATTAAGGGTTACTGATTGAAATGGGTCCCATACAATTTGATATAAGCTCTCCCCCTTGTCTTGTACCCCCACTAGGATTTCCATTGGTTATGTATACCACTAGGTGTCTTTAATTACACAACCCTTTCATTTCTACAAGTTATGCTTACCTTAAAAAGGTGTCTTTATTACATAAGTCTAATATTTCCATGGTTATGTATACCACTAGGTGTCTTTAATTACACAACCTTATCGGGTTAAGTTTGTGGGCCTATATGTAAATATTACCCACCCTCTCAGATTTACTTAACCCACCCTCTGCTCAACCAAATTTACTTAACTTATGTTTATATATAGTTCCTATGGATTCAACTAGGTTAAGCATTCAAGGTTTATTACCATATTTTCATTTATGGTTATGGTATGCTAGACCTCCTACATTAACCCTACCATTTGCGGATGCTGGACATGCCGGGCGAGTCCGGGCAGACTTATTCCGCAAATTAGGCTTAACCTCGTGTCTTAACACGTCTCGTATTTGTGCACCTAGACCTCCCACATTAGATTCACCACTTGTGGTCGCTGGATATGCCGGGCAGATCCGGGCAGACTTCCACCACAAGTGCAAGCTAACCTTGTGTCTAGGCGCAATTACAGTTTCTAATTACTGTAATCCTAGGCATTTCATTATTAGCCAATTTTTCCTATGTCATTATAGGTTATATGTAACACCCCGAATTTTAACGACATTAAAGAGAATAAATTAAATAGTAATTAATTTAATATATAGAATTAGATGAAATGGACTACACCATTGCGCCCGTCCCGAAATTCTAGTCAAGATAGACATTTAGTTTGCGTAAAACAGACACCATATGAAGAAGTTATGAGGGTTTTAAGTTTGTATACGCACATAAATATTGTGCATACACATATGAGTCAGAGATGAGTCAGAATTTTACCTAGAACAATTCAAATTTGAAAATTGAAAAATAGCGGCAGAATTCCCGCTCTAGGGGGTCGACCCCCCTAGAGGGATGTCGACACCAGGTTCGACCCCCCTTAAGGGGTGTCGACCTAGGGGACGACCCACCCACAGGGGTATCGACACTCCTAGGGCTAGCGTGGCACTCGGTTTCAGGGGGTTTAGTAGCTATATATATATATGTCCTATTCTCCTATTTTCTTCATTGGAAATCATGGAGGCCATATGCTGTCGGGGTGCGAACTAAGACAGAACCGTTTTCTACAACAACATACTTTGCAAATCAATTTCAGAAATTCAAGATCAGTTCTTTCTCAATTCTCTAAACCTAACGCTGTGAGTTTCTAGATGCTTTTAGGTTTAGATAAGTAAAAGTAAATTATGAAATACTGTGAATTGGATATGTTGTAAACTGTGATTCTATGCTAGTGTTAAACCCTATACTATGACATGATAGATCTATTTCCCTAGATCTAATACAATTGTGGTTATTCTATTATGTTGCCTATGTGGATCTTGACTTGCAACTATACTGTGGTGAATGTACATCTATTAAATTGGATAGTTGTAACATTGGTTGGATCTAGTTCTTTATGCAAATCTCCTTTCACCTGTCATATTGTAATCAATTTGGACAAGTTGTAAACTTGACATGTGAATCCATCTTTAGATCTAAATATGTTACTATGTCACCCTAATTATGCCAGATCTAAATAGTTTGACATCTAAATGGTTAATTTAAATCTCATTATGCTTGCTTTGACATCGTAGTAATTTCCATAAGTTCATCCGTTTTATGTCCACCTTGTTATGATGTTAATTACATGTCCATTCACCTTATTATCATGCTAATTTATGTTTATGCTAAGATGACCACCTTAATTATGTTCCCATTATCTTCCCTATTATCGTTTATGACTAGGCTATTGTCTAGCTTAGGCATGCCGCCAGTTTATGAGTACGCTAGTTAGGGAACGGGGAAAAGGATTAATAATTGTCATAATTTAAATGTGAACATTTTTGGACATATAATTAAAATTATTGGATAAAGTGGCATTAACACTTATAAATGGAAAGGATTAATTAATTAATTAATTAATTAAAAATGGAATGTTTAGTACTTACAATTAGGAATTGTAATTGTACTTATGACACGAGGTTAGGTTGCATTAGTGGTGGAAGTCTACCTGGACCCGACCGACATATCCAACAGCCACTAATGTTGAACCTAATGTGGGAGGTCTAATTGCGTAAATACGAATCGGGCTATGACACAAGGTTTGGCCAAACTGTGGAATAAGTCTGCCTGGACCCGACCGGCATATCCAGCATCCACATGTTGTAGGCCTAATGTGGGAGGTCTAGCCCATTATAAACCATAAATGGATATGGTAAAGAATTGGACTACTTAACCTAATTTAATCCATAAGGATTATATGATTATGAACTAAAGTTAGGGTTAATAAAATTGGATGGGTAGTGGACGGGTTAAGTAAATTAGAGGGGTAGGTAATATTTACATATAAGCCCACGAACTTAACCCAATAAGGTTATGTAATTAAAGACACCCTTAAGGGTAAGCATAACTAAAATATGGTTATGTAATTAAAGACACCTAAGGGTACACATAGTTAGTGAAAAACCTAGTGGGAATACAAAACAATGGGGAGAGCTTGTATAAAATTGTGTGGGACCCATTTCAGTCAGTAACCCGGAGTAGTTATCAAATAAAGAACTCTGTACTAGGTGGAGAAAGCGGCACGCTTACTGATTGATTATAAGAGATCCAAACGAGACGGACGGTGTGGGCGGCACAAACCGACCAGGCCATGTGCATGCATGAGCCGGGCAGAAGGGGATAAGACAACTGTGACACCAGTAGATATGGTTGTGCACATCTTGGGAAATGAAGGGTTGCCACTTTAGGGAGTGATACCTCCTACTGTGGGGCCAGCACATCATATCTACGGGGTAGGGAGTCGATCGATTAGGGTAGTGGTTAGGGTACACTCGGACGTATGCCCAAAGTCTACCAACTTATAGTGGAAGGGATCAACTCATTTTAGTTATACTAGTAATAGTGTAGAGTAATCATTAGTGAAGCACATACACGTTACCCTATCTACCTTGTTACACCTTCCATTTATGTAGTGATCTCTCTTATCCACTTTATATGCCTATCATGTAACTTTTATTTATTTACTGGCTAAAAGTAACTAGACTCGCTAGACTTTATGTATGACCCTTTTGTTTCTCCTTCTTTCTTCCGTTTCCCCCCTCCCCCCAGGTTTTTAGGGAGGAAACACTCAGGCTTAGTCAGGACTCAGATATCATCTTGTTAGGAGCTACTTCTGAAGTATGGCTCAACTTCTTGTCTCTACTATGGCTTAATTTTTTAGTTGGGGAATTATGCTTTTTATATACTTATGTACTCTGATGGTGCAAGACAGGAGTTATTTTATTGTAATGGTTTTTATGACTTATGGTATTATTAACCACGGTATTATGACTTATGTCTGAAATGAAAATTTAAATTTCCACTGCTATGTTATTTATATCTGTCTTGTAATTATTCTGTGTTTTTTTACCCATAACTCTTCATGAAACTTAATGCATTCCCTTAGTGAGTAACACTAACGGATGTGGGATTTCACACTTGGAATCAGAGCTGAAGGTTACTAGATTAAATGAAAGTTTTTGAAAATTATTTTCAAAAAAAGGTTTTAAAAGAAAGCTTTTTTAAAATAAAAAAAGTCTGTTTTGAAAAACATTCCCCAAAAAGCCATATGTAGTATCCTTTATCTAATCTCTTCCTTTTTCCTTTTTTCAGCATGTCTGGGGAACAAAACATCCCTAATATCCCAGAGGGCGTCACAATACCCAGATGGTTCTGTAGTTATTTGGAGGCCACGACGTCTGCCAAAGGCCAAGGAAATGTTCCTCCCCTAGCTGCACCAGTCATTCCTCTTCTTTCTCCCCCTCCAAGAGCAGATAACTTTGCCAAGATCTACAAGGACTTCCGTGCTATGGAAGGGAAGCCATTCCATGGGAACGAGACATTCGTAGAAGCTCGGAATTGGATTAAGGAGATCGAGGACTTATTCGTAATCTTTGAAGCGGATGACCAGAGAAAGATTCAGTTAGCCGCTTGGCTGTTAAAGGACGAATCCTCATTTTGGTGGGAAGTCACCCAAGCTGGACATACGGTGGAAACTTGGGAAGATTTTAGACAGAGGTTCGAAATGAAATTTCTTTCCCAAGCTTAGAGAAGCATACAGATGGAGAGGTTCTTAGCACTCAAACAAGGAAAATTAACGGTGAAGGAGTATGTGAACAAGTTCAACTAGCTGGCAAGGTTCGATATAGAGTTGGTGGATACACCATACAAAAGGGCTTTGCGGTTTGTTAATGGGATGAATGATCCCATGCATGGGTTAGCTATGTCCCATATTCCAATGGGGGCCATTTTTGAAATGCTTGTTAATATGACCCTAATGCATGAGGAGGACAAGGGAGAAAAGAAGGAAGCAAAAGCTGAGGGGACATCGCAGAATAGGAAGATGTGGCCCAAGAAGGGGCAGCAACATCAATAGAGGAAAGAAAGGAAAGATGACAAAGGCAGGGATAAGAGAAAATGTCATAATTGTGGAAAGGAGGGTCACTTGATCAAAGACTGTAAGAGAAGGAAGAGCAATTGCTTTAACTGGGGAGTGGTCGGTCACTTCTCTGAAGAGTTCCTAAAGAAAGAGGGATCCCAGGGACAAGGTCAAAGAGCAGGACCTTCTGGAGGGCATGTGCATGCTCTCATGATCAGTGCTCCTAAAAGAGGTAGAAAAATTTCTGTAGAAAGTTTAGTTTCTCTTTCAAACCATCTTGTTAGAACACTTTTTGATTCTGGCACTTTACACTCGTTTATATCAAGTTCTATAGTTGAATCTCTGTACTTAATTACTAGTATGGTAGTAGATCCTGTAGTTGTCTCAAACACCATTGGTGGTTCGGCTCATTTATCGATGATTTGTCGGGGTTTGAAAATATCTGAGTTAGGCATTGAGTTTGAGTGCGACGCGTATGTGCTCGGGTTTATGGGATATGGGTTGATTCTAGGAATGGATTGGCTTATCACGTATGGGGCCATTCTGGATTGTGAGAGGAGGGTTGTTAGACTCCTGACTTGTCATGGGAAGACCCTCGAAGTTTCTTATGACCCCCAAGAGTCTTTTATGCTTAGCTTCCTAGTGTCTCTAGATGCATCCATAGATGATTTGCAATCTGTTCCAGTGGTTCGAGATTATTACGATGTTTTTGATGAGGTACGGGGTTTGCCTCCAAGGTGCGAGATCGACTTCCGCATATATCTGGTGGACAATGCAAAGCGAGTTGCATTAACAGTGCTCCACATGGCTCCAAGTGAAAGGAGGGAGCTAAGTAAGCAAGTAAGGGAGCTACTTAAGAAGGGTTTATCAGACGAAGCATATCTGAATGAGGTGCTCCAGTAGTATTCGCAACTAAGGCGGATTGTTCACTTCGTTTGTGTGTTGACTATCGAGAGTTGAATAAGCTCACCAAGAAGAATAGGCACCCACTTCCGAGGATTGATGATTTATTTGATCAGCTTTTCGGTGCCTCGGTATTTTATCAGTTGGACTTGGCTACGGGGTTCTATCAGCTGAGGGTGGCGAAGGACAACATATATAAGACTGCTTTCAGAACTCCGAACGGTTTCTTTAAATGGCTAGTTATGCCTTTTGGGTTGACAAATGCACCCGCTTATTTTGTTGATTTGATGAGTAGGGTGTTTCGGGAGTTCCTAAAAAAATTTGACGTAGTCTTTGTTGATGATATTCTGATCTTCTCCAAGGGTGAAGAAGAGCATGCCCAGCATTTGGGAGAAGTTTTGAAAACCCTCGGTGACCATCAGCTAAAGGCAAGGTCCTACAAATGCCATTTTCGGAGAAAGGAGGTGAGATTCTTGGGGCATGTAGTCTCCAAAGAAGGGATAGCTGTAGATCCCGCGAAGGTGGTTGGAGTGCAGTATTGGCAGATTCCTAAAAATTCAATCGAGGAGAGAAGCTTTCTTGGGTTGGCAGGTTATTATAGGAAGTTCATTAAGGACTTCGCGAAGATATCATCCCCTCTCACCAGGCTGACAAAAAAGAATTTGGCATTTTCATGGGACATAGACTGCGACGTTGCTTTCCAACGACTGAAGAGGGCTCTGACAGCAGCCCCAGTCTTGACCTTGCCTGATGGAAGTAAAGTATTTACTGTTTACACTGATGTGTGCGGTACAGGGCTTGGTGCGGTTCTGATGCAAGAAGGGAAAGTAATATGTTATGGGGGTAGACAGTTGAGAGTTCATGATAAGAACTACCTTACCCATGATCTAGAGCTAGCTTCCATAGTAATTGCATTAAAAACGTGGTCCCGTTATTTACTTGGAGAAAAGTTCGAGTTATACACCGATCATAAATCTCTCAAATATCTATTCTCATAGAAGGATCCCAACTTAAGGCAACAATGGTGGATGGAGTTCTTAGATTCTTATGATTTTGAAATTGCTTATACCCCTGGCAAGGGTAATGTGGTGGCAGACGCATTAAGTAGGCAGAGGGTGGCCCTGAGTCCCCTGTTTGTGGAAAGAAATAACTTGGAGTTCATATCAGCTTTTGATTTTAGACCCTCCATCGAGGTTTTGCCTGATTTGTTTGCATCCTTGGAGATACGACCGACCCTTATGGACCAGATAGGAGCTTCACAACAATGTGACCCACAGATTCTAGACATCATGGATAAGCTCAGAAGAGGGGAGACTTCTAGTCACCTCAGTAGATATGCCATAGATGAGAAGGGGTGGTTGGGATGAGATGGAAGGCTTTTTGTTCCTCAAACTGGAAGCTTGATAAAGGCAGTCCTAGAAGAAGCCCACCATTTTAAGATGACCATTCATCCAAGCGGTGATAAGATGTACAGGGACATGAAGAGGATTTTCTTTTGGGCTGGGATGAAGAAGGATGCGGCCGAATTTGTTTCCCAATGTTTATTTTGCCAGCAAGTCAAAGCTGAGCACAAGAAGCCCGGTGGATTACTTCATCCGTTGGAGGTTCCGCAGCGGAAATGGGAGAGCGTCTCTATGGATTTCATAGATGGTTTGCCTAGATCGAAGAAAGTTAACACCAGTATCTGGGTGGTAGTGGATGGACTCACTAAGAGCGCTCACTTTATTCCAGTTAAGAGTAAGAGGACATCATCATGGTTGGCAGCAATTTATGTTCGCGAGATAGTTTGTCTTCATGGAGACCTTCCAGCATCGTGAGCGATCGTGACCCCATCTTTACCAACGAGTTTTGGAGGAGCTTGCAAGAAGCATTAGGTACACAATTGTGTTTGAGCACCGCTTATCATCCTCAGACCAATGGATAGACGGAGAGGGTGAACAGGATTCTTGAGGATCTTTTGAGGCTGTGTATCCTAGACTTCGGACAGACTTGGGAAGAGCATCTTCCTTTAGTAGAGTTTGCCTATAATAACAATTCTCAAGCTAGCATCGGTATGACACCTTTCGAAGCATTGTACGGGCGACCCTGTAAATCACCAACTTGTTGGTGCGAATCTACAGAAAGATTATTACTTGGACCAGATGTGGTTAGGGAAACGTCCGAAAAGATTGACCTTCTTCAACGACGAATGAAGACAGCTCAAGATAGGCAAAAGTCCTATGCAGATAAGAGAAGAACTGACGAATTCGAAGTGGGAGACTTAGTTTTTATCAAAGTATCACCTTTGAGGAATGTGGTTCGCTTCGGAGCAGTAGGGAAGTCGGCACCTAGGTTTGTGGGACCATTTCCCATAACCGAAAGAATTGGCCAAATGGCCTATAGAGTGAAACTCCCAGAAAATCTATCCGATATTCATGACTTTTTCCACATCTCTCATATGCGGAAGTGCCTGCATGACACTGCAAAAGTTGTGGAGCCGAGTATGTTGGAAGAAGTGGAGGTGGAATGGGAGGCGACAGCCAGACGAGTCCCTACCCATATTCTTGGGTCAGAAGGTAAGAAGCTGCGCAATAAGGAGATCAAGTTGCTAAAGGTTCAATAAGGAGATAGGATAGAGGATGCGACTTGGGAGACTGAAGACAAGATTCTTGCTTCGTACCCTTTTCTTTTCAAGGGTATGTTCTTAACTCCTTTTTCAAAGTTTTATCAGTGCTTGTTTCTGTCAATAGAGTATATCTTATCCATAGTATTTTTCGTCCTTTAGATTGGAATCCTATGAATGTAAACATGTGTTTGAAACATGTTACGTTTGATCGATGCAAGTGGATGCAAGTGTTTGCTAGTGGTTACCTGTGGACACATATACACACATATTAGGCACTAGATCGGCTCAATCACTCTCGTATTGCATATGGATGTCTGTGCATTTTCTTTTCTTTTATGGATGGTAATGGATGAGTTAGCATATGGATGTTGCATTTGGATGAATGAAGGTGCACACATATAGAACTTATATGATATGATAGGTTTATTTGCATACATACTGGAATCATGGCACTAACATACATTGCATTAAGGAGGTCAACTGAATCAGTGGACCGCCTGATCTTCGCATTAGTGTTGGGGAATATACACACACCTATGCATATATTCATATAAGCATTAGAAATCATTAAGGACAATGGATGCCAGTGATTGGTGGATGAGTAGATGGATGGTAGGATATGCATTCTTCTCAACTTAGAGATTTCGGGGGATGAAATCCTTTGTGTAAGGGAGAATGTAACACCCTGAATTTTTAACAATATTAAAGAGAATAAATTAAATAATAATTAATTTAATACAAAGAATTAGAGGAAACAGACTAAACCATTGCGTCCGTCTCGAAATTTTGGTCAAGATAGACATTTGATTTGTGTAAAACGGACACCGTATGAAGAAGTTATGAGGGTTTTAAGTTTGTATACGCGCAGAAATATTGTGTATACACATGAGTCAAAGATGAGTCAGAATTTTATCCAGAACAGTTCAAATTCGAAAATTTAAAAATTGCGGCAGAATTCCTGCTTTTAGGGGTCGACTCCCCTAGAGGGGTGTAGACACCGGGGTCGACTCCCCTTAAGGGGTGTCTACCTAGAGGTTGACCCACCCACAGATGTGTCGACACCCCTAGGGCTAGCGTGGCACTCGGTTTCAAGGGGTCTGGCAGCTATATATATGTGTTCTATTTTCCTATTTTCTTCAGTGGAAATCATGGAGGCCATACGCTGCCGGGGTGCGAACTGAGACAGAACCGTTTTGTACAACAACATACTTTACAAATCAAATTCAGAAATTCAAGACCCGTTCTTTCTCAATTCTCTAAACCTAACGCTGTGCGTTTCTAGTTGCTTTTCGGTTTAGATAAATAAAAGCAAATTATGAAAGAATGTGAATTGGATATGTTGTAAACATTGATTCTATGCTAGTGTTAAACCCTATACTATGACATGATAGATCTATTTCCCTAGATCTAATACAATTGTGGTTATTCTATTATGTTGCCTATGTGGATCTTGACTTGCAACTATACTGTGGTGAATGTACATCTATTAAGCTGGACAGTTGTAACATTGGTTGGACCTAGTTCTTTATGCAAATCACCTTTCACCTATCATATTGTGATCAATTTGGATATGTTGTAAACTTGACATGTGAATCCATCTTTAGATCTAAACATGTTACTATGTCACCCTAATTATGTTAGATCTAAATAGTTGGACATCTAAATGGTTAATTTAGATCTCATTATGCTTGCTTTAACATCGTAGTAATTGCCACTAGTTCATCCGTTTTATGTCCACCTTGTTACGATGTTAATTACATGTCCATTCACCTTATTATCATGCTAGTTTACGTTTATGCCAAGATGATCACTTTAGTTATGTTCCCATTATGTTCCCAATTATCGTTTATGACTAGGCTATTGTCTAGCCTAGGCTGCAGCCAGTTTATGAGTACGCTAGTTAGGGAACGGGGAAAAAGGGTTAATAATTGACATAATTTGAATATGAACATTTTTAGACATATAATTCAAATTATTGGATAAAGTGGGCATTAACACTTATAAAGGGAAAGGATTAATTAATTAATTAAAAATGGAATGTTTAGTAACTACAATTAGGAATTGTAATTGTACTTATGACACGAGGTTAAGTTGCATTAGTGGTGGAAGTCTGCTCGGAACTGACCGGCATATCCAGCAGCGACTAATGTTAAACCTAATGTGGGAGGGCTAAGTACATAAATACGAACTGGGATAATACACGAAGTTAGGCCCAAATGTGGAATAAGTCTGCCCAGACTCGACCGGCATATCCAGCATCCACATGTTGTAGGCCTAATGTGGGAGGTCTAGCCCATTATAAACCATAAATGGACATTGTAAAGAATTGGACTACTTAACCTAATTAATCCATAAGGATTGTATGATTATGAACTTAAGTTAGGGTTAAGTAAAATTGGATGGGTAGTGGGTGTGTTAAGTAAATTAGAGGGGGTGGGTAATATTTACATATAAGCCCACGAACTTAACCCAATAAGGTTATGTAATTAAAGACACCCTTTAGGGTGACATATGGCTATGTAATTAAAGACAACTAAGGGTATGCATAGTCAGTGAAAAACCTAGTGGGGATACAAGACAAAGGGGAGAGCATGTATCATATTGCGTGGGACCCATTATAGTCAGTAACCCGGGGTAGGTGTCAAATAAAGAACTCCGTACTAGCAGAGAAGGGGCACGATTACTGATTGATTAAGAGATCCAAATGAGACGGACGGTGTGGGCAACGCAAACCGACCGAGCCAAGTGTGTGCATGAGCGGGGCAGTGGGGGATAAGACGACCGTGACACCAGTAGATATGGTTGTGCACATCTTGGGAAATGAAGGGTTGCCACTTTAGGGAGTGATACCTCCTACTATGGGGCCCGCACATGATATCTATGGGGTGGGGAGACGATTGATTAGGGTAGTGGTTAGGGTACACTCGGACTTATGGCCTAAGTCTACCAACTTATAGTGGAAGGGCTCATCTCATTTTAGTTATACTAGTAATAGTGCAGAGTAATCATTAGTGAAGCACATATACCTTGCCCTGTCTACCTTGTCACACCTGCCATTTATGTAGTGATCTCTCTTATCCACTTTATATGCCTATCATGTTACTTTTATTTATTTACTGGCTAAAAGTAACTAGACTCGCCAGACTTTATGTCTGACCCTTTTGTTTCTCCTTCTTTCTTCCGTTTCTTCCAACCTCCCCCCTCCCCCCTAGGTTCTCAGGGAGGAAACACTCAGGCTTAGTTAGGACTCAGAGATCATCTTGCTAGTAGCTGCTTTTGAAGTATGGCTCATGTTCTTGTCTATACTATAGCTTAACTCTTTTAATTAGGGAATTATGCTTTTAATATACTTATCTACTCTGATGTTGGAAGATAGAAGTTAGTTTATTGTAATGGTTTCTGTGACTTATGGTATTGTGAACCACGGTATTATGATTTATGTCTAAAATGAAAATTTAAATTTTCGTTGTTATCTTATTTATATCTGTCTTGTAATTATTTTGTGTCTGTTTACCCATAACGCTTTTCGTTGTTATCTTATTTATATCTGTCTAGTAATTATTTTGTGTCTGTTTACCCATAACACTTCACGAAACTCAATGCATTCCCTTAGTGAGTGACATTAAAAGACATGGGGTGTCACTCTTGGCATCAGAGTTGAAGGTTACCAGATTAGATGGAAGTTTTTGAAAATTATTTAAAAAAACAGGTTTTAAAAGAAAGCTTTTTTTAAAAGAAAAGTCTGTTTTGAAAAACATTCCACAAAAAGCCATATGTAGTATCCTTCGGTCATTTATCTAAATATCTTCCTTTTTCCTTTTTTCAGCATGTCTAGGGAACAAAACATCCAGAATATCCCAGAGGGCGTCACAATACCCGGATGGTTCCGTAGGTATTTGGAGGTTACGGCGCATGCCGAAGGCCAAGGAAATGTTCCTCCCCCAACTGCGCTAGTCATTCCTCCTTCTCCTCCCCCTCCGAGAGCAGATAACTTTGCCAAGATCTGCAAGGACTTCCGTGCTATGGGAGGGAAGCCATTCCATGGGAACGAGACATTTGTAGAAGATCGAAATTTGCTTAAGGAGACCGAGGACTTATTCATAATCTTTGGAGTGGAGGACCGAAGAAAGATTTAGTTAGCGGCTTGGCTGTTAAAGGACGAAGCCTCATTTTGGTAGGAAGTCAACCAAGCTGGACGTCCGGTGGAACTTGGGAAGATTTTAGACAGAGGTTCAAAATGAAATTTCTTTCCCAAGCTGAGAGAAGCATATAGATGGAGACGTTATTAGCACTCAAACTAGGAAACTTGACGGTGAAGGAGTATGTGAACAAGTTCAACCAGCTGGCAAGGTTCGGGTTAGAGTTGGTGGATACACTGCACAAAAGAGCTTTGCGGTTTGCTAAAGGGCTGAATGAGCCCGTACATGGGTTAGCTATGCCCATATTCCAATGGGGTCCACTTTTGAAAAGCTTGTTGATATGGCCCTAATGCATAGGAGGACAAGGGAGAAAAGAAGGAAGCAAAAGCTGAGGGGACATCGCAGAATATGAAGATGTGGCCCAAGAAGGGGCAGCAGCAACAACAACGACAACAACAACAACAACAACAACAACAACAGAAGAAAGGATGGAAAGATGACAAAGGCAGGGATACGAGAAAATGTCACAATTATGGAAAGGAGGGTCACTTGATCAAAGACTGTAAGAGAAGGAAGAACAATTGCTTTAATTGCGGAGAGGTCAGACACTTCTCTAAAGAGTGCCCAAAGAAACAGGGATCGCAGGGACAAGGTCAAAGAGCAGGAACTTCTGGAGGGCATGAGCATACTTTCGCGATCAGTGTTCCTGAAAGAGGTAGAAAAATTTCCGTGGAAAGATTAGTTTCTCTTTCAAACCATCCAGTTAGAAACCTTTTTGATTCTGGTGCTTCTCACTCATTTATATCAAGTTCTGCTGTTGAATCTCTGCAGTTAATTACTAGTATGGTAGTAGATCCCGTAGTTGTTTCAAACCCCATTGGTGGTTCGGCTCATTTATTGATGATTTGTTGGGGTTTGAAAATATCTGTGTTAGGCGTCGAGTTTGAGTGCAACGCGTATGTGCTCGGGTTTATGGGCTATAGGTTAATTCTAGGAATGGATTGGCTTACCACGTATGGGGCCATTCTGGATTGTGAGAGGAGGGTTGTTAGACACCTGACTTGTCATGGGAAGACCCTCGAAGTTTCTTGTGACCCCCAAGAGTTTGTTATGCTTAGCTTCCTAGAGTCTCTAGATGCATCCATAGATGATTTGCAATCTGTTCTAGTGGTTTGAGATTATTCTGATGTTTTTGATGAGGTACGGGGTTTACCTCCAAGGCGCGAAATCGACTTCCACATATATCTGGTGGACAATGCAAAGCCAGTTGCATTACCAGTGCGCCACATGGATCCAAGGGAAAGGAGGGAGCTAAGTAAGCAAGTAGGGGAGCTATTCTAGAAAGGGTTTATCAGACGAAGCATATCTGAATGGGGTGCTCCAGTAGTATTCGCAACTAAGGCGGATGGTTCACTTCGTTTGTGTGTTGACTATAGAGAGTTGAATAAGCTAACCAAGAAGAATAGACACCCGCTTCCGGGGATTGATGATTTTTTTAATCAGCATGTAGGCGCCTCGGTATTTTCTCTGTTGGACTTGGATGCGGGGTTCCATCAGCTAAGGGTGGCTGAGGACAACATAGATAAGACTGCTTTCAGAACTCCGGACGGTTTCTTTGAATGGCTAATTATGCCTTTTTGGTTGATAAATGCACCCGCTTATTTTGTTGATTTGATGAGTAGGGTATTTCGGGAGTTCCTAAACAAATTTGTCGTAGTCTTTGTTGATGATATTTTGATATTCTCTAAGAGTGAAGAAGAGCATGCCCAGCATTTGGGAGAAGTTTTGAAAACCCTCTGTGATAATCAGCTAAAGGTTGTAACAACCCGTATTTTTAATAACATGTTATAATGTAAAACAAGGCAGAATTAAATTCTAAAATCTGAATCAAGGGAAACAGGTTGTGCCATTGCGTTCGTTTCGGAAAAATACGCGAAATAGAGTCCGAGTTTTCGAAAAACGGAGTCCGTATGACCAAGTTATGGCCCAATGAAGTTTTCAGAAAATTCTAAGCCCGAAAACAGTTCAAATTCGAATTTGAATTCGAATTTCAGCAAACAGGATGGGCAGGAATTTTCCCGCCCCAGGCAGGGTCGACACAGGGGTCGACATCAGTGTCGACCCCCCCAATGGGTCGACACCCATGTCGACCCATGGGTCGACACCCATGTCGACCCAGGGGTCGACCCCCCTGGTCGGACCAGTTTTTCTGGTGCACCATTTGTGACCTGTGAGTCTTGCTCTAGAAGTTTCTGACGGGATTTGACAGACCTGATGTGTTTTAGGGTTAATCCTATGGCTAATAACACCCTAATCTTCTATAAAAAGACCCCTAGACCTAACCTAATCACTCATTAATCATTCCTACAACTAAACTATGTCAAAATGTTCTCTCATGGCCTCCACTCTCTTGCTAAAGTTTCTACCTTCATTCATATGAGAGTTTGAGTGTTCAAATCAAGTAAAAGAGCCCTCATTCTTCCTTAAAGAATCCATCTTTCTTCTTAGCAAATCAAAGAAGCATCTTATTCTCTCAAAGCTTGGATTGGATCTTATTTTATTTGCGGATTTGCTAGTGGCTTCGTCTCAATCTTTATATATATTAATCCTAGTCTTCATAGCATTGTAAGCCCTCTTCTACTACTAGATACAAACTATGAATTTAAACATGTCATGTTGCAAGTTGAGTTTGGGCTTAAATATCATTTTGTGCTTTGAATCTATCATGTGAGGCTTAGATCTATCCTATGTATGATTGTGAAATCATTACCTTGTCTTCTTGGGTTGAAAGCTCTTACCTTTGTTTAGAAATGTTGCATGTAGCAACATAAAGACTCTCACTTGACCTTAATGTTAACTTGTCATGATAGGATCTATATGCTAGTTTAGATCTTTGTGCTTTCACCTATTTGCTAAGTAACAAATATGCATATTTTGGGGCCAAATATGATATATGCAAGTTTTTAGATGAATACCTATGTCTCTTGAGCCACCATGTTTAACTTGTGGCCAAATATCACCTTATGCCCACCTTGTCATATCATTATGTTTTCCTTTTTTTCATCTATCTTGTGTTGATGCGAACATAGAAGCGTTGGGGTTACGTTATGGGTAAACTTAAATACATGAAACATGAACGTGAAATATGACATGAAGCATGACTTTGAAAACATGACATATGATTATGCTTGAAAACCATAGTTTTATGATAAACATAAATATGGTCATGACACTTAGAAAACATGAAATTGACCAACTCGAGGTTGGGTTGAGTTTGCAACGTAAGACTACCCGGAACCGCCCGGCTTAACTAGTAGTTGCAAACAATAGGACCCAATGTGAGTAGTTGGTCATGCCGCACCTAAAACCCGAGGTTAGACTAGGTTGTGGTATAAACCTACCCGGACCCGCCCGGCTTAACTAGTAACCACAACTAGGTCTAATGTGAGAGGTTGGGGTGCATTAAGTTAATTAATGCCACATGATATGGTTAAGTTAATTTGACGTGGTTACTTAACCGATATAACATGAATGGGTAGGATAAGTAAAACCGGGCTTGATTTACTTATTGACACTTAACCATGTAATACGATTAGTGGATGGGGTTAAGTTAACTTATACTTAACTAATCCGACTCGATAATTTAATGGGGTTAAGTTAACCTACACTTAACCAATTTAACTCGATAATTTAATGGGGTTAGGTTAACCTACACTTAACCAATTTGACTCGATAATTTAATGAGGTTAAGTTAACCTACACTTAACCAATTTGACTTGATAATTTAATGGGGTTAAGTCAACCTTCACTTAACCAATTTGGCAAGATAATATTGATAGGGTTAAGTCATAGATTACTTGAATATACTTAACCACTTGAACATGATTGGTTGATAGGGTTAAGTCATAGATTACTTGAATATACTTAACCACTTGAACACGATTGGTTGGTAGGGTTAAGTCATGAACCACTTGGGTACACTTAACCAACTTGATACATGTTTGGATAGGGTTAACCACACTTAACCCGTTAGAAATCCTAGTTACGCGGTCCTTTTCAGCAGTAACCCACTAGAGAGTATCGGGATACCCTAGGGACTAGGCTAGGGTGGGGCACGATTACTGGACTGGATTGTAAGTGACCAAAAAGACGGCGAAAGTAGGTGCGCCATTCGTAGATTCCGGCGGACCATGGTCGTGCACATGGTCTGGGGATGAAAGACAGACATGGGCACCAGTAGGTTTGGACTGTGCGTGCTTGTTTTCGTGTCAGTGGTTGGCACCCTAGGGCCCGGATACACCCTAGGGTGGACCTAGCATAGTTTGACTACATTCCGGTTTTAGGCCGTATGACACCGACACTTGACGAGTTAGGCTTATAAGGAGCCGATCGACTAGAACGAGTAGTTGGACCTTGACTTAGGTCACCTCATGACTTGGGCCTATTGGGCCATGGGATCAATTCTTGATTTTACTTGACATGGATTAAGATACTAGTACTATATTGGTGCAACACTTAACCTTGTATATGCGATGTCACCTTTGATCATGTTCTGCTATCTTGTTTACCATGCTAGTTAATCACCATCATCATGTTCATCTCAGTTTCTCATGTTAAGTTAACTTCATTAGTTTTTAGACTAATAGTAGGTAGGACTTACTCAGTCTTTATGACTGACCCATTTTCCTTTCGCCTCTTTTCTTCCGTCCCCCCCCCCAGGTTTACAGGGTGGGAACACTGTTACTTAGCTGGATCTTTTGCTGCTTTTCTGGATAGCTCACGTATGGTTCGAGCATGCTATGGCCTTATGATACTTTGGGGATAGTTACTTTATATTTCCTTTTCAAGTTTTCAGTTTATGTTCTAGACTTTGTTTTATGGGAAAATAATGAACAGGTACTTTGATGTAACATGACTATGGTTTTGAAATGCTAGTTTTATCCGCTGCTTTATTTACTCTGTTTTTCTTACATGTTCTGTCTTGTGATATCTGCATGCATGTTTACCTTGTTTAACGCCCCTCCAAAGCTAGTGTGCTTGCAAGAGTTACCCTGGCAGAGGTGGGGTGTTACATTTGGTATCAGAGCATAAGGTTTACAAGATTTGAGCAAAAGGTTTTTAAAACTTACCTTTTGAAAAAATATTTTTCAAAACCAATTAAGTATTTTCCAAGAAAAGTCTAGTTTATTTTAAAAGGCTGTTCCCCAAAAGCCATTAGCACTATCCTTCGTTTCTTCATTCTGAATCTATCTTTTTCTTCGTTTTAGTATGGCCGATCGCTTTAATATCCCGGAAGGCGTACAAGTACCCGTCTGGTTCCGGAGATTTATGGAGGCAAGGGCGAATGAAGCCGGCCCCGCGAACATTCCTCCTCCTTCCCCCGTCGCTAACATTTCTCCCCCTCCCGTAGCTGAGTTTCCTCCTCCTCCTCAGCATCCGCAAGAGGATTTCGCAAGGTTTGCAAGAACTTTAAGGCGATGGGTGGCAAGAATTTTGTCGGAACGGAGACTTCTGTGGAGGCAAGAAACTGGTTATAGGAAACTGAAGACCTCTTTGCTATCTTTGATGTGGAAGATCGTAGGAAAGTTCTGTTGGCGGTATGGCTATTGAAAGGGGAAGCTGCTTATTGGTGGGTAATCACCACCACTACTAGACCAATTGAGACTTGGGATGATTTTAGGAGAAGGTTTGGACTGAGGTTTCTATCATCGACAAAAGAGAACCTTCAGATGGAGAGGTTCCTATCACTAGAGCAAGGGGACATGACCGTTAGAGAATACGTGGATAAGTTTAATCAACTTGCTCAGTTCGGTCTAGAATGGGTTAACACAGCTCGGAAGAAGGCCCTACACTTTGCTCTAGGGTTGAACGAGCCATTGCGCGGTTTGGCCATGACTCATATACCCATGGGGGCGACCTTCGAAAATTTGGTGAATACGGCCCTACTTCAAGAGGAAGATAAGAGTGACAAGAAGAAGGTCAAGGCAGATAAGTCTCAAGGCAAGAAGATAGACTCCGGGAAAGGAGGAAAGAACGACAACACGTCAAGTAAGAAGAGGAAATGCAACTTTTGTGGGATCAAGGGGCATCTGGCCAAGGATTACAGGAAGAAGAAGAGGAAGTTAGGCGAGTGTTTTCATTGCGGAGAGTCTGGACATTTTAGCAAGGATTGCCCGAAGAAGCAAGGACAGGGGCAAGGACAAACTCAGCAAGCAGGACCCTCTGGAGGGCAGTTGCAGGCTCTCCTCACTCTTCCAGCTTTTGATCGAGGTAGAGTTTCTGTAGAAAGTCATGTTTACACTCCTGATTTCCCTATTCATACCTTATTTGATTCTGGCACATCGCATAGTTTTATTTCTGATCTTGTTGAAAGTTTGCACCTAAGTACTAGTCTAGTTGAGGTCCCGTTAGTGTTTCAAATCCAATTGGGGGTTCCGCCCATCTACCTGTGATTTGTATGGATTTGAAAATCTCTATCTTGAGCATAGAATTCATGTGTAATGCTTAGGTTCTCGGGTTTATGGGGTACGGGTTGATTTTGGGTGTGGATTGGTTGTCCAGTTATGGAGCCATTCTTGACTGTGAGCATAGGGTAGTGAGGCTCATGACTCACCTCGGTAATACCCTAGAAATTTCTTGTAACCCTAGAGGTCCCGTCATGTTATGTTATCTTGAATCTCTTGACTCGTCCATCGATGATCGGCGACCTGTAAGGGTGGTCCGAGACTATCCAGATGTCTTTGAAGAAGTTTAGGGGTTACCCCCTAAACGAGAGATAGATTTCCGCATTTATCTAGTCGATAATGCCAAGCCAGTATCATTGCCCGTTAGGCACATGGCCCCACATGAAAGAAGAGAGCTCAGTAAGAAAATCAAGGAGTAGCTTGAGAAAAATTTCATTAGGCGAAGCATTTCAGAATGGGGTGGTCCGGTGGTATTCGCTACTAAGGCGGATAGTCCATTTCACTTAAGCATAGGTTAGAGAAATCACCCTAGTAAGTACATTTGGCAACGTGGATTGGCACTTGTTTTAAAGAGATAGTTTTCTGCGTGGGATACCATATAGTATGTAAACGAGATCCAAGATTCACTAACGAATTTTGGAAAGCTTGCATGAAACCATGAGTACGCAGTTGGGTGGAAGCCAAGTATTTTAGGAAAAGAATAAGTGGAAGTGGAACGAGAGGCAACAGTGAAATGAGTTCTAACTCATATTTTGGAAATAAGAATTAAGAACTACGGAATTGTGAAGTTAAAAGACGGTCAAGGCACGATGGGATTAAGCACAAGAAAATGCGGCTTAGAAGATTGAAGACTAGATACGCGCATTAAATCTCCTTCTAAGAGTATATCCTTGATCCCTAAATTCCGTAGAGCTTACTCGCATGCTATCTTTTAAGTATATCCTCTTGGTCCTATCCTCAATCTTAGTTCTGTTGCAAACCCCATAAGGAGTATGACTCGCCTGTTTGTGATATATAGTTGCGGTTAAGATGTTCGTCACCAAACTATTTGGACTTTATGGGATATGGGTAATAATTGATAGACTTACAAAGAGAGCCCATTTTATTCCGGTGAAAAGCAAGAGGACCGTATCATGGCTAGCATCTGTTTATCTTCGAGAGATAGTGCGGTTGCATGGAGTTCCTTCTAGCATAGTTAGCGATCGTGACCCAATCTTCACTAGCCAATTCTGGAATAGTTTGCAAGAAGCGATGGGTACGCGATTGAATCTGAGTACAGCCTATCACCCCTAGATGGATGGCCAAACCGAAAGGGTGAATAGAGTGCTAGAAGATCTTTTGAGGCTTTGTGTTCTTGACTTTGGTGGTACTTGAGAAGACCACCTTCCTCTTGTAGAGTTTTCTTATAATAATAGCTATCAAGCCAGCATAGGGATGGCACCATTTGAAGCTTTGTATGGGAGGCCGTGTAGGTCACCATCTTGTTGGTGGGAGACAACAGATAGGCTTATACTTGGGCCCGATATGATACGGGACACGTCCGAAAAAGTTGAATTGGTGAGAAGACGGATGAAAGCGGCCCAAGATAGACAGAAATCCTATGCTGACAAGCGAAGGGCAGATTTGGAATTCGAAGTGGGAGACAGGGTTTTCGTGAAGGTTTCTCCTTTGCGTAATGTGGTACGCTTTGGAGCAGTGGGGAAGCTGGCACCAAGGTTCGTAGGACCCTTCCCTATCATAGAGAGAATTGGAAAGATGGCCTATAAGGTGGAATTGTCCGAAAAGCTAGCCGGAGTACACAATGTCTTTCATGTCTCGCATCTCCGAAAGTGCCTACATGAGTCCGCTGAGGTGGTTGAACCAAGCATTCTTGAAGACATTGAGGTAGAGAAAGAGGTAACCTTGAGAAGAGCTCCGATTCGTATTTTGGGAACAGAGATCAAGAAGTTAAGGAATCGAGAAGTCAAGTTGGTGAAAGTTCAGTGGAGTGAAGCCGATGAAGACGCAAATTGGGAAACCAAGGAGAAGATGCGTGGGCTTTATCCATTCCTTTTTGAGGGTACATTCTCAATTTCCTCTCCTAAGTAGCATATCTTTCTTTTTGCTATCCGTGTTTATCCTTTTTATCTTGTTATCTCGTTAACCTTGTCATAAGAACCTTAGGTAGAAACCCTTTGGATGAAACATGTATTTGAAACATGTTATGCTTGATGGTTGCAAGTGTTTGCACGTGGATACTCCTGGATGCATGATACACATTAGGCACTAAGATCGACTCACACACTTTCATGTTGCATATGCATGAGTGCTTATACTTATTCATGGATGAAACTTGTTATGCTATCACGTGGATGTTGCATATGGATGAATGTTATGTGCACTCATGTAGAGATTATAAGTTATAGGAATTTGCATACATATGGACTCATTTCACTAACATGTTTTGCATTAAGGGGGTTTACTGAATCAGTAACCTCCTGATTTTCGCATTAGATAAGTACATATACACACACCTTTGCATATGATCATACAGCATTTAGAATCCTTTAAGGACAATGACTGCACGTGGATGATGTTTTGAGTAGATGGATGATGGATGGTAGGATACGTTCTTCCTAACTTGGAGATTTCGGGGACGAAATCCTTTAAGGAGGGGAGAACGTAACAACCCGTATTTTTAATAACATGTTATAATGTAAAACAAGGCAGAATTAAATTCTAAAATCTGAATCAAGGGAAACGGGCTGTGCCATTGCGTTTGTCTCGGAAAAATACGTGAAATAGAGTCCGAGTTTTCGAAAAACGGAGTCCGTATGACCAAGTTATGGCCCAATGAAGTTTTCAGAAAATTCTAAGCCCGAAAACAGTTCAAATTCGAATTTGAATTCGAATTTCAGCAAACAGGATGGGCGGGAATTTTCCCACCCCAGGCAGGGTCGACACAGGGGTCGACACCAGTGTCGACCCCCCCCAATGGGTCGACACCCATGTCGACCCAGGGGTCGACCCCCCTGGTCGGACCAGTTTTTCTGGTGCACCATTTGTGACCTGTGAGTCTTGCTCTAGAAGTTTCTGACGGGATTTGACGGACCTGATGTGTTTTAGGGTTAATCCTATGGCTAATAACTCCCTAATCTTCTATAAAAAGACCCCTAGAACTAACCTAATCACTCATTAATCATTCCTTCAACTTAACTATGTCAAAATGTTCTCTCATGGCCTCCACTCTCTTGCTAAAGTTTCTACCTTCATTCATATGAGAGTTTGAGTGTTCAAATCAAGTAAAAGAGCCCTCTTTCTTCCTTAAAGAATCCATCTTTCTTCTTTGCAAATAAAAGAAGCATCTTATTCTCTCAAAGCTTGGATTGCATCTTATTTTATTTGCGGATTTGCTAGTGGCTTCGTCTCAATCTTTATATATATTAATCCTAGTCTTCATAGCATTGTAAGCCCTCTTCTACTACTATATATAAACTATGAATTTAAACATGTCATGTTGCAAGTTGAGTTTGGGCTTAAATATCATTTTGTGCTTTGAATCTATCATGTGAGGCTTAGATCTATCCTATGTATGATTGTGAAATCATCACCTTGTCTTCTTGGGTTGAAAGCTCTTACCTTTGTTTAGAAATGTTGCATGTAGCAACATAAAGACTCTCACTTGACCTTAATGTTAACTTGTCATGATAGGATCTATATGCTTTTTTAGATCTTTGTGCTTTCACCTATTTGCTAAGTAACAAATATGCATATTTTGAGGCCAAATATGATATATGCAAGTTTTTAGATGAATACCTATGTCTCATGAGCCACCATGTTTAACTTGTGGCCAAATATCACCTTATGCCCACCTTGTCATATCATTATGTTTTCCTTTTTTTCATCTATCTTGTGTTGATGTGAACATAGGAGCGTTGGGGTTACGTTATGGGTAAACTTAAATACATGAAACATGAACGTGAAATATGACATGAAGCATGACTTTAAAAACATGACATATGATTATGCTTGAAAACCATAGTTTTATGATAAACATAAATATGGTCATGACACTTAGAAAACATGAAATTGACCAACTCGAGGTTGGGTTGAGTTTGCAACGTAAGACTACCCGGAACCACCCGGCTTAACTAGTAGTTGCAAACAATAGGACCCAATGTGAGTAGTTGGTCAAGCCGCACCTAAAATCCGAGGTTAGACTAGGTTGTGGTATAAACCTACTCGGACCCGCCCGGCTTAACTAGTAACCACAACTAGGTCTAATGTGAGAGGTTGGGGTGCATTAAGTTAATTAATGCCACATGATAGGGTTAAGTTAATTTGACGTGGTTACTTAACCGATATAACATGAATGGGTAGGATAAGTAAAATCGGGCTTGATTTACTTATTGACACTTAACCATGTAATACGATTAGTGGATGGGGTTAAGTTAACTTATACTTAACTAATCCGACTCGATAATTTAATGGGGTTAAGTTAACCTACACTTAACCAATTTAACTCGATAATTTAATGGGGTTAGATTAACCTACACTTAACCAATTTGACTCGATAATTTAATGGGGTTAAGTTAACCTACACTTAACCAATTTGACTTGATAATTTAATGGGGTTAAGTCAACCTTCACTTAACCAATTTGGCAAGATAATATTTATAGGGTTAAGTCATAGATTACTTGAATATACTTAACCACTTGAACACGATTGGTTGATAGGGTTAAGTCATAGATTACTTGAATATACTTAACCACTTGAACATGATTGGTTGGTAGGGTTAAGTCATGAACCACTTGGGTACACTTAACCAACTTGATACATGTTTGGATAGGGTTAACCACACTTAACCCGTTAGAAATCCTAGTTACGCGGTCCTTTTCAGCAGTAACCCACTAGAGAGTATCGGGATACCCTAGGGACTAGGCTAGGGTGGGGCACGATTACTGGACTGATTGTAAGTGACCAAAAAGACGACGAAAGTAGGTGCGCCATTCGTAGATTCTGGCGGACCATGGTCGTGCACATGGTCCGGGGATGAAAGACAGACATGGGCACCAGTAGGTTTGGACTGTGCGTGCTTGTTTTTGTGTCAGTGGTTGGCACCCTAGGGCCCGGATACACCCTAGGGTGGACCTAGCACAGTTTGAATACATTCCGGTTTTAGGCCGTATGACACCGACACTTGACGAGTTAGGCTTATAGGGAGCCGATTGACTAGAACGAGTAGTTGGACCTTGACTTAGGTCACCTCATGACTTGGGCCTATTGGGCCATGGGATCAATTCTTGATTTTACTTGACATGGATTAAGATACTAGTACTATATTGGTGCAACACTTAACCTTGTATATGCGATGTCACCTTTGATCATGTTCTACTATCTTGTTTACCATGCTAGTTAATCACCATCATCATGTTCATCTCAGTTTCTCATGTTAAGTTAACTTCATTAGTTTTTAGACTAACAGTAGGTAGGACTTACTCAGTCTTTATGACTGACCCGTTTTCCTTTCGCCTCTTTTCTTCCGTTCCCCCCCCCCCAGGTTTACAGGGTGGGAACACTGTTACTTAGCTGGATCTTTTGCTGCTTTTCTGGATAGCTCACGTATGGTTTGAGCATGCTATGGCCTTATGCTACTTTGGGGATAGTTACTTTATATTTCCTTTTCAAGTTTTCAGTTTATGTTCTAGACTTTGTTTTATGGGAAAATAATGAACAAGTACTTTGATGTAACATGACTATGGTTTTGAAATGCTAGTTTTATCCGCTGCTTTATTTACTCCGTTTTACTTACATGTTCTATCTTGTGATATCTGCATGCATGTTTACCTTGTTTAACGCCCCTCCAAAGCTAGTGTGCTTGCAAGAGTTACCCTGGCGGAGGTGGGGTGTTACAAAGGTAAAGTTCTCCTAATGCCATTTTTGGATAAAGGAGGTGAGACTCTTGGGGCATGTAGTCTCGAAAGAAGGGATAGCTGCAGATCCCACGAAGGTGGTTGTAGTGCAGGATTGGCAGATTCCTAAAAATGCAACCGAGGTGAGAAGCTTTCTTGGGATGGCAGGTTATTATAGGAATTCATTAAGGACTTCGCGAAGATATCAACCCCTCTCACCAATCTAACAAAGAAGAATTTGGCATTTTCATGGGACATAGACTGTGATGTTGCTTTCCAACGACTGAAGAGGGCTCTGACAACAACCCATGTTTTTACCTTGCCTGATGGAAGTAAAGTGTTTAATGTTTATACTGATGCGTGCGGTACAAGGCTTGGTACGGTTATGATGCAAGAAGGGAAAGTAATATGTTACAGGGGTAGATAGTTGAGAGTTCATGAGAAGAACTACCCCACCCATGATCTAGAGCTAGCTACCGTAGTATTCGCGCTAAAGACGTGGCGTCATTATTTACTTGGAGAAAGGTTTGAGTTATACACTGATCATAAATCTCTCAAGTATCTATTCTCTCAGAAGGATCTCAACTTAAGGCAACAACGGTGGATTGAATTCTTAGCTTCTTATGATTTTGAAATTGCTTATACCCCTGGCAAGGGTAATATGGCGGTAGATGCACTAAGTAGGCAGAGGGTGGCCCTGAGTCCTCTGTTTGTGGAAAGAAAGAACTTGGAGTTCATATCAGCTTTTGATTTTAGACCCTCCATCGAGGTTTTGCCTGATTTGTTTGCATCCTTGGAGATACGACCGACCCTTATGGGCCAGATAGGAGCTTCACAACAAGATGACCCACAGATTCTGGACATCATGGATAAGCTAAGAAGAGGGGAGACTTCTAGTCACCTCAGTAGATATGCCATAGATGAAAAGGGATGGTTGCGACGAGATGGAAGGCTTTGTGTTCCTCAAACTGGAAGCATGATAATGGCAGTCCTAGAAGAAGCCCACCATTCTAAGATGACCATTCATCCAGGCGGTGATAAGATGTACACGGACATAAAGAGGGTTTTCTTTTGGGATGGTATGAAGAAGGATGTGGCAGAATTAGTTTCACAATGTTTAGTTTGCCACCAAGTCAAAGCTGAGAAAAAGAAGCCCGGTGGAGTACTTCATCCGTTGGAGGTTCCGCAGTGGAAATGGGAGAGCGTCTCTATGGATTTCATAGATGGTTTGCCTAGATCGAAGAAAGGTAACACCAGTCTCTGGGTGGTAGTGGATAGACTCACTAAGAGCGCACACTTTACTCAAGTTAAGAGTAAGAGGATGGCATCATGGTTGGCAGCAATTTATGTTCGTGAGATAATTCGTCTTCATGGAGTACCTTCCAGCATCATGAGCGATCATGACCCCATCTTTACCAGTGAATTTTGAAGGAGCTTGCAAGAAGCATTAGGTACACAGTTGTGTTTGAGCACCGCTTATCATCCTCAGACCGATGGGCAAATGGAGAGGATGAATAGGATTCTTGAGGATCTTTTGAGGCTGTGTATCCTAGACTTCGGAGGGACTTGGGAAGAGCATCTTCCTTTAATAGAGTTTGCATATAATAACAATTATCAAGCTAGCATCGGCATGGCACCCTTCGAAGCATTGTACGGGCGACCCTGTAGATCACCCTGTAGATCAGATCTAAATTGACCACAACATGATAACCATAAGATGATCCAAATAACAAATTAGATCCGTAATTAAAAGTAGTTCTGACATGATAAGGGTTGAGATCCAAGTCATAGTCAATTCCAAATGTCATAGATTCACAAATTACAATAGAACTTATATGATTCAGTCATAGGCATAGATCTAGATTACAATATCATGGATTCACAAATTACAATAAATCTGATATGATTCAGTCACAGGCATAGATCCAAATTTATAGTCATAACATGTTTACTTTTATTTATTTAAATCTAAAGGCAACTGAAACTCACAGTGTTCGGATCTAGAACAATAGAAGGAGAAGAAAATAGTAGATGAATCTCATATCTACGCTTGAATCTCTAAATTTGATTGCAGAAGAAGAAAGAGTTTTGATTCAGTCTAAATAGCAGCAGCACTTAGGCCTTCATTGATTTTCAGTGAAGAAAACAAGAGAAATGAGCCTCTATTTATAGCTGTCAGCCCCTGAACCGACTTAGCCATGTCATCCCTAGGGGGATCGACCCTGGTGTCGACACGCCCCTTGGGGGGTCGACTCACCTAGGAGGGATTTTCCCGCTCACCCCGAATTCTGTAATTTTGAACTTTTTTGAACTTTCTGGACCTGATTTCGAATTCTCCGACCTATATATATATATATATATATATATATATATATATATATATATATCTTGTGTGTATACAAACTCCAAATCCTCATAACTTCTTCATACAGTGTTCGTTTTACGCAAACCAAATGTCTATCTTGACCAAAATTTCAAGACGGACGCAATGGCGTAGTCCGTTTCCCTTAATTCTAAGTATTAAACTAATTATTATTTAATTTATCCTCTTTTAGTGTTGTTAAATACGGGGTGTTACATTCCCCCCTACTCAAAAGATTTCCTCCCCGAAATCTTCAAGTTAAGAAGAATGCATATCCTACCATCCATCACCCATCTACTCATCCATTAATAACTGGCATCCATTATCCTTAAAGACTTCTAATGTTTATATGAACATATGCAAAGTTGTGCGTATATGTCCCAACACTAATGCGAAAATCAGGCGGTCCACTGATTCAATTGACCTCCTTAATGCAATGTATGTTAGTGCCATGAATCCAACATGTATGCAAATAATCCTATTATAACATGTAAGTTCTATATGGGTGCACAAACATCCGTCCAAACGCAACATCCATGTGATAATACATTTAATTTCATCCATTAAAAGAAGAAAAATGCACATACATCCATATGCAGCATGAAAGCGATTGAGCTGATCTAGTGCCTAATGTGTGTGTATATGCATCCACGAGCAACCATTAGCAAACACTTGCATCCATGAAACATAACATGTCTGAAACACATGTTTATGTCCATGGGATTCCTACCTAAAGGTCAAAGATTCGATTGACAGGATATACTTAAATGATAGAAACAAGCATAAATAAAAACTTTGGAAAAGGAAGTTAAGATCACACCCTCAAAAAGAAAGGATATAAAGCACGAATCTTGTCTTTGGTCTCCCAAGTTGCATCCTCTGGGTTATCTCCCCACTGAACCTTCACCAACTTGATTTCGTTATTGCGTAGCTTCTTTACTTCTGACCCAAGAATAGGGAACGAACTCGTCTTACTGTCGCCTCCCGTTCCACCTCTACTTCTTCTAATACACTCGACTCAACTACTTCTGCTGTATCATGCAAGCACTTCCGCAAATGAGAAACATGGAAAACATCATGAATGCTGGATAGTCTCTCTGGCAGCATTACCCTATAGGCCATTTGGCCAATCCTTTCTGTTATGGGAAATGGCCTTACAAATCTTGGTGCCAACTTCCCTGCAGATCCAAAGCGAACCTCATTCCTCAAAGGTGACACTTTAATGAAAGCCATCCTACTTCAAATTCAATGTCAGTCCTTCTCTTTCCTGCGTAGGATTTCTGCCTATCTTGAGCGGTCTTCATTCGTCGTCTAATAAGATCAATCTTTTCAGACTTTTCTCTAACCATATCTGGTCCAAGTAATAGCCTTTCTGCATATTCCCATTAACAAGTTGGTGACCTACAGGGTCGTCCGTACAACGCTTCAAAGAGTGTCATGCCAATGCTAGTTTGATAACTGTTGTTACAGGCAAACTCTACTAAAGGAAAATGCTCTTCCCAAGTCCCTCCGAAGTCAAGGATACACAATCTCAAGAGATCTTCAAGAACTCTATTCACCCTTTCCATTTTCCCATGGGTCTGAGGATGATAAGAGATGCTCAAACGTAACTGTCTACCTAATGCTTCTTGCAAACTCCTTCAAAACTCACTAGTGAAGATGGGGTCACGATCGCTTACAATGCGGGAAGGCACTCCATGAAGATGGACTATCTCTCGAATATATACTGCTGCCAACCAAGCTGCCGTCCTCTTACTCTTAAATGGAATAAAATAAGCGCTCTTAGTAAGTCTATCTACTCCCACCCAAATACTGGTGTTTCCTTTCTTTGATATACGCAAACCATCTATGAAATTCATAGTGACGCTCTCCCACTTCCACTGTGGAACCTCCAAAGGATGAAGTAAACCGCCAGGCTTCTTTTGCTCAGCTTTGACTTGCTGACAAACTAAACATCGAGAAACAAACTCTGCCACATCTTTCTTCATCCCAGCCCAAAAGAAAGCCCTCTTTATGTCCCTATATATCTTGTCACCACCTAGATGAATAGTCATCTTAGATTGATGGGCTTCTTCTAGGACTTCTTTTAGCAAACTTCCATTGTGAGGAACACAAAGCCTTCCATCTCGTCGCAACCACCCTTTATTGTCGATGGAATATCTATTGAGGTGACTAGAAGTCTCCCCTGTACTGAGCCTATCCAAGATGTCTGAAATCTGTGGATGATGTCGCTGTTACACTCCTATCTGATTCATAAGAGTAGGTCGTATCTCTAGCAATGCAAACAAACCAGGCAACAGCTCGGTGGAGGGTCTAAAATCAAAGGTCGATATAAAGTCCAAGCTTTTTCTTTCCACAAACAAAGGACTTAAGGCCATCCTCTGCCTACTTAGTGCATCTGCCACCACAATACCCTTGCCAGGGGTATAAGCAATCTCAAAATCATAAGAAGCTAGGAACTCCATCCACCTTTGTTGCCTTAAATTAAGATCCTTCTACGAGAACAAATACTTGAGAGATTTATGATTGATGTACAACTCGAATCTCTCTCCAAGCAAATAATAACGCCACATCTTAAGCGCGAATATTATGGCAGCTAGCTCTAAATCATGGGTTAGGTAGTTCTTCTTATGGACTCTTAGCTGTCTTCCTCTATAACACACTTCCTTCCCTTCTTGCATCAGAACCGTACCAAGCCCTATACCACAGGCATCAGCGTAAACTGTAAACACCTTATTCCCATCGGGCAAGGTCAATACTGGGACTGTTGTCAGAGCCCTCTTCAGTCATTGGAAAGCAACATCACAATCTATATCCCACGAAAACGCCAAGTTCTTCTTTGTCAGCCTGGTGAGTGGGGCCGATATCTTTGCGAAGTCCTTAATGAACTTCCTATAATAGCCTGCTAACCCCAAAAAGCTTCTCACCTCTGTTGCATTCTTTGGATCTCCCAGTCTTGAACTGCAACTACCTTTGCGGGATCTACTACTATCCCTTCCTTAGAAACCCCATGCCCTAGGAATCTCACCTCCTTTCTCCAAAAGTGGCATTTGGAGAATTTTGCCTTAAGCTGATGCGCACAGAGAGTTTTCAAAACTTCCCTCAAATGTTGGGCATGCTCTTCCTCACTCTTTGAGAAGATCAAGATATCATCAACAATGACCACGATAAATTTATTTAGAAACTCCCGAAACACCCTACTCACAAGATTAACAAAATAGGAGGGTGCGTTCGTCAACCCAAAAGGCATAACTAGCCATTCGAAGAAACCATCTAGAGTCCCAAAAGCGGTCTTATCTATACTGTTCTTAGCAACCCTCAACTATTGAAACCCCGTGGCTAGGTATAACTGAGAAAATACCAAGGCACCAACAAGCTGGTCGCACAAGTCATCTATCCTCGGAAGTGGGTGCCTGTTCTTCTTGGTGATCTTATTCAACTCTCTATAGTCCATACACGAACGAAGCGAACCATCTGCCTTAGTTGTGAATACTACTGAGCACCCCACTCAGATATGCTTCCTTTGATAAATCCTTTCTCAAGTAGCTCCCCTACTTGCTTACTCAGGTCCCTCCTTTCCCTTGGAGCCATATGGCGCATGGGCAATGCAACTGGCTTTGCATTATCTACCAAATATATGCGAAAATCTATCTCGCGCCTTAGGGGTAAACCTCGTACCTTATCAAAAACATCAAAATAATCTCGGACTATTGGAACAGATTGCAAATCGTCGATAGATGCATCAAGTGACTTTAGGAAACTAAGAATAACAGATCCTTGCGGGTCACAAGAAATCTCGAGGGTCCTCCCATGACAGGTCAGAAGCCTAGCAACCCTCCTCTCACAATCTAGAATGGCACCATATATGGTTAGCCAATCCATCCCTAGAATCAAACCGTAGCCCATAAACCCGAGCACATACGCGTCGCATTCAAACTCAACGCCTAAGATAGATATCCTCAAACCCCGACAAATCATGGAAACCACCAATGGGGTTTAAGATAATAATGGGATCCACTACCAAACTAGTATTTAAGTGCATATATTCAACCACAGAACTAGATATAAATGAATGTAAAGCGCCAAAATCAAAAAGAGTTCTAATAGGATGACTAGAAAGAGAATCAAACCTTCCATGGAAATTTTCTACCTCTATCTGGAGCACTGATCATGAGAGCAAGCACTTGCCCTCAAGAAGCTCCTGCTCTCTGGCCTTGTCCCTGTGATCCCTGTTTCTTCGGGAACTCCCTAGCAAAGTGTCCAACCTCTACACAATTGAAGCAAGTATTCTTCCTCCTTTTACAGTCTTTGACCAGGTGACCCTCTCGCCCATAACTGTGACATTTCCTCTTATCTGTAGCCTTGTCAATCTTTCCACCTTTCTTTGGTTGTTGTTGCTGCTGCTGTCCCTTCATGGGTCATGCCTTCTTATTTTCTGTTGTTTTCTCAGCTTTTACTTCCTTCTTTTCTACCTTGTCTTCCTCATGCATCAAGGCCATATCAACTAGCCATTCAAAAGTAGCTCCTATTGGAATGTGAGACATAGCTAACCTATGAAGGGGTTCATTCCGTCCTTTAGCAAAGCGCAAAGCCTTCTTATGTGAAGTTCCAACCAATTCCAATCCAAACCTTGCTAGCTGGTTAAATTTGTTCATATATTCTTTAACAGTCATGTTTCCTTGTTTGAGTGCCAAGAACCTCTCCATCTGCATGCTTTTCTCAGCTTGTGAAAGAAATTTTATTGCAAATCTTTGTCTAAAATCATCCCATATTTCTACCGGACGTCAAGCTTGGGTAACTTCCCACCAAAACGAAGCTTCATCTTTCGGTAGCCAGACAGCTAACTGAATCTTTCTCCAATTTTCCACTTTAAATAATACGAATAAGTCCTCGGTCTCCTTGAGCCAATTCCTTGCATCTACGAATGTTTCGGTTCCAAGGAATGGCTTCCCTCCCATGGCACATAAATCTTTGCAGATCTTAGCGAAATTATCTGCTTTTGGAGCAGGAGGAACGACGGGTACAACTGAGGGAGGAACGATTCCTAGGCCTTCGGCAGGTTCCGTAGCCTATAGATACCTGCGGAACCAACCACGTATTGTAATGCCCTCTGGAATGTTAGGTCCCCCAGACATGCTGAAACGAAAAGGAAAGAGATTTAGACAAAGGATCGAAGGATATTACATATGGCTTTAGGGAATATGTTTTTCAAAACGGACTTTTCCTTTTGAAAAAATGCTTTCATTTAAAACCTTTTTGAAAATAATTTTCAAAAACTTTTATCTAATCTGGTAACCTTCAGCTCAAATACCAAGTGTGACACCACGCGTTCGTTAATGTCACTCACAAAGGAAATGCATTAGGTTTCGTGAAGCGTTATAGGTAAACAGAAACAAAAATATTACAAGACAGATATAAAAATGATAGCAGAATTAAAAACTATATTTAACATAAAGCAACGTGGTCTGAAAACATCACATGTCAGAAATACATAAAAACCATTACATCATTGAAACTACTTTCTTGTACTTTAAAACATCCACTACTACAAAAGTGGGCATATTCGACACTAATTTGTGTGCGTTGCATGAAAAGTGTGGCGAAAGCTATGCATTTTTGATCTTCTACAACAACATTCATTTGTTGTTGCATTAGATGTGAACGCAGTGTTGTGGTTGGAATTCTTGTGCTTTGACGTGCAACACCAGTTCAAAGTGTTGCATTACATAAATACATGCCAGGTCAGCGATCCGCGTTATTAGTTTAAACAAATAAATAACCGTAGATATTGATTAATCCAACAGTTCAAACCAATCCCAATTTCGTATCTAAAACAATACCCCATCATCCAATCAGTGATAGCCACCTTGCTGTATTCTTCCGTGAAATTTTAGCGCGAATTTTTCCCCAAATTTTATTTCCCCGCTCCAAACTTTATAACAAATTTTCCTTTTTCAAATAAAAATTTATCGTTATTCCCAGAAGCTTTAATCACCATTTGCGTTGCTTTAATCACAAAATGTCCTTCGTCTACCAAGTTCCACAACCAAAATCAGATCTGAGAAGTTCCAAATCCAGATCTGAGTATCGCTGATTTGGTAAGAAATTTATGAATCCATTTTGGGTTGAATTTGAGGGGTTCAAAGATCTTGATCTGGTTTTACTACATGAAAGCTAAATAACCGATCCTCCCAGCTATCCCGAAATCGAGTTTGAGTTTCCTACTCTGCATAAGTCAATTCGGATTTGTGCCAGGGGTAAGATTTGCTTAAAATTTATTGCTTTTACTGGCAAAATTGGTTAAGTTGGAGTTTATTATTCAATAAACATTAAATCTAGTAAGATATTCCTATTTTAGTTGGGAGTTTAAGTTAATTATAGCATTAGTATGATTCCAATTGATTCCGTTATGCTGGCTTCCTATGTATTCCCCTTTTTCGCTTGTTCTCCAATAATTTATGTATAACGTATTCATATTATTTAATCTACTCTAGGGTAACAACATTTACAAGTCCATCGTCCTATAGTCCTTGCCACTTTCATAATTAGAATCAGAGCAATTTTGATTTTCTTCTTCTTGTTTTTCTTCTTTTTGGCCATTTCAATTCCATCTTGATCCTCATAATCAATAGAGAGGATAACATTATTTGTTCAAGAGTGTTTGTATTCAATGCAGCACTGATAAAAATAGGGTCTGGAATTGTGTCTGGATTAACAATTGGCTGGAAACTGAATCATTAGTGATATTAGTATTATGTGTGATGGAAACTGAGTCTTTAGATGTAACTCTAAGTATTTTTTTAATGCACACATTGTAACCATACATGCCAGATTACTAAACACACAAGCTTCCCTGGATTGCTTACTTGAACACCCATTGTTTACTTGAACACTCATTGTTTTCTTACTTGAACACCCATTGTTTGCTTACTAAACACAAACTGAGTCCGTCGCATTTCTTACTTGAACACCGATTGTTTGCTTATGTACTTAATGAATTTGACAAACTTCCTTATGGTTTACTGTTAAAACAAGACAAAGAACCATAACAAGAAAAAATAGGATGTATCTACAAGTAAAAAAAGTATTTTGTTATGTTGTTTTAGCCATAAAGTTATACAAGTCAAAACATTTTAACTAGTGAAAATAAGTTGGTTTTAAATGGGCTCTAGTTGTATAACTATTTTATACATTTCAATCTCAAGACAAGTCCACTATCCCAAAACTCCGATGTCATGATTCTATGTGTGTCATGATTCTATGTGTAGATAAGCAGCAAAGAAACATGCTTAGTAGGTTTGCCACTTTGGACTGGATACTGCTTGCCGGAATGTTGAGTAGTTGCATTGTGATTGCCTGCTGATGTTTTCATTGTATATCTGATACAAATCGTAAGTTCCTTATTCATTTGTGTGTTTCTAGCAATTGCAGCACCGGTGATTATCAAAACAAAAGGTGATAAATTTCGAAATAATTTTATTCATTTATTCATTTGTGTGTTTGAGAATTTGAGATGTAGCCACGAGGGACTCAGAAGCAATGCGGCACAAGAAAGGATCAATACTTTTGGCCACAACAAGGTTGAAGAGAAGAAGGCAAGTTTTAGGTTTGCAGAATCTTATTTTTTTGTTAGAAATCATATTGTTGAATTACTATTGTTATATTTACAGGAACTAATTTTGTTAAGTTCTAGGGGTCTATGTGGAATCCTTTATCATAAGCCATGGAGGCTGGGGAAATTATGGCTATTGCACTGTCTAATAAAAGGACGTTTTGGTAGACAAGAAAGGATCAATACTTATGGCTATTGCACTGTCTAATAATATTGAACTGTGAATCTACAAATATTGAACTGTCTAATAATTACGGCTATTGCACTGTCTAAACGTCCTTTATCATATTGAACAATCTAATAATTTGTAGATTCACAGTTCTGGTAAACGTCCTTTATCATAAGCCACATAGCCGTAATTGATAGACAAGAAAGGATCAATACTTATGGCTATTTGTAGAATAAAATTGTTGATAAAGGATTCTACATAGACAGTTCAATATTTGTAGATTCCCATATTTACCAGAATAAAAGGATTCATCTTACAAGCGTAATTGGTAATATTAGAAAATGGTCTAATGTTGATATCTCAGATGCATACCCAATTACGCTTGTAAGATGAATCCTTTTATGTTCGATACCACCAACATTAGCAGAAGTATATAATATACATTACTTGTGGTTTGATTATACAAACCAGTATTCACGATACAATGTCAAGGTGGGCGGGCAAAGTTTACGGATTCATTTTTTTAAAATGTACATTGCAATCCTTTAAAATTGATTTGTTCTCACAGCTATTTCAGAAATGCGTAGAGGTTAACAGACTATGTATATGTATTATATTACGAAATCATAAGACCGAGACTGGCATTTAACTTTACAGATGAAAGTCCAACTGATTACTGTTGTAATTACCTTTAGGAACATCCAAGGAAATTATAAAAATTTATAGGACATGAGATGATTACTGTTGTGATTACTGTTAGCGCTGGGAGATGGATGCGGATTTGTTGAGGCGATGAGATGAGCTGATGTTGTGATATTGTTCATCAGATGATGCTTGTTATTACAGTTTAGGTTTATGATAGAAGCATGTAGATCTTATGTTCTTGTTGTATTCAGCCGAAAATGTGTTACTGATGTATTAGTTGTATCCGATTTGATGTTATTTGTTTATAATACACTCTTATGTACAAAATTGGTACTGCAATTTTTTTAATTAAAACGTTGTATTTTCTTTCTTCTTATGTAGCATTTGCCTTTTTTACTGTTGCATTTAATATGTTTTTCTGATGTTGCATTTCAAGATAATGGTGTTGCATTATATTATGCAGTGGTGTTGCATTGAAAAAAATATATTAATGCATGTGGGCCCCACAGCTGATGTGGCGCGTGACACGTGGACAATTGATGCGTCGTCTGACACGTATGCAGCTGACGTGGAAGGATGATGTGGCGTGTGACACGTGGGCAGCTTACGTGGAAAGCTGACGTGGTCTCCTTATCGTGACCTAGCAGCTAGTGTTTAAGGCAATGCTGTGTTTTGTTGCATTATGTGCAAATAGTGTTGCATTACAGCTATAATGCAACACTTTCTTTATGTGGCCGTAGGTAGGCAAAAGTGTTGCCTTAGATGGCTAATGCAACGGCCGCGGATGCCACGCCCCCTTGGTGTTGCCTATTTGAAAAAATGGCCTACGGCAACGCTTTTTTGATCTACGGCCACAGAAAAATAGTGTCGAATATGCCCATTTTTGTAGTAGTGATCAGAGTACATAAAAGAAGAAAAAATCCTCAAATAAAACATAGCCATAGTAGCAAGGATAGGAGCTTGAGCCATACATCTAAGTAGCTCTAGCAAAATGAAAGAAGAATCACGGTCAAGCCTAAGTATTCCCACCCTGAGAACCTGGTGAGGGAGGGGGAACAGAAAAGAAGAGGAAACAAAAAGGGCCAGACATAAAGTCTGGCGAGTCCAGTTACTTTTAGCAAGTAAATAAGTAAAAGTAGCATGACAGACATATAAAGTGGATAAGAGAGAGATAACAACATATAAGGTGGGTATGACAAAGTAAACATGATAGAGTGTATACACTTCTCTAAAGATTACTCTGCACTAATACTAATATAACCTGAATGAGATGATCCCAACAACTATAAAATGGTGGACTTAGGTATGCGTCCCAATGTATCCATACCACCACCCTAATTGATCGGCTCCCTACTCCGCGTAGATACTCTGTGTCGGCCTCACCATAGGAAGTATCACGTCCAACAGTGAAAACTCTTTGCTGATATACACAGCCATATCTACAGGTGTCACGATCGTCTTAGCCCCCTCTTCCCGGCCCATGCACGCACATGTGCCCGGTCGGTTTGCGCCGCCTACACCGTCCTCCTTATTTGGATCTCTTACATTCAGCCCAGTAAGCGTGCCCCAACTCCGACCTAGTTCGGAGTACTCGTTTGATACCTATTAAGGGTTACTGATTGAAATGGGTCCCACACAATTTGATACAAGCTCTCCCCCTTGTCTTGTATCCCTACTAGGATTTCCATTGGTTATGTATACCACTAAGTGTCTTTAATTACACAACCCTGTCATTTTTACAAGTTATGCTTACCCTAAAAAGGTGTCTTTAATTAGATAAATCGAATATTTCCATGGATATGTATACCACTAGGTGTCTTTAATTACATAACCTTATCGGGTTAAGTTTGTGGGCCTATATATAAATATTACCCACCCCCTTAGATTTACTTAACCAATCCACTTCTCAACCAAATTTACGTAATCTCAACTTAAGTTTATATACAGTCCCTATGGATTCAACTAGGTTAAGCATTCAAGGTTTATTACCATATTTTCATTTATGGTTACGGTATGCAAGACCTCCCACATTAAGCCTACCATTTGCGGATGCTGGACATGCCAAGCGGATCCGAGTAGATTTATTCCACAAATTAGGCTTAACCTCGTGTCTTAGCATGTCTCGTATTTGTGCACCTAAACCTCCCACAATAGATTCACCACTTGTGGTCGTTGGATATGCCAGGCGGGTCCGGGCAGACTTCCACCACAAGTGCAATCTAACCTCGTGTCTAGTCGCAATTACAGTTTCTAATTATTTTAATCCTAGGCATTTCATTATTAGCTAATTTTTCCTTTGTCGTTATAGGTTATAGGTTTCATGCCCCTTTTTCCCCAATTATGTTCATAGTGAATTATATGTCCAAATTCAAATACATATACATTATTCAAATTATACCAATTTTCACCTTTTTACCAATTATGCCGAAATTTCCAATTCACAAGTTATGCCCAATTTCAATGTTTTTCCCCTCATTCCCAAACAAATGTAATCACATAATTTAGCGGCATGCCTAGGCTCAAAATTAGCCTGGCTATATAAAATAAAAAGGGTGAAGGGAAGATGACAGAGATGTTTATTCTAACAAACTGACATAAGCATATGATGGCATAATAATATGATGGACATATAAGGACAATCAGTGAACTTGTGATAATAAAATAGGTTCTAACATAGTAGGGATGTCATAATAGGCATGATTAGATCTAAATAACGATTTAGATGTCCAACTATTGTCAGATCTGAATTGACCACAACATGATAATCATAAGATGATCCAAATAACAAATTAGATCCATAATTAAAAGTAGATCTGACATGATAAGGGTTGAGATCCAAGTCCTAGTCAATTCAAAATGTCATAGATTCGCAAATTACAATAGATCTGATATGATTCAGTCACATTTATAGATCCAAATTACAATATCATGGGTTCACAAATTATAATAAATCTGATATGATTCAGTCACAGGCATAGATCCAAATTTACTGTCATATCATGTTTACTTTTATTTATTTAAATCTAAAGGCAACTGAAACTCACAATGTTTGGATCTAGAACAATAGAAGGAGAAGAAAATAGTTGATGAATCTCAGATCTATGCTTGAATCTCTAAATTTAATTATAGAAGAAGAAAGAGTTTTGATTCAGTCCAGGCACCAGCAGCACTTAGTCCTCCATTGATTTTAAGTGAAGAAAACAAGAGAAATGAGCATGTGTTTATAGCTGCCAGCCCCAGAACCGACTTAGCCACATCAGCCCTAGGGGGGTCGACCTTGGTGTTGACACCCCCTTGGGGGGTCGGCCCTGGTGTCGACACCCCCTTGGGGGGTCGGCCTAGGGGTCGACACCCCCTTAAGGGGTAGACTACCCTAGGAAGGAATTTTCCTGCTCACCCTGAATTTTGGAATTTTGAACTTTTTTGAACTTTCTGGACCTAAGTTTGAATTCTTGGACCTTATATATGCATATATATATAATTATCTTGCGCGTATACAAACTTCAAACCCACATAACTTCTTCATACGGTGTTCGTTTTACGCAAACCAAATGTCTATCTTGACCAGAATTTTGAAACAGACGCAATGGCGCAGTCCGTTTCCCTTAATTTTGAGTATTAAATTAATAATAATTTAATTTATCCTCTTTTAGTGTTGTTAAATTACTGGGTGTTACACTCCTTCCTTAGGGAATTTCGTCCTCGAAATGTAGACGATGACTAAACAATCATAGCAACAAGAAATCAAGAAAATAATGATATGTATACTAGCTTATCCTACTAGTATCTAACTTATTAAGCAATATAGATCATACCACATGCAAATTAGATAATCCTTTTTAATCCTATCTTCAGTTTCCTAAGTACAATCTCTATTGTCAGCACTCCACTGGACTTTCACTAGCACAACCGTCTTAGTTCTCAATTTCATTTCACATGTAACTACATATCTCACTGGTTGTCTTACGTCAATCAGGCCAGGTTCCACCACAAGTCATTCCAGTGCCTTCGGATCCATGGAAATATCAGGGTCGTGCATAATAATTCGTAAATGCATGTTATGGATTCTCATAAATTTATCTGGTACTTATACTCTATAGGCTAGCTTCCAATCCTTTATGATATAGTGAATGGTCAACCAAACCTTGGCACGAGCTTTTAGGAGTTCCCGAAACAAAACATGCCTTCATCGGTGACATCTTAATGAAAACTCTATGTCCAACCAAAAATTCCAAATCCTTACGCCCTCTATCTGCGTAACTTTTCTGCTTGGCTGAGTTTCCTTTATCCTCTTCTAGATAATCTCAATTTTCTTTGTAGCTTCTCTTGATAATTTAGGACCAAGAAGTACATGTCGCTTATTTCCAACCAACACGATAGCAATTTACACGGTCTTCCGTATATAGCTTCCAAAGGTGCTACTCCTATACAAGTTTGAAAGCTACTATTATAGGAAAATTCTCACATAAATGGGCTTTCCAAGAACCACCAAAGTCCAAAATACATGCACTTAACAAATCTTCTAGTACTTTAATTACCCTTTCAGTCTGCCCGTCCGTCTATGGATGGTACATAGTTACTTGTCCTAAGCTTCATTCCCAATGCCTTTTGCAAACTCTTCCAGAATCACTAGTAAATAGTGGATCCCTATACTTTATGATATTGCAAGAAATTCTATAGAGTCTTATTATGTTCCATACGAATAAATCATCCAAAACCGATGCTATTCTAGTAAACCTAACAAGGACACAATGGGCGCTTTTGGTTAGCCAATCTACGATAACCCATATGCTCTTGTTTCCCCTTCTCATTCTCAAAAAACCATCTATAAAGTCCACGGATATCGAATCCCACTTCCAAAATAAAATATTCTAAAGAAAAATACTAGGCTTTTGATGTTTGAATTTCACTTATTGGAAGTTCCGGCACTGCTTCACTCATAAGCTTACATCCTTCTTCATGCATTCCCAATAAAAGCTTCACTTCATACCTTGGTACATCTTGGTACCACCAGGCTGTATTATGAACTTATAATGATAGCAATCCTTAAGCACTTCTTTCCTTAGATCAAAAATATTTGAAATTCATAACTTTTCTTTCTTCCTCAACCTACCGTTTCAATCAAGAGTAGATCCTTAGTGGTTATTGCCTTTTGCTAAAACTCTCAGCTTCTTGATCCTTTCGGCTAATGAAGGATCTTTTTCCTACATAAAAGCAATATTTGATCTTAATCAAAATTGTTCGAGCCTCCACCATATCTTTTAAGTCCTTCTATTCGTTCAATATAACCAACTAAATTGCTTGATACTTTCTACTATAAGCATCAGCAACCTTATTCCCTTTTACTTAAGTATAGTCAATGCTAAAATCATAAGTCACCATCTCTGTTGTCGCATATTCAATTCCTTTTGAGAAAAAAAAAAGTATCTAAAAGACTTATGGTCTATAACATTTTCGAACCTTTCACCCAATAGGTAATGCCTCTAAATTTTCAAGGCAAAACTATAACAACTAACTCAAGGTCATGGGATGGGTATCATACTTCATGTGGTCTCAACTGTCGGGAAGCGAAAGCGATGACTCTTCCCTTCTACCTTAGAACAACTCCTAAGCCTGTTTGCCAAACATCGGTATAAACAATTAAATCTTGGTTTCCATCCGGCACCACTAGCACAAAAGCATTGGTCAAAAAGTGCTTTAAATTCTGATATGCTTCCTCATACTTATCTAACCATATAAACTTAACATCCTTCATGATTAGCTTAGTAAGTGGCATCACAATCCTTGAGAAATATTTCATAAATCCTTGATAATATCCATCCAATCCAAGAAACCTTCGGGATTCTACAATACTTTCAGGCTTCTTTCAAACAACAATAGCATCAACCATTGCCAGATCTACTGCCAGTCCTTTGCCCGATACCATGTGACCAAGAAATTTCACTTTCTCTTTCCATAACTGATACTTAGAAAAAACATTTCCTTTGGTCGATGCTTCAGTAAAGTCTAAAGAACAATCCAAAGGTGGCTCTCGTGCTCCTTAGCATCTTTCGAATAAACCAATATGTCATGTATAACACTAGCACAAATCTATCCAAGTGCTTCTGAAACACTCGGTTTATCAGATCTATAAAGAAAGTAGGCGCATTCATCAATCCAAATGGCATAACCATCCATTCATACGATCTATATCTTATACGAAAAGCTACCAGTGGAATACTCTCTTCCGCTATCCTAAGTTGGTAAAAACTAGGAGCCAAATCCAATTGAGAAAATGCTTTTGTTCCATTTAGCTGATCAAATATATCATCAATATGAGGCAGAGTATTCTTATTCTTAAAGTCCTTTTATTCAGCTTCTGATAGTCAATACACATCATCAGGCTTCTTTACAAATGCAGTCGCAGCGCCCGAAAGCGAGCTACATGGACGAATAAATGTTCTTCCTTCCAAATCAACATGTTGTGATTTCAACTCCAGCATCTCTGAAGGGGTTATTAGGTTAGGTGGCTTACTCACTGGATCCCCTCTAGGAAAATATATTAATATGAAACTCTATAGCTCTCTTCGATGGTAATCCAATTACTGAAACAAGGACGTCAGCAAATTCCTTTATGACAGGAACACTAATTACCACTTCCTATAATTCCAAAATTCTTAGCAATGAAGATAACTACTGAACTGGACCTTCCACCAAGAACAAAATTCTATGTTTGCTATCATGAAGTTTCAACGACACTTCTCTACTTCGACAAGATACTCCAGCATCACAACGACTCAACCAATCCACGCCTAAAATAATTCTGAAACCATCAAAATCAAATACATACAGACTACAAAAAAAAGTGTATCCTAGCAATCTGATTTCTAGATCAACATATCTCATCCCAAGAGTCACTAGCCTCATATTAGATTAAATACTCTAAATGAAGTGACAAGGTATGTAACACCCCACCTTCGTTAAGGTCACTCACAAAGGGAATGCCTTAACTTTGGTGGAGCGTTTTTAGGTACAAGATGCAAATAAGTTACAAGACAGACAAATAAAGCAGCGGAGAATAAATATTTTATTGATAAAACAATTTGTACATAGATTTGTTTCCAACATCAAATCATCAATACTCGGTACAACAAAATATCTGTCTTATTTAACAAAATAAAGAAGCATAAAATGACTATGATATTTCCCAAATAAGCATGAGCCATCCATAGCAGTGGAAAAGAGAGTCCAAGGAAAAACTCAACTGATCTTCGGGCTTGGAAAGAGAAGCGGTCCAAACTAAGCTGAGCTATTCCCTCTCTGACTACCTGGGGGGGACGGAAGAAAAGAGGCGGAAGCAAACTAGGTCAGACATAAATCTGGTAAGCTCAGTTATTTAATAGCATGTAAACAAGAAAAAGACTATTGACATGAATAAACTGAACTTAGAATAGTACCACAAGGATAAGGTAATCCTAAGACGAGACAAAGCAGGATTTAACGGAATAGACTATCGCACCCACTTATATTTCTCTGCACCCACTAAGAACCATTTAACTGGCATTGTGTGTTCATGATAAAGTGATCCCCTTCTTGTATTGATCGGCTCCTACTCACATTCATGTGTTTGCGGTGTCTTGCGGCCCCACGTGATTTTTAGGTACTTGTGCTTCGGTCCTTTCTTTGATTCCTATTGTTTTGGACAACCAATCTAGGTCTTACTAGGTTCTGTTATTGAGCGTTACCTAGATCCTACTAGGGTTTTGTAACACCCCACATCTGTTAAGGTCACTCACAAAGGGAATGCCTTAACTTCAATGGAGTATTATGGGTACTGGACCAGAAATATTACAAGACAGACATATATAAAACAGCGGAAAATAAAGTGGAAGTACTTCAAATCATTTATTAAATATAAATGTTTACAAGAAAAGCCCATCAACTTCCAATACCCAATTTACTAGTTAAAATATATGTCTTGCTCAAAAACAAAGAAGCATAAAAACAAACTGCAGTATTCCCCAATAAAGCAAAGCAAGCCATAGCCAAGAGAAATCCAAGCCATACATGAAAGAGCCTTGGAGCTTGGTAAGATCCGAACTAAGCTGTATTCCCACCCTGTGAACTTGGAGGGGGGGGGGAAACGGGAGAAAAAGAGGCGAAACAAAACGGGTCAGTCATAAAGACTGAGTAACTCCTAGTGACTTTCAGCATAAAAATAGATAAAGATAACATGGCATGAATAAACTGAAAGTAAACATAAGCATGATGACAAGGTAGGCAAGATAAACTAAGATAACAAGATAAACTATGATAACAAGGTAAACTAAGGAAACAAGATAAACTTCGGGCACGATGAAACAAGTATAACGTCCCATAATTCCTATCAAGTATCCCACCGCATGGTTTCTATCAAGAATAACATCGCAAGGTTTCTAAGCTTTACCATTAAAATGATATCTATTTGCTCTGCACCACCTAACTAGCATCCTCATAAGTGTCTTACATGGAATGATCTGTACTCCTACTAGTATTCCAACTAGTATCCTGTGTAACAAGGATCCGTACCCCCTACTAGTGTCCCAACTGGTAGCCCGTGTTATATAATAATTACAACGTGATCCCAATCCCCGCAATTATGGTAGCCTTCAGGTGTACATCGATTATGAGGATTCCACCTCGATCACCCCAATGGCCATGTATATATTCGATGCACCCTTACTACCTTACCGATCGGCTCCCTACTTGACCTAGTTCTCGTTTGTGTCACGCGGCCCCCTACTTGTAGATACCTGTGTTGGTCCCACCATGGGGTGTATCAAGTCCCATGGTGGTAACCCTGACACAATCAAGATGCACAGCTTTATACCTACTGATGCCCAGTGGCTAAATTTTCTGCGCCGAAGTGTGTGCACGCCCGCACTCCGTTAGAACCTGCACTGCTGCACCAACCACCGCTAATTTGACCTCTTATAATCAGCCCAGTAATCATGCCCCACCCTGCCTAGCTCAGGGTTCCGTTGATACCTAACGTGGGTTACTGCTGAAATGGGTCCCCGTTACTAGGTTTTTCTAATGGTTAAGTCAGTGGGCCTATATTCTCTGATATTACCCACCAACCCTGATGTGTACTTAACCCCGCTACTAATTCAAGCATGTGTATTTAATGGTTAAGTGTATGTGGGCCTATATTTACTAATATTACCCACCAACCTGATATGTACTTAACCCTTCTACTCGTTATGTTACCATGGTTAAGTGTTTACCTTAGTTAACTTAACCTTTCTCGCTTATTATGTTTAATTGGTTAAGTGTGGTTTATTAACTTAACCCCGTTCGTCTATCTGGTTACATTGGTTAAGAATTTTCTTGTTAACTTAACCCCATGTGTTACTTAACCCTACTACGCATCACATCCGATTGGTTAAGTGCATGTTAACTTAACCCCATCCACTAGTCATATTATAATGGTTAAGTGTTATCAACTTATTCAAGTTAACTTAACCCACCCGCTTGTCCTGTTATGTAGGTTGAGTGTTACTACTTAACCGCAACCACTTGTCTAATTAGCCCATTGTATTACTTAAGTGTTCTCATTAACTTAACCTCACTCTCTAGTCCAGTTTAATCATGTTATAATGGTTAAACATTTTCTTAACCTTACCCACTTCCGTAGTCAACTTATTAAATTGGTTAAGTGTCCAGATTAACCTAATCATATTACTTAATCCACCCATTTATATCATATTGGTTAAGTGTTCTTATTTACTTAACCTTACCCACTGGTCTAATTACCATGTTACGTTGGTAAGTATTACTATTCGTGTTTCCACATGTCACCCACATGTCATCCACTTAACCCCCATGTCCCACCACATGTTTATCTGGTTAAGTATTTCTTAATTCATTAAGGCCGTAACCTTATAAAGACCTCTCACATTAGACTGACATTTATGGCAGCTGGATTTGCCGGGCGGGTCCGGGCAGTCTTACACCATAAAAGAGTCTAACCTCGTGTCTTTACAACTGTTACGCTTTTAATTTGGGCCTAGGACCTCTCACATTGGGCTGACATTTGTGACTACTGGATTCGCCGGGCGGTTCCGGGCAGGTTTACGTCACAAATGAGTCCAACCTCATGTCCTAAGCATTGATTATTACTTATAATCTTTTACCCCAATTTGAATTTATTTCCCCTATTCAAATTATCAATTTATTCCTAATTTAACGATGTCCATAATTGACTCAATTATGTCCATCAATTAATGGTATGCAAAATCATACCAATTTTACCACAATTTATCTTAGGCCATTAAAGGCAACTTATCTCAATTTATATTTATCCCTCCTTTAAGGCTATTACAAGCCAACTACCCAAAACCTATTTAGGCATGTTCATATTAGCCCCTTTTCAAGACATAAATTATCATATGTGTTTCAACCACAAATTTCACCTATTTAACATATGCCTAAGTTCTAGATTACATGTCCGTTTTACATATGCCTAATTCATACCAAATTTACATACGTTCAATTCATGCCTGTTTACATGTATGCCAAATTTATATATGCCTAACTTAGACAATTTTACATATATACCAAGTTTCATGCCTTTTTATACATATATCAAGATTCATAGTTTACATGTTTACAAAGCTATGCCCAATTCACATAGATCAATTTTTAGCCAAATATATGTATCAATATTCTTGCCATATTTTACATAGGTCAAGTTTCATACCAACTACATGTATTCCATGTAATTTACCCAAGCTAGCAAAACTTTAATTATAACGATAATACCCAAATTCAAATTTCGTGTTAATGGCAATAATAGTACCCAAGTATCAAGTTTTCATATTATGCCTTCGATTCTACCAAACACATATATCCAACAAGGCAATATCCCGATATCTCCCCCGTATTCAATCGCACACAAATCGCAGTTTAGGCCTAGGTCCGAAATTGACCAAGGTTCATCAAAAGAAAACAAATAGGGGAAAGGTAGAATTTTGCATCAAAATAAGATCGGAGAGAAAACATCATCACAGGCATATTCAGATTACAACAGGCTAAATAGATCATGAACTAGACATGAGAGTGAAAATAGAAAAGTTTCCAAGATCCAAGAAGAAACAAGAATAGATCTGGATCAATAAACATACTTAATCCAATTCCACTTCAATTCATGGCCACATTATAATTAAATATTTAAATTGGAAAGCAACTAGAACTTACAGAGAACGACATATGAATTAGGGAGTGAATTTGTCGTAGAAAGTTGCAGTGTCATTGATCTATCCTCTTGAATTTGTTGTAGAAGCATTGATCTTTGATTTGATTTGGATTTGAACGCTTAAGCTTTAATTTGGAGACGGCGGCCATGGCTCAAGAGGGATTTTAGCAGCATTTTGGGGTCATATGAATTTGTGTGAGTTAGGCTAGGTCTAGGTGTTATTTTATAGGTGTAGCAATTCATTTCAGCCATCGGATTAACCCTAAAACCCATCCGGACCATCAAAACTCGTCCCGGGCCTCAAAAATGGGTTCTGGACCACCCCAGGCCGACCAGGTCGACCTGTACAGAGGGGGGATCGACACTATAATCGACCTGGGGGGGCAGGTCGACAATAGTGTCGACACTATGGTCGACCTGAGTCAGTCTGCCAGAAAGTCTGCTGAAATCTTGTTTTGGCCATATCTTGGTCATACGGACTCCGATTTTCGAAAACTCAGACTCTATTTCGCGTATTTTCCGAGAGGAACGCAATGGTGATGTCCATTTTACCTAATTCCTGATTCTTGAAATAGTTATCCTTATTTTACTATCTTTTCCGTTACATACGCCGTTATCGAACTAATTTTTCTTCTCTTCCATGTATTAATTAATTCTCCTTATGCATCACCATTATTTACCTATCATAAGCATATTTTCATATATTTATTTCATTTTTAATTATATAAAAAAAATACGGGGTGTTACAGGTTTAATCTTCAAATGCTTTCTCGATTCGACCAGGGTTTATGCTACCCAGGGCCACTAGGTTTTATGCTACCTATCGAACAATGCCCTCTAGTCTAGGACACACTTCCCATAGTGGTATATGTTCCTAGAATTTCCCCACGTATGTGTCGTGAATCGTTCTCGCTGTCTAGTTGCACATGTCCTCTATTTGTGCGTCCCGAGTCCCATGGCAGGGCTGATCAAGAAACACGGAACTCGGTCGTGTGCTTTAAGTTATCTGCCGAGGCAGATGCTAAGATTTGCTTTTATCTGTGTGTGGCTATGGTCCCACTTGACCCCTCCCTCAACTAATGAAAGGCACCCAAGAAAATCAAGAATGAGAACTGTACGCAGGCCCCTCTATGCCCCACAAACCTATGGGCCAACCTCATCCATAACTAGATAGAAAGTATATGGTCTGTTGGAGTTCTCCGCCTTTCCGCTTCATGTGCTCGATTGACTTAAGATGGTAGGTAGACGACGATGTGCTATCACAGGGCTAAACAAGATATCGCCGCCTCACGCTGACCCATCCTAGCCTTTAGGTTGCTTATACTGTAACCAAGGCATACCCTTGGCTCTTCTAACACAGACATTAACCTATGTGAGCCCAGGAGGATCATCTGCAACCTCACAGAGGGATACCAAGAGTACCCTCACGTCCCCTCGAAGCCGCGTGCTTCGTAACCCAGACCGTTGGAGCCTTCTTCTTGATCAGACGGACGTTCGCTCCTTCTCGTGTTCTACGTGGCTTTCTTGACTAAGGTTTACCACTTAGTTCTCTTAAATAAGGTTTACTACTTAGTTTCCTGAATCGTTCGTTTTCTTAACTAAGGTTTACAACTTGGTGCTCTTAACTTAGGTTTACTACATAGTTCTCTTTCTCGTTACGTTGGATTGGTTAAGTGTCATCAGTTAATTCTAGTTAACTTAATCCATTCACTTGTCATGTTGAATTGGTTAAGTGTTATCCAGCAGTTTACGTTGACTTAACCCACCCATATATCAAGTTAAATTGGTTAAGTGTTCCTTAACCTTACTCGTTTATCAGGTTATATTGGTTAAGTGTTTCTCATTAACTTAACCCTATTCATGCTATAACGGTTAAGTGTTCTAAGTGTACTTAACCCCATATTCTGGTTTGGTTAACATGTTAGCTCGGTTAAGTGTTCTAAATTTACTTAACCCCATATTCTGGTTTGGTTAACATGTTATAACGGTTAAACATTTACTTAACCTTACCCACTTGTCTAGTTAACATGTTATGATGGTCAAGTGTTTCCTTAGTTACTTAACCCCCACAAATCTTGTCTTGTTAACATGTTAAGTTGGTTAAGTGTTTCCTTAATTACTCAACCTTACTATTCTAGCTTGATTGTTCATGAGCTTTAATTAATTAATTAATTAAAGCACCAACCACTCACATTAGACAGATATTGTTGTGGTTACTGGATGTGTCGGTCGGTTCCGCGAAGGTTTACACCACAACTCAGTCTAACCTCTGGTCTTTCTGGGCTTGATGCACTAACCACCTACATTAGATAGGTATTGTTGTGGTCACTGGATGTGCCGGTCGATTCCGTGCAGTTTTACACAACAACTCAGTCTAACCTCGGGTAAGGCATATTCGTCTTTTACTCAATTTACATATTTGTCATTTATGTCAAGTATACATGTAAATTTTTCTTCAAGTTTTCAAGTCACATATTTTAATTATGTCCAAGCCCAATGGTATTTAAATTATACCAACTCATGGCCTTAACCATTTACATGGTTATGGGCCCACATACATCATTAAGATGTTATAATTTAATTTCTATCCCAACGTCACCCCCGTTTACCTTCGCATCAATTACAATAAGTTATTAGGCCCGCAAATTGGCCTAATTTATAATCAAGAGGTAAAAGAAAGGAACATGCATAATACAAACACATGTCATGTAGACTTGGCATAGAATGCATAAATAATCATAAGCCTAAATATGTTAATATGCAGATCTAGGCATGTGTGAACATAACTTTATTTATAAAATAGCATATAACATAATCATGACATGTCCATTACCAAAGCATGTAAATTATTTTTATTTTAACATGTAGGTGTGAACTAGATCTAACAATAATGAACATGTGAACTTGCATGAATCCACTTTATAAACATGCATATAAATATAGATCTAGTTTTGGATCTAACAAGTAACTTGCGTATGAACATATGTATATAAATCTTGATTTGGACCTAACATAAAACATATAACTTGCATTAATCATATGAACATATATATATATATATATATATATATATATATATATATATATATCTTGACTTAGATCTAATTAGCATGGATCTAAGCACATAAAGTTTTTTAAATCTAAACATGTAGTCATATAGATCTAAATATTTAGGCATATATAAGTATTAATTAGCCTAAAAACTAGCATGTAACATATTATGAAAGGATAAACTTGCATATGGTATGATAGTTTCATTCCCAAATCATAATAGGTCCAACACCAATTTCAACATAATATTTTAAATCCGATAAACCACAATCATTCCAAGACATTCATGACAAAATCATCACAAGAAATAGCATCGTCATTATTATACAACATGGTACAATTCTATATTTCATTTTATTTCAAATCACGTCTTAAATTTGTTCACATCTAAAATATAACTAAACTTACAATCAAAAGATGATTTTGATATCTGGAATCTGTATTCTGAAGTTGAAATGCTCGCCTTTGATGTAGACAATCGTTGTTTTAGTTTAATTTTGATTTGATTTGGTTTGTCTCTTTTAATTTGCTTCAAGTTGAATGGCGGCTACTCAAGGTTGTCTAATGGAGCATAACAGCTCTTGGTTTGATTTTTAATATGATTTAAGGTTGATGTATTAGGTTGCTTTTATAGAGATTTAGATTAATATAGGCCATTGGATCACACAAGAGCAATCAGAACCATCTAGACTAGATAGAGTTATCCTAGTGACTCAGCAACAAGTCAGGAATGACTCAGTAATAGGTCAGGAATGACTCAGCAAATGTACTAAAAACCTTCTACTTTAACGGTAATGTACCAAATGTTCATCTTTTATTCTTTATTGTCAATTAACATAAGTGACAAATTATCATATTCCTTAAATTATCATATTCTCTTTAATGTTAATTGACATAAGTGACAAATAAGTATTCATACAAATTAAGATTAATTAAATTATCATCAAATAAACATAAATGACAATCAATCGAACATAAATGCCTACTTAATATTTTTTTTTCTTTTTTAATTAATATCAATTAACATGAATGACAAATTAGCACAAATACATATACAAACCAAGGTCAATCACATATTTTCCAAATTAATGCCATATTAACACACATCTACAAATTAGTTTTACATATTCTCCCTTTATTGTATACATTAATTACCCACATATATAAATATCTATTTATACATGCATAAATCTTTATTACCTTTAATTTGTCACAAATCCTATCAGAGAAGGCCACGAAAAAAAAACAATCCTTGAACAACAAAAAATGCGCCACATACGCCACATGATGCGTACACGTCATATATATATAATATATATATATATATATATTCTATATATGTATTTATTTTTGTCTATCTTCCCAATTAACCATTTTCACACTAAACCACTTTTTGAACTACGTTCACACTAAGCCATTTTTTTAGCCATTCCCCTAAAACAAAAATATGGCGCTGGCAGGGATCGAACTCTGTACCCCTTGTATGCAAGTCACATGTTCCAACCAAAGGATCTACTAAGTCTTTTGCTTACAATCCTTAAAACAATGCTAAATATTATTCTTTTCTCATGTTATGCTCCAATATTTAATTTAAAGATATCTTCTTCATACGGAGTCCGATTTTCGCAAACTCGGACTCTATCTCTAGCAGAATTCCGATACGAACGCAATGGCGCAACCCGTTTTACCTAATTCTTTTTTTCAAATTAATTATTCTTTAATTTGTTATTTTTGTGCTCATAGAAAATACGGGGTGTTACATTCTCCCCTCCTTAAAGGATTTCGTCCCCGAAATCTTCAAGTCAAGATGAATGTGTCATAATATCCAACACCATCTAATCAACCATCATCCACAAGCATTTACTTTCCTTAAAGGTTTCTAATGCCGTATGATCATATGCAAAGTGTGTGTATATGTCCCAATACTAATGCAAAAGATCAGGTGGTCCACTGATTCAGTTGACCTCCTTAATGCAAATCATGAGAGTGTCATGTGTCCAAGATGTATGCAAGCATCCCTAGCCATGTAAATACTATATGCATGCATATTCATTCATCCATATGAAACATCCATATGATAACACATCAAGTTTTAATCCATATACAAACATATGCACTTGGATCCATATGCAATATGAAAAGGTGACTGAGCCGATCTAGTGCCTAATGTGTGTAAATGCATCCACGAGCAGCCACTAGCAAACACTTGCATCCATCAAACATAACATGTCTCAAACACATGTTTTCAACCATAGGTTTATACCTACCTAAGGATCGAAGATATGACCTAGAGGATGTACCTAAAAAGATAGAAACAAGTATGCATAAGATTCCTAGAAAAAGATCAAGGATATATCCTCAAGAAAAAGGGTATGATGCGCATGTCTTATCTTCCGTCTTCTAAGTCGCATCTTCTTGAGCTTCAGTCCATTGTGCTCTGACTGTCTTAACTTCACGATTGCGTAGCTTCTTCATTTCTGTTTCCAAAATATGAGTTGGAACTCATTTCACTGTCGCCTCTCGTTCCACCTCTTCTCCTTCTAGTATACTCGGCACTACAACTTCTGCTGTGCCTTGCTAACATTTCCTCAAAAGGTCTACCAGAATCCTACTCACCCTTTTCTGTCAGAGGATTATAAGCGGTGCTCCTTAGCCAAACTCTCCCATTCTCATCTTTGCCATCCTTGTGAAACTACAGCAGCTATATATGTAAGTTAGGAACTTCTTCGCCCTTTGTTAGGTGTCGTAGTCTTATCAAGCCTACAGAACCATGCCGTGATGAGGTAACCTCCTCGAAAGCCAGGAGCCCCGAAAACTCAGGAAAGAAGGAAACAAGGACTTAAACAGAGGATCAAAAGATAGTGCACATGGATTTGGGGAATATGCCTTTAAAACAAAACCTTTCTTTTGAAAAATGATTCTTTTAAAACTGTTTTGAAAATAATTTTTCAAATCTTTTATCTGATCTGGTAACCTTCAGCTCTGATACCAAGTGTAACACCCCACCTTCGTTAAGGTCACTCACAAAGGGAATGCCTTAACTTTGGTGGAGCGTTTTTAGGTACAAGATGCAAATTAGTTACAAGACAGACAAATAAAGCAGCGGAGAATAAATACTTTATTGATAAAACAATTTGTACATAGATTTGTTTCCAACATCAAATCATCAATACTCGGTACAACAAAATATCTGTCTTGTTTAACAAAATATTGTTTAACAAAATAAAGAAGCATAAAATGATTATGATATTTCCCAAATAAGCTTGAGCTAGCCATAGCAGTGGAAAAGAGAGTCCAAGCAAACACTCCAACTAGTCTTCGGGCTTGGAAAGAGAAGCGGTCCAAACTAAGCTGAGCTATTCCCTCTCTGACTACCTGGGGGGAAACGGAAGAAAAGAGGCAGAAACAAACTAGGTCAGACATAAGTCTGGTAAGCTCAGTTATTTAATAGCATGAAAACAAGAAAAAACTATTGACATGAATAATCTGAACATAGAATAATACGATAAGGTAATCCTAAGATGAGACAAAGCAGGATTTAACGGAATAGACTATCGCACCCACTTATATTTCTCTGCACCCACTAAGAACCGTTTAACTGGCATTGTGTGTTCATGATAAAGTGATCCCCTTCTTGTATTGATCGGCTCCTACTCACATTCATGTGTTTCCGATGTCATGCGGCCCCACGTGATTTTTAGTACTTGTGCTTCGGTCCTTTCTTTGATTCCTATTGTTTTGGACAGCCATAGGTTCTGTTATCGAGCGTTACCTAGATCCGACTAGGGTTTAATCTTCAAATGCTTTCTCAATTCAACCAGGGTTTATGCTACCCAGGGCCACAAGGTTTTACGCTACCTATCAAACAATGCCCTCTAGTCAAGGACACACTACCCAGAGCGGTATATATTCCTAGAATTTCCCCACGTATGTGTCGTGAATCATTCTCGCTGTCTAGTTGCACATGTCCTCTATACGTGCGTCCCAAGTCCCATGGCAGGGCTGATCAAGAAACATAGAACTCGGTCGGGAGCTTTAAGTTATCTGCCGAGGCAGATGCTAAGGTCTGCTTTTATCTGTGTGTGGCTATGGTCCCACTTGACCCCTCCCTCAACTAATGAAAGGCACCCAAGAAAATCAAGAATGAGAACTGTACGCAGGCCCCTCTATGCCCCCACAAACCTATAGGCCAACCTCACCCATAGCTAGATAGCAAGTATATGGTCTGTTGGAGTTCTCCGCCTTTCTACTTCACGTGCTCGATTGACTCAAGATGATAGGTAGACGACGACGTGCTATCACAGGGCTAAACAAGATATCGCCGCCTTACGCTGACCCATCCTAGTCTTTAGGTTGCTTATATTGCAACCAAGGCATACCCTTGGCTCTTCTAATGCAGACCTTAACCTCTGTGAGCCCAGGTGGATCATCTGCAACCTCACAGAGGGATACCAAGAGTACCCTCACGTCCCCTCGAAGCCGCGTGCTTCGTAACCCAGACCGTTGGAGCCTTCTTCCTGATCAGACGGACGTTCGCTCCTTCTCGTGTTCTACGTGGCTTTCTTGACTAAGGTTTACTACTTAGTTCTCTTAACTAAGGTTTACTACTTAGTTTCCTGAATCTTTCATTTTCTTAACTATGGTTTACAACATAGTCCTCTAAACTAAGGTTTACTACTTAGTTCTCTTTCTCGTCGCGTTGGATTGGTTAAGTGTCATCGGTTAATTCAAGTTAACTTAATCCATTCACTTGTCATGTTGAATTGGTTAAGTGTTATCCAGCAGTTTACGTTGACTTAACCCACCCATATATCAAGTTAAATTGGTTAAGTGTTCCTTAACCTTACTCGTTTATCAGGTTATATTGGTTAAGTGTTTCTCATTAACTTAACCCTATTCATGCTATAACGATTAAGTGTTCTAAGTGTACTTAACCCCATATTCTGGTTTGGTTAACATGTTAGCTCGGTTAAGTGTTCTAAATTTACTTAACCCCACCTTCTAGTCTAGTTAACATGTTATAACGGTTAAACATTTACTTAACCTTACCCACTTGTCTAGTTAACATGTTATGATGGTCAAGTGTTTCCTTAGTTACTTAACCCCCACAAATCTTGTCTTGTTAACATGTTAAGTTGGTTAAGTGTTTCCTTAATTACTCAACCTTACTATTCTAGCTTGATTGTTCATGAGCTTTAATTAATTAATTAATCAAAGCACCAACCACTCACATTTGACAGATATTGTTGTGGTTACTGGATGTGCCGGTCGGTTCCGCGAAGGTTTACACCACAACTCAGTCTAACCTCTGGTCTTTCTGGGCTTGATGCACTAACCACCTACATTAGACAGGTATTGTTGTGGTCACTGAATGTGTCGGTCAGTTCCGGGAAGTTTTACACCACAACTCAGTCTAACCTCGGGTTAGGCATATTCGTCTTTTACTAAATTTACATATTTGTCATTTATGTCAAGTATATATGTAAATTTTTCTTCAAGTTTTCAAATCACATATTTTAATTATGTCCAATCCTAATGGTATATAAATTATACCAATTCATCGCCTTAACCATTTACATGGTTATGGGGCCCACATACATCATTAAGATGTTATAATTTAATGTCTATCCCAACGTTACCCCCGTTTACGTACGCATCAATTACAATAAGTTATTAGGCCCACAAATTGGCCTAATTTATAATCAAGAGGTAAAAGAAAGGAACATGCATAATACAAACACATGTCATGTAGACTTGGCATAGAACATTAATCATTTCAATTAACATGTCACATGAACTTGCATAAACAATCATAAGCCTAAACATGTTAATATGCAAATTTTGGCATGTGTGAACATAACTTTATTTATAAACTAGCATATGACATAATCATGACATGTCCATTACCAAAGCATGTAATTTTTATTTTATTTTAACATGTAGGTGTGAACTAGATCTAACAATAATGAACATGTGAACTTGCATGAATCCACATTATAAACATGCATATAAATATAGATCTAGTTTTGGATCTAACAAGTAACTTGCATATGAACATATGTATATAAATCTTGATTTGGACCTAACATAAAACATATAACTTGCATTAATCATATGAATATATATATATATATATATATATATATATATATATCTTGACTTAGATCTAATTAGCATGGATCTAAGCACATAAAGTTTTTTAGATCTAAACATGTAGTCATATAGATCTAAATATTTAGGCATATATAAGTATTAATTAGCCTAAAAACTAGCATGTAACATATCATGAAAGGATAAATTTGCATATGGTATGATAGTTTCATTCCCAAATCATAATAGATCCAACACCAATTTCAACATAATATGATAAATCCGATAAACCACAATCATTCCAAGACATTCATGACAAAATCATCACAAGAAATAGCATCGTCATTATTATACAACATGGTACAATTCTATATTTCATTTTATTTCAAATCATGTCTTAAATTTTTTCACATCTAAAAGATAACTAAACTTACAATCAAAAGACGATCTTGATTTCTGGAATCTGTATTCAGAAGTTGAAATGCTTGCCTTTGATGTAGACAATCGTTGTTTTAGTTTAATTTTGATTTGTTTTGGTTTGTCTCTTTTAATTTGCTTCAAGTTGAACGGCGGCTACTCGAGGTTGTCCAATGGCAGCATGACGGCTCTTGGTTTGATTTTTAATACAATTTAGGATTGAGGTATTAGGTGGCTTTTATAGAGATTTAGATTAATATAGGCCATTGGATCACACAGGAGCAATCAGAACCGTCTAGACTAGATAAAGTTATCCCAGTGACTCAGCAACAGGTCAGGAATGACTCAGCAACAGGTCAAGAATGACTCAACAACAGGTCAGGAATGACTCAGCAAACGTATTAATAACCTTCTACTTTAACATTAATGTACCAAATGTTCATCTTTTATTCTTTATTGTCAATTAACATAAGTGACAAATTATCATATTCCTTAAATTATCATATTCTCTTTAATGTTAATTGACATAAGTGACAAATAAGTATTCATACAAATTAAGATTAATTACATTATCATCAAATAAACATAAATGACAATCAATCGAACATAAATGCCTACTTAATATTTTTTTCCTTTTTAATTAATATCAATTAACATGAATGACAAATTAGCACAAACACATATACAAACCAAGGTCAATCACATATTTTCCAAATCAATGCCATATTAACACACATCTACAAATTAGTTTTACATATTCTCCCTTTAATGTATACATTAATTACCCATATATATATATAAATATCTATTTATACATGCATAAATCTTTCTTACCTTTAATTTGTCACAAATCCTATCAGAGATGGCTACGAAAAAAAACAATCCTTGATAACCAAAAATGCGCCACGTACGCCACATGATGCGTACACGTCATATATATATATTCTATGTATATATATATATATATTCTATATATATATTTATTTTTATGTATCTTCCTAATTAACCATTTTCACACTAAACCACTTTTTGAACTGTGTTCATACTAAGCCATTTTTTTGGCCATTCCCCTAAAACAAAAATATGACGCTGGCGGGGATCAAACTCTGTACCCCTTGTATGCAAGTCACATGTTCCAACCAAATGAGCTACTAAGTATTTTGCTTACAATCCTTTGAACAATGCTAAATATTATTCGTTTCTCATGTTTTGCTGTAATATTTAATTTAAAGATATCTTCATATGGAGTCACATTTTCGCAAACTCGGACTCTATCTCAAGCAGAATTCCGAGACGAACACAATGGCGCAACCCGTTTTACCTAATTCTTTTTTTCAAATTAATTATTATTTAATTTATTATTTTTATGCTCACAGAGAATACGGGGTGTTACAAGGTATGTTGGTTTCAAAGACAAATTATCTACTACACATCTAGAGATAAATGAATCTGATGCACCAATGTTAAACAAAACTTTAACATGTATGCTACGAAATAAAAGAATACCTTCCAACACTATTTTACCTTTTTCTGCAGTAGTGGGTCCAAAAGACAAAGGCTCCATAGCAAGAACTTCACACTGCTTTCAGGCACTTGTTTAAATTCCCAAGCTGATTACAATTGTAGCATCGGATATTTTGCCTCCTAACAGCGATTTGTGGTATGATTTCTTTGCATCGGTTGAGTAATGATCCTTTTAATGGAAATAAAAGCAAGCCACTTCCAATCTATTCTCCTTCGGTTGTCCTCCCTTCTAAGCTTTCTTTCCTTTGAAGAAATTCTTTCCCTTCCTTGAAAGTTTGGGCTTCCACTATATCTTTCAACCCCCTTAAGAATCTCTTCATTATGAACAACCATCTCGATGACAACATGACTAGTGTCATGCAAATGAGGCATAGTTGCTTTTATAATCTCAAATGCAAGCCCCTTACAAGCTTCTCGTTCCTTAAGAAGATAACATTTATCATCCCGCAAGCATAACGAGGCATTTCATCAAACTTAATAGCATATTTCACTACTGACATCTCTCCCTATTTCAACTCATCGAACTTTCTCATCATCATGGATTGAGCAGATTCCAAAATAAATCTTTCCCTAAGCATCCTCCAAAAGTCTTCCAAAGTGATTCCTTCCTCCAATGTCATTACCCTATCTCCATTTTGCCAATGCAGTGCATTGCTTTGCAGCTGTGTTGATGCCAACCTCCTCTTCTACTCATTAGTCAAACCTAAGTATCCAAAGATTCTTTTGCAATGTACCAAACTAAGTATCAATAACAACAACATCTTCCATTCCAAGGAATGGTTTTCCTTCTAAGCTAGTATAATCCTTGGTCAATTTCTCATAGTTATTTCCTACTTGCGTTGTGGGATTAATTCCTCTGGGATTAACACCAGATCTAGCTTGAACTTCTGAATAAACGTCTAGAAAAAGTTCTCCATTTCTACCAGTAGAGTAGCAGCACCTTGGTTCTCATTAGCTCTTCGATTCTGACCTCCGCTAGTATAAGGTCGAGCAATTGCATTGGTTATGGTGCCTTCATCACCATATTCATCCTTTCATTCCTTCTCTTTATATCTTACTTCGTTTCTGTATACAAATTTTGGAAAGATACCAAAGGGTGACCCTAAGACCATAGGTTATATACATAATATATAATACAAATACAAATTACCATAGTTTCGTTGTCCTAAATCTGAGTATATTCCTTCGATCTTTGGATTTTAGTTAGAAATTTTTTGTTGAAAAAAGGTTATTTTTGTTTACGTAAACCTACCATATGATACCAAATTATAATACTCCATTCTCTAAGGCCAAAAGCTAAATGCTATAGATGTTGTAGTCATCTCTAGTGTCAAATTTCAATGATAGGAAATTGAATCTTAATCAAGAAAAAAAATCAGTAAACAAGAAAGTATAAAAAAATTCACAAAACATTCATTAATACAATATTCCATTCATATAACCCGTTACATAACTTGTTCCGAGAAATATAAGTTATTACGAAATACAATCTTTGAGAGTGACATATGACGATGCCCTTTTGGTTAATCAGGTATTAAATAGTGGTAGTTATTGTTGAAAATACGATTTCAATGTTTTGACGATTACAACTATACGACAATATTACTGAAATGTCTATTGAGTAGTTTTTAGATCAAATAGATATATGGAGGAGGATTTCAAGGAAGCAAAAGTAATACTGAAATTATATGTAAAAAAGGAAAGCATTGAAATTCAGTTGAAAGCAAAACAGAGTAACGATACTTGAACCTGGACCACCGACGAGGCATGCAAATACACCAAGCAGTTTGCCACTTAGCTTTTCGGATTTCAAGTCCAATGCTTACCAGTGATTATCATTTTAAAGCCAAGTGGATGTACCAAATACCCAAAGCTGCAACATTCAAAGGACATGTCTTGAAATTGAACCATTCAAAACTAAAAGTGGGCATTCGCTGACACATCACAAAATCTGACTATTCAAAATTGAACATAGGCATCCACTGGGAATCAAACCCGAGTCCCTACATTGGGAAGCACACACATCTACTAGTGAACCAAGGTGTCCATTGAGCAACGTATCGCTCAAGTTTCATTTGAATGACCATAACGGTTTGAAACATGAATGAAAAAAAGGACATTGCTAGGTTTTGAACCCGACACCTCTCACTTGGCAATGCAACGCCCTTACAACTCGACCTATGCACCCTTTTGTAATGAAATCCGATGTCCACATACATAAGGGATAATGAATAAGTAGTCAAGAGCCACTCCATATACTTATTCAACCAAATACAAACTTTCAATAGATGCAACTTTTTGAATAGAATTTCTGATGAACTGCAACTGTTAAATGGCATCTCAACACTCCTATATAAGCCTCACATCACTTCACAAACAAGTATACAACTATCTTCTCTAAATCTTTCTGACATTGCCTCCAAATGCTCCAAGTTCCATATTTATATCAAAGAAAACATTAGACCATTGTCATTTTACTCCATAAATATTCGAATCTGGTCATATTTCACTTCCTAGCCTCTGCCACTCAATCTGCATCATTATTGTTGAAGTCTGTAGATGTTGTACTCAATTATGACTTATCCGTGGTATCAAGAATACACATATAGTCAAATAAACCATTGTAATTGTTTGAAGTTTTGTTCCGCTGCTCAGGCAAGAAGTCCTCTTCGGTTGCTGAGGCGAAATCATGTTCTATTGCTCAGATCCCTATTATGTTGCTTAGGTGTTGTAATACCTATTCCTCCGGATTAAGTGAGGGTTTGTTGTTTTAGTGGAAATTCCAGAAGGGTGTCTGGGACTGGAAGCAGAATGGAGCTCTGAACCAGTATAAAAATTCCTAGTGTCGTTTATATTTTCTATTGATATTACAATTATTTTACTATTGGTGTGATTACTGTGCTTTAATATATATATATATATATATATTGGCCATCATCGATCTAGTGCATATTGACTATTCATTCATCGCCGCACTGATTGAACAATTGGTATCAGAGCGAGGGATTCTACTGATCGTCAAAACATCATAGAGTAATGGCCAGAAAGAGATGTGGTCAAAATATGGCAAGCAAAAATCCCGTACAAGCAAAGGTACGACAAATGAGGACTATAAAAAGTTACTTTCTAATTTACAGATTTTAATGAAAAAAAATGATGTTTTAGGAAATCTTAATTTCATTATTCTGAAGAAGATGAAATCTGTTGAACTTTAAAATGAAAAGTTAGAAAAGAAAAATTAGATTTAAAAAATCAATATAGTGCTCTAAAAAAATAATTTTATGGTTTTTAAAGATTTTCTCAAAGAACAATATACCATGTTTCAAAAAGAAAAAGAAAATCATTCAAAAGAGATTTTTGATTTGAAAAACCAAAATAATTTATTACGATCATCTTTAGATAATTCAGAATCTCAAATTTATTGTCTTAAAACTGAAAACGATGCAATAATAATTAGTGGATCGTCCCTAAAGTTTTCAGCTAGTCCTCTTTTTTAATTTTAATGACAGCTGAGCCAAACCCTCTTCCCGCCCTATCACATCCAAACCATCCCCTTTCTCTCTCCTCAGTCCCAACATCTTCTGTCAAAAGTCCCATCATACGCCACTTAAACGTCCCCCTGACCCAAATCCTCAACCTGCTCCGCCAGCCTCCATACCCAAATCAAACCCTCCTATACTGCCGAACCCTCCCTCGCTCTCTAATCCTTCTTCATCCTCCCTACTAAACATACCCTTGGCTAAACCTAGCGTCCTACCGACTGAACAGGCTTGGACTATACCACTGCTATTCCACCACTTACCTCGCAATGCAGGTCAATACAAGCCTGTTCGGTACAATATCAACTATAGACATAACAAAGTTGTTCCCTCTTGTAACATTGTTGAAGCAGGAACAAAAATATGGAAAAATTATGTTGTGGGATTTTTCCTAAACAAACCACTGTCTTACACGCTGGTTATTGAAACTCTGAAGTACAGATGGAATTTAAGAGGAAATTTTGATGTCAAATCTGATGAAACTCTATTCCTTTTTGACTTTACAGACGACATGGATAAAGAGAAGGTAATTAGAGGAGATCCGATTATAATGAGGAATAAACTTTTCATCTTAAAACTATGGGACCCAAATGTATCAAACGTTTGCGGTTCAATTAAAGCGGTTCCTGTATGGGTAAGATTACCAAACATCCCTATTTATTTGTGGTCAAATCCTGGAATAAATTGGCTTGCAAACTGTTTGGGGAGACTAATATGTCTCGGTGGAGCTACTGAAGCTATGCAAAGAATTGAAGATGCAAAATGCTTAGTGGAGATTACCCCAAATGCTGTCTTAAAGAATGACATACCAGTTTTGAACCCTGATGGATCCACTCAAATTGTAAATGTTGAATATCTTTGGCAGCCTGATATTTGTACTTTCTGCTGTGTATTTGGTCACACAAATATTTCTTGCAAGATTAGAAAAAAAACAATTGTTACTGAAGTAGAGTAAGTAATGGAAAAGAAGCAAGAAACAGAGAAGCAAAAAGAGGTAAACAAGGATGATAAATTAGTTGATGTGATGACAAAGAACACTTGGATAAGGGTTAATGCATATAAAAGGAGAAGTAACACAATCAAATATCCAGTAAGACAACAGAAGTATAGAAAGAAGATAAATAATGAAAATTGCATCAATGATGCTGGTGGTTTCCTCAAGCCTAAAGACATAGTGCAAATCACAAAATCAACAGTGCACAACAAATTTGATGCCCTCTACTCCACAGACACTAATGACACAATTGATGATAGTATAAAAGAAAGTGAAACAGAAGACAGAGAAGATGAGAATGACTTCGTAAGTGCTAATGAAGTTAGTGCAGTTGAAGAAATCAATATCCAAAGGAGTGGAGTTAATGAAGAAAACGATGAGAGAATCATAGAGGACATGCATGATACAGAGGCCAAAGAAAAAAGGAAAAAAGTTAAAAAGAAAAGCAAATGCAAGAACAGAGAAACAAACCAAACAGAGAGGGAAAAGGAAAAAGTTGATGAAACCAAAAGTGTTGCATGCAAACCTGATCTCTTGCATGAGAAAACAAAAGAAAAAGTTAGTAGCAATTCTGCATTGATTGCAACGGCCTCAACCAAATTACCATTAACCACCTCCCATGTTATTACGTCTCCCATTTCTTACCCAACTACCACCCTCAACCCATCTTTCCCTCCATCTTCTAACCTTAACTCAAATATACCTCATAATCCCAAATCAAAGCCACCTGACTCTAATAGCTTAACTGTGATGATCCCAAAATCCGAGGTGCAGTATTAAGGATAATCATTGGAATATAACACATCAATCATCATAGCAGAGAACAGATAATATCAAAAACAATAAATAGAATAATTTTACATGGATATGACAGCGGAATCACAACATGTAACAACATCAGAATAGCACAGCGTAGGATATAACTTAGTAAATAAAAGGGAAGTGATCAGTCATCAACGCCAGAGGCGGAATATATACATGCAGTGAGACATAATAAGGGTATCAGTCTACATCGCCGAAGGCGGAATCATAATATAAGTACAATAATGGCAGAAAATGTCAAAGTCATCTCTGTGAAGTCAGCCTCGCCATGAGCAAAAATGCAATCTATGCAACAGTGCAGAGCCAAAAACAACCTGTCACCTGTGAACTAGGCTGCCCGTGCGAAAATAAGGGCACCCGCGTTTGCAAAGTGAAATAAACAACGAGTCAGTCATGGGGACTGGTATGAGGAATCTATTTAACAGTTTAAACAACAGTAATAAGCGAATCATAGGACCACGCCACTTTCACGGAACGAGTTTACTCCAGTGATTGCTAGTGCATTTAAAACAAAGTAAATTCTTTAAAACAACGCAATGCTTTTAAAAAGAATGAAGCCATTATAAGACTCAAGTCCCATCATACAATGCAACGCAAGTCGGAGGATAGAGTTTTACCTTATAATGGCCAAATATGCTTGATACGTGTAAAGCAAAATCATTTGATATTATTACTAGTGCATATATGTTTCAAAAATGAATAGCATCACAAATATCAATCATAGGCGACATGAGCGTCCCATGCCACTATGTCGCCATATATAAGTTACAATCGAATCCGTTATCTCGTATTGGAAATTAGATTTCCGTCATGAGTCGAGGCAAGGGGCAAGCTCCTTTCCGCTTCGAGACATTCTAGCAAATGCCTCAGGACTACACACTCTGGGTAACCCTGGATCTTCAGGGCCGGTCCTCTCTTACATTTGAGGATTAGTCATTCCTGAACACACGTTTCCCGGTCCTTACAGACCTATAATCGAGGCACCTCGCATTCCAACAACCACATAGGTGAAAAATAGATATATATGGAAGGGCTGGTAAGTCACTGACACCACCATAGCTAGAAAGAAACGTCGTGCTCTCCCTGCAGTCTGTATCCCGTTTTTAACTCATACCGGGGTGTGAGGCTCGCGAATCCACGCTATACACAAAGCCAAGCCACGCAGACCGTGCTTTGATCATCATCCACAAGACTTTGCTTTGCAACAGAAGCCTTGATCACAGCATCTTGGCATGCCACATAGGCAATCCACTCCATACGACTGATTTCCATCGATATATAACCTCTAAGCTCGTACGTCTCAGAGAAGGGCGTTAAGCAAAAGAATAAATTCTCCGCCGCCAAAAAGATATATATTTAACAGAGATCAATCAGTATAGAACAAAATCCAATGTCAGACACACAGTCCATTTACAAGTCCGTTCTGGGTCTGAACGAAACCGGAGGTGTCAAATTCCTCGTATATCCGTACAATCAACACATACGTTCGGACGGCTACTACTTCCATTCCTTCACGGTAGCTACTCCGGTCAGGAACCTCAGCAATGCCCATCCAACCGATACGAAGATCGTCGGTCTTGAATCGTCTTTGCATTTCCCAATTCGAATCGCTCGATTAATTATTTGAAATGAGGGTTAGCTCGGCCTTTTCAAATAATTCATGTAATTAGAATTTAAATCAATTCTTTCCATGGTTATATTATTCGACATCCATTTTTCAGTTCTTTAGTGTTATTTTCATGTCAAACACATACAACCATCAAATATCAAACAATTCAAGCCCAATTGGTTTATTTGCAATCTATGTTGCTTATAATATTTTATAACGATTTTTTGCCATTTTTATTTATTTAAAAATGGCCATATTTAATTAAACGACGTTTCAGGTCGTGCCGTGGCACTGGCGCTATTTTTCCATTAATTTGTTTTACACATATCGGAAAATCTAACCGTTGGATTTCTACAAAGTCTGTATCAGTGGGAAGATATTCCCAAAGCGAACCCAACGGTTCCAGTTTCATGAAAATCCGACAGTCGGATCTTCCACACTAGTCGTTTGAAGTTACGGTTTCAAAATTCGAACTGCAGCGTCGTTATTCGATTTAATTTAATTATATTTATATTTATATATAAATATAAACGACTCCGCGCTGTTTTTCTTTAGATTTGAATTAAACATTCCGGACAATCCAACCGTTGGATTTTTACAAGGTTGGTGTCGTTGGAAAGATATTTCCAAGGCGAACCCAGCGGTTTCGGGAAAATCCGATGGTCGGATTTCTCATACTAATCGTTTCAAATTACGATTCCGAAACACGAACTGCATGGCTTCGATTCCTTTTAATTATATTTATATTTATATATATAAATATAGTTCATTCTATAATTTCAAATATAGTTCATTCATTAATTTCAACTTCGTTTTCACTTCAAATATTTCACTAACGCCTTAATATTTCGAAAAATTTCACCATAACCTCCTTTGTACGGGGAGGGGTTTGGAAATTTATTGGGCCGTGTTAGGTACCCAATAAATCCTAAAATGCACCCACATATTTATAGTGATATATTCTGGTGTTTACGGGGGAGCGTGTATAGATAATAACTCCAGAGAATAAATTCTCGTCACCCCGTTCCGTGTAGAAATAAATAGTCCATGTGCCATATCTAATAACTGGAGAGACGTGATTATTGTCAACTCCAGACCCGTGTGGGGTTTTTATTAATCTGGCAGTTTGTCATTATATTTTATATAGTCCATATCAGTCATCAGTTCAACCTGTAGTATATAATCATCGCCATACAAGCCTCTCGCTCGTATGGTAAATCTTCCACCTCGTCACACAAGCTCCAATTGCTTATGTGGAATATGATGAAGTATGCCTATCGTCAAGAAGTATGCCATGTGGTGTAGTTCAAAATTAATTGTTACTATCCTATGGCGATATTTATTATTTCACACAGAATAACCAGCACTCCACATCCAATGGCATTCACAGGAGTTGATATAAAAATAAAATTTCGCAGCCAACTCATCAAGGCTTACCTATATGTCGGGCACGCAAATAATTTCTTTACTCTACAGCTAATCCATTTTTCCTGTTCAACACATGTATATATATGCAGAACAAAGCCAATAATAATATTTCTAGCAAACTATTATTTATTTCAACACGTGTGTATTTTTATCAAAGCGTATACATGATAAAAGAAATATTTTTATCATCCAAAAATATTTATTCAACACGTGAATGTTTTTAACACTTCATATTCACAATAAAAATGTAGTTTTTATTGTCTATTCATTTTATTTTAAAATACGATAACATTCAACACATGAATTTCAACTCGATGAACGAATTTCAATTCAACACATGAATATTTTCTATAGTTTGTATATATATAAAAATGTGATTTTTATCGCTAAAGCTAATTGTTTAAATTCAAGTAATATTCAACACATGAATTTCAACTCAACACATGAATATTCTCTATAGTTTGTATATATAAAAATGTGATTTTTATCGCTAAAGCTAATTGTTTAAATTCAAATAATATTCAACACATGAATATTCTCTATAGTTTGTATATATATAAAAATGTGATTTTTATCGTAAAGCTAATTGTTTAAATTCAAGTAATATTCAACACATGAATTTCAACTCAACGAATGAATTTCAACTCAACGAATGAATTTCAACTCAACACATGAATATTCTCTATAGTTTGTATATATAAAAATGTGATTTTTATCGCTAAAGCTAATTGTTTAAATTCAAATAATATTCAACACATGAATTTCAACTCAACGAATGAATTTCAACTCAACACATGAATATTCTCTATAGTTTGTATATATATAAAAATGTGATTTTTATTGCTAAAGCTATTTGTTTAAATTCAAATAATATTCAACACATGAATTTCAACTCAATGAATGAATTTCAACTCAACACATGAATATTCTCTATAGTTTGTATATATAAAAAAATGTGATTTTTATTGCTAAAGCTACTTGTTTAAATTCAAATAATATTCAACACATGAATTTCAACTCAACGAATGAATTGCAACTCAACACATGAATATTTCAACATATGTAATTTATTTCAACGAATGGAAATTATTCTAACACATGAATATTTCATAAAATTTCGGCAGCATAACGGCAGGGTAGTTAAAACCGGGACCGTCCCTAGTACGGCTCCTCGCTCTACCTTAAAACCTCTCGGTTTTTGACGATGGGGATCATGCATCTAGTTCGCACGCAGGCGGCATGTTTTATTTTCAATTCCACAATCCTATTCTAATTTGTTTCAACCACAAGAGGGTATTTTTCAACCACAAAGGTATTTTTCAATCACAAAGGTATTTTTCAACCACAATATCAACCACAAAAAATTATTTCCAACCATTTGTCATACCATATCATATCACGTCAATCACAAGCAATAAATATCGTCCATGGTCTGTGGACGAGGGGAGTATATATATATATATATATATATTATTTCTATAATTCACTTGCATTTCATCGCAATTCAAAGCATATATGTTTCATACAACGCTTGTATAATTTGTACATCGCTAGTATAACTTATACAACACATGTACATGAGGTATACAATGCGTATATAATTTACACTTCGCTTATATAATTTATACAACGCGATTCCATTCACACAATTTAGTTTAGATTCCTCACGTTGGTTTTTGCAGTGCTAAAGATCGTAGGAAGATTAGAAAAATCTACGGCTTCTTCTAGATGGTAGAGAGCCTCCTTGCGGTCACGGTGTCTCCTGTTTCATCAAATTTCGTTAACGAACGAAAAAGATATTATTTTTCAAAGTTTTGCAACACTTAAAAGTGTTATTTTCATTTCAGCATTTCGAAGCAGAAGGGTTTTTAAACCTTCAAAACTAGGTTTTGATTTTAAAACCAAACCGTACCTCGTTGCTCCGATCAGACCCTGCGACGTTGAAGGGCTACGAACCAGGTTCTGATCGATGGTGGTGGCGGCAGACTCGGTGGCTCCAGCAGGGTATGGCGGCGCTCCAAAGGGGCGGACTTCCTCCTGGAAATTCGACGCGAATAGGCAATGGTCTTCGACGAGGCTTGTTTTGATTTGAAGAGGGGAGGGAGGCGGTCGGAATTGTCAACTGGAGGTGGCGGCGAAACTGGCTGTGGCGGCGGCGAAATCAATGGGAAGGTTCGACGAATTTCCGTCATTCGATAATAGGGTTGATCGGGTTTTCTGAGGAGAGAGAGAAAATAGAGATATTTTCTATTATATAATATTTTTAAATTACTTTATTACCCCTTCTAGCCAACGTACACCAATTTCAACCCAACGACTGTCGCTCTAGCTAAATGCCCCCATTCCGGACACAATGGGATATGTTTCGTTGGCCAATTCGATTGTTACAGTCAGTTATTTTTCAAATTAAAGTATAAAACATTTTATATTTAATTTGAACGTACATTTCAATTTGCCAGGGCCACAAACTGAATTGAAAATTCCAGAAAAATAAATCTAGCTTTGTTTTGACGATACGGTCCCAACAAAACCAGTTTCGTTGAATTCTGAGCTCATATGCAAAATGTCCATTTTCAGGTCGATCCATTTTAGCATAAATTAACCAATCACATTTTCTTTTGCCCCGCTCACATACTAGTTTCAAAAATTATGAAATTTGAAACCTGGCAATAATTTGACATCCCGGACCCAACAAAAGTGGTTTCGTCGAATTCCGAGGTCGTATGCAAAATATCTATTTTCAAGGGCTATATATGCTATATAGCGACCTTTCTGAAAATTCATTCGGCCATAACTTTTGATTCCCGTTATGAAACTTCGATTTTTCAGATTCGTTAGAAAGGTATTCATAAACAGATTTAAATATTTTCAGTTTCGCTAAAATCCGTTATATTTTCCACCCGGTATAGTCAGACAAAGTTTGTATTCAAAATTTCAAACTGCGATACTATACCCAATTCTTTATTTTATTGAAATATGCTATTTCAATTATTCAAATTCTTTGGTAATAACCAATTTTAAAAAAATTTAAATTGGTTCACATTTTCCGGGTTATTACAATCTCCCCCACTTAAAACTTTTCGTCCTCGAAAAGGAAATAGCAGCAAAGTAGGAAATAAAATGTAAATGCAAAGTATCGTAAAGGTACCTTGCACCGGAGTTAGTCAGAGATGTCCACTTTGCATTTGGGGTAGGCTTGTTTAATGCTTTCCTCAGTCTCCCAAGTACAGTCTCTAGGATCACTACTCCACTGCACTTTGACTAAATGAATCTTTTTGCTCCTCAGCTCTCTAGTTTCTTTGCCAACAATTTTTAATGGCTCTCTTCTAAGCGCTAATTCTGGAGTTATGTCTATATCCTGTTGCGCTGCTTCTTCCACAACAAGATCTGGATCATGAACATGTTTTCTGAGTTGAGACACGTGGAACACATCATGTACACCAGGCAACCAATCAGGTAATGAAACCCTATATGCAAGAGTTCCAATCCGTTCAAGTACAGGAAAGGGACTAATAAATCTCGATGCCAACTTCCCAGTCTTGCCAAATCTGATTACCCCCCGCATTTGAGAAACTCTTAAATAAACATAATCGCCAACGGCAAATGATAAATCTCTTTTTCTCGCATCAGCATAACTTTTCTGTCGGCTCTGTGCGGTTTTCAATCGCTTCTTAATGAAATCGACTTTATCTGATGCTTGTCGAATCATATCGGGCCCTAACACAAGTCTGTTGCCAGGTTCTACCCAACATGCGGGAGATCTGCACGGTCTACCGTATAATGCTTCAAATGGGGACATTTCCAGACTTGCTTGATAGCTATTGTTATAAGAGAATTCGGCTAAATGTAAGTGATCTTCCCATGAGCCTCCAAAATCGATAATGCAAGCCCGTAGTAAATCTTCTAGAATTCTATTCACCCGCTCAGTTTGACCGTCTGTCTGAGGGTGATAAGCGGTGCTTAGATTCAACTTGGTTCCCAATTCTGTCTGGAATGCTTCCCAGAATTTGCTAGTAAACAGGGGGTCTCTATCACTGACTATATTGAGCGGCACTCCATGCAGTTTAACTATTTCTTTGAAGTAAATCTGTGCTAAACTTTGAGTCGTTCTATTAGATCAGACAGGTATGAAATGGGCAGTCTTTGTGAAGCGATCTACGATTACCCATATACTGTCGTTTCCTTTCTTAGTTCGAGGCAAGCCCTCATTGAAGTCCATCGAAATTTGCTCCCACTTCCATCCTGGAATTTCTAATAGTTGTAATAACCCAGCCAATTTCTGCTGATCACTCTTGACTAGCTGACAAGTGGAGCATCTGCTAACATATAATGAAATATCTCTTTTCATCGCCTTCCACCAGAATGTCCGCTTGATATCGTTATACATTTTGCTCACACCAGGATGGATACTTAATTTGGACTTGTGGCATTCATCAAGTACTTCCCTTCTGTGATCAGGAATTCCTGGCACACAAATTCGCCCTCGTAATCTTAGGACCCCTTGGCTATCAAGGCTAAAATCTGAGGGTTTTCCTTCTCGGATCCGCTGGCCAATCCTTTTAATAAATTCATCGTCTTTCTGAAGGGTCGAGATCCTATCAATTAATGAAGACGTGATGACAAAACTGGCGATGATTTCATTCTTTCTGCTGAGCGCGTCTGCTACAACATTGGCTTTCCCTGGAGTGTATAGAATTTCAAAATCGTATGCTGCAAGGAATTCTAACCAACGCTGTTGTCTCAAGTTTAGATCTTTCTGAGTGAATAGATATTTCAAGGATTGATGATCGGTAAATAGTTCGAACTTCTCGCCCAATAAATAATGCCTCCAGATCCTTAAAGCAAACACGATAGCTAATAACTCAAGATCATGAGTTGCATAGTTTCTTTCATGCGGCTTCAGCTGACGGCTGGCATAAGCGACCACTTCGCCTTTTTGCATTAATACTGCGCCTAGCCCTCTAATAGAAGCGTCTGTCCATACAGTCAAGTCTTGGTTGCCTTCTATAATTGTCAATACTGGAGCGTTTGTTAACTTCAGTTTCAGCTCCTGGAAAGCTTCTTCACATTCGGGAGTCCATTTGAATTTCTCATACTTCTTTGTAAGCTTTGTCAATACACCAGATATCTTTGAAAAATCCTGAACGAATTTCCAATGGTAGCTAGCCAATCAAAGGAAACTTCGAACTTCTGTGGGGGTAGTAGGTTGTTTCCAGTTCTGAATCGCTGTAATTTTGCTTGGATCTACAGCAATCCCATCTTTTGATACGACATGGCCTAGGAACTTAACTTCATCCTGCCAGAAGACACACTTAGAAAATTTAGCTTTCAAGACATTTCTCCTTAGAATTTTCAACACTTGTTCTAAATGTTTTGCATGCTCGCCTTCCGACTTGGAGTAGATTAAAATGTCATCGATGAAGACCAGAACAAATTTATTCAACACACCACGGAACACTCTATTCATAAGATCGACGAAGTATGCTGGAGCGTTACACAAGCCGAACGGCATTACTAACCATTCGTAGAATAAATCGGCACCCCTGAAGGCTGTCAAAGGAACATAGTCTTCGGCGATACGTAATTGGTGGAAACCTGTAGCTAGGTCCATTCTGGAGAATACTGTTGCCCCATTTAATTGATCTAACAGATCGTCTATACGAGGCAAGGGATATTTGTTCTTCAGTGTCTGCTTATTAAGATCTCGGTAATCAACACAAAGTCTTAGTGTACCGTCTGATTTCAGGACAAATACTACTGCTGCTCCCCAAGCTGAAAAGCTCGGTCTGATCAGACCTTTCCAAAGTAATTCTCGGGTTTGACTACCTAACTCTTCTTTTTCTTTCGGGGCCATTCTTCTAATTGGATGTACTACTGGTCGGGCGTTAGGAATTAGATCTATCCTAAATTCAATTTCTCTTTGCGGCGGTAAGTTTTCTACTTCTTCAAACACATCCGCATAGTTTTTAACGACCGGTATCTTTTCTAATGAAGGGGGAGTAACTTCTAAAGAAGACCAAAATTCTGTTCTATTAATTTCTGAGCCATGGCATGGTATATATATAGGTCCAAGCTTCGTTTTGACTTTAACGATTCGTTCGGCACATCTAACTTTAGCCTTATATTTGGTTAACCATTCCAAACCGAGAATAACATCGAATTCTAATAAGTTCATGACGATTAACCTATGGGGAAACTTGTAGAAAGAATAGGAGATAGACACTCTACAGTACGAACTGAGACTAACAGAACCTCCTATCGGGTTTTGGACTTTAACTGGTTCTTTTATAATTCTTACTTTTAACTTTAACTTAGTAACAATGTTACTAGAAATGAAGCTACGTGATGCACCAGTATCAAAAAGTACAGAAACATGAATATTTTTAATGGTAAGGGTACCTCCCAAGACGTCGGGTTTACCTGATCCATCGGTGGTAGCTGGCGGGGTCTCCCCGTCATACACATGAGCCACTTGTGCATTCTGCTTCAGAGGACAATTCCTGCTATAGTGCCCTTTCTTATGGCAGTTGTAGCATTCGGCTGAGTCTGGATTTTCCTTTGGCTTCCTCGGGGCTTTGCACACATTAGAAAAATGTCCTGGCTTCCCGCAGTTGTAGCAATTTCCTTTCGGTATCTTTCCAGGTTTCTGAGTAGCAGCCGCTGTAATGCTAGACTCTGGCTGATCTGCTGAAGCCTTGCGCTTATTTCCAGCTTGGCTTTTGGCGCGGTCTTGGTTGGCGTGTCTTTCATCCATATCTTCATAATTGCAAGCCATTTCTACCAATTCTGAGAAGGAGAGTATGATGTTGCTCATGGCTCTGTCATGGTACTTGCGCTTTAGCCCAAATATAAACCTCTTGTTCTTAGCTTTGTTAGCCATAATAAGCTCTGGAGCGTAGCGCACAACTGAGAGAATTTATTGAGGTAATCCTGGATAGAGAGATCTCCCTGCTGGAGATTAGCAAACTGCTCTCGCATCCTCTCTAAGGCCTGTTCAGGTACAAACTTCTCGTTGAACATGGTCTTGAATTGCTCCCAGGTCCTGACAGTACCTGTTGCATCCTCTGAGGTGATGGCATCCCACCACAACTCTGCTTCCTCCTGTAGGAGCCAAATACCTAGTCGTGCTTTGTTGTTGGTCCCCAAACCCATGCCTTCAAAGATCTTTTCACAGGTCTTCAACCAAGCAATAGCCTCTGTCACTGTACCAAGGCCAGAAAAGGGTTTTCCCCCCAGGTTCCTATATCTCTTCGCTACTCTGTCTAGCTCAAAGTCCTGGGGTGCTGGTGGCTGAATAATAGGGCCCTGCACAACTACGGGGATATTCCCCCGTTCTCCTGCTACTCCTGCTTGGCCTCCACGGCCTCCTCTAGCTGCTGCTGCTCGTGTAGCCATCAGAGAGAGTACTGTATAAGCAAGAAAAGAGTCAAGCTCACAGATTTGATAATTTTCATATGTGATAAAGCAGGGGAACATAAGGAAAGGAAAGGTAATGATGTACTGATCAAATTGTTTTGCTAATCGGCTTAGCTCATTCTAGGACATTGCTAATCCTATCTCTAATGAGCTACTCGCCTTAGAACACTACTGATTCTATTCTGACGAGGTGTTTAATGTGTTAGATCCCGGAACTAAGGTTAACCAAAGCTCTGATACCAACTGTGACGATCCCAAAATCCGAGGTGCGATATTAAGGATAATCATTGGAATATAACACATCAATCATCATAGCAGAGAACAGATAATAGCAAAAACAATAAATAGAATAATTTTACATGGATATGACAGCGGAATCACAACATGTAACAACATCAGAATAGCACAGCGTAGGATATAACTTAGTAAATAAAAGGGAAGTGATCAGTCATCATCGCCAGAGGCGGAATATATACATGCAGTGAGACATAATAAGGGTATCAGTCTACATCGCCGAAGGCGGAATCATAATATAAGTACAATAATGGCGGAAAATGTCAAAGTCATCTGTAATGACCCGCATTCTACGCATCGGGGGATCGTAGAATAATTATTTCTTTCCCGTATGAAGTCGTATGGTCATGTAACTTTGGGAAACATCCATTAGAGTCATTTCTCATGTTCATGATTTTTGTCGATTTTTAAATGACCATTTTGCCCCTAGTTGGTACTGTTTTGGACATTACTTTTGATTGGAAAGGAATTCTGACCTGAAACCACTTCCATTAGATTCGTTTGATGGTTTACCATTCCGTAGAGTGGTCATAATAGCCAAACGGACTTACCGTTTGGGAGATATGGCTGAAATAAGGTTTGGAGGGTGAAAAACTACTTAACCGGGCCAAATCGGGTGATTAGTGAGTAGGCCCATAACTCATTTCGGGATTAGGGTTATGGGAAGGCTGAAATGAGATAGAGAATCATTCCATTTCAGTTTTCTAGCCTCCACTTATCACCAAGGAACCCTAAAAATGGCCTCCAACCTCCAAATCACCTCCAAATCATCTTTTGGTCAAGGATTAAGCTTAGCAACCTCTAATCAAGGAAGATCTACATCAAAGCAACATTGAAGCTATTGTTTAGCATTGGGATTCACGTCAAATCAGAGATTTATTTCAGATCTTAGTTTATTTGTGGCTAAGGTGAGTGATTTGCATAGTTTTACACTAATTATGGCAAGTTAAGGGTAATTAGTGTTAATTAGTAAATTAAACATGATAAAAATTCGGAAAAAATGTTCATAAATTCTTAAATGATGTTTTAGACCTCTGATATGAATTTGGGTTAATTTGGTTAAGTTTTGCTAATTCTATCATTAGTTTCATCTAAACATGCTTAAGGGGAAATATGGGCTTTTGGGTATGTTTGATCCATTTTAACCTATCATATTGATGTTTTGATGTTTGTGGTTGATTATGCGTGTTGTTATGACTGTATGAAATGCTTTGTGATTAATTTCAATAGTTAGAATGGTCGAAAACGTCGTCGAATGGCGTAAACACTTGCTGGAACAGTTTCAGAAAACAGTGCAGGGTTCGGATCGGATCGGATATGGGGCTCGGATCGGACATGTTGAACTGGGCAAGGGATTCGATCGGATCGGAACCTGACACTTGGGAAAATTGGCAAAAAGGAAGGCCACGCTAACTGAACTGGGATCGGATCGGATTAAAGAGGACGGATCGGAGCGGAAGCATGAAGACGGATCGGAGCGGAAGTATGAAGATGGATCGGATAGGAGCATGTGAAGGAAGTACGGAGACGGATCGGAGCGGAAGCACGAACTGGAGGGGAAATGGCACTCGACCCGACCCGAAGGAAAGCACCCGACCCGAACCGTACCAGAAGAGGACCCGACCCGAACCAAGAAGGGACACCCGACCCGAACCATACCAGAAGAGGACCCGACCCGAACAGATGGAGGATACCCGACCCGAACTGATGGCTTGAGGAGGAACCCGACCCGACCCAGTATTGACCAATAACCCGAGATGCAAAGGTAGACCAATATGGGAAGTTAGTGCTCAGGATCCAGTTGGGAACCGATGAGTTCACTTCATGGTTGGACTTTGCTGCGGGACGTGTGCTAAGGAGTTGTCGACGTTCATAACTTCGATTCACCATTAAAAAGGAATGATGGCTACTTATCAGTGCAGTAGGGTCATTATGACCTGAGGGGCAAGGTGATGGTAGTAAGACTACGTTATCAGTGTAGTAGGGTCATTATGACCTGAGGGGCAAGGTGATGCGTAGTAAGACTATGAGCCAGCGCAGATGGGGTGAACAACTCCATGGGGCAAGTGGACATAGTAAGGATTGGTAAGACTATGAGCCAGCGCAGATGGGGTGAATAACTCCATGGGGCAAGTGGACATAGCGAGGAATTAGTGGCTACGTTATCAGTGCAGTGAAGCCATTTATGACTTCATGGGGCAGAGTGATCGTAGCAAGGTATGTTGGGTGATCGAAGTGGTGAACATCGTATGATTTACGCACTGAGTGAGAGATGTGAGGATGGATGCTATGCTTGATTGTTTGCCATCATTATGACATGCACACCTCCCCCACCTCCGTATCTTTACACCGTTTGATATGGTACCTTAGAGTGTTGTACAGTATGTAGTGCTAACTCTTTGGTTGCAGGTCCAGGTTCAGGTATGTTTTAGTCTACCTGTTATTGTTCACTTTAGATGCTTATCGCTCATACCAGGCTTTATGTCTGACCCAGAGTTTATGTCTCCTCTTATTACTCTGGGTGCTCACACGAGCAGACTAGAGACAGGTTAGCTGGTGGTGCGCGAGTAGCAGATTCGGAGGCGGGCAGGAGGCTTCCACGTATGATATATATATATATATATATATATATATATATATATATATATATATATACACACACACATTCTCCCTGGGTCGTTGGTGGTCACTACTTGGGCATTAGTAGCGTACCCCCTTTATCTTACTTTTGCTTTGAGACAGTTTGAAAAGTTGTAATAAGCTGTATTTTGGATTTCCGCTGCTATGATGTTTAGTTCTGTTTTTCAGCTTATGCACTGTCTCTCCTGTTTTATGTCAAGTATGTTATTATTATATTTTGTTCTACGCGCTGTGAGACATTCTACAGGTTCTTTGTATGTTCATTCCCTTCTTCCCTTTTCTTCTGACAACCCGTTCTGTGCTAACTAGACATGTGTACAGCGCACCTTTGGAGTAAATGTCGGTTGGTGCGGGGCGGGCCGTAACATCATCTCTGTGAAGTCAGCCTCGCCATGAGCCAAAATGCACTCTATGCAACAGTGCAGAGCCAAAAACAACTTGTCACCTATGAACTAGGTTGCCCGTGCGAAAATTAGGGCACCCGCGTTTGCAAAGTGAAACAAACAACGAGTCAGTCATGGGGACTGGTATGAGGAATCTATTTAACAGTTTAAACAACAGTAATAAGTGAATCATAGGACCACGCCACTTTCGCGGAACGGGTTTACTCCAGTGATTGCTAGTGCATTTAAAACATAGTAAATTCTTTAAAACAACGCAATGCTTTTAAAAAGAATGAAGCCATTATAAGACTCAAGTCCCATCATACAATGCAACGCAAGCCGGAAGATAGAGTTTTACCTTATAATGGACAAATATGCTTGATACGTGTAAAGCAAAATCATTTGATATTATTACTTGTGCATATATGTTTCAAAAATGAATAGCATCATAAATATCAATCATAGGCGACATGAGCGTCCCATGCCACTATGTCGCCATATATAAGTTACAATCGAATCCGTTATCTCGTATTGGAAATTGGATTTCCATCATGAGTCGAGGTAAGGGGCAAGCTCCTCTCCGCTTCGAGATATTCTAGCAAATGCCTCAGGACTACACACTCTGGGTAACCCTGGATCTTCAGGGTCGGTCCTCTCTTACGTTTGAGGATTAGTTATTCCTGAACACATGTTTCCCAGTCCTTACAGACCTATAATCGAGGCGCCTCGCATTCCAACAACCACATAGGTGAAAAATAGATATATATGTCAGGGCTGGTAAGTCACTGACACCACCATAGCTAGAAAGAAACGTCGTGCTCTCCCTGCAGTCCGTATCCCGTTTTTAACTCATACCGGGGTGTGAGGCTCGCGAATCCACGCTATACACAAAGCCAGGCCACGCAGACCGTGCTTTGATCATCATCCACAAGACTTTGCTTTGCAACAGAAGCCTTGATCACAGCATCTTGGCATGCCACATAGGCAATCCACTCCATACGACTGATTTCCATCGATATATAACCTCTGAGCTCGTACGTCTCAGAGAAGGGCGTTAAGCAAAAGAATAAATTCTCCGCCGCCAAACAGATATATATTTAACAGAGATCAATCAATATAGAACAAAATCCAATGTCAGACACACAGTCCATTTACAAGTCCGTTCTGGGTCTGAACGAAACCGGAGGCATCAAATTCCTCTTATATCCGTACAATCAACACATACGTTCGGACGGCTACTACTTCCGGTCCTTCACGGTAGCTACTCCGGTCAGGAACCTCAGCAGCGCCCATCCAACCAATACGAAGATCGTCGGTCTTGAATCGTCTTTGCATTTCCCAATTCGAATCGCTCGATTAATTATTTGAAATGAGGGTTAGCTCAGCCTTTTCAAATAATTCATGTAATTAGAATTTAAATCAATTCTTTCCATGGTTATATTATTCGACATCCATTTTTCAGTTCTTTAGTGTTATTTTCGTGTCAAACACATATAACCATCAAATATCAAACAATTCAAGCCCAATTAGTTTATTTGCAATCTATGTTGCTTATAATATTTTATAACGATTTTTCGCCATTTTTATTTATTTAAAAATGGCCATATTTAATTAAACGACGTTTCAGGTCGTGCCGTGGCACTGGCGCTGTTTTTCCCTTAATTTGTTTTACACATATCGGAAAATCTAGCCGTTGGATTTCTACAAAGTCTATATCAGTGGGAGGATATTCCCAAAGCGAACCCAACGGTTCCAGTTTCGTGAAAATCCGACGGTCGGATCTTCCACACTAGTCGTTTGAAGTTACGGTTTCAAAATTCGAACTGCAGCTTCGTTATTCGATTTAATTTAATTATATTTATATTTATATATAAATATAAACGATTCTGGCGCTGTTTTTCTTCAGATTTGAATTAAACATTCCGGACAATCCAACCGTTGGATTTTTACAAGGTTGGTGTCGTTGGAAAGATATTTCCAAGGCGAACCCAGCAGTTGCGGTTTCGGGAAAATCCGATGGTCGGATTTCTTGTACTAATCGTTTCAAATTACGATTCCGAAACACGAACTGCACGGCTTCGATTCCTTTTAATTATATTTATTTTTATATATAAATAGTTCATTCTATAATTTCAAATATAGTTCATTCATTAATTTCAACTTCGTTTTCAGTTCAAATATTTCACTAACGCCTTAATATTTCGAAAAATTTCGCCATAACCTCCTTTGTACGGGGAGGGGTTTGGAAATTTATTGGGCCGTGTTAGGTACCCAATAAATCCTAAAAAGCACCGACATATTTATAGTGATATATTCTGGTGTTTACGGGGGAGCGTGTATAGATAATAACTCCAGAGAATAAATTCTCGTCACCCCGTTCCGTGTGGAAATAAATAGTCCATGTGCCGTATCTAATAACTAGAGAGACGTGATTATTGTCAACTCCAGACCCGTGTGGGGTTTTTATTAATCTGGCAGTTTGTCGTTATATTTTATATAGCCCATATCAGTCATCAGTTCAACCTGTAGTATATAATCATCGCCATACAAGCCTCTCGCTCGTATGGTAAATCTTCCACCTCGTCACACAAGCTCCAATTGCTTATGTGGAATATGATGAAGTATGCCTATCGTCAAGAAGTATGCCATGTGGTGTAGTTCAAAATTAATTGTTACTATCCTATGGCGATATTTATTATTTCACACAGAATACCAGCACTCCGCATCCAATGGCATTCACAGGAGTTGATATAAAAATAAAATTTCGCAGCCAACTCATCAAGGCTTACCTATTTGTCGGGCACGCAAATAATTTCTTTACTCTATAGCTTATCCATTTTTCCTGTTCAACACATGTATATATATGCAAAACAAAGCCAATAATAATATTTCTAGCAAACTATTATTTATTTCAACACGTGTGTATTTTTATCAAAGCGTATACATGATAAAAGAAATATTTTTATCATCCAAAAATATTTATTCAACACGTGAATGTTTTTAACACTTCATATTTAAAATAAAAATGTAGTTTTTATTGTCTATTCATTTTATTTTAAAATACGATAACATTCAACACATGAATTTCAACTCGACGAACGAATTTCAATTCAACACATGAATATTTTCTATAGTTTGTATATATATAAAAATGTGATTTTTATTGCTAAAGCTAATTGTTTAAATTCAAGTAATATTCAACACATGAATTTCAACTCAACGAATGAATTTCAACTCAACACATGAATATTCTCTATAGTTTGTATATATAAAAATGTGATTTTTATCGCTAAAGCTAATTGTTTAAATTCATATAATATTCAATACATGAATTTCAACTCAACGAATGAATTTCAACTCAACACATGAATATTCTCTATAGTTTGTATATATATAAAAATGTGATTTTTATCGCTAAAGCTAATTGTTTAAATTCAAGTAATATTCAACACATGAATTTCAACTCAACGAATGAATTTCAACTCAACACATGACTATTCTCTATAGTTTGTATATATCAAAATGTGATTTTTATCGCTAAAGCTAATTGTTTAAATTCAAATAATATTCAACACATGAATTTCAACTCAACGAATGAATTTCAACTCAACACATGAATATTCTCTATAGTTTGTATATATATATATATATAAATGTGATTTTTATTGCTAAAGCTATTTGTTTAAATTCAAATAATATTCAACACATGAATTTCAACTCAACGAATGAATTTCAACTCAACACATGAATATTCTCTATAGTTTGTATATATATAAAATTGTGATTTTTATTGCTAAAGCTACTTGTTTAAATTCAAATAATATTCAACACATGAATTTCAACTCAACGAATGAATTGCAACTCAACACATGAATATTTCAACATATGTAATTTATTTCAACGAATGAAAATTATTCTAACACATGAATATTTCAGAAAATTTCGGCAGCATAACGGCAAGGTAGTTAAAACTGGGACCGTCCCTAGTACGGCTCCTCGCTCTACCTTAAAACCTCGCGGTTTTTGACAATGGGGATCATGCATCTAGTTCGCACGCAGGCGGCATGTTTTATTTTCAATTCCACAATCCTATTCTAATTTGTTTCAACCACAAGAGGGTATTTTTCAACCACAAAGGTATTTTTCAACCACAATATCAACCACAAACAATTATTTCCAACCATTCGTCAAACCATATCATATCACGTCAATCACAAGCAATAAATATCGTCCATAGTCTGTGGACGAGGGGAGTATATGTATATAAATATATTATTTCTATAATTCACTTGCATTTCATCGCAATTCAAAGCATATATGTTTCATACAACGCTTGTATAATTTATACATCGCTAATATAACTTATACAACACATGTACATGAGGTATACAATGCGTATATAATTTACACTTCGCTTATATAATTTATACAACGCGATTCCATTCACACAATTTAGTTTAGATTCCTCACATTGGTTTTTGCAGTGCTAAAGATCGTAGGAAGATCAGAAAAATCCGCGGCTTCTTCTAGATGGTAGAGGTAGGAAGATCAGAAAAATCCGCAGCTTCTTCTAGATGGTAGAGAGCCTCCTTGCGGTCATGGAGTCTCCTGTTTCATCAAATTTCGTTAACGAATGAAAAAGATATTATTTTTCAAAGTTTTACAACACTTAAAAGTGTTATTTTCATTTCAGAATTTCGAAGCAGAAGGGTTTTTAAACCTTCAAAACTAGGTTTTGATTTTAAAACCAAATCGTACCTCGTTGCTCCGAACAGACCCTGCGACGTTGAAGGGCTACGAACCAGGTTCTGATCGATGGTGTTGGCGGCAGACTCGGCGGCTCCAGCAGGGTACGGCGGCGCTCCAAAGGGGCGGACTTCCTCCTGGAAATTCGACGCGAATAGGCAATGGTCTTCGACGAGGCTTGTTTTGATTTGAAGAGGGGAGGGAGGCGGTCAGAATTGTCAACTGGAGGTGGCGGCGAAACTGGCTGTGGCGGCGGCAAAATCGATGGGAAGGTTCGACGAATTTCCGTCGTTCGATAATAGGGTTGATCGGGTTTTCTGAGGAGAGAGAGAAAATAGAGATATTTTCTATTATATAATATTTTTAAATTACTTTATTACCCCTTCTAGCCAACGTACACCAATTTCAACCCAACGACTGTCGCCCCTAGCTAAATGCCCCCATTCATGACACAATGGGATATGTTTCGTTGGCCAATTCGACTGTTACAGTCAGTTAATTTTCAAATTAAAGTATAAAACATTTTATATTTAATTTGAACGTACATTTCAATTTGCCAGGGCCACAAACTGAATCGAAAAATTCCAGAAAAATAAATCTAGCTTTGTTTTGACGATACGGTCCCAAAAAAACCAGTTTCGTCGAATTCTGAGCTCATATGCAAAATGTCCATTTTCAGGTCGATCCATTTTAGCAGAAATTGACCAATCACATTTTCTTTTGCCCCGCTCACATACTAGTTTCAAAAATTATGAAATTTGAAACCTAGCAATAATTTGACATTCCGGACCCAACAAAAGTGGTTTCGTCGAATTCCGAGGTCGTATGCAAAATATCTATTTTCAAGGGCTATATATGCTATATAGCGACCTTTCTGAAAATTCAATCGGCCATAACTTTTGATTCCCATTATGAAACTTCGATTTTTCAGATTCGTTTCAAAGGTATTCATAAACAGATTTAAATATTTTCAGTTTCGCTTAAATCTGTTATATTTTCCACTCGGTACAGTCAGACAAAGTTTGTATTCAAAATTTCAAACTGCGATACTATACCCAATTCTTTATTTTATTGAAATATGCTATTTCAATTATTCAAATTCTTTGGTAATAACCAATTTTAGAAAATTTTAAATTGGTTTACATTTTCCGTGTTATTACATTAACAGCCTCCCTTTTGCAAAACCCCCATAAAACTTCAACCTTTCTTCCCAGTATTAAACTTAAGGCCAGAAAAGGAAATGCCACCATTGCATTAGCTCCCAATCCCTGTGACAGAAAGAAGAAGGGGAAAAATAATAGAAATAAAAGTATCCATGAACCGTACCCCCTCTCTCCCTTTGAAACTGATGGTGAATCAGACTCTTCCCACCAAAGTTTTTTCCACAAATCTCCTTCATCTTCGCCAAGAAGAACTAGAAGCAAGTCGAAAACTACCATAGTTTGATCATGCTGCACAAAATGGGAGCATGGAACATTGGAGGAGCTCACAAAAAAATCCAAACTCGACCAAATAAAAACCCTGATTTATGATCACAAACTCTCTCTCCTTTCCATTTCTGAAACTAAGCTTAATCCTAACCTATCTACTAAGGCTGCCGCTTATATCAACCCTTCATGGTTATCTGTTACTAACTATGATTTGGCTCCTTATGGTAGACTGCTTGTGATATATGATCCTTCTAAATACATTCTTTCTCTTATCCTATCAGACCATCAATTTATTCACTCTAAAGTCCATCACATTCCTACCTCTACTAACCTATACATCACCTTTGTATATGGCAGTAACTCTCGTGATGTAAGACAAAAAATGCTGGATTACTTTCCACATTTATCTCAAGACTCTCATCCATGGATTGTTATTGGAGATTTCAACTGCTCCTTCCTAACTAATCACAAATATGGTGGTATCCCTCTTACTATTGCTAACATGATTCCATTGACCAATGCTATGCGTGATGCCTCTTTGATTGAGATACAATCAATAGGTAGTCAATACACATGGTCTAGTAAAAGTTTAGATGTTCCGAGAACCTTAACTCGTATAGACCATGGCTTCATGAAACTTAAAACCCTATCCACATGGCCAACCATAAATATACACATTCCTATGCCTCTTCTATCCGATCACTTCCCCTTAATCCTCACGTTTGGCTCAGCAAATTTTATAAAAAAGGTAAATTTCAAGTTTTTTGACAACTGGACAACAAATGCTTCCTTTATGCAGGTAGTCAATGAAGCTTGGAATCTGCATACTTTCGGAAATCCTATGTTGAACTTGCAGAAGAAGCTACAAAATACAAAAGAAGCTCTGAAAATATGGTCTCAAAATGTTTATGGTAATGGCAGCAAACTATCTTCTTCACTTTCCATTCAACTCAATCAGATCCAGGCTCTCACTTTTCAACACAATGCAACCACTGAGATGTACAAGCAAGAAAAAGAAATAGCGAAGCAACTTGAAGAAGCTCTTGTGACAGAAGCTAACATGGCATACCAGAAGAACAAGCAAAAATGGTCCGCCCAGGGTGATAGAAACACTAATCTTTTTCATGCGTCTTTGAAGATAAAACAAGCTAAGGATTTTATTCATCATATAAAAGATGCTAATGGTATATACCACTCAGATGCTAATGCTATTGATACGACTTTTCTGAACTACTATCTTGAGTTGCTGGGTCCGCAACCAATGGAAGCTGACCTAACTTTTCTTGATAACTTAACTCTTCCTACAATTTCAAATGAGATGCATGATGCTCTACCTAAACCTGTTTTAGATGAAGACATCAAAGACTCCATATTTACTATGTGGAAATCAACTTTCCCTGATCCTGATGGGTACACTGTGTCCTTCTTTATTCACTGCTGGCATATAATCAGCCCGATTGTTTTGAAAGCAGTTCATAGTTTTTTCACTAAAAGCAAAATATTAAGCTCTATCAACTCCACAAATCTGGCGTTAATTCCTAAATCCACTTGTCCGTCTGATGTTACATAGTTCAAACTGATTTCTTGTTGCAACATTATATACAAGGATATTTCAAGGATATTAGCTCGACTTAAATTGGTGCTACCTTCGCTGATATCTCCTAATCAAGCAGCTTTCCTGCCTAACAGAAGCATATTAGATAATGTTTTGTTGTCCCTTGAATTGTTGAATGGTTATACTAACAAAAACATATCACCTCGTGCAATGCTTAAAATTGAGATAAGGAAAGCTTTCGATACAGTAAACTGGACTGTATTGACTAGCATATTGGAGAAGATGCGGTTTCCACCTAAATTTGTCAAATGGATTCAACTTTGCATATCTACAGTTAGGTATACTCTTGTTTTCAACGCACACTTGGTTGGTTATTTTATAGGATGCAATGGTTTAAGACAGGGAGACCCTATTTTTGCATATCTATTCATACTAGTAATGGAAGTACTAACAGCAGCATTCAAGAATCAGGTACAGCAAAGAAACTTTCACCTACATCCTAAATGCATATTACCTCAAATAACTTCTTTAGATTTTGCGGATGACCTCCTAATATTCACCAAACCATCTTTGCATTCAATTCAATCCATAATGAGCACCTTGCAATCCTTCCAAACCTTCTCCGGTCTTGGCATGAATATAGAAAAATCCAAGATCCTTCTGACTGGCATTTCCAATCAGCATGCTAATGCCTGCTTATTGTTGACTGGAATGTCTTTGATGGACTCTAAATTTAATTATCTAGGAATTCCCCTTGCTACAAAAAGAATTTCGATGACCCAATGCATGCCACTTTACGAAAAAATTACATTCTATTATTCTCAAGATGGGAAAATAGATTTCTATCTCAGTCGGGTAGGCTTGTTATCCTAAACGCGGTAATTTTCTCGATGACTGTCTACTGGTGCAGAACATTTCTGCTACCTCAAAAATTTATTGACATGATTAGAACAGCTATGAGGAAATTTCTTTGGTTCGGGAACATTCACTCAAACAAAATGACACCGATAGCATACCATAAGTTGGAAAAACCAAAATGTAAAGGGGGTTTAGGTATTAAAAATACAGGGAGTTGGAATGTTGCTGCTGTTGCTTGAAATCTTGACAACATAGTGATGCATAAAGACACAACTTGGGTTCGCTGGTGTGAGAAGCATAACCTCAAAGGAGAACAAATTTGGACAGCGCAAATAAAGCAGCATCACAGCTGGGTCTGGAAAATGATATTAAAGGTACCTGATAAGATTATAAACCACATAAAAATAAGAATATCTACTGAGAGTAAAGCCCTGTTTTGGAGTTCTCCTTCGATTGAAAAAGGCGTTGTACTAAATAAATTATTGCAGTATCATGATATACAGTAGAGTGCCATCCCCAACAATGCTTTGGCTAGCACATACATCATTGACGGCAGAATTAGCCTCCCTTCCATGAGCAGTGCAAGAATACAACCAGTGTGGCGGAAATACAACGGTGTGCGGTATCCTCAAGCGCCAACTGATGTAATTGAATGGACAGAGGCTAAGCCTGATTACATTACTGCTGAGTTATACGGGGGTTTGATGGGAGAGAATCAACTCAGAAAATGTAAGTGGAACAAGCGAATTTGGAATGTAAACAATAACAAAAGATTGAACTTCATGATGTGGAAAGTTTATGTTAATGGCTTGAATACAAAGAAAAGAATGAGGAGCAGAGGAATAAATATTCCGGTTACATGTAGTCTTTGCAACAGTGGTGATGAAGACATTCAACATTTATTCTTCAAATGTTAGTACGCCAATTACATATGGAGGAAGATAAAGAGAAGAGGAGGATATGCAGCACCTCACATGAGTAATAATGAAGAATGGTTGAGCATCTACAAGGCAACGCGATGGAAGGAGTCACCGTCCTATGAGCTTCTCATAATGCTTAAAGTTGCTCTTATGACCATCTGGAAAGAAAGAAATGAAAGGGTATTCAATGGAAAACAAAGAAGTAGAACAAAATTATATCATGTACCATTATATGCAGTCAGATTCTTATATCACCATATGCTTTTGACCCCTACGTCAAATGCAAATGGTCCTGACCTTCCAAACCTTCCTTTTATCTAAGTATTGCATCGTCTAATTTATGTTTTAAGACCTTCTTATGATATGAATATATGGTAGGGGCCATTAATCCCCGCTGGCTTTGCCAAAAAAAAAACTGAAAACAATGCATTAAAGAAAGAGAATTCTGAATTAAATGAGAAAATTGATATTTTGAGAAATAACGAAATTTATTTTGGAAATGTCAATCAATACTTTGAAACCAAATTTGGAAAACATACAAGTGAATTCGTGAAATTTTATAATGGTCAAAATGATTTAAATGTGATTTTATCTAGTTCTAGATCTTTATATGACAAAAGTGGTTCAAGATATATTAAAACTGATTGTAAAAATAGTACTAAGTACGCTTTCATGTATAATAAAAATATCAATGCTAGTACTAAATTTAGTATAAATTCTAGATCAAATTTTTATAAAATTTCAAGCACTTCTATGAGTAGTAATGTTTATAATATTTCTAGAAGTACAAAATTATTGACAGGAAATATTAATAGAAATTATCTAAGTATTTAGGTTCCTATTATTTGGAAAAATAAAGAGAAATATATCAATAATTATTTTGATTCAGTTGTTAATAATGAAAATTTTATTTTTAAATGCTCCATTAAAACCTCTTGGATATGGTTACCTTTCGTCTAACCCTTTAGACCCTAACAAAGGAAGTGGGTACCTAAATATATAATATATTTTTTGCAGGTATTCAAGTATGATTTAAAGATGCGACAAATGTTTACTACATGCAATGGAAAATGAGTATTTATGGAAAAAAAACTGCAATAGATTTGGTATATCAAATTCATTAATTTATTTATTTTGGGATTGGTATCTTAATCTTAAAAATATCATAACTTAAAAAGAAAAACATTTTATTGTTGTGAAATAGTTGTGAAATAGTCTGAATTAACATACCATCCAAAACCAATGATTGTTTTCTTCCTTTTTGTTGATGACAAAGGGTGAGAAAATTGAGCACGTCGATAGGGGAGTATACAAAGTAAAAAAAAACACAAATATTGAGTGGGTGTAATATAATAGTGTTCATTTAGAAGTCGTTATTGAAGGGGAGTAATATAATATTTAGAAAGTCGTATAGTTGTCATCATTAAAAAAGGGGAGAATGTTGAAAATACGATTTTAGCGGTTTGATGATTACAACTATACGACAATATTACTGACATGTTTGTTGAGTAGTTTTTAGGTCAAATAAATATATGGAGGATGATTTCAAGGCGACAAAAGTAATACTGAAATTATATATAAAAAAGGAAAGCACTAAAATTCAATTGAAAACAAAACGGAGTAACGATCCTTGAACCTTGACCACCGACGAGGCATGCAAATGCACCAACCAGTTTGCCACTTAGCTTTTTGGATTTCAAGTCCAACTCTTACCGATGATTATCGTTTTAAAGCCAAGTGGATGTACCAAATACCCAAAGCTGCAACATTCAAAGGATACGTCTTGGAATTGAGCCATTCAAAACTGAAAGTGGGCATTCGCTGAAACAACACAAAATCAACTGTTCAAAACTGAACATAGGCATCCGTTGAGAATCGATCGTGAGTCCCTACGTTCGGAGGCACATGCATCTACCAGTGAACCAAGGTGACTATTAAAAAGTGTGTTGCTGGTGTTTCATTTGACTGGCCATAACGCTTCGAAATATGAATGAAAAAAAATGACGTTGCTTGGTTTCAAACTCGGCAACTCTCACTTGGCCATGTGACGTCTTTACCACTCGACATATGCATCCTTTTGGAATGAAATTTGACATCCACCTATATAAGGGGTAACGAATAAATATTCAAGAGCCACTCCATACACATATTCAACCAAATACAAATTTTCAATAGATGCAACGTTTTGAATTGAATTTCTAATGAACTACAACTGTTTAATGGCATCTTAACACTCCTATATAGGACTCACATCACCCCGCAAACAAGTATACAGCTCTCTTATCTAAATCTTTCTAACATTGCCTCCAAATGCTCCAAGTTCCACATTTATTTCAAAGAAAATATTAGATCAGCTTCACTTCAGTCCACAAATATTCAAATCTGGTCAAATTTCACTTTCTAGCCTCTGCCCACTCAATTTGCATCATTATTATTGAAGGTTGTAGAAGTTGTACTCAATTATGACTTATTTGTGGTATCAAGAATAGGCATATAGTCAAATAAGCTTTTGTAATTGTTTGAAGTCTTGTTCCGCTGCTCAGGAAAGAAGTCCTCTTCGGCTAGAGAAATGAAATCTTTTTCAACTGCTCATGTCTCCAGGTTAAGTGAAGGTTTGTTGTTTTAGTGGAAATTCCAGAAGGGTGTTTGGGATGGGAAGTAGGACGAAGTTCCGAACCAGTATAAAAATTCATGGTGTCATTTATATTTTCTACTGCTATTACAATTAGTTTACTGCAGTTGCGATTACTATGCTTCAAATTCTACAATTATATATTGGACATCATCGATCCAGTGCATAACGACTATTCATTCATCGCAGCACCGATTTAACAGTTATAAATTTGCCTATACATACATCCAAAAGATAAATTGTAACACAATGGAACACCTAAATAGCTATGGCCTCCTGCTCGCCTCCAGAAGCTTATTCAATGAAGATGCCTGAAAGACCTAAACCCTAAGCCTATTAAATATAGTACTCGAGTGTTTAAGGGGAAAAAGCAAAAACTACGATTCAATCAAAAGAACTGGTGTGAATAAAAATCTTTCTACCTGACACAAATGATATCTAACAAGGCAATCCCACATAGCGATATAGTTTTTCCTCTTGCTTGAAACATGCTACAAAACAAGACTAACCAAGTCCCCCCGCACTCCAATGGTTAGTAAAATTATCACAATAACATATATAACAATAAAAACATATAACAAGCAACACATTATGGATTCCCTTCCCTATTACATTGACTAACAATTTTAATGGTTTTTACATTTTACTTACTATTTCTTTTTTTTTCCTCAACTCTCGTATTATGCTTCGCAAGGAATTGTTTTGCTAGGAAATGAAGCCAAAACCTCATTCTATATTTTATTCCCATATTGTCCTTCATGGAATCACATCCCATTAAAAGAGCTGACATTCCCTTTAGGTTCCCATTTTGTGCTTCGTTGAGCATCTCCCTGCTAGTGCAAAACTGAGATCCCGTCCTAAATCCATATAGTGTGTAAAGGAACGAGTCGGGATACTATTATCTTAATTTAATTTAATTGGTGTGTCCTAATTTTCCACCCATTGGATCCTCCTAGTTTTTCACAGAAATGTAATATCTTTAACAATAGCCAACTACGAACAATATAAGCATTTCAATGTTTTCAGTCAAAGTCCAATTTACGCTTCAGTGGGCATGATACCATTATCGTTCCCCATCTCCTTCGACTCCCTCATTGGCATCGATGTCCGTATTAAAATTCATCCCGAAAGGGGTAACCCTTCTGCTTCATACAACAAACAACAATCAATGCCCATCGTCAAATAATGGAAGTAAGCAATAGAGGCAAGACCTCTATAACAAACTGTATTTTAACGATTGGATATTTAAATATAGATCATTAATTATTCGATTGATTGCTCCAAAATGGTTCTTTTCACAAGCGTTTGGATCATGACTTTGGACCAGTTCCATCGAATTCGGATTGTTCGTTACATTTAAAATAAGAATACGAACCATAATATTTTGAGTACGGACGAACTTGTGGTCAAAACGGTCTCAAAATATGCGTTAATGGTCATTTCAGGTACATAGTGTCGAATTATGATGAAACTTATGTTTTAGAAAGTAGTGAGTTATTGCACTCCATCAAGTTCTGTAGCGATCATATATACCGCTCGATCATGCGTAAATAGAATGTATGTCAATTTCTGTAAGAAACTTACATTGTATAATTCAAGTTTTAAAAGATAACTTCCACATGCGATCAATTTAGGTCTTGATACTAGTCTCATTATTTTTAGAGTTATTTTTACATAGATGACGATAGGCGACACATCTCGATTGGAGTTCACTCGTTTTCAGGCCTTAATTATGAATTAAATATTATAATTAGCCACCGTTTAGTATTTGCCTCTCTCCCTCAAGGCCTGCTACTGTAGCATTCAAAAATGGCTACCACAAAATGAAATTTAGGGTTTCTCGTTGTGGTTGATTAAGGTCAAGTTAGACGATATGACCACCACCAAAACACCACTACATTCACCATTGAAGGACGCACCCCTTATAACCTTGGCTTCCGGTCCGACACCACTTAGCCATGCGCGACATTTTCACGTTCCTAGGTGGTTGATAGGTCGGATTTTGACCTAGAGGATCGAACTCCAAGGTATAGGCATAGTTATGAAAAGGTGTGCATGTGAGTGCCTAAGAGAAGATTATGCAGCGATTTGTGGATTATCAAGGGAGAAATCTATGAATCAAGATTTGCATGAATGCGTTTTACAAAACCTGTAGTGTGCGTGTATGCTGGAGAAGATGAATTAGGGATTATGAAGGTAATTAGTGGGTAGTTATTAAGTTAAGCTTATTTAATTATTTAAATCATTTTCAAACTATCGCAAGTAACTTTTGCGTATAAGGAGGTATTTGGACATCGTTTCTTCCATTGGACTCTTAATGCTTGTTTGGGCTAATTTGGCTAAGGTAGATGACATTGTCTAGCATTTGACTGTAGATGTTCATATAGTGCTAAATTGATGTTTTTAAGTGATTTCAAATTATAAAACATAATATTTAGGATAGCTGAACCCAGTAAATAATAAATAAAATTAAATAGCGGTTTGAGTAGATTTAACCTAATTATCACATTTTTATCTATTTGTGCGCTATTTACCCATTTATGTGCTATTTTTAGCACATTGTTAGATATAAGTTATTTGAACACGTATTTCACTTTTATTGCTATAGATGAGTTTCATTTGATTTATTATTGTTATTATGGATAATTTTATGCTAGTTTAGGAATTTGTATGATTATTTGTTGCATGGTTGAATTATTTTCTTAGTTTAGTTTAGAACGTCATTCATAGGCGATCCACTATTAAGAAATATTTAGTTCGTTAGGGTTTGGGATGCTTATTGATCAAATGCACATGTCGGTGTATATGGATTGAACACACAAGGATGATAGAGTTGAACGGTTGAGATAAATTCTCGAAGGAGTTTCTGAGCGAATAATTGGATTTGATGATGGAGCAGCATTGGAGTGAGGTGGTGAATTTGAAGTCGTAGCGACACTGGAGCTTGATAGCCGACATGAATACGGTGGATGGACTTGATGAAGAGCTGGACTTTATGAAGAATGCCGAGTGATTTCCCCGGATCTGTATTTAACCAATTTTCGTTAAATATGTGATCTAAGCAGGTCGTTATCGGTTACTATGGAGTGGTCGATGCGACTACTATTGTCATTGGCCTCTTTGAACAATTTGACATGGACGATGGTGTGATTTCAAGGCGCAAGACATGATGGTTCAATCAATAGTAATTTCGACATGGTGGCTCTTCGATTGCTGGCTTCTATGCATTGACTCATCATTTGATGAAGGTGATTCTAAGATAGGGAGCAATGCTACTGCGATGGATAGTTTGCTCCAAGATGTAGAAAAGACGACATCGGGTCGTACTGAAATGACTGTCATATGACGATGGCATGATGCATAGTTATTATAACTTAGAAGGCGGTCGATGGGGTCTTATGGTAGTGTAGTTTGCTGAGGATAGTCCACTTTTTGATTGACTTCATGGAGGAATCTTATGGACAGTCTAAAGATGGATTTTGCTATGGAGTATGTGCACAAAGAGGTTGTTGGTATTCGCGAATTCGATACGCCTTTGAGGGAGAGGCCTAAAGATGAATTAGAGCCAATGCAATTTGGATTGATTGGCCGGACCCCAGAGCTAGGGCAGCTTGGACTAGATAGGGTTATTTGCTGTAGACCAGGGAAGTTGGACATAGTGTAGACAAAAGCAGTTGGACCTCCCAGTGCCTCAATGGATTTTGTAACACCCCACCTCCGCCAGGGTAACTCTTGCAAGTACATTGGCTTTGGAGGGGCGTTAAACGAGGTAAACATGCATGCAGATATCACAAGACAGGACATATAAGTAAAACAGAGTAGTAAAGCAGCGGATAAAACTAGCATTTCAAAACCATAGTTAAGTTACAACAAAGTACTTGGTCATTATTTTCCAACACACAAAGTCTAGATAAAAGCATAAACTGAAAAACTGAAATACATAAAGTACTATCCGCAAAATGAAGTGATAAACCATAGCTAGCTCAATGTCCAAAACCGTACATGAGCAAATCCAGTAAGCAAGCTGTAAAGATCCAAGCTAAGCTCCAATGTTCCCACCCTGTGGACCTGAGGGGGGGAACGGAAGAAAAGAGGCAAAAGAAAACAGGTCAGTCAAAAAGACTGGTAAGCCCTACTACTATCAGTCCATGAACTAGTAAAGTTAACTGGCATGAGAAGCTGAGATGAACATAAGGATAACAACATACTGGCATGATGAGTAACTAACAAGATAGATAAAGATGTCATCGCATAATCAAGGTTAAGTTTTGCACCACGGTTGTACTAGCATTCTAACATGTCAAGTAAAAACGAGAATCGATCCCTTGGCCCACGCTTGGCCCAATATCATGATGTGACCTAAATCAAGGTCCAACTACACGGTCTAGTCGATCGGCTCCCTACAAGCCTAACTCGTCAAGTGTCGGTGTCATACGGCCCAAACATGCAATGTAGCCAACTGCGCTAGGTCCACCCCAGGGTGTATCAAGTCCTAGGGTGTAGACCTCGGACACCAATCAAGTATGCACAGTCTAGATCTACTGGTACCTGTGCCTGATTCTCCAACTCCGGACTATGTGCACGACCATAGTCCGCCTGGACCTACACCGGCGTACCTACTCAGCCGTCGTTTTGGTCGCTTACATGTCAGCCCAGTAATCGTGCCCTACCCTAGCCTAGTCCCTAGGGTCTTATGATACTATCAAGAGGGTTACTGCTGCAAAGGACCACGCCACTAGGGTTTCCTAACGGGTTAAATGTGGTTAACCCGATCCAAACGTGGATTAAATTGGTTAAGTGTACCCAAGGTTCATGACTTAACCCCGATTAACCCATCAAGCCCAAATTGGTTAAGTATTAAGTGGACCATGACTTAACCCTAATCAGGAGGCATTAATTGACTTAATGTGCTTTAACCTCTCACATTAGACCTTGTTGTGGTTACTAGTTAAGCCGGGCGGGTCCGGGTAGCTTTACACCACAACTTGGTCTAACCTCGGGTTCGAGCACAACATGACCAACTTCTCACATTGGGTCCTATTGTTTGTAGCCACTAGTTAAGCCGGGCGGGTCCGGGTAGATTTATGCTACAAACTCAACCCAACCTCGAGTTAGCCACACTCATCTTTTCTAAGTGTCATGTCCATTATGTTTCCAAAACATAATTACATATCACGTCATGTTATAAAAACCATGTTCATGTCATAATGTTACCCAACCCCAACGTAATCCCATCGTTTACATAATCGCAACAACGCATAAAGGATAAAATAGGGAACTTGGCATAATTATGACAAAAAGGTGTTGAAGCCACAAGTTTAACATGGTGGCATATGAAATGTACATATGTTCATATACTTGCATATTGCATTATTAGGCTTCAAAGTATGCATAAAACCAAACTTAGCATATAAGTGATACATGGTGATAAATGACATGTAGAAGTTGCTAGAAGTTCGCATTTAGCCTCACATGCAAGTTATCATAAGGGATATGATGACTTCCATGTTGCCAAAATACAACCTTTAACATAAAGCTTGAAGCTTTAAGCTCACAAACTCAAGTGTAACTTGCATAACATGATAACATGATCAACCCAAACTTGCATAACATAGCAACATGTGTCAACTTGTATAACATGATTGTAACACCCCGAATTTCGGTTAATGCTAAAATTCACTAATTACAGAATTAATAATCTCAGATGTGAGGATTGGGGGAAAACGGGCTGCGTCATTGCGTTCGTCTCGGAAAAATACGCGAAATAGAGTCCGAGTTTTCGAGAATCGGAGTCCGTATGAAAGAGATATGGACGAACGAAGTTAGGCAGAAGAACCCGGAACAGGCCAGAAATGCACTGGCGCACTTGTGAAGTGCGCCAGAACAAAAATGCACTGGCGCACTTGTGAAGTGCGCCAGTACAAAAATAGACTGGCGCACTTGGGAAGTGCGCCCGTGCCGAGCCAAGAAACCTGCACAGTTTCTAGAGAGTTCTGTGGTTGGGTGCACCAGTTTGGGGTTTGGGCTTGGTCTTAGGGCTGATTTCTGGAGAGTTCCGAGATCTAAGGGTCCTAAACTAATCTAGGGTTAATCTAAGGGTCTAAAATGCAACCTAATCCTATAAATAAGACCACAACCCTACCCTAATTCATTCATAATTAAACCTAGTAACTAAACTATGGCAAAATGAAACTTGATCATGGCCTCCACAAATCAATGAAGAGGAAAGCAAGCTAATCAACCTCTCTAATCAACTTCTAATCCATTCTAAGCATCTTAATCTTCTTCATTTGGAGTGCAAATTGCTAGTGGTGAGCTTCTATCACTTTGATGATCAATTGTTAAGATAAGTAGATTAGGTGTAATGAGACTTATGGTCTTGAATGCGGATTTGTGAGTTTGAATCATTTGTAATGATATGCTAATCTATGTATAATATTAATCCTATGTTGAATATGTAAGTTTATGCAAGTTGAATATGAGAGTTTATGCAAGTTGGATATGTGGGTTTATGCATAATAAGTAATTGATTTTATGCAAGTTAAGTAGGTGATATTATGCATGATGAGTATGTGATTCTATGCATGCTAAGTATATGATATTATGCAAGTTTAGTATGTGATCCTATGCATGCTAAGTATATGATATTATGCAAGTTTAGTATGTGATTCTATGCATGCTAAGTATGTGATAATATGCATGATTAATAAGTTGTTTTATGCATATTTAACAAGTGGGTTTATGCATGTTTAACAAGTTCATATGCAAGTTACATGTATGATAATATATGCTATGCAAGTTACATGTTTGTTAATATGCAAGTTACATGTATGTTAATATGCAAGATATGCTATGCAAGTTACATGTTTGTTAATATGCAAGTTACATGTATGTTAATATGCAAGATATGCTATGCAAGTTACATGTATGTTAATATGCAAGATATGCTATGCAAGTTACATGGTTGTTAATATGCAAGTTCATGATGACACATTATGCAAGTTTATGGGTTAATATGCAAGTATGTGAATGCTTATGCAAGTACGTGAATGCTTATGCAAGTATGTGAATACTTATGCAAGTTTTGTGTATACTTAGATGCATGTTTAACATGTTATGCAAGTTGTGAGAATGCTTATATGCAAGTTCAACATGTTATGCAAGTTATGTGTGCTTATGCAAGTTATGTGAATGCTAATATGCAAGTTCAACACGTTATGCAAGATATGTGTATGATAATATGCAAGTTCATATGCAATATGTTATGCAAGTCATGTGCGATAATATGCAAGTTTGGGTTAAATATAGTTGGGTTAATATATGCTCATGTATGCAAGTTGACATTCTCTTAACCCATGACAAAGTTATATGCTAAGATTTGGTTAAACCCATGATGTTGTGATGGATCTTCCCTTTTATTATGTCGTGAAATGAAAACGATTTGCGTGGGGAACGATGGGGTTAATAAAGATGTTAATAAAAGTATGATTGGGTATGATTAAGCATACCATAAAAACAAATTAACATAAGTGGGAATTTACCTATTGAGTTAGGTCTACCCCATGGGAATTTACCTATTGAGTTAGGTCTACCCATGTTATGAAAAACTTGATATTAATTAGGGATAATTAATATAAATTATGGGGGTGATTAATTAGGTGTAATTAATCGACTAAGACACGAGGTTGGACTCAGTTGTAGCGTAAAACTGCCCGGACCCAACCGGCTTAACCAGTTGCTACAAATGTTAGCCCAATGTGAGAGGTCTTAGGCACAAACTAAATACGTGATTAATGTAAAGACACGAGGTTAGACTCGGTTATGACATAAGGCTGCCCGGACCCAACCGGCTTAACCAGCGGTCATAAAAGATAGTCTAATGTGAGAGGTCTTTATGAGGATCACGGTCTTAATTAATTAAGAAACACTTAACCATATAAGCATGTAGTGGGGCTTGAGGGTTAAGTGGGTGCCTTGGGTGGCATGAGAAAACTAGTGGGTTGCCTTGGGTGGCAATAGAAAACACGATTAGAATACTTAACCAAAGTGGAACATGTAATTAAACATGATTAAGGGGTTAAGTAAGTGCCTCGGGTGGCATGTGGGAATTAAGTAAAGGACTTGGGTGTCATGTGGAAATCTAGTGGGTGCCTTGAAAGGTAATTAAAATATGATTAATGACTTAACCAAAGTATTTATAACATGTAAGTGAACATGGTTAAAGGGGTTAAGTGGGATACACTAGATAAAAAAAATAACAAGCTTTGGTGGTAGCTTGTGGGGGCCCATCTCAACCAATATCCCAAACGTATCTTTGTGGGCTCGACCCAAGTCGGGTGACGGGACACGCATATTGGGCTTGACTATAAGAGGCCAAAAACAGGTTAGCGGTGGCAACGTAGGACCAACGGGTTTCATATGCGTGTGTGGACCCGGGCTGGTTAGTAAATCGTTGTTACATCGTGTAGATATAAAGCCGTGCACCGTTGATATTATCAGGTTGCCACTTTGGGGAAATGATACACCCCATTGTGGGACCAGCACGGGTATCTACGTTAGGGAGCCGATCGCTTGGGAGTAGTGGGTACACCTAGTAATGATAGGGGCAGACGACACCTATGTAGGGGTACTAGAAACTACTGGGTAAAAATTACTAAGTACATTTAGTGGGATCAACCTTTAAGTAGGAATTAATCTTAGGTAGGTAAAGCTGGTGTGGTGCAGTGTAGGAATTATCTTTGAGTAGGTCTGGGGCGGTGTAATTTAGTAATTATCCTTGGGTGGGTAAATGCGTCTTTACGGTGATCTTAGTTTATCCTAAGTTTACCAAGCTGCTTAGTGTAGCCATTCATCCCCAGTCGTTACCGTATATCAACTTATGTCTTCTCTGGTTATTTTAATGATTGTATTGTTAGGGTTATAGGACTCACTCAGACTTATGTCTGACCCCGTTGTTTTTATCTTTTTCCCCCAACCCCAGGTTATTAGAGTGGGCCTGGTGCTAGTGGGCTTTGATCTGATTGCTGTATCTATCCTATGGAGCTTGGACCTCTGAAGTGAAGCCGAGCTTATCTTTCCTTTTATGGCTATTAGTTATGTAGTGGGATTATGTACTTCTATTTTATCAAGATGGATATTATGTACTTGACTCTGGTTTATGGTTTTGTGATGTAACCAAACATGTATTACTTTCCGTTGCAATGAAATGATGATTTAAATTTTCAAGTATTACTTATATCTGTCTTGCTGTAATTTTACTGTTCTATATTCACTCAAAATACTTCACCGAAACTAAGGCATTCCCCTGGTATGAGTGACCTTAGCGGACGTGGGGTGTTACACGTGGTATCAGAGCTTAAGGTTACCAGAACAGATAAAAATTTTAGAAAAACTATTTTTCTAAGAAAATTTTTGAAGGAGTATTTTCAAAAACATGTCTTTTAAGAGAAAAGTTTTTGAAAGAAAAGCATAATCCCCGATAGCCATATCTTTATCTTTCTAATTCCCTGTTTTGAATCTCTTCCTCTCTCTCATTTTGAGTTTCCCCTCCGTGTGTAGATGATCTTTCTAAGATAGATAAGAATGGAAAACCGCTTCAAGGGACTTAGACGTAAATCAGATTAGAAGTTGGTTCAAGAAGGAGGAGGACTTGTAGGTACTTATTGGATGGACGATGGGAGGAAGGCTCTAATAGTTGTTTGGTTAATAAAGGACGAAGCCTCATTGATGGGAGGTTACGAGTGGAGAATGGGAAGGAGAAGGCTAGTAGTTATCCTTTTGGGAGGAATAGGACACCTTATTAGGATTGACCAAAGAAGCAAGGACAAGGTATGGAATCTTCTGGAGGGTAGTTGTATTTCCTCACGACTAGGGTGCCGGATGGGGATAAGACCGTCTAGGTTGGAATTTGGATTTCTTTACTATCCGATTCGAACTTTATTTGATTTGGACGCATTAAGTTCGTTTATCTCATCATTGTTAGTGAGTTACTGCACTTAGACACCAGTTTAGTAGATGATCCCTTAGTTGTTTCAAACCCAATTGGGCTTCATGATGTGTTTGGGTTTGAAAGTTTCTATACTTAGCATTGAGTTTGGATGTGATGCTTGTTGGGCTTCACGGACTATGGGTTAGTTTTGGGCATGAACTGGTTATCCAGTAGGGGTGCCGTTCTTGATTTTGAAGGGAGAGTTGTTAGGCTTATGACCCGCTTGGGTAACACTCTCGAGATCTCTAGTAATCCCATAGAATCTGTTATGCTAAGTTATCTAGAATCGCTGGACACGTCGGTCGAGAGTTTGCGATCTGTTAGAAGTGGTCCGGGAATACTCGGATGTGTTTGAGAAGGTGAAGGGCTTACCTCCGGAGCGGAAGATTGACTTCCGAATATATCTGGTAAACAATGCCAAACCAGTGACTTGGCCAGTGTGCCACAAGGCTCCTCGTGAGAGGAGGGAACTCCATAAGTAAGTAGGCGATTGCTTGAGAAGGGGTTCATAAGAAGTATATCGGAGTGGGGCGCTCCAGTAGTTTTTGCCATGAAGGCGGATGGGTCCCTCAGACTTTGTGTAGGCTAAAGAGAACTAAATAAACTCACAAAGAAGAATAGACACCCATTGCCAAAGATTGATGATCTCTTTGATCAGTTGGTTGGCGCCTCAGTATTTTCGCAGTTGGACTAAGCCACATGGTTTCGTCAGTTGAGAGTGGCTGACGATAGTATAGAGAAGATTGCCTTTAGGACTCCGGATGGTTTTATGAGTGGCTGGTGATGCTATTTGGTTTGACGAACGCCCCCGCATACTTTGTTGATTGGAAGAGAAGGGTGTTCAGGGAGTACCTAAATAAGTTTGTGATGGCCTTTGTAAATGACATCTTGGTCTTTTCAAGGAGCATAATAAGTTTTCGTATGTGCTCAATAGGGTGAGCAAAGCCAGTTATGGGATAAAACGGTGGTTTTGGAGCGAGACTGGCAAGGACATCCAAAGTTGGTCAAAGGCTTAATTGTTTAGCAATTATTATTATTATTATTTTTAGTATCATCTCACGTAGGTTGCCTGAACTCGAAGGAGATATCCCTTGGGTGTTTGTCTGATATTGGTTTCGGCCTTTGGGGCTTGCATTTGGGGGATGTCGAATTCGACTAGGGTGGTCTGCGTGAGAGATGGACAGTTGTGACGATTTTGGATAGGATTCTTAGCATCTTATGAGTTGAGATAGCGTATACCCCTAACAAGGGAAGCATGGTAGCAGACGCCTTAAGAAGAAAAAGGTTGTCCTTGAGTTCATTGATCGATTAAACGACGGAGCTTAGGGTTTATTTCTATGTTTGACTTTAGACCTTCCGTTGACTTTGTACCCGGTTTGCTAGCCTCCTTGGAGGTTAGGCCTACTCTTTTGGGACGTGGTGGCGAGGCACAGCAAGACGACCCACAGTTGGTTGAGCTATGAGAGAAGCTCATAAGGGGGAGGAGTCGTCCAGCCATTTGAGTAGGTACACCCTAGATAGTAAGGGGTGGTTGTGTAGAGACGGTAGACTTTGTGTACCGCAAGATGAGAGTTTGAGGAAGGCTATACTTGATGATACACATCAGTCGAAGATAACCATTCATCCCGGTAGGGACAAGATGTACCAAGACATAAAGCGAGTTTTCCTTTTTGCCAATCTGAAGAAAGATGCGGCCAAGTATGTCGCTAGATGCTTGGTGTGCTAACAAGTGGAAGCGGAGCAGAAGAAACCCGGAGGGTTGCTTCACCCGTTAGAAGTTCCGTAATAGGAAGTGGGATAGTGTCTCATTGGATTACGGAAATCAAGGAAGGGTAATACGGGGATTGGGCTTATAGTAGATAGACTTACTAAGTGTGCCCATTTCATACCCGTGAAGAGCAAGAGGACTGTTACATGTCTAGCTTCAGTTTACCTTCGAAAGATTATTAGATTGCATGGTGTACCTTCCAGCATTGTGAGTGATCAAGATCCTATCTTCACTAGTGAGTTTTGGAAGATTTTGCAAGAGGGCGGTAGGGACTCAGTTGTGTTTGAGCACCGCATCTCATCCTCAGACGGACGGTCAGACCAAGAGGGTGAACCGTATCTAGAACATCTTTTGAGGTTATGTATTTTGGATTTTGGAGGTACATGGGAAGAGCATCTTCCGTTGGTGGAGTTCGCATATAATAGCAGCTTTCAGTCCAGTATTGGTATGGCTCCTTTCAAAGCTCTTTATGGAAGGCCTTGTCGATCTCCTACATGTTGGTGGGAATCTACGGATAAGATCTTGCTTGGGCCAGATATGGTTAGAGAAACTTCAGAGAAGATGGGTTGGATTCGAAGAAGGATGAAAGCGGCGGAATCTTATGCGGACAAGAGAAGAACAGAGCTTGAGTTTGATATTAGGACATGCTTTTTATCAAGGTGTCTCCGTTACGGAATGTGGTTCACTTTGGATCTGTTAGGAAGTGAGTACCAAGGTTTGTAGGGCCATTTCCCATTAAGGAAAGAATTGGACGGATGGCATATAGAGTGGAGTTGCCTGACAGACTTAGTGGTGTACCGGATGTATTTCATGTGTCCCATTTGAGGAAGTGCTTACATGAGACCGCTGAGGTGGTAGAGCCGAGTTTGCTTAAAGAAGTAGAGTTAGAGCACGATGAGACGATTCGACGAGCTCCTACTCGCATCATTGGGCCAGAGACTAGGAAGTTGAGGAACAAAGAAGTTCAGCTAGTTAGAATGCTACTTGGGAGACGGAAGCGAAGATGCGTTCTTTGTATCCATTTCTTTTGGAGAGTATGTCTTTTAACTTCTCCTTTATCGCTTGCCTAGTACTTATCTTATCTTTAGTAGGTCCTCTCGTTAGTCCTGTTTGACCTTTAGATAGGGAAAACCTATGGTTGAAACATGTGTTTGAGACATGTTATGGTTGATGGATGCAAGTGGATGCAAGTGTTTGCTAGTGGTTGCTCGTGGATGCATATATACACACTCTAGGCACTAGATCGGCTCAATCACTTCATATTGCATATTGCATAAAATTGTGTGTAGTTAGCTATATTGATGGATGTATAATGATTGTGTTATCATATGGATGATGCATTTTGGTGAATGATTGTGCACTCATATAGATACGGTATGTGTCGATAGGGTTATCTCGCATACATATTGGATGCATGGCACTATCATGGTTTGCATATGTTCGTACATTAGATAGGGAACATATACACACACTTTTCGCATATGCTCATACATCATTAGAAATTGTGTAAGGACAATGGATGCTCGTGTTTGATGGATTGAGTAGATGGTTGTTTGGATGGTAGGATATGCATTCTCCTTAGCTTAGAGATTTCGGGGACGAAATCCTTTAAGGAGGGGAGAATGTAACACCCCGAATTTCGGTTAATGCTAAAATTCACTAATTACAGAATTAATAATCTCAGATGTGAGGATTGGGGGAAAACGAGCTGCGTCATTGCGTTCGTCTCGGAAAAATACGCGAAATAGAGTCCGAGTTTTCGAGAATCGGAGTCCGTATGAAAGAGATATGGACGAACGAAGTTAGGCAGAAGAACCCGGAACAGGCCAGAAATGCACTGGCGCACTTGTGAAGTGCGCCAGAACAAAAATGCACTGGCGCACTTGTGAAGTGCGCCAGTACAAAAATAGACTGGCGCACTTGGGAAGTGCGCCCGTGCCGAGCCAAGAAACCTGCACAGTTTCTAGAGAGTTCTGTGGTTGGGTGCACCAGTTTGGGGTTTGGGCTTGGTCTTAGGGCTGATTTCTGGAGAGTTCCGAGATCTAAGGGTCCTAAACTAATCTAGGGTTAATCTAAGGGTCTAAAATGCAACCTAATCCTATAAATAAGACCACAACCCTACCCTAATTCATTCATAATTAAACCTAGTAACTAAACTATGGCAAAATGAAACTTGATCATGGCCTCCACAAATCAATGAAGAGGAAAGCAAGCTAATCAACCTCTCTAATCAACTTCTAATCCATTCTAAGCATCTTAATCTTCTTCATTTGGAGTGCAAATTGCTAGTGGTGAGTTTCTATCACTTTGATGATCAATTGTTAAGATAAGTAGATTAGGTGTAATGAGACTTATGGTCTTGAATGCGGATTTGTGAGTTTGAATCATTTGTAATGATATGCTAATCTATGTATAATATTAATCCTATGTTGAATATGTAAGTTTATGCAAGTTGAATATGAGAGTTTATGCAAGTTGGATATGTGGGTTTATGCATAATAAGTAATTGATTTTATGCAAGTTAAGTAGGTGATATTATGCATGATGAGTATGTGATTCTATGCATGCTAAGTATATGATATTATGCAAGTTTAGTATGTGATCCTATGCATGCTAAGTATATGATATTATGCAAGTTTAGTATGTGATTCTATGCATGCTAAGTATGCGATAATATGCATGATTAATAAGTTGTTTTATGCATATTTAACAAGTGGGTTTATGCATGTTTAACAAGTTCATATGCAAGTTACATGTATGATAATATATGCTATGCAAGTTACATGTTTGTTAATATGCAAGTTACATGTATGTTAATATGCAAGATATGCTATGCAAGTTACATGTTTGTTAATATGCAAGTTACATGTATGTTAATATGCAAGATATGCTATGCAAGTTACATGTATGTTAATATGCAAGATATGCTATGCAAGTTACATGGTTGTTAATATGCAAGTTCATGATGACACATTATGCAAGTTTATGGGTTAATATGCAAGAATGTGAATGCTTATGCAAGTACGTGAATGCTTATGCAAGTATGTGAATACTTATGCAAGTTTTGTGTATACTTAGATGCATGTTTAACATGTTATGCAAGTTGTGAGAATGCTTATATGCAAGTTCAACATGTTATGCAAGTTATGTGTGCTTATGCAAGTTATGTGAATGCTAATATGCAAGTTCAACACGTTATGCAAGATATGTGTATGATAATATGCAAGTTCATATGCAATATGTTATGCAAGTCATGTGCGATAATATGCAAGTTTGGGTTAAATATAGTTGGGTTAATATATGCTCATGTATGCAAGTTGACATTCTCTTAACCCATGACAAAGTTATATGCTAAGATTTGGTTAAACCCATGATGTTGTGATGGATCTTCCCTTTTATTATGTCGTGAAATGAAAACGATTTGCGTGGGGAACGATGGGGTTAATAAAGATGTTAATAAAAGTATGATTGGGTATGATTAAGCATACCATAAAAACAAATTAACATAAGTGGGAATTTACCTATTGAGTTAGGTCTACCCCATGGGAATTTACCTATTGAGTTAGGTCTACCCATGTTATGAAAAACTTGATATTAATTAGGGATAATTAATATAAATTATGGGGGTGATTAATTAGGTGTAATTAATCGACTAAGACACGAGGTTGGACTCAGTTGTAGCGTAAAACTGCCCGGACCCAACCGGCTTAACCAGTTGCTACAAATGTTAGCCCAATGTGAGAGGTCTTAGGCACAAACTAAATACGTGATTAATGTAAAGACACGAGGTTAGACTCGGTTATGACATAAGGCTGCCCGGACCCAACCGGCTTAACCAGCGGTCATAAAAGATAGTCTAATGTGAGAGGTCTTTATGAGGATCACGGTCTTAATTAATTAAGAAACACTTAACCATATAAGCATGTAGTGGGGCTTGAGGGTTAAGTGGGTGCCTTGGGTGGCATGAGAAAACTAGTGGGTTGCCTTGGGTGGCAATAGAAAACACGATTAGAATACTTAACCAAAGTGGAACATGTAATTAAACATGATTAAGGGGTTAAGTAAGTGCCTCGGGTGGCATGTGGGAATTAAGTAAAGGACTTGGGTGTCATGTGGAAATCTAGTGGGTGCCTTGAAAGGTAATTAAAATATGATTAATGACTTAACCAAAGTATTTATAACATGTAAGTGAACATGGTTAAAGGGGTTAAGTGGGATACACTAGATAAAAAAATAACAAGCTTTGGTGGTAGCTTGTGGGGGCCCATCTCAACCAATATCCCAAACGTATCTTTGTGGGCTCGACCCAAGTCGGGTGACGGGACACGCATATTGGGCTTGACTATAAGAGGCCAAAAACAGGTTAGCGGTGGCAACGTAGGACCAATGGGTTTCATATGCGTGTGTGGACCCGGGCTGGTTAGTAAATCGTTGTTACATCGTGTAGATATAAAGCCGTGCACCGTTGATATTATCAGGTTGCCACTTTGGGGAAATGATACACCCCATTGTGGGACCAGCACGGGTATCTACGTTAGGGAGCCGATCGCTTGGGAGTAGTGGGTACACCTAGTAATGATAGGGGCAGACGACACCTATGTAGGGGTACTAGAAACTACTGGGTAAAAATTACTAAGTACATTTAGTGGGATCAACCTTTAAGTAGGAATTAATCTTAGGTAGGTAAAGCTGGTGTGGTGCAGTGTAGGAATTATCTTTGAGTAGGTCTGGGGCGGTGTAATTTAGTAATTATCCTTGGGTGGGTAAATGCGTCTTTACGGTGATCTTAGTTTATCCTAAGTTTACCAAGCTGCTTAGTGTAGCCATTCATCCCCAGTCGTTACCGTATATCAACTTATGTCTTCTCTGGTTATTTTAATGATTGTATTGTTAGGGTTATAGGACTCACTCAGACTTATGTCTGACCCCGTTGTTTTTATCTTTTTCCCCCAACCCCAGGTTATTAGAGTGGGCCTGGTGCTAGTGGGCTTTGATCTGATTGCTGTATCTATCCTATGGAGCTTGGACCTCTGAAGTGAAGCCGAGCTTATCTTTCCTTTTATGGCTATTAGTTATGTAGTGGGATTATGTACTTCTATTTTATCAAGATGGATATTATGTACTTGACTCTGGTTTATGGTTTTGTGATGTAACCAAACATGTATTACTTTCCGTTGCAATGAAATGATGATTTAAATTTTCAAGTATTACTTATATCTGTCTTGCTGTAATTTTACTGTTCTATATTCACTCAAAATACTTCACCGAAACTAAGGCATTCCCCTGGTATGAGTGACCTTAGCGGACGTGGGGTGTTACAATGATAACATGATCAACCCAAACTTGCATAACATAGCAACTTGTGTCAACTTGCATAATGATCAACCAAACTTGCATATCATAATGATCAACCAAACTTGCATATCATAATGATCAACCAAACTTGCATATCATAATGATCAACCCCAAACTTGCATCATTCATTTAACTTTAGAGTTTCAAAAATGAAAGTAGAAAAGGGCTTATAATGCTATGAAGACACAAATGAATATTTATTATAAAGATTGAGACGAAGCCCTTATGCAATCACCAAAAAGACCCAAATATGAAAGCTCCAAATTAAACCCTTGAGCCAAATCGATAAAAATCCTTGCTTTGAAATAGGAATGTTGCAACTTGACTTGAATGCAAACTAAGAACACTCATACAAGCTTGAAAACACTTGTACGCACTCAAAATCTCTCACATAAATAACTTAGAAATTTTAGCATGAGAGTGGAGGCCATGAGAGGAACAAATTTGACATAGTTTAGTTGTAGGATTGAATAATGATGATTTAGGCTAGGCTTAGGGGTCTTTTTATAGAAGATTAGGATAGTATTAGCCATAGGATTAACCCTAGATTCAATCCAAGCCATCAAATCCCGTCACTAGCCTCCAAAACAGGTCAAAACAGCCAAAATGGGTGCACCAGGCTGCCTGGGCCGACCAGGTAGGTCGACTCCCAGGTCGACCCTGGGGTCGACTCCCCAGTCGACCTGGGGGGGGGAGGTCGACTCCCCAATCGACCCCTCTGGGTCTGGCGGGAATTTTCCCGCCACTTCTGATTTTCTGAAATTTGAATCTGTTTTGAATTTGAATTTTTCGTGAAACTTCGCGAGGCCATATCTTGGTCATACGGACTCCGATTTTCGAAAACTCAGACTCTATTTCGCGTATTTTTTCCGAGATGAACGCAATGGCACGACCCGTTTCCCTTGATTCAGATTTTACAGTTTAATTCTGCCTTGATTTGTGTTATAACATGTTATTCAAAAATACGGGTTGTTACATTCTCCCCTCCTTAAAGGATTTCGTCCCCGAAATCTCCAAGTTAGGAAGAACGTATCCTACCATCCATCATCCATCTACTCAAAACATCATCCACGTGCAGTCATTGTCCTTAAAGGATTCTAAATGCTGTATGATCATATGCAAAGGTGTGTGTATATGTACTTATCTAATGCGAAAATCAGGCGGTTACTGATACAGTAAACCTCCTTAATGCAAAGTATGTTAGTGAAATGAGTCCATATGTATGTGAATTCCTAACATAATTTATGATCTCTACATGAGTGCATATAACATTCATCCATATGCAACATCCATGTGATAGCATAACAGGTTTCATCCATGAATAAGTATAAGCACTCATGCATATGCAACATGAAAGTGTGTGAGCCGATCTTAGTGCCTAATGTGCATCATGCATCCACGAGTATCCACGTGCAAACACTTGCAACCACTTGCAACCATCAAGCATAACATGTTTCAAATACATGTTTCATCCAAAGGGTTTCTACCTAAGGTTCTCATAACATGATTAACGAGATAACAAGATAAACAAGATAAACATGGATAGCAAAAGAAAGATAGGAAAAGAGATCGAGAATGTACCCTCAAAAAGGAATGGATAAAGCCCACACATCTTCTCCTCGGTTTCCCAAGTTGCGTCTTCCTCGGCTTCACCCCACTAAACTTTCATTAACTTGACCTCTCGATTCCTTAACTTCTTGATCTCTGTTCCCAAAATACGAATCGGAGCTTTTCTCAGGGTTGCCTCTTTCTCTACCTCAATGTCTTCGAGAATGCTTGGTCCAACCACCTCAGCGGACTCATGAAGGAACTTTCGGAGATGCGAGATATGAAATACATTATGCACTCCGGCTAGCTTCTCGGGCAATTCCACCTTATAGGCCGTCTTTCCAATTCTTTATATGATAGGGAAGGGTCCTACGAACCTTGGTGCCAGCTTCCCAACTGCTCCAAAACGTACCACATTACGTAAAGGAGAAACCTTCACAAAAACCATGTCTCCTACTTCGAATTCCAAATCTGCCCTTCGCTTGTCAGCATAGGATTTCTGTCTATCTTGGGCCGCTTTCATCCTTCTTCTCACCAATTCAACTTTCTCGGATGTATCCCGTATCATATCGGGCCCAAGTATAAGCCTATCTGTTGTCTCCCACCAACAAGATGGTGACCTACACGGCCTCCCATACAAAGCTTCAAATGGTGCCATCCCTATGCTGGCTTGATGGCTATTATTATATGCAAACTCTACAAGAGGAAGGTGGTCTTCCCAAGTACCACCAAAGTCGAGAACACAAAGCCTCAAGAGATCTTCTAGCACTCTATTCACTCTTTCGGTTTGGCCATCCGTCTGGGGGTGATAGGCTGTACTCAGATTCAATCGCGTACCCATTGCTTCTTGCAAACTATTCCAGAACTGGCTAGTGAAAATTGGGTCACGATCGCTAACTATGCTAGAAGGAACTCCATGCAACCGCACTATCTCTCGAAGATAAATAGATGCTAGCCATGATGCGGTCCTCTTGCTCTTTATTGGGATGAAGTGAGCACTCTTCGCAAGTCTGTCAACTATGACCCATATGCTCGTGTTCCCTCTCCGCAACCTAGGCAATCCATCCACAAAATCCATAGAAATACTCTCCCACTTCCATTGCGGGACCTCCAATGGATGTAATAACCCACCTGGTTTCTTTGACTCGGCTTTCAACTGATGCGCTCTAAGCGTATCCATCACTTCCTTGAGATGCCTAGCATGCTCTTCTTCATCCTTTGAAAATATCAGAATATCATCCACGAAGACAACAAAAAACTTGTTAAGGAACTCCCTGAACACCCTACTCATCAAGTCTACGAAGTAGGCGGGTGCATTAGTCAAACCGAATGGCATGACAAGCCATTCAAAGAATCCATCTGGAGTCCTAAACGCAGTTTTATCAATGCTATCCTCAGCTACTCTAAGCTGATGGAATCCGGTGGCTAGATCGAGCTGAGAGAAAATAGAAGCACCTACAAGCTGGTCAAAGAGATCATCAATTCTCGGTAACGGGTGCCTATTCTTCTTTGTCAGCTTGTTCAACTCTCGATAATCAACACATAGACGAAGCGAACCATCTGCCTTAGTAGCGAATACCACCGGAGCACCCCATTCAGAAATGCTTCGCCTAATAAAATTCTTCTCAAGCAACTCCTTGATTTGCTTACTGAGCTCCCTTCTCTCACGAGGGGCCATGTGCCTAACGGGCAATGATACTGGCTTGGCATTATCGACTAGATAAATGCGGAAATCTATCTCTCGTTTAGGGGGTAACCCCTTAACTTCTTCAAAGACATCAGGATAGTCTCGGACCACCCTTACAGATTGCAGATCATCGATGGACGAGTCGAGAGATTCAAGATAATATAACATGACGGGACCTCTAGGGTTACAAGAAATTTCTAGGGTATTACCGAGGCGAGTCATGAGCCTCACCACCCTATGCTCACAATCGAGGATGGCTCCATAACTGGACAACCAATCCATGCCCAAGATCAACCCATATCCCGTGAATCCGAGAACATAAGCATTACACGTGAATTCTACGGCCAAGATAGAAATCTTCAAACCCACACAAATCATAGATAAATGGGCGGAACCCCCAATTGGATTTGAAACACAAACGGGATCCTCAACTAGGCTAGTACATAGGTGCAAACTTTCAACAATGTCAGAAGAAATAAAACTATGCGATGCGCCAGAATCAAATAAGGTGCGAACAGGATAATCAGAAATATAAACAAGACTTTCTACAGAAATACTACCTCGGTCCTGAACTGGAGCAGCAGTGAGAGCATGCACTTGCCCTCCAGAAGGTCCTGCACGCTGATTCTGCCCTTGCTTCTTGGGGCAATCCTTGCTAAAATGTCCGGTCTCTCCACAATGAAAGCATTCGCCCGACTTCCTCTTCCTCTTCTTACAGTCTTTAGCTATGTGCCCAACATTCCCACAGTAATGGCATTTTCTTGGGTCCTTTGCCTTGGCCTTGTTGCCCTTGTTGTTCTTGTTGTTTTTGTTGTTCTGATTGCTCTGATTTCCTCCCCACTTGAAGTCTGTCTTCTTGGCTTGAGTCTCATTAGGCTTGACTTCTTTCTTGCCATTCTTATCGTCTCCTTGAAGCAATGCCATGTCTACTAGTCCCTCAAAAGTGGCCCCCATGGGTATACGAGATAGGGCTAAACCTTGTAATGGCTCATTCAACCCTCGTGCAAAGCGCAAAGCCTTCTTCTGGGGAGTATTAATCATGTCCAAACCGAATCGGGCGAGCTAGTTAAACTCATTCACATACTCCCTCACTGTCATGTCCCATTGCTTCAAAGATATAAATTTCTCCAATTGCAGATTCGCCTCAGCTGATGATAGAAACTTAAGCCCAAATCTTGTCCTAAAGTCGGCCCAAGTCTCTATAGGCCTCGTAGCATTGGTGACCTCCCACCAATAAGTAGCTTCTTCTTTTAATAGCCATACAGCCAATAAAACCTTTCTATGGTCTTCCACATCAAAGATAGCGAAAAGATCTTCGGTTTCTTTCAACCAATTTCGTGCCTCCACAAAAGTCTCCGTCCCTATGAAATTCTTGCCACCCATCGCCTTAAAGTCCTTGCAAACTTTAGCGAAATCCGCTTGTGGATTCGGAGGAGGGGGAGGAGGAGGAGGGACCTCAGTTATGTTGGGGGTATTTGATGGGCCCACATCGTTGGCCCTAGCTTCCAAGTACCTACGGAACCATCCGGGAATGGTCACTCCCTCGGGAAGGTTAAGATCGGCCATACTGAAAAAGAAAAAGATAGATTTAGAACGAAGAAACGAAGGATAGTGCTATGGCTTTTGGGGAATAGCCTTTTTAAAATAACTAGACTTTTCGTGGAAAATACTCAATTGGTTTTGAAAATAGTTTTTCAAAAAGTAAGTTTTGAAAACACTTTTGCTCAAATCTTGTAAACCTTATGCTCTGATACCAAATGTAACACCCCACCTCCGCCAGGGTAACTCTTGCAAGTACATTGGCTTTGGAGGGGCGTTAAACGAGGTAAACATGCATGTAAATATCACAAGACAGGACATATAAGTAAAACAGAGTAGTAAAGCAGCGGATAAAACTAGCATTTCAAAACCGTAGTTAAGTTACAACAAAGTACTTGGTCATCATTTTCCAACACACAAAGTCTAGATAAAAGCATAAACTGAAAAACTGAAATACATAAAGTACTATCCCCAAAATGAAGTGATAAACCATAGCTAGCTCAATGTCCAAAACCGTACATGAGCAAATCCAGTAAGCAAGCTGTAAAGATCCAAGCTAAGCTCCAATGTTCCCACCCTGTGGACCTGAGGGGGGGAAACGGAAGAAAAGAGGCGAAAGAAAACAGGTCAGTCAAAAAGACTGGTAAGCCCTACTACTATCAGTCCATGAACTAGTAAAGTTAACTGGCATGAGAAGCTGAGATGAACATAAGGATAACAACATACTAGCATGATGAGTAACTAACAGGATAGATAAAGATGTCATCGCATAATCAAGGTTAAGTTTTGCACCACGGTTGTACTAGCATTCTAACATGTCAAGTAAAAACGAGAATCGATCCCTTGGCCCATGCTTGGCCCAATATCATGAGGTGACCTAAATCAAGGTCCAACTACACGGTCTAGTCGATCGGCTCCCTACAAGCCTAACTCGTCAAGTGTCGGTGTCATACGGCCCAAACATGCAATGTAGCTAACTGCGCTAGGTCCACCCCAGGGTGTATCAAGTCCTAGGGTGTAGACCTCGGACACCAATCAAGTATGCACAGTCTAGATCTACTGGTACCCGTGCCTGATTCTCCAACTCTGGACTATGTGCACGACCATAGTCCACCTGGACCTACACCGGCGTACCTACTCAGCCGTCGTTTTGGTCGCTTACATGTCAGCCCAGTAATCGTGCCCCACCCTAGCCTAGTCCCTAGGGTCTTATGATACTATCAAGAGGGTTACTTCTGCAAAGGACCACGCAACTAGGGTTTCCTAACGGGTTAAATGTTGTTAACCCGATCCAAACGTGGATTAAATTGGTTAAGTGTACCCAAGGTTCATGACTTAACCCCGATTAACCCATCAAGCCCAAATTGGTTAAGTATTAAGTGGACCATAACTTAACCCTAATCAGGAGGCATTAATTGACTTAATGTGCTTTAACCTCTCACATTAGACCTTGTTGTGGTTACTAGTTAAGTCGGGCGGGTCCGGGTAGCTTTACACCACAACTTGGTCTAACCTCGGGTTCGAGCACAACATGACCAACTTCTCACATTGGGTCCTATTGTTTGTAGCCACTAGTTAAGCCGGGCGGGTCCGGGTAGATTTATGCTGCAAACTCAACCCAACCTCGAGTTGGCCACACTCATCTTTTCTAAGTGTCATGTCCATTATGTTTCCAAAACATAATTACATATCACGTCATGTTATAAAAACCATGTTCATGTCATAATGTTACCCAACCCCAACGTAATCCCATCGTTTACATAATCGCAACAACGCATAAAGGATAAAATAGGGAACTTGGCATAATCATGACAAAAAGGTGTTGAAGCCACAAGTTTAACATGGTGGCATATGAAATGTACATATGTTCATATACTTGCATATTGCATTATTAGGCTTCAAAGTATGCATAAAACCAAACTTAGCATATAAGTGATACATGGTGATAAATGACATGTAGAAGTTGCTAGAAGTTCGCATTTAGCCTCACATGCAAGTTATCATAAGGGATATGATGACTTCCATGTTGCCAAAATACAACCTTTAACATAAAGCTTGAAGCTTTAAGCTCACAAACTCAAGTGTAACTTGCATAACATGATAACATGATCAACCCAAACTTGCATAACATAGCAACATGTGTCAACTTGTATAACATGATAACATGATCAACCCAAACTTGCATAACATAGCAACATGTGTCAACTTGCATAATGATCAACCAAACTTGCATATCATAATGATCAACCAAACTTGCATATCATAATGATCAACCAAACTTGCATATCATAATGATCAACCAAACTTGCATATAATAATGATCAACCAAACTTGCATATCATAATGATCAACCCCAAACTTGCATCATTCATTTAACTTTAGAGTTTCAAAAATGAAAGTAGAAAAGGGCTTACAATGCTATGAAGACACAAATGAATATTTATTATAAAGATTGAGACGAAGCCCTTATGCAATCACCAAAAAGACCCAAATATGAAAGCTCCAAATTAAACCCTTGAGCCAAATCGATAAACATCCTTGCTTTGAAATAGGAAGGTTGCAACTTGACTTGAATGCAAACTAAGAACACTCATACAAGCTTGAAAACACTTGTATGCACTCAAAATCTCTCATATAAATAACTTAGAAATTTTAGCATGAGAGTGGAGGCCATGAGAGGAACAAATTTGACATAGTTTAGTTGTAGGATTGAATAATGATGATTTAGGCTAGGCTTAGGGGTCTTTTTATAGAAGATTAGGATAGTATTAGCCATAGGATTAACCCTAGATTCAATCCAAGCCATCAAATCCCGTCACTAGCCTCCAAAACAGGTCAAAACAGCCAAAATGGGTGCACCAGGCTACCTGGGCCGACCAGGCAGGTCGACTCCCAGGTCGACCCTGGGGTCGACTCCCCAGTCGATCTGGGGGGGGGGGGGGAGGTCGACTCCCCAGTCGACCCCCAGGTCGACCCCCCTGGGTTTGGCGGGAATTTTCCCGCCACTTCTGATTTTCTGAAATTTGAATCTGTTTTGAATTTGAATTTTTCGTGAAACTTCGCGAGGCCATATCTTGGTCATACGGACTCCGATTTTCGAAAAATCGGACTCTATTTCGCGTATTTTTTCCGAGACGGACGCAATGGCATAGCCCGTTTCCCTTGATTCAGATTTTACAGTTTAATTCTGCCTTGATTTGTGTTATAACATGTTATTCAAAAATACGGGTTGTTACAGATTTAGTGAATGAAGTACTGGATGCCATATGTTTTACGCACTGAGTGAGTTAACGTGTGGATGGTTGATGGATGATATGGTTGTTCACTTATTTATCACCATTTAGTACTTACACATCTATCACAACCTCTTTATATGATGCTTATCATAGTGTAGTATATATCGATTGTTATGTGCTAACTATGTTGATGGAAGGGAAGGACATGTATGATTCTCCATACCCTCCGCGCCATATATACTATTATGATTTTTATATTATTTTGAGAGTTTATTATCGCTCATACCAGACTGTTGTCTGGCCCTAGTTTTTATTTCCCTCTTATTACCTTGGGTGCTCATCGACAATGCTGATGAGCAGGCCATGCGACAGGTACCGCTATTATTAGGAATTGCACATGCAGATTTGTAGGAGGCAACATTCTACATATTTATACTTGTATCCTTATTTCTTATTCTGCCATGTGATTATGTAGAGCCTTGACAGTGTTATGTATTCTTGTTATAGACAGTTTATCAGTTTGGGTTTATTTACCACTTGTACAAACTCTATTACTGCTTGTATAACTGTATGAGTCTATGTGCTCTGATTATGTGATTCATATAGTTATTACAGTCTTACCAATTTAATATTTGTGATTGTTACTATTACATGTAATCTGATGCGCTATGAGATATATAACTGGTTTTGTGATTGTGTTTATGTTCTCCCCCTTCCTCTCTTGTATTTCCTTCTTTTCTTCCTCTATCATCTACTTTTCTACTATTTCTTTCTTTTGACGATCGCTCTACATTAATTGGGTGCTTGTATAGCATAAATGTTCGGTTATGATCACCGGTGAAGTATAGCAGGTTATCGTAACCTCTTTTCCCCTTTAGAAAATATTTTAACAAAGGTTCTCCTTGTCATTATTACTGACGTCGATAGCCAAAGAGGCGAAGCCTTAAGGCATTTAGTATTAGAAAAGTTACTTACCGACCCCATTTTTGTCAAAGGACGTATTTTATAGAAAACAGGTTATAAAGACATGCAATAGGAAACGACTTCAAGGGTTTTGACAACATAGGCATCCGTCTAGAAAACATTGTTTGTAATGTGACCCTACATCCAGACAAGAATAGAGGATAAACCTCTAAGTATTTTAAAAACAAGTATAAATGCCCTATTGACACTAGAGGTGTCGACACACTCATAAGCATAAGTCCTAGATTTCCAAAGAACTTTATCAAATGATTTTATGAAACAGTTTATGAAAATAGTCCTTCCGTCATCCATTATCGGAAGAATAGATGGCGATAGCCCATCTTGATTCTCAGCCCAGTCAACATTCATTATGCCAACCTAACACTAAGGAAACGAGTCACTGCAACTTCTTATCGGCATCCTTTGTGTCGGCAGGCTCAACGGGCAACAATCCAAATAAGAAACCATCTAGCAATTCAATAATAAAGCCTATGTTACTAAACTCACCCTCCGCAGTAGCCGAAAGGTGTGAATATGTTGGTCTTTATTCTTCTATTTAAGGATTATAATACGAAACCCCATTTCGGCTTCCAATAGGTAGCGAGGTGGTAACCCCTTTCTCTTTATATGATAAAGTTAGAACACAACTTGCAAGTCATATAGCAATAGCCTTTCAAATCGAATATACTTCCCATTAAGGGATTCCTTCATCAAATATGAAATGAACAGAGGCAGCAACCTCATAAAACATAAATTAAGGAAACAAGCCCCTTCCAATTCCATCGATAGGTGGGAAAAAGTCTCTATTCTTTTCAAAGTTGTAGTTTAAAAATACTTCTTTATAAAAATAGTTCTTTTATGAAAAACATACCTTCGATCCAGTCAAAGGAGTTGAGGTGAAAGCCTCTTGTGGAGTAGCTATCTTTCAAAACCAAAAATTTTATAAGTATTAGGACCAATTCGAAACTGAAAGGTAAGTGGAGGAAGCCTGAATACTCTATATAACATACTTGTGATATTACAAGCATTCAGCGCAAAGGTGGTTCCAACATTGTCAGATGGGTACTTTCGGATATAGAAATGGCACTAATAATAATTTTAAGCAAAACTGATTTTTTTTCTTTGTAAAGCATGTCTTTTTACCAAATCCATTATATTTGTTGAAATCCTATTGGTTTATAAAAAGTATTTTGACAAAAATACAAACATTTTCCATACTTTCTATTGTATAAACATACAAAATTAATAATCATACAAACATAAACGTTAACACTATGATTAATGTATAATCTTTCCTAAAGCATAACACCCTTAGGAAATTTATAATAAATTCATACAATCATAGAATATTATGAAATTAAAAACCCATCTCCATAAACATACATCATATCCATGTTTTACATCATTCTGAGATTTGTAGCTATGGATTTGGATCTACGACTTATTAATTTTCATACGTAGTAAACATATACCACGAAACCAACATAGGTAATTCACAATTGTTAAGTATGTGGATTAAGGATCTTAAGGCAAACTAAATACTAGAGGGGATGAATAGTGTTTTATGGACTTTACTAATTTCTTGGAATCTTTTTGGAATAAACAGAATGTTATGCAGATCACAGATATCGACAATCAAAGATTCAAACACATACGTAGAAAATAAAATTAACAAAAAGTAAAAGGAAAGTACACACCGGGATTTTATACTGGTTAGGAGCTACCCTACATCCAGTCCCACACAATGCTGGGTTGTGCGGATTTCTTTTCAATATAATATTCAAATTACAATCCTCTATTTCAATAGCCACGAGGTCCACCTTCACCTGCTTCTGTGCACAGGGTGCTCTCTTGATTTCTAAGGTTACAAGATACCAAAATGATATTTAGGCTACAATCATACCCAATCTATTTACGGTTTACGATCACACCTTTTCATATATTAGTTTTGGAGCTTTGACTTGATAGGACTTGATCTTGCAATCTTTGATTATAAATAGCCTATAACTCTTGAGTAGCACTTGAATTTGAGAGAGAGAAATTGATGTAGAATTGAAAGAGAAGAGGTATTAATTACAATTTTAAAACAGGAATTAAAATATATTTTAGGAGTTTAAATATATTTAAGAATAAAGACATTTAAATTTAAAATAAGGATGTAATTTCTAAGTTAATTTGAAAATAGATTTAAAACAAAAAGGTAATCTTTGAAATTAATTGAAAATAGTAAAGGAATTTTGAAAAAAGAATTCACTACTAATCAAATTACGAATAGAATATCAAGACAATATTACTCTATATTTCTTGTACTCTTGAATTCTTGATACTCACGAGTCTTGTATCTTGAACACTTCTACTACGAAATCTAGATTCTCTGAACATTACAGTCTTCAATAATCAATACCTACATTGATTTTCTATATATACATGTGTGTGTGTGTGTGTATTCTAGATAACAATGTTAGTATATATTTTGTAATAATAATAATTGAAACAAGGTTTTTGTCATCCAAATTATCATCATCGACATCTCAGTCCCTTAAAATTTCTCCCTTTTTGATGATTGCAACCTTGGTTTATAAAATATTCATACTTATTCATACCTAATGTCTTGATTCCCCAGTTACTCCCTCTTACTCTTATTATAACTATTAACTTCCCCTAACTTCCTCTTAATCTAAGCCCTATTTTATAATTCACCCCCTTTGTCATCAAGAAAAACTATATAATCCTAACTTGACTATAATACTCCCCCTGAAACTAAGACAAAGCTCTAATATCCAAAACTAAGACTAATAACTCTAAAGTTATTCTAACATAAACAAAGTACAAATACCTAATGCTACCCTTATGTACATTAGAAACATACCGTAAAAAATATAATTACAAGCTTTTATTATTGTAATATGTTGTTTTATATTATACTGATTGTTATTCTACAAATATAATAGAACATTTGCACAAATAGTTACGTACAATAACGATTACATGAATATACAAAACCAAACTATTGATTGTTTTTGACAATTGGGGACTTGTGAATTGGAAATTTTGGGTAATAGAGGCAGAATTCTCCATTTTGTTTAGTCACATTCCCTTCCTTATCAAAACAAACTTCGCCAATGCAAATCACTTGATCGATTTCGTCCGTTCCTTCATTATCTTCCTCTTCTTCTTCAACTTATTCTTGTTCATCTTCCTCCGTAGAATTGTGAACTTGAATATTAGAGGAATCACCTTTAATAATAATTGGATTATTTTGGTTATCCCTTCTATATTTCTGAAGATTCCTAATAATCTTTCCTTTCTTTTCTTGTTCTTTAGCCATTCGAAGTTGTAGAAGTTGAATTTCAATAAGTAATTATAGGGTATCTTTATTGACTCCTCTAATTTGATAACCCTTGCATGTGTAGATCGTTGAAATGGACCAAGATTAGGCGAAGGAAGTGAAAAGGAGTTTTTTGTTTGTTATTTGAAGTGTAAGCCATTGTTTTATTGTTTCAGAATTTTTATTACAGAGAAAATGAGGGAGAAGAGAAGAATTTTCGAAGTGGAGAGTTTAAATAAGATCAAACTAACTTTGGAGGGAAATTTAATTTTAAATCTTTTCTATTATATATCGGCATATGACTTTGTGTATGTCGATATACATAAGTAATTTTTTATTTTTTCTTATATTTTCTTATATATTTATATTACTATATTAAATTATTTTACTTCGGTTAATGAAGAAATGCCTAGTTCTCTTCTTAATTTAGTAAATGTTGCTTCGTTTAATGGTTTAGTTAATATATCTGCAATTTCATTTTCTATTTTAATAAATTCTAGTGAAATATTTTCCTTGTTTACATTATCTCTAAGGAAGTCTCATATCAATATGTTTTTTATAGCTTGATTTGTTGGATTTCTGGATAGACTTATAGAGCGGGTATTATCGCAGTAAATTGGTGATTTAGTTATATTTAAAACAAAAATCTCTTAGAGTTTGTTGCATACATATTACTTGAGACCAAGCCAAAGCAGCAAATGTATATATTCTATTTCAGTTGTTGACAAGAAAACGTTATTTTGCTTTTTACTGAACCAGGAAACCAAAGAATGACCAAAAAGTGAGAAGTTCCACTTGTACTTTTTCAATCTGATTTACAAACAACATAGTCAGCATCGTAATATGAAATTAAATCGAATAAATCATTTTTAAGATAGAATAAAACAAAGTCTAATGTATGTTTAACATATTGTAGAATACGTTTTATGGCTTTTAAGTGAGTTTACTTAGGTTGTGATTGATATCTAGCGCAAAGACAAATGCTACACATTATTATTAGTCTACTCACGGTTATATATAATAAAGAACCTATCATTCCTCTATATAATTTTCGATCTACATCTTTTGAAGAATAGTCTTTACTTAAGGCTTTGTTGGTTGTCATAGGTGTGGGTTTTTCTTTAGTACTGGCCATATTAAAGTTATTAATTAAATCCCTAGCATATTTTTCCTAATTAATAAATATTCCATTATTTAATTGTCTAATTTGTAACTTTGAAAAGAAAGTGAGTTCTCCCATGTGACTCATTCAAATTCTTTCATCATGATTTCTGAAAATTCCTGATTCATTTTTATTAATTTTTGATCCAAAAATTATATCGTCTACATAGGTTTGTACTAATTGAATATCATTTTAATTTCTTTTAATAAATAGTGTATTATCTACTTTACTAATTTCAAATTTTGGTTGTAATAAATAAGATCTTAATCTATCCTATCAGGCTCTAGGAGCTTGTTTTAATCCATATAATGCTTTCTTTAACTTATAAACATGGTTAGGAAAGTTTTGATCCTCGAATAATGGGAGTTGTTGAACATAAACATCTTCTTTAACAAATCCATTTAGAAAAGCACTTTTTACATCCATTTGAAATAGTTTGAAATTATTATGATTAGAAAAAGCAAGTAAAATTCTAATGGCTTCTAATCTTGCTATGACAACAAAGGTTTCGTCGTAATCTATTCCTTCTTCTTGACAATACCCTTGAGCAACTAATCGTGCTTTATTTCTAAAGACCTCACCAAGTTCATTTATTTTATTTTTATAAACCCATTTAGTTCTTATTATTGATTTATCCTCTAGTCTATGAACAAGTTCTCATACATCATTTCTGGTGAATTGATTCAATTCCACTTCCATAACAAGTATCCATGAATCATTAGATGATGCTTCCTTTAGATTTTTAGGTTCAATAGATGATATAAATGTTATATTACTCATGTTATTCTAGCTGTGGATTCAATATCTCCTAGTCTGTTTTCTGTAGGATTATCTCTCAAAAGTCTTATTATTTTATTAGGCTAATTAATTTAATTTAATTCATTATCATTATCACATTCATCTTCATTATGTTTTTGATTTAAATCTTTATAATTTTCATCAAAAGATACATTTACAGTTTCTTCAATAGAATTAGTTTTCAAATTAAAAACTCTATATGCTTTACTTCTATTTGAATAACCAATAAAAATTCCTTTATCTAATTTAGGCTTAAATTTATCTAGATTTTCTTTAGTATATAAAATAAAACATTTATTTCCAAAAAAATCGAAATAAGATATCTTCGGTATCATATTATACAGAAGTTCATATGGAGTTTTGTTAGTTAATGGTCTAACTAAAATTCAACTGCTTCAACCCAATTTTTTTGGTAAATCACTATCTAAAAGCATAGTTCTCGTTGTTAACGTCAAAAGTTGGTCACTAGTGACAGTCAACCCCCAATCGTGTGTATAAAACACGAATAACAATCATAGAGTATGGTAAAGAAAGTAAAAACAGGGAACACACACAAAATACTTATGTTTGAGTGGGATGAGAGCTGGCTATTTTTGGAGTTAGCCGTGAGTTTCTTTTAGAAAGTCTAGAATACATTTCCACTTTGGGGAAGGTATTTATAGTTTTAGAAAGTGGGTTGAGCTAGGTACCACGTGGCTTGCCTCTTTTGCGGAACTTGGACATGTAGAGCTCGATCCAATGGAATAATTGCGGCAGGGGGGACCCAGTCCGTTGTTGAGAAATAGCATCCTCAAGAATTGTGGGTTGCGTGGCACCCGAGATATGGTGTATTAAAAGTAGAACTCTGGCTGGGAGTGTTGACCGCCTTTAATGCTTTGAGAATCGGGCTAAGCAATGACTCATCTGGATATTTTTAGGTAGATTCAGGGATATCTGGTCGACCCGAACTTTGAGGGGATGGTTGACTCGGTCAGCCAAGAGAGCTATTATGTCGCTGCTTAATGGAGGCTGGCTCGGGCTGAATCTTGCTTGGGCATTCTAGAATAGAGGTTGTTCGCTGGGATCAGTCGATACTGAATGGTGAGTCTTTGACATTGGGCTTCTATTCGTTGAATTGTGACATCTTTTGCGAAAAAGTTGGTCAACACTTTAACCCTTAAAATACATCTTTCTTAGTAAAAGAAGGTATGTTCTGGATATTGTATCAGAGCTCAATGCGCGGGTAGCTATGGTTGCGCCGAACCATATTAAGGACAGAAATCCGATGACCCAGATAGTTTTATTATGGCCAGAAGTTCGACGATCGGTGCAGATCATACTAAGGCTAGAAACCGACAACCATAGAAGACCACATTAGTCCAAAAGTGCCACAAAAGTAGTCTTCGTTGCAATATCCAATGCATGCAAAGATAGTGTAGGCCATTCTCGGTGTAGAGATGGCTTTGAGTTTGGTTGGGCGAGTATTAACCATACTCGGCTTAAAGAGTCGACGAGCGGTAATAACACTTGGCTTAAAGCGGTGGTGAGTATCGGCATACTCGGCTTATGTAGTTGGCGAGTATTACCCATACTCGGCTTACGGAGGTAGCGATTATTTTCCATACTCGGCTTTGGCAAGTGTTAGCCATACTCGGCTTATCTTATCTATTCCTAGCTAATGGAGTCAGGTATACATATAGTGGCAGGCATCGACCGTGTTCTTAGGGAAGGTGGCTGGCACTGACCATATTTTCATGAGTGATTAGAAGATTGAAGTATTTGTCGTGCTTCTGAGAAGGTATTGTGAGATTCGGTGAGTGGTCATTCGGCTTAGAGAAATGGCGAGTATCATCCATACTCGGCTTATGGAGTTGGTTTGATATGGTGGCAGGTATCAACCGTAAATTAGTAACGGTGGCTAACACTGACCATATTTGGGTCAGCGAGCGTCAATCATGCTCGGCTTTAAATCATTTCGAACATCGTCTATGTTCGAAAAAGAAATTTTATTGCTGCTAAAGAGCTATTACAAGAGAATAAAAATAAATTCAAAGTGGGTGATAGTTGAATTCAGAGTACGCTTATGAGCTAGATCACATCCCCGTACGTGTGTACTCTATATTATTGAAAGAAACAAAAATACATTTCTTAAAAAAAGGAAATCTAAATCTTATTAATTGATGATGATGCCGCGATTATTGGGCTTACGGTCCTTTCTGTTTCTAGGAGCTCGAGGGTCGACCGGAGGAGCTTGGACCGAAGATTGTGGCGACATGTCCTGTGTAGGTTTCTTGATGTACTCGGGCAATTCTTCATGCCAAACCTTATCCTCGATGAGATCCCGCAAGTACCTGCATTCACTGGTGTTGTGGCCTGCCTTGTTTTGGTACACGCAGTTCTTTCCAGAGTCGAGTTCCTTTTGGGTCGGCACCCTTCGAGGAGGTTTTGCGAAGGGTAGAGTTCCTCGTATGTCGAGATAGATGTCGAATAGAGAGGAGTTAAGCTTGGCGTATTGATCATACTTTTTCTCTCTCGAGGTTCACACGTTGCGATCATTCCTTTCCGAGGCTTTTTCTATGCCCTTGCCCTGGCTATTGGTGTTAGATGGACCTCCATTCTTGGTGGCAAGCACTTTGAAGCTTTCCATCTCGATGCTAGCATCCTCTTGTCCGAAGAATTGGTCTGCTTCAACATGTAAGTCATCAATGTCCTCAGGTGGATCTTTGGTTAAAGAGATCCTGAACTCCGATCGGTTCTGGACACCTGCAATAGCAGCCATAAGCACCATCGATAGCTTAGGTTGATCGACTGATGGTACGACCGCATTGAATATTTTTAGGAAGGATCGAAGGGTCTCACCGGGTCACTATTTGATGGTGGTAAGGAAGATGACACTCTTTGGTCGGGAGATGTGGACTCTGAATTGCTCAATGAAGCGAGTGACTAACATGTCCAACTGTTGATCGACTCAGTTGTTAGTTGTTGGAACCACATGCCGGCTATGTCGGTAAGAAAGAGGGGGAAGCACTTGGCCATGACATTGGTCGATGCAGAGAGTACTTCCATGTGACACATGTATCGCATGAGATGGATGGTCGGGACAGTCTGACCATTGTAGGACTCCATGGACGGAAGTTTGAAGTCTGGAGGATTTCGAGAGTTTCTGATCTCCCTAGTAAACGAACTGCAATGGATATCATCCACGTCCTGTTGAGAAAAAGTGCCCTCGGTGAAGCATTTGATAATGCTTGCATGCTGGCATCCGTCTCTGAGAAGTCGTTGCCATGAATCCAGCTCTTCATTGGTGAGAATTCCAGTACTAGGATCCGCCGAAAACATGCTCGGAAGGGGAGCCGTTGGTTGGGCTCGACCTACGAGAGTTGATTGAAGGTGACAGCGAGGGTGAATCCTAGCCTCGGGTTCTGGTTCAGTTGCTACTAGGGTCATCCGGTTATTATTGGACTGAACCATACCCGTTCCTGTTAGGAGTAATGGGCTCAGGCGAGTGGTGCCCATGCATTGCCCCCGGTCGGGACTATGTTAGAAAGGTTTACGGTAGTGTTTCCCTCCGTCATGCTGGGGATAGGTATGGTAGAGTGGTCTTGGTGACAAGCAGGGTTACTGTCACCAGCTCTTCGTTGAAGGAGAGGTGGCATAAGACGGATTTAGAAGGAGATGTTGGGTCGGTCCGGGTGTAGCAACGTTCCTGGTTCTGGCCGACCCACTGGTTGGGCTTGTTCTGGAGCTAATTGTCCAGGGAGTTGATTCGAGCCCCGGAGTGGAGGTAAGGTGGTCGGCTGATCCGGAATTTGGCCACAGCCGACCATAGAATCTATAGCTATCATAGCCCCGTGTAGTACCGATAGTAATGATCCTAACACTGGCCGATCGGGAAGTGAAGTTGAGCCAGGAGGAAGAAAGGTGTGGTCCAATCTAGGGCTTGTATTTCCGCAGACCGAAGATCAGTTGTTGCCCCAAACTCGCCTGGTGGAGGAAATGATATTGGAATGTGAGGTCCTTTTTCCATCTGAGCGAGGAGGTTGTTCATCGCTTCCTGCTGACGTTTGAGAAGTTCTTACTGAGATGCCATCTGATTTCTTAACTCGGACAAGATTTTATCCATGTCGTCCCTGGTGAGGTATTGGGATGTGTCTTCGTGGGAAGAAGGATGCTTCAACTTCCCATCCTTTACTTGCTGATGCAGCAGGAACAACAACAGCGATGGCCCAAAGGTCACAGAGTATATCTAAGGGCATTCCCCCTACCTGGCACCCCAAAGTGTTGACGTCAAAAGTTGGTCACTAGCGACAGTCAACCCCCAATGGTGCATAGAAAACATGAATAACAATCACAGAGTACGGTAAAAGTAAGTAAAAGTAGGGAAAACACACAAATTTTTAATAGTAGTTCGGCAAAGTTGGTACCTGGGTCCACTTTGTATGTATTGATTTTCTTTTGAGTACAAGAACAATTTGTTTTCTTTTTGAAGAAATCAGGAGATGAGAAATATGAACACAAAATACTTGGGGTTGAGTAGGATGAGAGCTGGCTATTTTTGGAGTTAGCCGTGAGTTTCTTTTAGAAAGTCCATAATGCCATTCCACTTTGGGGAAGGAGGTATTTATAGTTGAAGAAAGTAGGATGAGCTAGGTACCACGTAGCTTGCCCCTTTTGCAGAACTTGGACACGTGGAGCTCAATCCAATGGAATAACGGTGGGGGTGGGGGACTCGGTCCACTGCTGAGCAATAGTATCCTCGAGAATTGTGGCTTGCGTGGCACCCGAGATGTGGTGTATTAAAAGTAGAGCTTTGGCTAGGAGTTGTTACACCCCACGTCCATTAATGTCACTCACAAAGGGAATGCATTAACTTCCATGGAGGTTATAAGTGAATATAGAACAGAAATTTACAACAAGACAGATAATAAATAGTACTTGGAAATCAAAAACTTCATTTTATTGCAGCGGAAATTAAACATGTTTGTTACATCATAAAACCATAGATCATAACCAAGTACAATATCCATCTTCATAAAAACAAAATACATAATCCCATTACATAAATAGCCATTAAAAAGATAACAAGCTGGACTTTACTTCAACGGTCCAAGCTTTCCAAAGAGAGATGAAGCAATTCAATCAAACTCCACTAGAGCTGGGCCCAACCTGAGGACCTGGAGGGGAAAAAAGGATAGAAATAGAGGGGGTCAGACATAAAGTCTGGCGAGTATGATAATTCTAACAATACTATTATCAAAATAACTAGACTAAGGCATAAGCTGGAAGACAAGTAAATGTCTATGAACTCTTAGGAAGATAAAGATAGCGTTTAAGATAACAGTAAAGGCACACCTAATTACTAACGAATGATTACTACACTGCACCGCACATTACTACACTGCACCACACCAGTCACCCTATTGTTTGTTCCCGCTTGCTTCACACAGAAACTTTATAAATAGCCTTACGTACCCCTAGCTGACTAATAGGTGCTGTCTGCCCCTATCTCCACTAGGTGTACCCCACTACCCACTTTCGATCGGCTCCCTACTCGTAGATACCCGTGCTGGCCCCACAGTGGGGTGTATCACTCTCCTAAAGTGGCAACCCGATACAATTTGAGAATACACAGCTTATACCTACACGATGCAACAACGTCTTACCTACCAGCCCGGGTCCACACACACATACAAAACCCGTTGGACATGCGTTGCCACCGCTCCCTGTTTTGGCCTCTTACAGTCGAACCCAGCATGCGTGTCCCGTCCTCGACTTGGGTCGAGCCCACAAAGATACGTTTGGGATACTGGTCGAAATGGGGCCCCACAAGCTACCCACCTAAGCTTGTCACTAGTATATCCCACTTAACCCTCTTAGTCATGTTCATTTACATGTGTGTTTGGTTAAGTCTTACTAATCGTATTTCACATGCCACTAAGGGCACCCCCTAGATACCACATGCCACCCTAGGCACCTACTTAACCCCCATGTCCCACCTTACATGTTTATCTGGTTAAGTATTTCTTAATTCATTCAGGCCATAACCTCATAAAGACCTCTCACATTAGATTGGCATTTATGGCAGCTGGATTTGCTGGGCGGGTCCGGGCAGTCTTACACCATAAAGGATTCTAACCTCGTGTCTTTACAACCGTTATGCTTTAGTTTAGGCCTAGGACCTCTCACATTGGGCTGACATTTGTGACCACTGGATTTGTCGGGCGGGTCCGGGCAGGTTTACGTCACAAACGAGTCCAACCTCGTGTCCTAAGCATTGATTAACACTTAAAATCTTTTACCCCAGTTTTAATAATTCCCTATTCAAATTATTAATTAAGTCAACTTTTAATGATGTCCATAATTGACTCAATTATGGCCATCCACTTATGGCATGCAAAATCATATCAATTGCACCCCAACTTCTTATTATTAAATCCTTAATATTACCCCTACCCACGTTTATACGTTCGCTTATTCAACGTAGAATATATGTTAGAATCGAATAGTCTAACTTATAGCACAAAAATAAATTATCACAACATATGGACAATTAAAATGAATCTAATCATAATAGGGGTGAAACTTGCATAAACTACACATGTTAAGGATCAAAAGGTGTCAACTTTTTAAATGTTTCAATTTATATGATATGATCATAGCCCAAATCTATACATAAACTTGCATATGGGGTTTTTAGGCAACATAATGATGGTGTGAACTAGCATAGGATATCACATATGTCATAGCATAATTCTAGATGTCATAATAGATATCTTGGTTTATGTTCATAACTTTTCTAATCAATCTAACTTGCATATGTGACTTGTCATATAGATCAACATAGCCCAAACATGATGATTTAATTAATATGAACTAACTAGCATAGATGGTAACATCATGGCCTTTTTAACATGTATGATTTATCACAACTTAGCATAGAAACTTTCAACATATATAACATCACCATAGCATGATTTACAACATATAAGATATCATCATCACATAACATTGGATTTACAACATACATGATAGCAAAAAGGGTTTACAACAACATATATGATAATTCACATCATCTACTCATAATCCATTCATAACTCAATCTAATTAAAATAATAATAATCTTGTTAAGATCATCATACTCACAATTTAGAGAAGAAAAGAGAGAGTTTTGCTTTGCTTTAGGGTTGAGAGAATTAGAATTGAATTTGCTTTTCTTCTTTCTTAGTTGGCGGCGGCTCCATTGATTTCCATGGCGATGGTATGACGGTAACTATTCTATTTTAATTAGGTTTAAGGCTAGCATTAGGATGTATTTATAGGTGTAGGAAGTTATTTAGGACCATTAGATTAACCCTGAACCATGAGAACCAATCAAATGCAAAATCTGCATTTGAGCGAATCGGCCCACGGGTTGACAGCCAAACACCCTGGATTAACCCCTAGTCGACCCAGCGGGGCTTGGGTCGACCTCAAAAATGGGCCGGTTCGGTTATTCCCCCTCCCAATTCGCTGTTTTGAATTTTTTCGCATATTTATTTATTTAATTTTTAATTTATAAATATATATATATCAATATATATATATTTCTCTGCGCAACCCATTTCACTTAATTCTTTTCTAAAAATTAAGTATACTTTAATTTGTGAATTTTAATGTTATAAAATTACGGGGTGTTACATTCTCCCCTCCTTAAAGGATTTCGTCCCCGAAATCTCCAAGTCAAGAAGAATGTATATCCTACCATCTAATCGTCCATCTACTCAACCATCAAACACCAGCATCCATTGTCCTTAAAAGACTTCTAATGCTTTAATGTTTATATGCACAGTGTGTGTATATTTCCATATCTAATGCAAAATTAGGCGGTTTACTAATTCAGTCGACCTCCTTAGTGCAATTCATGATAGTGCCATGCGTCCAATATGTATGCAAAAGATTCCTAATGATACATATTAATTCTATATGCGTGCACAACCATCCACCCGAATGCAGCAACTATATGATAATACAACCATTATACATCCATTTTACTAAATACATCCATATATATGCAATATGCAATATGAAGTGACTGAGCCGATCTGGTGCCTAATAGTGTGTGTATATGCATCCACGAGCAACCACTAGCAAACACTTGCATCCACTTTGCATCCACCATACATAACATGTCTCAAACACATGTTTCAACTATAGGATTATCCTAACAAAAGGTCAAAGTTACTAGCGAGAGGATATGCTAAAGATATGATAAGTACAAGCTAAGCGATAAAGGAGAAATTAAAAGACATACCCTCAAAAAGAAAAGGGTATCGTGAACGCATCTTCTCTTCTGTCTCCCAAGTAGCGATGCTCTCATCATCTCCCCATTGCACTTTGACTAGTCTGACCTCTCGATTCCTCAACCTCTTGATCTCCGACCCAAGAATGCGCGTAGGAGCTCGTCGAATTGTCGCATCACGTTCTATCTCCACCTCTCTAAGAAAGCTCGGCTCTACCACTTCTGCGGTCTCATGCAAGCACATCCTCAAATGTGACACATGGAATACGTCGTGTACACCACTAAGTCTCTCGGGCAACTCCACTCTATACGCCATCTGTCCAATTTTCTCCTTAATAGGAAACGGCCCTACAAACCTTGGTGCTAATTTCCCAACGGACCCAAAGCGAAAAACGTTCCGTAATGGAGACACTTTGACAAAGACCATGTCCCCCACTTCAAACTCGAGATCCTTCCTCCTCTTATGCGCATAAGATTTCTGCCTATCCTGTGCTGCTTTCATCCTCCTTCGAATCAAGTCGATCTTCTCCGAAGTCTCCCTAATCATATCGGGCCCAAGTAAGATCTTATCCGTAGATTCCCACCAACATGTAGGTGAACGACAAGGTCGTCCATAAAGAGCTTCGAATGGTGCGATACCAATGCTGGACTGAAAGCTGTTATTATATGCGAACTCCACCAATGGAAGATGCTCTTCCCACGTACCCCCAAAGTCTAGGATACATAGCCTCAACAGATCCTCTAGAATGCGATTCACCCTCTCGGTCTGGCCGTCCGTCTGAGGATGATATGCGGTGCCCAAACATAACTGAGTCCCTACCGCCTCTTGTAAGCTTCTCCAAAATTCGCTAGTGAAAATTGGATCGCGGTCGCTCACTATGCTAGAAGGAACACCGTGCAAACGAACTATTTCTCGAACGTATACGGAGGTTAACCATGAAGCAGTCCTCTTAATCTTTACGGGAATGAAATGGGCGCTTTTAGTAAGTCTATCTACTATAACCCAAATTCCCGTATTACCCTTCCTTGATCGCGGTAACCCATCCACAAAATCCATCGAGACACTTTCCCACTTCCATAGTGGAACCTCCAATGGGTGAAGCAACCCACCAGGTTTCTTTTGCTCCGCTTTTACTTGTTGGCACACCAAGCATCTAGCGACATACTCGGCCACATCTTTCTTCATGCCGACCCAAAATTAAACTCTCTTCATGTCTTTGTACATCTTGTCCCTGCCGGGATGAATGGTCATCTTCGAATGATGTGCTTCGTCAAAAATAGTCTTCCTTAGGTCCTCGTCTTTTGGTACACAAAGTCTACCGTCCCTACGTAACCAACCCTTATTGTCTAGGGTATACCTACGGAGATGGCTTGATGACTCCCCTCCTTTGAGTTTTTCTACTAACTCAACCAACTGTGGGTCGTCTCGCTGTGCCTCGCCAATCCGTCCCAAAAGCGTAGGTCTGACCTCCAAGGATGCTAGCAAACCGGGTACGAAATCAACGGAAGGTCTAAAGTCAAACATCGAAATGAATTCTAAACTTCATCGCTCAACAAACAAAGGACTTAAGGATAATCTTTTTCTACTTAAGGCGTCTGCCACCACGTTACCCTTGCCAGGGGTATAGGCTATTTCGAAGTCGTAGGACGCTAAGAACTCCATCCACCTTTGCTGCCTTAAGTTCAAGTCCTTTTGAGAGAATAGGTATTTTAAAGACTTGTGGTCAGTGAATAATTCGAATTTCTAGCCAAGAAGATAATGACGCCAAGACTTAAGCGCGAAAACAATAGCGGCCAATTCTAGGTCATGTGTAGGATAATTTTTCTCATGCGCTCTCAACTGCCTTCCACCATAGGCTATTACCCTACCCTCTTGCATTAAGACTGCGCCTAGTCCTGTCCCACAAGCATCAATATAAACGGTAAACGGCTTACTCCCGTCTGGCAATACTAAGACTGGGGCTGAAGTCAAAGCTCTCTTCAAACGTTGGAACGCATCATCACAATCTACGTCCCATGTGAAAACTAGGTTCTTCTTCGTCAAGCGTGTCAATGGAGCTGATATCTTTGCGAAGTCTTTGATAAAATTCCTATAGTAGCCAGCCAACCCCAAGAAACTTCTCACTTCGGTAGCATTTTTAGGGACCTTCCAATCTTGGATGGCCACCACCTTCGCGGGATCCACGGCTATCCCTTCTTTGGAAACCACGTGCCCCAAGAACCGTACTTCCTTCCTCCAGAAGTGACACTTAGAAAATTTAGCTTAAGGCTATGCGCTCGTAGAGTCTCCAACACTTCCCTAAGATGTAGGGCATGCTCTTCTTCATCCTTAGAAGAGATCAAGATGTCATCTATAAAGACTACGACGAATTTGTTAAGGTACTCCCTAAACACCCTACTCATCAAATCAACAAAATATGCTGGGGCGTTTGTCAAACCGAAGGGCATCACTAGCCATTCATAGAAACCGTCCGGAGTCCTAAGGTAGTCTTGTCTATGCTATCCTCAGCCACTCTCAACTGATGGAACCCAGTGGCTAAGTCCAACTGCGAAAACACTGAGGCGCCAACTAACTGATCGAAGAGATCGTCAATCCTCGGCAGTGGGTGTCTGTTCTTCTTAGTAAGTTTATTAAGTTCTCTATAGTCAACACACAGTCTAAGGGACCAATCCGCCTTCGTGGCAAATACTACTGGAGCACCCCACTCCGATATACTTCGTCTTATGAACCCCTTCTCAAGCAACTCCTTCACTTGCTTATCGAGTTCCCTCCTTTCACGTGGAGCCATGTGGCGTACTGGCAAAGATACTAGTTTCGCATTGTCCACAAGATATATTCGAAAATCTATCTCCCGCTTCGGAGGCAAGCCCTTCACCTCCTCAAACACCTCCGAATACTCTCGGACCACTCTAACAGATTGTAGATTTTCCTGAAACGCGTCAAGCGATTCTAGATAACTTAGCATAACCGAATTTATGGGATTACAAATGATTTCGAGAGTGTTGCCAAGGCGAGTCACGAGCCTAACTACTCTCCTTTCATAATCAAGAATGGCCCCATTTCTGGATAACCAATCCATTCCTAAAATTAGCCCATAGCCCGTGAAGCCCAACACATAAGCATCACATCTAAATTCAACGCAAAGTATGGAAACTTTCAAATCCAAACACATCATACACAAATAAGCTGAGCCCCCTATTGGATTCGAAACAACTAAGGGATCCTCTACTAAACTGGTGTTTAAGTGCAGTGATTCAACTAATGATGTAGAGATAAACGAATGTGATGCGCCCGAATCGAATAAGGTACGGATAGGATGATCAAACAGAAAAACTAAGCTTTCAACATAAATGGTTCTACCTCGTTCTTGCAGCGGTGGGACCGCGAGAGCCTGAACTTGTCCCCTAGCCTGCCCTGGTGCCATAAGAGCCTGCACCTGTCCTCCCGAGGTAGCTCCTGCCCTCTGCCCCTTCTTTGGGCAGTCCTTCACTAAATGTCCCGCATCGCCATAATGAAAACAGCCTGTCTTCTTTTTCTTTCGGCAATCCTTGCTGAGATGTCCTGGGGTTCCACAGTTAAAGCACTTCTTCTTTCCCTTGCCATTATTGTCTTTTCCACCCTTCTTGTTTTGCTGTTGTGGTTTCTTCTGATCCCCCTTCTTCTAGGGTGCCTTATCAGCTTTAGCGCTTTTCTCCTCATGCATGAGCGCCATTTCTACTAACTTCTCAAAAGGTGGCCCCCATCGGGATGTGGGTCATAGCCAACCCTTGCAATGGTTTATTCAAGCCATTCACGAACCTTAGAGCCTTCTTCTCCGGCGTGTTTACTAAGTCCAAGCCAAACCTTGCTAACTGATTGAATTTATTGTCATATTCTTTCACTGATGAGCTTTCTTGCTTCAATGTCAAGAACCTTTCCATATATAGATTTTCTTCCGCCCTTGAGAGAAACTTCGCCTCGAACCTACGTCTGAAATCCGCCCAAGAGTCAACAGGACGCTCCCCATTAGTGACCTCCCACCAAAACGAGGCCTCTCCCTTCATCAACCAAGCTGCTAAACGAACTCTCCTCCCTTCTTCTACTTCAAAGATTTCTAGCAATTATTCCACCTCCTTAAGCCAATCTCTAGCTTCCACAAACGTTTCTGACCCTTGAAATGGTTTTCCACCCATAGCCTTGAATTCCTTGCCCGTCTTTGCAAAAGTATCTACGTGAGGAGGAGGAGGAGGAATGGGTGCAACTGGTGGTGGAGGAACATTGGCTGGACCTGCAGCGGCCCTAGCCTCCAATAGCCTCCTATACCATCCTGGTATCGTTACACCGTCGGGTAGATTAAGATCTTCAGCCATGCTGAAACGAAAAAGGAAAGATTCAAAATGGAGAATTCGAAAGATAAAGATATGTGGCTATTGGGGATTATGTTTTTCTTAAAAACTTCTCTCTTTAAATTTCTCATTAAAACATGTTTTTGAAAACACTTCTTCCAAAAATAACTATTTTTCTAAAGTATTTTTATCTGTTCTGGTAACCTGGCTCTGATACCACGTGTAACACCCCACGTCCATTAATGTCACTCACAAAGGGAATGCATTAACTTCCATGGAGGTTATAAGTGAATATAGAACAGAAAAATTACAACAAGACAGATAATAAATAGTACTTGGAAATCTAAAACTTCATTTTATTGCAGCGGAAATTAAACATGTTTGTCACATCATAAAACCATAGATCATAACCAAGTACAATATCCATCTTCATTAAAGCAAAATACATAATCCTATTACATAAATAGCCATTAAAAAGATAACAAGCTGGACTTTACTTCAACGGTCCAAGCTTTCCAAAGGGAGATGAAGCAATTCAATCAAACTCCACTAGAGCTGGGCCCAACCTGAGGACCTAGAGGGGGAAAAAGGATAGAAATAGAGGGGGTCAGACATAAAGTATGGCGAGTATGATAATTCTAACAATACTATTATCAAAATAACTAGACTAAGGCATAAGCTGGAAGACAAGTAAATGTCTATGAACTCTTAGGAAGATAAAAATAGCGTTTAAGATAACGTTAAAGATAACGGTAAAGGCACACCTAATTACTAACGAATGATTACTACACTGCACCGCACATTACTACACTGCACCACACCAGTCACCCTATTGTTTGATCCCACTTGTTTCACACAGAAACTTTATAAATAGCCTTACGTACCCCTAGCTGACTACATTGGTGCCGTCTGCCCCTATCTCCACTAGGTGTACCCCACTACCCACTTTCGATCGGCTCCCTACTCGTAGATACCCGTGCTGGCCCCACAGTGGGGTGTATCACTCCCCTAAAGTGGCAACCCGATACAACTTGAGAATGCACGGCTTATACATACACAATGCAACAACGTCTTACCTACCAGCCTGGGTCCACACACGCATATGAAACCCGTTGGACTTGCGTTGCCACCGCTCCCTGTTTTGGCCTCTTACAGCCGAACCCAGCATGCGTGTCCCGTCCTCGACTTGGGTCGAGCCCACAAAGATACGTTTGGGATACTGGTCGAATTGGGCCCCACAAGCTACCCACCTAAGCTTGTCACTAGTATATCCCACTTAACCCTCTTAGTCATGTTCATTTACATGTGTGTTTGGTTAAGTCTTACTAATCGTATTTCACATGCCACTAAGGGCACCCCCTAGATTCCTCATGCCACCCAAGGCACCTACTTAACCCCCATGTCCTACCTTACATGTTTATCTGGTTAAGTATTTCTTAATTCATTCAGGCCATAACCTCATAAAGACATCTCACATTAGACTGGCATTTATGGTAGCTGGATTTGCCGGGCGGGTCCGGGCAGTCTTACACCATAAAAGAGTCTAACCTCGTGTCTTTATAACCGTTATGCTTTAGTTTAGGCCTAGGACCTCTCACATTGGGCTGACATTTGTGACCACTGGATTTGCCGGGCGGGTCCGGGCAGGTTTACGTCACAAACGAGTCCAACCTCGTGTCCTAAGCATTGATTAACACTTAAAATCTTTTACCCAAGTTTTAATAATTCCCTATTCAAATTATTAATTAAGTCAACTTTTAATGATGTCCATAATTGACTCAATTATGGCCATCCACTTATGGCATGCAAAATCATATCAATTGCACCCCAACTTCTTATTATTAAATCCTTAATATTACCCCTACCCACGTTTATACGTTCGCTTATTCAACGCAGAATATACGTTAGACTCGAATAGTCTAACTTATAGCACAAAAATAAATTATCACAACATATGGACAATTAAAATGAATCTAATCATAATTGGGGTGAAACTTGCATAAACTACACATGTTAAGGATCAAAAGGTGTCAACTTGGTAAATGTCTCAATTTATATGATATGATCATAGCCTAAATCTATACATAAACTTGCATATGGGGTTTTTAGGCAACATAATGATGGTGTGAACCAGCATAGGATATCACATATGTCATAGCATAATTCTAGATGTCATAATAGATGTCTTGGTATATGTTCATAATTTTTCTAATCAATCTAACTTGCATATGTGACTTGTCATATAGATCAACATAGCCCAAACATGATGATTTAGTTAATATGAACTAACTAGCATAGATGGTAACATCATGGCCTTTTTAACATGTATGGTTTATCACAACTTAGCATAGAAACTTTCAACATACATAACATCACCATAGCATGATTTACAACATATAAGATATCATCATCACATAACAATGGATTTACAACATACATGATAGCAAAAAGGGTTTACAACAATATATATGATAATTCACATCATCTACTCATAATCCATTCATAACTCAATCTAATTAAAATAATAATAATCTTGTTAAGATCATCATACTCACAATTTAGAGAAGAAAAGAGAGAGTTTTGCTTTGCTTTAGGGTTGAGACAATTAGAATTGAATTTGCTTTTCTTCTTTCTTAGTTGGCGGCGGCTCCATTGATTTCCATGGCGATGGTATGACGGTAACTATTCTATTTTAATTAGGTTTAGGGTTAGCATTAGGATGTATTTATAGGTGTAGGAAGTTATTTAGGACCATTAGATTAACCCTGAACCATGAGAACCAATCAAATGCAAAATCTGCATTTGAGCGAATCGGCCCACGGGTTGACAGCCAAACACCCTGGATTAACCCCTAGTCGACCCAGTGAGGCTTGGGTCGACCTCAAAAATGGGCCGGTTCGGTTATTCCCCCTCCTAATTCGCTGTTTTGAACTTTTTCGCATATTTATTTATTTAATTTATATATATATATATCAATATATATATATTTCTCTGCGCAACCCATTTCACTTAATTCTTTTCTAAAAATTAAGTATACTTTAATTTGTGAATTTTAATGTTATAAAATTACGGGGTGTTACAGGAGTATTGACCTCCTTTAATGCCTTAAGAATTGGGCTAAGCAATGACTCATCTGGATATTTTTAGGTTGATTCAGGGATATCTGATTGATCCGAACTTTGAGAAGATGGTTGATTCGGTCGGTCGGGAGAGCAATTATGCCACTACTTGAAGGAGACTGGCTAGAACCGAATCTTGCTTGGGCTTTCTGGAATAGAGGTCGTTCGTTGGGATCAGTCGATACTGAATGGTGAGTCTTTTGACATTGGGCTTCGATCCGTTGAACCATGACAGCTTTTTCCAAAATGTTGGTCAACACTCGCACACTCTTGGATCATCCTATTTTTATGCTCAACTACTCTGTTTTGTTGGGAATTTCTTAGAAAAGAGAAATTATGAGTAATTCCCTTTTTATTACAAAAATTCCAAAAAAAATCATTTTTAAATTCTCCACTGTGATCAGTACGTATAGTTTTAATTTTCGAAGAAAATAAATTTTAATTTCCCTTATAAAAAGTTTTAAATAATTCAAAAGCATCACTTTATGTTTAAGAAAAAGCGTCCAAGTAAATCTAGAGAAAATATCGATAATTACGTAAACGTATTTACTATGGTTTATTGATTGTGTTCGACATGGACTAAATAAATCCATATGAAGTAATTCTAATGGATTTGAAGTAGTAATCTCATATTTTGACTTGAGTGAACTTTTTCTTAATTTCCCTAATTGGTAGGCGTCACATAAATTATTTAGTTTGAAATTCATTTTGGGTAGACCTTTAACTACATCTAATTTAGAAATCCTAGATAGGTGTTTAAAATTCAAATAACTGAATGTTTCATGGAAAATCCTAGGGTTACTTGTATTAGCTAAAAGTCATAAATTATCATTTAAAACTTTCATACTTAAAATGTAAAAAAAATCTTTCTAATTCCTTCGAAATTTTGTTTGAATTAATATCTTCATTAAAGCACTTATCTTTTTCAAATTTAATTTCATAACCTTTATCGCATAGTTGACTTATACTTAGTAGGTTATGTTTAATTTGTTAACTAATAGAACATCAGAAATAATAAGAGTTTCAGAATTACTGACATTGTCGATGTCAATCACATATCATTTTGAGTTATCACCTAAATTGACAATTCCACCATCTTCATAGACTATATTATTCGATGATTCAGGATTTCCCGTCATATGCCTCAAACATCCACCATCTAGGATCCTTTTTTTTTATTTGCACCATTTAACCACCAAGTTTTGAATCATCAATAGCCATATAATACATATGTTCCTGAACAATGCACTAATTCAGCATATAACTTGATTTTTCAATATAATTAATGCATACTTATGAAACAATGAAGAAATGCATACTTTTAATGTTATAAAATCTTGAAAAATTGCTATTTAAACTTTTCAAAAATCCAGATTATGAAAATTCTGAAAACTAATGCTTTGATACCAATTGTTGGGGATTCAGATTAAGGGTCTTAAGGCAAACTAATCACCAAATGGGAGTGAAAAGTATTTTTATGGATTTTATTAATTTCTTGAAATCTTTTTGGATTAAACAGAATGATTTGTAGATCACTGATATCAATAATCACATATTCAAACACAGATGCAGAAAATAAAAATAAAAAGGCGTAAAATCAATGATATGCTGTACACACCGGGATTTTATATTGGTTTTGAATTACCCTACATCTAGTCTCACACAACGCTGGGTTGTGTGGATTTCTTTTCAATAAAATCTTCAAGTTACAATCCTCGGTTTCAATGGCCATGAGGTCCACCACCACCTGCTTCCGAGCACATGGTGCTTTCTTGATTTTCAAGGCTACAAGATCAACAAATTGATTCACGAGCTACAATCACACCCAAACGATTTATAGGCTATGATCACACCTTTTCTTATTATCAGTTTTGGAGTTTTGACTCGATAGGACTTGATCTTGTGATCTTTGATTACAAACAGCCTATAACTCTAAAGTAGCACTTGAATTTGAGAGAGGGTTTAATTTAGAATTGAAAGAGAAGAAGATTGATATAGGTTTTTTGAAAATTAGCAGTGTATAAGTATAGATTTTGAGAAAATAAGAAGATTAATGGCATGAGAAGAAAGAAAGAGGAAAGAGATGAGAAGCTATTAAAAAATTCGAATTTTGAAGCCTTTATATAATTTTCCAACAACCACAACCTTTTAGAAAAGATTTGAATTCAAATGACATAACTTTTCAAAATTTAAAACCAAGTCAAGGGTGCATATGTCGACATATCACTTTGTACATGTCGACATATATTAGTGTATTTTCAAAAATAATTTTTTAAATTAAATAATGTTTACATAAATTATGGTGGTTTCCGAGTTAAAATAAACTATATTCCCTTATATTAAAATAGAGTATTCCAAGTAGAAATATATATTTAAAAGCATATACGAAGATAATTAAAAATAATTGAAAACTAAATATAAAATGATATAGAAGTATATACATAAACTATGAATATATTTAAAACTTAACATAAATAAGGAAATTGAAAACATAAGTAACTATAATAAAATTAGTATTAAATTTATAAGTAAAGACCATTTGAATTTAGACGTAAAATGTATTAAGTATAATTTTAAAATAGGAGTTAAAATATATTTCAGGAGTTAAATATGTTTAAGAATAAAGAGGTATAAATTTAAAATGAGGAAGTAATTTGGAACCAATTTGAAACGTGAAGGTAATCGTTGAAATCATTTGAAAATAGTGAAAGAATTCTAAAACCAAAACTCAGTGCTAACTAGAGTTTTAATAGAATATCTATACATTATTACTCAATATTTCTTGAAATCTTGAACTCTTGAATTCTTGATACTCATGAGTATTGTATCTTGAACTCTTCTTCTTTGACATCTTGATTCTATAAACAAAACAGTCTTCAATAATTAGTAACTGCATATATTTCATTTATATAAATGTGCGTATATATATATTCTAGATAACAACGTTAGTACATATTTTATAGCGATAATAATAGAAACAAGGTTGTTGTCATCAAAACCATCATCATCAACATCCCAGTCCCTAATAGCAACAAGCATGTAGCATCCAAAAAAACCATGAATCATGAACAACTGCAAATAATTACAAACAACAACATACATTTAGGGTATACATAAATAACTAAAACCACAATCGATAGAGAGTATTATTAACCTTGATCAGATTGAGGTTATGATATTTATTGATGTGAATGTCCAAACTCTAAGTTTCAAAGCTTTTTCTTTCTTCTTCTCCTAACTTAATGGAAAACCTCTCTTTAGTTTTAATTTTAGGTTTGAAAAGTGAATGAATTGAAGACAATGTAAGAGAATATGATATACAAAGGGCCAAATGTTCCAACTTTTCCCTCCTCATATATCCCTCCTCATGCACATTTGATTAGTTAAATTATTTCGAAGGTCAACCTTCTAATTAAGTTGTTACGCACAAATCATGTTCCCTCATCCACCACATTACTCCTATGTAATTACCTTTAATTCAATTCCTGAATGATATTTCTCAAAAAATTAGTGGTGTTACGACAGAGAAGACAAAGAGAATATAGCACTTAAAGGAAAAGAAAGGGAGAAAAAAGGCAACTTCTCGAGTAGATATGACCGTCCAAATAGGAATAACAAAAGGCATGAAAATTCCACAGGCACGAGAATTTGGTGCTGCTGACTTGAAAAGTCCAGCACGCACTTTCACCTATGAGGAAGGGGAAAATACTAGCATTAAAATAACCACGACAGAGCCAAGAGTAGATCCACGGTAAAGGGATGTCAAGAGCAGGAAACTTCAAGTCTAGGAAAAGATACTTCATCATAGTTTACATTTGTCCACAAGGATAAAGAGCAATGAATTTATTCCGACATAAGAAAGCAGTTTCAATAAAGCCGAATGGCCTATCTTTTATTAACTATAAATATCCTCCATGACAAAAGGTGATGAAAGATGGCCAATAAAAGCCGAGAGAATATGGATTTAGAGAAGACTTAAAAACATAAACCTTTCTAAATCAACATAGTGGATAAAGTAAGAAGGAAGTAAGTGGCTATTGGAGAAATTAAGGACATTTCATTACACATTATATCCTTGTAGAATATGAAAGAATAGAATACATCTTTCCAGGAAACGAAAATCCCTTTCAACAAGGCCAAAAGGAAAGTCTTCATAATCCATGAAGGCAACAACATCCAATTCATTTAGGAAATGGGCGTTAAGCCATGTCCTTTGAGTCAAATTCATCCTTTAATTCATTTGAAGGGGATGTTTTGGTAGCTCGATCCTAACAGGGATAACCATTATATAAAAGAAGGCTTATTGTAAAAGAAACCAACCTTTCGGTAGAATTTAAACGATAAGCCTAAAGAAGTTTATTCTTCTCACAATTACCTAGTCTACCATCCAAAAGGTCCCTTTTGGAAGATCTGAAGGCTCTATATTGGTTACTTATCAAAAAACACTCTACAACACTTAGTCCTGCTCCCGTCCATACGTTATCACCTAGGCTATATCAAAAACACCATCCACACGACATTGGAATCTCTCCAATTAGGCCTTTAAGTCCACTTCCGAAGGCACTAAGACGAAGAGGGGGTCAACCCACACCTATAAATTCGGCCATAGAGGTCCAGAATTTGGATGAAAATTTCTCATTCTCTCACTTATATCTTAAATTCAGAGTTGTAAATCCTAATTCCTAAATCTATTTAGGAACTTTTTGAGGAAATTATTGTTAAGTCTCTATATCAATCTCAGTTATCCATAATAGAAGTTTAGTTGGGATTACTTAAGATAATGTTAAGGTAATTATTAAATCATTATATTATCTTATCATAACTATGCAAGTATGGGTCTCGAACTCCCCAAAAGGGACTAGTTGTTATAGTAGTTATAAATACAACAAGAAGGGTCCAACGTATAGAACAAGGTCAATAGAACCATCCGAAGTGATTTAGTTTTGAGGCTAGCGAGGACCAGGAACTCTCCGAAGGTTACAAAAGATATCTGAAACCCCTGAATTTTTCTAATGAACTCTTAATGACGGATGCAATTAGAAATATTAATCCCTAGGAGAGTGAATGATTGCGGTATGGAGACCTAATACTACAAGTTCTAGCCGAAAAACCTTTTATAAAATAAATTGATCTAGCTCACAACCCAGAAGGCTTATAGTGACCTTAATCTGCATGAATTGTCACTAAAAATAACTATAAACTTCAAACTTTTGGTTATTATTTTTGTTTCAACAGAAGCCAACCCCAAAGAATATCGAAAACTAGCAACAGAAGTTAGAGAAACTTTTGAAATTGGAAATTAATCTGAAACTTCATAAGTAGATCTTAATAGTTGCAATGGATCCTTTAACCCTCTCTTAAAATGCAAGGTGCAACCCAAGTGAGTCTTCATTGACTAAGGATTCTACAAGGATCTCACCACTTTGGGTTGTTAACCATTTTTGTGGATAACATTTACTATTATGAATTTTATAGTACTTTGAGATTTGTTTATCACTCATACCAGACTATTTTCTGACACAAGGGATTTTGTTCCCTATTATTGACTTGGGTTCACATTAACGATGCTGGCGAGTAGATTAGGTGACAAGTATAAGCATTATTTGGAGCTGCGTAGGTGAATCGGTAAGAAGTAAAGTCCTTCATACTTATATTTGTATTACCACTGTTTATTGTGTTGTCTAGCATAGTGGAGCCTTAACATGCTATATACTCTTACTAGAGACATTTTATCTATTGAGCTTATTTATCTCTTGTACAAATTATATAATTGTTTTTTATTATTGTATGAGCCTGAATACCTCGATTATATGGTTAATATAGTTATTACTATCTCGCTTATTTTATCCCCTTGATTGATGTTTTTATATATTACCTTATGCGTTGTAAGATACACAGGAGGTTATGTGATTTTTTTAGTATTTTCTTCTTCCTCTTCTATTTGTATTTCTCTTTTCTTCCTTTTCTTTTCTCCAATTTCTTTCTCTTTACAACTGTTTTACAATGATAGGTGCACGTTATAGGGTTATATATGAGCACCAATGGTGTATGGTGATCATCACATTTGATATCAAAGCGAAGTTGCGTGATCTAACCTAAGAAACCTAGAATTCAAGATTTAATATATACGAGAGAGTACGTATTTGTATATATTTTTGGTTTTCAAATTATATATTGTTATTCACATGAGTACCATTAACATATTTTTCTCTATTAGTGATTGGTCATCTTAACCGCTAATTTATGACGATCTACTAAATGAGAAATACTCCTGATTACTACGTCTCTTGAGTTGAGAATTGGCAGAATTGAGAACCCCTAGTATTGATTTGTACAATATGTTTCCAATGATGTATGAACCATTATCTATGATGCTCTATTATCCCTAGTTAGTTATGGTGCTCAAGTATAAGGAGTTGACTATGCAGCACAATGTAGATAGTCACGTGTCTATGAGGCAAACTGTTCCTTGGAACGGAGTCGGCTACTGTGACATGAGAGATGTTTGAGTTCTTGTAAGGAGTTCTTTGATGACTTAGAGTTAGGTGATGAAGTAAAGTAGGATTTTACTTCTAGAAAACACCAAGGTTGAATCCGAACTAGTTGAGAGTCCTTATTGCTTCGATTTCCTAAACTCGATTCACTCGAGACTATTTCATGGTTCACTTCGAAGAAATTTTGTCATGATTTCTTTGAAGTTAGTGTTGAGTGAGGAGTTCGTCAATTTAGACGATATGTTCATGCCAATGTGTGTGACCAAATTTGGTGTGCTATCGAAGTATAATTTTCTTTCCCTACTGTCACTCCATATAAGGAAGTTGAAAGTTTGTGACTGGGTTGGGTGATCGACTTGGAAGAGAGGATAACGAATTTGAGGAGCCGATTAATAAGCTCATGTTGTCTGAGCTCGTCCATATTGTAGAAGGTTGTCCTTCTTCATAGGTACAAAGTAGGGAGATATATGTATCGATTTTTGTTCTTGTGTCTTCAAAAGCTCCCACGATGAAAAGATGGGAATGACATAATCACTCGCGATGTGTTTTCTACCAATGGCGTTTCCATACATGTTTTATCTTAACATCGAGTTTTTATCTTTAATTTGATCTTGCAGGTTGATGGATGGAATGGGATTGGAAACCATTATAACTAGTTTTCTTTTCTTGATTATGACTTATTGTGTTGAGGACTCAGTTACACTATATATGTGTGTAACACCCCATGTTTGGTCGCTAAAGATTAATACTATGGATGACTGAAGCATTCGTAAAGCTTAGTCTCAGACCTCTAGGTGGGGCAGTGTTATAGCATATCTTATTTATACGTGGTGGTATACATGATTCGTCTAAATTAAATCTCATCAATTCATTGTCTTTGGGCTTAAGTAGCTTAGTACTAGAGTTTAGGAATAAATTTGCTGGGAGGATGCAGAATCACAGTGGTTATGAGAGGCTGTTGGTGACGGTAGTGCACTAGGAAATTTTTCTTTTTATCAATGCATCATCCTGGATTCAGTGGTACTGGGTTGAGATCTTGATCTTCAATATGCGAGCGCTTATGATTGGATGATAGCGGACTGAGACATTGAGTTTTCTGGTAGTGATTCATCGCTTGAGCTTATAGCTTGAGGGTATCTAAATACATTTGATTTTGTGACCAGTTTACCACCGTAGTGGAGTCTAGTTTCCATACAAGTCTAGTTATAGATGATAAATGAGTAGTTATTCCTCTATGGCATATGGTATGCTTGTAGCGAAGGATAAGCAAGTATCCATTCCCATATATCGTGGCTTATTCATTTGACTCTAGGGATCGAGGATGCTTTTTCAATTGAGAATGTCGAGGGGATTTTGCCAACTAGGAGTTGTTGGATGGTTTATGCCGATTATAGCGTTTCAGATGATGCTTTGATTTTGATTAGTTGGTTATGCCATTAGGAGTAACTGATTAATCGGTATATTCTATTGATTTCTTGGACAGTTGTTTTGAGATATCACTTGGATGAGTTGTACTTGTGTTATCCGATTAGAATTTCATCTTCCTATGGACAAAAAGATAGCATAAGACAAAATATGATGGTACTATAGGTGTTGAGAAAACACCATATGTTGGTTTGCGTTTCGGAGTTTCACCTTTGGTGAGAGAAGCGAAATTCTTAGGTCATCTTGCCTCGAGTAGGATGTTACTATAAGTCATATGAGAGCTTCGATGATTTAAAATTCGAAGTTGGCCCATGAGTGTATCAGTTACTCGTTCCAAGCAAAAACGATGAGCCGACGGTACACACTTGATTGTGTGGATGGTTTAGGTGTATTGTTTTTTTGAATGGAAGGTTTTCTCTTTCCAATCAATATTTATGTGTAGAAGAGGCAGTTATTTGTGTTTGAGTTGGAGATATACCAATTCAAAAGTGATTCCCCCTTAGTGAACTTCATTTTTGTTTATTACCTGTTATGACTCCATAACTCGAGGTGATGTAGGGCTGACCTAATAGGGGTTGTTGGTTTTGTATGGAAGAGGTATTGCTTATTCCCGAAATTATTGGAAGGGATTAGCTAGGCATTCATTCCATAATGAATGTGACATTGACTAGCTAATGCTGGATGGGGTTATTCGAATAGTTCCTTGTAACTATTTGATATTCTCAAATGGATGCAAGAATAATTGTCAACGGTTTCCATCGATAGGTTTTTATAGAATTAAGGATGGTATGCTAGCACTCGAGTCATGCTTGATTCGTTGACAAGAGACGCTAAATTAATTTTACTTATTTTTGGAATGGAAATTAAGTATTGAGTCATATATTAATTGAAAATTATATTAGATGTATCGTATTAGATAGATTAGTATCCTGCATGATAGGGTAGGCATGGATGTTATTTTGGATGATCGTTATTTCTTTATCCAGGCATGTTTGATTGTTTATATTCACATGACTATTTATGCTTATACGGTTGGTGGATATTTTTGATTATGGTTGTACTTAAGTATCAGAATTGTGGCTTCACGCCAAATTTTGAGTCTATTCCTTTAGTTGTGATCACATTATATCATTGTTGTTGAGAGGATAAGTGATGATTTCTTTTGCATCGCTACTTAATCGAGAATGATGGGTTTCATTATTTAGTCCTTGAGGATTTCAAGGATGAAATCCTTTAAGTAAGGGAGAATTTAATGACTCATATTTTATATATTGGATATTTAAATATTAATCATTAACTAAGTAAAGATTCCAGAAGTGACTTTTCACACACAATTGAATCAAGAATTGACCACTTCCATTGAATTCAGATGCTTAGTTACATGGGGGGAAAGTATATGAATTGTTGTATTTCGAGTTCAGACCATTTTATGATCAAAATGATCTTGAAACATATGTAAATTGTTATTTTGTGGTGCAGTCTCGAATTACGGCAAAACCCATAACATCTGAACCATATCGTTGAGGTGATTTACCCCCATCAAGTTTCGTAGTGATTGGATGTGTCATTTGATTGCAACAAACTAAAACGCATGTTGGTTTTTAGTTGAAACTGAAATTTAATAAAGTAAAAAATATACTATCCTTAAAACCAAAATCCTATTGGTCAAAATATTGGGCATCTCTCTCCTCCTTTCTCAAAGTGACTGATCGATTGAAACTGTGGATGCTTTCCTCTTTTTAGTTCAAAAATCAATATCTTTCTACCCACTGATTAATAAATCATGAAACCTAGCTTAGTCAAATGCCCATTTGGTAGCATTGGTAATGACCTGAGAGATTCAACTTTCAGGGAAAAGCATGGGTTGGTGGATCTCCAGTACTCTCACTATCCCAAAAGATCAAATGACTTGAAACGACTTTAAGACCAGATTAAAAGACAGGTTTATTCCTTGGTTCATAAGTCTATCTTATTTAAGAGATCTGCCAAGCTGAAACATGGGGATAAGACATTCACGGAATATGTTATAGAGTTTGAGGCTCTCTTAATATATGGACCATCATTTATAGATTCTCCACATAGATAGGATGGAAAGTTCATTACTAGATTTGACGAGTCTCTAGGATAGAAGCTTATGGAAGAGAAGGATCTCAAGTATGAAAGCATGTTCCCAAAAAAGTTTGTTGCTGAGGAAACAAAGCCATAGTAGCATGGTGGAGGTAAGAAAAAGTGGAACGAGAAAAGAAAGCAACATCAGGGTAAGAGTGTGCCAAATAAGATAAAGGATATGATTGATGTATTCTTGTTAAACTACAATTGGAAAGGCACTTTGATAATAAGTGTAGGGCTAATAAGGTTGAGAAGAAGGTTGATAAATGCAATAAGATGAGACATTTAAGGAGGATTTGTCCAGAGCCTTTGAAGGATAAGAAGGTGGTGAAAGCTTGTGCTTTGGATGCAGTTCCTACTTCTTTTAGTGCACCTATTGCAAATAAAAAAGGGAAAAACCATCATGGTGCAAGGTATGTTTTTTATCAGAGGCATTCCTGTTAGAATTTTATTTGATATTAAAGCTACACATTATTTTATCAGTAATGATTTAATGTGTAAATTGAATTTTCACCCCTGAGTTTGTATATAATTCTATGATTGTAATTAACCCAATAGGAGGGTCTACTAGTCTCTTTATAATTTGTTGTGGTCTTATTTTATAGAGTTATGGATGTTCTTTTATTTGTGATTGTTTGTCTTGAACTTTATGGGGTTCGGGATTATTTTAATTATGGACTGGATTAAGAAGTATAAGATTATTGTGGATTGTAAGAGGCTTAAGGTGACAATCAGAAACATGGAAAAGTGAGGGGTTGCGATTAGCTATTTATCAAGGGATGACATAATGGTTAGCTTTTTGTATTCGCTTGTGATTCTACATAAAGTATTGTCATCTATGCCTATTTTTAGTGAGTATCTAGATGTATTTGAGGAAGTAGCTAGGTTGTGGCCACATCGAGAGATCGAGTTTATGATCAATTAAGTGGGTGGAGCCAGACTTTCTATTACGCCAAATGGTGTGCACCTATTGTGTTCACGATGAAGGCATATGGATCATTGTGACTATGTGTGGATTATCATGGGAAGAATAAAGTAACCAAGAAGAACAAGCATATACTATGAAGGATTTGTGGCTTGTTCGATCAGCTGCACTAGGCTAAGGTGTTTTCCCTAATGGATTTGGCTATGGGATTTCGTCAATTGATAGTGGCAAGTGATAGGGTGTCGAAAAATGCTTTTAAGACACCATAGGTTTCTTTTAGTGGTAGTGTTGCCATTTGGATTGACTAATGCATCGACATACTTTGTGGATCTTGTGAATATGTATTTAGATATTGGTTGAACAAGTTCATATTTGTGTTTAAGGAAAATATCCTTATCTACTCTAGAATGGAAAAGAAATAAAAGACATGCTTAGAGTTGCGTTTGATGTGTTGAGAAGATGCAAGCTGAACGTCAAATTTTCTAAATATTACTTCTAGAATGGAGAAGTGAGATTCTTAGCTATCTGGAAAAGGGATACCAGTGGATCTTGCGAAGATATACGCAATCCAATATTAGAATTGACCTAAGAATGCTATAGATATTTAGAGTTTCCTTGGTCTAACTATGTATTATATATGATTTATTAAGGATTTCCCCAATATAGCCGCATCGTTAACTAACTTGATGAAGAAGAGTCATGCTTTTGATTGGGATGCCCAGTGCGAATATGCTTTTATGGTTATGAAAGAGAGATTCAAGAGTGCATCAGTATTCGTTATTTCTAGTGAGAATGAACAGATGACTTCGTACACAAATTTTTGTGGTGCAAGTCTTGATGCAAAGAGAAAGGATTGTTGTTTTTGCTTGTCGACAACTAAAGTCTCTTGAAAGTAATTACTCTGGTCATGATTTGGAGTTAGTGTTGATTGCCTTGCTTTGAAGATATTGAGGAACTATTTATTACAAGAAAGGTTTGAGCTATTTACGGATCATAAGTTTTTGAAGTAGCTTTTCTTTCAAAAGGATCTTAAACTTTAACAGCAAAGATGGTTAGAGTTTTTGATCTTATATGATTTCAGTATCTCACATACTCTAGGGAAGGGCAATGCCATGGTGAACATATTATGTAGGTTTCATGCTGAACTTAGAGCTATGTTTCTAGAGTGGAAGCAACTGGAGTATCTAGCTGAGTTTGATTTCAGGCCTCACTGTGAGTTTGAGCCAGAAATGGTAGCGATTTTATCCATCAAACCTACTCTTATTGAAAGGACTGGAACTAGCCAGAAGCAAGATGCTAAGCTAGTAGGAATTTTGGGTAAGATTGACATTGGAGTCGATTCCAAGGACTTGAAGTGATACAAGGTAGACCGATATGGTTGGCTTCCCAAATATGGAAGATTTTATGCTCTAGATGGTAATGGACTTCAAGAGCAAGTTTGGAGAAAATATCATCATTCTAGATTGAATATCAACCTTGGTGGTAATGGATGTATCAAGACATATTATTGGGAAGGTATGAAGAGTGATGTAGGAAAGTCTATCTTGAAGTGTATGAACTACCAATTAGGTGAAGATGAATAGAAGAAGCCGAGTGGATTTCTTCGGCTGTTAGAGATACTAAAGTGGATATGGGACATATATTTATGAATTTCATTGATGGATTTCCATGGACTAGAGCAAACTTGATAGTATTTAGGTGGTAGTGGATAGACCGGCCTAAAGCGAGATATTTATACCTATCAAGTCCAATAGAATGACATCGAAGTTGGCTGAACCATATGTAAAATGGATCGTTCGATTCTATGGTGTGCCCAAAAGTGTAGTAAGTGATAAAATCCATTGTTCACCAACAAATTGCATAAGGGTTTGCAAGAAATGTTAAGTACTAAGCTATATTTGAGTAATGCTTATCATCCTCAAATGGGAAGTTAGAATGAAAGGATGAATCTAGTTTCAGAAGATCTCCGTTGAGCTTGTATTTTCGATTTAGAAGAATTGGGGATGATCACATCCATTTTGTAGAATTTTCTTATAATAGCAGTTTCCAAGTGAGTATCAGCATGACACCTTATGAAGCATTGTACGGAAGACCCTTTGACGTTGTCTTGCTAGTGGGAAGTAGGAGATAAGGCGATACTTGGGCCAGAGACGATTCGAGATACTTCAGATAAGATACAGATCAGTCATCAGCGAATGAACGTTACTCGGGATTGTCAAAAAAGCTATGCGAACTAAAAAGAAGAGATTAGATATTCACTATCGAAGATATGGTATTCATCAAGATTTCGCCTTTTAGGAATATACTCATGTTCGGAAGAAAAGTCGAGTTGGTTCGATGTTTGTCGAACCACTTCCGATTGTCAAGTGGATCTACCTTCGAAGATAGCGGGTGTGCACAACGTTTTTATGTTTATTGTTTATGAAAGTACATGCATGACTCTAGTATAGTAGTGGCACCAGATTGACTAAAAGCTGTAGAGGTTGAGCCAGAAGTTTCATACTTCGTAAACCGCTTCGAATCGTGGTTAAAAATAAGAAAAGCTTACGATGAAGGTAGTTAAGCTATTTAAAGTACATTAAAGTGAAAGGATGGCAATTACTCATGGGAAACAGAGGAGAGTGTGAAGGAGGCATATCCTAAACACTTCAGATGGTATGGTCCATTTTTCGTAACAACTTACATCATCATTTCTTATATTATTAGAATTCCACATGTTAGGATAGGGCATTGTTTGCATGGATTATTGAATTCTATATTACATGTTAGATTGGTTGATAGTGGATGGTAGGTATGTGGGATACTATGGTTGCTCGTGTTTGGTTTAGGGATTTCGGGACTAAAATTCCTAAACGAGGGAGAATGTAATGACCCATATTTTACGTATTAAAGAATAGTAAAATAATTCTATTTAATTCTTATAAGATCATATTATTCACATATGTTGAAATATGGTTAGTTATGATGTTTTGCACATCTATGATTTTTGCCAAATTATTTTGTGACCATTTTACCTTTAAATATCTTATTCTGTCCAACTTTTGATTGTTGCATAATTAGACGCTTTAACTTGTCCCAGTAGATCAAGATAATGGTTTTCCATTTCGTAAAGTGGTCGCATTAACGATTTGGCTAAGAGGTTAAGGATTTACGACAATTTTATGTTTTTAGTGTGTAGACGAAACAACTAAGGGGCTAATTAGGCTAGCCCATTAGACTAATGTCCAACAGTTATGAACACGGGTTGAATGAGATTAGGTTAACCTTTCTCCCTAATTTTCTAACTGTCCAAAGAAAAATGATCTACTATAGTTCTTCCTCCTAAATCCTAAATCGCATCTAATACATCACTAATCTCTTCTAAGCACCCAAAAGAGATTAGATCTTCAAGGATCTACACATTTCCATCATTTTGAAGTTTTTTGTATCATTTCCTTGTTATTTCAAATTGTACCATTTCCTTGGTATTTCAAATTGATCTCTTATAGATCTACACATCTTTTTTTTATTTGGTAAGTGGTTTTAATCCCTCACTAGACTACATTGCATTATACGTTTAGATTAGTCATTTTGTCATTTATACATGTTAAATCACCCTAAAATATGATCATCTATGTACATTTGAAATCCTTAGAATAATATAACCAGAGAATTAATGGATTAAAACGATAAGTTTATATTGACTAGTATGTAGGCTAGCATTGAACTTATGCCTATAAGTGATTAATTCACGTTTCCAACAAATTTGTGTGTTTTCTAATGATTATTGTAACATTGTTCATATGCATTGCTCTTTAAATCATCACAATTTTTTCTTTTGGTGTTATTCTTGATTTGTGCATTAGAATCATCGTAATTATGAATTGGAATGAAGGTTCAAGCATATCAGCATCAACGTTCGTCAGAATCGTACGAAACATGGAGGATAGGTTCAAGAAGGAGTTGAGATTACACATAAAAAGTTTAGGGTCGAATTTTTCTAAGTACATGGACTAGCACCGGTCCCTTCCATATGGACCAACATTGATCCATCACAAAGCTTGGGATGGACATTCACTTTCTTATGGAGACTCGTAAGGTCATTAGTAAGCTTTTGGCAAAGTTTGATGTCGACTGGTTGTGGCCTATGACTCATATGCTATGAAGATGGTGTGTACAAACATAAACTGCTCAAGGGCTGATTTGGCATGTGAGAATGAACCAGTGGATTGCAAGAGGTATGCTCAAAAGTATTAGAAAATATGTAACACCCCGAAATTCTAAATATTAAAATTAACATATTTAAGAATACTTAATTGTTAAAGTGAGAATTAAGGGAAACGGGTTAAGCCATTGCGTTCGTCTTGAAATTCTGCTTGGAATAGAGTCCAAGTTTTCGAAAATCAGATTTCGTATGAAGAAGTTATGGCCCTCAGAACTTTCAGAAATTTATATAAAACAATTTAGAAAATTAAATACCAAGGCAGGTCGACCTGGGGGTCGACCTACCCCAGGCCAGGTCAACCAGTGGATCGACCTCCCTATATACAGGTCGACCTGGGGTCAACCTGCCCCTCGGGCCAGATCTGAAACCTGACGTGTTTCTTTGTGTGATGATTTTATGACTCATTAGGGCTTGTGTGGCAAGTTCTGGTTGGTTCTCTTAGGTTTGAATGACTTCGATTGGTCCTAGGTTAATCTAACGGCTTAGGTTGATTTAAACTTCTATAAAAGAGAACCTAGACTCAAACCCTAAACCTAAACAAAATTTGTCTCTTGGCCACCATGCTGCTCCTAGGATAATTCTCCTTCCTAAAGCTTAGGATTTAGCAAGTCAGAATTCCAATTCAAAGGACGAACGAACCATTCTCTTTTCTAACCTATCTCTGTGAGTACTATTTCTTTCACAAATAATTAATAAATTAATTATGATGGGTTGCGATTGGATTATGAGAACATGTCTGTTGAATCACGTGATGTTGTCTAACTTTGTTATCTTATGTTGGTAGATCTATTTCATATTTAACTTGATTTATTTTATGCAAGTTTAGGATGTTAAATCATATGTTAATTCATATGTGAATCTTATGCAAGTTTGGGATGTAAAATTATATGTTAATTCATATGTTAATCTTATGCAAGTTTGGGATGTTAAATCATATGTTAATTTGTGAATCTTATGCAAGTTTGGATGTTAAATCATATGCTAATTCGTATGTGAATTTTATGCAAGTTTGGGATGTTGAATTGTATGTTAGTTTGAATATGATTCTAATGCAAGTCTATATGTGAATTGTACACAAGTTTATATGTGAATCAAGTATTTACATATGCTAGTTTGTATGCAAAAACATGTGATAAATTCATATGCAAGTTGTAGAAATCCATATGCAAGTTTAGGTGAAAAACTATATTCACATTTTTGGGTGAAAATTATATTCACATATGCAAGTTAGGTGAGACCCATAATTTATATATGCAAGTTCACAATTTCATGTTTAGATCTATATTTAGATCCATGGTTGTTTATGCAAATATATGATTCTATATGACCATTGTCTATGCAAATTATTGACTATGCAAATTTATGTTTAAATTCCTATTTGCAAGTTTGATTTATTTTTATGTGTTAAGCAAGTTGTGATGTTTCTTTTTTTTATAAGTTAGACTATTTGTGAGTCTAACATATTTCATATTTGAACATACGAATAGCGTGGGGACAATGGGAAAATAATAATTATGTAAATTGTGAATTGACATAAAATGGCTTTAAAAGCATATAATTAAATTGAGACATTAATTGGTATAATTTTTATACCTAAAAAGTATGGACATAATTTAGGTGACAATTATGAACATAGATTAATTTGGAAGTTATTAACAATTTGAAATAGGGATATTAATTCAAATTGGGGTTGAATAATAATGTGTAATGATAAATGCCTAAGACACGAGGTTAGAGTCGTTTGTGGTATAGGACTGCCTGGACCCGCCCGGCAAATCCAGCAACCACAAACGGTAGTCTAATGTGAGAGGTCAAAGGCATAAATTAAATGAGTAATAAATGCATAAGACACGTGGTTAGACTCGTTTGTGGTATAAGACTTCCCGGACCCGCCCGGCACATCCAGTAACTGCAAACGGCAGTCTAATGTGAGAGGTCGTAGGAATAATTAAAAGATGCTTAGACATGTGGTTAAGTCTGGCTTGTGGTGGAAGTCTGCCCGGAACCGCCCGGCATATCCAGCGGCCACAAGCAATCGACTTAATATGAGAGGTTTGTGCATTAATAATTAATTAATGCTGAGTAAAAATGAATATGAATGACAAACAGAAGTTTGGTTGAGTTGAGTAATTCTCTGAGTACCAATCTGATGTTGATTTCGGTCTTTGGGGTTGATGCTTAGGGAACTATTCTCTTAACCAATGTATTTGTGAACTAAGATATCCTTAATCATAAATTAAGTAAAACATGTTATATGATATATATATATATAATTATAAAATTTTCCTTTGTTAATGGTGTCTTCTTCAGGCGCAAGTAATCCCAGATCTATCCGATTTCAACAACCTTATCCTCCAATCTCCTCTGTTAATCAATCAAAATCAGATGTTGCAAATACTGTACCAATACTACCTTCCGATCTAAGTAAAATAATCAGATCTAATCGAAATCTAAAGTATATTCAACCTTCAGCAGATTATGTTTCTATTCCAGAACAGATCTTCAACAAATCGAAGGAAGTTTGGATTAATACATTAGCTCTAATACCTATTCATTTCAGACTTTCATCCTTTAAGCTGAAAGACTACATCAACAAAGTTTGGAAGCCTCAGGGTAACTTTCACATACATATTTCTCCTTCTTTTGATTTTGTGGTTCAGTTTGAGGAACAAACAGATTACGACAGAATATTGGAAACCTCGACTTACTCCTATTTTGGGAGGTTGCTCCTAATTGACTCATGGTCACCGGGGTATGATTTCTCAAAAAAACTAAGTGATGTTGTTCAGATCTGGATCAGGTTGATCGACTTACCTATGGAATATTGGACCACTGATGCTATTCAAATGATAGCAAGTTTCATAGCTAAACCAGAGTTATGAGATGAAAACACTGCATATAAACGTTTCACGAAATATGCTAGAGTCTTATTATCTATTAATACATCATCAGATCTCAAAAATGAAATTCCTATTTTAATGCATGATGGAACTCAGCTTAATATAAAAGTGGAATATGAATTTGTCCCTGCCAAGTGTCTTCAATGTAATTTGTTTGGGCATGATGAAGAATTTCATGAAGCTTCAACAGATCCTAGATGGATTCCACCTAAAGATCAAACTGAAACAAATGAGTTAAATGAGGAAAGTACTGATAAGGAGAATACAGAATTATCTCAAAAAGAAACCACAAACTTCTCAGATGATCTGGTTTTTTTAAATCCTAAACTGCCAGCAAATGTAATGCCAGATGATCTTAATTTGGTAGCTGATGCTATTTCTGAAGCTGAAAAGGAAGTGATTAAGGATAAGGGTAAGCAAGTGGATGTATCTAGTATGGTGGATAAAAATGCAGATTATGGAAAAGATAAAAATTCAGCAGCTAATCCAAATATCAATCCCCTTTCTAAAAGAGTTACAAGGGGTTCATCTTCTATTAAATGACAATGCTTACATGGAATGTCAGTGGGATGAATACTACTTTTCGAATGAAAGAAGTGTTATCCCTCCTGAATTTCACTAAATCAACTTTGGTTGGTTTAGTTGAAACCAAATTATCAGCTAATAATTTAGTTCTATTTGCTTCTATGTTACCTAGTTCATGGAAATTTCTAACAAACAATTCAGCCCACTCTACTGGTCGAATCTTGCTAATATGAGATACAAATGTGTGGGATGTGGTCCTATCATCCTCATCTTTTCAACACATGACTTTGTATGTTTGTAATAAAGGTGGATTGGAAATGGTGTTTTCTGTCATTTATGCAAGTAACTTGTTTGTAGAAAGAATTACTCTATGGAAAAATTTGACAAATGAAGCTGGAATGATAAGTAAAGCTTGGGTGCTTATGGGAGATTTTAACAATGTGTCATCACCAAAAGATAAAAAAGGAGGACTAGCTGTACCATTTCAACAATTAAGGGAATTCCAGAAATTTCTAATTCAAGTTTCATTATCAGAAATTAAACCTCTTGGTTTTAATTATACTTGGCGTAGAAAAGGAATTGCTACTTATATTGATAAAATCTTGGTAAACAATTGCTGTCTGCGGTTATTTCTTTATCTGAAAGCTTTATCATTTCCTCAAAAATCAAGTGATCATAACCCTATTCTGCTAGACTTAATTTCAACTTCAGTGGTGAAGGGATTTCCTTTCAGATATAGAAATAATTGGCATTTTTTGGATGGATATTTAGAAGCAGTTCACAAAGGTTTAAACTCAGTAGTGTGGGGATTTCATGGTTATCAGCTAATGCAAAAGTTAAAAAATTGCAAAAATGAACTCAAAAGCTGGAATAAAGTTAGAGATAGAAATCAGTCTGACCTTAAACTTGCAGAAGAAGTAGCCAATCAATTGGAGAAGGCTGCAGATGATGATCCAGAAGACTGTCTTTTATATGATAATTACTTGATGGCAAAAAAAGAATTCCAAAATCTGCAACAAATTCACTTCAAAGCATTAAAACAGCAAGCCAAAGTTACATGGTTATAACAAGCAGACACCAATTCTAAATTTTTCTATTCAAGGATGTCAAATAGAAGATTTTTCAATCATATAAGAGCTCTTATTGATCAATCAGGAAATTTATTATATAAGGCTGAAGACATTGAAGTTCAAGCAATCAATTATTTTCAAGGCATGTTTAATGGTCAAACTATCAATTTTTTTCCAGATTTTCAACCAATTTCAACCATAAATTCAAGTGGGCAGCAATTCCTTTTACATCCCATAGAATTGGAAGAAATTAAAGAAACTGTATTCTCAATAGATGATGAATCAAGCCCTGGGCCTGATGGCATGAATGCAAAATTTTTTAAAATGCATTGGGAAGATTTAAAAAATGATTTGCTCCTTGCAATTTCAGATATTTTTACATCAGGTAAACTGCCAAAATCTTTAAATCACACTTTCATCACCTTAATCCCCAAAAATGATAGGCCATCTGAAATATCTCACTATAGACCTATAGCATGTTGCAATGTCTATTATAAATTTTTTTCTAAAGTTTTATGCAATAGACTAAAACATTTTCTGCCTCATTTGATATCTGAGAATCAGAGTGCCTTCATTTATGGTAGATATATTGGAGAAAATATCCTACTAGCACATGAGTTGTTGAGGGATTTTAAGAAAAAGGGGATGCCAAAAATGTGTGTCAAGGTTGATTTACAGAAAGCATATGATTGTGTGAGTAGAGAATTTATTTGCTTCATAATGTCTAAAATGAGTTTTCCTACTCATTTTATAAACATAATATATGAATGCATGTCTACAGCAACCTACTCAATCATGATACAAGGAGTTCCTAAGGGTTTCATCATTTCTAATAGGGGCATAAGACAGGGTGACCCACTGTCCCCTTATTTGTTTTCAATTTCCATGCAATATTTTTCTTATATGATGGATGCAGCTACATTAGAAAATAATTTTCAACCTAGTAACTCAGTTCAGCCAGTAGTATCACGTCTTTTGTATGCAGATGACCTTATGATTTTTGGAAAATCATCTACTACAAATGCCCAGACCCTTAAGAAGATTTTTCAAAATTTAAGTATCTATGCTGGTCTCAATGTTAATGCTACTAAGACTAAAGCCTTTTTCAGTTCCTCAGTAACAAATACAGATCAGATTCTTCAAATTCTGGGTTTTCAACAAGGTTTATTACCTATCAAGTATTTAGGGGTTCCTCTATCTTCCAATTATCTACACTATTCAGAATGTAACTCCCTAATACAAAAAATTCAAGGCAAAATTAATGGGTGGGAAACCAAATTACTCAGTTTTGCAGGCAGGGCTGAGCTGATAAACTCTGTTATCACACCTATTATTCTATATTGGATCTTTATTTATCAAATCCCAGAATATACAATAGATAAGATTCAAGCTTTATGTGCTGATTTTTTTTGGGGGGGGGGGGTGCTTCTCATAAAGTTTCATGGCAAAAGTTGTGTAGACCAAAATCTGAAGGTGGAGTAGGTTTAAAATTATTATCTGATCTTAAAAAAGCAGCTAGTGTGAAATTGCTTTGGAAATTCTTAGCTAATTCATCTTTGTGGAGTAAGTGGATGCAGTACAAATATTGCAAAAATGGATTTTTTTGGTCAATTCCTCGTGATAATAATGCATCCTCAACTTGGAAGGCTATCATAAAGCTAAGAACAAGATCTAAGCAGTTATTCAACAAAGCAATTGCTACAGGGGATGACACAAACTTATGGCATGATCCTTGGATAAACTGTAAAAGTTTGGTGGACATACTTGGTTATGACCGACTGAACCTAATTGGTGATGCAAATCAGAAAGTAAGCTATATTATAAGGAATGATAACTTTATACCTGATATTCACCCAGCTACTCGAGATCTGATTGAAGAGATAAGCTCCATTCCAATTCATCCAAACAAAATCCAAGATGTATATGAATGGGGTGATGGAGGACAATTTTCATTCCACAAAGCTTGGGATCTGCTATGAAATCATGAGCCACAAGATAAATCATATTCCGTAATCTGGCATGGTAAAAACAGTAAAAAAATGTCTTTTATTACTTATCTTGCTTTTCTTGGCAGGTTGAATACAAAGGACAGAATCCAGCACTATTGTAATATCTCAGATATGCTATGCCCTCTTTGCAACAATCACCCTGAGTCGATTCAACATATCTTCTTCTCATGTGACTATTCAGCTTTCATATGGCTTTCCCTAAAGCAAAGATTGGATCTTTCGCTGAATTTGGATGATTTGAAGGAAGAAGTGATGCTCTTCTATGATAATTTCAAAGCGAAAGGTCAATTGAAGGATCTGGCATGTGCTACTCAATCTTCGGCGATTTACTTTATCTGGAAAGAACGGAACTTGAGAATTTTTCAGAACAAAAGAATGGATCCATCAGTTTGTCTATGGAAAATTGAAAGAGAAATCAAGCTTTTGGTGAACAACAACGGCAGCTATACCAAAAGAGACGGAAGAAGTAAAAGGATACTTGGCAGATGGGGTATTGACTTGAAGGATACCGGCTGATCCGGTGAAGCAACTTGAAGTGGTTGTGGTAGTGGGCCGATGGGCTTTGAGAGAGTGTTAACCTGTATTTACCTTATGCCTTTTCATGTTTTTTATGTAATAACTAGACTACTTCCTTGATGTATACCTATCTTATTAGTACTCTTTTTCCTCATAAGGTACCCACTAGGGGGATTATGAGGTTTTAATGAGGCTTATAAAATAGGTTTTATTGGTTTTTGAAATAAAGTGAACCAATTTTCAAATATATATATATATATATATATATATATATATATATATGATACATAACATGATAAGTGGATAAGGTTAAGACCAGTTTAACTAATAATCTGATAAGTGGATAAGGTTAAGACCAGCTTAACCAATAATCTGATAAGTAGGTAGGGTTAAGACCAGCTTAACCAATAATATATATTAATTTGATAAGTGGGTAGGGTTAAGTCTAGCTTAACCAATAATATAATATATTAATCTGATAAGTGAATAGGGTTAAGACAAACTTAACCAACATTGATTTGATAAGTGAATAGGGTTAAGACAAACTTAACCAATATTAATTTGATAAGTGGGTAAGGTTAAGACCAGCTTAACCAAAAATATATAAATGGATAGGGTTAAGACCAGCTTAACCAAATAATATATATTAATTTGATAAGTGGGTAAGGCTAAGACCAACTTAGCCAACAATATATAAGTGGATAGGGTTAAGACTAACTTAACCAATAATATATAAGTGGATAGGGTTAAGACCAGCTTAACCAATAATATATATATTGATCTGATAAGCGAATAGGGTTAAGACAAGCTTAACCAATAACACATGTTGATTTGATGAGTGGGTAACATGGGTGACATGTGGGATATAATTATAAACACTTAACCAAGTTGAAACATGTAAGAAGACATGAATTAGAGGGGGTTAAGTGGAAAATCCTAGTGGGGACCAAGCATAGGTGGAAAGCTTGTGTCAAACGTGGGGACCCTTTTCAACCAGTAACCCATTTAGTATCTAATTGAGCTCGATCTAGATCGAGGACGGTTCACGCTTACTGGGCTTGATTGTAAGAGGTCAAAATGGGTTAGGGGTGGCAACGCAAGTCCAACGGGGGTTATGTGCGTGCGTGGGCCCGGGCTGGTAGGTAAGACGTTGTTGCATCGTGTAGGTATAAGCCGTGCATCTTTAGTGGTATCGGGTTGCCACTTTGGGAAGTGATACACCCCACTATGGGACTAGCACGGGTATCTACGAGTTAGGGAGTCGATCGAATGGGGAAGGTAGTGGGTATGACTAGCGGAGATAGGAGCAGGCGGCACATATGGAGACAGCTAGGAGTCCAACTACCATATTATGAATAAACGTTGTAATTAGAATAGGGAAAGGTTGTGGGTACAACTAGCGGAGATAGGAGCAGGCGGCACCTATGAAGGTAGCTAGGGGTACACGAAACAACCATTATGATTATTATGTTGGCGGGATCAAATTTTGGGGTGACTAGTAATGGTGTAGTATAATAATTATCCTATAGTGATTAGGAGTGAGATTAACGCCAGAATATTCCTCTTGTTTGTTTTGTCTTGCCCACTTGTTTCACAGTCATTCCTTGTTTTGCCAGTTTATGCCTTATCCTAATTACTTTAATAATTATATTGTTAAAGTTATGGTACTCGCCAGACTTTATGTTTGACCCTCTTTGTTTTCGCCTCTTTTCTTTCTCCCCCAGGTTCTCAGGGTGGGACTAGTACTAGTGGAGCTTGATCTGGATCTTTCTCTCTCTCTCTTTTGGAAGTGCTTGGATTGCTGAAAGTAAAGTTCAGCTCATCTCTTTTATGGCTACTTATGTTAGGGTTATGCTTTTTTACTTTATGTACTCAGAAAACAATTTGTCAAGATGGTTACTAAGTGTACTTGGTTTTTCTGTTGGTTTATGATGTTGTTGTAATCCAACTATTTCTCCGCTGCAATAAAAGTTGTTTTGAAATTTTCCAAGTACCAATATATGTATATGTCTTGTTATATTCTGTTCTATTCACCAATAATACTCCATGAAAGTTAATGCATTCCCTTTGAGAGTGACATCAATGGACGTGGGGTGTTACACGTAGTATCAGAGCTGAAGGTTACAAGAACATATAAGAGATTTTGAAAAACTGTTTTTCAAAAGCGTTTTATAAAGAAATACTTCCTAAAATATGTTTTAAGGAGAGTATTTTCAAGAGAAAAGTTTGTTTTAAAAACATAACCCCAAGAGCCATATATCTTTCCTTCGATTCTCCGTTTTGAATCTCTTCCTCTTTCCTTTTTTTTTTTGAATTTCTTCCTCCACGTATAGACGTTTTTCTAAGATATGTAAGAACTTCCGTACGGTGGGCGGAAAGCCGCTTCATGGGACTGGGATGTTCATCAAAGCTAGAAGGAAGTGGAGGACTTGTTGGTACCTTTAAGATGGACGATGGGAGGAAGGTTCAATTAGCCACTTGGTTAATGAAGGACGAAGCCTCATTTTTGTAGGAAGTCACGAATGGAGAATGGGCCGGAGAGACATGTATAAGACATACGATAAGGAAGTAGATCCAAAGAAAGGCGGTAAGGATAACAAGGGGCCAAGAGAAAAGGAAGAGCCACACTTGTGAAATACTTGACTACTTGAAAAGGATGTTAAAAAGAAGAAGAAGACTAGTTGTTATCGTTACGGAGAAATATGACATCTTATTAGGATCGTCCAAAGAAGCAAAAGGCAAAGGTAAGGACAAAGTATAGGATCTTCTGGAGGGCAGGCGCGTTCCCTCACGGCTTGCATACCTAATAGAGGTAGATATATCTTGGTTGGAAGTTTGGTTTTTCTTTTTGATCATCCTGTTCGAACCTTGTTTGAATTCTGGCGCTTTACACTCGTTTGTATCTGCTTCGTTAGTTGAAACACTACACCTAAATACTGGTCTAGTTATGGATACCATAGTAGTCTCAAATCCTATTGGTGGTTCGGCTCATCTTTCGATGATTTGTCGGGATTTGAGAGTGTCTATCTTCGGAGTTGGGTTTGAATGCAACGCCTTCATTCTTGGCTTCATGGGCTATGGCTTGATTCTAGGCGTGGATTGGCTAGCCAGATACGGTGCCATCTTAGACTGTGAAAGAAGGATAGTTAGATTGTTGACTCGTTGCGGAAAGATCCTTGATATTTCTTGTGACCCTAGAGGTCCGGTGATGCTTAGCTACCTAGAATCTCTTGACGCGTCCAAAGATGACTTGGAATTTGTCCGTGTGGTTCGTGAATATGGTGACGTCTTTGATGAAGTTCGGGGTTTACCCCCGAGGCGCAATATAGACTTTCGTATATACCTAGTAGATAATGCAAAGCCAGTTGCATTACTAATACGCCACATGGCTCCGAGAGAGAGAGAAGAACTCAGTAAGCAAGTGAGAGAGTTGCTTGAGAATGGGTTCATAAGAAGGAGCATTTCGGAATAGGGATAGTTGTGGATCCCGCAAAGGTGGTGGCAATCCAAGATTGGAAGATTCCTAAGAACGCAACAGAAGTAAGAAGCTTTTTAGGACTGGCGGGCTATTATAGGAAGTTCATTAGGGACTTCGCGAAGATATCAGCCCCACTTACTCGGTTAACGAAGAAGAACTTGACTTTTGCTTGGGATGTTGACTGTGACGATGCTTTCCAATGTTTGAAGAGGGTTTTGACGACAGCTCCAGTTTTAGTTTTGCCAGATGGAAGTAAGCCATTCACAGTGTATACCGGTGCTTGCGGGATAGGGCTTGGAGCAGTTTTCGGTGCAAGAGGAAAAGGTGATATGCAAAAGATGGCAAGTACGAGTATCGCTTATCATCCACAGACGGATGGACAGACAGAGAGGGGTGAATAGAATCCTTGAAGATCTTTTGAGGTTATGTATCCTAGATTTTGGAGGGACATGAGAAGAGGCAACGAGCTTAGTGGTGTTCACGACGTGTTTCACGTGTCACATTTGCGGAGGTGTTGGAGCCGAACATGCTTAGAGAAGTGGAAGTAGAGTGAGATGCCACGATTAGATGAGTTCCTACATGCATTCTTGGGTCGGAGATATTCAAGTTGCGCAACAGAGAGGTCAAGTTGGTCAAGGTGCAATGGGGAAATGATCAAAGAGATGCGTTGAGAAACGGAAGACAAGATGCGTACGCTGTATGTATTTTTAACTTCTCCTTTTCTACTGCTTTGTTTATGCTTTTCCTATCGTTTAGTATGTCTTCGTGATTGTATCTTCGATCTTTAGTTAGGAAAAAACCTATGGTTGTAAACATGTGTTTGAGACATGTTATGTTTCGTGGATGCAAATTGATGCAAGTGGTTTCCCGTGGATGCATGTACACACACATTAGGCACTAGATCAGCTCAGTCACTGTCATATTGCATATAAATATGTGTGCATATTTAAATTAATGGAGGTATAATGGTTGTGTTATCATATGGATGCTGCATTTAGATGAATGGTCGTGCACGCATGTAGAAATAATATGTATCGTTAGGATTCTTTTGCATACATAATGGATGCATGGCACTATCATGATTTGCATTAAGTAGGTCAATTGAATCAGTAGACCGCCTGATTTTGCATTAGATAAAGAACATATACACACACATTGCATATGTTCATACGACATTAGGAGTCTTTTAAGGACAATGGATGCCTGTGTTTGTTGATTGAGTAGATGGATGATTGAATGGTAGGATACACATTCCCCTTAACTTGGAGATTTCGGGGGCGAAATCCTTTAAGGAGGGGAGAATGTAACACCCCAAAATTTTAAATATTAAAATTAACAAATTTAAGAATACTTAATTGTTAAAGTGAGAATTAAGGGAAACGGTTTACTCCATTGCGTTAGTCTCGAAATTCTGCTTGGAATAGAGTCCAAGTTTTCGAAAATCAGACTTCATATGAAGAAGTTATGACCCTCAGAACTTTCAGAAATTTATATAAAACAATTCAGAAAATTAAATACCAAGGTAGGTCGACCTGGGGGTCGACATACCCCAGGCCAGGTCAACCAGGGGGTCGACCTCCCCCTCGGGCCATATCTGAAACCTAACGTGTTTCTTTGTGTGACGGTTTTCTGACTCATTAGGGCTTGTGTGGCAAGTTCTGGTTGGTTCTCTTAGGTTTGAATGGCTTTGATTGGTCCTAGGTTAATCTAACGGCTTAGGTTGATTTAAACTACTATAAAAGAGTACCTAGACTCAAACCCTAAACCTAAACAAAATTTGTCTCTTGGCCACCATGCTGCTCTTAGGATAATTTTCCTCCCTAAAGCTTAGGATTTAGCAAGTCAGAATTCCAATTCAAAAGACGAACGAACTATTCTCTTTTCTAACCTATCTTTGTGAGTACTATTTCTTTCACAAATAATTAATAAATTAATTATGATGGGTTGCTATTGGATTATGAGAACATGTCTGTTGAATCATGTGATGTTGTTTAACTTTGTTATCTTATGTTGGTAGATCTATTTCATATTTAACTTGATTCATTTTATGCAAGTTTGGGATGTTAAATCATATGTTAATTCATATGTGAATCTTATGCAAGTTTAGGATGTAAAATCATATGTTAATTCATATGTGAATCTTATGCAAGTTTGGGATGTTAAATCGTATGTTAATTTGTGAATCTTACGCAAGTTTGGATGTTAAATCATATGCTAATTCGTATGTGAATTTTATGCAAGTTTGGGATGTTGAATTGTATGTTAGTTTGAATATGAATCTTATGCAAGTCTATATGTGAATTATACACAAATTTATATGTGAATCAAGTATATACATATGCTAGTTTGTATGCAAAAACATGTGATAAATTCATATGCAAGTTGTAGAAATCCATATGCAAGTTTAGGCGAAAAACTATATTCACATTTTTGGGTGAAAATTATATTCACATATGCAAGTTAGGTGAGACCCATAATTTATATATGCAAGTTCACAATTTCATGTTTAGATCTACATTTAGATCCATGGTAGTTTATGCAAATATATGATTCTATATGACCATTGTCTATGCAAATTATTGGCTATGCAAATTTATGTTAAAATTCCTATTTGCAAGTTAGATCTATTTTTATGTGTTAAGAAAGTTGTGATGTTTCTTTTTTTTATAAGTTACTATTTGCGAGTCTAACATATTTCATATTTGAACATACGAATAGCGTGGGGACAATGGGAAAATATTAATTATGTAAATTGTGAATTGGCGTAAAATGGCTTTAAAAGCATATAATTAAATTGAGACATTAATTGGTATAATTTTTCTACCTAAAAAGTATGGACATAATTTAGGTGACAATTATGGACATAGATTAATTTGGAAGTTATTAACAATTTGAAATAGGGATATTAATTCAAATTGGGCTTGAATAATAATGTGTAATAATAAATGCCTAAGACACAAGGTTAGACTCGTTTGTGGTATAAGACTGCCTGGACCCGCCCAGCAAATCCAGCAACCACAAACGGTAGTCTAATGTGAGAGGTCAAAGGCATAAATTAAATGAATAATAAATGCATAAGACACGAGGTTAGACTCGTTTGTGGTATAAGACTTCCCGGACCCGCCCGGCACATCCAGCAACCGCAAACGGCAGTCTAATGTGAGAGGTCGTAGGCATAATTAAAAGATGCTTAGACACGAGGTTAAGTCTGGCTTGTGGTGGAAGTCTTCCCGGAACCGCCCGGCATATCCAGCGGCCACAAGAAATCGACTTAATGTGAGAGGTCTGTGCTTTAATAATTAATTAATGCTGAGCAAAGACGAATATGAATGACAAACAAAAGTTTGGTTGAGTTGAGTAATTCTCTGAGTACCAATCTGACGTTGATTTCGGTCTTCGGGGTTGATACTTAGGGAACTATTCTCTTAACCAACGTATCTGTGAACTAAGATATCCTTAATCATAAATTAAGTAAAACATGTTATATGATATATATATATATATATATGATACATAACATGATAAGTGGATAGGGTTAAGACCAGCTTAACCAATAATCTGATAAGTGGATAAGGTTAAGACCAGCTTAACCAATAATCTGATAAGTAGGTAGGGTTAAGACCAGCTTAACCAATAATATATATTAATTTGATAAGTGGGTAGGGTTAAGTCCAGCTTAACCAATAATGTAATATATTAATCTAATAAGTGAATAGGGTTAAGACAAACTTAACCAACATTGATTTGATAAGTGAATAGGGTTAAGACAAACTTAACCAATATTAATTTGATAAGTGGGTAAGGTTAAGACCAGCTTAACCAAAAATATATAAGTGGGTAGGGTTAAGACCAGCTTAACCAAATAATATATATTAATTTGATAAGTGGGTAAGGCTAAGACCAACTTAGCCAACACTATATAAGTGGATAGGGTTAAGACCAACTTAACCAATAATATATAAGTGGATAGGGTTAAGACCAGCTTAACTAATAATATATATATTGATCTGATAAGCGGATAGGGTTAAGACAAGCTTAACCAATAAGGCAATAACACATGTTGATTTGATAAGTGGGTAACATGGGTGACATGTGGGATATAGTTATAAACACTTAACCAAGTTGAAACATGTAAGAAGACATGAACAAGGGGGGGTTAAGTGGAAAATCCTAGTGGGGACCAAGCATTGGTGGAAAGCTTGTGTCAAACGTGGGGACCCTTTTCAACCAGTAACCCATTTAGTATCTAAGTGAGCTCGATCTAGATTGAGGACGAAACACGCTTACTGGGCTTGATTGTAAGAGGTCAAAACGGGTTAGCGGTGGCAACGCAAGTTCAACGGGGTCATGTGCGTGCTTGGGCCCGGGCTGGTAGGTAAGACGTTGTAGCATCGTGTAGGTGTAAGCCGTGCATCTTTAGTGGTATTGGGTTGCCACTTTGGGAAGTGATACACCCCGCTATGGGACCAGCACGGGTAGCTACGAGTTAGGGTGCCGATCGAATGGGAAAGGTAGTGGGTACGACTAGCGGAGATAGGAGCAGGCGGCACCTATGGATACAGCTAGGAGTCCAACTACCATATTATGAATAAACGTTGTAATTAGAATAGGGAAGGGTAGTGGGTACAACTAGTGAAGATAGGAGCAGGCGGCACCTATGAAGATAGCTAGGGGTACACGAAACTACCATTATGATTATTATGTTCAGTAGGCGGGATCAACTTTTGGGGTGACTAGTAATGGTGCAGTATAGTAATTATCCTATAGTGATTAGGGGCGAGATTAACGCCAGAATATTGCTCTTGTTTGTTTTGTCTTGCCCACTTGTTTCATAGTCATTCCTTGTTTTACCAGTTTATGCCTTATCCTAATTACTTTAATAATTATATTGTTAAAGTTATGGTACTCGCCAGACTTTATGTCTGACCCTCTTTGTTTTCGCCTCTTTTCTTCCTCTCGCCCCCCCTCCAGGTTCTCAGGGTGGGACTAGTACTAGTGGAGCTTGATCTGGATCTTTCTCTCTCTCTTTTGGAAGTGCTTGGATTGCTGAAAGTAAAGTTCAGCTCATCTCTTTTATGGCTACTTATTTTGGGGTTATGCTTTTTACATTATGTACTCAGAAAACAATTTGTCAAGATGGTTACTAAGTGTACTTGGTTTTTCTAGTTGGTTTATGATGTTGTTGTAATCAAACTATTTCTCCGCTGCAATACAAGTTGTTTTGAAATTTTCCAAGTACCAATATATGTATCTGTCTTGTTATATTCTGTTCTATTCACCAATAATACTCCATGAAAGTTAATGAATTCCCTTTGAGAGTGACATTAATGGATGCGGGGTGTTACAAAATACTTAACCAAAACGTGGCTAAGTTTAGGGACCGATACCGGTCCATAGGGGATGGGCCGACACTTGGTCAATCAAATAAGCTTATAAGGACATGAGGTCCATGGTGGAAGGAGCAGGGGTTTTAAGATTGCATTGGAGGTTGTGGCTCGTCGGTTGCTTCTTTGGATTGGAAGTTATAATGTGATCATGTTTTGTTTCTTCAACGAAAGACTTGCATGTAAAGTGGGTTCGAAGAGAGATTATCGATTACTCATGGCATAACATAGCTACAAGATGATGAGAGCAGTTCATGGTTTAATGACACTTCATAGCAATGGATTCAGCTCATGAGGTAATGAAGCTGTAAAGAAATGAACATACCTTGTGGTGTAATGACGTTGTAAGTGGATGGAAGCAGTTTGTGCCATGATGAAGCATCAAGGTAGTGGATTAGTTGAGGGGGACTCAATACTTAGACAAAGCGGAGTAACTATGATAGTGGATTGCCAAGGAATGATTGATAGCTTAGAGTATTCTCGTTGAATCAAAGCAGGGGTATCAATGGGACGCCCATTAAGACTAGAGAGATTAAATAACCTAGGTTCAATAACCTAGTGCTAGTGTAAGCAATGTGTTGGTGTAAAGATGGAGTTTGGCTAGAATCATGATTTCCACTAGTCCCTGGCTGAGCAATGAATGCCATACGGGTTATCAACATATTCATATCTTTAGAAGGTGATAGTTAGGATTTGGATGATGGTTTCTATGTTCGTTTTGATTGCTTTTACCTTCACTTCTTGGATATAATATTGCCTACAGGGCCTGAAGAACAAGATAGAAATAGGGATGGTGTAGGCTATACAGATTCTTCTATTTTATTATTATGCGAATTTCTATTGTTTTTTTTACTTTAAATAGCATATATTATCTATTATTATGTGCTAAATCTTTGATTGTAAACACAGGTCAGGTATGAGACTTAACCTATCTATTTCTATATTTTATAAGACAACTTTTGATATATCTTAACGCTCACACCAGACAGTTGTTAGTCCCAAGGTTTTATGTCTCCTTTTAATATCTTAGGTGCTCTTTTGTCATTGTCATTGATTGGTTGAAATTGTTGGTGAGTAGACTAGATATCAGGTTATATACCATACTTGTATATAACCACTTTCTGTTGTTATTTGAGCAATCTGGGGGAGGTAGTGAGGATGACATGTATTCATATATTTTGGATTTCATGTACATGACTTAGTGATATGATGATATTTATGCTCTTTTGTTCACTCTATTATGACTCACTACATTGTTAGAACCTCTATTTTATGATATTTTGCATGTGACAACTATATTTCGACAATATCGTGTACTAACGATTATTTAAGAAGAAATATTAGAGATTATGGTTCAAATAAAAGAAGAATCGAAGATAAGATTAATATTATAATTTATGATGTATTCAAGTCAGTAATATAGTTAGAGTTCTTGTTAAAATGTCTCTTGAAATATAAAAGAATATAAGTTGTTTATACTTATAAATATTAGGAATAATAAGCTATGCACATGCACAAAGAAACATGGGAAAACAGCCGGTTGGATTATAGATTTAGCCGGCTGGTTGTTGAATATTCATGAAACCATATGAGTATTCAACCGGCTGAATCTACAATTCAGCCGGCTGATTCATGTGCCTTGAGCATGTGCACAACTATTCTAAAAACTAACTGTTTTTTAGCCAAATAGAATTTATTTTCAATCAGCTGAACTGAAGGCTTGCAACTCTTTAAAAAGAAATAACTCTTTAATCAAAGAGTTATGTCTATATCTTTTGATCAAACCCATTCACAGATGAAAGCAACCTTTTGTATCTTATGAATTAACACCAAAATCAGCTATTTAACTTACTCAACTAACTCGATTCTAAGCCTATATTTTCTGATTCTATAAAGCATTCTATATATATTTTCTCTTATGCTCTCATTTTAAATATTATGAGATCATATATAATCACCTTCTTCCTTAATTCCGCACATATCAAAATTTATATATTACCAATGACAAGGTTACAGGAAGGTTGTACTATAAAGTGAGATATCCATGTCATTAAGAACAAAAGGTAAATTATCTTTTGTACTGGTAAAATTCTTGTTCAGCTGCTCGTAAATGCCATAGTCCTGTTAGGCTGCTGAGGCCAAATCTTGTTCTGTTGCTCAAGTGTTGTAATACCTATTCCTATGTAAGGGTTGTTATTTAGTCGAAATTCTAGAAGGAGTCTGGGACTGGACGTAGGACGGAGTTCTGAACTATTATAAAAATCTACGGTGTCATTTTACTTTATTTCTTTTATATTCTCTACTGCTATTATTATTTATTATCATATACACTCCTGCATTAGTACATTTCTGTATTACTCGATCCATAGCTCACTTTCATTTGGTATCAGAGCAAGGCAATCATATAACTGTAGCACAATTATTTTGATATTCTAGTAATATGGACAATAACACAAACACCCGCACTAACACCAGCTTTATAGAGAGCCAATCCACTGCATGACCACCTCTATTCAATGGCATGAATTACAATTACTGGGCTACTCGTATGGGAATCTATATGCAAGCAAATGGTTTGATTCATCGAATATCACACAAATTGAAAATCACATTCCTACTACAGAATATTCTACATGGTCAAACCACAAAAATTAGATGTTACTACAAATGCTAAATCCATGAATATGTTGCATTGTGCCTTGGATAGAAATGAATTCAACCATATTAGCATGTGCCCCACTGTATATGAAATATGGCGAGTACTTAAAGTTACTCATAAAGGAACTAACAAGGTGAAGGAAATCAAGATATCCATGCTTAAAAGCTAATTTCAAAATTTTAGGAAGAAGCTGGATGAATCCATAAATTATATGTATTGCAGATTTCAAGATATTATCATCCATTGTTTGGACTAGGAGAAAATTTGTCTGATTTTGTTATTGTATTGAAAGTCCTAAACGGATGAAGGGAAAAGAAAGGTTTTAGCTATCAAAGAAGCAAATGACCTTTATCTTATGAAACCGAAAGAGTTAGAAAGAAATCTAATGTCATATGAAGTTAACTTACAACCTAAATGAGTACAATCTCAAGACAAAAAGAACATAACATTCCATGTAGAACAAAAGGACGCATATTCAAAAAAAGATGATTTAGCATTTATTTTCAAAAACTTCAAAAAGTTTTCAAAGTGTATAAAAGGATACAAAAATGATTGGAAAAGGGGCTCTAGTCACAACAACTCCAACAAACCATCATCGTCAATTTTAGAATGTTATAACTATCATAAGAAGAGGCATATGCAAAAGGACTACCCAGATTAGAAGAAATGATATCACAATAAAAACAAGAAGGACAAATTCAAGAAAAAAAGCATTTTCAATAACATGGGATGACTCGGATTCCACTTTCTCAGAAAGCGACAACGATAGTGATAATGAGTAAGCTAACATGTGCATCAGGCTAAAGATAATGAGGTTAGTGATTTAACTTTTGATGATACGGTAGAATTAAGCTAAGAACTTTTAGATTCTAGGAATAGTTACAAAATGAAAAAGAAGGAAGCTCTTGAAAATCTGAGAAAAAAACATAATTTGAAAGGTGTATGCTCAAAGATGGAAAGAAATATTAGAAGAAGAACTTTGAAAAATTCAAGAATCATCTTCTAATGTATATTTTCAACTTACCTTATTAAGTCAAGAAATTGAAACTCGAAAAGAAAAGAATAATGCTTTTGATTTTGAAAATCATGAATTGAAAGCTAAGGTTAAAATAACAGAATTAGATAATTCTAGTTCAAAACTAAATTAGAAGACATTACCAGAAAGGTCTTCGAATTTCAATAAAGGAAGAGAAAACCTATCTAAGATTATTGAAAATTCTCAATTTGCATTTAACAAAAAAGGATTAGGATATATTAAAATTGATCATAAAATTAGTACTAAATGCGCTTTCATGTATAATAAAAATTCTCAATCTGCCATAAACTTCTCATCCAATTGTGTTGGGTGATATAATCTCTCCAGTAAATGATAAAGTATCACCTGAGATGGTCGCAATTCCATGTGATAAATGTGGAAAATATTTGTGTGGATGAACACGTGAATGAGGATTTGAGATCGCCTGTTCCTCCATGCTTTCTTAATATTGGAAATAATGAATGAACAACAATTGATTGAGGAAATGCCTCCTTACAAACTTCCATACTACTACTTGTGGAAATGTCCATATAGAAGATGTTGTATCTAATCCAAAAATGGTCCTCTCTATTTAGCTCCATTCCCAACATTGCAGGAGAGTTTACTCCTATCGACTACACCATCCCTCTCTTTGACCTCGGATCCATCCCACCAGCTGAATTTCTTGACACTGCTGATATATTTTGGAAATAACAGTTGGTTGCTTTCTTCCTCAACTTTATGTCTATAGGCTCTAGGAGTGGATATGAGTATAGCATGTCATCGAGCTGGACGATTACAAGATAGTTTACGCATTTCATATGTGGATGGATTGTACTACCTAAAATTTGCATCAACTGAAGAGAGATTGAGAGTATTGGAAGCAGCATCATCCATTATTAGTGGTAAACCTTTCACTGCTGCTACTTGGAGCTCTTTATTAGATCATATCAGAGAGCAAGTCTGGTCTATTCCAGTTTGGACCTATGCATTTAAAGCCCCACAAAATCTCCACTAGCCCATACCGCTCTCCAACCGCTACGCTATTTCAATTTGATGCTGATGAACATTAGTTCCACATTAACCCCCGCTTTTTTCCGTTCCACCCGCTAATTAATGTTATTTAGCACCCGCTTTAGAAATACTAATATATGAGGGATGATTTGACCAGTTCTCTTTTATAATTAATCAAAAAAGTTATTGAAAAGAGCCAATTTTAACGTATAAGTGCTTTATATAAGATAGAAATCTACAATAATCATTGAATCTAGTGTGCATAACCATGATATTGTTTCATTTTGTTATACAATGTAAATTACTAATTGTTTCTTCTACAGAAATGATGCAAGAATGATTATCAATTAATTCAAAATTATATAGTTTTAATGCTAATTAACATTTTTTCACCACCGCTACATCCCTGCTATTTCTCTGCTTTATCCCCGCTACAGTTTTTTGCACCTTCACCGCTATAGGACCGCTAAGCGCTTTAACTGCACAGGTTTGGACCCAATTCACACATGGCCCTTTGTTCTCCAGCTCCTTCTTAGCCTTAATTGGCTTGCTTGTCATAGTGGCAAGCAAAATAAATTTAACGCTAATACTGTAGCCAGAAAGAATCTAACATTTTCTCTTGCTCTGATTGAAATTACTCTTGTTAGTCGTCTTCTCTCTTAGACAAAAGTTCGCATTAATGATCATGATATGTTTTAGATGTGAAATACAAGTGGAAGCTGGACATATGCGCAAAATGCAAATCTTTTGGACATGTTACTAAGTCATGTAAGGTAGTTGACCCACTCCAAGTTAAAATTCCACTTCCTAGACCCAGAGCCAGTTTGGTTTCCCAAGCCTACAGTCATTGTCCCTGAGCACCCTTCAGCCCCCTTGGCTAGTGAAAGATATAGTTTATTTGGAATGATGGAGAGCAAGTTTGGCAACACATGCAATCGGTTACAAATTTGTTGGTAAGGGTAGAGAGTATAAAAGGCTACATTACTACCGAGTTGGAGATGATTTACAACTATGGAAAGAAGGTTGAAATGGTAAGAATAATGAGAAGATTATGAAGGATAACATCTGGGATCGGAAGTACGTATATGATAAGGGCCCAACATACTACATGATGGTCCTTGCTCGTCTTTTTAATTTGTTTGTTGAGTATATGACGCCTTCAACTTCTGTTTTAGGCGCTTTTTCACCAGGTGTGGTGGATCCTTGGATTTCAATGTACTTGATAGTATGAGCACTCTGCTTCTCTCATGTTTGTATATTTCCAATGTCCTGGCACTTCAAACCAGGTTTTATGCGCTAAATACATTAAACTCAGCATTGTTGTTCTATGCCTGTGCAGAACACCCGTTTTTATTGATTTATACACAGTGGTACGGCCACTATAAAAACGACTGGCTTTACCAAAAAAATGCAAGTATCAATTTTCGAATAGATTCTAGATCCAAAATTTATAGATATTCAAGTGCTTCTATGAGTAAAAACGTTTATAATGTTTCGAGAAGTACAAAATTACTGTCAAGAAATACGAATAGAAAGTGTCTAAATATTTGTGCTCCTATTATTGGAAAAATAAATAGAAATATATCAATAATTATTTTGATTCAGTTGCTAATAATGAAATTTTTGTTTTTAAAAGTTCCATTAAAACCTCTTGGGTATGGTTACCTTCCATCTAACCCCTTGGACACTAACAAAGAAAGTGGGTACCAAAATATATTATTCATTTTTTGCAGGTACCCAAGAAAGATAAAAAGATGATATGAAGAAATGTTCCTTACATACAGTGGAAAACGAGCATTAATGAATAACAGAACTGTAGCAAATTCGGTATACCAAAATTTATTCCTTTGTTGATCTTGGGGTTGGTATTTAATTTGTTACTTACGCCATATTATTTTTTACTTACTCACATATGAGAATTTCAATATGCATAAATGCTAACGTGCTAATAAGTGCATACATGTTCAAATTTAAATGCCTATGTACTGCACACAAGCATACATATTAGTTTATACGCTTTAATGTCATACATGATATACATACATATTTATATATTAATACTAATGTTAAACATAATGTCATATGCTTACATGCCTATAATACACTTATAACTGATATTTTGTGAGCTCTAACTTCATTTTGTCGATGACAAACGGGGGAAGTATGGTATATAGAAATATTATTTATCTATATTTTATTTCCTATATATATATATATATGCTTATTGTATATATATATATATATATATAGTGTGTGTGTGTGTGTGTATATATATATATATGAGGAGGGTTCCGCTACACCTCTTATATTGCACGTGAACTCTCCCCCTTAATCTCCACCACCAATTTCCACGTTCATTCTCTCTCTTCCCACTAAGAAATATTGAAATGGGAAGAGAGAGAATGAGTGGGAAAATGGATAGTGGAGATTAATGTGGAGAGTTCACGTGCAATATAAGAGGTGTAGCAGAACCCTCCTCTCTCTTTCTTTCTTTCTCTCTCTCTCTCTCTGTATATATATATATATATATATATATATATATATATATGCTTGTCGAATATAGTTGTCATCATCAAAAAGTGGGGGATTGTTAGATCCTCTATTTTATGATACTTTGATTGTGACAACTATATATCAAAGATATCGAATACTAATAATTATTGCAGGAGAATATTGGAGATTATGGTTCAAATACAAGAAAAATAGAAGATATGATTAACTTTTATATTTTATGTTGTATTCGAGTCAGTGGTATAGTTAGAATTCTTGTTAAAATCTCTCTTGATATATAGCAATATAATTTGCTTGTATTTATAAATATTAGGCTGTGCACATGCACAAAGAGATATGTGCAAACAACTAGCTGAATTAATGAATATTTAGCAGGCTAGTTGTTGAATATTCATAAAACCATATGAATATCTAGCCGACTGAATCTACAGGAGCCGGTTGATGCATGTGCCTTGAGCATGTGCACAACTATTCTAAAAACTAATCGTTTTTTAGACAATAGAAATTTATTTTCAGCCAGCTGAACTGAAGGGTTGCGACTTTTTAAAGATACATGATTATTTAATCAAAGAGTTACGTCCATATTTTTTGATCAAATCCATTCACGAATGAAAGCAACCTTTTATATCTTATAAATTAACTCCAGAACCAGTTGTTTTAACTTAATCAACTTACTCGATTCTAATCTTAGATTTCCCGATTCTATAAAACATTCTATATATATTCTCTCGTGCTCTCATTTTAAATATTCTGTGATCACAAATAATCAGTTTCTTCCTTAATTCTTCATATATCCAACACTAAATATTATCAAGGAAAAGATTTATAGGAAGGGTGAAAAGTGACATTCGTGTTATTTAGAACACAAAGAGTCAGTTATCTTTTGTATTGGTCAAAGTCCTGTTCCGCTGCTCAAGCACATCAAAATCCTTTTTGGCTGCTGAGCCAAAATCTTGTTCTACTACTCAAGAATTGTAATACTTATTCCTTCTGGTTAAGTAAGGGTTGTTGTTTAGTCGAAATTCTAGAAGAAGTTTGAGACTGATGTAGGATGGAGCTTCACACCGGTATAATAATCTCTGGTGCCATTTTACTTTATTACTTTTATATTCTCTACTGCTAATATTATTTATTGTCATATACACATCCGCATTAGTAATTTTCCTATTACTATATCCATAGCTCACTTTCATACATTACTATCTATATTTCTTATTATACTAAATCTATGTGTTGTGATGCCGGTTTTGATTATCACACTTGATGGTTGGCCCATATTAGCTTGGCATGCTTCAACACACTATTTTCCTTATTTACATACAAATGGTGTTCGGTGGTTGTCACACCCATTAAGTTCATAATTCAGTCTTGTACCCCAATAATATAACCTATATCTTTTGTCTTCCCCAATGAAAAATAAATACGACAAACCTTTGGTTGTCCACCATAACATAGTAAACAAGCGCACCCATGTCACTTTCCATCATTTATCAAAACAATAAGTGAAATGAATATCTGCCGCCGAGTAACTAGCAACAAATATGAGTGACATTCATGTCGTTGTAAACTCGTGTCGGCGCTTTATCCAACGCATATGGACAAATTTAACTCACTCTAAGCAACAAATTTCTCTAAGTGGAAAGCAAGGCTACATACCTTCGCACACACACAAACACACACATATATACGTACACACCTCCCTTTTTATAACTTAGTCCCCTTTGAATCAAATTAGGGTATCGACCCAGCTTATCCGCACTAGTACAAAATATGTTTGCTACCTCGCCTCATTTCTTCTGTTGTGCATAAAACTGAAGCAAGCAGTACTACTTGCTTCGATTTTGTTAAGCACGGAAGAAAATGAACCAGACCAAATAGTGTTATTTGCTTCGGTTGTGCTTACAACCAAAGAGAATAATAATATTTTCTTTGGTCGTGTTAACAACTGAAGCAATTGCACTAAAGTAAGTAGTGTTATTTGCATTGATTCCTTAAGAATCAAACAAAATAGTGTTATTATAATGAATGATAATCAGTGAATAATTTATAGTTGATATTTATTATAAATAATCAGTAATTATTTCATATTTATAATATTACAATTATTAACTAGTAAATTATAGTTCATATTTATTAACTACATTTAATAATTAATAAGCAAGTTAATAACTAGTATTAGATAACTGATGTTTAACATTTAATATTATATTAAGTAATATTTAATAATTAAGTATTAATACTTAATAATTAATAACTATTAGTTAGTAATTGCAATTAAATGATTAATTACCATTAATTATTAAATACTAACACTAACATTTAATAATTAACAATAAAATTTAATACTTATAAAGTGCCTTTCAGTATCAAATTATATTTATTGAGAATAATACTGTATTTATCTTAACATTTCTTTTTAGTTCAACATATAATGTTTTAATCTTTCATCAACTAGATAATTTCTTGGATCGTAAACACAACTTGAAAATAAGCTAATAAATTCTTTGTTACGACCTCCACTTTGACTTTTCATTTTATAAGCATTTAGTTATAGAGATAATATACTGCATTAAAATCTACACATGAATTATAGAAATAAATATATTGAGGATTATTATTTAATATTACCTAACAAATGATGCAACTTCAGTAAAGTTAAAAAGAATATGTGTGTGCTACATGCACGGTAATCTTCATCGTCTAAGCATGGTTCCACAAGTTTTCCAATAGGTAGGCCACAATGTCTAAAATTATGTAATAGTGATTGAAAAGAATCTCTTATTTAGTGCCTTCATCATTATATGGGACACTTTCAAATGATAAGTTTACATGGTCACTGAAATAATAAAAAAGAAAGAACGAATCTTCTTCTTTAATATATGATTTTCAAATTGAGCCTTCAACTTATATTTTTTGTCTAGCCTTTTTCTTCAAATGATTTAAGTACCTATTAAAATACTAGTTAAATTAAATTTTACTTATATATATATATATTACTAGACCAAAATTTAAAAATACTTCATAGTATTACCTGTCAAATGGATACATCCAACCACATTGCACATGACCTCGAAGGCGTGCTATATACGAAAGACGAATAGTTAAATGCTTCATCACATTAAAAAATCTAGAGGAAATATTTGTTTCGGTTTGCAAAGTAGTGTATGGATATCTTATTTAAGTTTAAGTAGATGCTAAACTTTTATCGTACTTGGAAAAAGCTCTTTGTAAAACATATTTAGTTTCTTAATAACTGTCAAAACTTTTATGGGAAAATACTTTTTCAAAATAAAGGTAAAAAAAATTTTGTCATCATAGGATGATCATGAATTTTCGCTTGATTTATCATTTTTAAAGTCAGCACATCCACGAAGGTTAGAAGAAATTCCATTAGAGAATCATAATCCTTCCACCTATTTTAACACACCTTTAACTTGATTATTATCTAACTCATAGCATGTTTTGTGTTTTTTGGTGAGATCATTTAGTTTGATATGCAGCTTGAGAAGCTTATATAATTCTTGTATATCTAGCCTTGATTTCAAATCATCATCGATCTTCCTTTTAACATTCAAAACTGCATAAGCATATTATTAAACTTGGTTTTATCATTGTGCATAATGTCATTTTTATGATGATGTAGGATATATATCCAATAAGAAAATATCAAAGTATACTTTATTTGCACCAAATACGAATCATCGATTTACCAAGAATTTCAATTTGCAATAAAGTTTCATTATTTTTGGATATTCCTTTACAGGTTCATATATATCTTCGCTTGATCAAACCGTTGAACTCTACTCTATTAGCTATAAAGTTTTTTTCTCTCTTTTAAAATGATAATGAGCACGTAAAAACACAGATGACAATCAAACCACGAAATTTTCTTGCATGCAGTAAGGAAAATGTTAATGTCTCTTCAATGTGATAAGGACAAGCTAGACGATCGATCATACTCCTTCCTAGAAACATTACAAAAAACAAACAAATTACTTAAAGTCCATAACAAATAAGTCAACATACAAAAACTTCTTCTCTTTGAAATATCGTATGTTTTAAATTCTTCGTTACATGATATTTTTAACTCTACAATCCATATTTTAAATAAACGTTGATTTCTTATGTCAAATTATTAGGACCGAAGAAGACTATATTCAAAAACATATATGGGATTGATACCATGTTTGGTAATATGTTTGATGATACAAGAGAACTTTTAGAAACTTCAAGGAAGGTTATAGGAAATTCTTGTAGTGATAAATCCACATGCTGCGGTACTAGTACATCCTTTTCTGGTTTATTATCTAGTGTCACTTTTGCTGCTTCTTATCCATCTCTTTTTGGTACTATGGCATGTTCATCATCATTTAGTCAAAGCTCTCCTGCTTCTTTCTGTGCCAAGCATTCTACTTCCTCTTGTCTGAATTTTTCTTCGGCCTTGAGTGGCACAACTTCTTCCGGTGCAAAGCAATCAGCTTCCCCATATGCTAATTTAAAGCCTCCTGACCATCTAATTCTTCCTCCTCCAGCTATTGATTCTTCTAAGTTGTCCTCTGCTGTATCTATGAGTGTTTATCCCTCAGAAAAATCCAAAGGCAAGAACTTAAAGGTAAAATTTGGGCTGAAGATGACCTTAATGAGGGACATGAGTTCACACTTGAAGACATACTACCTGCAGGAAGCAAAGTGTTATCGCATAAACGACACACTAGGCGCAATCCTGGCCCTTTATTTGATAAATTCATCACGTGAGTATTTCTTGTGCCTAGTGTCAGATCTGAAGGAATGTCATGAGTTTAAGTCGGTCATGTAATGCTTTCTTGAGTTTTGTGAGTGAGTATTAGTGAATTTGAAGAGTATATAGAAGGATGGTATATGTCATAGCATACTATGCTGATATGTGTAAGTAATTATTTTGGAGATTAATAAAATTTGAGCTTAACTTTCAAAAAAAAAACATATACGGGGTTTTCATACACATCCACGAAGGTAAATTGTATCAGATGACAATAATGATCCAAGATGAATATATAAAACCAGACTAAGAGAATGATAAAAATTCATCCGTACATATTTCAAGCCTAACATTGCAGTCCTCCACTACAAAGAGTCTTATCAAATCATTTCAAGGCTTCTCCATTAGATGATTATATTAACGTACCTTCTTCCTGTGTTATCACGCTACGCCATCTCACATAAGCAGCGATTATAAAAGATCCATATGATCTTTGAATCTCAAGGATGGTAGGTAGGCAATGCATACACTTAGAACTTCCTTTCCCATTTTTGCTTAATTTGTATCTTTACTCGTTGCATATTCTGCACTTTCTGAGATCAACATGCATCCTTAAACATGTATCTATTTTTGATGCAGTAAACCAGATGCAAACATGCTTTGTTTAACTTCATAATGATTTTCTCACATTAAATTATTGAGTGGCATATGTTGTTTTACAACTTGTATAACAACTGTAAATACGGCTTCTATGAGTTTGTATTTTGATTTCATCACAATGTATTCTCTAGTTATTGATAATTTGATTCCACTTTTACAAAAACCATTTCAAAAAGGTTTCTTAGCAACATTCAATGAATCGAAAAAAATGTGCTACAACATTTAGTTTTACTTCGACATTCGTAATCAACTTCAATCATAAGGAACATTGATCGTGCTACATCTTTAACCATATTTTTTATGAGATTCGCCATACTAATTTCATTATCGGTCAGCTTTAACTTTGACTCTAGAGAATTAGGTGATACAAATTCTCCATGACGATCCCATAGAAAATAACACGACATGAAACCACTTTGACGCAAATGAACTTTCCCTATATTCGATATTAAAAACCTCAAATGTCTGCACTTACTAAATGAACAACGGATTTTTTTGCCACTTCCATTATTACTTGACGCAAACTCACTAAATACATGTATACTATTCTAAAAATCTTCTTATAAAGCCTCTCATTCTCCTTCTTTTGTGTACCCACCTTTTCTAATTAGCAAAATGGCTGGTCATTTTCCCTCTTTCAATTTCTTTTGATATAAACTAAAAAAGTATATCCTTTTCCGAATTAACATTTTATTTTTCAAGTCATTTGTACATTTTGTTGTCTTATTAAATATATAATGTACTATTTTTATTATTTTCTTAATAAAATCTAACATTTGCTCAATATAATAAATTATGAATTAAGATTAAATTTTCAGTTCTTATTTTCTACTTTGATCATCATCGGTCGTCCGATTTCACATTACATACACAATAATAACTACATTTCGTACGCCAAAATCTGAAGGGGGAATAGGTCTTAGAAATTTTAAAGATATTAAAACCGCAGCGGCTCTTTAATTACTTTGGCATTTTATTAATGGAGACAGTCTATGGAAAAGGTGGATGGCTAGTAGATATTGTGTTAAGGAGCAGTCGTGGGTTATGAAAAGTGATGCTAATAGTTCGTGCATATGGAAAACAATTCTTAAATACAGAAGTATGGGTCTTCAATGTATTAATCGATGCATAGTTGATGGTCAAGATTCTAAACTTTGGTTTGACCTATGGATAAACAGTGACATTCTGGTTAAATTGTTAGGTTGGGATTTTCTAAGCCTTTGTGGTGGTGATAATTTACTGGTGAGTAGTATTATTCATAATGATACGTTTAACACCACTAATTGTTTAGCTACTACGATGGTGTCAGACAAGATCAGAGAAGTAAAGATACACCATTCTTGTGACAAGGACTTTTGTAGCTGGAATAATAAACCTAATGGTTTCTCCTTATATTCGGCCTGGGTCATTTCAAGACAGCATTCTCCTGAGCTCGACTTGTGTAAAGTGATATAGCACTATATTAACTGCCCTAAAATATCTATCTGCACTTACAATGCTATTCTAAACCGACTAAGCACTAAAGATAGGATGATTACATGGGGATATGATGTAAATCCAAAATGCGTGCTATGTACAGATAATAATGAGGACATTAATCACTTGTTTTTTCAGTGCCCGTTTGCTTCTTATTTATGGTCTTGATGCAGAATTAAGCTAGGTGTGCCTCCTTCGACTGCTGACCCCTTGCTGTTGGAAAACGAGATGTAGTCTCTCAAAACTATGTTTCCCGATAAAGGCAAGTAACGAGGCTGTTTCGACTGCTGACCCCATACTCTTTTTTCCTAGCTAATACTTATGCTGAGTATTAGTTTAGGTTTTAGCGAGGTTGTTTACCCATTTTCAAAAAAAAAAAATTACATTTCGTAAATCTATTCATTTTAAATGATTCGACCAAATTTCGACTGCACTACCCTTTTGTTTCATGTATCGCACACAATTGCGTGTAAATGAATCCAAAATATAAGTGCTTTCGAAATTTTGAGACTTGTTTAAAATGTAATTCCTTTATTTTTATTTTTATTTTGTAACTTGTCTAATACAAGGATAAATCCAACTAATGTTGTATGGTTGAATATCGATATCCATTTTGAAATTAAAAAACGAATACCAATATAATGATCATGTACAATATTTGTCAGTCGGGACCAAAAACTCTCTAAGAAGCTTAAAAAATAAAGCACAAACTTTTAAGTTAATAATGATATGATATATTAACATATGTACAATAATTTATTTATATTTTAATGTTTTATTTATTGTACAATATATTGCATAGCTTTTTATTTTTTTGTAAAATTGTTTAGGTTTTCAAATTTAATGATTAGGCAAGTTTTCTAGAAAATAGACTATAATATATAGTAATTTATAAGATGTCACACATTCTAGTAAACTAGGTTTTATACATGATCAAATGTGTAACTATAACATGAATAAATTTTTAATCTTAACAAAACACATAAAGTGTAGCAGTAGCTAGACAATCTGACTCTCTCATAATGTATTTATTATTTGTTATAATAAAAAGAGTTACATACCATTTTAAGAACTAGTCGGCTTCGCCAAAAAAACACATAAAGATAATTATACGCACGTGCAGTAATTAACCCCGGGTAGCCATAAACACTAAACTAGTTACATTTACAGGAAGTAAGCATATAAACATACACCAAACAAAACCTTAATTTTCATATTTAAACCATAACAACATTAATTAGAAGTTAATGTAATAAGCAGTTAATTGGGTAGCATAAACAAGTAAAATCATTAATTACCATAATTTAGCAAATTGGGCATAACTAGGATTAGAGGGAAAATAAACCCGATTAGAACACTTGTGATTGGGTAAGCTTGAGGAGATCGGAGAATGGTGAGCTTGTTAAATGTTAGAGGATGCAGGAGTAGCAAAGAGTTCAGATGAGTGGCGGAGGGATTGGGAATTCAATTGATTTATAGTGGAAAATGTAATCAAGCAACTTTTAGTTCAGTCTCCAATATAGTCACGTCTTCCCGATGGTCGCTGACGGCATGATTTTCGACGGCTTCCGAGGATCGCTACATATCTATTTTTAAATTTTCATCTAATTTGAAATAAAGTAAGATAAATTAATTTATATGAAAATTTTAATTTATATGAAAAAGGAATAATTTATAACATTATCAATTAATAAGAAATAAATATTTATGATTGTAACTATTTTAACTGGTATTTTCAAATTGATTTAAAATATAAAACAAGTGTTAATCGTAAGAATGAAGACAACCAAAAATATATCAACATTACTAATTTAATTAATCCAAAACTATTACAAATTTGACTTGTCCAATAAAAAAATTATTAGGGATTGAATTATTATAGTTGATAAAATTTCTTAAATAATTTAATTAAAATATTGGACTAAATGGGTAAGTTTAAATTAAAAACCACTGGAAACAACATGACGGATCCGTCGGTGACCTATAGAAGGATCCATCGCAATTTGCTCACTTTCTTAAAGTGGTATAAAACCAAACAAATTGTATTATCAAAAATTTGATGACAAATAAAATAAGATACACTTGCATTTATAACAAGAAGTAACTTGTTTGGGCATGAAGTAAACCCATACCCATGCAACCCATGTCTGCTTTCTTTGTACAATATATACAACTCGACTTAACACATTTGACATATTCACGTATGCGTTATGCACATTGTGGTAGTGTTCTTTTTTTTAATATGGGCAGTTCACGTCGATGTTGGAAGCGTCAAGCATGGACCGCACTGAACTGCCCAATTCAAACTTACCGTTGTTGCGGAGACCTTCGCGTTAGTTGCGTTGGATGCGGACACCTGCTTAAAATCCCAACCTCTCAAATTCTTTTCCATCATCTCATATAACTTTATTCTTCTCTACTTCTTCCTTCACATCAAATGGCATATCCAAGCTCTGAAAGTGATGGTTCTGATGTTGAAGATTTACAAAATATCCATTTCATTCAATATACTATGTCACACGACGACCTCACATGACTCAGATATACAATTCTGAAGTTATCAGTTTAAATTGGTTAATGAAATACTTACAAGCCATGTAGATCGGTGTAAACGAAATTTCCAAATGAAGAGGCATTGTTTCATGTCTTTGCATGAACTGTTGGAATTGCTTGGGTTGCAGCCAGCGATGCACGTTACAGTTAGAGAAAAGGTAGCTATCTTCCTATATAAAATCGCTTTGACAATTCCAGTGCGTCAGGTTACTGAAAGATTTCAACGATCAATTAACACGGTTAGCCATTATTTTCATACAGTTCTAAATGTTGTCTTGTTACTGTCTATGGATATAATTAGGCCAATTGATTCTCAATTATACAGAATTAGATTCGTTCTTCATCATTATATTACTCATTCTTTAAAATTGTATTGGAGCTATTGATGATACACAGGTAATGGCTCATGTTCCTCAGGTAGATCTGCAACAATTTGTAGGATGTAAAGGTGCGTCTACGCAAATATCATGGTTGTATGAGCTTTTGACTTAACGTATATGTTCGCCGGCGCAGAGTGGGAAGAAATTGCCCATGATTCTAGAATCTTTCGTGAACTTGTAAATACCTCTAGTTTGAATTTTCCAGATCCGCCAAGAGAAGAGTATTATTTAGTGGAATCAGGGTATCCAGTAGTGAATGGGTATTTACCGTTGTATCGCACTGTAAGATACCAGATTCCAGATTTCAATGAAATACTAAATGAACCAAAGACAAAATGAAGTTTTCAACTACTACGATTGGAGCTTGCGTATGGAAATCGAAAACTTTTGGCATTTAGAAGATTTTTTTTGCAATTTTACGTAACATACCAACATATCCATATACTATTCACATACAGATTGTCACCGCCATAATGGTTATTCATAATTTAATACGAAGGTACAACATCGGGGACCCTGACTTTATGGCATATAACGATAGTCTGGATCTGTTATCCAAAGAATATCTAGAAGAGTATTATAGCATTCGAAACTAACATGGGGACCCAGACTTTATGGCATAAAATGATAATCCAGATCTGTTGTTCAAAGAATATCTAGAAGAGTATTATAGCATTCAAAACCGTGGAAATAATGATCGTGAACAAGTTCAAAGAAATGCAACAACAACCGCTATGACATTAGTTCAAGATACCATACGAAATGAACCAGTTGTTGCTGGGTTATGTTAGAAATTATCTGTATTTTTAATTACGCATTCTTCAGTTCGTATTCTGTATTTTTAATTTATGTTTTGTATTTCATATTCTGTATTCTGCATTTTGATTTCTGCGATTACACAATCTAGATGGAAAAGGATTGAGCATCCATTTCAAATTTCAGACCGACAAATCAGAAAATAAGCAAATAATTCATTATCTGATTTAAGAGCGAAGCAACTATGTATCGTTCATGTTTCCTTACTTTAATGAGAACAAAATACAAAATATGAATAAATAAATGATTAAACAAATGATAGAGAAGATACGAGAAGTGGTGATTGAAAGCAGCGAATTTAATTTCTGATGATTATAATATAAATATTACTTTAGGGTTCGACGTCTAGTGCTGACTCGGCTATTTTTCTTGTTAACAAATTGAGAAGGAACATGAAGTTGTCTTGTATTTTAATTTTCTGCATTTGTTATTCGATACTTTGATTTCTGCATTTGTATTGTAAATTACGAACTATGAATTTTTATTTCGCATGTCGTATTATAAATTTTGTATTCTGTATTTAAAAATAATTAACATAAATTAAATAGTAACATAAACAAACAATAAAATAATAACTTTGCCCCCAACAATAAAATTGTATTATCTAATGCCACTGTTAATTAGAATATAATGTTGACCTGACATAAAAATTAACAAGACATTGTTAAGTAAAATGATTAGTTTTAGACACCTAAATTCACATTGTGAAGGGAAAAATATAGTTTAAAAGTATTATTTGACAAGTAAATTTAAGTTATCTATGATATAATTAAGACATATAGGCCCTTGCCCAAAAAAATTAAGACATATAGGAAAATTTATTTCTACAAACAAGATAGTCTTGGAGTGCAAGTTTTGAAGATGCTCGTAGATGTTCTACTCCATGTTGTGAACAATAAAATATATTATTTTATAAGTAAATTTATTATCTAACTATTATTAATACATATAGGAAACGTTATTTCTACATACAAGTTAGGGTCCGTTTGATTTTTAAACAGAAAGGAGTATTCGGAAGGGTTATTTTGAAGGGGTATTTGAAGGGGAATTTTTGCAAATGGAGAATGTTTTTTTTTTTTTTTATAAAAGGGGCAAAGGTATTTTTTTTTGTATATATTATTTTTAATTGTTTGTGTTTGTGTGTGTTTATTGTTTAACAGAATAGTAGAATGCAGAATACAAATTGCAGAATCTAAATTGCATAATTAAAATTACATAATTGCGGAATACAAATTGCAGAATTTAAAATGCAAATATAAAATACAGAATACAACGAAACTTTTTAATGCATTCCCGCGACAACTAGTTCGTTTCGTATATTGTCTCGTACAATCGTCATGGTGGATGTTGTTCTGGTTCTTTGAACGGGTTCTCGATCTCTGTTTCCGCGATTTGATATATTGTAATATTCTTCGAGATATTCTTCTAGCACTAAATCAGGGTCGTCATCATACGGCATAAAATTTGGATCGTCAGCGTTGTATTTTCTTATGTAGTTGTGAATAGCCATTGTAGCAGTAACAATTTGTACTTGAAAATGGTATGGATACGTCTACTTGTTACGTAAGATGTCAAATTTTTTTCTTTCAAATACCAAATGTTCTTTCAATTGACATACGCAAACTAGAGTGATAATAGTTGAAAATTTCATTTTCCGACTTCGGTTCATTCTGTGTGTCATTAAAGTCTGCTATACGATATCTCATGGATCGGTAAGGAGTTATATATCCTTTCAATAGTGGATATCCTGAGTCCACTAAATAATACTGTCCGGCAGGAGGATGAGGGAAATTAAGATCCGGATTATTTATAGCTTCCTGAAATACTTTAGCGTCGTGCGCAGTTCCTTCCCATCTCGCTCTTACAAATGTAAAAGTTAAATCAAACGCACAATCAACCATAATATTTTGTGTAGCAGATCATTTCCGCCCTACAAAACGTTGCACGTCTTCTTGACCCACATGAACCATCACATGTGTCCCATCAACCCCAATACAGTTTTTAAAGAAAGGATAATTTTGGAGTGTCGAACGCATCTGACGCCGACGCGAACGAAACTTGGCTCTTTCAGAATTCAAACACTACCTTAGTATTCAAGTGGATGTTTTATTTCCAATGTCATGTCTAACTATTTTACTTGGACAATTGTGAATTGTAGTTGACAAGTAAGATTCAATTAACATTACAAGCAACTTGGATTGGAAATAGCTCTAAATGTAAGAGTGAAAGGATTTTGCACTGGTGCTTAAGATAAACCAACCTGATAACCTGCTTTATATTAAATGAATCTATGCTCTTAAGATATACAGTATCATCATATTATTCTATCAAAACACTAGCATCTAACTGGCATCTCCTTACAACTACGTTTTGCAGTTAAAAAAAAAAGTACAACATCCACCCCCCAATGTATCAATTAAAGGATCATGGCTATTGAATGCTTTGATTTGGTACAGTAGGTGGAGAGGTTCTAAATACATGTTTTCTGCATCTCTGAAATATGCTATCATATAGAAGATCAAACTGCACTCCTGCTCTCTCTCTGTTCACAATGAACAAAATGTGATCTGCTTCTAAAATCTTGTAGTACCTGAAAAGAAACAGCAACTTTCAAACACCTTATTCAAATGATGAGGCTTGATCATCCAGGCTATATGTGCCCGTTAGTCGGTTATACTTACTTTTTAGGCAATTTTAGGTAAGTATAAAGGAAAACAAATCTGTTTATTTCCAATAAAGCAACTTTAAAAAATAGTGTCGTTAACGTACCATATCCCTGGCTGCAAAGGATGACATTCAGAGTCGTTAACGACAAAATGGCTAGGGTGCTCGATTGGTATTCGGGGATGTGTCATCGATATTGTATTAAGTGCTCCATCATTATCCTCCCAATCTTCATCCCTGTTACAATTAACCAATAACAAAACTTTTATTTGAACTGCATGCATTATGGTTTTATGTTATATATTAAAAATCAATAACATTAAGCCAGAAATTGATGACTTTAGGGAAAATTAGAAAATTTTGATTTGAGAAGCGGTGTTGTTTTAATATTGCATGATGGTTTTCTGAACTTTTTTTCCTTTCGCTGCTGCTTCTGTAAAAATAGCAAAATTGCCTCTATTTTAATGCAAAATTTGTAACTTTCTCCAAAGATGTTTAGGTTCTTTGCTGCAAAATTTGACGATAAAGCGTGAGAATGGTGCCTGTTAACATTCAAAGCAGGGATTTTGCAGCTCAGTACTGGTGCAACATTTTTTACCCATGATTTTTACTATAACAATAATAAAATCAAGGGAGTTCCTACAACTTAGTCAATACTCAATACTGCATTAATATAGTGATAAACAATAACAAAGAAAAATCAAATTCTATATATAAGGCATATACTGCTTACCTATATCCTTTATATGGTAGAGGTACGTTCGAAGGAAAACGCCATTGACTCATTTGTAAAACCCTGATGAAAAGCATTGGATGAACTCCAAGCACGCTTGAAGGCAGTGTAATTCCCATGAATTTTCTAGTTCTTTTAGTTGCATAGCTGAAGTAGAACGTGTTAGAAAACGTGCGAAGACCCATGTTCAATTTCATGGAGCCTTGAATTGTAAGATCAGGAAGTATCCAGTCCCCAGATGCAAATGGCCCACTCTTTCCCATTAAAATGTCAATCAGACCTAATATCCCAGCTTTACTCCTTCCCATTTCAAAATGATCGAACCCAAAATTGTAGTAATTTTTAAGCCACTTGATGTCTAGCCAGTCATACACGATGACTCCTAAGCGACATAACTGAAGAAGGCTTATCATCTTCATGGATTTCCCATCTTCTGGCCTATGAGCATGATCTGATTAAGTGTGTCAATGAAAAGTAACAGAGATGGTTGTGATATCAAGTATACTCACAGCATTCCATCATAATATGTTCTTGTCGTTCCATTAAGAGCTCCTGATAAGGCAGTCACACTCAATATCCAATTTTCATTGGTGTTATCATAACCATCAAATGCCTAAATTTAAAAAATGGCTTGATGTAAGTAACAGTCAGCTAAGAGTAATAGTTTCAAATAAATAAAACACAATTATTTACTTTATCAGCTAGCATTTGCTGTAAAACCCTTATGACTTGTGCACCAGCTGAGTGACCAACAAAGTGTATAGGATGATGCTCATCCCACTCACTATAGTTACCTATAATTCAACATAATTTTCATCATTTTTTTTTCAAACCGCCAATCTATAACTAAAATAAAATAAATAGATAGGCTCCAACCATTCATACCTTCTTTGTAAATTTTCCCAAACCTTGAATGGCCATACATCCTACTATGTTCTTCTCCATAATCGACTTCTCCTCCTTTTAAGTAGTAGAACAATTCACGAGCTCTGAACATTAAACCCCGGGTATTAATATCAATTGTCATATTGGGATCCAGAGCTTGTTTTACGATTTGGTTTGCCCAGGACGATTAAAAGTTATGTTGCCTTTATCAAACAAATCAATTCATAATCAATAAAATGATAATATAGTTTTTAAATTTGCATAAACAAAATGTTCTTCAAACATGCAATTATACATCAGATATCTTTAAAAAGCGCATTGAAGTCCGTAGGTGTAGCGCAATGGAAAGGGGGGCCTAAGCCTTATAACAGACTCAGGTTCAAGCCATGTCATACGCATAGTTCTAGCAAAAAACATAGTACCCAAAGATTATAAATGACATAAGTTGAAGTAGATAGACACAACTTAAAAACTGTGTATTGAACTATTGTTGCCTTTGGTATACAAATTTATTTCAATGGAGAAAAACTTTTTGCATTTTTGAAGTGAATTTTTAATCATTATATTTATTACTTGGATGTAAATGGATCATACTCATCACTTTAAAGAAGCGTTGATTGGTTCATACAATGTATTTCAATCATCTACAACTAAAAATTGTAAACAGCTATCATCTGCCATCTATGATATAGAAAACATTGTTACCAACAATCTTCTTAGTACATTTAAAGGATAAAAGTTGAAAACATCTATCATCCTAACTTTCAATCGAAGTTCGCTTCGTGTAAAGAAAATTAAGAGGCTTCAAGAGAGGAAAAAAATATTTGGGAGTGTTGGAGGCAGCGATGGTAAGGGAAGATAGGAAAAGCATAGTTATCAGCGTAGTGCCGCAGGCAACGTAGAGTGAAATCCATGAAGATGCATTTGGAGGTTGGCAGCAACCACCGTTCCAATTTTCAACCATCACGGTCATAGTATCGATGTGAAGCTATAGTGAAACAGACCAAAAATAAGAACAGAATAAAAAAAAAGGCGAAATTCGCTTTTCAATTAACTATTAAGAGCATCTCTAGCAGCACGTTCAAATTGAAGAGGAGGAAGATTAAAAAAAAGCGTGTATTGCTCCCACTATCCCAACAGCCGGTGGGAGGAATTGTATGCTTTAAAAAAAGTATAAATGGTGTTATGAAACCCATTTATTGGGTTAAACGGGCTTCAGAAACCCAAATTTCCTTTAAACAGCATTCTGAAAACTGACCCATGCTCAAAAAATAAAATAGGAGAAATTCTCGTTTTCCTCTGTTCCTCGCGCTTGAATCAGCGCTGTTATAGCGCAAGAAATCAATTAAAAAAAAGTGAGACCCCCCCCCCCCCCCCCCCCGCAATTTTTTTTTTAAAAGTGGGAGCCCCATTCTTCATCAAATAGCTGCTATTGGAGATGGTCTAGTAAATGGCAACAAATCTTGTAACAGTGTAAACACACCAGAATCATAGAACATGTCTCAAATCCAAAAAGTAAAATCTAAAATTTTGGTATACCATAAGCAAAATATTTTCCATGTAAACGGTCCAGATTTTTTATGTCGTGTTCGGTGTTCTATTTTGTGTTCAAATAGCCGACTCCAGGAAGGGAACCTCATAACTTGCTCAGCCAATACTTACTTTCAGTCCTTTTTGCCTCTTACTTTTTACAGTTCCATGTTTTATTTGTTAAAATAATATCATATTTTCCTCATACAAATATAAGATCTCCGTATTTGTTACCTTCTCCTAGACTTCTACAGGCCAGTCCAGCACTGATGACTCTGACTACATTTTGTATCTCAGTTTTTTGCAAATGTATCTTGTTATGTGATTCAACATCCAATTTTTTAACTGTATAGTTACATTGACTGTTGTGAATTATGTTGTTAACTGTCCAGGCATTGGTATGCCATCTTATAAATTTTGTCCACGGTTCTGGCATGAACCAACTAACTGATCTTATAATTCTGTTCAGTAATAGAAACTAATCAACTCGTACAACATTGACAAAAAAAATTATCAGAATAATCAACCAAAATAAACAAATTATATTGGAGCAGACTTACCTATCATGAATGCTCGTCAATGAACCCAAATCAGGAACAAGAACTCTATCATCTTTCTTTTCTGCTCCAGCAAAATATGAAAGTCCACCAAGCCTCTACATTTTAAAAGAAGAAAATTGGAAAATCAGATGAACTTTAATTCAAAATTAGCATAAACCGATGGAATAAAATTCAATCATACCCCTTTCCCAAATCCAAATATTCCATGAACTAAAACAATCGGCGGCGGCAATGAAGACGAAAGCGAAGTATCATCCAAGATAGAATTTTTATCTAAACCCGATTCATATTTTTCCTCAATATCCGTTTTTAAGGGTCTAAATCCCTGGACAAGAGACTGTGATAAATCGGAAGCAACAGCGGTGCTGAATATGTAAAATCCATAGACAACATGAACAACCGTGCTTATAGAAAGCTCTACGGTCGCATAAAATAACAAAGAAAGCCTCATCATTTCTTTTTCTTCTTCTTTTATGGTGAAAAAAGAAGAAGAAAAAGAAGGAAAAAAAAAAAAAAAAAAAGAAACGGCAAGACAAGAGTTTTAGAAGAAAGGCGTTTGAAAATTGGGGGATAAAATAGCGTATAAGCGCAAAGGACGGGGAGTGACGATTTACTATGAATTTCCCGACAGAAATATATAAATCGGATTGGCTGCTGCCCAAAAAGGGAAGTGCCAGCAGAATTGTGATAGCCACAAGTTTTATACTTCTCCAGCTTCCGAGGTGCGAATTGCTCGCCGCACTTGCATTGTCAACGTCAAACAAATAAAAGATATTATTTTGTATGTCAGTAGCAGATCGTCTCCGTTGAAGATGCAACGAAGGCTCTTCTGCAAATTTTGCAGTTCACTTTACATGCCACCGATGATTGTGTAACTTGCGGTGGGTTTTAATGATGGTAAGGAAGAAGTCAGAAAAAGAAATATTTTTTGTTGGCGTTGAAGGGAGGGGAATAATAACGTAGCGCACAGATCTTATCCATACAGCTAATGCACTGAATTATCATGCCATGTGAAGTTCCTAATCTTTGTTTCGTTCGGTTGGGCTCAATGATTATATGATATGATTATTACTATATTTTGGCACAACAATGCATTAATATCAAAAGGATAAAACTTTAAACGGAAGTTAGACCGTTCCCACCGGGGTGTTGGGTCAGAGATCCAATCTGGATAGGTTGACCTTCCATCTGCCTCTAACGGAAGAAAACGCAGCAATCTCAGCACAGATTTAATATGTTTTCTTAACTTGTATTTATAATTTATAAACCCAGCTAGGAAAATGACATGGATTACGATCCACAGCTGTTGAATCGTAATCCACTACACGTTGTGGATTAGGATACACACCATAAAAATAGCTTCAGCCGACTAGGAAAACTGTGTGAATTACAATACACAGCTGTTGAATCGTAATCCACTACACGTTGTAGATTAGGATCCACACCGTAAAAATTGCTGATTTTATAAGAACCGACTATTTTTTCGGTTTATAATCGACTATGGGGTGATCTCTCCGCACATACTCATCTCCTCTCTTCTCCTTCCTCCTTCTCACCCCTCCACCAATTTCAGCAAACAAAATAAAATAAATTGAGAAGAGCTTTGAGAGGAATAACAGGGTAGCGAAATCGCAGTGTGGGAAATGTACCGACACAAGAAGAAAACGCTCTGATTGAAGAAAACGTCGCTCCTCTAGCATGATGAGATGTAACTAGGCGACGGCGCGCTACACGGAAAGTAGACCTGGATTCAAATATTGATCACAATTCAGAGTCTGATAAAACCTGAACAATTTTCGTGTACTTGTTGGATCTAGTTTAACCCTAGAGGGGGGAGGGTGAATAGGGTTTATCACAGTTTTTTTAACTGGATTAAAATTCTAATGAGATATATATTAATAAACAAATCACAGAATATACCAGAAACAGAAATGCAGAAAATAAATCACACACAGATATACCCAGCTTCGGCAAACCCTACCTACTGCTGCATTTCTAAGGTTTCTACTAGGTGATAGAACAGTTCTCGCATACAAGACCATGTACACTCTCCTATTCTAACCCTACGCTCAAAACCATAGACTGATCTAAACCCTTAGATCAGATTCCCCCTGATTACAACCCCGTAACCAGTAACCCAGACTTTACAGACTCTGTCAACTGTCAATCAACACCCTGACTGAATTCACCTAGATTTTTACAGAACTTTAGAAACTGATTCAGAATGATTTACAAAGGAATTTAAAAACAGAACACAAAAAAAAACTAAAACCCTTGGAGTTAAAAGGAAAGGGTCATCCCCTTATTAATTAAAACACTTGGCTTAGATTAACTCTAGGCCGGCCCCTTTTGTAATTCAATTAGCCCGATCCTCTTTTGTCCTGAAGAAAGAAATGGCGGCTTCAACAACTAGGGTTTTTAATTTTTATTTTTTTCAAAATCAAATCGGCTTCACGTTTGATCTAAAATAATCTCTGAAGCTTTGAATCTGTGGATGCTCTTGAATGTTCTCTCGTGACTGATTTGGGATGAGGATGATCGAAACTCCTAGAAGAATTGTAAGCTCTCTGAAACTTTCTTCTTTGGTTGCTTGAATTGATTTTGTTGTATTATTTCGATGCGCCACTGCTAGTGATGATTTGGTGAAGTTAAATAGGAATACATAATCCTTGTATTGCTATGATTTCACGTGAATGTCTCGATCTGAATTTGCGGGTTTCCTCTTTTGATTGGCTTTTAAAAAAAACTCGACTTTGAATGAGTGAGTCTCGACTTGTTCTTGGCTGAAATTTATGAAAGAAATTGCCCCTTTTTTAAAAGGATAAATCTGCTGTGAATTTGCAAAAAAAATCTGCTTTCCTCTTTTGAAAAATCTCGGTTTTGAATTGAATTCCTTGGCAAAAGAAAATTGCGTGACCCATTAATGTTTCCTCGATCGAAATGATATTTGTGTGGCCTTTTTTTTGAAAGATTCCTGGGATGAATTTTGTTGCCTGTTTTGAAATGCTTTTGCTCGAGAAGTAATTTCCTGAAATATAACATTTCTGGAAATAATTAAATGCAGAGAAAGATGATATAATTTCTTTTTGATTCCTTGCCAAAACATATTCTATATATTGCCACTTTTGAAAACTGTTTTTGCTGGAAATTATATTTCCAAAAGAATACTTGCCAATACTGGAAAATCTCTCATATTTTTAAAACTTGCCAAAATATGATTTCCAGTTCTGTTTTGTGTGTTGTTCTTGACCCATGCACCAATATGTATATTCATTTCCATGTTATAAGCTGCTTTGAACTGTGCATTCTTGAGCTCGACCACTTGCTATTGAGTAATGCATGTGTACACACAAACTTGTAAAATGTGAGAACCACTGATGCTAAAATCTGCTATTGAAAAAATTTGTGCACCATATATATGTCACACGGCTGCCTGTTTTGATCTTATTTGTTTGCCGAAAATCTTTCACGGTTGTTGTTGATTCATGCTGTGTGAATATACCCATCCATTACCCATGTTAGATGTATATAAGAATGCAGTCTTGTGTTGGCTTAACATGTGATCTCCCAATGTTGTACCATTGCATTACTGTTCACTTGTACATGTTATATGCACCATGTGTATCCAAAAATTTGCAGTGCATACTGAAACAATTCTGCCTTGTGCTGAATCACATTTGCATCTGCACATGCTTTCAAGCTTCATTTATGTAGGCTCGATCATTTGAGAAACTTGAACCTGATGAATTGCTGTTTAGTTAGTGCCATGCATTTGTGTATGTTGAATCACACTGTTTTGTTGTGTTCATGTCTTTGTCATAGCTCCATTTTGGTTGAGCTTGCTAAACCACCACTTGCTTTTGTGGCTGCACCATGTAGCTAGCCTTGTACTAGCTTGAGCCTGCTCCATGCAGTGTTGTTGCTTGCTACTGTCTTGTTCCATTACATTGAACCAGTCTTGTTCATGCCTCGACCATGTTGGATTGCCATTGAATCTGGGATGTGTATAGACTTGTGCTGGACCATGATTGTTTGACCTTTGCACTTGAATGTTTGTTGGCATATTTGTGTACCCCTGCTTGTGTGCTTGACAATTTTGAATACCATCCACATATGTTTTGAGGCTTGCTGTTCTTGCATTTGTACATGGCTCGACCACATTGAAACTGCTTTTGTATTGACTTGTGTTGACTTTGACTATACTGATTGACATTTGTTTTGCTGTTTTGAGTGTTGCATTGAGTCGAGACGGTCCACGTGGCTCCTCCTCAGCTGCATACACTGTATTCTGATTGGCGAGGCAGTACACATATGTATATTTATACATGTGTGTATATGCAGCCATCAGACTAATTTTCCTGTCCCTGCACTGTATATTCATAGTCTGCCTTGTGGTATTTACAGTGTATCACTGTGAATATCACAAGCTGTCTAGACACAGATTGATGGTTTTATAAATCAGATCAAGTCATGAAAAATGATGAGAAACACACCAGAAATCTGAGGCAAATAAAATTTTAAAAAATAAAATTTATGTTCGCGTGTATTCGTTTTATTCCTGTTGCAGTGTACTGTGTGTGTTTCTATTTTATTTGACAGGTAAGCAGAAGATGACTGGACTGACAGTGAAGTGCTGTGAAGACTGAAGACTGAAGACAGAAGACTGAAGACAGAAGACTAAGAGACAGTGTCTGTGAATGTAAATGTATCAGTGACTGTATATGGATATGAAAATGTAAAAACAGTGATTGCATATAAATATGAGATGTATAGACAATGTTATATTGAGGAGCTGTGTAACAACAGAATTGTACTGATGTTTGTAAACAAATTTGTTTGAAATAAAATATTATTTTATTGTTGTCAAACAAACTTGTCTATCATATTCAGTTTATTTACACAAGTACAATCTCATGTTGAAATATCTGTGAATGTGTACAAATAGTGGAGTCATAAAAATTTGTATTGTTTGAATATTGAAATAAAATATTATATTTAAATAAAATACTGTGTTAATATTTGAATTTCTGTACAGTAGTATTTCACTTAAATATAAATATTATATTCCTGTCTGTAATGTGATATAATAGTACAATAACAAACACATTTATAATAAAATATATTTGTTTGTTATCATCAAACAAAAATCATATAATTGTGTATACAACACCGTTATATACAACAATCTCCCCCTTTTGATGATGACAAACAAATAAAAGATTTTGAATACAATAAATGTGTTTGACAGTGAATATTGAACTCCCCCTATTTATTTGCTCCCCCTACAACAGAAACTCCCTCTATAACTGTGCATGAGTGAGATTCAAAATTAAAAATATTTATAATATATTCACTCATAAATCAAAATCTATTCCATTCTCTCCCTTTTGTTATCATCAAAAGGATTCAGAATTTAAAATATAAATGAAAAATGACTAAAAAATATAATTTCAGCTTAAGAGGAAGAACGGTCATCATAAATTTCAATAAGTCAAACAAAAATCATAATATTCTAAGAACAGGTGGCATATTTCACATTGTAGAAAATGACGGATATACGATGAATTTTACATAAAATGGAGAGAGTTTTAAAAACAATTCATTTCCAATTATTTTCAAAGGATTTTTATAAAAATAAAGCACAAAAACAGTGATAGATTTGAGCTATAATTAATAATTCAATTTAAGTGACAAGATCGAATAATCTCAAATCCCAATATCTATCAATCAACAAATCATAATACGTCATAATATTTCAACACATTTCACAGATTAGAAGGATGGATTGATAGGCTGGTTTTTATACACTGAGGAGAATTTCAGATTAATTTCTATTTTTAGCACTTCATTTCCTTTTTATTTATTTTTTATTTAAGAGCACACTGACCACACATAACCAGAGCTTGGATTTTTAAATGGGGTCAGTCGCAACTTAAATTATAAGTCGTCTCATAACCATGCATGACCAGAGCTTGGATTTTTAAATGAGATTAGAGACAAAACTTATGTATTAAATATATTTATCATTTCAGCTTTAAAAAGAAAAAAAAACTCCTCGGTATATAAAACCAAATATGGATGATAGAAATGTGGTAGATACAGAGATGGACTGTGAAATAAATTTCAAAATTAATTATATTATGAAATATGCTCGACTGTACTGGGATTATTGAAAATTTTCAATTATCACTAATTTTGAATAATAATAACATAGCCACAATTCCATCACAAATATTTTCACTGTTTATTCAAGATTATCTTAAAAAAAATAAACTCTCCACACTAATATAAAATCATGATGGATGGCAGACGTATGATAGGTAATGAAGATGGTCGTGAAATAATTGCCAGTTCAAAGATATTATAATAAATGTTCAACTATCATGAAAATATAAATAAAATCTCCTCTTGTTGTGAAATATAATGCAGTCACAATTTATCACAATTTCAAAATCTGATAATTATTTTGATGAATTACAAATACAGTTCAATTTTGATATTGATTTCAATTTCTGAATGAATAATTAATAAATAATTCTAAAATTGAAAATCAAATACAAGAGGAATATGCTGATCTATACACGAAGAGGAAGTAAATATAAGACAAAAAGAGTGTGTGGATTTATACATGGTGAAGATTTGAATCTAAGTATAAATGGATGAGACAAATATAAGGCGCTTCTGATACCACTTGGTGTCTCTATTTACGAGGAATTTTAACATGATACTGAACAATAATGTCATAGACAAAAGAATTATTAAGTACCAAGCCCAAACAGACGAGATAATAGATTATGCACATATCAAAGCAGCTAGCATGTGATTCCAGAACAAACATTTTTTAAACCAGTATCAGAGCAACACAGAACATAGTTTCAAATCATACTTGTCAAGATTATGGCCACATATGATGATTCATGATCTAATGATTAAAATATTGTTTACTTGAAATCATTTGACGAATATGAAAATATCAGAATTTAATGAATCAATCACACCAGATTATAAATTTTTGATTCGAGATATGTGTGAGATTCAATAAATCAATAATTTCAAATGATTTTAAACAAACAAATATTTAAATCAAATAATCATGAAATAAGAGTGAATTTCAAGACCAGATTTACAAAAGAAATTTTCATAAGTATCTCAGACAAGTGTGAGATTAGATTCAGATCATTTACATCAAATTTGAGAGGTATTCATGAACTAGAAAATTAAAGTAATTTATTTGAAATCACTTGAATCAATGTCAAGTTCTGGGATATAATGAATCAGTCACACAAGGTTGATAATTTCAAATTTAGGAGGTGTGTGAGATTCAAAATATCAGGAATTTCAGATGATTTCAAACAAATTAATTTCAACTGTACTAATCATGAATAAAAATGAATTTTAAGATGTATCACTGAGACAAGACATTTAAAAAAAAAAATTCGAGCCATTCTGAAAATTACTGGAATTGTCATAACTGGTAAATAACAGTGTGCTGTAATGAGTATAATATTTTGAGCTTTTCTAAAATGAATTAGAATAAACTTAGAACTGCAAAGGTGTGTGAATTTCCATATAATTTTTAGATCTTCAAAACAATTTAGAATTCAGATTAACAGTGTTCAAGATATAACAAGAATACGTCAACACCGTTAGGAATTCAAAAAACAGAAAATGAACTTCAAAACAATTGCTGATAAAAAAAATTCAGCATTTGGAAATGATTAAAATTATCAGAGTTCTATATACGCAAAACAAATTTCCAGAATATCATGAATACTGCAATTCAAGAAGCAAAGAAAATATGGCAGTGGCAAATCAAATCAGAATAGACAGAAGAAAGAGATAGAAGGGAGAAGAAGAAGAAATAAACAAAAGAAAAAAAAATCAAAACAGAAAATATTTACAGAGGTGAGTTTAGAGATCATACCAGAATCCAGTGTAAATCAGAATCTCTAACTCATCAGATCTTGGCCAAGGAACTGTAAAGAATATAGAAAAATAGAACAGCTTGAAATCAACCTCTTTTCAGCATAGCAGTTCCTCAACCATCACCGGTACCTAGCAGTTGAGTGAATCAAGTGGTCTAACAAAATTTGTAAAACCACTCTGAAATATGTTTACCACTTTTGGTACCCAAACCTGTTTGTATAACAAACCATCAGAATTAACCTTTGTACCCTTAGGAACCCAAATCTGTTTAAACTTAATGAAGCCCGTTTTATTTTCTTTTAGGTTCCAAGAATGTTTAAATGGTTTATTACAGAACAAATTCACATTTTGCTTTTGATTCAAAAATCCTTTGGAATTATCAAAGTTCAAATTATCAAAACAATTATTTCCAAAGCAGTTTGAGGGACTTTTCAAATCATTTGAATCTCGTTTTTCAAAAACGTTATTTTTTCCAAAGCCGAGTCCACTTTTATTTCCGGATGAAAATTGATTTTTCAACATCATATTCAGAGATTTTTCACCGTTAGAAATTTTTGCCAAAGTTGTTTCAAGTTGTTGAATTTTAGTTTTAAGATCACTATTTTCTTTCAATAAATCTGAACAACGATTTTCAGTGATCTTACATCTTTCAAAATCGTATTTCAAAACCAAATTTTCATCTTTAAGCAAATTAATTTTTGTTTGGGACTCAGCAATCTCAGATTCAAAATGTTTTAGATTTTTAGACTCAAATTTCTTGAATCTTTCAATCTCATTTTCAAGTTCTTCTAAAATCAGATTTGATTTCAACAAATTCTCCTTTTCAGCAATTTCAAATTTGGAATTTATATCTGTTTTAAAATTTTCAAATTCCTTTTGCAGAAGGTTATTCAAATTTGATAACTCATCCTTGTTCTCATTTAAGATCAGAATTTCATCTTCAAACTTTTGAATATTTTTATTGAGATGAACAAGATTGGTTTTCAATTTCAAACAATTTTTGCAAACTGAATTTGAAGAATTTTTAACATATTCAAGTTGTGATTCCAAATCATCAATTTTACTAGTCATCTCAAAATTCTTAGATTTCAGAGACTTATTTCTCAATTTGAGTTTATCAACAGATTTTGTTAAATCAAGACACATGTAAACCAGATCTTCATATGAGAAATTTTCTGTTTCAGCATTTGTTGATTCTCCATCATCTGATCCATCTGAAGTTTCATCTACATGACTTGTTAAGCAAAATCTGAATCTGAGTTGTCATCCTGGGGTTTTGAGCAGCTGTTGTCAATTTGTCCATACTTTGTATTGAGAGCTATCCAGATTTCCTGTGCAGTTAAACAATGGGAGATCAGACTGTATTGATCATCATCAATATAAGAATATAGAATATGTGTAGCACAAGAATTAAAAACTTTATCTACCATATCGTACCCATTGATAACAACATCCCAACATTTAATATTAACAGATTTTAAATAAACTTTCATTTTTGATTTCCAGTTTAAAAAATCTGTTCCAGTAAAAATAGTTGGAGATGAACTGGACTGACTCTCACTAGACTGACGACTAGGATTACCCATGACTCTAGAGTTAAAGAAATACCCACTCTGATACCAAATGTTGGATCTAGTTTAACCCTAGAGGGGGGTGAATAGGGTTTATCACAGTTTTTTTAACTGGATTAAAATTCTAATGAGATATATATTAATAAACAAATCACAGAATATATCAGAAACAGAAATGCATAAAATAAATCACACACAGATATACCCAGCTTCGGCAAACCCTGCCTACTGCTGCATTTCTAAGGTTTCTATTAGGTGATAGAACAGTTCTCGCATACAAGACCATGTACACTCGCAAACCCTGCTCCTATTCTAACCCTACGCTCAAAACCATAGACTGATCTAAACCATTAGATCAGATTCCCCCTGATTACAACCCCATAACCAGTAACCCAGATTTTACAGACTCTGTCAACTGTCAGTCAACACCCTGACTGAATTCACCTAGATTTTTACAGAACTTTAGAAACTGATTCAGAATGATTTACAAAGGAATTTAAAAACAGAACACAAAAAAAAACTAAAACCCTTGGAGTTAAAAGGAAAGGGTCATCCCCTTATTAATTAAAACACTTGGCTTAGATTAACTCTAGGCCGGCCCCTTTTGTAATTCAATTAGCCCGATCCTCTTTTGTCCTGAAGAAAGAAATGGCGGCTTCAAAAACTAGGGTTTTTAATTTTTATTTTTTTCAAAATCAAATCGGCTTCACGTTTGATCTAAAATAATCTCTGAAGCTTTGAATCTGTGGATGCTCTTGAATGTTCTCTCGTGACTGATTTGGGATGAGGATGATCGAAACTCCTAGAAGAATTGTAAGCTCTCTGAAACTTTCTTCTTTGGTTGCTTGAATTGATTTTGTTGTATTGTTTCGATGCGCCACTGCTAGTGATGATTTGGTGAAGTTAAATAGGAATACATAATCCTTGTATTGCTATGATTTCACGTGAATGTCTCGATCTGAATTTGCGGGTTTCCTCTTTTGATTGGCTTTTAAAAAAAACTCGACTTTGAATGAGTGAGTCTCGACTTGTTCTTGGCTGAAATTTATGAAAGAAATTGCCCCTTTTTTAAAAGGATAAATCTGCTGTGAATTTGCAAAAAAAATCTGCTTTCCTCTTTTGAAAAATCTCGGTTTTGAATTGAATTCCTTGGCAAAAGAAAATTGCGTGACCCATTAATGTTTCCTCGATCGAAATGATATTTGTGTGGCCTTTTTTTTGAAAGATTCCTGGGATGAATTTTGTTGCCTGTTTTGAAATGCTTTTGCTCGAGAAGTAATTTCCTGAAATATAACATTTCTGGAAATAATTAAATGCAGAGAAAGAAGATATAATTTCTTTTTGATTCCTTGCCAAAACATATTCTATATATTGCCACTTTTGAAAACTGTTTTTGCTGGAAATAATATTTCCAAAAGAATACTTTCCAATACTGGAAAATCTCTCATATTTTTAAAACTTGCCAAAATATGATTTCCAGTTCTGTTTTGTGTGTTGTTCTTGACCTATGCACCAATATGTATATTCATTTCCATGTTATAAGCTGCTTTGAACTGTGCATTCTTGAGCTCGACCACTTGCTGTTGAGTAATGCATGTGTACACACAAACTTGTAAAATGTGAGAACCACTGATGCTAAAATCTGCTATTGAAAAAATTTGTGCACCATATATATGTCACACGGCTGCCTGTTTTGATCTTATTTGTTTACCGAAAATCTTTCACCATTGTTGTTGATTCATGCTGTGTGAATATACCCATCCATTACCCATGTTAGATGTATATAAGAATGCAGTCTTGTGTTGGCTTAACATGTGATCTCCCAATGTTGTACCATTGCATTACTGTTCACTTGTACATGTTATATGCACCATGTGTATCCAAAAATTTGCAGTGCATACTGAAACAATTCTGCCTTGTGCTGAATCACATTTGCATCTGCACATGCTTTCAAGCTTCATTTATGTAGGCTCGATCATTTGAGAAACTTGAACCTGATGAATTGCTGTTTAGTTAGTGCCATGCATTTGTGTATGTTGAATCACACTGTTTTGTTGTGTTCATGTCTTTGTCATAGCTCCATTTTGGTTGAGCTTGCTAAACCACCACTTGCTTTTGTGGCTGCACCATGTAGCTAGCCTTGTACTAGCTTGAGCCTGCTCCATGCAGTGTTGTTGCTTGCTACTGTCTTGTTCCATTACATTGAACCAGTCTTGTTCATGCCTCGACCATGTTGGATTGCCATTGAATCTGGGCTGTGTATAGACTTGTGCTGGACCATGATTGTTTGACCTTTGCACTTGAATGTTTGCTGGCATATTTGTGTACCCCTGCTTGTGTGCTTGACAATTTTGAATACCATCCACATATGTTTTGAGGCTTGCTGTTCTTGCATTTGTACATGGCTCGACCACATTGAAACTGCTTTTGTATTGACTTGTGTTGACTTTAACTATACTGATTGACATTTGTTTTGCTGTTTTGAGTGTTGCATTGAGTCGAGACGGTCCACGTGGCTCCTCCTCAGCTGCATACACTGTATTCTGATTGGCGAGGCAGTACACATATGTATATTTATACATGTGTGTATATGCAGCCATCAGACTAATTTTCCTATCCCTGCACTGTATATTCATAGTCTGCCTTGTGGTATTTACAGTGTATCACTGTGAATATCACAAGCTGTCTAGACACAGATTGATGGTTTTATAAATCAGATCAAGTCATGAAAAATGATGAGAAACACACCAGAAATCTGAGGCAAATAAAATTTTAAAAAATAAAATTTATGTTTGCGTGTATTCGTTTTATTCCTGTTGCAGTGTACTGTGTGTGTTTCTATTTTATTTGACAGGTAAGCAGAAGATGACTGGACTGACAGTGAAGTGCTGTGAAGACTGAAGACTGAAGACAGAAGACTGAAGACAGAAGACTAAGAGACAGTGTCTGTGAATGTAAATGTATCAGTGACTGTATATGGATATGAAAATGTAAAAACAGTGATTGCATATAAATATGAGATGTATAGACAATGTTATATTGAGGAGCTGTGTAACAACAGAATTGTACTGATGTTTGTAAACAAATTTGTTTGAAATAAAATATTATTTTATTGTTGTCAAACAAACTTGTCTATCATATTCAGTTTATTTACACAAGTACAATCTCATGTTGAAATATCTGTGAATGTGTACAAATAGTGGAGTCATAAAAATTTGTATTGTTTGAATATTGAAATAAAATATTATATTTAAATAAAATACTGTGTTAATATTTGAATTTCTGTACAGTAGTATTTCACTTAAATATAAATATTATATTCCTGTCTGTAATGTGATATAATAGTACAATAACAAACACATTTATAATAAAATATATTTGTTTGTTATCATCAAACAAAAATCATATAATTGTGTATACAACACCGTTATATACAACAATCTCCCCCTTTTGATGATGACAAACAAATAAAAGATTTTGAATACAATAAATGTGTTTGACAGTGAATATTGAACTCCCCCTATTTATTTGCTCCCCCTACAACAGAAACTCCCTCTATAACTGTGCATGAGTGAGATTCAAAATTAAAAATATTTATAATATATTCACTCATAAATCAAAATCTATTCCATTCTCTCCCTTTTGTTATCATCAAAAGGATTCAGAATTTAAAATATAAATGAAAAATGACTAAAAAATATAATTTCAGCTTAAGAGGAAGAACAGTCATCATAAATTTCAATCAGTCAAACAAAAATCATAATATTCTAAGAACAGGTGGCATATTTCACATTGTAGAAAATGACGGATATACGATGAATTTTACATAAAATGGAGAGAGTTTTAAAAACAATTCATTTCCAATTATTTTCAAAGGATTTTTATAAAAATAAAGCACAAAAACAGTGATAGATTTGAGCTATAATTAATAATTCAATTTAAGTGACAAGATCGAATAATCTCAAATCCCAATATCTATCAATCAACAAATCATAATACGTCATAATATTTCAACACATTTCACAGATTAGAAGGATGGATTGATAGGCTGGTTTTTATACACTGAGGAGAATTTCAGATTAATTTCTATTTTTAGCACTTCATTTCCTTTTTATTTATTTTTTATTTAAGAGCACACTGACCACACATAACCAGAGCTTGGATTTTTAAATGGGGTCAGTCGCAACTTAAATTATAAGTCGTCTCATAACCATGCATGACCAGAGCTTGGATTTTTAAATGAGATTAGAGACAAAACTTATGTATTAAATATATATTTATCATTTCATCTTTAAAAAGAAAAAAAAACTCCTCGGTATATAAAACCAAATATGGATGATAGAAATGTGGTAGATACAGAGATGGACTGTGAAATAAATTTCAAAATTAATTATATTATGAAATATGCTCGACTGTACTGGGATTATTGAAAATTTTCAATTATCACTAATTTTGAATAATAATAACATAGCCACAATTCCATCACAAATATTTTCACTGTTTATTCAAGATTATCTTAAAAAAAATAAACTCTCCACACTAATATAAAATCATGATGGATGGCAGACGTATGATAGGTAATGAAGATGGTCGTGAAATAATTGCCAGTTCAAAGATATTATAATAAATGTTCAACTATCATGAAAATATAAATAAAATCTCCTCTTGTTATGAAATATAATGTAGTCACAATTTATCACAATTTCAAAATCTGATAATTATTTTGATGAATTACAAATACAGTTCAATTTTGATATTGATTTCAATTTCTGAATGAATAATTAATAAATAATTCTAAAATTGAAAATCAAATACAAGAGGAATATGCTGATCTATACACGAAGAGGAAGTAAATATAAGACAAAAAGAGTGTGTGGATTTATACATGGTGAAGATTTGAATCTAAGTACAAATGGATGAGACAAATATAAGGCGCTTCTGATACCACTTGGTGTCTCTATTTACGAGGAATTTTAACATGATACTGAACAAGAATGTCATAGACAAAAGAATTATTAAGTACCAAGCCCAAACAGACGAGATAATAGATTATGCACATATCAAAGCAGCTAGCATGTGATTCCAGAACAAACATTTTTTAAACCAGTATCAGAGCAACACAGAACATAGTTTCAAATCATACTTGTCAAGATGATGGCCACATATGATGATTCATGATCTAATGATTAAAATATTGTTTACTTGAAATCATTTGACGAATATGAAAATATCAGAATTTAATGAATCAATCACACCAGATTATAAATTTTTGATTCGAGATATGTGTGAGATTCAATAAATCAATAATTTCAAATGATTTTAAACAAACAAATATTTAAATCAAATAATCATGAAATAAGAGTGAATTTCAAGACCAGATTTACAAAAGAAATTTTCATAAGTATCTCAGACAAGTGTGAGATTAGATTCAGATCATTTACATCAAATTTGAGAGGTATTCATGAACTAGAAAATTAAAGTAATTTATTTGAAATCACTTGAATCAATGTCAAGTTCTGGGATATAATGAATCAGTCACACAAGGTTGATAATTTCAAATTTAGGAGGTGTGTGAGATTCAAAATATCAGGAATTTCAGATGATTTCAAACAAATTAATTTCAACTGTACTAATCATGAATAAAAATGAATTTTAAGATGTATCACTGAGACAAGACATTTAAAAAAAAAAATTCGAGCCATTCTGAAAATTACTGGAATTGTCATAACTGGTAAATAACAGTGTGCTGTAATGAGTATAATATTTTGAGCTTTTCTAAAATGAATTAGAATAAACTTAGAACTGCAAAGGTGTGTGAATTTCCATATAATTTTTAGATCTTCAAAACAATTTAGAATTCAGATTAACAGTGTTCAAGATATAACAAGAATACGTCAACACCGTTAGGAATTCAGAAAACAGAAAATGAACTTCAAAACAATTGTTGATAAAAAAAAATTCAGCATTTGGAAATGATTAAAATTATCAGAGTTCTATATACGCAAAACAAATTTCCAGAATATCATGAATACTGCAATTCAAGAAGCAAAGAAAATATGGCAGTGGCAAATCAAATCAGAATAGACAGAAGAAAGAGATAGAAGGGAGAAGAAGAAGAAATAAACAAAAGAAAAAAAATCAAAACAGAAAATATTTACAGAGGTGAGTTTAGAGATCATACCAGAATCCAGTGTAAATCAGAATCTCTAACTCATCAGATCTTGGCCAAGGAACTGTAAAGAATATAGAAAAATAGAACAGCTTGAAATCAACCTCTTTTCAGCATAGCAGTTCCTCAACCATCACCGGTACCTAGCAGTTGAGTGAATCAAGTGGTCTAACAAAATTTGTAAAACCACTCTGAAATATGTTTACCACTTTTGGTACCCAAACCTGTTTGTATAACAAACCATCAGAATTAACCTTTGTACCCTTAGGAACCCAAATCTGTTTAAACTTAATGAAGCCCGTTTTATTTCCTTTTAGGTTCCAAGAATGTTTAAATGGTTTATTACAGAACAAATTCACATTTTGCTTTTGATTCAAAAATCCTTTGGAATTATCAAAGTTCAAATTATCAAAACAATTATTTCCAAAGCAGTTTGAGGGACTTTTCAAATCATTTGAATCTCGTTTTTCAAAAACGTTATTTTTTCCAAAGCCGAGTCCACTTTTATTTCCGGATGAAAATTGATTTTTCAACATCATATTCAGAGATTTTTCACCGTTAGAAATTTTTGCCAAAGTTGTTTCAAGTTGTTGAATTTTAGTTTTAAGATCACTATTTTCTTTCAATAAATCTGAACAACGATTTTCAGTGATCTTACATCTTTCAAAATCGTATTTCAAAACCAAATTTTCATCTTTAAGCAAATTAATTTTTGTTTGGGACTCAGCAATCTCAGATTCAAAATGTTTTAGATTTTTAGACTCAAATTTCTTGAATCTTTCAATCTCATTTTCAAGTTCTTCTAAAATCAGATTTGATTTCAACAAATTCTCCTTTTCAGCAATTTCAAATTTGGAATTTATATCTGTTTTAAAATTTTCAAATTCCTTTTGCAGAAGGTTATTCAAATTTGATAACTCATCCTTGTTCTCATTTAAGATCAGAATTTCATCTTCAAACTTTTGAATATTTTTATTGAGATGAACAAGATTGGTTTTCAATTTCAAACAATTTTTGCAAACTGAATTTGAAGAATTTTTAACATATTCAAGTTGTGATTCCAAATCATCAATTTTACTAGTCATCTCAAAATTCTTAGATTTCACAGACTTATTTCTCAATTTGAGTTTATCAATAGATTTTGTTAAATCAAGACACATGTAAACCAGATCTTCATATGAGAAATTTTCTGTTTCAGTATTTGTTGATTCTCCATCATCTGATCCATCTGAAGTTTCATCTACATGACTTGTTAAGCAAAATCTGAATCTGAGTTGTCATCCTGGGGTTTTGAGCAGCTGTTGTCAATTTGTCCATACTTTGTATTGAGAGCTATCCAGATTTCCTGTGCAGTTAAACAATGGGAGATCAGACTGTATTGATCATCATCAATATAAGAATATAGAATATGTGTAGCACAAGAATTAAAAACTTTATCTACCATATCGTACCCATTGATAACAACATCCCAACATTTAATATTAACAGATTTTAAATAAACTTTCATTTTGGATTTCCAGTTTAAAAAATCTGTTCCAGTGAAAATAGTTGGAGATGAACTGGACTGACTCTCACTAGACTGACGACTAGGATTACCCATGACTCTAGAGTTAAAGAAATACCCGCTCTGATACCAAATGTTGGATCTAGTTTAACCCTAGAGGGGGGTGAATAGGGTTTATCACAGTTTTTTTAACTGGATTAAAATTCTAATGAGATATATATTAATAAACAAGTCACAGAATATATCAGAAACAGAAATGCAGAAAATAAATCACACACAGATATACCCAGCTTCGGCAAACCCTGCCTACTGCTGCATTTCTAAGGTTTCTATTAGGTGATAGAACAGTTCTCGCATACAAGACCATGTACACTCGCAAACCCTGCTCCTATTCTAACCCTACGCTCAAAACCATAGACTGATCTAAACCCTTAGATCAGATTCCCCCTGATTACAACCCCATAACCAGTAACCCAGATTTTACAGACTCTGTCAACTGTCAGTCAACACCCTGACTGAATTCACCTAGATTTTTACAGAACTTTAGAAACTGATTCAGAATGATTTACAAAGGAATTTAAAAACAGAACACAAAAAAAAAACTAAAACCCTTGGAGTTAAAAGGAAAGGGTCATCCCCTTATTAATTAAAACACTTGGCTTAGATTAACTCTAGGCCGGCCCCTTTTGTAATTCAATTAGCCCGATCCTCTTTTGTCCTGAAGAAAGAAATGGCGGCTTCAACAACTAGGGTTTTTAATTTTTATTTTTTTCAAAATCAAATCGGCTTCACATTTGATCTAAAATAATCTCTGAAGCTTTGAATCTGTGGATGCTCTTGAATGTTCTCTCGTGACTGATTTGGGATGAGGATGATCGAAACTCCTAGAAGAATTGTAAGATCTCTGAAACTTTCTTCTTTGGTTGCTTGAATTGATTTTGTTGTATTGTTTCGATGCGCCACTGCTAGTGATGATTTGGTGAAGTTAAATAGGAATACATAATCGTTGTATTGCTATGATTTCACGTGAATGTCTCGATCTGAATTTGTGGGTTTCCTCTTTTGATTGGCTTTTAAAAAAAACTCGACTTTGAATGAGTGAGTCTCGACTTGTTCTTGGCTGAAATTTATGAAAGAAATTGCCCCTTTTTTAAAAGGATAAATCTGCTGTGAATTTGCAAAAAAAATCTGCTTTCCTCTTTTGAAAAATCTCGGTTTTGAATTGAATTCCTTGGCAAAAGAAAATTGCGTGACCCATTAATGTTTCCTCGATCGAAATGATATTTGTGTGGCCTTTTTTTTGAAAGATTCCTGGGATGAATTTTGTTGCCTGTTTTGAAATGCTTTTGCTCGAGAAGTAATTTCCTGAAATATAACATTTCTGGAAATAATTAAATGCAGAGAAAGATGATATAATTTCTTTTTGATTCCTTGCCAAAACATATTCTATATATTGCCACTTTTGAAAACTGTTTTTGCTGGAAATTATATTTCCAAAAGAATACTTTCCAATACTGGAAAATCTCTCATATTTTTAAAACTTGCCAAAATATGATTTCCAGTTCTGTTTTGTGTGTTGTTCTTGACCCATGCACCAATATGTATATTCATTTCCATGTTATAAGCTGCTTTGAACTGTGCATTCTTGAGCTCGACCACTTGCTGTAGAGTAATGCATGTGTACACACAAACTTTTAAAATGTGAGAACCACTGATGCTAAAATCTGCTATTGAAAAAATTTGTGCACCATATATATGTCACACGGCTGCCTGTTTTGATCTTATTTGTTTGCCGAAAATCTTTCACCATTGTTGTTGATTCATGCTGTGTGAATATACCCATCCATTACCCATGTTAGATGTATATAAGAATGCAGTCTTGTGTTGGCTTAACATGTGATCTCCCAATGTTGTACCATTGCATTACTGTTCACTTGTACATGTTATATGCACCATGTGTATCCAAAAATTTGCAGTGCATACTGAAACAATTCTGCCTTGTGCTGAATCACATTTGCATCTGCACATGCTTTCAAGCTTCATTTATGTAGGCTCGATCATTTGAGAAACTTGAACCTAATGAATTGCTGTTTAGTTAGTGCCATGCATTTGTGTATGTTGAATCACACTGTTTTGTTGTGTTCATGTCTTTGTCATAGCTCCATTTTGGTTGAGCTTGCTAAACCACCACTTGCTTTTGTGGCTACACCATGTAGCTAGCCTTGTACTAGCTTGAGCCTGCTCCATGCAGTGTTGTTGCTTGCTACTGTCTTGTTCCATTACATTGAACCAGTCTTGTTCATGCCTCGACCATGTTGGATTGCCATTGAATCTGGGCTGTGTATAGACTTGTGCTGGACCATGATTGTTTGACCTTTGCACTTGAATGTTTGCTGGCATATTTGTGTACCCCTGCTTGTGTGCTTGACAATTTTGAATACCATCCACATATGTTTTGAGGCTTGTTGTTCTTGCATTTGTACATGGCTCGACCACATTGAAACTGCTTTTGTATTGACTTGTGTTGACTTTAACTATACTGATTGACATTTGTTTTGCTGTTTTGAGTGTTGCATTGAGTCGAGACGGTCCACGTGGCTCCTCCTCAGCTGCATACACTGTATTCTGATTGGCGAGGCAGTACACATATGTATATTTATACATGTGTGTATATGCAGCCATCAGACTAATTTTCCTGTCCCTGCACTGTATATTCATAGTCTGCCTTATGGTATTTACAGTGTATCACTGTGAATATCACAAGCTGTCTAGACACAGATTGATGGTTTTATAAATCAGATCAAGTCATGAAAAATGATGAGAAACACACCAGAAATCTGAGGCAAATAAAATTTTAAAAAATATAATTTATGTTCGTGTGTATTCGTTTTATTCCTGTTGCAGTGTACTGTGTGTGTTTCTATTTTATTTGACAGGTAAGCAGAAGATGACTGGACTGACAGTGAAGTGCTGTGAAGACTGAAGACTGAAGACAGAAGACTGAAGACATAAGACTAAGAGACAGTGTCTGTGAATGTAAATGTATCAGTGACTGTATATGGATATGAAAATGTAAAAACAGTGATTGCATATAAATATGAGATGTATAGACAATGTTATATTGAGGAGCTGTGTAACAACAGAATTGTACTGATGTTTGTAAACAAATTTGTTTGAAATAAAATATTATTTTATTGTTGTCAAACAAACTTGTCTATCATATTCAGTTTATTTACACAAGTACAATCTCATGTTGAAATATCTGTGAATGTGTACAAATAGTGGAGTCATAAAAATTTGTATTGTTTGAATATTGAAATAAAATATTATATTTAAATAAAATACTGTGTTAATATTTGAATTTCTGTACAGTAGTATTTCACTTAAATATAAATATTATATTCCTGTCTGTAATGTGATATAATAGTACAATAACAAACACATTTATAATAAAATATATTTGTTTGTTATCATCAAACAAAAATCATATAATTGTGTATACAACACCGTTATATACAACAATCTCCCCCTTTTGATGATGACAAACAAATAAAAGATTTTGAATACAATAAATGTGTTTGACAGTGAATATTGAACTCCCCCTATTTATTTGCTCCCCTACAACAGAAACTCCCTCTATAACTGTGCATGAGTGAGATTCAAAATTAAAAATATTTATAATATATTCACTCATAAATCAAAATCTATTCCATTCTCTCCCTTTTGTTATCATCAAAAGGATTCAGAATTTAAAATATAAATGAAAAATGACTAAAAAATATAATTTCAGCTTAAGAGGAAGAACAGTCATCATAAATTTCAATCAGTCAAACAAAAATCATAATATTCTAAGAACAGGTGGCATATTTCACATTGTAGAAAATGACGGATATACGATGAATTTTACATAAAATGGAGAGAGTTTTAAAAACAATTCATTTCCAATTATTTTCAAAGGATTTTTATAAAAATAAAGCACAAAAACAGTGATAGATTTGAGCTATAATTAATAATTCAATTTAAGTGACAAGATCGAATAATCTCAAATCCCAATATCTATCAATCAACAAATCATAATACGTCATAATATTTCAACACATTTCACAGATTAGAAGGATGGATTGATAGGCTGGTTTTTATACACTGAGGAGAATTTCAGATTAATTTCTATTTTTAGCACTTCATTTCCTTTTTATTTATTTTTTATTTAAGAGCACACTGACCACACATAACCAGAGCTTGGATTTTTAAATGGGGTCAGTCGCAACTTAAATTATAAGTCGTCTCATAACCATGCATGACCAGAGCTTGGATTTTTAAATGAGATTAGAGACAAAACTTATGTATTAAATATATATTTATCATTTCAGCTTTAAAAAGAAAAAAAAACTCCTCGGTATATAAAACCAAATATGGATGATAGAAATGTGGTAGATACAGAGATGGACTGTGAAATAAATTTCAAAATTAATTATATTATGAAATATGCTCGACTGTACTGGGATTATTGAAAATTTTCAATTATCACTAATTTTGAATAATAATAACATAGCCACAATTCCATCACAAATATTTTCACTGTTTATTCAAGATTATCTTAAAAAAAATAAACTCTCCACACTAATATAAAATCATGATGGATGGCAGACGTATGATAGGTAATGAAGATGGTCGTGAAATAATTGCCAGTTCAAAGATATTATAATAAATGTTCAACTATCATGAAAATATAAATAAAATCTCCTCTTGTTGTGAAATATAATGCAGTCACAATTTATCACAATTTCAAAATCTGATAATTATTTTGATGAATTACAAATACAGTTCAATTTTGATATTGATTTCAATTTCTGAATGAATAATTAATAAATAATTCTAAAATTGAAAATCAAATACAAGAGGAATATGCTGATCTATACACGAAGAGGAAGTAAATATAAGACAAAAAGAGTGTGTGGATTTATACATGGTGAAGATTTGAATCTAAGTACAAATGGATGAGACAAATATAAGGCGCTTCTGATACCACTTGGTGTCTCTATTTACGAGGAATTTTAACATGATACTGAACAAGAATGTCATAGACAAAAGAATTATTAAGTACCAAGCCCAAACAGACGAGATAATAGATTATGCACATATCAAAGCAGCTTGCATGTGATTCGAGAACAAACATTTTTTAAACCAGTATCAGAGCAACACAGAACATAGTTTCAAATCATACTTGTCAAGATGATGGCCACATATGATGATTCATGATCTAATGATTAAAATATTGTTTACTTGAAATCATTTGACGAATATGAAAATATCAGAATTTAATGAATCAATCACACCAGATTATAAATTTTTGATTCGAGATATGTGTGAGATTCAATAAATCAATAATTTCAAATGATTTTAAACAAACAAATATTTAAATCAAATAATCATGAAATAAGAGTGAATTTCAAGACCAGATTTACAAAAGAAATTTTCATAAGTATCTCAGACAAGTGTGAGATTAGATTCAGATCATTTACATCAAATTTGAGAGGTATTCATGAACTAGAAAATTAAAGTAATTTATTTGAAATCACTTGAATCAATGTCAAGTTCTGGGATATAATGAATCAGTCACACAAGGTTGATAATTTCAAATTTAGGAGGTGTGTGAGATTCAAAATATCAGGAATTTCAGATGATTTCAAACAAATTAATTTCAACTGTACTAATCATGAATAAAAATGAATTTTAAGATGTATCACTGAGACAAGACATTTAAAAAAAAAAATTCGAGCCATTCTGAAAATTACTGGAATTGTCATAACTGGTAAATAACAGTGTGCTGTAATGAGTATAATATTTTGAGCTTTTCTAAAATGAATTAGAATAAACTTAGAACTGCAAAGGTGTGTGAATTTCCATATAATTTTTAGATCTTCAAAACAATTTAGAATTCAGATTAACAGTGTTCAAGATATAACAAGAATACATCAACACCGTTAGGAATTCAGAAAACAGAAAATGAACTTCAAAACAATTGCTGATAAAAAAAATTCAGCATTTGGAAATGATTAAAATTATCAGAGTTCTATATACGTAAAACAAATTTCCAGAATATCATGAATACTGCAATTCAAGAAGCAAAGAAAATATGGCAGTGGCAAATCAAATCAGAATAGACAGAAGAAAGAGATAGAAGGGAGAAGAAGAAGAAATAAACAAAAGAAAAAAAAATCAAAACAGAAAATATTTACAGAGGTGAGTTTAGAGATCATACCAGAATCCAGTGTAAATCAGAATCTCTAACTCATCAGATCTTGGCCAAGGAACTGTAAAGAATATAGAAAAATAGAACAGCTTGAAATCAACCTCTTTTCAGCATAGCAGTTCCTCAACCATCACCGGTACCTAGCAGTTGAGTGAATCAAGTGGTCTAACAAAATTTGTAAAACCACTCTGAAATATGTTTACCACTTTTGGTACCCAAACCTGTTTGTATAACAAACCATCAGAATTAACCTTTGTACCCTTAGGAACCCAAATCTGTTTAAACTTAATGAAGCCCGTTTTATTTCCTTTTAGGTTCCAAGAATGTTTAAATGGTTTATTAGAGAACAAATTCACATTTTGCTTTTGATTCAAAAATCCTTTGGAATTATCAAAGTTCAAATTATCAAAACAATTATTTCCAAAGCAGTTTGAGGGACTTTTCAAATCATTTGAATCTCGTTTTTCAAAAACGTTATTTTTTCCAAAGCCGAGTCCACTTTTATTTCCGGATGAAAATTGATTTTTCAACATCATATTCAGAGATTTTTCACCATTAGAAATTTTTGCCAAAGTTGTTTCAAGTTGTTGAATTTTAGTTTTAAGATCACTATTTTCTTTCAATAAATCTGAACAACGATTTTCAGTGATCTTACATCTTTCAAAATCGTATTTCAAAACCAAATTTTCATCTTTAAGAAAATTAATTTTTGTTTGGGACTCAGCAATCTCAGATTCAAAATGTTTTCGATTTTTAGACTCAAATTTCTTGAATCTTTCAATCTCATTTTCAAGTTCTTCTAAAATCAGATTTGATTTCAACAAATTCTCCTTTTCAGCAATTTCAAATTTGGAATTTATATCTGTTTTAAAATTTTCAAATTCCTTTTGCAGAAGGTTATTCAAATTTGATAACTCATCCTTGTTCTCATTTAAGATCAGAATTTCATCTTCAAACTTTTGAATATTTTTATTGAGATGAACAAGATTGGTTTTTAATTTCAAACAATTTTTGCAAACTGAATTTGAAGAATTTTTAACATATTCAAGTTGTGATTCCAAATCATCAATTTTACTAGTCATCTCAAAATTCTTAGATTTCATAGACTTATTTCACAATTTGAGTTTATCAACAGATTTTGTTAAATCAAGACACATGTAAACCAAATCTTCATATGAGAAATTTTCTGTTTCAGCATTTGTTGATTCTCCATCATCTGATCCATCTGAAGTTTCATCTACATGACTTGTTAAGCATAAATCTGAATCTGAGTTGTCATCCTGGGGTTTTGAGCAGCTGTTGTCAATTTGTCCATACTTTGTATTGAGAGCTATCCAGATTTCCTGTGCAGTTAAACAATGGGAGATCAGACTGTATTGATCATCATCAATATAAGAATATAGAATATGTGTAGCACAAGAATTAAAAACTTTATCTACCATATCGTACCCATTGATAACAACATCCCAACATTTAATATTAACAGATTTTAAATAAACTTTCATTTTGGATTTCCAGTTTAAAAAATCTGTTCCAGTGAAAATAGTTGGAGATGAACTGGACTGACTCTCACTAGACTGACGACTAGGATTACCCATGACTCTAGAGTTAAAGAAATACCCGCTCTGATACCAAATGTTGGATCTAGTTTAACCCTAGAGGGGGGGTGAATAGGGTTTATCACAGTTTTTTTAACTGGATTAAAATTCTAATGAGATATATATTAATAAACAAATCACAGAATATATCAGAAACAGAAATGCAGAAAATAAATCACACACAGATATACCCAGCTTCGGCAAGCCCTGCCTACTGCTGCATTTCTAAGGTTTCTATTAGGTGATAGAACAGTTCTCGCATACAAGACCATGTACACTCGCAAACCCTGCTCCTATTCTAACCCTACGCTCAAAACCATAGACTGATCTAAACCCTTAGATCAGATTCCCCCTGATTACAACCCCGTAACCAGTAACCCAGATTTTACAGACTCTGTCAATTGTCAGTCAACACCCTGACTGAATTCACCTAGATTTTTACAGAACTTTAGAATCTGATTCAGAATGATTTACAAAGGAATTTAAAAACAGAACACAAAAAAAAACTAAAACCCTTGGAGTTTAAAGGAAAGGGTCATCCCCTTATTAATTAAAACACTTGGCTTAGATTAACTCTAGGCCGGCCCCTTTTGTAATTCAATTAGCCCGATCCTCTTTTGTCCTGAAGAAAGAAATGGCGGCTTCAACAACTAGGGTTTTTATTTTTTATTTTTTACAAAATTAAATCGGCTTCACGTTTGATCTAAAATAATCTCTGAAGCTTTGAATCTGTGGATGCTCTTGAATGTTCTCTCGTGACTGATTTGGGATGAGGATGATCGAAACTCCTAGAAGAATTGTAAGCTCTCTGAAACTTTCTTCTTTGGTTGCTTGAATTGATTTTGTTGTATTGTTTCGATGCGCCACTGCTAGTGATGATTTGGTGAAGTTAAATAGGAATACATAATCCTTGTATTGCTATGATTTCACATGAATGTCTCGATCTGAATTTGAGGGTTTCCTCTTTTGATTGGCTTTTAAAAAAAACTCGACTTTGAATGAGTGAGTCTCGACTTGTTCTTGGCTGAAATTTATGAAAGAAATTGCCCTTTTTTTAAAAGGATAAATCTGCTGTGAATTTGCAAAAAAAATCTGCTTTCCTCTTTTGAAAAATCTCGGTTTTGAATTGAATTCCTTGGCAAAAGAAAATTGCGTGACCCATTAATGTTTCCTCGATCGAAATGATATTTGTGTGGCCTTTTTTTTGAAAGATTCCTGGGATGAATTTTGTTGCCTGTTTTGAAATGCTTTTGCTCGAGAAGTAATTTCCTGAAATATACCATTTCTGGAAATAATTAAATGCAGAGAAAGATGATATAATTTCTTTTTGATTCCTTGCCAAAACATATTCTATATATTGCCACTTTTGAAAACTGTTTTTGCTGGAAATTATATTTCCAAAAGAATACTTTCCAATACTGGAAAATCTCTCATATTTTTAAAGCTTGCCAAAATATGATTTCCAGTTCTGTTTTGTGTGTTGTTCTTGACCCATGCACCAATATGTATATTCATTTCCATGTTATAAGCTGCTTTGAACTGTGCATTCTTGAGCTCGACCACTTGCTGTTGAGTAATGCATGTGTACACACAAACTTGTAAAATGTGAGAACCACTGATGCTAAAATCTGCTATTGAAAAAATTTGTGCACCATATATATGTCACACGGTTGCCTGTTTTGATCTTATTTGTTTGCTGAAAATCTTTCACCATTGTTGTTGATTCATGCTGTGTGAATATACCCATCCATTATCCATGTTAGATGTATATAAGAATGCAGTCTTGTGTTGGCTTAACATGTGATCTCCCACTGTTGTACCATTGCATTACTGTTCACTTGTACATGTTATATGCACCATGTGTATCCAAAAATTTGCAGTGCATACTGAAAAAATTCTGCCTTGTGCTGAATCACATTTGCATCTGCACATGCTTTCAAGCTTCATTTATGTAGGCTCGATCATTTGAGAAACTTGAACCTGATGAATTGCTGTTTAGTTAGTGCCATGCATTTGTGTATGTTGAATCACACTGTTTTGTTGTGTTCATGTCTTTGTCATAGCTCTATTTTGGTTGAGCTTGCTAAACCACCACTTGCTTTTGTGGTTGCACCATGTAGCTAGCCTTGTACTAGCTTGAGCCTGCTCCATGCAGTGTTGTTGCTTGCTACTGTCTTGTTCCATTACATTGAACCAGTCTTGTTCATGCCTCGACCATGTTGGATTGCCATTGAATCTGGGCTGTGTATACACTTGTGCTGGACCATGATTGTTTGACCTTTGCACTTGAATGTTTGCTGGCATATTTGTGTACCCCTGCTTGTGTGCTTGACAATTTTGAATACCATCCACATATGTTTTGAGGCTTGCTGTTCTTGCATTTGTACATGGCTCGACCACATTGAAACTGCTTTTGTATTGACTTGTGTTGACTTTGACTATACTGATTGACATTTGTTTTGCTGTTTTGAGTGTTGCATTGAGTCGAGACGGTCCACGTGGCTCCTCCTCAGCTGCATACAATGTATTCTGATTGGCGAGGCAGTACACATATGTATATTTATACATGTGTGTATATGCAGCCATCAGACTAATTTTCCTGTCCCTGCACTGTATATTCATAGTCTGCCTTGTGGTATTTACAGTGTATCACTGTGAATATCACAAGCTGTCTAGACACAGATTGATGGTTTTATAAATCAGATCAAGTCATGAAAAATGATGAGAAACACACCAGAAATCTGAGGCAGATAAAATTTTAAAAAATAAAATTTATGTTCGTGTGTATTCGTTTTATTCCTGTTGCAGTGTACTGTGTGTGTTTCTATTTTATTTGACAGGTAAGCAGAAGATGACTGGACTGACAATGAAGTGCTGTGAAGACTGAAGACTGAATACAGAAGATTGAAGACAGAAGACTAAGAGACAGTGTCTGTGAATGTAAATGTATCAGTGACTGTATATGGATATGAAAATGTAAAAACAGTGATTGCATATAAATATGAGATGTATAGACAATGTTATATTGAGGAGCTGTGTAACAACAGAATTGTACTGATGTTTGTAAACAAATTTGTTTGAAATAAAATAGTATTTTATTGTTGTCAAACAAACTTGTCTATCATATTCAGTTTATTTACACAAATACAATCTCATGTTGAAATATCTGTGAATGTGTACAAATAGTGGAGTCATAAAAATTTGTACTGTTTGAATATTGAAATAAAATATTATATTTAAATAAAATACTGTGTTAATATTTGAATTTATGTACAGTAGTATTTCACTTAAATATAAATATTATATTCCTGTCTATAATGTGATATAATAGTACAATAACAAACACATTTATAATAAAATATATTTGTTTGTTATCATCAAACAAAAATCATATAATTGTGTATACAACACCGTTATATACAACAGTACTATCCAACAAAGAAGAGCGTATAAGCATGCGCATTGAAGATTTTGTAAGTTATCTATTTTTTGTTTACCAATAATAATAACTTTATGTAGATTAGAAATTTAAATATCGTCCCATTTATAACTAGGAACGATGAGATTGAATGAGTGACTCGTGGCCAAGTGTTATTTGTTATATGCCACAATTTGCAATTACAACACAACAGACATTATACACGCATTTCTCAATGAAGTGGGACTTGGTGATTTCATTAATACGTTTTTACTTAAATATCATCAAATTATTTCATATTTTTAAATAGCTTCATTTAACCGTAAATTAACTTAGGTATAACAAACTTTTAAATTCAGATGTTCAGTTGACCAGGGCGTTCGCCTCCGACTGGTGGATGACGACCTATATGTTTTATTTTGGGTTTAAAGAGTTAGACATCACCACTTTCGACCTTACTGTGCTTACCGAACTTTTGGTAGGATTGGGTGAGTCATTACCCTATGATGAGCATTATCAGCGCTCTAACCTCTTATTGTTTTTAGTGCCTCATTTTGACTTCCAAATGGGTCGACTTCTGAATTAAAGTTGCGGGTTAGTTACATTAGACGGATAATCCTAAATTTAATCACTGTACACGACGAAGAAAACCACTTTTTAGTGATAGCACAACTATTTATTCTATATTTGATGAGAAACTTTTTTTTTCAAACCATCAAACACATTGCCGGTTGAACATGTAGGAACGGTTGCAGATTTGGCTTCGATAGTCCAGTTGTATATGAGTGGGGGACTTCAGTCCTAGCATATATATATATATCAGTCCTTAGACTATCTGTGTGTTGTCAGGGAGAAATCTGCGTCTATTACAGGTTTTTGGCAGGTTTTAAAGAACTGATACTACGAGTACTTCCGTTATATGACTTATCCGATGTTGGTTCCAACTTTATCAATATTCTTTCCTCAAGTTAGGGCGTGGGATCGTGAGAACCAGAGTCATGTGCAAGGAGGTTAGGCTCGTCACATATTTACACTGGCTCGTAATCAAATTGAGTTACGCACCACACGTGAGAGTATCATTTGGCATCCTTTTGTGGGTTCACCTTTTTTGATATATGTGGGTGTGGTTCATGTTGCATTGCTTTCGTCGAGACATTCTCCTTTAGTGTCATCTCCCCCCACTGGTGGTTGTTACTGGTTCATTGGGGAATTTTGTTAGAGGCGAATATTAGAAAGTGATTTCGTGTCTCATGATCCATGATAAACAAAGAAATGTGTTTATTTTATGCTCTTATATCTTATCCTTTATATATAAATAAATATTACTTGGGTATTATTTTGTCACTTCTAGAGATATGTTGACTAAGCCACATGCAGTCAGATAAATAGAAAATAAAGATCAAAATGTTGTGGATTTATATATGAAGACTTGCTGATGAAGTTCTTGAAGGATTTTCTCGATCAAATCGAGATCCATTTGAGATGTTTAACTACTTAAAACCAGGATCTATGTGGAATTATAAATCAAAATTAAAAGGGTTAGGTTTTTCATACTTTTGAATCCAAATCGATGAAGTCCCGAACGATCTCTGGACCAGAAATGGAACTGAAGTTTCGAATCCCTAGCATGTCAATCGCCATGCCTCCATAGTTTAGTCCACGAAAACGATCTCTTTTGGAATCGAATTGAAGAAGAGGAAAGGGGCGCAGTGCTAGCCGCCTTTTCTAGGGTTTTATTCTCTTTTTAATTAATCTAAAATTAGATTTCGGTTGTGTAATTAAGGTAACAACTTACCCTTTTATAAAATAAAGGTTTTACGCAATTCAAGGAATATAACCCTTTTACCATTTCAATTACCAAATAAAATTGTCAACGGTTTGAACAATTTTATTTAAAAAATTTATTTATCTAAAAAGAAAATGGCATTTTCCCCTTTATTTCATTCTGTATGTGTGACCCTATAGGTTATTACAACGCTGGCAATGATTTTAAATTATATTTAAAATCATAAACAGTAATTGGCATCTAGCAATACGTCGCTGCTACCCAGGTTATAATAAGATCAATGATTCGATGCAACCTTTTTGTGACCAGTGTATCAATGTAATATAATCCTTTTAACCAATATATCCAGGATTAAACTAGGGGCATGGATCGTATCATTCTCGTTATAATTTAATCCGATTTTCTTGATCGATGAGTAGACTGTTTAAAACAAATCATTATTTGAGCACGGCCATGCATTTCACAGTCTCACTCAATCAAGAGGCCAATGGATATCACTATGAATATATCGTAGGGTTAAATTCCATCTGGATCATTCATAATTTTCATTCGATTCAAGATATATTCAATAATCACCGTTATCATTACTCTGTTACGAAATAACTTTAGATGATATAAAAACACAAATATCCTCGAATAAAATTATAATGATTTCAGGTCTGAGGACCATTACATCACTGTCACTATGAGAACAACTTATGATACTGTTGATTATATTCCATGTAGTTATCTCACGGTGGGTCAGCCCAATACGCTATTCTCCAATACGTATTTATATCTTGACTTTAAATATCACGTATATTAATGATCAATGAGATGTGATCATCTGTCAATTAATATACTAGTCTCAATGCTTTATTGTTGTCCTATATAAACAATAAAACTCGACTAGGGACATTTAAGAATTATAATACTTATCACATTATATAATCTCAAGTTCAGTCTTACTCGAACTATATAATTCCGTATTATTATTCTAAGGACTTCTATTATGTTAATATTTATATTACGCAGTAAATATAACATAACATAATATATTTTTATTCCAAATAAAATAATAACATCAACAGTGTTATCTATCTCATCAAATGGATTGCCTCTAGGGCATAAACTCTAACAATCTCCCACTTGCACTAGAGTCAATCATTCACGTATCATATACTCATGAAACTAGTATGACTATTAAACTTCTTGTAACAACCCGGAATTTTGGGGCCAATTTAAAAATTTTATTTTATGAATTTTAAAGGAAACTGGATATTTAAAATAATTTATTTTTAATAATAACGACTAAAAATTTATTTTAATCATAGTTAAAACGAATAAATTCAGTTTAAGGGTAATAGGAGTTAGAACAGCGCTGCAGTTTGAAAATTTAAAATTTACATTAAATTGCAATCAGTTATCAAATTATATTAAGTAAAGCAGTTGTTAAGCTATTGGACAGTAACTGGCATTTTGTTATTAACAAATTTTGTAAACTTTTACAAATATATATTATAATTAAGTGAGAACTCTGATCCAAATTAAATAATTATATGTTAATGTTAATCGTGAGATTCTGATTTGTATACTATTGTTCTTGATCTGTGTTATGGTGATATTATAGAATAACTATGTTAGTCAGACCTTAAAATCTTGATGTAGTCATAATAAAATTCCCATCTTATTTCTATCTTTGCTCCGTTCTATTTGAGGCTAAAATTTTATTTACAAAACATAAATGATAAAGTTTTACTTTAATTTTGGTTTTTATTTTCATTCTATTTTCTTAAATAAAATTAAGACATACAATCTTGTTTGTTTATTTTGTTTTCGAGTTTAACATTTAATTTTGTTGTTAAAATAAAAAGGACAATTTTAACATAGTTTTTGTGGTCAAAATAAAAAGACTAAATCTTATGTTTCTATTGTTAACAAAATAAAATGACCAATTTTTATGTTGGTTTTGTCAACAAGATAAAAAGAACAATTTTTATGGTCATAAATTAAAGGACAATTTTTATCTCTATTTTTCTTACTAAAACAAAAGCAAACGTTTATCTTTTTGCACAAATCAAAATACTAATTTTTATTTTGGTTTTGGAGAACATAATAGAATGCAAGTTTAACATTTACTTTTATGTATAATATAAAATGTGAGTTTAAATATTCATTTTCGTTTACATATAAAAGTGAAGTTGGGACCTTTATTGTGACTCATCGGAACTACACCCAATTGTACTTGTGTTAAAATAGTGTGATGACGCAATTTACACCGTCGTGTTAATTTGGAATTATAATCAATGGAAATTAGAGGCATGTCATTCATTGCAAGAAAAAATAAAGAAGGAAAAAGAATAATGAAAATGAGAATAATAATGGCCGCATGCATTTCATTTATTTCTCCTATGTTCTCTCTCTCTTCCTCTCATATGCATATATGTCATATTTTATACCTTTTATAAATTCAAGAAAGAAAAAAATAGATAAACACCTATTAAATTAAATATTATTTAATATACATATAACCTAATATATATACGGTCAAAACTAAACCCTAATTCTTATTCTAAGCCGCCGTCATGTTCTTTATCAATGGCCCTAACACTCCTAAATTCCTTTCCCCTTTACTTTGAATCCATTCAGTAAAATTCGAAATTTCCAAAGCAAAAATGAAAGAGGGTCTCGAGAGACCACCGAACTGGTGGTGGTTGCGGGCGACGGTGGCACACAATAGGGGCTCTAACGTGGTGAAGACAGATGCAATATGAACTCCTGTAGTGGCAGTGTGACGTGAATGTTTAGTGGAAAGCTTTCGGTGAGATTCTATGTTTAATTTGATTTTTTTTCTCTCGTTGTATGAAAATCATTGTACGATGTGAATGAATATGAATCTGTGATGTATGCTTGAATATGGATGTTGTTACTTGTACTGTGATTGTCAGTTGATGTTGCATATGTGGTTGATACTATTGGGTTGAGTCGAAATGGAACCTTTGATTTTGTTAAAACAAATAAAGCACAAATATTTTGTTTAGTGAAACAAGAATGAAACTTTTATTTTTGTTTGTTATAACAAAAATAGACCTTTTTATATTTTTGGTTTATTGGAGATAAATGAAACATTTTTATATTTTATTTTGTTGGAAAACAAAAATGAAACATTCTTATATTTTATTTTGTTGAAGAACGAAATGAAACTTTTCTTTTTGTTTGTTGAAACATAGAATGCAACTTTATTTTTGATTTTGTTTTGTTAAAACATAATGAAACTTTATCTTTTTTTTTTTTGATTTTGTTTTGAAATTAAGATAGTGTTTGACTTTTATTTTTAATAAAAGATTAGAATAAAGATTATTCCTTTATTTTAAAAAGGAGTAAAAGGTAAAAGTTTATTTCTTTATTTTAAAGAAACTAAGATGTATAAGTTTTATCCTTTATTATAAAAAGGACTTTAATGAACAAAGTTTTGTTCTTTATTTTAATAAAGGACTTAAATGAAAAAAAAGTTTTATTTCTTTATTTTAAAATGAATAAAATTTGTTCTTTATTTAGGAACGGATTTAAAAAGGAAATAGTTTGTATATGGGCTGTTTACGTTAAATGAAATGGTATAAAGTGAATATGTTTATTGTAAATTTATTTCATTTAAAATGGATGAAATTGGAACCGTCATACCTATTATGTGAACATCGTTAATTGGGTATGTTATTTATGTTGTTATTTAATGCACTTGTATACACTGCCATTTACAAGCGACCTTGGCTTGTTTATGTGATTGGACGATCAATTTTAACACATTGTCCAGAAGCACCGTTTATTTTATAATATTTGAATGGTGTTGGTTGAAACCCCACACGGGTCATGGGTTGGCATTTGAATACACGTCACCCTTGGATTTAATTAGAAAATGCACTTTGGTTGTTGATGTTTGAAATTTGCTATGTAATAAATGTACAATTTCCGTATAATCGAATTATATGGAAATGAATGGTGTGGGTCTCATTCCAATTTTGAGTCAAACAAATAAATACGCAATTAATGCAATAAATTGGAAATTGGATTAAGGAGTTATGTATTTTACTATTTAAAAAGGATAAAATAGAAGTTTGGAATGAAAGAAATAAATTCCATTGATTACTCAATTAATAGAATTAATGGACTCTTAAATTAAGGAGGACATATCCTTGTTTATTTGGAAAGTTATAAAACAAATTTCTAGAATTGGTAAATTACATTCCAACTATAAGGAGAATTTGAAACTGAAAGATTATGTTTTATGTTAACATTAAATTTGGAAGATGGATTTCAAAACTTGACATAAATGATTGATTTAATGTTGGAATGGTAGGTTTTTAATATAACAATTAAAACCATTTTTGAAGTGATTATTATTATAGTATTATAATAATGGGGAAAAATTAATGTGTATTGAAATGGAAAGATAAGAATTTATATAAAGAGTATTTCAAGGAATGAATGATATTTTAGAGGTTTTAAAATATGAAATATTTTTAAACTAAGATTTTTAAGAAACAATTATAATTATAAATTATAAATTGTTCTTGGACACGAGGTTAGGTCACATGTATGGCGGAAGTCTGCCCGGAACCAACCGGCATATCCATCAGCCATAAATGTTGGGCCTAATGTGAGAGGTCCAAGTACACGAATACAATTTGGGTTTTGACTTGAGGTTAAGCCCAACTGTGGAATAAGTCTGCTCGGACCCAACCGGCATATCCAGCATCCACAAGTTGTAGGCCTAATGTGAGAAGTCTGGCCCATTATAAAACATAAATGGATTATATAACGAATTGGATTATTTAATCCATTTTAAATAGAAACATCATTTTAACCTGAATAAGTTTATTAACTTATATTATCCATTTTATAATGAATATTAAAAGAGTTAATTTCAAAATTAATATTTTGAAAATAATGTTTTAATATGAGAAATGATATTTTGATCAGAATAAATGGTTTATTTATGTTAAAATAAATAAAAGGAATTAAAAATGGTTTTATTATAACTACGGATTTACAATGAAATTTGAATTTGGGTTTATCGTGAATTATGTTTTAAATAACATTTATTCTTTAACCCGGATTAATGAGGGGATTAATTTCCTAATTTTTGATTAATTATTTAATAATGACTTTGGAAGGTTAAAACGAAATAAGGTTTTAATTAAAACTTTAACTAGATTGGAGAGGAATTAAGTAAATAAATAAGAACAAGAAATTAAAACCCTTTATTTACAAATAGTGTAAATAAAGAAGAAAAAGAAGATGAAACCATTTATTTATATTTAGGTAAATAAATAACAAAAGGATAAGAATATATTTATTTACATTTAGGTAAATAAGTAGGAAAAAGAAAAGTAAAAACATTTATTTAGGTAAATAAATAAGAAAAGGAAAATGAAAACATTTATGTATATCTAGGTAAATAAATAAATGATAGGAAAGTATAATTTATTTACATTTAGGGTAAATAAAACCAGAAGATAGAGAAGTATAATTTATTTACATTTAGAGTAAATAAAGCAAATGGTAGAAAAGAATAATTTATTTACATTTAGTGTAAATAAAACAGAGATAATAAAGGTGATATTTTTATCGTCATTTTATATGCGATAAAAAGAATAAATTTTTATAAGTAAAATCGCCAAATGATTTATATATATATATATATATATATAAATTATAAACTTAATGACACACGCGCGACAGTTCGCGTATCGACAATCGTAACTTTAAATAGTTATACCGAAAGATCCGACCATCGGATTTTCCCAAAACTAGAACCGTTAGGACCGCTTTGGGAAGATCTTTCCAACGATATAAACTTCATCAAAATCCAACGGTTAGTTTTCGAGATAAGTGTAAATCAAATTTGGTTGAAAACAGCGCCAGGGTCGCCCATTGACCCGAAGCGTCATTATATTAATTTAAGTTATTTTTATTTAAATAAAAATAGAAATAGGTCGCTATTAAATACCAATAACGATATGAAATGATTTCAAGTTATATATATATATATGCGAGAATCATTTGAAAAGTCCGAGTTCAATCTCATTTCAAATGATTATACGACGATCTAAGTCGAAGAGTTGAAGACGGTGATTGAAGACCGACGATCTTCACATCGAATGGATGTGTTGCTACTGAGACCCATGAGAGGAGTAGCTACCTTGAAAGGGGTTCAGTGGTGGCCATTCGGACGTAGTGTTGATTCGTACGGATTTGACTTTCGCTCAGACCCAGAGCATAAGTTTATAAATGGAATGTATGTCTGACGTTGTAGTCCTTTATACTACATTCGTTGATCTCTGTTAATATATATCTGTTTGGTGGTTAACGCCCTTCTCTGAGATGTACGAACTTAGAGGTTATATATTGGTAGAAATCAATGGGGTGGTATGGATTGACAATGTGGCATGCCACGATGCATGAATTAAGGCTTTTGTTGAAAAGCAGGCCTTGTGGTCGATGATCAAAGCACGTTCTGTTTAGGCGTAGCTTTGTGTATAGCACGACTTCGCGAGCCTCACACCCCGGTATGAGTCAAAAACGGGATACGGACTGCAGGGAGTGCACACGTTTCTTTCTAGCTAGAGTGATGTCAGAGACCTACCAGCGCTGACATTTTACTTATGTGGATGATGGATTTTGAGGTACCTCGTGTTTTATAGGCCGTTGGTGGTCATACTATAGGTTCAAAGGAACCGGGAAGCGTGTGTTCAGGCATAACTAATCCACTGCCGATAGGCGGGGACCGGCCCTGAAGATCCAAGGGTTCACTGCGGGGGATCCTGAGGCATTTGCTAGAGTGTCTCGAATCGGAGAGGAGCTTGCCCCTAGCCTCGACTCATGATGGAAATCCAATTTCCGATACGACCTTGCGGTTTTGATTGTAGAACTAGTATGGCGACATGATATATGGTACCCATGCCGTCTATGATTTATACATTATGATTGAAATGTTTTTATTGGAACATATACACACTAGTATTAAACCCGTTTTATCGTATCAAGCATCTCTTGACCATTATAAAGTAAAACCCTATCCTCTGGTTTGCGTTGCATTGTGTGATGGGACTTGGGTCTTATAATGGTTTCATTTTTCTAAAAAGCATTGCGTTGTTTAACGATTTACTTTAATTTATGCACCGGCAATCCATTGGGATAAAACCCGTTCCGCATTAGCGGCGTGGTCCTTGGATTTGCCTTATTAGTTAAATTAGTTTAGAATTCTCACACCAGTCCCATGACTGACCTGTAGTTTGTTTCACTTTGCAAACTCGGGTGCCCTCTTTTCCACACGGGCAGTCGAGTAGCTTTTTGCAGATATCTATCTCTTTAGCAGGATCCTGGATCGAAGCCTAAAGCTGTGTCCAGAAAATAGAAGTCTTCCGCTGTTTAATGTGTTAAATCTGTTGTAATTTATCTTCCGTTGTAATTTAATTTTGATGTACTCTGATATTCTGTACTCTGATGTTATGTTATCATGATGTAATAAAAGTCTGCTGTTATTGTTCTAATGTTTTGTATTCCCAAAGTTAAAGTATTCGATGATTTCCAACCTTTGGGTCAGACCTGTGTGGTTTATGGTCGATTCAAAGAGCGGGAATTTTCGGGTCTTTACAGTTGTTATCAGAGCTCTGGTTAGCTCAAAATCTTTGGGTACAACTCATTAGAACTAAACAAAAGACTCATCAGAGATTGGATTAGTAATATCCAATAAGAATACTCATTAGAGATAGGATCAGCAGTATCCTAGAATGAGAAAACTCATTAGAGATGGGGTTAGCAATGCCCTAGAATGAGTTAAGAGTAATAAGTTCATAATTAACGTATTTTGATTATATATATAATCCAATATTTGGAAATATAATTTTTGAATATATAAAAGCTATATATTTGATAAGTTAGTCCACAATTGAAATTAATAAAAGTAAAATTGAAATTTAGTTAATAAATTAAACAACTTATAGCTTAGTTCCTTTTCGAGGACGAAAAGATTTTAAGTGGGGGAGACTGTAACAACCCGGAATTTTGGGGCCAATTTAAAGTTTTTATTTTATGAATTTTAAAGGAAACTGGATATTTAAAATAATTTATTTTTAATAATAACGACTAAAAATTTATTTTAATCATAGTTAAAACGAATAAATTCAATGTAAGGGTAATAGGAGTTAGAACAGCGCTGCAGTTTGAAAATTTAAAATTTACATTTAATTGCAATCAGTTATCAAATTATATTAAGTAAAGCAGTTGTTAAGCTATTGGACAGTAACTGGCATTTTGTTATTTACAAATTTTGTAAACTTTTACAAATATATATTATAATTAAGTGAGAACTCTGATCCAAATTAAATAATTATATGTTAATGTTAATCATGAGATTCTGATTTGTATACTATTGTTCTTGATCTGTGTTATGGTGATATTATAGAATAACTATGTTAGTCAGACCGTAAAATATTGATGTAGTCATAATAAAATTCCCATCTTATTTCTATCTTTGCTCCGTTCTATTTGAGGCTATAATTTTATTTACAAAACATAAATGACAAAGTTTTACTTTAATTTTGGTTTTTATTTTCATTCTATTTTCTTAAATAAAATTAAGACATACAATCTTGTTTGTTTATTTTGTTTTCAAGTTTAACATTTAATTTTGTTGTTAAAATAAAAAGGACAATTTTAACATAGTTTTTGTGGTCAAAATAAAAAGACTAAATCTTGTGTTTCTTTTGTTAACAAAATAAAATGACCAATTTTTATGTTGGTTTTGTCAACAAGATAAAAAGAACAATTTTTATGGTCATAAATTAAAGGACAATTTTTATCTCTATTTTGCTTACTAAAACAAAAGCAAACGTTTATCTTTTTGCACAAATCAAAATACTAATTTTTATTTTGGTTTTGGAGAACATAATAGAATGCAAGTTTAACCTTTACTTTTATGTATAATATAAAATGTGAGTTTAAATATTCATTTTCGTTTACAAATAAAAGTGAAGTTGGGATCTTTATTGTGACTCATCAGAACTACACCCAATTGTACTTGTGTTAAAATAGTGTGATGACGCAATTTACACCGTCGTGTTAATTTGGAATTATAATCAATGGAAATTAGAGGCATGTCATTCATTGCAAGAAAAAATAAAGAAGGAAAAAGAATAATGAAAATGAGAATAATAATGGCCGCATGCATTTCATTTATTTCTCCTATGTTCTCTCTCTTCCTCTCATATGCATATATGTCATATTTTATCCCTTTTATAAATTCAAGAAAGAAAAAAATAGATAAACACCTATTAAATTAAATATTATTTAATATACATATAACCTAATATATATACGGTCAAAACTAAACCCTAATTCTTATTCTAAGCCGCCGTCATGTTCTTTATCAATGGCCCTAACACTCCTAAATTCCTTTCCCCTTTACTTTGAATCCATTCAGTAAAATTCGAAATTTCCAAAGCAAAAATGAAAGAGGGTCTCGAGAGACCACCGAACTGGTGGTGGTTGTGGGCGACGGTGGCACACAATAGGGGCTCTAACGTGGTGAAGACAGATGCAATCTGAACTCCTGTAGTGGCGGCGTAACGTGAATGTTTAGTGGAAAGCTTTCGGTGAGATTCTATGTTTAATTTGATTTTTTTTCCTCGTTGTATGAAAATCATTGTACGATGTGAATGAATATGAATCTGTGATGTATGCTTGAATATGGATGTTGTTACTTGTACTGTGATTGTCAGTTGATGTTGCATATGTGATTGATACTATTGGGTTGAGTCGAAATGGAACCTTTAATTTTGTTAAAACAAATGAAGCACAAATATTTTGTTTAGTGAAACAAGAATGAAACTTTTATTTTTGTTTGTTATAACAAAAATAGACCTTTTTATATTTTTGGTTTATTGGAGATAAATGAAACATTTTTATATTTTATTTTGTTGGAAAACAAAAATGAAACATTCTTATATTTTATTTTGTTGAAGAACGAAATGAAACTTTTCTTTTTGTTTGTTGAAACATAGAATGCAACTTTATTTTTGATTTTGTTTTGTTAAAACATAATGAAACTTTATCTTTTTTTTTTTGATTTTGTTTTGAAATTAAGATAGTGTTTGACTTTTATTTTTAATAAAAGTTTAGAATAAAGATTATTCCTTTATTTTAAAAAGGATTAAAAGGTAAAAGTTTATTTCTTTATTTTAAAGAAACTAAGATGTATAAGTTTTATCCTTTATTATAAAAAGGACTTTAATGAACAAAGTTTTGTTCTTTATTTTATTAAAGGACTTAAATGAAAAAAAAAGTTTTATTTCTTTATTTTAAAATGAATAAAATTTGTTCTTTATTTAGGAACGGATTTAAAAAGGAAATAGTTTGTATATGGGTTGTTTACGTTAAATGAAATGGTATAAAGTGAATATGTTTATTGTAAATTTATTTCATTTAAAAGGGATGAAATTGGAACCGTCATACCTATTATGTGAACATCGTTAATTGGGTATGTTATTTATGTTGTTATTTAATGCACTTGTATACACTGCCATTTACAAGCGATCTTGGCTTGTTTATGTGATTGGACGATCAATTTTAACACATTGTCCAGAAGCACCGTTTATTTTATAATATTTGAATGGTGTTGGTTGAAACCCCACACGGGTCATGGGTTGGCATTTGAATACACGTCACCCTTGGATTTAATTAGAAAATGCACTTTGGTTGTTGATGTTTGAAATTTGCTATGTAATAAATGTACAATTTCCGTATAATCGAATTATATGGAAATGAATGGTGTGGGTCTCATTCCAATTTTGAGTCAAACAAATAAATACGCAATTAATGCAATAAATTGGAAATTGGATTAAGGAGTTGTATATTTTACTATTTAAAAAGGATAAAATAGAAGTTTGGAATGAAAGAAATAAATTCCATTGATTACTCAATTAATAGAATTAATGGACTCTTAAATTAAGGAGGACATATCCTTGTTTATTTGGAAAGTTATAAAACAAATTTCTAGAATTGGTAAATTACATTCCAACTATAAGGAGAATTTGAAACTGAAAGATTATGTTTTATGTTAACATTAAATTTGGAAGATGGATTTCAAAACTTGACATAAATGATTGATTTAATGTTGGAATGGTAGGTTTTTAATATAACAATTAAAACCATTTTTGAAGTGATTATTATTATAGTATTATAATAATGGGGAAAAATTAATGTGTATTGAAATGGAAAGATAAGAATTTATATAAAGAGTATTTCAAGGAATGAATGATATTTTAGAGGTTTTAAAATATGAAATATTTTTAAAATAAGATTTTTAAGAAACAATTATAATTATAAATTATAAATTGTTCTTGGACACGAGGTTAGGTCACATGTATGGCGGAAGTCTACCCGGAACCAACCGGCATATCCAGCAGCCATAAATGTTGGGCCTAATGTGAGAGGTCCAAGTACACGAATACAATTTGGGTTTTGACTTGAGGTTAAGCCCAACTGTGGAATAAGTCTGCCCGGACCCAACCGGCATATCCAGCATCCACAAGTTGTAGGCCTAATGTGAGAAGTCTGGCCCATTATAAAACATAAATGAATTATATAACGAATTGGATTATTTAATCCATTTTAAATAGAAACATCATTTTAACCTGAATAAGTTTATTAACTTATATTATCCATTTTATAATGAATATTAAAAGAGTTAATTTCAAAATTAATATTTTGAAAATAATGTTTTAATATGAGAAATGATATTTTGATCAGAATAAATGGTTTATTTATGTTAAAATAAATAAAAGGAATTAAAAATGGTTTTATTATAACTACGGATTTACAATGAAATTTGAATTTGGGTTTATCGCGAATTATGTTTTAAATAACATTTATTCTTTAACCCGGATTAATGAGGGGATTAATTTCCTAATTTTTGATTAATTATTTAATAATGACTTTAGAAGGTTAAAACGAAATAAGGTTTTAATTAAAACTTTAATTAGATTGGAGAGGAATTAAGTAAATAAATTAGAACAAGAAATTAAAACCCTTTATTTACAAATAGTGTAAATAAAGAAGAAAAAGAAGATGAAACCATTTATTTATATTTAGGTAAATAAATAACAAAAGGATAAGAATATATTTATTTACATTTAGGTAAATAAGTAGGAAAAAGAAAAGTAAAAACATTTATTTAGGTAAATAAATAAGAAAAGGAAAATGAAAACATTTATGTATATCTAGGTAAATAAATAAATGATAGGAAAGTATAATTTATTTACATTTAGGGTAAATAAAACCAGAAGATAGAGAAGTATAATTTATTTACATTTAGAGTAAATAAAGCAAATGGTAGAAAAGAATAATTTATTTACATTTAGTGTAAATAAAACAGAGATAATAAAGGTGATATTTTTATCGTCATTTTATATGCGATAAAAAGAATAAATTTTTATAAGTAAAATCGCCAAATGATTTATATTTATATATATATAAATATAAATTATAAACTTAATGACACGCGCGCGACAGTTCGCGTATCGACAATTGTAACTTTAAATAGTTATACCGAAAGATCCGACCATCGGATTTTCCCAAAACTAGAACCGTTAGGACCGCTTTGGGAAGATCTTTCCAACGATATAAACTTCATCAAAATCCAACGGTTAGTTTTCGAGATAAATGTAAATCAAATTTGGTTGAAAACAGCGCCAGGGTCGCCCATTGACCCGAAGCGTCATTATATTAATTTAAGTTATTTTTATTTAAATAAAAATAGAAATAGGTCGCTATTAAATACCAATAACGATATGAAATGATTTCAAGTTATATATATATATGCGAGAATCATTTGAAAAGTCCGAGTTCAATCTCATTTCAAATGATTATACGACGATCTAAGTCGAAGAGTTGAAGACGGTGATTGAAGACCGACGATCTTCACATCGAATGGATGTGTTGCTACTGAGACCCATGAGAGGAGTAGCTACCTTGAAAGGGGTTCAGTGGTGGCCATTCGGACGTAGTGTTGATTCGTACGGATTTGACTTTCGCTCAGACCCAGAGCATAAGTTTATAAATGGAATGTATGTCTGACGTTGTAGTCCTTTATACTACAATCGTTGATCTCTGTTAATATATATCTGTTTGGTGGTTAACGCCCTTCTCTGAGACGTACGAACTTAGAGGTTATATATTGGTAGAAATCAATGGGGTGGTATGGATTGACAATGTGGCATGCCAAGATGCATGAATTAAGGCTTTTGTTAAAAAGCAGGCCTTGTGGTCGATGATCAAAGCACGGTCTGTTTAGGCGTAGCTTTGTGTATAGCATGACTTCGCGAGCCTCACACCCCGGTATGAGTCAAAAACGGGATACGGACTGCAGGGAGTGCACACGTTTCTTTCTAGCTAGAGTGATGTCAGGGACCTACCAGCGCTGACATTTTACTTATGTGGATGATGGATTTTGAGGTACCTCGTGTTTTATAGGCCGTTGGTGGTCATACTATAGGTTCAAAGGAACCGGGAAGCGTGTGTTCAGGCATAACTAATCCACTGCCGATAGGCGGGGACCGGCCCTGAAGATCCAAGGGTTCACTGCGGGAGATCCTGAGGCATTTGCTAGAGTGTCTCGAATCGGAGAGGAGCTTGCCCCTAGCCTCGACTCATGATGGAAATCCAATTTCCGATACGACCTTGCGGTTTTGATTGTAGAACTAGTATGGCGACATGATATATGGTACCCATGCCGTCTATGATTTATACATTATGATTGAAATGTTTTTATTGGAACATATACACACTAGTATTAAACCCGTTTTATCGTATCAAGCATCTCTTGACCATTATAAGGTAAAACCCTATCCTCTGGTTTGCGTTGTATTGTGTGATGGGACTTGGGTCTTATAATGGTTTCATTTTTCTAAAAAGCATTGCGTTGTTTAACGATTTACTTTAATTTATGCACCGACAATCCATTGGGATAAAACCCGTTCCGCATTAGCGGCGTGGTCCTTGGATTTGCCTTATTAGTTAAATTAGTTTAGAATTCTCACACCAGTCCCATGACTGACCTGTAGTTTGTTTCACTTTGCAAACTCGGGTGCCCTATTTTCCACACGGGCAGTCTAGTAGCTTTTTGCAGATATCTATCTCTTTAGCAGGATCATGGATCGAAGCCTAAAGCTATGTCCAGAAAATAGAAGTCTTCCGCTGTTTAATGTGTTAAATCTGTTGTAATTTATCTTCCGTTGTAATTTAATTTCGATGTACTCTGATATTCTGTACTCTGATGTTATGTTATCATGATGTAATAAAAGTCTGCTGTTATTGTTCTAATGTTTTGTATTCCCAAAGTTAAAGTATTCGATGATTTCCAACCTTTGGGTCAGACCTGTGTGGTTTATGGTCGATTCAAAGAGCGGGAATTTTCGGGTCTTTACACTTCTGTTGCGACAGAGTTTAATTCAGTAGGTCTTCAACATTACAACATTTGTAACTTTGCAGATATGTTCATTTCCTCTGTGAACAACTTCACATAGGAATTATATTTCTTAAATATATGTTTGGATCTATAACGAGTTTAATGTTTTAGGCCTGAGCAACAGCCATATTGTTATCACAATGTATATCATTGGATCAACAATGAATTAAGTTCAATCATGAACTTCTTAATCCAAACATTTTCTTTCTTAGAATCAATATTTATTTCTTGTTTTAAAACTAACATAATTTACAATAATTAATGTGTTATCAAATAACATTAGAATTATTGTCTCACTCCTACTCAATTTCTTGTCCATACAAGATAGAGTGACATTTTGTGGTTTCGAGACATTTCGACTTCTATTTCATTCCTATCGGTATCTTAGAGACTGGTTCTCCTTTATAAAGGATATCAATTTGAGCAATAAACATTTTATTCTCAGAGAATTTGTAGAAATAATATCCATTTATATCTCGCGGATATTAAACAAAATAGTTATCTTATTTGGGTCCGATCTTATCAGAGGGAGGACATTTAATAAACGCTTTGCATCCAAATCTGCGCATTTAGACACACTAGGACATTTCCTAGTCCATGTCTTATATGACCTCTTTAAAATCATTTTAGTAGGATTAAATGCAATTGTTCCAAATTTAATTTATTGGAAGATCTATATGACTTATCTTGGTCGTACCATATCTTATAAGGTGCGATTACTCCTTTTGGACACACCATTTCAATGTGGTGTTCTAGGTGGAGTTGGTCGTGAAATAATTTCAAACTCATCTGGATAGTTATTAAATAGTTGGCTTAAATGTTCCTTTTTCGACCTGTTCGAAAAGTATTTATTTTCTATTAAAATTGGTTTCTATCTCCATTTTGAATTCTTTGAACTTTTCAAAGGATTCTGATATGTGTTTCATAAGATACACATATCTGTATCTACTGATATTAGTAGTAAATATAATGAAGTAATAAAACCTACCTCTAGTTTATGTATTCATTGCTCCAAATACAATATTATGTACGAGACCCAATACTTATCACTCATTCACTGTGTCAAGTGAAAGATGATTCAGTTATCTTGCCTAATAAACAAGATCTGCATTCTTCATATAATTCAAGATCAAATGATCTCAAAATTCCATCATTATGGAGTTTTGATATACTTTCTTGTTTACTGGGCTAACTGGCAATGCTAAAGGTATATTGGATTTAAATCACTAAATTTAATCCACTCATTATTAGTGTCAAGTACATTATAGTTAAGGATTTATAAAGATCATTAACTATTCATGAAATTCCATACGATATTTCATTTAAATAAAATGAATAACAATTATTCTTTTATTACAAATGAAATTCAAACTTGTCTGAGCAAGATATATTATAACATTTATTTTAAACGGAATTTCATAATAACAATTATTTTTATTAATTTTATTAAGCCAGTAAACACAACAAGAATCAACTTTTTATGGATAATCCAGCAACTTTTGTTTCATTTCCATTCGTAAGTCCACTTGTCATTTTATCAGATTTCTACTTATTCTGCAATTTCTTTAAATCAATCATACATTTATGTGATTTATATCTAGTATCTAATACTAGGAATATATAAGTAAATTATTATAACATTAATATCTTTTCAGTTGAAGTCATACTTTGACTTTGGTTTTAGATCCTCTATATTTGTTAGAATAATTACGTTTAATTTGTTTGAGGACAATCCTCAAATTTCAATGTTAGTCAAGAAATTTGATTTAATTCACTTTATATTCTTCTTAAGGATTAATTTAAATTATCGAGTTATTTATTATTTAATATCTACATTAGATAAAATAATAACTGATTCTGTAATATTTATTTAATCACAAAATTTTGACAATCAAAATTTATATTAACGTAAATATTTAATTTAAACTAAAATACGCTCCCACTCAAATTAGCATCCCTCTGTTTATATATGTATATCATTATATACATATAATGGTGTTCCAAGATCCATATCTAGTCATGCCTTGACCCAACTTTGGCTAAACCCAAAACACAACCTTTTAGGTAGACATCTTATGTCAACTATATCGTCTATATAACTCTTGGATCGCATGTTGAACAGTTTGTTCAGTATTATTCATTTGCTCAAAATATACAGAATAATTCATGCTTTTGTCTCTAAGGCCATAATCCTATTATGCAGCCTAGTTAAGTCAGACCCAATAATAGGTTGGAGCACTACATTTTACTCCATCGCATATAACCAAAATAAAAGGTGCACAGCGCTTTGGCGTTAGTTACAACCATTGATCTTGGACAGTGATGAGTATATTATTGGAAGACGTCACCATGACTTAATATAACAAAATTTGCTATAAAGGCAATTTATAATTCGTAGTGGTGAACAATATTAGTTTTATTTACATGTATCGAAATACATGTATTATTTATATATATATTCATAATATACATCGAATTTAAGTAGAATATATGTATGTAACAAATATATATATATATATATACATACATACTTAAATTCAGGAATCATGCATATGTTTTGAACATTTCAAAATATTGGTTATTTCAATCTCTAGAATCAGAGATTATATTCAAATCTTACACGAATTTTACTTAACCAATTCAAAATTTATATGTATATATATACATTTATATCTAATTTGGTATGTACATATGAACATTAAAACCTTTTAATAATATCCATATGTCTACAAGCAATTCTCTTGTCATCAGTTGCATTAATATCACATAACAGACTTATAATTATTAATGATGACCATCTGAAACTTTACTGTAAAAATAATTATAGCAATATACATTAACACGCATAGACTGGGCCAACTAAAACAATTATAATCAGAACACATTGACACATAGCCTTCTACAATAGTGTCATTACAGAAAATGTATATGAACAATTAAAATGCCAGACTTTAATTCACACACAGCACAATATTTTACATGTATATCTAGATATTTAGCATTTAGCATCATTGTGCCATATTACAAAATATATACATCAACATTTCAAGTCAAACTTGAAAAAAATGTGTTTACATATATACACTTGATTAGCGCATACTCCACTGAAACAATTTCAGTGTACCATATAAAGCTTATGCTGCTCACTGTAATTGGATGATGCTCCTACTGAAACATTTTCAGTGCGCAAAATTATCCTTGTGCCCCTTTTATGTGAAGACCCGCAATTTCCCCGTAAAGGAAAGCGTCGGATAGTTCGAGAACAAGCCACAACAGAACGCATACAGAAGAACGTTTCATCGTATATTACAACAATGCATCAGATTACAAGAATATACAGAGTATAAATGAATATTACACAGAAATATCAGAGATTTAAATTACATTTAAATACATAGCAGCGGAAAATAATACAATACACAACTAGAAGAGATATACGTATACAAAGCTTTTCGGATATCGTTCCAGCTGTAAACCAGGATCCTGTGAATATAAATCTGCAAAACCAAAACTACTAGCTGCCCGTGTCAAAATAGGGGCACCCAGAGTTTAGGTTAAAACAATAAACTCCAGGTCAGTCATGGGACTGGTGTGAGAACTAAAACAGTTATAATTCTTTATTTTAAAGTTCGGTAAATCAAGGGACCACGCCGTATAACACGGAACGGGTTTCCTCCCAAGAATACCAGTGCATAAAACAAACAGTGCAATGCTAAATAAAGAAAAATGAAGCTGTTATAAGACCCAGGTCCCATCACACAATGCAACGCAAGCCGGAGGATAGGGTTTTTACCTTATAACAGCCAAAGCATGCTTGATACGTTTAAAACAAATCATTTGATACTATAATAAGTGCATAGCGTATAAAACAACTTCAAATCATAAATATCAATCATAGGCGGCATGAGTGCCCCATCCCACTATGTCACCATACTAGGTTCTACAAATAAAACCGCAAATGTCACGTATTTGGAAATTGGATTTCCGTCTATGAACCGAGGCAAAAGATAGTCCTCAACCGATTCGAGACGCTCTAGCCCGTGTCTCAGGAACAGAACGCATCGTCCCTTGGAGCGACAGGGCCGGTCCACCGATGTGGATTAAACTTAAACCCTGAACACTGCGTTTCCCCACCCTTTGGGGTGTCAATGAGCCAACGAATGACTCCATCGGTTCGAGAACGACCGATCAATCCGAGGCGCCTCGCAACAGCAACAACCACATAAGTCAAACTCGTCAGGGCGTGTAAAACCACTGACGCCACTTCTAACTAGAAAGAAACGCATGCCCTCCCTGAGGTCCGTCTCCCGTTTTTGGTTCATACCGGGTGTGAAACACGCGAGGTAAACGTTACACAAAGCTACGCCACAAAGGCCGTGCTTTGATCATCACCACAAGACTTTGCTTTTCAACAGAAGCCTCGATCAACTGCCACTTAGGCATGCCACACAGGCAATTCACTCCATGCGTTTGATATCCATCAATATATAACCCCTGAGCTCGTACGTCTCAGAGAAGGGCGTTAAGCAAGAGAATAAATTCTCCGCCGCCAAACAGATATATATTTAATAGAGATCAATCACACGGACTAAAATCCAATGTCAGACACACAGTCCATTTACAAGTCCGTTCTGGGTCTGAACGAAACCGGAGGCACCTAGTACCCCGCATATCCATCGATCTCCAAGTACGTCTGGACGATCACTAACTGTTTCCATCTTCTTGGGTGTACAGCCCAATCAAGATCATCAGTTATCACCCAAACAACGTGAAGACTTCCGGTCTTCGACCATCGTCTTCATCTTCGACTTATCGTCGTATCAGTTATTCAGAATGGGATAAACCCGGTCTTTCCGAATAACTCGCGTATATTTTAAATAAGTGTTACACAAACACAACATACGCCTCATTCCAATTCATTAGTCACTAATCGTAAATTAATCAAGAGAATAATTTCCCAAATATTAACCCCGAAGGCCGAAACCAACATCAGATCAATATCCAGAAAACCATTCTGCTTGGCTAACCGACAGTTAGTTTCTAAATTTCACATTCATAGGGAAAGATTCCCATTAATTTTATCAAAGATAAATTCCTTGAATTTATTCTTTAATCCATTTTTGAATATCAATTCAAACTAGTCGGGATTAGCGAACCTTACCGAAGTAATCATTTGTTTTAATTTCCCAATCCCAACCTATTCATCCCATGAAGTAAAACTGGTAATACTTCATATCTAACACCACAGTGTTATCGGTAAATTCAATTACCATTTCACGTTCAAATCTAATTAAAGATTTAACTATCGCCTGGAGCAAAACTGGTGATACTCCATTTTCGATCTTTTCAATCTAATTAAAGATTCATTAAAACTCTACTTAGTTTTAATCGTTAACTGGGTTAAAGAATCAGTGTCATTTAAAACATAGTTCACGATAAACCCAAAATCACATTCCATTAATTATCGGGTTAAAGAACGAGTGTTGTTTTTAAAAACACTGTCCACGATAAACCCAAAAATCAATATCCATTCAATTCCAATTAAATATTATTTAATTGGTACACTTCATTAAATCTAAATAAAAAGATTTAATCTTTTCCCAACTGGGTTCAAGAACAGTGTTAGTGAAGACACCATTCACGACAAACCCAAATCACATTTGATATTCAATACAAGGCTCTGAATAGAAAATATATCGGCTTATATTCAATATCAAATTCTACGACTAACAAATGTCGTATTGGAAATAACGATATAAATATATATCTTTCAAATTTCCATAACAACATCTGTATAATCACGAATTCCAACATCGAAATATTCCGAAGACACTTCGATTCAAACCCACTCCAATGCAATCATTGGAAATTTTGGTTATTTTCAAAACCCTTTTCAAATTCAATTTATTTATTTAAAAATAAATAGAATTATAATTCTAGTTCAAAACTAGTTCATTTCGATAAAAATCTATTTTTATCTTTTCAAATATGGAGTTTTTCATCCCAAATCTTCACAAATCGTTTCTTATGATTTTACACAAATTATTACTATTTTTAATAATTTTATCAAGGCCCGTACAGTCGATTTCCATCAATGGCCATCGAACTGCACTTACAGCGACCTTTTTCGAATTTGATTTGGACGTATCTCCAAATCCAACCGTTAGATTTCAAATTTCTAACATTCATTAGAAAGCTCTTTTCGATACGAACCCAACGGTTCCGGTTTTAGGAGAATCCGACGGTCGGATCTCCCGTAATGCCCGTTTGAAATAAATGGTCGAAATTCACGAACTGCCGCGGCGCGGCGCGTTCTATTCAGGCCATTATATTATATATATAATATATATAATATATACTTCGTCGATTTCTATTTAAAACGAATTATATAAATAGTTTTAAAATTCGTTTCAAAATCTATTTCAACTTCCATTTCAATTCAAAGCAAAATTGAATTCTTCTTTATAAATTCGTTTCTAAATTCATTTCTATTCAATTCAAATTTCAATTCAATTTGAATTCATTTCAATTCGCTTTCAATTCAATTTGAATTCGTTTTCAATTCAATTCATTTCGAAATCGTTTTCAATTCAATTTATTTCGAAATCGTTTTCAATTCACTTTGAATTCGTTTTCAATTCACTTTGAATTCGTTTTCAATTCACTTTATTTCGAAATCGTTATATATTCAATTCATTTCGAAATCGTTTTCAATTCCATTCATTTCGAAATCGTTTTCAATTCCATTCATTTCGAAATCGTTTTCAATTCAATTCTTTTCGAAATCGTTTTCAATTCAATTCTTTTCGAAATCGTTTTCAATTCAATTCATTTCGAAATCGTTATATACTCAATTCTTTTCGAAATCGTTTTCAATTCAATTCTTTTCGAAATCGTTTTCAATTCAATTCATTTCGAAATCGTTATATATTCAATTCATTTCGAAATCGTTTTCAATTCAATTCATTTCGAAATCGTTATATATTCAATTCATTTCGAAATCGTTATATATTCAATTCATTTCGAAATCGTTATATATTCAATTCATTTCGAAATCGTTTTAAAATCGATATAAATATCGATCACGTCAAAATGGCGTCAATCTAATCAACACGGCTTCATATATTTCTATTTCCAAATATTCTATTTCGAATATTTCTATTTCAAATATTTCGTTCAACACATGACCAATCTCAATGGATGAGTACTGTCAACACATGAACCTTTATTTTATATTGATAAAGATGTAAATTTTATTACTAAAATATTTCGTTCAACACATGACCAATCTCAATGGATGAGTACTGTCAACACATGAACTTTTATTTTATATTGTTCTTTATTTTTCAAATTGGAATGAGGCCCAATCAATTACCATATAAAGTTAATTATATGGATTTTCATACAACACATGTATAATAGCATTGAAAAATCATCAACCATCAACCAAAGTGCACTACACTGTATAAGCATCAAATATCGATATCTAACGCTTATAACAGCCTGTCAATCAATCGATCGACATATTTAATCAATCAGGATGAGTGAACTTCAAATTTCATCCCAACACCCGTATGGGGTTTCAAACAATCAAACACAGATTTTAGTTGTGCAGTTGGGCGACGTGTAAAATTTATCGACCCAATCAATGTCCTTCAAATAGGTGTACATAAACAAACCGTTCGGTTTGTAAATGAATATTTATTTATTCACATTCACGTTAAAAATTATATTTTTAACGATAAAACATTTTATTCCAACATATGAATTTCTATTCAGTTCATTCTTTAAATAAAATGATATTTTTATTTTTCTAACATATTTTAGAAAATTTCGGCGGCATAACGGCACGATACTAGAAACGGGACGAGGCCTAGCCTTATCCCCGGTCTAGTGAAGGCCCGCGCCATTCACACATCAATCAAATCAATTTCATTTTGCAAACCACAAAATTTGGAGTAAGAGTCTAACCTAGCCTTACTCCTTCGCCTTATAACGGCGCACGTCTAATCCTAACCAATTTATCGATTCGATTTTTCACACCACAAACCACATTCAAACCAATATCGCAATCCATCACCAAACAGCCAAACAAACAAGTCCATGGTCTGTGGACGATTGTGTCGGGTGCTACTAAACACCGTCTGCATCCTAGTATATATATATAAATAGAAATGAAATTGAAGGGTGAGAAATTCTCACATATAGCTATCCAAGCTCCACGGCACTTCTTTTGATAGAAATCTTCATCTTCATCGCATCTTCGTCATCTTCGTTGCCCGTAGTCACTATATATATAAAAATCACATTTTTATATTCTCTATTAGATAAAAATCATATTTTTATCGCTAACTTCATATTGTGAAAATAGAATTTTCATCGCTATTTCATATTTGTAAAAATAGAATTTTCACTTCGTTATACTTTATATAAAAATTGAATCTTTACCATGTTATTCAATATATAAAAATCGAATTTTTACTTCGCTATTCAATATATAAAAATCCCATTTCAAAAATATAGATTTCGCCCTTATAAAAATATAGATTTCGCCTTTATAAAAATCATCACTTGATTTCAACGTATAATAAAAAATCAGATTTTTATTTTGCTACATATACAAAGATGATATTTTTATAGTTACTACTATGCAAAGATCATATTTTTACCTTTCTACAATGTAAAAGATTATATTTTTACTACTTTAAAAATATATAAAGCATATTTTTATAATCGCTATATAGTAAAGACTATATTTTTAATACTTTAAAAATATAAAAACTATATTTTTATTACTTTAAAAATATATAAACTATATTTTTATTACTTTAAAAATATATAAACTATATTTTTATTACTTTAAAAATATAAAAAACTATACTTTTTTAATTCTCTACATTATATAAAAATCATATTTTTACCACTTCTATATAGTAAAGATTATATTTTTAATACTTTAAAAATATAAAAATCATATTTTTAATTTGAAGTTCAATATATAAAAATCGATTTTTTTTTCCTTTTAAACAAAAATCAGTTTTAACATTTACAAAAAAATTCAGTTTTTTAACATTAACAAAAATCAGTTTTATCACTTACAAAAAAAATTCAGTTTTTTAACATTAACAAAAATCAGTTTTATTTTCTTTAAACAAAAATCAGTTTTATTTTCTTTAAACAAAAATCAGTTTTTAAAAACATAAAAATCAGTTTTTTTATATCATTTAAAAACATCCAGTGTTTAATTTGAATTTAAACCCAAAAATACTCACTGCGTCTTCCTCGTTGATTACTGCTCCAGCTTCAAATGGTGCTTCGAATGACCTCAGCACCTACAGCTTCAATCTGCTCGAACCGAGGCGCCGGAGTTAGATCCAAGGACCCCACGAGACCTCCATCGAATGCCGCACCTGTGCCCAAATTGTCGGCGGTTTTCACGAGGGGGGGGGGGTTTCGAACTGCATCGCGAGCGAGAGGGGGGGGGCTTCGGTGGCTCGCCGCGGCACTGGGGGGGTGGGGTTTCGATGGGGGAGCTGCGGTGGTCGGCGCCGCCTAGGGGCGCGACGGATTCCGCCTCCGTCCTTTTTTTTTTCTTTTTTTTTCCTCCAGAAAGGGTTTTGAATCGGGGGGGGGGGGGGCCCGAGCAATAATAAAGGGGAGGAGAGAGAGAAAAATTAATTAATTTTTTTTATTAATTTAAAATTCAAAAAGTTGACTTTTACATACGACCTCTAATCGAGGCCCACCGCCTGTCGCCCGTAGCGTTTCACCCCCATTCCGAACACAATGGGATTTGTATCGTAAGCTGATTCGATCGTTTCAACCAGTTTCCGTTGAATTTACATTTAAATCACTATATTGAATTTTAAACGTACATTTTAAATTACCGGGGTCACATACTAACTCTAAAAATTCTCGAAAAATATTTTCTAGCTTCGTATTGACGATACGGTCCTAACAAAACTAGTTTCGTCGAATTCTGAGACCGTTAGAAAAATGGCCAATTTCCAGTCGATTAAAATCAACTGAAATGGTCAAAACACGTTTTCTTTTGCCACGCTCACATATTGATTCGAAAAATTATGAAATTTGAAACCTAGCAATAGTTTGACATCACGGACCCAACAAAAGTGGTTTCGTCGAAATCCGAGGTCGTTTGCAAAATGTCCATTTTTAAGGGCCTTATATATATAAAAATATATATAAATTCCACAGCGACTATTTCTAATTTTAAACTGGACATATCTTATCATTTCTAAGATGAAATCTCAGTTTGTTAACTTCATTACAAAGATATAGTTATACAGATTCAAATATTTCTTGTTTCGTTCAATTCTGACTTATATTGAATTCTGTATATTCATTTGAAATTAGAAATCGAATTTTCGAACTACCGCGCCATTTTCAATTCTTTTTATAATTATATATAATTATTATATATTCTAACGACGACGTATATAATATATACGTCGAATTTCAATTTAAAATAAATTTCTCGTCGATATTATTTAAAATAATTCATTTTAAATAATCAATGTTCGCTAAAATTGCCAAAATAAAATTTTCAAACTGGCTCGTATTTTACGGGTTGTTACAATCTCCCCCACTTAAAACTTTTCGTCCCCGAAAAGGAACAAAGTCGAAAGTGGTTTGATTAACCAACTCTACTTTCAATTTGGCTTCCATTCTCTAACTTTTTAGTTTCTGAGAATTTTCAAAATTTCAAAAATTTGGCTAACACCCTAAATTTTTGAAAAATTTCGCCATAACCTCCCCTGCACCGGGAGCATCGGGGAATTTCAAATAGCTTCCCCGGTCCTTCAGATCTCAAAAAGAAAAAGAAAAAGCCAAGCGGCTAGCCAATAGGCTCACAAAATCATCATCACCCAAACAAAACAGGAAATTATGTAGTAAACATGTACCTATTTTTCGGGCAAACAAATTTTATTCTCTGGCTCTAGCCTCCTTGCTATGACCTGTTCAATGTAAGTACAAGTATATGCAAGCAAATGCGACCAATTTCGATACAACTCAATATTTGGTTCGATTAGGCATAATGGTTCAAAATTATCAAACAAATAAACAAACAACACAAACATCAATCAATTAGTGAATTAGCTTTTCAAATGCATAACTTTGATATATATAAAGAAAATCATGTTTTGATGCCAAATCACAACAATAAGCCCTATCTAATTTTGGTTCTCACACCAATCAATAGGAAATATATAGAAAGTCCACTTTCGTCACTCGAACATAAATTCGGATGATGATCGATCAATCATCAGAATCACCCCCGGGCGACTAGAGTGTAATTCTATATCTATCCAGTATATTAAAAATTCGAATACACGCGGATCAGACGTATACGCAAAATCTGTATATACTGGATTGTCCACATCAATATAAATAGATAATCAAATACGAATAATTGATTTTAAATTTTCAAAACAAAAATTGTTTTCATTTTACAAATATAATCTTCACACTCGTTCTAGGATACTACTGATCCCATCTCTAACGAGTCATTCTAACTGGATACTACTAATCCAATATCTGATGAATTCTTTCGTATGGTTCTAATGTGTCTTGTTCTCTAGCTTTGTAAACCAAAGCTCTGATACCAACTGTGAAGACCCGCAATTTCCCCGTAAAGGAAAGCGTCGGATAGTTCGAGAACAAGCCACAACAGAACGCATACAGAAGAACGTTTCATCGTATATTACAACAATGCATCAGATTACAAGAATATACAGAGTATAAATGAATATTACACAGAAATATCAGAGATTTAAATTACATTTAAATACATAGCAGCGGAAAATAATACAATACACAACTAGAAGAGATATACGGATACAAAGCTTTCCGGATATCGTTCCAGCTGTAAACCAGGATCCTGTGAATATAAATCTGCAAAACCAAAACTACTAGCTGCCCGTGTCAAAATAGGGGCACCCAGAGTTTAGGTTAAAACAATAAACTCCAGGTCAGTCATGGGACTGGTGTGAGAACTAAAACAGTTATAATTCTTTATTTTAAAGTTCGGTAAATCAAGGGACCACGCCGTATAACACGGAACGGGTTTCCTCCCAAGAATACCAGTGCATAAAACAAACAGTGCAATGCTAAATAAAGAAAAATGAAGCTGTTATAAGACCCAGGTCCCATCACACAATGCAACGCAAGCCGGAGGATAGGGTTTTTACCTTATAACAGCCAAAGCATGCTTGATACGTTTAAAACAAATCATTTGATACTATAATAAGTGCATAGCGTATAAAACAACTTCAAATCATAAATATCAATCATAGGCGGCATGAGTGCCCCATCCCACTATGTCACCATACTAGGTTCTACAAATAAAACCGCAAATGTCACGTATTTGGAAATTGGATTTCCGTCTATGAACCGAGGCAAAAGATAGTCCTCAACCGATTCGAGACGCTCTAGCCCGTGTCTCAGGAACAGAACGCATCGTCCCTTGGAGCGACAGGGCCGGTCCACCGATGTGGATTAAACTTAAACCCTGAACACTGCGTTTCCCCACCCTTTGGGGTGTCAATGAGCCAACGAATGACTCCATCGGTTCGAGAACGACCGATCAATCCGAGGCGCCTCGCAATAGCAACAACCACATAAGTCAAACTCGTCAGGGCGTGTAAAACCACTGACGCCACTTCTAACTAGAAAGAAACGCATGCCCTCCCTGAGGTCCGTCTCCCGTTTTTGGTTCATACTGGGTGTGAAACACGCGAGGTAAACGTTACACAAAGCTACGCCACAAAGGCCGTGCTTTGATCATCACCACAAGACTTTGCTTTTCAACAGAAGCCTCGATCAACTGCCACTTAGGCATGCCACACAGGCAATTCACTCCATGCGTTTGATATCCATCAATATATAACCCCTGAGCTCGTACGTCTCAGAGAAGGGCGTTAAGCAAGAGAATAAATTCTCCGCCGCCAAACAGATATATATTTAATAGAGATCAATCACACGGACTAAAATCCAATGTCAGACACACAGTCCATTTACAAGTCCGTTCTGGGTCTGAACGAAACCGGAGGCACCTAGTACCCCGCATATCCATCGATCTCCAAGTACGTCTGGACGATCACTAACTGTTTCCATCTTCTTGGGTGTACAGCCCAATCAAGATCATCAGTTATCACCCAAACAACGTGAAGACTTCCGGTCTTCGACCATCGTCTTCATCTTCGACTTATCGTCGTATCAGTTATTCAGAATGGGATAAACCCGGTCTTTCCGAATAACTCGCGTATATTTTAAATAAGTGTTACACAAACACAACATACGCCTCATTCCAATTCATTAGTCACTAATCGTAAATTAATCAAGAGAATAATTTCCCAAATATTAACCCCGAAGGCCGAAACCAACATCAGATCAATATCCAGAAAACCATTCTGCTTGGCTAACCGACAGTTAGTTTCTAAATTTCACATTCATAGGGAAAGATTCCCATTAATTTTATCAAAGATAAATTCCTTGAATTTATTCTTTAATCCATTTTTGAATATCAATTCAAACTAGTCGGGATTAGCGAACCTTACCGAAGTAATCATTTGTTTTAATTTCCCAATCCCAACCTATTCATCCCATGAAGTAAAACTGGTAATACTTCATATCTAACACCACAGTGTTATCGGTAAATTCAATTACCATTTCACGTTCAAATCTAATTAAAGATTTAACTATCGCCTGGAGCAAAACTGGTGATACTCCATTTTCGATCTTTTCAATCTAATTAAAGATTCATTAAAACTCCACTTAGTTTTAATCGTTAACTGGGTTAAAGAATCAGTGTCATTTAAAACATAGTTCACGATAAACCCAAAATCACATTCCATTAATTATCGGGTTAAAGAACGAGTGTTGTTTTTAAAAACACTGTCCACGATAAACCCAAAAATCAATATCCATTCAATTCCAATTAAATATTATTTAATTGGTACACTTCATTAAATCTAAATAAAAAGATTTAATCTTTTCCCAACTGGGTTCAAGAACAGTGTTAGTGAAGACACCATTCACGACAAACCCAAATCACATTTGATATTCAATACAAGGCTCTGAATAGAAAATATATCGGCTTATATTCAATATCAAATTCTACGACTAACAAATGTCGTATTGGAAATAACGATATAAATATATATCTTTCAAATTTCCATAACAACATCTGTATAATCACGAATTCCAACATCGAAATATTCCGAAGACACTTCGATTCAAACCCACTCCAATGCAATCATTGGAAATTTTGGTTATTTTCAAAACCCTTTTCAAATTCAATTTATTTATTTAAAAATAAATAGAATTATAATTCTAGTTCAAAACTAGTTCATTTCGATAAAAATCTATTTTTATCTTTTCAAATATGGAGTTTTTCATCCCAAATCTTCACAAATCGTTTCTTATGATTTTACACAAATTATTACTATTTTTAATAATTTTATCAAGGCCCGTACAGTCGATTTCCATCAATGGCCATCGAACTGCACTTACAGCGACCTTTTTCGAATTTGATTTGGACGTATCTCCAAATCCAACCGTTAGATTTCAAATTTCTAACATTCATTAGAAAGCTCTTTTCGATACGAACCCAACGGTTCCGGTTTTAGGAGAATCCGACGGTCGGATCTCCCGTAATGCCCGTTTGAAATAAATGGTCGAAATTCACGAACTGCCGCGGCGCGGCGCGTTCTATTCAGGCCATTATATTATATATATAATATATATAATATATACTTCGTCGATTTCTATTTAAAACGAATTATATAAATAGTTTTAAAATTCGTTTCAAAATCTATTTCAACTTCCATTTCAATTCAAAGCAAAATTGAATTCTTCTTTATAAATTCGTTTCTAAATTCATTTCTATTCAATTCAAATTTCAATTCAATTTGAATTCATTTCAATTCGCTTTCAATTCAATTTGAATTCGTTTTCAATTCAATTCATTTCGAAATCGTTTTCAATTCAATTTATTTCGAAATCGTTTTCAATTCACTTTGAATTCGTTTTCAATTCACTTTGAATTCGTTTTCAATTCACTTTATTTCGAAATCGTTATATATTCAATTCATTTCGAAATCGTTTTCAATTCCATTCATTTCGAAATCGTTTTCAATTCCATTCATTTCGAAATCGTTTTCAATTCAATTCTTTTCGAAATCGTTTTCAATTCAATTCTTTTCGAAATCGTTTTCAATTCAATTCATTTCGAAATCGTTATATACTCAATTCTTTTCGAAATCGTTTTCAATTCAATTCTTTTCGAAATCGTTTTCAATTCAATTCATTTCGAAATCGTTATATATTCAATTCATTTCGAAATCGTTTTCAATTCAATTCATTTCGAAATCGTTATATATTCAATTCATTTCGAAATCGTTATATATTCAATTCATTTCGAAATCGTTATATATTCAATTCATTTCGAAATCGTTTTAAAATCGATATAAATATCGATCACGTCAAAATGGCGTCAATCTAATCAACACGGCTTCATATATTTCTATTTCCAAATATTCTATTTCGAATATTTCTATTTCAAATATTTCGTTCAACACATGACCAATCTCAATGGATGAGTACTGTCAACACATGAACCTTTATTTTATATTGATAAAGATGTAAATTTTATTACTAAAATATTTCGTTCAACACATGACCAATCTCAATGGATGAGTACTGTCAACACATGAACTTTTATTTTATATTGTTCTTTATTTTTCAAATTGGAATGAGGCCCAATCAATTACCATATAAAGTTAATTATATGGATTTTCATACAACACATGTATAATAGCATTGAAAAATCATCAATCATCAACCAAAGTGCACTACACTGTATAAGCATCAAATATCGATATCTAACGCTTATAACAGCCTGTCAATCAATCGATCGACATATTTAATCAATCAGGATGAGTGAACTTCAAATTTCATCCCAACACCCGTGTGGGGTTTCAAACAATCAAACACAGATTTTAGTTGTGCAGTTGGGCGACGTGTAAAATTTATCGACCCAATCAATGTCCTTCAAATAGGTGTACATAAACAAACCGTTCGGTTTGTAAATGAATATTTATTTATTCACATTCACGTTAAAAATTATATTTTTAACGATAAAACATTTTATTCCAACATATGAATTTCTATTCAGTTCATTCTTTAAATAAAATGATATTTTTATTTTTCTAACATATTTTAGAAAATTTCGGCGGCATAACGGCACGATACTAGAAACGGGACGAGGCCTAGCCTTATTCCCGGTCTAGTGAAGGCCCACGCCATTCACACATCAATCAAATCAATTTCATTTTGCAAACCACAAAATTTGGAGTAAGAGTCTAACCTAGCCTTACTCCTTCGCCTTATAACGGCGCACGTCTAATCCTAACCAATTTATCGATTCGATTTTTCACACCACAAACCACATTCAAACCAATATCGCAATCCATCACCAAACAGCCAAACAAACAAGTCCATGGTCTGTGGACGATTGTGTCGGGTGCTACTAAACACCGTCTGCATCCTAGTATATATATATATAAATAGAAATGAAATTGAAGGGTGAGAAATTCTCACATATAGCTATCCAAGCTCCACGGCACTTCTTTTGATAGAAATCTTCATCTTCATCGCATCTTCGTCATCTTCGTTGCCCGTAGTCACTATATATATAAAAATCACATTTTTATATTCTCTATTAGATAAAAATCATATTTTTATCGCTAACTTCATATTGTGAAAATAGAATTTTCATCGCTATTTCATATTTGTAAAAATAGAATTTTCACTTCGTTATACTTTATATAAAAATTGAATCTTTACCATGTTATTCAATATATAAAAATCGAATTTTTACTTCGCTATTCAATATATAAAAATCCCATTTCAAAAATATAGATTTCGCCCTTATAAAAATATAGATTTCACCTTTATAAAAATCATCACTTGATTTCAACGTATAATAAAAAATCAGATTTTTATTTTGCTACATATACAAAGATGATATTTTTATAGTTACTACTATGCAAAGATCATATTTTTACCTTTCTACAATGTAAAAGATTATATTTTTACTACTTTAAAAATATATAAAGCATATTTTTATAATCGCTATATAGTAAAGACTATATTTTTAATACTTTAAAAATATAAAAACTATATTTTTATTACTTTAAAAATATATAAACTATATTTTTATTACTTTAAAAATATATAAACTATATTTTTATTACTTTAAAAATATAAAAAACTATACTTTTTTAATTCTCTACATTATATAAAAATCATATTTTTACCACTTCTATATAGTAAAGATTATATTTTTAATACTTTAAAAATATAAAAATCATATTTTTAATTTGAAGTTCAATATATAAAAATCGATTTTTTTTTCCTTTTAAACAAAAATCAGTTTTAACATTTACAAAAAAATTCAGTTTTTTAACATTAACAAAAATCAGTTTTATCATTTACAAAAAAAATTCAGTTTTTTAACATTAACAAAAATCAGTTTTATTTTCTTTAAACAAAAATCAGTTTTATTTTCTTTAAACAAAAATCAGTTTTTAAAAACATAAAAATCAGTTTTTTTATATCATTTAAAAACATCCAGTGTTTAATTTGAATTTAAACCCAAAAATACTCACTGCGTCTTCCTCGTTGATTACTGCTCCAGCTTCAAATGGTGCTTCGAATGACCTCAGCACCTACAGCTTCAATCTGCTCGAACCGAGGCGCCGGAGTTAGATCCAAGGACCCCACGAGACCTCCATCGAATGCCGCACCTGTGCCCAAATTGTCGGCGGTTTTCACGAGGGGGGGGGGGGGGGTTTCGAACTGCATCGCGAGCGAGAGGGGGGGGGGGCTTCGGTGGCTCGCCGCGGCACTGGGGGGGTGGGGTTTCGATGGGGGAGCTGCGGTGGTCGGCGCCGCCTAGGGGCGCGACGGATTCCGCCTCCGTCCTTTTTTTTTTCTTTTTTTTTCCTCCAGAAAGGGTTTTGAATCGGGGGGGGGGGGGGAGCAATAATAAAGGGGAGGAGAGAGAGAAAAATTAATTAATTTTTTTTATTAATTTAAAATTCAAAAAGTTGACTTTTACATACGACCTCTAATCGAGGCCCACCGCCTGTCGCCCGTAGCGTTTCACCCCCATTCCGAACACAATGGGATTTGTATCGTAAGCTGATTCGATCGTTTCAACCAGTTTCCGTTGAATTTACATTTAAATCACTATATTGAATTTTAAACGTACATTTTAAATTACCGGGGTCACATACTAACTCTAAAAATTCTCGAAAAATATTTTCTAGCTTCGTATTGACGATACGGTCCTAACAAAACTAGTTTCGTCGAATTCTGAGACCGTTAGAAAAATGGCCAATTTCCAGTCGATTAAAATCAACTGAAATGGTCAAAACACGTTTTCTTTTGCCACGCTCACATATTGATTCGAAAAATTATGAAATTTGAAACCTAGCAATAGTTTGACATCACGGACCCAACAAAAGTGGTTTCGTCGAAATCCAAGGTCGTTTGCAAAATGTCCATTTTTAAGGGCCTTATATATATAAAAATATATATAAATTCCACAGCGACTATTTCTAATTTTAAACTGGACATATCTTATCATTTCTAAGATGAAATCTCATTTTGTTAACTTCGTTACAAAGATATAGTTATACAGATTCAAATATTTCTTGTTTCGTTCAATTCTGACTTATATTGAATTCTGTATATTCATTTGAAATTAGAAATCGAATTTTCGAACTACCGCGCCATTTTCAATTCCTTTTATAATTATATATAATTATTATATATTCTAACGACGACGTATATAATATATACGTCGAATTTCAATTTAAAATAAATTTCTCGTCGATATTATTTAAAATAATTCATTTTAAATAATCAATGTTCGCTAAAATTGCCAAAATAAAATTTTCAAACTGGCTCGTATTTTACGGGTTGTTACATTTTAGGTCGAACCTGCAATGCTATTATCGATTATAATAACAGATCATAATATAAACTGTGCAAATTTCAGCTCAACCATATTATGTATATCCTGCTTCAACGATATTGTTATCTTAAGATGTTTACTGAAAGGAATATAGCAAGTCATACTCGCTAAGCAAGGTTTATCCCAAGATATGGTACACACATTAATATATAGTATACTATTTGTTTAAACTCCAATTTCAAATCAAACTTGTAGTGGAGGTTTCGAACATGAGCAGAATATCAAAATATATCTAACAATATTATATTATGCTGTCAGAGCCAAGGGTTTTACATAATGTATATTATGGAACCAAGGGGACAGAATGAATTTACCCTATGATCATAAATTATATATATGATCTGATACAAAGGCTATTACTATATGTGAATAATATACACTTACACATATATGACATTACACAAATGCAATATTGCTGATCAATACATTAGTTTCAGTAACAATGAAAAGTGAACTACCTACTGCATATAGTGATGACTGATAAAAATTATAAAATTAACTAACAATACAGACATGTGTACTTAGCCTGTAATAAGAATAATCCTTTTGTTAAAATCAGTCATAAATTATACAGATGGATGCTTAAACAAACATGAGTTTGTCAAAACATGTTTTAAATTAACACTTATTTAAGCAATGAATAGTTATGATGAATCATATTCACTGATAAATTATACTAATCCTGACAGATCACTGATCCCTATTCATCAACAGAATAATCACATGTATCAATTCATTTTAAATATAAGCCAGTTAAGGGTCTAATCTTATTAAGCAGTGACTAAATCACTATCATGTGTATATATATATACACACAATTTAACATCATTAATGTTGGCTAAATTGTAGCAAATCTGTCAACTATATAATAATATGAGAACTTGGCAAATATTTATACCAAGTCTTAAACAATTTAATATATCATCAAATTGACATGAATTCATTTCCAGTGTTTAAGAAAGAACCTTTTAAATACAATTATTTACCATAATAATTCAGATTTTACATTTGAATCAAGGCTAGATTGCCTTTTCTTAACTGGCATCTTTGAGTTATGAATGAACCAAATCATCATTTAGTTATCATCATATGACATGTTTAAAACATTTTTTTTAAAAAAAAACTAATCCAAAACAATTTCAGATATTAGTACATATATGAAGGTGTCAAGCGACAAAATATATTCTAAAATTAATAATAATAATAATACAGCATTGATTATATTTAATGCTGGTGTTATTAGCAAATTCAGACTATCAATCAAATTGTGATCCCACTTGCTAATTTCCATCAATCGAATTGATACAATATTCTTTTAGGAAGTGTAATCTTAAACCCAATCTCAATCAATATGTAACTACACATCTTAATGTGTGTTACATAGATATTTCTGTGTGCACAGGGATTTGCACACAGTTTTAGATTAGGAATCAAATCATGGGACTCTTCCTAGATTATAGTATTTATCTACATTTATGAACTAAGCATGTCTAACTTGCCAATCATATACAGTTTATGTAACCATTACAGACCATATATTAATCACAATAAAATAACAAATACTTTATTGTTGATTCATGTATTAACTAAGTCTATCAACTAATATGTATTTAGAGATCAAACTACACACATCAACATATGAATGTGTATTTGTATATATATATATATATATATATATATATATACGAGACGTATAGGCACGCGCTTCGCGCGTGGTGATGGCACGCGCTCCGCGCATGGTGATATCGCGCGGAGCCATTCAACAAAATAAAAATATGTCGTTGGTACATGGTTTGGTATATTTCTTACTCATTTTGTTTTTCTGCATATTTATTTGCTCAATAGTTTCTTTTTATTTTTTTGTTCTCATTACTGCGCATTAATTTTATCTGTTTCTAATTCATGCATGTTAATTCATGTGACTGTTACTCAAAACATTTTTCTTGTTTTATTGAAAAAAATTCCATTCTTAATATGCGTGCACATACTCTTGAAATAAATATTTCAACACATACACGTGATTTAATTCCATTTACGATGTGTATTTATTTTCGAATTCAAACATACGCATGATTTAATTCCATTTACATTACCTTTCTAGATTTAATTTTCTGCTTTTTTTAACGTCATTCTCATTTACATCTCTATTAACGTCATTAATGGCGCACATGGCTAATTAAAGGAACATTGCTATTTAACTTTGATTACTTTCCGTTTCTTTCTTGATTTAATTATTTTATGATATGTGTTTGTATTTAGTAAAGGGCATTTTCGGTAGTTTGCGTGTACACCAAAAAAGTGTGACACCGAACCTATTCCGATTATTAGTAAAGATATATATCATATATATATAAGAACAGGTAATCCAGTACCATTTCATTCAATTGTTAATACATATATATGTGAGGACATGTAGATAAAAGTCATGTAGCTTATAATATATATATATATATAGTGCATATATATATTATGTTACAATTAAGATTCAGATATTATACGTTTTCACAAAACCAAATTGAGTGACTCATTTATCTTAATTGACTAACAAGTCATACTCGTCTTTCAATTTGATCCAATTCATATATTTTCAAGGATATATGAGACAAATGATAATCAGTTCTAAACCATAGTATGTCACAACATAATTGATCAAGTATTTCAGGTGTTTAATCTTTGCTAGTAGTTTTGATTTGCATGTATTGATTAAAATCAGGACTATAATGTATATATCACGATATATATACATTTATGGCTGAAGTTCATCAACTGATCATGATCAAAATCATGACGATGCAAAACCAAAATACTTGACTTTGAATCTTCTATTCAAACAATCTATCAATAACCAATTATCTCTAAAGATCAAATATATATATATATATATATATATATATACACACACACACACACACTTATATATAACCATATCAAGATTTTAATGTCTGTAAACCGAACAAATTTTAATTTCATAACTTGGTATAAGGATCAAAACTAAAATTTGTCTTAACAAACTTCCATATGCATGATATCATTAAATTAAAAGGCTTTCTTACCGATTCACTAATCAGTGAAATCATTTTAATCGAGAGAAGAAAATTTATGATAAACTGGACAAATAAACTTATTAATCAAACACTTTGATAACAAGTTCAGCTCTGTTTATCTGTACAAACAGATCAGTTACTGCTTTAGATCATATCCAAGTATTCATTGTTAAATCGTATTAGATTCTCTAATTAGAATTGATATTTGATATCAGTTCGTAAATAAATGAAACAGTTTTTCATTTTATAATCAACCAATACAGTAAACCTAATAATCAATTCTGTGCATGACTTGCTAATGAAATTGTAATATTTACGAAGATGCAAAACCGAATAAACCCCAAAATCAAAGTTCAATTTATAATATCTTGCAATAACCTGGCTCTGATACCATTGAAGGATTTTCTCGATCAAATCGAGATCCATTTGAGATGTTTAACTACTTAAAACCAGGATCTATGCGGAATTATAAATCAAAATTAAATTAGGGTTAGGTTTTTCATACCTTTGAATCCAAATCGATGAAGTCGTGAACGATCTCTGGACCAGAAATGGAACTGAAGTTTCGAATCCCTAGCATGTCAATCGCCATGCCTCCATAGTTTAGTCCACGAGAACAATCTCTTCTGGAATCGAATTGAAGAAGAGGAAAGGGGCGCAGTGCTAGCCGCCTTTTCTAGGGTTTTATTCTCTTTTTATCTAATCTAAAATTAGATTTCGGTTGTGTAATTAAGGTAACGACTTACCCCTTTACAAAATAAAGTTTTTACGCAATTCAAGGAATATAACCCTTTTACCATTTCAATTACCAAATAAAATTGTCAACGGTTTGAACAATTTTATTTATCTAAAAAGAAAATGACATTTTACCCTTTTGTTTCGTTCTGTATGTGTGACCCTATAGGTTATTACAATACTGGCAATGATTTTAAATTATATTTAAAATCATAAACAGTGATTGGCATCTAGCAATACGTCGCTGCTACCCAGGTTATAATAAGATCAATGATTCGATGCAACCTTTTTGTGACCAGTGTATCAATGTAATATAATCCTTTTAACCAATATATCCAGGATTAAACTAGAGGCATGGATCGTATCATTCTCGTTATAATTTAATCCGATTTTCTTGATCGATGAGTAGACTGTTTAAAACAAATCATTATTTGACCACAACCATGCATTTCACAGTCTCACTCAATCAAGAGGCCCATGGATATCACTATGAATATATCGTAGGGTTAAATTCCATTTGGATCATTCATAATTTTCATTCGATTCAAGATATATACAATAATCACCGTTATCATTACTCTGTTACGAAATAACTTTAGATGATATCAAAACATAAATATTCTCGAATAAAATTATAATGATTTCAGGTCTGAGGACCATTACATCACTGTCACTATGAGAACAACTTATGATACTGTTGATTATATTCCATGTAATTATCTCATGGTGGGTCAGCCCAATACGCTATTCTCCAATACGTATTTATATCTTGACTTTAAATATCACGTATAATAATGATCAATGAGATGTGATCATCAGTCAATTAATATACTAGTCTCAACGCTTTATTGTTGTCCTGTATAAACAATAAAACTCAACTAGGGATATTTAAGAATTATAATACTTATCACATTATATAATCTCAAGTTCAGTCTTACTCGAACTATATAATTCTGTATTTTTATTCTAAGGTCTTCGATTATGTTAATATTTATATTACGCAGTAAATATAACATAACAGAATATTTTATTTTATTCCAAATAAAATAATAACATCAACAGTGTTATCTATCTCATCAAATGAATTGCCTCTAGGGCATAAACTCTAACAGTTCCCACATCAAATTGCTTTTTGGACAAGAAAATAATTGATAGAAAGGCTATGCATATCACAAATCAATGGAAATTGTCAAGGAAGCAAGAGGAAAGGTCCAAATTTACTAGATTTAACTAAGGCCCATTTGTGATCGTATTAGGGTTTAGGATGGCTATCTATCATATAAATACCTTTGTATACTCATTGTAAAACTTCATCCTTGAATTGAGAGTTTTCTTTTCTTTTCTATACTCCTCTTGGATCTAGTAAATTTGTGTCATCTATTCAATTAGATTTGGTAGAGCACATTTTGCTATTGCATTTATTTTCTTATTAGTGATTGACCGTCTGATTAGATTCAACGCTAATCCTAATTTTACTTTCCTATTTGTTTATTTCTTTTCTGCAATTCATTTTTAGTATTCTATTTTATTTTTTTAGTTAATCATTGAATTTATTATATATGCAATTAGATTCGAATCTGTGATAAATTCAATTGTAGTTTTAATTTGTTTTCAACTGATAATTATGATTTGGTCGTTGGTTCAATTAGATTTATTCTGAATCAAATTGCGATTTCAATTTTTATTATTTTCAATCAAATCCTCCAATTATATCTAACTCGTCCAAGAAATACATAAATAATAAAATTTAATTTTCCTCCCTGTGTTCGACCTGCATACTACATACATGTGCGCTTTCAGTAATTTATAATAAATTTGTGTTTTTCTATTCCATCAGAAAGTGACGAATAAGTTTTTGGTGTCGTTGCCAGGGAGGTAAACATTGAATTTTATTATTTATTTAATTTCCTCTTCATGTTAGTTTTTGTTTTATTTTTTTTCCTTTTGTTTTCTTGTATATATAAAAAAGAAAATTCTTGATTGGTTAGATTTGGTATTATTCAATGATACTGTAATCTTTTAAACAAGAGAAAAAAATTACCACTTTTTCTTTCAATTTCTTGCCAATTTTTTCTGATTTCTTTCCTTCCGTTCTCTTTATTGTTTTCTTCTTTTACAAGTTATTAAAAAAAATCTTGCGTAGTAGATTGGGTATTATTCCTTGTACTACAATCTCTAAAACAAAGAAAAAAACTTGCAAACTTTATGTTAATTTCTTTCCACTTTTGCAATTTCCTTCCCACCCTTACAATTTTTTCTTCTTCTTTATTTTCATTTTTTACAACAAAATAAAAAATAAATCTTATTTCCCTTATTTCTTTCCATCTTTTTCCACTTTACATTTTGAAGCCTTTCATCCTCTATCTCATCTACCACATTTTATCTGCAGCATCCTTTAATCCACCTCATCTCGCACAAACCTCTACATAAACCTCACCAAACTTCATCACCTTTTACTCTCCTCTACCATTACCTTCAGTCCAATCCTCGTCACAGTACTCCACAGACACAAGGCTTCCGACCAACCACCAACTTCACAGTCCATCAAAGCCCTCACCATAGGTCCACCATCTTCCAAGCCCCATCAAAAATCTCAGACTATACTCATGAAGCCGATTCACAAACCAACAACACTAACCTTCACGCAACCTCAAACTCACTTAATCTACTCTACATAATCATCTATTCCCCAAACACCCCTCCATTGCGATCAAACAACATCATCATCCTCTGCCATAATATTTCAACCCTCATGCAATAACCTTTCATACCCGAACCACTATTCATGTTCTCCATACTCCAACCCCAATCGCAACAAATTGAAGATCATCAAACCAGCAGTCGATTACCATCAATCACCCTAGTATCTCAAACACTGTTCGAACCCCACTTCATTATCTCAATTCAATTTGACCACCGAATTCCTCAATTCGCAACCACACCAAACCTGTTTGACACAAAAGGGGCAAACCCTAATTGAAACCCTAACTCGTAGATCAGAATTCGAAGTAACGATTCAAAATCGAAATCCCAAAACGCGTGCCTTAATCAAAGTCGATCTCCTAAAAAAAAGAGGAGCGACTATTGTTTTATTTTACTGATCCAGATTTGTTTTTAAGCGTTGTCCTTTGTTTCTGAGAAATAGAATTGGGAAGTCATGTTTTGGTCTGATGTTGAGTATATTTAAACTGGTTGGTGTTTAGGGTTGATCACAAGACACGTTGGTTCTGTATTTTGGTGACTTCTTCTTTTGAGTGGGTTATTATTTTTGTATACAATTTTCTTATTTAACTTGGTAGATTTAGTCTTTTTAAGTGAGTGGTTTGAGGTTGCAAATTGAGTTAGTGTCCATTGAGCCTACTTTCTTGTTTTCCTTAGGCTTTATTAGTCTGCTTTGTGACCCGGCCACACAGAATCTAAGTACTCATGATCAAGTGCAATACAGAGCATGAGATAGCCGTTCGTGAACAAGAAAGTCAGAATGAACCAATGGACAAGCTTCGGATTGAAGGAACGATCTACATCTTCATGATTCTAGGGTAGATGGTTAGGGTCAAGGGCACCCGCTCGCGCTAAAGGAGAACGCATCCATAATATCATAGCTGGCTCGGCTCGAGGGGATCGCAACCCGATCCCCACCAGACGGTTGAAGTAGCCAACCCATGATCGAGTCTCAACCCGAAGAACACGGTTCCACGAACACGTGTCACAAACCGTCGTTATATCCACCTACCCACTAACTCACAAACCACTCCGAGATTTCAGGGATGAGCGCCACATCATCCCACGACCCACCTGCTATTCATGCCTATAAATACCCCAGGGCTTGTCATTTTAAGGGATCTTTGAATACTCCGAATACCTTAACTCCCCATTATCATAACTTCTCTCTTTTATTCAGATTATACTCCAAATTGCTGAGTGTAATTCTATAAATTGTTGAGAGATACTTGGTTGTACTTGTGAGATTGAGTGGATATCTACATTGTATTTGTAATCAATTGACGGATAAAAAACATATAAGTGGACGTAGGCTCGTTAGCGACGAACCACTATAAATCGTGTGTGTTGCTGCTTTTCGTCAGTTTTAAGTTATTATTATCTGCAATTCTTAGTCTGTTGGGTGTTTGAAACACTTTTTGGTCTAACATTTTGGTGCTATCCTCGAGAAATTGAATTCTCATCTTCCAGGATTGTCATTCTACTATTTGGATATTTAAGTCCAAAGCGATAGTCCACATTCCGACCGTTTTCGAAGTTTCCATCGATTTCAATGAGTTTAGATTCCATGGCTCCAAAAAAAAAGGTAAGGAACCAATTGTTTCTCGAGCAAAAGAAATAAGCGAAGATCGAAGGGGTGATAAATAGGAACTCATCCACGGTGGTTCGCAGGCAGCCGGTTCACAGGGGACGATCCGATCCAAGGGAGTTGCTATGACCCGACCTAGTAGTGGAGACTTGAATGCTTCTGAACGCCAGATCGCGGCTCGACCCGATGGGAGCGACCCAAATCCATCTGCTAGCATTGATGTTCCTACTCAAGCTGATCCAAATGCCCTAACTCTAGCTGCGACAACCAGCCATCAACTCCCTGCTTCTCCCCCTATTTCGCAAATGGATTTTTCGCAATTGCTTGATATGTTGGACCGAACTAACGAAGCTTTAGAGGTCCAGAGACGTGATAGTGCCGCAATCCGAGAGAACATTAATGCGATGAATAGGCCGATAGATGAACTTCGTAGGCAGACAACGCCTTCTCCAACTCATCGCGTGCAGCAGATTACTCATCTTTCTCGGAAGAAAATGTAAGACCCCCAAGAAGGCCATATAAGAGACCTGAAAACCTCGAATATATGATGTTTGGATTATCAAGATCCCACGAAGATGCAGCTCGTGTCCTAGGACCTAAAGATCCAAGCTTAAGAGAGTCAATGTTGCTGCCGATGCGGGGATCTCCTGTCCTTCCCAAGGATCCAAATATTACTAATCCTACCCAGGGCCAACTTCTTCAACCTACTCATCCTGTGAACGACCGGAACCGTAGGGGGCAAGGGAATTTTGCTCCTGCCAGGAACTGGGGAACATTGCCTGAAGTAGGAACTGGAAATGTTGGAAGACCGAGAAGTGTCAAGCCTGAGCCTATGCTAACCAATGCTAAAGTAGAAGGTATGGTGCGTCAAATTATGGCCGATAGCAAAGGATACATTAACGAAGATTGGGGTATTGGTCGCAGCCATACACCTTTCACCGATCACATACTGGATGTCCAATACCCGAGGCAATTCAATTTACCTACCGTATATCGATATGGATGAAGAACTGACCCAAGACAACATATGATGAGATACTCTTGGTATATGAATGTTGCGGCAACCCCCGACGCCATGAAGTGCAAGGCTTTTCCAATTTACCTCGAAGATGTCGCGTTGATGTGGTTTACCTGACTTCCACCTCGGTCAATCTCTTGTTTCAGGGAGCTAAGCGTGAGCTTTATGAATCAGTTTCGACTTCATGCCCAGAAATCCAAGAATGTTATCGAGCTCTCTGCAATCAAACAAGCTCCTGGGAAAACTCAGAAATCGTATTCGGACCGTTTCAACTTGGCAGTTACAGAAGTAAGCAATCCCCACGAGCAAACCATTTTGATGGCGTTAATAGATGGAGTTTATAAGGACACTGAATTTGGGAGGTACCTGGCCAGAAAACCGTCGTTCACTAGAGAATTGTTTTATGAAAAGGCAAACATTCATATACAGCGGGAAGAGATATATGCCAACAGAAAAAGAAAATTCGATGAAACCCCGGGAGAAGATATTCGGAGTAATGTCGCTATCAAGCAATCTGGCGAAAGCGCTAGGAAACTTGAAGTGAATATCGGAAACAAGAGTGGAGGAAATGACCCCCAAGGTAGGAACGAAAACAAGAAAGGCAAAAATCGGAGGAATGACCCCCCGAAAAGAGGCCTCGATTTCAATCTTTTGAGAATTACACGCCGCTGAATGAAACCTTGGAGAACATTTATTTGGATACCTATAATGTTATCCAATACAAGAAACCTCCACTCAGGTATTCGACTGAAAAAGAGTGTGAAACTGTGAAATTCTGTCTATTTCACGAGACTTACGGACACTCTACGGATGAGTGTCGCCACTTGAGAGAAGTTACGGAAAACTTGCTTCGAGCAGGGAAGTTAAACAAGTACAAGGTTGCCCCTAAAGATAAAAGGCAAGGAGGATTTACTCTGAATTAGAACCAATCTGCCCCTAGGCCTACTGCTCAGTAGAAAGGGAAAGGGATAGTCATTAATACCGTGGTCGGAGGACCACATCCAGCTGGCTTTAGAAATAGGAGCATGGAATAGTATGTTAATGCCGCTAAGCATCCAGAAGTGGGAGAGTGCAGTTCCCTCAAAGATATTATTCCTGTAAAGCAGCAGAAGACAATGGTAGATGACGTTATCTTCAGAGAGAGAAAGTGCGGGAGTAGAAACTCCGAGTCTCGACCCATTGGTAATTTCAACTACCATTGGTCCAACCCTTATATGGGAAGTCCTTGTTGATTATTGGAGTTCTGTCAATATCCTGTTCAAAAAAGCCTTCAACTAGATGAAATTGGAGTCTAAAGATTTGAAGCCATGCACATGATGGATCCATGGCTTCAACGACTCATCTACATCTCCAATGGGAGTAGTGGAATTGTCCATGGATCTTGGAGAAGGATATCATAGGAGAGTATGAATCCTTCTGTTTTTCATTATGGATATCGATTCACAATACAACACCTTTTTGGGTAGATTAGCTCTCGCGGAGTTCAGGGCCTACATTGCACCCTGGTTTTTATTATTAGAATCCCCGACCAAAGCCGGAGTAGGGATGGTCCGTGGTGACCAAGTTAATGGAAGAGCCTGCTACATGGCTGGGTTGAAAATACTATGCAACGGAGACAACATATAACTGAAGAATACCTCCCCTTCTACGAAGGGGGGTTCAGCATAGAAAATAAAGTTGCAGAAGGAGTCGCCCGACGATCTGCCTGAAGACATAGATCCCAGGGAAGATTATGGTCCGGAATGCAGAAGGGAGACACCTAAGGAGGCAACCATATACATCCCGATCAGTAACGACGACCCGACAATGCTCTTGAAGATCGGATCTCACTAGGTCCCATTTGAACGAAGGAGCCAACTAACATTCTACGGGAAAACCTGAATGTGTTCGCTTGGACCCATGCCGATATGTATGGGATTTCACCATCAATTATGAGTCATTCACTGGGCATAAAACTGAAGAATCCTCCTGTGAAGAAAAAGGCGTATGCTGGGCCCGGAGAGGTCGGCTGCCTTGAAGGAGGAGGTAGAGAAATTGAGAGACAATGGATTCATCAAAGACGCAATGTATCCCGACTGGATATCAAACCCCGTACTTGTCAAGAAAGCAAATGGGAAGTGGCGTACATGCATCGATTTCTTGGATCTAAACAAAAGCCTATGCAAAGGATAGCTTCCCATTACCGAGAATTGATCAACTTGTGGACTTGACGGCGGGAAACGAACTCCTCTCTTTCATGGATTCATACTCGGGTTACAACCAGATTCCCATGCACATGCCAGATCAAGAGCATACCGGTTTCATCACCGACCTTGGATTGTACTGTTATGTGGTAATGCCATTCGGATCAAAGAACGTCGAAGCGACATATCAACGCTTGGTGAAGCGAATGTTCAATAATCAAATCGGGAAATCTATGGAAGTTTATGTGGATGATATGCTTGTGAAATCCAAGCGATCGTCTGATCATATGACGGACTTGGCAGAGATGTTCGATATACTCCGACGTTATGTAATGAAGCTTAACCAGCTGAAATGCTCGTTCGCAGTGGCATTAGGAAAATTCCTTGGTTTTATCGTCAGCTCACGTGGAATTGAAATCAATCCTAATCAGATTGCCATAATAAGAACATTAGTGAACCACGAAAGATCAAAGATGTGCAAAGCTTAGCAGGGAAAGTTGCAGCGTTAAGAAGATTTATCTCCATGGCTACTGATAGGTGCACTCCTTTCTTTGATTTGATAAAGCGAGGGAAGCGCAACTTTGAATGGACTCCAGATTACGTTGAAGCCTTCCAAAACCTAATAAACCACTTAGAAAACCCCCGATATTGTCCAAGCCAGTAAATCATAAAAACTTGGTTGTATACTTGGCGGTATCATCGCATGCAATTAATTCGGCTTTGGTACGCGAGGAAGATAAAATTCAGAGAACAGTGTACTATGTAAGCAAGAAGTTGGCAGCAGCGGAGTGCAACAACCCGAAGATAGAAAAACTCGCTTATAGCCTGCCGATTGCCTCTAGTAAGCTTCTCCAATACTTCCAGGCCCATCCAATTATAATCTACACTGATCAGCCACTCCGACAGGTCTTGCAACGACCTGAGGCATCTAGAAGATTGCTCAAGTGGAACATCGAGCTGAGTTGGTTTGACCTCAATTTCCTCCCTAGAAGTTACATACGGGAGGCAAGCACTAGCTGACTTCATCGCCGAATTCACAATTCCCGAAGAGAATGTGTTAGACGAACAAGTTGGTCCCTCAAAACAGAAGATGAAATCTGGTACATGGAAGCTGTACACGGACGGTGCTAGGAATGATCGATGGTCTTGCGCCGAAGTTGTACTAATAACTCCAAAAAGGCAGTCGATTTACTGTGCTATACGATTGGAGTTCTCCGATACCAATAATGATTCCGAATATGAGGCCATGATCTGTGGGTTGAAGCTCGCTAAGGAGTTGGGAGTAGCGGTGTTGGACATCTTTTGTGACTCTCAAATTGTCATTTGTCAGGTTCGGAAGGAATTTCAGACAAAGGGACCTCGACTCGCAGCCTACCTGGAAAGGGTAGAGAGTTATTGGACAACCAAGAGCATTACAACATATCCTATATCCCATGAACAGAGAATCAGAAGGGAGATAAGTTGGCCAAGTTAGTGAGCTCCGATAACCCAAAGGAGACAGAGATGGTCCCAATTAAGATACTAGAAACTCTGAGCATCGATCAGATGGAAGTTGATCCAGTGCTGGAGACCGAGCTAGAGAAGGAGTCGTGGATGACGCCGATAAAGAACTTCCTGCAAAACGGGGTACTGCCAATAAAAAAGAGCGAGAGACGTGCCATCGTTCATAAAACCCCTAAATATGTCATGTAGGGAGGAATTCTTTACCGACAAGGATTTTCAATGCCCCTACTCTTGTAACACCCTGCATTTTTAAGATAATAAAATATAAGAATAACTTAATTAATTTTAGAACTAAGTGAAACGGACTGCTCCATTGCGTTCATCTTGAAATTCTAGTCAAAATAGATACCTGGTTTGCGTAAAACGGATAACGTATGAAGAAGTTATGAGCGTCAGAAGTTTGTATACATATAAGGAACTTATATGTGTATATATTAATAAATTATTCCAGAAAAATCAAAATAAGCAGCGGGAAAAAGGAGCGTGAAATAATGTCGTTGGGGGTCGACCTAAGGCTCGACCCACCCCAAGGGGGTTGACCCCGGGGTCGACCCCACCGTAGATCTGGACGCTGTTGTGACGTGGTCGGTTCTGATAGTTTTTAATTTAAATCTAAAGTACCTAGTTTCTTTGATAGACCTATAAATAAGTCTGTAGAGCAAACCCTAAACCTCATATATCTGAGACTACACTGAAGCACTTCCATTCTTCGCTCTCCTCAAATATATTCAGAAAATTAAGATTATTAGTTTAGGAAAAATTCTGAATCCAGATCTGAAGGAAAGGAGCGAGTGTTTGTAAGTAGGTGTTCAGATCTCTTGTCGAAGTGAGGTAATTTTCTAGATCTGGTCTATTTCAGTTCTCTTTTCTTTCTTTCCTTTTTCTTTTAGCAAAAATTGTAGATCCATGGTTGTTAGATTCTGAATCCAATTAAGGGAAAAACAATGGAATGCTAGATCTGGACTAGACCCAGGATTTGGAAAGCATACAAGGTGAGTGGATTTAAGTTATATCATTTTAGATAATGATATATTATCGTTTAACATTCCCCATTATTGTACAATGTGAATTAGATAGAATAATTAAAAGTATTGAAATATTATTATGAAATGTTTAAACATGATATGTTGAAATGTTTAAACATATGTTAAAAGGACTAAAGTGACGAATATGACAAGTTGGAATATTAATATGCTAAGATATTAATATGTTGAAAATTTTGCCAAAATATACGTAGTGATTATTGTTGTTTCAATTCCATGTTAACTTGTGACATTTATGTACCTAGACCATTAGCAGTAGAAATTGAGAAAAATTACATGATTTAGCAATCACATGTTATTGTTAAATTTGAACAATTATCTGATTTACTGATTACATGATGGAATAGAATTAATTATATGTTAGTATATAAAATAGGCATAATATGATGACATGTAAAGTATAAATTACAGCAGAAATTTGAAAGAATAGACATGCCTAAACTATATAGAAGATTTACAGTAAATAAGAAACTATAACTGCGCATAGACACGAGGTTAGATTACGCTTGTGGTAGAAGTCTTCCTGAAACCTCCCGGCATATCCAACATCCACAATTGGTAAATCTAATGTAAGGGGTCTAAGTGTATAATTAAAACACGTAATGGTGCTAAGACACGAGGTTAAGTCGACTTGTAGTAGAAGTCTGCCCGGAACCGCCCGGCAAATCCAACATCCACAAGTGTAGGCTTAATGTGAGAAGTCTATTGCATATATATATATATATATATATGTATGTATGTAAATAGAAGGAATGATAAACATCATTAATTGTAATTAATGGGAATAAATGGAATTGAAAGAAAGATACAATAGTAAAAGAAAAATGGGAATGAACGAGGAATGATAGGTAGACTTGTCGTAGGGACAAGTGAAGATTATAACTTAGGTTATAATAAACTAGTAAGGAAATGTGATAACTGGAAAAATGAGATAAGTGACACTTAATTGTGAATTAAGTAATTAATAAATGAGGAAAACGTGAAACCTGTTGAGAAAAGGGGGAAAACTTATGAAATGAAAGAAGTTGTACTTAATTATAAATTAAGTAATTTGGAAACTTGGAAGTACAAAATATGCTGATAAGAATGTTATGTTAAGATTGGTCCTAGGGACAAGTGGGAATTATAATTTAGGTTATAATAAAACAATAAGGAAATTGGAATAACTTATGTTATGGGATAATCTATACTTAATTGTTAAGTAAGTTAATTGTGAGAACGAGAATCTAAAATCTACGGATGAGGACAACATAAGTTATATTTATGGGAAGAGGAGACTTATTAGTGAACCTTAGTTAAAGGAACTAAGTTAATAAGTAAACAACGTTAAGTTGTAATGACAGCATAAGAGGAAATTATGATTAAATAAGAAAGAATGAGGCAACTTAGGAAATGAGGTAAGTTATATTTAATCATAAATGTCAAGTGACATGTTAAATAGAAAACATGTGAATTAAGATACACTTAATTACATATTAAGTAGAACATGTTATTGTAACCTTGAATCAAATAAGAATGTAAAGGGATTGTGGATTATAGATCTTGGATCACAATATAGAGAATAATATGTTGTGGGCTTATTAATAAACTTAAATGGGTTAAGGTGTATAACTGAAATTAATAAGAAAAAAGGGACCATTCCTCAGAGATATAAGGTGCTAGGAAGAACTTGGTAACTTGAATAAAAAGTTAAGACAACCAAGTTAAATGGAAACCTGATAAGGTAAAGCAAGCACGTAAAAGAATGTTTAGACATATGGTCTAATAACATATTAAAGTGAGGCGCTTGAACCAGTCCGTGCGTTTGAGGGTGAATAACCCAATGGGGTAGATCATCATGGTGTTATAAGGAACGAGGGGAGTGCACATTCATCTGCTTATCCTGTCGGCTCCGAAGGACTGGAAGGGGAAGCACGCGGCTTCCCGAGATACGTAAGGTGCTCCTGGTAGTCCTCTGTGCGGTGATAGATGTTTAGGCCGTGCTTGCAGAGGTTGCGTTTGCATGTAACTACTTGGTGGGTGGGCCTTGACTACAAAAGTAGCTTTGCAGTTAGAATGTTGTGACAAAGTGACACCAGAGTGATTCAGCGGTCGCCTCAACAGGGAGGCGGAGGGTCACGACCAACAAGGATAGAAGATCGTCGGATACGCGTCATCGACAGCCAATAGGATGCGAAAAGACTAGAGCTATACCCAATAGACCATTCACCTTTCACTATCGAGGTACAATGGTTGAGGGGAGATTCCAACTAGATGTTTAGATTGTTTGTTAGGGGCATGTCGCTTAGCTCTTGTAGTCTTTACTTGTTGAGGGAGGGGCCGAGGTGGGGCCATAGCCACCATGAAAAACAGACCCAAGGGATATCTGTATTTTGAGGCTCTTAAAGGTGGGCCTGTACAGATATGGAAAAGCTCCCGACTGAGTTCTGTGTTTCTTGTATTGCCATGCCACAGAACTCGGTGCACATTAGAGGACGTGCAGTTAAGGCATCGAGCTACAATTGACGATACGCACGTAGGAAAGTCTAGATACATGCATGTCTGCTCTGGGTGGTGTATCGTAGACTTGAGGGTATTACTCTATGACAGATTCTGATTCGATTGAAGGTGGCCGTCCGTATGCTTACGTAGCATTGTAATTGACAGATATATGCAGAACATAACATTGTTATATAGAAATCTGTACATCACTCCAGTGTAGGATGAGGGACTGGGTACATTTCTGTGGCATCATGGTGGAGACCGTGCGAGTGGGGTACCATGAGGTGTACTTTAATATTGGGGGTAGCTACATATATATAGTATTAGGTTAATCCACTGGGAAGCAAATGGGTATGACATGTGTGTAAGCCTTGAGTGCTGTTAACCCAAGTAACCTAATAAATAAGAAAATGTGATTGAACGGTATACGTAGGATTATCCAAAGTGTATAGTTTAAATCAAGTCACCAGAACTTGTGTTCTGACCCCCATCCTCATAACAAACTCGCAGGTTAGATTTGTGGCAGAGCATGATAGCTTTGGGTGTTAGTTAGCCAGTATTATTAATATGGTAAGGCTATATTTTGATTACATTATATTTTATCCATTCCTCTTTGAGAAATTTTCTGAGCTCTGACATATTTTATGTCTCTGTCTTTTCTGCAGGATACCAGAGCAAACCAACACGAGTTTCGACAGATTAGAATTTTGAAAAAAATTCGGTCTGTCGGAATTTGGGTTGTTACATCTGGTATTAGAGCTTAGGTTTAGGATTCCTGTATAAATAATGAGTGAACATATTTGTATTTTTTTAGAAATATAAATATATTATATATAGATACCTAGATCCATAGAGGAACCCACTAAATATAAAGAGTATAATATGATAAGAAATGGGATGTTTGTTTTGTACATTAAAGGAATGAATATGGAAATCTAAGACCCTTAGGAAATTTGGGTGGAAAGAATACAATGTACTTTGTATGGAAGGAAAGTGAATCCTATATAATTAGTATTTTGGGTTAGTGGGCTTGAAAACCTTATAGATTGGAAAAGGTAGAGAAAAATGGATTAGGAATATATATAGTTGAGAGAACTGACCTTGGGGAGTGTCTAGGAAAGCCTAGAAAAATTGGAAACCCGCTTTGAGTCCAACCCCATTTTTAACTTTTAAGAACTTGAAACTGTAAAAGTTTTGGGAAAATGGTTTATGGTGTTTTCAAGTTTTAATCTTAAAAGTTATAGTTTTAAATATGTAAACTATACATAATGAATTTTTTTTTAAAAAAAAAGGGGGTACATTTTGTAAGTAGTGATTTCTTGCAAAAACTTTGTTTAAAGTAAAATTCTCTCAGTGAAAGGTGCATATTATAGAGCATGTATAACTTGCTAGTTTTCTTATTATATTTCATATAAGAATTTTTAATATAGAAAGTTTTGAAGTCTCTATTCTTTTGACAATCATTTTTGATAAATTGTTTAAAAGAGAGAATTTTGTTGGATGGACAAAATAAGTTTTAGAAATTAAGAATAAAGTGGACGTTTGCACCTTGTAGTAAGAAACTGAACCGACCTTATATAGGTAAGAACAAGTGATAAACCCGCTTCAGAAATAGTTAGCCGTATCTACTCCAGTTTTTGTGATTTGAAAAAAATGATGATTTACATTCTTTTTAAGATGACATGTTTTGTTTATGGTTTCACAAAAGCAAGTTTTGATGAGGAAAATAAAGTTTTGACACTTTTAAATTTCTAGAAGAAAAAAGGGCCAAACTATGTTTTAAAAGGATGGAGTAGGTAAGGATTAGAGCCTAGGGAAGACGGGAAAAGTTTTGAGGCTATGAAGTAAATAACGAGAATTATCTTGGAAAAAATGGTAAGTTCCTGCAAAATGCATAAGCATTGGAAAGCCTAGGGTGTTGCTTGAAATAACTGTTGGTTCACAGCTAGGACTAGTGGTGACTACTAGATAGTAAAAAGGGAAAGTAAGTGTTTATATCATGTTGCTAATTTTCATGTTAGGGGTAAAACCCATTATTGCATTTCTGTTGGGATCGGTCCATTATTTTATTCTTGTTGGTAGTTAGGGTAACACCTAAACCTGTCATGGATCCCATGGTTTGGACTTTTCTGTTTGAGGGGGATATAGTCCCGAGATTCTTGGCCCTTAGTAGTAGTTGTGTAGGGTGTTTGTTCTCCTGTTTTAATTGAAAGACTAGAATGCTTATTTAAATTTAAACATAGATTAGATGATTAAATAAGCTAAGAAAAGAGAAATGGTACAATTAAAAAAGGAAACAACAAATTCAGTAAAGCAACAAACATGATAGATTACGAGAAAAGATGGATAAGGACAAAAATTTCCATGATAAGACGAAAAAGAAAATCAGTAACAAAATAAAATTTTCTTATGTGGGCTGTGATTGGATAGGAAAATAGGGAATCTTTATAAATAGTTACATAAAATCCAAGTACATTTGGAAAAGGGTACATAAAGAAAAATGGAAGATGTGAAGTTTTCCATTTTCCACCTTTTTGTAACATAAGAAACCGAGTTTAGAAAATTAGATTTTTTCTGAAATTCGAGAAATAAAGTTGGTTGGTAGGATTATGGATGCAACACGCTCTTACTCAGTAAGAGTGCAGAAAATTTTGGTTGAAAAATCATTTTGATTTTCAAAATATTGCATTCATGTATAACTGCCAGTATATTTAGGATGCGAGCATCAAATTTTAAAAGGATTTTTGAAATTTTTTGCATATACATAGGAGGTACCGCTTAGGCATACATGCATTATTATGTTATATTTCACTTTGCACAAGTGCACATTGGTTGCAAAAATTGAATGCAAGCATGATGGATGGATATTATGCGAGTGGTTATTTGATTTTACCCTTATCAAATTTCAGGGACGAAATTTCCTAAGGGTGGGAGAATGTAACACCCCATATTTTTAAGATAATAAATTATAAGAATAACTTGATTAAATATTTAGAACTAAGTAATACGGATTGCGCCATTATATTCATCTCGAAATTCTGGTCAAAATAGACACCTGGTTTGCGTAAAACGGGTAATGCGTATGAAGAAGTTATGAGCGCTAGAAGTTTGTATAAATATAAGGAACTTATATGCATACATATTTATATATTAATAAATTAGTCTAGAAAAATCAAAATAAGCATCAGGAAAAAGGAGTGCGAAATAATGTCGTTGGGGGTCAACCCACTAACAGGGGGTCGACCCTACCGTAGATCTAGACGCTGTTGTGACGTGGTTGGTTCTGATGGTTTTTAATTTAAATCCAAAGGACCTGGTTTCTCTAATACACCTATAAATAAGTCTGTAGAGCTAACCCTAAACCTCATATTTCTGAGACTACGCTGAAGCTCTGCCATTCTTCCCTCTCCTCAAATCTATTCAGAAAACTATTCTGAATCCAGATCTGAAGGAAAGGAACGAGTGTTTGTAAGTAGGTGTTTAGATCTCTTATCAAAGTGAGGTGATTTTCAAGATTTGATCTATTTCAATTCTTTTCTCTTTATTTTGGTAAAAATTGTAGATCCACGGTTGTTAGGTTTTGAATCCAATCAAGGGAAAAACCATGGAATGCCAGATCTGGACCAGATCTAGGATTTGGAAAGCATATGAGGTGAGTGGAATTAAGTTATATCATTTTAGATAATGATATATTATCGTTTAACATTCCCCATTATTGTACAATATGAATTGGCTAGAACAATTAAAAGTATTAAAATATTATTATGACATGTTTAAATATGATATGTTGAAACGTTTAGACATATGTTAAAAGGATTAAAGTGATGAATATGACAAGTTGGAATATTAATATGCTAAGATATTAATATGTTGGAAAATTTGCCATATATACGTAGCGATTATTGTTGTTTCAATTCCATGTTAACTTATTACCATTAACGGTAGAAATTGAGAAAAATTATATGATTTGGCAATCACATGTTATTGTTAAATTTGAACAATTATCTGATTAATTGATTATATGACGGAATAGAATTGATTATATGTAAGAAAGAACGTATAACATAAAATATGCATAACATGATGACATGTAAAATATAAATTATAGTGGAAATTTGAAAGAATAGACATGCCCAGATTATACAGAAGATTTACAGTAAATAAGAAACTGTAACCGCGCTTAGACACGAGGTTAGATTACACTTGTGGTAGAAGTCTTCCCGGAACCGCCTGGCATATCCACCATCCACAAGTGGTAAATCTAATGTGAGGGGTCTAAATGTATAATTAAAACATGTAATGGTGCTAAGACACGAGGTTAAGTTGACTTGTGGTAGAAGTCTGCCCGGAACCTCCTGGAAAATCCAGCATCCACAAGTGTAGGCTTAATGTGAGAGGTCTAGTGCATAAACACACACACACACACACACACACACATATATATATATATGTAAATAGAAGGAATAATAAACAACATTATTTGTAATTAATGGGAATAAATGGAATTGAAAGAAAGATACAATAGTAAAAGAAAATGGGAATGAACGGGGAATGATAATAACTTGTTATAAATAAATTACATTAATGAGAATGTCGTATAATAGATAGACTTGTCCTAGGGACAAGTGAAGATTATAACTTAGGTTATAATAAACTACTAAGGAAATGAGATAACTGGTGAAATGAGATAAGTGACACTTAATTGTGAATTAAGTAATCAGTAAATGGGGGAAACCTGAAACTAGTTGAGAAAAGGGGGAAACTTATGAAATGAAAGAAGTTGTACTTAATTATAAATTAAGTAATTTGGAAACTTGGAAGTCTGAAATATGCTGATAAGAATGTTATATTAAGATTTGTCCTAGGGACAAGTAGGAATTATAACTTAGGTTATAATAAAATAATAAGGAAATTGGAATAACTTATGTTATGGGATAAATTGTACTTAATTGTAAATTAATTTAATTGTGGGAACGAGAATCTAAAATATATGAATGAGGACATCATAAGTTATATTTATGGTAAGAGGAGACTTATTAGTGAACCTTAGTTAAAGGAACTAAGTTAATAAGTTAACAACGTTAAGTTGTAATGACAACATAAGAGTGAATTATGATTAAATAAGAAAGAATAAGGCAACTCAGGAAATGAGGTAAGTTATATTTAATCATAAATGTTAAGTGACATGTTAAATAGAAAACATGTGAATTAAGATACACTTGATTACATATTAAGTAGAGCATATTATTGTAACCTTGAATCAAACAAGAATATAAAAGGATTCTGGATTACAGACCTTAGATCACAATCTAGAGAATTACATGTTATGGGCTTATTAATAAACTTATACGGGTTAAGTAGTATAACTGAAATTAATAACCAAGAGGGGACCATTCCTTAGAGATATAAGGGGCTAGGAAGAACTTGGTAACTTGAATAAAAAGTTAAGATAACCAAGTTAAATGGGAACCTAATAAGGTAAAGCAAACACGTAAAAGAATGTTTAGACATAGGGTCTAATAACATATTAAAGTAAGACGATTGGACCTGTCTGTACGTTTGAGGGTGAATAACCCAACGGTGTAGATCATCGTGGTGTCGAGGGGAGTGCACATTCGTCTGATTATTCTGTTGGGTCCAAAGGACTGGAAGGGGAAGTATGCGTCTTCTTGAGATATGTAAGGTGCTCCTAGTATTCCTCTGTGCGATGGCAGATGTTTAGGCTATGCTCGCAGAGGTTGGGTCTGCGCGTAACTAGTAGGTGGGTGGGCATTGACTACAAAAGTAGCTTTGCTGTCAGAATGCTGTGATGAGGTGACACTAGGGTGATTCGATGGTCGCCTCAACGGGGAGGCGAAGGGTCACAACCAACAAGGATAGTAGATCGTCGGGTACACATCATCGGCAGCCAGTGGGATGCAAAAAAATAGAGCTAAACCCAATAGACCATTCACTACCGAGGTACAGTGGTTGAGGGAAGAAGCCAACTGGATGTTTAGATTGTTTGTTAGGGCTATTTTGTTTAGCTCTTGTAGTCTTTGCTAGTTGAGGAAGGGGCCAAGGTGGGGCCATAGCCACCATGAAAAACAGACCCAAGGGATATCTCGGTTTTTGAGGCTCTTAAAGGCCGTCCTGTACAGATATGGAAAAGCTCCTGATCGAGTTCTGTGTTTCTTGTATCGCCCTACCACGGTATTCAGTGCACATTAGAGGACGTGCGGTTAAGGCATCGAGCTACAATTGACAATACGTACGTGAGAAAGTCTAGATACATGCATGTCTGCTCGGGTTGGTGTATCGTAGACTTGAGGGCATTCTTTGTGATAGAGTCGGATTCAATCGAAGGTGGCAGTCTGTAAGCTTATGTAGCATAGTAATTGACAGATATATGCGGAACATAACATTGTTATATAGAGTTCTGTGCGTCACTCCGGTGTAGGATGAGGGACTGCGCACATTTCTGTGGCATTATAGTGGAGACCGTGCGAATGGGGTACCATGGGGGTGTACCTCCTTAATATTGGGGGTAGCTACATATATACAGTATTAGGTTAATCCACAGGGAAGTAAATGGGTATGACGTGTGTGTAAGCCTTGAGTGCTGTTAAACCAAGTAAACTAATAAATAAGAAAATGCGATTGAACAGTATATGTAGGATTATCCAAAGTGTATAGTTTAAATCCAGTCACCAGAACTTATGTTTTGACCTCCTCGTCATAACAAACTCATAGGTTAGATTTGTGGCAGAGACATGATAGCTTTGGGTGCTAGTTAGCTAGTATTATTAATACGGTAAGGCTATATTTTGATTACATTATATTTTATCCATTCCACTGTGAGATATTTTTTGAGCTCTGACATATTTTATGGCTCTATCTTTTCTGCATGATACCAGAGCTAACCAACACGAGTTTCGATAGATTAGAATTTTGAAAAAAAAATTGGTCTGTCGGAATTCCTGTTGTTACAACTCCGGTGTATAGCAGATCATGACTTCAAAAGTGTATTGAAAGAAGTACATGAAGGTGAATGTGGAGATCACATTGGAGGTCAAACGTTAGTAAAAAAAGATACTGCGGTACGACTACTTCTCTCCTACCGTGAATCGAGATGCAGCTGATTATTCACGATGCTGCAGTAGGAGCCAAAAATTTGCAAAGATTCCCAAAGCACCTCCAAGCCAACTCATCACAATGGTGAGTCCATGGTTGTTCGCTGTATGAGGGATCGACATCATCGGGAGCTTTCCAATCACCAAAGGCTGGTCAAAGTACGCGATTGTGGTCGTGGATTACTTCACGAAATGGGCAGAGGCTGAACCATTAACCATGATCATGACAAAAACAAGTGATTAACTTTGTTGTGAGAAACATCATTTGCCAATTTGGGATCCCGAAAGTCATCATAAACGACAATGAACCCTATTCGGCAGCACCGAATTCAGAGATTTCTGCCAAAAATACAGGATCGAGAAGAGATATACCAGTGTAGCTCACCCACAGTTGAATGGACAAGTCGAATCAATAAAAAAAATCATTAAGTACATCCTAAATAAGCAATTGGAATGAGCAAGAGCCGTGTGGGTCAATGAATTATTCTTAGCATTATTGGCCTATAGAACGGCCAACAAATCGACGAATGGCCATACTCCCTTCTCGCTTTCATTCGGATCAAAAGCGGTAATCCAAGTGGAACTGGAAGTCCCCTCTCATAGAACAACATACTATGATCCACTGACAAATAATGCATTTCTTCTCGAGTTCTTGGACATGGTTGAGGAAAAGAGGGATGAAGCGAACTTACGTGCTTTGAGACGCCGACATCATGTTGCTCGATACTATAACAAAAAGGTTCGAACTCGAACTTTTGAGCCAGGAAATTTGGTACTGAAATGAGTCTTCTCGGCCCCTGCCTTCCTGGGACCGAAATGGGAAGGACTTACGTCATCCAGCGGAGGCTTGACAAGGAGCTTTCAAGCTAGCTATCATTGATGACGACGAAATCCCCAAAGTGTGGAAGGCCCAGCACTTGCGGCATTACTTGGCTTGAAATTGTATTGATTCTTTTGTTTTGTAAACTATGTAAAAAGGCACGACTTGCCTGGAATAGTCTAGTTGATATAAACAAAAGATTATAAAGTGGACGTAAGAAATGATTTGGTCGAACCACTATAAAAATATCGTGTGTTATTTTCTTTTCCTGCATTTATTTCTCTATGTTCTGTGACTGTTTTGATCCTAACTTGAGATATGGAGCTTGAATTAAAATCGAGTGCAAGAAGGCGCTCTAATTGGAGGATTCCCGCTCTTGGAAATAGAGTATAAAAGGAAAGTCGGAGCGAATGGTATGACTATTCGCCTTATCAACTCAAACTCTCTCGATCCGAAAGTGAGTATAAAAGCGGGCGTGACTGTTGCACCATGATTAAAGACCGCCTTAGCCACACTCTAACCTGGGCATACGACAAGAGAGTATAAAGGTGCTAAGAGCAAGTGCCAGAGAAAAAGGGGTTCCTACCTCTTTATAGGATCAGGGGAGAGATTGAAAGCTGAGCCAGCACTCCCCACTGAAAGATTAAGAGCAATATAAGGTCGATCCTGATCAATCCCGAATAAGCCCTGGCCAGGCATTTTATTTGAGATTGATTGGGGGCATACACACATCACATCTGTTTATTACTTAGTTTAGTAATGTGACATCCTGCTTATTACGTAGTTTAGTAATGTTACTTCTGTTTATTACTTAGTTTAGTAATAATTCCATGGTCTGTAGGGATGCTGAGTGGAATTCCTGGTTTTGCTTGTTATGTGGTTTACTGTTTATTACTTGGCATAGTTGTGTTTTGACTACAACTATAATTGATTGAAATGAATGATAAGCTTGTGAATATATGACATTTCAGGGAAACTACTTTAATTTACAAAAGTGCAGATTTATACAGAGGAACTAACTAAAAGCATGAGGGCCTGACTCGCTACATTAACATAAGGACAGTAGAAAACAAAATGAAAAGACTAGATTACGTTTCACTTGGACTTTGGGGAAGACTTGGATTTCTTGGCGGCTTTAAGCTTTTCCTTGTCCTCTCTCTCAGCATCGGTGAGAATTGTTTTTTCCTTTCCTTGTCTAATGGAGATGCACTTAGATCACCAGAGGATTTCTGAGCTAACTCTCCAGTGATTGAACAAAGAAGAAAGCTTGACAATCAACTAAGACCCAGAAGTAATCGCTTAGATGGGATCAATATTGAGGTGTTCTTCCTCAGCTTTGGCTTTCAAAATCTTGTCATTCTTTTCCTTTTTTCCACCAAAGTCATGTTTTTATTCTCGCCCAAATCCCTAGTCACAACATCTTAATCTTCCTTGCCTTCATTGCCGTCGACGTCTTGTAAAGCATTTATCATGACTCCATCCTTGGGAACTTCAGTACTAGACGACACAATGGCTTTGTCAACTACCTCTCCCTGCTTCTCTTTAGTCTCCTCGGCGGGTTTTACACCTAAATAACAGGAAACAATAGTTGTTAACTCAAGAGAGAACATGGGTTTTCAATTGTTTGCTCTATAATGCGACGACAGACTATAGTGCTATAACAAATCGAGGAGAGAAGGTAGAGATACCTTCGGACGACTTGTCGGTAGGAGTAGCAAAAGTGTCGGGAACCAACTCGACAATTGGAGATATGAGAGCTTCCTTTGGGATCCCTAGACGATCGGGATCACACCCCTCTGTTTCAATAGCCTCAGGAAAGACAGATGAACTAGCGCTGCATTCGAGAGTATCCTTCGCCTTGGCTTGGCACCTCTCCTCCTCCATAACTGCATGGATCAACCTCATCCCTTTAGCCAAATGCTCCGGCTCCTCGCCTCCCAAATATGTCCTCATGAGCTCTTCCTCATCAATAGTGTCAACCTTAAGACATCGCTTTTCGTTGTCAACGATATGATCCCACACATCAACCAGTGTCGTCGGATAGTCTTTGATCTAAGAAATGTCCCGAGTTCGGATCACCTGAGCAAAGAATTCGATCATAAGCTCGTTGTATCTGTCTAACTCCTTTTGGGCTTCGGCGAATTGCGCACTAGAATCGAAAGCAGATTTAAAAGCAATATTGGTATTCCCCTCAGCTAAGACCACCCTTTCCTCGGCCTCCGCTAGCTTGGCCTCCAGATCTTTAGTTCAGTGCTGAAATAAAAATTATGTAAATTTGGGTAAAAAGACGAATTTGTGTATTATGTGATTTTAAGAATAAAAAGAAATATTCCTTATTTACATTCAATTTTGTTGGGTTTTTGGCTTAAGAATTGTAAATTGTGTCGTTTTCCTCATTTTTAAATAAATACATGTTTTTGTATGTAATTTGCATCAACTATTCTAAAATAAAAATATATTACATATATTTCTTGTGATTTGGAAATATGTCAATTCCACAAAATAGGCATGATTTACAATGATTGCGGCAAACGCTCCTTGTGAGACTTGAAATCTTTTTGACAAGATTGAATATAAAAAAGGAATGTTTGGTTAATTGATTTGACCAAATCATTAATTTAAAAATAAGTATTGTAAAATAATAAATAATAAATAAATATTAATAACTACGTTGACCGTACGAAAACATTAAAATGAATATATACATAATATCCATCCAAATCAGCGTAAAACGATAAAATATGCATTGTATTAAATGCTTGAATGTTTGAAATGTTGAATGGTATTTATTTATGGAATCATACATGTAAATTAGATTCCATACTTAATGAATATATTTATGGTGACCATTGTAGCAATTAACTTAATTGATTGCTATAAATGGGGCTATAAATAAATAATTAACAATTGTGGAAAATGTTGAATGTTTGGATAAGGTTCAATTACAGAACTATGTGTAAATATAATCCATTTTGAATTATTATATTTGTGGTGACCATTTGTAGCAATTAATGTAATTAAATGCTATAAATGAGACCGCAAATAAAGAAATAACCATTGTAAACAATATTGATTTGGGGAAAATAAATGTGATGGAAAAGATGGCTACAATTCCTAAAATCAATTAGGATAATTTTTGTGGACCCCAGTCAAGAAATTTAAATTATAACCACGTTTAGTCATGAGGTTAAACTCAACTTGTGGTGTAAGCCTGGCAGTAACTGACCGACATATCCAGCAACCATAGGTAGTCGGTTTAATGTGAGGGGTCTAATGCATAAATATAATCGTACTAAGGCACGAGGTTAAGTTCACTTGTGGTAGAAGTCTTCCCGGAGCCGACTGACATATCCAGTATCCACAGGTAATCAACATAATGTGAGAGCCCTAGTATGTAAATATATATATACATATATAACAGTCAATAAATAAATAAATAAATAAAAATGGAAACATTCCGTTAGGATACAACAATAGATAACTTGGGACTAGGAATGGCAAAAAAAAATCCGTACCCATGGTTATCCGTGGGTAAAATCTGTCATGGACATGAAACAGATAGTAAAATGGGTATCCGTGGGTAAAATAAACTTGTATTTTTAATATCTGTTAATTAATGGGGCGGGTACAGATAGTAAGATATCCATGTTTGTGGGTACCTGTGCCCGTATTGAATGTAATTTATTATCAATAGTCAATACAAAAAACATTGTTGGTGGTTGTTCGGTGTTTGTGTGCATGCCTTTACTCAACAATTTATAACTAGCTATTGATATTTTGATGGATACTTCTATTGTTGTCTCTTCTTTTCTGGATGTTGGTTTAAATATGTATTGGTATTTTGAAGTTAGCATTTGAGTGTTGGTATTTTTTTTTTACCAAAAGTACTTTTGAATAATTTCAATAAACGACTAAAAAATAAATTTAATAAATATAACGGATATCTACGAATACCCGCCATTACCCGTAACTTGTTTAAAACCCATTTAATGGGTACCCTTGTGGGTATGGGGCGGGCACGGGGCAAAAAAAATCACCTAACGGGGCGGGTGATGGGGTGGTACTACCCGCGCTTGCCCCGCCCCATTGCCATCCCTACTTGGGACCGATAAATAGTTACCTAAGGAAAATATGTCCGTTAAAGTCATAAAGGGCGGTAAAAACCAAATAAAAAGAAATGGGTGTCAAAAAGGGGATAAATGGATGTTGATTGTCGTCTAAATACTTAGTCAAAGATAGCGAAGGAATTAAATAAACATCCTAGAGAAAAGGAAATATAATCTTCCTTACTTATGTCAATAAAACTTATAATTAAAAATATAGTTGGACTTAGTAGGTTAATAATGTAAGATATTATTAACCATATAAACCCGTAACACAAATAAATGGTATACGTATAGTATTTCCGTATGAAGGAATTAAACGGGAATTACTTAATAACGTAGCCTACTTTATCCTAAAAAGGGAAAGGTTTTAAAGGAAATTGGGGGACGAACTAATAACCTTCGCGTATAGTCCGCTTCCTAGGTCCTAAAAGGCTAAGTGACTAGGGTTATAGAGTTAACCTAGGAATAGGTTTTTCAGTATAGGGGTTTTAAATGGCAGATGCGTGTTGTCCTAACCAAACCTGGAAATTAAAAGGGATAGATATGGCCATCTATCCTATGGGAAGTAGTAAGTAACTAAGGAGGTTATCTAATAAGGTCATCTAGAAGGTATAACGAACGATAAAATGCCTCCTCTCACCTTATGCGGGGCAAGGGTACAAGCGTGAATGACGGAAGCCTTAACTAGTAGGGCCCATAACTAGTGCCCACAAGTTTTATGTTAACATTGAATATGTTATCAAGGGTTAATAAGTGAAGGAGATATAGATAGAAACCCCTTAATTAGGGACCCACTCTCGATAGAATTAACCAATTAAGCTCTGGTATAAAGGCTTCACAAAAATGTATGTAAACATCCTATCTTTGTAATAAAATCTGGGAATACTACTTTGGGAAGAGTAGTAGAGTCGTGCGTAAGCTTTAACAAGGTTGGTTTAGAACCACTAACCTTGTCAGGTATACAACTTGGGTTGAACCGAATGAAATAAATACATGTGTTACAGTCTGTGTTGTACATTTCTTCGTCACCAGTACTTGTTGTTCTAACCCCCCTCCTCATTAAAATCTGAAAGTTTCATAGAGAAGGTCAAGTTCTCATAGATGATTAAGTTTGGCTTTGGGTTCTCGTTCTCTCTCATGCCCGGTATTGGCAAAGTACTTATTTTGAAAAGGGTAGTTACTTGAGTTAATACTAGTTTATGCTATCTTGTTTCCGCTGTGAGTTTTCTTTTATCATACTCTGATTATGCTCATGCTCATGTATTGCGGGTACCATATTACACGCTCCATGCTTGGATGTGTTTGAGTTTCGATTTTTGTCAAAATTTGGGTGCACAAAAGTGTGGGATGTCACATATGGTATCATAGCTTAGGTTAGACGATCAGATGAAATAGTTAAAGTAGGAATCATGGGAGAGCATAATTTGATTTTCTTTTCTGTTTTTCATAATATTTTTACTCGGCTTTAATTTATTTCGACGACGAATTAGTCGTGGGCCTAATTATATAATGGGCTTTAAGCGACTAAGAGTTGAAATAGGTTGAGTTCGGGTTTTCTAGCCAATTATGTCCTACCCCACAGTATGTTGGCGATCTTGTCGTGAAGAGCATGAGAACGGCATATGGTGGATCTCGTTTATTCGAGTGGAGAGATTGGACAAAAATCTAGCTACAACTGAGATAGTCATCATTCATGGTCTAGTTTCGTTGGTAGTTCCAGTTAATACCATTACTCGATCTAAAACAAAAAGAAAAAGCCCACTTTAATATGTCGTATCCATTTCGGAAATATAATTACGAGGTTTATCCATTGGTTACTTCGTTAAAATTCTGAATCTTCCTTTGTTGAGATATTCAATTGAGTTCTTAGCCTTGTATTCGAGGATTTTTTTTGTTTAAAACCATTTGAAAAATAAAAATGGATTTCAACGGTTTTAAAATACGGTTTCGGAAAGTAGTTTGCGATTTTCAAAATTTTACAGCTATGGTGTAATTTTAGTAAATATAGTTTGATTGCTAGGAAAGATGGAGTTAGAAATGACAAGGAATATGCCACTAAACTTGAAAATAATAAATATCTATTCCTTGTAATTTGCGGTGTCCACTTTTCTATATATATTGGATAATTTATTGAAATTACCAAATTAACCCTTAAGATTCTAAAGGTCTAACATTTTTGATAATGAAAAGGTTTTTCCCAGTTTGAAATATAAAACTAGAATATAAATAGTAAAAATAAAATTTATTTATAAATACGAAACCATTAGTTTATAAATAAATTCCATTTTTGGAAAAGTTTTAAATTTTTCTTTGAAAAGCTAAGGAAGGTCCTTCATCTAGGTTTTTGGGGGTATTTGATTTTGTGAATCATCTGTTTGTTGTAAGCTAGATAAGGGGAAAATCCATTTTAATTTATAGTATGGATTTCTAGCTAAATTATTTTGGAAATTCGGTCATTCGTTGTGTAGTTGAAGGATCGTTGTTGATACTATTAATCCTTGGAGTTGGTTCGAAGTTTAACTACGGTCTTTAAATACCATTGTGATGAGGATAATTGTTTTTTGGATTGCGATAAATCTTAAAAGATAACGCAAGACAATTCATATTTTAATCTGGCCTAATAAGGTCAAGGTCCATCCTCTGTCCAATACCCATTTGGTAGTTGACCATTTAGTGCTATACTAGGATGGTCAATTAGTTAATGAGTTTTGGTACAACTTTGACCTATGAATCAACCATAAAAGTTGCGTCCAAATTACCCCTTAACTTCCTTCTTTCATCCTTCCTTCCTCGTCTAGCTGAATTACATTCATATCCTTCTTATCGTCGCCTCGTCTCCTCGTTTTCTGCACATTTGATCTTGCCTCACTAATACTCCAAGATCTAATTTCTTCTCTCCGACCATTTCTTAGCCCATAATACCTAATTGCTCTATCTGATCATACTCACGCCATTTAAGTCTTCTGCTTAGTGGGAGATCAATTGGTTGGATTAGAATGAGCAAAAAGGTCTTACCACTTTTGAGCTAAGAAAATTTGGCAAGACAGTTGGGCTTGCACCGGCCCATTGCTTCAAGATCTTAGAATAGGATTTGTGTTTGTGCTGCATCCACCTTTGCCATACCTTGTTCGAATAGGTTCTTCAAAGGCGATTACCATTTCGAAGATGAAGATTTAAGCTATCGTTCGATGGTTTTTCTAAAGAGAATCTCGTTGTGATTTTAGAGGAATCTGTGTTGAACAAGACTTAAATGGTCTCTTGTTTGACCAGCCTTGAATATTTTTGCAGCAAATCTCTTGATGTCGAGAATCTATGTTTGAACTACCTATGTAGACATGTGGCCCATTTAGCACATCGTTTTATAAATAGGAAGTTATGACTGGATTTGTCTCATGATGCGGAAATTAATCCTTTGTTTGATCAGTGGCGTAACCATCATTTAGTACCGCATCATATTCGATTTAGCTTGTTGTTCTTGTGTGTTGTCTCATGTAATTACTTTCTGTAAATTCACTTATCCACTTAGTCTTTAGACAATATTTGGTGGGTTTCCATGAGAAGCAGTTTTGTGGTAGGTTTCTTTTCTCAGCATAAATTCTTTCTTAGAAGAGACGTTGATGTGGAAACCTCCAACAACACCAACCGTGTTTGTAACACGAGATTGAGCATTTTTGTTACCATGATATGGTTAGTCAACGATCATAAAAATTGGTTTGAGCTCCAACCGCGGAGCAAGATATCTCGTTGTTTATAGCCGTTGTTTTGGGAGGTTTTGCTGTTGTTTTGTCGTTGTCCTTGTTGCCAGCCCTTTCCACCATCGGGTTCTTGGTTTTATAGTGATTCATACCTGTAACTGTTAGTGTTGTCTAAATCGCACGACTTAGTTTAATGATATTTCCATAATTGGAGATGTTTATGTCATTCATGCGTGCTTGTTCAAATGAAATCTCATTTCATATCTAAACTAACAGTTATTCTAGAGCTGGAAAGAATAAAATTCTGTGTTGGATAAATTTTAACAAAGGACCAATTTTGCATTGTTTTCGTCATGGGTATATAAATAAATAAATCACAGTTTCTTGTTAAAGATAAAATTTATTTTGGTCTTTTTGTGCGTGATTTCAGTTTTTGCATTTGGGCGTGACTGACTTCCTTTTTCGCCAACATGTGACTTGAATCGTTTAAATTTCCACTAAATACATTTTTTGAAGTTTTTAGAAAATGTTGTTTGAAAAAAAAATATTCTTATCATTTTCTTAATTTATAGGAAAATGAAACAGTTTTGGAAGAAAATTTTCAAAATAAACGTGACAAGTTTTTAAGAGGTAATTTATTTTTGTGAAAAATATTGATTTTTGGTCACATGAATAGCGTAAGGAAGATGTTTAGATGCTTTGTATGCGCGTTGCAGCAGTGCAAAAGGACCGATAATATGATAAAAACGTTAACGGTAACAAGGAAAAGGCTGTTATAGCCTTGGAAACGATGTTTCCATACCTTGTCAACGATGCACATGAGCTATTAATCAACTCGTTTTATGTTTTAGAGCTTGTTTTAACCCTCCTTTATGGTATGCAAGTGATTTTTTTTTGAGTATTTTGGGAAATTGTGGCGAAAATTCCACTGTAGGGCGGGAATTGGAAAAGTTGTGAGCAGGAAAGATGTTAAAAATCTTAGCTCCATTTTCCTTTTTCCGGTTTAGGAGAAATTAAATAGGAGACGATTAGATTGCGTAACATTTTGGATGGTAGGGTTCGGATGCAAAATTGGTTGCTTCACACTTTTATTTGTAATTGTGTGAAGGTAATGGATGTAAAGAATTGTACAAATTTGTATTCATATAGAACTGCCAGTATATTTAGGATGTTTTGCATCATGTCTTTGAAAGTGTTTTGAAAATCGCAATGCATATATATAGAGACCCTGATTTAGAATCATCTTGCATGCATATTTTATGGTTGAAATGCATTAAGTACACGATGCACTTGTACGCATGGTTGCAAAGTGGATGTACACAAATTGGTTGTGTAGGATAAGATAACTAGTTGTCAGAATTTCGTGATGAAATTCCTTTTAAGGGGGGAAGAATGTAACAACCCAAAATTTTGACAATAAATAGTTATTTAATTAGAAGCTCAAAAAAGGAATTTCTGCAAACGATAGTGTTTAAGAACGAAACTTTAAATGTTGTGTTCGTCTTAGGATTCTGGTTAACTTTCATGTTTGGAGTTTCGCGAACCGTATGAAGAAGTTACGGATGAAATACGAAAACGGACAGAAAATAAATAAACCAAACACTTAATTAATAATTTACCATATATAACCCAGCCGACCTGGATAGTTTAATGCCCAGGCGGTCGACATGGGGGTCGATCGGCGGTCGACTGCCCAAGTTGACCTACTGGGCGTCAAATTGTCCAGTAATGGCTATGTTTTCAGGGATTTGTTTATAGTATATTTATAACAGATGGACGAATATAATTTAAAATTAATCTGATGGTTTTAAGCCATTTCTACCCCTATAAATAAAAGGGTAGAGCCTCACTCTTTTTCCATTCAAATCTATGAAGGCATCAGAGTTCTGCCATTTTTCTTCCTCTTCTAACCCAATTTCTAAATAAAATATATTCATATACATATTATATCAAATCAAATTCATATGCAATTTGGAAGATTATTAGATTGAATGGAAGAGGATGCTCAACGATAGATTTCTTCGCTCTCTTCCCTTTTTCTTATATTTCTACAGATCTAGAATTTTCCGATTTCAAGATAAATTGTAGATTTATAAGAATTTAGGAATTGTAAGCCTAAAAATGTTTAAAATGGAGAAATTGGAAGCTATAAGTTGAGTGAGAAACTTACTTATACAAATATAATGATTTATCTATTTCGTTTGAATCTAATCTATGTTCTATGCTATCAGATCTGCTTATTTAAATAATTGTAAATTGTGGAAACCATCAGATATGATTATGAACATGCTTGAAATTGGTAAATGACAAGTTGTGGTTATGTATAACATAAATTGTAAGATTTATATATATTTTTTCCCACATATTCCTATAATTTATGTAATGAAATGTGTTGTATATGTTACACAGCACTGTGGATCTGGAAATCAACCCCATTAAACATAAAATTGTTGTATTTATGTTCCAGATCTTTAGTTCAATACTGAAATATGAAATATGTAAACTGGGGTAAAATTATGAATTTGTGTATTATGTGATTTTAAGAATAAAAATAAATATTCCTTATTTACGTTGAATATTGTTGGGTTTTTGACTTAAGCATTGTAAATCATGTCGTTTTCCTCATTTTTTTAATAAATAGGCATTATTTTGGAATCACAAGAAGTATGACAAAAAGAATTAAAAAGGGAAAAGTGGTGCAAAGGTACACATAAAAATAAATATATGTTTTTGTATGTAATTTGCATCGACTCTTCTAAAATAAAAATATATTACATATATTTCTTGTGATCTGGATATATGTCAATTCGACAAAATAGGCGTGATTTACAATGGTTGTGGAAAAAGCTCCTTGTGAGACTTGAAATGTAACACCCCGAATTTTCTATTAACACTAAAGTTGCTAAAATATTAATAAGTGTGTAAGAGGGGGATGTATCTAATATGAATATAAAAGTGTGTAAGAGAGGAGATGTATCTAATATGAATATAATAATATTAATAAGTGTGTAAGAGAGGGGATGTATCTAATATGAATATAATAATATTAATAAGTGTGTAAGAGAGGGGATGTATCTAATATGAATATAATAATATTAATAAGTGTGTAAGAGAGGGGATGTATCTAATATGTACATGAAAACAATAATAAGTGTGTAAAAAGGGGGGATGTATCTAATGTGTACATTGTAGAATATATATATATATATATATATATTGCTGAGTGTTTGCTGAGTCACTTCTGACTCATTGCTGAGTCAACAAGATAAACCCCATCTTGTCTGAACGGCTGCGGTTATTTCTAGGTTAAATCTAATGGCCTAAATGCATTCTAAAATCTATAAATAAGTGGGTAGACCCTAAACCTAAATCACTTGTAAAATTAGAGAAGCTACCGTCATGCTACTGCCATGGAGTTCAGCGTAGCCGTCACAAACTAAGAAGAGGAAGCCTAATCATCTACAACTAAATCTACACAAATCAAATCAAAAGATCTCTCTTTCTCTAATTCTTTTCTTTTGTTGGTGAGTATGATGATTCTCACAAGACTATTACAAACTAATTTGACTCAGTTATGAATGGATCACAAGAAAGTGATGTGATTTGTAATTGTAAATTCTATATATTGTGGATCTCTTATTATGTTATTATGTTGTCGTATGATGTAAATTATATATGCTATGTCATGCTATGTCATGCTATGTTGTAAATTCTCTTATGCTATGTCGTGCTATGTTGAGAATCATGTCAAGCTATGTTATACTATCATACTATGCCATGTTATAAATCATGCTATATTATGTTGAAAAATCATGCTGTTGGATCATGCTTAAAGTTATGTTTTTTTTTTCTTAATTTAAATGGATCTTGTTTATGGGAATTTGCCTATTAGGTTAGGTGTACCCATAAACTTGAAACTATAATTAAATAAAACTTGATTATGGGAATTTGCCTATTGAGTTAGGTGTACCCATATAAAACCATGTTGTTAAAAAAATAGATGATGTTGATTCACACATGTTCATATGTAAGTTCATGAAAATTGATTGAGATTATATTAGGTGAATTTTGAACAAGTTGACACCTTTAGGTCCATGACATGTATAATCTATGCAAGTTGGACATATGCAAGTTTCACCCCTTATTATGATTCATTTGGTCACATATACATGTTGTTATTATGATAATCTCTTTTATGCTATGAGTTAGGCTATTCGAGTCTAACATATATTTTGCGAATAAACGTTCAAACGTGGGGTAGGGGTAATATTAGAAATTAATAAATTGGGTGCAATTTTGTAAGATTTTGCATACCATGAATGGATGTCCATAATTGAGTCAATTATGGACATTGTTAAAAATTGGAAGTAATTAATAATTCAAGTAGGGAATTATTAAAATTAGGGGAAAGTGGATTATTATTAATAATCAATGCTTAGGACACGAGGTTGGACCCGTTTGTGATGTAAACCCGCCCGGACCCGCCCGACAAATCCAGTAGTCACAAATGTCGGCCCAATGTGAGAGGTCCTAGGCCCAAACTAAAGCATAACAGTTGTAAAGACACGAGGTTAGACTCTTTTATGGTGTAAGACTGCCCGGACCCGCCCGGCAAATCCAGCTGCCATAAATGCCAGTCTAATGTGAGAGGTTTTTATGAGGTTATGGCCTTAATGAACTAAGAAATACTTAACCAGATAATCATGTAAGGTGGGACATGGGGGTTAAGTAGGTGCCTTGGGTGGCATGAGGAATCTGGTGGTTGCCTTTAGAGGCATTTGAAATACGATTAGACTTAACCAAACACACATGTAAATGAACATGACTAAGTGGGTTAAGTGGGATGGACTAATGGGGACAAGCTTAGGTGGAATGCTTGTGGTAAATAGTGGGGGCCCATTTCAACCAGTATCCCAAAACGTATCTTTGTGGGCTCGACCCAAGTCGAGGACGGGACACGCATACTGGGTTTGACTATAAGAGGCCAAAACAGGGAGCGGTGGCAACGCAAGTCCAACGGGTTTCATATGCGTGTGTGGACCCGGGCTGGTAGGTAAGACGTTGTTGCATCGTGTAGGTATAAGCCGTGCATGTCCGCTGTATCAGGTTGCCACTTTAGGGGAGTGATACACCCCACTGTGGGGCCAGCACGGGTATCTACGAGTTAGGGAGCCGATCGAATAATGGGAAGTAGGGTACACCTAGTGGAGATAGGGGCAGGCGGCACCTATGTAGTCAGCTAGGGGTACGTAAAGCCATTGGGAAAGTTTCTAAGTGAAGCTAAGTGGGATGAATCTTTAGGGTGACTGGTGTGGTGCAGTATAGTGTTTATCCTTTAGTATTTAGGAGCGCCTATAACGTTGCCTTTAGCGATTGTCTATGTCCTTAATCTGCTCTTCATAGACATTTTCTTGTTTTCCAGCTTATGCCTTAGTCCAGTTATTTTGGTAATAGTATTGTAGAATTATCATATTCACCAGACTTTATGTCTGACCCCCTCTTTTCCATCCTTTTTCTCCCTTCAGGTCCGCAGGTTGGGCCAATTTCTAGTGGAGTCTAGTTGGATCGCTTATCTTCTGGAAAGCTTGGACTGCTGAAGTAAAGTCCAGCTTGTTATCTTTCTTTTTAATGGCTATTCATGTAATGGGATTATGTACTTGTTTTATCAAGATAGATATTGTACTTGACATTGAATATGGTGTTATGATGTAATCAAACATGTTTTGACTTCTGCTACAATGAAATAAAGTTTTTGAATTTCCAAGTACTATTTTATATCTGTCTTGTTGTAATTTTACTGTTCTATATTCACTTAAAACCTCCATGGAAGTTAATGCATTCCCTTTGTGAGTGACATTAATGGACGTGGTATCAGAGCATAAGGTTACCAGAACAGATAAAAAATTTTTTTAGAAAAATATTTTTTTCTAAAGTATTTTTGGAAGAAGTGCTTTCAAAAAAAAAACATGTTATTTAAAGAGAGTTTTTATGAAAAACATAATCCCAAATAGCCACATCCTTATCTTTATCTTTCGAATTCTCCATTTTGAATCTTTCCTTTTTCGTTTCAGCATGGCTGAAGATCTTAATCTCCCAGAAGGTGTGACGATTCCAGGGTGGTTTAGGAGATACTTGGAGGCTAGGGCCACCACTGCAGGCCCAGCAGATACTCCTCCACCCCTAGTTGCACCCATTCCTCCTCCTCCTCCTCCTCGTGTTGACACTTTTGCAAAGACGTGCAAGGAATTCAAGGCTATGGGAGGAAAAACTTTTCAAGGGACTGAGACGTTTGTGGAGGCCAGAGATTGGCTTAAGGAGACTGAGGAATTGTTGGATATCTTTGAAGTGGAAGATGGGAGGAAAGTCCGTTTAGCTGCTTGGTTAATGAAGGGAGAGGCCTCGTTTTGGTGGGAGGTCACTAACGGGGAACGTCCAGTCGATTCATGGGCGGATTTCAGACGAAGGTTTGAGGCAAAGTTTCTTTCAAGGGCAGAGGAGAACTTAAATATGGAAAAATTCCTGGCACTAAAGCAAGGGAGCTCATCAGTACAGGAATATGTCAATAAATTTAATCAGTTAGCAAGGTTTGGCTTGGAGTTGGTGAACACGCCAGAGAAGAAAGCTTTGAGGTTCGTTAGAGGCTTGAATGAACCGTTGCAAGGGTTGGCTATGACCCACATCCCTATGGGAGCCACCTTTGAAAAGCTAGTAGAAATGGCACTTATGCATGAGGATAAGGCAGTTGAAAAGAAAGGGGATCAGAAGAAACCCCAACAGCAAAATAAGAAGGGTGGTAAAAACAATAATGGCAAAGGGAAGAAGAAATGCTTCAATTGTGGGACGCCTGGCCATCTCAGCAAAGATTGTAGAAAGAAAAAGAAGACTGGTTGTTTTCATTGTGGAGATGCGGGACATTTAGTGAAGGACTGTCCAAAGAAGGGGCAGAGGGCAGGGTCTACCTCGGGAGGACAGGTGCAGGCTCTTATGGCACCAGGGCAGGCAAGGGGGCAAGTTCAGGCTATTGCGGCCCCACCGCTACAAGAAAGAGGTAGAACAATTTCTGTTGAAAGCTTAGTTTTTCTGTTTGATCATCCTGTCCGTACCTTATTCGATTCTGGCGCATCTCATTCATTTATCTCTGCATCATTAGTTGAATCACTGCACTTGAACACCAGTTTAGTAGAGGATCCCTTGGTCGTTTCAAATCCAATTGGGGGTTCGGCTCATTTGACTATGATATGTTTGGATTTGAAAATCTCTATACTTAGCGTTGAATTTAGATGTGATGCTTATGTATTGGGCTTCACGGGCTATGGGCTAATTTTAGGAATGGATTGGTTGTCTAGAAATAGGGCCATTCTTGATTGTGAAAGGAGAGTAGTTAGGCTTGTGACTCGCCTTGGTAATGCTCTCGACATCTTTTGTAATCCCATAATTTCCGTTATGCTAAGTTATCTTGAATCGCTTGACGCGTCTGTAGAGAACCTGCGATCGGTAGAAGTGGTCTGGGAATATCCGGATGTGTTTGAGGAGGTGAAGGGCTTACCTCCAAAGCGGGAGATAGACTTTCGAATTTATCTTGTGGATAATGCTAAACCCGTATCTTTGCCAGTGCGCCACATGGCTCCTCGTGAAAGGAGGGAACTCAATAAGCAAGTAAAGGAGTTGCTTGAGAAGGGGTTCATAAGACGTAGTATATCGGAGTGGGGTGCTCCAGTAGTTTTTGCCACAAAGGCGGATGGGTCTCTTAGACTTTGTATGGACTATAGAGAACTAAACAAGCTTACTAAAAAGAACCGACACCCACTGCCGAGGATTGACGATCTCTTTGATCAGTTAGTTGGCGCCTCAGTGTTTTCGCAGTTGGACTTAGCCACTGGCTTTCATCAACTGAGAGTGGCTGAGGATAGTATAGATAAGACTGCTTTTAGGACTCCTGACGGATTCTATGAATGGCTAGTGATGCCCTTTGGTTTGACAAACGCCCCTGCATATTTTGTTGATTTGATGAGTAGGGTGTTTAGGGAATACCTTAACAAATTCGTGGTAGTCTTTGTGGATGACATCTTAGTCTTTTCTAAGAATAAAGAAGAGCACTCCCTACATCTTAGGGAAGTGTTGGAAACCCTTCGAGCACATAACCTTAAGGCAAAATTTTCTAAGTGTCACTTCTGGAGGAAGGAAGTACGGTTCTTAGGGCACGTGGTTTCCAAAGAAGGGATAGCAGTGGATCCCGCAAAGGTGGTGGCATCCAAGATTGGAAGGTCCCTAAAAATGCAACCGAAGTAAGAAGTTTCTTGGGGTTGGCTGGCTATTATAGGAAGTTTATCAAAGACTTCGCAAAAATATCAGCTCCATTAACACGGTTAACGAAGAAGAACCTAGTTTTTATGTGGGACAAAGATTGCGATGATGCGTTCCAACGTTTAAAGAGAGCCTTAACTTCAGCCCCAGTCTTAGTGCTGCCAGACGGGAATAAACCGTTTACCATCTATACTGATGCTTGTGGGACGGGACTTGGCGCGGTCCTCATGCAAGAGGGAAGAGTAATAGCCTATGGTGGAAGGCAGTTGAGGGTTCATGAAAAGAATTACCCCACGCATGACTTAGAGCTAGCCGCAATTGTTATCGCGCTTAAGTCTTGGCGTCACTATCTTCTTGGTGAGAAATTCGAACTGTTCACTGACCACAAATCATTAAAATACTTATTCTCTCAGAAGGATTTGAATTTAAGGCAGCAACGGTGGATGGAATTCTTAGCCTCCTACGATTTTGAAATAGCATATACCTCGGGCAAGGGTAACGTGGTGGCAGACGCCTTAAGTAGGAAAAGGTTGTCCTTGAGTCCGTTGTTTGTTGAACGACAAAGCTTAGAATTCATCTCTATGTTTGACTTTAGACCCTCCGTTGACTTAGTACCCGGTCTGTTAGCATCCTTGGAGGTTAGACCTACACTTCTAGGACGGGTTGGTGAGGCACAGCGAGACGACCCACGGTTGGTTGAGATAGTAGAAAAGCTCAAAGGGGGGGGAGTCGTCAAGCCATCTTCGTAGGTATACCCTAGACGATAAGGGTTGGTTACGAAGGGATAATAGACTTTGTGTACCGCAAGACGAAGACTTAAGGAAGGCCATTCTTGATGATGCTCATCGCTCAAAAATGACCATTCATCCCGGCGGGGATAAGATGTACAAAGATATGAAGCGGGTTTTCTTTTGGGCCGGTATGAAAAAGGATGTGGCCGAGTACGTCGCTAGATGCTTGGTGTGCCAACGAGTTAAAGCAGAACAAAAGTAACCCGGTGGGTTGCTTCACCCATTAGAAGTTCCACTATGGAAATGGGAAAGCATCTCAATGGATTTTGTGGATGGATTACCAAGATCAAGGAAGGGTAACACGGGGATTTGGGTTATAGTAGATAGACTTACTAAAAGCGCCCATTTTATTCCCGTGAAAAGTAAGAGGACTGCTCCGTGGTTGGCTTCTTTATACATTAAGGAGATAGTTCGTTTGCACGGTATTCCTTCTAGTATAGTAAGCGACCGTGACCCCATCTTTACTAGCGAATTTTGGAAGAGTTTACAAGAGGCGGTAGGGACTCAGCTATGTTTGAGCACCGCATATCATCCTCAGACAGACGGCCAGACCGGGAGGGTGAATCGCATTCTAGAGGATCTTTTAAGGCTTTGTATCCTAGACTTTGGGGGGTACATGGGAAGAGCACCTTCCGTTAGTAGAATTCGCATATAACAATAGCTTTCAGTCTAGTATTGGCATGGCACCTTTCGAAGCTCTTTATGGAAGGCCTTGCTGTTCGCCTACATGTTGGTGGGAATCTACCGATAAAATCCTACTTGGGCCCGATATGGTTAGGGAAACCTCGGAGAAGATTGAGTTGATTCGAAGGAGGATGAAAGCAGCACAAGATAGGCAAAAATCGTATGCTGATAAGAGGAGGACAGATCTTGAGTTTGACATTGGGGACATGGTTTTTATCAAAGTATCTCCGTTACAGAATGTTGTTCGCTTTGGGTCCGTGGGGAAATTAGCACCAAGGTTTGTAGGGCCGTTTCCTGTAAAAAACAGGATTGGGAAGATGGCATATAGGGTGGAGTTGCCTGAGAAACCTAGTGGAGTACACGACGTATTCCATGTATCACATTTGAGGAAGTGTTTGCACAAGACCGCGGAGGTGGTAGAGCCGAGCTTGCTTAAAGAGGTGGAAATAGAGCGTGATGCAACAATTAGACGAGCTCCTACATGCATTCTTGGGTCGGAGATCAAAAAGTTGAGGAATCGAGAGGTCAGACTGGTCAAAGTGCAATGGGGAGATGATGAGAGCAACGCAACTTGGGAGACAGAAGAGAAGATGCGTTCGTTGTACCCTTTTCTTTTTGAGGGTATGTCTTTTAATTTCTCCTTTAGCACTTAGCTTATCTTATCTTATCTTTAGTATGTCCTCTCATTAGTATCTTTGACCTTTAGTTAGGATAATCCTATGGTTGAAACATGTGTTTGAGACATGTTATGTATGATGGATGCAAAATGGATGCAAGTGTTTGCTAGTGGTTGCTCGTGGATGCATATATACACACACTTTAGGCACTAGATCGGCTCAGTCACTACATATTGCATATTGCATATATATGGATGTATTTAGTAAAATGGATGAACGATGGTTGTATTATCATGTGGATGCTGCATTCAGATGATGGTTGTGCACGCATATAGAAGTATTATGTAGCATTAAGAATCTTTTGCATACATAATGGATGCATGGCACGATCATAGTTGCATTAAGGAGGTCAACTGAATCAGTGGACCGCCTGATTTTGCATTAGATACGGACATATACACACACTGTGCATTTAAACATGAAAGCATTAGAAGTCTGTAAGGACAATGGATGCCTGTGTATGATGGATGAGTAGATGGACGTTTGGATGGTAGGATATACATTCTTCCAGACTTGAAGATTTCGGGGACGAAATCCTAAAAGGAGGGGAGAATGTAACACCCCGAATTTTCTATTAACACTAAAGTTGCTAAAATAATAATAAGTGTGTAAGAGGGGGGATGTATCTAATATGAATATAAAAGTGTGTAAGAGAGGGGATGTATCTAATATGAATATAATAATATTAATAAGTGTGTAAGAGAGGGGATGTATCGAATATGAATATAATAATATTAATAAGTGTGTAAGAGAGGGGATGTATCTAATATGTATATAAAAACAATAATAAGTGTGTAAAAAGGGGGGGATGTATCTAATGTGTACATTGTAGAATATATATATATATATATATATATATATTGCTGAGTGTTTGCTGAGTCACTTCTGACTCATTGCTGAGTCAACAAGATAAACCCCATCTTGTCTGAACGGCTGCGGTTATTTCTAGGTTAAATCTAATGGCCTAAATGCATTCTAAAATCTATAAATAAGTGGGTAGACCCTAAACCTAAATCACTTGTAAAATTAGAGAAGCTACCGTCATGCTGCTGCCATGGAGTTCAGCGTAGCCGTCACAAACTAAGAAGAGGAAGCCTAATCATCTACAACTAAATCTACACAAATCAAAAGATCTCTCTTTCTCTAATTCTTTTCTTTTGTTGGTGAGTATGATGATTCTCACAAGACTATTACAAACTAATTTGACTCAGTTATGAATGGATCACAAGAAAGTGATGTGATTTGTAATTGTAAATTCTATATATTGTGGATCTCTTATTATGTTATTATGTTGTCGTATGATGTAAATTATATATGCTATGTCATGCTATGTTGTAAATTCTCTTATGCTATGTCGTGCTATGTTGAGAATCATGTCAAGCTATGTTATACTATCATACTATGCCATGTTATAAATCATGCTATATTGTGTTGAAAAATCATGCTATTGGATCATGCTTAAAGTTATGTTTTTTTTTCTTAATTTAAATGGATCTTGTTTATGGGAATTTGCCTATTAGGTTAGGTGTACCCATAAACTTGAAACTATAATTAAATAAAACTTGATTATGGGAATTTGCCTATTGAGTTAGGTGTACCCATATAAAACCATGTTGTTAAAAAATTAGATGATGTTGATTTACACATGTTCATATGTAAGTTTATGAAAATTGATTGAGATTATATTAGGTGAATTTTGAACAAGTTGACACCTTTAGGTCCATGACATGTATAATCTATGCAAGTTGGACATATGCAAGTTTCACCCCTTATTATGATTCATTTGGTCACATATACATGTTATTATTATGATAATCTCTTTTATGCTATGAGTTAGGCTATTCGAGTCTAACATATATTTTGCGAATAAACGTTCAAACGTGGGGTAGGGGTAATATTAGAAATTAATAAATTGGGTGCAATTTTGTAAGATTTTGCATACCATGAATGGATGTCCATAATTGAGTCAATTATGGACATTGTTAAAAATTGGAAGTAATTAATAATTCAAGTAGGGAATTATTAAAATTGGGGGAAAGTGGATTATTATTAATAATCAATGCTTAGGACACGAGGTTGGACCCGTTTGTGATGTAAACCTGCCCGGACCCGCCCGGCAAATCCAGTAGTCACAAATGTCGGCCCAATGTGAGAGGTCCTAGGCCCAAACTAAAGCATAACAGTTGTAAAGACACGAGGTTAGACTCTTTTATGGTGTAAGACTGCCCGGACCCGCCCGGCAAATCCAGCTGCCATAAATGCCAGTCTAATATGAGAGGTCTTTATGAGGTTATGGCCTTAATGAACTAAGAAATACTTAACCAGATAATCATGTAAGGTGGGACATGGGGGTTAAGTAGGTGCCTTGGGTGGCATGAGGAATCTGGTGGTTGCCTTTAGAGGCATTTGAAATACGATTAGACTTAACCAAACACACATGTAAATGAACATGACTAAGTGGGTTAAGTGGGATGGACTAATGGGGACAAGCTAAGGTGGAATGCTTGTGGTAAATAGTGGGGGCCCATTTCAACCAGTATCCCAAAACGTATCTTTGTGGGCTCGACCCAAGTCGAGGACGGGACACGCATACTGGGTTTGTCTATAAGAGGCCAAAACAGGGAGCGGTGGCAACGCAAGTCCAACGGGTTTCATATGCGTGTGTGGACCCGGGCTGGTAGGTAAGACGTTGTTGCATCGTGTAGGTATAAGCCGTGCATGTCCGTTGTATCAGGTTGCCACTTTAGGGGAGTGATACACCCCACTGTGGGGCCAACACGGGTATCTACGAGTTAGGGAGCCGGTCGAATAATGGGAAGTAGGGTACACCTAGTGGAGATAGGGGCAGGCGGCACCTATGTAGTCAGCTAGGGGTACGTAAAGCCATTGGGAAAGTTTCTAAGTGAAGCTAAGTGGGATGAATCTTTAGGGTGACTGGTGTGGTGCAGTATAGTGTTTATCCTTTAGTATTTAGGAGCGCCTATAACGTTGCCTTTAGCGATTGTCTATGTCCTTAATCTGCTCTTCATAGACATTTTCTTGTTTTCCAGCTTATGCCTTAGTCCAGTTATTTTGGTAATAGTATTGTAGAATTATCATATTCACCAGACTTTATGTCTGACCCCCTCTTTTCCATCCTTTTTCTCCCTTCAGGTCCGCAGGTTGGGCCAAGTTCTAGTGGAGTCTAGTTGGATCGCTTATCTTCTGGAAAGCTTGGACTGCTGAAGTAAAGTCCAGCTTGTTATCTTTCTTTTTAATGGCTATTCATGTAATGGGATTATGTACTTGTTTTATCAAGATAGATATTGTACTTGACATTGAATATGGTGTTATGATGTAATCAAACATGTTTTGACTTCTGCTACAATGAAATAAAGTTTTTGAATTTCCAAGTACTATTTTATATCTGTCTTGTTGTAATTTTACTGTTCTATATTCACTTAAAACCTCCATGGAAGTTAATGCATTCCCTTTGTGAGTGACATTAATGGACGTGGGGTGTTACACGAAACCTTTTTGGAAAGATTGAATATAAAAAGTAAAGTTTGGTTAATTGATTTGCCCAAATCACTAATTTAAAAATAAGTATTGTAAAATAATAAATAATAAATAAATATTAATTAGTACGTTGACCGTACGAAAACATAAAAATGAATATATACATGTTATCCATCCAAATCAGCATAAAACAGTAAAATACGCATTGTATTAAATGTTTGAAGGTTTGAAATGTTGAATGATATTCATTTATGGAATTATACATGTAAATTATATTCCATACTTAATGAATATATTTGTGGTGACCGTTGTAGCAATTAGTGTAATTGATTGCTATAAATGGGAGTATGTTGACCGTACGAAAACATAAAAATGAATATATACATATTACCCGTCCAAATCAGCATAAAACGATAAAATATGCATTGTATTAAATGTTTGAAGGTTTGAAATGTTGAATGGTATTCATTTAAGGAATCATGTATGTAAATTATATTCCATACTTAATGAATATATTTATGGTGACCGTTGTAGCAATTAGTGTAATTGATTGCTATAAATGGGGCCATAAATAAATAATTAACAATTGTGGCAAATGTTGAATGTTTGGATAAGGTTCAATTATGGAATTGGGGGAAAATAAATGTGAGACCACAAATGTTGAATGTTTTGGATAAGATTCAATTATGGAATTATGAGACCACAAATAAAGAAATAACCATTGTAACCAATATTGATTTGGGGAAAATAAATGTGAAGGGAAAGATGGTTGCAATTCCTAAAATCAATTAGGATAATTGTTGTGGACCTCAATTAGGAAATTTAAATTATTACTGCATTTAGACACGAGGTTATACTCAACTTGTGGTGTAAGCATGCTCGGAACTGACCGACATATCCAACAACCACAGGTATTCAGTTTAATGTGAGGGGTCTAATGCATAAATATAATTGTAATAAGGCACGCGGTTAAGTTCACTTGTGGTAGAAATCTGTCCTGAACCGACTGGCATATCCAACATCCACAGGTAGTCAACTTAATGTGAGAGGCCTGGTATGTAAAATTATATATTTACATATATATACATACATATATATATATATATATATATATATAACAGTCAACCAATAAATAAATAAATAAGCATAGAAATTCCCCGTTGGGTTACAACAATAGATAACTTGAGGCTGATAAATAGTTGCCTTGGGAAAATATGACTGTTAAAGTCATAAAGGGCAATAAAAAGAAATGGGTATCGAAAAGGGGATAAATGGATATTGATTGTCGTCTAAATACAAAGTCCAAGACAGGGAAGTAATTAAGTAAACATCCTAGAGAAAAGGGAATATAATCTTCCTTACTTATGTCAATAAAACCTACAATTAAAAATATAGTTGGACTTAGTAGGTTAATAATACAAGATATTATTAACCATATAAACCTGTGATGCGAATAAATGTTGTATGTATAGTATTTCCGTACAAAAGGAATTAAACGAGAATGACTTAATAACGTAGCCTACTTTATCCCAAAAAGGGAAAGGTTTTAAAGGAAAATGGGGGACGAACTAATAACCTTCGCATACAGTCCGCTTCCTAGGTCCTAAAAGGCTAAGTAACTAGGGTTAAAGAGTTCACATGGGAATAGGTTTTTCAGTATGAGGGTATTAAATAGCAGGTGTGTGTTGGCCTACCCAAACCTAAAAATTTAAAGGGATAGATATCGCCATCTATCTTATGGAAAGTAGTAAGCGACTAAGGAGGTTATCTAATAAGGTCAGCTAGAAGGTATAACGAATGATAAAATGCTCTCACCTTATGCGAGGCAAGGGTATATGCGTGAATGATGGAAGCCTTAACTAGTATTGCCCGTAATTAGTGCCCTCTAGTTTTATGTTAATGTTGAATATGTTATCGAGGGTTAATAAGTGAATGAGGATATAGACAGAAACCCCGTAATTAGGGACCCACTCTTGATAGAATTAACCAGTTAAGCTCCGGTATAAAGATTTCACAAAAACGTATGTAAACATCCTATCTCGGTAATATAATATGGGAATACTACTTTAGGAAGAGTAGTAGAGTCGTGCGTAAGATTTAACAAGGTTGATTTAGAATCACTAACCTTGTCAGGCATACAACTTGGGTTGAACCAAACGGAATATATATCTGTGTTATAGTCTATGTTGTACATTTCTTAGTCACTTGAACTTGTTGTTCCGACCCCCTCCTCATTACAACCTCCAGGTCTCATAGAGAAAGTCGGGTTCTCACAGATGATTAAGTTCGGCTTTGGGTTCTCGTTCTCTCTCATGCTCGGTATTGACAAAATGACTTACTTTGAAAAAGGTAGTTACTTGAGTTAATACTAGTTTATCCTATCTTATTTCCGCTATGAGTTTTCCTCTATCGTACTCTGATTATACTCGTGCTCATTTATTACAGGTACTGGATTACATGCTCCATGCTTGGATGTGTTTGAGTTTCAATTTTTGTCGAAATTTGGATGTACAAAAATGTGGGGTGTTACAAGGCAAGTACAAGATAACCTCGCCTCGGTACTCTTTGACTTAACATCACTTCCTTCTTTAAGGACGCGCACTCCTAACTATGAGAGTCAAACTCAGTATATTATCGCTTATACAATTCTTCGTGTTGCTTTTGTAACTCTCAACGTCACTCTACACAGGGGAAAGCTTGGCCTGTGTTCCCTCAAGCTCTTTCTTTGTATTTTCAATGGATTTCGCATCATATTCAGCCATATCCTTTATGTGACTTACGTTGGCTAATAAATCTCGGATGATTTTGGAGAGATTTCACGAATATTTGCGCATTTCCTTGTATTGCTTATCAACCAGATCTATCTTAGCCTTAACTTCATCCGCTCATTTTGATGGTACTGGCTTAAGGGCTGGGACAAAATGCATGTTCCCAAAAATGATGATCTCAAAACTGCTTCCTCAGAGTCTTCAGTTTAGCCTCATTCTTGGAATTAAGTATCACGGGCCTCATTGTAGTAATATCGATGTTTTTCCACCTAGAAGGCACAAGAGCCACTTTGCTTTTTTCCTACTCTTTGCCTAAATCCTTGTTTCTATCCTGTGGGTCAAAATACTTTGGTAGCGGTTTCTCCTGAGAATGCGATTCCTTTGGAAGAGTTGGAGCCCTAGATGGTGGCTTATCCCCTTTACAACGGTCTTGTTGGTTCTTATGCTTATCAATATCTGACTTGCGAGGGGAACAAGAGCGCGAAAATTAAGAAGGGTGTGAATCATGAAGTCTTCTACTATCCCTCCCGCGGCTGTCACCTCGGTCATAATCAGTATCAGAATCGAACCTAGGCATGCTTGTACGAACGTCTTTGTTAGAATAGCGGCGGCATGGCATTTTCTCTGCAAATCAGAATAAAAAAATATTAAAACTCAGAACTAACATATTGCATGAGTGTTGTGACGTGAAATGTTGGTGCAGTGTGTGTCCTCAGTGATTCCCCCAACGGACCAGAGCCCAGAGTTAGGCTTGTTTGTGTGGTTTCCCCAACATTGCAAGAGTGACATCCTCCTCAGAGGTGGGGAAGAAGGAGACCGTCTCAATATCCTAAGAAGCATACAGGTCGTCAAACAAAGGAAGCTTGCTCAGATCCCAGAATATGGAATCCTCTAGTTGAGAACCGTCAGCATGGGACCTGGTCGGAGTTGGTGTTTTAGGATGAGGTTACCTCTCGGAGATAGAGGCGTCTTCTGGGTTAGCATCTTGAGGTTCGTCCCCAGTGGGTATATTCAAAAATTCTTTACCTTGAATCGGCATTGGGGAAGGACTTTTTGGTAGTGCAACTGGATTTTTCTCCTTTGTTGTTCCCTTGTCCTCCAGTTGCAATTCCTAATCAGATCATGTATGTAATGGACCTTTTGAACTCTCCCCTTTCTCAACTGAAGTTATAACTTGCACCTCGACTGGGAGCATACTGCTGATCCCTGCCGGAGATAAAGCAGTTTGAACTGGGGGCACGTAAGTGTAACTCTGCCTCCCTGACCTATACCTCGTCCTACTTCAAGTAAACAGTGTCAATGCAAGATCTCATCCACCAAGCATTTTCTGACATTGAGGAAATCTGGGTTACCATTCAACAAGCGGCTCAAGCGATCTAGATACAACTGGCCCTACTACTTTTTGGGATTTGGAACTGAAAAGGAAAAGAAAGGTAAGTACATTCACCAATATGGTTGGAACAAACGTCTCAGGATTTAAAACTTACTCGATTGTAGCTATCTCCTCACGCACCCAGCTTGATGTTTGATGTAAACCACTCGGGCTTTATATCCCCTACATTGTTGTAGCCTTCATTCAAGATTTTCTTGTTGGGCACTGATTCGAAGAAGATAAAGGATGGAGTTCCCTTTAAGCGATGCTTGAAGTGATAGAAGAGGTTTAAATCTTTAAAAGTAAGCTCTGTATCCAAGATTTCCATATAAGCTGCATATAGAATATACAAGTAAGCGTATGCGTTAGGGTGGAGCTGCATGGGGGCTATATGAAATCATCTCAGAAACTTAACTACGAATATTGGAAGTGGAGGAATGGCTCCCACTGTACACATTATCTTACTAATGGCCATACATCCCTCTGAGGGCTTTGAGGTCTGTCGACACCGGTTGAGAGTAAGGTTTTTTCCAAGGGATCCCATACCTTAAACATATTCTACTAAGCTTTGCTTCATCAATTGTCGAAACCACGGAATCACTTGGGGCATCTAAGAAGACAACGCTTTCAAACTCATCGGGATCCCAGTTGTCCCCTATTCCTCCTCCCTCCTCCTCGTCTAATGATACTTCTTCCCCAGAGGATGTTGCTTCTTCGTGGATGCCTACCTCGAATTCGAAACCCGAATTTTCCCAGTCTGAGTCTGACGGGAACACATCTGGATTGAAGTAGCTAGATGATCCTAGAGCCGTACTCTTTTCGGACAATCTTGTCAAACGTCTTCCAGACATGTTTGTTGTACTATTGAACAAACATCAAGATTACAGTATAGTTACTCGTGCCCTCATGTGTGCGCTAGTGTGTGCGGTACTGTAATAGGAAGACATAAAGTAAGTAGACAAGCATGCAGTTGATCAACATATGTTATTAAGTTATATGCTTGCTAGGTCTAGAATGTTCAGTTTAGAGGCTCTATCCTAACTGTCCATCAGTTCATTTAATTTATAATAATCTTTGGTCGAGACATATGTTAGCATATTGAGTGGGTTTTCTTTGCTAAAGATGAAGTCACATATTGTAGTAGGCTCGTGATTAAGGAGCGGCTCGTGTACTGGTTGGCCCACGTGTTGGAGGTATCTCGCATTCGAAAACTGGCCGGTAATCAGGGGAGGGGTCGCAGGTTGAGGTCGGCTCGCAGTTAAAGATTGAATCGCTGTCCAAAGTCAGTTCGCATATTGGGATCGAGTCGGAGAAATTCGACCCGACCTGATGTTCTTCCCCCTTAAATTTACAATTCTCACCAAGTAAAGAGTGCTTCCTCTTCATTTCCTGTCCTTCAGTTGAACACCGAATCGTGGACTCTGGAACGTTCCCATGGCTTCCATCTCTTCTTCTCCCTACCTTAAATCGCAATTCCTTCTCCAAGCCATCAACCATCAATGTGGGTATGCTCAGCCTCTTGACCTTCGCTTGAGGATGACTAACGCCACCAATGCCGGCGGTAGTCTCGAGATAAGTAGCGTTGGGATTATAGAGAAGAGACAACAAATATGATCACGGGACTCGTATTCGATTCACCCAAATTTTTTGAATCAGAAGCAAGAATTAAATTTGATAGTGCTATGATTAACCATTACCTATTAATTGAATTCGAAATTTAATGGGTTCAGAAAGAATTGGGATTAGGGTTTTGGTGGAGCAATGGAGATTTAGCAGCAATAAAAAGAAAAGTAAAAGATAAAAAAAAGAAGATAAGCTGGCTTATATAGCATTATAGTAGGCTATTGGTATTCCCCTTTGATGTGATGGATCGGCACGAACCATTAGCCCAATAATGAGAATGTCGCGAAGGCTTATAGCTTGAATGCTACAGCGGGTCGCATAGAGGCAATCCGACCCCCTTACCCCAATAACACCCTCGAACCGATTGTGCAATCGAAAAGCAAGGCAAATGACTTTAGGTCAAGCACACGGTGAGTCGAGGTAACTCGGCCTGAACCCCAACGCAGCTCTGGAGTTAGCAGCTTGAATATAGTTATGAACTAGACATGATCGAGTAAAGCAAAAGAGATTCGTTAGAGATCATGTTTACGTATGCTAAAAGAAATCAACAAAGTAACATATCAGATGATGTAAACTCCCATGGTTAAACTTGACAAAGGTGGAAGGGCTTACCTGAAAAATGGTCTAGATTTCGATCTGAAGCTTGAAATTATCGAACACGGCTAATGTGATTGAAGTTCCAGTCCTGTATTTATACATGTTCCGGAAATCAAGAAGTGTGATTTCATAGAGCATCATGATTATACAACAGAAATGAGTGTTAATGTTCACCAGTTCGAGAATGGACAGATTGACTATTTCAAAGCAGGTCTCATCTCCGGTAAAATGTACTTTGAGGGGGCAAAATGTTGGTCTGCTTTGTGAATAGGCCACACAGAATCTAAGTACTCATGATCAAGTGTAGTACAGAGCATAAGATAGCCATTCGTGAACAAGAAAGTCAGAATGAACCAATGGACAAGCTTCGGATTGAAGGAATGATCTACATCTTCACGGTCCCAGGGTAGATGGTTCAGGTTGAGGTCATCGGGTCGAGGACACCCGCTCGCGCTAGAGGAGAACGCGTCCAGAATATCATAGCCGGCTCGGCTCGAAGGGAGCGCGACCCAATCCCCACCAGACGGTTGAAGTAGCCAACCCACGTTCGAGTCTCAACCCGAAGAACACAGATCCATGAACACGTGTCACGAACCGTCACTCTAACCACCTACCGACTAACTCACGAACCGCTCCGAGATTTCAGGGATGAGCGCCACATCATCCCGTGACCCGCTTGCTATTTATGCTTATAAAAACCCAAATACTTGTCATTTTGTGGGATCTTTGAATAATCTGAATACCCTAACTCCACCATTATCATAGCCTCTCTCTTTTATTCAGATTGTACTCTAAATTGCAGACTGTAATTCTATAAATTTTTGAGAGATACTTGATTGTATTTGTGAGATTGAGTGGATATCTACATCGTATTTGTATTCAATCGATGAATCAAAATCATATAAAGTGGGCGTAGGCTCGTTAACGCTGAACCACTATAAATCATATGTGTTGACTTCTATTATGTCTGTTTTAAGTTATTATAATTTGCAATTCTTAGTCTATTGGGTGTTAGAACCACTTTTTGGTCAAGCAGGCTTAATTCCTTTGCTTTATTTTTCTAGATTAGTTTTTAGTTTTTTTTTTAAATTCAATTCCCTTTATTTTACTTTGTTTGTTTCTCCTTCTTTTTGGTTTCCTCTTTCAAAAAAAAGAGAAAAGAAAAAAAACTAGGTTTTCTTAGTTTATTTTTCAGTTTGTTTTTAAGTTGTGCATTTTCCTGGGTTTGATTGAATTTTTGAGTTGTTCTTCTGGTTTTGATTCTGAAATAGGGTAAGTCAACATGATACGAACATATGTAGATGACACGTCAGATTTAGTTATTCAGAAAGCTTCCTTTATTTCAATAGACATGTCTACTGTATCTTTTGAAGAACTTTTTGAAACCGAACTTAAACTTTTAAATGACGGGAATGAATATATATATATATATATAGTCTCAAAGATAATCTTAATTCCATGTCATCAAAAGAAATTATGGTTAAATGCTCTAAGAATTATGGTAATCTTCATTTGAATGGTAAAAATCATTGTCACGAATTTTTTTGCGTGGGGAAGTGTAACACCCCAAAAATTCTATAATTGAGAAATTAACAAATTAAAGTATAATTAATTTGAAATCAAAGAACTAAGGGAAACGGGATACGCCATTGCATTCGTCTCGGAAAAATACGCGAAATAGAGTCCGAGTTTTCTAAAAACGGAGTCCGTATGAAGAAGATATGGCCTTCGGAAGTTTAAATTAAATTTAAAATTCAAACAGAATAAAATATTTTAAAAAATGGGGCCCAATGGGCCAGGGCGGATAAAAACCCGCCTAAGCCACCCAGGTCTACTGGGCTGTCGACCTGGGCTACCCATGTCGACAGGGCTGTCGACAGCCCTGTCGACAGGGGTGTCGACCTGGTCGAGCCCAGTCAACCTGGCTGGCCAGGTCTGTGTTTGGTCAAATTTCTGTGGTCTGCTTTGTCACTAGGGCTAGGTGGCGGGTTCTAATTGGTCTCTCTATCTAATGAATGGCTATGATCAATCCAAGCAACATCAAGGGTCCTAATCAATTCCTAACCTCTATATAAACAACCCTAGACTAAACCCTAATCTATTCATTCAAATTAAGAACATAGCCGCCATGTTGCTGAGGAACGACTAAGAGTAGCCGCCGACTAGAGAGAGAATTAGAAAGCAAGTTCTAAAGCCTAAAGCAATTCAAGCAACCTAAAGCCAATCAATTCAACAAAGGAATCATATCTCTTAATTAGAGAATTCGCCGCAACCATTGTAAGTAGAGTATTACTTTGGTATGAATAAACAACTGTATTGATTTGTATGCTTGAATTGGGATAATAAAGTAATTCATAATTGTGCAAAATTATGTTATTCATTATAAAGAACTACATGCGGTAGTTCTATGCAAGTATACGTTTGGAATATTGCGCAAATTATGTAATCTGTGTTGAAGCTACATGTATGTAGTTGATTGAAATTCATGCGAGTTTGGGGCTTTGTTATTATGCCATCATGATGTATATTTTTGTGCATAAATCATTTTGCAAGTAATTGAAACAAGTTTGGTTGTTATAGTTCATATGAAACTATGTTGGAATTTTGACACCATAATCCATGTATTAAGTCATGCTTTTGCAAAACTTATGAATATGGTTAGGCTATGAATGATATTTGGCATAATTGAAATCTATGATTAAGTCTATCTTGTTTAAAAGAATTATATGATGACATATGTGAGACATGGCTAGGTTAGACTCAAAAATCCCTTTTTGCAAGTTTAAAGCAAACACCATGATTAGGAATATTTATGCCATGCTTATGTTCGACATTATGCCATGTTTATGCTAGAAGTATTTATGCCATGCTTATGTTTGACATTATGCCATGTTTATGCTAGAAGTATTTATGCCATGCTTATGTTTGACATTATGCCTAAATAAAAATATAGGTTCATGTGTCAATAATGATATCTCAATTACAAGTTCACATGCTTTGATTCATGTCACCTATGTTTTATGACCAAAGTATATGTCACTACTATGCAAGTACACCAGTTTCTATTATGTATTTTCCAACGTCATATGCAAGTTCATGCGCCCACATTCCCCTCTTTGTGTATGCGATAAGCCTCCCCCTTTCGCATGGCTAATTTGGGCTTTAAAAGGCTAAGCCCAAAATATATAAACGGACGTGTTAAACGGGGGAAAATAACGTTGGGTTAAAATTAATTAATGAATAAAAATATAAAATAGAAGGGACCAAATTCAAGTATGGGTTGGGCCCATGATTGGTGTAACCTTTACACCATTAACTTAATAATGGGCCGCAAATATTTACATATAAGAAATAAAGAAGAATGACAAGATATGTAAATGTAGAACATACGGTGTGTTTAACCCGAGGTTGGATTGAGTTGTGATGTAAACCTGCCCGGAACCGCCCGGCTGTCCAGTAGTCACAACAATACCTATCCAATGTGGGAGGTTAAACATGGAGCCCAATAAGGTCCCGAGGTTAGACTGAGTTGTGGCGTAAGACTGCCCGGAACCAACCGGCAACAGGCAGCCACAACAATACCTGTCTAATGTGAGAGCTCAGGGCCTTAATAAGACAATTAAGGCTGAGTCAGGATTGTTAGGATTAAGTGAACTAAAGACTTAATCAAAATGGAACATGCTAAACTAAACGGACTGGTGGGGTTAGGTTAGGAAACACTTAACCAACTTAGCATGTTGGCTAGAGATAGAAAACCTAGTAACGGGGGACCCTTTTCAGCAGTAACCCTAAAAGGTGTATCAGGATACCCTGAAACTAGGCAGGGTGGGGCACGATTACTGGGCTGATTGTAAGAGGTCAAAGCGACGGCGGTGGTGTAGCAGTGTAGGTTCTAACGGTGTGCGGGCGTGCACGCACTCCGGCGCAGAAAAATAAAGCACTGGGCACCAGTAGCATACCTGTGCACTCTAAGGTTGTGTCGGGTTGCCACTATGGGACTTGATACACCCCATGGTGGGACCAGCATAGGTAACTACGACATCGGGGGCCGTAAGACACATGTAACTATGCGAGTAGGAGCCGATCATCATTGAATGGATCACTTCACCCTGATTATGGGGTGCCAGTTGGGAACTAGTTAAATGGGTTCAGAGATTAACATGGGGTACGATAGTATATTCGACCCTAGACAACTTAACCAAGTTATAATGCATGCCCACTTCCTGTTTATACTCATCATACCCAGTTCTTTATTCATAGACAAAATAGTACTAGACTTACTCAGGCTTTATGTCTGACTCTACTTTTCTTTCGTCTTCTTTTCTTCCGTTCCCCCCCCCCCCCAGGTCTACAGGGAGGGAACACAGCAGCTTGACCAACCTCAACATCCAGCTTAAGAAGAGAAATGTATTGCTTGGACTTTCCTGTTTTGAACTATGGCTTTGGACAATCACTATGGGGGCTTTGCAGTTTATCTATGTTTTATTTATGCTTCTTTAAATCATGTACTCAAGACAGATTATGAAAGTGTTATGTTATGTTTTTGGAAAGGATGTTGTTGTAACACGTATTTGACTTTATGAAATGAAAGTTTGTTGTTCTTCCGCTGTTTACAAATATGTGTTCTTATATCTGTCTTGTATATCTGTGACTTGTACTTATAAACCTCCACCAAAATTAGGGCATTCCCTTTGAGAGTGACCCTAACGGAGGTGGGGTGTTTCACTTGGTATCAGAGCATAGGTTTACCAGATAAGATAAAAAGTTTTGAAAATTATTTTCAAATAATTTCAAAAAGGAAATTTAAAGAAGCATTTTTAAAAAAGAAAAATATTATTTTATTTTGAAAAGGCAAAGTCCACTCCCCAAAGCCGTAGGTACTATCTCTTATCCTTCGTTTTGAATCTATCCTTTTTGTTTCAGCATGTCCCAAGATCTTAACTTGCCAGAAGGGGTACCAATACCTGGTTGGTTTAGACGGTTCTTAGAAGCAAGGGCCACTCAGCCAGGTCCTACCATTCCTCCTCCCCCAGCGGAAGGAAATCATCCAGCTGCAGCGGCACCTTTTCTCCACCTCCTCCTCGGGGAAACAATTTTGCTAAGATATGTAAAGATTTTAATGCTATGGGAGGAAGGGATTTTCATGGAACTGAGTCCTTCGTGGCAGCTAGGAATTGGCTGAAAGAAACGGAGGACCTATTCATCATCTTTGAGGTAGAGGATAGACAAAAAGTACAACTGGCAGTATGGCTATTGAAGGGCGAGGCTTCCTACTGGTGGGAAGTCACTAATGCTGAAAGACCAGTGGAGACATGGGAGGACTTTAGGGCAAGGTTTGAGACTAAATTTCTCTCAGATGCGGAAAGAAGTTTGCAATTGGAGAAATTCTTATTTCTTAAGCAAGGGGACAAGACAGTCAGAGAATATGTGAATCAGTTCGATGAGCTGGCTAGGTTTGGGCTTGACCTAGTCAATACCCCGCACAAGAAGGCTCTCCGTTTCGTCAAAGGGTTAAATGAGCCATTACACAGTTTGGCCATGACCCATATACCCATGGGAGCCACGTATGAAAGATTGGTGCAAATGGCATTGCTGAATGAAGAGGATAAAGGCAAGAAGGAGACAAAGGCAGAAAGCTCTCAAGGGAAGAAAGAGGGTTTGCAGCCTAAGAAGACGGACTTTAAGAAGGGCGGGAAAGGCAACAAAGAGAAGAGGAAGTGCAATTTCTGTGGCAAAGTGGGGCACTTAGTAAAGGACTGCCGGAAAAAGAAGGCCAAGGAGAATGGTGGGTGCTTTTCTTGCGGTGAGACGGGCCATAGGGCTAAGGACTGCCCAAAGAAACGAGAACAGGGGCAGAGGGCTGGATCCACCCTAGGGGCACAGGTTCATGTGCTAGAAGCGCCACCTCTGCAACAGCGAGGTATAAATACTTCTGTAGAAAGTGTAGTTTATCTTTATGATCACCCCGTTCGCACTTTATTTGATTCCGACGCATCACACTCCTTTATCTCGTCTGCTTTAGTAGAATCTCTGCACCTAAAAACTAGTATGGTAGAGGACCCCTTAATTGTTTCAAACCCAATTGGGGGCCCAGCTCATTTGTCTATGATCTGTTTGGGATTGAAAATTTCTATTCTAAGTGTAGAATTTCAATGTAGTGCCTTTGTTTTGGGCTTTTCGGGGTATGGTTTGATTTTGGGCATGGATTGGCTATCCAGTAATGGGGCCATCCTTGATTGTGAGAAAAGGGTTGTTAGGCTCCTAACCCAGCTCGGTAATACTTTGGAAATTTCTTGTAATCCCTCGCATGCGGTTATGCTTAGTTATCTTGAATCGCTAGATGCCTCTGTTGAAAATTTGCATTCAGTTAGAGTGGTCCGGGAATATCCGGATGTCTTCGAAGAGGTGAAGGGCTTGCCTCCGAAGCGGGAAATAGACTTCCGCATATATCTTGTAGATAATGCAAAGCCCGTTGCGTTGCCCGTTAGACATATGGCTCCACGAGAAAGGAAAGAGCTCAGTAAACAGATTAAAGAGCTTCTAGAAAAGGGGTTCATTAGGAGGAGCATTTCAGAATGGGGCGCTCCGGTGGTGTTCGCTACAAAGGCGGATGGTTCACTCCGTCTATGTGTTGACTATAGGGAGCTCAACAAGCTAACGAAAAAGAATAGGCACCCTCTCCCTAGAATTGATGATTTGTTTGACCAGCTTGTAGGAGCGTCTGTTTTCTCCCAACTCGATTTAGCAACCGGTTTTCATCAGCTAAGGGTGGCTGAAGATAGCATCGATAAAACGGCGTTCAGAACCCCAGACGGCTTCTTTGAATGGCTTGTCATGCCTTTCGGCTTGACAAATGCACCTGCTTACTTCGTGGACCTGATGAGTAGGGTATTTAGAGATTTCCTCAACAAATTCATAGTGGTCTTCGTAGATGATATCCTTATCTTCTCAAAGAGTGAAGAGGAACATGCTCAACACTTAAGGGCAATCATGGAAACTTTGCGAGTCCATCAATTAAAGGCCAAATTCTCCAAATGTCACTTTTGGAGGGAAGAGGTGAGGTTCCTTGGGCACATAGTATCTAAACAAGGGTTAGCAGTGGACCCTGCCAAGGTAGTGGCGGTACAAGATTGGAAGACACCAAGGAATGCGACTGAGGTCCGAAGCTTTCTAGGACTAGCGGGTTTCTATCGAAAGTTTATAAGGGATTTTGCGAAAATCTCAGCTCCGCTCACGAAATTGACTAAGAAGAATCTAGTGTTCAATTGGGATTTGGATTGCGAGTTTGCTTTCCAACGACTGAAAAGGGCTCTCACAACAGCCCCAGTTTTGACGCTGCCAGATGGGAGCAAGATGTTCACTGTTTATACGGATGCATGTGGGACAGGGCTAGGCACCGTCTTAATGCAAGAAGGAAGGGTAGTAGCTTATGGCGGGAGGCAGTTGAAGGTGCACGAAAAGAACTACCCAACCCACGATCTCGAGTTAGCCGCCATCGTCTTTGCACTCAAGTCTTGGCGACACTATCTCCTAGGTGAGAAGTTCGAACTTTACACTGACCATAAATCATTGAAATATCTTTTCTCGCAGAAAGATCTTAACTTGAGGCAACAAAGGTGGATGGAGTTCCTTGCCTCGTACGATTTCGAAATCTCCTATACTCCGGGCAAAGGCAACGTAGTGGCAGACGCGTTGAGCCGAAAGAAATTGACCCTAAGCCCGTTGTTTGTTGAAAGACAAAGCCTAGAGTTTATAGCCAGTTTCGACTTTAGGCCCTCCTCCGATTTCGTACCGGGCTTGCTTGCATCTCTCGAAGTGCGCCCAACTTTAGTAGATTCAGTAGGGACAGCACAACGCGAAGACCCTCAGCTTGTGGAAATGATTGATAGGCTAATTAGGGGTGAGACTTCAAGTCACCTCAACAGATACTCCATTGACGATAAGGGTGTACTAAGGCGAGACGGAAGACTATGCGTCCCACAGACGAACGATTTAATAAAGAAGGTTCTCGAGGAAGCACATCATTCCAAGATGACGATACACCCAGGCGGGGATAAAATGTACAAAGACATAAAAAGGACTTTCTTTTGGAACGGCATGAAAAAGGACGTGGCAGAATTCGTTTCTAAGTGTATGGTGTGCCAACAGGTTAAGGCGGAACAGAAAAAGCCTGGCGGACTACTACATCCTCTGGAGGTCCCGCAGTGGAAGTGGGATAGCATCTCAATGGACTTCATCGATGGGCTGCCTAGGTCTAGGAGAGGCAACACTAGCATTTGGGTAATAGTGGATAGGCTTACTAAAAGCGCCCACTTTTTACCTGTCAAAAGTAAAAGGACTGCCTCATCCCTAGCATCACTTTACCTCAAGGAAATCGTTCGACTCCATGGAATACCATCTAGCATTGTTAGTGACCGAGACCCCATCTTCACCAGTGAGTTTTGGCGGAGTCTGCAAGAAGCAGTAGGAACGCAGTTATGCTTGAGCACACCCTATCATCCCCAAACCGACGGCCAAACAGAGAGAGTGGACAGAGTTTTGGAAGACCTTTTAAGGCTATGCGTCCTTGACTTCGGAGGGACATGGGAAGACCACCTTCCTTTGGTGGAATTTGCCTACAACAACAGCTATCAAGCAACCATCGGAATGGCGCCCTTCTTTATATGGAAGACCGTGCCGATCGCCCACTTGTTGGTGGGAGTCCACGGATAAGCTCATACTTGGACCAGACATGATCCGAGAGACTTCAGAGAAAGTGGACTTAATACGAAGGAGGATGAAGACGGCCCAAGACAGACAAAAGTCCTACGCCGACAAGAGGAGGACCGACCTTGAATTTGAAGTTGGAGACAGAGTTTTTCTCAAGGTATCACCGCTAAGAAACGTTGTTCGTTTTGGAACTACAGGAAAGCTAGCACCAAGGTTCGTAGGGCCATTCCCTATCATCGAGAAAATTGGGAAAATGGCCTATAGATTAGAGCTACCCGAGAAGTTGGCTGGAGTCCACAACATTTTTCACGTTTCACATCTCCGAAAATGTCTACATGAGTCAGCTGAAGTGGTAGAGCCAAATATCCTCGAAGAGGCCGAAGTGGAACGCGAAGCAACCATAAGAAGAGTTCCAACCCGCATCTTAGGAACGGAAGTGAAGAAGCTACGCAACCGTGAAGTCAAGCTCGTCAAAGTTCAGTGGAGCGACGCCGAGGGAGACGCGACTTGGGAAACTGAAGCTAGAATACGTACTGCCTACCCTTTTCTGTTCGAGGGTACATCCTTGATCTTTCTTTTTCCTTAAGTTGCGCTTTTATCTATCTTTTTAGGTATATTTCCTCGACCATATCCTTTAGGTAGAAACTTTTTGGATGGAAACATGTAGTTGAAACATGTTATGGATGATGGTTGCAAGTGGTTGCAAGTGATTGCTAGTGGTTGCTCGTGGTTGCATATACACACACAATCTAGGTTTTAGATCGGCTCAGTCACTTCATATTGCATATGCATATATGTTTGTATTTGTATATGGTTGAACTTTAATGTGTTGTCATGTGGATGTTGCATTTGTATTGAATGATTGTGCACTCATGTAAAATCAAGAATAGGAAAATTTGCATACATAATGGATTCATGGCACTTACATAATTCGCATTAAGGAGGTCAACTGAATCAGTAGACCGCCTGATTTTGCATTAGATAAGTTCATATACACACACACTTCGCATATGATCATGAAGCATTAGAAGTCTTTTAAGGACAATGGATGCTCGTGTTTGATGGATGAGTAGATGAATGATTGGATGTTAGGATATACACTTTCCTACACTTGAAGATTTCGGGGACGAAATCCTTTTAAGTGGGGGAGAATGTAACACCCCGAAAATTCTATAACTGAGAAATTAACAAATTAAAGTATAATTAATTTGAAATCAAAGAACTAAGGGAAACGGGATACGCCATTGCATTCGTCTCGGAAAAATACGCGAAATAGAGTCCGAGTTTTCTAAAAACGGAGTCCGTATGAAGAAGATATGGCCTTCGGAAGTTTTAAATTAAATTTAAAATTCAAACAGAATAAAATATTTAAAAAAAATGGGGCCCAATGGGCCAGGGCGGATAAAAACCCGCCTAAGCCACCCAGGTCGACTGGGCTGTCGACCTGCGCTACCCATGTCGACAGGGCTCTCGACAGCCCTGTCGACAGGGGTGTCGACCTGGTCGAGCCCAGTCAACCTGGCTGGCCAGGTCTGTGTTTGGTCGAATTTCTGTGGTCTGCTTTGTCATTAGGGCTAGGTGGCGGGTTCTAATTGGTCTCTCTATCTAATGAATGGCTATAATCAATCCAAGCAACATCAAGGGTCCTAATCAATTCCTAACCTCTATATAAACAACCCTAGACTAAACCCTAATCTATTCATTCAAATTAAGAACATAGCCGCCATGTTGCTGAGGAACGACTAAGAGTAGCCGCCGACTAGAGAGAGAATTAGAAAGCAAGTTCTAAAGCCTAAAGCAATTCAAGCAACCTAAAGCCAATCAATTCAACAAAGGAATCATATCTCTTAATTAGAGAATTCGCCCCAACCATTGTAAGTAGAGTATTACTTTGGTATGAATAAACAACTGTATTGATTTGTATGCTTGAATTGGGATAATAAAGTAATTCATATTTGTGCAAAATTATGTTATTCATGATAAAGAACTACATGCGGTAGTTCTATGCAAGTATACGTTTGGAATATTGCGCAAATTATGTAATCTATGTTGAAGCTACATGTATGTAGTTGATTGAAATTCATGCGAGTTTGGGGCTTTGTTATTATGCCATCATGATGTATATTTTTGTGCATAAATCATTTTGCAAGTAATTGAAACAAGTTTGGTTGTTATAGTTCATATGAAACTATGTTGGAATTTTGACACCATAATCCATGTATTAAGTCATGCTTTTGCAAAACTTATGAATATGGTTAGGCTATGAATGATATTTGGCATAATTGAAATCTATGATTAAGTCTATCTTGTTTAAAAGAATTATATGATGACATATGTGAGACATGGCTAGGTTAGACTCAAAAATCCCTTTTTGCAAGTTTAAAGCAAACACCATGATTAGGAATATTTATGCCATGCTTATGTTCGACATTATGCCATGTTTATGCTAGAAGTATTTATGCCATGCTTATGTTTGACATTATGCCATGTTTATGCTAGAAGTATTTATGCCATGCTTATGTTTGACATTATGCCTAAATAAAAATATAGGTTCATGTGTCAATAATGATATCTCAATTACAAGTTCACATGCTTTGATTCATGTCACCTATGTTTTATGACCAAAGTATATGTCACTACTATGCAAGTACACCAGTTTCTATTATGTATTTTCCAACGTCATATGCAAGTTCATGCGCCCACATTCCCCTCTTTGTGTATGCGATAAGCCTCCCCCTTTCGCATGGCTAATTTGGGCTTTAAAAGGCTAAGCCCAAAATATATAAACGGACGTGTTAAACGGGGGAAAATAACGTTGGGTTAAAATTAATTAATGAATAAAAATATAAAATAGAAGGGCCCAAATTCAAGTATGGGTTGGGCCCATGATTGGTGTAACCTTTACACCATTAACTTAATAATGGGCCGCAAATATTTACATATAAGAAATAAAGAAGAATGACAAGATATGTAAATGTAGAACATACGGTGTGTTTAACCCGAGGTTGGATTGAGTTGTGATGTAAACCTGCCCGGAACCGCCCGGCTGTCCAGTAGTCACAACAATACCTATCCAATGTGGGAGGTTAAACATGGAGCCCAATAAGGTCCCGAGGTTAGACTGAGTTGTGGCGTAAGACTGCCCGGAACCAACCGGCAACAGGCAGCCACAACAATACCTGTCTAATGTGAGAGGTCAGGGCCTTAATAAGACAATTAAGGCTGAGTCAGGATTGTTAGGATTAAGTGAACTAAAGACTTAATCAAAATGGAACATGCTAAACTAAACGGACTGGTGGGGTTAGGTTAGGAAACACTTAACCAACTTAGCATGTTGGCTAGAGATAGAAAACCTAGTAACGGGGGACCCTTTTCAGCAGTAACCCTAAAAGGTGTATCAGGATACCCTGAAACTAGGCAGGGTGGGGCACGATTACTGGGCTGATTGTAAGAGGTCAAAGCGACGGCGGTGGTGTAGCAGTGTAGGTTCTAACGGTGTGCGGGCGTGCACGCACTCCGGCGCAGAAAAATAAAGCACTGGGTACCAGTAGCATACCTGTGCACTCTAAGGTTGTGTCGGGTTGCCACTATGGGACTTGATACACCCCATGGTGGGACCAGCATAGGTAACTACGACATCGGGGGCCGTAAGACACATGTAACTATGCGAGTAGGAGCCGATCATCATTGAATGGATCACTTCACCCTGATTATGGGGTGCCAGTTGGGAACTAGTTAAATGGGTTCAGAGATTAACATGGGGTACGATAGTATATTCGACCCTAGACAACTTAACCAAGTTATAATGCATGCCCACTTCCTGTTTATACTCATCATACCCAGTTCTTTATTCATAGACAAAATAGTACTAGACTTACTCAGGCTTTATGTCTGACTCTACTTTTCTTTCGTCTTCTTTTCTTCCGTTCCCCCCCCCCCCCCCAGGTCTACAGGGAGGGAACACAGCAGCTTGACCAACCTCAACATCCAGCTTAAGAAGAGAAATGTATTGCTTGGACTTTCCTGTTTTGAACTATGGCTTTGGACAATCACTATGGGGGCTTTGCAGTTTATCTATGTTTTATTTATGCTTCTTTAAATCATGTACTCAAGACAGATTATGAAAGTGTTATGTTATGTTTTTGGAAAGGATGTTGTTGTAACACGTATTTGACTTTATGAAATGAAAGTTTGTTGTTCTTCCGCTGTTTACAAATATGTGTTCTTATATCTGTCTTGTATATCTGTGACTTGTACTTATAAACCTCCACCAAAATTAGGGCATTCCCTTTGAGAGTGACCCTAACGGAGGTGGGGTGTTTCAGGAAGATTTTGATTTAAGAATTTATTGACATGCCTATTGTACATCAAAAATCGGATATGAAATCATCATACATCATTTTCGACAGAGGCAAGTGTGGGGAAACAAGAAACATCATTTTTCATAAAACATTCACCATTATCATAAATTTTGCATCTTATCCTTCTTCGGGTGTTATCTTTCAAATTTAGGAAACGTGTTTACAGTGTGGACACTGTTTTATCCACGTGTGTGTGTGGGGGGGGGGGGAGGATCTGCATTGCGTTCATTTTCATTTTTCTTAAATTTTTTCTTTTCATTTTCATGCACTTTAGATCGCAGTAACATACCATTATTATTTTTGGAAATATAACTCATTTTAGATTGATACAATGAAGCAAGTTAAAAAAAATTGGTTAATTTGTTGTGAAAAAATTCCCCTTAACTAAGATCGAATAAGAAATATAACGAAAAGTTGAATTACAAGCGATATTAGTGTGACCGGAACATAGGAAGATTCTTAGGTGATGGCCATGAAGTTTATAGTAAATTGTAGTCTTTGTTTAATGAGTGGAGGACTTAAAATACTTATATTGGAATTTCGAATCTTTAAAACTAAGTCGTGTTAAGCTGAACTTTCTTCTTCTTATATTCAAAAATAATAGTAATCCGAGGGTATCCAACAATGCCTATAAATCTAGTGTTGGTGTGCAAACTCGCCAAGCTCTTTCCCTGCTCTCACGTCCGTCCGTGAGGTAGTGCATTTGTGGTATACCTTGGTCTCATTTTATGAGTTAGACACCTAAGGATTACCGACATCGTATTGATAAAATCAGCTTCGGTCTACACAATCTGCCAAGCTCTGTCCTAAACTCTCACATCAGTCCATGAGGCATTACATGGGTGGTATACCTTGGTATTTAAGTTAGGTGTGTGTAATGAGTCATAAATTTAAAATTTTATAGAGATAGAGAATAAGCGATAATGACCAAACACTTCTTGACCTTATTGATTTGACTAGTCATGCACAAGGAAATAAAAATACCACTTTGTAAACTGTGGTAAGCAAACAAAGAATTTACTTCATGGCTGCACTATGTTATCAACCGAACCAACTGGTCAAACTAGAACTTAACATTTGAAACTTGAATTATGTTGAAAATTTGTGACAAGTTGAGGAACTAAAAATTTCCATAGATTGATTTTTAATTGTATACTGCTATGTTGCAAATTTTCTGAAATAAGTCGTGTTTTCATTTGCATATGTCTGATGCATTCATGTAGTTGCATTATAAGCATAGCATTCATCATTTGGATTTTGTGGGTAGCATCCGCTGAAAACCCTCACGAGGCACTACTCATCCTACTAGGGACACCTAGAGGTTTAATGACTTATTGCATACACTCAATGTAATCGTGTTTCCCATGAAAGTGTGACCTACCTAGCTTAGTTTTTCATTTTTTGTTGTACTCGAGGACGAGTAAAAGATAAGTGTAGGGGTACTTGATTAACATAGAAATGTGTTTATTTTACGCTCTTATATCCTGTCTTTTTTATATAAATAAATATTACTTGGGTATTATTTTGTCACTTACAGATATGCCGATTAAGCCACATGTAGTGAAAAAAGTAGAAAATAAAGATCAAATGTTGTGTATTTGTATATGAAAACTTGCTGATGAAGATCTCCCACAAAATTGATTTGTGGACAAGAAAATAGTTGGTAGAAAGGCTATGCATATCACAAATCAATGGAAAATTGTTAAGGAAGCAAAAGGAAAAGAGGAAAGACCCAAATTAACAAGATTTAACTAAGGCCTATTTGTGATTGCATTAGGGTTTAGGTTGGCTATCTATCCTATAAATACCCTTGTATTCTCATCATAAAACTTCATCCTTGAATTGAGAGTTTTCTTTTCTATACTCCTCTTGGATCTACTAAATTTGTGTCGTCCATTCAATTAGATTTGGTAAGCACAGTTTACTATTGCATTTATTTTCTTATTAGTGATTGACCGTCTTATTAGATTCAATGGTAATCCTAATTTTTCCTGCTTGTTTATTTATTTTATGCACTTTATTTTCAGTATTTTATTTAATTTTTCTTAGTTAAACATTGAATTTATTGTAGATCCAGATAGAATCGAATCTGTGATAAATTCAACTGTAGTTTTAATTTGTTTTCAATTGGTAATTGTGATTTGGTCGTTGGTTCAATTAGATTTGTTCTGAATCAAATTGCAATTTCAATTTTTATTGTTTTTAATCAACTCCTCCAATTTCATCTAACTCGCCCAAGAAATATATAAATAATAAAATCTAGTTTTCCCCCCTATGTTCAACCTACATACTACATACCTATGCGCTTGCTGTAATTTATAATAAATTTGTGCATTTCTATTTCATAGGAAAGTGAAAAACAATCCACATCTAGATACACCTTTTTTAGGGGTGTATAAGACTACGGATTTGACAAGGCTCGGGATCATGAGTGATGGTCAACTAAATATTTCCTCATTACCGATCTGGACTATATAGCATTTTGGCGTAGCTTCTACACTCCAGCTGTAGCAACCCTATTTTTGTTAAAATTTAAGGTGAGGTTATTTAAAATAAAAGGGCATTAAATTCGGAATATGTTGATTTTACTGATTGATTAAACAAATAAATCTAAACAAAAACTTGTTTGTGATATTAAATAATTTTATTATATGTATATAATTGAAATAAATGAAAATGTAATTATTTTATAATGAATTGTTGAATTATTTAATAAATTACTAAGTGTTAAATTAAATTATGTGTGATCCACAAGCTAAGTCCAAATTCTAGAAAAGTCTTCTTTTACTCTTCTCCAAGAAGCTACTGGTTTTGCGGAATACGTACATAACAAAAGACATTTTTTCCCTTCAATTTCAACCCTAAAATCGAAATCGGCCAACCGAAAAAAAAGAAAGGAAAAGGAGAGTCATGCCTGGAATCGCATGCGTAGAGAGGGAGGCTGACTTCGTGTGTGATCCTAGAGTGATGTAGGTGACGTGAGGGGGAGGCGCGATGGTTTTTCTTATCTACGGTGGCCTTATAATAATGGTGGAGCGTGAGCTAATGATGTTAGTGACCGACGATGGAATTTTCACCACGGTTGGAGCTGGTGGCGTGGCATGCAGGTGGTTAGAAGGGCTCAAATTTTCACTTAAGAAGGAAGTTGCAATGTTAAATGTCACGGTATTGGTTTTGGAGCAGCGGGATGAGTTGAGGATTTGATGGATTATTCTCAGAGCGGTAACAAATCGGCAAAGGGGATTCGATGATGATGATGTTAACGTTTTCTTGTAGTAGACGTTCAGGCATGGAATTTTCGGTGAGTAATCCTCACTCACATCTACATTTACATCCACTACAGTTATACAATTATATATATATATATATACATATATAATATTATCTGATTAGTATTGATTTGCTTGGCTAATTAGATGATTGAATTTAAATTGTAACTTATGATTGAATTGGATGCTTGATTGAAATGGTTGATGTAGGATGATTATTTGATTTCTATATAATTTATTATGAATTGGTTTGAGTGAGGAATATGAAGTGGTTGGACGAATTAAAATATAGAAGGGATGTTGTCAGTTTCCATTTTGCATTCGTATTTATTTCAGATTTTTTGTTACTATATTTTGATGTTCGATTAGTTTTACGGTTTTAAATTAACTATGAAAATCCACACAAATCGTTATGAATTAATAGTTACATTGTAGTCATGGTTCCTAAATATTGCCTTGTTGGATAAAAACTATAAATAGATTGAATTTAGACAAAATAATTTAAGTAAGTATGAGAATTTAAGATAAACTAAGTTGATTGTATGAATTTTACTAAGTGGATCCTTCGTATTAGAAATTTATATTTATAATAATTTTCATTGTATGCACTAGATTGTTTAATGCCAAACCATGATTAGTTTTAATCAAATTATTAGATAAGTTTACATCATATAGGATTGTGAAATATTCTCTATTAAAAATCATTTTTTGTTTTAATAAGAGATTTTATAACATAATGATTCCTCATATATTTAAATTATTCTTTGAGAATTACTATTTCATTTTTATTGAATGACATGTGTTTTTACTTTATCGTTTAATATCGGACTTGTACGATAGAATCCCTTTTGATGTGATGTTGAGAGGTTGCCAAATTTTGGTGAAGGCTATTTGTTCTAGAACTACCCAATTGGAGTTTGCTCGATAATGAACCAATCAGGATGCTATGTAAATTTTGCAATGACACGAGGCAAGCTATTCTATGATGAATTCATGTTGTATTGATGTTTATGAATTCATGATGTTTTGTTGTTTATGAATTTATGATGTTTATGATGGATTTTTACTTGTCGATGAGACGAGATAAGTTAGACTATCATTTAGTACTCGTCGAGAGGGAGATGAGACGAGTCAGACATCTCTGCACTCACCGATGATACGAGGTAGTGTATATTTGATGATGTTTTATGGTGGTTTTTTTTTTCTAATGTGGCATTGACTAACAATTAGTAAACCAATAGGTGCGAACGTATTGTATGGGACATATGTTAATGCCTATTGGGTTCCTATTCGAGAAGTTGAAACACATTCAAGATGTTGCTAGTACTATTACCGAGTACACAATTGGAGTCATCACGATGAGTTTGACTATAGCCATCACGATGATCACGATGTTTGTGACTCCAATCACCACGATGTATTACTCGGATTTTAGTGACCAAGGGCATCAAGATGTTTCGGCTATAGTCATTAAGATGTTTATGATGTTCATGGCCCTAGTCATCATGATGGGTGATACAAAAAATGTAGTACTAGTCAAAAAGTTAAGCATGTGTTATAAGATGCTTTGAATTCACTTGGCTTTTCTTCGATTTTAGTTGATGATATTTGTTCATGTAAGAGAGGATATTATGTTTGCTGTGATTTGGGTGATATTTGGATTTGTTGACTTATTGGTCATTAATACATTAAGATACTTTCTTGAATTTGATCGAGATTTGGATTTCATGACCAGTCTCTTGTATTAGTTCTATGGAATATATTTTGATGAATTATATAAATGATGATGTCGATTGATTGTGGTGAGATTACATTCTAATATTATTAATTTGTGAACCCAAACATTTTTATATTAACTATGATGGATTTAACATAGACTGGTCCATTTATTATTTATTTAATACTGGGTCAGACCGAGACATTTCAGGTACAGGGGCATTGATATTAACTTGGGTTTCACTAGGCTAAGAGGAGTATAGTTGATCAGTATATTACTTACAATTTTGTGTTGTATGAATTGATGTATGAATATTGCTATGTAAAAGGTTAAATGTGTATACACTACAACAAAAAACACTTTTCGCAACATATAATATCTGTTGCAGTAGATCAGTTGCAACAGACCCGCGCCTGTTGGTATAGCCGGAGTTGTAAAAAGTCCGCAGCATTTTCTGCCCATTGCAATAAGATGTTGCGGTATATTTTTTTGCAACAAGCTTTATTTTTTGCAATAGATACTTTTTGCAACGGTTATTTCCTGTTGTGGTATATTTTTTTGCAATAGGCTTTTGCTGTTGCAATAGAACCTTCCCATTGCAGTAGATTTATAAATCTATAAAAAAAAATACAGCTTATAGATACGACATATTAAATGTATTTGTTTTAGTACTAGTTTATGTCATAGAATGAAATAAACAAATAATTTTTTTATTTTAACAAAGTTTTAATAGTACAAACAATTGCAACAAAAATTTCTACAAGTTTCATACACCATTTATGTATAACAATTTCTTCTTTCACATAACACATTTTCCGTGAATAGAGTTTTTCTAATCATATTTCTACTCTATCATACATATACTATAAGAAAAGAATAAATATCATTGGTTCATGAACAAATCTGCAGTTCATGCTCCAAGTTAGCGGTCGATCATGAACATGCACATGACTATCCAGGAATATGTATGTCATTCCAGCTAACTCTACATCAAATAAAAACCTAGAACTGATACCACCTTATGTGCTTCCTTGCAACCCATTGATGTGCAATACTGCAAAATCTATTTTTTTTTAACGAACTTGCTTCAACAAATCTATGATGCTTTCTTAACAAAAAGGAAAGTAAATTATCTGGCGAAGAATTGCAGTGAACTTGTCAATCTTGTACAGAAGAATGTTGCAACTAACCAAAATGATCACCATTTTTATAAAGAATGCGCACTTCGCAGAAACACCAGCAAACATCCAAGCAATGCTTCATAATATAAGCGCACCTTGATTAAACATATGTAGTTAAACAAACACAAGAACATATATAGTGATTAAACATATGTGGTTAAACAAAAGCAAAAATATATATGCATTTACTTTATGCAAATAAAAAATACCTACCCATAGGCAAAAATCGAACTATTAAAACCAACCCAACAGTTTTCCACCAAAGGAAGTCCAACAAGTTTTACCTAAATTATGAAATAAAACCAACCATACCTCCATCCAAATAGAGTAAAATAATGTAAATGAACTTCCTATTGTCATTTACAGAATTGTCACTCAAATTTATAATAAAAGCAATGATGTTTGCATAGCAACTACATGGGTGTGGTGCAGAGAAAGAATAGTTCAATTATTTTCTATTGTTTTGTACTGCGAAAACATGCAAACTATACTGGTACAGGGGATTTGATTTGGTGTGTTATTACATATGTGGTAATCCTGACAAGCAAACAAATACCCATTAGCAAGCACGGTGCACTAACAGTTAACACCATGTATAAAAGACAAAAAAAAACTTATTGACTTTCAGCGAGCATTATTTGGACGTTTTAATTGATTTTGTAAATATAAACACAACTGAACCTCGTCAAGCCTTAGATAATTGTGCCCTAATTAGGAGCACGACGGAGACCCATGTCAATCTAACCTTTACGTAGTCCAGAATTGTTAGGTTGTAGTAGTGAACTCTATTCCATCAACTTCGCTATTGACTGCCCCCTGGACAGAAGTTGTTTATCAACTTCTTGATGTTTCATCTCTCATTTCCTCATCATTTGAAGGAAACAATTTGATATAGCAACTTCCAAGCATCGCTTTATATTTCTTCATGGGAGATTTTGAATCATCAGCATTTGCAAATTCTACATCTCTCCATCAGCTTCCTTTTAAGGGGATTAGCATGTTGACCTTCCACATTATAGTTTAGAGATAAGGAAAGGGAGACACACAACATAATCCATGGTTAACTCTACAACAACAAAATTTGGAAGTTATAGTGCTGCGTATGCTCAATTAAAACGCATATCGTATGAGTATTGGTAACTTATCACTATACCCAGTATGCAAAAGTAACTAACTTATCTATAGACTTAAAGTCAAAACATATAGGATTTCAATACAGCTTATCAGAGTTTAACCAGTAGTGAATATCCTGAGCTCAAAACTATATATTACTATTCTAAATAACCAAATGTCTTATGTGTCCATCTATATCTAACTTATCCAACCTGCATTCAGTTCGTCAAGTCTAATCAAATAGGAACAACTTCGGAAACTAGTTTGTTTTGGGAATGCCTCAAAATATTTATCTATGTTCTTAACCATCTTATTTAAAGAAAGAAAAAAATTATTACAAATTTATCAAAAATGATTATAAACAATATTTATTTAGCATTTAATCTCTTTTCGATACGGAATTACCGGAGTACAAAACCGAATGTCATTCAAATCCACTGATTTTTTTTAAACAATAATTGTTTCCATACCCAGTATCTACTGTCGTCTTTTTTCAATAAGATGGTTATATTAATTTCTAACATACAACATGCTTGCAATTAACATAGACGAATACCACAACAGAGCTAGCATTTTCAAACAGACAAGTAATTTAGAGTTCATTCTGTACTGGACCACTACGACACCATAGCAAATAAGGAAATGCGACACTCGCGTAAACTAGAGAAAATCAATTGAAAAGTGAAACCCATTATGATAATAAAAAATCCAACTCAAATCTAATTACAAATAATTCAACTGGAAACACACAGCCATTACTAAGGCGTAGAATCCGATTCAATTCAAAAACAACGATAAATCTTCAGGGGAATTTCATAACATCAGATCTAAAAAAATATAGATCAGACATCGAGTAAGTGACAATAAATAAAGAATTCGAACCTGTTTTTAACTCCGAGATAATAAGGAAAACGAGATGAGGATGAACAAGGAGCAAGGTTTAATCTAGTCCCCTAGCTCCTTACCCTTTACTCAACAAGGACAAAGAAATCCAGAAAATCTCGAGAATTCAAGGTGTTTAATTCATTGGAGTAAAATAGGAAGAGTTTTTTAATCAGTGACGTGGAAGGGTAAATGGAGTTTAAAGTACGATGAAGAAGATCAATTTGGGAAGTAAAGAAAACACGGATTCGAAATTTTAGAATGCGCTTTGAAATTTTAGAAGGCAGCGAATTGAAACTAGAGCGGGCTTCCAAATTTTTGAAGTGCACTTTTTTTGCCTTGTAAAATCATAAAAGGCTAATAGTTTATGCATGTTTGATTGTTCACTGGGGTTGTAAAATGTTTTTTTGAACGGTTGATATTTATTAAATTATAAATTTATGCATAGTTAAAAATAATCTAAGATCTAAAATTGTAATTTATACTAAAAGGTTTGAGTCTTAAGAAAAGCTTGTTATTGAAGATAAAGTAACAAACATCGAAAATATTACTTCAAGATAAATAAAAATGTACATATTAAAAGAGTCACCAAAAAAATTCTTCTAGTTTTTTAAATATTTTTTAGTTTTACCAAAAACCTAATATGTGAAATTTTTATTTTTGAATTTCCGGAAAGTTACAAAATTTTATTTTTGAATTTTATGAGTGCTTTAAATTATTGAATATTAATAAATTAAATTATTAAATATTAAAAGCTAAATAATAAACATATTTCTTAATTATATATTAAACGTTCAACATTAATTAATACATAACAATTATTGACTACTTAATAATAGTTATAAATATTAGTCACCATTTTAAAATAATATATTATTAATTACTATTTTTATTCAGTTTTTTGCATGAGTTATAAAGATAAACATTTAAAATATTCAAATGTAAAATATTTATTGTAGCCTGTTAAGAAATTCAATTCTTAACAATGCATTTATTGCAACCAGTAGAAAGCTTAATTGTAATTATGTTTGTTGCAAGTGGCGAGAAAATGCAATCCTTATTTACTAATTATTATTGATTACTTATTATTTTATGACTATAATTGAATGTTAATCAAACATAAATTATAAATTCTGTTAACTAGAAACTATTAATTAATTACTTCCCAAACACCTTCGTGAAATTGCAGACAAGATTGTGGGAGATGCAATCAAATTTGGAAACAAGGGGAGACCTCCAGATCAACGAGCATGGATGGAACCGATAGATGAGGGGCTAATCGAATCTTCGACAGTCAGGGATCAGCCACGTACAAGTGATGGTCCTAGGTTTTCAAATGGGAAACTGGTTCTCATGCGACAGTGATCTTATGAGATAGGGCAGGGTAGAAAATCTAGGAATGTTGCTTTTCACGGTCATGCAGGCCAAGGATCTGACATGGTTAAATCAAACCAAAATACTGTACACTGTACGGTTCGTCAGTCTGGAGCGAAGGTTTTAGGGGGAGCGAATGCTCGAACTAGGTCTGAAGCTCCTTTGGTCCAGCGTGTGAGTATTGGTACATCAAAATTTTATGATAAAAATTGGAGATCCATTCAAGAGGATGTTATTGCTGGCCGATCTAAATCCTAGATCCGGGCAGATACAGGAGGAACAGGTGAAACACATGATGAATTCGTGGATCTGAGCAATATAGAACCTATGGTTATTAGAGCACAACCAACAGTGGCTTGTTCAATTACTAAACAAGCCACGGAGCAACCAGGTATGGATTGTTCAGTCATCCGTGGCTAGTTTGTGGCTGGTTTGGAGCTCGTTCGTGGCTGGTGCACTGGATAAGGGTTGGTGGATATAACGACAAAGTGTTTGCCATTATAAGTTTATAATGGCAAACTGTTTGCTGTTATAAACTTATAACAGCAAAGAGTTTGCCGTGATAAACTTATAACGGCAAACACTTTGCCGTTGTATAACATAGCCGTTGTGCTCCAACGGCTAGTGCATATCCTCCCCTATATACAAACATATCTCCTTCCCCTTCCACACAACCACTCCACCTTCTCAACTTCAACCTCTTCAACATCAAAAAATGACTTCTTCTACACCCAAGCGAGCCAGAAAAAAAACTTCAGTCAAGAAACCCATGTCCAAACCGCACTCGTCATCATATGCCATGCAACGTTCAGTCCAACAACAACAGTCGTTGCAACCATCTCACGAATATGGCTACTCGCCATATTCAAATTATCCATACCGACCACCGTTCCAACCGCTCGCTCCTCCTAACTTTCCTCCCATCCATTCTACCACCCCGCCACAGTATTACCAAAGACCGCCCGTGGTAGGCGTGTACGACGATCATTCGTCGTATATGTCAATGATGATGCAGACCGATCAAAGTCAACAACCTCATCTAACTCCGCAACAGACCGAGGTTCGTGACCGCGAATGTACGCAAAATTTGCAAAGATAGTTTTCATACGGGTATGTCTCTCCTACTAACGAAGAAAATGTTGGAACTTCAACGGAGGAGGCGGAGGAGGAAGAGGCAAATGAGGATGCGAATGTTGCAAATTCTGAAGAATTTAATCAAGAATACGTTGCACTATCAGTCCCGAATATAACCAAAAGAAGATGAAGTGGAAGTCTTTAAGCGGCATTTTCAGTAAACGACACCAAACCGAAGTTGAATCGGAGCTGGATCCCGGAATAGAAGATATTGAGGATGATAATGTTGAAGGGGAAGGAATAGTAGCAGATGGAAGAAAAAAACAATGTAAGTTTACTTTCGAGCAGTACGTTTCACTTGCTAAATCGTGGATACGCATTTCACAAGACAACATTGTTGGGAATAATATGAAAGGTCAGAAATTTTGGGAAAGAGTTGCAGAGTTTTACAATTCGTTGGAAGCGAGGAAAAGAACATGGTGATCACTTAGAGGCGGTTATAGAGTTATGAATGCCTTATGCCAGAACTATCTGGCAATACTGACAAGCTTGCAGAACAGGCAGCAAAGCAGTGATGCACCTTATGACGTTGTAAGTACCATAGATTACTTTTAAAAATAATTTACTATACTATGGTTGATTAGTTAGAAATGTCATACACTCATACAATTTCGACTTTGTGTTACAGATTGAAGAGTCACGAAAGCCTACCAACAAAAATATGGACTTCCATTCATGACTGTTTCGAGCTTCTATCAAGTTTTCCGAAGTGGAAGAACCCAAACAACTTCATGTTTGAGCAGTAGAACAAAGCTAGAAGGATGAACTACTCTGATTCTAGTCCATGAAGTGACCCGAGTTCGCAAGAAAGAAACTCTTTATTTGGAACTAGTGAGGGACGACCTATTTGCAGAGCCAAGTCAATTTAGCAGGAGCAACGCGGTGCAGAGTTATCTAGATTTATGGAAACAATAGAGAATTCAGCTAAGAAGACAAAAGAGCATAGAGATTGATTTTCGGTGCAAAGAAACCGCAGCGACGAAGAGTTCCAAAAGGCAGTTAGGGATGATCGAGAGCTTCGCAGACAAGCACATATGGAGAAACAAGCTTTGCTACGAGATAAGCAGGAGAATAAGAAATCAATGGCACGAGAGAAGCTGGAGGAGACGAAAGCTATGCTACGAGAGAAGAATTATATTAAAATGATTACATTTGACTTTAGTAAGCTTTCCCCTCTACAGCAAGAACCAGTAACCGAGCAGATTGGAGAGTACAGAAAAACTAAAGGAAGCGGAAGCGGTAATGGCTCGTATAAGGACTAGCTATGTATGTTGGGTTAAGTTGTAATATGATTGTGAACTGTTTGTAGTATTTATGTACTGGTTGGTGTTTATTACTAGCTATATATGTTGGGTTAAGTTGTAATATGATTGTGACCTGTTTGTAGTATTTATGTAGTAGTTGTTGTTTTTGTACTAGCTTTATACGTTGGGTTGAGTTGTACTATGATTGTGACCTGTTTTATTATTTATGTACTAGTTGTTGAAATAATGATACAATCTACATTATGATTGAAAACTAGATTTATTGACCCAACTACACTCTGATACATATTACTCTGATACATAGTACACGACTACACACTGATACATAATACATGACTACACACTGATACATAGTTAAGTTCTAGTACCAACTAATGATTCCGATTATTCCTTCCTTTATGCGCCCACAAATGTTCCACGTACTGGTCACGCAATTGGAAGTGCGCAGATTGATCTTCATTGTGTTGAACCATATCAACATATTCTTCCATTGAGTTTACATCTTTATGGGGTTTTGCATTTGACCCCGTAAACATGTCAGGATAATTAGACTTTTGATTCTTATATCCGCCTCTTTCAGACTCCACAATCATGTTATGTATTATTATACAAGCATACTTGATTTGTGAAAGCACTCTTGCATCATGAAAACGAGCAGGATTTCGTAAAATATGATATCTTCGATGTCCTTTCTGTAGCTAGCTACTTTTTCTGTGAAATAACTTTCTTTGTCATTTGATGGTACTCTGTATCCTTGCATCAAAGTTCTCCACTTTGGGTATATTCCATCCACTAGGTAGTATCCAGTTTTGTGTTCGGTATTACCAACGTTATATGAAACATCTGTTGACAGTCCGTTAGCAAGTTCTGTGAAAAGATATGATTGTTTTAAAAGATTTATATCATTCAATGAACCAGGGACTCCAAAAAAAGCATGCCAAACCCATAAATTGTCTGTTGCTACTGCTTCAAGGATCATTGATGGCACTTTCTTATGTCCAGTGAACATTCCTTTCCATCTCGTTGGGCAGTTTTTCCAAGGCCAATGCATGCAATCTAAACTTCCAATCATACCTGGAAATCCTCTAGCTTCTCCCTTGCGTAGTATCCTGCTTATATCGTTTGGTCCAGGCGTCCGTAGTACTCCTCCCCGAACTATTCAACAAATGTTTTACATAATTCTTTCAGACATTCTATTGCTGTTGATGCTGCGATTCTGAAATATTCATCCGTTTGGTCGCCAGATGTTCCATATCTTAACATCCTCAGTGCCGATGAAATTTTGATGTGGGGTGATTGGCCGATTTCTTGTGCTCCGTTCAGTCTGTAAGTGAAATATGGGTTTGACCGATGAAGTTCAAGATAAATTTTTGAGAAAATTGCCGGACTCATACAATAACGACGGCGGAACAAAGTTATATCATAGGTTGGATGGTCGATGAAGTAATCCCTCATTAATCTTTCATGTCCATCCTTGTAGTCTCTCTTATACCGCCGGTCAATCCGTCCATGCATACTACCTCGACGTGTTGTTCTACTCCTCCTCCATCTCTTCCTCCATTTGTAGTTCAGAATCGTCGGTTTGATTCATGCCTTCGTAGTAATGTTAGTATAGATTTGGATCCATTGCTTGCTTTTTTTTAAATTTAGTTCCGTTGTTCTCCTTGAGTGTAGACGTAGGACAGATATATATAACAAGGAGGGTTAACATAATATCTCTGTCATTGAGCTGTCAAATCGGGCAGTTGTTGTGATGTGAAAAGTTGTGTGACGATCCCAAAACCCCATGACACGGTGTTAAGGATAATCATTGGAATATAACACATTAATCATCATTAGCAGATCACAGATAATAGCATAAACAGAATATAGAATAATTTACACACATATTACAGCGGAATCATATAAATATCATCACATCAGAGAAGCACAGTACAGGATACAACTTAGTGCATAATGATACATAATCAGTCACCATCGCCTGAGGCGGAATCATACATAAAGAGTACACAAAATAAATATCAGTCTACATCGCCAATGGCGGAATCATAATATAGATACAATAATGGCGGAGAAAATCCAAGTCAGCACGGTGTAGTCAAGCCTCGCCATGAGCCAAAAGTGCGTCAGAAACCTGTAACTAGGCTGCCCGTGTGAAAATGAGGGCACCCGAGTTTGCAAGGTGAAACAAACTATGAGTCAGTCATGGGACTGGTATAAGAAATCTACTTAACTTATTAACAACAATAATAAGTCAAATCAAAGGACCACACCACTTTCGCGGAACGGGTTTACTCCAATGAGTGCTAGTGCATGAAATAAAGTAAATGATTAAATCATCACAATGCTTTTTAAAAAAATGAAGCCATTATAAGACTCAGGTCCCATCACACAATGCAACGCAAGCCGGAGGATAGAGTTTTTACCTTATAATGGTCAAAAATGCCTCATACGAATAAAACAAAAGTGTTTGATATTATTACTAGTGCATATACGTTTCAAAAGCGATTTCAATCATAAATATCAATCATAGGCGGCATAAATGACCCATACCACTATGTCACCATACTTGTAATACAATCACGTCCGCATATTTCGTATTGGAAATTGGGTTCCTTCATGAGTCGAGGCAAGGGGCAAGCTCCTCTCCGTTCGAGACACTCTAGCAAATGTCCCAGGACCCCACTATGATCCTTGGAATCGGCTGGGCCGGTCCTCTCTTACTTTTGAGGATTAGTTATTCCTGAACACACGTTTCCCGGTCCTTACAAACCTATAATCGAGGCGCCTCGCATTCCAACAACCACACTGGTGAAAAGTATATATAATGTCAGGGCTGGTAGGTCACTGACACCACCATAGCTAGAAAGAAACGTCATGCTCTCCCAGCGGTCCATCTCCCGTTTTTGACTTATACCGAGGTGTGAGGCTCGCGAATTCACGTTATACACAAAGCTACGTCACACAGACCATGCTTTGATCATCTACCACAAGACTTTGCTTTGCAACAGAAGCCTTGATCACATGCCACTTAGGCGTGCCACACAGGCAATCCACTCCATGCGACTGATTTCTATCAATACATAACCTCTGAGCTCGTACGTCTCAGAGAAGGGCGTTAAGCAAGAGAATAAATTCTCCGCCGCCAAACAAATATATATTTAACAGAGATCGATCAGCACAGAACAAAATCCAATGTCAGACACACAGTCCATTTACAAGTCCGTTCTGGGTCTGAACGAAACCGGAGGCACCAATTCCTCGCATATCCGTACCATCAACAGTATGTTTGGACGGCTACTACTTCATCTCCTTCATGGTAGATACTCCAATCACGAGCATCAGTAACGCCCATCCACCCAATGTGAAGATCGTCGGTCTTCAACCGTCTTCGACTCTTCGACTTCTCAACGTCGATCGATTATTTGAAATGAGATGAACTCGGCCTTTTCAAATAATCCACATATATTTAGATTTTCAAATCAATTTATCACATGGTTGGACTATTCAACATTCACATTTCAGTTCTTTAGTTATAATTCTCATGTTAAATACATTCAACCATCACATATCAAGCAAACACAACAAAATTGGTTTATTTCCACTCTATATCGTCTATAGTATTTTATAATGATATATCGCCATTTTTATTTAATTTAAAACGGCCCTATTTAATTAAACGACGTTTCAGGTCGTGTCGATGCACTGGCGTTGATTTTCACTAATTTTGTTTTACACATATCTGAAAATCTAACCGTTGGATCTTCACAAATTTTATATCATTAGGAAGGTCATTTCGAAACGAATCCAACGGTTTCAGTTTTGGGAAAATCCGACGGTCGGATCTTCCACACTGGCCATTTGAAGTTACGATTTCAATTTACGAACTACAGCGTCGTTATTCGATTTTTATTTAATTATATATATATATATATATATAAATATAATCGTTTCTGGCGCTGTTTTTCTTCAGATTTGTATTAAACAATCTAGACAATCCAACCGTCGGATCTTCACAAAGTTGGTGCCGTTGGAAAGATATTTCCAAGGCGAACCCCACGGTTGCGGTTTCGGGAAAATCCAATGGTCGGATTTCCCGCACTAGTCATTTGAAATCACGGTTTCAAAACACGAACTGCACGGCCACGTTTCGTTTTAATTTTATTTAAATTTATATATTTATATAAATATAGTTTATTCAAAAATTCCTATTTCGTTTCCACTTCAATTATTTCAATAACGCCTTTAAATTTTGGAAAATTCCGCCATAACCTCCTTTTTACGGGAGGGGCTGGGAAAATTCCCAAATAGCCACACGGGCGTCTCATGTCAAAAAGAAAAAGAAAAAGCCAAGCGGCTAGCCAACAGGCTCATAAAATCATCACCCAAACAAAATAGTAAATGTGTACCTATTTATCGGGCACAAAATTTTATTCCTCTTCTCTAGCCCCTTTGCTATAACCTGTTCAATAAATATGCATGTACATATATACAATTCTTATCACTTATCATTTTCCATTCAACTTCATATTTGATTTACTTTGGTTTAAAAACACCATTCATTCTAATGTTGCATGCATAGGCTAAAATCATATCATTAGCTAATTAATGTATATTTCAACTCATGCACATTTATTTGAACAAGTGGCTATTTTTAACACTTCACATTTCAAAGATGATAATTTTGGCGAACTAAAATAGATTTCAACACATGACTATTTTATTTAGTTCCTATGCATGTTAAAAATAATATTTCTTCACAAATATTTATTTCAACGTCCGCATATCTCTAGCATATCACATATATGATAAAAATGATATTTTTATCATTTAAAATATTCATTCGACAAATGGATGTTTTCAACACTTCATAGTTTCAATAAAAATGTAATTTTTATTGTTCGATCTTTTTATTCAACACATGAACTTTTCTACTATACACACTTCTCAACACATGAGCATTTCCACACATGGATATTTTATTTATGTTGTTCATATTAGAAAGATGGAATTTTTATTGTTGAAACTATTTATATAAGGCGAATATTTTTCATACTTCATATATATTATAAAAATGTGATTTTTATTGTTTAAACACTTCATTCATTCACAAATGAATTTAATTTTCACACAACACTTTTCAACACATGAACATTTCCACACATGGATATAGTTTCAACATATGACTTTAATTTCAACGCATGAAGATAATTTCAACATATGAAAATAATTCTAACACATGAATATTATTCAAAATTTTGGCAGCATAACGGCAGGGTAATTAAAACCGGCACCGTCCCAAGTACGGCTCCTCGCTTTACCTTAAAACCTTGCGGTTTTTGACAATGGGGATTCATGCATCTAATTCGCTCGTAGGCGGCATGTTTATTTTTATTTCCACAAATATTTCCAATTCATTTCAATCACCAATGGGTATTTTTCAACCACAACCAAACAATATCAACCACAAACAATTATTCAACCATTCGTATTTTTCATCCAATATTTCACACCAATTCACAACAATAAATATCGTCCATAGTTTGTGGACGAGTGGAGTATATATATATTATAACTGCTATATTTCACTTGCATTTCAACACATATATCAATTATTCCATGCATGTATAATTCATACTTCGCTTATATAGCTTACACCACACATGTACATGAGGTATACAACACGTGTGTAATTTATATTTCGCTAATATAATTTATACACGACATTTTCCATTCAAATTCTTTTAATTTATATTTCTCACATTGGTTTGCGGAGTGCTAAAAATCGTAGATGACTCAGAAAAATCCGCGGCTTCTTCTATGTGGTAGAGAGCTTCCTTGCGGTCCCGATGTTTCCTGTTTCATCGAATTTCGTCAACACACCAAAAAGATATGATTTTTCAAAGTGCAGACATCAAAAAGGTCTCACCTTTCTATTTGGTTCGAAACTAGGTTTGAGGTTTTCGCGAAATCCGTGGCACGTGGGGACGATCGGGGGTGCTGACGTGGAAGGGCTTCGAGTGGCGGTCCTGTCGGTGGTGGTTTGGTGGCGCTCGGTGGCAGATCGGAGCGGCGGCGGTGATGGGAAGTGGCGAACTTTCTGGGCTCGATTCAGGCGGAGGAGGCGTCGATGGCGGTCGTGGGTGGGTCGGATCTGACGAGGGGAGGGAGGCGCGTCGACAGCATGTGGCGGCGGTGGCTGGAAGTGCCTGTAGTGGCGGCGGCGGAGGAGAGAAGGGAGGAACGGGTTTTCACCGTTGGTTCGAGGGTTTTGCCTTTTTTTTATTTATTATGAAAGAAAAAATCCTATTGGCCGAGGATTTATAGTAGTGTTTTTACAAACGAACTCCTTTTCAAGCCCAACGACTGTCGTCCCTAGCTAAATACCCCCATTCCGGGCACAATGGGATATGTTTCGTTGGCCAATTCGACTGTTACAGTCAGTTATTTTTCAAATTAAAGTATAAAACATTTAATTTTAACTTTGAACGCACATTTCAATTTGCCAGGGCCACAAACTGATTCGAAAAATTCCAGAAAAATAAATCTTGCTATGTTTTGACTCTACGGTCCCAACAAAACTAGTTTCATCGAATTCTGAGATCGTTTGAAAAATGGCCATTTTCTGGTCGATCCAATTTAACAGAAATTGACCAAACGCATTTTCTTTTGCCACGCTCACATACTAGCTTCAAAAATTATGAAATTTGAAACCTAGCAATAGTTTGACATCCTGGACCCAACAAAAGTGCTTTCGTCGAATTCCGAGGTCGTATGCAAAATATCAATTTTCCAGGGCTATATATTCTATATAGCGACCTTTCTGAAAATTTATTCGGCCATAACTTTTGATTCCCGTTATGAAACTTCGATTTTTCAGATTCATTAGAAAGGTATTGACTAACAGATTTAAATACTTTTGTTTTCGCTAAAATCCGTTATATTCTCCACGCTGCACAGTCAGTCAAAATTTGAATTCAAATTTTCATGCTGACTCACTATTTCTAATTCACTATTTTATTGAAATATTCTATTTCAATTGTTCAAATTCCTTTGAAATGTCCAATTTAAAAATTTTAAATTGGCTCGTATTTTCCGGGTTATTACAATCTCCCCCACTTAAAACTTTTCGTCCTTGAAAAGGAAACAACAGTAAAGTTGGAAACAAAATGTAAATGCAAAGTATTGTAAAGGTACCTTGCACCGGAGTTAGTCAGAGATATCCACTCTGCATTTGGGGTAAGCTTGCTTAATGCTTTCCTCAGTCTCCCAAGTACAGTCTCTAGGATCACTGCTCCACTGCACTTTAACTAAATGAACCTTTTTGCTTCTGAGTTCTCTAGTTTCTTTGCCAACAATCATTAATGGCTCTCTTCTGAGTGCTAATTCTGGAGTTATATCTATATCCTGTTGCGCTGCTTCTTCTACAACAAGATCTGGATCATGCACATGTCTTCTAAGTTGAGATATGTGAAACACATCGTGCACTCCAGGCAACCAATCTGGTAATTGAACCCTATAAGCAAGAGTTCCATTTCGTTCGAGTATAGGAAAGGGACCAATAAATCTCGGTGCCAACTTCCCAGTTTTGCCAAATATGATTACTCCTCTCATCAGAGAAACTTTCAAATATACATGATCACCAACAACAAATGTCAAATCTCTTCTTCTAGAATCTGCATAACTTTTCTGTCGGCTTTGCGCAGTTCTCAAACGCTTTTTGATGAAGTCTACTTTATCAGATGCTTCTCTAATCATATCGGGTCCTAACAAAAGTCTGTTGCCAGGTTCTACCCAACATGCTGGAGATCTGCACGGTCTGCCATATAATGCTTCAAATGGCGACATTCCCAAACTTGCTTGATAGCTATTGTTATATGAGAATTCTGCCAAATGCAAGTGATCTTCCCATGACCCAACAAAATCAATTATACAAGCCCGCAATAAATCTTCTAGAATTCTATTCACCCGCTCAGTCTGGCCATCTGTTTGAGGGTGATAAGCGGTGCTCATATTCAGTTTTGTTCCCAATTATGTCTGGAAAACTTCCCAGAATTTGCTAGCAAATATCGGGTCTCTATCACTGACTATGCTGATAGGGATTCCATGCAGCTTAACGATTTCTTTGAAATATATCTGTGCTAGACTTTGAGCGGTTCTATTGGATCTGACAGGTATAAAATGGGCAGTCTTCGTGAAGCGATCTACGATTACCCAAATGCTGTCATTACCTTTCCTGGTTCGCGACAAGCTGTGACGGCCCGCCCCGCACCAACCGACATTTACTCCAAAAGTGCGCTGTACACATGTCCAGTTAGCACGGAACGGGTCGTGAGAAAAAAAAAAGGAAGAAGGGAATGAACATACAAAGAACCTGTAGAATGTCTCACAGCGCATAGAATAAAATATAATAGTAACATACTTGACATAAAACAGGAGAGACAGTGCATAAGCTGAAAATCAGAACTAAACATCATAGCAGCGGAAATCCAAAATACAGCTTATTACAACTTTCAAACTATCTCAAGCAAAAGCAAGATAAATGAGGTACACTACTAATGCCCAAGTAGCGACCACCAACGACACAGGGAGAATGTGAATGTATATATATAATATGTGGAAGCCTCCTGCCCGCCTCCGAATCAGCTACTCGCACATCACCAGTTAACCTGTCTCTAGTCTGCTCGTGTGAGCACCCAGAGTAATAAGAGGAGACATAAAACTCTGGGTCAGACATAAAGCCTGGTATGAGCGATAAGCATCTAAAGTGAACAATAACAGGTAGACTAAAACATACCTGAACCTGGACCTGCAACCAAAGAGTTAGCAATACATACTGTACAACACTCTAAGGTATCATATCAAACAACATAAAGATACGGAGGTGGGGGAGGTGTGCATGTCATAGGGATGGCAACAATCAAACATAACATCCATCCTCACATCTCTCACTCAGTGCGTAAAGCATACGATATTCACCACTTCGATCACCCACATACCTTGCTACGATCACTTTGCCCCATGAAGTCATAAATGGCTTTATTGCACTGATAACGTAGCCACAAATTCCTCGCTATGTCCACTTGCCCCATGGAGTTATTCACCCCATCTGCGCTGGCTCATAGCCTTACCAATCCTTACTATGTCCACTTGCCCCATGGAGTTATTCACCCCATCTGCGCTGGCTCATAGTCTTACTACGCATCACCTTGCCCCTCAGGTCATAATGACCCTACTGCACTGATAACGTAGTCTTGCTACCATCACCTTGCCCCTCAGGTCGTAATGACCCTACTGCACTGATAAGTAGCCCATCATTCCTTTTAGTGGTGAATCGAAGTTATGAACATCGACAACTCCTTAGCACACGTCCTGCAGCAAAGTCCAACCATGAAGTGAACTCGTTGGTTCCCAACTGGTTCCGGGATCCTGAGCTCTAACTTCCCCTATTGGACTACCTTTGCATCTCGGGTTATTGGTCAATACTGGGTCGGGTCGGGTTCTTCCTCAGGTCATCGGTTCGGGTCGGTGTCCTTCATCCGTTCGGGTCGGGTCTCCTTCTGGTGCGGTTCGGGTCGGGTACTCCTTTGTGTTCGAGTCAGATGCTTCTCTTCGGGTCGGGTCGGGTGCTTCCCTTCGGGTCGGGTCGGGTCGGGTGCTTCCCTTCGGGTCGGGTCGGGTCCTTCTTGGTTCGTGCTTTCGATCCGTCTTCATGCTCCCCTTCATATGCTCCTATCCGATCCGCTATCGTGCTCCTGCTCTGATTCGCCTTTGTGTTTCCGATCCGATCCGATCCGTCCTCTTCGATCCGATCCGTCTTCCTCTATCCGATCCGATCCCAGTTCAGCTAGTGTGGCCTTCCTTTTTGCCACTTTTCCCAAGTGTTGGGTTCCAATCCGATCAGATTCTTTGCTCAGTTCAACATATCCGATCCGAGCCCCCTTATCCGATCCGATCCGAACTCTGCACTGTTTTCTGAAACTATTCCAGCAAGTGTTTACGCCATTCGACGACGTTTTCGACCATTCTAACTATTGGAATCAATCACAAAGCATTTCATACAGTCATAGCAACATGCATAATCAACCACAAACATCATTCACATCAATATCATAGGTTAAAATGGATCAAACATACCCAAAATCCCATATTTCCCCTTAAGCATGTTTAGGTGAAACTAATGATAGGATTAACAAAACTTAACCAAATTAACCCAAATTCATATCAGAGGTCTAAAACATCATTTAAGAATTTATGAACATTTTTCCCGAATTTTATCATACTTAAATTCGCTAATTAGCACTAATCACCCCTAATTAGCCATAATTAGTGTAAAACTATGCAAATCACTCACCTTAGCCACAAAATAAACTAAAATCTGAAATGATTCTCTGATTTGATGTGAATCTCAATGCCAACAGCAGCTCCTTTGTTGATTTGGTGAAGATCCTTCTTGATTAGGGGTTGTTAAGCCAAATCCTTAACCTAAAGGTGATTTGGAGGTGATTTAGAGGTTGGAGGCCATTTTTAGGGATCCTTGGTGATAAGTGGAGGCTAGAAAACTGAAATGGAATGATTCTCCATCTCATTTCAGCCCTCCCATAACCCTAATCCCGAAATGGGTTATGGACCTACTCACTAATCACCCGATTTGGCCCGGTTAAGCAGTTTTTCACCCTCCAAACCTTGTTTCAGCCATATCTCCCAAACGGTAAGTCCTTTTGGCTATTATGACCACTCTACGGAAAGAGAAACTATCAAACGAATCAAATGGAAGTGGTTTCAGGTCAAAATTCCTTTCCAATCAAAAGTTATGGCCAAAACAGTACCAACTAGGGGCAAAATGGTCATTTAAAAATCGACAAAAATCATAAGCATGGGAAATGACTCTAATAGATGTTTCCCAAAGTTACATGACCATACAACTTCACATGGGAAAGAAATAAATATTCTACGATCCTATGATGTGTAGAATACGGGTCATTACACTCTTCCCCCCTTAAGAAATTTCGCTCCCGAAATTCCCTAATCCAAACATATACAAAGGTTCCCGCATGCCTATCAATCATAAAACAACAATCAAACATGCAAACAAGCAAAGCAAGTCTATCCTAGCATGCGGAAAACTAAATTGCAAAATAAATCTTACCAGGGAAAGAGTTCTGGATATGCCTTCCTAATGCTTTCTTCTGTCTCCCAAGTACAATCATTCTCGTCCTCGCCCCACTGAACCTTGACTAGCTTCACCGACTTCCTTCGAAGTTGCTTCGTATCGTGCCCCACAATACGAATCGGCTTGCGGTTCCCAACCGCCTCGGGTTCTACTTCGAAGTCCTCTAACTGATCAGGTGAAATAGTCACATTTGAGTCGTGAACGAACTTCCTTAGTTGGGAAACATGAAACACATTATGAACTCCTGTCATCTTCTCTGGTAAGCCAACTCTATACGCCAAATTCCCGACTAGTTCAAGAACAGGGAACGGGCCAACAAATCTTGGTGCCAACTTGCCTCTCCTGCCAAATCGAACCACGCTCTTCAACGGAGAGATCTTGACAAACACCAAGTCACCAACGGAGAATTTCAAATCTCTTCTCCTCTTATCAGCATAACTCTTCTGCCTATCCTGAGCAGCTTTCATTCGTTGCTGAATGATCTTGATCTTATCGGAAATTTCTCTCACCACATCTGGTCCAAGCACAAACTTCTCGCCAGTCTCTATCCAACATGATGGTGAGTTACACGGTCTTCCGTACAAAGCTTCATATGGAGCCATACCGATACTGGATTGGTAGCTATTATTATATGCAAACTCTACTAGATGCAAATGGTCATCCCATGATCCACCAAAATCCAATATACACGCTCTCAAGAGATCTTCCAATATACGATTCACCCTCTCCGTCTGACCGTCGGTCTGAGGGTGATATGCGGTACTGAGATGTAATCCTGACCCTAGAGCCTCTTGTAAGCTCTTCCAAAACCCACTAGTGAACAACGGGTCTCGGTCACTCACAATGCTTTTAGGTACTCCATGAAATCTCACTACCCACTTCATATACAATTCTGCCAACTTGGCTGCTGTTCTGGTCGATTTGACTGGTATAAATCTTGCGCTCTTAGTCAATCGATCCACAATTACCCAAATGCTATCATGTCCCGATCTAGTCCTTGGTAAACCATCGATGAAATCCATCGAGACTTGCTCCCATTTCCATTTGGGAATTTCTAATGGTTGCAATAACCCACTAGGCTTCTTTTGCTCGGCTTTAACTAGCTGGCAATTCATGCATTTGGATATAAACTTCCCAACGTCTCTTTTCATCCCTTCCCAGTAGTAAGTCTGTCTCATGTCTCGATACATCTTATTACCACCGGGGTGTATAGTCAGTTTTGAGTGATGACATTCTCTAAGCACTTCATCTCTCAAACCATTCACGTTGGGCACAACTAGTCTTCCATTTTTCCGAAGCCATCCATCTCGATCAAGCCCATACACATTCATCTCCTCATCGATACCCATCTCTAACTTGGAGATGATTTCCAATAGGTTGGGATCGTCCCTCTGATTAGAACCAATCCGCTCTATCAAAGTGGGTCGGATCGTCAAACTAGCTAGCATAACTGGATCCAATTCGCACCTTGGTCTGAAATCAAACCCCGCGATATACTCCAGTTGCTTCCATTCAAGAAACATTGCCCCTAAGCTGGCATGTCTCCTACTCAAGGCATCGGCTACCGCATTACCCTTCCCAGGTGTATACGCGATATCAAAATCATACGAAACCAAGAACTCTAACCATCTCTGCTGACGGAGATTCAGATCTTTCTGAGAGAAGAGATACTTTAACGATTTACGATCGGTAAACAACTCAAATCTTTCTCCCAAGAGGTAATGTCTCCACATCTTCAGCGCAAATACAATCGCTGCCAATTCCAAATCATGGGTAGGATACTTCTTCTCATGCGGCTTTAGCTGTCGACTAGCATAAGCTACAACCCTACCTCCTTGCATCAATACTGCACCCAGTCCGGTACCACAAGCATCTGTGTATACCGTCATCTCTTCATTCCCTTTAGGAATGACTAACACTGGCGCACGCGTCAACCTCTCCTTTAGACTCTTGAAGGCATCCTCACACACTCCGTCCCAGACGAAGGACTGATTCTTCTTAGTCAACTGAGTCAACGGTGCTGCTATCTTGGAGAAGTCCTGGATAAACTTACGATAATATCCGGCTAATCCCAAGAAACTTCTTACATCTGTAGCATTCTTGGGCGTAGGCCAATCTTGTACCGTAGCCACCTTCGCAGGGTCCACGGCAATACCACACTCTGAAACAACATGACCCAAGAATCTTACTTCCCTTCTCCAAAAATGACACTTAGAGAATTTCGCTTTCAATTGGTGTTTCCTCAACACCTCCATCACTGTCCTCAAGTGTCCCTTGTGTTCCTCCTCTGTCCCTGAATAAACAAGGATATCATCCACGAACACAAGAACAAACTTATTCAACTGATCTCTGAATACTCGATTCATAAGATCCACAAAATAGGCTGGTGCATTGGTCAACCCAAACGGCATGACCAACCACTCATAAAATCCAGACGGCGTCCTAAATGCCGTTTTCGGAACACTCTCATCCGCCATTCTTAGCTGATGAAATCCTGTCGCGAGGTCCAACTGGGAGAACACTCTTGCTCCTTCCAGCTGATCAAACAAATCATCTATCCACGGTAGAGGATACTTATTCTTCCTCATCACCTTATTCAACTCGCGATAGTCCACACACAAACGAAGGGAACCATCTGCCTTAGTGGCAAACACAACTGGTGCTCCCCACTCGGAGACACTCCTTCTAATCAATCCCTTCTTCAAAAGATTGCTGACTTGCACCCCGAGCTCTCGCTGCTCCTTTGGTGCCATACGACGAAGTGGCATCACTATAGGTCTGGCATCTTTCACTAAATCAATACGGAACTCAATCTCTCGGTGTGGTGGAAGCCCGGTCACCTCCTCGAAGACGTCCGGATACTGGCCAACCACGGGCACATCTGACAACTCATCCTGCGGGATGTCGAGGGAATTCACAAAACTACCCATAACCCCATCACTAGGTAGGCTACCAAACACTACCCTCCGCCCATCATCCGCCCTCACTGTCACCAAAAAGCCCTCACAGTCTACCACCACCCCGTATCTTTGGAGCCAATCGACTCCCAATATAATGCCATACCCAGTAAAGCTCAAAACAAAGCAATCACATACAAACATACATCCATGACTCGATAAGACCAAATTCCTGCAAATCATACTAAGGCTAGTCGAACCACCAATCGGGTTCGTCACAATCAATGGTCTATCGACTATCTCGGGTTCCAGTCCTAACCTATCTACCAGGTCACTAGATATGAAGGAACGGGAAGCCCCAGTATCAAACAAAACTCGAACTGGTATATCGTAAATAGAAAGCATACCTTGAATAACAACATTCTTTCCTTTCTCCGCCGCAGTTGGGGCATTCGACGAAGAAGGAATAGCATCAAGAGCATATGCTTTCACAATCTGCTTCTCCTTAAGAGGTTGCAGACACTTATCTTTCTGATGTCCCACTTGACCACAGTTGTAGCACTTCCTTTCCGCTGGCTTGGCCCGACATTCTTTAGCATAATGGCCCTTCTTTCCACAGCTGAAGCACTCAACATCCTTCTTGCTCTTTTTCTGGCCACCTTTAGATTGGTCCTGCTTCCTCTTATTCTGAGAGCTATTCTTGCCTCCACCACCTACTTGCGGCTTTGGCCCTTCTGCAGATGCAGCCTCAGTCTTTGACTTAGGGTAAAGACTCTCTGATCTCAAAGCTTTCCCCACAATCGATTCAAAAGTCTCATCGATGTGATTAATAAGCCTCTCCCCCAAGTATCCATCCAAACCAATAATGAACTTCTCATTCTTCTTCTCAGGAGTATCGATAAGAGACAGTCCATACTTCGACAAAGTGTCGAACTCAGCAATATAATCAGAAACTGCCCCCCCATTCTGCTTCAGTTCCAAGAACCTCTTAAACAACACTGACTTCTGGGCAGCTGGAATGAACTTCTCGCTAAAGCGAGCCTTGAACTGAACCCAGGTAACCTGGTCCTCTGGAGTAGCTGTTCTAATAGCATTCCACCAATTCATCGCTCGCCCTTGCAGCTGACGAGAAGCTAGCCTTCTCTTCATTGCATCCTCAAGACCCAAGTCATCAAAGATACGATCACAGCTATCCATCCAATCTTGAACATCCGTGGCCGACTCCGTCCCGTGGAACGGTTTCCCACCAAGATTAGTGTAATCCTTGCACAACTTGGCGAAATCGACCCTAGGCGCCTGCACTACTGGGCCATCACCAACTCCGGGATTGGGAACTGCCCCTTGCACTTCTCTAAGCATGTCTCTCATGAGGTTGGTAAACATCGCCCTCATGTCAGCGGCATTCCCATTATTGGCCCCTCTACCAGTACCTCTAACATGTCGGCTCATCGTCAATCTGAAAAAGGGAAACGATTAACGACCCCATAGTGGTACTAGTGCAGTGCAACTTCATTCTTATACTACTAATAGTATATATATACATAGCTTTTGAAAACCAAAGTAATCACAAATACGCGCTCTCATATACGTACTAACTCTCCCTAGTGTCTTTCCCTAGGTTAACTACGCAACCTAGAGCTCTGATACCAAGTGTGACGGCCCGCCCCGCACCAACCGACATTTACTCCAAAAGTGCGCTGTACACATGTCCAGTTAGCACGGAACGGGTCGTGAGAAAAAAAAAAGGAAGAAGGGAATGAACATACAAAGAACCTGTAGAATGTCTCATAGCGCATAGAATAAAATATAATAGTAACATACTTGACATAAAACAGGAGAGACAGTGCATAAGCTGAAAATCAGAACTAAACATCATAGCAGCGGAAATCCAAAATACAGCTTATTACAACTTTCAAACTGTCTCAAGCAAAAGCAAGATAAATGAGGTACACTACTAATGCCCAAGTAGCGACCACCAACGACACAGGGAGAATGTGAATGTATATATATAATACGTGGAAGCCTCCTGCCCGCCTCCGAATCAGCTACTCGCACATCACCAGCTAACCTGTCTCTAGTCTGCTCGTGTGAGCACCCAGAGTAATAAGAGGAGACATAAAACTCTGGGTCAGACATAAAGCCTGGTATGAGCGATAAGCATCTAAAGTGAACAATAACAGGTAGACTAAAACATACCTGAACCTGGACCTGCAACCAAAGAGTTAGCACTACATACTGTACAACACTCTAAGGTATCATATCAAACAACATAAAGATACGGAGGTGGGGGAGGTGTGCATGTCATAGGGATGGCAACAATCAAACATAACATCCATCCTCACATCTCTCACTCAGTGCGTAAAGCATACGATATTCACCACTTCGATCACCCACATACCTTGCTACGATCACTTTGCCCCATGAAGTCATAAATGGCTTTATTGCACTGATAACGTAGCCACAAATTCCTCGCTATGTCCACTTGCCCCATGGAGTTATTCACCCCATCTGCGCTGGCTCATAGCCTTACCAATCCTTACTATGTCCACTTGCCCCATGGAGTTATTCACCCCATCTGCGCTGGCTCATAGTCTTACTACGCATCACCTTGCCCCTCAGGTCATAATGACCCTACTGCACTGATAACGTAGTCTTGCTACCATCACCTTGCCCCTCAGGTCGTAATGACCCTACTGCACTGATAAGTAGCCCATCATTCCTTTTAGTGGTGAATCGAAGTTATGAACATCGATAACTCCTTAGCACACGTCCCGCAGCAAAGTCCAACCATGAAGTGAACTCGTTGGTTCCCAACTGGTTCCGGGATCCTGAGCTCTAACTTCCCCTATTGGACTACCTTTGCATCTCGGGTTATTGGTCAATACTGGGTCGGGTCGGGTTCTTCCTCAGGTCATCGGTTCGGGTCGGTGTCCTTCATCCGTTCGGGTCGGGTCTCCTTCTGGTGCGGTTCGGGTACTCCTTTGTGTTCGAGTCAGATGCTTCTCTTCGGGTCGGGTCGGGTGCTTCCCTTCGGGTCGGGTCGGGTCGGGTGCTTCCCTTCGGGTCGGGTCGGGTCCTTCTTGGTTCGTGCTTTCGATCCGTCTTCATGCTCCCCTTCATATGCTCCTATCCGATCCGCTATCGTGCTCCTGCTCTGATTCGCCTTTGTGTTTCCGATCCGATCCGTCCTCTTCGATCCGATCCGTCTTCCTCTATCCGATCCGATCCCAGTTCAGCTAGTGTGGCCTTCCTTTTTGCCACTTTTCCCAAGTGTTGGGTTCCGATCCGATCAGATTCTTTGCTCAGTTCAACATATCCGATCCGAGCCCCCTTATCCGATCCGATCCGAACTCTGCACTGTTTTCTGAAACTATTCTAGCAAGTGTTTACGCCATTCGACGACGTTTTCGACCATTCTAACTATTGGAATCAATCACAAAGCATTTCATACAGTCATATCAACATGCATAATCAACCACAAACATCATTCACATCAATATCATAGGTTAAAATGGATCAAACTTACCCAAAATCCCATATTTCCCCTTAAGCATGTTTAGGTGAAACAAATGATTGGATTAACAAAACTTAACCAAATTAACCCAAATTCATATCAGAGGTCTAAAAAATCATTTAAGAATTTATGAACATTTTTCCCGAATTTTATCATACTTAAATTCGCTAATTAGCACTAATCACCCCTAATTAGCCATAATTAGTGTAAAACTATGCAAATCACTCACCTTAGCCACAAAATAAACTAAAATCTGAAATGATTCTCTGATTTGATGTGAATCTCAATGCCAACAGCAGCTCCTTTGTTGATTTGGTGAAGATCCTTCTTGATTAGGGGTTGTTAAGCCAAATCCTTAACCTAAAGGTGATTTGGAGGTGATTTAGAGGTTGGAGGCCATTTTTAGGGATCCTTGGTGATAAGTGGAGGCTAGAAAACTGAAATGGAATGATTCTCCATCTCATTTCAGCCCTCCCATAACCCTAATCCCGAAATGGGTTATGGGCCTACTAACTAATCACCCGATTTGGCCCGGTTAAGCAGTTTTTCACCTTCCAAACCTTGTTTCAGCCATATCTCCCAAACGGTAAGTCCTTTTGGCTATTATGACCACTCTACGGAAAGAGAAACTATCAAACGAATCAAATGGAAGGGGTTTCAGGTCAAAATTCCTTTCCAATCAAAAGTTATGGCCAAAACAGTACCAATTAGGGGCAAAATGGTCATTTAAAAATCGACAAAAATCATAAGCATGGGAAATGACTCTAATAGATGTTTCCCAAAGTTACATGACCATACAACTTCACATGGGAAAGAAATAAATATTCTACGATCCTATGATGTGTAGAATACGGGTCATTACACAAGCCATCTATGAAATCCATGGAAATCTGTTCCCATTTCCAACCTGGGACTTCTAACGGTTGCAACAGTCCAGCTAGCTTCTGCTGGTCGCTCTTGACCAATTGACAAGTAGTGCATCTGCTAACATACAAAGAAATATCCCTTTTCATTGCCTTCCACCAGAAAGTGCGTTTGATATCGTTGTACATTTTACTCACACCAGGATGGATGCAAAATTTGGATTTATGACATTCATCTAGCACCTCTCTTTTGAGCTCAGGAATGTCGGGAACACATACTCTTCTATTCAGCCTCAGAACTCCCTCACTATCCACTTGGAAACTGGAGCCTTCGCCCCTTTGAATCCTTTTTATCATCTCCTTCACAAAATTGTCACTTTTCTGAAGAACAGATATTTTATCAATCAATCCTGGCGTAATTATAAGATTGGCAACGATTGCGGTTTTTCTACTAAGCGCATCCGCTACAACGTTAGCCTTTCCCGGCGTATACAGGATATCAAGATCATACGCTGCAAGAAATTCTAGCCAACGCTGTTGTCTCAAATTCAGATCTTTCTGGGTGTATAAATACTTCAATGATTGATGATCTGTATACAGTATAAACTTCTCGCCCAATAAATAATGCCTCCAGATTTTCAAAGCAAAAACGATGGCTAGCAACTCAAGATCATGAGTCACATAATTCTTCTCATGCGGTTTAAGTTGGCGGCTTGCATAAGCGACTACTTGGCCTCTTTGCATTAACACTGCACCAAGACCTCTAATAGAAGCATCTGTCCAAACCGTTAAATCCTGATTGCCATCAATAATGGTTAACACTGGAGCAGTGGTCAGTTTCGATTTCAATTCCTGGAAAGCTTCTTCACAGTCGGAAGTCCACTTAAACTTCTCATGTTTCTTCGCGAGCTTCGTTAATGGACCGGATATCTTCGAAAAATCCTTAACGAACTTCCGATAATAACTAGCCAACCCCATAAAACTTCTAACTTCTGTGGGAGTAGTGGGTTGTTTCCAGTCTTGAATCGCTGTTATTTTGCTTGGGTCTACAGAAATCCCTTTCTCTGACACGACATGGCCAAGAAACTTCACTTCTTCTTGCCAGAAGACACGTTTAGAGAATTTGGCTTTGAATACGTTCTTCCTTAGAATCTCCAATACTTGTTCTAAGTGTTTTTCATGCTCGGGTTTTGATTTGGAGTAGATTAAAATATCATCGATGAATATGAGGACAAATTTATTCAGAACTCCCCTGAACACTCTATTCATTAGATCGACAAAGTATGCTGGAGCATTGCAAAGGCCAAACGGCATTACTAACCATTCATAAAATATGTCTGGACCTCTGAAAGCTGTCAAAGGAACACACTCTTCTGCTATTCTCAATTGATGAAAACCTGTAGCTAGGTCCATTCGGGAAAATAATTTTGCCCCATTCAATTGGTCTAGCAAATCATCGATGCGGGGTAATGGATACTTGTTTTTGAGCGTCTGTTTGTTGAGGTCTCGGTAATCAACGCATAATCGAAGAGTACCGTCTGACTTTGGGTCAAACACAATAGCTGCACCCCAATTAGAAAAACTAGGTCTGATTAGACCCTTCCACAACAGTTGACGAGTTTGATCGCCTAATTCTTCTTTTTCCTTCGGAGTCATTCTGCGAATTGGATGTACCACTTGTCTGGCATTGAGAATTAGATGGATTCAGAATTCTATTTCTCTTTGCGGAGGTAAGTTTTCAACTTCTTCAAACACATCCGCATAGTTTCTAACAATCAGAATCTTTTCTATGGAAGTGGGGATAATTTCTAATGCTGACCAAAATTCTTCTCTATTCGGATTCGAACCATGACAGGGTACCGTAATATATCCAAGCTTCGTTCGAATTTTAACGATTCTTTCCGCACAATTTACCTCAGCTTCGTATTTCGTTAACCAATCCAGCCCGAGAATGATATCGAATTCGGGAAAATCCATAACGATTAAATTGAAAGGAAACTGGTATCGGGAGAAAGAAGTAGGCACCTTACAACACGAACTGAGGGTAATAGGACCCCCTATCGGGTTATGTACTTCCACCGAATCTTTAAGCTTTCTCTGTTTTAACTTTAATTTGTGCATTGTGTTTCTAGCAATAAAACTACGCGACGTGCCCGTGTCAAACAATACAGAAACAGGAATATTTTTAATTGTAAGGGTACCTCCCAAAACATCGGGTTTACCTGCTCCATCGGAAGCAGCTGGGGGGCTCGACCCGTCGTACACGTGAGCTACTGTGGCCTTCTTCAGCAAAGGACAGTCTTTGACTAGATGATCAGTCTAGCGGCAATTAAAGTAGGAGCGAGGGTTCTGAGAACCCTGGCTTGAACCTTGTGAATTTGTCTTCTGCCTCTTCGGGGCTGAGCACACATTAGAGTAGTGCCCCGCTTTGCCACAGTTAAAGCAATTTCCTCTTGGCGGCTTGCCAGTCTGAGGTTTTGAAGATGCTGCTTGGCTTGACTCGGCTTGATTCGCAGCAGGCTTGCGTTTGTTCCCGGCTTGGCTTCTAGCGCGATCCTGCTCCAAATGCCTATGGTCAAGGTCTTCGTAGTTGCATTTCATTTCCACCAATTCATTGAATTCCAGCTTGACATGGGCCATGGCTCTATCATGATACTGTCGCCTTATCCTAAGGATAAACCTCTTATTTTTGGACTTTGCAGTGGCGATGAGCTCCGGAGCATAGGGCGACAACAGTGTAAATTTATTCAGATAATCCTGCACGGAAAGATCCCCCTGCTGGAGGTTGGCGAAGTCATCGTGCATTCGCTCTAGAGATTTTTCTGGGACATATTTCTCCTTGAAGAGTTCTTTGAATCCATCCCATGTTCTTCCAGCTTCTCTATTCCCGGCGGTGAGAGATTCCCACCATAGTTCAGCTTGTTCCTGCATAAGCCAGGCGCCCATAATAGCTTTATCTTCGTCTCCAAGCCTTAGGCCTTCAAGAATTTTCTCGCATGTTTTGAGCCATGCAAGGGCCTCTATTACCGTGCCAGTTCCCGAGAAGGTCTTGCCTCCTAAGTTTTTGTATCTCTTAGCTACACGGTCTAGCTCAAAGTATTGAGTGACCGGAGGTAGTTTCAAAGGTCCTTCTTGAACTGGGGCTTCTCCCCTTCCTCGGCCTCGGCCGGCACGACCTCCTCTAGCGGCGGCTGCTCTGGTAGCCTTTTGTCAAATTCTGTATAAGCAAGGAAAGAGTCAGCTAACAACAATGATAGTTTATTGCATAGTTAAGCAGAAAATTTACGGAAAGATAACGATGGACTGATCAATTATTTTTGCTATTCTGCTCGGCTCATTCTAGGACTTTACTAGTCCCATCTCTAATGAGAGACTCGCCTTAGAATACTACTGATTCTATTTTGACGAAGTGTTTAATGTGTTAGACTCCGGAACTAAGGTTAACCAAAGCTCTGATACCAGCTGTGGCGATCCCAAAACCCCGTGACACGGTGTTAAGGATAATCATTGGAATATAACACATTAATCATCATTAGCATAACACAGATAATAGCATAAACAGAATATAGAATAATTTACACACATATGACAGCGGAATCATATAAATATCATCACATTAGAGAAGCACAGTACAGGATACAACTTAGTGCATAATGATACATAATCAGTCACCATCGCCTGAGGCGGAATCATACATAAAGAGTACACAAAATAAATACCATTCTACATCGCCAATGGCGGAATCATAATATACATACAATAATGGCGGAGAAAATCCAAGTCAGCACGGTGTAGTCAAGCCTCGCCATGAGCCAAAAGTGCGTCAGAAACCTGTAACTAGGCTGCCCGTGTGAAAATGAGGGCACCCGAGTTTGCAAGGTGAAACAAACTACGAGTCAGTCATGAGACTGGTATGAGAAATCTACTTAACTTATTAACAACAATAATAAGGCAAATCAAAGGACCACACCACTTTTGCGGAATGGGTTTACTCCAATGAGTGCTAGTGCATGAAATAAAGTAAATGATTAAATCATCGCAATGCTTTTTAAAAAAATGAAGCCATTATAAGACTCAGGTCCCATCACACAATGCAACGCAAGCCGGAGGATAGAGTTTTTACCTTATAATGGTCAAAAATGCCTCATACGAATAAAAAAAAAGTGTTTGATATTATTACTAGTGCATATATGCTTCAAAAGCGATTTCAATCATAAATATCAATCATAGGCGGCATAAATGACCCATTCCACTATGTCGCCATACTAGTAATACAATCACGTCCGCATATTTCGTATTGGAAATTGGGTTCCTTCATGAGTCGAGGCAAGGGGCAAGCTCCTCTCCGTTCGAGACACTCTAGCAAATGTCCCAGGACCCCACTATGATCCTTGGAATCGGCTGGGCCGGTCCTCTCTTACTTTTGAGGATTAGTTATTCCTGAACACACGTTTCTCGGTCCTTACAGACCTATAATTGAGGCGCCTCGCATTCCAACAACCACACAGGTGAAAAGTATATATAATGTCAGGGCTGGTAGGTCACTGACACCACCATAGCTAGAAAGAAACGTCGTGCTCTCCCAGCGGTCCATCTCCCGTTTTTGACTCATACCGAGGTGTGAGGCTCGCGAATTCACGTTATACACAAAGCTACGTCACACAGACCATGCTTTGATCATCTACCACAAGACTTTGCTTTGCAACAGAAGCCTTGATCACATGCCACTTAGGCGTGCCACACAGGCAATCCACTCCATGCGACTGATTTCTATCAATACATAACCTCTGAGCTCGTACGTTTCAGAGAAGGGCGTTAAGCAAGAGAACAAATTCTCTGCCGCCAAACAGATATATATTTAACAGAGATCAATCAGCACAGAACAAAATCCAATGTCAAACACACAGTCCATTTACAAGTCCGTTCTGGGTCTGAACGAAATCGGAGGCACCAATTCCTCGCATATCCGTACCATCAACAGTATGTTTGGACGGCTACTACTTCAGCTCCTTCATGGTAGCTACTCCAATCACGAGCATCAGTAACGCCCATCCACCCAATGTGAAGATCGTCGGTCTTCAACCGTCTTCGACTCTTCGACTTCTCAACGTCGATCGATTATTTGAAATGAGATGAACTCGGCCTTTTCAAATAATCCACTTATATTTAGATTTTCAAATCAATTTATCACATGGTTGGACTATTCAACATTCACATTTCAGTTCTTTAGTTATAATTCTCATGTTAAATACATTCAACCATCACATATCAAGCAAACACAACAAAATTGGTTTATTTCCACTCTATATCGTCTATAGTATTTTATAACGATATATCGCCATTTTTATTTAATTTAAAACGGCCCTATTTAATTAAACGACGTTTCAGGTTGTGTCGATGCACTGGCGCTGCTTTTCACTAATTTTGTTTTGCACATATCTGAAAATCTAACCGTTGGATCTTCACAAATTTTATATCATTAAGGAGGTCATTTCGAAACGAATCCAACGGTTTCAGTTTTGGGAAAATCCGACGGTCGGATCTTCCATACTGGCCATTTGAAGTTACGATTTCAATTTACGAACTGCAGCGTCGTTATTCGATTTTTATTTAGTTATATTTATATATATATAAATATAATCATTTCTAACGCTGTTTTTCGTCAGATTTGTATTAAACATTCCAGACAATCCAACCGTCGGATCTTCACAAAGTTGGTGCCGTTGGAAAGATATTTCCAAGGCGAACCCAACGGTTGCGGTTTCGGGAACTTCCAATGGTCGGATTTCCCGCACTAGTCGTTTGAAATCACGGTTTCAAAACACGAACTGCACGGCCACGTTTCGTTTTAATTTTATTTAAATTTATATATTTATATAAATATAGTTTATTCAAAAATTCCTGTATCGTTTCCACTTCAATTATTTCACTAACGCCTTTAAATTTTGGAAAATTTCGCCATAACCTCCTTTGTACGGGAGGGGCTGGGAAAATTCCCAAATAGCCACACGGGCGTCTCATGTCAAAAAGAAAAAGAAAAAGCCAAGCGGCTAGCCAACAGGCTCATAAAATCATCACCCAAACAAAACAGTAAATGTGTACCTATTTGTCAGGCACAAAATTTTATTCCTCTTCTCTAGCCCCTTTGCTATAACCTGTTCAATAAATATGCATGTACATATATACAATTCTTATCACTTATCATTATCCATTCAACTTCATAATTGATTTACTTTGGTTTAAAAACACCATTCATTCTAATGTTGCATGCATAGGCTAAAATCATATCATTAGCTAATTAATGTATATTTCAACTCATGCACATTTATTTGAACAAGTGGCTATTTTTAACACTTCACATTTCAAAGATGATAATTTTGGCGAACTAAAATAGATTTCAACACATGACTATTTTATTTAGTTCCTATGCATGTTAAAAATAATATTTCTTCACAAATATTTATTTCAACGTCCGCATATCTCTAGCATATCACATATATGATAAAAATGATATTTTTATCCTTTAAAATATTCATTCGACAAATGGATGTTTTCAACACTTCATAGTTTCAATAAAAATGTAATTTTTATTGTTCGATCTTTTTATTCAACACATGAACTTTTCTACTACACACACTTCTCAACACATGAGCATTTCCACACATGGATATTTTATTTATGTTGTTCATATTAGAAAGATGGAATTTTTATTGTTGAAACTATTTATATAAGGCGAATATTTTTCATACTTCATATATATTATAAAAATGTGATTTTTATTGTTTAAACACTTCATTCATTCACAAATGAATTTAATTTTCACACAACACTTTTCAACACATGAACATTTCCACACATGGATATAGTTTCAACATATGACTTTAATTTCAACGCATGAAGATAATTTCAACATATGAAAATAATTCTAACACATGAATATTATTCAAAATTTCGGCAGCATAACGGCAGGGTAGTTAAAACCGGCACCGTCCCTAGTACGGCTCCTCGCTCTACCTTAAAACCTCGCGGTTTTTGACAATGGGGATTCATGCATCTAATTCGCTCGCAGGTGGCATGTTTATTTTTATTTCCACAAATATTTCCAATTCATTTCAATCACCAATGGGTATTTTTCAACCACAACCAAACAATATCAACCACAAACAATTATTCAACCATTCGTATTTTTCATCCAATATTTCACACCAATTCACAACAATAAATATCGTCCATGGTTTGTGGACGAGGGGAGTATATATATATATTATAATTGCTATATTTCATTTGCATTTCAACACATATATCAATTATTCTATGCATGTATAATTCATACTTCGCTTATATAGCTTACACCACGCATGTACATGAGGTATACAACACGTGTGTAATTTATATTTCGCTAATATAATTTATACACGACATTTTCCATTCAAATTCTTTTAATTTAGATTTCTCACATTGGTTTGCGGAGTGCTAAAAATCGTAGATGACTCAGAAAAATCCGCGGCTTCTTCTATGTGGTAGAGAGCTTCCTTGCGGTCCCGATGTTTCCTGTTTCATCGAATTTTGTCAACACACCAAAAAGATATGATTTTTCAAAGTGCAGACATCAAAAAGGACTCACCTTTCTATTTGGTTCGAAACTAGGTTTGAGGTTTTCGTGAAATCCGTGGCACGTGGGGACGATCGGGGGTGCTGATGTGGAAGGGATTCGAGTGGCGGTCCTGTCGGTGGTGGTTTGGTGGCGCTCGGTGGCAGATCGGAGCGGCGGCGGCGATGGGAAGTGGCGAACTTTCCGGGCTCGATTCAGGCGGAGGAGGCGTCGATGGCGGTCGTGGGTGGGTCGGATCTGACGAGGGGAGGGAGGCGCGTCGACGGCAGGTGGCGGCGGCGGTTGGAAGTGCCTGTAGCGGCGGCGGCGGAGGAGAGAAGGGAGGAACGGGTTTTCACCGTTGGTTCGAGGGTTTCGCGTTTTTTTTATTATGAAAGAAAAAATCCTATTGGCCGAGGATTTATAGTAAATTTTAAATAATGTTTTTACAAACGAACTCCTTTTCAAGCCCAACGACTGTCGTCCCTAGCTAAATACCCCCATTCCGGGCACAATGGGATATGTTTCGTTGGCCAATTCGACTGTTACAGTCAGTTATTTTTCAAATTAATGTATAAAACATTTAATTTTAACTTTGAACGCACATTTCAATTTGCCAGGGCCACAAACTAATTCGAAAAATTCCAGAAAAATAAATCTAGCTATGTTTTGACTCTACGGTCCCAACAAAACTAGTTTCGTCGAATTCTGAGATCATTTGAAAAATGGCCATTTTCTGGTCGATCCAATTTAACAGAAATTAACCAAACACATTTTCTTTTTCCACGCTCACATACTAGCTTCAAAAATTATGAAATTTGAAACCTAGCAATAGTTTGACATCCCGGACCCAACAAAAGTGGTTTCGTCGAATTCCGAGGTCGTATGCAAAATATCAATTTTCCAGGGCTATATATTCTATATAGCGACCTTTCTGAAAATTCATTCGGCCATAACTTTTGATTCCCGTTATGAAACTTCGATTTTTCACATTCGTTAGAAAGGTATTGTCTAACAGATTTAAATATTTTTGGTTTTGCTAAAATCCGTTATATTCTCCACGCTGCACAGTCAGTCAAAGTTTGAATTCAAATTTTCAAGTTGACTCACTATTTCTAATTCACTATTTTATTGAAATATTCTATTTCAATTGTTCAAATTCCTTTGAAATGTCCAATTTAAATTTTTTAAATTGGCTCGTATTTTCCGGGTTATTACAGGTTGGCAATAATGGTTGGCAATGATGGTTGGTAATACATGTAGGCAAGAATGGTTGGCAATAATGGTTTGGATAATATCTCTGCCTTGTGTAGTCAAATTATTCTATCCATATTTTTTGGTAATAATGGTTCCGACATAATGGTTTGGATAATAATGGTCCTGTCATTGAGTAGTCAATTCAGACAGTTGTTGTGATGTGAAAGGTTGGCAATAATGCCTGGCAATAATGGTTGGCAATACCTGTAGGCAAGAATGGTTAGCAATAATGGTTTGGATAATATCTCTGTCTTGAGTAGTCAAATTATTCTAGCCATATTTTTTAACGATATTTTTAACAATATCTCTGTCTTGAGTAGGCAAGAATGGTTTAGCAATAATGGTTAGCAATATTCGGAAATTCGATTTAAAACGATGTCCAAATGTATAGAAATTCCTTTATATTTAATTAAGTAAACGTTATCGTTTATCAACGAAATTCCATAGCGACTATTTAAAAATTTAAACTGAACAAAACTAACAATCTATGTCATGAAATATCAATTTTTCCCCCAATAGATAATTTTAACCAAATCGACATGCCGATTCTTGTTTCATAAAATTCCAACCTATATCGGTTCCGGTATATTCAGTTAAAGTTCGTATTGAAAATTACGAACTACCACGGCATTTCGGGCTCGTTTTAATTATATTATAAACTATATATATTCAAACTTCATTTTATATAATAAACCCAATATGAAATCAATTATATCTCCAATATAATATTAATGACAACATCAAGGCTTCAGTGTTCACCATCATGGTTACGACGTACGCTACATGAGATTCATTTGTCACCGTAGAGTAGGATAAGGAGATACAACAATAAGCATAAAGATAAAATAGTTTATAGAGGCACAACAAATGACGATAGTACATGCAAACTAGCTCAATCAAAGCATGGAGTGGGAATTAGCAACTTGATTACAATGCATTTTACGTTTAGTCTTACGGGAGTCGCATGATGTTCAATCGCAATTGCTCATTATCACTTTGAACACGTCTATTCTCTCATTCGAGTTCGTTAGCATATGCTATTCCCCGATGACATAAAGGATGGTATATCCATTCCGTGTAATTGCAACCATTTGGAAAGGCTTGGCAGCGCTGAATGCACCGACCTATATTGTTGCCCTCTGCTCGAACCACAACTTCAAACGCGTACCCGCAGTAGCAACGAACTGAATAGGAATCAACTACATGTTCGTGCAGCGGTACATGAAAGAACTCTGCTTCCTGCGTTGACTGAATGACCACTTGTTCAAATGATACTTGAACATGTGGGACTTGAGTTTCATATAGACGTTGAACGTTCACCTGTTCGTACGGCGGTTCAGTTTGCGGTCTCATTTGGTTTAGGAACTGGAATTCGTCTTCAAGCTCCTGTAGCCTCATGTCTTTGTACGCCTGTTCCTCGAAATTTGTAGATGCTGACCATGAAGACATCTTCAGTGAGTTCTAGTAGAAGAATGTGCTCTAAGAATGGGAATGAAGTTGTTTGAGTGCGGTAAGTTGTGAGTAAGTTAACATATGTATATATAGCTGCAAGATTTATAATGGTGTGAACGGTCACTAGCTACACTTTGATTTACGTTGTGTGATTTTCAAAGCTTGTGTAGGAGGCCCAAAAAAATACCGATGTAACTGGTCATTGATACGATTGTAGGGAATCTGCTTTTGATTGATAAAGTGTATCGAGGACGACCCAAACAGGACAAAGAAATAAGGACTGGACTATATTCAAAAAACTCTCAAAAAAGAGTGACATGACTCCACTGTGACATAAAACATGACTGCACTATGCGAACTGTGCAAGACGTGACCAGTTAATGCGCTACAGTTGGTTGACCCGCTACAGATAGTTACAAAGCGTATAAACACTGCTACAAATGTTTTTCTAGTTGTCGTTGTTCCAGTCGTTGTAATTGCTCAATTGGTGTAGTTTTTATAATTGTCAGGTCATGTAAGCTTCTAAGTTATGTAAGGCACCTGGGAATGACCCATTTTCTTAACTCCTTCGTGAATTGAAATGATTAACGCACCAGAGGACGACCCCTATTTTTAAACTCCGACATATACACAAACTTGACACTATGACAAAACAACTCAGAATAATGTTTCCAAAGCCTGCTACAGTCAATGAAATGACTTGACACTAAGCCATACAACAATATTACATACTGCAATATCACTGTGAATTTAATATGAGTCACGTGTCTGTAGATTGTACCCTTTCACATGCGTGTATGACATGATTTGACCATTCAATGAGAAGAAAACATTAAAGATGCGTCTCCATCGTTCTTAGCTGGGATTCCAGTAAACGTCTCCATCGTTCGCAGACTACATTGAGTAGTGTCTTCCGAATTAAACGACAACAGGATACGAAATTAATAGTAACTGCCAACATTTGTTGTGATCTGAAAAGTCATTGTAGGGAATCTAACATAATATCACGAGATTAATAGTACATGCCAACATTTCATGTGATGGCACCATTTTACGTGATGCAATGATGAGACCGGTCATTGTACGGAATCTAACATAATATCACGAGAACTCTATAATGAGTATTCAACTACGTTAAATTGTAACTGTTGGTCATACATTGCCCTTATAAGTACTCCATATTTGATAATCCATCTCATACTTTTATAGCTTCCAGCAGCACCGTTCCAGGATCAAGTGAGAAAATTTATTTTCTTGTTTTCTTAAAGGTAACGTTTATTATCAACAAAATTCGTACTTCTGGTAACTCCACTTATTCTACTGATGCATAGGTTACATGGACGATTCAGAAATAAGTGATGAACAAATGCAGAGGATTTGTGATGAGTACGAATGAAACTTAGTGAACGATAACGAAGTTGGATTAGTTCATGATGCACAAGTTGAAGAGGTGCCTATCGCGATTCAGCATCGAGCGGTTACAGCTCCGCGTCCTTCTCCAGTAAATCAACGACCTAGTAATAGTGCTCAAACATTGAATTCTCCTACTCCAGATTTTTCTTCTAAGGATTTGCTGGCCCTCGTAAAATCCTATATTGAGGTTGAAAAGAGAGATGAGTTACTAATGCAAAGTGGAGGGGGTTTAACATATGAAGAAAGATGGGCAATGATCACGAGGCTATACAACAACCATCATTCCCGGCCCACTAGACGAACATCGGTTGAAATCCAAATGGCTAATCATCATTTTGTAGATGCTTGTGATCGGTACACAAAGATTATCAAAACTGTTGAAGACGAGAACATATTTAAAACAAATCAAGCAACATATGATTCTCGTTACCTTTTCGAGTATGGTGAGGAGTTTGTTGGTTACAAAGTGTACAAACTCCGCTACAGTTGGTTGACCTGCTATGGAACTGAGTAGGCTTATGGTATTGTGATTTTATTGTTGTTTTACTGTCTATTTAATTTGATGTTCGTATGTAGAATATGGAATTATCTGTAAACCTTATTATGTTGGCGTGCTATTTAAGAATTTTTCCTTTCTAAAGGAGAAAGGGGCAATCTTGTTCAACATCAAATTCAAATGTTAATACATTCCAAACAACACTTACAGGAACTAGAACAATAGAACATACCGGCTCTACACAAAAACAGTCTCTACATAGAAATACAGTCTCAACACAGAACCAAATACAGCCTCTACACAGAAACATAATCAGAACGTACACAAAATACATCGAAAGTACATAATAGTGGTAGTCAAAAAATACAGAATGCCTACTCAAACAATAGGAACATACAACTAACAACTGTGAAAACGTAATACATCGAAAGTACATAATAGTGGTAGTGAACAAATACAGAACGTCTACTCAAACAACAGGAACATACAACTAACAACTAGGAAAACATACTACATCAAAAGTACATAATAGTGGTAGTCAACAAATGCAGAACATCCACTCAAACAATAGGACCATACAACTGACAACTGCGAAAGTACATAAAAGTGGTAGTAAGTCAGTCGTCCGAGTCATCAGAATGTGTACGTGGACATGTGCGGCACCGATGAGGTCTCTCATCATCACCAACATCTGGAGGCTGACTCGACCCAGCACTAGACCTATGGTGGTAATACATCTGCAAGTCCTAAAATCTCTTGCGCTCTGCCTCAAGCTGGGCCTCTAAATGCGCCTTATGTTCTCGTGCCTCCTCTACAACACGACGCAACTCACTATCATAGTAATCTAGGCTACGCCTATGCTCTACGTAGCCCATATGCCTAATCCCGGTCTGCATATCATACAGATCATGATATGATATCTATGTAGGATTCGGGTAATCGCGATGGGCCGGAGGATGATACACGTCAACGTAACGATCTGGTCCAATGGTGGGCACTGCCATGGTCCAACCAAAATGACTGGCGGCCACCACATGATCAGCTGCACGAAAACTCTGGTTGGGTAATATCCTCGATAACCGGTGGACGTATGTCGTGCCGTATAGCAGTTGCCTCTACTAAATCAATCGATGCTGCATGTGTAATCGTGTTTGAAGACCCGGTGAAAAATCTGTGCCAGAAGGCAAGGTATAACTCCCCAGTAATAACAAAGCTCTCGGCCGTCCACCAGCCTGCTGCCCTGGCTATATCTAGCTGCTCCGACGGGTAAATCGTACACCGATAAGTATGTGGGTGTGGTTCATCGGGAATAGCGTCGAAGTCATACAACTTTCTCCAGCACCTCTCACCAAGAAACCAATAAGCACCTACCGTCGAGGGATAGGATATAAGTGGAAATCTCCGTCCGGCAAGCAACCTAGCAATCTGTATGATATCAAGACCAACTAATGACTCTGCTCAAATGGATGCCATATAATCTGATCCCTATACATCCTCAACTCGATCTGGTTGTGGGCAACTGGATACACATGGCGTGACTCATTATCCCTGGACCCCTGGTTGTCCGTAGTCCAAAAGCATATACGGGGGAAAAAGGTCAACGGTTCTGAAGTACGGGTGACAAAATGAAAGTACATGGAGTTCTCAAAATACCAGTACTGTAACAACTCCCAGAATCCATATAAAGAAACCTGAGAATCAGAGATGGTGCACTGGATGTCGAGACATTTGTATAGGTATGCAAGGATAGGTGTGCCCCAATCATATAAAATCGCCCCATCAGCATTTAACTCAGCCGCGACCGCAACAAACCCGACAGGCAAACTACTGCTTGTAGAACTAAAGAATAGGTTACCCATAAGGTATAACACAAATATTCGAGCAAGCTCTAAGTCGTCAACAACAGAGTACTGAGCGAGTATGTTATCCATGGCCGCACGGATGCGCTCACTCTGATAGCGCCTTCTGCCTGATACGACACATCAGAAACGTCAAAATGAGGCAGTAGATCATGAAGAAGTGCATGATCACGCCATCGACCATCATCAAAAGGCAGTGTGGGATAAGCATCTACTCAATACTAATACCAGTAAGCATGGAGAAATGAAGCAGTGTAAGTCCTAACTCACCACAAGGAAAGTGAAATGTGTGGGTGGTTTTGTACCACCGTAGAGCAATGGCCGCACACAATTGAACATCAGCATTTATAACATGGTTTATTCCTAAAATTGTAAAGCGCACAATAAGATAAACTAGGACTAATAAATTATCCACTTGTTTCATTAAAAGGTCTTCAATATTACCTAGAAAAAATGAAATCCAAGAGCATGTAACAGTGCTACGACCCCCTCCTTACCTGCCAACTGTGCATGATAATATCTAAGTGTGGTCGCTAACGAACCGCATGAACGTATATTCCGCGACTGCCAACAGTTCAACAAAATGTTATACTATATACTCACTGTTTAATACTCAAAGAATATTATTTAAATAATACTAAAAATACTTACAGGCAAACTCGACTGCGTGCTAATGTGTACTTCGCCTTGTGGAAGAATGCGAAATTTGGATAGCAATGGAAGCTTCGCGGCGCTGAGGTTCGGATCCAGAAAACCATCGAGATCGGTCTGTCTAGCAGAAACCGATCCCACACCCCTACGCGCCCTGCTTTCTCGTCTGCCCCTACAAGCGCCGCGTCCACGACGGCTGCCTTCCTCGTGCGCCCCTACGTCCTGGTTCTCCATGTTTTCGGCGGCTGCAAGCAAGTCTCCTAATCCGGGCACGTACTGTGCGACTGGTTGTTCGCCACTACCCCCTACACCACTCCCACCTGCGCCACTACCTCCTGCACCATACCTGCCTGCGCCACTACCCCCGGCGCCACCATCGTCGCCATGCATGATTTTTTTTTAGTAATCTAGCCATATTTTCGAACGAATATCTCAAATACGATAGTTAATTTTGTTAAAAGATGATGGATTGGTGAATTGGTGAAAAAATTTGGGTGAAAATTGGGGGATGATGTTGGATTTTCGGGTTTGAAATGCGGGGAAGGAGAATGAAGAAGAGGGGTGGCGGCCGAGGGGTTTTCTGGGTTTGGGTTATAACAGCAAACACTTTGCCATTATAACATTATAACGACGAAGTGTTCGCCGTTATAATGTTACAATGGCAAAGAGTTTGCCGTTTTGATCTTATAACGGCAAACTCTTTGCCGTTGTAAACTCTTCTGTGACTAGTTCGCGGCTGCTTCCCCCCTTCTGGTTGCTCGGCTCGTTGGACCAGTTGAAAAACAAGAGAGAGAATAACTGAACAGAACGGATTGTTGGTTATGGTCTTAATGACAAGAAGAAGGCTTGCGTACCAGAGAGAGCATCAGCCAGATCTGTGGATAAATGGAAGAACTCGATCATATTTTACGTGTACGGTACACGCCCGTATCACACACATTTGAAAATTTACGCTGAGCGTACTTGGAAACCGACTGGAAAATTTGCGTTATTATAAAAAGAAAACGGTTTTTTTATTATACGTTTTGATAATAATGCTGACTGTGAGAATTTTCTAAAGGGAGGGCCGTATTTGTTTGATAACAAAGTAATTATTTTGAAAAAGTGGAGGGTTGGCATGAGGTTTAAAAAAGATTTATTATCATCCATGCCACTATGGATCAACTTAACTAATCTTGAATTAGAAATGTGGGACAGAGAAGCGTTGAGTGTTGAGTGCTATAGCTAGTGTTTTGGAAAGGCCAATCAAAATGGATAAAATTACTGTAGATGAATCAAGAGTGGCTTTTGCGAAAATTTTAGTTGACATGAACAAGGATTTTGAGTTTCCTAATGAGGTTGATGCAGTATTACATACGAGGGAGGAACTCAAAGTGGAATATTTATACAAACCAATAAGTTGCAAAAAATGTAGAGTTTTCGGCCATTCAACTGACCAATGCAAAACAAAAACGGAAGAAGTATGGGTGCCAAATAATAATGCTATCATAGAGTGAGGTGTGATATCATCTAGAGTAAATACACGTGATGATGTGGTTATTTTGGATGATAACAGTATTGAAAAAACATGCGCTACTAATGAACAATCCTCAGATATGAGTGGAAAATCCTCAAATACGCGTGATACTAATGAGTATGTTTCAAACACTGTTAGTAACATTAACTCTCTTTAGGTAAATGAAAACACAGATAAATCTAGAAAAACGAGGGAAAAAAATTTGAATGAAGCTAATAACTGTGGCCATAATGTTGATGAAAACAGTCAGGAGGTCAACGTCCCAGTATCTCAAAACATGTTTAGCATTCTGGAAAAAGAGATAAATGATACAAGTAACAAGACTGTACTAATTTATGATACTACAATGATGAGTGAGTCCGACAATATTGTAGATGCACATATTTCCAATACTGCAATTGCGAATTCATCTATAGAGAAGGTGCCTCAATATCCTCAGAGAAATCCGATGGAAGAAAACTCTAACGTGAAAGACAATGAGGATGGTCAGGAAGAAGATTGGGCTGACTCTAACGATGAGTATCTGGTGGCTCATATTGCTGTTAACAAGGCAGAAGCTGATCCATCTGAAAAAGAAACTGATGTTTCAGAGAATATAGAGAGTAACAATTTTTTTTTTATGAAGAACTGGATGCTATGTACAACAATAACAAAAAGAAAACTAATTCGTCAAAAATCGCTGACGCTCCTCCTAAAGTTACGACAAGGAGACAGAGCAAAATCAAAAGAATATTGTTGCATGGAATGTTAGGGGATTGAACGCTCCGAATTAATTATTTGAAGTGCTCGAGTTCCTTAGTAAATACAGGGCATCTATTGTCGGTCTGTTAGAAAATAAAATGTCTGATGAAAAGATTATGAAAGCCAAAAAATATTTACAGTCTAACTGGGAATCAACGAATAATAATGATTGTGGTAGCAAGGGCAGAATCCTTATTATCTAGGATTCAAATATTTGGAATATAATTGTAGTTCATAAATCCTACCAACGTTTGATGGTTATAGCTGAAAACGTCGGAGTTTTAACATGTAGATTAACTTTTGTTTATGCTAGTAATTTCCTATTAGACAGAGAAAATCTTTGGAAGGATATAACTTATGAAGCCAAGCATGTGTGTGACCCTTGGATTGTGCTTGGGGATTTCAACAATATAACTTCTCTTAATGACAAAAAGGGGGTAGCTCAGTTCCTTTTAGATACATGTTAGGTCTTATTGACTGCGTTATAAGCTCAGGATTAATGGAAATGAATATCAATGGTTTCAAATACACATGGAGAGAAAAAGGAGTTGCAACAAAAATAGATAAAGTTTGTTGTAACTGCAATTTTTTTAGAAATGTTTCCTGATCTAAGTGTCTTTGGCATGGCTAATCCTATAAGTGACCATATCCCTTTATGCATCTTCTTCAAAAATGAGAAAAAGAAAAGAAAAACATACCTTTCCGTTACGTAAATCCTTGGCATCTTATTGATGGATATATGGAGTGCATATTTCCTGCCTTTGAATTGATCTATTTATCTTGCTGGCAGGAGAAAAAATTGTATATATTTCAAAAATTCCTGAATGAATGCAAGAGCCATTTAAAGAGGTGGAACTGCCATAGAAATAAAGATGACAATGTTCTTAAGATGAAGGAGGAAAGTTATAAGGACATTCAAAAAGATTTGGACGACAAACCAACGAATCATGAATTATTTGAGTATCTCAAATATGCTTATAATGGATGGAAAGAACAAAGCTTTTAATTCAGTTCATTAATAATCGACAAAAAACAAAAATTAACTGGCTAACTGAAGGGGATTCATGTACCAAATTCTTTCATGCAAAGATGTCTCTTAGAAAACATATAAATAATTAGGGGAATATGTTTTTAGAAAATGGAGAGTTGAGACAAGATGAGGAATACATGGAAAGAGAGGCCATTAACTATTTTTCTGATATATTTATATCAGACTCGCCATGTAAAAATAATTTTTCGGAGATTAATTGTAAAGTGGTTATAAATAATAGAGGTCGTAATCACCTGTCTGCAGATATTAGAATGGATGAAATCGCAAGGCTGTGTTCTCCATTCCTGATTATCAGATCCCAGGACCTGATGGTTTCTCTGCAAAAAATTCCAAAGTACATTGGGGTAAGTTAAAAGAGTTTATGCTTGACATGTTTCAAGAAGTCTTCAGATCGGGAAGGTTAACTAAAGGTATAAATCATACTTTTATAATGCTTATTCCCAAAATTGATAAACCATCGAATATTATTGATTATCGGCCTGTTTCGTGTTGGAATGTGATTTATAAGGTTATTTGAAAAGTTATTTGCAATAGAATAAAACCTTATCTAATGCATCTTATTTCGGATAATCAATCGGCCTTCATTCCGGGTAGATACATTGCGGAGAACATCATTTTGGCTCGTGAACAAATCAGATTTTTTAATTGGAATGGATGTGGTAAATTATGCATTGAAATTGATTTACAGAAAGCGTATGACATGGTTAGTAGGGAATTTATTTGCCACATGTTTCATATGATGGGTTTCCCAACTATCATTGTTCGTATTGTAAGAAAATGCATAACTACGCCAACTTTCTCTATTCTTATTCAAGGAAGTCCGAAATGTTTTATTCGCAGTAATAGGGGCCTTAGACAAGGTGATCCTCTATCTCTATATTTGTTTTGTGTTGCTATGTAATATTTTTCCCTACTTATGTTTAAGGCTGCTAAGTTAAATGTTGTGGAGCCTATTTTTAAAAATGATCCCATTATTACTCACTTGATTTACGCTGATGATTTGATGATTTTTGATAAAGCCAAAATTAAAGGTGCAAAGGAAATCAAGCAGATTTTAGAAAATTTGAAGGCTTTAGCTAGGTTAAAATTGAATAATGTCAAATCCAAAGGGCTTTTAGCGGGAGGTTGACAACAAATATCAACTATTAAACCTTCTTGACATGAAGGAAGGAAATCTACCTATTAAATATCTAGGCATTCCACTATCTACAAACTATCTACATTTTGCTGACTACGAGAGCTCTTTGATAAAATTAGAGGAAGAATGGATACCTGGGATTGCAGGCTATTATCTTTGGCTGGGCGAGTGGAACTTATTTGGTCGGTTATTAAGCCAATGGTCATGTACTGGATGCTAACGTACCAAGTACCTTCGGCTACTATTGGGAAAATAAATAAATTATGTGCAAACTTTATTTGGGCTGGTAAATCCCATAAAATTGCGTGGGATATTCTATGCACTCCTAAGCATAAAGGGAGGGTTGGTCTTTGAAATTTTAAAGATAGCAAATCTGCGGCTGCTCTAAAGCTGTTGTGGCACTTTATTAATGGTGACAGCCTATGGAAAAAGAGGATGGCTAATAGATATAGTGCGGGGGAACATTTTTGGGTTATGAATGTCGACTCCAACAGCTCATGCACTTGGAAATCTATTCTAAAACAAAGATAATTGGGTCTTTAGTGTATAAACAGATGTATAGTCAATGGAGGAAATACCAATATGTGGTTTGATCCATGGATAAACAGCAATATTTTGGTTAAAATCATGGGATGGGACTATTTGAGTATTTGTGGAGACGATAATTTAATGGTAAACACATTATTAATAATGGCCGATTCAATACAAACAACCTACTAGCTACTCGAATTATACATGACAAAATCAAGGAGGTAGAAATTCACTGCTCTACAGAACAAGATTATTGGAGCTGGAATAATAAAGCTAATGGTTTCTCCTTTTACTCTACTTGGGACATCTCTAGAGATAATTTTCTAGAAATTGACTGGTGCAAGGTTACTTGGCACTACATTAACGGTCCTAAAATGTCTATGTGCACTTACAAAGCTATGCTAAACCGTTTAAGCACTAAAGATAGAATGATTAATTGGTGTTTTGAGGTGAACCCTAACTGTGTTCTATGTAATGAAAATCACGAAAAATAGGGAACACCTGTTTTTCAAGTGCTCGTATGCTTCTTACTTATGGGTTCGATGAAGATTAAACTTAGGTATTCCTCCCTCGGAGCCAGATCCTCTGTTGTTAGATAACGAGATAGATCTGATCAAATCGAGGTATAGCAACAAGGGCATCCTCCTGGACATCGCCTTTTGTATTATTGTTACAACAATTTATAGTATATGGGGTGAAAGAAACGCTAGAATTCATGGAAACGTAAGCAAAAACAAGTTTCAAAGATGCTTGAAAAGTGGGGGCATTGATCTTCGAGATGGAGGATGAGTTAGCTTGGATTTGGTCCGGTAGTTGGAAGCCTTTATTTAATCTGCTCGTTTGGGAAAATTTCTGGTTTAAACTACTGTTACATGGCTTTCTTTTGTGGTAGCCGTCTTGGGAGAAGAATGGTCCGGTTTGACTTTTCAACGTGAATGCTTTTTGGCTGAGATTTTCTTTTGTGTATTTGTTTTGTTTATGGGTCGTTTTGATGTTAGTGCTTTTATTTGTTTCAACTGGGCTAGACATATTGGGGTTGGTATTGTTTGATCTGCCCAATGTACTTTGTTTTGTACAGTTTTTAATGATGTGATGTCAATAAAGCGCCGCACTCTTTTTCCCTATCTAATACTTACACTGAGTACTAGTTTAGGTTTTTAACGAGGCGGTTTACCCATTTTCAAAAAAAAAACTATTAATTAATTCATAAAAATACCTCTATCAAACACAAATTATAAATTAATTCATACAATAAATTATTATTAACTATTAATTACTCCTTAATAGTAATATTAATCTATTATCGCTTATTTATTTATTATGAATTTATTTAGTATTTAAACATACTCATATTTCAAATTAATTATTAATGTTTATCCATTTGTTTATTATTAATTTATAATTACTTAATAATTATTTATTTATTTTATTATTTTTTAAATGTTAGTTATAATTATTTGTTAATTAGTAATTTTTATTATTTAATTATCAGTTATAAATATCACTTTATAACACTTAAAATTTATTATTAATTAATAATTATTAAATATTAATCTTAATTATTATATAATTAATAGTAGTTAATCATTTAACAATAACTATTTAAAATTAATTAGTAAAAATTAATCATTAAAAGTTGGTACTAATTTTTAATAGTATGTTTTTCGCAACTGATTTTACCAGTTGTAAAAAACACAGTTATTGCAAGTGGCGAAAACAGTTGCTAAAGATATTTATTCTCAATTGGCTTGGAAGCGCAGTTGCAAATAATATGTTTGTTGCAACTGTTATGGAAGCACAGTTGTTAAAGGTATGTTTTTGCAACAGGAAGTGAATCGCAGTTGCTAAAAATAAGCTTTTTGCAATAGAAAACAAGGCCTGTTACTAAATCTCATCTATTGCAACTGCTATAATAGGTCTGTTGCTAAATATTATTTACTGCAACTATAATTTGTCGCCTGTTGCAAATAGCTAGTTGCAATAGTGTATTTTTCTCGTAGTGATAAAATATGATATATTATGTTATATTTTATCACTGCGATTGACTCTGTGGTCTCTGTATTCATGTACATTCTGTATTCTTCTGTCCTGAAGGCACATGTTGTGACGAAAAGGAATTTCGCTCGGTCCGAACCAGTCGCTAAACCGACCCAGACCGTTCGAAACGCCCTATCATTTGAGAACATGACAAAACAGAACGCATACGGAAGAACATTTCATTGTATATTACAACAATGCATCAGATTACAAGAATATACAGAGCATAAATGAATAAATATTACACAGAAATATCAGAGATTTAAATTACATTTAAATACATCGCAGCGGAAAATAATACAATACACAACTAGAAGGAGATATACAGATACAAAGCTTTCCGGATATCGTTCCAGCTGTAAACCAGGATCCTGTGAATATAAATCTGCAAAACCAAAACTACTAGCTGCCCGTGTCAAAATAAGGGCACCCAGAGTTTAGGTTAAAAAAATAAACTCCAGGTCAGTCATGTGACTGGTGTGAGAACTAAAACAGTTATTAATCTTTATTTTTAAAGTTAGGCAAATCAAGGGACCACGCCGTATAACACGGAACGGGTTTCCTCCCAAGAATACCAGTGCATAAAACAAACAGCGCAATGCTAAATAAAGAAAAATGAAGCTGTTATAAGACCCAGGTCCTATCACACAATGCAACGCAAGCCGGGGGATAGGGTTTTCCCTTATAACAGCCAAAGAATGCTTTATACGTTTAAAACAGATTATTTGATACTATGATAAGTGCATAGTGTATAAAACAACTTCAAATCATAAGTATCAATCATAGACGGCATGAATGACCCATACCACTATGTCGCCATATATAAGTTTACAATCAAAACCGCAATGTCGTATTGGAAGTTGGGTTATCATTTATGGTATGAACCGAGGCTAGGGGCAAGATCCTCACCGATTCGAGACTGTCTAGTCCGAGTCTCAGGCAAGCGCGCAGGCAAGCCTTGGATCGTCAGGGTCGGTCCACCGATGTGGATTATTATGCCTGAACACTGCGTTTCCCCGCCCTTTGGGGCGTAAGCCTGGCCCGTCAGCCGACCAGAAGCATCGGCCGAAACCGATATCACGAGGTGCCTCGCTTTTCAGCAAGTAATAATAAGCAACATCCACATGAGTCAAACTCGTCAGCCAGTTCAAGCACTGACGCCACTCCTAACTAGAAGAAAACGCATGTCCTCCCTGATGTCCGTATCCCGTTTTTGGTTCATACCGGGAGTGATACTCGCGAATCAACGTTACACAAAGCTACGCCACAAAGGCCGTGCTTTGATCATCAACCACAAGACTTTGTTTTTCAACAAAAGCCTTGATCCATGCAACTCAGCATGCCACATTGTCAGTCCATATTATACCACTGATTTCTGCCAATATATAACCTCTAGGCTCGTACGTCTCAGAGAAGGGTGTATAACAAGAGAATAAATTCTCTGCCAGCAAACAAATATATATTTAGCAGGGATCACCAAATACAGTATAAAGGAATACAACGTCAGACACACTATCCATTTACAAGTCCGTTCTGGGTCTGAACGAAACCGGAGGCACTTTCCTCTCATATCCATCCATCTCCAAGTACGTCTGGACGACCACCAACTATTTCCATCCTCTTGGGTGTACAACCCAATCAGGATCGTCAGTAATTTCCCAAACGATGCGAAGACTTCCGGTCTTCAGCCACCGTCTTCATCTTCGACATATCGTCGAATCGGTTATTCAGAATGGGTATAAACCCGGCCTTTCCGAACAACCCGCGTATATTAAAAACAAATGTTACATAAACACAACATACGCCTCATTCCAATTCAGAATATTCTTTTATTCACAAAATCACATTTTTAGGGAAAGGTTCCCATTAATTTTATTCAAGATAAATTCTTTAAAATTTATCCTTTAATCTTCCTTTGGATGTCATTTCAAACCAGATTATGGTTTTCTAAACTAGTCGAGATTAGCGAACCACACCGAAGTAATTATTTATTTTATTTCCCAATCCCAACTTATTCATCCCACGAAGCAAAACTGGTAATACTCCATATTTAACACCATAGTGTTGTCGGTAAAATTAATTACCTTTCCACGTTCAAATCTAATTAAAGATTTAACTATCGCTTTGGAGCAAAACTGGTGATACTCCTTTATAGCTCAATTTCTAAATTTGATAATTTAAACTATCAATTTACATTGCAATCTAATTGCAGATTCATTAAAACTCCCTTTTCTGGGTTAAAGAACCAATGTCATTTAAAACACAGTTCACGATAAACCCAAATCACATTCTATTAATTAGTGGGTTAAAGAACTAGTGTTATTTAAAACACAGTTCACGATAAACCCACAGATCAATTTTATTTAAAACCCATTTCCAATCCAATTTATTTAATTAAAAATAAATGGGTTTTGATTTCAGTTCAAAACTAGTTCAGTTCGATAAAAGTCTATTTTTATCTTTTCAAATATGGAGTTTTTCATCCCAGTTCTTTCCAATCCATATATTATGATTTTGCACAAATTATTACTATTTTTAATAATTTTATCAAGGCCTGTACAGTCGATTTCCATCAACGGCCATCGAACTGCACTTACAGCGACCTTTTCCAACTTTGATTTGGACGTATATCCAAATCCAACCGTTAGATTTCAAATTCCTAATATTCGTTAGAAAGCTCTTTTCGATACGAACCCAACGGTTCCGGTTTTAGGAGAATCCGACGGTCGGATCTCCCGTAATGTCCGTTTGAAAGAAATGGTCGAAATTCACGAACTGCCGCGGCGCGACGCGTTCTATTCAGGCCATTATATTATATATATATAATATATATAATATATATTTCGTCGATTTCTATTTAAAACGAATTATATAGATAGTTTTAAATTCGTTTCAAAAACAATTTCAACTTCCATTTCAATCCAAAGCAAAATTGAATTCTTCTTTATAAATTCGTTTTAAAATTCATTTCTATTCAATTCAAATTTCAATTCAATTTGAATTCAATTCAATTCGCTTTCAATTCAATTCGAATTCGTTTTCCATTCAATTTGAATTCGTTTTCAATTCAATTCAATTTCAAAGTCGTTTTCTATTCGATTCAAATTGGTTTTCTATTCGATTCAATTCAAATTGGTTTTCTATTCGATTCAATTCAAATTGGTTTTCTATTCAATTCATTTCGAAATCATTTTCAATTCAATTTATTTCAAAATCGTTTTCAATTCAATTCATTTCAAAATCGTTTTCAATTCAATTCATTTCAAAATGAATAAAATCGATATAAATATCGTTCACGTCAAAATGGCGTCAATCTAATCAACACGGCTTCATATATTTCTATTTTCAAATATTCTATTTCAAATATTTCTTTTTCAAAATAGTTGTTATTATCAAAATATTTCGTTCAACACATGACTAATCTCAACGGATGAGTACTGTCAACACATGGACCTTTATTTTATATTGATAAAGATGTAAATTTTATTACTAAAATATTTCGTTCAACACATGACTAATCTCAATGGATGAGTACTATCAACACATGAACCTTTATTTTATACTATTCTTTATTTTCTAAATTGGAAGGAGGCCTAATCAATCACCATATAATGTTAATTATATGGATTTTCATACATCACACGTATATAATAGCATTGAAAAATAATCAACCATCAACCAAAGTGCACTACACTGTATAAGCATCAAATATAGATATCTAACGCTTATAACAGCATGTCAATCAATCGATCGACATATTTAATCAATCAGGATGAGTGAACTTTAAATTTCATCCCAACACCCGTGTGGGGTTTCAAATCAACAAACACAGATTTTATTTGTGCAGTTGGGCGATGTGTAAAATTTATCGACCCAATCAATGTCCTTCAAATAGGTGTACATAAACAAACCGTCCGGTTTGCAAATGAATATTTTATTTTATTCACTTCCACGTTAAAATTATATTTTTAACGATCAAAATATTTTATTCAAACTATGAATATTCTATTCGGTTCATTTATTCAATAAAACAATATTTCATTTTTCTAACATATTTTAGAAAATTTCGGCGGTATAACGGCACGATACTAGAAACGGGACAAGGCCTAGCCTTATCCCCGGTCTAGTGAAGGCCCACGCCATTCACACATCTATCAAATCCATTCAATTTTACCAAACAATTCAATTCAAACCAAATAATCTAACCAACTACACAACCAAACAATGTAACAAACAAGCCATCCATGGTCTGTTGATGACGGCTGTCGGGTGCTACTAAACACCGTCTGCATCCTAGTATATATATATAACTAGAAAAATAAATTGAAGAGTGAGAAATTCTCACCGATAGCTATCCAAACATCTTGACTCTTCTTTTGTAGAAGTCTTCGTCGTTCTCGCCTTTCGTCACTTTCTTCGCCCGTATTCTCAACATATGTAAAAATCGAATTTTTACTTTGTTATTCAATATATAAAAATCGTATTTTTACTTCGCTATTCCATATATAAAAATTACATTTTTACTTCGCTATTCAATATATAAAAATCGAATTTTTACTTCGCTATTCAATATATAAAAATCACATTTTTACTCCGCTATTCAATATATATAAATCGAATTTTTACTTCGCTTTTCAATATATAAAAATCGAATTTTTACTTCGCTATTCAATATATAAAAATCACATTTTTACTTCGCTATTCAATATATAAAAATCGAATTTTTACTTCGCTATTCAATATATAAAAATCACATTTTTACTTCGCTATTCAATATATAAAAATCACATTTTTACTTCGTTATTCAATATATAAAAATCGAATTTTTACTTTGTTAATTTATAAACAAAGATCAAATTTTTATACTGTACATATATAAACGAAGATCAAAAATTTTTATATTGCTATAAAAATTACCTTTTCATTTCTGCTCTATGAATATTTACATTTTTATTCTACTCTATAAAAATTTCTCCTTTATTACTATTCTATAAAAATTCCATATTATTTCTATTCTAAACAAAGTATATTTTCTATATTTGAAAGAAACATCGCTATTTTATTTTTAAAACATCGCTAATTTCTATTTTGAAACCAAAGCATATTTCTATTTTGAAGACATAGCAAATTTCTATTTTGAAAACAAAGCTAATTTCGTTTGAAAAACAAAGCTTTAAACAATGTTGTAATTAAACACTATAATAATTAATTTATTAATTACATAACAATGCTCATTTTCTATTCTACAAAAATATATTCTAATCCTATTTACAAAAACAAAACAAAAAAATTATTGACTAATATAACTAAAAAGAAAATAACCTTTATCCTAACGTTACCGTGCCTTCTTCCTCCTCTATATCCTCTGGTTCTAACCACCGATCGATAAGAAAACCCATCAGCTTGCTTCCAACTCCTCCCTGCACGCCACCAACTGGACCACCAGAGTTCGATCGGACCTTGCCACCTTCTTCGCCGCCGCGAGAGGTACGCGCGCCTCCCCTTTACCCCCAACTCGAACGCCCCTTTCTCCCCTGATTTGACGGCGAACGGCGTCGGCTTGGGGCTAGAGAACCCTCCAACCACCACGCCATTTTCCATCTCTCCCATATAAATCCGAAGTGCTCTCTTTCCTCTCCAATTTTGGAACTGAAATCATGCTTTAATTTGGCATAGATGGGGCGCGATTCAGGGATTAAATTCGGAGCAATTTCGTTTGTTAAATCAATATGGCGGCTGTTGGGTGATAGCTAGGGTTTGGGCCCTCTTTTATAAACAAATTTATATTATTTAATTATATTTTATTCAAATAATACTTGTCTATCTATTCGTACTCTAAATCACATCTAACACCTGCCGCATCTAGCTAATTACCCCCATTCCGGACACAATGGGATATGTCCCGTAACTCCATTCGGCTATTACGCTTAGTTTTGCTTTAAATTAAATTATAAATCATTATATATTTAATTTAAACGTAGCTTTTAATTTACCGGGGCCACATATAGCCTCTAAAAATTCCCGAAAAAATATTTTCTAGCTTCATTTTGATGATACGGTCCTAACAAAACTAATTTCATCGAATTCTGAGACCGTTCGAAAAATGGCCATTTTCCAGTCGATTAGAATCAACTAAAACTGGTCAAACGCGTTTTCCTTTGCCACGCCCACATATTGATTCTAAAAATTATGAAATTTGGAATCTAACAATAATTTGACATCATGGATCCAACAAAAGTGGTTTCGTCGAAATCCGAGGTCGTTTGCAAAATTCCCATTTTTAAAGGCCTGAATTCCATAGCGACTATTCAGAATTTTCAACTGGACATATCTTTTGATTCCCGCTATGAAATTTCGATTTGACGAATTCGTTGGAAAGATATTCACAATTAGATTCCATTATTTTTGGTTTCACTAAAATCCGGTTTATTTTGCACCCGGTACATTCAATTGAAATTTGAAATCGAATTATCGAACTACTGCGCCATTTTCAGTTCTATTATAAATATAAATAAATATTTATATTCTAACGACGACGTATATAATATATACGTTCGAATTATATTCAAAATAAATTTTTCGTCGATATTATTTAAAATAATTCATTTTAAATAATCAAAAATCGCTAAAATTGCCAAAATAAAAATTTTAAACTGGCCCAGATTTTCGGGTTGTTACAATCTCCTCCACTTAAAACTTTTCGTCCCCGAAAAGGAACAAAGTTGAAAGTGGTTTGATTAACCAACTCTACGTTCGATCTGGCTTCCATTCTCCAAGTTTTCAGTTTCTGAGAATTTTCAAAAATTTCGCTAACACCCGGAATTTTCGAAAAATTTCGCCATAACCTCCCCTGCACCGGGAGCCACGGGAAAATCCCAAAATTGCCATATAGGTCTTCTGATCTCAAAAAGAAAAAGAAAAAGCCAAGCGGCTAGCCAATCGGCTCAAAAAATCATCATCACCCAAACAAAACAGTAAATTATGTAGTAAACATGTACCTATTTGTCGGGCAAACAAATTTTATTCTCTGCTCTAGCCTCCTTGCTATGACCTGTTCAATGTAAGTACATGTATATGCAAGCAAATGCGACCAAATTTCCAATACAACTCACTATTTGGTACAATTTGACTAAATGGTTCAAATTTTAATTAATCCAACAATAATCAAACAACACAACCATCAATCAATTAGTTGATTAGCATTTCAAACACATAATTTTGTTATATAGTCAAAAATCACATTTTTGATGCCAAACCACAACAATAGGCCCTATCTAATTTTGGTTCTCACACCAGTCAATAGGAAATATATAAATATCACACCTTCGAAACTCGAACACAAATTCTGATGATGTAGCTACAATCATCGGAATCATCTCCGGGCGACTAGAGTGTGAATCTATATCTATCCAGTATATTAAAACTTCAAATACACGCGGATCAGACGTATATGCAAAATCTATATATACTGGATCGTCCACATCAATATAAAATAAATAATCAAATACGAATAATTGATTTAAATTTTCAAAACAAAATTTGTTTTCACTTTCAAAAATATACTCTTCACACTCGTTCTAGGATACTACAGATCCCATCTCTAACGAGTCATTCTCATTGGATATTACTAATCCAATTTCTGATGAATTCTTTCGTATGGTTCTAATGTGTCTTGTTCTCTGAGCTTTGTAAACCAAAGCTCTGATACCAAATGTGACGAAAACGCGAAATCCGGTAGGCTTTGCAACCATCCCTTCATCCTCCATTTCAGCAGGTAAAACCCACTGCGGCTCACACTGGTCCCCCAGTCCCTTGTTTTATGGCGACCCTCTCGAGTCTCGCGCCTATTGGCGAACCAACGCCCTCCCCGGCGACATGTAGGGGTAAGAGTCTCCCGTTCGCCACCAAACCGCGAAGCGAGAACCCCCTATCATGCGTACCCGGCCTACTCAGGGCCAGCAACAAGAACTGGTGATACTCCATTATCGCTCAATTTCTAAATTTGATAATTTAAATTATCAATTTACATTGCAATCTAATTGCAGATTCATTAAAACTCCCTTTTCTGGGTTAAAGAACCAATGTCATTTAAAACACAGTTCACGATAAACCCAAATCACATTCTATTTATTAGCGGGTTAAAGAACTAGTGTTATTTAAAACACAGTTCACGATAAACCCACAGATCAATTCTATTTAAAACCCATTTCCAATCCAATTTATTTAATTAAAAATAAATGGGTTTTGATTTCAGTTCAAAACTAGTTCAGTTCGATAAAAGTCTATTTTTATCTTTTCAAATATGGAGTTTTTCATCCCAGTTCTTTCCAATCCATATATTATGATTTTGCACAAATTATTACTATTTTTAATAATTTTATCAAGGCCCGTACAGTCGATTTCCATCAACGGCCATCGAACTGCACTTACAACGACCTTTTCCAACTTTGATTTGGACGTATCTCCAAATCCAACCATTAGATTTCAAATTTCTAATATTCGTTAGAAAGCTCTTTTCGATACGAACCCAAGGGTTCCGGTTTTAGGAGAATCCGACGGTCGGATCTCCCGTAATGTCCGTTTGAAAGAAATGGTCGAAATTCACGAACTGCCGCGGCGCGACGCGTTCTATTCAGGCCATTATATTATATATATAATATATATAATATATATTTCGTCGATTTCTATTTAAAACGAATTATATAGATGGTTTTAAATTCGTTTCAAAAACAATTTCAACTTCCATTTCAATCCAAAGCAAAATTGAATTCTTCTTTATAAATTCGTTTTAAAATTCATTTCTATTCAATTCAAATTTCAATTCAATTTGAATTCAATTCAATTCGCTTTCAATTCAATTTGAATTCGTTTTCCATTCAATTTGAATTCGTTTTCAATTCAATTTCAAAGTCGTTTTCTATTCGATTCAAATTGGTTTTCTATTCGATTCAATTCAAATTGGTTTTCTATTCGATTCAATTCAAATTGGTTTTCTATTCGATTCAATTCATTTTGAAATCGTTTTCAACTCAATTCATTTCGAAATCGTTTTCAATTCAATTCATTTCAAAATCGTTTTCAATTCAATTCATTTCAAAATGAATAAAATCGATATAAATATCGTTCACGTCAAAATGGCGTCAATCTAATCAACACGGCTTCATATATTTCTATTTTCAAATATTCTATTTCAAATATTTCTTTTTCAAAATAGTTGTTATTATCAAAATATTTCGTTCAACACATGACTAATCTCAACGGATGAGTACTGTCAACACATGGACCTTTATTTTATATTGATAAAGATGTAAATTTTATTACTAAAATATTTCGTTCAACACATGACTAATCTCAATGGATGAGTATTGTCAACACATGAACCTTTATTTTATATTATTCTTTATTTTCTAAATTGGAAGGAGGCCTAATCAATCACCATATAATGTTAATTATATGGATTTTCATACATCACACGTATATAATAGCATTGAAAAATAATCAACCATCAACCAAAGTGCCCTACACTGTATAAGCATCAAATATAGATATCTAACGCTTATAACAGCCTGTCAATCGATCGATCGACATATTTAATCAATCAGGATGAGTGAACTTCAAATTTCATCCCAACACCCGTGTGGTGTTTCAAATCAACAAACACAGATTTTATTTGTGCAGTTGGGCGATGTGTAAAATTTATCGACCCAATCAATGTCCTTCAAATAGGTGTACATAAACAAACCGTCCGGTTTGCAAATGAATATTTTATTTTATTCACTTCCACGTTAAAATTATATTTTTAACGATCAAAATATTTTATTTAAACTATGAATATTCTATTCGGTTCATTTATTCAATAAAATGATATTTTTATTTTTCTAACATATTTTAGAAAATTTCGGCGGCATAACGGCACGATACTAGAAACCGGACAAGGCCTAGCCTTATCCCCGGTCTAGTGAAGGCCCACGCCATTCACACATCAATCAAATCCATTCAATTTTACCAAACAATTCAATTCAAACCAAATAATCTAACCAACTACACAACCAAACAATGTAACAAACAAGCCATCCATGGTCTGTGGATGACGGGTGTCGGGTGCTACTAAACACCGTCTGCATCCTAGTATATATATAACTAGAAAAATAAATTGAAGAGTGAGAAATTCTCACCGGTAGCTATCCAAACATCTTGACTCTTCTTTTGTAGAAGTCTTCGTCGTTCTCGCCTTTCGTCACTTTCTTCGCCCGTATTCTCTACATATGTAAAAATCGAATTTTTACTTTGTTATTCAATATATAAAAATCGTATTTTTACTTCCCTATTCCATATATAAAAATCACATTTTTACTTCGCTATTCAATATATAAAAATCGAATTTTTACTTCGCTATTCAATATATAAAAATCACATTTTTACTTCGCTATTCAATATATAAAAATCGAATTTTTACTTCGCTATTCAATATATAAAAATCGAATTTTTACTTCGCTATTCAATATATAAAAATCACATTTTTACTTCGCTATTCAATATATAAAAATCGAATTTTTACTTCGCTATTCAATATATAAAAATCGAATTTTTACTTCGCTATTCAATATATAAAAATCACATTTTTACTTCGCTATTCAATATATAAAAATCACATTTTTAATTCGCTATTCAATATATAAAAATCGAATTTTTACTTTGTTAATTTATAAACAAAGATCAAATTTTTATACTGTACATATATAAACGAAGATCAAAAAATTTTATATTGCTATAAAAATTACCTTTTCATTTCTGCTGTATGAATATTTACATTTTTATTCTACTCTATAAAAATTTCTCCTTTATTACTATTCTATAAAAATTCCATATTTATTTCTATTCTAAACAAATTATATTTTCTATATTTGAAAGAAACATCGCTATTTTATTTTTAAAACATCGCTAATTTCTATTTTGAAACCAAAGCATATTTCTATTTTGAAGACATAGAAAATTTCTATTTTGAAAACAAAGCTAATTTCGTTTGAAAAACAAAGCTTTAAACAATGTTGTAATTAAACACTATAATAATTAATTTATTAATTACATAACAATGCTCATTTTCTATTCTACAAAAAAATATTCTAATCCTATTTACAAAAACAAAACAAAAAAAAATTATTGACTAATATAACTAAAAAGAAAATAACCTTTATCCTAACGTTACTGTGCCTTCTTCCTCCTCTATATCCTCTGGTTCTAACTACCGACCGATAAGAAAACCCATCAGCTTGCTTCCAACTCCTCCCTGCACGCCACCAACTGGACCAACAGAGTTCGATCAGACCTTGCCACCTTCTTCGCCGCCGCGAGAGCTACGCGCGCCTCCCCTTCACCCCCAACTCGAACGCCCCTTTCTCCCCTGATTTGACGGCGAACGGCGTCGGCTTGGGGCCAGAGAACCCTCCAACCACCACGCCATTTTCCATCTCTCCCATATAAATCCAAAGTGCTCTCTTTCCTCTCCAATTTTGCAACTGAAATCACGCTTTAATTTGGCATAGATGGGGCGCGATTCAGGGATTAAATTCGGAGCAATTTCGTTCGTTAAATCAATATGGCGGTTGTTGGGTGATAGCTAGGGTTTGGGCCCTCTTTTATAAACAAATTTATATTATTTAATTATATTTTATTCAAATAATACTTGTCTATCTATTCGTACTCTAAATCACATCTAACACCTGCCGTCCCCAGCTAATTACCCCCATTCCGGACACAATGGGATATGTCCCATAACTCCATTCGGCTATTACGCTTAGTTTTGCTTTAAATTAAATTATAAATCATTATATATTTAATTTAAACGTAGGTTTTAATTTACCGGGGCCACATATAGCCTCTAAAAATTCCCGAAAAAATATTTTCTAGCTTCATTTTGATGATACGGTCCTAACAAAACTAATTTCATCGAATTCTGAGACCGTTCGAAAAATGGCCATTTTCCAGTCGATTAGAATCAACTGAAACTGGTCAAACGCGTTTTCCTTTGCCACACCCACATATTGATTCTAAAAATTATGAAATTTGGAAGCTAACAATAATTTGACATCACGGATCCAACAAAAGTGGTTTCGTCGAAATCCGAGGTCGTTTGCAAAATTTCCATTTTTAAAGGCCTGAATTCCATAGCGACTATTCAGAATTTTCAACTGGACATATCTTTTGATTCCCGCTATGAAATTTCGATTTGACGGATTCGTTGGAAAGATATTCACAATTATATTCCATTATTTTTGGTTTCACTAAAATCCGGTTTATTTCGCACCCGGTACATTCAATTGAAGTTTGAAATCGAATTATCGAACTACCGCGCCATTTTCAGTTCTATTATAAATATAAATAAATATTTATATTCTAACGACGACGTATATAATATATACGTTCGAATTATATTCAAAATAAATTTTTCGTCGATATTATTTAAAATAATTCATTTTAAATAATCAAAAATCGCTAAAATTGCCAAAATAAAAATTTTAAACTGGCCCAGATTTTCGGGTTGTTACACATGTGTAATTGTTTTGTACCGACATTGAGTACGTATGGGAAGTAATATTTCAGAAATTTTAAAACGTACTAGTGTTAGTCCAAGATATTTTACATATTGTACCCCTATAGTCTCATTCTCCGTATTACCTGACATTATTACTTTATACTACTCTTAGATAATATGGGTATAGAGGTAGGGTGTTACGCCAGCGTATACAGCTCCTATGGTTCATGATATAACCGTTGATTTGGTTGGACCTACAGCTATCAGACATGTTATTATTCCCTTTGTGCTTCCACACTTGACACAGAGCACGTAGTTATATCAACCTCTACCTCCACCGCAGGCAAGAGATTATGGTAAGACAGTGGGTATTCCTACAATTACAGGTGGTGATAAATACATGGATATTCCTCGCGTATAGGTTACTTATAACGGCCTACCTTTTTGATCGTTTTAAGTCGATAATTAAAACAACTTGAAAAGTTCTCAACGACATATTGTTAGGGGTATTAACACATGAGAGCATAAACCAAATGAACTTATTACTTCATAATAATTTACATTATATACATTGATTCAACAAAGTACATATCAGAGTACAAAGCAGAATAACTACATCTACAGAGGGTCCAAAGTGCTCCAGTATAGCTCCATCTTAAATCCAGTATTGCTCCAAAACAGCTCCAATCTATTACAACTCAACTACCAGGCTGCTGGTTTGGGAAATAAGGGCACCCGGAGTTTAGTGGGAAAAAACAATAATCTCTGAGTCAGTCATGAGATTGTTGTGATAAACTTAAAATATTTATTTTAAAATAAAATAAGGTAACTCATAAGACCATGCCATATAAACACGGAACAGGTTTTTCCATTATGAATACTTGTGCAGAAAACTCGTAATGGTTTTCCGACAATGAACCTATCATAAGTCTCATCACACATTTCACAATGCAAGCGCACACCTATGGGTGTGTTTTTTCCTTATGATACCAAAAAAAGGATTGATACACAAAACTCCATTGACATTATTATTAGTGCATAGTGTGGAAAATATCCTTGCAAATAAATATATCAATCTTAGCCAGCACAATATCCTATCCTATTATGTCGATGGCTAAATCCTAGACAAACCGAAACATAAAGGCTCGTATTGGAAATTGGATGCCAACAATGACTAAGGCCAAGGATCTTCCTTAACCGAATGGAACACCTCTAGAGGGATGTACATATGAGAAAGCAAAACATGAATTCTCGGCAACACATGGCTGGACCATCTTTATATGCTAACTTGCTAGATGGCAGCGTGAATATGACATTCCCAGGTCGTAACCAATCTTTAACCAAGAGTGAGATTTCCATCATCCATATAAAGTAGAATGTCCACATAAGTAAATATCTGGGCTTCATACCATGGTATAACTTTTTATCTAGAAGAGAATAACCATACCCTAATGGAAATGACCCATATAGCCTTGCTACCATAATCCTATTTTAGGCAATTACCGTGTTGTAAGGTTTGATGACGTCTCATTGCACAAAGCTACGCTTTACCATAAAGCCATGCTTTGATCATCTACAGCTCAATCACTTGGCATGCCACACTATCTTTTCATAACATATAATTGATAATTACTAACCATATCACCTTTGATCTCGTACGTCTTAAAGAAGAGTCTTTAGCTAAGAGAACATATTTTCCGTCACCAACAGAAATATGTTTAGTAAAGATCAATTAATACGTTACAAAATACAATGTCGGACATCCATCCATATAAGTTCGTTCTGGGTCTGAACGAAACCGAAGGCGCTTTTTTCTCGTCAAATAAATGAGAGAAGCCCTTGCAAATCCAAAAATTCTCCAAATACGCTTGGACCACTGCTATAATGTAGATAATAAATCTCAAGATGGAAGCTACTCAATTGAGACCATCAGCGATCAGTCCTCTCAATATGAAGGTTTCCTATCTTTAACCACCGCCTTCAAATCTCCCTTTCCTCCATTTCATCGTATCATTATTCAAAATGGTTTTTGGATAGAAATCTAATCCCAGTCTTTCCGAATAACGAGCATCATTTAAAATGATATGGATATATAGAATCTTAATTAAGTCTCAACCCACCATTTTAACTTTTGGAATTTCCATTTATCATTGAAAACACTTCATTATATATTTGAAAAGGTTTAACAAAGGTTGGATACCTATTATTAGGTTTAAGCCCTTCAAATCCCATTATTAAATAGGAGGTATTTCAAAAGTGTTATAAATAGGCTTATTTAACTAGTTTGATGAAAATAATTTAGAAATCTATAATTTCATTGCAAATCACTTTGAAAACATTTAATACAATTTATCAAAATTTTAACATATTTTGAATAATTTTTAAATAGCCATTTTAGTGGATTTCCAAATTGTTTATTATACTGTGCTACCGCGATTTTTATTGAAAACTGTTTTGAACATAACTTACAAAATAAATATTGAAATTGAAAATTTCCTTTTTTATTTGAAAGATATTATTATAAGAAAGCAGTTTCATTTCAGGGGAAACCGACTTAAAATGAATATGTTATATCAGTTTAAGTCGAAATTAGCGAACTGTCGTAGCGCGACAAGCTCTACTTTAACCGCAAAATAGTTTAGAAATCCTTTAAAACATATACTGCACTATTTCAAAACAATATTTTAAAATTTCAACTTTAAATTCAAATATTTATTTTTAATGAATATTATATTATTATTATTTAATTATTAAAATATTATTATTTTTCAAAAATTTACTTTTTGAAACCTAAACTTTTCAAAACTCAAATTAAATATTATATATGCTATATGGAACAACCGGTTTGAGTAAAAACATCTTTTATATAGCTAAATCAAAATTCAATTTTGAAAACGAAATCAGTTTTAACCAATTAAACTTGAATATGCCTTTTACTATCAAAACCTTGTTCAATAAAATTCCAATCTTGACTAAATTTTATCAAAATCACATAAGTTCATTTCTATCTGGTTTTAGCCCAAAAATTCCAACTTTTATTTTTTAACTACATTTAAATGAATAAAATATTCATTTGTATTACCTGATAAGCACGAGACTTAATCAATACCCAAATATCCCCACATAGGTGGTACCACATGTGTAGCATGAACTAGTATACTAACAACCATCAAAACATTTATAACATTCATTCATCCATCACATATATAGCATATATGTTATAGTATATATGTATAAGTGTTTGGTAATTAACGCTTACAATTAGTTAATATCTAATTAACTGTCAATTCACATCCATCAACATAACTTCTATAATAAACAAATATAAAGAGTTTTTCATCGAGGGTTCCACTCCACCAATCTTTACGATAGTACTTCCTAGCTGATCGTTATTGCTCCGGACCGATAGTACTTCCTCACCGACTTATTTATTATTATTATTATTAAATAATTTTTTATTTAAATATGGAGGTGGCCGAACTATGGAAGGTTGTGCTTGGGGCGTGGATTTGTGGCCTAGTAGGGGCAGATTAGGGTAGGTGTTGGTGGGGCGTGATGGTGGTGGGTTTATGGTCAATGTTATGGGGGTGCTAGGGGCAAAAGTAAGGAGGAGAGGGATGAGGGTTGGTGGCGGGTTTTGTTAAGGATGAGGAATGTGGATCTTAAGGCAAAACAAACACTAGAGGGGGGTAAATAGTGTTTTAAAGAGATTATGGAAAATTTAAGCAATCTTGAATAACTATATGAATCACAATGATTATCAAACCAGAAATGATCACAAACACAGAAACAATCACAGACACATATATAAGTAAAAATAAAATGCAGAAAAGAAAAGAACACGCCAAATTTTATACTGGTTTGGATTATTCCTACGTCCAGTCCTACACAACATCAGATTGCGCAGAGTTTTATTATTATCAATATCCAAGTACAACATCCTTGATTTCACAGCTACAATGTTAACGTTGATTCCGCCACCCTTGATTTCACAGCTACAAGGTTAACACCACTCCCTTTCCTTGATTTCAGGGCTACAGGGAACACACCCTTTCCCAAACAATTACAACAGCCCTAGAACTCTTCAATTAGAATTTCAAACAAAGAGTAGATGACAGAGAACGAGAAGAGAAGAAGAATGATATAAATTTTCTTGAAATCGGCAGATTATATGTGTAGAAATCATGAAATTAAGTATTTTAATGGTGGTAAGTATAAGGGTGAAGCAATAGAAGAAAGAATGATTAAAAATTCAAAACAGTCTCCTTTTATAGTGTCCCAAAGGTTGCAACGCTTCTGGAACGTTACATATAGTGAAAAGACACTTCCTTTGAAAATTGAAAAAATGACAGTTATATGTCGACATGTCATTATGGGTATGTCGACATATGCCTTGTACATTTATTTTTAAAATCAAATTTCAAGTGTTAAAACCAATATATATTTTTATGAAAATTCTTGAATCAAAACTAATGTTTCAAATGAAGTTTCTAAAGTATAAAAAACATAGTGATATATAATATAAACATATTTATGAAGTTATATGATATAAAACTATATATATTATAAACTTATTATTATAAAAATTATATATATTTGAAATCATAAAATAAAATACTTACAATAATTTGGAATCATTTAGAAAAGAAATTAAATAATTTGAAAAGGAATTCAAAAAGGAATTTGAAAACAGAATTTGAAATCAGAATTTGAAAGTGCTAACCTGAGTTTTACATATAAAATAGACTCTATTTACTTGATAATTCTGAGCTCTTGAAATGTTGATGCTCATGAGTCTTGAATCTCTTCTGAATCAATCTCTTGGAACTCTAAAACTGTACAATCTTCAATGTTAAATCATGTATAAAAATCCTACATATATATATATATATATATATATATATTCTAGATAAAGATGTTAGTATATATTTTATAATCAATTAATAATGATAATTGAAATAAGGTTGTCATCATCAAAATTCCATTCTCCAACAATCTCCCCCATTTTGATGATGACAACCTTGATTTATAAAATATTCGTAGCTATTAATACTTGTTGATTGATGCTTTGAATACTCCCCCTTTCACAATGAATCTTAAATATTCCCCCTTAAACTAAGCCTAACTAATCCTAACTAATCCCTATTTTATAATTTCTCCCCCTTTGTCACCAACAAAAATTTCTAACTATGTTACTCATATAGTATCCTATACTAGAATATGTTATACTAAATCATACTCCTGCTAAATCTATGACTTAATATAAGTAAGTCAACCTAACTATATGACACTACTAAAGAAAACCATGGTATATCCTAGCAAACCAATAAAGTATTTACAGACATTTTGTTAAATATTTACAATTATTTCAATCCAAACATATACAAGTTTCAAATTCAACCAAATTAGGCAACATTTCCATGCAAATCCAAACAAATCAAACAAGTTCAAAACAAATCAAATCATACCAACCACTTCAAACAAATTCAAATTTCTCTTAGAACATCCACCCATCTGTCTCCTCCAAAGATTGGATCATTCTTGATGACTTCCCAATCTTCATCTTCTTTTGTGGGTGGCACTTTAGCAAGGTTGTTGTCTTCGTATCTGAAAAGAGAAGGTATTAGCCAACGAATGACATCAAAGTGCTTCTCTTGATGTTCAACCATCTTTATTTTACTCAATTAGAGATGACGTTGATTACGAAGTATTATAAATATGATATTTTTAATGAATTGAGTGTTTCTTTAAGATTTTCACTCAAATTGTGAGAATATGATTTGTCATAATTTGATATTATAGAAAGGGAATGATTAGAGAAGAAGGAGAAGGTTTATACTAAGTTTTTTCAGGAAGAAAGATGTATTTATAGGGTCTGGAATTTGTTTTTAATTGAAGAGACACTAGTTGGTTATTCTAATTTCAAATTTTGAATAAATTTGAAAAACTGGCAGTTATATGTCGACATGTTCATTCTTACATGTCGACTATCCTAGTTATTTTTGGGTATTTTGAATTTTTACTTAATTTAAAGTTATTTCTTTTAATATTATTTTAATTTATTTAATTCTAATTTGTTTTACAGTAAATTAAAGATTTTTTTGACAGAAATAAGCACCATTCATTACTACTTAAAAGCAAATACATTCAACTAATACAAGATACTAAATACGAGATTCGAAAGCAAATACAAACAAGTACGAAAGATAACATAGACTAGACAAGCTTAGACTTCAGTGGATGATGATGTGGAAGATGATAAACAAAGTTTTCTTCCAACTTTGCCAAACAACTTGTTCATTTTAGAAGACATTTAGGTAAGAGTTTTCTTGATCTTCTTTTGGTTCTTGGCTAACTTAACTTGGTTTTGGACAAGTGTATCTTTGGTTATGGACCCAATATTTGTGGGACATTTTACACTTTCTAAAGAGGAATCTTCTTCTTCGCCAATTTCCATTGGATTTTCCTCTTGTGGTTGTTGCATTCGTGCTTGTTTATCTTTGAATTTTTCATAAGGTTTAAAAGTGATTGGAATTTGCATGAGATGTATATTTTTCGAGTTAAAGACCCTTCTTGGCACAAATTCCTGTCCTTTGAGATCCACTCCATAATATTTAAAGATACGGGTAAGATAAACTCTATGATAAAGAGTGTTTTCTTTAGTGGACATTTATTTAGGCTTAAATTCTTTCAAAATAATATTGGCCCAATTGATGTCATAAACACCAAACATTGCAAAGAGAGCTTTTTGGACTTTAAGGGAAGGGTTGTTGAAATTTCCGGAATGAGGTGTGAGAGTATGTTGAAGGAGGAGGTTGACGATTCTTGCTTTTAGGCAGAAAAAGCTACTTTTAAATTCTAAATGATAATTACTTTCAAATATGTGATGAATGGTTTCCAAATCCGTTTCATCAATCTCAAATTCTGAAAAATCCAAGCTCGTACTTTTACAATTTAAAACAGACCACAATCCAAAATGATCTGAGTGCCTTTTACGGTACTCGTACTTGTTTTTCATTTCCTTTGTAAAAGCCACGACCCAAATTTGCATAAAACATTTTGACGAGATTCGGGTAACATACTTCATTGTTATCCCGAGCGTCAATCAAGCTTATAACTTCATTTTGATGAAAAAGAGAACGAAGATCATAAGAGGGAAAATGTTTGAAGATAGTGGATGCTCCCATGTTGACTTTTCAATTTTCCATATAGTCAACATAGGCTTGAATAACTTCCTTATCATTATAGAGATGACAACTGAGGGTTTTGGTCAATCTCATGGTTTTTGGTGTGCTATAGGAAGCAATTGAAGATATTTTTTGAAGAGAATAGATATGAAGAAAGTTGTTTGAATTTTGAATGAGAGGTAGAGAGAATATGATTGAATAGATAAACAAATAGAGATTGAATGGGCATAACTTTTCAGAAATTAAAGGCTGCTTTTCAAACCTTGGGAGTTGGTGAAAAGTTAGAGGGAAGTTTGAAAGTTCAAACTTTTGAAATTCAAAATTTGAATTTCATTTTCTGGCTCATATGTCGACATATCTGTTTGGGTATGTCGACATATAGGTATATTTTGAAAAGAAATGTTTCTATTTGACTTTGTTTTATTATATTATCGTTTTATATTTCAGATTTATTGTTTCCTAAAATAATATTAAGCTTAACAATCATTAATAAAAATTCATTATTATTTACTATATTATTATTTACTATATTATTATGAATTTCAAATTTTAAATTTCAAATTTGAATTTTAAAGTTCAAGTTTAAAATTTAAAATTTAAATTTCAAGTTCAAACAAGGCAATCAAACAAAACATCCATTCATCCAAATCGACCAAAAATTAAAAATTAATTATGGTGTACCTGGTTTTTAGATCCATTTCCTCAATATTTTCTGAATTTTGAATCGCTGTGAAACACATATTTGAATGTTCGATTTCTGGCTGTTCATCACTTGATGATGAATCTGAATCGTTTAAAGTTGCTACATATGCCCTCTTTCTCTTCTTTGACAAATTACTGTTGTTTGTTTGTTGATTTGATTTATATGGATACAGACACATTCTCTTTATATGACATAGTTTATTGCAGTTATAACATCCATCATCATTTCTTCCCGAACTCCTTTGATTATTTATCTAAAAATTATATCTTCTTTTATATCTCAGAAATTTTATGAAATTTCATGTCATTAAAGCAAATTCGTCACCATCATCGTTGCTTGAAAAAGAACCATTTTTTATTACTTTGAATGTTATAGATTTATTTTCTTTGGGTTTATTTTTCTTTCTTTTCTGTAATTGAACTTCGAATGACATCAAATTCCCTATCAACTCTTCAATCTTCGTTTCACTGACATTATTGGCTTCTTTAATTGCCAGTATTTTCTGATCCCATTCTAGAGTCAATGAACTAAGTATTTTTTTTTGACTTGGTCTTCTTCTGAATAAGTTTTTCCTGCCATTAATGAATGCACGATTTCCTGGAACCTGCAATACATATCGGAGATAGATTCATTCTCACTCATTTTAAATAACTCAAATTGGTTAATTAGCATTGATATCTTTGTTTGTTTAACTTTATTGTTTCCTTCATGAGTAACTCGTAATGTTCTCTATATTTTATAAGAAGATTTACAAACTGACATTCTATTAAATTCGTTTCTATCTAATGAACATAATAACATGTTAATGGCCTTAGAATTACTTTGTGAAACAGCCTTTTGTTCATTAGTCCAATGTGGAAAATTAGTAGTAGGTTACACGTACTCAGTCTATGTGCTATTCCATTGAGACGACCCCAAACCCCGTTCTGACGGCGGCAAGGGCAATCCATGGAATATAACACAGAAACAGATAATAGCAGAACAGAATTAAAATAAATACACCAGAAAATGAACAATAGAATATACTGGATAAAAGTAATCATCAGAGTTACACAGTATACAGGATCATACTTAGTAAAAATACAGTTCAGCTATACATAAATGTCTACAGCGGAAAACAAACATAATATGTACAATAGGAGCTGAACAACATAAAAAGAGATAAATGATAGAATCCATCTTCAGCTCCAGCTATTCAGAAAGAACCAGCTAAACCTGAATACAAGGCTGCCCATGTAGAAAAAGGGGCACCCGACTTTGAAAGTGAAACAAACTACGAGTCAGTCATGGGACTGGTATGAGAAATCTACTCAACACATATATAATATGGCAAATCACAGGACCACGCCACTTTCGTGGAACGGGTTTACTCCATTGGATTGCCAGTGCTTTAAAACAAATCTTTTTTTTTAAACATAGCTATGCTTTTATAAAAATGAAGCCATTATAAGACTCAGTTCCCATCACACAATGCAACGCAAACCGGGGGATAGAGTTTTCACCTTATAACAGCCAAGATATGCTTGATACGAATAAAACAACGGCATTTGATATTATTGCTAGTGTTTATATGTTTTGAAAAACAATTTCAAATCATAACTATCAATCATAGACGGCATGGGTACCATATATCATGTCGCCATATATATACAATCAAAACCGCACGACATCGTATTTGGAAATTGGATTTCCGTCATGAACCAAGGCAAAAGATAGTCCTTACCGAATTCGAGACAATCTAGCCCATGTCTCAGGCAAGTACTCAGTCAAGCCCTTGGAGCGACAGGGCTGGTCCACCGATGTGGATTAAAATGCCTGAACAATACGTTTCCCCGTCCTTTGGGGCGTAAACGAGCCAACGAATGACTCCATCGGACCGGGATCGTCCGATCAAACCGAGGCGCCTCGCAACAGCAACAACCACATAGGTGAAAAGTATGTAAATGTCAGGGCTGGTAGGTCACTAACACCACCCTAGCTAGAAAGAAACGCATGCCCTCCCTGAGGTCCTTCTCCCGTTTCTGGTTCATACTGGGGTGTGAGGCTCGCGATTCTACGTTATACACAAAGCTACGCCACACCGGCGGTGCTTTGATCATCACCACAAGACTTTGCTTTTCAACAGAAGCCCTGATCACTGCATCTTAGCATGCCACACAGGCAATTCATGCCATGCGACTGATGTCCATCGATATACAACCTCTGAGCTCGTGCGTCTCAGAGAAGGGCGTTAAGCAAAAGAATAAATTCTCCGCCGCCAAACAGATGTATATTTAATAGAGATCAATCAACACGGAATAAAATCCAATGTCAGGCACACAGTCCATTTACAAGTCCATTCTGGGTCTGAACGAAACCGGAGGCACTAAATACCTCGCAAACCCTTCGATCACCACGTACGTCTGAACGATCACCACTCATTATCCATATTTCGGGATGCCTCCCAATCAGGACCTCGGTTACCATCCAAACGAGGTGAAGATCTCTGGTCTTCGACCATCGTCTTCATCTTCGACTTTCAATCGTCGGTCAGTTATTTGAAATGAGAATTAACTCGGCCTTTTCAAATAATTCACGTATATTTATAATTTCAAATCAATTTATTTCAATGGTTAAATTATTTGACAACATCAATTTTGTTCTTTAATGTAATTTTCACACCAAACACATTCAACCATCTAAAGCCACATAAATCGAGCAAATTCAGTTTATTTCCATTCTATATCGTTTGTGATATTTTATAACGATTTATCGCTATTTTTATTTATTTTAAAATAGCCTATTTATTCAAAACGACGCTTCGGGCCATAGCGCGGCCGTGGCGCTGTTTTTCTTCAGATTTGATTTACACATATCTGAAAATCTAACCATTGGATCTTCATAAAATTTACATCATTCGAAAGGTCTTTTCAAAACGAATCCAATGGTTCCAGTTTCGGGAAAATCCGACGGTCGGATCTCCCGGTACAATCGTTTGAAGTTTCGATTTCAAAATACGAACTGCAGCGTCGTTATTCGATTAAATATAATTATATCTATAAATATAAATAAATATAATCGTTTCTGGCGTTGTTTTTCTTCATATTTGAATTAAACATTCTAGACAATCCAACTGTTGGATTTTTACAAGGATGGTGCCGTTGGAAAGATATTTCCAAGGCGAACCCGACGGTTGCGGTTTCGGGAAAATCCTATGGTCGGATTTCCCGCACTAGTTGTTTGAAATCACGGTTTCAAAATACAAACTGCACGGCCACGTTTCGTTTTAATTTTTTTTATATTTATATAAATATAGTTCATTCAACCATTTCAATATCGTTTTTACTTCAAATATTTCGCTAACGCCTTAAAATTTTGGAAAATTTCGCCATAACCTCCTTTGTACGGGAGGGCTGGGAAAATTCCCAAATAGCCACACGGGCGTCTCATGTCAAAAAGAAAACGAAAAAGCCAAGCGGCTAGCCAACAGGCTCATAAAATCATCACCCAAACAAAACAGTAAATGTGTACCTATTTGTCGGACACAAAATTTTATTCCTCTTCTCTAGCCCCTTTGCTATAACCTGTTCAATAAATATGCATGTACATATAGACGGTTCTTATCGTTTATCATTTTCCATTCAACTTCATATTTGATTCCTTTTGGTTTAAAAATACCATTCATTCTAATGTTACATGTATAGGCAAAAATCATGTCATTAGCTAATTAATGAATATTTCAACACATATATATTTATTTGAACGAGTGGCTATTTTTAACACTTCACATTTCAACAATTCATGTATCTGATAAAAATGTGATTTTTATTGAAAAACAAATTATTTCAAAACACTATTATTTTATATAGTTTATATAGGGGATAAAAATAGGATTTTTTCTTATAAAACAATTTCTTTCAAAACGAGATTATTTTACACAGTTCATATAGTCGATAAAAGGTGATTTTTATTATGAAACAATTTATTTCAAAATATGAATACCATTCAACACATGAATTTCAATTCAACGAACGAATATCGATTCAACACATGAAGGTTTTCTATAGTTTCTATATATAGATAAAAATGTGATTTTTATATTTAAAACACGAATACCATTCAACACATGAATTTCTAATCAACGAATGAATATCAATTCAACACATGAAGGTTTTCTATTCAACGAATAAATATTGTTTCAGCAAATCAAAATAATTCAAACACATGAATATTATTCAAAATTTTGGCAGCATAACGACAGGGTAGTTAAAACCGGGACCGTCCCTAGTACGGCTCCTCGCTCTACCTTAAAACCTCGCGGTTTTTGACAATGGGGATCATGCATCTAGTTCGCACGCAGGCGGCATGTATATATTTATTTCATTTCCACAAACTAATCCTATGTGGTTTCAACCAAATATTCCTCAACCACAAATGGGTATTTTTCAACCACAATCAATCAATATCAACCACAAACAATCCCAAGCAACCATTCGCTATCAGTCAATTTTCACACCAATCACAATCAATAAATATCGTCCATGGTTTGTGGACGAGGGGCGTGTATATATATATTTATATATAGCAATTCACTTTTATTTCAACACATACATAATTTTTACAACGCATATATAACTTATACATCGAACATACAACTTATACAACGCTTATACATGAGGTGTACAACGCTTATATAACTCATACATCGACTATATAATTTATACATCATCGTTTTTCATATTGTTTTTAAATCAGAAATCTCACATTGGGTTCCACTCCACCAAAAATAGCAGAAGGTTCAGAAAAATATGCGGTCTCTTCTAGAATGTAGAAGACATCCACACGAGTCCACTGTCTCTTGTTTCACTGGATTTCGATGAGAAACGAAGAAGATAACATTTTTAGAAGTTAATTGAATTTCGCGACGGTTCTAAACTGTTGGAACAGTTCAAAAATATAGAACCCGTACCTCTGCCCTTTTTATTCGAAACTAGGTTTCGAATTATTTGCTAATCCGCTGCTTGTTGTTTCGATCCGCTGGCGTGACGTTGTCGAGGGTGGAGAGGGCTCCACGGCGCCACCACCGGTGGTCAACTCGGCGGCGGTTGGAGGAAGATCTGGCGGCTCGAACGGCGGAAGTTTGAGGCGATGGACCTTGTCGTACAGGCGATGGTAGGAGGCGCCACTGGTATGGATGCGAAGGGGAGGACGAGATGTTCAAAAAGTTGAACTGGGGTAGGGGTCACCGATGAATGGATCGGCCGGATTTGGGCCAGGAAGAAGGAGGCTTCCTTCGCCGTCGATCGTGTTTAACGGGGGGGGGGGGGGGGGGTGGGGGAGGGGTTTCTTTTTTTATTTTTATTTTTTTATGAAAGAATTTTTCTTATTGGTCGATATATATATTTATTCGAAAATTAGGATTTTCTTCCACCAACTCGAAATCAAACCCAACAACTGTCGTCCCTAGCGTTTTACCCCCATTCCGAACACAATGGGATATGTTCCGCAGGCCCATTCGACTGTTTCAGTCAGTTTCCCTTCAAATTTAAAATATAAAACATTCAATATTTGATTTGAACGTGCATTTCAATTTGCCAGGGCCACAAACTAATTCAAAAAAATTCCAGAAAAATAAATCTAGCTATGTTTTGACGATACGGTCCCAACAAAACTAGTTTCGTCGAATTCTGAGACCGTTTGCAAAAAGGCCCATTTTTGGTCGATCCTATTTAACTGTAATTGACCAAAACACATTTTCCTTTGCCACGCTCACATATTAGCTTCAAAAATTTTGAAATTTGAAACCTAGCAATAACTTCACATCCCGGATCCAACAAAAGTGGTTTCGTCGAATTCCGAGGTCGTATGCAAAATGGTCATTTTCACGGGCTATATAAATTCCATATCGACCCTTCTGAAAATTCATTTGGCCATAACTTTTGCAGCGCCATTTCAGGCCTTGTTTATAATTATAATTAATTATATTCATTTTCAATTGTCGTTTTCAACTCAGTTTTCATCGCTATTATTTAAAATATTTATTTTAAATATTTAAAATCCATTATTTTAGCCAATTTAAAAATTTTAAATTGGTTCAAATTTTCTGGGGCGTTACATTCTCCCCCACTTAAAACTTTTCGTCCCCGAAAAGGAACAAAGTCTAAAGTGGTTTGATAAATCTACAATCACACAACACAACCAACAATCAAATCGTTTTAACCTTTCAAAAATATACGGATCAACTTCCATTCTCTTTTTAAAATCATTCAGACTATAGAGTTAAAAGTGCGCATCCACGGAAAGAGAATAACAATAGAGTAGAGAATTGAATGGTAATGCAAAGTAGGGTAAATGTACCTTGCACCGGAGTCAATCAGAGATATCTACTCGGCATCTGGGATAGGCTTTCTGAATGCTCTCCTCAGTTTCCCAAGTACAATCTCGCGGATCTCCACTCCATTGCACTTTGACTAAGTGAACCTTCTTGTTCCTCAGCTCTTTGGTTTCTTTGCCGATAATCTTTAGCGTCTCTCTTCTCACAGCCAATTCTGGAGTAATTTCAATATCCTGCTGAGCTGCTTCTTCGACGATCAAGTCTGGATCATGAACGTGCTTTCGAAATTGAGATATATGAAATACATCATGAGTTCCAGGCAACCAATCAGGCAATTTGACCCTATAAGCGAGAGTTCCGATCCGTTCCAGAATAGAAAACGGACCAATGAATTTGGGTGCCAACTTTCCAGTTTTACCGAACCGGATAACTCCTCTCATCGGCGATACTTTCAAATATACATAGTCGCCAACAGCAAAGGATATATCTCTTCTTCTCCTATCGGCATAGCTCTTTTGTCGGCTTTGAGCGGCGAGTAATCGCTTCTTAATGAAATTGACTTTGTCAGCAGCTTCCCGGATCATATCAGGACCCAACACAAGTCTATTACCAGGTTCGACCCAACAAGCAGGAGATCGACACGGTCTACCATACAATGCTTCGAATGGCGATATTGTCAGACTCGCCTGGTAGCTGTTGTTATAAGAGAATTCAGCCAAGTGCAGATGGTCTTCCCATGATCCACCGAAATCTATAACACAAGCCCGCAATAGATCTTCTAAAATACGATTTACCCTCTCAGTCTGACCGTCTGTCTGAGGATGATAAGCGGTGCTCAAGTTCAACTTCGTTCCCAGCTCGACTTGAAATGCTTCCCAGAATTTGCTAGTGAATATTGTATCTCTATCACTGACTATACTGAGCGGCACTCCATGTAGTCTAACTATTTCCCTGAAGTATATTTGCGCCAGACTCTGAGCAGTTCTGTTTGATCTGACAGGTATAAAATGGGCGGTCTTCGTGAAGCGATCTACGATCACCCAAATACTGTCATTCCCTTTTCTGGTTCTGGGCAGACCATCAATGAAATCCATGGAGATATGCTCCCACTTCCAACCAGGAACTTCTAGCGGTTGTAATAATCCAGCCAATTTCTGTTGGTCACTCTTGACTAGCTGGCAAGTAGGGCATCGGCTAACATATAAGGAAATGTCCCTTTTCATCGACTTCCACCAGAAAGTGCGTTTGATGTCATTATACATTTTGCTTACCCCCGGATGGATACTAAGTTTCGACTTGTGGCATTCGTCCAGTACTTCCTTCCGAAGCTCAGGAATGTTAGGAACGCATATTCGACCTTTGAGCCTTAGAATCCCCTCATTATCAACTTGAAAACTCGAGGGTTCGCCTTGTTGAATCATCCCTCTGATCTTCTAAATGAAGTGATCATCTTCCTGAAGAGCAGATATTTTATCTAGCAATGAAGTCATGATAATAAAATTGGCGATCATTTCATTCTTTCGGCTTAATGCATCGGCCACGACATTGGCTTTCCCTGGAGTGTATAAAATTTCAAAGTCAAAAGCTGCAAGAAACTCCAGCCAACGTTGCTACCTCAGATTCAGTTCTTTCTGAGTGAACAGATACTTTAACGACTGGTGGTCTGTAAACAGTTCAAATCTCTCACCCAGAAGATAGTGCCTCCAGATTTTCAAAGCGAACACAATAGCCAATAACTCAAGATCATGAGTTACGTAGTTCTTCTTGTGCGGCTTCAGTTGACGGCTAGCATAAGCAATCACTTGACCCCTTTGCATTAATACTGCGCCGAGGCCTTCTCTAGAAGCATCAGTCCAGACTTTTAGATCTTGGTTGTCATCGATGATGGTTAACACTGGAGCAGTTGTTAATCTCAACTTTAGCTCTTCAAAAGCCTCCTCACTTTCTGGAGTCCATTTGAACTTAGAGTGCTTCTTCGTAAGCTTCGTTAAATAACCAGATATCTTCGAAAAGTTTTTAACGAACTTCCGGTAATAGCTAGCCAATCCGAGAAAACTGCGGACTTCAGTGGGGGTACTGGGCTGTTTCCAATTCTGAATAGCCGTGATTTTGCTTGGATCCACGGCGATTCCTTCTTTCGATACGACGTGGCCTAGAAAATTTACTTCATCTTGCCGGAAGATACATTTGGAAAATTTGGCTTTTAATACATTCCGTCTCAGAATTTCTAGAACCTGTTCCAGATGCTTTTCATGTTCGGCCTTTGATTTAGAGAAGATTAGAATATCGTCAATAAAAACCAGAACAAATTTATTCAAAACCCCTCTGAACACTCTATTCATCAGATCGACGAACTAAGCAAGAGCATTACATAAGCCGAACGGCATTACTAACCACTCGTAGAACAAGTCAGGGCCTTTGAATGCTGTCATTGACTCATTGGAACACACTCTTCGGCAATTCGAAGTTGATGGAAACCTGTAGCTAGGTCCATTCATGAAAATACTTGTGCTCCATTTAATCGATCCAACAAATCATCAATCCGCGGCAATGGATATTTGTTCTTTATTGTCTGTTTGTTCAGATCACGATAATCCACACATAGAGGTAGAGTACCGTCAGATTTCGGGACAAATACCACTGCTGCACCCCAATCAGAGAAACTAGGCCTGATCAGACCTTTCCATACGAGCTGTCGTGTTTGATTGTGTAATTCCTCCTTCTCTTTCAAGGACATTCTTCGAATAGCGTGAACTACCGGCCTTGCATTGGGAATCAAAGCAATCTTGAAATCTATTTCTCTTTGCGGAGGTAAGCGAACGACTTCCTCGAACACATCCGCATAGTTCTTGAGGACACGAATATCTTTCACTAGGTCGGGAATATTCTTTGTGATTTCAGGGATATCTTCTATTTGGGCTGGAGAAACATCCAAAGCTGCCCAGAAGTCCTTTCTATTTGATGTCGGGCCTTCACATGGTATGGTTATATAATTCCCCGATTGTGCCTTTGCCTTAACAACTCTCTCGGTGCATCTAACCTCTGCCTCATATCTGGTTAACCAATCCAATCCTAGAATAAGATCGAATTCATCAAAATTCATGACGATGGAGATAGTAGGGAATTTATAGCAGGAAAAAGAGACAGGCACCCCCACATACCCAACTGAGATCGATGGGACCCCCAACTGGATTTCGGACTGTCATTGGTTCTTTGAGCTTCTTCAATCTCAAATCCAACTTCTTGACTGCACTCTTTGCAATAAAGCTTCGTGACGCGCCTGTCTCAAACAGTACTTTAACTGGAATGTTCTTGACATTGAGCGTGCCTTCTAAAACATCAGACCTCCCTTGACTATCTGAGGGCTCAGAAGTTTCTGCTAATTCATTTATATGTACTGCCTCAGATTTCTTTGAGAGTTGACACTCCCTTGCAAGATGACCTGCTTGACGACACTTATGGCATGTCCTCTCGCCATGTGTGTTCTTTTGCCTCTTCGTAGGTTTGGATCCGCTCTTTCCTTGCTTCTTTAAAGATCTGCAATTTCCTTGCAAATGCCCTTGCTTATTGCAGTTGTTGCATATGGCGGTCGTTACCGGTTGTTTTCCTGATCTGGCCCTTTTCTGATTGGTTCTAGGCTCCTTACTGACCTCAGACATCGTACTGGCCTCAGGAATATCAGTTTCCGACTCTTCTTTGTCACTACAACAGACTTCTTCTTCATCGCGCAACATTCCTTTCTTATGGAGATCTTCATACTGATAAGCCATATAAATCATTTCAGAGAAGGGAAGTTTTACATTCCTCAGTACACTATTCTGATATTTTCTTTGCAGGCCATGAATAAATCTCATATTTTTCCTCTTTGGATCTTGAATCAGATGAGGAGCAAAGTGAGCAAGTTCGTTGAATTTCTTATGATATTCTGGGATGGTCATGTCACATTGTATCAAATAAGAAAATTCATCACATAATCGCTCCGTTGCTTCGGGAGGAGTAAATCTTCCTAGGAAAATCTCTTTGAATCTATCCCAGGTGATATCACCTTCTGGATTATCTTTTATGATTGTTTCCCACCATATTAAAGCTTCTCCATTGAGCGCCCAAGATGCTACTAATCTTTTCTGGTCGTCTCTCAGCTAGAAACGCTCAAATATTCTTTCTGTAGAGCTCACCCAAGCTTGAGTTTGAATAATAGATTCATTGCCCGAGAATTGTGCTCCACCCAAATTCCGATATCTCTTAAATAGAGCCTCTAGATCGAGTTCTATATTCCTTCTGTTTCTGGCACTCATTTTTCTAGTACCTCTGCAAATAGCAGATCAAGTGTCAGGTCACAGAAAAGAAAATTTTCAAACATAGAAACATATACTTCAAATGTAAATGTGTCTATCGAGGTGTAATTTCATTCTGCTTTACTCATACTAGGATATTGCTGATCCTATCTATATAGAGTTACCCGTCCTAGAACACTACTGGTTCTATTTCTGACGAGTTCGTTCAAATGTTATATTCCAGAACTAAGCTTAACCAAAGCTCTGATACCACGTTGAGACGACCCCAAACCCCGTTCTGACGGCGGCAAGGGCAATCCGTGGAATATAACACAGAAACAGATAATAGCAGAACAGAATTAAAATAAATACACCAGAAAATGAACAATAGAATATACTGGATAAAAGTAATCATCAGAGTTACACAGTATACAGGATCATACTTAGTAAAAATACAGTTCAGCTATACATAAATGTCTACAGCGGAAAACAAACATAATATGTACAATAGGAGCTGAACATCATAAAAAGAGATAAATGATAGAATCCATCTTCAGCTCCAGCTATCCAGAAAGAACCAGCTAAACCTGAATACAAGGCTGCCCGTGTAGGAAAAGGGGCACCCGAGTTTGAAAGTGAAACAAACTACGAGTCAGTCATGGGACTGGTATGAGAAATCTACTCAACACATATATAATATGGCAAATCACAGGACCACGCCACTTTCGTGGAACGGGTTTACTCCATTGGATTGCCAGTGCTTTAAAACAAATCTTTCTTTTAAACATCGCTATGCTTTTATAAAAATGAAGCCATTATAAGACTCAGTTCCCATCACACAATGCAACGCAAACCGGAGGATAGAGTTTTCACCTTATAACGGCCAAGATATGCTTGATACGAATAAAACAAAGGCATTTGATATTATTGCTAGTGTTTATATGTTTTGAAAAACAATTTCAAATCATAACTATCAATCATAGACGGCATGGGTACCATATATCATGTCGCCATATATATATATACAATCAAAACCGCACGATGTCGTATTTGGAAATTGGATTTCTGTCATGAACCAAGGCAAAAGATAGTCCTTACCGAATTCGAGACAATCTAGCCCATGTTTCAGGCAAGTACTCAGTCAAGCCCTTGGAACGACAGGACCGGTCCACCGATGTGGATTAAAATGCCTGAACAACACGTTTCCCCGCCCTTTGGGGTGTAAACGAGCCAACGAATGACTCCATGGGACCGGGATCGTCCGATCAAACCGAGGCGCCTCGCAACAGCAACAACCACATAGGTGAAAAGTATATAAATGTCAGGGCTGGTAGGTCACGGACACCACCCTAGCAAGAAAGAAACGCATGCCCTCCCTGAGGTCCTTCTCCCGTTTCTGGTTCATACCGCGGTGTGAGGCTCGCGATTCTACGTTATACACAAAGCTACGCCACACCAGCGGTGCTTTGATCATCACCACAAGACTTTGCTTTTCAACAGAAGCCCTGATCACTGCATCTTAGCATGTCACACAGGCAATTCATGCCATGCGACTGATGTCCATCGATATACAACCTCTGAGCTCGTGCGTCTCAGAGAAGGGCATTAAGCAAAAGAGTAAATTCTCCGCCGCCAAACAGATGTATATTTAATAGAGATCAATCAACACAGAATAAAATCCAATGTCAGGCACACAGTCCATTTACAAGTCCGTTCTGGGTCTGAACGAAACCGGAGGCACTAAATACCTCGCAAACCCTTCGATCACCACGTACGTCTGAACGATCACCACTCATTATCCATATTTCGGGATGCCTCCCAATCAGGACCTCGGTTACCATCCAAACGAGGTGAAGATCTCCGGTCTTCGACCATCGTCTTCATCTTCGACTTTCAATCGTCGGTCAGTTATTTGAAATGAGAATTAACTCGGCCTTTTCAAATAATTCACGTATATTTAGAATTTCAAATCAATTTATTTCAATGGTTAAATTATTTGACAACACCAATTTTGTTCTTTAATGTAATTTTCACACCAAACACATTCAACCATCAAAAGCCACATAAATCGAGCAAATTCAGTTTATTTCCATTCCATATCGTTTGTGATATTTTATAACGATTTATCGCTATTTTTATTTATTTTAAAATAGCCTATTTATTCAAAACGACGCTTCGGGCCATAGCGCGGCCGTGGCGCTGTTTTTCTTTAGATTTGATTTACACATATCTGAAAATCTAACCGTTGGATCTTCATAAAATTTACATCATTAGAAAGGTCTTTTCAAAACGAATCCAACTGTTCCAGTTTCGGGAAAATCCGATGGTCGGATCTCCTGGTACAATCATTTGAAGTTTCGATTTCAAAATACGAACTGCAGCGTCGTTATTCGATTAAATATAATTATATTTATAAATTTAAATAAATATAATCGTTTCTGGCGCTGTTTTTCTTCAGATTTGAATTAAACATTCCAGACAATCCAACCGTTGGATTTTTACAAGGATGGTGCCGTTGGAAAGATATTTCCAAGGCGAACCCGACGGTTGCAGTTTCGGGAAAATCCAATCGTCGGATTTCCCGCACTAGTTGTTTGAAATCACGGTTTCAAAATACAAACTGCACGACCACGTTTCGTTTTAATTTTATTTATATTTATATATTTATATAAATATAGTTCATTCAACCATTTCAATATCGTTTTTACTTCAAATATTTCACTAACGCCTTAAAATTTTGGAAAATTTCGCCATAACCTCCTTTGTACGGGAGGGGCTGGGAAAATTCCCAAATAGCCACACGGGCGTCTCATGTCAAAAAGAAAAAGAAAAAGCCAAGCGGCTAGCCAAGCGGCTAGCCAACAGGCTCATAAAATCATCACCCAAACAAAACAGTAAATGTGTACCTATTTGTCGGACACAAAATTTTATTCCTCTTCTCTAGCCCCTTTGCTATAACCTGTTCAATAAATATGCATGTACATATATACGGTTCTTATCGTTTATCATTTTCCATTCAACTTCATATTTGATTCCTTTTGGTTTAAAAACACCATTCATTCTAATGTTACATGTATAGGCAAAAATCATGTCATTAGCTAATTAATGAATATTTCAACTCATATATATTTATTTGAACGAGTGGCTATTTTTAACACTTCACATTTCAACAATTCATGTATCTGATAAAAATGTGATTTTTATTGTAAAACAAATTATTTCAAAACACTATTATTTTATATAGTTTATATAGGGGATAAAAATAGGATTTTTTCTTATAAAACAATTTCTTTCAAAACGAGATTATTTTACACAGTTCATATAGTCGATAAAAGGTGATTTTTATTATGAAACAATTTATTTCAAAATATGAATACCATTCAACACATGAATTTCAATTCAACGAACGAATATCGATTCAACACATGAAGGTTTTCTATAGTTTCTATATATAGATAAAAATGTGATTTTTATATTTAAAACACGAATACCATTCAACACATGAATTTCTAATCAATGAATGAATATCAATTCAACACATGAAGGTTTTCTATTCAACGAATAAATATAGTTTCAGCAAATGAAAATAATTCAAACACATGAATATTATTCAAAATTTCGGCAGCATAACGGCAGGGTAGTTAAAACCTGGACCGTCCCTAGTACAGCTCCTCGCTCTACCTTAAAACCTCGCGGTTTTTGATAATGGGGATCATGCATCTAGTTCGCACGCAGGCGGCATGTATATATTTATTTCATTTCCACAAACTAATCCTATGTGGTTTCAACCAAATATTCCTCAACCACAAATGGGTATTTTTCAACCACAATCAATCAATATCAACCACAAACAATCCCAAGCAACCATTCGCAATCAGTCAATTTTCACACCAATCACAATCAATAAATATCGTCCATGGTTTGTGGACGAGGGGCGTATATATATATATATATATATATATATATATTTATTTATATATATATATATATATAGCAATTCACTTTTATTTCAACACATACATAATTTTTACAACGCATATATAACTTATACATCGAACATACAACTTATACAACGCTTATACATGCGGTGTACAACACTTATATAACTAATACATCGACTATATAATTTATACATCATCGTTTTTCATATTGTTTTTAAATCAGAAATCTCACATTGGGTTCCACTCCACCAAAAATAGCAGAAGGCTCAGAAAAATATGCGGCCTCTTCCAGAATGTAGAAGACATCCACACGAGTCCACTATCTCTTGTTTCACTGGATTTTGATAAGAAACGAAGAAGATAACATTTTTAGAAGTTAATTGAATTTCGCGACGGTTCTAAACTGTTGGAACAGTTCAAAAATATAGAACCCGTACCTCTTCCCTTTTTATTCGAAACTAGGTTTCGAATTATTTGCTAATCCGCTGCTTGTTGTTTCGATCAGCTGGCGTGATGTTGTCAAGGGTGGAGAGGGCTCCACGGCGCCACCACTGGTGGTCAACTCGGCGGCAGCTGGAGGAAGATCTGGCGGCTCGAACGGCGGAAGTTTGAAGCGATGGACCTCGTTGTACAGGCGATGGTAGGAGGCGCCACTGATATGGATGCGAAGGGGAGGACGAGATGTTCAAAAAGTTGAACTGGGGTAGGGGTCACCGATGAATGGATCGGCCGGATTTTGGCTAGGAAGGAGGCTTCCTTCGCCGTCGATCGTGTTTAATTGGGGGGGTTTCGCTTTTTTTTTTATGAAAGAAATTTTCTTATTGGTCGATATATATATTTATTCGAAAATTAGGGTTTTCTTCCACCAACTCGAAATCAAACCCAACGACTATTGCCCCTAGCGTTTTACCCCCATTCCGAACACAATGGGATATGTTCCGCAGGCCCATTCGACTGTTTCAGTCAGTTTCCCTTCAAATTTAAAATATAAAACATTCAATATTTGATTTGAACGTGCATTTCAATTTGCCAGGGCCACAAACTAATTCAAAAAAATTCCAGAAAAATAAATCTAGCTATGTTTTGACGATACGGTCCCAACAAAACTAGTTTCGTCGAATTCTGAGACCGTTTGCAAAAAGGCCCATTTTTGGTCGATCCAATTTAACTATAATTGACCAAAACACATTTTCCTTTGCCACGCTCACATATTTGCTTCAAAAATTGTGAAATTTGAAACCTAGCAATAACTTCACATTCTGGATCCAACAAAAGAGGTTTCGCCGAATTCCGACGTCATATGCAAAATGGTCATTTTCACGGGCTATATAAATTCCATATCGACCCTTCTGAAAATTCATTTAGCCATAACTTTTGCTTTCCGCTATGAAAATTCGATTTTTCAGATTCGTTAGAAAGGTATTCACTAACATATTTGAATATTTTTGGTTTCGCTAAAATCCGTTTTGTTTTGCACCCGGTACAGTCCGACATAGTTTAAATTCAATTTTTGAAACTACAGCGCCATTTCAGGCCTTGTTTGTAATTATAATTAATTATATTCATTTTCAATTGTCGTTTTCAACTCAGTTTTCATCGCTATTATTTAAAATATTTATTTTAAATATTTAAAATCCATTATTTTAGCCAATTTAAAAAATTTAAATTGGTTCAGATTTTCTGGGTCGTTACATCCATGTGTCTAATCCTACTGATTGCAAATATATTTTCATCCTACATGCCGAATATGAATAATTACTGCCATTAAATAGCGGTGGTCTAACAGTGGATTGACCCTCTACAAAAGAACTATTATTACCCGCGTTGGTTGCCATTTAATATTTTCAAAAATCAGATCATGAACTTTTTGAAAACTTATGCTTTAATACCAAATGTTAAGGATGTGGAATGCAGATCTTAAGGCAAAACTAACAACAGATGGAGGTGAATAGTGTTTTAAGGGAGATTGTGGAAAATTTAAACAATCTTGAATAACTATATGAATCACACAGCGATTATCACACAAGAAATGATAATAAATACATAAACAATCACAGAAACAGATATAAGTAAAAATAAAATGCAACAAAGGAAAGAACATACCGGATTTTATAGTGGTTCGGATTACTCCTATGTCCAGTCCCACGCAACGCTGGATTGCCTAGAGTTCCATTATTATTAATATCCAAGTACAACACCCTTGATTTCACGACTACAAGGTTAACACCGATTCCGTCATCCTTGATTTCACGGCTACAAGGTTAACACCGCTCCCTTTCCTTGATTTTAGGGATACAAGGAACACACCCTTTCCTAAACAATTCCTAGAAAATTACAACAGCCCTAAAACTCTTCAACAAGCACTTCAAATTGAGAGTAGATGATAGAGAAGAGAAGAAGAAAGATATACATTTTGTTGAAATCCGTAGAGTATAAGTGTAGAATCAAGAAATTAAGTATTTTAATGTTGGTAAGTAAATGGGTGATGATGGAAAGAAAGAATGATTAAAAATTGAAAACGGTCTCTTTTTATAGTGTCCCAAAGGTTGCAACGCTTCTGGAACGTTACAAATAGTGAAAAGACACTTTCTTTGAAAATTGAAAAAAATGACAGTTATATGTCAACATGTCATTATGGGTATGTCAACATATGCTTTGTACATTTATTTTTAAAATTAAATTTCAAGTGTTAAAAACAATATATATTTTCTGGAAATTCTTGAATCAAAACTAATGTTTCAAATGAAGTTTCTAAAGTATAAAAACAAATAAAAACATAGTGATATATAATATAAACATATTTAAAAAGTTATACAATTTAAAACTATATATATTATAAACATGTTATTATAAATTTTTTAAAAACTATATATATTTGAAATCATAAAGTAAAATTCTTATAATAATTTGGAATCATATAGAAAAGAAATTAAATAATTTGAAAAGGAATTTAAAACCGAATTTGAAAATAGAATTTGAAAGTGCTAACCCGAGTTTTACATATAAACTATACTCTATTTACTTGATAATTTGAGCTCTTGAAATCTTGATATCTTGATACTCATGAGTCTTGAATCTCTTCTGGATCCTGAATCACTTGGAACTCTAAAACTGTACAATATTCAATATTAAATCATGTATACAAATCCTGCATATATATATATTCTAGATAAAGATGTTAGTATATGTTTTATAATCAATTAATAATGGTAATTGAAATAAGGTTGTTGTCATCAAAATTCAATTCTCCAACAGGTTTGGAGTGGAGGAGGAGGAGGAGGAGGTTAGGGAGAGCCGAACTAAGGGAAAGGGAAGGAGGAGCTAGGGGCCGAATTATGGAGGTAGGAAGGGGGAAAGAAAGAGAGAGAGGAGTAGGGGGATAAGCTAAGATGCCATAACAAAAAAGGTGTAGAATAAGAAGAGAAAAGCGAGGGGAGTGGAGTGAGGAGAAAGGAGGGTGTAGGGTGCTACTTATAGGAAGAAAAAGAGGGCACTTTGGTAAAATTTGCCTCACAAAACCTTATGCCCATAACAAAATGGTGGTTCTTGGAACATGGTTTTCTTCTGATGATTTTGTTACGCTTTTTTACATTTTTAAATGTTTCAAATTTTCTACACTTAGATTTGTTATGATATATCAATTTCTATGCTATCGATTAGCAATTAACAACCGACAAATGGTGCTAACAAAACCCGATACTAATAACATCCAATTAAATTTTAAAATTCATATTTATTATGAAAATTAAATTTTAAATTCATATTGGGTATTTATTAATTCAAATATCCTGCTTTCTAATTGAAAAAAAATTCTAGGTTATTACATTCTTCTACCATAAAAGAATTTTGTCGTAGAAATTGAATCAAAACGAGATAACTAAAAATATAAGACTTACCAGAACTAAGTCGGGATATCAACCCTACGGTCGGGATAGAGCCTCTGCATGCTTTCCTATGTTTCCCAAGTGCAATCATTAGGACCCTTCTCCACTGCACTTTAACTAACTTTACAATCTTCCTTCTTAATTTCTTTTCATCTCGATCAATGATATTTAATGGTTTCCTTTTTACCGCCAAGTTTGGAGCAATTTCCAAATCCAGTTGAGCGGCCTCCTCAATAATCTGATCGAGAATGCAAACATGCTTCCGCAGATAGGATACATGGAAAACATTGTGAACACTAGACAACCATTCAGGCAACTGCACTCTATAAGCTAATGGCCCAATTTTCTCAAGAAGAAGGAATGATCCAATATATCTAGGCGCTGGCTTACCCGTTTTTCCAAACCTCAAGACTCTTCACATTGGATATATCTTTAAAAATACCTCATCTCCAATCAAAAATTCCAAATCTCTCCTCGATTATCTGCATAATTATTTTGATGACTCAGGGCAGTTTTTGACTTCTTTTTATTCAATTCAACCTCTTCTGTTGCATCATGAATAATGTATGGACCTAGTACTAGTTTATCACTAGATTCGATCCAATAAGCAGCCAATTTGCATGGGAGACAATACAAAAGCTTCAAAAGGTGCAATTTCAATACTTTTTTTATAATTGTTATTGTAGGAGTATTTAACCAATTATAAATAGTCCTTCCATGGTCCACCAAAATCCAGAATGCAAGGTCGCAACATATGTTCAATAATTCGATTAACTCTTTCAATTTGCCCATCTGACCGAGAATGGTGTGCAGTGCTAAGATTTAACTTGGTACCCAAAGCCGTTTGAAATGCTTCCCATAAGTGACAAGTGAAGATTGGGTCATGGTCACTTACAATACTGTTAGGAATTCCATGAAGACGAATAATTTCCTTCACATAAATTTTAGTAAGACTTACTGCAGTTCTAGTGGCTTTAACCAGAATAAAATGTGCACTCTTGGTTAATCGATCAAATACAACATAAATACCTTCATTTCCTTTCCTGGTCTGACGCAACCCATTGATAAAGTCTATGGATATCTGATCCCATTTCCATTTTGAAACTTCCAATGGTTGAAGTGATCCTGTCACCTTCTGCTGATCGCTCTTAACCTGCTGACATGTTGCACATTTGCTGACATATTCAGATATATCCATCTTGATAGACTTCCACCAAAATTTTAGCTTAATATCTCGATACATCTTATTGATTCTCAGATGGATGTTAAGCTTGGAATTATGGAACTCGTCCAGCACCTCTCATTTAAGTTCTATATCCGGAACACAAATCCTTTCGTTTAACTGTAGAATTCCATAATCATCAACACTAAAACTGTAACCATTGCCTTACTTAATCTTTTCAAGAATCTCTTGAATAAATTTATCTTTTCTCTTCTTACTAGCGATCTTATCAATAAAGGTTGGAGTGATCACTAAATGAGCAAGAACAACGTGCTTCCTACTTAATGCATTGGCAACAACATGGCTTTCCAAAGAGTATATAATATCTAAATCGTATGATTTTAGAAATTCTAACCAACGTTGTTGTCTTAAATTCAAATCATTATGAATAAACAAATACTTAAGAGATTTATGGTCCGTATACAACTCAAACTTCTCATCTAGTAGATAATGCAGCAGATCTTCAAAGCAAATACTACTGCGAGCATCTCCAAGTCATAAGTTGGATAATTATTTTCGTGGGGTTTTAACTGCCTACTGCAAAGGCAACTACCTTACCTTCTTTCATCAGAACTACACCAACTCCTTCTTTACAGGCATCAGTATAATTTGTTAGTCCTTAATTTTCATTTTTGATCGTCAAAATTGGAGCATTAGTTAACAACTTCTTCAATTCTTGGAAAGCTTCTTCGCACTTGGAAGTCCATACAGACTGGTGTTTTTCTTTATTAGCCCAGGTAAGAGACATGCTATTTTAGAGGAATCTTTAACGAACTTCCTATAGTAGCTATCCAGACCTAGAAAACTCCAGACTTCTTTAAGGGTTGTAGGTCGCTTCTAATCTTGAATAGCTGAAATTTTATTAGCATCTACTGATATTCCATCCTTTGAGACAACATGGCCAAGAAATCTGACCTCCTTCTCCCAAAAATGGAATTTTGAGAATTTCGCCTTCAATTCATTACTCCTTATATTTCCAAAACTATTTTCAAATGCTGAGTATGCTCCTCTTTAGTTTCAAATAATACTTTAACTGGATGATCCTTAATAAAAAATTGCTTCCTTTTAAAACTCCTCACTTTTCTTCATTTGAAGTTGAAGGATCATTCTCTGTTGCATATACTTCAGTCACTACTGCTTCCTTCTCTAAAGGACAATGCTTCTTTTGATAGTTAGAACACTTCTTAGTTTCCTAAATCTTCTCCTTTAGCCTCACTGGTTCCTTACAATTACTTGCATAATGTTCTTTCCTCAAACAGTTGTAAAAAGTAGTTTTCTTTTGATGATTCCCCTGAGTCTTTTCTTTTGGTTTCATCTTACATCCATTCACATAGTGACCCTTCTTCTTGCAAAGGTAGCAAGCAATATTTAGAGTTTTCTTTTCTTCGCTTTGAATTGGTTCTACTTTTACCAACTTTCTTTTCTTATCTGGTGGATTCTGCTTATCTGAACCTGCATAGCATACCATATGTCTACAAATTCCGCAGAAGATTCTATTATATCGATGGTCATCCTTTCTTGATACTTTTCATCCATACCAATAATGAACCTCTTGTTTTTTTTCCAATGGAGAGTTAACCAACTTCGGCCCAAAACGAGGCAATTCAATAAACTTCCTTACATATTCTTTTAAAGTCTTACCTTCCTTCTTCTAATCCACAAATCCATTTCATAATCGAGACATTCCAGCAGAATGCAAATACTGTTCTTCAAAAGACTTCTTAAACTGCTCCCACGATATCTCTTCTTTTGGCCTCTCTTGAATGAGGATTTCTCACCATATTAAAGCTTCATCCTGAAGTTGCCATAATGCCAAAAGCCATTTTTGTTTGTCTTCAAGATTTTGTCCATTAAATATCCTTTCTCATGACCGAATCCAAGCTTGAGTAACCTTGAACTGCTTCCCACCCAAACTAATGAAGTTCTTGTTCGGAGTCACCGAATTCGGTTGAGATGAAATAGGGATAGCTAACTATACTGATGTAGTAAGATTCTCACCATAAGGAGTGGTACTTTACCATAACCTATCTCGTCCTCTTCTTCCACTCATCTTCTACTATCTATATGCAGTAATAAAATGGTTTTAGGCATTCAGAAAATGTATCTTAGGGATATGCAAACAGTTATATATGTAGGGAGGGATTTATTTTAATTTTAATTTCTTAGGTTTATTAATGTTTCCTTTTGGCATTACTAACCCTAATTATAATGAGTTATACCCAGTAGCTTTGTATGAACCAAAGCTATGATATCACGTTATAACAACCTACATTTTCGACCATTTTAAGTCGGTAATTAAACCAACTTGAAACTTTCTGAAAAAAAGATTGTTAAGGATAATAACACATCAGAACAGAAATAAATGAACTTCCTATGACTTCATAACAATTTTCATCAAATATGTTGATTTAATAGAGTACATATCATAGTACAAAGCGGAGTAACTACATCTACAGAGAGCCCAAAATGCTCCAATCTAGCTCCATCTTTGCTCTAAAACAACACCGATGTATAACAACTCAACTATCAGGCTGCACGTATGGAAAATAAGGGCATCTACAGTTTAGTGGGAAAACAATAAACTCTGAGTCATTCGTGGGACTGGTGTGAGAAACTCAAAATAATTATTTTAAAAAAAAATAAGGTAAATCATAAAACCATGACGTATAAACATGGAACGGGTTTTTCCCTTATGAATACCAGTGTAGAAAAATCATAATGGTTTTTAGAAAATGAAGCTATCATAAGGCTTACCACACATCACACACTAGAAGTGCACACCTATGGGTGTGTTTTGTCCTTATGATAACCAAAATTGCTTGATACACGAAAACCCTTGATATTATTATTAGTTGATAGTGTGGAAAATATCTTCGCAAATAAATGTATCAATCTTAGCCAACATAAAACCCCATCCTATTATGCTGACAACTAATGCTAAACAAACCAAAACGCAAAGGCTCGTATTTGAAATTGGATGCCAACAATGACCAAGGAAAAGGATCTTCCTTAACCGAATGGGAACACCTCTAAAGGGATGTGCCCATGAGAAAGCAAGTCATGAATTCTTAACTACACAAGGCTGGGCCATCTCTATATGCTAACTTGCTAGATGGCATCAGGAATATGATATTCCTCGGTCATAACCAACCTTTAATCGTGCGCTCTCTTTCCATCATCCACATAAAGTAGAATGTCCATGTAAGTAAATAACTAGGATCCATACCATGGTATAACTTTTTATCTAGAAGGGAATGGCCATATCCTAATGGGAATGACCCACATAGCCTTGCTACCATAATATTGTTTTAGGCCATTCCCACGTTGTGAGGTTTGACGAAGTCTCGTTACAAAAAGCTATGCTTTACCATAAATCCATTCTTTGATCATTTGCAGCTCAATCACTTGGCATGCCACACTGTCCTTTCATAACATATAATTGGCGATTACTAACCACATCACCTTCGAGCTCGTAGGTCTCAAAGATGGGTGTTAAGCTAAGAGAACATATTCTCCGCCACCAACGGAAATACGTTTAGTGTAACACTCCGTAATAATACTAAAAGAGGATAAATTAAATAATAATTAATTTCATATTCTCTGTCTCGAAATTCAGGTCATAGACATTTGGTTTGCGTAAAACGGACACCGTATGAAGAAGCTATGAAGGTTTGAAGTTTGTATACGTGCAAGATAATTATATGTATATATATATAAGGTCCACAATTCAAAATCAGGTTCAGAAATCGTTCAAATCACGAAAATCTGGGTGAGCGAGAAAATTCCCGCCTAGGGGAGTCGACCCCTTAAGGGGGCTGTCGACCCCTCAAGGGGGTGTCGACCCATGGGTCGACCCCATAAGGGGGGGTCGACCTCCCTAGGGATGACGTGGCAGGTCGCATCTGGGGGCTGGCAGCTATATATACGGCCACATTTTTCTAGTTTTCTCACACTGACATTAATGGAGGCCTAAATGCTGCCAGTGCCTAGACTGAATCAAATCATTTTCTTCTTCTACAATCATAGCTTAGAGATTCAAGTGTAGATCTGTGATTTAACCTCCGCTTTCCTCCTTCTATTTTTCTAGATCCGAAAACTTTGAGTTTAAGTTACCTTTAGATTTAAATGATTTAAAGTAAAACATGATATGACTATAATTTGGATCTATCCCTGTGACTGAATCATACCAGATCTATTGTAATTTGAGAATCCATGATATTCTGAATTAACTATGACTTGGATCTTAATCTTTATCATGTCAGATCTACTTTTGATTATAGATCTATATTTAGATCATCGTGTACCTATCTTGTTATGGTTAATTGGATCTGTCATTAATTGGACTTTTAAATCCTTGTTTAGATCTAATCATGCCTATTATGACATCCCTGCTATGTTAGAACCAATTTTATTATCACAAGTTCACCAAATCTATTCTTATGTGTCCATCTTATCATTATGCCATTATATGTTTATGTCAATTTGGTTAGAATAATCATTTCTATCATCTTCCCATCACCCTTTCCCTTTTATTTTATATAGCCAGGCTACTTTCGAGCGTAGGCATGCCATTGAAATATGCGAACGCATTAAACGGGGAACGAGGGGAAAACATTGAAATTGGGCATAACTTGTAAATTGAGAATTTAGGCATAATTGGTAAGTGGGGAATTTGGCATAACTTGAATAATGTTTATTTATATGAATTTAGGCATATAATTCATTATGAAAATAATTGGGGGAAAGGGGCACAACAACCTATAACGACATAGGTAAAAATTGGCTAATAATGAAATGCCAAGGATTACAGTAATTAGAAAATGTAATTACGCCTAGACACTAGGTTAGATTACACTTGTGGTGGAAGTCTGCCCTGAACTGCCCGGCATATCCAGCAACTACAAGTAGTGAATCTAATGTGAAGGGTGTAGGTGCACAAACACGAGACGTGGCAAGACATGAGGTTAATCCCGATTTGTGGAATAAGTTTGCCCAGACCTGCCCGGCATATCCAGCATCCACAAATTGTAGGCTTAATGTGGGAGGTCTAGCACATTATAACCATAAATAGACATGGTAATGAATTGGAATACTTAACCTAGTTGAATCCATAGGGATTGTATGAACATGAACCTGAATAGGGGTTAAGTAAATTTGGTTGAATAGTGGGTGGGCTAAGTAAATCTGAGGGGGTAGGTAATATTCATATATAGGCCCACAAACTTAACCTAATGGGTTATGTAATTAAAGTCACCAATAGGCCTACGCAACCTGTGGAAATCCTAGTGGGGATACAAGACAAGAGGGAGAGCTTGTATCATCTTGTGTGTGGGAACCATTTCAGTTAGTAGCCCATATAACAGTATCGAATGAGTACTCTGCCCTAGTTCGGGGTTGGGGCATGCTTACTGGTCTGATTGTAAGAGATCCAAACGTGGTGGACGGTGTGGGTGGTGCAAACCAACCAGGGACATGTGCATGCATGGGTCGGGCAGAGGGGGATAAGACGACCGTGACACTAATAGATATGGCAACGAAGGTTTTCCACTTTACGAAGTGATACCTCCTACTGTGGGGCCTACACAAGGTATCTACGGGGTAGGGAGTCGATCGATTAGGGTAGTGGCTAGGGTACATCTAGACTCTAGTAAAGTTTAGGAGCCTATTAGGATTGGGCTGCCTGTGGATTGTATGGGGCTAAAACCTCTAACCAGAAGTACGCCTAAGTCAACCATCTTATAATTCTTGGGATCATCTCATTTCTGGTTATAATAGTACTAGTGCAGAGTAATCATTAGGGATTCGTAAACACTCTATCATGTTTACCTTGTCATACTTACCTTTTATGATGTTATCTTTCTTATCCACCTTATATGCCTGTCATGATACTTTTATTTATTTACTTGCTAAAAGTAATTAGACTCGCCATACTTTATGTCTGACCCTTTTTGTTTCCTCTTCTCTCTTCCGTTCCCCCCCATAGGTACGCAAGACGGGAATACTCAAGCTTAATCAGGACTTGGTTATCATCTTGCTAGGAGCTTCATTTGAAGTATTGGTCAAGTTCTTGTCTTTACTACTATGGCTTTGTCTCTTTTGGGGAATTATGCTTTTTCTTTTATATATTTCTATAATCTGATGGTACAAGATAGAAGCTCTATATTATTGTAATGGTTTTTAAGTTCCAGACTTGTGATATTTTTGACCATGATGTTATGAGTTATGTTTTAAATAAAATTTTAAATTCCGCTGCTATCTTTTATATTTGTCTTGTAATGTTATGTGTCTGTTTACCTATAACGCTTCATGAAACTTAATGCATTCTCTTAATGAGTGACATTAACTGACGTGGGGTGTCACACTTGGTATCAAAGATGAAGGTTACCAGATTAGATAAAGTTTTTGAAAACTATTTTCAAAAAGGTTTTAAAAAAAGCATTTTTCAAAAAGAAAAGTCTGTTTTGCAAAACATATTCCCCAAAGCCATATGTAATATTCTTCGATCCTTTGTTTAAATCTCTTTCCTTTTTGTTTCAACATGTCTCGGGAACCTAATATCCCTGAGGGTGTTACGATACTAGGCTGGTTCGTGGGTATCTAGAGGCCACGACGCCTACCGGAGGTCAAGCTGACGTTCCTCCCCCAGCTGCACCCGTCGTTCCTCCTCCTCCTTCTCCTCCAAGAGCAGATAATTTCGCTAAGATATGCAAAGATTTTTGTGCCATGGGAGGGAATCCATTCCGTGGAACTAAAACATTCGCAGAGATAAGGAATTGGCTCAAGGAGACCGAGGACTTGTTTGTAATCTTTGAAGAGGAAGATCGAAGAAAGATTCAGTTAGCTGACTGGCTACTGAAAGATGTAGCTTCACTCTTGTGGGAAGTAACCCAAGCTAGACATCCGGTGGAGACATGGGATGATTTTAGAATGAGATTTGAAATGAAGTTTCTTTCTCAAGCTGAGAAAAACATGCAAATGGAGAGGTTCTTGGCACTCAAACAAGGAAACATGACTGTTAAAGAATATGTGAACAGGTTCAACCAGCTGGTGAGATTTCGATTGGAACTGGTAGACACTCCGCATAAGAAAGCTTTGTGGTTTGCTAAAGGGCTGAATGAACCCCTTCATGTGTTAGCTATGTCCCATATTCCAATGGGAGCTACTTTTAAAAGGCTTGTTGATATGGCCTTGATGCATGAGGAAGACAAGGGAGAAAAGAAGGAAGTTAAGGCTAAGGAAACAACGCAAAACAAGAAGGTATGGCCCAAGAAAGGACAACAACAACAACAGAAGAAGAAAGGCGGAAAAAATGACAAGTCTAAGGATAAAAGGAAATGTCATAGTTATAGACGAGATGGTCACTTGGTCAAGGACTGCAAAAGAAGGAAGAATACTTGCTTCGATTGTGGGGAGTTTGGACACTTTGCTGGGGAGTGCCCTAAGAAACAAGGACAAGGTCAAAGGGCAGGAGCTTCTGGAGGGCAGGTGCATGCTCTCGCGACTAGTGCTCTGGACAGAGGTAGGATAATTTCCGTGGAAGGTTTGATTTCTCTTTCTCATCATCCTATTAGAACTCTTATTGATTCTGGCGCTTCACATTCATTTATATCTAGTTCCATGGTTGAATCTCTGCACTTAAATACTAGTATGGAAGTGGATCCCGTTGTTGTCTCAAAACCCCATTGGTGGTTTGGCTCATTTGTCTATGATTTGTCAGCGTTTGAGAATATCTCTCTTTGGCGTCGAGTTTGAATGCGACGTGTATGTGCTCGGTTTTATGGGCTACGATTTGATTCTAGTGATGGACTGGCTAACCATGTATGGTGTCATTCTGGATTGTGAGAGGAGGGTCGTTAGGCTTCTGACATGTCATGGAAAAACCCTCGAGATTTCTTATGACCCGCAAGGTTCTGTCATGCTAAGTTTCCTAGAGTCTCTTAATGCATCTATCGATGATTTGCGATCGGTGCCAGTAGTCTGTGAATATTCTGATGTCTTTGATGAGGTTCGGGGCTTACCTCTGAGGCACGAGATCGATTTTCGTATATATTTGGTGGACAATGCAAAGCCAGTTGCATTACCTGTGCGCCATATGGCTCCAAGAGAAAGAAGGGAGCTTAGCAAACAAGTAAGATAGCTAATTGAGAAAGAGTTTATTAGGCGAAGCATATCTAAATGGGGTGCTCCAATGGCATTCGCAACTAAAGCGGATGGTTCGCTTCGCTTGTGTATGGACTATAGAGAATTGAACAAACTCACGAAGAAGAACATGCACCCACTTCCGATGATAGATGATCTGTTTGACCAGCTTGTTGGTGCCTCGGTATTTTCTCAGATAGAATTGGCCATAAGGTTTCATCAGTTGAGGATGGTTGAGGATAGTATAGATAAGACCGCTTTTGGGACTCCAGATGGTTTCTTTGAATGGCTAGTTATGCCTTTTGGGTTGATGAATGAACCTGCCTATTTTGTTGATCTGATGAGTAGGGTGTTTCAGGAGTTTCTAAATAAATTTGTCAGGGTCTTTGTTGATGATATCTTGACCTTCTCAAAGAGTGAAGAAGAGCATGCCCAACATTTGAGAGAAGTTTTAAAAACTCTTCGTGCACATCAGCTTAAGGCAAAGTTCTCCAAGTTCCACTTTGGAGAAAAGAGGTGAGATTCCTAGGGCATGTGGTTTCTAAATAAGGGATAGTAGTAGATCCCGCAAAGGTAGTTGCATTTCAAGATTGGAAGATCCCCAATAATGCAACGGAGGTGAGCAGCTTTCTGGGGTTGGCAGACTATTATAGGAAGTTCATTAAGGACTTCGCAAAGATATAAACCCCACTCACCAGGTTGATGAAGAAGAACTTGGCATTTTCATAGGATATAGATTATGATATTTCTTTCCAATAGTTGAAGAGGGCACTGACAACATCCCCAGTCTTGACCTTGCCTGATGGAAATAAAGTGTTTATAGTTTACACTAATGCATGTGGTACAAGGCTTGGTGCGGTTTTGATGCATGAAGGGAAGGTAGTGTGTTATGGGGGTAAACAACTAAGGGTTCATGAGAAGAACTACCCTACTCATTATTTAGAGCTATTTGCCACTGTATTCACACTTAAGATGTGGCGTCATTATTTTCTTGGAGAGAAGTTCGAGTTGTACACCAATCAAATCTCTCAAGTACTTGTTTTCGCAGATGGATCTTAATTTGATGCAGCAGAGGTGGATGGAGTTCTTAGCTTCTTATGATTTCAAGATTGTTTATACCCCTGGCAAGGGTAATGTGGTGGAATATGCACTGAGTAGGCAGAGGGTGGCCTTAAGTCCTCTTTTTGTGGAGAGGAAAAGCTTGGAGTTCATATCGACTTTTGACTTTAGAACCTCCACCGAGTTTTTGCCTGTTTTGTTTGCATCGCTAGAGATACGACCTACTCTTATGGATCAGGTAGGAGCTTCGCAGTGAGATGATCCACATATTTCAGACATCTTGGATAGAATCAGTAAAGGGGAGACTTCTAGTCACCTCAATAGATATTCTATAGACGATAAAGAGTGGTTGCGACGATATGGAAGGCTTTGTGTCCCCCAATCTGGAAGTTTGATAAAGACAGTCCTAGAAGAAGCCCATCATTCTAAGATGACTATCCATCCAGGTGGTGATAAGATGTATAGGGATATGAATAGGGTTTTCTTTTGGTTGGGATGAAGAAAGATGTGTCAGAGTTTGTTTCTCAATGTTTAGTTTGTGAACAAGTCAAAGCTGAGCAAAAGAAGCCCGGTGGTTTACGTCATCCTTTGGAGGTTCCACAGTGGAGTGGAAGAGCATCTCTATGGATTTCATAGATGGTTTTCCTAGATCAAAGAAAGACAACACCAGTATTTGTGTGGTAGTAGATAGACTTACTAAGAGCACTCATTTCATTCTGGTTAAGAGCAAGAGGACGGCAACATGGTTGGTAGCAGTTTATGTTTGTGAGATAGTCCGTCTTCATGGAGTACATTCCAGTATCGTAAGCAATTGTGATCCCATTTTCACTATTGAATTTTGGAGGAGCTTGCAAGAAGCATTAGGTACAGTTTTGTTTAAGCACCGCTTATCATCCTCAGACCGATGGATAGACGGAGAGGGTGAACATAGTTCTTGAGGATATTTTAAGGCTGTGTATCCTAGACTTCGGAGGGACTTGGGAAGAGAATCTTCCTTTAGTACAGTTCGCCTACAACAACAGTTATCAAGCTAGCATTGTAATGGCACCCTTTGAAGCATTATACAGACGACCCTATAGATCACCAACTGTTGGTGGGAATCTACAGAAAGACTATTACTTGGACCAGAGATGGTCAGCGAAACCTCCCAGAAGATTGATCTTATTAGATGACAAATGAAGACCACTCAAGATAGGAAGAAATCCTACGCAGACAAGAGAAGGACTGACATTGAATTCGAAGTAGGAGACATGGTTTTCATTGAAGTTTCATCTTTGAGGAATGTGGTTCGGTTTGGATCTGTAGGGAAACTGGCACCAAGATTTGTAGGGCCATTTTCCATAACAGAAAGGATTGGCCAAATGGCCTACAGAGTAAAGCTACCCGAGAGACTATCCGACATTCACGATGTTTTCCATGTTTCCTATTTGCAGAAGTGCTTGCATGATACTGCAGAAGTTGTTGAGCCAAGTATACTGGAGGAAGTGGAAGTGGAGCGGGAGGCGACAGTTAGACGAGTTCCCACCCGTATTCTTGGATCAGAAGTTAAGAAGCTACTCAATAAAGAAATCAAGTTGATGAAGGTTTAATGGGGAGATAACCCGGAGGATGCGACTTGGGAGACCAAAGACAAGATTCGTGCTTCGTACCCTTTTCTTTTCGAGGGTATATTCTTAACTTCTTTTCTAAAGCTTTTATTTATGCTTGTTTCTATCATTTAAGTATGTCCTATCGATCTAATCTTCGACCTTTAAGTAGAAATCCTATGGATGTAAACATGTGATTGAGACATGTTATATTTGATGGATGCAAGCGTTTGCTAGTGGTTGCTTGTGGATGCATATACACACACATTAGGCACTAGATCGGCTCAATCACTCTCATACTGCATATGCATGTGTGCACATTTTTTTCTTTTAATGGATGGAAATGGATGTATCATCATATGGATGTTGCATTTGGACGGATGATTGTGCACCCATATTGAACCTACATGTTATAATAGGATTATTGCATACATGTTGGATTCATGGCACTAACATACATTGCATTAGGGAGGTCGACTTAATCAGTAGACTGCCTGATCTTCGCATTAGTATTGGGACATATACACACACCTTTGCATATGTTCATTTAAGCATTAGAAGTCTTCAAGGATAATGGATGCCTATGATTGCTGGATGAGTAGATGGGTGATGGATGGTAGGATATACATTCTTCTTAACTTGGAGATTTCGTTGATGAAATCCTTTGAGCAGCGGAGAATGTAACAGCCCGTAATTTTAATAATACTAAAAGAGGATAAATTAAATAATAATTAACTCAATATACAGAATTAAGGGAAACGGATTGCGCCATTGCGTTTGTCTCGAAATTCCAGAATTCAAAATCAGGTTCAGAAATTTCAAAATCGTTCAAATCAAGAAAATCTGGATGAGCGGGAAAATTCCTGCCCAGGGGAGTCGACGCCTTAAGGTGGTGTCGACCCCTCAAGGGGGGTGTTGACCCATAGGTCGACCCCATAATGAGGGGTCGACCCCCCTAGGGCTGACGTGGCAGGTCGGTTCTGGGGGCTGGCAGCTTTATATACGGCCTCATTTTTCTAGTTTTCTCACACTGAAATGAATGTAGGCCTAAATGTTGTCGATGCCTGGACTGAATCAAATATTTTTCTTCTTCTGCAATCAAAGTGGTGTGGATCTGTGATTCAACCTCCGCTTTCTCCTTCTAATTTTCTAGATCCGAACACTGTGAGTTTAATTAACATTTAGATTTAAATAATTAAAAGTAAAACATGATATGACTATAATTTGGATCTATCCCATTGACTGGATCATACCAGATCTATTGTAATTTATGAATCCATGATATTCTGAATTAACTGCGACTTGGATCTTAACCTTTATCGTATCAGATCTACTTTTGATTATAGATCTAATTCACTAGTTAGATCATCTTGTACCTATCATGTTGTGGGTAGATCTGTCATTAATTGGACTTTTAAATCCTTGTTTAGAACTAATCATGCCTATTATGACATCCCTGCTATGTTAGAACCAATTTTATTATCAAAGTTCACCAAATCTATTCTTATGTGTCCATCTTATCATTATGGCATTATATGTTTATGTCAATTTGGTTAGAATAATCATTTCTGTCATCTTCCCTTCAACCGTTCCCTTTTATTTTATATAGCCAGGCTACTTTCGAGCCTAGCCATGCCGTTGAAATATGCAAATGCGTTAAACGGAAACGAGGGGAAAAACATTGAAATTGGGCATAACTTGTAAATTGGGAATTTAGGCATAATTGGTAAATGGGAAATTTGGCATAACTTGAATAATGTTTATGAATATGAATTCAGGCATATAATTCATTATGAACATAATTGGGGAAAAAGGGGCATGAAAACCTATAATGACATAGGTAAAAATTGGCTAATAATAAAATGCCTAGGATTACAGTAATTAGAAACTGTAATTGCGCCTAAACACGAGGTTAGATTACACTTGTGGTGGAAGTCTTCCTGGAACTGCCCGGCATATCCAGCGACCACAAGTGGTGAATCTTATGTGAGGAGTCTAGGTACACAAACACGAGACATAGCAAGACACGAGGTTAAGCCCGATTTGTGGAATAATTGTGCCTGGACCCGCCCGGCATATCCAACATCCACAAATTGTAGGCTTAATGTGGGAGGTCTAGCACATTATAACCATAAATGGGCATGGTAATGAATTGGAATACTTAACCTAGTTGAATCCATTGGAATTGTATGAACATGAACTTGAATAGGGGTTAAGTAAATTTGGTTGAACAGTGGGTGGGTTAAGTAAATCTCAGGGGGTGGGTGATATTCATATATACACCCACAAACTTAACCTAAAGGGTTTATGTAATTAAAGACACCAATAGGTATACATAGCCGGTGGAAATCCTAGTGGGGATACAAGACAAGGGGGGAGCTTGTATCATCTTTCAGTAACCCATATAACGGTATCGAATGAGTACTCCGCCCTAGGTCGTAGTTGCGCCACGCTTACTGGGCTGATTGTAAGAGATACAAGCGTGGAGGACGGTGTGGGCGACGCAAACCAACCGGGGACATGTGCGTACATGGGCCGAGTAGAGGGGGGATAAGACGACTGTGACACCAGTAGATATGGTTGTGCACATCAACGAAGGTTTGCCACTTTAGGAAGTGATACCTCCTACCGTGGGGCCAAAACAGGGTATCTACGGAGTAGGGAGTCGATCAATTAGGGTAATGGCTAGGATACATCTATAATCTCGTAAAGTTTAGGAGCCTGTTAGGATTGGGCTGCCTATGGATTGTATGGGGTTAAAATCTCTCACTAGAAATATGCCTAGGTCTACCATCTTATAGTTGTTAGGATCTCATTTGTAATGACCCGGATATTTGACGGTGTAATAATTAACTTATTTAATTATTTAAATAACGAATATATTATTTAATCGACGACGTTAGAACGTATAATTATATTATAATTAAAATCGAGATTGAAATGGCGCTGCAGTTCGTAATTTGGCGATTCAAACTTCAACTGAAGGTACAAGATTCGTTTTAAATCGGATTTCTGTGAAACAAGAAACGTGTGGAGCTGGTGGAGTATATTTTTCTAGTGAAAGAGAAAAATCAGGGTTTCGTCGTGTATATTTTGAGATATGTCCAAATCAAATTTTAAAATAGTCGCTATATAATCGTTTATCGACCATAACGGTTTATTCGATATAACTAGATATCGGGTTTGAATTTAGATAAGGTTCTTTTGAGACATAACGATAATTTAATTTTTAGAATTTTACTGTAATTTTTAATTAATTAAATAAGCAACTTTTTATTTGGAGTGTTTTGCACCCAGTGACGATATTTTGGGGTTTCACAATATGAGTTAATCTACCGGTATTTTTACATTTTTGAAATCCTGGTACCTTACTGGTCACAATGGTATTTTTATATCTGTCCATAACAATTCGTAAAGGAATGAAATCCGACATAACGGGGTTTGCGAAAACATTTTATAACCCAACATGAGTCTAACCTATGCAATGCTTGGTATGTGAATACTCGGTGTCCACGAAGCAACCTACTGCACCGTTCCTTCTTCACTAAAAAGAATTGAAATCCTATAAATATCTTACTTTGCCCTTACCAACCTAAAACATTATCTCTCTGATCAAAGAAAGGGCCACGCCCCTAAAATTTTCTCAACCACTAGATTCCGTGGCCCTCAAATGAAAACGTGGCCTTCAAAAGGTCCACACCCATTCCAACTTAGAACTATAAATATACGAGTCCAGGCCATCTTCATTCGTTTGCTCAAGGAAGAAATACACGAGCAAAACCATTAGCTACTCAAGCAATTATCATTCTTCAGGAAAACTTATAAAAAATGCTTGTTGGCGCAGATTACGAGAGGCAAGGCGCCTCATGTTGGCGACATGTGGTGAGTTTTGGTGTCCGGAAACTTCGCCAAATTTCCTGTAGCGTTCAGACTGGTCCGGGATCGCGATAGGGGGCGGAGGGAATGAGCGTGAGTGGTGCTTTCACATGAAATGGCTGTGCGTGAGAACAGGGAGTACTGTGGCATCTCGAATGTGATATTGGGAGGAGGGGTATATACATATATGGACGTGAGTTTTGTGGAGTGATTTATATATTTGATTTTGTATGATGGTGGAGAAAGAAGTCGCAATGGAGGAAAGCAGGAGGAGATGCGTCAGTTATTTTTGGAGGAAGAACAAAAGATTGAGCAGCATGGTAGTAGTGGTTTCGAAAACCCTAAAGGAGGCCATGCTGAGTGATTATGTGTGATGTGTAATTATGTACACGAGCATGGGGGTTCGAGAAATGGTGTAGTTGATGTGATGAAAATGCACCTGTACGTGAATTTGTGTGGATCAGGGTGTAAGAAGAGTTCGATACTTCCACCTGTAAGGTTCGGTCTGTGTGAAAATGTGGAGATGGGCTTTAATTCAAATGGGCTGAGATGGGCCTGGGTTTAAAAGGGGAGTGGACTGGAATTGAATTTAAATGAAGGATGGGCCGAGCTATTTTGGATGAAGCCCATTTCAATTTAAAGTAAAGAAAAGAAAATCCCAAAGTTTAGAATTGCCGACTATTTCATATCTTTAAATCAAAGGGAAAGGAGCGCGAACGAAGAATAATATTTAGACAGTGGCTCGGGCACATTAAGCAAATTAGATGATAACCATGAAACTGTCAGCCGTTCATGATACGAAATTAGAATTGAATAAACCAAGATCTGACGGAATCATGCTGACGAATAGAATTTTCTGGAACTGATCAGGGCTATCGACGCAAACCGTTATATAACGATTAACGGGCCAATGTGAGTAAAACTCACTAACTCTCCTCAATTTATATTTTAATATAAATTGTACTTTATTTATTGACTGCTGTAGATTGATTGTTAAACTGGACTATTAAATAGATTTGATTGAAAACGTAGTTATAGTTAATCTATGTACTGTTAATCAAATATGGTTCTGTACAGCAGGATATTTCATTTCAAAATGAAATATGATGTATATTATACTGTGTAACATCTGTGGATGCAGGGAGACAGGTTGGAGGAATCCGACTGGGTTCCTCAACAATTATTTTACTGTTTTCATATATTGTGATATATGTTGGGATTTATAATCTGTTATTGATTATGGATGTTAGAACGATATTGATCATCGTTGTTCGATATTTTAAATATCATAAGAAACCCTGAGTTGTGAAATGGAATATTTCAATGTATATTGAAATAAAGAAATTTTATAAAATCACAGGATTTTATATAAGGAAATTATTTATAAAACGAACACGGTTTTATAAAAGGAAAGTATTTATAAAACGAATAGAGTTTTATAAAAGGGATATTTATTTAGAAAATAAATAGAATTGAAAAGGGAAATATTTATTTAGAAAATAAATAGAATAAAGGAATATTTATTCGTAACGGTAAATAGAAGTTGTAAATAGGAAATATTTGTAACGGTAATTAGAAGTTATAAAAAAAAGGGAATAGTTGTAACGGAAAACGTAGTTTATCAAAAGGAGTTAATCAAACGTAGTTTATCAAAAGGAGTAAATCAAACGTAGTTTATCAAAAGGAGTTAATCAAACGTAGTTTATCAAAAGGAGTTAAACAAACGTAGTTTATCAAAAGGAGTTAATCAAACGTAGTTTATCAAAAGGAGTTAATCAAACGTAGTTTATCAAAAGGAGTTAATCAAATGTAGTTTATCAAAAGGGGTTAATCGAATATAGAAATTTAGAAGTGAAGTTAAACAAAAATTAGAAACTGACTAGAGATTGGTAAGTTGAATATTTTTCTGAGTGTTGATCTGATGTTGGTTTCGGCCTTCGGGGTTTATACTTAGAGAATTGTTCTCTTGCTAGTTTACAGTCAAGGACTAATAATTGTGGAATGGTAGTGATGCGTAAATGAGGATTGGAAATGTTTTCCAATGTAAATAACGTATATTTTCTAATCATGGAAAATAAGGAAATATGAATATATATGTGTATATATATATGATGATGGTTGATCGATCAAATTTCTATCTAGAAATAAGATCGTTGTTTGTACACCGACATGTTTTCATTGATAGTTAAATCACAGACTATCAAGTTTTGACCATTTTACGTTGTAAATATGGAGAGACCGGTTGGATTATTATCCAAAGAACCACTCCATATTGACATAAGCGTTGTGATCAAATACGATGAAGATAATTGAAGACGGTGTTATGCAAGGGCTGTCCTGTTTACAGAATAGTGCCTTCGGTTTCGTTCAATCCTAGAACGAACGTATATGGACGAATGTCTGACAGAATATTTCCAATGATCGAATGAGTTGGACTGTACAAATATATACGGTGGCCAACGGATTTATTCCCTTCGCATAATATCCAGAATCTATTTGTGCAGATCCAACTAATGATTAACGGATCTGATAATGTGGCATTCAAAGTAATCGTGCTATCAATGAATGGAAAGTAAGCGTAGCTTCTAGCCTCATCAACCGGTAAATGACAGAAATAGGGTAGGCAGCATGGCTAAGTCGGTCGCACCGAAGTAGGGTGTATAATCACCTATCTAGAGAATATTCATTTGCTTCTTAAATCTATCAATGCTGTCCCGTATATATATACGGGAACGGTTGCTGATCCCAACTGTTGGTGATGTACATTCGATACACTCAAGCGAAATGAGTGGTCGGTCATGTGTGGCTGAGTTGCAAGATGTTCTTGTTGAACTCCAGTGTATCGTTCCTAGAGTACACTGATCGGAAGGTGGTTCCATACCTTGTCATAGTTGGAAACCCAATCATCCAATACGCACCTGCGGTTTTGATTGTATACTATATATGTAGAACGTGAGATGCAAGCGTTTCTACTAGACTGATATCTATTTGTATTTAGACATTATCATAATATCAGAATGATATTGCTTTTCAAAGATGTTTGGATTCTCATAAGGGAAAACCCGTTCCGTATTCACGGCGTGGTTTTATGAGATATCATATACCTGTTTAAATGATTTGAGTTTACTCACACCAGTCACATGACTGACCCGGAGTTTATTTGTTTTGTCTTCCCTAAACTCTTGGGTGCCTAAATTTGTACGGGCAGTCAAGTAGTCGGGATTTACAGATGCACTTGGAGAGCTTGGAGTAGGAGGCTTCAGCAGTCGATAGCTATTATTTATTCCGCTGTGATGTTATATGTTGTACTCTGAAAATGGTATGTATAATAAGTTATAACTTTGTATTTCAAAAGTTATGTTATATTTTATTCATTCCGCTGTGAGATTCGTGTTACTCTGATGATGTTGTTGTGGTCTTCTTCTTCTTCTATTCTAAGTTTCTATCTTATCTATCCTCACCCTCTATCTTCTTTCTATTAGTTTCTTGAATTTCCAGTGCAATTTGGGGTTGGACTTATGTTATTTAGTCAGCTCAAATTGGACCGGATTTTCGGGTCACTACAGTTGGTATCAGAGCTTAAGTTAAGCAAATTACCTTGGCTCTGTGGCATTACTCAGTAGAGATGGGGTTAGTAATACCCTAGATTGAGTTGAGTGTATATATACGAGTGAACGTATTTGTTATTTGATATAAAAATTTGTTTTATATTGTGGAGCTTTATTGGTTGAGTGGCTTATAAATTCTGGTCGTTGGTGGGGCACCACAATATCGATAGGGGTTTCTAAACACTCGAACACGATGAACCAACATGATATGTTTTGATATTAACATAGTATAATTGGTTGTGTTGGTTGTTATTATAATCAGATGAGATTATAAAAAGGCGAAATGGTTATAGATAACTAATCAGAATTCATATAAGTAAAGTATATGAAATAAGATGAATTAAATCTGAAATTAAATCAGGAGTAGGAATTAAAATAAGGAAATTTTAAGTTCCTGGGAGATTTTGAAAATGTTTTCAAATTGGAAGTTTTATAGTATTGAACTCACTTCGATAAACTGGGAGATGACCCTGATGAGTGTGGCCACATCATCAGTGTTCATTTTCGAGTTCTAAGTGACGGATTACTACCAAAGATTTTGTTTTTGAATTATTTTGAGAAAACAAGTGTTTAGAAATTCAAAGGTTTTGAATTGGTATTATGGTTTCAAATTGATTTGAAATAAACCCAGGAATATAAATTCTGGAATTAAGATTTAACTTATGAAAATAGATTAAAATATTGAAAGTGAATAAATTAATTTGAATTAAACTTGGACAAGGTTATATATAATATGGAATTATATTGGGATGATATCGAGTAAGTTGATTGATTTTATAAGGATTTGGAATCAAGAATTGTACTTAAGTTTGAAATGGAATTTGACTTGAGTATAAGAAATTGCTTGAGTTTGAGGATAAAAACTGATAGGAGATGGATTGGAATGACATTGGTATATGTTAAATTGATAACCAATGGGAATGGTATAATGATATGGTCAGCAAAAAGGTACAAGTTTATATTTCATATAAGTTGGAATTTATGAGCCGATTTGGCAAGCCGCTTGGCGTTTTGATTTTCTTTTGGGTTGGAGAAGGCCTAGAGAGGCGAGTCGTGGTTTTACCGATAGGGCTGTACAAAGGAGGTTATGGAGAAACTTTCAGAAAAATTTAAGCGTTAGAAAATTTTCAGAATTTTTGAAAATTTAGGTTAGTCGGAAGGAATTAATATTTTACTCAATATTAATTGGTTCAGTTGAAATCAGAAATAAGGGGTAAACAAATCTTAGGAATTCCAATAGATAGGGTCGTCCTCTACCTTAGCAATTTCGAGGACGAAATTATTTTAAGTGGGGAAGAATGTAATGACCCGAATATTTGACGGTGTAATAATTAACTTGTTTAATTATTTAAATAACGAATATATTATTTAATCGACGACGTTAGAACGTATAATTATATTATAATTAAAATCGAGTTTGAAATGGCGCTGCAGTTCGTAATTTGGCGATTCAAACTTCAACTGAAGGTACAAGATTCGTTTTAAATCGGATTTCTATGAAACAAGAAACGTGTGGAGCTGGTGGAGTATATCTTTCTAGTGAAAGAGAAAAATCAGGGTTTCGTCGTGTATATTTTGAGATATGTCCAAATCAAATTTTAAAATAGTCGCTATATAATCGTTTATCGACCATAACGGTTTATTCGATATAACTAGATATCGGGTTTGAATTTAGATAAGGTTCTTTTGAGACATAACGATAATTTAATTTTTAGAATTTTACTGTAATTTTTAATTAATTAAATAAACAACTTTTTATTTGGAGTGTTTTGCACCCAGTGACGATATTTTGGGGTTTCACAGTATGAGTTAATCTACCGGTATTTTTACATTTTTGAAATCGTGGTGCCTTACTGGTCACAATGGTATTTTTATATCTGTCCATAACAATTCGTAAAGGAATGAAATCCGACATAATGGGGTTTGCGAAAACATTTTATAACCCAACATGAGTCTAACCTATGCAATGCTTGGTATGTGAATACTCGGAGTCCACGAAGCAACCTACTGCACCGTTCCTTCTTCACTAAAAAGAATTGAATCCTATAAATATCTTACTTTGCCCTTACCAACCTAAAACATTATATCTATGATCAAAGAAAGGGCCACGCCCCTAAAATTTTCTCAACCACTAGATTCCGTGGCCCTCAAATGAAAACGTGGCCTTCAAAAGGTCCACACCCATTCCAACTTAGAATTATAAATATACGAGTCCAGACCATCTTCATTTGATTTCTCAAGGAATAAATACACGAGCAAAACCATTAGCTACTCAAGCAATTATCATTCTTCAGGAAAACTTATAAAAAATGCTTGTTGGCGCAGATTACGAGAGGCAAGGCGCCTCATGTTGGCGACATGTGGTGAGTTTTGGTGTCCGGAAACTTCGCCAAATTTCCTGTAGCGTTCAGACTGGTCCGGGATCGCGATAGGGGGCGTAGAGGATGAGCGTGAGTGGTGCTTTCACATGAAATGGCTGTGCGTGAGAACAGGGAGTACTGTGGCATCTCGAATGTGATATTGGGAGGAGGGGTATATACATATATGGACGTGAGTTATGTGGAGTGATTTATATATTTGTTTTTGTATGATGGTGGAGAAAGAAGTCGCAATGGAGGAAAGCAGGAGGAGATGCGTCGGTTATTTTTGGAGGAAGAACAAAAGATGGAGCAGCATGGTAGTAGTGGTTTCGAAAACCCTGAAGGAGGCCATGCTGAGTGATTATGTGTGATGTGTAATTATGTACACGAGCATGGGGGTTCGAGAAATGGTGTAGTTGATGTGATGAAAATGCACCTGTACGTGAATTTGTGTGGATCAGGGTGTAAGAAGAGTTCGATACTTCCACCTATGAGGTTCGGTCTGTGTGAAAATGTGGAGATGGGCTTTAATTCAAATGGGCTGAGATAGGCCTGGGTTTAAAAGGGGAGTGGACTGGAATTGAATTTAAATGAAGGATGGGCCGAGCTATTTTGGATGAAGCCCATTTTAATTTAAAGTAAAGAAAAGAAAATCCCAAAGTTTAGAATTGCCGACTATTTCATATCTTTAAATCAAAGGGAAAGGAGCGTGAACGAAGAATAATATTTAGACAGTGGCTCGGGCACATTAAGCAAATTAGATGATAACCATGAAACTATCAGCCGTTCATGATACGAAATTAGTATCGAATAAACCAAGATCTGACGGAATCATGCTGACAAATAGAATTTTCTGGAACTGATCAGGGCTATCGACGCAAACCGTTATATAACGAATAATATTTAGACAGTACCCTAACATCTACTGGATCTTACAACTTTCAAGAATTGTAAGTTCAGTAATTTCATTTCTAATCTTATGTTTCGATAAATTCTTATTTGACAATCACACATACAATTTCATTTAATTTGTTCCTCTACTGCGGGTGATAGATATTGAGAAAGTCTACTGAACAACGCAAACTATAAAATTTGTATGCGACTTATAGATGAGGTAATCATCACCAGTGCACTGCAGTTTTCAATGTGACGAAGGAATGAACAGCAGGTCCTAATCTTATGACGGGTAATTTGCAAATCCCGTGTTTGTGACATTTTAACAGTTTTATTTGGTTGATAACTATGATTGGGTTTACTATGTTGAATCTAAAAATGAAACCATGCTCTTCATATACTAGTTTCTTAGATTTACTTATCATGCTATGATTAATGACAGGAAAGAAAGATGTATTACTGTCTTTTGTATATAACACATACATATCCAATTATTTTGATGGATAATTGGATTGATATCATACTTTCGCAATTGGACTTTGTATGTTTATCGAATTAAATAAGATATTGTGCAATATTAAACTGTTTAATTATTACTTAACAATTGTTTCCCTTTTAGAGATCCAAAGTAACGACAAGGTACAATGCAATATAGTGAAAATGATCTAAATGTGAATATTTTTATCGTCAGAGTTTGAATTGTAACCAAATTTCATTCCGCTGTTCCAAAATCTAATTTAAAAACTAAGATGTTTACTTATTTTGTTATGTGAGTTAGAATAGGTTATTGTTTAAGAAATAAAATTGGTGATCTAGGTAGTGTAGGAGTGCTAAATGGATGGTTGACCTGTTCTAATATAGACTTTCTAATTTTACTCAATCGTTCATATATAGGCTTCCTAATTTTTATCAAAATTGGTCCTTTATAATGATATAAATAGATAATAAACTTATTGGTCCACTATAATTGTGTATATGGAGGCATTTTGCTGAAATCATTACTGTTTATTTTAAATAAAAGGTATCTTTATTGAAATATAATGCTAAGAATACTTATTTTCCCATAGAAGGTAACTTGTATATAAATGTTATTTCCCATACTTAAGTAACCATTTCATTCTCCATAGTTTTGCTTCGTGAACAGAAACAATAATTTATATCTTTAAGATAGTGCAAGAAGCACTGTTGGAAGCAGCATTTATTAATTTCTTAACTATGTTGGTACTCTTTCATAGAGGACAAAAACATGTTCTGAAGTTTCCTGATTTTATCAGGAAGGAAGGATACATGACGTTCCCTGAAATGTCAATAGGTAATAAAAAATGAAATTCATGTTCGATCTTTCTTCCTTAGGTTTTAGAGTTCATCTTACTTCAACCGTGCATTTCCATTGCAACTTGACCTATGTACTTTTCTCATTCTTTATTTGATGCAGACGTTAATGAGATACAAGTTATAAATACAAAATAATCGATCTATACATAAGTTTATGCAAGATGTTGAAAAAAACATTTCTGTGAAATCAAAAATATTTATCCAGGGTAAATTTTGTCATTTTCTATGCATACAACAGCTATTTTGAAATATCGAGTCATATTTTTCGACCTCTCACATATGCATACCACATAATTACTTCCCTTCAAACTCCACTTTCTTCTTTTAAAATTAATCCACGGTACTTGAATCAAAATAGAAATTAAGAATCCAAAAATCAGATTCACAATTTTAACCATTATTCAAAATTACTCTATCGCTTTTATAATATATACTTGAGTCTATGGAGATGTGGTTGGTGGAAGAAGAGGCATAGTGCTGAAAATATGTGATGGTATACATCTTGGTTTTTAAACGTTATAGATCGAGTTCCTAGTTTGCAGTATCCTTCCACTTTCGCATTTAAGTTTTTGTTCGACGGTTCATTTGCTTAATGGGTGTTAGCAAACGTAAATTACCAGTAACGCTAACCCTATTAGGAATTGGTGATCCCAGTGGTAAACTTTCATGTTGAAATCAAAAATATTTATCTAGGGTAAATGTAAAAACCCCGAACCCCGTACTGACGACAGCAAGGGTAATCCTTGGAATATAACACATAAACATATAATAGCAGAACAGAATTAAATAAATACACTAGATAATGCACAATAGAATATACTGGATAAAAGTAATCATCAGAGTTACACAGTATACAGGATCATACTTAGTACAAATACAGTTCAGCTATACATAAATGTCTACAGCGGAAAACAAACATAATATGTACAATAGGAGCTGAACAACATAAAAAGAGATAAATGATAGAATCCATCTTCAGCTCCAGCTATCCAGAGAAAGCCAGCTAAACCTGAATACAAGGCTGCCCATGTAGAAAAAGGGGCACCCGTGTTTGAAAGTGAAACAAACTAGGAGTCAGTCATGGGACTGGTATGAGAAATCTACTCAACACATTATGAATATGGCTAATCACAGGACCACGCCACTTTCGCGGAACGGGTTTACTCCATCGAATCGCTAGTGCTTTAAAAACAAATCATTCTTTTAAACATCGAATTGCTTTTTATAAAAATGAAGCCATTATAAGACTCAGTTCCCATCACACAATGCAAAGCAAACCGGAGGATAGAGTTTTACCTTATAATGGCCAAAATATGGTTGATACGAATAAAACAAAAGCACTTGATATTATTACTAGTGTTTACATGTTTCAAAACAACTTCGAATCATAACTATCAATCATAGACGGCATGGGTACCATATATCATGTCGCAATGTATATATACAATTAAAACCGCACGGTCACGTATTTGGAAATTGGATTTCCGTCATGAACCAAGGCAAAAGATAGTCCTTGCCGACTTCGAGACAATCTAGCCCATGTCTCAGGCAAGCGCGCAGGCAAGCCTTGGATCGTCAGGGCCGGTCCACCGACGTGAATTATTATGCCTGAACACTACGTTTCTCCGCCCTATGGGGGCGTAAACGAGCCAATGAATGACTCCATCGGACCTGGATCGTCCGATCAAACCGAGGCGCCTCGCAACAGCAACAACCATATAAGTCAAACTCGTCAGGACGTGTAAAACCACTGACGCCACTTCTAGCTAGAAAGAAACGCAGGCCCTCCCTGACGTCCTCTCCCGTTTCTGGTTCATACCGGGGTGTGAGGCTCGCGATTTTACGTTATACACAAAGCTACGCCACACAGGCGGTGCTTTGATCATCAACCACAAGACTTTGCTTTTCAACAGAAGCCCTAATCACTGCATCTTAGCATGCCACACAGGCAATTCACGCCATGTCACTGATGGCTATCAATCACACAGAATGAATTCCAATGTCAGACACACAATCCATTTGCAAGTCCGTTCTGGGTCGGAACGAAACCGGAGGCACTATATACCTCGCAAACCCATCGATCACCACGTACGTCTGGACGATCACCACTCATTATCCATATTTCGAGATGCCTCCCAATCAGGACCTCGGTTACCATCTAAACGAGGTGAAGATCTCCGGTCTTCGACAACCGTCTTCATCTTCGATTTCTTATCGTCGATTCAGTTATTCAGAATGGGATAAACCCGATCTTTCTGAGCAACTCGCGTATAAAATAAACTAACCGTCTATCAGTAAGAGAACGATTTCCCAAATATTAACCAGAAGGCCGAAACCAACATCAGATCGACACCCAGGAAACCATTCGACTTAGCCAACCTTCAGCTAATTTCTAAAACACATATATATCGTTTATAATATTTTATAAAGATTTATCGCTATTTTTATTTATTTTAAAATAGCCAATTTATTCAAAACGACGCTTCGGGCCATAACACGACCGTGATGCTGTTTTTCTTCAGATTTGATTTACACATATCTGAAAATCTAACCGTTGGATCTTCAAAAAATTTACATCATTAGAAAGATCTTTTCAAAATGAATCCAACGGTTCCAGTTTTGGGAAAATCCGACGGTCGGATCTCCCGGTATAATCGTTTGAAGTTTCGATTTCAAAATACGAACTGTAGCGTCGTTATTCGATTAAATATAATTATATTTTTATATATATAAATATAATCGATTCTGCCGCTGTTTTTCTTCAGATTTGAATTAAACATTCCAGACAATCCAACCGTTGGATTTTTACAAAGTTGGTGCCGTTGGAAAGATATTTCCAAAGCGAACCCAACGGTTGTGATTTCCGGAAAATCCGATGGTCGGATCTCCCGTACTAATCGTTTGAAATCACGGTTTCAAAATACGAACTGCAGCGTCGTTATTCGATATATTTTAATTCCATTTATATATATATATATATATATATCGATTCTTCGATTTCAAAGCTATATTATTTTCATACATTTGATAAAAATGATATTTTTATCTAACTGGCTTCTATTTCAACACTTCACTATTTTTACCAATTCATGTATATAATAAAAATGTGATTTTTAATGTAAAGCAATTTATTTCAAAACACGATTATTTTATATAGTTAATATAGGTGATAAAAATAGGATTTTTATTATAAAACAATTTATTTCAAAACAAGATTATTTTATACATTTCATATTGATGTTAAAAATGGGATTTTTATTATAAAACAACTTCTTTCAAAATATGAATAACATTCAACACATGAATTTCAATTCAACGAATGAATATCGATTCAACACATGAAGGTTTTCTATAGTTTATATAAATCGATAAAAAGGTGACTTTTATATTTAAAACACGAATACCATTCAACACATGAATTTCAATTCAACGAATGAATATCGATTCAACACATGAAGGTTTTCTATAGTTTGTGTATATATATATATATATATATATATATATATGTGATTTTTATATTTAAAACACGAATACCATTCAACAAATGAATTTCAATTCAACGAATGAATATCGATTCAACACATGAAGGTTTTCTATAGTTTGTATATATAGATAAAAATGTGATTTTTATATTTAAAACACGAATACCATTCAACACATGAATTTCAATTCAACGAATGAATATCGATTCAACACATGAAGGTTTTCTATAGTTGGTATATATAGATAAAAATGTGATTTTTATATTTGAAACACGAATACCATTCAACACATGAATTTCAATTCAACGAATGAATATCGATTCAACACATGAAGGTTTTCTTTAGTTGGTATATATAGATAAAAATGTGATTTTTATATTTAAAACACGAATACCATTCAACACATGAATTTCAATTCAACAAATGAATATCGATTCAACACATGAATTTCAATTCAACGAATGAATATCGATTCAACACATGAAGGTTTTCTATAGTTGGTATATATAGATAAAAATGTGATTTTTATATTTAAAACACGAATACCATTCAACACATGAATTTCAATTCAACGAATGAATATCGATTCAACACATGAAGGTTTTCTATAGTATATATAAATCGATAAAAAGGTGATTTTTATATTTAAAACACGAATACCATTCAACACATGAATTTCAATTCAATGAATGAATATCGATTCAACACATGACGGTTTTCTATTCAACGAACATATATAGTTTCAACAAATGAAAATAAATTCAAGCACATGAATATTATTCAAAATTTCGGCAGCATAACGGCAGGGTAGTTAAACCCGGGGCCGTCCCTAGTATGGCTCCTCGCTCTACCTTAAAGCCTCGCAGCTTCTGACAATGGGGAATCATGCATCTAGTTCGCACGCAGGCGGCATGTATATATTTTCCATTTCCACAAACTAATCCTATGTGGGTTTCAACCAAATATTTCTTAACCACAAACGGGTATTTTTCAACCACAAATCAATCAATTCCAACCACAAACAATTCCAATCAACCATTCGCTATCAATCAATTTTCACACCAATCACAATCAATCAATATCGTCCATGGTTTGTGGACGAGGGGCGTATATATATATATATATATATATATATATATATATATATATAGCATTTCACTTCTATTTCAACACATATATAATTTTTACAACGCATATACAACTTATACATCGAACATACAACTTATACAACGCTTATACAAGAGGTGTACAACGCTTATATAACTCATACATCGACTATATAATTTATACATCGTCGTTTTCCATATCATTTATAAATTAGAAATCTCCCATTGGGTTCCACTCCACCAAAAATAGCAGAAGGCTCAGAAAAATATGCAATCTCTTCTAGAATGTAGAAGACGTCCACACGAGTCCACTGTCTCTTGTTTCACTGAATTTCGTCAAGAAACGAAAACGATATGGTTTTTACAGTGAAATCAAAAACGGTAGCGCTTAGAAGTGCTATTATATAGTTAATTTAAATATAGGCCGCATACCTCCTTGTTTTCTTCAAAACTAGGTTTTCAAATATCGGCTAATCCGTGAACCTTGAGGAGAATCAGACTTCGTAGCGTCGTAGAGCTCCGAGGCACGCACCCAACGCCACTAGTGGCGTTCCGATCGATGTTGTCAGGAGGGCACGGCGGCGAGCTAAAGGCGGCAACTTCGGGGCCGTAGATCTCCACGATGGTTGAACGATGGAGGGAGTAGCTTACATGGATTTGAAGAGGAAGGAGGGATCTTTAAAAAGTTGCAAAGGAGGGAGTGGTTTCGGTGAGAGGAATCGCCGGAATTTGATCGGGAAGCTCTGAACTGGTTTCCGCCGACGATCGTATACAGGGAGAGAGAAAAGGGATGGCCCAATCAGATATTTTTTTATATTTATAATTTTTAAAAATCCAAAAATACCCCCTATCTCATACGAACTCCAATCCAAACCCAACGACTGTCGTCCCTAGCGTTTTACCCCCATTCCGGACACAATGGGATATGTTTCGAAGGCCCATTCGAATGTTTCAGTCAGTTTTTCTTCAAATTAAAATATGAAACATTCAATATTAAATTTGAACGTACACTTCAATCTGCAAGGGCCACAACTGATTCGAATTTTTTTAGAAAACTAGCTATGTTTTGACGATACGGTCCCAATAAAACTAGTTTCGTCGAATTCTGAGACCGTTTGCAAAAAGGCCCATTTCTGGTCGATCCAATTTAACCGTAATTGACCAAAACACATTTCCCTTTGCCACGCTCACATACTAGCTTCAAAAATTATAAAATTTGAAACCTAGCAATAACTTCACATCCCGGACCCAACAAAAGTGGTTTCGTCGAATCCCGAGGTCGTATGCAAAATGGCCAATTTCACGGGCTATATAAATTCCATAGCGACCTTTCTGAAAATTCATTTGGCCATAACTATTGCTTTCTGCTATGAAACTTCGATTTTTCAGATTCGTTAGAAAGATATTCACTAACAGATTTAAATATTTTTGGTTTCACTCAAATCCGTTTTGTTTTGCACCCGGTACAGTCTGTCGAAGTTTGAATTCAAATTTTGAAACTACCGCGCCTTTTCAGGCCTTGTTTATAATTCAAAGTAATTATATTCCTTTTCAAACGTCGATTCAAACTCACTTTTCATTGCTATTATTTAAAATATTTATTTTAAATATTTAAAATCCATTATTTTAGCCAATTTAAAAAATTTAAATTGGTTCAGATTTTCTGGGTCGTTACAATCTCCCCCACTAAAACTTTTCGTCCCCGAAAAGGAACAAAGTCGAAAGTGGTTTGATTTATCAACTCTACATTCGATCTGGCTTCCATTCTCCAACTTTTCAGTTTCTGAGAATTTTCAAATTCTTCAAAAATTTGGCTAACACCCGGAATTTTTGAAAAATTTCGCCATAACCTCCTTTGTACGGGGAGGGGTTTGGAAATTTATTGGGCCGTATTAGGTACCCAATAAATCCTAATAAGCATACACATATTTATAGTGATATATTCTGGTGTTTACAGGGGAGTGTGTATTGCTAATAACTCCAGAGAATAAATTCTCGTCACCCTGCCAAAGCCTGAGGGAGTGTGTATTTTAAATGCTCCAGAGGATAAATACTCGTCACCTCGTCCCGTGTGGGAAATAAATAGTCCATGTGCCGTATCTAATGACTAGAGAGACGTAGTTATTGTCAACTCCAGACCCGTGTGGGGTTTTTATTAATCTGGCAATTTTATCGTTACAATTTAAATAGTCCATATCAGTCATCAGTTCAACCTGTAAAATATAGTCATCGCCATACAAGCCACTCGCTCGTATGGTAAATCTTCCACCTCGTCACACAAGCTCCAAATGCTTATGTGGTATATGATGAAGTATGCCTATCTTCAGAAGTATGCCATGTAGTGTAGTTCAAAATTAATTGTTACTATCCTATGGCGACAGTTATTTTTACACACAGAATAACCAGCACTCCGCATCCAATGGCATTCACAGGAGTTGATATAATAATAAAAGTGCGCATCCAACTCATTAAGGTTTACCTATTTGTCGGGCACACAAATAAAAACTTTACTCAACAGCTATCCAATTACCTGTTCAAACATATATAATGCACATGTATATATTTCTATCTATTTTCTAATCAGTTCAATGTATGATTTAAATGAATAAATTCTACCATTATTCTATTATTGATTAAATTACTATCGTTCTAATAATTTAATTAATCAAATTTACTATCACACAACACACAACACAATCAATTTGTTTTTAACCTTTCAAAAATATATATCTTTTCTAAATGTTCAAAAATCATATTTCTAAAACCAAATTAGATATATAATCACAAATACGTTACTTATAAACATATTATTCTCGACTCGTTCTATGGCACTTCTGATCCCATCTCTAACGAGTTATTCTGTTTCTGCTCTACTCATACTAGGATATTACTGATCCTATCTGTATTGAGTTACCCGTCCTAGAACACTACTGGTTCTATCTCTGACGAGTTCGTTAATGTGTTATATACCAGAGCCGAGCTTAACCAAAGCTCTGATACCAAAATGTAAAATAGCCGACGAACTCCGGTAGGCTTTGCAACCATCCCTTCATCCCCCAAGCAGCAGGTAATACCCACCGTGGCTCCTAAATGGTCCCCCAATCCCTTGTTTTATGGCGACCCTCTCGAGTCTCGCGCCTACTGGCGAACCAACGCTCTAAACTGCGACATGTAGGGGTAAGAGTCTCCCGTTCGCCACCAAACCGCGAAGCGAGAATCCCCTATCATGCATACCCGGCCTACTCAGGGCCAGCAACAAGGACCGGTATGAGAAATCTACTCAACACATTATGAATATGGCTAATCACAGGACCACGCCACTTTCGCGGAACGGGTTTACTCCATCGGATCGCCAGTGCTTTAAAAACAAATCATTCTTTTAAACATCACAATGCTTTTTATAAAAATGAAGCCATTATAAGACTCAGTTCCCATCTCACAATGCAACGCAAACCGGAGGATAGAGTTTTACCTTATAATGGCCAAAATATGGTTGATACGAATAAAACAAAAGCACTTGATATTATTACTAGTGTTTACATGTTTCAAAACAACTTCGAATCATAACTATCAATCATAGACGACATAGGTACCATATATCATGTCGCCATGTATATATACAATTAAAACCGCACGGTCACATATTTGGAAATCTGATTTCCGTCATGAACCAAGGCAAAAGATAGTCCTTGCCGACTTCGAGATAATCTAGCCCATGTCTCAGGCAAGCGCGCATGCAAGCCTTGGATCGTCAGGGCCGGTCCACCAACGTGCATTATTATGCCTGAACACTACGTTTCTCCGCCCTATGGGGCGTAAACGAGCTAACGAATGACTCCATCGGACACGGATCGTCCGATCAAACCGAAGCGCCTCGCAACAGCAACAACCACAGTAGTCAAACTCGCCAGGGCATGTAAAACCACTAACGCCACTTCTAGCTAGAAAGAAACGCAGGCCCTCCCTGATGTCCTCTCCCGTTTCTGGTTCATACCGGGGTGTGAGGCTCGCGATTTTACGTTATACACAAAGATACGCCACACAGGCGGTGCTTTGATCATCAACCACAAGACTTTGCTTTTCAACAGAAGCCCTGATCACTGCATCTTAGCATGCCACACAGGCAATTCACGCCATGTAACTGATGGCTATCAATCAAACAGAATGAATTCCAATGTCAGACACACAATCCATTTGCAAGTCCGTTCTGGGTCGGAACGAAACCGGAGGCACTATATACCTCGCAAACCCATCGATCACCACGTACGTCTAGACGATCACCACTCATTATCCATATTTCGGGATGCCTCCCAATCAAGACCTCGGTTACCATCCAAATGAGGTGAAGATCTTCGGTCTTCGACCACCGTCTTCATCTTCGATTTCTTATCGTCGATTCAGTTATTCAGAATGGGATAAACCAGGTCTTTCTGAGCAACTCGCGTATAAAATAAACTAGTGAAACACTAACATACACATGCATCATTTCAATTCATTAGTCACTAACCGTCAATCAGTAAGTGAACGATTTCCCAAATATTAACCCCGAAGGCCGAAACCAACATCAGATCAACACCCACGAAACCATTCGACTTAGCCAACCTTCAGTTAATTTCTAAAACACATATATATCGTTTATAATATTTTATAACGATTTATCGTTATTTTTATTTATTTTAAATAGCCAATTTATTCAAAACGACGCTTCGGGCCATAACGCGGCCGTGGCGCTGTTTTTCTTCAGATTTGATTTACACATATCTGAAAATCTAACCGTTGGATCTTCACAACATTTACATCATTAGAAAGATCTTTTCAAAACGAATCCCACGGTTCCAGTCTCGGGAAAATCCGACGGTCGGATCTCCCGGTATAATCGTTTGAAGTTTCGATTTCAAAATACGAACTACAACGTCGTTATTCGATTAAATATAAGTATATTTATATATATATAAATATAATCGATTCTGGCGTTGTTTTTCTTCAGATTTGAATTAAACATTCCAGACAATCCAACCGTTGGATTTTTACAAAGTTGGTGCCGTTGGAAAGATATATCCAAAGCGAACCCAACGGTTGTGATTTCCGGAAAATCCGATGGTCGGATCTCCCGTACTAATCATTTGAAATCACGGTTTCAAAATACGAACTGCAGCATTTGATATATTTTAATTCCATTTATATATATATATATATATATATATATATCGATTCTTCGATTTCAAAGCTATATTCTTTTCATACATTTGATAAAAATGATATTTTTATCTAATTGGCTTCTATTTCAACACTTCACTATTTTTACCAATTCATGTATATAATAAAAATGTAATTTTTAATGTAAAACAATTTATTTCAAAACACGATTATTTTATATAGTTAATATAGGTGATAAAAATAGGATTTTTATCATAAAACAATTTATTTCAAAACAAGATTATTTTATACATTTCATATTGATGTTAAAAATGGGATTTTTATTATAAAACAACTTCTTTCAAAATATGAATACCATTCAACACATGAATTTCAATTCAACGAATGAATATCGATTCAACACATGAAGGTTTTCTATAGTTTATATAAATCGATAAAAAAGTGACTTTTATATTTAAAACACGAATACCATTCAACACATGAATTTCAATTCAACGAATGAATATCGATTCAACACATGAAGGTTTTCTATAGTTTGTATATATATATACATATATATATATATATATATATATATAAATGTGATTTTTATATTTAAAACACGAATACTATTCAACACATGAATTTCAATTCAACGAATGAATATCGATTCAACACATGAAGGTTTTCTATAGTTTGTATATATAGATAAAAATGTGATTTTTATATTTAAAACACGAATACCATTCAACACATGAATTTCAATTCAACGAATGAATATCGATTAAACACATGAAGGTTTTCTATAGTTTGTATATATAGATAAAAATGTGATTTTTATATTTAAAACACGAATACCATTCAACACATGAATTTCAATTCAATGAATGAATATCGATTCAACACATGAAGGTTTTCTATAGTTGGTATATATAGATAAAAATGTGATTTTTATATTTAAAACACGAATACCATTCAACATATGAATTTCAATTCAACGAATGAATATCGATTCAACACATGAAGGTTTTCTATAGTTGGTATATATAGATAAAAATGTAATTTTTATATTTAAAACACGAATACCATTCAACACATGAATTTCAATTCAACGAATGAATATCGATTCAACACATGAAGGTTTTCTATAGTTGGTATATATAGATAAAAATGTGATTTTTATATTTAAAACACGAATACCATTCAACACATGAATTTCAATTCAACGAATGAATATCGATTCAACACATGAAGGTTTTTTATAGTTTATATAAATCGATAAAAAGGTGATTTTTATATTTAAAACACGAATACCATTCAACACATGAAATTCAATTCAACGATTTCAACAAATGAAAATAATTCAAACACATGAATATTATTCAAAATTTCGGCAGCATAACGGCAGGGTAGTTAAAACCGGGGCCGTCCCTAGTACGGCTCCTCGCTCTACCTTAAAGCCTCGCAACTTTTGACAATGGAGAATCATGCATCTAGTTCGCACGCAGGCGGCATGTATATATTTTCCATTTCCACAAACTAATCCTATGTGGGTTTCAACCAAATATTTCTCAACCACAAACGGGTATTTTTCAACCACAAATCAATCAATTCCAACCACAAACAATTCCAATCAACCATTCGCTATCAATCAATTTTCACACCAATCACAATCAATAAATATCGTCCATGGTTTGTGGACGAGGGGCGTATATATATATATATATATATATATATATATATATATATATATAGCATTTCACTTCTATTTCAACACATATATAATTTTTACAACGCATATACAACTTGTACATCGAACGTACAACTTATACAACGCTTATACAAGAGGTGTACAACGCTTATATAACTCATACATCGACTATATAATTTATACATCGTCGTTTTCCATATCGTTTATAAATTAGAAATCTCACATTGGGTTCCACTCCACCAAAAATAGCAGATGGCTCAGAAAAATATGCGGTCTCTTCTAGAATGTAGAAGACATCCACACGAGTCCACTGTCTCTTGTTTCACTGAATTTTGTCAAGAAACGAAAAAGATATGATTTTTACAGTGAAATCAAAAACAGTAGCGCTTAGAAGTGCTATTATATAGTTAATTTAAATATAGGCCGCATACCACCTTGTTTTCTTCAAAACTAGGTTTTCAAATATCGGCTAATCCGTGAACCTTGAGGAGAATCAGACTTCGCAGCGTCGTAGAGCTCCGAGGCATGCACCCAACGCCACCAGTGGCATTCCGATCGATGCTGTCAGGGAGGCACGGCGGCGAGCTAAAGGCGGCAACTTTGGGGCCGTAGATCTCCACGATGGTTGAACGATGGAGGGAGTAGCTTACATGGATTTGAAGAGGAAGGAGGGATCTTTAAAAAGTTGCAAAGGAGGGAGTGGTTTCTGTGAGAGGAATCGCCGGAATTTGATCGGGAAGCTCTGAACTGGTTTCTGCCGACGATCGTATACGGGGAGAGAGTGAAGCGGGGAGAGAGAAAAGGGATGGCCCAATCAGATTTTTTTATATTTATAATTTTTAAAAATCCAAAAATACCCCCTATCTCATACGAACTCCAATCCAAACCCAACGACTGTCGTCCCTAGCGTTTTACCCTCATTCCGAACACAATGGGATATGTTTCGAAGGCCCATTCGAATGTTTCAGTAATTTTTTCTTCAAATTAAAATATGAAACATTCAATATTAAATTTGAACGTACACTTCAATCTGCCAGGGCCACAACTGATTCGAAAAATTCCAGAAAAATAAATCTAGCTATGTTTTGACGATACGGTCCCAACAAAACTAGTTTCGTCGAATTCTGAGACCGTTTGCAAAAAGGCCCATTTCTGGTCGATCCAATTTAACCGTAATTGACCAAAACACGTTTCCCTTTGCCACGCTCACATACTAGCTTCAAAAATTATGAAATTTGAAACATAGCAATAAATTCACATCCCGGACCCAACAAAAGTGGTTTCGTCGAATTCCGAGGTCGTATACAAAATGGCCAATTTCACGGGCTATATAAATTCCATAGCGAACTTTCTAAAAATTCATTTGGCCATAACTTTTGCTTTCCGCTATGAAACTTCGATTTTTCAGATTCTTTAGAAAGATATTCACTAACTGATTTAAATATTTTTGGTTTCACTCAAATCCGTTTTGTTTTGCACCTGGTACAGTCTGTCGAAGTTTGAATTCAAATTTTGAAACTACCGCGCCTTTTCAGGCCTTGTTTATAATTCAAAGTAATTATATTTGTTTTCAAACATCGATTCAAACTCACTTTTCATTTCTATTATTTAAAATATTTATTTTAAATATTTAAAATCCACTATTTTAGCCAATTTAAAATTTTTAAATTGGTTCAGATTTTCTGGGTCGTTACAGTAAATTTTGTCATTTTTTGTGCATACAGCAGCTATTTTGAAATATCCAATCACGTTTTTGACCTCTCACATATGCATAGCACATAATTACTTCCCCTCAGACTCCACTTTCTTGCTACTTCAAGGTTTTTTGCAAAGAAACAATAAGAAAATAGTATGAGGTCCAGCCAAAATTTCGCTGTTTTTTTTCCTAAGTCTAATTGTTTTTTGAAAGAAACTAATTTGATACGAAATTCTCAAGAAACATGACAGTTGAGTTGGCTACGTAGAACAATACCCCTTCACATTTCTATATCTGATTGAAGAGAGAATGTAATGGAGTAAACAAATTGCATTATGTTGAATTTGAAGTTTCATCTTTTACATTTTATATATAGTTTATGCTTGATTCATTCTTAGGTTTATGAAATGATTTAATTGTTTTCTTCCAAGAGGTTCTAAATAAAAAATTATTTGACATCGAACTTGAAGTCAATACAAGAGATGTAGGTAGAAACTCTAATTTAATTAGTTTTGTATGTAGGAATGTTTAAATTTGTATAAATAAACTGCCAAATATCAAAATATGTATAATGAGTTATTCACTTTAGAGGATGAGCTCAGTCTTGCTGATTTGCTTGGTTTTTTGAACCATACACACATACGCATCTGCATCTATAAGAAAAAGGTAAAAAGTTTGGATAAATTAATATTGAAAATTAGCCATCAGTTGGAATATTGGTTGATTGTCTATTTTGTTACTAAATGAATTATATATGTAATGTTCAGTAGCAACGAATACATTTGAAAACCTTGGTTTAACCATTTATTTACCTTTATGAAAATTAATAATGCATTCTACCTGAATCATCCACATAGCAGTTAAAATGGAGATCAAGTTGCAGGCAGTTCTTATATCACTTTTTTTAGGGAAGTTTGATTTTTTTTGGAACAAAAACATCGAGTTTTCACACACGTCAGGTTTGTCAAATTCCATCAATTTTTTGTTTTTTTGTGTTTCTCCATGCTTGATTTTAATTTGAATTCCTAACAAGTGTCATTGTAAGTATTTTGTAGAACTAAAAATGCATGTCAAGTAGACAAGAAATGTTTACTTAAGATTTGTTATAACTTTAAAGTTAACAAATATGACTTGATAATGAATGAGAATCATAATAATAGTTTAGAAAAGATGTAGAACTTCATTACCATCTCAACAGCGTAAAAGCTACATATCAGGAAAAACTTGCGTATATTTGCAGGTTCAAATTAAAAGTGAGCAAATTGCATGTGGTGCATTTGCATCAAGTTTGACTTGGCTACCATAAAAGACGATGTCCATGATGGATATGAGTAATAAGGAGAGAACATGATGGACCTGTCATATCTATTACTTACATAAGGTATTGAAGCTTATCACTTTTTATATTGACTTATTTTTTTAACTTACCAACGTACCTTTTAATTTACAAAACACAATTTTTCTTTGACATGCTCAGCTTTGTTTGAACATATGGAATTTTTTTTATTTATGCATCTAACTACAGAACCTACATTACTTTTTCGTGCTTGGCTGCAGTAAGATCGTATCTGGTCTGGATTAGTAATAATCATATTTCGATTGTCTTGACCTTTAATATCGGTGAAAATTACTATAGATTGTTTGCTTAGATGTAATAATTTATGCGCATATGACTTTTAATTTAATGCTAGAATATTTTGAAGAAATATATTCAGTGGATGTCTACACTTAAATGTTGGATAAACACTTCTTTTGCTGTTCTTTTTTTTATTTATCATGTATGCATAGATAAAGTTTTCTATGCTAATATTTATGAGTGTTGTACTCTATACAAAGCTTTGATCTGTATATGCTGAATGTTCATTATAACTGTAGGAGGCTTGCATTAAATTTCCACCTAGGGAAATGAGAATGTAAATATATTTTTCACAGAGATTAACAATGATACATTTTGGTGTGTTTCCTGTGTTATTTGTGTCAAACATGACTGGCACAACATGGACTGGTACTTTTTCCAATCAAAAATAGTTCGCACTTTCAGTTAGGTAGATTGATTTAGCGTTCATCTTACAAATGAGGTCAGATGCAGGTTAATGGTGATTTTTCTATATCATTAATTTTAACTAGCTTAATCAGGTACTGATTTCTATAGATATACAGATGTTTTCGATCCATGTTGCACCAGACCCTACAACTTTCTTCATTAATGTCGATGATACTCTTGAGGTCTGTGTATATGCCCAAAAAGTGACACGACCCGAACTTCCCCGTGAAGGAAAGCACGGATTGAGTTGAGAACAACACACATCAGAACGCAAACAGAAGAACATTTCATTGTTTACTACAACAATTCCATCAGAATACAAGAATACACAGAGTATGAATGAATATAATACATTTGATAAATATCAGAAATTACAATAAATTACATAGCAGCGGAAAAACAATACAAAACACAACTGAAAGTAATACACGGATACAGAGCTTTCCGAGCATTGTTCCAGCTGTAAATCTGGATCCTGTGAATATAAATCTGCAAAACCAAAACTACTAGCTGCCTGTGTCGAAAATAAGGGCACCCAGAGTTTAGGTTAAAACAATAAACTCCAGGTCAGTCATGTGACTGGTGTGAGAACTAAAACAGTTATAAATCTTTATTTTAAAGTTAGGTAAATCAAGGGACCACGCCGTATAACACGGAACGGGTTTCCTCCCAAGAATACTAGTGCATAGAACAAACAGCGCAATGCTAAGTAAAGAAAAATGAAGCTATTATAAGACCCAGGTCCCATCACACAATGCAACGCAAGCCAGAGGATAGGGTTTTCCCTTATAATAGCCAAACATGCTTGGTACGTTTAAAACAAATCATCTGATACTATTATAAGTGCATAGTGTCAAAACAATTTCAATCATAAATATTAATCATAGACGGCATGGGTACCATATGTCATGTCGCCATACTAGGCTCTACAAATAAAACCGCAATATCACGTATTGCAAATTGGATTTCCGTCATGAGTCGAGGAAAGGGGTAAGCTCCTCTCCACTTCGAGACACTCTAGCAAATGTCTCAGGACTACTCTCCCTGGGTAACCTTTGGAATCGGCTGGGCCGGTCCTCTCTTACGTTTGAGGATTGGCAATTCCTGAACACACGTTTCCCGGTCCTATCTAGGGCTGTTACGGTAATGGTAAATTTACCATTACCGTACCGTTACCGATAAATCGGTAACCGGTTACAAAATTAAACGGTATACCGATGCATTCGGTACGATAACGGTAATTTTACCGTTATGAGCGGTAAAGTATCGGTAAAAAAATATATTCCGACGGTAACGGTAAATTACCGTTAACCCAATTTGTTTATATTCAATGTAGAAAGTGGAGCTAAGCTACTAAAAAGGGTATCCCACCAGTTGTTCCTGATAATCATTATTTAGTACCTTCATTTGGCTCTCTAAGGCAAGTTCATGCCTAAGCAATCTTTTTTATAATTTTATTTATGTAACCATGTATGTGTTGCTGCTGTCACTTTGCTGTCTGTTATTCTATATTGTCATTTTATGTCTTTATCAACTTATTTAGTTAATAATAACAAACTCAGACATGCATGCTGAATTGCTGATACTGCTGTCATTTTATGCACATCTCTAAACATATAACATGTTCATTTTACATAGGCAAAGTAAATATTTATACTATTTTTAGAAAACGGTAATTTACCGTTACCTACGAAACCGTTACCGTTGTAACGGTATACCGGTAGAACGGTTACCGGCGTATCGGTAACGGTAACGGTAAGCATTTTTGATTTACCGGAAAAAACGGTACGGTAACGGTATTTGCATAATGGTAACGGTAACCGTTACCGTAACAGCCCTAGTCCTATCAGACCTATATCTGAGGTGCCTCGCATTCCAACAACCACAAAGGTGAAAATAATATAAATGTCAACCAGTTTAAGCACTGACACCACCGTAGCTAGAAAGAAACGTCGTGTTCTCCCAACTGTTACTATCCCGTTTTTGACTCATACCGAGGTGTGAGGCTCGCGAATTAACGCCATACACAAAGCTGCGCCACATAGGCCGTGCTTTGATCATCAACTACAAGACTTTGCTTTTCAATAGAAGCCTTGATCATCTGCCACTTAGGCGTGCCACACATGTAATTCACTCCACACTGATGTCCATCGATATACAACCTCTGAGCTCGTACGTCTCAGAGAAGAGCGTTAAGCAAGAGAATAAATTCTCCCCGCCAAACAGATGTACATTTAATAGAGATCAATCAACACAGAATAAAATCCAATGTCAGACACACAGTCCATTTACAAGTTCGTTCTGGGTCTGAATGAAACCAGAGGCACTTTCCTCGCATATCCATCGATCTCCAAGTACGTCTGGACGATCACCAACTGATTCCCTCCTCTTGGGTGTACAGCCCAATCAAGATCATCAGTAATCACCCAAACGATGTGAAGACTTCCGGTCTTCAACCACTGTCTTCACGTTCGAAATATCATCGAACCGGTTATTCAGAATGGGTATAAACCCAGCCTTTCTGAATAACCCACGCATATAATAAACAAGTGTCATACAAACACAACATACGCCTCATTCCAATTCATCAATCACTAATTGTAAATTAGCAAGAGAACAATTCCCCAAATATTAACCCCGAAGGCCGAAACCAACATCAGATCAATACCCAAGAAACCATCCTTCTTAGCTAACCTACAGTTAGTTTCTAAATTTCACATTCTTAGGGAAAGGTTCCCATTAATTTTATCAAAGATAAATTCTTCTAAATTTATTCTTTGATCTTCCTTTGGATATCATTTCAAACGATGTTAAGGTTTTCCAACCTATTCATCCCATGAAGCAAAACTGGTAATACTCTATATCTAACACCATAGTGTTATCGGTAAAATTAATTACTATTTCACATTCAAATCTAATTGAAGATTTAACTATCGCTTTGGAGCAAAACTGGTGATACTCCATTCTCGATCTCTTTCCAAATTTGATAATTTAAATTATCAATTCGAATTTCAATCTAATTACAGATTCATTAAAACTCCACTTAGTTTTAATCTTCTCAAAAATCAATCTCCTGTCTTTAACTGGGTTAAAGAACCAATATCACCTAATACACGATTCACGATAAACCAAAAACCACTTTCAAATTCAATTCCAATTAAATATTATTTAATTGGTACACTTCATTAAATCTAAATAGAAAGATTTAATCTTTTCTCAACAGGGTTCAAGAACAGTGTTAATGAAGACACCATTCACGACAAACCCAAATCACATTTGATATTAAATAGAATGCTCTGAATAGAAAATATATCGGCTTATATTCAATATCAAATTCTACGACCAACAAATATCGTATTGGAAATAATGATATAAATATATCTTTCAAATTCCCATAACAATATCTGTATAATCATGAAATTCAACATCGGAATATTCCAAAGCCAATTTCGATTCAAATCCATTTCCACTTTGTATATCGGAAATTCTGGTTATTTTCAAAACCATTTCAAATTCAATTTATTTATTTCCAAAATAAATTGATTTTAATTCTAGTTCAAAACTAGTTCATTTCGATAAAAAACTATTTTTATCTTTTCAAATATGGAGTTTTTCATCCCAATTTTTCCCAAATCATTTCTTATGATTTTACACAAATTATTACTATTTTTAATAATTTTATCAAGGCCCGTACAGTCGATTTCCATCAACGGCCATCGAACTACACTTACAACGACCTTTTCTAAATTTGATTTGGACATAATTCCAAATCCAACCGTTAGATTTCAAATTTCTAATATTCATAAGAAATCTATTTTCGATACGAACCCAACGGTTCCGGTTTTAGGAGAATCCGACGGTCGGATCTCCCGAAATGTCCATTCGAAGTCAATGGTCGAAATTCACGAACTGCCGCAGCGCGGCGCTTTCTATTCAGGCCATTATATTATATATATATATATAATATATTTCATCGATTTCCTTTTAAAACGTATTTTATAAATCGTTTTAAATTCGTTTTCGAAACGATTTCAACTTCATATTCAATTTCGAATCAAAATTGAATATTCCACATCATCGATATACAAATGACAATATTTTCAAAACGTTATATTTTGAAATCACTTCCTTTTCTATAATCATTATAAAAACGAATGTAATCGATATAAATATCATTTGCGTCAAAATAGCGCATCTCTAATCAATACGGCTTTATATTTTTCAATACTTCGTTATTCTATTCAACAAATGAATATTTATTCTATTCAACACATGAATCTATATTTCTTTCAACACATGACTAATCTCAACACATGAGTACTATCAACACATGATTAATCTCAACACATGAGTACTATCAACACATGACTATTTTTGTTATTTAATATATTTTATAAAATTATGATTTCTATCGTTTAATTTTTAATAAGGCTCCAACCGTAAGTTAGTAAGAGAACGATTCCCTAAGCATTAACCCCGAAGGCCGAAACCAACATCAGATCAATACCCAGGAAACCACTCATCTTATCTATTTTCCAGTTAGTTTCTAATTTTATATATGATAAAGATGTAAATTTTATTGTTAAAATATTTTACTCAACACATGAATATTTTCAACATATGAATCTAATTTTATAATATTCTTTATTTTTCAAATTGGAATGAGGCCCAATCAACTACCATATAATGTTAATTATATGGATTCCATACAACACATGTATATAATAGCAATGATAAATAATCAACCATCATCCAAAGTGCACCACACAACTGCATAAGCATTAAATATAAATAATTAACGCTTACACAGTCTGTTGACCAATCGATCGACATACAACTAAGTAATTGGGATTAGTGTACGCCAAATATCATCCCAACACCCGTGTGGGGTTTCAATCCACAAACACTGAATATTATTTGTGCAGTTGGGCGACGTGGAAAATTTATCGTCCCAATCAATATCCTTCAAATAGGTGTACATAAACAAACCATCCGGTTTGTAAATGAATATTTATTTATTCACATTCACTATATTCATATTCACGTTAAAAATTATATTTTTAACGATAATTAATTTATTTCAACACATGAATGTTTATTTATTCATTTCACATTAACATCACCAACAAACTTCACAACACATCAAACAAGCATACAAGGCGTCCATGGTCTGTGGACGACGGGTGTCGGGTGCTGCTAAGCACCGTCTGCATCCTAGTATATATTTTAACTAGAAAACAAAATTTAAAGTGAGAAGTTCTCACCAAAAGCTAAACCAAACGCCACGACTCTTCATATGTAGAAATCTTCGTTGTGCTCGCCTTTCGTCAATTTCATTGTCCATAGCCACTACATATATAAAAATCACATTTTTATATTGTAGCTATGTATATAAAAATCATATTTTTATAACTACGCTATATGAATAAAAATTCTATTTTTATACCGCTGTTCATATAATAAAGATCAAATCTTTACTATCTATATAATATAAAAATCGTATTTTTATTATCTCTACTATATAAAAATCATATTTTTATTTTCTCTGTACTATAAAAATCATATTTTTATTTTTTCTATAATATAAAAATCATATTTTTACATACTTCATTCTTCAAAAACCATAGAAGCTTTAAAGCGGAGAAAACTCACATTTTTTCTAACGCCTGGATTTGTTGTTCTGGTTTCAGAATTTGCAAACGAGGTCCAATCTTCACACCATTTTTTTTCTAGCTTAAACGCGCCATTCCGTACAACTTTCACCTAGTGGTCTTCCTTCCGAAAATGTGTCATTTCACCGGAAATCTCGAAAAGACAGCATTTTGACAGTGTTTGAACAGCAGACTTTGGACGTATTTTCCCGACAACTCCGCAATGCAAAATAGGACTGTCATATACCAAATCAAAGAGAAAATCGTGCTCTTCGACTTTGGTCTAGAGGAGTTTTGGCTAGAAATGCACGGTTTGGGAGTTATTGGCGAAATAAGGACAGGGTGTTATTTGCAAAACGAGATTTTTTTTGGTGAAAATGAGTTTTTGGGTGTAGCGGGGCCCACGGCCGGAATTGGGTGGCCTGAGGGGGGCGCCGGACCTGATTGGAGGTGGGGAGGTCGCTGGTGGTGGTGGTTGCGACGGTGGGAGCGCGATGGTGGTGGTTGGCTCCTAGGGTTTGCAAAATCAAAGTGAGAAAGAGGAGGAGAGGGAGAAAAGGAGGAAGAGAAGGAGGAGGAGATGAGGAGGAGGGGGAGGGGACTGTCGGCCAGCGGAGGGGGAGGGAGGTGTGCGGCAGCCAAGGGGAGGAGGAGCTCTCCATTAACGAGGAAAATGAAGAAAGGAGGAAGAGGAAGAAAATGAATGAAGAGAAGGAGAAAAAGTGGATATATGCTCGTTTCTCGCGTATCGCCCAAATACAAACGATCTCCGTTTGCTACGGATTTCGGACATGAGATAGTAGACGTCAAGACGAGTCCAACGAAACAAGTTTCGTCGAATTACGAGTTCGTTTGACCGTTCGTTAAAATTCTCAAAAATGCTCAGATAAGCTCTAAAAATACGATTTTAGCGCGCCTTTTCTTCTTGCACGCTCACATGCTAACTCCAAAAATCATGCCCTCTTGGATTTAGCCATTATTAGACGATACGAATCCAGAAAAAAAAGTAGAATCGAATTCTGAGGTCGTATCAATAATGTTCCTTTGTAAAATGACTGCCCGCTTTTTGGGCCACGTATAATTTCCATAGCGACTATTCTGAATTTTCAACTGGGCATAACTTTTTATCCCTGCTATGAAATTTCAATTTTTCGGATTCGTTGGAAAGATATTATCAATTAGATTCTAATATTTTTGGTTTCGCTAAAATCCGGTTTATTTTGAATCATGTACATTCATTTGAACTTTGAAATCGAATTATCGAACTACCGCTCCATTTTCAATTCCTTTTATATTTAAAAATATATATTTATATTCAAACGACGATCTATATAAATATATACGTTCTATTTCTGTTCAAAATAAATTTCTCGTCGTCATTATTTAAAATAAATCATTTTAAATATTCAAAATTCGCTAAAATTGCCAAAATAAAAATTTTAAATTGGCTCAGAATTTCCGGGTTATTACAAGAAGTAACATACACACATTTTAATGTTGTACTAATACTTTTTTGAGATCATAGAGGCAGGCACAAATGGGAGATTTGTACGGTCCGTTGATTTCGAAGAACTAATTTGTGGGCTCCTTGATAAATAACAAAAGGTAAACCTTGAATATAATATTAGTCTGCAAATTTTATTGCATTAAATATTTAGGAAATTAGGACCTTCATGGTAACAGAAAGTTATAAGCACTTTTCCCCTATTTACGGCTTCCGTATTTTAGATTAGGAAACCGTCTTCTTCACTTCACATTAGTAACATTTCTCCACTGTTCTTCCCCTTAATAAATTCTTCTGGGCCATGACCACACTTTATTCTCATTCTTGGTTTCCTTTTTTTACATTATTTTAGCCGTTTACATTGAAATTTTAAGTTTGAAAATTAAGGTCTTATGATCACTTATCCACATCTTCTACTCAGACCTGCTCTTATGCTTATCAAACTGGCTCCACTTTCACTTATAGTTGGTTCAACTACTCCTAGTCTTGCTCATAACGATCACCAAATTTGAGTAAAAACGAACTATTTAGATTGATTTAACCAATTTTCCTTCAGTTTACAGCTAGGGCATGCAGTCATTCATTTTATTTTCAAAGACTATCGAAATACTATTTTACGGTCTTTACGTAAAGAAATTTGAATTTACATGTATGGCAATTCTGACAGGAAATATTATTATCTACCACATAAAGTTGTAAGATGCATAGCTGGAGTTGTATAAGTTAATTAACAATGTATTTTTACCACATAAAGTTGTAAGATGCATAGCTAGAGTTGTATAAGTTTATTAACAATGTATTTTTCTTCATGTTATAGCTATTTTAATCTAAAACTATAATTTTCCCCAAAAAAGAAAAAGAAAACATTCATAATTAGTTGGCTAGATATTTTTTTCCTTTCCATTTATAACATAACACTCGAGGAACATGAAATTTTGTTGTATTATGGTTATTGCCAATGTTCTGCATTTGCAATCTGGGTTTTTTAATCTTACATTTATGTTCTTATAATACTAAAATTAGAGCAACAATGTCAATCTATGTTTTACTGTTTGATAGAAAAAAAATGAATTTCCTATATGGATAGAAACATGTGATTTTGGTAATCTGTATTAAAATCCGTAGCTTAAAGGATTTGCGTACTTGTATTAAACTCATAATAGTGGTGTCTAACATATGCCCAGTTAATACTTGGCTTATTTCCAGAAGCTGCACTCTAAGAATATAATGCATCAAACTAAAATAAATGGAGTCATAACAAAATTTGTTGTTCATTTATCATGCTCCTTTTTTTTCTTCATAAAATTACAATATAATTCATTCGCTTACAACATAATGTCGTTATGCACCTGAAAACACTTATCCTTCCTTTGTTTTTCTTATTTCATGTTAGTGTTTTTGTTCGTTGTATAATTAAGACCACAATTAGCCAGCACTATTTCACATTGCAACTCAGTTATGGTCTCCACGATTTTCATTTTCTCTGTATTTTGTGTAATCATGACAAGTTTTTATGAAATTCATGTTGAAATGAGAAAACAAGTTGTCCTTCTGATGTAATGAATCTAAAATCTAATTGGCGCCTTAGTTCGAAAATTATATCTATATTCGAAATTCAAAGTTTAACACCAAATCTGAAAGCATAAGGTAAAATGAATTTAAGTTTATCAAAGAGAGAATTTTCAAGGTTGTATTAAATTTTTACTATCAAAATTTGATGTTTTCTTTACTATGCTCACAGGAAGAATGTTCAATTACATTATAAATATTTTAAAATGTGCTATTCTTATCAAAGCTGTTTAAGTCGAAATAGCAGCGGTGACTTTGGAAATACACTGTATGAATAAAAAGTTCATTATATACTCAATTTTTGTCCATCATTTTTAAGTGTTAATACTTTTTCTTCCATAAATGAATGAATACATTATGAATCTGATAATAAAATGAAGAACGATGATAGAATCGAAAGATAAGAACTGATAAGAGGTGAGGCTTTTTAGATGAATTTATGTAAAGTTGCTAATATCTCATGTGATGATTGAAAGAAGGACATGGTAATGTAAGTTTTCTTTTCAATGAATAAATGGTCTGTGCTTTCATGTAATACGTTTGTCTGCAAATTTCACATCACAAAAAAAACTCATGCCTCAAAAACATATAAGCTATGTATGCTTATTTCGTTAATGAATTGATGTTAAATATGCATTCATGTATCTTTTAATGTCACTGTATGTTCGGTTACATTTTGCTTTTAAATAGTAAATTTAAAATGGTGGACATATATGTATTTTCAAAATTTCTAATTTTAAATTGTTATCATCTAATTTTTGGTTTAATCAAGATGTTTTACTCATATTTTTCTGCTAACTGCAGCTAGATTTTAATTCATCTGGGAGATGAACTGTTTACAGGGCATTGAAAGGATTGCTGATTTTCCTCCTCATGCTCACATGCCCCCTGTTGCCATTTTGTAATTCCCAGCCATCATTATTCAACATTTCATCTGGGTTTGGGGTATTCACACAGTTTATGAAATATGGATGTTGGGATGTCTTTCTTAGCAACGCTGATGTTCTTTGGCACTCAAAATTTTTGTTGCCATACTATCCTTGCAGTTATCCAATATCTGACTTTGATTTTTTTTTTTATGTCTACGAACTCCCAATAACACAACTTGCTATAAATAAACTTACCATCCAAAGTGTCATTTTTGTAAGCATATTATTCTAACAAATATGATAATCTTCATGGAGCATATTCATTTTGGTTGCAAAATCGCTCCTCTTCTCATGAGGCTGACGGTATACTACAGTGTTGGAAATTGAAAGAATGAAGGCAATAGAAAAGAAAAAAAAATCAATTTATGTGTCAGCTTTTGACTGGAGAACTACTAAAATATAAGAGCTCATGAATGTTATACAAGGGCACATGTATGCTGTTTAACATGTATGTGGTCTTTAGAATACCTTTTTGGTTTCAATGTATGATTGCTTTTAGTATAGGGAATCACAAGTGTGAACATATCTTTGGATGAAAACAATTTCATGCATATATGACTTCAGGTGTATATTCAGAATTTAACGTTCAATGAAACCCAGTGTTGCATATATTTTAAACATATCTTGCTTTTTTTAACTATAAGTCTCCTTTATGCACATTTAATTAGTCTCAGGCATATGCCCTCACATGCAATGCACATGCTACTGAATAAGTTTCGTATCTTAAGGTTTGGTGTTTGCGACATGCTTTTGTATTTTCAATTTTTAAATAATGAACATGATAATTTAAATACACTCTGGAACATCATAATTTTAAGTAACAGTTATTTTAATTTTATATATACCAGACTTCAACATGCAATAATCCGTGCTTTTATGGATTTTAATTTCTATAAAAACCGAAATTCAGACCTATCTGAGAGTAGACTATGTTAGTTTGGTACCTGTAATGATGATTGTGAGCTTAAATAGAATATTATACAACAAATTCATAACGGAAACAAAATAGGAGAATAAATATTGGTCATGGCCTCTACCTTGAAACCAAGTCATCCTATCAATTGCTCTAGAGATATGATTATCTTAATTGAGTATTAAATACATGTTTAGACGAATGATTTAAACCTCATGGTTAAATACTTTCATATTGATTTTGTTAAATGTGTTGCTACTAACAAAATTATGCATTTTGATACCAAGAAAATATTATTAGATACCAATCTTTTTTATTCAGTCCTTTTTTTGGCTTTCTTTCAGTTCTAAATGGCCTTATATCTTAGATTCTCATCACTTATTCCCTACCATATGACAATAACCAGTCGCACAACTTATAGTATCTGCAATTGTTTGGTGACCATCGATTATGGTGGATATAAGAACTTTTTTTGTGGCTTTGTTGATAAACAAACTGTACAACAACACTTAATACGGTGTGCACTACATAAACCTTCAAGAAAGTTCATATATAAAAATAAGTTGTGGAACAGTTATAAGCATTTTACAATCTTGACATGTTATTCATTATTTCCGTTCGAAGAAGGAAAAAGTTCCTAAAATTTCGTTCTTTTTTTGACCATTCTGAACCTTTTACACAACTCTTTCTCTACCTTAGACATGTCCCTTGAAATAATAATACGGAGTTACATCACAAAAATAGTTGTCTTCTATGTCATCACAAATATAATTGTGCTCCATGTTGTGTGTGTGTATACATACTAAACATAAAAGCTAAAGAACATGAAAAAAAATCTACACAAGGGTCATCCTTCCTTATAAACTACACAACAACTGTATGCGTAGCACGGGCCATACACTTGTTTAATCATAAATGACTAGTGACATGCTAAATAGAAAACATGTGAATTGAGATATACTTAATTACGTATTACGTAGAACATGTTATTGTAACCTTGAAATCTAACAAGAATATAAAGGGATTGTGTATTACAAACCTTGGATCACAATCTAGAGAATATCATGTTGTGAGCTTATTAATAAACTTATATGGGTTAAGTTATATGACATGAATTAATAAGCAAGAGGAACTTGGTAACTTGAATAAGAAGTCAATGTAAATGGGAATAAACAAGTTAAATGGAAACCTGATGAGGTAAAGCAAGTGCATAAAGGAATGTATAGACATAGGGTCTAATAACATATTAAAATGAGGCACTTGGACCAGTCTGCACGTATGAGGGTGAATAACCCAACGTTGTAGATCATCGCGGTGTCATGAGGAACTAAGGGAGCACACATTCATCTGATTATTCTATCAGCTTTGAAGAACTGGAAGGGGACACACACGGCTTCCTGAGATACATAAGGTGCTCTTGGTAGTCCTCTGTGTGGTGGCAGATGTTTAGGATATGCTCGCAGAGGTTGGGTATGCGCGTTACTACCAGGTGGGTGGGCCTTGACCGCAAAAGTAGCCTTGCAGTCAGAATGTTGTGACCAAGTGACACTAGGCTGATTCGAAGTTCTCCTCAACGAGGAGGAATAGGTCAGGACCAACATGGATAGTAGATCGTCCGGTACCCGTCATCGGCAGCCAGTAGGATGCAAAAAGACTGGAGCTAAACCCAATAGACCACTCACCTTTCACTATCGAGGTACGGTGGTTGAGAGAAGACGCTAACTGAATGTTTAAATTGTTTGTTAGGGGCAAGTCACTTAGCTCTTGTAGTATTTACTAGTTGAGGGATGGACTGAGATGGGGCCATAGCCACTATGAAAAACAGACCCTAGGAATATTTGTATTTTGAGGCTCTTAAAGGTGGGTCTGTACAGATATGGGAAAGCTCCCGACCAAGTTCTGTGTTTCTCGTATAGCCCTGCCACGAAACTCGGTGCACATTATGTGCGGTTAAGGCATCGAATAGGATTGACGATACGTATGTGGGAAAGTCTAGATACATGCATGGCTTCTCTGGGTTGTGTATCGTAGACTTGAGGGCATTACTCTAGTATGGAATCTGATTCGATCAAATATGGCAGTCCGTACGCTTATGTAGCATAGTAATGACAGATATATGCGGAACGTAATATTGTTATGTAGAGAACCGTACGTCACTCCGGCATAGAATGAGGGACTGCATTCATTTCTGTGGCATTACAGTGGAGATCGTGTGAGTGAGGTACCATGGGGGTGTACCTCAATATTAGGGGGTAGCTACATATATACTGTATTATGTTAATCCACTGAGAAGTAAATAGGTACGACGTGTGAGTAAGCTTTGAGTGTTGTTAACCCAAGTAACCTAATAAATAAGAAAATATGATTGAACGGTATATGTAGGATTATCCAAAGTGTATCGTTTAAATCCAGTCACCAGAACTTGTGTTCCGATCCCCTCTTCATAACATGTTCGCAGGTTAGATTTGTGGCAGATATATGATGGCTATGGATACCAGTTAGGCAGTATTATTACTATGGTAAGGCTATACTTTGATTATATTATACTTTATCCATTCCGCTGTAAGATATTTTCTGAGATTTGATATATTTTATATCTTTGTCTTTTCTGCAGGATACTAGAGCAGCCAACATAGGTTTCGATGGATTACAATTTTGAAAAAAAAAATCGGTCTATCGAATTTGGGTTGTTACATCTGGTATCAGAGCATAGGTTTAGGATTCCTGTATAAAAAGTGAGTGAACGTATTTGTGTTTTTAAAAATAAAAATATAATATATATATACCTTGATCCATAGAGATACCCATTAAGTAGAAAGAGTATAATATGATAAGAAATGGGATGTTTGTTTTGTACACTATAGGAATGAATATGGAAATCTGAGACCTTTAGGAAATTTGGGTGGGAAGTGTACAATATATTTTGAAATAGAGAAAGGGGGATCCCATATGTTAGTATTTCGGATTTGTGGGCTTGGAAGTAAAACCTTATAAATTGGAAAAGGTTAAAAAGAGAAAAATGGATTAGGAATATATATAGTTGAGAGAATTGACTTTGTGGGAGTGTCTAGGAAAGTCTAGAAAAAATAGAAACCCGCTTTGAGTCTAACTCCATTATTAACTTTTAAGAACTTGAAATTGTAAAAATTTGGGAAAATGGTTTATGGTGTTTTCAAGTTTTAATCTTAAAAGTTATAGTTTTAAATATTTAAAGTTTACATATTGAGTTTTAAAGTAAAATGGGGTATATTTTGTGAATAGTGATTTCTTGCGAAAACTTTGTCTAAAGTAAAATTCTCTCAGTAAAAGGTGCATATTATAGAGCACGTATAGCTCGCTAGTTTTCTTGTTATATTTCACACAAGAAATTTTAATAAAGAAAGTTTTGAAGTCTCTATTCTTTTGACAATCATTTATGATAAATCGTTTTGTAACAACCCGGGTTTTCGCGATCCTGAGTAACCGACATAAACTCAATGTCGACTATCCAAGCATCGGAAATACCGGATTGTTAATGAAAGAAAATAGAGGGTGAGAATAGATAAAATAGAAACTTAGAATATAAGAAGAAGAACATACAACATCAGAGTAACACGAATCTCATAGCGGAACGAACAACATATAATAGATAACATATCTTTGAAATAAAATTAGTATATGTATACACGAACATTATCAGAGTACAACACTTACAACATAGCGGAATAAACAATAGCTATATAATCCTGAAGCCTTTTGCTCCAAGCTCTCCAAGTATATCTGTAAAATCCTGACTAACTGACTGCCCATACAAATTTGGGCACCCAAGAGTTTAGGATAAAAGAAAACAAAATAAACTCCAGGTCAGTCATGGGACTGGTGTGAGTAAAACAATTTAAAACAGTTTGGAAAAATAAACTATGTCTCATAACACCACGTCGTATAACATGGAACGGGTTTTTCCCTTATGAGAATCTAAAACACTTGATTTAACTTTCAAAACCCTTTTGAAAAAAACGATAATCTTTGTATCAAAATGCTTTTGATATTATAATAGTGTCTATCAACCACAATATAATAATCATCTAGCAGAACGCTTTCATCTCACGTTCCGCATACATAATATATAAACAAAAACCGTGGGCGCTTATTGGTTAATGAATTCCAACTGGCAAGGTATGGGACCACCTTTGACAGTGTATCTCTAGAGGCGAATACACCTGGTTTAACAAGAACATCTTGTAACCCAGGCTAAACATGACCGGTCACTCATTTCTCTTGAGTGTCCGAATGTATTATCACCAACGGTTGGGATCAGCAACCATTTCCCGAAAGGGACAATATCGATAGATAAAGAAGTAAAAGGAATTTCTCTAGATCACGTGACAATACACCATACTTGGCAGCTAACCACTTAGCCATGCGACCTACCCGATTTTATAACATTTTCGTTTCTGAGGCTAAAGGCCATAACGTATAGATCACACCTTTATTTATTTTGAATGGCACATCGTCATACCTGCCAAATCATAAATTGATTTCTCCAAACATAACATGGGTAAACAGCTAAGAGAAACGAATTCCTCCGCCACCAAATGTAACTACGTTTGAAGAGATCAACTTACGTGATCTATTAAATATACTCCGTCAGACATTCTTCCATACAGGTCGTCCTGGGACTGGACAAACCAAAGGAACTATTTTGTAAACGGATAGCCCTTGCATAACTCCGTCTTCAATTATCTTCATCATATTTGATCGCAACGCTAACGCCCATACAGAATGGTTTTCAGATAATGAATCTGATCCCGGTCTCTCCATATTGACAATGAAAAATGGTCAAAAACTTCGATAGTCGGTGATTTAACTATCAAAGAAAAACATGTGTGCAAACAACGATATTATTTCCAGTTGGGAATTCTATAGATCAATCATCAATCATCATTTATCTCTTAAATTAATTTATCATTAATTTATTCAGTTGCCCATTCCAATATCTCCGTAAATTCTTATTTTCTAAATTTAGAAAATATACCTTATTCACATTGGAAAGCATTTCCATTTAAGATTCGCGCATCACTGTCTTCTCACATATATCAGTCTCTAACTGTAAAATAGTAAGAGAACAACCCCCTACGAATTAACCCCGAAGGCCGAAACCCACATCAGATCAATACCCAGACAGCTGTTCAACTTAACTAATCTCCAATCAGTTTCTAATTCCTTTAACTCCATTTTAATTCCTATTTCAAACCCTAATTCCTTTATAAATATTTTATTAGCAAAATATTTACTTAAATTCTTTATTCATATTAAATGTAAATAATTTTTCTTCTTTGCAATCAAAACAGTTTGATTTCGTATTTAAAACAATATCCCAAATCCAATTTCTTTTTATACTTCTAATTATAGAATTATTTATGTAAAATCTCATTTTATTCTTCTAACACTTAAAATCCCATTTATAGTCACCTTTATAAATGCTTCTCAAATTCCATTTGAAATATCGGTGTTAAAACCGATTCCTACTTCTCTATATAAATTCAGTCTTATATATTCTGTTTATCAAATGATAAATATTTTATTTAATTTATAAAACATTATTTATAAATTAATCTTCTCAATCTATTTGTTAAAACAGATTTCTATTTAATATCCACTTTAAACAATCTTCTCATAATTCTTTTATATCTCATCAAATATCCCTTTTATAATTCTATTTACTTTCTAAATAAATATTCCTTTTGTACTTCTGTTTATTTTCTATATAAATAATCCTTTTATACTTCTATTTATTTACTATATAAATATTTTATTTTCATAATCACTTTGAAAATTTCCTTTATACATTCCAGTATTTCATATGGTATTTAAAATTCCACATAACCTGACCAGTGTCATCAAAATCAATCATAGATTATATATCACATCATATGTCACATTATATGAAAACAAACAGTATTATAAATATTGAGGAATCCAGTTGGATCCCTCCAACCTGTTTCCCGGCATTCACAGAAGTTAAATAATATAAATAACATCGATTTCATTTCAGTATGAAATATTCTGATAAACAGAATCAATATTTGATTAATGATATATATATATCGTTATCTATAATTTCAAACAATACATCAGCAATTCAACCAAATAATCAACACACATCAACCAATCATCATTTATCACTATTAGATTATATTTATAAAAATATAAACTGTACAAAGTTAGTGAGATTTACTCACAATTGTTTTGCAGTTGGCGATTCTGCTTTGGTTCTGTTTAAAATCAAACATCATTTGATTTTTCTATGAAATACCATTAGCTTTGTTCTCAGTGAAATCAGTTCTACAATGTAGATTTCTTCGTCACGATTCCAACGTGACTGACTGTTAGAAGTTTTGACATGGTATGATCGAGATATCATGTTAACTATTTAATATACTTTTTTTTTTAAATTAAACTTAAGTAAATTCATATGGGCTTTTACCATTTCTATCGGCCCATATTTCCAGAAAGTAACCGCTCCAAATAATGTGCTTCTTCCTCCAGAATTTAATCCCGCAAGCCACTCCTTTACCCGTAACTTTGCTCCACCATTCTCGTGTTCTTCCACGTTAAAATATGTGTACATATTTTCCTCGTTTTTTCTTTGGGCCTCACCAATTTGTTATTCATGGCCCAAACTCATCTCTCCTCTGGTCCGCTCACTCCTTCTTCACCGATACGAATACTTCCGTGACTTCCAGGAAAACACCACGTTGCTTAACACCATTACCGCATCAATATGTCCACGATTGCCTCTCCTCCTCATGATTTAATAATTAAAAATCACCAACCAAAACATTGAACTTCCCTTCACACTTAACCCATACGACTTCGCCTTCCAGACATCGAACCACCACTTCATCACATTCACCCCGTCCCCTTCACCATAGCCAACCGGAGTTCACCAGTGGCTGACCCCACTAACACTCGCCAAAACCTTTCCTCGTTCTGACCAACGCGATCCCTTACTCCCCCTGAAACACACGCTCGAACTCAGTGAAACAACGAAATCCCTAACTTCGATCCCATTGATCGCTGGTGATGATCGAGTTCCGCCAGACTGCCGTCAAATGTTTGCCTCGCCTCCTGCAGCGGCTCGCCATCGCGTACTCCCACCGATGTTGCCCTAATTGCTTTGCTCGAAATTGATTATCCAGACAAAAGTTGATAGAGTTGCATCTTATTGGTGTCATAATGAAGCTGGAGAAATAATGGATTCAGTAAATAAAACAAATGGTTGATTTTGCTATGTATTTGAATTAATGTGAAATTTGAGGATAACGATTTTGTTTGTTGAGGAAATGGGATGGAGGCAGATTGTTGCTGACTGTCAAATGAGTAAGGTTAGGTTTTAGAGGTGTATTTATACATTCCATTAGCTTCTAGGGTAAGATTCAAATTTTATTTTATTAATTTATATAGTCACCGTAATTCGTATTTGTCTTCTAAAAATTCCTACGATTACACATGATATCCAAAAATCACGAAAATGGACATGTAGTTATAGTTCGACATTACGGACCCAACGAAACTTGTTTCATCGAATTCTGACTTCATTTGCTCACACAGTGTATTTTTAAAGTCAAATTATTGACTGTTTTTCACATTTAAATTCCGTACGGCCACATACTGATTCCAAAAATCACGGAAATTGAAACATAATAATAATTTAATATTCCGGATCCAACAAAATTATTTCATTGAAAATGGAGGTCGTTAGCAAAACTGACTACTTTTAAAGCTTTAAATAAATCCATTTAAATATTAATATATTTAAAAGTAATTAAATTTAATATTTATAAATAAATATTATCGCATATATATTCACATAGAATATAATACAACTCCAAAATATTTCTATCTGAATTTATAACTCGACATCTCAAATCCAGACTAAATCTAAATTCAATTTATATTAAAAATACATTTATAATATAAATAAATCGTTATAAATTATAAAGGAATTCCATAGCGACTTTTCGAAAATTTGATTTGATCATAAATCAAAATCTACACGACGAAATCCCGATTTTTTCCTTCCATTAGAAAAATATACTTCACCAGCTCCAAACGTTTCTTGTTTCACATAAATCCGTCTTAAAACGGATTATGTATATTCATTTAAAGTTCGAATCGCCAAATTACGAACTACCGCGCCATTTCAGGCTCGATTTTTATTATAATATAATTATACGTTCAAACTTCGTTTATATAATATATTCGTTAATACAATTCAACTGTAAATTGAATTATATATTATAAATAATTCAATTCACACAATATTGTGAATTCCACTATTTCCGACTATTTCGGAAATTAAAAATATTATTCTATTATAAATATTAATTAAATATTCAATATTATTAAATTAAATAACCATTTAAATTTCTAGATCACCATTTAAATAATTAAATTAATTAATTATTATATCGTAAAAATACGGGACGTTAAATTCTTCCCCCCTTAAAATAATTTCGTCCTCGAAATTGCTAAGGTAGAAAACAACCACTATTGACTGGTTAAAAATTATTTGTTCAGTTCTTAACTTCAATTTCAACTGAACCAATTTAATTTCAATTAAATATTTATTCATTCCTACTAAAGAAAAATTTCAAAAATCCTGAAAATTTTCTAACACCTTAAGTTTTCGAAAAAGTTCACTAGCACCTCCTTTGTATTGGTCAATAGCTCAAACTCAATCTCACCTCTCTAGGCCTTCTTCAACCCAAAAGAAAATCAAACAACCAAGTGGCTTGTCAAGCGGCTTGCCAATTCGGCTCATCAAAATCTCAAACCCATATATAATATAAACTGGTACCTTTTTGTCGGGCATATCAATATATCTTTTCCATGTGTTACCAATTCTGCATATACCAATGTCATCCCAATCATTCGGTTATACCTAAGCCAACTTCTGTTCTTAACTCAAATTCCATTTTTAATTTCAACTCTTAACTTACCAATCCAATTCCATTTCGGATTATCTCTAATCCAATCTAATTTGATATTTTCTATTTCAATTCATTTTCCACTTAACTGGTTTCAATTCAATTTCCATTACCACTTAACTGGCTTTACTTTAATTCCAATCTGCTTTTACAAATTCTGTTTAATTTGTTTTTAACTCATACAGTCTCAACCTGGGAGTTTTAAACAACTTACCCTTTTCAAAAATCAAATATTCCTTTTCAATATTCAAAACGACTTGTTTTTCTCAAAACAATTCAAATACAATATTTTTGGTAGTAATCCGTCACTTAGAACTCGAAAATGAACATCGATGATGTAGATGTCATCATTGGAATCTATTTTCCTGCGATCGAAGTGAGTTCAATACTATATCACTTTTCAAAACTATTTCTAAATACTTCCATTTTGAAATCTATTTCAAAATACTATTCCCAATGCTTGGAAAACATTTCTAAAATCTCCTAGGATTTTAAAATTTTCTTATACTTAATTCAATTCCATTTACAAATACTTTTCATGTTTTCGGAATTTTAATTCCAAATTCTGATTTTAATCCAAATATAATTCATCTGAATTCATATATTACAATTATACGAATTCTGATTGGCTATATATATAACCATTCCGATTATAATCTTATTTGATTATAATAATAACCACACATCCAATACATTTATAATATCTACAACATTATATACTTGCTTTATATCAAAAATATAATTTGGGTAAAATTATTTCATTTACCCTTATTTCAAAACATACTGTGTCAATTCATTATATTCAAATGTTTAGAAATTCCTACCGATAAAGTGGATCAAACTGATCGACAAGAACTCATAAACAACTAAATCAATAAATCACCACAATATAAAACAATATTTATAAAATCTATACAAACGCTTTCTCGTATATATACACTCAACTCAATCTAGGGCATTACTAACCCCGTCTCTACTGAGTTACGCCACAGAGCTAAGGTAATCACTTAACCTTTAGCTATGATACCACTGTGACAACCCGGGTTTTCGCGATCCTGAGTAACCGACATAAACTCAATGTCGACTATCCAAGCATTGGAAATACCGTATAGTTAATGAAAGAATATAGAGGGTGAGAATAGATAAGATAGAAACTTAGAATAGAAGAAGAAGAAGAACATTCAACATCTGAGTAACACGAATCTCACAACGGAACGAAAAACATATAATAGATAGCATATCTTTGAAATAAAATCAGAATATGTATACAGTAACATTATCAAAGTACAACACTTAAAACACAGTAGAATAAACAATAGCTATATAATCTTGAAGCCTCCTGCTCCAAGCTCTCCAAGTATATCTGTAAAATCCTGACTACTTGACTGCCCGTACAAATTTGGGCACCCAAGAGTTTAGAGTAAAATAAAACAAAATAAACTCCGTGTCAGTCATGGGACTGGTGTGAGTAAAACAATTTAAAACATTTTGGAATAATAAACGATGTCTCATAAAACCACGCCGTATAACACGAAACGGGTTTTTCCCTTATGAGAATCTAAAACACTTGATATAACTTTCAAAACCCTTTTGAAACAAACGATAATGTTTGTATCAAAATCCTTTTGACATTATAATAGTGTCTATCAACCACAATATAATAATCATCTAGCAGAACGCTTTCATCTCACGCTCCACATACATAATATATAATCAAAAACCGTAGGCGCTTATTGGTTAATGAATTTCAACTTGAAAGGTATGGGACCACCTTCTGACAGTGTATCTCTAGAGAGGAATACACCGGGTTCAACAGAACATCTTGTAACTCGGGCTAAACATAACCGGTCACTCATTTCGCTTGAGTGTACCGAATGTATTATCACCAACGGTTGGGATCAGCAACCGTTTCCCGAAAAGGAAAACATAGATAAATTAAGAAGCAAAAGGAATTTCTCTAGATCAGGTGACAATACACCCTACTTGGCAGCTAACCCGCCAAATCACAAATTGATTTCTCCAAACACACCACGGATAAACAGCTAAGAGAAACGAATTCCTCCGCCACCAAACGTAAATACGTTTGAAGAGATCAACTTACGCGATCTATTAAATATACTCTGTCGGACATTCTTCCATACAGGTCGTCCTGGGACTGGACAAACTGAAAGCACTATTCTGTAAACAGGACAGCCCTTGCATAACCCCGTCTTCAATTATCTTCATCGTATTTGATCGCAATGCTAACGCCCATACATAGTGGTTTTCAGATAATGAATCTGATCCCAGTCTCTCCGTATTGACAATGGAAAAATGGTCAAAAACTTCGATAGTCGGTGATTTAACTATCAAAGAAAAACATGTGTGCAAACAACGATATTATTTCAGATGGGAATTCTATCGATCAATTATCAATCATCATTTATCTCTTAAATTAATTTATCATTAATTTATTCAGTTACCCATTCCAGTATCTCTGTAAATTCTTATTTTCTAAATTCATAAAATATACCTTATTCACATAGGAAAGCGTTTCCATTTAAGATTCGCGCATCACTATCTTCTCACATATATCAGTCTCTAACTGTAAAATAGTTAGAGAACAACCCCCTACGAATTAACCCCGAAAGCCGAAACCAACATCAGATCAATACCCAGACAGCTGTTCAACTTAACTAATCTCCAGTCAGTTTCTAATTCCTTTAACTCCATTTTAATTCCTATTTCAAACCCTATTTCCTTTATAAATATTTTATTAGCAAAATATTTACTTAAATCCTTTATTCACATTAAACGTGAATAATTTTTCTTCTTTGCAATCAAAACAGTTTGATTTCGTATTTAAAACAATATCCCAAATCCAATTTCTATTTATACTTCTAATTATAGAATTATTTATATAAAATCTCATTTTATTCGTTTAACACTTATAATCCCATTTATAATCACCTTTATTAATGCTGCTCAAATTCCATTTAAAATATCAGTGTTAAAACCGATTCCTACTTCTCTATATAAATTCAGTCTTATATATTCTGTGTATCAAATGATTAATATTTTATTTAATTTGTAAAACATTATTTATAAATTAAACTTCTCAATCTATTTGTTAAAACAAATTTCTATTTAATATCCACTTTAAACAATCTTCTCATAATCCTTTTATATATCGTCAAATATCCCTTTTATAATTCTATTTACTTTCTAAATAAATATTCCTTTTATACCTCTATTTACTTTTTATACAAATAATCCTTTTATACTTCTATTTATTTACTATATAAAAATTTCACTTTAATAATCACTTTGAAATTTTCCTTTTTACATTCCAGTATTTCATATGGTGTTTAAATACCAAATAACCTGACCAGTGTCATCATAATCAATCAAAGATTATATATCACAGTATATGAACACAAACAGTATTATAAATATTGAGGAATCCAGTTGGATCCCTCTGTAACAACCCGAAAATCTGGGCCAGTTTAAAATTTTTATTTTGGCAATTTTAGCGAATTTTGATTATTTAAAATGAATTATTTTAAATAATATCGACGAGAAATTTATTTTGAATATAATTCGAACGTATATATTATACGCGTCATCGTTAGAATATAAATATTTATATATAATTATAAATAGAATTGAAAATGGCGCGGTAGTTCGATAATTCGATTTCAAACTTCAATTGAATGTACCGGGTGCGAAACAATCCGGATTTTAGTGAAACCAAAATCATTAGGATCCATTTTACGATATCTTTCCAACGAATCCGAAAAATTGAGATTTCATAGCGGGAATCAAAAGATATGTCCAGTTGAAAATTCTGAATAGTCGCTATGGAATTCAGGCCCTTAAAAATGGAAATTTTGCAAATGACCTCGGATTTCGACGAAACCACTTTTGTTGGATCCGCAGTGTCAAGTTATTGCTAGATTCCAAATTTCATAAATTTTCGATTCAATATGTGAGCGTGGCAAAAGAAAACGCGTTTGACCAGTTTCGGTTGATTTTAATCGACTGGAAATTGGTCATTTTTCTAACGGTCTTAGAATTCGACGAAACTAGTTTTGTTAGGACCGTATCGTCAATACGAGGCTAGAAAATATTTTTCGAGAATTTTTCTAGTTAGTACGTGACCTCGGTAAATTGAAATATACGTTCAAATTGAATATATATAGATTATACTTTAAATTCAATGGAAACTGATCGAAACAGTCGAATCAGCTTATGGTACATATCCCATTGTGTTCGGAATGGGGGTAATTAGCTATGAACGGCAGGCGGTGGGTCTCGTTTCGATTTTGAATAAAAAGTCAACTTTATAAAGAAAATTAAATTAAATAAATAATTAAATAACCCCTTCTTTTCACTTAAGAACCCCCTCATTCTCATTTCAGAATCGAACGAAATAATTAAAAAAAAAAACGCTCAACTTCGTCATCGCCCCCCCTCCCCGCTGTAGACCGCCGTGCTCCTCCTGGAGACCGCCGCCGGAGCGAAACCCGATCCTCCTCCGTCCTTCCGCTCTGCCTCCCAGTTCGACCCCCAAACCCCAAGCGACGCACGCACCCAATCGAGCCACCCCCTGTTCCACCTACTGGCATCGCGCCGCCCTCTCTCACCACCACGCACCCACCTTCACCGCTGACTAGGCTCCAGCGCCAGCGAGAGTTGCCCCCTCCTTCCTCGACGCGAAAACCCTAACCCCAAATTGACTTAAAACCCGCCTCCTCCAGTCGGATGCGCCACCAGCACCACGCTCCGGCCGCCTGGAAGCCCTCTCCACCTCCAGCGAGCGCCATTCCCTCGTCAGGCAACGTTGAACAGTGAGTTTTACTGTTAGTTTTTTTTATATATTCATGTATATAAAAACTAGGTTCTTATATAAATTTCTAAGCAAATAAAATTAGATTTTTTTTTATTGGTTAAAAATTATATTTTTAACGGGTTAAAGCTTAGATTTTTAATTGGTTTGAAATTTAGGTTTTTATTTGTTTGAATATAAACATATGATTTTTTTTTAAAATTAGAAAAACTATATTTTTAAATAGGGAGAAAGAGAGTAATTTTTAGATGTAATATACTTTGCTTTGTTAATTGAAACATCATTGTTTTTAAATAAATTATACATTGTTTGTCAAAAATAAATTCGCTTTGTTTTTTTAAAAATATGACTTTTATATTTTTAAAGTAGTAAAAATATGATTTTTATATTTTTAAAGTATTAAAAAATATAGTCTTTACTATATAGATGGTATAAAAATATGATTTTTGTTTGTGTAGAGAATTAAAAATATAATTTTTACATGATAGAAATAAAAAAAATATCATCTTTATATGAGTAGCAAAATAAAGATGTGATTTTTTTTAATGGTATTGTTGAAAAGGTGAAAGATCTATTTTTGAAAAGGCGGGAACTTTATATAGAGAGTAGCGTGATGAAATAGAATTTTTATCCATATAGCGTCGAAGAAAAAAAATCGATTTTTATATATTGAATAGCAAAGTAAAAATTCGATTTTTACATATGTAGTGGCTACGGGCGACGAAAGTGATAAGATGCGAGAACGACGAAGACTTCTACAGAAGAAGAGTCAAGATGATTGGATAGCTATCAGTGAGAATTTCTCACCTTTCACTTTCTTTTCTCTAATTATATATATATATACTAGGATGCAGACTGTGCTTAGTAGCACCCGACACAATCGTCCACAGACCATGGACTTGTTTGTTTGGTTGCATAAATTAATTAGATGATTTGATTTGAAATTGATTTGTTTGGTGAAATGAATGGATTGATTGATGTGTGAATGGCGTGGGCCTTCACTAGACCGGGGATAAGGCTAGGCCTTGTCCCGTTTCTAGTATCGTGCCGTTATGCCGCCGAAATTTTCTAAAATATGTTAGAAAAATAAAAATATCATTTTATTTAAAGAATGAACTGAATAGAAATTCATATGTTGGAATAAAATGTTTTTATCGTTAAAAATATAATTTTTAACGTGAAGTGAATAAAATAAAATATTCCTTTACAAACCGAATGGTTTGTTTATGTACACCTATTTGAAGGACATTGATTGGGTCGATAAATTTTACACATCGCCCAACTGCACAACTAAAATCTGTGTTTGATTGTTTGAAACCCCACACGGGTGTTAGGATGAAATTTGAAGTTCACTCATCCTGATTGATTAAATATGTCGATCGATCGATTGACAGGCTGTTATAAGCGTTAGATATCTATATTTGATGCTTATACAGTGTAGTGCACATTGATTGATGGTGGATTATTTTTCAATGCTATTATATGTGTGTAATGTATGAAAATCCATATAATTAACTTTATATGGTAATTGATTGGGCCTCATTCCAATTTGAAAAATAAAGAATAATATAAAATAAAGGTTCATGTGTTGACAGTACTCATCCATTGAGATTGGTCATGTGTTGAACGAAATATTTTAGTAATAAAATTTACATCTTTATCGATATAAAATGAAGGTTCATGTGTTGACAATACTCATCCATTGAGATTGGTCATGTGTTGAACGAATTATTTTGATAATAACAACTATTTTGAAAAAGAAATATTTGAAATAGAATATTTGAAAATAGAAATTTATGAAGCCATGTTGATTAGATTGACGCCATTTTGACGTGAACGATATTTATATCGATTTTATCGATTTCGAAATGAATTGAATTGAAAACGATTTCGAAATGAATTGAATTGAAAAACGATTTCGAGATGAATTGAATTGAAAACGATTTCTAAACGAATTGAAAACGAATTCAAATTGAATTGAAAGCGAATTAAAATGAATTCAAATTGAATTGAAATTTGAATTGAATAGAAAGGAATTTTAAAACGAATTTATAAAGAAGAATTCAATTTTGATTTGAATTGAAATGGAAGTTGAAATTGCTTTTGAAACGAATTTAAAACTATTTATATAATTCGTTTTAAATAGAAATCGACGAAATATATATTATATATATAATATAATGGCCTGAATAGAACGCGCCGCGCCGCGGCAGTTCGAAAATTTCGACCATTTATTTCAAACGGAGATTACGGGAGATCCGACCGTCGGATTCTCCTAAAACCGGAACCGCTGGGTTCGTATCGAAAAGAGCTTTCTAAAGAATATTATAAATTAGAAATCTAACGGTTGGATTTGGAATTATGTCCAAATATAATTCGAAAAAGGTCGCTGTAAGTGCAGTTCGATGGCCATTGATGGAAATCGACTGTACGGGCCTTGATAAAATTATTAAAAATAGTAATAATTTGTGTAAAATCATAAGAAATGATTTAGAAAGAATTGGGATGAAAAACTCCATATTTGAAAAGATAAAAATAGATTTTTATCGAAATGAACTAGTTTTGAACTAGAATTATAATTCTATTTATTTTTAAATAAATAAATTGAATTTGAAATGGTTTTGAAAATAACCAAAATTTCCAATGATTGCATTGGAATGGATTTGAATCGAAATTGTCTTCGGAATATTTCGATGTTGGATTTCGTGATTATACAAATGTTGTTATGGAAATTTGAAAGATATAGATATATATATATCGTTATTTCCAATACGATATTTGTTAGTCGTAGAATTTGATATTGAATATAAGCCGGTATATTTTCTATTCAGAGCCTTGTATTGAATATCAAATGTGATTTGGGTTTGTCGTGAATGGTGTCTTCACTAACACTGTTCTTGAACCCTGTTGAGAAAAGATTAAATCTTTTTATTTAGATTTAATGAAGTGTACCAATTAAATAATATTTAATGGGAATTGAATTGATATTGATTTTTGGGTTTATCGTGAACAGTGTTTTTAAATAACACTTGTTCTTTAACCCGATAATTAATGGAATGATATTTTGGGTTTATCGTGAACAGTGTTTTTTTAAATAACACTCGTTCTTTAACCCGATAATTAATGGAAGGTGATTTTGGGTTTACCGTGAACCGTGTTTTAAATGACACTGATTCTTTAACCCAGTTAAAGATTAAAACTAAGTGGAGTTTTAATGAATCTTTAATTAGATTGAAAAGATCGAGAATGGAGTATCACCAGTTTTACTCCAGGCGATAGTTAAATCTTTAATTAGATTTGAACGTGAAATGGTAATTGAATTTACCGATAACACTGTGGTGTTAGATATGAAGTATTACCAGTTTTACTTCATGGGATGAATAGGTTGGGATTGGGAAATTAAAACAAATGATTACTTCGGTAAGGTTCGTTAATCTCGACTAGTTGAATCGAAATTCAAAAGGATAGATTAAAGAATAAATATAAAGAATTTATCTTAGATAAAATTAATGGGAATCTTTCCCTATGAATGTGAAATTTAGAAACTAACTGTCGGTTAGCCAAGCAGAATGGTTTTCTGGATATTGATCTGATGTTGGTTTCGGCCTTCGGGGTTAATATTTGGGGAATTATTCTCTTGATTAATTTACGGTTAGTGACTGATGAATTGGAATGAGGCGTATGTTGTGTTTGTGTAACACTTATTTAAATATACGCGAGTTATTCGGAAAGACCGGGTTTATCCCATTCTGAATAACTGATACGACGATAAGTCGAAGATGAAGACGGTGGTCGAAGACCGGAAGTCTTCACGTTGTTTGGCTGATTACTGATGATCTTGATTGGGCTGTACACCCAAGAAGATGGAAACAGTTGGTGATCGTCCAGACGTACTTGGAGATCGATGGATATGCGGGGTACTAGGTGCCTCCGGTTTCGTTCAGACCCAGAACAGACTTGTAAATGGACGGTGTGTCTGACATTGGATTTTAGTCCGTGTGATTGATCTCTATTAAATATATATATGTTTGGCGGCGGAGAATTTATCCTCTTGCTTAACGCCCTTCTCTGAGACGTACGAGCTCAGGGGTTATATATTGATGGATATCAATCGCATGGAGTGAATTGCCTGTGTGGCGTACCTAAGTGGCAATTGATCGAGGCTTCTGTTGAAAAGCAAAGTCTTGTGGTTGATGATCGAAGCACGGCCTTTGTGGCGTAGCTTTGTGTAACGTTGATTCGCGAGTATCACACCCGGTATAAACTAAAAACGGGAGACGGACCTCAGGGAGGACATGCGTTTCTTTCTAGTTAGGAGTGGCGTCAGTGCTTGAACTGGCTGACGAGTTTGACTCATGTGGATGTTACTTATTATTACTTGCTGAAAAGCGAGGCGCCTCGTGATATCGGTTTCGGCCGATGCTTCTGGTCGGCTGATGGGCCAGGCTTACGCCCCAAAGGGCGGAGAAACGTAGTGTTCAGGCATAATAATCCACATCGGTGGACCGGCCCTGACGATCCAAGGCCCACCTGAGTCTGGGTCCTGAGACATGGGCTAGATTGTCTCGAATCGGTTGAGGATCTTGCCCCTAGCCTCGGTTCATACCATAAATGATAACCCAACTTCCAATACGATGTCTTGCGGTTTTGATTGTAAACTTATATATGGCGACATAGTGTTATGGGGCATTCATGCCGCCTATGATTGATACTTATGATTTGAAGTTGTTTTATACACTATGCACTTATAGTAGTATCAAACGATTTGTTTTAAAACGTATCAAGCATTCTTTGGCTGTTATAAGGGAAAACCCTATCTTCGGCTGCGTTGCATTGTGTGATGGGACCTGGGTCTTATAACAGCTTCATTTTTTCTTTATTTAGCATTGCGCTGTTTGTTTTATGCACTGGTATTCTTGGGAGGAAACCCATTCCGTGTTATACGGCGTGGTCCCTTGATTTACCTAACTTCAAAATAAAGATTAACTGTTTTAGTTCTCACACCAGTCACATGACTGACCTGGAGTTTATTGTTTTAACCTAAACTCTGGGTGCCCTTATTTTGACACGGGCAACTAGTAGTTTTGGTTTTGCAGATTTATATTCACAGGATCCTGGTTTACAGCTGGAACGATATCCGGAAAGCTTTGTATCCGTATATCTCCTTCTAGTTGTGTATTGTATTACTTTCCGCTGCGATGTATTTAAATGTAATTTAAATCTCTGATATTTCTGTGTAATATTCATTTATACTCTGTATATTCTTGTAATCTGATGCATTGTTGTAATATACAATGAAATGTTCTTTTATATGCGTTCTGTTGTGGCTTGTTCTCGAACTATCCGACGCTTTCCTTTACGGGGAACTTACGGGTTTTCACAGTTGGTATCAGAGCTTTGGTTTACAAAGCTCAGAGAACAAGACACATTAGAACCATACGAAAGAATTCATCAGATATTTGATTAGTAATATCCAATTAGAATGACTCGTTAGAGATGGGATCAGTAGTATCCTAGAACGAGTGTGAAGAGTATATTTTTAAAATGAAAACAAATTTTTGTTTTGAAAATTTAAATCACTTATTCGTATTTGATTATTTATTTATATTGATTAGGACAGTCCAGTATATAAAGATTTTGCATATACGCCTTGCAAACGTGTATTTGAAGTTTTAATATACTGGATAGATATAGAATTATACTCTAGTCGCCCGGGGGTGATTCTGATGATTGATATATCATCATCAGAGTTTATATCCGAGTGACGAACGTGTAATATTTATATATTTCCTATTGACTGGTGTGAGAACCAAAAATTAGATAGGGCTTATTGTTGTGATTTGGCATCAAAAATCTGATTTTTGACTATATATCAAAGTTATGAATTTCAAATGATAATTCACTAATTGATTGATGTTTGTGTTGTTTGTTTAATTGTTTGATAATTTTGAACCATTATGCCTAACTGAATCAAATATTGAATTGTATTGAAAATCGGTCGCATTTGCTTGCATATACATATACTTATATTGAACAGGTCATAGCAAGGAGGCTAGAGCAGAGAATAAAATTTGTTTGCCCGACAAATAGGTACATGTTTACTACATAATTTACTGTTTTGTTTGGGTGATGATGATTTTATGAGCCTATTGGCTAGCCGCTTGGCTTTTTCTTTTTTCTTTTTGAGATCTGAAGGACCGGGGAAGCTATTTGAAATTCCCCGATGCTCCCGGTGCAGGGGAGGTTATGGCGAAATTTTTCGAAAATTTAGGGTGTTAGCCAAATTTTTGAAAATTTGAAAATTCTCAGAAACTAAAAAGTTAGAGAATGGAAGCCAAATCGAACGTAGAATTTATTTATCAAACCACTTTCGACTTTGTTCCTTTTTGGGGACGAAAAGTTTTAAGTGGGGGAGATTGTAACAACCCGAAAATCTGGGCCAGTTTAAAATTTTATTTTGGCAATTTTAGCGAATTTTGATTATTTAAAATGAATTATTTTAAATAATATCGACGAGAAATTTATTTTGAATATAATTCGAACGTATATATTATACGCGTCGTCGTTAGAATATAAATATTTATATATAATTATAAATAGAATTGAAAATGGCGCGGTAGTTCGATAATTCGATTTCAAACTTCAATTGAATGTACCGGGTGCGAAACAATCCGGATTTTAGTGAAACCAAAATCATTAGGATCCATTTGACGATATCTTTCCAACGAATCCGAAAAATTGAGATTTCATAGCGGGAATCAAAAGATATGTCCAGTTGAAAATTCTGAATAGTCGCTATGGAATTCAGGCCCTTAAAAATGGAAATTTTGCAAATGACCTCGGATTTCGACGAAACCACTTTTGTTGGATCCGCAGTGTCAAGTTATTGCTAGATTCCAAATTTCATAAATTTTCGATTCAATATGTGAGCGTGGCAAAAGAAAACGCGTTTGACCAGTTTCGGTTGATTTTAATCGACTGGAAATTGGTCATTTTTCTAACGGTCTCAGAATTCGACGAAACTAGTTTTGTTAGGACCGTATCGTCAATACGAAGCTAGAAAATATTTTTCGAGAATTTTTCTAGTTAGTACGTGACCTCGGTAAATTGAAATATACGTTCAAATTGAATATATATAGATTATACTTTAAATTCAATGGAAACTGATCGAAACAGTCGAATCAGCTTATGGTACATATCCCATTGTGTTCGGAATGGGGGTAATTAGCTATGGACGGCAGGCGGTGGGTCTCGTTTCGATTTTGAATAAAAAGTCAACTTTATAAAGAAAATTAAATTAAATAAATAATTAAATAACCCTTTCTTTTCACTTAAGACCCCCCTCATTCTCATTTCAGAATCGAACGAAATAATTAAAAAAAAAAAAACCGCTCAACTTCGTCATCGCCCCCCTCCCCGCTGTAGACCGCCGTGCTCCTCCTAGAGACCGCCGCCGGAGCGAAACCCGATCCTCCTCCGTCCTTCCGCTCTGCATCCCAGCCCCAGTTCGACCCCCAAACCCCAAGCGACGCACGCACCCAATCGAGCCACCCCCTGTTCCACCTACTGGCATCGCGCCGCCCTCTCTCACCACCACGCACCCACGTTCACTGCTGACTAGGCTCCAGCGCCAGCGATAGTTGCCCCCTCCTTCCTCGACGCGAAAACCCTAACCCCAAATTGACTTAAAACCCGCCTCCTCCAGTCGGATGCGCCACCAGCACCACGCTCCGGCCGCCTGGAAGCCCTCTCCACCTCCAGCGAGCGCCATTCCCTCGTCAGGCAATGTTGAACAGTGAGTTTTACTGTTAGTTTTTTTTATATATTCATGTATATAAAAACTAGGTTCTTATATAAATTTCTAAGCAAATAAAATTAGATTTTTTTTTATTGGTTAAAAATTATATTTTTAACGGGTTAAAGCTTAGATTTTTAATTGGTTTGAAATTTAGGTTTTTATTTGTTTGAATATAAACATATGATTTTTTTTTAAAATTAGAAAAACTATATTTTTAAATAGGGAGAAAGAGAGTAATTTTTAGATGTAATATACTTTGCTTTGTTAATTGAAACATCATTGTTTTTAAATAAATTATACATTGTTTATCAAAAATAAATTCGCTTTGTTTTTTTAAAAATATGACTTTTATATTTTTAAAGTAGTAAAAATATGATTTTTATATTTTTAAAGTATTAAAAATATAGTCTTTACTATATAGATGGTATAAAAATATGATTTTTGTTTGTGTAGAGAATTAAAAATATAATTTTTACATGATAGAAATAAAAAAAATATCATCTTTATATGAGTAGCAAAATAAAGATGTGATTTTTTTTAATGGTATTGTTGAAAAGGTGAAAGATCTATTTTTGAAAAGGCGGGAACTTTATATAGAGAGTAGCGTGATAAAATAGAATTTTTATCCATATAGCGTCAAAGAAAAAAATTCGATTTTTATATATTGAATAGCAAAGTAAAAATTCGATTTTTACATATGTAGTGGCTACGGGCGACGAAAGTGATAAGATGCGAGAACGACGAAGACTTCTACAGAAGAAGAGTCAAGATGATTGGATAGCTATCAGTGAGAATTTCTCACCTTTCACTTTCTTTTCTCTAATTATATATATATACTAGGATGCAGACGGTGCTTAGTAGCACCCGACACAATCGTCCACAGACCATGGACTTGTTTGTTTGGTTGCATAAATTAATTAGATGATTTGATTTGAAATTGATTTGTTTGGTGAAATGAATGGATTGATTGATGTGTGAATGGCGTGGGCCTTCACTAGACCGGGGATAAGGCTAGGCCTTGTCCCGTTTCTAGTATCGTGTCGTTATGCCGCCGAAATTTTCTAAAATATGTTAGAAAAATAAAAATATCATTTTATTTAAAGAATGAACTGAATAGAAATTCATATGTTGGAATAAAATGTTTTTATCGTTAAAAATATAATTTTTAACGTGAAGTGAATAAAATAAAACATTCCTTTACAAACCGAATGGTTTGTTTATGTACACCTATTTGAAGGACATTGATTGGGTCGATAAATTTTACACATCGCCCAACTGCACAACTAAAATTTGTGTTTGATTGTTTGAAACCCCACACGGGTGTTAGGATGAAATTTGAAGTTCACTCATCCTGATTGATTAAATATGTCGATCGATCGATTGATAGGCTGTTATAAGCTTTAGATATCTATATTTGATGCTTATACGGTGTAGTGCACTTTGGTTGATGGTTGATTATTTTTCAATGCTATTATATGTGTGTAATGTATGAAAATCCATATAATTAACTTTATATGGTAATTGATTGGGCCTCATTCCAATTTGAAAAATAAAGAATAATATAAAATAAAGGTTCATGTGTTGACAGTACTCATCCATTGAGATTGGTCATGTGTTGAACGAAATATTTTAGTAATAAAATTTACATCTTTATCGATATAAAATGAAGGTTCATGTGTTGACAGTACTCATCCATTGAGATTGGTCATGTGTTGAACGAAATATTTTGATAATAACAACTATTTTGAAAAAGAAATATTTGAAATAGAATATTTGAAAATAGAAATTTATGAAGCCGTGTTGATTAGATTGACGTCATTTTGACGTAAACGATATTTATATCGATTTTATCGATTTCGAAATGAATTGAATTGAAAACGATTTCGAAATGAATTGAATTGAAAAACGATTTCGAGATGAATTGAATTGAAAACGATTTCGAAACGAATTGAAAACGAATTCATATTGAATTGAAAGCGAATTAAAATGAATTCAAATTGAATTGAAATTTGAATTGAATAGAAAGGAATTTTAAAACGAATTTATAAAGAAGAATTCAATTTTGATTTGAATTGAAATGGAAGTTGAAATTGCTTTTGAAACGAATTTAAAACTATTTATATAATTCGTTTTAAATAGAAATCGACGAAATATATATTATATATATAATATAATGGCCTGAATAGAACGCGCCGCGCCGCGGCAGTTCGAAAATTTCGACCATTTATTTCAAACGGAGATTACGGTAGATCCGACCGTCGGATTCTCCTAAAACCGGAACCGCTGGGTTCGTATCGAAAAGAGCTTTCTAAAGAATATTAGAAATTAGAAATCTAACAGTTGGATTTGGAATTATGTCCAAATCAAATTCGAAAAAGGTCGCTGTAAGTGCAGTTCGATGGCCATTGATGGAAATCGACTGTACGGGCCTTGATAAAATTATTAAAAATAGTAATAATTTGTGTAAAATCATAAGAAATGATTTAGAAAGAATTGGGATGAAAAACTCCATATTTGAAAAGATAAAAATAGATTTTTATCGAAATGAACTAGTTTTGAACTAGAATTATAATTCTATTTATTTTTAAATAAATAAATTGAATTTGAAATGGTTTTGAAAATAACCAAAATTTCCAATGATTGCATTGGAATGGATTTGAATCGAAATTGTCTTCGGAATATTTCGATGTTGGATTTCGTGATTATACAAATGTTGTTATGGAAATTTGAAAGATATAGATATATATATATCGTTATTTCCAATACGATATTTGTTAGTCGTAGAATTTGATATTGAATATAAGCCGGTATATTTTCTATTCAGAGCCTTGTATTGAATATCAAATGTGATTTGGGTTTGTCGTGAATGGTGTCTTCACTAACACTGTTCTTGAACCCTGTTGAGAAAAGATTAAATCTTTTTATTTAGATTTAATGAAGTGTACCAATTAAATAATATTTAATGGGAATTGAATTGATATTGATTTTTGGGTTTATCGTGAACAGTGTTTTTAAATAACACTTGTTCTTTAACCCGATAATTAATGGAATGATATTTTGGGTTTATCGTGAACAGTGTTTTTTTAAATAACACTCGTTCTTTAACCCGATAATTAATGGAAGGTGATTTTGGGTTTACCGTGAACCGTGTTTTAAATGACACTGATTCTTTAACCCAGTTAAAGATTAAAACTAAGTGGAGTTTTAATGAATCTTCAATTAGATTGAAAAGATCGAGAATGGAGTATCACCAGTTTTACTCCAGGCGATAGTTAAATCTTTAATTAGATTTGAACGTGAAATGGTAATTGAATTTACCGATAACACTGTGGTGTTAGATATGAAGTATTACCAGTTTTACTTCATGGGATGAATAGGTTGGGATTGGGAAATTAAAACAAATGATTACTTCGGTAAGGTTCGTTAATCCCGACTAGTTGAATCGAAATTCAAAAGGATAGATTAAAGAATAAATATAAAGAATTTATCTTGGATAAAATTAATGGGAATCTTTCCCTATGAATGTGAAATTTAGAAACTAACTGTCGGTTAGCCAAGCAGAATGGTTTTCTGGATATTGATCTGATGTTGGTTTCGGCCTTCGGGGTTAATATTTGGGGAATTATTCTCTTGATTAATTTACGGTTAGTGACTGATGAATTGGAATGAGGCGTATGTTGTGTTTGTGTAACACTTATTTAAATATACGCGAGTTATTCGGAAAGACCGGGTTTATCCCATTCTGAATAACTGATACGACGATAAGTCGAAGATGAAGACGGTGGTCGAAGACCGGAAGTCTTCACGTTGTTTGGGTGATTACTGATGATCTTGATTGGGCTGTACACCCAAGAAGATGGAAACAGTTGGTGATCGTCCAGACGTACTTGGAGATCGATGGATATGCGGGGTACTAGGTGCCTCCGGTTTCGTTCAGACCCAGAACGGACTTGTAAATGGACGGTGTGTCTGACATTGTATTTTAGTCCGTGTGATTGATCTCTATTAAATATATATATGTTTGGCGGCGGAGAATTTATCCTCTTGCTTAACGCCCTTCTCTGAGACGTACGAGCTCAGGGGTTATATATTGATGGATATCAATCGCATGGAGTGAATTGCCTGTGTGGCGTACCTAAGTGGCAATTGATCGAGGCTTCTGTTGAAAAGCAAAGTCTTGTGGTTGATGATCGAAGCACGGCCTTTGTGGCGTAGCTTTGTGTAACGTTGATTCGCGAGTATCACACCCGGTATGAACTAAAAACGGGAGACGCACCTCAGGGAGGACATGCGTTTCTTTCTAGTTAGGAGTGGCGTCAGTGCTTGAACTGGCTGACGAGTTTGACTCATGTGGATGTTACTTATTATTACTTGCTGAAAAGCGAGGCGCCTCGTGATATCGGTTTCGGCCGATGCTTCTGGTCGGCTGATGGGCCAGGCTTACGCCCCAAAGGGCGGAGAAACGTAGTGTTCAGGCATAATAATCCACATCGGTGGACCGGCCCTGACGATCCAAGGCCCACCTGAGTCTGGGTCCTGAGACATGGGCTAGATTGTCTCGAATCGGTTGAGGATCTTGCCCCTAGCCTCGGTTCATACCATAAATGATAACCCAACTTCCAATACGATGTCTTGCGGTTTTGATTGTAAACTTATATATGGCGACATAGTGTTATGGGGAATTCATGCCGCCTATGATTGATACTTATGATTTGAAGTTGTTTTATACACTATGCACTTATAGTAGTATCAAACGATTTGTTTTAAAACGTATCAAGCATTCTTTGGCTGTTATAAGGGAAAACCCTATCTTCGGCTGCGTTGCATTGTGTGATGGGACCTGGGTCTTATAACAGCTTCATTTTTTCTTTATTTAGCATTGCGCTGTTTGTTTTATGCACTGGTATTCTTGGGAGGAAACACATTCCGTGTTATACGGCGTGGTCCCTTGATTTACCTAACTTCAAAATAAAGATTAACTGTTTTAGTTCTCACACCAGTCACATGACTGACCTGGAGTTTATTGTTTTAACCTAAACTCTGGGTGCCCTTATTTTGACACGGGCAGCTAGTAGTTTTGGTTTTGCAGATTTATATTCACAGGATCCTGGTTTACAGCTGGAACGATATCCGGAAAGCTTTGTATCCGTATATCTCCTTCTAGTTGTGTATTGTATTACTTTCCGCTGCGATGTATTTAAATGTAATTTAAATCTCTGATATTTCTGTGTAATATTCATTTATACTCTGTATATTCTTGTAATCTGATGCATTGTTGTAATATACAATGAAATGTTCTTTTATATGCGTTCTGTTGTGGCTTGTTCTCGAACTATCCGACGCTTTCCTTTACGGGGAACTTACGGGTTTTCACAGTTGGTATCAGAGCTTTGGTTTACAAAGCTCAGAGAACAAGACACATTAGAACCATACGAAAGAATTCATCAGATATTTGATTAGTAATATCCAATTAGAATGACTCGTTAGAGATGGGATCAGTAGTATCCTAGAACGAGTGTGAAGAGTATATTTTTAAAATGAAAACAAATTTTTGTTTTGAAAATTTAAATCACTTATTCGTATTTGATTATTTATTTATATTGATTAGGACAGTCCAGTATATAAAGATTTTGCATATACGCCTTGCAAACGTGTATTTGAAGTTTTAATATACTGGATAGATATAGAATTATACTCTAGTCGCCCGGGGGTGATTCTGATGATTGATATATCATCATCAGAGTTTATATCCGAGTGACGAACGTGTAATATTTATATATTTCCTATTGACTGGTGTGAGAACCAAAAATTAGATAGGGCTTATTGTTGTGATTTGGCATCAAAAATCTGATTTTTGACTATATATCAAAGTTATGAATTTCAAATGATAATTCACTAATTGATTGATGTTTGTGTTGTTTGTTTAATTGTTTGATAATTTTGAACCATTATGCCTAACTGAATCAAATATTGAATTGTATTGAAAATCGGTCGCATTTGCTTGCATATACATATACTTATATTGAACAGGTCATAGCAAGGAGGCTAGAGCAGAGAATAAAATTTGTTTGCCCGACAAATAGGTACATGTTTACTACATAATTTACTGTTTTGTTTGGGTGATGATGATTTTATGAGCCTATTGGCTAGCCGCTTGGCTTTTTCTTTTTTCTTTTTGAGATCTGAAGGACCGGGGAAGCTATTTGAAATTCCCCGATGCTCCCGGTGCAGGGGAGGTTATGGCGAAATTTTTCGAAAATTTAGGGTGTTAGCCAAATTTTTGAAATTTTGAAAATTCTCAGAAACTAAAAAGTTAGAGAATGGAAGCCAAATCGAACGTAGAATTTATTTATCAAACCACTTTCGACTTTGTTCCTTTTCGGGGACGAAAAGTTTTAAGTGGGGGAGATTGTAACAACCCGAAAATCTGGGCCAGTTTAAAATTTTTATTTTGGCAATTTTAGCGAATTTTGATTATTTAAAATGAATTATTTTAAATAATATCGACGAGAAATTTATTTTGAATATAATTCGAACGTATATATTATACGCGTCGTCGTTAGAATATAAATATTTATATATAATTATAAATAGAATTGAAAATGGCGCGGTAGTTCGATAATTCGATTTCAAACTTCAATTGAATGTACCGGGTGTGAAACAATCCGGATTTTAGTGAAACCAAAATCATTAGGATCCATTTGACGATATCTTTCCAACGAATCCGAAAAATTGAGATTTCATAGCGGGAATCAAAAGATATGTCCAGTTGAAAATTCTGAATAGTCGCTATGGAATTCAGGCCCTTAAAAATGGAAATTTTGCAAATGACCTCGGATTTCGACGAAACCACTTTTGTTGGATCCGCAGTGTCAAGTTATTGCTAGATTCCAAATTTCATAAATTTTCGATTCAATATGTGAGCGTGGCAAAAGAAAACGCGTTTGACCAGTTTCGGTTGATTTTAATCGACTAGAAATTGGTCATTTTTCTAACGGTCTCAGAATTCGACGAAACTAGTTTTGTTAGGACCGTATCGTCAATACGAAGCTAGAAAATATTTTTCGAGAATTTTTCTAGTTAGTACGTGACCTCGGTAAATTGAAATATACGTTCAAATTGAATATATATAGATTATACTTTAAATTCAATGGAAACTGATCGAAACAGTCGAATCAGCTTATGGTACATATCCCATTGTGTTCGGAATGGGGGTAATTAGCTATGGACGGCAGGCGGTGGGTCTCGTTTCGATTTTGAATAAAAAGTCAACTTTATAAAGAAAATTAAATTAAATAAATAATTAAATAACCCTTTCTTTTCACTTAAGACCCCCCCTCATTCTCATTTCAGAATCGAACGAAATAATTAAAAAAAAAAACCGCTCAACTTCGTCATCGCCCCCCTCCCCGCTGTAGACCGCCGTGCTCCTCCTAGAGACCGCCGCTGGAGCGAAACCCGATCCTCCTCCGTCCTTCCGCTCTGCATCCCAGCCCCAGTTCGACCCCCAAACCCCAAGCGACGCACGCACCCAATCGAGCCACCCCCTGTTCCACCTACTGGCATCGCGCCGCCCTCTCTCACCACCACGCACCCACGTTCACCGCTGACTAGGCTCCAGCGCCAGCGAGAGTTGCCCCCTCCTTCCTCGACGCGAAAACCCTAACCCCAAATTGACTTAAAACCCGCCTCCTCCAGTCGGATGCGCCACCAGCACCACGCTCCGGCCGCCTGGAAGCCCTCTCCACCTCCAGCGAGCGCCATTCCCTCGTCAGGCAATGTTGAACAGTGAGTTTTACTGTTAGTTTTTTTTTATATATTCATGTATATAAAAACTAGGTTCTTATATAAATTTCTAAGCAAATAAAATTAGATTTTTTTTTATTGGTTAAAAATTATATTTTTAACGGGTTAAAGCTTAGATTTTTAATTGGTTTGAAATTTAGGTTTTTATTTGTTTGAATATAAACATATGATTTTTTTTTAAAATTAGAAAAACTATATTTTTAAATAGGGAGAAAGAGAGTAATTTTTAGATGTAATATACTTTGCTTTGTTAATTGAAACATCATTATTTTTAAATAAATTATACATTGTTTATCAAAAATAAATTCGCTTTGTTTTTTTTAAAATATGACTTTTATATTTTTAAAGTAGTAAAAATATGATTTTTATATTTTTAAAGTATTAAAAATATAGTCTTTACTATATAGATGGTATAAAAAAATGATTTTTGTTTGTGTAGAGAATTAAAAATATAATTTTTACATGATAGAAATAAAAAAAATATCATCTTTATATGAGTAGCAAAATAAAGATGTGATTTTTTTTAATGGTATTGTTGAAAAGGTGAAAGATCTATTTTTGAAAAGGCGGGAACTTTATATAGAGAGTAGCGTGATAAAATAGAATTTTTATCCATATAGCGTCGAAGAAAAAAATTCGATTTTTATATATTGAATAGCAAAGTAAAAATTCGATTTTTACATATGTAGTGGCTACGGGCGACGAAAGTGATAAGATGCGAGAACGACGAAGACTTCTACAGAAGAAGAGTCAAGATGATTGGATAGCTATCAGTGAGAATTTCTCACCTTTCACTTTCTTTTCTCTAATTATATATATATACTAGGATGCAGACGGTGCTTAGTAGCACCCGACACAATCGTCCACAGACCATGGACTTGTTTGTTTGGTTGCATAAATTAATTAGATGATTTGATTTGAAATTGATTTGTTTGGTGAAATGAATGGATTGATTGATGTGTGAATGGCGTGGGCCTTCACTAGACCGGGGATAAGGCTAGGCCTTGTCCCGTTTCTAGTATCGTGTCGTTATGCCGCCGAAATTTTCTAAAATATGTTAGAAAAATAAAAATATCATTTTATTTAAAGAATGAACTGAATAGAAATTCATATGTTGGAATAAAATGTTTTTATCGTTAAAAATATAATTTTTAACGTGAAGTGAATAAAATAAAATATTCCTTTACAAACCGAATGGTTTGTTTATGTACACCTATTTGAAGGACATTGATTGGGTCGATAAATTTTACACATCGCCCAACTGCACAACTAAAATTTTTGTTTGATTGTTTGAAACCCCACACGGGTGTTAGGATGAAATTTGAAGTTCACTCATCCTGATTGATTAAATATGTCGATCGATCGATTGATAGGCTGTTATAAGCTTTAGATATCTATATTTGATGCTTATACAGTGTAGTGCACTTTGGTTGATGGTTGATTATTTTTCAATGCTATTATATGTGTGTAATGTATGAAAATCCATATAATTAACTTTATATGGTAATTGATTGGGCCTCATTCCAATTTGAAAAATAAAGAATAATATAAAATAAAGGTTCATGTGTTGACAGTACTCATCCATTGAGATTGGTCATGTGTTGAACGAAATATTTTAGTAATAAAATTTACATCTTTATCGATATAAAATGAAGGTTCATGTGTTGACAGTACTCATCCATTGAGATTGGTCATGTGTTGAACGAATTATTTTGATAATAACAACTATTTTGAAAAAGAAATATTTGAAATAGAATATTTGAAAATAGAAATTTATGAAGCCGTGTTGATTAGATTGACGTCATTTTGACGTGAACGATATTTATATTGATTTTATCGATTTCGAAATGAATTGAATTGAAAACGATTTCGAAATGAATTGAATTGAAAAACGATTTCGAGATGAATTGAATTGAAAACGATTTCGAAACGAATTGAAAACGAATTCAAATTGAATTGAAAGCGAATTAAAATGAATTCAAATTGAATTGAAATTTGAATTGAATAGAAAGGAATTTTAAAACGAATTTATAAAGAAGAATTCAATTTTGATTTGAATTGAAATGGAAGTTGAAATTGCTTTTGAAACGAATTTAAAACTATTTATATAATTCGTTTTAAATAGAAATCGACGAAATATATATTATATATATAATATAATGGCCTGAATAGAACGCGCCGCGCCGCGGCAGTTCGAAAATTTCGACCATTTATTTCAAACGGAGATTACGGTAGATCCGACCGTCGGATTCTCCTAAAACCGGAACCGCTGGGTTCGTATCGAAAAGAGCTTTCTAAAGAATATTAGAAATTAGAAATCTAACGGTTGGATTTGGAATTATGTCCAAATCAAATTCGAAAAAGGTCGCTGTAAGTGCAGTTCGATGGCCATTGATGGAAATCGACTGTACGGGCCTTGATAAAATTATTAAAAATAGTAGTAATTTGTGTAAAATCATAAGAAATGATTTAGAAAGAATTGGGATGAAAAACTCCATATTTGAAAAGATAAAAATAGATTTTTATCGAAATGAACTAGTTTTGAACTAGAATTATAATTCTATTTATTTTTAAATAAATAAATTGAATTTGAAATGGTTTTGAAAATAACCAAAATTTCCAATGATTGCATTGGAATGGATTTGAATCGAAATTGTCTTCGGAATATTTCGATGTTGGATTTCGTGATTATACAAATGTTGTTATGGAAATTTGAAAGATATAGATATATATATATCGTTATTTCCAATACGATATTTGTTAGTCGTAGAATTTGATATTGAATATAAGCCGGTATATTTTCTATTCAGAGCCTTGTATTGAATATCAAATGTGATTTGGGTTTGTCGTGAATGGTGTCTTCACTAACACTGTTCTTGAACCCTGTTGAGAAAAGATTAAATCTTTTTATTTAGATTTAATGAAGTGTACCAATTAAATAATATTTAATGGGAATTGAATTGATATTGATTTTTGGGTTTATCGTGAACAGTGTTTTTAAATAACACTTGTTCTTTAACCCGATAATTAATGGAATGATATTTTGGGTTTATCGTGAACAGTGTTTTTTTAAATAACACTCGTTCTTTAACCCGATAATTAATGGAAGGTGATTTTGGGTTTACCGTGAACCGTTGTTTAAATGACACTGATTCTTTAACCCAGTTAAAGATTAAAACTAAGTGGAGTTTTAATGAATCTTTAATTAGATTGAAAAGATCGAGAATGGAGTATCACCAGTTTTACTCCAGGCGATAGTTAAATCTTTAATTAGATTTGAACGTGAAATGGTAATTGAATTTACCGATAACACTGTGGTGTTAGATATGAAGTATTACCAGTTTTACTTCATGGGATGAATAGGTTGGGATTGGGAAATTAAAACAAATGATTACTTCGGTAAGGTTCGTTAATCCCGACTAGTTGAATCGAAATTCAAAAGGATAGATTAAAGAATAAATATAAAGAATTTATCTTGGATAAAATTAATGGGAATCTTTCCCTATGAATGTGAAATTTAGAAACTAACTGTCGGTTAGCCAAGCAGAATGGTTTTCTGGATATTGATCTGATGTTGGTTTCGGCCTTCGGGGTTAATATTTGGGGAATTATTCTCTTGATTAATTTACGGTTAGTGACTGATGAATTGGAATGAGGCGTATGTTGTGTTTGTGTAACACTTATTTAAATATACGCGAGTTATTCGGAAAGACCGGGTTTATCCCATTCTGAATAACTGATACGACGATAAGTCGAAGATGAAGACGGTGGTCGAAGACCGGAAGTCTTCACGTTGTTTGGGTGATTACTGATGATCTTGATTGGGCTGTACACCCAAGAAGATGGAAACAGTTGGTGATCGTCCAGACGTACTTGGAGATCGATGGATATGCGGGGTACTAGGTGCCTCCGGTTTCGTTCAGACCCAGAACGGACTTGTAAATGGACGGTGTGTCTGACATTGGATTTTAGTCCGTGTGATTGATCTCTATTAAATATATATCTGTTTGGCGGCGGAGAATTTATTCTCTTGCTTAACGCCCTTCTCTGAGACGTACGAGCTCAGGGGTTATATATTGATGGATATCAATCGCATGGAGTGAATTGCCTGTGTGGCGTACCTAAGTGGCAATTGATCGAGGCTTCTGTTGAAAAGCAAAGTCTTGTGGTTGATGATCGAAACACGGCCTTTGTGGCATAGCTTTGTGTAACGTTGATTCGCGAGTATCATACCCGGTATGAACTAAAAACGGGAGACGGACCTCAGGGAGGACATGCGTTTCTTTCTAGTTAGGAGTGGCGTCAGTGCTTGAACTGGCTGACGAGTTTGACTCATGTGGATGTTACTTATTATTACTTGCTGAAAAGCGAGGCGCCTCGTGATATCGGTTTCGGCCGATGCTTCTGGTCGGCTGACGGGCCAGGCTTATGCCCCAAAGGGCGGAGAAACGTAGTGTTCAGGCATAATAATCCACATCGGTGGACTGGCCCTGACGATCCAAGGCCCACCTGAGTCTGGGTCCTGAGACATGGGCTAGATTGTCTCGAATCGGTTGAGGATCTTGCCCCAAGCCTCGGTTCATACCATAAATGATAACCCAACTTCCAATACGACGTCTTGCGGTTTTGATTGTAAACTTATATATGGCGACATAGTGTTATGGGGCATTCATGCCGCCTATGATTGATACTTATGATTTGAAATTGTTTTATACACTATGCACTTATAGTAGTATCAAACGATTTGTTTTAAAACGTATCAAGCATTCTTTGGCTGTTATAAGGGAAAACCCTATCCTCGGCTGCGTTGCATTGTGTGATGGGACCTGGGTCTTATAACAGCTTCATTTTTTCTTTATTTAGCATTGCACTGTTTGTTTTATGCACTGGTATTCTTGGGAGGAAACCCGTTCCATGTTATACGGCGTGGTCCCTTGATTTACCTAACTTCAAAATAAAGATTAACTGTTTTAGTTCTCACACCAATCACATGACTGACCTGGAGTTTATTGTTTTAACCTAAACTCTGGGTGCCCTTATTTTGACACGGGCAGCTAGTAGTTTTGGTTTTGCAGATTTATATTCACAGGATCCTGGTTTACAGCTGGAACGATATCCGGAAAGCTTTGTATCCGTATATCTCCTTCTAGTTGTGTATTGTATTACTTTCCGCTGCGATGTATTTAAATGTAATTTAAATCTCTAATATTTCTGTGTAATATTCATTTATACTCTGTATATTCTTGTAATCTGATGCATTGTTGTAATATCCAATGAAATGTTCTTTTATATGCGTTCTGTTGTGGCTTGTTCTCGAACTATCCGACGCTTTCCTTTACGGGGAAGTTACGGGTTTTCACACCCTCCAACCTGTTTCCCTGCATTCACAGATGTTAAAAAATATAAATAACATCGATTTCATTTCAATATGAAATATTCTGATAAACAGAATCAATATTTGATTAACGATTTATATATATCGTTATCTATAATTTCAAACAATACATCAGCCATTCAACCAAACAATCAACACACAACAACTTATCATCATTTATCACTACTAGATTATATTTATAAAAATATAAACTGTATAAAATTAGTGAGATTTACTCACATTTGTTTTGCAGTTGGCGATTCTGCTTTGGTTCTATTTAAAATCCAATAGCATTTGATTTTTCTATGAAATTCCATTAGCTCCGTTCTCGGTGAAATCAGTTCTACAGTGTAGATTTCTTCGTCATGATTCCAATGTGATGGACTGTTCGAAATTCTGATATGGTATGATCGAGATATCATGTTAACTAATTAATATACATTTTTTTTAAATTATACTTAAGTAAATTCATATGGGCTTTTACCATTGCTATCGGCCCATGTTTCCAGAAAGTGACCGCTCCAAATAATGTGCTTCTTCCTCCAGAATTTAACCCCGCAAGCCACTCCTGTACCCATAACTCTACTCCACCATTCTCATGTTCTTCCACGTTAAAATATGTGTACATATTTTCATCTTTTTTCTTTGGGCCTCACCAATTTGTTATTCATGGCCCAAACTCATCTCTCTTCTGGTCCGCTCACTCCTTCTTCACCGATACAAATACTTCCGTGACTTTCAGGAAAACACCACGTTGCTTAACACCATTACCGCATCAATATGACCTCGATTTCCTCTCCTCCTCATGATTTAATCATTAAAAATCACCAACAAAAACATTGAACTTCCCTTCACACTTAACCCATACGACTTTGCCTTCCAGACATCGAACCACCACTTCGTCACATTCAAATGCCCGTCCCCTTCACCACAGCCAACCGGAGTTCACCAATGGCTGACCCTACTAACCCTCGTCAACTCCTTTCCCCATTCTGACCAACGCAATCCCTTACGCCTCCCTGTAATGCACACTCGAACTCAGAGAAACAACGAAATCCCTAACTTCGATTCTAATGATCGCCGGTGATGATCGAGTTCCACCAGACTGCCATCAAATGTTTGCCTCGCCTCCTGCAGCGGCTCGCCATCGCGTACTCCCACCGATGTTTCCCAAATTGCTTTGCTCGAAATCGGGTATCCAAACAAAAGTTGATCGAGCTGCATCTTATTGGTATCATATTGAAGCTGGCGAAATAATGGATTCTACAAATAAAACAAGGGGTTGATTTTGCTATGTATTTGAATTAATGTGAAATTTGAGGATAACGATTATGTTTGTTGAGGAAAAGGGATGGAGGCGGATTGTTGTTGACAGTCAAATGAGTAAAGTTAGGGTTTAGAGGTGTATTTATACATTCCATTAGCTTCTAGGGTAAGATTCAAATTTTATTTTATTAAATTATATAGTCACCGTAATTCGTATTTGTCTTCTAAAAATTCCTATGATCACACATGATATCCAAAAATCACGAAAATGGACATGCAGCTACCGTTCGACATTACGGACCCAACGAAACTAGTTTCGTCGAATTCCGACTTTATTTGCTCACACAGTGTATTTTTAAAGTCAAATTATTGACTGTTTTTCACATTTAAATTCCGTACGGCCACATACTAATTCCAAAAATCACGGAAAATGAAATATAACAATAATTTTATATTTCGGATCCAACAAAATTAGTTTCGTCGAAAACAGAGGTCGTTTGCAAAACTGACTATTTTTAAAGCTCTAAATAAATCCATTTAAATATTTAAAAATTATTAAATTAATTATTTATAAATAAATATTATCACATATATATTCATATAGAATATAATACAGCTCCAAAATATTCCTATCTGAATTATAACTCGACATTTCAAATCCAGATTAAATCCGCATTCAATTTATATTAAAAATCCATTTATAATATAAATAAATCGTTATAAATTATAAAGGATTCCATAGCGACTTTTTGAAAATTTGATTTGATCATAAATCAAAATCTACACGATGAAATCCCAATTTTTTCCTTCCATTAGAAAAATATACTTCACCAGCTCCAAATGTTTCTTATTTCATAGAAATCCAGCTTAAAACGGATTCTGTATATTCGTTTAAAGTTTGAATCGCCAAATTACGAACTGCCACGCCATTTCGGGCTCGATTATAATCGTAATATAATTATACCTTCAAACTTCAATTATATATTCGTTATTATATTTCAACTCTAAACTGAATTAGATATTATAAATAATTCAATTCACACAATATTGTGAATTCCAATATTTCCGACTATTTCGAAAATTAAATATATTATTCGATTATAAATATTAATTAAATATTCAATATTATTAAATTAAATAACCATTTAAATTTCTAGATCACTATTTAAATAATGAAATTAATTAATTATTATACTGTAAAAATACGGGACGTGACACGTCAAAATATGGGACGTTGCACCTTGTAGTAAGAGACTGAACCGACCTTATAGGCAAGAACAAGTCGTAAACCTGATTGAGAAAATAGCTGTCCGTATCTACTCCAGTTTTTATGATTTGAAATGATTTACATTTTTTAAGATGACGTGGTTTTATGGTTTGGAAAAACTAATCTTTCATAAGGAAAATAAAATTTTGACACTTTTAATTTTTGGATGGAAATTTAAATGAAAAGGCCAAACCATGTTTTAAAAGTATGGAGTAGGTAAGGATTAGTGCCTAGGGAAGAAGGGAAAAGTTTTGAGGCCATGAAGACAATAGTGAGGGTTATCTTGGAATAATAGTAAGTTCCCATAGAATGCGTAAGTAATGAAAAGCCTAGGGTGTTGCTTGAAATAATTGTTGGTACACAGCTAGGACTAGTGGTGACTACAAGATAGTAAAAAGGAAAGCAAGTTTTTAGACCCTGTTGCAAATTTTCTTGTTAGGGGTAAAACCCATTACTACATTTCTATTGGGATCTTTCCATTACTTTTTTTCTCATTGCGTAGTTAGGGTAACATCTAAACCCGTCGTGGATCCTATGGTTTCAACTTTACTGTCTGAGGGAGCCATAGTCCCGAGATTCTTGGCCCTTAATAGTAGCGGTGTAGGGTGTTTATTCTCCTGTTTTAGTTGAAAGACTAGAAAGCTCATTTGGAAACTAAACTTAGATATGATTAAATAAGCTAAGTGAAATGATACAACTAAAATGGAAACAACAAATTCAGTAAAGCAACAAACATGACAGTTAAAGAAAAATGAAAAATTATGAGAAAAGATGGCTAAAAATAAAAAATTCCAAGATAAGATGGAATGGAAAATCTGTAACAATAAAATTTTCTTGTGTGGACTATGCTTGGATAGTAAAATAGGGGAATCTTTATAAATAGTTTCATAAAATTCAAGTACAGTTGAAAAAAGGTCGAAAAATGAAAATGGGAGATGTGAAGTTCTCTGTTTTCCACCTTTTTATAACATAAGAAATCGAATTTAGAAAATTAGATTTTTCTGAAATTCAAAAAAATAAATTTGGTTGGTAGGATTTCGGATGCAACAATTGGATGAACTACGTTCTTGCTCTGCAAGAATGTGGGAAATTTGGATGAAAATATATTTTGATTTTCAAAATATTGCATTCATGTAGAACTGCCATTAAATCTAGGATGTAAGCATCATATTTTAAAAGGATTTTTGAAAATTTTGCATACACATAGGAGCTGGTACCGCTTAGGCATACATGCATTATTATGTTGTATTTCACTTTGCACAATTGCACAATGTTTGCAAAAATTGGATGCACATATGATGGACGAATATTATGCGAGGGGTTAATTGATTCTTATCCTTATCAAATTTCGGGGACAAATTTCCTAAAGGTGGGAGAATGTAACACCCGCATTTTACGACAATTTAATAATTAAATAATGCATATGTATATATATATGCATAGATATAAATGTATATATGAAGAATAAAATAAATATTAATGTAAATAAAAATGTAACGCATACATTAAAAGAAAGAAAAGATTGGTTGCACGTGGTGTAAATGTGTTACATGCACTGATTATGCATTAATAATAAAAGAGAAATAAAAGAAAAGGATTCATGCAATGGGTTAAATAAAGTATTGTAGCTAACATGAAAAAGAGAAGGAAGAAGAGAACAATAACTACCATTGTTCTAAGCCTTGTTAACAATAGCCTTAATAGCCCAGTTGGTTAGAACATGTGACTTGCATACAACAGGTACAAAGTTCGATCCCCCATGCCGTCATTTTTTTAAGGGAACGTCTAAAATAACACATGTTCATGAGGGAAAATATGTATAAAGCACATATAAGGAAAAATATACATATAAGGAAGTAAAGAAAATATATGTATATATGTATATGAGAATATGCGCATATATATGTATAGGAATATATATATATATATATATACAAGAGCTAAAATTCAAGATAAGGCTGAAATCATAGAAATATGGCAAGAATCAAATAAAGGTGTAATATCGTTTGAATTTTGAAAACGAAACAAAAGCTGTGCGTACATATATACACGTAAAATGTTCATTACAAGTTTTATATACATATAAGAACCTTATATATGAACATATTCAAATCAATTCAAAATTGAAGACCATATGCAGATGAAAAAAATTTATAGCCGGGGTCAACCCAGGGGTCGACCCAGGCATGGGGGGTCGACACAGCTGAAGGGGGGTCGACCCCGGGGTTGAGCCACCCTAGATCTAGTTAGGTTCATTGGCATATGTGGGTTGTTTTCTTAACCAAGTTCAACGCCGACTCAGCGCTGCTTGTACGATATGATCCTGAACACCTATAAATAGGCTAGCAGAGCCTAGCTAAATCTCACATTTCTGAGACGACGTCTATACCCTGAGATTCTTTCTCCTCTTCAAATCTCTTCAGAAAAATAAGATAATTAGTTTAGGAAAATTTTGAATCTGATCTAGAGAAAAAGAATTAATATTAATTAAAAGGTGTTCAGAATCATATTCAAAGAGAGGTAATTTTCTAGATCTGATCTATTCAATTTTCTTCCTCTTTCTTCCCTTTTTCTTTGAGTAAAAATTATGAATCCATGGTTTTTAGGTTCTGAATCCAATTAGGAGAAAACCGTGGAATGCTAGATCTGGACTAGATCCAGGATTTGGAAAGCAAATAAGGTGAGTGGATTTAAGTTATATCATTTTTGATAATGATATATCCTCGTTTAACATTCCTCGTTATTATACGATGTGAATTTGCTAGAATAATTAAAAAAGTACCGAAATGTTATATATGACATGTTGAAATATGGTATGTTGAAATGGTTAAACATATGTAAAAAAGATTAAAGTAACGAATATGACATAATGGAATATTAATTTGCTAAGATATTAATATATGGGAAAATTCATATGTTGAAATATAAACTTTTCAAAATATGTGTAGCGATTACTGTTGCTTCAATTCCATGTTAACTTGTGACATTTATGTACTCGGACCATTAACGGTAGAAATTGAGAAAATTACATGTTAGTTTGTTTGATTTAAACAATTACATGATTAAACGATTACATGTTAGAATAGAATTTATTGTATGTTAGAAAGAACTTGCGACATAAAATGGTTTTAATATGTCGACATGTAAAATATAGACTTGAAAGAATAGGCACATCTAAATTATATAGAAAATTTACACTAAATAGGAAACTGTAACCGCTCTTAGACACGAGGTTAGATTACACTTACGGTAGAAGTCTGCCCAGAACCGCCCGACATATCCAACATCCACAAGTGGTAAATCTAATGTGAGGGGTCTAAGTGAATAAATAAAACATGTAACGGTGCTAAGACACGAGGTTAAGTCAACTTGTGGAAGAAGTCTGCCTTGAACCGCCTGGCAAATCCAGCATCCATAAGTGGTACGCATAATGTGAGAGGTCTAGTACATAAGCATATATATAAATATACGAATATAAAAGGATAGAAATAAATGGCATTAATGGAAATTAATGGAAATGAATGGAATTGAATCAAAGTAACAACAGTTAAAGAAATAGAATGAACGGGGAATGATAATAAACTATTATAAATAAATTACATTAATGAGAATGTTGTATAATAGGTAGACTTGTCCTAGGGACAAGTGAAGATTATAACTTAGGTTATAATAAACTAGTTAGTAAATGAGATAACTTATGTAATGAGATGAGTGGTACTTAATTGTAAATTAAGTAATCGATAAATGGGGAAAACTGAAACCAAATGTTTGTAATAAGTAAAGAAAAGGGGGAAATTTATGAAATGTAAGAAGTTGTACTTAATTATAAATTAGGTAATCTATAAACTTGGAAATTTGGAATTTGCTGATAATATAACATATTAAGACTTGTCCTAGGGGCAAGAGGAAATTATAACATAGGTTATAATAAATGGAAAGGTAACTTATTAGTAAACCTTAGTTAAGAGAACTAAGTTAATAAGTAAACAACGATAAGTTCTTGTGACAATATAAGATGGAATTATAATTAAATAAGAAAGAATGGCGCAACTTATGAAATGAAATAAGTTATACTTAATCATAAATGATAAGTGGCATGTTAAATTGAAAACATGTGAATTGAGATATACTTAATTACATACTAAGTAGAACATGTTTTTGTAACCTTGAAATCAAACATGAATATAAAGGGATTGTGTATTACAAACCTTGAATCATAATCTAGAGAATAACATGTTGTGGGCTTATTAATAAACTTAAATGGGTTAAGTTATATGACTGAAATTAATAAGCAAGAGGAACTTGGTAACTTGAATAAGAAGTCAATGTGAATGGGAATAACCAAGTTAAATGGAAACCTGATGAGGTAAAGCAAGCGCATAAAGGAATGTTTAGACATAGGGTCTAATAACAAATTAAAATGAGGCACTTGGACCATTTTGCACGTTCGAGGGTGAATAACCCAACGGGGTAGATCATCGTGGTGTCATGAGGCACGAGGGGAGCACATGTTCATCTGGTTACTCTGTCGGCTCCGAAGGACTGGTAGGGGAAGCACGCGGCTTCTTGTGATACGTAAGGTGCTCTTGGTAGTCCTATGTATGGTGGCAGATGTTTAGGCTGTGTTCGTAGAGGTTGGGTCTGCGCGTTACTACCAGGTGGGTGGGCTTTGACTGCAAAAGTAACCATGCAGGCAGAATGTTGTAACAAGGTGACACTAGGGTGATTCGGCGGTCGCCTCAACGGGGAGGCAAAGGTTAGGACCAACAAGGATAGTAAATCGCCGGGTACCCGTCATTGGCAGCCAGTCGGATGCGAAAAGACTAGAGTTAAACCCAATAGACCATTCACCTTTCAGTGGAAAAGTACGGTGGTTGAGGGGAGACGCCAACTGAATGTTTAGATTGTTTATTTCGGGCAAGTCGCTTAGCTCTTGTAGTCTTTACTAGTTGAGGGAGGGACCGAGGTGGGGCTATAGCCATCATGAAAAACAAACCCTAGAAATATCTTTATTTTGAGGCTCTTAAAGGCGGTCCTATACAAATATGGAAAATCTCCCGATCGAGTTCCGTGTTTCTTATATAGCCCTGCCACGGAACTCGGTGCACATTATGTGGGGTTAAGGCCTAGAATACGGTATACGATATGTACGTGCGAAAGTCTAAATACATGCATGTCTGCTTTGGGTGGTGTATCGTAGACTTGAGGGCATTACTCTGGTATGGAATTTGATTCGATCAAAGGTGGCAGTCTGTATACTTACGTAGCATAGTAACGATAGATATATGCGGAACGTTTTATTGTTATGTAGAGAACCATACGACACTCTGACGTAGAATGAGGGACTTCTTTCATTTCTGTGGCATTACGGTGGAGGTCATTCCAGCGGGGTACCATGGGGTGTAACTCAATATTAGGGGGTAGCTACATATATATTATATTAGGTTAATCCACTGGGAAGTAAATAGGTACGACGTGTGAGTAAGCCTTGAGTGTTGTTAAGCCAAATAACCCAATAAATAAGAAAATGTGATTAATCGGTATAGGTAGGATTATCCAAAGCGTATAGTTTAAATCCAGTCACCAGAACTTGTGTTCAGACCCCCTCCTTATAACATATTCGTAGGTTAGATTTGTGGCAGAGATATGACAGCTTTGGATACTGGTTAGGCATTATTATTACTACGGTAAGGCTATACTTTGATTATGTTATACTTTATCCATTCCGCTGTGAGATATTTTCTGAGCTTTGATATATTTTATATCTCTATCTTTTCTGCAGGATACTAGAGCAACCAACACGGATTTTGATGGATTAGAATTTAGAAAAAAAATTCGTTCTGTCGGAATTCGGGTTGTTACAGTCTTTACCCCAAAAACACTAATGAGCGATTGACTTGGATATCCACCTCAATGGTTAGATACTTGGTGTTTGCGTGAATGTTATGTGCTACGTAGACATACCTTGACATATGTAACCTGCTAAAAACTAGGGTATGGTCTTTAAGTTAACACCATATTTCAGTCACACAGAACTTTATGTTCTGACCCCTCTCCTTAACATATCCAATAGGTTAGTAGATGGGGTAGAAATTCATGGATGAAATCATGATGGGAGTAGAAGATGAAGACGAAGTCGTTATGCTATTATTACCTGTTATTGCTTTGCTTCTTAGGGAAACATTTGAGAATGAATTTATTGATGTACCCATGGAATAATGTAATCTTGACAGTTGTGTTGGAATTTTGTGGTCATAGTTGGCTTACGCGTTATGGCTCCGAATAAGCTTTACTGTTTTATTTAATATGGCGTGCTTTTGTATTTTTGTACCAATATAGTATTACCAACCATTTCTGTGATATTGCATTCTAGTTGCTCAATGCTTGTTATGAATATTGTTCATTGTTTAGTTTGTATCTAAGTTGATAGTTGTCCAAATCTTCCTTTTATTATAATATTTTATTTAGGTTTATGAACTACCATACCGCGATTTAAAAAAAAAATTTGACATGCCTCAATATCCAGAGGATGAAATCTTTATTTTTCAAGTAGTATGAAAACGATAGAAATGACGACAATTGAAAACTTCGAAAATGGCGACTAGATCTACCCCACCCATTTCTTCATCGTTTTCTCTTATATTCCATTCCACCGCTTCTCCATCCCTATTAGATCTAGGTTTTGCCGTGTTTGGGTCTTTCACTACTTGCACTCCTCTTTAGCCCTAATTTAACCACAGATCATGTCCCCATTTAGCTCCATTCACTCTAATGACCGGTTATGATGACACTCAAGAGATTGGATCTTGCATAGTTCAATGGATCTTCTTGTTTTACTGTTGTGTCGTACGACCTCCCTTCCGTTCCTCACACGAGACAGTAAAAAGCTCAACGTGGTATGGTTTCTGGTCGTCTCTAGTAGTACGTATGTTGGTTTGATGTGTGTGAATATGTGAGTTTCTATATCTTTTGGTTTGTGTTTACGTTTGTTCGGGTGCAAGGTTGGACTGGTGTTTTGATATGCATTTTGTTTAGTTGAGTGAAGTTTGGAGGTTGTTTGGACATGCTTCCTTCGCTAGTGCATCGCCAACTTGTCAGTTTACGCAGGCTGACCATTGTGTTATGTCCTTCTTATCGTGCCTGACTTCCCTGGGTCACGCTTTGTTTTGTTCTGTTGTACCTGTGCTATGCAATGTTCCGGTGGGTCAAATTGTTAAGTGACTAAGTGTTGTTACATTTACCTATGCTTTGCATCCTTCTTCGTTGAAGTTGTTGAGCCATGCCATTAGTTCTATGTCAAACTATGTTCTATACAGAAAATAGATGTCTTTATGTCACACTGTTTTGTGTCAAAGTTGCTTTGAGAAGTTAGGTTGGTGCTTCCACCTGTTGATAATGCTTCTGCCTTGTCATTTGATGCAGTGTTGTTATTGTTAGCTATGTTGATACTATGTGATTTGTAGTTGCTTTTACATCTTTTGATGTATGTTAGAAATTTCGGTGTAATGTCACTCCAGTATGGAGTAGTAATGATGTCAGGCAATGTCTTGTGTCTTTATACCTAATGTATTAATTTGAGTAATTTTGTAGTCCTAATATCTTGTTTAGCTCCAGCTCTGTAAACTAGTTTAGTTATAGTGGACGATCCACTTTAAAAACCGATTGTAGTAGGTTTGTAATCTTCTAAACTCATGCACCTATTTGTAATTATTATTTGTTATAATAATAAGTTTTATGAAACACTATAAAACCAGTCGGCCTTGCCAAAAAAAGTCTTCAATTTTCCTTTTATTACAAAACCTTAGTTTAATAGACCCGGGAGATTCTTGTTTTAAAGAATTTCAACATATATAAGATTCAATATATCAGTTTGAACTTCGAACTGTAAATTACGAACTACTGCTACGTGACAAGCTCGAATTAATTAAACACAACTCCATACAATGTGACTACAGTGTACAAAGTATCGTTTTGTCAACATAAACTTTGTTCATTATCTTTACTCCATACAACGTGACTGCAGTGTACATAGTAGCATGTTGTCAATATTAAATTTGTCCATAATTTAATCAATACAACGAGACTACAACATACATGACATAATGTTGTCAACATCAACGAGTTGATTAGCGTGTCACTGTAATATGTTAATGATATTTAAATGGGTTCGGCATACTTTATATGCCAATGACAAGTCAGTGTCATTTAATATGTCGGTGAGATTTTTTTCCTTTATATATTTTATCTACAAAATCCGAATTTAATCAACTTTTTCCATATTTTCTTGCTGAACATATATGGATAATTGGGATAGCGCCAACTATCTATTGGTAACTATCTATTGGTGCAGCACACTGAATAATGTGAAGCCGAATCAGAAATTGTTCTCAAAACTCAGTTTGAAACAGTTCATAATAGCGTTGACGTTATTGGTCATTCTAATTTGAAGAGCCATGCTTTTGTAGACTCTTTAAGCCAAAGGACGGGAAAAAAAATAAGTAATGACTACAGATTCAGGCATCCTTCATGGCTATCATTGTGGGTATATGTATCTGAAGCTTGTGATTACGAATAGAAGAAATATTAGGTGACATTATTACGACTGTCTAGAGTACCAAGGTAACAAATGGAACCTGAATGGTGTTCATTGCTGCGAATATGTTGAGTGGGTTGATCCTGAGATTTTTCTGAGATGAGTTCAATATGCTTGAGAGATGCAAGGTAAAATTCGAACATTGGAAACCACTGTGTGATGATTGAAAGACAAAATTAGTCGTTTAGAACTCGAAAATAGCACGCTACTTGGTATCAGAATGGACTGACTCAATACATCGCTAATCTTATGTATTACACTCATTGTAGTTCGTATTTCTTGTTTGTAGTTCCTATTTCTTGTATTATTTGTTTAATGTATTTTCTAGTTCTAAATATTCTGTTTATTATAATATTTGGTTTAGGTTTATGAACTACCATACTGCGATTTTTTTAAAATTTAATTTTGACATTTCTCAAAGTGTAGAGGATGAATGTTGATTTTTCTTTTTTATTACAAAACCATAGTTCAATAAATGCAGGAGATTATTGTATCAAAGAATTCCGATGTGTATTGGATTCGATATATTAGTTTGAACTTCGAACTGGAAAATTACAAACTACTATTACGCGATAAGCTTGAATTAATTAAATATAAAGAATTCATTCAATTTTCTTTAAAATTAATAATTATTAATTCACTCTCATACGCTTTCAAATAAACTTGGATTCAAAAACATTGTCTTGTTAACATTAACAACTCAAGCACCTATGGCAGACAATACATCATAAACATAACGAAACGTTGTCCATTTTGTTTATTACATACAATGTGACTACAAAGTTTGGTAAAATCAACTTTTTTCTGTTTTCTTTACTCAATACAATGTGGATATCGTGTACATAATAGGGTGTTGTCAACATCAACAACTCGATCGGCATGCTATCATATTCAACATGGCAGACAATCACTGTATCCACGTGAGACTGTCTCCCATTGATTATTACACCAATGATGTTATCAACTCTACATTGTAATATAAGAATTGAAGGCACAAGCTTTTTGTTTATCTTGTGAATGAGTTAGACAACTCGAGGTATCTCCTATTTAATACTTTTTCAGTATGGCCATATTTTCATACAGTGTTTCTTATATACTATAAACTACGAATCCTTATTATTGTTTAATGTGTAGTCATTTCAACAACTTTTGTAGCATACAGTGTGTAATGTCATTTCTATTAGTACAGTTTTCTCCTTTATACATAACTTCACATATATAAATATAAGTTTTAATATATATCTTCCTCATGATTCTTTACACGGTTAATGTCCTACCTCCTCACGACTTTGCATACTAGCAACAATGTAATCATGGCTTTCATCTATTGATTCTGACTGGAGGCCAATGACCAGACCTTCTGATATCCCACAAACCAATGAAGATTGGCTTATCAAGTATTAAGATCAGCACTATAAGGATGTCCGTCGAGTGTTCCCAAATCTTAACTAACTACGACTTCAATAGGCTTTAGATCCCCTGCATGAACAAGTGGTTGATTAGGCTTCAGTTGCTCATCCTCTAATACAACAAGCGACGGAACAATATTCAGTTTTTCAACCTTTATACGAACAAGATCTTCAGTTGTTCAACCTCCATATGATCAAGAGGCTGACTTGTATCCTATTTGTTGCAACTGCTGTTATGCGGTGGAGGTTGTAATCAGGACAGATGGAGAAAATATTTGTTGTAGAATCCAGCTTTGACCATTTTGGCCGGACGATCACGACTATTCGAAATGGGTGGACGATCACTTATGTGCACAGGGCATAACATTTGCAAATGAGTGGGAAGATGAGATAACGCGTTGTAGGAATGCTTTAGAAGAAATGTAGATTCAACGTAACATGTAGTTTATTTGTGTTTTACTTTTACTGATTCAGTGGTTTTGATCAGCGTACTATGTATGTTGTTATATAATTTTATTCAATTTATCATTTTGTTCAAAGATTTGACATTTTAAGCATTGTAGTAAGAATTAAAAAACAATAATACGAATAAAAATGATAGCTGCCAACTTTTCAAAAAAGCGGTTTGTCAATGTCAATAATCCATGGAAGACAACCTACCATGGCTACAACGTAATTTTGTATGATTTCTTTGCTCACTAAAACATGGCTATAGTATTGTAGAGTAGTGTATTGTCAACATCAATAATCCGTGGAAGACAACCTATCGTGGCTATAGTGTAACTTTATATAATTTCTTACTCACTAAAACATGGCTACGGTATTAAAGAGCAGTGTGTTGTCAACATCAATAATCCGTAGAAGATAACCGACTTTGGCTACAATGCAACTTTCTACAATTTCTTTACTCACTAAAACATGGCTATAGTATTAAAGAGCAGCGTGTTGTCAACATCAATTAATCAATCAACTATGGCAGATAATTCATCAGGGCTATAGTGACTTTGGGTAAGTGCATATTCCAATGAAAATTCATTATAAATACAGGTAAAGACTTACTACTTCTTCACTATCATTCACAAACCGTTCTGAAATAATAAATTTAAAAGGTTATGGTGTCACTCCTCATCATCTTCATCCTCTTCGGTTGAGTTCGCTAAAAATCGTATAGATCAACAAAGAATAATTACACATCAAATGTTGGATGTAATGGTTCTTGAAAACCATGAAAGAAATCATTCGACGAAAGGAGGGAGTTTATTTGGAAGGAGGGATCTGCGATACGAGAGAGATTACTTTGCTGGTCACAACCAACTTATAGTGGATTATTTTGCTGAAAATTATATGTATAGGGAAGTTGAATTTAGACAGAGATTTCGATGTCAAAGAATGTCTTTAATAGATTTCTCGAAAAATTAACCGAAACAAACGTCTTTTTTACTCGTAGAGTTAACGGGCGCAATGAACTCGGACTTTCTCCACTTCAAAAAGTAACGATTGCGCTTCATATGATGTCATATGATGCTTCCTGAGATTCAGTAGATGACAAATTACAGACGGGGGACTCCGTTGCAAACTTGTGCATGAAAGAATTTTGCAAAATCGTTGTTATTCAATGTAGTGATGAATATCTTCGGTCCCCAAACCTTCATAATATTGATTGATTATTGGCAATGGAAGAACAATGCGGGTTTCTTTGTATGTTAGATAGCTTAGACTGTATGCATTGGAGGTGTAAAAATTATCTGATCGCATTGTAGGGCCAGTACTCAGGACATCTTAAAAAGGCTACTCTTATATTGGAAGTTGTTCCATTGTTTGATACGTATATTTGGTATGCATTTTTAAAGACAATAGGTTCTCTAAATGATATAAACGTTTTGCGATAGTCTTATTTATTCAACGACTTAAGCAACTCTAACAACCGTTCTTATGATCGCTCTAAGTCAATAATTTAACCAACTTAAAATGTTTAAAACGACAGATTGTTATTCCTTATATAGTTGAAATATAAATCACATACACAGAATAATCTCACAGCGGGAATAAAATTTATACAATATTAAAAAATCTTTTAAATTCCCATGATGTTAGAGTACAAAATGAATACAGATATAGCAGAAGGCAGAGTACAGAAAATACACGAATAAATCACCGAAACCTTATATTTGGAATATACAAGATAACGACTGAACTCCGGCGATACTCAAGCTCCAATAGACGAATATCCACAGCTGAAATACTCGTTCTGACCTGAGCATTTTGCAAGAAAGAAAACAAACAAAATAATTGAGTCAGGACTAACATTCTTATATAAGTGAACCAATTCAGTTGAAATGTTTAACGAAATGCAAATAACTTAAAGGATGTTCGGGATTCCATATTCTAAGGATCTGTGAAACTAATACATATAATATAATACACTATTATAATAGTGTATCCAGTAAAGTAAATACAATAAAAAAAGCGTAAGCGGGATTATTTTTTTACCCTTGTGTCGTTTACAGACATTGTCGTACATATGGCATATAAAACACTAGTATGTCGGTAAATAGGGATGCGCTGTGATACGACAAAGTTAATCAAAATCATAGGGGGTTCGATTAGGATAAATATGACAAGGCGTGCAAGGCAATGCCCAGGGTAGGATTCTACCAGTTGCCCTCCCGGACTGGTGGTAACGCATAGCTACAACTACCAACCCACCTCGGAACACACTCCCATATCAAAGGGCACCCAAATCGATCACAAAGTAATATAAATGGTATCGAAGAAGCATGTTCGATCAGAGATGCGATCTCACTTAGTCACAGTATAGCTCCTATTTTAGTCATTTTAATTGTGACCGGAAGGTCAAGGCTATCCATCATTGTTCTCTATCTTTAAATCAAGTAATCACCTCCGTACCACCCGACTTCATTCTAGAATCTCCACCACGTGCACAGTTGTTAAAGTGGTATCTGCCTTGGCAGAGAGTATGACATCTACCTATTAGAGTTTATGCCCAAGAGGCGATCCATTTGATGAGATTAACAACGCTGTTGATGCTATTATTTTATTAGGAATAAAATATTCTGTTATGTTATATTTACTACATAATATAAATATTAATATAATAGAAGTCCTTAGGATAATAATACAAAATTATATAGTTTGAGTAAGACTTGAACTTGAGATTATATAATATATTAAGTAATATAATTCTTAAATGTCCCTATTTGAGTTTTATTGTTTATATAAGGACAACAATAAAACATTTAAGACTAGTATATTGATTGACTGATGATCACACCTCATTGATCACTAATATACGTGATATTAAAGTCAATATATAAATACGTATTAGAGAATAGCGTATTGGGTTGACCCACCTTGAGATTACTACATGTAATATAATTAATAGTATCATAAGTTACTCTCATAGTGACAGTGATGTAATGGTCCTCAGATCTGAAATCATTATAATTTTATCGAGGATATTTATGTTTTGATATCATCTAAAGTTACTTGTAACAGAGTAAACGACAGTGATTATTGGATAGATCTTGAATTTAATGAAAATTATGAATGATCTAGATGGAATTAACCCTATAATATATATATATATATATATATATTTGTAATGATATCCATGGGCCTCTTAATTGAGCATGCATGGCCGTGCTCAAATATTGATTTGTTTTAAACAGTCTACTCATCGATCAAGGAAAACAAATTAAATTATAAAGAGGATGATACGTTTCATGCCTCGAGTTTAATCTCGGATATATTGATTAAAAGGATTATATTAGATTGATACACTGGTCATGGAAAGGTTGTACCGAATCGTTGATCTTATTATAACTTGGGTAGCAGCAACGTATTGCTAGATGCCAATCGTTGTTTATGATTTTAAATACGATTTAAAATCATTGCCAAACATTATAATAACATATAGGCTCACACACTTAGAACGTTATAAGGGAAGAACATTATTTGGATAAATAACATATCAAACAGTTGATATTTTATTGAATGTTTCAATAGGAAAATTGGTCAGTTCCTATTATTATGGGTCACATTCATTTTATAAGGGTCTTATTTCCTTTAGTAGTATACACGTGACTCATTTAGTGCAGCAGATCAGATCTTAATTAAACCCTAACCGATTTGCCCCTTTTTAACTAAAATCCAATTAATGGCGGCTAGCACCTATAATTCCTAATCTTTTCAATTCGATTGAAGGAAAGTGTTCGTGTGGATTAATCTATAGAGGCGTCGACGTTTGGAGAGGCTAGATTCGATTCAATTTGACTTCGATTCTCAGGTATGTGTATGCATTGAAAAAAGAGAAAAAACTATATTGTTAACCCAAATTTGAATTCAATTTTACAAATTATGTTTGTTAATTAGTTCGATTAAACTGTCAAATAGTCCAATTTCACTATCATTGGTATCAGAGCCTATGGTTTTCGAAACTTAAGTAGTTTGGATTGGCTGTATAAATCGTTAACATGTTGAATCAGGATGATTAACACTGACTTAATTATGAAACGATTGTAATAAGGATTTAATTCAGATCTGAACTGGTTTCAGTAAAAATAAAAATTGGTTTTGATATTTAATCTAAATGAAACCGTGATTAATATATGATATTCATCCTACACTACTGCTACATTTGATTACTATATTTGATAGTATGAATTCTGCTAAACTGTTTAATCACATCAGCTAGGAATTTATATTAGTAAAAAAGATCTAATATAATCCCTAATTGAAAATGAACCAAAATGTTTGGTTTTAGATAATAACCTTTTTATCTTACCTGTTGTATCAATTGATGTTTAAAAACTAGGTTGTTTTGATACTTTAAATATAAATACTTTCTGCAATCTAAATTATAGTTTTAATGATAACCGGTAGTCAGTATCATTTGAATAAATACATCTGATGAAAAGCTGCTATAATGTTTTGATTCATGGGTTTAGGACCTCTTCTTTAATTTTATACTATTTGTGCATAAATGGTATAAGAATATGATATTTTAAAATTATTATGAACTGGGTTCTGTTATGATATAAGATTACATCTATATGCAAATCTCACGTACATAATATATATATATATATATATATATATCATTACCACTAATTCTAGTGTATAAGAAAAATAGATCGTTACTCTTATATTGTGCATGATAACATATAATTACATGATCTATTATATTAAGGCATGAGATGTTATTTCATTGGACAAGCAGTGGTAAATTTGTTTATAAATGTTTATAAATATTCACTATGTGCATCTATATTTCCTTTTGAAATCTGGATCTTGACCTTGGACCAGATTCAAAAATTAAAATTAAAATTAAAATAAAATAATATGTATGGTTATGAACTTAATATATGGTCTTAAATTAAGAACATATAGATTGACATATTGATACTATATGATTTAAAATGAGTTTAGATCTGGTGCTACCATTCTTAAACCTGTGTGAATTTAAAATGAGTATACAGCAATTTCAATTTTGGATGCCACGTCTATTGGATCTTAACTATTCAGATCGGTTATATTGGATATATAGATAGATATGCTAATGAATTATATACTGGATACTTAGTAGGTTCTTAATTGTTTCACATTAACTTTCATGAATTTGTTTAAATGGTGATTCTTGTATAAAGATACACTAATTGTTTTATAACACAAATCTGATTTGTAAACTTGATTTTCAATAAATTATCATATGAAGTCCTTTTTCTGAAAATACCTTTTACATTTGATGTAAATAATAAAATGAATTAATGGATTCATATATGATATTGATTCATATTCATAATACTATTTTATCTCATTATTGTATTTTAATAACTGGGAATCAGCCACAAACACACATTTATAAACTTTTGTGTATCCATTGATGTAATATTAGTATATCTATATAGATATATATATATATATATGTTATTTCAAGCTTGAAATAATAAAGATAGTAATTTTGACCGGCTATTTGTGTTTTGGCCTGTATGTGTAAATATAGTATTTATGCACTGGAACATATTGCTACTAAATGTCATCTTGTTGCACGTATCAGTGTTTGTATCAATTTATGATCTTGACTAGGTTAATAATTTTCTTTTCCCAGTTTTAATTTACTGGATTTACAGTACGATTATTTGACCTGTTAAGTTACTTTAGTATAACAATGCATTTATACTGCTAATCAAATGGAGCATCAAACATTGTTTTAACTATCAGGCATATAATCCATATTGGATATGGTTCTTGCATATTAACATAACTAGCTTTGTTTTAAATTAAGATGATATTTGTTGTGTAATTGGGCTTGGATACACTTATGTTTCACAATTCAATTTACTGGCTTATTAAGAGTGTTTTGTTCATTTACATGCATATACATTACTATATATCATAGTAGATGATTTTGGAATATTATGATCATTTATAAGTTCATGCAAAATTTATTTGCATATCATAAAATGATATAGTTATATTATGGACTCAATTGAACTATACATATTTTTTATATTTGAGATATTGTTTTACAGAATTCTAAGTATATACAATGCATTACATTTACACAACTTATTTATGTGTATTGCTATATATCTATAATGTTGATAGTTCTACTTGGCATATTTAAGTTATACAGACATGTTATATGTTTTACAAACCTGTGAGTATTATTATTAACTTTGCTGGTAGATGTCATAATGCATTCACCTAGCATTATACATATTTAAAAAAAATTATTCACAGCAAACATGATTTGTTGAAATATATATGTATAAATATATGTATTTGAATATGGCCATTAAACTGTTCTATAAATATTTATTTATAATTACAAATTGCCTGGATCATGTATGTACATAAATATATTGACTTTACAAACTGCAAAGAATTGAGCTAAAATATGGGTTGTTGATTCAAAACATATTAGATGTTAAATATACATTTGATGTATATAAATAAATGCGAATAAATTTGACTCTACCTAACCCCTTGGATTGAAATTTTTTCATTCTTGCCGGAGTTGTACATGCTGAAATTGTTTCAGCAAAAAGGGATCAATTCAGAAAAGCAGGGTTCGGCATCACAATTTTTTTTCTTTTTCTATGTTGATTTGCCTGTATATACAGGAGAATAAATTATAAGCATTTGATGTCGATATATATGTTTGAAACTATGTACGATTGGTGGGGGCAATGTTTGTAAATTTTATTAAATATGTACAAGCTTTTGAACTTGTGTGTAATACTTAATAGTGTATATATATTTGTATATGTATATGAATATTTGTTTTGTATGTTGATTAGAGGCAGCTCTGTGTATGGTTATTTTTACGTCTATGGCTGAAAATTATAAAGGCCAGATGTTGTTTATAAGAGATAATAGAATATGTACGTATAACATGTATAATGTTCTATTATATAAAACAAGTTATGATGTAACACCCCGTATTTTCTATGAATATTAAAATTAACAAATCTAAGAACACTTAATTTTTAGAAGAAGAATTAAGGGAAACGGGTTAAACCATTGCGTTCATCTCGGAATTTTGCATGAGATAGTGTCCGAGTTTGCATGAATCGGACTTCGTATGAAGAAGTTATGGAGTTCAGAAGATTTCAAGAATAAACAGAAAAGAATAATTAAAAAATAAATCCAGTTCAAAATTCAAAATTCTGACAGAACAGACTGAGCAGGAAAATTCCATCTCAGGGTGTCGACCCCCCTAGGGGGAGTCGACATAGGTGTCGACCCCCTATAGGGGAGTAGACATGGGTGTCGACCCCCTGTAGGGAGTTGACCCCATTTGAGATCTGCTTCCTGTGATGAATTTCTATAGTCCTGAGCTGATGTGGCCTTCTCTGATTGGCCAATGACTAATTTCTAAGGTGTTTGGGCTTATGTATCGTGCTATGGTTGGCTGGATGACACATCTCTTCGGTTTGATGGCTCTGATTTCTCCTAGACTAATCTAAAGGCTAGAATTAATCCTGGACTTGTATATATACATAGCCAAACCTACACCCTAACCTCATAACCCTAAGACTATGGTGTCATCATGTTGTTCATCTACAAGCTAGCCTAGCCTCCTTCATCTTCTCCTAACTAGAAAAATAAATTCAAACTAGTAATCGATTAGAAGAACTTCAAATCAAACGTCTACATCAAAGGATAGCTTTTTAAATTCAGAAATTAGATCCCAGAATACAAGATCCGTCCTTTTTCTGTAAGTTCAGTTATTATTTAGATTTAAACATGTAATAGAAATCATGACTATAATAATCGGATCTAGAACGATGCCTAATTCTGATTTGTGCCTATCCTTTTGTCAAATCTGAATTGCTTATGCCTATGAGACTATTGTGATTGATGTAATGACACCTATCATGCCTATGAGACTGTTGGACTGACATAATAGAACCTATCATGCCTATGAGATTGTTGGACTGACATAATAGAACCTATCATGCCTATGAGACTGTTGGACTGACATAATAGAACCTATCATTCCTCTGAGACTGTTGTGACTGACATTATAAAACCTATCATGTCTAAGAGACTGTTGGATTGACATAATGGAATCTATCATGCCTATGAGACTGTTGTGATTTATATGATGGAACCTATCATGTTGTACATCCTATGCCTATGATACTATTGTGATTGATATAGTGAGACTTATCATGTTGTACATAAAAATTAGTGATTCTCTTAAGTCCAATTCTATCTAATCTTTATACCTATGGTGTAAATTGCTTAGCTTGTCTACCCATATTGTTAATGTACAACATTGAAACATGATTCTTGAATTGGGTACATCTTTACATGCCTATTTTTCCTTATGTCAATTCTTATGCCCCTTCTCTATTTTTCCCCTTCTTACTTGCTTTGGTGAATACTAAGTTCATTTGGAACTTAGATTGAATCTCGTTGTACGTGCGATTATAATGCAGGGAAAATTGGGTATAATTCAATTGAGTAAATTTTGGGCATAGCATGGGAATGTGGCATAAACTTGTATTGCCTAGACTTATGGAAAATTTTACACATAGATTTGGACACATATGACAAATGTGTAAATTGGCTAAAGATGAACATGCCTAACCCGAGGTTAGATTGAGTTGCGGTGTAAGACTGCCCGGAACCGCCCGGCACATCCAGCGACCGCAACAATACAGATCTAATGTGAGAGGTTAGCGCATTTAATCCCAAAAACCCGAGGTTAGATTGAGTTGCGGTGTATGGTTGCCCGGAATCGCCCGGCACATCCAGCGACCGCAACAATATAGATTAATGTGATAGGTTGGTGCTTTAATGAATAAATTAAAGCTAAGAAACAGACAGGCTAAGAATGGTAGGGTTAAGTTAATCAAAGCAACACTTAACCAATATAACATGATGTGTGATAGGGTTAAGTAACACAAGAGAGAAACACTTAACCAATGTAACATGACAAGTGGTAGGGTTAAGTAACACAAGAGAGCAACACTTAACCAATATAACATGATGTGTGATAGGGTTAAGTAACACAAGAGGGCAACACTTAACCAATGTAACATGACAAGTGGTAGGGTTAAGTAACACAAGAGGGCAACACTTAACCAATGTAACATGACAAGTGGTAGGGTTAAGTAACACAAGAAGGCAACACTTAACTAATGTAACATGACCAGTGGTAGGGTTAAGTTAACACTTAACCAATAAACGAGTGGGGTTAAGTTATGGGAAACACTTAACCAATATAATATGATGAATGAACAGGGTTAAGTTAATAGAAAACACTTAACCAATTACAACATGATGAACGAGAAGGGTTAAGTTAATAAGAAACACTTAACCAACATGACATGGCATGTGGATGGGTTAAGTTAACTTGAATGGATGGATAACAGTTAGCCAATTTTGGGGGGGGGGGGAGGGGTATACGAATAGACCCTAGAAAACCCTAGTAATGGGGACCCATTTCAGCAGTAACCCACATAGTTGTATCACGGTACCCTGAAACTAGGCAGGGCGAGGCACGATTACTAGGCTGATTATAAACGGTCAAAATAGCAGCAGGGGGTATAGCAGTGTAGTTCCGACAGAGTATGGGCGTGCACGTGCTCCAGAGTGGAAAAGCAGACACTGGGCATCAGTTGTATACACTGTGCATCTAGAATTTGTGTCGGGTTGCTATCATAGGGATTGATACATCTTATGGTGGGACCAGCACAGGATTTCTACATGCAAGAGAGGGCCGATTGACACAGACACAAGGAAAGTTAATACAAGTAGTGAGCCGATCGATAGGGTAGTAAGGGTACATCTAACATATTCATTGCAATTAGGTTGGTTGAGGTAAGGTCCTCATACTAGATGTACACCTGAAGTCTACCACAACTGCGGGGTTGGGATCACCTTATTTTATAACATAGGATACTAGTTGGGAAACTAGTGGGGGTACGGATCCTTTTTCACAAGATACTAGTTGGGACACTAGTAGGGAATACTAATCGTTCTATAAAAGACACTAGTTAGGATACTAGTTGGGATACTAGTAGGGAATACGAATCGTTCTATAAAAGACACTAGTTGGGTAGTGCAGAGAAAATAGGAAATCAGAGAAAGAACCAAAGCGCATTTAGTGTATCTTACCATGTCATATCTAACACATCATTTGTTGTCTTGCTATGCTTATTATCATGGTTATTGTCTGGTATCCAGTTTATTCATGTCATGGTCCTTTTTCCTGTTTACATGCTGAATACTCACTGGACTTACTAGGCTTTATGTCTGACTCTGTTTTGTTTCGCTCTCTTCTCCTCCGGTCCCCCCTAGGTTCACAAGGAGGGAATATTACCACTTAGCTTGGTTTTCTTTCCAAGCTCAAAGATAGAAGATGTATTGCTTTGGACTCTCTTTTCCACTGCTATGGCTGGCTCTTGCATTATTGGGGAATATCATTGTCATTTCATGCTTTTTTATTTGGTTAAACAAGATAGATTCTTTGTTGTAACGGGTATTGGTGTTTTGGTGCTGGAAAACAATCTTTGTACAAGCTGTTTTACCAAGCTGCTATTTTATCAATAAAGTAAAGTTTTATTTATTTTTCGTTGTTTAAATTTTGTCTGTTTTGTAATTTATCTGTTCTATACACTTATGACGCTCCATTGAAGTTAAGGCATTACCTTTGTGAGTGACCTTAACGGAGGTGGGGTGTTACACGTGGTATCAGAGTTGAAGGTTACCAAAATAGATAAAGGATTTTGAAACTCGTTTTCAAAAGCATTTTTATAAAGAAGTATTTTCAAAAACATGTTTTAAAGAAGCGTTTTTCAAGAAAAAAGTATTGTTTTTGAAAATCATATTCCCCAAATCCATATGCACTATCTTCCGATTCTCTATTTGAATCTCTTCTTCCTTTCTTTCCGCCATAGTTTCGAAGGCATACGGCACATGTCGAGGGCGAAGTAGTGCCCAACCTCCATCTGTAGCCGCAGTAATTTCACCTGCGGCTAATCTTCTTTCAATCTTTGTAGGTTGTCGTGCGATGGAGGTAGTTTCGAGGTACTTGTCAACAAGCTACACAAGGATAGCATGGATGAGAATGAGGGAGTTTGGGCTAAGGAGCACAAGCCCAAGGATAAGAAGCTTGTTGATATGGCTTAATCCATGCAGAAGGAGAAATGTGAAAAGAAAGAGGCCAAAGTGGAAGAATCACAAATAAGGGATTAGAATATAAGAAGAGTGGAAGAAATAATAGATCCCGCGACAAGAGCGAGTGTCTTTTCTATGGTATAGTGAGTCGTTCAATTGTAGGAAGAAGTAGGCAGGTTGTTGTTTTCAATATGGTGGAGCAGGGCATCTTATCAAGGATTGCCCGAAGGACAAGGATAAGGGAAAAGGGCATGATCTTCTAGAGGGCAACTGCATTCTCTCACTGCTAGTGTACCTAAGAGAGGTAGGAACATTTCTGTTGAAAGTTTAGTTTTTCTTTTCAATCATCCTGTTAGAACTTTGTTCAATTCTGGCGCTTCACGTTCTTTTCTATCTGCTTCCGTAGTTGAGTCTCTACACCTTAGCACTTGTATAGTAGAAGATCCCATTATTGTCTCAAATCCAATTGATGGTTCGGCTCATTTATCTGTGATTTGTTTGGATTTGGGAATATCTATACTAAGCGTTGAGTTTAGATGTAATGCTTACGTTTTTGGTTTCATGGGCTATGGGTTGATTCAAGGCATGGATTGGTTCTCCGGTAATGGTGCCATCCTCGATTGTGAAAAGAGAGTGGTTAGACTTATGACTCGCCTCGGTAACACTCTCAAAATCTCTTGTAATCCCATGAATTCTGTTATGCTTAGCTACCTAGAATCTCTTGATGCGTCTGTTGAAAACTTGCAATCTGTTAGAGTGGTCCGTGAATATTCGGATGTCTTTGAGGAGGTGAAGGGTTTACCTCTGAAGCGAGAGATAGACTTCCACACATACCTTGTTGATAATGCAAAACCTGTTGCTTTACCCATTAGACGCATGGCTCTAAGGGAAAGGAAAGAGCTCAGCAAGCAAGCTAAAGGGTTACTTGAAAAGGGGTTCATAAGGCGGAGTATTTCTGAATGGGGTGCTCCAGTGTTGTTTGAAGCCAATGCAGATGGTTCACTTCGCATGTGTGTGGACTATATGGAGCTAAACAAATTGACCAAGAAGAAGAGGCACCCACTTCCTAGAATAGACGACTTGTTCGACCAGCTCGTAGGTGCCTCAATTTTCTCCCAACTAGATCCGACCACTGCATTTCATCAGCGAAGAGTGGCTGAGGACAGCATAGATAAGGCTGCGTTTAGGACCCCGGATGGTTTCTTCGATTGGCTTGTCATGCCTTTCGGCTTGACAAACGCACCTGCCTACTTCGTAGACTTGATGAGTAGGGTATTCAGAGAGTTCCTTAGTAAATTTGTGGTGGTCTTCGTGGACGACATTTTGATTTTCTCAAAAAGTGAGGAAGAACATGATTTGCATTTAAGGGAAGTTATGGATACACTTCGAGCACATCAACTTAAGGCGAAGTTCTCCAAAATATCATTTTTGGAGAGAAGAAGTAAGGTTTCTAGGACGTGTAGCGTCCAAAGAAGGGATAGCAGTGGATCTCGCAAAAGTAGTTGCGGTGCAAGACTGAAAGGTCCCAAGGAATGCAGCAGAAGTAAGAAGCTTTCTTGGACTAACGGGATAATATAGGAAGTTCATTAAGAACTTTGTGAAGGTATTAGCCCCACTTACTGGATTAGCGAAGAAGAATCTAACCTTTGCTCGGGATATTGATTGTGATGTCGCTTTCCAGCGATCGAAGAGGGCTCATACAACGACCCCAGTTTTGACTTTTACCTTATGGTAGTAAAAGGTTTACGGTATACACGGATGCATGCGACATGGGACTAGGCGCCATTTTGATGTAAGAAGGAAGGGTAAGGTCGTATTGGATTCCTTAAGAAGGAAATTTTTTTTGACTTCAAGTCCTCTTTATGTGAAAAGGAAAAGTTCAGAATAAATATCAACCTTTGATTTTGAAACCTTCGGTTAAGTTAGTAGTTGGCATCTCTAGGAGTAAGACCTACGCTTTTGGATCAAATAGGGACTTCACAAAGAAAAGACTCTCAGATAGTTGACGCAAAGGGATGAGTTAAGTAGAGAAGAGACCTCTAATCACCTTAGTGAATACACTCGGTAACATAGTTAGCATCTGTTTATTTTCAAGAGATAGTTCTTCTACATGGAATACCCTCTAGTGAATTTTGAAGACCCTTTGAGGAAATAATAGCATGACACAGCAGAAGTTGTAGTGCCGAGTACACTAGAAGGAGAAGTGTGGAACGAGAGGCGACAATGAAATGAGTTCCAACTTAAATTTTGGAAACAGAAATTAAGAAGCTACGCAATCGTGAAGTTAAGACAGTCAGAGCACAATGGGCTGAAGCTCCAGAAGTTGCGACTTAGAAGGCTGAACACTAGATATGCGCATCATACCCTTTTGAGGGTATATCCTTGATCTCTCTTTTTCTGTAAAGTTTGTTTGCATGCTAGTCTTTATCTTTTAAGTATATCCTCTCGGTCCTATCCTCGATCCTTAGGTAGAAGCCAATGGATGTAAACATGTGCTTGAGACATGTTATGTTTGGTGGATGCAAGTGTTTGCTAGTGGTTGCTCGTGGATGCATATACACACACACTAGGTACTAGATCGGCTCAGTCACTTTCATACTGCATAGGCATATATGAATTTATATATAGATTGAAAATTGATGTGTTATCATGTGGACGTTGCATTTGTACGAATGATTGTGCACACATGTAGTAGTTACAAAATACAATTAGGAATAATTACATACATGATGGACTCGTAGCACTGGCATGACTCACATCAAGGAGGTCAACTGAATCAGTAGACCGCCTGATTTTGCATTAGATAAGGACATATACACACACTATGCATATGATCATGAAAGCATTAGAAGTCTTTTAACGACAATGGATGCCTGTGATTGATGGTTGAGTAAATGGATGTTGGATGTTAGGATACACTCTTCTTAACTTAGAGATTTCGGGGACGAAATCCTTCAAGGAGAGGAGAATGTAACACCCCGTATTTTCTGTGAATATTAAAATTAACAAGCCTAAGAACACTTAATTTTTAGAAGAAGAATTAAGGGATACGGGTTACGCCATTGCGTTCATCTCGGAATTTTGCTTGAGATAGATCCGAGTTTGCGTGAATCGGAGTCCGTATGAAGAAGTTATGGAGTTCAGAAGATTTCAATAATAAACAGAAAATAATAATTAAATAATAAATCCAATTCAAAATTCAAAATTCGGACAGAACAGGATGAGCGGGAAAATTCCCACTCAGGGTGTCGACTCCCCCAGGGGGAGTCGACAAAGATATCGACCCCCCTATAGGGGAGTCGACATAGGTGTCGACCCCCCCCCCTCCCGTAGCGAGTCGACCCCTTTTGAGATCTGCTTCCTGTGATGAATTTCTGTAGTCCTGAGCTGATGTGGCCTTCTCTGATTGGCTAATGACTAATTTCTGAGGTGTTAGGGCTTGTGTGTCGTGCTATGGTTGGCTGGATGACACGTCTCTTCGGTTTGATGGCTCTGATTTCTCCTAAACTAATCTAAAGGATAGAATTAATCCTAGACTTCTATATATACATAGCCAAACCTAGACCCTAACCTCATAACCCTAATACTATGGTGTCGTCATGCTGTTCGTCTACAAGCTAGCCTAGCCTACTTCATCTTCTCCTAACTAGAAAAATAAATTCAAACAAGTAATCGATTAGAAGAACTTCAAATCAAACGTCTACATCAAAGGATAGCTTTTCAAATTCAGAAATCAGATCCCAGAATACAAGATCCGTCCTTTTTCTGTAAGTACAGTTACTATTTAGATTTAAACATCTAATAGAAATCATGACTGTAATAATCGGATCTAGAATAATGCCTAATTCTGATTCGTGCCTATCCTTTTGTCAAATCTGAATTGCTTATGCCTATGAGACTATTGTGATTGATGTAATGACACTTATCATGCATATGAGACTGTTGGATTGATGTAATAGAACCTATCATGTCTATGAGACTGTTGGACTGACCTAATAGAACCTATTATGCCTATGAGACTGTTGGATTGACATAATGGAACCTATCATGCCTATGAGACTGTTGTGATTTATATGATGGAACCTATCATGTTGTACATCCTATGCCTATGAGACTGTTGTGATCGATATAGTGGGACTTATCATGTTGTACATAAAAATTAGTGATTCTCTTAAGTCCAATTCTATCTAATCTTTATACCTATGTTGTAAATTTCTCAGCTTGTCTACCCATATTGTTAATGTACAACATTGAAACATGATTCTTGAATTGGGTACATCTTTACATGCCTATTTTTCCTTATGTCAATTCTTATGCCTCTTCTCTATTTTTCCCCTTTTATTTGCTTTTGTGAATACTAAGTTCATTCGGAACTTAGATTGAATCTCATTGTACGTCCGATTATAACGCGGGGAAAATTGGTTATAATTTAATTGTGTAAATTTTGGGCATAGCATGGGAATGTGGCATAATCTTGTTGTAATAACCCGGAAATTCTGAACCAGTTTAAAATTTTTATTTTAGCAATTTTAATGAATTTTGAATATTTAAAATAGATTATTTTAAATAATATCGACGAAAGTTTTATTTTGAATATAATTCGAACGTATATATTATATACGCCGTCGTTAGAATATATATAATTATATATAATTATAAAAGGAATTGAAAATGGCGCGGTAGTTCGATAATTCGATTTCAAACTTCAATTGAACATACCGAGTGCAAAACAATCCGGATTTTAGTGAAACCAAAAACATTAGGATCTAATTGATAATATCTTTCCAACGAATCCGAAGAATCGAAATTTCATAGAGGGAATCAAAAGATATGTTCAGTTGAAAATTCTGAATAGTCGCTATGGAATTCAGGCCCTTAAAATGGGAATTTTGCAAATGACCTCGGATTTCGACGAAACCACTTTCGTTGGATCCGCAGTGTCAAATTATTGCTAGGTTTCAAATTTCATAATTTTTCGAATCAATATGTGAGCGTGGCAAAGGAAAACGCGTTTGACCAGTTTTAGTTGATTTTAATCGACTGGAAAATGGCCATTTTTCAAACGGTCTCAGAATTCGACGAAACTAGTTTTGTTAGGACTGTATTGTCAATACGAAGCTAGAAAATATTTTTCGGGGATTTTTCGAGTTAGTATGAGACCCCAGTAAATTGAAATGCGCGTTCAAATTCAATATATAGAGTTATATGTTGATTTCAACGGAAACTGATTGTAACGATCGAATCAGCTTGCGATACATATCCCATTGTGTTCGGAATGAGGGTAAAACGCTATGGACGACAGGCGGTGGGCCTCGTTTCGAGTTCCTTTGTAAAAGTCAACTTTTTAAATTAAATAATTAAATAAAAAAAATATCCTCCCTCCTCCCCTTATAAACCGATGGCCCCCTTCCCTTCATTTTCGATTCATCAGGAAAAGAAAAAAAAAGAAAAAAAACGAATCGCGTGAGCCCCAAACGCAGCCGCCTCCCATCGAAGCCGCCACCACATCGGCCATCGCCTCCCTCCGCCTCTCGCTGCTTTCCACCTCACATCTCCCTCCAGCCGACGCTCGAAGGCCCCGCACCCACCTCCTTGTCGCGTCGCCAAGCCTCCAGAGCCCCTCCCCCCTTGCGCAGTCGAACACTGTAAGCTTCTCCAATTTATTTATTTTCATTTATTTAGATTAAATAGGGTTGGAAATCAGTTTTAAAAAATATTATTTATTTAGTTGATTAGGAAGAAAAAATCTAATTTTTATTTATTCAATGTCATGGTATTTTTATGTATATAGTAGAGGTGTAAAAGTAGAATTTTTATTCGATCAAACAGAAAAGATTAGATTTTTAAAATAGAAAAGATTAGATTTTTAAAACAGAAAAGATTAGATTTTTAAAATAGAAAAGATTAGATTTTTAAAGGAAGAAAGACGATATTTTTAAATGGAGAAAGGTGTGATTTTTACATATGAGGTGGGTTAAAAATATGATTTTTACATAGTAGGAACTATAAAAATGTAATCTTTATGAGATAGAGAATATAAAAATATCATCTTTGTATATGTAGCGAAATAAAAATCTGATTTTTATTATATATACGTTGAAATAAAGTGGTGATTTTTATAATGATGAAATCTTTATTTTTGAAAAGGCGAAATCTTTATATAGAGAATAGCGGTATAAAAATAGAATTTTTATCTATATAGTAGCGGTGTAAAAATTCGATTTTTATATATTGAATAGCATAGTAAAAATTCGATTTTTATATACTGAATAGCAAAGTAAAAATTCGATTTTTATATATTGAATAGCAAAGTAAAAATTCCATTTTTATATATTGAATAGCAAAGTAAAAATTCCATTTTTATATATTGAATAGCAAAGTAAAAATTCCATTTTTATATACTGAATAGCGTAGTAAAAATTCCATTTTTATATATTGAATAGCAAAGTAAAAATTCGATTTTTATATATTGAATAGCATAGTAAAAATTCCATTTTTATATATTGAATGGCATAGTAAAAAATCGATTTTTATATATTGAATAGCATAGTAAAAATTCGATTTTTATATATTGAATGGCACAGTAAAAATTCGATTTTTATATATTGAATAGCGAAGTAAAATTTCGATTTTTATATATTGAATAGCGAAGTAAAAATTCGATTTTTACATATGTAGAGAATACAGGCAACGAAGGTGATAAAAAGGCGGGAACAACGAAGATTTCTATAAATGAAGAGTCGTGGTATTGGATAGCTTTGGTGAGAATTTCTCACTCTTCAATTTCTTTTTTTCTAGTTATATATATATATACTAGGATGCAGATGGTGTTTAGTAGCACCCGACACAATCGTCCACAGACCATGGACTTGTTTGTTTGATTGCAAAAATTAGTTAGATTATTTGATTGAAATTTGAGTTGTTTGGTGAAATGGAATGATTTGATTTATGTGTGAATGGCGTGGGCCTTCACTAGACCGGGGATAAGGCTAGGCCTCGTCCCGTTTCTAGTATCGTGCCGTTATGCCGCCGAAATTTTCTAAAATAAGTTAGAAAAATAAATTATCATTTTATTTAAAGAATGAATTGAATAGAAATTCATATGTTGAAATAAAATATTTTATCGTTAAAAATATAATTTTTAACGCGAAGTGAATAAATAAATATTCATTTACAAACCGGACGTTTTGTTTATGTACACCTATTTGAATGACATTGATTGGGACGATAAATTTTACACATCGCCCAACTGCACAAATAAAAATCTGTGTTTGATTGTTTGAAACCCCACACGGGTATTGGGATAAAATACGGTATACACTAATCCCAATAATTAGTTGTATGTCGATCGATTGATTGACAGGCTGTTATAAGTGTTAGATATCTATATTTGATGCTTATACAGTGTAGTGCACTTTGGATGATGGTTGATTATTTATCGTTGCTATTATATACACTTGTTGTATGGAATCCATATAATTAACTTTATATGGTAATTGATTGGGCCTCATTCCAATCGGAAAAATAAAGAATATTATCAAATAAAGGTTCACGTGTTGACCGTACTCATCCGTTGAGATTAGTCATGTGTTGAACGAAATATTTTAATAATAAAATTTACATCTTTGTCAATATAAAATAAAGGTTCACGTGTTGACAGTACTCATCCGTTGAGATTAGTCATGTGTTGAACGAAACATTTTGATAATAGAAATATTTTAAAAATAGAAATATTTTGAAATAGAAATATTTGAAATAGAATATTTGGAAATAGAAATATATGAAGCCGTGTTGATTAGATTGACGCCATTTTGACGTGAACGATATTTATATCGATTTTATTCATTTTAAAATGAATATTGAAAAGTGATTTCGAAATCGAATATTTTGAAATGAAATTTGAATCGAATCGAATAGAAAACCAATTTGAATTGAATCGAATAGAAAACCAATTTGAATTGAATTGAATAGAAAACGAATTCGAATTAAATTGAATTGAAAACGAATTGAAATAAAAGTAAAATCAATTTGAAATGAATTCAAATTGAATTGAAATTTGAATTGAATAGAAATGAATTTTAAAACGAATTTATAAAGCAAAATTTAATTTTGATTTGAATTGAAATGGAAGTTGAAAATGTTTTTGAAACGAATTCAAAACTATCTATATAATTCGTTTTAAATAGAAATCGACGAAATATTTATTATATATATTATATATATAATATAATGGCCTGAATAGAACGCGCCGCGCCGCGGCAGTTCGTGAATTTAGACCATTTATTTCAAACAAACATTACGGGAGATCCGACCGACAGATTCTCCTAAATCCGGAACCGTTGGGTTCGTATCGAAAAGAGCTTTCTAACGAATATTAGAAATTTGAAATCTAACGGTTAGATTTGGAGATACGTCCAAATCAAATTTGAAAAAGGTCGCTATAAGTGCAGTTCGATGGCCATTGTTGGAAATCGACTGTACGGGCCTTGATAAAATTATTAAAAATATCAATAATTTGTGTAAAATCATAAGAAATGATTTGGGAAAAGTTGGGATGAAAAACTCCATATTTGAAAAGATAAAAATGGATTTTTATCGACATGAACTAGTTTTGAACTAAATTTAAAACCTAATTATTTTTAAATAAATAAATTAGAATTAAAAAGGGGTTTTAAATAATCAGAATTTCTAATATATTTGATTGGATTTGAAATGGGTTTATCGTGAACGGTGTTTTAAATAACACTAGTTCTTTAACCCGATAATAAATAGAATGTGATTTGGGTTTGTCGTGAACTGTGTTTCAAATGACATTAGTTCTTTAACCCAGTAAAAGGAGTTTTAATGAATCTGCAATTAAATTGAAATGTGAATAGATAATCTGAATTTTCAAATCTGGAAAATGAGCGAGAATGGAGTATCGCCAGTTTTGCTCCAAAGCGATAGTTAAATCTTTTTAAACGTATTTGATTTGAAATTTAAATCGTTTTAAACGTATTTGATTATTTATTTATTTTGAATATGGACAATCTAGTATATAAAGGTTTTGCATATACGCGTCATGAACGTATATTCGAAGTTTTAATATACTGGATAGATATAGAATCACATTCTAGACGCCCGGAGATGTTCTGATGGTGGTTCGAAACATCATCAACATTTATTTTCGAGTGACGAAGGTGTGATACCTATATATTTCCATTAGACTGGTGTGAGAACCAAAACTTATATAGATAGATTTATTTGTTGTGAATTGGCATCAAAAACATGATTTTCTGTATATATATCAAAATTATGAATTTGAAACTCTAATTCGCTAATTGATTGATGTTGTGTTGTTTGTTTATTTGTTTGATAATTTTTGAACCATTTAGCCTAATTGAATCAAATATTGAATTATATTGAAAATTGGTCGCATTTGCTTGCATATACAAGTACTTACATTGAACAGGTCATAGCAAGGAGGCTAGAGCATAGAATAAAATTTGTTTGCCCGACAAATAGGTACATGTTTATTACATAATTTACTGTTTTGTTTGGGTGATGATGATTTTATGAGCCTATTGGCTAGCCGCTTGGCTTTTTCTTTTTCTTTTTGAGATCAGAAGGCCTGTATGGCAATTTCGGGGTTTTCCCGTGGCTCCCGGTGCAGGGGAGGTTATGGCGAAATTTTTCGAAAATTTAGGGTGTTAGCCAAATTTTTGAAAATTTGAAATTCTCAGAAACTGAAGAGTTAGAGAATGGAAGCCAGATCGAACGTAGAGTTAATTAATCAAACCACTTTCGACTTTGTTCCTTTTCGGGGACGAAAAGTTTTAAGTGGGGGAGATTGTAATAACCCGGAAATTCTGAACCAGTTTAAAATTTTTATTTTAGCAATTTTAATGAATTTTGAATATTTAAAATAGATTATTTTAAATAATATCGATGAAAAATTTATTTTGAATATAATTCGAACGTATATATTATATATATAATTATATATAATTATAAAAGGAATTGAAAATGGCGCGGTAGTTCGATAATTTGATTTCAAACTTCAATTGAACATACCGAGTGCAAAACAATCCGGATTTTAGTGAAACCAAAAACATTAGGATCTAATTGATAATATCTTTCCAACGAATCCGAAGAATCGAAATTTCATAGCGGGAATCAAAAGATATGTTCAGTTGAAAATTCTGAATAGTCGCTATGGAATTCAGGCCTTAAAATGGGAATTTTGCAAACGACCTCGGATTTCGACGAAACCACTTTTGTTGGATCCGCAGTGTCAAATTATTGCTAGGTTTCAAATTTCATAATTTTTCGAATCAATATGTGAGCGTGGCAAAGGAAAACGCGTTTGACCAGTTTCAGTTGATTTTAATCGACTGGAAAATGGCCATTTTTCAAACGGTCTCAGAATTCGACGAAACTAATTTTGTTAGTACCGTATCGTCAATACGAAGCTAGAAAATATTTTTCTGGGATTTTTCGAGTTAGTATGAGATCCCAGTAAATTGAAATGCGCGTTCAAATTCAATAAATAGAGTTATATGTTGATTTCAACGGAAACTGATTGTAACGATCGAATCAGCTTGCGATACATATCCCATTGTGTTCGGAATGGGGGTAAAACGCTATGGACGACAGGCGGTGGGCCTCGTTTCGAGTTCGTTTGTAAAAGTCAACTTTTTAAATTAAATAATTAAATAAAAAAAATATCCTCCCTCCTCCCCTTATAAACCGATGGCCCCCTTCCCTTCATTTTCGATTCATCAGGAAAAGAAAAAAAAGAAAAAAACGAATCGCGTGAGCCCCAGACGCAGCCGCCTCCCATCGAAGCCGCCACCACATCGGCCATCGCCTCCCTACGCCTCTCGCTGCTTTCCACCTCGCATCTCCCTCCAGCCGACGCTCGAAGGCCCCGCACCCACCTCCCTGTCGCGTCGCCAAGCCTCCAGAGCCCCTCCCCCTTCTGATTCGGATCGCAACCCCACAGCCCCCTGGATCTGAAACCGACGATGGAACCCCCCCTTGCGCAGTCGAACACTGTAAGCTTCTCCAATTTATTTATTTTCATTTATTTAGATTAAATAGGGTTGGAAATCAGTTTTAAAAAATATTATTTATTTAGTTGATTAGGAAGAAAAAAACTAATTTTTATTTATTCAATGTCATGGTATTTTTATGTATATAGTAGAGGTGTAAAAGTAGAATTTTTATTCGATCAAACAGAAAAGATTAGATTTTTAAAATAGAAAAGATTAGATTTTTAAAACAGAAAAGATTAGATTTTTAAAATAGAAAAGATTAGATTTTTAAAGGAAGAAAGACGATATTTTTAAATGGAGAAAGGTGTGATTTTTACATATGAGGTGGGTTAAAAATATGATTTTTACATAGTAGGAACTATAAAAATGTAATCTTTATGAGATAGAGAATATAAAAATATCATCTTTGTATATGTAGCGAAATAAAAATCTGATTTTTATTATATATATGTTGAAATAAAGTGGTGATTTTTATAATGATGAAATCTTTATTTTTGAAAAGGCGAAATCTTTATATAGAGAATAGCGGTATAAAAATAGAATTTTTATCTATATAGTAGCGGTGTAAAAATTCGATTTTTATATATTGAATAGCATAGTAAAAATTCGATTTTTATATATTGAATAGCAAAGTAAAAATTCGATTTTTATATATTGAATAGCAAAGTAAAAAATCAATTTTTATATAATGAATAGCAAAGTAAAAATTCCATTTTTATATACTGAATAGCGTAGTAAAAATTCGATTTTTATATATTGAATAGCAAAGTAAAAATTCGATTTTTATATATTGAATAGCATAGTAAAAATTCCATTTTTATATATTGAATGGCATAGTAAAAAATCGATTTTTATATATTGAATAGCATAGTAAAAATTCGATTTTTATATATCGAATGGCACAGTAAAAATTCGATTTTTATATATTGAATAGCGAAGTAAAAATTTGATTTTTATATATTGAATAGCGAAGTAAAAATTCGATTTTTATATATTGAATAGCGAAGTAAAAATTCGATTTTTACATATGTAGAGAATACGGGCAACGAAGGTGATAAAAAGGCGGGAACGACGAAGATTTCTATAAATGAAGAGTCGTGGTATTGGATAGCTTTGGTGAGAATTTCTCACTCTTCAATTTCTTTTTTTCTAGTTATATATATATATATACTAGGATGCAGACGGTGTTTAGTAGCACCCGACACAATCGTCCACAGACCATGGACTTGTTTGTTTGATTGCAAAAATTAGTTAGATTATTTGATTGAAATTTGGGTTGTTATAAGCGTTAGATATCTATATTTGATGCTTATACAGTGTAGTGCACTTTGGATGATGGTTGATTATTTATCGTTGCTATTATATACATTTATTGTATGGAATCCATATAATTAACTTTATATGGTAATTGATTGGGCCTCATTCCAATCGGAAAAATAAAGAATATTATAAAATAAAGGTTCACGTGTTGACCGTACTCATCCGTTGAGATTAGTCATGTGTTGAACGAAATATTTTAATAATAAAATTTACATCTTTATCAATATAAAATAAAGGTTCACGTGTTGACAGTACTCATCCGTTGAGATTAGTCATGTGTTGAACGAAACATTTTGATAATAGAAATATTTTAAAAATAGAAATATTTTGAAATAGAAATATTTGAAATAGAATATTTGGAAATAGAAATATATGAAGCCGTGTTGATTAGATTGACGCCATTTTGACGTGAACGATATTTATATCGATTTTATTCATTTTAAAATGAATATTGAAAAGTGATTTTGAAATCGAATATTTTGAAATGAAATTTGAATCGAATCGAATAGAAAACCAATTTGAATTGAATCAAATAGAAAACCAATTTGAATTGAATCGAATAGAAAACCAATTTGAATTGAATCGAATAGAAAAACCAATTTGAATTGAATTGAATAGAAAACGAATTCGAATTAAATTGAATTGAAAACGAATTGAAATAAAAGTAAAATCAATTTGAAATGAATTCAAATTGAATTGAATAGAAATGAATTTTAAAACGAATTTATAAAGAAAAATTTAATTTTGATTTGAATTGAAATGGAAGTTGAAAATGTTTTTGAAACGAATTCAAAACTATCTATATAATTCATTTTAAATAGAAATCGACGAAATATTTATTATATATATTATATATATAATATAATGGCCTGAATAGAAGGCGCCGCGCCGCGGCAGTTCGTGAATTTCGACCATTTATTTCAAACAAACATTACGGGAGATCCGACCGACGGATTCTCCTAAATCCGGAACCGTTGGGTTCGTATCGAAAAGAGCTTGCTAACAAATATTAGAAATTTGGAATCTAATGGTTGGATTTGGAGATACGTCCAAATCAAATTTGAAAAAGGTCGCTATAAGTGCAGTTCGATGGCCATTGTTGGAAATTGACTGTACGGGCCTTGATAAAATTATTGAAAATATCAATAATTTGTGTAAAATCATAAGAAATGATTTGGGAAAAGTTGGGATGAAAAACTCCATATTTGAAAAGATAAAAATGGATTTTTATCGACATGAACTAGTTTTGAACTAAATTTAAAACCCAATTATTTTTAAATAAATAAATTAGATTTAAAAAGGGGTTTTAAATAATCAGAATTTCTAATATATTTGATTGGATTTGAAATGGGTTTATCGTGAACGGTGTTTTAAATAAAACTAGTTCTTTAACCCGATAATAAATAGAATGTGATTTTGGTTTGTCGTGAACTGTGTTTCAAATGACATTAGTTCTTTAACCCAGTAAAAGGAGTTTTAATGAATCTGCAATTAAATTGAAATGTGAATAGATAATCTGAATTTTCAAATTTGGAAAATGAGCGAGAATGTGCTATCGCCAGTTTTGCTCCAAAGCGATAGTTAAATCTTTAATTAGATTTGAACGAGAAATGGTAATTAATTTAACCGATAACACTGTGGTGTTAGACGTGGAGTATTACTAGTTTTGCTTCATGGGATGGATAGGTTGGGATTGGGAAATAAAATAAATAATTACTTCGGTGTGGTTCGCTAATCTCAACTAGTTCAGAAAACCATAATTTGGTTTGAAACGACATCCAAAGGAAGATTAAAGGATAAATTTTAAAGAATTTATCTTGGATAAAATTAATGGGAACCTTTCCCTAAGAATGTGGAATTTAGAAACTAGCTGTAGGTTAGCTAAGAAGAATTTTTTCCTGGGTATTGATCTGATGTTGGTTTCGGCCTTCGGGGTTAATATTTGGGAAATTGTTCTCTTGTTGATTTACGGTTAGTGACTAATGAATTGGAATGAGGCGTATGTTGTGTTTGTGTAATATTTGTTTTTAATATACGCGGGTTGTTCGGAAAGTCCGGGTTTATACCCATTCTGAATAACCGATTCGACGATATGTCGAAGATGAAGACGGTGGTTGAAGACCGGAAGTCTTCACATCGTTTGGATAATTACCAAGGATCCTGATTAGGCTGTACATCCAAGAGGATGGAAATAGTTGGTGGTCGTCCAGACGTACTTGGAGATGGATGGATATGCGAGGAAAGTGCCTCGGTTTCGTTCAGACCCAGAACGAACTTGTAAATGGATTGTGTGTCTGACATTGGATTTTATTCTGTGTTGATTAATTTCTGTTAAATATATATCTGTTTGGCGGCGGAGAATTTATTCTCTTGCTTAACGCCCTTCTCTGAGACGTACGACCTTAGAGGTTATATATCGATAGATATCAATTGCATGGCATGAATTGCCTGTGTGGCACGCTGAGTTGCATAGATCAAGGCTTCTGTTGAAAAGCAAAGTCTTGTGGTTGATGATCAAAGCACGGCCTACGTGGCAGCTTTGTGTATAACGTGAATTCGCGAGCCTCACACCTCGGTATGAGTCAAAAACGGGATACGGACTGCAGGGAGAGCACGACGTTTCTTTCTAGCTTTGGTGGTGTCAGTGACTTACCAGCCCTGACATTTATATACTTTTCACCTATGTGGTTGTTGGATGAGGCGCCTCGATTTTAGGTCTGTAAGGACCGGGAAACGTGTGTTCAGGAATTGCCAATCCTCTAACGTAAGTGAGGACCGGCCCTGAAGATCCAGGATTGCCCAGAGTGTGTAGTCCTGAGACATTTGCTAGAGTGTCTCGAAGCGGAGAGGAGCTTGCCCCTTGCCTCGACTCATGACGAAAATCCAATTTCCAATACGTGTATTGCGGTTTTAATTATAGAACTAGTATGGCGACATGATAGATGGTACCCATGCCGTCTATGATTTATATTTATGATTGAAATTGTTTTGACACTATACACTTATTATAGTATCAAATGATTTGTTTTAAACGTACCAAGCATGTTTGGCTATTATAAGGGAAAACCCTATCCTCCGGCTTGCGTTGCATTGTGTGATGGGACCTAGGTCTTATAATAGCTTCATTTTTTGAAAAAGCATTGCGTTATCTTTTCTATGCACTGGTATTCTTGGGAGGAAACCCGTTCCGTGTTATACGGCGTGGTCCCTTGAATTACTCTCTTTTAAAATAAAGTTTTAAACAACTGTTTTAGTTCTCACACCAGTCACATGACTGACCTGGAGTTTATTGTTTTAACCTAAACTTTGGGTACCCCTATTTTCCGCATGAGCAGCTAGTAGTTTTGGTTTTGCAGATTTATATTCACAGGATCCTGGTTTATAGCTGGAATGATATCCGGAAAGCTCTGTATCAGTATATCACCTTCAGTTGTGCTTTGTATTATTTTCCGCTGCTATGTAATTTATTGTAATCTCTGATATTTATCGAATGTATTTATTCATTATACTCTGTATATTCTTGTATCTGATGGAATTGTTGTAATAGCAATGAAATGTTCTTCCGTCTGCGTTCTGTTTTATCCTGTTCTCAAACGATCAGGGGTTTCGAACGGTCTAGATCGGTTTAACGACTTATTCGGATCGAGCGAAATTCCAGGCCGTCACACTTGTATTGGCTAAACTTGTGGAAAATTTGACGCATAGATTTGGACACATATGACAAATATGTAAATTGGCTAAAGATGAACATGCCTAACCTGAGGTTAGATTAAATTGCAGTGTAAGACTTCCCGGAACCGCCCGGCACATCCAGCGACCACAACAATATAGATCTAATGTGAGAGGTTAGCGCATTTAAGCCTAAAAACCCGAGGTTAGATTGAGTTGCGATGTAAGGCTGTCCGGAATCGCCCGGCACATCCAGCGACCGCAACAATATAGATCTAATGTGAGAGGGTGGTGCTTTAATATATATATTAAAGCTAAGAAACAAACAGGCTAAGAATGGTAGGGTTAAGTTAATCAAAGCAACAATTAACCAATATAACATGATATGTGATAGGGTTAAGTAACACAAGAGGGCAACACTTAACCAATGTAACATGACAAGTGGTAGGGTTAAGTAACACAAGAGAGCAGCACTTAACCAATATAACATGATGTGTGATAGGGTTAAGTAACACAAGATGGCAACACTTAACCAATGTAACATGACAAGTGGTAGGGTTAAGTAACACAAGAGGGCAACACATAACCAATGGAACATGACAATTGGTAGGGTTAAGTAACACAAGAGGGAAACATTTAACCAATGTAACATGACCAGTGGTAGGGTTAAGCTAACACTTAACCAATGAGCGAGTGGGGTTAAGTTAATTGGAAACACTTAACCAATATAATATGATGAATGAGCAGGGTTAAGTTAATAGAAAACACTTAACCAATTACAACATGATGAATGAGAATGGTTAAGTTAATAAGAAACGCTTAACCAACATGACATGGCATGTAATACCCAATGTCCGTTAATGTCACTTACAAAGGGAATGCATTAACTTCCATGAAGCATTATAAGTAAACAGAACAGAATATTACAAGACAGATACATAAAGTAGTACTTGAAAATTTTATAACTTTATTACAACAGAAACAGAAGTAAGTTTGGTTACATCTTTCAAAACCACAATATCGGAGTTCAAGTACATAAATATCAGTCTTGTATAAAAGCCTTCAGAGTACGTAATTTTAAAGCCATAATCCCCAACAGAAAATGCCATAAATAGGTAGAATCAAAGCCAAGCAATACTTCAAGCACTCGAGCACTTCAAGTAGACAGAAATCTAAGTCAAGCTCTTAAGTTCCCAACCTGAGTACCTGGGTGGGAACGGAAGAAAAGAGGCGAAACAAATTAGGTCATACATACGTCTGGTGAGTCCAGTGACTTTCAGCATATAAACAGATAACAGTATCATGGCATGTAAATAAAACTGGATGAGAGATAGCCGTAACAGGAGTAGCAGCTTGACACAATAAACAGAATGATATAGGCTAAGCTAAGCTCCTTACTTAGTTTTCACTTCTCTACACTAATACTAGTATAACAGAATAAGGTGTTGTCCTATTGTCTAAACAGAAAACAGAATGATCTCTTCAGAAACACGATGCTAGAAATGGGCCTTTACCACCCAAACAGAGATAGGCGGTACAGAAATAGAATCAAGAACGAAATCAGAGGCAGAAACAGAATAATCCCTACAGAAACAGAATATTAGAGTTAGGTGTACACTAGTAATGGGCCTTTACCACCCCAACGGACGGTACCACACAGAACTAGACAGGTGTTACCACCCCAACAGAAACAGACGGTACCCCAACAGAAACAGACAGAACTAAGTGTACCCTTAATGCTACCCCAAGCGATCGGCTCCCTAATACATAAATACCCTATGCCGGCCCCACAGAAGGGCTTATCACTCCCTAAAGTGGCAACCTATAGACACAGACCTATTTGCATATGTCATAATGTCTTACATCCTCAGAGCAGACCGGATCCATGCACGCACATGACCCGGTTGGAGTGCGCCATCAACACACCTCGCCATTATCAGAGTGAACCTCTTACAATTAGTGCAGTAAGCGTTCCCGGACCCCTCTTAGTGTTGGGTCATAGTTTTGATACCAGAAAGGGTTACTGACTAATATGGGTCCTAAACAACAGATGACACAAGTAATTATCCCTCCTAACCTTGTGTCCCCAGACTAACAGATTTCAGATTAATTTGTCTACAGATATCAGATGTACAAAGTTCAGCTTAACTAGTTTTCAGATCAAACATACAAGTTAATAGGTTTTCAGACTAACGGATCGATGTACAGATTAACAAGTTCTCAGACTAACGGATCAGATATACAGATTAACAGACTTACAGATTGTTTTACCTAACTTTGTATTGGGCCTACAAATTCACGAAACAGGTTTATTAGATTCATCAGTCCAGTTGTTTTAACCCTATCCACCCAACATGTTTTAGGCATCATATTTATCTTAGATTTCCATTAATTAAATATTAATGTATATACCTCTCACATTAGGTCGGTAGCTTGTGGCCGCTGGATGTACCGGGCGGTTCCGAGCAGACTTCTGCTACAAGCCAGACCTAACCTCGCGTCTAAGCATCTTTATGCCTACGACCTCTCACACTAGACTGACAGTTTGCGGTTGCTGGTTAAGCCGGTTGGGTCTGGGCATGCTTCCACTGCAAATTGAGTCTAACCTCGTGTCTCATCATTCTTATTTGTAGCTAAAGTTTTCATTCACAGATTATGCCAATATCAGAATAATTATGCCAATTCAACAAATTAACTTCTTTACAAGTTACAGCAGATTATTCAAAGTTCCATTAACATGTTTTGCTCAATTTTAGATCGAGCCTACATATTACATACCCAAATCACAGTATTCAATTCCAACAGATCTAGCGGATTGGGCAATTTAATAGATTTAAACATATCCTAAAGTTCAATTAACATATCTTGCCTAATCATAAATTAAGCCTCATTTTTCATGCCTAAATTATGGTCATAATTCTCAACATAACATTTGCCCAAATTTAGTTAGATTTTCCACAAAACAGAATATTCTCTAAAAGCCCCAAATCATGATATACAATATGAATTATGCTAATTTATAGCCGTTGATTACCGCGTATGTCAAATATCAAAAAATCCGAATTAGGTGTATTCACATTAATAGTTATCCCTATTTTAATATAGGTTTTTTTAGGTATAAGTCACATATCTTTTTTCTTCCAAGTCATAGATCGTCATATATAATATGCCCCAAATCTAGCTCTTAAATTGTAACACCCCGTGGATTTATAAACATTAAGCTTCACAAATTAAAGTTTAATTAATTCTAAATGAAAGAATTAAGGAAAATGGGTTATGCCATTGCGTTCGTCTCGGAATTTTGCTTGAGATAGAGTCCGAGTTTGCGTGAATAGGACTCCGTATGAAGGAGTTATGACCTTCGGAAGTTTCAGAACAAAATTTAAATTCAAACAGCTCAGTTTTAAATTCGAAATTCGAAAAATACAAGTTCAAACTGGGCTAGGCGGGAAAATTCCCGCCCAGAGACCAGGTCGACCATAGGGTCGACCATGGTGTCGACCTAGCCACCCTAGGTCGACCTGGCCACTCCAGGTCGACCATAGTGTCGACCTGGGTGTCGACCTGCCAGTCGACCTGCCTGGTCGACCTGGCTGGCTAGGTCTGGCTCTGGCTCGAATTTTTGTGGCTCGGTGTGTCACTAGGGCTGACATGTCACCTCTTGATTGGCTCTTTGAACTTTGTATGGTCTAGATTCCTCCTGTCTTCATCTGACGGCTCAAAATAATTTAAAAATCTATAAATACACCCTAAGTCTCAACTGAAAATTCACATAAAAAAATAAGATGGGAGTCGTCATGCTGCCAGGAAGGAATTGAGCATAGCCGTCAAGAGAGAAAAGCTTAGTGACGAATCAAATTTAGAAGAAGATTAAATTTTAATCAAATAAATCAACGCAACGTTAGTCTACCCAAAGGAGCGCATCTCAATTTCAGAATTCAGAATCCAGAATTCAAGATTCTGCATTCGTTGTAAGTATAGTGACCTTTCAGAATATGAATAAAAACTGTGATGTGATTCAATGTAAATGAAAATAGAATTGTGTTATTGATGAATATGATATGAATTCTATGTATTGTAATGATTCTATCATGACTTGTGTATTGATATTTGAGGCCCAAATTGATTGATGCAAGCCAATTGGACATTTGTATATGAAAGTAATAACAATAGAAAGTTGTGGCAAAAACTAGTAATTGATCCTTTTATGTTTATGTCGATGGCATGGATTATATACATTCACTAAGTCTAAATTAAGGCTTATGTAAACATGTTCTAGATTTAAAACCTTTTATGCCTACATGACCCAAAACCTATGATATCATTCTTATGTTAATTTGCAAGTATAATTGGATCTATGTTAAGTATCATTTGGGTTTCATAAACTATGCAAGTTCAAGTTGAAATAGGCTACGTGATTAGATGTTATAATTGGACATTTTGGTGAATATACAACATGCTAGTTTTGTGGTTGACATTATCCCAAGTTAAACATGTTTAAACACAAGTTTGTATTAGCCTAAACTATGTCATTTCATATGTCACCAACCTAGTTATACTTTGATTTGACTGCAAGTTCACATGACCCATATTATATGTTAGTTGAATCGCTAAATTGCAAGTTCATGCGCCATACACCTTTATGTATTACATGTTCTTGATTTCCCCTTTTTCTCACATTTATAAAGTTGGGCTGAATTGTGACAAGCCCAACACATGTTATAATGTTGCGAACGTACAAACGGGGGTAATAACATTGGGTGTAAAGCATAAAAATATATGTTGGCATGGTTGGCACATGCCAACGACAATGACATTTAAGCGGTATGAATTGATATACCCAAGAATAAAAGATATGACATTTACATATATAATTGAGAAATAATAAATTATGTAGAAAACACGATATGCTTAACCTGAGGTTGGATTGAGTTGTGATGTAAACCTGCCCGGACCCGCCCGGTTGTCCAGTAGTCACAACAATACCTATCCAATGTGGGTGGTTAAGCATTAAGCCAAATAATGACCCGAGGTTAGACTGAGCTATGGTGTAAACCTTCCCGGAACCGACCGGCACATCCAGTAACCATAGCAATACCTGTCTAATGTGAGTGGTCTGGTGCTCTAAGTGGCTAAGGACAGATGGTAGGGTTAAGTCAACTATAACACTTAACCAAATTCAACATGTTAACAAGAATTGATGGGTGGGGTTAGGTAAATACAGACACTTAACCACTTAACATGTTTGACTAGAAAATCCTGGTAACGAGGGACCCGTTTCAGCAGTAACCCAAGTTAGGTATCATGGTACCCTGAAACTAGGCAGGGTGGGGCATGATTACTGGGCTGATTGTAAGCGGTCAATGCGACGGCGGTGGGTGCAACAGTGTAGGTTCTAACGGGGTGCGGGCGTGCACACACTCCGGAGCCGACAAACAGGGCACTGGGGGCACCAGTAGTATAACCTATGTATTCTAAGGTTTGTGCCGAGGTCGCCACCATGGGTCTTGATACACCCCATGGTGGGACCAGCATATGTATCTACAATTCTTGGGGGCCGTATGACACATGTTTACGCGAGTAGGAGTCGATCTTTAAATAAAAATGGGGATCACTTCACCCTCAGCATGGGGTGCCAGTTAAAATAAGCTCAAGTAGGTGCAAAGATATAGTATGGGTGCGATAGTACATTCGACACTTCCTTAGCTTGTGACACTTTCCTATTTTTAGTTTATATCTATCTTGCCCTTTTCTTATTCACATACTGAAGAGTTACTAGATTTACTTAGGCTTTATGTTTGACTCTATTTTCTTTTCGTCTTCTTTTCTTTCGTTCCCCCCAGGTCCACAGGGAGGAAACAACCCAGCTCAGTCAGACTCTGTACAAGCTCCAAGAACGTAGATGTATGATTTGGATCTCTTTTGCTCATATTATAGCTTTGGATATCACTATGGGGATTTTTGTCACATTATTTATGTTTTATGCTTCTTTAATAATCAAGACAGTTATGAGGTTGTAATGTTGGAAGTATTTTGAGACAATTATGGAATGTTTTGTTTGAACATGTATTGATGAAATAAAAGTCTGTTTGGTTTCCGCTGTTTAAAATATGTGTATTTATATCTGTCTTGAGTTTATCTGTGGCTTTTACTTATAAACCTCCACCAAAGTTAAGGCATTCCCTTTGTGAGTGACCTTAACGGAGGTGGGGTGCTTCATAAATTACAACATGTATTATGTCCTCAAAATCAGATCTTGAATTATAACATGCATTATGTCCCCAAATTACAAGTCATATGTTGTCATACATTAATTCTCCTTCTTCCAAATCATAAGCCGTAATATATAGTATGCCTAGGTCTAGATCTTAAATTACAACTTATGTTGTGTTCTCAATTTAGTCATAAATCAGTTATGTCCAATTATGCATCATTCAATATTTTCCCCAAATTTAGCATTCGCCTGTCAATCTCTTATGAGATTTGGCTCAGGCTCGTGGTAGCCTGGCTATAGAATAGAAGGAAGGAAGAGATACAGAATAGTTACAATAAGATAGATCTACACAGAAAAATAGATCTGATAAACAAGAATAAGATGGATCTACACAGAAAAACAGATCTGATAAACAAGAATAAGTTAGAACACCAATTCAGATTTATACCCATGTCAAGATCATAATTAAATTTCATATCTGAAAATAACTGTACTCACAAATCGTGGTTTAAGAAAGAGAAGAACGATTCTAGGATCTGATTTTCTGGAGTTGATTTAGCTTTCCGTTGATGTAGGAATTGATTTGTTATCTTTATCTTCTCTTTTGAATTGATTGATTAGGGTGGAGGCTAGGTCACTTTAGGTTTTAGGAGCATGGAGGCACCATTCCTCTTTGTTAATGAATTAGGGTTTAGGTTTAGGGTCCTTATATAGTTGTAAAGAGTGTTTTAGGACCATTAGATTAACCCTGAACCATGAGAACCAATCAGATGCCACATCTGCCTTAGAGCGAATCGGCCCACGAGTTGACAGCCAAACACCCTGAATTAACCCCTAGTCGACCCAGTGGAGCCCGGGTCGACCTCAAAAATGGGCCGGTTCGGTTATTCCCCTTCCCGATTCGTTGTTTTGAACTTTTTTGCATATTTATTTATTTAATTTTTAAATATATCTATATATATATTTTTCTCATATGCATGCAAACTTCAAGGCTTAATAACATCTTCATAAGGTATCCGTTTTGTGTAAACCAAATGTCTATCTTGAACCAAAATTTTGAAACGAACATAATAGCGCAACCTATTTCACTTAATTCTTCTTCTAAAAATTAAGTATACTTTACTTTATGAATTTTAATGTTATAAAATTACGGGGTATTACATTCTCCCCTCCTTAAAGGATTTCGTCCCCGAAATCTCCAAGTTAAGAAGAATGCATCCTACTATCCAATCATCCATCTACTCAACCATCATCCACAAGCATCCATTGTCCTTAAAAGGTTTTCTAATGCCGTAGGAACATATGCAAAGTGTGTGTGTATGTTTCTTATCTAATGCAAAATCAGGCGGTCTACTGATCCAGTTAACCTCCTTAATGCGAATTATGTTAGTGCCATGAGTCCAATTATGTATGCAAGAAATCCTATTTGATACAGATCATTTCTATATGAGTGCATAACCATTCATCCAAATGCAACATCCATGTGATGAGTCAATCATTTTGCATCCACAAAAATTGAAAAATGCACACACATCCATATGCAGTATGAAAGTGTTATTGAGCCGATCTAGTGCCTAGTGTGTGTATATGCATCCACGAGCAACCACTTGCATCCATTTGCAACCATCAAACATAACATGTCTCAAACACATGTTTACACCCATTAGTTTCTACCTAAAGGTCGAAGACTCGATCGATAGGATACAACCGAGTGATAGAAGCAAGTACAATTAAAATAAAAGTTCTGTTCCCATTAGACATCGGTTAAGAAAATAAATCCCTAAGTATCAACCTCGAAGACCGAAATCAACATCAAATTGACACTCAGAGAATTACTCCCATTAAACAATGTCAAAACTGGAAATCTACTTCACGCTTTAAGTAAAAACTCCTATCCTTTTCAGAAATATTCAGATACTTACAGACTACTGGTAGAGATAAGATTATCAAATGATTCTTAGTAAACTAAGCATGATAAAACCCTACCATATCCCACAAAAACCAGAATGTATGTGTCATAGTCAACTTAATGCTTAACACAGATACCCTCAAACCCCATCCTGTCACAAACAGATGAGTCATAACCCTTATGGGGTTTGAGACTATAGCGGGATCAGAAAAAAGACTAGTATCAAAGTGCAGAGACTCAACTACAGAATTAAAATGCCAGAATGATCAGATAAGGAAATTAAACTTTCTACGAAAAAGTTTCCACCTCTATCCTGTCCACCAACAGTGAGAGCATTCGCCTACCTTCGAGAAGATTCTGCCCTTTGCCCTTGCCTTCTGGGGCAATCCTTGATCAGATGTCCTATCTCACCGCACTGAAAACAACCAGTGTTCTTACATGTTAACAAGTCTTTCTCTAAAGTTGCCCCCATCGTGCGAAAAACCCTGCGAAGCTCGAAAGAGGATTAGCCGTAGGTGAAATTACTGCGGCTTCAGATGGAAGTTAGGCACTTTTTTGCCCTTTGACAGGCACCGTAGTCTCATCATGCCCACAGAATCATGTCGTGATGAGGTTACCTCCCAGAAAGCCAGGAGCCCCGGAGACTCAGAAAAGAAGGAAACAAGAATTAAACATAAAATCAAAAGATAGATATATGGCTTTGGGGACTATGTTTTTCAAAATAACTTTCCTTTTGAAAATACTTCCTTTTTAAAACCTTTTTGAAAATAGTTTTCAGAAACTTTTTATCAAATCTGGTAACCTTCAGCTCTGATACCAAGTGTAACACCCCATGTTCGTTAATGTCACTCACAAAGGGAATGCATTAACTTCCATGAAGCATTATAAGTAGACAGAATAGAATATTACAAGACAGATACATAAAGTAGTACTTGAAAAATTTATAACTTTATTACAACAGAAACAGAAGTAAGTTTGGTTACATCTTTCAAAACCACAATATCGGAATTCAAGTACATAAATATCAGTCTTGTATAAAAGCCTTCAGAGTACGTAATTCTAAAGCCATAATCCCCAACAGAAAATGCCATAAATAGGTAGAATCAAAGCTAAGCAATACTTCAAGCACTCTAGCACTTCAAGTAGAGAGAAATCTAAGTCAAGCTCTTACATTCCCAACCTGAGTACCTGGGGGGGGGGGGCAAACGGAAGAAAAGAGGTGAAACAAACTAGGTCAGACATACGTCTGGTGAGTCCAGTGACTTTCAGCATATAAATAGATAACAGTATCATGACATGTAAATAAAACTGGATGAGAGATAGACGTAACAGGAGCAGCAGGTTAACAAAAGAAACATAATGATATAGGCTAAGCTAAGCTCCTTACTTAGTTTTCACTTCTCTGCACTAATACAAGTATAATAGAATTAGGTTTTGTCCTATTGTCTAAACAGAAAACAGAATGATCTCTTCAGAAACACGATGCTAGAATTGGGCCTTTTACCACCCGAACAGAGACAGACGGTACAGAAACAGAATCAGGAACGAAATCAGAGACAGAAACAGAATAATCCCTACGGAAACAGAATATTAGAGTTAGGTGTACACTAGTAATGGGCCTTTACCACCCCAACAGACGGTACCACATAGAAACAGACAGGTGTTACCACCTCAACAGAAACAGACGGTACCCAAACAGAAACAGACAGAACTAAGTGTACCCTAAATTCTACCCCAAGCGATCGGCTCCCTAATACATAAATACCCTGTGCCGGCCCCACAGAAGGGTGTATCACTCCCTAAAGTGGCAACCAGTAGACACTGACCTATTTACAGATGTCACGGTGTCTTACATCCTCAGAGCAGACCGGATCCATGCACGCGCATGACCCGGTTGGAATGCGCCATCAACACCCCTCGCCATTATCAGAGTGAACCTCTTGCAATTAGTTCAGTAAGCGTGCCTGCATCCCTCTTAGTGTTGGGTCATAGTTTTGATACCAGAAAGGGTTACTGACTAATATGGGTCTCAAACAACAGATGACACAAGTAATTATCCCTCCTAACCTTGTGTCCCCAGACTAACAGATTTCAGATTAACTTATTTACAGATTTCAGATGTACAAAGTTCAGATTAACTAGTTTTCAGATCAGACATACAAGTAAACAGGTTTTCAGACTAACGGATCAGATGTACAGATTAACAAGTTCTTAGACTAACGGATTAGATATACAGATTAACAGACTTACAGATTGTTTAACCTAACTTTGTATTGGGCCTACAGATTCACAAAACGGGTTTATTAGATTCATCAGTCCAGTTGTTTTAATTATATCCACCCAAAACATTTTAGGCATCATATTTATCTTAGATTTGCATTAATTAAATATTAATGTACAGACCTCTCACATTAGGTCGGTAGCTTGTGGCCGCTGGATGTGCCGGGCGGTTCCGGGCAGACTTCTACCACAAGCCAGACCTAACCTCGTGTATAAGCACCCTTATGCCTTCGACCTCTCACATTAGACTAACAGTTTGTGGTTGCTGGTTAAGCCGGTTGGGTCCGGGCAGGCTTCCACCGCAAACTGAGTCTAACCTCGTGTCTCAGCATTCTTATTTGTAGCTAAAGTTTTCATTCACAGATTATGCCAATATCAAATTAATTATGCCAATTCAACAAATTAATTTCTTTACAAGTTACAGAAGATTATTCAAAGTTCCATTAACATGTTTTGCTCAATTTTGGACCGAGCCTACAGATTACATACCCAAATCACAGTATTCAATTCCAACAGATCTAGCAGATTGGGCAATTTAATAGTTTAAACATATCCTAAAGTTCTATTAACATATCTTGCCTAATCATAAATTAAGCCTCATTTTTCATGCCTAAATTATGGTCATAATTCTAAACATTACATATGCCAAAATTTAGTTAGATTTTCCACAATACAGAATTCTCGAAAAGCCCCAAATCATGATATACAATATGAATTATGCCAATTTATAGCCGTTGATTACCACGTATGTCAAATATCCAAAAATCCGAATTAGGCGTATTCACATTAACAGTTATCCCTATTTTAATATAGGTTTTTCAGGCCTAAGTCACATATCCTTTTTCTTCCAAGTCATAGATCGTCATATAAAATATGCCCCAAATCTAGCTCTTAAATTACCATATGTATTATGTCCTCAAAATCAGATCTTGAATTATAACATGCATTATGTCCCCAAATTACAAGTCATATGTTGTCATACATTAATTCTCCTTCTTTCAAATCATAAACCATCATATATAGTATGCCTAGGTCTAGATCTTAAATTACAACTTATGTTGTGTTCTCAATTTAGTCATAAATCAGTTATGTCCAATTATGCATCATTCAATATTTTCTCCAAATTTAGCATTCGCCTGTCAGTCTCTTATGAGATTTGGCTCAGGCTCGTGGTAGCCTGGCTATAGAATAGAAGGAAGGAAGAGATACAAAATAGTTACAATAAGATAGATCTACACAGAAAAACAGATCTGATAAACAAGAATAAGATGTATCTACATAGAAAAATAGATCTGATTAACAAGAATAAGATAAGTCTCCAATTCAGATTTATACCCATGTCAAGATCATAATTAAATTTCATATCTAAAAATAACTGTACTCACAAATCGTGGTTTAAGAAAGAGAAGAACGATTCTAGGATCTGATTTTCTGGAGTTGATTTAGCTTTCCGTTAATGTAGGCGTTGATTTGTTATTTTTGTCTTCTCTTTTGAATTGATTGATTAGGGTGGAGGCCATGTCACTTTAAGTTTTAGGAGCATGGAGGCACCATTCCTCTTTGTTAATGAATTAGGGTTTAGGTTTAGGGTCCTTATATAGTTGTAGAGAGTGTTTTAGGACCATTAGATTAACTCTGAACCATGAGAACCAATCAGATGCCACATCTGCCTTATAGCAAATCGGCCCACGGGTTGACAGCCAAACATCATGAATCAACCATTAGTCGACCCAGCGAAGCTCGGGTCAACCTCAAAAATGGGCCGGTTCGGTTATTCCCCCTCCCGATTCGTTGTTTTGAACTTTTTTGCATATTTATTTATTTATTTATTTTATATATATATATATATATATATATTTCTCGTATGCATACAAACTTCAAGGCTTAATAACATCTTAATAAGCTATCCATTTTGTGCAAACCAAGTGTCTATCTTGACCCAAAATTTTGAAACAAACATAATAGCGCAACCCATTTCACTTAATTCTTCTTCTAAAAATTAAGTATAATTTACTTTATGAATTTTAATGATATAAAATTACGGGGTGTTACATGGCGTGTGGATGGGTTAAGTTAACTTGAATGGATCGATAACACTTAGCCAATTTGGGGGGTATACGAATAGACCCTAGAAAACCGTAGTAAAGGGGACCCATTTCAGCAGTAACCCACATAGATGTATCACGGTACCCTGAAACTAGGAAGGGTGGGGCACGATTACTGGGTTGATTATAAGCGGTCAAAATAGCGGCAGGGGGTGCAGCAGTGTAGTTCCGACGGAGTATGGGCGTGCACATGCTCCGGAGTGGAAAAGTAGGCACTGGGAATCAGTAGTATACACTGTGCATCTAGAATTTGTGTCGGGTTGCTATCATAGGGATTGATACACCTTATAGTGGGACCAACATATGGTATCTACACGCAAGAGAGGGCCGATTGACATAGATACAAGGAAAGTTAACACAAGTAGGGAGCCGATCGATAGGGTAGTAAGGGTACATCTAACATCTTCATGGCAATTAGGCTGGTTGAGGTAAGATCCTCATACTAGATGTACACCTGAAGGCTACGACAACTGCGGGGTTGGGATCACCTTATTTTATAACACATGATACTAGTTGGGTTACTAGTAGGGGGTTCATATCCTTTTTCACAGGATACTAGTTGGGACACTAGTAGGGAATACGAATCCTTCTATAAAAGACACTAGTTAGGATACTAGTTGGGACACTATTAGGGAATACGAATCGTTCTATAAAAGACACTAGTTAGGATGCTAGTTGGGTGGTGCAGAGAAAATAGTAAATCGGAGAAAGAACCGAAGCGCATTTAGTGTATCATACCTTGTCATATCTAACGATCATCATTTGTTGTCTTGCTATGCTTATTATCATGGTTATGGTCTGGTATCCAGTTTATTCATGTCATGGTCCTTTTACCTATTTACATGTTGAATAATCACTTGACTTACCAGGCTTTATGTCTGACTCTGTTTTGATTCGGTCTCTTTTCTTCCGTTCCCCTCCCCCCTCCCCCTCGGTTCACAAGGAGGGAATATTACCTTTTAGCTCAGTTTTCTTTCCAAGCTCGAAGATAGACGATGTATTACTTTGGACTCTCTTTTCCACTGCTATGGCTGGATCATGTTTTATTGGGGAATATCATTGTCATTTCATGCTTCTTTATTTTGTTAAACAAGACAGATGCTTTGTTGTAATGGGTATTGGTGTTTTGGTACTGGAAAACAATCATTGTACAAGCTATCTTATCAATAAAGCAAAATTTTATTTATTTTCCGCTATTTAAATTTTGTCTGGTTTGTAATTTATCTGTTCTATACACTTATGATGCTCCATTGAAGTTAAGGCATTCCCTTTGTGAGTGACCATAACGGAGGTGGGGTGTTACATATGACATTGTATGTCTGTTGCTTGTTTAAATTGATCATGGAGTTTTAATTAATTTATGGAGTATGACACTTTGTATATTGACAATTGACATGATATGATAATTATATATGTACTGCATTAGTATTCTTAGTTATGATAAGTCAAGTTCATTTACTTGTTCTAGCATGTGTAGATGTTGCTGCCACACAGTCCAGTAGAAATCGTTTACTCTTGAATACTATATACAAGTTCATACATTGGAAATGCTATACGAGACTTTGGTTTTAACCATCATTATTTTGAAATGTTCAAAAAGAAATGTAGGCATGATTCCTAGATAATGATGAATTTAAATATATATCATTTAGTCCAATTAATATTTCGAATATAAAATACATATATTCTGATATATATATATATATATATATATAACTCTAATATTGTTCGCCACTACGAATTATAAATTCCCTTTAAAGCAAATTTTGTTATATTAAGTCATGGTGAAGTCTTCCAATAGTACACCTATCAATGTCCAATCTCATTGGATGTAGGTAATGCCAAAGCATCGTGCATCCTCTTATTTTGGTTATATGCGGTAGGAGTAATTGTGGTGCTTCGACTGTATTATTGGGTCTGACTTAACTAAGGCTGCATAATAGTATTTATGGCCTTAGAGACAATAGCATGAAATTATTCTATAAGTTGAGCTAATGAATAATACTAAACAAAATGTTAATCATGTGATCCAAGAATTATATACGATATAATTAACATAAGATATCCAAAGCTAGGTCAAGGCATGACTAGATATGGATCTTGGAACACCATTATATATATATATATAGGGATGTTAATTTGAGTGGGTGTAACAACCCAAATTTATAAGTGTATTTTTATTTAATTATTTAATTTAAATTTTGATTTCCACTTTATTTCGTGCATTTAAAACTCAATCTTCTTGTATTTATTTGAAATAAATATTTTGATTTTGACTTTGAAACTAAATTTTATTTTGGTTTTTATATAACAAATGAATTTGATTTCGATTAAATATAATCTAAAAAATACAAATCAGTATGGTTATTTTAGATTCTATCTATTTTACCAAGTTTATTTAAATTCATCTCCTAGGATTTATTTTAAATTGTTAACCCATAATATTATATAATTTGTGTTCAATACTAATTAAATTTATCTTTGATTTAATTTTGAAATATCTCTGGGCAGATCTGTCATTTGTATTGATATTTCAAACTCGATCTTTACCGGTTCATTCATTCAGTTTTATCCGTTCACCGGTTCCATATCAAAACAAAATATCGGTTGATATCGTCCACTGTTTGATTTACAAAATTGTTCATTAAATATTTATACGTCAAACCATTTGTCACTTTCTATATTTTTAAAACATTAATTTTCCTTTTATTTAAAAACCGTTTATTTCCTTTTGCCTACTGAACATTGCCGTTTTCGAATCTAAAATCCGTTCGCCTCTCAAGTGTTGTTTCCCTTCCTAGGCTTGGTACATTTCAATGTTTATTTCCTTGGAACCTTTTCATTTGGCAAACATTCTTTCATATTGCATACTTTAAACGCTGGTTTCCAATTAAACAAAGAGAGAGAGAAAACCATACGTTCAATTTTCTAATGCCAAAGGACATCGTTGATTATAATTCCCAAGAGGAACACATCGTGCAAATGAAAAGGCACGATCTCTCTCATCTTTATCATGCAAAAAGAACTGCTCCATAATTTTCCCTCCCTACCAATTGCCTTTTGAAACCGTACGCCATTTTTCCTTTCTCTCCCATGTCATTTCTTTTCCCATCACCCTTCTTTTATTTCCTACCCCTCTGCACTGAACAAAGCACCGACGCCCTTTGCACCCAAGACCGCTGACTCCCCTAAAACCGTCATACCCTCCGCGAGAGCCTCCCTATCAAACTTGTTCATTTCGACCCTCTCCTCTTCACCTCGGCTCAACACTCCCTCGACGAACCACCATGCTGACCATTCCCAGCGGCGCCGCCCCATGCTGACTGTAAATAACTGGGATTTTCGACTCAGAAAATCAACATAAAATTCATGTCAATTACTCAAGCATCGAACATTCCAGATCATTACTAGAAAGAAGTTAGAGGGTGACAATAGATAAGATAGAAAATTAGAATAGAAGAAGAAGAAACCGCAGAATCAAAGTAATACGAATCTCACAACAGAACGAATAAAATATACTATATAACATAACTTTGAAATACAAATCTATACTTGAATATACATATCATTATCAAAGTACAGCACAACGAAAATAAACAATTACTATATAATCTTGAAGCCTCCTACTCCAATCTCTCAGTATATCTATAAAATCCCGACAACTTGACTGCCCGTACAAAATTGGGCAGCCAAGAGTTTAGGGAAATCAAAAAAAAACTCCAAGTCATTCATGGGACTGGTGTGAGTAAACAATTTAAATCAGTTTGAGAAAATAAACAATATCTCATAAGACCACGTCATATAACACGGAACGGGTTTTTCCCTTAAGAGAATCCAAAACACTTGATTTAACATTCAAAATCCTTTTGAAAGAAACGATAATCTTTATATCAAAACTCTTTTGATATTATAATAGTGTCTATCAACCACAACTAAATAATCATCTAGCAGAACGCTTTCATCTCACGTTCCACATACATAATATATAATTAAAATCTGCGGGCGCTTATTGGGTAATGGATTCCAATTGGCAAGGTATGGGACCACCTTCCAACAGTGTAACTCTAGAGAGTAGTACACCGGGTTCAACAAGAACATCTTGTAACCCAGGCTAAACATGACCGGTCACTCATTTCGCTTGAGTGTACCGAATGTATTATCACCAACGGTTGGGATCAGCAACCATTTCCCAAAAGGGACAGCATCGAAATAGGTTAAAGAAGTAAGTGAAATTTCTCTAGATCAGGTGACAATACACCCTAATTGGCCGCTAACCACTTAGCCATGTGACCTACCGATTTTATACCGCTTCCCGGTCGTGAGGCTTGAGGTCATAACGTACATATCACACCTTTATTTACTTTGAATGTCACATTGTCATACCCAACAAATCACAAATTGATTTCCCCAAAAATCTCACGGGTATACAGCTAAGAGAAACGAATTCCTCCGCCACCAAACGTAAATACGTTTAAAGAGATCGACTTACGCGATCTGTTAAATATACTCTGTCTTACATTCTTCCATGTAGGTTGTCCTGGGACTGGACAAACCGAAGGTACTATTCTATAAACCCATCTTAGGCAATTTCTACCTAGGATTTGCCAGAACAGCCCTTGCATAAACTCCGTCTTCAATTATCTTCATCATATTTGATTTGCAACGCTAATGCCCATGTGGAGTGGTTTTTAGGTAATAAATCCGATCTCGGTCTCTCCATATTGATGACGAAAAATGGTCAAAACTTTGATAATCGGTTATTTAACTATCAAAGGAAAATACCCATACACACAACGATCATATTTCCAGAATGGAAATTTTATCGATCAATCATCAATCAACATTTTTCCCTTTTAAATTAATTTATCATTAATTTATTCATTTCCCCTTTTTTTTCGATATATTCGTCAATCCTTGTTTTTGATTTTAGAAAATAAACGTTATTAACTATGGAAAATGTTTCCATTTCTGATTCATGCATCACTATCTTCCCATATCTATCAGTCTCTAACTGTAAACCAGTAATAGAACAATTACCTGAATATCAACCCCGAAGGACGAAACCAACATCATATCGATACCCAAAAGTTGTACAACATAACTAATCTCCAGTCAGTTTCTAATTTCCTTAACTCTGTTTCTTATCTTCTTATCAAATCATTGCTTATGAAACACTCGGATTCAGTTTATGAATCCAATTCTTATATAAAACCATTTATTATAATGATAGCGTTATAATCCGTACTTCCGAAATATCGAACTTAAAAATATAAATTTTATTTCTTAACTTATATAAATAACTAAATAAAAAATTTATTTATATATAAGTAAATCTTGATTAAAAATCGGAAAGTAAATAATACTTTCTCGAATTCGATATAATCAAATTTCAATGCATAACTCTCTTTCGAATGAACTTTATTCGATAACTCTACTTTGAATAACTCTATTCGATAACTCTTGTAACAACCCGTATTTTCAATAACCTGTAATAACATAAATCGAGGCAGAATTTAATTCTAAAATGGGAATCAAGGGAAACGGGCTATGCCATTGTGTTCGTCTCGGAAAAATACGCGAAATAGAGTCCGAGTTTTCGAAAATCGGAGTCCGTATGACCAAGATATGGCCTCGCGAAGTTTCACGAAAATTCCCAAATTAAAGTATACTTAATTAAGTGAAATGGGTTGTGTAGATATATATATATATATATATTGATATATATATATATATATAATTGAAAATTTAATAAATAAATATGCAAAAATGCTCAAAACAGCGAATTGGGAGAGGGGAATAACCGAACCGGCCGATTTTTGAAGTCGACCCGAGCTCGCTGGGTCGACTAGGGGTTAATCCAGAGTGTTTGGCTGTCAACCCGTGGGCCGATTCGCTCAAGTGCAGATTTTGCATTTGAATGGTTCTCATGGTCCATCTTTAATCTAAAGGCCCTAGATGGTTCCTACACTTGACTTCTTCCCCAAGACATGCTTTGATGGCTTGGATTGAATCTAGGGTTAATCCTATGGCCTAAAACACTTGCCTAATCTATAAATAAGACCCTAACCTACCCTAATTCATTCATAATTAAACCTAGTGACTAAACTATGGCAAAATGCTAGCTCTCATGGCCTCCACTAATTTTATGAAGAGGGTTGCATACTAATCACTCTCTAATCAACTTCTAATCCCTTCTTAGCATCTTAATCTTCTTCATTTGGTGTTCAAAGTTGCTAGTTGTGAGTTTCTATCACTTTGATGATCTTTTGGTAAACTAATTAGATGAGATGTGATGAGATTTATGGTTTTGTATGTTGGTTAATGAGCTTTGAATCATATGATATGATGTTAGCATTAATCTTATGTTTATGCATGTTGAGTATGTAAGCTTATGCAAGTTTAATATGATGTATGTTATGTTTGCATGATGCTAAATATGCAAGTTGTGGGCTATGTAATCATATGCATGTTATGCAAGTTCATGGTAATATGCTATGCAAGTTACATGTTTGTTAATATGCAAGTTACATGTTTGTTAATATGCAAGTTACATGTATGTAAATATGCAAGTTACATGTTTGTTAATATGCAAGTTACATGTTTGTTAATATGCAAGTTACATGTATGTAAATATGCAAGTTACATGTTTGTTAATATGCAAGTTACATGTTTGTTAATATGCAAGTTACATGTATGTAAATATGCAAGTTACATGTTTGTTAATATGCGAGTTACATGTATGTAAATATGCAAGTTACATGTTTATTAATATGCAAGTTCATGATGACACATTATGCAAGTCTATAAGCTAATATGCAAGTTTGTTATGCAAAATGAATATGTAAGTTATGTGACATATTATATGCAAGTTATGTGACATGTTATGCAAGTTCATATGCAAGTTATGTGTTTGTTAATATGCAAGATGGCACCTTTGAAACATGTTCATTCATATGCAAGTTGACACCTTTTATATGTGTTATATCATGAACGAAATTACGTGGGAACGATGGGGTAATTAAATGCATAAGTTAATAAGATTGTGTGAAATTAATATAATTATGCATAACACAAAATAAATAAACATAGTATGGGAATTTGCCTATTTGGTTAGGTGTACCCATACTATGTGTTGGGAATTTACCTATTGAGTTAGGTCTACCCCATGGGAATTTACCTATTAAGTTAGGTCTACCCATGTTAAGAAAACTTGATTAATTAGGGATAATTAATATAAAATTATGAGGGTGATTAATTAGGTGTAATTAATTGACTAAGACACGAGGTTGGACTCAGTTGTAGCGTAAAACTGCCCGGACCCAACCGGCTTAACCAGTTGCTACAAATGTTAGCCCAATGTGAGAGGTCTTAGGCACAAACTAAATACGTAATTAATGTAAAGACACGAGGTTAGACTCTGTTATGACATAAGGCTGCCCGGACCCAACCGGCTTAACCAGCGGTCATAAAAGACAGTCTAATGTGAGAGGTCTTTACAAAGGTTATGTTCTTAATTAATTAATTAAGAAACACTTAACCACATTAGCATGTAGAGGGACATGAGGGGTTAAGTGGGTGCCTCGGGTGGCATGAGAAAATCTAGTGGTTGCCTTGGGTGGCAATAGAAAATACGATTAGAATACTTAACCAAAATAGAACATGTAATTAAAACATGATTAAAGGGTTAAGTGGGATATACTAGAAAAAGGGACAAGCTTAGGTGGGTAGCTTGTGGAGGCCCATTTCAACCAGTAACCCATACGTATCTTTGTGGGCTCGACCCATGTCGAGGACGGGACACGCATACTGGGCTTGACTGTAAGAGGCAAACGGGTTAGCGGTGGCAACGCAAGTCCAACGGGCTTCATATGCGTGAGTGGGCCCGGGCTGGTAGGTAAGCCGTTGTTGCATCGAGTAGATATAAGCCGTGCACCTTTAGTTTCATCAGGTTGCCACATTGGGGAATGATACATCCCACGGTGGGGCCAGCACGGGTATCTACGTTAGGGAGCCGATCGAATGGGAAGTAGTGTGTACACCTAGTGGATTGTAGGGCCCCGTGGCGCCTACTTGGTCACCTAGGGGTACGCAGGTACTAATTAGTAAATTTTATAAGTCCTTGGGTGGGATCAACCTTTAAGTTAGGAACGACTGGTGTGGTGCAGTTTAGTAATTTACCTTAGGGAGGGTAGATGCGTCTTTATCCTTTATCTTCGTTTAGTTGACTGCTTAGGGTAGCCATTCATCCCTATATGTTACCGTATATCAGTTTATGTCTTCTCTGGTTACTTTAACGATTGTATTGTTAAAGTTATAGGACTCGCTCAGACTTATGTCTGACCCTGTTGTTTTTATCTTTTTCCCAACCCTCAGGTCCTACGGTGGATCCTAGCAGTAGTGGAGCTTGATCGGATTGCTGTTCCAGTCTTTAGGAGCTTGGATAGATGTAAAGCTCCAGTTATCCAGTTATCTTTTCTTTTGTTTGGCTATTGTATGAGAGTGGGATTATGTACTTCTTTATTTTGATGGATATTGTACTTGACCTTTATTGTGGTTTTATGATGTAACCAGACATGTTTTACTTCCGCTGTTATGAGATGATGTTTTAAAATTTCAAGTACTATTTATATCTGTCTTGTTGTAATTTTTCTGTTCTATATTCACTAAAATACTCCACCGATGCTATGGCATTCCCTTAGTGAGTGATCATAGCGGGAGTGGGGTGTTACACGTGGTATCAGAGCTTAAGGTTACCAGAACAGATAAAATTTTTGAGAAAAACTACTTTCTAAGAGTATTTTCGAAGAAAGTATTTTTAAAAGCATGTCTTCTAAGAGAAAAAGTTTTTGAAAAAGAAAAGCATAATCCCCAATAGCCATATCTTTATCTTTCGGAATCTCCTTTTTGAATCTTTCCTCTTTCGTTTCAGCATGGCTGAAGATCTTAACATCCCGGAGGGTTTAGTTATACCACTATGGTATAGGAGGTTGCAAGAGGCTAGGGCCGCGGCTGCGGGTCCGGCCAATGCTACTACACCAGAGACAACCGCTCCTCCTCCTCAGCCTAGAGTGGATAATTTTGCTAAGGTTTGCAAGGAGTTCAAGGCTATAGGAGGAAAACCTTTTCTTGGTTCAGAGACTTTCGTAGAGGCTAGAGATTGGCTTAAGGAAGTGGAAGAGTTGCTAGATATCTTTGAAGTGGAAGAGGGAAAGAAAGTCAAGTTGGCGGCTTGGTTAATGAAGGGAGAGGCCTCATTCTGGTGGGAGGTCACTAATGGAGAACGCCCTGTTGACTCTTGGGCAGATTTTAAGCAAAGGTTTGGGGCTAAGTTTCTCTCAAGGGCGGAAGAGAATCTGTTTATGGAGAAGTTCTTGAATTTGAAGCAAGGGAATCTCACGGTGAAAGAATATGTCAACAAATTCAATCAATTAGCAAGGTTTGGCATAGAGTTGGTGAATACACCGGAGAAGAAGGCTTTGAGGTTCGTTAGAGGCTTGAACGAACCATTGCAAGGAATAGCTATGACTCACATTCCTATGGGGGCCACTTTTGAGAAGCTTGTCTACATGGCACTTATGCATGAGGATGATAAGAATTCTAAGGCACCAGAGAAAAAGGGGGATCAGAAGAAACCGCAACAGCAACAACAAGGCAAGGGCGGAAAAGGCAATGGTGACAAAAAGAAGACGAAGAAGAAGTGCTTCAATTGTGGAACACCAGGACACCTCAGTAAGGATTGTCGGAAAAAGAAGAAGACCGGTTGCTTTCATTGTGGTGAAGCAGGGCATCTTGTGAAAAACTGCCCAAAGAAGGGGCAGAAGACGGGGTCTACCTCAGGAGGCCAGGTGCAAGCTCTTATAGCACCACCTCAGTCAGGGGGGCAAGTTCAGGTTCTCTCAGTTCCACCGATTCAGCAGAGAGGTAGAACTATTTCCGTTGAAAGTCTGGTTTTTCTGTTTGATCATCCAGTTCGTACTTTGTTTGACTCTGGCGCATCGCATTCTTTTATCTCATCATCGTTAGTTGAGTCACTGCACTTAGACACCAGTCTAGTTGATGATCCCTTGGTTGTCTAAAACCCAATTGGGGGCTCCATATATCTGTCTATGATATGTTTGGGTTTGAAGATTTCTATACTTAGCGTTGAGTTTAGATGTGATGCTTTTGTATTGGGCTTCACGGGCTATGGGTTGATCTTGGGCATGGACTGGTTATCCAGTAATGGTGCCGTTCTTGATTGCGAAAGGAGAGTTGTCAGGCTCATGACCCGCTTGGGTAACACTCTCGAGATCTCTTGCAATCCCATGGAATCTGTTTTGCTAAGTTATCTTGAATCGCTCGATGCTTCGGTCGAAAGTTTGTGTTCTGTCAGAGTAGTCCGGGAATATCCGGATGTGTTTGAAGAAGTAAAGGGTTTGCCTCCGAAGCGGGAGATAGATTTCCGAATTTATTTGGTGGATAATGCCAAACCAGTGTCTTTGCCAGTACGCCACATGGCTCCTCGTGAGAGAAGAGAACTTCATAAGCAAGTAGGGGAGTTGCTTGAGAAGGGGTTCATAAGGCGAAGTATATCGGAGTGGGGAGCTCCAGTAGTGTTTGCCACGAAGGCGGATGGGTCCCTCAGACTTTGTGTGGATTATAGGGAACTTAATAAGCTCACGAAGAAGAATAGACACCCATTACCTAGGATAGATGATCTCTTTGATCAGTTGGTTGGCGCGTCAGTATTTTCGCAGATGGACTTAGCTACAGGGTTTCATCAGTTAAGAGTGGCGGAGGACAGTATAGAGAAGACTGCTTTCCGGACTCCGGATGGTTTTTATGAGTGGCTAGTGATGCCATTTGGGTTGACAAACGCCCCCGCATACTTTGTTGATCTCATGAGTAGAGTGTTCAGAGAGTATCTGAATAAGTTTGTAGTAGTTTTTGTGGATGACATCTTGGTCTTTTCCAAGAATGAAGAAGAGCATGCCTTACATCTCAAGGAAGTGTTGGAGACTCTTCGAGCGCATAGTCTTAAAGCTAAATTCTCTAAATGCCATTTTTGGAGAAGAGAAGTGCGATTCTTAGGGCATGTGGTCTCTAAGGAAGGGATAGCTGTGGATCCCGCAAAGATAGTATCTATCCAGGATTGGAAAGTTCCTAGAAATGCTACCGAGGTAAGAAGTTTCTTGGGGTTGGCAGGATATTATAGGAAGTTCATCAAAGACTTCGCGAAGATATCAGCCCCATTAACCCGCTTGACGAAAAAGAATCTGGTTTTCTCATGGGATGTAGATTGTGATGATGCTTTCCGACGGTTAAAGAGAGCTTTGACCACCGCTCCAGTTTTAGTGCTTCCAGATGGGAGTAAGCCGTTTGTTGTTTATACCGATGCTTGTGGAACAGGATTAGGCGCAGTCTTGATGCAGGAGGGAAGGGTAATAGCCTATGGAGGGAGACAATTGAGAGTGCATGAGAAGAATTACCCTACCCATGATCTAGAGTTGGCCGCGATTGTTTTCGCACTTAAGTCTTGGCGCCATTATCTTCTTGGTGAGAGATTCGAGTTGTTCACCGACCATAAATCATTGAAGTACTTATTCTCTCAGAAGGATTTAAACTTAAGACAGCAAAGGTGGATGGAGTTCTTAGCATCCTATGATTTCGAGATAGCGTATACCCCTGGTAAGGGTAACGTGGTGGCAGACGCCTTAAGTAGAAAAAGGCTATCTTTGAGTCCATTGTTCGTGGAACGACGAAGCTTGGAGTTTCTTTCTTTGTTTGACTTCAGACCTTCTGTTGATTTTGTACCTGGTTTGTTGGCATCCTTGGAGGTTAGACCTACTCTTTTGAGACGGATTGGCGAGGCTCAGCGAGACGACCCACAGTTGGTTGTGTTGGTAGAGAAGCTTATAAGAGGGGAGTCGTCCAGCCATTTGGGTAGATACACCATAGATGATAAGGGATGGTTGCATAGAGACGGTAGACTTTGTGTACCGCAAGATGAGGGTTTGAAGAAGGCTATTTTGGATGATGCACATCGTTCAAGAATGACTATTCATCCCGGTGGAGACAAAATGTACCAAGACATGAAGAGAGTTTTCTTTTGGGCCGGTATGAAGAAAGATGTGGCCGAGTATGTGGCTAGATGCTTAGTGTGCCAACAAGTTAAAGTGGAGCAAAGGAAACCCGGTGGGTTGCTACACCCATTGGAAGTTCCACAGTGGAAGTGGGATAGTGTCTCGATGGATTTCATCGACGGGTTACCGAGATCGAGGAAGGGCAATACGGGAATTTGGGTTGTGGTAGACAGACTTACAAAGAGTGCCCATTTTATACCCGTAAAGAGTAAGAGGACCGCTCCATGGCTTGCTTCAGTCTATGTTAGAGAGATTGTTAGATTGCATGGCGTACCATCCAGCATTGTGAGTGATCGAGATCCTATTTTCACTAGTGAGTTTTGGAGAAGTTTGCAAGAGGCGGTAGGGACTCAGTTGTGTTTGAGCACCGCATATCATCCTCAGACGGACGGTCAGACCGAGAGGGTGAACCGTATCTTAGAAGATCTTTTGAGGCTTTGTATCTTGGATTTTGGAGGTACATGGGAAGAACATCTTCCTTTGGTGGAGTTCGCATATAATAACAGCTTTCAGTCCAGTATTGGTATGGCTCCTTTCGAAGCTCTTTATGGAAGGCCTTGTCGATCTCCTACATGTTGGTGGGAATCTACGGATAAGATCTTGCTTGGGCCGGATATGGTTAGAGAGACTTCAGAGAAGATTGATTTAATTCGAAAAAGGATGAAAGCAGCGCAAGATAGACAGAAATCTTATGCGGATCGGAGAAGGACGGATCTTGAGTTTGAGGTTGGGGACATGGTTTTTGTCAAAGTATCTCCATTGAGAAATGTTGTTCGCTTTGGGTCCGTAGGGAAGTTAGCACCGAGATTTGTTGGGCCGTTTCCTATTAAGGAAAGGATTGGACGGATGGCATATAGGGTGGAGTTGCCCGACAGACTTAGTGGTGTTCATGATGTATTCCATGTATCACATTTGAGGAAGTGCTTACATGAGACCGCGGAGGTGGTAGAGCCGAGCTTGCTTAGAGATGTAGAGGTAGAGCGTGATGCGACGATTCGACGAGCTCCTACTCGCATCCTTGGGTCAGAAACTAGGAAGTTGAGGAACAGAGAAGTTCAGCTAGTTAAAGTGCAATGGGGAGATGACGAAAGCAATGCTACTTGGGAGACGGAAGCAAAGATGCGTTCTTTGTATCCATTTCTTTTTGAGAGTATGTCTTTTAACTTCTCCTTTATTGCTTGTCTAGTACTTATCTTATCTTTAGTATATCCTCTCGCTAATACCTATGACCTTTAGATAGGGTAAAACCTATGGTTGAGACATGTGTTTGAAACATGTTATGGTTGATGGATGCATATGGATGCAATTGTTTGCTAGTGGTTGCTCGTGGATGCATATACACACACATTAGGCACTAGATCGGCTCAGTCACTTCATGTTGCATATTGCATAAATGGATGTGGTAGTTAGATTGATGGATGTATCATGGCTGTGTTATCATATGGATGATGCATTTTTGTGTATGGTTGTGCACGCATGTAGAAATTTGTATGTGTCAATAGGGTTTCGCATACATATTGGATGCATGGCACTATCATGGTTTGCATTAAGGAGGTTTACTGTATCAGTAACCGCCTGATTTTCGCATTAGGTAAGTACATATACACACACTTTTGCATATATCCATCCAGCATTTAGAATCTTGTAAGGACAATGATTGCTCGTGGATGATGCTTTGAGTAGATGGATGATTGGATGGTAGGATACGTTCTTCCTAACTTGAAGATTTCGGGGACGAAATCCTTTAAGGAGGGGAGAATGTAACAACCCGTATTTTCAATAACCTGTAATAACATAAATCGAGGCAGAATTTAATTCTAAAATGGGAATCAAGGGAAACGGGCTATGCCATTGTGTTCGTCTCGGAAAAATACGCGAAATAGAGTCCGAGTTTTCGAAAATCGGAGTCCGTATGACCAAGATATGGCCTCGCGAAGTTTCACGAAAATTCCCAAATTAAAGTATACTTAATTAAGTGAAATGGGTTGTGTAGATATATATATATATATATTGATATATATATATATATATATAATTGAAAATTTAATAAATAAATATGCAAAAATGCTCAAAACAGCGAATTGGGAGAGGGGAATAACCGAACCGGCCGATTTTTGAAGTCGACCCGAGCCCGCTGGGTCGACTAGGGGTTAATCCAGGGTGTTTGGCTGTCAACCCGTGGGCCGATTCGCTCAAGTGCAGATTTTGCATTTGAATGGTTCTCATGGTCCATCTTTAATCTAAAGGCCCTAGATGGTTCCTACACTTGACTTCTTCCCCAAGACATGCTTTGATGGCTTGGATTGAATCTAGGGTTAATCCTATGGCCTAAAACACTTGCCTAATCTATAAATAAGACCCTAACCTACCCTAATTCATTCATAATTAAACCTAGTGACTAAACTATGGCAAAATGCTAGCTCTCATGGCCTCCACTAATTTTATGAAGAGGGTTGCATACTAATCACTCTCTAATCAACTTCTAATCCCTTCTTAGCATCTTAATCTTCTTCATTTGGTGTTCAAAGTTGCTAGTTGTGAGTTTCTATCACTTTGATGATCTTTTGGTAAACTAATTAGATGAGATGTGATGAGATTTATGGTTTTGTATGTGGGTTAATGAGCTTTGAATCATATGATATGATGTTAGCATTAATCTTATGTTTATGCATGTTGAGTATGTAAGCTTATGCAAGTTTAATATGATGTATGTTATGTTTGCATGATGCTAAATATGCAAGTTGTGGGCTATGTAATCATATGCATGTTATGCAAGTTCATGGTAATATGCTATGCAAGTTACATGTTTGTTAATATGCAAGTTACATGTTTGTTAATATGCAAGTTACATGTATGTAAATATGCAAGTTACATGTTTGTTAATATGCAAGTTACATGTTTGTTAATATGCAAGTTACATGTATGTAAATATGCAAGTTACATGTTTGTTAATATGCAAGTTACATGTTTGTTAATATGCAAGTTACATGTATGTAAATATGCAAGTTACATGTTTGTTAATATGCGAGTTACATGTATGTAAATATGCAAGTTACATGTTTATTAATATGCAAGTTCATGATGACACATTATGCAAGTCTATAAGCTAATATGCAAGTTTGTTATGCAAAATGAATATGTAAGTTATGTGACATATTATATGCAAGTTATGTGACATGTTATGCAAGTTCATATGCAAGTTATGTGTTTGTTAATATGCAAGATGGCACCTTTGAAACATGTTCATTCATATGCAAGTTGACACCTTTTATATGTGTTATATCATGAACGAAATTACGTGGGAACGATGGGGTAATTAAATGCATAAGTTAATAAGATTGTGTGAAATTAATATAATTATGCATAACACAAAATAAATAAACATAGTATGGGAATTTGCCTATTTGGTTAGGTGTACCCATACTATGTGTTGGGAATTTACCTATTGAGTTAGGTCTACCCCATGGGAATTTACCTATTAAGTTAGGTCTACCCATGTTAAGAAAACTTGATTAATTAGGGATAATTAATATAAAATTATGAGGGTGATTAATTAGGTGTAATTAATTGACTAAGACACGAGGTTGGACTCAGTTGTAGCGTAAAACTGCCCGGACCCAACCGGCTTAACCAGTTGCTACAAATGTTAGCCCAATGTGAGAGGTCTTAGGCACAAACTAAATACGTAATTAATGTAAAGACACGAGGTTAGACTCTGTTATGACATAAGGCTGCCCGGACCCAACCGGCTTAACCAGCGGTCATAAAAGACAGTCTAATGTGAGAGGTCTTTACAAAGGTTACGTTCTTAATTAATTAATTAAGAAACACTTAACCACATTAGCATGTAGAGGGACATGAGGGGTTAAGTGGGTGCCTCGGGTGGCATGAGAAAATCTAGTGGTTGCCTTGGGTGGCAATAGAAAATACGATTAGAATACTTAACCAAAATAGAACATGTAATTAAAACATGATTAAAGGGTTAAGTGGGATATACTAGAAAAAGGGACAAGCTTAGGTGGGTAGCTTGTGGAGGCCCATTTCAACCAGTAACCCATACGTATCTTTGTGGGCTCGACCCATGTCGAGGACGGGACACGCATACTGGGCTTGACTGTAAGAGGCAAACGGGTTAGCGGTGGCAACGCAAGTCCAACGGGCTTCATATGCGTGAGTGGGCCCGGGCTGGTAGGTAAGCCGTTGTTGCATCGAGTAGATATAAGCCGTGCACCTTTAGTTTCATCAGGTTGCCACATTGGGGAATGATACATCCCACGGTGGGGCCAGCACGGGTATCTACGTTAGGGAGCCGATCGAATGGGAAGTAGTGTGTACACCTAGTGGATTGTAGGGCCCCGTGGCGCCTACTTGGTCACCTAGGGGTACGCAGGTACTAATTAGTAAATTTTATAAGTCCTTGGGTGGGATCAACCTTTAAGTTAGGAACGACTGGTGTGGTGCAGTTTAGTAATTTACCTTAGGGAGGGTAGATGCGTCTTTATCCTTTATCTTCGTTTAGTTGACTGCTTAGGGTAGCCATTCATCCCTATATGTTACCGTATATCAGTTTATGTCTTCTCTGGTTACTTTAACGATTGTATTGTTAAAGTTATAGGACTCGCTCAGACTTATGTCTGACCCTGTTGTTTTTATCTTTTTCCCAACCCTCAGGTCCTACGGTGGATCCTAGCAGTAGTGGAGCTTGATCGGATTGCTGTTCCAGTCTTTAGGAGCTTGGATAGATGTAAAGCTCCAGTTATCCAGTTATCTTTTCTTTTGTTTGGCTATTGTATGAGAGTGGGATTATGTACTTCTTTATTTTGATGGATATTGTACTTGACCTTTATTGTGGTTTTATGATGTAACCAGACATGTTTTACTTCCGCTGTTATGAGATGATGTTTTAAAATTTCAAGTACTATTTATATCTGTCTTGTTGTAATTTTTCTGTTCTATATTCACTAAAATACTCCACCGATGCTATGGCATTCCCTTAGTGAGTGATCATAGCGGGAGTGGGGTGTTACAACTCTCCTTCGAATAACTCTATTCGATAACTCTCCTTCGAATAACTCAATTCGATAACTCTCTTTAGAATAATTCTATTCGATAACTCTACTTCGAATAACTCTATTCGATAATTCTCTTTCGAATAACTCTATTCGATAACTCTACTTTGAATAACTCTATTCGATAACTCTCTTTCAAATAACTATATTCGATTAACTTTCTTGTTATAACCATTCCAGTGTTCAAACATTTGCTTTCAAATCATTATTCACTTTAAAAGGTGAATATTATCCTTTTATAGAAATCTGGGCATGTTCTGTCAAATCAAAACTTGATTTCAAATTATAAATATTATTACAGGTTCAATTTCTATGTATCGAGTCATTTTATAAATCCACAACTAATCCATTTTTCTTCAAATAGAATCCACTATTTTATTTTAACACAATTTCCTATCTCATCCAAATTTGTATTTGAATTTCTATTTTAAAATCCAATTTCCTTTATAAATGTTTTTATTTGCAAAACATTTACTTAAATCCATTATTCACATCGAATGTGAATAATATTTCTTTTATATAATCCATTCAGTTTGATTTCATATATTAAAATAATATCCCATTTTCAAATTGTATTTATACTTCGATTTATAGAATTATTCATACGAAATCTCCATTTTTACTTCTACACTTAAATCTCATTTATAAATCCTTTTATATTGCTATGTTCACCTTCAATCTCAAATATCGGTGTTAAGCCGATTTTTTTACTTCTATATATAAATTCTGACTTATATATTATGTTTATCCAATGATAAATATTTTACTTAATTTATAAAACATTATTTATAAATTAATCTTCCCAATTTATCTGTTAAAATAGATTTCTATATACAATCTACTTTAATCCATCTTCTCGTAGTTCTTTTATATCTCACCAATTTCAATTTTATAATTCTATTTATTTTCCAAATATTTCCTTTTATAATTCTATTTATTTTCCAAACAAATATTCCTTTTATAATTCTATTTATTTTCCAAATAAATATTCCTTTTATAATTCTATTTATTTTCCATATAAATATTCCTTTTATGATCCTTTGATTTTATATAAATATTTTATCTCAATATATACTTTGAAAATTCCCTTTTTCATTCCAGTATTATTTATGATATTTAAAATACCAAACACAAAGACCAGTTTCATCCAAATGCATCAAAATCGATCATGGATTTTATGTCACATCATATATCACAATATATGAAAAATAGTATTATAAATATCGAGGAATCCGGCCAATTGGATCCCTCCAACCTGTTTCCCTGCATCCACAGATGTTAAACAATATAATTAACATCAACTTCATTTCAATATGAAATATTCTGATAAACAGAATCAATATTTGATTAACGATATATATATATATATATATGTATATATATTGTTATCTATAATTTGAACCAATTAATTAGTAGTTCATCCAAACAGTCAATACACAGCAATCAACCAGCACTTATCAGTTCAAAAAATATGTTATAAAAATACAAACTGATCAGAGTTAGTGAGATTTACTTACATTGGTAGTTTTTCATTAAATAACGATAACCGTTCAATATATCTGATCAAGCGTTTAATTCCGCCATAAATTCAAACGAGCTCCAATCCACTCCAAATCAGTTCCAATGTATAGCCGTTGCCCATACGATCCGAACGGATCCAACTTTGTGAAATTCTGATATTGTATGATAAATTTATAGCATTTACAAGTTTAACTGAAAATTTATGTTATTTAATTTCATTTATTTATCAATTTGGGCTCACCCACTTAGCTTTGGCCCAACTTCTTCATACCAAACCGTGTGAACGCTCTTCCTTCCCCTAATTATACATCACGTCTTCCTGCGATATAACCAGACTCTAGTATTGTTCCATAGCCCAAACGAAAGCTTCTAAGATTCCATCCTGCTTCCCCGTTCTAACACTAACGCTGCTCTCCATTCCTCATTGCCCATTTACCATCTGTTCTGATTACTTCCTACAGGCAGCACATGCCAACTTCTCTCTTTTCTATTTTTCTTTTCTTTTTTTGTTTGGGCTAAACCCAAAATTATGGCCTACCCAAATACCTACGCGACAGTCCTCCCAACTAAATCCTTTCTTCCCGTTCGAACCACATCCTCCGTGGAGCTTCATTCTTCCCATCACCGTGATTTTGCACTCACTTCACTCTCTCATTCTCTCATGAATCTATAATCCGATTTCACCACCTTTTCCCATTTCGATCTCTTTTCTACCTTAGCACCACTACACCTCACTCGAAATCCCCAGCAAAAATCCGATGTCGAACTTGTTTACTAGTAGGCACAGTAACGTGCACAAAATTTTCACCCAGAAATTCCCCAAAATTTGTCAAGCTGCTCCTCTTCAAACCTGGAAACCAGATATACACTCCAAAACAACCAACTATGACCCATCACCACAAATTTACGAACCCTAGGTTCCACGACCCCCTGCTGTTCATCTTCGATTACGGAGAAATAAGTCGAGCTTAAAAGAAAAACCCATGCGTTAAAGATTATACTCGCTAGATCCTAAATATATATGTTTTATGATTTTACAAATTTTATTTGAATTACTTTGATTTTTGAAACCCACGATGGATGAGTTTGTGAAGAACATGTCGGCGGATTTTCTGTCGACTACCTAAAAAAATAGTTTTGGGTTGAAGAATGTTAGTGGGTATTTATAGAAAATTTTAAATAACTTTATATTCATTATTATATTAATTTATTTAGCACCGTTGCTTGTATTTGTCATCTAAAAATTACTATGATCACCTAACATATCCAAATTCGATGAAAATGGACATATAGCTACAGTTCGACATTACAGACCCAACGAAACTTGTTTCATCGAATTCCATGTCCGTTTGCTCACACAACGTATTTTTAAAGTCAAATTATTGACTGTATTTCATATTTAAATTCCGTATAGCCACATACTGACTCCAAAATCACGAAAATTAAAATCTAGCAATAATTTAATATTCCAGATCCAACAAAATTAGTTTCGTCGAAAACGGAGGTCGTTTGCAAAATGGCTATTCTTAAAGCTCTAAATAAACCCATTTGAATATTAATATATTTAAAAATAATTAAATTTAATGTTAATAAATTAATATTATCGTATATTTTCACATAGAATATAATATAGCTCCAAAATATTCCTGTCTGAATTTATAACTCGACATTTCAAATCCAGATTAAATCAGTATTCAATTTATATTGAAAATCCATTTATAATATAAATAAGTCGTTATGAATTATAAAGAATTTCGATGGTGACTTTTTGAAAATTTGATTTGGACACAACTCACAATCTACACGACGAAATCTTTAATTTTCTCTTCCATTAGAAAATATACTTCACCAGCTCCGAACGTTTCTTGTTTTAGAGAAATCCGGCTTAAAACGGATTCTGTATATTCGTTTAAAGTTTGAACTGCCAAATTACGAAATGTCACGCCATTTCGAGCTCGATTATAATTATAATATTATTTATATGTTCTAACACTGTTTATTAAATAAATTCGTTATTATAATTCAATTCTAAACTAAATTATATCTTATAAATAATTCAATTCACACAATATTGTGAATTCTACTATTTTCGACTATTTCAGAAAATAAATATATTATTTAATTATTTATATTAATTAAATATTCAATATTATTTAATTTAAGCCATTTAAATCTCTAAGTCGCTATTTAAATAATTACATAATTAATTTATTATACTGTGAAAATACGGGATGTTACATTGACCCAAGCTAAGCCCTCCTAACTGCCATGATCCCCTCACTGTAGACCAGTCTTCACCCAAGCCAAGCTCTGTTGTTTCGAAACCGCTCTCTCTTTCCGACCCAAAGCCTTACCTCCGCGCCTATCTGCTTTTCCCTCTCCAAACCCTACCGCTCTCCATCTCGGTTGCCGAACAGTCATGCCATTGGTACCTTGAACGCTTCGTACCTGAAGCTGACTTCCTCCGCTTGACTGTCAACCCTCCTGACCAGCGACTTACCTTAGACAGCCTTCACGGGATCCATTTCCCACTGTCTTCGTCGAGCTAACCCAGACTTGGCTACTTGAAGTCTTCTTGCTTGTGTTTAAAAAATATGGCGTAAGTTTTGTTTTTGTGTGCGTCATATTCTGGTTATGAGTGCGTGGTAGTGTGTCCATGAATGCATTGTTGTGTTTGTATGGGTGTGTCTGACTGTGTATGTCGCATGCGTGAGTCTTGTTTATTTTGTTTTTGTTCATGGGTTGATGTTTATTTTGTTGCGTGAGTGTTTCGTTAGGGTGGGTGATGTTATTTGTGTGTGCGAGGATTTTATTTCATATAAATTTTTGTTTTGTTTATATATATAATAGTTTGGTGTAAAATGCTTTGAAACTTATTGGCTTTAGAAATATATGTATATATACATATTATAATTGTTTGGTGTCTATATAATTTACTATATATTTATATAATCTGTTTTAATGTGTTTGTTGAAATTTCAAATGTATATTAATTTTATTGTGTGTGTATAAATATTATTATGTAATAGTGGTGTGTCCATTTTGTTGAGTTGTCGCGTTGAGTTCAAAACGTCCCAAAATCCAATAGTCGTATTAAACCGTTGAAATTCCCTAACCTTCTCCTATAAAATAAAATATATCGAGTTGAACCATTCTGAATCGTGTATGGAAGTCGTCTGTTGATTAGGTGCTAGTCCGTCTACTATCTCCAATCTGTGCCACAAAAGGTGAGTTTATCTCACACCTGATTCACATTATTTCATGGATATAAGATCAATTAAATGAACTGTTATGAAATGTATAGGATTACTTGTAGAAATTGTTTTTTAATATGTACACTTTCATATATGACACGTAGGTGCACTGATGATGTGATTGATGCAATGTAATGATTTATTATGTTGTTGATACCCCTAGTTTAGGAAAAATCACTAAGGGTTGAAATGATACATACCCGAACTGACATTTTGAATAGGGAAAAATCATTATGGGTTGAAATGAAAGATCTAATCAACTTTTACTGAGTTTGGGATCGAGAATTGAAATGATATACCCGTAGAAATTTTATAAATTGCGGATTGAAATGGTAAATATATGTATCACTTGACCATAGGATAGAAAACTATATACGGACACCGTTAGTCATGTTTTCGAAGTTAAATGATTTGAGAAATTTAACTTTTTTTATTAATTTTATATTTTAGATTTTTTTATTTTATATTTTTGTTTATGTTTTAAAGATTCTAAACTTAATTTTTTTTAATTTTAAATTATATGTTTAAAATGATTTCATAAGTAAATATAGATTTAAATACTTATTTAAAATTTTATTTATTTTAAATTGTATAATTTAATCATTAGGTATTTTAAACTTTTTATATCATTATAAATAATCATTTCAAACTTATTTTCTATATTATTTTAATCTTATATATGTTTATAATCTATATTCTAATTAATTTTAGAATTTTATAAACTTAAATATATATATATATATATATCTATTTTCAAGATTAATTTTCTTACATATATATTTTATAAATTTTAATAATAAGCTCGAGATGGATAAGTTAGATTTCGTGATTTAAATTCGAAGTTTAAAGATGTAAATTTATATAACGAAAATTTAATAATGAATAAACTCATATTAAGTTATGGATTCGAATTGATACGAACTTTTAGTAGAGATGAATTTGAATTATGTAAAAATGAAATGAATTTGAATTCGAACTAGTTTGAACTTATAAGAAATAAATTTGAATTGTGAAATTGATACTAAATTTGAATCTTTCAAATGTAAGAGAAAATGTATTTGAATTTATAATTGATATGAAATGAATTCGATTTTAAGTAGCCGAATGTGAATTTGAATGTATAGATTATATATGTGGAATCGATTTTTTAATCGTACGGTTTGAATTAGAATATTTGTGAAATCGAACTTATAAGAATGGTTTAAAAATTGTATGAACTATTTGAATTGAAATATAAGGTTTTGACTTGACTTTATAATAATGAATTTGAATTCAACGACTTGGGTTATAAATTTTGATATGATTCGTAGAAATTGAAATAAAAGATTTGATTTGAATTATATAAAATGGAATTTGAACTTAAGTGATTGAATTTTGAATCGATTTAAATGAATCCTTTAAAAGGGTAAACTAGATTATATGAACTGTTTGAATTTATAAATAACGGTTGCAAATTTTATGACTTGAATTGTAAATACGATACGATTTGTTAAGTTGAAATGTAAGTTTTGACTTAAATTGTATATATTGAATTCGAACCGTAATGTTGAAATTTTTGAATTTACTCAAATGGAATTCTTGTAAAAAGGGAGAAATGGAATTATTTGAATTGGTTGGAACTTGAGTTTTTCGAATATAAACTAAACCAAAATACTTTCAAAGTAAATATTTTGGTATCGATTTAAAATGCTATTTGAGACCTTTAAGTAATGATTCGAATATAAGTCGTTTTGAATTGAAAAATCATTTCAGAAATTTAATAAAACTAAAGTTAAATATTATAGTATTGGTTTATACTATATTTTGATATCTTAATGATTTGGTTTTTGAAACAGATTTGATTAAAGCGATATAAATGAGTTGTTCTTTTTTCAATATTTATATATAATCAAAGTTAGATTTTAAATTTGATTTCAAATTCGAATATGAGAATTCGTATAAACTATTTTATACAGTGATTTATAAAATAATTGCTATGGTGTGAAAAATGTAAATGTTTGGTTGTTAAAAAGACCGAGATTGGCTATTGTCATACTCTCTGCTAATACCCAAAACCACTTTAACAACTGTGTACGCGATGGAGTTCCAGAATGAAGGGGATGATCTGGCAAACGACTCTAATTTCTATTTCATATTAATTACGAGACCCTGACTACCTTGAGTCAGCTTGATGTGACTAAACCAGGAGCTACGCTAAGACCAAGTGAGGTCGTACCTCCTATCGAGCACACGTCTTCGATATTATTCTATTATTGTTGAGATTCGATTGGGCCCTTTTGATTATAGGAGTGTGTATTGAGGTGGGTGGGAGTAGCCGATATGCATCACCACCAGTCCGGCTCTGCAAACGGTGAATCCACCCTGGCCACCCTTGCATTCCTTGCGTGCCTTGTCACATGCCTTATACGAGCTCACTACGACTTTTTTTTGCACTGTTTTATATGGAGTGCCCTCTGATAGACCTCAAGTTTACGGAAGAATTACGGTACTGTATATACTATGGGAATATATAAATAATGTAAGGGTAATCATGGTAATCCCGCTTACGCTATTTTGATATTTTTACTTTATTGATGGACACTATTGTATATAGCATATTTTACTATTTAGTACTAGTTTGACGGATCCTTAGAGGATGGTGATCCCAAACATCCTTTAAGTTACTGACTGCATTTCATCGAACATTTCATTTGAGTTGATTTACCTCCATGAGAATGTTAGTCCTGATCCGAGTTGTTTTGTTTTGCATTATTGCTCGGGTCAGATCGAGTATTCCAGTTTCGAGATTCATCCTTGAAGTTGGAGCCTATATTGGGTTTCATTCATCTGTGTCTACCTGTTCAGTTGTTCTAGTCATCTAGTTATTTCTATCACTTTATTCTAGACTGTTATCATTTATTTATTGTATTAAACTTCTGTTGTATTATTTATGTAAATTCTGATGTAAAATTTATTTAGTAGCTTCATGAACTACTATTGTATTTTGTATTTTTCCGCTGCGAGTTATTATACTGCTCTGTATCTATGTCTGTGATCTGTGATTTTATGATTTATTCTATTTACTCCAGAAGCTAATAACAATCTGTCGTTTTGAACGGTTCGAGTTGACATGTTTTGTCAATTCGACACGGTCAAAATGGAGGGTCGTTACATTAGGAGAGTATTTTACTTTAAAATATATACATTTATGTTAATATAAATTTTGATAGTCAAATTTGTATTAAATAAATATTAAAGAATCAGTTATTATTTATTATCTATTGTAGATATTAAACAACAAATAATTAATCCTTAAGAAGGACAAATTGAACTAAATCAAATTTCTTTACTAACATTAAAATTTGAGGATGTTCCTCAAACAAATTAAATATAATAGTTATACATACATAGAGGATCTAAATTGAAAAATTGAAGTACGACTTCAATCGAATAAGATACAAATGATATAAAAAAAATACTTACATATCTCTAGTATTAGATACTAGATATGAATTACATAAATGTATGTAAATTTACAGAAATTGCAAAATAAGTAGAAATCTAACAAAAGACAAGTGAACTTACGATTGGAAATGAAGCAAATGTTGTTGGATTATCCATAGGATGTTGTTCTTGTTCTATATACTGGATTAATTAAATAAATAAAATAATTGTTATTATGAAACTCAATTTACAATAAATGTTATTATAAATCTTGTTCAAACAAGTTTAAATTTCATTTGTAATAAAAGGAACAATTGTTATTCATTTTATTTAAATGAAATATCTATGGAATTTCACAAATAGTTAATGAACTTTATAAATCGTTAATTATAATGTACTTGAAAAAAAATGAGTGGATTAAATTTAGTGATTTAAGCCCAACATACCTTTAACATTGCTAATTATTCCATATAAACAAGAAAATATATATTAAAACTCCAAAATGATGGAATTTTGAGAACATTTGATTTTGAATTATATGAAGAATGCAAATCTTGTTTATTAGGTAAAATAACTGAATCACCATTCACTTAGCAAAGTGAATGAGTGATATGTATTGAATCTCGTACATTATGATGTATATGGAGCAATGAATACATAAGGTAGTGGCATGTTTTATTACTTTATTATATTTACTGATGATATTAGTAGATACAGATATGTGATAAGTCATATAGATCTTCAAATAAATTAAATCTAGAACAAATTTCATTTAATCCGACTAAAACGATTTTGAACACGCCAATAAGATATGGACTAGGAACTGTCCTAGTATGTCAAATGCAAAGATTTGGGATGCAAGGCGTTTATTAAATATCCTTCCTCTGATAAGTCAAACCCAAATCAAATAACTATTTTGTGTAATATCCACAAGAAATAAATGGATATCATTTCTATTAATTCTCTGAGAATAAAATGTTTATCGCTCGAATTGGTATCCTTCATAAAGTAGAGCCAGTCTCTAAGATACCGATAGGAATGAAATATAATTTGAAATGTCTCGAAAACCATAAAATATTATTGAATCTTGTAAAGACAAGAAATTAAGTGGGAGTGTCACAATAATTCTAATGTTATATTGATAACACACTAATTATTGTGTATAATGTTAGTTATTAATACAAGAAATAGATACTGATTCTAAAATGTTAGGATTAAGAAGTTCATAACTGAACTTAATTAATTGTTGATCCAATGATTTACATTGGGATAACAATATGGCTAATGCTCAAGCCTAAAACCTTAAACTCACTATTGATCCAAACATATATTTAAGAAATATAATTCTTATGTGAAGCTGTTCATAGAGGAAATAAATATATCTGCAAAGTTGCAAAAGTCGTAATATTATAGACCTACTGAATTAAACTCTATCGCAACAGAAGTTTAATAGTCACACTAGTTTCATGAGTATACGATACATGAATGATTGACTCTAGTGCAAGTGGGAGATGGTTAGAGTTTATGCTCTAGAGCCAATCCATTTGATGAGATTGATAACACTGTTGATGTTATTATTTTATTTGGAATAAAATATTCTGTTATGTTATATTTAATGCATAATATAAATATTAATATAATAGAAGTCCTTAGGATAATAATACGGAATTATATAGTTTGAGAAATACTTGAATTTGAGATTATATAATATATTGAGTATTATAATTCTTAAAATTCCCTAGTCGAGTTTTATTGTTTATATAAAAAACATTGAGACTAGTATATTGATTGACGGATGATCACATATCATTGATCATTAATATACGTGATATTAAAGTCAAAACATAAATACGTATTAGAGAATAGCGTATTGGGCTGACCTACATTGAGATAACTACATGGAATATAATTAAAAGTATCATAAGTTATTCTTATAGTGACAGTGATGTAATGGTCCTCAGACCTGAAATCATTATAATTTTATTCGAGGATATTTGTGTTTTGATATCATCTAAAGTTACTAGTAACAGAGTAAACGATAATGGTGATTATTGGATACATCTCAAATCGAACAAAAATTAGGAATGATCGAGATGGAATTTAACCATACAATATGTATATATATATATATACATATATAGTGATATCCATGGGCCTCTTGATTGAGTGAGATTGCGAAATGCATGGCCGTGCTCAAATATAGATTTGTTTAAAACAGTCTACTCATCGATCAAGAAAAATGGATTAAATTAAATAGGATGATACATTCCATGCCTCGAGTTCTTGGATATATTAGTTAAAAGGACTATATCACATTGATACACTGGTCACGAAAAGGTTGTATTGAATTGTTGATCTTATTATAACTTGGGTAGCAGCGACGTATTGCTAGATGCCAATCACTATTTATGACTTTAAATATGATTTAAAATCATTGCCAAATTTATAATAACCTATAGGGTTACACACTTAGAACGTTATAAGGGAAGAACATTATTTGGATAAATAAAATATCAAACAGTTGATATTTTATTGAACGTTGGAATAGGCAAATTGGTTGGTTCCTATTATTATTGGTCACGATCATTTTATAAGGGTCTTATTTCCTTTATAAGTAATATACGTGTGACTCATTTAGTGCAGCAGATCAGATCTAAATTAAACCCTAACTGATTTGCCCCTCTTCAACTAAAATCCAATTAATGGCGAATATCACCTATAATTCCTAATCTCTTCAATTCGATTGAAGGAAAGCGTTTGTGTGGATTAATTTATAGAGGCGTTGATGTTTGAAGAGGCTAGATTCGATTCAATATGACTCTAATTCTTAGGTATGCGCATGGATTGAAAAATCAGTAAAAGGTATATTATTAACCCAAATTTGAATTCGATTTTACACATTATGTTTCTTAATTAGTTTGATTAAACTGTCAAACGATCCAATTTCACTATCACTACCGACTCCGGTCTCTTTAACAACCAAATGTTTACATTTTACACACCGTGGCCATTAAGTTTGGAAATCATATTTATGTATCAAAAATCAATTTATTTCAAGTATTTGTTTATTTATCAATTCTCAAATCGACCTAGTTACTTGCCATTGCTTCAAATTTCAAAATCATATTTATAAGTCGGTTCATAATCAGACTTTACATTCGATTTTAGATTACACGTCACGAATATCATTATGCACATTGGATCTTTATGTTCCATCGTTTAGAACATATGTTGTTTAGATTAGAACTAGGGATGGAAATGGGGCGAAAAAATATGTGGGAAATACATCCTCCGCCCCATCCCCACTACCCATTTATGACCTCCATACCCACCACATCTCCGCTTAATACCCAACGGATTCGAGTATGGGAAAACCCAACGGTTATGGAGGACCTGTCGGCTAACCAATGACCATTAACTCAAGTGTATAACACTACACTTAAATGCTAAAGAAACGGTCTAGACAATGTCACTTTCACATCAACAACTTATAAAAAATGGAAAAAAATGTAAGGAAAATGAATGGACACACGCACAACAAACAACAAGCATGATATGAATAGGTGTTATTATTAAATAGAATTTAATAAGCACAGCCGCTTGTGAAAGGATACAACCTGTTAAACTGAATAGACACAACACAAGTGCACAACAATTTATGTTTCTACTTAATGTACATATGCCTAATGTACATGTTCTTAAACTGGAAATATATATTGGGTCAGATATGCCTAATGTACTTGCCCCGTGCCGCTTCGGTATTGAAATCATCCTCCGCCCCCGCCCCATTACCCGCTAAGTTGGGGAATCCCCACCCGATTAGCCGCAGGTCTCCGCAGATACCCATCCCTGCGGATACAACTCTATACTTTAAAGAAAATACTTAGTATAAAATAGTTTAAATAATTAAGTTATACGTAAAAATTATTGGAAAAGTAAAAAAATATATTTAAATTTGGTATAACATAGTTTAAATAAATAATTAAGTTAAATACGAAATAGTTTAAATAAAATTGTTAAATCTGGTATAAAAATAGTTAAAAATAAAAAGTTAAGTTTGATATAAAATAGCTTGAATAAAATAGATAGATTTGACATATAATAGTTTCAAATAATTACTTTAGTAAAGTAGTATAAATAGGATAAATAAGTTTATTACGAATAATCTAAATAAAATAGTGATACATTGTATACTAGTTGTAAAATATTATAATACTAATCTCAAGAACTATTCCAATCTAAACCATTATCTGTAATGTCAAATTTCGTTTTCAATGCTATTCAAATTTCAAAGTTTGTTTCAATTTTAATTAACTCAAACGATGTAAATTTAAAAATTGAAACAAAATGTTCAAGTTGGATTTTGCTTGAATTCCACTTTAATATTCCTAACTTAAATATGGTTTGAACTTTGGATTCCAAATTCATTTCATTTTCATTCATTTTTTTAACTAACATTCAAATTTCATGTATTCAGCTAATTACTCGAACAAATTTTTCACAAATTCGAAATTATCATTTAACTCAAAATTTAAATTACTGAAGCTTAAAATAATTCTTATGTCAAATGTCACAATTTTCCCATTCAACAAAGTTTAAACAAATATAAAATTAAATCTTTAAAATATTTAAATCGGATTTACATTTTTAACTTCCAAATAACAAATTAAACTCAGATTTTATTAAGACCATTTATTACATCACATAAGTTTAATTTAGATATTCAAGTTTAAATATTTAACCTATTCATTTAACTTGATTATAAACTCAATATGTAAATCGTATTCCCATAAACTGATTTATAATATATTTTGAAAAATAATTTTTATCTTCAAATAACAATTCAACTTATAAAATTTGTATTAAATTCTCATATTGCATCAAACTTCCTTAAATTCACAAATTCGAGTTAAAATACTAAAATTCTAATTTAAACTAAGATATCCAATTAAAATTTCAGAATAGGTGTATACGTATAAACTTCCAGAAATAGTTTTATTTATTTATTAACCACTGTGTCTGTATATAATTTCTATCCTATGGTCAAGTAACAGATATATATCATTTCAATCCATTTTTATTTTAAATTTGAATCCCGGGTATTTATCATTTCAACCTGCATCCCAATCAATTTGAATTTATTTCCTAAATCTATACAGTCGTTTGAGTATATATCATTTCATCCATAGTGATTTTTCCTAAATCTAAGGGAACTTGCAGTGTGAGAACAAAATAAAATAAATATAACATCACATGGCAAACAAACATAACAATAAATCACATAGCAATTTATATCGTGTCATTTGTGTGCGTGTTATATGTGCATAAGTCATGCAGTAACGATCGTGAATTTATAATGCATCCTAGCATTCCATATATCATCTCAAAAGATTTAATTCACTTAATAAGAAAACTAGTCGTGAGTGAGGGGAAACTCACCTTTCGAGGTTAGAAGGCGAATAGGAAATCAACTAAAGGCTGAAGCGAGCTCAATATCCAATATGGAGAATTCAAATTAATTTATATACACATACACATTTGTATATATGTATATAAGTAGAATTTTTTTAATCCCCAGTGCATCGGAATCCAAACTTGACTATGAATCCTAAAATAACAACGACAGTAAATCCTACATCAAACCCAAGCTAAATTTTATTCACTTGTTTTTTTAAATAGGTTTATTAAACGAATGGTGGAAAAGAACTATACTTAATGTAACATCCCGAACTTTTAGCTGTATTATAATGAACATTTATATTTATTTAAATGTTGAATTAGAAATATAAATAAATTTTAATATGGAATTTGCCGATTTAATAATCGATATATGATTTAAATTTAAATATATCGGATTATCGTATATGGAAACAACAAACGGTTTAATTCACAGTTAAAACTGAATCAAAACAATTCAGTCAGTTAATATAAATTCTACATTGAATTAGAACAATAACAATTTATTTTTGATGAATTTAATTGTTTGAAATCGATTTACATTTTAAAATTGAATTTAATTTAAATCGTTAATTTAAATTAATATCTTCTGCAGACAATCGAATAAAAATTTGAGAACCCATTCCATTGAGTCCAGAATAGCATTAGAATCTGGTAATGTTGGTCGTTATGTTAAAATAGCGATTCGAAGTCCGTGAGATATTTTAAGTTATTTAATTTAAACAAAATCAAATAATATATATATTTAAATGTAATCAACATATCAGCCGACCTACCGTTGTTCCATCGTACAACTTATTTTCCTTCTTCGAGCTGTGGAAATTGTCTCCCCGCTTTAATATCTAGAAAACACGAATTAATGGCCTCATACATTTGTTCCCCGTTCGCTTCTATAAATAAACATGTAGCCTATGTATTCCCCATTTTCTCAACTCCAAGAAAACAGTTTGAATCCTCTCTTTCATTTCCTCTTCAGCTAATCAAAATCGAAATCGATTTCCACTATATAAATAAAAAATTAAAAAATAAAATCATTAATCGCGTTTTGAAATCGGAATTTCGCGAAGCTCGAATCCACGCTGGAGCGCTCGCGATAAGGAATGGAGGGTGCTACAGGATTCGATGGGGTTGTGGCAAATTTTCGTGAGAGGATGTCGAGATGGAAAGGGGTATGGAGGCGCTGCCATTTTTGGATGAAAGGGTAGTGCGATTTAAGGAAGATGACAACTCGGGTATGGGGTTCGAATAGGTCTGAGGTTCTGAAGGGCGAACTCGTTTTTTTGTTGTACTCGAGTTCGATGAGGCAGTGTCAGGAAGAAGGGTTAAGTAATGAGATGTTCATCAAATCTGGAATAGAATGTTTTCGTTGAGCAAGGAAGGGGTATTGGTGAGGGAAGTATGGAAAATGATTGGTTAGCCTGGAAATTAGGTGATGTTACTGAATTCGTTACTGATTTCTTTGAATCTGTCAGGGTTTGGAACCTTGATGTATAAAGGGGAGATAGTGGGGAATATATGCATATGAAGGCTATCAGGTTAAAGCACTTCAGTATGGATGATTGTTGAGGTATAGTCGTGATGGCCGGAGAAAGGGTATACAATAGTGGTGTATGATATTAAGAGATGGTAACTACAGGTAGGGTGTTCAATCAAATGCCATAATGGATGACTGGTGTTTTTAGAGCTAATTTCAGTAGGAAGGGATCGATATTTGTCGAGTTGACCTCGTGAATTGATCGAGGTTGCAAGGAGGGAAGGTATACGTTATTTTAGAATTTCAAAATTTTATAGAATAATTTATTTTAGTAGTTAATTCAAACTAATCATAGTTAATCGATAAATAAAATTAAATAATCATAGGTACAAATAAATCCCATTCAAGGCGATTCAATTAGATTCATAACGCGACAATATGGAATTTTAATCAGATACTCGGCAAATGAAAACCAAGCTGAGTAAACTCACTTTCTGGTTCGATTATAATCTATTATAATCGAATTTTTTTTAATACAAATATTTATATGTTGGTTGCTTGGTTGCATTGTTGTTTATCAATAAATTATGGTTATTATTATATATATATATATACATACATATATATATATATTAGTTATTTAGGCTTGGTGATTATGGCTATTGAACAAACTGCAAATAGAATTTCAAAATGAACTTTCACTTTGGCACGTACCTTTTCTCTTATTCTTAGAACATTCAACCCAATGGTAAGAAAGCCTAGCTTGCTAACCCGACAACCATTTAATAAGTTTTGAAGAAATAGGTGGTTGTTGTCTGAATTCCTTGGTACGAAATTTGTTGATGTTGATTCCAAAAGTTTGCTTCCTCCTGGATGGCATTAAAAGAATATCGGCATTCATGTTATCTTCTTTTGTGTCTTTAACGTTTTCAAATCATGTTTCTTCGATTCTCTAATCACTATACTCGAATTGATTAGTCAGGTTTCTATTCATATTCTGAGGTGGGTAAGGAGTCAGTCTTCGATGCTAGCTATTATAAGAGACATACCCTTGTTCAAAACTATAATTTTTCTAAAAAGATGCATGTTGGGAGTAATTTTAACTTTGGGACTTTTGATATTGGTTTGAATTCTATTGGGAATTGTAGTAATTCTGATTTTACGGAGATTGATACGAATTGATACCATAGTAAGGCATTTAGTGGTTTGGATTTTGCTACGATTGAAATTAGTTCTGATTACGTTGGTTTTAGATTTGGTTATAGGAATGGGGTTGTGAAACTGATTTTCCTTTCTGTTTTATTGACAATATTAATATTTGGTGTTGTTTTGTGTTGAATAGAGTATGAATATTGAATAATGTTTTATTATTTGTTGAAATTTTTTGTAGGATGTATATGGAAGAGGAGGAGGGAAGAAGATGAGGGAAGAAGGGGAGGGGAAATGATCAAAAAATTGACAATTTCCCTTAGGCGACTAAGGGGTAAAAGCATGGTTCCTTAGCTGGCTATATAAAAGTTGGCTAAGGGTTTGGTTTCCAAGCAACCCCTTGGCATCCAACCGACCACTTATTGCAGGTTGCTTGGGAATGCCCTTGCAGTAGTCTATACAAAGATATGCACATATGATTCTAATGTAAAAACCTTCATGTCTCATTGTTAAGGTGGCTTCTTGATCCTAAATGAATTTTAATATTTTTATGCGAAAAACTAATCTACGTATAATATAAGCCGAGAACAAGCGGTTTTGCACTCTATTAGGATCGGAGGCTAAAATAAGTGTTGTATGTATCTCACTAGTAGTTTTTTATATATTGAAAAATGTAAGGAAGAATTTATCATTAATATGCGGAAGATATTAAACCAGGTCCAGTTTTGTAGATTTGAACATCAATGTTAAAAATATCAAATGATAATGAAAAGGAAAGACATAATATTTAACTTAATTAGGATTTGAATCCTATGTCCATGAAGACCCAACAAATTTACTATTTCAATAACTAGAGAGAGATCGGAAAACGATTGAGATTTCAATTACAAAAAAGAAAACTTAAGAGGAAAATGTTGTTTTGAAAGAATACGCACACTTCCAATAGCTTGAGATATTTTTAAATAGGAAGAGAACGAATTTGAGTTTTAGAAAGAAATAAAATTTACTAGGAAAGCATGATCAATTTTGTATAAATATCTTTGACCAATTAATTAAATAAACTAATAGATTTGATTCCTTTTTCTTATATATGTTGATATGTTTGAGTATATTCTCAATACTCCACCTTAACTCAAAATATCCATATCTCTCAAACGAGTTTGATCATCATCTATGAGTTGTTGGGTCAACCCCCTATGGCGCTAAGTAATTGGTGCTAAGATAATCAACATTTAGCAATGCTCAAACTTGTCCTTAGAAATTGACTTAGTCATCATACATGAAGGATTATCCATAATACTCACCTTTAATAATTAGATCTTACTTTGTTCTTCCTTGAGCATAAGGATAAAGCCTCTTGCATCGATATACTTCATACGAGAATTATAAGCTTGATTTTCCACAGGATGAATCGCACTCTAATTGTCTAAAAATGGCTCTATTGTCCGTTGCACCATCCAGTAACTGAAGTAAATACAATCCCTCCTTAGTTTCTTCCATAACCAATATAAATTCTGCCTCAGTAGTCGACAAAGCTACTATAGACCGTAGCTTCGATCTTTACGAAATCGAGCCTATGTTAAGTGTAACAATATAGCCCGATATTAACTTTCATACATCTCTATGTCAAGCATAATCTATATCACTATAACCTCTAAGAGAGATGTTGCAGTTTTCTCTACCATGTAACAACCCAACTGATGAAGTGCCACGAAGATACATAATTATCCACTTTACTACTCTCCAATGTTCTTTCTCTAGATTAGACATATATAACCTAACAACACCCATTGTGTGGGCTAAATATGGAATCGTGCATACCATCGCATACATGAGACTACCAACGACATTAGAATAAGGTATACCAGCCATATACCTTTTATCTTCTTCCGATGTGAGAGACAAGTCTTTAGACAACTTAAAATGAGAGCCTAATGGAGTTCCATCTGGTTTAGCTTTCTCTACACCAAATTGGGTCAGCGTCTTCTTGATGTACTGCACTTGAGAGGGTCTTAACTCTTTCCTCCTTCTACATTTGAATATATCCTACACAAAATTATTTGTTCTTTTCTCAAATCATTCATATCAAACTCTTTCCCGAGCTTTGCTTTCAACTCTATAACTCTTACTATACTTTGAGATGCAATCATCATGTCATCAACATATAACAAGAGATATCATATCTCCATCACACCTCTTAGATTATACACATCGATCTTTGAAGCCTCAAGAATAACCCTGTAAAAGCGTAAACTTATCAAATCTATTGTACAATAATCTAGATGACTGTTTCAGTCCATATAGATATTTGTTAAGTTTATGAATATAATTTAGTCTGCTACTATCTACGAATCCTCTAACTGCCATAAATAATCCCCTCATCAAGATTACCATGAAGAATGCAGTTTTGACATCTAGTTGCTTAAGTTCCTTATCATAATGAGCAACTAATGCCAACATAATACGAAGAGATGTATATCTATTAATTGAATTAAAGATATCATGATACTCTACTCCTTTCTTCTGAACATACCACTTTGCTAATTGCCTTTCTTTGTATCTAAAGTCACCATTGCCACCGTCTTTCACTCTACAGATCCACTTACATCAAATTTCCCTCTTATTAGTGGCAATAGGCATCAAATCCTAAGTGATTTTTTTTTTGCAAAGATTTGAACTCCTCTTCCAAAGCAACCAACCAACTAGAAGATCAACTGATGAAATAGTAACTTTAAAATCTCTAGGCTCATCATGGACAACATTCAATGCATATGTTGCCATGTCATCAAAGTCAATGTCTTCAATGCTCATTCTAACAGAATCATCAATCCATACGGTCTTCTTTCTCTGTCTAACATGCCTAGTCTATAATTGAACTCCTCCTTAAGTTTGGTTTTTGTAATATCTATATCATCCTCATCAACCACGGTGCCATCAGTAAAACCATTTTTGCATTTATGAAAAGAACCTGAAGATGACTTTCCTTATGTTTGGTATTCTAAATTTGTCCTTACAATATCATCGGATAAGAAGGCTCTACCTTCAACATAGCATTCTCGTCACAAATCACATTCCCGATATAATAATCTTCTTTCTAAAAGGACAACACATCCTATGTACATTCACTCCTCTTCTATAAACTAGAAAGATACGCTTGTGAGCTCTAGTTTCCAGCTTGCCTATGCTCTCATGCACGTAAGCTGGGCATCCAATCACTCTGAGAAATGAATATCTAATATGCTCTCCTTTCCATTCTTTAGGGACCCCCACATCTATGAAAGTAGAAGGTGTGTGGTTGATGAAGAAAAATACATATATAAAGCTTCAACCCAAAATCCTTTCTTCAACTTTACATCCAATCTGAGGTAATTATCTCTCCAACAATGTGTGGTTCAGTCATTTTGCAGCCTCGTTAGACTGAGGATCACCAGATGTGGTGTAATGTCTCTTAATGGCTTTGGGACCACAAAAATTGATGAATTCCTATGATATGAATTTACAACCATTATCAAAATGGAGAAATTTCAGCTTCTTCTATGACCATTTCTATTCAATAGCTTTCCACTTTCGAAACCTATCGAATGTCTTAATCTTAGACTGTAGAAATCATACCAAAATTTTACTAGAGAAATTATAACACCTCATAAATTTAACCTAAGATAGATATTAGTTTATTTAATTTAAAATAACTAATAATAATCAATAATAGATTAGTGGGTTGAAATCTGGAATTTTGGATAATTAGTAATTAGACTACGAAAGTACTAATATTGCGTCGTGGCGAGATTCTAATCCATTTTCATATTTCATTTACTAGAAAACGGAGTCCGTATGTGGAAGATATTAATAAAATAAGTTGTGCATAAATATTAATATACAAGGTTTGAAATTCAAACAGATTATATATAGATCCAAAATATAATTAATTAGAGATTGGCATGAAAGAATATTCCAAGTGAATTTGAAATTATGTGTATATATTCATATACAGTAGGGGACAAGGATAATCAATCTAATGAAAGAAATAATCAGAATTTATAACAAAACAATTGTTACAGGAGGATTAAATCCTCCCATCCGACCCCAGAAGGGGGCCGAGCTCCACTATAGGAAAAGGGTGATCTAGGGTCGACCGCATCCCTCGGTGTAGAGGAGGGGGATGTGTGTTTTATTTGGGAGTTTTATACAAATTGCACCAGTTAAACCATCTAGATTTAATCTAAATAATCTAATCGTCTACACTTGCAACTATAAAAAGAGATCCCCAGCCACACTCAAGACCATATTCTCATTCGTCTTTATACCATCACTCTGCCCTTCTTCCATTTCCAGTTCCAGAGAAAGGTTAGGATCTCTTCTACCTCTCTTATCTTCATTCTACCTTCTCTAATCTAGTTTTATATATATGTGATTCTAATTGTTATGTATATATATATTGTAGAAGGACTGGAGCATGGTTTCGTAGGCCGAATCCAGATTCAATTCTACAAGTCAATTATACTATCTTCTATCTCAAATCAATATGAGTGGAAATCATTTAAATTTTCTATTTATTACGATTTGATAGTGTAAATTTGAATTATTGTGCCTAGGAAAATTTAGATTTGTACGAAAAAGAAAATAATATCAAATCCCTTAAATCTTCCATTATTTATGTTTGTACGTAAAAATGGTCAATCAATTATAGTTGGGTTTGGAATATTGATGTAATGGAAGAAAATGCATTTGGGTGTTGGTATGATTCTTGAATATGGTTTAATTCCCTTATCGTAAATCTGTAAATTCATATAAATATTTATATTTTGGTCGCAAAAGCTTAAGGACTTGAATATTGCAATTTGAATAAGTTAAAATATATGTTTCTAAAATAGATCGTTTGACTGCATTACTTGCGAATTATTAAAGTACTAAGATTTTATACACGAAAATTACATAAAATGTGGATTAGTATCAAAAAGAGGATTTTACTTATGTATTTAGGAATATTACACCTTGTCTCTATTCTATTATTGAAGTAACCATTCAAGCCTTGGTTACAAGTTGTATGTAGATGTTGTTATTTTCCCTTTTTATCATTTATTATGAATATGCATGTTGGACCATGCCAATTGATAGGGTAATTAACTTGTGTACCTTAATAGTGATTGATAGGATTGACATTTTAAATGTGGTTAGGTCGTTATTCATGTTTGCATAATTCATGCTTATTTGTTTATTTATAGCATAATGCAATATTAATGTGTAATAAGTGCATACTAAATACGTTTAAACTAGGAAACAGAATTTGAATTTCCCCATATGAATTTGTATGCATATATGAAGTTAATGACTTTAATTATAATTAGTGACACACAGACACGAGGTTAACCATTACTGGTAGTAGAAGCCAGCAAAGAACCGATCGGCATATCCAACATCTATAAGTAAGGTTGGTTAATGTGAGAGGTCTAGGTGCCATAGGCCATTACAATTAGTACAGTAAGATGCGAGGTTAAGCTCAACTTGTAATAGAAGCCTACCTGGAACCACCCGACGAATCCAGCATCTACAAGTGGACAGTTTAATGTGAGATGTCTAGTGTGTGTATATATATAATTTTGTATGAAGTAAGTCTTCCTTAGAAAAGGTATTAAGTGGCTGACCTACCTCGTTTTGGTATTAAGTAGTTAGATGTGTCCATTCATAAGGTTCACTCCTTGGTTTAGGACCCAAGTCACGGGACTCTCCCATACAGAGGTCTTAAGTGGCCATTGGGTCCGCTTTTCTCTCAATTTGGTATTAAATGGTCATCACAGACGATAGTGTATGAGTAAAGTAGTTCTCTAAGTGATGTCTGAGTAGGGTAGTTCTCTAAGTGATGTCTGCTTCTTATCTAGGGGCTATTGAGGGCTGACTTAGGGACGGAATATATATAGTCTAAGGAACTACCTTCTGAGGGAAGTATTAAGTGGCAAGGAGTTGACCCATAGATACAACAAGATAGTAACAAAAGGGTACATCAAGAGGGTCTTAAATGAAGTTGTGTTCTCGCCCCCAAACATGGTAGTAAATGGTCATTACTATTTCTCGCCCTACAGTGTATTTTGTGACATGGACATTAGAGATGAGGTCTTAAGTTGCTAGGGGTGTGACAGAGGGCATTAAGTGACTATAGGGATGCCTACCCTAATAGAATTAAGTAATTGCTTTAAGTGACAAGGTATAGCCCGCCTCGTGGGGTATCAAGTGACTGTAAAAGAGTCCGCCCTTAGATTTACATGTATGCCTTAACTGATCGTAAGGAGGTCCGCCTTATATGCTTTGTTGTGAATGTTTGTTTGCGCAGACATAACATGAAGAATTTACACTGCCAAATATATGAAATAGTCATTTCTAAACTTATATGTTTTTCATTCACCATAATTTTATGTTCTGACCTCCCTCCTCTTAACATAATTAGGTTAGTAGGTGAGGAGCCAGGATTAGTGATTACTTGAGGGTGGAGCCTTGCGATGGAGATTTAGTTATTTATGGTGATAGTATTATTATTGTTGTTGTTATCATTATGTATTCAGGATAATTATTGAGGTACCTATTATTTACCGAGACTTTTTGTACTTGATATTCATGATTTTATTTATGATACATCTATTTATGAGATATTATATTTTATCCCTTCCGCTGTGTGAGATTCCGATTTCGTTTAGATATCTCTATGATTTTTTTTTTAATATTTCCTTATAGGAACCAATGATGGACTTTTCTGTGTGGGCTGTTATATTTGGTATTAGAACCAGGTTACCCGAGTACGACGAAATATACGTAAGAGAGACATATTTGTTATTTGAAAAGGTTTTCTTAACAATATATTTATTTATATATATAAGTACTATACCCTACAAACATACGCAATTATACTAGGCAACCTTATCTTTCTTCCTTTTTGGGCATTGATACTATCTTAGAAAGTCCACTGAAGGGCTTTTCCTTTTTTAGATAGTAGAAATAGCCAATAATCAACCCAAGTAGGGGAACCCAGCAAGGCCTCGAACTTGCTTGAATGGTTTCAATAGTAACCTAGGAGCGTAGAACAGGTTCCTACTACCAAGTCTTCCCCAGCGGATCCAGCAGCTCAGCCCGTTGAAGGGGCCCTCAACTTTCGTCGTCTTTGCAAATATCACTACGCCCATAAACAACTTAAAGCAACAACAAAATTGTTGGCAGAAGCCCAACAAATGTTGGCATAAGTCTTTGAAAACATTTTTGGGATGATGCAATTTTCACCGTTGCAGCAGACCTCAAAGGCAACATTTTGACTATCTACGACAGTATAACAAATATTGATGCAACAGAACCTTATTTGGGTCTATAGCAACATCATTAGGTGTCTGTAGCAACATTCCAAAAAAGTTTCTATATATGTTTTTTTAAATATGTATATATAATATAACAAAAAGGAAGATTAAATGCTACTACACATGTTGACACACTTTTTGGTAAAAGCTGTCACACTGAATATCTGGATAACATCGCGCTCGGATATGGAGAACATCGTTAGAAGACAGGCAGCGATTTGGTCAAAGTCGCATCATGAACAAAGAAAGGCCCAAAAATCCTATCAGATGACCTTTTTTGGGCCCAAAAACAAGGATTACGGAGCTATGCTCCGTAACTCTTGTAGATCTCTGAATTAGCTTCAGTTTGAGCTCCGGTTTGGCTCAATCGGACTTACGGTTTGAAAGTTATGCCTGTTTCCGTGAATGGGTGTAATCTAGCAATCATTTGGATGAAGTGACGAAGAACACATCCTGGACCGGATCGCCCCCTATGGCTCGTGTGCTCCTCCTTGGTTCACACACCGGATCGCTCCCATCAGATCGCCCACGGTTGGATCGCCCCCCTTCGGTTCGCACTCCTGCATCACGATCCGACCCGCTCTGCGTCAGCTTCAGCACTCGAGCACCATGACCAGCTCGGCTCGCCCTGTCCAATCACGACCCGACCCGCCTGGATGTAACGCTGCGCATAGATCTTGACCTATTCTTAAGGCTACTCCTGCTCCTACTTTTCCGGATCGGGTGCCACGTACCCCATCACGAACCGGTCTTCCCAGAAGCTCTCCTACAGCTATAAATATACCATTTGAAGGCATTTTCAAGGATCTTTTGGCTCTAACTCTTCAGAGCTTCCACCATTGCTCTCTGCAAAGCAATTTCAGCAGCAAAGGAGCCAAATTCTACATCATAACACGAGGATTTCGTGTATAATCTTATGATTTCTTACCCCCTTTTCATTGTAAACATGAGGATTTCGTGTATAAACCAAGAGAATTGTACTTGTAACTTCTTAGGATTTAAGAAGAGATAAAGTGGACGTAGGCTTGGTTTGAGCCGAACCACTATAAAAACTTCGTTTGTCTCCTCTTTGTTTACCTTTTCCTGCATTTTTGTGATCTGAGATCTGCATTTGGGTGTTAGGCCCTGATTTTGGTCTAACATTTTTGCGTGCCAGGAAGGGGGGCACATGACAACCACAATTTCTAGCTTGAAAACAGACTCAATGGCGAACAAAAGGAAAAAGACTGGAACTTCTGCTCATGCCGATGATGCTGACGCTGAAGGCGCAAGGAATGAGGCAAGCATGAAGGCTTCCTCCCATGAGGACCCATCAGCATACTTCACCAGAGAAGAGATGGACGGAGTTCTCACTGAACTGAGAGATCAGATGGCACGGCAAGATGATCTCCTCCAGAAACAACAGGAAATGATCAACCAATTCTTCGCTCGGATGGATGGAAGACCGAGTAACGCTCAAGTCATTGGAAATGAAGCCACAGAAGCGGCTCATGCATCACATGGACTCGGGGGCAACCCTCTCCCTATTGGAAATGCACAGCGACCAACTTCAGCTCCAGATCAAATGGATACCGGAGAGCAAACTCTCACTCAACTGCAGCAGGGATCGGCTCATGACATGCCACCAACACCGGGTCGGATCGCCCCTCCTCAGTTCGCTCCACACGAACCACGATCCAGTCTTCACCAACCTGCCTCACGAACCGACCCCATTGAACCGGGTCGAGTCGCCACCCTCGATCCGCGATCCGCGAGCCCCAGGAAATAGGTCACCAACAGGTTCCATCCTCTCCTGCATTCAATGTTGGAGGCACCAGCTCTGATTTTGGTAATTTGCAACAGCTTTTTGAAGAAAATCGGCTAGCAGAACTGATTGAACGCATCTCGAGAGGCCGTACTTATCAGAATGACGTGGATGACGTCAATCACAACCCATTCACTCAGGAAATCAGGAATTCCCGCAATCCCCTGGATTTCAAACTCCCACAACTGGAGCCATACAACGGCAGCACGGATCCTACCGTGCATCTGATGTGCTACAAACGACATATGGAAGTTCAATCGGCATCAGAAAACGTCATGGCAAAGTGTTTTCCCCTCTTTCTGACTGACATAGCCGCTATGTGGATTCGGCAGCTAGAAACGGAATCGATCAGCAGTTGGAACATGTTGGTCGCACGCTTTATTGAACAGTTTCGGGTCCACATCGCTCGACCCAAGAACGTCATGTCACTCACTACAATCAAGCAGAGGCCCAGAGGAACTCTGCGTTCATTCCAGGAAAGATTCAATGTTGCAGCAGCATCAGTTGACCGACCTGAACCATCAATGGTACTAATGGCAGCGGTATTCAGTGACTTGGATAATACGGAATTCAAAAAATCTTTGTACCGAGATCCACCGCGAAATCTCGGTGAATTCTACTTTGAAGCAGACAGATTTCTGCGGGAAGAAGATGCAACCTCTGAGAAGAAAGTTCTCGATGCCAACATGCTTAAAGATGGAGAAACGTCCGATTCTGGAAATGGCAAGGGAAAAGCCGCCGTCAGGAATGACCGCAACACTCAGCCCCAGAGAGGGCCCAGATATGAAAAGTACACTGAACTCAATGCCCCACTCTCAGACATCTATCTGGACACGAACGGCGCTATCTCCTACCGAAAGCCTCCCAGGAGGGAGCCATCACAAAGAGAACGCGATTCTGGAAAGCACTGCATATTTCACGATATGGACGGACATGACACGAATGAGTGCGGATATCTTCGTGATTTGACTGAGGAACGGGTTAGACGTGGAGAACTTCCCGAGTACGTGAAACCATCAATAGCACATGCGCTTCCACCTCCTGCTCCCCAGAGAGGGAATGACCCTGGATCGATCTCTCGTTGGCTCATCATCAACTGATCTGGATGAGATCAGCTTTCATTTTCTGCATTTCTTAGGCTTTAAGATTTGTTTTTGCTTTCGTTAGGTTTTCCGATTGTTTGAATCGGAGTACACACGTACGGGGTTATGATGTTGCCCCAAAAGTGTGCTCTGGACTCGGTGTCAAACCAATCAGGATTTGATTTGGTTTTGCATTTTGAATTGAACAAGGACTTTCCAAGCATGGATTATGTTTGGAGAATTTAAGTATCTTGTCAGGATGTGGCAGGATCCTCAACTTCGGTTAAAGTATGGCTTATACTTATTATGGAACTCTAGGTATGGATTATGCCTAGGGACGGACTATCTTGTCAGGCTGTGGCAAGCGTAGCTCTACTTCGGGTCTTAGTATGGTTTATACTCACTTTAGAATCTTAAGTATGGATTATACTTAGGAACGACAAATGGTCTTGTCAGGATGTGACAAAAGAAATCGGGTGTGGATTATACTCGATTTGAACTCCAGGGTATGGATTATGCCCTGCAAACGGTCCTGTCAGGATGTGACAAAAGAAATCGGGTAAGGATTATACTCGATTTGGACTTCTAGGTATGGATTATGCCAGGAAATGTTGGCCCTTGCCAGGATTTGGCAGGATGAGTCAAACGTCCCTTGAGTATGGTTTATTCTCATTAGACGCCGAAGCATGATTTATGCTCAGAAAATTTGAACAATATCGCCAGGATTTGGCACATTTATTTTTCCTTTATCTCTTTACAGGTATGGATTATATCTGTAGCTGGCAGACCCGGCACGGTCATGGCATTATCGGATTTCTATGGCATATGGATTTCCTGGACTATCCAGAACACATCTTCCTTCAACTAGCAAGATATGTTCTGGGGGGCAAACTTGTTGACACACTTTTGGGTAAAAGCTGTCACACTGAATATCTGGATAACATCGTGCTCGGATATGGAGAACATCGTCAGAACATAGCCAGCGATTTGGTCAAAGTCGCATCATGAACAAAGAAAGGCCCGAAACTCCTATCAGATGACCTTTTTTGGGCCCGAAAACAGCGATTACGGAGCTAAGCTTTATAACACTTGTAGATCTCTGAATTAGCTTCAGTTTGAGCTTCGGTTTGGCTCAATCGGACTTACGGTTTGAAAGTTATGCCCGTTTCCGTGAATGGGTGTAATCTGGCAATCATTTGGATGAAGTGACGAAGCAACACCTCCTGGACCGGATCGCCCCATATGGCTCGTGGGCTCCTCCTTGGTTTACACACACCGGATCTCTCCCATCAACTCGCCCACGGTTGGATCGCCCCCTCTCGGTTCGCACTCCTGCATCACGATCCGACCCGCTCTGCGTCAGCTTCAGCACTCGAGCACCACGACCAGCTCGGCTTGCCCTGTCCAATCACGATCCGACCGGACTGGATGTAACGCTGCGCATAGATCTTGACCTATTCTTAAGGCTACTCCTGCTCCTACTTTTCCGGATCGGGTGCCATGTACCCCATCACGAACCGGTCTTCCCAGAAGCTCTCCTACAGCTATAAATACACCATTTGAAGGCATTTTCAAGGATCTTTTGGCTCTAACTCCTCAGTGCTTCAACCATTGCTCTCTGCAAAGCAATTTTAGCAGCAAAGGAGCCAAATTCCACATTATAAAATGTTCCTCACTACATCACTCAGTTCACTCATTAAATATGCAGTTTTAATTTATACAGACACTGACATTTACAAATATATGACGAGCCGAGTTCTGAGCCGAAGGCAAGCCGAGAAACAGGTCTGCGCACAACGCCAGTGGGGGTTCGAGGGCACACAGTCCCGATGCCGATCGACCTAGCCAGTTAGGTCGAACAAGTGGGCACCACCCGATTCATCCGATTTCGGAAGACCAAGTCTTCTTCGAAATGACATTATTTTGTTTTAGATTGTGAGGATGAGTTTTGGAGGTTAAAGAGGGCTCTAACATCAACCATGGTAACGATCCAGAATTTTTAACCAATTTAAAGTTGGAATTTTTATTACTCAATTTAAATTTAAATTTAAATTTGACATAAATATATACGGTTAAGTACATTTAATAATTTTGATTAGTTACATAATATATTTTATTTGAATTATAAGTTTAACGGATGAGAATGAATATTAATAATTTTGGATTTATTAATACTACTTGTCGTTCGATCGGGTTTGTCAATCTATAACATGAATTAGTAGCATTAGACTTAAGTGTTGCCCTTAGTTTTTATAGCATTTAGAAGGAAATACTACCAAAAGTTCTCCTTCTCTTCTTAAGACAAGTGTATAGACACTTGTAATTTTGCATGTAAGGTTCCATGCATGGTTTACATTTGTCCCCTTATGTGTCTTTATCTCATTACTCCTCCTTTCCTATATAAGTAGCTTTTCACTTCATTTTTTTATCATCCATTTTCAATTTTCATATCTTCCTTCTTCTTCTTAAGCTTATGGTCATGGTTTCCATGACATGAGTCTTCCTCTTTTCCACCACCACCTTGCCAAAGTTCGTCGTCATCCTCCTCTTCCTCCTCTTATGATAGAGAGAGAGAGATTAGTATATATATTTTGGTGAAGAAGACATTGCACCGAAATACCGTCCGACGGTTCTCACAGCTAGGATCGCCTACCAGGAAATTTGGAAAGCTGTTTGGTGAGAACTCTTTAACCACGGTTTATATATTTAATTAGTAGTTAGATTAATTTAAATATAGTGATGAATTATTAGTGGTTAATGATGATTGATGTTTGTTGTGACAGAAGATGGATGCGTAGTTTAGAACACACACACTATTAAGCGTTAATGTTTTAACGCTTGTGCACAGTTATGATTTATTTAATTATGTTGATGATGGTTGCTATGGATGTTTATAATAGTTGTTGATGTTGTTGCGCACACACCATGACACAACAATTATGGTATCACATTGGTGATCGACAAATCTCCTTTGTAATTAGAAGCAATATTATTATTGAAATTTGAAGGTTAATAATTAGAAAAGACACATATGTATAAATTCATATACATTGATAAGTTTCTTGAAATGAATAAATAAATACCTGAACGTGCTAGGATGACAGAGAGGATAGTGTCTAGGCTTGGGTTTGGAAATATAGTTTCCTGCTCTCCCTAGCTATCTCTAACTGATCCGACGAATGGGATGGTTAACTTGAAGTTTTTTTTGAATTTAAAAATAAATTGGATTTTAATTTAATATTTTATTAAGTGTAATATAAAAGTTTAATTTTAGATCCAAAATATTTTGTAAAGAAAATTTAAATGATTTTAAAAGGGTTGTATAAGGGTATAATGGTTTTCTAAGGTATTTTGATGTATCGTAGAATAGTGGTTATTATGGTCAAAATAGAGTTTGTCGCACAACAACAATTTGTGAATTTTAGATGCAAACTTTAACGTTTATAACTTTTGCAATTTAAATCAGATTTCCAAGAAACGAAAAACATTTGATTTCCATCAACAAGAGCTTTCAAATGAGTGAGAGCAAATTTTAATTTCGAGTCATAATTTTCAAGTTATATTTAAAACCGTTTTGAAAAAGGTCGCTATAAGAGCAGTAGTCGACCATAACTATAAATAACTATTTTAAATGTTTTAGAAATATGGAAAAAAATTGTAAAATCATGTAAAAGTGTTTTGAATTGTAAAGTTTAAGTTTTTACTAAAATAAGCGATATTTTGATCAAAATAGTTAAGACAACTGTTTTGTAACACTTTTGTAATGCTTTTGAAAACACTATTGTAACGCTTTCTTCGGAAACAATCTATTTTGAAGTTTTTTACCTGCAAACTGTTTTCCGAAGTATAAGTAGTCATTTGTAAATGATTGGTGGAGTGTTTTCAAAGATTTAAAAGTATTGAAAATGTTTATATGGAATTTAAATTGATTTATTTGATATTAAAATGGTTTTTTCAATTTTAAATAATTGGATATGGTTGGAGATAAATCTTTGGATGTTTGATATTAATTCGGTAAATGATGACTCTTACTATTTGAGGAATTTAAAAGGGAGTTCACCGTTATTCCTCTTATAGTGTGAGTTGGATACGGAGATTAGTATTGAGTATAAGTTGATGATATTTCTATCCAGAACTAATGTCAAAGAGTTGGATAAATCTTTTAATTAAGATACAAGTTTCCTAAATTGATTGAGAAAAGTTGTATAGAAATAATCTTCGGATATTTGATATGAAATTCTGTGGTGTAAGCGTATACTATTTGAGGAATTTGGAAGATATTATTATTATATCGTTATTCCACTTATAGTATTCGTTGATTATGAGACTTGATATCAAATATAAGTAGATACGATTTCTGTGTAACTTATGTTCAATATCGATTGATTTGGGTTTTGTCGTGAATCATATCTTCAATAATATAATTCTTGAAACCCAAAGAGATAGAGTTATGGAAATTCATGTCGTAATTTGGGGATTTGATCAATCTAAGATTTGAGAAAATTAAAAATAAGGAGTTGGGAAGGAAGTATAATCTTTTAGTTAAGGTTAAAGAATTGAATGTTGGAAAACCGATTTAGTTGGAAACTATGATTGAAACGTGGGTAAGGATTTTCCAAGGAAACTAGGGTTTTGATAAGGAGTTATCAAATGGGAAGTTAATTAAGGGTTTGAGGATAAATTATTTTTGATTTAAAAGGTGTGTTTTAAAGGAGAAAAGTTAAATATGGATTTCATTATAATTTGAGAATGGATTTAGAGAAGTTTAATTTAACAAAAATCCAAGATGAAAGGTTATTTGGTTGAAAGACTGTGTGTTCTATAGTTGTATTTTTTAATTGTGCTTATTATTTGGAAAGACTGGGATTGAATGTATGTTCGAAAACCATTTCAAGTAATAATACGATGGTGTGGAGACATTGAAGACAGTATTGAAGACCGAGACCTTTCGTATCATAAAGACGACTTACTAAATGTCTCAAATGGGTACCTCCCATTTGCAGATTGATTTTACATCAGCCAAGTGGCAAGAATCCCGAACGTATGTGAAAGAATTCCGGATTGTGGTTTCGTTCAGACCTAGAACGTGCTTGTATGGATTGTGTGTCTAACATTGTGATTGACTGCGTAGCACTGATCTCTATGTAAATATATATCTGTTTGGTGGCGGAGAATTTATTCTCTTGCTTAACCCCCTTCTCTAAGACATATGAGCTTAGAGGTTATATATTGATAGAAATTAGTGATGCGTTGTGAATGGACAATGTGGCATACTTACGTTATCTGGTGAGCTATGGATGATCAAAGAATGGCTTATTTAAGCGTAGCTTTGTGTATATCGGGACCTCGGCAAGCCGCACACCCCGGTAAATGGACAAGACAGGAAGAAATGCAATAGGGTTATAGAGTGTTGTCTCCTTCTAGATAAAAGGTGTACTATGGTATGGAACTCAGGTATTAACCTATGTGGTAAAAGCGTCTACTTTTGTGCTTGTTGTTGGCGCGCGCTCGGAAAGGTCGGTAACGACTAGGAGATGACAAAATCAGGCATACTCTAAGTTACCTAGTTACATAGGCAACCCGGCCTTGTGTTGGCATGAGGAGCATCACAGTTGATCCTCGGACATCCCTCTAGTGGTGTTCAAAATTCGGTTCGGAAGGAAGTTCCTTTGCTTGGTCATTGTTGGAAACACAATCTCCGCTACGAGCCCGTACGATTTTAGTTGTATATTATACGTCGGTATAGTATATGGTACCTATGCTGGCTAAGATTGATACATTTACTTTTGAAAGCATTTTTCACACTATACTATAGTATTGAAAGAGGATTTTATGTATCAAAGGCATTTCTGGATGCACAAGGAGAAACCTCGCCCATGTGTGCGTTTGCATTGTGTGTGTGCCATGAGACCTTATGTTATTTTCATTTTTCAAAATGTCATTGCGAATTTCTATGCACTGGTATTCACATGGATTAAACCCATTCCGCATTAGCGGCGTGGTCCGGTGGATTACCTAACTTTAAAATTAACCCTAAAGACAACTGTTTTAAGTTATCACACCAGTCCCATGACTGACCTGGAGTTTATTGTTCCCACACCTAAACTCTGGGTTCCCATAATTCTTACACGGGCATCCTAGTAGTTTAATTTGCAGATTTATCCTTGGAGTTAGTTGGAGCAGGAAGCTGGTTTAGCTGGAGCTATTATATCTTGGAGCATGTGTATTCTTCTATTGAGTTTAGTATCTTTTCCGCTGTGAAATCGATGTACTCTGATGTTTCTCCCATAACTCTGATGTAATATTATTGTTATGATAATGGAAATGTTCTATTTATTTTGTGCAAATGTGTAAGTACCCCTAATAATCTGTCTTTGTGAACGGTTTAAGTTGGTTTAATTACCAGCGAAAAACTGGCAAAAATCCGGGTGTTACAACGTGGTATCAGAGCTTTGGTTTATACATAGCTATGGGGTATGACACATTTGAACAAAAGGAAAGACTCATCAGAGTTATAATATTTCATTAGAGATAGGGTTAGTAATACCCTAAAATGAGATTTTGGTGTATTATATTTGAGAGAGCGTATTTGAAATATGAAGTGAGTTTGGAAAAGTTATATTTTAAGAAAGAAGCGTATTTTGAAAATATATGGCTAATTATAACGTGGATAATTAATCAAACGATTAAGGTTAAATTTACATTTTGCGATTATAATTACATATAAAATACTTCTTATGGCATGGTAATTAAGCCCCTTCCACTGATCAGAAAAATGATCCGAGTACAAATGTGTTTTGGATTTAATTTCACTATTGGGTAACATTTTGAAATATTGATAAACTTGGGTCAAATTTATTAAGGTAATTCTCCCCTATGGTAACTAATAAATATGGTTAGAAATTAGAATTAGAATTTGAGTATTGTATTCGATGTTGAGGTTGGACTATCGAGTAAAAACAAATTTTGAATATACACCTAGATAACATATATACAAAGTCTTAAGTATACTAGATAGATAAAGAATCACAATTTACTTGCTTGAAGATAATTCTGTTGATGACTACATCATCATCAGTATGTATTTTCGATTTTCGAAAGGTTGATGATTATATGATTCTGATTAAAACATCAATATATACTTAAACCCATTTAGATAAGTGTTTGAAAATGTTTGGTTAATTAATGTGAATTTGAATAAATAAGCGAGGTCTTGAAAATTTGATAGAGTTGTAAGCATTATACTAGGTAAACTTGTAATAAGGATAATCCAGTAAATTAAGTAGAGAGTATATGAGAAAGTGTATTTTTGATTAAAAAAAAATTGGTTTTGAAAAGATATATAGTTTGAAAACTCAAATCAAAATTTTGAGTAAGAATTGGCAATTACTTTGAAATAAATTTTTGGAATTGATTTTGAAAGAATATATTTTCAATATAAAGGAAAAAGGGTCTTTGAAAATATTTGGAAATAAAAACTTGAGCATGGATATCTTGTAATTGGAATTTCTTAGTTGATTAAAATACGTATATGTAAAGTTGTAATTTACTTAAGCAATCCAAATATAAAAGGTAGTTTGGGCTTGATTTAAAGGCTAACATGGAATTAATTAATTAGGATATTTGATAATTAGTACTCCCCAACTGATTAAATTTAAAATGCAAGTATCTTGAGAATTCAGTTTCACAATATGACTATAAGATATTTGATGATATTTTGGTTAATGACAACGGTAGTTAAAGATGTTAATAAAAATATATCTAAATGGTTTCTCTAAAGTTCGAAGGAAATATGTTTTGTAACCTTGAAATTGGAATAATTAACGAGGATTGCCAAAATTAAACAATATAAGGAACTAAAATCTGGAATTATCGGCGATTTTGGATAGTCGATAAGTTCTAAAGTATATTGCGGTCATAAAAGGAACTGTTTAAGTAAGAATGGACACCATGTGAATTAAGTTTCAAATTTTTTGGCAAGCAAGAATAAAGAAATTACCTAAACTCTAACGTTTAGACAAGCTGAGTTCTGAGATGATTGAGTTTTTTGTATGAAGAATAATAGTAATTTTATGGAACCGAAATGGAGTAAGTTTCATAACCATTTAATTTGGAAGATAAGATCTAAGAGTATAAATTTATAACTCTGAATTTTTTTGAAAGAATTAAATGGTTAAGTATAAGTAACTGGTCAAATGGTGAATCGAATATAAGGGTAATTGGAATTTTTCATTGGAGGACATGGAAGATATGGTTGTCCGTAAATATGTGTGCAAGAATATTCTACCCGATATATTCACTACGAGAACAGGGAGCGTTGGTATAAATAATTTTAATCTTGTGTCTGAAAATCTACAAGATGTCGAAAGAGTAATTGTGATTCCCTTTCCTATTCGAGGACGAAAAGTTTTAAGGGGGGTGAATGTAATGGTCTATAATTTTTAACCAATTTAAAGTTGGAATTTTTATTACTCAAATTAAATTTAAATTTAAATTTGACATAAATATATACGGTTAAATATATTTAATAATTATGATTAGTTATATAATAGATTTTATTTGAATTATAAATTTAACGGATGAGAATGAATATTAATAATTTTGGATTTATTAATACTATTTGTCGTTCGATCGGATTTGTCAAACTATAACATGAATTAGTAACATTAGAATTAAGTGTTGCCCCTAGTTTTCATAGCATTTAAAGGGAAATGCTTTCTCCTTATCTTCTTAAGACAAGTGTATGGACACTTGTAATTTTGCATGTAAGGTTTCATACATGGTTTCCATTTGTCCCCTTACGTGTCTTTACCTCATTACTCCTTCTTTCCTATATAAAGAGCTTTTTACTTCATTTTTTATCATCCATTTACAATTTTCCTATCTTCCTTCTTCTTCTTCTTCTTCTTAAGAATATGGCCATGCTTTCCATGGCATAAGTCTTCCTTTTTTCCACCACCACCTTGCCAAAGTTCGTCGTCATCCTCCTCCTCCTCCTCTTATGATAGAGAGAGAGATTAGTATATATATTTTGGTGAAGAAGACGTTGCACCGAAATATCGTCCGATGGTTCGCTCAGCTAGGATCGCCTACCGGGAAATTTGGAAAGCTGTTTGGTGAGAACTCTTTAACAATGGCTTATATATTTAATTAGTAGTTTGACTAATTTAAATATAGTGGTGAGTTATTAGTGGTTAATGATGATTGATGTTTGTTGTGATGGATGATGGATGCGTAGTTTAGAACACACACTATTAAACGTTAATGTTATAACGCTTGTGAACAGTTATGATTTATTTAATTATGTTGATGATGGTTGCTATGGATGTTTATAATAGTTGTTGATGTCATTGTGCACACACTATGACACAACAATTATGGTATCACGTTGGTGATCGACAAATCTCCTTCGTAATTAGAAGTAATAATTATTATTGAAATTTGAAGGTTAATAATTAGAAAAGACACATATGTATAAATTCATAAAGATTGATAAAGTTTCTTGAAATGAATAAATGAATACCTGAATGTTCTAGGATGACAGAGAGGATAGTATCTAGGCTTGGGTTTAGAAATATAGTTTCCTGCTCTCCCTGGCTGTCGTTAACTGATCCGACGAATGAGATGGTTAATTTGAAGCTTTTTTGAATTTAAAAATAAATTAGATTTTTATTTAATATTTTATTAAGTGTAAAATAAAAGTTGAATTTTAGATCCAAAATATTTTAGAAAGTAAATTTAAATGATTTTAAAAGGGTTATATAAGGATATAATGGTTTTCTAAGGTATTTTGAAGTATCGTAGAATAATGGTTATTAAGGTCAAATTAGAGCTTGTCGCAGAGCGGCAATTTGTGAATTTTAGATGCAAATTTAACGCTTATAACTTTTGCAATTTAAATCGAAATTCCAAGAAACGAAAAATATTTGATTTCCATCAACAAGAGCTTTCAAATGAGTGAAAGCAGATTTTAATTTCAAGTTATAACTTTCAAGTTATATTTAAAACCGTTTTGAAAAAGGTCGCTATAAGAGCAGTAGTCGACCATAACTATAAACAGCTATTTTGAATGTTCTAAAAATATGGAAAGAAATTCTAAAATCATGTAAAAGTGTTTTGAATTGTAAAGTTTAAGTTTTTGCTAAGATAAACAATATTTTGATCAACTAGTTAAGACAACTGTTTTGTAACACTTTTGTAACGCTTTTGAAAACACTATTGTAGCGCTTCCTTCAGAAACAATCTGTTTTTTAGTTTTTAACCTGCAAACTTTTTTCCAAACTATAAGTAATCATTTATAAATGACTGGTGGAATGTTTTCAAAGATTTAAAAGTATTGAAAATGTTTATATGAAATTTAAATCGATTTATTTGATATTAAAATGGTTTTTTCAATTTTAAATAATTGGATATGGTTGGAGATAAATCTTCGGATGTTTGATATTAATTCGATATATGATGACTCTTGCTCTTTAAGGAATTTAAAAGGGAGTTCACCGTTATTCCGTTTATAGTGTGAGTTGGATACGGAGATTATTATTGAGTATAAGTTGATGATATTTCTATCCAGATCTAATGTCAAAGAGTTGGATAAATCTTTTAATTAAGATACGAGTTTCCTAAATTGATTGAGATAAGTTGGATAGAAATAATCTTCGGTTATTTGATATGAAATTCTGTGGTGTAAACGTATATTATTTAACGAATTCGGAAGATATTATTATTATATCGTTATTCCACTTATAGTATTCATTGATTATGAGAATTGGTATCAAATATAAGTAGATACAATTTCTGTGTAACTTATGTTCAATATTGATTGATTTGGGTTTTGTCGTGAATCATGTCTTCAATAATATCATTCTTGAAACCCAATGAGATTGAGTTATTGAAATTCATGTCGTAATTTGGGGATTTAATCAAATCTTTGATTTGAGAAATTAAAAATAAGGAATTGGGAAGGAAGTATAATCTTTTAATTAAGATTAAAGAATTGAATGTTGGGAAACCGATTTAGTTGGAAACTATGATTGAAATGTGGGTAAGGATTTTCAAAGGAAACTGGTTTTTTGATAACAAATTAACAAATGGGAAGTTAATTAAGGGTTTAAGGCAAACTTATCTTTGATTTAAAAGGTGTATTTTAAAGAAGAAAAGTTAAATATGGATTTTATTATAATTTGAGAATGGATTTAAAGAAGTTTAATTTAACAAAAATCCAAGATGAAAGGAGATTTGGTTGAAAGCCTGTGTGTTCTGTAATTGTATTTTTTAATTGTGCTTATTATTTGGAAAGACCGGGATCGGATGTATGTCCGAAAACCATTCCAAGTAATAATACGATCTTGTTGAGACATTGAAGACAGTATTGAAGACCGGGACCCTTCGTATCATAAGGGCGACTTGCTGAATGTCTCAAATGGGTAGCTCCCATTTGCAGATGGATTTTATATCAGCTAAGTGGCAAGACGCCCAAACGTATGTGAAGGAATTCCGGATTGTGGTTTCATTCAGACCCAGAATGTACTTGTATGGATTGTGTGTCTGATATTATAATTGACTGTGCAATTATCTCTATGTAAATATATGTTTGTTTGGTGGGGGAGAATTTATTCTCTTGCTTAACACCCTTCTCTAAGACGTTTGAGTTTATAGGTTATATGTTGACTGAAATCAGTGATGCATTGTGAATGGACGATGTGGCATACTTAAGTTATCTGATGAGCTATGGATGATCTAAGTGTGGCTTATTTAAGCGTAGCTTTATGTATATCGGGACCTCGACAAGCCTCACACCCGTGTGAATGGCCAAAACAGGAAGAAATGCAGTAGGGTTATGGAGTGTTGTCTCCTTCTAGATAAAAGGTGTACTATGATCTGGAGCCTATGTATTAACCTATATGGTAAAAGCATCTACTTTTGTGGTTGTTGTTGGCACGCGCTCGGAAAGGTCGGTAATGACCGGGAGATGACATACTCAGGCGTACTCTAAGTTACCTAGTTACAGAGGTAACCCGGCCTTGTGTTGGCATGAGGAGCATCATTGTTGATCTTCGGACATCCCTCTAGAGGTGTTCAAAATTCGGTTTGGAAGGAAGTTCCTTTACCTGGCGATTGACGAAAATCCAATCTCCGCAACGAGCCCATACGATTTTAGTTGTATACCATACGTCAGTATAATATATGGTACCTATTCTGGCTAAGATTGATACATTTACTTTCGAAAGCATTTTTCACACCATATTATAGTATTGAAAGAGGACTTTACGTATCAAAGGCAATTTTGACTGCGTAAGGAGAAACCTCGCCCATGTGTGCGTTTTCATTGTGTGTGTGCCGAGAGACCTTATGTTAGTTTCATTTTTCAAAATGTCATTGCGAATTTCTATGCACTGGTATTCACATGGAATAAACCCGTTCCGCATTAGCGGCGTGGTCCGATGAATTACCTAACTTTAAAATTAACCCTAAAGACAACTGTTTTAAGTTCTCACACCAGTCCCATGACTGATTTGGAGTTTATTGTTCCCACACCTAAACTCTGACTGCCCATAATTTTTACAAGGGCAGCCTAGTAGTTTGGTTCGCAGATTTAGCCTTGGACTTGTTTGAAGCAGGATGCTGGTTTAGCTGAAGCTATTATATCTTGGAGCATGCATATTCTTCCATTGAGTTTAGTATCTTTTCCGCTGTCAAATCGATGTATTATGATGTTTCTCAAGTACCCCTAACAATCCGTCTTTGTGAACGGTTTAAGTTGGTTTAATTACCAGCGAAAACCGAGCAAAAAATGGGTCGTTACAACCCCTGTTCTGACTTTTCCCAATGGTAGCAAGGTGTTTACGGTCTACACGTATGCTTGTGGCATAGGGTTAGGCGTCGTGTTGATCCAAGAAGGTAGGTTGGTCTTCTATGGGAGTAGGCAATTAAGAGTTCACGAGAAGAACTACCCTACCAACGACTTGGAGCTGGCTACAATAGCGTTCGTATTTAAGTTTTATCGACACTTTCTACTGGGAGAAAGGTTTGAGCTCTACACTAATCACAAATCGCTAAAATATTTGTTCTCGCAGAAGGATCTCAATTTAAGGCAGCAATGTTGGACAGAGTTCCTTGCGCCTACGCTTTTGAGATAGCTCATAACCAAGCAGGGGAATGTGGTTGCGGACGCGTTGAGTAGGCAGAGGATGACCTTGAGTCCTCTATTCGTAGAGAGGCAGAGCTTGGAGTTTGTCTCGTCCTTTGATTTTAGGCCATCTACTGATTCTACGCCTAGCTTGTTGGAATCGTTGGAAGTGCGACGTACTCTTATGGAGCACATTAGATCCACATGACGAGAGGACTAGCAGTTAGTGGACATCCTAGATAGACCCAGTGGAGGAGAAACAAATAATCACCTAGCTAGATATTCTGTGGACGAGAAGGGGTAGCTACGTCAAGATGGAAGGCTGTGTGTTCCCAGAGTTGGAGACTTGTTGAGGACAGTTCTTGAGGAGGCTCGTCACTCTCGGATGATTATCCATCCGGGAGGTAACAAGATGTACTGAGATATGAAGAGAGTTTTCCATTGGACTTGTATGAAGAAGGAAATAGCAGAGTTTATGATCCAATGTTTGACTTGCCACCAATAAAGGCTAAACATAGAAAAACTAGTGGATTTCTTTAGCCTTTAAATATTCCATAGTGGAAGTGGGAGAGTGTCTCGATGGATTTTATTGATGGACTGTCCAGATCGAGGAAGGGCAACACGAGTATATGGGTTATATTAGACAGAATAACTAAGAGCAACCATTTTATCCCCATCAAGAGAAAGAGGACAAGAACTTGGCTAGCATCAATATACCTTAGAGAGATCATCCGACTTCATGGTGTACCTTCAGTATAGTTAATGACCGGGACCCCATCTTCACGAGTGAGTTTTGGAGGAGCTTGCAAGAAGGCACTAGGTACACAATTACAACTTAGCACAGCTTATCACCCTCAGATCCATGGACAGACTGAGACGGTCAATAGGGTACTTGAGGATTTATTGAGACTGTGTATCCTAGACTTCGGAGGGACTTGGGAGGAGCATATCCCATTAGTTGAGTTTTCCGACAATAATAGTTACCTATTAAGTATTGGTGTGACACCCTTCAAGGCACTTTATGGATAACCCTGCAGATCACCGACATGTTGATGGGAGTCTGCGAACAGACTTCTACTTGGGACTAAGATAATTAGAGAGACCTCTGAGAAGATAGACCTTATTTGCAGATGGATAAAAGCAGCTCAGGACATGCAAAAGTCAAATGCCGATCAAAGGAGGACTGACTTAGAGTTTAAGGTAGGAGATATGGTGTTTATCAAGATGTCACCTTTAATAAATGTTGTTCTCTTTGGCTCGGTAGGGAAGTTGGCGCCGAGGTTTAGCCATTCCCCATAGTTGAGAGGATAGGCCAGATAGCCTATGGAGTTAGACTACCAGAGAGGCTGGCGGGAGTTTACGACGTATTCCATGTTTCCCACTTGAGGAAATGCCTATAAGATTCAGAAGAGGTAGTTGATCAAAGTACACTTGAAGATGTTGAAGTTGAAAAGGAGACATTAGTTTGAAAAGTTCCTACCCTTATTCTTGGATTGGAAGGTAAGAACTGACGCAATAAGGAGATTAAGTTAGTAAAGATGCAATGGGGGGGGGGGGGGGAGATCGTGACGATGCGACATGGGAACCTTAAGACAATATTTGTGCTTCTTTACCCGTTTCTATTTGGGAGTATGTTCTTAATTCTTTTCTAAGCTTTTGAATTCGAGTTTGTTTTCTTCCTATCGTTTGAATCTCAATCCTTAGGTAGAAGCCTACAGTTAAAAACATGTGTTTGAGACATGTTATGATTGATGGTTGCAAGTGGACGTAAGTGTTTGCTAGTGGATGCATATACACACACAGTAAGCACTGGATCGGCTCAAGCACTTACATATTGCATATGGATGTATGCACATTTTTATTTTCCAATGGATGAAAATGGTTGAATCATCACATGGATGTTGCACTTTGGTGAATGATTGTGCACACTATAGAACATATAACTACTATTAGGATCCTTTTGCATACATATTGAATACTGATACAGACGTATATTGCAATAAGGAGGTCAACTGAATCAGCACGCTGCCTTATTTCGCATTAATGTAAGGACATATAAACAACACCTTTGCATATGTTCATACAAAGCATTAGAAATTTAAAGGACAGTGGATGCCAATGGTTGATGGATGAGTAGATGGGTGTAGGTAATAGTTGATACCGTTTTCTTAAGTTGGAGATTTCGGGGATGAAATCCTTTAAGGAGAGGAGAATGTAACATCGATAATTTAATACAATCTAATTTATTTTTATTTTTTTGCAAGGCTGACCGGTTTTTATAGTGTTCCGTAACACTTTAATACACCATAATTATATAAATATGCTAATAAAATGAATATTTATTAATAAAATATTCGGAATTAGTTAAAACAGACTTTATCGTTGCGTTCACTATGAAATTCTGGTTCAGATAGACCCTTGGTTTTCTTAAATCGTACTAAGTATGAAGAAATTATGAATAAATGAAGTTTGAACTAAAGTTAATATAATTTAAAATTAATTTACTCAGAAAGCAATGGTCAGGAGTCGACCAGAACATACATGGGTCGACCCATGGGTTGAAACTTGGGTCGACCCATGCTGAAGGTGGGTCGACCCACCTGTAAGCAGGTCATATTCCTACAATTGAAATTTGGACAAGATTTTTGTTAAAATTATCTGCTTACTCAGCGATGATGTGCATTGAAAGGTTTGATTTTATAACCTAATATCCTATGATTTAGATTATCCTAACTTTATATAAATAGGCTAACAACCTCATCATTTTCTTACACCAAACATTTCTTCATCTTCTTCCTCCTCTAAGTTATGTTTTAAATAAAATTAAGAAAATGTCGAGGTGCTGTGTTTTAAATAAAATTAAGAAAATGTCGAGGTGCTGCCATAACTTAGATTGAAAGGATAATTCTTGTTATTCTTCTATAACAATTTCAAAGGCTTTTCTGGATCTAATACATATCATTGTGAGTTTTAAGCTTTTTTAGATCTGCAATTTAAAAAGGTTTTTGACAGTAAATATATTGGATCTGAAATAAGCATTGCATATAAGTTAATTCTTATATGTCATTGTTCTTTTGATTACTGTCACTTACCTATTCAGGTATCAATTATTATATGTTTATATGCAAATATTTCTTCCTTATCCCCTTTCTGTCTTTATTTTTATTTATAGTCTTTTATGCCTATTTGTTCAGTTTGAGTTGTGATCTATTTTCTCCTTTTCCTTTTTATTTTGAGCTGAGCCTAGGCCATTGAAAGCCTATGCCTTTTTCGTTAGATTTGCGTAAAATTGGAATAATATGTAATAATAGAAAAAAAGGAGATTTGGGCATATTGGTAGTTGGTCACCATTAACTATATAATTGGGATAATTAAAAAAGAAGAATATGCAAACATGGTAATCAGAATAGGTTGGATTTAATTAGAACATGTTATGGAAAATATGTGGATCAGACATAAATTAAGTAAAACATGTTACTGTAATCTATATACATCTGAGCAGGTTCTTGTATGATTTGGGGAAGGGTTGTTACATTTAATTAGAAATGTCATTTATACTCAGGAAATATAACATAGGGTTATATGTTGCTTATTAATGAACTTAAACCTGCTAAGTTAAACCTGTTTAACTAATAAGCCAAAGGTTTCACGTCTGCTGTTAATATCTGGGGGGTTCTTAAAATCTAGTATACATGGGGGACCAAGCCTAGGGGTGGCTTGTATTAATTCTGTAGTTGTTTGGAATTTGTATCAGTTAATATCCCTGTTGGTATCATCTCGGAGCCTCGTACTAGGTAGAGGCTAAGACACACTTTATTGATCTGGATTGTAAGAGGTTCAAATCTTGGAGTGGGCACGCGCACATTCCGGCGAAGTCATGAGCATGCATGGGTCCAATGGGGGAATATAAGACGTTGTAACACCAACGGATAGGGCTGCGTCTTTTAAAAATGATGGCTTCTGGATTGATATCACTGACCATCGTATTTCACAGGCTATTCGTGTTTGTAGGGAGCCGATCATTGGGCAGTAATTAAGGTAAAGCCTAATCATGTTATTCTGATAGTTGGTGGAGACACTTGTTCTTGAGATATGAGTGGGAAGCTTTCTGGATCTTACCTTATGTCGTTTATTTCGTACTTATGTATTTTACTGCATTTCTTATATAGTATCGTTTGTCTGTCTTGATACTTCTTACGTATGCTAAAATCACTGAAACTCACCAGACTTTACGTATGGCCTTCCCCGTAGGTTCTCAGGGTGGTGTATTGCAGCAGCGACCATGGTTCTTTCTTTCAGCTTATACTTAGTTTATTTCTCACTCGATCTATTACTCTAGTTTTCATTCTTTGTTATTGTTATGGATTATGAGGGTTTTATTGGTTTTTTACTTGTACTCTGATGGCTTATATTTCCACAAGACAAATGGTTATGATTATGACTTACAACATTTGACAATATAATGTTGAATTTGGTTTTATAATAAAATTTTGAATATTTTTCTACTGCATTATGTATTCTATCTTGTGACATTAGTCTCTGTATTATTATTGCGCTTCACAGAACTTAATACATCATCATATGAGTGACATTAAGGGACGTGGGGTGTCACACACATGCTACCCTTAGTGCGATCACTGAGTGTATGCAGTTAGAGTTTCTTTCCGGTTTCAATTTGCTGCCACCATTTGAGGCAACAAATGATTTCTAGGTGTTATGGAGGTAAAACCAGGCTTGACAGGAAGGATTATTAGTGAGAAAGACTGGGATGATGAGTTGAGGTCATTAAAGGAAAAGATTTTTAAGGGAGAATCTTTTTCTCATTCAGATAGATATTCTATTGATAGTGGTAGTGGTTTGATGGGAGATGGCCGACTTAGTGTCTTTTGGGATGAAGATCGTAGGAAGGAGATTCTTGAGGAGTGTCACAGGTCGGGGATGACCATACACCCTGAGGAGACAAAATGTTTAGGGATATGAGAAGAAGATTTTATCAGGAAGGAGTGAAGAAGGATGTTGTAGAATTTATTGCTAGATGTTTGACTTGTTAAAAAGTCAAGGCCGACAAAGGTAAGCCTGGAGGGCTGTTATTAACCATAGAGGTTCCCACTTGGAAATAGGAACACATTTCTATGGATTTTATTGATGGGCTTACTAATAGTCCAAATGGAAATGAAGCTATTTGGGACATCGTGGATCAGTTAAAAAAGAGCGCCCATTTCATCTTGATCAAGAAAAGTAGAACCACCGCTTTATTGACTCAGTCATATGTCAAGGATATTGTTAGATTGCATGGGACTCTGACTTCTATAGTTAATGATAGAGATCCATTGTTTACTAGTGAATTTTGTAAGAGTCTTCAAGTAGCTTTAGGGACAAAATTTAGTTTGAGTATAGCCTATCATCCGCAAACCAATGGTCACACAGAAAGATCAACAGAGTTCCAAAGGATCTGCTTAGAGCCTACATCATTGATTTCGGAGTAGCTTGGGATCAGCACTTGCCTTTGATAAAATTTTCGTATAATAAAGTTACCAAGCAACGATTGGTGTGGACCTTGCGAGGCATCATACCGGTGACTATACATATCGCCTACTTGTCGGTGGGAAACTACCAACAAGATTCTACTTGAACCAGACCATATCTGCGTGTCTACAGAGATTATCTCTTTGATTCGCTAGAGAATGAAGGCTATCCAGAACCTGCAGAAGTCATAAGCGTATAAGAGGAGGAAGGAACTAGAATTTAGTGCTGGAGATTTAGTATTTGTTAAAGTTTCCCCTCTTAAGAAGACAGTCTAATTTAGGAAGACTAGGAAGTTGGCTTCCAGATTTATTAGGCCATTCAGGATTGTGGATAGGATTAGGAAGATGGCTTGTCGTGTGGAACTTCCCGAGCGCTTACCGGGAGTCCATAACGTTTCCATATTTCTCATCTTCAGAGATGCCTTTATGATTCACCCGTCAGACTCGAGCTAGATGGTATTTGGGGACTTAGGAAGCTTTGATATGGAGTTTAGGGTGTCTGTGCCACTGCAAAGATTGAGGAGCACAGAATTAAAAACTCTACAATAAATTTATTCGACTCATCTATGTATAATGGGGAGATAACCCTGCGGAAAGCACATGGAAAACTGGGGAAAAGATTGGGAAAACTCATCCATAGATTTTCACGAGTAATTATTTCCTCCCAAATTTCCGTTTATGGATGTGTTGTGGTTACTAGATTGGATGGTAGGATGTGATTGCAACACAAAAGCACCGTGCACTCATATAAAATTACATTTATACTAGGGTGTTTTGCATACATATGGCATCAGGTACTACACATACACGGTAGGACTGAGCTCACTTTAGCAAGTCTACAGTTCTCAATCACTATGAGTTATGGATGTTTATGGATGCTTATAAAATAACATAGGTATACAACATGGTTGTTTAGAGCGAGTTATGTTCTTCGCCCGTTCAAAAGATTTCGGGACGAAATCTCTAATAAGGTTTGAAATTCAAATAGATTATATATAAATCTGGAATATATTTATGTAGAGATTGGCATGAAAAAATATTCCAAGCAGATTTGAAATTGTGTATATATATTCATATATATTAGGTGATAAGGATAATCAATCTAACAAAAAAATATTTAGAATTTATAACAAAAGCAGGAGGATTATATCCTCCTAGCCGACACCCGAAGGGGCCCGACCACCCTTATAGAAAGGGGGTTCCCTAATAGAGGGGGTCAACTGCCCTCTTGGGTGTAGAAGTGGGGGTAGTGTGTTTTATTCGGGAGTTTTATGCAAATGCATTAGTTAGGACGTCCATGTTTAATTTGATTAATCTAACAGCCTATACTTACACTTACAACTACAAAAAGAGCTCCCTAGCTACACTGAAAACCCTATTCTCATTCCTCTATATGCCTTCATTATGTTCTGGCATTGTCGATTCCATAGAACGGTTAGGATCTCTTCTTTCTCTCTTATCTTCATTCTACCTTCTCTAATCTAAGTTCTCTAAAGATTTAGTATTCTAGAATCTGGTTTATATATATAAGGTTCTAATTCTTATTTGTGTGTGTATATATATATATATATATTATATAAAAGGATTGGAGCACGGTTTTGTAGGTTGAATCCAAATTCAACTCTACAAGCAAATTATACTCTTGTCTATCTCAATTCAATGCAAGTGGAAATCATTTGAGTTTGTTATTTACTATGATTTGATAGTATAATTTGGATTATTATGCCTATGAAAATTTGGATTTATACGAAAAGAAAATAATGTCAAATCCCCAAAAACTTCCATTATTTATGTTTGTATGTAGAAATGGTCGATCAATTATAGCTAGGATTGGATTATTAATGTAATGGAAGAAAAGGCATTTAAGTGTTGGTATTATTCTTGAATAGGGTCTAACTCCCTTATTATAAATCTGTAAATTCATATACATAAGTATATTTTGGTTGCAAAAGCTTAAGGACTTGAATATTGCAATTTTAATAGGTTTAAATATCTATTTCTAAAATAAATCGTTTGAACGCATTACTTGCAAATTATTAAAGTATTAAGATTTCGTACACGAAAACTACATAAAAAGTGGATTAGTACCAAAAAGAGGATTTTACTTAATAATTTAGTAATATTACACCTTGTCTCTATTCTATTATTGAAGTAATCATTTAAGCCTTGGTTATAAGTTGTACGTAGATATTTTTATTTCCCATTTTATCAATTATTGTGAATATTCATATTGGACCAATTATAGGTGTAACAACCCGTATTTTCAATAACCTATTATAACATAAATCGAGGCAAAATTTAATTTATAAATCTGAATCAAGGGAAACGGGCTATGACATTGCGTTCGTCTCGGAAAAATACGCGAAATAGAGTCCGAGTTTTCGAAAATCGGAGTCTGTATGACCCAATTAAGGCCCAATGAAGTTTTCAGAAAATTTCAAGTTCAAAACAGATTTCGAATTTCGGGTTCAAAATTCGAAAAACGGTCAGATTGGGCTAGGCGGGAAAATTCCCGCCAGAGCACCCAAGTCGACAGCCCTGTCGACTTGGGAGTCGACTTGGTTGGACCCAAGTCGACAGCCCTGTCGACTTGGCTGTCGACTTGGTTCAGCCGGGCAGTTTTGCCTGGTGCACCATTTTGGGGTTTTGGTTAGGTTTTGGGGCCAGATTCGGTTTTAAGGGCTGAGATTGGAATTAGGGTTTAATCCTAAGGTTGAAACTAATCCTAATCTCTATAAAAAAGCCCCTAACCTAACCCTAAATCATCATTATTCAACCCTACAACTAAACTATGGCAAAATTATTCCTCTCATGACCTCCACTCTCTTCATAAAATTTCTAAGTTATTTCTATGAGAGATTTTCAATGCATACAAGTGTTTTCAAGCTTGTATGAGTGTCATTAGCTTGCATTCAAGTCAAGTTTCCATATTTACATCATAAAGCAAGGGTTTTGATCATTTTGGCTCAAGGGTTTTTCTATTAGAGCTTGCATTTTGGGTTTATTTGATTGCATAAGGGCTTTGTCTCAATCTATATATATATTTTTTTGTCTTCATAAGCATTGTAAGCCCTTTTCTACTTTCATATTTAAACTCTAAAGTTAAATGAATGATGCAAGTTTGGTTGATCATTATGATATGCAAGTTTGCCATGATATGCAAGTTTACTATGTTATGTTATGCAAGTTTGCCATGATATGCAAGTTTACTATGTTAAGTTATGCAAGTTTGCCATGTTATGATATGCAAGTTGTCATGTTATGTATGCAAGTTTGGGTGGATCATTTTACTCATGTTATCATGTTATGCAAGCTTACCTTGAGTATATGAACATAAAGCTTCAAGCTTTATGCTAAAGGTTGCATTTTGGCAACATGTAGGTTATCATATCTCTCATGATAACTTGCATGTGAGGCTAAATGCGAACTTATGGCCATTTCTACATGTCATTTATCACCATGTATCACCAATATGCTAAGTTTGGTTTTATGCATGCTTTTAAGGCCTAAAAATGTAATATGCAAGTATATGAACATATGTACATTTCATATGCCACCATGTTAAACTTGTGGCTTCAACACCTTTATGTCATGATTATGCCAAGTTCCCTCTTTCTATCCTTTATGCGCTATTGCGATATGTAAGCGATGGGATTGCGTTTGGGGTTGGGTAAACTTAAAAGACATAAAAACATAAGATTGGGAATTTACCTATTAAGTTAGGTCTACCCATTGGGAATTTACCTATTAAGTAAGGTCTACCCAAATGCTTGAAAACTTGTAATATGTTTTGGAAACATGATGGACATGACACTTAGAAAATATAAGTGTGACCAACTCGAGGTTGGGTTGAGTTTGTAGCGTAAACCTACCCGGAACCGACCGGCTTAACTAGTTGCTACAAACAATAGGACCCAATGTGAGAAGTTGGTCATGTTGTACCTTGAACCCGAGGTTAGACCAAGTTGTGGTATAAAGCTACCCGGAACCGACCGGCTTAACTAGTAATCGCAACGAAGTCTAATGTGAGAGGTTAAGGCACATTAATTAATTAATGCCTCATGATTAGGGTTTAAGTCATGGTCCACTTAATACTTAATCAATGTGGGCTTGGTAGATTAATCAGGGTTAAGTCGTGAACTCATCGTTACACTTAACCAAGTTAATCCATGATTAGTAAAAGGGTTAAACCGTACTTAACCCACTAGAAAATCCTAGCAATGGGGGTCCACTCCAGCAGTAATCCCAAGTTTGTATCATTAAGACCCAAGGGACTAGGCTAGGGTGGGGCACGATTACTGGACTTGAGGTAAGTGACCAAAAACGACGGCCGAGTGGTACGCCGGTGTAGTTCCGGACGGACTATGGTCGTGCACATAGTCCGTAGCCGGAGAAAACATGCACGGGTACCAGTAGATCCAGACTGTGCACTTATGTTTATGGTGTCCAGGGGTTTACACCCTAGGGCTTGATACACCCGAAGGGTGGACCCGACACAGTCCGACTACAATTATGTTTGGGCCATATTGACACCAACACTTGACGAGTTAGGCTTAGGGAGCCGATCGATTAGACCGTTTGGTTGGACCTCGTATTAGGGTCATTTCATGTTATTGGGCCAAAGCTTGGGCCAAGGGATCAATACTTGTTTATTCAAGTCATTTAGCTTGCTAGTACACCTGTGGCGCAAAAACCTTAAACCTGATTATGCGATGACACCTTTATCTACCTTGTTAGTTAATCATCATGCTAGTATGTTGTTATCCTTATGTTCATCCCTGCTTCTCATGTCAGTTAACTTTATCAGTTTACATTGATTGTAGTAGGGCTTACTCAGTCTTTTTGACTGACCTGTTTTTCTTTCGCCTCTTTTCTTCCGTTTCTCCCCCCCCCCCCCCCCCCCAGGTTCTCAGGGTGGGAATATTGGAGCTTAGCTTGGATTTCTGATCGCTTGCTTGTAGGATTTTAGCTCATGTACGGTCTTGACATGAAGCTAGCTATGACTATCACTTATTTTGGGGATAGTACTTATGTATTTCAGTTTTTCAGTGACGTTGTTTTTATCTAGACTTGTGTATTTGGAATGTTGACATTATGTTGTACCAGACTTGTTTTGAAATAGTTTGAAATCTTCCGTTGTTTTACTTATCTTATTTACTCTGTTTACATATATACATATGTTCTTGTTCTGCCTTGATATATCATTATGCATGTTTACCTGATTCAAACACCCCTCCAAATCAGAGTGCTTGCAAGAGCCACCCTGGCGGAGGTGGGGTGTTACATTTGGTATCATAGCATATGGTTTACGAGAAGGAACAAAAAGGTTTTTAAAACTTTTGGAAAACTATTTTCAAAACCAAGTATAAAGTATTTTCCAAAGAAAAGTCTAGTTTATTTTAAAGGCTATTCCCCAAAAAGCCATTAGCAAAAATTCCTTCGTTTTCCTCCATTCTGAATCTATCTTTTTCTTCATTTTCAGTATGGCCAATAACTTTGCCATTCCGGAGGGAGTACACGTACCTGTTTGGTATAGGAGACTTTTGGAGGCTAGGGCGACCGAAGCCGACCCCGCAGATGTTCCTCCTCCTCCTCCTCCGGTGGTTAATGTTTCTCCTCCTCCTCCCATAGCTGATGTTTCTCCTCCCCCTCAGCCTCCACAAGCGGATTTTGCGGAAACTTGTAAGAACTTTAAGATGATGGGTGGAAAGAATTTCATTGGAACCGAGACTTATGTAGAGGCAAGGAATTGGTTGAAAGAAACCGAAGATCTTTTTGCCTTCTTTGATATAGATGACCGTAGGAAGGTTTTATTGGCAGTGTGGTTGCTAAAGGAAGAAGCTGCACGTTGGTGGGTGGTCACCACCGCTACTAGGCCAATTGAGACTTGGGATGACTTTCGGGGAAAGTTTGGACTAAGGTTCCTATCACTGAAGCAAGGGGACATGACTATTAGGGAATACATAGATAAGTTTAATCAACTAGCTCGGGTCGGTTTGGACTTGGTTAACACACCTCAGAAGAAGGCCCTATACTTTGCTCTAGGATTAAACGAGCCATTACATGGTTTGGCCATATCTCATATACCCTTGGGGGCAACTTTCGAGAGTTTGGTGAATATGGCCCTACTCAAGTGAAGAGAATAGGAGTGACAAGAAGGAGGTCAAGATGAATGAGTCTCAAAACAAGGAAACGGAGCCTAAAAAGGAAATGAAAAAGAAGGAGGAGAAGTCTGAAGATAAGAAGGAAAAGAGGTGCTTTACTTGTGGAAGCTTGACTCATCTAAACAAGGATTGCAGAAAGAGGAAGGGCACTTGCTTTGACTGTGGAGAAATGGGACACTTCACTAGGGACTGCCCGAAGAAGGGAGGGCCTACGTCGGAAGGAACGGTGAATTCCGGGAAGCAAGGCAAGAACTCCAAAAACTGCAAGAACAAGAACAAGAGTCAAGGCAACAAGGGGAACAATAGCAAGGGCAATAACGACAAGAGGAAGTGCCATTATTGCGGTTCAGTTGGGCATCTTATTAAGGATTGTAGGAAGAGAAAAAGGAAGAGTGGTGAATGCTTTCATTGTGGTGAGTTTGGACATTTCAGCAAAGATTGCCCGAAGAAGCAAGGGCAAGGTCAGACTCAGTGTGCAAGACCATCTGGAGGGCGAATTCATCCCCTCAACATCGTTCTTCCAACTCATGATCGAGGTAATGTTTCTGTTAAAAGTCCTGTTTACATTTCTGATTTTCCTGTTCGTACTTTGTTTGATTCTGGCGCATCGCATAGTTTATTTCATCTGATCTAGTTGAAAGTTTGCACCTAAGTACTAGTCTAGTTAATGATCCCGTGTGTGTTTCAAATCCAATTAGGGGTTCCGCCCATTTGTCTATGATCTGCGTGGATTTGAAAATTTCTATCTTGAGTGTAGAATTCTCGTGTGATGCTTATATTCTCGCTTTCATGGGGTATGGGTTGATTTTGGGCATGGATGGGTTGTCCAGTTTTGGAGCCATCCTTGATTTTAGAGCATAGGGTTGTGAGGCTCATGACTCGCCTCGGTAATACCCTAAAAATTTCTTGTAACCCTATGGGTCCCGTCATGTTATGTTATCTTGAATCCCTCAACTCGTCTATCGATAGTTTGCAATCGGTGAGGGTGGTCCGGGAATATCCTGATATCTTGGGTGAAGTGAAGGGCGGTTACCCCTAAGAGAGAGATTGATTTCCGCATTTATCTGGTTGATAATGCCAAGCCAGTTACGTGGCCGGTTAGGCACATGGTCCCGCAAGATGAGAGTTAAGAAAGCAAGTCAAGGAGTTGCTTGAGAAGAACTTCATACGATGAAGCATTTCCGAAGAGGGTGCTCTAGTAGTATTCGCTACTAATGTGGACAGTTCGCTTCGCCCGTGTGTTGATTATCGTGAGTAGAACAAGAAGAATAGACAACCATTACCAAGGATCGATGATTTGTTTGATCAGCTTGTAGGAACATCTGTTTTCTCTTGATCTTGCCACTGGATTCCATCAGCTCAGAGTAGCTGAGGATAGTATAGACAAAACTGCGTTCAGAACTCCAGATGGATTCTTAGAATGGCTAGTCATGCCATTCGGTTTGACTAATGCACCCGCCTACTTCGTGGACTTGATGAGTAGGGTGCCTAGGGAGTTCCTGAACAAGTTTATGGTAGTCTTTGTAGAAGATATCCTGACTTTCTTAAAGAACGAGGAAGAACATGCTAGACATCTCAAGGAGGTGATGGATACGCTTAGAGCCCATCAGTTGAAAGCCAAGTCCTCCAAATGTCATTTTGGAGAAAAGAAGTTAGATTTCTTGGGCACATAGTCACTAAGCAAGGCTTAGCGGTGGATCCCGCTAAAGTGGTCGCGGTTTAAGACCAGAAAGCTCCGACGAGGACAATTGAAGTAAGAAGCTTTCTCAGTTTAATTAGTCAGTTAGCGTCCCTTGAGTTTAGACCTACCCTTCTGGATCAAGTAGGGACTTCACAGAAGGAAGACCCGCAGTTAGCCGAGATCATGGAAAAGTTGATTCGAGGCGAGATGTTAAGTCACCTCGCTATAGATGACAAGGGATGGCTAAGACGCGATGAGAGAAAGAAAGTTCTTGAGGAAGCGCATCGCTCTAAGTTGACTATACATTCGGGCAGAGATAAGATGTATAAAGATATGAAGCGCATTTTCTTTTGGTCTGGGATAAAGAAGGATGTGGCGGAGTTTGTCTCTAGATGTATCATTTGCCAGCAAGTTAAGGCCGAGTCAAAGAATCCCGGTGGGCTATTGCATCCTCTAGACGTTCCACTATGGAAGTGGAAGAGTATTCCCATGGATTTTATCGATGGATTACCAAGGTCAAGGAAAGAGAATACGAGCATGTGGGTCATAGTAGGTAGACTCACGAAGAGTGCTCATTTCACTCCGGTAAAGAGCGAAAGGACTGCATCATAGCTAGCGACAGTTTACTTTCAAGAAATAAGGAGGTTGCACGGGGTTCCCTCAAGTATAGTTAGTAACCGTGACTCAATCTTCACTAGCCAGTTTTGAGATAGTCTACGGGAAGTCATGGGAAAACGGCTGAGTCTAAGGACGTCCTATCATTCATAGGCAGATGGTTCATTTCGTTCAAGCATGAGTTATAGAAAATCACGTTAGTAAGAGCAATTGGCAACGTGGATTGGTATTTCCAAGAAAAGTTCTGCTGCGTGGAATACTTTATAGTAAGTAAACGAGATCCAGGATTCACTGGTGAATTTTGGGGAGCTTGCATGAAACCATGAGGTCATAGTTATGTTTAAGCCAAGAATGATAGAAGAGTAAGTGAAAGAGGAAGACGAGAGGCGACAATGAAATGGGTTCCAACTCATATTTGGAAATAAGAGTTAAGAAGCTAAGAAATCATGAGGTAAAAGACGGTCAAAGCACAGTGGAGTTAAGCTCAAGGAAACGTGACTTAGAAGACTGAAGGCTAGATACGCGCATCATATCTCTTTTTAAGAGCATATCCTTGATCCTTGTTTTCCTGTGGAACTTACTCGCATGTTATCTTTTTACGTATATCCTCTCGGTCCCATTCTCGGTCCTATTTCTGTCGGGAGGTATGAATTATTGGCTAGTAATACATGTCAGGGTTTGAAGGGGTCCGTTAGGTTGACTAAAACTTTTGGGCTTTTATAGAATATGGGTTGGGTTAGGAAGGGATTTCTTGTAATCCGAAAAGGAGTATATCCTGCTTATCTTCCCGATCTCTTTGTAGCATATCTTTTGCTATCCATGTTTGTCTTGATTATCTAGTTTATCATGTTAATCTTGTCATGAGAACCTTAGGTAGAAACCCTTTGGATGAAACATGTGTTTGAAACATGTTATGCTTGATGGTTGCAAGTGGTTGCAAGTGTTTGCAAGTGGTTACTCGTGGATGCATTATACACGTTAGGCACTAGATCGGTTCACACACTCCTCATATTGCATATGCATGAGTGTTTATGCTTATTCATGGATGAAAATTTTTGTGTTATCACATGGATGTTGCATATGGATGCATGTTATGTGCACACATATAGATGTTATACATTATGTTAGGAAGTGCATACATATGGATTCATTTCACTAACATAATTTGCATTGATGATATTTGCATTAGATAAGTACATATACACACACCTTTGCATATGTTCATACAACATTTAGAATCTTGTAAGGACAATGATTGCTCGTGGATGATGTTTTGAGTAGATGGTTGTTGGATGGTAGGATATGTTCTTCCTAACTTAGAGATTTCGGGGACGAAATCCTTTAAGGAGGGGGGAATGTAACAACCCGTATTTTCAATAACCTATTATAACATAAATCGAGGCAGAATTTAATTTATAAATCTGAATCAAGGGAAACGGGATATGCCATTGCTTTCGTCTCGGAAAAATACGCGAAATAGAGTCCGAGTTTTCGAAAATCGGAGTCCGTATGACCCAATTAAGGCCCAATGAAGTTTTCAGAAAATTTCAAGTTCAAAACAGATTTCGAATTTCGGGTTCAAAATTCGAAAAACGGTCAGATTGGGCTAGGTGGGAAAATTCCCGCCAGAGCACCCAAGTTGACAGCCCTGTCGACTTGGGAGTCGACTTGGTTGGACCCAAGTCGACAGCCCTGTCGACTTGGTTCAGCCGGGCAGTTTTGCCTGGTGCACCATTTTGGGGTTTTGGTTAGGTTTTGGGGCCAGATTCGGTTTTAAGGGCTGAGATTGGAATTAAGGTTTAATCCTAAGGTTGAAACTAATCCTAATCTCTATAAAAAAAGCCCTTAACCTAACCCTAAATCATCATTATTCAACCCTACAACTAAACTATGGCAAAATTATTCCTCTCATGGCCTCCACTCTTTTCATAAAATTTCTAAGTTATTTCTATGAGAGATTTTCAATGCATACAAGTGTTTTCAAGCTTGTATGAGTGTCATTAGCTTGCATTCAAGTCAAGTTTCCATATTTACATCATAAAGCAAGGGTTTTGATCATTTTGGCTCAAGGGTTTTTCTATTGGAGCTTGCATTTTGGGTTTATTTGATTGCATAAGGGCTTTGTCTCAATCTATATATATTTTTGTGTCTTCATAAGCATTGTAAGCCCTTTTCTACTTTCATATTTAAACTCTAAAGTTAAATGAATGATGCAAGCTTGGTTGATCATTATGATATGCAAGTTTGCCATGATATGCAAGTTTACTATGTTATGTTATGCAAGTTTGCCATGATATGCAAGTTTACTATGTTAAGTTATGCAAGTTTGCCATGTTATGATATGCAAGTTGTCATGTTATGTATGCAAGTTTGGGTGGATCATTTTACTCATGTTATCATGTTATGCAAGCTTACCTTGAGTATATGAACATAAAGCTTCAAGCTTTATGCTAAAGGTTGCATTTTGGCAACATGTAGGTTATCATATCTCTCATGATAACTTGCATGTGAGGCTAAATGCGAACTTATGGCCATTTCTACATATCATTTATCACCATGTATCACCAATATGCTAAGTTTGGTTTTATGCATGCTTTTGAGGCCTAAAAATGTAATATGCAAGTATATGAACATATGTACATTTCATATGCCACCATGTTAAACTTGTGGCTTCAACACCTTTATGTCATGATTATGCCAAGTTCCCTCTTTCTATCCTTTATGCGCTATTGCGATATGTAAGCGATGGGATTGCGTTTGGGGTTGGGTAAACTTAAAAGACATAAAAACATAAGATTGGGAATTTACCTATTAAGTTAGGTCTACCCATTGGGAATTTACCTATTAAGTTAGGTCTACCCAAATGCTTGAAAACTTGTAATATGTTTTGGAAACATGATGGACATGTCACTTAGAAAATATAAGTGTGACCAACTCGAGGTTGGGTTGAGTTTGTAGCGTAAACCTACCCGGAACCGACCGGCTTAACTAGTTTCTACAAACAATAGGACCCAATGTGAGAAGTTGGTCATGTTGTACCTTGAACCCGAGGTTAGACCAAGTTGTGGTATAAAGCTACCCGGAACCGACCGGCTTAACTAGTAACCGCAACGAAGTCTAATGTGAGAGGTTAAGGCACATTAATTAATTAATGCCTCATGATTAGGGTTTAAGTCATGGTCCACTTAATACTTAATCAATGTGGGCTTGGTAGATTAATCAGGGTTAAGTCGTGAACTCATCGTTACACTTAACCAAGTTAATCCATGATTAGTAAAAGAGTTAAACCGTACTTAACCCACTAGAAAATCCTAGCAATGGGGGTCCACTCCAGCAGTAATCCCAAGTTTGTATCATTAAGACCCTAGGGACTAGGCTAGGGTGGGGCACGATTACTGGACTTGAGGTAAGTGACCAAAAACGACGGCCGAGTGGTACGCCGGTGTAGTTCCGGACGGACTATGGTCGTGCACATAGTCCGTAGCCGGAGAAAACATGCACGGGTACCAGTAGATCGAGACTGTGCACTTATGTTTATGGTGTCCAGGGGTTTACACCCTAGGGCTTGATACACCCAAAGGGTGGACCCGGCACAGTCCGACTACAATTATGTTTGGGCCGTATTGACACCAACACTTGATGAGTTAGGCTTAGGGAGCCGATCGATTAGACCGTTTGGTTGGACCTCGTATTAGGGTCATTTCATGTTATTGGGCCAAAGCTTGGGCCAAGGGATCAATACTTGTTTATTCAAGTCATGTTAGCTTGCTAGTACACCTGTGGTGCAAAAACCTTAAACCTGATTATGCGATGACACCTTTATCTACCTTGTTAGTTAATCATCATACTAGTATGTTGTTATCCTTATGTTCATCCCTGCTTCTCATGTCAGTTAACTTTATCAGTTTACATTGATTGCAGTAGGGCTTACTCAGTCTTTTTGACTGACCTGTTTTTCTTTCGCCTCTTTTCTTCCGTTCCCCCCCCCCCCAGGTTCTCAGGGTGAGAATATTGGAGCTTAGCTTGGATTTCTGATCGCTTGCTTGTGGGATTTTAGCTCATGTACGGTCTTGACATGAAGCTAGCTATGGCTATCACTTATTTTGGGGATAGTACTTATGTATTTCAGTTTTTCAGTGATGTTGTTTTTATCTAGACTTGTGTATTTGGAAAGTTGACATTATGTTGTACCAGACTTGTTTTGAAATAGTTTGAAATCTTCCGCTGTTTTACTTATCTTATTTACTCTGTTTACATATATACATATGTTCTTGTTCTGCCTTGATATATCATTATGCGTGTTTACCTGATTCAAACACCCCTCCAAAGTCAGAGTGCTTGCAAAAGCCACCCTGGCGGAGGTGGGGTGTTACAATAGGGAAATTAACTTGTATACCTTAATAGTGATTGACAGGATTGACATTTGAAACGTGGTTAGGTCGTTATTTTCTTTCGCATAATTCATGCCTCTTTATTTATATATTTATAGTGTAATTAAACATAATATTAATGCGTATTGAGTGCGTACTAAATACGGTTAAACAAGGAAATAGAATGTGAATTTCCCCATAGGAGTTTGTTTGCATGTGTATTAGTTAATAACTTTAATTATAATTAGTGGCACACAAACACGAGGTTAACCATTACTTGTAGTAGAAGCCTTACCAGAACCGACCAGCATACCCAGCATATACAAGTAAGATTGGTTAATGTTAGAGGTCTAGGTCCCCTGGGCCATTATAATTAGTACACTAAGACGTGAGGTTAAACCCAACTGGTACTAGATGTCTTCTCGGAACGCTCCGCAAATCCAACATCAATAAGTGGACGATTTATTGTGAGATGTCTAGAGTATATGTATATAATTGTATGTGAAGTAGGCCTGCCTTAGAAAAAGTATTAATTGGTTGGCCTACCTTGTTTGGGTTTTTAGTAGTTAGGACTAGGACCATTCCTAAGGTTCACTCCTTAGTTTAGGACCCAAGTCATGGGACTCGCCCTTACAATGTTCTAAAGTGGTCATTGGGTCCATCTTTCTATTAATAAAGTATTAATGGTCTTTATAGACAATAGCGTATAAGTAGGGTAGTTCTCTAAGTAATGTTCGCTTCTTATCTAAGGATTAGTGAAGGCTGACCTAGGGACAAATTATATATAAATGGCCTAAGGAACCACCATCCAAGGAAAGTACAAAGTGGCCAGGAGTTCACCCGTAAGGACAACTAGATAGTAACAAGTAGTCCCCCAAGGAGGGTCTTAAATAAAGTTGTATTCCAGCCCCAAACCTGGTAGTAAGTGGTCGTTGCTATTTCTCCCTCTATAGTGTATTTTATGATGTGGACGTTAGAGATGAGGTCTAAAGTGGCTAGGTGTCCGCCAAAGGGTACTAAGAGACTATAGGGATGTCCACCCTAGTAGAATTAGGTAATGGCCTTAAGTGATTAGGTATACCCCACCTCATGGGTATCAAGTGACTGTAAAAGAGTCCACCTTTAGATTTACATGTAGTCCTTAAGTGACTGTAAGGAGGTCCGCTTCATATGTTTTGTTGTGAATGTTTGTTTTTGTAGACATAACATGAAGAATTTACACTCCCAAATAAATGAAATAGTTATTCATAAACTTATACATTTTTCATTCACCAAAACTATATGTTCTGACCTCCCTCCTCTTAACATAAACATGTTAGTAGGCGAGGACCCTGGATCAGTGATGATTAGTGGTGATTGCTTGGAGGTGGACCCTTGCGGTAGAATTTAGTTATTTATGTTAGTAGTATTAGTATTGTTGTTGTTATCATTATGTATTTGGGATAATTATTGATGTACCTATTATCTACTGAGACTTGTTGCATTTGACATTTATGGTTTTATTTATGGTACATCTATTTATGAGATATTATATTTTATCCCTTCCACTGTGTGAGATTTTAATTTCGTTTAAATTTCTCTATGATATCTACTTTAGTATTTCTGTATAGGAACCAAGGATCCATTTAGAATGGATCTATGTTCTGATGGGCCTTTTCTAGATCGGAATTTAGGACCATTCCGGTTGGGTTATTACAGAAATCGTCTATAAATGAAACGAAATACTTGGCTCCACCTAAAGATGGTCACTAGGAGGGCCTCCAAACATCAGTATGCACATTCTCTAAAACATCCTTCGCTTTATGCTCTCCAGTGCCATATGAAATATCTATTTTCCTGCCAAGATCACACTCCTCACAAAAGCCAAACTTTGAAACCTAGCATTTTCAACTTAGCCAAGCTGTGATCACCAATATGGCTCATCCGTAAGTGCTACAATCTAGAAGAATCTGAATCAGCAGAAGTAACCGAGGATGATTCACCAACTATAGCAATGCCCCTCAATAAATAAAGATTTTATGCCCTCATACCTTAATAACAATCATGGAACACCTTTAATATCTTCATTTTCTCTCCATCGACTACAATCTTTCAACCCAATCCTACTCAAAGCCCGAACAAAAATCAGTCTCCTCCTCAAATCAGTTACATGTCTAGCATATGTAAGTACGAGAATTCATAGGTAACTCTTTTTTAAAAAGATTCGATGAATTTAATAGGAGTGTTGGCTAAGCTGAGAAGAAGCTCTTGAAAAAAGTCTTAGGTTAAAGTCGGGTCATTAGTCAACAACTAGCATAGCGCATTAACACCATTACTCCCTTCTTTCTTGTCAGAAGCAGATTCAATACGAGTAACATTGTCAAACATTCCGACTTTAACACTACCAACACCAACAATAAAATAAGAAGCATCATTTTCCATTAGAACATTTCCTCCATTAATCTCACGATACGTAGAGAAACAGTTCCTATCGGGTGCCAAATGATAAGACGTGCCAAAATCAACAAGCCATAAGTTGCTCTTTCCAATAAAAGCCAGCAAATGTAAATGCATTGGTATCACTCTTTGTGCCTCATGTCGCTGCAGTATGTACTGAAGCTTTCTTTGGGTATTTTATTCTTCATTTCAGTTTGGAACATTATACTACAAAATATCCAGATTCCATACAATAATTGCAAGTCAATCTATTAGGCCCCTTAGATTAAGAGTTTAACTTATTTCTGCCTCGACCATATTTAGACTTGCTTTGACTTTACTTCTCTGAATAGATATTCCTTTTGAGTCACTATCTATATTAGTTCTCTCCAAACTATCTCTCAATACCTTAGTATGCAAACTAGCCTTAACATTCGCAAGACTAATCCCACTTCAACCATATATCATGGAATTGATGAGAGCCTCTTTAAGCAAAGAAAACAAGAGGATCACTGCTTGAGCTTCATCTTTAATCTCAACATTTGTTGCCTTAAGGTTCATAGACAACGTAGTAAGAACGTCAACATGCTCCATTAAATCAACTCCAGGCTTTGTCTTAAACAACAGAATTTGTTTGACTTCATCAGATTTTCAAAACAACTCTTTTCGTTCTAATAGAGGACTAGGTCTTCCTGCGCCGCCTACTACTTTTTCTTCATTTTTCTCTTCTGCATCATTTATCATTACTCCATTTCTATTTCCCATTATGATATCATCTGATCCTTCTCTATCTTACCTAGTTTTCTCCCGTTCGATGATTTGGTTGCTTTTGTTCCTCCTACAAACCCCTTTTGTTCTTCCCTTCTAGATCTACTTCTTTAGTCTCGAATCTTCACACATGTGATGTACTCTGTAGTTGAATCTACCGCCTACCGATCTTTCTTCCTTGGTGGTACGATAACGACCTTGAAAAAGGTCATTCCTCTCCTCCTAATTTTCTTTAAGTGCTTCTGGGCTCTAGCCAACTCATGGCATAACCTAGCTCAACAATCGGTGGCTCCTGGTCCATGTTTTTTGGTCATTTCGAGGGTGAGGTTTTTTTGCTGCTGTTGCAAGTTATTTTAGTAATTGGGTGGTATCTGCACTTTAGGTGTTTTGACTTGTGTATGTGGTTTTGACTTGCTAGTTGTTGATCTGTGACTTGGGTTTGTTTTTGGAGGTGTGGTGTTGTGGAGCTGGTTTCTTTTTGCTGTCCACTCCTATGTATCCTATTTGTCACGACGAAAGCTATCAGCTTTGGTGACTGGGGTTTTTTATTGGCTCATATTAACTAGCCTTGTTCTTTTTGTCCATTTTCACCATGTTTGTTAGGAGATAGAGTGAGTTTTAAATGTGATGGCGTTGTGCAGTTTTTTGTTGTGTGAGGACTCTGGGTTGTTTGTGTTGTGCAGTGCATATCTTTTTCATGCTTCAGAGTGAGGTATTCTTCTGGTCATTTCCCTAAGTCAAAATCTTAGTTGGTGTTCTCCCTCTTATCCAAATGTGCTTCCAATGTCTAGCTCCTTGAGGTTGTTGCTTGCTACAATATTGTGGGCTTTTGATGTTTTTTTGGATCGCTGGGTGGTTGGGCCTGTACATTGCTTGTTGTTGCTATGTTCTAATATATGTCAAATGCAACATGAAATTTCTGAGATGTTATTGCTTTTTTGGCTAGTATACAACTATAGTTAGATGCAGCGCAATCGTATTGTGTCTAGGCTTTATTACTTGTTTCATGATTGCATGCCCTTATGAGGGTAAGTCATAGTAGTCTAGTCTCAGTGATACGCTCTTTTCATATAAGCTATGTTAGTAGCAGTGGTTGACACACTTTAAAAACGTCTGTGATAGACGTCTATCTTGAAAACCGCACTTGTAGTAGGTTGCTAATCTGCCAACTTCTTATAATAATTGTAATTATTATTTATTATGATAATAAGTGTTTATGGTAGCTTTAAAAACCGGTCGGTTTTGCCAAAAAAATCTAATTTATGAGAGATTTATCCTAATTTGCATTAGACAAATCATCTCATATTCCCTTCGCCGTCTTCTTTTGCGAAAATTTTCTAAGAACGTTAGGAGAGAGGTTAATTCGATTGTTGTAAGAGTTTCATCTTCCTTCTCTTCCAAAACATCCGTCCTCATGCCTTTCAATTTCTTAAGTGTAGAAACTATCTTAAAGGCCCTCTATTTTTTAACACGACCTCCATTTTTATCTTCCAAGTTCAGAATTCTCCTTTTCCATCAAAGCGTTTAATACCATAGTTAAGACTAGATTTTCCAATAATTCGCCATTAATGGTTTAGATAATACAAAAGTATTGACTTTGATCCAAAATTTTGGTGAACAATGTAAGGAAGGATTTACCACTTATATGCAGAAGAAATTAAGTAAGACCTCATTTTGTTGATTTTAATACCAATGCAAATTCGATGTTAAAAAGATCAAATAAAAAAAGGAAACATAAAATATTTATGTGGTTCCGATTTGAATCATACGCTCATGGAGACTCAACAAATTTATTATTTCAATAACTAGAGAGGAGAGATTACAAATAGGTAGAGATTTCAATTACAAAGATGAATGCTTAAGAGGAAAATGCGGTTTTGAAAGATCAACACAACTTTTAATAGCTTGAGGTCTCTTTAAATTGGAAGAGAATGAATCTAACTCTTGAAAAGAAATAAAATTGGCTAGGAAAGTTGAATCAATTTCACACAAATGTTTGTATTTTTCCAAGATTGGTTTTTTCCACAGATTTAGCATGGATATCCATTTCCTTCTATGAAAAGATGCACAAATATATTTTCTTCTATTGTAACCTTGACTAATCAATTAATTGAACTAGTTGATTTGTTTATTTTTCTTCTACATGTTGATATAATTGAGTCATATTCTAAACATTTTTATATATTAAGATCAACATATTTATTAATAGTTAGAATAGAAACACAACCTTCTGGTTCAATCACAAAATTCATAAGATACCCATAATTTTTAAAAGATAAGTAAGCTGGCCCTTTTACAATTGTAATGTAACACCCCGAAATTTAAATGACGCTAAAGATGATGAATTAAAGAATAATTAGTGTGAAATACACTGTTAACAATGAATTAAGGAAAACTTAATTAAAAACTCAGAATTTAGTAAAACGGACTGTGCCATTGCGTCTATCTCGAAATCCTGGTCAAGATAGACATTTGGTTTGCATAAATCGGATACCGTATAAAGAAGTTATTAAGGTTTGAAGTTTGTATGCATATAAGGAAGATATATATGTATATATATATACATATAAATTCAAAAATATTTAAAAATCAGCAAAACTAGAAATCCGGCGTGCAAATCGAGGAAGGGCCGAAATTTTGAAGTCGACCCGAGACCCTGTTGGGTCGACTCAGGCTCATGGGGGTCGACCTAGGGATCGACACCCATGAAAGGGGTCGACCCAGGGGTCCGACCCACCCGTAGCTCTGTAAGCTTCTTTTCAGAACCTAGATGGCTTTGGAGCTAGATTCATGAACCCTAGGCTATATAAAGGACCTAGACCTAGGTTTTATTTATCTAAATACTGACGGCGAAGCTCTTCTGCAATGAAAATTAAAATGGCATTTCTTCTTCTAAATCAATTCAAAGAAGATTATGCATATTCGAAAATTGCTACAACAACTTATTCAACATGTTCTTCACAGTAAATTGGATCCATTTCCTTAGATCTATTCACTGTGAGTTCATGTTATTTTTAGATCTGAATATTTAAATAGTAATCTTGATATGTATATAAAAACTGGATCTTGAATCAGTGCCTAATCAGTTCTATTATGACATAATTATCAGATGTGCTTTTATATGTTCATATCGCCACCATGTTAAATCTTGTCATAATATGCCATTTCAGTTTATGCCTATTTCTACCAGTTTATTATTGATTCATTATTATGCCTATTCTTGATTCTCTTCTCTCCTTCTTTTCCCTTTTTATTTTTATATAGCCAGGTTACCTTCGAGCTTAGGCCTAACGCTGAAAAATGCGAACATGCGAAATTGGGAACGATTGGGAAAGATAAAATTTGGGGCATAATTGGTATTGGAAAATATGGATCTAAATTCGGGCATAAAATTTGGAAATGTACGAATATGAATTTGGGGGTATATATTATGTCGGATAATACGAATATGAATTTAGGAATACGTTGGAAAATATATTTTGAGCACAAATTGGGACATTTGTAAGTACTGATTTGGGACATAAATTGGTACGTATGTGAATATGAATTTTAGGCATACATTGGAAAATATGCGAATATGGATTTGGGTATTACTTGCATTGAAATGGGTGAATATGGACTAGGGACATAAATTGGAAAATATGTAGATTTGGGTTTGTGCATAACGTACATATACGTATATGCCTTGATTTATAACTTCGGAAAAAGAGCATATGGTGCATAATTAAAAGGTGGATTAATAAGGGGTGTAAAAGTCTATGATTTGAATAGTGAATTGGGCATATAATTAAATATGGGGAAAAGGAGAAATAATCACCTATAGTGACATAGGTAGATTTAGATAAAAATGGAATGTCTAGTAATTACAATTAGGAATTGTAATTGCACTTACGAAACGAGGTTAGGTTGCATTAGTGGTGGAAGTCTGCCCGGACCCGACCGGCATATCCAGCAGCCACTAATATTGAGCCTAGTGTGAGAGGTCTAAGTGTGCAAATAAAAATCGGGCTAAGACACGAGGTTAGACCCAACTGTGAAATAAACTGCCCGGACCCGACTGGCATATCTAGCATCCACACGTTGTAGGCCTAATGTGGGAGATCTAGTCCATTATAACCATAATTGGACATGGTAATGAATTGGATTACTTAACCTAATTTAATCCATAAGTATTGTATGATTATGAACTTAAGTTAGGGTTAAGTAAAATTGGATGGATAACGGGTGGGTTAAGTAAAATAGAGGGGGCGGGTAATAATTACATTTGGGCCCATAAACTTAACCCAATAAGGTTATGTAATTAAAGACACCTAGTGGTATACATAACCGGTGGAAAATATAATAAAGTTATGTAATTAAAGACACCCTTATAGGGTAAGCATAACTTGCAAAAATGATAGAATTAGTTATTTGTAATAATCTTCTAAGTAAACAACGATAAGTTGTAGTGACAGTGTAAATTGAATTTATGATTAAATGAGAAAGAATGAGGAAAACTTGTAAAATAAATAAGTTATATATAGTCATAAATGGTAAGTGACATGTTAATTAGGAAACATGTGAATTGAGATATACTTTGTAACGTATTAAGAGAACATGTTATTGTAATGATGTAACCAAGCAAGAATATAAAATAGATTGTGGATTACAGACCTTGGGCCACGATCTAGAGAATAACATGTTGTGGGCTTATTAATAAACTTAAATGAATTAAGTTATATGATTGAAATTAATAAGCACGAGAAACTTGGTAAATTGGAATAAGAATTCAATATGAACGGGAATAACCAAGTTAAATGGGAACCGGTGAGGTAAGGCAAGCGCATAAATGAATGTTTAGACATAGGGTCTAACAACATATTAAAGAAAGGCGCTTGGACCGGTCTGTACGTTTGAGGGTGAATAACCCAACGGGGTAAATCATCGAGGTGTTATAAGACACGAGGGAAACACACATTCATCTGATTGTTATGACGACTCCAAAGGACTGGAAGGGTAAGCACGCGGCTTCCTGAAGTACGTAAGGTGCTCCTAGTAGTCCTCTATGCGGTGACATATGTCTTAGGCTATACTCACAGAGATTGGGTCTGCACGCAACTACTAGGTGGGTGGGCCTTGACTGCAGATGTAGCTATGCAGTCAGAATGTTGTGATGAGGTGACACTAGGGTGATTCGAAAGTTGCCTCACGAGGAGGTAGAGAGGGTCACAACCAACAAGGATAGTAGACTGTCATATATCCGTCATCGACAGCCAACAGGATGCGAAAAGACTAGAGCTAAACCCAAGATATCATTTCACCTTTCACTATCAAGGTACGGGGTTGAGGGTAGACGCCACATGGATGTTTAGATTGGTTGTATTAGGGGCGGTCGCTTAGCTCTTGTTGTCTCTACAAGTAGAGGGAGGGGCCGAGGTGGGGCCATAGCCACCATGGAAAGCAGACCCAAGGAATATCTATATTTGAAGGCACTTAAAGGCGGCCTGTACAGATATGGAAAAGCTCCCGACCGAGTTTCGTGTTTCTTGTATTACCCTGCCGCGGAACTCGGTGCACATTAGAGGACGTTCGATTGAGGCATCAAGCTACTATTACAGTACATACGTGGGACAGTCTAGATACATGCATATCTGCTCTAGGTGGTGTATCATAGAGTAGAGGGAATTATTCCGATAAGGAATCTGATTCGATCGATGGTGGCAGTCCATACGTTTACGTAGCATAGTAGTGATAGATGTATGCGAAACGTAACATTTTATATAGAGATCCGTACGTCATTCCGACGTAGGATGAGGGACTGGGTTCGTTACGGTGTAGACCGTGCGATTGGGGTACCATGGGGTGTATCTCAATATTGAGAGATAGCTACATATATTGTATTAGGTGAATCCATGGGAAAGTAAATGGGTACAATGCGCGTATAAGTCTTGAGTGCTATTAACCCAAGTAACCTAATAATCAAGAAAATGTAATGGAACAGAATTAGTAGGGATCATTCTATTTCTTATATACTAGTATCTGCGCGGTGCAGAGAAATGTATTTAAGAAGTGCAATATATCCTATTAATCTTATCTTGCTCAGTTCGCACTTGTTATTGTTACTGTTATCTTGTTCTTCCAGTTTTATATACTTGCCATAATACTTTTATTTATTTTTATTTATTTTTATTTAAAAGTAATTGGAATCGCCAGACTTTATGTCTGATCCTTTTTGTTTCCTCTTCTCTCTCCTCCGTTTCCCCCAGTGTATCAGGGTGGAAGTGCTTAGAGTTGATTTGGATTCTTTCAACTTAGCTTGAATTTTGGATATAGATATATCGCTTTGACTTCTGGTCAACTCTCTTATGGCTTCACAGGGAAATATGGTTTTATGCTTTTGTACTCTGATATTTTCGGCAAGACAGATTATTAGTGTAATTATTTACTTATGATGTAAACTCAGTATTTGGGACCATGATGTTTTGATTTAAATAAAGTCTTTTTTAAAAAGTTTTAAATTCCACTGCTATTTTACATGTTTGTCTTGTGCTATTATGTTCTTATTTACCTATAACGCTTCACGGAACTTAATGCATTCCCTTAGTGAGTGACATTAACAGACGTGGGGTGTCACATTTGGTATCAGAGCATATGGTTATAAGATCGGATAAAGTATTTTGAAATTGGCTTTCAAAAAGGTCTCAAAAACAAAGTATTTTAAAATAAAAAGTCTGTTTTTGAAAAGCATATTTCCTAAAGCCATAAATATCTCTCCATTCTCCATTTGATTCCTTTTCCTTTTTGATCGGGGAACTGTTTCCTCTTGAAAGGGTATCCCTATTTCGGCCAGGTTCCATAGGCATGTTAAAACTATGGTATATGTCAAAGGGCAAAGAAGTGCCCAACCTCTATCTTTAGCTGCAGTGGTTTCACATGCGTCTTATTTTCTCTCAAGCCTCGTAAGGATTTCCGTGCGATGGAGGCAGCTTTCAAGAGACTTGTTAGCATGTGGCACAAGGATGGTAAAAAGGAGAATAAGGGAGTTGGGGCTAAGGAGCACAACCCAAAGAAGAAAAGAGGAAATACCATAATTTCGGAACGGTGGGTCATCTGAAAAAGGATTGTAGAAAGAGAAAAGGCATTTGTTACCACTTTGGTAAGGCGGGACACCTTATTAAGGAGTGCCCAAAGAGACAAGGACAAGGCCAGAAGGTAGGAACTTCTAGGAGGAAAGCTAATGTTCTCATAGCTGGTGGACATGATAGGGGTAGGAAAGTTTCCATCAAAGGATTGATTACTATTTCTGATCATCCTGTTAGGATTCTTTTTCTGACACTTCGCATTCTTTTATATCTGATCCTTTAGTTGAATCTCTGCACCTAGCTACTAGTATGGTTTTGGATCCCATTACTGCCTCAAACCCCAGTGGAGGTACAGCTCCTTTAGCAACGATTTGTCCGGGTTTGAGAATCTCTGTGTTAGGAGTCGAGTTTGATTACGATGCATATGTTCTTGATTTCATATGATACGGATTGACTCTAGGGATGGATTGGTTAACTACATATATGGAGTCATTCTAGATTTTGAGAGGAGAGTCGTTAGACTTCTAACTTGCCAAAGAAAGACTCTCGAGATTTCTTATGACCCCAAAGGGGTCTGTCATGCTTAGTCTCATAGAACCTCTTGATATATCTATCGATGATTTGTTACATGTGACGCCTAAAAGAAAAGAGGGAACTTGATAAGCAAGTAGGGGAGCTACTTGACAAAAGGTTTGATAGGTGAGTCATATCGGGATGGGAAAGCTATTGAAGACAGTCCTTGAGGAAGTCTATCAATCTAAGACGACTATTCAATCAAGAGGCGAAAAAATTGTATAGAGTTTGAGGTAATGAAGCCAAACTTGCGAGAAGAAGTGAAAGTAGAGAAGGAAGCAATGATTGGACGAGTTTCGACTTGCATACTTGGATCGGAGGTTAAGAAATTACGCAACAAAGAAGCGAAGCTAGTAAGAGTGTAATGGGGAAAAGGCCGCAAGAAGGCTACATGGGAGGTTGAAGACAAGATTCGCGCTGCATAACCTTTCCTTTTTGAGAATATGTTCTTAACTTCTTTTCCAAGCTTCATATTGATACTTGTATCTATCGTTTGAATATCTCTTACTGATCGAGTCTTTAGGTAGAAAACTAATGAATGTAAACATGTGTTTGAGACATGTTATGTATGATAGAAGCAAGTGGTTGCTAGTGATTGCTCGTGGATGCATATACACACACAATAGGCACTAGATCGGCTCGATCACTTACATATTGCATATTGATGTGTGTACATTTTTAAATTTTTATAGATTATCATTCCATTAATGTTGCATTTGGAAGGATGATTGTGCACACCTATAGAGCTTACACGTTATACTAGGATGATTTGCATACATTTTGGTTGCATGGCACAAACATACATTGCATTAAGGAGATCAACTGAATCAGTAGACCGCCTGATCTTTCGCACTAGTTTAAGGACATACACATACACTATTACGTATGTACATAAAAGCATTAGAAATTCCTTAAGGCCAATGGATGCCTGCGATTGCTAGACGGATGTACGATTTTGGATGTTAGGATATACGTTCTTCTTAACTTAGAGATTTTGGGGACGAAATCCTTTGAGTAGGGGAGAATGCAACACCCCGAAAGTTTAACGACGCCAAACATGATGAATTAATGAATAATTAGTGTAAAATACATTATTAACAATGAAATAAGGAAAACTTAATTAAATACTCATAATTTAGTAAAACAGACTGTGCCATTGCATCCGTCTTGAAATTCTGGTCAAGATAGACATTTAGTTTGCGTAAATCAGACACCGTATGAAGAAGTTATTAAGGTTTGAAGTTTGTATGCATATAAGGAAGATACATACATATAAATTCAAAAATATTCAAAAATCAGCACAACCAGAAATCTGGCGCCCAAATCGAGGAAGGGCACACATTTTGAAGTCGACCCGAGACCCTGTTGGATCGACCTAGGGGTCGACTTAGGCTCATGGGGGTTGACCCTGGGATCGACCTAGGGGTCGACACCCATGAAGGGGGTCGATTTAGGGGTCGACCCACCCGTGGCTCTGGAAACTTCTTTTCTGAACCTGGACGACTTTGGAGCTAGATTCATGAACCCTCGGCTATATAAAGGACCCTAGACCTAGGTTTTGTTTATCTAAATACTAACGGCGAAGCTCTACTGCAATGAAAATTAAAATGGCCTTTATTCTTATAAATAATTCAAAGAAGATTATACATATTCGAAGATTGCTACAACAAATTCAGCGATGACTACAATATCTTATTCAACATGTTCTTCGCAGTAAATTGGATCCATTTCCTTAGATCTACTCACTGTGAGTTCATTTTATTTTTTGATCTGAATATTTAAATAGTAATCTTGATATGTATATAAAATCTGGATCTTGGATCGGTGTCTAATCAGTTCTATTATGACATAATTATCAGATCTGCTTTTATATGTTCAAATCGCCACCATGTTAAATCTTTTCATAATATGCCTATTCAGTTTATGCCTATTTCTACCAGTTTATTATTGATTCGTTATTATGCATATTATTGATTCTCTTCTTTCGCACTTTTTCCCTTTTTATTTTTATAAAGCCAGGCTACCTTCGAGCCTAGGCCTAACGCTGAAAATACGAACATGCGAAATTGGGAACGATTGGGAAAGACATAATTTGGGGCATAATTGGTATTGGAAAATATGGGTCTAAATTTGGGCATAAAATTTGGAAATATGCGAATATGAATTTGGTGGTATATATTATGTTGGATAATATGAATATATATTTAGGCATATGTTGGGAAAAATAATTTGAGCATAAATTGGGACATGTGTAAGTACTGATTTGGGACATAAATCGGGACGTATGTGAATATGAATTTTAGCGTACATTGGAAAATATGCGAATATGGATTTGGGTATAACTTGCATTGAAATGGGTGAATATGGACTAGGGACATAAATTGGAAAATATGTAGATTTGGGTTTGTGCATAACATATATATATATATATATATGTATATGTATATGTATATGTATATGTATGTATATGCCTTGACTTATAACTTGGGAAAAAGATCATATGGTGCATAATTAAAAGGTGAATTGATATGGGGTGTAAAAATCTATGATTTGAATAGTGAATTGGGCATATAATTAAATATGGGGAAAAGAGAAATAATCACCTGTAATGACATAGGTAGATTTGATAAAAATGGAATGTCTAGTAATTACAATTAGGAATTGTAATTGCACTTATGACACAAGGTTAGGTTACATTAGTGGTGGAAGTCTGCCCGGACCCGACCGGCATATCCGGCAGCCACTAATGTTGAGCCTAATGTGAGAGGTCTAAGTGTGCAAATACGAGTCGGGCTAAAACACGAGGTTAGACCCAACTGTGGAATAAGACTGCCCGGACCCGACCGGCATATCCAGCATCCACACGTTGTAGGCCTAATGTGGGAGGTCTAGTTCATGGCTGCTATTTTAGACGCATCTGCTAATTCCCTCTATTTCCTCGTTTTGTGCCAGCTACAACGTTTTTTTGCTTCGTTGCATTGGATCCGTTGGGCGCTTTAACTACTGTTAGACCAAAAAATGGCACTAACACCCAGTATGATAGATTTCGTGTAGCATTATCGAGAATAATCATCAAAATGCATAGAAAAACAATCGATACACGAGATTTATAGTGGCTCAGCGTTAACGAGCCTACGTCCACTTTATAGTTTCTCATTTCATTCAATATAGATTACAATTGCAATGAATATTGACACTCGATCACCCTAATACAATGAATAACTCTGTCCGAATTCATTGATTTTCATCGGAGATGAAGGTGGTTATCTATGGAGGAACTCGGCCATGGCTGCCATGAATGAAGTGCCAAAAATTCCCTGAGATAGATGCTAAATCATGCATTTATAAGCAGAAATTCGGTTTGGGTTGGATTCCACATGGAAGCTTCAGAGGAAATCCCGAAAATAATGGAGTGAGTGGAGACTTGGTAACCGCTTCTGTTGTCTGGACACCGGATTGGGTCGGCCTTTATTCCATCTGAACCGAAAGTAATCAGCAATGATGAAGCAATGTGATCAAAAGTCCAAGCCAATCGGATAGGGCTATGTGCGATCTGAATCGACAAAGTGCGAATTATATGTTGTATCAATACAATCAGTTGATATATGCAGGGTCAAGACTCGACCCGAATCCTTAGATCTGACCTGAGTACATGTATGCAAAGCTGATAGTGATTCGAGTCAGGAAATTTAACCCGACCAGAGTGGTGTGATCCAATGGCAAAGTGATGAAGCCATCTGACCCGAATGGTCTGATCTGATCCGGATTCTTCATGCATGTAAATGCTATGTTTCTCCAGTACTTTACTGCTTCATCTGAGCGATTACCGATCAATGCTAGTTTATGTTCGAGTCCTGGGCTTTGGGTGGCCTGGTCACAAAGTAGGCTAACATTTTTCCCCCAAAGTACATCTTATCAAAGATGGGATGTGCTTTGAATATGTCAAGCTGAATCTTTCTGGACGTCATCCATTCTTAAGAAGGCTTTATCAAATTGTTGCGTTGCTTCCATGGGTGTTAGTCTGGTCAAATTCTATGGAAGGAGTAGCCAAGATGATCAAGTAATAATTAAACTCGTTGAGTCAAGAGTCGAATTCTTTCATCATAAGTCATGCCAGATCGTTGGCTCCGAGACGTGATCCTACATGCAAGGTCGTTGCCAAACGCCTTTGTCATTCTACGCAAGTTAAGCGCATGGTCAAACAAGACTTTCTTTCACATGAAAGTCAACGTGAAGAGTATTCATCCAAGTCGTGGAATTGCATAAGCATCTCCGGGTTCTGAGCTAGCCTCTGGACCGTTGGGACAGAGCATATCAGGATCGGTATACGAATCTATCGTTTGTACCTGGCTTTAGACTATCCCGACATCAGGATATTAATCTAAGAATTCATAATCGTATTAAGTCGTAATAATGAGAAGTCAAGGAAAACAAGAACCAGAAATATGTGGTTACATCAAATCATATCTAAAGGAATCCACAGTTTCCCTGGATTGTTTCATAATCCAATAACCACATACAAATCAGTAAGGGACACTGTTGAAATCATGTAAATCAATGCTCGTAAGATCATCACTATCATAAGGCAGCAGAGGAGTTCTCTACATTCTCCATTTGATACAGTTGTAAATCAAGTCTTTGAAGTCATGCTTGACCCATTAGTTGGCTCACTTGGGCGGTCAAGATGAATCATGTCATATTCCAGAGATATAGTGTATATGTTCTAAATCACGCATCGAGTCAGGGACATGTTCAAACTCAGTTTGTCAGTAGAAGCTCGTGCTCCCAACATCAGTGGAGGACAAGTGAAGTCAGTGCTTATGCCCCCAGCGTCGGTGGAGGTTGGACCAGGTCAATCGGACATCCAGTCTTCTAGCGTTTATACTTTCACAAGAAGATTATAAGAAGAATAACCAAAATAAAGCTTCCACAAGACGATGTCAAAGTTTATAAGTAAAGATGTCAAAACAAAGCTTTAAGAAGAAACTTGAAAATAAGGCTTCCAAAAAAAGCTAGAAAACAAAGCTTCCAAGAGAGGATAACAACCAACATGAGATGTATTCAAGAAGCCAAGATAAATTCTATAGTTAACAAGTCTAGATAAGGTCTTGATGAATTTTTGGCTTATGTAATAAGTTGTGCACATGAAATTCTTTATATTTTTTATATGTGTGTACATTCTTTACAAATTGTGTGTGTGTGTTTGTGTATATATATATACATATTTTTTCTTATTTTTAGCATAGGGATAATTAAATAAGTTCATATTGTATTCTTAACTACATGCATTTTTATAAGTTGCCTCTCAAAATTTAGGATTATTACAATTAGGCATTCGAATTTGATAACTTAAAAATTACGAGTTGCTACATTCTTTTCGCCTTAGAAAATTTTCGTCGCATCGGGTTAGAGCTGCAGGTTCAATAACCTTAGTCGACCCATGTTGTTTTGTACTCTTTCTCAAGTCGTCAAGAGTTAGAGTTGTATATGCGAATGGTTGAATCACATTCGCTTCGGTGGCATTCCGTCTCTTTAGTCAAAAAGCGAGGATTGCCTAATCAAGTGTCAGTGAACTTAGATACTCTCCTTGCATCAGCCGTGGATTTGAGTAAGATCGTCAATCATGTAGGCGAGTGAACGTCATTAGGGAGGTATTCGAGCTCCTTATTTCATCTTTGGAATAACCCAAAATAGCCATCATAGTCTTGTTGAATCTATCTCTCATGCTTGGTTCCATTGAGCTTGATAATGAAGATCGTGGGGTCGATCAATGAAATTGGTCCTTTTCGGAATCGTACATTCCTATGAGTCTTTTCTAGGGCTTTTTTTGTCTTTATCATTTCAAGAGTTAGACGGTGATCCATTCTTTGTCATGAAAACATTGAGGTCATCCGTCTCAACATTAGTATCCTCTTGCTGCAGGAATTTGTCTGTCTCGGAATAGAATTCACCAACATTTCTAGAAAAATCTCATGGTAGAAAGATATTAAGGTTTGTTTCAGAGGGGAATCCGCCAAGGCCTCTTTTTGGGTCTCGTTGCAAAGAGACTTTGAAGTTCGAGTTATCCAGAATACTGGATACTACTGCTATCAGCACCATGGATGGTCCAGGTCGATCAACCGATGCCACTGTGGCGTTGAATCTTTCAAGGAATGCACGCAGGGTCTCTTAGGACCTCTGTTTGATTGAAATGAGTAACATGACGTTCTTGGGTCGATATATGTGGACCTTTGACTGCTCAATGAATTTGGTGACCAAAGCGTTCCAGCAGTTGATCGATTCAAAGGCATGCCACCAAAATTGCATAACAACAATGCAAGTCAGGATGCAGAAATAGTAGCTTGAAGAGCAAGGGATTACTGAAGTCCCTAATGTCTCGTGTTGAAACACCCCACCTTCATTAAGGTCACTCACAAAGGGAATGCCTTAACTTTGGTGGAGGTTTATAAGTGAAAACCACAGATGAACTCAAGACAGATATAAATACACACATTTTAAACAGCGGAAACCAACAAACTTTTATTTCATCAATACGTGTATCAAACAAAGATTTCCATAATTGTCTCAAAATACTTTCAACATTACAACCTCATAACTGCCTTGATTATTAAAGAAGCATGAAAACATAAATAAAGTGACAAAAATCCCCATAGTGATATCCAAAGCCATTATCCGAGCAAGAAAGATCCAAATCATACATCTACGTTCTTGGTGCTTGTAAAGAGCCTGACTGAGTTGAGCTGTTTCCTCCCTGTGGACCGGGGGGGGGGGGAACGAAAGAAAAGAAGACGAAAAGAAAATAGGGTCAGACATAAAGCCTGAGTAAATCTAGTAACTCTTCAATATGTGAATAAGAAAAGGATATGATGGATATAAACTAAAAATAGGAAAGTGTCACAGGCTAAGGAAATGTCGAATGTACTATCACACCCATACTATATCTCTGCATCTATTTGAATTCATTCTAACTGGCACCCCATGGTAAGGGTGAAGTGATCCCCATTCTTATTAAAGATCAACTCCTACACGCGTTAACATGTGTCATACGGCCCACAAGAATTGTAGATACCCATGCGGGTCCCACCATGGGGTGTATCAAGACCCATGGTGGCGGCCCCGACACAAATCCTAGAAGGCATAGGTTATACTACTGGTGTCACCAGTGCCCTGGTTGTCTGCTCCGGAGTGTGTGCACGCCCGCACCCCGTTAGACCTGCACTGTGCACCCACCGTCGTCGTTTGACCGCTTACAATCAACCCAGTAATCGTGCCCCCACCCTGCCTAGTTTCAGGGTACCGTTGATACGTAACTTTGGGTTACTGCTGAAACGGGTCCCTTGTTACCAGGATTTTCTAGTCAAACATGTTAAGTGGTTAAGTGTTACACCCCACCTCCGCCAGGGCCACACTCACGAGTGCTGACACTAGCTTTGGAGGGGTGTTGTCTAGGTAAACATGCACAGAGATATCACAAGACATAACATAAATAAATAAAAGCAGCGGTAGAATTTAAAAACCATACTTAACCATTTCAAAACCAAATAGTCAACTTACATCAAAGTACTTAGTCATTATTTTCCAACTACCACAAGTCTAGAAAACATAAACTGAAAATAACATAAAGTAAACTATCCCCAAGATAGAAGTGGTGAAGCCATAGCAAGCTCAAGTCCAAACCGTACATGAGCTGTCAAGAAAGCAAGCCAAGTGTCCAAGCTAAGCACTAGTGTTCCCTCCTTGAGAACCTGGGGGGGGGAACGGAAGAAAAGAGGCGAAAGAAAAAGGGTCAGTCATAAAGACTGGTAAGTCCTACCTACTATTAGTATAAAAACTAATAAAGTTAACTAAACATGAGAAACTGATATGAAACATAAAGATGGTAACTAGCTGGCATGATAAATAGATAACAAGGTAGATCAAGTGTGGCATCGCATATACAAGGTTTAGTTTTGCACCAATAGTACTAGTAATCCAACCCATGTCAAGTATAAACAAGAAATGATCCCTTGGCCCAGTATCATGAGATGACCCCAGTCGGGGCCCAACTACACGGTCTAGTCGATCGGCTCCCTATAAGTCTAACTCGTCGAGTGTCGATGTCATACGGCCCAATCACGGAATGTAGTCAAACTGTGCTAGGTCCACCCTAGGGTGTATCAAGTCCTAGGGTGCCAACCACTGACACGAATCAAGCACGCATAAGCTAAACCTACTGGTGCCTGTGCCTGCTTTTACAACTCCGGACTATGTGCACGACCATAGTCCGCCTGAACCTACACCGGCGCACCAACTCAGCCGTCGTTCTGGTCGCTTACAATCAGCCCAGTAATCGTGCCCCACCCTAGCCTAGTCCCTAGGGTATCGTTGATACATCCAAGAGGGTTACTGCTGAAAAGGACCGCGTAACTAGGGTTTCTAACGGGTTAAGTGTGGTTAACCCTATCCATCATGTATCAAGTTGGTTAAGTGTACCCAAGTGGTTCATGACTTAACCCCATCCAATCATGTATCAAGTTGGTTAAGTGTTTCCAAGTGGTTCATGACTTAACCCTAACATGTGGCATTAATTAATTTAATGCACCCAACCTCTCACATTAGACTTTGTTGTGGTTACTGGATATGCCGGGCGGGTCTGGGCAGCTTTACACCACAACCTAGTCTAACCTCGGGTTTCAAGCGTGATGTGACCAACTTCTCACATTGGGTCCTATTGTTTGTTGCCACTGGATTTGCCGGGCGGTTCCGGGCAGATTTACGCTACAAACTCAACCCGACCTCGAGTTGGCCACTTTATGGTTTTCTACATGTCATGACCATATTCAAGTTTTCAAGCATAATAAAGTTTCATGTCACATTTCAAGTCATGTTTTTCATGTCATTTCAAGTTTGCCTAACTACCCATAACGTATCCCCATCGCACGTAAATCTGCATCAACACAAGTGAATCAAGGAACATAAAAGTATGACCACGGTGGGCATAAGGTGGTAAAGTTGGTCATAGGTTAAACATGATGATATTTGAGGCAAAGGTGTTCATCACAACTAGCATATAGGATTATTGGCCTCAAAAACATGCATAACATCAAACTTAGCAAATAAACTTGTGGGTAGCATGTATTTCAACATCATAGGCAAAGGTGATAACATGATAATAGTTGACATAGGGTGATAAACTTGTGGGTAGCATGTAGTTCAACATCATATGCAAGTTAACATCAAGGTTATGAGAGGTTCTATGTTGCATTATGCATAACTACCAAGTTCTATGTTGCATTATGCATAACCACCAAATAAAGCTCATAGCTATCTACCCAAAAATCAAGGTAAATGGTACTAGGTTCATGATAGTGCCACAATCATAGATCAAAAGAGTCATAAATGGATCTATGCATACAAATATAGCCCCAAGACAAGTATTATACCCAAAAGTCCCATTTCAACTTGCTACATGATCATATTAACTTCATAGTTTAAATCTAAGAGTAGAATGGGGCTTACAAAGCATGGATATGAGAACTAGAACCAAATAGAACAAGATAGAGACGTTGTAGAAGCTCTAGGAATTATGTAGCAACACTAGAAGCCTTGAGAATAAGTAGCTCCTTTGATTTGATGAAGAAAGATTGCTCCTTTTTACCTTAGAAGCTCTCAAGATGAAGATGGAGGCCATGATTAGGGAGCATTTTGGCAAAATTTAGTTGTTAGGATGATTTGTGATGGTTTAGGCTAGGTATTAGGGTGTTTTTATAGGTGTAGAGACTAGTTTAGGCCATAGGATTAACCCTAATTTAGATCTGAACCATCAAATCCTGTCACAGGCTAGCTGAGCAGACCAAAGGAGCAAAATGGTGCACCAGACCAACAGGGTCCGACCAGGGGAGGTCGACCCCCAGGTCGACACCCAGGTCGACTCCCCAGTCGACCTAGGGGGGGTACGTCGACTCCCCAATCGACCCCCCTGTCGACCTGGGGTAGGGCGGGAAAATTTCCCGCCCAATCTATTTCTGGTTGGATTCGAATTTCGAGCTGAATTCTGATTTTTCTGAAATCTTCTATGGGCCATATCTTGGTCATACGGACTCCGATTTACGAAATTTCGGACTCGTTTTCAAGTAGAATTTCGAGACGAATGCAATGGAGTAACCCGTTCCCATTGATTCTTAACTTAGATTTAATTCTGTCTTGATTTCTTGTTTTAACATGTTATAAAAATTCGGGTTGTTACATTCTCCCCACCTTAAAGGATTTCGTCCCCGAAATCTCCAAGTTAGGAAGAACGTATCCTACCATCCATCATCCATTTACTCAAAACATCATCCACAAGTAATCATTGTCCTTAGAAGATTTCTAATGCTGTATGAACATATGCAAAAGTGTGTGTATATGCACCTATCTAATGTGAAAATTAGGCGGTTACTGACTCAGTAAACCTCCTTAATGCAGAATATGTTAGTGCAATGAGTCCAAATGTATGCAACTTCCTAACATAATTTTATAATCTCTACATGAGTGCACATAACATTCAATCATATGCAACATCCACGTGATATCATAACAAGTTTCATCCATGAATAAGCATAAACACTCATGCATATGCAATATGAAAGTGTGTGAGCCAATCTTAGTGCCTAACGTGTATCATGCATCCACGAGTAACCACTTGCAAACACTTGCAACCATTTGCAACCATCAAGCATAACATGTTTCAAATACATGTTTCATCCAAAGGGTTTCTACCTAAGGTTCTCATGACAAGATTAACGAGATAACAAGATAAACATGGATAGCAAAAGAAAGATATGTTAACTAGGAAAAGATATCGAGAATGTACCCTCAAAAAGAAATGGATAAAGCCCATGCATCTTCTCCTTGGTTTCCCAAGTTGCATCTTCATCAGCTTCACTCCACTGAACCTTTACTAACTTGACTTCTCGATTCCTCAGCTTCTTGATCTCCGTTCCCAAGATACGAATCGGAGCTCGCCTCAGGGTTGCCTCTTTCTCTACTTCCATGTCTTCAAGAATGCTAGGCTCAACTACTTCGGCTGATTCATGTAGGCATTTTCGGAGATGCGAGACATGGAAAACATTGTGCACTCCAGCTAGCTTCTCGGGCAATTCCACTCTATAAGCCATTTGCCCAATCCTCTCGATGATAGGGAAGGGTCCTACGAACCTTGGTGCTAGCTTTCCAACTGCTCCAAAACGAACCACATTTCGCAAGGGAGAAACCTTCACAAAGACCATATCTCCAACTTCAAACTCTAAGTCTGTCCTTCGCTTGTCTGCATAGGATTTCTGTCTGTCTTGGGCCGCTTTCATCCGCCTTCGAATCAACTCAACCTTCTCGGATGTGTCCCTTATCATGTCGGGCCCAAGTATAAGCTTATCTGTCGTCTCCCACCAACATGTTGGTGACTTGCACGGCCTCCCATACAAAGCTTCGAATGGTGCCATCCCTATGCTTGCTTGGTAGCTGTTATTATAAGCAAACTCTACGAGAGGAAAGTGGTCTTCCCAAGTGCCACCAAAGTCAATAATGCATAGCCTCAACAAATCTTCTAGTACCCTATTCACCCTTTCGGTCTGGCCATCCGTTTGTGGGTGATAGGCTGTACTTAGATTCAATCGCGTACCCATCGCTTCTTGCAAACTGTTCCAAAATTGGCTAGTGAAGATTGGGTCACGATCGCTAACTATGCTAGAAGGAACTCCATGCAATCGCACTATCTCTCGTAGATAAACAGATGCTAGCCATGATGCAGTCTTCTTGCTCTTTACTGGAATGAAATGAGCGCTCTTCGTGAGTCTATCCACTATGACCCATATGCTAGTATTCCCCTTCCTTGATCTCGACAATCCATCCACAAAATCCATAGAGATACTTTCCCACTTCCATTGCGGGACCTCCAATGGATGCAGTAAGTAGCCCACCGGGCTTCTTTGACTCGGCCTTTACTTATTGGCAAACAATGCATCTAGAAACAAACTCTGCAACATCCTTTTTCATCCCATCCCAAAAGAAAATGCGCTTCATATCCCGGTACATCTTATCCCCTCCGGGATGTATGGTCATCCTCGAGTGATGCGCCTCCTCAAGAACTTTATTTACTAAGTCTCGCGCTCGTGGGACACATAGTCTTCCATCACGCCTTAGCCATCCCTTGTCATGAATAGTATATCTAGCAAGGTGACTTGACGTCTCACCCCGAATCAACTTGTCCATGATCTCGACTATCTGGGGTCTTCCCTCTATGAAGCCCAAACTTGATCAAGAAGTGTAGGTCTAAGCTCAAGGGATGCTAACGAACCAGTCATTGACCCAACAGCAGGTGCAAAATCAAAGGTTGCCAAGAACTCTAGGCTCTTCATCTCAACAAACAAGGGACTCAAAGTCAACCTTCTTCTACTTAGCGCATCCGCTACAACATTACCCTTGCCAGGGGTATAAGCTATATCGAAGTTATATGATGCCAAGAATTCCATCCACCTCTACTGCCTTAGATTCAAATATTTCTACGAGAAGAGGTACTTGAGCGGCTTGTGATCAGTGTATAACTCAAATCTTTCGCCTAGAAGATAATGGCGCCCGGATTTGAGTGCAAAGACGATCGCCGCCAACTCCAAATCATGAGTGGGATAGTTCTTCTCATGAACCTTGAGTTGCCTACCCCCAAAGTATATCACTCTCCCTTCTTGCATCAGGACAGTGCCTAATCCCGTGACACAGGCATCGGTGTACACGGTAAACAACTTCCCTCCATCGGGTAATGCTAGAACTGGTGCTGTGGTGAGGGCTTTCTTAAGCCTTTGAAAAGCAAGCTCACACTCTAAGTCCCATGCAAAGACTAAGTTCTTCTTCGTTAACTTAGTGAGAGGGGCTGAGATCTTAGCGAAGTCCTTAATGAACTTCCTATAATATCCTACCAGACCGAGAAAGCTTCTCACCTCAGTTGCATTCTTCGGAACTTTCCAGTCTTGTACAGCCACCACTTTAGCGGGATCCACGACTATGCCTTGCTTAGAAACTATATGCCCAAGGAACTGAACTTCCCTTCCCCAAAAATGGCATTTAGAGAACTTGGCTTTCAACTGATGAGCCCTAAGCATATCCATAACCTCCTTGAGGTGTGTAGCATGCTCTTCCTCGTCCTTAGGGAAGACCAGAATATCATCCACGAAGACAACCACAAACTTGTTAAGGAACTCCCTATGCACCCTACTCATCAAATCAACGAAGTATGCGGGTGCATTAGTCAAACCGAACGGCATGACGAGCCATTCAAAGAATCCATCTGGAGTCCTAAACGCAGTCTTGTCAATACTATCCTCAGCCACTCTAAGCTGATGGAATCATGTGGCTAGATCGAGTTGAGAGAAAACAGAAGCACCTACAAGCTGGTCAATGAGATTATCAATCCTCGGTAATGGGTGCCTATTCTTCTTTATCAGCTTGTTTAACTCACGATAATCAACACATAGACGAAGCGAACCATCCGCCTTAGTAGCGAATACTACAGGAGCACCTCATTCAGAAATGCTTCGCCTAATGAAATTTTTCTCAAGCAACTCCTTGATTTGCTTGCTAAGCTCTCTTCTTTCTCACGGGGCCATGTGCCTAACAGGCAATGAAACTGGTTTGGCATTATCAACAAGATAAATACGGAAGTCTATCTCGCGTTTAGGGGGTTACCCCTTCACTTCGTCAAAAACATCAGGATATTCTCGGACCACCCTCACAGATTGAAGATTGTCAATAGACGAGTCGAGGGATTCAAGATAACATAACATGACGGGATCCAGAGGGTTACAAGAAATCTCTAGGGTATTGCCAAGGCGAGTCATAAGCCTCACTACCCAATGCTCACAATCGAGAATGGCTCCATAACTGGACAACCAATCCATGCCCAAAATCAACCTGTATCCCATGAATCCGAGAACATAAGCATTACATGTGAATTCTACGGTCAAGATAGAAATCCTCAAATCCATACAAATCATAGATAGATGGGTGGAACCCCCAATTGGATTTGAAACACTAACGGGATCCTCAACTAGACTAGTACTTAGGTGCAAACTTTCAACAATGTCGGAAGAAATAAAGGTATGCGATGCGCCAGAATCAAATAAAGTTCAAACAGGAAAACCAGAAATGCAAACAAGGCTTTCTACAGAAATACCACCTCGGTCCGGAGCTGGAGTAGTGTTGAGAGCATGCATCTGCCCTCCAGAAGGTCCTGCTCGCTGAGTCTGTCCTTGCCTCTGTCCTTGCTTCTTTGGGCAATCCTTACTGAAGTGTCCAGCCTCTCCGCAATGAAAGCATTCTCCCAACTTCCTCTTCTTCTTCCTACAATCTTTGGCTATGTGTCCAATGATCCCACAGAAGTTGCACTTCTTGTGTCCTTTGCCTTGTTGTTGTTGGCCTTGTTACCATTGTTGTTCTTGTTGTTCTGGTTGCTCTGATTGCTCTGGTTGCCTCCCCACTTGGAGTCCGCCTTCTTGGTTTGAGTCTCATTAAGCTTACCTTCTTTCTTGCCATTCTTATCATCTCCTTGAAGCAAGGCCATATCCACTAAGCTCTCAAAAGTGGCCCCCATGGGTACATGAGACATGGCCAAACCTTGTAATGGCTCATTCAATCCTCAAGCAAAGCGTAGAGTCTTCTTCTGAGGTGTGTTAACCATGTCTAAACCGAATCGAGCAAGCTGGTTAAACTTATTCACTTACTCCCTCACGGTCATGTCCCCTTGCTTCAAAGATATAAACTTCTCCATTTGTAGATTCTCCTCAGCAGATGATAGAAACGTAAGCCCAAACCTCCTCCTAAAGTCGGCCCAAGTCTCTATAGGTCTAGTAGCGTTGGTGACCTCCCACCAATAAGCAGCTTCCTCTTTCAATAACCATACTGCCAACAGAACTTTCCTACGGTCTTCCACATCAAAGATAGTAAAAAGTTCTTCAGTTTCCTTTAACCAGTTTCTTGCCTCAACATAAGTCTCTGTCCCAACAAAATTCTTACCACCCATCGCCTTAAAGTCTTCGCAAATCTTCGCGAAATCCGCTTGTGGACGCTGAGGAGAAGGAGGAGGAACCTCAGGTACGGGAGGAGGAGTGGGAGTATTTGCTGGGCCCGCATCGTTGGCCCTAGCTTCCAAGTACCTTCGGAACCATCCGGGTATGGGTACTCCCTCGGGAAGGTTAATATCGGCCATGCTGAAAAAAGGAAAAGATAGATTTAGAACGAGGAAACAAAGGATAGTGCTAATGGCTTTTGGGGAATAGCCTTTCAAAATAAACTAGACTTTTCATGGAAAAATACTTAATTGGTTTTGAAAATAGTTTTTCAAAAAAATGGTTTTTAAAACTTTTGTCCGGTCTAGTAAAACCTCATGCTCTGATACCAAATGTTACACCCCACCTCTGCCAGGGCCACACTCACGAGTGCTGGCACTAGCTTTGGAGGGGTGTTGTCTAGGTAAACATGCACAGAGATATTACAAGATAGAAAATAGATAAATAAAAGCAGCGGTAGAATTTAAAAACCATACTTAACCATTTCAAAACCAAATAGTCAACTTACATCAAAGTACTTAGTCATTATTTTCCAACTACCACAAGTCTAGAAAACATAAACTGAAAATAACATAAAGTAAACAATCCCCAAGATAGAAGTGGTGAAGCCATAGCAAGCTCAAGTCCAAACCGTACATGAGCTGTCAAGAAAGCAAGCCAAGTGTCCAAGCTAAGCACTAGTGTTCCCTCCCTGAGAACCTGGGGGGGGGGGGAACGGAAGAAAAGAGGCGAAAGAAAAAGGGTCAGTCATAAAGACTGGTAAGTCCTGCCTACTATTTGTATCAAAACTAATAAAGTTAACTAAACATGAGAAACTGATATGAAACATAAAGATGGTAACTAGCTGGCATGATAAATAGATAACAAGGTAGATCAAGTGTGGCATCGCATATAGAAGGTTTAGTTTTGCACCAATAGTACTAGGAATCTAACCCATGTCAAGTATAAACAAGAAATGATCCCTTGGCCCAATATCATGAGATGACCCCAGTCGGGGCCCAACTACACGGTCTAGTCGATCGGCTCCCTATAAGCCTAACTCGTCGAGTGTCGGTGACATACGGCCCAATCACGGAATGTAGTCAAACAGTGCTAGGTCCACCCTAGGGTGTATCAAGTCCTAGGGTGCCAACCACTGACACGAATCAAGCACGCACAGTCTAAACCTACTGGTGCCCGTGCCTGCTTTTTCAACTCCGGACTATGTGCACGACCATAGTCCGCCTGAACCTACACCGGCGCACCAACTCAGCCGTCGTTCTGGTCGCTTACAATCAGCCCAGTAATCGTGCCCCACCCTAGCCTAGTCCCTAGGGTATCGTTGATACATCCAAGAGGGTTACTGCTGAAAAGGACCGCGTAACTAGGGTTTCTAACGGGTTAAGTGTGGTTAACCCTATCTCATCATGTATCAAGTTGGTTAAGTGTACCCAAGTGGTTCATGACTTAACCGCATCCAATCATGTATCAAGTTGGTTAAGTGTTTCCAAGTGGTTCATGACTTAAACCTAACATGTGGCATTAATTAATTTAATGCACCCAACCTCTCACATTAGACTTTGTTGTGGTTAATGGATATGCCGGGCGGGTCTGGACAGCTTTACACCACAGCCTAGTCTAACCTCGGGTTTCAAGCGCGATGTGACCAACTTCTCACATTGGGTTCTATTGTTTGTAGCCACTGGATTTGTCGGGAGGTTCCGGGCAGATTTATGCTACAAACTCAACCCAACCTCGAGTTGGCCACTTTATAGTTTTCTACATGTCATGACCATATTCAAGTTTTCAAGCATAATAAAGTTTCATGTCACATTTCAAGTCATGTTTTTCATGTCATTTCAAGTTTGCCTAACTACCCATAACGTATCCCCATCGCACGTAAATCCGCATCAACACAAGTGAATCAAGGAACATAAAAGTATGACCAAGGTGGGCATAAGGTGGTAAAGTTGGTCATAGGTTAAACATGATGATATTTGAGGCAAAGGTGTTCATCACAACTAGCATATAGGATTATTGGCCTCAAAAACATGCATAACATCAAACTTAGCAAATAAACTTGTGGATAGCATGTATTTCAACATCATAGGCAAAGGTGATAACATGATAATAGTTGACATATGGTGATAAACTTGTGGGTAGCATGTAGTTCAACATCATATGCAAGTTAACATCAAGGTTATGAGAGGTTCTATATCGAATTATGCATAACTACCAAGTTCTATGTTGCATTATGCATAACCACCAAATAAAGCTCATAGCTTTCTACCCAAAAATGAAGGTAAATGGTACTAGGTTCATGATAGTGCCACAATCATAGATCAAAAGAGTCATAAATAGATCTATGCATACAAATATAGCCCCAAGACAAGTATTATACCCAAAAGTCCCATTTCAACTTGCTACATGATCATATTAACTTCATAGTTTAAATCTAAGAGTAGAATGGGGCTTACAAAGCGTGGCTATGAGAACTAGAACCAAATAGAACAAGATAGAGACGTTGTAGAAGCTTTAGGAATGATGTAGCAACACTAGAAGCCTTGAGAATAAGTAGCTCCTTTGATTTGATGAAGAAAGATTGCTCCTTTTTGCCTTAGAAGCTCTCAAGATGAAGATGGAGGCCATGATTAGGGAGCATTTTGGCAGAATTTAGTTGTTAGGATGATTTGTGATGGTTTAGGCTAGGTATTAGGGTGTTTTTATAGGTGTAGAGACTAGTTTAGGCCATAGGATTAACCCTAATTTAGATTTGAACCATCAAATCCCGTCACAGGCTGGCTGAGCAGACCAAAGGAGCAAAATGGTGCACCAGACCAACAGGGTCCGACCAGGGGAAGTCGACCCCCAGGTCGACTCCCCAGTCGACCGGGGGGGGGGGGGGGCAGGTCGACTCCCCAGTCAACCCCCCTGTCGACCTGGGGTAGGGCGGGAAAATTTCCCGCCCAATCTATTTCTGGCTGGATTTGAATTTCGGGTTGAATTCTGATTTTTCTAAAATCTTCTGTGGGCCATATCTTGGTCATACGGACTCCGATTTACGAAATTTCGAACTCGTTTTCAAGTAGAATTTCGAGATGAACACAATGGCGTAACCCGTTCCCATTCATTCTTAACTTAGAATTTAATTCTGCCCTGATTTCTTGTTTTAACATGTTATAAAAATTCGGATTGTTACATTAAGTGTCTGTATTTACCTAACCCTACCCATCAATTCTTGTTAACATGTTGAATTTGGTTAAGTGTTATAGTTGATTTAACCCTACCATCTGTCCTTAGTCTCTTGGGAGCACCAGACCACTCACATTAGACAGGTATTGCTGTGGTTACTAGATGTGCCGGTCGGTTCTGGGCAGGTTTACACCGTAGCTCAGTCTAACCTCGGGTCTTTATTGGGCTCAATGCTTAACCACCCACATTGGATAGGTATTGTTGTGACTACTGGACAGCCGGGCGGGTCCGGGCAGGTTTACATCACAACTCAATCCAACCTCGGGTTAAGCATATCGTGTTTTCTAAATTTACATATTTTATTACTTTTCAACTATATGTAAATGCCATATCTTTTATTTTTTGGGTATTTCAATTCATACCGCTTATGTGTCATAATCATTGGCATGTGCCAAACATGCCAACATATATTTTCATATTTTACACCCAACGTTATTACCCCCGTTTGTCCGCAATGTTATAACATGTGTTGGGCTTGTCACAATTCAGCCCAACTTTATAAACGTGAGGAAAAGGGGAAATCAAGAACATGTAATACATAAAGGTGTGTGGCGCATGAACTTGCAATTTGGCGATTCAACTAACATATAACATGGGTCATGTGAACTTGCATTCGAATCAAAGTATGACTAAGTAGGTGACATATGAAATGGCATAGTTTAGGCAAATACAAACTTGTGTTTAAACATGTTAACTTGGCATAATATCAACCACAAAACTAGCATGTTGTATATTCACATATATGTACAATTTTTACATCTAATCATATAGCCTATTTCAACATGAACTTGCATAGTTTATGAAACCCAAACGATGTTTGACATAGAACCAATTATATTTTGCAAATAAACATGAACTTGCATAGTTTATGAAACCCAAACGATGTTTGACATAGAACCAATTATATTTTGCAAATAAACATAAGGATGGTATAATAGGTTTTGGGTCATGTAGGCATAAAAGGTCTATAACATGTTTACACAAATTATAATTTAGACTAAGGGAATATACATAGTCCATGCCATCGACATATACAAAAAGGGATCAATTTCTAGTTTTTGCCACAAGCTTGCAAGTGCCATTGTTTTTCATATACAATTGTTCAATAGGCTTGCATCAATTAATTTATGCCACAAACATCAATACACAAGTCATGATAGAACCATCACAATACACAAAGATTATAACAACACGATTCTATTTTCATTTACATCGAATCACATCACAGTTTTTATTCATATTTTGAAAGGTCACTATACTTACAACGTGTGATGAACTCTTGTTTTCTGATTTCTGTTATTCTGATTTGGAGATGCTCTCCTTTAGGTAGCAATGTTGCGTTGAATGATTTCATTAAGCTTTGATCTTCTTTTAATTTGATTCGTCTCTTAGGCTTGTTGGCTTGTCTCTAGGCTTTCTAATTGACGGCCATTCCTAGTTCCTCTCCAACAACATGACGACTTTTGTATTCTATTATTTGTGTGAATTTAGGGTTAGACTTGAGTTGTATTTATAGAATTTTAAATTGTTTTGAGCCGTCGATGAAGCTAGGGTGAATCTAGACCATCCATCTCAAGAGAGGCCAATAAGAAAGAGACATGTAAGCCCTAGTGACTCAGCCAAGCATCAGAATTCGACCAGACCCTGACCAGGCCAGCCAGGGCCTGACCAGCAGGTCTTTCTGACCTGGGCGCACTTGGCAGGTGCGCCAGGCGAAAATTGTAGTGGCGCACTTCCCAAGTGCGCCAGTTCAACTTTGTTCTGGCGCACTTCACAAGTGGGCCAGTGCATTCTGACCCGTTTTTCTGGTTTTTCTGCCCAACTTCGTTCGTCCATATCTTCTTCATACGATATCCGTTTTACGCAAACTTGAAATCTATCTCAAGCAGAATTTCGAGAAGAACGCAATGGCGTAACCCATTTCCCTTGATTTCATCATTTATAATTAATTATACTTTAATTTGTGAAGCTTAACGTTATAGAATTCACGGGGTGTTACATTCTCCCCCACTTAAAAGGATTTCGTCCCCGAAATCTTCAAGTTAGGAAGAATGTATATCCTACCATCCAAAAGTCCATCTACTCAACCAACAAACACAGGCATCCACTGTCCTTAAAAGACTTCTAATGCTTCATGATCATATGCATAGTGTGTGTACATGTCCTTATCTAATGCAGAAATCAGGCGGTCTACTGATTCAGTTGACCTCCTTAATGCGAATCATGTAAGTGTCATGAATCCATTATGTATGCAAATTTTTCCTACTCATAATTCTACATGAGTGCACAACTATTCATAAAAATGCGACAACCATATGACAGCATATCAAGTTTTTAACCATATACAAATAAGAATACATATATGCATATGCAGTATGAAGTGATTGAGCCGATCTAAGACCTAGGTTGTGTGTGTATATGCATCCACGAGCAACCACTAGCAACCACTTGCAACTAATTGCAGCCATCAACCATAACATGTTTCAAATACATGTTTACATCCAAAGGGGTTTCTACCTAAGGATAAAGGATAATATCGAGGAGATATACCTAAAAAGATAGATACAAGCACAACTTAAGAAAAAGAGAGGTCAAAGATGTACCCTCAAAAAGAAGAGGGTAGGCAGCGCGTATTCTGTCCTCAGTTTCCCAAGTCGCGTCTTCCTCGGCGTCGCTCCACTGAACTTTAACGAGTTTGACTTCGCGGTCGCGTAGCTTTTTCACTTCAGTTCCTATGATGTGGGTTGGAACTCTCCTCACAATTGCTTCACGTTCCACTTCGGCTTCTTCTAGAATGCTTGGCTCCACCACTTCCGCTGATTCATGTAGACATTTCCGGAGATGAGAAACGTGAAAGACATTGTGAATTCCAGCAAATCTTTCAGGCAGATCTACTCTGTAAGCCATTTTCCCAATCTTCTCGATGATAGGGAACAGTCCTACAAATCTTGGTGCTAGCTTTCCTGCGGATCCAAAGCGAACGATGTTCCTTAAAGGGTATACCTTAAGGAAAACCCTGTCCCCAACCTCAAACTCAAGGTCGGTCCTTCTTTTGTCGGCGTAGGATTTTTGTCTGTCTTGAGCTGTCTTCATTCTCCTACGTATTAAGTCCACTTTCTCTGAAGTTTCTCGAATCATGTCTGGCCCAAGTATAAGCTTATCTGTAGACTCCCACCAACAAGTTGGTGATTTGCATGGTCTTCCATACAAGGCTTCGAAGGGTGCCATGCCGATGGTAGCTTGGTAGCTGTTGTTGTAGGCAAATTCCACTAAAGGAAGGTGATCCTCCCACGTCCCTCCAAAGTCAAGAACGCAAAGTCTTAAAAGATCTTCTAAAACTCTATTCACCCTTTCCGTCTGGCCATCTGTTTGGGGGTGATAGGCCGTGCTTAAACATAGCTGTGTGCCTAAAGCTTCTTGCAGACTCCGCCAAAACTCACTTGTGAAAATAGGGTCTCGGTCACTAACAATGCTGGAGGGTATCCCATGGAGTCGAACTATTTCCTTGAGATAAAGAGATGCTAGAGACGAGGCAGTCCTTCTACTCTTGATAGGTATAAAGTGGGCGCTTTTAGTAAGCCTATCCACTATTACCCAAATGCTAGTGTTGCCTCTTCTCGACCTAGGCAGTCCATCAATGAAGTCCATTGAAATGTTATCCCACTTCCACTGTGGGACCTCTAGAGGGTGAAGTAGTCCTCCAGGCTTCTTTTGTTCCGCCTTGACCCGTTGGCAGGTCATGCACTTAGAAACGAAATCTGCTACGTCTTGCTTTATGCCGCTCCAAAAGAAAGTCCTTTTTCTATCCTTGTACATCTTATCACCGCCAGGGTGTATAGTCATCTTGGAATGATGCACTTCCTCAAGAACCTTCTTTGTCAACTCCCTTGCTTGTGGGACGCATAATCTTCCATCTCGTCTAAGCCAACCCTTATCATCGATGGCATATCTACTAAGGTGACTAGAAGTCTCACCCCTAATAAGTTTATCAATCACATCAACAAGCTGAGGGTCTTCACGTTGGGAAGCCCTTATTGAGTCTAAGAGAGTAGGGCGTACTTCGAAAGATGCTAACAAACCTGGTAAAATATCCGAGGAGGGCCTAAAGTTGAAACTGGCTATATACTCCAAGTTTTTCCTTTCCACAAAGAGAGGGCTTAGGGTCAGTTTCTTTCGGCTCAACGCGTCCGCTACCACGTTGCCTTTTCCAGGAGTATAGGAAATTTCAAAATCATACGAGGCAAGAAACTCCATCCATCTTTGCTGCCTCAAGTTAAGATAATTCTGGGAGAAGAGATATTTCAACGATTTATGGTCAGTATATAATTCAAACTTCTCACCTAGGAGATAATGGTGCCAAGACTTAAGTGCAAAGACGATGGCGGCCAACTCAAGATCGTGGGTTGGGTAGTTCTTTTCATGAACCTCCAATTGTCTTCCGCCATAAGCTACTACCTACCCTTCCTACTTGCATTTGAGCAGCGCCTAGTCCCGTTCCACATGCATCCGTGTATACTGTGAACATTTTGCTTCCGTCAGGCAGAGTTAGAACTGGGGCTGTTGTGAGAGCCCTTTTTAATCGTTGGAAAGCAAATTCGCAGTCCAAATCCCAAGTGAATGCTAGATTCTTCTTTGTTAGCCTTGTGAGTGGGGCTGAGATTTTCGCGAAATCCCTAATAAACTTTCGATAAAAACCGGCTAGCCCAAGAAAGCTTCGAACTTCGATTGCATTTCTTGGTGTCTTCCAATCTTGTACTGCCACCACTTTCGCGGGATCCATAGCCAACCCTTCTTTGGACACTATATGCCCAAGAAACCTTACTTCTTTTCTCTAGAAGTGACACTTGGAGAATTTGGCTTTTAGTTGATGTGCACAGAGAGTATCCATGATTTCTTTCAGATGCAGAGCATGTTCTTCCTCACTCTTTGAGAAGATTAAGATATCATCTACGAAGACAACCACAAATTTGTTGAGGAATTCTCTGAACACCCTGCTCATTAGGTCTACGAAATAAGCGGGTGCGTTTGTCAAGCCGAAAGGCATGACAAGCCACTCGAAGAAACCGTCTGGGGTTCTGAACGCTGTCTCATCAATGCTGTCTTCAGCTACTCTTAGCTGATGGAACCCAGTTGCCAGATCAAGTTGGGAGAAAACCGTCGCACCTACAAGCTGATCAAACAAACCGTCAATTCGGGGAAGAGGGTGCCTATTTTTCTTGGTCAATTTGTTTAACTCCCTATAGTCGACGCAAAGGCGAAGCGAACCGTCTGCTTTGGTTGCGAACACCACTGGAGCACCCCATTCTGAAATGCTCCGTCTAATGAACCCCTTTTCGAGAAGTTCTTTAACCTGCTTACTGAGCTCCTTTCTCTCCCTTGGAGCCATGTGTCTGACAGGTAAAGCTACAGGCTTTGCGTTATCCACAAGATATGTGCGGAAGTCTATTTCCCGCCTCGGAGGTAAGCCTTTCACTTCCTCAAAGACATCCGGATATTCCCGGACTACTCTAACTGATTGCAAATTCTCATCAGAAGCATCAAGCGACTCTAGATAACTAAGCATAACAGCATTCAAGGGATTACAAGAAATTTCTAGAGTGTTACCAAGACAAGTCAAGAGCCTAACTGCTCTTTTCTCATAGTCAAGAATGGAACTATTACTGGATAACCAGTCCATGCCTAAGATCAAACCATATCCCGAGAAGCCCAAAACAAAAGCATTACAACTAAACTCAACGCTGAGAACAGAGATTTTCAAACCCAAACAAACCATTGACAAGTAAGCGGAGCCCCAATTGGATTTGAAACTACTAAGGGATCTTCTACCATACTAGTGTCTAGATGCAGAGATTCTACTAAGGCAGATGAAATAAAAGAGTGTGATGCGCCAGAGTCAAAAAGTGTACGAACCGGATGATCATAAAGATAGACTACACTTTCTACAGAAATATTACTACCTCGTTCTTGCTGAGGTGCCACTAGCGCATGAACCTGACCCCCTGAAGTGGATCCGGCTTTTTGTCCCTGCCTTTTCTTCTTTGGGCAGTCCTTAGCTTGGTGTCCAGTTTCTCCATAATGGAAGCAACCACCCATCTTCTCCTTCCTTTTCCGGCAGTCTTTTGATATATGGCCCACAATGCCACAGAAATTGCACCTTCTCTTCTCACGGGGCTTATTGTTCTTCCCTCCTTTCTTAAAGTCTATTTTCTTTGCTTGTAGACCTTCTTTCTTCTCTTCCCCCTTAGTTTCTTTCTTGCCGTGGTCTTCCTCGTGTAGCAACGTCATGTCCACCAGGCTTTCATAAGTTGCACCCGTGGATACATGGGTCATGGTAAGGCTGTGTAGAGGCTCATTCAAACCCTTGACGACGATGTGCCTTCTTGTGTTGGGTGTTAACTAAGTCTAACCCAAATCTGGCCAGCTGATTAAACTGATTAACATATTCCCTGATCGTCATGCTTCCCTGTTTCAGAGTTAGAAACTTTTCCATTTGCAGGCTTCTTTCGGCTTGGGAGAGGAATTTCATCTCAAACCTTGTCCTGAAGTCTTCCCATGTTTCCACCGCCCTCTGAGCATTAGTAACTTCCCACCAATAGGAAGCTTCATCCTTAAGTAACCACACCGCAAGTTGTATCTTTTGCCTGTCATCCACTCCAAAGATGACAAACAAATCCTCAGTCTCCTTTAACCAGTTTCTTGCTCCAACAAAAGATTCTGTCCCATAAAAGTCTTTTCCACCCATAGCTTTGAAGTCTCTACATGTTTTTGCGAAGGCATTTCCAAGAGTAGGCGGAGGAGGAACAGCGGCCACAGGAGGAGGGATGTCTGCTGGGCTCGCGCTATTAGCCCTTGCTTCTAAGTACCTCCTAAACCAGCCGGGAATCGGCCCTCCTTCCGGAAGGTTAAGGTCTCCAGACATGCTGAAACAAAAAGGAAAGATTCAAAACGAAGGATAGAGAAGGATAGATAGGGCACATGGCTTTGGGGGATTTTGTCTTTTTATAAATATAACACTTTTTTTCTAAAAAAATGCTTCTTTAAACTTTCTTTTTGAAAACAATTTTCAAAAACTTTTATCTGGTCTGGTAAACCTATGCTCTGATACCAAGTGAAACACCCCACCTCCATTAAGGTCACTCACAAAGGGAATGCCTTAACTTTGGTGGAGGTTTATAAGTAAAAGCCACAAATGAACTCAAGACAAATATAAATACACATATTTTAAACAGCGGAAACCAACAAACTTTTATTTCATCAATACGTGTATCAAACAAAGATTTCCATAATGTCTCAAAATACTTTCAACATTACAACCTCATAACTGCCTTGATTATTAAAGAAGCATGAAAACATAAACAAAGTGACAAAAATCCCCATAGTGATATCCAAAGCCATTATCCGAGCAAGAAAGATCCAAATCATACATCTACGTTCTTGGTTCTTGGTGCTTGTAAAGAGCCTGACTGAGTTGAGCTGTTTCCTCCCTATGGACCTTGGGGGGGAACGAAAGAAAAGAAGACGAAAAGAAAATAGGGTCATACATAAAGCCTGAGTAAATCTAGCAACTCTTCAATATGTGAATAAGAAAAGGATATGATGGATATAAACTAAAAATAGGAAAGTGTCACATGCTAAGGAAATGTCGAATGTACTATCACATCCATACTATATCTCTGCATCTATTTGAATTCATTCTAACTGGCACCCCATGGTGAGGGTGAAGTGATCCCCATTCTTATTAAAGATTGGCTCCTACTCGCGTTAACATGTGTCATACGGCCCATAAGAATTGTAGATACCTATGCTAGTCCCACCATGGGGTGTATCAAGACCCATGGTGGCGGCCCCGACACAAATCCTAGAAGGCATAGGTTATACTACTGGTGTCCCCAGTGCCCTGGTTGTCTGCTCCGGAGTGTGTGCACGCCCGTACCCCGTTAGACCTGCACTGTGCACCCACCGCCGTCGTTTGACCGCTTACAATCAGCCCAGTAATCGTGCCCCACCCTGCCTAGTTTCAGGGTACCGTTGATACCTAACTTTGGGTTACTGCTGAAACGGGTCCCTCGTTACCAGGATTTTCTAGTCAAACATGTTAAGTGGTTAAGTGTCTGTATTTACCTAACCCCACCCATCAATTCTTGTTAACATGTTGAATTTGGTTAAGTGTTATATTTGAGTTAACCCTACCATCTGTCCTTAGCCTCTTAGGAGCACCAGACCACTCACATTAGAACCATAGTTCCTCTCCAGCAGCATGACAAGTCATGATAGAACCATCAATACACAAGTCGTGATAGAACCATCACAATACAAAAAGATTATAACAACACGATTCTATTTTCATTTACATCGAATCACATCATAGTTTTTATTCATATTTTGAAAGGTCACTATACTTACAACGTGTGATGATTTCTTGTTTTCTGCTTTCTGTTATTCTGATTTGGAGATGCTCTCCTTTGGGTAGCAAAGTTGTGTTGGATGATTTGATTAAGCTTTGATCTTCTTTTAATTTGATTCGTCTCTTAGGCTTTTTGGCTTGTCTCTAGGCATTCTAATTGACGGTCATTCCTAGTTCCTCTCCAGCAGCATGACGACTTTTGATTTCTATTATCTGTGTGAATTTAGGGTTAGACTTGAGTTGTATTTATAGAATTTTAAATTGTTTTGAGCCGTCGATGAAGCTAGGGTGAATCCAGACCATCCATCTCAAGAGAGGCCAATAAGAAAGAGACATGTAAGCCCTAGTGACTCAGCTAAGCATCAGAATTCGACCAGACCATGACCAAGCCAGCCAGGGCCTGACCAGCAGGTCTTTCTGACCTGGGCGCGCTTGGCAGGTGCGCCAGGCCAAAATTGTAATGGTGCACTTCCCAAGTGCGCCAGTTCAACTTTGTTCTGGCGCACTTCACAAGTGCACCAGTGCATTCTGACCCGTTTTTCCGGTTTTTCTGCCCAACTTCGTTCGTCCATATCTTCTTCATACGATATCCGTTTTACGCACACTTGAACTCTATCTCAAGCAGAATTTCGAGACGAACGCAATGGCGTAACCCATTTCCCTTTATTTCATCATTTATAATTAATTATACTTTAATTCGTGAAGCTTAACGTTATAGAATTCACGGGGTGTTACACGTGTGAAAGAGTTTTGATTGACGTTTCTCACATCGCCATTAAGGAGTACCGCCTCTGATGAAGAATCGATTAATGTTGACAATCTGACCTTCATCTTTGAGTATTTCTCGCCACTTGTCCAATTTAGCATTGGTGCCCCCAGCATGAAGTCTTAAAGTGGGTGCAAGTCGGCCTCTGGCATCTTAGTTCCGCATATGTAATAGACGTCAGTCAAACTTCTATCCTTTAATTCTGGATGGTGATCCGTTGCTCGAATGTGTGCGAGTTAGTCTTGAGGAGTCATTCTTTTGGTTGCAGTCTGTGGTCTTGCTGAACTCCGATTGTAAATGTGCATAAAGTCCGCGGATAGTAGAATTAGTATACTCGAAGCTCATATCCCGTGCCCACCATCCACAAGTGTTTTGTTAAGCGGTGAGCATAAAATATATGTCTTCTCTGAATTCATACTCTCACATCAAGTTGTTAGTTAGAGTTGTGTGTAAAATGATTTATTCGTATCCAGCTCATGGTAGTCTTTGGTCTCCCATCCAAGCTCTGAGGATTGGAGTCGGGTGGAGATAAGATCACATCATAGTTGCCTCAAATGCTTCGACCTACCTCCTATATTAAAGAATGGGGAGTTTCATATTGAAGTTGAGTTGGATTTGAAGCATTCATCTGAATTGGAGAAAGATGTTGGGTGGACTCCGTTTAAGTTTCCAATGGCTCTTGCATTGCCACCGTTTTCATCCAAAATATTACAGTCGGAAGTTGCATGTTGCACATGCTTGGAAGGAGGTTGATTGCACTTTTTTCATTCTAGATAACGTTGTCAACTTGTCCCAGGGTCTCATGTGACCCAGTCCACAGAGCAGGGGGTGTTAGAGCCAAGTTCATTGTCTCTTGAATTCCCACGGTGCTCGCTCCAGCGAGTAAATCGTAGTTGCTCGGCCTTCCATCTATCCGAGTAAAGAAGTTATCCATCATTTTATGTCGTTTCTGGAGAAGTACATCTTGCCGAGCATCTGGGTTTTCAATTCAGGGCACCATCCATTTCATATTTGGTCTGATATGCAGAGGGATCACTAGGGGAGGAAATCTCCTAACTTCCCTCATTCCTTGAGCCTTCTGCACCAACATCCTCAGGAAGGAAGAAAGTTCTATCTTCCTTCTTGTTAACCCTCAGGTCAGGGTATTAAGCAATCCGCTTCCTTGCAAGATAGAAGTCAAAGTAATGGCATTTCCCCTTGTCTAGGGCCTTTCAATCGGGAGGTCAGTCGGGACTAGCAAATTGACGTTCACTCTACACCCATTCCGTGGTCCTCAAGCGGTCTGTCAAGATCGAGGTATAAGTTAGACACATACATATAAATTATGCCATTTGTAAATATTTTCAACAGCATGCCCCCAGTCCAAGGGTAATGGCGAAAGACTGATAGTCATATCACATCCCTTTCAAATATAGACATAGATGCATGGAAAAGAGACATTGCTTTCAAAGCTTAGTGACTGAGTCATCCAAGTGCTCGAGTCATTGCATTTTCCATTCAGTGTACTTGCAAGGTGATACTCGTTGTTATAATTGAGATATCACTCCCAAGGCGTCCTTTCGGTCGTTGCCTCAGGTCATGTGATATGTTGTTGAACGATCTACTCTCAAGGCCTCTTTTTGATCGTCTCCTTGAGTCGCATTGGAAATTTAGCATTAGGTACCATCACCATTGCTTGTTTTCCATTGGCCAGTTGTGGTTGTTACAAGTGCAGCCCTCGTGTTCTTTTGATCAGTTCCTTTGTGTACCTGCATTTTTGTAAATAGAGTATTTTCCCTACCAACAATAATTTCTGCAATAAAAAATTATACCAAGCTAAGTAATAAGCAATAGGGGAGTGTGATGTTTATGCCTAAAATAAATCTTGAATAAAGTGCCTGGCTAGGGCTTGTTCGAGATTGATTAGGATTGACTTTATAATACTCCCAAACCTTCAGTAGGGAGTATGGGCTCAGCTTTCAATCTTGCCCCTAATCCTTCAGTGGGCTATGAACCCATTTTCATTGGCAATTGTTCTCAGAGCCTTTATACTCTCATATCGTATGCCCAGGTTAGAGTGTGGTCAAGGCGATCTTTAATCGTTGTGCGACGTTACGCCCTGTGGATGTCGTCTTCCCGTCCTTTATGCTCTCTCTCGGATCATGAGAGTTAGAGTTGTGGACGTCATCTTCCCTTCCTTTATACTCTCTTTCGGATCATGAGAGTTAGAGTGGTGGACGTCATCTTCCCGTCCTTTATACTCTATCTCGAATCATGAGAGTTAGAGTTGTGTACGTCATCTTCCCATCCTTTATACTCTCTCTCGAATCATGAGAGTTAGAGTCACAGATCGAGTGGTCTTTAATCTTGGCGCGCCCATCACACTCGTCCTAGGTCTATACTTCTATCCAAACTCTGATATTAAGTTAGTCGGAAAAACAGTCGGATCACATTTGCTAAGGCTTTGTGTTCCTCCAATTAATCTATGGGAGGAGTGGTCGGCACTGAACTTGGGTACCTGCATCATTCATATCGCATGAGTTAGTCGTGTCGATAACTCAGGAAGCATGTAAAAGTAAATTGCATGATTTAGAAGTAAGCATATCAAGGGGCAGTATTGCCTCCTTTATTTGGATTCATGTAATCTGGTGGCGTCCAGCATAGGATCGAGCCATGTAAACGGTCGAACTATATCAATCTGGAATTGGTTTTTTAGTTTAAAATGCAAAAGTCAATGCAAAATAATCTTGAGATCTGCCACATGTGAGCCAAGGAATGGATTGTCATCTCGGATCCACCGCCAGTTATACAATTTCTCTTAGGCAGAGGGCGTGGCTTTGTAAACAAGCAGTTCAGTCCGGTTCATTATGGTATTGCTCCATAACTTTATATGCAGGTGTCAGAAATCTGATCGGTATCAAATCCTAGGTACCTGCACCATCCACATATTAATTCATCCGAGTTAATTACATTAATAACTCATAAAACTTGCAAATATAAGAGTCATGGTTAAAGAATAATCCTGTTAAAGGAATGAATATCATTCTGCATGAAAATGGCATTGCAGGCTCTTTGCAGGTCCATTTTGCCTTGCCTATCTCTGCTAGGGGATGGCTTGATCGAGGATTTGGAGCGACAAAAGCAATTAGGTAGATACTGTAAGCGAATGACAAGATCGCATCTCCCTTGAATCGCCTTCTTGCTCTGATGCCAAGGTCAAGGATTAGGGTCAGGGAGTTGTGTTTGTACCGTTAATGGTACTACATCATCATATTGGCTCTAGGACAGTAGTCAACAAGAGAACAATGGATCCATGCTTGTAGAAACTCTACGCTTTTGTCTGATCATTTAGGGCAGTGAATTTGCAATGAGACTTGTTCATGTCTATCTTGGGATAACCTTCCAAAGGAAATAAGCAATGTTGTCTTGCATGTCATATCTTGGGGCATAACAAACGATGACACGCCTTTCTTTTCACCTTGCCGAAAACATTCCATACTGCTGGAAGTTCTTTATGGGGGTCTCTCTTAAATGGTTCAGCAGGTTCTGAAAGGCTTCAATACATTTTGGGGTCTAGGGATGCATTTGTTGGTGGCTCTGGAAATGAATCTATTTAGTATTGCCACCTTCCCTGCCAAGCTTTGAACATCTTTAATTCTCTATGAGTCACGAATGTTCCTGATTACATCAATCTGGTCAGGATTGATTTCGATTCCGCGTGAGCTAACTATGAAGCCAAGATATTTCCTTGATGCAATGCCAAATAAGCATTTCAAAAGGTTTAGCTTCATTGCAAAGTGTCGGGAGATACAGAGAATCTCTGCCAAATATGAAACATGGTCGGTCGATCACTTAGAGTCCACAAGCATATCATCTACATCAACTTCCATGGACTGTCCAATTTGGTTGTGGAACATACAATTCACCAAGAGTTGGTACGTTGCTCTGGCATTTTTCAGTTCGAAAGGAATTACCATGTAGAAGTATAGTCCAAGGTTAGTGATAAAGCTGGCATGTTCTCGATCTGGCACAAGCACAGGAATCTGGTTGTAACCTGAATATGCATCATAAAAGAGAGCAGTTCATTCCCAGCCGTCGAATCCACTAGCTGATCAATTCTGGGTAATGAAAAGTTGTCTCTTGGGCAAGCCTTATTCAAATCTTAAAAATTGATGCATGTTCGCTACTTCACATTAACCTCCTTAACAAGTACAAGGTTCGATATCATGTCGTGATATGCAGCATCTCTGATGAATCCATTATCTCTCAACTTCTCTACTTCTTTCAAGGCAGTTGACCTTTTCGAGCCCAACATACGCCTCTTTTTCTTATAGGGGGATAGTTCGGGTTTATGTTCAGTGCACGACTCATAATTTCTGGCGAGATCACATGCATGTCTGCATTGGTCCATGCAAATGCGTCCAGATTGGATCATAGAACATCTGTCGGCTTCCTCATCCGGAGATGGTCTAAATGAGATCTGATTTTCAAGATCTTTTCCAAGGCGTTGCTATCAATCAGAATATCCACAGTTGCTTCACTAAGTGTCGCCCATTTGCATCCCGAATTTCCATCCTCTCTGGGATCTATGTCTTCGGATAGGTAATTGGGTGACTCCTTCCGTGATGCTTCCTTTACTTGTTATGTCAATACCTCCTTTGTAGGGGGATAAGCATTCTTAGGTTCCACACCATCTCCATTGTGTAGCATCTTCCATTCAGCCAAATAATAGGCTCTTTCAGTAATTTGTCACCACGGACCATTCCATTCCATCTTCGGTTGGGAATTTTAACAACATACACCAAGATGAAATGTAAGCTCCGAATTCTGCTAGGGATAATTTCATGGTTGCTGTTGAGCAGTCAAATTGCTATCATCTGAGTGAGGATCCATAGGTCCCATCATGGCCTGCACGACACAACTGGCGCCTAAATATGGGCACCAAAGTATGTTGGTTTATCCTTTATCCAGTAAAAATCAATCGTCATCGATGTGGTTGATAGTAGATAGGTATTGCAATGGTTTGCTAAGTTCTTCAGGGAGCGAATCGCAGGGCATTTGTCATTCATCATGTTAGGATCCTTACATGCTTTCTGGTAACCCGTCATTAAGAACCATCGTTGCTAAGATCATCCGAGTCATCTTTGGAATAATGTCTGGACTACTCCATATCAATGTCATTCAAGATTCCGCCGGTTGAACAAGTATAATTCATGTCAACCAGGTGGTCACTACTCGTTTAAGAAAGCTATCAGTTGCATTGGTGAATTCTATACACCATCGAAACCCTGAGAGAGGAGGTTACCAGGAAACAATCTTTCTCCCGTACACTGCCATAGTTAGCATGCCGAATTTGTTCAACAACTCCTCACATTGAATAACATAGGTAAATATAGGTCATGGCTACTAGAGGAACCCCAGTCGTTTGCATTTTATTGTGATATTCTCTGACAATCCGTCTAATCTTCATCGACAAGCCTTGATGACTGTTGTTGGCTAAAATATATGTCGAGCCGAAGGCTAGCCGCGCTCCGAGCCGATGATGAGCCGTCAGCGGGTCCCGAAAACAGCTATTTCGGATTGGGTCGGAACTTACCTTCAAGTTCTGGTTCGAGTCATATGTCCGGACCATGGTTCGGGTATGTCATCTGATCGGGTCGGGGGAATGTCACCAACAGGCGGTCGGTTCAGATCTCCCCCTCTGATTTGGGTCGGAGGTTCTTGTTCAGGTCGGGTAGGACTCGATCCGACCCCTCAGGGATATTCGCATACACTTCATCTACATCCGATCTGAGGGCTCAATCTGCATCCGACCCGTTCATTTCATATGCATCCGATCCGGAGCCCATTTGAACTGGAAACATATCTGATCCGATCCAGAAGCTTTATTGGACTCTATTTCCAATCTTTGGCGATTGTTGCTAGATGGCATGGAGGTAAATTCACATATGGTGATCTCCACAATTGCAAAGTCAATAGAATTCATAGGATTTCCTTATCGGACTTGGCGATCCAATAAGTAGATTGGAGAATCCTTAAACGTTGAGCATCTTCATTTCTCAGTGAAAGCACCAAAATGTTAGACCAAAAAATGGCATTAACACCCAATATGATAGATTTCGTGTAGCATAATCAAGAATAATCATCAAAAAGCACAGAAAAAGCAATCAACACACGAGATTTATAGTGGTTCAGCGTCAACGAGTCTATGTCCACTTTATAGTTTCTCATTTCATTCATAGATTACAATTGCAATGAATATTGACACTCAATCACTCTAATACAATGAATAACTCTCTCCAAATTCATTGATTTTCATTGGAGAAGAAGGTGGTTATCTATGGAGGAACTCAGCCATGGCTGCCATGAATGAACGAAGTGCCCAAAAGTCCCTAAGATAGATGCGAAATCATGTATATATTGGCAGAAATTCTGTTTGGGTCGGATGCCACATGGCAGCTTCAGAGGAAATCTCGAAAGTAGTGGAGTAAGTGGAGACTTGGTAACCACTTCTGTTGTTTGGACATGGGATCGGGTCGGCCTTTATTCCATCCGAACCGAAAGCAATCGACAATGATGAAGCAATGTGATCAAAAGTCCAAGCAGGTCGGATAGGGCTATGTGCGATCCGAATCGACGAGGTGGGAATGATATGCTGTGTCAATACGATCAGTTGATATATGCAGGGTCAAGACTTGATCCGAAGCCTAAGAACCAACCCGAGTACATGTATGCAAAGTTGATGGTGATTCTAGTCAGGAAATTCGACCCAACCCGAGTGGTGCGATACGACGGCAAAGCGAAGAAGCCATCCGGCCCGATTGGTCTGATCCGATCCGTATTCTTTATGCATGTAAATGCTATGTTTCTCCAATCTTCATTGCTTCATCCGAGCAATTATCGATCAATGCTAGTTTATGTTCGAGTCCTTGGTCTGGGGTGGCATGGTCACAAAGCAGGCTAACAACTACATAGGTTAGTAACACAAGTAAATACAAGAATGATGTATATTTATTGATTAAACAAGCTCATTATGGTCATCTTGCAATATAACATCGTGGGGAATACTCATAGCCGTATTTCCTGGTCATTCTTTCCTAATTTTGATTCAACATTCACCTATCCTGCAAGTTGATTATAGAGAAATATACACATAAAAAATGAAAAGTTGGTTGTGTAACAACACCAATGTAACTACCAACTGAAACATTGCCAGATTAAGCCCAAACTAGGTTTTACTTTTATCAAGACCAAGTCCATATTCAACCCACCTTGGCACTTAGTCCGCTTCATATGAATCTAAACCACATATATGGTTTCGATTAGATCTTCTTAGTTTTGTTTATATGCATATAGACCAAACACATGATTAGGAGTAAATCTTTTTAGTATGCTTCACATGGTTTTAAACTGCACACTCAGTTTGGATTAGATTAACTAGATCTGCTTCACATCAATCTCAACCACACAATTAGTTTAGATTAGATTTACTTAATCTACTGCATATGATTCTAAATCGTACACTCATTTTGGAGTAGATCTTGTTAGTCTGCTTCACATGATCTAAATTGCACACTTGGTTTGGATTAAATTTACTTAGTATGCTTTGCATGAGACTTAACCGATCAGTCAGGTTTAGATTCTATTATGGCCTACTTACGAACACTAAGTGGTGATGTGCTCTCCTTATTATTGTACAAATATTTACTAGAGAGTAACAGTGAACTACTAAAAATCTATTATCTGATATCACATTTACATTCGTCTACTACCCATTATATTTGTTAATAGATTAACTAGTTATCTTGTTACTGTAAATGCTGGAAACAATTAAACATGCCAAAAATGTTGCCCATAATGCCGAACAGAGGTATGGTGCCTTATCTTGTATATTTTATTTATCAAATTAAGGTGGTTTAATTTAAAATTCCTTTGATGATTTACTATCCGTTAGTGAATTTTCACTTAGGCATCCGACATAAGCTCTGATACCAACTTGAAACAACCCAAAATTTTGAATAAATCAAAATTGTCAGGGGATCCTTTTCTAAAACAAATAATCAAAAACTACTATTTTAATATATTTGTTTTAATAAATATAAAACACAACTAAATATGTATGGTACAATTTTAATAATAGAATTTATTGGAATAATCATTTATTCTATAGCGTGCCTTGATGCATAACAAACTCAAATACTATAAATATACTACTGCCCAAGCCCAATGTTAGTGTTCCAATAAACTAAATAAACATGTTATACTGAATAAATTAGAAAGCAGAAAAAATATATCAGCACAAAATAAATAACAAATAATAAACATAAAAATGTTATATTATTAGTGGGCATGCATCACTACCACTTCTCACTGCCAAAGTATATCTATCTAATTGGGCGGTCAGTTAGATACAGGATCAAGCCAATGTAATTATCCTTCATTCAATGATATTAAAAATTAACATTTATTTTCAAAATATCTTTCATATCAAAATGAGGGAAGACATTTTTATAAATATCCCTTTCAAAAATATCGATTTAGCTCTTCCAAAAATTACACAATCCGCTAAATTCAAATAGAAAATTGTAAATTTGTTCTTTTATCAATATATTTCTGCAAGCGTCACCTTTATATTTATATTACCTAGAAGTAAATAATATTGCCATGTAATGCAGAGAATGAGAGGGTATAAAGTACGTTAATGTTCTCTTAGCCTAACATGGGTACATAAATAAAAATCAAATATACAACTCACTTATACTTACATAGTATCAACACAAATTTACAAACACATGTACCTTTAAGAGAGAACAATTCACAATGTATAAAAACATCAGAGATCACAAGCTCAATCGCAGAGATGATATCTCAAATGTATAATATATAAAATATGTCTAATATAAATTACATCAATATACACATAAGAGATTGTACAATACTAAATTTTGATCAGAAATGCAAAATATCCTATTTCCTTTATGCCCAAAAACTCAAGCTGATCACACCGTTCATGTACTTAAAATGTCTCAACCTGAAACAAACATTATGTAAATAACATGCAAGTCAGACTCTATCTAATCAAGGGATATATATATATATATATATATATATATATATATATATATATATATATATATATATATATATATATATATATATATATATATATATAGGATCAAGAGCACCCCAAATAGTGTAGCACCCCTTTAGCCTCCCTAATTTCCACCACACAATCTTCTTTCTCTTTCCTTCCACTAACTCTCTCTCTCCCACTATCTTGTTTAATAATAAATGAGTGGCTCTCATTAAGGGACTTTAGGGGTGCTACAAATTTGGGGTACCATGGAACCCTCCTCATATATATATATATATATAGAGAGAGGGGGGGCAGGTTCAATGGCACTCCAAATAGTGAACACCCCTTTAGCCTTCCACTTTTCCACCACTCATTTCCCACTAACTCCCCTTCCACTAACTCTCTTACTTCCCATTCACTTTCTTTAATATAAATGAGAGATGAAAATTACGGGGTTTTTGGGATGCTCCATTTTTGGGTGCAACGGAACGTTTGCTCTATATATATATATATATATATATATATATATATATATATATATATATATATATATATATATATATATATATATATATATATATATATATATATCATGACATAACAATGATAATAGAATAACCAAATAGAATTAATCACTAAACTAAACATATGGATGTCATTACCCATATAAAATCAGATGATCATTATCAAAACAAAATAATATATAATGTGTGAATAATCCACACCTAAACTCATCATTAAATTCCGCAATTCATCCAAAATGAGATGTCATCAAGTATGATTAGGCTAACTACAACAGTGCGTACGTATATCTTTCAATCTCAAGAAATAAAATATCAGCATCATCAATATAAAGTATTGGTCGTCTTCTGTATGAAAATCATATAATATAACTAATTTGAGAATATTCCTTATTTTGGACACTTGTCCATATATAATCTCATATCCTCATAAACAATAAATCAATATCATGACAGGGCATGATTGTACGATAGACATAAAGTCCTAGGTAGAGTCATATATACATCTAACGTGGGTTACCTTACATTTGATCGTCTAGTCCATATCTATGCTTAGGTTAGCATATCCGTAGAATATGTCAATCTAATACTAACTTGGAATTAGAAGGGAGAACGATGGTCGTATGCCCACACCCACTCCAGGAGCCTAGGGTTAAATAACTGGATATTCTCTTGCAGTCTATATTTACACTAATAAATACCATAACACATATTACTAATAGCTCATCAATGTGCTGCCTTGGTCACGACCATATCTAACCTTAATAGGTAGTAAACTATTGGCTTGTGTGACATAACAATGAGCTATAAGGCACCTACCCTATAGGTCATCCAACCCTAAATATGTGATATAGGGCGCCTACCCCATGGGTTGGCTAAACTAAACCTTGTGAAGCATGTCAAAATAATAAACAAATAAAAGGTTAGGGATCTTCTAGCTTGATTCGAGGATCAGGTCGCAATGATGGATTCTAGTCATCTGGTTCTCTTTAACTCAAATAAAGTCACTTCATGATAGTGGCACGCAATAGCAATCAATATAAGGTCTTTTATCTTGCACATGAATATGAGCATCACCTTATGTAAATACAATCTCATATACAATTCTTTTCACGTGAGTATAATCAACTCATAATGAATAACCAATAAATGTCACAATAGCGTCCTCTATCACCACCGATACTATCGTTACTTACTGCTTGTAAATTACACTCAATTTCCAAATATTATCTAGATCGAGTCCAACAGGTAGCAAAAGAAATATTACAGAATGTCTGATCCCAAACGTTATCATATTTCTATTTATTCCAATTTCTCACTATACAGAATCAAGATATAAAAAGGTAAAAATAAAAATATCGCAAATCCATGCAAAAGAATATCATCAAGATATCACGGGATGAATCGTTCTATACCCAAATTAGATGTTCCCATGTGCCCGATCAATCTTGTCAACTGATTTGCACAAAATCTAATGGTTTTGAGTGGATTGTAGGACCCGTTCTTTAGATTATTAATAATATGTGTGGTTGATGTGTGGTTGTGATTTGTTGGACACACGGGAACACCGGAGTTGGGTACAGAAGAATTGACCCCTGATATCACATCCAAGGTAACAAATCCAATTAAATAAGTATTAACTGCGAATCATTCATGATATCATAATGAATATGGGAAAATAAGCAATTAGAAAAGTGTGAAAAACCAATTAATTAAATATGTATAGTATGATCAAATCAGTATTTAATATAAAAAATTATAACAGTAGAAAATCAATGTGGTAAAAAAAGCATTCATATAAATAAAGAAAAAAATATCATTTTATAAGGAAATTAGCAAAAACGACAAATATAATAAGTTGTTTTAGATCAACATTGTTAGTTTCAAAATTTGGGTAGAAGGACAAACTTCATTATCTAATCCAAATTCCTCATCAAACTCATCGTTGTCTGTAACAGCCCGCATTTTACGTATCGGAAGATCGTAAAATATTTTTATTTTTTTCCCTGAGGGTTGGATCATTCTCATCTTTTGATATGTTGCTTATGGGGATGTGTGACATGTCCATAATTTTTACCAATTTTGTTTGTGACCATTTTGCCCCTGTCAGTCTTGTACTGGGCATAACTTTTGACTCAGGTCGAATCAGAGGGTGAGACCTGTGCCATTGGAAAGGAATTGATGATTTCCTTTCCGTAGAGTGGTTACATTAAGGATTTGGTTCAGCGGTTTGGGAGAAATCGTTGTTTTAAGGTTTTTCAGTTGACTGTTTAGGTTTTGGAAGGCTAATGGGCTGATTTGGAGAAGGCCCATTAGAGGGTGGGTGGAGACTATAAATAGGGGGTAAGGGGTATGGAGAAAGGTTGACATTTTCCATTTTCTTATGGGAAGGCTTTGATCTCCTTCTTCCTCTAACATCTTTCCACCATTAAAATTCCAAAATCCAAGGAGGGAAATCGAAGATCTACACCATAAGAGGCTAGATCTACATCGTCTCAAGGGCGAATTCATCGGATTGAAGAGTTTGATTCGAAGTGTTCGCTGTCCGGATTGCGTTTTCATTGCTTATGCTTAGATTTGGATAATTGGTGAGTGATTTACATCTCTCATTCGGATTCATGCAAGTATATGGGTTTTAGGATGTTAATTTCATCATTTCCATGTTATTTTCCTTAGATCGACACCATGCTAAGTCCATTTTATATATGAATCACCTTAGGATCTGATCTAGATAATTTAAATGGTTAATTTTATGATTTTTCTCAAGATTATGCAAGTTAGATCCGTTTTTATGTTCATATGATTCACTTATCATGTTTTGGGAAATTTATGTGTTTTGATGGAAATTGTTAGATTGATGATATTGTTGGTTGCATAACATGTTTGTGATTGCGTTTGATGAATCGGATAAGCTGGTTTCGTCGGATTCGTCGTTTGGCAAAGTTTTGGTCGAAATCGGAGTCGAATTGGAGATGTGCAGGTTTCTGGTCGGTTTAAGCTGGTCGGTCCAGAAGGAGCAGAAGTGTTTCTGGTCGGTTTCAGATGGTGGCATTCTGGTCGGTTTTGGAGCTAGTCGGGTCGGTCCAGAAGGAGCAGAAGTGTTTCTGGTCGGTTTCAGATGGTGGCATTCTGGTCGGTTTTGGAGCTAGTCGGGTCGGTTGAGGCGGTCTGATGGCTCTGGTCGGTCCAGAAGGGTCTGGACTGAGGTGGTCGGTCACGTTATGGCTTGGGAAGTAAGTCAGGGAGCTGGTTGGTTGGAATGGAGGCATCGGGGTCGGTTTTGACTGGTCGTTCTGGAGCAATGCTGGTCAGTTTTGATTGGTCATTCTGGAGCAATGCTGGTCGCTTTTGACTGGTCGTTCTGGAGCAATGCTGATCGGTCTTGATTGGTCATTCTGGAGCAATGCTGGTCGGTTTTGACTGGTCGTTCTGGAGCAATTCTGGTCGGTTTTGACTGGGTCTTGGAGCTGGTCGGTTTGATCGGTCCAGAAGGCTGAGGAGGGAGTCTGGTCGGCTCAGGAGGGTCCTGGTCGGTCCAGGAGGAGCAAAGGGAGGTCTGGTCGGTCCAGGGGGTCTGATCGGTCTAGAAGTACCGGAAGAGGTCTGGTCGGTCCAGAATGGGTCTGGTCGGCATTTCTAGTGGAAATTTCTGATCGGACACTTCTAGTGATGACGTAACTTCGAGGTGATTCAAGTAGGAAGACTCGAAGTGATGAATGTGTTCGTTGATCAAGGTGGAACAACGAATGCGGAGACAACTCAAAGGTCGTGAGTTGGTGGATAATGGCTGCTCGAGAAGGTTGCTTGAGCTATGAAATGTCGTCAAGGTTGGATGATAAGAGATGCGAAGGCCGAGAAGTCATCGTTGTCGTAAGTTCTAGCAGGCTCAAAGCAGGGGTACGATGGGTATCGTTGAAAGGCCCAAAAGACCGGTTGTTGGTCGAGTACCCTGGGTCTTTCTGGTTGGGGAAAGGCCTAGTGTCAAGGTTGGACATTGCCAAGGTTGGGCATATGGAGTTCATGCTAGAACTGGGGTTATCATTAGCCCTTGACATATGGCAAGGTTGGACGTCATACGATAATGATGGTTTCGAAGCAGGATTGGCGGTGATAGCCAGAGTCGGTTATGGATGATTGTTTGTTCTGTTTGTACTATCTCACATAGATTATCCAAAGTCGAGGGAGATGTTCTTTGAGTGCTTAAGTGATATTGGTTTAGGCCTCTGGCGAGGGTACTTGAGGAATGTTAAAGTCGATTAGGGTTGTCTGTGTGAGACTTATATAATCTGGATGTTATGCGTGTTCTCTATGATTGAATGGGTGTTCTGGTTTCTATGGATGAATGGTTGAAATGCTTGGTGTAAAGGCTATCACTGTCCGATGTGAGGAAGATAAGGTTGAGTTCTTCTCTGGTGATGTGGGTAGATAAGTTGTTCATTTACCCATTCTCATATGCTTTCTTGTTGAAGTTTGTTAGCTGTATTATCGCTCACTAAGACTATTGTCTGACTCAAGGTTTTATGTCTCCTCTTATTACCTTGGGTTGTTCATCCGGTTGTGGATGGGCAGACTAAGTAGCAGGTTACAGGTAATGGAGCTTAGTGATACGAGGAAGCTGAGCGATGACGAGCAGGAGGCTGGCGTACCAGTTTTATTCTATCTAGTATTTCTGTTTCCGCTGTTTGAGCTGCTTGAGAGATGTAGTGAGGCCTTATGTACAAACTTGGATATCAGTTGGATAATCTTTCTGGATGTTGAAAGAGTTTCAAAAGTTTGCTATATGATACCTCATTACTATCACCTGTTGTATATGTTCTATTATATTTTATCCTTGCGCTGTGAGTTCTACGACAGGTTTCGATGTGTTCACTTACTATGATGATCGTCCATAGCAGCCTGGCACGCCTTTCAGCGCATCATTCCTCTTGTTTAGTGCGGGGGTTATGGGCGGTCGTCACATTTGGTATCAGAGCTCTGGTCAACGATTTTGGCCAAAGTTCAAAGACGTAATTGCGTATGAGGGACGTATTTGTAGATTTCAGTTGGATGTTACTATATATATTAGCATATATAGTAGTAGCGGTTGTGTTCTTTTAGCAGTTATCTTGGAAGTGGCTAACTATTCTAAATTTCAGATTTAGAATGAGTAGATGACCATCAAGGCACGCTGTTTGGAGAGCTAATACTGGAAGGGGAAATGGTGGTGAGCCAGATTACCCGGCCATGTTTGAAGCCATGGCAGAAGCAATTATGCGAAGGGTGCCCGCTCCAGTGGCGGCCGCGGTAGATGTAGGGGTGCGAGTTCCTAGAATAGATTTTGCAAAGATGTGCAAGGACTTTATATCTCTAGGAGGGAAACCATTCAAGGGAACTGAACCAGCTGAAGAGGTTCAGAGGTGGATGGATTCATGTGTTCGAATCTTTGGAGACTTGGGTATTGAAGATGCAATGAAGAGAAAGCTTGCATCAAGGCAGCTGCAAAGCAGGGCCATGGAATGGTGGAATTCTGTTATACTCGAGACTCCGGAAGAGGAGATTTCATGGGAGCAATTCCAAGCTAAGTTTGAAGCAAAGTTTATCTCCACTGCTCAAAAGTCCGTTCTCTTCAAGAAGTTGGTAGAGTTGAAGCAGAATGGCAGATCAGTGCTTGACTACATTTCTGATTTTGAAGCTTTATCTAGATATGCTCGTTCATACATTGATACACCCTATCAGAAGAATGAGAAATTTGTCTTGGGTTTGGAACCCGAGATTTGTGATAGGCCATTGATCGTGACAAATCCAGTTGGGGGTTCGTCCAGTTTGTGCATGATTTGCCGAGGTCTAGTATTATTGAGTCATGGTTGCTCTTTCATGTGTGATTGCTTTGTTCTTAACTTCGCTGGGTATGGGATCATCTTGGGCATGGATTGGTTCAAGAAGTATGCGGTAAGGGTGAATTGCGAGAAGCTAGAGGTAAGGGTCGGGGATGTGGAAGGGCGAAAGGTGTTGATTAGACGTAAGCGCGAAGACGGGGTCTTCGTGAGTTATCTATATTCGCTTGGGATTCCACAGGAAGACCTATCATCAGTGCTGATCGCTAATGAGTATGTAGATGTCTTTAACGAGGTCAAAGGGTTGCCGCCGCATCGCGAGATCGAGTTTAGGATCGATTTGGTCGAGGGTGCGAGACCAATTGTTATGCCACTTAGGCGGATGGCGCCTAAGGAACAGCGAGAGTTGGAGGTGCAAGTTAGAGACCTTTTGGGAAAAGGTTTCATTCGGAGGAGTGTTTCCGAGTGGGGTGCACCAGTCGTGTTTGCAACTAAAGCAGATGGCTCGTTAAGGTTGTGTGTGGACTATCGTGAGCTGAACAAGGTGACTAAGAAGAACAAGTATCCGTTGCCAAGGATTGATGACTTGTTCGATCAGCTTCACGAAGCCAAAGTGTTTTCTCAGATGGATTTGGCAACGGGATTTCACCAGTTGAGAGTAGCTAAGGATAGTGTGCCAAAGACTGCTTTTAGGACACCGTCCGGATTTTTCGAGTGGTTGGTGATGCCATTCGGGTTGACTAACGGGCCCGCGTATTTTGTGGATCTTATGAATAGAGTGTTTAAAGATCAGTTGAATAAGTTTGTGCTTGTGTTCGTGGATGATATACTGGTTTACTCCAGAAATGTGGAAGAACATAAGACGCACTTGAGAGTTGTGTTAGAGATCTTGCGAAAACATCAGCTTAAAGCTAAGTTCTCAAAGTGTCACTTCTGGAAGGATGAAGTGAGGTTCTTGGGTCATGTTGTTTCTGGGAAAGGTATAGCGGTTGACCTCGCTAAAGTGGCAGCAATCCAGGACTGGGATAGACCTAAGAATGCGATGGATGTTCGGAGTTTCCTTGGGTTGGCTGGTTATTACCGAAGGTTTATCAAGGATTTCTCCAAGATAGCTGCACCATTAACAGGATTGACGAAAAAGAACCAAGTGTTCACATGGGATGTGAAGTGTGAACAAGCGTTCGGAATCTTGAAGGAGAGATTGACAAGTGCACCTGTGTTGACCATCCCAAGTGGGAATGAAGAGATGGTGGTGTACACGGATGCATGTGGTACTGGACTTGGAGCGGTACTAATGCAGAAGGATAAGGTAGTGGCTTACGCAAGTCGACAGCTAAAGCCGCATGAGAGAAAATATCCAACTCATGATTTGGAGTTAGCAGCGATTGTGTTTGCTCTGAAGATGTGGAGACATTACCTGTTGGCAGTACGATTCGAGTTGTTTACGGATCACAAGTCGTTGAAGTATCTTTTCTCCCAAAAGGATTTGAATCTTCGGCAACAACGATGGTTAGAGTTTCTGGCATCGTATGATTTTGGGATAGCCTATACTCCTAGCAAAGGCAATGCAGTTGCAGATGCATTGAGTCGAAGACACGCAAGTTTGGGAGCGATGTTTTCGGAATGGAAGGGCCTCGAGTATTTGGCAAGGTTCGATTTCAGGCCAAGGTGTGAGTTGGAACCTGAAATATTGGCAAGCTTGTCGATATGGCCTACTCTTATCGAAAGGATTGGCGAGGGCCAAAAGAAAGTTGCGAAGCTTGTCGAGTCCATTCAGAAACTGAAACCAGAGGATAAGGAGTTCGAGGTCGACCGAGAAGGCTGGCTTCGAAAACAAGGACGATTAGTTGTTCCTGATGTCGACGGATTGAGGGATGAGGTTCTGAGAGAATGTCATCACTCGAAGCTAACGATTCATCCCGGTGGTAATAAAATGTATCAGGACATGAAGCGAGTCTACTACTGGGAAGGAATGAAAAGAGATATTTGAAAATTCATTTCCAAGTGTATGAACTGTCAGTTAGTGAAAGCTGAACAGAAGAAGCCGAGTGGTTTACTTCAGCCATTAGAGGTTCCTACGTGGAAGTGGGAGCAGATATCGATGGATTTTATCGATGGACTACCTAGAACTAGGGCAGGGAATGATGGGGTTTGGGTCATTGTGGATCGTTTGACCAAAAGTGCGAGATTTATTCCTGTCAAGACGACTAGGACAGCGTCAAAATTGGCTGAGCTTTATGTGAAATGGATAGTTCGATTCCATGGTGTCCCAAAGAGTATAGTAAGTGACCGGGATCCATTGTTCACGAGTGGATTTTGGAAAAAGTTTGCAAGAAGCTTTGGGAACCGAGTTGTGCTTAAGTACGGCATACCATCCCCAAACTGATGGTCAGACCGAGAGAGTCAACCGAGTTTTAGAAGATCTCCTGAGGGCTTGTGTGATAGACTTCGGAGGATCATGGGAAGACCATCTGCATCTGGTTGAGTTTGCGTATAATAATAGCTACCAGTCGAGTATTGGGATGGCACCATACGAAGCGTTGTATGGAAGGCCGTGCAATTCTCCAGCTTGTTGGTTAGAAACTGGAGATAAGTTGGTACTTGGGCCCGAGATGATTAGAGAAACCTCGGGTTGTATCAAAATTGTTCGGCAACGAATGAAAGCGGCCCAAGATCGTCAAAAGAGTTACGCCGATAAGCGTCGTAAGGATTTAGAATTCGACGTAGGTGATATGGTTTTTGTGAAGATTTCACCGTTGAAGCATATGGTTCGATTCGGAAGTAAAGGAAAGTTGGCTCCTAGGTTTGTTGGACCATTTCCGATAGTCGAGCGAATAGGAAAGCTCGCATATAGGTTGGAGTTACCCGAGAAGATGTCGAGTGTGCATAATGTTTTCCATGTGTCGTTTCTACGAAAGTTTTTGCACGACTCGAATGTGGTGGTATCTCCAGAACAGTATGAAGATTTAGAAGTCGAGACCGCAGTTGCGGAACCTCGTAGGCCACTTCGTGTTGTGGGAAATGATACGAAACAGCTTAGGAGGAAGACGGTTAAGCTAGTCAAGGTACAATGGAGTGAAGATGGCGACGATTGTACATGGGAGACGGAAGAGAGCATGAAGGCGACTCATCCAGAACTTTTCATCGGTAGGACCCTTTGATTGTATCATCGTTATATCGTTGTATCTTGTTGTTGTTTGATAGAATTCCGCGTGCTAGGATAAGGCTATGGATGTATGGCTTGATGGTTGCTAGTTTGGATGATAGGATTGGCTTCTCATGGATGATAGGCATGCGGAATTGTTGTGGTTGCTTGTGTTTGCTTGGAATGGATCATTCTCATCTTTTGATATGTTGCTTATGGGGATGTGTGACATGTCCATAATTTTTACCGATTTTGTTTGTGACCATTTTGCCCCTGTCAGTCTTGTACTGGGCATAACTTTTGACTCAAGTCGAATCAGAGGGTGAGACCTGTGCCATTGGAAAGGAATTGATGATTCCCTTTTCGTAGAGTGGTTACATTAAGGATTTGGTTCAGCGGTTTGGGAGAAATCGCTGTTTTAAGGTTTTTCAGTTGGCTGTTCAGGTTTTGGAAGGCTAATGGGCTGATTTGGAGAAGGCCCATTAGAGGGTGGGTGGAGACTATAAATAGGGGGTAAGGGGTATGGAGAAAGGTTGGCATTTTCCATTCTCTTATGGGGAGGCTTTGATCTCCTTCTTCCTCTAACATCTTTCCCCCATTAAAATTCCAAAATCCAAGGAGGGAAATCGAAGATCTACACCATAAGAGGCTAGATCTACATCGTCTCAAGGGCGAATTCATCGGATTGAAGAGTTTGATTCGAAGTGTTCGCTGTTCGGATTGCGTTTTCATTACTTTTGCTTAGATTTGGATAATTGGTGAGTGATTTACATCTCTCATTCGGATTCATGCAAGTATGTGGGTTTTAGGATGTTAATTTCATCATTTCCATGTTATTTTCCTTAGATCCACACCATACTAAGTCCATTTTATATATGAATCACCTTAGGATCTGATCTAGATAATTTAAATGGTTAATTTTATGATTTTTCTCAAGATTTTGCAAGTTAGATCCGTTTTTATGTTCATATGATTCACTTATCATGTTTTGGGAAATTTATGTGTTTTGATGGAAATTGTTAGATTGATGATATTGTTGGTTGCATAACATGTTTGTGATTGCGTTTGGATGAATCGGATAAGCTGGTTTCGTCGGATTTGTCGTTTGGCAAAGTTTTGGTCGAAATCGGAGTCGAATTGGAGATGTGCAGGTTTCTGGTCGGTTTAAGCTGGTCAGTCCAGAAGGAGCAGAAGTGTTTCTGGTCGGTTTCAGATGGTGGCATTCTGGTCAGTTTTGGAGCTAGTCGGGTCGGTTGAGGCGGTCTGATGGCTCTGGTCGGTCCAGAAGGGTCTGGACTGAGGTGGTCGGTCACGTTATGGCTTGGGAAGTAAGTCAGGGAACTGGTTGGTTGGAATGGAGGCATCGGGGTCGGTTTTGACTGGTCGTTCTGGAGCAATGCTGGTCGGTTTTGATTGGTCATTCTGGAGCAATGCTGGTCGGTTTTGACTGGTCGTTCTGGAGCAATGCTGGTCGGTCTTGATTGGTTGTTCTGGAGCAATGCTGGTCGGTTTTGACTGGTCGTTCTAGAGCAATTCTGGTCGGTTTTGACTGGGTCTTGGAGCTGGTCGGTTTGATCGGTCCAGAAGGCTGAGTAGGGAGTCTGGTCGGCTCAGGAGGGTCCTGGTCGGTCCAGGAGGAGCAAAGGGAGGTCTGGTCGGTCCAGGGGGTCTGATCGGTCTAGAAGTACCGGAAGAGGTCTGGTCGGTCCAGAATGGGTCTGGTCGGCATTTCTAGTGGAAATTTCTGATCGGACACTTCTAGTGATGACGTAACTTCGAGGTGATTCAAGTAGGAAGACTCGAAGTGATGAATGTGTTCGTTGATCAAGGTGGAACAACGAATGCGGAGACAACTCAAAGGTCGTGAGTTGGTGGATAATGGCTGCTCGAGAAGGTTGCTTGAGCTATGAAATGTCGTCAAGGTTGGACGATTAGAGATGCGAAGGCCGAGAAGTCATCGTTGTCGTAAGTTCTAGCAGGCTCAAAGCAGGGGTACGATGGGTAATCGTTGAAAGGCCCAAAAGACCGGTTGTTGGTCGAGTACCCTGGGTCTTTCTGGTTGGGGAAAGGCCTAGTATCAAGGTTGGACATTGCCAAGGTTGGGCATATGGAGTTCATGCTAGAACTGGGGTTATCATTAGCCCTTGACATATGGCAAGGTTGGCCGTCATACGATAATGATGGTTTCGAAGCAGGATTGGCGGTGATAGCCAGAGTCGGTTATGGATAAATGTTTGTTCTGTTTGTACTATCTCACATAGATTATCCAAAGTCGAGGGAGATGTTCTTTGAGTGCTTAAGTGATATTGGTTTAGGCCTCTGGCGAGCGTACTTGAGGAATGTTAAACTCGATTAGGGTTGTCTGTGTGAGACTTATATAATCTGGATGTTATGTGTGTTCTCTATGATTGAATGGGTGTTCTGGTTTCTATGGATGAATGGCTGAAATGCTTGGTGTAAAGGCTATCACTGTCCGATGTGGGGAAGATAAGGTTGAGTTCTTCTCTAGTGATGTGGGTAGATAAGCTGTTCATTTACCCATTCTCATATGCTTTCTTGTTGAAGTTTGTTAGCTGTATTATCGCTCACTAAGACTATTGTCTGACTCAAGGTTTTATGTCTCCTCTTATTACCTTGGGTTGTTCATCCGGTTGTGGATGGGCAGACTAAGTAGCAGGTTACAGGTAATGGAGCTTAGTGATACGAGGAAGCTGAGCGATGACGAGCAGGAGGCTGGCGTACCAGTTTTATTCTATCTAGTATTTCTGTTTCCGTTGCTTGAGCTGCTTGAGAGTTGTAGTGAGGCCTTATGTACAAACTTGGATATCAGTTGGATAATCTTTCTGGATGTTGAAAGAGTTTCAAAAGTTTTCTATATGATACCTCATTACTATCACCTGTTGTATATGTTCTATTATATTTTATCCTTGCGCTGTGAGTTCTACGACAGGTTTCGATGTGTTCACTTACTATGATGATCGTCCATAGCAGCCTGGCACGCCTTTCAGCGCATTATTCCTCTTGTTTAGTGCGGGGGTTATGGGCGGTCGTCGCATTGTCACCTTAAAGAAACTCCATACCACGTCATCGTCCCATCCCATATGTAACACCCCATTCTCTAAGGCCCAAAGCTAAACATTAAAAATGTTGTAGTCATCTATAGTATTTACTTCGGATGATAGAAAACAAACTATTAATGAATCATAACTTAAGAGAACACGGAAATAGGAAAAGGCTTCAAAACAAATTTCATTAATAATCATTCATTATAATTCTTGTTCACAAAACCCTGTACTGATCAAACTATAATTACTTAAAAATACCATCTCCAAGTGCAACATATGAAGTTATCTCCTGGTTGATCAAATTTTAGATATAGGCAATAACTAACTTTGCCTTTACATATATCCAAAATGATGAAAACATACAACGAAAAACTCCTAAAAATCTAACATCCTCCAGCTCATCGTTGGAAGCTTATTCGTAGAAGAAAAACTTGAAAAATCCTTTCTTTCATTATACTCAAATGAGTATCCAAGAGTTAAATGGGAAAACAAAAACTTTGAATCAGACAACAGATTGGTGTAAATAATAATTTAACTATCCATTCCCTTCGAATATCTAGTGAGGCCACGCCGCCTAGCGGAATGGGTTCCCCTCACTAGTATTTAATACCATAATAACCATCATGTGTCCTTAAACTCACAGTGGTTAAAGTGACCACAATAAATATGCTATCATGAAACATAGTGCGACTACCCCAACCCACCCCATAAGTTTAACCATTGGATGTCTATGAACCTCTATTATCATATGTTGGGAACAACCATAAATACATACCTTTCGATATATGTTGGGAACAACCATACAAATAAACCTTTTGATATGTCAAGATATGTTGGGGAACACCATACAAATTCCATAATTTTGCCTTAGGTTAACTAAGAACCTTTTCACATAAGCTACAGGATACCATACTAGTGTCTAGACTTTATCTAACAACATATGCTGGGAAACACCATACACATGCCAAAGTTTTCTCTTATGATGAATAAGAACCTATAGTTCTCCACATGATTTAACCCTTCTCATGGTACTCCAATATATATGCAATCATGTGTCCAAAATATTAGTGACAACTAATATTACAGGAATAATGGCCAATACACATTTTTAAATAAGTCTTGTGCTTTAGACTAGGTCGATACAACCCTCTTCGGAAGTATCAAATAGATCATTAGAAGTAACACTACTATCCTCTAGCCCCCTTCGACTCCCTTCATATGTGTCGAAGCCAGCATGGTTTAGCATAATTAGAAATAGAATCATAGCAACAATCATTGCAAACAAACAAGCCCAAGAAAATATACAACAATCAAATTGTTTAATAAGTTAAGATTAACGCTTGAAAACACCGCTTTCGGTTCCGCCAAAGGGTGTTGAGATAATAACCTATTACTATTTGAAATCATAATTTGGAAACAACCCCTTCTGGTCCGTCGAATGGAAGTGAGGTGAAAATACTCTTGTAAAAATAAAGTTAATATAAGCCCCTTTGATACCGCTGGTAGGCATCAAAACGATAGCCTCAAAACTTGTTTATAGCGATAGGAAAAAGCCGTTTTTGTCACAAACTAAGGGTGTAGGCAATAAGCCTCTCAGGTTAAGTTAAAAACATAGCTTCAAAAACATATCCCCTTCAACTCAACCAAAAAGGTATAGAGGCGATGGACCTCATAACACATAATATAATCTAAGGTTTAGAAAACTTACCCACTTTGGCTTAATCGAGTGCCCATACTTTCCACACGGGCAGCCGAGTGGCTTGTTTTGCAGATATTTATATATTGAGCAGGATTCTGAATTGAAGCTTAAAGCTATGTCAAGAGCATTGCTAATCTTCCGTTGCGTTGTATTAAATTTGTTGTAAATTAATCTTCCGATGTTGTATTATTATATTCTACACTCTGATGTTGCATTATTATGATGTAATAAAAGTCTTCTGTTATTTGTTCAGATGTGTTGTATGCCCAATGTTAACGTATGCAGGATTCAAATGGTCTTGGTCGATTTAGCAATCGATTATGTCCGGGCGAAACCCGTGTCGTTACACCTGGTATCATAGCTTTGGTTAACTCAAATCTTTGGGGTACAACTCGTTAGAAATGAACAAAAGACTCATCAGAGATAGGATTAGAAATATCCTATAAAAGAATACTCATTAGAGATAGGACCAGTATTATCCTAGAATGAGAAAACTCATTAGAGATGGGGTTAGTAATGCCCTATAATGAGTTGAGAGTGACAAGTTCATAATTAATGTATTTGTGATTATATATATAATCTGATTCTAGAAAATATGAATTTTGAATATATAAAAGTTATATATATTTGAAAAGCTAATCAACTAATTGATTGATGATTTTGTGATTATTAGTTTAACTAAAAAAATTTATTGAAGCCAATAAAAGAATGAAAATTGAGTTGGTTAGTTAAAACAACTTTCAGTTTCGTTCCTTTTGGAGGACGATAGATTTTAAGTGGGGGAGATTATAACAACCCGGAATTTTGGAACCAATTTAAATTTTTTATTTTAGAAACTTTAATGGATTAATATTTGAAATAATTTATTTTAAATAATAACGACGAAAATTTTATTTTAATCGAAGTTAGAACGTATAAATTTATTTTAATTATATAAGTATTAACTGTGAATCATTTATGATATCATAATGAATATGGGAAAATAAGCAATTAGAAAAGTGTGAAAAACCAATTAATTAAATATATGTAATCCAATATATATGATTTAACCCTTCTCATGGTACTCCAATATATATGTAATCATGTGACCAAAATATTAGTGACAACTAATATTATAGGAATAATGGCCAGTACACATTTTTACATAAGTCTTGTGCTTTGGACTAGTTCGATACAACCCCCTTTGGAAGTATCAAATAGATCATTAGAAGTAACACTACTATCCTCTAGCCCCCTTTGACTCCCTTCATATGTGTCGAAGCCAACATGGTTTAGCATAATTAGAAACAGAATCATAGCAACAATCATTGCAAAAAAACAAGCCCAAGAAAATATACAACAATCAAATTGTTTAATAAGTTAAGATTTACGCTTGAAAACACCGCTTTCGGTTCCGCCAAAGCGCGTTGAGATAATAACCTATTACTATTTGAAATCATAATTTGAAAAACAACCCCATCTGGTCCGTCGAATGGAAGTGAGGTGACAAAACTCATGTAAAATTAAAGTTAAGTAAGATAAGCCCCTTTGATACCGGTGGTAGGCATCCAAACGATAGCCTCAAAACTTGTTTACAGCGATAGGAAAAAGCTTTTTTCGTCACAGCCTAAGGGTGTAGGCAGTATGCCTCTCAGCTTAAGTTAAAAACAAAGCTTCAAAAACATATCCCCTTCAACTCAACCAAAAGGGTATAGAGGCGATGGACCTCATAACACATAATATAATCTAAGGTTTAGAAAACTAACCCCTTTTGGCTTAATCGAAGGAGAAATGAGGCAGAAAACCCATTTTAAAATACTTTCGACACAGCTGAAAGAGTATGGAGGCAATAAACTCCCAAGTTAAAAACATTAATTATAAGAAGACAGAACCTTTGCTCAGTCAAAATGGTATTGAGGTGGAAGTCTAAAAACCTTTATAAATAATGGAAAAGTACCTTTCGACTATGTCAAAAGGGTTTAGAGGCGATGGCCCTAACCTTTAAAAACAATAGAGGTTGTCGGCCCTATATTATATGCTTTCGGAAATAGTTCTATCAACTCGGTACAAATGCGAAAGCCCATGTACGAAGGAAAAATTCTCTTGTGGAGAAGATATCTTTAAAATATAGAGCCAGTGGCCAAGGCTAAGTCAAAAGTTGGAGGCGAAAGCCTGATCTATTCCCATGCCGTGCTGGTGGAAACACAAGCATCCAAAGTTTTGGAGGCATCAGAAGGTGCTTCTAACTGCTTCAAAAGGTTCTTTCAAATAAGGGCAGTAGCACTTATAATAAATAGAAAAAATTTGATTTATTTTCTTATAAAGTAATACTTTTTACCAACTAGACAATATTTGTTGAAATCTGACTAGTTTATAAAAAGTTAGACTGCACAAAATTCTGTCTTCTACAAAATTTATATTTCCAAAAAAAATGGAAATATAAAATTTCTAATTTCCTAATTAATACATTTTTTAACGTAAAAGAAATCATATAACAAAAGCGAAGAAAAAAGCCTTTCTCCTATGGCTCACATAACCAGAGGAACCCGTGCAACTGCTTCTGAAGCGCACACAACCACATACTTAAAATGGCCAACACGACCTAACCAAAAAACCCAAAGAAAACAAAAACGAACAAAAACTCGACAAATAGAACAACTTAAAAACAAATACAAACTCCCCAAAAAGTGGGAGGCAACCACACCAATCCTAGAATCAAGGTGCTAGAACTCTTGAAGAGCCACTCCAACCAAGGCACACCTTGTTCTTCTCAACTCGCGGCAAAGTCCAAATCTATATTTTGCTAGGCTCTGAACCATTGTCCTGATAAAATCAATCCAAAATCCTACTAAGCTCCAGTCTAATAATCCTGCTATGATCCAAGCTAAGATCCTACTAAGCTCCAAGATAAAATCCTGCTAAGCTCCAAGCCAAAATTCCTGCAAAGCTCTAATCCAAGTTCCTGCTAAAAAAAACTACCCCACTCCAGCACGGAGGCGAGAAGCTTGGGTATTTAATACATTAATTACCCCTCAGTCTATCCAAATAAGGAAATTCACATCAGTTAATCCACGCACAAGAAAAATCCCAAAAGTCCTTAGAATTGAGAATATATGCTCCTCTATCTTATATAAAAATTTAAAGTCCAAATTTATTAATTAATCCTATTAGTTAATTTAACCATAATTAACAAATATATTTCAACTTTGGGTATTTGTAAAATATTCCTAAAAGCATAAAAAATTATGAAATTAAAAATCCAATGCCCAAAACAAATTGTGAGCAATATATAAAAGTTTCAAGTTATTTAGAGATGTTCACCTATAGGTTTTAAGCTAAAACTTACCTGTTTACATGCAAATCAAGTATGTTCAAGTCATTCTAAAATTGTTCTATCCAAACATAATATTAGCAGCTATACAAACATGAAAATAATCATGGATGAGATGCTGAGATTTGATGTTGTTGATCCTTAAGCTTTGATTCCCTAAGCTTTTATTTAGTTTCTCTTCCTCTTTTTCTCTTTAATGGTCGTCCCCTTAGTTTTTCTTTTAGGATTTATAGAAATGACATGATAATGGTAAAAGAGTAGGAAATATGCTTATATATGAGGCTATGTGTTTCCCATTTTTCCTTTCTCATATTTCTCCTTATGTTAGTTCAATTTATCACAGTCTATACAGTATCGTAAATTCACCGCACTAGTGTTATCAAAGGGCACTCCATAGAAAGCAATACTAAATCAAAATCGTATGGGGCTCGTATGGGATAAATATGACAAGGCACTCGAGGAAATACTCAGGGTAGGATTCTAACAGTTGCACTCCTGGACTAGTGGTAACGCATAGCAGCAACTACCGCCCACCTCGGAACACACTCCCATAATCAAAAGGTGCACGCCCAAATCAATCACAACAGTAATAGAGATAGTATCGAAGAAGCGTGTCCGATATGAGGTGCGACCTCAACTAGTCATGGTATAGCTCATGTTTTAGTCATTTTAATTATGACCCGAAGGTCAAGACCGATTCGTCATCGTTTGCCTTCTTCGATCCAAAAGTCGCATTTAAGCCATCCTGCTGTCGTTCTGATACTCCATCACATACATAGTTGTTAGAGTGGTATCGGTATTGATAGAGAGTATGCCACTTACCAACTCCGGTCTCTTTAACAACCCACGTTACATATATTTTTCACACCGTGGCCATTAAATTTGAAATCACATTTCAAATTGACTTATTTCAAGTCTTGCCCCAAAATTGATTTCTCCAAAATTATTTATCATTGGTTTGATTTAAGATTATAAAACCAATATTCACCATTTTCGTCAACCATTGTTTTAAGTTCCAAATTCCATGAGATATTATTATTGCTCGAAATTCCCTTTTTACCCTTGGATTCACAAAGACTGGATTGGACATAAATTTTATTCTGGATTTATAAAATATATTTAGAAAGGTTAAGTTTGAAAATAGTCTATGTATATTAAAAGTAATGTACAAACATATGTATATAAAGTTGGAAAAAGTACATGTATATTAATTGGAGAGTAATGTATAAATATATGTGGTTGGAAATATATATATATATATATTAAATTGAAATATTGTATAAATATATATATAATTGGAAAAATATTATAGAATTCATATGATTAAAGTAATCAAACCATTTTATAGTAAATATTTATAAAATCAAGTAATGAGGGAAAATTTACTTCTATGAAATTGAAATTCTATTCAAATAATATTGATCCAATCCAAATCCAGATTCATGTCTCAGAATTTCTTTTCCCGTCAAAATTTCACCTTTAGACAAACTCCCATTTATTTGGTTCAATACAATACTTCATGGTTAAAAAGATTTCAAACCAATGTTTACCTTGTATTCGACATATTTATTTCATATAATAAATCCCAAACAACCTTTAACATTAGTTGTTAATCGAAATATGATTTATTGAATTCCAAACTCGTTTCACCATGACTTAGAAAATCATATTCTTTTACATTTGAACTTAAGTACTTTCCATTTCGACAAAATTCTTATCATATTTTCATGGCGGAAAATTCATTAACAAAGCATATATCAAAATAAGTTTGGGAAAATTTTATCAAATCATTGTAAATCCCTTGCATAAATTATTAAATTCAAAATTTGTCACATCATAAAGTTATGAAGAATTTGTTTAAATAAATTAAACTTAGTGTTAACTTGCAAAATCGCTCTAAAACTTATTTTTATACAGATTGGATTTCATAAAATTTCAAATAAATATTTAAACAAAATTACTTTTAAACTTGTCTTTATGTTATATAAGGATTTCATAAAAATTCCTACTTATAAAATTGATAAAATAATTTAAAATACTTTATTTTATTGCTCACGGTGTTCGTATAAAATTTTCTATCCTATGGTTAAGTAATACGAATATTTATCATTTCAACCCGTTCTTTTAATTAATCGAATCCCGGGTATATATCATTTCAACCAGCATCCCAAATCGATCCGAATACACAAGGGGTTCGGGTATGTATCATTTCAACCCGTAATGGTTTCTAATCAAAAGGGAACTTGCATGGTGAGAAAAATAAACATAGCATGTCAAGCATACAACCATAGTTTCATATGAAATAACAGTGTGTGTCACACGTGCACAACCACGAAGCAAACAAATCTAGAGCACCCTAACATTTCATTCAACATTTCAAATCTTTAATTCACTTAATAATCAGTTAGTCTGTGAGTAAGAAAAACTCACCTTCCGAGGCTTTAGAGACGAATGCAAAATTTGACTTGTAAATTTGTGAACGAAGCTTGGAAGCCAGCTAGCGAACATACTTCCAATAAATTCATTTGAGAGTATTATTGGAAGTATATAAACTCCATTTACTCGACTCCTGACAACAAGACCAACTGCTTATCGATACTGTATTTAAATCATGTCGTCGTTCTCAACTGAGTTAACCAAACAACGAATCAAAACAATATTTTTAACAGGGGACACCGAGAAGATACTCGAAACGAAAAGGAAAATAGGGCGGAGACTCACAAACCTGAATCAAATAGACTAGCAATCGAACCATATCACAGGCCTGGGACAGATTCAACTTGTAGCCCAAAACAGTGAGGTCCAAGCCTCGCGGCCTTTTAGGCATTTCCTCAAGCGCCAATTGTGCATGTTGTCTTGAGTCTAACCTGAAGTCAACTCGAGCCTCTCAGTGCTATAGAGGCGTGCTGGCAGTCGACGAGGCACAGGAGGAGCAGACTTTGGGTGCAGACTCGCTAGTGGTACTGGAGTTTGTGAAGGGGCGGAGGTCTGCGGCATTGATCAACGCTTGTGAATGGGAGGAGAACGAAGTTCTTCATGTTGTGGCCTTTGACTTGACGTAGGGCGAGATCTAACGAGGAAGGGATTCGCTATAGGGGTGGTTTCCAAATCTGGACGTGGCCCTTCAGGGACTTGAAGAGAACAAGCTCTGTCTTTTGGTAGGTACAACTGACGATCAGTGAACAATTGTTAATGAGGACTAGAGAATGGGGAACGGCTAGGAGGAGTTCATGCGGATTTCGAGTCACGCGCCTGGGTTTTGTGGCATGGCGGCAACTGATGAACATCGCGACTGGATGAGGAAAAGGGAAAAGCAAACACGCTTATTGATTTGAGAAGAACATTAAATTTGGGGAAATTGGCCTACTGCTATTTCAATTTAAAGGAGACGTTTCAAAAGAAATGAAGGGGACGGGAATCTTACTTCATCCCTATACGCGATATATAATTTAGCTCCATTCGAAAGTTTGCATGTGAGGTACCGACAGGAGAAGATTTGAGACCTAGTACACTGTTCAAAAATCTCAAAAGTTGACATAGAAGGATTTGAAAATCATATACAGTGCTTTGCAATCTTTTCTTTATTGACAGGGCAAGATTTAAAAATCTTTGAACACTGTAGAAGGAACTACAGGCACAGGAAGAGAGAACAACATGTTAAAATATCTCAAAGGGAGGAAAGACTTCTGTCAATTTCATTCAACATATAGACAAGTAAAGAATTTAGTTGAACATTGTCTACCATTGTAGTATATCTTGCATTCCAAATTCATTGTTCCCACCATTTATTTTCTTCGCTTGCTCCATTAACGTATTAAGAAAATTATTTTTTAAGGACACAAACGGTTGGCGTAATGAATGTACCGACACTATTTGTTTTCACGCGCGCTACGATTATGCAACGTTGAGAATTACAAATACAAAGTTGTTGAATATTTTTCCTGAACGTTAAATTTTTTAGACATTAAATTAAAATAAGCTTTGTTTAGAAGATCACTTCAAATTTATCAAATCTGCAAAGTCATCACTAGTGAACGGACCATGGCGGTATTAGATAATGTTGACACTTGTTCGGGTATGTTATAAATTTCAAATTTTATCAAAAATGAAAAATTTATCAAGCCTAACATATATTGAGATTTAAATTTACCAAATTTATATCAAAACTATATTAAAAATAATTCAGCTCCTTAATTGTAAACAACTTCCTATCTTACATTTTGAAATAAATTTTCCTGAAATAGATTGTAACTTAAATTAGACTACAACATTAGATTTTATTTCCAAGTCGAGATTTCAATGTTTTGAAATAAATTCAAATTTACTATAAGATATTCGCTTTTGACAAAACCATTCATGTTGAGAATATATTTATGAAAAGAATTTCCACTTAGAATAGGTTCAAACTTGGTTCAGTCATAAATAAAATTCCACATTGAAAACCCAATATAAATTTCTATATTTAAGGTTAAATATTAATTTAATTCATATTTTTAAATGTAAAAATTACCAGTTCGTTACAAAGGAAATCGTGTAACTACATAGTATTCCTAGTTCGATTGTTTGTGATCGTGATCTACTACTCACTAGCTACTTTTGGCATAGTTTTCAGAAAGCTTTGGATACGAAGGTTATCTTCAATACCACTTACTATCCACAGTCTGATGGATAGACTGAGCGGGTGAATCGTTTCTTAGAAGACTTAATTCATGCTTGTTTTCTAGGCTCTAGTGGTTATTGGGAGAATCATCTTCCTTTTGTCGAGTTTACTTATAACAACAGCTATTAGTTCAGTATTAATATGGATCCTTTTGAAGCCTTATACGAAAGGCTATGCCAACCACCTTTGTTTTTGTCAAAGTGTAGGGAAAGCTAATATTAGGACCCGAATCCATTCATGAAGCTTCTGAGAAGGTTATTCTTATTTGAGAGAAAATGAAAGAGCCATAAAGTAGTTATAATTCCTACGTGGATAACCATAGAAAGACTTTGGAATTCTCCATCAGTGATCCTGTTTATATCCGTGCATCTCCCTTGAAAGTAGTTCTACGCTTCAAGTAGACTAGGAAATTGGATCCTTGATACATAAGGGACATTTCCTATCACTGAGCATCAGTCCTAGAGCTTATCGAATAATAATTCCAGCCTAGTTTTCTAGTGTTCACGACATGTTTTATGTATCTCAGTTAAAAAAGTGTCTATTTGATATATATTTTGTTGTTAATCCTCATGTTTTAGAGGAGCTTGATTTCTCACCTGATCTTTCAATTATGTAACACCTAATGCATGTACTTGCTTTGAATGTTAAACGCCTTCAGAATAAGAAGTTGCCACTCGTGAAGATTCAATGGTCCGATGATGCTAATGAATGCACTTGGGAAACCATTAAATTTATCGAGAATTCATACCTTGATTTTCTATCTTATCTTGTTGTGGGTGATAACTTATAACTCAAGCCAATATCTTTCCTTGTCTATTTCTTTTATTAATGAAATAAATCAAGTTGGATAAAACTGTTCTCTAAGGAAATTGTGGGGATGCATTTTTTTTTATAAAAAGGGAGTCATTAACAATCTTGATTTGGCGATTACCTGCAATAATAATAATAATAATGAGGATTATAATTTATTAATGGATAAAGTAAATATTATTTGGGGAATATAGTTTAAATAATTGTCCAAGTTGAATTCAACATTGGGATTTGTGTTAACTTGTGGAAATTTGTAGAAAATAGTTATTTAATCACCAAAGATGATTAAAAGACGAGTTTAGGAAAAAATATCGAATTTGTGGTTGAATTAAAGTAAATAAATTTGAATATGGAAAATAAAGTTAGAAAACTTTATAATGTGTAATTTTTGATAAAATATGAGCTTAAAAGCTTTTTATGTGTGTATTGCAATAATCTGCAAAATATAATTGAACAATGCATTTTAGTGTAAAAATTGTTTATTTTAATTTATTCAGTTGAAAACAATTTGCTTAAAAATCAATATTTGAGTAATAAAATAATTGTAGTGTAGTTGTTCATTTGTTTGCGTTAAGACAATAAAAATTGTACAAATTTAGTATCAAAATCATAAGGTTGTACAAAAAGAAGTATACAATGAACAATGTATTTCAAATAACAAATTATAGTGCAAATATGTTCAAAATAGTTTAAAAAGATATAAACATATTGGTATAATTTTCATAAAGTTGTATAATGTCAAATTTATAAGTATTGGGAATAAAATAGTGTAATATAATGTTAATTCGGTGTTAAATGTATTACATAGCCTAATCAAATCAAAACTAAGTAACATTTAGCCTAACTGGATTTTATTAGGCCTAAACCTTAATAATTAGTTAACGAAAAGTCTGGAAGACAAGTATAGAACGTAATCTCTCCCATAGTAACTCATCTTCTCCTTTTAACTAGATTAACAGGGAAAGAGAAAATATTTCCTCCTTCAATCTTAAAAATCAAGGCTACAAAACTCAAATTAAATCATGGAAGCTTGTTAATCTCAAATATAAACAGGTAATCTTCACAAGCCATGGAATTATTTCAATTTTATCTCAATTTTGAGAGAAGTCGAATCACTATGTTTTTATTGTCTCTTGCATGTTATAGAAACTTCTTTAAGCAAATTTCAAGTGCAAAAGCTTCGCTCTTCTTCTCAAATTAACATAAAAATTGCTACTTTATGTTTAATCAATCACTAAACCTCACTTTGTAGTTTATACTGTGAGTTATTAATGACATGTTTGTGTTTCATTAAGCTTATGTGTCTCTGCAAACATAAAACCGAGTTTTATGTTTACACTGAAATCTTGTGGCCTATCCAACTTTTTGATGCTCTGTCTCTCTTGATTCTTGTTGAAAATGAATGGAATATTTTTTAGTTGGTTATAGTCATTGAACTTCATGGATGTCAATTTTTAAGCCAATATGATCTCTATAACTTGTTGAAAACTAGCATGTAAGTTTGAATCGGAGCCTGAAATGCTCTAGCTGAACATCCCGTAATTCAGGTCAACCAAGACCCTTTAGGATTGTACCTACAAGTCGACCCATAGAAGTGAATATTGATCTATGGGTCGACCTGAGTAGTAACATGGGTAACCCCATGTTATTTTGAACATGACTTGTCTATTTTGGCTCTGCTGATTGTTATGCCATTTTCAAAAGCAATTTCTACACTATTTTATCTGATTTCTAAAGCCAATTCTGATGTTTTTTTAATAGGCTTAATCCTATAATGGAAAAGCCAACATTATCACTAACCCGTATTCGGATTGGTGAGATTCCATGCGAATTTCTTGTGTTGTTTTCGTGACCAATTTTATGAATTTGTTGACATAATGCACGTTTTTATAAGCCGATTTATAAAGAATTTTTTATATATTAATTATTGCTTTGAGATAAATGCTATCCTAAATTGTTTTAAAAATAAAATTATTTTAAAGTGATAAAGTATGCAATATTTTCCAATGTATAGAGATTTTTAAAGAAACAAATTCTAAAAGGTTTCAAAGTCGTTTTATAAACTCGTTTTCTCAAACCAAGCATTTTCAATACAGAAACTACAAGTTTTTCACTCTTCGAGAAGATAAGGAAGTGATTTAAATGATAAAATAAAACACATGGTGTGGCGCATGTGGATTAACTATATCGGTTAATTTCAGACCCGTTGATTGAAGCCATTTTCTGGTGTAGAGTAAGCTGACTAGTAGTAAGTCGATTAGTGAAATGTTCAATATGGGACATATTTTTTTCACTTTTTTGAATTATTGTTTAGAATTATGTGGCATAGTCCATCATTTTTTGTTGCTTCCAATACTTACTCCAAAGAGGAGCCACTCCCCCGAGGTGGGTGGTCTTATATATATTCACTTGGACTTGGAGGGGGTCAAGTTGCACTCGGTTGGGGAAAGGGGGTCATTGTGATGCCAGAGTATATATGGTACTTGGAAAATATCAAAGGGAGCTGTATATTTGATGCACGTGCTATTGTTGATTTGGATCCACTTTATGATGCTTAAAATTTATTATTATGTTAATAATTCTCTAACTTTTTTAGCCATTATTGTTGTTAATGTCACTTTCATATATATAGCTTTAGTGTTATCATATTGTATATGGTGATTTCATTATGCTGCTTTGAACGCTCATATATGCTCTACAAGTTGAAGTTAATTTGATTATTTTCTTAAGAATTTGGGGTTTTATTTAGACATGCTTAGCCCTTATGCTTAGATCTTGTTGATAATAAGAAATTCTTTCACATTGTTATTGAGTCCATTCATGAGACTATCATATGATGATCTAATAATACCTTATGTCCTGAACTATATGTTGTTTCTAGTTGGAATCTACTCTTTCTCAATAAGTGTTATCCCTTATGATTTATACTTCATTTATTACCTCACTAGGTGTAAACTATATTGACCTGCATATATTATATACTCGGGTTAGGCCATGTTGTTTCAGGTTAGCATCTGATGTGGATACCTGCTCAACCTGTTACTGTTATGGGCTATCTATCATCATTTTAGATGCTTAGACACAATTTTTAGGTTAGTCATCTAATTTTTTTATTTCTGTACTTTGATATGTATATATTGTTTTATGGGACATAATGTGGTATATATATGTCGGTGGTTTATATAATCAGTTATGTATATCAATGTGTATTGTACTTAATGTAAATGTGTATATATGACTTTGTTTGTTGTTTATGATCTATGAAATTAATTATCATTGTTTTTTATTATGAATTGATCCATTAGCCACTACGAAATTGTATTAGGAAATAATTAAGTATGTCAATCCATTTGAGGTAAGAAAAAGAAATGAGCACTATATCGACGTACTTTATACTTGTTTAATACAAGACTCATGGATGGTCACTCCTAACCAGTACTATTCTCTGAACTAACAGAAAATATTACTTAGTAATATTCTTTTTTAATGTGGGTCTCCGGGTGAGGAATCACAAACGCCATCAATGGAATGCTATAGTTGGCTACTCTCAATTGGTGAAACCTATAGCCAAGTCCAGATGAAAAAAATACATGAGCTCCACTTAAATGATCGAACACATCGTCTATCCTTGGTAAAGGAAACCTATTATTTACCATCCTCTCATCATGCTTATGATAATTAATACACATCCTCAATGATACATCTGGCTTTTCACGAAAACTGCAACTACTCCCTAAGGCGAACATCCTGGATGGATAAAACTCTTCCCATACAACTCCACTAGCTATAATTTCAGTTCCTTTATCTCTGTGAGTGTCATCCTTCTAGGTAGTCTACTTAAGGGTTCAACTCCACATACAAGATCTATTCGGAACTTAATGGCTCTCTTTGGTGGCAAACCTGTTATATATTTAAAAACATCTACTAATCCCTGACAACAGGAACTCGACTTATTCGTCTCCCAATTCCAATGCATTCAATAATACAAAAACTTATGGACTTGTATTCTCCACCAAATATATAAACCGACTTTCATAATTAGGGCATTTCAGTGATATTACCCTAACTTGGCAAAATATCCTAACATAATGATGATCTAACTAATCCATACCCAAAATGATTCCGAAGAACTCGAAATCAAACACATATAAACTACAAACAATTGAGTAACCCAATAACTGAAACTCTAGCTTATCACATCTTATTCCAAGAGTTACATACCCTCTTAAAGGATTAGCTACCCTAAAGGAAGTAATAAGGTATGACGGTTTTAATGGTAACTTATCTAATAAACATTTAGAGATAAACGAATATGATGCAACAGTATCAAACAATATCTAATAGGCATTCTATGAATCAAATGTGTACCACCCAACATAGCCTTCCCTTCTTTCACAATAGTGGGTCTAGATGCTGAAGGTTCCAAAGCAAGGACTTTCCTCTTAGCTGCTTCAAGAAACTTCTTCTTATAGTTCCCCAGCTGGCATCTTACATTCTTCGCAGCATCTGCTTTGACCTCACCAGCCCAATATTTGTTTGCATAATATCCTTTCTTGTTGCGCTTGAAACACACAACATCATCCTTTCTTCTCTTTGCTTTGCCACCATTTTGAGTTTTCTTTCCTTTAAAGATCTTTCTCTTCTTTTTTTAGAAGCTCTAGTTCCCCAGATATTTCTTACAATTAGCAATCAACTCCTCATTCTGAATCGCCATTTCCGTAAGAACATCATTAGGGTCTCTCAAATGTTGCATCTTTGCCCTAGCGATCTCTAGTCTTAATCCTTGGATGAACTTCTCATTCCTTCTAATGAAAGTATTTATTGTCCCATAAGCACAACGAGACAATTCATCAAACTAGGCAGCTTACTCAACTAACAAAATTTCCTAAGCTGCAGGGACTTAGTAGCTTCAAACACAAATCTTGCCCTAAGCTTTCATTGTAAATCAATCTAAGTAATATCCTCCTTCGGTGTTCTAGCAGTTATTCCATTCCACTAGAGCAAAGCATTCCCTTGTAGGTGCCTTGAAGGCAATCTTCCCTTTTATTCATCATTTAAGCCAGAATCTCTAAAGTTCCTTACACAGTGCAACATCCATATCTCCACTGCAACGGCCTTTTTAGATCCTATAAATGGTTTTCCTTCAGGACTAGTTTAATCCCTACACAAACTGGCATAGTTGTTTCTAACTTGTACCGCAGGGTTAGATCCTCTATTAGCAGCAACTGCAGCTTGTATCATCTGAAAAAAGAATTGATGAATATTCCTTATCTTAACTAGTGGGGTCACAACAGCTTTAGTCTCATTAGTCTAATACCCTTGATTCCCTCAAACTTCTGGTCGGGCATTTCCATTGTTTATCATGCTTCCACCACTAAGATTCAGTCTTGCGTCCCTCTCCATATCTTGCTCCCTTATCCATAGATCAAACTTTGTAAGACACCAAGGACGATGCTAAGACCTTGGTGTAATACATATTTATATAATACAAATACTAGTGCGTTATAATACCGTAATCCTATACCTTGGTACTTTATTTTGATCATCGGGTTTTACTTTGAAAATCTTTTTAAGTAAATAATTTTTAAGTTTGCATGAACCTATGCTCTTATACCAAATTGTAACACCCCATACTCTAAGCTTGAAAACTAAGTGCAACAGATGTTCCAATCATCTATGGTATTAACTTCCAGTAACAGAAAATAAACTATTAATGAATCATAACAATAAAGAACATATGAATATGAAAAAAAATTGAAAACAACTTTCATTAATAATCATTTATTTCAATTCCCATTCACAAAACCCTATACTGATCAAAATATGATTAATGCAAAGTGTTATCTCCAAGAGTGACATACGATGATGCCCCCTTGGTTGATCAAAGTCTAGATATAGGCAATAACCAATTTTTCCTTTACATACATCCAAATGATATAAAAACATAGCAGAAAACTCCTAAATAGCTAACAGCCTCCTGTTTGTCACCAGAAGCTTATTCGTAGAGGTGAAATCTGAAGATTCTTTTTCTTGACTTACTCAAATGAGTACCCAAAATTTAAAAAGGAAAACAAAAACTTCGGGTCATCCAAAAGACTGTATGAAAACTAATTTAACAACCAATCCCTTCGAATATCAAGTGAGACCACGCTGCCTAGTGGAGGGTTTCCCCTCATTGATATCTCAAATGATAATAACCATCCTTATGTCGTTGCACATAGAATGGTTAAAACAATCGCAATAAATGTGCTATCGTGTAACATAGTACGAATTACCTCAACTCGCCCCATAGTTTAACCGATTGGATGCCTATGTACCTATATTCTTACATGTTAGGAACAACCATATTATGTACCTTTTGACATATGCTGGGGACAATTATACATATAAATCTTTTGAGACGTCAGTGCATAATGGAAAACACCAAACACATGCTATAGGTTAACGCTAGGATAACTAAGAATCTTTCGACACAAACTGGGGGTCAATGTGCTAGTATCCAAACTTTATCTAACAGCATTTGCTAGAAAACACCATACGCGTGCCATATTTTTCCTCAAGATGAGTAAGAACCTATAAATCTCTACATGATTCAATCCTTCCTATTGGTACCCTCAATATATATATATATATATATATATATATATATAAAATCATGTGTCCAAAATGTTAGTGACATCTAATATTATAGAAGTAATGGCAAGTTCCTATTTTTACACAGGTCTTGTGCTTTTGACTAGGTCGATACAAGCTCCTCCAAAAGAATCAAATAGGTTAACGTGAGCAACATCCCTATTATCTTATCCCTTCAACTCCCGCTATAGGTGTCGAGGCCAACATGGTATAATTCCACAAGAAACAAAATCATAGCAACAATTTAGCAACCAAACAAGCCCAAGAAAACATATAACATTTAGATTGTTTAATAAGTTAAAGCATACGTTTGAAACCACCCCTTTCGGCTCCGCCAAAGGATATTGAGTAGATAGCCTCTTACACTTTAAAATCAGAGTTTAGAAGAAACCCCTTTCGGTTCGTCGAAAGGAAGTGAGGTTATAAACCTCATAAAAAATAAAGTTATATAAGACAAGCCCATTTAATACCATTGGTAGGCATTGAAGCAGCAGCCTCAAAACTTGTTTAAAGCGATAGGAAAAAGCCATTTTCGACATAGCCGAAACGTAAGGGTAATAAGCCTCTCAGGTTATGTTAAAAACATGCCTATTGAAAATAGATCCCTTTCAAATCAGCAAAAGGGTATAAAGACGACGGATGTCATAACATATAATATAAGTTAATATTTGGAAAACCAACCCCTTCAGCTCAACCGAAGAGGCAATGAGGCAGAGGACCCATTATAAAACAAGGGTTGGGAAAACAAACTCCTTCGACACAGCCAAAAGAATATTGAGGAAACAACCTTCTAAGTTAAAAATATTGATTATAGGAAAACAACCCCTTCTAATCAATCGAAGGAGTATTGCGATAGAAGCCTCAAAACCTTGATAAATCATGGAAAGTACCTTTCAATGATTTTGAAAGGTTTGGGAGGCTATAGCCTTAGCCCCTAAAACCAACAGAGATGACAACCCCTATATTATATACTTTAGAAAATAGTCCCATCGACTCAGCACAACAGCAGAATCCCATGTACAAAGGCGATAAGCTCAAGTGCAGCGGAAAATTTTTAAACATAAAGCCAGTGGTCATGACTAAATTGAAAGGTGGAGGTGGAACCTTGAATACATCGTATGCCATGCTTGTGGCAGTACAAGCATTTAGAGCTTTGGAAGAAGCAGAAGGTGCTTTCGACAGCTTCGAATGGTGATTTTGCATAGAGGCGATGTCATTAGCAGTAAAAAGAAGAAAAATCTTATTTGTTTTTTATAAAGTAATATTTTTTTACCAACCCCACTATATTTGTTGAAATTTGATTGGTTTATAAATAGTTGGACTATTCAAAATTTTGTACTTTTCGAAATTAATATTTCCAAAACAATGGAAATATAAGAATGTTAATTTCCTAATTAACATGCAATTAACTCTAAGTCTAGCCAAACTAGGAAATTCAAATCAATTAATTCGAACATGGGAAAAACCCAAAAAAATCAATGAATTTAGGATATATCCTCCTCGATCTTATATGAAAATTTCAACTCCAATTTTTTTAATTAATCCCTTTAATTAATTTAACCTGCAATTAACCTATCTTTCAACTAAGAAATTCGTAGAATATTCCTACAAGCATAGAAAATTATGAAATTAAAAACCCATCTGCCAAAAAATATCATGAACATCATATAAAAGTGTCAAGTCATTCAGAGATGTTTATCTACAGATTTTAACCTAAAACCCACCTACTTACATGCAAATCAAGCATGTTTGAGTCATTCAAGCATTGTTCTATCCAAACAACATATTAGCATCCATACAAACATAAAAATAATCATGTAATAAAATAACATTTGGGATATTCCTGATAAAAAAATTAAACAATGTAGGAATCATTATTTACCTTATTTTATGGATAAGGTATTGTGATTTGTTGTTGTTAATCCTTAGGCTTGATTCCCTTTGTTTTTCTTCCTCTTATTCTTTTTAACGGCCAACCTTAATTTTTTTAAGGGTTTATAGAAATGGAATGGCAAGGATAAAGACGTAGGAAATATGCTTCTATACGAGGCTATGTATTTCCCATTTTCCCCTTCTTATATTTCTCCTTATATTAGTTCAAGTTATTTAGTTTCCAATGCTAACCTATTAGTTATTAGTATGCACAAATCTCAACTCAACATCCTATTACATTATTCTTATCTGATTTATCCAATCAAATTTCCTAAATAATGTTTTTCAAAAATGAGGGATGTTACAGTCTACAATTGCACCACCTTAGGGTTGCACAAGCTTGTTGCCCATATCACATCCACTTAACTACCTTATTAATGTCGAACAATATCATTGATACATCATCGTCATATCTGATCTTGCTTCTTAACTGATATTTTGAAGAAAAAAAACTTACCGGTATATCATCTAATTGCTAATATATTAAACCAATATTTGTATAAAATATCCAATAGTTTTTAAGAATATAAGTCATAACTGTATATCATGGAGAAAACAATTTTATATATTAGTATCTTCGCGTTTTTATATTTCTTTTTGTATATGGCAAATGATAATGCATATAAATCCCTGTGCACTATTTTTTTTAACCGTAATTTTATGTTTATTTATTTGTTTGCTAACAATGAAAACTCTGTATATTAAATTATTCTATTTATATGATTTCACGTGAAGACTTTACCATTGAAATCTAGATTGTTTAAGAGATATTTCTCTTCTTAGTTATATTTTGGTTCGCAGTTTCAAATTGGTATGTTAGGTTATGAAAATTGACTTTATTACTAACTATATACACCAAGATTTAAAACTTCAAAGAGCAGTAAAGTTGTATAATTGAAAAATCGATAAAGAAAAAGCTAGAAATTGTAATTAGTGTCAAATCAACAATACTTATTTGATAAATAAAGTGAAAATAAAATTTTAAAAACTATAAATATGGAAAGACTGCATATTAATATATATATATATATATATATAATTAGATGACTTGAGAATAATTATAGTATAAAAATGGATATAGAATTATATTAACTTCTCCATTTCTATAAGCTTATTCTATGGCTTGTGTTTAATAGAATATTCTCATAAACATATTGTTATCTTAAACTATATACCATCGTTCTTTAGTAGTAATTTGGAAATACTTATATAAATATTCAAAAACTAACCTCGTTATAGCATTATAAAGTAACATAATGTGGTTTGTAACATGATATGCCCATGCCTGGTTATCTGCGATACTATCACCATATATTAAAATATTTCATATCGGTACTTGATCGGTAGGTATGCAATACATATATTAACTACTTAGCCACTTTGCCACCCAAAATTCTATAGACTCGTATACATGGAGATAACCAACCTCAAACCCTAAATCAAGAACACTAAATGTAGTTTCCGCAACACCGTGACAAAAACCTATTATCGAGCTTGATCCAACACTATTTGTGTGACGACCCGCCCCATACCAGCCGACATTTCCAATGAAAGTGTGTTGTACCGATGTCCAACCAGCACGGGACGGTCGCCAAAGAAAGGAAAGGAGGGAATTTATACTAACAAGGAACCTGTAGAATGTCTCACAGCGCATGGAGTTAAATATAATAATAACATACTTGACATAAAACATGCGAGATAGTGCATAAGATGAGAACTAAACCATAATCATCATAGCAGCGGAAATTCAAAATATAGCTTATGTTCCACATCATCATTATTACAACTATGAAGAACTGTCTCTAAAGAAAAATAAGAAAGGTACGAGCGATAAGTAGCAAAACAGAACAATATAAGGTATACTAAACCATACATGAACCTGGACCTGCAACCAAAGAGTTAGCACAACAAGATGTACAATACTCTAAGGTGACACTAACATATGGTGTAAAGATACGGGGGTGGGGGTGTGCATGACATAATGATGGAAAACAATCAAGCATAGCAACCATCCTCACATCTCTCACTCAGTGCGTAAAGCATACGATATCCACCGCTTTGATCACCCATATCCTTGCTATGATCACTCAGCCCCATGGAGTCATGGCGACTCCACTGCACTGATTCATAGCCACTAGTCCTTGCTATGTCCACTCTGCCCCCATGAAGTCATAATGACTCCATTGCACTGGCTCATAGCCATGTTGCGATCACTTTGCCCTATGGAGTAATAACTACCCCACTGCACTGATCCGTAGCCTAACAATCGTCTCTCGGTGGTGAATAAAAGTTATGGACATCGAAAACCCCTTAGCACACGTCCCACAGCAAAGTCCAACCATGAAGTTAACTCATTGGTTCCCAACTGGATCCCGAGTACAAACTTCCCATTTGGACCACCTTTGCATCTCGGGTTTTGGTCTTCTCTTGATCGGTTCGGAACAAGCTTCTATTCAGATTGCCCCTCTTCTTCTCATTCAATCCATGGTCGTCAACTCTGTTCGGGTCGTGCTCCCTCCATCGGGTCAGATCGTGGTGCTCCAAGCTGGGTCGTGGTGTCACATTGGTTCGGGTCGGGTCGGATAGGACTCCGGTTCGGGGTCAAACTCCCCTTGGCCTCTGCAGGCGGGTCGGCTCAGAGAATGATGATTCCATCAGGTCAGGTCGTGCCACCATTCACGAGAGGATCGGTCAGAGAGCTTCAGGTGCAAGCAGTCGAGTTGGTCTCCATCATCACGAGCGGGTCGTGTCGGAGAGGCGGCGATCCGATCCGGTCTGGCTCCTGCATATTTTTCCAACAACTTCCAGCGACTGTTTTTACGCCACACGACGGCGTTTTCGACCATTCAAGTCATTCTAAACAATTACAAAACATTCCAAACAGTCATAGTAACATGTATAGTCATCCACAAACACCAAAACAACAAGCAATCATGATAATATAGATCAAACATACCCAAAAACCCATGTTTTCCATTCAATCGTGTTTAAGTATAACTAATGATAGGGTTAGCAAAACTTAACCAAATTAACCCAAATTTCTAACAGAGGCCTAAAACAATATTTCGAAATTTATAAATATTTTTCCAGAATTTAATCATGTATAAATTCACAAATTATCACTAATTACTCTTAATTAACCTTAATTAGTGTAAAAACAATGCTAATCACTCACCTTAGCCACAAATAAAATATCAAAACTGAAACACCACTGATTTGGGGCGATCTCCAGCGTCTAACAGTAGCTTTAACTTTGAAATGGTGCTATTTCTCCTTGATTTGATGTTGCTAAGCTTAATCCTTGATTAGAGAGCGATTTGGGATGAAATTAGAAGGTGGAGGCCATTGTTAGGGTTTCTAAGAGGTAAATGGCGGCTAGAAAAATGAAATAGAATGAAAACCTAACTCATTTCAGCCTCTCCATAACCCTAATCCCGAAATGGGTTATGGGCCCATTCACTAATCACCTCATTTGGCCCGGTTAAGCAGTTTTTCCCCTTCTAAACCTTATTTCAGCCATATCTCCCAAACGGTAAGTCCATTTTTCACATATGACCACTCTACGGAAAGGTAAACATCATTTGGATCTAATGGAAGTAGTTTCAGGTCAAAACTCCTTACCAATCAAAAGTTATGGCCAAAACAAGATCAGCTAGGTGCAAAACGGTCATTTAAAAATTGGCAAAAATCATGAACATGGGAAATGACCCCAATAGTCGTCTCCCAAAGTTACATGGCTATACGACTTCGCATGGGAAAGAAATAAATATTCTACGATCCTTCGATGCGTAGAATGCGGGTCATTACATTCTTCCCCCTTAAGAAATTTCGCCCCCGAAATTCCTTAACTAAGAAACAAGCAAAGGAACCCACATGCCTACCAACCATTCACAACAATCAAACATACAAAACAACAAGTCTATCCTAGCATGCGGAAAAATAAATTGCAATTAAAATCTCACAAGGCAAAGAGTTCTAGATACGTCTTCCTAATGCTCTCCTCTGTCTCCCAAGTATAGTCATTCTCATCCTCGCCCCACTGAACTTTGACTAGATCCACCGCTTTCCTTTGAAGTTGCTTCGTATCATGCTCGACAATACTAATCGGCTTGCGTTTCGCAACCGCCTCGGGTTCTACTTCGATATCATCAAACTGACCAGGTGAAATAGTTATATCGGGGACGTGCACGAATTTCCTTAACTGGGAAACATGAAATACGTTATGAACTCCTGCCATCTTCTCTGGTAATTCAACTTTATATGCCAAATTCCGAACTTGCTCTAGGATTGGGAATGGACCAACAAATCTGGGTGTTAACTTGCCTCTCCTACCAAATCATATCATGCTCTTTAATAGAGAAATCCTGACAAATACCAAGTCGCCAATGGAGAATTTTAAATCTCTTCTCCTTTTATCAGCATAACTCTTCTGCCTATCTTGAGCAACCTTCATTCGTTGTTGGATAACCTTGATCTTATCTGAAGTTTCTCTTATCACATCTGGCCCAAGCACAAATTTCTCACCGGTTACTAACCAGCATGACGGTGAGTTGCACGGTCTTCCGTACAAAGCTTCATACGGAGTCATACCAATACTGGATTGATAACTATTATTATATGCAAACTCTACTAGATGCAAATGGTCATCCCATGATCCACCAAAATCCAATATGCAAGCTTTCAAGAGATCTTCTAATACTCGATTTACCCTCTCTGTTTGACCATCAGTTTGAGGATGATACACGGTACTGAGATATAATTCTGAACCTAGAGCCTCTTGTAAGCTCTTCCAAAACCCACTAGTAAACAACGGGTCTCGGTCACTCACAATGATTTTAGGTACTCCATGAAATCTCACTACCCACTTCATATATAGTTCCGCTAACTTAGCTGTCGTTCTATTCGACTTGACGGGTATATACCTTGCACTCTTAGTCAATCGGTCCACAATCACCCAAATGCTATCATGGCCCGATCTAGTCCTTGGCAACGCATCAATGAAATCCATTGAGCACTACAACAAAGTAACCCTTTAATAGCGTTTAAAAACCGCTATAAAAGGCTATTATGGCGTTTTCAAAAATGTTGTATATCATCAAGCTATAATAGGTCAGGAACTTATAATAGCCGCACAAGTAACGCTATAAAAAACGTGCTATAAATAAAGGCATTTATAGCGTTTGCAAAATGCTATAAAAATATATATCGATGACGTAGTTAAGCTGCTATAAAAACACTTTGTTACAATGACTTACTGTGTACAGCTCTTATTAAATGCTATGGTTTTATATAATAGCGTTTTAGAAACGCTGTTAAATCCTCTAACAGCGTTTCTTAAACGCTGTTAAATCCTTTAATTGCATGCTATCAAACATGATTCTTACACTGTGTATATACACATATCAGCTATCACTGAAAGATTTATATAAACACAATGTATCATTTCATACAATCATACAAATCACATTAAAAATAATTAACTAACCGTTCAACTTTCATATAAAATAACGCATAGTATGTTAAAATATTTAATGAAATTACATTAAAAGTGTAAATAATACAAGTGATAAAAGATGTACTACACATGATGATTAAGTATGCAAACCCAAGAAGTTGTTACTACAAAAGGACTTCAAGTCCCTAATATACCGCAACATGTTGTCATTTGTATGCATCGTAGATGGGTAAGTACCTATGAAAAAGAAATTCAACCATTAACAATTATACACACACACACACACACACATATATATATATATATATATATATATATATATATATATACATACACAAACACACAGACATAACTATATAAAAGATAGAGGGAGTGTGTGTGTGTGACACTTTATCAATTTACATGAAGCTTTAGTTAACTGAGAACATGATTTATATAGAACTAACTTAATTTTTATTGAACATTGTTAATTTTCCATAAATTAAGTAAATTTAAGTAATAAATAAAATTTAGTTAATTTTTATAAAACTCAATAAATTAACTTAGTTAAACATCTGTAAAACTTAGTTTATAAATTTATTATTATATTATAATAATATTATTATAAACTTAATTACTATTTATAAGTATAACCAATTTTTATAAAATTAATCAATATTTATAACAACTTAATAAAGATTTCTAAATAGATAACAAGATTATATATATATAACAAACTTAATTAAACATAGTTAATTTTGATATTCTTTAGATACATTAATTAAAAAACTTAAATTTAGCTAATTTTTATAAAACTCAATCAACTTAGCTAAATTTTATGTAACCTGGTTAATCATTATACACATTTGATTCATTTTTATAAAGCTCACTTAATTAACATAGTTAAGTATTTATAAAAAATTAATTAACATAATGCATTTCTCTGCGTAACAACCCGGAAAATCAGAACCAATTAAAAAAATTTATTTTGGCTATTTTATTTAATTTTGAATAGTTGGAATAATTTATTTTAAATAACAATGATTAAAATTGTATTTAATCGAAGTTTGAACGAATATATTTATTCAAATTTCAATAGGAGTTAGAAATAGAGCGGCAGTTTGAAAATTTGAATTCAAACTTTCACTGAAGGTACAGGATGCAAAATAGATCGGATTTTAGTGAAACCAAAAATATTTAAATCTGTTTAAGATTATCTTTCCAACGAATCTGAAAAATTGAAATTTCATAATGAGAATCAAATGTTATGGTCAGTTGAATTTTCAGAATAGTCGCTATGGAATTTAATAGAATATATAGCCCGTATAAATAGCCATTTTTCAAATGACCTCCGTTTTCGATGAAACCTCTTTTGTTGGATCTGGAATGTCAAATTATTGCAAGATTCTGATTTTCATAATTTTTGGGATCAATATGTGAGCTGGCAAAACAAAATGTGTTTTGACAGTTTAAGTCAATTGCAATCGACTTGAAAATGGTCATTTTACCAACGATCTCCAAATTCGACGAAATCAGTTTTGTTGAGACCGTATAGTCAAAACAAAGCCAAATATAAATTTTCGGGAATTTTTAGAGTCAGTATGTGTCCCCGGTAAATTAAAATGTTCAATCAAATTAAATAATTAAATGTTTATTATTTAATTTGAAGAAAAACATATCGTAATAGCCGAACTAGATTACGAAACATATTCCATCGTGTCCGGCATAGGGGTATTTAGCTAGGGGTGACACTCGTTGGGTTTGATGTCGGTTTAAGAGCGATATATAAAATTAAATTGAAATTAAATAGAATTAAAATAAAATGGAAAATGCGTATATGGTATAAATACACCGTATATACAGCCAAACCCTAGCACAGTATACCATCGTATCAGCCGCCCTTGTTCGAAATCCATGGCCATCACTGCTCCTTCTTTCCTCCTCTAATTATACCGAATCCGTTCGACGAAATCTCCCTCTCCTTTTGGCATTTTTGTAGAGAATTCTTCTCCCTCGAATCCTATATGGTCGGATCCTCCTCAAGTGGTGTGTATAGGGAGAACGATCACCCTGAAGTCGGCCGTGTCGCCCTCTGTTTCACCCCCCAATCGACGTGCGAGTTCAATGAGAAGGGGATCCCGGGGCGTGCGTTTCGAAGCCCTTCGAGTTGGTGGTGTCGGATCCTTCCCCAGTGCCTTGATCCGCGAGCAAGAACGAACCCTAAGTTCGATTGTAATGAGAAAAACTATCGGCCTGAGTTGAGTTGTAGAAGAAGAAGGTTTTTATTTATTTATTTATTTTATTTATTCTATTCAAAATGATTATCAACCTTTAGAAAATCATATCTCAGTTATACGATAAAGAAATTGAATGAAACAGGAAACGTTGGAATCACAACGACGTGATCTACATTTTTAAGAGACCGGAGAATTTTTAGAGCTCACTACAATTTTTGGCGTCGTTAAATCGAGGTGAGATATCTGAATTCAGAAATAAAATAAATAAATTATATTAGGATGCAGACGGAGTTTAGAAACTCCCGACATCCGTCGTCCACAGACCATGGACGACTTAATTGTATTGTGATATGTGATTGGTTGAATTTTGGTGTTTTGTTTGTTTGTGGTCGAAAAAGAGAAGAAATTGAAATTGATTGATATTGAAAAAAAATCGTCTGCGTATGAAATAGATTATTGAAATCCCCCTTGTTAAAAGTTGCGAGGGTTTAAGGTAGAGCGAGGAGCCGTACATCGGGACGATGCCGGTTTTAATTACCCTGTCGTTATGCTGCCGAAATTTTCTGAAATATTTTGTGTTGAGAAACATCCACGCTACGATATATAGTTGTTTGAACAATAAAAATTATATTTTTATTGAATATAAAAATGTTTTACATTAAAATATCATTTTAATGTTTTACATTAAAATTGTCATATTAATGTAGGGAAAAGGAAGCATTGTCATATAATAGCGTTTTTTTTCATTTAAGATATCATTTTCAATGTTATTGACATTGAAAAGAAAAGATTTGAGATATTGATTTCAAATGAAAGTTTGTTTCCAACGAAAATTCACATTTTATGGTTATATCAGGAAAGAAAAGACTACATTTTTATATAATGTAAGAAAAGAAAAGATTACATTTTTAATGTAATACATGAATAGAAGAAATTTACATTTTATTTGTAATGTAAAAAGATTACATTTTTTAATGTAATCGAAGAATGAAATGAAAATTGTTCATTTTTGATGTAAATATAAAGTATGAGGATATTGTGCATGTTTAAAAATAAAGCATGTTTATCATTAAAATGTTCATCTTTAATGTAAATCTAGAATATAGGAAAATTGTTCATTGTTTTAAGATGAAACATGTTTATATTAAGAATTACATTTTAATGTGATAAAAGAAAAATAGAAAGACTAACTCATGTTCAAAAAAAAACATGTTGCATTAAAGCTATACTTTAATGTCATGAATCATAAATTTGTTCATGTTTTGGAATTGTAAATATGTTTACATTAAAAACATTATTTTAATGTAAATACAGGATATGTGAAAGTGTTCATACATTGAAATAAATAGCTATGTTTTATTTGCATTCTTTAATGCAACTAAACATTGAAATAAAAAGTTATTATTTTATTTGCATTCTTTGATGCAAATATACATTGAAATAAAAAGTTATACTTTTATTTGCATTCTTTGATACAGATAAAATGTTGAAATTAGATGTTAAATTCTTATTTGCATTTCTTGATGCAAATAAAACATAGTTTTAAAAGAATTATATTTTTATTTGCATATTTAAATGTAAATAAACATAGTTTTAAAAAGATTATATTTTTATTTTCATATTTAGATGCAAATAAACATCGTAGTTAAAAGATTATATTTTTATTTGCATATTTAGATGCAAATAAACACCGTAGGAAGAAGTTGCATTTTTGTTTGCAAATATAGTTACAAACAAAACATTTAATAAAAACATTTTAGATTGCATATTTAGATTGCATTTTTGTTTGCTGTTCTGATGCAAATAAAAACATTATAATAAAAGTTACATTTTGTTTACAATTTAGATGTAAGTAAGGACAGGAATTAAAAGGATACTTTTTATTTGTAATTTTAATATAAATGAAAACATAGAGTAAACAGTCATATTTTTATTTACATTTTAAATAACTAGAATAGATTTCAAAGGCCACATTTTTATCGACATTTTATATGAAATAAAAGAAATGATTTAAATTATTGTTACTTTAGATACAATAAAAATAGTAGGAATCGCCAAACAATTTAAACGAATCGCGCGCCGTAGTTCGCGTATCGGCAATCGTGGCTTCAAACGACTATACCGTAAGATCCAACCGTGGGATTTTCTCAAAACTGAAACCGTTGGGTTCGTTTTGGAAAGACCTTTCCAATGATATAGAATTTGCTAAGATCCAACGGTTATATTTGGAGAAAAGAGTAAATCAAATTTTGATAAAAAGAGCGCCAGGGCCATGTAATGACCCGAAGCGTCGTTTAATTAAAAATGGCTATTTTTAAATAAATAAAAATAGCGATAAATCGTTATAAGATATTATAAACGATATGGAATGGAAAGATTTATTTAAATTATATATATACATGCGAGAATTATTTGAAAAGTCCGAGTTAAATCTCATTTCAAATAATTATACGACGATTGGAAGTCGAAGATTTGAAGAAGGTGATTGAAGACCGGCGATCTTCACATCGAATGGATGACTAGTGATGCCCTGGATCGGTAAACTCCCAGGAGGGGTTACAGTGGTAGTTGTCTGGACGTATTTGTTGTTTGTCCAGATAGACTCGACGTCTCCAGTTTCGTTCAAACCCAGAACGGACTTGTAAATGGATGTATGTTTGACATTGGATTTTATTCTGTGCTGATTGATCACTATTAATATCTATCCGTTGGTGGCGGAGAATTTAGTCTCTTGCTTAACACCCTTTGAGGTTATTTATTAATATACATCAATCGCATGGCGTGAATTGTCAGTATGGCATGCCAACATGCAAATGATCAAGGCTTATTGTTGAAAAGCAGAGCCTTATGGTTGATGATCAAAGCACACCTTGAAATAGCATAGCTTTTTGTATAGCGTTACTTTACGAGCCTCACACCCCGGTATGAACCAGAAACGGGAGTAAGGACTGCAGGAAGGACATACGTTTCCTTCTAGCTAGAAGTGGTGTCATGGCTTTTGCAAGGCCTGACATTTTTACTTATGTGGATGATGGAATGAGGCGCCTTGGTTATTTGAGTCCCTAGTAGCTCTATTTACGTCCATTGGGCGGGGAAACGTATTGTTCAGACATAACTAATCCACTAACATATTTGTGGATCGGCCCTGAAGATCCAAGGGTCAGTTGCGGCTGATCCTGAGGCACGGGCTAGAGTGTCTCGAATTCGGTAAGGATTATCTTTTGCCTTGGTTCATGATGGAAACCCAACTTCCAATATGACCCATGTGGTTTTGATTGTATTACTAGTATGGTGATATAGTATATAGTAGCTATGATATCTAGGATTGATATATTATGATTGAAATGTTTTCAAAACATATATACACTGATAATAATATCAAATTCGTTTTATCGTATCAAGCATTTTTGACCATTATAAGGTAAAACTCTATCCTCCGGTTTGCGTTGCATTATGTGATGGGACTTGAGTCTTATAATGGTTTCATTTTTCTAAAAAGCATTGCGTTATTTGAAGATTTACTTTATTTATGCACTGGCAGTCCAATGGAGTGAACCCTTTCTGCGTTAGCGGCGTGATCATGTGATTAGCCTTATTATCAAATAGGTTAAATAAGATTTCTCATACCAGTCCCATGACTGACTCATAGTTTGTTTCACTTTGCAAACTCGGGTTCCCTCTTTTCCACACGGGCAGCCTTGTATATAGGTTTAGCAGATTTATTCTAGATAACTATATAGCTGAAGATGGACATTATCATTTCTATTTTGTTGTTCAGACTTCACTTAGTATATTATGTTTTTATTCCGCTGCAGACATTTTATATTAAGCTGAAACTGTATTATTGCTATATATGATCCGATTATGCTGTGTAACTCTGATGGTGTATTATTTCTAGTGTAATTTGATGAACATTATCTACTGTAATTCTCCATTTCTGTTCTGTTATCATTGTTATGTGTTATATTCCAATGATTTTCCTTACTTTCATATACACGGGAGTTTGGGATCATCACACTATGTTCCTATCATGGTCTCTTCTCTCTCTCTCTCTCTCTCTTCAAGTTGATTTTTTATGAAGCTTTTGGACTACATAACAAAATGGCTGCAGATTTTCTTTATACTTTTTAAAACACTTTTTACATGGCTTCTGACTGGAAACGGATTTTGGCTCTTAATCCGTTCTGGTACTGGCCGAAACCAGAACGGGTTGGCCGAAATCCGCTGGTTCAATACTATAATCTATCAGACAGTTATACCACAAAAAAAAAACCAATATATGAATGTTTAACCTTTGAAACACTCCAACATCTGAACAACATCTTGGGTAGTTAGAGTCTCTGCAGTTCATACCAGAGAATCAAAGCTACAAACTCCTAGATGAGAAAACCTTAAAGAAATAGAACAATATCTTAATCAAAAGAAGAAATGGGTAGAAAAAGTGTCACGTTACTTCTACCAAAAGCCACAACAAGTGCAGGAAAAATTGAGAGGTGGTTGTAGTTTAGTTTTTGAGATAAGAAGAGAGGAAAATTAGTTTTCTAATCGAATTCACTAATACCAAATATTCATGATCATAAAGCAAAACAACGTATCCGTTTTCATATGGAAGTGCCAGCAAATATGACAAACATTTGTGTATTAAAATTCTACTTATTAGCTATTTTTACAATCACTCGCAAGAAGTTCACCTACATCAAGATCTAAACAAGTAACTAGTGAGTGGTTTTGACTAACGTATAAAGAGTTATTAAGCATGATAAGTGGTTTTAGTATAACAAAAGAGGCTTAATCTAGGCTTTGCATGTTTTATACCTAATAAAAAAAATTAACACACGAACAAAAGAGAATTGTTTTTTAAAAAATTGTGCTTACTGAGAATAAAAATATCGGTCGAAGGTGAGAATGTGAATCTTCCAGGAAGGTACTGCTGTATAAGTTAATGGCTCAACTGTATTTTTCAATGCTTTGTTGCACACTACCTTGTCAGTGTGGTGGCAATGATTCATTGAACTAATTGTAACCAACTGAATGCATATATTTAGTGCAGTGGCATGTTTCTACATACCACAATCACGTTCTAGGACAAACTGTCAACCTATGCGACTTCAATCATTGGCTTGGGTAAAATTCCTACTGGCCAGTCCTTTCATCGGTTCCCAAGTATAATACACACTCACACGGTCACTCTCTATTCTACATAGTTCCCAAGTAAAATTCAATCATATGTTTATACAACTTGTTTTCCAAGAAAAATTGTACATTTATTATGACACGAGGAAATAATTCATTGAATAACACCAAAAATTAAGATAGAATTGTAACATTGTCATCGAATAGCAGGTATCTTCCCTATATGGTACTTCTGCATGAGAGTTTTACTAGAAGACAAATATCCTTCCTACAAATCTAGTGAATGTTTTAAAATACCAATGTTCAATCTTGTACCAGGTGAAAATCTATTATTTTTTGTGAACTTCAAATGTGAAGTAAAATCTTCTTCCAGGTAAGAATCCAAAATTTTGGCCTAAAATGACAAAAATAAGTTAAACTGCGAGCAACAAGCAACATAACTTTAGAAGGGAAACTTATATTGATATCCACAAATTTTCATGTTCAACCCACACATTTACTTCGTTAAGTTAACCCATTAACTTTTTTAAGTTAAGGCATAGCATATTAACTAACAATATACAATCATCCCTTTGAATTTCTCCTCTTTTTTATTGCAGGATGCAATCAAGTCATACTCTTCCAAGTCATACCCCTTTGAAATTCAGAACGTTTCAGCTCATGTTCTAAACACGTGATTATATCACTTAAAATGTAATGGTCATCAATAGTTCCTAACAAAATGAATAAAAAAAATTACGTGGGGCAGTGAAGACTAGAGACTTGTTAAGAAAAATGACTGTTGATGACAGTTTTTAATGATGGGTTGTTCGAGGGTAGATGGTCTGCTAGCGGGGAAATGTAAAGACCGAAGTCGAATCAGACAAACAGTAGAAAGGCAATGTAACATGGAGGAGTTGCAAAATATAAACTGCGCTGAAATGTCAAAGTAGGCAGAAAACAGAAATTACGGGATAAAAAAGTAAGCTCTAACTAACTTGAATGAAATGTAGATTGACTTGGATACTTTTTATAAATGCAAAACTCAAACAAAAACAAAAACAAAAAATGTAATGAAGTGCATAGGTTAAAATAGTTTTAAGAAATAGGCGTACCATATTAACCCCAAAATGTTAAAAATTATAAAAGTTATAAACAAACTATGAAGCGTGCTTGCCTATGTTTGTACATCAACCCCAACAACAATGCTTCCAAAAGGATGAAGAGAGAGAACAAGAGAAGGTATAAGCACTGATGGCATTGGACCCTCTTTTTATTTCAAGTTTATTTTGTTATTCCTCTTATTTTTGCTTTTTGAGCTTCAGACCAATGTTAGCATAAAAATTGCACATCTAGTTTGAAGCCGGGCATCTAACCCCCAAAAGTTGTTGGTGACCTCTGTATGCAAACTCCATATTATCAGCGTATAAATTAATGTTGATAATGAATGTTATGGAACTCAATATTGGTGGTAGTTTTACCACTTTTCCAATTTATAGGCTTAGTAAAATTCGTTTGAGAACCATGTCTCTTCCAATTTTCAAAAGGCATCCTTCCATAGAATTATTTTTTATGAATCGAAAAGGGAATAACGTTTTGTAATTAAAAACGGAAATACATCCTGTTTTGAGACAACATGAACCTGATATTTGTCATAATTAAATTGATAACCAGTTGCCTGCAAATGGGCGTTATTAAATATCATTAAATCTGTGATTTATTAGTAATACGGTTCACACATAAACAAAAACAAATTGTAAAAGAGTTCAAATTTTTACCTATATTGTGACCATAGTTGTCCCATAATTCTTGTAGAGAAAATCACGCAATTCATCAATCTTGCTTTGTTAAATATTTAGTATCTCAACCTGTTAGAATTCAGACACAAAGAGATGAGAGAGACAAAGCAATGAACAATTGCAGACTACATTTTATTAATTTGTGTTCTCCATTACAAGAGAGATCCTTCTCCCTTTATACAAGTTTTACAATCAAATATAAGGAAAACATTAAAGGCAGAATTTATGATATCCCATAAAATACATTCTAATAGGTTTCCTGTTTTATCTCCATAATTTATTTCCTGTTATATCTTCATGATAGGTTTCTTGTTATATCTCCATAGCATATCCTTCATAGCGTATTCATATCCTTCGTAGCATATTCTCCAGGTCATAATAGGTTTCCTGTTATATCGTTGTAGCATATTCTCTAACATCCCCCCTCAAACTCACGATCCTGAAAATCGTGAGTTTGCCAAATAGAAGCTCCAAACTCCAAGCACCAGTCATTCAACTCAAAGCCTTCAACTGATTTTAAAGTGGACCACACTCAATAATGGTTTTTAAAGTGGACCACACTCAATAATGGTTTTTAAAGTGGACCACACTCAATATTAATGGTTTTTAAAGTGGACCACACTCAATATTAATGGTTTTTAAAGTGGACCACACTCAATAATGGTTTTTAAAGTGGACCACACTCAATATTAATAGTTTTTAAAGTGGACCACACTCAATATTAATGGTTTTTAAAGTGGACTACACTCAATATTAATGGTTTTTAAAGTGGACCACACTCAATATTAATGGTTTTTAAAGTGGACCACACTCAATAATGGTTTTTAAAGTGGACCAAACTCAATAATGGTTTTTAAAGTGGACCACACTCAATGATGGTTTTTAAAGTGGACCAACCACTAGAGGTCAATGGTTTTTAAAGTGGACCAACCACTAGAGTATATTCGTTTTTAAAGTGGACCAACCACTAGAGTCATTACATACCCAAAACACAACACTTCAGTTCTTCAAATTCAACATAGTCCTCCTTCAATCAAAACTTCAGACAAATCACCTCCAAACAAAATGTCACAAGTACAAGCTTCACCTTCAACACGGCCCACACAATTCAATCACCATCCATTTCCATCTCCATAACAAAACAAACTCCATCATCATCACAAACAACAATCCAACCAACACAGCAAAACTGCTCCATACAAAACACCCCTCCTTCATCATCACCATACATACAAAACACATCTCCCTACGTCCATCACATCAACTCTCACATAAATCACCAAACTATTACTAGAAAACACAGTCCTTCATCTACAAACGCAAAAACCACATACACCTCAAACAAAATCAATCCAGACTCTCATCATCTCTTTTTTTTTTTTGTAAATTACACAAACACCATTACAACAATGTACACACATCAGCCACGTTCAAGTATTCAACAAACCGCACTTTCAGTTTATTAGATTGATGACTATTCTACCTGAGTCACCTAAAAGATATTGTTCATTTTTTTATTTTTTTTTAAATTTCAATACCACGCAACAGCTTCAAAGCATCGCCATCCACATCTCTAAAACCCCTCCATACCTTCATCACGCAAGCTTCAACAATCCACGCTGCTTCAGTTTGTGATGGAATACGACGTATTTGGGTATTGATGGGTTTGTGGATGAAGAACCCCCTTTTTTTTTTAATATACATATCTCAATTTTTTTTTTAAAAAAAAAAATATATGTACATATCTCTCTCCTTCCTTTGACCTGCTCTGATACCATGTTAGAATTCAGACACAAAGAGATGAGAGAGACAAAGCAATGAACAATTGCAGACTACATTTTATTAATTTTTGTTCTCCATTACAAGAGAGATCCTTCTCCCTTTATACAAGTTTTACAATCAAATATAAGGAAAACATTAAAGGCAGAATTTATGATATCCCATAAAATACATTCTAATAGGTTTCCTGTTTTATCTCCATAATGTATTTCCTGTTATATCTTCATGATAGGTTTCTTGTTATATCTCCATAGCATATCCTTCATAGCGTATTCATATCCTTCGTAGCATATTCTCCAGGTCATAATAGGTTTCCTGTTATATCGTTGTAGCATATTCTCTAACACAACCATATAATCTGTATATGAATGTAAATATCCAAGTTCAATTTTGTCTGTTACAATTTAAAGAATCAATATGTAAGTTGTCCACAAGCTTGTAGACAATAATTTTGAATCATACTGTAATAATAACACTAAATAATATATGATACCGTGAATCTCATGCCTTGCCACCGCATTGTCCTATCCAACCATAACAGTTCTGAAATGTGGAGGATCTACTCTCAAATCACTCGTATTAACCTTTGAACAAAATAAGAAATTAATCAATAGTTGCTAATATCAAAACCATATTAACATTGCATTGCATTTATTTGTTCAACAAAATGTAAGTGGTAAACAAATGGAAAGGGAAACAGTTACTTGTAAGTGAGCATAGGAGGCTGATGCAAGTGCCACCCATAGAATGCAAGCTCCTGGTTTGTTCACTTGGTCAAGCTGAAATTGTATTTGCCATATTGTACTTGTGTAATTTGTACCTTCACCCTTTCTTGAAGAACGATAAAGCAATGAAGACAAAGAAAAAACAATTCATTATGGCATCATATGATGAAAACTGAAATTCTGGGTAACAAAACCATATAACTTGAGCGAAGAACCAATCATTTGTATAGTCGCTTTTCCCAACAGTGTAAACTACGTCGTTTTGAGGATATAATTATGCATATCTTTCCGATAAACCATAATGTCTGAATCTGCAATAAAAAAATCAGATTTTTTTCAAAATTATATACATTATATTCAGTATTCTATCGTAGTGGGCCGCTATAAAGGCACAATGGTTTGTTCATATACAATATACAATATGTAAGCGACAGAAAACTACCTTTTCAGGATGATTTAGATGTAGATTGTTAAAATAGGGAGGGTTCGGGTCTGGAATAAAGAATTCCGTAGCAGTGCGATCAGTCATTCCAATGTCCCACAATGTAGGACCATCTCTAGGAGGTTCATATACAATATTATCACCCAAATTAGTGGAAGAACCTATGAAAATAATTAAATATCAGTGGTTGCACTATTTTTTCTTTTGATTTTCTGCTGCTATGCAGAGGCATTTAAAAGCAATTCAATTTTGACCTGCAGTAATGGTAACATTTGCATTCAGTTTGAAGTCACCATATTTAAACTATAAATATTGAAAATTTACCATTATTTAGTTGTTAGAAAATCTAAGAAATTGGATTGAAAGAACATTTACATATGTTTTTGAAAGAGTTTCATTTGTATCATTAAGATAAAGATGTATATCTAATAGATGACACTGGAAGTATTACACATAAGTTCGATACACACGCTACGCACAATGGTTGTAAGTTCTTGCTTATAATTTGGAAATGATAATTATATTAGTCGTTTTCAATTAAGATTAAAGGAATGGTTTAAAATTTATCAAAATGATGAGTCTCAAAGGTACTTTTTAATATTTAATACAATACTGAGTGATGGATCATGGTTTAAAAATATCTGGTTTAAAATTTAGGAACCCAACATAAAAAGTGTACTTAAAAATGCAAATTACAATAATAAAAATTATATTATATATTTTTATATGCCTATGACGTGCACTAGTTAAAAATTAGTGTTACGAGTATTATAAACAAAAAAATTAAGTCACTGAATCAACGATCATGAATCAGTTTTTGTTTCAATTTTATATCTGCAATTTACAATTTGAGTACATTTAGATATCCTCAGTCAAAGTGACTGCAATTAAGTCAGTTCACAATACGTATGAATCGATCTAAGAAAAGGACTACTAAAACGTCCTTCCCCTCAAACAATTCCAGTAGTTGTTCTTCAATGTAAGCTCTTAAATACTAGGAGAAAGAAGTATGCTGCACAACATCTTCTTATTCCAGGGCTGAAATGAACTTATATTCCATTTTCTTTATTTTGCTAACATAAAAACTGAAATTTTATCAACTGAAAACAGCAAATATATAAAACGATAATGAACCTAAAATAAATATTAACAAATATTAAACCAAACATTCACAATTGATTGTATCTCTACACAATCCGAATGCAAGTTTAATTAATTTGGTAATGTAGCAATACGTATATGGGTACTAATATAAACACGAAATTCACTTCAAACACTGTAAAAGAAACAGAAATTCAACGACATTGAACCAAATAAAATAAGGACATAAATAACTAGAAGCAAATCACATTTTTTTAACCATTATATAATTCATTTTTGAAATCAGACTAAATACATATAAGGAGAATAGGTAATTCTTTCCTTAAGTGTTTAAGTCAGCAATGACTTGAAGAGCTGTCAAGTAAACAAAACAACATGTTATAACAAATAAATAGATAAAAAAAATGAAGGCATGCCTGAATGCCATTATCGAGCAGCCGTCTTCCTTTTACTCATTTTCTGCAGATAAAAAATACACAAAACCGAGCATTGCTACAGTTTAATAATAGCAAGCGACCTAGTATGACCATATTTAGAAAATGATATAAATAATAAGAATACATCACCAAGGATTTGATTTTTAAGAAAATGATACAAAGTATAAAATAAAAGCAATGTATATTGAATTGCAAATAGCAGTCTATTTAATTTAGTATACTTTGCTAAAGACAATAATCATTTATGTTGTGCTATTGACAATTAAAATAGGTAAACTAGTACCTCAATATTACTGACTTATTTAGGACACCTTAGTAATAGAAGTTATAATACTTTGATCCATATATTCTTCTTAGAATCAGAAGAATTATACCCTTTTTTGTTCTTTTCTCTAGGAAAGTAATTACTTTTACAAAAGAATCAATCAATGAGTTATTTCCAGATAATGTGCTTAGTACATTATAAACTATGACACAAGATATATATCAAACGAGATCAACGTTTAAAATACAAATAGAAATTAACCCAAGATTGCAACAAAAAAATGAAACTCAACCTCGCAACTAAAAAATGAAACACAACCTCAACCTTAATTTAAGTTAACGTAGCTGGCTTCTCTATTATGACAAAAAAAGCCACTGTTGATAATACAAGATACGAAAAAATATGGTAACTAAACAACATTCATTTGTTGCACTAGAAGAAAACCCAAAGATCAAAAGGACCATTCATTAGATTGGTAAGGATACTAACTTCAGAAAGACAATATGATAGTAAAGAGACAATATTTATGTTGGATATCAAATTTGCAATAACTACAAATGGAATTTTATTTTATTTTCTTGTCATTTGTGTAAACATTTCATATGGACATACGGGTAACAGGACTATAAGCAGGTGGATCGGATTTCTACCAGGTATTGTAACTCTTTTTCGTTTTTTTTAATGGCATTTGGTGTAATTATTATACATAACACAGGAGCGATCAGTAAACATGTATCTCTTTTATAAATAAACTAAACAGTGTTTAGGTTAAGATCAAAGTTAACAATGTCTTAACAGCAAAGAAATCAAACATATGAACAACCAATAAATTTTGCAGCAAATAAAAACAACGTACACACTTATTACTATGGCAGGTTATTCACATGTAGTTCTATGTGTTGAAATGTACCAAGCTTTATACGAATTCAATACAAATTAAAAACAAGAGTGCCTATCCACATTTCAAGCCACGGGACATATAAAAGACGTAGGTGCCCCTTTTCTTTCCATTGATTAAAATCTCACTTTGCTTCTCTTTTTAGCAAAAGCCTATTCGCAGTCACCGCCTCACTAATCAGTGGCAACTCGGTGTCGCTGCTCGATGCCAACAAGGTGCTTTTGTATTGCATAATCCTTCTACTGCCATAAAGGCAGGTTTTATTTTCATTTTATATGTGTTAATACTATTATAATGCACATATCATGTTACTCAATTCATCAAAGAAATATATAACTATCATATAGTTTAATGTAATAGTTTACATTAGTTAATAATATAATAGGATGTTATTTAACTATCATTCTTAGCAGTATATCACTAACTTATCTGGGTCCTATAGGTAGGTACTCAAAAAAGCGGCCAACAATCAATTTATCATGCATTAACTAGTTTTAATTCGATGTACTTCTAGTATTGATTTTTTCATTGTTATTGGCTATTATTAGTCTTGAAATGTTTTGGACCTGCGGGTATTCATAATGTAATCACGTCTAGGTTGCAGTAATAAAGATAATCATGTTAATATTGGAGTTCGAATAGCCATATTTTGTTAATGGTATTCAACAAGTTTGTACATAGCCAGATAGATGATTCATGTTATCAAATTAGTAAGTTCAAGAAAGAAACGTAAATAAAAGAAAAATCTTTGCACATATAAAGTCAGGTTCATGAATATGTAATCTCATATTTATAGAAATACTATAAGTGCTGCAACTCGATGATTTAACGAACAACCTAAAATCGAGCCAGGTCCAAAAACATTCATATAAAGCCAGGTTCCTAAATTTTCTATTTGGGCACATGTATATTTTCTCTAAGTAAGACGAACTAAAATCAACAAACTGAAGTGACCGAGAACAACCTAATATCGAGTTCGCAGATTTAAGGGTCACTCAATGATTTAAAGAAGAAGAAAAAATCGAGTTCGCTATTTAATACCTAAAATCGAGTTCAATGGTTGAGGAATCCCTTGAAACAAACTCTCTTTGTCCACGCAAGGTTCAATGAACCATGGATTGAATTTCGACATAAGGGAATAGCGACTTCATCCACACGAGCTTCTATGAACCAGGGATCGAATTTCGACAGGAGGGAATGGAGACTTCGTCCATGCGAGCTTTTGTGAACTAGGGATCGAATTTTGGCAGGAGGGAATGGCGATTGAAGAGAGTTGGTAAGTTGAGAGGTGACTTGGGGTGACTGAATTGGCGACTGGTGAAGTGAAAAGGAAATTTTAACGGCACGAAAAGCAGAGGGAAACGTGAAATCCTAGACCACCAAATTTTTAGGGCATTGTTTAATATTGTGTTGCTTAAGTATGTCCTCTGCCACTCTAAGCTATGCTTTACCCTAAATAATGCCTAGCATACTTAACCATAGCAAGTTAAAATTTTGTGCTATCGTTGTTGCTATTAATTGAACATTTTCTTATAGTGGAGACTTGTTCCCATTTCCATTCTGGAATTTCTAATGGTTGCAGCAAACCACTAGGCTTCTTTTGCTCAGCTTTAACTAGCTGGCAATTCATGCATTTGGATATAAACTTCCCAACGTCTCTTTTCATCCCTTCCCAGTAGTAAGTCTACTTCATGTCTTGATACATTTTGTTACCACCGGGATGGAAGGTCAGTTTCGAGTGATGACATTCTCTAAGCACTTCATCTCTCAATCCATTGACATTAGGCACAACTAGTCTTCCATTCTTTCTAAGCCATCCATCTCGATCAAGCCCATACTTTTTCATCTCCTCGTCGATACCCATCTCTAACTTGGAGATGATTTCCAATAGGTTAGGATAGTCTCTCTGATTGGAACCAATCCGCTCAATCAAAGTGGGTCTGATCGTCAAACTTGCTAATACTTCTGGATCCAATTCGCACTTTGGTTTGAAATCATACCCAGCGATGTACTCCAGTTGCTTCCATTCTAGAAACATAGCCCCTAAACTGGCATGTCTTCTACTCAATGCATCAGCTGTCGCATTGCCCTTTCCTGGTGTATATGCGATATCGAAATCGTAGGAAGCCAAGAATTCTAACCATCTCTGCTGCCGGAGATTTAGATCATTCTGAGAGAAAAGATACTTTAACGATTTATGATTGGTAAACAACTCGAATCTTTCTTCCAAAAGATAATGTCGCCACATTTTCAACGCGAACACGATCGCTGCCAATTCCAAATCATGGGTAGGATACCTCTTCTCATGCGGTTTCAGCTGCCGACTAGCATAAGCTACAACCCAACCTCTTTGCATCAATACAACACCAAGTCCGGTACCACAAGCATCCGTGTATACCGTCATCTCTGCATTCCCCTTATGAATGACTAACACTGGTGTGCATGTCAACTTTTCCTTTAGATCTTGAATTCATTCTCGCACTTTTCGTCCCAAACAAAAGCTTGATTTTTCTTGGTCAACTGAGTCAACGGTGCCGCTATCTTATAGAAGTCTTGGATAAACTTACGATAATATCTAGCTAACCCCAAGAAACTTCTTATGTCTGTTGCATTCTTGTGTGTAGAACAATCTTGTATCGTAGCCACCTTTGCAGGGTCCACAGCAATACCATCCACCGAAACAACATGGCCCAAGAATCTCACTTCCCTCCTCCAGAAGTGACACTTATAGAACTTTGCTTTCAATTGGTGTTTTCTCAACACCTCCATCACTATCCTCAAATGTTCCTTGTGTTCTTCCTCTGTCCTCGAATAAACTAAGATATCATCCACGAACACAAGAATAAACTTATTCAATTGATCCCTGAATACCCTATTCATAAGATCCACAAAATATGTTGGTGCATTGGTCAACCCGAATAGCATGACCAACCACTCATAGAATCTAGACGGCGTCCAAAAGGTCGTCTAAGCTATACTCTCGGCTTCCACCCTAAGCTGATGGGAACATGTCGCGAGATCCAACTGGGAGAACACTCTCGCGCCACTTAAATGATCAAACAAATCATCTATCCGCGGTAGAGGATACTTATTCTTCCTCGTCACCTTATTCAACTCGCGGAAGTCTATACACAATCGAAGGGAACCATCTGCCTTGGTAGAAAACACAACTCGTGCTCCCCACCATGAAACACTTCTTCTGATAAATCCCTTCTTCAACAGATCGCTTACTTGCACCCCGAGATCTCGTTGCTCCCTTGGTGACATACGACGAAGTGGCATCACCATAGGTCTGGCATCTTTCACTAAATCAATACGAAACTCAATCTCTCGGTGTGGTGGAAGTCTGGTCACTTCCTCGAAGACGTCCGGATACTGGCCAGCCACGGGCACATCTGACAACTCATCATGCGGGATGTCAAGGGAATTTAGAAAACTAGCCATTACCCTATCACTAGGTAGACCACCAAACACTACCCTCCTCCCATCATCCGCTCTAACTGTCACCAAAAAGCCCTCACAGTCTACCACCACACCGTATCGTTGGAGCCAATCGACTCCCAAAATAATGCCAAACCCAGTAAAGCCCAAAACAAAGAAATTCAAACAAAAATGCATCCAAGACTTGATAAGACCACATTACGACAAATTATGCTAAGGCTAGTTGAACCACCAATCGGGTTCGTCACCGCTAAAGGTTTATCGACTATCTCAGGTTTCAATCCTAGCCTATCTACCAAGTCACTAGATATGAAGGAACGGGAAGCTCCTGTATCAAACAATACTCGAACAAGAACATCATAAACCGAAAGCATACCTTGAATGACGACATTCTTTCCTTTCTCCGCCGCAGTCAGGGCATTCGACGAACAAGGAACAGCATTGATAGCATATGCTTTCACAATCTGCTTTTCTTAAGGGGTTGCGGACATTTATCCTTGTGATGTCCCACTTGGCCACAGTTGAAGCACTTCCTGTCCGCTGGCTTTGCTCGACATTCTTTAGCATAATGGCCCTTCTTGCATAGCTAAAGCATTCAACATCTTTCTTGCTCTTTTTCGTTTGGCCATTCTTGGTCTGATTCTGCTTTCTCTTATTCTGAGAACCATTCTTGCCTCCACCGCTTGCTTACGGCTTTGGCTCTTCTGCAGATGCAACCTCAATCTTCGACTTAGGGTATAGACTCTCTGATCTCAAAGCTTTTCCCACAATTGATTCAAACGTATCATCGATGTGGTTAATAAGCCTTTCCCCCAATTACTGATCTAAGCCTGTTATGAACTTCTCATTCTTCTTCTCGGGAGTGTCGATAAGAGATAATCCATACTTCGATAAAGTATCGAACTCAGCAATATACTCCGAGACTGCCCTACCATTCTGCTTAAGTTCCAAGAACTTCCTAAAAAATTCTGATTTTTGAGCAGCTGGGATAAACTTTTCACTGAATCGGGCCTTAAATTGATCCCATGTAACTTGATCCTCTAGAGTAGCTGCCTTAATAGCATTCCACCAATTCATCGCCCATCTTTGCAGCTGACAGGATGCTAGCTTTCTCTTTGTCGCATCCTCGATACCCAAATCTTTGAAGATGCGCTCACAGCTATCAAGCCAATCATGAACTTCTGTAGCCGATTTCGTTCCGTGGAACGGCTTCTCACCAAGACTAGTGTAATCCTTACATAGCTTGGCGAAATCGGCCCTAGGCGCCTCCACCGATGCACCACCACCATTTACAGCATTAGGAGCTGCCCTCTGAACATCCCTAAGAATCTCTCTCATGAGGTCAGTGAACATCGTCCTCATATTAGGAACATTTCCATTATTAGCTCCTCTACCAGTACCCCTAGTATATCGGCTCATCGTTCAATCTGTAAGGAGAAAACAATTAACCATCTCTTCGGTGGTGCCAGTGCAATGCGACCTCATCCTTAAATATACTAATTGTGTATATACATATATATATAGCTTTTGAAAAGCAAAATATCACAAATACGCGCTCTTATATACGTATTATCTCTCTTTAGTGTCTTCCCTAGGTTAACTACGCAACCTAGAGCTCTAATACCAAACGTGACGGCCCGCCCCGTATCAGCCGACATTTCCATTGAAAGTGCGTTGTACCGATGTCCAACCAGCACGGGATGGTTGCCAAAGAATGGAAAGGAGGGAATTTGAACTAACAAGGAACCTGTAGAATGTCTCACAGCGCAAGGAGTAAAATATAATAATAATATACTTGACATAAAACAGGCGAGACAGTACATAAGCTGAGAACTAAACCATAATCATCATAGCAGCGGAAATTCAAAATACAACTTATGTTCCACATCATCATTATTACAACTTTGAAGAACTGTCTCTAAAGAAAAATAAGAAAGGTACACTACTAATGCCCAAAGTAGTGACCAGCAGTGACACAGGGGGAATATATATATATATATATATATATATATATATATATCATACGTGGAAGCCTCCTACTAGTCTCCGGTACAACTACTCATGCATACCACCTAACTTGTCTCTAGTCTGCCCGTTTAAGAGCACCCAAAGTAATAAGAAGGGACATAAAAATCTGGGTCAAACAAAAGTCTGGTATGAGCGATAAGCAGCAAAACAGAACAATAACAGGTATACTAAAGCATACCTGAACCTGGACCTGCAACCAAAGAGTTAGCACAACAAGATGTACAATACTCTAAGGTGACACTAACATATGGTGTAAAGATATGGGGTTGGGGGTGTGCATGTCATAATGATGGAAAACAATCAAACATAGCAACCATCCTCACATCTCTCACTCAGTGCATAAAGCATACGATATCCACCGCTTTGATCACCCATATCCCTGTTATGATCACTCTGCCCCATGGAGTCATGGCGAATCCACTGCACTGATCCATAGCCACTAGTACTTGCTATGTCCACTCTGCCCCATGAAGTCATAACGACTCCATTGCACTGGCTCATAGCCATGCTACGATCACCTTGCTCCATGGAGTAATACCTACCCCACTGCACTGATCCGTAGCCTAACAATCGTCTCTCGGTGGTTAATCAAAGCTATGGACGTCAAAAACTCCTTAGCACACATCCCGCAGCAAATTCCAACCATGAAGTTAACTCATTGGTTCCCAACTGGATCCTGAGTACAAACTTCCCATTTGGACTACCTTTGCATCTCGGGTTTTGGTCTTCCCTGGATCGGTTCGGAATAAGCTTCTATTCAGATCGACCCTCTTCTTCTCGTTCAGTCCGTGGCCGTCAACTCTGTTCGGGTCGGGTCGTTCTACCTCCATCGGTTCAGATCGTGGTGCTCCAAGCTGGGTCGTGGTGTCATACTGGTTCGGGTCGGGTCGGATAGGACTCCGGTTCGGGGTCAAACTTTCTTGGCCTGTGCAGGCGGATCGGCTCAGAGAATGATGATTCCATCAGGTTGGGTCATACCAACATTCACGAGAGGATCGGTCAGAGAGCTTTGGGTGCAAGCAGTCGGGTCAGTCTCCATCATCACGAGCGGGTCAGGTCGGAGAGGGGGCGATCCGATCCGGTCTGGCTCCTGCATATTTTTCCTGCAACTTCCAACGACTGTTTTTACGCCACACGACGGAGTTTTCGACCGTTCTAATCGTTCTAAAAAATTACAAAACATTCCAAACAGCCATAGCAACATGTATAGTCACCCACAAACACCAAAACAACAAACAATCATGATAATATAGATCAACATACCCAAAAACCCATGTTTTCCCTTCAATCATGTTTAAGTATAACTAATGATAGAGTTAGCAAAACTTAACCAAATTAACCCAAATTTCTAACAGAGGCCTAAAACAATATTTCGAAATTTATAAATATTTTTCCAGAATTTAATCATGTATAAATTCACTAATTATCACTAATTACTCTTAATTAGTGTAAAAACAATGTTAATCACTCACCTTGGCCACAAGTAAAATATCAAAACTGAAACTCTGCTGATTTGGGGCGATCTCCAGCGTCTAACAGCAGCTCTAACTCTGAAATTGTGTTATTTCTCCTTGATTTGATGTTGCTAAGCTTAATCCTTGATTAGAGAGTGATTTGGGATGAAATTAGAAGGTGGAGGCCATTATTAGGGTTTCTAGGAGGTAAATGGCAGCTAGAAAACTAAAATAGAATGAAAACCTAACTCGTTTCAGCTTCCCCATTACCCTAATCCCGAAATGGATTATGGGCCCATTCACTAATCACCTCGTTTGGCCCGGTTAAGCAGTTTTTCACCTTCTAAACCTTATTTCAGTCATATCTCCCAAACGGTAAGTCCTTTTTTCATATGTGACAAATCTGCGGAAAGGTAAACCATCATCCAGATCTAATGGAAGTGGTTTCAGGTCAAAACTCCTTACCAATCAAAAGTTATAGCCAAAACAATATCAGCTAGGGGGAAAACGGTCATTTAAAAATTGGCAAAAATCTTAAACGTGGGAAATGACCCCAATAGTCGTCTCCCAAAGTTATATGGCTATACGACTTCGCATGAGAAAAAAAAATTTCTACGATCCTCCGATGCGTAGAATGCGGGTCGTCACAATTTGTTTGAAGCAAAAAAAAAAAAAAAAAATCATAGCAAACTAAAAATGCTAGTTACATTAGCACTAATTCAACAAAATTTTATGCTCATATTTCTAAAGTTAAAAATGGATGAATTAATCAATCAACAAACCATCATAGTATATTTATATTTTAATTGGTAGAAAAATATATATTAAATCAGACTAGCGCTATAATCCAGTTTTACAGCTCAAAAAATTCTAAACTAAAATAACATTATATACATACATACATATACATATATATATATATATATATATTGATTTATTTGTTTTCTGTAGTTCAGAAAATGTTAAATTAAACTAATGTAAATTAGCATATTAATATGCATTTTTTTAGTTCGGAGAATGGTAAGTCAATTGTATATTAACGTTCATTTTTATATTTATGAAGAATGTTAAATCAACGAGCTCGATCATAATTTTACATTTCTCTTTAAAGAAGATAAATTAAAATAGCATTACACTAATACAAGATGTGTTTGTTTTCCATAGGTAGAAAATTGTTGAATTAAACTAATATAAATCAACATGGCATTATGTACAATCTTCATAGTTCAAAAAGTGCTAAATCAAACTAGCATTATCATTCATTTTTGCAACTCAAAAGTAAAGGTAATTTAAATTAGCATCATACGCATAAAATGCTTTATAGTTTTTATGTATATATAATTCTAGTTCTATTTAACATTTACAATTGTTAATTACTCCAAATAAATCGACCATTGCAACCACCGTTTTCATTTCCACTGTTGACAATGTTATGACCCTACTGTGCTTCCATGTTGCACCTCTAATACCTATCTTCCCCATTTTTCTCTCAATCTACCTTGATACAATTACGTTTTTCATTAAAATCAACCCTAATTACATCGACCAACCGCCACTACTACTACCTTGTTACCATCTAAGCTTCGTCCACTACCTCGTCGCCTCCTAAATTCATCATCTTTTCAGTTGCATCAAGATCTCAAAGAAAATTCACAAACGTTCGGTCTTCAAACTAAAAATTAAACATTGTATTCATGCATCAAAATTTTTCTCATTGTTTTTCTTTATCCTTATTATCCACTTTGACAAATATATAGAATAAACATCTTGCACACTTAATTATACTTATCATTTATCAGATAAATTTTAAAATACTTAAAATGTTAAATAGAAAATATCTCTTACTTTTATAAATTTATATAATATTTAAATAATTATTGGAAATTAATTATGACTTTCTTTTCAATAAACAAAATTGATTTTTTTGGTAAGACCAGTAAATTTTTAAAGTGATCCATCCCCTTTTTTTTACACAAAGCATTATTGTATGATGAACTGCTGCAAAGCAGTCCCAGAAAATAGAATACCAACTAAATCTTAACACCACGCAGGTGTTGGACTTTAAGATTGAAAAACTTATATTAGACTACCCAGCCACAAGAGCATGTATGATAAACTAAAACATGTAACACTGGTAGAACATAATAGCAGCAACCTAAATACACGACAAAGAAACATTCAGACATCAAAAAGTGTTGGATGCAGGGCTCACCATCAGAAGCGTAGCCAATAATTATATGGTGGGGGTGCTAAAAAAAATCATGTTGTGTGATTTGAGAACTAAAGCATACTAGCTTTGTTGACTAAAACTGTAGTTAATTTTTTGTTAAAATAATATCTATAATAATGTGCTCACTGAGCTGGTCCACTTTATGTATTGAGCATCATATAGAAGGATGAATCTTGATTTCATAATTATAGATATGGACAATATCTATTGAACAAATGTGCTCACCGAGCTGTAAGTAGTCTTGTATATTTCATACGCTGTTAAAACAAAAGCATACTGGTTTGTTTAAAAAGAACAAACTAAAATTTGTTCAATACAATTATGAAATCTTTGAAGGGGTGTGGGGGGAGGCATGGCCCCTACTGGTCCACCTTATGTTACGCCCTTGCTCACCACAGATTGGACCTGTCGGAACATGCGCAATTGTTGGACGCAGGCTAACATAGTACTGAACCTTTTTGGTCACTGGTGCATGTTATACTTTGTGTACGCAACACAGAATTTGCAACGAATATAAGTGTTTCTAATCTGTAACAGAACTAAATCAGAAACAGTACCGCAGTCCTGTCAATGAACTGCGAAATGATTTGCACAGAAATCAAATTAGCGACAGAAGTATTATCTCTGTCAAACAGTGTTATTATAATATAGCACACAAACCAGATACATAATTATCCGATATACAAAGTGAAATAGGAAAGATTGATGTCTGACCGAGTTCGTTTGAGGCCTGAAACGTGTCAGTTTCCTTAAGACTTTCAGTCGAAGCCTCCCCGGATACAACAGACGAGAAAGCCGCTCGAGATTGTAGTGGTTATGTACTGACTGTGATGATCAGTAATGACAGATATTCGAGGATGTATACAGCGGAAGGAAGAAGAAAACCAACGAATTATTCAGTTAATGATTTGATCAGAATCATCATGTATATATAGTTTTCAAATGGATGCATTAACAGGTCGCACCCGTTCGAAAAAATGCAGCCATTTATTTTCCGTTGTTGTCTGAGTTCAAATGAACGCGTCCGCTCATTTGAATCGTAACGGGTTGCACCCGCTTGCTCCTAACGGTTCGCACCCGTATCCGTTTGAACTTAAACCCGCCATTGTTTCAAAAAACCCGTCAAATTGTTTAAGTTTTTTCGTAGCAAAAATAAGATTTCATTCTAGACCAAAGCCCAAGCCCAAGCCCAAACCCGAACCCGGCCCGGCCCGGTTCGGGACAGGACGGGCGGGCGGTGCGCGCGCGTGTGTGTGTTTTCATATGATCTAGGTCCTCCCCCTCGCACAAAATTACCTGACCCTAAGGACCAATATAGGGAATGAGAAATAGATATAAATACATGGATCTAAACTTCTTTTTGCCAATGTAGGACTAAAGTATATTGTCATTCATCCTTTGAATTCTAACAATCCCCCACATAAATGATAATATACTTCCCCCCACACAAAGTGGAATATCACAGACTACATATGAAATAATGTTTTATTGAGGATAAGTAGATATTTCACTTTGAACTTTCCCTAGTTAAAACTGATCGGATATACTTGGCTAATCGGTGAATTATTTCATCTTGAACCGTCAGCCGTTTTTGTATAACCAGACAATAAGTTTAACAGAACATTATTTCCCTTTTCACCCAATCTCTTGGTTGAGTTCATTTTGGTCCTGAATAATTTCTGGTTCTGCGAGTGTATATATAGAATTAAACCTTTAATATTCTAATAGAGCCGACCCAGCTCACACTAACATAGGTGATCGCTACCATTAGGAGTATCCTACATATACCCCACTTGTTATTTTACAAGATATGGTCATCATTAAAAAGAATAGCTTTAACCTGAAGAACTACTGTAGGCATGCATTTTATATTGTGCACCATAGGAATGGAGTAGGACTATGTCCGAGCAAATGCATTACGTCTTGAGTTATTCAGAACTGGTTTGCCAATTGATCCTAGTCTGTGGGATCTTCTATCTCTAGGATAGGTTTCCGTATAAGGTAACTCTTGTGGGTTTAGGCTTTTAAACCCATTCCCCTCGATGCGCAATCAATTTTCTCTCGGGATAACCCTTTTGTAAATGGATCCGCTAGGTTATCATTGGTTCTTACATAACCAATGAAGATAGTTCCATTTGAGAGTAACTGCCTAACTGTGTTATAGTGTCGACGAATGTGTCGAGATTTGCCATTATACACAAAAATTTTCGCTCTACTTAGCGCTGCTAGATTGTCGCAGTGTATACATATGGTCGTTACAGGTTTAGGCCAAAGTGGAATATCTTCTAAGTAGTGACGAAGCCATTCTGCTTCTTCGCCTGCTTTATCTAAAGCAATAAACTCAGATTCCATCGTTGATCGAGCTATGCATGTTTGCTTAGTAGATTTCCACGACACTGCTGCTCCTGCTAGAGTAAAAACATAACCACTTATGGATTTTGATTCCTCTAAATCGGCAATCTAGTTTTCATCACTATATCCTTCTAATACAGCTGGATATTTTCCGTAATGCAAAGAATAATTTGTGGTATTTTTTAAGTATCCAAGCACTCTCATTAGTGCTTTCCAGTGTTCCTTTCCAGGATTACTTGTATACCTGCTTAGTCAACTTATTGCATAGGCTATATCTGGTCTCGTGCAATTCATAAGATACATTAGACATCCTATTACACGAGAGTATTCCGGTTGCATTACACTCTCATTTGTGTTTTTATGCAGTACTTCTGAGAGATTTAAAGGTGTTCTTACTCCTTTAATCCCAAGATTTTGAAATCTTTCAATCACTTTGTCTACATAATGTGACTGAGATAATTCAATTCCATTAGGGGTTCTTATTATTTTGATTCCCAAAATAACATCTGCAACTCCTAAATCTTTCATATCGAAATTGTTGATCAGCATTTTCTTTATGGTCTCTATAACTTTTATGTTCGAACCAAAGATTAACATATCAGCCACATAAATGCAAATCATGACATATGACTGTCCAATTTGTTTATAATAAACACATTTATCACGTTCATTTATATGAAAACCATTTTGCATCATGACACTATCAAATTTTTCTTGCCATTGTTTTGGAGCTTGTTTGAGTCCGTATAATGATTTTACCAATTTACAGACTTTATTTTCATTTCCCTTGGATATAAAACCTTCGGGTTGCTCCATGTAGATTTTCTCATCGAGATCTCCATTCAAGAACGCCATCTTTACATCCATCGGGTGAATCTCTAGATTATTGATGGATGCAATTGCTATTAACATTCTTATTGAGGTTATTCGTGTAACGGGTGAATATGTATCAAAGAAGTCTATTTCTTATTTTTGACGATACCCTTTGGCTACTAATCTAGCTTTATATTTGTCGATAGAGCCATTTTCTTTCATTTTCTTCTTGAAAATCCATTTGCAGCCAATTGGTTTTATTCCAGGTGGAATATCAACAATTTCCCAAGTTTTATTACTTAGAATTGAATCAATCTCACTTTGGATTGCTCCTTCCAACACGAAGATTCAGAAGATGACATGGCCTCTTTATATGTTTGAGGTTCATGTTCAAGTACATAAGTGAGGAACTCAGATCCAAATGACTTGGAAGTTCTGGCCCTTGCGCTTCTTCTTGGTTCAACTTCATCAACTTCACGATGAGTTTCATCTTCATGTGGGCTACTCGATTCTTCTCGTGTCCTTTTAGGGACATTATTTCCTTCATTTCTTTTGTGTGGAAACACGTCTTCAAAGAATGAAGCATCTCTTGATTCCATGATTGTATTTACATGGATGTCATCTATATCAGACTTGAATACCAAAAATCTATATGCACTACTGTTCTGGGCAGGCCCTAGGTAGTAACAATCTACTGTTTTTGGTCCAAGTTTGACCTTCTTAGGAGGCGGGATAGGAACTTTTGCCGAGCACCCCCACACTTTTAGGTATTTGAAGCTTGGTAGGTATCCTTTCCATAACTCATATGGAATTTTTCCCGTTATAATGTGGGGAACTTTATTTAATATGTGATTAGACATATTCAAGGCTTCCCCCCACAAGTTCGTCGGTAGACCGGACGTTAAAAGCATTGCATTAATCATATCTTTTAACGTTCTGTTTTTCCTCTCGGCTAGGCCATTTTGTTGTGGTGAATATGGTGCTGTCGTTTAATGAATTATTCCATTTTCTGCATAGAATTGTTCAAACGGGGATTCATATTCTCCACCTCGAATGGATCTTAATATCTTGATCTTCTTATTAAGCTGATTTTCTACTTCAGCGTTATATTTCATAAACGATGTGATTGCTTCAACTTAACTGTTTAAAAGATATACGTAGCAATATCGTGTATAATCATCAATAAATGTGATAAAATACTTTTTCCCACCTCCTGTAGGTAAGTTTTTGAAATCACATAAATCAGTATGAATCATTCCTAATGGTTCAGTACTTCTATCAGTAGTATGAAATGGTTTCTTAACCATTTTTGCTTCTACGCATGTCTCACATTTGTAGTTTTTATCCACTTGAAATTTAGGAATTAACTCTAAATTTGCAAGTTTTTTCATTTTTCAGAAATTAATATGTCCTAATCTATCATGCCATAATAAAGTTTCATGCTCAACGATATAAGAAACTTCCTTTTTATTCATAGCATTATCAGAATACATATTATTGCCGATTATGGCTACATTTTCCTTAAATAGGCCATCACATAAGTAACCCCTTCCTATATAGATTCCTGCCTTGGACAGAACCATCTTGTCTGACTCGAAGACCATCTTGAACCCCTTCTTCGAAAGCACGGATCCAGAAATCAGATTCTTGCGGATATTTGGAACATGAAGGACATCATTCAGTTTAATAGTCTTCCCAGAAGTAAACTTGAGGGTGACTGTTCCTTTGCCTTCAACCATGGAAACTGATGAATTGCCCATATAGAGTTTCTCATCTTGATCCAGTTTGGTGTAGGTTGAAAAAACGGACTTATCAGAGCATATATGCCTAGTAGCACCCGTGTCCAACCACCATTGTGTGGAATTCCAAATCAAGTTGCATTCGGTCACAACTCCTGAAAAAATAGATTCATCGATGTCCATGTTATCCACCATATTTGCTTCCGAATTTTTCTGTTTCTTGTGTCTGCACTCTTTTGCTTGATGACCAGTCTTGCCACAAACTCAACATTCACCATTGAATTTCTTGGATTTCTTTTGGTTATTCTGCTTATTTTCTGGTGCCTTTCTTTTATTGTTTTTGTTGAAGTGCCCTTTCTTCTTTGACCCTTCAGTAACAAGCGCCTCTTCACTTTTAGGTTGAGTGACTCCGCGATTATCTTCTTCAATCTTTAATCTGACGATGAGGTCTTGTAAGGATGTCTCCTTCTTTTTGTGCTTCAAGTAGTTGCGGTAGTCCCTCCAAGATGGTGGCAATTTTCCAGAAATTGCTTCAACCAGGAATGATTCACCAACTTTGTGACCTTCTGCTTCCATCTCATGGATAATAATATGCAGCTCTTGCACTTGAGAAGTCACTGATTTTGAGTCCACCATTTTGTAGTCCATGAACTTGTCGACGATGAACTTTTTCAAACTCACATTCTACGTCTTGTTCTTTGTAGCCAAAGCATTCCATAGAGCTTTTGACGTCTTTATGGGCTGGAAAACTTTATACAAGACTTTTTCTAGGCAGTTGAGAATGTAGTTTCTGCCTAGAAAATCCGAATGCCTCCACGCATCAATAGATGGACCATCATGCTTATTTGCATCCTTGGTGTTTCCTGGTGTATGTGGCAGCGGTTCATCTTCTTCAAGATACTTCTGTAAGCCAAGGGTGGTGAGATAGAACAGCATTTGATTCTGCCATGTCAGAAAATCATCACCTTCTCCTTTGAACAATTCTGGTTTGTTCAAATTGCCAGTTTTGAGCGTCGTTTGCTCTGTTGCCAACTCTGTTTTGTCAAAAACAGTGAAAGTCTTAAGATGTTATACTTTGTGTACTCAACACAGAATTTGCAACGAATATAAGTGTTTCTAATCTGTAACAGAAGTAAATCAGAAATAGTACCGCAGTCCAGTCAATGAACTATGAAATGATTTGCATAGAAATCAAATTAGCGACAGAAGTATTATCTCTGTCAAACAGTGTTGCTATAATATAGCACACAAACCAGATACAGAATTATCCGGTATACAAAGTGAAATAGGCAAGATTGATGGCTAACCGAGTTCGTCTGAGGCTTGAAACGTGTCAGTTTCCTTAAGACTTTCATTCGAAGCCTCCTAGGATACAACAGACGAAAAAGGCGCTCGAGATTGTAGTGGTTATGTACTGACTGTGATGATCAGTAATGGCAGATATTCGAGGATGTATACAGCGGAAGGAAGAAGAAAACCAGTGAATTATTCTGTTAATGATTTGATCAGAATCATCATGTGTATATAGTTTTCAAATGAATGCGTTAACGGGTCGCACCCGTTCGAAAAAACGTAGTCGTTTATTTTCCGTTGTTGTCTGAGTTCAAATGAACGCGTCCGCTCATTTGAATCGTAACGGGTCACACCCGCTTGTTCCTAACGGGTCGCACCCGCTTGTTCCTAACGGGTCGCACCCATATCCGTTTGAATTTAAACCTGTCATTGTTTCAAAAAACCCATCAAATTGTATAAGTTTATTCGTAGCAAAAATAAGATTTCATTCTAGACCAAAGTCCAAGCCCAAGCCCAAACCCGAACCCGGCCCGGCCCGGTTCGATACGGGACGGGCGGGCGGCGCGCGCGCGCGTGTGTGTTTGGTTCATATGATCTAGGTCCTCCCCCTCGCACAAAATTACCTGACCCTAAGGGCCAAAATAGGGAATGAGGAATGGATATAAATACATGGATCTAAACTTCTTTTTGCCAATGTGGGACTAAAGTATATTGTCATTCATCCTTTGAATTCTAACAATCCCCCACATGAATGGTAATATACTTTCCCCCACACAAAGTGGAATATCACAGACTACATATGAAATAATGTTTTCTTGAGGATAAGTAGATATTTCACTTTGAACTTTCCCTAGTTAAAACTCATCGGATATACTTGGCTAATCGGTGAATTATTTCATCTTGAACCGCCAGCGGTTTTTGTATTACCAGACAATAAGTTTAACAGAACATTATTTCCCTTTTCACCCAATCTCTTGGTTGTGTTCATTTTGGTCCTGAACAATTTCTGGTTCTGCGAGCGTATATAGAGAATTTAAGCCTTTAATATTCTCATAGAGTCGACCCAGCTCAAACAAACATAGGTGATCGCTACCATTAGGAGTATCCTACATATACCTCACTTGTTATTTTATAAGATATGGTCATCATTAAAAAGCATAGCTTTAACCTGAAGAACTTCTGTAGGCATGCATTTTATATTGTGCACTATAGGAATGGAGTAGGACTATGTCCGAGCAAATGCATTACGTCTTGAGTTATTCAGAACTGGTCTGCCTATTGATCCTAGTCCGTGGGATCTCCAGTCGCTAGGATAGGTTTCCCTATAAGATAACTCTTGTTAGTTTAGGCTTTTAAACCCATTCCCCTCGACGCGCAATCAATTTTCTCTCGTGATAATCCTTTTGTAAATGGATCCGCTAGGTTATCATTGGTTCTTACATAATCAGTGTAGATAATTCCATTTGAGAGTAACTGCCTAACTGTGTTATGGCGTCGATAAATTTGTCGAGATTTGCCATTATACACAAAAATTTTCGCTCTACTTAGCGCTGCTTGATTGTCGCAGTGAATACATATGGCCGTTACAGGTTTAGGCCAAAGTGGAATATCTTCTAAGAAGTGACGAAGCCATTATGCTTCTTCGCCTGCTTTATCTAAAGCAATAAACTCAGATTCCATCGTTGATCGAGCTATGCATGTTTGCTTAGTAGATTTCCACGACACTGCTGCTCCTGCTAGAGTAAAAACATAACCACTTGCGGATTTTGATTCCTATGAATAGGCAATCCAGTCTGCATCACTATATCCTTCTAATACGGCTGGATATTTTCCGTAATGCAAATAATAATTTGTGGTAATTTTTAAGTATCCAAGCACTCTCATTAGTGCTTTCCAGTGTTCCTTTCCTGGATTACTTGTATGCCTGCTTAGTCGACTTACTGCATAGGCTATATCTGGTCTCGTGCAACTCATAAGATACATTAGACATCCTATTACATGAGAATATTCCAGTTGCATTACACTCTCATTTGTGTTTTTATGCAGTACTTCTGAGGGATTAAAAGGTGTTCTTACTCCTTTAATCCCAAGATTTTGAAATCTTTCAATCACTTTGTCTACATAATGTGACTGAGATTAGGGGTTCTTATTATTTTGATTGCCAAAATAACATCTGCAACTCCTAAATCTTTCATATCGAAATTGTTGATCAGCATTTTCTTTATGGTCTCTATAACTTTTATGTTAGAACCAAAGATTAACATATCGTCCACATATAAGCAAATCATGACATATGACTGTCCAATTTGTTTATAATAAACACATTTATCACATTCATTTATACGAAAACCATTTTGCATCATGACACTATCAAATTTTTCGTGCCATTGTTTTGGAGCTTGTTTGAGTCCGTATAATGATTTTACCAATTTACAGACTTTATTTTCATTTCCCTTGGATATAAAACCTTCGGGTTGCTCCATATTGATTTCCTCATCGGGATCTCCATTCAAGAACGCCGTCTTTACATCCATCTGATGAATCTCTAGATTATAGATGGATGCAATTGCTATTAACATTCATATTGAGGTTATTCCTGTAACGAGTGAATATGTATCAAAGAAGTCTATTCCTTCTTTTTGACAATGCCCTTTGGCTACTAATCTGGCTTTATATTTGTCGATAGAGCCATCTGCTTTCATTTTCTTATTGAAAATCCATTTGCAGCCAATTGCTTTTATTCCAGGTGGAATATCAACAATTTCCCAAGTTTTATTACTTAGAATTGAATCAATCTCACTTTGGATTGCTCCTTTCCAACACGAAGATTCAGAAGATGACATGGCCTATTTATATGTTTGAGATTCATGTTCAAGTACGTAAGTGAGGAACTCAGATCCAAATGAATTGGAAGTTCTGGCCCTTACGCTTCTTCCAGGTTCAACTTCATCAACTTCACGATGAGTTTCATCTTCATGTGGGCTACTCGATTCTTCTCGTGTCCTTTTGGGGACATTATTTCCTTCATTTCTTTTGTGTGGAAACACGTCTTCAAAGAATGAGGCATCTCTTGATTCCATGATTGTATTTACACGGATGTCATCTATATCAGACTTGAATACCAAAAATCTATATGCACTGCTGTTCTGGGCATGTCCTAGGTAGTAACAATATACTGTTTTTGGTCCAAGTTTTTCCTTCTTGGGAGGCGGGATATAAACTTTTGCCAAGCACCCCCACACTTTGAGGTATTTGAAGCTTGGTAGGTGTCCTTTCCATAACTCATATGGAATTTTTCCCATTTTACTGTGATGAACTTTATTTAATATGTGATTAGACATATTCAAGGCTTCCCACCACAAGTTCGTCGGTAGACCAGACGTTAAAAGCATTGCATTAATCACATCTTTTAATGTTCTGTTTTTCCTCTCGGCTAGGCCATTTTGTTGTGGCGAATATGGTGCTATCGTTTGATGAATTATTCCATTTTCTGCACAGAATTGTTCAAACGGCGATTCATATTCTCCACCTCGATCGGATCTTAATATCTTGATTTTCTTATTAAGCTGAGTTTCTACTTCAGCTTTATATTTCATAAACGATGTGATTGCTTCATCTTTACTGTTTGAAAGATATACATAGCAATATCGTGTATAATCATCAATAAATGTGATAAAATACTGTTTACCACCACTTGTATGTAAGCTTTTGAAATCACATAAATCAGTATGAATCATTCCTAATGGTTCAGTACTTCTATCAATAGTATGAAATGGTTTCTTAACCATTTTTGCTCCCACGCATGTCTCACATTTGTAGTTTTTATGCACTTGAAATTTAGGAATTAACTCTAAATTTGCAAGTTTTTTTCATTTTTCGGAAATTAATATGTCCTAATCTATCATGGCATAATAAAGTTTCATGCTCAACGATATAAGAAACTTCCTTTTTATTCATAGCATTATCAGAATACATATTATTGCCGATTACGACTACATTTGCCTTAAATAGGCCATCACATAAGTAATCCCTTCCTATATAGATTCCTGCCTTGGACAGAACCATCTTGTCTGACTCGAAGACCATCTTGAATCCCTTCTTCGAAAGCACGGATCCAGAAATCAGATTCTTGCGGATATCTGGAACATGAAGGACAACATTCAATTTAATAGTCTTCCTAGAAGTAAACTTGAGGGTGACTTTTCCTTTGCCTTCAACCATGGAAACTGATGAATTGCCCATATAGAGTTTCTCATCTTGATCCAGTTTGGTGTAGGTTGAAAAAACGGACTTATCAGAGCATATATGCCTAGTAGCACCCATGTCCAACCACCATTGTGCAGAATTCTGAATCAAGTTGCATTCAGTCACAACTCCTGAAAAATTGGATTCATCGATGTCCATGTTATCCACCACATTTGCTTCCGAATTTTTCTGTTACTTGTGTATGCACTCTTTTGCTTAATGACCAGTCTTTCCACAAACCCAACATTCACCATTGGATTTCTTGGATTTCTTTTGGTTATTCTGCTTATTTTCTGGCGCCTTTCTTTTCTTGTTTTTGTTGAAGTGCCCTTTCTTCTTTGACCCTTCAGTAACAAGTGCCTCTTCACATTTAGGTTTAGTGACTCCGCGACTATCTGCCTCTATCTTTAATCTGACGATGAGGTCTTGTAAGGATATCTCCTTCTTTTTGTGCTTCAAGTAGTTGCGGTAGTCCCTCCAAGATGGTGGCAATTTTCCGGTAATTGCTTCAATCAGGAATGATTCACCAACTTTGTGACCTTCTGCTTCCATCTCATGGATAATAATCTGCAACTCTTGCACTTGAGAAGTCGCTGATTTTGAGTCCATCATTTTGTAGTCCATGAACTTGTCGACGATGAACTTTTTCAGACTCACATTCTGCGTCTTGTACTTTGTAACCAAAGCATTCCAGAGAGCTTTTGCAGTCTTTATGGGCTGGAAAACTTTGTACAAAACTTAATCTAGGCAGTTGAGAATGTAGTTTCTGCATAGAAAATCCGAATGCCTCCAAGCATCTATAGACGGACCATCATGCTTATTTGCATCCTTGGCATTTCCTGGTGTAAGTGGCACCGGTTCATCTTCTTCAAGATACTTCTGCAAGCCAAGGGTGGTGAGATAGAACAACATCTGATTCTGCCATGTCAGAAAATCATCACCTTCTCCTTTGAACAATTCCGGTTTGTTCAAATTGCCAGTTTTGAGCGTTGTTTGCTCTATTTCCATCTCTGTTTTCTCAAAAACAGTGAAAGTCTTAAGATGTTATACTTTGTGTACTCAACACAGAATTTGCAACGAATATAAGTGTTTCCAATCTGTAACAGAACTAAATCAGAAACAGTACCGCAGTCCAGACAATGAACTATGAAATGATTTGCACAGAAATCAAATTGGCGACAGAAGTATTATCTCTGTAAAACAGTGTTACTATAATATAGCACACAAACCAGATATAGAATTATCAGGTATACAAAGTAAAATGTGAAAGATTGATGTCTAACCGAGTTCGTCAAAGGCCTGAAACGTGTCAGTTTCGTTAAGAATTTCAGTCGAAGCCTCCTAGGATACAACAGACGAGAAAGCCGCTCGAGATTGTAGTGGTTATGTACTGACTGTGATGATCAGTAATGACAAATATTCGAGGATGTATACAGCGGAAGGAAGAAGAAAACCAGCGAATTATTCAGTTAATGATTTGATCAGAATCATCATGTATATATAGTTTTCAAATGGATGCGTTAACAATTCGCACTCGTTCGAAAAAACGTAGCCGTTTATTTTCCGTTGTTGTCTGAGTTCAAATGAACGCGTCCGCTCATTTGAATCGTAACGGGTCGCACCCGCTTGTTCCTAACGGGTCGCACCTGTATCCGTTTGAATTTAAACCCGCCATTGTTTCAAAACACCCGTCAAATTGTTTAAGATTTTTCGTAGCAAAAATAAGATTTCATTCTAGACCAAAGCCCAAGCCCAAACCCGAACCCGGCCCGGCCCGGTTTGGTTCGGGATGAGACGAGCGGGCGGCGCGCACGCGTGTGTGTTTGGTTCATATGATCTAGGTCCCCCCCCCCGGACAAAATTACATGGAATGATAATATACTTTCCTCCACACAAAGTGGAATATCTTGGTTGTATTACACTCTCAATGTGGGACTAAAGTATATTGTCATTCATCCTTTGAATTCTAACAATCCCCCACATGAATGATAATATACTTTCCTCCACACAAAGTGGAATATCACAGACTACATATGAAATAATGTTTTATTGAGGATAAGTAGATATTTCACTTTGAACTTTCCCTAGTTAAAACTCATCGGATATAATTGGCTAATCGGTGAATTATTTCTTCTTGAACCGTCAGCCGTGTTTGTATAACCAGACAATAAGTTTAACAGAACATTATTTCCCTTTTCACCCAATCTCTTGGTTGTGTTCATTTTGGTCCTGAACAATTTCTGGTTCTGCGAGTGTATATAGAGAATTTAAGCCTTTAATATTCTCATAGAGCCGACCCAGCTCACACAAACATAGGTGATCGCTACCATTAGGAGTATCCTACATATACCCCACTTGTTATTTTACAAGATATGGTCATCATTAAAAAGCATAGCTTTAACCTGAAGAACTTCTGTAGGCATGCATTTTATATTGTGCACCATAGGAATGGAGTAGGACTATATCCGAGCAAATGCATTACGTCTTGAGTTATTCAGAACTGGTTTGCCTATTGATCCTAGTCCGTGGGATCTCCAGTCGCTAGGATAGGTTTCCGTATAAGATAACTCTTGTTGGTTTAGGATTTTAAACCCATTCCCCTCGATGCGCAGTCAATTTTCTCTCGTGATAACCCTTTTGTAAATGGATCCGCTAGGTTGTCATTGGTTCTTACATAATCAATGGAGATAATTCCATTTGAGAGTAACTGCCTAACTGTGTTATGGCGTCGACGAATGTGTCGAGATTTTCCATTATACACAAAAATTTTCGCTCTACTTAGCGCTGCTTGATTGTCGTAGTGAATACATATGGCCATTACAGGTTTAGGCCAAAGTGGAATATCTTCTAAGAAGTGACGAAGCCATTCTGCTTTTTCGCCTGCTTTATCTAAAGCAATAAACTAAGATTCCATCGCTGATCGATCTATGCATGTTTGCTTAGTAGATTTCCACGACATTGCTGCACCTGCTAGAGTAAAAACAAAACCACTTTTGGATTTTGATTCCTCTCAATCAGCAATCCAGTTTGCATCACTATATCCTTCTAATACGGCTGGAATTTTTCCGTAATGCAAAGAATAATTTGTGGTATTTTTTAAGTATCCAAGCACTCTCATTAGTGCTTTCCAGTGTTTCTTTCCTGGATTACTTGTATACCTGCTTAGTCGACTTACTGCATAGGCTATATCTGGTCTTGTGCAATTCATAAGATACACCAGACATCCTATTACACGAGAGTATTCCGGTTGCATTACACTCTCAATTGTGTTTTTATGCAGTACTTCGGAGGGATTAAAAGGTGTTCTTACTCCTTTAATCCCAAGATTTTGAAATCTTTCAATCACTTTGTCTACATAATGAGACTGGGATAATTCAATTCCATTAGGGGTTCTTATTATTTTGATTCCCAAAATAACATCTACAACTACAAAATCTTTCATATCGAAATTGTTGATCAGCATTTTCTTTATGGTCTCTATAACTTTTATGTTAGAACGAAAGATTAACATATCGTCCTCATATAAGCAAATCAAGACATATGACTGTCCAATTTGTTTATAATAAACACATTTATCCCGTTCATTTATATGAAAACCATTTTACATCATGACACTATCAAATTTTTCGTGCCATTGTTTTGGAGCTTGTTTGAGTCCGTATAATGATTTTACCAATTTACAGACTTTATTTTCATTTCCCTTGGATATAAAACCTTCGGGTCGCTCTATGTAGATTTCCTCATCGAGATTTCCATTCAAGAACGCCTTCTTTACATCCATCTGATGAATCTCTAGATTATAGATGGATGCAATTGCTATTAACATTCTTATTGAGGTTATTCGTGTAACGGGTGAATATGTATCAATGAAGTCTACTCCTTCTTTTTGACGATACCCTTTGGCTACTAATCTGGCTTTATATTTGTCGATAGAGCCATCTGCTTTCATTTTCTTCTGGAAAATCCATTTGCAGCCAATTGGTTTTATTCCAGGTGGAATATCAACAATTTCCCAAGTTTTATTACTTAGAATTGAATCAATCTCACTTTGGATTGCTCCTTTCCAACACGAAGATTCAGAAGATGACATGGCCTCTTTATATGTTTGAGGTTCATGTTCAAGTACGTAAGTGAGGAACTCAGATCCAAATGACTTGGAAGTTCTGGCCCTTACGCTTCTTCTTGGTTCAACTTCATCAACTTCACGATGAGTTTCATCTTCATGTGGGCTACTCGATTCTTCTCGTGTCCTTTTGAGGACATTATTTCCTTCATTTCTTTTGTGTGGAAACACGTCTTCAAAGAATGAGGAATCTCTTGATTCCATGATTGTATTTACACGGATGTCATCTATATCAGACTTGAATACCAAAAATCTATATGCACTGCTATTCTGGGCAGGCCCTAGGTAGAAACAATCTATTGTTTTTGTTCCATGTTTGACCTTCTTGGGAGGCAGGATAGGAAGTTTTGCCAAGCACCCCCACACTATGAGGTATTTGAAGCTTGGTAGGTGTCCTTTCCATAACTCATATAGAAATTTTCCTGTTTTACTGTGAGGAACTTTATTTAATATGTGATTAGACATATTCAAGGCTTCCCCCCACAAGTTCGTCGGTAGACCAGACGTTAAAAGCAATGCATTAATCATATCTTTTAACATTCTGTTTTTCCTCTCGGCTAGGCCATTTTGTTGTGGCGAATATGGTGCTGTCGTTTGATGAATTATTCCATTTTCAGCACAGAATTGTTCAAAGAACGATCCAAATTCTCCACCTCGATCGGATCTTAATATCTTGATCTTCTTATTAAGCTGATTTTCTACTTCAGCTTTATATTTCATAAACGATGTGATTGCTTCATCTTTACTGTTTAAAACATATACGTAGCAATATCGTGTATAATCATCAATAAATGTGATAAAATACTTTTTCACACCTCTTGTATGTAAGTTTTTGAAATCACATAAATTAGTATGAATCATTCCTAATGGTTCAGTACTTCTATCAATAGTATGAAATGGTTTCTTAACCATTTTTGCTTCTACGCATGTCTCACATTTGTAGTTTTTATCCACTTGAAATTTAGGAATTAACTCTAAATTTGCAAGTTTTTTCATTTTTCGGAAATTAATATGTCCTAATCTATCATGCCATTATAAAGTTTCATGCTCAACGATATAAGAAACTTCCTTTTTATTCATAACATTATCAGAATACATATTATTTCCGATTACGGCTACATTTCCCTCAAATAGGCCATCACATAAGTAACCCCTTCCTATATAGATTCCTGCCTTGGACTGAACCATCTTGTCTGACTCAAAGACCATCTTGAATCCCTTCTTCGAAATCACGGATCCAGAAATCAGATTCTTGCGGATATCTAGAACATGAAGGACAACATTCAGTTTAATAGTCTTCCCAGAAGTAAACTTGAGGGTGACTGTTCCTTTGCCTTCAACCATGGAAACTGATGAATTGCCCATATAGAGTTTCTCATCTTGATCCAGTTTGGTGTAGGTTGAAAAAACGGACTTATCAGAGCATATATGCCTAGTAGCACCCGTGTCCAACCACCATTGTGCAAAATTCTGAATCAAGTTGCATTCGTTCACAACTCCTGAAAAATTGGATTCATCGATATCCATGTTATCCACCACATTTGCTTCCGAATTATTATGTTTCTTGTGTCTGCACTCATTTGCTTGATGACCAGTCTTGCCACAAACCCAACATTCACCATTGAATTTCTTGGATTTCTTTTGGTTATTCTGCTTATTTTCTAGCGCCTTTCTTTTCTTGTTTTTGTTGAAGTGCCCTTTCTTCTTTGACCCTTCAGTAACAAGCACCTCTTCACTTTTAGGTCGAGTGACTTCGCGATTATCTGCCTCTATCCTTAATCTGACGATGAGGTCTTGTAAGGATATCTCCTTCTTTTTGTGCTTCAAGTAGTTGTGGTAGTCCCTCCAAGATGGTGGCAATTTTCCAGTAATTGCTTCAACCAGGAATGATTCACCAACTTTGTGACCTTCTGCTTCCATCTCATGGATAATAATCTGCAGCTCTTGCACTTGAGAAGTCACTGATTTTGAGTCCACCATTTTGTTGTCCATGAACTTGTCGACGATGAACTTTTCCAAACTCACATTCTGCATCTTTTACTTTGTAGCCAAAGCATTCCAGAGAGCATTTGCAGTCTTTATGGGCTAGAAAACTTTGTACAAGACTTTATCTAGGCAGTTGAGAATGTAGTTTCTGCATAGAAAATCCGAATGCCTCCACGCATCAATAGACGGACCATCATGCTTATTTGCATCCTTGGCGTTTCCAAGTGTAGATGGCACCGGTTCATCTTCTTCAAGATACTTCTGCAAGCCAAGGTTGGTGAGATAGGATAGCATCTGATTCTGCCGTGTCTGAAAATCATCACCTTCTCCTTTGAACAATTCTGGTTTGTTCTAATTGCTAGTTTTGAGCGTCATTTGCTCTGTTGCCATCTCTGTTTTGTCCAAAACAGTGAAAGTCTTAAGATGTTATACTTTGTGTACTCAACACAGAATTTGCAACGAATATAAGTGTTTCTAATCTGTAACAGAACTAAATCAGAAACAGTACCGCAGTCCAGTCAATGAACTACGAAATGATTTGCACAGAAATCAAATTAGCGACAGAAGTATTATCTCTGTCAAACAGTGTTACTATAATATAGCACACAAACCAGATACAGAATTATCCGGTATACAAAGTGAAATATGAAAGATTGATGTCTAACCGAGTTCGTCGGAGGCCTGAAACGTTTCAGTTTCCTTAAGACTTTTAGTCAAAGCCTCCCAGGATACAACAGACGAGAAAGCCGCTCGAGATTGTAGTGGTTATGTACTGACTGTGATGATCAGTAATGGCAGATATTCGAGGATGTGTATAGCGGAAGGAAGAAAAAAACCGGTGAATTATTCAGTTAATGATTTGATCAGAATCATCATGTATATATAGTTTTCAAATGGATGCGTTAACGGGTCGCACCTGTTCGAAAAAACGAAGTCGTTTATTTTCCGTTGTTGTATGAGTTCAAATGAACGTGTCCGCTCATTTGAATCGTAACGGGTCGCACCCGCTTGTTCTAACGGGTCGCACCCGTATCCATTGGAATTTAAACCCGCCATTGTTTCAAAAAACCCGCCAAATTGTTTAAGTTTTTTGTAACAAAAATAATATTTCATTCTAGACCAAAGCCCAAGCCCAAGCCCAAACCCGAACCCGTCCCGGCCCGGTTCGGTTCAGTACGGACGGGCAGGCGGCGCGCGCGTGTGTTTTTTTTTTTCATATGATCTAGGTCCTCCCCCTCGCACAAAATTACCTAACCCTAAGGGCCAATATAGGGAATGAGGAATAGATATAAATACATGGATCTAAACTTCTTTTTGCCAATGTGGGACTAAAGTATATTGTCATTCATCCTTTGAATTCTAACAATCCCCCACATGAATGATTATATACTTTCCCCCACACAAAGTGGAATATCACATACTACATATGAAATAATGTTTTATTGAGGATAAGTTGATATTTCACTTTGAACTTTCCCTAGTTAAAACTCATCGGATATACTTGGCTAATCGGTGAATTATTTCATCTTGAACCATCAGCTGTTTTTGTATAACTAGACAATAAGTTTAACAGAACATTATTTCCCTTTTCACCCAATCTCTTGGTTGTGTTCATTTTGGTCCTGAACAATTTCTGGTTCTGTGAGTGTATATAGAGAATTTAAGCCTTTAATATTCTCATACAGCCGACCCAGCTCACACAAACATTGGTGATCGCTACCATTAGGAGTATCCTACATATACCCCACTTGTTATTTTACAAGATATGGTCAACATTAAAAAGAATAGCTCTAACCTGAAAAACTTCTGTAGGCGTGCATTTTATATTGTGCACCATAGGAATGGAGTAGGACTATGTCCGAGCAAATGCATTAAGTCTTGAGTTATTCAGAACTGGTTTTCCTATTGATCCTAGTCCGTGGGATCTCCAGTCGCTAGGATAGGTTTCCGTATCAGATAACTCTTGTTGGTTTAGGCTTTTAAACCCATTCCCCTCGATGCGCAGTCAATTTTCTCTCGTGATAACACTTTTGTAAATGGATTCGCAAGGTTATCATTGGTTCTTACATAATCAATGGAGATAGTTCCATTTGAGAGTAACTTCCTAACTATGTTATGGCATCGACGAATGTGTCAAGATTTGCCATTATACACAAAAAAATTTGCTCTACTTAGCGCTGCTTGATTGTTGCAGTGAATACATATGGCCGTTACAGATTTAGGCCAAAGTGGAATATCTTCTAAGAAGTGACGAAGCCATTCTGCTTTTTCGCCTGCTTTATCTAAAGCAATAAACTCAGATTCCATCGTTGATCGAGCTATGCATGTTTGCTTAGTAGATTTCCACGACACTGCTGCTCCTGCTAGAGTAAAAACATAACCACTTATGGATTTTGATTCCTCTGAATCGACAATCCAATTTTCCTCACTATATCCTTCTAATACTCTGGATATTTTCCGTAATGCAAAGAATAATTTGTGGTATTTTTTAAGTATCCAAGCACTCTCATTAGTTCTTTCCAGTGTTCCTTTTCTGGATTACTTGAATACCTGCTTAGTCGACTTACTGCATAGGCTATATCTGGTCTCGTGCAATTCATAAGATACTTTAGACATCTTATTACACGAGAGTATTCCAGTTGCATTACACTCTCATTTGTGTTTTTATGCAGTACTTCTGAAGGATTAAAAGGTGTTCTTACTCCTTTAATCCTAAGATTTTGAGATCTTTCAATCACTTTGTCTACATAATGTGACTGAGATAATTCAATTCCATTAGGGGTTCTTATTATTTTGATTCCCAAAATAACATCTGCAACTCCTAAATCTTTCATATCGAAATTGTTGATCAGCATTTTCTTTATGGTCACTATAACTTTTATGTTAGAACCAAAGATTAACATATCGTCCACATATAAGCAAATCATGACATATGACTGTCCAATTTGTTTATAATAAACACATTTATCACATTCATTTATATAGAAACAATTTTGCACCATGACACTATCAAATTTTTCGTGCCATTGTTTTGGAGCTTGTTTGAGTCCGTATAATGATTTTACCAATTTACAGACTTTATTTTCATTTCCCTTGGATATAAAACCTTCAGGTTGCTCATGTAGATTTCCTCATCGAGATCTTCATTCAAAAACGCCGTCTTTACATCCATCTGATGAATCTCTAGATTATAGATGGATGCAATTGCTATTAACATTCTTATTGAGGTTATTCGTGTAACGGGTGAATATGTATCAAAGAAGTCTATTCCTCCTTTTTGACGATACCCTTTGGCTACTAATCTGGCTTTATATTTGTCGATAGAGTCATCTGCTTTCATTTTCTTCTTGAAAATCCATTTGCAGCCAATTGGTTTTATTCCATGTGGAATATCAACAATTTCCCAAGTTTTATTACTTGGAATTGAATCAATCTCACTTTGGATTGCTCCTTTCCAACACGAAGATTCAGAAGATGACATGGCCTCTTTATATGTTTGAGGTTCATGTTCAAGTACGTAAGTGAGGAACTCAGATCCAAATGACTTGGAAGTTCTGGCCCTTACGCTTCTTCTTGGTTCAACTTCATCAACTTCACGATGAGTTTCATCTTCATGTGGGCTACTCGATTCTTCTCGTGTCCTTTTGGGGACATTATTTCCTTCATTTCTTTTGTGTGGAAACACGTCTTCAAAGAATGAGGCCTCTCTTGATTCCGTGATTGTATTTACATGGATGTCATCTATATCAGACTTGAATACCAAAAATCTATATGCACTGCTGTTCTGGGCATGTCCTAGGTAGTAACAATATACTGGTTTTGGTCCAAGTTTGACCTTCTTAGGAGGCGGGATAGGAACTTTTGCCAAGCACCCCCACACTTTGAGGTATTTGAAGCTTTGTAGGTGTCCTTTCCATAATTCATATGGAATTTTTCCCGTTTTACTGTGAGGAACTTTATTTAATATGTGATTAGACATATTCAAGGCTTCCTCCCACAAGTTCGTCAGTAGACCAGACGTTTAAAGCATTGCATTAATCATATCTTTTAACGTTCTGTTTTTCCTCTCGGCTAGGCCATTTGGTTGTGGCGAATATGGTGCTGTCGTTTGATGAATTATTCCATTTTCTGCACAGAATTGTTCAAACGGCGATTCATATTCTCCACCTCGATCGGATCTTAATATCTTAATCTTCTTATTAAGCTGATTTTCTACTTCAGCTTTATATTTCATAAACGATATGAATGCTTCATCTTTACTGTTTAAAAGATATACGTAGCAATATCGTGTATAATCATCAATAAATGTGATAAAATAATGTTTACCACCTCTTGTATGTAAGCTTTTGAAATCACATAAATCAGTATGAATCATTCCTAATGGTTCAGTACTTCTATCAATAGTATGAAATGGTTTCTTAACCATTTTAGCTTCTACGCATGTCTCACATTTATAGTTTTTATCCACTTGAAATTTAGGAATTAACTCTAAATTTGCAAGTTTTTTCATTTTTCGGAAATTAATATGTCCTAATCTATCATGCCATAATAAAGTTTCATGCTCAACGATATAAGAAACTTCCTTTTTATTCATAGCATTATCAGAATACATATTATTGCCGATTACGGCTACATTTGCCTTAAATAGGCCATCACATAAGTAACCCCTTCCTATATAGATTTCTGCCTTGGACAGAACCATCTTGTCTGACTCGAAGACCATCTTGAATCCCTTCTTCGAAAGCACGGATCCAAAAATCAGATTCTTGCGGATATCTGGAACACGAAGGACATCATTCAATTTAATAGTCTTCCCATAAGTAAATTTGAGGGTGACTGTTCCTTTGCCTTCAACCCTGGAAACTAATGAATTGCCCATATAGAGTTTCTCATCTTGATCCAGTTTGGTGTACGTTGAAAAAACGGACTTATCAGAGCATATATGCCTAGTAGCACCCGTGTCCAACCAACATTGTGCAGAATTCCGAATCAAGTTGCATTCGTTCACAACTCCTAAAAAATTGGATTCATCGATGTCCATGTTATCCACCACATTTGCTTCCGAATTTTTCTGTTTCTTGTGTCTGCACTCTTTTGCTTGATGACCAGTCTTGCCACAAACCCAACATTCACCATTGAATTTCTTGGATTTCTTTTGGTTATTCTGCTTATTTTCTGGCGTCTTTCTTTTCTTGTTTTCATTGAAGTGCCCTTTCTTATTTGACCCTTCAGTAACAAGCGCCTCTTCACTTTTAGGTTGAGTGACTCCGCGATTATCTGCCTCTATCTTTAATCTGTTGATGAGGTCTTGTAAGGATATCTCCTTCTTTTTGTGCTTCAAGTAGTTGCAGTAGTCCCTCCAAGATAGTGGCAACTTTTCGGTAATAGCTTCAACCAGGAATGATTCACCAACTTTGTGACCTTCTGCTTCCATCTCATGGATAATAATCACCAGCTCTTGCACTTGAGAAGTCACTGATTTTGCGTCCACCATTTTGTAGTCCATGAACTTGTCGATGATGAACTTTTTCAAACTCACATTCTGCGTCTTGTACTTTGTAGCCAAAGCATTCCAGAGAGCTTTTGCAGTCTTTATGGGCTGGAAAACTTTGTACAAGACTTTATCTCGGCAGTTGAGAATGTAGTTTCTACATAGAGAATATGAATGCCTCCACGCATCAATAGACGGACCATCACGCTTATTTGCATCCTTGGCGTTTCCTGGTGTAGGCGGCACCGGTTCATCTTCTTCAAGATACTTCTGCAAGCCAAGGGTGATGAGATAGAACAACATCTGATTCTGCCATGTCAGAAAATCATCTCCTTCTCCTTTGAACAATTCTGGTTTGTTCAAATTGCCAGTTTTGAGCGTCGTTTTCTCTGTTGCCATCTCTGTTTTGTCAAAAACAGTGAAAGTCTTAAGATGTTATACTTTGTGTACTCAACACAGAATTTGCAACGAATATAAGTGTTTCTAATCTGTAACAGAACTAAATCAGAAACAGTACCGCAGTCCAGTTAATGAACTACGAAATGATTTGCACAGAAATCAAAATAGGGACAGAAGTATTATCTCTGTCAAACAGTGTTACTATAATATAGCACAAAAACCAGATACAGAATTATCCGGTATACAAAGTGAAATAGAAAAGATTGATGTCTAACTGAGTTCGTATAAGGCCTGAAACATGTCAGTTTCCTTAAGACTTTCAGTCGAAGCCTCCCAGGATATAAAGACGAGAAAGCCGCTCGAGATTGTAGTGGTTATGTACTGACTGTGATGATCAGTAATGGCGTATATTCGAGGATGTATACAGCGGAAGGAAGAAGAAAACCAGCGAATTATTCAGTTAATGATTTGATCAGAATCATCATGTATATATAGTTTTCAAATGGATGCGTTAACGGGTCGCACCCGTTCGAAAAAACGCAACCGTTTATTTTCCGTTGTTGTCTAAGTTAAAATGAACGTGTCCACTCATTTGAATCGTAACGGGTCACACCCGCTTGTTCCTAACGGGTCGCACCCGTATCCGTTTGAATTTAAACCAGCCATTGTTTCAAAAAACCCGTTAAATTGTGTAAGTTTTTTCGTAGAAAAAATAAGATTTCATTCTAGACCAAAGCCCAAGCCCAAGCCCAAATACGAACCCGGCCCGATTCGGTTCGGTACGGGATGGGCAGGCGGCGCGCTTCATATGATCTAGGTCCTCCCACTCACACAAAATTACCTGACCCTAAGGGCCAAAATAAGGAATGAGGAATAGATATAAATACATGGATCTAAACTTCTTTTTGCCAATGTGGGACTAAAGTATATTGTCATTCATCCTTTGAATTCTAACAATCCCCCACAAGAATGATAATATACTTTCCCCACACAAAGTGGAATATCACAGACTACATATGAAATAATGTTTTATTGAGGATAAGTAGATATTTCACTTTGAACTTTCCCTAGTTAAAACTCATCGGATATACTTGGCTGATCGGTGAATTATTTCATCTTGAACCGTCAGCCGTTTTTGTATAACCAGACAATAAGTTTAACAGAACATTATTTCCCTTTTCACCCAATCTCTTGGTTGTGTTCATTTTTCTCCTAAACAATTTCTGGTTCTGCGAGTGTATATAGAGAATTTAAGCCTTTAATATTCTCATAGAGCCGACCCAGCTCACACTAACATAGGTGATCGGTACCATTAGGAGTATCCAATATATACTCCCACTTGTTATTTTACAAGACATGGTCATCATTAAAAATCATAGCTTTAACCTGAAGAACTTCTGTAGGCATGCATTTTATATTGTGCACCATAGGAATGGAGTAGGACAATGTCCGAGGAAATGCATTACGTCTTGAGTTATTCAGAACTGGTTTGCCTATTGATCCTAGTCCGTGGGATCTCCAGTCTCTAGGATAGGTTTCGATATAAGATAACTCTTATTGGTTTAGGCTTTTAAACCCATTCCCCTCGATGTTCAGTCAATTTTCTCTCGTGATAACCCTTTTGTAAATGGATCCGCTAGGTTATCATTGGTTCTTACATAATCAATGGAGATAAATCCATTTGAGAGTAACTGCCTAACTGTGTTATGGCGTCGATGAATTTGTCGAGATTTGCCATTATACACAAAAATTTTCGCTCTACTTAGCGCTGCTTGATTGTCGCAGTGAATACATATGGCCGTTACAGGTTTAGGCCAAAGTGGAATATCTTCTAAGAAGTGACGAAGCCATTCTGCTTCTTCGCCTGCTTTATCTAAAGCAATAGACTCAGATTCCATCGTTGACCAAGCTATGCATGTTTGCTTAGTAGATTACCATGACACTGCTGCTCCTGCTAGAGTAAAAACATAACCACTTGTGGATTTTGATTCCTCTTAATCGACAATCCAGTTTACATCACTATATCCTTCTAATACGGCTGGATATTTTCCGTAATGCAAAGAATAATTTGTGGTATTTTTTAAGTATCCAAGCACTCTCATTAGTGTTTTCCAGTGTTCCTTTCCTGGATTACTTGTATACCTGCTTAGTTGACTTACTACATAGGCTATATCTGGTCTCGTGCAATTCATAAGATACATTAGACATCCTATCACACGAGAGTATTCCAATTGCATTACACTCTCATTTGTGTTTTTATGTAGTACTTCTGAGGGATTAAAAGGTGTTCTTACTCCTTTAATCCCAAGATTTTGAAATCTTTCAATCACTTTGTCTACATAATGTGACTGAGATAATTCAATTCCATTAGGGGTTCTTATTATTTTGATTCCCAAAATAACATCTGCAACTCCTGAATCTTTCATATCGAAATTGTTGATCAGCATTTTCTTTATGGTCTCTATAACTTTTACGTTAGAACCAAAGATTAACATATCGTCCACATATAAGCAAATCATGACATATGACTGTCCAATTTGTTTATAATAAACACATTTATCTCATTCGTTTATACGAAAACCATTTTGCATCATGACACTTTCAAATTTTTCATGCCATTGTTTTGGTGCTTGTTTGAGTCCGTATAATGATTTTACCAATTTACAGACTTTATTTCATTTCCCTTGGATATAAAACCTTCGGGTTGCTCATGTAGATATCCTCATCGAGATCTCCATTCAGGAACGCCGTCTTTACATCCATCTGATGAATCTCTAGATTATAGATGGATGCGATTGCTATTAACATTCTTATTGAGGTTATTCATGTAACAGGTGAATATTATCAAAGAAGTCTATTCCTTCTTTTTGACGATACCCTTTGGCTACTAATCTGGCATTATATTTGTCGATAGAGCCATCTGCTTTCATTTTCTTCTTGAAAATCCATTTGCAGCCAATTGGTTTTATTCCAGGTGGAATATCAACAATTTCCCATGTTTTATTACATAGAATTGAATCAATCTCACTTTGGATTGCTCCTTTCCAACACGAAGATTCAGAAGATGACATGGCCTCTTTATATGTTTGAGGTTCATGTTCAAGTACGTAAGTGAGGAACTCAGATCCAAATGACTTGGAAGTTCTGGCCCTTACGCTTCTTCTTGGTTCTACTTCATCTACTTCACGATGAGTTTCATCTTCATGTGTGCTACTCGGTTCTTCTCGTGTCCTTTTGGGGACATTATTTCCTTCATTTCTTTTGTGTGGAAACACGTCTTCAAGGAATGAGGCATCTCTTGATTCCATGATTGTATTTACATGGATGTCATCTATATCAGACTTGAATACCAAAAATCTATATGCACTACTGTTCTGGGTAGGCCCTAGGTAGTAACAATCTACTGTTTTTGGTCCAAGTATGACCTTCTTGGGAGGCGGGATAGCTAATTTTGCCAAGAACCCCCACACTTTGAGGTATTAGAAGCTTGGTAGGTGTCCTTTCCATAACTCATATGGAATTTTCCCCGTTTTACTGTGAGGAACTTTATTTTAAATGTGATTAGACATATTCAAGGCTTCCTCCCACAAGTTCGTCGGTAGACCAGACGTTAAAAGCATTGCATTAATCATATCTTTTAACGTTCTGTTTTTCCTCTTGGCTAGGCCATTTTGTTGTTGCGAATATGGTGCTGTCATTTGATGAATTATTCCATTTTCTGCACAGAATTGTTCAAACGGCGATTGATATTCTCCACCTCGATCGGATCTTAATATCTTGATCTTCCTATTAAGCTGATTTTCTACTTCAGCTTTATATTTCATAAACGATGTGATTGCTTCATCTTTACTGTTTAAAAGATATACGTAGCAATATCGTGTATAATCATCAATAAATGTGTTAAAATACTTTTTCCCACCACTTGTAGGTAAGTTTTTGAAATCACATAAATCAGTATGAATCATTCCTAATGGTTCAGTACTTCTATCATAGTATGAAATGGTTTCTTAACCATTTTTGCTTCTACGCATGTCTCACATTTGTAGTTTTTATCCACTTGAAATTTAGGAATTAACTCTAAATTTGCAAGTTTTTTCATTTTTCAGAAATTAATATGTCCTAATCTATCATGCCATAATAAAGTTTCATGCTCAACGATATAAGAAACTTCCTTTTTATTCATAGCATTATCAGAATACATATTATTGCCGATTACAGCTACATTTGCCTTAAATAGGCCATCACATAAGTAACCCCTTCCTATATAGATTCCTGCCTTGGACAGAACCATCTTGTCTGACTCGAAGACCATCTTGAATCCCTTCTTCGAAAGCACGGATCCAGAAATCAGATTCTTGCGGATATCTGGAACATGAAGGACATCATTCAATTTAATAGTCTTCCCAGAAGTAAACTTGAGGGCGACTGTTCCTTTGTCTTCAACAATGGAAACTGATGAATAGCCCATATAGAGTTTCTCATCTTGATCCAGTTTGGTGTAGGTTGAAAAAATGGACTTATCAGAGCATATATATGCCTAGTAGCACCCGTGTCCAACCACCATTGTGCAAAATTCTGAATCAAGTTGCATTCGGTCACAACTCCTGAAAAATTGGATTCATCGATGTCCATGTTATCCACCACATTTGCTTCCGAATTTTTCTGTTTCTTGTGTCTGCACTCTTTTGCTTGATGACCAGTCTTGCCACAAACCCAACATTCACCATTGAATTTCTTGGATTTCTTTTGGTTATTCTGCTTATTTTCTGGTGCCTTTCTTTTCTTGTTTTTGTTGAAGTTCCCTTTCTTCTTTGACCCTTCAGTAACAAGCGCCTCTTCACTTTTAGGTTGAGTGACTCCGCGATTATCTGCCTCTATCTTTAATCTGACGATGAGGTCTTGTAAGGATATCTCCTTTTTGTGCTTCAAGTAGTTGCGGTAGTCCCTCCAAGATAGTGGCAATTTTCTGGTAATTGCTTCAACCAGGAATGATTCACCAACTTTGTGACCTTCTGCTTCCATCTCATGGATAATAATCTGCAACTCTTGCACTTGAGAAGTCACTGATTTTGAGTCCACCATTTTGTAGTCCATGAACTTGTCGATAATGAACTTTTTCAAACTCACATTCTGCGTCTTGTACTTTGTAGCCAAAGCATTCCAGAGAGCTTTTGCAGTCTTTATGGGCTGGAAAACTTTGTACAAGACTTTATCTAGGCAGTTGAGAATGTAGTTTCTACATAGAAAATCCGAATGCCTCCACGCATCAATAGATGGACCATCATGCTTATTTGCATCCTTGGCGTTTCCTGGTGTAGGTGGCACCGGTTCATCTTCTTCAAGATACTTCTGCAAGCCTAGGGTGGTGAGATAGAACAGCATCTGATTCTGCCATGTCATAAAATCATCGCCTTCTCCTTTGGACAATTCTGGTTTGTTCTAATTGCTAGTTTTGAGCGTCGTTTGCTCTGTTGCCTTCTCTGTTTTGTCAAAAACAGTGAAAGTCTTAAGATGTTATAATTTGTGTACTCAACACAGAATTTGCAACGAATATAAGTGTTTCTAATCTGTAACAGAACTAAATCAGAAACAGTACCACAATCCAGTCAATGAACTACGAAATGATTTGCACAGAAATCAAATTAGCGACAGAAGTATTATCTCTGTCAAACAGTGTTACTATAATATAACACACAAACCAGATACAGAATTTTCCGATATACAAAGTGAAATATGAAAGATTGATGTCTAACCGAGTTCGTCGGAGGCCTGAAACGTGTCAGTTTCCTTAAGACTTTCAGTTGAAGCCTCCCAGGATACAACAGACGAGAAAGCCGCTCGAGATTGTAGTGGTTATGTACTGACTGTGATGATCAATAATGGCATATATTCGAGGATGTATACAGCGGAAGGAAGAAGTAAACCAGCGAATTATTCAGTTAATGATTTGATCAGAATCATCATGTATATATAGTTTTCAAATGGATGCGTTAACGGGTCGCACCCGTTCAAAAAAACGCAGCCATTTATTTTTCGTTGTTGTCTGAGTTTAAATGAACGTGTCCACTCATTTGAATCGTAACGGGTCGCACCCGCTTGTTCCTAACGGGTCGCACCCGTATCCGTTTGAATTTAAACCCGCCATTGTTTCAAAAAACCCATCAAATTGTTTAAGTTTTTTCGTAGAAAAAATAAGATTTCGTTCTAGACCAAAGCCCAAGCCCAAACCCGAACCCGGCCCGGTTCGGTACGGGACGGGCAGGCGGCGCGCTTCTTATGATCTAGGTCCTCCCACTCACACAAAATTACCTGACCCTAAGGGCCAAAATAGGGAATGAGGAATAGATATAAATACATGGATCTAAACTTCTTTTTGCCAATGTGGGACTAAAGTATATTGTCATTCATCCTTTGAATTCTAACAATCCCGCACAAGAATGATAATATACTTTCCCCCACACAAAGTGGAATATCACAGACTACAAATGAAATAATGTTTTATTGAGGATAAGTAGATATTTCACTTTGAACTTTCCCTAGTTAAAACTCATCGGATATACTTGGCTAATCGGTGAGTTATTTCGTCTTGAACCGTCAGCCGTTTTTGTATAACCAGACAATAAGTTTAACAGAACATTATTTCCCTTTTCACCCAATCTCTTGGTTGTGTTCATTTTGGTCCTGAATAATTTCGGGTTCTGAGAGTGTATATAGAGAATTTAAGCCTTTAATATTCTCATAGAGCCGACCCAGCTCACACTAACATAGGTGATCGCTACCATTAGGATTATCCTATATATACCCCACTTGTTATTTTACAAGATATGGTCATCATTAAAAATCATAGCTTTAACCTGAAGAACTCCTGTAGGCATGCATTTTATATTATGCACCATAGGAATGGAGTAGGGCTATGTCCGAGCAAATGCATTACGTCTTGAGTTATTCAGAACTGGTTTGCCTATTGATCCTAGTCCGTGGGATCTCCAGTCTCTAGGATAGGTTTCCATATAAGATAACTCTTATTGGTTTAGGCTTTTAAACCCATTCCCCTCGATGTGCAGTCAATTTTCTCTCATGATAACCCTTTTGTAAATGGTTCCGCTAGGTTATCATTGGTTCTTACATAATCAATGGAGATAGTTCCATTTGAGAGTAACTTCCTAACTGTGTTATGGCGTCGACGAATGTGTCGAGATTTGCCATTATACACAAAAAATTTCGCTCTACTTAGCGCTGCTTGATTGTCGCAGTGAATACATATGGCCGTTACTGGTTTAGGCCAAAGTGGAATATCTTCTAAGAAGTGACGAAGCCATTCTGCATCTTCGCCTGGTTTATCTAAAGCAATAGACTCAGATTCCACCGTTGATCAAGCTATGCATGTTTGCTTAGTAGATTTCCACGACACTGCTGCTCCTGGTAGAGTAAAAACATAACCACTTGTAGATTTTGATTCCTCTTAATCGGCAATCCAGTTTGCATCACCATATCCTTCTAATACGGCTGGATATTTTCCGTAATGCAAAGAATAATTTGTGGTATTTTTTAAGTATCCAACCACTCTCATTAGTGTTTTCCAGTGTTCCTTTCCTGGATTACTTGTATACCTGCTTAGTCGACTTACTACATAGGCTATATCTGGCCTCGTGCAATTCATAAGATACATTAGACATACTATTACACGAGAGTATTCCAGTTGCATTACACTCTCATTTGTGTTTTTATGCAGTACTTCTGAGGGATTAAAAGGTGTTCTTACTCCTTAAACCCAAGATTTTGAAATCTTTCAATCACTTTGTCTACATAATGTGACTGAGATAATTCAATTCCATTAGGGGCTCTTATTATTTTGATTCCCAAAATAACATCTGCAACTCCTAAATCTTTCATATCGAAATTGTTGATCAGCATTTTCTTTATGGTCTCTATAACTTTTATGTTAGAACCAAAGATTAACATATCGTCCACATATAAGCAAATCATGACATATGATTGTCCAATTTGTTTATAATAAACACATTTATCACATTCATTTATACGAAAACCATTTTGCATCATGACACTATCAAATTTTTCGTGCCATTGTTTTGGAGCTTGTTTGAGTCCGTATAATGATTTTACCAATTTACAGACTTTATTTTCATTTCCCTTGGATATAAAACCTTCGGGTTGCTCATGCAAATTTCCTCATCGAGATCTCCATTCAAGAACGCCGTCTTTACATCCATCTGATGAATCTCTAGATTATAGATGGATGCAATTGCTATTAACATTCTTATTGAGGTTATTCGTGCAACGGGTGAATATGTATTAATGAAGTCTATTCCTTCTTTTTTACGATAACCTTTGGCTACTAATCTGGCTTTATGTTTGACGATAGAGCCATCTGCTTTCATTTTCTTCTTGAAAATCCATTTGCAGCCAATTGGTTATATTCCAGGTGGAATATCAACAATTTCCCAAGTTTTTTTTACTTAGAATTGAATCAATCTCACTTTGGATTGCTCCTTTCCAACACGAAGATTCAGAAGATGACATGGCCTCTTTATATGTTTGAGGTTCATGTTCAAGTACGTAAGTGAGGAACTCAGATCCAAATGACTTGGAAGTTCTGGCCCTTACGCTTCTTCTTGGTTCAACTTCATCAACTTCACGATGAGTTTCATCTTCATGTGTGCTACTCGGTTCTTCTCGTGTCCTTTTGGGGACATTATTTCCTTCATTTCTTTTGTGTGGAAACACGTCTTCAAAGAATGAGGCATCTGTTGGTTCCATGATTGTATTTACATGGATGTCATCTATATCAGACTTGAATACCAAAAATCTATATGCACTACTGTTCTGGGCAGGCCCTAGGTAGTAACAATCTACTGTTTTTGGTCCAAGTTTGACCTTCTTGGGTGGCGGGATAGGAACTTTTGCCAAGAACCACCACACTTTGAGGTATTTGAAGCTTGGTAGGTGTCCTTTCCATAACTCATATGGAATTTTTCCCGTTTTGCTGTGAGGAACTTTATTTAATATGTGATTAGACATATTCAAGGCTTCCTCCCACAAGTTCGTCAGTAGACCAGACATTAAAAGCATTGCATTAATCATATTTTTAACGTTCTGTTTTTCCTCTCGGCTAGGCCATTTTTTTGTGGCGAATATGGTGCTGTCGTTTGATGAATTATTCCATTTTCTGCACAGAATTGTTCAAACGGCGATTCATATTCTCCACCTCGATCGGATCTTAATATCTTGATCTTCTTATTAAGCTGATTTTCTACTTCAGCTTTATATTTCATAAATGATGTGATTGCTTCATCTTTACTGTTAAAAAGATATACGTAGCAATATCATGTATAATCATCAATAAATGTGATAAAATACTTTTTCCCACCTCTTGAAGGTAAGTTTTTGAAATCACATAAATCAGTATGAATCATTCCTAATGGTTCAGTACTTCTATCATAGTATGAAATGGTTTCATAACCATTTTTGCTTCTACGCATGTCTCACATTTGTAGTTTTTATCCACTTGAAATTTAGGAATTAACTCTAAATTTGCAAGTTTTTTCATTTTTCGAAAATTAATATGTCCTAATCTATCATGCCATAATAAAGTTTCATGCTCGACGATATAAGAAACTTCTTTTTTATTCATAGCATTATCAGAATACATATTATTACCGATTACAGCTACATTTGCCTTAAATAGGCCATCACATAAGTAACCCCTTCCTATATAGATTCCTGCCTTGGACAGTGACTCGAAGACCATCTTGAATCCCTTCTTCGAAAGCACGGATCCATAAATCAGATTCTTGCGGATATCTGGAACATGAAGGACATCATTCAATTTAATAGTCTTCCCAGAAGTAAACTTGAGGGCGACTGTTCCTTTGCCTTCCGCCATGGAAACTGATGAATTTCCCATATAGAGTTTCTCATCTTGATCCAGTTTGTTGTAGGTTGAAAAAACGGACTTATCAGAGCATATATATTCCTATTAGCACCCGTGTCCAACCACCATTGTGCAAAATTCTGAATCAAGTTGCATTCGGTCAAGACTCTTGAAAAATTGGATTCATAGATGTCCATGTTATCCACCACAATTGCTTCCGAATTTTTCTGTTTCTTGTGTCTGCACTCTTTTGCTTGATGACCAGTCTTGCCACAAACCCAACATTCACCATTGAATTTCTTGGATTTCTTTTGGTTATTCTGCTTATTTTCTGGCGCCTTTCATTTCTTGTTTTTGTTGAAGTGCCCTTTCTTCTTTGACCCTTCAGTAACAAGCGCCTCTTCACTTTTAGGTTAAGTGACTCCGCGATTATCTACCTCTATCTTTAATCTGACGATGAGGTCTTGTAAGGATATCTCCTTCTTTTTTTGCTTCAACCAGTTGCGGTAGTCCCTCCAAGATGGTGGCAATTTTCCGGTAATTGCTTCAACCAGGAATGATTCACCAACTTTGTGACCTTCTGCTTCCATCTTATGGATAATAATCTGCTGCTCTTGCACTTGAGAAGTCACTGATTTTGAGTCCACCATTTTGTAGTACATGAACTTGTCGACGATGAACTTTTTCAAACTCACATTCTGCGTCTTGTACTTTGTAGCCAGAGCATTCCAGAGAGCTTTTGCAGTCTTTATGGGCTGGAAAAATTTGTACATGACTTTATCTAGGCAGTTGAGAATGTAGTTTCTGCATAGAAAATCTGAATGCCTCCACGCATCAATAGACGGACCATCATGCTTATTTTCATCCTTGGCATTTCCTGGTGTAGGTGGCACTGGTTCATCTTCTTCAAGATACTTCTGCAAGCCAAGGGTGGTGAGATAGAACAACATCTGATTCTGCCATGTCAGAAAATCATCACCTTCTCCTTTGAACAATTCTAGTTTGTTCTAATTGCTAGTTTTGAGCGTCGTTTGCTCTGTTGCCATCTCTGTTTTATCAAAAACAGTGAAAGTCTTAAGATGTTATAATTTGTGTACTCAACACAGAATTTGCAACGAATATAAGTGTTTCTAATCTGTAACAGAACTAAATCAGAAACAGTACCGCAGGCCAGTCAATGAACCATGAAAAGATTTTCACTGAAATCAAATTAGCGACAAAAGTATTATCTCTGTCATACAGTGTTACTATAATATAGCACACAAACCAGAAACAGAATTATCCGGTATACAAAGTGAAATAGGAAAGATTGATGTCTAACCGAGTTCATCTGAGGCCTGAAACGTGTCAGTTTCCTTAAGACTTGCAGTCGAAGCCTCCCAGGATACAACAGACGAGAAAGCCGCTCGAGATTGTAGTGGTTATGTACTGACTGTGATGATCAGTAATGGCAGATATTCGAGGATGTATATAGCGGAAGGACGAAGAAAACCAGCGAATTATTCAATTAATGATTTGATCAGAATCATCGTGTATATATAGTTTTCAAATGGATGCTTTGACAGGTCGCACCCGTTCGAAAAAACGCAGCTGATTATTTTCCGTTGTTGTCTGAGTTCAAATGAACGCGTCCATTCATTTGAATCGTAACGGGTCGCACCCGCTTGTTCCTAACGGGTCGCACCCGTATCCTTTTGAATTTAAACCCGCCATTGTTTCAAAAAACCCGTCAAATTGTTTAAGTTTTTTCGTAGCAAAAATCAGATTTCATTATAGACCAAAGCCCAAGCCCAAAGCCGAACCCGGCCCGGTTCGATTCGATACGGAACGCGCGGGCGGCGCGCCCGGGCGTTTGTGTTTGGTTCATATGATCTAGGTCCTCCCCCTCGCACAAAATTACCTGACCCTAAGGGACAATATAGGGAATGAGGAATGGATATAAATACATGGATCTAAACTTCTTTTTGCCAATGTGGGACTAAAGTATATTGTCATTCATCCTTTGAATTCTAACAATCCGCCACATGAATGATAATATACTTTCCCCCACACAAAGTGGAATTTCTCATACTACATATGAAATAATGTTTTATTGAGGATAAGTAGATATTTCACTTTGAACTTTCCCTATTTAAAACTCATCGGATATACTTGGCTAATCGGTGAATTATTTCATCTTGAACCGTCAGTCATTTTTGTATAACCAAACAATAAGTTTAACATAACATTATTTCCCTTTTCACCCAATCTCTTGGTTGTGTTCATTTTGGTCCTGAACAATTTCTGGTTCTGTGAGTGTATATAGAGAATTTAAGCCTTTAATATTCTCATAGAGCCGACCTAGCTCAAACTAACATAGGTGATCGCTACCATTAGGAGTATCCTACATATACCCCACTTGTTATTTTACAAGATATGGTCATCATTAAAAAGCATAGCTTTAACCTGAAGAACTTCTGTAGGCAAGCATTTTATATTGTGCACCATAGGAATGGAGTAGGACTATGTACGAGCAAATGCATTATGCCTTGAGTTATTCAGAACTGGTTTGCCTATTGATCCTAGTCCGTGGGATCTCCAGTCGCTAGGATAGGTTTCCGTATAAGATAACTCTTGTTGGTTTAGGCTTTTAAACCCATTCCCCTCGATGTGCAATCAATTTTCTCTTGTGATAACCCTTTTGTAAATGGATCCGCTAGGTTATCATTGGTTCTTACATAATCAACGGAGATAGTTCCATTTGAGAGTAACTGCCTAACTGTGTTATGGCGTCGACGAATGTGTCGAGATTTGCCATTATTCACAAAAAAATTCGCTCTACTTAGCGCTGCTTGACTGTCGCAGTGAATACATATGGCCGTTACAGGTTTAAGCCAAAGTGGAATATCTTCTAAGAAGTGACGAAGACCTTCTGCTTCTTTGCCTACTTTATCTAAAGAAATAAACTCAGATTCCGTCGTTGATCGAGCTATGCATGTTTGCTTAGTAGATTTCCATGACACTGCTGCTTCTGCTAGAGTAAAGACATAACCTCTTGTGGATTTTGATTCCTCTGAATCGGCAATCCAGTTTGCATCACTATATCCTTCTAATATGACTGGTTATTTTCCGTAATGCAAAGAATAATTTGTGGTATTTTTTAAGTATCCAAGCACTCTCATTAGTGCTTTCTAGTGTTCCTTTCCTGGATTACTTGTATACCTGCTTAGTCGATTTACTACATAGGCTATATCTGGTCTCGTGCAATTCATAAGATACATTAGACATCTTATTACACGAGAGTATTCCAGTTGCATTACACTCTCATTTGTGTTTTTATGCAGTACTTATGAGGGATTAAAAGGTGTTCTTACTCCTTTAATCCCAATATTTTGAAATCTTTCAATCACTTTGTCTACATAATGTGACCGAGATAATTCAATTCCATTAGGGGTTCTTATTATATTGATTCCCAAAATAACATCTGCAACTCCTAAATCTTTCATATCGAAATTGTTGATCAGCATTTTCTTTATGGTCTCTATAACTTTTATGTTAGTACCAAAGATTAACATATCGTCCACATATAAACAAATCATGACGTATGACTGTCCAATTTGTTTATAATAAACACATTTATCACATTCATTTAAACAAAACCATTTTGCATCATGACACTATAAAATTTTTCGTGCCATTGTTTTGGAGCTTGTTTGAGTCCGTATAATGATTTTACCAATTTATAGACTTTATTTTCATTTCCCTTGGATATAAAATCTTCGGGTTGCTCCATGTAGATTTCCTCATCGAGATCTCCATTCAAGAACGTCGTCTTTACATTCATCTTATGAATCTCTAGATTATAGATGGTTGCAATTGCTATTAACATTCTTATTGAGGTTATTCGTGTAACGGGTGAAATGTATCAAAGAAGTCTATTCCTTCTTTTTGACGATACCCTTTGGCTACTAATCTGGCTTTATATTTGTCGATAGAGCCATTTGCTTTCATTTTCTTCTTGAAAATCCATTTGCATCCAATTAGTTTTATTCCAGGTGGAATATCAACAATTTCCCAAGTTTTAATACTTAGAATTAAATCAATCTCACTTTGGATTGCTCCTTTCCAACACGAAGATTCAGAAGATGACATGGACTCTTTATATGTTTGAGGTTCATGTTCAAGTACGTAAGTGAGGAACTCAGATCCAAATGACTTGGAAGTTCTGGCCCTTATGCTTCTTCTTGGTTCAACTTCATCAACTTCACGATGAGTCTCATCTTCATGTGCGCTACTCGATTCTTCTCGTGGCCTTTTGGGGACGTTATTTCCTTCATTTCTTTTGTGTGGAAACACATCTTCAAAGAATGAGGCACCTCTTGATTCCATGATTGTATTTACATGGATGTCATCTATATCACACTTGAATACCAAAAATCTATATGCACTACTGTTCTGGGCAGTCCCTAGGTAGTAACAATCTACTGTTTTTGGTCCAAGTTTGACCTTCTTGGGTGGCGGGATAGGAACTTTTGCCATGCACCCCCACACTTTGAGGTATTCGAAGCTTGGTAGGTGCCCTTTTCATAACTCATATGGAATTTTTCCCGTTTTACTGTGAGGAACTTTATTTAATAGGTGATTAGACATATTCATGGCTCCCCCCCCCCACAAGTTCGTCGGTAGACCAGACGTTAAAAGCATTGCATTAATCATATCTTTTAACGTTCTATTTTTCCTCTCGGCTAGGCGATTTTGTCGTGGCAAATATGATGCGGTCGTTTGATGAATCATTCCATTTTCTGCACAGAATTGTTCAAACGGTGATTGATATTCTCCACCTCGATCGGATCTTAATATCTTGATCTTCTTATTAAGCTGAATTTCTACTTTAGCTTTATATTTCATAAACGATGTGATTGCTTCATCTTTACTGTTTAAAAGATATACGTAGCAATATCGTGTATAATCATCAATAAATGTGATAAAATACTTTTTCCCACCTCTTGTAGGTAAGTTTTTGAAATAACATAAATCAGTATGAATCATTCGTAATGGTTCAATACTTCTATCAATAGTATGAAATGGTTTCTTAACCATTTTTGCTTCTATGCATGTCTCACATTTGTAGTTTTTATCCACTTGAAATTTTGGAATTAACTCTAAATTTGCAAGTTTCTTCATTTTTTAGAAATTAATATGTCCTAATCTATCATGCCATAATAAAATTTCATGCTCAACGATATAAGAAACTTCCTTTTTATTCATAGCATTATCAGAATACATATTATTGTCGATTACGACTACATTTGCCCTAAATAGGCCATCACATAAGTTACCCCTTCCTATATAGATTCCTTCCTTACACAGAACCATCTTGTCTGACTCGAAGACCATCTTGAATCCCTTCTTCGAAAGCACGGATCCAGAAATCAGATTCTTGCGGATATCTGGAACATGAAGGACATCATTCAATTTAATAGTCTTCCCAGAAGTAAACTTGAGGGTGACTGTTCCTTTGCCTTCAACCATGGAAGCTAATGAATTGCCCATATAGAGTTTCTCATCTTGATCCAGTTTGGTGTAGGTTGAAAAAACGGACTTACCAGAGCATATATGCCTAGTAGCACCCTTGTCCAACCACCATTGTGCAGAATTCTGAATCAAGTTGCATTCAGTCACAACTCCTGAAAAATTGCATTCATCGATGTCCATGTTATCCACCACATTTGCTTCCGAATTTTTCTGTTTCTTGTGTCTGCACTCTTTTTCTTGATGACCAGTCTTGCTACAAACCCAACATTCACCATTGAATTTATTGGATTTGTTTTGGTTATTCTGCTTATTTTCTTGCGCCTTTCTTTTCTTGTTTTTGTTGAAGTGCCCTTTCTTCTTTGACCCTTCAGTAACAAGCGCCTCTTCACTTTTAGGTTGAGTGACTCCGCGATTATCTGCCTCTATCTTTAATCTGATGATGAGTTCTTGTAAGGATATCTCCTCCTTTTTGTGCTTCAAGTAGTTGCGGTAGTCTCTCCAAGATGGTGGCAATTTTCCGGTAATTGCTTCAACCAGGAATGATTCACCAACTTTGTGACCTTTTGCTTCCATCTCATGGATAATAATCTGCAGCTCTTGCACTTGAGAAGTCACTGATTTTGAGTCCACCATTTTGTAGTCCATGAACTTGTCGACGATAAACTTTTTCAAACTCACATTCTGCGTCTTGTACTTTGTAGCCAAAGCATTCCAGGGAGCTTTTGCAGTCTTTATGGGCTATAAAACTTTGTACAAGACTTTATCTAGGCAGTTGAGAATGTAGTTTCTGCATAGAAAATCCGAACGCCTCCATGCATCAATAGACGGACCATCATGCTTGTTTGCATCCTTGGCGTTTCCGGGTGTAGGTGGCACCAGTTCATCTTTTTCAAGATACTTTTGCAAGCCAAGGGTGGTGAGATAGAACAACATCTGATTCTGCCATGTCAAAAAATCATCACCTTCTCCTTTTAGCAATTCTGGTTTGTTCAAATTGCCAGTTTTGAGCATCGTTTGCTCTGTTGCCATCTCTGTTTTGTCAAAAACAGTGAAAGTCTTAAGATGTCATACTTTGTGTACTCAACACAGAATTTGCAACGAATATAAGTGTTTCTAATCCGTAACAGAACTAAATCAGAAACAGTACCGCAGTCCAGTCAATGAACTACGAAATGATTTGCACTTAAATCAAATTAGCGACAGATATTCAAAGAAACGTGTCAGTTTCCTTAAGACTTTCAGAAACAGTACCGCAGTCCGAGTTCGTCTGAGGCCTGAAACGTGTCAGTTTCCTTAAGACTTTCAGTCGAAGCCTTCCAGGATACAACATATGAGAAAGCCGCTCGAGACTGTGATGATCAGTAATGGCAGATATTCAAGGATGTATACAGCGGAAGGAAGAAGAAAACCAGCGAATTATTCAGTTAATGATTTGATCAGAATCATCGTTTATATATAGTTTTCAAATGGATGCATTAACGGGTCGCACCCGTTCGAAAAAATGCAGCCGTTTATTTTCCGTTGTTGTCTGAGTTCAAATGAACGCGTCTGCTCATTTGAATCGTAACGGGTTTGTAACAACCTGGAAATTCTGAGCCAATTTGAAATTTTTATTTCGGCGAACTTAGCGAATTTTGAATATTTAAAATGAATTATTTTAAATAATAACGACGAGAAATTTATTTTGAATATAATTAGAACGTATATATTTATATAGTTCGTCGTTGGAATATAAATATTTATTTTAAATTAAAAAAAAGAATTGAAAATGGCGTGGTAGTTCGATAATTCTATTTCAAAATTCAAATGAATGTACATGATTCAAAATAAACCGGATTTTGGTGAAACCAAAAATATTTGAATCTAATTGAGAATATCTTTCCAACGAATCCGAAAAATAAAAATTTCATAGCGGGGATAAAAAGATATGTCCAGTTGAAATTTTAGAATAGTCCCTATGGAATTTCGGCCCTTAAAAATAGCCATTTTGCAAACGACCTCGGATTTCGACGAAACCACTTTTGTTGGATCTGCGATGTCTAGTTATTGCTAGGTTTCAAATTTCATAATTTTTCGAATCAATATGTGAGCGTGGCAAAGGAAAACGCGTTTGACCATTTTTAGTTGATTTTAATCGACTGGAAAATGACCATTTTTCATACGGTCTCAGAATTCGACGAAATTAGTTTTGTTAGGACCGTATCGTCAATACGAAACTAGAAAATATTCTTCGGGGATTTTTCGAGCTAGTATGTGGCCCCAGTAAATTGAAATGCACGTTCAAATTCAATATATAGAGTTATATGTTAATTTTGACGAAAACTGATCAGCCGAATTGGGTTACGAAACATATCCCATTGTGTTCGGGATGGGGGTAATTAGCTAGAGGTGACAGTCATTGGGTTTGATTTGGAGTTCGTAACGCTAAACAACTTAAATTTGAATTAAATAATAATTATATTATATTATATATAAACTAGTCATATGGTCAAACCCCTAGCCTTTATCACTCGTTGTCAAACCTCAGAAATATCCGCCACTCCAAACGAAATGAACAACCCACATCTTCGAATCTTCCTCTCCAAAAATCCCCACCTCCAGTCATTGATTCGAAATCGTTTATGAAGCAAATCAAAGAGCTTCACGAGCTCTTCAATCTTCTACGGATGTAATCATCGTTGGGCCTTTCTTTTGGTCGGAATTTCTTCTAAAACCGCCGTCGTTCAAGCAGTTCTGGGAACCATACGGGTGCGGCGAGTTCACCCTTATCGAGAGCGTGTGTAGGTGGTGCATAGGGCAAGGAAGTGGTGAAGGCCGATCATCTTCTATCGCACCGTATCATGGGAGATTTCAAACCCTAGGATCTAAGAAACTGCAGTGGCATGGAGTTTTTATCTGAACGGAGAAGATTAAAGAGCAGTGTAATTTTTTTTACCATGTGATTAATTTAATTAAGTAAGGGATTAAGGAAATTCACATTGTTTATAAAACTGAAAATTATACATTGGTTTGTAATTAAATTGCATTGTCTTTAAAAATAAAAATAAAATTGTTCAAAGTTTTGTATTTAAATAATTGAATAGCATTGTTTTGAAAAATAAAATAGAATTGATTTGAAAATATAAATATCTTCGAATAAAAAAATATAAACCTCTTTGAATTGAAAATATAAATATCTTTGAATTGAAAATATAAATATCTTTGAATAAAAAAATATAAACCTCTTTGAATTAAAAATATAAACCTCTTTGAATTGAAAATATAAACCCCTTTGAATTGAAAATATAAACCTCTTTGAATTGAAAATATAAACCTCTTTGAATTGAAAATATAAACCTCTTTGAATTGAAAAATATAAATCTCTTTGATTTGAAAATATAAATATCTTTGATATAAAAATATAATCTTCATTAGAAGTAGAACGATGTAGAAATATGATTTTTATATATAAAACTAAATAATAAAAATGTGATTTTTACTATAAACAGTGGGAAACAGTGTGTGATAGAACCGACAGGAATCAAATTCAAATCTGAACCGTTCAGAAATAAAGAATGGCGGAGTGGAACCCTCGGTGAGAACTTCTCACCTTTAATTTTCTTTTTCTAGTTAATAATATATACTAGGATGCAGACGGTGTTTAGTAGCACCCGACACCCGTCGTCCATAGACCATGAACGGCTTGTATGCTTGTTTGTTTGATTTTGATGTGTAGTTGATTGTGTGATATGATGTGAGACGAAATAAAATATTTTATAGTGGAAAATATTATATAGTTAAAAATAGAATTTTTAACGTGTATATGAAACGAATAAATTAATATAAACAAATCGAACGATTTGTTTATATACACACATTTGACTGATATTGATTGGGACGATAAATTTTACACATCGGCCAACTACACAAATAAAATCTGTGTTTGATTGTTTGAAACCCCACACGGGTATTGGGATGATATAAGACATACACTAATCCCAATAATTAGCTGTATGTCGATCGATTGATGGACAGACTGTTATGTGCGTTAAATATTTATATTTGATGCTTGTACAGTGTAGAATGCACTTTGGATGATGGTTGATTATTCATCGTTGTTATTGTATACATGTGTTGTAGAAAATCCATATAATTAACATTATATGGTAATTGATTGGGCCTCATTCCAGTTTTGAAAAAAAGAAATATTTGAAATAGAATATTTGAAAATAGAATATATGAAGCCGTGTTGATTAGATTGACGCCATTTTGACGTGAACGATACTTATATCGATTTTATTTGTTTTTAATGAATATTGAAAAGTGATTTCAATAATCGAATATTTTAGAAAATGAATTCGAACTAAATTGAATAGAAAAGAAATTCGAATTAAATTGAATTGAAAATAAAATGAATTCGAATTGAATTGAAAATAAAATGAATTCGAATCGAATTGAAATTGAATGTAAATCAATTTGAAATGAATTCGAATTAAAATTGAATAGAAATGAATTCGAATTGAAATTTAATTGAATTGAAAACGATCTGAAATTGAATTGAACTCGATTAGAAATGGAATTAAAATGAAATTATATAAAAAAAATCGGTTTTGATTTGAATTTGAAATGGAGGTTGTAATCGTTTTGAAAACGAATTTGAAACGATTTATAAAATTTGTTTCGAAAGGAAATCGACGAAGTATATATTATATATATTATATATATAATATAATGGCCTGAATAGAACGCGCCGCGCCGTGGCCATTCGTGAATTTCGACCATTGACTTCGAACGGATATTACGGGAGATCCGACCGTCGGATTCTCCTAAAACCAGAACCGTTGGGTTCGTATCGAAAAGAGTTTTCTAACGAATGTGAGAAATTAGAAATCTAACGGTAGGATTTGGAATTATGTCCAGATCAAATTTGGAAAAGGTCGCTGTAAGTGAAGTTCGATGGCCGTTGATGGAAATCGACTGTACGGGCCTTGATAAAATTATTAAAAATAGTAATAATTTGTGTAAAATCATAAGAAATGATTTGGGAAGAGTTGGGATGAAAAACTCCATATTTGAAAAGATAAAAATAGAATTTTATCGAAATGAACTAGTTTTGAACTAGAATTAAAATCAATTTATTTTTGAAATAAATAAATTGGATTTGAAATGGTTTTGAAAATAACCAGAATTTCCAATAATTGCATTGGAATGGATTTGAATCGAAACTGTCTTCGGAATATTTCGATGTTGGATTTCGTGATTATACAGTTGTTGTTATGGAAATTTGAAAGATATATATATATATATATCGTTATTTCCAATACGATATTTGTTGGTCGTAGAATTTGATATTGAATATAAGCCGATATATTTTCTATTCAGAGCCTTGTATTTAATATCAAATGTGATTTGGGTTTGTCGTGAATGGTGTCTTCATTAACACTGTTCTTAAGCCCAATTGAGAAAAAGATTAAATCTTTTTATTTAGATTTAATGAAGTGTACCAATTAAATAATATTTAATTGGAATTGAACTGGTATTGATTTTTGGGTTTATCGTGAACAGTGTTTTAAATAACACTTGTTCTTTAACCCGATAATTAATGAAATATGATTTTGGGTTGTCGTGAACGGTATCTTCAATAATACTGTTCTTAGACCCAAAGCAGTTAAGAAAATCGGAAACTAACTGGAGATTAGTTAAGTTGAACGGTTTCCTGGGTATTGATCTGATGTTGGTTTCGGCCTTCGGGATTAATACTTAGGGAATTGCTCACTTGCTAATTTACGATTAGGGACTGATTGAAATGTGATGTGATTTTGAGGTTTATCGTGAACCGTGTTTTAAATGACACTGATTCTTTAACCCAAGTAAAGATTAAAACTAAGTGGAGTTTTAATTAATCTTTAATTAGATTGAAAAGATCGAAAATGGAGTATCACCAGTTTTGCTCCAGGCGATAGTTAAATCTTTAATTAGATTTAAACGTGAAATGGTAATTGAATTTACCGATAACACCGTGGTGTTAGATATGAAGTATTACCAGTCTTACTTCATGGGATGAATAGGTTGGGATAGGGAAATTAAAAACAGATGATTACTTCGGTAAGGTTCGTTAATCCCAACTAGTTTGAATTGATATTCAAAAGTAGATTAAAGAATAAATTTAAATGAATTTATCTTTGATAAAATTAATGGGAACCTTTCCCTAAGAATGTGAAATTTAGAAATTAACTGTCGGTTAGCTAAGTAGAATGATTTTCTAGATATTGATCTGATGTTGGTTTCGGCCTTCGGGGTTAATATTTAGGGAATTATTCTCTTGATTAATTTACGGTTAGTGACTGATGAATTGGAATGAGGCGTATGTTGTGTTTGTGTAACACATGTTTATTATATATGCGAGTTATTCGGAAAGACCGGGTTTAACCCATTCTGAATAACTGATACGACGATAAGTCGAAGATGAAGACGGTGGTTGAAGACCGGAAGTCTTCACGTCGTTTGGGTGATTACTGATGATCTTGATTGGGATGTACACCCAAGAAGATGGAAAAAGTTAGTGGTCGTCCAGACGTACTTGGAGATCGATGGATATGTGAGGTACTAGGTGCCTCCGGTTTCGTTCAGACCCAGAACGGACGTAAATGGACTGTGTGTCTGACATGGGATTTCATTCTATGTGACTGGTATCGGTTGCATAGAGTGGTTTTCTTGTGTGGCATACTAAGATGCAAATGATCAAGGCTTCTGTTGAAAAACAAAGTCTTGTGGTGATGATCAAAGCAAGGCCTGTGTGGCGTAGCTTTGTGTAGCGTTAATTCATGAGCCTCACACCCCGGTGTGTACCAAAATGGGAGAAGGACCTCAGGGAGGGCATGCGTTTCTTTCTAGTTAGGAGTGGCATCAGTGCTTGAAATGGATGATGAGTTTGACTCATGTGGTTGTTGGAATTGGAGGCGCCTCAGTTTGATCGGACGATCCGGGTCCAATGGAGTCATTCGTTGGCTCATTTACGCCCCATAGGGCGGGGAAACGCAGTGTTCAGGAATTTTAATCCACATCGGTGGACCGGCCCTGACGATCCAAGGGTCGATGCACTCTGACCCTGAGGCTCAGGCTAGAGAGTCTCGAAGACGGTGAGGACGATCCCTGGCCTCGGTTCGCAAATGGAAATCCAATTCCCAATACGTGACGTTTCGGTTTTAGTTGTAATCCTATATATGGCGACATAGTGGGATGAGGCGCTTATGCCGTCTATGATTGATACTTATGATTTGAAGTTGTTTTATACATTATACACTTATTATAGTATCAAATGATTTGTTTTAAATGTATCAAGCATTTTTGGCTATTATAAGGTAAAAACCCTATCCTCTGGCTTGCGTTGCATTGTGTGATGGGACCTGGGTCTTATAATAGCTTCATTATTCTTTATTTAGCATTGCGCTGTTGTTTTATGCACTGGTATCCTTGGGAAGAAAACCCGTTCCGTGTTATACGGCATGGTCCCTTAATTTACCTAACTTTAAAATAAAGATTTATAACTATTTTAGTTCTCACACCGGTCACATGACTGACTTGGAGTTTATTGTTTTAACCTAAACTATGGGTGCTCTTATTTTGACACGGGCAGCTAGTAGTTTTGGTTTTGCAGATTTATATTCACAGGATCCTGATTTACAGCTGGAACGATACTCGGAAAGCTTTGTATCCGCGTATTACTTCTAGTTGTGTATTGTATTATTTTCCGCTGCTATTTAATGTATTGTAATCTCTGATATTTTTCTGTTGTGTAATATTTATTTATACTCTGTATATTCTTGTATTCTGATGGAATTGTTGTAATATACAATGAAATGTTCTTCCGTCTGCGTTCCGTTGTGGCTTGTTCTCAAACTATCCGCGCTTTCCTTCACGGGGAAGTTACGGGTTTTCACAGTTGGTATCAGAGCTTTGGTTTACAAAGCTCAGAGAACAAGACACATTAGAACCATACGAAAGAATTCATCAGAAATTGGATTAGTAATATCCAATGAGAATGACTCGTTAGAGATAGGATCGGTAGTATCCTAGAACGAGTGTGAAGAGTATATTTTTAAAAATGAAAACAATTTTTGTTTTGAAAATTTTAAATCGAATTATTCGTATTTGATTATTTATTTTAAATTGATTTGGACAATCCAATATATAAAGATTTTGCATATACGCCTTGCAAACGTATATTCGAAGTTTTAATATATTGGATAGATATAGAATCACACTCTAGTCGCCCGAGATGATTCTGATGATAGATCGAACATCATTAGAATTGGTATTCGAGTTTCGAAAGTGTGACATCTATATATTTCCATTAGACTGGTGTGAGAACCGAAACTAGATAGGGCCTATTGTTGTGATTTGGCATCAAAAATGTGATTTTTGACTATATATCAAAGTTATGAATTCGAAAAGCTAATCAACTAATTGATTGCTGATTGTGTTGTTTGAATATTGTTTGATTCATAAATTTGAACCATATAGCCAGTTTGAACCAAATAGTAAGTTGTTTTGAAAATGATCGCATTTGCATGCATATACATGTACTTATATTGAATAGGTCATAGCAAGGAGGCTAGAGCAGAAGAATAAAATTGTTTGCCCGACAAATAGGTACATGTTTATTGTATTTCTTGAGTTTTGGGTGATTTTGTGAGCCGATTGGCTAGCCGCTTGGCTTTTTATTTTTATTTTGGATTGAAGAAGGCCATGGGAGGCTATATGAAATATCCCGAAGTCCCCGGTGCAGGGGAGGTTATGGCGAAATTTTTCGGAAATTTAGGGTGTTAGCCAAATTTTTAAAAATTTTGAAAAGTTCTTAGAAACTGAAAAGTTGAAGAACTTAAGCCGTAACGAAAATTATGGAAGTTGAGTTGATTAGTTAAACAACTTTCGGCTTCGTTCCTTTTCGGGGACGAAAAGTTTTAAGCGGGGGAGAATGTAACAACCCGGAAATTCTGAGCCAATTTGAAATTTTTATTTCGGCGAACTTAGCGGATTTTGAATATTTAAAATGAATTATTTTAAATAATAACGACGAGAAATTTATTTTGAATATAATTAGAACGTGTATATTTATATAGTTCGTCGTTAGAATATAAATATTTATTTTAAATTAAAAAAAGAATTGAAAATGGCGCGGTAGTTCGATAATTCGATTTCAAAATTCAAATGAATGTACAGGATTCAAAATAAACCAGATTTTAGTGAAACCAAAAATATTTGAATCTAATTGAGAATATCTTTCCAACGAATCCGAAAAATAAAAATTTCATAGCGGGGATAAAAAGATATGTCCAGTTGAAATTTTAGAATAGTCGCTATGGAATATCGGCCCTTAAAAATAGCCATTTTGCAAACGACCACGGATTTCGACGAAACCACTTTTGTTGGATCCGTGATGTCTAGTTATTGCTAGGTTTCAAATTTCATAATTTTTTGAATCAATATGTGAGCGTGGCAAAGGAAAACGCGTTTGACCATTTTTAGTTGATTTTAATCGACTGGAAAATGACCATTTTTCATACGGTCTTAGAATTTGACGAAATTAGTTTTGTTAGGACTGTATCGTCAATACGAAGCTAGAAAATATTTTTCGGAAATTTTTCGAGCTAGTATGTGGCCCCAGTAAATTGAAATGCACGTTCAAATTCAATATATAGAGTTATATGTTGATTTTGACGAAAACTGATTGTAACAGCCGAATTGGGTTACGAAATATATCCCATTGTGTTCGGGATGGGGGTAATTAGCTAGAGGTGTCAGTCATTGGGTTTGATTTGGAGTTCGTAATGCTAAACAACTTAAATTTGAATTAAATAATAATTATATTATATTATATATAAACTAGTCATATGGTCAAACCCCTAGCCTTTATCACTCGTGGTCAAACCTCAGAAATATCCGCCGCTCCAAACGAAATGAATAACCCACATCTTCGAATCTTCCTCTCCAAAAATCTCCACCACCAGTCATCGATTCGAAATCGTTTATGAAGCAAATCAAAGAGCTTCACGAGCTCTTCAATCTTCTACGGATGTAATCATCGTTGGGCCTTTCTTTTGGTTGGAATTTCTTCAAAAACTACCGTCGTTCAAGCAGTTCTGGGAACCATACGGGTGCGGCGAGTTCACCCTTATCGAGGGCACGTGTACGTGGCGCGTAGGGCAAGGAAGTGGTGAAGGCCGATCATCTTCTAGCGCACCGTATCATGGGAGAATTCAAACCCTAGGATCGAAGAAACTGTAGTGGCCTGGAGTTTTTATCTGAATGGAGAAGATTAAGGAGCAGTGTAATTTTTTTTTACCATGTGATTAATTTAATTAAGTAAGGGATTAAGGAAATTTACATTGTTTATAAAACTGAAAATTATACATTGGTTTGTAATTAAATAGCACTGTCTTTAAAAATAAAAATAAAATTGTTTAAAGTTTTGTTTTTAAATAATTGAATAGCATTGTTTTGAAAAATAAAATAGAATTGATTTGAAAATATAAATATCTTCGAATAAAAAAAAATATAAACCTCTTTGAATTGAAAATATAAATATCTTTGAATTGAAAATATAAATATCTTGAATAAAAAAATATAAACCTCTTTGATTTAAAAATATAAACCTCTTTGAATTGAAAATATAAACCCCTTTGAATTGAAAATATAAACCTCTTTGAATTGAAAATATAAACCTCTTTGAATTGAAAAATATAAATCTCTTTGATTTGAAAATATAAATATCTTTGATATAAAAATATAATCTTTATTAGAAGTAGAACGATGTAGAAATATGATTTTTATATATAAAACTGAATAATAAAAATGTGATTTTTACTATGAACAGAGGGAAACAGTGTGTGATAGAACCGACAAGAATCAAATTCAAATCTGAACCGTTCAGAAATAAAGAATGGCGGAGTGGAACCCTCAGTGAGAACTTCTCACCTTTAATTTTCTTTTTCTAGTTAATAATATATACTAGGATGCAGACGGTGTTTAGTAGCACCCAACACCCGTCGTCCACAGACCATGGACGGCTTGTATGCTTGTTTGTTTGATTTTGATGTGTAGTTGATTGTGTGATGTGATGTGAGACGAAATAAAATATTTTATAGTGGAAAATATTATATAGTTAAAAATAGAATTTTTAACGTGTATATAAAATGAAATAAATTAATATAAACAAATCGAACGATTTGTTTATATACACACATTTGACTGATATTAATTGGGACGATAAATTTTACACATCGCCCAACTACACAAATAAAATCTGTGTTTGATTGTTTGAAACCCCACACGGGTACTGGGATGATATAAGACATACACTAATCCCAATAATTAGCTGTATGTCGATCGATTGATGTACAGACTGTTATGAGCGTTAAATATTTATATTTGATGCTTATACAGTGTAGAATGGACTTTGGATGATGGTTGATTATTCATCGTTGTTATTGTATACATGTGTTGTAGAAAATTCATATAATTAACATTATATGGTAATTGATTGGGCCTCATTCCAGTTTTGAAAAAAAGAAATATTTGAAATAGAATATTTGAAAATAGAATATATGAAGCCGTGTTGATTAGATTGACGACATTTTGACGTGAACGATACTTATATCGATTTTATTTGTTTTAAATGAATATTGAAAAGTGATTTCAATAATCGAATATTTTAGAAAATGAATTCGAATTGAATTGAATAGAAAAGAAATTCGAATTAAATTGAATTGAAAATAAAATGAATTCGAATTGAATTGAAAATAAAATGAATTCGAATCGAATTGAAATTGAATGTAAATCAATTTGAGATGAATTGGAATTGAAAATAAATTCGAATTGAAATTGAATAGAAATGAATTCGAAATGAAATTGAATTTAAAACGAACTGAAATTGAATTGAACTCGATTTGAAATGGAATTATAATAAATTTATATATAAAAAAATCGGTTTTGATTTGAATTTGAAAAGGAGGTTGGTATCGTTTTGAAAACGAATTTGAAACGATTTATAAAATTCGTTTCGAAAGGAAATCGATGAAGTATATATTATATATATTATATATATAATATAATGGTCTGAATAGAACGCGCCGCGCCGCGGCCGTTCGTGAATTTCGACCATTGACTTCGAACGGATATTACGGGAGATCCGACCGTCGGATTCTCCTAAAACCGGAACCGTTGGGTTCGTATCGAAAAGAGTTTTCTAACGAATGTGAGAAATTAGAAATCTAATGGTTGGATTTGGAATTATGTCCAGATCAAATTTGGAAAAGGTCGATGTAAGTGCAGTTCGATGGCCGTTGATGGAAATCGACTGTACGGGCCTTGATAAAATTACTAAAAATAGTAATAATTTGTGTAAAATCATAAGAAATGATTTGGGAAGAGTTGGGATGAAAAACTCCATATTTGAAAAGATAAAAATAGAATTTTATCGAAATGAACTAGTTTTGAACTAGAATTAAAATCAATTTATTTTTGGAATAAATAAATTGGATTTGAAATGGTTTTGAAAATAACCAGAATTTCCAATAATTGCATTGGAATGGATTTGAATCGAAACTGTCTTCGGAATATTTCGATGTTGGATTTCGTGATTATACAGATGTTGTTATGGAAATTTGAAAGATATATATATTGTTATTTCCAATACGATATTTGTTGGTCGTAGAATTTGATATTGAATATAAGCCGATATATTTTCTATTCAGAGCCTTGTATTTAATATCAAATGTGATTTGGGTTTGTCGTGAATGGTGTCTTCATTAACACTGTTCTTAAGCCCAGTTGAGAAAAAGATTAAATCTTTTTATTTAGATTTAATGAAGTGTACCAATTAAATAATATTTAATTGGAATTGAACTGGTATTGATTTATGGGTTTATCATGAACAGTGTTTTAAATAACACTTGTTCTTTAACCCGATAATTAATGAAATGTGATTTTGGATTGTCGTGAACGGTATCTTCAATAATACTGTTCTTAGACCCAAAGGAGTTAGGAAAATCGGAAATTAACTGGAGATTAGTTAAGTTGAACGGTTTCCTGGGTATTGATCTGATGTTTGTTTCGGCCTTCGGGGTTAATACTTAGGGAATTGCTCACTTGCTAATTTACGATTAGGGACTAATTGAAATGTGATGTGATTTTGGGGTTTATCGTGAACCATGTTTTAAATGACACTGATTCTTTAACCCAAGTAAAGATTAAAACTAAGTGGAGTTTTAATGAATCTTTAATTAGATTGAAAAGATCGAAAATGGAGTATCACCAGTTTTGCTTTAGGCGATAGTTAAATCTTTAATTAGATTTAAACGTGAAATGGTAAATGAATTTACCGATAACACCATGGTGTTAGATATGAAGTATTACCAGTCTTACTTCATGGGATGAATAGGTTGGGATGAGGAAATTAAAAACAAATGATTACTTCGGTAAGGTTCGTTAATCCCGACTAGTTTGAATTGATATTCAAAAGTAGATTAAAGAATAAATTTAAAGGAATTTATATTTGATAAAATTAATGGGAACCTTTCCCTAAGAATGTGAAATTTAGAAATTAACTGTCGGTTAGCTAAGTAGAATGGTTTTCTGGATATTGATCTGATGTTGGTTTCGGCCTTCGGGGTTAATATTTAAGGAATTATTCTCTTGATTAATTTACGGTTAGTGACTGATGAATTGGAATGAGGCGTATGTTGTGTTTGTGTAACACATGTTTATTATATACGCGAGTTATTTGGAAAGACCGGGTTTAACCCATTCTGAATAACTGATACGACAATAAGTCGAAGATGAAGACGGTGGTTGAAGACCGGAAGTCTTCACGTCGTTTGGGTGATTATTGATGATCTTAATTGGGCTGCACACCCAAGAAGATGGAAATAGTTAGTGGTCGTCCAGACGTACTTGGAGATCGATGGATATGCGAGGTACTAGGTGCCTCCGGTTTCGTTCAGACCCAGAACGGACTTGTAAATGGACTGTGTGTCTGACATGGGATTTCATTCTGTGTGACTGATATCGGTTGCATAGAGTGGTTTGCCTGTGTGGCATGCTAAGATGCAAATGATCAAGGCTTCTGTTGAAAAGCAAAGTCTTGTGGTGATGATCAAAGCACGGCCTGTGTGGCGTAGCTTTGTGTGGCATAGCTTTGTGTAGCGTTAATTCGCGAGCCTCACACCCCGGTGTGAACCAAAACGGGAGAAGGACCTCAGGGAGGGCATGCGTTTCTTTCTAGTTAGGAGTGGCGTCAGTGCTTGAACTGGCTGACGAGTTTGACTCATGTGGTTGTTGGAATTGGAGGCGCCTCGATTTGATCGGATGATCCAGGTCCATGGAGTCACTCGTTGGCTCATTTACGCCCCATAGGGCGGGGAAACGCAGTGTTCAGGAATTTTAATCCACATCGGTGGACCGGCCCTGACGATCCAAGGGTCGATGCGCTCTGACCCTGAGGCTCGGGCTAGAGAGTCTCGAAGACGGTGAGGACGATCCCTGGCCTCGGTTCGCAGATGGAAATCCAATTCCCAATATGTGACGTTTCGGTTTTAGTTGTAATCCTATATATGGCGACATAGTGGGATGGGGCGCTTATGCCGTATATGATTGATACTTATGATTTGAAGTTGTTTTATACACTATACACTTATTATAGTATCAAATGATTTGTTTTAAACGTATCAAGCATTCTTGACTATTATAAGGTAAAAACCCTATCCTCCGGCTTGCGTTGCATTGTGTGATGGGACCTGGGTCTTATAATAGCTTCATTGTTATTTATTTAGCATTGCGCTATTGTTTTATGCACTGGTATCCTTGGGAGGAAACCCATTCCGTGTTATACGGCATGGTCCCTTGATTTACCTAACTTTAAAATAAAGATTTATAACTGTTTTAGTTCTCACACCAGTCACATGACTGACTTGGAGTTTATTGTTTTAACCTAAACTCTGGGTGCCCTTATTTTGACACGGGCAGCTAGTAGTTTTGGTTTTGCAGATTTATATTCACAGGATCCTGATTTACAGCTGGAACGATAATCGGAAAGCTTTGTATCCGCGTATTACTTCTAGTTGTGTATTGTATTATTTTCCGCTGCTATTTAATGTATTGTAATCTCTGATATTTTTCTGTTGTGTAATATTTATTTATACTCTGTATATTCTTGTATTCTGATGGAATTGTTGTAATATACAATGAAATGTTCTTCCGTCTGCGTTCCGTTGTGGCTTGTTCTCGAACTATCCGCGCTTTCCTTCATGGGGAAGTTACGGGTTTTCACAGGGTCGCACCCGCTTGTTCCCAACGGGTCGCACCCGTATCCGTTTGAATTTAAACCGACCATTATTTCAAAAAACCCGCCATTGTTTCAAAAAACCCTTCAAATTGTTTAAGTTTTTTCCCAGCAAAAATAAGATTTCATTCTAGACCAAAGCCCAAGCCCGAACCCGGCCCGGCCCGGTTCAGTTCGGTACGGGACGGGAAGGCGGCACACGCACGCGTGTGTGTTTGGTTCATATGATCTAGGTCCTCCCCCTCGCACAAAATTACCTGACCCTAAGGGCCAATATAGGGAATGAGGAATAGATATAAATACATGGATCTAAACTTCTTTTTGCCAATGTGGGACTAAAGTATATTATCATTCATCCTTTGAATTCTAACAATCCCCCACGTGAATGATAATATACTTTCCCCCACACAAAGTTGAATATCACAGACTACATATGGAATAATGTTTTATTGAGGATAAGTAGATATTTCACTTTGAACTTTCCCTAGTTAAAACTCATCGGATATACTTGGCTAATCAGTGAATTATTTCATCTTGAACCGTCAGCCGTTTTTGTATAAGCAGACAATAAGTTTAACAGAACATTATTTCCCTTTTCACCCAATCTCTTGGTTGTGTTCATTTTGGTCCTGAACAATTTCTGGTTCTGCGAGCGTATATAGAGAATTTAAGCCTTTAATATTCTCATAGCGCCGACCCAGCTCACACTAACATAGGTGATCGCTACCATTAGGAGTATCCTACATATACCCCACTTGTTATTTTACAAGATATGGTCATCATTAAAAAGCATAGCTTTAACCTGAAGAACTTCTGTAGGCATGCATTTTATATTGTGCACCATAGGAATGGAGTAGGACTATGTCCGAGCAAATGCATTACATCTTGAGTTATTCAGAACTGGTTTGCCTATTGATCTTAGTCCATGGGATCTCCAGTCGCTAGGATAGGTTTCCGTATAAGATAACTCTTGTTGGTTTAGGCTTTTAAACCCATTCCCCTCGATGCGCAGTCAATTTTCTATCGTGATAACCCTTTTGTAAATGGATACGCTAGGTTATCATTGGTTCTTACATAATCAATGGAGATAGTTCCATTTGAGAGTAACTGCCTAACTATGTTATGGCGTCAACGAATGTGTCGATATTTGCCATTATACACAAAAAAATTCGCTCTACTTAGCACTGCTTGATTGTCGCAGTGAATACATATGGCCGTTACAGGTTTAGGCCAAAGTGGAATATCTTCTAAGAAGTGACGAAGTCATTCTGCTTCTTCGCCTACTTTATCTAAAGCAATAAACTCAGATTCCATCTTTGATCGAGCTATGCATGTTTGCTTAGTAGATTTCCACGACACTGCTGCTCCTGCTAGAGTAAAAACATAACCACTTGTGGATTTTGATTCCTATGAATCGGCAATCCAGTTTGCATCACTATATCCTTCTAATATGGCTGGATATTTTCCGTAATGCAAATAATAATTTTTGGTATTTTTTAAGTATCCAAGCACTCTCATTAGTGCTTTCCAGTGTTCCTTTCCTGGATTACTTGTATACCTGTTTAGTCGACTTACTGCATAGGTTATATCTGGTCTCGTGCAATTCATAAGATACATTAGACATCCTATTACACGAGAGTATTCCAGTTGCATTACACTCTCATTTGTGTTTTTATGCAGTACTTCTGAGGGATTAAAAGGTGTTCTTACTCCTTTAATCCCAAGATTTTGAAATCTTTCAATCACTTTGTCTACATAATGTGACCGAGATTAGGGGTTCTTATTATTTTGATTCCCAAAATAACATCTGCAACTCCTAAATCTTTCATATCGAAATTGTTGATCAGCATTTTCTTAATGGTCTCTATAACTTTTATGTTAGAACCAAAGATTAACATATCGTCCACGTATAAGCAAATCATGACATATGACTGTCCAATTTGTTTATAATAAACACATTTATCACATTCATTTATATGAAAACCATTTTGCATCATGACACTATCAAATTTTTCGTACCATTGTTTTGGAGCTTGTTTGAGTCCGTATAATGATTTTACCAATTTACAAACTTTATTTTCATTTCCCTTGGATATAAAACCTCCGGGTTGCTCCATGTAGATTTCCTCATCGAGATCTCCATTCAAGAACGCCGTCTTTACATCCATCTGATGAATCTCTAGATTATAGATGGATGCAATTGCTATTAACATTCTTATTGAGGTTATTCGTGTAACGGGTGAATATGTATCAAAGAACTCTTTTCCTTCTTTTTGACGATACCCTTTGGCTACTAATCTGGCTTTATATTTGTCGATAGAGCCATCTGCTTTCATTTTCTTCTTGAAAATCCATTTGCAGCCAATTGGTTTTATTCTAGGTGGAATATCAACAATTACCCAAGTTTTATTACTTAGAATTGAATCAATCTCACTTTGGATTGCTCCTTTCCAACACGAAGATTCAGAAGATGACATGGCCTCTTTATATGTTTGAGGTTCATGTTCAAGTACGTAAGTGAGGAATTCATATCCAAATGACTTGGAAGTTCTGGCCCTTACGCTTCTTCTTGGTTCAACTTCATCAACTTCACGATGAGTTTCATCTTCATGTGGGCTACTCGATTCTTCTCGTGTCCTTTTGGGGACATTATTTCCTTCATTTCTTTTGTGTGGAAACACGTCTTCAAAGAATGAGGCATCTCTTGATTCCATGATTGTTTTTACATGGATGTCGTCTATATTAGACTTGAATACCAAACATCTATATGCACTACTGTTCTGGGCAGGCCCTAGGTAGTAACAATCTAATGTTTTTGGTCTAAGTTTGACCTTCTTGGGAGGCGGGATAGGAACTTTTGCCAAGAACCCCCACACTTTGAGGTATTTGAAGCTTGGTAGGTGTCCTTTCCATAACTCATATGGAATTTTTCCCGTTTTACTGTGAGTAACTTTATTTAATATGTGATTAGACATATTCAAGGCTTCCCCCCACAAGTTCGTCGGTAGACCAGACGTTAAAAGCATTGCATTAATCATATCTTTTAACGTTCTATTTTTCCTCTCGGCTAGGCCATTTTGTTGTGGCGAATATGGTGCTGTCGTTTGATGAATTATTCCATTTTCTGCACAGAATTGTTCAAACGACGATTCATATTCTCCACCTCGATCGGATCTTAATATCTTGATCTTTTTATTAAGCTGATTTTCTACTTCAGCTTTATATTTCATAAACGATGTGATTGCTTCAACTTTACTGTTTAAAAGATATACGTAGCAATATCATGTATAATCATCAATAAATGTGATAAAATACTTTTTCCCACCTCTTGTAGGTAAGTTTTTGAAATAACATAAATCAGTATGAATCATTCGTAATGGTTTAGTACTTCTATCAATAGTATGAAATGGTTTCTTAACCATTTTTGCTTATACGCATGTCTCACATTTGTAGTTTTTATCCACTTGAAATTTAGAAATTAACTCTAAATTTGCAAGTTTTTTCATTTTTCGGAAATTAATATGTCCTAATCTATCATGCCGTAATAAAGTTTCATACTCAACGATATAAGAAACTTCCTTTTTATTCATAGCATTATCAGAATACATATTATTGCCGATTACGGCTACATTTGCCTTAAATAGGCCATCATATAAGTAACCCCTTCCCATATAGATTCCTGCCTTGGGCAGAACCATCTTGTCTAACTCTAAGACCATCTTGAATCCCTTCTTCGAAAGCACGGATCCAGAAATCAGATTCTTGCGGATATCTGGAACATGAAGGACATCATTCAATTTAATAGTCTTCCCAGAAGTAAACTTGAGGGTGACTGTTCCTTTGCCATCAACCATGGAAACTGATGAATTGCCCATATAAAGTTTGTCATCTTGATCCAGTTTGGTGTAGTTTGAAAAAACGGACTTATCAAAGCATATATGCCTAGTAGCACCCGTGTCCAACCACCATTGTGTAGAATTCTGAATCAAGTTGCATTCGGTCACAACTCCTGAAAAATTGGATTCATCGATGTCCATGTTATCCACCACATTTGCTTCCGAATTTTTCTGTTTCTTATGTCTGCACTCTTTTGCTTGATGACCAGTCTTGCCACAAACCCAACATTCACCATTGAATTTCTTGGATTTTTTTTGGTTATTCTGCTTATTTTCTGGCGCCTTTCTTTTCTTGTTTTCGTTGAAGTGCCCTTTCTTCTTTGACCCTTCAGTAACAAACGCCTCTTCACTTTTAGGTTGAGTGACTCCGCGATTATCTGCCTCTATCTTTAATCTGACGATGAGGTCTTGTAAGGGTATCTCCTTCTTTTTGTGCTTCAAGTAGTTGCGGTAGTCCCTCCAAGATGGTGGCAATTTTCCGGTAATTGCTTCAACCAGGAATGATTCACCAACTTTTTGACCTTCTGCTTCCATCTCATGGATAATAATCTGTAGCTCTTGCACTTGAGAAGTCACTAATTTTGAATCCACCATTTTGTAGTCCATGAACTTGTCGACGATGAACTTTTTCAAACTCACATTCTGCGTCTTGTACTTTGTAGCCAAAGCATTCCAGAGAGCTTTTGCAGTCTTTATGGGCTGGAAAACTTTGTACAAGACTTTATCTAGGCAGTTAAGAATGTAGTTTTTACATAGAAAATCCGAATGCCTCCACGCATCATTAGACGGACCATCATGCTTATTTGCTTCCTTGGCGTTTCCTGGTGTAGGTGACACCAGTTCATCTTCTTCAAGATACTTCTGCAAGCCAAGGGTGGTGAGATAGAACAGCATTTGATTCTGCCATGTTAGAAAATCATCACCTTCTCCTTTGAACAATTCTGGTTTCTTCAAATTGCCAGTTTTGAGCGTCGTTTGCTTTGTTGTCATCTCTGTTTTGTCAAAAACAGTGAAAGTCTTAAGATGTTATACTTTGTGTACTCAACACAGAATTTGCAACGAATATAAGTGTTTCTAATCTGTAATAGAACTAAATCAGAAACAGTACCGCAGTCCAGTCAATGAACTACGAAATGATTTGCACAGAAATCAAATTAGCGACAGAAGTATTATCTCTGTCGAACAGTGTTACTATAATATAGCACACAAACCAGATACAGAATTATCCGGTATACAAAGTGAAATAGGAAAGATTGATGTCTAACCGAGTTCGTCTGAGGCCTGAAACGTGTCAGTTTTCTTAAGACTTTCAGTCGAAGCCTCCCGGGATACAACAGACGAGAAAGCCGCTCGAGATTGTAGTGGTTATGTACTGATTGTGATGATCAGTAATGGCAGATATTCGAGGATGTATACAACGGAAGGAAGAAAAAAACCAGCGAATTATTCAGTTAATGATTTGATCAGAATCATCATGTATATATAGTTTTCAAATGGATGCGTTAACGGGTCGCACCCGTTCGAAAAAACGCAGCCGTTTATTTTCCGTTGTTGTCTGAGTTCAAATGAACGCGTCCGCTAAACCCGCCATTGTTTCAAAAAAAAACCATCAAATTGTTTAAGTTTTTTCGTAGCAAAAATAAGATTTCATTCTAAACCAAAACCCAAGCCTAAGCCCGAACCCGGCCCGAGACAGGCAGCGCGCGTAAGTGTTTGGTTCATATGATCTAGGTCCTCCCCCTCACATAAAATTACCTGACTCTAAGGGTCAATATAGGGAATGAGGAATAGATATAAATACATGGATCTAAACTTCTTTTTGCCAATGTGGGACTAAAGTATATTGTCATTCATCCTTTGAATTCTAACCGTGCATACAAGCTGTTGTCAGAAGCATCAACTGCGATGTGGAATTTGATAAACCATTATCTAAGAAAAACAACCTAAGCTAAAATATCTGAAAATGGGGCTGCACACGCAGTCCTATACTGTCAGTACAGAAGACATCCAAAGAGAAAACTAAACTGAAAACTGTGCCAATCTCAAAGAATAACTGATCCAACAGTCTTCAAGTCCCCCATGCTAAAAAAATAAAAAATAAACTCCAAAGATACAAGCCAAACAAAGCAAATCAAACTAGAAAAAAAACTCATGCAACGAAAATACTAAATAGCACACTTATTGCTGATAAGACAAAAAACCAGCCACCGACACGAGCTGAGCACAACGCCAAGTAGTAGGCCAAAAAGCTAGTCAAACTCAAGAGATGAACCACCATAAAATTGTAAACAAGAAAACCAAAGAGATCACTATTGGAATATTTCGACAATTGGGTCATCACATATGTAAAATAAAACGTGTTGCGCTATTTTGGTGTAAAGCCTAACAAAGTGATCTAATTATAAATTAGAGTTAAAAGGCTTAAAACTTAAATTATTATCGGCCTAATGCGTAGATACCGAGGGCATTTTATAATGTGTTGTAGGGCCGAGTTACAAAATGTCAACTGGGTTATGGTTCCCCGAGTTACACAAACCTTAACAGCTCTCTAATCTCTTCTACGGAGTGCTAATTCAGATCTTGGGTTTGTGTCAATTTGGAAGACCAAACATATTCATCTTCTCATTTAGCAACCGACCATGCATTTAGGTATTGCAATAATTAAATACAGATTCAGGTACGCTTCCATTAATAAAGTTTTCTATTTTCTGATTTGTTCTCAATTAAATCAATATGGATTACATATTCGAATATAGGGTTTTATGACTGTCTGCTGTTAATATATATTGAAATCATAACAAGTGGTATTAGAGCCAACCATTATTGATTTATTTGAGGAAAACCTTGCAGTTGTAGTCATGTTATTTTATTTCCAAAGACCTATTTTTTTAGATGTTTATAAAGCTAGATCTGAATCCAATCATTCTATAAGGCAAATTTATCGCATAGACTCAATATTTTGACTGTAATAATCATACATGTAGTGCTCCATTTTTTTGATTCAGCGGCAAAGACCTAAGTAACATTATTCGAACTTGTGTTTTAATATACATTGAGATAATTATAAACAAAGGAAGGTATGAGTCTGTTTCATTGTTTATGAATTTTTTTTTTTTTAATTAAGTTGGCACAATATCCAGTTACATTATTAAAAAACAAAAGGGTACATATTTGATATGAATAGATCTTCGTGTGTCAATTGAAAATTTGCGTTACAATTCCTTATACAGATAGCTTGAAATACAGAAAGGGTGATAAACTTTTTTTTGTTTTTCATGACATGTCAAATATGAATGACTTGGTCATTTATGGATGATTATTCATATGAACTTTGATCTCTATGAAATCTTTATGGACCTGATAACTTATCTTCCGTTATAAGCATTAATGATTTTAATATGAGTTTTATTCTACTTTTACTGTTGCTTATCGCTAGTTAAGTATGGATTTATATGTCAATGTTTGAATTAAAAAAAAAGATATAAAGGATTTCTGCCATTAATGGATCTGATTCGCATTAACTAGTGCACAGATATTACCTTTTTCCAGTAAACTACATTTCAGGTTTTTATAGCTTTTGTGTATAATTTAACACGTTATGACTGTTTAAGAGTAATTCAGATTTAAAAGTGTAAATCAATTCATTTGATGTTTATTTATGTATGAGATCAGCAAATGAAATGAAGTCAGCAGCGGCTATTAATGGTGCAACGGTCAATTATACATATAACAGTTAATAGTGGCATTTATATGTGCTATTTATGATAGTTTTATATCATATATATTAAGGTAATGCCATGAATATAACTACATATATAAAGCAAAAGACAATAACAACTATGACTAAAACTCGTTAGGTCATTGTTAGACGTCATACAGAACTAAATCATTTTTTGAGAGTGTTTTATAAAACTCAAAATATATATACCAAGAAATAAACTTAAATGTAATTTTGGTGTCTCTTTATAACTGTAAACATAAATATCCTATATTCATAGTGAACTAACTAAAATAGCATGTCATCAAAGTGACCTCTCTTATTTTGGTGGTTCATGAAAATGTTTGATATTTGTATGTAGCTGTTCACGCAAGTATTAGCCGACCCAAAGGAAGACTAATATTTGGCCGAATTGCTTACAAATGTGATGACAAACATGTGACAATTATAAGGTTTTACGAGTGAATAATTAATCGGTACAAAGGAAGATTGTTATTTGACTTGAATTTATTATCAGTGTTTGATCATTACAACAAGAGTATCACTTACAGTTATAATATCACTGTCCAAAGACTTGATATTAATGTGTACTGGATATCTTGAGAAGAAACTTACCAATTATTTGAATTTACTATGGTTAATATTTGGTTATGAGCATTTGCGGTCAATCTTCATTTTATTTTTGTTTATTTTTTCAGCTAATTTAACTGAATTGTCTGCCAATTTTAAGAATATTCTCATCTTATTTTGGGATAACTATAAGGATTGGTAAGAGAACATATTGTTTGTTATTTACTTTATAGATTTAGCTCTTGCAATTAGGAGGGTCAACCAACCCTACTACGGTTAGATATTCTTATAATGTTTTGAAGAATACTGAAAGGTGATATAATTCAAAAGACAAGAGTTAAAAGATCATTAAGTAAATATTTCAGAAGTTTTCAAGGATGTGCTATATGTAATGATAACTAATGTTTGATAAGTTATCTACTGACAATGAAAATTTTTTTTGTGAAAACAATAAAGGGAAACTAGAACCTTTGTGGTGCTTGATTCCATAAATTGAAAGTAAAAGAAATATAAGTGAGTACTATATGGAAAAATATTGCTCCAAAAGTTAAAGTCACTCAAGTTTTTTTTTTTTTTTGATGTTATCTCCAGTATGATCATTTTAAAATTAATATTATTTAAGAATAAGATGTCATCTTTGTTAGACCAAATTCTAGGCCTAACACCCAAATTCAGTGTGAAGACCTAACAATCACAAGTCACAGATCCTAGAATGCAGATAAAGGAATAAAAACAGAGAACACACGGGATTTTTATAGTGGTTCGGCTCAAAATAAGCCTACGTCCACTTTATATTATCTTAGATCTTGAGATATTACAATTACAATGCCGTCTCACAATCCGTGAGATCCGTTTATACACAATAGCCTTGTGTTCTCATCAAGAAGAAGAGAGAAAAGAAGTGATTTTATACACGAAGTCCTCGTGTTAGATTGATTTGAAGAGTATGCAAAGTCCTTGTGTTGATAATGGTGGAAGCCATAAAGAAGAATGGCCAAAAGTACTGTGAAAATCCTCCAAATGGTGTATTTAAGCCATTTCCTGATAGCGGTTCGTGAGACACATGGCACGCATTCAAAGAATCTCGAAAAGTGGTGGAAAACGTCCATAAATCCTCTCCAAGTCGTCATATGACATGTGTAATCAGATCCATGCGAGTTGGAGTGAAAATAGCCATCATAATAGGTCAAAACAGTGTGATGATGCTGCAGCCCAACGCAGTTCATGACCTAGGAGGGCGACCCCTAGGATCGGGTCGTGACCTAGGAGGGCAACCCCTAGGATCGGGTCATGACCTAGGGGGGCGAACCCTAGGAAGATCACGAGCCCTAGGAATGCAACTCCTAGGACGGTTACGATCCCTAGGAGGGCGAGCCCTAGAATGGTGAGCCGGTTCATACTCCAAGCTAGCGATGCTTCGTTGCTTCATCCATGTGATTGCCAGTCCATACTTCTACACATGTTCACGGAAATGAGCGTAACTTCCAAACTGTAAGTCCGTTTTAGCCAAACGAAAGCTCTACTTGGAGCTAATTCAAAGGGCTACAAGAGTTACTGAGCAAAGCTTCGTAATTGTTGTTTTTGGGCCCAAAATAGGTCGTCTGATAGGAGTTTCGGGCCTGTTTATATTAATGAAGCGATTTTGACCAAACCGCTTCCTGTTTGTTGACGAGATTCTCAATGCCTGAGCGCGATGCTATCCAGAAATTCCATATGTGACAGCTTTGACTAAAAAGTGTGTCAACATGTTTACTCCCCAGAACATATCTTGCTGGTTGAAGGAAGAAGTGTTCTGTATAATCCAAGAAATCCATACCTGCAAACAAGTAAAGATATACGATGCAAGAATAATTCCTAGATGACCTTACCAGAGTAATACGGTCGAGGAAATGCCAAGAGGGTTTATTTATACTGGACGGATCCAGTTCGGAGCCGGAGCTCAATGTTTGTTTATACTGGACGGATCCAGTTAGGAGCCGGAGCTCATCAACTACGAGTATAATCCATACTCGAGATCTTTTGTCACATCCTGACAAGACCATTTGCCATTCCTAAGTATAATCCATACTTAGGATTCCAAAGTGAGTATAAACCATACTCATACCGAGGTGAAGCTATACTTACCACATCCTGACAAGATAGTTCATCTCTAGGCACAATCTGTACCTAGAGTTCTACAGTAAGTATAAGCCATACTTTAACCGAGATTGAGGACTTGCCACATCCTGACAAGATACTTAAAATTACCAAACATAATCCATGCTTGGAAAGTCCTTCCTTATTCAATTCAAAATACAAAACCAAAGCAAATCCTGATTGGTTTGGCACCGGGTTCAGAGCACGCTTTGGGGCTATATCCTAACCCCACACGTGTGTACTCCGATTCAACCAATCGGAAAATCTAATGAAAGCAAAACAAACTTAAAGCCTAAGAAATGCAGGAAATGAAAGCTGATCTCATACAGATCAGATGATGATGAGCCCACGAGAGCTCGATCCAGGGCCATTCCCTTTTCAGGGAGCAGGAGGTGGCAGCGCGGGTGCGGGCGCTGTTGGTGGTATCACATACTCGGGTAGCTCTCCACGTCTAACCCGTTCCTCAATCTGATCACGAAGATGTCTACAGTCATTGGTGTCATGACCGTCCATGTCATGGAATATGCAGTGCTTTCCAGAATCACGTTCTCTTTGCGATGGCTCCCTCCTGGGAGGCTTTGGGTAGGAGATAGCACCGTTCGTGTCCAGATAGATGTTTGAGAGTAGGGCATTGAGTTCAGTGTACTTTTCATATCTGGGCCCTCTCCGGGGCTGAGTGTTGCAGTCATTCTTGACGGCGGCTTTTCCTTTGCCATTTCCAAAATCAGACGGTTCTCCATCTTTAAACATGTTGACATCGAGAACTTTCTTCTCGGAGGTTGCATCTTATTCCCGCAAAAATCTATCTGCTTCAAGGTAGAATTCGCCGAGATTTCGCGGTGGATCTCGGTACAAAGATTTTTTGAATTCCGTGTTATCCAAGACACCGGATACCGCTGCCATCAGTACCATCGACGGTTCAGGGCGATCAACTGATGCTGCTCCGACGTAGAATCTTTCCAAAAATGAATGCAGAGTTTCTCTAGGCCTCTGCTTGATTGTAGTGAGAGACATTACGTTCTTGGGTCGAGCGATGTGGACCCGAAACTGTTCAAGAAAGCGAGCTACCAACAAATTCCAGCTGTTGATTGATTCAGATTCCAGCTGTCGAATCCACATAGCAGCTATGTCAGTCAAGAAGAGAGGAAAGCATTTAGCCATGACGTTTTCCGATGCCGATTGTACTTCCATATGCCGTTTGTAGCACATTAGGTGCACGGTAGGATCTGTCCTACCGTTGTAAGGCTCCAGTTTTGGTAGTTTGAAATCCAAGGAATGCGGGAATTCCTGATTTACGGAGTGAATGGGCTGTGATTGATGTCATCCACGTCGTTCTGATAAGTGCGGCCTCTCGATAGGCGTTGAATGAGATTGGCAAGCCGGTCGCCTTCAAAAAGTTGTTGTAAATTGCCAAGATCAGAGCTGGTGCCCCCAGTATTGAGCGTGAGAAAAGGAAGCTGCAGGTGAGCTGTCGGGAGAGAGCCGCTGGGACCGGTTCGTGAGCCAGGGTGTGTACCGCGAGCCGAGTCGAGGTGAGTCATGGAGGTTAGCTCGCGAGACCGGTTCGTGGAGATTGGTTCGTCGTTCAAGGAGGGTGGATCGTGAACCAGGTTCGTGGAGGAGTGAGCTGCGGAGACGGGCTCGTGAGCCCGGGTCGTGGAGGCCGGTTCGTGGTTTGAGGGAGGCGACCTGATCCGGTCGTGATCCCCTATCATGAACCGCTCCTGGCTCTGTGTCACGAGACATGTCCTGTTGCTGAACGGGGCCTTGTGATTCAGTGTTCATCTGAACTGGAGTTGAAATAGGCAGATCCTGACCATTTCGAAGAGTGAGGGGTTTGCCCCCAAGTCCAGGTGATGCATGAGCCGCTTCAGTGGCTTCATTTCCAATGGGTTGTTCGTTGCCGCTCGGCCCCCCATCCATCCGAGCGAAGAATTCATCTATCATTTTCTATTGTTTTTCCATCTGGGTTCTCAATTCAGCGAGAACGCCGTCCATCTCTTCTCTGGTCAAGTATTCAGAAGGAACTCCATGAGAGGATGCCCCCTGGCTCTCCTCGTTTCCAATGCCTTCAGCAGCAACATCCTCAACATGAGAGGAAGTTCCAGTTTTCTTCCTTTTGATTTCCATTGATCCAATAGTCAAGTAATCCAAGCTATAAGTTGAGGTTGTCGTGTGCGCCCTACCTAGCGCGCCAAAATGTTAGACCAAATTCTGGGCCTAACACCCAAATTCAGTGTGAAGACCTCACAATCACAAGTCACAGATCACAGAATGCAGATAAAGGAATAAAAACGGGGAACACACGAGATTTTATAGTGGTTCGGCTCAAACCAAGCCTATGTCCACTTTATATTGTCTTAGATCTTGAGAAATTACAATAACAATGCCGTCTCATAATCCGTGAGATCTGTTTATACACAATAGCCTTGTGTTCTCATCAAGAAGAAGAGAGAAAAGAAGTGATTTTATACACGAAGTCCTCGTGTTAGATTGATTTGAAGAGTACGCAAAGTCCTTGTGTTGATAATGGTGGAAGCCATGAAGAAGAATGTCCAAAAGTCCTGTGAAAATCCTCCAAATGGTGTATTTATAGCCATTTCCTGATAGCGGTTCGTGAGATACGCGGCACGCAACCCAAGAATCTCGAAAAGTGGTGGAAACGTCTAGAAATCCTCTCCAAGTCATCATATGACTTGTGTAATCAGATCCATGCGAGATGGAGTGAAAATAGCCATCAGAATAGGTCAAACAGTGTGATGATGCTGTAGTCCAGGGCGGTTCGTAACCTAGGAGGGCGACCCATAGGATCTGTCGTGACCTAGGAGGGCGACTCCTAGGATCGGGTCTTGACCTAGGAGGGCGACCCCTAGGATCGGGTCATGACATAGGTGGGTTACCCCTAGGAAGACCACGAGCCCTAGGAGGGCGACTCCTAGGACGATCAAGATCTTAGGAGGGCGAGCCCTAGGATGGCGAGCCGGTTCATACTCCAAGCTAGCGATGCTTCGTTGCTTCATCCAGGTGATTGCCAGTCCATACTTCTACACGCGTTCACGGAAATGAGCGTAACTTCCAAACCGTAAGTCTGTTTTAGCCAAACGAAAGATCTACTTGGAGATAATTCAGAGGGCTACATGAGTTATTGAGCGATGCTCCGTAATTGCTGATTTCGGGCCCAAAATAGGTCGTCTGATAGGAGTTTCGGGCCTGTTTATATTGATGAAGCGATTTTGACCAAACCGCTTTCTGTTTGTTGACGAGATTCTCAGTGCTTGAGCGCGATGCTATCCAGAAATTCCATATGTGACAGCTTTGACTAAAAAGTGTGTCAACAATCTTATTGGGATAATTTAGCACTTTGGTAATTAGAAGAGAGATTGAGGTTTATAAGATTTAAAGTACTCATTTGTTAAACATTGTAAATGTATGAATAAGGATCAAGAAGTCACTAAGGATTTTAAAGAAAAGAAATAACATAAAGATATTTTTATAGTTGTTTCTTTAATGAGATATACAGACATATAAAGTAAATTATACTTGAAATTTTAAAGTTTATAATTTTTATGAACCCACACTAAGGAAAAGTTTTAAAGCAGGAAATGCAATAGTTTTTTGAGGATGTTGAGTTTGAGGGAGAAATAAAGTAATATCATTGTCTTTAAAGAGAATCATTATCTTTGATTCAACTATGGTTGCTTCTTTGCTTAAAGTTTAAGATTTGTTTTCTTTTATTAAGAAGTAAATTAAGAACCATAATAAGACGATGTTGAAGATAATTTTTCTTTAAGCTAAGGGTACTGCTTCAAGAAAACAAACTCAACAACCTCAAAATGCAAGATCACTAAGGAAATCCACCTAAATGGGAAGAAATTATTTCATATTATTGTGTAGTGTTTCTTCATAAAGATGAATAGTGGATTAATAAAGGTGATGCTATGGACTTACATCAATCCATGTAAGGTACTAATTTAAAATGTGGATTTAAGAAATGAACATATAGTATAAATCTATATGGATAATAAAGTTTTAAATTTTCCTCTAACTTAAATAATAAGATCATTAGTTATGAATAACTATTCAAAGCCAAAAGGGATCAAGTGGGTAATATTGAATTTTATAAGACACTTTCATTGAAATAATCACTATTGCTGAAAGGAAAATTTATTTTCTTTAAAGTATGTTTCATTTTGGACTTAGTAAACGATTCTTTAGAATCGATCACTTTGGAGCTTATTACATTTTGTACTTTTGAGCATGTTTGATGGAGATTAAAGTTATGTTTCTCAATGGAGACATTGGTGAAACTACTTAGGAAACTCATTTATGGATTACTCTTTTGTATTTGGGATTCAAATACACCATTATTGTTCATGGGATGATATTTGGATTATTATATACAAAAGAATTAAGAAGATAAATGCTTAAAAGTTTAGGTATGTAAACTGCAATTCAGTTGATTTTCTTTTACCAAAACAGATAAATGCTACCATCCTTGAAACGAAAGAAATGCAGAAGATTTCTCATGCATTTGCACTGTGAATTCTAATGCATACTAATGTATATACACATATGGATATGTGTGTATTATTTAGTAGATACCTTGCTGATATTAAAAGTGGATCACTGATTTAGTAGTCAAAATGATTATGAGATATCTTTAAGGAATGAAATAAAAGATCATATGCTTATAGATAAAAGACCGGATCGGTTGGAGATCATAAAGAATTATGATCCGAATAATTTGGTTGTCATTACTACAAAGGATCCACTTTAGGTAATGGTAATATATTTTATGGGAAAAACTATATAAGGAAAAGTGTCATTTAAACACTTACAGCTTCCATCACTTTGAAAATCTCATCTTTGGTTAATTATAAGACATCCAAATTTGGAAAATATTGATGAAACTTTGTCACAAGACTCCAGTTATTGATAAAAAATTGAAAGACCAAGTAATATTGTGATAGTAAAGAATATATTATTTACCAATAAAGGAAGAGTGCAAAATATGTTGTAGTTCATAGAGCATATTTAGACAAACTCCATTATGGCGGATCCGCTTACCAAAAGATTATCACCTAAGGTCTTTCATGAGCATATAGCTCAATTGGTGTAACTTTTATATAAGGATATTTTGGTTCAGGGGGAGTTTGTATTTGGTATTGCCGTACGAATCATTGCTCTATGTTTCAGTTACATATATATGTACATCAAGTTCTTTTTTTGATCAGAAATAAAGTAATGAATTTTTCTTTGCACTCAGCTTGTTTAAATATTAACATTTTGATCTCACTAAAGAAGGGCCAGTTGGAAATAGACATGTATATATCACATTTCGTGTAATTTCCATGCTATGCATCTATAATTGATCTATGTCATTTGATTGTATTGATATATGTGACCATTGATGGGTTTAGTTACGATAAATGTAACGAATGCCTCTTTGATCCATTGTCAGCACAATTAATTGACGAGATTGTTTTAGATACACCATATGTTATAAATAGCAAAATTTGGAGCTTATAAAGTTAATCACATTTTAAGGTTATTTCATATGTGGCCCAGGGGAGATTGTTGGAATATTTCGACAATTGGGTCACACATGTAAAATAAAACGTGTTGCGCTATTTTGGTGTAAAGCCTAACAAAGTGATCTATTTATAAATAAGAGTTAAGAGGCTTAAAGCTTAAATTATTATGGGCTTAATGCGTAGATATAGAGGGCGTTTTATAATTTGTTGAAGGGCCGAATTACAAAATTCCAACTATATAAATAAGGGGTTATGGTCCCCGAATTACACATGCCTTTGCAACTCTCTAACCTTTTCTATGGAGAGCTAATTTCAGATCTAGGGTTTGTGTCAATTTGGAAGACTAAACCAAATTCATCTTCTCGTTTAGCAATCGACTATGGATTCAGGTATTGCAATGATTAAATACAGATTTAGGTATGCTTTCACTAATCAAGTTATCTATTTTCTGATTTGTTCTCAATTAAATCAATATGGGTTACATATTTGGATCTAGGGTTTCATGACTGTCTGCTGTTAATATATATTGAAATCCTAACAGTCGCAACCCATCAGACATATCGAGCTACTCGATCTTGATCTAGTACCAAAATTAAATAATGACTGCGACTATAGGGTAAGAAGGGGATCATAATGGAAAGTTGGGGAGAGTCGACAATTGTTCTTGGTTCAGACGAAAAATCAGAAAAGGAAGACTTAACGAAAGCAATATTGAAAATTAGGGCAATAGGAATTGGACGGGGAAATTACATTAGAGGGGAACTCAAAGGAAGGCCAAAAGGGAGAAACAGCGAGCAGGGAGGGATCTGATTGGTTGAAAAGGTTGAATGTGGAAGTTGAGATTTGCGATAGTTTGGGGTAATGTTAGGGTCCTTTTCCTTCATCGTGGATTGAACTAACATAAGGTTAAGAGCTCAGAAAAAATGGGGAAGTTAATGACTGTAAAAAGGAGAAATTAGAGAGTATAAAGATGCTAGAAGTTGAGAAGAAGAAGATAAGAGTAATTAGAGGAGAATATAGAGAATTTACGGAGTAAGGAAGAAGTAACAGAAGAATTAATAGGAGAGAATTAAGAGAATTTTATTGAATAATAGTAATGAGTTTTTAACACGCATTATGTTGACGTCAAAAGTTGGTCACTAGTGACAGTCAACCCCTAATCGTGTGGAGAGCACACGAATAATGATTTTTGAAATACAAGAAAGTAAAGAAAACAGGGAACACGCAAGGCTTTTTATAGTGGTTCGACAAAGATTGTGCCTACGTCCACTTTATATATATTGATCTTTTCTTTTTTATTACAAGTACAATGCACTTTCTGTTTTGAGGAGGAAGAAGAAGTATTCTACTTTTAATTTAGTCGTGGAGAAACTTTGAATTAGAAGGAGTGGTTCAGCCGAAAGTTGAAACAGCCAAAAAATAAGTCCTCTTTACATTTTAAGCATAGGTGCATTTATAGGTAAAGAAGTGGGCCAAGCGAGCCACCACGTGGCTTTCCTCTTTTTTGGAGCTTGGACAAGTGGAGTTCGATCAGCGGAAATAGTTGTGGCGGTGGGACCCAATCCACTGCTCATTAATAATATCCTTGGAAATAGTGGCTTACGTGGCCATCGCGGTGAGGTGTATCAAAAGTAGAGCTTTATCCGGAGATGGTTGACTGCCTTTATTGACTTGAGAGTCGGTCTGAGTATCGAACGTCTCAGCTGGATATTTCTTGATGGATCTGAGATCGGTCGATCCGATTTTAGAAGAAGCAGTTAACTCGGTCGGTTGAGAGGAGCGATTCTTCTTGGCTCGATAAGCCATTGCTTGAAGGCGACCGATTCAGGCCAACCCAATTTCGGGCTGTCTTTGAAGGACACTTTCTCGGGCCGGACCTTGCTTGGGCTTTGCTGAAGTGCGAGTTGCTCAAACTGGTCGATTGACCGATGCCGGGAGACGAAATTCGGAGTATTGGGCTTCGATCTTGTCTTTAATAACTTTTTGCCAAAAAATTTGTCAACACTTTGCCCCTCAGAATACATCTTTCTTGGTAAAGAAGGTGTGTTCTGATCCTTGCATCGAAGTCTAATATGCGAATAGAGATGGTTGCACCAAACCATATTACGGCCAGAAGTCCGGCGGTCCTGGTGGTTGTATTAAGACCAGAAAACTGACGATCGAAGTAGATCGTATTATGACCAGAAAACCGACGACCATCGAGGACTGGATTAGGGCCTAGAAAGCAATCATTGATCTTAGTTATGAGACCTAGTACCTGTAGAGATTGTATGAGCCATTCTCGATCTAGATAAGGCATTTTTAGTTTCATCTGGGTGAGTATTGATCAAACTCAGCTTGAAGATAAGGGCGAGCAGTAGTTACACTTGGCTTATAGGGATGTCGAGTATTAACCATACTCGGCTTACTGAGGTGGCGAGTATTAACCATACTCGGCCTACAGAAGGGGCGAGTATTAACCATACCCGGCTTACGGAGGTAGCGAGTATTATCCATACTCGGCTTATGGTGGTGGCGAGTATTATCCATACTCGGCTTATGGAAAGTATTAATCATGCTTGACTTGTACATGGTTATTTTAAAAGTCTTAGAAGGGGCGAGTATAGTCCAACTCGGCTTGGAGAGATCTGACCGTACTTGGCTCAAGGAGTAGGTCTTAGAGATGGTTGCAAGCTTTCGCACTGACCATATTCGGGGGGCGAGCGTTAGTCGTGCTCAGCTTAAATCATTCAAATATAATCCATGCTTGCAAAAGAACGCTCATAGATGCCAAAGAACTATTATAGGAAAATGAAAGTAAATCCTAAGAGGACAGCTTGTGGTTCCAGAGCATGCCTAGAAGCTAAATCCTAACCCTATACATGTGTGCATCAAAGTGACCATTTTATTGAAAGAAACAGAAATACATCGAAAAAAGAAATCTAAACTTTAATTAATGATGATGCCGTGAGTGCTAGTCTCAGGGTCCTTTCCGTTTCTAGGAGCTCGAGGACCGGGTTGAGGAGCTTGGGCAGAAGATTGTGGCGGCACGACCTGTGGTTCTTCTTGACATACTCGGGAAGCTCCCCTTGCCCGACCCTATCCTCGATGAGATCATGCAAGTGCCTGCATTCATTGGTGATGTGGCTAGCGATGTTTTGAAACATGCAGTGCTTTCCTAAATCGAGCTCTTTTTGGGTCGGCTCTCTTCGAGGAGGTCTTGGAAAAGGCAAGGACCCTCGTACTTCAAGGTAGATATCGAGCAAGGTAGAATTGAGCTCGGTATACTGATCGTACATATCCTCTCCTCGAGGTCGTACGTTGCGTTCATTCTTCTTTGGGGCCATTCTCTTCCTTTATTCTGGTCATTTGTGTGAGATGGACCTCCTTGTTTGGTGGATAATACCTCGAGGCTCTCTATTTCAATGCTGGCGACTTCTTGTCGGAGGAATCGTTCCGCCTCTACATAGAAATCTTCTATGTCTTTGGGAGGATCTCTAGTCAAAGAGATTGAGAATTCTAATCAGTTTCAAACACCTACAATGGCGGCCATAAGCACCATCGATTGCTCAGGTCGATCGGCAGATGCTACGACGGCGTTGAATCTTCCGAGGAAGGACCAAAGTGTTTCTTCTGAGCGTTGTTTGATGGATGTCAAGAACATGACACTCTTCGGACGGGAAATATGAACTATGAACTGCTCAATGAAGCGGGTGACAGCGTATTCCAGCTGCTGATTGACTCTGTCATTAGCTGTTGGAACCACATGCAAGCTATATTTGTGAGGAAGAGCGGAAAGCACTTGGCCATAACATTAATCGATGCACCGAGCACTTCCACATGTCGCATGTACCGCATGAGATGGATGGCTGGGTTGGTCCGACCGTTGTATGGTTCGATAGCTGGAAACTTGAAGTCCGGAGGATTGCGGGAGTTCCTGATTTCCCTGGTGAAGGGGCTGCAATGGATGCTATCTATTGTTAATACCAAAATGATCTTAGCACGAGAAGACAATGAAGGGATGTCAAATGAATGAGGAATGAAGAATTCGAGAGCAACTCAGGCCGATATCCCCTTTGGAGAAAAGGGACCCGAAACCTACCAAGCATCAGCAAAAGCCCATTCGATAGGGTATACACATCAAGAGTCAACCAATGGACACCAACACATTAAAAAATGAAAGTATCAGATCAGAGCATAAAGGTGGTCTGAAACCAACCCCTGAAGAACAGCTCCACAAGTGACAAAATGGGTTACCTTTGTATCACCGAAAGCTATCTTCGAGAAAGCCAAACCGGAAGGCTAAACCGAGACACAAGCAAGGATACAGGCCACCGGTACCAATCCTCCTAGTACCTGAACCATCAACGGTTCTAAATCGGCAAACATACACATTCATCATGAGGGCAAGCCCCTCCAAGTACCCGTGATAAAGCCGAAAGCCTACACCCGAAAGCATACGACCAAGGACCAACACTTGGAACATCCAATGAGGAACTCGAAACGCCTCCACAATCCGTCTCGGCAACAAACTTCATTCCATCAAGGGGAGTCCCCAATTCACCTGGAACTCTCGATTCAAAGACTGTAACCGGCACCATAGGGAGGACCAACAGCAGATGCACGAGATCAAGAGAAATAGCGACCGACATGAATCGTTCCGGCCCAGCACCCTACTGATAGGAAGACCCGGAATTCTCTATAGATAGGACCCCAGAAACTCCGTAAAAGGGGACGATCTTTTCATTTCTCGATTTATTTCCTTCCTTCTTGAGGGGAGCAAATCATCAATTCTCGTAATATATCTACAATCTATGAATGGAGAATTCCGAGTCCTATACATCTTACGATTTGTTAATCTTGTAGTATCATAATGATGAAACAGGGAGTTAACACTAACCTTTCTGATGAGGAGATCAACCAGGGCACTCCGGCAGCGGAAGAAGAGGGCTTTGCAGAAACATGAAGTCCCTTTCTCTTCGCTTAAAACGGGGTCGCCATGATTGATCCATACTCTCATGCTGAGCCTAACGCTTCCTGAACATTAATGTGACGAAATTGTATACGAATTCCTAACATGATCCCTGTTGTGATCTAGACCGCTCTCTTGGGAAGATCTGACACGAGAGGATCATCGGAGTTAATGATTGTTATAATGCCCTTATCTATGAATTCATGGGAAGCGTTAGCCTATTTTCTTCTCAATGGAATACACGATGTCGTTGTCATGGCTTAGAGGTCTACCAATTCCAGATTTAATATTATATCTAGAGAACTTTGAGTCATAACCACGGCATGAACGCATACATTACATACTATGCTCCGGGTGTTGACGAAAAATATCGTTAACATTTTGCTGCTAGAATGAGGGCCTGAACCTTCAACCCTGTGGCTAATTTGTTTAAGCTAACTGGGTGAATTTATCGTTCCATGGTAGAAAACAATGAAGTCGAAGAAACTGAAAGAACAAAACAAGGAGCCAGATCCCAACATCACCCTCGATGGAAATGAGGGCCCAACGCTCAAGCCGAATAATAATGAGAAAGGAGCCACGTCCAATCCACAACAACCACCAAGCTCGAACGCCATGGAAGATAATGTTGTAAGAATCTCGGTCTTGGACAAGCAACTTCAAGAAATGCAGGCTCAAACCAATGTTGTCTAGGCACAAAAATCCTCAAGGCTCACTAGATCTAGTCAGAGAGAGACAAATGGATCTCCAAAAAGGAAGGCTCCAGTTCAACAGCCAGAAGCAAAAGGGAAGCCTCAAGCAACTTCTTTCAAGAAAAAGAAGGCCCATCTGACGGGAGTATATCATCAAGGGAATTAGTGCGAGCAGGAACGGTCTGGGATCTCCACCTCCATAGGCTATGATCCTAAAAGGGAAAACTATGACAACACGGAAGCTTATATCAGAGATGTCACTCAGAAGACCATCAAGGTCTTGCTGGGAAGCAAGGGGAAGAGAACCCAGGATGACAAGGTTAACGACAACGAAAGAGCGGCACCATTCATCGATGAGATTATTAATACCATAATACCGTCAAGAGTCAAAGTTCCCACCATAAAATATATGGGAACAACTGACCTTGATGATCATCTGATGGCTTTCGATAGCCAAATGGAACTTTACAACGCTTCTGGAGCCATCAGGTGTTGCCTCTTTCTGGTGACTTTCCAAGGGGTTGCGACGAAGTGGTATCGCCAATATAGAGAAAACACCATTTACTCGTGGAAACAATTCTCCAACGAATTCGCGCAGTTCTGCATTTGCAAAGATCCAACCGTAGACAATATGGTCATCGCCAACATCAAACAGAGACAAGGGGAGTCTCTAGGGGACTTTCTGAAAAGGTTCAACATTGAAGCTTTAAAGGCCAAGTATATGAATGAGTGCGATAAGATGATCGCCATACACTCAGGGTTGACTGAGAACACCCCCTTTTGGAAGCAGTTATATATCCATGGCTGCAAAGACTTGCAGGATTTCCACTTCCAAGGTGGCAACTTTATCCGCATGGATGAACTGTACTTCACGAAGAGGAAGTTTGGGCCTCAAGGGGAAGGAGGAAGGCCGAACTTCGAACGAAAGCTACCGGAAGGGAATCAGAGGAGGTCGAGGTGGAAAGACTCTAACACCAAATCAGTTGCCTTGAACAAGCCCATCTCGTATGTGTATGTTGTCACAAAGGAAAGGGTCAATAACTTCCCCGTCTCATTCAAAGCTAAAAATTGCCCCGAAGCTCATGCCGACGGTTATTACTACGAGTTCCATAAAACCAACGGGCACAAGACAGACAAGTGCAAGGTATTGGGCGAGATTATCCAGAAATTAATCCAAGAGGGACACCTAAAGGAGTATGTTTCAAATAAAGCAGCACCAGCTCAACATGCAGGAGGACAGCAGAAGGTTTCGACAAGCACGATAGGAGTCGCTACGGGGGAGAATAGCTTGGATTTGGGGCCTCCCGTAATTCGAATCAATGTGATCAATGGAGGGCCACACCCTGCCGGAAGTTGTCCGAAGGCCAGGAACCAGTACATGAAGGAAGACTTGGAGGGAATCTTCTCCATCCAAGAAGAACCATCATTGAAGAGCGCGCATTATGCCCTTAAAATGCATAACCTCATGGTATCTCCGAAAGAAATGAAGAGAGGGGTTTGTAACCCCCATAACGACCCCCTTAGATAACGGCACAGATATGGCTTTCGGTCGTTTCTAAAATATTGGTGGATACCGGAAGCGTTGTCAATGTAATTTTCAAGCACGCCATCGATCAGACATGAATTTCCGAAAAGAGGCTGGAGCCTAGCAACGAACCAATTTTCGGGTTCAACAATAAAGGGCCAACCCCAGTGAGTCAAATCAACCTCTTGTTTCAAGTAGGGTTATTCCATCTTCACAGGATTTTCAAGACTCTCTTCGTGGTGATTGATCAGCCGTCCTATTACAATGCCTTCTTCGAACGACCAGTATTAGAGGAAATGGATGCCTTTGTTTCTTCCAATTATCTCACGTTAAAATTTCTAACCAAACATGGATGGGGTACCATCCGAGAAGAACAGTTTAACTCCTGAAAGTTGTACTTCGCAATAGTTGAAAAATATAAAAAGGAGTATTCTTCGTATTTTGATTCTTCTACTGTTTTTATGCCTTCAGATAAGGGATTCTTACATCCCTTATTTGAAGCCAAAATAAAAATAAATAAGACTGACAAACACACTAATGGTAGGTACGCTTCTTTGAAAAGGAAGAGGAAATGGTCCATTGAGGTGAACTCAACTGAAGAAGGAGAAATTATCATAGATTTATACTCTAGAGGAGATATCGAAAGGATAAAACCAATAGAAGAAGTAAATGTTGACCCGAAAGATAAATTGAAGGTCATCAACACAGGGAGGAGGCTAACGGAGCCTCTCCGAAGCGACTTAATCCACTTCCTCCAGCCCAACAAAGATGTTTTCGCCTGGACCCATTCGGACATGGTCGGTATCGATCCTTCAATTATGAGTCACGCCTTAAACATCGACCCTTCGGTAACCCCGATCTGACAAAAGAAGAAACAATATAATCGACACCGGATAGATGCCTTGAAGGAGGAAGCCATATGGTTGGAAGCTAACGGGTTTATCCGAGAGGTCCATTACCCAAAATGGTTAGCCAATCCCATGCTAGTGAAGAAGTCCAATGGAAAGTGGAGGACGCGTGTTGATTACACGGGTTTAAACAAAGCTTGTCCGAAAGACTGTTACCCTCTCCCATGGATCGATCAGTTGGTTGATGCCATAAGTGGACAAAGGATATTATCCCTTATGGACGCTTATTCGGAGTACAACCAAATCCCGATGCACAAACCCGACGAGGAACACACAAGCTTCATCACCGACTGGGGAACATTTCCTTATAAAGTAATGCCCTTCGGTCTGAGAAATGCAGGGGCAACATACCAAAGGCTGGTAAATCGGATGTTCCAAGAGTAGATAGGGCGTAATATGGAGGTATATGTGGATGACATGCTAGTGAAATCCACCAAAATGGAGGATCACCTAAAGGATCTGGTAGAAATGTTTGGATCCTTGAGAAGTTACCTGATGAAGCTAAACCCTCAAAAGTGTTCCTTCGGAGTTCAATCAGGGAAGTTTCTAGGATATGTGGTAAGCGAGCAAGGAATTGAAGCTAGTCCCGACCAAATACAAGCCATTAAGGACATGGTGGAATCTAAAACCAGTATGCAAGTTATGAGCCGAAACAGGAAGATAGCGGCACTCAGCAGGTTCATTTCTAAGGCCACCGATAAATGCGTCCATTTCTTCGATGTCATAAAGAAAAAGAAGAATTTCCAATGGAATGAAAAGTGTAGGAAGGCATTCCAAGAATTGAAAGTTTATATAGGAACGCCTCCGGTTTTGTCCAGCCCCGAAAAGGGAGAAACTTTATACCTATACATGGCTGTCTCCGAATATGCAGTGAGCTCAGTCCTGATAGGACAAGGGTATTCAACACCCTATCTATTATGTTAGCCGAAGGCTAAAGGACGCGGAAACCCGATACCCCGTCATAGAGAAACTAGCGTGTTGTTTAATCCTTACTACACGAAAGCTCAGAGGGTATTTCCAGGCGCACCCTATTAAAGATTTAACTAGCTTTCTGCTTAAACAAGTGTTTGGCAAACCGGAAACCTCGGGGAGGCTAGTAAAATGGGGTATTGAGCTTAGCCAATATGAAATTGAGTTCCATCCTCGAGCAGCAATCAAAGGGCAAACTCTCGCAAATTTCGTGAATGAGTGCACAAATTTCATTTTGGAACAGTCGATTAAAGAAAATGACTCAAAGACCAAATGGCAACTCTTCGTAGATGGAGCTTCCAATGAGCAGGGAGCAAGGGCAGGATACGTTGTAATCACCCTTGATGGACAGTGCTTGCACTACACCAGGAAGTTAGGATTCCTGGCAACCAACAATCTGGCTGAATATGAATCCATGATAGCCGGTCTGAATCTGGCATTACAGTTGAAGATACCGAGGATAGAAATCTTCAGCGACTCGTAGTTAATGGTAAACTAAATAAAACAGACATACCAAACCAAGGACAAGCGACTCATCTTATACATGAAGAAGGTGGTAAAGATGCTTTCCCTATTTAAGGAATTCTCTGTTCATCAAATACCCATCGGGGAGAATACCCAGGCAGATTCGCTAGCCAAATTAGCCAGCTCTCGGGGAGCTCCCGAAACCCGTATAGTGCCGGTGGGATATCAGGAGATGCCCAACATCGAACAGGAAGAAACAGAAACGGGAAAAGAGTTAGTAGTTTTGACCAGAGCCCAAGTCTTAAGATGGGGAGACAGAGAAAACCAATAAGTGAACTCCGGGAGGGAATCCCCCATAATAGAAACACATCATCAACAAGAAATTACGTGGATGACTCCCATGGAGGACTACCTTCTAAAAGGGATGTTGCCCCTTAGTAAGCAAGATGCTAGAAAGATAAAACATCAAGCAACCACATTCGTGATCATAGACAACGTACTTTATAAAAAAGGATATTCACTTCCTTACTTAAGGTGTATAGGTTTCGAAGATGGACTCGTCCTATTAAGGGAAGCTCATGAAGGATGGTGCGAAGACCATTCCAGTGGAGTTAAGCTGGCCAAAAGGGTCATGCGACAAGGTTATTATTGGTCGTGGATGGTTAGTCAAGCAGTTGAATACGTCAAAAGATGCGATAAATGTCAGAAGTACTCTAAGGTGCCACGACTTTCTCCCAGCGACCTGTCACACTATATCGAGCCCCTGGCCTTTCAATATATGGGGAATAGATTTAATCGGGCCCTTATCACTCGCCAAGGGAGGAGCTAAATATGTCGTAGTAGCTATTGACTACTTCACCAAGTGGGTGGAAGCGGAACCGCCTTCCGGTTATCACATCAAAAAAGGTATTAAAATTCGTAATAAAGAACATTGTTACCCGCTTCGGAATCCCACATAGGATCATGTCGGACAACGGAACACAATTCGAGAGCGAAGAGTTCACCCGGTTTTGTGAGAAAAATGGAGTCATCAAAAGTTTCTCCTCAGTAGCCCACCTGAAAGTTAATGGAGCTGTGGAAGTTGCAAATAAGACTATTAAGACAATCCTTAAGAAACACCTAAATCAGTCTAAAGGAAATTGGGCAAAGAAGTTGCCTCTAGTACTATGGGCATACAGAACTTCTACAAAAACAGCTACGGGACACCCCCCTTTTCCCTAACATATGGATGCAAAGTTATGCTTCTGGTTGAGGTCGACATTCCATCACATAGAAGGGTAGCATACGCATTTGACCCCAATCAGGAGTTAAGAAAAGAGTCCCTAGACTTGATATAGGGACTAATTGATGAGGTTGCAATCAGAACCGCCGAATACCAAAGAAGGATCACAAGATATTACAATTAGAAATTCAAAGAAATAACCTTCACTAAGGGTGAATTAGTACTGCGAAGAGTAATAACTAACACCAAGAATCAGCCTGATGGTCCTCTAAGTCCAAATTGGGAAGGACCCCTAGTTATCCATCAAGAAGTCATACCCGGCACATATCGGCTATGCAGACCCAACGGCTATCTTGTTCCAAGGACATGGAACTCGGAACATTTGAGACCATATTTCTCAACCATAAAAGAATAGAGGACAAGATCTTTCCTTCAATAAATCATCATACAACTAGAGGCATGGAAACCATCCCAGTAGCTCGTGAGAAACCCAAAAGGGGCTGAGCTGGAAAAGGGGTTGAATCGCACGTCATCGCCAAGTTGGCCGGGATATGGCATCCCCTGGGGGGATGATTGTATTAGTCTTTCTCCTTTCCCAAACCAGAGGGGATAGGGTTAAAGCATCAAAAGCGTAAGCCACCATTTCACACCAGAGATGGTCGTGGCGATGCATCTAAAAATTAACACGCCCTGCCTCTGCTCGAAGAAGAGTACGCCCTGCCTCTGCTCGAACTAAGCACGTCCTACCTCTGCTCGCAAAAGAGCACGTCCTACCTTTGATTATGTTCCGCGTTACCCGCAGAACAGAGGGCAAACCCCTATCATCGCCTACGATGGTCAGGATAGGGCACCCCTTGGAGGGGGGTGGCATATAAGCCTCTATCAGTGCCTATAATGGCCCGTGTAAAGCATCAAAAGAATAAACCTTAGTTTTGTGCCTACGATGACCCCATCTAAGTTTCTAAGACCTTATCACCGCCTACGATGGTCAGGATAAGGCACCTCCTGGAGGGAGGTCGGGGAAGTCCTTGGGCCCTGCTTGTGGATAAGCTTGCCAAGCGCTCCAGACGCACAGGCCTAGAGAGTGGCCAAAAAAGCACGTACATCCTCTGCATTGACAATGAAAGCCCAAGGGGAGGCTCAAGAAGCACATACAACCTCTGCTTCCCAAAACAAATCCGAAGGGGATACTCACTTTACTAATATAAGAGGGAGTTCTGGTTCTTTACACTTATACCCGAATTTGGGTAGATTCGGCGCTTTGCTAATGCCAGAAGGGTTTCCGGTTCTTAATCGGAAAAAACCCGAATCTAAGTGGATTCGACTCTTTATTAATGCCAAAAGGGTTTCCAATCCTTAATCTAAAAATACCCGTATCTGGGTGGATTCGGCTCTTCATTAATGCCGGAAGGGTTTCTGATCCTTAATCTAAAAATACCCAAATCTAGGTGGATTTGGCCCTTTATTAATGCCGGAAGGGTTTCTGGTCCTTAATCTAAAAATACCCGAATCTAGGCGGATTCGGCTCTTCATTAATGTCGGAAGGGTTTCCGGTCCTTAATCTAAAAATACCCGAATCTGGGTGGATTCGTCTCTTCATTAATGCCGGAAGGGTTTCCGGTTCTTAATCTAAAGGTACCCGAATCTGGGTGGATTCGGCTCTTCATTAATGCCGGAAGGGTTGTCGGTTCTTAATCTAAAAATACCCAAATCCGGGTGGATTCGGCTCTTCATTAATGACGGAAGGGTTTCCGACCCTTAGTCTAAAGATACCCGGATCTAGAAGGATTTGACTCTTCATTAATGTCGGAAGGGTTTCCGGTCCTCAATCTAAAAATAACTGAATCTAGGTGGATTCGGCTCTTCACTAGTACCGAGAAGATTCCCGGCCTTTAACCTTTAAGTCCCCGAATCTGGATGAATTTGGCTCCTTAATCTTGATTCGTCCGAGTCTAGATAATATTCGACTCAACATCATTGTTGGAAAGAGTTTTCAATCTTCCATCAAGGCCTGAATCTAAGTCACTTCATTCCTCCAGAAGACGTCAAAAGAGAATCTCTTCAGCAGGATATATGGCGTAACTTAATATTGGAAAGAAATTGGCAAACAAATAGGAGAAAGCCCGGAAAAACAAGCTTGACTTGGAAAGTCGAAGACACCCCTTCATTAAGGGGGCAAATGTTACTACCAAAATGATCTTAGTATGAGATGACGGTGAAGGGATGTCAAATGAATGAGGAATGAATAATTCGAGAGCAACTCAGGTCGATACCCTCTTTGGAGAAAAGGGATCCGAAACCTACCGAGCATTAGCAAAGGTCCATCCGACAGGGTCTACATGTCAAGAGTCAACCAATGGACACCAACACATTAAAAAAGGAAAAGTATCATATCATAGCATAAAGGTAGTCTGAAACCAACCCCTAAAGAACAACTCCACAAGTGACAAAAGGGGTTACCTTTGTATCACCGAAAGCTATCTTCCAGAAAGCCAAACCGAAATGCTAAACCGAGACTCAACCAAGGATACGGGCTATCGGTACTAATCCACCTAGTACTTGAACCATCAACGGTTCTGAATCGGCAGACATACACGTACATTATAAGGGAAAGCCCCTCCAAGTACCCGTGATAAAGCCGAAAGCCTACATCCAAAAGCCTACGACCAAGGACCGATAGTTGGAAGCATCCAATGAGAAACTCGAAACGCCCCCACAATCTATCTCGGCAACAAACTTCATTCCATCAAGGGGAGGCACCAATTCACCTGGAACTCTCGCTTCAAAGACTGTAACCGACACCATAGGAAGGACCGACAACAGATACCCGAGACCAAGAGAAATACGGCCGACAGGAATCGTTCCAGCCCAACACCCTACTGATAGGAAGACCCCGAATTTTCTATAGATAGGACCCCAGAAACTCCATAAAGGGGGACGATCTTTTCATTTCTCAATTTAGTTCCTTCCTTCTTGAGGGGAGCAAATCATTAATTCTTGTAATATATCTACAATCTATGAATGGAGAATTCTGAGTCCTGTACATCGTGCGATTTGTTAATCTTGTAGTATCATAATGATGAAACAGGGAGTTAACACTAACCATCCTGATGAGGAGATCAACCAGGGCACTCTGGCAGCAGAAGAAGAGGGCTTTGCGGAAACATGAAGACCCCTTCTCTTCACCTAAAAATGGATCGCCATGATTGATTCATACTCTCATGCTGAGCTTAACGCTTCTTGAACATTGATGTGACGAAATCGTATATGAATTCCTAACCCGATCCCTGTTGTGATCCAGACCCCTCTCTTGGGAAGATCTGACACGAGAGGATCATCAGAGTTAATGATTGTTACGACGACCTCATCCATGAATTCAAGGGAAGTGTTAGCCTGTTTTCTTCTCAATAGAATACACGATGTCGTTGTCATGGCTTAGAGGTCTACCAATTCCAGATTCAGGATTATATCCAAAGAACTTTGAGCCATAATCACGGAAAATTTCATGAACGCATACATTACATACTATACTCCAGGTGTTGACGAAAAATATCGTTAACGTCTATATCTTGCTGAGAAGAATTAACCCGGGTGAAACGTCGGACGATGCTTGCAAGCTGGCTTCCATCTCTGAGGAGTCTCTGCCATGAATCCAGCTCTGCATTCCGGAGAGTTCCAGCACTAGGGTACAAAGAAATCATGCTCGGAACGGTGGCCGCTGGTTGGGCCCGTCCTCCGAGAGTTGAGTGAATGTGAGGGTAAGGGTTCATCGCAGTCGTTGGTTCTGGGCAGACTGGCCCCTCATGAACCTGATGAGGATTGGACCGAGCCGTACCTATGACTGAAGGTCCAGGATGATCCAGCATAGCATGTGATGTTCGGGGCTCTTCGATGCCCCTGCTTGAATAGATGGTAGAAGGGTCTACAGTAGCATTTTCATCCACCAATCTGGGAACTGGTTTGGTAGAGTGGCCTCCCTGGTTCGAAGTGAAGGCAACAACATCTCTTCGTTGTAGGAAAGGCGGCGTAAGGCAAGTCTATGGTAAGATACTAGGTTGTAATGGGAATGACGTTGATCCTGACTGACCCAGTGGTTGCGAGATTGGTCCGGGAGGCCGAGCTATCCCCAAGAGTGGAGGCAAAGTGGTCTAGCGACCTAGATCTTGATCGCGAGCCTCCTGTGAATCTCTAGCTACGGCTGTGCTGGTCGGTAGAAGCGATACTCCTAACTGTGATTGGTCGGGAGGTGGAGCCGAGCCAGGAGGAAGCAAAGGTGTGATCTGATCAGTGGCTTGATTTTGTGCAAACTGGAGATCAGTCATTGCCCCAGTCCCGGTCGGTGTAGGAATTAATGTTGAAGCATTTAATCCCAACTCCACTCGACCGAGAAGGTGATCCATCAACTATTGCTGTCATTCGAGAAATTTATCCTAAGATGTCATATGGCCTCTGAATTCGGCCATAATCATATCCATGTCGTCCCGGGTGAGATATCGGGACATGTCTTCATGAGAGGAGGCTTCCTGACTTGCCTTTGCAGCATTTTTCTTGGCTGCATTGGCATTCATGGAATGGGAAGACGTAGCATCTTTCTTCCACTTGTTCGCATAGTTCGAAATTAGTAGAAGGTCGAAGGGTATGTCAGTGCATGCACCCTTCCTGGCGCGCCAAAGTATTGACGTCAAAAGTTGGTTACTAGTGACAGTCAACCCCCAATCGTGTGGATAGCACACGAATAATGATTTTTGAAATGCAAGAAAGTAAAGCAAACAGGGAACACGCAAGGCTTTTTATAGTGGTTCGGCAAAGAAGGTGCCTACATCTACTTTATATATATACTGATCTTTTCTTTTTGGTTACAAGTGCAACGCACATTCTCTTTGGAGGAGGAAGAAGAAGTATTCTACTTTTAACATAGCCGTGGAGAAGCTTTGAATTAGATGGAGTGGTTTAGCCCACATGTGAAACAGCCGAAAAAAGAAATCCCCTTTCCATTATAAGCATAGGTGTATTTATAGGTGAAGAAGTGGGTTGAGCGGGCCGCCATGTGGCTTTCCTCTTTTTCGGAGCTTGGACACGTGGAGCTCGATTAGTGGAAGTTGTTGCGGCGGTGGGACCTGGTCCACTGCTCATTAATACTATCCTCAGAAATAGTGGCATACGTGGCCAACGCGGTGAGGTGTATCGAAAGTAGAGCTTTGTCCGGAGATGGTTGACCACCTTTATTGCCTTGAGAGTTGGTCCGATTATCGAACGTCTCAGCTAGATATTTCTTGATGAAGCCGAGATATTCAGTCGATCCGATTTTAGAGGAAGCGGCTAACTCGGTTGGTTGAGAGGAGCGATTCTTCCAGGATCGATAAGTCGTTGCTCGAAGGAGACCAATTCAAGCCAACCCAATTTCGGGTTGTCTTTGAAGGAAACTGGCTCGGGCCGGACCTTGCTTGGGCTTTGCTGAAGTGTGAGTTGCTCGAACTGGTTGACTGACTGATGCCAGGAGATGAAATTCGGAGTATTGGGCTTCAATCTGATCTTTGATAGCTTTTTGCCAAAAAGTTGGTCAACACATTACATGTTGTTTTCACATGTATTAATATGCCTAGAGTAAACATCAACTCTCTTCCCTATCATCTCCGTACATCTGTACATCGTTGTGATAGTTGTTTTCTATGCTTTTGGCTAGGATTCTCCAACACATTTGCTCATTCTTGTACCGGTGTTCGGTTGATATTAACTTTAGTGTCAAGCAAGGTACTCTGAAATTGATGCTATTTATAGCAGTGAGCATATATGATTCAAGATTAAGCTGTGTTTTAAGCTAGGACTGCCTGTAGCCTTTATTATAGTTGTATATGCTATGTGCAACACTTTGTAATTCTATATTCTGTCTTTTTCTACTACTGCAACTCATCTCACCCTGCGTGGTGATAGATTGTAGTTTTTGGTTTTAGTCAAGGCAAATATATTTGTAACATATAAGCGATCAACCTATCTTTTGTTATATTTTGTACTCATTACTTGCTATAATGGCAAAGTGGTACGGTCCACTATAAAAACTGGCTGGCTTTGTCAAAAAAATGAACCGAAACATCTCATCCCAATTAGATTAAAAAAACCAATAAGCAATTTCTTCTTTCTTCTTGCCAAAGTTGTACACATGAACAGGCGTGCACGTGCACACATGAATCAAGCCTTATCAGTGCTTGCCCTTGACCCCATGTCAGTCCTCTCTCCAAGCTTGTCTTTAGCCTGTCATTGGATCACCACTCGTCTTGGAACGCTGCAGGTGTTGGTTATGGGAAACTAATCATCAGCGTTTATTGAAATGCCTCTATGGTTGTCGCAGTCAAGCAACTTGTTTGTTGAAATTTTTGTGGCCCTAACATTCCCTTCCCCTTTAAAACTTGACCTTGTCTCAAGGTCAAAAGCAGGAAATTTTCTAATTAACTCTCAATAATCCTCTCTGGTAGATTCGTTTTCATCCTTTTGCTTCCATTTCACTAGCACTTGCATGACTGCCTTATTATTTCTAGGAACCATCCTCCTATCCAAAATATGTTCTCGCTTATCTACCTTTTCTTCAGTATAAGAGGGAATATCCTGATGTATAATCACTCATGTGCCATGTTGTTTCTTGAGCTGGGAGACGTAGAAAACAGGGTGTATCTTTGCATCAGGGGTAGATTTAGCTTATAGGCTACATCCTATATTCGTTGTAGAATCTGGTAAGAACCATAGAACTTAGGTGATAGTTTGATTGTCTTTAAATTGCTCACAGAAATCTGTCTATTAGGTTATGTTTTAGGGTAGATCCAATCCCTACTTCAAACACACTTTTGGTTCTTCGAGCATCTGCGAATTTTTTTGCCTTTTCATATGGTAACAATGAGCTATCCTTGAGCGTTTGGTTCACAATATCTCTTGAAAAAGGTTCTTGTTCTACTTGTGGTACTTTTGCGGTGTTAGGCACATAAGTAAGAAAGGAGGGCGGTATAACCCCATAGACAGCAAGGAAAGGGGTAATATTCGTAGAGCTATGCTAACTTGTGTTGTACCAATATTCATCTATGAGTATCCTACATGATCATTCATGTGGTTTATGGAAAACAAAACAATGCAAATATCCCTCTTATGTTTTGTTAACTACTTCTATTTGACCATCTGATTGGGGATGGTAGGCCGAGCTCAAATTGAGTCTACATCCCTAAAGTTTGAATAACTCTTATGAAACGGTACTTGTGAATATTGCATCTCGGTCACTAATTATGCTTCTCGACATTCCATGCATCCTATATACCCCTTCAAGTAATATTTTGGCAATATCTCTGGCTGTGTAGAGGTGATGCAATGGGAAAAGGGGAATATTTTGTGAGTAAATCTACTACAACATAGTGGCAATATATTTGTGACTCTTAGGCAGAACAATGATAAATTCCACTCCAAATTCTTTCAGGAATAGGTAGGAGATTCAATAGCCCAAGCACATGTATGTTTTCATTTTTATTTTTCTAATATGTATCACATTCCTTCACATAATTTTTGACATCTGATTTCATTCCTTTCCAGTGAAACGCTTGTTTCTCTTTGTACCTTGTTTTCCTAATGCCTGCACGTCTTCCCAAGGATGTTGAATGAAACTACTTGAATATGTGGAAAATAACATCCTTGCAATGGAATCTATATAAATCCTTTACTTGTAAAAAATAAGTCCATCCAAAAAAGTGTAATTGCCAAAGCTAGTAGGGTTTTCACTTTTTTCCGCATTTTTTCTTGTACTTTTCTGACTTAGACATTAATTTTTTTAATTCGAGTAGCCATAGGCTCTCTATTATGGTGATTGCTTGACAATGTTCATCAGTACCACCTTTCTTAGTCTCTTCTGGCAACCTGGATAATTTATCTGTAATCACATTTTCCTTTCCTTTTTTTATATTCAACCTTATAGTCAAAACCATGCAGTTTGGCTAGCCATCTGCTTTGGATTCTAGTTGTTAATCTTTGAGTTAAAAGGTGCCATAGACTTTGATGGTCCATTTTAATGATGAATCTTCTGCCTATAATATTGTGACCATTTATTTGTAGCTAAAATCAAAGCTAATAGCTCCTGTTCATATGTTGACATCAACATATTTTTCCCATTAAGTACCTGGCTAAGATAGGCTATAGGTTTGTCATCCTGAGTGAGTACTGCAACAATCCCAACCCAACTGGCATCACATTCTATGGCAAATTCCTTATTAAAATCTGGCATAGTGAGAACAGGTGGTTCAATCAGACATTGATTGAGCCTTTGGAAGGCTGTTGTGGCTTACTGATTCCATTAAAAAGTGTTTTTCTTTAGTAAGTCTGTCGTTGGTTTGGCTATACTTCCATAATATTTTTTGAATTTTCTATAGTAATCTGGCAAGCCTAGGTAATCCCCAAGAACTTTGATGCTTTTTGGTTGAGGCAGTTTTCTATAGATTGAATTTTATCATTCACCACAACATTCGAAAGACCAAAAGGCATTACAATAAATTCATAGTGCCCTCTATGTGTTCTAAATGATGTTTTATGTATATCTGATGTGTGCATTCTAATCCGGTGGTAACCAAATCTTAAATCAAGCTTAGTAAAATATTTAGAACCGTACAATCCATCATGTAAATCATCAATTAAGGGTATAGGAAACTTATCCTTTACTGTTTGGTTATTGAGTGCTTTATAGTCAATGGACATCCTCCATGCCTCAATCGCTCTTCCTTGCCATGACCATTGGAGAAGAATACTCACTAGTACTCGGTTTGATGATTCCTATTTCCATCATGTCCTTGATAATCTTTTCCAATACATTCTTGAAGTGGTCTGAATGCCTAGAAGGCCCGAGGCATACAGGTCAAGCATTAGGAATTAAGGGTATTTTATGATCAAATTCCCTAGAAGGGGGTAAGGGTGAGATTGTAGCAGTTACAGGAGGATATTGTTGTAATATTGATTGGACTTGTGGATGTATGGTCATAGGGGGAGTGGCCAAGTTTTGCAGTTCCGTAGAGTACATTATGAGGGATAGTTGTCCTTGTGCTCCTTTAGCAATGTCTTTATCTCATACTGTCTTGCTTTCTCCTCGAATTCTCTGTTATACATAGTATTGTCTATGAAAATTTGATTTGTAATTTTGCAAAGTTAGGGTGCGTTCGCAGTCAGTTGTAGGCACATTGGGAATTTTTGTAGCGTCCGACGCGTCGGACGCGAGCACTAATTTCCACTGCCACATGGAACGCTGAGTGGAAGTTGGAAATCAAGCCATTGGCGTCCGACGCCAACGGCTTGATTTTCAACTCCCCTTCCTCTTTATAAATCACCTCCTCTACCCTTAACACCTTTCACAATACTCCTTCAACAACTTCTTCAACTCTTTCTACTTTTTCGATTAATGTCTAACTCCGATTCATCCTCCGATTACGACGATATGATTGATCTCTACGGGGTGTATCTGATTCGGGCTGAAACGAGAAATCATATGACCCGGATTAATACTTCGGAGTATTACATGGCGTTTGATGATAATCCTGAACTAATCCCCGATCACTACATGGCGGAATATTACAGTATGAGAAATACGACGAATAGAGGCACTGAACGTGTACACCCAGATGGAAACCAAGAAATAACATTAGTTCGAGATAACATTAGAGATCGGTTGGTTTCTGCTGGTCTGCGCTAATTTGTCTTTGTATCTGTAACTGTACTTGTATTTGTACTTGTATTTGTATTAGAAACTGTATCTGTATTTGTAGTCGTATTTGTCTAATCAAATCTATTTATATCTTATTTTAAAAATACCACGCTCGAATACCCCGTTCGCCGCTAAAAACACATTCCTCGTTCGCTACAGTGCTCAAATGCCCTGCTCGCGTTGGTTAAGAACGCACCCTTAAAGAATACATCCCCTAGCTCTTTCATCCACTGTGCACCAAGTACTATTTGGCAGCCTTCAAGTGGTATCAACAGTAAGTCTATTGGCATGACATAGCCTGGGCATTTGAAGATAACTCCTTTGCATATGCATGTTCCCTGTATTTTATCACCATTGGTCACTTGAACCGAGTAATATAATGAGTCTTGTACCTTTAATTGTAACCTTTTGGCTAATTCTATATTGATGAAACTGTGGGTGGAACCCCGAATCAATGAGTACAATAATGTTTTTGTCTAAAATTTGTCCTTGCACTCTAATAGTATACAATGTAGGTATGTTGCACGTAGCATTTAGGTTAATGGCATATGTCGCTTCATTGTCTTTATCTACTGTATCTTGAATAGATATATTATCTAATGGTTCTTTATCTTCATTGCCCTTTGGTTCCATGTTATCACTGTTTTGTAACATCGTTATTCCTTCAATGACATATACCTGTTTATTCTTGCACACATGGCCCGGATACCATCTTCCCTTAAATCCACAGCAGATATTTTTCCTTCTCATATCAATAATTTCTTGTGGGGTCAATCCTTTCATCACTGCATTCGACTACTTAATGAGTGCGATTTTGTTGACATCTTTTAAGGGATGTCAACAAAACACTCGGTCCTGATTGGTGGAAATCAGGGGGGTCCATATGAGTTCCCCTGATTTCCACCAATCAGGATGGAGTGTTTTGTTGACATCTTCAAAAAAGATGTCAACAAAATCACATTCCTACTTAATACCCTTACTTGTTGTATTTGCCTTGCTAGGATTGCTCTGGTAATTGCCTCTTGTTGAATGTGCGACTTTATCCTTCTTGCACTCGAATACTTTTGCTAAATTCACAACCTCCCTAAAGTCAATAGGGTGAAGTGCTAACACATCATCTTTCTTGAGCCCATCAATAAATTTTTCCAACAAAAATTGGTCAAGTAGGGCATCACATAGCCCTTGCAATTCCTCAAACTTAGTGAGATAGCCTTACATAGTAGATGTATGCATCGAATTAGAAATTTACCCAATACAGTCTTTTTAAATCTTCCGTAGCAAACCTGATGAGCATTTCATCCTTAAAAATAACCCATTGTTTGAAGTTCTTGACCTTCTTCTCTAACCAACCATACCAGAGATGTGTTTCGCCCTTTAAATGGAAAGAATATGTAGGGACCCATTCTATTTCTTGAGTATTATGGTAGTGAAATAGATGCTCTACTTGACTGATCCATTCAATAAATCTGCCTTCACCATTGTAAGTAGGTAATTCCAATTTAATGATAGCTAGTATTCTGCAGGAGTTTAGGTTGGGTGACAATTTGAGTATTGGTATTTATACATCCAACTGCGCTGGCAAGGATCCCAGGTGAACTTTATGATACATCGATAGGAGAGGTTTGGGTATTTCTTGAAAAATGAGACAGGTTGGGTTGGTGATTATCATTCAAGGATGGCTTAGGATTTAGTCTAACGTTATTTCTCTGTGCAAGTGGAATGTATGGGGTTTTGATTGTTTTTTGTGTTCCTTGAGAACTTTGGTTTAATTATTAACAGCCTCACATATACTATCCAACTTAACACCCAGTTCTTGAAGATATTTGATGGCCATCGAATGCTTCGCATATATACGATCTTGCCTAACTGTCTCAGGATCACCCTCTTAGAACATCGGTCACATTATCATCTTCGTCTTCAGAACTGTGTTGAAGTGAATCTTGAGGGTCTTTCTCTGATGCCATTATGTTAGGGTCCTTTTCCTTCATCTCGAATCGAGTTAATATAAGGCTGAAAGCTCAGAAAAAATGGGGAATTAACCGTTGTAAAGAGGAGAAATCAGAGAGTATAAGGATATTCGAAGTTGAGAAGAAGACCATAAGAGTAATTAGAGAAGAGAATATAGAGAATTTGCAGACTAAGAAGTAACAGAAGAATTCGCAGGAGAGAATTAAGAGAATTTTATTGAATAATAGTAATGAGTTTTTAACACACGTTACATGCTGTTTTCTCCTGTATTTATATGCCTAGAGTATACACTAAAATGAATCGAAACATCTCAGCCCAATTATATAAAAATCCCAACAAGTAACTACTTCTTTCTTCTTGCCAAAGATGTACACATGCACAGGCATGCACATGCATACATGAATCAAGCCTTAATAGTGCCTACTCTTGACGCCATGTCAGTTCTCTCTCCAAGCTTGTCTTCAACCTTCCGTTGATGGATCGTCTCCAGTCCTGGATTGCTGTAAGTGCTGGTTGTGGGAAACTGTTTATCAACGTTTGTTGAAATGCCTCTATGGCTGTCATAGTCAAACGACTGGTTTTTCGAAATTTTTATGGCCCTAACAGGTAAAAACAGCTATGGGGATGAAAATCAATCAAGATATGAAAACAATGGCTAATAAAGTAGAAACGTTGAAAGGGAAGAAAATAGAAAGGCGAAGAAGGAAATTTGGCATAAGGAGTAAGGCACAAAGAAGTGAATAGTAGATCTGTAGAGAAGAAAACGAGCTGGAAACTTACCCACCATTAGATATCTACATTTTTTAAAGTGAATCTTAGGGCCTCCCTGTTATACTTTCATATTGTAAAGCCAATCGCTGTTCATTGTAAATCCAGTCCCTAATTTCTAAAAATAAAGAAAATTATTGCTGATATATCAGCAACTTTTATAAATTATTGCTGATATGTCAGCAACTTTCGCTGGTAAAGTTTCATTGTAAATCCGGTCCCTGTTTTCCAGAACAAAGGAAAAATTATTGCTGAAATGTCAGCAATTTTTATAAATAATTGCTGATATGTCAACAAATTTTACATAGTGTACAGAAAAGTGAAAAATTATTGCTGAAATATCAACAAATTTTGTAAATAATTGTTGATATATCAGCAACTTTTATACCGTGTACAGAAAAGTTGCTGATATCTCAACATTTTTTATGAAATATTGTTGATATCTGCAACAATCGTGGATAAAAAAAAGGGACCTAATTTACATAGAAATTTAGTGAAGGACTTTTCGTGTATTTTAAACATTAATAAGGACCTATGCCAAAAGTACCCTTTTTAAAATGGGATTGATATTATTTTGATTAAATAAATTATAATTTTTAAATAACCTTTAAAATAAAAATCTCTTTCGATAATATTATTTTAATAAAAATATATTTGATACAATAGCAATATTATTTTTTCCTTTAAAAAAATTCCAAACTGTAATATACTATATTATGAATTCCAACAAAGATATTTTTACCAAAAATAACTATATTTGTATTTATATTATTTGTAATTTGAAAACAACTATATTGAATAAACTTTAAAATAATATTACTTATAAATAACTTTAAATAAAATTTCAAAATGCTTAAAAACATTCAAAACTTTTTAAAAATTATTTTGAAAATAGAAATAACAAATATCCAACTGTATATTTCATAGAGTAAAATTACCCTAAAACTATTTTATCAACCGATTAATGCTTTAAATCTATCGCACGACTCTAGTTGTGTTACATTGAACTCTAGCCATTTAGAAATGCATATATATCGACATACCAATAATATTTAACTCAGTTCGCAAATGGACAAAGTTCTATTTTTAAATTGACGCTTTCAACCATGATAGTAAAACAACTATCTCAAACAACAACTAATTCTAAATTAGTAGCAATTCACATATGCAATTCAATGAATAGTCTGGATAATCATATATGAATGTATATGCTATGAAATGATCATATGGTTGAAAGTGTTTTAGAAACCAATATAACCGAAGAAGCAATAATTTAAACTATGCACTATATAAATACACGATTCCCAAAATTCTTGTCTTTCCATCCACCGCCACTGTTGTAACACCCCGCCTCCGCTAGGGTCACTCGCAAAGGAATGCACTAGGTTTAGAGGGGCATTATTGGTAAACATGCACAGAAATATCACAAGACAGAACATATAAAATAGCGGAAGTAAAATCAAACTTTCATAACATGAATAAATAAGGTCTAAAGCCTTTTACATCAGAGTACATCAAAACCTGTCTTGCAATAATAAAGAAGCATAAAGACTTTTTCATAAATTATTCCCCAAGTAAAAACAGTAAAGTAGCCATAGCCAAGAAAAGTCCAAGCCATCCATGATGACCGTCAAGCAGAAGAAGTCTGAACTAAACAACAGTATTTCCTTCCTGTAACCTGGGGGGGAAACGGAAGAAAAGAGGCGAAACAAAACGGGTCAGTCAAAAAGACTGAGTAAGCCCTATCTACTATTAGCATAAAAACTAGTAAAGTTAACTGACATGAGAAACTGAGATGAACATAAGCATGATGACAAGATAGATAAGCTAAATCAAAATAACAGGATGAACTACTGAACTCAGATAAACTAAGGTGTCATGATAAATTACGATGTCAAGATAAAACAAGGTATCCCATCGTCAGGTTCCTATCAAGTATAATATCCCCAAGATATCTATCACGTATAACATCCCATGGTATCTATCCTGTCTTTTAGCTCTGCACCTACCGTACTAGTATCCCCACCGCATCATGTGTTAACCATGAATGACCCTTACTCAAAAGTCGTGTAATGGCCCATGTCAACCTAATATATCGCATATATAGGTTACTCAACTCGTATGTTTTATTCCATGTAAAAGTTCAGTCTCTTGTCGTAGACCATACGGGCTTTCCCATGAGATTCTATACTACTTTAACATAGTTCCATGATCCTTAAGATCGTTTTGGGCTGTCACCCTATATCTAACTAGGGTCTTTCAACATGAATCATCGTTTGTACAACTAGGACTTATGCTACCTAGGACTACTAGGGATTATGCTTACCTATTGCACGTTTTCGTATCTCGGTTTTGGTTCAACCACCAAGGGCCACTAGGAATTACGCTAACCGTCAACCGCGCCCTTTTTCCCACGCATTCATCGTGAATCGTTTTTTTTCATGACTGTATGCACATGTATCACATCGTGCCATCCGAGTCCTGTCACAGGGCAGATCAGGAAATACAGGACTCGGTCGGGAGCTTTCGATTTATCTGCCGATGCAGATGCTAAGGTCTGTTTTTTTCTATACGTGGCTATGGTCCCACGAGACCACTCCCTCAACTAGTGAAAGACAAGACAGGATAAATCCTGTATGAGAACACACTACTGGCTAACCCACAATCCTAGCCTTACCGCAACCATAATTAGATAGCAATTATGGTCTTTTGGGTGTTCTCTGCCTTTCCGTACGTACACGCTTGACCAAAGATGGTAGGTAGCCTGACGAAATGCTATCTAGGGTACGACCGTGTATCATCGACTATCCCCTATCCATCCCCGTCTTTAGGTCGCTCGTATAGCAACCAAGGCATACTCTTGGTTCTTCTAACGCAGACCTTAACCTCTCATGAGCCTAGTATGATCACCTGGCAGCTCACAGAGGGATACCAAGAATATCCTCACGTTCCCCGAAGCCGCTGCTTCGTTACCCAGTTCGCTGGAGCCTTTATCTAAATCAAATACTTGCTCCTACTCGTATACTTAAACGATGACCTACCGTATCAGGTTACTCATCTATCTATGAACTGGTCTAAATTTCCTTGACTAAGAATCATTACTTAGTTATTCTTCAACTAAGGTTTACCACTTAGCCTTATTCCCGATTATCCTTGTTAACTACGATTATCCACCTAATCCTCAGAACTAGGGTTTACATAATGGATTAAGTGTCACTTAAGTTCATGACTTAACCCGTCTACAAATCATGTCAAAATTGGCTAAGTATCCAAGTTCAAGACTTAACCCTACAAACCATGCTCAAGTTGGTTAAGTATATATTAACTTGACCCTATCAAATTACTGAGTCAAAATCGGTCAAGCATATTTAAGCGATTCGTGACATAGCCTTATCATGTTTTCACGTTAGATTGGTTAAGTATAGGTTAACTTAACCTCAATAAATTAACGAGTTAGATTGGTTAAGTATAGGTCACTTAACCACATCAAATCATCATGTTAGATTAGTTAAGTGTTTAACTTAACCCCATTAAACTGCCAAGTGGGATTAATTAAGTCTAGGCTAACTTAACCCCATCCGATTTCCATGTTTAGACTAGTTGAGTCTAATCTTAACCCCATCCATTAACTGTATTTTTCGGTTAAGTGTCATTAAGAAAACTTACTTAACCTTACCAGATTATCGTGTTGGGTTGATTAAGTGTTGGTTAACTTAACCCCGTCCACTAGTCATATAAAAATGGTTAAGTGTCATTAGGCAAATCAAGTTACTTAACCTACCCAACCTTGTCATGTTTTGTTAAGTATCATTGGCCTAATCAATTTACTTAACCCATTGTCCATGTCATATTTGGTTAAGAGTCATTAATCAAATTAACTTAACCCTATCATGTGGCATTAATTACTTAATGCACCTCAACCTCTCACATTAGACTTTGTTGTGGTTACTAGTTAAGCCGGTCGGTTCCGGGTAGCTTTACACCACAACTTGGTCTAACCTCGGGTTCAAGCACAACATGACCAACTTCTCAACTTGGGTCCTATTGTTTGCAACTACTAGTTAGGCCGGTCGGTTCCGGGTAGTTTTACGTTGCAAACTCAACCCAACCTCGAGTTGGTCACTTTCATGTTTAGTCTAGTGTCATGTTCATATTCAAGTTTTTAAGAATATGGGTAGACCTAACTTAATAGGTAAATTCCCAATTCCATAGTATGGGTAGACCTAACTTAATAGGTAAATTCCCAATTTCATATTTTCAAACATACTCACATGTCAACTTCCATGTTATATTTCAAGTCATGTTTTCAAGTTGTATTTTCATGTCATTAGAAATTACCCATAACATAACCCAACGCTTTTAAAATCGCATATACGTTCGCAACAACGTAATGGATTAAAAGAAGAGACTTGGCAAAGGCATGACAAAAATGGATATTAAGCCACAAGTTAATCATGGTAGCAAATGAGGCACAAATGTGTTCATTAACTTGCATGTTACATTCTTAAGCCTCAAAAACATGCATAAACCCAAACTTGACACATAAGCGAATCATGGTGACAAAAGACATGGAATGATGACTAGTAACTCGCATATATCATCATATAAGGGTTATGACTTCATATGCAAGTTGACATAAAGGTTATGAGGGTTCTCATGTTGCATAATGCAACATTTCAACATAAAGGTTGTAGCTTTAAGATCAAGATAATGACTTCTTAAACTTGCATGACATGATAGCATGTATCAAACTCAATGATCAAACTCAAACTTGCAACATGAACATTTAACTTCATAGTTAATATCTAAGAGTAGGGAAAGGGCTTACATTGCTATGAAGGCACAAATCGAAATGCAAAACAAAGATTGAGACATGCCATCATCCAAAAACCCAAAGATGAAAGCACCAAATCAATAAAAACCCCATCTTGATGAACCAAGATCAAAGCTTTAGCCTTGAAATCAACTTGAGAAGCTCTCATACTAACATAGAGACTCTCTAACACTCACATGATCATGAAACCTCTCATAGAAATTTACTTAGGAATTTTAGAATGAGAGTGGAGGCCATGAGAGTAAAAATTTTGCCATAGTTTAGTTGCATGAGTGAATAATGAGGATTTAGGGGTAGGTTAGGGGCTTATTTATAGAGATTAGGATTAGTTAGGACCCTTAGATTAACCCTAGGATCAACCTGAACCATCAGATTTCGAACCAGGCCCAAAAACCTAGCCAAGACAGAAAATAGGTGCACCAGGCAAAACTGCCCGGCCACCATAAGTCGACCCCCAAGTCGACAGGGCTGTCGACTTGGGTCAAGCAATGTCGACTCCCAAGTCGACAGGGCTGTCGACTTGGGGTACCTGGCGGGAATTTTTCCCGCCTAGCCTTCCAGCCCTTATTTTCGAAATTAGAACTCGTTTTTGAACTTGAATTTTCTGAAAACTTCGTCGGACCATAACTTGGTCATACGGACTCCGATTCTCGAAAACTCAGACTCTATTTCGCGTATTTTTCCGAGACGGACGCAATGGCTTAGCCCGTTTTACTTGATTCAGAATTTAAAATTAAATTCTGCCTTGATTCTCGTTTTAACATGTTATCGAAATACGGGTTGTTACATTCTCCCCACCTTTTAGGATTTCGTCCCCGAAATCTCCAAGTTAGGAAGAACATATCCTACCATCCATCATTCATCTACTCAAAACATCATCCACAAGCAACCATTGTCCTTAGATGATTTCTAATGTTGTATGAATATATGCAAAACGCGTGTGTACATGTTCCTTAGCTAATGCTAATGATCAGGCCTGAATAATCTTTCTAATGCAAAATATGTATAGTGCCATGAATCCAACATGTATGCAAATAATCCTAGTCATATAGATACTATATGCGTGCACAATCATTCATTCATATGCAACAACCGCATGATAATACATTCGATTTCATCCATAAACAAGTATAAATACTCGTGCATATGCAATATGAAATGTGACCGAGTCGAGCTAGTATCTAATGTGTATTCGCACATCCACGAGCAACCACTTACAACCACTTGCAACCATATCAATCATAACATGTTTCAAATACATGTTTTCATCCATAGGGTTCTACCTAGGATTCCCTGGAACAGGGTCGAGAAGATAAACAAGACAAACTCCTTACGGGGTTTGTAACAGAAAATAGGACTGAGAGGATGTCCACAAAAGATAGCCTACAAGTAAGCTCCACAGAAAACAGGGATCAAGGATATACTCCCAAAAAGAGATATCATGCGCGTATCTAGTCTTTGACCATCAAAGTCGTATTTCCTTGAGCTTAATTCCATTGTGCCTTGACCGTCTTTTAACTTCGCGATTTCGTAGCTTCTTATTTCCTGTTTCCATAACATGAGCTGGAACTCATTTCTTCGTCGCCTCTCGTTCCACTTGCACACTTGGCGCAAACATGACTCCGTACTCATGATCTCATGCAAGCTTTCCAAAAATTCACTAGTGAATCTTGGATCTCGTTTATATACTATAAGGTATTCCATGTAGAAGAACTTTCTCTTGAAAGTAAACAGATGTCAACCAGGTTATCATGCGCACTTACTAGGGTGGTCTCTATAACCCACGCATAAATGAAGTAAACCATCCGTCTTATTGGCGAACACCACTCGATCGGGCTTCAAATTTCCAATAAAGGCATCAAGGGATTCTAAGTAACTAGTCATGACAGAACCTCAAAAAGGTTACATGATACTTCGAGGGTATTACCAAGGCTAGTCAAAAGGTCTAACTACCCCCTATCAAAATCGAGAGTGGCACCCCCTACTGGATAACCACTTCATCCCTAGAATCCATCCATAGCTTATAAACATAAGCATTATTTCCAAACTCAACACTTGGCATAGACATTCTCAAATCCAAACAAGTCATGTATAAATGGACTGATTCTCCAATAGGACTTTGAGACAAAAATGGGATTCTCTATTACGCTAGTACTTAAGGTGCAGAGACTCAATTATCGAAGAAGACTTAAATGATACGAAAAAGAAGTCCTAACGGGATGATAGAGAAGAAAAGTTAAACCTTTAACAAGATCGTTACCCTCCTTCCGAGGTACCCTAGAGATGAGAGCATACTATTGCCCTCCCGATGATCTTGTCCTTATCCCACAATACTTAACTATCCGCCCCGTTTTACCATGCCAAAGGTACTCTCTCGTCATGGGTTTCATTGTTCATCTTTCTCCCTCCTTTGAGGACTAAGCCATACCAACAAGTTGCTCATCCTTAAGCTCGTATCCTTTATCCTCTTTCTCACTATCCTTTCTTATAGCGCGGCCACTGGTCTCTCGAGAACCACCTCCATCGTATGGAAAGCACTTTCGTAGATAGAAAAGACTAGTCGCAGTTAAAACCACTGTGACTACAGATGGAGGAAAGAAAGGAAAAGAGATTCAATTAAGGAAACAAGGATAGTGCTAATGGCCTTTGGGGAATAGCCTTTCTCTTTTAAAAGAAAATTTTCTTGAAAAATGCTTCTTTGTAAACGATTTTCAAATAGTTTTCAGAAGGTCTTTAAAAACTTTTGCCCAGTCTGGTAACCTTCTGCTCTGATACCACGTGTAACACCCCGCCTCCGCTAGGGTCACTCGCAAAGGAATGCACTAGCTTTAGAGGGGCATTATTGGTAAACATGCACAGAAATATCACAAGACAGAACATATAAAATAGCGGAAGTAAAATCAAACTTTCATGACATGAATAAATAAGGTCTAAAGCCTTTTACATCAGAGTACATCAAAACCTGTCTTGCAATAATAAAGAAGCATAAAGACTTTTTCATAAATTATTCCCCAAGTAAAAACAGTAAAGTAGCCATAGCCAAGAAAAGTCCAAGCCATCCATGATGACCGTCAAGCAGAAGAAGTCCGAACTAAACAACAGTATTTCCTCCCTGTAACCTGGGGGGAAACAGAAGAAAAGAGGCGAAACAAAACGGATCAGTCAAAAAGACTGAGTAAGCCCTATCTACTATTAGCATAAAAACTAGTAAAGTTAACTGACATGAGAAACTGAGATGAACATAAGCATAATGACAAGATAGATAAGCTAAATCAAAATAACAGGATGAACTACTGAACTCAGATAAACTAAGGTGTCATGATAAATTACGATGTCAAGATAAAACAAGGTATCCCATCGTCAGGTTCCTATCAAGTATAATATCCCCAAGATATCTATCACGTATAACATCCCATGGTATCTATCCTGTCTTTTAGCTCTGCACCTACCGTACTAGTATCCCCACCGCATCATGTGTTAACCATGAATGACCCTTACTCAAAAGTCGTGTAATGGTCCATGTCAACCTAATATATCGCATATATAGGTTACTCAACTCGTATGTTTTATTCCATGTAAAAGTTCAGTCCCTTGTCGTAGACCATACGGGCTTTCCCATGAGATTCTATACTACTTTAACATAGTTCCATGATCCTTAAGATCGTTTTGGGCTGTCACCCTATATCTAACTAGGGTCTTTCAACATGAATCATCGTTTGTACAACTAGGACTTATGCTACCTAGGACTACTAGGGATTATGCTTACCTATTGCACGTTTTCGTATCTCGGTTTTGGTTCAACCACCCAGGGCCACTAGGAATTACGCTAACCGTCAACCGCGCCCTTTTTCCCACGCATTCATCGTGAATCGTTTTTTTTCATGACTGTATGCACATGTATCACATCGTGCCATCCGAGTCCTGTCACATGGCAGATCAGGAAATACAGGACTCGGTCGGGAGCTTTCGATTTATCTGCCGATGCAGATGCTAAGGTCTGTTTTTTTCTATACGTGGCTATGGTCCCACGAGACCACTCCCTCAACTAGTGAAAGACAAGACAGGATAAATCCTGTATGAGAACACACTACTGGCCAACCCACAATCCTAGCCTTACCGCAACCATAATTAGATAGCAATTATGGTCTTTTGGGTGTTCTCTGCCTTTCCGTACGTACACGCTTGACCAAAGATGGTAGGTAGCCTGACGAAATGCTATCTAGGGTACGACCGTGTATCGTCGACTATCCCCTATCCATCCCCGTCTTTAGGTCGCTCGTATAGCAACCAAGGCATACTCTTGGTTCTTCTAACGCGGACCTTAACCTCTCATGAGCCTAGTATGATCACCTGGCAGCTCACAGAGGGATACCAAGAATATCCTCACGTTCCCCGAAGCCACTGCTTCGTTACCCAGTTCGCTGGAGCCTTTATCTAAATCAGATACTTGCTCCAACTCGTATACTTAAACGATGACCTACCGTATCAGGTTACTCATCTATCTATGAACTGGTCTAAATTTCCTTGACTAAGAATCATTACTTAGTTATTCTTCAACTAAGGTTTACCACTTAGCCTTATTCCCGATTATCCTTGTTAACTACGGTTATCCACCTAATCCTCAGAACTAGGGTTTACATAATGGATTAAGTGTCACTTAAGTTCATGACTTAACCCGTCTACAAATCATGTCAAAATTAGCTAAGTATCCAAGTTCAAGACTTAACCCTACAAACCATGCTCAAGTTGGTTAAGTATATATTAACTTGACCCTATCAAATTACTGAGTCAAAATCGGTCAAGCGTATTTAAGCGATTCGTGACTTAGCCTTATCATGTTTTCACGTTAGATTGGTTAAGTATAGGTTAACTTAACCTCAATAAATTAACGAGTTAGATTGGTTAAGTATAGGTCACTTAACCACATCAAATCATCATGTTAGATTAGTTAAGTGTTTAACTTAACCCCATTAAACTGCCAAGTGGGATTAATTAAGTCTAGGCTAACTTAACCCCATCCGATTTCCATGTTTAGACTAGTTGAGTCTAATCTTAACCCCATCCATTAACTGTATTTTTCGGTTAAGTGTCATTAAGAAAACTTACTTAACCTTACCAAATTATCGTGTTGGGTTGATTAAGTGTTGGTTAACTTAACCCCGTCCACTAGTCATATAAAAATGGTTAAGTGTCATTAGGCAAATCAAGTTACTTAACCTACCCAACCTTGTCATGTTTTGTTAAGTATCATTGGCCTAATCAATTTACTTAACCCATTGTCCATGTCATATTTGGTTAAGAGTCATTAATCAAATTAACTTAACCCTATCATGTGGCATTAATTACTTAATGCACCTCAACCTCTCACATTAGACTTTGTTGTGGTTACTAGTTAAGCCGGTCGGTTCCGGGTAGCTTTACACCACAACTTGGTCTAACCTCGGGTTCAAGCACAACATGACCAACTTCTCACATTGGGTCCTATTGTTTGCAACTACTAGTTAGGCCGGTCGGTTCCGGGTAGTTTTACGTTGCAAACTCAACCCAACCTCGAGTTGGTCACTTTCATGTTTAGTCTAGTGTCATGTTCATATTCAAGTTTTTAAGAATATGGGTAGACCTAACTTAATAGGTAAATTCCCAATTCCATAGTATGGGTAGACCTAACTTAATAGGTAAATTCCCAATTTCATATTTTCAAACATACTCACATGTCAACTTCCATGTTATATTTCAAGTCATGTTTTCAAGTTGTATTTTCATGTCATTAGAAATTACCCATAACATAACCCAACGCTTTTAAACTCGCATATACGTTCGCAACAACGTAATGGATTAAAAGAAGAGACTTGGCAAAGGCATGAAAAAAATGGATATTAAGCCACAAGTTAATCATGGTGGCAAATGAGGCACAAATGTGTTCATTAACTTGCATGTTACATTCTTAAGCCTCAAAAACATGCATAAACCCAAACTTGGCACATAAGCGAATCATGGTGACAAAAGACATGGAATGATGACTAGTAACTCGCATATATCATCATATAAGGGTTATGACTTCATATGCAAGTTGACATAAAGGTTATGAGGGTTCTCATGTTGCATAATGCAACATTTCAACATAAAGGTTGTAGCTTTAAGATCAAGATAATGACTTCATAAACTTGCATGACATGATAGCATGTATCATACTTAATGATCAAACCCAAACTTGCAACATGAACATTTAACTTAATAGTTAATATCTAAGAGTAGGGAAAGGGCTTACATTGCTATGAAGGCACAAATCGAAATGCAAAACAAAGATTGAGACATGCCATCATCCAAAAACCCAAAGATGAAAGCTCCAAATCAATAAAAACCCATCTTGATGAACCAAGATCAAAGCTTTAGCCTTGAAATCAACTTGAGAAGCTCTCATACTAACATAGAGATTCTATAACACTCACATGATCATGAAACCTCTCATAGAAATTTACTTAGGAATTTTAGAATGAGAGTGGAGGCCATGAGAGTAAAATTTTTGCCATAGTTTAGTTGCATGAGTGAATAATGAGGATTTAGGGGTAGGTTAGGGGCTTATTTATAGATATTAGGATTAGTTAGGACCCTTAGATTAACCCTAGGATCAACCTGAACCATCAGATTTCGAACCAGGCCCAAAAACCTAGCCAAGACAGAAAATAGGTGCACCAGGCAAAACTGCCCGGCCACCATAAGTCGACCCCCAAGTCGACAGGGCTGTCGACTTGGGTCAAGCAATGTCGACTCCCAAGTCGACAGGGCTATCGACTTGGGGTACCTGGCGGGAATTTTTCCCACCTAGCCTTCCAGCCCTTATTTTCGAAATTAGAACTCGTTTTTGAACTTGAATTTTCTGAAAACTTCGTCGGACCATAACTTGGTCATACGGACTCCGATTCTCGAAAACTCAGACTCTATTTCGCGTATTTTTCCGAGACGGACGCAATGGCATAGCCCGTTTTACTTGATTCAGAATTTAAAATTAAATTCTGCCTTGATTCTCGTTTTAACATGTTATCGAAATACGGGTTGTTACAATTGTAGTAGTAGTTATTCATCATCAACAACCTTGACCTGGGTGCACACATCTTCCTCTAGTTGTAGCTCTAAATGAATTAGTACCAAATCATGAATCACATTGCTTCAATCTATGCTTGAGCCATCGGTACCTACTCCACAACACACACTCTGGTCGCTTCATTCAACTTTATCGATTCAGTGCTTTGTCTATGGTTTCTGAATATCATATAATGATTTTTCAAAGTAACATTGTTGTTCTTATTTAATAGGAGTGTTTTGGACATATGTATGGATGAATGTTTGCATAAATATGTGATATATAAGTAACATGATCACTTAGTAACTATAGAAAATTCAAGGTGTGTGTTGTACATAAATGGGTTCAAAACTGTGTATAGAACTACATATCCATTCGATGGCTCATATATGTTAGTGCAATAGAGTGGGCTCAGCTTAAGGCATATGTTAGACCATATAGGTTAGAACCATGTCATTAACCATTGTAATGTGCTTGACTTATGCATGGGCTAGACCATGTCACAGACCATTGTAAATATGTTTGATTGAGACCTCGTTTCACGAAGTTTTGACCATGTATCATTATATTGTTTGAATGTACACATGAAAAATGATTAAGGTATGATTGGCTACCGTGATAATTTTGGAAATATTTAAGAAAGTATAGTGTATGTTATAGAATAGACATACAACACTTGCCTGACTGTAGCTTGACCCTCCTCCTATGTTTTTCCTACTTGGTTTGATAATTAGCTTAGTAAGTGTGGAATTCCTAGTGATGTTGAATAGTGAAAACGACGAGGATCTACATATAAATAACTAATAGGTTGGAACCCGTGCTTCGCACATGGGTAATTACGTGATACTGGCAGTTAAGTTCAAGATAGATATGGGCAATAACCATGTGGGGAACATAAGTTTTTATCTATCTGTGTTTGTTATAGGCTAATATGGAATAATAAAGTTCCTTGGCATATAGATTCAGAAGGCAGACAGATGTGAACGTTAGAGGTGAAGTACAGTAGTACACAGATTTAAGAGATTATTATTTAATGTCTGAAAGAACAAAAAAATGGGCGCACAAAAAGTAAATTATAGATTATTGAGACAATACAAATTTCGATCTCGAGTTTTGTTGTTCCCTGATTTTGTTAGGAATTTTAATCGACTTTGGTTGGTTTTCACTTGACAACCTTGATATTTGTTTACAGTAGATCCGTAAGCTTTTGTAGTTCCGATATATTTTGTGTAGTTCGCAATTTATTTGTTTACGCATACTAATTATTTGATCCACAACACATGCGGCTATAAACCTTATTCATACTAAGGCTTTACCTTTTCTGAAGTTATATGTAAGCAGTAGGAGTGTTTATTATTCAAACAACTTATGACGTAGTGATCCCAACAACACTTGGTTTTAAAATTTATTTATCCTTTGCTTGACCAATTTATTCAAAGTTGGTCTTCCACGCACAAAGTGATTACAACAACAGTTGTAAATAACATATTCTTGATAATATAGAATGGACTAAACATTAATTTCCTGTAAATTTGTAAGACCACTAACATGCAGTAACATTGGCATATAAAAAATAGTGAAAGCAAATATAGTGAAACATAATAAAATGAACACATGAGTAGTAGGTGAGAACTGGAACAACTTTATTTTCTATACGCAGAGGATAGTAAAAATGGAAAGCAGGTTCAAGTAGAAAATGGAAAAAGGGTACATTACGGTGGAAGAAAGAGGAGGTTCAAACACATTTTAAAAAAATACACTACATACGTAAAAGTAAAAAAGAAAAACAATAGCTGCACTGAAATTATTAACGTTTGAAACGATGGGAGACATGTAGGAAAGGAAATGTTTAAAGTGGAAGGGTGGATGGTGAGTTGAGAAGACCATCAAATTTTCTTCTTATCTTTCTTCTGTTACTTTGCTTGGTTTGTATCATTGTAGTTCGCTTGTTACACTTAATCTTGGTATTCCTGGGAAATTTTTCACAAGTTGGTAAGTTAATTTATGTTATCTGTAGAGTTACAAAGGTATATGTGTAGAAGAAATAGGGTAAGTTAGAATAATTATTTATAGTGATACAGTAGAACATATGTTGGATATTAAAGTATGTAGAATTGAATACTTACAATGATTGTTATTCCATGTCGTGAACTCCTCCTACTTGCATTTCGCAGTGTTGATGAAGTCATTGGGCTTCCATTTCCGTACTTTATAACTTCGTTGTGCATTAGCAAGCATAAATAGTAAGTAGGTAGGCATAATTGATATGTAATTTTAATGTAGTGTTGTAATACACAGCTGATTATTATTTTTCCTTAAGCGATGCATCGGTGATGGTGCTTGGAGTTGTTATGTCAAAAGGTTGATGGAGCGTCATACTTTCCTCAGTTTGTGTTGCGGACTGTGAAATAAGAATAAAATAAAAATAAAAATGAATACTAATAATTTTGTTGTTGAATAAGGATGGTAAAATATGGGGTACAAAAGCAACACATACCTCGGCTGCTATTATGTCAGAACCTTTGTCTTTAATCTTTTTGACAATTTTTTTGGTAATTACATACATATCTTTGTTGTTCATGTCATGGTTGGTGGACCTGAATTCAAACAGGGCATCTACACTAGCATTATTTTCAAAAATATTTAGAACCTTTTCTGCTCCGTTTTCCTAGTTAATTTATTAAACGTAATAAGGATGATTCAATAAGGAAATTATAATGTGAAAAAGAAGAGAGTAAGTGTGCAATATAACCGTGTTAAAAATCCTTAGCAACTCATCTACTCCTATACCAATAAGTGCTTTTGTTTCTCGATCAAAGGCAGATGGTCGACGACCTTGATGCATCTTAGATATCCACAAGCAAACGATATCTACGGAAAATGTTTTGTTAGAAGTCGATCATGTGTTACAGTACTAATGTTAAATAACATGGAAAAATACCTATGGACTGGGCTGGTCATTGAGAATTCACATTTGTTGCAAATATATCGTTCGCCTTCCTTTTGGGAAGTTGAGTTGCAAAGAATGCAACATAAGTAGCTCCAAGTAGAAGTTGCTCTCAATTTCAAAATATTTTTGGTTATGATATATTTTTTACCCTAAAATATCAACAGTAATTGTTATTACAATCACGTAGATTCATCGAAGGTAAATAAATTGCGCATTGTCTATAATATGTAGTTAATGAAATTTAGCAATACTAAGAGTGTGTTGGGATCCCTCCTTAATTGGAGAGTTTCTAGAAAATTATAGACGTTTCTAGAGAAATCTAGAATTTTCTAGAATGTTCCGGAGAACTCTAGAGAAGTGTAGAACCCTCTAGAAGCTTGTGGAAGAGTGTTAAATCCTCTAGAAGCCTGTGGAAGAGTGTGGAACCCTCTGGAATATTCTGGAGACGTGTGGAGCCTTCTGGAACCTTACGGAAGAGTATGGAAGAATAAAGAAGGGAATGGAAGAGTGTAGAGATTCCTAGAGAGTGTGGAGCATTCTAGAGAATCAAATTCTACCGTCGGATGCAAGTAATCTCCACCATTCATTATGGAGGTTGAGTAGTATAAATAGGAGAAGGAGTCCTATTACTAGCCATCCAAGAATTCAAGGAAGAAAGCCACTTCTTAGAGTGAGAAAAATACTTGAGAGTTAGTAAGCCTCTTTGAGAGAAAAGAGAGATAGCTTAAGAAGTATTTATCCTTAAGCTTGAGTCAAGTGTGAGTTACTTTTGTAATCAAATTCTTGTAATCCTACTATTCCTTTGTATAGTGGAAGAATCTCCATATTGGAGAATTATAAACTCTTGTGCACCCGTTGCTACTTTTAATCTTAACTGCCTATCTTAACTTCACGAAGCGGGAAAGACCGAGATTTCCCCAACAGTGGTATCAGAGCAAGGTTCATTTGTAGCCGTAATCAAGCTCGTGTAAGTTCAAGATGGAGGATAATGTCGCGCATGATGGAGACATGTTCAAGCTCACAGCCAACAACTACTCCTATTGGGAGCCAATGATGGAGGACCACTTGTATTGTAAGGAATTGCATGAGCCCATCATCTACAAAGATAAAGTGGCAGGGAAGAGTGATGCTCAATGGGAACTGTTGAACCGAAAGGCTGTTGCTATGATCCGTAAGTATATTGAAAAAACTCTCTTCGAGCATGTTTCTACTTATACAAATGCCTATGAATTATGGACAAAGCTTGAGTCCATGATTCAGAAGAAAACGCCTCGCAACAAGGCCAATTTAGTTCGACGGTTGGTGAAATTGGAGTATAAGGATGGTCATAGTATGATTAAGCACTTGAATAACTTCAAGGGGCTCGTAAATCAACTAACAAAAATTGATATGAAGATTGATGATGAGTTACAAGCTCTTCTACTCCTCAGTTCCTTACCGGAAAGTTGGGACACACTTGTTGTTACACTTAGTAACTCAGCTCCGGAAGGAAAGTTAACTATGGATACCATCAGTGATAGCCTTCTTGGTGAAGAAGCAAGGAGAATGGAACGAGATGAGTCTATTCATCCCGAAGCTAATGTTGTTGGCAATCCGGGTAGGAATGAAACTCGTGGACGTAGTAAGAGCCGAAATCCACATCAATCTCGAGGAAGATCCCAAGTCACGCTCGAAGATTACATGTTATTACTGTGGAAAGATAGGTCACAAGAAAATGGAATGTCGAAGCTTCAAAAGAGACCAAAAGGCCGGTAATGTTAAGCCTGACCAAATAAGCCTAACGAAGAAGCAAGAAGAAAAGAGTACTACTGCCATAGTATTGAAGGAAGATCTGTTATATCTCGTTGGTGAAAGTAACATTCTAAACATTGCTTGCGATGAGAGTTCTTGGATTATTGATTCTTGTGCTTCCTTCCATGTTACTCCACATGAAAACTTCTTCTCATCCTACCAAAGAGGTGACTTTGGCACGGTGCAAATGGGAAATCAAGATATAAGCAAGATTGTTGGAATAGGAGACATCACTCTGACGACAAGCACCGGGTGCAAGCTTATTTTGAAAGATGTGAGGCATGTCCCAACCATGCGCCTCAGTCTTATCTCCGCTGGAAAGCTAGATGATGATGGTCTGATGAATTACTTTGGTGAGGGGAAGTGGAAGCTCACCAAAGGAAGTTTGACGATGGCTCGAGGAAAGAAGGTAGGCTCATTGTATGTAATGCAAGCTAAGCTATGCAAAGAAGAAGTAAATGTCTCTACTGATGATATGGACATATGGCATCAACGACTTGGGCACATTAGTGAGAAAGGTCTTCACATACTCATTCAGAAACAGCTCCTCCCTAACGTGAAAGGTAAACCACTTCATCCTTGTGCTCATTGTTTAGCTGGAAAACAACACAGGGTTGCTTTCCAAAGATCTTCTCCGCCCACAAGGAGAAAGAACATTCTAGACCTCGTGCACACTGACGTATGCTTGATGTCTGAGAGATCCATTGGTGGTGCTCTACATTTTGTCACCTTCATTGATGATCATTCAAGAAAAGTATGGTTGCACCTGTTAAAATCAAAGGATCAAGTGCTTGATGCCTTTAAAGAATTCCATGCTCTAGTGGAGCGTGAGACTGGACGGAAGATCAAGTGTGTACGATCAGATAACGAAGGTGAGTATAGAGGCCCTTTTGAAGTCTATTGCAATAAATATGGCATTAGGCTAGAGAAGACTCCACCCAAGACACCACAATTGAATGGGCTAGCTGAGAGAATGAATCGAACCATTGAAGAAAGAGTTCGTTGTGTGCTCTCTCATGCTAAGTTACCCAAATCATTTTGGGGAGAAGCTATAATGGCTGTGATCGACATTGTCAACCTCACACCATTAGTTCCTTTGGATGGGGCCATTCCTGAGGAAGTTTGGACTGGCAAGAGGGCTTCATATAATCATCTCAAGGTGTTCGGGTGCAGGGCATTTGTTCACATCCCAAAAGATGAGAGAGCTAAGCTTGATGCAAAGACAAAGGAGTGTATCTATCTTCGTTCACCTAAGGATGAATTTGGGTACCGGTTGTGGGATCCAATTAACAAGAAGGTTATTCGCAGTAGAGATGTTGTATTTTTCGAAGACCAAACAATTGAAGATATCAAGAATTCAGAGAGGCCAAAGTTGAGAAGCTATAAGAATACTGAAACTACTTTGGTTCGACATGAAGATAATAACACCCAAGAAAGTAGTGATGCTGAAGATCATGAAACTCATGATGAACCGGTCCAGGAAGAACCTCAATCTAGCACTCCAATCGCACCAGAGCCAAGACGATCCTCAAGGGACAAAAGAGCATCCAGCCGATACAACACAAAGGAGTACGTTACGCTCACTGATGAGGGGGAGCCTCAAAGTTATAAAGAAGCAATGAGTGGTTGTCATAAAGAAGAGTGGAGAATAGCCATGCAAGAAGAAATGCAATCCTTGCATGAGAATAATACATATGAACTAGTGGAGCTACCAAAAGGGAGAAGAGCTTTGAAGAATAAGTGGGTTTATAGAATCAAGACCGAAGAGAACTGTTCAAAGCCTCGATACAAAGCTCGGTTAGTCGTTAAAGGATTTGGACAAGAAAAAGGTACTAACTTTGAAGAGATATTCTCTCCCGTGGTAAAGATGTCATCAATCCGAGTTGTCCTTAGCCTAGCAGCCGTGCAAGATTTGGAGATCGAACAACTCGATGTCAAGACGGCATTTCTACATGGTGACCTAGAGGAAGAGATCTACATGGAACAGCCTGAGGGATTCAAAGTTCCAGGCAAAGAAGATCTAGTGTGCCGTCTCACAAAGAGTCTATATGAACTTAAACAAGCACCAAGACAATGGTACAAGAAGTTCGACGCATTCATGGCAGAACATGACTTTAAAAAGACGGAAAGCGATCATTGTGTCTTCATAAAGAGGTATGTAAGTGGTGACTTTCTCATACTTCTGCTCTATGTTGATGATATGCTAATCATTGGACAAGATCGCATAAAGATAGTTGCTTTAAAGAAAGATCTAAGCAAGAGCTTTGCCATGAAAGATTTGGGACCGGCTAAACAAATCCTTGGAATGAGAATAACTCGTGATAGATCAAAAAGACTGTTGTGGCTATCCCAAGAGAGATATATTGAGAAAGTGTTGGAAATGTTCAACATGCACAAATCAAAGCCGGTTAACACTCCACTAGTTGGGCACTTCAAGCTAAGTTCGAAGCAGAGTCCGACAAGTGAAAAAGACAAGGAGGAGATGAAGAAGAAACACCACTCATCTGTAGTAGGAAGTCTCATGTACGCAATGATATGCACAAGACCAGATATCGCTTATGCAGTTGGTGCTGTCAGTCGCTTCTTGGCTAACCCAGGGAATGAGCATTGGGTTGCAGCCAAATGGATCCTCCGATATCTACGTGGAACTTCCAAAAGATGTTTATGCTTTGGAAAAGGAAAACCTATGTTGGAAGGATATACAGATGCAGACTTGGCTGGTGACATTGATTCAAGGAAATCAACATCGGGATACTTAACCACTTTTGCAGGGGGAGCTATTTCATGGCAATCAAAGCTACAAAAGTGTATTGCATTATCCACTACAGAGGCAGAGTATATTGCAGCTACTGAAGATTGCAAAGAGATGTTGTAGGTGAAGAACTTGTTGCATGAATTGGGAGTGGATCAAGAAAAGTATGTCTTGAAGTGTGATAATCAAAGTGCAATTTACTTGGCAAAGAATTCAACATTTCATTCCTGCACAAAGCACATTGATACAAGATATCACTAGATCCGAGAAGTTCTCGAAGAAAAGCAAATACACCTTGACAAGGTTCACACAGATGAGAACTGGTCTGACATGATGACCAAAGTAGTACCAACAAGAAAGTTTGAAGATTGTTGTCAAGGTGCCGGCATACTACTACCCCCCAATTAAGTCGGGAGGGGGAGATTTGTTGGGATCCCTCCTTAATTGGAGAGTTTCTAGAAAATTCTAGACGTTTCTAGAGAAATCTAGAATTTTCTAGAATGTTCCGGAGAACTCTAGAGAAGTGTAGAACCCTATAGAAGCTTGTGGAAGAGTGTAGAACCCTCTAGAAGCTTGTAGAAGAGTGTAGAACCCTCTAGAAGCTTGTGGAAGAGTGTGGAACCCTCTGGAATATTCTGGAGATGTGTGGAGCCTTCTGGAACCTTACGAAAGAGTATGGAAGAATAAAGAAGGGAATGGAAGAGTGTAGAGATTCCTAGAGAGTGTGGAGCATTCTAGAGAATCAAATTCTACCGTCGGATGCAAGTAATCTCCACCATTCATTATGGAGGTTGAGTAGTATAAATAGGAGAAGGTGCCCTATTACTAGCCATCCAAGAATTCAAGGAAGAAAGCCACTTCTTAGAGTGAGAAAAATACTTGAGAGTTAGTAAGCCTCTTTGAGAGAAAAGAGAGATAGCTTAAGAAGTATCTATCATTAAGCTTGAGTCAAGTGTGAGTTACTTTTGTAATCAAATTCTTGTAATCATACTATTTCTTTGTATTGTGGAAGAATCTCCATATTGCAGAATTATAAACTCTTGTGCACCCGTTGCTACTTTTAATCTTAATTGCCTATCTTAACTTCACGAAGCGGGAAAGACCGAGATTTCCCCAACAGAGTGTGACGTACCCAACAGTTAGAAGTTCGTATATCATCCATCATTTGCGAAATGGCTGAGTGAACATCTTCTATCGGTCCAACAGGATTGGATGAACTATTACTGTGTAGAATTGCAATATAGAATGACATACCTTGTTGTGATTTGTGAGTAGAAGCTAAATGTTATGAAGGACGGAATGTTAATATTTAAAATATAAAAATATACAGCGAAAAAGGATGATTACCTATTCAATATCATTTTTGTCTCAGCAATGTTGATGTTCTTATGTATCTTAGTTGCAAATGTTGAATTGAATGTGATTTAGCCTGCAAGAAAAATTGTTTCAATACACAAGTGCAAACATTAGTTGTCATTGTGTTTGTTCAAATTTGTAAGCATAAGTACTTTAGTGTATAAACGTGAAAGTTTGGATTAAAGGTTTTTGCGTCCAAAGTTAGACACGGTAGTTGAGGCAACCATAATTGGGAATGGATCAACAGATGCGTCAACTATCGATTCGTCAAGTAAGTCCTTTTCGTCTGACCATAAAGAAAGAATATACGTTTTTCCACTGGAAAATAGGTAAGCTTTAATTTATATGGCACACAAATTAGATAATAAATTATTTAATGAAATTTTTTCTAGTGGAAAACGTATATTCTTTCTTTATGGTCAGACAAAAAGGACTTACTTGACGAATCGTTAGTTGACGCATCTTTTGATCCATTCCCAATTATCGTTACCTCAACTACTGTGTCTAACTTTGGACGTAAAAACTTTTAACCCAAACTTTCGCGTTTATACACTAAAGTACTTATGCTGCCAAATTTGGACAAACACAATGACAACTAATGTTTGCAACTATGTATTGAAACAAATTTTCTTGCAGGCTAAATCACTTTCGATTCAACATTTGCAACTAAGATATATAAGAACATCAACATTCCTAAGATAGAAATGATATTGAATAGGTAATCATCCTTTTTCGTTGTATAGTTTCTATATTTTAAATATTAACATTCCGTCCTTCATGTCATTTAGCTTCTACTCATAGAATACAGCAAGGTATGTCATCCCATATTGCAATTCTACACAGTAATAGTTCAACTAATCCTATTGGACCGATAGAAGATGTTCACTCAGCCATTTCACAAATGATGGATGATATACAAACTGCTAACTGTAGGGTACGTCACACTCTTAGTTTTGCTAAATTTCATTGACTACATATTCTAGACAATGCACAATTTATTTACCTTCGATGAATCTACGTGATTGTAATAACAATTACTGTTGATATTTTAAGGTAAAAAATATATCATAATTGCAACTATTTTGAAATTGAGAGCAACTTCTACTTGGAGCTACTTATGTTGCATTCTTTGCAACTCAACTGCCCAAAAGGAAAGCAAACGATATATTGTAACAAATGTGAATTCTCAATGACCACCTAATCCATAGATATTTTTCCATGTTATTTAACATTAGTGCTATAACACATGATCGACTTCTAACAAAACATTTTTCGTAGATATCGTTTGCTTGTGGATATCTTAGATGCATCAAGGTCGTCGACATCACTGCCTTTGATCGGGAAGCAGAAGCACTTATTGGTCTAACAGTAGATGAGTTGCTAAGGATTTCTAACATGATTATACTGCACACTTACTCTCTTCTTTTCCACATTATAATATCCTTATTGAATCATCCTTATTATATTTACTAAATTAACCAGGAAAACGGAGCAGAAAAGGTTCTAAATATTTTTGAAAAAATTGCCGGTGTAGGTGCCCTATTTGATTTCAGGCCCACCAACCACGACATTAACAACAAAGATGTGTATGTAACTACTAAAAAATTTGTCAAGAAGATAAGAGACAAAGGTTCCGACACAATAAAAGGCGAGGTATGTGTTGCTTTTGTACCCCATATTTTACCATCCTTATTCAACAACAAAATTATTAGTATTCATTTTTATTTTCATTTTATTCTTTTTTCACAGTCTACAACACAAACCGAGGAAAGTATGACGCTCCATCAACCTTCTGACATGACAACTCCAAGCACCATCATTGATGCATCGCTTAACGAAAAAAAATCAGCCATGTATTACACACTACATTAAAATTACATATCAATTGTGCTACATACTTACTATTTATGCTTACTAACGCACAACGAAGTTACACAGTGTGGAAATGGAGGCCCGACGACTTCATCAACACTGTGAAATGCAAGTAAGAGGAGTTCACGACATGGACTAATAATCATTGTAAGTATTCAATTCTACATACTTTAATATCCTATATTTGTTGTACTATCTCACAATAAATAATTATTCTAACTTTCCCTATTGATTCTACACATATACCTTTGTAACTCTACACATAACATAAATTAACATACCATCCTGTGCAAAATATCCCAGGAATACCAAGATGAAGTGGAACAAGTGGACTATAATGATACAAACCAAGCAAAGTAACAGAATAAAGATAAGAAGCAAATTTGATGGCCTTCTCCACTCACCATCTGCCCTTCCACTTTAAACATTTCATTTCCTACATGTCTCTCATCGTTTCCAACGTTAATAATTTCAGTGTAGCTGCTGCTTTTCTTTTTAACTTTTACGTATGTAGTGTATTTTTTTAGATATGTTTGAACCTCCTCTTTCTTCCATCGTACTGTACCCTTTTCCTGTTTCTACTTGAACCTGCTTTTCATTTTTACTATCATCTGCGTGTGAAAAATAAAGTTGTTTGAGTTCTCACCTACTACTCATGTGTTCATTTTACTTTGTTTCACTATATTTGCTTTCACTATTCTTTATATGCCAGTGTTACTGCATGTTAGTGGTCTTACAAATTTACAACGAATTATTGTTTAGTTCATTCCGTATTATCAAGAGCATGTTATTTATAACTGTTGTTGCAATCACTTTGTGCATGAAAGATCAACTTTGAATAAATTGGTCAAGCAAAAGATGAATAAACTTTAAAACCATTTGTTGTTGGAATCACTACGTCACAAGTTGTTTGAATAATAAGCACTCCTACTACTTGCATATAACTTCAGAAAAGGTAAAGCCTCAGCATGAATAAGGTTTATAGCCACATGGGTTGTGGATCAAACCACACACAACCTTTCTAGAGTATAACCAGATAAGCCCGTGCAGTTATGGTTATGCACGTCTATCCCAGTTTAGTGAACGCTCTAGAAATCTTGCCCAAAACTCCATAGGAAATGACCACATTTCCACATTCACATAGGTAAGTTTATCAAGAGTACTCCTGAAGGTAGGTACTCCACTCTAAATAGAGTATAGATCTCATTAAGAGTTTCTAACCCATCCTCTAATCACTTCAGAAACATATGCTTCTTAATATATAAATTTAGCATGTTCATCTACAATCACAACACAACTTGTTTTTACCTATTGAACCTAGTTCTTTGGATCTCCAATCATTTAGATTGGGTTCCCTTTATGCGTGATCCCACAATCTCAGGGCAATAGTCTCATTCTTTTAGAATCATTAAGCACTTTCTTTCTGGTCAGCCCTTTCATCAAAGGATTTGCCAAATTATCATCACTTCATATGTGATGTTCTTTAACAATAATGTGCATGCGATTGTCATTTCTTGTCGTTGTAATATTGGTTCTGTACTTTTTTCAATAGCCGTCAAATTGTCATCACTACATATGTGATGTTCTCTTACAGTATTGTGCTTACAACTGTTGTCTTCTACCCTTGTAATAACGGTTTTGTATTTTTTTTGCAATAGTCGCAGAACTATCGCAATAGATTACACCATATGGGGATCTCAACTAGCAGATTTCTTTAGCACTCCACTTCTTTACTAGTTATGGCTAGTGCTATTATCTCAGTCTCTATAGTAGACTAAGTCAAAATAGTACGTTTCCTGGATTTTTCAAGAAACAATTCCTCCAGTAATGCTAAATATATATATAGCCATTGTTCTCTTTTGAATCGTCATATAAAGTATTCAAGTCTACATCGGAATAACCTTCAATAATAGCTGAAAATTTTTCATAATGTAATCCAAGGTCCATGGTTTATTAAAAGTATCTCATGACCCTTTCAATAGCATTTTAATGCTTTATACTAGGTCTACTGATAAACTTGCATAATACTCCCATGACATCGGCAACGTCGGGTCTAATACAATCATTGGAAAACTGAAGCCTGTCAATAATGCTCACATAGTCAGACTGTCATACACTTTTACCAGTGTTTTTTTAATAAATTTACACTAGGATCATATGATACACCTGCAGGTTTATAGTCAAATTAATGGTATTTCTTTAGAATCTTCTCAAAATAATGAGATTGATCCAAAGAAAGTCCTTTTTTTGGACCTAGTAATCTTAATACCATGATTACATTCGCCTCACTTAGATCGTTCATATCGATGTTAATACTTAGTAAGGATTTAACCATGTTTATGGCATGAATATTTGACCAAAAATTAAGTAGGTCAGCTACATGTCGACATATGATAATATAAATGTCATTTTCAGATTTTTAATAAATGCATTTATCACTTTCATTAACTTTAAATCCAAGTGAGATTATTGAGTTATCAAATTTTTCATGTCGTTTTTTAGATGTTTGTTTTAAACCATATGATGAATCATCTAATTTGTAAATTTTATGTTCTTGACCATGAACTATAAATTATTCAAATTGTCCCATATAAATTAGTTGTTCCAATTCACCATTTAAAAATGTAATTTTAACATCTTTTAATGATATTTTTCGTCAACACCAGAGATAGGTCTATGTAAGTGGACCTAAGCGGAAAATGAGGTTATTTAGCTTTCACGAGTCTGAGTTAGTTCACGATTTCCTAGATATCAAGGTTTAGAGCCAAAAAGATTAGTTACTCTTCCCTCATTGGGGTGAGCATCACGCTTAAGCGACCCAAGAACCAACAGTTATGTTGGGACATAGGTTCCCTAAACACAACCCTCGATAAAGAGGCTAAACGGCTTGTAGGAAGGGGTTATACAAAAGCTTTGTGGAAGGAACTAATCTTAAGTAGGGATCCATGACCATGTAGAGAGAAATACAGTGTGTCGTATAGGAGATAACTAAGTAATCACATAAAAAACTCATGAGAAAATACGTTACGTGTTAATCCACTCTTTATTAATCTTTGATTTGAAGTACGTAAGTGAGTACAATGGAAATCTCCAAATTGATTTAGAAATTAGGCTTTACTCTAGAGAAAGAGAGTACAAAAATGAGAAATGAGAAAATCGCCTCGAAAATGAGAACCCTGGGGTCTTATTTATAGACAAATTGGGACTCCTTTTGGTTTTGGGCCAGTAGAACCCCCTGTCAGTCGCCTCTCCCTTTGGTCCTGGGCGCTTTAGCTTTCGGCCACTCTTTTGGCTTTGCTTATTACTTTTAAGATGCCAGTTCTGGCTCTCGGACGGATGGTCCCGGTCTCTAGAACTTCCTTTTGATTATCATGTCTATCTTCTTTGTATCAATACCAAGCCTGTCGGTGTGGATAGCTTTAGTATGACTCCCCCGGTTTTGGCTTCTGGATATATAGTCTTTCGTATGTAGATTTTTCTGGTCATGAACTTTCAGTCTTGCTATTAGTTCTTTATGAAACTTGTCTTCATGCTTCAAGTGTATGGTTTTGGATCCTCTACCCTTGTCGGTATCGACACTAAGCAAATTAGTGTGGATAGCTTGTCTCTTTCTGAGGTTCCGCCTTGCCTTTCGGTAGATTCCTGAAATATATATCAGCTTCCCGAAGGGCTGCTTCCGGTAGTCTATTAATTGCTTACTAAAGTGGCCTCTCGGAAACCATCTGATTAAGGTTTCAGTAGATGGCTCCCGGATGATCCCCTTATGCTCTTATTCTTCGATGTATCGGTATTAAGAGAGTTAATACTGATAGCCCTCACACTACTAGGTCTCGGGTTGCAATGTCCTTTGCTTTCCTCTTTACTAGCTCTCGGTTTTGGATGACTTCTTGTCGGTTATCCTTCCTGCCGGAATTCTGGTAATTTATTTTTGTACCAGATTTTGAGGTTCCTTCTTTGTTGAGGGTTCCAGTTGCTTGCCCTTCCAGAGACTTCCCTTAGACTTTCAGTTTTACCCTATGCTTAGCTTCTGCTTACGGAGGATTCTTTTATGCTTGCGGCGATCTGCTACCCTTTAACCATCAGCCTGTTTCAGTGTTAATTTTGGTAGTAACATTTGCCCCCTAGTAAAGGGGTATTTTCGACTTTTGAAGTCAAATTTTTGAATGGATTAATCGTGTTTTCTTCCTGTATATATACCCTCCTCATTTCGCTTCATTAGTCCTTTCTCTTCTTCATCATTTCCTGAAAAAGTTATCTCGAAAAAGCATTAGCAATCTTTAAACAAGTATCTCGGTAAGTCATTTATGCTTCGTTTTATGATTAGAATGTTGTTGGCTAATCCCGAGCTATTGTAACTATCGAATTCGCTTGTTATAAACAATTCTTAGTTTCCTATTTATCAGTTCTCGACAATCGGTTCTAAACTTACTCGGTAGCTTTAATTAGCGTTTTTATTTGATTTTACTCTCCTGAAGATATCCAAGGGATAGCTTATTATCATTATTAGTATATCTTTAAGAGAATAAGATCCTGCCCTTTCGAGCATTGTTCTTATCTTATTTCATGAAATTAAACAGATTGTACCTGACATCATGGGAAAGAAACATATTGCTTTTAAACCTGATAGGAATACCCCTCTGCCGAATGATCTTTCCGCTTCTAGGAAGGTTAGTGCTGTTGAGAAGCATTCCCTGATTTCATCACAAGGGCAAGTTAATGTTGTTCTTCAAGATTTTAGCATTTCTGGCATTGAAGCCATTCCTCCCCGTGAAATGGACACCATCACTTCCCCTTCGGAAGGCTACTTTACTTACTCTGCTACGCATATCTGGCACGGGGTTTTATCCCCTTTCCTAATTTCCTTCGTCGTTATCTACAACACTTGGGAATTGCTCCCATCTAACTTTCTCCCAACACTTACACCTACCTATTGGCCTAAAACTCTTATCCTTAGAATCAGGTGATGGTTCTTTAAGCCCTTCTACAATTGATTACTTGGTTCGCCCTTCCAAATTTAGTGACACGAACCCTCAGATTTTTCGTGCGAACCCCATGAAAAAAATGTTATCTAAGGGAAAAGACTGGGAAACTCAAATTTTCTTTATCCGATGCCCTCCTAGCATTTCCGACAGCTTCCATACCCCAAGTATTCATATCTGAAAGCTATATATATATATATATATATGTGTGTGTGTGTGTGTGTGTGTGTGTGTGCGCGCGTGCGTGTATGTATATGTATTTATGGAGCATCACCTTACCTTCTTTATTTTTTCTTTCCATAGAAGCTGCATTCAAACTACCGAGTTTTGTAGATAAGGAGGTAATTGATCTTCTTGGCACTGCCTCTAGGAAATATGGTAATATGTCTTTGCTACCAACCTCCTCTATTCTCCGAGGGCATTGCTTGTCACCAGCCAGTCAATCCATTATTGGGTAGCCACCTTTGCTCTTGCTTAGTAAAGAGATTCTTTCTTGACAATCCAGGTTCCACTTCCTTGGTTCCAAGGGATAGAGTTTCTTCTTTTAAGGATTCCTTGTTAAAGTCTAGAGAAAATGTAAAAAGGAAGCTTTTGGAAAGGAGCTAGAAAATTGTCCGTCGAGAAAGTCTAAGGATGTGGTAGCTGGCCTTGATTGAGGAACCTGATGATAAACCCATCAAGGGTTGTGTAATGGTTACTTTCATGTCCCTTTTTCATATGATAATGATAGTAAAAGCCCTTCCAATTTCCTTTCGTACTTGGGCTTCTTCCTTACGGATGGCCAATAATCGAGTTCTTGCTGGGTTCAGAAGTAAATGTTTTCCATTGAGGTGGTAAAGTGGTACTCATTAAGCATTCTGGGTATAAAGTTACTTCCTTGTCGCTGGAGTTTAGCCCTTTAGTTATTAAATCCTGTCGTTTCATCCATATCCTTGCTTCTTCTTTTCAAAGTGCCTTGAGACTGAAGCATTATCCATTTAGTCCACTTGGAAGCAAAGTGCTTAAAATCATTTATCATTTCTCATTCAAATACCATTCCTTTGGGTAGCTCATAGATAGCTTCTCTTATATGAGAGAAGGGGTTATACTCCTTTGGCGTAGAATCATTGTGAGTGAATTTTGATGTTTGCTCCATGTAGAAAGGGATATCGTTCCAATGATCAGAATCGTATTGTTTTACTTCCCTTTTCCACTTGATTATTTGCAGAGCTTCCGTTCGTAACCTTTGTTCTTCTGTCACTCTTGGGTCAGTAGTACCTGACATAGCCATTTGAGATCCTGAAGACTCTTATTGGGACTTTTTCCCATAATCTTGCTTCTTCAAAGCTTAGTCCAACCTCGGACGGAACATCACAGTTAGATATGAGGTAATGTTAACCACAAGGGCGGAGGTTCAAGAACTCCTTCTAGCGCCAAAATGTTAACAATATTTTTCGTCAACACCGGAGATAGGTCTACGAAAATAGATCTAAGGGGGAAATGAGGTTATTTAGCTTTCACGAGTCTGAGTTGGTTCATTTCCAAGATATTAAGGTCTAGAGCCCAAAAGATTAGTTACTCTTCCCTCAATGGGGTGAGCATCATGCTTGAGCGACCCAAGAACCAATAGTTATCTTGGGACAAGGGTTCCCAAAACACAACCCTCGATAAAGAGGCTAAACGGCTTGTAGGAAGGGGTTCTGCAAAAGCTTTATAGAAGGGTTTAAGCTTAATTACGTATTTGTGACCATGTAGAGAGAAATACGGTGTGTCGTATAGGAGAGCTAAGAAATCACATAAGAAACTCATGAGAAAATATGTTAAGTGTTGATCCACTCTTTATTAATCTTTGATTTGTAGTACATCAGTGAGTACAATGGAAATCCCCAAATTCATTTAGAAATTAGGGTTTACTCTAGAGAAAGAGAGTACAAGAATGAGAAATTAGAAAATCGCCCCGAAAATGAGACCCCTAGGGTCTTATTTACAGATAAATCGAGGCCGCTTTTACTATTGGGCCAGTAGAAGCCCCTGGCGGCCGTTTCTCGCTTTGGTCCCGTGCGCTTTAGCTTTCGGCCACTCTTTTGGCTTTGCTTATTGATTTTAAGGTGCCGGTCCTGACTTTTGGACGGATGGTCCCGGTCTTTGGAACTTCCTTTTGATTATCATGTCTATCTTCTTTGTATTAACAACAAGCTTGTTGGTGTGGATAGCTTTAGGATGACTTTCATATATAGGCTTCCAGATATATAGTCTTTCGGATATAGACTTTCAGCCATGAACTTTCGGTCTTGCTATTAGTTCTTCATTAAATTTGTCTTCATGCTTCAAGTTTATGGTTTCGGTTCTGCCACCCTTGTCTGTATCGACACTAAGAAAATTAGTGTGTGTCCCTTTCTGAGGTTCCGGCCTGCCTTTCGATAGACTTTTGAAATATATCTCAGCTTCCCGAAGGGCTGCTTCTAGTACTTTATTAGTTGCTTACTAAAGTGGCCTCTCAGAGACCATATGATTAAGGTTTCGGTAGATGGCTCCCGGATGATCCCCTTATGCTCTTGTTCTTCGATGTATCAGTATTATGCGAGTTAATACTAATAACCCTTTCACCCTGCTAGGTCTAGGGTTGCAATGTCCTTTGCTTTCCTCTTTATTAACTCTCGGATTTGGATGACTTCTTGTCGGTTATCCTTCCTGCCGGAATTACCCTGTCGGTAATTACTCTTCGTGTTGGATTTTGAGGTTCCTTCTTTGTTGAGGGTGTCAGTTGCTTGCCCTTCCGGATGCTTCTCTTAGGCTTTCGGTTTTACCCTATGCTTAGCTCCTTCTTACGAAGGATTCTTTTATGCTTATGGCGATTTGCTACCCCTTCACTGTTAGCCTGTTTCATTGTTAATTTTGGTAGTAACAACATCTCTTTTAAAATTATGAATATATGCAAGTGAAGTTAATGCTCGAATGGATGTAGTTCCAGTTATAGGTGAAAGGTGTCAATAAAGTCTATATTCTTTCTTTGCTTACATCCTTTAGCTATTAAATGGGCTACATATTTATCAGCTGTGCCATCATATTTCATTTTATTTTTAAGCATTCATTTATTGCGTATAGATTTACAACTAGGTGGTAAATCAAATAAGTGCCAAGTCTTATTGGATTCCAAAAAATCCATCTCATCATTTATAGCCTCTTGACAAAAATCGGCATTTAGTGAAGATAAGGCCTCTTGAAGGTTTAAGGGATCCTCCTCTATAGTGAAAGTACAAAATTTGAACCAAAATCTTTTGTGGTTCTTGCTTTTTTTACTTCTTCTAGGTTCATTTTTGGAATGTTCATTAGGTTTTGTTCTTATATGTGATAAATTACTTGATGTTCCCCTACTATTCATTAATTTAAAAGGAAATTTTATTTCATAAAAATCAGCATCATTTGATTCAATTATATTATGTGTATTTATGTTATAAAATCTGAATGCTTTGCTATTAACAGTGTAGCCAATAAATACACATTCATATGCTCTACTTGGTAATTTTATTCTTTTAGGGTTTGGAATACGAACATATGCCAAGCATCCCCAAGTTCTAAAATAGGACACATTGGGTTTGTAGTATTTCAGAATTTCAAATGGTGAAATTTTACTTTTTGATTTAGGGATTCTATTTAGTGCATAACACACCGTTAATAATATATCCTCCCACCAATGTTTTGATGCACCATAATATAATAAAATGACAAGTACTAATTCATAAAGGTCCTTTTTTCCTTTCATCTTTAATGTTCATTTAAGGTGAATAAGGTGCATTTCTTCCATGTATAATAGTAATTCAGAATAGAACTAGATTCATATTTTGTTCCTCTATCACTACGAAGTCTTTAAATTTTCTTGTTTGATTGATTTTCAATTTCAGTTTTGAATGTCATAAACATATCAAATGCATCACTTTTATTTTTCATGAGATATACATATGTGAAATCAGGACAACCGTTGATAAAATAACGGTGTCCGTGTCTAGTCAATGTTATTCATTTTCACATAAAATATACTCATTGATTATTAAATCTACGTCATTTGAGTAATGTCATTTCTTAATGACATTTCCAAAAAACATTATGCATGTAGTTAATGTCCATTTATAATAAATGCATTTTCAAATTTTGCATTCAATTAATCTCAAATTTAGTGACATTTTCAAAAAAACCTTCTTGCATTTAATTCTTATTGTCCATAAGATGTACATAAGTGACATCAGAATAACCATCAATAAGTGTAATAGAGCAGAGATTATTTTTACACATTACTTTAAGTGGTTCACATGAATTAACTTCGAAGGTCCGATTTCTCTAATACCAAAGTCACATTTTCAAAATAGTAATTTTAGGTCAAAAGTAAATGCAACATTAAATTCCAATGCTTCCATTTTTAATTAAGTATGGTTCTCTAAAGCGATTGTTTTAACTTACCACCTGAATTAGAGATATCATTTTTATCTCTAACGATGACATGAATATGTAATTATATTTATATTATTTGGTCAATCTTTTTTTTGGCATGGCCGACTGGCTTTATAGTGGACCAGCCACTTTTAATTAGAAGGAGGAAAGAGCAAGAGACCCCGCAAAAGTACACAGTCTCAAGCATGTTTGAAGTGCCCGCACACTGAAAAGTTACAAACTGGAGGAAAAAATAATTAATCAACTACAAACAGATGAGATGTCAAAACGGCAACATAAGAAGAGCCAAAACATCACACTAAGAGAGAAAGCCTAGATATCAAAACATGAGGAGATTCATTCCCCAACATCGAAAGAATCCTCAAGAGAATCAGGAGGAATATCATGAGAAACAAAATCCTCAAAATAAGAGGCAAGCCTCGAGTCATATAGTGGATTTCCAGAGGAATATATAATCGATCTATCTCAGGATGAGTCATCCACCATTAGCCGATTCGAATCACCAAATTTCCCACCAAGAGCAATAATGAAATCACCATCAATAACCAAATAGAAAAGACAGCGATATTCCCCAACTTCACCGGAGAGAAAGTGGAAGAAAACGCCTGTGTCAATATTGTAACGCAAGTCAGACCGACAATGCCTCCAGCAACTCTCAGCAGCAATCCACATAATTGTAGGAATGTAAGGCACAGGCGGAGGGCTAACAGGAGGATCAATAGTAGCATCTGAGAACAATTCTGGATTAGGTAAGGGTGGAACAAAAGGAGGCAGAGGAGGAACAGGAGGGACGACTAATGGTGTATTGGGAGAAGCAACTGGGAGAGAAGACAGTAAGACTGACTGAACTGCCTTACGAACCCAACAGGAAGTAGGAGGCTTAGGAAGTGGAATCTTCTCAGGAAAGGGTATAGGGAGAGGATGTTTACAAGTAGAGGTTATGTGAGCAAAGGAATAGCATGAGGTACAAATTTCAAGTGTCCAGCCTTATCGCACTCTAACCTCAGCAATAACACCAAGAGCAAGCAGAACCTTAGTCGAAGAGGGAAGGGGTTTGCTGGGGGTAATTTCAATGAGGGTTTTGGCATAAATTAATTTAGTACGAGCAGAGGTAATTTCATCAAAGCATCTCAATTTACCAATGTGGCAGGCAAGCCAATTCAGACCAATTAACGGTTGAAGAACCGACGGGATATGTGAGAAGTAAGTCCAGACTGGGATTGATAACCGTTGTTCTCTGGCACTGGAAATGTAAGAAGACCGTGCAGATACTATAAAAGGTTTACCTTCAATAAAAGGTGGCTCGGATTGCAACGCTAGAAGGCGCTCTTCAGGAGAAGAAAATTTGATGTAATACATAGTATCAAGATAGATTACCTTAAGATCTCCCCTAAGCCTCCAAATTCGCTTGAAAAGGGAAACTGGATCATTAATACGCTGCAACGGATCAAGAAAACCCCCCACAACATAACCAAACCAAAAGCTAGCACTGACTTCCAATAATTCGAGGATAAATTGCGATACTCCATTGACCACAATAGGGTCATATTCCACAAGACGGTAAGGACCTGCATTAAACGACAGGGAGGTGAAAAGAGACGTCCAAGATTTTTTGGGAGAACCAAGAAGCTCGGGCTGCTGTTGGCATTCATAGGCATTTCAGCAAGCAGGTTGTGGGTGTGAGGTTAAAACAGGATTGATACCACCAGACAGGGCAGTGGCATCCAACATAGACAAACAACCCAAAGAGACATCAACATTCTTATTTTTTCCAATCACGGAACCATCCACTGGCGAAGCAAGAAGGCCACCAGCGAATGCAGATCCACCAAAGGAGTTAGGGAACTTACAAAGTTAATGTTGGCAGCTGAATGGGTGACCACCGAAGTGGGCAGAGCCGAAAATCCTCTGGAGTTGGAACTGGAACCAGGCGGTTAGCCATTCTCCATTCAACTCTGCTCCTCTCGCTGACTGTGAGATTATGATTGTGGAAGAGTGGCGAGAAACGAGGCTTGCGAGACATCAGGAACGAAGAAAGAAGAGAGGAAAAGTAAGCAGTGCGAAAGTCGAGAAAACTAAGATCTAGGAAAAAGGGTCCGCCATTTTTTATTTATTTCTTCAAAGATCTTGATTTTTTATTTGGTCAATTTTAATTGTACTCAAATCAACCTTATTTCAATCAAAATTAATTTCAAGGTTTACTGTCTTTTCCAAAAGTCTCTTAATAGATTTTTTTTCTCAAATAGCAAATTAATGCAAAATCCAAAATAATTATAGACAAATTCTTTCCAAACTGGGAGCAATTTGTCAATTATACCAGCAATCTAAAACTGTTAATCTAAAGTCATACCTTCGGGGATGATATGAAAAGCTATTATGAAGCTCATGTGATGCATCTCCACTGGCCATCGAAAGTTGAAACTTGGATGATGGAGTAGCATCGTCCACATTTGCAGTCGAAGCAACTGTTTTTTTTTTTTTTTTTTTTTGGAAACGTCTTCAAATTGTCGGAAACAATGGTTCGATTGAGTCGTGGAGTAGGTCACTTTCTTGAAGACATTTCGGCGATCTGCTCAAGGTGCAAAGTAGGTCCTAGTGTTCGCCGCCACCTCTAGGATAAAACAACATCTTTCTTGTTTTTTCTTTCTATATCGGATCATTTGCACATATGAAGTCGATTATGTTTGCACTCTAAAATAATACTGCTTAAGTTTTTTCTTTTCTTTTTATTTTGTAAAAGAACGGTGGAGGAGAAGATAAAAAATATATGTTTTTTTAATCTTTCTGAGGAAGAAGAAGAAAGAGGGTTTTTCTTCTATATTCTCTGTATTCTGTATATTTCCCTGTCTATGACCAATTTCTTATATAGAAGAAATGGTAGCTATGTTAGTGAGAGGAAAATTGGACTATAATTAATACCATATTAAATAAAAGAAACATTAAAAAAAATTGCAACTTTTAACATGTAAATTGCATACATTTCAAAAGAGATGAATGTTAATAAATATTAATTTATTATCATTCATTGTAATATTTTAATACCATGTATTAAAATAAAGAAAATGGTCAAAAGATTATAACTTATACAATGTAAATTGTATATATTCCAAAAATAACAAAAGTTAGGAAATTTAGTAAATTTGTTATCATCCATGGTAATATGTTAATGCCATTTATATTTTGTACAAAAATGCTACTATGACAAAAAAAGTTTTTATCAAAAAGTACACCAGAGACAAAAAAATAGGAGGCCCACCCCTTGAATTACACAAATACCCCCCCTGAATTCAATGCTTACCCACCTGAATTCCGGAATTACCCTCGTTTCTTACTTTTTGACAAAAAAAAAATCGGGCTTTCTAGCACTACCCTCTAAACAGCTCAATCAAATACAAGCATGTGTGTATATATATAAATGATATGTAAATGTAACAACACTCGAAAGAAAATTAGTGATACAAAATATAATACCGTTTATAGCTTTCAACGGCTCTATGCATTAATGACTCATAAATATGTTGTTTGTAATAAAATCGCAACATCTCAAAATAATAATGGCACAAAATATGTTACCATTATTAACTCACAATGGCTCAATCTGTATTTATTCTTTTTTTATAATGAATTCACAGCATGCTCCAAAGGTCCACATAACATTATAGGCTTATTAAATGGTATGTATGGTTGTATTAGTTGTTTCCAGATAGGTTGCAGTTTAAGTGTAATCGAAAATCAAATAATAATGGCTACCCTCCATCACTGGCTACCATTATTTGATTCATTTTTAGGGCATACTGGCTATCCACAAGACTCAATTATATTGCTTGGAGATGGAACAATACCATGTATCACACTCACCCTTGGAGGAAATATTACTCAAGGACTGCGAAAATCACTGATAATTAAAGGCCATTGAGATCTTATCAATCATATATGTGTTGGATATGTTGTACGCCATATAGTTGGCATTGTGATTGTAAAAACATCCTATAGTTTTGTGGTTCTGCCTCACAATCCATTATACAGATATGTATAATGGTTCAGTTTGCTATTCCTCCTGCTATGAACATAGGGACAATGACCCAGCTATTCGATGTGGGACAAGAAGAGTGCTCAATCATGTATTTATGACCTACTTGGTATCTGCACTGTCACTTACCGTATGGATTACAGCCTTCATGTCCATTTTATCTTAGTTTTGAACTCGTATTAATATTACTATGATTATGGACTACAAGTGTAAGCATCGAGGATATTATAGGTATTATTCAGTCTGTATTCGCAACACAGAATTTGAAACAGAATATTACTGTTTCTAATTTGTAACAGAATAAAAGCGTTTCAAATTAGAATCAGTACTGCTATCTGTTTAAAGTAAACTGATTTGCACTTAAATCAATTCAGCGATAGAAGAATTTTGTCTGTCAAACAGTGCCAGTATGATACCGCGCACAAATTAACCAATACCACAGTATTGGTCCAGTATACAGAATTATCCTGTATACACAATGAAAGGTAAACAACAAAGAATTGAAACCTAACCGAGTTCGTCTGAGGCCTGTATCGTACAGTTTCCTTAAGACTTTCAGTCGAAGCCTCCCATGATACAACAGACGCGAATCTGCTCGAGATTGTAGCGAGTATGCACTGGCTGAGATGTAGTAATTCGAGAAATCAGACAACGGAGGAAAAAGAAGAAAATTAATTCCGTGAATGATTTGATCAGAATCATTGTATATATAATTTTCCAGTGGATGCGTTAACGGGTCGCACCCGTTTGAAAAACCGCGTCCGTTGTCATTTGAATTCAAATGAACGCGTCCGCTCATTTGAATTGTAACGGGTCGCACCCGCTTGATTCCAACGGGTCGCACCCGCATTCGCATTCGTGCCAAAAAAAATCTGTTCGAAAATTGCTTTGTTTTTCGAAGCAAAAATAAGATTTCTTACTGGGCCCAAGCCCAAGCCCAAGCCCGGCCCGGCCCAGTTCGGTTCGGTCGGACGGGCGGGCGGCGCGCGCGCGCGCGTGTGTTTGGTTCACATGATGTAGGTCCTCCCCCTCGCACAAAATTACCTGACCCTAAGGGCCAATATAGGGAATGAGGAATGGACATAAATACACACATCTTATCTTATCTTTGGCAATGTGGGACTAAAGTAAATTTCATTCATACATTGATTTCTAACAATCCCCCACATGAATGATAATATACTTTTTCCCCCACACAAAGTGTAATATCTCAGACTACATATGGAATAATGTTTTATTGAGGATAAGTAGATATTTCACTTTGAACTTTCCCTAGTTGAAACTCATCGGATATACTTGGCTAATCGGTGAATTATTTCGTCTTGAACCGTCAGCCGTTATTGTATAACCAGACAATAAGTTTAACAAACATTATTTCCCTTATCACCCAATCTCTTGGTTGTGTTCATTTTGGTCCTGAAACACTTTTCTGGTTCTACGAGTGTATATAGAGAATATAAGCCTTTAATATTCTCATAGAGCCGACCCAGCTCACACTAACATAGGTGATCGCTACCATTAGGAGTATCCTACATATACCCCACTTGTTATTTTACAAGATATGGTCATCATTAAAAAGCATAGCTTTAACCTGTGAAACTTCTGTAGGCATGCATTTTATATTGTGCACCATAGGAATGGAGTAGGATTAAATGCATTACATCTTGAGTTATTCAGAACTGGTTTGCCTATTGATCCTAGTCCGTGGGATCTCCAGTCGCTAGGATAGGTTTCCGTATAAGATAACTCTTGTTGGTTTAGGCTTTTAAACCCATTCCCCTCGATGCGCAGTCAATTTTCTCTCGTGATAACCCTTTTGTAAATGGATCCGCTAGGTTATCATTTGTTCTCACATAATCTATGGAAATAGTTCCATTTGAGAGTAACTGCCTAACCGTGTTATGGCGTCTTCGAATATGTCGAGATTTGCCATTATAAACAAAGTTTTTCGCTCTACTTAGCGCTGCTTGATTGTCGCAGTGAATACATATGGTCGTTACAGGTTTAGGCCAAAGTGGAATATCTTCTAAGAAGTGACGAAGCCATTCTGCTTCTTCGCCTGCTTTATCTAAAGCAATAAACTCAGATTCCATCGTTGATCGAGCTATGCATGTTTGCTTAGTAGATTTCCACGATACTGCTGCTCCTGCTAGAGTAAAAACATAACCACTTGTGGATTTTGACTCCTCTGAATCGGCAATCCAGTTTGCATCACTATATCCTTCTAATACAGCTGGATATTTTCCGTAATGCAAAGAATAATTTGTGGTATTCTTTAAGTATCCAAGCACTCTCATTAGTGCTTTCCAGTGTTCCTTTCCTGGATTACTTGTATACCTGCTCAGTCGACTTACTGCATAGGCTATATCTGGTCTCGTGCAATTCATAAGATACATTAGACATCCTATTACACGAGAGTATTCCAGTTGCATTACACTCTCATTAGTGTTTTTATGTAGTACTTCTGATGGATTAAAAGGTGTTTTTACTCCTTTAATCCCAAGATCTTGAAATCTTTCAATCACTTTGTCAACATAATGTGACTGAGAAAATTCAATTCCATTAGGGGTTCTTATTATTTTGATTCCCAAAATAACATCTGCAGCTCCTAAATCTTTCATATCGAAATTGTTGATCAGCATTTTCTTTATGGTCTCTATAACTTCTATGTTAGGACCAAAAAAAATTTAACATATCGTCCACATATAAGCAAATCATGACATATGATTGTCCAATTTGTTTATAATAAACACATTTATCACATTCATTTATACGAAAACCATTTTGCATCATGACACTATCAAATTTTTCGTGCCATTGTTTTGGAGCTTGTTTGATTCCGTATAATGATTTTACCAATTTACAGACTTTATTTTCATTTCCCTTGGACATAAAACCTTCGGGTTGCTCCATGTAGATTTCCTCATCGAGATCTCCATTCAAGAATGTCGTCTTTACATCCATTTGATGAATTTCTAGATTATAGATGGATGCAATTGCTATTAACATTCTTATTGAGGTTTTTCGTGTGACAGGTGAATATGTATCAAAGAAGTCTATTCCTTCTTTTTGACGATATCCTTTGGCTACTAATCTGGCTTTATATTTGTCGATAGAGCCATCTGCTTTCATTTTCTTCTTGAAAATCCATTTGCAGCCAATTGGTTTTATTCCAGGTGGAATATCAACAATTTCCCAAGTTTTATTACTTAGAATTGAATCAATCTCACTTTGGATTGCCTCTTTCCAACACGAAGATTCAGAAGATGACATGGCCTCTTTATATGTTTGAGGTTCATGTTCAAGTACGTAAGTGAGGAACTCAGAGCCAAATGATTTGGTTGTTCTGGCCCTTACGCTTCTTCTTGGTTCAACTTCATCAACTTCACGATGAGTTTCATCTTCATGTGGGCTACTCGATTCTTCTCGTGTCCTTTTGGGGACATTATTTCCTTCATTTCTTTTGTGTGGAAACACATCTTCAAAGAATGAAGCATCTCTTGATTCCATGATTGTATTTACATGGATATCATCTATATCAGACTTGAATACCAAAAATCTATATGCACTACTATTTTGGGCTGGCCCTAAGTAATAACAATCTACTGTTTTTGGTCCAAGTTTGACCTTCTTGGGAGGCGGGATAGGAACCTTTGCCAAGCACCCCCACACTTTGAGGTATTTGAAGCTTGGTAGATGTCCTTTCCATAAATCATATGGAATTTTTCCCGTTTTACTGTGAGGAACTTTGTTTAATATGTGATTAGACATATTCAAAGCTTCCCCCCACAAGTTCGTCGGTAAACCAGACGTTAAAAGCATTGCATTAATCATATTTTTAACGTTCTGTTTTTCCTCTCGGCTATGCCATTTTGTTATGGCGAATATGGTGCTGTCGTTTGATGAATTATTCCATTTTCTGCACAGAATTGTTCAAACGGCGATTCATATTCTCCACCTCGATCGGATCTCAATATCTTGATCTTCTTATTAAGCTGATTTTCTACTTCAGCTTTATATTTTATAAACGATGTAATTGCCTCATCTTTACTGTTTAAAAGATATACGTAGCAATATCGTGTATAATCATCAATAAATGTGAAAAAATACTTTTTCCCACCTCTTGTAGGTATTGATTTGAAATCACATAAATCAGTATGTACCAAACCTAGTGGTTCGGTGCTTCTATCAACAGTATGAAATGGTTTCTTAACCATTTTTGCTTCTACGCATGTCTCACATTTGTAGTTTTTATCCACTTGAAATTTAGGAATTAACTCTAAATTTGCAAGTTTTTTCATTTTTCGGAAATTAATATGTCCTAATCTATCATGCCATAATAAAGTTTCATGCTCAACGATATAAGAAACTTCCTTTTTATTCATAGCATTATCAGAATACATATTATTGCCGATCACGGCTACATTTGCCTTAAATAGGCCATCACACAAGTAACCCCTTCCTATATAGATTCCTGCCTTGGACAGAACCATCTTGTCTGACTCGAAGACCATCTTGAATCCCTTCTTCGAAAGCATGGACCCAGAAATGAGATTCTTGCGGATCTCTGGAACATGAAGGACATCATTCAGACGAATAGTCTTCCCAGAAGTGAACTTGAGGGTGACTGTTCCTTTGCCTTCAACCATGGAAACCGATGAATTGCCCATATAGAGTTTCTCATCTTGATCCAATTTGGTGTAGGTTGAAAAGACGGACTTATCAGAGCATATATGCCTAGTAGCACCCGTGTCCAACCACCATTGTGCAGAATTCTGGATCAAGTTGCATTCGGTCACAACTCCTGAAAAATTGGATTCATCGATGTCCATGTTGTCCACCACATTTGCTTCCGAATTTTTCTTTTTCTTGTGTCTGCACTCTTTTGCTTGATGACCAGTCTTGCCACAAACCCAACAATCACCATTGAATTTTTTGGACTTCTTCTGGTTATTCTGCTTGTCCTCTAGCTCCTTTCTTTTCTTGTTTTTGTTGAAGTGCCCTTTTTTCTTTGACCCTTCAGTAACAAGCGCCTCTTCACTTTTAGGTTGAGTGACTCCACGATTATCTGCCTCTATCTTTAATCTGACGATGAGGTCTTGTAAGGATATCTCCTTCTTTTTGTGCTTCAAGTAGTTGCGGTAGTCTCTCCAAGATGGTGGCAACTTTCCGGTAATTGCTTCAACCAGAAATGATTCACCAACTTTGTGACCTTCTGCTTCCATCTCATGGATAATAATCTGCAACTCTTGCACTTGAGAAGTCACTGACTTTGAGTCCGCCATTTTGTAGTCCATGAACTTGTCGACGATGAACATCTTCAAACTCACATTCTGCGTCTTGTATTTTGTAGCCAAAGCATTCCAGAGAGCTTTTGCAGTCTTTATGGGCTGGAAAACTTTGTACAAAACCTTATCTAGGCAGTTGAGAATGTAGTTTCTGCATAAAAAATCCGAATGCCTCCACGCATCAATAGACGGACCATCATGCTTTGGTGCATCCTTGGCATTTCCTGGTGTAGGCGGCACCGGTTCATCTTCTTCAAGATACTTTTGCAAGCCAAGGGTGGTGAGATAGAACAGCATCTGATTCTGTCATGTCAGAAAATCATCACCTTCTCCTTTGAACAATTCTGGTTTGTTCAAATTGCCAGCTTTGAGCGTCGTTTGGTCTGTTGCCATCTCTGTTTTGTCAAAAACAGGGAAAGTCTTAAGATATTATTCAGTCTGTATTCGCAACACAGAATTTGAAACAGAATATTACTGTTTCTAATTTGTAACAGAATAAAAGCGTTTCAAATTAGAATCAGTACTGCTATCTGTTTAAAGTAAACTGATTTGCACTTAAATCAATTCAGCGACAGAAGAATTTTGTCTGTCAAACAGTGCCAGTATGATACCGCGCACAAATTAACCAATACCACAGTATTGGTCCAGTATACAGAATTATCCTGTATACACAATGAAAGGTAAACAACAAAGAATTGAAACCTAACCGAGTTCGTCTGAGGCCTGTATCGTACAGTTTCCTTAAGACTTTCAGTCGAAGCCTCCCAGGATACAACAGACGAGAATCTGCTCGAGATTGTAGCGAGTATGCACTGGCTGAGATGTAGTAATTCGAGAAATCAGACAACGGAGGAAAAAGAAGAAAATTAATTCCGTGAATGATTTGATCAGAATCATTGTATATATAATTTTCCAGTGGATGCGTTAACGGGTCGCACCCGTTGTCATTTGAATTCAAATGAACGCGTCCGCTCATTTGAATTGTAACGGGTCGCACCCGCTTGATTCCAACGGGTCGCACCCGCATTCGTGCCAAAAAAAATCTGTTCGAAAATTGCTTTGTTTTTCGAAGCAAAAATAAGATTTCTGCCCGGGCCCGGTTCGGTTCGGTCGGACGGGCGGGCGGCGCGCGCGCGCGTGTGTGTTTGGTTCACATGATGTAGGTCCTCCCCCTTGCACAAAATTACCTGACCCTAAGGGCCAATATAGGGAATGAGGAATGGACATATATACACACATCTTATCTTATCTTTGGCAATGTGGGACTAAAGTAAATTTCATTCATACATTGATTTCTAACAATAGGTACAGTTTAGCTCTTTTTTGTCCTTCTGAATTTGCATGCAATCCTCTTTTCATCAAGGTTTTTGATCAAATAGAGTTGAAAGTTAGAACTTGTATCCATTTAAAATTCATGAATATCATAAACTAATTGTTTGACCTTTAATCCGCTATCAGAAAACATAACACGTATATTTCTAAGGGTGTGTTTGGCGCAAGCAAAAGCAGGGTTTTTTAGCAGAGAATTTAAGCGAAGTATTGTACTTAGCGGAGAATGTGTTTGACGTTATAAGGGGATCATTTTATTTTTATGTTGTAATTTAATTAATTTATGGTTAATTAATTTATTATTTGTTTTTAATAAATAATACGTATAAATAATTTACACAAATTAAATAATTAATTAAAAAATTATAATTTACTCTAATTCAATACAAATCAATTCCATTACGTATAGCACTTTGATACGATCCCAATGCAAAAAACCATGTCTCAAACGGATTTCATTTGCACAAGTTATTAATTTTTGAAATTTATAAAAATTTAAATTTATTAATTAAATAAATTAAAAATATATATTTATATCAAACAACTCAAAATTGGACTGTAGAGTCCCGACACGTCGAGGCCCAACAACCCAATTTTGACATGTTGGGCAAACAGATCAAAATGGTTCGTGTCCAACGAAAGCGTCCGTTGGCCGAACGCCCCGTGCATCTGACCATATTTATTTAAACAAAATTATCTGATAAAATTTGCACTTGCTTCAGATGACAGAGTATTTAATTAAAGTAATATAATAAATTTCTTCATACTACTCATCATTTAAAGCAGCAATCAATGTACACAAATATGAATGTATTTGAAGTGTAATGATAGTGATATTGCACAGTACACTATTAATGTATTAAAAAGCAATCGTATTGAGGAAGAAAAAAAATGTGACAAAAATTGACTTACTGCACATAGAGTGCCACAATCTACCAACTCTAACTTTGATGGTGCTCCAGTTTGCTCCGTAGTGGACATCAGAGAGCGGTGCAAATTCTTGATTCATCTCCATATATAATAGTTTGTGGGCAGAATAACTAGGTGATGGAATATGACAGCACACGGCATGTTTACTTTAGATAAAGAGAGATAAAGAGGGAGAAGAGATATTTATTAAATGATGAAGGAAGAAGTCAATATTTATAGCTGTTAAATGTCACACACGTTATATGGTGTACATTGCTAAAATTCTGCCATCAGCTATTTTACCTGTTCAAATTTGACCTATTATTATGTAATACTATTAAAAATAGGCATCCAGCTTTAGCCGTTGAACTTTGTTACAAACTATGGACTTAAGGACTTTGCATGGGTTGCAGCTTATACTTATTGCTTTTCCGTACTTTACCTCATATGCTATTCAATTCTATATTTACAAAGGTTTAAAGGTTTGATTTCAAGAGTGGATAAGCATGCCATAAACATGTTACGTCAAGTACTAATTTTTTCTAGCAACCGTTCTTTTTTTCTTTTTCTTTTTTAAGACAAAGTACACAGTATAAGCTATTGGTATTCATGTTTCTGTCCTATTTTGTAAATGGAAAGCTAGAACATGAAATTAATATTACAATATAGTATACTGTATCACCTACATATACACAACATTCGAATGCCTAAGCTCAAAGCATTTACCAGCTAGATAACCATGAACAACTCACCAGCTTTACAAAAAAAACACTCATAGTACAAGACATATAATCATGAATTCTGAAATTACACCGCAAGAACTCACCAGCTTCAGGTTGCAAAAGCTTCAACAGCAAAACACACCAGCTATTCCTTATTTAAATCCCTCACTACAAACAGAAGCTTCAGGTAACAAGTTACTTCAAAACAGGATGGTTATCATAACCTATACAAATCTCTCCAACAGAAGCTTAGCAAAATATTCACCAATGCTTATTATCGTAACCAATGAAACATTAAAAATCAAATTGGGTTTTTCCTCGTATGTCTCCTAGATGATTTCAAATTACTACCGATAGAAAACACTTTTTCAGGTTCGAAATCTCTACCTTCATCCAAATCATCCTTTCAATTCATTAGGTTTGGACGCCATTTACTGCCCTTCTGCTTACCACTCATGGAAGAATTAGCATTAGACATAAGAGGTGAAGCGAAATATAAATTAGCATTGGGAGGAGGAGGAAGAGTTATATGAGAGGGAGGAGCCAGATCTGAATAAGGCGAGGCTGATGTCATTCCAACACCCGCAGATGAAGGAACCTGAAAACTAAATGAAGAAAAGTAAGACATTGAAGCTTGAGAAGTTAACACCGAAGAGAAGGTTTTACTAAATGAAGAAAGCAAGCCAGTAAAAGATGAAGATGGCGTAGATGGATTAGCAGCACTCATGGAACCAATATGATCAGAAACTTTTTGATTATTATTTACTGCCTCATCATTATTTCCATATAAATTTCCCAAGAAAGTAACGTCACAAGCATCAAAAGATGTATACAATCCAGTTTGATCACGCTTATTAGCCTCTTTGCTATGCGCAGAACCTTTACTAACTACAGTAGCATGAACATTAAGTCCATCATCTTTCCCAATATTAACTCCAATATTCTAATCAATACTATTACTAACCTCAGAAATCTTTTCATTTAAAACTGCATCATCTACATTACTATTTTCATTAATATCAGTTGCTAAAGCTTCAAATGGATTCATATTAGCATTACTCTTATTAGAAACACCAATATCATCCTCATTGTTACTCTCCCTTTTTTCCTACAAATTTTCTTCGTTTTAGAGCTTACTGTAGTCCAATTTCTATGGTTAGCATCAGAGAAAACCTTCTTATAATTCTGCCTAGCAGAATCAGTACCTCCAACATGAGCAGCCTCAAAATAATCCTCATCATGCACTTCATTACCCATCTCTGCCTTAGATTAATTAAATTCACAATTGATTCTCATGGCCAAAAAACTTACAAATAACACAAAGTCTAGGTTGTAAGAAATACGATTGAAATATTCTGATTTTTTGATTTTGCAAAGTTTCAGCGATATGAAATGTAAGTATAGTAAAATATTGATGTACAATCTTCGAATACAAATCTTTCTACACGGTTACATGCTTTTATATGTGATAATAGAGGTAATGGGCTAAAACAATGTACAGCCCATAATATACAGAGGTTATAAAATAAAGCCCAGTTCGATTTGTTAATATATGCAGATTGATCCATTTGTTAACACGCCGCCTCAAATCGAACTAGGGTTTCTTTCTCCTTTATACTCTGCGCCGTCTTGAAAAACTTTGAGCTCAGCTCTTAATCTCTCAAAATTACTTCTGGACAGTGCCTTGGTAAGGATGTCCGCCTTCTGGTAGAACGCTGGAAGGTGATTGATAATGAGCTTTCCAGACTCTGTCCGTTCTCTGACGAAATGAAGGTCGATTTCAATGTGCTTGGTTCTTGTATGCTGTATGGGATTCATGGAAAGGGATACAGAACTTCTATTATCACACCATAAAGTGGGTTTCTTTGAGGTTTGAAACCCTAATTCTTCAATTAGGGTTTCTACCCAAATGATTTCGGCTGTCGCTGCTGCTATCGCTCTGTATTCTGCCTCTGTACTAGACCTCGAGATTGTGGATTGTTTTTTAGTACACCAAGAGATCGGATTTGGTCCCATGAACAAGCAGTAGCCAGTAGTTGATCTCCTATCATCTGGATCATTCGCCCAATCAGCATCACTGTAAGCATTTAGACTAATATCTTTATTAGCTTGAATTCTTAATCCATAGTCTTTTGTGCCTTGTAAATAACGTAATATGCGCTTCACAGCCTTCCAATGATCACTTAAGGGGTTAGACATGAACTGGCAGACTTTATTCACACTAAAACTGATTTCAGGCCTAGTAATGGTCAAATACTGCAATGCTCCAACAATACTACGATATTGTTTGCAATTTTCTATAGCATCACCCTTGTACTTGGACAAACATAAATTGCTGATCATAGGAGTGCTGTAGGGTTTAGCTTTATCCATGTTTGCTCTGACCAGAATATCTGATATATATTTCTTTTGTGAAAGAAAAATTTCTGATTGTGATTTTCTTTGAACTTGAACACCCAGAAAATAATCCACTTCACCCATATCTTTTATAGCAAATGTTTGGTCTAAATGTGTGATGACTTTGTCAATTTCTGTGGTGTTATTTCCAGTGATTAAAATGTCATCCACATACACAAGTATGTATATAGTACACTGGTCATTAAGTTTGGTGTATAAAGAATTGTCAGACTTTGTTGCTTTGTAGCCCAATGACTTCAATGTCTCCTTTAATTTAATGTACCATGCCCTGGATGCTTGTTTTAGACCATATATGCCCTTATGTAACTTGCAAACATGATTTTCTTTACCTTGAACCTCATACCCCTTTGGTTGTTGCATATACACATCTTCATATAATTCTTCATTCAAAAATGCATTGCAAACATCCATTTGCCTTATATTCCAACCTTTGTGTAGAGCTAAAGTTAAAATAATTCTGATTGTAGTTGGCTTGACCACTGGCGAGAATGTTTGATCAAAATCAAAACCATATTGTTGTGTGAAACCCCTTGCAACTAACCTGGCTTTATGTTTAGAAATACTTCCATTAGCATCTCTTTTAAGCTTATAAATCCACTTGCATCCCACAATGTTTTTATCCTTTGGTGCAGCAACAAGAGTCCATGTTTTGTTTTTAATTAGAGCATCATATTCTTCATCCATAGCCTTGCTCCAAGACTTACTTCTAATTGCTTGTTCATACATGACTGGTTCAATTGTATCAACAGTATCATTAGTTGTGGCAGCATACACTTTGGGCTTGAAAATCCCACTTTTAGCTCTAGTAACCATATGATGTCTTGTTTGTGGTTCTTCTTTTTCACTGTTTCCATTGTCTGCATCTGATGCTTGGTTATCATTGCTGTTATGTGATAAGTCTTCATCAGTCATTGGTTCACTTGAACTGTATCCAGACCTAGTGCTGGATACAGTTGGACTAGTTGGAGTCTGATGCAATGATTCATCTCTGTATGTCTGATGTAATAATCTATCTCCATCTGTTTGCTCACTCCATTCAGATAAAGGTGGTAAAACCTGCATTGTATTTTTGCACTGATCTTTTACTTGATTGATCTTGTTTTCCTTGTCTGCAAAAGGAAAAACACATTCATTAAAAACAACATGTCTGGAAATAATTATCTTACCCTTATTATCCATGCACTTGTATCCCTTTTGGTCTTTTGCATAACCTAGAAAAGTACATGGACTTGATCTTAGGGCATGTTTGTGATTGTTATAAGGTCTGAGGCATGGAAAACACAAGCATCCAAATGTTCTCAGAATTGTATAGTCAGGTTTATTTCCAAAAATGACCTCATGAGGACACTTGTATTTCAGCACTTTTGTAGGCATCTTATTAATTAAATAAACTGCTGTACAAAAGGCCTCATCCCAATATTTCATAGGCAAAGATGAATTAGATAACAGTGTTAAACCTGTTTCTACAATATGCCTGTGTTTTCTTTCAACAATGCCATTTTGCTCAGATGTATAGGGGCAAGTTTTTCTATGTACTATGCCTTTTTGATTAAAATAATTTTTGAGTGGAAAAAATTCACTGCCCCCATCTGTCTGAACAATTTTAATGTTGCTGTTCAGTTGTCTTTCTATAAACTTTATGAACTGCAACATGACATTGTGTGTTTCAGATTTAGTTTTAAGAAAGAAAATCCAAGTATATCTTGTGTAGGCATCAACAATGGATAGATAATACCTGTAACCTTGTCTGGAGTTCAATGGTGCAGGACCCCAAAGGTCTGCTGTAACCAACTCAAGTGGTTTAGAATAGACAGTCTCTGATCTGCCAAAAGGTAACTTATGGCTTTTGCCAAGTTGACAATGAATACAAAAACTGGATATGGGTGAGTGTTTGTATGCAATGTTATTGTCTTTTAAAACTTTCAAAACCAAGTCATAACTGGGATGTCCTAATTTACAATGCCATATATCAAGATCATTCTTCATATAGTCATTGTTTTTGTTCTTGACAGAATCATCTTTAACAATGTCATTATTAACAGGAATATTTGTTCTGGTACAATATTTGTCATTACTAACAGAACTAATCTCAACATTATCACAACTGAAATGAATATTTGCATTACAGCACAAGATATCTTTGCTATTTTCCAATCTTGACTGCATGTTGTTGAATTTGTACAGCCCATTGTCCAAACTACCCTGTAACAATATGTCCTTATTATGAACATCTCTAATTAGACAATATTTTGGGTGAAACTCAAAATACACCTTATTGTCTTTAGTAAATTGGGACACACTGATTAAATTTTTCTTAACACTAGGAACTCTGAGTAGGTTGTTGAGGTAAAGTTTTCTTTTTCCCTTAACAACACCTGCCCCAATATGAGATATATTCATAGTTTCACCATTACAAGTATGAATAACTTGCGTACCTGAGTAGTTTTTATTGCCAAGATTAAGATTTTGAAGATTGTTAGTAATGTGATTGGTTGCCCCTGAATCTGGATACCAATCTTCTGGATTGAAATCATCACCTTTGACAGAATCATCATTACTTGTGACTTGTGCTGTAGTACTATCACCACTCGACCTGGTTTGATTGTTAGTTTGGGCCATGTTAATGTTTAGCCTACCTTGACCAGAAGGATTTTGTTGTGGATTATTAACATCTGAATTGAATCTTGAATAACATCTGTTAGCCGTATGGCCAGGTTTCTCACATATTTGACATCTAACTCTGTTTGTATTGTTAAATCTGCCTCTTCCTCTGCCTCTGGGATTCTGATTCCCTCTCTGTCCTGGTGCATTCCCTCTACCATAGCCAGGTATGCTTCTTGACTGATTTTGATTTCTTGAACTAGAAGCCAAATTTATACTATAATCATTCTGCATAGCTTTCCTTTGTTCTACCCTGCCTTCATGGGCTAATAATGCTGAATAAACTGATTGAATGTCTGGTAGAGTAGGTTGTGTAGCAATAAACGTGACCAATGATTCATACTCCTCATCAAGACCATTAGTTAAGGTCAAGATTTGCTCACTGTCTGAAATATGATGCCCTACTGAATTCAGTTTGTCAACCAGAGATTTTACCTTAGCAATGTTGTCTCTCATAGTTAATTCTCCTTTTCTTGTATTTTGAAACTCCTTCCTGTAGTGCATTATTCTAGCAGAAGACTGAGAACTGAATATTTGTTGAATTGTATTCCAAATTTCATAAGATGATTTGCATCCTATTACTTGTGATAAGAGATTTGCACTTAATGAAGATGCCAGCCATGATGACAGTAAGTTGTCTTGTTTATGATGATGTATATAGGCTGGATTACTGACCATGCTTCCATCTTGACTCACAATCATTGCAGGTGGTGTTGGTTTGGTTCCATTGATATAATCTTGAAGGTCATAACCCTTCAAGGCTGTCTCAACTTGGAATTTCCATAACAAATAGTTATCCTCGTCCAATGGAATAGTAATCACCTGGCTTTTTGGTTTGACAAGGACTGGTTGCGGATTTATGGGGTCAGCTGTTACGTTTCTTGAGGTGGCAGATGAATTATCAACACTTCCTCCAGCCATTCTTTAATACGAAACAGGCCCAGAGGTGAGAAAAAAGAGTATATGGCGTGGCCACTGCAAGAAATGGCAGCCTGTACAGAAGAGGTAAGGAAAATGCAGTGGTTATTCTTGTCTCTTAGAAAGATTCAAGAATTGCCTAAATACTGCACTGAGGGCTGTCGAATGATGAGTTTTGAAAACTCTGATGACCAAGAACTGCTGCAGCCGCCTTGAATCTAAATTCTTGGCTTGGCAAGGCACAGTTTTGATGAGAACAGATACTAGACTGATCGGAGAGGTATGATCTCCGATGATGATGCTAAATTCTGAGGAGACTCAAAATTATGCCCCTTTCTTTAATGAGAAACTAGAATATGATGCCGTTTGGCTGATTCTAGCTCTGATACCATGTAAGAAATACGATTGAAATATTCTGATTTTTTGATTTTGCAAAGTTTCAGCGATATGAAATGTAAGTATAGTAAAATATTGATGTACAATCTTCGAATACAAATCTTTCTACACGGTTACATGCTTTTATATGTGATAATAGAGGTAATGGGCTAAAACAATGTACAGCCCATAATATACAGAGGTTATAAAATAAAGCCCAATTCGATTTGTTAATATATGCAGATTGATCCATTTGTTAACATAGGTCTCCAATCATAAGTAACCCTTACAGCAGGACAATCTTTACCGAATCCATCAACTATTATTTTTTCAGAAAGATCAAAATCAGATGAAACCTCAATCAAAGCCTTTGCATATCTAAATCTCTATAATTTGTCTGTACTGCTACCAAAACAGATTAACCTCCCCACATGACAAGCAAGCCAAATAATTCCTCATAGGGTCCAAAGAATAATAGGAATTCTGTAAAAGTGAACCCAAACTGGCACTTTTTTAATCTGAGTTTGAGAGTTTTCAATTGTGGATCCCATCTAGTTATTATGAACATACAACCTCTAATAAAAATAGGATCAGATTTGAGAATTTTTTCTCTGTCCATGTCATTGGAAAAATTAAAATAGAAATGAACACTATCCGATTTTATATCCAATCACAATCTAATTTCCGAAATCTGTAAAGAAAATTTACCACAAATGGATAAGTAAGGGTGTCATCCAAGAAGAATCCTACCAAGAAATTGCTCAAATACTTCATGCCTTCGTTCTTGAAAATATCTGGCATCTTTTTCGGCAGACCATCCCTAGAAATATCACAATGTTGTGGTTTGAAAACACCCACGTTCCTCGGCAGCGAGTTGAAAAGCGATGCATTATCAATTTTGGTGAAGGATGGGAAAGAGGCTTGTGACGACTTGTGATTAGTAGAGTTAGGAAGATTCGCCGAATTGACAGGAGAACAATTAGCATTAGGAGGAGAATTATTGGATCTGAAGTTAGATTTTTCTAGATCTGGAAACGGTAAATTTGCTCCAAGATTAGCCAAAGAGGTGTTTGCTGAGGTGGAATTGACACTAGAATGAGGTGGATATGGGGGAGTAGGTGGAGAATTGCGAGAGGGAAGAGGAGGGAAGGAGGTGGTGGAAGAAGAAATGGTGGATGTCGTGGTCGCCATTAACGAAGGATATTTTTGCTTTAAAATTCTTGTTTTAATATGAAATATTTTGATTAGTTTAAGTGTGCTGCTATTCACACCCCCATTTAAACTACTGGTCACCTTTAAAAAATAAATAAATTGTATTATTTTTGATCTACTTTCTACCACCACTTTATTTCACTTAGTCAATAACAGTTGTACTGTCTCTTCTTTTCTCTTCTCAAGCAACGTAAATAGCAACGTAAATTCTCATATATCAAACCCTAAACCATAAAAAAAAATGACTGAGTAGAGGATGGAAGATAAAGACAAAAGCGAAGTTAGTTTTGTATATCATGCTGCATAATCTATTATGTTGTTATGGATTTTTTTAGGGGTTTGTATTAATTTTTGTAGGAGCTTTCTTTCATCCTTCTCCCGACTTCGAGTTTGAAGGACATTAATTTCAATGACGTTGTAATAGAGAATGACATTGTAAGTTATTGAATTTTAGGTTTTTCTTCATACAACAAAATTTATATGTCAAAATTTACAAAAAAAATCATTTCAATTATTTTTATTTGATTTTTATGGGAAGATAATTTGAATGATGATAAACTTGATTACTATGTTGATGATAGCAATAGGCCGCAAGATTGGATGCTTGAAACTGCGTTGGAATCTTCAAGCTTTTAGAGCGATAGAGAAAATTTCAGGAAGAAGACATTTTTTTTTTGGAACGATGAAGAATTAAAGGCAGAGGTGGTAGCCGATTTGAAATTGAATAATTTAGGTGGAGTAAAGAGACATATAAAAGAGGCGGCCTTTAGTATATGTGGTCAGTAGTCTAAATGGGGGTGTGAATAACAACACACTTACTATAATATGTTATGATTGTTAACCCATGAAAGTAAAGGTTTGGACCATGTCGAGTTAGCCAAGTCGCCGAAAGCCATAAAAATAAAAGGACCAAGGCGTTAAAAACCATGTCGCAAGGAAGAGAGCTCAATCATACTACCATGTCATGCTATGCCAACTCGCTCCGAGCTATACAAGCCTAAGTCAAGTCATGTCGGCCTCGTATGTGACGTTAGACCGGTGTAGCGACATGAAGATAAGCCGTAATGGTTATCGCGCCATTCATCATGTCGCAAACGACATGAGAAGGATCGCATGACGTGATTTCCTTCTTAAGTCAAGTCGTTGCACAGCATCAAACCGTTACATGTTCATATCGGGTGTACCATACCGTTCTACGACATGATAGCAATAGCATTTGATTGCACAAAGATGTACCAACCCGCATCATAAAGTCATGTCGCAATGAATTAAGTCGTGCCTAAGCCAAGACACCATGTCGCCCATACCATTGGGACTACAACAGAGTAAAGTTATGCTTCCACAACGCCATTCCGCTTGGAAGCATAAGAAGTCGAGTCACCAGTCATGCCGCAATAGAAGCTATGTCGTTCTATTGGTTGAAAAGAGAAATCAACCCGCCATGCGACATACGTTATGTCGCTGATGACATGAGTAAGGGTCCAAGTCGTGTCGGGGGCGACATGAATCAAGTGATTTTCTGCATAATTACAAGACTGCCATCTGGTCTAGAAAACTCCTATAAATGCCCCCTCACTTCTTCATTTAAGAGGATGGGGGGGGGTTAGAGGAGACCACGAAGTGCTGCCGAAAATATTCTACAACATTTCTAATACTTATCCAACACTAATCCAACATGATAAGAGAAAGATTAATCCATGGATCATGATCTTCATCAAGTACATCCAAATGGTTCAAGAGTTGAAGATTGATCAAACAGGCTTGTGCATTAAAAGAGGAACTCTTCTAATTCTACTTCATCCACGTCATATCCCCGCTGATCTAAACATTTCTCTATCATTTTTAGTGGATTCAGAGTGATTCATAAGTGAGAGGGAGATTAAAATGTTGCATGAGAGAAGTTCATCTTGTAATCTTCGTATTGATAACGAAATCTCCTATGAAGGTGGATGTAGATCCTTATGGGATTGAACCACTATAAAACTTGGTGTCTTTTTCTTACATTTCAATTGTTCTACGGCTCCACTTTTCATTTTTTGTGAGACGTTTCCTCACATTTTTGGTGTTTTGTTCAATTTTGGGGAAAACATTTGGCGCCCACCATGGGGCCATTATCGCCAATCCATTTCTCGCTCTTTCACAAGGTAGAAGGCCTTGCATTGGAATTTAGAATCCACTCTGATCATCTAAGTTCTCCAAGTTGCAGCACTTATCTCAAAAGCCATGGGAAAACCAGGTAGACCATCGAAGAAAGTTACAAGTAAAAGCCTCGAAGATGTTTATAATGCCACTAACACAGAAGATACCTTGCCTACTAATCAGTTTGAAGTCGGTGAAAGTTCAAAAGCCGGAACTGCTGTTACAAGGAAGGAGTTGGATGAAGTGGCAGCAGGACTTACAAGTCGAATGGATATTGCGAATGAAGCCACGATGAAGAAGCTTGACACCATGTTCGCCACGCAAGCCGGAACAACCAAATTCACCATGAGTGCAAGCCGTCTCAAAACTGCTAAAACCACTAGAACGGAAGATACTGGATCTTCTTCCTCGAGTCCAAATAAAGGAAAATCAGTCCAGGAGATTGCAAATCCTAGTCATAAGGGAATGAGGCCACCTATTCATAACCACTCTGGAAAAGCAACTCCTCAACAAGCGTTTGGTTCCACCAAAGGGGCACTTCCCCATGTGAGAGGTCCAGGGCCCCGGAATCTGAACCGTGATCGTTTGCGTAAGCAGACATCCGGTAAAGAGGAAGGCGTCCGCCCCCTGGACCAACTCAATGAGGAGGACCGAATATTCGGAATGGTACGGAAGATCATGAATGAAAGCCAGAAAAAGGTGGATGATGAAAAGGAATGGGGATTTGCTCCTACAAAAACCCCACTTACAGAAAGAATAAAAGTGGCGCCATATCCAAATAAATTCAAACCCCCAGTTGCACAAGCCTACAATGGAACCGGCGATCCAAACGTGTTCCTATTTAGATACGATCAGCACATGCAACGCGCTACTGATGAGCTCAAGTGTTTGTACTTCCCTACCTATTTGGAGGGAGTAGCCTCGCTCTGGTTCACAAAACTCCCGCCGAAATCCGTGGATGACTTCGCTACCTTGGCCAAGCTGTTCAGACATCAATTCAGGCTCCAAGCAACCAAGAGCGTGATGTAATGGAATTGAATGAACTGGAACAAGGACCGGGGGAGTCCATTAAGGCCTTCCTTTCTCGTTTTAACACAGCCGCGACCGAAGTTGGAAACTATGAGCCACGTTTGGCTTTGATGGCTCCAAAGGGAGGCATAAGTAAAAAGACCAAACTCGGGCGGTGGATCAAGAAAAAGAAGCCTGCCACTCTCGAAGAGCTGTTTGACAAGGCAGAGGAGTATATAGGCGTGGATGAGGATCCGACCTATACAATGGAAGCTGCAGAAAGTAAGAAGCCTTCAGAAAAGAGGGACGTAAACGTGCAAGTAGGACAGAAAAACGCCGGAGGAAATCAGAAAAGGGGGAATGAAGGGAAAGACGGACGAATCAACAAAAAGCTTCGTTTCTTCAAGAATTCCGAAATGACTCCTCTTAATGACACCATAGAGAACATTTATATAGCGACAAAAGACACTGAAGAGTACCCAAAGCCCGGGAAGTTAAGAGTCACTGATAACGCAATAAAGTCTGGCAGGTTCTGCCGATTTCATAACCAGCCGGGGCATAGCACGAACGAATGTAGAGATTTGAAAAGCTTAATCGAAGAACTGATAAGGAAAAACAGGCTTCAACAGTACACAAAGAACTCCCATAATGCTCAGGGAATTCAAGGCTAAGGAGCCTCTGTAGGACAGCCTAAACAGAATGAGAACGCCTCAATTGCTGCTATACCAAGAATGATCATAAACACCATTTCAGGAGGCCCCTACCCGGTTGGGAAAAGCTGGGGGGATATGGTGAAGTACGCTCGAGAGGTGAAGGACTTTTCGAAAAAAGGTGAACTCATGACCATAGATGAAGTTTTATTGGCAAAAGTGCCAAGAATCCTGCGAGACGACATCACATTTAAAGATGAAGATCCGGCTGGGATCATAACACCTACAGAGGATCCAATGGTGATAACCGTTGGTTTGGGCCTGGCCATAGTAAGAAGAGTGTTAGTCGATAGCGGAGCCTCAGTTAATATCCTTTTCTTTAGCGCATTCCATAGGATGAAGCTTTCCATGAGTGATGTAAAAGCCTATCAGAACAAGGTCCATGGATTCACTGGTCAGGCTATTCAACTGATTGGTGTCATCAGTCTGCTGGTGGAGCTTGGGGAAGGGCAGCAGAATGCCACACGGACACAAGACTTTGTTATAATCGATGAACCCTCTGCTTACAACGCCTTCCTGGGAAGGCCTACACTCGCAGCATTTAGAATAACTATGGCTCTGTGGCGCCTCACTATGAAATTTCCAACAGAGAATGGTGTTGGCACAATTATTGAAGATCAACAAGCAGCAAGGGAGTGTTATTTGGTTGAATTGGCAGAAGCAAGGAAGAAGGATGTAGAGCCGTCGCTTTGCATCCGGAAACCCCTCTTATAACAACTAAAGCAAAACCCCCATACTGGTGAGCACAGTGGCGCTCGAAAGGCAATTGATCCAAGGAAAAACGGTATGGAGGAAAATAGAGCAGCGCCGACCGAAGATACTATCCCCATTCCAGTATCCAAAGACCCTAACCAAGTCCTGAAGATAGGTTCTCAGCTAGGCATGAAGCTGCAGAAGGAATTAATCTTGTTTTTGAAAGCAAACCTGGATGTATTTGCCTGGGAACACTCAGATTTGTGTGGGATCCCGCCAAATGTAATTGTTCACAAGTTGAATATAAACCAAAAATTGACTCCTATAAAGCAGAAGAGGTGAATGTAGGGACTTGAGAGGTCTGAAGCTCTAAAAGAAGAAGTAGATAGACTACTCCAAAATAATTTCATACGGGAAGCTACATATCCAGATTGGGTCTCTAACCCAGTTCTTGTTAAAAAGTCCAATGGGAAGTGGAGAGTGTGTATAGACTACTCAGACCTTAATAAAGCGTGCCCAAAAGATAGCTTTCCTTTACCCCGGATCGACCAACTTGTAGATGCTATAGCGGGTCATGGGTTACTATCTTTTATGGACGCATATTCCGGATATAGTCAAATTATGATGTACAAGCCGGACGAGGAGAACACGAGCTTCATAACGGATTGAGGGCTATACTGCTATAGGGTCATGCCGTTTGGACTGAAGAACGCAGGAGCAACCTACCAACGCCTCGTAAACTCCATGTTTAAATCTCAAATAGGGAATACAATGGAAGTGTATGTGGACGATATGCTAGTCAAGTCAAAGAAGGTTGAAAATCATCTCGAGGATTTGGAAGAAATGTTTCACATACTCAGGAAATACGGGATGAAACTAAACCCGTTAAAATGTTCATTCGGAGTCTCTTCAGGCAAATTTCTCAGGTTTATCGTCAATGCTAGGGGCATCGAAGCAAATCCCTCTCAAATTGCGGCTTTAAGGGAAATGTGGGCTCCAAAAACTAAGAAGGAACTCCAAAGCTTAAATGGAAAGGTAGCAGCTTTAAACCGGTTCGTTTCCAAAGCAACAGATCAGTGTATCCCGCTTTTCGATGCCTTGAAAAAAGGAAAGAAGGACTTCCAATGGACCTCAGAGTGCCAGGAGGCTTTCGAGGAATTGATAAGACATATGGAATCACCGCTAATGTTATCGAAACCTAAAGATGGGGAGGATCTATTTTTATACTTGGCAGTCTCATCACATGCTTTGAGCGCAGCGCTAATTTGAGAAGAAGGAGGGGTGCAATTGCCGATGTATTACATCAGTAAAAGACTTGCCGGGGCCGAATTGAATTACTCTAAGCTAGAGAAGCTCGCATATTGCCTCCTCGTTGCCTCAAAAAAGTTGAGACCATATTTCCAATCTCACCCTATCAAGGTTCTTACCGATCAACCACTAAGGCAAGTTCTCTTTCGCCCGGAAACTTCAGGAAGGTTACTAAAATGGAACATTGAGCTGAGTCAATATGACATCACTTACCATCCTCGAAGAGCGATTAATGGCCAAGCCCTAGCAGATTTTATTGCTGAGTTTACAGACAGAGGAGAAGAGATCGAGGAACCAGGGGAGACCGAAACCATTTGGAAACTATATTTTGATGGATCTAGAAATGAATATTGTTTAGGGGCTGGAATTGTCTTGGAAACCCCAGAGGGTCACTCTTTATGCTACGCATTAAGTTTGGAATTTCCATCAACTGATAATGAGGCCGAATATGAAGTGTTAATAACAAGGCTAAAGTTGGCAAAAGAGCTAAACCTAAAAACTTTGCAAATTCTTAGCGACTCTCAGTTGGTGGTGGGTCAAGTGCGCGAAGAGTTCCAAACTGGGAATCTACCCTCTTATCTAATCAAAGCTATGGAACTTCTGAACAATCTTGATCACTACGTTATATCTCACATCCCAAGAGAACAGAACTCAAAAGTGGATTCTCTTGCCAAGTATGCTAGTTCATCAGATGCACAACTGCTGGGTTTAATCCCCATCGAAGTCCTTTCTACCCCTACTATTGAGGAAGCAAATATTGACTGGATAACGGAAACCATTGAGGAACCTACATCATGGATGACTCCAATCAAAGAATATATCCTTAACGGGACACTTCCTAAAGAACGGAAAGACAAAAGGAAAATATTGCGCAAAACCCCTCTGTACCTCATTCAAGACGGAAGGCTGTACCGACGAGGATTATCCATGCCCTTGCTGCGATGTGTGACTAAGAAGGAATCTAGAGCGATTTTGGTAGAGTTGCATGAGGGAGAATGTGGAGGACACACTGACGGTCAAACGTTAGCTAAGAAGATTCTGCGATATGGTTATTTTTGGCCTGATGTAAATCTGGATGCCATGACCTATGTGAAGAAGTGTGATAGATGCCAGAGATTCGCTAAAATTCCAAGAGCACCTCCCGTAGAGTTAACTCAAATGGTTAGCCCGTGGCCATTTGCGGTCTGGGGCATAGTTCTAATTGGGGTATTACCCACCGCAAAAGCAAATATGAGATACGCTATAGTAGTTGTTGATTACTTTACCAAATGGGCTGAAGCAGTACCTTTAGCTACAATCACATCAAAGAAAGTAATCAATTTTGTCTTAAAAAACATCATTTGCAGGTTTGGAGTACCGCAAAAGATCATTACCGATAATGGAACCCAATTCGAAAGCAATGAATTCCTAGACTTCTGCGCCAAGTACAAGTTCAAAAGGAGTTTTGCAGTTGTGGCCCATCCGCAAGCAAATGGGCAGGTGGAAGCCATCAACAAAATACTAAAGTCGACCATTAAGAAGCGTCTTGAAAAATCCAAAGGCAACTGGGTTGATGAACTTCTCTTTGCGTTATGGTCATATCGGACAACGCATAAAACCGCTACGGGGCACACCCCATTCTCACTTGCATTCGGCTCAGAAGCTATGATCCCAGTGGAGCTAGAAGTGCCCACTACCCGTAGAATCCACTTTAACCAGAAGGAGAATGAAAAGCTACAATTGGAAGCGCTTGATTTACTCGAGGTAAAGCAAAGAGAAGCAGAGCTTAACACAGCGGCCCATCGACGGAAAGTAGCCAGATATTTCAATACAAAATTCAAGCCAAGAACTTTTCAAATCAGGGACCTCGTCCTGAAAAGAATTATGACAGGGACTGGGGTATTCGGACCCTATTGGGAGAGGCCGTACATGATTAGCCAGAAATTTGCAGATGGCACTTTTGAGCTAAAAATGACAGACGGAATCACACTCCCTCGAGCATGGAATAGCATCCACCTTCCACTACACCAAAACAGGTGATTGCCAACGAGTATAACCGTCGCAAACAATTTCAGTAACGCTTATTAGTGTTGCTATAAGGGCGTGGCAATTTATTTCCAACACTTATAAGCGTTGGTAGATTTTCCTTTGCAACGCTAACATGTGTTGGTAGATTTTCTTTCCCAACGCCTGTAAGCGTTGGTGGGTTTTCCTTTGCAACCATTATAAGCGTTGGTATATTTGCTCTCGTAACACTTATAGACGTTGGAAGATTTTTCTTTGCAATGCCTATAAGGGTTGGAACATTTTCATTCTAAACGGTTACAAATGCGGCAAGATTTTCATTTACAACAAATATAAATCTTAATAGTAATAAAAATATATGCTGGTAATTGCCATATTCTAACATTAATAATCAATTAATAACTAACATGATTATAAAATAGACAATATTTAATATGAACCCAAAATTAATATTATTCTCTATTTAAAATGTATAACTCAATGAACACCAATAAACAACATTCATAATCAAGTAATGACATTATCAGAAAAATACAATACATAATTAAGGTTCTAAATTAAACACATAATTAAGTCGCCAAATTCAACACATAAATAAAATTCTACAAATACCGAATACGAAACTCCGGCTATATAACAAAGTCTCCATCTGAAAATTCACATAACATGTTCATTCCATTTTGAGGACCATCAGTGCATCTGCTTCCTCTAGAAGTGCCTGCATTCATTTAATATCACATTAAATTGAAAATTTCAGCTCCTTGAAAAAAAAAGAAACAGAACACACATAAGTATTTCAGTTCCTACAGGCCTAATAAAACTAAGCCTATTTAGGCTAAGTTATACTGAGCTATAAGGCTCAATTTAACTGATCCTAAAGAGGCTCAGTTCAAACCGAGCCTTAGACTGAGCCTACGAGGCTCAGTTTAAGGTGAGCCACAGGCTCAGTTCAGCTAAGCCGAGTGAGCCGGAAAAGCTCATTTTAGACACTGAGCCTGTCAGCTCGGTTTCGATTCGAAACCAAGCCTTTCCGGCTCGGTTACTAAACTGAGATTGGCTCAGTTTCGAATCGAACCCGAGCCGAAAGGTTCAATTTCTAAAATGAGCCAGGCTCAGCTTAGAAACTGAGATTGGAGTGGGAAGTTATAGCATTTAAATTAAAAAATTTCTAAGGAAATGAGTTATAGTGCTTATTTAAAAGTTGAATTTTTATTGATCATAATTACAGAAGCGGGAGGTTATAACGCCCAAAATTTGTCTAAGGAAATGAGTTGTTTTGTTTATTATTAATGTGAGAAAACCCATGGTTTTAAAAGCTACAAGAAAAACTGATTCTTAAGGGAAAGACGATGCTAAAAAACTTTTGATGAAATTGTAGTGAAAATCTATTATGATGTTATTTGTTTATCTACTATGAACTTGAAAGTTCTGGCATTTATTTTTTGTGCTTAACATATAACTTTTTATTCGTAAATCTGTAGTGACCTCATTTATAAACTTTATTAATGGCAGTAGAACTAATATAACAATCATAACTAATATTTCTTCCTGTATATTGTTCTGTGTATCTATTTTCACAAAGAAGAAAACCTATTGTATTAAGATAATGAAAACAGAATGGTAGTACAACTGAAATAGAATAACCAAGTGTTACAGTGTTTGTAAAATGAAAAATGCAGAAGGTAAAAACGCATTAGAATTTTACTATTACAATGGATCATGTGTCTACAAATATAACCTTGCATTTGAAGGAAAAAGTAGCGGAGTCAGATTAATGTCAATGCTCAGGCTATTTAACCTTGTACTTATGATATTAAATAACTGGTATATGTTCTCCTATAAATAATGTTAACTTGTAAATGTGTAATAAATTAAGTGTATACTGCATTGTTTCATAATTTTATTTTCTGCTCGATTAATTTGTATATAAATCCTGGCTTATTTTTTAAGCTACATACATAGTCTGCAAATGAATAGAACCGTTTAGCTTCAAAAGAATAAAAATAACTTTTACCTACGACTCAATTAACAGTAAAATCTTACAGTTGACATTTATATATAACGCAATACAGGTCAAGATTATTTTAATTTACTTGGAATCCTTCCAGAAAACTGAGTATGAACTCTTCACATCATGAACAGACTATGTATACTAAATAAGGAAGAAATGAAACTTAAAAAAAGTACCTTAAACGGGTCTTCATCATGTTACTCCCATCCAAGCATCAAAATACACTGCAAAGCATAAAATAAATGATAATAAGTTATTCTCACAATTGATCACTGACTTGTTTGATCATCTTTTATGCTGCTTTTATCCTTACAACTAATTTTTTTACTAACAGAATAAAAGTCTTCTATAATCAAATAAGATTACAGATGCTTCACCCATATATGTATTACTTGTACACCAGTGATAAACATTCTGTTGAACACTACTCTCGAAAGAATGACGTCATATTCCAATTGTTTTTCTGCAAAACTTCTTTGTATTATCTGTACAGGAAAACTCATGTAAATATGTGAAACCATTACCCCAAAATTGCCTGTCTTCATGTGTCCCGCGTCCCATTAAATTTTAGACACTAATTATCATAATTTTATGTGTCCCACATTATCATATGAAATATAGATGATTAGTTGATCAATGTTTGAAATCAAATGAACACATGGTGACAGATAACTAGGGATACAAAACAAAACGGAAGCAATAACTCCATGAGAAGTTAGTTTCTTCTCAGATTCTGCCTGGCCAAGCCGTGTTTATTTTTTCCAAGCAATCCTTCTAATGCTACTTTTTTCTTATGCTCCGTCGATTCCACATCGACTGCTTCAGAAACTCTCTTACCTTTTCCATTCTCCTCTATCACCAGTTCTTTGAAAAGAGGCAACACATAGAAGCAAATGCAGAGACACACAACAGCTGGTACACGCCCATAAAACACCAATGTTATTAAGGTAACTGTCATTATTACCAACCCTAGCGCAGAGTTAAGCTTTAAAGGTGGATTGATTAGCTGGTATGTTTTGACTGAGCCCAAGGGCGGACCCAGGAATTAGGACTACGCTGGGCTAATTTTTAAGGCATTTAGACAAATGAACTCAACAACAAGGTAATCGATTTTCTTCTTTGAGTAGTATCACTCATTTCAGTTCTTAAATTTTTTTTTTCAAAACTACTTTAGGTAAAAGCACAAATTATCTAAATCTATAAAATCGTGTTCTCATTTCAATCTTCAAGCAAAAAACAATTGGTTTAACAATCACAAACAGAGAATAATTCAGCAATACCTTAATAACTATGTGCAGTAATGCAAATTGCTAACCAAAAACTTAGGGTTTTTCCTTCAAGAAATCAATTTTCAATCTGCGATTAAAAATCACCAGAACTGATTAATGTATCGAGCTGAGATGCTGTTGAAAACCGCTGAACTGAAGATTAGAGAAGAACGCTTTCTTTTTACTTTTTTTCGCAAGCAAGGGCTTAGGACGGAGAGCGGAAAACTGGAGAAGTTGGGTGCGTAATTCATTCTGTTTTTCCCTTCCTAGTACTCACTGAACAAAACAAATTACTAAAGTACAAGCTTTTTTTCCTTTTTAATTTTTCGTTTTTTTAATGAAATCAGCAAGAAAGTTACCTTCACAAAAAGCCCACTAAGTTTAGAACACAAAGAATACATCTTCTCAGCTCCAACCTCGTGCTGCTTTTCCCAGATCCTACTTCTCTACATCTTTGACAAACCTACGATTACCAATGAATACAAAAGTTTTCAGTTGCAAAATTAAAATTGAAAGGGAAAAGCTTGAAAATTAGAATCAACCGAACATATAAAGAAGAAACCTTGTTGCTTGTGTAAATTTCTGCAGCCCTAGCCCAAAACTGAAACGATCTATTTAAGAGGCTATAGATGGAAAGATATTTTCTCTCTAAATCCTCGAGTTTATCAACAAGAGAAGCCATAAAGGACATCAGACGGAAAAGAAAAGATTAGTAATGTATGAGTGCAATTTGCGATTTTGGAGGCTTTGGAGTGCAGATTGTGGCTCAGAGCACAAGTTCCTCCTTTCAGCTTTCGAGCGCTGGGCTTGGTTGAGTAGCAATTTTTTTTCTTCTGTGTTACTTTTCTACCCTGGGCTACAACCCAGCTGAGCCCAGGGCTAATTCCGCCCCTGACTGAGCCGAGACACGCTTTGCTCCTTGCCTCTGTTTGGGACTTGTGACTTGATCGGTTGTGACCGTGATAAGCTGTGACCGTGATACTTTGTTGAGATTTTTGGATGGCTCATGCCTTGAGAGTTTGCATGCTCTGGTTGTGTTTGATGTTGTTTGTTTCTTGGTTGGTTGGTTGCAGTCTGCATGAATTTTAACCAAACTGTATTTAATATATGGCAAAAATATTAAGTCGAATCTCCTTCTTTGTTTCAAAACATCAGTACAAGGAAGAAATTAGTGATATGTCTTGTACGTAATAACTATTGTAAATTTTTCTATATATCTGTGCACACAGATTGTGTGAAACCTAGTATAAAAAAACAAACAACAAGGCCTATTGTCCGTGTAGTAATATGAAGCCGACTCACTAACAAAAGTTAAAACTTCATTAGTGATCACTGTAATCAATTACAAAATTTGTATTTAAAGCAAAGAAAGATTTAAAAAATAAAATGATTGTGTGTCATGCAATAGAAAATTGGTATCTCAGTATTCACTGAATTAGTATTTTAACATAGATTTAATATAGTAAAAGAATGAACATATGCATATACCATAATTTACTACAGAATGGAGAAGGTAATTGGTTTACCTCTCAAATATTGTTACATCTTCAAAGGAACAACCATTATTTTAAGCGAACTTTAGCAATGTGCATATTCCTCCGCTCAATAAAACAAGGCATAAGAACCAAGATGTAGAGCATATTCACTATAACTCCCATATCTGACAATGCCTCATACAGGAATATAAGAAAACACAAGCACATCAGTTTATGGTTAAATTTCCAAATTTTTATTTTCATTTTTAACAATCAAACGTGGGCAACAGAAATATGATGCATTAAAAGTGAGGCACGACAAATTTATGCTCAACATTAATTTGATGTATACATATATGGTACAATAACTAGACCCAGTAGTGCCTAAAGCAAGATAAAAGAAAATAATTGTTCATCCAAATGTTTAGATTCTACTAGAATAATAACTTTAAGCAATAAAAAAGAATTACTAGAATAACAAACAATCCGAAAGTTTAGCTTCTACTATTCCCAAACTCTGCAATAGAACAAAATTATTGTAACATTTAAGCATGTGTCTTACAGAGGATAAGTAGTAAGAATAAAAGAAATAACTGTTCATCCAAATAAAGAGTACTCACATAGATATTACTCAAGCTACAAAACCACTAACAAACATTTGTAATTTATAAGAGAATCATGTCGCATTTGTATCACCTCAGAAATAAAACCCGAAAAACTAATTAGGCGATCTCTCATCTATCCCTACCCCTCAACCGAAATCAATCTTAATAACAAAAAATGATCAAAATAAAACATAAAAAATGGTTAAATTTTGCAAGAAATGTGCTGATAAATTCAAAAACATGGCATTCCATGCAAATTAACTTAAAATATCATCTATAATATTATAAATTCGCACCATATTATGATCAACAAAAGCCTTCATGATGTTCTCGTGGGCCTGCATGACATGATAAGAAAAATATGAATATCTTTCATTTCAATGCAATGTAATCACGCAAAACTAAACATAAAACTGCAACATCTTGTTTAATAGAATCAAGGAACAATAAAGCACTTTACAAGAACATGGCATGATGCTGGGATTAATACATGAACTTAAGCAGCTTGTCCTACCTTAGGCTCAGTTCAATGCAACGTAATACTGGGTCGTTCGGTCCAGTTTCACTGCGCCTTAGGCTCAGTATTACTGAGCCTAAGGCTCAGTAATACTGAGCTGTTCAGCGTATTTAACTGCGCCTTAGGCTCAGTAATACTGAGCCGATCGACTCGGTAAATTTCTGTCTTTTATGTCATGTCATAGTATGGAAATGTGTATCAATGACTGTCGATGAACAAGTTTAGCAAGGTAAATGTGTATAAAATGTAAATGATTTGCATATATTTATGTAAGAGCATAATAGTCCTTGCAATTATTTTAAAATTTTGCTAAGTAGAACAAGTAGTTGAATTACTGAGCATAATAAGTAGTTGCACATTATTTTGTGTCTAATATTTGCACAATATTTCAGACATAACTTACGATATATGCAAGATAACACACAATATAAACTTCAAGAGGTCAAGCATCATTGTCAAGAGTTTGCATACACAGTATGGAATAAACTAGTTAAGGAAACAACTACTATGTGTAGTATTCTAGGGCCACTATTTTATAATTTTGATGGTGGAAATCTTTAGGTTGATGTGAATGGAACCACTTTAACTATTTTATCTGACCTTATAGTTGCAATCTTCTTCAATAGCTAAATTAATATCAACTAATGATCTGAGGAAACAACTATGTATATATCTAAATTACACTACTCAATACTCTATATTAATATCAGCTAATGATCTAATAAAAAACTAGCATATGCAATGAAGTTTTTTGTCAGAAATAACAATACTGTTATTTCTTGCTGATGCCATTTGCTTTGCTTTCGTTTTTCATTTGCATATAACGTTTGAGATTCGAAGTTGTAAGATAGCCGTACTTCTTTAATAAAAAGGCAAAGTTAACTCCTTTTCTAAATGTTTTTCCAAAATTGAAAAATCAAATTTCTTTATTCCTAAATGATAATAAATTACTCCTAAAGAACATTCAACTGAGATTTCTGATTGCAGCTAAAAAGAGAGTTTTACTGAAATTAAAACTTAAAAGAAACTGAAACCCAAAGTCTGTAAAACATTAAACCAGATGTTAACACTGAATTGTATAAAGCTAAAACTAAAGTGAGATGAGATCTAACACTCCACCGCAATCTCAGCAACCAAAAAAAATCCCAATTTTCATCACTTTCTTCATCATCCGCTACCTCCTAATACACTGCTAGCTCTTGACAAGCCAACTGCACTGCAAATTTATACGTGAAATGAATAAAGACCAGATATATGAAATTTATACGTGAAATTGACAAAGCAAAAACAAACAAAATTTATACCTGAAGGAGTGAACACGAGTTGAATACGAGTATAAAGAGAGCAAAAGTCGAACAAAGATCCCCAAATTTCGATTAGAGAGGAACGAATTTTGAAGTTTTTAATCCTCAACATGCTGCGTTTTTTTTCTTTTCTTTTTCTTCTGAAATCGGGATTCAGATTATTCATTTTGGTGGTCGTCGTTTGCAAAAGCGTTGGACAAACGAATGAGAAAGGGAAAATAGGGTTAAGGATGCCAGTTTACGTTTTTACCCTTACAAATTAACCCTACCAACACAAATAAGCGTTGACAATAAAAAAATTATAATTATTTAATTTTGACAACACTTTTTTAGCATAGCAACGCTTATTATTGTTATTACCGGGCAACACAAATAAGTGTTGGCAATTGAAAAAAAAAAGGGTTGCTAAATGGCCGTTATGGTGTAGTGTTCGCCATTATTTTGCTTGAAGTTTCATTCACATATTACTCATTATACATACATCATGAATTGTAAATATATCATACATTGTGAATATCATGCAAAGTATGTACAAATTAATGAAAGAAACTACTTTACCTGTATAAAATCGTACATCTACCAGTTTTAATATCCAGCTGCTAACTCGATTTTAATTACAGGCTTTTTAAGTAGATAGAAGCACACTCAGAACCAAATAAAGCTTAATGAATGCTACAGCACATCCCCAACCGAAAGAGCTCAAACACACTCGTTGCCCGGTACACGAACACCCTTGCATTTTGTGTCATTAAGGATATAAAATATGAAGCCATAAATAAGGGGCATCAAGAACTCTAAACCTAAACGACGTGACTCCTAGATTATGGACCAAGTTTAAACCTAAACGATGTGACACCTAGATTACGGACCAAGTTTTGCATTTCACCGTAGCTGCACATTCTTAACAGAGTTCGAAGTTCTAGATCTAAAGATTCACAATGAGAGGACGACAAATAAACTAGGTTCAACCCCCAGAAAGAATGTGACAATTAACCCAAGACCTCCCTGAGGGGCACCCGGTTCATCGCCGACGCCATTAAGATATGGTTGGACAACGATACAAACACTGGGCTCTTTAACCCAAGACCTCCCAGAGGGGCACCCGGTTCATCGCCGACGCCATTAAGATATGGCTGTACAGCGATACAGACACCGGGCTCTTTAACCCAAGACCTCCCTGAGGGGCACCCGGTTCATCGCCGATGCCATTAAGATATGGCTGGACAGCGATACAAACACCGGGCTCTTTAACCCAAGACCTCCCTGAGGGGCACCCGGTTCATCGCCGACGCCATTAAGATATGACTGGACAACGATACAAACACCGGGCTCTTTAACCCAAGACCTCCCTGAGGGGCACCCGGTTCATCGCCGACGCCATTAAGATATGGCTGGACAGCGATACAAACACCGGGCTCTTTAACCCAAGACCTCCCAGAGGGGCACCCGGTTCATCGCCGACGCCATTAAGATATGGCTGGACAGCGATACAAACACAAGGTTTTCAAAGACCTCTTTGGAGGTATCCGCTCAGATGCTAGATCTTCCAAATTCAGCCATTGATTCTGGGTCTTCCAAACCCAGTTACTGACGGACCCAAAGACCTCTTAGGAGGCATCTGACAAGTTCAACAAGCGTTTGAATTATTCAGACCCAACGAAGAACGGATTAAAAATCCTTCCAGGAACATCCGATCTTGAGCCGAATCTTTCAAAATTCGGTTAATGATGAAGTCAGCAACTTTCACCAAAGTCTTCTGACAAATTCTACAAGTAACTGGCTCGTACAGATACCAGGAATAACAGATTTTTCTACCTAACTATAAATGTCATGCCTAACTTTCAAAATATTAAAACCAATTATGATATGGGGGCACTGCCATCGCATTAATAAAATTTAATGGCGCTCTACTACAATCCGGTTATAATCTCATATGAAATCGGCATTAGATTATTTCAAAACTTAGCCTGTAATAACAAACAATTTATAATGCAGAATCTGTATTACAAATGCAAAACAGGAAGATACAACGAAGCTAAAAGTAAAAGCTTAAGTACGAGAGCAGAACACAACTTCATTCTAGCGTCATCGGATAACACAACATATACACAACCAAAATTACATCATCTACCAAGCAAGTCAAACGCGGGATCAAGCATGTAAGCTAAAGTCATAAGCGAGGACTGGTACTCGCATAATACGATCCAGTCTAATAATTAACATACATAAGACGACAACCCAATTCGAGATAAGCATTTGGCAATGATTTGAAATCAAGCAAGGTTTTGTGGCATGATTGCTCACATCGTAGCCGCAACATAATAGTTTACCCATGTCGCCGCCACAGTCTAAAGACTAATGCCAGGGCACCGCATGAGATTCAGGTCGGTACACGGCATGATACTTATGTCGGTTCACGACATAATACTCATATCAGTTCATGACACGATATTCATGTCGATCCACGGTCTGAAAATCATATCGTTGAAGAGGCACAAGTCACGCGTATTACACAAAAATCAGGGTTTAGAGAAAATCAAAGGATTTCAGAGTCTACACAAGACAGGAAGCATGAGACGAGCGAATTCGAAGTCAAAAGATCACCACAACAAATAATTTCTTTTTCTGGCCTTAACATAAGGGTTTAAGGTGCATCAGGCAAAATACAGGTTCATCACAAAATCACAAGTCCAGGACATAAACATTAGACGCAAAATATCATAGGAGTATTAAGCGAGGACCGACACTCGCATATACAACCGGTCTATAGCATGAACACGCAAAAGGAAAGTAACAAAAGATAAACAAGAGATCTACCTCCTTTCATCAATGGGTCAGTCCTCACCTTGAGCAGGGGAGAAGTACCAGTCATCTTTGTCTCGCCTCCGGGACTCGATAGTTCAGCAATGATCTCGTCCTGAGACCTAAGAGCCTTAATGAACGTGGCCTCTTGTCTTTCTCCAAAGTGGTAATGAGGTCAATATTTTCTCTATTCATCCTCTGGAGCTCGCAAGCGAAGGTGTTCCAGGCTCCTACTTTGCGTGCATAATATTGACCAATTTCATCAAAGTGCTTGTCTGACCAAGTCCTAATCGCATCAAGCTGCTCCAGCAAATGATTCCGCACGACGTCTAAATCTTCGGCGACTGAGCGATTGTCAGATGGATGTATATCCAAGTCAAACTGGTCAAAGGTCGCTCCATGAAGACACCAGCCTTCAAAGCGTTCGGCAAGCTCAGAGGTGTGTGGTTTGGAGGCATAGCCAGGCTTGTCTATGATGGCTTTTAGCTCAGCCAAACTAGGAGCAACAGGAGCAACCTCAGTCTCTGACATCGGGAGTTTTTCCAACATGCGGTGCTTACGAGCTACGTCTTCACTTGAGGTTCCCTCGATTCTATTAGACATCTTGTACAAATAGCAACGTCAAGAAGAAAACAACGAATTAGAAGCCAGCTTGTTCGAAAGAGTTCAGAATGTTCCTACCAACCCAAGTTTGCAAGGGTTCGGCGACCTAAAAGTTTTAGATGGGTTCGTCGATCCAGAATTTAAGCTAAAAATCATCGCAAATATGCAAGCTCGAGGTCATAAAACCCATCAATATTGTCATCAACACATAATTGAAATTACGCCAAACAATAAGTCTCATAAAGAAAAGAAATATCAGGTTCGACTCAAAATGTACATGTGCACACGGTAAATAAAACCTTAAATCGCACCTGATTTTCGGTGATGAAGAACTCTAAACTTGGTTATGAGACAAAGAGACTATTGGGACTTCAATTTCTTCGATGATAGTGTAAATCTGTGGATTTAGTTGATTTTGACCGCCATTATTGAGGGTTTTTGGCTTAAGAAAGGTTTTAAGAGAATGAAGGAGTAATGAAGGAATGGAGACCGTATTAAACCAAGTGGCCAGATCAGCGGTCTAATCCCATGAAGAATACCAATAGACACTCACTAATGCGCAACCCAGAATCTATGACGACTTAAAATTTTTGCGACGGCCTAAGCACTTGAGCGACCTAAAGGCTCTCATGCGACATGGAAAGGCTAAGGCAACTCGTGACATGGTGTTAACTCGCAACACATGCCCAAAAGCATGCTAACGAATTGAATGAAAACTATATAAAAAAAAAATGTTGTCAAATATGAGAATTCGAAGCCCATGCTATTTCTAATAACACGGACTTCGAGGGGCAAATGTTAACCAATGAAAATAAAGGTTTGGACCATGTGGAGTTAGCCAAGTCGCCGAAAGCCATAAAAATAAAAGGACCAAGGCGTTAAAAACCATGTCGCAAGGAAGAGAGCTCAATCATACTACCATGTTGTGCTATGCCAACTCGCTCCGAGCTATACAAGCCTAAGTCAAGTCATGTCGGCCTCGTATGTGACATTAGACCGGTGTAGCGACATGAAGGTAAGCCGTAATGGTTATCGCGCCATTTATCATGTCGCAAATGACAAGAGAAGGATCGCATGACATGATTTCCTTCTTAAATCAAGTCGTTGCACATCATCAAACCGTTACATGTTCATATCGGGTGTACTATACCGTTCTACGACATGATAGCAATAGCATTTGATTGCACAAAGCTGTACCAACCCGCATCATAAAATCATGTCGCATTGAATTAAGTCATGCCTAAGCCAAGACACCATGTCGTCCATACCATTGGGACTACAACAGAGTAAAGTTATGCTTCCACAACACCATTTCGCTTGGAAGCATAAGGAGTCGAGTCACCCGTCATGCCGCAATAGAAGCTATGTCGTTCTATTGGTTGAAAAGAGAAACCAACCCGCCATACGACATACCTCATGTCGCTGACGACATGAGTAAGAGTCCAAGTCGTGTGGAGGGCGACATGAGTCAAGTGATATTCTGCATAATTACAAGACTGCCACCTGGTCTAGAAAACTCCTATAAATACCCCCTCACTTCTTCAATTAAGGGGGGGGGGGAGGGAAGGAGGAGACCACAAAGTGCTGCCGAAAATATTCTACAACATTTCTAACACTTATCCAACACTAATCCAACATAATAAGAGGAAGATTAATCCATGGATCATGATCTTCATCAAGTACATCCAAATGGTTCAAGAGTTGAAGATTGATCAAACATGCTTGTGCATTAAAAGAGGAACTCTTCCAATTCTACTTCATCCACGTCATATCCCCGCTGATCTAAACGTTTCTCTATAATTTTTAGTGATTTAGAGTGATTCATAAGTGAGAGGGAGATTAAAATGTTGCATGAGAGAAGTTCATCTTGTAATCTTCGTATGGATAATGAAATCTCCTATAAAAGTGGATGTAGATCCTTATGGGATTGAACCACTATAAAACTTGGTGTCTTTTTCTTACATTTCAATTGTTGTAAGGCTCCGCTTTTCATTTTTTGTGAGACGTTTCCTCACATTTTTGGTGTTTTGTCCAATTTTAGGGAAAACAATGATAGTATTTAAAATATCCGTACATACAATTCAAATAATAATTAAGTAGAAAAAATATTACTACAAAATTAGACAACTGTGTAGCCTGCATCAATGCAAAAATTATTGCTACAATTGAGTAGAAAATTTCTATGATAAATTATACTCCCTCTAGTTTGACGTTTTATGCTTTCTCACACATATTAAGAAAAATGAAAACTGATACTTGGAAAAGAGAACAAACTGAAGAACGTCATACATACACATACAGAAAAATGCTTACATTGGAAGAGTAGATAGGAATAAAATAAGCTTTTTTTAAATTAATGCATGCATTGGAAAAGTGAACAAAACGCAGAAACCGACAAACTCCATGCATTGGAAGTAGTATATAAGAATATGAATAAGCTTTTTTTAATTAATGCTTGCACCGGAAAAGAGAACAAACTGCAGAACGTCTTATATTTATTAAAATGTGAAACTTCATAAAATTTCCTAAATATTGAATCGGAGGTAGTATATGAATTATCCTATTCTTCACAAATTAGTTTACCAATATTAAAGTATGGCAAGGTAATACAATAGAAATTAGACAACTGTGTAGCCTGCATCAATGCATAAAGTATAATTCAATTTGTTTTGATTTTTGCAAATCGTTGGTAGTATTTAAAATATCCGTACATACAATTCAAATACCAATTAAGTAGAAAAAATATTACTACAAAACAGGTGGGGAAAAAACATCGTGATGGATTATTTTAATAATAGCGTCTTCAACATTGTTGTCCTTATTCTTGCAGGCAAGAGTACCATGATCAGCGCAGATAATGCATGTTGCATTTGGACGTGGATTGCGAAAGACCCGACAAAGCTTTAAAACTATAGTAAACCAAACATGAAAATTTATAAGAGCAAATTAAACTAGTGCAAATTGTGGGCATATTGTATATTAAACTCATGCACGTTATGAACGTAGTAGATGCTACTGATGTAGTAGTATAATGCCCCAAGAAGTTAACCATAGTTCCAACAAAGATTTGTCATTTACCAGCTAATGATGTAGTAGGTGCTACTGGTGCTTAAATGCAAACCAACCATTGAAATGAATAATTGAAACAAAATATATTCTTAGTTGATAATAGACGGTACACTCAGTAGGAGTTTGTTCACACTATTTGGGGAAACGTGTACAAAACTCTAAGTTTTCATTGGTGGCAGTTATAGGGACCCCCTGAATTCCACATTTCCCCATAAGGGTCCCTCTTATTTCCACCAATAATGAGTAGTGTTTTGTTCACACCATGTGTCAGGAGTGTGAACAAACTCGCTCTCCGGTACACTAACCGCAGTGAATTCATAAGTACAGATAGCATGTAGTATTTAAGAACACTTGTAATCGGCATCCGTTGACAGCAAAAGCGATGGAAGTACATGAAGACACTGGACAACAAAGGTTGAAAGTTTGCTAGTGATTTAAAAAACTGTTTATGAGCTGTTGTTATATGTGTAAACAAATGAAGTGGCGAACTGTGTTTTCGAGCATTACTTAAATAACATATCAGTCTACTTAATTGTACAAAATGGACAGATGGTTATGTTACCTATTAAATTCTTAAATACTTCTCTGTACACAATATTTTGGGTATACGTTTCATGACCTTCATTGCCCGATCACACATGTATTTTCAAACCATAATGCGACTTGGTTCTCGCGACCGCAACGTAAAACCGTCCTTGAGTAAATACTGGTCTAAGTAGGTAAATTCCGACATGGTCCAATGTTTGCCCTTGACTTTTGTTTATTGTCATAACAAAGCAAACACGAACCGGAAATTGTCTCTACCTCAAAAGAAATGGCCATTTTGTATCAGCAGACGTGAGCAATATTCTTGGAATCAATAATTTTCGACCAATATTATTTTGGGTTACAATTGATGCTTCTATTTCCCTCGAACCCAGCTGTGTGACAATCAATCTAGTACCATTGCATAACCCAAGGCTTTGGTTAAGATTTCAAAGTAGCATGATTGGAACACCTACCTTCAGCTGCAAGTTTTGGTCAGGAAGACCTGTTATTTTTAGCGTATTCAAAAATTATGGAGGGTACATAATATTTTGATCTTCTGCAGTTTCCGAAATATGGCTAATAGAATCAGCACTAAGATAGTTTTTGAGATTGCTAGTAATAATGCTAACTACATAAGAATTTATTTCCTCCACACAGTCATTAGTTGGGGCTAATATACATCTATCCTGTAAATAGTTAGTGTTCATTAAATTTGTATTATCATCAGTCGAGTTAGTAGAAACTATATCAGTTATTCTTTCTTCAAAAGCGTACAACGCATTAGGATGCATCATAGGCGCTTCATCCCATATATCAAATTAGTTTTTCGTAGCAAATATGCTAAATTGGACTGTTGGAGATGTCACAAGTTGAATTATCATCCAAATTAATTGGTATTTTAAATTTTGAATGCATTGTCCTTCCTCCTAGAAGAAGTAAAGAAGCAATTCCTGAAGATGCTACAGCTAAAACAATCTTACCTTCAGATCTTAAGCTGCTTATAATCGTCTTACACAAGAATTTCTTCCCAGTACCCCCAATACCATATACGGAAAAAAATTCCACCATAGCTCGTGTTTACTGCTTCCTGCATGACATCAAACACATTTCTTTGTTCCTCATTAAATAACGGTAGCAATCTTTGAACTTCCTCCTTTAATAACTCATTGTCATACTCTACCTCTTCGTTAATTAAATTGTTAACAAACACGTCCTTTGGGTACATGTCTACTTCAGACATTGGCAAGAACTCTTTTACAGATCTATTATTTCTAGTCAAGATCATATCTATTTCCTTTACAATCATTGATTTCTCCCAGTTGTTCAGTGATTCTTTATTTGTTCCACTGAAATTATTGTTACGCCAAACAGTGTCTTCTGACATCCTTCCCAATGATTATCCCATAATTGAATTGGATTTGGGATCACACAAAACAATAGTAATGTTGCAAAAATCTCACGTAAAGATGAAGGTGATGCCCAATGACGCGCTTCTGTTGATGCCTCATTCCACTCATTATTGTCTTCTAACAAGCATTGAGCAACACAAGCTGCTTTAAAAGTGTCATAACATACTCCATCGATGGTTCTCATATCGGCATAACATGTAGGATGTGATGGCTCGCCCCGCACCAGCCGACATTTCCAATGAAACGCGTTGTACCGATGCCCAACCAGCACGGGACGGTCATCAAAAGAAAAGAAAGAAGACGATGAATTATCAAAGAACCTGTAGTATATCTCGCAGCACATGGAACAAAATATAATAATAACATAACTTGATATAAAACAGGCGAGACAGTGCATAAGCTGAAAACTAAACCATCATAGCAGTGGAAAATTCAAAATACAGCTTATGATCCAAACCGTCATTATTACAACTTTTAAAACTGTCTCTAAAGCAAAAAAAGAAGGGACACTACTAATGCCCAAAGTAGTGACCAGCAACAACACATGGAGAATATATAGGAATGATAAGTATAAGCCTCTTGCTCGTCTCTGGACAGCTACTCGTGCATAACCAGCTAACATGTCTCTAGTCTGCTCGTTTAAGAGCACCCTGAGTAATAAGAAGAGATATAAAACTCTACGTCAGACAAAAGTCTGGTATGAGCGATAAGCAGCAAAAACAGAACAATAATAAGTATACATAACCATACCCGAACCTGGACCTGTAACCAAATAGTTAGCACAACAGGATGTACAATACCCTAAGGTGACACTAACACATGGTGTGAAAATAATGGGGAGGGGGTGTGCATGACATGGCGATAGCAAACATCAAACATAGCAATCATCCTCACATCTCTCACTCAGTGCGTAAAGCATACAATATCTACCACTTTGATCATCCAATCCTTTACTACGGTCACGATGACCCCACTGCACTGATCCATAGCCATTAATCCTTTGCTATATCCATTCTGCCCCATGGAGTCGTGACAACTCCACTGCACCGGCTCATAGCCTTGCTACGATCACTCTGCCTCATGAAGTCATGAAAATTTCATTGCACTGATTCATAGCCAATAATCTGTCCCTCAGTAGTGGGTCAAAGCTATAGACATCGAAAACCCTTTTGCACACGTCCCACGGCAAAGTCCAACTCATGAAGTTAACTCATTGGTTCCCATCTGGATCCTGAGTTCTACTTCCTATTTGGACTACCTTTGCATCTCGGGTTTTGGTCATCATCCTCCCGGTCGTGATCTCCAATTGGTTCGGGTGTGCTTAGTGCTCTAGTCATCATCGGTTCAAATCGCTGCACTCTCGGTTCGGCTCGTAACTACCAAGCTGGTTCGGGTCGTGGTCTCTTCCAAGCACCGGGTCGGTTCGTGAGTTCCTCTCCAGATCGGGTCGGGTCGCACTCCTCCACCAAGTCGGGGTCCTCCATTGGCTCGTGGTCGAGCCTTCATCGGTTTGGGTTCGAGCTCCGGGTCGGTCGTGGTCTTCGGTTCGAGCTCGTGGAAGATGCATTGGATCGTGGTGCAACAGTTCGTAGAAGCGGTTCGTGGGGAGGGGGTGCTTCACGAGTGGGTCGGTTCGTGCCTCCTTCCTCCGATTCGATCCGGTTCGGGCCAATTTCCTACATCTTTTCCAGGGAGCTGTTTACGCCATACGACGGCGTTTTCGTCTATTTTAACCTATCTATTCAATCACAAAGCATTTCAAACAGCAATAGCAACATGTATAATCAACCATAAGCACCAAAACAATGAATAATCATGTATATATAGATCAAACATACCCAAAACCCATGGTTTTCCCTTAACCATGTTTAACCATAACTAATGATAGGATTAGCAAAACATATCCAGATTAACCCAAATTTATATCAGAGCCCTAAAATAATATTTAATTTTTTTTATATATTTTTCCAGAATTTTAACATGCATAATTTCGCTAATTAACACTAATCATTCTAATTAGCCGTAATGCAAATCACTCACCTTAGCCACAAATGAATTATAGATATGAACTTCTCTACTGTTTTGAATCGAATTCCACAGCAGCTTCAACTCTGATTTGGCATTGATTTGCCTTGATTTGATGTTAATTAGGCTAATATACGCTTAAACGGCGATTTGAGGGTGATTTAGAAGGTGGAGGCCATTGTTAGGGTTGAAGAGAGGTAAGTGGCGGCTGAGAAAATGAAAAAAAACCGTTTCCCAACTGATTTCAGCCTCCCCATAACCCTAATCCCGAAATGGTTTATGGGCCTAGCTACTAATCATTAGGGATGGCAAAAAAATCCGTGTCCGCGGTTATCTGCGGGTAATATCCGTCATGGACATGAAACAGATAGTAAAATGGGTATCCATGGGTAAAGTAAATGGGTATTTTTAATATCCGTTAATTAATGGAGCGGATACGGATGTAAGATATCCATGTCTGTGGATATCCATGCCCGTATTGAATGTGATTTATTATCAATAGTCAATAAAAAAAAACATTGTTGTTGGTTGTTCGGTATTTGTGTGCATGCTTTTACCCAACAATTTATTACTGGCTGTTGATATTTCGATGGATACTTCTGTTGTTGTCTCTTCTTTTCTGGATGTTTATTTAAATATGTATTGATATTTTGAGGTTAGCATTTAAGTATTGGTTTAATTTGTTTTTTTACCAAATATACTTTTGAATAATTTCAATAAACGGCTAAAAAATAAATTGAATAAATATAATGGATACCCACGAATACCCGCCATTACCCGCAACTGGTTTAAAACCCGTGTTGGTATGGGGTGGGCACAGGGCAAACAATCACCTAACGGGGCGGGTGATGGGGTGGTACTACCCGCGCCCACCCCGCTCCATTGCCATCCCTACTAATCACCTTAATTAGGCCCGGTTAAGCTGTTTTTCACCTTCCGAACCTTATTCCAGCCATATCTCCCAAACGATAAGTCCGTTTGATCAGTGTGACCACTCTACGGAAAGGTAAACCATCATCTGAATCCAATGGAAGTGGTTTCAGGTCAAAACTCCTAACCAATCAAAAGTTATAGGCAAAACAAGATTCGCCAGGGGCAAAATGGTCTTTTAAAAATCGGCTAAAATCGTGAGTATGGGAAATGACCCCAATAGTCACCTCCCAAAGTAACACGACCATACGTTTTCATATGAAAAAGAAATAAATATTTTACGATCCTCCAATGCGTAGAATGCGGGTCGTTACATTCTCCCCCCTTAAGAAATTTCGCCCCCGAACATCCTTAATTGAGAAACAACAATGAGTCATGAATGCCTATCAATCATTTACAACAATCAACATAGCAACGTAACAAGCCTATCCTAAAATGCGGTTTACGAACAAGAGGATAACTAAATGGTCATTAAAATCTTACCAGGCAAAGAGTTCTGGATACAACTTCCTTATGCTCTCCTCTGTTTCCTATGTACAGTCATTCTCGTTATCACCCCACTGGACCTTAACTAGTTGCACCGTCTTCCTTCGAAGTTGCTTTGTATCATACTCGACAATACGGATCGGCCTGCGATTCCCAACCGCCTCGGGGTCTACTTCGATGTCATCCAACTGATCCAGTGAAACAGTCATATCGGGGTTGTGCACGAACTTCCTTAACTGGGAAACATGAAATATGTTGTAAATTCCTGCCATCTTGTCTGGCAATCCAACTATACATGCTAAATTCCCAATTTGCTCAAGAACTGGAAATGGACCAACAAACCTTGGTGTTAGCTTGCCTCTCCTACCAAATCGAATCACGCTCTTTAATGGAGAAATCTTGACAAACACCAAGTCGCCAACGGAGAATTTTAAATCTCTTCTCCTCTTATTAGCATAATTCTTCTGTCTATCTTGGGCAGCCTTCATTCGCCGTTGGATACCCTTGATCTTGTCTGAAATTTCTCTTATCACATCTGGCCCAAGCATGAATTTCTCATCGATTTCCAACCAACATGATGGTGAGTTGCACGGTCTTCAATACAAAGCTTCAAATGGAGCCATACCAATACTGGACTGATAACTATTATTATATGCGTATTCAACCATATGTAAATGGTCATCCCATGATCCTCCAAAGTCCAATATACAAGCTCTCAAGAGATCCTCCAATATATGATTCTCCCTCCCTGTCTGACCGTCGGTTTGAGGACGGTACGCGGTACTGAGATATAATTCTGATCCTAAAGCCTCTTTTAAGCTCTTCCGAAACCTACTAGTAAACAACGGATCTCGGTCACTCACAATGCTTTTGGGTACTCCATGAAATCTCACTACCCACTACATATACAGTTCCGCTAACTTAGCTATCGTTCTATTCGATTTGAGAGGTATAAACCTTGCACTTTTGGTCAATCGGTCCACAATCACCCAAATACTATCATGGCCCGATCTAGTCCTTGGTAACCCATCAATGAAATCCATTGAGACCTATTCCCATTTCCATTATGGAATTTCTAATGGTTGCAACAAACCACTAGGCTTCTTTTGCTCGGCTTTAACTAGCTGGCAATTCATGCATTTGGATATAAACTTCCCAACGTCTCTTTTCATCCCTTCCTAGTAGTAGGTCTGCTTCATGTCTCGATACATTTTATTACCACCGGGATGTATAGTCAGTTTTGAGTGATGACATTCTCTAAGTACTTCATCTCTCAATCCATTAACATTGGGCACAACTAGTCTCCCATTCTTTCTAAGCCATCCATCTCGATCAAGCTCATACTTGTTCATCTTCTCACTGTCGATATCCGTCTCTAACTTGGAGATGATTTCCAATATGTTAGGATCGTCCCTTTGAATGGAACCAATCTGTTCAATCAAAATTGGTCTGATCGTCAAATTTGGTAACATTCCTGGATCCAATTCATACTTTGGTCTGAAATCATACCCCGCGATATACTCCTGTTGCTTCCATTCAAGAAACATAGCCCCTAAACTGGCATGTCTCCTACTCAATGCATCAGCTACTGCATTGCCCTTTCCTGGTGTATATGCGATATTGAAATCATAGGAAGCCAAGAACTCTAACCATCTCTGCTGTCAGAGGTTTAGATCCTTCTGAGAGAAAAGATACTTTAACGATTTATGATCAGTAAACAACTCGAATCTTTCTCCCAAGAGATAATGTCTCCACATCTTCAATGCGAATATGATCGCTGCCAATTCCGAATTATGAGTAGGGTATCTTTTCTCGTGCGATTTCAGTTGCCGACTAGCGTAAGCTACTACCCTACCTCCTTGCATCAATACAGCACCTAGTCTGGTACTACATGCATCCGTGTATACCGTCATCTCTTCATTCCCTTTAGGAACGACTAACACTGGTGCATGCGTCAACTTTTCCTTTAGACTCTTAAATGCATTTTCACACTTTCCGTCCCAGATGAAAGCTTGATTCTTCTTGGTCAACTGAGTTAACAGTGCTGCTATCTTGGATAAACTTACGATAATATCCAACTAATCTCAAGAAACTTCTTATGTCTGATGCATTCATAGGCTTAGACCAAGCTTGTACCGTAGCCACCTTCACAGGATCCACGGCAATACCATTCTCTGAAACAACATGGCCCAAGAATCTCACTTCCCTCCTCCAGAAGTGACATTTAGAAAATTTTGCTTTTAATTGGTGTTTTCTCAACACCTCCATCACTATCCTCAAATGTTCCTTGTGTTCTTCCTCTGTCCTCGAGTAAACTAAGATATCGTCTACGAACACAAGAACAAACTTATTTAGTTGATCCCTGAATACTCTATTCATAAGAGCCACAACATATGCTGGTGCATTGGTCAACCCGAATGGCATGACCAAAAACTCATAGAATCTAGACGACGTCCGAACGACCGTTTTAGGAATACTCTCAGCTGCTACTCGAAGCTAATGAAATCCTGTCGTGAGGTCCAACTGGGAGAACACTCTTGCTCCTTTTGGTTGATCAAACAAATCATCTATCCGTGGAAGAGAATACTTATTCTTCCTAGTCACTTTATTCAACTCGCGATAGTCCACACATAAACGAAGGGAACCATATGCCTTGGTAGCAAATACAACTGGTTCTCCCCACTCGGAGACACTCCTTCGGATGAATCCCTTCTTCAAAAGATCGCGTACTTGCACCCCGAGCTCTCTCTACTCCCTTAGCGCCATACGACGAAGTAGCATTACTATAGGTCTGGCATCTTTCACTAAATCAATACGGAGCTCAATTTCTCGGTGTGGTGGAAGTCCGGTCACTTCCTTGAAGATATCCGGATACTAGCTAGCAACGGGAACCCCTGATAACTCATCACTAGGTAGGCCACCAAACACTATCCTCTGCCCATCATCCGCCCTAAAGTCACAGAAAATCCCTCGCAGTCTACCACCACCCCATATCTTTGGAGCCAATCAACTCCCAAAGTAATGCCAAACCCAGTAAAGCCCAAAACAAAGCAATCACAAGCAAACATACATCCATGACTCGATAAGACCAAATTTCGACAAATCACTAGTCGAACCACAAATCGGGTTCATCACCATTAAAGGTCTATCGACTATCTCAGGTTCCAATCCCAACCTATATACCAGGTTACTAGATATGAAGGAACGGGAAGCCCCAGTATCAAACAATACTCGAACAGGAACATCATAAACAGAAAACATACCTTAAATGATGACCTTCTTTCCTTTCTCCACCGCAGTTGGGGGATTCGACGAAGAAGGAACAACATTAATAGCATATGCTTTCACAATCTGCTTCTCTTTAGGGGAGTTGTGAACATTTATCCTTATGATGTCCCACTTGGTCAAAATTGAAGCACTTTCTGTCCACCGGTTTTGCTCGACATTCTTTAGCATAATGGCCCTTCTTGCCACAACTAAAGCACTCTACCTCTTTCCTGTCTTTCTTTTTCAGACCATCCTTGGTCTGACTCTGCTTCCTTTTATTCTAAGAATTATTCTTGCCTCCACTGCTTGCTTGCGGCTTTGGCCCATCTACAGATGCAATAGTGACTTTAATCTTGGGCTTCGGATAAAGGCTCTCTGATCTCAATGCTTTCCCAACAATCGATTCAAAAGTCTTATCAATATGGTTTATAAGTCTTTCCCCCAAGTACTGATCTAAGCCTGTTATAAACTTCTCATTCTTCTTCTCGGGAGTGTCAATAAGGGATAATCCATACTTCGATAAAGTATCAAACTCGGCAATATACTCCGAGACTGCCCTACCATTCTGCTTAATCTCGAAGAACTTCCTAAACAATTCTGATTTCTGATTAGCTGGGATAAACTTATCAATGAATTGGGCCTTGAACTGATCCCAAGTAACTTGAACCTCAGGAGTAGCTACCTTAATAGCATTCCATCAATTCATAGCCCGTCCTTGCAGTTGACGGGATGCTAACTTCCTCTTCCTCGCGTCATCGTTTCCCAGATCCTCGAAGATACGCTCACAACTATCAAGCCAGTCCTGGACCTCTGTAGCCGATTCCGTTCCATGGAACGGCTTCCCACCAAGACTAGTGTAGTCCTTACAGAGCTTGGTGAAATCAGCCCTAAGCGCCTGCACCGCTGCACCACCACCATTTGAATCATTAGGAGCTTCCCTCTGAACATCACTAAGCATCTCTCTCATGAAGTCAGTGAACATCGTCCTCATATCAGGAGCATTCCTATTATTAGCTCCTGAACTAGTATACCTCATGTATTTGCTCATCGTTCAATCTGTAAGGAGAAAACAATTAATCATCTCTTCAGTGGTGCCAATGCAGTGCGACTCCATCCTTAGATACACTAATAGTATATATATAGCTTTTGAAAACCAAAATATCACAAATACGCGCTCTCATATACATATGCTATCTCTCCCTGGTGTCTTTTCCTAGGTTAACTACGAAAACTAGAGCTCTGATACTAAATGTGACGTCCCGCCCCGCACCAGCCGACATTTCCAATGAAACGCGTGGTGCCAATGCCCAATCAGCATGGGACGGTCATCAAAAGAAAAGAAAGAAGACAACGAATTATCAAAGAACCTGTAGTATATCTCACAACGAATGGAACAAAATATAATAATAACATAACTTGATATAAAACAGGCGAGACAGTGCATAAGCTAAAAACTAAACCATCATAGCAGCGGAAAATTCAAAATACAGCTTATGATCCAAACCGTCATTATTACAACTTTTAAAACTATCCCTAAAGCAAAATAGGAAGGGACACTACTAATGCCCAAAGTAGTGACCAGCAACAACACATGGAGTGTATATGGGAATGATACGTATAAGCCTCATGCTCATCTCCGGACAGCTACTCGTGCATAGCCAGCTAACCTGTCTCTAGTCTGCTCGTTTAAGAGCAACCAGAGTAATAAGAAGAGACATAAACTCTGGGTCAGACAAAAGTTTGGTATAAGCGATAAGCAGCACAAACAGAATAATAACATGTATACATTACCATACCTGAACTTTGACCTGCAACCAAAGAGTTAGCACAGCAGGATGTACAATACTCTAAGAAGACACTAACACATGGTGTGAAAATAATGGGGAGGGGGTGTGCATGGCATGGTGATAGCAAACATCAAACATAACAATCATCCTCACATCTCTCACTCAGTGCGTAAAGCATACAATATCTACCACTTTGATCACCTAATCCTTTGCTACGATCACTCTGCCCCATGGAATCACGATGACCCCACTACACTGATCCATAGCCACTAATCCTTTGCTATGTCCACTCTGCCCCATGGAGTCATGACAACTCCACTGCACTGACTTATAGCCTTGCTACGATCACTCTGCCCCATGAAGTCATGGCAACTTCACTGCACTGATCCATAGCCAATAATCTGTCCCTCAGTAGTGGGTCAAAGCTATAGACATCGATAACCCCTTTTCACACATCCCGCAGCAAAGTCCAACTCATGAAGTTAACTCATTGGTTCCCATCTGGATCATGAGTTCTACTTCCTATTTGGAGTAGCATTGCATCACGGATTTTGGTCATCATCCTTCTGGTCGTGATCACCAATCGGTTCAGTTGTGCTTAGTGCTCCAGTCATGAACGGTTCGAATCAGTGCACTCTCGGTTCAGTTCGTAACTACCAAGTTGGTTCGGGTCGTGGTCTCTTCCAAGCACCGGGTCGGTTCGTGAGTTCCTCTCCAGATCGGGTCGGGTCGCACTCCTCCACCGGGTCGGGGTCCTCCATTGGCTCGTGGGTCGAGCCTTCATCGGTTCGGGTTCGAGCTCCGGGTCGGTCGTGGTCTTCGGTTTGGGCTCGTGGATGATGCACTAGCTTGTGGTGCAGCAGTTCGGAGAAGAAGTTCATGGGGAGGGGGTGCTTGACGAGTGGGTCGGTTTGTGCCTCCTTTCTCCGATCCGATCTGGTTCGGGCCAATTTCCTGCAACTTTTCCAACGAGCTGTTTACGCCATACGACGGCGTTTTGGACCATTCTAACCTAACTATTCAATCACAAAGCATTCCAAACAGTAATAGCAACATGTATAATCAACCATAAGCACCAAAATGATGAATAATCATGTACATATGGATCAAATATACCCAAAACCCATGGTTTTCCCCTTAATCATGTTTAACCATAACTAATGATAGGATTAGAAAAACATATCCAAATTAACCCAAATTTCTATCAAAGCCCTAAAATAATATTTAAGAATTTTTACATATTTTTTTTAAGAATTTTAACATGCATAATTTCGCTAATTAACACTAATCACCCCTAATTAGTCGTAATTAGTGAAAAACAATGCAAATCACTTACCTTAGCCACAAATGAATTATAGATCTGAACTTCTCTACTGTTTTGAATCGAATTCCTATGCAACACAGCAGCTCCAACTCTGATTTGGTGTTGATTTGCCTTGATTTGATGTTGATTCGGCTAACATATGCTTAAACGGTGATTTGGGGGTGATTTAGAAGGTGGAGGCCATTTTTAGGGTTGAAGAGAGGTAAGTGACGGTTGAGAAAATGAAAAATAATATGTTTTCTAACTGATTTCAGCCTCCCCATAACCCTAATCCCGAAATGGGTTATGGGCCTAGCTACTAGTCACCCGAGTTAGGCCCAGTTAAGCTGTTTTTCACCTTACAAACCTTATTTCAGCCATATCTCCCAAACGGTAAGTTCGTTTGATCAATGTGACCACTCTACGGAAAGGTAAACCATCATCTGAATCCAATGGAAGTGGTTTCAGGTTAAATCCCTTTATCAATCAAAAGTTATAGGCGAAACAAGATTCACCAGGGGAAAAACTGTCTTTTAAAAATCGGCAAAAATCGTGAACATGGGAAATGACCCCAATAGTCGCCTCCTAAAGTTACACAACCATACAACTTCGTATGAAAAAGAAATAAATATTCTACGATCCCGCGATGTGTAGTTGCGGGTCGTTACGTAGGACCTTTCACAATATTTAATAGTATACACATGTAAAATGTTTCCCCTGCCGTTGGATGAGCATAATATATAATGCCGATCTTCTCACCATTCTTTCTCATTGTCCACATTTTTTTTCTTTTTTTCCAAACCCATTATGTAGGAAAGTCCACATTTGATAACTGTCTTGCTACAGGAAATATCTTATTAGTTTTCATTACTAGAAAAAGAGCTGATTTCTGACGTCAATTAATGACGCCATAATGACACTGCGATGGTGCGGCGTCACTAAATTTACGTACATCATTAAAGCGTTACCAAGGCATGATAATTAACAATGCTTTTATGACACCGCACTAGAATTTTTTTGCTATTATACCGCCGCAAAATAATGCCTACGCTATTCTGACCCCCTAAAATTAATAAGCCATGCTTCATGTTCCCACTAATGCATCTTCGGATGGGTCCATCTCTCAAATATGTAAAAACTTTCCTCCCTCGATCTGAATTTAATCCAACGTACCAAAAGCATCCAGCTCACTAATCCATTGCCCTTCTTCGTATTCTCAGAGTTCACCAATCAGTCGTTCTTCGTATTCGCACTTCACCAAATCAACCCACTACCTAATTCTCACTTCAAGAAATTAACTCCCTTCGTCATTTTCCAATAAAAAATAAAAAAATCAATCCCCTTCGTAATTAAAAACTTCCCCAAAAAATTTGAATCCCTCATTTTTAGCATTTTTGAAAAAGTTTCGTCATCGTACCCTCTTCAAGGTAATATTAGTTCTTCATTATTGGTTTGCGCAAAGGAATGGAGTGCAATCCAAGAAAAGGGGTTTGAGGCTTGTGAGAAAGAGAGGTCAACAGATCTAGATGATGACATTGGGTATATAGGCGATATTAGGAGTTTAGATCTGGGATTTATTTACGAGCTTGGGTTCCAACGGTAAGGAGATTGCGATGGAGAGGTTCAAGGATTTTGGATACGCGCGGTTTGATAATGGTAAGGACGTCATCATCATGTTCTAAAATCTAAACTTAGTAATCTACCATTCTCTGATTACATCTCCAAAGCTGAAGCTTTTGGCCTATTTGATTATGTTTATATAATCTAAATGCATAAAGGAACCTAAAGCTTTTAGCACATGATTATTTACTATAAATTGAGTTACACATCTATTTATTATAGTTTAAACACTAGTAAAAACAATAGGTTGTTGAATGAGATGGTGGTAACCAGAGACGTCGTAGATTTGATTGGTAGTGAGGGGAAAGTGTAAGGCACTTTCAGAGATGTTTGATTTATGTATGATGTGTTAGGGTGGTTGTTGATGAAGTTTTGTATGGTCATAAAATTTGGTGATTGAGGTAGTGTTTGTTATATGCAGGAACATTTGTTGTGGTTTACTATAAAATTGATTTACCCATCGATTTGTTCTGGTAAAAACACCACTGGTTTGTTACTGGATTTAGGATTCACTACCGTTTTACATAAAGCTTTTGGTAGTTAATTTCATTGGTTTCAAGAAATTTTGATGTGCAACTATTTCTTTTATTTAGAAATGGTTATGTCATACATTTATGTGTATATTCTATTTGTTTCGAGAGCAAAGGTTCGCAATGGGAAAGGGAGGAAGCACTATTGATGCTGGTGTTGTTTCCAAAGTCTTAAGTTGATCTCCTTCTTCCTGTCTCTCTACACTGAACAAAGAATTGTGTACTTTGAGAGATTATCAAAGGCAAGAATTTTTTTGTATTTCATATGATAAAAAAATAACAATTCTCACTTAAATTGTAATATGCATGCTGAGAATATCGTCGAATATTGTAATATGCATGCAGAGAAATCAGGTAAGACGAAGGCTAGTATGGATGAGGAAGATGATCTTGCTAAATGAGATAAGTGATTTCTAGGTACAAATTGTGACAAGCTATTTTCAATTCTTCGGGTATTATGTTTATTTATTTGTTTAATATTTTTATCCCTCTTTCTCACTTTTTTCTTTTCTTACTACCAGTCAGCAACTTACCTGGATATAAAGTGTTTTTTCGACATTGCTTGCGCAATCGTTCTTGATGTGGGATTTTAAGTGAGCAGTTACTCTTTATCATGAAACACTGGATCTATAATTCTTGAATTTCTAGCTAGCTTAGTCAATTTCTCTATTCGCTCTTTGACTTCACATAATTATTTGGCTATGTAAGTTCTACAAAATTTTAAACCTGCATGCTTTCCTAATGAAATTTTATGTGTTTGCTTTTGTTGATTTTTGATAAGCTTTTCTGTTCATGCTAATTTTGTTGATTTCCAGCTTGTTTTGTTCAAAGAGAATAGCGTAGATAAAATCAACTTTATATTTCGTGTGAGCAATTTAAGTGAACAATGCTTATGCGATGTCTTGTCAAATGCAAAGAATGTCCTACTTAGGGAGCAAAATGGAATTTTCTATGATATTTTTATTGGGCTAAATTTTCATTTTTTACAGGGTTGTATTTCATGTATTTGGGAACGTATGCTACTATGATCATTTTGAAGAAAATGCATTACCTTATTATTGAATACTGACTATATTATATTTGTAGTTGGCTTAGTTTAACTTTGAAGAATCAGTGATCTTCAATGGTACAAATGAGAGGATTAGCAAGTCAAAGGCACAAAAAATAGAAAGTGATCTCTAGACATGAAGATGGCAGTGGAGAGATACCACAATCAAATCTTAACACAACAATAATACATTCATTTGCTAACAGCTTATCACAACATGATTTGTGTACCATGTTTGTATTTATGTTATCAAGTGTTATTTAGACGTATCAGGTTGTAATAATCGAAGTTCTTTTGGGACTTAAATAGTATTTGATTATCGTACTTTATTCGTTAAATATATAAGTTTTGCATATATATTATTGTTTGTGATTATATATATTGATGAGGTGGTATGTTTGGCATAGATGGTTTGGTTTTATATGCTAATTCTATTCTGTTTGCAATTGTAGTTAGCTGATGTAACAACGAATTTTCTACTTGAGTTTTGGCATCACAACGTCATCGCTAAAATTTAGTGATGCCATTATGACGCTATGTTCCTGATATAAACATGCATCACAAAGGCATCGCTAATTTTTAGCGATGCCACTGCGAAGAAAATTTTGAGTTGCCTTAGCAACGCCACGCAATTTAGTGACGCCCATTTTTTTTGACTCACATTTTACATCATAATGGCATCACTAAAAATTCTAGTGATGCCGTTGTGACAACGAATGAGGGTCAGGAAACCGCAGATTTCTAGTAGTGTTCTAACAACTCCGTGAACACAGTCTTATCCAAATTTGGTCGTCTTTGAACGTCCGTTAAACATTCTGAATCGTCAGAAAATATGGTATGCTCCCCTGGCATATGGAACAGTAGCATCTCAACTGCGGGTGTTCGATATCATATGTCTAACTCAAATATTCTCCAACTTGCTTCGGAAGCAGAAATATACCTGCAATGCAAATATTTTTTTACTTCATCAACCTCTCGTGCAAATGTCTATGTATCATTGTTTTTATACTCAATTATAATAGTTGCTCTATCATGTCCTTTGTTTATGTATTCAAACATATACTTAATTGATCTTGCTTTATTGCATATTTCCGCATTAACATGTGCTTGATATTTTACAGCCAAGTCGACATTATGTGGTAAAACCCAATGGTTATCTTGATAGAAACCATTGTCATCAGCAGTAGATTGACCATTATTTCTTCTTCTATAAATGGGAAAACCATTCTTATCAAATGTTGTTTCAGTACAGAAATTTTTTGGAAAGTGTTTTGAGCATGCTCCGGCCACTATACACGGACAAGACGGATTTGCATGTCCACATGGTCCATGTATCATAAATTGACAAACTGATTGGTATGATAATGGATCGGAATGGACATTTGGGATTTCTGCACTGACCATTCTGTCTAGTCACCAACTATTTCAGGCCTATCAATTCCAACAACAAACACAAGTATGTGAGGATGTGGAAGTCCTCGCTTTTGAAATTCAATTGTATATATCACTGCAGAATCAAAGAAAAAAAAGAGTTAGAAAATAAAGACTAAACTGAAATATTTGTAATAAGCTTAAATATGTTGAAAATAATTACATGCTTTCACTTTGCCAAAATATTCCTCATCCTTTATGTCTTTAATGAGTTCCATAATTTTGATATGAAGAACACATGACACTATATCTAGTTTATCTTCGGTTTTTGTGTCCAGGAAAGAACTGCAAAGCCATTCCAATCTCTGACAACTTTGGGTTGCACGTAAATGTAACAAAATAATCTGGAGAACCTGCCTATCTACAAATTGCCATCACATCATGATAGTTCTGAACTATGTATCTAGGACCACCAGTGAAAGACGAGGGTAAAACAACCTTACGTCCAATGGATGAAGCTAATGTACCCCTTACTGCTATTGCATCATGAAACCCACTGTAAATTTCAGCTCTTAACGTTTTTTGATTACTTTTCATCCAACACAGTCTTTCTTCCTCCATACATGTGTAAGCATCAAGTACAAACTATTGGAACAATTTACCTCCTAAAAATAGAATAAATCCATCTTCGGGTCTACACAATAGAAGGTAGGCATAATATTCCCTCATGGTAACCATTTCTCTTTTCGTTTTTCTATTCAGCTCCACGACTTTATATTCAATATTTCGGCTATAACCATCTTCAACATAAGGTAACAAAATTGGATATTACATAACCATGAACAATGGATGTTTTTTCATTAATTCTTTTAAGCACTCCACTACTCTCCTCAATGACGTTATCTCTATTACCACATGAGTTTATGTTATCATTGTCTTTTAATGAAGCAACTTCGGATGTAGTTGGCAGATTGTATTGTCGACCATCTCTGTATCGTCTTTCCAATAATCTAATAAAAACTGGTTGATATTCTGTGGCATGAAATTTATCTCTTGCCATTCAGAATACTTGCTCAAGCACATTGCATTCATCAAACATTGAAATTAGATTTTGAACAATTTGTGCATCCATCTTGGAACTGGAATTTGTACCATGAGCCGAAATTCTATATGACACTTCATTTCTAGTGTCATAAAAGTTTAATTGCACAAATTTTGGTGTACCGTCTATGTTGGATTAATTACGATCTAATAGGCATCCAATATTTATGATTAAACAATTAAAACAAGGATCTTTGCAAGAACAGTAAATCAAAACTAAATTATCGATTAGGGCTTTTGCCTGTCACCAAGATTTCCATGATTAACAGATAGATTTTGAGCTTTTCGGCTTCCAGATCCTGGAGTCCCTATGAAATTTGAAGCAATTGAATCGATCTGAGCTCTCCAAATGTTGAGCCTCTACAGATGTCCACACAAATGATCTTCCATCGACCATCATACGAATCGAATGAGAAAAGGGAAAGTAACGGTGCTAGCTGTCATTGTTATTAGGGTATTGGTGAAAAGCATTTGGTTTCTCTCTATATCTATATTTGATCCAATAATATATATATATATATATATATATATATGTATATGTATATGTATATGTAAAGTAAGTCGGTTTTGACATGTCCAATTTAAAAGTAAACGAATACCTTAATTTCAAAACCAAACTTGAACCATTAAAATAGTACATCAATCGAATACATATTCCAACTACAAATAAAATATCAACAGTTTGATATTTTATTTATCCGCATAAATGTTTTTCCATTAGAACATTTTAAGTGTGTAACCCCATAGGTTACTACAACGTTGACAATAATTTAAATTGTATTTAAATTATAAACAGTGAGCGGTATCTAGCAACACATCACTGTTACCCACGTTATAATAAGATCAACGATTTGATACAACCTTTTCTGTGACCAGTGTAACGATATAATATAATCTTTTTAACCAGTATGTCCATGATTAAACTCGAGGCATGGAACATATCACCTCTTTATAATTTAATCCGTTTATCTTGATCTATGAGTAGACTATATAAAACAAATCAATATTTGAGCATGGCCATGCATTTCATAATCTGACTCAATCAAGAGGCCCGTATTGCTACAAATATATGTAGGGTTAAATTCCATCTAGATCATTCATAATTTTCATTCGATTCGAGATGTATCCAATAAACACCGTTATCATTTACTCTGTCACAAGTAACTTAAGATGATATCAAAACAAAAATGTCCTCGAATAAAATTATAATGAGAATAACTTATGATACTGTTAATTATATTCCATGTAGTTTTTCTCACGTGGGGTTATCCCAGTATGCTATTCTCCAATAGATATTTATGTCTTGACATTAATATCACGTATATTAATGATCAACGAGATGTGATCATCAGTCAATCAACATACTAGTCTCAACGTTTTATTGTTGCCCTTTGTATACAACAAAACTTGACTATGGACATTTAAGAATTATAGTAATTAACATATTATATAATCTCAAGTCCAAGTCTTACTCAAACTATATAATTCTGTATTATTATTCTAAGGACTTCCATTATGTTAATATTTATATCACGCAGTAAATATAACATAACAGAATATTTTATTCCAAATAAAACAATAACATCAACAATGTTATTAATCCCATCACATGAATTGCCTCTAGGACATAAACTCTAACAATCTCCCACTTGCACTAGTGTCAATCATTCATGTATTGTATGCACATGAAACTAGTGTGACCATTAAACTTCTGATGTGACAGAGTCTAATTCAGTAGGTCTGCAACATTACAACTTTTGCAACTTTGCAGATATGTTTATTTCCTGTGTGAATAACTTCACATAAGAATTATATTTCTTAAATATATATGTTTGTATCGATAATGAGTTTACGATTTTTAGGCCTGAACAATAGCCACATTGTTATCTCAATGTAAATCATTGGATCAAAAATGAAGTAATTTCAATTATGAACTTCTTAATCCAAACATTTTCTTTCTTGGAATCAGTGTCTATTTCTTGTTTAAAAACTAACATTATTTGCAATAATTAATGTGTTCTCAATAGATAACATTAGAACTATTATGTCACTCTTTAGTGACCCGGATTTTTAGCAGTAGAATATTTAATTTATTTAAATATAAATGCGATTAAACTAGAATTTAAATAATTTGAATTTAGAAAATATGGGTTATTTTAATAACCCAATCGAATCTGGAATTTAATATGGAAATTAAATTGAATTCGAAGCTTATGGAAAATTCTAAGTGATGTAAACGATAATATAAATTTATTATCGAAGAATTGGAGTGTTCTGAAATCGATTAAATATTAATTCGATTTTTAAAAGCACTTAAAAATAATGATTTCGTAAACAATTTCGGAATTGAACGAAACCAGTTTTATTGAGTCCAGAATATTAAAATATAGCGGGGTGTCAAATTTCGTGGAAATAGGATTTGTTATGTGATCATGCGTGGTTAGAACATTCGACGCAAATTATATTAATATAATATTGAAAAAATCTAGTAAAATATCTAAGTCAATTTCCTTATAAATAACCCTCTTCCTTTGTTTCCTTATGACCTAATTACATTTCATATTCTCTGTAAAAATTAGGTCGCCACTTCTCCTAACTTCATTCAATCAAATCTCACAAATTACATAATGAAATCACTCCATTTCGGATCCATTAGACTCCTACAAGCAAGTGCTTCACTTTGGCATGCTTAGTGTTTGGTGTGACATGACTTCCTGGAAGTCGACTTTGCAATAGTGAAGCTAAGGTACGGATGTGGTGGAGCTAGAGGCGACGTGAAGCGGTCATGTGAGTGGCGTTGGACTCGGGGTTGAAGGAGAAGTTGACGGCCGATTTTTGGTGAGGTTCGGCTACAAAATTGTTCGCACCTTAGTGTGCTTGAAGGAGGACCAGCAGCAACTCACTTCGAGGAGGGGGTGTTCGAACTTGAGTTTGAGGGTGCTATCGGGTAGAGATTCAAGCGCTGAGTTGTTTGGTGGTGAGCATGGCATTTATGGGTGGACGAGGAGGCATTGTTTGTCGGTCAACGTGAGGTCAATGGCTTTAAGAGGGAGGCGGTTTCACTGTTTTAAAAAGAAGAAAAAGGTAGCGGTGGCAGGTCACGTGAGTTATAGGGTGAGAGTTTTTATTTTTATTTTAAAATTAAATAGTTAAGTTAATTTTATTTCGATTGTGTATTAACTTGTAAACCCTATAACTAGTACGTACGAAGTCCGATTGACGAACCGTAAGTTGAGTTGGGATCATGATAAAGAATACAATGCGTTGGTAGTGGATTGGAATTATTCTGGGAAGTTCGGATTTTTATCTAATTTCAAACGCAATTTGAAATCGGATAAAATAGCGTGAAATCGACAATTGGAACGAATGGTGACTTTAACTCATGCTCATTGTTATACTATTGCACTGTATAATATTATTGACTGTTATTTACATATTTATATGTACAGTTGATTGATTGGATGATTTATTACTTTATTGGTGGTTAGCAATATGATTATTACTGTATTTATATTCATATGATGTTCTATGAAATGATTGTGTGTTAAACCTGACTGTGGACCCCATTGATTATATAACGTTGTTATATGTGAAATTGTCGTAAAAGGAATATATTATTTTATATAATATATTGAGTTTGTCTATTTCACACAAATAGGTATGTTTGGCATAAGTGGACTGAATTGGGAAATTATACGAATAGGAACAGGAATTGGAAACTGAAAGAAATGGTTCTGGAATAAAACAGTCTTATAAATTCTTTTATTTTAAAACCAATCTTAGCTATTTTATTATATATACCTTTTTATCTCTTTTATTTTAGACCTGTTTTTAACTTAATTATTTTATCCTTAAATTTAAAATCTATTTTCAAGTTAATTTACTGTATATATATTTTGAAATGAAATAAGCCTGTTTTATAAGATTTAGAGATATTGGATTATAACACGACCGTTATAATCAATGTTCTAGAAATCACTAGTATTTTACTTTATGGAATATTTATCAATATTTACATATTTAAAGGACTATTTTAAAGATGCGGATAAATATAGAAATGGTTTTGGGTTTGCCGTGACGATGTGTTATTTATGTTCGTCTTTAACCCACTTGGATCATATCATTAAAGTTCGTATAATTGAATCTTTAAACGATCGTATAAAGACAATTATAAAAAGGAATTGTTTTGGGTTTGCTATAAATAATGTTTTAGCAACACTTGTTTTAAACCCCTGAATTATAGTTAAACTGAAATATATAGTATAACGAGTTTGAATATACTTAAATCTTTAAATGATTGATTTTAAAGATCGAAACAAGTATAGGGTTCTTCAAGATAAAGATAAGGAATAAGGTGTTTAACTTATAAATGAGAAGAGGTTCTTTATTAAACAATGGTTTCAACATCTTTGATTATATTTTAAGAAATCATAAAAATGAATTGTGGTTATATTTATACTGAAGGGATAAGTATATGAATAGGTTTTGAAATATTGAAGTTAAAAAGGAACTCGTGGAATTGAATTGTGATTATACTTATACCGAACGGATAAGTATATTAATACCTTTTTAAGTATTAAGACTAAAAAGAGATAGAGAACCGGCGGAATATATACATATACACCTTTTATATGTATGAGTTGAATATATACACTAGTATATAAGGAATATTAATCGAATATTAGTTATTGATTAATAAAATGAAGTCTTATTGGATAAATGAAATTTATTTGACAAATGAAGTTTTATTAGTTAAAAGAAGTTTTTACTAATAAAGGAGTTTTAATTAATGAAATGTTAATTAAATGGGAAGGGGATTAGGGGTCATTTATATGAGTTAACCGTGCTTCAACTATTTATCATGCTTCATGATCTTGATAGTGCCTTGAATGTTTATTCATTTGTTATGGAAACTAAGCAAGGCTGTTTTCCATATACAATCGTTTATTGTGTGAATTGTAGTCGGTTAATCGACTATAGAACTTGACCTTAAATCTAGCGACTGGTTTTGAGGAGACCGGGATTGGTAAGTGTTCTACTTATCGAAAACCACTTCAAAACTAGTATACGTGTTCTATGTTTTGGAAGCGGTTGGGAAGTGAAGATAATGTGGCAATTCAAGATCTGTTGAGATGCTCGAACACATACAGTGATTCTAAGATCTGTGAAGGAATTTATGTGAGATTCCAAGATCTAGTGATGTATTGGAATCCATATGTGATTCCGAGACCTGTGAAGGAATCTATATGTGATTCCAAGATCTATTGAGTTGTGGGATTCCATCTGGGAATTTTTGTTCTGTACGAGTGATAAAGACTCATGTGAAAGATGTCAAATGAAACCTCGACATCAGAAATGGCTCAAAACAGAGTAGGAGCACAGTCTCGGGTTTTGATAACACGTGGCAGGATAAATTGACTCCATATCTAGTGTATGCTTATTATCGAATCGTTGCGGGAGCTCTTGAAGTTGCGCGTGGAAGTTAGGTATATTTGGTTCCATGTGGTGCATTTCGGTGTTTTCGTGCATGGGCTAGTTGTGTTTACCTTATTGTATATTTTATCTAGAGATATACGACGCTCCGAGGTACTTTCTGACCCTTGTGCATAGAGTTCGGATCTGTATTGAGAGATCTCCGACGGAAAATCCAATATGCGAACGTGCCTTATCGGTTTTGTTTTATACTTAATAGTTGTTGAATGTAACCATTCCTTCTATGTGAATTTATTTATATTCTACACCCTAGATCATTATCTATATACAACTATACTTCTCTTAATAAATTGTTGGATGTTATTACGGGAATAACCATTATGGATATGCGTACGACCTCATATTGTATCGATATGTGTTACTTAAATGTTGAGTTATCTCACGCAGTTGCTAGCCTGATCTAGGTGTTATTTTGTGACAATGCTCGGGTCAGACCGAGTATGTTTACTGATCAGACTTGGATTGCTTTGGAGCTTCAAAAATGGAGTTGGTGACGAGATGTATACTCGTACTCTTTTATTTTATCCCGCTATGTATGTTATTGTATGTACCAACAATTGTAAGGATAAGTTGTTATAATTATTCAGGATGATTCATTGGGTACTCTGATTAATGTATATTTTAAAGTTTTTCCCCTTTTTTTGTAAAGAGCACTGTTATTATTATAGATTATTCGTTCCTCTGTGAGATTCTGTTCTGAATCTTCTTTCTTCTATTCTTCAATCTCCTTTATTTTCCCCTAACTAGCGGACTTTATGGTACTTGATTTGAGATACATAAGTACAGAGGATGTATTAGTATTGATTTTCGAGAGCTGAAAAGTCGGTTCATTACATTTGTTATCTAATCCAGGTTTAGCGAACACTTTGGCTTGTGTGGGGTTATAGCTCACTAGAAATAGGGTTAGTAACACCCTAGATTGAGTTCTGAGAGTATATATATTATATATATGAGCGCGTACTTGTTATCGAATACAAATTATTTTGTATTGTGTTGTGTGATTTGTTAAGTCTGAATTCTGGATCCGAATCAATCGAATAAATCATTCGATTCAATATTGTTTTTGAATTTGGTAAATGAGATAAGTTACCAAGATTTATATATTTTATATATAAAGGAAGTTTTATTACTATATTAGTTTTATGGATAAGTTGTTTGTTAGGGGAATGATGACATCAAATTTTATCATCGTTGGTTAGTTGGTCATGCTCACTTAGGAGCATTGACTATTATTGGCTGATCTGTAGTTATGCCTGACCAGTTTATGGGTATTGACTACTGTGTTTGGATAAGAATAATCTTATCCATTTGCTTGCATGGGTATAGACTTGTAATTTGGGAACATTAGAAACGAACTCCTTTTGAATTCAGTTTCACGATTTGACTGTAAGGCGTTCGAAGATGATGTGGGTAAGAATTCAATCTGAATGTGAATTATTTAAAATGAATTTAAACCAGAATTATATAAGTGTAATTTATAAACAATATTTATAAATATGAATTGAATTTGAGTTGAGAATTGAAGATTTGAAATTGCGGTAAGTTTGAAAATGATTTTCAAATCTTTAAGGAAATACTGGCATTGTTTAGAAGTGTTTGTGAGAATAAAAGGATTTTAAAAGATTATAAAAGCATTGATCTTTCTTTGATCACTGGAAAATAATGTTGATGATGATTGCCGCATCATCGAGATTCATTTTCGAGTTTCTAAGTAAGAACTTGCTACCATGGATAATAGTTTGGATTTGGATAGATTTTTGTCTTGAATCCAAGGTGTTTGAAGTATATAAATCCAGGATTTCAATTCTGAAGTTTTAAATTAAGTTATATATGGGTGCATATAGTATATATATATATATAGGAGTTATATAATTTTTCATCTCGGTTGATTTGATGTTTGATAGATTTCATCTATTAGTGGGACGGAATGTTCGACGGTTTTGGATAGTCAATATTTCGAAGTAGAATTTGAATGTTTAACTTGTTCATGAGAAAGCGTAAGAGAATAGGTTTATAACCTTAATGAAGGTTAATGTGATAACCCCCAAACTCCCGTAGTACGAAAGAAGGGATAATCATTAGAATATAACACATAAACAATAACAGCAGAACAGAAATATAGAATCACAGCAGATAATGTACATCAAATTACACTGGAAATAATATATCATCAGAGTTGAACAGCATAATAGGATCATACTTAGTACATAATACAGTTTCAGCTTAATATAAAATGTCTACAGCGGAATCAAACATAATATACTAAATGAAGTCCGAACAGCATAACAGAAATGATAGGATCCAACTTCAGCTCCATAGCTATCCGTAATGAGTCTGCTAAAACTTAAATACATGGCTGCCCATGTGGAAAAGAGGGCACCCAAGTTTGCAAAATGAAAAAAACTACGAGTCAGTCATGGGACTGGTATGAGAAATCTTACTTAACCTATTTAATAACAAGGCTAATCACAGGACCACGCCGCTAACGCGGAACAAGTTTACTCCATTAGATTGCCAGTGCATAAATAAAGTAAATTGTTAAACAACGCAATGCTTTTTAGTAAAATGAAACCATTATAAGACTCAAGTCCCATCACACAATGCAATGCAAACCGAAGGATAGAATTTTACCTTATAATGGTCAAAATGCTTGATACAATAAAACAAATTTGATATTATTATTAGTGCATATATGTTTTCAAAAACAATTTCAATCATAATGTATTAATCATAGACGGCACAACTACCATATACTATGTCCCAAATATAGGTTTACAATCAAAACCATATGGTGTCGTATTGGAAGTTGGATTTCCATCATGATCCAAGGCAAGGGATTGTCCTTACCGAATTCGAGACTCTCTAGCCCGAGCCTCAGGACTCATTCGCAACTACACCTAGAAGCCACAGGGCCGGTCCACAAATATTTTATTGGATTATAACTCCTGAACAATACGTTTCTCTGCCCTATGAGGCGTAAATAAAGAGCCACTAGGGACTCAAATCCGAGGTACCTCGCTTTCCATCATCCACATAAGTAAAAATGTCTGGGCTCCATACCATGACACCACTCCTAGCTAGAAAGAAACGCATGTTCTCCCTGGATTCTTCTCCCGTTTCTGGTTCATACCGGGGTGTGAGGCTCGTGAAGTAACGCTATACACAAAGCTATGCTAAATAAAGCTGTGCTTTGATGATCAACCACAAGGCTCTACTTTTCAACAATAAGCCTTGATCATTTGCATCTTGGCATGCCACATTGACAATTCACGCCATGCGACTGACGTCTATCAATATATAACCACTGAGCTCGTATGTCTTAGAGAAGAGTGTTAAGCAAGAGAATAAATTCTCCGCCACCAAACAGATATATATTAAATAGAAATCAATCAGCACAGAATAAACTCCAACGTCAGACATACATCCATTTACAAGTCCGTTCTGGGTCTGAACGAAACCAAAAACACCTTATTCCTCATTCTTTATGTCCAATACAGAAGAGAGGCTCTCGCACATCCGGACAATCAACAAGTACGTCCAGACAACTGCCACTGTAACCCTTTCAAGGTAGCAACTCCAATCAAAAGCATTAATAGCCATCCATTAGATGTGAAGATCGCCGGTCTTCGACCTCCATCTTCAAATCTTCGACATCCAATCATCGTATAATTATTTGAAATGAGATCTAACTTGGCCTTTTCAAATAATTCGTGAATATATATAATTCAAATCAGTTCTTTCCATTCCATATCATTTATAATATTTTATAACGATTTATCGCTATTTTTATTTATATAAGAATAGCCACTTTTAATTAAACGACGCTTCAGGTCATTACGTGGCCCTGGCGCTGTTTTCATCAAAATTTGATTTACAAATTTCTCAAAATATAACCATTGGATCTTAGCAAACTTTATATCGTTGGAAAGATCTTTCCAAAGCGAACCCAACGATTCCAGTTTTGGGAAAATCCGATAGTCGGATCTTTCGGTATAATCGTTTGAATATATGATTCCAAATCGCGAACTATCGCGTGCGATTCGTTTATTTTAATTTATATATATATATATATATTTATAAATATAATTCATTCAATGATTTCAACACCATTTCCTTTCTGCCATATAGTTAACATCATTTCAGTTAATCACAATTACATTAAAATGTAATTTTTAATGTTTCAACATTTTTAAAAAAATATGAATATTTTTAATGAAATCATAATTTCATTAGAAATGTGATTTTTAATGTTTAACCATTTTACCAGACTTAAATCTTTTTAATGATATCATATATTACATTAAAAATGAAATTTTTAATGTTAAACACATTTTCATTTCAACATTAATTCTTTTATATGAAATCATATATTACATTAAAAATGAAATTTTTAATGTTAAACACATATTTATTTTCAACATTGATTCTATTATATGAAATCATATATTACATTAAAATTGTAATTTTTAATGTTAAACACATTTTTATTAAATCATAGACTTTTTATATGAATCCTCTTTACATTAAAAAATGTAAATTTTTAATGTCAACCTTTCTTTTACAAAAATGAATATTGCTAATGATTAATACTTTACATTAAAAATTGAATCTTGTTAATGATTCATACTTTACATTAAAAATGTGATTTTTAATGTATTTTTTTTATCAAAATGAATATTGTAAATGAATCATTATTTACATTAAAAATGAAATTTTTAATGTTACAACATAATTCCAAACAATAAATCTTGAATCTTTTTGTATGATTCATCTATACATTAAAAATGAAATCTTTTTAATGCATACACAATTTTATGCACTCGAATCTTGTAATCATTCTATCTTGCAAAAGAGGTAATCTTTCTAATCATTCATTTACAATAAAAATGTAAATTTCAATGTTAACTCAATTCATTAAACAATGAGTCCTTTTTCTAATGATTTATTTACAAAAGAAAAAAAATGTAAATTTCAATGTGAAAACATATTTATTAAACAATGAATCTTTTTCTAAGAATTCATTTACATTAAAAAAAGTCAATTTCAATGTAAAAACATTTTCATTTAACAATGATTATGTTTAATGGTACATTTACATTAAAAATGTAAATTTCAATGTAAAAACATTTTTATTTAACAATGATTATTTTTAATGGTTCATTTACATTAAAAATGTAAATTTCAATATAAAAACATTTTTATTTAACAATGATTATTTTTAATGGTTCATTTACATTAAAAATGTAAATTTCAGTGTAAAAACATTTTTTATTTAACATTGCTTATTTTTAATGGTTCATTTACATTAAAAATGTAAATTTCAGTGCAAAAACATTTTTATTTAACAATGCTTATTTCTAATGGTTCATTTACATTAAAAATGTAAATTTCAATGTAAACACCTTTTTATATGTCAATGCTTATTTTTATTGTTTCAATTACATTAAAAATGTAAATTTTAATGTAAACATAGTTTTATATAACTAATGATCATTTTTAATTTACAATAAAAATTGTGAATTAATTGTTGAACATTTTTTTATCCTAAATAATGATCATTTCTAATTTTATATAAAATAACAATATAAGTTTTATTATTCAAAACAATTTTATATCATAACATGAATATTTCATAAAATTTCGACAGCGTAACGGCAGGGTTATTAAAAACTGGCACCGTCCTTAGTACAACTCCTCTGCTAACCTTGGCCTCGCAGCGATACAAGGGTTTTATTTTCCTAATACAATTTTTTTCTATACAATGAATTTTCCCTAAACACGATTGATTTCGTTTCAACCACAATCAAACAACCATAATCACAATCAAATTCACACCATAATACAATCAGGTCGTCCATGGTCTGTGGACAACGGTGTTGGGATTTTCTAAACTCCGTCTGCAACCTAATATAATTTTATTCGTTTATTTCGGATTTTGAAATCTCAGGTTTTTATTTCTTCTAAAATTGTAGAAGTCTCTAAAAATTCTGCGGTCAGTTCTGAAATGTAGATCTCGAATTTATGGTCCAAGCGCTTCCTGTTTCATTGGATTTCGTTATCGTATGAGCAAGATATGGATTTTACAATATTATATACATTGAACGGTAATTAATTATTAATTAAATAATATATAATTAGCTTAATACCCTGTTTAACACTTAACCCCGCTCCTCATCGCTCTTCTTCCTTTTCTGCCGAACCCAAAACCGCATCGAAGAATTTCACCACCGCGCCTCCCAGGGTGGATCGGACCCACCATCACCCCTTCCACGCGATATGCCCTGGCCACACCTCCTTCCACCTTGAGTATCAAGAAACTCGATTCCCCCTAAAGCTGCAGAAATTGGTTCGAAGTTCGCTTCTTTGAGCTCAGATTTTGGCCAAAATACAATAGATTTTAGATCTTGACCGTTGGTTAGAGAGATCTCAAGACGCTCTTCAATTTTCACGCTAGGAGTTTGTTGAATTATTGGAGGGATTTTGAGATCGAGGGAGGAGAAATTTGGATGATTTTATCCGTCCAAGAATGGCTGATGGCGGCTTATCATATGCGCTAGGGTTTGGGGAATTGCTAAGTATATATACTAATTATTTTATATTATTTAAATTCTTTTAATTCGTAAATTACTTGATTAACATCACGAACTCCAAACGAACCTCAACGACTGTCACCTTTAGCCAAATACCCCTATTCTGAACACAATGGAATATGTTTCGTAACCCAATTAAGCTGTTATGATCAGTTTTTATCAAAATTAAAATATATTTTAATATATATTGAATTTGAACATACATTTTAATTTACCGGGGCCACATACTGACTCCAAAAATTCCCAAAAAATAAATCTAGCTATGTTTTAATGATACAATTCCAACAAAATTAATTTTGTAGAATTTGGAGACCGTTTGAAAAATGGCCATTTTCTGGTCGACCAAAATTGACTAAAATTGACAAAACATGTTTTGATTTACCACGCTCACATATTAATTCCAAAAATCATGAAAATTGAAATCCTGCAATAATTTGACATTCCGGATCCAACCAAAGTGGTTTCATCGAAAACGGAGGTCGTTTACAAAATGGCTATTTATACGGGTTATGTATTATATTAAATTCCATAGCGACTATTCTAAATATTCAACTAGCCATAACTTTTTATTCCCACTATGAAATTTCAATTATTCAGATCCATTGGAAAGATATTTTTAAACAGATTTAAAAAAAATTGGTTTTACCAAAATCCGATTTATTTTGAATCCTGTACATTCAGGCAAAGTTCAAATTCAAATTTTCAAACTACTGCGCTATTTCTAAATCCTTTTATAATTAAAATAAATATATACGTTCTAACTTCGATTTAAATAAATTTTTAGTTGTTATTATTTAAAATAAATTATTTTAAATATTCTGAATTCATTAAAATAGCCAAAATAAAAATTTTAAAGTGGTTCTGATTTTCCGGGTTATTAAAGTTAATCGAGTTAATTAAATTTAATTAAAACAAGCTTGTCGCGTAACGGGAATTCGTGAGTTTTCGAATTGAAGTTTAGATGAATGTAAAGGATCTGATATAAGTCGAAATTCTTTGAAACAAGAATTATCCGGATCTGTTGGATTATAATTTTATAATGGAAGAGAAAAATTTAGATTTCATGTTGTAGATTTCGACTTATGGCTAAATCAAAATTCCAGGAAAATCGCGGTTCGGCTGTTTGCGATTTAAGACTAAAATAGAAGTGAAATCGAAGATTAAGAATATTAATCTTGAGAATTTTTACACTTAGCAAAAATAAGTGTATGTTGAAATATGATTATAAGTATTAAATGAATTATAAACATAGGTGAAATCGAATATCTCTACTAATAAAGAAAATCTTCTGGGATGGTGAAGCTTTTTAGAACTTCCAAATCAACCCATTCGGATCCGTATAATAGAATTAAACAGAAAAAAAGAAAGGGGGCATGCGCGTCATTTTACCCTCCCCACGCTCTAACCCGACTAAAATTCAACACGTTCTCCATAATCTCTCCCACTTTCCTTTCTTCCTGCGGTTTTCCCCATCTCAAATGCCATTGTTTTCTTCTCAATAAAAATAACCCTCTATTACATCAATCGCCTTTCAGGATCCCTCCATCCACTGCGACGAACATGAAGAAGCACTGAGGTATCGTCCCTCCCTGTAAGGCCTTCTTAAATTCGAATGAAATTTTGTTTTTTCGCTCCCTAATTCGTTTATTACCCTTCAACCGCCTTCACTAAACTATAACTTTTGCAGTCAAAAGGTTATTTACAAACTAAAATTCTTGAATACAACTGCTCTCTACAGGGATTTGGTACAACGATTTTGAAAGAGGATACCAACACCGTTCAACAGTTGGTTGTGCATCGGGTATGTACGTCTTTTTCCTCCTGCTTTTTCCGTTGCTCAGTTTGTATTCTTTTTTCCTGTTTCTTCAGTTGGATCTATTTTCAAGCTGTGATTTTATTCTTATATTTAATTTTACTGTTGGTTGGGCATACACTTGAGATGGCTTTACTTTTCTGTCTTAAATTTTATACGGATATTGTTGTGCTTATTACGCAGTCGAATAACTGAGATTGAACAAAAATTTTAAGTTAACATTATTTAGCTATCTTTATGTTTTGCTGTTAATGTATAAAAATATATACTTTGTCAACTTAATGTGGCCTATACTATTGCTCGACCGCCCTTCTCAAGAAGCCGCTTCCTGGATCTCAAACTATGTAATTCTGATACCCCTGATTCTTATATTACTGATTTGTGTGCTCTTATCTTAACTGTTCTATAAATTTATATATATTTTATAGTGGAATCGTTTAGAACTTACATATTGTTGTGGTGTATTACATAATAAGTGATTATGGTGTTCTACATCAATCTCGATTTTTTACGAATTTGGGGTTTGTTAATTTTTAGTTTTGAATTATTATGGGTTTGCCATTTTTTAGCTTAGAATTATTAGAATCAGCGTGAGGTTAAATATTAAAAATTTGTGATTTGAACAAAAAGTTGACTCCATTAGGTTGGAAATGAGTATTCCTTGCACTCTTTTGGTCTTATATATGCTTTGTCCACTGAAGTGGTAGCAACATTAGCAACTGCAAAAAATGAAATGTACTTTTTCCTTGGAGTATTATCACATCTTTGAGTTGAAATGAATTATTCCTATTTTTATTTGTTTACTCCAGTATTCCATTTGTCTAGTACGACTTAGAAATCTGACATTTGAATGGATGTGTTTATGATATTCTTACAGCCTGATGTTCTTAGGAGTATAGTCTTGCATCCACAATTTCTTTCAGTTGAACTTAACTGCATGCTATATATTATGTTACATAGGAAGGTAAACTGAAACTTCTTAGTATATTTTATTTATATGTAACCGCAATTCTAATGCTTTAAGAAAGATATATTTTAAATTAAATTGCAACTGAAGAACTGGGTATACAATAATGTTTTTGGCATGCATTATAATTATTTAGTGGACTGTCATCTTCATTTATTGTTCCATATCATTGTTCTTTCTGCAAATAATGTTTCTGCATTTCATATTATTTGTTCTCTATGTTGGCTTCTTATTAGGATAATCTATCATAAAATAAAGTGTGTAGAATTAAGTGAAAATTTCAAAGATATATTCTGAATGTAAGTTTGATAAAGTTGGCTGTTTTGCAAAAATATTAATTACAGTATGGGTCCTAATGAACAAAAAAAATGCTTTTACTAATGGTTGTGGAATGTACTTATATTTTCCATTATGCCTATTCCGTGAAATATAAAATGGCTCTGCATCCACGTGGAGGCTTTTGAACAATCAAAGATTATCACATCTATAGAGCATTGAATCAGACGATAGATACAGGGCAACTCATTTACCTTATAATTCAAACCTTCATTTTTTCGATTTTTTTCCGATTTTCTTCGCAATGTATAACTTACACACTGATATATTATGAATGTAGTGTTACATGAATTATTGCTTCCCTGTTAAACTATTTCTGCATTCCTTAACACTAAACTATTTCTGCATATACATCCAGTGTTGGAGTAAGCCACCCGATACAAATATATCTTTGGAGAAATGCTTTACTGTTAAAGAATTAAAATACAAATAAGATGACAACACTCCATATTTAACACTCAGTTTCACCTTCGAACACAGTTTTCTATGCATCGTCCATCGGACATGCGTGTGTACTGATATTGTGTAAGTATAATTTAGTTTCTCATCTTGATAATTATGCCATCTGACTGATATCTGCTATTTTACGTCTTCATTATACTGTAGTGACACAAACCTTAAAACTGACAAATACTTGCACTAGCTATTGGATGAGCCGGGTTGAGTCTCAATACATAAAATAGCATATTTCAACAGGGCACATTCTTAGAATTTTCCAATACTTTGTTCTGTTTATCGGTAATGACTATATTCATTTTCCAATCAAATCCCTTTACCAAAATAATACTAATTTGTTATTTATTCCATTTATTACACCATTAACTCCCTTTTAGGGATTACTTATTATGTTGAATACTGTGAAACTGCGTGTATCTATGAGCATGTGATCAAAATTACTTATTATGCTTCACCTGCTTAAATATGCATCTTAATAATATAAGCTGATGTTAGAGTTCAGACAAAAGCAATTAACTTCCATAGGGAGTATGTGCTTTTAAAGCAAGATAAAGTGATAGTAAGAATCAAATAGTGTACAAATTCATCTCATTGAAATCAGTTTTTCATTTGTCTTTACTCAGTGGTTTCAGAAGGCTCTGTTCCTTTCTGTGACTAGGAAAAGCTCCTTTAGTTAAAATTGATTTGGTGAGTGAATGCATCTTCAGTTAAATTGACAAAAAAATGGTGACAGTGGGGGTAGCATAGCGTTACTTAGAGGTGGGATATATCTGAGGTCCATGAGGACAATTATCTTTAGTTAAATGACCGGATTTGCGTTTGTACTCTCCCTTCTAATATGTGAAGCACGTAATATCTTTTTTCAATTCAAATTTTTTTTTTTTTTTTTTGGCTATACAGCATGTGTTTATCTGTACTACACGGTTGTCCCATATATGATGTCAGGACACTCAGCGGGACTTTAGTGAGGATGATTATGAGATGTTGCTATCTTTGGATGACAATAACCATCAACATGGTGGTGCTTTTCAGAGTCAAATCAATAACTTGCCACAATCGAAAATTCAGAATGCAAACACTGAGGAACCAAGCGCTGGATGCCTGGAGATCCCTACTGTAGGAGACACAGTTCAACATTTACTTTGCTTGCATAAATTCCATAAAGATTGTACGTATTGATACATGGTTGGGAAGAAAAAGGATGTGTCCAATTTGCAAGTCAGATATAAGGTGATGAATCTACAAGCTTCTTCCATGGATTTGCTGATCGCAGTAAGATTGCCTTTTTTCTGGCTTTTTATGCAATGATCGAAGTGACAATCTTTGATTTGCAAGCAATGTATCTTTTGCAATGATGTTGAGTTATGGAGCAGAGAAGTTTAGCTTTGGAACGAAGATACAAAACCAATATAATTTATGTTTTAGTTTCTTTTATCTTGCCTGTGGTGGCAAGTTACATTTACATCCAATTTACAATTGGTGTTGTAGTATTTTTGTAATAACCCGGAAATCTGGGCCATTTTAAAAATTTTATTTTGGCAATTTTAGCGAATTTTGATTATTTAAAATGAATTGTTTTAAATAATATCGACGAGAAATTTATTTTGAATATAATTCGAACGTATATATTCGTTTGAATCGACGATAGAATATAAATATTTATTTATATTTAAAAAAGGAATTGAAAATGGCGCGGTAGTTCGATAATTCGATTTCAATTTTCAATTGGATGTATCGGGTGCAAAATAAACCGGATTTTAGTAAAACCAAAAATAATAGAATCTAATTGATAATATCTTTCCAACGAATCCGAAAAATCAAAATTTCATAGCGGGAATCAAAAGATATGTCCAGTTGAAAATTCGGAATAGTCGCTATGGAATTCAGGCCCTTAAAAATGGAAATTTTGCAAACGACCTCGGATTTCGACGAAACCACTTTTGTTAGATCCGGGATGTAAGGTTATTGCTAGATTCCAAATTTCATAATTTTTTGAATCAATATGTGAGCGTGGCAAAGGAAAACGCGTTTGGCCAGTTTCAGTTGATTTTAATCGACTGGAAATTGACCAATTTTCAAACGGTCTCATAATTCGACGAAATTAGTTTTGTTAGGACCGTATCGTCAATACGAAGCTAGAAAATATTTTTTGGGAATTTTTCTAGTTAGTCTGTGGCCCCGGTAAATTGAAATACGCATTCAAATTCAATATATAGAGTTATACTTTGATTTTGACGAAAACTGATCGAAACGGCCGAATCAGCTTACGGTACATATCCCATTGTGTTTGGAATGGGGGTAATTAGCTATGGACGACAGGCGGTGGGTTCGATTTCGAGTTCGAAAATAAAAGTTGCTTTTTGAAATTAAATAATTAAATAAAATATATATATATACTCTCTCCTCTCCTTACCTTCCCTCTGCCCCCCCCCCCCCATTTCAGTTTTTCGACAGAAGAAAAAAGAAATAAATAAAAAAAGGGCGGAGCCCTAACGCGCAGCCGCTGTGGCCACGGTTGGCCACCGCGCCCCCCCAAGATGTCGCGCCGCCTTCTTCTCCTTTCCCCCCCCATCGCAGCCGACCGCGACCTCCCCCCCCCCCCCCCCCCCGCACCTCGAACGACGCGCGCGACGACCACGAAGTCCCCCCTCCCCTTACCTCGCCACCGCTACCCCCTCCTTCCGCCGCCTCCTTTCTTCTCCTCCTCCACTCCTTCTTCTCCAACTGCACCTCCTCCTAGCCCCTCCTCTTCGCTGAAAGGTGAGTTTACTTATTCCTTTGTTAATTTAATTAGTTTAAAAATTATAAATCCGTTTTTTTATAATTAGTATTGCTTTAAAATTCAGATTTTTATGCAAATTGTATTGTTTTTAAATCAGCATTATAGGAGAAAAATATAATTTGCTTTAGGAGAAATAAAATATTATATAGGTTAAAAATATAATTTTTAGATTATAGAAAGGTTAAAAATATGATTTTTATTTGATAGGAAGATTAAAAATATGATTTTTACATATTGAATAGCGAAGTAAAAATTCGATTTTTATATATTGAATAGCAAGATAAAAATTCGATTTTTATATATTGAATAGAGAAGTAAAAATTCGATTTTTATATATTGAATAGCGAAGTAAAAATTCGATTTTTATATATTGAATTGCGAAGTAAAAATTCGATTTTTATATATTGAATAGCGAAGTAAAAATTCGATTTTTATATATTGAATAGCGAAGTAAAAATTCGATTTTTATATATTGAACAGCGAAGTAAAAATTCAATTTTTATATATTGAACAGCGAAGTAAAAATTCGATTTTTATATATTGAACAGCAAAGTAAAAATTCGATTTTTATATATTGAACAGCAAAGTAAAAATTCGATTTTTATATATTGAATAGAGAAGTAAAAATTCGATTTTTATATATTGAATAGCAAGATAAAAATTCGATTTTTATATATTGAATAGCAAAGTCAAAATGTGATTTTTACATATGTAGAGGATACGGGCAAAGAAAGTGACAAGAGGCAAGAACGGCGAAGATTTCTACATAAGAAGAGTCGTGGGATTGGATTAGCTATTCTTTGAGAACCTCTTACCTTTTAATTTTGTTTTTCTGGTTAAAATATATACTAGGATGCAGACGGTGTTTAGTAGCACCCGACACCCGTCGTCCACAGACCATGGACGGCTTGTATGCTTGTTTGTTTGATTTTGATGTGTAGTTGATTGTGTGATGTGATGTGAAATGAAATAAAATATTTATATAGTTAAAAATATTTTATAGTTAAAAATAGAATTTTTAACGTGTATACGAAATGGAATAAATTAATATAAACAAATCGTACGATTTGTTTATATACACACATTTGACTGATATTGATTGGGACGATAAATTTTACACATCGCCCAACTGCACAAATAAAATCTGTGTTTGATTGTTTGAAACCCCACACGGGTATTGGGATGATATTTGACGTACACTAATCCCGATTGTTTAGTTGTATGTCGATTGATTGACAGACTGTTATGAGCGTTAAATATTTATATTTGATGCTTATACAGTGTAGAATGCACTTTGGATGATGGTTGATTATTCATCGTTGTTATTGTATACATGTGTTGTAGAAAATCCATATGATTAACATTATATGGTAATTGATTGGGCCTCATGCCATATTTGAAAAAGAAATATTTGAAATAGAAATACTTGAAATAGAATATTTGAAAAAAAATATGAAGCCGTGTTGATTAGATTGACGCCATTTTGACGTGAACGATATTTATATCGATCTTATTCATTTTATAATGAATATCGAAAGTGATTTCAAAATCTGATATTTTGAAAAGAATTGAAATTCGAATTAAATTGAATAGAAATGAATTCGAATTGAAATTGAATATAAATGAATTCGAATTGAAATTGAATATAAATGAATTCGAATTGAAATTGAATTGAAAACGAACTGAAATTGAATTAGAAATCAATTTGAATTTAAATCGATTTGAAATGAATTTAAAACGATTTATAAAGCACGTTTTGAATTGAAATCGACGAAGTATATATTATATATATTATATATATAATATAATGGCCTGAATAGAACACGCCGCGGCAGTTCGCGAATTTCGACCATTGACTTCGAACGGATATTACGGGAGATCCGACCGTCGGATTCTCCTAAAACCGGAACTGTTGGGTTCGTATCGAAAAGAGCCTTCTAACGAATATTAGAAATTTGAAATCTAACGGTTGAATTTGGAACTATGTCCAAATCAAATTTGGGAAAGGTCGCTGTAAGTGCAGTTCGATAGCCGTTGATGGAAATCGACTGTACGGGCCTTTATAAAATTATTAAAAATAGTAATAATTTGTGTAAAATCATAAGAAATGATTTGGGAAGAATTGAGATGAAAAATTCCATATTTGAAAGGATAAAAATAGATTTTTATCGAAATGAACTAGTTTTGAACTAGAATAGTAATTTATTTATTTTTAAAATAAATAAAGTGAGTTTAAAATGGTTTTGAAATATAACCAGAATTTCCAATAATTATATTGGAATGGATTTGAATCGAAATTGTCTTCGGAATATTTCGATGTTGGATTTCGTGATGATACAGATATTGTTATGGGAATTTGAAATATATTTATATATATATATATCGCTATTTCCAATACGATATTTGTTGGTCGTAGAATTTGATATTGAATATAAGCCGATATATTTTCTATTCAGAGCCTTGTATTTAATATCAAATGTGATTTGGGTTTGTTGTGAATGGTGTCTCCATTAACACTGCTCTTAAGCTCAGTTGAGAAAAGATTAAATCTTTTTATTTAGATTTAATGAAGTGTACCAATTAAATAATATTTAATTGGAATTGAATTGGTATTGATTTTTGGGTTTATCGTGAACAGTGTTTTAAATAACACTTGTTCTTTAACCCGATAATTAATGAAATATGATTTTGGGTTTATCGTGAACCGTGTTTTAAAATGACACTGATTCTTTAACCCAGTTGAAGATTAAAACTAAGTGGAGTTTTAATGAATCTTTAATTAGATTGAAAAGATCGAGAATGGAGTATCACCAGTTTTGCTCCTGGCGATAGTTAAATCTTTAATTAGATTTGAACGTGAAATGGTAATTGAATTTACCAATAACACCGTGGTGTTAGATATGAAGTATGACCAGTTTTACTTCATGGGATGAATAGGTTGGGATTGGGAAATTAAAATAAATGATTACTTCGGTGTGGTTCGCTAATCCCGACTAGTTTGAATTGATATTCAAAGGAGATTAAAGAATAAATTTAAAGAATTTATCTTTGATAAAATTAATGGGAACCTTTCCCAAAATATAAGAATATTTGAATAAAAAGAATATTCTGAAGTGGAATGAGGCGTATGTTGTGTTTGTGTAACACTTTTATTATATATACGCGAGTTGTTCAGAAAGACCGGGTTTATCCCATTCTAAATAACTAATTCGACGTGGTGTCGAAGATGAAGACGGTAGTCGAAGACCGGAGGTCTTCACGTCGTTTGGGTAATTACTGATTATCTTGATTTTGCTGTACACCCAAGAAGATGGAAACAGTTGGTGATCGTCCAGACGTACTTGGAGATCGATGGATATGCGGGGTACTAGGTGCCTCCGGTTTCGTTCAGACCCAGAACTGACTTGTAAATGGACTGTGTGTCTAACATTGGATTATAGTTTGTGTGATTGATTTCTATTAAATATATATCTGTTTGGCGGCGGAGAATTTATTCTCTTGCTTAACGCCCTTCTCTGAGACGTACGAGCTCAGGGGTTATATACTGATGGATATCAAACGCATAGAGTGAATTGCCTGTGTGGCATGCCTGAGTGGTAATTGATCAAGGCTTCTATTGAAAAGCAAAGTCTTGTGGTGATGATCAAAGCACGACCTTTGTGGCATAGCTTTGTGTAACGTTTACTTCGCGAGTTTCACACTCGGTATGAACCAAAAACGGGAGAGGACGTCAGGGAGGGCATGCGTTTCTTTCTAGCTAGAAGTGGCGTCAGTGGTTTTACACGCCCTGACGAGTTTGACTTATGTGGTTGTTGCTGTTGCGAGGCGCCTCGGTTTGATCGGACGATCCGGGTTCGATGGAGTCATTTAGTTGGCTCACCTACACCCCATAGGGCGGGGAAACGCATGTTCAGGCATTTTAATCCACATCGGTGGACCGGCCCTGAGTATCCAAGGGCCCACCTGAGTCTGGGTCCTGAGGCTCGGGCTAGAGAGTCTCGAATCGGTTGAGGACTATCTTTTGACTCGGTTCATAGATGGAAATCCAATCTCCAAATACGTGACTTTGCAGTTTTATTTGTAAACCTATATATGGCGACATAGTGGCATGGGACGCTCATGTCGCCTATGATTGATACTTATGATTTGAAGTCGTTTTATACACTATACACTTATAGTAATAATAAATAATGTGTTTTTAACGTATCAAGCATGCTTTGGCTGTTATAAGGTAAAAACCCTATCCTCCGGCTTGCGTTGCATTGTGTGATGGGACCTGGGTCTTATAACAGCTTCATTTTTCTTTATTTAGCATTGCGCTGTTTGTTTTATGCACTGGTGTTCTTGGGAGGAAACTCGTTCCGTGTTATACGGCGTGGTCCCTTGATTTACCTAACTTTAAAAATAAAGATTAATAACTGTTTTAGTTCTCACACCAGTCCCATGACTGACCTGGAGTTTATTGTTTTAACCTAAACTCTGGGTGCCCTTATTTTGACATGGGCAGCTAGTAGTTTTGGTTTTGCAGATTTATATTCACAGGATCCTGGTTTACAGCTCGAACGATATCCGGAAAGCTTTGTATCCGCATATCTCTTCTAGTTGTGTATTGTATTATTTTCCACTGCGATGTATTTAAATGTAATTTAAATCTCTGATATTTCTGTGTAATATTCATTTATACTCTGTATATTCTTGTATTCTGATGGAATTGTTGTAATAACAATGAAATGTTCTCCCGTCTGCGTTCTATTTTGTCGTGTTCTCAAAACAATCAGGCATTTCGAACGGTCTAGATCGGTTTAGCGACTAATTCAGATCGAGCGAAATTCCTTTTCGTTACAGTTGGTATCAGAGCTTTGGTTTACAAAGCTCATAGAACAAGACACATTAGAACCGTACGAAAGAATTCATCAGATGTTGGATTAGTAATATCCAATGAGAGTGACTCGTTAGAGATGGGATCAGTAGTATCCTAGAACGAGTGTGAAGAGTATATTTTTGAAAGTGAAAACAAATTTTGTTTTGAAATTTAAATCAATTATTCGTATTTGATTACTTATTTATATTGATTTGGACAGTCCAGTATATAAAGATTTTGCGTATACGTCTGATCCACGTGTATTTGAAATTTTAATATACTGGATAGATATAGAATTACACTCTAATCGCCCGGAGATGATTTTGATGATGGAGCTCATTCATTTGAATTTATGTTCGAGTGACGAAAGTGGGTTTTCTATATATTTCCTATTGACTGGTGCGAGAACCAAAATTAGATAGGGCTTATTGTTGTGATTTGATATCAAAAATCTGATTTTTGTCTATATACCAAAGTTATGAATTTGAAATGATAATTCACTAATTGATTGCTGATTGTGTTGTTTGATTATTGGTTGATTAGTTAAAAGCTGAACCATTTAGCCAAATTGTATCAAATAGTGAATTGTATTGGAAATTTGGTCGCATTTGCTTACATATACATGTACTTTCATTGAATAGGTCATAGCAAAGAGGCTAGAGTAGAAGAATAAAATTGTTTGCCCGACAAATAGGTACATGTTTACCATAATTTACTGTTTTGTTTGGGTGATGATGATTTTATGAGCCGCTTGGCTTTTTCTTTTTGAGATCAGAAGGCCTGTATGGCAATTTCGGGATTTTCTCGTGCTCCCGGTGCAGGGGAGGTAATGGCGAAATTTTTCGAAAATTTAGGGTGTTAGCCAAATTTTTGAAAAATTTGAAAAGTTCTTAGAAACTGAAAAGTTGAAGAACTTAAGCTGTAGTGAAAATAATGAAAGTTGAGTTGGTATTTAAAACAACTTTCGGCTTCGTTCCTTTTCGGGGACAAAAAGTTTTAAGTGGGGGAGATTGTAATAACCCGGAAATCTGGGCCATTTTAAAAATTTTATTTTGGCAATTTTAGCGAATTTTAATTATTTAAAATGAATTGTTTTAAATAATATCGACAAGAAATTTATTTTGAATATAAATGAATTCGAATTGAAATTGAATATAAATGAATTCGAATTGAATTGAAAATGAACTGAAATTGAATTAGATATCAATTTGAATTGAAATCGATTTGAAATGAATTTAAAACGATTTATAAAGCATGTTTTGAATTGAAATCGACGAAGTATATATTATATATACTATATATATAATATAATGGCCTGAATAGAACGTGCCGCGCCGCGACAGTTCGCGAATTTCGACCATTGACTTCGAACTGATATTGCGGAAGATCCGACTGTCGGATTCTCCTAAAACCGGAACCGTTGGGTTCGTATCGAAAAGAGCCTTCTAACGAATATTAGAAATTTGAAATCTAATGGTTGGATTTGGAATTATGTCCAAATCAAATTTGGGAAAGGTCGCTGTAAGTGCAGTTCGATAGCCTTTGATGGAAATCGACTGTACGGGCCTTGATAAAATTATTAAAATTAGTAATAATTTGTGTAAAATCATAAGAAATGATTTGGGAAGAATTAGGATGAAAAATTCCATATTTGAAAGGATAAAAATAGTTTTTTATCGAAATGAACTAGTTTTGAACTAGAATAGTAATTTGTTTATTTTTAAAATAAATAAAGTGAGTTTGAAATGGTTTTGAAATATAACCAGAATTTCCAATAATTATATTGGAATGGATTTGAATCGAAATTGTCTTCGGAATATTTCGATGTTGGATTTCGTGATGATATAGATATTGTTATGGGAATTTGAAATATATTTATTTATATATATATCGCTATTTCCAATACGATATTTGTTGGTCGTAGAATTTGATATTGAATATAAGCCGATATATTTTCTATTCAGAGTCTTGTATTTAATATCAAATGTGATTTGGGTTTGTCGTGAATGGTGTCTTCATTAACACTGTTCTTAAGCCCAGTTGAGAAAATATTAAATCTTTTTATTTAGATTTAATGAAGTGTACCAATTAAATAATATTTAATTGGAATTGAATTGGTATTGATTTTTGGGTTTATCGTGAACAGTGTTTTAAATAACACTTGTTCTTTAACCCGATAATTAATGAAATGTGATTTTGGGTTTATCGTGAACCGTGTTTTAAAATGACACTGATTCTTTAATCCAGTTGAAGATTAAAACTAAGTGGAGTTTTAATGAATCTTTAATTAGATTGAAAAGATCGAGAATGGAGTATCACTAGTTTTGCTCGTGGCGATAGTTAAATCTTTAATTAGATTTGAACGTGAAATGGTAATTGAATTTACCAATAACACCGTGGTGTTAGATATGAAGTATGACCAGTTTTACTTCATGGGATGAATAGGTTGGGATTGGGAAATTAAAATAAATGATTACTTCGGTGTGGTTCGCTAATCCCGACTAGTTTGAATTGATATTCAAAGGAGATTAAAGAATAAATTTAAAGAATTTATCTTTGATAAAATTAATGGGAACCTTTCCCAAAATATAAGAATATTTGAATAAAAAGAATATTCTGAAGTGGAATGAGGCGTATGTTGTGTTTGTGTAACACTTTTATTATATATACGCGAGTTGTTCAGAAAGACCGGGTTTATCCCATTCTGAATAACTAATTCGACGTAGTGTCGAAGATGAAGACGATGGTCGAAGACCGGAGGTCTTCACGTCGTTTGGGTAATTACTGATGACCTTGATTGGGCTGTACACCCAAGAAGATGGAAACAGTTGGTGATCGTCCAGACGTACTTGGAGATCGATGGATATGCGGGGTACTAGGTGCCTCCGGTTTCGTTCAGACCCAGAACGGACTTGTAAATGGACTGTGTGTCTGACATTGGATTTTAGTCTGTGTGATTGATTTCTATTAAATATATATCTGTTTGGCGGCGGAGAATTTATTCTCTTGCTTAACGCCCTTCTCTTAGACGAACGAGCTCAGGGGTTATATACTGATGGATATCAAACGCATAGAGTGAATTGCCTGTGTGGCATGCCTGAGTGGTAATTGATCAAGGCTTCTGTTGAAAAGCAAAGTCTTGTGGTGATGATCAAAGCACGGCCTTTGTGGCGTAGCTTTGTGTAACGTTTACTTCGCGAGTTTCACACTCGGTATGAACCAAAAATGGGAGAGGACGTCAGGGAGGGCATGCCTTTCTTTCTAGCTAGAAGTGGTGTCAGTGGTTTTACACGCCCTGACGAGTTTGACTTATGTGGTTGTTGCTGTTGTGAGGTGCCTCAGTTTGATCGGACGATCCGGGTCCGATGGAGTCATTTAGTTGGCTCACCTATGCCCTATAGGGCGGGGAAACGCATGTTCAGGCAATTTAATCCACATCGGTGGACCGGCCTTGAGGATCCAAGGGCCCACCTGAGTCTGGGTCCTGAGGCTCGGGCTAGAGAGTCTCGAATCGGTTGAGGACTATCTTTTGCCTCGGTTCATAGATGGAAATCCAATCTCCAAATACGTGAGTTTGCGGTTTTATTTGTAAACCTATATATGGCGACATAGTGGCATGGGACGCTCATGTCCCCTATGATTGATACTTATGATTTGAAGTTGTTTTATACACTATACACTTATAGTAATAATAAATAATGTGTTTTTAATGTATCAAGCATGCTTTGGCTGTTATAGGGTAAAAACCCTATCCTCCGGCTTGCATTGCATTGTGTGATGGGACCTGGGTCTTATAACAGCTTCATTTTTCTTTATTTAGCATTGCGCTGTTTGTTTTATGCACTGGTGTTCTTGGGAGGAAACCCGTTCCGTGTTATACGGCGTGGTCCCTTGATTTACCTAACTTTAAAAATAAAGATTAATAGCTGTTTTAGTTCTCACACCAGTCCCATGACTGACCTGGAGTTTATTGTTTTAACGTAAACTCTGGGTGCCCTTATTTTGACACAGGCAGCTAGTAGTTTTGGTTTTGCAGATTTATATTCACAGGATCCTGGTTTACAGCTCGAACGATATCTGGAAAGCTTTGTATCCGCATATCTCTTCTAGTTGTGTATTGTATTATTTTCCGCTGCGATGTATTTAAATGTAATTTAAATCTCTGATATTTCTGTGTAATATTCATTTATACTCTGTATATTCTTGTATTCTGATGGAATTGTTGTAATAACAATGAAATGTTCTCCCGTCTGCGTTCTATTTTGTCGTGTTCTCAAAACAATCAGTTATTTTGAACGGTCTAGATCGGTTTAGCGACTGATTCGGATCGAGCGAAATTCCTTTTCGTTACAGTTGGTATCAGAGCTTTGGTTTACAAAGCTCATAGAACAAGACACATTAGAACCGTACGAAAGAATTCATCAGATGTTGGATTAGTAATATCCAATGAGAGTGACTCGTTAGAGATGGGATCAGTAGTATCCTAGAACGAGTGTGAAGAGTATATTTTTGAAAGTGATAACAAATTTTGTTTTGAAATTTAAATCAATTATTCGTATTTGATTACTTATTTATATTGATTTGGACAGTCCAGTATATAAAGATTTTGCGTATACGTCTGATCCACGTGTATTTGAAATTTTAATATACTGGATAGATATAGAATTACACTCTAATCGCCCGGAGATAATTTTGATGATGGAGCTCCATCATTAGAATTTATGTTCGAGTGACGAAAGTAGGTTTTCTATATATTTCCTATTGACTGGTCTGAGAACCAAAATTAGATAGGGCTTATTGTTGTGATTTGATATCAAAAATCTGATTTTTGACTATATATCAAAGTTATGAATTTGAAATGATAATTCACTAATTGATTGCTGATTGTGTTGTTTGATTATTGGTTGATTAGTTAAAAGCTGAACCATTTAGCCAAATTGTATCAAATAGTGAATTGTATTGGAAATTTGGTCGCATTTGCTTGCATATACATGTACTTTCATTGAATAGGTCATAGCAAAGAGGCTAGAGCAGAAGAATAAAACTGTTGGCCCGACAAATAGGTACATGTTTACCATAATTTACTGTTTTGTTTGGGTGATGATGATTTTATGAGCCGATTCTAGCCGCTTGGCTTTTTTTGTTTTTCTTTTTGAGATTAGAAGGCCTGTATGGCAATTTCGGGACTTTCCCGTGCTCCCGGTGCAGGGGAGGTAATGGCGAAATTTTTCGAAAATTTAGGGTGTTAGCCAAATTTTTGAAAAATTTGAAAAGTTCTTAGAAACTGAAAAGTTGAAGAACTTAAGCCGTAGTGAAAATAATGAAAGTTGAGTTGGTATTTAAAACAACTTTCGGCTTCGTTCCTTTTTGGGGACGAAAAGTTTTAAGTGGGGGAGATTGTAATAACCAGGAAAGCTGGGACATTTTAAAAATTTTATTTTGGCAATTTTAGCGAATTTTGATTATTTAAAATGAATTGTTTTAATTAATATCGACGAGAAATTTATTTTGAATATAAATGAATTCGAATTGAAATTGAATATAAATGAATTCGAATTCGAATTGAAATCGAATCGAAAACGAACTGAAATTGAATTAGAAATCAATTTGAATTGAAATCGATTTGAAATGAATTTAAAACGATTTATAAAGCACGTTTTGAATTGAAATCGACGAAGTATATATTATATATATATAATATAATGGCCTGAATAGAATGCGCCGCGCCGCGGCAGTTCACGAATTTCAACCATTAACTTCGAACGGATATTGCGGGAGATCCGACCGTCGGATTCTCCTAAAACCGGAACCGTTGGGTTCGTATCGAAAAGAGCCTTCTAACGAATATTAGAAATTTGAAATATAACGGTTGGATTTGGAATTATGTCCAAATCAAATTTGGGAAAGGTCGCTGTAAGTGCAGTTCGATAGCCGTTGATGGAAATCGACTGTACGGGCCTTGATAAAATTATTAAAAATAGTAATAGTTTGGGTAAAATCATAAGAAATGATTTGGGAAGAATTGGGATGAAAAATTCCATATTTGAAAGGATAAAAATAAATTTTTATCGAAATGAACTAGTTTTGAACTAGAATAGTAATTTATTTATTTTTAAAATAAATAAAGTGAGTTTGAAATGGTTTTGAAATATAACCAGAATTTCCAATAATTATATTGGAATGGATTTGAATCGAAATTGTCTTCGGAATATTTCGATGTTGGATTTCGTGATGATACAGATATTGTTATGGGAATTTGAAAGATATTTATATATATATCGCTATTTCCAATACGATATTTGTAGGTTGTAGAATTTCATATTGAATATAAGCCGATATATTTTCTATTCAGAGCCTTGTATTTAATATCAAATGTGATTTGTGTTTGTCGTGAATGGTGTCTTCATTAACACTGTTCTTAAGCCCAGTTGAGAAAAGATTAAATCTTTTTATTTAGATTTAATGAAGTGTACCAATTAAATAATATTTAATTGGAATTGAATTGGTATTGATTTTTGGGTTTATCGTGAACAGTGTTTTAAATAACACTTGTTCTTTAACCCGATAATTAATGAAATGTGATTTTGGGTTTATCGTGAACCGTGTTTTAAAATGACACTGATTCTTTAACCCAGTTGAAGATTAAAACTAAGTGGAGTTTTAATGAATCTTTAATTAGATTGAAAAGATCGAGAATGGAGTATCACCAATTTTGCTCCTGGCGATAGTTAAATCTTTAATTAGATTTGAACGTGAAATGGTAATTGAATTTACCGATAACACCGTGGTGTTAGTTATGAAGTATGACCAGTTTTACTTCATGGGATGAATAGGTTGGGATTGGGAAATTAAAATAAATGATTACTTCGGTGTGGTTCGCTAATCCCGACTAGTTTGAATTGATATTCAAAGGAGATTAAAGAATAAATTTAAAGAATTTATCTTTGATAAAATTAATGGGAACCTTTCCCAAAATATAAGAATATTTGAATAAAAAGAATATTCTGAAGTGGAATGAGGCGTATGTTGTGTTTGTGTAACACTTTTATTATATATACGCGAGTTGTTCAGAAAGACCGGGTTTATCCCATTCTGAATAACTAATTCGACGTGGTGTCGAAGATGAAGACGGTGGTCGAAGACCGGAGGTCTTCACGTTGTTTGGGTAATTATTGATGATCTTGATTGGGTTGTACACCTAAGTAGATGGAAACAGTTGGTGATCGTCCAGACGTACTTGGAGATCGATGGATATGCGGGGTACTAGGTGCCTCCGGTTTCGTTCAGACCCAGAACAGACTTGTAAATGGACTATGTGTCTGACATGGGATTTTAGTCTGTGTGATTGATTTCTATTAAATATATATCTGTTTGGCGGCGGAGAATTTATTCTCTTGCTTAACGCCCTTCTCTGAGATGTACGAGCTCAGGGGTTATATACTGATGGATATCAAACACATAGAGTGAATTGCCTGTGTGGCATGCCTGAGTGGCAATTGATCAAGGCTTCTGTTGAAAAGCAAAGTCTTGTGTTGATGATCAAAGCACGGCCTTTTTGCCGTAGCTTTGTGTAACGTTTACTTCACGAGTTTTACACTCGGTATGAACTAAAAACGGGAGAGGACGTCAGGGAGGGCTTGCGTTTCTTTCTAGCTAGAAGTGGCGTCAGTGGTTTTACACGTCCTGACGAGTTTGACTTATGTAGTTGTTGCTGTTGTCAGGCGCCTCGGTTTGATCGGACGATCCGGGTCCGACGGAGTCATTTAGTTGGCTCACCTATGCCCCATAGGGCGGGGAAACACATGTTCAGGCATTTTAATCCACATCGGTGGACCGGCCCTGAGGATCCAAGGGCCCACCTGAGTCTGGGTCCTGAGGCTCGGGCTAGAGAGTCTCAAATCGGTTGAGGTCTATCTTTTGCCTCGGTTCATAGATGGAAATCCAATCTCCAAATACGTGACTTTGCGGTTTTATTTGTAAACCTATATATGGCGACATAGTGGCATGGGACGCTCATGTCGCCTATGATTGATACTTATGATTTGAAGTTGTTTTATACACTATACACTTATAGTAATAATAAATAATGTGTTTTTAACGTATCAAGCATGCTTTGGCTGTTATAAGGTAAAAACCCTATCCTCCGGCTTGCGTTGCATTATGTGATGGGACCTGGGTCTTATAACAACTTCATTTTTCTTTATTTAGCATTGCGTTGTTTGTTTTATGCACTGGTGTTCTTGGGAGGAAACCCGTTCCGTGTTATACGGCGTGGTCCCTTAATTTGCCTAACTTTAAAAATAAAGATTAATAACTGTTTTAGTTCTCACACCAGTCCCATGACTGACCTGGAGTTTATTGTTTTAACCTAAACTTTGGGTGCCCTTATTTTGACACGGGCATCTAGTAGTTTTGGTTTTGCAGATTTATATTCACAGGATCCTGGTTTACAGCTCGAACGATATCCGGAAAGCTTTGTATCCGCATATCTCTTCTAGTTGTGTATTGTATTATTTTCCGCTGCGATGTATTTAAATGTAATTTAAATCTCTGATATTTCTGTGTAATATTCATTTATACTCTGTATATTCTTGTATTCTGATGGAATTGTTGTAATAACAATGAAATGTTCTCCCGTCTGCGTTCTATTTTGTCGTTTTCTCAAAACAATCAGGCGTTTCGAACGGTCTAGATCGGTTTAGCGACTGATTCGGATCGAGCGAAATTCCTTTTCGTTACAATTTTGGTTATTTGTATTCCATATGTTGCTGATGATTCGGCTTTCAGTAGTTGTATTGTTGACAAAATGTAAATTTGAGGTTATAAATGCAACTTAACAGATTTATTATAATTACTAAAAGTGTGTGTATTTGTGTGTGTATATATGATGTCAGGAACTACAACTTAAACTATTGCTTTCTTTCATGTATCTTTGGTCAGGTTTATCTATGCACACGCCCATCGGGCGTGCTGTGTACTGGTGTTTATAATGATTATTTTAGTGAGGATGAACCATAGAAACATAGTCGTATTGATTATAGAAGTGGTTCTGAAGTCAAGTGTTGTGAAGTGTGGGTAGTTTATATAACGCTTAAAGAAAATTTTATGAAATAATTCATTAATGAGATTAGTATAAAATAACATACTAAGTATGAGAATGAAGTTGAATAATATAATTGGAGTAATACTAAACCAATTGGAATGAATTTGTAAGATTTACGTAGGTTATTTTATTCGCTTTGCGATTTGATCTAGATTCGAATGTGTGATTCTATGGTATCTTATACCAGTCAGAGTTGGTATTTTTCACTCGATTCTTGATGACGAAGTTAGATACAGGATTTTTGATTTGATTCTCTATCATAGTATGGCTATGTAAGGAGAATGGCGGTTTCTAATCATGAAACCAGATCTGAGTCCGCACTAGAATGATTGAGTGAGCGATACTAGTCTGAAAGTGAAATTGTGTGATCGAATAAGTGATTGAATTTGATATTGCATATGGATGGCTTATGTATATGGTATGGGCTTTGTAAACAATTCATGCTATGTTGTTGACTTGTGTAGAATTTGGGAATTAAATGCTTAAATTGTTTGAGGTAGCATGAATGATTGGTTAAGTGTTAACCTGAGAATGTTGAGCATAAGGTGAAGCTTAATGAATTGTTTATCATCCTTGTGCGATGATGGGGGTTCGGAACCTGATTAATCATGAGTTATGATTGTTGGTCATATGATACTGTTATATGATTGTTGCCGGTGGATTTGCATCATTATTACCATTTGCATCATATTTGATTTTTGCATATGATTGCTATGTTGTTTACCACATGTTGTAGTTATCATGTTGCTTGTTTATTTTCTTAACTCTTTTGGGTTATGTAAGAATATGCAGGTTTATGGTAGCAAATGGAGCTAATCGCTTTTTGATTTCATAAGTAGCGGTTTGTTTTCCTGACAAATAGGTACACACTTATGTTATAGATTGGGTTTGATGGATTTTATGCCCTTGAGATGGGGTAGCCTCTTGGCTTTTGTTTTCCTTTTGGATTGAGTGAGGCCATGCGTGGCATTTGGGATTTTTAGTATCGAGCCGTACAAAGGAGGTGCTGGCGAAATTTTTGTAAATTTCGGGCGTTAGAATATTTTAACATGATATTGAAAAATAAATTTTTGAAGTAAATTTGGTGGGTTTATTTATACTCGACTTAACTTCTTATTTCGGGACGAAATCCTTTTAAGGGGGAAGAATGTAATGACCTGGATTTTTAGTACTAGAATATTCAATTTATTTAAATATAAATGCGATTAAATTAGAATTTAAATAATTTAAATTTAGAAAATGTAACAACACAGGAAATCAGAACCAATTTAAAAATTTTATTTTAGCAATTTTAACGGATTTTGAATATTTAAAATGATTTATTTTAAATAATAACGACGGAAAATTTATTTTCGACGAAGTTAAAACGAATAATTTTATTTTAATTATAAAAGGAATTGAAAATGGCGCGGTAGTTTGAAAATTCGATTTCAAATTTCAAATGAATGTACAGGATTCAAAATAAACCGGATTTTAGCGAAACTAAAAATATTAGAATCCATTTGAAAATATCTTTCCAACGAATCTGAAAAATCAAAATTTCATAACCGGAATACAAAGTTATGCCCAGTTGAAAATTCAGAATAGTCGTTATGGAAAATATAGCCCTTAAAAATGGAAATTTTGCAAACGACCTCCGTTTTCGATGAAAACACTTTTGTTGGATCTGGGATGTCAAATTATTGCTAGATTCCAATTTTCATAATTTTTGGAATCAATATGTGAGCGTGGCTAAGTTAAACGTGTTTTGACAGATTCAGTCAATTTGGATCAACCAGAAAATGCCCATTTTTTAAACGGTCTTCAAATTTAACGAAATTAGTTTTGTTAGGACAGTATCATCAATACGAAGCTAGAAAGAATTTTTATGGAATTTTCAGAGTCAGTATGTGGCCCCAGTAAATTGAAATGTACCTTTGAATTGAATATATATATATATATAGATTTATATTTTAATTTAAACTGGATGAAACAGTCGAACTGGCTTGCGAAACATATCCCATTGTGTTCGGAATAGGGGTAATTAGCTAGGGACGACAGACGGTTGGTTCGATTTGGTGTTCGAAATAAAAAGTTACTTTTTAGAGCTTAAAATAATTAAATATAAAATAATTTTATATAAAAGTCGCTAGCCCCCCTTCATCTCAGAAGTCAACCCCAACCATTTGAGAAAAAACCCGATGGAGCCTTTCCCCCTTTCCATCGCGATCCCTCGCGGCTCTTCCAGGTTGTCGCCGCGTCAGGCGGTGGCGCCCCTCCCCCCATGTCGCAAACGCCGCCGCTGGCGTTCTCCTCAGCCCCTCCTTGATGCTCTCCTCCCTCTATGACGCTAAAACTGAAACCCTAGCCCCCTTCAGCACCTCCAACGCCACCACCAGGCCTGCGCCGGCCAACCACGCGCCTCCCCAACCACTTGTCGCCGCCCCTCAGCCCCCCCTCTGGCGGTGGGCCTTCCTCCATCAACAAAATCGAACTTTCATGAGAAAACAAGGTGAGCTTTCTTTGTTTAATTGGTTTAATTAAATACGTACGAAATTATTTTCAAGATTCGATTTTTTTTAAGAATAAAAATGCTACTTTTATATATAGAGATTCAAATTAAAAAAGTGATCTTTATGTGTAAGATTTAGCTAATGAAAGCTATGATTTTTATTTATTTATAAAGCATTGATTTTTTTTTACATTAAAAGATTTCACTTTTAACAATAGAAAGATTCGATTTTTGATTAAAGAAAGATTCGATTTGTGAAAATAATAAGTTATGATTTTTATATGATGTGTTTAGCAATAAAAATATGATTTTTATATGAAGTGTTTAGCGATAAAAATATGATTTTTATATGAGGTATTTAACAATAAAAATATGATTTTTATATGAAGTATTTGGCAATAAAAATACGATTTTTATAATAGGAGTAGCGTTGTAAAAAAATTATATATATATATGTAATAGCGAAATAAAATTATGATTTTTATTGTTTGAATGGTTAAATAAAAATATGATTTTTATTCTGAAAAGAGCGTTATAAAAATCTAATTTTTATATGAGTAGCGGTATAAAAATAGCGATTTTTAAATATATGAACATCATAGTAAAAATGTGATTTTCTTTAAAAAAAATATATAGCGTTGTTAAAAATATTTTTTTATAACATAAACTGCGTGAAACAGAATATATGGAAATCACGAAGAAAAACGCTATACACTGGAAATAAAACCGTTCAGAAATAGAAAACTGGCGAAGTGGAAACCCAAGGTGAGAACACCTCACTATAATTTTCTTATACAATTATTTATTTTATAACTGCATATATGAACTGTTCCCCGTCATCCATAGACCATGGACGACTTGTTTGATTGTTTGGTTGATTAGATTGTTTCATTGAATTTGGTTGTTTGGGTGAAATGAATTGATTAGAATTGTTATGTGTGTATGGCGAGCCAATATCAGGAGAGGGGTAATACTGGACATTACCTGATTTTGATATCGCGCCGTTATGCCGCCAAAATTTTCTAAAATATGTTAGAACAATAAAAATATCATTTTTATTGTATAAATGAACTGAATAGAATATTCATATGTTGAATAAAATATTTTATCGTTAAAAATATAATTTTTAACATTAATTTGAAAAAAATGAATATTCATTTACAAATCGGACGATTTGTTTATGTACACACATTTGACTGACATTGATTGGGACGATAAATTTTACACAGCACCCAACTTCATAAATAATATTCAGTGTTTGTGGATTGAAACCCCACACGGGTGTTGGGATGATGTTTGACGTACATTAATCCCAACTGTTTAGTGTTATGTCAATCGATTGGTTGACAGGCTGTTGTAAGTGTTAAATATTCATATTTAATGTTTATGCAGTGTAGAATGCACTCTGGATGATGGTTGAATGTGTTTGATTATTGTTGTATACATGTGTTTATGAAATCCATATAAATCACATTATATGGTAATTGACTGTGTCTGATCCCAGTTCATAAAGAATGAATATTTTATAATAATGAATTTTTTAAAATAATGAATATTTTAAAATAATATTAAGTAAAAGATCAAAATTTGATTTTGATGTCCGATTTGGGATGGACACGAATATATTTAAATATATATAGCCGTGTTGATTAGATATGCGCTATTTTGATGCGAACGACATTTGTATCAATTTTATCCATATTTATAATGAATATTGAAAACGAATTGTTTTCAAGATCTAATGTTTTGAAAATATTATCATTTATATATCGATGATATGGAATATTCAATTTTGATTAGAAATTGAATATGAAGTTGAAATCGTTTTGAAAACGAATTTAAAACAATTTATAAAGTACGTTTTTAAATGGAAATCGACGATATATATACAATATATATATATATATATATATATATTATATATAATGGCCTGAATAGAACGCGCCGCGCTGCGGCAGTTCGCGAATTTCGATCATTGACTTCGAATGGACATTACGGGAGATCCGACTGTCGGATTCTCTAAAACAGGAATCGTATCGAAAAGGGCTTTCTAACGAATATTAGAAATTAGAAATCTAATGGTTGGATTTGGAATTATGTCCAAATCAAATTTGGAAAAGGTCGCCGTAAATGCAGTTCGATGGCCGTTTATGGAAATCAACTGTGCGGGCCTTGATAAAATTATTAAAAATATCAATAATTAGTGTAAAATCATAAGAAATGATTTGGAAAGAGTTAGGATGAAAAATTTCATATTTGAAAAGATAAAAATAGATTTTTATCAAAATGAACTAGTTATTAACTAGAATTATAATCCAATATTTTTAAATAAATAAATTGGATTTGAAATGGTTTTAAAAATAACTAGGATTTCCTATATATATAAATTGGAATGGATTTGAATCGAAATTATCTTCGGAATATTTTGATATTGGATTCCGTGATTATACGGACACTGTGGAGGAATTTGGAAGATATATATATCGTTATTCCAATACGATATTTGTTGGTTTCCGAATTTGATATCGAATATAAGCCGATATATTTTCTATTCAGAGCCTTGTACTTAATACCAAAATGGATTCTGGGTTTGTCGTGAACTGTGTTTTAAATGACACCATTCTTAAACCTAGTATGAGAAGAATAAATCTTTTAATTAAGATTATTGGAGTTTCCAGTTAATTAACATTTAACTGGAATAAAATGGAATGTGAATTGGGTTTATCGTGAACTGAGTTTTAACGACATTCGTTCTTTAACCCGATTTACAATGAAACATGATTTGGAATTTATAAATCTTTTGTTAAAATTTAAAAGAGATTTTCCAAAGTAAAGTTTTCCAATTTAATAAATTAAACTGGAATGGAATTCGATTTAGTAATAATCGAAGTGAGCTTCTGTAGAGGAAGACTGTTAATATATATGGAATTTAAAAGGCCTTGCCGTTATTCCATTTATATTATCAGTTGGATATGGATGTTCATATCGATTATGTATATTGATCTATTTCCGTGAAGATTCCATTGTTAATGGAATGAGATTTTAGGTTTATCGTGAGCTGTGTTTTAAATGACATTAGTTCTTTAACCCAATTAAAGATGAGATTAATTTCTTAACTTGGAATAATCATTAACTAATAATTTTGGAAATTAAAACTGAATTAGAGTTTTAATGAATCTTTAAATAGATTGAAAGGTGAATTTGATAATTAAAATTATCAAATTCGAGGAATGATCGAGAATGGAGTACCACCAGTTTTACTCCAGGCGATATTAAAATCTTTAATTAGATTTGAATGTTAAATGATAATTGAATTTACCAATAACACCATGGTGTTAGATATGAAGTACTACCAATTTTACTTCATGGGATGAAGAGGGTGGGAATAGGAAATTAAACAAATGATTACTTCGGTAAGGTTCGCTAATCCTGACTAGTTTGGATAAACCACAATTTGGTTTGAATTGATATCCAAAGGAAGATTAAAGAATAAATTTAAGAATTTATCTTTGATAAAATTAATGGGAACCTTTCCCAAAATATAAGAATATTTGAATAAAGCAATATTCTAGATTGGAATGAGGCATATGTTGTGTTTTTATAGCACTTGTTTATCATATACACGAGTTATTCAGAAAGACTGGGTTTATCCCATTCTGAATAACTGATTCGACGAAGTGTCAAGGATGAAGACGGTTGTTGAAGACCGGAGGTCTTCACATCGTTTGGATGATTACTGATGTCTTAATTGGGCTGTACACCCAAGACAAGGTAATAAGTGGTGATCGTCCAGACGTACTTGGAGATCGACCGGATATGCGAGGGCCTCTCTCCTATATTGGACATATGGGACTAGGAATAAGGTGCCTCCGGTTTCGTTCAAACCCAAAACGAACTTGTAAATGGATGTGTGTCTGACATCGGATTTCATTCTGTGTGATTGATATACATTGGTTGCATAGCGTGAATTGCCTGTGTGGCATCCGGAGATGCAAATGATCAAGGCTTCTGTTGAAAAGCAAAGTTGTGTAGTTGATGATCAAAGCACGACCTGTGTGGCATAGCTTTGTGTATAGCGTTAATTCGCCAACCTCACTCCCCGGTGTGAACCAAAAATGGGAGAGGACCTCAGGGAGGACATTCATTTCCTTCTATCTAGGAGTGGTGTCACATTTTGCAAACCCTGATGTTTTATTTATGTGGATGATGGATAGCGAGGTGCCTCGGTTATATCGATCATTCCGGGGTCGATGGTTTGGTCGGGATATGACCAGTTTACGCCCCCTAGGGCGGGGAAACACATTGTTCAGGCATTTTAATCCACTCCGTGTGGACCGGCCCTGACGATCCAAGGGCCCACCTAAGTCTAGGTTCTGAGGCTCGGGCTAGATAGTCTCGAAGCAGTAAGGACGATCCCTTGCCTTGGTTCACAGATGGAAATCCAACTTCCAATACGACATTTTGCGGTTTTGATTGTAGAGCCTAGTATGGCGACATAGTGAGATGGGGCACTCATGCCGCCTATGATTGATATATTTATATTTGAAGTTGGTTTCTTCACTTATAGTAATAATAAAAGATGAAATTTCTCGTACCAAGCATTTTTGGCTATTATAAGGTAAAAACTCTATCCTCCGGCTTGCGTTGCATTGTGTGATGGGACCTAAGTCTTATAATAGCTTCATTGTTCTTTATTTAGCATTGCGTTGTTATTTTTATACACTGGTATTCTTGGGGGTAAACTTGTTCCGTGTCATACGGTGTGGTCCCTTGATTTACCTTACTTTAAAACGAAGATAATAACTGTTTTAGTTCTCACACCAGTCACATGACTAACTTGGAGTTTATTGTTTTAACCTTAACTCTGGGTGCCCCTATTTTCCGCATGGGCAGCTAGTAGTTTTGGTTTTGCAGATTTATATTCACAGGATCCTGATTTACAGCTGAAGCGATATTCAGGAAGCTTTGTATCAGTGCATTACTTTCAGTTGTATTTTGTATTATTTTTCGCTGCTATGTATTTAAATGTAATTTAAATCTCTAATATCGATCAAATGTATATGATTTATTCATACTCTGTTATATTCTTGTATTCTGATGGAATTGTTGTAACAAGCATTGAAATGTTCTTCTATTTGTGTTCTGATTTGTCTTGTCCTCAAAGCAATCCGGGCTTTCCTCACAGGGAAGTTCGGGTCGCCACAGAAAATATGGATTATTTTAATAACCGAATGGAAGCTAGAGTTTAATATGGAAACTAAATTGAATTCGAAGCTTATGGTAAATTCTAGGTGATGTAAACGATAACATAAATTTATTGTCGAAGAATTAGAGTGTTTTGAAATCGATTAAATATTAATTCGATTTTTAAAACACTTAAAAATAAAAATTTCGTAAACAGTTTCGGAATTGAGCGAAACCAGTTTTATTAAGTCCAGAATATTGAAATATAGTGGGGTGTCAAATTTCGTGGAAATCGGATTTGTTATGTGATCGTGCGGGGTTAGAACATTCGACACAAATTATATTTATATAATATTGAAAATATCTAACAAAATATCTAAATCAATTTCCTTATAAATAACCTCCCTCCTTTGTTTCCTTAAGACCTAATCACATTTCATATTCTCTATAAAAATTAGGCCGTCACTTCTCCTAACTTCATTCAATCAAATCTCACAAATTACTTAATGAAATCACTCTATTTCGGATATGTTGGACTCCTACAAGCAAGTGCTTCACTTTGGCATGCTAAGTGTTTGGTGCGACATGACTTCCTGGAAGTCGACTTTGCAACAGTGAAGCTAGGGCACGGACGTGGTGGAGCTAGAGGCTACGTGAGGCGTTCATGTGAGTGGCGTTGGACTCGGGATTGAAGGAGAGGTTGATTGTCGTTTTTGGTGAGGTTCAGCCAAAATTGTTCGCACCTTACTGTGCTTGAAGGAGGATCAGCAGCAGCTCGCTTCAAGGAGGGAGAGTTCGAACTTGAGTTTGAGGGTGCTTTCGGGTAGAGATTCAAGCGTTGAGTTGTTTGGTGGTGAGCATGGCATTTATGGGTGAACGAGGAGGCATTGTTTGTCAGTCAACGAGAGGTCAATGAGCTTAAGAGGGAGGTGGTTTCACTGTTTTAAAAAGAAGAAGAAGGTATCGATGGCAGGTCATGTGAGTTAGAGGGTGAGAGTTTTTATTTTAATTTTAAAATTAAATAGTTAAGTTAATTTTATTTCGATTGTGCATGAACTTGTAAACCCTATAACTAGTACGTACGAGTTCGATTGACGAACCGTAAGTTGAGTTGGGATCGTGATAAAGAATACTATGCATTGGAAGTGGATTGGAATTATTCTGGGAAGTCTAGATTTTCTAATTTCAAATGCAATTTGAAATCAGATAAAATAGCGTGAAATCGACAATTGGAACGGACGGTGAGTTTAACTCACGCTCATTGTTATACTATTGCACCATATAATATTATTGACTGTTATTTACATATTTATATGTACAGTTGATTGATTGGATGATTTATTGCTTTATTGGTGGTTAGCAATATGATTATTACTGCTGACGGCAAAAAATGTCGCAAACACCAAAGATTCTCAATTACTAGGAATTATAAATATGGTCGCATAGACAAGAACATAAATAAAGCATAAGCAGTAAATTACACAAGAGATTTATAGTGGTTCGGCCTCAGTGAGGGCCTACGTCCACTTTGAAGAGTCGTTGGAATATTATTAATCACTTGGAAGAAATTACAAGGTTGAGACTATCTCACATCTCATTACATTCATGTTCCATGGTATATGATGTCATAATTATCATATATTGAATAATAAGGAAAAAGACAATTTTGTCCTTCTTCTTCCTCAAAGAGGAGATGCCATTGATGAAGCTTTTATGGAGGTCTCCAATTTCAAGAATCCAACCCTTTTGAAGTGTGAGGCCATGGGGTATTTATAGGAAGTGATTAGGTAGGAATGGGGACCATCTTCCAGAAATTCGCACCTCCAACTGTCGGGCCTCGGAAATTCACACCTGGGCGAGGTGCGAAATTTCTCACCTGATAGGTGCGAAATTTTGCACCCGACTGGGTGCGAAGAGGATTTTGACAAGAGGCGTTTTTGAGGCTGGTTGGCTCCGTCGGCGCGACATTGTGAAGGTGAAGGTGCGAGGTCCTTGTTGGCGAGATCTTTCTTCGGCCTTTGCTTCTGCACTTCCTGAGTTTTTCCCTTGGCCCTGGCTTCACGCGATGAGTTGAGTCGAGCATGTCTTGAGCACTTTTGGTGACCGGACCAAAAGGTCGGTTAACATTTTCCCCCCAAAGTACGTCTTGTCTTGACGCCTTGTCTTGACATGATGTTCTTTGGAATGAAAGTTGAGATGGTAGTGGGGTTGTGGATTTATCCTGCAAGTTATTGGAGAAAATGTATTGGCCAGCGGGCTCGTTCGTTATGGAATTGTGAACGAGCCGTTGTTGGATTGGTATCGCACTCGTGCAGCTGAGTATTCGTATGGTGCCATTATCGCACGTTTTAGGCGATGGGACCTTGGCCGGATATGAGCGCACGTGGCCGAGAAGATTTTCCTCTTTTTTTTGAAGAGTTTGAAATTTCGAACCTTATAAGTTCGAATCATCGATCCGTAACTGCTCAAGAATTCAAGTCGTGGGGTTCAAAATTTCGACCCCTCAGGCTCGACTTTCGAGCCTAGGCTCGGAATACGGAGGTTTTTTTCCTTTTCACTATATATAGGCCCCTCCCCCTCATTTTTCTTCCTTCTTCTATTTCGCATCGACTGCCATTGTTCTAAAAGCTTCGTTTCTCGACCAGTTTGACTTAAAAATTCTGAGGTAATGGACTTGGTCGAGTCGAGGGAAGGGAGAAGGGAGGTCGAGGTGCGACGGAGGAGGCTCAAGATTTCGAGCCAAAAGGGGATGTTCGGAAATTCGAACCTAATGGGGCTCGAATCCTCGAACCCTGTAGGGTTCGAAATTTCGAGCCTCGGACTCGAATTCCCGATCCCCGATGGGTTCGAGCTTTCGATACCCCTGGGGCTTGAATTTTCGAACCTCGGGGGTTCGAAATTTTGAGCCACTGTGGTTCGAGATTTTGACCACCGAGGGGTTCGAATTTTCGAGGTGCCTGGACCCGGTCTTGGGTGTCTCTGGAAACTTTGTGCTTCGGGCCATGGTTGAGCGCATTGCCTTGGTCGGGTGTTGACTTTCGCCACTTCGAACTTCGATTTCCTGACTGCCTGCCCTTGGACTTATATGCTATCTGTTCGGTTGTACTAATGTACCATTGTTGTTATTGATAACTGCGCGGATAGGAACTTAGAATTTTCACATAGGATAGAGCATATATCTGGACTGTGACTGAACTGTAAGATCTTTAACGTCTCTATGTGCGCTCTCATTCTTTGCATGACACAGCACACATTCATTAATCTTCATTAACACGAGGGGTAAAGGTTATTTCACTATGATGCCTAACACTGGTATATTGAAGTATAGCGAGCCATGCAAACAAGATCATAGACTGGGAAGCTTCTGGAAGCCGAGGCTTCCCCGCCACTGTCTCACACTTCTGATTCGACTTCTGATTCTACGGACAACACCAGCTCTGGAAGCGGCGAGCTTGAGACTAACGAAGGGTCGAATCCTTCTCAAACAGGGAGTTCACCTGAAGTGTCGGAGCACGGGGGTCTTGCTGAGAGGTTACATTCTCCAATCGTACATGCCGAGATGGAAAATGTGGATATTATGGGTGGTAGTGAGCCGCCTGCCCCAGTGGCTCCTGACACGCTTCCTGATGCAGTCATCTGTGACAATCCTCCGTATTCGGTGTCGTCTCGCCTAGATGCCGCGGCGATTAGAAAGCTGTCATCGCGGTTTAATATCCCGGAAGGGGAGGCTCATGCACCTGGATCGGGTGGAAGGGCCACATGCCGCTTGACGGTTTCACTGCTTGGAATCTGCATACTTTCCTAGCGAGGTGCGTGCCCCCGGTCAATGATTTTATACGGGAAATGCTATTCTACTTCTGCCTTGCACCCTGACAGCTGCACCCGAATTCTTATTCTTCGCTCTTGGGTATTTGCGTTCTCTTTCGAGAGTTCCTGCATCGGGATCCCACCGGAGAGGGCATTTGATACCTTTTCCATTTTAGGCGGTCAACTAGCGCATCTTCTTCACAATGGTTCTTGGAAGCGTCTCCTGCTACTAGATTTTTTGTCGGAAAGTGGCCCAGACCGTCGGTGATTAAGCATGATTGGTTCTTTGTTCGCTGCCCTCCCGGATTCGCGAGTAGATGGACAGAAGAAAGTGATCATCTTTAATCTTCGTCTCCTTTCTCTACAAGTTGTCGAGCTTTGTGACTCATTATTTTTTATTGTGGCAGGGAATCCTAAGGCACCTACTGGCGACGAGTATCGGCAATGTCTCGAGGCTTTGCGAGCTATTCCCGAGGGCTCCCATAAGACGTATTATGTAGTGGATCAGGACCGCCTCCGGTATGTTGGGTTGCTTCCGGCCAACCGGGCCATAGTCAGGCCCACAGTGGTGAGTGGTGTTTTGAGGGAGAAAGCAGCGAAAGGTCCTGCTGCCCCCGCTTTGAAGAGAAAGATGGCTCCTGGCGGGCCTGGCCCTAGAAAGGTCGTTAAGTTCCAGGAAGGTGTTAGTGGTGACAAGGACGGTAGTGCGGAGGCAGTTGCTCGAGACGAGAGACTTTTCGATGTTTCTACCCTGCCCCCGACGGGAGGGGCGGGGGAAGAAGCGTTGGCCAGTCCTCACTCTCCTGCAACCTCCCTAGAAGCCACCACCTCCCTTGAAAGAGTAGATCAGATTGCTGGTCAGAGTACATTTCCTATGGATTTGTCTATGTGGCCGAGCGCCACTAGTATGGAGGATCTAGCTTGTGCCCCGGAGGGGCTAACTCCTACGACTAAGAGACAATCTGATATGTTGAGAGGGCACTTAGGACACACACTTATATACACTAAAATGCATATAAGAGTGCTTGCACGTGCTTCTTGACTGACTTTGCGTTATTCCTTTGACAGGTGATATGGCTAGAGGAAGCGGGGGACGAGGTCGTGGAGACCAGAACCGTCCCGAGATTGCTTTTATTGGCTCCTTCAGGAGGGGAGCTAGCCTGTATGGCGATGCCCCACCACCGCGAGGTCATGGTAGCAAGAGTCGTCACCAAGATAGATCCTCATCTTCTATGACTCTTCCTCCTCCTCCGATTCGAGTGTCCAGTAGGGATTCGAGGCTTCATCTAGGGGGTCACGCCGTACGTCATTAGCGACTCTGTCCTTCACCATCCCACCTGCTCCAGTTCAGACTACGAAGGGGAAAGGGGCACCGTTCGACCAGCCGAGGCTGAGTAGGTCGAATAGGATAGAGACGGAAGATTTGACCGAATCCCATGTTCAAGAGCTTTCACCAGAGGAGAAGAAAGCGTTTTAGACGCATCATTTCCCTCGACTCTATTTTGACGAGCTGCCATCTCTCCCTGATCTTCATCCGCCTCCCAATAGGGCTTCTGGAGAGATATGGAATCATGTGAAAGCCGCGTATCATAAGTTTAAGAGCTCACCCGATACTCCCACCATTTATCAGATCTGGTCAGGGTGAAGAACCTGCATCTTTTGGATCAGCAAATAGTCATTGATGCTGAGAAGACTTCCGATGTCAATCTGAATACCGAAATTGGTAGGTTTTCCTCTTCCCTTTTTTATGTCTGTTGGGGGTCGTTAGCTCTTGTACCTTTAAATACTGATGCATGGAGTTCGTGGTTTTTCAGCCGAGTCGAAGTAGGGGTACAAGACACTCAAAAAGGAGGCAGATGATTCTCGCTCTATGTTTACCGAGAACATAGCCAACTTGACCACTCAGAACACAACTCTGAAGAAGGAGAAGGCTGATGTGGATCAATTCTGCACTGAGTTGGAGAGAGAGAATGCCAAAATCTTCCAGCTTCAGGAAGATAATAAGGCTTTGCAAGCTGAGAACGATCGCCTAAGGAGGGAGCTTGAGGCAGCGAGGAAAGAGAAAGACGATGCGGAAGCCAGCAATCGAGATGTGTTAGGCACCGTATAGGGGTCAGAAGCTGAGCGCCTGAAAGAGGTGGAGCAACTAAAAGGTGAGCTAGCGAATGCAGAGCTCCGGGCATGCTCGATTGTGGAGGAGGATATCAAAAATATGCTGGTAAAAGCCCTAAGGTTCCGTGGAATCTCATGGATGGATCACTATCCCCGCGAGTTGGCTTGAACCTGGGAAAGGCTGGTCCCGTACGAGGCCTTCTTGCGTGAAGTGGAAGTTGGGACCTTGGACAGGCGACAACTTATGACTGATCTCTTGACCGTGGAAGAGCGTGAGAAGCTGGAGGAGGGTAGAAAGTTGCTGCTCGAGGATGCAGAGAAAGAAAGGCTAGAGAGGATTGTCGCTGAAAAGGGAAAGTATGTTGTGTCAGGAAGTGTTGTGGTAGTAGTGGATCCCGCGGAGGGAAGTTCTTCTCGATCATCTGCTCCTGGATCGGTCATCGTGATTGACCCGACCGCATTGACCCGAGTTTCGACCGAGTTTGATGCTGAGCATCCTGAACCGGGAGGTGCTGAACTCATGCTACCCGTTGTGCCAGGTGTCCCTTCGGCTCTCCCCCCGCCACCCTTGGCCGGAGGTAAATTTTCTTTGCAATGCATCCTAGAGGATGATGTGATCACCGAATTTGAGGATTAAAAGATCTTGTTTTTGTTATGCAGCCCCTTTTGAAGTACCTTTGACATTGGGCTCTGCCCCCGTGATTCCCCAAACAGCTGAATCTAGGCTAGGACTTGGGAGGACTCAGCTTGGAGAGAGTGGAGATCAGCTTGAGACCTTCTCGGGGATCAGAATGAATCCCAGTGTTTACGAAGGTCTTCTTGATGATGATGATGGAGAGGAGGTAGATGGGAAAGGTGGGATTGCCCAAGGTCCGATAGAGGAAAGGATGAGGCAAGATGATGCTTCTGGGCAGGAGATCGTAGCAAAGGTTACGGAGGGTACTGCGGAGAGGGCTGATGTGGTTGTTGCTCAGGAGCAGACTGATGAGGAAGCTGAGAGAAAAAGAGTAGCCTATGAGGCTCAGAAGAAGCGGGAGGATGAAGGGGCCCAGCGAAGGGCTATTGAAACTCGTGAAAAAACCAGGGCTGGCGATTCTGCGCATGAGTCCCAGAAGCTTCTCGATCATCAGGCCGCTAAAGAGGCCAAGAAAGCCAATCGGGATAAGAAAAAGACTCCAGAGGCAAGCGCGGCCGTGATCGGTCTTTGATGGCTGGAGTGGTGCCTAGGGCCAGAGAGATCCAGGCACTTGAAGAAGAGGTTGATTGCCTACTAAACAACAACTTCATCCGTGAAGCCTACTACCCCGAGATGGCTGGAGTGGTGCCAAGTTCCTGGATCTCTCCGGCCCTAGGAAACATCGCTTCTTCAAGTGCCTGGATCGTGATCGGGGTAGTAGGCTGGAGTAGGTCTCTCACACTCGAACTCTTCGTCTTTCCTTGGATCAAGGTCGTCAGAAAGACAGGAGTGGTGCCTGAGCCAAGGCCCAGACGCCGCTGATTGCTATGTTGAGGTGGTCTTGGCGCAAAAGGGGGCGGGCACTGCTTTACCCTTGTCCCTATTGCGTGCATTTTTCCATTCTATCGCGTAATATTCCCTGGCATTGACTTGGTCGTCTCTGACTGTCGCGATCCTGTTCTCTGTTGGAAATTTCATTTGGAGGGACCATGGCGATAGGTAGACGCGGAATTCTGTGAGGATGGGGCGTCCGAGGAAGACGTTGTATGACGAGACAATGTCAATAACCACGAAGGTGAGGATTCGAACTCGGCTTCGATCCCCTGTATTGAGCTCGACGGGTAGGTCAATGTCTCCTACTGGACTGCTGGATGCCCCATTAAAGCCGTGGATTGTGGAGTGGCATGGTTTGAGATCTTTGGCTTCTAACTTCATCTGATCGTAAGCGGCTTTGAAAATGATGTTGACCGAGCTTCCCGAATCAACCAATATCTTTCGAACGGCTGCAGCGCCAATTTGGGCCGTTATGACCAAAGGATCAGTGGTCGGGATTTCAATTCCCGTGGACTCCCTTTCATGGAAAAGGATGTCGTCCCACATGGTTTTCCGAAGCTTAGCCAAGATAGACTCATCGGGAGCAGAGCAAGACTCGTAGGTCGCATGTTTAATGGAACTAACATATTCCTCCATCTTTCGAAAACTATCATGCGCAAGGCCGGTCCCGCCGCATATAGTATTAATCACAATCCCTCCCCTCACGTTAGATGGTCCAAGGGCTGTCTTGGCGGTCGTCTGAGGAGTTGGCGCTGGAGGTTTTGGATTGGCTTCAGGTGGAAAGGGCTCTTGAACATATCGCTCAAGCCGCTTCTCACGGATGAGTTTTCAATTGCATCCCAAAGCTGTCGACATTCATTTATGTTATGTCCATACATGCCGTGATATCGGCAGTATCTCCCCGAGTTCTTCTCGGAATCGGTCGACTCCTTGATGCGGGGCTTCGGATATGGCAAAGTGTTGCATGTTTCCATGTAGATAGTCTCCAGATCTTCATATAGCAGAGTATATGTCTCGTAAGCTTGGTACGGGCCTCCTTGGCTCTGTCTAGACCTGATTGTTGTCCCGACCGCCTTGTCCTCCGTTACTCGGTCTTTGCTAGGGGTGCTGCCCCAGGCTTGGATTGGAGGGTCCTCCTGCTTCTCGCCCCCTAGGGCGGTTATTTGCGGTGTAAGCTCGAGGGCTAGTGGGGCAGCTGGCATCAGAGACACGGCTCCGCCTTGCATCTTCTTGGCATAAGAACCACCCCGCTTTCATTCGGAAGTAGGAAGGACACCTTTAGCTAGCTGGAAGAGTATGGTGCGCGGATCCGGATCCTCGACTTCGGCGAGGGCGATATTGAACCTGGAAACGTAGCTTTTAAGTGATTCCGTAGGCCCTTGGTATAAGTTGGAAAGAGTAAGGGCGTTCTTCGGAGTCGGGATGTGCATTCTGAATTGCTTGACCAACTGTGTCGCTAATTGGCCGAAGTTGTTGATGGAATTAAGCGGAAGGAGAGAGAACCATAGTGGAGCAGTCCCTGATAAGAAGACCGGAAAGCATTTGCAGTTGACCGGATCGTCGCCTCTGCTTGATTCCATTTGCCACTCATAACGGTTTAAGAAAGCACAAGGGTAAGCGGTGCCGTCGTAGAGCGGCTTCTGAGGCATGCTAAAGAGTCGTGGCCATTCAGCTTCATTAACTCTTCGAGTGAAAGGGTTGCGCCTAATGTGCGCTTACCATGAATCATGCACATTTCCTCGCATCTCCCTCATGATCCTTCGGACCATGTCGGGAAGGTAGGTCGGATGAGGGTCCACCATCGGGACCCATGGGTTTTAGCGGGGTTCCGGAGTTCTGGCACGAGGGCGTCTTCTAGGGTGGACGTCTTGATCGTCTTCTTCAATGTCCTCGACATCTATAACGGGAGCCTGATGTGCGTGATGATGTAGGGCAGGGTCACGCAGATCCGGTTCTGTAAAAGCACGGGTCGCCTGAATAGTAGGTTCATTGTCTCGACGGGAGGCCGTTGAGTCTTGTTGAAGAGGAGGTTGGTTAGTAGGAGCGGGTCCTTCATTGATGACTAGGCGAGAGCGGTCCCGAAGTTGGGCGCCCTCACTATAGGTAACCGCGCTCCGATCGCCGTTACCGTTGGCAAACACATTGCCATTATCGTTGTCGAGAGCATTAGTTCGGAAGACGACGTTGTTGATGAGACTAAACCTCCTTCTTTGGTATGGGCCCCTGGATTCGGAAGAGGAAGTTTCCGATGTTGGTGGTCGAGTTCGAGCATTGTTCCGAGCTAGTTGTAGTCGAGCGACGATGCACTGACTTTCTTGGAGTTGGCGCATAAGGTCGATGTTATTTTTTAGTGCTTGATTAAGCTCGACGGCTGTATTTTCATATTTTTCATTAAGTGTGCGGATTTGCGCTTGGGTTGCGGGCGCTTTGGGTTCCACAATTGGAGGTTCAATTTCATTAGTGGCTGGGATGTCCGCCGGTTGAGGTTGTCGAGATGTACCGGCCTCGGCTGCGGCTGAAGAGCCGATCATTGCGTTCTTTGACTTCTTTACCATCATAAGCGGACTCGATAGCAGGTTAAGCAAGGAACCTTAAGCTAGACGAAGTCGAGATGGTAATGTACAAGAAAGACGCAATGTCTGAGTTTTCTCAGTGAAATCACCAAATGTTGATGGCAAAAAATGTCGTAAACACCAAAGATTCCCAATTTCTAGGAATTATAAATATGGTCGCATAGACAAGAACTTAAATAAAGCATAAGCAGTAAATCACACAAGAGATTTATAGTCGTTCGGCCTCAGTGAGGGCCTACGTCCACTTTGAAGAGTCGTTGGAATATTATTAATCACTTTGAAGAAATTACAATGTTGAGACTACCTCATGACATTTCATTACATTCATGTTCCATGATATATGATGTCATAATTATCATATATTGAATAATAAGGAAAAAGACAATTTTGTCCTTCTTCTTCCTCAAGGAGGAGATGCCATTAATGAAGCTTTTATGGAGGTCTCCAAGCTCAAGAATTCAACCCTTTTGAAGTGTGAGGCCATGGGGTATTTATAGGAAGTGGTTATGTAGTGGTTAGGTAGGAATGGGGACTATCTTCCAGAAATTCGCACCTCCAGCTGTCAGGCCTCGAAAATTCGCACCTTCCAGGTGTGAAATTTCACACCTGGGCGAGGTGCGAAATTTCGCACCTGATAGGTGCGAAATTTCGCACCCGGCTGGGTGCGAAGCAGATTTTGACAAGAGGCGTTGTCGAGGCTGGTTGGCTCCGTTGGCGCGGCGTTGTGAAGGTGAAGGTGCGAGGTCCTTGTTGGAGAGATCTTTCTTCGGTCTTTTCTTCTGCACTTCCTGAGTTTCGCCCTTGGCCCTAGCTTCACACGATGAGTTGAGTCGAGCGTGTCTTGAGTACTTTTGGTGATCGGACCAAAAGGCCGGTTAACAATTACTGTATTTACATTCAAATGACGTTATATGAAAAGATTGTGTGTTAAACCTGACTGTGGACCGCATTGATTATATAACGTTGTTATATATGAAATTGTCGTGAAAGGAAAATATTATTTTATATAATATATTAAGTTTGTCTTTTTCACACAAATTGGTGTGTTTGGCATAACTGGACTGAATTGGGAAATTATACGAATAGGAACGGGAATTGCGAAACTGAAAGAAATTGTTCTGGAATAAAACAGTCTTATAAATTCTTTTATTTTAAAACCAATTTTAGCTATTTTATTATATATATATATACATTTTTATCTTTTTTATTTTAAACCTGTTTTTAACTTAATTATTTTATCCTTTTATTTAAAATCTATTTTGAAGTTAATTTACTATATATATATTTTGAAATGAAATAAGCTTGTTTTATAAGATTTAGAGACATTGGATTATAACGTGACCGTTATAATCAATGTTCTAGAAATCACTGGAATTTTACCTTATGGAATATTTACCAATATTTACATCTTTAAAGGACTATTTTAAAGATGCAGATAAATACAGAAATGGTTTTGGGTTTGTCGTGACGATGTGTTATTTACGTTCGTCTTTAACCCACTTGGGTTATATCATCGAAGTTCGTATAATTGAATCTTTAAACGAGTGTTTAAAGATGATTGTAAAAAGGAATTGTTTTGGCTTTGCTATAAAAAGTGTTTTAGCAACACTTGTTTTTAAACCCATGAATTATAGTTGAACTGAAATATATATTATAACGAGTTTGAATATACTTAGATCTTTAAACGATTGATTTTAAAGATAAAAACAAGTATAGGGTTCTTCAAGATAAGGATAAGGAATAAGGCGTTTAACTTATTAAAGAGAAGAGGTTCTTTATTAAACAATGGTTTTAACCTCTTTGATTATATTTTAAGAAATCATCAAATTGAATTGTGGTTATATTTATACCGAAGGGATAAGTATATGAATAGGTTTTGAAATATTGAAGTTAAAACGGAACTCTTGGAATTGAATTGTGATTATACTTATACCGAACGGATAAGTATATTAATACCTTTTTAAGTATTAAGACTAAAAAGAGATAGAGAATCGGAAGAATATATACATATACACCTTTTACATGTATGAGTTGAATACATACACTAGTATATAAAGGAATATTAATCGAGTATTAGTTATTGATGAGTAAAATGAAGTCTTATTGGATGAATGAAATCTTATTTGACAAATGAAGTTTTATTAGTTAAAATAAGTTTTACTAATAAAGGAGTTTTAATTAATGAAATGTTAATTAAATGGGAAGGGGATTAGGAGTCATTTATATGAGTTAACCATGCTTCAACTATTTATCATGCTTCGTGATTTTGATAGCGCCTTGAATGTTTATTCGTTTGTTATGGAAATTAAGCAAGGCTGTTTTCCATATGCAATCGTTTATTGTGTGAATTGTAGTCAGTTAATCGACTATAGAACTTGACCTTAAATCTAGCGACTGGTTTTGAGGACACCGGGATTGGTAAGTGTTCTACTTATCGAAAACCACTTCAAAACTAGTATACGGGTTCTATATTTTGGAAGCGGTTGGGAAGCGAAGGCTATGTGGCGATTCGAGATCTGTTGAGATGCTCGAACACATATTGTGATTCTAAGATCTATGAAGGAATTTATGTGAGATTCCAAGATCTAGTGAGGTATTGGAATCCATGTGTGATTCTGAGATTTGTGAAGGAATCTATGTGTGATTCCAAGATCTATTGAGATGTGGGATTCCATCAGGGAATTCTTGTTCTGTCCGAGTGATGAAGACTCGTGTGAAAGATGCCAAACGAAACCTCGACATCGGAAATGGCTAAAAATAGAGTAGGAGCACAATCTCGGGTTTTGCTAACCCGCAACAGGATATATTGGCTCCATATCTAGTGTATGCTTATTATCGAATCGTTGCGGGAGCTCTTGAAGTTGCGCATGGGAATTGGGTATATTTGGTTCCACGTGGTGCACTTCGGTGTTTTCGTTCGTGGGCTAGTTGTGTTTACCTTATGGTATTTTTTATCTAGAGATATACGACGCTCGGAGGTACTTTCTGACCCTTGTGCATGGAGTTCGGATCTGTATTGAGAGATCTCTGATGGAAAATCCAATATGCGAACGTGCCTTATCGGTTTTGTTTGTATACTTAATAGTTGTCGAATGTAACCAATGTAACCATTCCTTCTATGTGAATTTATTTATATTCTACACCTTAGACATTATCTATATACAACTATAGTTCTCATAATAAATCGTTGGCTGTTATTAAGGGGACAATAGTTACGAATATGCGTACGACCTCAGATTGTATCGCTATGTGTTACTTAAATATTGAGTTATCTCACACGGTTGCTAGCCTGATCCGGGTGTTATTTTGCGATAGTGCTCGGGTCAAACCGAGTATATTTACAGATCGGACTTGGATTGCTTTGGAGCTTCAAAAGTGGAGTTGGTGACGAGGCATATACTCGTACTCTTTTATTATATCCCGCTATGTGTGTTATTGTATGTATCAGCAATTATAAGGACAGGTTGTTATAACTGTTCAGGCTGATTCATTGGGTACTCTGATTGATGTATGTATATTTTAAAGTTTTTCCACTTTTTTGTAAAGAGCACTGTTATTATTATTATTGATTATTCATTCAGCTGTGAGATTATGTTCTGTATCTTCTTTATTCTATTCTTCTATCTCCTTTCTTTTCCTCTAACTATCAAACTTTATGGTACTTGATTTGAGATACATAAATACAGAGGATATTTTAGTTTTGATTTTCGAGAGCTGAAAAGTCGGTTCGTTACACACTCCCACTCAATTTCTTGTCTATACAAGATTCAATGACATTTTGTGGTTTTCGAGACATTTTGATTTCTATTCTTTTCCATCGGTATCTTAGAGACTGGCTCTCCTTTAAAAGGATACCAATTCGAGCAATAAACATTTTATTCTGAGAGGATTTATAGAAATAATATTCATCTGTTTCTTTTGGATATTCCACAAAATAGTTATCTGATTTGAGCCCAATCTTATTAGAGGAAGGACGTTTAGTAAATGCTTTACATCCCAAATCTTTACATTAGACATACTAGGACATTTCCTAGTCCATACCTTATATGGCGTCTTCAAAATCATTTAGTGAGATTAAATGCAATTGTTCTAAATTTAATTTATTGGAAGAATTATATGACTTACCATTAATCGTACTGTATCTTATATGATGTGATTTCTCCTTTCAGACATACCATTCCAATATGGTGTTCTAGATGGGATGAGCTATGATACAATTTCAAACTTATCTGGATAGTCATTAAATAATTGGCTTAAATATTCTCTCGATTTGTTTGAAGCGAATTTGTTCTCTATCAAAATTGGTGTTGAACTTCATTTTTGAGTTCTTTGAACTTTTCAAAGAATTCTGATTTGTGTTTCATAAGATACACATATCTATATCTACTGACTTCATCAATAAATATAATGAAGCAATAAAACCTGCCTTTACTTATGTTTTCATTACTCCATATACATCATTATGTATGAGACCCAATACTTATCACCCATTCACTGTGTTAAGCGAAAGGTGATTCAGTTATTTTACCTAATAAACAAAATTTGCATTCTTCATATGATTCAAAATCAAATGATTCCAAAATTATATCATTATGGAGTTTTGATATATTTTTCTCGTTTATATTGGCTAACTTACAATGCTAAAGGTGTATTGGATTACTGAATTTTATCCGCTTAACATTTATGTCAAGCACATTATAGTTAATGATTTATAAAGATCATTAACTATTTGTGAAATTCCATAAGATACTTCATTTGAATGAAATGAATAACAATTGTTCTTTCATTACAAATGAAATTCAAACTTGTCTAAGAAAGATTTATAATAACATTTATTTTAAATGGAGTTTCATAATAACAATTATTTTATTTATTTAATTAAGCTAATATGTAGAACAAGAATCAAATTCATATGGATAATCCAACAACATGTGCTTCGTTTCCAATCGTAAGTCCAATTGCCCTTTTCCAGATATCTATTTATCTTGCAATTTCTGTAAATTTACTTGTTTTTATGTTATCCATATCTAGTATCTAATAATAGATATGTATAAGTAGATTGTTATAACATTTATATCTAATTCGGTTGAAGTCACATTTCAACTTTCATTTTAGATCTTCTCTATATTTCTAAAATAATTACATTCAATTTGTTTGAGGACAATCCTCAAATTTCAATGTTAGTCAAGAAATTTGATTTAATTCAATTTATCCTTCTTAAGGAATAATTTAAATTATCGGAGTTATTTGTTATTTAATATCTACAGTAGATAATAAATAATAATTGATTCTTTAACATTTGTTTAATAGAAATACAAAATTTTGACAATCAAATTTCATATTAACATAAACTTATAATTTTAAACTAAAATACGATCCCACTCAAATTAATAGCCCTCTGTTTATATACATATATCAGTGTGTGTGTGTGTGTGTGTGTGTGTGTGTGTGTATAATGGTGTTCTAAGATCCGTATCTAGTCTTGCCTTGACCTAGCTTTGGTTAATCCCAAAACACAACCTTATAGGTAGACATCTCATGTCAGTTATATCATATATATAACTCTTGGATCGCATGATGAACATTTTGTTCAATATTATTCGTTTGCTCAAAATATAGAATAATTCATGCTATTGTCTCTAAGGCCATAATCCTATTATGCAGCCTTAGTTAAACAGACCTAATAATACAGTCAAAGCACCACAATTACTCCTACCGCATATAACCAAAATAAAAGGTGCGCAACGCTTTGCCGTTAATTACATCCAATGAGACTCGCATTGATGGGTGTACTACTGGAAGACGTCACCATGACTTAATATAACAAAATATGCTTTGAAGGGAATTTATAGTTCGCAGTTGCGAACAATATCAAAGTTATTTACATATATCAAAATATATGTATTTTATATTCATAATATAAATTGGATTTAAATTATATATATATATAAAGTCTATACATGTATTTAAATTCAATGTTATTTAGGTGGCATGCCTTTTCTTTTGAACAATTCTAAGTATTAGTGATCAATATTACCACACGGCATGGACCTATCTTATATTTACCATAAATATCGTATAAACCCATGTCAAAAAAAATTTCAAAATTTTATAAAGTTCAAGCCCAAACAAAAAGTTCATATATGGATTACAGTTCCAAAAAAAATGAATACATCTATCCCAGTTAAATTCTATAAATCCATACAATTCAATTAACATGGTTACTTTCAAATATGCTCGCAATAATAATTAATATAAAATCTTACATATGATAGCCTACACAAACTTTTGTATAAGCATAAATATTAAAGCAGTTCATATTAACATAACGACATACATATAGTTGCAACCATTTGCTTCAGGAATATCAAATACAATTTAACATCAAATTTGTACATCATAATGTACATTGCTGCATATATCTCATATGCATAACAAATTACACATATATATGACTTACTGCATTTATATTTTATTTATAATTTAACAGGTACACACAGATCATTCATATACAATGACCCACATAACAATATACGAATATTTATTTATATACAAGGTTCATATTTGTTGCAATTGCTATTGCTGACCCTGAATTATTGAGCTGCATTTTTCTACTGAAACAATTTCAGTTGGCTAAATTGTTGCCCATTTGATACTAGACCATAATTGCAAGTATTTATCAAAATAAATAATATCAGATCAACATGCAATTGAAAACAAACACCGTGTCATGGTGGGTAATATGTATGTATGTGTGTGTGTATGCATACATATATCAGATATACATATACATATACACATGTACATTACTGTACAAATTCAATTTTTATATTTACATACAGATACGTGTCATACATGTATGTATGTTTTTTTTTTGTGTGTGTGTATGCACAACTCAATGTGCAAGTTTTTGACTTAGTTAAGCAATCAAAATGGGATTCTACTTCTCTAAGATGATGACAAATTATCAATGGGGTAATGAGATGATGTATGTAGAATGCATGGTCCACTATGATCATAACTACACATATATATGTATGACTTAAATGAAATAAGTACAGGTTGATCAACCTGTTTTTCACGAAAGTTATTTACCAAATTTTGGAAGCTATATATCCATACATAGTACATAAACTTATTTATGAACTATTGGAAAGCTATATAACTATAGTAACATTGCATGATATATATATATATACAGAGAGAGAGAGAGAGATCAAGTATATGTGTATATATATATATATGTATATAAATAAATTACAACAGGGTGTTCTTTTAGTAGAAATTCAAGTGTGCATTTGATATGGCGTCTTGTATACAGTGTCACTACCAAGTTAAGTAAGGTAAATACAATGTAGCAAGACATACTTATTATCTCAAAACATGAGAATGGGATAAAACTTGATATATGTTGTTCTGGGTACATGAATCATAATTCATTAACAGCAACAAGTTTGGGTTGAGAATGTATATCCAGTATCATTAATTAATTAATCATATTATATATATATATATATATATATATATATATATTATAGGTGACTTTATTGCAAATCATAGTTGCAATTGTTATTATTGTATGAATAAACAAATGCATCATGCTAATGCCAATACATATGTAAATATACCTAGTATATACGTACAGTAGTATATTAGTCAACATGCCAAACTATATATATACAATATAAGTCATTGCATATGCATATATATATTGACATAAGTGTGAGAAATTTTCAGGTAGCAAATCATAATAGCTGTAGCCTTTTAAATAGATTTGCTTTATTATGTTTATCACTATGAATATGGAATCAGTATTCCTATATTCGAATGCATCCAATTAGTTACCATAGCTCATCATGTATGTGCATATATTATATACAATATATATATCTTGCATATTGGCATACCTAAAAACATTTAAGAAAGGGTGGATTTAATCAAATATATGTTGCAGTTTTAAACTGCTTTTAAGTGATAATCAAAACAGGCTTTATTAACAAGTCTAAGTTCAAAATTCAATTTTTCAGTATTTTCATATGTGTCAATACACATATATAAGTACTTAAGAAAAATGTGTTTTTGAGTTTTTGTGTCAAACAATCAAGATAATACATACCAGATAACCAAAACAACTTCAATTTTTCTTAACAGGTCAGATCCAAACACAGATTTAATATTTTACTGTGTTGGATTATTTAATAGCTAAACAGAACTCTAATACATAAGAATCAAACAAAGAAGCTAGTAAGGCTAGTGAAGAGGGCAGTTCCAATGACCAGTCACTCACTTTTGACAGTTATACGATTCCAGAGGATGATCCAAAATTGAATCAAATAAAGATTTTCAAAATGAATATTTCAACCAGAAATCCCTTTCTAGAGTAGAGGTAAGAGTTTTTATACACAAGAGAACAAACATACTCGAAATGTTGGAAGAATTTTTTGATTATAATTTCAGCATTGTTTACTCATATAAATATATATAAAGTCATGTAATGTATGAACATAATCAATATCAAATATTGATTCGTGTTTTTAAACAAAACAATTATATTTGAGAAAATATAATGTCAAAGCTGGACATATTAGTCCCAAAAGTGTCATAACATACAGCCAAGACAAAATTTTGCAATAATTCTAAACATTCATTTATCTATAAATATATGATTAATTAGAATACATGGATTCACACTATAATATGGCTTATAATGTTAAATCTAAACATTATTTGAATTCATCAGTGTTCGAATAGATAATCATTATTAAATGTTCTAACAGGTATGAATTGGCAAGTTAGACACATATAATCGATTCAATATCGAATGCTAGTATTAGAACTCACAAAGATAACAAAACAATTTTGTTGACCTTGAAACAATTTCAAAACAAAATCGAGTTTATTTTATATTTATTTATGTAATCAATCAAACATATTTGATAATTAGTTTAGTACTGTTTACTCCTATAAACAGGTGAATATCTTGCTTTAAACAAATTCAAATATTCCGGATTTAGTAGACTAAATCCGGTAACATTCAAATAGAATTAATATCTGATATCAATTCGTATTTTAAATAAAAACATAATTGTTTCATGAACAAATTCATCTAAAATACCTAAGTTATCATTACAGAAAATATTGTTCTGATATCTATTTGTTCTACATGTTCAATTATTCATCGAATCAAAAAAGCATCAATCTAAACTATAGTCCAATATACCGTTTCAAGCAACATCTTGCTTCGATACCACTGTTGGATTAATTAAGATCTAATAGGAATCCATTTTTTATGATTTAACAATTAAAACAAGGATCTTTACAAGAATTTTAAATCAGAACCAAATTATCGATTAGGGCTTTTACCTGTCACCAAGACTCCATGATTAATAGATCGATTTTGAGCTTTTCGGCTTCTAGATCCACGAGACCCTATGAAATTTGAGGCGATTGAATCGATCTGAGCTCTCCAAATATTGGGCCTCTACAAATATCTGCAAAAACAATCTTCCATCAACTGTCATACGAATCGAATGAGAAAGGGGAAAATAACGGTGCTAGCTGCCATTGTTATTAGGGTTTTTGGTGAAAAGTATTCAGTTTCTCTCTATATATATGTTTGATATGATAAAGTGTGTATATATATATAATGTAAGTTGGTTTTGACATGTCCAATTTAAAAGTAAATGAATACCTTAATTTCAAAACCAAACGTGAACCATTAAAATAGCACATCAACCGAATACATATTCCAACTACAAATAAAATATCGATAGTTTGATATTTTATTTATCCACATAACTGTTTTTCCATCAGAACGTTCTAAGTGTGTGACCTGATAGGTTACTACAATGTTGACAATAATTTAAATTGTACTTAAATTATAAACAGTGAGCGGTATCAAGCAACACATCACTGTTACCTAAGTTATAATAAGATCAATGATTCGATACAACGTTTTTTATGACCAGTGTAACAATATAATATAATCCTTTTGACTAGTACATCCAGGATTAAACTCGAGGCATGGAACGTGTCACCTCTTTATAATTTAATCTGTTTATCTTGATCGATGAGTAGACTATATAAAACAAATCAATATTTGAGCACGGCCATGCATTTCATAGTCTGACTCAATCAAAAGACCCATGGATATCACTACAAATATATATAGGGTTAAATTCCGTCTAAATCATTCATAATTTTCATTCAATTCGAGATGTATCCAATAATCACCGTTATCGTCTACTCTGTCACAAGTAACTTTAGATAATATCAAAACACAAATATCCACGAATAAAATTATAATGATTTCAGGCCTGAGGACCATTACATCACTGTCACTATGAGAATAACTTATGATACTGTTAATTATATTCCATGTAGTCTTTCTCACGTTGGGTCATCCCAATACGTTATTCTCCATTACATATTTATGTCTTGACAATAATATCATGTACATTAATGATCAATGAGATGTGATCATCGGTCAATCAACATACTAGTCTCAACGTTTTATTGTCGTCCTTTGTATAAAACAAAACTTGACTAGGGATGTTTAAGAATTATAATTCTTAACATATTATATATTCTCAAGTTCAAATCTTACTCGAACTATATAATTCCGTATTATTATTCTAAGGACTTCCATTATGTTAATATTTATATTACACAGTAAATATAACATAACAGAATATTTCGCTCCAAATAAAATAATAATATCAACAATGTTACTAATCACATCAAATGGATTGCCTCCAGAGCATAAACTCTAACAGTCTATTGATAGCAAGGATACAATCCTGTGATGATTCTAATCATTTATCCTAAAAATATATGGTCCACGACCATTATGGATGGAGTTGTCAATGTGGCAACCCATTGAGGTAAAAGAAAATATAGAGTTGTTCGCAGCATTAGCCCAGCGGTTAAGGTCTTGTGTCGAGGTAACAATGACGCGAGTTCGAAACCCAGGATGACATGCTAAAAGGGTTTACCATGTGCATACGCTACGACTAGCCACTTATGTGGTATTCGCGGACCGGTCTAGGTGCACTTGGGGGGTTTTACGGCTCCGGTCGGTTTCCCTCCTGAACAAATTCAACAAAATGAATGCTTTCTCTAAAATGTCTACTTTCTGCTCCACCGTTATAGTCCAAAATATGTAACAAAAATTTAGGTGGTTTTTCATATAAGGGAAGTTGTACCTTCACTTTTTGGCAGTATAAAGAAAAAACCGGATTTACGGATGTGCTCTCTGGTTTAACGCTTTCTTCAAACCAAACCACAACTCCATAATAACTACATACACATCTTGGACGCCCAAAATTCCACGGGAACAACATACTCCCTGATAAGAAAATAATATTGCTTTTGTAAGCACATATGCATTAATGTGTACCAATGGGACGGAATTATAAAATTTACCTTGATGTGGATGATTTCTGGTTGTGGGTACACTGTTACATTGAATAATTCGTAACATACACAGAAGACTAATAGCAGAATAATCAAAAGGCAGAAATGTTAGATGTGGACATTCCATTGCAGTTGAAGAAAAAAGTTGCTGATTGATTTCCACCATGTTTAGTCCCTTAGTTTGTTAGTATTTGAAACTAATTATGTCAAGAAAATGAAACAAAGGAAAGATATACCGATTAAGAACAAACTTACGTCGAATCAAAATGTTTGCTCTTTGGTGTTTAATATACCAATGTCTGCATTGTCTGTTCAATCGGCAAACTGCATCCTCAATCAAATTAAAAATGTTAGTACAAACAATAGTACGACATAAAATGCAATAGTGATATTACAAAATGTAGTCCAAATTACCTCCTTTTCTCTATTGACGACGTAGAGAATGTTGGGTATTCCAGCCCATATTTGGCATAATTTTATGCAGGCATATTTGGCATAATTTTATGCAGGCATATTTGGCATAATTTTATGCAGGCATATTTGGCATAATTTTTTGCAGACATATTTGGCATATCTTTTTATGCAGGCCATGCTTAATTTGTGGGTGAGATTTATTGGTTTTGTCTTTTTCCCAGATTTGTTGTGCAAGCATGCCTTTTGTGCAACAATATCTTTTCTTTTCAAGAAAGATATTTGAGAGATTACTCACATTTTTGGTATGCATATTAAAAGAAAAGAGGGTTCATATAACCAGATATGGTCACATAAGGCAGTAACAGTTTTGGGTCATTTATCGTCTTCTTAAAGGTGTTTTGGTCTTCAAGATTGAGCTTTATTCTTGCTCGATTCACCGCTAGCATGAAGTGCACACATAGGGTGTTCTCTTACACCTTTTTCATCTCTTATTGTTTTTGGATTCCGGTGATTAGAAGTGAATTTTTTGTAAACATTTTGGGGCTGTTTTCCCTTTTTGGTTTATCAATAAGAGAAGAAGGTAGACTCCTTAGGAGGTCTCGTGGTTTTTACTTTTCACATCGAAGAGGTTTTCCATGTATAAAATCTTGTGTCTTGCTATTTTACTTTCATCGTATCTTTTTTATTTGAATGGTGTGTTGATTTATTGTCTTGTGTGTGATATTGTGGGTGTAGCTTGAAGTAACCCCTAATCGATCCTGTCAAATTGGTATCAGAGCTTGAGGTAGGTTATTTATCACACTATGGAGTCGAGCAGTCATAGCTCAATGATTAAGTTGACATCAACCAACTATTCTATTTGAAGACCTATGATGGAAGACTTGTTATATTGTAAGGATTTACATAACCTAATTGAAACCGTCACTAGTTCGAGTGGTATTATCTCTAAACCTTCTAAACCCGATAAAATTGAAGAGAATGAATGGATAAAGTTGAAAAGGAAAACTTTAGGAACCATTAGACAATGGGTTGACATTAGCATTTTTAACCATGTGTCACAAGAGACCGATCCATATGATTTGTGGAAGAAATTAGAAGGTTTGTATGAGAGGAAAACCGCCCATAACAAAGCTTCATTGATTAAAAGGCTTGTTAATCTAAAGTTGAAAGGTGGAAAGTCAGTTTCTGAGCATCTTAGTGATTTACAAGACATTATTAACAAGTTGACAACTATGAAGATCATTTTTGGTGATGAATTGCAAGCTTTGTTCTTATTGAGTTCTTTGCCAAATAGTTGGGAAACTTTAGTTGTGACCATTAGTAATTCAGCTCCAGATGGTGTGCTATCTTTGGATGTGATCAAAGAAAGCATGTTTAATGAAGAAAGGAGATTGGAGTTGACAATTCACTAGCTCTTGTTGTGGAGAATAGAGGAAGAAGCAAGAGCAAAGGAACCAAAGGCCGTGATAACTCAAGAGGAAGATCCAAGTCTAGTGATGGAAAGAAACACTTCATATGCAACTATTGCAAGAAGCCTGGCCATATTAAAAAGTATTGCTTTCGTTGGAAAGAGAACATGGGAAGAAGAATGATTTTCAGAAAGACGGCGATGATAAAAATGTTGCAGCAGTAGCCTCTAAAAGTGATGAGGATGTCACTTTAATTTGCGCAACTAGTGAATGTCATCATGTTAGCAGTACAGATTCTGAGTGGCTGGTTGATACAGGTGCTTTATATCATTGTGTTCCTAAGAGAGAGTATTTTTTGAATTATCAAGCAGGTGATTTTGGCAGTGTCAAAATGGGTAACCAGAGTTCAGCAAGCATAGTTGGGATTGGTGATATTCGTGTGAAGACTAATGTTGGATGCATGCTTACATTGAAAGGTGTACGCCATATTCTGGATTTGCGTCTTAATTTGCTTTCAGCTTATATTCTTGATCAAGAAGGCTTTCGTCACACATTTGAGAGTGGCAAGTGGAAATTATCCAAGGGATCCATGACAATTACAAGAGGCGAGTTGTGTTGTTCTTTGTACAAGACATATTTGACTGTACGTTTTGGTGAATTCAATGCAGTGGAAGAAAAAGATTCTCCTAATTTGTGGCATCGAAGATTGGGACACATGAGTGAAAAGGGTTTGAAATGTTTAGTAGGTAAATATCTTATTCCTGTCAATACTACAATTTCTCTTAACCCTTGTGATCATTGCTTAGTAGGAAAACAACATAGAGCTTCTTTTGCTAGAATGTCTACAAGAAAGCAGGCTAAGTTGGAGCTTGTACATTCGGATGTATGTGGTCCTATTGAGGTTGAATCCAATTGTGGCAACAAATATTTTGTCACTTTTATTGATGATGCTACTAGAAAGACATGGATTTACATTTTGAAGACCAAAAGCCAAGTGTTTGAAACTTTTCAGAAGTTTCATGTTATGGTGGAAAGGGAGATAGAAAGCAAGTTGAAGTGCCTTCGTTTAGACAATGGTGGAGAGTATACTTCACATGAGTTCAAGAATTATTGTGCGCAATATGGTATTCGACACGTGAAGACAGTTCCAGGCACTCCCCAACACAATGGTGTAGCTGAGAGGATGAATAGAACCATTATGGAGAAGGTGCGATGCATGTTGAAGATGTCCGATCTACCAAAGTCATTTTGGGCTCAAGCAGTGAATACAGCAGTTTATCTGATCAACCGTTCTCCATCTATTCCATTGCGGCTTGACATTCCAGAGAGGGCATGGAAGGGATGTGATCTTGTATATACACATCTTAGAGTATTTGGATGCAAAGCATACATGCATGTGCCAAAAGACCAAAGATCAAAGCTGGATTCCAAGACTAATCCATGTGTTTTTGTTGGCTATGGTGATGAAGAATATGGGTTCAGGCTATATGATCCAGAAAAAGGAAAGGTAGTAAGAAGCAGAGATGTAGTGTTCTTTGAGCATGAAAAAGGTGAAGAATTTTTGAGTGCAAGGTATCATACTAGCTCAGATTTTTTTTATTGATACTACTGATGTTTCTTTGTCCCCTACTCGTGATTTTGTTGAACATCCAATATAGGCTGATCTTGATGCAACACATGAAGGTGTTAATGATGCACAACTTGATTGTGCACATTTTGATGATGTTCATGATGAAGCTCAACCAAATGGTGAAGTGGCTTGTGAGCAGGGGGAGCAAATTGCCCCATAAGTGGATGATGCTCAAGTTAGAAGGTCAACCAGAGAACATAACCATCTACAAGATATCCAAGCACAGATTATATCTTAGTTACAGCTGATGGTGAGCCCAAGAGCTTCCAAGAACTGTTTTCTAGTCGAGAAAAGAATCTTTGGCTTGAGGCTATGAAAGAGGAGATGGATTCTTTGATGAAGAATCAGACTTTTGAGCTAGTGAAACTTCCAAAAGGCAGGAAAGTTTTGAAAAACAAATGGGTTTTCAAGAACAAGAAAGATGGTGAGAAGATAGTAAAGCGCAAAGCTAGATTGGTAGTCAAAGGATGCAATCAGAAAAAAGGCATTGATTTTGATGAGATTTTTTCAGTAGTTGTCAAGATGACTTCTATCATAACCATTTTGGGTTTAGCAGCAAGTTGTGACCTTGAATTGGAACAACTTGATGTAAAAACCGCTTTTTACATGGTGATTTGCTGGAAGAAATCTACATGGAACAACCTGAAGGATTTGAAGAAAAGGGAAAGGAAAAACTTGTTTGCAAGTTGAAGAAGAGTCTTTATGGACTTAAGCAAGCACCAAGGCAGTGGCATCACAAATTTGATTCATTTATGACAAGAAATGGTTACAAGAGGACTGTTGCAGATCCTTGTGTGTATTTTAGAAAGTTTCCTGGCGATATCTTCATTGTTCTTCATTTATATGTGGATGACATGTTGGTAGTTGGACAAAACTTAGAATTGATTAGCAACTTGAAGAAAGATTTGTCCAAGTCATTTGACATGAAGGACATGGGTCCTGCAAAGCAAATCTTAGGCATGGAGATTGTTCGTGACAGAAAAGCTAGGAAGTTGTGGCTATCTCAAGAAAAATATATTGAACGTGTGCTTGAAAGGTTCAATATGAAGCATGTTAAGCCGGTTTGTACACCACTCGCATCTCATTTTAAGCTAAGTAAGAGGGATTGTCCAACAATGGAGAAGGAAAAAGCAAGTATGTCTTCTATTCCTTATTCATCTGCAGTTGGTTCATTGATGTATGCTATGGTGTGCACTAGGCCAGATATTGCACATTCTGTTGGTTTGGTGAGTAGATACTTATCCAATCCTGGTAAAGTTCACTGGGGTGCAGTAAAGTGGATTTTCAGATATTTGCGTGGTACTTCTAGATTTTGCTTATGTTTTGGAGGTAGCAAACATGTTCTTGAGGGGTATACAGATGCAGACATGGCTGGTGATATTGATAGTAGAAAATCTACCTCAGGTTATGTGTTCACATTTTGAGGGGGAGCCATTTCTTGGCAATCCAAGTTACAAAAGTGTGTGGCTTTATCTACAACCGAGGCAGAGTATTTAATAGCTGTGGAAGCAAGTAAAGAGAATCTTTGGTTGAAGAGGTTCCTTCAAGAGTTGGGTTTGCAACAAGAAGAGTATATAGTATTCTGTGACAGTCAGAGTGCTATGGATTTGAGCAAGAATTCCATGTATCATGCACGCACTAAGCATATTGATGTTCGGTATCATTGATTAAGAAATGTGATTGAAGAAAATATGCTCAAGTTAAAGAAAATTCATACAAACAAGAATGGTGCAGATATGTTGACTAAAGTGGTTCCAGGAAACAAGCTTGATGTTTGTAGCAAGCCTGTGGGAATGAGTTTCAAATGATGATTGAAGCATGCACATCTTCCCCAAGTTGGGCTGGAGGGGGAGATTGTTGTGTATTCCAGCCCATATTTGGCATAATTTTATGCAGGCATATTTGGCATAATTTTATGCAAGCATATTTGGCATAATTTTATGCAGGCATATTTGGCATATCTTTTTATGCAGGCCATGCTTAATTTGTGGGTGAGATTTATTGGTTTTGTCTTTTTCCCCGATTTGTTGTGCAAGCATGCCTTTCTTGCAACAATATCTTTTCTTTTCAAGAAAGATATTTGAGAGATTACTCGCATTTTTGTATGCACATTAAAAGAAAAGAGGGTTAATATAACCAGATCTGGTCACATAAGGCAGTAGCAGTTTTTGGTCATTTATCATCTTCTTTAAGGTGTTTTGGTCTTCAAGATTGAGCTTTATTCTTGCTCGATTTACCGCTGGCCTGAAGTGCACACATAGGGTGTTCTCTTACACCTTTTTCATCTCTTATTGTTTTTGGATTCCGGTGATTAGAAGCTAATCTTTTGTAAACATTTTGGGGCTGTTTTCCCTTTTTGGTTTATCAATAAGAGAAGAGGGTAGACTCCTTAAGAGGTCTCGTGGTTTTCACTCATCACATCGAAGAGGTTTTCCACGTATAAAATCTTGTGTCTTGCTATTTTACTTTCATCGTATCTTTTTTATTTGAATGGCGTGTTGATTGGTTGTCTTGTGTGTGATATTGTGGGTGTAGCTTGAAGTAATCCCTAATCGATCCTGTCAGAGAAAACAAAGTGGCAACCTCATTCGAATGTTGGCGGCAGAGATGGTTTTTGAAGTTTTGTGAAGAAATGAGTTCACTGACATCATTGCATTATGGACAGTTGGTCCATCTATGAACTGACCACCTTTTTATCCATTGCCCAGCTAATAAAAGTCGTCTCTTAGCTCGTGCATGCCTCCCAATCTGTCAGTTAAGTTTTTTTTAATCAACGGCTCTGCTTGGTTAAAAAATAATCAAAGTACTTGATGTCATCTGCTATGTACAAACATGTATATGTGAACTAATTAGGATTAGCAAAATTTTCAAGCACTAAAACCTGCATATAGTACCCTTATTAGCATATATACCCCATTTTGTAATAAAAAATCCATAAAGGCACACAAAATTGATGCCAATGCCCTGAAATTTTTTAAAATAGATAAATTATGTAGATATCTCTTGACTTTGTATTCCTAACAATTAGCTACTATGTTCCTGAAATAAAGAGAACTAATTTACTTGTCGTAAAGGACATTTTGATATAAGGGCATAAAAGATAATGGTATAACCTTATTACACATTGTCTATATTTGATTTTTCTGTCAAAGCATGTAAGCATACTACGTGCATGTACTATAAACCTATTTTTAGTGCAAAATTCAGGTAAGTGCTTTAAAATTGTTCGTTGATAAGGACACCTCGAATTCTTTTTTTGAACACCATTACAACAACAGGGTTAAGCAACAAATCAATCAAAAGCGCATTTGAACTAGGCAAACTTAATTATTTCTTTTACGAATTCAGATTTATGAATAATTCGAATTAAATCAACAAATCAATCATCCCCTTACTTATTAATTTTGGATTTGGGCATGATTCATATATATAGAGAAGTCAAAGACACAGATTCTATAAGGATTCTTTCTGCGCAATCTACCCTTGCATTTGTGAATCGGTCCCTAAGGAACCCCCGAAAGAAGTCCGATGCCTAGCTCAGGAGAGAATGCCCTTACTTGGAATCTCAAGCATTCTTCTTCACTTGCATCAAAGAGCTTATTTGAGATCAAGGTTGAGATTATCAAACTGCAGAAAGCCTTCTCCCTCTCAGGCTTCCCACGTAGGGCCTAGTCTTCCATAAAAATGGATTTCTCTTTCCGCGCAATCTACGCAGTTATTTTCTTTTCACATAGCACATTTATTTCATGTACATATCACAATCGAAAGGTTCATTTGTGAACATAATGAAATTACATACCATAGCGTATCCAGAGTAATGCATTATGACATCAAACAGAAAATTGCATACATCGGCATCAACACAGTTCATATATGCCAACTAAACCACCTCCTTTGATTATTTATACTATTAGTCACATACATTTTCACACACTAAATGAATACATATTGACTATCATGTGCAGCAATAAGCTAACATAGGTAGAATGATTTTTAATTGTTCTGAAAAATTTACATGAAAATAAATGAATTGTACCAACAAATATGCAAATATGCGGTACATTTCCGTTAAGTAAACTAAGGATGGGAAAATTAAAATTGAAAACATGCTATGTCCAACCATATATTGACAATCACATGTATATTGAACATTGTTGAACTGAAATGCAAAGAGATGTTATACCAGAAGAAGAAGAAGAAAACAACAATCAGACAATCTAACATGAGAATGACCATAGATCTGCTAGGAAGGTAGGACAACTCACTAATCAAGCCTGTCTTAAATATCAAGATTGTCTAAGTGTGGTAGCAGTTTAATGTTAGGAAGGCACATAGGCAAACCAAACCATGTTGAATGATTAGTCGAAGGCATTAACATGGTAGATTTTGGGATATTATTATTTATGTTAGGGTGTTAGTTGTATATGAGTTAGTTTTGAGTGTTGTGGGAATGGAAATAGCTGGAGCAGAATTTTCGAAAATAGTAAAATAGTTTTGGCTATCAATTGTCATCGAGGATTCGTTACCTATTTACATAAAATACGTCAGGTACGAGTAATATAATTAGCAATCATAGCCTTTTCAGAACAACAATTATAGATACCATTGTAAATGTGTTCAATTTCTACTAAAATTTTAAAATATGCATGAGTTCCAAAATTTAATACATAGCGGTAGAGAAAAGGAATCATGATAAGTGTGAAATACGTAAGGTCATAGAATTAATTTTTGAAGTAATATTACCGAAAGTTGACACAGTCGTGTGTGCGCCATCGGATGTCCAGCTTTATTTTTCATCAACCTGCATATTAAATAAGAAAAGATGATACAAAAGCACCAATTTCTCCTATATGTATATAGCGCATGTCCTCTGGCACTGCAAATTACATGTGTTGCAAATAATAAGCAATGATATCGGTACCAGATAGCAATGAATATTAAGTCAGTTTACTTGTATATAAAGGAATTTGGATTTTGTACCAACAGAGGCTTTGAAAACATTAATTAATGAGATGTACTTTTTATTAGATGTAATGAAGTAAAACTACTGGTGCACATGGTTGGTGCTAAGTTGAGAACAATTTATTAAGAAGCATGGATTCATCTAACATTGAATTTTAAAATATAATTGACAAGTCTTGAAAGATAAAAGAAAACTAATTGTAATCGTGAGCTTAATTGTACACCACATGAGATTGGCTTATAATATATGAAATGTTTCATCAATGCAAATGTCACAGTTTATTTTTAATTGCAATACTTAGCACCGGCAACATTATAAATCAAACAAATTCTTCTACGATCATAATAACATAAAATGAAGAACTTGGTTTATAGGTAATTAAAAAGGAGTCATTCATACATACTCATTCCTGAATTAATTTTTATGCCATGTGCATATAACCAATGGATTGTTGTCTTAGTAAAAAAAATTAATACTACAATATGGACCATCATTTTAATAATTTACTTTATTTCCTTCATGAGAGTAAGTACATACCGAAATATTTTTTGGCCAATTTCCCACCTTATTTGTTATATTTTTGGATGTTTAAAGTCAGATCTATGAACGCATTTTCACAATGTTTCTCTTTAAGGTATTAGCTAATTTCTCTAATTTGAATCCACATAATTTGTTTTATCTAATAACAGATTGAATCCAATTACTCCTCCTTTTGCTTCTTTGATGGATTTCAGCTACGATGAGTATTAAAATCCTAAGATTTAGGAATTCTTGGTTTTATTTACTTTTTATTGATTTTTATGAGTATATGGTCCATACTGGAGCGTTTCACTTCCAAGTACATAGATCTGGAACGATTCTGAGAACCAAGATTTAAATCATTTTATCAATGAGTATACTGAATCTATATTTACACCGCCTGCTTAGAGTGTAATCTAACAAAATAAGTAAATCTTTTGCAAGATTTCTGAAAACCAGCAAGCTTTTTGATATGTTGAGGCTGCAAATCTAAATGCTAGTTTGAATTTATATGATAAAATTAATGTATAAAGAGAATAAATGCAATTAAAAAAGGTTTTAGAGCTAAGAAAAGGCAAAACGAACCATTCAAATATTTTCAGTAACTGAAATTGTATTTTGAAATGCATGCAAGAACCAAAAAAGGACCTGCCATCTTTCTAAACTTAATGCACTTAGTTGAGTTATGCACACTGAGTTGAATTCAATGCATAACTGTTATGCTCTGAGCCGAGACATAGTTCACAGCTGTTGTGCACTAATCTTAGCTCAGTAGTGCACATCAAATGTGCACTAGTTCAGCTTTGTGCATTGTTGTGTGCACTGAACACCATGCATGGAGTTCAATCCGCATAGTAGTGCACTAAAGAGTTCAACCCAGTGAAGTGAATTCAGTGAATTTTGGCATGCTTGGTTCGATATTAGTAAGCTCGAGCTCTATGTTGTTTTGTAAAATGTCTAAATCCGCATTCATCAATGATGACTTCCTTTCTATTGCAACTGTTAGCTTTACGTTTAGACCGAAAGTCTAGAAACTCTCATTTTCACTAAAGATTACTATCAAGCTATTCTATTTTTCTGTAACTTCATTTTTTATTTCAAAATTTTTAATTCTTTACTATTTATGTATGCTAGATTTTACTTATGAAACCTAGAGTTTCTTTTTCGAGCGTAAAAACTATCATGAAACAAACTTTCTCTTGAAATTTCTGTTGATCGAGTATACTTTATGTCGTATGCAATTCCAAGGGTTACTTTCTTACAAATCTATTTTTATAACATCCAACTAACTAAGATGACATAAAAAAGTCTAAAATATGTTAAGGTAGTACAAATTGGTATTGTATTTTTTTTCATTATACGTTCTGCTTCTTACAAGGTATATTTTTGAATGCCAATGTTAATTTGGGTTTTGGAAATCGGTCATTATCATTATATTGTAAATATACATGAATAGTCATTTTATTAATCAATAAATTAGCCATTTATATATACACATAAGATAACCAGAAACTTAATAGTTGTGCGTAATCCACAAATTTTATTGGCTCTTTCTGTTAGTTTGCTCATTTCATACGCCTTAGCCTTTGATTTTCATTTAAAAGAACACACACACACACACACACACACACATATATATATATATATATATATATATATATATATATATATATATATATGAATCATCAATCTGTAATCCTGTTTCAATCTAGAAAAAGTAATAATCCATGGTTTTCAAAAATCAAATAATAAGCATTCTTAAATGAAATTTACTACTCCAAAAATTATGGTTTAAATCTTAGTTCTAAGGAACATATTAAATACTAACCATAACACATTAATTATTTGTGTATATCTAACGGTGAAGGAGGACCATTATGGAGGCAGACATAGTCATCAACAGTTACTAAATAATGGTTATGTCGTAGGCTAAAAGTTACATAACCAAGCACATAATCTTGCAGTTGGCGCAAATAGTAGTACAAGTCGGTCATATTGCATACAGTGCTTCATCCGAAACAGTAGAAAATAAAGTATCTGAAACCTATGTTTAAATTTATCACTATTAATTAATATAAAAGCACTTTGCTAACATAGAAATAAAACCATTTTATTACAAGTTGACAAGAGGTTTGCTTTAAATTTCTGTTTGCAACATATTGAGATGTGTTCACACCTCTATCCCTTTGAAATGCAATTGAGGAAAAATGAATCCATAACAGTTCAGTGTCGATGAGGCAAAGACAATAAATTGGGTGTAGTTAGATTGATTATGCGAATTGCCTTTTGAAGTTAGCGCACATGTTGGAAAGTATGGCGGTTCAACAAATTCACTGTAGGTCTGCACCATATGTCGAGCCGGTGATTGTAGATTTTGCTCGAAATTCACGATTGATTATTGATTTTGGGGAAGATTGTTGTATGGTGTCTTTGCGGACAATGGCGAAGGCAGATGTAATTACGGATTGCGGTCAGGGGGACGTAAGAACAGTAGTTAGTTGCTTAAAATTGGGGAAGTAGATAGTGGGTAAGTGACAATGTGGGTTATTCGGTTTGATACTACCCATGAACAAACAACATGTCTAGTTACATATATTATCATATTACTGCAGTTTCTATATTTTCTTTGAGAAATCATATGATGTAGTAATAAGGCTAAGATAAGGAGATAAAATCAATTGAACCACATAAAAAACATCTCATCTCTAACAATACAATTTAGATTCTCATGCAAATATTTATCCTGTTGCATGAGCATCTAAACATCATTTTATTATATACTGATACATAAAATGGCAATAACAATGTTTAATATACAGAAATGGCAATAACAATGTTTTTGTTATTCATATTAATACCTACTCTAAGAGAAATGTTTTTATGTGATGCTAACAAAACTATTTTGTAGCTCCAGAATGTTTCAATTTATGCTCCTACCTATAATATGAATAACCAAAAGAGATGTACAGTCTAATGAGGCTATTACGAAAAATTTACTCATGGGCGGGATAAAATTTATGGTGCATGGTTTCTCTTGGCTATATAGTTCACCTGAGGAGAGACCGAGCTTCAAGAAATAATGAACGGTCTTATCAATATAAAAATGTATAACTCCCCAAGAGTTTCAATTGCACTTATATCCATAATTGTAGGAATTGGATTTAAGCTTTCCCCAGCCCCTTTTCACCTATCCCAATAACAAAGAAACCAGGCATGAATGATCATGTGTTAAGAGCTAAATTGGGCAATGGATGTGAAATAACTATTATGGAAAACCTACATGGCCCATTGATCTTTTATATGTTTTTGTGATAGTAATTCTAGGTACTATTGCATGTAATGTAGGCTAGCAATTAGTGATTAACGAACCGGATAGCAATTTCTGGATATCAAACGGACCTCCCCAGACGGTAATCTTAATGTGGTTGATTTATCCTCTTTTGTGACCAGTTTCTCTACAGTGCCTACCGCTCGATCTAATTTGTCCACCCTTTCCAAGCATGATTTCTATGTTATGTATGGTCATTCCCTATGCATATCAGTTGAAGTAGATTCTTCTTTTTGAAATCCCTTCTCAAAACATACAAGCCTCTTCAAAAGCATGCGACCTTCTAAACGTATACGATGATATCGAGATAGATGAATCTTTACCTTATATGAATCATATAAAGAAATATTATATGGGTAGATATATAGGAATCCAAATCTACCGAATCACTCATTTATGATCTTCTACATCTTAGGTCTTCCCATTCCTTCATCTAGTTTATGTTTCTCATGGAGCATTCAGACTAAATGACTCTTTAAAACTACATCGATATTTCCACAAACTACGGGTAACATAAGATACATCTCTATTTTTCCCCTGGGAAACTTTATAATTACTACTGCTTATGTAACACCCCACCTCCGCCAGGGTCACTCTAAGCAAGTACACTGGCTTTGGATGGGTGTTGGACAAGGTAAACATGCATGAAGATATCACAAGACAGAACATATAAGTAAAACAGAGTAAGTAAAGCAGCGGATAAAACTACTATTTCAAAACCATAGTCAAGTTACATCAAAGTACTTAGTCATTATTTTCCAACTACTACAAGTCTAGAAACATAAACTGAAAACTGGAAATAACATAAAGTAAACTATCCCCAAAGTAGACGTGGTAAAGCCATAGCGAGCTCAAGTCCAAACCGTACATGAGCTATCCAGTAAGCAAGCTAAAGATCCAAGCTAGGTGCTAGTGTTCCCACCCTGAGAACCTGGGGGGGGGGGAAACAGAAGAAAAGAGGCGAAAGAAAACGGGTCAGTCAAAAAGACTGGTAAGTCCTACCTACTATTAGTATAAAAACTAATAAAGTTAACTGGACATGTAAAGCAGAGATGAAACATAGGATGATAACTGGCATGGTGAAAAGTTAACAAGAGTGGCATCGCATATACAAGGTTAAGTTGCACCAAGTGTACTAGTATTCTAATCCATGTCAAGTATAAACAAGAAATGATCCCTTAGCCCAATATTGGCCCAAACTCATGAGATGACCTAAATCAAGGTCCAACTACTCGGTCTAGTCTATCGGCTCCCTATAAGCCTAACTCGTCGTGTATCGGTGTCATACGGCCTAATCATGGAATGTAGTTAACTGTGCAAGGTCCACCCTAGGGTGTATCCAGTCCTAGGGTGTAAACCACAGACACAAAAGAAGCACGCACAGTCTAAACCTACCGGTGCCCATGTTCAACTCCGGACATAATGTGCACGACCATGGTCCGCCTGAACTTAACTGGTGCACCATTCAGCCGTCTCTTTTGGTCTCTTACAATCAGTCCAGTAATCGTGCCCCACCCTAGCCTAGTCCAGGGTATCCAGATACTCCCAAGTGGGTTACTGCTTAAAAGGACCACGTAACTAGGATTTCAAGCGGGTTAAGTGTGGTTAACCCTATCCTAACCATGTATTGAGTTGGTCAAGTGTATCCAAGCAGTTCATGACTTAACCCTATCAATACATCGTGTTTAATTGGTTAAGTATTCAAGTAGTCCATGACTTAACCCTACCAATCCATCGTGTTTAATTGGTTAAGTATTCAAGTAGTCCATGACTTAACCCTATCATGTGGCATTAATTAACTTAATGCACCCCAACCTCTTACATTAGACTTTGTTGTGGTTACTAGTTAAGCCGGGCGGGTCCGGGTAGCTTTACACCACAACCTAGTCTAACCTCGGGTTTTAAGTACGATATGACCAACTACTCACATTGGGTCCTATTGTTTGTAGCCACTAGTTAAGCCGGTCGGTTCCGGGTAGATTTATGCTACAAACTCAACCCAACCTCGAGTTGGCCACTTTCATGTTTTCTACATGTCATGTCCACGTTCATGTTTTCAAGCATAATCACATGTCATATTTTCAAATCATGTTTCATGTCATTTAATTTTACCCATAACGTAACACCATCGCACGTAAGTTCGCATCAACACAAATAGATCAAAAGGGGGGGACATAAGAATATGACAAGGTGGGCATAAGATGGCAAAGTCTATCACAAGTTAAACATGGTGATATTTGAGGCAAAAGGGATTCAACATACTAGCATATAAGGTTATTGGCCTCAAAACATGCATGACATCAACTTAGCAAATAGGTGATAACATGGTCATAGTTAACATAGGGTGATAACTTGTGATTAGCATATAGTTCATAACATCATAGGCAAGTTAACATAAAGATCATGAGAGGATCTATGTTGCATTATGCATAACTACCAAGTTCTATGTTGCATTATGCATAACCACCAAATAAAGCTCATAGCTTTCTACCCAAAAATCAAGGTGATAGTCTCATAATCATAGATCAAAGGAGTCATGAATAGATCTATGCATAAAATGATAGATCTAAGGTAAACATTACACTTAAGCCCAATTTCAACTTGCAACATGTCACATTTAAGTTCATAGTTTAAATCTAAGAGTAGAATAGGTCTTACAAAGCTTGGCTATGAAGACTAGAACAAAATAAACAAGATTGAGACGAAGCCACACTAGAAATCCCCAAATGAATATAAGCTCCAAGTTGTCTTGAGAAACAAGAAGCTCCTTTGATTTGTATGAAGAAAGATGGCTCTTTTACTAGCTTAGAACACTCAAGCTTTCATGAAGGGATGGAGGCCATGTTATGAAGATGGAGGCCATGTTCAAGGAGCATTTTGGCATAACCTAGTTGTAGGATTGATTTGTGGTGATTTAGGGTAGGGTTTAGGGTGTTTTTATAGAGTTTTAGGTTAGTTTAGGCCATAGGATTAACCCTAGTTTAGATCTGAGCCATCTAATCACGTCACAAGCCAACAAAACATGACCCAAGAGCCAAAACAAGTGCATCAGGCCAGACTGGGCCGACCACCCAGGTCGACAGGGGTGTCGACTGGGCAGTCGATACCAGCTGGGGTGTGTCGACTCCCAAGTCGACTCCCCAGTCGACTTGGGGGCTGGGCGGGAAATTTTCCCGCCCAGTCTGTTTGGCTCCAGATTTGAAATTTGAACTGAATTTTGAACTTGGAATTTTCTGAAAACTTCTATGGGCCATAACTGGGTCATACGGACTCCGATTCTCGAAAACTCGGACTCTATTTCGCGTATTTTTCCGAGACGAACGTAATGGCATAGCCTGTTTCCCTTGATTCAGATTTTAACATTTAATTCTGCCTTGATTTACGTTATAACATGTTATTCAAAATACGGGTTGTTACATTCTCCCCACCTTAAAGGATTTCGTCCCCGAAATCTTCAAGTTAGGAAGAACGTATCCTACCATCCATCATCCATCTACTCAAAATATCATCCACGAGCAGTCATTGTCCTTAAAAGATTCTAATTGCTGTATGATCATATGCGAAAGGTGTGTGTATATGCACTTATCTAATGCGGAAATCAGGCGGTTACTGATTCAGTAAACCTGCTTAATGCAAAGTATGTTAGTGAAATGAGTCCATATGTATGCCAATTCCTAACATAATCCATAATCTCTACATGAGTGCACTAACATTCATCCATATGCAACATCCACGTGATAGCATAACAAGTTTCAGCCATGAATATGTATAAGCACTCATGCATATGCAATATGAAAGTGTGTGAGCCGATCTTAGTGCCTAATGTGTATCATGCATCTACGAGTATCCACTTGCAAACACTTGCAACCACTTGCAAACATCAAGCATAACATGTTTCAAATACATGTTTCATCCAAAGGGTTTCTACCTAAGGTTCTCATGACAAGGTTAACGAGATAACAAGATAAACATGGATAGCAAAAGAAAGATATGCTAACTAGGAAAAGAGATTGAGAATGTACCCTCAAAAAGGAATGGATAAAGCCCTCGCATCTTCTCCTCGGTTTCCCAAGTTGCATCTTCATCGGCTTCACTCCACTGAACCTTTACTAACTTGACTTCTCGATTCCTCAGCTTCTTGATCTCCATTCCCAAGATACGAATCGGAGCTCGCCTCAAAGTTGCCTCTTTCTCTACCTCCACGCCTTCCAGAATGCTAGGCTCAACTACCTCGGCTGACTCATGTAGGCACTTCCGGAGATGCGAGACATGAAAAACATTGTGCACTCCGGCCAGCTTCTCGGGCAATTCCACCTTATAGGCCATCTTCCCAATTCTCTCTATGATAGGGAAGGGTCCTACAAACCTTGGTGCCAGCTTCCCAACTGCTCCAAAACGAACCACATTTCGCAAAGGAGAAACCTTCACAAAGACCATATCTCCAACTTCAAACTCTAAGTCTGTCCTTCGCTTGTCTGCATAGGATATCTGTCTGTCTTGGGTCGTTTTCATCCGCCTTCGAACCAACTCAACCTTCTCGGATGTGTCCCTTATCATGTCGGGCCTAAGTATAAGCTTATCCGTCGTCTCCCACCAACATGTTGGTGACTTGCACGACCTCCCATAAAGAGCTTCGAATGGTTCCATCCCTATGCTTGCTTGGTAGCTGTTATTATAAGCAAACTCTATGAGAGGAAGGTGGTCTTCCCAAGTGCCACCAAAGTCAAGAATGCATAGCCTCAACAGATCTTCTAGTACCCTATTCACCCTTTCGGTCTGGCCATCCGTCTGTGGGTGATAGGTTGTACTTAGATTCAATCGCGTACCCATCGCTTCTTGCAAACTATTCCAGAACTGGCTAGTGAAGATTGGGTCACGATCGCTAACTATGCTAGAAGGAACTCCATGCAATCGCACTATCTCTCGAAGATAAACAGATGCTAGCCATGATACGGTCCTCTTGCTCTTTACTGGAATGAAATGGGAGCTCTTCGTGAGTCTATCCACTATGACCCATATGCTAGTATTCCCCTTCCTTTATCTCGGCAATCCATCCACAAAATCCATAGAGATACTTTCCCACTTCCATAGCAGGACCTCCAATGGATGCAGTAGCCCACCGGGCTTCTTCGACTCGGCCTTTACTTGCTGGCAAACAATGCATCTAGAAACAAACTGTGCCACATCCTTTTTCATCCCATCCCAAAAGAAAATGCGCTTCATATCCCGGTACATCTTATCCCCTCCGGGATGTATGGTCATCCTCGAGTGATGCGCCTCCTCAAGAACTTTATTTACTAAGTCTCCCACTCGTGGGACACATAGTCTTCCATCACGCCTTAGCCATCCCTTGTCATCAATAGTTTATCTAGCGAGGTGACTCGACGTCTCACCCCGAATCAACTTGTCCATGATCTCGACTATCTGCGGGTCTTCCTTCTGTGAAGCCCCAACCTGATCAAGAAGTGTAGGTCTAAGCTCGAGGGATGCTAACGAACCAGTCATCGACCCAACAGCAGGTGCAAAATCAAAGGTTGCCAAAAACTCTAGGCTCTTCATCTCAACAAACAAGGGACTCAAAGTCAACCTTCTTCTGCTTAGCGCATCCGCCACAACATTACCCTTGCCAGGGGTATAAGCTATCTCGAAGTCATATGATGCCAAGAATTCCATCCACCTCTGCTGCCTTAGATTCAAATCTTTCTGCGAGAAGAGATACTTGAGTGACTTGTGATCAGTATATAACTCAAACCTTTCGCCTAGAAGATAGTGGCGTCGGGATTTGAGTGCAAAGATGATCGCCGCCAACTCCAAATCATGAGTGGGGTAGTTCTTCCCATGAGCTTTGAGTTGCCTACCCCCAAAGCATATCACTCTCCCCTCCTGCATAAGGACAGCGCCTAATCCCGTGCCACATGCATCGCTGTACACGGTAAACAACTTCCCTCCATCGGGCAATGCTAGAACTGGAGCTGTAGTGAGGGCTTTCTTGAGCCTTTGAAAAGCAAGCTCACACTCTAAGTCCCATGCAAAGACTAAGTTCTTCTTCGTCAACTTAGTGAGAGGGGCTGAAATCCTAGCGAAGTCCTTAATGAACTTCCTATAAAATCCTGCCAGACCGAGAAAGCTTCTCACTTCAGTTGCATTCTTTGGAACTTTCCAGTCTTGTACCGCCACCACTTTAGCGGGATCCACAGCTATGCCTTGCTTAGAAACTATATGCCCAAGGAACCGAACTTCCTTTCTCCAGAAATGGCATTTAGAGAACTTGGCTTTCAACTGATGAGCTCTAAGCGTATCCATAACCTCCTTGAGGTGTGTAGCATGCTCTTCCTCGTCCTTAGAGAAGACCAGAATATCATCCACGAAGACAACCACAAACTTGTTAAGGAACTCCCTGAACACCCTACTCATCAAATCAACAAAGTATGCGGGTGCATTAGTCAAACCTAACGGCATGACTAGCCATTCAAAGAATCCATCTGGAGTCCTAAACGCAGTCTTATCAATATTATCCTCGGCCACTCTAAGCTATTGGAGTCCGGTGGCTAGATCGAGCTGAGAGAAAACAGAAGCACCAACAAGATGGTCAAAGAGATCATCAATCCTTGGTAACGGGTGTCTATTCTTCTTTGTCAGCTTGTTCAACTCACGATAATCAACACATAGACGAAGCGAACCATCCGCCTTAGTAGCGAATACCACAGGAGCACCCCATTCTGAAATGCTTCACCTAATGAAATTTTTCTCAAGCAACTCCTTGATTTGCTTGCTAAGCTCTCTTCTTTCTCGCGGGGCCATGTGCCTAACAGGCAATGAAACTGGCTTGGCATTATCAACAAGATAAATACGGAAGTCTATCTCGCGTTTAGGGGGTAACCCCTTCACCTCATCAAAAACATCAGGATATTCTCGGACCACCCTCACAGATTGAAGATTGTCAATAGACGAGTCGAGGGATTCAAGATAACATAACATGACGGGATCCAGAGGGTTACAAGAAATCTCTAGGGTATTTCCAAGGCGAGTCATGAGCCTCACCACCCTATGCTCACAATCAAGAATGGCTCCATAACTGGACAACCAATCCATGCCCAAAATCAACCTGTATCCCATGAACCCGAGAACATAAGCATTACATGTGAATTCTACGGTCAAGATAGAAATCCTCAAATCCATACAAATCATAGATAAATGGGCGGAACCCCCAATTGGATTTGAAACATTAACGGGATCCTCAACTAGACTAGTAATTAGGTGCAAACTTTCAACAATGTCAGAAGAGATAAAGGTATGCGATGCGCCAGAATCAAATAAAGTTCGAACAGGAAAACCAGAAATGTAAACAAGGCTTTCTACAGAAATACTACCTCGGTCCGGAACTGGAGTAGTGTTGAGAGCATGCATCTTCCCTCCAGAAGGTCCTACTCGCTGAGTCTGCCCTTGCCCCTGTCCTTGCTTCTTTGGGCAATCCTTACTGAAGTGTCCAGTCTCTCCGCAATGAAAGCATTCTCCCAACTTCCTCTTCTTCTTCCTACAATCTTTGGCTATGTGTCCAACGATCCCACAGAAGTTGCACTTTCTTGTGTCCCTTGCCTTGTTGTTGTTGACCTTGTTACCATTGTTGTTCTTGTTGCTCTTGTTGTTCTGATTGCTCTGGTTGGTCTGATTTCCTCCCCACTTGAAGTCCGCCTTCTTGGTTTGAGTCTCATTAGGCTTGACTTCTTTCTTGCCATTCTTATCATCTCCCTGAAGCAAGGCCATATCCACTAAGCTCTCAAAAGTGGCCCCCATGGGTATATGAGACATGGCTAAACCTTGTAATGGCTCATTCAACCCTCGTGCAAAGCGTAGAGCCTTCTTCTGAGGTGTGTTAACCATGTCTAAACCGAATCGAGCAAGCTGGTTAAACTTATTCACATACTCCCTCACTGTCATGTCCCCTTGCTTCAAAGATATAAACTTCTCCATTTGCAGATTCTCATCAGCAGATGATAGAAACTTAAGCCCAAACCTCATCCTAAAGTCGGCCAAGTCTCTATAGGCCTAGTAGCATTGGTGACCTCCCACCAATAAGCAGCTTTCTCTTTCAATAGCCATACTGCCAATAGAACTTTTCCACGGTCATCCACATCAAAGATAGCAAAAAGGTCTTCAGTTTCCTTTAACCAGTTTCTTGCCTCCACATAAGTCTCTGTCCCAACAAAGTTCTTGCCACCCATCGCCTTAAAGTCTTTGCAAATCTTTGCGAAATCCGCTTGTGGACGCTGAGGAGGAGGAGGAACCTCAGGTATGGTGGGAGTGTTTGCTGGGCCTACATCATTGGCCCTAGCTTCCAAGTACCTCCGGAACCATCCGGGTATGGGTACCCCCTCGGGAAGGTTAAGATCGGCCATGCTGAAAAAGGAAAAGATAGATTTAGAACGAGGAAACAAAGGATAGTGCTAATGGCTTTTGGGGAATAGCCTTTTAAAATAAACTAGACTTTTCTTGGAAAATATTTAATTGGTTTTGAAAATAGTTTTTCAAAAGGTAAGTTTTAAAAACCTTTTGCTCAAATCTTGGAAACCTTATGCTCTGATACCAAATGTAACACCCCACCTCCGCCAGGGTCACTCTAAGCAAGGACACTGGCTTTGGAGGGGTGTTGGACAAGGTAAACATGCATGAAGATATCACAAGACAGAACATATAAGTAAAACAGAGTAAGTAAAGCAGCGGATAAAACTACTATTTCAAAACCATAGTCAAGTTACATCAAAGTACTTAGTCATTATTTTCCAACTACTACAAGTCTAGAAACATAAACTGGAAACTGGAAATAACATAAAGTAAACTATCCCCAAAGTAGACGTGGTAAAGCCATAGCGAGCTCAAGACCAAACCATACATGAGCTATTTAGTAAGCAAGCTAAAGATCCAAGCTAGGTGCTAGTGTTCTCACCCTGAGAACCTGAGGGGGAAACGGAAGAAGAGAGGTGAAAGAAAATGGGTCAGTTAAAAAGACTGGTAAGTCCTACCTACTATTAGTATAAAAACTAATAAAGTTAACTGGACATGTAAAGCAGAGATGAAACATAGGATGATAACTGGCATGGTGAAAAGTTAACAAGAGTGGCATCGCATATACAAGGTTAAGTTGCACCAAGTGTATTAGTATTCTAATCCATGTCAAGTATAAACAAGAAATGATCACTTAGCCCAATATTGGCCCAAACTCATGAGATGACCTAAATCAAGGTCCAACTACTCGGTCTAGTCGATCGGCTCCCTATAAGCCTAACTCGTCGTGTATCGGTGTCATACGGCCTAATCATGGAATGTAGTTAACTGTGCAAGGTCCACCCTAGGGTGTATCCAGTCCTAGGGTGTAAACCACAGACACAAAACAAACACGCACAGTCTAAACCTACCGGTGCCCATGTTCAACTCCGGACTTAATGTGCATGACCATGGTCCGCCTGAACTTAACTGGTGCACCATTCAGCCGTCTCTTTTGGTCTCTTACAATCAGTCCAGTTATCGTGCCCCACCCTAGCCTAGTCCAGGGTATCCAGATACTCCCAAGTGGGTTACTACTGAAAAGGACCACGTAACTAGGATTTCAAGTGGGTTAAGTGTGGTTAACCCTATCCTAACCATGTATTGAGTTGGTCAAGTGTATCCAAGCAGTTCATGACTTAACCCTATCAATACATCGTGTTTAATTGGTTAAGTATTCAAGTAGTCCATGACTTAACCCTACCAATCCATCGTGTTTAATTGGTTAAGTATTCAAGTAGTCCATGACTTAACCCTATCATGTGGCATTAATTAACTTAATGCACCCCAACCTCTCACATTAGACTTTGTTGTGGTTACTAGTTAAGCCGGGCGGGTCCGGGTAGCTTTACACCACAACCTAGTCTAACCTCGGGTTTTAAGTGCGATATGACCAACTACTCACATTGGGTCCTATTGTTTGTAGCCACTAGTTAAGCCGGTCGGTTCCGGGTAGATTTATGCTACAAACTCAACCCAACCTCGAGTTGGCCACTTTCATGTTTTCTACATGTCATGTCCACGTTCATGTTTTCAAGCATAATCACATGTCATATTTTCAAATCATGTTTCATGTCATTTAATTTTACCCATAACGTAACCCCATCGCACGTAAGTTTGCATCAACACAAATAGATCAAAAGGGGGGAACATAAGAATATGACAAGGTGGGCATAAGATGGCAAAGTCTATCACAAGTTAAACATGGTGATATTTGAGGCAAAAGGGATTCAACATACTAGCATATAAGGTTATTGGCCTCAAAACATGCATGACATCAACTTAGCAAATAGGTGATAACATGGTCATAGTTAACATAGGGTGATAACTTGTGATTAGCATATAGTTCATAACATCATAGGCAAGTTAACATAAAGATCATGAGAGGATCTATGTTGCATTATGCATAACTACCAAGTTCTATGTTGCATTATGCATAACCACCAAATAAAGCTCATAGCTTTCTACCCAAAAATCGAGGTGATAGTCTCATAATCATAGATCAAAGGAGTCATGAATAGATCTATGCATAAAATGATAGATCTAAGGTAAACATTACACTTAAGCCCAATTTCAACTTGCAACATGTCACATTTAAGTTCATAGTTTAAATCTAAGAGTAGAATAGGTCTTACAAAGCTTGGCTATGAAGACTAGAACAAAATAAACAAGATTGAGACGAAGCCACACTAGAAATCCCCAAATGAATATAAGCTCCAAGTTGTCTTGAGAAACAAGAAGCTCCTTTGATTTGTATGAAGAAAGATGGCTCTTTTACTAGCTTAGAACACTCAAGCTTTCATGAAGGGATGGAGGCCATGTTATGAAGATGGAGGCCATGTTCAAGGAGCATTTTGGCATAACCTAGTTGTAGGATTGATTTGTGGTGATTTAGGGTAGGGTTTAGGGTGTTTTTATAGAGTTTTAGGTTAGTTTAGGCCATAGGATTAACCCTAGTTTAGATCTGAGCCATCTAATCACGTCACAAGCCAACAAAACATGACCCAAGAGCCAAAACAGGTGCATCAGGCCAGACTGGGCCGACCACCCAGGTCGACAGGGGTGTCGACTGGGCAGTCGACACCAGCTGGGGTGTGTCGACTCCCAAGTCGACTTGGGGGCTGGGCGGGAAATTTTCCCGCCCAGTCTGTTTGGCTCCAGATTTGAAATTTGAACTGAATTTTGAACTTGGAATTTTCTGAAAACTTCTATGGGCCATAACTGGGTCATACGGACTCCGATTCTCGAAAACTCGGACTCTATTTCGCGTATTTTTCCGAGATGAACGCAATGGCATAGCCCGTTTCCCTTGATTCAGAATTTAACATTTAATTCTGCCTTGATTTACGTTATAACATGTTATTCAAAATACGGGTTGTTACAGCTTAGCTTTTAATTTTCCTTTGGCCATCAAATTAAATGTGAATGACTCATCCTTCTCTCTTTGAAATAATAGTACCATGAAGGAAAGGAGAAAAGAACCCTCACCGGGAAGTGAAATAAAACATGAAACCGTGAGCTCCGAAGAAAAGGGAGAAGAATGTGATTTCTGACCGTGTTCCTATTAAAGGAGCCGATGACTCATAGTAGTGGCTTGGTTAAAGGAAATTACCGAAATCGTAGCGAAAGCGAGTCTTCACAGGGCGATTATTACTGCTTATAGACCCGAACCTAGGTGGTATATCCATAACCAAGACAAAGCTTGGGTGAAACTAAGATGAGGCCTGAACCGACTAATGTTAAAGAATCCGCGGATGAGTTAAGGTAAGGGGTGAAATGCCACTCGAACCTAGAGCTAACTAGTTCTCCACGAAATATGTTGAGGCGTAGTAGTTTATTGGACATCTAGGGGTAAAGCAGCAGGCTGCGAGAGCGATACCAAATCAAGGCAAACTCTGAATACTAGATATGACTCCTGAGACTAAGGTTGGATAATGAGACGATGGGGGATAAGCTTCATCGTCGAGAGGAAAACGACCCAGATCGATCTAAGATGAATAGAAAGCTCTATCCATTTTCTATGGGTTAATATATCTTTCATCATCTCTGTCTAGTACTTGATCATTCTTGCCAGGTCGTTCCCTATTTAAGTTGTTTTCAGGTCTGTTTGATAGGACCTACCCAGAACTTTTCCCCTTCCCTTTTAGTCATCCCCTTTCAATCCATAATTGCCAACATTGTGCTATATATAAGTAAGTTACATCCGAAGCATTTGTGGCCTTATTCTAACATGGATAAAATGTAACCATTGCCAAGCACTAACAAAATAATACTTTCAATGCACGTTGCATGGATAATATATTGATTGTTCACTGAGCATGCACACCGAAACACTAAGGCTTCATGCCTACCAGCAAGAGCTACCCATGCCATTTATGGTACTTCCTAAGATAATATTGACTATGTCATCCATAGCAATGCCTCAGACTATCGTTGAAGGTTTAATACATAACTTGATTTTGGTGATTGAAGGTTTATAAGCCAACTATTCCATTGCAGCAAACGTCTCAAATAAACTAATTTGACTCCTTAATATGGATTATGAAATTACAATATATACATTTATGAGAAACACTTCTATTGTAACAACCTAGAATTATGGAAATAATTAATCAAGTTATCTAATTAGATTCCCAAAAAGGGAATTTATGCAAATGATGGAATTTGGCCACGAAACTCACACGGTTGCATTAGTGATGGAATTCTGATCAACTTTCATGTTTTGGAACTTCACGAACGGAGTCCGTGTGAAAAATTACAGATTTACTATGAAACCAATGGAAAATAGATAAAACTGAACATAATATATATAGTAATAAACATCTCCATCCCCTTCCCCATTGCCAGGTCGACTGGACGGTGGACCTTTGGATCGACCCCTAGTCGATCTTAACAATGGCGACTAGGATTTTTGTTTTATAACTATTATGTATCAACAAATGGATCTTTATAAAAGTAAATCTAGTGGTTCATGGTTATTTCTATGCCTATTAATAAAGGGACAGACCACCACTATTTTGCTCATATTTCCTGGAGGAAGCAGCAGATCTCTGGCATTCCCAATTCTCCAATCTCTTCTAAAATTATAAATTATAAATCTATTCAAATCAAATAAACAAAGACTGGAGATACTGAATCCAAATCTGTGAAAAAGGGTTGGTTCTACGAATAAGCAATCTATATTATTAAATTATGTTCTTCTTTTCCTACTCCTCTTTCAGATCTACAAATCTAAATTTGTGTTTGTACATCCCTTTTGTAAATAAATTGTAGATCTATATGGTTTGGAAATTGTAAGCCTAAAAGTTGTGTTCAGATTCAAGTTTAAATAACTTTCAGGTGAGTGGGAAATATATTCATTGTTTATAATAACTTATACAATTCGTTCGCGTTGGCTCTGAATTATATGCCTAAAAGTTTATCAAATTGTTTGTTTTTTCCAAATCTGAAATGAATTTAGATACGGATTTTTAGGCTTTTTAGTTTACTATTCTTATATTTCCTATAATTTATGTCGGATTGTTGTGGTTATCATAGACAACCTAAATATGGAAATCGGACCCAAAATATTGCTAGATTTGTAGTGTTGTTATTCTAGATGAATAGGATTTGAGCGTAAACTTAGAATTTGTGGAGTTTTTAATTTTAAATATAAACCTGCTTGTGTTGATATTGTTTGGGATTTCATTGGGTTATTGTAAATTTGTCCTTTTTTGCTCTTTTTGCATTAAAAGGCATTATTTGAAATCGACAAGGAACATAAATTAACAAAAATAAGAAGAGAAGTTTTAATTCATGTATTTTTGTATGTAGTTTACAACATCTATTCAAAATAAAATATTAACCAATCTCTTGTGATTTGAGATATGCCAATTTTCCTCTTTTTATAGTTTGGGAAAAATTTACAATAATTACAGTAATAACCTTTTTGTAAGATTTTGAATCTTAAACATGATTAAACAAAAAAAGGCTTGTTTTGGTCATTAGTTTAGACCATAACATAAACTGTAATTAATAATAAAATAAAAATATTAATTACGTTAATTCTGTTCTTGAAATATAGATATATACGTACATTATAATTTTATTCGTCTAAATCTAAGCAAATAACACTATTATTTGAATAAATGTTTATTTTGTGTTGTTTGAGGTTTAAATGTTTTCATTTGATGGGAATAAATGTATGGTAATAACTCCCATAATAATTGGAAAATCAATATTTATGACCGTTGTAGCAATAATCATGGAATTTATTGTTATAATAAAAAGGTCATAACAATTTTTGTTTCGGGAAATGAATTAAATATTAATTAGATGCCTAATTGGTTACAATTTAAATTGTGATTAGGAATAGGGATTTGTAACTCCAGCTAGAGAAATAAATAAGAAATAAGCTCATATATACAAATAAGGATTAAATGGAATTAAATTACTATAGTAGTGTTTAGGAGCTGCAAATATTAGATTAGACCTTTAAATTGGACCGATATAAGTGGCGTTTAATAGGGTAATTAATGTCTTAGAAAATATGACCATTAGGATCATAAATGGCAGGAAATCTTAAATAGAAACAATAAATGGAATCAAAAGGTATTAATCGTAATTTGTTTCACAATAAATGCTATGTCCAATATGGAAATAAATAATTAAACATCCTAGAATAGAAAGTTATAAGCTTTCCTTATTTTATTGTGTCTTTATTCTTGCTTTTTGTTGGTAGTCTCTTGTATTATTGTGGTTTTGTGTTGTATCTATTGTTTGCGTGTGCACAGTTCTGTAGCCATTTCTGCAGAACTGTTTTTGTGAGCCACTGAAGAATGTATAGAATCTCCCTTTTGCTATATGTTTTTACTATTTTTATTAGAAAAAAGTTATAGGCTTTCCTTATTTTATTATAGTTAATCTTAAATTTGTATAATTAGAAATAAGGAATGGACTTAGTAGGTTAGTGATGCGAGGTCAGTTGCCTTATCCGATAGAAGTTTGCACTTTCTAGTAGTTGGACAACTATTGTGAGATATCACTAACCATATGATCCCAAGACGACAATTAATTGCATAGTGAGAACCACTCTTAAAATAGGTTTACTTCAAGCATTGAGGTATTAAGTGGATGTAGGGCCTTCCTCCCCTCCGAAAGAAGAAACCATCAGGGGAATAATTCGTAAGCATAGTCAGATTCGAGATTAGAGGTATCAAGTAGTTAGATCCACCCTCAAATGGGTATTAAGTGATCGCAAAGATCGACTCCCCGTAAATAAGAAGTATTAAACGGCTATTGGGTACAAGTTCGGTAATCTCCGTGTAGGCCCGTTTCCTCTAGGTATTAAGTGACTGTGGTGAGAGTCCGCCTTGATATTTGGTATTGACCATTAAGGACGTGCCATAAGTTTGCCTATCCTACGACCCGCATTCTACATATTGGAGGATCATAGAATATTAATTTTATTTTCATACGAAGTCGTATGGTTGTGTAACTTTGGGAAACGACTATTGGAGTCATTTCCCATGTTCACGAATTTTACCGAATTTCAAATGACCATTTTGCCCCTTACGAATCTTGTTTCGCCTATAACTTTTGATTGTTAAGGAGTTTTGACCTGAAACCACTTCCATTGGATTCGAATGATGGTTTACCTTTACGAAGAGTGGTCATATTTATCAAACGGACTTATCGTTTGGGAGATATGGCTGAAATAAGGTTTGTAAGGTGAAAAACAACTTAACTGGGCTTAATAGGGTAATTATGGATGGGCCCACAACCCATTTCAGGATTAGGGTTATGGGAAGGCTGAAATGAATTAGGAAACCATATCATTTCAGTTTTCTAGCATGCATTTACATTTCTCCAATCCTAGCAATGACCTCCACCTTCTAAACTACCTCCTAATCACTTTCTAATCCAATATTAAGCAAATCTACATCATATCAAGGCGGATTGGCATCAAATCAGAGTTAGGGCTGCTGTGTTGCATAGGAATTCGACCCAAATCAGTGGAGTTTCAGACCTAAGAATTTATTTGTGGCTAAGGTCAGTGATTAGCACTTTTATTCACTAATTACAGCTAATTGGGGGTGATTAGAGATAATTAGCGAAATTATGACTCAGAAAAATATGGAAAAATATGTAGAAATTCTAAAATATTATTTTATGCCTTTGATAAAAATTTGGGTTAATTTGGATTAAGTTTGCTAACCCTATAGTTAAAACGTGGTTAAGGGGATTAAGGGGAAAATCATGGTTTTGGGCATGTTTGATCTTAAATAACCTATATGCTTGATGTTTTGACTTTGTTGATTGATCCTATATATTGAAATACTACTGTTTGGAATGTTTTATGACTAATTATTAAAGTTAGAATGGTTGAAAACGCCGTCGTATAGAGAGAATGGGCGAAACAAGTTTGCTGGAAATATTGTAGAGATCCGGATCAGATCGGATAAGGGGAATCAGATCGGTCGGATAACCGAATCGGAGTGGTGGCATCTTTAGCAGTGCTCGAAGGCAAAGGCAACAAGGAAGGTCACTTGCATTGAAGTTGGAGTTGGGATCAGATCGAAGATTGGCATGGGACCGAATCAGATAAACTGGAGGACCAGAGGACCGGACCGAACCCAAATAAAAGTGTAACACCCCACACCCGCTAAGGTCACTCACTATGGGAATGCCTTAACTTCGATGGAGTATTTTAAGTGAATATAGAACAGAAAAATTACAACAAGACAGATATAAGTAATACTTGAAATTTAAAACATCATTTCATTACAGCAGAAGGTAAACATGTTTGGTTACATATCAAAAACCAACAAGAGTCAAGTACAAAATATCTGTCTCGTTAAAAACATAAGTACATAATCCCACTACATGCTAATAGCCATAATAGAAAAGATAAGCTGGGCTTTACATCAACGGTCCAAGCTCCAAAAGATAGATAAAGCAATCTGATCAAAGCCCACTAGTGCTAGGCCCACTCTGAGAACCTGAGGGTTGGGAAAAAGATAAAAACAACGGGGTCAGACATAAGTCTGAGCGAGTCCTATAACTTTAACAATACAATCATTAAAGTAATTAGGGTATGATATAAACTTGGTACGGTAACGACTGGGGATAAATGACTACACTAAGCAGCCAACTAGACATAGGATGAACTAAGATATCGGTAAAGACGCATCTACCCACCCAAGGGTAATTACTACACTGCACCACACCAGTCATTCCTACTTAAAGGTTGATCCCACTCATGGACTTAGAAATATAACTAGTAGTTTCGTGTACCCCTAGCTGACCACATAGGTGCCGTCTGCCCCTATCTCCACTAGGTGTACCCACTACTCCCCAAGCGATCGGCTCCCTAACGTAGATACCCGTGCTGGTCCCACAGTGGGGTGTATCATTCCCTAAAGTGGCAACCCGATACCAACACTGATGCACGGCTTATACCTACACGATGCAACAACGTCTTACCTACCAGCCCGGGCCCACACACGCATATGAAACCCGTTGGACTTGCGTTGCCACCGCTAACCCGTTTTGGCGTCTTATAGTCAAGCCCAGTACGCGTGTCCCGTCCTCGACATGGGTCGAGCCCAATAAGATACATATGGGTTACTGGTTGAAATGGGCCCCCACAAGCTACCCACCTAAGCTTGTCCCCTTTTCTAGTGTATCCCACTTAACCCTTTAATCATGTTTAATTACATGTTTCCACTTGGTTAAGTATTCTAATCGTATTTTCTATTGCCACCCAAGGCAACCCACTAGATTTCCACATGCCACCCAAGGCACTTACTTGATTTCCACATGCCACCCAAGGCACCCACTTAACCCCTCATGCCCCACTACATGCTTATCTGGTTAAGTGTTTCTTAATTGATTATGAACGTAACCGTTGTAATGACCTCTCACATTAGACTATCTTTTATGGCAGCTGGATTTGCCGGTCGGGTCCGGGCAGCCTTACACCATAACAGAGTCTAACCTCGTGTCTTTACACTTGTTACGTATTTAGTTCATGCCTAAGACCTCTCACATTGGGCCAACCATTTGTAGCCGCTGGATTTGCCGGTCGGTTCCGAGCAGTCTTATGCTACAAAAGGGTCCAACCTCGTGTCTTAGTCGATTAATTACACCTAATTAATCACCCCCATATTTTGAATTAATTTTCCCTAATTAATTCCAATTTAATGATGTACATAATTGACTCAATTATGTCCATCCACTCATGGTATGCAACATCATACCAATTTCACCACAATTTTGTTAACATGAATATTAACCCCATCGTTCCCCACGTAATACGCTAACATGACATACTTAAAAGGGAAGATTCATCACAAATACAATGGGTTCAACTTAGCATCACATGGGTTTTAAAGGTGTCAACTTGCATATATGACCATAGCATCAAACCCAACTAGCATAAATAATCAACCCAAACTTGCATGAATCACATATGTCATAAAGAGGGTAACTTGCATAAGTTACTTATGTCATACAAAGGGGTAAACTTGCATATGTATGTATGACATACAAAGGGGTTAACTTGCATATGTATGCATATCATACAAAGGTGTAAACTTGCACATGTTACTTGCATATAATCAAACACCAAACTTGCATAACATGTCATATATGAACTTGCATATAATCAAACACCAAACTTGCATAACATGTCATATATGAACTTGCATATAATCAAACACCAAACTTGCATAACATGGTGTCATAATGGATCAATGTTTATCATAGTGACTTGCATAACTAGCATCATGAACATATAGCATAAATTACACCCAACTTGCATAACTAGCTTCATGGGCACATAGCATCAAACTTGCATAACTTGCATCATGAACATATAGCATACAACTTGCATAACTAGCATCATGAACATATAGCATAAAACTTGCATAACTAACATCATGAACACATAGCGTATGATAACATAACTTGCATTGATCCACATACATAACCATAACCTCATTATATCCTATCATAATTACTTTAGAAATTGCTTGCTAAAGGCATAGAAACTCACAACTTGTTGATTAGCACTCCTATGAAGAAGATTAAGTTGCTAGCGTTGATTAGAAGTTGATTTGAGAAGCTATCTTCCTCTTTAATTTGTTGGTGGCTCCTTCTACTTGCAATTTGACGGCATGACGACGTTGTATCCAATTTTAGTATGAATTAGGGTAGTCTTAGGGTGTATTTATAAACTTAGGATGTAGTTTAGGCCCTTAGATTAACCCTAGATTAGGTTAGAGCCGTCAGATCTCGTCACAAGCCACCAAACACAGCCCAACAGCCAAAACAGTGCACCTAGCCAAACTGGCCGAGCCACCTGTGTCGACAGGGGTGTCGACACTACTGTCGACACACCCCCCCTGTGTGTCGACTCCCCAGTCGACACGGGGTCGACCTGGTGCTGGCGGGAATTTTCCCGCCTAGCCCCCTCTTCTGCATTTGAAATCTGTTTTTCGAAATTTGAATTTTCTGAAAACTTCTTCGGGCCTTAACTGGGTCATACGGACTCTAATTTTCGAAAACTCGGACTCTATTTCGCGTATTTTTCCGAGACGAACGCAATGGCATAGCCCGTTTCCCCTGATTCAGATCTTAAAATTTAATTCTGCCATGATTTATATTATAACAAGTTATTCAACATACGGGGTGTTACATTCTCCCCTACTTAAAGGATTTCGTCCCCGAAATCTCTAAGTCAAGAAGAACGTATCCTACCATCCAAACAACCATCTACTAAACCATCAAACACTGGCATCCATTGTCCTTAATGTTTCTAATGCTGTATGAACATATGCAAAAAGTGTGTGTATATGTTCCCTGTCTAATGCAAAATCAGGCGGTCTACTGATTCAGTTGACCTCCTTAATGCAAACCATGATAGTGCCATGCATCCAATATGTATGCGAAAGAACCCTATCGACACATACTATTTCTACATGTGTGCACAACCATATACCAAAATGCATCATCCATATGATAACACAACCGTTATACATCCATTAATATAGCTACCTACACACAATTATATGCAATATGCAATATGAAGTGACTGAGCCGATCTAGTGTCTAAAGTGTGTGTATATGCATCCACGAGCAACCACTAGCAAACACTTGCATCCACACGCATCCATCAAGCATGACATGTCTCAAACACATGTTTCAACCATAGGTTTACCCTATATAAAGGTCAAATGTACTAATGAGAGGACTTACTAAAGATAAGATAAGTACTAGACAAACGATAAAGGAGAAGTTAAAAGACATACCCTCAAAAAGGAATGGGTACAGTGAACGCATCTTCGCTTCTGTCTCCCAAGTAGCGTTGCTCTCATCATCTCCCCATTGCACTTTGACTAGTTGAACCTCTCTGTTTCTCAACTTCCTAATCTCTGACCCAAGGATGCGAGTAGGAGCTCGTCGAATCGTTGCATCATGCTCTACCTCCACTTCTCTAAGCAAGCTCGGCTCTACCACCTCTGCGGTCTCATATAGGCACTTCCTCAAATGTGACACATGGAATACGTCATGTACACCACTAAGTCTCTCGGGTAAATCCACTCTATATGCCATCTGTCCAATCCTTTCCTTAATAGGAAACGGTCCTACAAACCTTGGTGCTAACTTTCCAACGGACCCAAAGCGAACAACATTCCGTAACGGAGATACTTTGACAAAGACCATGTCCCCAACATCAAACTCAAGATCCGTCCTCCTCTTATCCGCGTAAGATTTCTGTCTGTCTTGCGCTGCTTTCATCCTTCTTCGAATCAAATCAATCTTTTCCGAAGTCTCTCTTACCATATCGGGCCCAAGCAAGATCTTATCCGTAGACTCCCACCAACATGTAGGTGATCGACAAGGCCTTCCATAAAGAGCTTCGAATGGAGCCATACCAATACTAGACTGAAAGCTGTTATTATACGCGAACTCCACCAATGGAAGATGCTCTTCCCATGTACCTCCAAAATCTAAGATACATAGCCTCAAAAGGCCTTCTAGGACACGATTCACCCTCTTGGTCTGGCCGTCCGTCTGAGGATGAAATGCGGTGCTCAAACACAACTGAGTCCCTACCGCCTCTTGCAAACTCTTCCAAAACTCACTAGTGAAGATAGGATCTCGATCGCTCACTATGCTAGAAGGTACACCATGCAACCGAACTATCTCTCGAAGGTAAACTGAAGCTAGCCATGAAGCAGTCCTCTTACTCTTCACGGGTATAAAATGGGCGCTCTTAGTAAGTCTGTCTACCACAACCCAAATTCCCGTATTACCCTTCCTCGATCTCGGTAACCCATCGATAAAATCCATCGAGACGCTATCCCACTTCCATTGCGGAACTTCCAATGGGTGAAGCAACCCACCGGGTTTCTTTTGCTCCGCTTTCACTTGTTGGCACACCAAGCATCTAGCGACAGACTCGGCCACATCTTTCTTCATACCGGCCCAAAAGAAAACTCGCTTCATGTCTTGGTACATCTTGTCCCCACCGGGATGAATGGTCATCTTCGAACGATGTGCATCATCAAGTATAGCCTTCCTCAAACCCTCATCTTGTGGTACACAAAGTCTACCGTCTCTACGCAACCACCCCTTATCATCTAGGGTGTACCTACTCAAATGGCTGGACGACTCCCCCCTTATGAGCCTCTCTACCAACTCAACCAACTGTGGGTCGTCCCGCTGTGCCTCGCCAATCCGTCCCAAAAGAGTAGGTCTGACCTCTAAGGATGCTAGCAAACCGGGTACAAAGTCAACGGAAGGTCTGAAATCAAACATCGAGATAAATTCCAAGCTTCGTCGTTCCACGAACAATGGACTCAAGGACAACCTTTTTCTGCTTAAGGCGTCCGCCACCACGTTACCCTTGTCAGGGGTATACGCTATCTCGAAATCATATGATGTTAAGAACTCCATCCACCTTTACTGTCTTAAGTTCAAATCCTTTTGAGAAAACAAGTACTTCAATGATTTGTGGTCAGTGAACAATTCGAACCCCTCACCAAGAAGATAATGGCGCCAAGACTTAAGCGCAAAAACAATAGCGGCCAACTCTAGATCATGTGTAGGGTAATTTTTCTCATGCTTTCTCAACTGCCTTCCCCCATAGGCTATTACCCTTCCCTCTTGCATTAAGACTGCGCCTAGTCCTGTCCCACAAGCATCGGTATAAACAACAAATGGCTTACTCCCATATGGCAACACTAAGACTGGAGCTGTGGTTAAAGCTCTCTTTAACCGTTGGAACGCATCATCACAATCTATGTCCCATGTGAATACTAGATTCTTCTTCGTCAAGCGAGTTAATGTGGCTGATATCTTTGCGAAGTCCTTGATAAACTTCATATAGTAGCCAACCAACCCCAAGAAACTCCTCACCTCGGTAGCATTCTTCGGAACCTTCCAATCCTGAATGGACACTACCTTCGCGGGATCCATAGCTATCCCTTCTTTGGAGATCACGTGCCCCAAAAACCGCACTTCCTTCCTCCAAAAGTGACATTTAGAGAATTTAGCTTTAAGGCTATGCGCTCGAAGAGTCTCCAACACTTCCCTAAGATGTAGGGCATGCTCTTCTTCACTCTTAGAAAAGACTAAGATGTCATCCACAAAGACCACCACGAACTTATTAAGGTACTCCCTGAACACCCTACTCATCAAATCAACAAAGTATGCGGGGGCGTTCGTCAAACCAAATGGCATCACAAGCCACTCATAGAAACCATCCGGAGTCCTAAAGGAAGTCTTCTCTATACTATCCTCAGCCACTCTCAACTGATGAAACCCCGTGGCTAAGTCCAACTGTGAAAACACTGAGGCGCCAACCAACTGATCAAAGAGATCGTCTATCCTCGGCAATGGGTGTCTATTCTTCTTTGTGAGCTTGTTGAGTTCTCTATAGTCTACACAAAGTCTGAGGGACCCATCTGCCTTCGTGGCAAAAACTACCGGAGCACCCCACTCCGATATACTTCGTCTTATGAACCCCTTCTCAAGAAACTCCCATACTTGCTTATGGAGTTCCCTCTCTCACGAGGAGCCATGTGGCGCACTGGCAAAGATACTGGCTTAGCATTGTCCACCAGATATATTCGGAAGTCTATCTCCCACTTCGGAGGTAAGCCATTCACCTCCTCAAACACATCCGAGTACTCCCGGACCACTCTAGCAGATCGCAAACTCTCGACCGAAGCATCATGCGATTCAAGATAACTTAGCATAACGGAATCCATGGGATTACAAGAGATCTCGAGAGTGATACCCAAGCAGGTCATGAGCCTAAAAACTCTCCTTTCGCAATCAAGAACGACACCATTGCTGGATAACCAGTCCATGCCCAAAATTAACCCGTAGCCCGTGAAGCCCAAAACAAAAGCATCACATCTAAATTCAACGCTAAGTATAGAAATCTTCAAACCCAAACATATCATGGACAAATAAGTGGAGCCCCCAATTGGGTTTGAAACAACCAAGGGATCATCTACTAGACTGGTGTCTAAGTGCAGTGACTCAACTAATGATGATGAGATAAACGAATGCGATGCGCCAGAGTCGAATAAAGTACGGACAGGATGATCAAACAGAAAAACCAGACTTTCAACGGAAATAGTTCTACCTCTTTCCTGAATCGGTGGAACCGCGAGAGCCTGAACTTGCCCCCTTGCCTGACCTAGTGCCATAAGAGCTTGCACCTGTCCTCCTGAGGTAGATCCCGTCCTCTGCCCCTTCTTAGGGCAGTCCTTCACTAGATGCCCTGCTTCGCCACAGTGGAAGCAGCCCGTCTTCTTCTTCTTCCGACAATCTTTGCTTAGGTGGCCTGGTGTCCCGCAATTGAAGCACTTCTTCTTTCCCTTGCCACCGTTGCCTTTCCCACCCTTGTTTTGCTGTTGCTGTTGAGGTCTCTTCTGATCTCCTTTCTTCTCGGGTGCCTTATTAGCATTGGGACCCTTCTCTTCCTCATGCATGAGTGCCATGTCTACTAGCTTCTCAAAGGTGGCCCCCATAGGGATGTGAGTCATAGCCAATCCATGCATCGGTTCATTCAAGCCTTTAACGAACCTCAAAGCCTTCTTCTCCGGTGTATTCACCATGTCTATGCCAAACCTTGCTAACTGATTAAATTTGTTGACATATTCCTTCAGTGATAGGTTTCCTTGATTTAGAGTCAAGAACCTTTCCATATACAGATTTTTTTTCGTTCTTGAAAGAAACTTTGCCATAAACCTTTGTCTGAAATCCGTCCAAGAGTCAACAGGGCGTTCTCCATTGGTGACCTCCCACCAGAACGAGGCCTCTCCTTTCATTAACCAGGCAGCTAACTTGACTTTCTTTCCTTCTTCCATCTCAAAGATGTCTATCAACTCTTCCATCTCCTTAAGCCAATCCCTAGCTTCCACAAAAGTTACTGATCCTTGAAAAGGTTTTCCTCCCATAGCCTTAAATTCCTTGCAAGTCTTAGCAAAATTATCCGTGCGAGGAGGAGGAGGGGGAGGAAGATCGGGTGCAACCGGTGGTGAAGGAACATTTGTTGGACCCGCAGCGGTGGCCCTAGCCTCCATCAATCTCCTATACCATACTGGTATCGCTACACCCTCCGGAAAGTTAAGATCTTCAGCCATGCTGAAACGAAAAAGGAAAGATTCAAAACGGAGAATTCGAAAGATAAAGATATGGCTATTGGGGATTATGCTTTTCTTTCAAAAACTTTTCTCTTAAAAGACATGTTTTTGAAAATACTCCTTCGAAAATGTTTTTAGAAAAATAGTTTTTCTAAAAGTTTTATCAGTTCTGGTAACCCTGCTCTGATACCACATGTAACACCCCACACCCGCTAAGGTCACTCACTATGGGAATGCCTTAACTTCGGTGGAGTATTTTAAGTGAATATAGAACAGAAAAATTACAACAAGACAGATATAAGTAATACTTGAAATTTAAAACATCATTTCATTACAGCAGAAGGTAAACATGTTTGGTTACATATCAAAAACCAACAAGAGTCAAGTACAAAATATCCGTCTCGTTAAAAACATAAGTACATAATCCCACTACATGCTAATAGCCATAATAGAAAAGATAAGCTGGGCTTTACATCAACGGTCCAAGCTCCACAAGATAGATAAAGCAATCTGATCAAAGCCCACTAGTGCTAGGCCCACTCTGAGAACCTGAGGGTTGGGAAAAGATAAAAACAACGGGGTCAGACATAAGTCTGAGCGAGTCCTATAACTTTAACAATACAATCATTAAAGTAATTAGGGTATGATATAAACTTGGTACGGTAACGACTGGGGATAAATGACTACACTAAGCAGCCAACTAGACATAGGATGAACTAAGATATCGGTAAAGACGCATCTACCCACCCAAGGGTAATTACTACACTGCACCACACCAGTCATTCCTACTTAAAGGTTGATCCCACTCATGGACTTAGAAAATATAACTAGTAGTTTCGTGTACCCCTAGCTGACCACATAGGTGCCGTCTGCCCCTATCTCCACTAGGTGTACCCACTACTCCCCAAGCGATCGGCTCCCTAACGTAGATACCCGTGCTGGTCCCACAGTGGGGTGTATCATTCCCCAAAGTGGCAACCCGAGACCAACACTGATGCACGGCTTATACCTACACGATGCAACAATGTCTTACCTACCAGCCCGGGCCCACACACGCATATGAACCCCGTTGGACTTGCGTTGCCACCGCTAACCCGTTTTGGCCTCTTATAGTCAAGCCCAGTACGCGTGTCCCGTCCTCGACATGGGTCGAGCCCAATAAGATACATATGGGTTACTGGTTGAAATGGGCCCCCACAAGCTACCCACCTAAGCTTGTCCCCTTTTCTAGTGTATCCCACTTAACTCTTTAATCATGTTTAATTACATGTTTCCACTTGGTTAAGTATTCTAATCGTATTTTCTATTGCCACCCAAGGCAACCCACTAGATTTCCACATGCCACCCAAGGCACTTACTTGATTTCCACATGCCACCCAAGGCACCCACTTAACCCCTCATGCCCCACTACATGCTTATCTGGTTAAGTGTTTCTTAATTGATTAAGAACGTAACCGTTGTAAAGACCTCTCACATTAGACTATCTTTTATGGCAGCTGGATTTGCCGGTCGGGTTCGGGCAGCCTTACGCCATAACAGAGTCTAACCTCGTGTCTTTACACTTGTCACGTATTTAGTTCATGCCTAACACCTCTCACATTGGGCCAACCATTTGTAGCCGCTGGATTTGCCGGTCGGTTCCGGGCAGTCTTATGCTACAAAAGGGTCCAACCTCGTGTCTTAGTCGATTAATTACACCTAATTAATCACCCCCATATTTTGAATTAATTTTCCCTAATTAATTCCAATTTAATGATGTACATAATTGACTCAATTATGTCCATCCACTCATGGTATGCAACATCATACCAATTTCACCACAATTTTGTTAACATGAATATTAACCCCATCGTTCCCCACGTAATACGCTAACATAACATACTTAAAAGGGAAGATTCATCACAAATACAATGGGTTCAACTTAGCATCACATGGGTTTTAAAGGTGTCAACTTGCATATATGACCATAGCATCAAACCCAACTAGCATAAATAATCAACCCAACTTGCATGAATCACATATGTCATAAAGAGGGTAACTTGCATAAGTTACTTATGTCATACAAAGGGGTAAACTTGCATATGTATGTATGACATACAAAGGGGTTAACTTGCATATGTATGCATATCATACAAAGGTGTAAACTTGCACATGTTACTTGCATATAATCAAACACCAAACTTGCATAACATGTCATATATGAACTTGCATATAATCAAACACCAAACTTGCATAACATGTCATATATGAACTTGCATATAATCAAACACCAAACTTGCATAACATGGTGTCATAATGGATCAATGTTTATCATAGTGACTTGCATAACTAGCATCATGAACATATAGCATAAATTACACCCAACTTGCATAACTAGCTTCATGGGCACATAACATCAAACTTGCATAACTTGCATCATGAACATATAGCATACAACTTGCATAACTAGCATCATGAACATATAGCATAAAACTTGCATAACTAACATCATGAACACATAGCATATGATAACATAACTTGCATTGATCCACATACATAACCATAACCTCATTATATCCTATCATAATTAGTTTAGAAATTGCTTGCTAAAGGCATATAAACTCACAACTTGTTGATTAGCACTCCTATGAAGAAGATTAAGTTGCTAGAGTTAATTAGAAGTTGATTTGAGAAGTTATCTTCCTCTTTAATTTGTTGGTGGCTCCTTCTACTTGCAATTTGACGGCATGACAACGTTGTATCCAATTTTAGTATGAATTAGGGTAGTCTTAGGGTGTATTTATAGATTTAGGATGTAGTTTAGGCCCTTAGATTAACCCTAGATTAGGTTAGAGCCGTCAGATCTCGTCACAGCCACCAAACACAGCCCAACAGCCAAAACAGTGCACCCAGCCAAACTGGCCGAGCCACCTGTGTCGACAGGGGTGTCGACACTACTGTCGACACCCCCCCTATGTGTCGACTCCCCAGTCGACACAGGGGTCGACCTGGTGCTGGCGGGAATTTTCCCGCCTAGCCCCCCCTTCTGCATTTGAAATCTGTTTTTCGAAATTTGAATTTTCTGAAAACTTCTTCGGGCCTTAACTGGGTCATACGGACTCCGATTTTCGAAAACTCGGACTCTATTTCGCGTATTTTTCCAAGACGAACGCAATGGCATAGCCCGTTTCCCCTGATTCAGATCTTAAAATTTAATTCTGCCCTGATTTATATTATAACAAGTTATTCAACATACGGGGTGTTACAAGAAGGACCAAACTGAACCGTACCATGGGCACCGAACCGAACCGCACTATGAGTCACCGAACTGAACCGCACCATGGAGCATCACAACCTGAATCGAGGCAATGACCATATATCGAACCGAATCGGATGGCCAAACCGAACTGGATTTGGAACTACTACTCCTATGCGACGAATCTTCTGAAGACCAACTCCAATTCAACCAAAACCCAAGATGCAAAGAAAGTCCAAATGGGGAGTTATTACTCAGGATCCCGATGGGAATCAATGAGTTAACTTCATGATTGGACTTTGCTGTGGGACGTGTGTAAAGGGGTTATCGATATCTATAGCTTTAGTTCTCCACTGAGAGACAGATTAGTGGTTATGGATCAGCGCAATAGGACCGTTAAGACTCCCAAGGGCAAGTGATCGTAGCATGGCTATAAGCCAGTGTAGCAGATTCGTCATGACTCCAAAGGGGAAAAGTGGACATAGCAAAGGATTAGTGGTTGTGGACCAGTGCAATAGGGCCATTATGACTCCCAAGGGCAAAGTGATCGCAACAAAGGATTGGGTGACCAAAGTGGTGGATATCGTATACTTTACACACTAAGTGAGTGAAGTGAGGATGATTGCTATGTCTGATGTTTGTTATCACCATGACATGTACACTCCCATTTTACACTTTATGTTAGTGTTACCTTAGAGTACTGTACATCTTGTTGTGCTAACTCTTTGGTTGTAGATCCGGATTTAGGTATGATTATTTATGCCTGTTATTGTTCTGTTTTGCTGCTATCGCTCATACCAGACTTTTTTCTGATCCAGAGTTTTATGTCTCTTCTTATTACTCTAGGTGCGCCTAAATGAGCAGACTAGAGACAGGTTAGGTGGTATGCACGAGTAGTTGTCCGGAGACGAGCAGGAGGCTTCCACGTACTATTTACATATATTCTCCCTATGTTGTTGTTGGTCACTACTTTGGACATTAGTAGTGTACCTTTTCTACTTTGTTTTAGAGACCGTATTTTGAAGTTGTAATAATGATGGTTTTGATCATAAGTTGTATTTTGGATTCCACTGCTATGATGGTTTAGTTTTCGGCTTAGGCACTGTCTTGCCTGTTTTATGTCAAATATGTTATTATTATATTTTATTCCATGCGCTATGAGATATAATACAGGTTCTCTGGTGATTCAGTTTCGTAATTCTTTTCATTTGACGACCATCCCGTGCTAGTCTAGCATTGGCACAACGCATTTTGAGGAAATGTCGGCTGGCACGGGGCGGGTCGTCACACTTGGTATCAAAGCCTAGGTTGCATAGTTAACCTAGGGGAAGACATCAGGGAGAGATAATATACGTATATGAGAGTGCGTATTTGTGATATTTTGGTTTTGAAAAACTATATATATACTATTAGTATATCTAAGGATGAAGTCACACTGCACTGGCACCACTATGGAGATGGTAATCGTTTTCTCTTTACAGATTGAACGATGAGCCGATATACGAGGAGTACGGGTTCATAGACCAATGATAGGAATGTCCCTGATATAAGGACGATGGTTACTACTTTCATGAGAGCGATGCTTAGGGATGTTCAGGGAGCAGCGCCTAATGTTGCTAATGGTGGTGGTGCAGCGATGCAGGCGCCTAGAGCCGATTTCGCCAAGCTTAACAAGGATTATACTAACCTTGGAGGGAAGTCGTTCCACGGAACGGAATCGGATCAGGATGTTCAAGATTGGCTCGATAGTTGTGAGCGCATCTTCGAGGATTTAGGGATTGATGATGTAGTGAAGAGAAAGCTAGCATCGCGTCAAATGAAAAGGCGGGCTATGAATTGGTAGAATGCTATTAAAGAAGCTACTCCTGAGGATCAAGTTACTTGGAATCAGTTTAAGACTCACTTCAGTGATAAGTTTATCCCAGCAGCTCAGAAATCTGAATTTTTCAGGAAATTTTTGAACTTAAGAAGAATGGTAGGGCAATCTCGGAATATATTGCTGAGTTCGATGCTTTATCGAAGTATGGATTATCCCTTATCGATACTGTTGAGAAGAACAAGAAGTTCATAACTGGCTTAGACGAGTACTTGGGGGAAAGACATATAAACCACATCAATGAGACATTTGAATTTATTGTGGGAAAGACATTGAGATCTGAGAGCCTTTACCCCAAGTCAAAGGCCGAGGTTGTTGTTACATCTGCAGGGGAGCTAAAGCCGCAAGCAAGCGGTGGAGGCAAGAATAATTCGCAGAATAAGAGGAAATAGAACCAAGCTAAGGATGTTCAGAAGAAGAATTACCATAAGCAGCAGGCAAGCGGTTTATACCCAAGAATGCAATAGAAGTAAGAAGTTTCTTGGGGTTAGCTGGGTATTACCATAAGTTTATCCAAGACTTCTCCAAGATAGCGACACCGTTAACTCAGTTGACCAAAAAGATTCAAGCTTTTGTTTGGGACGAAAGTTGTGAGGGCGCATTTAAGAGCCTAAAGGAGAAGTTAACGTGTGCGCCAGTGTTGGTTATTCCTAAAGGGAACGAAGAGATGACGGTATACACAGATGTTTGTGGTACCGGACTAGGTGTTGTATTGATGCAAGGAGGCAGGCTTGTAGCTTACGCTATTCGGCAACTAAAACCGCATGAGAAAAGATATCCTGTCCATGATTTGGAATTGGCAGTGTTCGTGTTTGCGTTGAAGATGTGGAGACATTATCTCTCGGGAGATAGATTCGAGTTGTTTACCAATCATAAGTCGTTAAAGTATCTTTTCTCTCAAAAGGATTTAAACCTTTGTCAGCAGAGATGGTTAGAGTTCTTGGCTTCATATGATTTCAATATCGCATACACACTCGGGAAGGGCAATGCGATAGCTGATGCATTGAGTAGGAGACATGCTAGTTTTGGGGGCTATGTTTCTTGAATGGAAGCAACTGGAATATATCGCAGGATATGATTTCAGACCTAAGTGTGAACTGGATCCAGGGATGTTAGCAAGTTTGACGATTAGACCAACTTTGATTCAGTGGATTGGTTCCAGTCAGAGGGATGATCCTAACCTACTGGAAATCATCTCCAAGGTGGAGATGGGTACCGACGGCGAGAGAACGAATAAGTATGGTATTGATCGATAGGGATGGATTCAAAAGACTGAGAGACTAGTTGTACCCATTGTGAATGGATTTATAGACGAAGGGCTTAGAGATTGTCATCACTCGAAACTGGCTATACACCCCGGTGGTAACAAGATGTATTGAGACATGAAGCAGACATACTACTGGGAAGGGATGAAGAGAGACGTTGGGAAGTTTATATCCAAGTGCATGAATTGCCAGTTAATAAAAGCCAAGCAAAAGAAGCCTAGTGGTTTGTTACAACCACTGGAAATTTGCAAATGGAAATGGGAACAAGTCTCAATGAATTTCATTAATGGTTTACCAAGGACTAGATCAGGTCTTGATAGTATTTGGGTGATTGTGGACCGATTGACCAAAAGTGCAAGGTTTATACCGGTCAAGTCGAATATAACGACGGCTAAATTAGCGAAACTGTATATGAAGTGGGTAGTGAGATTTCATGGATTACCTAAAGATATCGTGAGCGACCGAGATCCATTATTTACTAACGGATTTTGGAAGAGCTTACAAGAGGCTTTAGGGTCAGAATTACATCTCAGTACCGTGTATTATCCTCAAACCGACGGTCAAACAGAGAGGGTGAATCGAGTATTAGAGGATCTCTTAAGGGCTTGTATATTGGACTTTGGAGGATCATGGGATGACCATTTGCATCTGGTTGAATTTGCATATAATAATAGTTATCAGTCTAGTATTGGTATGGCTCCATTTGAAGCTTTGTAAGGAAGACTGTGCAACTCACCATCATGTTGGTTGGAAACCGGTGAGAAGTTTGTGCTTGGGCCGGATGTAATAAGAGAAACTTCAGATAAGATCGAGGTTAATCAACGGAGAATGAAGGCCGCCCAAGATAAGCTGAAAAGTTATATTGATAAAAGACGAAGAAAATTGAAATTCTCTGTTGGCAGCCTAGTATTCGTCAAGATCTCTCCATTAAAGAGTGTGATTCGACTTGGTAAGAGAGGTAAGTTAGTACCAAGGTTTGTTGGTCCATTCCTAGTTCTCGAACAAGTTGGGAATTTGGCATATAAAGTTGGATTACTAGAAAACATGGCGGGAGTTCACGACGTATTTCATGTTTCTCGGTTAAGGAAGTTCGTGCATGATTTAGATATGACTATTTCACCAGATCAGTTGGATGATATCGAAGTAGAATCAGAGGTGGTTGGGAACCGCAAACCGATTTGTATTGTCAGGTACGATACAAAGCAAGTTCGGAGGAAGACGGTGGAACTAGTCAAGGTTGTAACAACCCATATTTTTAAATAACATGTTATAACATAAAACAAGGCAGAATTAAATGATAAATTCTGAATCAAGGGAAACGGGATGTGCCATTGCGTTCGTCTCGGAAAAATACGCGAAATAGAGTCCGAGTTTTTGGAAATCGGAGTCCGTATGACCAAGTTATGGCCCGTCAAAGTTTTCAAAAAAATTCAAGTTTAAAAACAGTTCAAATTTGAATTCAGAATTCAAATTCAGCCAAGAAGAGCAGGCGGGAAAAATTCCCGCCACCCCCAAGTCGACTGGGGAATCGACTTGGGAGTCGACACACCCCAGGTGGTGTCGACTGCCCAGTCGACACCCCTGTCGACTTGGGTGGTCGGCCAGTTTGGCCTGGGTGCACCTGACTTGTTCCTTAAGACATGTTTGGAGGCTTGTGATGGATTTTAAATGCTCAGATCTGAATTAGGGTTAATCCTATGGCCTAAACTAACCTAAACTTCAATAAAAGGACCCTAATACCTAGCCTAAACCATCATAAATCAATCCTACAACTAGACTATGCCAAAATGTTTAATCATGGCCTCCACCCTCTTGTCATAGCCTCCATCTTCATTCATATGAGAGTTCCTAAGCTTGTTTGAGAGTTTCTAAGTTTGATTCAAGGCCAAAGCTCAATCTTTCTTCATTAAAACGAGGATCTTTCTTCATACAAATCAAAGGAGCTTCTTGGAGCTTGTATTCATTTGGGGTTTTTAGAGTTGCTAGTGGCGTCGTCTCAATCTTATTTTATTTTATAAGTCTTCATAGCATTGTAAGCCCTATTCTACTCTTAGATTCTAACTATGAAGTTAAATATGACATGTTGCAAGTTTGAGTTTGGGCCTAAGTATGATTTGTGCTTTGATTCTATCATGTTATGCATAAATTTATTCTATGCATGTTTGTAAAGCTATCACCTTGACTTTGTGCATAGAAAGCTATGAGCTTTGATTCTATCATGTTATGCATAGATTTATTCTATGCATATTTGTAAAGCTATCACCTTGACTTTGTGCATAGAAAGCTATGAGCTTTGATTTGAAATGTTACATAAAGCAACATAGAAACTCTCATAACCCTTATGTTATCTTGCATATGATGTTATATGCGAATCACTAGCTATCATCCTATGTCATTTATGGCCATGTTTCACCTATTTTGCTAAAGTTGATATCATGCATGTTTTGAGGCTTATAATGTAATATGCAAGTTTATTAACACATTTGCCTCATATGCCACCATGTTTAACTTGTGTCCAAACCTTATTAATTATGTCATGCTTCTAAAGTTCCCCCTTTGAGATCTATTTGCGTTTATGCGAACTTACATGCGATGGGGTTACGCTATGGGTAAACTAAAATGACATAAAATCATGACTTGAAAAATGACATGAAATATGACATGTGATTATGCTTGGAACATGAACATGGACTTGGACATGACTTCTAGAAAACATGAGAATGACCAACTCGAGGTTGGGTTGAGTTTGTAGCATACATCTACCCGGAACCGACCGGCTTAACTAGTGGCTACAAGCAATAGGACCCAATGTGAGTAGTTGGTCATGTCGCACTTGAAACCCGAGGTTAGAATAAGTTGTGGTGTAAAGCTACCCGGACCCGCCCGGCTTAACTAGTAACCACAACGAGGTCTAATGTGAGAGGTTGGGTGCATTAAATTAATTAATGCCACATGATAGGGTTAAGTCATGGACCGCTTGAATACTTAACCAATTAAACGCGATGGGTTGGTAGGGTTAAGTCATGGACTACTTGAATACTTAACCAATTAAACCCGATGTATTGATAGGGTTAAGTCATGAACTGCTTGGATACACTTGACCAACTCAATACATGGTTAGGATAGGGTTAACCACACTTAACCTGCTTGAAATCCTAGTTACGTGGTCCTTTTTAGCAGTAACCCACTTGGGAGTATCATGGGTACCCTGGACTAGGCTAGGGTGGGGCACGATTACTTGACTGATTGTAAGAGACCAAAAGAGACGGCTGAATGGTGCACCGGTCGTTCAGGCGGACCATGGTCGTGCACATTAAGTCCAGAGTTGAACATGGGCACCGGTAGGTTTAGACTGTGCGTGCTTGAATTGTGTCTGTGGTTTACACCTTAGGGCTGGATACACCCTGGGGTGGACCTTGCACAGTTAATTACATTCCATGATTAAGCCATATGACACTGATACACGACGAGTTAGGCTTATAGGGAGCCGATCAACTAGACCGAGTAGTTGGACCTTGATTTAGGTCACCTCATGATATTGGGCCAGCTTTGGGCCAAGGGATCATTTCTTGTTTATACTTGACATGGATTGGAATACTAGTACACACTTGGTGCAACTTAACCTTGTATATGCGATGCCACACTTGATCTATCTTGTTAACTTTTCACCATGCCAGTTATCACCCTATGTTTCATCTCTGCTTTACATGTCCAATTAACTTTATTAGTTTTTATACTAATAGTAGGTAGGACTTACCAGTCTTTTTGACTGACCCGTTTTCTTTCGCCTCTTTTCTTCCGTTTCCCCCCCAGGTTTACAGGGTGGGAACACTGGTACCTAGCTTGGATCTTTAGCTGCTTTTCTGGATAGCTCATGTATGGTTTGGACTTGAGCATGCTATGGCTTTATTCTACTTTGAGGATAGTTACTTTATGTTTTTTTCCAGTTTTCAGTTTATGTTTCTAGACTTTGTTTTGTGGGAAAATAATGACCAAGTACTTTGATGTAACTTGACTATGGTTTTGAAATGTTAGTTTTTACCCGCTGCTTTATTTACTCTGTTTTTACTTATATGTTCTGTCTTGTGATATCTGCATGCATGTTTACCTTGTCCAACACCCCTCCAAAACTAGTGTACTTGCAAGAGTGACCCTGGCGGAGGTGGGGTGTTACATTTGGTATCAGAGCATAAGGTTTACAAGATTTGAGCAAAAAGGGTTTTTAAAACTTACACTTTTGGAAAACTATTTTCAAAACCAATTAAGTATTTTCCAAGAAAAGTCTTGTTTATTTTAAAAGGCTATTCCCCAAAAGCCATTAGCACTATCCTTTGCTTCCTCGTTCTAAATCTATCTTTTCCCTTTTTTTCAGCATGGCCGATCTTAACCTTCCCGAGGGAGTAACCATTCCCGGATGGTTCCGGAGGTACTTGGAAGCTAGGGCCAACGATGCAGGCCCAGCAAACACTCCCACCGTAACTGAGGTTCCTCCTCCTCCTCAGCATCCACAAGCAGATTTCGCTAAGGTTTGCAAAGACTTTAAGGCGATGGGTGGCAAGAATTTTATCGGGACGGAGACTTTTGTTGAGGCGCGAAATTGGTTGAAAGAAACTAAAGATCTCTTCGCCATCTTTGATGTGGAAGTCCATAGAAAAGTTCTGTTGGCAGTATGGCTATTGAAAGAGGAAGCTGCTTATTGGTGGGAGGTCACCAATGCTACTAGGCCTATAGAGACTTGGGCCGACTTTAGGACAAGGTTTGGGCTTAAGTTTCTATCATCTGCTGAGGCGAATCTGCAATTGGAGAAGTTTATATCTTTGAAGCAAGGGGACATGACAGTGAGGGAGTATGTGAATAAGTTTAACCAGCTTGCTTGATTCGGTTTGGACATGGTTAATACTCCCCAGAAGAAGGCTTTACGCTTTGCACGAGGGTTGAATGAGCCATTACAAGGTTTAGCCATGTCTCATATACCCATGGGGGCCACTTTTGAAAGCCTAGTAGACATGGCATTGCTTCAGGGAGATGATAAGAATGGCAAGAAAGAAGTCAAGCCTAATGAGACTCAAACCAAGAAGGCGGACTCCAAGTGGGGAGGCAATCAGAGCAACCAGAGCAACAAGAACAACAAGAGTAACAAGGCCAACAACAACAAGGCAAGGGACACAAGGAAGTGCAACTACTGTGGGATCATTTGGCACATAGCCAAAGATTGTAGGAAGAAGAAGAGGAAGTTGGGTGAATGCTTCCATTGTGGAGAGACTGGACACTTTAGCAAAGATTGCCCCAAGAAGCAAGGACAAGGGCAAGGGCAGACTCAGCGTGCAGGACCTTCTGGAGGGCAAGTGCATGCTCTCAACACTGTTCCAGTTCCGGACCGAGGTAGTATTTCGGTAGAAAGTCTTGTTTACATTTCTGATTTTCCTGTTCGCACTTTATTTGATTTTGGCGCATCGCATACTTTTATTTCTTCTGACATTGTTGAAAGTTTGCTCCTAAGTACTAGTCTTGTTGAGGATCCCGTTAGTGTTTCAAATCCAATTGGGGGTTCCGCCCATTTATCTATGATTTGTATGGATTTGAGGATTTCTATCTTGACCGTAGAATTCACGTGTAATGCTTATGTTCTCGGGTTCACGGGATACGGGTTGATTTTGGGCATGGATTGGTTGTCCGGTTATGGAGCCATTCTCGATTGTGATCATAGGGTGGTGAGGCTCATGACTCGCCTCGGTAATACCCTAGAGATTTCTTGCAACCCACTGGATCCCGTCATGTTATGTTATCTTGAATCTCTTGACTCGTCCATCGATGATCTGCAATCTGTAAGGGTGGTCCGAGAATATCCTGATGTCTTTGAAGCGGTTAAGGGGTTACCCCCTAAACGAGAGATTGATTTCCACATTTATCTTGTTGATAATGCCAAGCCAGTTTCATTTCCCGTTAGGCACATGGCCCCGCGAGAAAGAAGAGAACTCAGTAAGCAAATCAAGGAGTTGCTTGAGAAGAATTTTATTAGGCGAAGCATTTCTGAATGGGGTGCTCCTGTGGTGTTCGCTACTAAGGCGGATGGTTCGCTTCGTCTATGTGTTGATTATCGAGAGTTGAACAAGCTGACAAAGAAGAATATGCACCCGTTACCGAGAATTGATGACCTCTTTGACCAGCTTATTGGTGCTTCTGTTTTCTCTCAGCTCGATCTAGCCACCGGATTCCATCAGCTTAGAGTGGCTGAGGATAGTATTGATAAGACTGCGTTTAGGACTCCAGATGGATTCTTTGAATGGCTTGTCATGCCATTCGGTTTGACTAATGCACCCGCCTACTTCGTAGATTTGATGAGTAGGGTGTTCAGGGAGTTCCTTAACAAGTTTGTGGTTGTCTTCGTGGATGATATTCTGATCTTCTCAAAGGATGAGGAAGAACATGCTAGACATCTCAAGGAAGTGATGGATACGCTTAGAGCTCATCAGTTGAAAGCCAAGTTCTCCAAATGCCATTTTTGGAGATGGGAAGTTCGGTTTCTTGGACATATAGTTTCTAAGCAAGGCATAGCGGTGGATCCCGCGAAAGTGGTTGCGGTTCAAGACTGGAAGACTCCTAGGAATGCAACCGAAGTAAGAAGCTTTCTAGGTTTGGCGGGCTACTATAGGAAGTTCATCAGGGACTTCGCTAAGATTTCAGCCCCTCTTACTAAGTTGACGAAGAAGAACTTAGTCTTTGCATGGGACTTAGAGTGTGAGCTTGCTTTTCAAAGGCTCAAGAGGGCCCTTACTACAGCTCCAGTTTTGGCATTACCCGATGGCGGTAAGATGTTTACCGTATACACCGATGCATGTGGCACGGGGCTATGTGCTGTTCTGATGCAAGAAGGAAGAGTGATATGTTATGGGGGTAGGCAACTTAAAGTTCATGAGAAAAACTATCCCACTCATGATTTGGAGTTGGCGGCGATCGTCTTTGCACTCAAATCCTGGCGCCACTATCTCCTAGGCGAAAGGTTTGAGTTATATACTGATCACAAGTCGCTCAAGTACCTCTTCTCGCAGAAAGATCTGAATCTAAGGCAGCAAAGGTGGATGGAATTCTTGGCATCATATGACTTCGAGATAGCTTATACCCCTGGCAAGGGTAATGTTGTAGCAGATGCGCTAAGCAGAAGAAGATTGACTTTGAGTCCCTTGTTTATTGAGATGAAGAGCCTAGAGTTCTTGGCAACCTTTGATTTCACACCGGCTGTTGAGTCGATGACTGGTTCGTTAGCATCCCTTGAGCTTAGACCTATACTTCTTGATCAAGTTGGGGCTTCGCAGAAGGAAGACCCGCAGATAGTCGAGGTCATGGACAAGTTGACTCGTGGTGAGACGTCTAGTCACCTGGCTAGATATACTATTGATGACAAGGGTTGGCTAAGGCGTGATGGAAGGCTATGCGTTCCACAAGTGGGAGACTTGGTGCATAAAGTTCTCGAAGAAGCGCATCACTCAAAGATGACTATACATCCTGGAGGAGATAAGATGTATAGGGATATGAAGCGCACTTTCTTTTGGGCTGGAATGAAGAAGGATGTGGCAGAGTATGTTTCAAAGTGCATGGTGTGCCAACAAGTGAAAGCCGAGTCAAAGAAACCCGGTGGGCTATTACATCCATTGGAGGTCCCGCAATGGAAGTGGGAAAGTATCTCTATGGATTTTGTGGATGAATTGCCTAGGTCAAGAAAAGGGAATACGAGCATATGGGTCATAGTTGACAGACTTACGAAGAGTGCTCATTTCATTCCAGTGAAGAGCAAGAGGACCGCATCATGGCTAGCATCTGTTTATCTTCGAGAGATAGTGCGATTGCATGGAGTTCCTTCTCGCATAATTAGCGATCGTGACCCAATCTTCACTAGCCAGTTCTGGAATAGTTTGCAAGAAGCGATGGGTACGCGATTGAATCTAAGTACAGCCTATCACCCCCAGACGGATGGCCAAATCGAAAGGGTGAATAAAGTGCTAGAAGATCTTTTGAGGCTTTGTGTGCTTGAATTTGGTGGTACTTGGGAAGACCACCTTCCTCTTGTAGAGTTTGCTTATAATAATAGCTATCAAGCTAGCATAGGGATAGCACCATTCGAAGCTTTATATGGGAGGCCGTGTAGGTCACCATCTTGTTGGTGGGAGACAACGGATAGACTTATGCTTGGGCCCGATATGATACGGGACACCTCCGAGAAAGTTGAATTGGTGAGAAGACGGATGAAAACGGCCCAAGACAGACAGAAATCCTATGCTGACAAGCGAAGGACAGATTTGGAATTCGAAGTTGGAGAAATGGTTTTCGTGAAGGTTTCTCCTTTGCGTAATGTGGTTCGTTTTGGAGCAGTTGGGAAGATGGCACCAAGGTTCGTAGGACCCTTCCCTATCATAGAGAGAATTGGGAAGATGGCTTATAAGGTGGAATTGCCTGAGAATATGGCCGGAGTGCATAATGTCTTTCATGTCTCGCATCTCCGAAAGTGCCTACATGAGTCCGTTGAGGTGGTTAAACCTAGCATTCTAGAAGACGTGGAGATAGAGAAAGAGGCAACCTTGAGGAGGGAACCAATTCTTATCTTGGGAACAGAGATCAAGAAGCTAAGAAATCGAGAAGTCAAATTGGTGAAGGTTCAGTGGAGTGAGGCCGAAGAGGATGCAACTTGGGAAACCGAGGAGAAGATGCGTGGGCTTTATCCATTTCTTTTTTAGGGTACATTCTCAATCTTTTTTCCTAGTTAGCATATCTTTCTTTTGCTAGCCATGTTTATCTTGTTATCTCGTTAACCTTGTCATGAGAACCTTAGGTAGAAACCCTTTGGATGAAACATGTATTTGAAACATGTTATGCTTGATGTTTGCAAGTGGTTGCAAGTGGTTGCAAGTGTTTGCAAGTGGATACTCGTGGATGCATGATACACATTAGGCACTAAGATCGGCTCACACACTTTCATATTGCATATGCATGAGTGCTTATACTCATTCATGGCTGAAACTTGTTATGCTATCACGTGGATGTCGCATATGGATGAATGTTATGTGCACTCATATAGAGATTATGAATTATGTTAGGAATTTGCATACATATGGACTCATTTCACTAACATACTTTGCATTAAGGAGGTTTACTGAATCAGTAACCGCATGATTTTCGCATTAGATAAGTACATATACACACACCTTTGCATATGTTCATACAACATTTAGAATCTTTTAAGGACAATGACTGCACGTGGATGATGTTTTGAGTAGATGGATGATGGATGGTAGGATATGTTCTTCCTAACTTGAAGATTTCGGGGACGAAATCCTTTAAGGAGGGGAGAATGTAACAACCCGTATTTTTAAATAACATGTTATAACATGAACCAAGGCAGAATTAAATGATAAATTCTGAATCAAGGAAAACGGGCTGTGTCATTGCGTTCGTCTCGGAAAAATACGCGAAATAGAGTCCGAGTTTTCGGAAATCGGAGTCCGTATGACCAAGTTATGGCCCGTCAAAGTTTTCAGAAAATTTCAAGTTCAAAAACAGTTCAAATTTGAATTCAGAATTCAAATTCAGCCAAGAAGAGCAGGCGGGAAAAATTCCCGCCACCCCCAAGTCGACTGGGAAATCGACTTGGGAGTCGACACACCCCAAGTGGTGTCGACTGCCCAGTCGACACCCCTGTCGACTTGGGTGGTCGGCCAGTTTGGCCTGGGTGCACCTGACTTGTTCCTCAAGACATGTTTGGAGGCTTGTGACGGATTTTGAAGGCTCAGATCTGAATTAGGGTTAATCCTATGGCCTAAACTAGCCTAAACTTCTATAAAAGGACCCTAATACCTACCCTAAACCATCATAAATCAATCCTATAACTAGACTATGCCAAAATGTTTAATCATGGCCTCCACCTCTTGTCATAGCCTCCATCTTCATTCATATGAGAGTTCCTAAGCTTGTTTGAGAGTTTCTAAGTTTGATTCAAGGCCAAAGTACAATCTTTCTTCATTAAAACGAGGATCTTTCTTCATACAAATCAAAGGAGCTTCTTGTAGCTTGTATTCATTTGGGGTTTTTAGAGTTGCTAGTGGCTTCGTCTCAATCTTATTTTATTTTATAAGTCTTCATAGCATTGTAAGCCCTATTCTACTCTTAGATTCTAACTATGAAGTTAAATATGACATGTTGCAAGTTTGAGTTTGGGCCTAAGTATGATTTGTGCTTTGATTCTATCATGTTATGCATAGATTTATTCTATGCATGTTTGTAAAGCTATCACCTTGACTTTGTGCATAGAAAGCTATGAGCTTTGATTCTATCATGTTATGCATAGATTTATTCTATGCATGTTTGTAAAGCTATCACCTTGACTTTGTGCATAGAAAGCTATGAGCTTTGATTTGAAATGTTGCATAAAGCAACATAGAAACTCTCATAACCCTTATGTTATCTTGCATATGATGTTATATGCGAATCACTAGCTATCATCCTATGTCATTTATGGCCACGTTTCACCTATTTTGCTAAAGTTGATATCATGCATGTTTTGAGGCTTATAATGTAATATGCAAGTTTATGAACACATTTTCCTCATATGCCACCATGTTTAACTTGTGGCCAAACCTTATTAATTATGTCATGCTTCTAAGTCCCCCCTTTGAGATCTATTTGCGTTTATGCGAACTTACATGCGATGGGGTTACGCTATGGGTAAACTAAAATGACATAAAATCATGACTTGAAAAATGACATGAAATATGACATGTGATTATGCTTGGAACATGAACATGGACTTGGACATGACTTCTAGAAAACATGAGAATGGCCAACTCGAGGTTGGGTTGAGTTTGTAGCATAAATCTACCCGGAACCGACCGGCTTAACTAGTGGCTACAAGCAATAGGACCCAATGTGAGTAGTTGGTCATGTCGCACTTGAAACCCGAGGTTAGAATAAGTTGTGGTGTAAAGCTACTCGGACTCGCCCGGCTTAACTAGTAACCACAACGAGGTCTAATGTGAGAGGTTGGGTGCATTAAATTAATTAATGCCACATGATAGGGTTAAGTCATGGACCGCTTGAATACTTAACCAATTAAACGCGATGGGTTGGTAGGGTTAAGTCATGGACTACTTGAATACTTAACCAATTAAACCCGATGTATTGATAGGGTTAAGTCATGAACTGCTTGGATACACTTGACCAACTCAATACATGGTTAGGATAGGGTTAACCACACTTAACCCGCTTGAAATCCTAGTTACGTGGTCCTTTTCAGCAGTAACCCACTTGGGAGTATCATGGGTACCCTGGACTAGGCTAAGGTGGGGCACGATTACTGGACTGATTGTAAGAGACCAAAAGAGACGGTTGAATGGTGCACCGGTCGTTCAGGCGGACCATGGTCGTGCACATTAAGTCCGGAGTTGAACATGGGAACCAGTAGGTTTAGACTGTGCGTGCTTGAATTGTGTCTGTGGTTTACACCTTGGGGCTGGATACACCCTGGGGTGGACCTTGCACAGTTAACTACATTCCATGATTAAGCCGTATGACACCGATACACGACGAGTTAGGCTTATAGGGAGCCGATCGACTAGACCGAGTAGTTGGACCTTGATTTAGGTCACCTCATGATATTGGGCCAGCTTTGGGCCAAGGGATCATTTCTTGTTTATACTTGACATGGATTGGAATACTAGTACACACTTGGTGCAACTTAACCTTGTATATGCGATGCCACACTTGATCTATCTTGTTAACTTTTCACCATGCCAGTTATCACCCTATGTTTCATCTCTGCTTTACATGTCCAGTTAACTTTATTAGTTTTTATACTAATAGTAGGTAGGACTTACCAGTCTTTTTGACTCACCCATTTTCTTTCGCCTCTTTTCTTCTGTTTCCCCCCCCCCCAGGTTTGCAGGGTGGGAACACTGGTACCTAGCTTGGATCTTTAGCTGCTTTTCTGGATAGCTCATGTACGGTTTGGACTTGAGCATGCTATGGCTTTATTCTACTTTGGGGATAGTTACTTTATGTTTTTTCCAGTTTTCAGTTTATGTTTCTAGACTTTGTTTTGTGGGAAAAAAATGACCAAGTACTTTGATGTAACTTGACTATGGTTTTGAAATGTTAGTTTTTACCCGCTGCTTTATTTACTCTGTTTTTACTTATATGTTCTATCTTGTGATATCTGCATGCATGTTTACCTTGTCCAACACCCCTCCAAAGCTAGTGTACTTACAAGAGTGACCCTGGCGGAGGTGGGGTGTTACAAAGGTCCAGTGAGGTGATAATGAAAACGGCTGTACTTGGGAAATAGAGGAGAACATAAAGAAGACGCAACAAGAACTCTTTGCCTGACAAGATTTTAATTGCGATGTAGTTATTCCCTTTGTTAGTAAACCGCATGCTAGGATAGGCTTGTTGTGCTGTTATGTATGTTTGATTGTTTGTAAATGGCTGATAGGCATGCGGGTCACCATTATATGTTTTGGTTAAGGAATTTCGGAGGCGAAATTTCTTAAACGGGAGAGTGTAACGACTTGCACTCTACGTATCGGAAGATTGTAGAATATTTATTTTATTTTCATACGAATTCGTATGCTCGTGTAACTTTGGGGAACGGCTATTGGGGTCATTTCCCATATTCACGATTTTTTCCGAATTTTAAATGACATTTTTGCCCCTGGCGAATTTTGTTTCCCCGATAACTTTTGATTGGTAAGGAGTTTTGACCTGAAACTACTTCCATTGGATTCAGGTAATGGTTTACCTTTCCGTAGAATGGTCATATTTGTCAAACGGACTTACCGTTTGGGAGATATGGCTGAAATAAGGTTTGCAAGGTGAAAAACAGCTTAACCGTGCTTAATAGGGTAATTAGTGGATGGGCCCATAACCCATTTCGGGATTAGGGTTATGAGGAGGCTGAAATGAGTTAGGAAACCATATCATTTCAGTTTACTAGCCGCCATTTACATTCCTCTAACCCTAGCAATGACCTCCACCTTCTAAACTACCTCCTAATCACTTTCTAATCCAATATTATGCAAATCTACATCAAATCAAGGCGAATTTTCATCAAATCAGACTTGGGGCTGCTGTGTTGCATAGGAATTCGACCCAAATCAGTGGAGTTCTAGATCTAAGAATTTGTTTGTGGCTAAGGTGAGTGATTAGCATTTTTATTCACTAATTACAGCTAATTGGGGGTGATTAGAGATAATTAGCGAAATTATGACTTAGAAATATATGAAAAAATATGTAGAAATTCTAAAATATTATTGTATACCTTTGATATAAATTTGGGTTAATTTGGATTAAGTTTTCGAATCCTATAGTTAAAACATGGTTAAGGGGATTAAGGGGAAAAACATGGTTTTGGGCATGTTTGATCTTAAATAACATATATGCTTGATGTTTTGACCTTATTGATTGATCCTATATGTTGCTACTACTGTTTGGAATGTTTTATGACTAATTAGTAAAGTTAGAATGGTTGAAAACGTCGCCATATGGCGAGAATAGACGAAATAAGTTTGCTGGAAATGCTGTAGAGATCCGGATCAGATTAGATAAGGGGGATCAGATTGGATAACCGAACCGAACCGGAGTGGTGGCTTCTTCAACAATGCACGAAGGCAAAGGCAATAGGGAAGGCCACTTGCATTGAAGTTGGTGTTGGGATCAGATCGAAGATTGGCATGGGATCAGATCAGATCAACTAGAGGACAAGACCGTATCCAAATAGAAGGACCGAACCGAATCGCACCATGGGCACCGAACCGAACCGCACTATGAGGCACCGAACCGAACTGCACCGTGGAGCATCACAACCCGAATCGAGGCAATGACCATATACCGAACCGAACCGGATGGCAAACCGAACTGGATTTGGAACTACTACTCCTACGCGACGACTCTTCTGAAGACCAACTCCAATTCAACCGAAACCCGAGATGCAAAGAAAGTCCAAATGGGGAGTTATTACTCAAGATCCAGATGGGAATCAACGAGTTAACTTCATGATTGGACTTAGCTGGGGGACGTGTGAAAAGGGGTTATCGATATCTATGGCTTTAGTTCACCACTGAGAGACGGATTAGTGGCTATGGATCAGCGCAATGAGACCTTTAAGAATCCCAAGGGCAAGTGACCGTAGCATGGCTATAATCCAGTGCAGCGGAGTCGTAATGACTCCAAAGGGGAAAAGTGGACATAGCAAAAGATCAGTGGTTGTGGATCAGTGCAATGGGGTCATTATGACTCCTAAGGGCAAAGTGATCGCAACAAAGGATTGGGTGACCAAAGTGGTGGATATCGTATACTTTACGCACTGAGTGAGTTATGTGAGGATGATTGCTATGTTCGATGTTTGTTATCACCATGACATGCCCACTCCCATTTTACACTTTATGTTAGTGTTACCTTAGAGTACTGTACATCTTGTTGTGCTAACTCTTTGGTTGCAGGTGCAGGTTCAGGTATGATTATTTATACTTGTTATTGTTCTGTTTTGCTGCTATAGCTCATACCAGACTTTTGTCTGATCCAGAGTTTTATGTCTCTTCTTATTACTCTGGGTGCTACTAAATGAGTAGACTAGAGATAGGTTTGGTGGTTTGCACGAGTAGCTGTCCGGAGACGAGCATGAGGCTTCCACGTACTATTTACGTATATTCTCCCTGTGTTGTTGCTGGTCACTACTTTGGACATTAGTAGTGTACCTTTTCAACTTTGTTTTAGAGACCGTATTTTGAAGTTGTAATAATGATGGTTTTGATCATAAGTTGTATTTTGGATTCCGCTGCTATGATGGTTTAGTTTTCAGCTTATGCACTGTCTCGCCTGTTTTATGTCAAATATGTTATTATTATATTTTATTCCACGCGCTATGAGATGTACTACAGGTTCTCTGGTGATTCAGCTTCATAATCCTTTTCATTTCACGACCGTCCCGTGCTAGTCTGGCATTGGCACAGTGCATTTTGAGGAAATGTCGTGTAACACCCCGCCTCCGCTAGGGTCACTCGCAAAGGAATGCACTAGCTTTAGAGGGGCATTATTGGTAAACATGCACAGAAATATCACAAGACAGAACATATAAAATAGCGGAAGTAAAATCAAACTTTCATAACATGAATAAATAAGGTCTAAAGCCTTTTACATCAGAGTACATCAAAACCTGTCTTGCAATAGTAAAGAAGCATAAAGACATTTTCATAAATTATTCCCCAAGTAAAAACAGTAAAGTAGCCATTAGCCAAGAAAAGTCCAAGCCATCCATGATGACCTTCAAGCAGAAGAAGTCTGAACTATACAACAGTATTTCCTCCCTGTAACCTGGGGGGGAAACGGAAGAAAAGAGGCGAAACAAAACGGGTCAGTCAAAAAGACTGAGTAAGCCCTATCTACTATTAGCATAAAAACTAGTAAAGTTAACTGACATGAGAAACTGAGATGAACATAAGCATGATAACAAGATAGATAAGCTAAATCAAAATAACAGGATGAACTACTGAACTCAGATAAACTAAGGTGTCATGATAAATTACGATGTCAAGATAAAACAAGGTATCACATCGTCAGGTTTCTATCAAGTATAATATCCCCAAGATATCTGTCACGTATAACGCCCCGCGATATCTATCCTGTATTTTAGCTCTGCACCTACCGTACTAGTATCCCCACCGTGTCATGTGTTAACCAAGAATGACCCTCACTCAAAAGTCGTGTAATGGTCCATGTCAACCTAATATATCGCATATATAGGTTACTCAACTTGTATGTTTTATTCCATGTAAATGTCCAGTCCCTTGCCGTAGACCATACGGGCTTTCCCATGAGATTCTATATTACTTTAACATAGTTCCATGATCCTTAAGATCGGTTTGGACTGTTACCCTAAACCTAGCTAGGGTCTTCCAACATGAATTATTGTTTGTACAACTAGGACTTATGCTACCTAGGGCTGCTAGGGATTATGCTTACCTATTGCACGTTTTCGTATCTCGGTTTGGGTTCAACCACCTAGGGCCACTAGGGATTACGCTAACCGCCAACCGCGCCCTTTTTCCCATGCATTCATCGTGAATCGCTTTTCCATGACTGTATGCACATGTATCACATCGTGCCATCCGAGTCCTGTCACAGGGCAAATCAAGAAATACAGGACTCGGTCGGGAGCTTTCGATTTATCTGCCGATGCAGATGCTAAGGTCTGTTTTTTTTCTATACGTGGCTATGGTCCTACGAGACCACTCCCTCAACTAGTGAAAGACAAGACAGGATAAATCCTGTATGAGAACACAACACTGGCCAACCCACATCCAAGCCTTACCGCACCCATAATTAGATAGCAATTATGGTCTTTTGGGTGTTCTCTGCCTTTCCGTACGTACACGCTTGACCAAAGATGGTAGGTAGCCTGACGAAATGCTATCTAGGGTACGATCGTGTATCGTCGACTATCCCCTATCCATCCCCGTCTTTAGGTTGCTCGTATAGCAACCAAGGCATACTCTTGGTTCTTCTAACGTAGACCTTAACCTCTCATGAGCCTAGTATGATCACCTGGCAGCTCACAGAGGGATACCAAGAATATCCTCACGTTCCCCGAAGCCGCTGCTTTGTTACCCAGTTCGCTGGAGCCTTTATCTAAATCAGATAACTTGCTCCTACTCGTGTGCTTAAACGATGACCTACCGTATTAGGTTACTCATCTATCTATGAACTGGTCTAAATTTTCTTGACTAAGAATTATTACTTAGTTATCCTTCAACTAAGGTTTACCACTTAGCCTCATTTCCATTATCCCTGTTAATTACGGTTTATCCACCTAATTCTCCGAACTAGGGTTTATATAATGGATTAAGTGTCACTTAAGTTCATGACTTAACCCGTCTTCAAATCATGTCAAAATTGGCTAAGTATCCAAGTCCAAGACTTAACCCTACAAACCATGCTCAAGTTGGTTAAGTATATTAAGCAATTCACGACTTAACCTCGTCCAATTATCATTCTAGATTGGTTAAGTATATATTAACTTGACCCTATCAATTTACTTAGTCAAATCGGTCAAGTGTATTCAAGCGATTCGTGACTTAGCCTTATCATGTTTTCACGTTATATTGGTTAAGTATTGGTTAACTTAACCACAATAAATTAACGAGTTAGATTGGATAAGTATAGGTCACTTAACCACATCAATTCATCATGTTTAGATTAGTTAAGTGTTTAACTTAACCCCATTAAACTACCAAGTGGGATTAATTAAGTCTAGGCTAACTTAACCCCATCCGATTTCCATGTTTAGACTAGTTGAGTCTAATCTTAACCCCATTCGTTAACCGTATTTTTCGGTTAAGCGTCATTAAGAAAACTTACTTAACCTTACCAAGTTATCGCGTTGGATTGATTAAGTGTTGGTTAACTTAACCCCGTCCACTAGTCGTATAAAAATGGTTAAGTGTCATTAGGCAAATCAAATTACTTAACCTACCCAACCTTGTCATGTTTTGTTAAGTATCATTAGCCTAATCAAATTACTTAACCCATTTGTCCATGTCATATTTGATTAAGAATCATTAATCAAATTAACTTAACCCTATCATGTGGCATTAATTACTTAATGCACCTCAACCTCTCACATTAGACTTTGTTGTGGTTACTAGTTAAGCCGGTCGGTTCCGGGTAGCTTTACACCACAACTTGGTCTAACCTCGGGTTCAAGCACAACATGACCAACTTCTCACATTGGGTCCTATTGTTTGCAACTACTAGTTAGGCCGGTCGGTTCCGGGTAGTTTTACGTTGCAAACTCAACCCAACCTCGAGTTGGCCACACTTATATTATCTAAGTGTCATGTCCATCGTGTTTCCAAAACATGTTACAAGTTTTCAAGCATTTGGGTAGACCTAACTTAATAGGTAAATTCCCAAAGGGTAGACCTAACTTAATAGGTAAATTCCCAAGCTTATGTTTTTATGCATACTTACATGTCAACTTCCATGTTATATTTCAAGTCATATTTTCAAGTTATATTTTCATGTCACTAGAAATTACCCATAACATAACCCAACGCTTTTAAACTCGCATATACGTTCGCAACAACGTAATGGATTAAAAGAAGAGACTTGGCAAAGGCATGACAAAAATGGATATTAAGCCACAAGTTAATCATGGTGGCAAATGAGGCACAAATGTGTTCATTAACTTGCATGTTACATTCTTAAGCCTCAAAAACATGCATAAACCCAAACTTGGAACATAAGCGAATCATGGTGACAAAAGACATGGAATGATGACTAGTAACTCGCATATATCATCATATAAGGGTTATGACTTCATATGCAAGTTGGCATAAAGGTTATGAGGGTTCTCATGTTGCATAATGCAACATTTCAACATAAAGGTTGTAGCTTTTAGCCCACAAGATCAAGATAATGACTTCATAAACTTGCATGACATGATAGCATGTATCATACTCAATGATCAAACCCAAACTTGCAACATGAACATTTAACTTCATAGTTAATATCTAAGAGTAGGGAAAGGGCTTACTTTGCTATGAAGGCACAAAAGATATGACAAAGCCCTTATGCAATCAAATAGACCCAAAATGCAAGCTCTAACATAAAAACCCTTGAGCCAAAATGATCAAAACTCTTTCTTTATGACGCAAATATAGAAACTTGACTTGAATGCAAGCTAATGATGCTCATACAAGTTTGAAAACACTTGTATGCATGGAAAATCACTTAGAAATTTATTTAGGAATTTTATGAAGAGAGTGGAGGCCATGAGAGGATTGATTTTGCCATAGTTTAGTTACTAGAATGAATAATGAGGGTTTTAGGAGAGGGTTAGGGGTCTTTTTATAGAAGACTAGGATAGTTTTAGCCATAGGATAAACCCTAGATCCAATCCTAGCCTTTAAAGCATGTCTTGGGGAAGAAGTCAAGTCTAAAAAATGGAGTGGTGTCTTAACCAGGCCTAAAAATGGAGTGGTGTCTTAATTGGGCTGAATTTCAAATCTGTTTTTGGATTTGAATTTTCGTGAAACTTTGCGAGGCCATATCTCGGTCATACGAACTCCGATTTACGAAATTTCGGACTCTATTTCGCGTATTTTTCCGAGACGAACGCAATGGCGCAACCCTTTTATCCTGATTCAGGTTTTATAATTAAATTCTGCTTTGATTCTTGTCTTAACGTGTTATCGAAATACGGGTTGTTACATGTCGGCTGGCGCGGGGCGGGTCGTCACACTTGGTATCAGAGCCTAGGTTGCGTAGTTAACCTAAGGGAAGACATTACGAAGAGATAATATACGTGTATGAGAGCGCGTATTTGTGATATTTTGGTTTTCAAAAACTATATATATATACAATTAGTATATCTAAGGATAAAGTCGCACTGTACTGGCACCACTATGGAGATGGTAATCGTTTTCTCTTTACATATTGAACGATGAGTCGATATAAGAGGGGTACGGGTTCATAGGCCAATGATAGGAATGTCTCTGATATAAGGACGTTGGTTACTACTTTCATGAGAGAGATGCTTAGGGATGTTCAGGGAGCAGCTCCTAATGTTGCTAACGGTGGTGGTGCAGCGATGCAGGCGCCTAGAGCCGATTTCGCCAAGCTTAACAAGGATTATACTAGCCTTGGAGGGAAGTCGTTCCACGGAAGGGAATCGGATACGGATGTTCAAGATTGGCTCGATAGTTGTGAGCGTATCTTCGAGGATTTAGGGATCAATGATGTAATGAAGAGAAAACTAGCATCGCGTCAACTGAAAGGGCGGGCTATGAATTGGTGGAATGCCATTAAAGCAGCTACTTCTGAGGATCAAGTTACTTGGAATCAGTTTAAGACTCACTTTAGTGACAAGTTTATCCCAACTGCTCAGAAATCCGAATTGTTCAGGAAATTTTTGGAACTTAAGAAGAATGGTAGGGCAATCTCGGAATATATTGAGTTCGATACTTTATCGAAGTATGGATTATCCCTTATTGATACTGTTGAGAAGAAGAACGAGTATTTCATAACTAGCTTAGACGAGTACTTGGGGGAAAGACTTATAAACCACATCGATAAGACATTTGAATTTATTGTGGGAAAGACATTGAGATATGAGATCCTTTACCCCAAGTCAAAGGCCGAGGTTGTTGTTACATCTACATGGGAGCTAAAGCCGCAAGCAAGCGGTGGAGGCAAGAATAATTCGCAGAATAAGAGGAAACAGAACAAAGCTAAGGATGTTCAGAAGAAGAATAAGAAAGATATTGAGTGCTATAGCTATGGCAAGAAGGGCCACTATGCCAAAGATTTTCTAGCAAAGCCAGCGGACAGGAAGCGCTTCAGTTGCGGCTAAGTGGGACATCACAAGGATAAATGTCCACAACCTCCTAAAGAGAAGCATATCGTCAGAGCATATGCTATCAACGTTGTTCCTTCTTCGTCGAATGCCCCAACTGCAGCGCAGAAGGGAAAGGGCGTTGTTATTCAAGGTATGCTTTCTATTTATGATGTTCCTATTCCTGTTCTGTTTGATACTGGGGCTTCCCATTCCTTCTTATCTAGTGACCTGGTAGTTAGGTTGGGATTGGAACCCGAGATTGTCGATAGACCTTTAGGTTTGACGAACACGATCGGTGGTACAACTAGCCTTAATATGATTTGTCATAATTTGGTCTTTTCGATTGGTTGTGATTGCTTTGTTTTGGGCTTTACTGGGTTTGGCATTATTTTGGGAGTCGACTGGCTCCAAAGATATGGGGTGGTGGTAGACTGTGAGGGGTCTTTGGTGACCATTAGAGTGGATGATGGGCGGAGGGTACTGTTTGGTTGCCTACCTAGTGATGGGGTGATGGCCCTTGACATCCCGCATGATGAGTTGTCAAATGTACCTATTGCTGGCGAGTATCCGGACATCTTCGGGGAGGTGACCGGACTTCCACCACAATGAGAGATTGAGTTTCGAATTGATTTAGTGAAAGATGCTAGAACTATAGTGATGCCACTTCGTCGTATGGAGGCAAGGGAACAACGAGAGCTCGAGGTGCAAGTGGGCGATCTTTTGAAGAATGGATTTATCAGAAGAAGTGTTTCCGAGTAGGAAGCACCAGTTGTATTTGCTACCAAGGCAGATGGTTCCCCTCGATTGTGTGTAGACTACCACGAGTTGAAAGAGGTGACGAGGAAGAAGAATTATCCTCTTCCGCCGATAGACGATTTGTTTGATCACTTAAGTGGAGCAAGTGTGTTCTCCAAATTGGATCTCGGGACAGGATTTCATCAGCTTCGTGTAGCAGCTGAGAGTATACCAAAAAGGGTATTTCGGACGCCGTCTGGATTCTATGAGTGGTTGGTCATGCCATTTGAGTTGACTAATGCACCAGCATATTTTGTGGATTTTAGGAATAGGGTATTCAAGGATCAATTGAATAAGTTTATTCTTGTGTTTGTTGTATATCTTAGTTTATTTGAGGACGGAGGAAGAACACAGGAAACATTTGAGGACAGTAATGGAGGTGTTGAGGAAACACCAATTGAAAGCGAAGTTTTCTAAGTGTCACTTCTAGAGGAGGGAAGTGAGATTCTTGGGCCATATTGTCTCAGATAATGGTATTGCCATGGATCCTACGAAGGTGGCTACGGTACAAGATTGGTTTATACCCAAGAATGCAATAGAAGTAAGAAGTTTCTTGGGGTTAGCTGGGTATTACCATAAGTTTACCCAAGACTTCTCCAAGATAGCGGCACCGTCAACTCAGTTGACTAAAAAGAATCAAGCATTTGTTTGGGACAAAAGGTATGAGAACGCATTTAAGAGCCTAAAGGAGAAGTTAACATGTGCGCCAGTGTTGGTTATTCCTAAAGGGAACGAAGAGATGACGGTATACACAAATGGCTGTGGTACCGGACTGGGTGCTGTATTGATGCAAGGAGGCAGGCTTGTAGCTTACGCTAGTCGGCAACTAAAACCGCATGAGAAAAGATATCCTACCCATGATTTGGAATTGGCAGTGTTCGTGTTTCCGTTGAAGATGTGGAGACATTATCTCTTGGGAGATAGATTCGGGTTGTTTACCGATCATAAGTCGTTAAAGTATCTTTTCTCCCAAAAGGATTTAAACCTTCGTCAGCAGAGATGGTTAGAGTTCTTGGCTTCATATGATTTCAATATAGCATACACACCTGGGAAGGGCAATGTGGTAGCTGATGCATTGAGTAGGAGACGTGCCAGTTTTGGGGGCTATATTTCTTGAATTGAAGCAACTGGAATATATCGCAGGATATGATTTCAGACCTAAGTGCGAACTGGATCCAGGGATGTTAGCAAGTTTGACGATCATACCAACTTTAATTGAGCGGATTGGTTCCAATTAGAGGGACGATCCTAACCTACTGGAAATCATCTCCAAGGTGGAGATGGGTGCCGACGGCGAGAGAACGAATAAGCATGGTCTTGATCGAGAAGGATGGCTTCGAAGGAATGGGAGGCTAGTTGCACCCAACGTTAATGGATTGAGCGACGAAGTGCTTAGAGAATGTCATCACTCGAAACTGACTATACACCCTGTTGGTATTAAGATGTATCGAGGTATGAAGCGGACATACTACTGGGAAGGGATGAAGAGAGACATTGGGAAGTTTATATCCAAGTGCATGAATTGCCAATTAATTAAAGCCGAGCAAAAGAAGCCTAGTGGTTTGTTACAACCGCTGGAAATTCCCGAATGGAAATGAGAACAAGTCTCAATGGATTTCAGTGATGGTATACCAAGGACTAGATCAGGTCATGATAATATTTGAGTGATTGTGGACCGATTGACCAAAAGTGCACGGTTTATACCGGTCAAGTCGAATAGAACGAAGGCTAAATTAGCGGAACTGTATATGAAGTGGGTAGTGATATTTCGTGGAGTACCTAAAGGTATCGTGAGCGACCGAGATCCATTATTTACTAGTGGGTTTTGGAAGAGCTTACAAGAGGCTTTAGGGTCGGAATTACATCTCAATACCGCATATCAACCTCAAACCGACGGTCAAATAGAGAGGGTAAATCATGTATTAGAGGATCTCTTAAGGGCTTGTATATTGGACTTTGGAGGATCATGGGATAACCATTTGCATCTGGTTGAATTCGCATATAATAATAGTTATCAGTCCAGTATTGGTACGACTCCATTTAAAGCTTTGTACGGAAGACCGTGCAACTCACCATCATATTGGTTGGAAACCAGTGAGAAGTTTGTGCTCGGGCCCGATGTAATAAGAAAAACTTTAGATAAGATCAAGGTTATTCAACAGAGAATGAAGGCCACCCAAGATAGGCAGAAAAGTTATGTTGATAAAAGACGAAGAGATTTGAAATTCTCCGTTGGCGACCAATTATTCGTTAAGATCTCTCCATTAAAGAGTGTGATTCGTTTTGGTAAGAGAGGTAAGTTAGCACCAAGGTTTGTTGGTCCATTCCCAGTTCTCGAACAAGTTGGGAATTTGGCATATAAAGTTGGATTAGTAGACAAGATGGCGGAAGTTCATGACGTATTTCATGCTTCTCAATTAAGGCAGTTTGTGCACGATTCTGATATGACTATTTCACCAGATCAGTTGGATAATATCGAAGTAGAATCCGAGGTGGTTGGGAACCGCAAACCGATTCGTATTGTCAGGTACGATACGAAGCAAATTCGGAGGAAGACGGTGGAACTAGTCATGGTCCAGTAGGGTGATAATGAAAACGACTATACCTGGAAAACTGAGGAGAACATAAAGAAGACGCATCCAGAACTCTTTTCCTGGTAAGATTTTAATTGCGATACAGTTATTCCCTTTGTTATAAACCGCATGCTAGGATATGCTTGTTGTATTGTTATGTATGTTTGATTGTTTGTAAATGGCTGATAAGCATGTGGGCCACCATTGTATGTTTTGGTTAAGGAATTTCGGGGGTGAAATTTCTTAAGAGGGGAGAGTGTAACGACCCGCATTCTACGTATCGGAGGATCCTAGAATATTTACTTTATTTTCATACCAAGCCATATGGTCGTGTAACTTTGGGGAACGACTATTAGGGTCATTTCCCATGTTCACGATTTTTGTCGAATTTTAAATGACCGTTTTGCCCCTAGCAATCTGGTTTCGCTTATAACTTTTGATTGGTAATGAGGTTTGACCTGAAATTACTTCTATTGGATTCAAATGATGGTTTACTTTTCCGTAGAGTGGTCACATTTGTCAAACGGACTCACCGTTTGGGAGACATGGCTGAAATAATGTTTGGAAGGTGAAAAATAGCTTAACCGGGCTTAATAGGGTAATTAGTGGATGGGCCCATAACCCATTTCGGGATTAGGGTTATGGGGAGGCTGAAATGAGTTAGGAAACCATCTCATTTCAGTTTTTTAGCCGCCATTTACCTTTCTCTAACCCTAGCAATGGCCTCCACCTTCTAAACTACCACCTTATCACTTTCTAATCCAATATTAAGCAAATCTACATCAAATCAAGGCTTATTGGCATCAAATCAGACTTAGAGCTGTTGTGTTGCATAGGAATTCGACCCAAATCAATGGAGTTTCAGATCTAAGAATTTATTTGTGGCTAAGGTGAGTGATTAACACTTTTATTCACTAATCACGGCTAATTGGGGGTGATTAGTGATAATTAGCGAAATTATGACTCAGAAAAATAAGGAAAAATATGTAGAAATTCTAAAATATTATTTTATGCCTCTGGTAAAAATTTGGCTTAATTTGGATTAAGTTTGCTAATCTTATAGTTAAAACGTGGTTAAGGGGATTAAGGGGGAAATCATGGTTTTGGGCATGTTTGATCTTAAATAACCTATATGCTTGTTGTTTGGACCTTGTTGATTGATCCTATATGTTGTTACTACTGTTTGGAATGTTTTATGACTTATTAGTAAAGTTAGAATGGTTTAAAACACCGTCGGATGGCAAGAATGGGTGAAACAAGTTTGCTGGAAATGCTGCATAGATCCGGATCGGATCGGATAAGGGGGATCAGATCAGATCGGATAACCGAACCAAACCGGAGTGGTGGCATCTTCAACAGTGCACGAAGGCAAAGGCAACAGGGAAGGCCACTTGCATTGAAGTTGGAGAATGGATCGGATCGAAGATTGGCATGGGATCAGATCAACTGGAGGACAAGAGGAATGGACCGAACCCAAATAGAAGGACCAAACCGAACCGCACTCTTTTTGATAGGGCCTACCAAATAGCGGTATCAAATCAAGGCAAACTATGAATACTAGATAAGACTCCAATATTACTGAGACTAAGGTCGGATAATGAGCCGATGGGGCATAAGCTTCATCGTCGAGAGGGAAACGACCCAGATCTATCTGAGATGAATAGAAAGCTCTATCCATTTCCTATGGGTCAACATATCTTTCATCATCTCTATCCAGTACTTGATCATTCTTGCCAGGTCGTTCCCCAGTTAAGTTGTCTTCGGCTCTGTTTGATAGGACCTACCCAGAACTTTTCCCCCTCCCTTTTAGTCATCCCTTTTCCATCCATAATTGCCGACATTATGCTATATATAAGTAAGTTACATCCGAAGCCTTTGTGGCCTTATTCTAACATGGAAAAAATGTAACCATTGCCAAGCAGTAACAAAATTCTACTTTTAATGCACCTTGCATGGATATTATATTGATTGTTCACTGAGCATGCACACCTAAACACTAAGGCTTCATGCCTACCAGCAAGAGCTACCCATGCCATTTATGGTACTTCCTAAGATAATATTGACTATGTCATCCATAGCAATGCCTCAGACTATCGTTGAAGGTTTAATACATAACTTGATTTTGGTGATTGAAGGTTTATAAGCCAACTATTCCATTGCAGCAAACGTCTCAAATAAACTAACCTGACTCCTGAATATGGGTTATGAAATTACAATATATACATTTATGAGAAACACTTCTATTGTAACAATATTTAATTAGATTCCCAAAAAGGGAATTTCTGCAAATGATGGAATTTGGCCACGAAACTCACAATGTTGCATTCGTGATGGAATTCTGATCAACTTTCATGTTTTGGAACTTCACGAACGGAGTCCATGTGAAAAAATTACGGATACAATATGAAAACGAATGGAAAATAGATAAAACTGAACATAATATATATAGTAATAAACATCTCCATCCCCTTCCCTATTGCCAGGACGACTAGACGGTGGACCTTTGGATCGACCCCGGTCGATCCTAACAGTGGCGACTGGGATTTTTGTTCTATAACTATTATATATTGACAAATGGATCTTTATAAAAGTAAATCTAGTGGTTCATGGTCATTTCTATGCCTATAAATAAAAGGATAGACCGCCTCTCTTTTGCTCATATTTTCTGGAGGAAGCAGCGAATCTCTGACATTCCCAATTCTCCAATCTCTTCTAAAATTGTAAATTACAAATCTATTCAAATCAAATAAACATGGATTGGAGATACTGAATTCAAATCTATAAAAAAAGGGTTGGTTCTACAAATAGGTAATCTATATTATTAAATTATCATCTTCTTTTCTTATTCCTCTTTCGGATCTACAAATCTAAATTTGTGTTTTTACATCCCCTTTGTACATAAAATGTAGATCTGTATGGTTTGGAAATTGTAATCCTAAAAGTTGTGTTCAGATTCAAGTTTAAATAACTTTCAGGCGAGTGAGAAATATGTTCATTATTTATAATAACTTATACAATTCGTTCGCATTGGCTCTGAATTATATGCCTAAATGTTTAACCTTTTTTTTTGCCAAATCTGAAATATTATGAATGGAGTTTAGATAGGATTTTTAAGCTTTTTAGTTTACTATTCTTATATTTCCTATAATTTATGTTGGATTTTTGTGGTTATCGTAGACACCCTAAATATGGAAGTCGGACCCAAAATATTGTCACATTTGTAGTGTTGTTATTCTAGACTAATAGGATTTGAGCGTAAGCATAGAATTTGTGGAATTTTAATTTTAAATAATAACCTGCTTGTGTTGATTTTGTTTGGGATTTCATTGGGTTATTGTAAATTTGTCCTTTTTTGCTCTTTTTGCATTAAAAGGCATTATTTTAAATCGACAAGGAACATAAATTAACAAAAATAAGAAGAGATGTGTAAATTCATGTATTTTTGTATGTAGTTTACAACATCTATTCGAAATAAAATATTAACCATTCTCCTTGTGATTTGAGATATGCCAATTTTCCTTTTTCATAGTTTGGGCAAAATTTACAATAATTACAGTAAATGACCTTTTTGTAAGATTTTGAATCTTAAACATGATTAAACAAATAAAGGGTTGTTTTGGTCATTAGTTTAGACCATAACATAAATTGTAATTAATAATAAAATAAAAATAGTAACTATGTTAACTCTGTTCTTAAAATATAAATATATACACATTATAATCTTATTCATCTAAATCTATGAAAATAACGCTGTTGTATTGAATAGATGTTTATTTTGTGTTGTTTCAGGTTTAAATGTTTTCATATCATAGGAATAAATGTATGGTAATAACTCCCATAATAATTGGAAAATCAATATTTATAATTGTTGTAGCAATAAACATGAAATTTATTATTATAATAAAAAGGTCATAACCATTTTTGTTTGGGGAAATGAATTAAATATGAATTAAATGTCTAACTGGTTACAATTTAAATTGTGATTAGGAATTGGGATCTGTAACTCCAGCTAGAGAAATAAATAAGCAATAAGCTTATATATATATCAGAATTAAATGGAATTAAATTACTATAGTAGTGTTTAGGTGCTGTACATATTAGATTAGACCTTTAAATTGGACTGATATAAGGCATTTAATACGGTAATTAATGCCTTGGAAAATATGACCGTTAGGATCATAAATGGCAGGAAATCTTAAATAGAAACAATAAATGGAATCAAAAGGTATTAATCGGAATTTATTTCACAATAAATGCTAAGTCCAATATGGAAATAAATAACTAAACATCCTAGAACAGGAAGTTATAGGCTTTCCTTATTTTATTGTGTCTTTATTCTTGCTTTTTGTTGGTAGTCTCTTGTATTATTGTGGTTTTGTGTTGTATCTATTGTTTCTGTGTGCATAGTTCTTTAGCCATTTCTGCAGAACTGTTTTTGTGAGCCATTGGAGAATGTATAGATTCTCCCTTTTGTTATATGTTTTTACTATTTTTGTTAGAAAAAAGTTACAGACTTTCCTTATTTTATTATAGGTAATCTTGAATTTGTATAATTAGAAATAAGGAATGGACTTAGTAGGTTAATGATGCGAGGTCAGTCGCCTTATCCGATAGAAGTTTGCACTTTTGAGCAGTCGAACAACTACTGTGAGATATCACTAACCATATGATCCCATGACGACAATTAATTGCGTAGTGAGAACCACTCTTAAAATAGGTTTACTTCAAGCATTGAGGTATTAAGTGGATGTAGGGCCTTCCTCCCCTCCGAAAGAAGAAACCATCAGGGGAATAGTTCGTAAGCATAGTCTGATTCGGGATTAGAGGTATTAAGTAATTAGATCCATTCTCAAAAGGGTATTAAGTGACCGCAAATATCGACTCCCCATAAATAAGAAGTATTAAATGGCTATTGTGTACAAGTTCGGTAATCTCCGTGTAGGCCCGGTTTCTCTAGATAATAAGTGACTATGGTGAGAGTCCGCCTTGTTATTTGGTATTAAATGACCGTTAAGGACGTGCCATAAGTTTGCCTATCCTACGGGAAGTATTAAGCGGCTTGGGTATTATCTAATAAGGTAAGCTCGATAGTAACATGGGATCGGCCAGGAAAGTCTTAAATGGTGTCGAGCTCCTACCTAAGCCTGGTTTAAGTGGCTGGTTACTATCACTCGCCTTATGCGGGGTTTGGGAATATGCGTGATTAATGGAAGCCTTAGGTTCGTAGGACTCAGTAGCAAGTGTCTCTAATTCCTAATTTCGTATTGTAAACACCTAGTGAGATATTAAGTGATCCACAGATCCTCCTTACGTTTTATTTTCAGTTAGGTCTTAAGTGGCTAGATATACAAATACGGGTTACACCCCACCTCCTTATATATTATTGAGTAATTAGAGAGCTCATCTCTTTGTTTGTTTTTTGGTAGGGTGGTTTAAAGTCTTCGTACTTATGCGTAAATGTCCTTTCAGTATTGCGTTAGCTTTATCTTGAACTACTGATCGTTATGCGTAAATATTTATAAGGTTAAGTTAGAATTACTAGCCTTGTTAGACATATGTTTTGGTGGAGACCAAACATGATACATTTGTGTATTATAGATAGTGTTATATATTTTCTACTCATCAGGACTGGTGGTTCTAACCCCCTACTCATAAGAACTCTCAGATTTATCTTGGGGAAGTCAAGTCTTAGCAAGTGTTTAAGTTTGGTTTTCAGGTCTCCTTCTCCCATGCTCGATATCAATGTGATTATTTTCCTTAAGGTATTTGCCTTAGTCAATATTAGTTTTCCTATCTTGATTCCACTATGAGTTAATTTTATTTTACTCTGATTGTGCTCGTGCTCATTTGGTTGTAGTGTAACGACCCAGAATATCTGAACCAATTTAAAAATTTTAAATTGGCTAAAATAAGGGATTTTAAATATTTAAAATAAATATTTTAAATAATAACGATGAAAAGTGAGTTTGAATCGACGTTTGAAAACGAATATAATTAATTATTATTATAAACAAGGCCTGAAATGGCGCTGCAGTTTCAAAAATTGAATTCAAACTTTGTCGGACTGTACCGGGTGCAAAACAAAATGGATTTGAGTGAAACCAAAAATATTTAAATCTGTTAGTGAATACCTTTCTAACGAATCTGAAAAATCGAAGTTTCATAGCAGAAAGCAAAAGTTACGGCCAAATGAATTTTCAGAAAGGTCGCTATGGAATTTATATAGCCCGTGAAATTGGCCATTTTGCATACGACCTCGGAATTCGACGAAACCACTTTTGTTGGATCCGAGATGTGAAGTTATTACTAGGTTTCAAATTTCATAATTTTTGAAGCTAGTATGTGAGCGTGGCAAAGGAAAATGTGTTTTGGTCAATCATAGTTAAATTGGTCGACCAGAAGTGGGCCTTTTTGCAAACGGTCTCAGAATTCGACGAAACTAGTTTTGTTGGGACCGTATCGTCAAAACATAGCTAGATTTATTTTTCTGGAATTTTTTGAATCAGTTTGTGGCCCTGGCAAATTGAAATGTACGTTCAAATTGAATATTGAATGTTATATATTTTAATTTGAAGGAAAACTGACTGAAATAGTCAAATGGGCCTACGAAACATATCCCATTGTGTTCGGAATAGGGGTAAAACGCTAGGAACGACAGTCGTTGGGTTTAGATTGGTGGTCGTGTCAGAAAACCCCTTTAAAACCCACCGGCCAATCATAATTTTTATAAAAAGAAAAGAAAAATCCCTTTTCTCTCTCCCCGATCGAAGGCGGAAGAGACTTCAATCCTTCCAGCTCCGATTCCGACCAAACCTGGAGGAATTAGCTCGTGCCACAGTTGAACTTTTTGAAGATCCTCCCGAGCTCTTCAAATCCATACCTGGTTTCGATTTTTTCATTGTGTATTTTAGGAGAACGGACGCCAGGAAGATCTCGACTTTCAGCCGCCGCCCCGCCTGATTCTGACCACCGAGCTCGCCGCCGTCAGAGGTGCAGGCGCGCCTCTCCTCCCCCTTCGACGCTGTGAAGGCCGATCGATGAATAGCTACACGGATTTCGAGATAAATCCAAACCTAGTTTTGAACCTTTCAGCTGAGGTACGGCTATATATATTTTCAACAGTTTTAACACCTTTAAACCGTTGCAAACTTTGAAAAATCATATCTTTTTCGTTTCTTGATGAAATTCAGTGAAACAAGAAACCGTGGACTCGTGTGGACGCCTTCTACATTCTGGAAGAGACCGCATATTTTTCTGAGCCTTCTGCTATTTTTGGTGGAGTGGAACCCAATGTGAGATTTCTAATTTATAAACGATATGGAAAACGACGATGTATAAATTATATAGTCGATGTATGAGTTATATAAGCGTTGTACACCTCTTGTATAAGTGTTGTATAAGTTGTACGTTCGATGTATAATTTATATATGCGTTGTAAAAATTATATATGTGTTGAAATAGAAATGAATTGCTATATATATATATATATATACACGCCCCTCGTCCACAAACCATGGACGATATTTATTGGTTGTGATTGGTGTGAAAATTGATTGATAGCGAATGGTTGATTGGGATTGTTTGTGGTTGATATTGATTGATTGTGGTTGAAAAATACCCGTTCGTGGTTGAGAAATATTTGGTTGAAACCACATAGGATTAGTTTGTGGAAATGAAATAAATATACATGCCTCCTGCGTGCGAACTAGATGCATGATTCCCCATTGTCAAAAACCGCGAGGTTTTAAGGTAGAGCGAAGTACTAGGGACGGTCCCGGTTTTAACTACCCTGTCGTTATGCTGCCGAAATTTTGAATAATATTCATGTGTTTGAATTATTTTCATTTGTTGAAACTATAATTATTCGTTGAATAGAAAACATTCATGTGTTGAATTGAAACTCATTCGTTGATTAGAAATTCATGTGTTGAATGGTATTCGTGTTTTAAATATAAAAATCACATTTTTATCATCTATATGAACTATATAAAATAATCTTGGTCTGAAAGAAATTGTTTTATAATAAAAATCCTATTTTTACTACCTATATGAACTATCTAAAATAATAGTGTTTTGAAGTGAATTGTTTTACAATAAAAATCACATTTTTATTATATAAATGAATTGTTAAAAATAGTGAAGTGTTGAAATAGAAGACAGTTAGATAGAAATATCATTTTTATCAAACGTATGAAAAGAATATAGTTTTGAAATCGAAGAATCGATATATATATTTAAATAGAATTGAAATATATCGAATAACGACGCTGCAGTTCATATTTTGAAACCGTGATTTCAAACGATTATACCGGGAGATCCGACCATTGGATTTTTCTGAAATCGCAACCGTTGGGTTCGCTGTGGAAATATCTTTCCAACGGCATCAACTTTGTAAAAATCCAACGGTTGGATTGTCTGGAATGTTTAATTCAAATCTGAAGAAAAACAGCGCCAGAATCGATTATATTTATATATATATATATATATATATATATAATTATATTTAATCGAATAACGACGCTGCAGTTCGTATTTTGAAATCGAAACTTCAAACGAGTATACCGGAAACCGGGAGATCCGACCGTCGGATTTTCCCGAAACTGGAACCGTTGGATTCGTTTTGAAAAGATCTTTCTAATGATGTAAATTTTGTGAAGATCCAACGGTTAGATTTTCAGATATGTGTAAATCAAATCTGAAGAAAAACAACGCCACGGTCGCGTTATGGCCCGAAGCATCGGTTTAAATAAATTGGCTATTTTTAAATAAATAAAAATAGGGGGAAATCGTTATAAAATATTATAAACGATATGGGTGTGAAATTTAGAATTTAACTGAAGGTTGGCTAAGTCGAATGGTTTCCTGGGTGTTGATCTGATGTTGGTTTCGGCCTTCGGGGTTAATATTTGGGAAATCGTTCTCTTACTGATTGACGGTTAGTGACTAATGAATTGAAATGATGCGTGTGTATGTTTGTGTTGCACTTGTTTGTTATATACGCGAGTTGCTCAGAAAGACCGGGTTTATCCCATTCTGAATAACTGAATCGACGATAAGAAATCGAAGATGAAGACGGTGGTCGAAGACCGGAGATCTTCACCTCGTTTGGGTGGTAACCGAGGTCCTGATTGGGAGGCATCCTGAAATATGGATAATGAGTGTTGATCGTCCAGACGTACGTGGTGATCGATGGGTTTGCGAGGTATTTAGTGCCTCCGGTTTCGTCAGACCCAGAACGGACTTGTAAATGGACTGTGTGTCTGACATTGGATTTTATTCTGTGTTGATTGATCTCTATTAAATATACATCGATAGCCAGATAGTGAAGAAAGACGCTTAAAAGCCCCTTCATCGCCCGACGGAGAATTTATTCTTTTGCTTAACGCCCTTCTCTGAAACGCACGAGCTTAGAGGTTGTATATCGATGGACATCAATCGCATGGCATGAATGGCTAGTGTGGCATGCCTGAGTGGCAAATGATCAGGGCTTCTGTTGAAAAGCAAAGTCTTGTGGTGATGATCAAAGCACTGCCTGTGTGGCGTAGCTTTGTGTATAACGTGAAATTGCGAGCCTCACACCCGGTATGAACCAGAAACGGGAGGAAGGACCTCAGGGAGGACATGCGTTTCTTTCTAGCTAGAAGTGGCGTCAGTGGTTTTACACGCCCTGACGAGTTTGACTTATGTGGTTGTTGCTATTGCGAGGCGCCTCGGTTTGATCGGACGATCCGGGTCCGATGGAGTCATTCGTTGGCTCACTTACGCCCCATAGTGCGGGGAAACGCATTGTTCAGGAATTTTAATCCACGTCGATGGACCCGCCCTGACGATCCAAGGGCCCACCTGTGTCTGGGTCCTGAGACACGGGCTAGAGCGTCTCGAAGTCGGTAAGGACTATCTTTTGCCTTGGTTCATGACGGAAATCGAATTTCCAAATACGTGACTGTGCGGCTTTGATTGTATATATATATATGGCGACATGATATATGGTACCCATGCCGTCTATGATTGATAGTTATGATTCGAAATTGTTTTTGAAACATGTAAACACTAGTAATAATATCAATTGCTTTTGTTTTATTCGTATCAAGCATATTTTGGCCATTATAAGGTAAAACTCTATCCTCTGGTTTGCGTTGCATTGTGTGATGGGAACTGAGTCTTATAATGGCTTCATTTTGATAAAAAGCATTGCGATGTTTAAAGGAATGATTTGTTTTTAAAGCACTGGCAATCCAATGGAGTAAACCCATTCCACGAAAGTGGCGTGGTCCTGTGATTAGCCATATTTTAAATGTGTTGAGTAGATTTCTCATACCAGTCCCATGACTGACTCGTAGTTTGTTTCACTTTCAAACTCGGGTGCCCCTTTTTCTACATGGGCAACCTTGTATTCAGGTTTAGCTGGCTTTCTATGGATAGCTGGAGCTGAAGATGGATTCTATCATTTATCTCTTTTTATGCTGTTCAGCTCCTATTGTACATTATGTTTGTTTTTCCGTTGTAGACATATATGTATAGTTGAACTGTATTTGTACTAAGTAAGATCCAGTATACTGTGTAACTCTGATGATTACTTTTATCCAGTGTATTCTATTGTTCATTATCTGGTGTATTTATTTAATTATGTTCTGCTATTATCTGTTTCTGTGTTATATTCCAAAGATTACCCTTGTCTCCGTCTGTACGGGAAATGGGGTCGTCACAACGTGGTATCAGAGCTTTGGTTAAGCTTAGTGCTGGAATATAACATATTAACGAACTCGTCAGAAATAGAACCAGTAGTGTTCTAGGACGGGTGACTCATTACGGATAGGATCAGTAATATCCTAGCATGAGTAAAGCAGAATGAAATTACACCTCGATAGACACATTTACATTGAAGTATGTGTTTCTGTATTTTAAATTATCTTTTCTGTGACCTGACACTTGATCTGCTGTTTGCAGAAGTACTAGAAAAATGAGTGTCAGAAATAGAAGAAATGCAGAACCAGATCTAGAGGCTCTATTTAAGAGGTATCGAAATCTGGGTGGAGCACAATTCTCGGGCAATGAATCTATTATTCAAACTCAAGTTTGGGTAAGCTCTGCAGAAAGACTATTTGAGCGTTTCCAGCTGAGAGACGACTAGAAAAGATTAGTAGCATCTTGGGCACTCAATGGAGAAGCTTTAATCTGGTGGGAAACAATCATCAAAGATAATCCAGAAGGTGATATCACCTGGGATAGATTCAAAGAGATTTTCCTAGGAAGATTTACTCCTCCTGAAGTGACTGAGCGATTATGTGATGAATTCTCTTATCTGATTCAAGGGGATATGACCATCCCAGAATATCATAAGAAATTCAACAAACTTTCTCACTTTGCTCCTCATCTGATTCAAGATCCAAAGAGGAAAAATATGAGATTTATTCATGGCCTGCAAAGGAGATATCAGAATAGTGTGATGAGGAGTGTGAAGCTTCCTTTTTCAGAAATGATATACATGACTTATCAGTATGAAGATCTCCATAAGAAAGGAATGTTGCGCGACGAAGAAGAAGTCTGTTCTAGGGACAAAGAAGAGTCGGAAACTGATATTCCTGAAGCCAGTACGAGGTCTGAGGGCAATAAGAAGCCCAGTGCCAAGAGGAAAAGGGCCAGAGCTGAGAAAGAACCCGTAACGACCGCTGTATGCAATAACTGCCATAAAAAGGGGCATTTGTCGATAAATTGAGGGCCCTTAAAGAAATGAAGCAAGGGTGGATTCAAACCCGGTGGGAAGTCTCGAGAAGGTAGGAAATGCCGAAAGTGCCATCATGCTGGTCATATTGAGAAGAATTGCTAGCTATTAAAGAAAGAATCTGAAGCAGTACACCTAAATGAAGTAGCAGAAACTTCTGAGCCCTCAGCTAGTCAAGGAAGGCCAGATGTTTTAGAAGGCACGCTAACTGTCAAAGATATTCCAGTTAAAGTACTGTTTGACACAGGCACGTCACGAAGCTTCATTGCCAAAAATGCAGCTAGGAAGCTGGATATGAATTTGAAGAAGCTCAAGGAACCAATGACTGTCCAGAACCCGGTTGGGGGTTCCATTGATCTCAGTTGGGTTTGTGGAGTGCCGGTTTCTTTTTCTCGTTATCGGTTTCCTACCATCGCGGTCGTCATGAATTTTAAAGAGTTTGATCTTATCTTGGGGTTAGACTGGTTGACCAAATATGAAGCTGAAGTTAAATGCGCCGACAGAGTCGTAAAGGCGAAGATTAAATCAGGTGATTATATAACCATTCCCTGTGACGGTCAGAATGCTTATAAAAAAGACTTCTGGGCAGCTCTCGATGTTTCTCCAGCCCAAATGGAAAATATCCCTGAAGTCACAGAGAATATTCCTGACCTCATCAAAGATATTTATGTCGTCAAGAACTATGCGGATGTGTTCGAAGAAGTTGTTCGCTTACCTCCGCAAAGAGAAATAGATTTCAAGATCGCTTTGATTCCCAATGCAAGGCCGGTAGTTCACGCTATTCGAAGAATGTCCTTGAAAGAGAAAGAAGAACTTGACAATCAAACACGACAGTTAGTATAGAAGGGTCTGATCAGGCCTAGTTTCTCTGATTGGGGTGCAGCAGTGGTGTTTGTCCCAAAATCTGACGGTACTCTACGGCTATGTGTGGATTATCGTGATTTAAACAAACAGACAATAAAGAACAAATATCCATTGCCGCGGATTGATGATTTGTTGGATCGATTAAATGGCGCACAAGTATTTTCACGAATGGACCTAGCTACAGGCTTCCATCAGCTTCGAATTGCCGAAGAGTGTGTTCCAATGACAGCATTCAGAGGTCCCGACTTATTCTACGAGTGGTTAGTAATGCCATTCGGCTTGTGTAACGCTCCAGCTTACTTCGTCGATCTGATGAATAGAGTGTTCAGATTGGTTTTGAATAAATTTGTTCTAGTCTTTATTGACGATATTCTAATCTTCTCTAAATCAAAGGCCGAACATGAAAAGCATTTGGAACAGGTTCTGGAAATCCTCAAAAGGAATGTATTAAAAGCCAAACTATCTAAATGTATATTCTGGCAGGATGAAGTGAAATTTCTAGGCCACGTCATATCTAAAGAAGGAATTGCTGTGGATCCAAGTAAAATCACAGCTATTCAGAACTGGAAGCAGCCCAGTACTCCTACAGAAGTCCACAGTTTTCTCGGATTGGCTAGTTATTACCGGAAGTTCGTTAAAAACTTTTCGAAGATATCTGGTCACTTAACGAAGCTTACAAAGAAATACTCTAAATTCAAATGGACTCCAGATAGTGAGGAGGCTTTTGAAGAGCTAAAATTAAGATTAACTACTGCTCCAGTGTTAACCATTATTGACGGCAATCGGGATTTAAAAGTCTGGACTGATGCTTCTAGAGAAGGCCTTGGCGCAGTGTTAATGCAAAGGGGCCAAGTGATTGCTTATGCTAGCCATCAGCTGAAGCCGCACGAGAAAAACTACGTAACTCATGATCTTGAGTTATTGGCTATAGTATTCGCCTTGAAAATCTGGAGACATATCTTCTGGGTGAGAGATTTGAACTATTTACATATCACCAGTCGTTAAAGTATCTGTTCACCCAGAAAGACTTGAATCTGAGGCAGCAACGTTGGCTGGAGTTTCTTGCAGCATATGACTTTGAGATTATATACACTCTAGGGAAAGCCAAGGTCGTAGCCGATGCGATAAGCCGAAAGAATGAAATGATCGCCAGTTTTATTATCACGACTTCGTTGCTAGATAAAATATTTGCTATTCAGAAGGATGATCACTTCATTCAGAAGATCAGAGAGATAATTTAGAAGGGCGAACCCTCGAGTTTTCAGGTTGATAATGAGAGGATTCTAAGGCTGAAAGGTCGAATATGTGTTCCTAACATTGCTGAACTCCGAAAGGAAGTTCTGGATGAATGCCACAAGTCAAAACTTAGTATCCATCCGGGAGTAAGCAAAATGTATAATGACATCAAATGCACTTTCTGGTGGAGGTCGATGAAGAGGGACATTTCTTTATATGTTAGCCGATGCCCTACTTGCCAGCTAGTCAAAAGCGACCAACAAAAACTTGCTGGATTATTGCAACCGCTAGACGTTCCAGGCTGGAAGTGGGAACATATTTCTATGGATTTCATAGATGGTCTGCCCAGAACCAGAAAAGGGAATGACAGTATTTGGGTGATCGTAGATCACTTCACGAAGACCGCCCATTTCATACCTGTCAGATCAAGCAGAACTGCTCAGAGTCTGGCGCAGATATATTTCAAGGAAATTGTTAGACTACATGGAGTGCCACTCAGTATAGTTAATGATAGAGATACAATATTTACTAGCAAATTCTGGGAGGCATTTCAAGCAGAGCTGGGAACAAAACTGAACTTGAACACCGCCTATTATCCTCAGACAGATGGTCAGACTGAGAGGGTGAATCGTATTTTAGAAGATCTATTGCGGGCTTGTGTTCTAGATTTAAGTGGATCATGGGAAGACCATCTGCATTTAGCTAAATTCTCATATAATAACAGCTACTAGGCGAGCCTGACAATGTCGTCATTCGAAGCGTTGTATGGTAGACCATGCCGATCTCCTGCCTGTTGGGTCGAACCCGGTAATAGACTTGTGTTGGGGCCAGATATGATCCGAGAAGCTGCCGACAAAATCGACTTTATTAAGAAGCGATTACTTGCCGCTCAAAGCCGACAAAAGAGCTATGCCGATAGGAGAAGAAGAGATATATCCTTTGCTGTTGGCGACTATGTATATTTGAAAGTATCGCCGATGAGAGGAGTTATCCGGTTCGGTAAAACTGGAAAGTTGGCGCCCAAATTCATTGGTCTGTTTCCTATTCTGGAACGGATCGGGACTCTCGCATATAGGGTTAAATTGCCAGATTGGTTGCGCGGAGTGCATGATGTATTTCACATATCTCAACTTCGAAAGCACGTTCATGATCCAGACTTGATCGTGGAAGAAGCAGCGCAACAGGATATTGAAATTACCCCTGAATTAGCTGTGAGAAGAGAGCCGCTAAAGATCATCGGCAAAGAAACCAAAGAGCTGAGGAACAAGAAGGTTCACTTAGTCAAAGTGCAATGGAGTGGAGATCCACGAGATTGTACTTGGGAAACTGAGGAGAGCATTCAGAAAGCCTATCCTAGATGCCGAGTAGATATCTCTGATTGACTCCGGTGCAAGGTAAATTTACCATACTTTGCATTACCAATTAGTTCTCTATTCTGTTGTTATTTTCTTTCCATGGATGTGCACTTTTAATTCTATGCTCTGAATGATTTTAAAAGAATATAGAAATTGATTAGTATATTTTTGAAAAGTTAAAAACAATTTGATTGTTGTTTGTGTTGTGTGATTGTAGATTTGATTAATTGAATTATTAAAACGATAGTTAATTTAACCAATAAGGGAATAATGGTAGAATTTATTCATTTAAATCACACATTAAACTGATTAGAAAATAGATATAATATATATATGTGCATTATATATGTTTGAACAGGTAAATGGATTAGCTGTTGAGTAAAGAATTTTATTTGCGTGCCCGACAAATAGGTAAACCTTAATGAGTTGGATGCGAAATATTATTATATCAACTCCTGTGAATGCCATTGGATGCGGAGTGCTGGTTGTTCTGTGTGAAATAATAAATATCGCCATAGGATAGTAACAATTAATTTCGAACTACACTGCATGGCATACTTCTGAAGATAGGCATACTTCATCATATACCACATAAGAATTGGGAGCTTGTGTGACGAGGTGGAAGATTTACCATACGAGCGAGAGGCTTGTATGGCGATGACTATATTTTATAGGTTGAACTGATGACTGATATGGACTATTTAAATTGTAACAATAAAATTGCCAGATTAATAAAAACCCCACACAGGTCTAGAGTTGACAATAATCATGTCTCTCTAGTTATTAGATACGGCACATGGACTATTTATTTCCCATACGGGACGAGGTGACGAGGATTTATCCTCTGAAGCATTTAAAATACACACTCCCTCAGGCTTTGACAGGGTGACGAGAATTTATTCTCTGGAGTTATTATCAATATAGGCTCCCCTGTAAACACCAGAATATATCACTATAAATATGTGTATGCTTATTAGGATTTATTGGGTACCTAATACGGCCCAATAAATTTCCAAACCTCTCCCCGTACAAAGGAGGTTATGGCGAAATTTTTCGAAAATTCCGGGTGTTAGCCAAATTTTTGAAGAATTTGAAAATTCTCAAAAACTGAAAAGTTGGAGAATGGAAGCCAGATCGAACGTAGAGTTGATTAATCAAACCACTTTCGACTTTGTTCCTTTTCGGGGACGAAAAGTTTTAAGTGGGGGAGATTGTAACGACCCAGAAAATCTGAACCAATTTAAAATTTTTAAATTGGCTAAAATAAGGGATTTTAAATATTTAAAATAAATATTTAAAATAAATATTTAAAATAATAATGATGAAAAGTGAGTTTGAATCAACGTTTGAAAACGAATATAATTAATTATAATTATAAACAAGGCCTAAAATGGCGCTGCAGTTTCAAAAATTGAATTCAAACTTTGTCGAACTGTACTGGGTGCAAAACAAAACGGATTTGAGTGAAACCAAAAATATTTAAATCTGTTAGTGAATACCTTTCTAACGAATCTGAAAAATCGAAGTTTAATAGCGGAAAGCAAAAGTTATGGCCAAATGAATTTTCAGAAAGGTCGCTATGGAATTTATATAGCCCGTGAAATTGGCCATTTTGCATACGACCTCGGAATTTGACTAAACCACTTTTGTTGGATCCGAGATTTGAAGTTATTGCTAGGTTTCAAATTTCATAATTTTTGAAGCTAGTATGTGAGCGTGGCAAAGGAAAATGTGTTTTGGTCAATTAAAGTTAAATTGGATCGACCAGAAATGGGCCTTTTTGCAAATGGTCTCAGAATTCGACGAAACTAGTTTGTTGGGACCGTATCGTCAAAACATAGCTAGATGTAATTTTTCTGGAATTTTTCGAATCAGTTTGTGGCCCTGGCAAATTGAAATGTATGTTCAAATTGAATATTGAATGTTATATATTTTAATTTGAAGGAAAACTGACTGAAACAGTCGAATGGGCCTACGAAACATATCCCATTGTGTTCTGAATGGGGGTAAAACGCTAGGGACGACAGTCGTTGGGTTTAGATTGGTGGTCGTGTCAGAAAACCCCTTTAAAACCCACCGACCAATCATAATTTTTATAAAAAAAATCCCTTTTCTCTCTCCCCGATCGAAGGCGGAAGAGACTTCAATCCTTCTAGCTCCGATTCCGACCTAACCAGGAGGAATTAGCTCGTGCCACAGTTGAACTTTTTTTCCCGAGCTGTTCAAATCCATACTTGGTTTCGATTTTTTCATTGTGTATTTTGGGAGAACGGACGCCAGGAAGATCTCGACTTTCAGCCGCCGCCCCGCCTGATTCTGACTACCGAGCTCGCCGCCGTTAGAGGTGCAGGCGCGCCACTCCTCCCCCTTCGACGCTGCGAAGGCCGATCGAAGAATAGCTACACGGATTTCGAGATAAATCCAAACCTAGTTTTGAACCTTTTAGCTGAGGCACGGCTATATATATTTTCAACAGTTTTAACACCTTTAAACCGTTGCAAACTTTGAAAAATCATATCTTTTCCGTTTCTTGACGAAATTCAGTGAAACAAGAAACAGTGGACTCGTGTGGATGCCTTCTACATTCTAGAAGAGACCGCATATTTTTCTGAGCCTTCTGCTATTTTTGGTGGAGGGGAACCCAATGTGAGATTTCTAATTTATAAACGATATGGAAAACGACGATGTATAAATTATATAGTCGATGTATGAGTTATATAAGCGTTGTACACCTCTTGTATAAGCGTTGTATAAGTGGTACGTTCGATGTATAAGTTATATATGCATTGTAAAAATTATATATGTGTTGAAATAGAAGTGAATTGCTATATATATATATATATATATATATATATATATACGCCCCTCGTCCACAAACCATGGACGATATTTATTGGTTGTGATTGGTGTGAAAATTGATTGATAGCGAATGGTTGATTGGGATTGTTTGTGGTTGATATTGATTGATTGTGGTTGAAAAATACCCGTTCGTGGTTGAGAAATATTTGGTTGAAACCACATAGGATTAGTTTGTGGAAATGAAATAAATATACATGCCGCCTGCGTGCGAACTAGATGCATGATTCCCCATTGTCAAAAACCGCGAGGTTTTAAGGTAGAGCGAGGAGCCGTACTAGGGACGGTCCCGGTTTTAACTATCTGCCGTTATGCTGCCAAAATTTTGAATAATATTCATGTGTTTGAATTATTTTCATTTGTTGAAACTATATTTATTCGTTGAATAGAAAACATTCATGTGTTGAATTGAAACTCATTCGTTGATTAGAAATTCGTGTGTTGAATGGTATTCATGTTTTAAATATAAAAATCACATTTTTATCATCTATATGAACTATATAAAATAATCTTGGTTTGAAAGAAATTGTTTTATAATAAAAATCCTATTTTCACTACCTATATGAACTATCTAAAATAATAGTGTTTTGAAGTGAATTGTTTTACAATAAAATCACATTTTTATTACATAAATGAATTGTTAAAAATAGTGAAGTGTTGAAATAGAGGACAGTTAGATAGAAATATCATTTTTACCAAACGTATGAAAAGAATATAGTTTTGAAATCGAAGAATCGATATATATATTTAAATAGAATTGAAATATATCGAATAACGACGCTGCAGTTCGAATTTTGAAACCGTGATTTCAAACGATTATACCGGGAGATCCGACCATCAGATTTTCCTGAAATCGCAACCGTTGGGTTCGCTGTGGAAATATCTTTCCAACGGCACCAACTTTGTAAAAATCCAACGGTTGGATTGTTTGGAATGTTTAATTCAAATCTGAAGAGAAACAGCGCCAGAATCGATTATATTTATATATATACATAAATATAATTATATTTAATCGAATAACGACACTGTAGTTCGTATTTTGAAATCAAAACTTCAAACGAGTATACCGGGAGATCCGACCGTCGGATTTTCCCGAAACTGGAACCGTTGGATTCGTTTTGAAAAGAACTTTCTAATGATGTAAAATTTGTGAAGATACAACGGTTAGATTTTCAGATATGTGTAAATCAAATCTGAAGAAAAACATCGCCACGGTCGCGTTATGGCCCGAAGCGTCGGTTTAAATAAATTGTCTATTTTTAAATAAATAAAAATAGGGGGAAATCATTATAAAATATTATAAACGATATGGGTGTGAAATTTAGAAATTAACTGAAGGTTGCCTAAGTCGAATGGTTTCCTGGGTGTTGATCTGATGTTGGTTTCGGCCTTCGTGGTTAATATTTGGGAAATCGTTCTCTTACTGATTGACGGTTAGTGACTAATGAATTGAAATGATGTGTGTGTATGTTAGTGTTGTGCTTGTTTATTATATACGCGAGTTGCTCAGAAAGACAGGGTTTATGCCATTCTGAATAACTGAATCGACGATAAGAAATCGAAGATGAAGGCGGTGGTCGAAGACCGGAGATCTTCACCTCGTTTGGGTGGTAACCGAGGTCCTGATTGGGAGGCATCCCGAAATATGAATAATGAGTGGTGATCGTCCAGACGTACGTGGTGATCGATGGGTTTGCGAGGTATTTAGTGCCTCCGGTTTCGTTCAGACCCAGAACGGACTTGTAAATGGACTGTGTATCTGACATTGGATTTTATTCTGTGTTGATTGATCTCTATTAAATATACATCTGTTTGGCGGCAGAGAATTTATTCTTTTGCTTAACGCCCTTCTCTGAAACGCACGAGCTCAGAGGTTGTATATCGATGGACATCAGTCGCATGGCATGAATTGCTAGTGTGGCATGCCTGAGTGGCAAATGATCAGGGCTTCTGTTGAAAAGCAAAGTCTTGTGGTGATGATCAAAGCACCGCCTGTGTGGCGTAGCTTTGTGTATAACGTGAAATCGCGAGCCTCACACCCGGTATGAACCAGAAACGGGAGGAAGGACCTCAGGGAGGACATGCGTTTCTTTCTAGTTAGAAGTGGCGTCAGTGGTTTTACACGCCCTGACGAGTTTGACTTATGTGGTTGTTGCTGTTGCGAGGCGCCTCGGTTTGATCGGACGATCCGGGTCCGATGGAGTCATTCGTTGGCTCACTTACGCCCCATAGGGTGGGGAAACACATTGTTCAGGAATTTTAATCCTCTTCGATGGACCCGCCCTGACGATCCAAGGGCCCACCTGTGTCTGGGTCCTGAGACACGGGCTAGAGCGTCTCGAAGTCGGTAAGGACTATCTTTTGCCTTGCATCATGACGGAAATCAAATTTCCAAATACGTGACTGTGCGGTTTTGATTGTATATGTATATGGCGACATGATATATGGTACCCATGTCGTCTATGATTGATAGTTATGATTCGAAATTGTTTTTAAAACATGTAAACACTAGTAATAATATCAATTGCTTTTGTTTTATTCATATCAAGCATATTTTGGACATTATAAGGTAAAACTCTATCCTCCGGTTTGCGTTGCATGGTGTGATGGGAACTGAGTCTTATAATGGCTTCATTTTGATAAAAAGCATTGCGATGTTTAAAGGAATGATTTGTTTTTAAAGCACTGGCAATCCAATGGAGTAAACCCGTTCCACGAAAGTGGCGTGGTCCTGTGATTAGCCATATTTTAAATGTGTTGAGTAGATTTCTCATACCAGTCCCATGACTGACTCGTAGTTTGTTTCACTTTCAAACTCGGGTGCCCCTTTTTCTACACGGGCAGCCTTGTATTCAGGTTTAGCTGGCTTTCTCTGGATAGCTGGAGCTGAAGATGGATTCTATCATTTATCACTTTTTATGCTGTTCAGCTCCTATTGTACATTATGTTTGTTTTTCCGCTGTAGACATATATGTATAGTTGAACCGTATTTGTACTAAGTAAGATCCAGTATACTGTGTAACTCTGATGATTACTTTTATCCAGTGTATTCTATTGTTCATTATCTGGTGTATTTATTTAATTCTGTTCTGCTATTATCTGTTTCTGTGTTATATTCCAAAGATTACCCTTGTCTCCGTCTGTACGGGAAATGGGGTCGTCACAACGTGGTATCAGATTTATACTCTTCATACTTGGATGAGTTTGAGTTTCGGTTTTTGTCGAAACTCTGGCTTAGAAAACTACGGGGTGTTACATCTATTATGAAGATGTGCTTAATATTACTTGAATCACAGGACACTTAAAATTTTATTTTTAAAAAACACATGATCAACTCATACCAAACAACAAATTAACCAACAATCTTATTCTAGCGTTGTAAAAAGGCACCAAAATTGGATTTACGAGATGTCATTAAGTCATGTAAAAAAGGTCCTTTAACTAGAAATAAAATCAAACAATCCTCAATTTTTTGATGACCGATTACCTTTATTTTAAACCTAATTCTACCAAAAATGGTTCTCGGTAAACCATCATGTTTTTCTCATTTTTAGATCGCTTATTGTCGAATATAACTTTCCACAAGTGGTAAAATTGTACACCGCTTTATTCGGATGAAGTCCCAAAGGAGTGTTTTTCTTTCTATTTTTTCCCATGTAAATTTCCCCTAAAATCCGTCCACTTATCGAAAAATGAAGTGCCTTTAACAACACATATTAATTTTGTTACTTATCTTTAAAAATAGTGTGGTGCTAAGGGCACCCCAGTTTACTCTTCATATTACCGCTACTAAAAAATAGCATAAGAATTATCATTACACTCTTCTTAATACCATACATAAAAAATAGGGTTTATCACACCACCGTTACCTTATTTCCGGATTTACTACCATGAGTTTTGTTTCCAGCTAATTCAACCATCTTTCTCCTCACAAAAATTCAATAAGACTAAAAGAATGCATACCTAAATATACAAAAGACATAAATAAGGTTTGACTTAAGCAAACCAAAAGAGGAAGTGAGAGATTAGGGCTTCAAATGGTAAGAATTTGAATTTTCCGTGGGAAAGATGAAGTAGAAAGTGGTTATTTTTGATTAGGGTTGACTACCTGATTAATTCGGCAAATACTGGTTGGGTGGGAGATTAGAATGAAGAGGTAATGCGGTATAAGAAAGCATACAAAATTTAATGTGTTTTTTATTTTTTTAATTGTGGTATTAGAAAGAGGATATTGGGGTGTCCTTAGCACCAAACTAAAAATACTTCTCTATTTTTATGTCTGTCAATTTTTTGTAAAGTTCACTGGTTTTTTACTCAAACGTAAAACTTCGGTTCGATCTCATTCAAACTAAAAGGAAACCACTGGAATTCAGTTGCCAACTCCAGAACGCATGTCTTCGTTAAAATCTCATTCCACTCCTTTCTTTCGGACTCATGGTTTTAAAGTTCTTCCAGCTTATTTCCAAACTGAAAAGGTAAATTTTGATTTCTTGCAAATATATTTGCTATCTATATTCATGAGGAAGAACTCTTCCATTTTTGCATCTTCATCGCAAAATTTATATTATGGACCAATGTTTATCTGTTATTTACTAGTTGAGAATGGTGTAGACTATCTCTATTTCCTGCAATTTTCTCCTGCATTGTACCAAACTTTGGAATTCACATAGTCAAGGAACGATGTCTTTTAGAAGTTGTTGAAGTGTAAAAAGAACGATCATTTAGTCTTTCGGTTCTATTTATAGGACTACTCTCTCCATTTAAGACTGTGCATCTTCTCTGTCTTCCCTTCAGTAATTTTGAATTCAAACAAAGAAAACAGTTGTAAGAAACAAGGTTAATAATTTTGTTGGAATATTTTGTGAATTTATTAAAAAATTAAGAATAAAAAAAAAATTGAGCCGTTGTAAGTTAATAACGGTAACATATATTTGAGCCATTATTGTAATGCAATTAATGTAATAGAGCCGTTGAAATTCTCTAACGATAATATATTTACATATACGTAAATATTTATGAGCCATTAATGCATAGAGCCGTTGGAAGTTATAAACGGTATTATATTTTGTATCAGTAATTTTATTTTGGAGTTGTTACATTTGCATAACAGTTATGGGTGTGTGTGTATATATATATATATATATATATATACACATATATACATGTATATGATTGAGCTGTTACAAAATATAAATAGAATTAACTAAATGCAATGAATGGTAATAAATTAATATTTATTAACATTCATCTCTTTTTTGAAACGTATGCAATTTACGTATTGCAAATTTCTTTGAATGTTTCTTTCATTTAATATGGCATTAATTGCAGTCCAATTCTCCTCCCACTAGAATTGCTACAGTTTCTTCTATATAAGAACTTGGTTATAGACCAGGAACAGAACATAGAATACAGAATATAAAAGGAAAAATCTCTCTCTCTTCCTCTTCCATAGAAAGAAAAAAATTATATTTTTTTCTATCTTCTACTTTACCATTCTTTGACAAAAATAGAAAGAAAAATATACATGAGCAGTATTATTTTTAGAGTGCAAAGTGAATCGGGTTCATATGTGCAAATGATCCGATATAGAAAGAAAAACAAGGAAGAGGCTGTTTTATCCCAGAGGCGGCGGCAAACAGTACGAACTACTTTGCACCTTGAGTAGATCGCCGAAACGTCTTCAAGAAAGTGACCTAGTCCACGACTCAGCCGAACCATTGTTTCCAACAATTTTGAAGACGTTACTCGAAAAACAATTGCTTCGACTGTAAATCTTGACAATGCTGCCCCGTCATCCGAGTTTCAATTTTTCAATGGCTAGTAGAGATGCATCACATAAGTTTTGAAATAGCTTTTGAGATCATCTCCAAAGGTATGACTTTATATGAACAGTTATATTGCTGTTATAATTAAGAAACTGCTCTAAGTTTGAAAAGAATTTGTCTATTATTATTATTTTGGATTATGCATCGACTTGCAAATTAAGAAAAATCAATTAGAAGACTATTGGAAAAACAATAGTTAATCTTATAAGTCCTGAAATTGATTTTGAATGGAATAAATTTGGTCAAAGATTGATTAAGATTAAGAAAACAATATAAATATAATTATGTTGTTAACTAAAGATTGTGATGTTATATTCATTCATGTTAAGCTAAAACAACTGTTTTAGAGAACCGTGTGAAAGTGCATGTATGATTTATTAAGGTGTATATTAATAGTTTACTAATCAGTAAAATTAGTAAAAGAAAATTTTTTTTTTACAAGAAGCATATATTTAGAAATTTGTCCTTCTTGTTTAGAGAATTTTAAATGAGGCAATAAAATGTTTGTAATTGAACATTTAATTGTGTGATAAATGTTATTAAACAACATTTAATGATATAATGAATGAGAGTAATCACATTTGATCGGTGATTAACATTATAGTAAAACTCAATTAGTGAATTTAAAGTTGTAATAGACTTTAAATATTAGTATAAGATTAATTGTTTACTTTTGATCATATATGATGATTATGGAAGATTTCTTTTTATTAGAAAATCTGAATTTCAGATTTATTTCATGTGAGAGCTAATTGAAGTAATGAGCTTATACACAAAATCAGTATCATATTACATTTATTGATGATTGTTCCGATGTTGTTATTTACAACTTATGAACAATAGTAATTAAAGGGAATTTGTTTTGAAAGTGTCATTAGAATAGGCACTATTTGACTGTAAATTTTGGAAAATGTCTTTATTATAAATTGACATTAATTAAGTGCATATTTATTTGGAAAATTTCATTAAAATTTTGGTATTATTGAAATGCATATATTTATTTGGAAATGTCAAAATAAATTGATGCATATATTATTTGAAAATGTAATTAAAAATTTGACATTAACAGAATGCGTATGTTATTTGAAAAATGTCAGTAAGAATTGACATTAATAGAACGCAAAATTATTTGGAAATGTCACTAAATATTTGACATTAATAAAACGTGTATGTTATTTGATAATGTCATTGAGAATTGACATTAATTTGATGAACAAGTTTTTGCGTCAAAATATTTTGACATACTTTATATGCATAAATTTAAAAAATGTCACTAATAAAAGTTGACATTAATTAATTGTGAATTTAGAAAATGTTACAGGAAATAACATTAATTGAATGACATTTATTTAACAATAAATGCATATACATTTTTAAAGATGTCATTAAATGAAAAAATTTATTGAATGAATAACGAACATTCATTAAGTAGTCATGTAATCAAATGACTTTGGATGAATGTATAGATGAAGAATCTTATAGTATAGTTTTTAATTTGAGAAAAATAGTGGGGGTTTGTGACGACCCCAAATCCCGTACTGACGGAGACAAGGGTTTTCTTTGGAATATAACACAGAAACAGATAATAGCAGAATAGAATAATTAAATACACCAGATAATGAACAATAGAATATACTGGATAAAAGTAATCATCAGAGTTACACAGTATACAGGATCATACTTAGTACAAATACAGTTCAGCTATACATAAATGTCTACAACGGAAACAAACAAAATATGTACAATAGGAGCTGAACAGCATAAAAAGAGATAAATGATAGAATCCATCTTCAGCTCCAGCTATCCAGAAAGAACCAGCTAAACCTGAATACAAGGCTGCCCGTGTAGAAAAAGGGGCACCCAAGTTTGAAAGTGAAACAAACTACGAGTCAGTCATGGGACTGGTATGAGAAATCTACTCAACATATTTATAATATGGCTAATCACAAGACCACGCCACTTTCGTGGAATGGGTTTACTCCATTGGATTGCCAGTGCTTTAAAACAAATCATTCTTTGAAAACAACGCTATGCTTTTTATAAAAATCAAACCATTATAAGACTCAGTTCCCATCACACAATGCAACGCAAACCGGAGGATAGAGTTTTTACCTTATAACGGCCAAAATATGCTTGATACGAATAAAACAAAGGCATTTGATATTACTACTAGTGTTTATATGTTTCGAAAACAATTTCAAATCATAACTATCAATCATAGACGACATGAGCGTCCCATGCCACTATGTCGCCATATTTAGGTATACAATCAAAACCGCACGATGTCGTATTTGGAAATTGGATTTCCGTCATGAACCAAGGCAAAAGATAGTCCTTACCGAATTCGTGACTCTCTAGCCCGAGCCACAGGATCAGAACGCATCAACCCTTTAGATCGTCAGGGCCGGTCCACCGATGTGGATTATTATGCCTGAACAATACGTTTCCCCGCCCTTTGGGGCGTAAACGAGCCAACGAATGACTCCATCGGACCCGGATCGTCCGATCAAACCGAGGTGCCTCGCAACAGCAACAACCACACAGGTGAAAAGTATATAAATGTCAGGGCTGGTAGGTCGCTGACACCACCCTAGCTAGAAAGAAACGCATGCCCTCCCTGAGGTCCTTCTCCCGTTTCTGGTTCATACCGGGGTGTGAGGCTCGCGAATTCACATTATACACAAAGCTACGCCACACAGGCGGTGCTTTGATCATCACCACAAGACTTTGCTTTTCAACAGAAGCATTGATCATTTGCCACTTAGGCATGCCACACTAGCAATTCATGCCATGTGACTGATGTCCATCGATATACCACCTTTGAACTCGTGCGTCTCAGAGAAGGGCGTTAAGCAAAAGAATAAATTCTCCGCCGCCAAACAGATGTATATTTAACAGAGATCAATCAACAAAGAATAAAATCCAATGTCAGACATACAGTCCATTTACAAGTCTGTTCTGGGTCTGAACGAAACCGGCGGCACTAAATACCTCGCAAACCCATCGATCACCACGTACGTCTGGACGATCACCACTCATTATCCATATTTCGGGATGCCTCCCAATCAGGACCTCGGTTACCATCCAAACGAGGTGAAGATCTCTGGTCTTCGACCACCGTCTTCTTCTTCGAATTTCAATCGTCGGTCAATTATTTGAAATGAGAATTAACTCGGCCTTTTCAAATAATTCACGTATATTTAGAATTTCAAATCAATTTATTTCAATGGTTAAATCATTCGACAACACCAATTTTGTTCTTTAATGTAATTTTCACACCGAACACATTCAACCATCAAATACCACATAAATCGAGCAAATTCAGTTTATTTCCATTCCATATCGTTTATGATATTTTATAACGATTTATCGCTATTTTTATTTATTTTAAAATAGCCAATTTATTCAAAACGACGCTTCGGGCCATAACGCGGCCGTGGCGCTGTTTTTCTTCAGATTTGATTTACACAATCTGAAAATCTAACCGTTGGATCTTTACAAAATTTACATCATTAGAAAGATCTTTTCAAAACGAATCCAACGGTTCTAGTTTCGGGAAATTCTGACGGTCGGATCTCCCGGTATAATCGTTTGAAGTTTCGATTTCAAAATACGAACTGCAGCGTCGTTATTCGATTTAATATAATTATATTTATATATATATATATATATATATATAATCGTTTCTGGCGCTGTTTTTCTTCAGATTTGAATTAAACATTCCAGACAATCCAACTGTTGGATTTTTACAAAGTTGGTGCCGTTGGAAAGATATTTCCAAGGCGAACCCAACGGTTGCGGTTTCGGGAAAATCCAATGGTCGGATTTCCCGCACTAGTTGTTTGAAATCACGGTTTCAAAACACGAACTGCACGGCCACGTTTCGTTTTAATTTTATTTATATTTATATATTTATATAAATATAGTTTATTCAACAATTTCAATATCGTTTTCACTTCAAATATTTCACTAACGCCTTTAAATTTTGGAAAATTTCGCCATAACCTCCTTTGTACGGGAGGGGCTGGGAAAATTCCCAAATAGCCACACGGGCGTCTCATGTCAAAAAGAAAAAGAAAAAGCCAAGCGGCTAGCCAACAGGCTCATAAAATCATCACCCAAACAAAACAGTAAATGTGTACCTATTTGTCGGGCGCAAAATTTTATTCCTCTTCTCTAGCCCCTTTGCTATAACCTGTTCAATAAATATGCATGTACATATATACAGTTCTTATCATTTATCATTTTCCATTCAACTTCATTTTTGATTCCATTTGGTTTAAAAACACCATTCATTCTAATGTTGCATGCATAGGCAAAAATCATATCATTAGCTAATTAATGAATATTTTAACTCATGCATATTTATTTGAACGAGTGGCTATTTTTAACACTTCACATTTCAACAATTCATGTATATAATAAAAATGTGATTTTTGTTGTAAAACAATTCATTTCAAAACACTATTATTTTATATAGTTTATACAGGTAATAAAAATAGGATTTTTCTTATAAAAACAATTTGATTATCGTTTGTGTTATGTGTTAGTAAATTTGATTAATTGAATTATTGAAACAATAGTTAATTTAATCAACAATAGAATGAATGGTAGAATTTATTCGATTAAATCACACATTGAACTGGTTTGAAAATAGATGGAAATATATAAACTTGTGCATTATATATGTTTGAACAGGAAATGGATTAGCTGTTGAGTAAAGATTTTATTTGCGTGCCCGACAAATAGGTAAACCTTAATGAGTTGGATGCGAAATATTATTATATCAACTCCTGTGAATGCCATTGGATGCGGAGTGCTGGTTTTTCTATGTGAAATAATAAACGTCGCCATAGGATAGTAAAAATTAATTTTGAACTACATTACATGGCATACTTCTGAAGATAGGCATACTTCATCATATACCACATAAGCATTTGGAGCTTGTGTGACGAGGTGGAAGATTTACCATACGAGCGAGAGGCTTGTATGGCGATGACTATATTTTACAGGTTGAACTGATGACTGATATGCACTATTTAAATTATAACGATTAAATTGCCAGATTCATAAAAACCCCACATGGGTCTGCAGTTGACAATAATCACGTCTCTCTAGTTATTAGATACGGCACATGGACTATTTATTTCCTACACGGGGCAGGGTGACGAGAATTTATTCTCTGGAGTTATTATCAATACATGCTTCCCTGTAAACACCAGAATATATCACTATAAATATGTGTATGCTTATTAGGATTTATTGGATACCTAATACGGCCCAATAAATTTCCAAACCCCTCTCCGTACAAAGGAGGTTATGGCGAAATTTTTCAAAAATTCCGGGTGTTAGCCAAATTTTTGAAGAATTTGAAATTTCTCAGAAACTGAAAAGTTGGAGAATTGAAGCTAGATCGAACGTAGAGTTGATTAATCAAACCACTTTGATACCAAATTGAGACGACCCTAAACCCCGTACTGACGGTGGCAAGGGTAATCCGTGGAATATAACACATAAATAGATAATAGCAGAACAGAATTAAATAAATACACCAGATAATGAACAATAGAATATACTGGATAAAAGTAATCATCAGAGTTACATAGTATACAGGATCATACTTAGTACAGATACAGTTCAACTATACATATATGTCTACAGCGGAAACAAACAAAATATGTACAATAGGAGCTGAACAGCATAAAAAGAGATAAATGATAGAATCCATCTTCAGCTCCAGCTATCCAGAAAGAACCAGCTAAACCTGAATACAAGGCTGCCCGTGTAGAAAAAGGGGCACCCGAGTTTGAAAGTGAAACAAACTACGAGTCAGTCATGGGACTGGTATGAGAAATCTACTTAATACACATATATAATTTGGTTAATCACAGGACCACGCCACTTTCGTGGAACGGGTTTTCTCCATTGGATTGCCAGTGCTTTAAAACAAATCTTTCTTTTAAACAAAGCAATGTATTTTATAAAAATGAAGCCATTATAAGACTCAGTTCCCATCACACAATGCAACGCAAACCGGAGGATAGATTTTTTACCTTATAACGGCCAAAATATGATTGATACGAATAAGACAAAGGCATTTGATATTATTACTAGTGTTTATATGCTTTGAAAACAATTTCAAATCATAACTATCAATCATAGGCGGCATGGGTACCATATATCATGTCACCATATATATATATAATCAAAAACGCACAGTCACGTATTTGGAAATTTGATTTCCGTCATGAACCAAGGCAAAAGATAGTCCTTACCGAATTCGTGACTCTCTAGCCCGAGCCACAGGACCCAGACTCAGGTGGGCCCTTGGAGCGACAGGGCCGGTCCACCGATGTGGATTAAAATGCTTGAACAATACGTTTCCCCGCCCTTTGGGGCGTAAACGAGCCAACGAATGACTCCATCAGACCCGGATCGTCCGATCAAACTGAGGCGCCTCGCAACAGCAACAACCACATAGGTGAAAAGTATATAAATGTCAAGGCTGGTAGGTCACTGACACCACCCTAGCTAGAAAGAAACGCATGCCCTCCCTGAGGTCCTTCTCCCGTTTCTGGTTCATACCGGGGTGTGAGGCTCGCGATTCCACGTTATACACAAAGCTACGCCACACAGGCGGTGCTTTGATTAACACCACAAGACTTTGCTTTTCAACAGAAGCCTTGATCATTTGCCACTTAGGCATGCCACACTAGCAATTCATGCCATGCTACTGATGTCCATCGATATACAACCTCTGAGCTCGTGCGTTTCAGAGAAGGGTGTTAAGCAAAAGAATAAATTCTCCGCCTCCAAACAGATGTATATTTAATAGAGATCAATCAACACAGAATAAAATCCAATGTCAGACACACAGTCCATTTACAAGTCTGTTCTGGGTTTGAACGAAACCGGAGGCACTAAATACCTCGCAAACCCATCGATCACCACGTACGTCTGGATGATCACCACTCATTATCCATATTTCGGGATGCCTCCCAATCAGGACCTCGGTTACCATTCAAACGAGGTGAAGATCTCCGGTCTTCGACCACCGTCTTCATCTTTGATTTCTTATCGTCGATTTAGTTATTCAGAATGGGATAAACCCGGTCTTTCTGAGCAACTCGCGTATATAATAAACAAGTGCAACACTAACGTACACACGCATCATTTCAATTCATTAGTCACTAACCGTCAATCAGTAAGAGAACGATTTCCTGAATATTAACCCCGAAGGCCGAAACCAACATCAGATCAACACCCAGGAAACCATTCGGCTTAGCCAACCTTCAATTAATTTCTAAATCACATCCATATCGTTTATAATATTTTATAACGATTTATCGCCATTTTTATTTATTTTAAAATAGCCCTTTTATTCAACACGACGCATCGGGCCATAACGCGACCGTGGCGCTGTTTTTTTTCAGATTTGATTTACACATATCTGAAAATCTGACCGTTGGATCTTCACTAAATTTACATCATTAGAAAGATCTTTTTAAAACGAATCCAACGGTTCCAGTTTTGGGAAATTCCGACGGTCGGATCTCCCGGTATAATCGTTTGAAGTTTCGATTTCAAAATACGAACTGCAGCGTCGTTATTCGATTAAATATAATTATATTTATATATATATATATAAATATAATCGTTTCTGGCGCTGTTTTTCTTCAGATTTGAATTAAACATTCCAGACAATCCAACCGTTGGATTTTTACAAAGTTGGTGCCGTTGGAAAGATTTTTCCAAAGCGAACCCAACGGTTGCGATTTCAGGAAAATCCGATGGTCGGATCTCCCGTACTAATCGTTTGAAATCACGGTTTCAAAACACGAAATGCACGGCCACGTTTCGTTTTAATTTTATTTATATTTATATATTTATATAAATATAGTTCATTCAAAAATTCCTACATTGATTCTACTTCAAATATTTCACTACCGCCTTTAAATTTTGGAAAATTTCGCCATAATCTTCTTTGTACGGGAGGGGCTGGGAAAATTCCTAAATAGTCACACGGGCGTCTCATGTCAAAAAGAAAAAGGAAAAGCCAAGCGGCTAGCCAACAGGCTCATAAAATCATCACCCAAACAAAACAGTAAATGTGTACCTATTTGTCGAGCACAAAATTTTATTCCTCTTCTCTAGCCCCTTTTGCTATAACCTGTTCAATAAATATGCATGTACATATATACAGTTCTTATCACTTATCATTTTCCATTCAACTTCATATTTGATTCCATTTGGTTTAAAAACACCATTCATTCTAATGTTGCATGCATAGGCAAAAATTATATCATTAGCTAATTAATGAATATTTTGACTCATGCATATTTATTTTGAACGAGTTGCTATTTTTAACACTTCACATTTCAACAATTCATGTATATAATAAAAATGTGATTTTTATTGTAAAACAATTCATTTCAAAACACTATTATTTTATATAGTTTATATAGGTGATAAAAATAGGATTTTTATTATAAAACAATTTCTTTTAAAACGAGATTATTTTACATAGTCCATATAGTTGATAAAAGGTGATTTTTATTATGAAACAATTTATTTCAAAATATGAATACCATTCAACACATGAATTTCAATTCAACGAATGAATATCGATTCAACACATGAAGGTTTTCTATAGTTTCTATATATAGATAAAAATGTGATTTTTATATTTAAAACACGAATACCATTCAACACATGAATTTCTAATCAACGAATGAATATCGATTCAACACATGAAGGTTTTCTATTCAATGAATAAATATAGTTTCAGCAAATGAAAATAATTCAAACACATGAATATTATTCAAAATTTCGGCAGCATAACGGCAGGGTAGTTAAAACCGGGACCGTCCCTAGTACGGCTCCTCGCTCTACCTTAAAACCTCGCGGTTTTTAACAATGGGAATCATGCATCTAGTTCGCACGCAGGCGGCATGTATATATTTATTTCATTTCCACAAACTATTCCTATGTGGTTTCAACCAAATATTTCTCAACCACAAATGGGTATTTTTCAACCACAATCAATCAATATCAACCACAAACAATCATTCGCTATCAATCAATTTTCACACCAATCACAACCAATAAATATCGTCCATGGTTTGTGGACGAGGGGCGTATAGATATATATATATTTATATATTTATATATATATTTATATATAGCAATTCACTTCTATTTCAACACATATATAATTTTTACAACGCATATATAACTTTTACATTGAACGTACAACTTATACAACGCTTATACATGAGGTGTACAACGCTTATTTAACTCATACATCGACTATATAATTTATACATCGTCGTTTCCATATCGTTTATAAATTAGAAATCTCACATTGGGTTCCACTCCACCAAAAATAGCAGAAGGCTCAAAAAAATATGCGGTCTCTTCTAGAATGTAGAAGACGTCCACACGGTCACGATGTTTCCTGTTTCATCGAATTTCGATAAGAAATGAAAAAGATATGATTTTTCAAAGTTTGCAACGGTTTAAAGGTGTTAAAACTGTTGAAAATATATATAAGCCGTACCTCAGCTGAAAGGTTCAAAACTAGGTTTGCAATTTTCGATCAAACCGTGAATTGATAGGAGGATCGACCGATGCAGCGACGAAGAGGGGGGAGACGCGCATCTGCGCGCGGTGGTGGGGGTCCACTCGGTGGTCCCAGGCGACGGCGGCGGCGGATTGAAGTCGCCGTCTTCAGAACGTCGATTCTCCCTCCACAGACCACGAAAAATTCCAAACTTTATATGGATTTGAAGATCTCGAGAAGATCTTCAAAAAGTTCAACTGTGGCACGAGCTAATTCGGTGTGGATTGATCGTAAAATGAGGGGGAAGGTTTTGAACGGTTTCCGCCTTCGATCGGGGAGAGAGAAAAAGGAATTTTCTCTTCTTTTTTATATAAAAATTCTGATTGATCGGGGAAGTTTTAAAGGGGTTTTCTGACGCGACCACCAATCTAAACCCAACGACTGTCGTCCCTAGCGTTTTACCCCCATTCCGAACACAATGGGATATGTTTCGTAGGCCCATTCGACTGTTTCAGTCATTTTCCTTCAAATTAAAATATATTACATTCAATATTCAATTTGAACGTACATTTCAATTTGCCAGGGCCACAAACCGATTCGAAAAATTCCAGAAAAATAAATCTAGCTATGTTTTGACGATATGGTCCCAACAAAACTAGTTTCGTCGAATTCTGAGACCGTTTGCAAAAAGGCCCATTTTTGGTCGATCCATTTTAACTATAATTGACCAAAACACGTTTTCCTTGCCACGCTCACATACTAGCTTCAAAAGTTATGAAATTTGAAACCTAGCGCTAACTTCACATCCCGGATCCAACAAAAGTGGTTTCGTCGAATTCCGAGGTCGTATGCAAAATGGCCAATTTCTCGGGCTATATAAATTCCGTAGCGACCTTTCTGAAAATTCATTTGGCCATAACTTTTGCTTTCCGTTATGAAAATTCGATTTTTCAGATTCGTTAAAAAGGTGTTCACTAACAGATTTAAATATTTTTGGTTTCACTAAAATCCGTTTTGTTTTGCACCCGGTACAGTCCGACAAAGTTTGAATTCAATTTTTGAAACTGCAGCGCCTTTTCAGGCCTTGTTTATAATTATAATTAATTATACTTGTTTTCAATTGTCGATTCAAACTCACTTTTCATTGCCATTATTTAAAATATTTATTTTAAATATCTAAAATCCATTATTTTAGCCAATTTAAAAATTTTAAATTGGTTCAGATTTTCTGGGTCGTTACAGGGTTTCTCTTAATAGTGAGGGTTTCTATTTATAGTGGGGGTTGCTTTCAACTATTCGAGAATAGCATTTATTTAGGTATTATTTTGACTTGCAAATTTCCTGCTTTTGTAACGCCCTAAATATATGTTAATTTTTTTTAATGATGGATCTAGAAAGAGAAAAAGAAAGGCAAAAGATCTTGATTCATATTTTTTGTTCTTTTACTCTAAAACAGAATCCACTAAAACCTCCAAGAGGCCTATCTTACTTAAATGCCAATTCTTTGGCAAGAGGCTATAAATGATGAGTTAGATTCTTTCGAATATAATAAGACTTGACATTAAGTGAATTTATCACTTGGTGTAAATCTAGAAAAAATAAACGAGTGCTTAAAAGGAAATTAAAATATGAAGGCACAATTGATAAATATGTAGCCTATTTAATAGGTAAATGATGTAAGGAAAGATATATAATTTATTGGCATTATTTCTCCTGTAATTGGAACTACATCCATTTGAGCATTACTTCACTTGCATAATTTCGAAATTAAAAAAAAATGGATGTAAAAATTGCATTTTTTAGATGATGAATTGAAACAGGAAATTTATATGGGCCAATTTGAATAATTTGTAGTTAATGGTCAAGAATGTAAAATTTGCGAATTAGATAAATCATTATATGGTTTAAAACTAACACATAAGAAATGGCATGAAAATTTTGATAACTTTATAATCCCACATGGATTTAAAGTTAATGAAAGTGACAAATGCATTTATTATAAATCTGAAAATGACATTTGTATTATTATATGTTTATATGTAGATGACCTATTTATTTTTGGGTCAAACATTCATGCCATAAACATTGTTAAATCCTTACTAAGTGTCAACATCGATATAAAAGATCTAAGTTAGACGAATGGAATCCATTGTATTAAGATTACTAGATTCAAAAAGGACTTTCTTTGAATCAATCTCATTATTTTGAGAAGATTCTAAAGAAATAAAATTACTTTGACTGTAAACCTGCATGAACACCATATGATCCTAGTGTGAAGCTATTTAAAAACACTAGTGAAGGTGTAAGACAGTATGACTATGAGAGCATCATTGACAGCCTTTGGTTTGCCAATGATTGTATTAGACCCGACACTGCCAATGTCGTGATATTATTATGCAGGTTTACCATTAGACCTAGTATAGAGCATTAACATGTTATTGAGAGGATCATGAGATACCTAAAATAAACCATGAGCCTTGGATTACAACTAAAATAAATCATGAACATTGGATTACATTATGAAAAGTTTCCAGCTATACTTGAAGGATATTTCGATGCAGACTGGAATACTTAATCTGATGATTCAAAGGTGACCAGTGGCTATATATATATTTAGCATTACTGGAGTAGTTGTTTCTTGAAAAAAAAATCAGGGAAACATATTATTTTGACTCAGTATACTATATAGAGACTGAGATAATAGCACTAGCTATAACTAGTGAAGAAGCAGAGAACTAAAGAAATCTGCTTGTGGAGATCTCCATATGGAAAACTGACACCATGGTGTAATCTATTGCGATAGTTCCGCGGCTATTGCAAAAATTTCAGAACCGTTATTACAACGGTATAAGACGACAGTCGTAAGTACAATACTGTAAGAGAACATCACATACATAGTGATGAAAATTTGACGACTATTGAAAGAAGGACAGAATCGATATTACAACGGTAAGAAATGACAGTCTTATGCACAGTATTGCTAGAGAACATCATGTATGAAGTGATGATAATTTGGCAGATTCTTTGACGAAAGGACTGACCAGAAAGAAAGTCCTTAATGATTCTGAAAGAATGGGACTATTGCTCTTAGATTGTGGAATCACGCACAATGGTAACCCGACCTAAATGACTGGGGATCCCAAGAACTAGGTTCAATGGGTAAAAACAAGTTGTGTAGTGATAATAGATGAACATGCTAAATTTATATATTAAGAAGCATGTATTCCTGAAGTGATTAGAGGATGAGTTAATAGAAACTCTTAATGAGATCTATACTCTATTTGGAGTGGAGTACCTACCTTCAGGAGTACTCTTGATAGACTCACCTGTGTGAATGTGGAAATGTGGTCGTTTCCTATGGAGTTTTGGGCAAGATTCCTAGAGCGTTCACTAAACTGGGATAGACGTGCATGGCCATAAATGCATGGGCTTATTTGATTGCACTCTAGAAAGGTTGTGTGTGGTTTGATGTTAGGAATAGAGTTCAAGACTACGTGTCACTCTAGTAAAAACTGAATCTTACTCACTATGCAAAGGTTCAAGTCGGGTGACACCTTTGTATATGCACAATCTTATGTATTTTTAATGAACTGCTCAAAAATATATTTTTTAAGAAATTCAAGTGGGGGATTGTTGGAATATTTTTTGAATTTAATAAAAAAATTAAGAATAAATAAAAAAAATGAGTCGTTGTAAGTTAACATCGGTAACATATATTTGAGCCATTATTGTAATGCAATTAATGTAATAGAGCCGTTGAAATTCTCTAACGGTAATATATTTACATATACGTAAATATTTATGAGCCATTAATGCATAGAGCCGTTGGAAGTTATAAACGGTATTATATTTTGTATCAGTAATTTTATTTTGGAGCTGTTACATTTGCATAACAGTTATGGGTGTGTATATATATATATACATATATACATGTATATGATTGAGTTGTTACAAAATATAAATAGAATTAACTAATTGCAATGAATGGTAATAAATTAATATTTATTAACATTCATCTCTTTTTTGAAACATATGCAATTTACATATTGCAAATTTCTTTGAACGTTTCTTTCATTTAATATGGCATTAATTGCAGTCCAATTCTCCTCCCACTAGAATAACTACAGTTTCTTCTATATAAGAACTTGGTTATAGACCAGGAAATATGCAGAACATAGAATACAAAATATAGAAGGAAAAATCTTTCTCTCTTCCTCTTCCACAGAAAGAAAAAAAATTATATTTTTTCTATCTTCTACTCTACCATTCTTTGATAAAAATAGAAAGAAAAATATACATGAGTAGTATTATTTTTAGAGTGCAAACTGAATCAGGTTCATATGTGTAAACGATCCGATATAGAAAGAAAAACAAGGAAGAAGCTGTTTTATCCCAGAGGCGGCGGCGAACAGTACGAACTACTTTGCACCTTGAGTAGAACGCCGAAACGTCTTCAAGAAAGTGACCTAGTCCACGACTCAGCCGAACCATTGTTTCCAACAAATTTCACTTAATATTCTTTGGTTTAACTAATACACCAAAGCTCATGCACATCTAATATCCATATGTATTTTTTAAAGGGTAATTCGACGTCTTGATTTAAACCCTCCAGCCATTTTGGTTCCATTTCATTGCAAAATTTATAGTATGAACCAATGTTTATCTGTTAGTACTTTGTTTTTTCTTTTTGTTATCCAATAGACTTGTCATTGGCATGTAATTTTAACCTTGAGTTAAGAAGATACATTTGAGGAAGACACTAACAATAAGAAACTTGAAATAAACATTACTATTTCACGAATGACAAAAACACATAACACTTCATGAATTGAACATAATTTTCACTAAAACCACTTGCATTTATTTGTTGATTTTATTGTTTCTCGTGCTTTGAGCTGCCAAAACACACACATTTGATCTAAATTGGTCATACAATTTAAGATGAAATTACAGGAGCAGGAGGCTTTTTTATCACAATGACATCCTCTGCAAGGAGAGCTTTTAGAAGGAGGAGATGGCTTAGGAGGAGGAGGACACTTTTTTTCCTTTCCACACCAATTACCACTAGGAAACGCGACATCTTTTGTAACCATCGTATTGTCCATTTCTCGACGTCCTTCTTTAATATGATTGTTAGATACCAATTTGTCACCATAAGTCATCATGGGAGCTCGAGCTCTTGCCATGCAGAAGACTTGAGAAATTGCGATTAAAACGAAGACGAAGTAACACATAAAATTTGAATTCTTTTCCATTTTGAGTTTAACGCAATTTGTGATACTTGGCCAGGTTTACACATATATTTATACAAGATTCTCTATTTACTAAGATAGGATAAAGAATCTTATATGGAACCAAATACAAACATAAAAAATATATACACTACAAGAAACAGTCAAAATAGCGACGACATATAGCCGACGCTAGCCATCGTTAGTCGTCGCTAGCCGTCGCTATATGCCGTCACTATAATTCTCGTCGCCAACAGTCAAAAGCAACGGCAAGAGCGACGGCTCCGTCGCTTGTTTACCAACGGCTAGCGACGGCCAGTGGACACGTGTCATCTGACGTGTCAGTTAGTTAGTTTGACCGGGAAGCCGTTGCTTGCCATCGCTAGCCGTGTCCTTCTTCTGATGTTCTCACGCTTGCCATCGCATATGACACGCTGTAGCAGAAGATGCATATAGTCGTTGAAGTCTAGGAGTTATGGGTAGATAATGCATTCTTTTATATGAAACTTCTTTTCCTTTCTTTTTCCTTGGTTTATATCTATCTTCGTTGCAAAATTTACATTTTCTACGGTTAGCGTCTTCTTTCCAATGCAACATGCAACCTTTAACACATGTATCTATCTTAAGATAAGGTAGCCCAAAAGCGGACATAAGTTTTTTCACTTTATAATGACTATCGCACATCAAATTATCGGGTGGCATATGTCGTTTTGCAGTTTGTACAACTTCTGTAAATGCAGCTTCTGTAAGATTGAATTTTGATTTCATAGTGATGAATTCGGCGGTTACAGACAATTCGGTTCCGCTTGTACACCCTTCCCACAACGGCCTCTTAGCAGAATTCAATAAATCATAAAAAAAAAAAATCGCTTCAGCCGTTGGTTCTTCAACATTTCCAGTCTCATCGTCGTCTTGCTCAATGTTATGAAACATTGATCGTGCTGCATCTTGAACCATATTTTTTATCGGATTCGGTATTGTATTATCGTTCATCATTGTACTATCGTCCTCTACCACTACAGGGTTATACGTAGGTTGAACAAGTTCTCCATGACGATCCCATAAGTGATAATTCAACACAAAACCAAATTTATACAGATGTACTTCTACTACATCTGGCTTCCAATGCTTCAGATGTCTGCACTTACTACACGGACAACGGATGTCTACGTCACTCCGATTATTAGATTTAGCGAATTTAATAAATTCTTGAACTCCATTACAAAAATGTTCCTTTATCGACCCTTTCTTACCAGTTCGGGGTTGATATATCCAACTGCGATCACGAAAATAATCGAACATTTTCCTGATTTGCAACAAATATGTTAGAAAGTTCAATCCAACGTAACACTTTATACTATTTTAAATCTTGTAAAATTTCATTTATAAGTATTGCATGTTTTCGATTTTTTTGTTTATTTCTTTTTTACTTTGACGGCAGGTCTACCTACTTCCCATTACAAATATAATAACGTAAGCATATTTTATAAATCATTTCCGGTTAAACGGTTCAATAAAATTTTGGCAGCACTTCCCTTTGGTCCCTGTATCGTACACAAATGCGTGTACACATGAAACAAAAAGGAAGTGCCATCGAAACTTTGTTAACCGTTTAAACTGAAATGATTTATAAAATATGCTTACATTATTATATTTGTAACTTGTCCAGTATTAGGACAAATCCAACGAATATTGTATCAGATGAATATAGATTTCCGTTTTGTGTAAAAACGAATACCCATATAACGATCATATACAACACTTGTCGGACGGGGCCAAATTTATCTAAGGGGTTCACATAAGTAGTCAAAAAAACATTCAACCTAAGTTTAAACCAAAAAAACAATTCAAATTAAAAAAGCGCGCTTTTTGCGCTTTGGGCTTGTTTATGCTTTTTTCTATTTTTGCGCTTCACAAATAGGTGCACCTTAAACTTCAAAAAACCCTATATATAGTTGCTTTCTCAAATCAACCTACAACACAATCAACGTAAACCCAATTGCATATGTAATAATCATCGTTTTCATGCTCCTAAATCAATTACATATGTGATAATCATTGTTTCCCATCTCCAAATCAACTACATTGATTCTCAAATCAACCTAAAACACAATCAACATTAAATTCATCTAACAAGGCAACCAATTTCTTATTCATAAACAATCGATTTACAAATCCATATAAAATTGAAAATTAAACCTAATTAAACATAAATTAGGGTTAGAGGACATACCTGAAGAGATTAGGAAGCTTAGAAGAGAGATTTGGAGGGGAAAATAGGTGGAATCGAAACAGCAACGATAGGGGCGACGGGATTTTTTTTTTTTAATTTGGCTGAGTCGATTTGGGGAAGAAAGGTTACGGGTTCTGTTTGATATCAGGAAATTATGCGACGGCTAGCGACGGCCGCTTTTTTAGCCGTCGCAGTGGCCCGTCGCTAATCGTTGCCTTTCTTGTAGTGATAGTTTTAATTTTAGTGGACAGGATAATTAATCTTTGCAGGATAAATAAGCATATATGGAACCAAATAAAAACATAAAAGAATATACAGTTTTAATTTTAGTGGATAGGATAATTAAAATTTGCACTTTGTAACTATATAAGGTTTAAAAAATATAATAACCTTTGTATAAAAATAAGTTCAAAAAGAAATAAAGAGTGAATTATAAATGAGGTGCATGACAGTTGCAACGCATAATGAAATGTTTTAAAGATGAAGAAATTATGGTCCATCATGAAGTCATATGTTAAGTTTGATAATTTTCCTGAAATTGTTGGAAATCTAAACAAATAATATTGAAGAGAGAAATGCCAAACTGACATGGAGAAGATGGATCTGGCATGGCTGGATAAGTAATATGTAGTCTGATTGAAATAAATACCATAAGTAGTACTAACTTGCAGAAGAATTTTTTTGCATAATTATGTAATGTGTAAATAAATAAATTCTCATATTTTATAAACAAGGTTGTCATAAATATTTTTCACAACAATATTGGAATTACTAGTAACTGAATTCAACAGGAATATTGGTCTAATAGACATACTAGTTTCTTATAACATGTATATATCATCTTACAACTATTGATTTTTTCTATACGACGTGAAATTGTTAAACTTATATGGAAACATGTTATGAATAATTGATATTCACCAAAGTATATATGCTATGTTATACCATTAAATATACAGTTTAATATCCATAAATTATGGTAATAAATACTTATACAAAACTGGTTTACCACTCACAAATGACTTTAAATTTGGATTTTTTTAACCAAAATAACATGTTTAAGTCTTTTGCCATAGGTATATACTATATAGCCTAAATTGTATCCATATATGTAGTATATATATGCATATCAGTCTTTTATTAATTGTAACAATTCTTATTTTACATATTAGATATGGTTAAATTTGTTAGATAAGATCCCTAAAGTTTGTAATTTTTTATTGTTGTACATGTATTTTTCCTAACTATGCTAGATTTGCAAAATTTAACCTTGTTTAATAAATACAAAAAAAAAAAAAAAAATTAACATCTTTTTGGGATAAAATTTGATAATAGGACTTGCATGGCTATGCCTTTGTATCTTGGCAAAATATTCATTGATTAGTTTATTTAGTTATGACCTCAAATTTGCGTAAACATTTATGTAAATATAGTTAGAATCAACAACAGTAGGGATGAAATTGTAAATATTCATTTTAACTGCATGTAGAAATGGAAGGGCAAAAGTTATATTTTCTTTCAATAACATCATCTGCTCATTAAATGCTCATATTTCAAATTAACAGTCCACATCGGAACTAAATAAAAGTCTTCATTAGAAAAATCTGAATGCATAAATCATGTAATGCTACAATTGTTCCATTTCAAATTATTTGATAAATTCATACCATTCCAGACTGTGGTTAAAGATATATTTTGTCATGTTTAATAATATAATATATAAACTTGAATTTGATTGTAAATCATGTCAAATCCATTATTATTTTCCATATACAGAATGTAGAAATAAATCAAAAATAAATAATTTTATTGCCCAAATTGTCACTTGAGTATATATTTCTTTATTCTAGTAGACTAGTACATTTAATGAAAAACGTCACCACAACCTTACTAATTTTAGTTTTATCATAAATTTATATATGTTAAAAGATATATTTGTACACCATAACATATCAATGTATATGTTGCTACAATTAAAAATTTACTGTTAACGGAAACAATTTTCTTAACATGATACATTCTCAATAATATCAATGATGTGCAATCGTTACAAAAATCCATAATTGATTCATAAAAGAATAAAGAAGGTAAAAGAGAAACATTCCTTAGTATGACTTGAATATCATTCTTACTATTCTAGTAATTTTAATAACTCAAACTCAATTTAAAATTGCACAAAATCCACGATTTCTTCTCAGTTCACTAATTATTATAGCACTTTAACCATGAGATATTTTTATTTCCTGCAATTTTCTCTTGCATTGCACCAAACTTTGGAATTCACATAGTCAAGGATTGACTGCATGAAAATGAAGACATGAAGTTTGACGTACCACCTCCCCAGGTGCATTTATTTATGAACTACAAACAAAAACAGAAAGTCATGATTCTTCACATCCTCTATATTATGTTTAGAGAAATGCTATACCAAAGCTCATGCACTCATTCATAGGTATTTTTTAAAGGGTAATCCGACGTCTTGATTTAAACCCTCCGACCATTTTGGTTCCATTTCAATCGAGATTAGGAGATACTCCCTCCGTTCCTATATATAAGATGTTTTAGCAAGTTTGGTGTGTTTCGGAATATAAGATGTGTTGGGAAACAATGGCTGAGTCGCGGACTAGGTCGCTTTCTTGAAGACGATTCGGCGATCTGGTCGGTGGTGCAAACCAGTTTGTACTTGTCGCCGCCGCCTCTGGGATAAAACAGCCTTCCGAGAAAAATAATTGATTTGCTTGTACAACAAACCAATTCAGATTTGCACTTTCAATTTAAATTTAACTGCTCGTTCTGATTTTGTTTTTTTGAAGAACTTTTAATAGTGGAGGAAGAAGAAGAGAGAGATAAGAATTAAAAAGTTGTTTTTTTTTTCTGAGTGGTTCGGCAATAAATAAACATGGTAATACATGTAGAGGAAGTCGGTTCAGATCTAAAAAATTGGATCTCAATTTTTTTTTTATCAAGTCAAAATAAAAAAAAATTGGTTTTTTTTTTCTTCTTCATATAGTCTCTGATGTGGGACTATTCATATATGAGTCACCTCACACTTATCCAATTTTTTTAAATAATTCATCTTTATTAAAAAAAGAATCATTTTTTCCAACAAGATGTTTAAGGTTTCATGCTCTCTTTATCCGTGATGCATAATAAATAATGATACTTTTATGCATCTATCATGTTCTCAACCATTAATTGTTCCTTTGTTAATGACTTTTTTTCTTCTTTTTAAAAAAGTTGTGCATGAAAAGAAGTAATTTAAAAGAATAAGACAACATTGATTAGCTACTTAATTCTTGTGCAAACAAGCAAAACATCTTATATATTGGAACAAAGAGAGTATAAGATTAGAACTTCAATTCTGGTTTTGGAGTGCTAACAATGAAATTCTAACCATCTCAAATCAATAGTGGGGTATAAATACGACCAGAAACTAATGGAAATCTCAATCTTGGTCTCCTAGTTAATACTGCAATTTGATCTTCAAAAAATAAATAAATTTGATTTTGATTTCTAATGCCTTAAACTATAAATAATTTAGGGTTAAAATTAAATTTTAATTATTCGTCAAAAAGAAAGTAGAGATCAAAGTTGTTTTGGTTTAAAAATGAGATTCGTGTTTTTAACATGTATTTCGAAATCAGAAAAAATTGAAGAGGATGGAAAATGGTCGATTTGGAAAATAGTTTTAACATATTAAATTGAAAATGATTTTCTTATTCGTTTTCCGCTTTTAACATATAAAATTTGAAAATGGTTTTCTTATTCTTTTATTTGTTAATTTGAGAAATTAATCAAAAACTATCTTCTCGCTTCCCTTTTTGTTTTTTTATTAGAGTGACTATACTGTTTTCAACCTCACATTCTCTCCTGTGTGGTTTTACATATTGAAAATGCAAGATACAACGTTTTGAACTAAACATGCCCTAAACATCCAATTTTTAATTGTAATTCCTATATTCGATTTGAGATCAAATCAAAGACTTATTTGAAACAAATTTTTAGTCAAAATATTTTTATTTTTCGACAAGCGAATCAATAAGAAGATTTGTCCTAGTAAAGTTTTGTAAAATGGAACCTTTTCTTTGTGAAACATTAAAAGGAAAAAAGATAATGTTTTTAAATGTTTTGTTCTTATATCTCTTTTCAAATATCTACTTGGTTTCGTCTTTTCAATATCTTAAACCGATCTTTCGTCCCTATTTTGATAAATGAATTTATAATTCAAATGACAATGATTTCAAAAATGTTTTGTGACAAAAGGATACTTACAAAACAGAAAATAATATGTAAATTTAATGGTTAGTTTTATAAATTATAAAATGCAACAAATTTTGAAGCTGCATTGAATTTAAACTTCAAATACTTGCGATTCTAAGAATGTTTTGTGAAAAAAGATACTCACAAACAGATAATAACGTCTAAATTGTAGTTAGTTGTTATTGACCTCCCTTTTTTCATGATAGTCACTTTATGAATTTCTAGATGTCGAAGTATTCAAGATTTGGACATAAGTGCAGGAGAGTCTAAATATACTCCATCAACGTGATGAAACACTTGGAAACATGGATTATAAAAGCTTGGATTTCGGCTCGATGTTGGACTTTGTCGCTCGACATGGCTCGGCTCGGCCTAACAACATCATCTCATCTCGGATTGGCTTAGCCGGTTTGACGTGGAAATGTTACCACTTCACTTTCTATTATATGGTTCTGCTCGAATCACGTCTTACTTGGATTGGCTTGGACTTAAGGAATGAAACATGGAAGAGTATTATCATCTAATCAACTATGTTGAATCGGATCGGTTCGACCATGTCGAACCGAGCACTTGCACAGGTACTTAACATATTCTATCGGCTCAGTTACACCCTACAACTTCGGATCGAAGGACATCTGTCTTGTTCTAGCCAAGAAAAGATATTTCCCACTACCTGATGAAGCGATCTTCCATGCTTGGACTAACGGATCGATCGCCACATGGAAACATCGATCCGGGCCGATCACCCACCTATAAATACATGATTTTAAGATATTTTCGGGGATCGAATTCTCTTCTACCTCTCTCCACGCAAGGACACTGTATCAAAAGAGATTGAACTTCTTTTAGTAGGTCGAACACAACAAGGACATTTCTCAAGGATAAATACACTTGTCTCTAATTTCTTTCATAAGAAACCAAATGTAAATCGTATAGAATAATAAAAGGTTACTTGGAGTGGACGGAGGCTGGATTGCCGAACCACTATAAAAACTTTGTGTGTCTCCTTTATTTTATCATTTTCTGTGATTATGACTATTGTGTTTAATTTGAGGGTTGACTATCAAAGAACCACTTTTAGACGTCAACGCTTTGGGGCGTCAGGAAGGGGGCACGCAACTTCGGATTCTAGCTTTAAAGGAAATTTCTTTCTTCAGGATTTGAATATGGTGAAAAGGAAGAATGATGGAACGTTTTCCCGTACTGATGACATTGGTAATGAAGGCATAAGGAACGAGGAAAGTCAGGAGGCTTCCTCCCATGGTGATCCTTCCATTTATCTCCCCAGAGAGGAGATGGATGGAGTATTGGCTGAGTTGAAGTCATCTGTGGAGAGATATGGTGAACTTCTCCTCAAATAAGAGGAGATGATGAATAATTTTATCATAAGGTTTGATGGATTCGAATGGCCAGGAGGTTAAAATTCAGTTGCTGGAGTAGGAACCAACGGTACTGCAGGGATGAAGGTAGTAGCTGTGGCTCAGTCAGGAGATATGCCACAGATGGATTCAATGGTAGCTCCGGTTCGACCTGGCATAAATGTTGAACCCAACATGGGGGGAAACTACACTAGAGATGGTGATTTACATCGCCATGTTTCAAATTACGATGCTCTGGATGGAAATATTTGAAACGTTGGCCAAGCTCGACCTAACATTATTCCGGATAGGAGCGGTGTAGGAACTACAGGAGCTCGGCTCAACAATATCGAATTGACCCGGTTTGACTATGTCGAATCGAGGATGGGGGGCATAGTCGGACCGAATCTCGATATCGTGGATCAACATCAAACAATTATAGGATGGCGCATTAGGGGCACTTGCGTTGGATTGGATAATTGGGAGCAATTACTTGGAGATGGAAATCGAAACGTAGATGTGATTCGATGATTTACATGAGGAGGCGCATCCCAAGATGATGTGGATATCGTCAACCGTAGCCTGTTCACAAGGGAGATCTGAAATTCTCGAAACCCGTCGAACTCGAACTACCAGCCTTAGAGTCATATGATGTTAGGAAGGATCCTACCGTACACTTGATGCGACTACATGCGTCATATGGAAGTACTATCGGCATTGGAGAGCATCATGGCAAAGTGCTTCCCACTTTACCTGACTTATATTGCTGATATGCGGTTTATGTAGCTAGAATTTGAATCGATCGGCAGTTGGAACGTGTTGGTTACCTGATTTATTGAACATTTTAGTGTTCACATCGCAAGACCCAAAAATGTAATGAATTTGACTATGATCAAACAGAGGTACAGAGAGACTCGGTGTTCTTTCTTGGAGAAGTTTATAAGGCGGTGGCTTTCGTGGATCGACCGGAACTGTCCATGGTATTGATGGATTCTATATTCGACATCTTGGATAAGTAAGATTTCAAGATTATATTGCAATTTGGGATCCACCAAGGGACATTGCTGAATTCTATTTTGAGGTAAATAGATTTTTTTCGTGAGGAGGATTCAAGAGTCAAGAAGGAATTTCTCGAAGTTATATAACCAAGAACAGAGGATCGTCCGAACTTGGAAAGGATAAGAGCAAAGGAAAACCCCGGCTAAGAACGATCAAATGTTCCAACCCTGAAGAGAGCCTAAATTTGACAAGTACATCGAGATTAATTCAACTTTATTGGATATCTACCTGATACTCAAGGTGTTATTCCTTTTTCCAAGCCCCTCAGGAGGGAGCCAACCCAAAAGGAATGGGAGTATGGAAAGCACAGTCTGTTCCATGATATTGCTGGTCATGCTATGAACGACTGCAGACATTCGTGTGACATAATTGAAGAGTGAGTCAGATGAGGAGACATAGCGGAGTATGTCGCATGAACAACTGTACCAGGACAGGCTCTACCACCTATTGCTCACCGGAGAGGGAATGATTCCGTACCAAGCTCGTGTGGGATTATCATTGGCTGATTTGGATCACACTGGATTTTTGGATTTCTTAAATTTGTTTCTATTTGTTTTGGTTTTCCAGATGGCTATAGCGACTAACTCATGCACGGGGATTAGGACTTAATCCTTTGGCATGCCCTGTGCTCGACGATAAGACCATTTGATTAGGAACCATTAAGTTTGTGTATTCGCGTATGGGATTAGGACTTAGTCCCTAGGCATGCTCTGCGTCTGACGATAAAACGTTATGTTTTACTTTGGTTAAATAATGTTTATGGACTTAATAAAATGGATTTTCGGGCATGGATTATGCTTGAAAGACTTAGTCATCTTGTCAGGTTTTAGCAGGAACACTTAGTCACAATTGAGTATAGACCATTCCCGATTTGGATTTCCAGGTATGGCTCATACCTGGGAGGTTGGATCATCTCATTAGGTGTTGGCGAGGTAATTCAATCAAGACTAGAGTATGGTTTATGCTTAGTTTGGATTTTCAAGTATGGATTATACCCGAAGGGTTGAGCTATCTTGTTAGGACTTGGTAAGGTGATTCAATCATGACATTGATAACATATGCTTTAACTAACTGCCTCTCCCTCTGTGTTTTTGGACAATCTTTTCGCAGGTGTCTTGGTTTGTTGTAGTTGAAGCACTTCTAGATCTCATATCAACACTCTTTAATATAATGAGCCTTCATACCTCAACCATCTCAGACTTGCCTTTTTTCCACTCATCTTTAGCTTGAGAAAGTTTCCTCTTATTGCTCCAACTTTCATTACCTTCCTTACTTGCTTGAGGCTTCGACGCTATGGGAAAATACCAACGAGGGCTTTGGCTTGGGATAAAGGCTCTTCCATCTCAAGGCTTTCCCATAATCAACTCAAAGGTCTCATCATTGTGATTTATAAGACTTCCCCAAGTAGTCATCCAAGCCAGTGATAAACTTTTCATTCTTCTTTTCCATGGTGTCAACGAACGACAATCCATAATCCAATAAAGCGTTGAATTCAGCAGCGTACTCAGAGACAATCTTGTCACCCTGTTTTAACTTTACAAATTTTTGAAACATTTTCGACTTCTGAGCAGTCGGAATAAAATTCTCACCGAAATAAGCTTTGAACTAATACCAAGTAATTTGGTCCTCAGGAGTAGTCGGTGGCATTCCACTAATTTATAGCATTTCCATCAAGTTGATGCGAGGCTAACCTCAATTTTATTGCAATTTTTAGCTTAAGATTTTCAAAGATGCGCTCACAAGTATCACGACAATCCTAAACTTCCATTGCTGAATTCGTTCCTAAAACGGTTTACCACCTAAACTGGTATGATCTTTATTAAGCTTGGAAAAGTCAGCTCCGAAGGGCTTCACCTCCCTCATCAGCAATTAGTGTGGCTTTTTGAGCATTTCTTATCATGTCTCTCATAATGGCAATGAACATGGCATGAATAATCAAACAAAAAATTATAGGAACTCTTGTACGTCTTACATACATATTGAAACAAAATGCAAAAGATTTGTTAGATAAGAATACATTTTTCTTAAATGTATATGAATAAATAGGTAATGTAATAATAATAATACAAATTTATTAAAAAAAAAAATCTAAAAATAAGATCTGGAAAAGGTTTATATAAGAACATTTGGCATTTAAGGGGGGACAAGTAGCTTTAAATAATAATTAGGTTTTTCTATTTTTTTTTATTTTTCCTTCTTGAAATTCATTAGACAAGGATATTCTTGTAATGACATGGTTGAATCTAATAAATAAATCTTCTATTTATATTGTTAATTCTGTTAGGCTATGGCATGGTACATTAGAACATGTTAATTATAAATCTCTTTAAAAAATGCATAAATTGGGATAAATTTTTTATTGTGATTTCGATACTATCTCTAAATGTGAAATATGCGTTTAAGCTAAAATACACTGGAAATCCTTTAAATATGTAGAAAGGAAAACTAGTTTGCTTGATTTGGTATATAGTGATGTGGGCAACTTAAAAAGTTATATATCCTATGGTGGTAACCAATACTATAACATTTGTTGATGATTATACCAGATATTCATATGTATATCTAATGAAATTTAAAGATGAGGCTTTTGATAAATTCAATATTTACATAGCAGAGGTCAAAACACAGTTAGGAGTTAAAATTAAAGTGTTACATTCAGATCGTGGTGGTGAATATTTTTCAAATGAATTCATATTGTTTTGTAAATAACATGGTATAGTTCATCAATGTACCTCCCCATATACACCGCAACAAAATGGTGTTGCTGAGAGGAAAAATAGAACTTTAGTAGAAATGGCTAGTGCCATGCTCGTAAGTTAAATTTTACCTTATAACCTATGAGGTGATGCTATGTTATCTGCATGTTACATTTTAAATAGAGCAGCACTTAAAAGAATAATATTTCCCTTATGAATTATGGTTTAATAAAAAATCTAACCTTACTGACTTAAAGTTTGGGGTTGCTTAGAATATGTTAGAAAATCAGACCCTAAACAACCAAAGTTAGGAAATAGGGCAACTGAATGTGTTTTCATCGGATATTCTCTTAACAGTATAACTTATAGGTTTCTTATTCTTACCTTAGAAGTTACAGAACCCGTAGATGTATAATTCTTTGAAAATCAAACTGTTGAGATTCTATTTTTCCAGGACCTAATATGACTAATGATGTCGATGGCGATGAATATGCTCCTGCTTTAAACAGCAAGGAAGTATCAATACCAAATAATAGTACCGAACAAAGGAGATAAAAGAGCGAGAATAGAGAAGGACCGTGCCCTTGACTTCATAACATATCTTGTAGAAGACAATAAGGTCGAAGTCCTTAATGTAACAAGATATGTAATAAACGTCGATAATCCTTAAACTTATTCTGAGGCTATGAGTTCTAGAGATTCTATTTTCTAAAAAGAAGCCATCAATGATGAATTCCATAATACTGAACCAAACTTGGGTTTTAACTGATATACCTCCTGGTGCTAAACATATAGGATGTAAATGGATGTTCAAGAAAAAGTTGAATACAAATGGATCCATTGATAGGTTTAAAGCCAGATTAGTTGCTAAGGGATATAAGCAAAGACATGGAGTAGATTATATTGATACATATGCTCCAGTTGCTCGCATAACTTATATACGGTGTTTAATAGCACTTGAATCAATTCATATTTTGGTCATTCATCAAATGGATGCAAAGATAGTTTTTCTAAATGGATATGAAGAGATATATATGGAACAGCCTAAAGGTTTCAAAATCTCGGGCCAAGAAAAGAAAATTTGCAAATTAGTAAATTCTCTTTATGGCCTGAAGCAAGCTCCCATGCAATGACATGATAAATTGGGTAAAGTGGCACAATCATATGGATTCATTGTTAATGATGCTGATAAATGTATTTAAAGCAAATCAGATAACAATGGTTATGTTATAATATGTTTATACATTAATGACATGCTGATATTTGGTTCTAATATATCTTGTGTTAAGAAGTTTCTATCTTCTAAATTTGATATAAAAGATCTAGGAGAGGCTGATGTAATTCTAGAATTTAAAATCATTACGAAAGAGGGTGAGTTATTACTAACTCAATTTCATTACATTGAAAAGTTCCTAAAGAAGCATGGTCATCATAATGACAAACTAGTACCATCTCCTTTAGATCCTAGCATTAAACTAGAAAAGGACAATAGACGTACCATTTCTCAATTAGAATATTGCAGTGTTATTGGGAGTCTTATGTATGCTATGCATTGCACTAGACTAGACATCGCACATGCTATAAGCATATTGTATCGATTTACGAGTTACCCAAGTTTCGAACATTGGAAATCTACTTTCATAGTTTTAGCTTATTTGAAAAGAACCATTACTTATAGTTTATCATATAAAGAATATTCTGACGTAATAGTAGGATATAGTGATGCAACCTGAAATAATGTCGAATCCAAATCCAAGTCAACAACTGGATGGATATTTACATTAGAAGGTGTTGTTGTGTCTTGGGTTTCAAGAAGCAGTCCTGTATATCTGATTCAACAATGTTGTTGAAAATAATCGCATTAGCAAATGCATGTAAGGAAGCAGAGTGACTTAGGAATTTGTTAATGGAAATTCCATTATGGAAGAAGCCTCCAACAGTCTTGATTAACTGTGACAATCAAGCGACGACATACAATGTCTCTAATAATACTTTTAATGGGAAGTCTAGACATGTGAGTCTGAGACATCAAATGGTTAGACAGTTACTCAAAAGTGGAGTAGTAACTGTTGACAACATAAAAACGAAGAAAAACTTGGCTGATCCACTCACAAAAGGTCTTCCAAATGTAATGGTTTCTATAAAGTCAAAGAAACGGGACTTAGGCTTGTGAATAAAGATTGATCATTCTTAACAGAAACCCCAACTTATGTCTTGAAAAGGATGGACAAAGTTCAATAGATACCAACAAGTTAAGAGAATGATTATAGAACACTAGATCAATTATCCCATAATATTTAGTTTTGGATTTTGCAAAAACAAAGGATTAATAAATGTCCTTAATATGTCTAGAAACCTTAAAAGGTGTATTGCAAAAACACCTTAAGAGACTTACCTATATGAGTATGGATATCAGGTCATTTCCAAGGAAAGTAAGAATTCTTTCTAAACTAAACTCATGAAACATAATTACAATCACATGGTCATTAACGTGATGAGCAATACAGCAGAACTCTTTACGTAAAGAAATCAACATGTGTGATTGTTCCGGTTTTATCATTAAGGAATACCTGGTTCAAGATTCGTTCACCATAGAATCTCGATAGAACTTTGAATGGTTTACAATAGCAAAGGTTCAAACCCAAAAGATACCTTTTATTTGTGTTTTGTTTCCACGATGATGCAAAACTTGATCTTAGAACTACATTGGCCTTATCCTACTTGGGTATGTAGGGAGTCACTCTAGTGATTCAGCCGCCCACTTTATTTATTTTTGTTATTTTGAAAATAAGGGGAGATAGTTGTAAAATTTCAAAATAGTTTAGGTTTGGGGCTGGTTTTTGAAAAAGGAAGAAAGAAAGATAGGAAGAAGAGAAAAATGTATTAGTCCCACATTGTGAAAGTAACCATATCTATATAAGTGGCTTTCTCACAAGGGTTTAGGGCCTTGGGGCTCCCAATTGTTTGCTTTGTTGTGAGGTAGGAATTCATGCGTCATGCGTCACATACTGGTTTGGGCCGGATTTAGGATAAACGGGTTTAGGCCGGATTTTAGCCCATTATGAACCTAGCCCCGAAAATTGAATTTAAACTGAGGCAGGATTTTTCGTAACATTTTTTGGATGTTAGAAATGAAGGGGCGCGACATTTAAAATTTGCAACGTTTTTTTACCTTTGCAAATGAAGGGACGCACTGGTTCGAATTTGTAACAGTTGTGACCGTTCCAAACGATCCCAACGTTTCATGAAGGGACGTTTCCCTCCGCTGGCTATAAATAGTCATGCCCGGATCCATTTAAAATCACTTTTTCTTGTTTCATCTTCTTCCTCGTGGTTTTACAACGCTGTCATTGCCACATCTAGAAAGTGTTGCAAATTTCTAATTTGCAACATTTATAAACCGTTGCAGAATACAATTTCTTCTTCCTCTTCATTTTTTTTCTATAAATTTCATCATCGGAAATTATTTCTAGAGTGTACTTGATTAGATCAAAGTCGTATAAATTTTGAATCTGATTACGTTGTTCCAAGGCTTCATTGAATCCTGAAAATCGATTGTTCGATAACCCGTTTGTACTTGGTAGGTTGAATTATTATTTGAAAGAATCCATTTCATTGATCGTTGAAGTTTGAAATACAACATTATCTTGCTCATAGTTGTCTCGAACCACAAAATTTCCATCAATATACTGTGAGAATGTTCATTTTGTTTTAATCTTACTATGTAAACCAGAGTAAGTAAATTTATGATTTAACCTAGTTTTTGCGCTTACTTGTATTTATGCATGAAATCTTTGGATGATTTTGCGCATGCTATCTATACACGCATATATAAGAAGTTTGGTAAGTAAAATTAATTCTCTATTATAAATATGAAAAACACTATATTGATGGTTTCAATCGTAAATCATGATTGATTTTTATTCTCAATCATGCTTGAAACCAAAAAATTATAGGAAGTCATGGAACTCTTATATACATATTAAAACAAAAGGTAGATGATCTGTTAAGATAAGAATACATTTTTCTCAAATGTATATAAATAAACATGCAATATTATAATAATAGAAATTTTTAAATGATAACTAAAAATGAATTTGGCTGGTAGCGTAGTACCTAAGAAGGAATCGTTTCAATACTTAGGACCTATGTTGCAGTTTGATGGAGAGATTGATAAGGATGTTAGTTTTAAAATTCAAGCAGGATGGGTGAAATGGCGGCTAGCATTTGGCATTCTCTGTGATAGGAAGATTCCTCAGAAGCTTAAAGGAAAGTTCTATAGGACAGCTATCAGGCCTGCATTGTTATATGGTGTAGAATGTTGGCCTACTAAGAGGCAACACGTGCAGAAGATAAGTGTAGCAGAGATGCAGATGCTGCGTTGGAGCTGTGGGCATACCAGACGAGATCGGATTAGAAATGAGGATATTCGGGAAAAACTTGGAGTTGCACCTATTGAAGAGAAGTTAGTCCAACACCGCTTGAGATGGTTTGGACATATCCAACGTAGACCACGTGATGCTCCTGTGCACGTTGGAGTTATAGGTCGTGCCGAAGGCCCAAAGAGAGGTAGAGGTCGACCTAAAATGACATGGGAAGAGATAATAAAGAGAGATCTAAGAAATTGGAGTATATCTGAAGAGCTTGTGGTAGATAGAAGTGCATGGAAGTTGGCGATCCATGTACCAGAACCTTAGGATTTTTTTTTTAAATAAATATATATATATATATGTTTATTATTATTATTTTTAGATCTGTTTAATTATTTTAATTTTAATTTTTTTTTAGGACTTTATTTCACTTTTATTGAACCTTTTTACTTTAATCTGTTTGGTTATTTTAAACTCTTTTTATATATTATTATTAGTTATTTTACCTTAATTTTGGGTTCCATATTTAGCCAACCCCAACTTGTTTGGGATATATGGCTTTGTTGTTGTTGTAACTAAAAATGAATTTGGAAAAGGTATATACATGATAATTTGGCATTTAAGGAGGGACAAGTGGCTTCTAATGACAACCAGGTCTTTTTATTTTTCCTTCTTATAATTAAATTCATTCGTTACATTTCCTACACTCCATTTCTTCATTTCCTAAAACACATTTTCATCGTCCTCCTTACTTCCTTTAATCTTGAAAAATCTCATCTTTCAAACTCCAAAGTCGATGCTTTACTTATGATCAATCTTAAAACTCAAAGAAACCATACGGAGTGTGAGATTTGACTACCAAAACTGAAATTAGCAAAGACAATAACAAAGGCCTCTAAAAATTGAAATAGTGGCTGAAAATTATACACTAACGCCTATAGAACTAGGAGCGGCAATTGAATGAACGCCTCAGAAAATGTAGCCGCTACTGCTAAATTGCGGCAGATTTATCTTTAAATTTGCCCCTTCAGTGCAGTGGTCCCAATCAACTAAAGCAAAGTACCACAGTAATTATATCAGCCGCTGTATAATTTAAAAACAATAAAGACGCTACTACCTGCCTATGAAATTAAAGCGGTTGAAGTACCCAAAAATATAGCACCGACCCATTCAAACGCCTCAAATAAATCTAATATTTATCACTACTGTAGTACTGTCAATGAACAGAATTCTTATCTGCATTTAATTCAAATCAAAGCAAATGGTCATTGCAACCCATGCAGACACAAATATCTAATAAAACAATTAACTCATACACTATTGGAACATGTTCATTAATCAAACATCTCTACATTAACACGAAAAAACTGCATTTAGTTCTCAATTCAAACAGCAAACAACATGAAATTTCAGAATCCACATACATAATTCATAAGTACCTTGACTAAACCACTTACAAGGAAACAATTAATAACATAACACCAAGCTCCGAAACACTAACGACTTACATGATGCAGGGACATGAGTTGTTGTAGAAAATCCATATCATTAAGAGTTGATGTGAAATTTCCTGCACGATGGGAAATCGGTGCATACAAAGGTGGCTGGTAAGGATGAGGATAGTAGAAAGGTCCGTTCTGAGCGTATGCTGACTGTAGATGCAGAAGAGACTGATGTGTTGGTGGCGAACTATGTTGTGGAGGCGTTTGGTGCTGGATCGGAGACTGATGTCGGACCGGAGACTGATGTCAGACCGGCGACTGATGTTGCATGGATGTATAAATTGGAGATGAGTGTTGTCTTGAAAACATATTTGGACTAGAAGACTGATGCTGTAAGGATAAAATCATGCATCGCAACTCATCAGTCTCCTTCTTTTGTTGTTCATACATTTCCCGCAACTCAAGATTTTCCGACTGCAATGACGCGTAACCTCTTCCGTTTCGTGACCTACGAATAGGTGAAATATGCTGAGTTTGTTGCACCCATGGAACCATGCTTGGTGCTACAGCTTCTCCATAGCCTCAAACTCTTCCACCGGTCTCATAACCTCTTACCGACACATACGCTTGCAATCTCAATTCTGGTGTCCCCTCACCATGAGTATCAAATAATTGTCTTAGCTTTTCGGATAATAAAGCCTGTAAAAATTAACTATTAACAAAAAAGGAATTTAATAAAATGATCAGCTTACAAGGTATAAAATAAAAACATATATCCAATATTAAACAAATCGATGCATCTTTCGGAGGGATGATAGACCACAGGTGGAATTACTAGTGATGCAGAAGTAAAAATGCCAATGATAATGATTCATTTGCACAAATATTATTTGGAAAAGGATGTTTTTACAATATAAAGATGTCAATTTATCAAGCTACTTATGATTTGAAAGACCATATGGATACTTCTAATGTAATAATTTTCACAAATGGAGCAGCAGGACGTAGAATATAAGATCTTAGTACTTATGGATTATGAGAGTGTGTATCAGTTTTGAAGAATCTTGGCATTTTCAAGATTATAAGGGATGCAGTAATGCAAATTATCAGTTACGTATATTTTATGCGACTATCTTAACTCTACTCACTGTGTGTTATGGTAAACTCATTGTATAATGTTATTTCCTAGTAAAAGACAAAATAAGAATATCATTATGGAGGAGTAACATAATTGCTTCATCATGAAGGTAATTTTCCAGGACATTCCATCATCAAGATAATGAGATCCTAGGATGTCTTCATGATAACAGATACACTAAAATAACGTTCAGCTCATACAGGTTATTGTTATAAGAGTAGCAAAAATTGACTATAATTTTAAAGGGTAGAAGTAGCACAGCTTACCAACTGAAACCAAAAGCTATCTGCGAAGCTAAGCCATCAAAAATATGGGAACAAAAGTAGTGGATTACTCACTTTAGGAGTTTCATCATCTTAAGAATCAATATCCAAATGCTACTGAGTATTGTTTCAAATAAATATATTATATCTATGAAATTAAATGACACCTTCTTTATCTATGGAAAAAAGGTTATGCAATAATATGCAAACAAAAGACAACCAAGATAGTTTAATTAATTTAAATCAATATTTGAAAATAAAAGTACAATATGTCATATTATTGTATTTATCTAAAGAAAGCTCTTCCAGTTTAAAATTTAACTTTTTTATATGAATAAAAGCAGATAAAATTTCCAAACATATACCATATTCAATCATACAATCAACCAAAAAAATCCATTTCGTTAATTAAGCCTGGTCAAAATTTCAGTTAAGGCTAATATTCAGAACTTATTGCATTTGAGGCTAATTTCGAAATTATTAGTAATTATATGAGGGTTTCTACCATATACGGGCAGTGTTTACAGAAAAATTAATCTATGGACGCAACTATGAATCATATCCACATTTTCTTACCCTCCTACAAGTGCCGGTACAGTTCCCTATGGCCGCAACTGGAAGTTGGGCCAGTGTAAAAAAAAAGGACTGCGCAATTGCTCCATTGAATGATTCCCACTCCAGCGGTTATGTGGCAGAAATCAAATTATAATTGCAAATAGTTTCAAAACCAATGTAAAATTGCAACAAGTTTTAAAAATTAAGCTAAAAAGATATTTGTCCTTTAAGTCACATATAATGAAATATGAATAGGAGGAAAAAATGAAAATGGAAATGAGAAGGATCACAAGATAATGCATTTTTAAATTACATGACTAAAACCAATGGCAAATATTTGCTAAACTGTTCGCTATTCATATTGCTTTACAAGTTCAAACATATGGGTCGAAAATGTTCACATGTTCAAGATAATGAATTAATAATTCTCACTCAATTGTTGGCTGAAAGTTTACAGCTTACTGAAATGGAACTTGCACTTGTTTCACACTTCATAATCTTCTGAACATACTTCAGTCTTTCATTTGTAGATCAATATAAATGAAAGGATGATTAAAAAATAAAGGACAAATTTTCAAAATAAGCTTGTTTTTAAAACTAATAGCAGATTTAGGCTAGTTTTGAAACTATTTGCAGAAATAGGCTTGTTTTTTACAGTAGTTGTTCAAAAACAAGCCTATTTCTGCAAATAGTTTCACAACTAGCCTAAATCTGCTATTGGTTTTTTAAAAAAAGCCTATTTTGAAAATTTGTCCCGTATATTTTTATAAGGGGTGCACTTCACAAGTCCGCTCACGTGTACTATTTTTTAAACAACTGGCCATCTCAGCGTGGAGGTCGACAAAATAAGCCTATTTCTGCAAATAGTTTTAAAACTAGCCTAAATCCGCTATTAGTTTTAAAAACAAGGTTATTTTGAAATTTTGCCCAAAAATAAAAGGTTCATGAATTATAGCTGAAGTATTTGGTTAAACCCAAAGAAGCGAAACTCTACAACAAAAAAACCCATGCACCTCCTTGAAGTGTTTATCATCTGCAAAGAATCCACAATGATTGCAAGCAAAATAGTTTGATTCCAACCCTTTCTCCCTCACTTCGTCATATTGAACGCTAGGCTTGTCCTCCTCATCTTGCACAACCCGTTGATCAAAATGCGATAGGTAACCACATTAAGCTCCACGTACGTCATCGGGCATGCGAGACATGGCATAACGGCAGATGAGGAGATTGAAAGATGGAAGGGAATCTGAAAAGGTGGATAATTTTAGGTGGGGCCACATGGCATAAAAAGGAAAAACGGTTCTGAACTTGGTTTGGAATCTTTCAAAAGGATGTGAACAAACTATTCAAAAGCCAAAGAATCAACCCTTGAAGAAGCTAAGCAGAGCATGGACATTGAAGACATAAACATATAGTAGAAGATAGGAATGTAGCAGAAAAACTAGAAGAAGATATCATTGGAGAATGGAATAAACATAAAGAAGAAGTTAGACAGGCATTGCTGAGAACAATGGTATTGTGGTTAAAAACAGTTCTTATAACGGAGAAATGGAGAATAATAAATGCTGGAAATGGAGAAATAGAAGATATTGATGTAGAATGGGATTCACGTGAAGCTTATTATAATGAGGAAGGTGTTTTGAATCATAATGAAAAAGTGGAGGGCGATGAATTTGACGAAATGACGGACCTTTGGTTTGATTTAAGAGATTTGTATGACACTTTTTGTTTTATTTTTCTGGTATTTTGCAGCGAACTTTATAAGTTCACTTCAGCAGACCTATAAATTAAATGGTTGTTACAAAGCAACAAAGCGTGAAAGAGCAAATTATTTAAAAGGGGGGAAAAAGTGCGATTCAAACTGTAAGAGAAAAAGGAGCTGGAATAAATCAATATGGTTCTAGGAATAACTTTCATTATTTAATATCCTACCAACTTCCTCAAATAACCCTCCACTTAATCTAAATCCGGGTTCTTGTGTACTATAGTTTGTTTTGTAGTGTATTTAATTTTGTAGTTTATTTCCGCTACAGTTTCAGCAAGTTTGTCGTTCACTTTGGGGCGAATGGCCCTTTTGAATTTTCACGTTAGTATCAGAAACTGCTTAAATTTGTTTTTTACAAGTAAAATATTTGTTTATTCTTATGTATCACAACAATTCTATTATTCTTTAGTGATAAAATTTAATGTTTCACGATTGTATCAGAAACTGCCTTAAATTGTTTTTATTTACAAATGTTTATTTATTCTTATGTATCCAACAATTCTATTCTTCTTTAGTGACAAAATTATGAATAGCTAGAAAATGAAGGGAAATAAAATCTTAGTTGGTTTATACTTGATATCTGAATAATAAACCAAATTATCGAATTTGTTTTATTGGTATGGATGCATGAAAATTATTACAGGATCATTCAAGCATATGTATACATGTAACATGCCTAAAGCGTTTAAAGACCCATACACCACTCAAGGGTACAAATAAGTGCAAACAAGATTAATATTTTGCTTACCCGTGTATGCTCAGATGTGTTGTCAATCCAGCTTCTATCTTTATCCTTTCTTTTGTGAACCAAATCAAATGCTTCAATCGGATCAGGTTCATGACCATAAATTTGTTTCTGTTTCAAGGTAGAATAATGAGCACCTAATAATTACATTAAAATCATATAGTAGCATAATAAGAATATATGCTTTATACTATGATCATTTATACTGCCATTTATTTATAACAACGGACTTGGCTAAGCAAATTAAGTTTGTGTAAAGAAGTGGTCACTTACAAATTTGGCATGGTGTTTACGAAGGACATCGAACAACCTGTGTGACTCATTTTCAGCTTCTTGCAGTTCTCAGTATTTTTTTCAACTTTTACCTATTAGTCACAAAAATAAAAAATACAGTGAACAGTAATGTACACGTACCATTTACTAAACCAAATACATAGAGAAAAAGATGATTACTTTATTTTTGTGATCATTGTCCCAATAGTTTACCATTCTCCTCCATTGTTCGCTATCCACTCGATCATCTCCACACTCAAAGCGCAACGATGAGCCAATATATGGAGTGTAATATTTTTTTTAATCAGATCTAGTGTCTCTCGCTCTTTTAGCTACGCGTCTTAGTAGTACATGACGAATTATGGGGATATGGGGTATGTCTTTAGGACGCTAGTCTATTGTATCCTTTAAGTTATAAATATTTTATGTTATACATGGGAAAATTGATTAGACCAAAGACATAGAAAATTATGTAAATGTAATTTTAAAGTGCTTGTTTTCAACGCGGCTGAAATATTGTTAATTTGTAAGTTTTGCAAAATTGAATATGTAGTGTTCAACCAAAGACCATGCATGTTTAGTTTTTCATGTCATGAAAAAAATTTAGTTTGAGAATATACCATTCACTACTCAACATTTTAAAAACAATCAAAAAGTACGAAGATGAATAACTAATATTCAATCCATGAAGACATTTTCCAATATTATATAAAATTCAAAATGATTTAATATACCGATATGGTTTTCCACAATTTATCCCTAAAAACAACATTATGAGATCTCCAGCCTTTTGAGGAGAGAGGAATAAGGTTACAGTTTCTTGCCAAATCACCTAAGTATCTTGCTAATTTGGCATCTTCTAGAATAATGCATAGTCCATCCTTCGTAAACTCAAATTTTTTTTCTTTTCCGGATTTACCCCATGTTGGTTTATTATTGCCACACCCTTTTCTACTCTTTGACCCTGCTAAAGTAATAATGTAGTATTTTCAATGGTAATATACTATTAAACCAATGACAGGTTACAAGCTGTCTTTATAATGGTCACCTTTTAGCCATATAAATTGAACTCTTTACATTATTGCTTTATGGTAAAAATAGCACTTTCTAATTTTTGTAAACATACTCCATTAAAATTATCAGTGTTGCACAAGAAATAATAACATACATTAATAAAATATGGAAATACCAAGCCATGCCAAAATATATATATATATGTGGAAATACCATTGATTTGAGAATCACGCTCTTCAAGTATATCATCATTCAAAGGATTCACCTCATCTGAATGAGAAGGTCCGGAGCTGCTCATCTTAGTAATGTAAAAAGGAAATGACAATTAATGTATGCTAGTTTATAACAAGTGATTTCACATAATAAATCTAGCAATAAGCTTGTACTATGGTTCAACAAATACATCAAACTGTACAAGACAAATAAAAGTAAATGACAGCATTACATAATTAGAATATAATCTAAGTTTAAATGGCACATTAAATAAGCAAAGGTGAACAAATACATAAATATGCAAGAACTATGTTTAGTTGATGCTCTCATTTTCATACTCATTCTCATTTTCATTTTCATTCTCAATTTCTTCCTCATCACTGTCATAGTCTTCAAGAATGGAAATATTTGGATTAGGCGTTGGTAACACTTTGTAACATAAATACCAGGAACATCAGTTCTTATATGAAGCTCTTCGTTGTCAAGATTAGGATCATCAAGATTTGGCATGGTGTAGTAATCATCAACATCGGTTTCGTTATCATCCACAATTAGATCATAGAAATCTCTCGGCTTTGTTTTAATTACAACAGCCCAATCTGGTTGCTTTGGATCAGCAACATAAAACACTTGAATAACTTGCGATGCTAGTATAAATCGATCATTATTTTGTGCCACATGGTTAAAGTTCACTAAATTGAATCCATATATGTCAGTCTTCCTCCCGGACTTACTAACCCAATCACACTCAAACAAAACAATTTTGCAATCTTGATCATCACTTTCACCAGGAAACCTATAATCAAGCTCATAAATATTCTTTAAGACACCATAATAGTCGATATTACCGGTGATTGGATTACAATCTCTCACACTCGAATAACTTGATGTTTCAGCATTCACAAACACACCACAATTTTGATTTTTGTATTTTTCATCAATCGTTTTAATTCGAAATCGGTAACCATTTATCACATACTTCTTGTATTGCCTCACAATCCTGCTTGGACCATTAGCTAATCAAAGTAAATCATTTGATATTGCAGGATCGTTGCTAGCATGAAGGTCGTTTACCTAAGCTAACATGATCGTTAATATACTTCATTTAATAGTAAAAATTATAAAAAATGCATGTTGAAATATAAAAACACATACATGGTTCTAAACCATGTAGGGAATTCCTTGTTCCTCAAGCTCTCAACTTCTCGAATAGTTTCCGACGATGGATTCTACGTAGCTCTTACAACCTTTTACTACCAAAAAAAAAATCAAAGAAAAAAAATTGTTTGTCTAGATTTCAATGCTGAAATTAGAGTACATACTTTAGATAAGTATAATGGCCTTACTCTAAAAAACAAGCCACTTCGTCACAGTTGAATAAAATATTAGTATGAAATTGCTTCCAAATTTTCTTTTCGAGATTAATCTCTGAGCATTTTCCTAAACGACGACCAGAATTTGCAAATATTGATAGCCCCCCGTCAACTTCACGAGGTAAAGATGCATCGGCATTATGACCATGGCATGTATAACAAGTCTCTACACCTTTCAGATACATTGAACAAAATGAAACACATTCTTCTGCAAGATATCCTACTGCAATACTTCCTTCTGGGTTACTTTTATTGCGAACATATATTTTTAATGTTTGCAAGTACCTAAAGAAACAAATAAATACTCATGTTTTCTACGACATATCACTATCATAAGAGGGCTCAACAGATAAGTTCTCGCACTAGCAAAAGAATTTATAAAAATGTACTTGTATGATACTGTTATCAAATAAACTACATATTTTTGCATCCGTATATTAATTTTCTACATTGATTTCACATGTAATGATTTTATAAAATAAAAAATCAAGTGAGCATACTTATACTATTATAATATTTAATGTGGATGCTATGAAAATTGCTTCATTACCTATTTAATCAAAGTTATATTTACTATAATTAGTTAATTACTACCATATACCTTGTCATATTTTAGCATCAACGTTCAATCTAATTGGCTCATGTTTAAATTTTTAAATGTGGTTCATAAACTAGGGTATAATAAGAAGCTGAAAAACACTGTATCTAATGAAATGAAGGAAAAACTAATTACCTTTCAGTAGGATACATCCAACAATATTGAATAGGTCCAGCAATTGCTGCTTCATCGACTAAATGAGCTATCAAGTGAACAGATATAGTGAAAAAGGAAGGAGGGAACATTTTTTCCATTATACATAAGGCTAATGCTACCCTATATTTTAGTTGGTTCATTGATGCAACATGTTGCTTTTTACTACATGGTTGTCTAAAAATAGCACATAATCCAAGCGAAATAAGGATGAGAGGTCTAGGCAAAACTCGTCGAATTACAAGTGGAAGCAAATGTTGCATAATCACGTGATGATCATGACTTTTTAGTCCATGTAAGAATTTTTCCTTCACATTTACACATCAAAAAATATTGGTTGAATATCCATCCGGAACACGAACATTTGAGATTGCTTTACGAAATAATGTTTTTTCCTCATTAGTCATAAAAATATCACTGGAGGTATATATGTCTTGTTGCCTTCACGAATAGGATGAAGTGATTTTCCTACTTGTAAACTTTCTAAATCAGCCCGAGCATTAACTCCATCCTTTCCTTTTTTTGAGTTACCAAGTAAAGTTCCTAAAATGTTTTCACTTACATTTTTCTCAAGATGCATCAAATCTATGTTATTTCTTATCAACAGATGTTGCCAATAAGGTAAAGAAAAAAATATGCTTTTTTTATTCCAAGGTCCAACAACCCGGTTCCTATTGGCATTCATACCCCTCCATCGTTTTTGACCGCTAACAGATTCAAGCGCCGGTGATTTACCAAATGTAAATCTTAAATTTGATAATTGCTTTAAACATTCAATTCCTGTTAGTGGTGTAGGGGCAAGGCTCTTCTCACACTTACCATTAAACGAACATTCATCAAGTCGAAACCTGTGTGTAGTTGGCAAAAATCTGCGACTTCCCAAGTAACCTTGTTTTTTACTATTTGGCAAGCGCACTGAGCATGTTTGGTGGTTACAATGTGGACATGCAAGTTTTCCTGACGTACTCCATCCCGATAAATTAGCGTATGCAGGTAAATCATTTATAGTCCATAAAATAGCCGCTCTCATATTGAATGTTATTTTTGAAAAAATATCATATGTGTTCATGTCAACCTCCCATAACTCTTTTAACTCATCTACTAGTGGTTGTAGATAAATATCAATGTCTTTTCCTGGTTCGTGAGGTCCATGAATTAGTAAAGCCATATATAGATAAGGTTGCTTCATACACAGCCATGGAGGTAAGTTATAAAAAGAAAGAATCACTGGCCAAGTGCAATGTTTACTATTTAAGTGCGCAAATGGATTGAAACCATCACTTGCAAGTCCCAAACGAACATTATGAATTTCTGATGCAAAATCAGGGTATAAAGAATCAAAAATTTTCCAAGATGGAGAGTCTTTTGGATGTTTCATAAAACCGTCATTTGAACCACCAATTGAATGTCATCTCATATGTTCTGTTGTATATTTTGACATATACAATCTCTTTAGCCTAGGAATTAAAGGAAAAGAATGAAGCACTTTAGCAGATACTTTCTTATTAACATTATCATCTTCTTTATTTACTTCGTATCTTAAAACACCAGAATGAGAGCAAGTTTGCAAGTGTGATGTTTGCTTCCAAAACAACATGTAATCATTCAGACACGCATCGATCTTCTCGTATGTGAGATCTAAATCATCAATCATTTTTTTGGCCTGTGCGTTTGATTTTGGCATACAATTTCCATCAGGCAACATATCTTTAAATGCTTCCAGGAACATAAAGAAAGCTGAATTGCTCACGTTTCCCAAACACTTGATCTAGTACAGTTTTACAACTGCAACCATTTTTTTATACTTACTGCCAACATATAATTCCCTATTAGCTTCATCTACCAATCTAAAAAAATGTTTTGCCTCAGGAGTTTGACCTTCAAAAGTGGAAGAATGATACGATGAACTTGCAGTTTCTCAAATAAAGGGCATAAATGTCTCATCGAGAAAATCATGCATTTCACCTCTCTCCCTTTGGTCATTGTCCACTGGCACATCATTTTCCAAGTTGTCGTAAGTCCCAGACTCTTCGTTATATGATTCGCCATGATGTGTCCAATGAGCTGCCATATAAAGTGGGTCTATTCCATACGAAAGAAGATTACCAGCAACATGAATTCTATCATTGAAATAACGATTGCAGCATTTTCTAGAAGGACATATAACCTTATCTTTTCGAACGGATTTGGAAAAAGCTTCGTTAAAAAATAATTCCATTCCATCTCAATATTCATTTGAATTACGCTCCAAATTCACCCAGCTTTTATCCATAATTTAATTACTGTCAACAAATAGAAGGCTTATCAAACACATGAAAAAAGGTTCTTATCTAATATCATATCAAATACACGTTTAATTATTACAAAAGGATCTAATGTAAAAAATGACAGAAATGCATGTAACCATATCAAAGTGGTAACATTATGCGTAGATTGAAAGTGTTGTTTATAAGATATTTACGCTCATACTTATAATTATTCCATAAAAATCATGCGGTTGTATCATTATGGATGCCAAGTATCATTAATAAGATTGTCAAGAGACACAACATATTTTCAAAGTAAATTATTATAATGCTATATTATTAAAAGAGATTATATACATCAATTTTCATAGTTGTCTGTCATGTTACAACCGTGCATACATAGTAGTTAAGGCGCAAGGCTTGAGCCTTAGACTTTTTTGAGCCTTGGGCTTTTTTGTGCGACTTTTGTACAACTGCTGGCTTTTTTGCTAGAAAAAACCTGCATTATAAAATACTACAAAAAATAATGAATTTAATGATAAAAAACATAGACTAGTAGGTACGAACTCACAAATGCCATTCTGAAATTAAAACGTGCTGAAAAATAAACATGTTGCACATATTTTAAAAAAAATCGATGAAATAAAAAAAACCTACTGAAAAAAAAAAAAAAAAAATTAACATGCAGCAAAAAAAAAGCTGCTAAAAAATAAAAACTGCTAAAATAACATGCTACAAACATGTTGAAAAAAAATATGCTGCAAAAAAAAGAAAAATAAAGTAACATGCTGCATGTATTTTAGAAAAAAACTGCTGCAAAAAACAAACAGGTTGAAAAAAAAAAACAAGCTGCAAAGAAAAAAAAAATCCCAGCTGCAAAGAAAAAACACGCTGCCTAAATTTAAAAAAAAATTATACCTGACAGTACAGTAGGAGGCGACAGTAGAGGGTGCGTGTTTTTTTCTCCTCGATATCGCAATCGAACTCAAAAGGGTTGAAAACCCTAAATCGATCGAACAAATATGTTTGATTTTGGTTCTAGGGCAAAAAAAGTACACGCGATGTCGAGGCGCGCTTTTCTGAGCCTCGGAGCCTCGCAAAAAAGCGCCAGAGGCGCCTCAGCCACCAACAAGGCGCATAACTTGCACCTGCGCCCTAGGCGCACGCCTTAACTACTATGCTTGCATATTTCAAATTTTCAATATGTTTACAAGTTAGGTTTGGTTATCCTAATCCTTGTAAACAAATTTGATTAACATTTTGGTTTTCGTAAACTAGCACTTTGAGTATAACTCGTGATATATTTTGTTTAACTTTTTTTGTCCTACATGATTACAAGAACTCATTAATAACTAATATTGTGTTCTCAATTTTTTTTGGATATTTTTATATAATGTTGTAAAATGGAAACCATAATTCAACATACATTATACCATTATGTTGTTAAATCTACTACTATTTCTATGTATATTTAAGTTCAGACGGATAATATGTATATCTCTACTTGTGTTTTTATTTGTGTCCAAAGTAACTCTCAGTTCCTTTAAAATGGGATTCCGATTGTTAGAAGTAAACTTTAACCTTTCAGTAAAAATTAATTTAGATCATAAATAGTATATTTCATGATTCATGCTAGATAGTATAGTACAACTTTGCATGGGATATTAATAGTAATCTTGATATTATGAATTTTAACATCATCTAAAAAATAATTTTAGATGTTTTATTTTGATTTGAATATTATTTTGAGAACTTGGTCATAATTGAATAGAATCATTCTGAAGAGGGATTCAAATCGTAAGATTTTAAGATTTTATTAGATCAATCATCAACCTTAAATAACAAAAAAAAATCAATTCTTTTCTTTTAAAAACTATCGGATATACTATATAAGATGTAGTGTAAACGAATAACATTGGTAAACCATAAATATGTATACTATTAGAAAATGTTATTCATTACTTCCTTTTGATTTCTTGTAGTTAAATTATTTGTAAATTTTGAGATTTTATATGTTTTCGAAGTAAAATTATCACGCTTTGAGTCAAGGACTACCAACTCGAGTAGCTAGTGATGTAACGTTGTAATTACTGCCTTAGTTTCAAATTTTGTGACATTGAGTTTTTTCACTAAAATTCGAAGCATGATAATTGTATTGATTGATTGGAGTTTCAATTTCAGTCATTGCAAGTTATACTGAAACTAAAACACTATGACCGGAATCATGTAGCTTTGATCATAATGCCAAACAATTATTAAAACGCTTGTTATGATATACTTATCTAAAACAATTGTTTAAAAACAGAATCAAATTGGTATCACTGTTTATGAGCAGCAAAACAATTAAGATGATGTAGCAAAGTAGGATAAATGATACCAACTACAACAATATCAAAGTGGAAAGTTAATAATGATTGAGTATTTCCCAAACCACGTCATAAGCTTTCGCCCCTAATTAGTTTTTTATGCTTTCATCCATGGTTATAACAAAAAACATGAAAGTGTGTGCATCTGAAAGTATGCTTTACTTGCATTGATTCAGTCATAAAATAAGTTTTGTTTTCTTATTGTCGATAAACATGCGATGATATACATAACAAAAGATTAATTATTATTTAGATAACTGAATAAATAGCAATATATAAAATATAAAATGCATTATATAGCTTTATACATGCAAAAGTGTATGTTTGCATATTTTATGGTATTAATTCGATAAAACATATACGCCGATGCACGAGTTGACTGCATGTTGGCCAATGTTTAAAAATAACATATATATTTACCTGACAAATGAAGAAGTCCAAAGGAAACATAATAAAAGTATATCTTTTCATACCTTCAACCGTCGTTGTTGCAGCAAGTGTAAAAACTTCCGATAGGAGTACACAAACCTACATACATACCATATTCATATATATATATATATATATATATATATATATATATATATACATACATACACACACTCAAATAAATCGCAAAGAACATGATCCTCTCAAATAAGATCTTAACCTTCTATGTTTAATATTATCATTTCAAAAAATAAACAAAAAAACAGAGAACTTGAAAATCATTTTAAATTTGTTCATCGATATTGTATATTACATAGTTTGCGCAAGTAAAACATGGGCGTAAATGCATTTTCAATGATATACAAAATGATCATCGAAAATATTTGCTAGCTAGCTCACTGACATGAAAGGTCAAATAAAATGTGCGTACAGCCTAAGCAATTGAACACATGATAAAAGAACATGAAAGAGAGAAGGGAGTATAAGAATATTTTCTAGATTGTTACTAAGCTCGAGCATTATTGTTTCGGTTGATTCATATCAATTCACACATGTTTGTATAATAACACACTAAAAGTAAAAAAGGGTTAACATTTTGGTCTATGTGCATATTATTCATATTTGTCATGTTGGCTAATGTTTAAAAATAACATATATATTTACCTGACTAATTAAGAAGTTCGAAGCAAACATAATAAAAGTATATATCTTTTCATACCTTCAACCGCCGCTGCTACAGCAAGTGTAAAAGCTTCCAATAGGAGTACACAAAACTACACACACATACACATCACACTCATATAAATCGCAAAGAACATGATCCTCTCAAATAAGATCTTAACCTTCTACGTTTAATACTACCATTTCAAAAAATAAACAAAAAAACATAGAACATGAAAATTATTTTAAATTTTTTCATCGATATCATATATTACATAGTTTGCGCAAGTAAAACATGATCGTAAATGGATGTTCAATGATATACAAAATGATCATCGAAAATATTTGCTAGCTAGCTCACTGACATGAAAGGTCAAATAAAATATGTGTACAGCCTAAGCAATTGAACACCTGATAAAAGAATATAAAAGAGAGAAGGGAGTATAAGAATATTTCTCTTGATTGTTACTAAGCTCGAGCATTATTGTTTTGGTTGATTCATATCAATTCACACATGTTTGTATAATAACAGAACACTAAAAGTAAAAAAGGGTTAACATTTTGATCTATGTGCATTATTCATACATGTATTTTCTAACATTAAGTCGTATTTATGCTTTCATTCTAGAGGAATTAGTTATCTCATTTCACATGTATACAATAAAAATCGGTTTACTACGCACAAAACAAAACGGGGAAGTCCGTAAAATAACAGAGTAGTATGACCTGAGCTAGAATTTCAATAAAACATAGTTACTAAGCCCCATTATAAAGGCTCCATGTATTTAATGAATTGCTATTATGGTGAACATTATCGTTATCAACTTATGACCTAATTCAAACATCAAAGGTGAGGATCTAAACTAGTGCATAATACATATCCAATCAGTAGAGGTAAATGTAAATACAAATCATTCAGGTGAAAGTAGTACAGAATATATTAAGGTTAACACAAGTTTGCATAATTCAGAAAATTATTATGTGTGTAAACACTGCTATAGATCACATACAACATAACCTTATAATTCATTTTCACCAGCAAAAATTAAAATATCTGAAATTATCCAACCATTACGAAATTAAATACTAGTTTAACGATGATAAAACAGACTATATAAATCTATGGTAAAATAAATAAAGCAAAGGAACTCAAAACAGTAAATAAATTAGCCGTATACCAAATAATGAAAAAAATTAAATTCGATAATGAAAAATCAATTCAGGATAACTAATCTATTCTTGAGTTCGAAGAGAAGTACAAAAACAATAGAAGTTACCTGTAGATGTGCTATTTAGGGTTTTGAGAAGGGTTTGGGAAATGTAAATTTGTCGATTGAAGACGATTGGGAGTATGGCGGGGAAGGAATACTACTATGCATGAATTTTCCTTTCCCTCCACTGCAATTTCGGAGCCACATCTTCTTTGATTCTAACGGGATTCATGTCCTGTAACGACCCGCATTCTACGCATCATAGGATCGTAGAATATTTATTTCTTTCATATACAAAGTCGTATGGTCATGTAACTTTGGGAGACGACTATTGGGGTCATTTCCCATGTTCATGATCTTTCCTGATTTTTATATGACCGTTTTGCCCCTAGATGATCTTGTTTTGGCCATAACTTTTGATTGGAAAGGAGTTTTGACCTGAAACTACTTCCATTGGCTCCGGATGATGGTTTACAATTTCGTAGAGTGGTCACATTAACCAAATGGACTCACCATTTGGGAGATATGGTTGAAAAAAGTTTCAGATGGTAAAAAACAGCTTAATTGGGCTTAACCGGGTGATTAACAGCTAGGCCTAATGGGGATTTCGGGATTAGAGATATTTAAGGGCTGTTAGGGTTAGGATTTCGGTTTTTCACTCATTTTCCAGTCGCCACAAACCCTCTCTTCAACCTAACAATGGCCTCCAACATCTAAATACACCTCTAATCACCTCTTAATCAAGTTTTGGCTTAAACTACATCAAATTAAGGAGAGAAAACACCAAAGCAAGGTTAGAGCTGCTGTGTTACGTTGGAAACAGCGCCAAACAGAGAATCATTTCAGATTTGGTGTTTTATTTGTTGCCAAGGTGAGTGATTTGCATAGTTTGGCACTAATTACGGTTAATTAAGGGTAATTAGTGAAGATTAACGAAATTAGACATGATAAAATTATGGAAAAATATTTATAAATTCGAAAATAATGTTTTAGACCTCTGTTAGAAATTTGGACTAATTTGGTTAAGTTTTTCTAATCATATCATTAGTTTTGCTTAAACATGCTTAGGGGAAAATATGGGGTTTTGGCTATGTTTGATCCATTTTAACCTATCATATTGATGTTTTTGGTGTTTGGGGTCACTTCTACTTGTTGCTATGACTGTTTGGTATGACTTATGATTGTTTAGAATAGTTAGAATGGTCGAAAACGTCATCGAATGGCGTAAAACACTCGTTGGAAAAGTAGTAGGAAATTGGTGCAGGTTTTCGGATCGGATCGACTGGATGGGCTCGGACCGGATAGTGGACAGGGCAAGAGATCACCGAACCGAACTGAGGCTTGGCACGAGAGAGTATGGAAAAAAGGAAGGCCACTATGGTTGAACTGGGATCGGATCGAGCTAAGGAAGGGGGAACGGGATTGACTTGAAGGGAAGTGAGGGGGATCGAAGCGGAAGAGAATGGGGAAGTGGATCAGACCATGACGAGGAACCCGAACCGAACCGATGGAGCAAGGGTACACTGAACCGAACCGAAGCATGTATATCCGAACCGAATCAATGCGATGTGGAGGATCCGAACCGAGACGATGGCCAGTGACTGGGGCAACCCGCACTGAACCGATGACTAGGGAGAGACCCGAACCATTCCAGTGATGACAAGAAAAACCCGAGATGCAAAGATAGTCCAAGTAGGAAGTTTGTACTCAGGATCCAGTTGGGAACCAACGAGTTAATTTCATGATTGGGCTTTGCTGCGGGACGTGTGCTAAGGGGTTGTCGATGTCTATAACTTTGGATCACTATGTGTAGGGAGTACATGAACGGATTCAGGGCCACAGTGGCTTAGGTACAACTAAAGAGCTATAGACCAATGAGGTGGGGTCATTTGTAAAGATTTGGTCATGACTCCATGGGGTGAGCTTGGTAGTAGCAGTAGTTGTACAAGTCGAACTCCGTCACTACTTCGACGGGTCTAGTGATTGACAGTGGTGGACATCGTATGCTTTACGCACTGAGTGAGAGATGTGAGGATGGTTGCTATGTTTGATTTGTTTTCCATCATTATGACATGCACACCCCCACCCCCGTATTCTTTACACCATCTATTTAGTGGCACCTTACAGTATTGTACGGTATGTAGTGCTAACTCTTTGGTTGCAGGTCCAGGTTCAGGTATGGTTTAGTATACACGCTATTGTTCTGTTTGCTGCTTATCGCTCATACCAGACTTTTTGTCTGACCCAGAGTTTTATGTCTCTTCTTATTACTTTGGGTGCTCTCACGAGCAGACTAGAGACAGGTTAGGTGGTATGCACGAGTAGCTGTACCGGAGACGAGCAGGAGGCCTCCATGTAAGATATATATAGATATTCTCCCTGTGTTGCTGCGGTCGCTACTTGGGCATTAGTGGTGTACCTTTCTTTCTTTTGTTTGGAGACAGTAATTTGGAAAGTTGTAATAAGCTGTATTTGGATTTCCGCTATTCTGATGATGATTTTGATGTTGGTTTTAGTTTTCAGCTTATGCACTGTCTCGCCTGTTTTATGTCAACTATTTTACTATTATATTTTATCCCATGCGCTGTGAGACTTTCTACAGGTTTTTGATTAGTTCATTCTCTTCTTTCCTTTCTTTGGCGACCGTTCTGTGCTAGTTGGGCATGTGTACAGCGCACTTTCGGAGGAAATGTCGGCTGGTGCGGGACGGGCCGTCACACTTGGTATCAGAGCTCTAGATTGCGTAGTTAACCTAGGGAAGTTATCAGGGAGAGATAGTATACGTATATGAGAGCGCGTATTTGTGATTATTTTGGTTTTTAAAAGCTATATATATTATTAGTATAGCTAAGGATGAAGTCATACTAAACTGACACCACTATAGAGATGGTTAATCGTTTTCTCTGTGCAGATTAAACGATGAGTCGATACGCAAGGGGTACCGGTAGAGGAGCTAATAATAGGAATGCTGCTGAGATGAGGATGATGTTTACTGACCTCATGAGAGAGATGCTTAGGGATGTGCAGAGGGCAGCTCCCAATGCTGGTAATGACGGTGGTCAAATAGTGCAGGCGCCTAGGGCCGATTTCACCAAGCTGAACAAGGATTATACTACTCTTGGTGGGAAGCCGTTCCATGGAACGGAGTCGGCTACGGATGTTCAGAATTGGTTGGATAGCTGCGAGCGTATCTTCGAAGACCTGGGTATCGAGGATGCGATGAAGAGAAGGCTAGCATCCCGTCAGCTGCAAGGACGGGCAATGAATTGGTGGAATGTTATAAAGGCAACTACTTCCGAGGATCAGATTACTTGGGATCAGTTTAAGGCTCGCTTTAGCGACAAGTTCATTCCCGCCACTCAGAAGTCAGTGTTGTTTAAGAAATTCTTGGAACTCAAGCAGAATGGCAGAGCTGTCTCGGAGTATATTGCTGAATTCGACACTTTGTCAAAATATGGGTTATCCCTAATAGATACTGCCGAGAAGAAGAACGAGAAGTTCATAACAGGTTTGGATCAGTAATTGGGGGAAAAGCTTATTAACCACATCGATGAGACATTTGAATCGATTGTGGGGAAATCATTGAGGTCAGAGAGTCTTTACCCAAAGTCGAAGACTGAGGTTGCATCTGCAGAGAAGCCAAAGCCACAAGCAAGCGGTGGAGGCAAGAATGGTTCTCAGAATAAGAGAAAGCAGAATCAGACTAAGGATGGCCAGAAGAAAAAGAATAAGAAGGATGTTGAGTGCTTCAGCTGTGGTAAGAAGGGCCATTATGCCAGTAATTGTCGAGCCAAGCCAGCAGACAGGAAGTGCTTCAACTATGGCCAAGAGGTACATCACAAGGATAAGTGTCCGCAACCCCCTAAAGAGAAGCAGATGATGAAAGCATATGCCCTTAATGTTATTCCTTATTCGTCGAATGCCCCAACTGCGGCGGAGAAAGGAAAAAATGTCGTTATTCAAGGTATGCTTTCTGTTTATGATGTTCCTGTTAGAGTTTTGTTTGATACCGAAGCTTCCAGTTCTTTCATATCTAGTTACCTGGTTGATAGGTTGGGATTGGAGCTCGAGATTGTCGATAGACCTTTAGTAGTGACGAACCCGATTGGTGGTTCAACTAACATTAGCATGTGTCATAATGTGGTCTTGTCGAGTCATGGATGTATGTTTGTTTGTGATTGCTTTGTTTTGGGCTTTACTGGGTTTGGCATTATTTTGTGAGTCGATTGGCTCCAAAGATATGGGGTGGTGGTAGACTGTGAGGGCTTTTTGGTGACAGCTAGAGCGGATGATGGGCAGAGGGTAGTGTTTGGTGGTCTACGTAGTGATGGGGTAATGGCTAGTTTTCTAAATTCTCTCGGCATTCCGCAAGGTGAGTTGCCAGGTTTGCCCGTGGTTGGCTAGTATCCGAACGACTTCGAGGAAGTGACCGGGCTTCCACCACACCGGGAGATTGAGTTCCGTATTGATTTAGTGAAAGATGCCAGACCTATAGTGATGCCACTTCGTCGTATGGCACCAAGGGAGCAGCGAGAACTCGGGGTGTAAGCCAGCGATCTTTTGAAGAAGGGATTTATCAGAAGGAGTGTTTCTGAATGGAGAGCACCAGTTGTGTTTGCTACCAAGGCGGATGGTTCCCTTCGTTTGTGTGTAGACTACCGCGAATTGAATAAGGTGACGAGGAAGAACAACTATCCTCTACCGCGGATAGATGATTTGTTTGATCAGTTGAGTGGCGCGAGAGTATTCTCTCAGTTGGATCTCGCGACAGGTTTTCATCAGCTTAGAGTGGAAGCTGAGTGTATAGCTAAAACGGCATTTCGAACGCCGTCTGGATTTTATGAGTGGTTGGTCATGCCATTCGGGCTGACCAATGCCCCAGCATATTTTGTGGATCTTATGAATAGGGAATTCAGAGATCAGTTGAATAAGTTTGTCCTTTTGTTCATGGATGATATTTTGGTCTACTCGAGGACAGAAAAAGAACACAAGGAACATTTAAGAATAGTGATGGAGGTGTTGAGAAAACACCAATTGAAGGAAAAGTTTTCTAAGTTTCACTTCTGGAGGAGGGAAGTGAGATTCTTGGGCCATGTTGTTTCATAGAATGGTATTGCCGTGGATCCTGTGAAGGTGGCTACGGTACAAGATTGGCCTACGCCCAAGAATGCAACGGACATAAGAAGTTTCTTGGGATTAGCTAGATATTATCGTAAGTTTATCCAAGACTTCTCCAAGATAGCAGCACCATTGGCTCAGTTGACCAAGAAGAATCAAGCTTTCGTCTGGGATGAAAAGTGCGAGAATGCATTCAAGAGTCTAAAGGAAAAGTTGACATGTGCACCTGTATTAGTCATTCCTAAGGGGAATGAAGAGATGACGGTATATACGGATGCATGTGGTACCGGACTAGGTGCTGTATTGATGCAGGGAGGTTGGGTTGTAGCTTATGCAAGTTGGCAACTGAAACCGCATGAGAAAAAAATACCCTGCCCATGATTTGGAATTGGCAGCGATCATGTTTGCATTGAAGATGTGGAGACATTATCTCTTGGGAGAAAGATTCGAGTTGTTTACCGATCATAAATCGTTAAAGTATCTTTTCTCTCAAAAGGATCTAAATCTCCGACAATAAAGATGGTTAGAATTCTTAGCTTCCTATGATTTCGATATCGCATACACACCAGGAAAGGGCAATGCGGTAGCTGATGCATTGAGTAGAAGACATGCCAGTTTAGGGGCTATGTTTCTAGAATGGAATCAATAGGAGTACATCGCTGGGTATGATTTCAGACCAAAGTTCGAATTGGATCCAGAAATGTTAGCAAGTTTGACGATCAGACACACTTTGATTGAACGGATTGGTTCCAGTCAGAGGGACGATCCTAACCTATTGGAAATCTTCTCCAAGTTAGAGATGGGTATCGATGAGGAGATGAACAAGTATGGGCTTGATCGAGATGGATGGCCTAGGAAGAATGGAAGACTAGTTGTACCCAATGTCAATGGATTGAGAGATGAAGTGCTTAAGGAATTTCATCGCTTAAAACTGACTATACATCCCGGTGGTAACAAGATGTATCGAGACATGAAGCAGACATACAACTGGGAAGGGATGAAAAGAGACATTGGGAAATTTATATCCAAATGCTTGAATTGCCAGCTAGTTAAAGCTGAGCAAAAGAAGCCTAGTGGTTTGTTGCAACCATTAGAAATTCCAGAATGGAAATGGGAACAAGTCTTAATGGATTTCATTGATGGGTTACCAAGGACTAGATCGGGCCATGATAGCATTTGGGTGATTGTGGACTGATTGACCAAAAGTGCAAGATTTATACCCGTCAAGTCGAATAGGACGACAGCTAAGTTAGCTGAACTATATGTAAAGTGGATAGTAAGATTTCATGGAATACCCGAAGGCATTGTGAGTGACCGAGATCCGTTGTTTACTAGTGGATTTTGGAAGAGCTTACAAGAGGCGTTAGGATCAGAATTACATCTCAGTACCGCGTATCATCCTCGAACCGACGGACAGACAGAGAGGGTGAATCGAGTGTTAGAAGATCTTTTGAGAGCTTGCATATTGGATTTTGGTGGATCATGGGATGACCATTTTCATCTAGTAGAGTTTGCATATAATAACAGTTATCAATCTAGTATTGGTATGGCTCTATTTGAAGCTTTGTACGGAAGACCGTGCAACTCACCATCATGTTGGGTAGAAACTGGTGAGTAGTTTGTGCTTGGACCAGATGTGATAAGAGAAACTTCAGCTAAGATTAAGATCATTCAACAGCGAATGAAGGCTGTCCAAGATAGGCAGAAAAGTTACATTGACAAGAGAAGAAGAGAATTAAAGTTCTCCATTGGCGACTTGATGTTTGTCAAGATATCTCCGTTGAAGAGCGTGATACGATTTGGCAGGAGAGGCAAATTAGCACCAAGATTTGTTAGTCCATTCCCTGTTCTTCCGCAAATTGGGAATTTGGCATATAAAGTTGAATTACCAGAAAAGATGGCAGGAGTTCATAACGTGTTTCATGTTTCCCAGTTAAGGAAATTCGTGCACGATCCCGATGTGACTATTTCACCTGATCAGTTGGATGATATCGAAGTTGAACCCGAGGCGGTTGGGAACCGCAAGCCCATGCGTATTGTTGGAAACGATATGAAGCAGATTCGAAGGAAGACGGTGAAATTAGTCAAAGCTCAGTGGGGCAAGAATGAGAATTACTATACTTGGGAGATAGAGGAGAGCATTAGGAAGACGTATCCAGAACTCTTCGCCTTGTAAGATTTTAACTTCGATTTATTTTTTCCGCATGCTAGGATAGGCTTGTTTTGTTTGTTTTTGCATGATTGATTGTTGTATACGGCTGATAGGCATGCGGGATCCTTTGTATATTTTGGGTTAAGGAATTTCGGGGACGAAATTTCTTAAGGGGGGAGAGTGTAACGACCCGCATTCTACGCATCATAGGATCGTAGAATATTCATTTCTTTCATATACGAAGTCATATGGTCATGTAACTTTGGGAGACGACTATTCGGGTCATTTCCCATGTTCATGATTTTTCCCGATTTTTAAATGATGGTTTTGCCCCTAGCTGATCTTGTTTTGGCCATAACTTTTGATTGGAAAGGAGTTTTGACCTGAAACCACTTCCATTGGCTCCGGATGATATAGCTGAAACAAGTTTCAGATGGTGAAAAACAGCTTAATTGGGCTAAACTGGGTGATTAACAGCCAGGCCCAATGGGGGATTTCAGGATTAGAGGTATTTAAGGGCTGCTAGGGTTAGGATTTCGGTTTTTCACTCATTTTCTAGCCGCCACAAACCCTCTCTTCAATCTAACAATGGCCTCCAACATCTAAGTACACCTCTAATCACCTCTTAATCAAGTTTTGGCTTAAACTACATCAAATTAAGGAGAGAAAACACCAAAGCAAGGTTAGAGCTACTGTGTTACATTGGAAACAGCGCCAAACAGAGAATCATTTCAGATTTGGTATTTTATTTGTGGCCAAGGCAAGTGATTTGCATAGTTTTGCACTAATTACGGTTAATTAAGGGTAATTAGTGAAAATTAACGAAATTAGACATGGTAAAATTCTGGAAAAATATTTATAAATTCAAAAACAATGTTTTAGACCTCTGTTAGAAATTTGGATTAATTTGGTTAAGTTTTGCTAATTATATCATTAGTTTTGCTTAAACATGCTTAGGGGAAAATATGGGGTTTTGGTTATGTTAGATCCATTTTAACCTATCTTATTGATGTTTTGGTGTATGGGGTCACTTCTACTTGTTGCTATGGCTGTTTGGTATGACTTATGATTGTTTAGAATAGTTAGAATGGTCGAAAACGCCATCGAGTGGCATAAAACACTCGCTGGAAAAGTCGCATGAAATCGGTGCAGGTTTTCGGATCGGATCGGCTGGATGGGCTCGGATCGGATAGTGGACAGGGCAAGAGATCACCGAACCGAGGCTTGGCACAAGAGAGAGTATGGAAAAAAGGAAGGCCACTATGGTTGAACTGGGATCGGATCGAGCTAAGGAAGGGGGAACTGGATTGACTTGAAGGGAAGTGAGGGGGATCGGAGCGGAAGAGAATGGGGAAGTGGATCGGACCGTGACCAGGAAACCGAACCGAACCGATGGAGCAAGGGTACACCGAACCGAACCGAAGCATGTATATCCGAACCGAATCAATGAGATGTGGAGGATTCGAACCGAGACGATGGCCAGTGACTGGGGCAACCCGAACCGAACCGATGACTAGGGAGAGACCCGAACCGATCCAGTGATGACCAAGAAAAAAACCCGAGATGTAAAGATAGTCCAAGTAGGAAGTTTGTACTCAGGATCCAGTTGGGAACCAACGAGTTAATTTCATGATTGGGCTTTGCTGCGGGACGTGTACTAAGGGGTTGTCGATGTCTATAACTTTGGATCACTATGTGTAGGGAGTACGTGAACGGATTCAGGGCCACAGTGGCCTAGGTACGACTAAAGAGCTATAGACCAATGAGGTGGGGTCATTTGTAAAGATTTGGTCATGACTCCATGGGGTGAGCTTGGTAGTAGCAGTAGTTGTACAAGTCGAACTCCGTCACTACTTCGATGTGTCTAGTGATTGACAGTGGTGGACATCGTATGTTTTACGCACCGAGTGAGAGATGTGGGGATGGTTGCTATGTTTGATTTATTTGCCATCATTGTGACATGCACACCCCCACCCACGTATTCTTTACACCATCTGTTTAGTGGCACCTTAGAGTATTGTACGGTATGTAGTGCTAACTCTTTGGTTGCAGGTCCAGGTTCAGGTATTGTTTAATATACCTGTTATTGTTCTGTTTGTTGCTTATCGCTCATACTAGACTTTTTGTCTGACCCAGAATTTTATATCTCTTCTTATTACTCTGGGTGCTCTCACGAGCAGGCTAGAGACAAGTTAGGTGGTATGCACGAGTAGCTGTACTGGAGACGAGCAGGAGGCTCCCACGTATGATATATATAGATATTCTCCCTGTGTTGCTGCAGTCACTACTTTGGGCATTAGTGGTGTACCTTTCTTTATTTTGTTTAGAGACAGTAATTTGGAAAGTTGTAATAAGCTGAATTTGGATTTCCTCTATTCTGATGATGATGCTGGTTTTAGTTTTCAGCTTATGCACTGTCTCGCCTGTTTTATGTCAAGTATGTTACTATTATATTTTATCCCATGCGTTGTGAGACATTCTACAGGTTTTCAATTAGTTCATTCTCTTCTTTCCTTTCTTTGGCGACCGTTCTGTGCTAGTTGGGCATGTGTACAGCGCACTTTTGGAGGAAATGCCGGCTGGTGCGGGGCAAGCCGTCACATCTCCTGAAAATCGGTTTCGTGAGTTTCTGAGGCAGATGTATTTGCGTCTAAAATGGACAAGTAATGCTACAATACCCGAAAAAGTTTTTGTCAAAAAGTAAGAAATAGGAGTAAATCCGGAATTCAGGGGTTGTATGCATTGAATTCAAAGGAGTATTTGTGTAATTCAGGGGGTGGGCCTCCTATTTTCTTGTCTCTGGTGTATTTTTTGACAAAAACTGTTTTTGTCATAGTAGCATTTTTGAAAATGGATAAGGTACTTCAGGCTATTAGTTTGGTCCTTAATCGTGCAATTAACGGCGTTAAGTTATTTAGCCTTTAATTGTTTTTTAATAGGGGCGACATCTTTTTTCAGCCCTTTTTATAATGCCCCTAATAAACTCAAATTTGGTTCATATCTTATTTACTAATTTCATTAAAATTTATATATTATGAGAATATTCATTTTGTCTTGCTATGTAAACAAAAGTTAGTAAATTTACGATTTTCAACCCAGATTTGATGTTTACGTGTATTTATGCATGAAATATTAGATGTTTTTAAGCTCTTTGTTAAAAAAATAAATACGCTATTCTCTGCCAATTCAAAATCATGTCTTTCTGGTTTTAAAAAAAAGAAGCTGATGGTTTCAATCTTAAATCATGATTGAATTTTATTCATAGTCATGCTTGAAACCTCCGGTTTGTATAAATTTAGGCTATGTCCATTCAGGCGCGGAACTATTCCTATGCATGGTGTGTCACGTGACACACCATTTTTCCCAAGAAAAAAAAATTATGGAACAGCAGCAGCCAGCAAGGCACGAAGACTTTTACTTCTTACGGTCCATGCTTTTAGCATTCTCATTCACAAAACAGAGAAAGGTATTTGCAGCTCATTCTCTATCTCTTTAGTTTGTCCATCGTTCAACCATTCTCCAATTATTTGGCAGCGGCAGCTTCTCCAAGACTCCATCTTCATCTCCATCAATTCGTTTTCTAGTGCTCCTCTTATCATCAAATTGCAGTTGCCAAGTTTTTAGATTGTGAGAAAGGTAACGATTTTCCCCTAATTTTATCATTTTCATTTGGTTTAACTAATTAGGTAAGGTTGCACTTATTACTAATTAATTGTGTGCTTAAATAATTTGGGTTCCGCCACTGTAGAATGAAAAGAACTGCAGGTTGCACTTAAGTAACTCCATCCTCCGTATTTGGAACCATTTGATTTTCATTTGGAATATTGTTAATTGCCCATTTGTGTGTTGTTACTGTTGCATGTTACCTATTTGACAAAATGTCTTAAAGAGTTATCGTTGCTTGTTACCTATTTGTGGGCTGTTTTGTTGAACTTGTTTGAAAAAATGTTAATTTGTTGCTATACTTTTAGAATGAAAAGAACAAATACAAGAGATATTTCAAGTTTCTTCCCTAAAAGAACAGCAAATGCTCCTAGTCCTCTAGAAATTTCTTCTCCTCTTGAAGTAACTGAACAGTGCCTTTCTTCTCCGCCACAAATTAATCTTCCTCCTCCACCTCAAGCAAGCGAACATGATTCTTCTCCATCATTTAGTGTCCCTCAACATGACTTTAATATTGAAAATCTTCCACAAGATCCCGACAAAAGAAAAAGGTTGAGTGATTTTCATCCTGATGAAAGGGATTTAGTGAGGAGAACTTACATTCAAAGAGGGCCTTGCCAACCAGAAGATTTCGTGTTTCCTCAAACACTAAGTGGAACAAAAATGCGTTTGTTCAATGTTAAATAGTTGGATACTTGGCGACCTTGTCTTCAGTATATTGTCTCTAAGGATGCCGCATTTTGTTTTATTTGCTATTTATTCAAGGCTGAAAACGTGGCTGGAGGCGATACTTTTATTAGTGAAGGTTTCAGGTACTGGAATAGGTTAGGTACAATTAGAGATCATGTTGGTAAACACATGAGTTCTCACAATAATGCTGTGATCGCTATGGAGTTGTTCAAGAAACAAAAGGGTAGCATTATCACTGCTTTATCAAAACAAACAGTGGACAGTATGAGTGCCTATCGTAAGCGATTAAAGGCATCAATCACAACCATCAGATGGCTTTTACTCCAAGGGTTGCCATTTCGTGGACATGTTGAAAAAGAAAGTTCAGCAAATAGAGGCAATTTAAAACAATATTGAACGTTCCCTTGAAAACAAGAAGTGGCTTAAATCAAGAGTGTGGTTTAGGTAGACCATGTGACACTCGTTGGGGATCTCACTTTAAAACAATATTGAACGTGCTTGATTTATATCCCACAATCCTTGAGTCACTTGATGCTATTGCAGAAGTTTCTGATACATTTTATTCTAATAAAGCACAATCTATCATACACTTGTTGATTTCATTTGATTTTGTTTTTGTGGCACACTTGATGGTTTCTATATCTGGGATAACAAATGAGTTGAATGTGGCCTTGCAAAAACATGACCAGGACATCATAAATGCAATGGCTATGGTTGATATAACCAAGATTAGTTTACAAAGGATGAGAGATGAAGGATGGAATTCTCATATGGACAAGGTCACTTCTTTTATGGTTAAATATGACACTGAGGTTCCAAACATGGAGGGGAGCTCTCTTGTACCAGGGAGAAGGATGTCTAGAGGTAAGAGGCCTCAAGTGACAAATCTTCACCATTTTCGAGTTGAAGTTTTTCTAAGTGTCCTTGATCTTCAATTGCAAGAAATTGAAAATAGATTTCCCGAGGTAAGTAAGGAATTATTAGTGTGTATATCTTGCTTCAATCCTGCTAATAGGTTTTCTACCTTCGACAAAAATAAATTAATTCAACTTGCTACATTCTATCCGAGTGAATTTTCAAGTGTTGAATTGCTATTCTTTGATCATTCCCTTGAAAATTTCATCGCTGTTGTTAGAGAGGATGAAAGATTTTGGAATTTGAAAAGTCTTAATGAGCTTTCTATAAAACTTGTTGAAACAGGCAAGTATGAAACTCATAAACGTGCTATTTGCTTTTGAAGTTGGTGTTGATTCTCCCTGTTGCAACAGCAAGTGTAAAAAGGGTATTCTCAGGAATGACGCAAGTGAAAGCTAAATTGCGTAATAGCATGGGAGATCAAATGTTGAATGATTGCTTACTTATTTACCAGGAGAGAGAGTTGTTTTTGAATGTTAACGTGAATGATATTATAGATCAATATCAAAACATGAAAAGTCGTCGAGAACAATTGTAGTAGTTTTGCATTTTGAAGTACTTTTGGGTTGTAATATGAATATCTATTACTTTTGGGAAGAAACTATTTTATGTATATTTTTTAATAATCTATCGGCTATTGATTAGTGACACACCATCTGTGAAATCCTGTATCCGCCACTGTGTCCATTAGCACCACACTAATTGCTCTTTGCCCCCCATTCAAAATATTAAATTAATAAATCGAATTTTGCCCTTAAATAATTAATTATGTATTTCGTTAAATGTAATTAATAATTTTAATTGTTGCTCACTATGACATTAATCAAAATCGACCAACATTTCAAGGGGGTTGATTTAATCAATTCAGTCCTCAAATGCAACTCATTAAAATCGTTTCCTAAATTTGATCAAAATAAGAAAACAGATTAAAAACCAATATGATGTCGTTGTTTTGATCTTTTTTCACAAATTTGTTTCTCTACTGTTTGCATTTTTTTCATTATAGATAGTAGATTGTGAAGTTGTTATGGTTTTGATGAAGAAATGAAAAACGGTAAAAGGAAGTAAAAAGAAAGAAATGAAATAGATAATAAAAGAACAAAGGTAGTCTAGGAATAAATAGGGTGGAAGAAGAAAAAACTGGAGTGAAGATTGTTTTTAAAAATTACCTGAGTTGTAAGAGAGAATTGTTAGGTGCTAATAGATGGAGCCTAAATAATGTGTATACTTATATGTGAAAAAATGGTCATAGTAAAACATCCAAATCATCCCCTTTTTAGTTTAAAAACATGATCATCTAATCTTTAAAAATCAGTAGCTCCAAATTGGTACAATTTTTATTTAAGTCACTAAATAGAAACTTATGTAAGATTATGCCCGTTTATTTTAAAATCGGACTCAAGATTTTACATTGAGTACAGACAAAGAATAAAGAGTTTGACAGTAAGAAGGTTGATTTTAGTTGTAAATTAACAATCACGAAATAAAGAATGAATCATGCTAGCAGATAAATTTGGGAAGTTAGGATTCTTACAAGTTGTTTAAAGAATTTTAATGGATGAAACAAGAGAAAATTGTGGACTTGTTTGATTTTGGCAGAAAATTGAATTCATTTGATTAGTTGCTACTGAAGGGAAAAGATAGTTGAAGACCACTGTGAGCAGATGGCAGAGCTTCGGTGAAGGTGGCGGCAACTTGAGGTGGTGTGTAAAGTTGATTTAGGGTTTTGGGTTGTTTGTTTTGGTGCTATGTTTATTTGAGTTCTTACTGTTATGAAAACTGCACCTTTGCGGAAGCGACCGAGATCTTATTCATCCATTTACTTGAAGATGATTTCTATGGAAACAAACATTGATATGAAATCACACGCACAAACACAAGATATTCCACCCAACCACCCTCTTTATTGATTCACAAAAACAAATTTTGTTTACACTCAATGGATCAAAACAAATTTTGTTTACACTCAATGGATCAAAACCAACAATAAACAAAATTACAAGAATCAATAACCTTATTGAGAAAGGAAAAGAATATCTAGATGACTAACACTCTTTGTTGGAGAAGGAGAACAATGAAGAACGACGGCTAAGCCTTGGATTAATTGGAGGCACCAATCATCTCTAGGGCACCAAGCCCTAGAGGCACACAACCGCCACTCTATTCGGTCATCCATTAATCCAACCCAATGTGCTGCTTTTATAGGAGAATAGAAGACCTAGGAAAAATATCCAATTTTCCTCTTAGAGATATACTAGGAATATATCCCCTCAATACTTGCAGATAAGTCATAGAAAGACCGGGTCAAAAACCAGCAATAAATCCGCTCAAACGCCAAACTGCTCCTTCTAACCTTCTTTCTGTTGCTGCACCATCTCCTCTACCGCCAAGCACATCCACGCCTCGTCTCTATCAACATATGTGATTTTATGTTACAAATCACAACGCTTACAGCTTAGGACATGGTTGTGGTTTAACCTGATAGTTTCCAGAGAAACATAGGCAACCAAGGGAAGGTACGGCGATGGAGGCAGGCACGACTAAGGTCGACCGTGATGGGTAAAAGTGAAATAAGGAGATTGGATGTTTAGGTTTGCATATGGGCATGGCTCAGCTGAAGCAAGGTTTTTCAATCAAAGGGAGGAGGAGCAGCAACGACTGTTGATGCATGGGAATGTTTGTGGTGGCAGCGAGTGATCTCTGGCGTGGTCACGTGCACACGCATAGAGGGTGATGATACCTGAGTTGATTTGGGAAGGGGAAGTTATTGTTGGATCTAAGTTAGTCCATGGGCTTCGGTCCATTCAAAAAAAGCGAAACAAAATAAGTCTGAAAAATACATGCAAGTTAGAAGGGGTCTTTAACCTGGAAGTAGGGGTGAGCATTCAGTCAGTTTGGTTGGTTTGAAGGTAAAAAAATTCAAACTGAATTGAAACCTAAAATTTTCCAAACCAAACCGAATTGAATTAATTTCGGTTAATTCAGTCGATAAACGATTTAACCGAACTTGATGGCTGTATTATTATTAGAAAGATGAATTCACTCAAAGTAAAATATAAATTCATATTCGGAGAAACTTTATATAGTAAATTTCATGTTTATGATAAGATTTGATCTATTTGCAACAAATTCCTTTATATTACGTAACTAAACTAATTACTTAAAGTACTACAATACCATAAAATTAGATAATAAACTAAAAGTTCGGTTAATTTTGTTAAACCGATAACCAAAAAAAAAAAATTTTACGAACTGAATTCAAATCGATTTAGTTTTAAAACCGAAATGAACCGGTTAGGTCGGTTAATTCGGTTTGAACCGAATATTGCTCACCCCTACCTGGAGGGGATTCACAATAGACAACAAGGGAGTTGAGAAGTATAGTGGGTTAGGGTGCGATACAGACATAGGCCCATTTCATTAATAATAGAAAATTAAAATAAAACAAAAGATTCTCTTTAAAATTGATAATACCTCAATCTATGATCCGTTTGACAACATATTACACTTTTATCAACTTATTGAACATCTGCAAAATAATTTGGCACATATGATATAATATTCTTTATGATAAATAAATATCGGTTGTGTTTAAATATGTTGCTTGTAATTATATTTTTCCTGACGTTCTATTTGCAAAGACAAACGCCATTCTACTATATTTAAGTTGAAAAAGTTACTTGGAAACCCGTTAATAGAGAACTCCCATTATGTTATTATTGAGTTTAATACAAGCACAACGGTGGGAAAACCAACCGTTTGATTGAATTGTTTTAAAAAAAATCCTAATTTTACATAAATTCCAATCGAACATAACAAAATATTAGTTGTGATACTAAAAATAAAAGTAAGAGTATTATAAGAAATGAATAGCAAAGAATATGGATGAAAGAGTCAATCTAGAAATTGTCATACATGTACAACTATGTAATAATTAAAAAGGATGAACAATAAACAGAAATTTTATATAATGGGAAAAAGGAGAGAAGAAATCGCTAGCATAAACATGCAAAAGATAAGAAATCATGATAAACCCAAAATCAAGAAAAATTGGCAGCATAAACATTGCCTAAGAGAAATTAATTGGTAGCAATCAATTCTACAATATTTCTCAGTTTAGACCACCAAAAAAAGAAAAATCCAAAATTCTTCAATTTTAGGAACTAAAAAATGCAATCGTTGAAGTGTAGACATCACTGTTGAATAATGAATCCAGGGTCAAGCTACCCGAAAGCTTTAACAAAGCCTTGCAACTTGGCTACCTAAACATACGCATTATAATTAACATGATATTGAAAGAGCTGAATCTAAATAATGTGATTACTACATTTTATATCAAATGCTTACTGAATATATCTTTTTGTGTAAGTAACGGTTGAAGCTACAGATTTTAGTATTTTACATTTGCTTACTTTGTTTTGTTGCAAATTGTTGTCTGGTTACCGAAGTTACTCAAGGTAACAACTATGGTGGAAAAAAAATATAATAGTTCAGTATTCATTCTTCTTGAGGTCAGCACGGCAAGCTTAATCTTTCTCCACATGTCAAGCTTTCTACACCCAGCCGCTCAGACTTTTAAAACCCAGCTAATCAAGAATTTTACACCCAGGCAGATTAGCTTTTACTATCGCCTAAATAGACCCAATTGTGTTTCTGCTATTGCAACAAAAACATAAATTGTTACTTACTAAACTTGTATCATGTACACACATTAGGAAATGTGTTAAGAATCAAGGATCAAACATCTACATCAATGTTGGAAGTAGGCCTGTCAATGGTACCGGGCTTAGCCCGATCCCGATCCGAGCCCGCATCATTTTTGCGGTTATGGTTTTAGCCAAAAATACCCTGACCGTGCCCAGTTACTGTTTAGGTTGGGAATGGTTTATCCACTACCCAGCCTGTTTAAAGCCCGTGAAATATGAATTAAGTTTTTTACATAATGTATTCTATTGTGTTTGCATAATGTATTCTATTGTGTTTGCATTCGACTGTATGCAGACATGTAATTGTCACTGTATGCGATAATTGCAGACTCTGTAGTATGGATGTGTATAATATATTCCACTGTATGCGATTTTGCATAATGATTCTATTGTGTTTTTTTTTTTTTTTTGCCTGAGTGTAATTCTAGGCTTAAATATGCATTATAATATCACGTTGATTTTTTGTAGGGTACCCAAACTTTTAACCGATACCAAGCGGGTGGTGCTTGGATACTGACTTATTAACACCCGCCGGGCTTGGACCGGGCTCGGACATGAAATATGCCAATTGGGTATAGGCTTGGGTTATCTACTACCCGAACCGAAACCGGACCGTTGATAGGCCTAGTTGGAAGGCATACAACTTATCCGGATTCCCTATACATCATTCTTTTAACGGTTTGTTTATTTAAAACAATCTTTCATTTCAACAGCTTGTTACAACATTAGTTTATGCCTTAAAGTCCAAAAGAGTGTGAAGAAGAAACAAATGATAAGATATTAATTTGTCAACTTGCTCAGTAATTGGGCATTATGTATCACCTGGTTCTACGTTACTCACTCAAATTACTTACATTATATATTTTAGATGGTTTCAAAGTCGATCACGAAAGTTTGTATTGATAGTAATAACTATTTCATAGGTAAGTGAGAACAAATTAATAAAAGAGGTAACTAGAGAGAAGGACAAACTTTGCCAAAAAATTAGGCTGAAGGGCACCAAATTTTATTTTTAGTCTGAACGACAAACTTTGAACCAAAATTAAGCTGAAGGAAAATGCTAAATGTAATTAGCATTATATTCAGTTTTTTACACTACACAAAAATGCTTGTTTTAACTAGCTTTATTCAGTTTTACACTGCAGAAAATGCTAATTATATTTAGCATTGTCCTTCTACCTATTTTTTTCTTCAAAGTTTGTCCTTCAGCCTAAAAATAAAACTCGACATCCTTCTGACTAATTTTTTTTCCAAAGTTTGTCCTTGTGCCTATTTTCCACTTAATAAAACTGATATTGTCCAGTATAACGAAAAGGAACATGATAAGGTTCTTTATGAGTTAGATTTCAGCCGAGAAGATGAATGGTACCATAAGCCATTTGTTGTACATTAATAAGAATATCTACATGTTCAAATTGGCTGTTGGATCAGGGAAGTATCCTACTTAGCTATGTTACCTACTGTTTCATTCTAGCTGCCGTGTCTGCCGACCGAACGATCTACTTGCAGTTGCAGGCATCTAAAGCCATCTCCAAAGAAACGACCCGAACTTCCCCGGTAAGGTAATCCCAGATTGAATTGAGAACAAGCCACATCGGTACGCAGACAGAAGAACATTTCATTGTTAATTACAACAATTCCATCAGAATACAAGAATATACAGAGTATGAATAAATATTACACATTCGATAAATATCAGAGATTTACAAATTACAATGCAGCGGAAAAATAATACAAAACACAACTAGAAGTAATACACGGATACAGAGCTTTCCCGGTATCGTTCTAGCTGTAAATCAGGATCCTGTGAATATAAATCTGCAAAACCAAAACTACTAGCTAGTTGTCCGTGTAGAAAATAAGGGCACCAATAGTTTAGGTTAAAACAATAAACTCCAGGTCAGTCATGGGACTAGTATGAGAACTAAGACAGTTATTAATCTTTATTTTAAAGTTAGGTAAATCAAGGGACCACGTCGTATAACACGGAACGGGTTTCCTCCCAAGAATACCAGTGCATAAAACAAATAGCGCAATGCTAAATAAAGAAAAATGAAGTTATTATAAGACCCAGGTCCCATCACATAATGCAAAGCAAGCCGGAGGATAGGGTTTTACCTTATAATAGCCAAAGAATGCTTGATACGCTAAATTTCATCTTTTATTACTATAAGTGTATAGTGTCAAAACAACTTCAATCATAAGTATTAATCATAGACGGCATGGGTACCATATATCATGTCGCCAATACTAGGCTCTACAATCAAAACCGCAAATATCACGTATTGTAAATTGGATTTCCATCTGCTAACCAAGGCAAAAGATAGTCCTTACCGATTCGAGAGCCTCTAGTCCGCCCCTCAGGTCAGAGCTCGAGTGGCCTTGGATCGTCAGGGTCGGTCCACCGATGTGGATTAAAATGCCTGAACACTGCGTTTCCCCGCCCTTTGGGGCGTAAATGAGCCAACAAATGACTCCGTCGGCTTCACATAGTCACCGATATATCCGAGGCACCTCGCGACAGCAACAACCACATAAGTCAAACTCGTCAGGGCGTGTAAAACCACTGACGCCACTTCTAACTAGAAGGAAACGCATGCCCTCCCTGAGGTCCTCTCCCATTTCTGGTTCACAACCAGGGTGTGAGGCTCGAGAATCAACGCTACACAAAGCTGTGCCACACAGGCTGTGCTTTAATCACCAACCACAAGACTCTGCTTTTCAACAGTAGCCTTGATCATTTGCATCTTAGCATGCCACACAGGCAAACCACTCCATGCAACCGATATCCATCAATCACACAGAATGATATCCAATGTCAGACACACAGTCCATTCACAAGTTTGTTCTGGGTCTGAACGAAACCGGAGGCACCTTGTACCTCGCATATCCATCGATCTCCAAGTACGTCTGGACGATCACTAACTGATTCCCTCCTCTTGGGTGTATGGCCCAATCAAGATCATCAATAACCACCCAAACGACGTGAAGACCTCCGGTCTTCGACCACCGTCTTCATCCTCGATATCACGTCGAATCAGTTATTCAGAATGGGATAAACCCGGTCTTTCTGAATAACTCACGTATATAATAAACAAGTGTTACACAAACACAACATACGCCTCATTCCAATTCATCAGTCACTAACCGTAAATTAACAAGAGAATAATTCCCTAAATATTATCCCCGAAGGCCGAAACCAACATCAGATCAATACCCAGGAAACCATTCTGCTTAGCTAACCTACAGTTAGTTTCTAAATTTCACATTCTTAGGGAAAGGTTCTCATTAATTTTATCAAAGATAAATTCTTTTAAATTTATTCTTTAATCCTCCTTTGAATATCACTTCAAACTAGTCGGGATTAGCGAACCACACCGAAGTAATCATTTATTTTATTTCCCAATCCCAACCTGTTCATCCCATGAAGTAAAACTAGTCATACTTCATATCTAACTCCACGGTGTTATCGGTAAATTCAATTACCATTTCACGTTCAAATCTAATTAAAGATTTAACTATCGCCTAGAGCAAAACTGGTGATACTCCATTCTCGATCATTTTAATCTCATTAAAGATCCGTTAAAACTCCACTTAGTTTTAATCTTTAACTGGGTTAAAGAACCAATGTCATTTAAAACACGATTCGCGATAAACCCAAAATCACATTCCATTCTATCAGCTTTTAACCGTAAAATAGCAAGTGAGCAATTCCCTAAGTATTAACCCCGAAGGCCGAAACCAACATCAGATCACTACCCAAAAAACCATTCAACTTAACTAATCTCCAGTTAGTTTCTGATTTTCTTAACTCAGTTGGGTCTAAGAACAATATTATTGAAGATACCGCTCACGACAACCCAAAATCAATTCAAATTCAATTCCAATTAAATACCATTTAATTGGTACACTTCATTAAATCTAAATAAAATATTTAATCTCTTTCTCAACTGGGTTTAAGAACAGTGTTAATGAAGACGTTCACAACAAACCTAAATCATATTTGATATTAAACACAAGGATCTGAATAGTAAATATATCGGCTTATATTCAATATCAAATTCTACGACCAACAAATATCGTCTTGGGAATAACGATATATATATATATATATATATATCTTTCAAATTTCCCTAACAATATCTGTATAATCATGAAATCCAACATCGAAATATTCCAGGGACAATTTCGATTCAAATCCATTCCAATTCAATTATTGGAAATTCTGGTTACTTTTAAACCATTTCAAATCCAATTTATTTATTTATAGTAAATAAATTATTATTCTAATTCAAAACTAGTTCATTACGATAAAAATCTATTTTTATCCTTTCAAATATGGAGTTTTTCACCCCAATTCTTCACAAATCAATTCTTATGATTTTACATAAATTATTATTACTTTTAATAATTTTATAAAGGCCCGTACAATCGATTTCCATCATCGGCCATCGAACTGCACTCACAGCGACCTTTTCCAAATTTGATTTGGACATAATTCCAAATCCAACCATTAGATTTCAAATCTCTAATATTTGTTAGAAATCTCTTTTCGATACGAACCCAACGGTTCCGGTTTTAGGAGAATCCGACGGTCGGATCTCCCGCAATGTCCAATCGAAGTCAATGGTCGAAATTCGCGAACTACCGCAGCGCGGCGCGTTCTATTCAGGCCATTATATATATATATATATATTATATTATATATATTTCGTCGATTTCCATTTAAAACGTATTTTATAAATCATTTTAAATTCGTTTTCAAAACGGTTTCAACTTCATATTCAATTTCAAATCAAAATTGAATATTCCATATCATTAACATGTAAATGATAATATTTTCAAAACGTTATATTTTGAAATCTCTTCCTTTTCGATATTCGTTATAAAAACGAATAAAATCGATATAAATATCGCTCGCGTCAAAATGACGCAAATCTAATCAACACGACTTCATATATTTCTATTCTCAAATATTTCTATTTCAAATATTTCTATTCAAATATTTCTATTCAAAACTGGAATGAGGCCCAATCAATTACCATATAATGTTAATTATATGGATTTTCTACAACACATGTATAAAATAACAGCGATAAATAATCAATCATCATTCAGAGTGCACCACACAACTGCATAAGCATTAAATATAAATAATTAGCGCTTACACAGTCTGTCAATCCATCGATTGACATACAACTAAACAATCGGGATTAGTGTACGTCTAATCTCATCCCAATACCCGTGCGGGGTTTCGAATCAACAATCACAGATTTTATTTGTGTAGTTGGGCGATGTGTAAAATTTACCGTCTCAATCTATATCAGTCAAATCAGTGTATATAAACAAATCGTCCGATTTGTTTATAAATATTTATTTTATATCTACATTAAAAATTATATTTTTAACTATAAATTATTTTCCACTATAAAATATTCTATTTCATTCCACATCGCACAAGTAAATTTCACAACATAGAAATCAAACAAACAAGTCATCCATGGTCTGTGTACGACGGGTGTCGGGTGCCACTAAACACCGTCTGCATCCTAGTATATATTTCAAACTAGAAAATAAATTTAAAAGTGAGGAGTTCTCACCGACTAGCTAAATCAAACGCCACGATTCTTCATATGCAGAAATCTTCGTCGTGCTCGCCTTTCGTCAATTTCATTGTCTGTAGCCACTACATATATAAAAATCACATTTTTATATTGTCTATTATATAAAAATTCAATTTTTACACCTCTACTAATATAATAAAAATTCTATTTTTATTACTCTACATGAATAAAAATCATATTTTTAATCTTCCTATGATATATAAATTATATTTTTATATCCTCTACATAATAAAGATCAAATTTTTATTATCTATATAATATAAAGATCATATTTTTATCCCTTCTATCATATAAAAATTATGTTTTTATTCTTTATAAAATATAAAAAATCATATTTTTATAAATAAAAATATAATCTTTTCACTTTCAAACATCAAATCTTTTCCTAATTTAATATATAAACAAAGTATTGCTTTATATATAAATAAATTTTCCATGGTTTAAAATAAATAAAATCGGATCTAAAAGAAAATAAATAATAAATAAATAGGAGGGCTTACTGTGTTTTTTTCCAGCGAAGGGGGTGGTTTCACGTCGTCGAACGGAGAAGAGAGGGGGAAGGGGAGGGTCGAGCGAGGTGGGCGGCGGCTATGGGTTGCGGCGCAAGCTGAGGGGGGGTTCGGGTCGATTTGGAGTCGAGGGGAGGGATTTTGGGGCTGCGGGTTCGTATGGGGGGAGAGGGGGAGGTAACGGAGGAGAGGAGGGGGTAGGCCGGCGTGGGGCGGCGCTAGGGCGATCGGTGGAGGGGGCGCTCGACAGGTTTTTTTTTCGAACTATTAGAATAGAAAAGGGGAGGAGGGAGAGAAAGGTATAGAGAGGGATTAAGGGGATTATATAAATATATTTATTTTATTATTTTTAATTTCAAAAAGTTGACTTTTTTATTCGACCTCTAAACGAGGCCCATCGCCTGTCGTCCATAGCTAATTACCCTCTTTCCGAACACGATGGGATATGTATCGTAAGCTGCTTCGACTGTTTCGATCAGTTTTCGTCAAAATCAAAATATAAATCTATATATTGAATTTGAACGCGCATTTCAATTTACTGGGGCCACATACAAACTCTAAAAATTCCCGAAAAATATTTTCTAGCTTCATATTGACGATACAGTCCTAACAAACTAATTTCGTCAAATTCCGAGACCGTTTGAAAAATGGCTATTTTCCAGTCGATTAAAATCAACTAAAACTGGTCAAACGCGTTTTCCTTTGCCACACTCACATATTGATTCGAAAAATTACAAATTTTGGAATCTAGCAATAACTTGACATCACGGATCCAACAAAAGTAGTTTCATCGAAAATCGAGGTCGTTTGCAAAATTTCCATTTTTAAGGGGCCAGAATTCCATAGCGACTATTCTGAAATTTGATCTGGGCGTAACTTTTGATTCCAACTATGAAATTTCAATTTTTTGGATTCGTTGGAAAGATATTCTCAATTAGATTCAAATATTTTTGGTTACACTAAAATTCGGTTTATTTTGAATCCTGTACATTCATTTGAATTTTGAAATCGAATTTTCAAGCTACCGCGCCATTTTCAACTCCTTTTATAATTATAAATAAATATTTATATTCTAACGATGATTCATATAAATATATACGTTCTAATTCTATTCAAAATAAATTTCTCGTTGATATTATTTAAAATAATTCATTTTAAATATTCAAAATTCACTAAAATTGCCAAAATAAAAATTTTAAATTGGCTCGGATTTCTGGGTTATTACAATCTCCCCCACTTAAAACTTTTCGTCCCCGAAAAGGAATAACTAATTAACTCAACTTTCATTATTTTCTTTACGGCTTAAGTTCTTCAACTTTTCAGTTTCTAAGAACTTTTCAAATTTTTTCAAAAATTTGGCTAACACCCTAAATTTTCGAAAAATTTCGCCATAACCTCCCCCGCACCGGGGACTTCGGGATATTTCAAATAGCCTCCCATGGCCTGCATCAATCCAAAAAGAAAAAGAAACAGCCAATCGGCTCATGAAATCATCAAAAACCTAAGAAATTAGTAAATATGTACCTATTTGTCGGGCAAACAATTTTATTCTTCTGCTCTAGCCTCCTTGCTATGACCTGTTCAACGTAAGTACATGCATATGTATGCAAATGCGGCTAATTTTCAATACAACTCACTATTTGGTTCAATTTGACTAAAGGTTCAACATTTAATTAATCAAACAACACAATCAGCAATCAATTAGTTGACTATCTTTTCAATCACATAATTTTGATATATAGTCAAAAATCACATTTTGGTACCAAATCACATTTTGGCACCAAATCACAACAATAAGCCCTATCTAGTTTTGGTTCTCACACCAGTCTAATGGAAACATATAGAAATTCCACCTTCGAAATACGAACATAAATACTGATGATGTCCGGACATCATCAGAATTATCCCCGAGTGGCTAGAGTGTGATTCTATATTTATCCAGTATATTAAAACTTCAAATACACATAGATCAGACGTATATGCAAAAATTTTATATACTGGATTGTCCAAAACAATATAAATAAATATTCAAATACGAATTATTGAATTAAATTTTCAAAACAAAACTTGTTTTCAATTTTTATTTTTCAATAACACTACTCTTCACACTCGTTCTAGGATACTATTGATCCTATCTCTAAAGAGTTATTCTCGTTGGATATTACTAATCCATTCTCTGATGAATCCTTTCGTATGGTTCTATTGTGTCTAATTCTCTGAGCTTTGTAAACCAAAGCTCTGATACCAAAATGAAACGACCCGAACTTCCCAGGTAAGGAAAGCCCAGATTGAATTGAGAACAAGCCACATCGGGACGCAGACAGAAGAACATTTCATTGTTAATTACAACAATTCCATCAGAATACAAGAATATACAGAGTATGAATAAATATTACACATTCGATAAATATCAGAGATTTACAAATTACAATGCAGCGGAAAAATAACACAAAACACAAATAGAAGTAATACACGGATACAGAGCTTTCCGGGTATTGTTCCAGCTGCAAATCAGGATCCTGTGAATATAAATCTGCAAAACCAAAACTACTGGCTGCCCGTGCCGAAAATAAGGGCATCCAAAGTTTAGGTTAAAACTATAAACTCCCGGTCAGTCATGGGACTGGTGTGAGAACTAAAACAGTTATTAATCTTTATTTTAAAGTTAGGTAAATCAAGGGACCACGCCGTATAACACGGAACGGATTTCCTCCCAAGAATACCAGTGCATAAAACAAACAGCGCAATGCTAAATAAAGAAAAATGAAGTTATTATAAGACCCAGGTCCCATCACACAATGCAACGCAAGCCGGAGAATAAGGTTTTACATTATAATAGCCAAAGAATGCTTGATACGCCAAATTTCATCTTTTATTACTATAAGTGTATAGTGTCAAAACAACTTCAATCATAAGTATTAATCATAGATGGCATGGGTACCATATATCATGTCGCCAATACTAGGCTCTACAATCAAAACCGCAAATATCACGTATTGGAAGTTGGATTTTCATCTGTGAACCAAGGCAAAAGATAGTCCTTACCAATTCGAGAGCCTCTAGTTCGCCCCTCAGGTCATAGCTCGAGTGACCTTGGATCGTCAGGGCCGGTCCACCGATGTGGATTAAAATGTCTGAACACTGCGTTTCTCTGCCCTTTGGGGCGTAAATGAGCCAACAAATGACTCCATCGGCTCACGTAGTCACCGATATATCCGAGGTGCCTCGCAAAAGCAACAACCACATAAGTGAAATTCGTCAGGGCGTGTAAAACCACTGACGCCACATCCAACTAGAAGGAAACACATGCCCTCCCTGAGGTCCTCTCCCGTTTCTGGTTCACAACCGAGGTGTGAGGCTTGCGAATCAACGCTACACAAAGCTGTGCCACACAGGCTGTGCTTTGATCATCAATCACAAGACTCTGTTTTTCAACAGAAGCCTTGATCATTTGCATCTTAGCATGCCACATAGGCAAACCACTCCATGCAACCGATATCCATCAATCACACAGAATGATATCCAATGTCAGACACAGAATCCATTTACAAGTTCGTTCTGGGTCTGAATGAAACTGGAGGCACCTTGTACCTCGCATATCCATCGATCTCCAAGTACGTCTGGACGATCACTAACTGGTTCCCTCCTCTTGCGTGTACGGCCCAATCAAGATCATCAGTAACCATCCAAACGACGTGAAGACCTCCGATCTTAGACCACCGTCTTCATCCTTGACATCACGTTGAATCTGTTATTCAGAATGGGATAAACCCGGTCTTTCTGAATAACTGCGTATATAATAAACAAGTGTTACACAAACACAATATACGCCTCATTCCAATTCATCAGTCACTAACCGTAAATTAACAAGGGAATAATTCCCCAAATATTAACCCCGATGGCCGAAACCAACATCAGATCAACACCCAGGAAACCATTTTGCTTAGCTAACTTACAGTTAGTTTCTAAATTCACATTCTTAGGAAAGGTTCTCATTAATTTTATCAAAGATAAATTCTTTTAAATTTATTCTTTAATCCTCCTTTGAATATCACTTCAAACTAGTCGGGATTAGTGAACCACACCGAAGTAATCATTTATTTTATTTCCCAATCCCAACCTATTCATCCCATGAAGTAAAATTGGTCATACTTCATATCTAACTCCACGACGTTATCGATAAATTCAATTACCATTTCACGTTCAAATCTAATTAAAGATTTAACTATCGCTTGGAGCAAAATTGGTGATACATCATTCTCGATCATTTCAATCTAATTAAAGATTCATTAAAACTCCACTTAGTTTTAATCTTTAACTGGGTTAAAGAATCAATGTCATTTAAAACACGATTCGCGATAAACCCAAAATCACATTCCATTCTATCAGCCTTTAACCGTAAAATAGCAAGTGAGCAATTCCCTAAGTATTAACCGCGAAGGCCGAAACCAACATCAGATCAATACCCAAGAAACCATTCAACTTAACTAATCTCCAGTTAGTTTTTGTTTTTCTTAACTCGGTTGGGCCTAAGAACAGCATTATTGAAGATACCGTTAACGACAACCCAAAATCAATTCAAATTCAATTCCAATTAAATACCATTTAATTGGTACACTTCATTAAATCTAAATAAAAAATATAATTTCTTTCTCAACTGGGTTTAAGAACAGTGTTAATGAAGACACCGTTCACGACAAACCCAAATCACATTTGATATTAAACACAAGGCTCTGAATAGAAAATATATCGGCTTATATTCAATATCAAATTCTACGACCAACAAATATCATCTTGGAAATAACGATATAAATATATCTTTCAAATTTCCCTAACAATATATGTATAATCACAAAATCCAACATCGAAATATTCCAAGGACAATTTTGATTCAAATCCATTCCAGTTCAATTATTGGAAATTCTGGTTACTTTTAAAACCATTTCAAATCCAATATATTTATTTAAAAATAAACAAATTATTATTCTAATTCAAAATTAGTTCATTTCGATAAAAATCTATATTTATCCTTTTAAATATGGAGTTTTTCACCCTAATTCTTCACAAATCATTTCTTATGATTTTACACAAATTATTATTATTTTTAATAATTTTATCAAGGCCCGTACAGTCGATTTCCATCAACGACCATCGAACTGCACTTACATCGACCTTTTCCAAATTTGATTTGGAAATAATTCCAAATCCAACCGTTAGATTTCAAATCTCTAATATTCGTTAGAAAACGCTTTTCGATACGAACCCAACGGTTCCAGTTGTAGGAGAATCCGACGGTCGGATCTCCCGCAATATCCATTCGAAGTCAATGGTCGAAATTCGCGAACTACCGCAGCGCGGCGTGTTCTATTCAGGCCATTATATATATAATATATATTATATATATATTTCATCAATTCCCTTTAAACGTATTTTATAAATCATTTTAAATTCGTTTTCAAAACGGTTTCAGCTTCATATTCAATTTCAAATCAAAATTGAATATTCCATATCATTAACATATAAATGATAATATTTTCAAAACGTTATATTTTGAAATCACTTCCTTTTCGATATTCGTTATCAAAACGAATAAAATCGATATAAATATCGCTCACGTCAAAATGACGCAAATCTAATCAACACGGTTTCATATATTTCTATTTTCAAATATTTCTATTTCAAATATTTCTATTCAAATATTTCTATTCAAATATTTCTATTCAAAACTGGAATGAGGCCCAATCAATTACCATATAATGTTAATTATATGGATTTTATACAACACATGTATAAAATAACAACGATAAATAATCAACCATCATCCAGAGTGCACCACACAACTGCATAAGCATTAAATATAAATAATTAGCGCTTACACAGTCTGTCAATCCATCGATTGACATACAAATAAACAATCGGATTAGTGTACGTCTAATCTCATCCCAATACCCGTTTGGGGTTTCAAATCAACAATCACAGATTTTATTTGTGCAGTTGGGCGATGTGTAAACTTTACCGTCCCAATCTATATCAGTCAAATCAGTGTATATAAACAAATCGTCCGATTTGTTTATAAATATTTATTTTATATCCATGTTAAAAATTATATTTTTAACTATAAAATACTTTCCACTATAAAATATTCTATTTCATTCCACATCGCACAATCAAATTTCACAACATAACAATCAAACAAACAAGTCATCCATGGTCTGTGTACGACGGGTGTCGGGTGCTACTAAACACCGTCTGCATCCTAGTATATATTTCAAACTAGAAAATAAATTTAAAAGTGAGGAGTTCTCACCGACTAGCTAAACCAAACGCCACGACTCTTCATATGTAGAAATCTTCGTCATGCTCGCCTTCCGTCAATTTCATTGTCCGTAGCCACTACATATATAAAAATCACATTTTTATATTGTCTATTATATAAAAATTCTATTTTTACACCGCTACTAATATGATAAAAAATTCTATTTTTATTACTCTACATGAATAAAAATCATATTTTTATTCTTCCTATGATATAAAAATTATATTTTTATATCCTCTACATAATAAAGATCGAATTTTTATTATCTATATAATATAAAGATCATATTTTTATCCCTCCTATCATATAAAAATTATGTTTTTATTCTTTCTAAAATATAAAAATCATATTTTTATAAATAAAAATATAATCTTTTCTCTTTCAAACATCAAATCATTTCCTAATTTAATATATAAACAAAGTTTTGCTTTATATATAAATAAATTTTCCATGGTTTAAAATAAATAAAATCGGATCTAAAAGAAAATAAATAATAAATAAATAGGAGGGCTTACTGTGTTTTTTTCCAGCGAGGGAGGGGGGTTTCATGTCGTCGAACTGAGAAGAGAGGGGAAGGTCGTGCGAGGTAAGCGGAGCAGAGGGAGGTGGGCGGCGGCTGTGGGTTGCGGCGCAAGCTGAGGGGGGGTTCGGGTGCGTGGGGTTCGGGTCGATTTGGAGTCGAGGGGAGGGATTTGGGGGCTGCGGGTTCGTGTAGGGGGAGAGGGGGAGGTAACGGAGGAGAGAAGGGGGTAGGCCGGCGTGGGGCCGCGATCGGTGGAGGGGGCGCTCGACGAGGTTTTTTTTTCCGATCTGTTAGAATAGAAAGGGGGAGGAGGGAGAGAAAGGTATAGAGAGGGATTAAGGGGATTATATAAATATATTTACTTTATTATTTTTAATTTCAAAAAGTTGACTTTTTTTATTCAACCTCTAAACGAGGCCCACCGCCTGTCGTCCATAGCTAATTACCCTCATTCCGAACACGATGGGATATGTATCGTAAGCTGATTCGACTGTTTCGATCAGTTTTCGTCAAAATCAAAATATAAATCTATATATTGAGTTTGAACGCGCATTTCAATTTACTGGGGCCACATACGAACTCTAAAAATTCCGAAAAATATTTTCTGGCTTCATATTGACAATACGGTCCTAACAAAACTAATTTCTTCAAATTCCGAGACCGTTTGATAAATGGCCATTTTCCAGTCGATTAAAATCAACTAAAACTGGTCAAACGCGTTTTCCTTTGCCACGCTCACATATTGATTCGAAAAATTACGAATTTTGGAATCTAGCAATAACTTGACATCACGGATCCAAAAAAAGTGGTTTCGTCGAAAACCAAGGTCGTTTGCAAAATTTCCATTTTTAAGGGCCATAATTCCATAGCGACTATTCTGAAATTTCATCTGGGCGTAACTTTTGATTCCCGCTATGAAATTTCAATTTTTCGGATTCGTTGGAAAGATATTCTCAATTAGATTCAAATATTTTTGGTTTCATTAAAATCCGGTTTATTTTGAATCCTGTAATTCATTTGAATTTTGAAATCGAATTTTCAAACTACCGCGCCATTTTCAATTCCTTTTATAATTATAAATAATTGTTTATATTCTAACGATGATTCATATAAATATATACGTTCTAATTCTATTCAAAATAAATTTCTTGTCGATATTATTTAAAATAATTCATTTTAAATATTCAAAATTCACTAAAATTGCCAAAATAAAAATTTTAAATTGGCTGGAATTTCCGGGTTATTACATCCAATGAACCCTATTTCAGGTTTGAGTTTTGCAATCTGCTAAAATGCATCTCCAGCAGTTTTTTTCCCAGCAAGTCAAACCCAAAATCCTGAAGCATGAATAAACAACACATATGGCCTCGTTAATACAAGTTTCATTGAGATATTTCTCAAAACTGCATAATAGGTAGGATTCAAAAACTATAAAGGTAAACATTGCATAATCCAATGAAGAAAGCACAAGCGCGTCAAGGAGACTATATATATAATCAACAAATCAGCTGCCCGATGTTCCATCCTCACATTGGCAACTTCATGCATTTTCATTGCTAAAGCAATCAAGTTAATTAATACACGTAGTTTATCAATGAAATCAACCATATATGAATGTCATAACAAAAAAATTATTTAATACCTGCTGGTGGAAAAAAAAAAACTTATTCACGGCCAAGCTTCCTGTTGAAGTTGGCTTGGTTTCGTTAGTGCAATCTAGAAGACTACCTTTTTTCAAACCAAAAGAATTGAATACAATAGTTTTAGATGTAGAAATTTTCGTTATCTGTTCAAACTATAACAAAATTATGCTAAAAATAAATTTCTGAACTGTTCATGTATTTTATATTTTATTTATTTAGAGAAGCATTCAATGATACTCCAATTTTGTAGCCTCCCTTCAGCTCTATGATTTCCACTTTAAATACTAACATATTTTTCTCTCTTCCCACTACACATTGTTTTATTCAAAAATTGTAAAAATCAAGGGATATAAGGATGCTGAAAAAATAGGAATGTCGTTGAACGCTCCACATTTATTTAAAACTTACATATAAGGATAAGTTTACTTAAAATCCTTCCTTATTGCAGGTTTAAACTTCCCCTAGAATTTATTAAAAAAATACATTTCATTTTCAATTACTATGTCAACACAAAAATAAACGTGTATTTTTGAATTTGCACATGCACATGGCATAATCGTGGATGTACAGTTTCCACTTTAGATTTACACAATATAAAATATAAAACTATTTATTAAATTTTATTTTAATTATGGTTTTAATGAAAAAATTATATAGTAGTTTCGAATAAATGGAAGTAATTGAAAAAGTGTTAATCCAATTACACTATGATTTAAGCATGTAAATCAACCAAAGGCTAACGAATAAACGTATTAGCAATCAGCTATTAATGTACAAATTAGCATTTAAAGTTCTTTAATAATAACACATTAGCATTTAACTACCATTGCAGTTTTCTCCTCTACGACAAAGGGAACTATCAATACAACAAATAAAAATAAAGGTTAGTGGAAAGTGTTTGAACATGCAATTGAAGGAACAAAAGATTTAAGAACTTGATCAGTAATCGTTAACTCCACTGATTGCTCTTTTTTAGGCCCATTTTGTTTAATTTTCCTCTCTGACATCTTAATGTCACGGAAAATTTTGACTTGAAATGTCTTTAAAAAATAACTGGGTTTAGCAAAGCAATTAAAGAAACAAGTATCAATCATGTTCAATTAGATGAAAAAGTAGTTTCAATTAATGACTAATTACTTAGTGACACCCTAAATAATATAACTTTTAAACATAGTCCATAAATTGTTGGATTTTTTTTAAAATAAAAAGCTAGGAATGTTATGAATGTTGCCTAAGTGATAGCCTATTTTGGTTCCTGTATATTCCACAACATAAAGTACAACCTGTGTTATTTTTCTTGTGCTCTATGTGTCATAACGAAATATAAGAAGTTTTGAATTGATTTTTATTCATTTTAGCATCACGAAATGAGTTAGCTACAAGCATTAGATATTGCAGAATGAAGTCATGGCTAAAACCTTAGCAACGATTCAAGGAAAACTTCATGAGGTCTTAAACTATTCAAGCGGTTTATTTTAGCGTCAGGAAATGAGCTAGCTATAAGCACTAGATCTTGCAGAATGAAGTTATAGCTGAAAAACTTAGCAACGATTCAAGGGAAACATTATGAGGTCTTAAATTATTCAAGGAAAACATTATTACCAAATCCACTCCTTTTAGATCAGTAATTAGGCATGCAACATAAAATTAAAAGTCTAAATAAATAGAAGTTAACAAAACTTACGAAGTAATCACCATCGATGGTGTAGATGTAATTTTTTGAAACCATGTAATCGAAGCATCCGCCAATTGAATATGTAAAGCAAACGTAAGACACTTTTATGTCCCAAAATCCAATTAATATCATTTGGATTATATAACTCATAATCAAATCCGTCGACCTAGAAAATGTATTCGTAGAATCATCATCTCGCATGGTTGTCAAATGGTAAATTCAAAAATTCCTCTGCATTTCCAGAAAGCCAAAATTTTGAATCAAGGGGATTGTGTAGCTAGTCTTCCAGCAAAGGAGCAACCTCTGATTCTATTATTTTGGGTCGGCAATTTAGGTTTGGAAAGTGAGATCGGGAAAACGAAGGAAAAAATGGAATATTAGAGTTGAGAGGACCATGGGATTTAAGAGGATAAAAATCGGAGAAATAAATTTTGTTTAGAAGAACGATTTGAGAGGAAAAACCACGTGGGAAATATCGCGTGAGGGGAAATATTGCGGGAAAATGGGCACATGTTTTTGGCTTCAGACAAATTCCATTAGCTCTAACAGTAGACAAACCTACCTAACGGTCGGTTTGACTAGCTTATTTAGTGTTATTGTGGCCGCTAAAGCCTATTTTGGGATAATGTTTAAAAATTAATTAATTATGGTGTCTTAAGTTAATCATTTGATAATGCTGTCTTAAATTAATTAATATTGTTTCATGCTTTCTTGTAATTTCAGATATGATTACCAATAATTTACTTAGAACAATTTCATTATAGGCTGTCTCTGATATAGGATTTTTCTTTTTCCTTTTTTTAATTAAAAAAAAAAAAACATTTTATGGGTCAGGCGACACTCCAAAACCAAAATCTTAATCAAATCACCAACCACAAATATTAATATAAATAAAATTTCTATATAAATAAAATGTGATACCAAATAAAAAAAATAGAACAATTGGGTAACTAATAGAGAAATCATTCGCTTTTCTTCAAACAATCAAGATTCAACAATAGAAACGAACACATGATGAATAATTTTGATATCAAACATTTCAGGTGTCAATAATGTTTGTTACCTTGAAATATTTAGGCATCCCGAGTCCTGAGGCAGCAACGTCTGTCTCCTTTAGTAGTCACACCGCTTTGTCAAATCCAGCTAAATCTTTCAATTTAACCCTAGGGCTTGTTACGCATCTCTTTCAACCATTACTGCCAAAATTGCTTCAAGTCCATCACGTTTTCCTTTACTGGGTCTGCCATCATTTGTGTCACCACTCTTACATGTAATACAATCCAACATACCAATAAAGAAAAGAAACCCAACACACCCAGACACACACACAAAATAAATAAAATAAAATAACCTAATTTATGTAAATATGTACCCAGAAACATCTTACCTGCCTCAAATGCATCAGATAATTTACATTTACAGCATGCCTATATGACTAATATAAAAAAAATATACTTCAATATTACCAGGAGACTTCAGGACTATTGATGAAATACTTGCAATATAAACTATAATGTAATACTTGTAGTTTTTAGAAAATTCTATTTTCAACAGTATGTAAACATTAAAATTTTGGTTCACTGACCTGGGTAAATTCTTTCATCCATGATTGGCATCATGAATAAGGATTATCCATGTTTTAGACAATAATAAACCAATAACTTATTGGTAAAGCATATGTTCCTATGAAAGAGGTTAAGTGTATCAAAAAAACTGACCTTGCTAATAAACATTGTTATTAATGGCGCAAGGCACAAAAAGCCACAAATCCTCGGCGCGGCAAATGACGCGCGCTTTTTTAATTGATTGCGCATGTTTTTTTTTTTTAATATAATTATTATTTTAACAAAAGATTTAAAAAAATCTATTTTTTGCTAAAATATACACAACAAATTTTTTTATGTGTTTTACATAAAAAAAAAACATAAAGCATAAAATTTCAAGCAGAATAGTTTTCAAATCAAAAATAATAATACACATTAAAAATGAGCTAAAAAACTGAATCTCTTCACTCTTGCTGCTCTAGCAGCAACACACCAAGTCAGGCCATCCTCATCGTCGAACACAAGCTTATCTTCAATATAGGCCATATATTCAGTTAACCATTCATTACAATCATCAATATCATTCAAAGATACTGGACCAACAGTATCACGAATGTCATACATTCTTTTTAATGCTCGATTGTATTTAACAAATACCAAATCATGAAATATTTTTATGTTACGGACAAATCGTACAAAGACATTGGACATATTTACATATATGCAAAAATAAAATAAAATCCAAGGGTATGTTTCAGAGCTGCTTGAATGCTTATCTTATGAGAATATTTTTTCTTCCTCCAAAATTGCTTCTCTTGATATATCATTCACGGCTTCAGAGTTTCAATCATTTGCTTTTGCATTGATGCTAGACAATATTTTATGATTTTTTTATACATTAAATTATACACTTCTGACAATATTAAAATGAATCTAAACTAAGTTGGATAATAAAACATATGTCAGTTCTAAATATCGGCATGCTCAGATCAACCAATTACATAATTGTAAGGTTATTAACTCGCTTATGATAATCATATAGAAAATAATGATGATGTAATTATGTTTTCATATAACTAAAAAAAGATATTAACAAATTTTTTCATATTTCATATCATTATGATAATAATAGTAATAGTAGTTGTGATGGTGGTTGTAGTGATGGTAGGAGTATTTGTAGTAGTAGTTATAGCAGTTTGAAATGCAAAAAAAAAAAAAAAAAAAAAAAAAAAGACGTGTCATTTGGTGTGCCTTTTCATATGCGCCGCGCCACAAACAAAAATAGCGCAAACGCCACGCCTCGCCGCGGCGCGGCGCGCCTTTCATAACTATGCTCATAAACCTATCAAAATAAGAACCTACTCATATACCCAACTCATTTTACCCTAATTACAACTTTATTGGGTCGACCAATTTACAATTTCTTATTAAATGGGTCATAAAGGGTTTACCCATTTTTAAAAGGGTTACAAATGGGTAACCCACTTACCCATTTAACTCTGTCTACATACGAAGTCGTCGTTCTTTTTCTTCTTCTTCTTCTTTTTTTTTTTTTTTTTTTTTGAAGGGGGGGGGGGGGGGGGTTAAACTACGGTAACTTCTTTATACCACATTGGAACCGAACGAGACTTTGACCAGTAAACTTTCCGAATAGTGTGGAACACTCCGATGTTTCATCTTGTGAACGGATACTGCAGTTCTCCAAGACGTCTATTGGTTGTACTAAGAAAATAACATGCTATATTACAATATCTGAACTCTGTCTACATACGAAATCACTATTTTTTTTAAAACTATAGTAATTTCTTTGTACTACCTGGAAACTGGATGAGACTTCGACCGATAGATTCCCACCTAAATTAAGGATAGTGTGAAACACCCGGACGTTTCATCTTGTGAACGGATATTCCAGCTTTCCAAGGTAACAGCTGTACTTAGAAAATAACTGGTCATATTCCCATATATGAACTCTACCTACATACGAAGTCGCTATTTTTTATAAAAACTGCAGTAATTTTCTTCATATTGTCTCGAAAGCGGATGAGATTTCGGCCGGTATAGTGTGAAACATTCGGACATTTTGCCCTATACCTGAACACTAGTTCTTCAAGATGACTACTAGTTGTACTTAGAAAATAACAGGCTATATTCACATATTTAAACTCTGCCTATATATGAATGCAATATTTTTTTTTTGTTAAAACTACAGTAATTTCTTCATACTGTCTTGGAATCGGACGAAACTTCAACCAGTACACTCTCACCTAAATTACGGACAGTGTGAAATACTTTAATGTTTCGTCCTATGAACGGACGATGTAGGTCTCCAAAATGACTAAAAGTTGTATTTAGAAAATAACAGCCTATATTCTCATATTTGAACTCTATATACAAATTCGCTATTTTTTTTTTTGTAAAAGTTGCAGTAATTTCTTTATATTATCTTGGATCTGGATGAGACTTCGACCAATAGGCTCTCACATAAATTACGGACAATATGGAACACTCGAATATTTCATCCTATGAACGAACATTATAGTTCTCCTAGGTGATTAACGTTTATACTTAGAAAATAACAGACTAATTCTCATATTTGTATATAAAAAATACCAAACAACATTTAGATGGGTCAAGTGAGTAATCCACTTAGTAGTTGGGTTGGCTTAGATAAAGTTTTGTGTTAAATAGGTCAAAATAAATGGATGTTAAATGGATTTATCAAATTTGGGTTGACCCTCATACGATCCTACATGACCCATTTGACACATCTACTTGCTCAGGCTAGTACTTGTACATGTCTACTTTGTTAGAAGCCAGAACATGATTTCCCTTTCTTTCCAACTACAGTTGCACTGCTGATCTGACACTAGAGTTCCTTTATTCAGATTAGATTTTGCCCAATGACCAGGTGTTCCATCCTTAACTGAACCCTAAGCCATCTAGGCATCCTTTTTTTATTGAATTACTGAATCATTCACAGTGTTTCAAGTCTTCCCTATAAGGATGGTAATGGTTTTTAATTTGTTTGATTTTCTATATATATACATACACAAACTTTTATAGAGCCTGTTCTAATTAATTCTTTTCCATTAAATTCATACTGCTATGTGACCATTGGGTATTAGACACAGCCCAACTTGGCAATTTATCGCACTCCATCTCTGTTGTAAGTAGCTATTATTATCTGGTAGTATAATATATGGGAGATAAACAAATCATTTAGCCCGATATCACCTGTTCTAACTACATATATCACAATATAAATATAAGTACGACAATACCAGGACCTTACTTGAACAGGGTCTATTCTATAGGCTGGTACTACTTCATCCGTGTAACTCAAGGAGGAAGGCAACTCAGCCTGATTGATGATATGCGGCCCCGTTTCCATGGTGTGGTTAACGGGCTAACTGACCTTTCATCAGGTCTGCCCCGTAGATGATCCACTTTAGCCAGGCCGTTCCCCTGTTAAGATGGATTTGGGGGGTTAAAAAAAAGGAATACATGTACATAGTAATAGTGGCAGTGGGTTCTACCATTTCTTTCATAGAAAGACAGTAAGGTTAGATGAAATAGAAAATAGAGGTGCCTGATATATAGTTGTGTATAGAAAAAGTGAGAGATAGTATGTTGATTGTTCACCGATCATGCACACCACACACTAATGCTTCTCGTCTGCTAGCCAGAGCTAACAATGCCATATATGGTACTTCCTAGGATAATACTGACTATGTCATCCATAGCAATGCTGCAGACAGTCAAATGAATGTTTAATACATGACTTGATTTTGGTGTATGAAGGATTATAAGCTAACTATTCCGGTGGAGCAAGCGTCTCAAATAAACGACCTTGTACTCCTTGATATGAATTATGAAATTACCACATATACCTTTATGAGAAACACTTCCTTTCAGAAGATGTGCTTAATATTACTTGCAACACAGGACACTTGAAGCCTATTTTTAAAACATACATGACCAACTCTAACCAAACACCAAATTAACCAATAATCTTATTCTAGCATTGTTAACGGGGCTCCAAAACTGGATCTATGATATGTCAATTATTTTTTTCACTTTTCGAAAAATTCCTAGTCATGTAAAAAAAAAGGTATTTTAACACGAAATAAATCCATGACCATCCTCAGTTTTTCGGTGATCGGTTACCTTATTCTTAACCCAATTCTGTCGAAAATGGTTTTCGGTAAACCATCGTCGTGTTATTCTCATTTTTGGATGGCTGCCGAATATTACTTTCCATGAGTGGTAAAATTGTGAACAGTTTTATTCGAATGAAGTTCCAAAAGAGCTTTCTTTTCCCTCTCTTTTTTTCCACGTAAATTACCCCTAAAATCCACCCTTTTATCGAGAAATGAAGTCCCTTTAAAAACACTCAATGAATTTTGTTAATTATCTATCAAAATGCTACATTTTTTCTTTCAAATTTCCTCTAAAAAAAATTACTTATTTTTTTAATTAAACTCAAAACTTCGGTTCGGTCTCATTCAAACTAAAACGAAACAACCGGATTCTTATGTGCTTCGATCGAAACCTCAGACCTTGAAAAAAAAAAATTCAGTTACCAACTCCAGAACACGTCTTCACTTAAACATCATTCCTCGCCTTTCTTTGGGACCCGTGGTTTTAAAGTTCTTCCAGCTCATTTTCAAACTGAAAATGGAAAATTTTGATTTCTTGCAAATATATTAGCTATCTATTCATGAGGAAGAACTCTTCCATTTTTTGCATGTTCGTCGCAAAATTCATAGTATGGGCCGATGTCTGTTATTTACTGGCTGGGGATGGTGCTGACGGTCTCTGTTTCCTGCAAATTTCTCCTGCTTTACACTGAACTTTGGAATTCACATAGTCAAAAAATGATGTCTTCTAAAAGTTGACGAAGAGTAAAAAGATCAATCTTTTAGTCTTTCGGTGCTATTTGTAGGACTCTTCTACTGCCTCCATTTAAGACCACGAATCTTCTTTGTCCTCCTATCAGTGATTTTGAATTCAAACAAAGAAAATAATAGTAAGATACAAGGTTAATTTCCCCTAGTTTAGAAGAACATGAGATACTTTATTGACATGCCAAAAATGAGCAAGCATTGAATGCATGAAAATGAAGACATGAAGTTTGACGTACCACCTCCCCAAGTGCATTTATTTATGAACTACAAACAAAAACAGGAAGTCATGATTCCTTCACATCCACTATATCATGTTTAACCCACTATACCAAAAAAGCTCGTATACACCCAATATTCGCAGGTATTTTTTAAGGGTAGTTCGAATTCTTGATTTAAACCCTCCAACCATTTTTGTTCCGTTTTAATCGAAACTAGGAGAAATAACATTAGAAATTCAATTTGGGTTATGGAGTGCTAACAAAGAAATTCTAACCATCCCAAATCAATATGTGGGTTTAAAAACGACCAGGGACTAATGCAAATCTCAATACTGGTCTCTTTGTTTTAATATTACAATTGGATCTGAAAAAAAAAACTAAAAATGATTTTGATCTCAAATACCTTAAATTACAAACAATTTAGGATTAAAATTAAGTTTTAACTATTTGTAAAAAGGAAAATAGAGAACAAATTTCTTTTGGTTTGAAAATGAGATCCATTTTGTGTTTTCAACATGTATTTCAAAATGCAGGAAATGGAAGAGGAAGGAAAACAGTCTAATTGGAAAATAGTTTTAACATATAAATTTGAAAATGATTTTCTTGTTCTTTTCTCCGTTAGTTTGGGAAATTAATCAAGAACTATCTTCTCACTTCCTCTTTTTCATTATTGGAGATATCGTACTTTTTCAACTTCACATTGACTCCTATGCAATTTAACATACATATTGAAAATGCAAGATACAAAGTAAATTTTAAACTAAACCTGCCCCAAAGCATCCGTTTTTTAATTGTAATATCTATAATCAATTTTAGATCAAATTTAAGTGTTAAAATTTTACAACAGAATTTTAGTCTAAATACTTTTGGTAAGCGAATCTGTAAGAAAGTTTGTCTTAGCAAAGTCTTGCAAAATGGAACCTTCTCTTATGCCAAAAATTATAGGGAAAAAAGAATGTTTTAAACGTTTTGTTCTTGTATCTCTTCCCAACTATCTACTTGATTCTGTCTTTTAAACATCTTAAACCAATATTTCCTTGTTGTTTTGATAAATGAATTTAAAATTTAAATAACTATTATTCCAAAATGTTTTGTAATTAACGGATATTTACAGAACAGAAAATAATGTCTAAATTTAATGGTTAGTTGTATGAATCAATGTTTCAAAAGAATCAAAACGCAAAAGGCGTACGAGAGGCGTTTTCGGGTCCGTGAGGCGAGGCGTAAGCCTCGAAGCGTTGAGGCGTAAGCCTTCCGGGTAGAGAAAAAACACAATACATATACTTAATTTTTAACCACTTCCATGCAAGATTCCGTTTGTTCATTTTAAATTAACCTAGCCAACATAGAAATTAGAAACCAACTAAACAAGGGCTATTCGGGTAAGCCTACATTAATTCAAAATGTATGTCTACACATATCATACAAACTTTTTGTATTTCCATTAAATAATTAAAGTTTAATGACATTTATCTATGTCAATATCTGCAACTAAAGATAAACAGAATTTTAAGTCAAATGCCTCAACTGCTTGAGGCGTGCGAATTGTAAGCTTTAAGCACTTTGTATGTCTCAAAATTTTGAGATGTAAGCTTTTGAGGTAAAAAGCCTTTTGGAATAAGCCTCAAGGCGTTTTATCTTTTATTTACTCAAGACGAGCCTTGAGACGAGTATCGAGGCGGGTTTTTTAAAACAATGGTATAAATTGTAAAATGCAACAATTTTTGAAGCTACATTGAATTTAAACTTCAAATGTTTATGATAGTAAGAATGTTTTGTGAATTTAACGGTTTGTTATAAAAAATAAATATAATTTTGAAGCTGCCCAGGATCGAACTGGAGACCTTTTGCGTGTAAAGCAAACGTGATAACCACTACACCACAGCTCCATGATATTCACATACCATGAGCTTTCCTTTAAACATCATGTTCTGTGAAAGCCCAACTACCAAATGTCTAATGTATGAGCATAACTGAAACCCAACATGAAAATAATTTTAGGTTAAAAAAGCAACCATTGCCGGCCCATAAAAAGCACAGATGAATTTAGCATTTTCCATTTATATTATTTTCAGGACAAACAATATGCACACGCATGTGTGTGTGTGACTTTTCTCGATAACCAACAAAACGCCGTTATAATGGTCATAAGATTCAGTTTCTTTTAGTCAGGGTAATAAATTCCAATTCCAGGGTAATAAATATCATGTGTTGCTTTTACGTGAGAACAGTAATTGGTACAGCCTAAAACAGAAAAAGAGGTTGTGAGCCCGGGGAAGTGATTTTGGGGGGTGGGGGGGGGGGGGGGGGGGGGGGAGGACGAGAGGGGAACCTCAACATATGTTGACTTGTACAATAATACGTGGTAGAGTTCCAGTCAGTTTTGACCTTAACCTGCAAAACGAACATAACAGATTTATTATCATTAAATTTTCTATGCTTTTGGGCATTAAGACATGTCTTTGATTAAGACCTAATTTTTTACTAACCCACAATGATGTTAACAAAAATTACTTAACTCCTCACTTACAGTTGAAGGCTGTGCAAGTGTCATGAGTAAAGATTGAGATGTCATAATTTTCAACTGTGCTAGACAAACCGACTGAAAATCGGTCTAAAAATGCGAATCGGTACAAAATATTTAATGCACGGGGGTAAAACTGTAAATTCATCTGACATTGTGGGTGGGACCTCCGCATTTTCCTTCTGTTTCGCAGTTTTAGACCGACATTCATTCGGTCTGTTTAGCATTTTTGAATAATTTTAGTTTATCTAAGGATAAAAATAACAGCTACGATGCTATAATTCCTCCCTTAATCCATAAAGAAGCACCTTCTATAGGCAAATAAGCAATCTGAAAAAGTGTTTTTCTTAACATAACAGAAACACACACAATTTTCACTCCTTGTAAGCAAGAAAGCATGGATACCTCATATACCCCTTGTAGCATCTATACCATATCTAAATTGCATCGCTCCACAATATAGAGAGACTCTTGTATCCCACCATCATCAGCATATCAAACCTTATTCTGTACCCGACCCACGTGCTACATAACGTGAAAGATTATCCATGCTACCAACGCCTGCTTTATCATCGTATATGAAATGCAATACAAATATAATCAGTCAACTTCAACCTTATTAATAAAGACTGTATGGCGAGCAACATATTAGACACTAATATAATTTATGATTTTTGATTACTTTGACACGACATCTCACAGTGAAGCTTGCAGTTTACAAATTTTGAAAAAAGGATGGAAAAATTAGAATTGCTTACAGATTAATGAAACGCACTGAGACATGGCATTCATGTCAATACCATATGTTCAATATATGGTTTCTTCTGATGCAGAATTACTCTTTCATGCTCTCTGCTAATTACTTGGTTTCACTGTAGAAGCACATCTTTTAACTTTTATCAACCTATTAGCACTCTCAGTCAGGTTTGTACTCCTTCCATACAGTTTCAATATAGTTTGATCCTTCGGGTCTTCGAAAACTTCAGCAGTTTTCAGGATTACTTTAGTTTTCTTAATTATTTTCTTTCACCGCAGCTGTATCTCTTTCTCCGTCTTTAGAAATTTCAAACAACTTCGCAGAATGTGGCACTGCTCATCACCTTATCTACCATTTCTTACCTCATCAACCCTTTTGCCAAGAGCCTATAAGTAATATATTGTGGCACACATCCGCTCTTCACCATGCATTCAAACTCAACACAAGCATAATTGTATTGTTTCAACTGAACTAGCAAATACACTAACAAAGTACTTGCAGTTAATCAGTCGCAAACCCATTCTGATTCATCTCTAATTAATTGCAAAGTCAACTTCAATCCCTCATTCTTAGACAACAACTTAATCAACAGTTGATAAGTCAACCATCCACTACGTACCTGGACTTAACCATCTTATCAAAATTAAATATAAGTTGTCGTTAGCACTATCTCCCAATTAATCACCTCATGGACAACTGTACCTCCTCCAACTAAGGAAGTGTTCTTTTTTCAACATGGGATGTTCACGTTGTCCTCTGCGTCCGATGCGTCGGGCGTGGACCCCGCTGAACTTCTCATTCAAACCGAACAGTGAAATTTTATCTGTTTGCGCTGCGTTTGAAGCGTCCAACGCGAACGGATAAAATTTCACCATTCCACACCCTTTCGCGAACTTAGCCCATTCCCCAGCCTCTTCCATTTGCCCTTTTCATTTACCCATTTCGGGTCAAAAAGAACGCACCCCAAGTCATCACTTTTTACAGACCCCTCAATCAATAAATAAATAAACTAAAACATGGTGCAATCCCAAAAAATGATAACTTCCCAACAAGCCCAAATGTCTTCTTCAACTTTATGACTCCACGAATGAATTCACCACTGGATTACAAGTAAAATGATTTGCCTCAATTCCGTTCTCTCTCATCTCGTTCAACATCTTCAATGCTAGGTTTGTCTTCCTCATCCTACACAACCCTTCAATCAAAGTGCTACCGGTAACCACACTGTCATCCATGTTCCCAATTTTTGTACCACCCTACAATTCTTCATCTCATTTGATGTTATGTACATGTGAGTACCCATGCAAGAGAATATTTACCAGGGTGTTTTTTCCTATGCAGCTTGATGGCTTAGGTTGGTGTTATTCGACAAGAGCAGCTATGAGCACAGAGGTGCCTTGGTTGTTCTCATCAAGAGGGGAATCATTGGTTTTCTGGAAAATGAAATGAAAAGTCCAGTAGGAATTATGGGACATGTGAGCTCTGGCAAAATGACGGGTAAAGAGCAAGCGAAGACGGAATGGAATCTGAAAGGGAGGGGGATTTTAGGTGGGAGGGGGCAACGGAGAAAGAAAGAGGGTTGTTTTCAAGCGAGAGGAGATAGTTGGTGTTGAATCATCTGAGAATGGCGAGGACTTAGGGTTTTTGGTTTAGGGTTTTAAGAATAGAGGGTAGTCGAATTTAATGGCTTAGGAATAGGGATTATCGTAGATGAGGAGGCTGTGGTGGGGAAGGCGACGAGGCACGTGGTGGGAAAGGGAGAGAAAATGATTAATATCACGGAAGAGGGAAGAGAAAAGGACGCAGGAAGGAAGATGAAAAACATGGGAATTTTCTGTCATTTGGAGCCGTTTAGTGCATATTTGAGTTAGGCTCAGTAATTGTTACTCAGCTGCTGCTGTGGAAATTAAAATTAATAATTTCAGATTTGCACTTTAACAATTGATTGGTGCGGATAATTTTTGTTTGTGGAAAAATAGGATAACAAAAAAAAAAAAAAAAAAACGATGAAAAATATGGAAAGTTTAGAATTTAGTGAGAAGAACAAATGTTACTGTAAATTAAAAAATAATAGTGAGCCCCCTGAATTTCACTTTTAGTGTAAATGTGTCATTCTCTCTAATTTTGAAACTTTCCATACTTTTCACCAAAAATTTTGCTAAGTTTTTTATTTAAAAGAAAATCCTCCTTTGTTTTTTATTTACAATAAGCTAGTGTTGACATCAAAAAGTGGCACGATACACACAAAAGATAATGTAGAGAAATAAATAAAGAAATATAAATGAAAATGAGAATAAATGAGATCACACGCAATTTTATAGTGGTTTGGCATTAACGAGTCTACGTCCACTTTATAATCTCTTGATTATACATTAACTTTGTGTACAAATGAGGATCTTAATGGTTGATCCTGAGTACAATGTTGTAACAACACTAAGATGACAAGAGATTGGCCAAAGTCCTTTCTAGGGTTATTTATAGATGTTACATTTCTCGGGTCGACTATGACTCGTGGCATCCATTCCGGGACTATAAGAATGGGTGAAGAAGTTTTCTTCTTGTGTCAAAAGGCCCAGCCCAACCCGACCAGATATGGACAGCTGGCAACAGATCTGAAGATACAGGGATATTGGAAGCGGTCAAATCGGAGCACGAGCAAGTATTTAGGGAAGATACTCTCGGATTGACTGGGTCCGGTTCGACCTAGTCGACCCGAGAATTATTAGACCCGAGATTCTGGTGATCTTCATAATGGAGCTGTTTTGACGATGTGGAGAGCCTTCCAGGTCGGGTTGACCTAGGTCCTTACTCGACTCGAAGATTATTCGAGTCGGAGCTTGCTGATGCTTAGCGCTTGCTTTTGCATAATGGTGTTTTAGGTCGGCTAGTGCTTAGTCGACCCGAAGTCCTTCGAGCCTGAATTTGTTTCCAATGTTATTGGTCTGTACCGAGTCGAATGGGGATCGAGCCGAGATAAAGGTGTTCTAATGATGGTTCGACTCGATTCTCTAGATCGTCCTAAACTTGACAACATTGCCAAAAGGATGGTCAACAGCTAGCCTTTGGCGTTGACGGACTATCCAACTCCATCTGTACGCCTATTTCAATTTAGTTATAACCAAAATGAGAAAACACAATGTTAAATTTGAAGTCATTATCATGTTGTTCTTTAAATCCGCTTTTCTCACCTTTATCTTGTCACTGTTTGTTTTTTTTCATTATTAATTGTAGTGTGAAGTTGTTAGTGTCTTAACTGGAAGAGAAATAACGAAACAGAAAAAAAGGTAAGAAAAAAAGAAAAAATAAACATAGATAATAAAGTTCCATTTCAAACGACCAAAAGCCATCATATTTTTTCTCGAAACTCAAGTGGTCCATCTCTATCATTTTTTTTTTCAACTTTGTTTTCTTACACCCTCTTGCTTCAACTTTGTCTTCCCCTCTCCTTGTCCCATGCCTAAACCCAAAACTAGGTTGTAGTGTCCCTCTTGAATTCGAATCTTATTCGCTCCGTCCTTCTTCCTGTCTGCTTCCTATCTCCTTTGCCTTTGCCTGAAAATCAAATTTTGATCGTTCTCCCTTTCCTTTTTGCTCATCTAATCCTAAATATGTATTTAAGATATGAAGTCTATAGTATTTGTATCAAATTGTTAAAATTCTTCTTTGTAAGGGAGATTTGAGTCTCTTACGGCCGTGAAATACAAAGATACATATCATGATGGTAGATTTCCTTCCTTGATCTTTTGCGAGTATGTTTTATATTCCCTTAGTCAATATTTAATCCTATTTTTAATTCACTATATTTTATATCACATCTAAGTTTTAAGGAGAAAAATAATCTCAAAACAGGTTCTGATTTCAATATGTGTAGTTGATGTTCAGATTTTTCTAATTTGAGAATGTCGGAGAATTTGCGAAGTTATATTAAACTGTTCGAACTATTCTATATAAGGGAGATTTGAGGCTCTTCCGGTCATGAAATACAAAGGTATATACTTCAGTTGTTTGCATTAAAACAAGAACACACACACATACACACACACGCGCGCGCACGCACGCGCGCGCGCTGCGCGCACACACACACACACACACACACATATATATATATATGGAGCGACTAGTTGAACACAAATTTATAGTGGTTCGGCGTTAACGAGTTTACGTCTACTTTATAATCTCTTGATTATACATTAACTTTGAGTACAAATGATGATTTTAATGGCTAATCCCGAGTACAATGATGTAACAACACTAAAATGACAAGAGATTGATCAAAAGTCCTTTCTTTGAAGATTTGGAGTGCTATTTATATATGCTACAGTTCTTGGGTCGACTAGGACTCGTGGCATTCATTCTGGGACTGTAGGAATGGCTGAAGAAGCTTTCTTCTTGTGTGAAAAGGCCCGGTCCGACCAGATATGGACAGGTAGCAGAAAGTCCGGAGATATAAGGATATTGGAAGCGGTCAAATCGGAGCAGGAGCAAGTATTTAGGGAAGATACTCTTGGATTGACTGGGTCCGGTTCGACCTCGTCGACCCAAGGATTATTAGACCCGAGATTCTGGTGATCTTCATAATGGAGTTGTTCTGAAGATGTGGAGAGCCTTCCAGGTCGGGTCGACCTAGGTCCTTAGTCGACCCGAAGACTATTTGAATCAGAGCTTGTTGATGCTTAGCGCTTGTTTTTGCATAATGGTGTTTCAAGTCAGCTAGTGCTTAGTCGACCCAAAGTCCTTCGAGCCTGAATTTGTTTCCAATGTTATTGGTCTTTACCAAGTCAAATGGGGATCGAGCCGAGATGAAGGTCTTCTGATGATGGTTCGACTTGGTTCTCTAGATCATCTAAAATCTTGACGGCACTGCCAAAAGTCTGGTCAACAGCTAGCCTTTGGGATCGACGGGAAAATCCAACTCCATCTGTATGCCTATTTCAATTTAACTACAACCAAAATGAGAAAACACAATGTTAAATATGAGTCATTATTATCTTGTTGTTTAAATCCTCTTTTCGCACCTTTATCTTGTAATTGTTTGTTTTTTTCATTATCAATTGTAGTGTGAAGTTGTTAGGGTCTTAACTGGAAGGGAAATAAGGAAGCAGAAAGAAAAAGTAAGAAAAAAGAAAAAAAAACATAGATAATAAAGTTCCATTTCAAACGACCAAAAGCCATCGTATTTTTTCTCGAAACTTAAGTGATCCGTCTTTATCATTTTTTTTCAACTTTGTTTTATTATGTGCTCTCGCGTCAACTTTGTCTTCCCCTCTCCTCGTCCCATGCCTAAACCCAAAACTAGGTTGTAGTGTCCCTCTTGAATTCGAATCTGATTCGCTCCGTCCTTCTTCCTGTCCACTTTCTATCTCCTTCGTAAGGGAGATTAGATCGTTCTCCTTTTCTTTTTTGCTCATCTAACCCTAAATATTTATTTAAGATATAGAGTCTACGATATTTGTATCCGATTGTCAAAATTCTTCTTCGTAAGGGAGATTTTAGTCTCTTACAATTGTGAAATACAAAGATGCATATCATGATGGTGGATGCCCTTCCTTGATCGTTTGCGGGTATGTTTTCTGTTCCCTTAGTCAATATTTAATCCTACTTTTAATTCACTATATTTTATATCACATCTAAGTTTAGGGAGAAAAATAATCTCAAAACAGGTTCTGATTTCAATATGTGTAGTTGATGCTTAGATTTTTCTTCACTATATTTTATATCATATCTAAGTTTAGGGAGAAAAATAATCTCAAAACAGGTTCTGATTTCAATATGTGTAGTTGATGCTCAGATTTTTCTAATTTGAGAACATCAGAGAATTTGGATAGTTATATTAAACTGTTCAAACTCTTCTATATAAGGGAGATTTGAGGATCTTCCAGTCGTGAAATACAAAGATATATACTTCGGTTGTTTGCATTATTACAAGAACACACACACACACACACACACACAAACACACACACATATATATATATATATAGGAAATTCTACTTAGACATAAAGGTTTGACACATCTTCATCATAAATCAATTTCCATTCAATTCCAATTTATTTTGTTAATCGGAAAACTTCACTTTGGAAAACTCCATTAAAAATAAATTAAAAGATTTATCATTCTATCCCAAAACATATCTTCGTCATAGTTGGGTTAAAAGAATAACGTAATTTAAGACGTCATTCACAACAAACCCAAAATTTAATTGATATCAAATATAAGATTTAAACAGAATTTTCACCAACTTATATTTAACACCAATTCTCGTAACCAACGAATACTATAAGAGGAATAACTTTGTAAAATGTCTTCTGAATTCCTCAAAGTAGTGAACATTTACACAACGGTAATCGATACCAAAGATCTGAAGATCATTTCTATTCAAATCCAATTTTATTTAAATTTGATTTGCACATATTTCAAGATCTAACTGTTGGATCTTAAAGCTTTATTTTGCATTTGAAAAATCTTTTCATTACGAACCAAATGCTTTTCATTTCAGGAAAATCCGATGGTCGAATCTCCTAGTGCGTTAGTTTGAAATCAACGATTGATGTTCGCGAACTATCGCTGTGCGACTAGTCCTGTTCAGACCAAACTTCGACTTATATTTTAAAATCAAGTCGAATCACCTTCCAAATTATTTATTAATTATATAAACCATATACAATACCTTTAGAAACCATATATTCAGTATTTTACTTTAAATGTCAAAAATGTCGTTTACCGTATTCAGCAAGTTAGGCCGAAAAATATAAAAATCGAAATATAGTTTCGAAACTTCATATTTCTTTTCCAAATCTACTTAAAATAAATTATTATGATTTATGATAGTTTTTCCATATTTTTAATAAGTTTTATATGGCCATTTCGATTAATTTCCAATTATGGTCATCGAACTGCGTTTACAACGACCTTTTCAAAAATAGATTTAATCATCACTTGAAATCTATAAGTTGAAATCCAAAATTTCTTCTTTCATTTGAAGCCCATCATTAGTAGAAAGAAAACGTTTCCAGTTTCGGAGAAATCCGATTTAAATTGCATTAGTTATGCTCGTTTGAATTATGGTCAAAATTCGTGAATTATCACTATGCGACACGTACTATTCAAACCATATTATTATAAAAAATAAACTCGTCCTATTTCAATCCAAACATATTTTATAAACCTTTATAAACTTGTTTAAAAATGATTCAAACTTCAAATTCAATTATAAACCAAATTTGAATATTCTATATTATCTTTCAAAATATAAAATTTTGAAATCCAAACTTTCCTGAGATCCATTATAAAAATAAATAAGATCTTTGGAACAATCTATTCAAGTTATAAATGTCCTTTATATATCTAACTTGAATTCACTTTTGAATTTACTATTCAAAATCTATTTTTAAATTAGAACAAGTCATTTCTATTTCAAAACTCTTTTAAATCCATTTCAACCTTTTTAATAGTTATTCGAAACCATATAAATTTAATTTCCAAATCGTTTAGGATATAAAAATCAAATTTTCATTTGTACGCCTTATTTCGTGTAAATGAATATAATATTCGTTTAATATTCCAATGGAACTCGACTCAATCAATCCTAAATAATTTCATATCTGAAGTGTCAATTGTGTGAATAATAATAATAACTACCACAACAATGTTGGAGAATAGAGTTTTGATGACAACAACCTTATTTCAATATTAATTGATTATAAAATATATACTAACACTTTTATCTAGAATATATATATCTATATACATATATAGGGTTTATATACAGAAATTATTACTGAAGACTGTACAGTTTAAAGATGTTAGAGATTCAGAATTTAGAGATGATTCAAGACTCATGAGTATTCAAGATTTCAAGAGTTCAAGACAAATATAGTAATAGAGTCTAGTTTATGTAAGACTCTGAATAGCACTCTAGGTTCAAATTCAAATTCAAATTCAGTTTTTCAATTTCAAATTTCAAATTCTATTTTCAATCTCTATCTTCTCTATTTTACTTTCTTTACTTTTCTTTTGATTTTAAACTCAAAATTTATAGTTTATAAATTTTATATATACTTAATATAATTTATATTTATATATAGTTTTAAACTCTATAATTTTATAAATATGTTCATATATCCTATATTTATGTTTTCATATGATTTTTCTCTTTATAATACTTATTTATAACACTATGTTTTAATTCAAGAATTTCCGAAATTATATATATATATATCAAAACACTTGGAAAATGCTTAAAAACCATTTTTGAACCATGATATGTCGACGTACATATATGTCTATGTCGACATATAACTATCACTTTTTTTAAGGAAGTGTCTTTTCAATGTTTGTGAAGCTTCAGAAACGTTGCAACCTTTCAAATCTTATATATAGGGGATGATTTCGAATTTTTTCATTATTCTTCTTCTCCATCTTCATCTCCTTTCTTTACACCATTATATTTTCTTATTTTTATGATTTCAACACCTATACTCTATCGAATTCAATTCTATTTACATAAATCTTCTTCTCTTCTCACTCTCTACTCATTACCCTCTGAAACGAAGTGCTATTGAAGAGTTATAGGGCAACTGTAATCTTTTGGGAAGTGTTTGGGTAGTCAGTGTTTTCCTTATTGTCATGAAATCAAGGAACGGGGGCGGTGTATCCCTTGTAGCCATGAAATCAAGGAGAGAATACTTGATCAAGTGTGTGGAATCGGTGTTACCCTTGTAGCCATGAAATCAAGGAGGTTGTAATTGGATATTGATATAGCAATAAAACTTTGCGCAATCTAGCATTGTGTGGGACTGGACGTAGGAGCAATTTCGAACCAGTATAAAATCCGATGTGTTCTTTCCTTTTCTACATTTTATTTTTGTTTATCTTTGTGTGTGTGTGTGTGTTTAATTCTGTGTCTATGATTGTTTCTGGTGTTTGATTTATATAGTAGATCATATAAGTTTTAGATTTTGTTTAAATTCTCAAAAACACTATTCACCCCCTATAGTGTTAGTTTTGCCTTAACGATCCATTCCGTAATCCCTAACAATTTATATCAAAGAAAGGTCTTTCAAAATGTTCATAATCTGATTTTTGAAAGAAAAAAATTGCAAATTTTGGAATATTTGTTAACACTAGTATCAATTATGCATTGTATCCTGTTGAAAGTGTCTGCATATAACTGTGTTGAAAAGTCATGTGATCTACTGAAATATTGTTCAATATAGGAAAAGATGTGTTTTATGGCTTTTGAAAATTCAAAAGTTGAAAAGATGGGTGAAGTGGCTGTTGGTAATTCAAATTCTAAAATGGTGGCTATTGAAAATTCAAATTCTGAAAAGGTGGTTGTTGGAAATTCAAATTCCGAACTGGTGTGTTACTTGGCCGTTAAGAATTCAAATTCTGGAAACCAGTTAGCGAAAATTGAAAAGAACAAATGGATACTGGATAGTAGCTATTCGAGACATCTGACGGGAAATCCTAAATTACCCAATTATCTGACATATAAAGATGGTGGATTGGTGAACTTCAGAGATAACTCTAAAGCATACATGATTGGGATCGACAATGTCGGTAATTTTGAAACTCCTATTATTTCTAATGTTTTATTAGTTAGCAATCTAAAACACAACTTGCTTAGTATAAGTCAAATTTGCGATAAGGGTTATAAAATAAACTTTAAACAGGATAAATGTTTTATAGAAGATAAGAATTCAAAAGTAATATTCGAAGGAGATAGAAAGAAAAATATCTATACATTGAGTGTGAAAATCTCCAGCAATAATCTATGTCTTATGGCCAATACAAGTGACCTCTGGATCTTGCATAAGAGATTTGTTCATATAAATTTCAAACACATCTCTAGGATTTCTAAATTAGATTCAATTAGAGGATTACCTAAAATGAAATTTAAAGTTAATAACTTATGCGACGCTTGTCAACTCGGGAAATTAAAGAGAAGTTCATTTAAATCAAAAAAGGAAATTGCTACCTCGAAACCATTAGAGTTAATTCACATGGATTTATTTGGTCCATCTCAAATTCAATCGATAAATCATAATATATATGTTTACGTAATAGTCGATGATTTTTCTAGATTTACTTGGACTTTGTTTCTTAAAAATAAAAGTGATGCTTTTGATCAATTTAAAACTTTTTTTAAAAGGATTCAAAATTTATTACTAAAAATCAAAACAATACGTAGTGACCATGGCGGAGAATTCGAAAACGAAAATTTTGAAAAACATCGTAATAAAAAGGGAATAACCCATAATTTTTCTATTCCTAGAACCCCTCAACAAAATGGAGTAGTTGAAAACAAAGTCAGAACAATACAAGAGTGTGCGAGAACTATGTTATCTGATAGTAATTTACCAAGAAAATTTTCGGCTGAGGCAGTTGCAACAGCTTGGTATATTTTAAATAGAATATTAATTAGATCTTTAACTCATAAAACTTCTTATGAACTTTTGTATAATAAGAAACCAAAAGTGTCATATTTTAAAATATTTGTAAGTAAATGTTTTATATTAAATACTAAAGAAAATTTAAACAAATATGACTCAGAATCTGATAAAGGAGTATTTATTGGATATTCAGAAAGAAGTAAAACCTACAGAGTTTTCAATACTTGAACCAATACCAAAGAAGAATCCTTTAGACTGAGGCAGTTGCAACAGCTTGCTATATTTTAAATATAATATTAATTAAACCTTTAACTCATAAAACTCCTTATGAACTTTTGTATAATAAGAAACCAAAAGTGTCATATTTTAAAATATTTGGAAGTAAATGTTTTATATTAAATACTAAAGAAAATTTAGACAAATATGACTCAGAATCTAATAAAGGAATATTTATTGGATATTAAAATATTTGGAAATAAATTTTTTATATTAAATACTAAAGAAAATTTAGACAAATATGACTTAGAATCTGATAAAGGAATATTTATTGGATATTCAGAAAGAATTAAAACCTATAGAGTTTTCAATACTCGAACCAATACCATAGAAGAAACCTTTAGGCTGAGGCAGCTGCAACAGCTTGCTATATTTTAAATAGAATATTAACTAGACCTTTAACTCATAAAAATCCTTATGAACTTTTGTATAATAAGAAACCAGAAGTGTCATATTTTAAAATATTTGGAAGTAAATGTTTTATATTAAATATTAAAGAAAATTTAGATAAATATGACTCAGAATCTGATAAAGGAATATTTATTGGATATTCAGAAAGAAGTAAAACCTATAGAGTTTTCAATACTCGAACCAATACTATAGAAGAAACCTTAAACGTACCATTTGACAAAAAATATAAAAGTACAATTAAAAACAATGAAGATGAATGTGAAAAATGAAATTAATGAAATAAATCATGAAGATAATCAACCAAATAAAAGAATTAGATTACTTAGAGACCATCCTGTGGAAAATATCTTAGGAGATATTAAATCTGTCATTAGAACTCTTAACCAATTAAATAATATGAGTAATACTGCATTTATTTCAACTATTGTACCTAAGAATCCAAAGGAAACATATTCCAATGATTCATGGATACTTGCTATGCAAGAAGAATTGAATCAATTTACTAGGAATGATGTATGGGAACTTGTTCCTAGACCTGAGGAAAACTATAATAGGAACTAAATGGGTTTATAAAAATAAAATGAATGAACACAGTGAGGTCGTAAGAAATTAATAAGGCACGGCTAGTAGCACAAGGTTATACTCAAGAAGAAGGGACAAATTACGATGAAACTTTTGCCCCCGTAGTAAGACTAGAAGCCATTAGGATTTTACTACCCTTTGCAAACTATAATAATTTCAAATTATATCAAATGGATGTCAAAAGTGCTTTTCTAAATGGATTTGTAAAAGAAGACATATATGTAGAGCAACCATCTCTATTTGAAGACGAAAAACTACCAAATCACGTATATAAATTAAAGAAAGCATTATACGGATTAAAACAGGCTCCTAGGGCTTGGTATGATAGATTAAGAAATTATTTGTTACAATCCAACTTTGAAATAGGAAAATTAGATAATACCTTGTTTATTAAGAAGAATGATAAGGATATACAATTAGTACAAATATATGTTGACGATATAATTTTTGGATCAACAATTGATAAGATGAATAAAGAATTTTCAGATATTATGACCCAAAAATTCGAGATGAGTCATATGGGAGAGCTAACGTTCTATTTATGCTTACAAATCCATCAATTAAAGAATGGAATATTTATCAATCAAGAAAAATATGCAAGTGATATAATTAATAAATATAATCTAACAACAACTAATGGGAGACTAACACCGATGGCGACTAATATAGCATTAAGTAAAGATGATACATCTAAAGACATTGGTCAAAAACTATATGGAGGAATGATAGGATCGTTACTACATATAACCACTAGTAGACCAGATATAATGCATAATTTATGTCTCTGTGCAAGATATCAATCGCAACCTAAGGAAACACATTTAAAAGCCGTAAAACGTATTCTATAAGGTATGTAAAGCATACGTTAGACTTTGGATTATTATATCCAAAGGATGATTCATTCGACTTAGTTTCTTATTGTGACATTGAGAATGCGGGATGTAAATCTGATCGTAAAAGTACTAGTGGAACATGTCACATCTTAGGACACTCACTAGTCTCGTGGTTAAGTAAGAAGCAAAATACAATATTTTGTCAACAACAGAAGCAGAATATATCTCTGTTGCTTTAACTTGTTCACAAGTAATATATACACAACAAACTCTAAATGATTTTGGAATAAATATAAGTAAATCACCAATATACTACGATAGTACGAGTGCTATAAACATTTCTAAAAACCCAACTCATCATTCAAGAACTAAACTTATCGATATACGACATCGTTTTCTAAAAGATAACGTAAGTAAAGAGAAAATTTCACTCGAATTTATACAAACAGATAAACAAATAGCAGATATATAAACAAAACCATTAAACGAAGCAAAATTTACTAAATTTAGAAGAGAATTAGGAATTTGTTCACTAAGTGAGTTAGAATAATTAAATATATTAATACAAATAAAAATAACATTAAAAATTGGAAAAATAAAATTAAAAAGATAAGTATGTCGACATACATTTATCACTAGGTCGACATATAACTTCCAGAATTTTAAAATTAATTCCCACCAAAAGTTAGTTATACTGATCATTTTTAACTCTCCACTTCGAATTTTCTTCTTCATTTTAATTTCTCATTTCTGTAAAAACTCTAAACTAAAACAAGCAATGGCTTCCACCAATTTTAACACTCATATCAATCCCAAATCATCCGCTAGACCATCCGAAGGTCCTTTTCAACGTTCTACGCTATCACGTGTCATCAAAATTGAAGAAATGATGGAATACACTGTGCAAATGCTCGCTGAAATACAAGTACTTCAAATTAGGATGGGTCAAGAGCAAAATAGGCAAGGAAAAGTGATAAGGAGTCTCCTTAAGTTTATAACGGATAATCAGGTTGTTCCGTTTATCATCGAAGATGATAATGAACCTATGGAAGAAGAGGAGGAACCAGAAGAAGAGGAAGAAGAGATAATGGGGGAAGAGGAACCCGACGAAGAACAACAAGAAGTCTCAAACGAGGAAGATCAAGTCGTTTGCGTGGGTGAATTTCTATATGATTATAAAGGAAATATGATTGAACGAAATGAAGATTTTTGCCTCCATTACCCAAATTGTCCTACTCATAAGTCTCCTATAGTTAAGGACAATTAAAATTTAGGTTTTTGATTCGTTACTTGTCGTATATTTTCATTTCTGTTCGTTAATTCAATGTGTAATATGTACTTGTAATATCGTTTGTAAAAACAATGGTTAAATATATCGCTTGTTTTGTATAACATAAGTTTTCTATTACTTTGTTATATATGCAAGAATTAAAGGGGAATATATATGGCTTATTAATAGGAATACTTTATTTTAGATATATTTGGGATTAAGGGGGAGTATTTTACTTTGGTATAGGAATTATTTAGATAGTTATAGGATTTAGGGGGAGTAGTTTTAGAATTTCTTTTTGATAATGTGAAAAGGGGAGAAATTATAAAATATAGAATTAGTTTATAGGATTCATATAGACAGGGGGAGTATTAGAAGGATCATCATCAATAGGTATGTACAAGTATGATATTTTATAAACTAAGGTTGTCATCATAAAAAAGGGGTAGATTGTTGGAGAATGGAGTTTTGATGACAACAAACTTATTTCAATATTAATTGAGTATAAAATATATACTAACACTTTTATCTAATATATATATATATATATGCTGGATTTATATACAGGAATTATTACTGAAGACTGTACAGTTTAAAGATGTTAGAGATTCAGAATTCAGAGATGATTCACGACTCATGAGTATTCAAGATTTCAAGATTTCAAGACGAATATAGTAATAGAGTCTAGTTTATGTAAGACTCTAAACATCACTCCAGGTTCAAATTCAAATTTTGTTTTTCAATTTCTAATTTCAAATTCTATTTTCAATCTCTATCTTCTCTATTTTACTTCCTTTACTTTTCTTTTGATTTTAAACTCAAAATTTATAGTTTATAAGTTTTATATATACTTTATATTTATATATAGTTTTGAACTCTATAATTTTATAAATATGTTCATATTGTTAGATCGAAATTTGGACCTAACACCCAAATTGTTATGAACAGTAGAGAGTTTTAAATGAAGAACAAGGAAAAAGAAAATAACACTCAGAATTTATAGTGGTTCGGCGTTAACGAGCCTACGTCCACTTTTTATATTATTGATTATGCTTTAAAAGCCAATACAACAATGATTTCTCTCAATATTTCAGTAGTTTGACAACAATGGCGGATTCAGTACTCAATATTGCCAAAAGGATCCCGAAAAATGCCAAGCTCGGGGCTATTTATAGCTGATTTTGTTAGGCGGATCGTGGACACATGGCACGAATCCCGAGAGCATCGGATCGCATCGCCACCGTTGAAGAAACAGTCAAATTAGCCGTTGTGGACAGGTGTCGTGATCTGCTTGAAAATCGGATCGTGCAGATGGGGAGAATTGGTCCAGATGACGGTTGGGGACACGTGTCGCCAGATCCGTGTGATTCGGATCGCTGAAGACTAGCTCGTGCTTGAACAGGTCAGAGGGTTCGCCATGCACCAGGGGATCGGATCGGTTCGCTCGGGGGTAACAATGTAAGTTTGGATCGGATCGCCCGGCTGTCTCGTTCGCTGACGAGATGGGGGCGAGACGATGGTGCGCGATCCGATACTGGACGAGACGATGGTGCGCGATCCGATACTGGACGAGACGATGGTGCGCGATCCGATCCTTCATATTCTTGGGGAACGTGGTTTCCTGCTTTCCTCTTACAAATGATCCTGGCTGGCTTGATCAAAAAGCGAGCCAACATTTTGCCTCCTCGAAGTATGTTTTATCGAAGATGGAACATGCTTCGAAAAATTGTATCTTCCCATCGAATCGTTGGTCACAAAACTCTTCTTTTTCTGTGATTTTCTCAGAATCCTTGTTTCCGAATTCACCGATTCGTATCGCGGTTTCGAATCGCGTAATATCAGCGAGACGTTTGTTTCGTTCATGGGTGTGGACCTGGTCCTCGAAACGAAGTGGGCTCCCCCTCGAGTTGTGGTGGGCCTTTGGTTCGCGGCCCATGGGTCTTTCGTGGATCGAGCAGGACAAAGAAGGGGAGACAAACGGTCGCTCCCGTTGCCTATATATGCCGACCTTCAGATCTTCACTCTCCTTCTTCTTTCCCTCTGCCGTATCGTTTCGCCTTAGCCATCGAAAAACGAACCCAACTTTTGCAATCTTTCGAAAATTCAAGTATCGACTCAGTTTTTAGAAAGGTAACTTCATAGAAAACATTCTCATTTGTAAACGCAGCACTTTCCTGAATTTTTACGACTGATTCGAGGGAGAACCGGTGGAAATCCGCAATTTTCTGAAGAAATCACCAAGTTGCAATGGCCATCGGGCGTAGAGCTCGGAATTCGAGGATGGGAAGGAGAGAAGGAAAACGAAGGAGGCAGAAGGAGAAGGAAAGCCGACTCGGATCGTGGTCAAAGACAGAAGACGAACGCGAGTGGCGAGACGAAAGATCGAGATGGCAGCGAAGGGACGGATCGTGGGGGTCGCAACGGTTCATAAAGGGGCGATCCCTTCGCCCGGCGATTCGATGGGGGGCGATTCCCCTGCCCTGCGATCCGAAAGGGGCGATCCCTCTGCTCTGCGAGTCGAAAAGGGGGGCGATGCCTCTGCTTTGCGATCCGTCTCATAGCTAACGATACGAAGAAATTTCAGACTTTAATCAACATCTTGTCACCATAAAACTCTGAACAGTTAGGCTAGAGCCGCGACGTTGGACTTTCTGGACTAAGTGACCTCATAATTTGATTGTATATGACGACTAATGCTTCTGATAACCTTGACTGCTTTTATGCTTTATTTTTTGATAATGCGCACACACAAGCACACACACCGGCACTTGCACACACGGAGGACGGGTAGTGTTAATCTTATTGTTCATATTTTCTCGTCCTAGCATCAATGTCGAACGATCACTCTTCCTCAAGATCTGTAGCAGAAGCGGAATCCGAGACTCCTGAACAGTATAATCCTGAAATTTCCCCAATCAATCCGGGAGGTGAAGATTCTGGATCTGAGTACGAAGCCACAGAATCAGACCCGACAGAAAGTACTTCATCCAGCAACAACTCTGAGTCTGATGAGCGAGCTCCTGACGAAATCCCAGGCGCAGTCGGGATAGATAAATTCTCTGATTCTTTAGCGTCCAAGCTTGACGAGATAAAACTTAAGAGAATCTGCTTAAGACACGGCATTCCTTGGGACGATGTCTTGACGCCCGGAAGCGAAGATAGACCCCACCTAGCACCGGAAGGGTATATGGCGATTAGTCGAACAATGTGTCTAGTAGGAGCTATCCCTCCGTTCCCTCCGATTGCCATCGAAACTTTAAGACGACTAGGCATCGCTCCGATGCAGCTCCATCCAAACGCCTACGCATCGTTATATACCCTGTACATTGCATATGCGGAGATCTTACATGCCGAACTTAAATTTAGAGATTTGACGTTCTTCTTTCTTTTCAAGCACCGTTCTTCGGCAACTCCAAACTTCTCCTTCTTTGAGTCGGTGGCGAATAGGAAGGTTTTATACGATGGGTACAGCAATATAGGGGACCCTAAATCGGACTGGTTTTATATAAAGAGACAGGCCGGATGCTCACGAAGATGGCTTAAATCAAGTAAGCTTTGATCACATAATCGAATATCTTGCTCGAGAAGTCTAAGCACTAACATTCTTCCGCTTTTTCCTTTGTTTCGAACAGATCATGTCTTCCCGAAAACGGAGGGTCCTCTATACAGCAATCGGTTATCCATTCTTTCACAAAGCAGATCCGACTTTCTAAGGATCAAAAAATGCATTACTGACGACAATCTCCATAAGCATCGCCTCCTAGACAGAAGATTTGGACTTGGCACCGGCGGCAAACCCTATAAGTACTTGCCCCCAACAAAGGGAGAGGGAACTTCACAAGCGGTAGAAACAACTAAATTTCGCAAAAGTCCTTCTCCAATAGTCATCCAAGACGACGAAGACTTGAACATATACAGAGGGGATGAGTCCCGTGGTGATGTGTCGAAGGAAATCCCTATCTCTGCTCCAATGGAAACTGTTGCTGACGATGACTTGACAGAAGAACAGTTATTTGACGAGCTGAATAAAATCCCTCTACCCGATATTGTATATACAGAAAAAGACTTCGGCGAGGAGCCTTTCTTTTCTGCTCCCGAAGAGGCGATTGCTTCAACAAGGGGACGAGAAACGGGTCAGATGAGCCTGTCTCCAGGCCCGGGTCTGTTAGGGGGAGTTATATGGGATGCACACCTCACACACACTGTCTGACCTTGCACTCTAACTTCGCGGGTATTCAAAGTTTTAATATACTCTTTTCTTTTTTGCAGGAACGATGTCCCGCAGGAAATCTTATTCGTATCGTTCTCTCCGCGAGGGCACACCCAGCCTTCGTCCGGATACTGAGCGCCCTCGCGGTCCTCCTCACAGGCCGAGTTCCTCGCAACCTCGATCTCCACCCAAATCAACCTCTACCAGGCCTTCGAGTCATCCGACAATTCCGACCGGGGGAAAGAAACTTCCAAAAGAGTTGACTCCTCCAAAGAGTGCGCCTTCCCACAGTCGGTCGTCCAAAAGGCGTCACGAATCCAAAGATAGGGATAGAGATTCATCCAAAGAAACTGAGTAGGAGAAAAGTGACATTGTCCCCACCAGCCAACCAGAGTTAGCTGCCCCCGGATCACGGGATTACGTCCATGGTCTCGATATCCAAGGTAGGCTGGAAAAGCTGCAGGAACAATTTCCAGGCATGTTCTTTGACAGGATGGTCTTCGTTCCTGCCTTGGAACCGGTCCCTAAAAATTGGGATGATGAAGTTATCGGGCACATCCAGCACGCAACCAGACAATACGAGATGATGAAAAAACACGCAGTTAATCTTTTGGAAGTCATCCGAACACTTGAAATAGAAGCTCACAGATCTAAAGCAAAACTTGAAAACAACGAGAGGGCTAGGACAAAATTGGAGAAGGACCTGGAAGATGCTCAGGCCCAGCTTGCTTTAGCACGGAGGGACGCTGAAAATTATAAGACTGAATTAGAGAATGCCAAACAGCGCTTTCATTCAGAACTGGACTCCAATAGCCAAGAAAAAATGGCTTTAAAGAAGGAGGTTGAAGATCTAAAAATGGCCAACGTCGAGTTGAAAACAGCACAAGGCCATTTTGAAGCTGAGAGGGCTGCTTGGGAGGCGGAAAAAGCGAGTCTAAAAGAAAGTTTGGCTCTGGCAGAAGCAGAAAAGGTGATCTTGAACGACCAGGTTGCGGACGCGGAGAGACGGGCAGCTCTCGCCGAAAATAATGTTGACAGCGCCATTGAAATGGCCACTGCTTCTAACAACAAACTCCTTGCAAGAGAGAAAGAGATTGAGGGGTTTGAAGAGATGATTTTCGATTTCCTTAGCCAAGTTCTCAAAACTCGCAACATCTCATGGATCCCGGATTACCATGTTACTTTGGCCAACTTATGGGATGCCATTGTGGAGGGTGAAAAATATAGACTGGGGGTCGAAGAGATCAATGAGGATGAATTGATGAAGAGCATCCTAAGAGACAACGAGCCTGAGGACCTGGCAGAGGGTCGTCGCCTCATCCTGGCGGAAATGGAAAAGGAGAGAACCTTGGCTAAAGGTAAAAGCAAAATTGACGAAGGTTCCAGTTCCGCCGCGAAGCCTAAAACCTCCGAAATTGAGGAGTACCATCCTGATGATCCGCTAATCCCTTTAGGCCTAACCCCCGTGGTTGTTGGAGCATCTGGAACTACTCAAGAGGGAGCATCTGCTGAAGGTATCTCTCTCTTTTCCCCGCAATTTGCTAAAGCAATTGCGAATTGTCGTCGTCTGGCAGAACAACCAATTGAATTAGTAATGTGTGTCTCTCGTAATGCAGGTGGCGAGCCCGTCGACAAGGGTGCTGAAAAAGAGAGAGAAGTGGAGAAGGTGACTGCCCTGCTGGGTGCTGGTATTGATGTTTCATAGCGGGTCGAGGTCACAACAGTAGAAGGAAGCATCCCGGCGCCTAGCACCGATGTACCCAAAGATGCTGAGACTATCGAAGCTTTAAAAGACTTGGATGGTCGTCATGTGAATGACGAAGAGGACATTACCGGCACCAAAAAGGCCGATGATGATGATGATGACGAAGAACCCCTGGCCAGTCGAAAAGCCAGACAAGAGAAAGAGTTGGTTTCAAAGAAGGTGGGAGATGAGGCTTTGGACGTAGTCCCTCTTGCAGAATTCGATCCCAAAACTGGGATGATTGTGAAAATCCAGCCCAAGTCCATCAGCCGGCAGCTTCACTTCGCAAACCCCGATGACTTCCCGGCTTCCCTCTCCAGTAGAAGCAAGAGAAAAGAGGTGGAAGAGGAGACCTCAGAGGAGTCGGATGTTCCCCTCGTAGACAAGCGGAAGAGGAAGAAAGGGGATCCATCTGAAGCCGACAAGGAGAGGCTGGAGAGGCAGAAGCAAGAGAAGAAATCAAAGCGTAAATAGGATGTTCGTAGTTTGTTGATATTTTGTCTTTAGGTTTTCCACTAGCCAGGAAGTGTAATTGTGAGATTGGTCCTCACTTTTGTTTCTAGGTTGTTTTTTACTTTGTTGATTCGCAGTATATAAACAAGGATTTATCTCTCCTTACATCATTGTGTACCTGTATTCATAGAAACTTTCCATGTTTAGTCGTTAGCCAACTATTAATAATTATAAATCAATCAATCAACAGGAAGAAGAATGTTCATGCTATGTTACACTGTTGTATCAAAGTTTAGTGTTTGCATATGAGTGCCTGGTGCCCCCCAATCAGTTGTTACTGTAGCATCTGACTGGGGTTTACTAGGGATTGATTAGTACTGTCGGCAAGTTGCCCCCTATTTCTGAATACGGGGGTATAAGAGATTTAATGGGATAACAGTAGTTCAGTCAGCCCTTGTTCCTTTAGCAGGGAATAAGTTCTTTCTCAGCGCTCAATCGGAGACGCTTTTATACTCTCTCTCTCTCTGGAGAGTTAGAGTTCGAGCTCAGCGATTCACTCGCTCCCCGATCCTTCAGCGGGAAAGGAGCTCTTTCTCAGCGCTCAATCGGAGACGCCTTTATACTCTCTCTCTCTCTGGAGAGTTAGAGTTTATGCTTAGGAAGCTCCGATCATGGTACACCGCCGTTATTCGTGGATGTCGATTTTCATGTCCTTTATACTCTCTCTCTACTCTGGAGAGTTAGAGTCACGGATCATGCAGTCTGCAATCATGCATTCTCATCAAACTCATCCTTGGTGCGTACTTTAACCCGTGCTCCGTGGATTAAAGCTAGTCGGACAAGCAGTTGGAGCCTTTGCCTAAGCTTTGGGTTCCTCTGATTAGTTTACGGGAGGAACGGTTGGCACCGGACTTCGGGTACCTGCATTATTCACATTGATTTTCATAGGCAAATAAATAAAGATGCAATAAAGGTAAATGACACACAGTATTTTTATAGTGGTTCGCGCGAATCATGACCTACGTCCACTTTATAATCTCTTGCTTTAAGGAATTAGGCTGTTCTAGGCAAGTCATGCCCTGTACATAGTTTTTTAACAAAGCAAAAGAACAAATTTGAAACTTCTCATGTTAAATATGGCCGTAAATGTTGGGCATTCCACACTCTGGGGATTTCCTTTCCATCTACGGTTGCCAGCTTGAAGGTTCCGTTATCAAGCTTGCTGAGAATAGAGTACGGTCCTTCCCACTTCGCTCCCATATGAGTTGGGGGTGGAAAGACACGTTTCAGAACCAAGTCTCCGGGTTCCCAGGTTCGGGCTCGGACCTTTTTGTTGTAATATCGGGCGACCTGTTGTTTGCATCTTAGGGCACGTAGGTCTGCTTCATCCCTCTTTTCTTCGATCATATCCAGGGACTCAAGGAGCAATTCATTATTGGTCATTGGATCATAATAGGTCACCCGATGAGAAGGTACCTTTATCTCAACCGGGATGACTGCTTCCGTTCCAAAAGCAAGGGAGAACGGGGTATGTCCTGTCGCTGATTTATATGTTGTCCTGTAGGCCCATAGCGCCAAGGGCAATTCATCAGCCCACATGGCTCTAGCCCGCTTCATTCTTCTTTTCAGAATGGACTTAATTACTTTATTTGCAGCTTCGACTTGCCCGTTTGATTGTGGGTGTGCCACGGAGGTGTACCGATTCTCGATGTGGTATTTTTGGCAGAAGTCTCTGAATTCAGCACTATCAAACTGAGTTCCGTTGTCTGTTATCATAATCTTTGGAATTCCAAATCGGCAGATGATGTTTCTCACAATAAAGTTGATCACTCGTTTAGTTGTGATTGTAGTTAGTGGTTCTGCCTCGACCCACTTAGTGAAATAATCTACGGCCACAATAGCGAACTTTGCTCCGCCCCTTGCTATGGGGAGACTTCCTATGATATCAATTCCCCACATAGTAAAAGGCCATGGACTCATCATTGTTTTTAACTGACTTGGAGGCGCTCTAGGTATCTTTGAAAATCTCTGGCACGCATCACATCGTCGTGCATATCTTACTGCATCCTTGTTTATGGTAGGCCAGAAATAACCATGCCGCAATACCTTTTTCGCCAAAGTTTGCCCTCCAGTGTGGTCGCCACATTCGCCTTCGTGGACTTCTTGCAGCACACGTTTGATGTCATCGTGGGCTATACACCGAAGGAGGGGCATTGAAAACCCTTGTCTATAAAGAACTCCGCCTTGTAGAACGTATCGGGCGGCTTTACGAATCACTTTACGCCTCTCGTTTTTCTTGGTCGGAAGCATTCCATCTATTAGGAAATTCTTTATAGGGGTCATCCAGGACTCCCTTCCCGGTTCCGTCTCTAGTACTAGGTCGATTTCCATCTGATCTATGCTGGGGGACCGAAGTACTTCAACGGGGGCTAGCCCAATCACTTCAGGATCATTAGAACTAGCCATCTTCGCCAACTTGTCTACCTGCTGATTTTCTGACCGCGGAATATGAGATATGCTGTAGTGATCAAAATCATTCAGCAGTTCCTTCACTTTCTTTAAGTATAGAATCAATCTTATACTTTTAGCTTGGAATCTTCCAGTGACTTGATTCACAACTAACTTGGAGTCGCAGAAGATGTTCAGCTTTGTGACTTCTAGTTCCTTTACAATCTTTAATCCAGCTATCAGAGCTTCATATTCGGAATCGTTGTTAGTGGCCTGAAACTCCATTCGAATGGCATAGGTTATCAATCGTTTCTCGGGGGTTTCAAGTACTATTCCAGCGCCGGATCTTTCGTTGTTCCTAGCGCCATCAGTATACAATCTCCAGGCATTAGGACCGAAAAGTAACTTTGAAGGTTACACTTCTTCGTTTGCTATATCTTCTTCAGGAACAGTGAACTCTGCTATGAAGTCGGCTATCACTTGCCCCCGAATTGACCGTCTGGGCTGAAAGTTCAAGTCAAATTGACTTAACTCAATATTCCATTTGAGTAACCTTCCAGATGCCTCCGGTCTCTGTAAAACTTGCTTGAGTGGATGATCAGTGTATATGGTGATAGGATGTGCCTGAAAGTAGTGTCGGAGTTTTCTGGAGGCAATCAGTAAACTATACGCCAGCTTCTCTATCCGTGGATAATTACGCTCTGCTGCTGTCAATTTTTTGCTCACATAATACACAGGTCTTTGGACCTTATCCTCTTCCCTTACCAAGGCTGAGCTGATCGCATCGGATGACACTGCCAAATACACGAATAAATCCTCGTGATCTATTGGTTTAGATAGAATCGGAGGTTTCTCCAAGTGCCTGAGCAAATTCTGAAACGCTTCTACGCAGTCAGGTGTCCATTTAAAGTGGCGTTTTCCTCGCTTTATTAATTCGAAGAATGGGATGCACTTATCCGTAGCCCTGGAGATAAACCTGCTTAGTGCGGCCACTTTTCCGGCAAGGCTTTGCACATCTCTAATTTGCCTAGGTTCCTGAATGTTTCTGATTGCCGCGATCTGGTCTGGATTAATCTCGATACCGCGGGAACTGACAATGAATCCCAAGAATTTTCCAGAAGCAACACCGAATGAACATTTGGTTGGATTGAGTTTCATTCCATACTTTCGAAGAATGCCGAACATCTCCGCCAAGTCAGTAGTGTGTTGAGAGGATAGCTTGGATTTAACCAACATATCGTCGACGTATACTTCCATTGTTTTCCCGATTTGGTTATAAAACATTTTGTTGACCAAACGTTGGTACGTAGCGCCTGCGTTCTTCAAACCAAAGGGCATTACCACATAACAATATAATCCCAGATCAGTGATAAAACTAGTATGCTCTTGATCTGGAACATGCATTGGAATTTGGTTGTATCCTAAATAAGCATCCATAAATGAGAGAAGCTCGTGACCTGCCGTCGAGTCTACCAACTGGTCAATTCGAGGTAATGGGAAACTATCTTTTGGACAAGCTTTGTTCAAATCCGAGAAGTCGATACACGTTCGCCACTTCCCGTTGGCCTTCTTTACCAGGACTGGGTTCGAAATCCAGTCTGGGTAGGTTGAATCTCTGATAAACCCATTACTCTTTAGCTTTCCAACCTCTTCTTTTAAGGCAGCGGACCTCTCTGGGCCCAGCATTCGCCTTTTTTGCTTTACTGGAGGATGTTTGGGGTTAATGCTCAAAGAATGGCTCATGATTGATGGGGATATCCCGCACATGTCCGCGTGGGTCCAAGCAAATACATCCAAGTTGTTCTTTAAGAAATTCGTCAATTCTTCAGCAAGATTCGGACTTAACTGGGATCCAATCTTAAGGACCTTCTCCGGGTCACTGTCATCGATTGGTACATCCACAGTTGCCTCGTTGGGAGTCGCCATTCTGCCCCCGGGTTCTTGATCCTCTCTGGGATCTATATCCTCAGGCATCTCTCTGGGCAACTCTCCAACGATTATCCTCTTTGGTTGCTATAAGGTCTCCGCCCCCGAAGGAGGAGAAGTGCCTTTAGTTTCGATATCCCCTCCGTTGCTAAGTAACTTTAGTTCGGCAACATAACACGCTCGCGCAGCAACTTGATCCCCTCTGACGATACCAATGCCAGCTTCTGTGGGGAATTTCAATAGCAAGCACCAGGGGGCTATACAGGCTCTGAACTTTGCGAGGGTCGGTCGGCCCAAGAAAGCATTGTATGGCGATTCAACATCCAAAACCACAAAGGGAAGGATTCTCACTCTCTGGCGTTCTCCTTCCCCAAGTGTAACTGACAACTCTACATAACCCATTGGAGCGGTGGATGCTCCGTTGAATCCACGGATCCATCCTTGGCAAGGTTTCAAGTCTTTTATTTCAAGATTCATTTGGTCAAAGGCCTTTTCGAAAAGAATATTAACGGAACTCCCGTTGTCCACCAGAACCTTATGAACATTGGCTGGCCCAATGGGTATTGTAATCACAAGTGGATCTTCAGTTGGAGCATGGACTCCGATGCTTTCTCGCTCTCGGAAAACAACATCATCGGTCATCATCTTCTGCTGCTTCACCGGGATATTGTCCTCGGGGTTGCTACATTCCCCCACCTCGAGGTGTTGTTTGGCCGCATTGACGTATTGATCTAATGCTTTGAAACTGTGCCCAGCAAGATAAAGTCCTCCGATCACAGTATTGATAACAATATTCTTTCCTTTTTGCTGAGCAGTCGGCCTAGCAGCAAGTTGATTTTGATTCTGATTCGGGGCCTGCACTGCTTGCCCCCTGTCCCTGGGCGTTACTCTGTATTCGTCTAGCTTTCCTTCTCGAAGCAGCCTTTCGACTACATCCCTCAGGTGACGACATTCATTCGTCGAATGGCCGTGGATTTGATGAAAGAGACAAAACTTCCCTGTCTCACGCTCTTTCTCTGTCGACTCTCTAGGAGGTGGCCTTTTATTCTGGAGGACTTTGTACGCATCCATGAAAATATTTTCCAGAGTATCACTTATGGGTGTATAACTTTCAAAGGCCCTGGGACGAGTCCTTCTCTGGGAGTCGTTCCCTCGGCCCCTCTTCCGGTTGTTGCCGTTACCATTGTTATTGTTGTTACCTGGTTGGCGACCACCCTGATTCTGATTTCCGACGTTAACTTCAACTTTCCCTGAGCTGTCTCCAGTCTGTTTGATGGCGACATTGCTCTGAATTTCCTCCTTATCAGTTGTTTTAACCTTTCGGTTTGCGTATACCTCTTCCCGGCGTAGATGTACATTGGCTTTCTCATAGAATAACTCTCTAGTGTGGGGCGGTTTACCTGCCAAGTACCTCCCGAATTCAGTGTCCTTATCTACTCCGTCAATCAGTGCTGCGACAATGGTCGGTTCATGAGGATCTTTAACCTCAGTGGCGGCCAAATTGAAACGATCCAGGTACATCTTTAGACTCTCGCCTGGTCGCTGTTTGACAAGGAATAAATCGATCACGCTTTTCGTCTTCTGTGCGTAGATACGGAATTGTTCTACGAACTTCTCGCTCAGCTCCCTGAAGCTAGAAATCGATCTCGCCGGCAGGCGAGTAAACCATAGCAAAGCCACGTCTTCCAGGAATATTGGAAACGCTTTACACTTAACCGCGTCAGAAGCGGCGGCAGCGGTCATCGACCAAGAGTATCTCATTAGGTGCTGAACAGGATCAGATCTTCCCGCATATCGGTTCATTTGTGGCATGTTGAAACGCCTTGGAAAAGTCGCATCCAAAATATCGTCAGTAAAAGGGGTATGACTGCGGTCGATCCCCCAATCTTCGTTCCGCTGTCCACGGCTGTCGGCCAGAATCTGGTGGACCATGGCTGCGACATTTGCACTGGTCAAAGGAGGTTCAGGGTTAGCGCCTCTGGCCCGACGAGGTTCTCTGATCTCTCTTCGGGGAGCAGCCACAAAATCCGGGGCTCGGACAGGGCTTCGCTGCCCCCTGTTATCATGAGTATGCGTGCGGCGACGGGGCTGAGGTGGTCTGTTATGCACAGGACTGTTCACATCTCGAGTCCTGAGAGCTGTTGCTTGACCATTCACATTACGGTTTGTGGGCCCCGCCCCTAATTCTTCTTCTTCCTGTGAGGGCAGGGTCCCGAACCGAAGCTGTTCTATGTTTTCGGCTCTCTCATACGGTCGCCGCGGAGGTCTCGGCGATTCTTCAGATGAAGAAGAATATACTGGGGTGAGTGGACGAACCGGCGATGCTCTTTGCCTTGCTAGCTCATCAAGTCTTCTATCCATAGCCGTCAAATTTTGCCGTAGGATGGAACTTTCCTGCCTTTGGGCAGCCAACTCATCAAACAACCTATCCCACATTTCGACGAAGCGAGAGAGATCCCCCTCAGTGACAGGAGCGGCAGGATCATAGTGGTCATCCTCACTCTCTCTTATGCGCAAAGAGCTCGAACCGGGTCGAGCAGAGGTTCCAGGACGATAGGAGTGGGTCATAGGTTCTTTTCCAGGTCGAGTTGTAGTCTGACCATCAGTTCGGATAGCTGCGGTTCGTGGAGGGCGATTCGCTGTGCCCCCTGAGATCGACTCGTGGTCGTGGTACGCGGAGGCTGCGAGGTGTTACCTCGGGATCGAGTAACAACCCCTTCAGTGGCACGGATCGTCTCGTTCTCATCGACTCGGAACGAGGTGTCTTCGTTGGATCGGATCGCCCCCTGCGCTTCGCGATCCAGAGTTTCTTCGTTGCCCAGTTCGTGCACACTCTCCTCAATCGTTTCGTTGGTCTGCGAAACTTTAGATCTTTTCCCAGCCATGATATCTGAATCGCTGGAATCCTCAAAGAAGCGAATAGTGAAACTTTAGGACTGAGTTTCTCAGTGAAAGCACCAAAAATGTTAGATCGAAATTTGGACCTAACACCCAAATTGTTATGAACAGTAGAGAGTTTTAAATGAAGAACAAGGAAAAAGAAAATAACACTCAGAATTTATAGTGGTTCGGCGTTAACGAGCCTACGTCCACTTTTTATATTATTGATTATGCTTTAAAAGCCAATACAACAACGATTTCTCTCAATATTTCAGTAGTTTGACAACAATGGCGGATTCAGTACTCAATATTGCCAAAAGGATCCCGAAAAATGCCAAGCTCTGGACTATTTATAGCTGATTTTGTCAGGCGGATCGTGGACACGTGGCACGAATCCCGAGAGCATCGGATCGCATCGCCACCGTTGAAGAAACAGTCAAATTAGCCGTTGTGGACAGGTGTCGTGATCTGCTTGAAAATCGGATCGTGCATATGGGGAGAATTGGTCCAGATGACGGTTGGGGACACGTGTCGCCAGATCCGTGTGATTCGGATCGCTGAAGACTAGCTCGTGCTTGAACATGTCAGAGGGTTCGCCATGCACCAGGGGATCGGATCGGTTCGCTCGGGGGTAACAATGTAAGTTTGGATCGGATCGCCCGGCTGTCTCGTTCGCTGACGAGATGGGGGCGAGACGATGGTGCGCGATCCGATACTGGACGAGACGATGGTGCGCGATCCGATACTGGACGAGACGATGGTGCGATCCGATCCTTCATATTCTTGGGGAACGTGGTTTCCTGCTTTCCTCTTACAAATGATCCTGGCTGGCTTGATCAAAAAGCGAGCCAACACATATATCTTATATTTATGTTTTCATATGATTTTTCACTTTATAATACTTATTTATAATACTATGTTTTAATTCAAGAATTTCCGGAATTATATATATATATATATATATATATATCAAAATACTTGAAAAATGCTTAAAAATTACTTTTGAACCATGATATGTCGACATACATATATGTCTATGTCGACATATAACTCTCACTTTTTTTATTTTCCAAGGAAGCATCTTTTCACTATTTGTGATGCTTGAAAAACGTTGCAACCTTTCAAATCTTATAAATAGAGGCTGATTTCAAATTTTTTTATTATTCTTCTTCTCCATCTTCATCTCCTTTCTTTACACCACTATATTTTCTTATTTTTATGATTTCTACACCTATACTCTGCCAAATTTAATTATATTTACATAAAACTTCTTCTCTTCTCACTCTCTACTCATTACTCTCTGAATCGAAGTGTTATTGAAGAGTTATAGGGCTATTGTAATCTTTTAGGAAGTGTTTGGGTAGTCGGTGTTTTCCTTGTAGCCGTGAAATCAAGGAACGAGAGCGGTGTAACCCTTATAGCCATGAAATCAAGGAGAGAATACTTGATCAAGTGTGTGGAATCGATGTTACCCTTGTAGCCGTGAAATCATGGAAGTTGTAATTGGGTATTAATATAGTAATATAACTCTGCGCAATCCAGCGTTGCGTGGAACTGGACATAAGAACAATTCCGAACCAGTATAAAATTTGGTGTGTTCTTTCCTTTTCTGCATTTTATTTTTGTTTATCTTTGTGTTTATGTTTGATTCTGTTTCTGTGATTATTTCTGTGGTGTTTGATTCATATAATAGATCATATAAGTTTTAGATTTTGTTCAAATTCTCAAAAACATTATTCACCCTCCTCTAATATTAGGTTTGCCTTAACGATCCATGTCACGATCCCTAATAAACAATTCATAATCCATCAAACAACAGTCATAAGATAAGCGTTATAATTTTAAACGCTTAAATGTTCATAAACAGTAGATAAATAATCGTAATAAATAACCATCATCCATGAAGAAATCATTGCAACCACAAGCAATTAATATAACCAGATAACGATTATAATAACTTTTAAATCAGTTCAGGGTGTTCGGACTTTGATCGTTTATCGATTCCTTTTTGAATTAAATTAAGCACAAGTTTAATTTTTACCCAAAAATCAAACTTGCTCCAAATCAAACCAAATCATTTTAGTTGTAAAGCTCTTAACTCCACGATTTCATCGCTTTCAGTCTCGTCGCATTCCGATCTCGTGTGAGTGAGATATACACGTTTCAATATAGCAATTTATATTAAATAATCAAACATTACTATTCACCTTCTTCCACCATCGTTAACCATGGATTCGAGCTCGCCATGCACGCCTGGATCACCGGAGACTCGACCAGCTCCAGCACCCTGACCCTCGTCACCAACAGGTCCCACGCACCAAGCACCGGGCCCCACTTCCCCATCGTTCGCCGGAAATTCGCCTATAACTCGAAATCACCATTTCTGCCACCGCCGCCTCCGACCTCCAACGACCACCAAACTTCACGACCAGCAAAGTCTCAACATCCCAAGAAACTTTTCAGTATGACACTTTTTTTCCAAAATGCCTCCTTCACCTCGAAAAATGTGAAATATGAAAACTGCACCAAAAAACAGTTCATCCTTAATGAACTCGACGCCACGGCCGCCACAGCCATTTTCAGGCCAAACTCCCAACTACAAAGTTCAAGCCCTCTCTCCCCTCTTCAACTTCCTAGTTGACTACTTTGTCCAACTCTCAACTGTATGCACACAATACCCCAAAATCCGAAAGTCACTTCCCCCCGCTTCGGGAAAGATTCTGGTCGACTCCGTTCATCGTTTATAAATTTGCATGAGCACATACGAACTCCATTCGTGGTGAAAATTGAATGCAACTATGATTTGTCATTGCGGTCCTCACGAAACTTGTTTCGTTGAAATCCGAGTCAATTTGCTCAAATAGCGCTCGTTCGAGCTCAAATTATTGGCATGGCCACATACTAACTCCGATTGGCCCAAAATTTGGAGTTTCAAATAACTTATCATTACGGATCCGATAAAATTGGTTTAGTCGAAATCCGAGGTTGTTTGGAAAATGACTATTTTTCCATATTCAATTAAATGGATATAATATTATTTAAATTCAAAATAGTTAAATTCTTTGAAAAACAAATTATAATTATCTTACATATCCAAATAATACATCAAATATCTTCAGAATAAACTATGCTTGGTTTTAAACTCGATATCTCCATTTTCTAGTTAAATCGATATTCAATTTATATTAAAATCCTTTTATTTTATTAAATAAATCGTTATGGTTTATAAACAATTCCATAACGACTTTGTGAATATTTGATTTGGACATAACTTACAATCCACAAGATAAAATCTCGATATTTCTCTTTCATTAAAAAACTATAATTTAGTAGATTCTAACATTTCTTGTTTCAACGAATTGACTTATATTGGATCCTATACATTCATCTAAAGTTCAAAACGTAATATTACGAACTACTGCGCCGCTGCGAGCTCATTTTTAATTATATTATAAATTATGCGTTCAAACGTAAAATTAAATAAATTTCAAGTTGTTAATTCTTAAAATAATTCATTGTAAATATTTAATATTCATTAAATATTTGTCAATAAAAGCTGGGCCTTTACTGTTTTTACCGAACTTTTAATTCTCATGCCCACACTCAAATTTCCATGATTCATCTCAATTAGCCTGCCCACTATTTTTGGACAATCCATCTCCACATTCTTATTTCCAATCCATATATACGCTCTCCTGCATATTTCCACGTCTATTCAAATAGATTTTAAATCAGTTTATCAACTTAAGTATTCCACTTTATTAAACACATCTAGTTTTCTAATCCCTTATACAATCGACAAGTCAATTCTAACTACCAAAATTTTCTTAGAAATTTTCTAACTCTTTAAATTTTCGGAAAATTTCTCCATTGTCTCCTTTGCATGACTCAATTGGTACAACTACACTTGTCTCTCCAGTTCTTTTCCAATCCAAAATAAAATCAAAAGGCCAAGTGGTTTGCCCAATAGGCTCATAAAATCTCATATTCAATTAAATATGTAGCTTTTGTTGAGCATACCATTTGTTTCTCCATTCCATACCTGCTCAACATATATATTCATCCACTCCAGTTGATTTCAAAGCAATCCAACTTTCAGAGTTTAATTAACTAATCCACTTCCTGGTTGTCCTCTTCAATTCTATAATTCAAATTTGATTTCTATTCAAAAATCAATCCACTAATTCTGCTTGAGTTCAAATTTTATTCCAATAATTGACAACATCCAATATGTACTCAACTTGCTTATGCGTAAGTCGAATTCATTATTGTTGATGGCAAAAAATGTCGTAAACACACAAGATTCCAATTACTAGGAATTATTAATTTGGTCGTGTAGACAAGAGCGGAAAGCAGTAAATAACACGAGAGATTTATAGTGGTTCGGCCTCGAGAGGGGCCTACGTCCACTTTGAAGAGTTGTTGGAATATTATTGATATCACAAAGTTACAAGGTCAAGACCATCTCATGACATCTCATTACATTCATCTCTAAACTATATGATGTCATAATTATCATATATTTAATATATTAGGAAAAAGACACTTTTGCCCTTCTTCTTCCTCAAATGGGAGATGCCATTAAAGTAGCTCTCTAGAGGTCTTGAGCTCACACATTCCTACCTCTTTGAAGTGTGAGGTCATGGGGTATTTATAGGACATGGATTAGGTAGGAGTAGGTGAAAATGGGGAACCACACCCAGAAATTCGCACCTAACACCTACGCCTGTGCATTTTTCGCACCTAGCCTTGGGGATCGAATTCCTTACCTCGCAGTGTACAAAATTCGTACCCCATGGGGGTGCGAAATTCGTATCCCGTAGGGTATGAATTTCGCACCCTGTCGGGTGCGAAACTCGTACCCTTCGGGGGTACGGACTTCGTACCTCTTGGGGTGCGAGTTCCGCACCCCTGATGGGTGTGTATTTCGCACCCTGCTGGATGCGAATTTTGCACCTTGTTGGGTGCGAATTTCGCACCCTGAGGGGGTACGAAGTACCTATTGCGAGAGGCGCGAAGGCCACGGGCTTGGGTGTTTAGGGGCGTTGCGAGGCCCTTGGTGGTGTGGTTCCTCTTCAACCCTGTTTCCTTCACTCCTATGCGTCCTTCTCGGGCCTAGATACATGCGTTGCATTGGATCGAGTGTGTCTCACGTACTTTTGGGAGCCCGACCAAAAGGTCGGTTAACATTTGCCCCCGAAGTACATCTTGTCTTGACATGATGTGCTTTGCGTTGGATGACGTAATAGTTGAGTCACCGACTGGTCCTGTAAGTTAAAGGGAAACATATGTTAGCTGTCGGGCTCGTTCGCTGTGGAATTGCGAGCGAGCCATTGCTGGTGTGGCATCGTGCTTACGTTGCTAAGAATTCGCAGTGTATCGCCTCTTTGATGATTGATATGCATACGTAAGGGAGCACGTATACCGGAGCGTATGGCGTAATGCTTCGAACTCAGGTGTATAAATGTTATATATATTATATATATTATGACATTTCGAACCCCAGGGGGTACGAAATTTTGAACCCCAGGGGGTACGAAATTTCGCACCTCAGGGGTACGAAATTTCGAACCATGAGGGTGTGAACTTTCAGACCCTGGTGTCCTGAAATTTCGAGCCCTAGGGATTCAAAATTTCGAACCCTTGCGGTTCGAAACGTCAGGATTGCCAAGGGACATTTCCCTTTTCTTTATAAATAGCCCCTCCTTCATTTCACTTCTTCCTTCTAATTTTCAAGGTCGTCCACCATTAAAAAAGCTTCAATTCCCTAGTACTTTGAAATTCAAACATGATAATTAGGTGGGTTTCGAGGGTCTTGGAAGCATGCGAGGAGGAGAGGAAGGAGCTGGAAAGCGAGCGCTTAGGGGAGCCTCGTACTCAGAGGTGGTTCGGGCGCTCGAACCTGTGGTGGCTCGAACATTCGAACCTCGTTGGGGTTTGATTATTCGAGCCTTGCTAGGCTTTGAGCCTTCGAACCCTGCTGGGTTCGAGCATTCGCACCCCTGGGGGATTCGATTTTTCGAACACTGTCGTGGTTCGAGTATTCGAGCCTCCGGGGGGGGGGGGGGGTTCAAGCTTTCGATCCCTAGTGGGGTTCGAGCAATCGAACTCCTTGAGGGTTCGAGCTTTCGAACCCTGGCGGGGTTCGAGCTTTCGAACCCCTGGGGGGTTCGAGCATTCGAACCTTGGCGGGGTTCGAGCATTCGATTCCCTGGGGGGATCGAGCATTCGAACCTCTGGGGGATTTGAGCATTCGAACCCCCGGGGGATTCGAGCATTCGAACCCCTAGGGGATTCGAGCCTTCGAACCCCTAGGAGGTTCGAGCTTCCGAACCCCTGGAGGGTTCGAACTTTCGAACCCTGATGGGGTTCGAGCACCCGAACCCCTGAGAGGTTTGAGCTTTCGAACCTCGCCGTGGTTTGAGCATTCGAACCCCGGAGGGGGGTTTGAGCATATGAACGTCAAAGTGGGGTTCCGAGCCTTCGGTCTTTTGCTCTTTTGTGTCGCCTAAGTAACCGTATTATTTCATACACTCTACCGAGAATATTTACACTTGGAACCTACCGGAGAGAACATTCGGTATTTTTTTCAATCTGAGGAGACCTTCTAGCAGATCGCCCTCCCATTAGTTCCTAGAAGTGTTCGCTACCACCAAATTCTTCATCGGGAAGTGGCCCAGGCCGTTGGTGGGACCGGTTCTTTGTCCGCTTCCCTCCTGGATTACCAAGGAGGTGGATAGAAGGGAGTAAGTATTTTCAATTTTCGCTTTCTTGGATCCCATGTCTCATTATTTTTTTATCACGGTAGGAAATCCATAGGCACCCATCGGTGAGGAGTACCAGCAACACCTTAATGCTTTGCGACCAATCCCCGAAGAGTCACGCAAAACTGATATCGTGATAAGTCAAGAGTGCCTTCGTCATTCTTGGTTGCTTCCGAATGATCAAGTTATAATCAGATCTGCCGTTGCGAGCAGTGTACCAAAGGGGAAGGTGACGGAAGATCCTGTGGCTTCTGGTTTAAAAAGAAAGCTGCCTTCTGCTGGGACCAAACCCAAAAAGGCTATTAAGTTCCAAGGAGATGCGCGTGGAGATGGGGCTAGTGGCGTGGAGATAGTCACCCGGGACAAGGGTTTGTTAGATGCTTCCATCCCGCCCCCGATGTGAGGGGCAGGGGGAGAAGCATCGGTCGGTCCGCAGTCCCTTGTAAGTTCTCATGAGGCCGCCGCCCCGCTCGAGGCAGTGGATCAATTTGCTGGTCTGAGTGAAGTTGCTATAGACTTTTCTTCGTGGCCGGATACGATGAGTATGGAAGAACTAGCTCTTGCTACGAAGGAGTTAGTTCCTTCGAGCGGATCACAATTTGGCTTGTTGAGAGAACACTTAATGCATACCACTCATACATACTGCATAGCCTTTAGGCTCCTCTAAGTGTGTGACTCGTCTGACATTTATTCATTCCTTTGATAGGTGATATGGCTAGAGGGCGTGGAGGACAAGGTTATGGACATGGAGGCCTCCAACACCCTAGGAATCCTTTCTTCGAGGGCTTTAGGAGAGCGACCAGCTTGTATGATACTCCACCCCTGCCGAATCGCGGTAGTGAGCACCAAGGAAGAGATCAATCTCGACGATCTCTGATCCCTCCTCCTCCCCCTCTATTTCGGGTGTCCAAGGGGGACTCTCGACTTAACTTAGGGGTTCCCGACATCCGCCTTTGACAGCTTCTTTACCTACAACACCCTCGACTTCGGCTCTAGTTACCACAGGGAGGGAGCCACCATTCGGCCAACCAAGACTAGAGAGGACGATTGTAACTGGGACGCGAGAGGTAGCGGAGTATGAGCGAGAAGGGCTTTGTGGAGGAACGGAGGGCATGGTTGAAAAAGACTTTCCCTCGGCACTACTTTGATGAGCTGAAGGTGCTTCCTGATCTCCGTCCACCTCCCGCCAGGGACGCCGGGGGGGTCTGGATGCATGTGAGGGAAGCATACCATCAAGTCGACGAGCTTACTACCTATTCTTTTCATCTATCGGAGCTGATCAAGAGGAAGAACATGGAGCTAACCAGTGAGAGGCTGACCATTGATGTTGAGCGTACCACCGTCTGCAACTTGAACATAGAAATAGGTGAGCCTACCTTTTTGTATTAAGAAATTTCCATTACTTTCCCCTGCATCTTCGAATACTAACTCATGGATCTCATTGTTTTTAGCTGAGACGAGGCAAGGGTATGAGACACTCAAGAGGAAGGCCGATCACTCCCGCTCTATTTTCATGGAAACTGTAGCTGATCTAACCACTGAGAACACAACCTTAAAGAAGGAAAAGGCTGAGGCGGATAAGGTTTGTGCCGATATGGAAAGGGATAATGCGAGAGTCTCTCAGCTCCAGGATGACAATAAAGCTTTAAGAGTGGAAAATAACAGTCTGAAGAGGAAACTCGAGGAAATGAGGAAGGCAAAGGAAGATGCAGATGCCAGTAATTGTGATGTGCTAAGCACAGTGGATGGATTGAAAGTGGAGCACCTGAGATAGGTAGAGAAATCGAGGGAGCAATTGGAGGACACAGAATTCCGGGTAGAATCGTCCGTGGAGGTAGATATCAAGAATATGTATGTTAAGGCTCTGAGGTTCCGTGTACTCTCGTGGGTTGACGATTATTCCTGAGAACTGGCTCGGACTTGGGAGAGGTTGGTCCCATATGAAGCTTATATGCGCCAAGTGGATGTAAGCACTTTGGATGAGCATCAACTCACGATTGATCTCCTGACTGACGAGGAGCATGAAAAGTTGGAGGAAGGAAGGAGACTGCTACTAGAGGATGCCAAAAGGGAGAGGCCGGCGAAGCTCGCCAATGAAAAGGGAAAGTCCTTCCTCACTGAGAGTGTGATTGTTGCGGAGACCTTCGCAGAGGGAAGTTCTTACCGGCCATTAGCCCCTGGATTTGTTACGGCAATTGATCCCGCAGCCCCGGCTCGGGTTTCGACTAAGTATGACCCCGAACATCCAGAGCTAGGAGAGACTGGATTCACCTTACCTGCTATGACGAGCACCCTTCCCATTATATCTACACCATCTTTGACTGAGGGTAAATTCCCTTTATCGTGCATCCCTGAGGATGACGTGGTTACCGAATTTGCGGACTAAAAGGTTGTGTTTTCACTATGCAGCCACTCTTGGACTGACCATGACATCGGGCCTGCCCCCGTGATCCCGCAAATGACCGAGTCTAGGCTAGGACCCGCGGGAATGCAATTCGGAGAAGGCGGTGACAGTTGGACACCTATATGGATATAAGCATAACTCCCATCCTTTATGAAAGCCTTATCGAGGAAGGAGAGGTGGTAGATGGACAAAGTGCCCATGCCAGAGGCCTAGTGGAAGCCGATGTGCCTTCGATGGCGGTTATGGTGGAGGCCCAAAAAGCCAAAATGGTGGGTAAGTGTGAAGAGGTGGAGGAGAAGCAGAAGCACGATGAGCCTGCCAGGATGGAGGTCCTAATGAAGACCAAACGGGATGCAGAGGCGAGAGCTGCTGAAACAATTGCGCGGAGGAAGGCCGATGAGGAGGTGGGAAGAAGAGGGATGCTGATGATGCCCAGAAGAAAAGGGAGAATGAGGAAGCCCAACAGAGGGCCACCGAGACTCTTGAGAAAACCAAGGCTGGTGATGCTCTGACGCATAAGTCCCAGAAGTTTGTTGAGCGATGGGATGCTAGAGAGGCCAAGGAGAAGGCTGAGCGGGAAGGCAAGGCGATCCCGAAGAAGAGTGATGCTATGGTAGCCCTTGTTATTGGAAGTGCTCGCGTGCCTATGCCGCATATCTCCCCGGCTGACATCATGGAGATCTCTTGTGGTGATGGTGCGGATGAGAAGCGTCTCTCGGCTTCTCATGAATCGACTGCTTCCCAGAAGAGCCAAGGTGGCAAGAGTGGGTCTGGGAAGAAGAGGCCTGGCGCGAAGGATGAACCGTCAAGTGTCGAATCTGCAAAAAAGAAGCACAAGTACAAAAAGAAAAGTCACGATTAGTGTTAGCAACTTAAGTAGAAGTTACCGTTTATTTTGGTAGTGTAGGTCTATAGTTTATGCAAGTACGTCCCTAGCTTTTGGTTTTTCAAGACATGGTGTGGTTTTGATGTACACCCTGTCATTAAAAAAGGAAGATGCTAGACATGTAGTTTGCTAAATGTATGTGAGTGTGAAAATTGAATATGAATTAGTACAAATCGCGATTTATGTCGAGTGTTCAGATGTTCTTCTCATTTTTCCAGCGTCTTGTACTTGCATAAGCATACTTATCGTTACACGTAACACAAAAGCGATCGGGGGTCGCACTTTGGGTAAATTATTCCAAAAGGACGAGATAGAGCGCTGGTTTTAGTAAGTCTCTCTCAGCTCAGGAAACCAGTAGTTTGCGAAACCAGGCTGGTCGCCTGCTGCGTTGGGTTTCCCGGGGTTGATCCCAAGTATAGCGAAGGCGTAGGGCGTCGCAATTTGCAATCCGCCCGGTGGGTGGCTCTCACGTCGTTCATCGGGTTGTGGCAAGCCGCAGACGTCGTTTATTCTCCTGAGAAGAGAAACCCGGATCATCAGCCCGTAGGGTTCGATCATGGCTATGGGAGACCCCTTAGCCTTGGGAGCTTCGGGGAAGAAACAATTTTAAGGTCGGTCTCGGTGTTGTGCCAAGATTCAACCAACACCCGCAGCTAGGGGAGAAATTTACATCACTCCTGACTGGCTATTGGGTGGCCCCAAGTCGCTTGGGACTTGGGCACGAAACGATTTATCCTCGGTCTTGTCATGTGGCTGAGATTCGAATTCGTGGTTATTTATACTCGGTCGTGCCACGGGCTGCGACTCGAGTAGCATTACCGGCTCCCGTTCTCGAGGTGCCGGTCGTAGCTAGTGCTGTTTGGCCTCTGTGTTAGCTCGAGGTTCGAACGAAGGCACCGACTCCCGTGCTTGGGGGCCAGTACAGCGATTGACTAATTACATGCCAGCTAGTTGTCGGGACTTAATCAAACATGCCATGCGCGGAATAAACACAAAGGAGATAGGAAGCTAAACATCATTTCTTCTAATAACTTTGGCAGTAATAACCTTTACAATGCCTTGAATCGCTAGAAAACAAAACATCATTGGAAAGCATAAACAACTGTGAACTAAGTTATGTAAAGTAGCGGCGAAGATGTTCACTGTTCCATGCCCTTGGGAGTTTAGCTCCGTCCACGGTTGCGAGTTTGAAAGATCCATTGCTGACCTTCCATTGTATGGAGTATGGCCTTCCCAATGGAGCGACAAGGCCAGTTGGTGGAGGAAAGACCAGTTTTAAGATGATGTCGCCGACGTTGAGGTCTTTATGCTGGACCCTGGAATTGAAGTATCGGGCTACTCATTGCCATTAGGCGGCGAATCTGAGGTCGGTTTCGTTCCTCTTTTCTTCTAGCCAGTCGGGTGAGCCCAAAATTAAATCTTAGTTCCTCTTTGGATCGAAATAAGTAACTCAATAAGATTGAATCTCGAGCTCAATGGGGATAACATCTTCGGATCCGTAGGCGAGGGAGAAAGGAGTGTGTCCCGTTGCCGTCTTGTGGGTGGTTTGGTAGTCCCATAGGGCTAGAGGAAGTTCATCCGCCCACATGCCCCCAACCTTTTCGAGATGTTTCTTGATGATGGATTTGATGACCTTATTAACCGCCTCGACTTGCCCATTGGCTTGGGGATGAGCCACTGCCGAGAATCTTTTTTTTTGATGTTGTGGCGCTGATAGAAGGCTTTGAATGTGGCGCTCTCGAACTGAGTACCGTTATCAGAAGTGATAGCTTGAGTGAACCCATATCGAGTAATGATGTTACGCACAATGAAGTTGATCATCTTCTTGGTGATGGTGGTGGCAAGAGTTTCGGCCTCTGCCCATTTGGTAAAATAATCAACTGCGACGGCAACGTGTCGCGCCCCGCCTCTGGCAATTGGAAGAGCTCCAATGATGTCGATTCCCCACATGGCGAATGGCCATGGGTTGATCATTTGCGTCAACTCTGTAGGCGGGGCTCTCAGTATCTTTGAGAAGCGCTGGCACTTGTCACACTTGCGAGCGCAGTCTGCGGCATCTTGATCGAGCGTAGGCCAATAATAGCCATGTCTAAGTATTTTTCTTGCCAAGGTTTGTCCTCCGGTATGGTCGCCTCACTCACCCTCATATACGTTAGTTAAGACTTTAATGGCATCGTGATGGGCTACGCATCTGAGCAATGGGACGGAGAAACCTCTATGGTAGAGCACCCCATCATAAGAAGATAGCGAGCAGATTGGCGGGTGAGTGCTCATCTTTCCTTGTAGCTTCCCGGAAGAGTCTCATGCTGCAGGTAATTCTTGATTGGTGTCATCCAAGATTTTGGTTCAGATTCGGCGTTCATGACCGCCTTGGTCTGCGTTTGCTTAATACTAGGGGAGTTGAGCATTTCGATGGGGGTGAAACCCAAGAGTTGCGAATCCTCGGAGCTGACCATTTTGGCTAGTGAATCTTCTCTTTCATTCTACTACCGAGGAATTTGCGTGATGACACAATAGTCGAGGTAGGTTAGTAATTCCTGAACCTGGATTAAATATAGGGCAAGTCACCCCTCCTTCACTTGATATTCTCCTTGCACTTGGCGAACAATAAGTTGTGAATCGGAGAAGATTTGGACGGTCTTTAGTTTGAGCTCAGCCGCAATTCTGAGTCCAGCGATCAAGGCCTCATACTCCACGTCATTGTTGGTAGCAGCAAAATTTAGCCTTAACATGTAGTTTATCGGACATTCTTCGGGGGTGATGAGTACGACTTTAACACCAAAGCATTTGCTATTAGAGGAGCCATCCATGAACAATTTCCATTGAGCGTTAGGAGCTTCAGTGTTCTCAGTAGGAGTCTCCTCGGGAGCAGTGAATTCCACTATGAAATCAGCGAGATCTTGGCCGAGGATGGCTCGGCAGGTGATGAACTTTATCTCAAATTGGCTTAGCTTCACACTCCACTTTAACAGCCACCCAGATGCCTCGAATCGCTGTAGGACCGGTCGTAATGGCTGGTCGGTGAAAACCTTTATGGGATGGGACTGGAAGTATGTCAAAGCTTCCGAGAAGAAATCAATAAGCAGAATGTCATCTTTTCCAGCTTCAGGTAGTTCTTTTCTGCCCCCGTCAATCGTTTGCTTATGTAGTAGACGGGTTGTTGGACGCGGTCCTCAATGCGTACCAGTGTCGAGCTGATTTCCTGCACAGAAACAACCAAATAGACATATTAGTCCTCGTGGTCCACGGGCTTAGATAATATAGGTGGTTGCTCTAAGTGATTCAAAAGGTCCTCGAATGCGGAAACGCATTTCTTGGTCCACTCAAAGTTGCATCTTCCCTTTTGAAGTAAATCGAAGAAAGGAATGCACTTGTCGTTGGCTTTAGAGATGAACCAACTTAAAGCGGTGACCTTTCCATTTAAACTTTGGACATCCTTGATGTTCTTGGGGATTTGGATGTCCCGAATAGCTTGGATTTTTTCTGGGTTGGCTTTGATTCCCTGGCAGTTGACAATGAAACCCAAAAATTTTCTTGAAGCGACTCCGAAGGAGCACTGCAGAGGATCGAGTTTCATGTCGTACCGACGAAGGATATTGAACATTTCAGAGAGGTCATGGATGTGGTCGCTGCACTCTTTTGATTTGACTAACATGTCATCCACGTACACCTCCATGGATTTCCCAATTTGGTTTATAAAGAGCCGATTAACCATTCGCTGATAAGTGGCGTCGGCATTCTTGAGGCCGAAGGGCATGACGCAATAGCAGTAAAGCCCAAGGTCTGTTATGAAAGAGGTATGATCCTGGTCATGCTGATTCATCGGGATTTGATTGTAGCCTGAGTAGGCATCCATCAAAGACAGTAGCTGGTATCCATCGGTTAAGTCAACAAGTCGGTCGATCTTCGGGAGCAAGAAGCTGTCCTTGGGACATGCCTTGTTTAAATCGGAGAAGTTGACACACACTCTCCATTTGCCGTTGGCTTTTTTGACCAGGACCGGATTGGAGACCCATTCGGGGTAGTTGGCTTCACGAATAAAGTTGTTGTTGAGTAGATGGTCTACCTCTTCCTCGAGTGCTTTGGACCTTTCGGGTCCTAAGAAGCGGCACTTCTGCTTGATTAGAGGCATTGTGGGATCGATACTTAGACAATGGCAAGCGACTGCGGGATTTATGCCTTTCATATCGGAGTGAGTCTATGCGAACACATCCAAATTTGCCTTTAAGAAATCTATAAGATCCTCTTTGATTACGGGATGGAATTGCGATCCTATCTTCAGTATCCTTGATGGATCGTCAGAATTAACTGGAATATGAACTATAGGTTCGACTGGAGTGGCCCTCTCGTATTCGGGCTCTTCGTCCTTCGATGGGTCGAGGTCATCAGAAAGACGACAATGGCGCCTGAGCCAAGGCCCAAACGTCGCTGATTGCTATGCTGAAATAGTCTTGGCGCAAGAAGGTGTGAGCGCTTTGCCCTTGTCCTTATTGCGTGCATTCTTCCATTCTATTGCATAACATTCTCTGGCATTTACTTGGTCGCCTCTGACTATCCCAATCCCATTTTCTGTTGGAAATTTCATTAGGAGAGACCATGGCGACATGCATACCCGAAACTCTATGAGAAAAGGGCGTCCAAGGAAAGCATTGTAGGGGGAATCAATTTCCATAACCACGAAAGTGTGGATTCGGACCCGGCTCCGATCCCCCTCGCCTAGTTCCACAGGTAAATCGATCATTCCCACTGGGGAACTAGAAGCCCCATTGAAGCTGTGGATCGTGGCACGACATGGCTTTAAGTCGTTTGTTTCCAACTTCATCTGGTTGTAAGCAGCTTTGAAAATGATGTTGATCGAGCTTCCCGAGTCAATTAATACTTTTAGGACAGAAGCGACACCAATCTGAGCCGTAATAACTAGTGGATCGGTGGTCGGGGTTTCCACCGCAGTATAATCTCTTTCGCGGAAAACAATGTCGTTCCACATGGTTTTTTGGAGCTTGGCCAGGACGGATACGTTGGGAGCGGAGCAAGCTTCATAAGTAGCATGCTTTATAGAACTCACATACTCTTCCATTTTTCGAAAGCTGTCATATGTGGGGTAAGGTCTGCCACATATAGTGTTGATCACGATCCCTCGCCTTGGTTTAGATGGACCTGGGGCTGTCTTGGCGGGTGCCTGAGGCACTGGCGCTGGAGGCTTTGAATTTGTTTTTGAAGGAAAGGGCTCTTGGACATATTGCTCGAGTCGTTTCTCATAGATAAGTTCGATTGCATCCCTAAGCTGGCGGCACTCATTGATATCGTGCCCGTACACGTCGTGGTATCGACAGTACCTCCTAGTATTTTTCTCGCGGTCAGTTGATTCTCTGGTGCACAGCTTCTTGTATGGCAACATGTTGCATGTCTCCAAGTAAATTGTTTCTAAGTCTTCATTTAATGGGGTGTGGGTCTCAAAAGCGCGGTGAGGGTCGGGTTTTCTCGCCTCCGTCGGGGCCTGACCGTTGTTTCGGCCACCCTGCCTACCATTATTTGGTCTTTGCCTATAGGGACCCGCCCCTTGTTCTGATCGAAGGGCTCTCCGATTTTTTATCCTCTAAGGTTGTTATTTGCGGTGTCTGCTTGGAGGTCGTTGGGACGACTTGCTCCAGAGAGCCGGTTCCATCTTGCCTCCTCTTGGCATAAGTACTGCCTTGCCTTCTCGTAGAAGGCATCGAGGCTTTTTGTCTACTTACAATCGATCCGTGTGCTGAATTCGAAAGTAGGAAGGACACATTTTGCTAATTGAAAGAGTATGGTGCGACGGTCCAGATCCTCGACCTTGGAGTGGGCAATGTTAAACCGGGATAGGTAGCTTTTGAGCAACTCGGCGGGTCCTTGGTATAGGTTGTACGAAGTGAGGGCATTCTTTTGGAGTCGGGATATGCACCCTGAATTGCTTGACCAACTTTGTCGCTAGCTGGTCGAAGTTGTTGATGGAATCAAGGGGGAGGCAAGAGAACCAAAGTAAAGTAGTCCAGGTTAGGAAGACTGGGAAGCACTTTCCTTTGATCGAATCATTGCCCCGGCTTGAATCCATTTTCCATTCATAATGGTTCAGGAAAGCACAAGGCTTGGTGGAGCCATCATAGAGCGACATATATGGCATGCTGAAGCATCGCGGCCACTCGGCCTCGTTTATTCTTCTTATGAAGGGATTTTGCCTAATGTGGGGCTCCCATGAGTCATGTACATTCCCTCGCATTTCCCTCATAATCCTTCGGACTATGTCGGGAAGGTAAGTTGGATGGGAATCCGCCATTGGGACCCATGGATTTTGGCGAGGTTCGGGAGTTCTGTTGCGAGGATGTCTTCTATGATGGATGTCCGGGTCGTCTTCTTCCATGCCCTAGACATCTATAATCGGATTCTGGTGCGCAGCGGGTTGATGCGGCTCCTGTTCTGGAAAAGCGCGGGTCGCTGGAATAGTATGTCCATCGTCTCAATGGGCGACCGTTGGGTTTTGTCGAGGAAGGGGTTGGTTGGTCGGACCCGGTCCGTCTTTGATGATTAAGCGAGATGGATCTCGGTATCGTGCCCCCTCGCTACATGTTACTGTAGTTCGGTCGTCGTTGTCGTTTCCATTTCCATTGGGGTAGCCATGGTCGAGGGCATTGATGCGGACGGCGACATTGTTGATGAGACTAAACCTCCTTCTTTGATGCGGGCCCCTCGACTCAGAAGAGGAAGTTTCCAAGATAGTTAGTCGGGGTCGAGCGTTGTTCCAAGTTAGTTGAAGTCGAGCGACGATGCGCTGAATTTCTTAAAGTTGTCGCATAAGGTCGATGTTATTCCTTAATGCTTAATTGAGCTCGACCACTGTGTTCTCATATTTTTCATTAAGCGCACGGATCTGGGCTGGTGTTGCGGGCGCTTCGAAGTCCACAATAGGAGGGACGTTTTCATTAGTGGTCGGGATGTCCGCCGATTGAGGTTGTTGGGATGTGCCGGCCTCGACTGCGACTGAAGAGCCAACCATTGCGTTCTTTGGTCGCTTTACCATCGTAAGCGGACTCGGAGGCAGGTTTAGCAAAGAAACCTCAAGCTCGTCGAAGTCGAGATGATAACGTGCGACAAACACGCAAATCCAAGTTTTCTCAGTGAAAGCACCAAATGTTGACAGCAAAAAATGTCGTAAACGCCCAAGATTCCAATTACTAGGAATTATTAATTTGGTCGTGTAGACAAGAGCGGAAAGCAGTAAATAACACGAGAGATTTATAGTGGTTCGGCCTCGAGAGGGGCCTATGTCCACTTTGAAGAGTTGTTGGAATATTATTGATAACACAAAGTTACAAGGTCAAGACCATCTCATGACATCTCATTACATTCATCTCTAAGCTATATGATGTCATAATTATCATATATTTAATATATTAGGAAAAAGATACTTATGCCCTTCTTCTTCCTCAAATGGGAGATGCCATTAAAGTAGCTCTCTAGAGGTCTTGAGCTCACCCATTCAACCCCTTTGAAGTGTGAGGTCATGGGGTATTTATAGGAAAGGGGTTAGGTAGGAGTAGGTGAAAATGGGGGACCACACCCAGAAATTCGCACCTGACACCTGCGCCCGCACATTTTTCACACCCGGCCATGGGGCACGAATTTTGCACCTCGCAGGGTACGAAATTCGTATCCCTTGGGGGTGCAAAATTCGTACCCCGTAGGGTATGAATTTCGCACCCTGTCGGGCGCGAAACTCGTACCCTTCGAGGGTACGAGTTCCGCACCCCTGATGGGTGCGAATTTCGCACCTGCTGGATGCGAAATTCACACCCTGCTGGGTGCGAATTTCTCACCCCTTAGGGGTGCAAAATTCGCACCCCGAGGAGTACGAAGTACCTATTGCGAGAGGCGCGAAGGCCATGGGCATGGGTGTTTAGGGGCGTTGTGAGGCCCTTGGTGGCATGGTTCCTCTTCAACCCAGTTTCCTTCACCCCTAAGCATCCTTCTCGGCCATAGCTTCATGCGTTGCATTTGGTCGAGCACGTCTCATGTACTTTTGGGAACCGGACCAAAAGGCCGGTTAACAATTTTAATAATTCGAATCCCAAATATTTCTCTTTACATCTTATTCAATTCCATTTTGGATTATCTCTACTCCAATCCTATTTTCATTTCACTTAGCTTAAGTTAAATTTCAATCCATTTGATTCACTTTTACCATTTCAATCTACTTAGCTTCATAACTAAAATTTCAAAATTCAAAATTTCGGGTTTTATTTCAAATCAATTTGAAATTATATATATTTACAATATATATAACCATAGCAATTCAAAACCTTTGAATTCTCAAAGCAACTTGTTTGTCAAACAAATTTTCATTAGCAATCTTACTATGGTAGCAATCTGTCACTCAGAAACTCGAAAATGAATACCGATGATGTGGCCATCCATTATCAGAACTATTTTTCAGTGACCGAAGTGAATTCAGTGCTCTAACAACTTAAAAATCCATTTAAAACGATTTTTATTCAAACCAATTCTAAAAAACTTCTATAGTGTTTTCAAAATAATTTAGAAAAATATCTTCCAACAATCCGGGGTTTAAATTTCATATTCGGGTTCGAACTCAATCTTAGTACATCTTATTTTTATATTTTATCTGTATACAAATTATATTGGTTATATATAACCATCTCAAATTCATTTTAATAATTTTGTTGAGAATTTCGGAACCAAATTCTGGGTTCTAAAATCAGAAATTCTGGATTCCAAACTAAATTTCATTTTAGTCAAACAATGTATTTAAAATTGTAAGTCTTACTCATAAGGTGGAAAATGAATACAGTTGACGTTTATGACCATTTGCGGTATTATTTCCCAGCCCAAGTAAGAATTATGCTTACAAAATCCTTTAAATCCATTAATTTTCATAAACTCCTTAAAAATAATCAAAACATCCCTTTTCCAAAACTTTTGGAAAACCATTTCCAAATCCACCGGAAATTCAAATCCTTGATTCTCAACTCGAATACATTTTCCATTTATAAATCTTATTTATAAACTTCACTTATAAATTTTTAGTTCTATATAAGTTTAATTCATAGTTTTTTTGTTTAAATTCATATTAAATTATTTTACTTAGGTTAATTCTCTTAACCAACCCATATAAAAGATAAGATATCTTATCCCAACGCGTAGTTAATATCCATAACTATTCAGGCACAACCACCAATCAACCAAACATCCATCAAACTATAATTAGTTTGATAATTCCTTTATATATAAAATTTTGGTAAAATTATTTCATTTACCAACTCTATAGAACAATATTATGTTGATTTTCCTTGCCCAAGTGTTTATAAATCTCTATCGACCACGTCAGCTAAAAAATTATTTCATTTACCAACTCTATAGAACAATATTATGTTGATTTTCCCTGCCCAAGTGTTTATAAATCTCTATCGACCACGTCAGCTAACGCATCAATGTGGAATTCATATACCATTCAACTGATAAACAAACACAATATAAAGCATTTTTATAACACTAACTAGTATGTTCTCTCGTAGATATACACTCAAACTCAATCTAGAGCATTACTAACCCTATCTCTATTGAGTTACACGACAAAGCCAAGGTTACTACTCAACCTTCAGCTCCGATACCACTGTAATGGCCTGACCAATTCCTGATCCTAATTATCGATCGACACAAATACCATGTCAACTATCCCAACACTAAAAATTACTGGATCATTAATAGAAAGAAGTTAGAAGGTGAGGAATAGAAATAAAAAGTTAAAATAGGAAAAAAGGAGACCACAATAACACAAAATCAGAGCTGACACAATCTCAAAGCAAAACGTCTAAAATATATTATATAACATAACTTTTGAAATACAGATCTGTACTATATATATACCATCATCAGAGAACAACAGCTATTTCTGGAATAGTTATAAACACCTATTTCCAAATACAAATATAGTACATATTTGAAAGAAAATAGTATATATCTAACACTGAAGCCTCCTGCTCCAAGCTCCTTCAAGTGTATCTGTAAAATCCCGACTATTTGACTGTCCATACAAATTTGGGCACCCAAGAGTTTAGCGTAAAATAAAACAAAATAAACTTAAGGTTAGTCATGGGACTGGTGTGAGTAAACTCCAACCACTTGATTTAAATTTTCAAAATCCTTTTTAAAAGAATGGATAATCGTAAGACCGATCCACACATAAACACAGATGGTTTTTTTATCTTACGATAACCCAAATTCTTTATATAAACACTAACTGATATTATAATAGTGTCTAATCAAATCAATAACAATCTAGCGGAACGCTTGCATCTCACACTCCACATACATAGTATACAATCAAAACCACGGGCGCTTATTGGGTAATGTATTTCCAACTATGAAAAGGTATGAAACCACCTTTCGATAGCATATCTCTAGAGAGCAATACACATGGTTCAACAAGAACATCTTGTAACCCAGGCCATACATGACCGGCCACTCATTTCGTTTAGTGTACCAAATGTATTATCACCAAAGGTTGGGGTCAACAACCATTACAGAAAGCATACAACAACGATAAAATAAATAAGCAAATAGATTTTCTCTACGCTAGGTGACAGTACACCCTAATGGGATTGACCCACATATCCATGTTGTCTGCCCAATTTTTGTCATTTTCCGGTTGTGATGCTTGAGGCTATATTTACCCTTTTACCATTACATAATCATTCACTTTGAATTCCACATCGTCAAACCCACCAAATCATTAATTTATTTCCCTAAAAATATCACGGGAATAAAGCTATGAGAAACGAATTTCGCCGCCGCCAACGTAAAAATGTTTGAAGAGATCAATGTAGATGGTATATTAGGCATACTCAGATATACGTCCATACAAATTACCCTGGGACTGGACAAATCGAAGGAACTATCTCATCAATCCATCTTAGGCTATTTCTACCTAGGATTAACAAAATAGCACTTGCACTTTACTCCGTCTTCAATTATCTTCAGCATAAGTTGATTCGTAATGCTTATGACCATACAGAGTAGTTTTCAGATAATAAACCTGATCTCGGTCTCTCCATATTGACAACGGAAATATAAAATAGGCCAAAAACTTTAATAACGGTTAGTTAACTATCAAAAGAACTTCTAAACAACCAACAATCCTATTTCCAAATGGAAACTCTACTGATCAAGCATCAAACAACACCGAGCCCTTTTAAATTAATTTCTTATTAATTTATCATTATCCAATTACCTTTCATTTTCTTTTGCGTAGATATTTATCAAAACTCGTTTGGCCTCTCACGATTCTTGGAAAACATTTCCATATAACATAAAATATTTATTTTATGTATTCCATAAAATATCACTTATTAACAAAGGAAAACATTTCCAAATATTCACATTTCTTATTATCTACATTTAGAAAATATACGTTATTAATTACTGGAAAACACTCCATATATTCACAAATTCCAAATCGTTTCATTTTCTATGTTTAGAGAACATCTCTGATTTTATTTGGAAAACGTTTCCAAACTTATTTACTTGGATTTAAATGAATGTTGTAATAAACATCGTTACGACAACTCAACCTATTAATCACTCATTAGCTAACCATATCTCTAGCCAATCTTCTCCATCGAACCTTAACTATTCCTTAGTCAATTATGAAGTCAATCAATTTGGGGTATAATTACCTCTTATAACCTTAACTGGACAACATTCTTAAATTTGAAATAGACAAAGTTCACAACTTGAATACCAACAAATCATCGCTCACGTAACTCTCAGATTCAATTTAAGAATCCACTTCGTTTACGGAAAATACTGATTATAATGGTAGCGTTATAATCCCTGCTTCCGTAATATTTAACTTTGAAATATAACTTTTATTCATTAATTTGAATAAATAAATAAGTAAATCTTTATTAAAATGGAAAGTAAATAGTACTTCCTAAATTCGATATAGTCGAATTTCAATATATAACTCTTTTTTGAATAATCTCTATTTGATAACTCTCTTTAGAATAATCTCTATTCGATTAACGTTCTGAACTTCAGAATAATTTAATCGTTTCAGGTCAACTATATTTTCTACTTTCATTCAAAATTCGTCTATAAATTCATCACTTCCAATTCCTTACCAATTTCTCTTAAAATCATTCAAATCTGCAAAATGTTTGTTTTAAACCATTATTCACTTTAAAATGTAAATATTATTTCTTTACAGAAATCTAGACTCGTTTTATCAAATAACTCTTGATTTTATTTGTAAATACAATTATAGGTTAAAATTTCATATACCGAGCCATTTTATAACTTCTCATTCATATTTTATTTTATTATCAAATCTCGTTTACACATCAACTTTCTAGACTATTTCATTTAATAAGTTCATAATTCTATATCGATTTTAAATTCGATTATAAATTATAGGCTTCGAACCGAATATTAATTATCTTGTTTGGTTATATAATATATAGTTTTTGAAAATAAATTATTTTTATAACATTCGATATAGTCGAGTTCTACTTATAAATCCTTATAGATTTATTTCAATTCCATTCACATTCCGAACATCGAAACAAATTTCATCGTTTCCTTTTAAAACAATTTTTTAATTTCCCTTTAAAATTCATTCTTGAATTTACATTCCCAAATTATCTAATGGTAATTATTCCACTTCATTTATAAACATCGTTTATTAATTAAACCACTTGTTTTTATTTTTAAAAACAAGTTATTATATCCTATTTATTCGAAATTCAATTTCTTTTTTAAAACTAGATATTTCCTTTTCAAAACCCAAATTCTTTTCCATTTTCATTTGAATATATTTTTACGGTATCCAAATATAGGGTAAGTGCTATTCAAACATCCAACACAATAAAATTTATCATAGAACATTTAACACATCATATATCCCAGTATATGAAAACAAACAGTAATAATTTTGAGAAATCTAGTTGGATCCCTCCAACCTGTTTTTACTACATCCACAGCTGTTAGACTGCATAAATAATAACAATCCCACTTCGAAGTAGGATATCGCAGTATAGAAGGTCATTCGCTATTATGCAGGGTGCATAGGCTCTCTTCCGCTAATAATACTGCGAGAAATATCCAAGTACCAACCTTAACTATAACTATTGTACAAAAACAACAATTGATAATAATATATCAATTTATCAGAACATTCATCACACATCATTCAACATCACATATAAAATTTAAAACACGTTTATAAAATTTATAAACTGGACTGAGTTAGTGAGTTTACTCACTTTGGTTATTAATCGTTGAATGACGATTCATTTCCGATTGATTCAATCAGGCATTTTATTTTGTAATAAGTTGTAGCGAGCTCCAAATCACTCCAAACTAGTTTCATTGTGTAGCCTTCATCTATACGATCCCCACGGATCTTATTTCGTCAGATTCTGATAATATATGGGAGAGTTATAAATTTTACAAATTATAACTGAAATTAACATCATTAACAATTAAATAATATTTTTTTAATTAAAATTAATACACCATTTAAAAATTAATCCACGTCCCTCGTTATCTTCCCTCTCAATACACAACATTCGAACTTCCTGAAACATCAAACCATGGCCGACTTCAAGCCGCTACCTCCTTCTTTGATCAATAAATGACCAAACTCTCACCACCATTCAACTCCCCGACAAAATCCCCTCCACCCTCTCTACATCGCGATAGGCCACTGTGCACCATCGTCGTTGTGATCCCAGACTCTTGAAACCCAGCCACAGTGAAACCATGACATAATTTGTCACCAACTTCCCCAATTTTCTGCAAACAAGCATTGAACGATGTGCTAAGACCAGAATCAAACTCCAAAACAAGAATCGAAGCTTCAATCACCTAATATCTTGAACCCTAGCACATCCTGTGTTAATACAGTGCGAACAAAACTTTGTTGAACACCTCACAAGTTATACCAGATTGAAGAGGATTATCACAGAGATTCAAAAATATGTATTTTATGATTTTAGATATTTGATTCGAATTTCTACCATTTTTCAAACTCACGTTCTAGCTTGAAGAACGTTTCCTGGTGGCGGCTACCCTTCTTTTATCATAAAGAAAATAGTTTAGGGTCAGGGAGCGCAATGGGATATTTATAGGGTAGTTAATTTTTTTTTTAATTTTAATGATTTCACTATTTGTATTCATCGTTTAAAAATTTGTATGATCACATACGATATGCACTTTCGATGAAAATGGACAAACAACTATAGTTTAATATTACGGACCCAATGAAACTTATTTCGTCGAAAACGAGTCTGTTTTCATATACAACATTATTTTAAAGTCAAGTTTTTGATCAATTTACATTTTAATTTCGCACAGTCACAAAACAATTCTAATTGGCGCAAAATTTGAAATCTAGAAATAATTAATTACTACGGATCTAATAAAATTTGTTTCATCGAAAATGGAGGTCATTTGCAAAAGGGCTACTTTTAAGGCTTAAATAAAACCAATAAAATATTAATAAATTCAAAAACAATTAAATTTAATAGTGATAAATTAATATTATTGATATATCCAAATAGAATGTCATATAGCTTCGAAATAAACATACTTAGATTTATAACTCGATATTTTAAAATCCGAGTTAAATCGATATTCAATTTATATAAAAACCCTTTTATATTATAAATAAATCGTAATGGTTTATAACTGATTCCATAGGGACTTTCTGAAAATTTGATTTGGACAAAACTCACAATCTACAAGACGAAATCTTGATTTTTCACTTCCATTAGAAAATCTATAGTTCAACAAATTCGAACGTTTCTTGTTTAAAAGAATTCAGACTTATACTTAAAGTTCAAAACATAAAACTACGAACTGCCACAACATTATGAGCTCATTTTAAATAATATTATAATTAATACGTTCAAACGTCGTTTTTAAATAAATTCGCTATTATAATTTGAAACTAAACTCAACTAAATTTCTTAGATTATCCAATTCACAAAATATTGCAAATTCAACTAATTCCGACTATTTTAGAATTAAATTTATTATCCCATTATAAATATTAATTTAATATACTAAAGTACTTAATTCAAGTCATTTAAATTTCCAAATCAATATTCAAATAAATAAATTATTAAACCACTAAAAATCCGGAATGTTACAGTTCAGCGCGTGCTTCAAATACTTTATCTATTGCCACCCCGATAATTGGTTTCCCCACCTCAATAATTTTAAAAAACTAAGGCGAACTCAAGCTGTGCATATGGAAATTGTCCATCCACAATCATGTAACCTTGATTTGATATTTTTCAGATAATTTTCTAATTTTGAAATAGAGGATCCAATTTTATTAAATTGGGAAACTAATTATTGAATGTGTAGTAGCTTACATTTGTTACTCGAACAGTGATTATCCATATAAGACACTTCCGAATATTTAGAAAAGAAAGTAAGCAAGCGCATAAAGGGAATAATAGGAAAACTAACAGAAAAAAAACTTGAAGATGACAATTTTAAACTCGTTAAAAATAAGAAAAATTATGTAATAAGCCTGAAATTTTAACGATTTTAACGTGTTTAACTGACTTAAAAAACAAAGACATTAGAAAGCTAATATTGTTCGACCCTTATGAAGTGGCAACATGATATATGTATTACAACTGAAGTTAATGCTTGGATTGCTGAGATTAAAATGAATAAGCCTAGAAAATGCTCTGGGCCACTAATAATGGTATGCAGTTGATCTGCATACCCAGTGAGATGCCCATTGATATTTATACCGTAAATGAAGATAACTAGTAAGTTGTAACATGCACATGCCCAAAAAAAGGAAGATGACATTAGACTATGTAATTTTACAAAGTTAAATAATTAAATAACTAAATTAAAATGGGTAAAATCATAATTTTAGTATAATGTAAAAAATAATAAAATTTTTGCAAGATTTGGGATTAGGCCTTGAAACATATTCCATTGCATGCAAATTGTCATTTACAGTCATAAAACATATATAATTTGCTGAGTTTGGTTAAAGATGCTTAACGTTAAAGGAAGTCAGATACACTATCATTTTCATAATATATTGATACTAAATTTTAATCTAGATACCATATCTCCAACATATATATATATATATATATATATATATATCTACCCTTATTTCTTTTACTCTAATGATCTAGCCTCCATTCATAAAACCCTAATTAACAAAAATTCCAAGTCATTAAACAGATACAATTCGTTCAAATCAAGTCCAGATTAAACAATTTAATATATGAAATTGATCGTCGAGGAGCGATCTATGCAAATACTTGGAAGCTATCATGGAATTTAGCATTTTAAGGCATGCAATTTCTAGATAGTAAAGACTGAGGAGAATTCTAGTCAAATCAGAAAGAAGGCAAGGTGATGAGTGAGATTTATAATAATTACATATAATTTTGGTAATATGTCGTAATTCATTCTCATGATCTTATACCATGTTAGAATGGCATAAATAATAATTAAGAATCATTTTAAAGATATTTACATCTGACTAAGGCTTAGTACACCATGTCTAATTTATTTAAAATAAATTTTTTATCTATATATTTTAATTATCAACCACTATTTTACCATTGAATTAAAAAGTGTGTAACATACAACAATCCCAAACTAGAAATATTGTATGTCAAAATTATAGATCTTAACAACATTAATCAATTGGTGGTGTGCTTCCATCAATTGAATACATCGTTTTATCGAAAAAGATGTTGGATGCTTCGATGAACGTGGGCCCTTTATTCAATTCAATGGTATGATATGGCGATCATAAGGCACAGATGTGAAAAGGAGGTTGAACATGCTATTGCAATGATCATATATTGACCAAGTATGGTCATAAGTCTCTAGATCAAGCTACAAAGGGCACCAATGATGTTGCAAATTGTATGAGCAAACAAAGCCTAGATAGTTATGTTAGGTGAAGCATCGCAAGTGGTGGCTGATTCTGTGGTTGGATCAAGGTTTTAAATCACCCGAAGGAAAGGATTTCATCAACAATGAGGATGAAGAAGGAGGGCCGAGTTTTATCGTGTAATGTAGAAAGGAGAAACACTAATATGATAATAAAGTATGAACTATGTTATTTAATAAATTACAATAATACCTCTAACTTCAATCATTGACAACGATCACATACGACCTCTTTTTATGCAATAATTTTTTGCATTGCGATAATGTCAAAACAAAGAACATTTTAGGATACTTTTTTTTTTGTTATTTTGAGATATTTTAGAGTAGTTTTCTTGTTGGAAAATTTATTATATGTTGTTTATAATTTGACGATATGATAGTCTATGGAGCTGAATTGTTTTATGGATCAAGGGGCCGAGTCCTCATATGGTTCAAGAAGCCAGGTCCTCGTTGTGGTCCAACAAGCCATGTCCACGTTAGCATTATCTTTTTGTTATAGAAAATAGATGTTTTAATGAATCATAACGTCATAGAACATAAGAATATGAATTTTTTTTTGAAACAAATCCATTACAATTCCCACAGCAAGACCCAAATTCAAACCAAATATAACTATTTCAAAATGTAACTCTTAAAGCGACATATGAAGATGTCCCCTTGGTTGATCGAAGTCTAGATATTAGACAACATCATCCTTACCATACATATATCCAAAAATAAACATAAAATGAGAAAAGATCCTATAATAGCTATCTTCCTCCTACACGTCTCTAGGGGCTTGTTCAAAATAGAAACCCACAAACATTAACCCTCAATCTAGTCAAATGTGCACCTGAGGGTTTTTTTGAAACAAAAAATGTGTGATCTTCTAAAGAGAAGAGAGAGAGAGAGCGCGCACACGCACACACACATACATACACACACACACACACACACATATATATATATAACAAAAAACGTGTACCTGAGGGTTTAAAGGGAAAACAAAAACCTCGGGATGGTCAACGAACTAGCATAAATAATAAATATTACCTGAAAGCCAAGTGATGTCTGATGAGATCACGCTGCTTAGGGGAACGAGTTTTCATTTCACTAGCATCATGCTAGAAAATAACTAATGTTGTTCTCTTGCACTATCAATTGTTAGGAAAATAATAATAAGTTTAACTTAATAATAATGTGCAACATATAATGGATTCTTCATCCCTGTTTTCTTGACTATTCATCTTAATGGTTAATAATTAACAATAATTGTGCAAGTTACCTCCTTATCTTTAAGTATAAATGATTACCCATCATATTCCATTGATTAACCATCTTAATTTTTGGATTACCCCTTACCATCTGAATTACCCATCCCCTTGGTATTTCAAAAGCTATATAGACATGGATTAGCCATAATATACCACATAGTTTTATCCATATGTTAACTATGAACCTCACAAATATATAATATAGATTATCCACCACACATTCCATAGTTTTATCTGTAGGAGAAATAAGAATCTCTCAAATTAATTTAAATCTAATCCCCTAAGAGTATTAAACCCATCGATATCCCCAATTTCTACAATCATTCCTTTCCTACTAGCATTCCATACATGCATAATTTTACATAAATAATATAAATGTCAATATGTACCTATTGCACCTTCACTATTTCATAAACAATAATATAGCTATCCACCATTTCAAACCATAAGAGTCAATATAATCTATCAAATCGATACGCCACATTGTGATTAAATTGTTTTCACCAAAAACATCATGAAACATTAATTTATGTGACACCCTTGTCAACACTACCCCTTCTCAAATCTTTAGTTAAGTGTTGAAGTCATCAAACAACCAAGGCGATGAGATAAACAAGCTAAATTGGACTTGTAGACATGATAAATGGAGATAAAATATAATGGATATAGCCTTAAACTTTATTTGATTTTTTTTATAGATTTCACTTTGCTGGCATAGCCAATATCAACAAGCCATAGAGACGAATGATTTGAATCAATAAATATATAAAGAATGACTACAAGGGGTTCCTCAATGCACTGTAATTCATAATAATATATATATATATATATATATATATATATATATGTTGTTGACGTCAAAAGTTGGTTTATTGACGGTAAACCCCAAGTCATGTGTAGATCACACACGAGAAACAATCACACAGTACAGAAAAATAAATAAAAACAGGGAACAAAAAAGGTTTCTATAGTGATTCGACAAAGTCGGTGCCTACGTCCACTTTATACTTATTGATTTTTTGTGGATTACAAAGTACAATGGCTTTTCAGTGAAGAAAAGTAGAGATTACAAAATTATTGTATTTTAAGCATACGGTTGGATGTTTCGAATATACCGTGCGTAAGTTGGAGGTGGATATTTTCAATATGCCTTTCCATTTTCAGCAATTGTGTATTTATAGGTGAAGAAGGTGGGCTAAACTAGGTGCCACATGGCTTGCCTCTTTTGCGGAGAGCTTGGACACGTGGAGCTCGATCCAGTGGAATAGTTGCAGCGAGGGGACCCGGTCTACTACTGAGTAATATTTCTCTCGAAAATTGTGGCTTGCGTGGCACTTAAACTATGGTGTATCAAAAGTAGAGCTTTGGCTGGAAGCATTGACCACTTTAATTGCCTTGAGAATCAGACTACCCTAGAGATTAGATGACTCATCTGGATATTTCCAAGTAAAATCTGATTGATCCGAATTTTGAGGAGAGGTTGACTCGGTCGGCCGGAAGAGTGATTATGTGAGAAGGATATATTTCACTGTTTGAAGGGAGATAGTTTGGGTCGAGCCTTACTTGGTCCTTCGGGTACTATGGACCATCCGTTGAGGTGGGTCGGTATAGGATGGCGAGCCTTTTGACATTGCGATTCGATCCGTTAAATCGTGAACAACTTTTGCTAAAAAGTTAGTCAACACTTTGCCCATAAGAATGCTTCTTCCTTGGTAAAGGGAGATGTGTTCTGGATGTTGTATCGAAGCTCAATATGCGGATAGCTATGGTCGCGTCGAACTATATTAAGGCCAGAAATCTGATGATCCCGATGGTTGTATTAAGGCCAAAAGCCTGACAATCGGTGTAGATCGTATTAAGGCCGGAAAACCTACAACCATTAAGGATCGTATTAAGGCCGGAAGCTTGTGAATGCCAGAGGAGAAATCGATCCTTCTGAGTTGGTGTCATTCAAATGACATCAGTAAAGAATAAGAGTATGAGCATTGAATCATTTTGGTTTATTTTAGTAAGATGGTATAGCCAGAGGGAAGAGTATAAGACAAGTTCTGCTTATAGAGGTGGTAAGTATTAACCATACTCGCTTATAGAGTTGGCGAGTATTAACCATACTCGGCTTATGGAGGTGGCGAGTATTAACCATACCCGGCTTATCGAGGTGGCGAGTATTAACCATACTCGACTTACGGAGATGGCGAGTATAAACCATACTCGACTTATGGAGTCAGCGAGTATGAACCATACTTGGCTTATGGAATTGGCAAGTATAAAACATACTCGGCTTACGGATATAGCGAGTATAAATCATACTCGGCTTACGGGGATGGCGAGTATATACTTGGCTTATGGAGATGGCGAGTATAAACCATACTCGGCTTTTCCTGGTGAGACGGTTCAGTCGGTTGTTCCAGGGTTTCTGAGTTTGGATTTTGACCATGTTTAGTGAGTGGTCAGAGGTTTGAGTGCAAACCATGCTCTTGAACTGATAGTTTCTACTTGCCAAATCTAGACAAAGTGATGGCGAAGTTTTGGTGAGTGACTATCACACTCGACTTAAGAAAGTGGCGAGTATCAACCGTACTTGACTTATTGAGTTGGCAAGTATTAACCATATTTGCCTTATGGAGTTGGCGAGTATTAACCATACTCGGCTTGTGGAGTTGGCGAGTATTAACCATACTCGGCTTATGGAATGTTAACTATACTCGGCTTATGGAGTTGTTTTAGTCATGGTGGCAATCATCGACCGTAGTTTAGGAACGGTGGAAAACAATGACCATATTTGAGGTGGCGAGCGTTAGCCATCTCGGCTCGAGTCATTCAAACATAATCCATGTTCAAAAAAGAAAGTTTATTGCTACTAAAGAGCTATTACATGGGAACGAAAATAAATTCTAAGTGGATGATAACTGAACCCAGCGCACGCCTGGGAGTTGAATCCTAGATCCATACGTGTGTACTTCAACATACCCATATTATTGAATGAAATAAAAATACATTTCTTAAAAAATAAAAATCTAAATCTTATTAGTTGATGACCGGCTTGAGGACCTCGAGGACCGGCTTGAATGAAATCCAATTCTAGGAGCTCGAGGACCGGCTTAAGGAGCTTGGGAAGAAGACTGTGGCGGCATGGCCTGTGTGGGATTCTTGACATACTCGGGTAGTTCTCCATGCCTAACCCTATCCTCAATGAGATCGCGCAAGTGCCTACATTCACTGGTGTTGTGGCCGACCATATTGTGGCACATATAGTGCTTTCCAGATTCGAGTTCTTTTTGGGTCAACTTCCTTTGAAGAGGTTTTGGGAAGGGTAGAGACCCTCGTACATCAAGGTAGATGTCAAGCAGGGGGGAGTTGAGCTTGGTGTATTGATCATATTTGTTCTCTCTCCGGAGTCATACGTAACGGTCATTCTTTTCCGAGACTTTTCCTTTTCCTTTGTTCTGACTATTGATGTTGGATGGGCCTCCGTCCTTGGTGGCAAGAACCTTGAGGCTCTCCATTTCAGTGATGGCGTCTTCCGGTCGGAGGAATCTATAAGCTTCGGCATAGAATTCTTCGATGTCCTTGGGGGGATCTCTAGTTAAAGAGATCCTGAATTCTGATCGGTTCCAAACACCTGCAATGGCAGGCATAAGCACCATCGATGGCTCGGGTCGATCGACTGATGCTATGGCCATGTTGAATCTTTCTAGCAAGGATCTGAGGGTCTCACCGGATTGATGCTTGATGGAGGTTAGGAACACAACGCTCTTTGGTCGGGAGATGTGAATTCTGAACTGCTCAATGAAGCGAGTGACCAACATGTTGCAGCTGTTGATCGACTCAATTGTTAACTGCCAGAACCACATGCCACCCATGTTGGTGAGGAAGAGAGGGAATCACTTGGCCATAACGTTAGTCGATGCTGAGACTACTTCCATTTGAAGCATGTATCGCATGAGATAAATGGTCATGTCGGTCCAACCGTTGAATGGATCCAGGACTGGAAGCTTAAAGTCTAGAGGATTTCGGGAGTTCCTGATTTCCCTAGTGAACGGACTGCGATGGATGTTGTCCACGTCTTGCTGAGAAGAAGTCTCATGGGTGAAGCGTTTGATGATGCTTGCAAGCTAGCTTCCATCTCTGAGGAGTTATTGCCATGAATCTAGCTCTACATTGGGGACATGGGTGAGAATCCCAATACTAGGATCCGCATATAGCATGCTTGGAAGGTGAATGGTCGGTTAGGTTCGACCTCCGAGAGTTGAGTGAAGGTGAGGGAGAGGGTGACTCCTAGTCTCGGGAACTGGTATGTTCGTGGCTAAAGTTGTCAGGTTATTATTGGATCAACTATATCAAACTTCTGTTGGGAGTAATAGGCTCATGCGAGTGGTACCCATCTGGAGCTCGACACTGCCCCCTCTTGGAGCGATGTTAAAAGGGTCTACGGTAGTTTTCCCCTCTGTCACATTGGAGACCGGTATGTTAGAGTGGTCGTGGTGACACGAAGGGTTGCTGCCACCAGCTCTTTGTTGAAGGGGAGGCGGCATAAGACAGGTTTGCAATAAGATGTTGGGTCGGATCGGATGTAGCAACGCTCCTGGTTCTGGCTAACCCACCGGTTGGGCTTGTTCTAGAGCTAGTTGTCCGGGGGTCGTTCGTCCCTGGACTGGGGTAGGCTGGTCGACTGGTGTTGGACCTAACCAGGATCGACCTGCGAGTCTGCTGCTACAAGAGCTCCACTGAAAGCTGGAGGTGATGCCCCTGGTTGTGGCCGATCGGGAAGTGAAGTTGAGCAGGAGGAAGCAAAATTGTGGACTGATATGGGGATTGATTTTCCGCAGACCGAACATCAGTTGTTACCCCAGCTTCGCCTGGTGGAGGAATTAATGTTGAAATGTGAGATCCCTTTTCCATATGAGTGAGGAGGTCATTCATCACTCCTTGCTGATGGTTGAGAAGTTCACCCTGAAATGCCATCTGATTTCTGAATTCAGCCAAGATTTTATCCATGTCATCCCTGGTAAGGTATTGGGACGCGCCTTCGTGGAGGAAGCCTCATGGCTCGCCCCCGCTGCTGCTGCTTCTATTGCATTTGCAGGTAGATGTTGAAAAGTTGAAGCATCCTTCTTCCACTTGTTTTCCATGGTCGGCTTAGAAATTGCTGAAGGCGGTCGAAGGTCGTAGGGTATGTCTGCGTGTTTCCCTACTTGGCACGTCAAAGTGTTGACGTCAAAAGTTAGTCTATTGACGGTCAACCCCCAATCGTGTGTAGATCACACATGAGAAACAATCACAGAGTACAAAAAAATAAAACAGGGAACATGCAAGATTTTTATAGTGGTTTGGCAAAATCGGTGCCTACGTCCACTTTATATTACTGGTTTTTTGTGGATTACAAAGTATAATGGCTTTTCAGTGAAGAAAGGTAGATATTAAAAAATTATTGTAGTGTTTTAAGCACACGGTTGAATGTTTCTGATATACTGTGCATAAGTTGGAGGTGGAGATTTTCAGCATGCCTGTCCATTTTCAGCAATGGTGTATTTACAGGTGAAGAAGGCGGGTTGAGCTAGGTGCCACATAGCTTGCCTCTTTTGCGGAGCTTGGACACATGGAGCTCAATCCAGTGGAATAGTTGCGGCGGGGGGACCCGGTCCAGTGCTGAGTAATAGTTCTCTCCAAACTTGTGGCTTGCATGGAACTTGAACTATGGTGTATCAAAAGTAGAGCTTTGGCTAGAACTGTTGACCACTTTAATTGCCTTGATAATCGGGCTTCCCTGGAGATTAGATGACTCATCTAGATATTTCCAAGTAAAATCTGATTGATTCAAATTTTAAGGAGAGGTTGACTCGGTTGGCCAGAAGAGTGATTATGCAAGAAGGAGATATTTCACTGTTTGAAGGGAGCTAGTTTGGGCAAAGAGCTTTACTTGGTCCTTCTGGTCCTACGGACCATCCGTTGAGGTCGGCCAATATAGGATGACAAGCCTTTTGACATTGCGCTTCAATCTGTTAAACCGTGAAAGCTTTTGCTAAAAAGTTGGTCAATATGACCGCGTGTTCCCCTATCTGTCACGCCAATGTGTTGACGTCAAAAGTTGGTCTATTGATGGTCAACCCCCAATCGTGTGTAGATCACACACGAGAAACAATCATAGTGTACAAAAAAATAAATAAAGACAGGGAACACGCAAGGTTTTTATAGTGGTTTGACAAAGTCGGTGCTTACATCCACTTTATATTTACTAGTTTTTTGTAGATTACAAAGTATAATGGCTTTTCAGTGAAGAAAAGTAGATATTACAAAATTATTGTTTTCTTTTAAGCACACGGTTGGATGTTTCCGATATATCTTGCGTAAGTTGGATGTGGTGATCTTCAACATGACTTTCCATTTTCAGCAATGGTGTATTTATAGGTAAAGAAGGTGGGCTGAGCTAGGTGCCACATGGCATGCCTCTTTTGCGGAGCTTGGACATATGGAGCTCGATCCAGTGAAATAGTTGCGGCAGGGGTACCCGGTTTACTTCTGAGTAATAGTTATCTTGAAAATTGTGGCTTGCGTGGCACTTGAACTATGGTGTATCAAAAGTAGAGCTTTGGTTGGAAGCGTTGACCACTTTAATTGCCTTGAGAGTTGGACTTCCCTGGAGATTAGATGACTCATCTGGATATTTCCCAGTAAAATCGGATTGATCTGAATTTTGAGGAGAGGTTAGCTCGGTCGGCCAGAAGAGTGATTATGCGAGAAGGAGATATTTCGTTATTTAAAGGGAGCTAGTTCGGGCCAAGCCTTGCTTGGTCCTTTCGGTACCGTGGACCGTCCGTTGAGTTCGGTCGGTATATTATAGCGAGCCATTTGACATTGGGCTTCGATCCGTTAAACAGTGACAGCTTTTGGCAAAAATTTGTCAATACCTTGCCTACCAGAATGCATCTTATTTGGTAAAGGGAGGTGTGTTCTGGATGTTGTATCGAAGCTCAATGTGCGGATAACTATGGTCGCATCGAACCATATTAAAGCCAGGAATCCGACGATCCCGATGGTTGTATTAAGGTCAAAAATCTGATGATCCGTGCAGATTAAGGCCAGAAAACCTACAACCATTAAGGACTGTATTAAGGCCGGAAGCTTGTGAATGCCGGAGGAGAAATCAATCCTCCTGAGCTGGTTCCGTTCGAATGACATCAGTAAAGAACAGGAGTATGAGCATTGAATCATGTTTGGTTTCTTTTAGTGAGACGGTATAGTCCGAGGGAAGAGTATAAGCCATGTTCGTCTTATAGAGGTGGCGAGTATTAACCATACTCGGCTTCTGGAGGTGGCAAGTATTGACCATACTCGGCTCATGGAGGTGGCGAGTATTAACCATGCTCAACTTACGAAGATGGTGAGTGTAAACCATACTTGGCATATGGAATTGGCGAGTATAAACCATACTCGGCTTATGGAATTGACAAGTATAAACCATACTCGGCTTAGTGAGTATAAACCATACTCGGATTATGGGGATGGCGAGTATATACTCGACTTATGCAGATGGCTAGTATAAACCATACTTGGCTTTTCCTGGTGAGATGGTTCAGTTGGTTGTTCTAGGTTTTATGAGTTCGGATTTTGACCATGTTCAGTGAGTGGTCAAAGGTTCGAGTGCAAACCGTGCTCTTGAATTGATAGTTTCTACTTGTTAAATCCAAACAAAGTGCTGGCGATGTTTTGGCGAGTGACAATCACACTCGGCATAAGAAAGTGGCGAGTATCAACCGTACTCGGCTTATGGAATTAGCGAGTATTAACCATACTTGGCTTATGGAGTTGGCAAGTATTAACCATATTCGACATGGCCTATGTGGGTTTCTTGACGTACTCGGGTAGTTCTCCATGCCTAACCCTATCCTTGATGAGATCGCGCAAGTGCCTACATTCACTGGTGTTGTGGCCTGCCATATTGTGGTACATGTAGTGCTTTCCAGATTCAAGTTCTTTTTGGGTTGGCTCCCTTCGAGCCGAGAGGGGTTGAGCTTGGTGTATCGATCATATTTGTTCTCTCTCCAGAGTTGCACGTTGCAATCATTCTTTTCCGAGACTTTTCCTTATCCTTTGTTCTGGGTATTGATGTTGGATGGCTTCCGTCCTTGGTGGCAAGAACCTCGAGGCTCTCCATTTCAATGATGGCGTCTTCGTGTCGGAGGGATCTATAAGCTTCAGAATAGAATTCTTCTATGTCCTTGGGGGGATCTCTAGTTAAAGAGATCCTGAATTTTGACCGATTCTAAACACCTGCAATGGCGACCATAAGCATCATCGATGGCTTGGGTTGATCGACTGATGCTAGGGCCACGTTGAATCTTTCTAGGAAGGATCTGGGGGTCTTGTCGTACCTCTTCTTGATGGAGGTTAGGAACTTGACGCTCCTTGGTTGGGAGATGTGAACTCTGAACTGCTCAATGAAGCGAGTGACCAACATGTTCCGGTTGTTGATCGACTCGGTTGTTAACTGCTAGAACCGCATGCCAGCTATGTCGGTGAGGAAGAGAGGGAATCACTTAGCCATGACGTTGGTCGATGCTGAGAGTACTTCCAAGTGACACATGTATCACATGAGATGAATGGTCGGGTCGGTCCGGCCGTTGTAGGGATCCAGGCCGGAACCTTGAAGTTTGGAGGATTTCGGGAATTCTTGATTTCCCTTATGAACGGACTGCGATGGATATCGTCCACGTCCTACTGAGAAGAAGTGCCATATGTGAAGCGTTTATTGATGCTTGCAAGCTGGCTTCCATCTCCGAGGAGTTGTTGCAATGAATCCAGCTCTACATTGGGGATAAATGTGAGAATCCCAATACTAGGATCAACCGAAAGCATGCTCGGAAGGGGAACGGTCGGTTGGGTTCGACCTATGAGAGTTGAGTGAAGGTGAGGGCGAGGGTGAGTCTTAGTCTCTGGAACTGATTTGGTCGTAGCTAAAGTTGTCTGGTTATTATTGGACTGAACCGTATCTACTTCTATTGAGAGTAATGGGCTCAGGCGAGTGGTACCCATTTGGGGCTTGGCATTGCCCCTCTTAGAGCGATGTTAAAAGGGTCTATGGTACTGTTCCCCTCTGTCACGCTGGAGACTGGTATGTTAGAGTGTTCATGGTGACACGGAGGGTTGCCGCCACCAGTTCTTTGTTGAAGGGGAGGCGACATAAGACGGGTTTGCAATAAGATGTTGGGTTGGACCGGATGTAGCAACGCTCCTGGTTCTGGCAGGCCTACTGGTTCGGCTTGTTCTGGAGCTAATTTTCTAGAGGGTCGTTCGTTCCCTAGACTGGGGGTACGCTAGTCGACTGGTGTTGGACCTGACCAGGATCGACCTGCGAGTCTGCTGCTACCAGAGCTCCACTAATAGCTGGAAGTGATGCCTTTGGTTGTGGCCGATCGGGAAGTGAAGTTGGGCCAGGAAGAAGAAAAGGCGTGGACTGATAAGGGGCTTGGTTTTTTGCGAACTGAAGGTCAGTTGTTAACCCAACTTCACCTGGTGGAGGAATTGATGTTGGAATGTGAGATCCCTTTTCTATCCGAGCGAGGAGGTTGTTCATCACTCCTTGCTGATGTTTATGAAGTTCACCCTGGGATTCCATCTGATTTTTGAATTCAGCCAAGATTTTATCCATGTGTCCCTGGTAAGGTATTGGGACGCGTCTTCGTGGGAGGAAGCCTCATGGCTCGCCCACGCTGCTGCTGCTTCTATTGCATTTGCAAGTACAGGTTGAGAAGTTGAAGCATCCTTCTTCCACTTGTTTGCCATGGTCGGCTTAGAAATTGCTAAAGGCGGTCGAAGGTTGTAGGTTATGTATGCACGTTCCCCTACTTAGCGCGCCAAAGTGTTGACGTCAAAAGTTTGTCTATTGACAGTCAACCCCCAATCGTGTGTAGATCACACATGAGAAACAATCACAGAGTACAAAAAATAAAGACAGGGAACATGCAAGGTTTTTATAGTGGTTCAGCAAAGTCGGTGCCTACGTCCACTTTATATTTACTGGTTTTTTGTGGATTACAGAGTATAATGGCTTTTCAATGAAGAAAAGTAGATATTACAAAATTATTATATTGTTTTAAGCATACGGTTGTATGTTTCCGATATACCGTGCCTAAGTTGGAGGTGGAGATTTTCAACATGCCTTTCCATTTTCAACAATGGAGTATTTATAGGTGAAGAAGGCGGGATGAGCTAGGTGACACATGGCTTGCCTCTTTTGCGGAGCTTGGACACATGAAACTCGATCCAGTGGAATAGTTGCGGCGGGGGGACCCGGTCCACTGCTGAGTAATAGTTCTCTCGAAAATTGTGGCTTGCGTGGAACTTGAACTATGGTGTATCAAAAGTAGAGCTTTGGCTAGAAGCGTTGACCACTTTAATTGCTATGATAATCGGGCTTCCCTGGAGATTAGATGACTCATCTAGATATTTCCAAGTAAAATCTGATCGATCCGAATTTTGAGAAGAGGTTGACTCGGCCGGCCGGAAGAGTGATTATGCAAGAAGGAGATATTTCGCTGATTGAAGGGAGTTAGTTCGGGTCGAGCCTTACTTTGTCCTTTCGGTACTACGGACCGTCCGTTGAGGTCGGCCAATATAGGATGACGAGTCTTTTGACATTATGCTTCGATCCGTTAAACCGTGATAGCTTTTGCTAAAAAGTTGGTCAATATATATATATATATATGTGTGTGTGTGTGTGTGTGTGTGTGTGTGTGTGTTTGTGTGTGTGTGTGCGCGCGCGCGTGTCTTCAAGAGAAAGGGATGCTCCCCCTTTCTTCTATTTAATCGCATATCTACATACTTGATGGATGAATCCCTCCAAATCAAAATATCAAATAGAATTCAAGTATAAACTAAAATACTACTCGGTAAATAATGGATCAACAATTATAGAGAAGGAAATTCATTACTTCCACGGGACTCAAAAGCTACCTTAAATGGTACTTCTTATTCTATATATTGTAGACATCATATCATATTCTATTATAACTTTTTATTCTATATATTGTAGATATCATATCATGTTCTGTTGTCTATAATTGAGATATTCCAAATATACTGACATATGTTATTATTGTATATCTACTAAGGTGAGAGTTTTGTAAGTATATGTTATCGTTACAAGTCTATTTGGTTATGTGCATAATCTTGTAATTATGTTTTACAATTTATGTATAAACAACTTTACAAAGTCAAATACTATCATCTAATATATATATATATATATATATATATATATATATATATATATACACACTACTGCATATTTCATTCACATAGTGAACTACATGTGCATAGTTCAGCTAAAACAGGTAAAAAAGTGGTCAGTCACAAAAAGAAAAACAAACATGATAACAAATAAAAAGTATAACATCTACGAAACATCATCCTCAGATACACAATCATCGCTTTCCACCATGAAAGAAGCCATAATTTCCACATGAATGCAAATAATTCTTGCAAGATTCTCAGCGTAATCAGGTGATCCCGGAGAGAAAATGAACTTCCTATCCCAAGACATGTCCAGCAAAAGAATATGAATATGCATGTGTGTGTGTATAGTTTAAACTATTTCTTATATTTATTGCTAAATAATATGTATTACGAAATTGGTCAAATGTAATACAAACACGCGCGCGCACACACACACACACACACATATATATATATATATATATATATATATACACACACACACACATACATACATTTAATTGGCCATCATAATATGACATAGTGAAAAGGTGTGCTTCTACCTGATAAGAGGTTAGGAGTTCGAGGCCTATCCTTACCACCATGTTGGCATATTAACCAATTTTCAAAAAAATAATCAATTAGTATTAAATGATTATACAAATTATTTATTATATATAATAATTAATGCATGCAAAATTCAATTTGGTATTTGTTAAAATTACCAAACATATAAAGCAACTCATAAAAAAAGTTTTAGAAACTAATTGTCTAGTTTTGGTATTACTACACAAAGATTTTGTGGGACCCATGTCACAAAAGAAAATATTTTAGATTATTATTTCAAGGCTTGTATTTAAAAAAAGAGCAGTTAAAGTAATGGTCGAGGCCTTGAAATCCAAAAGCATATAACAAAATGCAAAATGAGATCTTGTATTGTTATTCCAGCTGAGGCCCTACAGAACAATCTAATTTTTTAACCCTTGTAGTTAACAACAATACATCCGTAGTTTTTACATGTCAAACATCTAAGTGTTAGAAAATCAAATTGTTAGTGGTGAAAGTAAAAGAAGATAAATAAGAATCTCATAATTGTGGTGAATAATATAAGTATATAAGACAATTTTACAAAAGAAAATTGAATTCTTTTGACATACATAATATCATAGTAAATAACCCAATAACAGCCTTGGACCGTTATAACAACCTTTCCTACAAAACACTGATGACTAAAATCTAATATGCACACAATGAAAGCATAAGGAATGTACGGAAGAACATCTAAACCCCAACTTCTCTCATAAAGCTTCAAAGCATCAATTCTAACTTGGAAGAAATGCTTGGTCAAACGTGAGCATTATCACAAAATAACGTCTAGGTTAGATTGAGAAACCAATGTGAGAAATTCAAATCATAAAGAACTAGATTTGTTAAATTTTATAAAGCTTAGAAAGAAAAGTATCTTGTAATTTCACACTGCATATAAACACGGATGAGATTTTACCTTGTAGTAACCAAAGCCCTTTATATCAAAATCAAGTGATATCATAATAAGGTATAAAGTCCACAATTAAATATATTTAAACAAAATTTCAGTTCTAATTAAATTGCATAATAGGTATATAACTAAGTTCAAAATGCACTTATTGAAGATTAAATTCGACTAAACAGCAAAATAATGGACTACCTTTCCAAGTGATGCACCTCTATAAATTACACCACAGGACCAGATATATGCTTGCTTCCTAGCTGCACAGGGCCAGCCTTCCCCTTAGTAGATAATACCAAATATCTGTGTATAAGATCGTATAGTTCTACAACTTCTGGAAATGACTACTAGGGTCATTTCTTATTTTCACTTCCTTTGTTGGAATTCTCTATGACCATTTTACCCTTGGCGAATTTTTTTCGTCTATAACTTTTAATTGGAAAGGAATTCAAACCTGAAACCACTTCATTAGATGTGGATAATGCTTTCCTATCCCGTAGAGTGGCATGTTAAGAAAAAGAATTACCATTTGGGAGGAATGGATAAAATAAGGTTTGAAGAGGGTTAAATAGCTTAGTTGGCAAAAAGAGGTCATTAATGGGTGGGTCTAAGAACCATTTCGGGATTTGGACTTATGGGGTCTGAATTAGATAGGAGAATCTTCTCCTATTCATTTTCACAACTCCCAAAATAGATATCACACCATATTATTGGATTCCACCTCCATAACCCTCCATCAAACCTTACTTTAATTAGCTAAACCTTGTCATTAGTAAAGATTAATTCAAATCAAGAGAAAAGCTGCTGCAACACCAAGGGTTTCATGTAAAACATTATTCACTAGATCTAAGAAGGCTTTGGTAATTAAGGTGAGTGATTATTACCTTTACTCTCTAACTGTGGTGTATTTTCCTGGAATCAGCTTCTAAAAATGTGAAAAAATGCTTATAAATCATTATTAATCACATTATCACAAATATGTAAGCTTGGGATGATTTGAATAATGTATGTGAAACCCATAATATAAGGAGAGGGGTTAAATGCTACCTTATGAACGTATGTCATCTTTCTTGTTTAATGCTTTGATTGTCTTGGCTGAACTATGTATTGTTTGAGTATGCTTTTGTATGCTAAATTCTTTCTTAGGAACACTTAAATGGGTGCAAACGACTAACGGGTGGCAGCTTTAATATAGGAAGTCAAGTGGTGGTCACCAAAGTAAGGATCGACATTCCTAACCTAGATCAGCATGAGACTTCTATGAGACAACATGGAAGGTCCCTGGAGACCAACAAGTTAGTTTCAAGTCGTTTGAATTTCGAGAGATTGAGTTGTCACGTGAGTAAATCCGGATCAGCATACTCTACCTAATGTAAGCCAATACTATCTCGGCTCAGTAAGAGGTGGAGTGCTAAAGGGTGGAACGACTAAATCCTGGACTGGGTAGATAAAGAAGATGAAGGGGGATGACCAAACTTGGATTGAGTTATATCGACCCAAGTCAGATTGGTACATCGATCGGAATATAGATCAGGAAGGTCAATCCAAGCCCGGTTGGTTATACCGATCTGGACTTTGATCGATACACATATCTAAGCCTGGATTGGTAATACTGATCTGAACTAGAGGGAGGAAGAATTTTAGGTTAAGCGATTTCTAAGAGAAAGATATCCCTCATGGTCCTGCAGTTCATGCAACGACCCTCTATGGCGATGATTCTACTTTCTGAACAATAACTTCAATACGACTATCACTCCGAGACATGAACCATGGGGAAAGTTACTCAGTTATGCTTCACTGTGGGGGCCACATGTAAAAAGGGTTCATCGAATCGTAAGGCTTACACATACTCAGTAATAAGGGATGGTGGGTGTGTGGTTCATTTGGATCTAGTGTGAGGTCCTCTTTTTTCCGGTGCGAGGAGATTGTTTCCAGGTGCGAGGAAACCGCAGAGACACACTTAGACTAGGTGCATGGTCCTTGTTCTGAAGTGTACCAATTGGAACACCTTGGTTCCTATCCCTTTAAATAGAAGGGATTAGGAACATTGGAGGCTGAGCATATTGTATATCCAATGGATTGAATGGGTGGACGTGAGGATGGATGGCATGATCGGTTGTTTTCTGTCACATACACATCTATTGACACTCAATGATATATGACCTTAGAGTAGAGCGCATTATTACATGTGCTAAGTATTTCGAAGCAAGGACAGGTTAGGTCTAACTCTTCATACCTATTATGTTACTTTTTTAGTACTACATGTACTATTACTCACAACATACTTTGTATGACCTAGATTTATATGTGTTGCTTCTTACCGCTTTGGGTGGTCTTAAGTGAGCAGACTAGAGACAAATTAGGTATGAACGAGTAGCTGTGCAATGGATGAGCAAGAGGTTATTCTATATATGGTTTTATTATATACCCTGCTTACTTCCATTGTTTACTACTTTAGACATAGTAGTATTTATGTAGAGATAGTTTGTTCTGAATATCTAAATGTATGAATCTATTATAATTATTTTATATTTTGGATCTGTTGCTCTGATGTTATTAGCTCATTATCATCTATCTACTGTCTCACTTTTTTACATCTATTATGTTACTATTATATTTTTCCCATGCATTCTGAGATATGCGACAAGTTTCTCGGTAATTTTTCTTATTTGACCTTTATGACCTCCTTATATTGGCCGAACATGGCCAAAGTTCACTATTTGGGTGTTGGAAATGTAGGACAGACATTACTTTTGGTATCAGAGCTTATGTTACATGGTTTAACCTAAGTGGGAATGCCTGGGAAGAGGGTATACATATACGAGAGCGCGTACTTATAATATAATTTAGTTTTCAAAACTATATATATGTATGCATGCTTAAGGGTAAAGTCGCACTGCACACATGTGCTGCTAAGTAGGATTCCTTGGAAGGGAGAGTAATTGTCTTCTTTACAAGCTGAACGATGAATCATTAAACATAGTATAATGTTAGGAACTCCACTTCTAGAGTTAAGGAAGGAGCAAGTTCGGGGGCTAATGATGCTAATACTCTTGATATTTAGACCATGTTCATTACTTTCATTTGGGACATGCTGAGGAATGCCCAAAAGCTGCGCCTAATATTGTTGAGGTAGTGGTGCACTAGTGCAGGTGCCTAGAGCTAACTTTTCTAAGATTAATAAAGACTTACTAGTTTGGATGGTAAACAGTTCCGAGGAACGGAATCAACTATAGAAGTTCAGGATTGTCTCGACACTTATGAGAGCATCTTCGAGGATCTTGAACTTAATGACGATAAAGAGGAGCGTGGTATCGCGTCAACTTCAAAACTGGGCTATGAACTAGTGGAATGCCATCAAAGCTGCTACTCCCGCATACCAGTATACTTGGGATTAGTTTAAGGCTCGTTTATTTGAGAAGTTCATTCCGAACGCTTAAAAGTCAGAACTATTTTGGAAATTTGCCGCACTTGTGTAGGGAGATAAGAATGTCTCTTAATATATAGCTGAATTTGGCGCTCTATCGAAGTATCTGATGTCTTTCATCGACAATCCCAAGAAGAAAAACGAAAAGTTTATTAATGGTTTGGAGGAATGCTTAGGGGAAAGGCTTATTAATCATATAGATGAAACTATCGAGTCCATCGTTGGGAAATCTATAAGGCCTAAAAGCCTTTACCATAAGCCAAAGACTGAGGTTGCTGTCATTCAGAAAGAAGAGCCAAAATCATAGATGAGCGGTAAGGGAAAGAAAAAGTGGCCTAACAAAAGGAAACCTTTCCATGCTAAGGATAGACATAGGAAGAAGTCTAAGTCTGAGATGTGTCACTTCAAATATGGAGGGAAAGTCCATTTCATTAAATACAAGGCGGGGGAGGAGACATGCTACAGCTGCAGTAAACATGGACACCTTAAGATGGATTGTCCCGATGCACCTAATAGGAGTAGATGGTGAAGGCATATGCTATTAATTCCATTCACTCTTCATCAAATGCCCCAACAATGGTGGAGAAGGGAAAAGATGTCATTATTCAAGGTATGCATTCCATTTGTAATATTTCTATTCGAGCTTTGTTTGATACTGGGGCATCGCATTCCTTCATATCTAACAATTTGGTAGGTTAGTTGGGATTGAAACCTGAAATAGTTGACCAACTATTAGTTGCAGACAAACCCTATTAGTGGCTCTACCAGCTTTTGTATGGTTGGTTGGGGGTTGATCTTATCGAGTCATGGATTCACTTTGGAATTTGATTTTTTTTGTTTTGGGTTTCATTGGATTTCGTATTATCCTTGGAGTCGATTGACTCTAAAGGTACATGGTAGTGGTGGATTCTGAGAGGTCCTTTGGTGACCATTGGGGAAGATGATGGGCAGAGGGTAGCTGTCTACTTAGTGATGAGGTGATGACTAGTTTTCTATATTTGCTTGATACTCCGCAGGATGAGTTATTGAGTGTACCTATTGCTGGTCAGTACCCCGACATCTTCTAGGAAGTGGTCGGATTTTCACAACATATAGAGATCGAGTTCCATATCGATTTAATGTAAGATGTCAGACCTAAAGTAATGCCTCTTAGGAGGATGACACTTTAGGAGAAACAAGAGCTTGAGGTACAAGTGAATGACCTTTTAAGGAAAGGGTTTATTCGAAGAAGTATATATGAGTGGGGAGAACCAGTTGTATTTCCTATGAAGGCGGACGGTTCTCTTCTTTTATGTGAAAACTACTGTGAGTTGAACATAGTGGTGAGGAATAATAAGTATTATCTTCCATGTATAGACGAATTGTTTGACCAACTGAATAGTATAAAGATCTTTTCACGGTTAGATCTCGTAATGGGATTCCATCAGTTGCAGGTAGCAAAGGAAGATGTGCTTGTAATGGCACTCCGGATGCCATCTGGATTCTATGAGTGGTTGGTTACGCCATTTGGGTTGACCAAACGCATCGGTATACTTCGTAGATCTCAAGAACCGTGTGTTCAGGGTCATCTTAATAAGTTTATACTTGTGTTCGTTGATGATATTCTTGTCTATTCACCGACAGAGGAAGAACACAAGGAGCATTTGACGGCTGTACTGGAGGTGTTGAGAGAACACCAATTAAAAGCTAAACTTTCTAAATGTCACTTCTGGAGGAAAGAAGTGAGGTTCTTGGGTCATTTTTTTGGGACATGGCATTTTCCTGAACACTACAAAGATTGCGACAGTGCAGGATTGGATTATACCCAAGAATGTTACTGATGTAAGAAGTTTCTTTGGATTGACTGGTGCTACCATAATCTTATCTTAGATTTCTCTAAGATAATAGCACCATTAACTTAGTTAACCAAGAAAATCATACTTTCATCTGGGATGTGAGGTGTGAGCATGCATTTATAGGTCTAGAGTTAGGGTAGATGGTGCCAATGTTTGTTATTCCTCGTGGGAATTAGGAGATTATGGTACATATCAATGCTTGTGGTATCGGTCTGGATGAGGTACTAATACAAGGGGCCAAGGCTGTTGCTTATGCAAGTCAGCAACTGAAGCCTCATGAGAGGAGATATTCCACCTTTGATTTGGAATTAGCAGTGATTGTCAACGCAATGTAAATTAGGAGACACTATCTTCTGGGAGAAAGGTTAGAATTGTTTACTACCCATAAATCATTGAAGTACCTCTACTCACAAAAGGATCTTAACCTTCGCCAACAATAATGGTTAGAGTTCTTAGTTTCCTATGATTTTTATATCGCATATATCTCGGGAAAGGGCGGTTGCTGATGCTTTGATCAGAAGACATGCCAACCTAGGGGCTTTGTTCTTGGAATAGAGGCAACTTGAATACATTTTTTGATATGAATTTTGACCTAAATGTGAGTTGGAGCAAGAGATGTTTGCAAGTTTAACAATCTAACAAACTTTGATCGAATGGATTGGTTTGATTCAAAAAAGTGATCCTAGATTGGCAAAGATCCTAGATTGGCAAAGATCATTTCCAAGATAGAGATTGTGTTGTTTCCGAGGGTATGAGGATATATGGACTCGACCGCGATGGTTGGCTTGGTAAAATGAGAGATTTGTCTTAACTCACCTCGATGGGATGAGAGATGAAGTACTTCGAGAATGTCATCATTCGAAGCTGAATATATATCCTGATGGTAATAAGATGCGCTATAATATGAAGCTAACATACCACTGGGAAGGTATGAAGAAGGATGTAGGGACATTCATCTCTAAATACATGAATTGTCAATCGATTAAAGTATAACATAAGAAGCCCGGTGGCTTGTTGCAACCACTAGAAGGTCACAAATGGAAGTGGGTGCAAGTCTTAGTGGATTTCATTGATGGGTTGCCAATTACTCTTGGGGGATATGATAGGATTTTGATCATCATGGATCGACTGACCAAGAGTGCCTGATTTATACCTGTTAAGTTAAGTATAACGACATCTAAATTGGCTGAATTGTATGTGAAATGGGTTTTAAGATTTCATGGAGTACCAAAATGTATTACGAGCAACCGAGACCCATTGTTTACTAGTAGGTTTTGGAAGAGTTTACAGGAAGCTTTAGGTCAAAGCTATACCTTAGTACAACGTAACATCCTCAAACTGATGGTCAAACTAAGAGAGTGAATCGTATAATGGAAGATCACTTACAAGCATGCACCTTAGATTTCGGAGGCTCATGGGACAATCATTTGCACATGGTGGAATTCGCATACAATAATAGCCATATGTATAACATTGGAATGACACCGTATGACACTTCGAATGGTAAGCTATGCAACGCTCCTTCATGTTATTTGAAGCAGGTGAGGAACTGGTATTTGGGCCAGACATAGCTAGAGAGACCTCTGAGAAGATTGAGATCGTTCAACAACGGATGATAGCTGCTCAAGATAGATGCTGATAAGAGACAAAAATATTTAGAGTTTTCTAATGGTGATTTAGTGTTTGTCAAGATTTTTTCTTTCTCCTCTCCACCATGATTGTTATGTATGTATGGTTGATTTTGATGCTTTGGTAGGCATGCAGGATGACTTTATTAACTTGTTTAGGGATTTCGAGCGTAAAAGTTCCTTAAAGGAAAGATTTAGCGACCCATATTATACATATCAGAGGATCGTAGGATATTTATATTATTTATGTACGAGGTCGTATGGTTCTATAACTTTGGGAAATGACTATTAATGTTATTTTTTGTCTTCATTGTTTTAGCTGGAATTCTCTATGACCATTTTACCATTGGTGAATTTTATTTTGCCAATAACTTTTGATTGGAACGGAACCCTGACCTGTAACCACTTCCGTTTGATCAAGATGATGGTTTTTCATTCCATAGAGTGGCTAAATTAAGCAAACAGACTTATCATTTGAGAAGAATGGATGAAATAAGGTCTGTAGAGGGTTTAGCACTTAGTTGGGCAAAAAGAGCTCACTAGTGGGTAGGGCCATTACCTATTTCAGGATCTGGACTTATGGGGGCTAAATAGGGTAGGAGAATCTTCTCTTATTCATTTTCACAAATCTCGAAGTAGATCGCATTAATAACTTTCACCTCCCTAAGCCTCCATTAAACCTTACTTTAATTATCTAACCTCATCATTAGTGAAGATTAAGTCAAATCGACAACAAATCAAGAGAAAGCTGCTGCAACACCTAGGAGTTTATGTAGAACATTATTTACTTTGGATCTAAGAAGGCTTTGATAACTAAGGTGAGTGATTAGTACCTTTACTTACTAGCTAGTGTATATTGTTCTATAATCACCTTCTAAAAATGTGGGAAAATGCCTACAAACCATGTTTAATCATATTATTACCCATATGTAAGTATGGGATGAAATGGGTAACTTTTGTGAAACCTAAATTTAAGGAGGCGGCTGAATGTTACCTTATGAACATATGCCATATTTCTTGTTTAATGCTTTGATTGTATTCACTAAACCAAGTGTTGTCTAATTATGTTCTTGTATAGTGGGGTCTCATTTCCAATCCTTTCCGGGTTGTCCCTCTATTTCTGTCTCTGATCCGACCCTGTTGGCTTTTATTCCCGAATTATTTCTTCCTTTGGATAGTGTAGATCTTGTCGCACCTCCTTCCACAAAAGAGATACGTGCTTGCGTCTTTGCACTTAGGAAGGATAACGCTAGTAGGCCTAATGGCTTCAATAGAGACTTTTTTCGGAGTGTCTGGCCGACCATCTAAGCAGATTTTTGTCTTGCTATTCGGTATTTCTTCTCCGGTGGAGCTCTCATTCAATGGTGGACTTCCACCAATTTAATTCTTATTCCCAAGTGCGCAGATTTTCACTCGATCATCTTGTGTAACTTCCCTAATAAGGTTATCTCAAGGTTCTAGACTCTCGACTAGCACCGTTTCTAGAATGTATTATTTCCTCTTCTCAAGAGGGGTTTGTAAAAGGGCGATTGATCATGGATAACGTCCTTTTAGCCCAGGAGTTGGTCTCCCAAATCGATCGGAAGGTCAGGGGTTCTAATGTAGTCGTTAAGCTGGACATGGCTAAGGCTTAGAATCATATGTCTTGGTTCTTTATCATTAAGGTTCTAAGGGATTTCGGCTTTCTGGAATCCCTTATTGATATTATTTAGAGGCTTATTTCTAACTATTCATTTTCCGTTCTCATAAACGAATTGGCCAACGGGTATTTCAAGGCGGGTTGGGGATTTCGTCAAGGAGACCCTCTTTCCCCCTTCTTGTTTGTCATCACTTCCAAGGATTTTGTGCGTGGATTGCATTCACTTACAAAGAAAGTCAGATTCAAAGGTTTGACAGTCCTAGGGGTTGTCCTCTTATCTCTTCTTTATCATTTGCTGATGACATTATGATTTTTAATAATGGTAGTCGTCGCTCGGTCCGCCGACTTCTTTGCCTCATTTAGTAGTACGAGAGGTGTTCGAGCCAACTCGTTAATTCAGCTAAGAGCTACTTCGTTTCCATGAAAGACTTGTCTTTAGTTAGATCTTCGTGGATCGAAACCTTCACCGGTTTCAAGGCAACCTCTCTTCCTTTGTCGTACCTCGGTATTGTCCTATACCGAGGTCAGAAGCTCAATGCCATTTTTGATCCTCTAACTGACAAAGCCAAAGGAAAAATCATTCGCTGAAATGTGTCTCTTCTTTCTCAGGCAGGAAGACTGGTTATCATAAAGTCGATATTGGACTATATAGGATTGTATATCTTTGCTGCTATGACTCACACCTCTACTTTCTTCCGCTCTTATCGGTCGTTGGCATCATCCTTTTTTTGGGGTAAAAAGGACATTGCTTATCGTCATCATTGGATTTCTTGGGACATTATTTGTCGTCCCAAAAGTGAGGGAAGCTTAAGTCTTCGAATTCCAGAAGATATCTGTACTATCTTTGCTTGCAAGATGTGGGCACGGTTTGGAGCGAACGATTCCCCATAGGCGACGTTCCTCCTTCCACAGATGCAATCCGTGAAGTCCTTTTTAGATTCTCATGGTAGTGGAACTGGGTGGGATGTCAGTACTTTCTCGATTAAGGCGGCGTGGAACTCGGCGAGGTCCCCAACTCCACGCCTCCATATTTTTTCTTTCATATGGGATGTCCGATTACCTCTGAAAGTCTCTCTGTTTATGTAGAGAACCCTACATGATGGGTTCCCAGTAGACCAGAACCTACGGAGGATTAGCATTTCAATCGTGTTTCATTACAGATGCAACGGTTCTGGTGACTTAGAATCCATAACTCTTTTGTTTTTTCATGGCTCTACTATTAGAGCTGTCTAGAATTACTTCAGGAACTTGGTTGATCTGCCACTTCTCTTGTTGATTTATCGAGAAACTGGTGGGCTGATATCTCAGGTAAATCGATTCGCTCGATCCTTTTTCGTCAGATTCATTGTCTTGTCTGTCGGCATATATCGTGCTTGCGGAATAAAGCAGTATATAATGAATTGTCAATGGATCCTCCTACCATCATCGGAAGGGTAAGGAATGATGTTTTCCTTGCGTTTCGTGATATGCCATTTAAGGGAGCAATTGGCTCCCGCTGTAGGAGGTTGGCGGGTACATTTGAGGTCACCTCAATATTGTTTATGCCAAGGGCAGGGATTGGTTGATCCCTTACTTGTTTAGAGAGCGGGATACTCCCCACACTCTTCTACATATACACCTGACCCCCCTCTTTTAGTTCTTATGTTGGTTGCTAGTATAGCAGATCCGAGATGTTCAAGTACTTATTAGATCTTACCTCTTTGGTCTTTTGGATGCTGATGGTGCAGCTTCGGAGCTGGAGCTTAGCCACGGAGGGGATTGGAGCTTACAAAGAGAGGAGAGATGATGGTGCAGCTTCGTCCTTTGTCTTATTGGCTTGTCTCGTCTACATCCTGCAGTTTCAACTTAGATCTGTGGAGCTGTTGACGCTTGGGTGTCGCCTTTGTGAGTGGCTAGCGGCTGTTCAGTGTTCGATGAGCTTGGTCTTTTTTTGGCTAGGGCCATCCGTAGTTGTATTTGTTTTCTTTCATTATTGTGTTTGTGTGTGCACAAATTTTGTATCCATCTCTACAAATCTTTTTTTCTGAGATGTTGCAGAATGACTAGATTCTCCATTTTGATATATATATATATATATATGCTTTTTATGGTGGTGATAGCATTGATTACTATTAAGTATACACCTGCTAAATATAACTGTAGACGACAAAAAAAAACAATAATGTTGGTAAATACTTTAAACCTTTCAGGTAGTGCTTCCACTGAAAATCAATAATAGTACATTCTGAATATAGTATTATACCCACAGTCAGATATTTTTACACATAATTAGTAAACTTCCAAGTTTGAATAATTAAAAGAACCAATGAGTCGAATATAATTTGAGTTCAATATTTAAGAGCAAGATAAGTTGATTCAATACATTTTGCGTACTAACTTTACCTATCACATGTTAACTACACCAAATAAGCATTCCAAAAATTAGCAGCCCTGTAACGTCCCGTATTTTTGGTAGTCAGGTATTTAAATTATTTTATTTCCTAAATATTGATTTGGATTTATAATATATAATACGTTTATATAACGATATTTGAACGTATAACTTATATATACTTATAAAATGAACTCGAAACGTCGCGGTAGTTCGTAATTTACGATTTGAATTTCAATTGAATATACATGGTTCGATATAAGTAGGAATTATGTGAAATAAGAAACGTTAGAGTCAATTTGATTATAAATTCTTATTGGAAGAGAAAAGTGGAGATTTCAAACAATCGCTATGGAATTCGTTAGTAAAATGATAATGTTTATTTAATAAATATTAAGGATTTCACATATATATTCGAATATTGTTTAGCTCGGGATTGTAAATATTGAGTTTAAAATATATATTGATTTATTTTAAAACTGTGTGATATCTTATTTTGAGATATACGATAATAATAGTTTATTATTATTTATTTTGGATTTAATTATATTATATTGATATTATATAGGCCTTAAAAATGTTTACTTTTAAAACGACCTCTGTTTTCGACGAAACGAGTTTTATTGGAATACGTATAACTAGTTATTTCAAGATTTCCAATTTGGAGCCAATTGGAATTGTTTTATTCATGCGTTCAATTTAAGGGTGAATCAATGAATAAATTGAATATAAATTAAGGTCGTTTTTGCAAACAAAGTCTGAATTTAACGAAATTAATTTCATTAGGACCAGAACGTCAAAACGTAGCGGTATGTCCATTTTCGTTGCGGTCGGAATTTTCATGTGACGGTACGAGTATAACAGTCAATGGTTAAAAGCGGTAGAGTTTAATACCATAGGAAAATATAAAATAAATTCTTACATAAGCCCTAAATAAAAGTACATTCATACCTAATATATCCAGACCCACTTGCTACCTACCAATTATGCAGCTACTTAAAATATCAAGACCTTCTGAAAACCTTTCACGCTACAATAACCTTCTAGATTTGGCCCACCTAATATAAACCTGTTTGCACTTCTAACCTATTGATAAGAAAACTCAAATACAGGTTACCCATTCCTTCATGCCAAAGCAAACTTATGATGCTACTTTCTTCTCTCATTCATACCTTACCTAGTTCGAAAACCATGCAGACCTACATATTTTACTGCATACCTAATTGGCTATGATGGAGCATTTGAAACAACGTCGATTCTATCCTTTAAATTTCCCCCTGTATATATACCCACCGCCACTTTATATTTTCATTCAAGCCAGATCCAAAAACTCTCTGTCTAAATGAAAGAAAGAGTAAAATGTGAAGTGGAAGAAGCAGTGGGGAACAAATATAAAATGTTGAAGATACATGAAGGGGGAAGCCTACATTTCTGAATGTAGCAAGGGACGGTTTGGATATTACCAAAGCAAGTCAGAATGGGACTGAGGACGAGACAATCTGGGGTGGCGCGTGTAAAGTGGAGGCAGTTGCTGTTGTACGGATGCGGCGGTGAAGGGTGGTTCTCTAATGGGGATGGTGGGTCTCGTGATCAGTCGAGGAGACAGACATAGGGAGTTACTGTTGAGTGGGGAAGTCGTCATATTTGCGTGAAGATTTAGGGGAACTCACTGGTTTTGGAAATAGTGTGAAGCAGGGGGTCTTGGATGGATGAAGCTGCAAGTGCAATAGTAGAAGGTGGTTGTTCGAAAGTCAGTGGGAGGAAAAGAGAATGAGCATGAGCAGACAGAGAGGAAGAGGGAAAAAGTAGTGGAGAGAGGCATGGTAGTAGAGGGGTGGGAAAGAATGGAAGGTACAGTGCGTGTTCCAAGTTCTTATGTGGGGGACTGGCAGTTCGAAATGGTGAAGTGGGTGCGAGGAGAAGTTGTGTTCAAGATCAACGGTAGCGTTGGAGGAGGGGACGAGCTGCAGGTTGGTGACGCACTGGGTGGCATTCAAAAGGATTTCGCATGCAGGTGAAGGAAGAATATTATTAAGTGCCTAATTAAAACATATGCTTAATCCTTTATTAACATACATAATGTAGATTAGCCGATTGAGGTATAGATATATAAACATGGGGAGGTAAGTCCTTAACAATAGAGAGTAGCAGTACTACCAGGGAAGAAATTGTCTAACATACCTGATTTGTTAAACACATAAATAACAGTTAGTTTGTTTAGTTATGATATATAGTGGACCAAACTATGCGGCGCTTAATAAGATAAATTAACACGACCTATTTGGTATAAACCATAACTGACGATATATATAAAATTGACGGCCAGACCCTATATTCATGCTTAATCATGTATAATATAACATTTGATTTTATTAGAGCGTAATCAACGTTAAATATTATAATTAGTTAAGGTTTAATTAATTAAAAGGAATGATCATATAATTTGCGTAACCCATTTTTATTAGCAGAATCAAACAAAACAGAAGACGTCGGAATCATCTTAACGAGCGCTTCACTCTGAAACAGATTTGGATGAGTTTGGAAGCAACACACCCTCATCAGTTTTTTCTTCAACTCTTCCTCCACAAAAACTCTCTTTCACCTCCAACAAATCGCATCTCCTCTCACAACACACTCTCGTCAGTTTTTGTATGCTTTCCCCTACGTGATACCAAACAAAACCCTCACTTTCTAGACCCAGATTTGAGCCTTTTTTCCATGAGAAATAGATCTGAGTTCTTCAAACCCTACTTTCTTCAACCGCATCACTCCAGCACGCAGATCTCACAAATCGATTTTGACTACCTCCTCTCAAAGGTTTTAGGGTTAATAGGTAAATTCAACTGTCAGCCTATGTATTGGCGAGAAGTACGGCTTTAACGTGGAGTTTCTTGACTTGCAGCAACTCACTCAGGTTTGGTTTGTTTTCGCATTTAGGCACTTGTGCCTGTGATGGTACTTGTTGGCATTTGGGTACTCAATGTATTTCAAGAATCGTCTTGTTGGAAGATTGTTACTTTTAGATTCGGTTCTGTGCTACTTGCGTTTTCTGTTGTGGTGATTGGTTTCTTTTCAATGTTTGGAGCTCAGGTCCCATGCTATGTATTTCATTTCTTGTTTTACCTTGTTCACATTTGTATTTTTCTTTTCTGGGTCATCACCCTGTCTATTGGCTACAAATGAGATGCATTGCACTGACGTGGCTGACCTTTTTTGTGATGTGTCTACATATTCTCACTATTCGTGAACAATTGTGAGCCTGCGATGTTTTTTTAAAGGTATTTTGGGTGCAATATAAATGTCAAGGGTTAAGTGTGCTGGTATATTGTGGACATGGTTCATCATCGGCACAAGAGATGCTTTGCACACAACGTCGTTTGACACTTGTGGCCATTTTCTCCTCTTACGCTGGGCATTCCATTTTGGCCTTTTCATGGGACTTTAGAGCTTTGCTTTGAAGCCGGGAGGTACCTCTGCTGAAGTCATAACGTGCTACATCTTTTGCTATGGTCACCGAAAATTTATGTAGCTGTTGTCATGTTATGTCATACTACTCCATGCTGCAACCCATGTAATAGTACTCTACTACACAGTGTTCCCATATTCTTATTTTTGGCTTGTGTGCACTTATGTAAACCAGTTCTGCTGAAGTATGAAATCTAATATGTAATCTCCTCCCTACGTGGAGTGATATAGTAGTCTAGTAACTTAAACTAGCTCCGGGTTTGTAATCTTGTTTAGATTTAGTGGACGACCCACTCTAAATGCCTTAAACGGTGGACGGTCCACCTTAAAAACCGAATTTAGCTGACTGCTAACTACATTCACCTGTACCATATTGTAATTTTATTATTAGTCATAATAAAATAGTGTTACAGAACACTATAATAACCGGTCGGCTATGCCAAAAAAAATCTTATGTTAAGTAGATTTATAAGCAGAACTTAACCCAATGGTTAAGAGTGGGATAATGGTTTTTAAGAACAATCAATTGGAATTATTTAATTACTTATATTATCAATTATATTAAAGTGAGAACTAATTGGAATCGGTTAACGGATTAATCGTGTGTTGAGTTGACTAAATTAACCGTTTTAACTGGTATTGATGATCAAATCAATTTGTTTTAGATTAATCTAATGAAATGGTTTAAAGAATATTAGTTTTATATTTTAAAAAAAGGGATTTAATATTTATTTAGTTAATTAAGAAGTTAAATACCTCTAAATAGTTAATGATGGAATAAATTATTATCTTAATTAATAAAAATATAAGTATAGTGTAATGAGATCTAATTGAATTGTGAAGGGAGTTTATGAACTGGTTTTATATTAAAACCGAGTTTTATAAAAAAAAAGTTATAAAAGGGATTTTTAAGCAAATATGATGCTTTAAATAAATGTTGAGTTAACATTTGAATTAAGAAATCGAGATAAAAAGGGTTTATATTAAACTAACAGTATATAAACGAAGTTTATACATTGAGATGAGGTATTAAAGAGTTGATTTTAAATTAGCGTTACTTAATAATAGAATTAAGTGAAATGAATGGAATTGGAAGAAGATTTTCAAAGTGGGAAATGATTGAATGGAGGAAAAGGGGGATAATATGGGTTGATGAGAGTTTATATAAGAAATTAAAATGAGTGGATCCTAACTGGAGATTGGTCGAGTTGAGTGATTTTCTGAGTATTTATCTGATGTTGATTTTGGTCTTCGGTGTTGATACTAAGGAGGTATTCGCTTACCAATTTACAGTCAGGGACCATTGAACGTTGAAGTAATGGAAATAAAAGGGATTTGAGAATATGAAATAGTATTTCCAAAGTAACGGAAATATAAAGAGATATTGTGAAATTATAACGATGTTTTCAAGATTTAAGGAATTAATGGGATGAGTTTTGAATACAGTTATTCAGATAGAAATTATTAGGTGTTGTTTTCGAGAAATGAAATAAAGGACATGTCGTAAAGATATTTTACGTGAGATTCTAACTGAATCCATAATAATTATATATATAAGCTTTGCAAATACTCTTAAATTGAAATAAGAGATAAACAACGTGTTTAACAAGATTTAGAAATTTCAATTAACCATTGTTATTCGTTTTCAAATTAAAAGGCCAAGTAATGCCGAGTTCTAAACAGTAAACTCATTTTATTCACATGATTATCTATTTGATAGTTAAATCACCGACTATCAAATCTGACATATACGATTGTTGGTACGAAAGACCGGGATCGAATTTATATTCGAAAACCATTCCAAACAGCGAATACGTAAAAGAAGATTATTGAAGATGGAGCAATTGAAGACTGTTGACCTTCATAAGCGGAAGAATTACTGATTGAATTTCTCTGGTTTAGCGGCCAGAGATATTTCGATAGTGATTCTATCGTGATTGGAATCTACGGATTGTAAGAACTACTTGCTACTGATCCTTGAGGTGATTCCTATATAAGGATGTGGTAGGAGGGTGCCTTTGGTTCATTATGTTCCTGGATGACTTATATGGACGGATGTCTAACAGAGTATTTCCTAAAAACCACGTATGTTGATTTTTACAAAAATTCCAAATTGGTGGCAAAGAATGGCCCTTCTTTTAAACCAAGAGTATATTTGTGGATGTCAATTAGTGATTTGACGGATATGAAAATGTGGCATTCAAAGTAAATAATAGCCAGATTTTCTAAATGTAAATTCAAACCTCAAGCCTCATCAACCGGAAAATTATAAAAATTAGGAAGGCAGCATGGCTATGTGGGTCGCGCCCATTAGGGTGTATAATTACTTATTTAGAGAAATTCCATTTCCTTCTTTAATCTATTTCGATGTTGTCCTTTTTTGGGAAACGGTTGCTGATCCCAACCGTTGGTGATATAAATTCGATACACTCAAGCGAAATGAGTGGTCGGTACTGTGTGGGTCGGGTTGCAAGACGTTCTTGTTGAACCCAGTGTATTTCCCTCTAGAGATACATTATCGGCAGGTGGTTCCATACCTTGTCATAGTCGAAATCCAATATTCAATAAGCGCCCACGGTTTTGATTGTATACTATATATGTAGAGCGTGAGATGCAAGCGTTCTGCTAGATTGATATTTATTTTTATTTAGACATTATTATAATATCAGAAAAGATATTAATTCCAAAAATGTTTTGGATTATCGTAAGATAAAAACCATCCGTATTTATGTGTGGATTTGGTCTTACGATTATCCCTTTTCTTTTGAAAAGATTTTTAATTTTAAAATCAAGTTGGATGATTTCCCTTAAAACTTTACGAGTTTATCTCACTCTGGTTCACCAGACCGACCCGGTATTTGTAATCCTTCGGTTAGACCGGGTTGTACAGGCCCAGGTTATCAGATGCTGCGAAGTCCAGAGACGAGCTAGAGAAGTTCAGATGTATTATATATATATGGTGTGTATTCTGCTGTGTATGGTATATGGGCATATTATTATAACTGTCCAGATGTGTTGATGTACTCTAATATTGTTAGTATTTTTAAAAGCTATAAGTAAAAAATTATTTCTATGTTATATTTTGTTCCTCTGTGATGTGAGACTCTGATTCTGTATTGTATTGGTTCTTCTTCTTCTATTCTTATATTTATTTCTTTCTGATCTCACCCTCTAGTTTCTTTCTATAAACGTTCATGTGTTTCCGGTGTTTGGAAGGTCGGCATGAGATACGGTAAATGTATTTATGTCGATTTTCGGGGCCGAAAATCTTCGGGTCATTACTGTGGTATCAGAGCACAAGGTTGAGTACTAACCTTGGCTCTGTGGCATAACTCGATAGAGATGGGGTTAGTAATACTCTAGATTTAGTTGAACATATATGTATGAGAGCGCATTTGTAAATTTTATAAGTGTTTTGTATTGTGTTATTGATTAGTTCGATGTTGAACTAGCAGCTAATGCAATATTGTTTTGTAAAGAAGGTAATTCAAATAATTTTACCCTAATTATATTTTTGTATAGAAATTAAATAGTTTTATCAAATTATTGAGATATTGGTGTGTTTGATCAATTTGAATATAATTCAAATTGGATTATGAATTGGAATGGTTAAATATAACCAGAATATTTCACATATGACATTAGAACTGAATGGGTAGTTTTTGAGATCAAAATTGGAGTGTGAACTAGAAGTAAACTAATTTGAAATTCAATTAGTTAATTGATGTGGAGTTGAGACTTAACTAGGTTAAGTTAAGAATGCATATTGGAGTTAAATGAGATGAACTTGGGATTTGGAAATCGAATTGATAATAATAAAATGTAAATCAATTGGGTGATATTCGATAGATAATTATATTATGTTAACCCAAGGTGAATATTAATATTGAAGAAAATATAAATTAATTGGTTTAGTTAAGTTGATTATGTATTGATTTCTGTTGTGCATTGTTTGATTGATTGTTTGTTAGATTGGTTGAATATAATTCATCAACGATTCAATAAAAGAGTTGAATGAATTTGTTTTCGATTTATAATAAATTTTATTTTTGGAAAATTAATGGGTTATAACACTTTTCCTACCTTAGTAATTTCGAAGATGAAATTATTTAAGGGGGAAGGAATGTAACATCCCGTACTTTTGGTAGTCAGGTTTTTAAATTATTTTATTTTATAAATACTGATTTGGATTTATAAATGGATTTATAATATATAATTCGTTTATATAACGGTATTTGAATGTATGATTTATATATATTTATAAAAGGAACTCGAAACGTCATGGTAGTTCGTAATTTACGATTTGAACTTCAATTGAATACACATGGTTCGATACAAGTCAGAATTCTTTGAAATAAGAAATGTTAGAGTCGATTTGATTATGAATTTATATTGGAAGGTAAAAATGGAGATATCAGCTTATGAATTATTAGTTATGTCCAATTCAAATTTTCTAACAGTCGCTATGGGATTAGTTAATAAAACGATAAGGTTTATTTTATAAATACTAAGGATTTCATATATATATATATATATATATATATATATATATATATATTCGAATATCGTTTAGCTCGGGATTGTAAATATTGAGTTTAAAATATATATTGATTTATTTTAAAACTATGTGATATTTTATTTTGAGATATACGATAATAATAATTATTTATTATTTATTTTGGATTTAATTATATTATATCGATATTATATAGGCCTTAAAAATGTTTATTTTTCAAACGACCTCCGTTTTCGTTGAAACGAGTTTTATTGGAATACGTATAGCTAGTTATTTCAAGATTTCCAGTGTGGAGCCAATTGGAGTTGTTTTATTCGTGTGTGCAATTTAAGGGTGAACTGATGAATAAATTGAATATAATGTAACATCCCGTAATTTATAACGATTTAATAACTAATTATTTATATATATATATTGGTTTGATAATTCAGAATGGTTTGAATTCAAATATTTGAACATTTAAATTAATATATATAATAAATGGGATAATAGATTTAATTTGCAAAAATGTTCGGAAATAGTTAAAATGTAGTATTGTGTAATTTGGATGATATACGATATTTATTTTTGTTTAGATTCGAGTTATAATATCGAATATATTTATATAAACTACCATTGAACGTAATAATTATAATATAATTATAATCAAGCCTGTAACGTCGTGGTAGTTCGTAATATTGAGTTTTGAACTTCAACCAAGTATACAGGATCTGTTATAAGTTGGATTTCTTCGAAACAAGAAACGTTGGAATCTAATTAATAGTACTTTTCTAATGGAGGAGGAAAATCGAGATTTCGGCTTATAGATTGTAAGTTAAGTCCAAATCAAATTTTCAAATAGTCGCCATGGATTCGTTTATAAATCATAACGATATATTTAATTATAGCTAAATACTGGTTTCTAATCTGGACAAGATATTTAAGATGTAGCTATAATTTAATTTTTAGAATTTTACTGTAATTTTTAATTTGGAAAATAAGAAACTTTTTATTTGAAGTATTTTACACCCTGTATCAGCATTTTGGGGTCCTACGGAATAAGCTAACTAGTCTATAGTATTATATTTTTGGGATCATGGCACATTGTTGGTCACAATGATATTTTTATTTTTGTTGATAGTAGTCCTTAAATGATAAAATTTTGTGTAGCAGGGCACCCATTATAAAAATAAATATGCATATCTATTGTTGATGTGGCTTGTATCCGAAGTATGTAACCCTGATTTCCATGTACGTTTTTAAGCGTGACTTAATTTGTTCATGCTTGTATCTTGACTTTGGTATTCCACGTCATGTAGTTTGCTTGAAATTTTGCGATAAAGCTTTCATTTATAAACACAATTATCTTTCCCTGGATCGTTTTGATGATACCACGGTCCGTCTATGTTGAGTTTATATTCGTCAACAATACTGTGCTTGTAGTTCAAATTAATTATTAGCATTGAATAAAGATTTAGAAATAAAATTTGATGCATAAATATAGTAGCATTGTGCTTATCCATCTGGTCATCATTTGTTAATAACCTTACAACTGTAAAATGATCAAGTTTACTATTCTATATGCTACGGCATGCATGTTAATATATGTGGGATAATGAAAAATATGCATAGTATTGTCCCTTGTACTAATCACATTTGAATGACTAAGGTCAAACCAATCAACGTGACACCCTTGTAATGCCAAAGTAAACTGCCTCTCCTTTTCGAAACACAGAAGAGTAGGCCTACGTGCCAAATACTTCATGTCGAAGTAAAGAAGAACATGTAGACAAAGACATCGTACAACCACCCTTTTTTCCTAAGAGTTAAGACGCAAATTACTCATGCAAATTCAAATCAGAGTGAAAACCTAGGAAGTGATAACACAGAAGCCATTCTATCCTACTTGTACCAGCATGCATAGTTGCTAAGGATCATCTGGCTATAAAAAGCATCAACGCCTTCTTCTTTTTTTCTTCTTGCTTCCAGAATATATGCCGCAAGTCACCTACGGCTTTAAATTTTTACAGTTTATCCTATACTTGTTGAGATTACTCCATTCTCGATTCAGTGCGTTCCCCTCCCATCTAGCTTCGTCCCCATAATAGTTGTTAAACTCAACCATCGTTCCACGATGTTCAAAATTCACAGTGAGCTAGGTTGGGAAAGAACCACGTTGGTTTGTTTCTAAAAAGGGAGTTCTTGTGAGTAGAGAGAGAAACAGCATAGAGAGCGGTGTACTATGTAGTGCGAGTTGGGAAGAGGGAGACAGTGTTGGGTTTTGCGAAGATGTGGGGGAAAGCTGGTTCGGTTGCGGCTAGTTGTTTGTTTATGTGATGAAAGCTGGTTCGGTTGCAGCAAGCTACGGGTATTTGCGTAACAACCTGGAAAATCTAAGCCAATTAAATTTTTTTAATTTGGTTATTTTAATGAATTTGGAGTAATTAAAATAATATATTTCAATTAAATAACGAGTTAGAAATAGTGCGACAGTTTTAAAATTTGAATTCGAACTTTGACTGAATGTATAGGATGCAAAATAAAACGGATTTTAGCGGAAAAAAAATGTTTAAATCTGTTTAAGAATATCTTTCTAAGAATCTGAAAAATCGAAATTTCATAGTGGGAATCAAAAGTTATGGCCAGTTGAATATTCAGAATGGTCGCTATAGAATAAATATAGCCCTTGAAAATTGGCATTTTGCAAACGACGACCTCCGTTTTCGACGAAACCACTTTTGTTGGATCCAGAATGTCAATTTATTGCTAGGTTTTAAATTCCATAATTTTTGGGATTAATATGTGAGCATGGCAAAGGAAAATGTGTTTGGTTGATTTCAATCAAATTGGATCAACCAGAAAATGGCCATTTTTCAAACGGTCTCAGAATTCAACGAAATCAGTTTTGTTGGGACTGTATCATCCCAACATAGCTAGATTTATTTTTCGGGAATTTTTGGAATAAGTATGTGGCCCCGGCAAATTAAAATGTACGTTCAAATAGAATTTAAATGTTATATATTTTAATTTGAAGAATAACTAACTATAACAGTCGAACGGGCCTACGAAACATATTCCATTATGTTCGGAATGGGGGTATTTAGCTAGGGGCGACAGTCGTTGGGTTTGAAATGAAGTTCATATGGAGAACGAATATTTTTGAGATTAAATAAATTAAATAATATAAAATATATATTGGGCCAATCAAAATAATTCGTTCACTTCATCGTTTCCACCCAAAACCCGTAAACCCTATATCTCGAAGGCGGCTCGTGTTCTTCGCTTCCCTCCTAAAATCCGGCCAATCCACTCAGTAAAATCGAAAGAGCTAGTTGGGGATTTTGAAGTGCTCTCTCTTCTCTTCAAATCCATACCAAATTTGTCCAGTATCGATTCGTATTCATTGAGATTCACGCCCCTGAAGTCATTGACTTCGATCAACTGCCAGGCCCTCCATGCTGCACCGAGTTTAACGCCACCCCCAGGCGCCGGAGCGCCTCTCCCGCCTCCTCGACGTCGTATAACCTGATCTTATCCACGTACTACAGATTTAGTGAAAAATCTAAACCTAGATTTGAAGAAATAGTTGAGGTATACGGCCTTGGTTTTTAATTAAAGGTTATAACGTTTTTAAGCGTTGTTAATGATGATTTTAGTATAAAAATCGTATCTTTAACATATATTATCGAAATTCGATGAAACAGGAAACATCGGACTCGTAGCGACATCATCTGCATTCTAGAAGAAGCTAGAACGTATTCCGAGCTCGCTACAAATTTCAGAAGGATTAAAATCAATGTGAGACTTCTAAATTCAAATATGGAATGTAAATGCGTTGTATGAATTATATGAGCGAAATATAAATTATATATGCGTTGTACACCTCATGTATGAGCGTTGTATAAATTATATGAGCGATGTATAAATTATACATGCGTTGTAAAAATCATATGTGTGTTGAAATGGAAATGAAATATATTTATATACATATACATATATATGTGAATATATATATATATACTCCCCTCGTCCACAGACCATGGACGGTATGAATTGATTGTGATGACGTGAAATTTGTTGACAATGCGAATAGTTGAAAATTAGTTGAAATGCGAATGGATGGAAATAATTGTTCGTGGTTGAAAATAATTGTTTATGGTTGAAACAAATGGGAATTGTTGTGGAAAATTCATATGATATGAAATTGATCTTAGATCATTTAGATAAGCCCCTTATGGAACGCCGCGAGGCCTAAGGTAGTGCGAGGAGCTGTACTCGGGACACTGCCGGTTTTTAACCCCTACCGTTATGCTGCTGAAATTTTCAGTAATATCTATGTGTTTGAATTATTTTCATGTGTTGAATTATATTCATGTGTTAAATAAATTGTTTAGATATTAAAAATCACATTTTTATTACGCGTATGAAGTGTATGAAATATTCGTGTGTTGAATAACATTCATGTGTTGAATAAATTCTTTGAAAGAAAAAATCACATTTTTATCATATATATGGACTATATAAAATACTAGTGTTTTAAATAAATTGTTTTAACTTCAAAAATAACATTTCAACCTTAGGTATGAAGTATATAAAATTTTCATGTTTCAAATAAATTGTTTGAACGATAAAAACATCATTTTTATTATATTTATGTACTATTTAAAATATTCATGTTTTGAAAAGGATTCAAGTGTTGAATAAAAGGATTGAACAATAAAATTAACATTTTATTGTGAATATGAAGTGCTAAAAACATTCATGTGTGGAATAAATATTTTGAACGATAAAAATATCTTTTTTATCATGTATACGACTCGCTAAAAATACACACGTGTTGAAACATATATTTTTCGCCAAAAATATCATTTTTATCCTATGTATGATGTGTTAAAAATAACCGTGTTTTGAAACAAACATTTATTCGCTAAAAATATTATTTTAGTTTAGTTCTGCATATATATATATATATATATATTTGTGTGTGTGTGTGTGTGTGTTGAACATGAATATGGATTAGCTGATAAGTAAAGAATATATTTGCGTGCCCAACAAATACGTAAGCCTTAATGAGTTGACCAGGCAATTTTATTATTATATAAACTCATGTGAATGCCATTGGATGCGGAGTGCTTGTCGTTCTATGTGAAATATTAAACGTCGCTATAGGATGGTAACAATTAATTTTTAACTACATTACATGGCATACTTCTTGAAGATAACATACCCTATCATATACCGCATAAGCATTTGGAGCTTATGTGACGAGGTGGAAGATATATCATACAAGCGAGAAGCTTGTATGGCGATGACTACATTTTAGGTTGAATTGAAGACTGACAAGGACTATATAAAATATAACGGTAAATTGCCAGATTAATAAAAAATCCACCCGGGTCTGGAGATGACAATAAACACATCTCTCTAGTCATTAAGGCACAAAAACCATTTATAGGGTGACGAGAATTTATTCTCTGGAGTAATGATCTATACACACTCCCCTGTGGACACCGGAATATATCACTATAAATAAGTGCATGCTTTTTAGGATTTATTGGGTGCCTAATACGGCCCAATAAATTTCCAAACCTCTCCCCGTACAAAGGACGTTATGGTGAAATTTTTTGAAATTTAAAGGAAAAACGATATGGAAATCATCAAATGAATTATATATATATATATATATATATATATTAAATAAACGAATCGCACAGCTGCAGTTCGTGTTTTGGAATTGTAATTTTAAACGATTATATAGAGAAATCCGACCATCGAATTTCCCCGAAACCGGAACCGTTGGGTTCGCTTTGGAAAAATCTTTCCCACGATATAAAGTTTGTTAAAATCCAACGGTTGGATTGTGTGAAATGTTTAATTCAAATCTGAATAAAAACAACACCAGAATGAATTATATATATATATATATAAATTAAATAAAACGAATAATGACGCTGCAGTTCGTATTTTGAAATCGTAACTTTAATCGATTATATCAAGAGATCCGACCATCGGATTTTCCCAAAACCGGAACCGTTGGGTTCGCTTTGAAGAGATCTTTCCAGCGGACTTAACTTCGTTAAGCTCCGACGGTTAGATTTTGAGAAATGTGTAAATCAAAATTAGAGAAAATAGCGCCAGGGGCCAAGTTATGGCCGGAAACGTCGTTTAATTAAATGACTTTATTTTTAAATAAATAAAAATAGCGATATATCGTTATAAAATATTATAGGTGATATGGAATGGAAATAAACCGATTCTACTTGGTTTGCTTGATATTTGATGGTTGAATGTGTTTGACATTAAAATTATATAAAGAACTGAAATGTGGGTGTCGAATAATTTAACCATGGACAGAATTTATTTGAATTCTAATATACGTGAATTAGTTGAAAGGCCCGAGTAATCCTCATTTCAAACAATTGATCGACGAATAAATGTTGAAGATATGAAGATGGTGCAAGACCGGTGATCTTTACATCGTGTAGTCTACTATTGATGCCTTTGAGATGGGTAGCTCCCTTGACGAGGTTACAGTGATAGTAGTCTGGACGTACTTGTTGATCGTCCGGATGTGTGAGGGCCTCTCTCTTGTATTGGACATACGGGATGAGGAATAAGGTGCCCCTGGTTTCGTTCAGACCTAGAACGGACTTGTAAATGGATGTGTGTCTGACGTGTATTCTGTGATGTATTCGTTGATCTCTAATAAATATTCATCTATTTGGCGGCGGAGAATTTATTCTCTTTCTTAACGCCATTCTCTGAGACGCACGGGCTCAGAGATTGTATATCGGTAGACATCAGTGGTATGGTGTGGATTGACAGCGTGGCATGCAAAGATGCAAATGATCAAGGCTTTTGTTGAAAAGCAGAGTCTTGTGGTTGATGATCAAAGCACGGCTTGGATAGAGCGTAGCTTTGTGTATGTCATTAATTCGCGAGCGTCACACCTCGGTATGAGTTAAAAATGGGATAAGGGAACCCAAGGAGGACATGACGTTTCTCCCTAGCAATGGGTGGTGTCAGCGTTTTACTAGCCCTGACATTATTGATTATTATACCTTTGTGGATATTGGAATGCGAGGCGGCTCGATTATACCGGTCTCTACAAAGCCGATGGATATGTTTGATAGGATCGGAAAACATGTGTTCAGGAATTGCCAATCCACTAACCTAAGTGTGGACCGGCCTTGGAGGATCCAGGGGTTGCCCAGAGGGTGCAGTCCGGAGACATTTGCTAGAGTGTCTCGAAGCGGAAAGGAGTACATCCCTTGCCTAGACTCATGATGGAATCTAAATTTCCAATACGAAATTACGGATTTGATTGTAACTTATATATGGCGACATAGTGACATGGGGCACTTTTGCCGTCTATGATTGATATTTATGATTGAACTTGCTTTTGAAACATATATGCACAAGTAATAATATCAAATGATTTTGCTTTACACGTATGACACATATTTTGGCCATTATAAGGTAAAACTCTATGCTCCGGTTTGCGTTGCATTGTGTGATGTGACTTGAGTCTTATAACGGCTTCATTTTTATAAAAAGCATTGCGTTGTTCAAAAGATTTACCTTATTTCATGCTCTAGCAATCACTGGAGTAAACCCGTGGTCCTATGATTTGCCTTGTTATTGTTGTTTAACCAGTTAAGTAGATTTCTCATACCAGTCCCATGACTAACTCGTAGTTTGTTTCACTTTGCGAACTCGGGTGCCCTTATTTTCACACGAGCAACCTAGTGATAGGTGACGGGTTATATTTTGGCTTTTGCACTGCAGCATGTAGTGCACCTTTTGGCTTGTATGGAGAGGAATTGACTTCTCAGTATTTTGGCTATTTGATATTCCGCCATTAGTACCTTATGTATATTATTCCGCTTATCGCGATGTAGACATATTTACTTCTATGATGTATCTATGAGTTATATGTCCAAGTGATCTTGATGTAGACTGATCATTTCCTTTTATGCACTAAGTTGTATCCTACATTGTGCTACTCTGATGTTTATTACATGTTATGATTCCGCTGTCATACTGATGTAAATTATTCTATTTCCTGTTTATGCTATTATCTGTTCTCTACTAATGATGATTAGTGTGTTATATTCCAATGATTATCCTTAATCCTGTTATACAGGGTTTTGAGATCTTCGCAAGTGGTATCAGAGCTTTGGTTAATCTTAGTTCTAGAATTTAACACATTAAACACCTCATCAAGATAGAATCAATAGTGTTCTAAGGTGAGTAGCTCATTAGAGATAGGATTATTAATGTCCTAGAATGAGCTAAGCAGACTAGTAAAATAACTTGATCAGTACATCGTTATCCTTCCATATATTCTTCTATTTTTACCATATCTTTATAAAAAAATCATTTCTGTGTGCTTGACTCTTTTCTTGCTTATGCAGAACTAACTTAGATGGCTACCTGAGAAGCTGCAGCTAGATGTAGAGCAGGCCGAGGAGGCCGAGGTGTAGGACGGGGGATTATCCCCGTTGTCCCAAAGCCTTTGGTTCGGCCACCACAACCCCCACGACCGTTTGATTTAGACCGAGTGGGAAAGACATATAAAATCTTGGGGGCAAGCCATTCTCGGGCACCGGTACTGCAATTGAAGCTTTGGGTTGGTTGAAAATTTGTGAGAAGATATTCAGGGGCATGGGTCTTGAGGACCATAGGAAAATCTTTATGGGTGCTTGGCTATTGCAAGACGAGGCCCAACTATGGTGGGACGCCTTCACCTTGAATGAGGAAGAGGTAGAGATGACATGGAATGAATTCAAAACACTGTTCAAAGAGAAATTCGTTCCAGAGCAAGAGATGGAGCGCTTGCATGATGAGTTTGCCAATCTCCAACAAGGAGATAACACCGTCTAAGAATATCTTAACAGGTTTACTCAGCTATCCCGCTATGATCCAGAGCTCATTCTGACAGTTAAGGAGAAGAATAAGAGGTTCATACATGGACTTCAGCACAAGTACCAAAATAGGGCCATGAGCCACGTTATGCTTGCATTCGCCGACATGGTGGACATGGTGTGTAATTATGAGAGCTTGGATTTTAGGAACATGCATTTAGATCGTGCAAAGAATCAATCGGGCAACAAGCGCAAGACTTCAGAAAGGCATCCCGAATCAAGCAATACAGCAGCAATTGCCAAGTCACAAACAAATAGGCCACCCAAGGGAAGTTGCTACAATTGCGGTCAAGCTGGCCATTACTCCAATGTACGCACCGCTCCGAAGCGGTAGTAGACCAACCAACCCAGCTCGAGTCAGAACACCCACAACCCAGTTGAGTGTTTCAACTGCCATCAGACTGGGCACATCAGAAGGAATTGCCCATTGCTTAAGAATGTTCAGGTTGTACATGTTTATGATGAGGTGAACCCGCCAGCTGCTACTCCGGGAGCAGGTAAACCTGATGTTTTGGGAGGTACCCTTACTATTAAAAATATTCTTTTTTCCGTACTATTTGACACTGGTGCATCACAAAGTTTTATTGCAAGTAACACTGTTAAAAAGTTAAAGTTAAAACTAAGAAAGCTTAAGGAATCAGTTAGAGTTCATAATCCGGTAGGAGGATCTATTGTTCTCAGCCTATATTGTAGAGTGCCCTTCTCTTATTATTATTTCCGGTTTTCTTTTGATTTGATCGTTATGGATTTTTCTGAGTTCGATATCATTCTTGGGCTGGATTGGTTAACGAGATATGAAGCCGAGGTTAGATGTACTGAAAGAATAGTAAAAATTAAGATAGGATTTGGAGATATTATTTCTATACCCTGCCACGGCTCAGAGACAGACAGGAAAGAATTTTGGTTCGCTCTGGAGGTTACTCCTACTTCTCTTGAAATATTCCTGTCGGTAAACACTATGCGGATGTGTTCGAAGAAGTCGAGAGCTTACCTCCGCAAAGAGAGATTGAATTCCGGATCGATCTAATTCCGTATTCCAGGCCAGTACTACATTCAATTCGAATAATGACATTAAAAGAAAAATTGTTTGATCAAACTCAACAACTTTTATGGAAAGGTCTGGTCAGACCCAGATTTTCTAATTGAGGTGCCACTGTAGTGTTTGTTCCTATGTCAGACGGTACTTTCCGATTGTGTGTTGATTACCGAGACCTCAACAAGCAGACGCTCAAGAACAAATATCCATTACCCCGCATCAATGATTTGTTGGATCAGTTGAATGGAGCGCAAGTATTTTCCAGAATGGACCTTGCTACAGGTTTTCATCAACTGAGAATTGCCGAAGAATGTGTTCCTTTGACAGCTTTCAGAGGTCCAGACATATTTTATGAGTGGTTAGCAATGCCATTCGGATTGTGTAACGCTCCAGCTTACTTCATTGATTTAATGAATAGAGTGTTCAAAGAAGTCTTAAATAAATTTGTTCTGGTATTCATCGATGATATTTTAATCTACTCCAAGTCAGAAAGCGAGCATGAAAAACATTTAGAACAAGTATTGGGGATTCTGAGAAAGAACATCTTCAAAGCTAAATTCTCTAAACGTATCTTCTGGCAAGAGGAAGTGAAGTTCCTTGGCCACATAGTGTCAAAGAAAGGGATTTCTGTAGATCCAAGCAAAATTACAGCACTTCAAAATTGGGAGCAGCCTACTACACCCACAGAAGTCCGAAGTTTTCTAGGATTGGCTAGTTATTATCAGAAATTCGTTAAAGATTTTTCGAAGATATCCGGTTCATTAACAAAGCTTACAAAGAAGCACGAAATATATAAGTGGACTCTAGAATGTGAGGAAGCTTTCCAGGAACTGAAATTAAAATTGATAATCGCTCCAGTATTAACAACTATCGATGGCAACCAGGGCTTGACGGTTTGTACGGATGCTTCTATTAGAGGTCTTGGTGCAGTATTAATGCAAAGAGGCCAAGTAGTCACTTATGCTAGCCGTCAGTTGAAGCCGCATGAGAATAATTATGCAACTCATGATCTTGAATTATTAGCCATCGTGTTCGCTATGAAGATATGAGGCACTATCTATTGGGTAAGAAATTTGAATTATATACTAATCATCAATCATTGAAGTATTTGTTCACCTAGAAAGACTTGAATACGAGACAACAACGTTGGCTAGAATTTCTTGCAGCGTACGATCTAGATATTCTGTATATGGCGGGAAAAGCTAATGTGTTAGCGGATGCACTTAGCAGAAAAAACGCAATCATCACCGATCTTATTATTACACCTTCATTAATAAACAAGATCGCCGTTCTTCAGAAAGACGATAATTTTGTTAAGGAGATGATCAAAAGAATACAAAAAAGCGAAGTCTCCGGTTTCCTAGTGGATAGTGAGGGAGTTCTGAGGTTAAAAGGAAGAATCTGTGTTCCCGACATCTCTGAGCTCAAAAGAGAAATGCTTGATGAATGTCATAAGTCCAAACTTTGCATTCATCCAGGAGTAAGTAAAATGTACAACGATCTTAAGCGCACATTCTGGTGGAAGGTGATGAAGAGAGACATTTCTTTATATGTTAGCAGGTGCTCTACTTGCCAACTAGTTAAAAGCAACCAACAGAAACTTGCTGGATTATTGCAACCGTTGGAAATTCCAAATTGGAAATGGGAACAAATTTCTTTGGACTTCATAGATGGTTTACTCCGAACCAGGAAAGGAAATGACAATATTTGGGTGATCGTAGATCGTTTCACGAAGACTGCCCATTTCATACCTGTCAGATCGAATAGAACCGCTCAAAGTCTAGCATAGATTTATTTCAAAGAAATTGTTAAGCTACATGGAGTGTTGATCAGCTTAGTCAGTGATAAAGATCCAATATTTATTAGCAAATTCTGGGAGGCATTTCAAGTGGAACTGGGGACAAAGCTGAACCTGAGCACCGCATATCACCCTCAGGCAGATGGCCAAACTGAGAGGGTGAACCATATACTTGAAGATTTACTGAGGGTTTGTGTTATATATTTTGGTGGATCATGGGAGGACCACTTGCATTTAGCTGAATTCTCATACAATAACAGTTATCAGGCAAGCTTGAAAATGTCGCCATTTGAAGCATTATACAGTAGACTGTGCAGATCTCCCGCCTGTTGGGTAGAACCTGGCAATAGACTTGTACTGAGACCCAATATGATTCGCGAAGCTTCAGACAAAGTTGATTTCATCAAGAAACGATTACAAACCGCTCAAAGCCGACAGAAGAGTTATGCAGATTCTAGAAGAAGAGATTTAGAATTTTCTGTTGGTGATTATGTTTATTTGACAGTGTCTCCGATGAGAGGAGTAATCCGATTCAGTAAAACTGGGAAGTTAGCACCCAGATTTATTGGTCCCTTTCCTATACTTGAACGAATTGGAACTCTTGCTTATAGGGTTCAATTACCTGATTGATTGCCTAGAGTACATGATGTGTTTCACGTATCTCAACTTCGAAAGCATGTACATGATCCAGATCTTGTTGTAGAAGAAGCAGCGCAACAGGACTTGGAAATTACCCCAGAATTAGCAGTTAGAAGAGACCCGATAAAGATTATTGGCAAAGAAACTAAAGATCTAAGGAATAAGAAGGTTCATTTAGTTAAAGTGCAGTAGAGTGGAGATCCTAGAGACTGTACTTGGGAGACAGAAGAAAGCATTAAGCAAGCTTATCCCAATTGCAGAGTGGACATCTCTGACTAACTCCGGTGCAAGGTACATTTACAATATTTTGCATTTCCGTTTTGTTTCCTACTTTACTACTGTTTCCTTTTCGGGGACGAAAAGTTTTAAGTGGGGGAGATTGTAACAACCCGGAAAATCCGAGCCAATTTAAAATTTTTAATTTGGTTATTTTAATGAATTTGGAGTAATTGAAATAATATATTTCAATTAAATAACGAGTTAGAAATAGTGCGGCAGTTTAAAATTTTGAATTCGAACTTTGACTGAATGTACAAGATGCAAAATAAAACGTATTTTAGCAAAACCAAAAATATTTAAATCTGTTTAAGAATATCTTTCTAACGAATTTGAAAAATCGAAGTTTCATAGCGGGAATTAAAAGTTATGGCTAGTTGAATATTCATAATGGTCGCTATAGAATAAATATAGCCCTTGAAAATTGACATTTTGCAAACTACCTCCGTTTTCGAAGAAACCACTTTTGTTGGATCCGGTATGTCAATTTATTTCTAGGTTTCAAATTCCATAATTTTTGGAATTAATATGTGAGCGTGGCAAAGGAAAATGTGTTTGGTTGATTTCAGTCAAATTGGATCGACCAGAAAATGGCCATTTTTCAAACGGTCTCAGAATTCGATGAAATCAATTTTGTTGGGACCGTATCGTCCCAACATAGCTAGATTTATTTTTTGGGAATTTTTGGAATCAGTATGTGGCCTCGGTAAATTAAAATGTACGTTTAAAATAAAATTTGAATGTTTTATATTTTAATTTAAAGAATAACTGACTGTAACAGTCTACGAAACATATTCCATTGTGTTCGGAATGAGGGTATTTAGCTAGGGGCGATAGTCATTGGGTTTGAATTGGAGTTCGTATAGAGGGACGAATATTTTTGAGATTAAATAAATTAAATAATATAAAATATATATTGGGCCAATCAAAATAATTCGTTCACTTCATCGTTTCCACCCAAAACCTGTAAACCCTATACCTTGACGGAGGCTCGTGTTCTTCGCTTCCCTCCTAAAATCCGGCCAATTCACTCAGCAAAATCGAATGAGCTAGTTGGGAATTTTGAAATGCTCTCTCTTCTCTTCAAATCCATACCAAATTTGTCCAGTATCGATTCGTATTCATTGAGATTCGCGCCCCTGAAGTCATCGACTTCGATCAACCGCCAAGCCCTCCATGCTGCACCGAGTTCAACGCCACCCCCAGGCGCCGGTGCGCCACTCCCGCCCCCTCGACGTCGTATAACCTGATCTTATCCACGTGCTATAGATTTAGCGAAAAATCTAAACCTAGATTTGAAGAAATAGCTGAGGTATACGGCCTTGGTTTTTAATTAAAAGTTATAACATTTTTAAGCGTTGCTAATGATGATTTTTGTATAAAAATCGTAACTTTAACATATGTTATCGAAATTCGATGAAACAGGAAACATCGGACTCATAGCGACATCATCTACACTCTAGAAGAAGCTAGAATGTATTCCAAGCTCGCTACAAATTTCAGAAGGATTAAGATCAATGTGAGACTTCTAAATTCAAATATGGAATGGAAATGCGTTGTATAAATTATATGAGTGAAATATAAATTATATATGCATTGTACACCTCATGTATGAGCGTTGTATAAGTTATATGAGCGATGTATAAATTATACATGCGTTGTAAAAATCATATATGTGTTGAAATGGAAATGAAATATATTTATATACATATATACAAATATATATTATATACACGCCCCTTGTCCACAGATCATGGACAATATGAATTGATTGTGATGACGTGAAATTTGTTGATAATGCGAATAGTTGAAAATTAGTTGAAATGCGAATGGTTGGAAATAATTGTTTGTGGTTTAAAATAATTGTTTGTGGTTGAAACCAATGGGAATTGTTGTGGAAAAATCATATAATATGAAATTGATCTTAGATCATTTAGATAAGCCCCTTATGTAACGTCGCAAGGCCTAAGGTAGTGCGAGGAGCCGTACTCGGGACGGTGCCGGTTTTTAACCCCCTACCGTTATGCTGCCGAAATTTTCAGTAATATCTATGTGTTTGAATTATTTTCATGTGTTGAATTATATTCATGTGTCGAATAAATTGTTTAGATAATAAAAATCACATTTTTATTATGCGTATGAAGTATATGAAATATTCGTGTGTTGTGTAACATTCATGTGTTGAATAAATTCTTTGAAAGATAAAAATCACATTTTTATCATATATATGGACTATATAAAATACTAGTGTTTTAAATAAATTATTTTAACTTCAAAAATAACAATTTTATCTTAGGTATGAAGTATATAAAATATTCGTGTTTCAAATAAATCGTTTTAACGATAAAAACATCATTTTTATATGTATGAACTATTGAAAATATTCATGTGTTGAAAAGGATTCATGTGTTGAATAAAAGGATTGAACAATAAAATTAACATTTTATTGTGAATACGAAATTATAAAAACATTCATGTGTGGAATAAATATTTCGAACAATAAAAATATCATTTTTATCATGTATACGACTCGCTAAAAATAAACATGTGTTGAAACATATTTTTTTCGACAAAAATATCATTTTTATCCTATGTACGATGTGTTAAAAATAACCATGTGTTGAAACAAACATTTGTTCGCTAAAAATATTATTTTAGTTTAGTTCCGTATATATATATATATATATATATGTGTGTGTGTGTGTGTGTGTGTGTGTGTGTGTGTGTGTGTGTTTGTGTTGTACAAGAATATGGATTAGCTGATGAGTAAAGAATATATTTGCGTGCCCGACAAATAGGTAAGCCTTAATGAGTTGGCCGCGCAATTTTATTATTATATAAACTCCTGTGAATGCCATTGGATGTGGAGTGCTAGTTGTTCTGTGTGAAATAATAAGCATCGCCATAGGATATTAACAATTAATTTTGAACTACATTACATGGAATATTTCTTGAAGATAGCATACCCTATCATATACCACATAAGCATTTGGAGCTTATGTGACGAGGTGGAAGATATACCATACAAGCGAGAGGCTTGTATATCGATGACTACATTTCAGGTTGAACTGAAGACTGATATGGACTATATAAAATATAACGGTAAATTGCCAGATTAATAAAAAAACCATACGGGTCTGGAGATGACAAGAAACACGTCTCTCCAGTCATTAAGGCACAAAAACCATTTATAGGGTGACGGGAATTTATTCTCTGGAGTTATGATCTATACACACTCCCCTGTGGACACCGGAATATATAACTTTAAATATGTGCATGCTTTTTAGGATTTATTGGGTGCCTAATACGACCCAATAAATTTCCAAACTCCTCCCCGTACAAAGGAGGTTTTGGCGAAATTTTCTGAGATTTAAAGGGATTAGTGAAATATTTGAAGTGAAAAACGATATGGAAATCATCGAATGAATTATATATATATAATTAAATAAACGAATCGCGTAGCTGCAGTTCGTGTTTTGGAATCGTAATTTTAAACGATTATATGGAGAAATCCGACCATCGAATTTCCCGAAAACCAGAACCGTTGGGTTCGCTTTGGAAAAATCTTTCCAACGATATAAAGTTTGTTAAAATCCAACGGTTGGATTGTGTGAAATGTTTAATTCAAATATGAATAAAAACAACACCAGAATGAATTATATATATATATATATATATATATATATATATATATATAAATTAAATAAAACAAATAATGACGCTGTAGTTCGTATTTTGAAATCGTGACTTTAAACGATTATATCAAGAGATCCGACCATCGGATTTTCCCAAAACTAGAACCGTGGGGTTTACTTTGAAGAGATATTTCCAAGGACTTAATTTCATTAAGATCCGATGGTTAGATTTTGAGAAATGTGTACATCAAAATTAGAGAAAAACAACATCAGGGCCACATTATGGCCTGAAACGTCGTTTAATTAAATGGTGCTATTTTAAAATAAATAAAAAGCGATATATCATTATAAAATATTATAGGCGATATGGAATGGAAATAAACTGATTCTACTTGGTTTGCTTGATATTTTCTGGTTGAATGTGTTTGACATTAAAATTATATAAAGAACTGAAATGTGGATGTCGAATAATTTAACCATGGACAAAACTGATTTGAATTCTAATATACGTGAATTATTTGAATGGCCCGAGTAATCCTCATTTCAAATAATTGATCGACGAATAAATGTCAAAGATATGAAGACGGTTCAAGTCCTGTGATCTTCACATCGTGTAGATTACTACTGATGCCTTTGAGATGGGTAACTACCTTGATGAGGTAACAGTGCAAGTAGTCTTGACGTACTTGTTGATCGTCCGGATGTGCGAGGGCCTCTCTCCTGTATTGGACATAAGGGACGAGGATTAAGGTGCCTCCGATTTCATTCAGACCCAGAACGGACTTGTAAATGGATGTGTGTCTGACGTGTATTATGTGCTGTATTTGTTGATCTCTATTAAATATACATCTGTTTGGCGATGTAACGACCCGGAAAATCTGAACCAATTTAAAATTTTTAAATTGGCTAATTTAGTAGATTTTAAATATTTAAAATAAATATTTTAAATAATAGTGATGATAAGTAGGTTTGAATCGATGTTTGAAAATAATTATAATTAATTTTAATTATAAACAAGGCCTGAAAGGGCGCGGTAGTTTGCAAATTTGAATTCAAACTTTGACTGAATACAAAGGATGCAAAATAAGTCGGATTTCAGCTAAACAAGAAATATTTAAATCTGTTTGAGAATATCTTTCTAATGAATCTGAAAGATCGAAATTTCATATCAGAAATCAAAAGTTATGGCCAGATCAATTTTCAGAAAGGTCGATGTGAAGTTAATACAGCCCTTGAAAATGGTGATTTTGCAAACGACCTCGGAATTCGACGAAACCACTTTTGTTGGGTCCGGGATGTCAAATTATTGCTAAGTTGATTTTTCTAGAATTTTAGAAGTCAATATGTCAGCGTGGCAAAAGAAAATGTATTTTGTTGATTTCAGTCAAATCGGGTCGACCAGAAAATGGCCATTTTACAAACGATCTCATAACTCGACGAAATCAGTTTTGTTGGGACCGTATCATCGCGACATAGCGGGATATAATTTTTCTAGAATTTTTCGAGTTAGTATGTGGGCCCGGCAAATTAAAATGTATGTTCAAAACAGAATTTGAATGTTTTATATTTTAATTTGAAGAATAACTGACTGTAACAGTCGAATTGGCCTACGAAACATATTCCATTGTTTTCGGAATGGGGGTAATTAGCTAGGGGAGATAGTCGTTGGGTTTGATTTCGAGTTCGTATAGAGAAAACCCTATTTTTGAATTTAATATATATCGACCAATCAGATTTTTCCATTCATTAAATAAATAAATAAAAAAGTCGCGCTTTCTCTCCTGTAACCAGCGATCGATGACGGAAGGGGGATCAGAACTTCCCGATCAATTTCCGGCCGCCACACACCTTGTTGACCCCCGACCCTTTGCAACTTTTTGAAGATCTCCCCGAGCTCTTCAAATCCATAGCAGCCTCGACCCCCACCATCGCGTATCCATCGAGATCCGCCCCTCCAAACATCCGCCGTTCTTTGCTCCGCCGCCGCCACCTGGGACCATCGAACTGGCCCATTCCCCCATGCGCCTGAGCGCTTCCCCTAGCTCGTCGACGCTGTGTAGGTCGATCTTCCTCTCGCTACACCATTTGATCGAAAATCGAGACCCTAGTTTTGAACCTTTCAACTGAGAGGTACGGTTGTTTAATTAAAACTGTTTTTAACAGTTTAAAAGTGTTGCAAACTCTGATTACACGATAAAAATCATATCTTTTTCATTTCTTGTCGAAATTCAGTGGAACAAGAGACACCGGGACCGTGAGGACGTCTTCTACATTTTAGAAGAGACCGCATATTTTTCTGAGCCTTCAACAATTTTTGGTGGAGTGGAACCCAATGTGAGATTTCAAATTTATAAACGATATGGAAAACAACGATGTATAAATTATATAGTCGATGTATGAATTATATAAGCGTTGTACACCTCATGTATAAGCGTTGTATAAGTTGTATGTTCAATATATAAGTTATATATGCATTGTAAAAATTATATGTGTGTTGAAATGAATTGAAGTGAATCAAAATATATTTATATACAAATATATATATATATACTCCCCTCGTCCACAGACCATGGACGATATTTATTGTTTGAGATAGGTGTGAAAATTGGTTGACAGTGAATGATTGATTAAAATTGTTTGTGGTTGAAATTGATTGGTTGTGGTTGAAAAATACCCATTGGTGATTGAAACAAAAATTAGAATAGATTGTGGAAATGAAAATAAAACATGCCGCCTGCGTGCGAACTAGATGCATGAATCCCCATTGTCAAAAGCTGCGAGGCTTTAAGGTAGAGCGTGGAGCCGTACTAGGGACGGCCCCGGTTTTAACTACCCTGCCGTTATGCTACCGAAATTTTGAATAATATTCATGTGTTAGAATTATTTTCCTATGTTGAATGGTATTTGTGTTTTAAATATAAAAATCACCTTTTTATCAATATATATATAAACTATAGAAAACCTTCATGTGTTGAATTGAAATTCATTCGTTGAATAGAATTCATGTCTTGAATGGTATTCGTGTTTTAAATATAAAAATCACCTTTTTATCTATATATATATATATAAACTATAGAAAACCTTCATGTGTTGAATTGAAATTCATTCGTTGAATAGAATTCATGTGTTGAATGGTATTCGTGTTTTAAATATAAAAATCACCTTTTTATCTATATATATATAAACTATAGAAAACCTTCATGTGTTGAATTGAAATTCATTCGTTGAATAGAATTCATGTGTTGAATGGTATTCGTGTTTTAAATATAAAAATCACATTTTTACTCTATATATACAAACTATAGAAAACCTTCATGTGTTGAATCGAAATTCATTCGTTGAATTGAAATTCATGTGTTGAATGGTATTCGTATTTTGAAATAAATTGTTTTATAATAAAAATCATATTTTTATGACATATATGAACTATATAAAATAATCGTGCTTTGAAATGAATTGTCTTACAATAAAAATCACAATTTTATTATATACATGAATTGTTAAAAATAGTGAAGTGTTGAAATAGAAGACAGTTAGATAAAAATATCATTTTTATCAAATATATGAAAATCATATAGTTTTGAAATCGAAGAATCGATATATATATATATAAGATTGAAATATATCAAATAACGAAGCTGTAGTTCGTATATTGAAACCGTGATTTCAAACGATTAGTGCGGGAGATCCGACCATCGGATTTTCCCGAAACCGCAACCGTTGGGTTCGCTTTGGAAATATCTTTCCAACGGCACCAACTTTGTAAAAATCCAACAGTTGGATTGTCTGGAATGTTTAATTCAAATCCGAAGAAAAACTGCGCTAGAATCGATTATATTTATATATATATATAAAAATATAATTATATTAAATCGAATAACGACGCTGCAGTTCGTATTTTGAAATCGAAACTTCAAACGGTTATACCTGGAGATCCGACCGTCGGGTTTTCCCGAAATTGGAACCGTTGGATTCGTTTTGAAAAGATCTTTCTAATGATGTAAATTTTGTGAAGATCTAACGGTTAGATTTTCAGATAAGTGTAAATCAAATCTGAAGAAAAACAACGCCACGACCGCGTTATGGCCCGAAGCGTCGTTTTGAATAAATTGGCTATTTTAAAATAAATAAAAATAGCGATAAATCGTTATAAAATATTATAAACGATACGGATGTGAAATTTAGAAACTAACTGAAGGTTGGCAAAGTCGAATGGTTTCTTGGGTGTTGATCTGATGTTGGTTTCGGCCTTCGGGGTTAATATTTGGGAAATCGTTCTCTTACTGATTTACGGTTAGCGACTAAGGAATGGAAATGATGCGTATGTGTGTTTGTGTTGCATTTGTTTATTATATACGCGATTTGCTCAGAAAGACCGGGTTTATCCCATTCTGAATAACTGAATCGACGATAAGAAATCGAAGATGAAGACGGTGGTCGAAGACCGGAAATCTTCACCTCGTTTGGATGGTAACCGATGTCCTGATTGGGAGGCATCCCGAAATATGGATAATGAGTGGTGATCGTCCAGGCGTACGTGGAGATCGAAGGGTTTGCGAGGTATATAGTGCCTCCGGTTTCGTTCAGACCCAGAACGGACTTGCAAATGGATGTTGTGTCTGACATTAGAATTTATTCTGTGTGATTGATAGCCATCAGTTGAATGGTGTGAATTGCCTGTGTGGCATGCTAAGACGCAGTGATCAAGGCTTCTGTTGAAAAGCAAAGTCTTGGGGTGATGATCAAAGCACCGCATGTGTGGCGTAGCTTTGTGTATAACGTGAATTCATGAGCCACACACCCCGGTATGAACCAGAAACGGGAGAGGACCTCAGGGGGGACGTGCGTTTTCTTTCTAGCTAGAAGTGGTGTCAATGGTTTTACACGCCCTGACGAGTTTGACTTATGTGGTTGTTACTGTTGCGAGGCGCCTCGGTTATATCGGTCGATCCGGGACCGATGGAGTCATTCGTTGGCTCATTTACGCCCCAAAGGGCGGAGACTCACATTGTTCAGGCATTATAATCCACTCCGTGTGGACCGGCCCTGTCGCTCCAAGGCTTGCCTGCGCGCTTGCCTGAGACTCGGGCTAGACAGTCTCGAAGTCGGTAAATACTATCTTTTGCCTTGGTTCATGACGGAAATCCAATTTCCAAATACGTGACTGTGCGGTTTTGATTGTATACCTATATGTGGCGACATAGTGGTATGGGGCATTAATGCCGTCTATGATTGATACTTAAGATTTGAAATTGTTTTTGAAACATATAAACACTAGTAATAATATCAAATGCTTTTGTTTAATTCGTATCAAGCATATTTTGGCCGTTATAAGGTAAAAACTCTATCCTCCGGTTTGCGTTGCATTATGTGATGGGAACTGAGTCTTATAATGGCTTCATTTTTGTAAAAAAGCATTGCGATGTTTTAAAAGAATTATTTGTTCTAAAGCACTGGCAATCCAATGGAGTAAACCCGTTCCGCGAAAGTGGCATGGTCCTATGATTAGCCATATTGTAAATGTGTTAAGTAGATTTCTCATACCAGTCCTTGTTGCTGGTCCTGAGTAGGCTGGGTACGCATGATAGGGGGTTCTCGCTTCGCGGTTTGGTGGCGAATAGGAGACTCTTACCCCTACATGTCCCTATTGAGGGTTGGTTCGGCAGTGCCGCGAGACTCGAGAGGGTCGCCGTAAAACAAGGGGCTGGGGTACCATTGTGAGCCACGGTAGGTTTTACCTGCTGTACTGGAGGATGAAGGGATGGTTGCAAAGCCTACCGGATTTCGCGGTAACGTCTCAATTTTGGTATCAGAGCTTTGGTTAAGCTTAGTGCTGGAATATAACATATGAACGAACTCGTCAGAGATAGAACGAGTAGTGTTCTAGGATGGGCAACTCATTACAGATAGGATCAGTAATATCCTAGTGTGAGTATAGCAGAAGCAGAATAACTCGTTAGAGATGGGGACAGAAGTGCCCCAGAACGAGTCGAAAGTTATATGTTTATAAATAACGTATTTGTGATTATATACCTAGTTTGGTTTTAGAAATATGATTTTTGAATGTATAAAATATATATTTCTGAAAAATTAAAAAACCATTTGATTGTTGTTTGTGTTGTGTGATGGTAAATTTGATTAATTAAATTATTAGAACGATAGTTAATTTAATCAATAGGAGAATGAATGGTAGGATTTATTCGATTATATCACGTATTGAACTGATTTAAATATAAATATATACTTGTGCATTATATATGTTTGAACAGGTAATTGGATTAGCTGATTTTATTTGCGTGCCCGACAAATAGGTAAACCTTAATGAGTTGGATGCGCAATTTTATTATTATATCAACTCCTGTGAATGCCATTGGATGCGGAGTGCTGGTTGTTCTGTGTGTAATAATTAATGTCGCCATAGGATAGTAACAATTAATTTTGAACTACATTACATGGCATACTTCTTGAAGATAGGCATACTTCATCATATACCACATAAGCATTTGGAGCTTGTGTGACGAGGTGGAAGATTTACCATACGAGCGAGAGGCTTGTATGGCGATGACTATATTTTACAGGTTGAACTGATGACTGATATGACCATATAAAATTGTAACGATAAATTGCCAGATTAATAAAAACCCCACACGGGTCTGGATTTGACAATAATCACGTCTCTCTAGTCATTAAATACGGCACATGGATTATTTATTTCCCACACGGGATGAGGCGACGAGAATTTATTCTCTGGAGCAATTGAAATACACACTCCCTCAGGCTTTGACAGGGTGACGAGAATTTATTCTATGGAGTTATTATCTATACACGCTCCCCTGTAAACACCAGAATATATCACTATAAATATGTGTACGCTTTATAGGATTTATTGGGTACCTAATACGGCCCAATAAATTTCCAAACCCCTCCCCGTACAAAGGAGGTTATGGCGAAATTTTTCGAAAATTCCGGGTGTTAGCCAATTTTTTTGAAGAATTTGAAAATTCTCAAAAACTGAAAAGTTGGAGAATGGAAGCCAGATTGGAAGTAGAGTTGATTAAACAAACCACTTTCGACTTTGTTCCTTTTCGGGGACGAAAAGTTTTAAGTGGGGGAGATTGTAACGACCCGGAAAATCTGAACCAATTTAAAAATTTTAAATTGGCTATTTTAGTGGATTTTAAATATTTAAAATAAATATTTTAAATAATAGTGATGAAAACTAGGTTTGAATCGATGTTTGAAAATAATTATAATTAATTTTAATTATAAACAAGGCCTGAAAGGGCACGGCAGTTTGAAAATTTGAATTCAAACTTTGACTGAACGTACAGGATGCAAAATAAGTCGGATTTCAGCGAAACAAGAAATATTTAAATCTGTTTGAGAATATCTTTCTAACAAATCTGAAAGATCAAAATTTCATATCAGAAATCAAAAGTTATAGCCAAATCAATTTTCATAAAGGTCGTTGTGAAGTTAATATAGCCCTTGAATATGATGATTTTGCAAACGACCTCGGAATTCGACGAAACCACTTTTGTTGGGTCCGGGATGTCAAATTATTGCTAAGTTGATTTTTCCAGAATTTTAGAAGTCAATATGTGAGCGTGATAAAAGAAAATGTTTTTTGTTGATTTCAGTCAAATCGGGTCGACCAGAAAATGGCCATTTTCAAACGATCTCAGAATTCGACGAAATCAGTTTTGTTGGGACCGTATCGTCGCAACATAGCCAGATATAATTTTTATGGAATTTTTCGAGTTAGTATGTGGGCCCGACAAATTAAAATGTACGTTCAAAACAAAATTTGAATGTTTTATATTTTAATTTGAAGAATAACCGACTGTAACAGTCGAATTGGGCTACGAAACATATTCCATTGTGTTTGGAATGGGGGTAATTAGCTAGGGGCGACAGTCGTTGGGTTTGATTTCGAGTTCGTATAGAGAAAACTCTATTTTTGAATTTAATATATATGGACCAATCAGATTTTTCCATTCATTAAATAAATAAATAAAAAAAGTCGCGCTCTCTCTCCCGTAACCAGCGATCGACGACGGAAGGGGGATCAGAACTTCCCGATCAATTTCCGGCCGCCACACACCTCGTTGACCCCCGACCCTTTGCAACTTTTTGAAGATCTCCCCGAGCTCTTCAAATCCATAGCAACCTCGACCCCCACCATCGCGTATCCATCGAGATCTGCCCCTCCAAACATCCGCCGTTCTTTGCTCCGCCGCCGCCACCTGGGACCATCGAACTGGCCCACTCCCCCACGCGCTTGAGCGCCTCCCCTAGCTCGTCGACGCTGCGTAGGCTGATCTTCCTCTCGCTACACCATTTAATCGAAAATCGAGACCCTAGTTTTGAACCTTTCAGCTGAGAGGTACGGCTGTTTAATTAAAACTGTTTTTAACAGTTTAAAAGTGTCGCAAACTCTGATTTCACGATAAAAACCATATCTTTTTCGTTTCTTGTCGAAATTCAGTGAAACAAGAGACACCGGGACTGTGAGGACGTCTTCTACATTTTAGAAGAGACCACATATTTTTCTGAGCCTTCAGCAATTTTTGGTGGAGTGGAACCCAATGTGAGATTTCTAATTTATAAACGATATGGAAAACAACGATGTATAAATTATATAGTCGATGTATGAATTATATAAGCGTTGTACACCTCATGTATAAGCGTTGTATAAGTTGTATGTTCGATATATAAGTTATATATGCGTTGTAAAAATTATATGTGTGTTGAAATGAATTGATGTGAATCGAAATATATTTATATACAAATATATATATATATATACTCTCCTCGTCCATAGACCAAGGACGATATTTATTGTTTGAGATAGGTGTGAAAATTGGTTGACAGTGAATGATTGATTAAAATTGTTTGTGGTTGAAATTGATTGGTTGTGGTTGAAAAATACCCATTGGTGATTGAAACAAAAAATAGAATAGATTGTGGAAATGAAAATAAAACATGCCGCTTGCGTGCGAACTAGATGCATGAATCCCCATTGTCAAAAGCTGCGAGGCTTTAAGGTAGAGCGTGGAGCCGTACTAGGGACGACCCCGGTTTTAACTACTCTGCCGTTATGCTGCCGAAATTTTGAATAATATTCATGTGTTAGAATTATTTTCCTGTGTTGAATGGTATTTGTGTTTTAAATATAAAAATCACCTTTTTATCTATATATATATAAACTATAGAAAACCTTCATGTGTTGAATTGAAATTCATTCGTTGAATAGAATTCATGTGTTGAATGGTATTCGTGTTTTAAACATAAAAATCACCTTTTTATCTCTATATATATATAAACTATAGAAAACCTTCATGTGTTGAATTGAAATTCATTCGTTGAATAGAATTCATGTGTTGAATGGTATTCGTGTTTTAAATATAAAAATCACCTTTTTATCTATATATATATAAACTATAGAAAACCTTCATGTGTTGAATTGAAATTCATTCGTTGAATAGAATTCATGTGTTGAATGGTATTCGTGTTTTAAATATAAAAATCACATTTTTACTCTATATATACAAACTATAAAAAACCTTCATGTGTTGAATCGAAATTCATTCGTTGAATTGAAATTCATGTGTTGAATGGTATTCTTATTTTGAAATAAATTGTTTTATAATAAAAATCATATTTTTATTACATATATGAACTATATAAAATAATCGTGTTTTGAAATGAATTGTCTTACAATAAAAATCACAATTTTATTATATACATGAATTGTTAAAAATAGTGAAGTGTTGAAATAGAAGACAGTTAGATAAAAATATCATTTTTATCAAATGTATGAAAATCATATAGTTTTGAAATCGAAGAATCGATATATATATATATATATATATATATATATATATATATATATAAGATTGAAATATATCGAATAACGAAGCTGCAGTTCGTATTTTGAAACCGTGATTTCGAACGATTAGTGCGGGAGATCCGACCATCGGATTTTCTCGAAACCGCAACCGTTGGGTTCGCTTTGGAAATATCTTTCCAACGGCACCAACTTTGTAAAAATCCAACGGTTGGATTGTCTGGAATGTTTAATTCAGATCCGAAGAAAAACAGCGCCAGAATCGATTATATTTATATATATATATAAATATAATTATACTAAATTGAATAACGATGCTGCAGTTCGTAATTTGAAATCGAAACTTCAAACGATTATACCGCGAGATCTGACTGTCGGATTTTCCCGAAACTGGAACCATTGAATTCGTTTTGAAAAGATCTTTCTAATGATTTAAATTTTGTGAAGATCCAACGGTTATATTTTCAGATAAGTGTAAATCAAATCTGAAGAAAAATAGCGCCATGGCCGCGTTATGGCCCGAAGCGTCGTTTTGAATGAATTGGCTATTTTAATATAAATAAAAATAGCGATAAATCATTATAAAATATTATAAATGATATGGATGCGAAATTTAGAAACTAACTGAAAGTTGGCTAAGTCGAATGGTTTCTTGGGTGTTGATCTGATGTTGGTTTCGGCCTTCGGGGTTAATATTTGGGAAATCGTTCTCTTACTGATTTACGGTTAGCGACTAAGGAATGGAAATGATGCGTATGGGTGTTTGTGTTGCACTTGTTTATTATATACGCGAGTTGCTCCGAAAGACCGGGTTTATCACATTCTGAATAACTGAATCGACGATAAGAAATCGAAGATGAAGACGGTGGTCGAAGACCGGAGATCTTCACCTCGTTTGGATGGTAACTGATGTCCTGATTGGGAGGCATCCCGAAATATCGATAATGAGGGGTGATCGTCCAGGCGTACGTGGAGATCGAAAGGTTTGCGAGGTATATAGTGCCTCTGGTTTCGTTCAGACCCAGAACGGACTTGCAAATGGACGGTGTGTCTGACATTGGAATTTATTTTGTGTGATTGATAGCCATCAGTTGCATGGTGTGAATTAGCGAGCCTCACACCCCGGTATAAACCAAAAACGGGAGAGGACCTCGGGGGGGGTGCGTTTTCGTTCTAGCTAGAAGTGGCGTCAGTGGTTTTACACGCCCTGACGAGTTTGACTTATGTGGTTGTTATTGTTGCGAGGCCCCTCGGTTATATCTGTGAAAACCCGTAACTTCCCCGTAAAGGAAAGTGTCGGATAGTTCGAGAACAAGTCACAACAGAACGCATATAAAAGGACATTTCACTGTATATTACAACAATGCATCAGATTACAAGAATATACAGAGTATAAATGAATAAATATTACACAGAAATATCAGAGATTTAAATTACATTTAAATACATAGCAGCGGAAAATAATACAATACACAACTAGAAGAGATATACGGATACAAAGCTTTCCGGATATCGTTCCAGCTGTAAACCAGGATCCTGTGAATATAAATCTGCAAAACCAAAACTACTAGCTGCCCGTGTCAAAAATAAGGGCACCCAGAGTTTAGGTTAAAACAATAAACTCCAGGTCAGTCATGTGACTGGTGTGAGAACTAAAACAGTTATTAATCTTTATTTTTAAAGTTAGGTAGATCAAGGGACCACGCCGTATAACACGGAACGGGTTTCCTCCCAAGAATACCAGTGCATAAAACAACAGCGCAATGCTAAATAAAGAAAGATGAAGCTATTATAAGACCCAGTTCCCATCACACAACGCAACGCAAGCCGGAGGATAGGGTTTTTACCTTATAATAGCCAAGAATGCTTGATACGTTTAAAAGAAATCATTTGATACTATTATAAGTGTATAGTGTATAAAACAACTTCAAATCATAAGTATCAATCATAGACGGCATAAGCGCCCCATCCCACTATGTCGCCATACTAGGCTCTACAAATAAAACCGCAGAATCACGTATTTGGAAATTGGGTTTCCATCTATGAACCGAGGCAAAAGATAGTCCTCAACCGATTCGAGACGCTCTAGCCCGCCCCTCAGGACCCAGACTCAGGTGGGCCCTTGGATCCTCAGGGCCAGTCCACCGATGTGGATTAAACTTAAACCCTGAACATGCATTTCCCCGCCCTATGGGGCGTAAACGAGCCAACTAAATGACTCCATCGGTTCGAGAACGACCGATCAATCCGAGGCGCCTCGCAACAGCAACAACCACATAAGTCAAACTCGTCAGGGCGTGTAAAACCACTGACGCCACTTCTAGCTAGAAAGAAACGCATGCCCTCCCTGACGTCCTCTCCCGTTTTTGGTTCATACCGGGGGTGAAACTCGCGAAGCAAACGTTACACAAAGCTACGCCCCAAAGGCCTTGCTTTGATCATCACCACAAGACTTTGCTTTTCAACAGAAGCCTCGATCAATTGCCACTTAGGCATGCCACACAGGCAATTCACTCCATGCGTTTGATATCCATCAATATATAACCCCTGAGCTCGTATGTCTCAGAGAAGGGCGTTAAGCAAGAGAATAAATTCTCCGCCGCCAAACAGATATATATTTAATAGAGATCAATCACACGGACTAAAATCCAATGTCAGACACACAGACCATTTACAAGTCCGTTCTGGGGCTGAACGAAACCAGAGGCACCTAGTACCCCGCACATCCATCGATCTCCAAGTACGTCTGGACGATCACCAACTGTTTCCATCTTCTTGGGTGTACAGCCCAATCAAGATCATCAGTTATCACCCAAACGACGTGAAGACCTCCGGTCTTCGACCATCGTCTTCATCTTCGACTTATCGTCGTATCAGTTATTCAGAATGGGATAAACCCGGTCTTTCCGAATAACTCGCGTATATTTTAAATAAGTGTTACACAAACACAACATACGCCTCATTCCAATTCATCAGTCACTAACCGTGAATTAATCAAGAGAATAATTCCCCAAATATTAACCCCGAAGGCCGAAACCAACATCATACCAATATCCAGAAAACCATTCTGCTTAGCTAACCGACAGTTAGTTTCTGATTTCACATTCATAGGGAAAGGTTCCCATTAATTTTATCAAAGATAAATTCCTTGAATTTATTCTTTAATCCATTTTTGAATATCAATTCAAACTAGTCGGGATTAGCGAACCTTACCGAAGTAACCATTTGTTTTAATTTCCCACTCCCAACCTATTCATCCCATGAAGTAAAACTGGTAATACTTCATATCTAACACCACAGTGTTATCGGTAAATTCAATTACCATTTCACGTTCAAATCTAATTAAAGATTTAACTATCGCCTGGAGCAAAACTGGTGATACTCCATTTTCGATCATTTCAATCTAATTAAAGATTCATTAAAACTCCACTTAGTTTTAATCTTCGACTTGGTTAAAGAATCAGTGTCATTTAAAACACGGTTCACGATAAACCCAAAATCACAATCATTAATTATCGGGTTAAAGAACGAGTGTTATTTAAAACACTGTTCACGATAAACCCAAAATCAATATCGATTCAATTCCAATTAAATATTATTGAATTGGTACACTTCATTAAATCTAAATAAAAAGATTTAATCTTTTCTCAACTGGGTTCAAGAACAGTGTTAGTGAAGACACCATTCACGACAAACCCAAATCACATTTGATATTAAACACAAGGCTCTGAATAGAAAATATACCGGCTTATATTCAATATCAAATTCTACGACTAACAAGTATCGTATTGGAAATAACGATATAAATATATATCTTTCAAATTTCCATAACAACACCTGTATAATCACGAATCCCAACATCGAAATATTCCGAAGACAATTTCGATTCAAATCCACTCCAATGCAATCATTGGATATTTTGGTTATTTTTAAAACCCTTTTTAAATTCAATTTATTTATTTTAAAAATAAATAGAATTATAATTCTAGTTCAAAACTAGTTCATTTCGATAAAAATCTATTTTTATCTTTTCAAATATGGAGTTTTTCATCCCAATTCTTTCTAAATCATTTCTTATGATTTTACACAAATTATTACCATTTTAAATAATTTTATCAAGGCCCGTACAGTCGATTTCCACAAATGGCCATCGAACTGCACTTACAACGACCTTTTTTGAATTTGATTTGGACGTATCTCCAAATCCAACCGTTAGATTTCTAATTTCTAATATTCGTTAGAAAGCTCTTTTCGATACGAACCCAACGGTTCCGGTTTTAGGAGAATCCGACGGTCGGATCTCCCGTAATGTCCGTTTGAAATAAATGGTCGAAATTCACGAACTGCCGCGGCGCGACGCGTTCTATTCAGGCCATTATATTATATATATAATATATATAATATATATTTCGTCGATTTCTATTTAAAACGAATTATATAGATAGTTTTAAAATTCGTTTTAAAAGCAATTTCAACTTCCATTTCAATTCAAATCAAAATTGAATTCTTCTTTATAAATTCGTTTTAAAATTCATTTCTATTCAATTCAAATTTCAATTCAATTTGAATTCATTTCAATTCGCTTTCAATTCAATTTCAATTCGTTTTCAATTCAATTCATTTCGAAATCGTTTTCAATTTAATTCATTTCGAAATCGTTTTCAATTCAATTCATTTCGAAATCGTTTTTAATTCAATTCATTTCGAAATTGTTTTTAATTCAATTCATTTCGAAATCGTTTTCAATTTAATTCATTTCGAAATCGTTATATATTCAATTCATTTCGAAATCGTTTTTAATTCAATTCATTTCGAAATCGTTATATATTCAATTCTTTTCGAAATCGTTTTTAATTCAATTCATTTCGAAATCGTTATATATTCAATTCATCTCGAAATAAATAAAATCGATATAAATATCGTTCACGTCAAAATGGCGTCAATCTAATCAACACGGCTTCATAAATTTCTATTTTCAAATATCTTACTTCAAATATTTCTTTTTCAAAATAGTTGTTATTATCAAAATATTTCGTTCAACACATGACCAATCTCAATGGATGAGTACTGTCAACACATGAACTTTTATTTTATATCGATAAAGATGTAAATTTTATTACTAAAATATTTCGTTCAACACATGACCAATTTCAATGGATGAGTACTGTCAACACATGAACTTTTATTTTATATCGATAAAGATGTAAATTTTATTACTAAAATATTTCGTTCAACACATGACCAATCTCAATGGATGAGTACTGTCAACACATGAACTTTTATTTTATATCGATAAAGATGTAAATTTTATTACTAAAATATTTCGTTCAACACATGACCAATCTCAATGGATGAGTACTGTCAACACATGAACTTTTATTTTATAATATTCTTTATTTTTCAAATTGGAATGAGGCCCAATCAATTACCATATAAAGTTAATTATATGGATTTTCATGCATTACACACATATAATAGCATTGAAAAATAATCAACCATCAACCAAAGTGCACTACACTGTATAAGCATCAAATATAGATATCTAACGCTTATAACAGCCTGTCAATCAATCGATCGACATATTTAATCAATCAGGATGAGTGAACTTCAAATTTCATCCCAACACCCGTGTGAGGTTTCAAACAATCAAACGCATATTTTATCTGTGCAGTTGGGCGATGTGTAAAATTTATCGACCCAATCAATGTCCTTCAAATAGGTGTACATAAACAAACCGTCTGGTTTGTAAATGAATATTTATCTATTCACATTCACGTTAAAAATTATATTTTTAACGACAAAACATTTTATTCCAACATATGAATTTCTATTCAGTTCATTCTTTAAATAAAATGATATTTTTATTTTTCTAACTTATTTTAGAAAATTTCGGCGGCATAACGGCACGATACTAGAAACGGGACAAGGCCTAGCCTTATCCCCGGTCTAGTGAAGGCCCACGCCATTCACACATCAATCAAAATCACCAAACAACCAAATTCAAATCACATTATATAACTAATCTATGCAACCAAACAAACAAGTCCATGGTCTGTGGACGATTGTGTCGGGTGCTACTAAGCACCGTCTGCATCCTAATATATATATATAACTAGAAAAGAAATTGAGAGGTGAGAAATTCTCACAGATAGCTATCCCAGCTCCACGGCACTCCTTTTAGAGAAGTCTTCGTCGTCATCGCATCCTTTTTCATCTTTGTTGCTCGCTTTCACTACCTATGTAAAAATCGAATTTTTACTTCGCTATTCCATATATAAAAATCATATTTTTATTTCGAAGTTCAATATATAAAAATTCTATTTTTATTTCGAAGTTCAATATATAAAAATTCTATTTTTATTTTCTTCTCTATATGATAAAATTATATTTTCCTCTCTCGCTAAATTTTTTTTTTTTTTTATCTTACCATTTAAACAATAAAAATCATATTTTTATTTTTCTCTTCACATACCAAAAATCACATTTTTGACACTACATAAATAAAAATCACATTTTTATCGCTCCTTCACATAGATAAAAAAAAATCATAAATTTCAAGCGATGAAAATCAAATCTTTTACAGTTTTAAAAATCAATCTTTTTCAGTTTTTAAACTATACAAAAATCAGTTTTTTAAAGTTAACAAAATTCAATTTTTAAACTAAACCAAAAATCAATTTAAAATGGAAACAAAAATCAGTTTAAAATGGAAACAAAAATCAGTTTAAAATGGAATGAAAACTTACAGTGCCTTAAGAGGGTTCGATGTAATCAATGGAGGGGGAAGGAGGGTTGCGCGTCAGGCGGAGGTGGGTGGTGGCCAACGTCGAAGGGCGGCGGCTCATGCATGGCGGCGGGTTCAAAAGAGAGGGCGTCGAGTTTTTGGGGCATCGCTGACGGTTTGGTGGGCTTGGGGAAGGTCGCGGCACACTTTAGAAGAGGAGGGGAGAGTATCGACGAGGGGGGGGGGTCTGGCCAGGCGCGGCGCCTTCTGGTGGCTGAGCGGCGGATCGAGATCGCCTCCCCTTTTTTTTTTCTGGTATCGATTGAATCGAAACAAAATGGGGGGCCAGAGGTTAAAGAGGGTGAGGAGAGAGAATATAATAATTTTTTTATTAATTTAAAATTCAAAAAGTTGACTTTTACATACGACCTCTAAACGAGGCCCACCGCCTGTCGTCCCTAGCTAATTACCCCCATTCCGAACACAATGGGATATGTCACGCAAGCTGATTCGGCTGTTACAATCAGTTTCCGTTACATTTACATTTAAATCACTATATTGAATTTTAAACGTACATTTCAAATTACCGGGGTCACATACTAACTAGAAAAATTCCTGAAAAATATTTTCTAGCTTCGTATTGACGATACGGTCCTAACAAAACTAGTTTCGTCGAATTCTGAGACCGTTGGAAAAATGGCCAATTTCCAGTCGATTAAAATCAACTGAAACTGGTCAAACGCGTTTTCCTTCGCCACGCTCACATATTGATTCGAAAAATTATGAAATTTGAAACCTAGCAATATCTTGACACCACGGACCCAACAAAACTGGTTTCGTCGAAATCCAAGGTCATTTGCAAAATGTCCATTTTTAAGGGCCTGAATTCCATAGCGACTATTCAGAATTTTCAACTGGACATATCTTTTGATTCCCGCTATGAAATTTCGATTATTCGGATTCGTTGGAAAGATATTATCAATTAGATCCCAATGTTTTTGGTTTAACTAAAATTCGGATTGTTTTTCACCCGGTACATTCAATTGAAGTTTAAAATCGAATTATCGAACTACCGCGCCATTTTCAATTCTATTTATAATTATATATAAATATTTATATTCTAACGACGACGTATATAATATATACGATCGAATTCTATTCAAAATAAATTTCTCGTCGATATTATTTAAAATAATTCATTTTAAATAATCAAAATTCGCTAAAATTGCCAAAATAAAAATTTTAAACTGGCCCAGATTTTCTGGGTTATTACAATCTCCCCCACTTAAAACTTTTCGTCCCCGAAAAGGAACAAAGTCGAAAGTGGTTTGATTATTCAGCTCTACGTTCGATCTGGCTTCCATTCTCCAACTCTTTAGTTTCTGAGAATTTTCAAAATTTCAAAAATTTGGCTAACACCCTAAATTTTTGAAAAATTTCGCCATAACCTCCCCTGCACCGGGAGCATCGGGGAATTTCAAATAGCTTCCCCGGTCCTTCAGATCTCAAAAAGAAAAAGCCAAGCGGCTAGCCAATAGGCTCATAAAATCATCATCACCCAAACAAAACAGTAAATTATGTATCAAACATGTACCTATTTGTCGGGCAAAAAATTTTTATTCTTCGGCTCTAGCCTCCTTGCTATGACCTGTTCAAAATAAGTATATGTATATGCAAGCAAATGCGACCAATTTCAATACAATTCCTTATTCGATCAAATTAGGCATAATGGTTCAAAATTAGCAAACAAATGAACAAACAACACAAACATCAATCAATTAGTGAATTAGAGTTTCAAATTCATAATTTTGATGTATATAAAGAAAATCATGTTTTGATGCCAAATCACAACAATAAGCCCTATCTAATTTTGGTTCTCACACCAATCTAATGGAAATATATAGATATCACACCTTCGAAACACGAAAATAATTACTAATGATGACGCGTCAATCATCAGAATCAGGTCCGTGCGACTAGAGTGTGATTCTATATCTATCCAATATATTAAAATTTTGAATATACGTTTGCAAGGCGTATATGCAAATTCTTTATATACTGAATTGTCCAAAAATCAATATAAACAAATAATCAAATACGAATAGTTGATTTAAATTTTCAAAACAAAATTGTTTTTATTTGAAAAATATACTCTTCACATTCGTTCTAGGATACTACTGATCCTATCTCTAACGAGTCATTCTAATTGGATATTACTAATCCAATATCTGATGAATTCTTTCGTATGGTTCTAATGTGTCTTGCTCTCTGCTTTGTAAACCAAAGCTCTGATACCAACTGTGAAAACCCGTAACTTCCCCGTAAAGGAAAGTGTCGGATAGTTCGAGAACAAGTCACAACAGAACGCATATAAAAGGACTTTTCACTGTATATTACAACAATGCATCAGATTACAAGAATATACAGAGTATAAATGAATAAATATTACACAGAAATATCAGAGATTTAAATTACATTTAAATACATAGCAGCGGAAAATAATACAATACACAACTAGAAGAGATATACGGATACAAAGCTTTCCGGATATCGTTCCAGCTGTAAACCAGGATCCTGTGAATATAAATCTGCAAAACCAAAACTACTAGCTGCCCGTGTCAAAAATAAGGGCACCCAGAGTTTAGGTTAAAACAATAAACTCCAGGTCAGTCATGTGACTGGTGTGAGAACTAAAACAGTTATTAATCTTTATTTTTAAAGTTAGGTAGATCAAGGGACCACGCCGTATAACACGGAACGGGTTTCCTCCCAAGAATACCAGTGCATAAAACAACAGCGCAATGCTAAATAAAGAAAGATGAAGCTATTATAAGACCCAGTTCCCATCACACAATGCAACGCAAGCCGGAGGATAGGGTTTTTACCTTATAATAGCCAAGAATGCTTGATACGTTTAAAAGAAATCATTTGATACTATTATAAGTGTATAGTGTATAAAACAACTTCAAATCATAAGTATCAATCATAGACGGCATAAGCGCCCCATCCCACTATGTCGCCATACTAGGCTCTACAAATAAAACCGCAGAATCACGTATTTGGAAATTGGGTTTCCATCTATGAACCGAGGCAAAAGATAGTCCTCAACCGATTCGAGACGCTCTAGCCCGCCCCTCAGGACCCAGACTCAGGTGGGCCCTTGGATCCTCAGGGCCAGTCCACCGATGTGGATTAAACTTAAACCCTGAACATGCATTTCCCCGCCCTATGGGGCGTAAACGAGCCAACTAAATGACTCCATCGGTTCGAGAACGACCGATCAATCCGAGGCGCCTCGCAACAGCAACAACCACATAAGTCAAACTCGTCAGGGCGTGTAAAACCACTGACGCCACTTCTAGCTAGAAAAAAACGCATGCCCTCCCTGACGTCCTCTCCCGTTTTTGGTTCATACCGGGGGTGAAACTCGCGAAGCAAACGTTACACAAAGCTACGCCACAAAGGCCTTGCTTTGATCATCACCACAAGACTTTGCTTTTCAACAGAAGCCTCGATCAATTGCCACTTAGGCATGCCACACAGGCAATTCACTCCATGCGTTTGATATCCATCAATATATAACCCCTGAGCTCGTATGTCTCAGAGAAGGGCGTTAAGCAAGAGAATAAATTCTCCGCCGCCAAACAGATATATATTTAATAGAGATCAATCATACGGACTAAAATCCAATGTCAGACACACAGTCCATTTACAAGTCCGTTCTGGGGCTGAACGAAACCGGAGGCACCTAGTACCCCGCACATCCATCGATCTCCAAGTACGTCTGGACGATCACCAACTGTTTCCATCTTCTTGGGTGTACAGCCCAATCAAGATCATCAGTTATCACCCAAACGACGTGAAGACCTCCGGTCTTCGACCATCGTCTTCATCTTCGACTTATCGTCGTATCAGTTATTCAGAATGGGATAAACCCGGTCTTTCCGAATAACTCGCGTATATTTTAAATAAGTGTTACACAAACACAACATACGCCTCATTCCAATTCATCAGTCACTAACCGTGAATTAATCAAGAGAATAATTCCCCAAATATTAACCCCGAAGGCCGAAACCAACATCAGACCAATATCCAGAAAACCATTCTGCTTAGCTAACCGACAGTTAGTTTCTGATTTCACATTCATAGGGAAAGGTTCCCATTAATTTTATCAAAGATAAATTCCTTGAATTTATTCTTTAATCCATTTTTGAATATCAATTCAAACTAGTCGGGATTAGCGAACCTTACTGAAGTAACCATTTGTTTTAATTTCCCACTCCCAACCTATTCATCCCATGAAGTAAAACTGATAATACTTCATATCTAACACCACAGTGTTATCGGTAAATTCAATTACCATTTCACGTTCAAATCTAATTAAAGATTTAACTATCGCCTGGAGCAAAACTGGTGATACTCCATTTTCGATCATTTCAATCTAATTAAAGATTCATTAAAACTCCACTTAGTTTTAATCTTCGACTGGGTTAAAGAATCAGTGTCATTTAAAACACGGTTCACGATAAACCCAAAATCACAATCATTAATTATCGGGTTAAAGAACGAGTGTTATTTAAAACACTGTTCACGATAAACCCAAAATCAATATCGATTCAATTCCAATTAAATATTATTGAATTGGTACACTTCATTAAATCTAAATAAAAAGATTTAATCTTTTCTCAACTGGGTTCAAGAACAGTGTTAGTGAAGACACCATTCACGACAAACCCAAATCACATTTGATATTAAACACAAGGCTCTGAATAGAAAATATACCGTCTTATATTCAATATCAAATTCTACGACTAACAAGTATCGTATTGGAAATAACGATATAAATATATATCTTTCAAATTTCCATAACAACACCTGTATAATCACGAATCCCAACATCGAAATATTCCGAAGACAATTTCGATTCAAATCCACTCCAATGCAATCATTGGATATTTTGGTTATTTTTAAAACCCTTTTTAAATTCAATTTATTTATTTTAAAAATAAATAGAATTATAATTCTAGTTCAAAACTAGTTCATTTCGATAAAAATCTATTTTTATCTTTTCAAATATGGAGTTTTTCATCCCAATTCTTTCTAAATCATTTCTTATGATTTTACACAAATTATTACCATTTTTAATAATTTTATCAAGGCCCGTACAGTCGATTTCCACCAATGGCCATCGAACTGCACTTACAACGACCTTTTTTGAATTTGATTTGGACGTATCTCCAAATCCAACCGTTAGATTTCTAATTTCTAATATTCGTTAGAAAGCTCTTTTCGATACGAACCCAACGGTTCCGGTTTTAGGAGAATCCGACGGTCGGATCTCCCGTAATGTCCGTTTGAAATAAATGGTCGAAATTCACGAACTGCCGCGGCGCGACGCGTTCTATTCAGGCCATTATATTATATATATAATATATATATATTTCGTCGATTTCTATTTAAAACGAATTATATAGATAGTTTTAAAATTCGTTTTAAAAGCAATTTCAACTTCCATTTCAATTCAAATCAAAATTGAATTCTTCTTTATAAATTCGTTTTAAAATTCATTTCTATTCAATTCAAATTTCAATTCAATTTGAATTCATTTCAATTCGCTTTCAATTCAATTTGAATTCGTTTTCAATTTAATTCATTTCGAAATAGTTTTCAATTTAATTCATTTCGAAATCGTTTTCAATTCAATTCAATTCATTTCGAAATCGTTTTTAATTCAATTCATTTCGAAATCGTTTTTAATTCAATTCATTTCGAAATCGTTTTCAATTTAATTCATTTCGAAATCGTTATATATTCAATTCATTTCGAAATCGTTTTTAATTCAATTCATTTCGAAATCGTTATATATTCAATTCATTTCGAAATCGTTTTTAATTCAATTCATTTCGAAATCGTTATATATTCAATTCATCGCAAAATGAGTAAAATCGATATAAATATCGTTCACGTCAAAATGGCGTCAATCTAATCAACACGGCTTCATAAATTTCTATTTTCAAATATCTTACTTCAAATATTTCTTTTTCAAAATAGTTGTTATTATCAAAATATTTCGTTCAACACATGACCAATCTCAATGGATGAGTACTGTCAACACATGAACTTTTATTTTATATCGATAAAGATGTAAATTTTATTACTAAAATATTTCGTTCAACACATGACCAATCTCAATGGATGAGTACTGTCAACACATGAACTTTTATTTTATATCGATAAAGATGTAAATTTTATTACTAAAATATTTCGTTCAACACATGACCAATCTCAATGGATGAGTACTGTCAACACATGAACTTTTATTTTATATCGATAAAGATGTAAATTTTATTACTAAAATATTTCGTTCAACACATGACCAATCTCAATGGATGAGTACTGTCAACACATGAACTTTTATTTTATAATATTCTTTATTTTTCAAATTGGAATGAGGCCCAATCAATTACCATATAAAGTTAATTATATGGATTTTCATGCATTACACACATATAATAGCATTGAAAAATAATCAACCATCAACCAAAGTGCACTACACTGTATAAGCATCAAATATAGATATCTAACGCTTATAACAGCCTGTCAATCAATCGATCGACATATTTAATCAATCAGGATGAGTGAACTTCAAATTTCATCCCAACACCCGTGTGAGGTTTCAAACAATCAAACGCATATTTTATCTGTGCAGTTGGGCGATGTGTAAAATTTATCGACCCAATCAATGTCCTTCAAATAGGTGTACATAAACAAACCGTCTGGTTTGTAAATGAATATTTATCTATTCACATTCACGTTAAAAATTATATTTTTAACGACAAAACATTTTATTCCAACATATGAATTTCTATTCAGTTCATTCTTTAAATAAAATGATATTTTTATTTTTCTAACTTATTTTAGAAAATTTCGGCGGCATAACGGCACGATACTAGAAACGGGACAAGGCCTAGCCTTATCCCCGGTCTAGTGAAGGCCCACGCCATTCACACATCAATCAAAATCACCAAACAACCAAATTCAAATCACATTATATAACTAATCTATGCAACTAAACAAACAAGTCCATGGTCTGTGGACGATTGTGTCGGGTGCTACTAAGCACCGTCTGCATCCTAATATATATATATAACTAGAAAAGAAATTGAGAGGTGAGAAATTCTCACAGATAGCTATCCCAGCTCCACGGCACTCCTTTTAGAGAAGTCTTCGTCGTCATCGCATCCTTTTTCATCTTTGTTGCTCGCTTTCACTACCTATGTAAAAATCGAATTTTTACTTCGCTATTCCATATATAAAAATCATATTTTTATTTCGAAGTTCAATATATAAAAATTCTATTTTTATTTCGAAGTTCAATATATAAAAATTCTATTTTTATTTCGAAGTTCAATATATAAAAATTCTATTTTTATTTTCTTCTCTATATGATAAAATTATATTTTCCTCTCTCGCTAAAAATTATATTTTTTTTATCTTACCATTTAAACAATAAAAATCATATTTTTATTTTTCTCTTCACATACCAAAAATCACATTTTTGACACTACATAAATAAAAATCACATTTTTATCGCTCCTTCACATAGATAAAAAAAAATCATAACTTTCAAGCGATGAAAATCAAATCTTTTACAGTTTTAAAAATCAATCTTTTTCAGTTTTTAAACTATACAAAAATCAGTTTTTTAAAGTTAACAAAATTCAATTTTTAAACTAAACCAAAAATCAATTTAAAATGGAAACAAAAATCAGTTTAAAATGGAAACAAAAATCAGTTTAAAATGGAATGAAAACTTACAGTGCCTTAAGAGGGTTCGATGTAATCAGTGGAGGGGGAAGGAGGGTTGCGCGTCAGGCGGAGGTGGGTGGTGGCCAACGTCGAAGGGCGGCGGCTCATGCATGGCGGCGGGTTCAAAAGAGAGGGCGTCGAGTTTTTGGGGCATCGCTGACGGTTTGGTGGGCTTGGGGAAGGTCGCGGCACACTTTAGAAGAGGAGGGGAGAGTATCGACGAGGGGGGGGGGTCTGGCCAGGCGCGGCGCCTTCTGGTGGCTGAGCGGCGGATCGAGATCGCCTCCCCTTTTTTTTTTTCTGGTATCGATTGAATCGAAACAAAATGGGGGGCCAGAGGTTAAAGAGGGTGAGGAGAGAGAATATAATAATTTTTTTATTAATTTAAAATTCAAAAAGTTGACTTTTACATACGACCTCTAAACGAGGCCCACCGCCTGTCGTCCCTAGCTAATTACCCCCATTCCGAACACAATGGGATATGTCACGCAAGCTGATTCGGCTGTTACAATCAGTTTCCGTTACATTTACATTTAAATCACTATATTGAATTTTAAACGTACATTTCAAATTACCGGGGTCACATACTAACTAGAAAAATTCCTGAAAAATATTTTCTAGCTTCGTATTGACGATACGGTCCTAACAAAACTAGTTTCGTCGAATTCTGAGACCGTTGGAAAAATGGCCAATTTCCAGTCGATTAAAATCAACTGAAACTGGTCAAACGCGTTTTCCTTCGCCACGCTCACATATTGATTCGAAAAATTATGAAATTTGAAACCTAGCAATATCTTGACACCACGGACCCAACAAAACTGGTTTCGTCGAAATCCAAGGTCATTTGCAAAATGTCCATTTTTAAGGGCCTGAATTCCATAGCGACTATTCAGAATTTTCAACTGGACATATCTTTTGATTCCCGCTATGAAATTTCTATTATTCGGATTCGTTGGAAAGATATTATCAATTAGATCCCAATGTTTTTGGTTTCACTAAAATTTGGATTGTTTTGCACCCGGTACATTCAATTGAAGTTTAAAATCGAATTATCGAACTACCGCGCCATTTTCAATTCTATTTATAATTATATATAAATATTTATATTCTAACGACGACGTATATAATATATACGATCGAATTCTATTCAAAATAAATTTCTCGTCGATATTATTTAAAATAATTCATTTTAAATAATCAAAATTCGCTAAAATTGCCAAAATAAAAATTTTAAACTGGCCCAGATTTTCCGGGTTATTACAATATCGGTCGATCCGGGACTGATGGAGTCATTCGTTGGCTCATTTACGCCCCAAAGGGCGGAGAATCGCATTGTTCAGGCATTATAATCCACTCTGTGTGGACCGGCCCTGTCGCTCCAAGGCTTGCCTGCGCGCTTGCCTGAGACTCGGGCTAGACAGTCTCGAAGTCGGTAAGGACTATCTTTTGCCTTGGTTCATGATGGAAATCCAATTTCCAAATACGTGACTGTGCGGTTTTGATTGTATAGCTATATATGGCGACATAGTGGTATAGGGCATTAATGTCGTCTATGATTGATACTTATGATTTGAAATTGTTTTTGAAACATATAAACACTAGTAATAATATCAAATGCTTTTGTTTAATTCGTATCAAGCATATTTTGGCCATTATAAGGTAAAAACTCTATCCTCCGGTTTGCGTTGCATTATGTGATGGGAACTGAGTCGTATAACGGCTTCATTTTTATAAAAAGTATTGCGATATTTTAAAAGAATTATTTGTTTTAAAGCACTGGCAATCCAATGGAGTAAACTCGTTCCGCGAAAGTGGCGTGGTCCTGTGATTAGCCATATTGTAAATGTGTTAAGTAGATTTCTCATACCAGTCCCATGACTGACTCGTAGTTTGTTTCACTTGCAAACTCGAGTGCCCCCTTTTTCTACACGGGCAGCCTTGTATTCAGGTATTAGCAGGCTTTTTCTGGATAGCTGGAGCTGAAGATGGATTCTACCATTTATCTCTTTTTATGTTGTTCCGCTCCTATTGTACATATTATGTTTGTTTTCCGCTGTAGACATTTATGTATAGCTGAACTGTATTTGTACTAAGTAAGATCCTGTATACTGTGTAACTCTGATGATTATGTTTATCCAGTGTATTATTTGTTCATTATCTGGTGTATTTATTTATTTCTGTTCTGCTATTATCTGTTTCTGTGTTATATTCCAAAGATTACCCTTTCCACCGTCAGTACGGGGTTCGGGGTCGTCTCAGGCGACGGAGAATTTATTCTCTTGCTTAACGCCCTTCTCTGAGACGTACGAGCTCAGAGGTTGTATATCGGTAAACATGAGTGGTATGGATTGACAGGGTGGCATACAAAGATGCTAATGATCAAGGCTTTTGCTGAAAAGCAGAGTCTTGTGGTTGATGATCAAAGCACGACTTGGATAGAGCGTAGCTTTGTGTATGGCGTTAATTCGCGAGCCTCACACCTCGGTATGAGTTAAAAATGGGATAAGGGAACCCAAGGAGGACATAACGTTTCTTTCTAGCTATGGGTGGTGTCAGCGTTTTACTAGCCCTGACATTGTTGATTATTATACCTTTGTGGATGTTGGAATGTGAGGCGCCTCGATTATATCGGTCTCTACGGAGCCGATGGATAGGTCTGATAGGATCGAGAAACGTGTGTTCAGGAATTGCCAATCCACTAACGTAAGTGTGGACCAACCTTAGAGGATCCAGGGGTTGCCCAAAGTGTGCAGTCCCGAGACATTTGCTAGAGTGTCTCGAAGTGAATAGGAGTACATCGCTTGCCTAGGCTCATGATGGAATCCAAATTTCCAATACGAAATTACGGATTTGATTGTAACTTATATATGGCGACATAGTGGTATGGGGCACTTATGCCGTCTATGATTGATATTTATGATTGAACTTGCTTTTGAAACATATATGCACTAGTAATAATATCGAATGATTTTTCTTTACACGTATGACACATATTTTGGTAAGGGAAAACTCTATCCTCCAGTTTGCGTTGCATTGTGTGATGGGACTTGAGTCTTATAACGGCTTCATTTCTATAAAAAGCATTGTGTTGTTCAAAAGATTTACCTTATTTCATGCACTGGCAATCACTGGAGTAAACCTGTTCCACAAAAGTGGCGTGGTCCTATTATTTGTCTTGTTATTGTTGTTTAACCGGTTAAGTAGATTTCTCATACCAGTCCCTTGACTGACTCATATTTTGTTTCACTTTGCAAACTCGGGTGCCCTTGTTTTCATACGGGCAGCCTAGTGACAGGTAACGGGTTATATTTTGGCTTTTGCACTATAGCATGGAGTGCACCTTTTGGCTTGTATGGTGAGGACTTGACTTCTCAGTATTTTGGCTATTTGATATTCCGCCATTAGTATCTTATGTATATTATTCTGCTTATCGCGATGTAGATAGATTTACTTCTATTATGTATCTATGATGTATATGTCCTAGTGATCTTGATGTAGACTGATCATTTCCTTTTATGCACTAAGTTGTATCCTACATTGTGCTACTCTGATGTTTACTAGATGTTATGATTCCGCTATCATATTGATGTAAATTATTATATTTCCTGTTTATGCTATTATCTGTTCTCTGCTAATGATGACTAGTGTGTTATATTCCAATGATTATCCTTAATTCCATGATACAGGGTTTTGAGATCGCCACTACTTGCGTCCTTTTTGTTGAAGAGGAAGATGGTACTCAAGCGGGTGGGCAATATTGGTGTAGGCCGAAGTAGTAAGGCCTATAGGAAAAAAGAAATGAGGAAGACCTAGACATGAGAAGGTTTCAACAATGGGGGAGAACTCCTGAAGCATTGCGTTTGAAAACTCATAGGCAGAAGATGATAAATGTGCAGGCGAGTCGAATGTTTGTATAGTGGGCCTTGGGCTTTGGGGTATACTGGAAAGGCATGGATGCATGGGACGTTTGGGAATTTGCAAGGATAGATGCATGCGTGGGTCATGGGCGTGTACAGTGGCATGTAGGCCAATAAAGGGTACGCGTGTACGGGGAAAGATGGTGGTATATATGCACGTGCTTGTGCATGGATGGTGTAGAATTTGGGCATGCCCATGGATTGTTAATGGAAGAAATATATGTGGTGGAACTTGCATCCGAATTATACAGAGGTGAGATACGAATCATAATAGACGTATTAGCGGGTAACCGGTAATTAAGATTTTAAAATGTTAGTTAATATTATTACTATTATATTAATTATTACTTAAGTCCATAATCGTTGAAATATATAAATTCTTGTAAAGTTAATATCTTATACATATAATACCAGAATTTCGAACGGCCAAATTCATTGAAACCGTACGAAGGCAGACTGCGTTATGAAGTTGGTTTGGAACCATTTGGAGCTGGATTGAGTTTGTGGCAAAACTAAACGGCTAACTGGATTGATCGACCATTAATTGTTGTTCTACGACTAACGACCAATGTGGGTAAACTCACTAACTCTGTCCTGTTGTATAATTTTATAAATGTTATTTAATATTAATAGAAATTGGGTGAATGTTTGTGTGATGATTGTTTGGATGATTTGTAATTAATTGGTTAAAATAATATATATATATATATATATATTGTTGATTTAATATTGATGATGTTATTATTATATTTCATATTAATATGAAATATATATTATTGATGTTGACTAATGTCTATGGATGCAGGGAAACAGGTTGGAGGAATCCAACTCTCAACAATTATATTGCTATTTTTCATATATTGCATTATATGATGTGACAAATAATATGGTATTGATTATTGTGTGATTGGGGTGTATACGTAACAATGACCTGAAATAACTAGTATTTAAATACCGTAAAATATATTCGAACATATTGGGAAGGAATTTGGGGTTTTAAAAAGAGAAAAAACTAACTTTAAACAGAAAGTGAATTTCGAATAAACTAGAATAAAATAACTTGTTTAAATTATATAAAACAAGTAAGTTTGATTTATAAACGATATTTATAAATAAGATGAAATTATTATTACTAAATAATTTGGAAATATAAATATAAGAAATGAATTTATATTAAAAGAAAGGGGAAATTGGTTAGAAAGAAAAATGATGAACTTATTTCGATGTTCGAAACATGAATAGATTTGAAATAAATAGATAAGGATTTATAATTATAATTCGGTGATGTCGAATGTTATTAGAATAATTTATTTTATAAATATAGAATGAAATTTCGGGATTTGACGAGATAATTAATATTTGGATTTGTTATCGAATAGGAAATCGAGATTTAAATTATAACTTAAAGTAGGTAGGCACCACCAACCTCCCGTGTGTGAGGCACGGGTCTTATCCTAGTTATAACTTATAAAATGAGTTTATGAAATGAAATATGAAGTATGTGTTTATAAAAGAACTAGATAGATAGGATTTTAAACTGTAATGGAAATATTTATTTAAATTAAGATTTGATTTAATAAAATGAGTTTTGTTTTCTGTAAAGAAATAATATTCACATTTTAAAGTGAATAATGATTTAAAAGCAAACATTTTGCAGATTTAAATGGAGTTAAGGAAATTTGAAACTAACCGGAGACTAGTTAAGTTAAACGACTTTCTGGGTATTGATCTGATGTTGATTTTGGCCTTCGGGGTTTATACTTAGAGAATTGTTCTCTTCCTAATTTACAGTTAGTGACTAATGGATAGAGAAGCGTAGTGATGCGTGAATAAGATATGGGAATGTTTTCCAATGATAATAACATATATTTTCGAAATGCAAGAATATAAGGAAATGCGAATATATGGAAACGTTTTCCAAGAAATCGTTAAAGGCCAAGAGAGCTGGAAAAAATATTTGGGAAAAGATATTAAAGGGAAATTGGGGAATGAAATGATGATTGATCGGTAAGATTTCCATTTGGGAATACAACCGTTGTTTGTACACATGTTTTCCTTTGATAGTTAAATAACCGACTATCAAATTTTTTGACCATTTCCGCTGTCAATACGGAGAGACCGGGATCAGATTTGCTATCTAAAAACCACTCCGTATGGCATTATTGTTTCGAATCAAATAGATCGAAGAAAATTGATGACGTAGTTTATACAAGGGTTATTCTGGCCATCCTAGGTAGAAATTGCCTAATATGGATTTACAGAATAATTCCTTCGGATTGTCCCGTCCCAGGACCACTTGAATGGACGAATGTCTGACAGAGTATATCTGGTAGATCGCGTAAGTTGATCGTTTTAAACGTATTTACATTGATGGCGGAGGAATTCATTTCTTTTAGCTTATATCCATGGTATTTTTAGGGAAATCATTTTGTGATTTGACAGATATGATTATGTGGCATTCAAAGTAAATAAAGATGTGATCTATATAGTGATACGTTATGACGTCAAGCCTCATCAACCGAGAAATGACAGAAATCGGGCTGGCAGCATGGCTAAGTGGGTCGCCCCCAACTAGGGTATATTTTCACCATCTAGAGAATATTCATATTTGTTACATCTTTCGCTTCTATATCTCCGGGGAACGGTTATGTTGGTATACCAACCATAAGGTGACAATATATCTGGAACATTCAAGCGAAATGAATGGCCGGTCATATGTGGCCGAGTTACAAGATGTTCTTGTTAAACTCCGGTGTACCGCTTATAGAGTACACTGATCGGAAGGTGGTTCCATAAATTTTCATATTTGGAAATCCATTACCCAATAAGAGCCCGCGGTTTTTGATTGTATATTATATATGTAGAGCGTGAGATGAAAGCGTTTTGCTAGAATGTTATTTACTTGATTTAGACATTATATAATATCAGAAAAATATTGATCTTAAGAAATATTTTGGGTTATTGTAAGGTAAAAACCATCTGTGTTTATATGTGGATCGGTCTAATGATTATCATTTCTTTTAAAAGGATTTTAAAGGTTAAACCAAATGATTGGAGTTTACTCACACTAGTCACATGACTGACCCATAGTTTATTTTGTTTTGTTTTCCCTAAACTCTTGGGTGCCTAAATTTGTATGGGCAGTCAAGTAGTTGGGATTTTACAGATACATTTGGGGGAGCTTGGAGCAGGAGGCTTCAACATGAGTTATAAATATATAGAGTATATTTCCACTATGATGTTATGTATTATACTGGTATGTATATACAGTTATAGTTTTGTATTTCAAAGGTTATTATATAATATATATTTTCGTCCCGTTGTGAGATTTGTGTTTACACTGATTCTGTTCTGCTGTTATCTTCTTCTTCTATTCTAAATTTCTTTCTTTCTATTTCTCACCCTCTAACTTCTTTCTATTAATGATCTGGTATTTTCGGTGCTTGAATAGTCAACATGGGTTTTTATTTTGATTTTCAGGGTTAAAAATCCGCCGTTTGTTACATATAAATTAAGGACGTTTTTGCAAACGAAGTCGGAATTTAACGAAATTAATTTCATTATGACCAGAATGTCAAAATGTGGCAATATGTCCATTTTCGTTGCGGTCGGAGCTTTTACGTGACGGTACGAGTATAATGATCAACGGTTAAAAGCGGTAGAGTTTAATACCATAGGAAAATATAAAATAAATTCTTACTTAATCCCTATGTAAAAGTACATTCCTACCTAATATATCCAGACCCACTTGCTACCTACCAATTGTGCAGCTACTTAAAATATCAAGCCAACCTTCTGAAAACCTTTCACGCTACAATAACCTTCTAGATTTGGCCTACCCAATATAAACCTGTCTGCACTTCTAACCTGTTGATAAGAACACTCAAATACAAGTTACCCATTCTTTAATGCCAAAGAAAACTTAATGGCGCTACTTTCTTCTCTCATTCGTACCTTACCTAGTTCAAAAACCATTCAAACCTACATATTTTACTGCATACCTTATTGGCTATGATGGAGCATTTGAAACAATGTCGATCCTATCCTTCAAATTTCTCCCCTGTATATATACCGACTGCCCTTCACATTTTCGTTCAAGCCAGATCCAAAAACTCTCTGTCCAAATGAAAGAAAGAGTACAACGAAGGAGTAACTATGAAGTGGAATAGGCAGTGGGGAACAAATATAAAATGTTGAAGATACATGAAGGGGAAGCCAACGTTACTGTACGTAGCAGGGGACGGTTTGGATATTACCAAAGCAAGTCGGAATGGGACTGAGGATGAGACAAGCTGGGGTGGCGCATGCAAAGTGGTGGCAGTTGCTGTTGTACGTATACGGCGGTGAAGGGTGGTTCTCTAATAGGGATGGTGGCTCTCGTGATCAGCCGAGGAGGCAGACACAGGGTGTTATTGTTGAGTAGGGAAGTTGTCATATTTGCGTGGAGATTTAGGGGAACTCGCTGGTTTTGGAAACAGTGTGAAGCAGGGGGTCTCGGATGGATAAAGCCGCAAGTGCAACAGTTGAAGGAGGTAGTTTGAAAGTCATTAGGAGAAAAAGAGAACGAGCATGAGTAGACAGAGAGGAAGAGGGAAACAATAGCGGAGAGAGGCACAGTTGTAGAGGGGTAGGGAAGAATGGAAAGTACAGTGTGCATTCCAAGTTCTGACATGGGGGAGTGGCAGTTCGAAATGGTGAAGTGGGTGTGAGGAGAAGTTGTGTTCAAGATCAACGGTAGCGTTGGAGGTGGGGACGAGCTGCAGGTTGGTGACGCACTGGGTGGCATTCGAAAGGATTTCGTATACAGGTGAAGGAAGAAGATTATTAAGTGCCTAATTAAAATTTATATGCTTAATCCTTTATTAACGTACATAATGTAGATTAGCCGAATAAGGTATATATATAAACATAGGGCGGTAAGTCCTTAATAATAGAGAGTAGCATAACTACCATGGAAGAAATTGGCTAACATACCTGATTTGTTAAACACATAATTAACGGTTAGTTTGTTTAGTTATGATATATAACGGACCAAACTACATGGCGTCTAACAAGATAAATTAACATGGCCTAATTTGGTATAAACCATAATTGACGATATATATAAAATTGACGGCCAGACCCTATATTCATGCTTAATCATATATAATATAACAGTTGATTTTATTAGAACGTAATTAATGTTAAATATTATAATTAGTTAAGGTTTAAATAATTAAAAGCCATAATCGTATAATTTGCATAACCCATTATTATGAACAAAATCAAACAAAACAGGAGACGTCGGAATCATCTTAACGAGCGCTTCACTCTGAGACAGATTTGGACGAGTTTGGAAGCAACTAAGAATTTTAATTAAATTAAACACTTGTTTAATTTAATTAAAATTGAACCATTTCAACAACAAATCAGATCAAGGTGAGTTAAACTCACTAAGTTCCTCCCACTTATATTTTATATAAGTTTGGTTTTTATTTTGTGTGCTATGGTTGTTAATGGTTGACTCTTTGTTTTTTGTTAAATACATATTCATATATTGATTGAACCCATGAAATTAAACGGTTGTTTAATTTCAGTGAAACCCCAAATCGTTATTTTAACGATTGGTCCTAATTAAGGTAACTTACCTTATTGGTCATGTTTATAAATAAACGTGCTTAATTTAATGAATTGTTTAAACGGTTATGGTTGTGTGAAATCAATTGGTTGATATTGAATTATCGTTATTGACTATTATGAATACCACCATTTATATGAATTAATGATCATATTTAAGATAACATATTTAATGCAGGTAAGAATAGGTTGGAGAGATCCAACGGGATTCCTCAAATATATTTAATGATATTTATCTTTATTATGTGAACTGTTGATTGTTGTGATTGTTGAATGTTGACCTGAAATTCAATATTTGTTTTGTTTAAACCAATGGGTAATATTAATTGAGTAATTGGCAATATATAGCCTTTAAATCAATCGTTTTATAAATATCGATTTACCGTTAACGATAAATCGATGAAATAAAATTATAAAAAATTGTTTTATAACTGAAGACAGGTTTTTAAATCAGTATTTTGAATAAAAGTTTATTATAAATAGTTTTTTTATTAAGTTTATAATTAATTATTAATTGATTTTAGAAAGAAAATTCTTATGTTAAGTAGATTTATTAGCAGAACTTAACCCAACGGTTAAGAGTGGGATAATGGTTTTTAAGAACAATTAATTGGAATTATTTATATTAATTGTACTATCAATTAATTTAAAGCGAGAACTAATTGGAATCGGTTAACGGATTAATCGTGTATTGAGCTGACTAAGTCAACCGTTTTAACTGGGATTGATTACCAAATCAATTTGTTTTTTGATTAATATAATGAAATGGTTCAAAGAATATTTGTTTCATTAAGATTTTTTAAAAAAGGGATTTACTATTTATTTAGTTAATTAAGAAGTTAAATACCTCTATAATAGTTAATGATGGAATAAATTATTATTTTAATTAATAATAATTTAAGTATAGTGTAATGAGATCTAATTGAATTGTGAAGGGAGTTTATGATCGGGTTTTATATTAAATCCGAGTTTCATAACAAAGTTATAAAAGGGATTTTAAAGCGAATACGATGCTTTAAATAAATGTTGAGTTAACATTTGAATTAAGAAATCGAGATAAAAAGGGTTTATATTAAACCAACGGTATATAAATGAAATTTATACAATGGGATGAGGTATTAAAGAGTTGATTTTAAATTAGTGTTGCTTGATAATGGAATTAAGTGAAATTAATGGATTTGAAACAAGATTTTTAAAGCGGGAAATGGTTGAATGGAGGAAAATGGGGATAATACGGGTTGATGAGAGTTAAGATAAGAAATTAAAATGACTGGAACCTAACTGGAGATTAGTCGAGTTAAGTGATTTTCTGAGTATTAATCTGATGCTGATTTCGGTCATCGAGGTTGGTACTTAGGAGGTTATTCGCTTACCAATTTACGGTCAGGGACCAATGAATGTTGAAGTAATGAAAATAAAAGGGATTTGAAAATATAAAATAGTATTTCCAAAGTAACAGAAATATAAAGAGATATTGTGAAATTATAACGATGTTTCAAGATTTAAGGAATTAATGGGATGAGTTTTGAATACGGTTATTCAAATAGAAATTGTTAGGCATTGTTTTCGAGAAATGAAATAAAGGAAATGTCGTAACAATATTTTACGTGAGATTCTAATTGAGTCAAAAATGAATATATACATATATATATATATATATATTAGTCTTGCATATACTCTTAAATTGAAATAAGAGATAAACAACGTGTTTAACAAGATTTAGAAGTTTAAATTAACCATTGTTAATTGTTTTTAAATTAAAAGGCCAAGTAATGCCAAGTGCTGAATAGTAAACTCATTTTATTCACATGATTATTTATTTGATAGTTAAATCACCGATTATTAAATCTGACCCATATGCTTGTTGTTACGGAAAGACTGGGACCGAATTTATATTTGAAAACCATTCCGACCAGCGAATACGTAAAAGAAGATTATTAAAGATGGAGCAATTGAAGACTGTTGATCTTCATGAGAGGAAGAATTACTGATTGAATTTCTCCGGTTTAGCGGCCGTAGATATTTCGACAGTGATTCTATCGTGATTGGAATCTACGGATTGCGAGGACTACTAGCTACCGATCCTTGGGGTGAATCCTATATAAGGATGTTGTAAAAGGGTGCCTTCGGTTCATCCTGTTCCTAGATGACTTGTATGAACAGATGTATGACAGAATATTTCCTAAAACCACGTAAATTGATTTTTACAAATATTCCAAGTTGGTGCAAAGAATGGCCCTTCTTTTAAACCCAGAGCATATTTGTGGACGTCAATTAGTGATTTGACGGATTTGACAACGTGACACTTAAAGTACATGATGGCCAGATGTTATAAAGGTAAATTCAAGCCTTATCAACCGGTAAATGACAAAAAATGGGTAGGCAACATGACTATGTGGGTCACTCCCATTAGAGTGTATAATCACCTATCTAGAGAAATTCCATTTCCTTCTTTAATCTATTTCGATGCTGTCCCTTTTTCGGGAAACAGTTGTTGATCCCAACCATTGGTGATATACATTTGATACACTCAAGAAAAATGAGTTGTCGGTCATGTGTGGGCCGGGTTGCAAGGCATTCTTGTTGAACCTAGTGTATTCCCCTCTAGAGATACACTACCGGCAGATGGTTCCATACCTTGTCATAGTCATAATCCAATCTCCAATAAGCGTCCGCGGTTTTGATTATATGCTTTATATGTAGAGTGTGAGATGCAAGCGTTCTACTAGATTGATATTTATTTGTATTTAGACACTATTATAATATCAGAAAAGATATTAATTCCAAAAATATTTTGGGTTATCGTAAGATAAAAACCGTCCGTATTTATGTGTGGATTTGGTCTTACGATTATCCCTTTTCTTTCGAAAAGGTTTTTAACTTTAAAATCAAGTTGGATGATTTCCCTTAAAAATTTACGAGTTTATCTCACTCTAGTTCACCAGACTAACCCGGTATTTGTAATGCTCGGGTTAGACTGGGTTGTACAGGTCCATGTTATCGGATGTTGCGAAGTCCAGAGACGAGCTGGAGAAGTTCAGACGTATTATATATATGTATATATATGTATATGGTGTCTATTCTACTATGTATGGTATATGGGGCATTTTATTATAACTATCTAGATGTGTTGATGTACTCTGATATTGTAAGTATTTTTAAAAGGTATAAGTAAAGATTTATTTCTATATTATATTTTGTTCCACTGCGATGTGAGACTCTGATTCTATGTTGTGTTGGTTCTTCTTCTTCTTCTATTCTTATATTTCTTTCTTTCTTATCTCACCCTCTAATTTCTTTCTATAAACGTTCCGGTGTTTGGAAGGTCGGAATGAGATATGGTAAATGTATTTATATCGATTTTCGGGACCGAAAATCTTCAGGTCGTTACAAGCCCAATGCCATCGGTATTCAATTTTCTGTTTTACATTATTACAACATGAAAAAACAATGAAAGGATGAAAAATACACATGTAATATAAGTATTAACAGATACAAACAAAACCATGTGATGGTGAGCATGAATAAAAAGCACATGGCTAACTTGGAAGAGATATGTAAATTTTAATACCTTATTCTACCAAGTGTGTTTTCTAGTATGGACATTTTTCTAACCTACACAAAAATATCATCCTAAACCAAAATTCATTTAGCTACTAAGCATTAGATGCAGTGTTAACACATCTTTTTGCAAAACTTGATTTAGAATTTCAAATTTAACAGGTTTAAAACACATGGTACACAACACAGTTGTTATACAAAAATTAAAATCCAATTATATCAGGACAAAATCCCAGCACATACAGAAGCTTATAAAGAGTAATAAGTATTCTTTTGAAAGAAAAAAGGAGGATACATCATCCAAAATCTAGGTTACATTGTAATTTTAACTACATAGTCATATGTTAATCATGGTAAAATTAAAATTGTTTTAGATTATAACAAAACACTTGCAATCAAGCTAAGAAATTATATTGAAATATTAGCCTCCTAACATAACTCAAAGTAGACACCGAACTCATTTCCCTTGTTAATGTCAAAGCAACTTTATATCTGACCTTGTCTTGTAGCTTGTTCTGAGTAAAGACACAAATACAATATAACTGAAGCTGGAGATACTCTATTCGGTTAATAAATACATTAGAACCTATTCAAAGTCCTAATGAACTCAGCAAGTGCTTCTAATTAACTACCGAAAGATGACATTGGTGACAAAATGTAACTAAATCGATTACAAAACTTTCTATAAAGAAATTCTTGTTAGTAAGAAGAAATTTGGAGATGCTATGGTGTGAAATTAATGACAACATGTTACTGCATACCGTGCAATATGAAGAAAAAATCTAAGAGCTTTTTGTGTATGCAATCTCCCTTTCTCTTTTTAAGTAATTTCCTACATCATCTTGATTGCCAAAAGAATCATCTTGCAGGTTATTGTAAGTTACAGATTTGAAACAACATTAAAACAGTTAATATGAGAGTATGGGCATGGTTATACGATTAAAAAAAACATTAATCAATAAAAAACTTACAAAAAGCTCTACATCAAGTTTACAATCAATATAACCATATGGTCACACCTATATATTTTAAACAAATATCAATATTAAATAAAACAATTAATATAATAATAAACAAACATTAAAATAATTAAAATAACATTAATTAATCAATATAATATTTTGCCATAACAATTCCGAAGGAAATAAAAAATGCCAACATCAAATGATAATAACATATTGTATGTTCACATTGAAAATACAACCTCATATGCACTGTTTAATTTAATAGCTTAATTAAATCTTTTGTGGTAAATTTGGCAAACTGCAACACCAAGGTAGAATATTGGATATTGGGCATCATATTATCAAAACATTATCCATAAAATAACTAGAAGAAAAATAAATTAAAACATACTTCTCGCCCTCATCAACATCAGTGTGAATAAAGAAGGAAATAAATTATTGTTACACCAAAATCTGGGCCTAACACCCAAATTCAGATCACAAATCACAGAATGCAGAAAATAGTAAATAACAAGGAAACATACGAAGTTTTTATAGTGGTTCGGCTCAAACCAAGCCTATGTCCACTTTATCTCTTCTTAAATCCTAAGAAGTTACAAATACAATTATCTCGGTTTATACACGAAATCCTCGTGTTTACAATGAAAAAGAAGTGAGAAAAATGAAGATTATACACGAAATCATCATGTTGTAGTGTGGAATTTGGCTCCTTTACTACTGAAATTGCTTTGCAGAGAGCAATGGTGGAAGCTGTGAGAAGTTAGAGCCAAATGATCCTCGAAAATGCCTTCAAAGGGTGTATTTATAGCTGCCGGAAAGCTTCTGGGAAGATCGGTTCGTAATGGGGTACGTGGCACCCGATCCAGGAAAGTAGAAGCAGAAGTAGCCTTGAGAACAGGTCAAGATCTACGCGTGTATCAGCAGATGCAGGGATCGGTTCGTGGTCATGGGATCGGGTCGTGATGTGGGCTTCACGAGCCGATGTCTGGTCGCGAGCTGGAGTGGTGAAGCTAGTGTCCACGATCAGGTCGTGGAAGAGGGTCGTGGTCCACCTAAGCTCTACGGTCGGAGTTGGTTTCATGAGACAGGGGCACGTCACGAGTCGAGGAGGGGGCGATCTAGGTTCCTGCTCACGAGTCGAGGTGGATCCCACGAGCCAAGGTGGGTTCCACGAGCCGATCCATGTTCTGAACTTTCTGATGTTTCATCACTTCATCCAAGCGATTGCCAGATTACACCAGTTTACGGAAACGAGCATAACTTCTAAACCGTAAGTCCGATTGAGCCAAATGAAAGCTCAACGTGAAGCTTATTCAGAGGGCTACAAGAGTCACAAGCTCAGCTCCGTAACTGCTGTTTTTGGTCCCAGAATAGGTCATCTAATAGGAGTTTCGGGCCATTCTTTGTTTGTGATGCGATTTCGGTCAAACTGCATCATGTCTGCTGACGATGTTTTCAGTTCCTGCGCATGCTGTTATCCAGATATTTCATGTGTGACAACTTTTGCCAAAAAGTGTGTCAACAAGTTCCCCCGCCCCTAGAACAAATCTTGCTGGTTGAAGGAAGATGTGTTCTGGATAATCCAGGAAATCTATAAGCTATAGAAATCCGACAACGCCAAGACCTCGCCGGGTCTGCCAGCTACAAATATAATCCATATCTGTAAATGGATAAAGGTAAAAAAAATGTGCCAAATCCTGACTGTATTATCCAAACTTTCCGGAGCATAAACCATAATAGAGGAACGTCCAAGTCATCCTGCCAAATCCTGGCAAGGGCCAAACCTTCTAGGCATAATCCATACCTAGAAGTTCAAACCGAGTATAATCCGTACCCGATTTCCTTTGTCACATCCTGATTTCCATTCCTAAGTATAATCCATACTTAGGAGTCCAAAGTGAGTATAAACCAACCATACTCAGTCCTGATATAGAGTCATCCTGCCAAATCCTGGCAGGGGCCAAATTTCTAGGCATAATCCATACCTAGAATTTTAAACCGAGTATAATCCATACCCGATTTCTTTTGTCACATCCTGACAAGACCATTTGTCATTCCTAAGTATAATCCATACTTAGGATTACGAAGTGAGTATAAACCATACTCGAGTTATCAATCTGAGTATCATCCATACTCATATCCAGAGAAAACTATATCTGCCATAGCCTGACAAGATAGTTCGACCCTAGGCATAATCCGCACCTAGTGTTTCAAAATAAGTATAAGCCATACTTTAACCGAGGTTGAGGATCTTGCCACATCCTGACAAGATACTTAAATTCACCAAACATAATCCATGCTGGGAAAATCCTTCCTTATTCAATTCAAAATGCAAAACCAAATCAAATCCTGATTGGTTTAACACCGAGTCCAGAGCACGCTTTGAGGCTACATCCTAACCCCGTACGTGTGTACTCCGATTCAACTAATCGGAAAACCTTATGAAAACAAAAACAAATCTTAAAGCCTAAGAAATGCAGAAAATGAAAGTTGATCTCATCCAGATCAGTTGATGATTAGCCCACGAGAGCTCGATTCAAGGTCATTCTCTCTCCGGAGAGCAGGAGGTGCCAGCGGAGGTGCAGGCGTTGTTGGTAGTTTCACATACTCGGGCAGCTCTCCACGTCTAACCCGTTCCTCAATCAAATCGCAAAGTTGTCTACAGTAATTGGTGTCATGACCGTCCATGTCATGAAATATGCAGTGCTTTCCAGAATCATGTTCTCTTTGCGATGGCTCCCTCCTGGGAGGCTTTGGGTAGGAGACATCATCGTTCGTGTCCATGTAGATGTCCGATAGTGGAGCATTGAGCTCGGTGTACTTTTCATATCTGGGCCCTCTCCGGGGATGAGTGTTGCGGTCATTATTGACAGCGGCTTTTCCTTTGCCATTTCTAGAATCGGACGGTTCTCCGTCTTTAACCATGTTGAAGTCGAGAATGCGTTTCTCAGAAGTTGCATCTTCTTCACATAGAAATCTCTCTGCTTCAACGTAGAATTCGCCGAGATTTCGCGGTGGGTCTCGGTACAAAGATTTTTTGAATTCCGTGTTATCTAAAATGCTGGATACCGCTGCCAACAATACCATTGATGGTTCAAGGCGATCAACTGATGCTACTGCAACATTGAATCTTTCCAGAAATGAACGCAGAGTTTCTCTAGGCCTCTGCTTAATTGAAGTGAGAGACATTACGTTCTTGGGTCGAGCGATATGGACCCGAAACTGTTCAAGAAAGCGAGCGACCAACATATTCCAGCTGTTGGTCGATTCCACCTCTAGCTTCCGAATCCACATGGCTATTATATCAGTCAGAAAGAGGGGGAAACACTTGGCCATAACGTTTTTCGATGCCGATTGAATCTCCATGTGTCGTTTGTAGCGCATGAGATGCACAATAGGATCTGTCCTGCCATTGTAGGGATCCAATTGTTGAAGTTTGAAACCCGGGGGATTGCGGGAATTCCTGATTTCTTGAGTGAATGGAGTGTGATTGATGTCATCCACGTCGCTCTAATAAGTTCGGCCTCATGAGAGGTGGTGAATGAGATTGGCAAGCCGATCGCCCTCAAAAAGTTGTTGCAAGTTGCCAAGATCAGAGCTGGTGCCCCCAGCGTTGAGCGCGAGAGAAGGAAGCGGTTTGTGAGTTGTCACGAGCAGGTCACGGTTCGTGGATCAAGGGGGGCGACCTGACCTCGTCGTGAGTCAGGGAGGTCAGCTCGTGAGGCAGGTTCGTGGAGGGAGGCTCGTGGCTCGAGAGGGGCGACCCGACCCGGTGCTGGAGGCCTATCACGAGTCGATTCCTGCTGCAGTTGAATGGAAGCTTCAGGGTTCACGAGCCGCTCAAAGGGCGACCAGACCCGTCCGCGAGGGGCTTGTCGAGCTTGATTTCCAGCAAGTTGTTCATAGCCGCTTGGCCTGCCATCCATCCGAGCGAAGAATTCGTCCATCATTTTCTGTTGTTTTTGGAGGAGATCGTCTTGCCTTGCCATTTGATCTCTTAATTCAGCAAGAACGCCATCCATCTCGTCTCTAGTTAAGTAAGCAGAGGGATCTCCATGAGAGGAAGCCTCCGGGCTTGCCTCCGGGCTTGCCTCGTTCCTCGCGTCTTCATTGCCAACATCCTTAGCACCTTCAGTACGGGAGAGGGTTCCATCCTTCTTTCTTTTAACCATTGATCTAGTAGCCAAAAATTCCATGCAGAAGTTGTCGTGTGCCTCCCTTCCTGGCGCGCCAAAATGTTAGACCAAAATCTGGGCCTAACACCCAAATTCAGATCACAGATCACAGAATGTAGAAAATAGTAAATAACAGGAGACACACGAAGTTTTTATAATGGTTCGTCTCAAACCAATCCTACGTCCACTTTGTCTCTTCTTAAATCCTAAGAAGTTACAAGTACAATTATCTCAATTTATACACGAAATCCTCGTGTTTACAATGAAAAAGAAGTGAGAAAAATGAAGATTATACATGAAATCCTCGTGTTATAGTGTGGAATTTGGCTCCTTTACTGCTGAAATTGCTTTGCAGAGAGTAATGGTGGAAGCTATGAGGAGTTAGATCCAAAAGATCCTCGAAAATGCCTTCAAATGGTGTATTTATAGCTGTAGGAGAGCTTCTGGGAAGACTGGTTCATGTTGCGGTACGTGGCACCTGATCCGTGAAAGTAGGAGCAGAAGTAGCCTTGAGAACAGATCAAGACCTACGCGTGTATCAGCAGATGAAGGGATCGGTTCGTGGTAATGGGATCAGGTCATGATGTGGGCTTCATGAGCCGATGTCTGGTCGCGAGCTGGGGTGGTGAAGCTAGTGTCCACGATCGGGTCGTGGAAGAGGGTCGTGGTCCACCTGAGATCCACGGTCAGAGTTGGTTTCATGAGACAGGGGCGCGTCACAAGTTGAGGAGGGGGCAATCTAGGTTCCTTCTCACGAGTCGAGGTGGATCCCTTGAGCCAAGGTGGGCTCCATGAGCCAATCCATGTTTTGAACTTTCTGATGTTTCGTCATTTCATCCAAGCGATTGCCAGATTACACCAGTTTACGGAAATGAGCGTAACTTCTAAACCGTAAGTCCGTTTGAGCCAAACGAAAGCTCAACCTGAAGCTTATTCAGAGGGCTACAAGAATTAAGAGCTTAGCTCCATAATTGCTATTTTTGGGCCCAAAATAGGTCGTCTGATAGTAGTTTCAGGACATTCTTTGTTTGTGATGCGATTTCGGTCAAACTGCATCATGTCTGCTGACGATGTTTTCAGTGCCTGCGCATGCTGTTATCCAGATATTTCATGTGTGACAGCTTTTACCAAAAAGTGTGTCAACAAGTTTCCCCCCTGAACATATCTTGCTGGTTGAAGGAAGATGTGTTCTGGATAATCCAGGAAATCTATAAGCTATAGAAATCCGATAACGCCATGACCTCGCCGGGTCTGCCAGCTACAAATATAATCCGTATCTGTAAAGGGATAAAGGTAAAACAAATGTGCCAAATCCTGACTGTATTATCCAAACTTTCCCGAGCATAAACCATACTCGAGGAACGTCCAAGTCATCCTGCCAAATCCTGGCAAGGGCCAAACCTTCTAGGCATAATCCATACCTAGAAGTTCAAACCGAGTATAATCCATACCCGATTTCCTTTGTCACATCCTGATTTCCATTCCTAAGTATAATCCATACTTAGGAGTCCAAAGTGAGTATAAACCAACCATACTCAGTCCTGATATAGAGTCATCCTGCCAAATCCTGGCAGGGGCCAAACTTTCTAGGCATAATCCATACCTAGAAGTTCAAACCGAGTATAATCCATACCCGATTTCTTTTGTCACATCCTGACAAGACCATTTGTCGTTCCTAAGTATAATCCATACTTAGGAATCCGAAATGAGTATAAACCATACTCGAGTTATCAGTCTGAGTATCATCCATACTCATATCCAGAGAAAACTATATGTGCCACAGCCTGACAAGATAGTTCGACCCTAGGCATAATCCACACCTAGTGTTTCAAAATAAGTATAAACCATACTTTAACCGAGGTTGAGGATCTTGCCACATCCTGACATGATACTTAAATTTACCAAACATAATCCATGCTTGTTAAATCCTTCCTTATTCAATACAAAATGCAAAACCAAATCAAATCCTGATTGGTTTGACACCGAGTCCAAAGCACATTTTGGGGCTACATCGTAACCCCGTACGTGTGTACTTCGATTCAACCAATCGGAAAACCTTATGAAAGAAAAAACAAATCTTAAAGCCTAAGAAATGCAAAAAATGAAAGTTGATCTCATCCAGATCAGTTGATGATGAGCCCACGATAGCTCGATCCAGGGTCATTCCCTCTATGAGGAGCAGAAGGTGGCAGCGCAGGTGCAGGTGCTGCTGGTAGTTTCACATACTCGGGTAGCTCTCCACGTCTAACCCATTCCTCAATCAAATCGCGAAGATGTCTATAGTCATTGGTGTCATGACAGTTCATGTCATGGAATATGCAATGCTTTCCAGAATCACGTTCTCTTTGCGATGGCTCCCTCCTGAGAGGCTTTGGGTAGGAGACAACATCGTTTGTGTCCATGTAGATGTCCGATAGTGGAGCATTGAGCTCGGTGTACTTTTCATATCTGGGCCCTCTCCGGGGCATAGTGTTGCGGTCATTCTTGACAGCGGCTTTTCCTTTGCCATTTCCAGAATCAGACGACTCGCCGTCTTTAACCATGTTGACGTCGAGAATGCGTTTCTCAGAAGTCGCCTCTTCTTCACACAGAAATCTATCTGCTTCAACGTAGAATTCACCGAGATTTCGCGGTGAGTCTCAGTACAAAGATTTTTTGAATTCCGTGTTATCTAAAATGCTGGATACCACTGCCATCAGTACCATTGCTAGTTCAGGGCGATCAACTGATGTTGCTGCAACGTTGAATCTTTCCAGAAATGAACGCAGAGTTTCTCTAGGCCTCTGCTTAATTGTAGTGAGAGACATTACGTTCTTGGGTCGAGCGATATGGACCCGAAGCTATTCAAGAAAGCGAGCGACCAACATGTTCCAGTTGTTGATCTATTCCGCCTCTAGCTGACAAATCCACATGGCTGCTATATCGGTCAGAAAGAGGGGAAAACACTTTGCATAACGTTTTCCGATGCCGATTGAACTTCCATGTGCCATTTTTATTGCATGAGATGCACAGTAGGATCTATCTTGCCATTGTAGGGCTCCAATTGTGGAAGCTTGAAATCCGGGGGATTATGGGAATTTCTGATTTCCTGAGTGAATGGAGTGTGATTGACGTCATCCATGTCACTCTGATAAGTGCGGCATCTCAAGAGGTGTTAAATGAGATTGGAGAGCCAGTCGCCATCAAAAAGTTGTTGCAAGTTGCCAAGATCAGAGCTGGTGCCCCCAGCGTTGAGCGTGAGAGAAGAAAGCTGTTGGTGAGCTGTCGTGAGCGGGTTGCGGGTCACGGTTCGTAGATCAAGGGGCGACCCGAACCGGTCGTGAGTCAGGGAGGTCAGCTCGTGAGGTTGGTTCGTGGAGGGAGGCTTGTGGCTCGAGAGGGGCGACCCGACCCGATGCTGGAGGCCTATCACGAGTCGATTCCTGCTGCAGTTGAATATGAGCTTCAGGGTTCACGAGCCGCTCAGAGGGAAATCCGTCTGGTCCGTGAGGGGCTTGTCGAACTGCTTCGGTAGCTTGATTTCCAGCGAGTTGTTCATTGCCGCTTGGCATGCCATCCATCCGAGCGAAGAATTCTTCCATATTTTTTCTTTTTTTTGGAGGAGAACGTCTTGCCTTGCCATTTGATCTCTTAATTCAGCAAGAACGCCATCCATCTCATCTCTAGTTAAGTAAGCAGAGGGATCTCCATGAGAGGAAGCCTCTGGGCTTGCCTCGTTGCTCGCGTCTTCATTGCCAACATCCTCAGCACCTTCAGTATGGGAGAGGGTTTCATCCTTCTTTCTTTTAACCATTAATCCAGTAGCCAAAAATTCCAAGCAGAAGTAGAAGTTGTCGTGTGCCCCCTTTCCTGGCGCGCCGAAATGTCAGACCAAAATCTGGGCCTAACACCCAAATGCAGATCACAGATCACATAACGCAGAAAATAGTAAATAACAGGAGACACACGAAGTTTTTAAAGTGGTTCGGCTCAAACCAAGCCTACGTCCACTTTATCTCTTCTTAAATCCTAAGAAGTTACAAGTACAATTATCTCAGTTTGTACACGAAATCCTCATGTTTAAAATGAAAAAGAAGTGAGAAAAATGAAGATTCTACACGAAATCCTCGTGTTGTAGTGTGGAATTTGGCTCCTTTACTACTGAAATTGCTTTGCAGAGAGCAACGGTGGAAGCTGTGAGGAGGTAGAGACAAAAGATCCTCGAAAATGCCTTCAAATGGTGTATTTATAGCTGTAGGAGAGCTTATGGGAAGACCGGTTCGTGATGGGGCACGTGGCACCCGATCCGGGAAAGTAGGAGCAGAAGTAATCTTGAGAACAGGTCAAGAAATACGCGTGTATCAGCAGGTGCAGGGATCGGTTCGTGGTCATGGGATCGGGTCGTGATGTGGGCTTCATGAGCCGATGTCTAGTCGCGAGCTGGAGTGGTGAAGCTAGTGTCCACGATCGGGTCGTGGAAGATGGTCGTGGTCCACCTGAGCTCCACGGTCGGAGTTAGTTTCATGAGATAGGGGCGCGTCACGAGTCGAGGAGGGGGCGCTCCAGGTTCCTGCTCACGGTCAAGGTGGATCCCACGAGCTAAGGTGGGTTCCACGAGCCGATCCATGTTCTGAACTTTCTGATGTTTCATCATTTCATCCAAGCGATTGCCAAATTACAGCAGTTTCCGGAAACGGGCATAACTTCCAAACCGTAAGTCCGTTAAGCCAAACAAAAGCTCAACCTGTATTCAGAGGGCTACAAGAGTTATGATCTTAGCTCCATATTTGCTGTTTTTGGGCCCAAAATAGGTCGTCTGATAGGAGTTTCGGGCCATTCTTTGTATGTGATGCGATTTCGATCAAACTGCTTCATGTCTGCTGACGGTGTTTTCAGTGCCTGCACATGCTATTATCCAGATATTTCATGTGTAACAGCTTTTACCAAAAAGTGTGTCAACAAGTTTGCACCCTAGAACATATCTTGCTGGTTGAAGGAAGATGTGTTGTGGATAATCCAGGAAATCTGTAAGCCCTAGAAATCCGACAATGCCATGACCTCGTCGGGTCTGCCAGCTACAAATATAATCCATATCTGTAAAGGAATAAAGGTAAAACAAATGTGCCAAATCCAGACTGTATTATCCAAACTTTCCCGAGCATAAACCTTACTTGAGGAACGTCCAAGTCATCCCGCCAAATCCTGGCAAGGGCCAAACCTTCTAGGCATAATCCATACCTAGAAGTTCAAACCGAGTATAATCCGCACCGGATTTCCTTTGTCACATCCTGACAAGACCATTTGCCATTCCTAAGTATAATCCATACTTAGGAGTCCAAAGTGAGTATAAACCATACTTAGTCCTGAAATAGAGTCATCCTGCCAAATCCCGGCAAGGGCCAAACTTTCTAGGCAAAATCCATACCTAGAAGTTCAAACCGAGTATAATCCATACCCGATTTCTTTTGTCACATCCTGACAAGACCATTTGTCATTCCTAAGTATAATCCGTACATAGGATTCCGAAGTGAGTATAAACCATACTTGAGTTATCAATCTGAGTATCATCCATACTCATATCCAGAAAACTATATTTGCCACAGCCTGACAAGATAGTTCGACCCTATGCATAATCCACACCTAGTGTTTCAAAATAAATATAAGCCATACTTTAACTGAGGTTGAGGATCTTGCCACATCCTGACAAGATACTTAAATTCACCAAACATAATCCATTCTTGGAAAATCCTTCCTTATTCAATTCAAAATGCAAAACCAAATCAAATCCTGATTGGTTTGACACCGAGCCCAGAGCACGCTTTGGGGCTACATCCTAACCTTGTACGTGTGTACTCCGATTCAACCAATCGGAAAACCTTATGAAAGCAAAAACAAATCTTAAAGCCTAAGAAATGCAGAAAATGAAAGTTGATCTCATCCAGATCAGTTGATGATGAGCTTATGAGAGCTGGATCCAGGGTCATTCCCTCTCCGGGGAGAAGGAGGTGGCAGCGCAGGTGCAGGCAGTGTTGGTAGTTTCACATACTCGGGCAGCTCTCCACATCTAACCCGTTCCTCAATCAAATCGCGAAGATGTCTACAGTCATTGGTGTCATGACCGTCCATGTTATGGAATATGCAGTGTTTTCCAGAATCGCGTTCTCTTTGCGATGGCTCCCTCCTGGGAGGCTTTGAGTAGGAGACATCATCATTCGTGTCCATGTAGATGTCCGATAGTGGAGCATTGAGCTCAGTGTACTTTTCATATCTGGGCCCTCACCGAGGCTTAGTGTTGCGGTCATTCTTGACAGCGGCTTTTCCTTTGCTATTTCCAGAATCAGACGGTTTTCCGTCTTTAACCATGTTGACGTCGAGAATGCGTTTCTTAGAAGTTGCATCTTCTTCACACAGAAATCTCTCTGCTTCAACGTAGAATTCGCCGAGAATTCACGGTGGATCTCGGTACAAAGATTTTTTGAATTCCGTGTTATCTAAAATGTTGGATACCGCTGCCATCAGTACCATTGATGGTTCAGGGCGATTAATGGATGTTGCTGCAACGTTGAATCTTTCCAGAAATGAACGCAGAGTTTCTCTAGGCCTCTGCTTAATTGTAGTGAGAGACATTACATTCTTGGGTCGAGCGATATGGACCCGAAACTTTTCAAGAAAGCGAGCGACCAACATATTCCAGTTGTTGATCGATTCCGCCTCTAGTTGCCAAATGCACATGGCTGCTATTTCAGTCAGAAAGAGGGAAAACACTTTTCCATAACATTTTCCGATGCCGATTGAACCTCCATGTGCCGTTTGTTGTGCATGAGATGCATAGTAGGATCTGTCCTGCCATTGTAGAGCTCCAATTGTGGAAGTTTGAAATCCGGGGGATTGCGGGAATTCCTGATTTCCTGAGTGAATGGAGTGTGATTGACGTCATCCACGTCGCTCTGATAAGTGCGGCCTCTTGAGAGGCGTTAAATGAGATTGGCGAGCCGATCGCCCTCAAAAAGTTGTTGCAAGTTGCCAAGATCAAAGCTGGTGCACCCAGCGTTGAGCGCAAAGAAGGAAGCGGTGGGTGAGCTGTCGTGAGCGGGTCGCGGTTCGTGGATCAAGGGGGGCGACCCGCCCCGGTCGTGAGTCAGGGAGGTCAGCTCGTGAGGTAGGTTCATGGAGGGAGGCTCGTGGCTCGAAAGGGGCGACCCGACCCGGTGCTGGAGGCCTATCACGAGTCGATTCCTGCTGCAGTTGAATGGAAGCTTCAGGGTTCACAAGCCGCTTAGAGGACGATCCGATCCGTCTGTGAGGGCTTGTCGAGCTGCTTCGATAGCTTGATTTCCAGCGAGTTGTTCATTGCCGCTTGGCCTGCCATCCATCCGAGCGAAAAAAATTCCATCATTTTCTGTTGTTTTTGGAGGAGATCGTCTTGCCTTGCCATTTGATCTCTTAATTCAGTGAGAACGCCGTCCATCTCGTCTCTAGTTAAGTAAGCAAAGGGATCTCCATGAGAGGAAGCCTCCGGGCTTGCCTCGTACCTCGCGTCTTCATTGCCAACATCCTCAGCACCTTCAGTATGGGAGAAGGTTCCATCCTTCTTTCTTTTAACCATTGATCCAGTAGCCAAAAATTCCAAGCAAAAATTGAAGTTGTCGTGTGCCCCCCTTTCTGGCGCGCCAAAATGTTAGACCAAAATCTGGGCCTAACACCCAAATGCAGATCACAGATCACAGAATGCAGAAAATAGTAAATAACAGGAGACATACGAAGTTTTTATAGTGGTTCGGCTCAAACCAAGCCTACGTCCACTTTATCTCTTCTTAAATTCTAAGAAGTTACAAGTACAATTATCTCGATTTATACACGAAATCCTCGTGTTTACAATGAAAAAGAAGTGAGAAAAATGAAGATCATACACGAAATCCTCGTGTTGTAGTGTGGACTTTGGCTCCTTTACTGCTGAAATTGCTTTGCAAAGAGCAATGGTGGAAGATGTGAGGAGTTAGAGCCAAAAGATCCTCGAAAATGCCTTCAAATGGTGTATTTATAGCTGTAGGAGAGCTTTTGGGAAGACCGGTTCGTGATGGGGTACGTGGCACCCGATCCAGGATGGTAGGAGCAGAAGTAGCCTTGAGAACAGGTCGAGATCTACGCATGTATCAACAGATGCAGGGATCGGTTCGTGGTCATGGGATCGGGTCGTGATGTGGGCTTCACGAGCCGATGTCTAGTCGCGAACTGGAGTGGTGAAGCTACTGTCCACGATCGGGTCGTGGAAGAGGGTCGTGGTCCGCGTGAGCTCCACGGTCGGAGTTGATTTCATGAGATAGGGGCGCGTCACGAGTCGAGGAGGGGGAGATCCAGGTTCCTGCTCATGAGTTGAGGTGGATCCCACGGGCCAAAGTGGGTTCCACGAGCCAATCCATGTTCTGAACTTTCTGATGTTTCGTCACTTCATCCAAGCGATTGCCAGATTACACCAGTTTACAGAAATGGGCATAACTTCCAAACCGTAAGTCCGATTGAGCCAAACGAAAGCTCAACTTGAAGCTTATTCAAAGGGCTACAAGAGTTATGAACTTTTCTCCATAATTGTTGTTTTCGGGCCCAAAATAGGTCGTCTGATAGGAGTTTCGGGCCATTCTTTGTTTGTGATGCGATTTCGGTCAAACTGCTTCATGTCTGCTGACGATGTTTTCAGTGCCTGCGCATGCTGTTATCCATATATTTCTTGTGTGACAGCTTTTACCAAAAAGTATGTCAACAATTATGAAGCATTTTTATTTAATGTATGTTCCTGGGCAAAATTTGATTATCCATACAACACAATTATGAATTGCAAGTAACGTCACATTGCAAAATAGAACGTGAGTTTCTGACTGACATGAATGAGAAGTCATTTTTATGGCCTACCTCTACCATTTTTTATTCTAGACATTTTAACACAAATAATCATATATAATACCATATTCATTGCTCCCATTTTTGTCCTAGGTATTTTAATACCGACAACAATATACAATGCCTTTTTCGTGTGCTCCTTGCGAATGCCAAACCTAATCGTAGGAATTTCTATCTAGTTGTGAACATGTCCAACTTGCATCCAACCTAACACATATATATAGGGGTAACTTAGTAATATATTCAATAGTAATATGTTACATACCTACCATGTGGACATTTTGTGATCCTTGGCTAATAGCATTCAAGCCTGATTTGATGACTGATATGCAACTATTTTGTATTAAATTTTAGTAAACCACAACAATGGGATCGATATGATATTCGTAGGCAGACCATTAAAGGAGGAGGGTGACATGAGTTCACTACTGAGATTGGATTGCATTTAATGTCCATTAAGAATTAAGTCGGTAAAACATGTGGACCAAATGAGCTTAGGATATTTTGAATACGTTGATGATAATAATTAATTCTTATTTTTGTATGATGCTAACAAAATTCAAAGCATTTAGAAACCGGAAAATTTAAAAATCATAAATAGGAGAAATATAGACAAAAAATCAATTTAACTATCTTATGTAATTGGCATACTGTTGATGCAAATTACTCCAAAACAATCATCGTTGGTGCAATCTAGGTTATGTCTCCTACAAACTGCACGACATTAGTATGTCGAACATTTTCAAGTAGAGTTCTCTTATGCTTGAAATAATTTCTACAACCAAAGGAATGTAGTAACAACAAAATAGCAAGGGGTCGTTCGTGAAACCAAACTGGCCAAGCGAGCCAACGGCTAAAAAATGAGTTGTTGGCATCAAACATAATCTCATTTTTGAGCTAATTGCCCCTTTTTGAACTAATTAATTAACTATAGTTAATTAAATACAAATCACAACTTAAAATACCCCGTTTAAATGCTTCTTTTAAATATGTTCCGCTCGCATACCTCATTTAACCTCTTGTTCCATTGAAATACCCACTTAGATACCCCGTTACCGCTTACCATAAACACACCTTAATTATCAATATTTTTTACAGTAAAGTTAGCTCATGGTTGAGAGTTTACAGTGTCGTTTCACAAAAGTAGATAAATATTTTATTCAGGATTATCTATGCTAGGTAATAACAATACATAATATAAAAGAGGAAAGGTGGAAAAAAAAGTATGTGAACCGAAGGCAACTACAGGGAGTGAGAAGAAACGACATAGGTCCTGTTACATGTAGGTTACGTTTGAGAAGTTCCCTAAATACTCATCAGGTGTAAAGGCTTTTTAGTAAATCATAAACATTTATTTACCTTTCGACTGTAGCATTTAGAAACAACTGGCTATAATAGAACTGACATCAATTAACATAACTTACTTTGATGACTAAAGGTTGATGGATACTCTACAGAAAATCTAAAAGGAATCACACTCTCAAGGTAGCAACCAAGAGATCATACATTTTATTGTATGAAAAGAGAAGAACATATCTTTGATACTATCTAGGTTTGAGTAGCTCTCCTTCCCAAGAATTTAAACAGACACCTTCAGTCCATTTCACTTAGCAACCTGAAATGCACCCTATATAAAACAAAAGTAAAATAGCAATATCACTGGATGAACGTCATTACTGGTAGATTAGCTTAATGATGCAGCACCCATGCTAAAGTGGAGTTCGCTTAAGATGCCTATAAACTAATTTTAGCAACTATCTCAAATATCATAACTGTTGTTTTGGCTTTAAAAGATACCTATAAACTATTTGGAGATCCATGTGAATTGAAAACGCAAAGGCGAATAGTGGTCTGCCTGCCTCAGTTTACCAAATTTGTCGACTTTGCAATAGAGCCAAGAGGCTGGGTTTACGTGAAGCAATAGCTTTGGTTACCGTTAAGGTAACTATTGTAGTTGTAGTTTAGTCAGCTACCACAACTGGAGTTGACACAAATACGCAAGTCAAAAAAAAAAGACAACTACCTCAGTTGATACTTATTTCATTGTAGAACGATAATGCCCAAAGCCAATTTAATTGGAATATTTTTGGATTATAAGATATAAATAACAATAAATTCACCTTATTGTACATTAATTGTACCTTAATGCACTTAATATCCATATGTTTGTGTAAGAAAATCCTTTTAATACCATATGGATAGCTGAAAACATTGAGCCATACAAACACTTATTTTGAATAAAATTTACAATGTCCAATCTGAAAGGAACAATAATATGTTGAAACTGGATATGAAGAATAGTTTAACACTTTTAAAACATTATACCTCCATAAAGTACGGATTGATAAGTTGAAACAATAACTGCACTGGAATCATTACTTATGGACCCAGCATTTGGTTGAAGCTGTCTGTCCATACATTATTGCTTTAGATGACATAGTGCTTTAACTTGCATTATAAGCATCCACCTATAAAATGGTAACAGTGGCATGTTTTCTTTAGAATTTCAACACTTTGACTTGTTAAGAAATCTCAGCGATAACCTATAAATAGATAAATCAAATTTGGAGTGAAAAGACCGACCAAAACCAATCCCGCATTGTTCTCATTATACCAAAAGAAGAAGCATGATTAAAATTTCAAAAATTAATTATGAGAAATATACATAGTCCACATAATATATTAAAAGTTTGTCTTACAGCCCAATACTCACCTTTTGTACTCAAAGTAAATTGTCCTAAATTTATTATAGAGTAAGCCGTTAATAGGTTTCTTTGGAAGGATAACCACCATAACACAAAAATAGCATGAACGAAAGAAAACCAAGCAGTGCAATAGCGCATCAAATAACTACATTTTTGAATCTTTTTTTGATTAAACAGAAAAAGAAAAAAAAATTACCTTCAAGCAAGCTACGATTTATCACTGCACATGAAGAACAATTAAAGAAATATCACATTATAGGATTGTGAACTAAAAATTAGTACGGTCTACCAAAAAAACGTCAATCTCCGTATTTACTTTCAAAATTAACATTAACAGTTTCATTGTAAAAGGTGAATAATAAAAAATAAGCAATTAAATTCATAACAAAAATAAGATATACGGTTGTATACCCGCTTTGATTTAAATTTTGGAAGTGATGCACAGGAGACACAAAAGAACTAAAATACTCAGTTTGTTTCAATTTCAAAAGAATGTCCGATCAAATTCCAAAATAAAAGTGGGTGACGCTGTCGGTTGGTTTTATTGATTAGGTTTTGCGATGATGAGGCGGCCAGCGATGGTGGCGAAGGACAATCGAGGTGGTGAAGACAATTGTCAGTCGATTTGGCAGAGATTCATAGGTAAGTAGCTGGCAGTGATGGTAGAAGGAGATGATAATTGTGAAAGACTGAAGAAGGCAGAAATTGAGAGGAATTGCATTATTTAGGAATCAGATGATGCGGAACAAAACAATAAAATTCATGAAAAGCATGACCGTTCATTTACCAAATCGCCGAGGTGGCTTGTGCGCCCTTGAAACATAACTCATAACTTAGTAATAACATAGCAGTATAGATTTGGTTATTGTGGCATGTTACCACGTTATACATATTTCTTATCGAAAATTTCTTCCCCCTTCTTTTTAAAAAATATGATAAATGTCTTATATGAACAAAGTAGCATCTTTCACCTGCTTTCGTAAAAGAATTATTCCTCGATTTGAGGATGGAGGCAGAAGGACATGCCCCTGTAGAAACTAATCAGCTACTCTACCTTTAGAGCATGTCCAACAAATCGGGTGTAGAATTCCAAAATTCTACACCCCGAAAAATTGAACAGGCGGAATTTCCCAATAGTTCTCATACCGCGCGTTTGTTCAGCAAACACGCATATCTAAGTGCTTGTTTAACAAGCGCTTGGATCTGCGCGTTTGTTGAACAAACGCGTGGTTTATAACAGCCAAATTCTAATCTAGCATTTTTAGTATATTATATTACGTATAAAATTTCAAAAATTCTTCAACAAAAAACTATTAATTTTAAGAATATGTTTATATACTGCTTCATATTTTTAATATATCGCATGTAATCTTTTTTTTATCGTCGTGTTGATGTAGAACGCACAATTTTGTAGGTATGGTTGGGGGGACGAAGTGTAAACTATTTAAACAAGGGGGTTACTTTTTGGTAAAGCTCTGTCATCATTAATTGAGCAGTAGGATACAGACATATGACAAGACAACTCTTTGTCCTCAACAGTTGAGCTGCTACGGCTCTGCATTTCAGCAGTTGATGTTACTACACTCTGCACCACTAAGGTAACGTGTTATAGGTTGTCCAACGAATAAAAACAACATGACTTGACAACTCGTACTGATTAAAGATGACTTGACCACTGCTTTAATAAAGCAAAGTAAGAAACTAGGGTCATCCCCGTGTGTATTCTTAGTCTATGGGGTTGTCACGTGTAAAGTTAAATGGGATTGATCTTTTCATTTAAATAGTAGATGATGGATTGCTCTTCTTTTGTATATTTCTCCTTAGGTTAAATGGGAGATTGGTATATAAGTGATGAACAAATGGAGCAAATGTTCGATGAGTGGGAACAAACCAAAGATAACCAAGATGAAATAGGATTCGTGCCAGAAACTCAAATAAACTAGGTGCCTGAAGAGGTTCCTGCACCGCAAATACGACCTACAATAAGGCGACCTACTAGAAGCGTACAAGCTCAACCAGTTCGTGCTAACCATAGAGCCTCATCTTCATTAGGTTCAACTAACGAATATTCTGCAGATGAATTATACATCCTCCTAAAAGCGTATTTTGAAGTTGAACGTCGAGATACGTTATTGATTAAAGTAGGTGGAGGTTTAAGCCATGAAGAGTTTTGGTCAATGATCGCAAAATTACATTACAGTCACCGTAGGTGTCCCGTTAGAAGATCAACAGTTGAAACTCATTTAGCTCACCGTCGTTTTGTAGAAGCTTACGATCACTACCATACGATTGTCCAGACAGTGGAAGATGAAGACATACTTCAAGCATCTCAAGCAACTTTTGATGCTCGTTACTTGGCTGAACACGGACAGATTTTGTGGGTCACAAAGCTTACAAGCTTCGCTATAGTTCGCTAACCCGATCCCGGGATTAGTAGGTTTATATTGTATGTTTACTAAATTTCGTGCTTTTAATAAAGTCTGTCGTATTTTTAATTCTAATTAGGAATTTCTATGTTGTGTTTTCGTTTCTTTAGTAGTTGTAATAGTGTACTGTATCCTTTAATCAATATCTGAAACTATGTATCCGTTAATTATTAGTGAAATCATGTATCTTAAGCTTTTGTTTGTTGGGATAATAAAATTTAGGATGCAACATATACTAACATAGAAATAGATCATATAACTACGGGTAATAAAACTTCCTTCTTGTTTGTTGGGATTTTAAGTCGCCTAATCATCACGGTTAAACCGCAAATGTTCAATAACGTTTTGGAGACATCTAATCTCGTGTTCGAGTTCGTTTGCATATGAAATTCCCCTTGGGCCCAGAGATTTGTCTATCCATTCTGCATAATTGCATCCATTCGGATAGTATAGACATTGCTGGATGCGACGGCCAATATTGTTTCCATCTGCTCGAACCACAACGTCAACCAGATAACCGCAATAGCAGCAAACTTGATAAAAATCACCTTCCTGTTCATAAGGAATTGGAACGTGTGGTACTTGATAAGAATCAACTTCATGTCGTGATAGAACGTTTGGTTCTTTGGCTTAATGTGGAGGTTGGACGGACTGTTGTTCGAACGGTGGTAGAATGACGAACTGTTCATTCGTGTGTTGAACATTTGGTACTGGGGTTTGATGTGGATGTTGGACGGGCCGTTGCTCGGACGATGGTCCAACCCGAAAGCTCATTTCGTTTAGAAACTCGAGTTCATCTGCAAGCTCCTGAAGTCGCATCTGTTCATACGCCTGTTCTTCAGAGTCTGAAGATGATGGCCAAGAAGGCATAGTTGTGGTAAAGCATAGAGTAGTTGGAGTGAGGTAAGTTATGAGTAATTCGACAGAGATATATAGCTGCGTAGTGTACTAGTGAATAAAGGGTAAAACAAACATACCGCGGTTTTATTTCAAATATTTGAATGTGATAACCAATACATGACTTGCTTTATGACAATCATACCGCGGTAACCAATGCATGCCACATTTAAAGTGTTGCTTTATGTCAGTGATACAGCCTTAAAGTGTTGCTTTATGTCAGTGATACAGCCACTGCAGCTTTATTTCAAATATTTGAATGCGGTAACCAATGCATGACTTGCTTTATGACAATCATACCGCAGTAATCAATGCATGCCACATTTAAGGTGTTGCTTTATGTCAGTGATACAGCCTTAAAGTGTTGCTTTATGTCAGTGATAAAGCCACTGCAGCTTTATTTCAAACATTTGAATGCGGTAACCAATGCATGACTTGTTATATAAGGAGGAAAACTTGTAGCATTCACTACTCAAACACAGTCCAATATTTTTAGTATATACACTCAAAAACTCAAAAGTCCACAATGACCACCGAAGATGATTTGTTGTTCGATTATAGTGACGAAGACTTTGATATTATGGTGGATGATCATTTTCGTCGACAAAAACAGCTTATAGCTGCATTAGGAGATGGTGAATCTAGTAAAAAAACATGGAGGTTCTGTTGTAGGCCGTCGATATAAAAATCGACATCATGCATAGCACAACGAGAGACTAATGGAAGATTATTTTGCTTCAAATCCGAGGTATACAGCTATAGAGTTTAGAAGGAGATTCCGAATGAGGCATCCTTTGTTTCTTCGAATCCTAGAATGTATTAAACAACACAATTCCTACTTTATCTACAAACGCAATGCGTCTATGACAATGGGGCTCACCGGAATTTAAAAGATGACGGCTGCACTGCGTATGATAGCCTATGGAGGTCCTGCTGACGCTCAAGACGAAAATTTGAAAATGGCAGAAAGCACAGTACTAGAATACTTAGACCATTTCTGCCAAGCAATCGTAGACGTTTACGGTAATCAATACTTGCGTAGACCAAACGAAGCCGACATTGCAATGTTAATGGATATGCACTGTAGCAGAGGATGGCCTGGGATGTTAGGATCTTTAGACTGCATGCATTGGGAGTGGAAGAATTGTCCGAAAGCATATACTGGAGCTTATCAAGGTAAGTCTCATACGTCAACTATTATACTTGAAGCTGTAGCATCGTACGACTTGTGGATATGGCATGCTTTTTTCGGAATGCCAGGTTCGAACAATGATTTGAACGTAGTTGAACGCTCAACGTTGTTTAACGATTTGGCGAACGGTAGATCAGTTCCATATCATTTTACTTTAGAGGGTCACGGGTATGACCATGGATATTATCTAGACGATGGTATATACCCACAATGGAGTATCATTGTCAAGACAATACCGAACCCACAAAACAATAAACAAGCAAGGTTTGCAGCAATGCAAGAAGGACAAAGAAAGGATGTAGAAAGAGCATTTGACGTTTTACAATCCAGATTTGTCATAGTCAGTAATCCATGCAAACTTTGGTCTCCAATTAAAATGGTTAGGATAATGTATACTTGTGTTATTTTACATAACATGATTATAGAGGACGAAAGAGACATGGAGGATGATTTCAATTACGATTGCCTTGCTCCACCACCTGAGATTTTGTGCGAAAATATGATTGAAAGCGAACTAAAGCTTGAGTTTCATGTCGAAAGCCAAATGTCCTACCGTAATGCTCACATTCATCGAAAACTCCAGAAAGATTTAACAGATCATCTATGGAACTTTGTTGGAAGTCAGTAAAACTATTTACCCTTAATTGTTGTGTTTTCGTTGCTTTAGTAGTTGTAATACTGTACTGTATTCTTTAATCAATATCTGAAACTATGTATCCATTAATTATTAGTGAAATCATGTATCTTAAGCTTTTGTAAAACTATTGATCATTTTTGTTTAATTACATCTTCGTGTCTAAATTTCGGTGGAAGTAAGATAGATATCACAAAATTTCATCTAATGACTCCACGCATCTGTTAGTGAAATTATGTATCTTAAGCTTTTGTATAACCGTTGATCGTTTTTGTTTAATTACATCTTCGTTTCTAAACTTCGGTGGAAGGAAGGTAAATATCACAAAATTTCATCTACAAACTCCACGCGTCTGTTAAACAAACGCGTGATTACACGTGCTTGTTCAACAAGTGCGCGCTTGTTGAATTTCCACGCGTTTGTTCAACAAGCGCTTCGGAAGTTTGGAGATTCCGGAACTTTTCTCCCTGATTTCAGAACGAAGCACTGTTTTCAACCTCTGTTGGAGCAGAATGTGGGTGCGGATTTCGAGAATTTGGAATTCGGGGTAATTGTTGGAGTTGCCCTTAGGATGTACTCCAGATTGTTTTTTCTGCTGATGAGTGGGCATTTTACCAAGAATGCAGCCATGCTTAACCCATGGATCTTCCGACAAATCGACAGAACCATGTAAAGAAACACCATATTTGATAATAGTCCTAAGTTTGAAGAGACTACACCATGTCCAGCTTGAGTTAGAGGGCACTTGCATGTTCCAAAGGTTTTTGACTCGAATGACATTGCATTTAGACCACTACACCCAAAAGCTACCAGTATTATTGAGGTAGTTATCCACATGTTTTAGCAAATACTACCTTGTTCCATTGAAGTAAATTAATAATGCCAATTGCCAAGATTCACCTTGCTTTTGGCCTTTCAGTTGTTTTAAAGGAAACATGTGCCATATAGGTAGCGTATGCTGAGCCTTTCCAAAAAAACCTCATCGTTGCCCTTCTTATCATTTTAATCAGCTTGAAAGATAGAATGAAGGTTCTCGCCCAGTATACAGTCATTGTAAAGAAAACAGACTTGATCGAGGTTAACCTTCCCGCTTGATTGAGATGCTTGTTGGCCCAGTTATCTAGTCTAGCTGTTATTTTCTCGCTAGAAGCAGACCCTGATGAACCGTGACTTTAGAAGTAGCTAAAGGAACCCTTAGGTAGGATATAGTGTTGTTGTTAGCACAAAGCCGAGTTGCATTAAGAATAGCCATGATATGAATTGGCCAACCCCAGTAAGGATTATATCAGATTTGTCCAGATTTATCTTTAGACCAATAGCCTCATGTAGGACTTTTCCAAACCATGTACGATGGATGGCCTTTATAGTATCGTTATCAGTCTTGTAGAATACAACCAGGTCATCTGCAAACACTAATGAAGTAGCTTGTGAATGTTTGCAACAATAATGCTACAACAACAAAAAAGTTCTTGTCAAATAATACATCAAGAACATGATTTAAGAGGGGATCATATATTAAATTACCATGTTACCCTCCTGAATTCCTCTAATCCCTCTAAATTACACTATTCTAGCATTTTGATAAAAATTCCTTTTCGTCATAGTAGCAAAACTCGTGTATGAGTTACAAATAATATTTAAGGTCTTCAACCGATGTTGTATGTTATCGCAGTTTCACCAACGCTACTTCAACTGTATACACAATAGAAGAACACAAAACAGTAGAAGCTTTTTGATGCAAACTTGATCAATCTTGCAGTAATATTAAAGAGGTCTCCAATAGTGAAGAAGGAAGTAGTCAAATTTATCATTGGATTTTAGAACGATTTAATTGTTTTTCTTAAAAGTGATGCTCCAACAAAAAAAAAAAAGAAAAAAGAAAAGAAAGAAGAAAGAAGAAGAAGAACCAAAAGAGCAGTATACGATGTGGAAGTATGAGAAAACAAAATAACCGTGATTCAACCTTGTAGAACAGAAGATTAAGTCGTTGGTTTAATGTTCCATCAAGGTTCATGCATAACTGGGATTTGATTGAATTTTGAATCATAATGATCTACGGTTCTGAGTTATTCGAGGTCGGATCAAGATAGAATCAGATCTTTAAAACAATGTATACACCAGTAATATAATCTTAGAGAACAAAAGTGCAATTATACGAAATAGGTAGGGAATGCTATATAATAAGAGCACTGTAGTAGAAACAGCTTCAATGATAGCAGCAACTTGACAAACTCTTAGCATAACCAACAACTGAAGTCCATTGGGCAAAGCAATGTGCACGGGAATTCAATAGAAAATAACAACCTTGTATATATGCTGTATATATAGGTAGAAAGTAACAACCTGACAGCATTAGTATATATGGTTATCTTGGGACAACAACCTTACTTCAAAGTTCAAAGCGTCTTTCATCACCTCAGTACCAAAATCACCTACAGAGGCACTCTGAGAATCAAAGAAGTTGTGGTGTGGTAGAGTTACTGAGAGCATTATTATCAAAATTTTAAGATATTAACATTTAAATCCCATTTCAGATCGTAAGCTGATTCAATTTACTATCTAATTCAACCTCATTTAAAATAGCAGCCAAATTAAATCATTCAATCAATATTCATGTATTGACTATGTTATCTGAATCAATGTTTTCAATTCTATTGTTTTTTTAACAAAACAAAAATAAAACAAGAAAAAAAAAGCTAATTTTTATGTTTGGATTTGAAAGTTCAGACATCATAAATCAATTTCAAAAATGTATACAAGCTTTAAAATATAATGCCCTGATCGATTTCATTTTAAAATTTGAAATTAATGCTTTCATCTTATACTAGGAATATTAAGAAATAATGGAAGAAAATTTGTAGTTCTTAACCACTGCGACAACCAAAGGAATGAGTTTGATTGTCGTACGTGCTTTTGTCAATGATCGATACGACTTTGTTTAGATGAAAATATAAAATTAAAAGAGCAAACCTGCAATCCACGATTTTGCACCGGCTGTCCCATGTATGTTGCATTCTTCATAGAACTGCCCCATTGCATGTGTTGAAGGGGCATCTAGAATCAAGATACCCTTCAAAGCTGCACCCGTGGGTAGAATGTAGGTATTATATATGCAGCATTCTTCAGTACTACTGCTTGATTTTTCACCATCCAAAGCAGTGTTTCCAAATGTTATGCCTATTGCAAAATTCCCTTCCCCGGCCCATGCAACAGTTACATATATAACAGTATAATTTGTTTCAGTGAAACACAATTAATAGGAGACGAAGCTAGTTCATTAGTGTGTTTTTTCTTGACAATTTTGGATGCAGTGCTCCTTTAGGACCTTAGCTTTGTGAAAGGTCACTTATCTTCTCTCTTATTGGAGTTACTAAAACAGTTTTAGAGTACTGCTTTCAAAAACTACAGATTCTCACTGGAAGACGGAATCTCCTATCTACAGATTCTCTTAGTGTCATGAACATGTGTACATTAGTAGTTATACATGTTCTCATTTATCAATATGCACTAATACAACTTCATAATAGTGGAAAGGGAGACCAACAAAAAAAAAAAAAAAAAAAAAAAAAAAAAAAAAAAAAAGATAATCTTATTCATATCCACATAATATATCACTTAATCCATCCTAATTTTTTGAAACACTCCCTACTATTATGGTCACTTGTAGTTTTTAAAAATCAGTTACTTAATCCACATCTGAATTGTTTCCATCTTCTTCTCTCATTTTTTTTTTTTTCTTCCATTTCTCATCTCATTCACAAAAGCATTATGCTTGAACCCCACAAATATAACTTGCCAAATTAATCTTATTACCTACTCATTGTACATAGTTCATGCAGCACCCGTCCAATTAGCAATCACAATATGACAAGCTCATAAAATCAAATACTTAATTTATAGCCATTCACTTTGTAAGCTACCGAGGCGATGATAACACTGCTCAACTTATAACTATGAAAATATGATAAATTAGTGCAGCTTTTAAATTATATCCACATAATATATAACTATTGATTCAAGTTAAAGTGCATGTTTAAACCATTTATTCTTTGTTCCTTGCATATACAAGGATATATAGTTTAGTCCTGAAACCACCCAATATGTACAGATTATAACACAACTTTGATCATTTTTCTTTGTTATTTAAATATTAGTAAACCATTGTTGCATAATGCTCTCCTGTTTAATGGAACCTGAAACTAAACTAAAAACTGACCTTTTATTTGTAGTTACCTGACTAATACAATGATTGTTCAGAACAATATTATAAACATGGTAATAGTCTTCCTGAATCAATAGGTGTTTGAGATCGAGTTGCCTATTGTGTTATTTATGCGTGGTGCGAACAGTTGAAAGAAAAAATTAGTTTGTAGTTTGTACTAATTAAGCTTTAAGCACATACCATGTTTATAGTTTGTTAGTCCTGATACCATGTTTATCCATGAGTGGATTAACTGATCTTATAATTGTCGACTAACTTAATAATGTCAAATTTAGGATCAACTCACTAAACAGGTGGATACAAATATAATCCACCATAAAAAAAAAATTAATAATAAATAATTTGTACATTCCGTGCTGAAATCATAGATTTCATATCCCACAAACCATCATAGTTATCAAAAAACGACGTTCCATCATATTTAACTTTGACTCGATTATTCAAACAAATGAAAAACTGTTGTTCAAAGATCATTGACAAAACAATTTTGTAGGATCAACACAGTGAAAGCACACATTTATCTTCTAAGATCCCAAAATTATTTTATTCACTCAGAAAAGGATGCATAACATAAAATGATATTTGGACCATACGACATAATACATCAATGGCAATATATCTTAGAATAAAAAATGCATAACTTCTCCTTCGCTGTACCTTTATGACACTGATGAATCATGATCCATCTAGATCTTACTATGTTATATATCCTTAAGTTGCAAAATAACATATCTGATCAGAGGAACGATAGGAGTAAGCCAAGTAACACAGGCTGTTTTCATACATATCGACATAATTTGTGCATTACATACTGGAACTCCTAACCCAGTATAGCAAAAATTAGATTAGACAGCATATATTTCACAGCATTTGGAGAAAAAAAGAAAAAAGAAAAAAGAAAACTACAAGATAATTTCAGACACAATCAATCATATTCAAACGTATATGCAAACAATTTGCAAAAAAAAACATCTAAAAGATTATGTATTTGAAAAAAAAAAAAAAAAAAAAACTAGTATTATTTAACAATGACCATTCAAATATATGAAAGCAAACTTTCTTAGTTTAAGGCTTAAGCTCAATCAATAACAAGAAGAAAAGGAAACTTAAATAAACCTCTGAATATCGAAAAGAATTCCAAGCTTCATTCAGATGATTTTTCTTCTGCCAAAGAAAAAGAAATCCAAGGATGTAACAACTCTGTACAGAAAAGCGAGTTAAAGTCCCCTCCTAAAAATAAAGACTCAGCTTTCACTTTGAAAGGAAAATTAAAACATTTCTGAAACGGATGAAGAATAATGCACAGATGGATCACCACACAAGCGATGGGAACACAAAGCACATATTAAAGACAATGATTAAGTAGTCTGGAAAATCTTTAAAACATTAAGTTGTTTGATTCAAAGTAAAGAAGGAAAGAAGAAGATAAGAAAGTGGTTCAGTCTAACACATAGAGATCACACATACTAAAAAAAAGATACCGACTGCCACTACTGAATTAGTTAATGTGCATTTTACTTGTTTTTGCGCTTAAAGACAAAACTTGGGCAGAACTTCCCTTCTTCTTGTTCTCCATTTTCTTCTCGTTCTTGTCGTATTTATCTGCAATAATAGGGCGCACATCATCAGCCTCAGCCAGTGTCTCTAAAAGAGGAAGCAATGACAATAGTTCTGCATCTTGTGAATCTACTGACCAACTTGTTATTGGAATGCCATTGTTCTTCTGCAATCTAAAGTTATGTGGACAATTGTCGATGATGACAACTTTAGCAAGATCAACTCCAAAAATAGTCAAGTCTTTAGCATAACCATCTGGAAGATACACGCCGGAATCTATATATGCACGCTTCGAAATATATTTGCCTTCAGGATCTAAAAAGTCTAGTATACGATCAGCATAATCCTTATCACTGGCAGTAAACACCGTTATATTGAACAACTGAGCAGCCCTCTCTAAGAATTTATTGACATCTGGCCTCTTTTTTACAAAATATGTGGACTCGTATCCGCTGAATGCGAATGATAAATCATGTGGGTCATCATCAAATGTAACATGTCTTGAGTGTGTGAGGGTCTCGTCCAAATCCAAAACTAGGAGCTTCTTCTCCTTGCTTGTCTGTGAGGAGGCACCTTCATTCTTCTTCCTATTCCTCGCTTTTGCCACCTCTTTTTCTTGAGGTTTTTTGGACAAGTGCTGCTGCTGCTTGTTTAAAAAAATATATTTAATGTCAAATTTCTTTGATAGCAAAATCTAAATATGCAACAAGACACACTCACTTGCATGATGCCCTGCATCCATGATCCAAGAAAAAGAAAAGTCAACTTATGGGAAAATTTAACTACTTGGCTAAAGCCCCAAACTTACTATAATACATGATAAAACAGTAAATAATATAGTCTATGTACCATGTATTTTGAAATGGATAGTATATACAATACAATTTCTATGCATATTTCATGTTATTGCAAATGTGAATGTATTGTTCTCCCATAGTTACACAATATAACTTTCTTTTTATAACAACAAAAAACTCATTATCTATTATCATCTTCTTCTTTATATTTTGTTAAAAATATATATATTTATCACAGTGTAAATTCTACAGGTAATTTCAGTATTACTTTAAGAGGAAACAAACTATAAATAACCATTGGTATCAAAATGGTATAGAAAATGAAATTCAGTTACAGGCATTATGGAAAATTGGAAACAGCAAATTCTTTTTTGAATCGTATAAGCCCAGGTTAATGTTATAAATAAATGGGTAAAACACAAATTTCAAGTTGATTCAAACGAAACTGCTAATTTAATATCATTAAATGAAACCTAAATAAACAAAAGATCCATGATGCCTACAATAATTATATTGAGAATGATGTCCTAGACTGCTATAATTAAACAAGATTTATGTAATCAAATGATACTTGATTGTACTCTTGAGTCTTAGATATGGGCATTGTTATTGACACTCCATATATTGTTAAGGAGAGGTCAAATTTTAAAAAGGGTCCACTTCAATCATAAAAAAAATGTTAAGGGGGTCACGTACTTAATTTTTTACGTTCCCTTTTTGCCCTGATGAAAACATCAGTTATCATCCCAAATCTCATTCAATTTCAAATGGAAAAAAGAAATCTCTACATCATTTGCAAACCAAGAAAAAAAGATCATTTGGAGGGAAATTTTATTATTTTTGTTCGTAGGTCTGTCATATTATATATTTTTGTTCCACGTTGTTCGTTATTTTTGAAATTTGCATTCGTTGCCGGGTTGTTGAAGTGAGGGAGATGAGGTGTATCGACAAATTCAGCGGTGGGATGCCGTATAATTTTTTTTGTTTGATATATGTATATCAATTTCTTATGAATGATATATTTTAATCTGATCTGATGCATATCGACAAATGAGATTATTTATAATTCGGTATAAAAATTTGATTTAGTTCGATTAATATACAGTTTTTTTTTTTTTTTTTTTAACAACTAAATAAAAGATTATTGTAAAGAAGACTAATTTGGTAAAATAAACTTTATTTGTTAAGGGGTGCTCTCTACATTGTTACTTCCCTTAATAAATTCTTGTTTTAAAAAAAAAAATTGAACTCCCCTTAACAATACTTGGAGTTTCAATAACAACCCCTTAGACATTTAACTGAACATGATACAAAAATCAAAGGATGCTAGAATCATAAAATAAAATATCTGAAAATTTCAGTTACCCATAAAACTTACAGCAATTTTCACCGAATGAACCTGGAAACAAAACTAAAATTCGAATGATATGATCAAATGTATGTACCTTTCCACCCTTTGGCATGTTTTCTTTTCCCAAAGTAGTAATAAAGAAAAGAGAAGGGGATAGGGAGGGATGAATTTGCACCGCAATGGCGTAGGGTTTTTCAAGGATTTCGGTGATGCGAAGGGGGCGTGAAATAATTAATAAGTCGTACTCTTCCTCCGTCGACCTAGTTTTCAAAATACGGCTACTGCGAGGGGAATGGATCAACAGATCGCGAATAGATTTGGTCTGAAATTTATTATTCGTGAAAGAAAGGAAGAAAATCCAATTTTTTTTGGCGAGCTGTTTAACACATAACGTGAGACGCAAGCAAACGGTCTTGGAAGCCAGAACCCGCTATAGGAAATTTGGGCCCAGATCTAATGTCCATAATTTATGTGCCAGCAAAATATTTCCTAACATTTTTATTAATAATTGTAATATGTTTGGAACGTGAACTACCAAAAATACCCTTAATACTAAATCTTATTATCGCTAAAAAAAATAGGATCTACTAATTTGACTTCATTATACAGATATTTTCAAATCTAAGTATCGCTAAAAATTAGAATTTAACAAATGATTTTTCCTTTGCAAATTCAAAACGCTTATTTATAAATGTGGAAAATCTATCGAATAAATTATTAATTAATAATATAAATAAAATTCAAACTTAAATAAAAAAGATGTTGCAAACTTCAAAATAAAATTTAAAGTAACAATATTATTTTTTATAATAGTTGTAATACGTTAGGTGTCAGCGCGAACTACAAAAAATTCCACTAATACTAAATCTTAATATCGCTAAAAAATAGAATCTACTAATTACAAATATTTTCAAATCTTAATATAACTAAAAATTAGAATCTAAAGGATAAATTTTCTTTTACAAATTCAATACGTTTATCCATAAATGTATCAAATATTATACTCACTTAAAATATAATCAACCAAACAAATTATTAAATAATAATATAAATAAAATTCAAGCAATAAAAAAGATGTTGCAAAATTTCAAAATAAAAATTTAAACTAACAATATGATTTATAAATATTTTTAAATCTTAATATATCTTTACTAATAGTCGTAATATATCTACAAATATAAAACATCAATCAATAAATGGTAACAAGCTTTAATATCGCTTAAAATTAAAATCTAACAAATAAACTTTATGTATAAATTCATTCTTCGTTAAATAAAATAGAAATATAGATTCAAACTTAAAAAAAATTAAGATATTGCAACTTAAAGATAAAAAATAAAATCACATGATTTAAAAAAAAAAAGATATTTGTAAATTATATAATTTTAAATGTATAAGATTTGTAAAAAAAAAAAATTAACTCGCGCGCGAAGCGCGCGCCATAACGCTCGTCATAAATAAAAATAATCAATTTAATAAATTTTATGTACTCTAAAATACCAAACTCATTGCATATAATAATCAACCACCGTGCAAAACTGTTTTGCACAGCGAATAACCATAGACCAACATCGTTTTCCATGGTCATTAACTACTGAACTACTGTTATTCGATCGTTGATCGCCATAGAGAACGACATTGGTCGGCAGTTGTTTGCCGTGTGAAAATAATAGAAATAATGAATTTGGTAGCCTTTAAAATGGTTGTATTAGGAAGTGTATAACCTAAAATTTTGTGGTATTTTTTAGTAATGGTGTTAAGAAGCACTTTTTTGGGTGCTTTTAGCCGTACACAATTTTGTATTTGAATTCTAAAACGAATCCGTTGCTCGCTGATTATATAAATTAGATCACATCATATTCCACAATTATTAATGTTCAATGTCTCATTTATATATTTATTTTTATACTTTAAAATATGATACTTTTTGCATACTAATTAAATATAAGAATCGATTTCACAATTAAATCACAAATTTAATAATTTTTCCATCGAATTCCATTATTGATATCTAATGGTAATATATATACACATCATTTTTTAACTACGTTTTAGTAAAGGGTTTTGCACAGCATGTCCCTATGTCTCATGTTGTTATAGAAAAATTTCATGTAGCAATGAATGTAAATTAAATTCTTACTTTCGAAAATTAAAAAAATGGAAATTAGTTTGTAGTTTTTTAATAGCAAGTGTAAGTTAACTTGCACATTCGGAACTTCAAAATCTTCAAAATGAAATTTTGAATCAGAAAACTGCAAGTTGCCTTGCATTTCTTTATCTATCTTGAATCAAGATCAAATTTACATATTCATTTATGTAGAAATTTTCTTATAATAACATCAAAAACTGAAAAATAGGATTCTTTGCTCGTTTTAGTAATGCAATTAAAAATCACAGCTATTAAATGCAATTTTTAACTACATTACTATAGTCAAGTTAAAAACTATACCACTATAATGCAGCTATCAAATGTTGTTTTATTATGTGCTTTCATAAATGTGGTTAAAAAGCCATTAAGTATAGTTTTTAACTGAATTTCGAAAATACAGTTAAGGACTACATTAATTGTTGAGGTTTCTGATTAAATTTGCGAAACTTTTAAACTGCACTTAAATAGTGCATTTTTAACTACGTATATGAAATGCAAATTTTAACCGAATTTCACGAATGATGTTTGAATTATTTCAGAAAATAGAATTTGAAACAAAATGAATTTCGAAAATTTTATTTTCATATATTCATAATAAACATCTTTAGAAAAATAATAAAATTTGTGATGTAACAATGAAAATGGTTTGCTAATTCAATGTTTCTAAAAAAAAAAAAATTGTTTAAAGACTGAGTGCGAATTTTATATTAGGATGATAATAACATAAAAGAGAAAAGAAATGCATGCACAAAGACCTAATTTACATAAATTATTAAATATGAATTTTTTGTTCATTTTAATTATTAATAGAAATTTGTAGTATAAAGCCCTTCTGAAGAATGAAAATCATCCACTTCCCTTGAATTGCACTCATTAGTTCCATACCCGCATTCCAAAAACTTAGACCATATAACATGTTCCAGACGTAAGGCTATGTCATGGAGAAAACGAAAGGGGTATTTTCTGATAGGTTATAAAAAAATTAGCATCATGTCCTTTCAGTTTTCATTTTTAATTGTGTATGTAGTTTACAAAAATATAATTCATGGAAGTATTTGGATAATTTTAAAATCCGTAAGAATTGCTTTTGGGATTTACATCAATTACTTATAACAAGCACAATACACTTCATAACATACAATTTAAATTTTAAAATAGACAAAATAAATTGGAAAGAAATTTAAATAAAATAGAAAACAGCGCTAGAAGAGAGGGATATTAAACAAATACATTCAAAGAAAAGGGATGTGTACTTAGTTTCCACCAAAATTTCCAAAATTCATGTATGTCCGTAACTAAAAAGAGAATAATTTTCTACGAATCTTAAAAAGGGCTATGGATGCCATTGTAAATGTATATGTATTTAAAAATTATCCATCGTGCTTTTTTAAATATTATAGATTAACTTATGCATATTTTAATGTATTTATTTTCTATTAAGTTAACATTTTAATTTAAATGCATTTAATGCACAATAAATGTTGTGTGAAAATTTGCACAAATACTCTGATACCAATTTGTTGTGTAAAAATTGCACGAAATACTCTAATACCAATCTATTATGCAAAAGGTTGCACAACTGCCGAAAAACAATATATAGGATCTAGATATGCCAATTGAACATCAGTTAATCTAACATTAATTATTCTATTATTTCAAATAAATAGTAAATAACTATAAAGAAGAAAATAAAGACACATAATATTTATACTGATTACATTATCATCAATAAGATATTGTACGTCTTATCCAATGGAGATAGATTTCATTCCACATAAGAGAGAGATACTGCAATGTCCCCTTTTTTAGTGGTCAGAATATTTAAATTATTTTATTATTTTAAATATTTTATTTGGAAGTATAAATGGTGTTATAATATGTAATTCGTTTTTAAAACGAAGTTGGAACTTTAAATTTATATATAAATATAAATTGAGCTCATAATGGCATGGTAGTTCGTAATATTGAGTTTTGAACTTCAATTAAATATACATGATCCGATTTAAGTCGGAATTCTGTGACACAAGAAATGTTTGAATCTAGTTGATGATAATTTTCTAATGAAAGAGAAAAATCGAGATTTCGTGTTATGGTTGTTAGTTATGCCCAATTCAAATTTTAAAATAATCATTATGGAAATCGTTAATAAACGATAATGTTTATTAAATAAATTAATAAGGAATTTTATATATTTTGGGTACCGTTTTAACTCGAAATTGATGATGTTGAGTATAAAATCCATATTTGTTATACGTGAAGCTATATGATAATTTTATTTGGATATTTATGATAATAATAATTTTTTATTATTTAATTAGATTATTTTGGAATTTATATAATATTTTATCAAAATTTTATAAGCCTTAGAAAGGGCCATTTTGCAGGCAGCCTCGGTTTTCGATGAAATTAGCTTCATTGGAACCGTAATGTTAAATTATTATACGACTTTGAATTTCGTAGCAAACCAATGTCACATGTGACAGCGGTGGCTGTAAACGCCTATAATTTGATTTAATCATTTTGCCGATTTAAATTGGAAATTAAGAATAACCGATTATCTTACGAACCACATTTTCAGCGAAATTAATTTTATTAACTCTGTAATGATTTATAATAATAGTACTTCAATTTTCAAGTTAATTAGATTTAATTTGTGATCGTACGCAATTTAAATTCGTGTCGATTCACATATATGAGTTACAAAGGAATTCTCACAAACGACCTTGGAATTCGACGAAACATGTCCCATTGTGTCCGGAATATTGTTTTATGCTAAGGTTTCAATTTTCATTGGAAACGGAAGTCATACGTAGTAGTTTTTATATGTTACTTCAACACGAAGTATTATATATTAATATTATAATATGGCTTGCCTATATGTAGTGGCTCAAAAACCTAATTCGCGCTTGTCAAACTACATCACCAGTCAACCCTTTCTGAATACTGCCTCCATCTAATTAAATGGCCAGAATTGCACACAACTTCCTCCTCCGATCTCTCCATATCCGCTCACCCTTTTTAGATACTTCCAACATGAAACTGTTAAGCTCTTCCACTTCAATGGCTATGATCGGGTTTGGTTGTTCGTCGTGACTTGGACTTAGCCTTGAAGCCGCCAACTTCGGTGGAGATTTCTGGATTAAATACGACGTTGAGTGGTACAAAACATAGGTAGGAGGTAGGCGACACGGAGTTGCATGGCGCAGCAGCGTCTGATCGGTGGCTAAGCAATGGATGGCGATGCGACATTGATTTATTCAATGGTGGCGTGAGTATTGGGGAATTTCGAACAAAGCCTGGATGAGAAAGAGGTGGGATCGACATATTGGGAGCGGAAACAAAACAAGTGGAAATGGGGATTGAAATAAAATTTTATGAGGAAAGGATGGTATCGAATTCATCAAGCATATAACTAAGCAAGGAAAATGGTTAGACATCAAGGCATGATTCAAACTTTTACTAATGGAGATAGAGATAGTATTCCATGAGGATGACATGTTGTCGAATGGGAACTAATAGCCTAATTTTTCTAAATAAAGTAATTAGTTTATCATTATAACTTAATTAAGGCATTATTATACAATTTAAAGCTCATAATAATAATTAAGGATTTTTTTTGGAAACATCGTAGGAAGCAGCATGGAAATAAGGAAGAAAGTCGGGTCTGTTACACGTGTTAATCACCAAGTAATTGAACGTAATTAGAATTAATTAATTATTTTGATTAAGGAGTTAATTAAATTAATTTCAATCGTTTGCTTATAATTCTATAACTCGTTCGTATCTTAACAAAATTGGACGAACTAAGTTGCGTTGTGATCGTGACAACGAGCACAATAATATGGAGTGAATTTGGACGGAAATGGAGACAGTTGGAAATTACAGTTAAATTAAACAACTGTTTAATTTAACTATAATGGAACCTCTTCAATGATAAATCAAATCAAAGCGAGTTAAACTCACTCGGTTCTTCCCACTTATATTTTATATAAGCTGGGTTTTTATTTTGTGTGTTATGATTGCTAATATTTGATTGTTTGTTAATTATATATTCATATGTTGATTAAACCGAAATTAAACGCTGTTTAATTTTAGTGAAAAACCAAATCGTTATTTTAACGATTGGAACCAATTGAGGTAACTTACCTTGTTGGTTCCATTTATAAAATTATTATTACTGACTGTTATATAATTTAATAGTTTAAATAGGATAATTCTTAGTGAATGATTTTATTGAGATAACCTATTTGGATGCAGGGAAAAACAGGTTGAAGGGATCCAACTGGATTTCTCAAATTTATTGTTATTTTCATATTACCATTATATGAACTGTATGATCAACCTAAGTAGATGATTAATTTGCTTACTGATTGTTGAATCAAAATTCAACATTTGTTATGATATTAACCAATGGGTAATATTGGTTGAGTAATAGGAGGCAGATGGCATAAAAACCAATCGTTTTTAAATTTGGATTTACCATCAGGTGAATCACATAAATGAAGTTATAAAAATTATTTTATAACTGAAGATAGATTTTGAAATCTATTAATTTGAATAAAAGTTTATTTAAAAGGAAATTTATATTTATATTTATATTTATATTTATATTTATTTAAGTTTATAAATAATTAATAAATGTTTTTATAAATCCAATTCTTATGTTAATAAGATTTACAAGTAGTTGAGAAGAAATTAAAGTAACGGCTAAGAATTTGAATTTAATTGTTCTAAGAAAATATTAAATAAGTTATTTAAATTAATTATATTATCAATTAATTTAAAGGAGGAATTAATTGGAATTGGTTAAAGAAATCGTCGTGTTTTGAGTTGATCAAGTCGACCGTTTCAACTGGAGTTTGATTACTAAGTTAAATTAGTTTATTATCAATGAATATATTAAAATAGCTTAGCAAATATTTGTTTAAATTTTAATAACAGATTAAAAAGGAAATTTATTATTTATTTTAGTTAATAAAGTATTTAACTAATTTTACAATAGTTAATGTTGAAGTAAATTATTATTTTAGTAATAATAATTTAAGTAATTACCTTGTAAATGAAATCCATCGAAGTAAAGGAATCGAAGATTGAAATGGAATCTAGTTGAATTGTGAAGAGGTATATGAACTGGTTATTTAATACCTGAGATTTAAAATGAAGTTATAAAAAGAGGTTTTAAGTGAACACGATAGCTTAAATTCAATGTTTACTTAATATTTAGATAAAGTAAAAGGAAAGTGAGATAAAAACGGTTTTATATTAAACCAGAATTGTATAAACGAGGTTTATGAAAGAAATGAGATGTCGATGTGTTGATTTTGAGTTAGCGATACTTAATAATGAAATTAAGTAAGATGAATGAAATTGAAATATGATTTTCAAAGCGGGAAATGGTTGAATGGATTAGAAAAAGGGATTGTTAAAAGTGAATTTCGTAAAGAAATGAGTAATGGGATTTTATAACAAAAATCCATGTTATAAAACGAACTATTAAAGAAGTAGAAGTTAAAGGTGATTGATTTAGTAAGCAATTACTTAATCGATGGATTGAGAAATAATAGTTATATTTAAAAATGAAGATTTTCAAAAGTAAGAAGGTTTTATAAAATTATATTTTAAATGAAATAGTTAAATGGGATGTGTTTGATATTAGAATAAATATCGGGTTTTGATTTTCAACTCATATCTACCTTAAGATAAGAACGTTGTCGATCAAGGTCTGAGAGGTAATGAAAATACCCCAACTTGAACGACTTCAGGATTATTTGAGGATGATATTAGTTGTAATAGTAAAGAGGTTAGCAATAATTTATTATTTCCATATGCAAAATAATAATGTAATGTTAATTGAAAGGAGTAGGGAATATATAATAATATTTCCAAAGTAACAGAAATAAAAAGGGATATTTTATGGAAATATAACAATGTTTATAGGTAAAAGGATATAAAGAAATGAGTTTTGGAATATATTTATTTTGAAACAGTAAGTATTGGTTTTTGATTTTAAATAATGAAACAAAGGATATTTTTGTAACATTATTTTAAGAAAAATAAGTTGAACTGATTTCCCAGTTGTAGATAATGAATAATGAGGTAGTAAATGTTTTGCAAATGATAATAAGATGGGAAACTTGATATGATTATAAGATATTTTTCTAAGTATATAAAAATGGAAATAATTTTTAATATATTTATATATTAAAATAAGAAGTGGAAAACTATGTTCGAATTATTGAAAGATTTAGAAGTTTTTAAATTAACCGTTTGTTAATATTTTTAATTAAAGAAGCCAAGTGATGTTGAATACTGAACCATTTAAATCTATTTTTATTTTTATAATTGAATGGTTGTTTATTTGATAGTTAAATAACCGACTATCAAAATCTAACCTATATGATTGTTGGTACAGAAAGACTGAAATCGAATTATATTCGAAAACCATTCTGACCAGCAAATACGTAAATAGCTGAAGATCTCAAATGTTGATCGATACGGAGCAATTGAAGACCGCGGATCTTCATAAAACGATATAATTACTTATAATCTCTGGTTAGCTCCTAGAACAAACTGTGATTCTGTCGTGATTGAAATCTACGAATTGCAAGGACTACTCGCTACTTGCTTATAGGGTGATACCTAGGATATGGTAGGAGGGTGCCTTCGGTTCATCCTTGTAACACCCCGCATTTTTAAGATAATAAAATAAGAATAACTTAATTAAATATTCATAATTAAGTGAAACTGACTGCGCTATTGTGTTCTTCTTGAAATTCTGGTCAAAATAGACACCTGGTTTGCATAAAACGGACACCGTATGAAGAAGTTATGAGCGTTAGAATTTTGCATACATAGAAGGAACTTATACGTATATATATTAAATAAAAATTTATCTAGAATATCAAAAAAAATCATGTAGCGGGAATTTGGGCGGGAAAATGACTCGTTGGGGGTCGACGCATCAACAGGGGGGTCGACCCATGGGTCGACCACGGGGTCGACCCCACCGCGGATCTGGAACACTCTTCTGACATGGTCGATTTTGATATTTTTAATTTAAATCTGAAGGACCAGGTTTCCCCAGTATGCCTATAAACAAGTATGTAGAGCTAACCCTAAACCTCATATTTCTGAGCTACGTTGAAGCTCTGCCATTCCTCTTCCTTAAAATCTCTTCAGAAATTTAGATTATTATTTAGAAGAATTTTAAATCAAGATCTGGAGGAAAGAGATTGACGTTTATAAAAGGTGTTCATAATTATGTGAAAAGTAAGGTAACTTTCTAGATCCGATCTATTCAATTTTCCTCCTCTTTCTTTTCCTTTCTATTTTAGTAAAAATAGTCAATCCATGGTTGTTAGGTTCTGAATCCAATTAGGGGAAAACCATGGAAGATTAGATCTGGATCAGATCCAAGATTTGGAAAGCTTACGAAGTGAGTGGATTTAAGCTATATCAATTTAGATAATGATATACTATCGTTTTAAACATTCCCCGTTATTATATGTGAATTTGCCAGAATAATTAAGAATTACTGTTATAACAAGTTAAGATGTTAATATGAATAATTCATATGTTGAATCAGTTAAGGTGTTGGAATGATTACATGTTGAAAAACAAACTTGTTAGAATATGGATAATGACTACTGTAGTTATAATTACATGATTCACTTGTGGCATATTATTGAGTAAATGACATGTTAACCTGTTAGATTTGAACAATTACCCAATTAAATGTTTACATGTAAAAATAAAATTAAACACATGTTAAAAAGGATATGCGCCATAATATAGGCATAATTTGATGACATATAAATTAGATTACAGTAAAAAGGATAACATGCCTAAAATTTATAGTAAATAAGAAGTTGTAACACGCTTAAACACGAGGTCATATTACACTTGTGGTAGAAGTCTGCCCGGAACCGCCCGACATATCCAGCATCCATAAGTGGTAAATCTAATGTGAGGGGTCTAAGTGCATGAATGAACATGTAATGGTACTAAGACACGAGGTTAAATCAACTTGTGGTAGAAGTCTGCTCGAACCCGCCCGACAAATCCAGCTTCCACAAGTGTAGGCTTAATGTGAGAGGTCTAGTGCATATATATAAATATACATATACAACAAGATATGAATAAATGGCAATGATGGTAATTAATTGTCTAATTCAGAAAATAAGAAAGGAAGGTATGTAATGGACTGAGTTAGTGCGATGCGAAGGAAAAGTGATGTATTTCCCTAAATGACCTATTTCTGAGAACGTGGTTGCAAGTAAGCCACAACGAATAAAGTAAGAAAAAGGAAAGAAATTACTTGCCACCACGGATTCAAATGGGAATACGTTATGAAAATAAATCACTGATTCCTTCTATAAATCAAACTGATAAGGTGCATGAAGTGTTTTCCTTAATAAAATAAGGAACATATATTACAGTGAATGAAGAATAATGGGTTACAACAGTAAATGGTTTAAATGGGGAATGATAATCACCTATTATAAATAAATTACATTAATGAGAATGTTGTATAATAGGCAGACTTGTCCTAGGGACAAGTGAACATTATAACTTAGGTTATAATAAACTAGTAAGCAAATGGGATAACTGGTGAAATGAGATAAGGGACATTTAATTGTAAATTAAGTAATCAGTAAATGGGGAAAACCTGAAACCAGTTGAGAAAAGGGGGATTTATGAAATATAAGAAGTTGTACTTAATTATAAATTAAGCAATCTGTAAACTTGGACGTCTGAAACCCGCTGATAAGAATAACATGTTTACACTTGTCCTAGGGACAAGAGGAAATTAAAACATAGGTTATAATAAATGGGTAGAGAAACTTATTAATGGACCTTAGTTATGAGAACTAAGTTAATAAGTAAACAACGATAAGTTGTAGTAACGGTGTTAAATGGAATTATGATTAAATGAGAAAGAATGAGGAAAACTTATGAAATAAGTTAATCATAAATAATGACTGACATGTTGAACAGAAAACATGTGAATTGGGATATACTTAATTACATATTATGTAGAACATGTTATTGTAATGATGAAATCAAACAAGAATATAAAAGGGATTGTGGATTACAGACCTTGGACCACAATCTAGAGAATAACATGTTATGGGCTTATTAATAAACTTAAATGGGTTAAGTTATATAGCTAAAATTAATAAGCAAGAGGAACTTGGTAACTTAATTAAGAATTCAATATGAATGGGAATAACCAAGTTAAATGGAAACCAGATGAGGTAAGGCAAGCGCATAAAAGAATGTTTAGACATAGGGTCTAATAACATGTTAAAATGAGGCGCTTGGACCAGTCTGCACGCTTGAGGGTGAATAACCCAACGGGGTAGATCATCGAGGTGTCATGAGGCACGAGGGGAGCGCACATTCATCTGATTATTCTGGCGGCTCCGAAGGAGTGGAAGGGGAAGCATGCGGCTTCCTGAGATACGTAACGTGCTCCTGGTAGTCCTCTGTGTGGTGGAAGATGTATAGGCTGTGCTCGCAGAGGTTGGGTCTGCGCGTAACTACTAGGTGGGTGGACCTTGACTGCAAAAGTAGCTTTGCAGTCAAAATGCTGTGACGTAGTGACACCAGGGTGATTCAGCGGTTGCCTCAACGGGAAGGCATAAGGTCACGACCAACAAGGATAGTAGATCGTCGGATACTCATCATTGGCAGCCAGTGGGATGTGAAAAGACTAGAGCTAAAACCAATATACCATTCACCTTTCACTATCGAGGTATACTAGTTGAGGGAGGGGCCGAGGTAGTGCCATAGCCACCATGAAAAACATACCCGAGGGATATCTTTATTTTGAGGCTCTTAAAGGCGGGCTTGTACAGATATGGAAAAGCACCCGACCGAGTTTCGTATTTCTTGTATCGCCTTGCCACGGAACTCGGTGCACATTAGAGGACGTGTGGTTAAGGCATCGAACTACAATTGACAATATGTATGTGGGACAGTCTAGATACATGCATGTCGGCTCTGGGTGGTGTATCGTAGATTTGAGGGTATTACTCCGGTATGAATTCTGATTCGATCGACGATGGCAGTCTGTATGCTTACGTAGCATAGTAATGGCATACATATAATGAACGTAACATTGTTATGTAGAGATCCATATGTCACTCCGGCGTGGGATGAGGCACTGCGTTCACTTCTATGTCATTACGGTGGAGACCGTGCGAGTGGAGTACCATGGGGTGTACCTCAATATTGAGGGGTAGTTATATATATATACACACACACACAGACACACTATATTAGGTCAATCCACTGAGAAGTAAATGGGTATGACATGTGTGTAAGCCTTGAGTACTATTAACCCAAGTAACCTAATAAATAAGAAGATGTGATTGAACCATATATGTAGGATTATCCAAAGTGTATAATTTAAATCCAGTCACCAGAACTTGTGTTCTGACCCCCTCCTCATAACATACTCGCAAGTTAGATTTGTGGCAGAGACATGATAGCTTTGGGTACTGGTTAGACAGTATTATTACTACGGTAAGGCTATACTTTGATTATATTATATTTTATCCATTCCTCTATGAGATGTTTTCTGAGCTCTGACATAGCTTTTCTGCAAGATACCAGAGAAAACCAACACGAGCTTCGATATATTAGAATTTTGAAAAAAATGGTTTGTCGAATTTCGGGTTGTTACAATCCTATTCCTGGATGACTTGTATGGACAGATGTCTGACAGACTATTTCCAAAGGGATCGCGTATGTTGATTTCTTCAAAAACGTACTGTAGTTGGTGGCGGAGAATGGCCATTCTCTTAGCTTAACAACTGGAGTATTTTTGTGGACGTTAATTAGTTATTTTCTTGCAGATCTAATGATGTGGCATTCAAAGTGAATGGTGGCCAGATGCTCTGAAAAGAAGATTTAAACGTCAAGCCTTATCAACTGGGAAATGGTATAAAATCGGGTAGGTCGCATGGCTAAGTGGGTCGCTCCTAATTAGGGTGTATTGTCACCATCTAGAGAATATTCATATTTGTTACTTCTTTTCATTTCTGTATCTCCTAGGAAGTACGGTGATCGCGACAAAAATCCGTAAGGTGACAATACATTTGATACTCTCAAGCGAAGTGAGGGGCCGATCATGTTTAGGCTAGGTTGCAAGATGTTCTTGTTAAACCATGGTGTATTCCTCTTGTTAACCGGCCTTTTGGTCCGGTCACCAAAAGTACTCAAGACACGCTCGACTCAACATATCGCATGATATTACAGCCCGCAGGTGTCGCCAATATCATCCGGGGGCCAGTATCAGAAGACTTGAGTCTGGCCACTAGCAGGATGTCGCATCCCACGGATGCAACCTCCATCAGTATCCGTTCGCATCCGAGCCGAAGGCGAGCCGTCAAGCGGGTCCGAGCGCAGCGCCGGTGGGGGTCCGAGGCCCCACAGTCCCGGCGGTGATCGACCTAGCCGGTTAGATCGAAACTGTGGGCATCGCCCGATTCATCCGATTTTCTTGATGCTGGAAGCTCAGATTCCTTCACTTCGGACCAACTAAATGATAGATTCCTTCACTTCGTGCTGAAGATGTTCGATGCCCTAAAAGAACCAACATACCGCGCCAATGAACCTCAGCCACGTCCCCTCCAAACAAACTTCGCACCCTGTCAAGGTGCGAAATTTCGTACCTCCTAGGTACGAAATTTCGTACCTAGCAGGTACGAAATTTCGTACTTGGGAGGTGAGAAATTTCGCACCTAGCAGGTGCGAAATTTCGTACCTCCATCCAGGTACAAATTTTCCATGGCCGACAGCTAGAGGCGCGAATTTCCTGAAGATGGTCCCTATTTCTACCTACTCCCACCTAATCCTACCTACCCCCACTCCTATAAATAGCCCATGGCCTCACACTTCAAAAGGAGAGATTCTTGGACTTTGAGACCTCCATAAAGCTTCATTAATGGCATCTCCTCTTTTTGGAAGAAGAAGGGCAAACTTGTCCATTTTACTATTTCTTACAAATATGACTATTGTAGCTTCATATATCATAGTCAATGAATGTAATGAGAGGATCTCAACCTTGTAATCTTTCAAGTGATCAATAAAATTCCTACAACTCTTCAAAGTGGACTAGGCCCTCCCTGAGGCCGAACCACTATAAATCTCTTGTGTTATTTACTGTTTATGTTCTATAATATGTCCTTGTCTATGCCACCATATTTATAATTCCTAGTAATCAGGAATCTTTGGTGTTTACGACATTTTTTGCCGTCAACATTTGGTGCTTTCACTTAGAAAACTCAGGAATTTGCGCCTTTGTCGCACCTTGTCATCTCGACCCCCAACGAGCTTAAGGTTCCTTGCTAAACCTGCTGTTGAGTTTGCTCACGATGGCAAAGCGACCAAAGAACGCAAAGATCAGCTTTTCAGCCGCAGTCGAGGACGGGACATCCCAACAACCTCAACCTCAAGCCCCGAACCTCTCGCCTCGAGCCTCCTACGGGGTTCGAAACTCGCACCTCACAGGCTTCGAAGCTCGAACCCCACCAGGTTCGAAACTCGAACCCTACGAGGCTTGAAAACTCGAACCCTCGCGGGGTTCGAAACTCAAACTCCACGGGGTTCGTACCCTCGAACCCCAAGAGGTTCGAAAGTCCCTCGCCTCGGCCTCGAGCCTCCACTCCATTACTTTAGATTCCTCGACTCCGCATCCCGCCTCACTCGGCCTCGACTTCATCTCACTCGGCCTCGACTCCGCCTCACTCGGTCTCGACTCCGCCTTACTCGGTTACGCTATAACATCGTCAACTCCTCGACCACTCTCGCCCAGCAAGGAAGATCAATCACAAGGACTAGGAGGCTCGGCCACTAATGAAATTGTCCCTCCTACTGTGGACCCCAAAGCGCTCGCAACACAAGCTCAAATCCACGCACTTAATGAAAAATATGAGAACACGGATGTCGAGCTCAACCCAGCATTAAGGAAAAACATCGACCTTATGCGACAACTTTAAGAAAGTCAGCGCATCGTCGATCGACTTCAACTAGCTCGGAACAACACTCGACCTCGACCAACGGTCTCAGAAACTTCTCTTCCGAGTCAAGGGGCCCGCGTCAAAGAAGGAGGTTAAGTCTCGATAACGACGTCGCCGCTCGTACCAACGCCCTCGATAACGACAACGGCGATGGTCACGACAATGACAATGGCGACCGAACTACAGTCACATATAGCGAGGGGGCATAGTACCGAGACCGCTCTCGTTGATTATCAATGACGGACCAGATCCTACGAACCAACCTCTTCCTCGACACAACTCGATGACCGCTAATCAGGATGATGGGCCCGCTATTCCAATGGCCTGCGCTCTTCCAGAACAGGATCTGCATCAATCCGCTCTTCATCAAGGTCCGCTTATAGATGTCGAGGACATGGAGGAAGACAATCCGGACATCCATAATAGGAAACGCCCTCGCAATAGGACCCCGGAACCTCGCCAAAACCCATGGGTCCCGATGGTGGATCCCCATCCAACATACCTTCCCGACGTGGTCCGAAGGATCATGAGTGAGAGGCAAGGAAACATGCATGATTTATGGGAAGCGCACATTAGGCGCAACCCCTTCACCAGGAGGGTAAATGAAGCTGAATGGCCACGCCATTTCAGCATGCCACAGATGTCGCTTTATGATGGGACAACCGACCCCTGTACCTTCTTAAATCAATATGAATGGCAAATAGACTCGAGCCGGGGCAATGATCCGGTCAAATGCAAGTGCTTCCCAGTCTTCTTATTAGGAACCGCTTTGTTATGGTTCTCTCGCCTCCTACTCGATTCCATTAACAACTTCAGCCAATTAGCAGCAGAATTGGTCAAGCAATTCAGAGTGCACATCCCGACTCCGAAGAATTCCCTCACCTTGTATAACCTATTCCAAGGACCCGCTGAGTCGCTAAAAAGCTACCTCTCCTGGTTCAATGTCGCACTCGCCGAGGTCAAGGATCCAGATCCTTGCATCGTACTCTGTCAACTAGCCAAAGGTGTCCTCCCTACTTCTGAATTGGGGCATGGATCGATCGGAAGCAGCCAAAAAGCCTCGACGCTTTCCATGAAAAGGCTAGGCTATACTTATGTCAAGAAGAGGCGAGACGAAACCGACTCCCAAGGGTCGGTCTTCCCAACAATCCACATGCGGGTGCCATAAATGACAACATCAAAGGGAAACATATAGTAAAGCTCTTTGATAAGGACACGGGGGAAGGCCCCTACAAACAAAGACGAAATAGCAGTAGGCAAGGCAGCCGCAACAACGAACAAGTTTCTACGGAACCCAAATAGCCCAGCTCTCACCGGACATACAAGATCTACACCCCGCTGAATGAAGACTTGGAAACAATCTACCGGAAAACGTGCAACACGCTTCAATACAAGAAACCATACAACAGGGAATCCACTAATCATGAGAAGAAGATCGACAAGTACTGTCGATACCACGGCATGTACGGGCACAATACCAATAATTGCCATCAATTCAAAGATGTAATCGAAAGGCTTGTCCGCGAGAAGCGCCTTGAGCAATACGTCCGAAAAGCATCATGACTCTCGCCGTCACTAAGCGGAATTCCGGCAAAACCTAATATTGGCCGCAATTGACAATGGTACCTCTCACCCACCCCGAGTGGCGGAGGACCCACTGGAAACGGATCTCCTCCCACTTGTGGACCTCGAAGCTCCTACGGCTTAAGCACAGATTCACACGCTTAATACGAAATATGAGAATGCAGCTCTCGCGCTAGGCATTGAAGATCAACATCAACCTTATGCGCCAACTTCAAAAAAAAATTCAAGGCATCGTCGTTCTACATCAGCTTGCTTAGAATCGCGCCCGCTAGCGGCATACCGCATTAGAAATTTCCTCTTTCGAAGCTAATGGCCCACGGCGAGGAAGGATATTCAGCCTCATTAAAAACATCGCCATCCACTCCAACATTCGCATGGCGACAACAACAATAACAGAAAGGAAATGATGATCAAACAATCATCACTTACAGCCAAGGAACACGGTAACAAACCGGGTTCATGTAACCAACCTTCTACTCGGAAGAGCCTAGCTGTCGCCGCTCGCAACCAAAGTCCCGCTCTTCCAGCAACTCGTCAGACCAAAGTACCTCCGAATCCGGGTGCACACCAGCTCGTCCAAACTCGACAGCTATACCAAAATTAGACCTCCATCGAATTACGTCACTCGAGGGGAGCATCAAAAGAATGATCAAGAATCCTGCCACCAATTTGAAAGCTTGACTCGAGCGGTAGGAGGAAGCTTTCAATACCTTCCTTGCCAGATAAGAAGCACTTCAGATCTGACTGACCAAGCATACATTACGGAGGCAAGTACCGATGCTCCTCCACCATCGACCCAGGACTTGAGGGCAGCCCCGCAAACTAACTGACTAACCGACGTCACTCCTCGGAATGGTGTCGGTCCCGCTACACTCAGGGGCACCCCTAATCCCGACACCGCTCTAGCTCGATGTGCTTCGATTGGTCAGGCTTTGCAGTTGGAAATGTTGCTCAAGCACCAATGCGCGCAGCTTTGGATGGCACTCGTCCTATGGTTTCATGAGTCAGAATTACGCTCGATGTGGCCCCTCCAGTTGGAATCCAATAAGACTTTCCTCTCAATCAGCCATTTCCCAACTTGGACATAAGCACTAGGGGCATCAGTGCCACTATGGGCAATCGAAATCAATTGCTTGCAATCGGAAATGGGCCAGAGATCGCAGGTGTCATCCGTCGGTACACTCCAGGAATTATCCATTCACTAGGATCGCACGCAAAGCTGAGTGGCCCTGATACTCCAACACACCACATGTGGCATTCCATGAAGGCACGACTGACCTCTAACCTCGGCAATATCAGGGTCACCACGAGAAATGGAATGCGTCATCCCGGCCGTCCCCGGCTTTGACGCTTAAGCCTCCGCTAGCCGGACTCAGGCTGCTATGAGTCCATATTTACCGCCTACGCTTCTAGCATCCAACTGGGCTCAAGTTCACTTCAACCGACTTCCACAACGTCATACAACCGAAGTTAGAGACTCACGGTGTGCCAAAGACCTTCCGCCAAGAAGGTGCGCTAGGATCAAAAGTCCTAGACTAGATCACGACCTCTATAATGCAGCGGGAGCCCAACCTCCGATTGTCGCCAACACGATTCGTGGGATTGTAAGGAAATCGCGGGGGCACGCCCATGACGTCTGCGAAAGTAGTACGAGGCGTAACCCATTCACTTCGGCTAGCCATAATACAAAATGGCGCCGGTGGCGCCAGCACTCTGACATGCCGACGCCGTAAAATGCAAGTAGTTCCCCGTCCTTATCCAAGATGGCTCTATTATGGTTCCCTCGACTTCCACCTTGAACTATCTTAACTCTCGATTAAACCACCAAAAGAACGGTCCCGCAATCCAGGATGAATGTCGTGATACCCAGAAACACCTTCTTAGTCTCGAACGGTTACCAAGGCATCTGTGAACTCTTAAAGGCCACCTCGCAAAATCCAAGACCTCCTTTGCTGAAGTCAAGGAACCCACTCCTCGAGTCACACTCGTCCAGCTTACAAAGGACATGCCACCTGGTTCCAAACTCGGGGCATGGACCGGTCAAAAACAATCAAGGATTCAGAAGATCTTCCACACGAATGCCGACTACTTCCTATGCCAAAATCTAGCATAAAGGAATCAAGCTCCAACCTTCAAAATCCTACCTCGTGATGATGCCCAGAACTCCAACAACTCTGATTCCACCACTCTACACAATCTTGCTCCCGCCGGCAGCGTCAAAGGTAGTCGCTACAATAAAGGGAAGCGCCTTCAACTTCCTTCTTTCCGCAGCTATACTGCTTTCAGGGACACCCCCAGGAAAATCCATCTCGTAGCCTGCAATCCCCAACCATGCAAAAGGCCAGGACCTAAACGTCCGACGAGCGCACCAAAGGACTCTACAGGATATCGTCGGTTCTACAGCATCCGCAGATACAACACGAACATGTTCCGCTGCTTGAGGAACAACATCAAGGAACTCATTCGCACGGGATCTCCGAGCCACTCAACGCTCATCGAAGATTCCCATTGCACAGGATCACCAAGCCACTCGATGCTCATTGGGGGTTCCCACTACGCGGGACCTTCGTGCCACTCGACACTCATCGGAGATCCGCACTGCATAGAGTCTCCGAGCCACTCAACACTCATCAGAGATTCCCACTAAGAAAAAACTCGACCGACAATAAATCCCTCAAGATCATCCCTACGGCTCGTCAGGACTGTGGCAACAATGAGCATCCATGCCTCATAACTCACTTCGCGCGGGTCGCCTTTTGCACTGATCTAGTTGTTATCAGGCCTCAAGTGTTGTAAGCCCTCCAAACGGCTTCTGTCCGACCTATAGTCAACCATTACGGCTAATTCGTATACACGAGTGCACTACACTGGATCAACATCTCCGATCCGGGAACCGGTCCCCTAGATCAAGCTTTAATCAGCAACGAGTAGCCCGATACTTCAACTTTATAGTCCGCCATAAGGACCTCAACATCGGCAACCTCGTATTACAACAGGTCCTTCCTCCACCAGCAGGCCTTGCCCCTCGATAGGAAGGCCCACAGTCATACAACGGAAGCTCGGCGATGAAACTTTCAAACCCTCAACCATGGACGGAGTCGAACTCCCAAGGGCATGGAACAACGAACATCTTCACCTCTACTCTACATGACTTAGTGTACAATCAATTCAGGCCTTTCAACGATGTTTTGCTTTCCTGCAATTCGAGTCATTTCTAAGGCTACTACTACTAGAGATATCCGTAGGAGTGATGTTCAGTTTCCTATCTCCCTTCCATGTTTGCTCCGTGCATGACATGTTTGGTTAATCCTAACAACCAGCTTGCACTCAAACTTCCGACCGCCGTACCCGCCCCTGACATTGGGGTCGGCACAACCATCTCAACCGCAAACCAACCCCGTAGCCTAATCACATTGGCAACGATCGGAGCCCCGAGCACGGGAGCCGGCCACGCCACTCGAGTCACCGGCCCGCGGCGCGACCGAGTATAAATAACCTCTAACTCGAATCGTTCGGCCAAGTCCCACGTGACTTGGGGCCGCCCAACATACAGCCGGGAGCGGTGTACACTTCCCCTTGGCTACGGGTACTTGTCGAGTCCCAGCACAGCACCGAGACCGACGTTAAATCGTTTCCCCGAAGCCCTAAAGGCTTAGATGCAGCTCATGGCCACGATCGGACCGTACACGCTGATGATCGGAGCTTTTCTCCGGCGAATAAACGATGTCGTCACATGCTCGAACCCGCTGAACGACGGGAAAGCCACCCTCTAGACGGATCGCATAACGCGACATCATACACCTCTGCTACTCTTGTGTTTAATCCCAGGCAACCCAAGAAAAAACAACAGGCGCTCTAGTCGGGCTTCACAAACTACGGGTTTCCTAATCTGAAGGAAACTTACTAGAAGCCTGCGCTCTATCTCACCCCTTTGGAACAACAACCCAGAGCGCGGTACTCAATTCTACCCCTCTGGAACTACAACCCAGAGCGAGGCACTCAATCACACCCCCTGGAATCACCATCCTGGGGCACAACACTCACAATCGTTTTTTTGTTAAATGTAACGATAAGTATGCCCATGCAATTACGGGACACCCAAAAACAAGGGAGGAACATCCGAACAGTTAACACAAAATGCGATCTTTACTAATTCATTTTCCAATTCACACACACATTAAACAGACTACATGTCTAACATCTCTTCTCTCTGATGACAGGGTATTCATGAATACCACACCATGTCTTTAAGGACCAAAAGCGAGGACCGCACTCGCATATACTATTGGCTCACTTAACCCAAGGCATCTATAATTCCTTTAACAATTACTGATGCTACTCATCCTTTTCCTTTCTTTTCTTTTGTCTATGCAGGTTCGATACCGGTAGGTCACCACCAATGATGGGCCCTTTCCTTCTAGAACCGCTTCCTCCTCCTTTACTCCACACAAGAATACTGGATTCATTAGGCATCGATGCGCGCCTTCCACCATCATCCTCGCTGCTTGTAATCATCATAGCCTCCCTGAGAGAAATACATGGCAATGGCTTAGGGGCAATGTAAGAAGCAAGGACCAATTCAGCATGTGTGTCTCCCCAAGCCTTCTTGGCGCCTAACTCCGCTCTCTCCTCAGCATATTCGGCAGTCTTCCGATCAGCTAAGTGCCTGGCCCCGATCCATATAATGGCATCCACTACAAGTGTGCTAAAGGACCTCTCGCCCTCTTCTAGCGGGCGTCACCGGTGTCTCTCCTTATTCCTAGCCTACTCAGTGGCCCTCTCCTTCTCCACCTCAGCATCGGCCTACCTCCTCGCCACCACGGCAGCAAATTTATCCTAGGCATCCTGACTAGACTTTGCCTGGACACCTTGTATGGCAGCCTCATCCTGTCCGTCTTCCCCTCCGACTTTGCCACCAACCGGGCTTCCTGATTCTCCACCCCAGCTTGCATTGCTTGCCTGTTTACACCATCTACGCCCGTTGCATGAGCACTTCGTCTAGCCACAACTTCTCCTCCTCCAAGGAGGATCATATAAACATGGGACCCTAAAGCCATGGGTTCTCTTACTTCTCCAGATTGTTCCCGCTGTGACTACAACTGGGACCCGAATGCTTGAGGAAGTACGGGGGCAAAGCCTGGCATCACCTCCGCTCAAAGGGCAAGTACACGAGCGTGGGGGCAGTCTCCTACCCATCTCCACACCGGTTTACTCATCGCAGGACCTGAGGAGGATCTCCGCCAGCTTCCGCGTTGGAATTTCCATCGCCACAGCCGTGGGGGTAACCATTCTAAGGAGGAACATACACCTCGCCACGAGAAGGACCCGAACCCAAAACCTTGGGTCTCGGAAACTTCTAACCTCCCGGTAGTACTAGGCAGACCAGCCATAAAGGCCCGAACCGAAGGGCAGAGGAAGAAAAACGATCGCAGTTCCCCGAGGAACTAGAGAACTTAGATAAATTCTCAAGACACGAAATAAAAAATCCATATTTCAGTGCAAGTTCTCAGGTTTCCATGGTCGGTATTGGGTTCGCAAGGTCTCAGCGCCCTACCAGCAAACTCATACTTAAACACAACATGAAGCTAACTCACACCCCTCGATGCATACCTACAAGCGCATCGAAACGCGGTGACGACACCTAGTTTGGATAACTATGGCAGTAGTTATCGGTAAACGTCAGCACCATTTTCCGAATTGGATAACAACCTCGACATAATTGGGTTGGAGACTAACGACTCGAACATATGCCCACATCTTGCGCACGTATCCGAGCAATCAGTCCGAATAAGTTCATTTCTAGAATCTTTCGCCAACCAATTGTGTTAAGTTCAACTTCAATTACTGACCAGGCATGAAACATTAAGCAACGATCCGAGCCTGCTAGCTCGTATCTAACTTCAAGAAAAATCTAACAGGTACCCGGGCCTGGGGCAACCCTCTACGGATTGTCACACCGGCCCGACAATCTCATAACCCGATCAAATCCCCTAAAGCCTCTGCACTGGCATCATCTTCACAGCATCCTACGGAACCACCATCTTTATAGCACCTTCACCTTGCAACGAAGGAAATCCGGAGCCATAGTTCAGGCCCTGGAGGCTTCTCGGCTTCCATCATTACCCGGACTCCACAAAAAGCTGACGCTCCGGAACATCGTGGCAGCCTTTAGCCTCAACAACTGACGCCATGGCCATCACCAACCGCCAGTGCAACACCTAAGTTAAGACGCGACTGCATCATGGTTTGGTTATTGATCGGATCCCAATACTAACCGCTTAACCATCGTCGATATCTTACACAAGCATTCAAGCTGACAATCCAAGCAGGTCCATTCCTTGAGGACCACGTCGCGAGATCAAAAATCACTAATCACTGTCCGCTCATATGGCGCCATGCAAAGGTTCAAGTTTACAAACTCAAGATCGAAGACAGGGTTCGACAAAGTCGTGGGAGTGCGAAGTTATGTCTCATGCTCCCGCGCGTCGGCTTAGTTGTCATCTCCTCAACCAAGATTCGAACTCCTAAAGTGCTGAAAGATTTAATAAGCATTTGGGACATAAAGCCCAATCCCATATTCACACATGCTTGGCAACCTTTATCCAAATTCCTAAACCTGTTTCCCAAGATCCGCCGCTCCACGTTCTTGGGTACCAGATCCGAAAGCCCTCTTACTTTCCACATCTCTCTTCCCTTCTCCCAAAAACCTAACAATACCTCGAACAACCAAAGTACAAAAGAAGTATTTTGGCATCCTTCATGCCCTACATTGATTTTCTATCTGGAGAAAAGGACAAAGGAAGTAACTACAGTCAGGGGATCGGGATGCCCCAAACGAACGTTCCAAGGTCGGAATTCGAGATCGTACACCTAAATACGGCTACATCCACTTATCTTTGAAGCACTGGCTACCAAGACAATCACGACTCAACGACCACTTGCATACTCACCAAATGCTCAATCATCAAAGCCCCCGCGTACGCACATTCCCCGCAAGTGTCAAGTCGCCTAAAACGCGCGATGACGGCACTATGCGGCTACTAAGTAATGCGAGTGCGACAACAAACTAACAGCGGCTCGCTCACGATTCCCCAATGATCGTGCCCGCTAACTAAGATGTCTTTCCTATAACTTGCAGGATAAATCCGCAACCCAACTATCATCTCAACTTTCATTCCAAAGCACATCACGTCAAGACAAGACATACTGTGGGGGGAAAATGTTAATCGGCCTTTTGGTCCGGTCACCAAAAGTACTCAAGACACACTCGACTCAACATATCACGTGATATTACAGCCCGGAGGTGTCACCAATATCATCCGGGGGCCAGTATCAGAAGACTCGAGTCTAGCCACTAGTAGGATGTCGCATCCCACGGACGCAACCTCCATCAGTATCCGTCCGCATCCGAGCCAAAGGCGAGCCGTCAAGCGGGTCCGAGCGCAGCGCCGGTGGGGGTCCGGGGCCTCACAGTCCCGGCGGTGATCGACCTAGCAGGTTAGGTCGAAACTGTGGGCACCGCCCGATTCATCCGATTTTCTCCATGCCGGAAGCTCAGATTTTGTCACTTCGGACCAGCTAAATGATAGATTCCTTCACTTCGTGCTTAGGAGCTTCGACACCCCTAAAAAACCAACATACCGCGCCAACGAACCTTGGCTACGTCCCCTCGAAACAAACTTTGCACCCTGCCAAGGTGCGAAATTTCGTACCTTCTAGGTATAGAATTTCGTACCTTACAAGGTGTGAAATTTCGTACCTCCTAGGTACGAAATTTCGTACCTTGAAGGCGCGAAATTTTGTACCTTGAAGGTACGAAATTTCGTACCTAGCAGGTACAAAATTTCGTACCTAGCGGGTGCGAAATTTCATACCTGGGAGGTGCGATGCGAAATTTCGTACATCCACCCAGGTATGAATTTTCCGTGGCTGATAGCTGGAGGCGCGAATTTCCTGAAAATGATCCCTATTTCTACCAACTCCGACCTAATCCTACCTACCCCCACTCCTATAAATAGCCGATGGCCTCACACTTCAAAAGGAGAGATTCTTTGGATTTGAGACCTCTATAAAGCTTCATTAATGGCATCTCCTCTTTGAGGAAGAAGAAGGGTAAACTTGTCCATTTTACTATTTCTTGCAAATATGACTATTATAGCTTCATATATCATAGTCAATGAATGTAATGAGAGGATCTCAACCATGTAATCTTTCAAGTGATCAATAAAATTCCTACAACTCTTCAAAGTGGACCTAGGCCCTCCGTGAGGCCGAACCACTATAAATCCCTTGTGTTATTTAAAGTTTATGTTCTATAATATGTTCTTGTCTGTGCGACCATATTTATAATTTCTAGTAATTTGGAACCTTTGGTGTTTACGACATTTTTTGTCGTCAACACCTCTCTTGTTATACACTGTCGGAAGGAGGTCCCATACCTTGCCAGTTGGAAATCCATTCTCTAATAAGAGCCCGCAGTTTTGTATACTATATATGTAGAGCATGAGATGCAAGCATTCTGCTAGATTGATATTTATTTATATTTAGACATTATTATAATATTAGAAAATATATGATTTCCAAAATGTTTTGGGTTATTGTAAGGTAAAAACAATCCGTGTTTATGTGTGGATCGGTCTAACGATTATCCTTTTCTTTCAGAAAATATTTGTTAACTTTAAAATCAAGTTGGATGTTGCTTATAAACTTAGTGGGTTTCTCACTCTGATTCACCAGACTGATCCGACATTTTTGATGCTCGGGTTAGACCGAGTTCTACAGGTTCAGGTTATCAGATACTGTGAAGAGATTAGCTGCAAAAGTTCAGACGTATGATATTATTCCACTGTGTGATTGTATATGAGGAAAGATTATTATTACTGTCCAGATGTGTGATGTACTCTGATGATTGTAAGTTTTATTTCAAGCTCTCATTAAAGAGTTATTTCTATATTATATTTTGTTCCGCTACGATGTGAGACTCTGTGTTGTGTTAGTTCTTCTTTTTCTATTCTAATATTTCTTTCTTTCTTTTCTCACCCTCTAATTTCTTTCTATTAACTATCTGGTGTTTTCGATACTTGAGTTTTGGCAAGTAATAATGGTATATGTATTATTGTCGGAATTCGAGCATCGAATTCCTTTGCCGGGTCATTACAGTGGTATCAGAGCTATTGGTTTACTAATAACCTTGGCTCTGTGGCGTAACTCAGTAGAGATTGGGTTAGTAATGCCCTAGATTAAGTTTGAGTGTGTGTATATGAGAGCGTATTTGTAAATTTCATATAAAAATTGTTATATATTGTGTTATTTAATTGGTTCAATTCTGAACTAGCAACTGACATGATATTGTTTTGTAAAGAAGGTAAATGAAATAATTTTACCTAAATTATATTTTTCCATAGAAAAGGAATAATTTTATTATATTATTTAGATATTAATTTGTTTGATTGATTTGAATGGAAATTCAAATTGGATTAAAAATTTGAATGGTTTAATGTAACCCAAAGAGATTTCACATATGGAATTTGTGAATGAGAATTTTAATTTGGAATTAAAATGAATCAGAATTTAACTTAAAAATAATTTAAATAAAAGCTGAAGATAAATTGAATGATATTTGGAATGAAAATCAAAATTTGGATTTAGTAATGGAAGTAAACCAATTTTGAAAATAAATTAGTCAATTGAATATTGGGATTGAAACTTAACGTGGTTAAGTAAGAATTAATTTAAGAATGGATGTTGACTTGGAATTAAATAGGATGAATTTGGAATTGAATTAATAATGATTGAATGGGAACAAATCAGATATTAATCGATTGATAATTATAGTCTATAAAACCCATGTAAATATTAATATTAAATATTAATTAAAGTTAATCAAAGTTGAATGATTGTTTCTATTGGGTGTGCATTGTCTGTTGGTTGTTTGTTAGATTGATTTAATATAAAATTCATAAATGGTTTAATAAGAGATTGAATGAATTGTAAGCTAAAGAAACGAATTCCAGAATGATAAGTTGAATGGAACCACTTATAAATTGAAAGGTTATGATTTAACCCTGTATTTGCAAGTAAATGATGCCATGAGTTTAATTTTGGGATTTTGTGTTGTTAAAATTGTTAATCAATGAAATATTATTGAAGAATTTCATGTAATTGTTACTTACATGTTAAATCGAGTTAAGTACATGTGCCAGAAGGCTATGAGGATAGATTTTGGTTGCGTAGACTGAAATAAGTTGAGCAAGTATGCTCAATAGCGCTCGTAAAAAGGTACGCCTATGCGAAATACAAAATTTTGGCTTTGATTTTTGTTTTCTGACCTTGTGGGTCGATGTATATATATTATTTGTTCTTGCGATATCATAGAAGTCCCTCCGTATCGGGGAAACTCTGCTGATTTTTTTTTGGGATTTAAAGTGTTAGAAAATTTTCATTATTTTTGAAAAGTTTTATTAATAATAATGAATTGGTTTTCGATTTTTAATAAATTGGATTTTTGGAAATTTAATGGGATGTAACAGTTCTTCTACCTTAGTAATTTCGAGGACGATATTCTTTTAAGGGGGAAGAGTGTAATGTCCCGTATTTTTAGTGGTTAGAATATTTTTAGTGGTTAGAATATTCCTTTATAACTCGTATTCGTCTAGAAATCGAGCTCGTAATGGCATGGTAGTTCGTAATATTGAGTTTTGAACTTCAATTGAACATACAGGTTCCGATTTAAGTTGGATTTCTGTGAAACAAGAAACCTTTGAATCTAGTTGATGATAATTTTTTTAATGAAAGGGAAAAATCGAGATTTCATGTTATGGATTGTTAATTATGTATAATTCAAATTTTAAAATAGTCGCTATGGAAATCGTTAATAAACAATAATGTTTATTAAATAAATTAATAAGGATTTTTATATATTTTGGGTATTGTTTTAACTCGAAATTGATGATGTTGAGCATAAAATCCATATTTGTTATATGTGAAGCTATATGATAATTTTAATTAGATATTTATGATAATAATAATTTGTTATTATTTAATTAGATTATTTTTTAATTTATATAACATTTTATCGAAATATTATAAGCCTTAAAAAGGGCCATTTTGCAAATGGCCTCGGTTTTCGATGAAATTAGTTTCATTGGAACCGTAACGTTAAATTATTGTACGATTCCAAATTTCATGGCAAACCAGTGTCATATGTGACAACGGTAGCCGTAAATGCCTATATTTTGATTTAATCGTTTTGTTGATTTAAATTGGAAATTAAGAATAACCGATTATCTTACGAACCCCGTTTTCAACGAAATTAATTTTATTAAATCCATAATGATTTATAATAATAGTATTTCAATTTTCAAGTTAATTGAATTTAATTTGTGATCGTATGCAATTTAAATGTGTATCGATTCACATATATGAGTTATAAAGGAATTCTCACAAACGACCTCGGAATTTGACGAAATCTGTATCATTGTGTCCGGAATAATGTTTTATGATGAGGTTTCAATTTTCATTGGAAACGGAAGTCTTATGTAGTAGTTTTTATACGTTACTTCATCATGAAGTGTTATATATTAATATTATAATATGGCTTGCCTATATATAGTGGCTCAAAAACCTAATTCACGTTGGTCAAACTACATCACTAGACAACCCTTTCTGAAAACCGCCTCCATCTAATTCAATGGCCAGAATTGTGCACAACTTCCTCCTTTGATGATTTCCCAATTGTAGATAATGAATAATGAGGTAGCAAATGTTTTTCAAATGATAGTAAGATGGGATACTTGATATGATTATAAGATATTTTCTAAGTATATAAAAAAGTTAATAATTTTTGATATATTTATATATTAAAATAAGAAGTGGAAAACTATGTTTGAATTTTGAAAGATTTAGAAGTTTATAGATTAACCGTTCATCAATTATTTTTAATTAAAGAAGCCAAGTGATGTTGAATACCGAATTAGTGAATCTATTTTTATTTTTATAATTGAATGGTTGTTTACTTGATAGTTAATAACCGACTATCAAAATCTAACCTATACGATTGTTGGTACGGAAAGACCGAGATCGAATTATATTCGGAAACCATTCCGACCAGCAAATACGTAAATAACTTAAGATCTCAAATCCTGATCGTGACGAAGCAATTGAAGATCTTGGATCTTCATAAAACGGTATAATTACTTATAATCTCTAGTTAGCTCCCGAAGATAAACTGTGATTCTGTCGTGGTTGGAATCTACTAATTGTAAGGACTACTCGCTACTGGCCTATGGGGTGATACATAGGATATGGTAGGAGGGTGCCTTCGGTTCATCCTATTTCTGGATGACTTGTATGGATGGATGTCTGACAGAGTATTTCCAAAGTGATCGCGTATGTTGATTTCTTCAAAAACATACTGTAGTTGGTGGCGGAGAATGGCCATTCTCTTAGCTTAACAACGAGTATTTTTGTGGATGTCAATTAGTAATTTTCTGGTGGATCTAATGATGTGGCATTCAAAGTGAATGGTGGCCAAATATTCTGAAAAGAAGATTTAAACCTTAAGCATCATCAACCGGGAAATGGTATAAAATCGGGTAGGTCGCATGGCTAAGTGGGTAGCTCCTAATTAGGGTGTATTGTCACCATTTAGAGAATATTCACATTTGTTACTTCTTTTCATTTCTGTATCTCCTGAGAACTACGGTGGTCGCGACAAAAAGCAGTAAGGTGATAATACATTCGGTACTCTCAAGCGAAGTGAGGGGCCGATCATGTTTAGCCTGGGTTGCAAGATGTTCTTGTTGAACCTTGATGTATTCCTCTCTAGAGATACACAGTCATAAGGTGGTCCCATACCTTGCCAGTTGGAAATCCATTCTCCAATGAGAGCCCACGGTTTTGATTGTATTCTATATATGTAGAGCGTGAGATGCAAGCGTTCTGCTAGATTGATATTTATTTGTATTTAGACATTATTATAATATTAGAAAAGATATGATTTCCAAAATGTTTTGGGTTATTGTAAGGTAAAAACCATCTTTGTTTATGTGTGGATCAGTCTTACGATTATCCTTTTCTTTCAGAAAATATTTGTTAACTTTAAAATAAAGTTGGATGTTGCTTATAAATTTAGTGGGTTTCTCACTGTAGTTCACCAGACTGATTCAGCGTTTGTAATGCTCGGGTTAGGACGAGTTTTACTAGCTCAGGTTATCGAATACTGTGAAGAGACGAGCTAGAAGAGTTCAGACGTATGATATTATATTATTCCGCTGTGTGATTGTATATGAGGAAAGATTATTATAACTGTCCAGGTGTGTGATGTACTCTTATGATTTTAAGTTTTATTTCAAGCTCTCAGTAAAGATTTATTTATATATTATATCTTCTTCCGCTGCAATGTGGGACTCTGTGTTGTGTTGGTTCCTCTTCTTCTATTGTAATATTTCTTTCTTTCTTTTCTCACCCTCTAATTTCTTTCTATTAACTATCTGGTATTTTCGATACTTGAGTTTTGGCAAATAATACTGATATATCTATTATTATCGGAATTCAGGCGTCGAATTCCTTTGTTGGGTCGTTATAGATATATGAGATTACAAGATATAAGTTTGCATTACTACTTATGTCGGCACTAAATAGGAATAACTTCTATCAGCCCAGTTCCTTGGTTAAAGAGACACTCTATTTGGGGATCTCTGGTTGAATGCTTGGATGGGTTTACAATGAAGTCTACCTTCAGTATAAGTAAGTAATAACAGATAAATATCTTGTCGAATATATCCAAATGACTTGCTGCACATCAATATGATTTATTTCCACATACCAGGATGATTTCTTTTAGTTATTTCACATTCCTATTTTCCTTTGTTCTCTATCTGATATTATAAAGGGTGATACTATTCACACCCCGATTTACAATTCTAGCCACCAAAACTAAAAGCACCCCAAAAATTTCAAATTTCCTCTACTGGTCACCGTCTAAATTAATAACCTAAAAATGGAGTGGCCACCAACACCTTCCTTTACATGAACGCTTCCTTCCTCACTTACATCATGCATTTATGTCTTTTGAGTCATTTGATCGAACATCTTGCATCATATTATCACAATCATCATGTTTATCGTCAAATTTATCATCATTTAAATACTCCATCAATCAAACAACAACAAAATGTTAATGTATTAATTTGTAAAAGAAGATAAACAATTTATACGGATATAAACCCTATAAGTCAAAACTTACATTGTCATTCTCTATTACAACGTCGTCAAATGTAATGTCCTCCAAGCTTGAAATTTCCAACGGAGCGGAATATATATCCTAAAACGCAATGAAAAACCCTAACCATTTAAAAAAAACCTAACAACATGTTCTATAACATAATAGAAAACAATAACAATCAAGCAATTCTAACCTCTTTCTTATCTTCATCTTCTGTCCCTATTAGGCATAAAAGAATATTTTCTTTTGTTAGGGTTTGAACTTGTAGAGGAGTATGTGTTTTTCTTAGTAGAAGTACGGTGGTGAATAACTAAGTGAAAGAATAATATATGGTGGCCGAAAGAATATAAAAAATAATCATTTGTATTAAATTTAGAAAGGTGGCCAGAAGTGTAAACCGAATAACTGGGGTGTGAATAGTATCACCCTATTATAAATTAAAGTTCATACCTATGTATTCTGTATTCAACAATGTATTCAAAGATCTGAATAAGGCTCAATGCCAAAATAATAAAAACATTATCATCTTCATTTTCTGTTTCATCACTGCAAGTTTTCAAACTTGGTATCAGAGTCGTTGTGCTTCGCAGCATCCCATCAGATCTACTTTCCTATTTGCCTTTTGGTTTTTTTCCTTTTAGTCCTTGTTTTCCCACGCATTTGTATCAAAATGGGTGATGAAACCCTGTCTCCAAACTTTGCATCAAGGATCTCTCACAGTTTACAAGAATTGTAACACCCCACACTTTTCCATGCCCAATTTTCAACACAAATTGAAACCCAAACACATCCAAGCATGGAGCTATAAATCTGGTACCTGCAGATTGAGCATCTGCATAATCAGAGTACGATAAATAACTCACAGCGGAAACAAAATAGGATAAACTATTATTAACTCAAGTAACTACCTTTTTAAAGTGAGCCACTTTTCCAATACCGAACATGAGAGAGAACAAGAACCGAAAGCCAAACTAAAACACCTGTGAAAACCCGACCTTATCTAGAAAACTTGGGTGGTTGTAATGAGGAGGGGAGGTCAAAAAAATAAGATTCCGGTGAACATGAAATGTACAACACAATCTATAATACACAAATGTATCCCGTTTAGTTCAACCCAAGATGTATGCCTATCAAGGTTAGCTATTCTAGCCTAACCTTGTTGATGTTTACGCACGAACTTACTACCCTTTCCAAAGTAGTATTCCAAGATATAATTCCGAGATGGAATGTTTACACACATATTTAGAAAGCCTTTAGACCATGATTTAACTGGTTTTAAGACCGAGAAGTGAACCCCTAATTGAGGAGTTTATATATATACCTTTCCATCCACTTACCCTTTATTATTTAACGCCTCACTATCAATGATAGATAGGGTGGATTCTCTCGATCACTTAAGACCATAGGCGGACTTATTAGCCGGCGGACTTATTTGTCACTTAATACCTCTCGATAAATTGTTCAACATTCTTATAAACTAGAGGGCACTAGCTACGGACCCTACTAATTAAGTCTCCCGTCATTCACATATATACCCTTTCCCTGTATAAGGTGAGAGATGGTATTTTATCACTCGTTATACCTTCTAGCTGACCTTATTGGATGACCCCCTTAGTCGCTTACTACTTCCTGTAGGGTAGGTAGCCATATCTGACGTTTTTAGTTTTCATGTTTGGGTAGGCAATACATTCATATGCCGTTTAAGACCCCTAAACTGAAAGACCTACTCCTGGGTGGACTCTTAAACGCCAGCCGCTTAAGACCTAGGAAGCAGACTATATGCGAAGGCTATTAGGTTTGTACCCCGTTAGCTCTTAGACTTTCCCTATTGCGATAAAGTGAGCCACGTCATCACGTATTTTCCGTGTAGTTACTCTCCACGGAAATAATATATGCATAAGATTTATTGTCACGGGTTCCTATTGTTAGTAATATTTTCACATCCCTACCAAGTTCAACTCTACTTTTAATTATAAGTTCTATATTCATTAATATAAACAAGGAAAGTTATATCCTCTTTACCCTAGGATATTTATTTGATTACTTCCCTTAATTGGACTTAGTATTTAAACAACAATCAATATCCATTAATCCCTTTATTACACCCATTTACTTCTTATTTCTTTGTTTATTGCCCTTTATGACCATAACAGTCATATTTTCCTAACGCAACCATTTATCAGTCCCAAGGTATCAATTTGTTGTACCACAACAGACAATTACTATTCTTATTTATTAATTTATTTATGGCCTGTTATATATATATATATATATATGTATGTATGTATGTATGTGTGTGTGTGTGTGTGTGCACGCGCGCGTGTGCGTGTATGTGTGTGTGCGCGCATCAGACCTCTCACAGTAAGTTGACCACCTGTGGATGCTGGATTTGTCAGTCGATTTCGAGCAGACTTCTACCACAAGCTGAACTTAACCTCGTGCCTTAGTACACTTATATTTACGCATTAGACCCTTCACATTAAGATGACTACCTATGGATGCTACATTTGTCGGTCGATTCCGGGCAGACTTCTACCATAAGTTAAGCTTAACCTCGTTTCTAAATGAAGATATAATTTAAATTTCCTAATTGGGGTGTAGAACACTAGTCGTGATTAATTTAGGAATTGTAACCATTACCCTATTATATTTACTTTTCCCAATCAACATTGGTTACAATTGTTATTTATTGATTACGGTCCCATTTATAGCAATAAATTATATTAATTGCTACAATGCTCACCACAAATATATTAATTCAATATAGATTACATTTTCATATGATTCCATAATTGAACATCATTTAAACATTCAAACATTCAATACAATGTATATTTTACCGTTTTACGCTGAATTGGACTAGTAATATGTATATATTCATTTCTATGTTTTCTTGCGGTCAACGTAATTATCTTTTTCTTCTATTATTCTTAAATTTAATGATTTAATCTAATTAATATCCAAAAATTTCCTCTTTGCTTTCAATCTTGCCAAAAGGTTCCAAATCTTACAAAAAGACCGTTAGTTGTAATTACTGTAAATTATGCCTGATTAGTAAAATAGACATATTTCAAGTTCATAAGAAATATATATATATATATATATATATATATATATTTGTGTGTGTGTGTGTGTGTATATGGAATAGTTGATGCAAACTACACACAAATATGTATATATATATATATATATATATTTATTCATACGTTTGCACCACTTTTCCCTTTTCAATCTTTTTCTCGTATCTCTTGTGAATTCAAAATTACATCTTTTTGTTCAAAAAAGGAAAATGGCATATTTACAACAACTAAGCCAAAACCCAACAACATTGAATACAAACAGGCATAGTTCTTTTAAAATCATAATCAAAAAATTTACCATTGTATCTTTTTATCCAAATTCACATAATTTTTCATTCAACATTGAAAATAGAAATTTGGAATATAACTACATATAATGGTGTTTAGTGGGTTTGATTTCCACATCTATAGTGCTTTGCAACATCCACAATATATTTTACAACATAATTTGTAGGAAATATATATGAACGAATTTAGGAATCCTATAATTGATATTATGCCTAACCACTATTCACAATTTACAAGTTTTAACAATGTTTACAACCAGATCTGATAGGTGTCAATTCAATTACAACAACATTATGAACAGATCTGATGAAAAATAAGCATATATTATTTCCTACTAACCTGAAAGCATCCAAATCCGAAGTTTAAATAACCTTTAGGCCTACAACTCCTAAATTCTTATAAACCTACAATTTATCTGAAAAGGGGATATTTTCAGATTTGTAGTTATGTAAGAAAATAGGAAGAGAGGAGAGAATTTGATTTGGAGCATCAATTTACATTCTTTTCCATTGGATCAGTTAATCCTCTCAATTCTATATGATTTGTTGTATATGAAGATATTTTTAGTTTAGAAATTTGGTTTGAAGAGGGAGAAAAATTAGTCTATCCAGAAAGTGTGTAGCACTAAAACAACGATTCCTCCCAAACCGTTGAACCAAATCTTTAGTGTGACCACTCTATGAAATTGGAAACACCATTTCCTTTCCAATGAAGTCGATCTCAGCACTTGAGTTGATCCTAGTCAAAAGTTATGTCCTGTATAAAATTAACAGGGGAAAAATGGTTACACATAAAATTGGTAAAAATTATGGACATGTCTCACATTCCCATAAACAACATATCAAAATATAAGAATGATCCAACCCTCAGAGAATTGAATAAAAATAATTTACGATCCTCCAATACGTAAAACACGTGTCGTTACAATAATTAACTATTAGTAATTATATAATAAACAAGATTAACATTTAATAATTAGTAATTAATAATAAAAATCTAATTTTTATAAAGTGATATTTATAATTAATAACTCAATAATTAAATAATAATCAATAATAATTTGCAAATAATTAATAATGAAATAAATAAATAAATAATGATAATAATTAATAATTAATAATTAATAATTAATAATTAATAATTAAACAATAATCAAATATATAATTAATATATTGCACATCCATTCGGCAGCCGACACACATGTTGTGTGCTGTTATGTTCGATGGTTGAGTTGCTTTGTACACTTTGTTGATCTCTAATTCAGTACGGATGAGTTTCAGGTGTTTCAAAATATTGTTCACTTGTTTGAATTGATCAACAACTGTTGTATACATTACTATTTTATTATATAATAAAATGCCATTTTTAAAAAAAAAAAATAATCACCGTGTACGTGTGCATACATTAATTTGGAATTAGGTTTCAACGTTCATCTCGTGCCCACGCCTTATGATAATTTTCTTTTGCCACCTTCAACTTACATATCCTGCTTCACATTTTCCCCAAAGTCTGTAAATTAGCTTTACTGTATAACTTTTAGATCCAGGAAATTGAAATTAAACTCAATTTCGCAAGAACTCAATCATGTCAGTTGTGAAAACCCCAAACCCCCGTGCCACGAAAGCAAGGATAATCAGTGGAATATAACACATAAGCAATTAACAGCAGAACAGAAATATAGAATTACACCATATAATGTACATCAAATTACACTGGAAATAATATAATCATCAGAGTTACACAGCATAACAGGATCATACTTAGTACAGAATACAGTTCCAGCTTAATATAAAATGTCTACAGCAGAATAAAACATAATATACATAATAAAGTCTGAAAGTCCAATAGAAATTATAGAATCCATCTTTAGCTCCATAGCTATCCAGAATGAACCAACTAAAACCTGAATATAAGATTGCCCATGTAGAAAATAGGGGGCACCCGAGTTTGCGAATTGAAACAAACTACGAGTCAGTCATGGGACTGATATGAGAAATCTTACCTAACTTATTTAATAATAAGGTCAATCACAGGACCACACTGCTAACGTGAAACGAGTTTACTCCATTGGATTGCCAGTGCATGAAATAAAATAAATCATTTAAACAATGCAATGCTTCTTTGAAAAATGAAGCCATTATAAGACTCAGGTCCCATCACACAATGCTACGCACGCCAGATGATAGAGTTTTACCTTATAATGGCAAAAATATGCTTGATATGTATAAAACAAAATCATTTGATATTATTATTAGTGTTTATATGTTTCAAAAACAATTTCAATCATAATGTATAAATCATAGACGGCATGGGTACCATATATCATGTCGCCATATATAGGTTTACAATCAAAACCGCACAATGTTACGTATTGGAAATTGGATTTCCATCATGAACCAAGGCAAGGGATCATCCTTACCGAATTCGAGACAGTCTAGCCTACCATGTCTTAGGATACAGCTGCAACTGCACCTAAGAGCCACAGGGTCGGTCCTCCCTTACTTCCGAGGATTATAACTCCTAAACAATATGTTTCCCCGCCCTATGGGGCGTAATGGTCAGTATGTCGACCATATCATCGATCGGCCCTGTAGTGACCGATATATCCGAGGTACCTTGCTTTCCAACAACCACATAAGTAAAATGCCTGGGCTTCATACCATGACACCACTCCTAGCTAGAAAGAAACGCATTTTCTCCCTGGATCCTCTCTCGTTTCTGGTTCATACCGGGGTGTGAGGCTTGCAGTTAACGCTATACACAAAGCTATGCTATTTAAACCCGTGCTTTGATCATCAACTACAAGACTCTGCTTTTCAACAGAAGCCTTGATCACTTGCATCTCAGCATGCCACATTGACATTTCATGCCATGCGACTGATGTATATCGATATATAACCTCTAAGCTCGTACGTCTAAGAGAAGGGTGTTAAGCAAGAGAATAAATTCTCCACCACCAAACATATATATATTTAATAGAGATCAATCAACATAAAAGAAATCCAATGTCAGACATACATCTATTTATGTGAAAACCCATACTTCCCCGGTAAGGAAAGCACGGATGCTTTGAGGACAAGCCACATCGAAACGCAAACAGAAGAACATTTCATTGCTTATTACAACAATTCATCAGAATACAGGAATAAAACAGAGTATAAATAAATATTAAACATTCGATAAATATCAGAGATTTACAAATTACAATGCAGCGGAAAAATAATACAAAACACAACTGAAAGAGATATACGGATACAGAGCTTTCCGGATATCGTTCCAGCTGCAAATCAGGATCCTATGAAAATATAAATCTGCAAAACCAAAACTACTAGCTGCCCGTGTCAAAATAAGGGCACCTAGAGTTTAGGTTAAAACAATAAACTCCAGGTCAGTCATGTGACTGGCGTGAGAACTAAAACAGTTATTAATCTTTATTTTAAAGTTAGGTAAATCAAGGGACCACGCCGTATAACACGGAACGAGTCTCCTCCCAAGAACACCAGTGCATAAACAACAACGCAATGCTAAATAAAGAAAAATGAAGCTATTATAAGACCCAGGTCCCATCACACAATGCAACATAAGCTGGAGGATAGGGTTTTACCTTATAATGGCTAAAGCATGCTTGATACGCTAAATTTCATCTTTTATTACTATAAGTGTATAGTGTCAAAACAATTTCAATCATAAGTATCAATCATAGACGGCATAAGTGCCCCATACCACTATGTCGCCATATATAGGTTCTACAATCAAAACCGTAAATTCACGTATTGGAAGCTGGATTTCCATCTGTGAACCGAGGCAAGGGATCGTCCTCTGCCGGATTCGAGATAATCTAGCCCATGTCTCAGGGACAGAACGCATCGGCCCTTGGAGCTCAGGGCCGGTCCACCGATGTGGATTAAAATGCCTGAACACTACGGTTCCCCGCCCTTTGGGGCGTAAATGAGCCAAATGACTCCATCGGCTCCACACAGTCACCGATATATCCGAGGCGCCTCGCAACAGCAACAACCGCATAAGTCAAACTCGTCAAGACGTGTAAAACCACCGACGCCACTTCTAGTTAGAAGGAAACGCATGCCCTCTATGAAGTCCTCTCCCGTTTCTGGTTCACAACCAGGGTGTGAGGCTCGTGAATCAACGCTACACAAAGCTATGCCACATAGGCCGTGCTTTGATCATCACCCACAAGACTTTGCTTTTTAACAGAAGCCTTGATCATTTGCCACTTAAGCATGCCACACAGGCAATTCACTCCATGCGTTTGATATCCATCAATATATAACCCCTGAACTCGTACGTCTCAGAGAAGGGCGTTAAGAAAGAGAATAAATTCTCCGCCGCCAAATAGATATATATTTAATAGAAATCAATCACACAGAATAAAATCCAATGTCAGACACACAGTCTATTTACAAGTTCGTTCTGGGTCTGAACGAAACCGGAGGCACCTTGTACCTCACATATCCATCGATCTCCAAGTACGTCTGGACGATCACCAACTGATTCCCTCCTCTTGGGTGTATGGCCCAATCAAGATCATCAGTAATTATCCAAACGACGTGAAGACCTCCGGTCTTCGACCACCGTCTTCATCCTCGACACCACGTCGAATCAGTTATTCAGAATGGGATAAACCCGGTCTTTCTGAATAACTCGCGTATATAATAAACAAGTGTTACACAAACACAACACACGCCTCATTCCAATTCAGAATATTCTTTTATTCAAATATTCTTATACTTTGGGAAAGGTTCCCATTAATTTTATCAAAGATAAATTCTTTAAATTTATTCTTTAATCTCCTTTTGAATATCAATTCAAATTAGTCGGGATTAGCGAACCACACCGAAGTAATCATTTATTTTATTTCCCATTCCCAACCTATTCATTCCATGAAGTAAAACTGGTAATATTTCATATCTAACACTACGGTGTTATCGGTAAATTCAATTACCATTCACGTTCAAATCTAATTAAAGATTTAACTATCACCTGGAGCAAAACTGGTGATACTCCATTCTCGACCATTTCAATCTAATTAAAGATTCATTGAAACTCCACTTGGTTTTAATCTTCCCAAAAATCAAATTCTATGATTATTTAACTTAGGAAATCACCTCCTGTCTTTAACTGGGTTAAAGAACCAATGTCATTTAAAACACGGTTCACTATAAACCCAAAATCACATTCCATTAATTGTCGGGTTAAAGAACAAGTGTTATTTAAAACACCGTTCACGATAAACCCAAAAATCAATTCAAATTCAATTCCAATTAAATACCTTTTAATTGGTACACTTCATTAAATCTAAATAAAAAGATCTAATCTTTTTCTCAACTGGGTTTAAGAACAGTGTTAATGAAGACACCATTTACGACAAACCCAAATCACATTTGATATTAAATGCAAGACTCTGAATAGAAAATATATCGGCTTATATTCAATATCAAATTCTACAACCAAAAAATATCGTATTGGAAATATCGATATAAATATATCTTTCAAATTTCCATACCAATATCTGTATAATCACGAAATCCAACATCGAAATATTCCAAAGACAATTTCGATTCACATCCCTTCCAATTCAATTATTTGAAACTCCGGTTACTTTTAAAACCATTTCAAATCCAATTTATTTATTTTAAAAATAACTGGGATTATAATTCTAGTTCAAAACTAGTTCATTTCGATAAAAATCTATTTTTATCTTTTCAAATATGAAGTTTTTCATCCCAATTCTTCACAAATCATTTCTTATGATTTCACACAAATTATTACTATTTTTAATAATTTTATCAAGGCCCGTACAGTCGATTTCCATCAATGGCCATCGAACTGCACTTACAACGACCTTTTCCAAATCTGATTTGGACATAATTCCAAATCCAACCGTTAGATTTCTTATTTCTAATATTCGTTAGAAAGCTCTTTTCGATACAAACCCAAAGGTTCCGGTTTTAGGAGAATCCGACGGTCGGATCCCCTGCAACGTCAATTCGAAGCCAATGGTCGAAATTCGCGAACTACAGCGGCGCGGCGCGTTCTATTCAGGCCATTATATATAATATATATATATTATATATTTCATCGATTTCCTTTCAAAACGTATTTTATAAATCGTTTTAAATTCGTTTTCAAAACGATTTCTACTTCATATTCAATTTCTAATCAAAATTGAATATTCCATATCATTAATCTATAAATGATAATATTTTCAAAACGTTATATTTTGAAATCACTTCCTTTTCTATATTCGTTATAAAAATGAATAAAATCAATATAAATATCGTTCATGTCAAAATGGCGCATATCTAACCAATACGGCTTTATATAGATCAATAACTTCGTTATTCTATTCAACAAATGAATATTTATTCTATTCAACACATGAATTTATTTTCAATTCAACACATGAATTTATTTTCAATTCAACACATGAATTTATTTTCTAAATTGGAATGAGACCCAATCAATTACCATATAATGTTAATTTTATGGATTTTCTACAACACATGTATATAATAGCAACGATAAATAATCGACCATCATCCAAAGTGCACCACACAACTGCATAAGCATTAAATATAAATAATTAATGCTTACACAGTCTGTCAACCCATCGATTGACATACAACTAAACAATCGGGATTAGTGTACGTCAAATATCATCCCAAACTCGTGTGGGGTTTCAAATCAACAAACACAAATTTTATTTGTGCAGTTGGGCGATGCGTAAAATTTATCGTCCCAATCAATATCAGTCAAATCAGTGTATATAAACAAATCGTCCGATTTGTTTATTACTATTTATTTTATATACACGTTAAAAATCATATTTTTAACTATAAAATATTTTCCACTATAAAATATTTTATTTCCTTCCACATCACACAATCAAATTTCACAACACAACAACCAAACAAACAAGTCATCCATGGTCTATGGACGACGGGTGTCGGGTACTATTAAATACCGTCTGCATCCTAGTATATATTTCAACTAGAAAATAAATTAAAAGTGAGGATTTCTCACTGAATAGCTAAACCAATACACCACGACTCTTCATATGTAGGAAATCTTCGCCACTCGCCTTTTGTCACTTTCGTCGTCAGTGTTCACTACATATATATAAAAGTCACCTTTTTATATTCTCTATTATATAAAAATCATATTTTTATAACTACGCTATATGGATAAAATTTCTATTTTTATACCGCTACTATATAGATAAAAATTCTATTTTTATAATGGTGCTCATATAATAAAGATCAAATCTTTACTATCTATATAATATAAGAATCGTATTTTTAAAGCGAAGTTCTCTAAATGAAAATCATATTTTTATATAGTGATATATGTAAATAAAATCGCTTCTTTCTATAAAAAAAATTATATTTTTATATTTCCACTTCTTATATAAAAATCGAATTTTTATATCATCGCTATAAAAATCACATTTTTATTTCAACATATATATAATAAAAACCAGATTTTCATTTCGCTACATATATAAAGATAATATTTTTATATTCTCTATTATATAAAAATCATATTTTTAATCTTCCTATGATATAAGAATCATATTTTTAATCATATTAAAAATCTAAACTTTAATCATATAAAAATCTAAGCTTTTTCTTTATAAAAATCTCAGCATTTTCATTATATAATCACATTTTTATATACACGAGTAAACACGACTGAAATAAAAATAAAAAGCTTACTTTTTATTGAAGAATTCGGATGATAGGAGAGGGGAGAAGCAAGGGGGACGGAGGAGGAGGGGCGCCGGGCGGAGGGGAGGCGGCTGTTGCGGTCAACGGCGGCAGGATGTTTCACGGCGGCTAGGGTTATGGGTTTGGGGGTTTTTGGGCTGTGGATTTCGAATGGGGAAAGGGGAATCGGAAGGGGGGGGGGGGGTGGCGGCACTAGGCAGGGGAGGGGAGATAGTCGGAGGGGAGGCCGACTTGGTGGTACGGTGGACGGGAAAGGGGGGTGCGACAGGGTTCTGCAGTTCGGTGTTTTTTTTTTCTTTTTTTTCTGTTGAACGACGGGGGAATGGAGAGGGAGAGAGAGAGTGTGAGGGTAAGGGGTTATATAATAATTAATATTTAATTTAATTTTATCTTCAAAAAGTAACTTTTTCATTCGATCTCCAAACGAGACCCACCGCCTATCGTCCATAGCTAATTACCCCCATTCCGAACACAATGGGATAGGTATCGCAAGCTGATTCGATCGTTTCGATCAGTTTTCGCCAAAATCAAAATATAACTCTATATATTGAATTCGAATGCACATTTCAATTTACCGGGGCCACCTACGGACTCTAAAAATTCCCGAAAAATATTTTCTAGCTTCGTATTGACGATACGGTCCTAACAAAACTAATTTCATCAAATTCCGAGACCGTTTGAAAAATGGCCATTTTCCAGTTGATTAAAATCAACTGAAACTGGTCAAACGCGTTTTCCTTTGCCACGCTCACATATTGATTCATAAAATTACGAATTTTGAAACCTAGCAATAACTTGACATCACGGATCCAACAAAAGTGGTTTCGTCGAAAACCGAGGTCATTTGTAAAATTTCCATTTTTAAGGGCTAGAATTCCAAAGCGACTATTCTAAATTTTCAACGGGCATTTCTTTTGATTCCCGCTATGAAATTTTGATTTTTCGGATTCGTTGGAAAGATATTCTCAATTAGATTCTAATATTTTTGGTTTCGCTAAAATCCGGTTTATTTTGAATCCTGTACATTCATTTGAACTTTGAAATCGAATTTTCGAACTACCGCGCCATTTTCAATTCCTTTTATAATTATAAATAAATATTTATATTCTAACGACGACGTATATAAATGTATACGTTATAATTCTATTCAAAATAAATTTCTCGTTGTTATTATTTACAATAATTCATTTTAAATATTCAAAATTCATCAAAATTGCCAAAATAAAAAATTTAAATTGGCTCGGATTTCCGGGTTATTACAATTTATTAGTCCATTCTTGGTCTGAACGAAACCAAAGGCACCTTATTCCTCGTCCTATATGTCCAATACAGGAGAGAGGCCCTCGCATATTCAGACAATCAACAAATACGTTTGGACCACTGCCACTGTAAGCTCATCAAGGGAGCTACCCATATCTAAGGCATCAGTAGCATTCCATACGATGTGAAGATCACCGGTCTTGCACCATCTTCATATCTTCGACCTTTAATCGTCGATCAATTATTTGAAATGAGAATTAACTCGGCCTTTTCAAATAATTCGTGTATACATAGAATTCAAATCAAACCTTTCCATGGTTAAACTATTTAACATTCACGTTTCAGTTCATTAATATAATTTTTATGTCAAATACATCCAACCATCAAAATATCCAATAAACCAAGTAAAATCGGTTTGTTTCCATTCCACATCATTTATAATATTTTAAAACAATTTATCACTATTTTTATTTGTATAAAAATAACGCATTTTAAATAAACGAAGCTTCAGGTCATTACGCGGCCCTAGCGCTGTTTTTATTCAGATTTGAATTACACATTTCTCAAAATCTAACCATTGGATCTTAACAAATTTAATATCGTTGGAAAGATCTTTCCAAAGTGAACCCAATGGTTTCGGTTTCGAGAAAATCCGATGGTCGGATCTCTCGGTATAATAGTTTAAAGTTACGATTCCAAAACGTGAACTACCGCGTGCAATTCGTTTAATTTTAATTTTAATTTATATATATAAATATAATTCATTCGACGATTTCCAAACCGTTTACACTTCAAAAATTTGACTAATGACTTTAAATTTCAAAAAAATTCGCCATAACCTTCTTTGTACGGGGAGGGGTTCGGAAATTTATTGGGCCGTATTAGGCAACCAATAAATCCAGAAACAGCATATACAATTTTTAGTGACCAATTCTATGCCCAAGGGAGTGTGTAAAGATCATAACTCCAAAGATAAATCTCGTCACCTTGTCCAGTGTTGGAAAATAAATAATCCATGTGTCGTATCTAATAACTAAAGAGATGTGATTTATTGTCAACTCTAGACCCGTGTGTGGTTTTTATTAATCTTGCCATTTACCGTTATATTTTATTTAGTCCATATCAGTCCTCAGTTCAACCTGTAGTTCAATCATCGCCATACAAGCGTCTCGCTCGTATGGTAATCTCAACCTCGTCATACAAGCTCCAAATGCTTATATGGAATATTATATGCTATGACATCAATAGTTCGTCTTCGGTTCAACCTGAAATGTAATCATCACCATTCAAGCCTCTCGCTTGTATGGTAATTCCAATCTCGTTATACAAGCTCCAAATGCTTATATGGTATATGATAGAGTATGCTATCTTCACGTAGTATGCAATGTAGTGTAGTTAAAAATTAATTGTTGCTATCCTATGGTGACGTTTATTATCTCACATAGAACAACCAGTACATCACATCCAATGGCATTCATAGGAGTTTATATAATAAATTAAATTGTGCAGCCAACCCATTAAGGTTTACCTATTTTTCGGGCACGCCATATATTTCTTTACTCAACAGTTTATCCATGACTTGTTTAGCATGTGTGTGTGTATATATATATGCATATCTAAGCTAAAAATAATATTTTTAGCGAACAAATATCCATTTCCATACATGACAATTTTATTCACTTCATTAACAAGTTAAAAATAATATTTTTAACTAACAAATGTTTATTTCTACACACGACTATTTTTAACACTTCATACACATGTCAAAAATAACAATTTCAATGAATAAACATTTTAATCAACACGTGGTTATTTTTAACACTTCATATACATGTTAAAAATAATATTTTCAATGAACAAACATTTATTTCAACACATGGTTATTTTTAACACTTCATATACATGTTAAAAATATTATTTTCAATGAACAAACATTTATTTCAACACATGGTTATTTCTAACACTTCATATACATGTTAAAAATAATATTTTCAATGAATAAACATTTTAATCAACATCTGATTATTTTAATGGTTCATACATACAATAAAATTGTTATTTTTATTGTTTTAAGAATTTGTTTCAAATATGAATATTTTTAGAGGTTCATCCATATAATAAAAATGTTATTTTTATTGTTTAAAGAATTTATTTCAAACACAACAACTATTTTATATAGTTCATTTCAGAAAATTTCGGCATTACAACAGCATGGTATTTAGCATCGGCACCGTGTTTGAGCACGGCTCCTCTGCTAACCTAGGCCTTGCAACCTTACAATAATTTCATTTCCATAATTTCCACAATACCATTTATTTTCACCATGCAATGAATTTATCACAAACACAATCAATTTTGTTGCAACCACAATCAATTTTTCCCAATCACAATCAATTTCACACCACAATCATCCATGGTTTAACAGAAAGTAGTGTCAGGGGCTACTAAGCCTCGTCTGTAACCTATTATATTTTTTCCATTTTATATGAATTTTGAAATCCCACATTGGGTTCCACTCCTTCTAATCTTGTAGAGAGCTCCAAATGCGTTCTAGTCTCTTCTAGAATGTAGAATACGCTGTCACGGTTACAATGTCTCTTGTTTCACTGGATTTCGATATCGTATGAGCAAATGGTGAATTTTTAAAGTCTAATGACATTTTAATTAATTAACAAAGTAATTAAATAAAATTTAAGCCTTTCTCCTCATCAAAACATATTGGCCGACGTTCGAACTGAGGGTTCCAAACTAGGGCTCGAATTTTCGAGCAAACCACCGCGCTTACTGATGATCGGGCTTCACTACGACCTTCACCTACGAGAGTCGCACCCCCCGCCACCCCTAGTGTTGAGCTCGACGGCAATTTGGGGCCTGAATTCTAGAATGAACGACGTCGGCTTAGGTGGGCAAATCGAATCAAACAGTACACGAAACTCGATCCCATACATATGGATGTGAAGATCACACTGATATCTACGAATTTGGTTTATAAAACTGCTTGGATTATTTCGTGGATCATGAGATTTTAAAAGGGAAAGCTTTGAGCTATTTTTAGCGTTGGATTATTGAAGGCGGCGGGTTTTAGAAGAGAATGAATGAGGGTTTCGGATTTTTTTCAGTTGGCCCATAATTTATAATTTAATTATTTAATCCTTTTAAATCCGAAAATACCCATTAATCGATACAAACTCGAAATCAAAACCCAACGTCTGTCGCCCCTAGCTGAATACCCATATTCCGGACATAATGGAATATGTTTCGTAAGCCCATTCAACTGTTTTAGTCAGTTATTCTCAAACTTAAAATATAAAAAATTCAATATTAGATTTGAACGTACATTTTAATTTATCGAGGCCACATACTGATTCCAAAAATTCCCGAAAAATAAATCTAGCTATGTTTGGACGATACGAACCTAACAAAATTAATTTCGTCAAATTTGGGGACTGTTTAAAAAATGACCTTTTTCTGGTCGATTCAATTCAAACTGAAATTACCAAACGCATTTTAATTTACCACGCTCACGTACTAATTCCAAAAAATATGAAATTTTAAACCTAGCAATAATTTGACATTTCGGATCCAAAAAAGTGGTTTCATCAAAAATGGAGGTCGTTTGCAAAATCGCTATGTTTAAAGGCTTTATTCCAATTTAAAAATGGAATTTTTAAATTCTGACGTATTTTCTGTTGAAATTACTCGAAATAATTTTTTTAATTTGGTTTTGATTTTTCGGCTTGTTACAATCTCCCCCACTTAAAACTTTTCATCCCCAAAAAGGAAACAATAGTAAAGTAGGAAACAAAACGGAAACAGAATATATTGTAAATGTACCTTGCACTAGAGCTAATCAGAGATGTCCACTGCACTTGCGATATGCCTTTTTAATGCTATCTTTTGTTTCCCATGTACAGTCTCTAGGATCTTCGCTCCACTGCACTTTGACTAAATGAACCTTCTAGTTCCTTAGCCCTTTAGTTTCTTTGCCAATAATCTTTATCGGCTCTCTTCTCGCTGCTAATTTTGGAGTAATATCCAAATCTTGTTGCGCTGCTTCCTCCACGATCAAGTCTGGATCATGAACATGTTTACGAAGTTGAGAAATATGAAACACATCATGAACCCCGGGCAAACTAGTATGGAAACCGAACCCTTTAAGAAAGAGTTCCTATCCTTTCGAGTATAGGAAACGAACCAATATATCTAGGTACCAACTTCCCTGTCTTCCTGAATCGGACCACTCCTCTCATCGGAGAAACTCTCAAATATACGTAATCACCAATAGCAAATGCCAAATCTCTTCCTTTAGAATCTGCATAACTCTTCTATCGGCTTTGAGCTACTGGTAATCGTTTCTTAATGAAATCAACTTTATCTAAAGCTTCTCAGATCATGTCAAGACCCAATACTAGTTGATTGCCTAGTTCTACCCAACATGCAGGAGATATACATGATCGACCATACAATGCTTCGAATGGTGACATTTTCAAGCTCGCTTGATAGCTATTATATGAAAACTCAGCCAAATGCAAGTGATCCTCCCACGATCCTCCAAAATCAAGAATACAAGCCCGCAACAATTCTTCTAATATACGATTCACCCTCTCAGTTTGGCTGTCTGTCTAAGGATGATATGCGGCGCTAAGGTTCAGCTTTGTTCCCAATTCTGTTTGAAATGCTTCCCGGAGCTTAGAAGCGAAGATCGAATCTCTATAACTGACAATACTGTTGGGCACTCCATGCAGTCTAACGATTTATTTAAAATATATCTGTGCCAAACTCTGAGTTGTTCTATTCGATCTGAAAGGAATAAAATGGGCGGTCTTTGTGAACGATCTACGATCACCCATATGTTGTCATTTCCATTCTTGGTTCTAGGCAAACCATCTATGAAATCCATGGAAATTTGATCCCACTTCCAATCTGGAATCTCCAATGGTTGCAATAATCCGGTGTGTTTCTGTTGATCACTTTTGACCTGTTAGCAAGTAGAACACCTGCTAACATATATTGAAATATCTCTTTTCATATACCTCTACCAGGATGTGCGCTTGAGATCATTATACATCTTACTCACTCCTAGATGGATACTAAGCTTGGACTTGTGACATTCATCTAGTACTTCCCTTCTAAGCTCAGGAATATTCGTAATGCAAATTCAGCCTTTTAACCTCATAATTCCCTTGCTATCAATCTGAAAACTCGAGGTTTTGCCTTTCTGAATTCTCTTACTGATCCTCTGAATGAAATGATCATCTTTTTGGAGAACAGATATTTTATCAATCAATGAAGGCGTAATAATAAGATTAGCAATGATCGCATTCTTTCTGCTAAGCGCATCAGCTACAACATTGGCTTTCCCTGGAGTTTACAAAATATCTAGATCGTACGCTGCAAGAAATTCTAACCAACGCTGCTGTCTTAAATCCAAGTCCTTCTGAGTGAACGGATATTTCAATGACTTATGATCTGTGTAACACCCCACCTCTGTTAAGGTCACTCATAAAGGGAATGCCTTAACTTCGGTGGAGCGTTTTAGGTAAAAGATGCAGGTAAATTACAAGACAGACAAATAAAGCAGCAGAAAATAAAGTCATTTTATAAACAATGTGATTCAGTCAAGCTTTTACAACACTTGTCTCAATCATACTTAAAAGTAATACATAAAACTTCTGTCTTGATTTAAAACTTCCAAGTATAAAAGAAGCATAAAAATAACAATGATATTCCCCAATAAAGCATGAACCAGCCATAGCAGTGGAAAAGAGAGTCCAAAGCAATACATCGACTATCTTCGAGCTTGGAAAGAAAACTGAGCTAAGTGGTAACATTTTCTCCCTATGAACCCCCGGGGGGGGGGGGGGGGGACAGAAGAAAAGAGGCGAAACAAACTAGGTCAGACATAAGTCTGGTAAGTCCAGTGAATTTCATCATGTAAATAGGCAAAAGCATCATGACATGAATAAACTGAATATAAGACAATACCGTGAGAACAAGGATAAAAAGATAACATACGATTAGTATAGATATGATAAGACAAGATAAACTAAATGCACTTCTACTCTTTATGTGCTTTGCTACTACCTTGTTAGTCTGATTTCTATATCTATGCACCGCCTAACTAGTGTCCCAACTAGTAATTTGTGTAAAATGATAATATTACAACGTGATCCCAATCCACGCAATTGTGGTAGCCTTCAGGTGTACATCTAGTATGAGGATCTTACCTCAACTAGCCTAATTGCCATGAAGATGTTAGATGTACCCTTACTACCCTATCGATCAACTCCTTACTCGTATTAATTTTCCTTGTGTCTGTGTCAATCGACGCTCTCTTGCGTGTAGATACCCGGTGCTAGTCCCACCATAAGGTGTATCAATCCTTATGATAGCAATCCGACACGATTCAAGATGCACAGTGTATAACTACTGGTACCCAGTGCGTACTTTTTTCCCACTCCGGAGTACGTGCACGCCCATAATCCGTCGGAACCTACACTGACGTACCCCCTGCCGCTATTTTGACAGCTTATAATCAGCCCAGTAATCGTGCCCCACCCTGCCTAGTTTCAGGGTACCTAGATACATCTATGTGGGTTACTGCTGAAATGGATCTCCGTTACTAGGTTTTCTTACCGATTAAGTTTGTGGGCCTATATTTACTAATATTACCCACCAACCCGATATGTACTTAACCCTCCCACTAATTCAAACATGTTTACTTAATGGTTAAGTTTGTGGGCCTATATTTACTAATATTACCCACCAACCTGATATGTACTTAACCCTCCCATACATTATGTCATATTGGTTAAGTGTTGTCCATTCATGTTAACTTAACCCACCCACTCATCATGTCATGTTGGTTCAGTGTTTCTTATTAACCCTTCTCACTCGTCATGTTGGATTGGTTAAGTGTTTCATATTAACTTAACCCCGTTCATTCAACATGTTATATTGGTTAAGTATTTTCCATTAACTTAACCCCATTCGTTCATCAAGTTACATTGGTTAAGTGTATCTTATTAACTTAACCCCACATGTTCATCATGCTGTATTGGTTAAGTGTCATCAATCAATTCAAGTTAACTTAACCCACCCACTTGTCGTGTTACATTGGTTAAGTGTCGCCTTCTTGTGTTAACTTAACCCTTCCTATTCATCATGTCATATTGGTTAAGTGTTTCCCTTTTGTTTTAACTTAACCCTTCCACACATCATGTTATATTGGTTAAGTGTTGCTCTCTTGTTTTAACTTAACCCTAGCCATTCATCATGTCATATTGGTTAAGTCTCTCTTATTAACTTAACCCTACTCACCTGTTTAATTTACATGTTGTATTGGTTAAGTGTTGCCTAAATTAACTTAACCCTACCATTCAGTTATTATCATGTCTTGCTTATTAGCATTAATCCATTCATTAACGCCTTAACCTCTCACATTAGAACTGTTGTTTGCGGTTGCTGGATGTGCCGGGCGGTTCCGGGCAGACTTCTACTGCAAACTCATTCTAACCTCGGGTTTTTGGGCTAAATGCGCTAACCTCTCACATTAGATCTGTGTTGTTGCAGTTACTGGATGTGCCGGGCGGTTCCGGGCAGTTTTACACCGCAAATCAATCTAACCTCGAGTTAGGCATGTTTATCTTTTAGCATATTTACCATACATGTCCAAGTCCAGATTTTATATGCTAATCATCCCAAATTCACAAAACTAGTCATGTTCCAATTCTCAAGTTATACCCCAACAAAGCTGATTGCAAGTTATGCCCCACAAATTCAAATTAAAGTTATTACTCAATATAGGTTACACCCAATTTTATCAAATTTGCAACAATAATCATGCCCCAAAAATCACAATATAACACATGCCTTAAGGTTTAGTCATATAGCACCGTACAAAATATTCTCCAAAAACCCCCAATCATGATTCACAGTATAAACTATGCCAAATTATAGCCTTAAATTACAGTGCATGCCAATTACCCAAAATCCCAATTTATGCGTGTTCACATTTAACAATTATCCCTATCTTACTATAGGTTTTCATGCCTAAGGAATATATCACTATACACAATAATCTCCTTCTTCCAATTCATAAACTATCATATATAATATGCCCCCAAATTTTAGGTCTTAAACCACAATATGTACTATGCCTTACATGTTTACAGTTCAATTTACACCCCAAACCCCAAGCCATATGTCCAATATACTTTATGCCTCAAATCTTAAGTCATATGTTCGATACACTTTATGTTTAAATACAACATGTGTTATGTCCTCAAATCCGTTATAAATCAGTTATGCCCAATTATACATAATTTAATACTTTTCCCAATTTTAGCGCTGGCCATATCCAAATCATATATTATTTCCAAATTTTTCCCAACGTATGTTCATCTCTTATGAGATTTGGCTCAGGCTCGCAGTAGCCTGGCTATAAAAACAAAAAGGGAAGAAGGAAAGAAGAGATAAAGAATGGACATAATAATATCAATGAGATAGATCCAATGGATATAGAAATAGGCATAATCTCAGGTTCAGATTTATTACACTGTCAGAATCATAATTAAATTTTATCTTTGAAAGTAACATGAACTCACAAATTACATAATGGTCTTGAATTCGGGGATCTGATTTCTGAATTTGATTAGCTATTCCTTTGATGTAGACTTTGATTGTTAACTTGAAAACTCTAATTAGACTGATTAAGGTGGTGGCTAGGTCACTTCAGGTTTAAGCAACATATAAATGCCTATGAATTCGTGTGGAGAAAACAATAGGTTTTGGGGTCTTTTTATAGGTGTATAGGGAGATTTAGAGCCTTCAAATCAGTCTAGCAGTTATCAAAATCATCCAGAGCAGAGTACCACATCACACAGTGAATCAGAAAGCGACATGTGGCGAAACACGTCATCGACCACATCTGGACCAACAGGGGTCGACTCCCCTATAGGAGGGTCGACACCTATGTCGACTTCCCCTGGGGGAGGGGTTGACACCTCTGAGCGGGAAATTTCCCGCTCAGCCTGCTTTGACCCAAATTCGAGATTTGAACCCTGTTTTGACTTCTGGAATTATTTTGTATGCATATATATACTTCCTTGAGCGTATACAAACTTCTAAGGCTTATAACTTCTTCGTACGGTGTCCGATTTACGCAAACTTGGACTCTATCTCAAGCAGAATTCCGAGACGAACGCAATGGCATAACTCGTTTCCCTTAATTCCTACTTTTAAAATTAAGTATTCTTTAATTCGTTACTTTATTATCCATAGGAAATATGGGGTGTTACATTCTCCCCTCCTTTGAAGGATTTCGTCTCCGAAATCTCCAAGTCAAGGGGAATGTATCCTAACATCCAACATTCATCTACTCAACCATTCAATCACAGGTGTTCATTGTCCTTAAAAAGATTTCTAATGCTTTCATGATCATATGCATAGTGTGTGTACATGTCCTTATCTAATGCAAAATCAGGCGGTCTACTGATTCAGTTGACCTCCTTAATGCGAATTATGTCAGTGCCATGAGTCCATCATGTATACAATTATTCGTAATCGTACTTTATAACTTCTGCAAGAGTGCACAATCATTCATACAAATGTAACATCCATATGATAACACATCAAGTTTCAATTCATATACAAATACATATATGCATATGCAATATGAAAGTGATTGAGTCGATCTAGTACCTAATGCGTGTGTATGCATCCATGAGCAACCATTAGCAAACGCTTGCAACCACTTGCAACCATCAATCATAACATGTCTGAAAAGCATGTTTACATCCATTGGCTTCTACCTAAGGATCGATGATAGGATCGAGAGAATATACTTAAAAGATAAAGACTAGCAAATAAACTTTACAGAAAAAGAGAGATCAAGGATATACCCTCAAAAAGGGTATGATGCGCATATCTAGTCTTTAGTCTTCTAAGTCGCATCTTCCTGAGCTTCATTCCATATTTCTCTGACTATTTTAACTTCACGATTTCGTAGCTTCTTAATTTCTATTTCTAGAATATGCATTGGAACTCATTTCTCTGTCGCCTCTCGTTCCACCTCTTCTCCTTCTAGTATACTTGGCACTACCACTTCTGCTGTGTCATGATAACATTTCCTCAAAAGTTTTCCAAAATCCTATTCACCCTTCCTGTCATAGGATGACAAGCGATGCTTAACATAACTGCGTACCTACCGCCCTTTTCATATCACTTTTCCTTCTTGTATTGAGAGGTTCTCCAAGCCTGGTTCCGCAAGCACCGGTATGTACTATGAACGTTTTGCTCCCATCTAGCAAAGTGAAGACTAGGGCTGATATCTTCGTAAAGTCCTTAACGAACCTCTTATAGTAGCCCTCCAACCCTAGAAAACTTCTTACTTCCGTTGCCTTCCAACCTTGGATTTCCACTACCTTTTGCAGGATCCGCTGTTATCCCTTCCTTAGAGACCATGTGTCTAAGAACCTCACTTATTTCCTCCAAAAATGACATTTGGAGAACACAGCCTTAAACTGATGCGCTTGGAGGGTATTCGAGACTTCCCTTAGATACAAAGCATGTTCTTCCCCACTCTTAGAGAAAACCAAAATATTATCTATGCACAAGCAAAGTGAGCCATCCGCCTTTGTAGCGAAAACAATTAGAGCACCCCATTTAGAAGTACTTCGCCTTATGAACCCTTTCTCAAGTAACTCTTTTACTTGTTTATCGAGCCCTTCCTTTCCCTTGGAGTCATGTGTCGTACAGGTAATGCAACTGGCTTTGCATTGTCAACTAGATATATGCGAAAGTCTATTTTGCATTTTAAGGGATAAACCCCTAACTTGATCAAAAACATCTGCGTACTCATGGACTACTCTAACGGATCGCAAATCGTCGATAGATGCATCAAGTGATTCTAGGTAGCCAAGACCAACTGATCCCTTAAGATCACATGAAATCTCGAGGGTATTCCCAAGGCAAGTCGAAAGTCAAACTACCCTCCTTTCACAATTACTAGCTAACCAATCCATGCCTATAATCAACCCATAGCCCATGAAACTCAAAAACATAAGCATTACACTTAAACTCAATACTTAATATAGCTATTCTCATATCCTTACAAATCAAAGATAATTGAGCTGAACCACCAATTGGATTTGAGACAATAATGGGATCTTCTACTATAAAAGTACTAAAGTGCAGAGACTCAACTATGGAAGCAGATATAAACGAATGTGAAGCACTAAAATCAAAAGAGTACTAACAGGATGATCAAAAGAAAACTAAACTTTTTCGACTACCTCTCTCTCAGATACGCTGGCGGTGAGAGCATGCACTTGCCCTCGGGAAAATCATGTCCTTTGTTCTTGCCCTTGTCCTTAATTATATGATCCGTTATACCATAATAACGACACTTCCTCTTGTCTTAGATTTTTCTATTCTTTCCTCCTTTGTGAACCAAGTCCATATCCATGAGTTTCTCATCCTTGGGTTGTGTTCCTTAGCCAAACCCCCTTATTCTCATCTTTGCCATCTTTGTGTAACTTGTTGACAAGTCTCTTGAAAGCTGCCTCCATCGCACGAAAAACCCTACAAAGCTTGAAAGAAAATTAGCCGCAGGTGAAACTACTGCGGCTATATATGGAAGTTGGGCACTTCTTTGCCCTTTTGACAGATGTCGTAGTCTCATCAAGCCTACAGAACCATGTCGCAATGAGGTTACCTCCCAGAAAGCCAGGAGCCCCGGAGACTCAGGAAAGAAGGAAATAAGGATTCAAACAGAGGATCAAAAGATAGTGCATATGGCTTTGGGGAATATGCCTTTAAAACAAAACATTTCTTTTGAAAATGCTTCTTTTAAAACCGTTTTGAAAATAATTTTTCAAATCTTTTATCTGATCCTGTAGCCTTCAGCTCTGATACCAAGTGTAACACCCCACCTCCGTTAAGGTCACTCACAATGGGAATGCCTTAACTTCAGTGGAGCGTTTTAGGTAAAAGATGCAGGTAAATTACAAGACAGACAAATAAAGCAGCGGAAAATAAAGTCATTTTATAAACAATGTGGTTCAGTCAATCTCTTACAATAATTGTCTCAATCATACTTAAAAGTAATACATAAAATTCTGTCTTGATTCAAAACTTCCAAGTATAAAAGAAGCATAAAAATAACAATGATATTCCCCAATAAAGCATGAACCAGCCATAGCAGTGGAAGAGAGAGTCCAAAGTAATACATCGACTATCTTTGAGATTGGAAAGAAAACTGAGCTAAGTGGTAACTTTTCCTCCCTGTGAACCGGGGGAGGGGGGAAACGGAAGAAAAGAGGCGAAACAAACTAGGTCAGACATAAGTTCTGTAAGTCCAATGACTTTCAACATGTAAATAGGCAAAAGCATCATGACATGAATAAACTTAATATAAGACAATACCGTGAGAACAAGGATAACAAGATAACATACGATAGTATAAATATGATAAGGAAAGATAAACTGAATGTGCTTCTACTCTTTCTCTGTTTCGCTACTACCTTGTTATTCTGATTTCTATATTTCTGCACCGTCTAACTAGTGTCCCAACTAGTAATCTATGTAAAATGATAATATTAAAACATGATCCCAATCCCCGCAATTGTGGTAGCCTTCAGGTGTACATCTAGTATGAGGATCTTACCACAATCAGCCTAATTGCCATGAAGATGTTAGATGTACCCTTACTACCCTATCGATCGGCTCCTTACTCGTATTAATTTTCCTTGTGTCCGTATCAATCAGCCCTCTCTTGCGTGTAGATACCCTGTGCTGGTCCCACCATAAGGTGTATCAATCCTTATGATAGCAACCCGACACGATTCAAGATGCACAGTGTATAACTACTGGTACCCATTGCCTGCTTTTTCCCACTCCGGAGTACGTGCACGCCCGTAATCTATCGTAACCTACACTGACATACCCCCTGCCGCTATTTTGACCGCTTATAATCAGCCCAGTAATCATGCCCCACCCTGCCTAGTTTCAGGGTACTTTGATACATCTATGTGGGTTACTGCTGAAATGGGTCCCCGTTACTAGGGTTTCTTACTGATTAAGTTTGTGGGCTTATATTTACTAATATTACCCACCAACCCGATATATACTTAACCCTCCCACTGATTCAAACATGTTTACTTAATGGTTAAGTTTGTGGGTCTATATTTACTAATATTACCCACCAACCCGATATGTATTTAACCCTCCCACACATTATGTCATTTTGATTTAGTGTTGTCCATTCATGTTAACTTAACCCACCCATTCATCATGTCATGTTGGTTAAGTGTTTCTTATTAACCCTTCTCACTCGTCATGTTGGATTGGTTAAGTGTTTCCTATTAACTTAACCCTGTTCATTCATCATGTTATATTGGTTAAGTATTTTCCATTAACTTAACCCCATTCGTTCATCAAGTTACATTGGTTAAGTGTATCTTATTAACTTAACCCCATGTGTTCATCATGCTGTATTGGTTAAGTGTCATCAATCAATTCAAGTTAACTTAACCCACCCACTTGTCATGTTACATTGGTTAAGTGTTGTCTTCTTGTTTTAACTTAACCATTCCCATTCATCATGTCATATTGGTTAAGTGTTGCTCTCTTGTTTTAACTTAACCCTTCCACGCATCATGTTATATTGGTTAAGAGTTGCTCTCTTGTTTTAACTTAACCCTACCCATTCATCATGTAATATTGGTTAAGTGTTTCTTATTAACTTAACCCTACTCACCTATTTAATTAACATGCTGTATTGGTTAAGTGTTGCCTAAACTAACTTAACCCTACCATTCAGTTATTAGCATGTCTTGCCTATTTGCATTAACTCATTCATTAACGCCTTAACCTCTCACATTAAAACTGTTGTTTGCGGTTGCTGGATGTGCCGGGCGGTTCTGGGCAGACTTCTACCGCAAACTCATTCTAACCTTCGGTTTTTGGGCTAAATGCGCTAACCACTCACATTAGATCTGTGTTGTTGCGGTTATTGGATGTACCGGGCGATTCCGAGCAGTTTTACACCACAACTCAGTCTAACCTCGGGTTAGGCATGTTTATCTTTTAGCATATTTACCATACATGTCCAAGTCTAGATTTTATATGCCAATCATCCCAAATTCACAAAACTAGTCATGTTCGAATTCTAAAGTTATACCCCAACAAAGCTAATTTCAAGTTATGCCCCCATAAATTCAAATTCAAGTTATTACTCAAAATAGGTTACACCCAATTTTCCCAAATTTACAATAATAGTCATGCCCGAAAAATCACAATATAACATATGACCTAAGGTTTAGTCATATTGCATTGTACAAAATATTCTCCAAAAACCCCCCAGTCATGATTCACAATATAAACTATGCCAAATTATAGTCTTAAATTACAGTGCATGCCAATTACCCAAAATCCCAATTTAGGCGTGTTCACATTTAACAGTTATCCCTATCTTACTATAGGTTTTCATGCCTAAGGCATATGTCACTATACACAATAATCTCCTTCTTCCAAGTCATAAACTATCATATATAATATTCCCTAAATTTTAGGTCTTAAACCACAATATGTACTATGCCTTACATGTTTACAGTTCAATTTACGCCCCGAACCCCAAGCCATATGTCCAATATACTTTATGCCTCAAATCTCAAGTCATATGTTCGATACACTTTTTGTTTTAAATACAACATATGTTATGTTCTCAAATCCATTACAAATCAGTTATGCCCAATTACACATAATTTAATACTTTTCCTAATTTTAGCGCTGGCCATGTCCAAATCATATATTATGTCCAAATTTTTCCCAACGTACATTCATCTCTTGTGAGATTTGGTTCAGGCTCGCAGTAGCCTGACTATAAAAACAAAAAGGGAAGAAGGAAAGAAGAGACAAAGAATGGACATAATAATATCAGTGAGATAGATCCAATGGATATAGAAAGACAGATAGAAATAGGCATAATCTCAGATTCAGATTTATTACAATGTCAGAATCAAAATTAAATTTTATCTCTGAAAGTAACATGAAATCACAAATTACAGAACGGTCTTGAATTCTGGGATCCGATTTCTGAATTTGATTAGCTATTCCTTTGATGTAGACTTTGATTGTTAACTTGAAAACTCTAATTTGATTAATTAAGGTGGAGGCTAGGTCACTTCAGGTCTTAGCAGCATAAAAACGCCTATGAATTCGTTGGAGAAAACAAAAGGTTTAGGGGTCTTTTTATAGGTGTATAAGGAGATTTAGAGCCTTCAGATCAGTCTAGAAGTCATTAAAACCGTCCAGAGTAGAATACCACGTCACACAGCGAATCAGAAAGCGACACGTGGCGAAACACGTCATCGGCCAGATCTGGGCCAACAGGGGCCGACTCCCCTATAGGGGGTCGACACCTATGTCGACACCCCTATAGGGGGGTCGACACCTATGTCGAATCCCCCGAGGGGGTCGAAACCTCTGAGCGGGAAATTTCCCGCTCAGCCTGCTTTGACCCAAATTCGAGATTTGAACCCTGTTTTGACTTCTGGAATTATTTTATATGTATATATATGTCCTTCTTTGGGCGTATACAAACTTCAAAGGCTTATAACTTCTTCATACGGTATCCGATTTATGCAAACTCAGACTCTATCTCAAAAAAGAATTATGAGACAAACGCAACGGCGTAAACCGTTTCCCCTAATTCCTAATTTTAAAATTAAGTATTTTTTAATTCGTTACTTTAATATCCATAGGAAATATGGGGTGTTACAATCTGTATATAATTCGAACTTCTCACCCAAAAGATAGTGCCTCCTGATCTTCAAAGCAAACACGACGGCTAACAACTCAAGATCATGAGTAGCATATCTCTTCTCATGCGGCTTCAACTGACGGCTAGCATAAGCAACTACTTAGCCCCTTTGCATTAATACCGCACCTACTCCTTCAAGAGAAGAATATGTATAGACCGTCAAATCTTGATTGTCATCGATAATAGTCAACACTGGAGCAGTAGTCAACCTTAATTTTAGCTCTTGGAAAGCTGCCTTACATTCTGGAGTCCAATTAAATCTCGCGTGCTTCTTGGTAAGCTTCGTTAATGGACTAGATAGCTTCGAAAAATCTTTAACGAATTTCCGATAATAACTAGCCAATCCTAGAAAACATCGGACTTCTGTGTGTGTAGTAGGCTGCTTCCAATCTTGAATGGCTGTGATTTTGCTTGGATCCACTGAAATTCCTTCCTTTGATACTACGTGACTAAGGAACTTCACTTCTTCTTGCCAGAATATGCATTTAGAAAATTTGGCTTCTAAGATGTTCTTTCTCAGAATCTCTAACACTTGCTTTAAATGTTTCGCATGTTCGCTAGCTGACTTAGAGAAGATCAAAATATCATCAATGAAAACCAGTACGAATTTATTCAAGACTTCACAGAATACTCTGTTCATTAGATCGACAAAATAAGCTGGAGCATTATATATGCCGAACGGCATTACTAACCACTAATAAAATAAGTCTGGACCTCTGAAAGTTGTCAAAGGAACACATTCTTCTGCAATACGCAATTGATGGAAACCGATAGCTAGGTCCATTCTTGAAAATACTTGCGCTCCATTCAAACGATCCAATAAATCATCGATTTGTGGCAATGGATATTTATTCTTTAATGTCTGCTTATTTAAGTTACGATAATCTACGCATAGTCTGAGAGTACCGTCTGACTTTGGAACAAACGCCACTGCTGCTCCCCAATTCGAAAAACTGGGCCTACTCAGACCCTTCCATAAAAGCTGTCGAGTTTGATCACCCAATCCTTCTTTCTCCTTCAATGTCCTTCTCCGAATTGCATGCATTACTGGCCTGGAATTCGGAATTAAATCGATCCTGAAGTCAATTTCACTTCATGGAGGTAAGCTATCAATTTCTTCGAAAACATCCGCATAGTTCTTAATGACAGGAATCTTTTCTATTAAAGTAGGAGAAACTTCAAGAGCTGCCCAAATTTTTTTTTGTATCTGAATCTGAGCCTACACATGGTATAACTATATTGTCAAGCTTCATTTCGACTTTAACAACTCTTTCTGCACATTTAATTTCGGCCTCGTATTTAGTTAACCAATCCAGCCCAAGAATAATATCGAACTCGAAAAAATTCATGACGATCAAGATACAAGAAAATCGATAATGGGAAAAAGATACGGGCACTTTACAACACGAACCTAGGACCAGAAAACCTCCTATCGGATTATGAACTCTAAGGTGTTCTTTAAGATCTCTCAATTTTAGATTTAGTTTCTTGACTGTATTACTCAAAATGAAACTTTGTGACGTGCCCGTATCAAACAATACTTTAAATGGAATATTGTTGACAGTAAGCGTGCCTTCCAAAACATCTAGTCTTTTCTGACTAGCTGAGGGTGTTAGAGTTTCTGCTGCTTCATATACATGCGCTACTTCATATTTTCCCATCAATTGGCAATCTTGCTTTGTATGGCTAATCTTATGGCAGATATAACAATCCCTGATCTCCTGAAGCTTCTTACTGGGTTTAGATCTGTCTTTCTTCAAAAATTTACAGTTCCTTATCGAACGCCCTTGCTTATTGCACTTGATACATACGACTGCTTTTATCGTTTTCTTATTGGCTTCAAGGTTCTCACTGGCCTCAGGCTTCGTACTTGCCTCAGGACTTTCACTTTTAGGCTTTCTCTTCCTGCTGGAGCTGTCTTCCTCTTTATCAAAACATCTTGCTTATCGAGATTCTCATAGCGACAAGCCATTTCTATCATCTTAGAAAAAGGAAGATTCACATGTGCAGTTACTCTACTTTCGTACCTTCTTTGAAGTCCGTTAATAAATTTCAGACTCTTCCTTAAAGGATTTTCAATTATCCTCAGGACAAAACGAGAAAGTTCATTGAATTTATTCTGGTACTCCCGAATGGTCATATCTCCTTGTTTCAGATGGTACAACTCATCATATAGCCGCTCAACTGTTTCTGGAGGAATAAATCTTTCTTTGAAAATTTCTTTAAATCTATCCCATGTAATATTACCTTCTGGATTTTTCATAGTAACAGTTTCCCACCAGATTAAAGCTTCGTCTTTGAGTGCCAAAGATGCCAGTAATCTTTTCTGATCATCTCTCAGCTTTAAGCCTTTAAAAATTCTCTCAAAAGGACGCATCCACGCTTGTGTTTCAATAACAGATTCTTTGCCCAAGAATGGAACTCCACCCAGATTTCGATACTTCTTTACTAGAACTTCTAGATCTGGTTCTGGCTGTAGGAGCACAATTGGCTCACTAGATTACTGGACCACTGAATTACTTCTTCTGCTTCTGCCACTCATTTTCTATTATGTCTGCAAATAGCAGACAAATAGTCAAGCCAATAGAAAAGATATTGTAAAGCATAGAGACATATATTTAACTATAAATGCATCTATGGTGGTGTATTTTATTCTGCTATACTCATTCTAGGACATTACTGATCCTGTCTATAATGAGGTACTCGCCCTAGAATACTACTGATTCTATTTCTGATGAGTTCGTTAATATGTTATATTTCGGAGCTAAGGTTAACCAAAGCTCTAATACCAACTGTGAAAACTCCAAACTTCTGTGCCACAGAAGCAAGGATAATCAATGGAATATAACACATAAAAAATTAACAGCAGAAAAAAAATAGAATTACACCAGATAATGTACATCAAATTGCGGTAGAAATTATATAATCATCAGAGTTACACAGCATAACAAGATCATACTTAGCACAGAATATAGTTTAAGCTTAATATAAAATGTCTGCAGCGGAATAAAACATAATATACGTAATAAAGTCTGAACAGTCATATAGAAATGATAGAATCCATCTTCAGCTCCATATCTATCCAGAATAAACCAGTTAAAATCTGAATACAAGGCGTCCGTGTAAAAAATAGGGGCACCCGAGTTTGCAAAGTGAAACAAACTACGAGTCAGTCATGGGACTGGTATGAGAAATCTCACCTAACTTATTTAATAATAAGGTCAATCACAGCATCACGCTGATAAAGCGGAACGGGTTTACTCCATTGGATTGCCAGTGCATGAAATAAAATAAATCATTTAAATAATGCAATGCTTTTTAGAAAAATGAAGCATTATAAGACTCAGGTCCCATCACACAATGCAATGCAAGCCGGAGGATAGGGTTTTACCTTATAATGGCCAAAATAAGCTTGATACGTATAAAACAAAGTCATTTGATATTATTATTAGTGTCTATATGTTTCAAAAACATTTTCAATCATAATATATCAATCATAGACGACATGGGTACCATATATCATGTCGCCATATATAGGTTTACAATCAAAACCGCACAATTCACATACTGGAAATTGGATTCTCGTCATGAACCAAGGCAAGGGATCATCCTTACTGAATTCGAGACAATCTAGTCTACCATGTCTCGGGATATAGCACCAACTGCACCTAGGATCCCTAGGGTCGGTCCTCCCTTACTTTTGAGGATTAGAACTCGTGAGCAATACGTTTCCCCGCCCTATGAGGCGTAATGGTCAGTATGTCGACCATATCATCGATCGGCCCCGTAGTGACCGATATATACGAGGTACCTCGCTTTCCAACAACCACATAAGTAAGATGTATGGGCTCCATACAATGACACCACTCCTAGCTAGAAAGAAATGCATGTTCTCCCTAGATCCTCTCCCGTTTCTGGTTCATACCAGCGTGTGAGGCTCGCGAGTTAACGCTATACACAAAGTTATGCTATATAAAGCCATGCTTTGATCATCAACCACAAGACTCTACTTTTCAACAAAAGCCTTGATCACTTGCATCTCAGCATGCCACATTGACATTCCACGCAATGCGACTGATGTCTGTCGATATATAACCTCTAAGCTTGTACGTTTTAGAGAAGGGTGTTAAGCAAGAGAATAAATTCTCCGCCACCAAGCATATATATATTTAATAGAGATCAATCAACATAGAACAAAATCCAATATCAGACACACATCCATTTACTAGTCCATTCTGGGTCTGAACGAAACCGAAGGCACCTTATTCCTCGTCCCATATGTCCAATACAGGAGAGAGGCCCTTGCACATTCAAATAATCAACAAATACGTCAGGACCACTATCACTGCAACCTCATCAAGGGAGCCACCTGTTTACACCAAAAATGGTTTTAACACCCAAGGTACTAAGCCGTACTTTACCAATTTGGTAAGAAATGAATGGAACCGTATTCAATCAGCAGTTAAAAACGAAAAATGCCAGAAAAGCAAATTAGACACGTGATTTATAGTGGTTCAACAGTTATTTAGGCCTACATCCACTGTGAAGATGATTTCAATCTTATAACGGGGATTACAAAATACATCAATTCTCTCTTTTCACACATGCCAATACTCACATAGTACATCCTCATTTATTTATTTCAGATCCTGGAATTGTACAAGAGAATGGTAAAATTTGAGGAGAAGGAGGATGGATAAATGATTGAAAAAGAGGATCTTCCGTCTTCCATGATCATAAGATTGTTCTTGACGCCATGGCCGAATCCGTGGTTGAAGATAGAATTTGGCAGCACTTCGTGGTCTCCAAGATCAGATCCCCTTTTGTTGATACCCATGGTGTATTTATAGGTGAGCTTCCCTTGGGAAATGACCTGAAGTTTGTTTATGCCAGCTACAGATCGCTCACTTTATTAATTACAACCATGCCATTGGCTAGCTGCAGCCAGCTGTCCGTGGCTGCATTTAGTTACCATGTGCGAGCGACTTACTGGAGTGAGCATCTTGAGTAGTTGTGCGAATCCATAGGAGCGGGCATCCATGTGAGAATGATTTCTTTGAGACATTTTATATGAGCCGAACGGGGGACTGGAATCAGTTCTTCTTCGTTCCTTGCGCGACCGACCTTCTTGGTTCCAGGGCGCTCGACCTTTTTGCTGCCTTTGTATGGCGCTATTTGTCCCTACGGTTGCGCCATACAGTCACTCCTGCCTATATTAAATGAGCGATTTTCTTTGCTTTTGTGTTTGAGCAGCTTACAGGATATACGACCTTGATCTTTATCGGGCCGCACTTCTTATAGCATATCGTGCCATTATCTTTGGTCGTACAATTGACTTGACTTGCCTTGGGTTTGATATTTGGGTCTTGCTCTGTGCAGTTGCATCCTGTTCTGTTGTGAGTCGTTTAAGCGCCTCAGAAAACATTATGCACGACCAACTCTGATGGTGCTCATTCTGCATCCTTTTCTCAGTGTGCCTATGGATTTTTTGAGGGATTAACATTTGCTCCTCGAAGTCTGTGATTTCTTTTCGTAAGGAATCACTGGCATCAACGTATTTGGTTGCACATTGTTTTGCAGGCTTGCTCCGACTTGTTGAAGAGTCGTTCGTGCAAGGATTAAGATTTCTTTATTGTAGCTAATTGGCGTCTTTACCTTTTGGGCGAGGCTCTTGGGATGTTTTTTCATTATTGTAAACGACTAAATTATGGGGAAGTGAACATGCCAACCGGCCTTCAGATGAGACACTCGTTTCAGTACTCAAGTATTAGGCTAACGTGGCGAGGAGTGCTTTTTGATGTGTGTCCTTTAATCTTCCCCTTCATTTTTTATTTCTAATTCAATTCTGCTCTCATTTACCTTCAATAGGTTTTTTAAAATTAGGAAGAAAAAATTCCATACTTCTCTCTACTGCTATTCAGGTTTGTTGATTCTTTCTCATGTTCATTCTTCCTTTGAATCTTATGGTTATTTCCTGATCTGTTTGCAGGATGGTTCCATCTCCAAAGAGGTGTCGATGGGAAATCTTCTTTGATTTGGACGTCCCAAAGGATGAGATTCTATTAATCTATCAACCGTCTGTAAACTCTCCCTCCAGACCCTCTTATGCAGAACTTCAAGCTGTTATTAACAGACCACGCCATGCTTTTGGGCCTTGCAATCCTAGGCTAGCTAAGCGGTTTCGGAGGTGGAGTTTACAGGGAGTACCTTCGAATGTGGATATATCTCCATCTGATTCTCAGGCTTTCTCTTATGACATGACTGCGGCAAAAGGTCAGATGTTGGCCCGCCTTGAGACTGATGTTCGTCAAATTGAGAAACATATGGATTTGTTGAAGAGTCATTCTGCGAAGCGGATGAACGGCTGGCATACATTGGCCTGCGACCTCCAAAGACTTTACAAGGATAATCTTGAACACATCTCTGTTTTGGAAAATGATAAGGCGAAGTTAATCCAGGCTCTTAGGTCCAGAGACAACTTGGTTGCTTCTTTCCCCCTTGGGGATGTTGAGTCGGTTTCTGCACTTGCTGATGGGCCTCCATCTTGTTCTGCTCCGACTAAAAGGACGGTAGGTAGGCCAAAGAAGGTTAGAGATCTGTAATTTCCTTATCCTTGGTTATTTTTCTTTTTGAACTTTAAGACCGGTTGTGTAAGCGGCTGCCGGTCCTCGCTCACGACATTATGCTGGCTGTGACTTGTTGTTTAATCTGTGACACTTCTGTGATCCTGATGAATGGTTGTCTGGTTGGTTTTATGATGCTCTTTGTGTCTTTGTCATGCCATGTCTCTTTGCCCTGCTTAACAATACACACACATTTTTTAAAAATTTCGCGGCGATCGTGCGTTAATATCATATTACGAGACGTTCGTTCACACGTTAATATCATATTACGGAGCGTTCGCTCGTTCGTTATTATCGAATTACGGTTAGTCTTATGACATACTTATTAAGCTGGGATCTTCCAGTTTTTAGTATTTGGATTTGGCTTGGTAAGCTTTTTGTTGTTTAAACTTTGGCAATTTTAACCATTTTAATTTTTTATTAAATATCATGTCTATTTGTTTGGGGTATTTTCGTGATGCATTTTTATGCGTGCCCTCATGGGAGGACTTGGGCTCCAATGTTGTAATCCAATCTTGGCTTTGTTTGACTTGGTTAACAACAAAAAACAAGAATGGACACCCCCATACGACTAGGATTTTTGCTTTTGTAATCAATCTTGGCTTTGTTTGACTTGGTTAACAACAAAAAACAAGAATGGATACCTCCTTTCGGCTAGGATTTCTGTTTTTGCGCTGGTCGTTCCAGCATGTTTAATCCTTCCCCATTTTTATGCTTCCGCCCGAGGAGCAAACACTAATTTATCTCATCGAGCCTTGACTCAGAAGGGATAAATTTCGTGCCCTTCACCTAACAAGGTGTCCCCCGCAATTGGCAATTTTTCTGATTCGGGACATGTCGGTTTTTCCGACTTTGTGCCTTGCCCTAGGAAATAGACACTGGTTCGCCTCGTTGGAAAAAAAATTCTCAAGTTGGAGACCCCGTGTCCAACACCTAAGGTGTTTCTTTGGTGGGCTCAGCGATTTTATCCGTGGGACTTTAACCGTGGGACTTTTTGAGTTGGTTTTACTTCAGCATTAACTCCTTTAATCTGGTACCAAGATTTTGTTGGTCCAGTGTTTCCTGATGAAAGTTGGAACTCGTTGAGTTGGCGCCTCCCGAACGCTCGTTTGCCTGCACAAGGAAGTCAACCTTTAGTAGGAGCCTATGAAAAAGTGAGCTATACATGTAGTTAGAACTCCATATTCAGTCACTTTATGTACATCATTCAGAATGCAAAAAATTTCATAAACCTTTACAACATTTTCTATGCATTTGAATAACATGCTATAAGAAATAACGACGAATATGCTCGCTGTTCGATGCTCGTGGAATCAGATTCCCATCTGTGGTGGCCAATTTGAAAGAAACATCCTGGAGTTTCTAACTTATAACATAAGGCCCTTCCCAATTGGGTCCGAAGACTCCAGTATCGGTCATTATCTTTTTCAGAACAAGGTCTCCAATTTCAAAAGTTCTATGCTTGACTTTAGAATTGAAGTTCCTGGCCACCCTTCTTTGGTGTGTGGCTACTCTGAGTTCCGCTTCTTTTCTTCTTTCTTCAAGTTGGTCGAGGGCTTCAAGCTGTAGCTTCTCATTTTCTTTGGGGTCAAAGTGTATCCTTCTATGGGCAGGGACTTCCAACTCCACTGGTATCATGGCTTCAGAACCATAGGATAAAGAAAAGGGAGTATGCCCTGTTGCAGTTTTGTGCGTGGTGCGATATGCCCATAATGCCAGTGGGAGTTCGTCTACCCATCCGCCTTTAGCCTTCTCTAGTCGCTTCTTAATGGTAGTCTTGATGATTTTATTTACTACTTCCACCTTCCCGTTCGCTTGTGGATGAGCGACTGCTGAAAAGCTTTTCTAGATTTTGTATTCGACGCAAAAGCTTGGGAAGTCTTCGCTTTCAAATTGGGTCCCGTTGTCTGTGATTATCTTTTGTGGTATCCCAAACCTGCATATGATATTTTTCAAGACAAAGTTAATAACTTTCTTCGAAGTTATGGTGGCTAATGGTTCTGCTTCAGCCCATTTGTAATGTGATCAATGGCAACAATCGCGTATTTAAAACTAGATTTTGCTGTGGGGAGAGCTCCTATGAGGTCGATGCCCCAGATAGCAAATGACCATGGGCTGGCCATGTGAGTTATGGTTGTGGATGGCATCCTTGGGATCTTGGCAAACATTTGTCACCTGTCACATTTTTTAGTGTAGGCCGTGGAATCTTTATCGATATCTGGCCAGAAGTAGCCATATCGTAAGATTTTCTTGGTCAAAGTTTGTCCACTGGTATGTCCTCCGCATTCCCCTTCGTGTAATTCCGCCATGATTGCCTTAGACTCCTCCTCTGTAACACAACAAAGTAAAGGTGTAGAAAATCCCCGCCTATACAGTCGTCCGTCCTGAATAAGGTAGAAGGGAGCTTTTCGCGAAATCCTTCTTCAGAGTTTGGCTTCAGCCGGGAGTGCCCCAGTTGTGAGGTATTCTTTAATTGGTGACATCCATGACTTTGACTCATCAGTTGTTTCCATGATCCAATCCATTTCAGTCTGCTTCGTGATCGGGCTGGAAAGGACTTCCATTGGAACTAACCTCATTAGTTGTGCTTCTCCTGTGCTTGCGTATTTGGCTAATGAATCAGCTTTGGTATTTTCCTCTATAAGAATATGAGATATGGTGTAATGCTCGAAAGACTCCAACAATTCTAAGGCTTTGGTAAGATAATCTGGCAGGTTACCCATTTTGGCTTGGAATTCTCCCAGAAATCTGGCATACTACGATCTGAGAGTCGCTGAAGATCTATATAGTTTTTATTTGCAACTCTTTTGCTAGTTTTACTCCCGCGATAAGGGCTTCATACTCAGCTTCGTTATTGGTTGACGGAAATTTTAGCCTTAATGCATAGCATAAGGATCTTCCCTCAAGGGTCTCGAGAACTATTCCTGCCCCAAAATAGCGATCGTTCGATGCCCCGTCTACAAATAATTTCCGCCGGACACTAGTCTCAGTATCATCCTCTTCCTTTGCCTCCCCTCGGTCGGGAAATTGTGCGATAAAATCAACAAGCGCTTATCCGTTGATTGCTTTCCGAGGATGATACGTAATGTCGTATTGACTGAGCTTTGTGTTCCATTTTAATAATCTTCCAGAGGTTTCTGGTCGGGACAGAACTTGCCTTAGAGGCTGGTCTGTGAGAACCCGGATGGGATGAGCCTGAAAGTAGGGCCGAAGCTTCTTTGATGCAATGAGCAAACAATAAGCAAGTTTTTCAAGTTTTGGATAATTAAGCTCCGCTCCAGTTGGCCTCTTGCTGATTTAATAGATCAGTTTTTATACCTTCAAGTTTTCTCTGATCAATGTTGTGCTTAGGGCATGGGCAGAAACTGCCAGGTATAGAAACAAGTCTTCCCCATTACTAGGCTTCGATAGCATATGTGGTGTTGCCAGGTGTTGGATCAATTCCTCGAAGGCTTTCTAACATTCAGGGGTCCACTGTATTCTTTCTTTCCTTTTCTAAGGGCATCGAAGAACGAAAGACATCTGTCCGTCGCCCTAGATATGAAGCAATTTAAGGCTGCGACCTTCCCATTCAAACACTTAAGTTCCTTCTTGGTTCTTGGGGCACGCATTTCTCTTAAAGCCGATATTTTAACTGGATTAGCTTCAACACCTCTAGCATTGACCATGTACCCAAGGAACTTGCCCGAACCGACTCCAAAAGAACATGTCTAGGGATTCAACTTCATGCCATATTGGCGTAAGATATCGAACATTCGAGCTAAGTCTTCCAAATGGTCTATTGCTATCTTCGACTTAACCAACATATCATCGACGTAGACTTCCATTGTCCTACCAATTTGCTTTTTAAACATAGAATTTACCAGTCGCTGATAAGTTGCCCCTGCGTTTTTAGGCCAAATGGCATCACCTTATAGCAGTATAGACCGATATCAGTAATGAAACTTGTGTCTTCCTGGTCTGGACCGTACATTATGATTTGATTGTAGCCGGAATATGCATCCATGAAAAATAACAATTCATGACCGGCAGTAGAATCCACCAATTGGTCGATTCGGGGAAGTGGGAAACTATCTTTCGAACAAGCTTTATTCAGGTCTGAATAATCTACGCAAACCCGGCATTTACAGTTTGACTTCTTCACGAGAACTGGGTTGGACACCCATTTCGGATTGGTAGAATCTCTAATGAAACCATTCTCCATTAATCAGTCAACTTCTTCTTTTAAGGTGCGTGACCTCTCCGGTCCCTAGGTTCTCCATTTTTTTTGACAGCCGGAATGTGCGGGTCAATGTTTAGCTTATGGACCGCAATGTCCGAAGATATGCCGCACATGTCGGAATGATTCCATGCGAGCACATCTAAGTTAGCTCTCAGAAAGGCAATCAATTGGTTTTTCAATTCGGGGCTCAACCGAGATCTTATATTCAGTCCATGGTTTGGGTCCTTTGGATTTACAGCTACAGGAATTGTGTCTTCAACCGAGGTTGCCATTTCGTCCTCTGCACTGGCTTCTCTAGGATCAATCTCCTTTTGCTCTCCACTATGTTTACCAGTGCACAGACCCTTCTTTAGTTGCTATAAAGGAGGTTTTTGGATGCGGGGAAGAGCCTCCGCATCCTTTCGTGGGTCTTTCTTCTTAGCCCCTCTCAGTTCTGTCACATAATAGTCCCTTGCAGCGATTTGGTCACCCTTAATTACACCAATTCCCTTCTCAGTTGGAAACTTCACGGTCAAGCACCATGGATCTAATGCAACCTTGAAACCTGAAAGAGTCAGCCTCCCAAGGAATGCGTTGTAAGATGAAAACTCATCTATTAGGACAAAGGTCTGTACCATGGAAACCCTACGTTCCCCATCTGCCAATTCCACAGGTAAATCTATCGTTCCGATGGGTTGCGTAGGTTGACCTATAAAATCGTAGATCTTAATTGGGTATGCACGCACCATGGCCATAGGGAGATTCATCTTTTGGAAAGTATTTACAAAAATCACATTGACTGATGCCCCTGTGTCAACTAGGACCCTTTTTACCACCGCAGGTCCGAGACCAATTGTGATCACCATGGCATCGACGGTTGATGTAACTATGCCTTCCGCATCTTTATCTTTGAATATCACCTCCTCGGTCGAGTTTTGAGCATATTCATCGAAAGCTCGTTGTTCAAGATCATGCATCCTTCCTCTTTCGTGACACCCTTCAATTCGTTAGCGTATCTTTCCATCTCTACCCTACTGCTCCCTGCCGGGTGGGGACCTCCAAATATCACATTGATTACCGGCCTCGAGTTGACTGGCATTCGGGCTTCCGCGCTCGAGTTGGGCTGGCTAGCGGCATTGTTATGTCCTTGCATAGTTGGAGTACTTTAAGGATTTTTCACGTACTGCTGGAGTCGGTTCTTCCTGATGAGTTCTTCAATTAAACTCCTCAAGTGTCGGCATTCGTTGTTGCCGTGTCCCGGTTGGCCATGAAACCGACAGAATTTTCCGGAATTTGCCTGCTGCTCAGTTACCTTCTGCGGCTTCATTTGAGGGAAAATGCCCGAGTCCTTTGTGGCATGGTAAATTCTTTCTGGGGTTTCGTTTAGGAGGGTTAGCTCGGATGGTTTGTACAACCACGTCTTCTTATAAGCTTTGCTATTCCCCTCGTCGTTTCCCCTTTTTTGTCCTACATCACTCTTCTGCTCAACCCTGGACTCATTGCTTTTTCCTTCTCTGGCGGCATTACTTTCTACAGTCTTCTGGACACTTGGGGCTTCATCTTCCACACTCATGTATTCCTCAGCTTTTTTGTAAAATTTCTTCAAAGTTTTGGTTTCTTCATCTTGAGCCACTTTCCAAATTCTGACTTCTTATCGATAGCTCCTTTCAGGGATGCCAATAAGTACCAAGGCTCCGATTCTGTAACCTCCGCTGCTGCAACATGGAAGCATGTAAGGAAGGCTCTGATGGTTTCCCCATGCTTCTGTTCCATTTCTCTTAATGACATTACATCCCTTGCCTTGGTGGTTTGCAGTCGGAATTGATCTTGAAATCTCCTTGCCAGGTCAGCAAATTGGTCAATACATTTAGGTGGAAGTCTGGTGAACCATAATGAGGCCACACCTTCCAGGCACACGGGTAAGTATAGGCACTTGGTTTCATCAGTGGCCCTAGCTCCATTCATGTGCTGGTCGTACTTGAACAGAAAAATGGTTGGATCTCCAACACCACTATAAGGTGCTATTGTTGGGGGTACAAATTTCTTTGGGAATTTCGCTTGACAGATTTCCTCCGTGAATGGATTTTTGCTGGGGGAAAACTCCCATTCTTTCTCTTCATCTTCCCGGGTCGTCTTTTCCTTCATTATTCGCTGGATCATGTCTGTGATGCGCCTCTCGTCACCTGCCTGTTCATCGGGATCGGCACTGACGTTTTTATCGGTGCAACCCCGGTTTGAGCTTCGGCGCCTTGCATCCTTTTTGAAGGATGTTACGTTAGTGGGACTTGCGACAGCCCGAGCCGCACGTTCTTCTCTGTGCTATGGAGATCTGGCCTTAGGATCCTCAATGCCGGCCTCTCCCATGTCTCTCACTGGGCTGTGAGGTCGTCCAGGGTCTGAGGCTGATGAGTCCTCTTTTTCACCAGTATTAACCACAGTGTTTGGTGGTAACAAATTGGCTTGAACATTGGTCAGAACATCAAACCTTTCCATTATCATCTTCGTTGTATTATCCATTTTATTGTTCAGGCCAGTTACAACTACATTCAATTCATCTCTCGTTATAGATGGCCTAGGGGTACCCCCTGCCCCTTGATTCAAGATTTGAGGTGCAGCTTCGTCAGCATTACCATCCATATCTAAGGCATCAGTAACAATCCATACGATGTAAAGATCACCAGTCTTGCACCGTCTTCATATCTTCGACCTTTAATCGTCGATCAATTATTTGAAATGAGAATTAACTCGGCCTTTTCAAATAATTCACGTATATATAGAATTCAAATCAATTCTTTCCATGGTTAAACTATTTGACATTCACGTTTCAGTTCATTAATATAATTTTTATGTCAAATACATTCATCAAAATGTCCAATAAACTGAGTAAAATCAGTTTATTTCCATTCCACATCATTTATAATATTTTAAAACGATTTATCGCTATTTTTATTTATATAAAAATAGCCCATTTTAAATAAACGACGCTTCAGGTCATTTCACGGCCCTAACGCTGCTTTTATTAAGATTTGAATTACACATTTCTCGAAATCTAACCGTTGGATCTTAACAAATTTAATATCGTTGGAAAGATCATTCCAAAGCGAACCCAACAGTTTCAGTTTTGGGAAAATCCGACGGTCGGATCTCTCGGTATAATCGTTTAAAGTTACGATTCCAAAACGCGAACTACTGCGCGCGATTCATTTAATTTTAATATATATATGTATATATATAAATATGATTCATTCAAATTCGATGATTTCCAAACCGTTTACACTTTAAAATTTTGACTAACGCCTTTAAATTTCGAAAAATTTCGCTATAACCTCCTTTGTACGGGGAGGGATTTGGAAATTTATTGGTATGAATCCAGAAACAGCATACACAATTTTTAGTGATATATTCTATGCCCTAGGGAGTGTGTAAAGATCATAACTCCAAAGATAAATCTCATCATCTTGTCCAGTGTTGGAAAATAAATAATCCATGTGCCGTATCTAATAACTAAAGAGACGTGATTTATTGTCAACTCCAAACCTATGTGGGGTTTTTTATTAATCTTGCCATTTACCATTATATTTTATTTAGTCCATATCAGTCCTCAGTTCAACCTGTAGTTCAATCATCATATGGTAATCTCAACCTCGTCATACAAGCTCCAAATGCTTATATGGAATATGATATACTATGACATCAATAGTTCGTCTTCAGTTCAACCTGAAATGTAGTCATTGCCATACAAGACTCTCGCTTGTATGGTAATTCCAACTTCGTCATACAAGCTCCAAATGCTTATATGGTATATGATAGAGTATGTTATCTTCACGTATTATGCCATGTAGTGTAGTTCAAAATTAATTGTTGCTATCCTATGGCGACATTTATAATCTCACACAGAACAACCAGCACATCGCATCCAATGGCATTCACAGGAGTTTATATAATAAATAAAATTGCGCAGCCAACTCATTTGTCGGGCACGCAATATATTTCTCTACTCAATAGTTTATCCATGACATGTTTAGCATGTGTATATATATATATGCATATCTAAGCTAAAAATAATATTTTTAGGGAATAAATATCTATTTCCATACATGAAAATTTTATTCACTTCATTAACGTGTTAAAAATAATATTTTAACTAGCAAATATTTTTTCTTTGAACGACTATTTTTAACACTTCATACACATGTCAAAAATAATAATTTCAATGAATAAACATTTTAATCAACACCTGGTTATTTTTAACACTTCGTATACATGTTAAAAATAATATTTTCAATGAACAAACATTTATTTCAACACATGGTTATTTTTAACACTTCATAAACATGTTAAAAATAATATTTTCAATAAACAAACATTTATTTCAACACATGGTTATTTTTAACACTTCATATACATGTTAAAAATAATATTTTCAATGAATAAACATTTTAATCAACACCTGGTTATTTTTAACGGTTCATACATACAATAAAAAATTTATTTTTATTGTTCAAAGAATTTATTTCATACATGAATATTTTTATTGGTTCATACATACAATAAAAATGTTATTTTTATTGTTCAAATAATTTATTTCAAACACAACAACTATTTTATATAGTTCATTTCAGAAAATTTCGACATTACAACGACAGGGTATTTAGCACCGGAACCATGTCTAAGTACGGCTCATTTGCTAACCTAGTCCTTGCAACCTTACAATAATTTCATTTCCATAATTTCCACAACAGCATTCATTTTCACAACACAATGAATTTATCACAAAAACAATCAACTTTGTTACAACCATAATCAATCATTCACAATCAATTTCACACCATAATCATCCATGGTTTAACAGAAAGTAGTGTCGGGAGCTACTAAGCCCAGTCTGCAACCTATTATATTTTTCTCCATTTTATTTGAATTTAGAAATCTCACATTGGGTCCCACTCCTTTTAATTTTGTAGAGAGCTCCAAATGCGTTCTAGTCTCTTCTAGAATGTAGAATACGCTATCACGGACAAAATGTCTCTGTTTCACTGGATTTCGACATTGTACGAGCAAATGTTGAATTTTAAAGGCTAATGACATTTTAATTAATTAACAAAGTAATTAAGAAAAAATTTAAACCTTTCTTCCTCATTAAAACATACTAGCTAACGTTCGAAATGAGGGTTCCAAACTAGGGCTTGAATTTTCGACCAAACCACGGCGCCTGCTGATGATCAGGCTTCACTATGACCTTCACCTACGACAGCCGCACCCCCGCCACCCCCTAGTGCAGAACTCGACGGCAATTTGGGGCCTGAATTCTCGAATGAACGTGGTCGGTTTAGGTGGGCAAATCTAATCAAGCACTACACGAAACTCGATCTCAGCCGTATGGACGTGAAGATCACACTGATATCTACGAATTTGGTTTATAAAACTGCTTGGATTATTTCGTGGAGCATGAGATTTTGAAGGGGAAAGCTTTGAGCTATTTTTCACGTTGGATTACTGAAGGCGGCGGGTTTCAGAAGAGAATGAATGAGGGCTTCGGATTTTTCCTATTGGCCCATAATTTATAATTTAATTATTTAATCCTTTTAAATCCGAGAATACCCATTAATCGATACGAACTCCAAACCAAACCTTACCACTAATGCCCCTAGCTGAATACCCCTATTCCGAACATAATATGTTTCGTAAGCCCATTCGACTGTTTCAGTCAGTTATTCTGAAAATTGTAATATAAAACATTTAATATTAGATTTGAACGTACATTTTAATTTACCGGGCCACATACTGATTTCAAAAATTCCCAAAAAATAAATCTAGTTATGTTTGGATGATATGGTCCTAACAAAATTAATTTCGTCCAATTTGGAGACCGTTTGAAAAATGGCCTTTTTCTGGTCGATCCAATTCAAATTGAAATTACCAAACACGTTTTAATTTACCACACTCACATATTAATTCCAAAAATTATGGAATTTTAAACCTAGCAATAATTTGACATTCCAGATCCAACAAAAGTGGTTTCGTCGAAAATGGAGGTCGTTTGCAAAATCTCTATTTTTAAGGGCTTTATTCTAATTTAAAAATGGAAATTATAAATTCTGACGTATTTTTTTTCCAAAATTACTCAATATAAAATTTTAAAATTGGTTCTGATTTTTCGGGTTATTACAGCATCTTACCCACGCTCTGGTCCATCATCTAACCTTAACAGCAATCCCCACCATCCGATAGACCACGTTGCCTTCCAAATTGGTGGCGAACGATCTCCAGATCGGTGGTGACATACCGCGTTGCCTTCTGCCTTTCATCTCCTCCCGACCTGGCCATCCTCCTCGTTCCTTGATCTAAAGCAATGGCTTTGCTCTATTGTCGAGGCCCACCTGTACACCTCTACACAAGCTCTAACCACCGTCACGTCAGTCCATTGTACCTCCGTACAACTAGCCTCCTCCTCCTTTACTGGTAAGTTCGCCTTCACCTACTACACCTGCTTGTTGCTCCATGTCGACCTCCATTTGAACCGCCATCTCAGCAGCAGGTTTCATATTCTAATGCTTCATGTCTGCAATGTGTTCATTCTTCTAGACGCTCCTATTGATACTGTTCATGGTTGCACCGTTTCTCGATCCTGGAGGTGGTTTGGTAAGTTTTTTATTTTACTTTATTTCAGTCCGAACTATAATTTTTGTATGGCTGTGTTTATCAAAGCAAATAATGGAGTCCGCTCTATAGGTAGTGTTTAATTTTGGAAACACAGTTAAAAAACGTGTGATTGTATTCCTTATCCATTCAAGTTGTAATACATAGATTAATTCATAGCTAACTAAATCAGGTTGAGGTTAGGATGGATTTATACATTATGGCTTTTGATCAAGAAAATTGTTTGGACCAGAGTGGAAGATTAAGGTAAGTACAAGTGGCACTTTTGCTATCATTTTAGTTGGCGTTGGCATTAAAGAAGCACTTGAATAACTGATGAACTGATCATATCGAAGTTCTATCAACTTAACAGGTTGTGTAGTGGTGGGTTGCGTTGGGATTTGGATGTGTATAAAATGGGATATGAACAAGATCTTGTCTATGCACACATTTGTTTCTTGCAAATCTAAGCTGAATTGAATCAAGCTCGGTTTGGTTGTGATTCATTCTGAGGCTTGACAGAAGCAACCACTTGTATTTTTCATGGTAGCTAAAGCAAGGACATCTTCATGTTCATTTTCTTTTTGCACTATCTCTTTATCTTATTGTTACTTATCAACCACTTGCATCTCTTTTTGTTCCTTGCTTCTATTAACATCAACAAAATTTCTTCTTATAACAATATTATATCTTTCCTGCTTATCTTTTCTATTTTAGCTTTCTCTTTTCTCACTTAAGACATTCCTAGTAATCACTGTATCATTTTTCATAACCAAATCAGAATTTTCTTCATCCTCTACATCAATAGATTCACTTACTAGCAAATTATCAAAGCATCTATCTGTTTTAACATATGCACTGTACTATATTGTTGTTATTCTATATTGAGTCCCACCTTTTGTCTTACATCTTTTACATTATTGGTTTCACCTTCATCATAGTTCATAAGTCAACATGAGTTGATCCAATCCCAATTCATTGAGACTGTGCATTAAGCTGATGATGATGATGATAAGGAAAGCAAAAATATTTTGTTATGGGTTTTGACTTGCTGGAGCTAATTTTGCTGAAAAACTTGGTAAGCCTGCTATAGAGTGATGTTAAAGTTAATAGTTTGGATTTTTCTTCTTCTAATATTTCTGGTTCAGAAGGCAATGTCTATGACCTCGCTAGTTTATTGCCAGATGAGTTAACTGATTTTTGTAAAGGAGGTTCAGGTTCTTCCAAGATTCTAGTTTCTGATTGTATGTTTGTGATCTCTTGGTTCTGAATCTTTAAAATGATTTGCAGACATCTTATTCGAGTTTATTAGGAGATAGTAAGATTAATTTAGATGATGGCGTTCATGTTGTTGAGAGCATAATTGTTTAACTATAAAAAAACTGTTCAACGTCCAAGTCTTACGGTTTCAAGGCTTTGTCTATCATTAATGTTGATGATGTCATGATTGTAAATGGAGCTATATTGGAGAAATCTTGTGACTTTGTAAGTTATTAAGAGATTTTGGGTTCAACTAGTGATAATGCTATTGTTGACACGAATGTAGCGGAATTTGGATTCTTATATAGTCAGAGAGTGTTGTTGCCTTGGAGATGCCTTTCAGTTTCATCGAGGATTGGTTCTGTACAAAAGTTAAGGTTTTGGACATCAATTCTTTCAAAATACTTTATGATAAGGATAAGGATAAGGATGAAGATAATGAAATGGTTTTGTCTAAAGAAAATAAGAGACCTCGCGTTGCTTATTTGTGCAAGATTTCTATACTCAACGTTTGACATTTTAGTTTACTTCATGGTATGAAATTAAGCTGTAATCATTTCAATTTGAATCGCGGTTATATTCATTAATATTTATATTTTGACAATATATTTAAAAATATAGTTTTAAATTTCTGTTAATACGTCTTAATGGGTCCAAATGAAATATTTGAGATGCAACGTGTATTATTTATTATTAATTTGCTGCTGAAACACAGGTCGACTTTATGCATTTGAGAAAGCTCATAGATTGAATCCAACCTCAAGTGGAAGAGGAGTGAGACAATTAAAAACTGGGATTCTTCAAAGATTGGAAAGGGTAATATCATGTTGTTATCACTTAATACCATTTTTATCAGTTAATCCCACTAATTAATCTCTGGATTTTGACTTGGATTGATATGTTTACAATTAGAGGATAATGGATGCAATGGTTTTTACTGTGACAATTATTATCCAATTAAAATTAATGCGTGCTAGGTGCGGACTGAAGCTTGGACTATGTAGTAAATGTTCCAAATCTATGCTTGATTTCATACAAGTGACACATTTTCTTAATATGTTTATATGAATTTTTTTATGAAACATCTATTCTTTTATTTGCTTAAGAAACCAAGCAGCTTTTTTGGTCTATTTGTACAAGGAAATACTCTAATTAAATCCTAATATCTGTGTATACAGATATAAGGTTGGTCAATGCTTTGGTCAACATATAGATGAGAGTGTGAATTTAGGAGATAGGTGTAAGGCATTTTATACATTCCTACTATACTAATCTAAGACATTGTAAGCAATTTATACAAGCCATCTACACAAAACAACACCACACTCTTACTCTCAGAACATTTCTGAATAAATACATGCATATTAGTAATTGAACATTTACATAACTATACCAATCCGAGGCCAGATTTATTTTATTTTCTCATATCACTCAAAAAAATTTAGTAAATTACTTTGTATTCTTGTTTTTCAATATACTTAATAAGACGTGCACCTAAATTATTTTACTTCACTTATTAAAGTGGTTGGGAAACACCCAAATAATCCATGGTTCTCTCAATGTAGATTGAAGAATGAGTTAGCTAGCAAGTATCGCAATACTTTATAGTATATTTACAAATAACGATAAAATTTTATATAAGTCAACAACTTCCGTTCATGGCTTTTGGCAGATTGGGAGTGCTTTGAAGCATAAATGACAAAGGTGATGACAGCTTTAGAGTCATGATAGTGTTTCTTGTTTGCTTGCACCTTCGTTTTCGTCATCTTCGTAAACTGGTTGGGTATGTTAGCTGGACTTATTTTGGTGTAAATATGATGTTATGTGGTTTGGGTATGGTTATTATGGTTATGGATGGTATGTGTTTGTATATAGGATAATGTTAGCACAGGTTGAATAGTTTTGTTTTTCATAATTCAGCTTGGTGTACATGTATTGATGAAGGATTATAAATGATATTCTTTTTTGTATGTGATTATGAACATTCTTTCTTGCAAATTTATCTTTGTTTTGTGGGATATGTTATTTATTTCAATGTTCACAGTTCAATGATATTAGCTCGGTATATATATATATAATGGAAGATCTGAAGGGGAATATCGACAGATTACCGGTAAAAAGGAAAGCCAAAATACAAACATGGAAAAATTTCTATTGTTAATCCCTTGCTAATTAGAAAGGGTTCACCGATAGATTACCAACAAATAACCCTAAAAATATTTTGTTGCAAATCCCTTGCTAAATAGCAAGGGTTTACCGATGGATATTTATAAATAATAATTTCTAAAAAAAGTCGTACGCGACGCTAAAATATCAGTAGATAAATTTTAAATTAATTCAAGACTAAAATTTTATATTGAGAGAAATGACGGCAAATGGACAGAGAGCTCACACTAAAATCCATCGCAAAATTTTGACATAGATAACGTCTTGAAATTTACCGACCACCAGGATCCACAGGTAATCCGTCGCTGAGCCTTATATAGCGACGAATTACCAGCGGATTACGCCACTGCAAAATTAGCTTTTTCTTGTAGTGATATAAGCTCGTAAGTTATATTTTTGTGGATGTCAATTAGTGATCGACAAAATGATGATGTGACATCCAAAGATAAGGATATGTTATGTATGAAAAGTAAAAACATAGCCTCTGGCCTCGTCAATCGGTAATGACTAAAACATGGGATATGCTTCAAGACTAGGTGAGCAGCTCCCATATAGAGTATTGTCACCGCCCGATCTAGGACGAATGGCCCTTTTGATTATTATATGTTTAGGTTTGGTTGTTGATCACAACCAAAGGGGTGAAATATTCGGTACAACCTAGAGGGGGTTTGCTCGATCTTGGTTCACAGGGAGTCTATGTGAGGCTCTCGGTACTCTTAACTAGAGAGGTACTGTGACGGGTGGTACCCAAGTGCCTAGACATTGTATGGAATCCAAACGCCGATATGAGCCTTTTATGATTTTAGTTGTATACCTAGTATGATGGTTTTACTTAATGTAACAATTTCAGCTAGATTAATAAGTATTTGTATTTAGAAATTATTATAATATCATCGGATTTATAATAAAAGTATTTGGTTATCGTAAGGGAAAAACACGTGCCATGTTTATGTAAGGTCATGCCTTACGGGAGTTCCATTCTTTTGAACAAAGATTTCAAAAATTAAGCAAGTTGCGTGTAATGTGAGTTTTCTCACTGTTAAGTATTCCAGACTGATCCGTGTATTTTTTCCTCCTCAAAATGTGCTCAAGTCAGACATGATATATTTTCTAGGTTTTCTTTGGATTCGTTTGGAGCTGCTGGAAGGGAGCTGGAGTTGAGACGTATTTACTATATTAATTTATTTTCCTTTGTATGTGTTGTATTCATCAACCATTATACAAATATATTATTATGACTGTGAAGGTTGATTTAGTAGTGTACTCTGATTATTTATTCATGTATATTTAAAATTTTCAATTGTGTAAAGAGTATTGGTATATTGTATTTTATTCATTCGGTTGTGAGATTTCAATCTTTTTTGATTCTGATGTGTGGTGTTCTTCTTCCTTTTCTATTCTAATCTTTATTTCTTTCATCTTCCACACCTTCTAACTTCTTTCTTCTAAATTTCTGGGTTTTCATCACTTCAGTTTAGGCACGTAAATACAGAGGATGTATTATTATTGGAATTTGGGCATCGAATTTTTTGAGATGTTCCACTTGGTATCAGAGCTGAAGGTTAAGCGATAACCTTGTCTCTGTGGCGTAACTGAATATGAGATAAGATAATGGAATGCCTTGTTATGAGTCTGAGTGTACAAATATGAGAGCGTACTTGTTAGTGTTATGAAATGTTTTATATTATGTCGTTTATCTATTGAGTGGTATATACGTCCCACATTGACGCGTTTGGCCGATGTTGTCGATGACGATTTCTGAACACTTGAACAAGGAAAATCAATGTAGTATTGTTTTAAAGAGTTGGTATATGAAATAATTTAGCCAAGATTTATATATTTTATATATAAAAGAATTTTCAAATCAAATATAGTTTTATAGATGATTAGTTTGATTTGAAATGATAATAAGCTATTATTATCGTTTATTGATTAATAAGTCATGCTCACTTTTGAGTATTGACTATGATTGGTTGATTGGTAGTTGTGCCCCACCAGTTTATGGGTATTATCTACTTTGTTTTGATAAGAGCAATCTTATCGCTCTTTTGCATAGGTTGAGTAAGAAGTCAACCTAAGTAAGTTGTTTAATATGAATTTAAACAAGGGAGAACTTAGGTGAAGAAATCTTATATAGAACTAGAATTATATAAGTGCAATTTATAAATGAGATTTATAAATGGAAAATAGGTTTGATTGAGAAATTAAAGGATCTGAATTTCCAGTAAATTTGAAAAAATATATAGATTTTCAAGTTTTAAAAGGGATGTTGTGACTATTTTAAAAGTGTTTGTGAAAATAAATGGGTTTTCAAAGATTTTAAAAGCATGGATCTTACTCCAGTCACTCGAAAATAATTTCGATGATGATTCCGACATCATCGGTGTTCATTTTCGAGTTTCTAAGTAAGACCTGCTACTATAAATAAAATGTTGGATTAAAACAAAAGTTTATTTTGAATCCGGAATTTATGATTTAAAAATCCGAGGTTTGATTCCAAAATTATCAACCAAATTAAAATATGGATTCATTTATATTCTAAGTATTAGAGTTGGTTTATTTTGTCTTTAACTTGATATAATGTTTCTTAGGTTTGTAATGAAATATTCGATGATTTTGAATAGTCGAAATTTGGAAACCAAGCTTAATTTATATTAAAATATAAGAGAATGAGGTTGAAATTTATTAATTTAATGAAGTTTGAATGTGTAATTAAAATTTAATTAAAACGATCTTGTCGCATAGTAGTAGTTTATAATTTTACGATTTAAACTTCAGTTGGGTATCTAGTATCCAATATAAGTTGGAATTCTTTGAAACGAGAACCTTTTGGACCTATTGGATTATAGGTTTCTAATGGAAGAGAGAAATCAAGATTTCATCTTGTAGATTTTGAGTTATTTCAAAATTAAATTTCTAAAAAAATCGTGGTAGCATAGTTTGTAAACTAAAATGATTTATTTAATGAAATGGAAGAGTTTTAAGAAAATAAAATAGGAACTTCCATTGATAAAATATACCAGCTTGGTATATTGACTTATGGTGAATATGGGATTTGAATTTTGGAGTTGCTTAAGGTAGCATGAATGATTGGTTAAGTAAACCCCAAGTTAAGATTATTAGTGTTTGTAGCATTATATGATATTTATGTGTGTTGATTGGTTGTTGTTGCATGTTGTTAAGTTAAAATTATGTTTTTTCTGATTTAAATCATTATTGGCAGTTTCATCATGATTTGGTTGTTTCTGTGGCTGCTATATTTGTTTATACATGCGGTGTTTGTTATTGTATTACTTGTTTATTTGTTTAATTCTTTTTTGGGCTATGTAAATATATACAGGTATATGGAAGCAAAAGCTTGCAAGCTTGCTTATAGCTTTTGGTTTCATGGTAGAGATATGTTTGCTCAATAAAGTGGTACGTATTTCGGGTGACATACCATATGTGGGTCTTATATTTCTTTCCTTGGTTTGGGATGCCTCATCACTGAGATGAAATATATAGTGTCACATACTGTATTATGAAATTTTTCGGATCGAGCAGTCCAAAGGAAATGCTTTCGAAATTTTCAGGTGTGAGAAAAAATTAATAAATTTATATAAGAAATATTTCTGAAGTAAAATTAATCGGTTTGTAACAATCTTCCTAACTTGTAATTTCGGGATGAAATCCTTTTAAGAGGGGAAGAATTTAACAAATCGGATTTTAATAATGAATATTTGCTTAATTTAAATATTTAAAACATAAGAGTTAGGACTTGAAATTAATATAAAGTGAGAATTTGAATGCTAAATTAACTTGAAATTGAAATTTTTGATTTTAAAGTCCAATTTAATTTATATTGAAGTAATGTAAAAATTTATTTGAATATAAACAATAATAATAAATTATTATTAGAAAATTTACGTGTTTTGAAATCAAATGATTTTTAATCGATTGGATTAATAGTGAAAATAGTCATTTTAAAACTATCTCGGATTTCGACGAAACTAGTTTCATCAGATCTGAGATAGTAAATTATTATAAGATTTAAAGTTTCTTGTCAATCGAAGTAGTTTTGTGAGCGTGTGCAATATAAACGTGCATCGATAATCGATTTGGAATTATATTAAGGGACGGTTTGGCTCAAGTCCTGTTTAGGTTTCAAAATTCAAAAAAAAAGCCTATTTTAAAATTTTACAAATTAGCTCCCTGTTTTTCGAAAATCGCCGAAAAAACAACGTAAGGTTTTTCCAAACTTCAAAATTTAATTCAATACATAATCATCCTCATATTCATGCAAAAATACTACAAAAAAATTGATTAAAAAACAAAAATATTCACGTTCAAGTGAATATCAGCAATACATGTAAGATAACTGCAAATATATAAACACTTATTCAAAATAATTGCAGACAGTGCTTTAATTTTTTTCCCGCTTTCATTACTAGTAGTATGTTGTGTGAATATTTGTTGAAATGTCAGTAATTTTTCAAAGAAAAAAATTATAGATCCTTCTTTGAATATTTACAATTTTTGATTTTTTTTTATGCAGCAGCGCCAAAAAACTGAAAATACGTTGCTGCATCAAATAGAGACTCGCTTTACATATAAACTTACAAAGGGAACCACATTGAATAAAGTTTAGAAATAGTGATGCCTCCCTAATTTCTACTTATATTAATTTATAATTTTATTTTAAAAATAACTGTTAAATATGTCCGAATTGGTTTTTGAAACTAATTCCATTGAGTTTGGAATATAGGTAATTAACTATGAACGTATGTGAGCATGTTTCATTTGGAGATCGTGAAATTTTCGGTGAATGGTGCATGAAAAGTGTTTTTGATTGTTTATAAATACCAAGCCTTTACACATTCTTCAACTCTAAACCCTAACAAAGTCAACAGCCGCCACTTTATATATAAACCCCAAGATCCAACAACCTAAATTGCTTAAGATGATTGGAGCAAAGTCTTCGAAGGTGATCAACTGCAAACTTAGCACGACAGTCCAGGGAGCAAATCTGTGGCCATAGTTCTTTGATCAAAATTGAAAAGGGATGGAAATGTCGAGTTGAACGACACTATTGGGGTTTTAGTCTTTGCGGTTATATGCCTTCATTGTTAGTTAATGGGAGGTGGAGTCTGAAGGAGAAGTACCAAGAGGAGGCAGGCGCATCCTTTGGTGGTGGTGCGGTAAGGAATAATGGTCTGGGTTGGTCGCATTTTGGGTAAAACCTTAGGCAGTTCCTCATGTTTGCCTCGATGGAGGGACCCTCCTTCTAGGTGAACTTGGTCGGGGATGATAGTTGGTGGTCGGGGCTATGATCCGATAGTGTCGTGGTGGCTAATGCAAGCAGGGGTATGGTAGGCGAGAAGATGAATGAGGGGGATGGCGGGTCGAAACTTTCGAACCTAGGGGTATAATAACGCGATTAGTTTAAGTTAAATTAGGTGATTAAGTAAATTGATGAAGCTAGTTAATTATATATTTATTTTAATTTAAATGAAAACTTGTAATGACTATAAATTTTTCATACAAGGTCAGAATTGTATGAAACAAATTGCATTAGCTTTGTTTTGACGAATACAACATGTAGGAACTGGATTAGATGAATGTGGAGTTGTTTGAGATTTTACCTAATTTCAAGCGTCCGTTTGAAATTAGAAAAGACGATGCGTACACCGTCGAATTGGAATGGATAGTGAGAGTTAACTCTCATGCTTTCAGGAATATTGTGTATGTTGTTATTTTATATAATAATATTCACTATTGTTAGTATATATATTGTGTTTTTGGTTGCTTGGATGACCTTTGACACTACCTACTATTACGCGGAAGATTCATCTTAAATGGATTAGACTAGATTATCTATTTCCTACGCAAATATAAACTGATATATGAGCTATGATGCCGGGGGACAGGTTGGAAGGATCTAATAGGATTCCTTAATGTTTTGGATGTTGCTAGCTTTCATATTTTACAAGTATGAACTGTCTAACATAAGTAACATTAAAATATGATTTAGATGATAATTGTTGAAATAATTCAACATTGATGTGTTATTAATCAATAAACAGTATTAGTTAAGTGATTGGCAGCAGATGACCTAAAATTCATATTTTTAAGACGTTGATTTGTCGCCAGGCAAATTGACTAAGTTGAAGTTATAAAATTTATTCTTTATAACAAAAGCAAAGTTTTAAATTTATTTTATATAAGTTACATAAAATAAAGTTCTATAAATAAATTAATTTTTATAAGTGGGTTTTATAAAAAATTATATAAAATGATTTGTGTAGCGGAATTTCTGTTTTATAAATAAATTTTATAATTGGATTTTCGAGTGTTAAAACTTAACTAAGTTTTATGAAATTATAAACCAATTTTTGTGACTAAATGAGTTTTTAAATGATTTCAACTGTTTTGAATAAGTTTAATAAATAACTTTATTTAACTTGTAAAATGACATAGAAATGACCTTGGTTTTTAGAATGGAGATTTATGAAAAGTTAGATTGTTATAAAAGAACTTATAATGATTTAATATGATTTCGAAATAAGTTATAAAAGATTTGATTTATAATTAATTAAGTCTTGATAAGATTTAAAGTTTTATAAGACTATAAAAATGGAGTTTTACGGTAAAATTTTAAATACATAAAGGATTTTATAAAGGTATTTTATAAATAAACCCAAGGTTTTAAAGCAAGTTTTATAAAAAGAGAATTTAAGCTAAAAGGATATAATTTAGCAAGAGCTTAGTTAATCAATGAATTAAGTAAAAATGATTACCTGGGAAGAGATTTTCAATTTGCAAGAATGGTTTTCGAACCTTATTTGAATAGCAAATGGAACTTATTATGATATTTATTGAATATCAAGTCTTACGTTAACAAATTTCTATCTATCTTGAAGATAAGATCGTTGTCCAGTCAAGGTCTGAGAGATAAATGAAATATCCCAACTTGAACGACTTCATTGTTATCCAGGAGATGATACTAGTTTGAAATCAAAAGGTGATGATGGAAATTAAATTATTATTTCCATGTAAAATACTGTAAACTTCAATTTGCAAAGTTTATAAGTTAAATAAAGTAGTTTAGTGTTTTATAGGAAACAATGTATCAGTTGACATTGTTATTGATTAAGTGTATAATGTTATTCACTCAACTAACATTTATAATTCCTGGAGCTTTCTAACACCCCAATGGCGACCAGGGCATCACTTTCTTTCCCTTCCTCTTCCGATTCTAACTTTTCCCCTTCTAATTCTTTCTTTTCCTCAACCGAACCCTGGATCTCCTTCATCTTCCATCCTCTACGCCCCCTCCCTACCTAACTTTTGCATTTGTAGTTTAGCCGCTCTCTGCCAAATCTAGACTTTCCCTATGCTTCTCCATCATCCTATTCTTCTGTTTAATTTATCTACCACTCTCCCCCCCTCTTCCTCCACTTTTCTAGTAGCCCAGTGCAGCTTTTCTTTCCTCCTAACCCTAGTACTTGCGTCCCTTGAATTCACATCTGAGACCTTCCCAACTTCTGTCCTCATCACTGCTATCATGTTTATCGGCCCAAGCATCTCCGTAGGCTTCTTTCTCTTTCAGCTGGCTTATTTCGATGCTTGTTTCAATCTGCTAGGAGCCTGTTCTCCCCACAGTCTTCTTCTTTGGCTTCCCTTCTCCCCTTCAATCTTGCTTGGTTCCTTATGTCGTGCTAGATGATGCGAGTCATGTTCTGGTAAGCATACTTGGATATCTATTTGGTGTTGGTTTTGGTTGTGTTAAGGCTGTTTGTGGAGGTTTGTCTCTGGTTCCTCTGTAAGTGGTCGAAACCTTATTGGGTGTGCCCTCTTTATGTTTACTCTGGGTGTTTGAGTGTGGTACCGAATTTTTTTTGGATATTTCTTTGTGGTTAAGTCTAATCTGGATTGATGATATGTATTGTGCCTTGGTGCCGTCCACTTTCTAGTTGATACAGTGTGTTGTGTATGTACTTCAATTTTCTGCATCTATTTTAACCTTCTGCATCTCGAATTCATAGTGCATTGCTGGTTTGTGGTGGTTGTTGAGGCTTGGTGCTTATGGCTTGAGTACTTATATCTATCCCTCACTGCTCAATTTTGTTGTTAGGAAAGATTCTATTGAGGTGTCTAAGTAGTGTTGTTATTAGTTTTTAGATTGGCTGCTCGGCCTGTTAATTCAATTCACCTCTGCAATTGGCTCTTTGTTCCTAACTATGGATGCTGGTAATAGCAGCACGCCAGTAGATTCATGACTGTGTTTTACAAGGACTGCTTGTAACCTTTTCAAATAAGTAATGATGTGTAATGTTATGTGCTTATTATGTATTGTTTGTTCTTCCTCTTAACTTATTTGAGACTCATCTCACTCTGCATGGTGATAGATATAGTTTAGCTATTAGTTAAGGCAAAACATGTCTGTAGAAGATAGGCGATCAACCCATCTCCTGTTATATTTTGTATTCGTTAATTGCAATAATGAAGAAGTGGTACGGTCCACTATAAAAACCGCTTAGCTTTGCCAAAAAAGTGTATAGTGTTATTTTCTAAGTAATGAAAATAGTATGGATTTGTGAATATGCTTATTCTGAACAGATAAGTTTACGGATATGGTTTTCAAAGTAAAAAAATAAGAGATTTGTGAATATACTTATCTCGTTGAGATAAGTATATGAAATCTGTTTTTGAGAATTGATTAAAATGATATTTAGGAGTAATTTTAATTAAAATGGATTTTGCTGCTGATGTACTTAACCGTACTATTTTGATTTGATAGTTAAAGAACTAACTATCAATAAATTCCCTTTTAACTTATAACATGTTGGTTCGAGGAAGCAAGATCAAAATTGGATCCAAAACTACTTCAAACTGACTTTGCATTTGAAACTAAATTTGCAGGTTTGCTTATGCGGGTTAAGATGTTTTGAAGGCGTACTCCTTAAAATGGAAATGACTGCTTATTGATGTCACTGGTTAGCTACAAGGATTATACTTGTAGAAGTAGTCTGTGTGTTCTGGGGTTCTGAATGATGTGAGGACTTTTGTTACTAATCCTAGGGATTTTCCTGACAGGATGTAGTAAAAGAGTACCTTAGGTTTATCCTGTTCCTGGACAACTTAAATGGACGGATGTTTGACATTGCATCTGTTAGACCACGTACGTTGATTTTTACAAACATACATCTGTTTGGTGGCGGAGAAGGCAACTTCTCTTAGCTTAACACCCTTCTTTTAGACATATGAGCTCAGAGGTTGTATTTTTGCAGACATCAATTGGTGATCGACGAAATGACGACGTGGCATCCAAAGATAGGGATGTGCCATGTATGAGAGGTAAAAATGTAGTCTCTAGCCTGATCAACCGATAATGACTAAAATAGGTGATATTCTTCAGGGCTAGGTGGGTAGCTCCCACTTACGGTATTGTCACCGCCCGATCTAGAACAGATGAACCTTTTGATTATTGTATGCTGAAGTTTGGTTGCTTATCACAACTAGTAGGGTGAAATATTCGGTACAATCCAGAAAGGGGTTGGACGGTCCTATTACACAGGAAGTCCATGCGAGGGTCTTGGTACGCATATCTAGAGAGGTATCATGATGTGTGGTACCCCCATGTCTCGTCATTGTATGGAATCCAAACTCTAGTACGAGCTTTTTATGGTTTTAGTGGTATATGCAGTAGTATACATGTATTTAATTAATATAACAATTTTGGCAAGATTGATAAGTATTGTATTTAGATATTATTATAATATCATTGGATTTATAATGAAAGTATTTGGTTATCGTAAGGGAAAAACACATGCCATGATTATATGTGCTCGTGTCTTACAAGAGTTTCATTCTTTTGAAAAAAGATTTTCAAGAATTAAGCAAGTTGTGTGTGATTGTTTTCTCACTGTTAAGTATTCCAGATAAATCCGAGTATTTTTGCTTTTCCTCAAAATATGCTCAGATCAGACCACGCATATTTTCCAGGTTTGCTTTGGATTCATTTGGAGCTGCTGGAGAGGAGCTGGAGTCGAGACGTATTCTTGTATTTACTGTATTAATTTATTCTCGCTGTGTGTGTTGCATTTATCAGCTATTGTACAGATATATTATTATGACTGTATAGGCTGATTAGTTGTGTACGCTGATTATTTATTCATGTATAAATAAAATTTTCCCTTATGTAAAGCGTATTGGCATATTATATTTTATTCATTCCGCTATGAGATTTCGATCTTTTCTGATTCTGATGTGTTGTCTTCTTCTTCCTCTTCTTCTTCTATCCTAACGTTTCTTTCTTCTTTCCCACCCTCTAACTTCTTTCTTCTAACTTTTTGGGTTTTCAATATTTGATTTTAGGCACGTAAATATAGAGGATGTATTAATGTAGGAAATCGAACGTCGAATTTTCCGAGTCATTACACAACCAGTGTGAAAATTGTAAGCATTTGGTTGTTAAAGAGATCGGGGTCGTATATTGGCATACTCTCTGCCAATACCAAGAACCACTTTAACAACTGCGTACATGGTGGATGAATCCAGAATGAAGTAGGATGGTCTAGAGAATGCTACGGGAATGAAGTAAGAGAAAGATGGTGGATATCCTTGACCTTTGGGTCATAATTAAAATGACTAAAACAAAAGTCATATATATATATATATATATATATATATATATATATGTCAATTGAGTTAGCACCTCTTAGCGGACATGCTTCTTTAAAACCATATCACTTACTCTCTGATTAACTGGGCGTGTAACACCCCATAATTTTAAATATTAAAATTAACAATTTTAAGAATACTTAATTGTTAAAGTGAGAATTAAGGGAAATGGATTACGCCATTGCGTTCATCTCGAAATTCTGCTTGGAATAGAGTCCAAGTTTTCATAAATCGGACTTCGTATGAGGAAGTTATGGCCCTAAGAAGTTTTTCAGAAATTTAAATAAATTAAAACAGCTCATATTAAATTCAAAATTTGAATTCAAACAAAGAAGCGGGCTGGGCAAAATTTTCCCGCCCCAGGCCAGGTCAACCTCCCCTATACAGGTCGACCTGGGGGTCGACCTACCCCCGCGGGTAGATCTGAACTGTGACGATTCTGGCTTGTTGTTGAGTCTTTTCTGACCTGTTTCTGAGTCACTACGGCATAGGTGGCAATTCTGAATAACTCTATCTAGTCTGAATGGTTCTGATTTGATCCTATGATAATCTAACGGCTTATATTTATTTAAACTTCTATATAAGCACGCATAGTGTGACGATCCCAAAATCCGTGTGACGGTATTAAGGATAATCATTGGAATATAACACATCAATCATCATAGCAGAGTACAGACAATAGCAAAAACAATAAATGGAATAATTTTATATGGATATGACAGCGGAATCACAACATGTAACAACATCAGAATAGCACAACGTAGGATATAACTTAGTAAAATAAAAGGGAAATGATCAGTCACCATCGCCATAGGCGGAATATATACATACAGTGAGACATAATAAGTGTATCAGTCTACATCGCCGAAGGCGGTACATATACATACGATAATAAGTACTGGAAGTAAAACAGTCTGCATCGCCGGTGGCGGAATCATAATACATATACAATAATGGCGGATAATGTCAAAGTCATCTCGGTGAAGTCAGCCTCTCCATGAGCCAAAAGTGCACTCCATACTACTGTGCTGAGCCAAAACAACCTGTCACCTGTGAACTAGGCTGCCCATGTGAAAATAAGGGCACCCGCATTTGCAAAGTGAAACAAACAACGAGTCAGTCATGGGGACTGGTATGAGAAATCTACTTAACAGTTTAAACAACAGTAATAAGAAAATCATAGGACCACGCCGCTTTCGCGGAACGGGTTTACTCCAGTGATTTCTGGTGCATTTAAAACAAAGTAAATTCTTTAAAACAACGCAATGCTTTTAAAAAGAATGTAACCATTATAAGACTCAAGTCCCATCATACAATGCAACGCAAGCCGGAGGATAGAGTTTTACCTTATAATGGCCAAATATGCTTAATACGTGTAAAGCAAAATCATTTGATATTATTACTAGTGCATATATGTTCCAAAAACGAATAGCATCATAAATATCAATCATAGGTGGCATAACTACCATATACTATGTCGCTATACTAGTTCTACAATCGAATCCGTTATTTTGTATTGGAAATTGGATTTCCGTCATGAGTCGAGGCAAGGGGCAAGCTCCTCTCCACTTCGAGACATTCTAGCAAATGCCTCAGGACTACACACTCTGGGTAACCCTTGGATCTTCAGGGCCGGTCCACACTTACGTTAGTGGATTAGTATTCCTGAACACACGTTTCCCAGTCCTTACAGACCTAATATCGAGGCGCCTCGCATTCCAACAACCACATAGGTGAAAAGTAGATATAAATGTCAGGGCTGGTAGGTCATGACACCATCATAGCTAGAAAGAAACGTCGTGCTCTCCCCGCAGTCCTTATCCCGTTTTTAACTCATACCGAGGTGTGAGGCTCGCGAATCCACGCTATACACAAAGCCAGGCCACGTAGGCCGTGCTTTGATCATCGAACACAAGACTTTTCTTTGCAACATAACCCTTGATCACAGCATCTTGGCATGCCACATAGGCAATCCACTCCATACGACTTATTCCTATCGATATATAACCTCTGAGCTCGTACGTCTCAGGGAAGGGCGTTAAGTAAAAGAATAAATTCTCCGCCTCCAAACAGATATATATATTTAACAGAGATCAATCAGTATAGATCAAAATCCAATGTCAGACACACAGTCCATTTACAAGTCCGTTCTGGGTCTGAACGAAACCGGAGGCACCAAATTCCTCGTATATCCGTACAATCAACACATACATTCAGACGGCTACTACTTCCGTTCCTTCACAGTAGCTACTCCAGTCAGGAACCTCAGCAGCGCCCATCCAATCGATACGAAGATCGTCGGTCTTGAATCGTCTTTGTATTTTCTCCTTCAAATCGTTCGATCAATTATTTGAAATGAGGGTTAGCTCGGCCTTTTCAAATAATTCACGTATAATTAGAATTCAAATCAATTCTTTCCATGGTTATATTATTCAACATTCATATTTCAGTTCTTTATTATAATTTTCGTGTCAAACACATACAACCATCAAATATCAAGCAGATCAAGCCTAATTGGTTTATTTCCAATCTATGTTGCTTATAATATTTTATAATAATTTTTTGCCATTTTTATTTAATTAAACGACGTTTCAGGTCGTGCCGTGGCACTGGCGTTGTTTTTCCCCTAATTTGTTTTACACATATCGGAAAATCTAACCGTTGGATTTCTACAAAGTCTATATCACTGGGAAGATATTCCCAAAGCGAACCCAACGGTTCCGGTTTCGTGAAAATCCGACGGTCGGATCTTCCACACTAGTCATTTGAAGTTACGGTTTCAAAATTCGAACTGCAGCGTCGTTATTCGATTTAATTTAATTATATTTATATTTATATATAAATATAAACGATTCTGGCGCTGTTTTTCTTCAGATTTGAATTAAACATTCCAGACAATCCAACCGTTGGATTTTTACAAAGTTGGTGCTGTTGGAAAGATATTTCCAAGGCGAACCCAGCGGTTGCGGTTTCGGGAAAATCCGATGGTCGGATTTCTCGTACTAATCGATTCAAATTACGATTTCAAAACACGAACTGCACGGCTTCGATTCCTTTCCATTCTATTTATATTTATATATATATAAATATAGTTCATTCTTTAATTTCAACATCGTTTTCAATTCTTTAATTTCAACATCGTTTTCACTTCAAATATTTTAACATCGTTTTCACTTCAAATATTTTAACATCGTTTTCACTTCAAATATTTCACTAACGCCTTTATATTTCGAAAAATTTCGCCATAACCTCCTTTGTATGGGAAGGGGTTTGGAAATTTATTGGGCCGTGTTAGGTACCCAATAAATCCTATAAAGCATCCACATATTTATAGTGATATATTCTGGTGTTTACTGGGGAGCGTGTATAGATAATAACTCCAGAGAATAAATTCTCGTCACCCTATCAAGCCTGAGGGAGCGTGTAATTTTAATTACTCCAGAGGATAAATCCTCGTCACCTCGTCCCGTGTGGGAATAAATAGTCCATGTGCCGTATCTAATGACTAGAGAGACGTGATTATTGTCAACTCCAGACCCGTGTGAGGTTTTTATCAGTCTGGCAATTTATCGTTATATTTTATATAGTCCATTTCAGTCATCAGTTCAACCTGTAGTATATAATCATCGCCATACATGCCTCTCGCTCGTATGGTAAATCTTCCACCTCGTCACACAAGCTCCAAATGCTTATGTAGAATATGATGAAGTATGCCTATCGTCAAGGAGTATGCCATGTAGTGTAGTTCAAAATTAATTGTTACTATCCTATGGCGATGTTTATTATTTCACACAGAATAACCAGCACTCCGCATCCAATGGCATTCACAGGAGTTGATATAAAAATAAAATTGCGCAGTCAACTCATCAAGGCTTACCTATTTTTCGGGCACGCAAATAATTTCTTTACTCTACAGCTAATCCATTTTTCCTGTTCGACACATGTATATATATGCAGAACAAAGCTAATAATAATATTTCTAGCAAACTAATATTTATTTCAACACGTGTGTATTTTTATCAAAGCGTATATATGATAAAAGAAATATTTTTATTATCAAAAATATTTATTCAACACGTGAATGTTTTTAACACTTCATATTCACAATAAAAATGTAATTTTTATTGTCTATTCAATTTATTTTAAAATACGGATAACATTCAACACATGAATTTTCAATTCAACGAATGAATTTCAATTCAACACATGAATGTTCTCTATAGTTTGTACATATATAAAAATGTGATTTTTATCGTTAAATCTATTTATTTAAAATTCGAATAACATTCAACACATGAATTTCGATTCAACGAATGAATTTCAATTCAACACATGAATATTCTCTATGGTTTGTATATATATAAAAATGTGATTTTTATCATTAAATCTACTTATTTAAAATTCGAATAACATTAAACACATGAATTTCAATTCAACGAATGAATTTCAATTCAACACATGAATATTCTCTATAGTTTGTATATATATCAAAATGTGATTTTTATCGTTAAATCTATTTATTTAAAATTCGAATAACATTCAACACATGAATTTCGATTCAACGAATGAATTTCAATTCAACACATGAATATTCTCTATAGTTTGTATATATATATATATATATAAATGTGATTTTTATCGTTAAATCTATTTATTTAAAATTCTAATAACATTCAACACATGAATTTCGATTCAATGAATGAATTTCAATTCAACACATGAATATTCTCTATAGTTTGTATATATATAAAAATGTGATTAAATCTATTTATTTAAAATTCGAATAACATTCAACACATGAATTTCGATTCAACGAATGAATTTCAATTCAACACATGAATATTGGTTTCAACATATGTAATTAATTTCAACAAATGAAAATTATTCTAACACATGAATATTTCAGAAAATTTCGGCAGCATAACGGCAGGGTAGTTAAAACCGGGACCGTCCCTAGTACGGCTCCTCGCTCTACCTTAAAACCTCGCGGTTTATGACAATGGGGATCATGCATCTAGTTCGCACGCAGGCGGCATGTTTTATTTTCATTTCCACAATCCTATTCTAATTTGTTTCAACCACAAGAGGGTATTTTTCAACCACAATATCAACCACAAACAATTATTTCCAACCATTCGTCATACCATATAATATCACGCCAATCACAAGCAATAAATATCGTCCATGGTTTGTGGACGAGGGGAGTATATATATGTATATTATTTCTATATTTCACTTGCATTTCATCACAATTCAAAGCATATATGTTTCATACAATGCTTGTATAATTTATACATCGCTAATATAACTTATAGAACACATGTACATAAGGTATACAATGCGTATATAATTTACCCTTCGCTTATATAATTTATACAACACGATTCCATTCACACAATTGATATACACGTAAATGTGTATATTTTATCCACTTATTTGTCTAGTTTTCTATTTAAAATAATTAATATTGTGTATTTATAGCTGTGTTTTCAGATTGTTGATAAAAAGCTTGGTTTAGAGCATTTGATGGATAAAGCATGAAGAATTTGCTTAAAAAGAGTGAAGTTGAAATTACTAAAGCTTGAAGAGTTTAAAGCTTGAAGAACGGTTGCAAATAGAGTTCAGTTGGGTAGATTTGGCTCACTAAAGACTCATGTTGCGTTCACATTGGCTCATTTACAGACCATCTCACTCATGTTGCGTTCACATTAGCTCATTTGCAAGGCCTCTCACTCTACAGCTGCGTTCACACTAGCTTATGTGTTAGTTGGGCTAATTCTTTAGTCCCACATTACGGAATTTGCCAAGTAGCCTTTGTCATATCAGCTATAAATACACTTTATCTCATTCATTGTAAAACACACTTAGTTTTATTTTGTAATTCTCTTCTTTGAATAAAACTCTTCTCCCTTTCTCTTAGTTGTTATTTTATTTTATTTAAGTTAATGTCTGTTATTTTCTTTTTCTCTTCTTCTTTAGCTATGTCTAGCTAATCCCCTTTGATTAGGGGGTGATGACGCTAATAAATATGATTCAACATGAATCACATAGCCAATAAATGAGGACTTTATATATGTAGATCTGGATCTGAATCAAGTGTTAGATCTGAACCTTCATATTCTATGTCGTTTAAGAGCTATGCTCCTTCACAGGGTATATTCGTGTTCGATCTAACAATTATCGGATTTAGATCTAATTTTAGGGTTTTAGAAATTAATTAGTGAATCTGTCCTGATAGTCTATGGTTGTTTAAGAGCTCAGCTCCTGCATAGGCTATGCTTGTTGTTATTTACTTATTTGTTTCTGAGAACCTAATTATCGTTGATTCATGTGTGTGACAGAAACATGAATTAGATCTATATTTATTTGTTGGCTATTGATGAGTGTGAATCCAATCTATGTCATTATCCTCTAATTGCTTTCTCTTAATGTTAAAACTCTCTTTTTGTTTATTTTCTGTGTTTGCAACCAATCAAAATTCTGAATAACTTGATTGGATTTACTAATTAAAATATTTTTGGTCCCAGAGTTCGACACCCTCTACAACAATCCTTGTTTTTTTAGGAAAACCGAACGGATTTTACAGTTGTTTACAATTGTATAATTTGTTCGCAAACAAATTTTGGCGCCGTTGCCGGGGACCAAAATAATTTTTGTTTTAAATCCTTCGGGTTATAATTTTCTTTTTCTTAATATAAAAAAAACACAAAAAAATATTTTTATTTTATTTTGTTCCCTTTTGTTTTCTAGCATAGATAAAAAAAAATCTTGTTGGTTGATTTGTGATACCGTATATCTACCAAATAAGAGAAAAAAATTCTTGCCTTTTGTTTTGTTTCCTTTCTTTGTTGCTTTCCTTCTTTCTTGACATCTCTCCATAAATTTTTCCTTTTTACAATTTTTATAAATTAAAAAAAACAAATCTTTTTGTGATTTTCTTTCCTTCTCTTCTATTTCTCTTCCTCCTTGCAATTGTTTCACAAATTGATTTCTTTCCAAGTTTCTAAAAAAATAAAATTTTGCCAATTTTTCTAATTAATGTCCATTCAATTTCTTTCCATCTACTTCTATCCTAATCTTTCATTTACTTCTTTCCGATTTTTCTTCTACACAATCTCTTCTCTCTCTTCTATTTTGACAACAATAAAAAAAATGCATTTTTTTATTTATTTCTTTCCACTTTTATTTGCATCTTGCTTCCTCCTTTCAACATTTCCATATAAAAAATTTCAACTTTTCTAACAATTCCTTTCTTTTAATTCTTTTCTTTTTCTTTCAAATTTCTTTCCAACTTTCCACACCTCTACTTTTACAACAATTCTAATTAAAAAAAAAACTTGCAAATTTAGTTTGATCTCTTTCCTTTTCTACTTTCTTTTCTATTCATTACCATCCTTTCTTCATTTATTTCCTTCCCTTTCTTTCATTAATTTCGTTCCAACTTTTTCCAATTTCTTTCCCCTCTTTTCCATTATTTCTTTCCAAATTTCTACAATCTCTTTCTATTTTTCAGCAATTCTCTAAAAAAGAAAAAAAATTGCTTTTTTAACAATTCCTTTCCTTTCTTTTCTTTAATTTCTTTCCAAACTTCTCTACTTTCCAATATTCCTTATATAAATACATTCCTTTTCCCAAAATAAAAATAAAAAAAATCCTTTTTCAATTCTTTCCAATTTTCTTTCTTCTGTTCTACATATACCCCATCCTCTTCCTTTGTTTTTTCTTCTTCTCTTAGTTTATAGTTCTCCCTGTTCCCTTTAAAAAAAAATTCTTTTCTCTTCTTTGAATTTTGTAAGTTGGTTCTAGCTTTCTTTTCCCAAATCCTTTTTTTTAAAAAAAAATTTGTTTTCTTTGTTTGTTATATATTTTCTTGTGTTTCTTAAAAAAAAGGAAGAAAGAGATTTCATCTCTTTATTTAATTTTTTTTATTAGCCTTAGTTTTCTTTTGTTTTTGTTTTAGTGCCATTTTAGTTTTCCTTCCCAAAAAAAAGTCAAAAAAGAGAGAGAACTCAAAAAAGGCCAAAGTAGAAAGAAATCAAGACTCAAGCAAAATCAAGGAATCGAAGTCAAGCAAAGAAATCAATTCAAAGGCCAACGAGAAGTGAAGAGTTCAGCCAAGTGATTTGCAAACAGATTTGATTGGAGCGGTTGCACACCAAGTGGGGTGTGAACGCGCTAGCGCTACTCAACTACACTGGACAGACTGCCGATCGAGGTGAGATTTTTCTAAACTCTACAGGGACTGTTGCTGCAAATAAAAAATATATATAGACATTGCTTGTAAAAATCTTCTGCAGGGGCAGCGGCTTGCTTGTACAATCTTTTAATTTCTGCAATTCTTATTTCTGCATCTGTGTTCATTCTGTTAAGGGCAATACCCCAGTTCACATAAGGTGAGGGATTTCATCACCCTTTCCTTAGCCCACAAGCTGCATTCATCATAGAATCTGACTAATAATAACGGTTAGACATTGGACTTAAGGGAGTCACGGGCTCATCTAGGGCTTAATTGTATTTTGACAGTTGATTCATTTAGAACGAATTATTTCTTGGTGTCTAGACTACGGCAGAGAAATAACCATTTATAAATATTACGGTGATTCGTAAATATTATATCGGTTGTTACTCTGAAGGTACTTAAACCTTCGGCTGCATTGCTAGGGTTATTCCTAGTGCACCGATAACTCCTGTCCGTTAACTGGCTGAGAAATCTTTTGTTTTAAGTAATCAAACGTGTCATTATATAATTTTGGGTTAGGAGCTACTAAGGACAGAAAATTTCATTGTAGCCAAATTCTGTGTATCTGATTGGTTTGCGAATTGCAATAAAAAAAATTCAAAACTCCTCAAAAACAAATAAAAATTTGAAAAACAAAAACAAATAAAAAAAATTTACAATTTTTTTTCTCTTTTTTTAACCTCGCTAGTTCTGTAGGTCGTATTTTTCAAGAAAACTCCTAGTTTCAAAACCTTTTTCCTTTTCACCTCTTTTTGAACTTCTCCATTGTCTAAATTTCCTTGACAAACTCTCTTTTTCTTCTTTCTAGTGCATGCAAACTTGGACTCGTGACCAAGAATCTCGTCGTTTAGTTAGAATCGAACCACCTTCTCTTTCCTCAAAAACCAATTTTCCCGAACAACCGTTAGAAATGGGTAACGAACCCGCACCTCGTACCCTGATGGACAGAATCCTTCCCGATAGAGTTGCTGCCCCTTCTTGCATTCAATTACCCAATCCTGTGGGTAATCACTTTGAAATCCGATCAAGTCAGATAAATATCCTTCCAAAATTTGGAAATTTTTCTCATGATGAACCATATAGTTTCTTAACGAAATTTGAATATGCTTGTGCAACCTTTAAATTACAACAGTTATGTGAGGATGGTATTAAACTTCGTTTGATTCCATTCGCACTAACTGACTCCACAGAAAAATGGTTTCGAAGCTTTCCCCCAAATTCGATTAAAAAATGGGATGAATTTACAGCAGTTTTCCTTAAAAAATTCTACCCCCCAGAAAAAACAGCTAGAGTCAGAAATGAAATCACCAATATCCACTAAAAAGGGGGTGAATCTTTTTGGTAATACTTCGAAAGATTTAAAGAACTGCTATTAAGTTGTCCCCATCATGGTTATGAAACATAGTCGCTATTTCAAACTGTATATGATGGAATTGATAATAGTACTAGGAAAATGTTAGAGTCCATGTGTCAGGGCAATTTTCTAAAATAGACTGACGTAGAAGCTTGGGAATTTCTGGATGAGTTAGCGGAAAAATCGAAACAATGGGAATGAACCAATGAAAAATCTCTCTATTCGCGATCCAGTAGTAATTCTGTTGAATCCTCTGCTTCTTCTTCGAATACTCTTGTTGATGCCATACTAAACGTTGTTAGAACACACACTCAGTCTAATAACGCTTCCCAAGCCATGTGTCACATCTGTCTTGACTCCAATCATATGGCTGATGACGGTCCCCAGTCCCTTGAGCAAGTGAACGCTTTCAACCGACCCAACAACCACCCAAATCTTTCTTATGGTCCGAATAACCCTCTGATGAATAGACCTTTGAATAGAGCATTTCCGAACAATGCCGTGAACCCTCCTCTTAGGCAAAATCAGTACACTTCGAACCAGGGTCCTTTCCACAATCAAACGGTTGCACCCCAATATGAAAAACGCCTTTCTACGATTGAGGGGAATTTATCTGAGGTGAGCAACCTATTAGCGCAAATGACTAAGAAAACTGTTGAAAATCAAAACAAGCTAGACAACTCCTTGCAATCATATATGCAAAACACGAATCAACAAATGAGTGAACTCCAAAAACAAATGTCTCAGCTTAATGCTAGATTAAGTGAATGGGAAAAGGGTACTTTTCCAAGTCAACCAATTCAAAACCCTAGAGGACAAAATTCAAACCCCAACCAAATTCACATCATTCAGGATTCAAACGTTAGTCAATTGAATGCTGTCACGACTCTTAGATCCGGCAAAAAGATTGACAACCATGTGGTCAACCCGAATTCTTTACCGGACGATCTTCCAAACCCTATCGAAAATTCGACCAACTCAGATCAAAACATTGAGCCAATTTCTGACAAGGACCATCCTCAAACTAAAGTAGCGCAACCTACTGAGTTGACTACTCCATTCCCTCATAGACTCCGACCTAGGAAAAAGACGGATCAGTTAGAAAAGACGCTTGAAATATTTAAGCAAGTTAAAGTGAACATTCCTCTTTTAGATATTATACAGCAAGTTCCACAGTACGCGAAATTTCTAAAAGATTTGTGAACTCAAAAACGTCATACACAAGTACCAAAGAAAGTGTTTCTAGCAGCAACTCTAAGCGAAGTCTTGTCCCAATCAATGCCAGTGAAATACAAAGATCCTGGCTGCCCCACATTATCATGTACTATTGGGGACAAGAAAATCGATAGATGCCTGCTAGATTTAGGTGCTAGTGTTAACTTGCTTCCATATTCCGTCTATCGCCAATTAGGGCTAGGAGAACTGAAACCCACCAAGGTTACCCTTCAACTTGCTGACCGGTCAATTAAGAAACCTGTGGGCGAAATCGAGGATGTGTTGACCAAAATAGGCGAATTCATCTTTCCAGTTGATTTCATTATCCTAGAAACTCAACAGGTAAGCAATCCTGCGAACCAGATCCCTTTGATTTTAAGACGACCCTTCTTAGCAACCTCTAATGCGCTTATCAACTGTAGAAATGGGTCTATGAAACTTTCTTTCGGTAACATGACTGTCGAGCTAAACATCTTCAGAACTGAAAACTCTCCTAACTCTTATGTGGACCAGTTTTCTGAAATCCATGTTGTCCATGATAATGAATCTGAGCTCGACCATATGAGCAACGAAATCGAATCAAATTATGAAACATTATTTCAAGATATTCCCGAAAATGTCTCTGATTCAATTTCTGTTGAGCCGCTCACAATTGAGCTTATTCCTCAACCAATTTCTTCGGTTGAGTCGTCCCCAAAATCTGAACTCAAAGTGCTGCCCAGTCATCTTAAGTACGCTTACTTAGGAGACAATGAAACTTTTCCTGTCATCATCGCTTCTGACCTTACTTTAGAGCAGGAACAATTGCTCCTTCCCATCCTTAAGAAAAATAAGGAAGCACTTGGTTGGTCCATGGCTGATTTAAAGGGATTAGTCCTTCGATTGTCCAACTTCGAATCCACCTTATAGATGATGCCAAACCCACTCGGGATCCCCAGCGTAAACTAAACCCTATCATGAAAGAAGCAGTTCATGCTGAAACCCTTAAATGTCTGGACAACGGAATCATCTACCCAATTTCCTATAGTCAATGTGTTAGTCCGATTCAGGTTGTACCTAAGAAATCAGGGATTACCGTGATCCAAAATGAAGCTAACGAGCTTATCCCAACCCGCACCCAGACTGGTTGGCGTGTTTGCATTGACTATAGGAAACTTAACGCTGCAACACGTAAGGATCATTTCCCTCTGCCATTTATCGATCAAATGTTAGAACGGCTAGCCGGTCATGAGTACTATTGTTTCCTTAATGGGTACTCGGGCTATAATCAAATCCCCATCGCTCTTGAGGACCAAGAGAAAACCACTTTCACTTGTCCATTTGGTACATTTGCGTACCGACGTATGCCTTTTGGTCTCTGTAATGCACCTGCAACCTTTTAGAGGTGCATGATTAGCATTTTTTCTGATATGATCGAGCAATTTTTGGAAGTATTCATGGATGATTTTTCCATCTTCGGGGATTCGTACACTGAGTGTTTACATCACCTGGATCTTGTTCTTAACCGTTGCAAAGATAAACACTTAACGCTTAATTGGGAAAAGTGTCACTTCATGGTCAAACATGGCATTGTTTTAGGATATGTCATCTCTAACAAAGGAATTGAAGTAGACAAAGCCAAAATTGAGGTTATCTCGAATCTTCCCATTCCCAAATCCGTTAAGGACATCCGATCCTTTTTAGGTCATGCTGGTTTTTACCGTCGCTTTATAAAAGATTTCAGCAAAATCACTCGACCTTTGACCAATCTTCTTGGTAAGGATGTTCCTTTCGACTTCAATTCTGATTGCATTTCATCTTTTGAGCATCTTAAAAATGAACTTGTATCGGCTCCGATCATCTGCTCTCCCAACTGGAAGCTGCCATTTGAAATCATGTGTGATGCCTCGAATTTCGCTGTTGGCGTTGTCTTAGGACAACGCGTCGATAAAATTCTTCATGTCGTTTACTACACGAGTAAGACTTTGAACGATGCCCAAATTAATTATACGACCACTGAAAAGGAACTCTTGGCAGTTGTTTTTGCTCTAGAAAAATTCAGGCCTTATCTAGTTGGCTCACACATCACGGTTTATACTGATCATTCCGCACTTAGGTATCTTTTCTCTAAAAAGGATGCTAAGGCTCGTCTCATTCGTTGGATCCTTCTACTTCAAGAATTTGACCTTACCATTAAGGACAAAAAGGGATTTGACAATGTTATTGCAGACCACTTGTCTCATCTTCCAAATGACCCGTCTTCTCCTCTTCCGATCAACGAGAATTTCCCTGATGAACAACAATTTTCTCTATCCACTGATCCTTGGTTCGCTGACATTGTCAACTACTTAGTCACCAAGCAGACCCCTTCTTTTTGGTCTAAGCAAGATAAACACAAATTCTTTTCCCAAGTGAAACATTTTTATTGGGACGACCCCTATCTTTTCAAGTATTGTCCTGACCAAATCATTCAAAGGTGTGTTCCCGACACTGAAACTCACAGTGTCCTCTCTTTCTATCATGACCAAGCCTGTGGTGGTCACTTCGGTCCTAAAAAGACAACTGAAAAGGTTCTCCAATCGGGTTTCTACTGGCCCAACCTTTTCAAAGACACGTACGAATTTTGCAAAACTTGTGATCGATGTCAATTCTTAGGGAAAATTTCTAAACGGAATATGATGCCCCTAAACCCCATTATAGAGGTCGAAATTTTTGATGTGTAGGGTATAGACTTCATGGGACCCTTCCCTAATCTTTTGGGAACCTGTACATCCTCTTAGCTGTCGATTATGTTTCCAAATGGGTTGAAGCTGTTCCATGCAAACCAAACGATAACAAGGTTGTTGTGCGCTTCTTGAAAGAAAATATCTTCTCTAGGTTTGGCACACCTCGCACAATAATCAGTGATAATGGAACACACTTCTGTAATCGTTCTTTTGAAGCTCTCATGAGAAAGTATTCGATAACCCACAAGTTATCCACTCCGTACCATCCTCAAACTTGTGGACAGGTTGAAATATCGAATAGGCAGATTAAACAAATCCTTGAGAAAACTGTGAATCGAAATCGTAAAGATTGGTCTCAAAAATTAACCGACACTCTTTGGGCTTACCGCACTGCTTTCAAAACAAACTTGGGTATGTCCCCTTATCGGTTGATTTTTGGTAAGCCATGTCACTTTCCAGTTGAACTAGAACATAGGGCGTTATAGGCAATAAAAACTTTGAATCTTGATTTAGAGCAAGCAGGTGAACATAGGAAGCTTCAACTTAATGAACTTGATGAAATTCGAAATGATGCCTATGAAAATCAACGAATTTACAAGGACAGAACAAAAGTTTTTCATGATAAATCAATTTTACGTAAAACTTTCATGCCAGGTCAAAAAGTTCTATTGTATGACTCAAAACTGCATTTATTTCTGGGTAAGTTAAAATCTAGATGGACAGGACCTTACACTGTGCGGACTGTTTTTCCGTATGGTGCAGTTGAAATTGAGAATCCAACCGATGGGTCGTCCTATAAGGTCAATGGTCAACGCCTTAAACCTTACTTGGAACCAATACCCAACCAAGAGGAAGAGCTCATGGTCCTCCATGAGCCACATTACATTCGGTAAGATGCACTAACCCTCTTTTGTACATATGTAAATATTCTCTTAATTGTTTTTCCCTTTCACTAAGATATGTCTGATTAACGACTGTGAGGACACAGTCACACTCAAGTGTGGGGGGGAATTTACATTACATCAGCAATCAAATTTTATGAACTAGGTCATTCATTGAACAAGGATTAACTTAAACTCATAAATAACACCTTGGTTCTTGTTTGATATGTTGAATTTTTGGGTGATGGGAATGAACATTATTTATTCATTGAATTGTAATGTGTCTTTTTAAGATGCTAGCTTGAGACTGTGTAGACGTTAGTCGTGTTCTGGAGTAAGCGTGTCAACCCTTGTTATACGTGTTAGAATGTGCATGTAAAAATAATCAAAAAAGAAAAAATAATCAAGAAATAAAAATGATTTTGCTCCTACATTTGTTGGATTTTCTGAGTTCGTTTTCATGCATAATATTTTCTTTTCCACTCAAATTTTCAAAATCGTAAGTTCTAAAATCCACTTGGCACAATTAAGGAGAAATGACTCATTGTAGCATTCTTCTTCGATACCCCACATTATTCAAACCCAAGTTTTAGTCGAATTACATCCATGTTTCGACAAGTTTTCTTATATTGGTATACTTAAGAACCTTGTACTGATTTATTTTCAAAGGTTCAGAAACGTCACTTTTTATACCAATATTACACTACCCACTCCGTACTTGTTTTAAGGTAGGATAACCATATACCACATCTTATTTTATATGGGTTATCTATCTTACGAAACTTTGTTTATCATTCCTTTCAGCTTTTTATATAACATCAATCCAGACTTGTGTGTTGAATTAGGGTTATAGAAATAGAGTAACTAGGGCACAAAACTTTCCTTTCATGAAGTATTGGTTTAGTAGAGGAGGAATCAAATGAAATAATATATGGCATCATTCCATCTCCATTCATCATTCATCATGCAAAAAAAAGAAAGAAAAAGAAAGAAAGAAAAAAAAAAGAAAAGAAAAGAAAAAAATGAAATAAAGAGAGAGTCTCTTTGAATAAAATAGTCTTCATCATTCTTGACTATGAAGCATCCATTTCCATTCCATCCACATCCATTATACTGTATTTGGAAGTGAGGATTGTAGTAGAAGAGATGAAAGGAAACAAAAATGTTCATATGTGCTTTAGTATTACTTTATCTTTTGTAGTCTGAAGTTCAACTAATACACTTGCCCTCTTATCTAGAATATTTTTAGAACTTACAAAATTTTCCTTCATCTGTGCATAACTCATATCCAATACATTACAGTTACATTGGTGCAAAATTATTCAAAAAAAAAGAATAAAGAAATGATTGGGTGCACATTGTCGATGTGTAGAACTTTGGTTGACACCACGCTCTTAACCTTCAAGACAATTACAGTGTTATCAAGGAATTACGATTCAGCTTGAAAATTTGTATTCATTTTTGCACTAATTATGGGATGGACAATTCGGGGCTAAACCGTTATTATTGAAGTTAGGTGAAATCCTTGGAATATGAAAGACCTTAAATATATTGTTTGATTAATCCGCGTACACAAGACGCTTTGGATTTTGTGGGTAGTATCCGCTGAAAACCCTCATAAGACAACACTCGTCCTACTAGGGACACCTAGGGGTTTAACGGCTTGTTGCATACGCTAAATGCAATCGTGTTTCCTACGAAAGTGTGACATATCTTAGTTTAGTTTATTCGAGGACGAATAAAAAGATAAGTGTGGGGGTATTTTATATACACGTAAATGTCTATATTTTATCCGCTTATTTATCTAGTTTTCTATTTAAAATAATTAATATTGTGTATTTATAGCTGTGTTTTCAGATTGTTGATAAAAAGCTTGGTTTAGAGCATTTGATGGATAAAGCATGAAGAATTTGCTTAAAAAGAGTGAAGTTGAAATTACTAAAGCTTGAAGAGCTTAAAGCTTGAAGAATGGTTGCAAATAGAGTTCAGTTGGGTAGATTTGGCTCACTAAAGACTCATGTTGCGTTCACACTGGCTCATTTGCAGACCATCTCACTCATGTTGCGTTCACATTAGCTCATTTGCAAGGCCTCTCACTCTACAGCTGCGTTCACACTAGCTTATGTGTTAGTTGGGCTAATTCTTTAGTCCCACATTACGGAATTTGCCAAGTAGCCTTTGTCATATCAGCTATAAATACACTTTATCTCATTCATTGTAAAACACACTTAGTTTTATTTTGTAATTCTCTTCTTTGAATAAAACTCTTCTCCCTTTCTCTTAGTTGTTATTTTATTTTATTTAAGTTAATGTCTGTTATTTTCTTTTTCTCTTCTTCTTTAGCTATGTCTAGCTAATCCCCTTTGATTAGGGGGTGATGACGCTAATAAATATGATTCAACATGAATCACATAGCCAATAGATGAGGACTTTATATATGTAGATCTGGATCTGAATCAAGGGTTAGATCTGAACCTTCATATTCTATGTCGTTTAAGAGCTATGCTCCTTCACAGGGTATATTCATGTTCGATCTAACAATTATCGGATTTAGATCTAATTTTAGGGTTTTAGAAATTAATTAGTGAATCTGTCCTGATAGTCTATGGTTGTTTAAGAGCTCAGCTCCTGCATAGGCTATGCTTGTTGTTATTTACTTATTTGTTTCTGAGAACCTAATTATCGTTGATTCATGTGTGTGACAGAAACATGAATTAGATCTATATTTATTTGTTGGCTATTGATGAGTGTGAATCCAATCTATGTCATTATCCTCTAATTGCTTTCTCTTATTGTTAAAACTCTCTTTTTGTTTATTTTCTGTGTTTGCAACCAATCAAAATTCTGAATAACTTGATTGGATTTACTAATTAAAATATTTTTGGTCCCAGAGTTCGACACCCTCTACAACAATCCTTGTTTTTTAGGAAAACCGAATGGATTTTACAGTTGTTTACAATTGTATAATTTGTTCGCAAACAAATTTTGGCGCCGTTGCCGGGGACCAAAATAATTTTTGTTTTAAATGAATCTTTTTGCTCCTTAGCTCTCTAGTTTCTTTGCCAACGATCTTTAATGGCTCTCTTCTAACTGCTAATTCTGGAGTTATTTCCAAGTCCTGTTGTGCTGCTTCTTCTACAACAAGATCTGGATCATGCACATGTTTTCTGAGTTGAGACACGTGGAACACATCATGCACACCAGGCAACCAATCAGGTAATGAAACCTTATATGCCAGAGTTCCAATCCGTTCAAGTATAGGAAAGGGTCCAATGAATCTTGGTGCCAACTTCCCAGTTTTGCCATATCTGATTACCCCCCTCATCGGAGAAACTCTTAAATAAACATAATCGCCAATGGCAAATGATAAATCTCTTCTTCTCACATCAGCATAACTTTTCTGTCGGCTTTGTGCGATTTTCAATCGCTTCTTAATGAAATCGACTTTATCAGATGCTTCTCGAATCATATCGGGCCCTAACACAAGTCTGTTGCCAGGTTCTACCCAACATGCGGGAGATCTGCACGGTCTACCGTATAATGCTTCAAATGGAGACATTCCCAAACTTGCTTGATAGCTATTGTTATAAGAGAATTCTGCCAAATGTAAGTGATCTTCCCATGACCCGCCAAAATCAATTATGCAAGCCCACAGTAAATCTTCAAGAATTCTATTCACCCGCTCAGTTTGGCCATCTGTCTGAGGGTGATAAGCGGTGCTTAGATTCAATCTGGTTCCCAATTCTATCTGGAATGCTTCCCAGAATTTGCTAGTAAATAGGGGATCTCTATCACTGACTATATTGAGCGGCACTCCATGCAGTTTAACTATTTCTTTGAAGTAAATCTGTGCTAAACTTTGAGCCGTTCTGTTGGATCTGACAGGTATGAAATGAGCAGTCTTCGTGAAGCGATCTATGATCACCCATATACTGTCGTTTCCTTTCTTAGTTCGAGGAAAACCATTAATGAAGTCCATCGAAATTTTCTCCCACTTCCATCCTGGAATTTCTAATGGTTGTAATAGTCCAGCCAATTTCTGCTGATCGCTCTTAACTAGCAGACAAGTGGAGCATATGCTAACATATAATGAAATATCTCTTTTCATTGATCTCCACCAGAATGTGCGCTTGATATCATTGTACATTTTGCTAACTCCCGGATGGATACTCAGTTTAGACTTGTGACATTCATCAAGTATTTCTCTTCGAAGCTCTGGAAGATTTGGGATGCAAATTCTGCCCTTTAATCTAAGAACTCCATTGTCATCGAGTCGGAAACTTGTGGATTCACCTCACTTGACTCTCTGACTAATTCTCTGAATAAATTCATCGTCTTTCTGAAGGTCCGAAATCTTGTCAATCAATGAAGACGTAATGATAAAGCTAGTGATGATTTCATTCTTTCTGCTGAGTGCATCTGCTACAACATTGGCTTTCCCTGGAGTGTATAGAATCTCAAAATTGTATGCTGCAAGGAATTCTAACCAACGATGTTGTCTCAAGTTTAGATCTTTCTGAGTGAATAGATACTTCAATGATTGATGATCAGTAACCAGCTCAAACTTCTCGCCCAATAAATAATGCCTCCAGATTCTCAAAGCAAACACGATAGCTAACAACTCAAGATCATGAGTTGCATAGTTTCTTTCATGCGGCTTCAGCTGACGGCTGGCATAAGCGACCACTTCGCCCTTTTGCATTAATACTGCGCTTAGCCCTCTAATAGAAGCATCTGTCCATACATTCTAGTCCCGGTTGCCTTCTATAATGGTCAATACCGGAGCGGTTGTCAATTTCAGTTTCAGCTCCTGGAAAGCTTCTTCACATTCAGTAGTCCATTTGAATTTATCATGCTTCTTTGTAAGCTTTATTAATACACCAAATATCTTTGAAAAATCCTGAACGAATTTCCGATAGTAACTAGCCAATCCAAGGAAACTTCGAACTTCTATGGGGGTAGTAGGTTGTTTCCAGTTCTGAATCGCTGTAATTTATCTTGGATCTACAGCAATCCCTTCCTTTGATACGACATGGCCAAGGAACTTAACTTCATCCTGCTAGAAGACACACTTAGAAAATTTTGCTTTCAAGACATTTCTCCTCAGAATTATCAACACTTGTTCTAAATGCTTTGCATGCTCGCCTTCCGACATGGAGTAGATTAAAATGTCATCGATGAAGACTAGAACAAATTTATTCAATACACCATGGAACACTCTGTTCATAAGATCGACGAAGTATGCTGGAGCGTTACACAAGCCGAACGGCATTACTAACCATTCGTAGAATAAATCGGGACCCCTGAAGGCTGTCAAAGGAACACAGTCTTCGGCTATACGTAATTGGTGGAAACCTGTAGCTAGGTCCATTCTGGAGAATACTGTCGCCCCATTTAATTGATCTAACAGGTCATCTATACGTGGCAAGGGATATTTGTTCTTCAGTGTCTGCTTATTGAGATCTCGGTAATCAACACAAAGTCATAGAGTACCGTCTGATTTCGGGACAAACACTACTGCTTCTCCCCAAGCTGAAAAGCTTGGTCTAATCAGACCTTTCCAAAGCAATTCTCGTGTTTGGCTGCCTAACTCTTCTTTTTCTTTCGGGGCCATTCTTCTAATTGGATGTACTACTGGTCGGGCGTTAGGAATTAGATCTATTCTGAATTCAATTTCTCTTTGCGGAGGTAAGTTTTCGACTTCTTCAAACACATCCGCATAGTTTTTAACGAGCGGTATCTTTTCTAATGAAGTGGGAGTGACTTCTAAGGTAGACCAGAATTCTTTTCTATTTGGATCAGAACCGAGACATGGTATAGTGATATGCCCAAGTTTTGTTTTAACTTTCACGATTCTTTCGGCACATCTAACTTCGGCCTTATATTTTGTCAACCAGTCCAGCCCCAGTATAACATCAAATTCGGAAAGGTCCATGACAATCACTTTAAAAGGAAATCGATAACAAGAATATGAGGCGGGTACATTACAATATGAGCCGAGAATAGTAGAACCTCCTATCGGATTTTGAACTTTAATTGGTTCTTTAAGCTTCCTTGGATTCAATTTTAACTTGTGAACAATATTACTAGAAATGAAGCTACGTGATGCACCAGTATCAAAAAGTACAGAAACAGGAATATTTTTAATGGTAAGGGTACCTCCCAAGACGTCGGGTTTACCTAATCCATCGGTGATAGCTAGCGGGGTCTCCCCGTCATAAACATGAGCCACCTGTGCATTCTGCTTTAAAGGACAATTCCTGCTATAGTGCCCTTTCTTATGGCAGTTGTAGCATTCGGCTGAGCCGCGGTCTGGATTTGCCTTTAGCTTCTTTGGTGCTTTGCACACATTAGAAAAATGTCATGTCTTTCCGCAGTTGTAGCAGCTTCCTTTGGGTATCTTTCCAGATTGCTGAGTAGCGGTTGCTGCAATGCTGGACTCTGGCTGATCTCCTGAAGCTTTGCGCTTGTTTCCAGCTTGGCTTTTGGCGCGGTCTTGGTTGGAGTGTCTTTCATCCAGATCTTCATAATTGCAGGCCATTTCCACTAATTCTGAGAATGAGAGTTTGATGTTGCTCATGGCCCTGTCATGGTACTTGCGCCGTAGCCCAAATATAAACCTCTTGTTCTTAGCTTTGGTTGTCATAATAAGCTCTGGAGCATAGCGCGACAGTTGAGTGAATTTGTTGAGGTAGTCTTGGATAGAGAGATCTCCCTGCTGGAGATTAGCAAACTGATCACGCATCCGCTCTAAGGCCTGCTCAGGTACGAACTTCTCCTTGAACATGGTCTTGAATTGCTCCCAGGTCCTAACAGTACCCGCCACATCCTCGGAGGTGATGTCATCCCACCACAACTTTGCTTCTTCCTGTAAGAGCCAAATGCCTAGACGTGCTTTGTTGTGGGTCCCCAATCCCATGCCTTCAAAAATCTTTTCACAAGTCTTCAACCAAGCAATAGCCTCTGTCACTGTACCAAGGCCAGAAAAGGGTTTTCCCCCCAGGTTCCTATATCTCTTTGCTACTCTGTCAAGCTCAAAGTCCTGGGGTGCTGGTGGTCGTATAATAGGGCCCTCCTCAACTACGGGGATATTCCCCCGTCCTCCTGCCATGCCTGCTCGGCCTACTCGGCCACCTCTGGCTGCTGCTGCTCGTGTAGCCATCAGATAGAGTACAGTATAAGCAAGAAAAGAGTCAAGCTCACAAAAATGATAACTTTCATATATGATAAAGCAGGGGAACATAAGGAAAGGTAATGATGTACTGATCAAATTGTTTTGCTAATCTGCTTAGCTCATTCTAGGACATCACTAATCCTATCTCTAATGAGCCACTCACCTTAGAACACTACTGATTCTATTCTGACGAGGTGTTTAATGTGTTAGATTCCGGAACTAAGGTTAACCAAAGCTCTGATACCAACTGTGACGATCCCAAAATCCGTGTGATGGTATTAAGGATAATCATTGGAATATAACACATCAATCATCATAGTAGAGTACAGATAATAGCAAAAACAATAAATAGAATAATTTTACATGGATATGACAGCGGAATCACAACATGTAACAACATCAGAATAGCACAACGTAGGATATAACTTAGTAAAATAAAAGGGAAATGATCAGTCACCATCGCCATAGGCGAAATATATACATACAGTGAGACATAATAAGTGTATCAGTCTACATCGCCGAAGGCGGTACATATACATACGATAATAAGTACTGGAAGTAAAACAGTCTGCATCGCCGGTGGCGGAATCATAATACATATACAATAATGGCGGATAATGTCAAAGTCATCTCGGTGAAGTCAGCCTCGCCATGAGCCAAAAGTGCACTCCATACTACTGTGCTAAGCCAAAACAACCTGTCACCTGTGAACTAGGCTGCCCGTGTGAAAATAAGGGCACCCGCATTTGCAAAGTGAAACAAACAACGAGTCAGTCATGGGGACTGGTATGAGAAATCTACTTAACAGTTTAAACAACAGTAATAAGCAAATCATAGGACCACGCCACTTTCGCGGAACGGGTTTACTCCAGTGAATTCTGGTGCATTTAAAACAAAGTAAATTCTTTAAAACAACGCAATGCTTTTAAAAAGAATGTAACCATTATAAGACTCAAGTCCCATCATACAATCCAACGCAAGCCAGAGGATAGAGTTTTACCTTATAATGGCCAAATATGCTTAATACGTGTAAAGCAAAATCATTTGATATTATTACTAGTGCATATATGTTTCAAAAACGAATAGCATCATAAATATCAATCATAGGTGGCATAGCTACCATATACTATGTCGCAATACTAGTTCTAAAATCGAATCCGTTATTTCGTATTGGAAATTGGATTTCCGTCATGATTCGAGGCAAGGGGCAAGCTCCTCTCCGCTTCGAGACACTCTAGCAAATGCCTCAGGACTACACACTCTGGGTAACCCTTGGATCTTCAGGGCCGGTCCACACTTACGTTAGTGGATTAGTATTCCTGAACACACATTTCCCGGTCCTTACAGACCTAATATCAAGGCGCCTCGCATTCCAATAACCACATAGGTGAAAAGTAGATATAAATGTTAGGGCTGGTAGGTCACTGACACCACCATTGCTAGAAAGAAACGGCGTGCTCTCCCCGCAGTCCTTATCCCCTTTTTAACTCATACCGAGGTGTGAGGCTCGCGAATCCACGCTATACACAAAGCCAAGCCACGTAGGCCGTGCTTTGATCATCGAACACAAGACTTTGCTTTGAAACAGAAGCCTTGATCACAACATCTTGGCATGCCACATAGGCAATCCACTCCATACGACTGATTCCTATCGATATATAACCTCTGAGCTCGTACGTCTCAGAGAAGGGCGTTAAGCAAAAGAATAAATTCTCCGCCGCCAAACAGATATATATTTAAAAGAGATCAATCAGTATAGAACAAAATCCAATGTCAGACACACAGTCCATTTACAAGTCCGTTCTGGGTCTGAACGAAACCGGAGGCACCAAATTCCTCGTATATCCGCACAATCAACACATACGTTCAGACGGCTACTACTTCCATTCCTTCACGGTAGCTACTCCAATCAGGAACCTCAGCAGCGCCCATCCAACCGATACGAAGATCGTCGGTCTTGAATCGTCTTTGTATTTTCGCCTTCGAATCGTTCGATCAATTATTTGAAATGAGGGTTAGCTCGGCCTTTTCAAATAATTCACGTATAATTAGAATTCAAATCAATTCTTTCCATGGTTATATTATTCGACATTCATATTTCAGTTCTTTATTATAATTTTCGTGTCAAACACATACAACCATCAAATATCAAGCAGATCAAGCCAAATTGGTTTATTTCCAATCTATGTTGCTTATAATATTTTATAACGATTTTTCGCCATTTTTATTTATTTAAAAATGACCATATTTAATTAAACGACGTTTCGGGTCGTGCCGTGGCACTGGCGCTGTTTTTCCCTAATTTGTTTTACACATATCGGAAAATCTAACCGTTGGATTTCTACAAAGTCTATATCACTGGGAAGATATTCCCAAAGCGAACCCAACGTTTCCAGTTTCGTGAAAATCCGACGGTCGGATCTTCCACACTAGACGTTTGAAGTTACGGTTTCAAAATTCGAACTGCAGCGTCGTTATTCAATTTAATTTAATTATATTTATATTTATATATAAATATAAATATAAATGATTCTGGCGCTGTTTTTCTTCAGATTTGAATTAAACATTCCAAACAATCCAACCGTTGGATTTTTACAAAGTTGGTGCCGTTGGAAAGATATATCCAAGGCGAACCCAGCGGTTGCGGTTTCGGGAAAATCCGATGGTCGGATTTCTCGTACTAATCGATTCAAATTACGATTTCAAAACATGAACTGCACGGCTTCGATTCCTTTCCATTCTATATATATATATATATATATATAGTTCATTCTTTAATTTCAACATCGTTTTCACTTCTTTAATTTCAACATCGTTTTCACTTCAAATATTTTAATATTGTTTTCACTTCAAGTATTTTAACATCGTTTTCACTTCAAATATTTCACTAACGCCTTTATATTTCGAAAAATTTCACCATAACCTCCTTTGTACGGGAAGGGGTTTGGAAATTTATTGGGTCATGTTAGGTACCCAATAAATCCTATAAAGCATCCACATATTTATAGAGATATATTCTGGTGTTTACAGGGGAGCGTGTATAGATAATAACTCCAGAGAATAAATTCTCGTCACCCTGTCAAGCCTGAGGGAGCATGTATTTTTAATTACTCCAGAGGATAAATCCTCGTCACCTCATACCGTGTGGGAATAAATAGTCCATGTGCCGTATCTAATGACTAGAGAGACGTGATTATTGTCAACTCCAGACCCGTGTGGGGTTTTTATTAATCTGGCAATTTATCGTTATATTTTATATAGTCCATATCAGTCATCAGTTCAACCTGTAGTATATAATCATCGCCATACAAGCCTCTCGCTCGTATGGTAAATCTTCCACCTCGTCACACAAGCTCCAAATGCTTATGTGGAATATGATGAAGTATGCCTATCGTCAAGGAGTATGCCATGTAGTGTGGTTCAAAATTAATTGTTACTATCCTATGGCGATGTTTATTATTTCACACAGAATAACCAGCACTCCGCATCCAATGACATTCACAGGAGTTGATATAAAAATAAAATTGCGCAGCCAACTCATCAAGGCTTACCTATTTGTCGGGCATGCAAATAATTTCTTTACTCTACAACTAATCCATTTTTCCTGTTCGACACATGTATATATATGCAGAACAAAGCTAATAATAATATTTCTAGCAAACTAATATTTATTTCAACACGTGTGTATTTTTATCAAAGCGTATATATGATAAAAGAAATATTTTTATCATCAAAAATATTTATTCAACACGTGAATGTTTTTAACACATCATATTCACAATGAAAATGTAATTTTTATTGTCTATTCAATTTATTTTAAAATACGGATAACATTCAACACATGAATTTTCAATTCAACGAATGAATATCAATTCAGCACATGAATGTTCTCTAGAGTTTGTATATATATAAAAAGGTGATTTTTATCGTTAAATCTATTTATTTAAAATTCGAATAACATTCAACACATGAATTTCGATTCGACGAATGAATTTCAATTCAACACATGAATATTCTCTATGGTTTGTATATATATAAAAATGTGATTTTTATCGTTAAATCTATTTATTTAAAACTCGAATAACATTCAACACATGAATTTCAATTCAACGATTGAATTTCAATTCAACACATGAATATTCTCTATAGTTCGTATATATATAAAAATGTGATTTTTATCGTTAAATCTATTTATTTAAAATTCGAATAACATTCAACACATGAATTTCGATTCAATGAATGAATTTCAATTCAACACATGAATATTCTCTATAGTTTGTATATATATAAAAATGTGATTTTTATCGTTAAATCTATTTATTTAAAATTCGAATAACATTCAACACATGAATTTCGATTCAACGAATGAATTTCAATTCAACACATGAATATTCTCTATAGTTTGTATATATATAAAAATGTGATTTTTATCGTTAAATCTATTTATTTAAAATTCGAATAACATTCAACACATGAATTTCGATTCAACGAATGAATTTCAATTCAACACATGAATATTGGTTTCAACATATGTAATTAATTTCAACAAATGAAAATTATTCTAACACATGAATATTTCAGAAAATTTCGGCAGCATAACGGCAGGGTAGTTAAAACCGGGACCGTCCCTAGTACGGCTCCTTGCTCTACCTTAAAACCTCGCGGTTTTTGACAATGGGGATCATGCATCTAGTTCGCACGCAGGCGGCATGTTTTTTTTTCATTTCCACAATCCTATTCTAATTTGTTTCAACCACAAGAGGGTATTTTTCAACCACAATATCAACCACAAACAATTATTTCCAACCATTCGTCATACCATATAATATCACGCCAATCACAAGCAATAAATATCGTCCATGGTCTGTGGACGAGGGGAGTATATATATATTATTTCTATATTTCACTTGCATTTCATCACAATTCAAAGCATATATGTTTCATACAACGCTTGTATAATTTATACATCGCTAATATAACTTATAGAACACATGTACATGAGGTATACAATGCGTATATAATTTACACTTCGCTTATATAATTTATACAACACAATTCCATTCACACAATTTAATTTAGATTCCTTACATTGGTTTTTGAAGTGCTAAAAATCGTATATAGATCAGAAAAATCCGCGGCTTCTGCTAGATGGTAAAGAGCCTCCCTGCGGTCCCGATGTTTCCTGTTTCATCGAATTTCGTTAACACACTAAAAAGATATGATTTTTCAAAGTTTTGCAACACTTAAAAGTGTTATTTTCAATTCAGAAATTTCAAAGCAGAATGTTTTTCAAACCTTCGAAACTAGGTTTTTACTTTTCGATCGATCTGTGCAGTTTCGTCACGATCGGATGCTGCAACGTCGAAGAGCTTCGAACAGGCTTTCCAGCGCCTGTGGTGGCAGCGAACTCGATGGTCCCTACGTGGCTCGGCGGCGCTCCAAAGTTGGAGACTTCCTAGCTGGAATTCGACGCAAATACTGGATGGTTTCAGTCGAGGCTTGGATTGATTGAAAGAGGGGTGAAAGGCGATCGGAAAAGCCAACTGGAGGGGGTGGCGAAAATGCCTGTGGCGGCGGCGATCAGTCCTAGAAGTTTTGAAGGGGTTGCGTCGTTCGTAAGAGGTTTGACCGACTTTTCAGATGAGAGAGAAAAGTGAGGATATTTTCTATTATATTTAATTTAAATTCCCAAAATATCCCTTTTTAACCAACGTACACCAATTTCAACCCAACGACTGTCGCCCCTAGCTAAATACCCTCATTCCGGACACAATGGGATTTGTTTCGTTGGCCAATTCGACTGTTACAGTCAGTTATTTTTCAAATTAAAGTATAAAACATTTAACATTCAATTTAAAGGTACATTTTAATTTGCCAGGGCCACAAACTGAATCGAAAAATTCCAGAAAAATAAATCTAGCTTTGTTTTGATGATACGGCCCCAACAAAACCAGTTTCGTTGAATTCTGAGATCGTATACAAAATGGCAATTTTCAGGTCGACCCATTTTAACAGGAATTGACCAATTACATTTTCTTTTGCCCCGCTCACATACTAGCTTCAAAAATTATGAAATTTGAAACCTAGCAATAGTTTGACATCCCGGATCCAACAAAAGAGGTTTCGTCGAATTCCGAGGTCGTATGCAAAATATCTATTTTCAAGGGCTATATATTCTATATTGCGACCTTTCTGAAAATTCATTTGGCCGTAACTTTTGATTCCTGCTATGAAACTTCGATTTTTCAGATTCTTAGAAAGGTATTCATAAACAAATTTAAATATTTTTGGTTTCACTAAAATCTGTTATATTTTCCACCCGGTATAGTCAAACAAAGTTTGTATTCAAATTTTCAAATTGCCTCACTATTCCCAATTCATTATTTTATTGAAATATGCTATTTCAATTCTTTAAATTCTTTGACAATAACCAATTTTAAAATTTTTTAAATTGGTTCACATTTTCCGGGTTATTACACATAGACTCAAGCTCTAAACCTAAACTAAATTAATCTCTTAGCCTCCATGCTGCTGCTAGAATAGTTCTTCTTCTTCTTCTTAAAGCTTAGGAATTGCAAGTCAGGATTCTAATACAAACGACGAACGAATTATTCTCTTCTCTAATCCGTCTTTGTGAGTACATTTTCTTTCACAAAATAATTATGATGAGTTGTAATTGGGATTATGAGAACATGTCTGTTGAATCATGTAATGTTGCTTAACTTTGATATCATCTGTTGGTGAACATATGACAGTTTTGTTAACTTATGTTAGTAGATCTATTTCATATGTCCAATCACATTTGTTTAACTTGATTCATTTTATGACATCAGTTTATATGCAAGTTTGGGATGTAAATTATATGCTAGTTTGTATGTGAATCTTATGCAAGTCTGTATGCGAATTATACATAAGTTTATATGTGAATCAAGTATATATATATATATATATACACACATATGCGAGTTTATATGTAAAACATGTGATATTAGTTTATATGTTTAAATTCATATGCAAGTTTGTAGGAATCCAATGCAAGTTTAGGTGAAAACTATATTCACATATGCAAGTTTAGGTGAAAACTATATTCACATATGCAAGCTTAGGTGAAACCCATATTCATATATGCAAGTTCACAATTTCATGTTTAGATCTATATTTAGATCCATGGTAGTTTATGCAAATTTATGTTCTATATGTCCATTGCCTATGCAAGTTATTGGCTATGCAAACTTATATTATAATTCTTATTCGCAAGTTAGATCTATTTTATGTGTTATGCAAGTTGTGATGTTTCTTTTCTTTTTATGAGTTAAACTATTTGCGAGTCTAACATATTTCATATTAAACGTACGAACGGCGTGGGGACAATGGGAAAATATTAAATAAACATATTGTGAATTGGCATAAAATGGCTTTAAAGGCATATAATTAATTTGAGACACTAATTGGTATAATTTATATACCTGAAAACTATAGACATAATTTAGGTGACAATTATGGACATAGATTAACTTGGAAATAATTGAAAATTTGAATAGGGATAATTAATCCATATTGGGGTGAAATAATTATGTGTAATAATAAATGCCTAAGACACGAGGTTAGACTCATTTGTGGTATAAGACTGCCCGGACCCGCCTGGCAAATCCAGCAACCACAAACGGTAGTCTAATGTGAGAGGTCGAAGGCATAAATTAAAAGCGTAAAAATTCTAAAGACACGAGGTTAGGCTCGTTTGCGGTATAAGACTGCCCGGACCCACCCGGCAAATCCAGCAACCACAAACAGTAGTCTAATTTGGGAGGTCTTACAAGGTTACAGTTATAATGAATTAAGTAACACTTAACCCAGACAAACATGTGGTGGGACATGGGGGTTAAGTGGGTGACACGGGTGACATGTGAAATACGATTAGAAACACTTAACCAAATTGAAACATGTAAGAAGACATGAATAAGAAGGGGTTAAGTGGGAAATCTTAGTGGGGACCAAACATAGGTGGAAAGCTTGTGTCAAGTATGGGGCCCTTTTCAAACCAGTAACCCATTAAGTATCTTTGTGAGCTCGAGTTAGATCGAGGACGGGACACGCTTACTGGGTTTGATTGTAAGAAGTCAAAACGGGTTAGCGGTGGCAACGCAAGTCCAACGGGGGCATGTGTGTGCGTGGGCCCAGGATGGTAGGTAAGACGTTGTTGCATCATGTAGATATAAGCCGTGCATCTTTAGTAGTATTAGGTTGCTACTTTGGGGAGTGATACACCCCACTATGGGACCAGCATGGGTATCTACGAGTTGGGGAGCTAATCGCATAGGGGTAGTGGGTACAACTAGTGGAGATAGGGCCAGGCGGCACCTATGAAGACAGTTAGGGGTACACGAAACTACCATTATGATTATTATGTTCAGTAGGCGGGATCAACTTTTAGGGTGACTAGTAATGTTGCAGTATAGTAATTATCCTATAGTGATTAGGAGCGCGATTAATGCCAGCATATTCCTCTTGTTTGTTTTGTCTTGTCCATTTGCTTCACAGTCATTCCTTGTTTTACCAGTTTATGCCTTATCCTAATTACTTTAATAATTATATTGTTAAAGTTATTGGACTCGCCAGACTTTATGTCTGACCCCCTTTGTTTTCGCCTCTTTTCTTCCTCCCCCTCCCCCCCAAGGTTCTCAGGGTGGGACTAGTGTTAGTGGAGCTTGATTTGGACCTCTCTCTCTCTCTCTTGGAAGTGCTTGGATTGCTGAAAGTAAAGTTCAGCTTATCTCTTTTATGGCTACATATGTTGGGGTTATGCTTTTTACTTTATGTACTCAGAAAATAGTTTGTCAAGGTGGATATTAAGTGTACTTGGTTTTATTGTTGGTCTTTGATGTTGTTGTAACCAAATTATTTCTCCGCTACAATAAAAGTTGTTTTGATTTTTCAAGTACAAATATATGTATCTGTCTTGTTATATTCTGTTCTATACACCAATAATACTCCATGAAAGTTAATGCATTCCTTTTGAGAGTGACATTAATGGGCGTGGGGGTGTTATAGGGCGTGTCCTTGATTTTGGGAGCATTGTCTGAGGTGGGTAGTAGTTACGACTATGCGTTACCGCTAGCCTGGGTCCGCAATCCGGTAGAATCCTATCACTGGATATAGCCTTGATGCCTTGTCATATTATCCTGATTGAGCCCCATATGATTTTGGTTTGTATCATATCTGTAGGGTGCCCTTTGATAGTCACTATTTTACAGTAGACCTTATGTTATCTGTATAGACTATGGTATTATAAACGGTGTAAGGGTAAAAATGTAATTCCGCTTACGCTATTTTTTATATTTCACTTTACCGAATAGACACTATTATAATAGCGCATTATATTTCATAATATCTAGTTTAACAGACCCTTAGGAGATGTAAATTCCCGTAACATCTCTTAAGTTATTGCACTCACGAACACATTGGATATGAGGTGTGAATTACCATAAGCATTTCTAACGATGTGACACTCATATTGTTACATGATTTTAATTTGACTGATTTGAGAATATTTTAATTTTGATCTGAGTGTTTTTGCCTTTTTCTTATGTTTACCCCAATATCTATTTGGATTTGTTTGGATCACATATGTGGATTATTGTCGACTTGAATGGTTAAAAATGCAAGTCGTTATACCACGATACGATGAGGTCTCTGCATGTTCCAAATACTTATGTAAATTATTCTATCGTCTCTGTGCACCATCCATACCATTATCATTATCAGAAAAGGTATGTCTGGCAAAGTCTTCATCTTCATAGTGAACCTTTTTGAGTAAATTGTATGTATCGCCCAATTTCATTTCCTTATCAACATTACTTGTTTGCCATGATTATGCCGTCTAACATCTTTATGCTTATAATTCATACCTTTTATAACCAAATGCTCAGCAACAATTTCATCATGATAACAACTAAGATTTCGACAATCCACATATGGGCATAATTATTTTTTGCGGCAAACAGAAAATTCCAAGCATCTTGTATATACTCTTTGCTAGCTCTACAATTAAAAATAAAAGCATCAAAATATTGAGTATTAATATCAAAATATTTTTTCATTCTGGAATTTGTTTTAAATCTCATTCAACCTGTCGTAGACAATGGAGCGGGTAACTTGTGATGCTTATTTTTTTAATTAAACTATTTCCATTTTTTGCATAAGTTTTACTGGTCGAGTTTGGTGTAAAAAGCAGTTGTTTTTTATAGTTTTATTTCCAAATTAATTTTACGTTGTTTAAGATAAAAACTTGTGTCACTTGTCTTTTTTCAGCAATTACATATGGTTTAACATCGGTTGCTTCAAATTCTATCAGTTCCAATTTATGTTTTTTTAATGGAATCTTAAGATAAAGGGCTATTCCTCATAAACTAGCAATTAAGTCAGGAATCACTTTTGAGGTTGCTGGATAATAAGGTGAAAATTATGACTATTGGAAATAAAATTTATGAGTAAACAAATTACAAAAATTACATGCGATTGTATGTATCTCAAGTGATTGTTCAAAACAGAACTTAATAAACCTGGTTATTTCGAAGTGTCAACGCCACCAAGTCCAGAAAAAGATAAGATGACAATGATTCTTCACTTATAAAAGCTAAACAAATTTTTTGTAGTTTCCCTTCCTTAAATAGTCATATTTATGAACCAAAACTTCAACATTTGAATTGTCTTATGAAAAATCCGTTATTTATAATATTAAGTATAATCCCTAATATGTTTTTATGTTATGTGCTTTACATATTTTTAGAAATAATCGAATATGCTACAGATGATATATATATATATATATAATTCCTATTATTTTATGCAACTCTATGTGAAATCATGCTTTATCTATATTTGTACTTCTGCTTCTAGCTTCTTATTGAGAAACAAAGCTAAATGCATACTCTAGTGCTATCACTAATTTAATGCCATCTATATTAGCAATAAGTAATAACAATATTCCATATCTGCATGATTTACATGCATTCAATCAATTTTTATTTATTTTTCCATACTCCTCCAAACTCATTAATAAATTTATTTGCTTGGAAGTTACAAAAATAAACTTAATTAAATAAGTAATAACAAAACCAACCCATTTTGCTTGGCAACTCGAATTCATTAAAGTAATTTCTTTTAGAAAATTAGTATTACACACACACACACACATATATATATATATATATATGGAATGTCTAAATAAAGTAAAATTTGACTCAATAGGAGAGTTCTAGAGGTTTCAGCCATAGCTTCTTTTCCTTTTCCTTCTTGCTTGATTCCACCAAATCAATTAGAAAATCCACCGGATACTCACATATCACTATAGATTCAAGGTGCGACTACTGGTTTTGGCAACAATAATGTAATTTTTAGCAGTAAACGTGAGAAGAATCAATATCAAGATTACAATCTACAATCGAAGGCAGATTTTCCGTAGTTGAATTCTCAAATGCAGGAAAGCAACATCAATTATGGTAGATCGTATTTTAAAATGTGGACTGAAGTTATCAAGGAAAATAGCTACCGTAGTAATTCAATCCAGTTAATTTTTTTTAAGGCAACAGTGAAGGACAGTGTAAAAGGTACGGTAATTGATGAGCAATTGGTTAATACAGCAGGTGATAAATGGAATAATTTTATAGCATTTTATATTTTTTGTAATAAACCTTATTACAAATATTTGAAAGAGTGCATTGACAGAGTTTGGCAAATAAAAGAAATTATTAACTATATACTAAAGAAAATGGCTTTTTTTATCATCAAGCTAGAGCATGTTGAGGATTGTGACAATGTGCTTGCTAGAGGACCATACTTTTACAACAGGAAGTTTATCTTTATAAAGAAGTGGTATCTGGGGATGAAACTGACAAGGGAATGTCTCCATTCTATTCCAATATAAGTGAGACTGTCGAATTTGGATCTGGATTTCTGGTTCATAGATGTTATCAGTCGAATTGCTTTGGTACTCGGACAGCCTGTTAAATTAGACCAAGTTACTGAGGAGCTGATCAGAATTTCATACGGAAGAATCTTAATTGAAACTGACATTAACTTTACATTCCCTACTGAAATTCCAATCTATTATTACGATGGAAGAGCATTGTAACAACCAGGAATTTCAGAGCCAATTTAAAAATTTTATTTTAGCTATTTTAATGGATTTTGAATATTTAAAATGATTTATTTTAAATAATAACAACTAAAAAATTATTTTAATCAAAGTTAGAATGTATAAATTTATTTTAATTATAAATAGAACCTAAAATGGCGCGGTAGTTTGAAAATTCGATTTCAAATTTCAATTGAATGTACAAGATTCAAAATAAATCAGATTTCAGTAAAACCAAAAATATTTGAATCTGTTTAATTATATCTTTCTAACGAATGTGAAATATTGAGATTTCATAATATAAATTGAAAGTTATGACCAGTTTAAAATTTAAAACAGTTGTTATGGAATTTATATATATTTTAAATTAAATAAAGCCCTTAAAAATAACCATTTTGCAAACCACCTCTGCTTTCGACGAAACCACTTTTGTTGGATCCGGAATGTCAAATTATTGCTAGATTCCAAATTTCATAATTTTAGGAATTAATATGTGAGCATAGTAACTTTAAATGTGTTTGGTAATTTCAGTTTGAATTTAATCGGCTAGAAATTGGCCATTTTTCAAACGGCCTCCAAATTCAATGAGATTAGTTTTGTTAGGACTGTATCATCAAAGCATAGCTAGATTTATTTTTCTGGAATTTTTGGAGTCAGTATGTGACTCCGGTAAATTAAAATGTATGTTCAAATTCAATATATATTGATTTGTATTTTAATTTTGATAAAAACTAATTGAAATGATTGAATTGGCTTACGAAACATATCCCATTGTGTCCGAAATAGGGGTATTTGGTTGGAGATGACAGTCGTTGGGGTTCATTTGGAGTTCAGACGCGAAATGAATTAATAAGTGAATTAAAATATTAAATATTAATATTATATATATGTATACCATTCAAAAACAAAACTCTAAACCTATCTCGTTCCAGTGCCGCCATGTTTTAATCAATGGCCATAACACTCCGATTAACATGCCTTAATCATTTTCAATCCTCTCCAAATTTTAATCCAACTCTTAAATGAAGACTATAAAGCTCTCTAAGATCTTTCCAAGGATACCGCGATGATTGATTTTACTGGAGAATTAGGTGTGAATTTGGGCTCCAAACTTGCTTCATTCGAGCTTAGATTTAGAGGTGGTGGGCCCACCGAGTTGATTGTTGGTCACGGCGCTGGGAGGAGGAGCGATGGCGGTCGAAGTGGCGAGGTCTGATCGAGTCCAGGCGGCCCTGGGGGTGGAGCGATTTGGAAGAAAGGGGCGGAGCTTTTGGGTTCTCGGTTCCAGAAATGACGAAGGAGGAAAGATGACTAATGTAATTAGGATTTGAATTATTTATTTAATTAAATTATTATGTAATTAATGAATAAACAATCATATCTTTTTGATACGAGGTCCGTTGTGCGAACCGTCAGTTACGTTGGAACTGTCATGAAGAGCTCTACAATATTGAACAGACTGAAGGGTTATACAAGAAGATGCAGTGTAATTTATTTTAACCATGTAATTAATAAAGTGATTAACAAAATTAATTATATAAATTAACATTGATTTTATTTTCAGTTTCTTATATATATATATTTATCTTTAGGTTTTTACGTATGAAAAACATTGTAATAAAAATGTGATTTTTATCTATATAGTATTGATTTTAAAATAAAATGTGAATTTTAAAATGTAAATAGCATTAAAAAAATATGATTTTTAAAATATATATATATATGGGATTTTTATATATGTATAGCTTAAATAAAAATATGGTTTCTATGTACATAGCTGTGATTTAAAAATATTATTTTTCAATATATGAAATAGCGATGATTTAAAAATGTGATTTTAAAAATGAATTATCATTGTTTTATTTTCAATTTCTAAAAATATAAGAACATCGTATAAAAATGTGATATATACACACACACACATCATTGTAAAAATGTGATTTTTTTAATAGAATTAGCATTATATAAAAATGTGATTTTTTATTATAAAATAGTTTTAAATTAAAAATATGATTTTTAATTTATATATAGCATTTATTTTAAAAATATAAATAGCATGATTTTTAAAAGAAATAATGCAGTATGAAAATGTGAATTTTAATACAAACCGCGTGAAATAGATTGCGTTAGAAACACGGTGAAGAACACTACGTAAGGAAGCAAACTGAAACAGAACGGTACCAGAAATTTAGAAACAAAAACTATCGGAGTGGAACCCAAGGTGAGAACTCCTTCTCACCCTAATTATTTTACAGTTAAATATATACTAGGATGCAGACGGTGCTTAACAGCACCTGACACTATTTATTGTAGAAACCATGGTTGTTTGTTTGGACTGTATTGTGTGATGTTGTGGTGTTGAAATGGTTTAGCGTATTAAATATAATGTTAACATTAATGTAGTAGTTGAAATTAAATTATAAATATTCATTTGTAATTTAAACAGGGAAAATTGGCTAATTAGAAAAAAATAATTCAAAACGAATTGGAATTGGTTAAATTCATTAACCAATGATTTATTTAGATTAACTATTGTTGTTTGAAAACCCGACACGGGTATTGGGATGATATTTGACATACACTTATCCCAATATTTAGTTGTATGTCAATCGATGGAATGACAAACTGTGATGAGCGTTGTTTATTTATTTTAATGCTTACACAGTTGTAAATTTCACTCTGGAAGGACTGCTTAATGATTATTTATCATTATTGTTGAATACATGCGATGTATGGAATCCATATAACTGAAATTATATGGTAATTGATTGAGTCGCATTCCGATTTAGAAATAAATAATATTTTTAAATAAAGAATATTTTTAAAATAACGAATCTTTTAAAATAAAGAATATTATAAAATATAATGTTTTAACAATAAAAATCACATTTTTATTGTATGTATAAACCAATAAAAGAATCATATGTTAAAATACATTTTTGTTAGAAAAAAAATGTGTCATCTTTAACATGTTAATGAAGAATAAAAGAAGCATATGTTAAAATATATTTTTGTTAGATAAAATAATATCATCTTTAAAAAGAATCATTTGTTAAAATATTTTTCTTAGATAAAAATATTATTTTTAACATGTTAATGAAGTGAATTAAAAGTCATGTGTTGAATGAAATTTCTGAACAATAAAAATATCATTTTTATTGAATGTATAAACTATATAAAATATTCGTGTGTTGAATAAAATGTTTGAACATAAAAATAGTTATGTAGTTAAACGATATTTTAACCCGAACAAGTTTATCAATCAACTTTATTTATTTTATAATGGATATTGAAAAGAAGTGATTTCAAAAATATAATGTTTTGAAAATATTATCATTCTAATATGATAAAGATATAGAATATTCAATTTTGATTTAAAATTGAAAATGGAGTTGGAATCATTTTAAAACGAATTTATAAATATTTTATAAAATACGTTTTAAATGGAAATCGACGATATTATATATATAAATAATGGCTTGAATAGAACGCACCGCGCAGCGACCGTTCGCGAATTTAGACCATTAACTTCAAATTGATGTAATGGGAGAGCCGATCGTCGGATTCTCCTAAAACCGGAACTCGTATCGAAAAGAGCTTTTCAATGAATAAAAGAGATTTGAAATCTAACAGTTCGATTTGGAATTATATCCAAATCAAATTTGAAAAAGGTCGCTATGGATGTAGTACGATGGTCGATATTGGAAACCGACTGTAAGGGCCTAAATAAAATTATTAAAAATATAGAAAAACTGTGTAAAATCATAATAAATAATTTGGAAAGATTTTGTATGAAAAATTCTAAGTTTGAAAAGATTAAAATATATTTTATCGAAATGAACTAGTTATTAACTAGTACAATAATCCAATGTTTTAAATAAATAAATTGGATTTGTAAATGGTTTTGAAATAACCAGAATTTTCCAATATATAAATTGGAATGGTTTTGAATGGAAATCATCTTCGGAATATCTCGATATTGGATTCCATGATTATACGGTATTGTTGAGGAACTTGGAAGATATAAATATCGTTATTCCCAATACGATATTTGTTGATTTCAGAATTTGATATTGAATATAAGCCGAAATAATTTCTTTTCAGAACTTATATTTAATATCGAATTGGATTTTGGTTTAGTCATGAATGATGTCTTTAATAACACTATTCTTAAACCCAGTGGAGAAAAGAATAAATCTTTTAATTAAGATTTAGTGAAGTTTTTCAGTTAATTAATATTTAATTGGAATTGAATAAAAGAATTGGATTTTGGGTTTGTCGTGAATGATGTCTTCAATAACACTGTTCTTAAACCCAGTGGAGAAAAGAATAAATCTTTTAACTAATATTTAGTGAAGTTTTTCAATTAATTAATAATTAATTGGAATTGAATAAAAGAATTGGATTTTGGCTTTGTCATGAATGTTGTCTTCAATAACACTGCTCTTAAACCTCGTGTGAAAAGAATAAATCTTTTAATTAAGATTATTAGAGTTTCCAATTATATCTAGTAATTGGAATAAAATGAAATGTGAATTGGGTTTATTGTGAACTTTGTTTTTAAGGATATTCATTCTTTAACCCGATTAACAGTGAAAATATAATTTGGAATTTACAAATCTTTTATTAAGATTTAAGTGGAAATTTTGGAATTGAATGGAATTCGATTTGGTAATAATCGAGATGAGCTTTTGTGAACGAAGACGGTTATTATATATGGAATTTAAAAGGCTTTACCGCTATTCCATTTATATTATTAGTCTGACACGGGAATTTATATCGATCATATACTGTTATGATTTCGTGTAGATTCCATTTTGATGGAAGATGATTTTGGGTTTATGGTGAACAATGTTTTGAATAACATTTGTTCTTTAACCCAGTTAAAGAAAAAATTTATTTCCTAAGTTTGAATAATCTTTAAGGAATGATTTTTAAGATTAAAACTGAACTAGAATTTTGATGAATCTTTAATTAGATTAAAATGAGAATGAGATAATTAAATTTGTCGAATTCATGAAATGATCAAGAGTGGAGTACCACCAGTTTTACCAAGCGATTATTGCGGTAAGGTTCGATAATCCCGACTAGTTAATAAAATCTTTTGAAATTGATATGCAAAAGAAGATTAAAGAATAAATTTAAAAGAATTTATCTTTGATAAAATTAATGGGAACCTTTCCCTAACAGTGTGAATATTTTATTAAAAGAATATTCTGAATTGGAATGAGGCGTATGATGTGTTTTTATAGCACTTGATTATTGATTATAAAATACGCGAGTTATTCGGAAAGACCGGGTTTAACCCATTATGAATAATGACTATGACGACTAAAGTCAACAATGAAGATGGTGGTTGAAGACCGGAGTTCTTCACATCGTTTGGATTATTACTGATGTCTTGACTGGGTTGTACACCCAAGACACGGTAATAAGTGGTGATCGTTTAGACGTACTTGGAGATCAACGGATATGCGAGGACCTCTCTCCTATATTAGACATATGGGACAAGTAATAAGGTGCCTCCGGTTTCGTTCAGACCCAGAACGGACTTGTAAATGGATGTGTGTCTGACATTGGATTTCATTTTGTACTAATTGATTTCTATTAAATATATATCTGTTTAGTGGCGGAGAATTTATTCTCTTGCTTAACACCCTTCTCTAAGACGTACGAGCTTAGAGGTTATATATTGATAGACATTAGTTGGATAGCGTGAATTGTCAGTGTGGCATGCTAAGATGCAAATGATCAAGGCTTTTGTTTAAAAGCAGATTCTTGTGGTTGATGATCAAAGCATAGCTTTAAATAGCATAGCTTTGTGTATAGCGTTACTTCGCGAGCCTCACACCCCGGTATGAACCAGAAATGGGAGAGGATGACAGGGAGGACATGCGTTTCTTTCTAGCTAGAAGTGGTGTCTTGGTATGGAGCCCAGACATTTGTACTTATGTGGATGTTGGAAGCATGGTACCTCGGATATTGGGTCCCTAGTGACTCGGATTTTATGCCCCATAGGGCAGGGAAACGTATTGTTCAGGAACAATTAATCCACTAAAGTATGTGTGGACCGTCCTTGCTGCTCCTAGGTGCAGTTGCGGCTGTATCCTGAGGCTCGGGATAGAGAGTCTCGAATTAGGTAAGGATGATCCCGTGCCTTGGTTCATGATGGAAATCCAAACTTCCAATACGACATTGTTCGGTCTTGATTGTAGAACTAGTATGGCAACATGATATATGGTACCCATGCCGTCTATGATTGATACATTTATATTTGAAGTTGTTTTCGACACTAGGCACTTATAATATCAAATAATTTTGTTTTATACGTATCAAGCATGTTTGGATATTATAAGGTAAAACTCTATCCTCCGGCTTGCGTTGCATTATGTGAAGGGACCTGAGTCTTATAATAGCTTCATTTTTTCAAAAGCATTGCGTTGTTTTAATTTAAACTAAAATTCATGTGGAGTAAACCCGTTCCGTGTTATATGGCGTAGTCCCATGATTTCCCAACTTTTAAAGTAAAGTTTTAATAACTGTTTTTGAGTTCTCACACCAGTCCCATGACTGACCTAGAGTTTATTGTTTTAACCTAAACTCCAGGTGCCCATATTTTCCACATGGGCAGCTAATAGTTTTGGTTTTGCAAATTTATATTCATAGGATCCTGGTTTACAGCTGGAAGTATATTCGGAAAGCTCTGTATCCGTGTATTTCTTTCAGTTGTGTTATGTATTAATTTTCTGCTGCTTTGTAATTTAATCTCTGATATTTTCCAATGTATATTATTTATTCATACTTTGTTATATTATTGTACTCTGATGTAAATTGTTGTAATAAGCAATGAAATGTTCTATTGTTTGTGTTCTAATGCGTCATGTTCTCAACTCAATCCGAGATTTCCCAAAAGGGAAGTTTGGGTCGTTTCAACGTGGTATCGGGGCTTTGGTTCACAGAGCTCGAGAACAAGACACATTAGAACCAAATGAAAGAACTCATCAGAGATTGGATTAGTAATATCTAATAAGAATGACTCGTTAGAGATGGGATCGGTAGTATCCTAGAATGAGTTGAAGGAGTTTTATTTTTAAAATAAAAATGAAAACAAATTTTGTTTTGAAAATTTAAATTTTATTATTTGTATTTGAATATTTTATTTTAAATTGATTTGGACTATCAGGTATATGAAGATTTTGCATATACTCTCGTGAACGTATATTTGAAGTCTCAAATATACTGGGTAGGTATAGAATCACACTCTAGTCGCCCAGAGATGATTTTGACGATGGAGCTCCACCATCAGTATTTATTTTTGAGTTTCGAAAGTGGGATCTCTATATATTTCCTATTGACTGGTGTGAGAACCAAAGCATAGTTAGTATTTATTGTTGTGATTTGGCATCAAAAATATGATTTTTGACTATGCATTAAAGTTATGTGTTTAAAAGCTAACCAACTAATTGATTGATGATTGTGTTGTGTGATTATTCATTTAGCCAATATGTGAATGAATGGTAAATTAGCCAAATCGAATCAAATATTAATTGAATTGAAAATTACTTGAAATTGCATACATGTACATATATGTGTGAACAGGTCATAACATGGAAGCTAGGAAGAGTAATAAAATTGTATGCCCCGACAAATAGGTACATGTTTATTATATTTATTGGGGTTTAATGATTTTATGTGCCGCTTGGCTTTTTCTTTTGATTGATGAAGGCCCTGTGAGGCAAGTTACGGTTTTAAATATCAATCCGTACAAAGGAGGTTATGGTGAAATTTTTCGAAAATTTAGGGTGTTATCCAAACTTTTGAGAAATTAGAAAATTCTTAGAAACTGAAAAGTTGAAGAATGAAAGCCAGAATTAAAGTCGAGTTGGTTAATTAAACAACTTTCAGCTCTGTTGCTTTTCGAGGACAAAAAGATTTTAAATGGAGGAGATTATAACAACACGGGATTTCAGAACCAATTTAATTTTTTTATTTTAGCTATTTTAATGGATTTTGAATATTTAAAATGATTTATTTTAAATAATAACGACTAAAATTTTATTTTAATCGAAGTTAGAACGTATAAATTTATTTTAATTATAAATAGAGCCTAAAATGGCGTGGTAGTTTGAAAATTCGATTTCAAATTTCAAGTGAATGTATAGGATTCAAAATAAATCGGATTTCAGTAAAACCAAAAATATTTGAATCTGTTTAGTTATATCTTTCTAACGAATGTGAAAATTTGAGATTTCATAGTATAAATTGAAAGTTATGACCGGTTTAAAATTTAAAATAGTTGCTACGGAATTTATATATATTCTCAATTAAATAAAGCCCTTAAAAATAACCATTTTGCAAACGATCTCTGTTTTCGATGAAACCACTTTTGTTGGATCCGGAATGTCAAATTATCTCTAGTTTCCAAATTTCATAATTTTTGGAATTAATATGTGAGCATTGTAAATTCAAATGTGTTTGGTAAATTCAGTTTAAATTTAGGATCCGTTTTTCATAGGTCCCTATTAAGTTTCAAAATTAGGCTCACATCCGGTCCAACTTATCATGTAAATTTAGTCCCTATTTTTTGAAAGTACACTAAAAAAATCACGAAAATTCGTATTTAAATCAAACATGTACTCACCCAAAAAATCAACTCGTAAAAAAATCAAAAAATGTATCAAAATCAAAAAATACAATAAAACAACGAAAAATGTAGTAATTTGCAACAAATCATGCACATATTTGCAATACTTGCATTCATTTGTGCAAGTATTTTCAAATTTTGAATGTGCGTTTTTTTTTTTGCATACATGTATGCAAGGTAAATAGATTCTTGCATACAAGTGTGCGAAAATCTTTAGGCAAAATTTTCACATCATATTTTTACATGCAGTACTTGCATACATGTGTGCAAGTATGTCAAATAGTTGCATACATGTATGCAAGTTTTTTTTTATTTCCGTGAACTTCTGCTAATATTTCCAGATTTTAGAATTTTTTTGTTTTTACATTGTAGAGCATTTTTTTTCAAAAAATCAAAAAAGGAGAAATAAAAAAATAAGGGACAAAGTTTCCCATTCGTTTCCGCCCACTCTTTTTGAGCTGCCGCCCAATTTTTTTTGTCCCTTCCAACTTCCAGCGCCTTCCACTTCGCCTTTTCCGTTTTTGCACAAAAAAATGCGCTCTTGCATTAAAAAAAACAAAAAATTTCTAAAATCTGGAAATATTCCTCTCAATCCACGCAAATCAAAAAAAAATGTTGCATACATGTATGCAACTATTTAAATACACATGCAAAAAAAATCCGCATGTCTGCTGAATAGTTGCATAAAAGTATGCAGTTATTCAGAATAGCTGCATACTTGTATGCAGTAATGCATCGAAAGACCAAGGGCATGGCAATATGTGCATGCATGTATGCAAATATTTGAAATATGTGCATGTTTTCGTGCATTTTACTGCATTTTCCGCTGTTTTGTGTATTTTTTGATTTTGACATGTTTATCGATTATTTTTCCACCTGATTTTTTTGGCGTGAACGTGTTTTATTTAATAATGAATTTTCGTGATATTTTTATATTTTTTTATATTATTTTATATGTTTTTAAAAATAGGGACCTAATTTACTTGAAAAGTTAGACTGGATGTGAGCCTTATTAAGTTTCGTTTTAGGGATGTGTGCCTAATTTTCACTTAAATTTAATCGGCTGGAAATTGGCCAGTTTTCAAATAGCCTCCAAATTCGATGAAATTAATTTTTTTAGGACCGTATAGTCAAAACATAGCTACATTTATTTTTTTGGAATTTTTGGAGTCAGTATGTGACTCTGGTAAATTAAAATGTACATTCAAATTCAATATATGTTGATTTATATTTTAATTTTGATAAAAACTAATTGAAATGATTGAATTGGCTTACGAAATATATCCTATTGTGTCTAGAATGAGGGTGTTTGGTTAGGGACAACAGTCGCTGGGGTTCATTTGGAGTTCAGACGTGAAATGAATTAATAAGTGAAATAAAATATTAAATATAAATATTATATATATATGTATACCGTTCAAAAACAAAACCCTAAACCTATCTCGTACCAGCGCCTCCATGCTTTAATCAATGGCCATAACACTTTAATTTTCATGCCTTAATCATTTTCAATCCTCTCCAAATTTGAACCGAACTCTTAAACGAAGGTTATAAAGCTCTCTAAAATCTTTCCAAGGATACTGCGATGATTGATTTTAGTGGAGAATTATGTGCGAATTTGGGGTCTAAACCCGCTTCGTTCGAGCTCAGATTTTTGAGGTGGGGGGCCCATCGAGTTGACCACCGGTCACGGCGCTAGGAGGAGGAGCGATGGCGGTCAAGGTGGCGAGGTCTGATCGAGTCCAAGAGGCCCTGGGGGTGGTGCGATTTGGAAGAAAGGGGAGCTTTTGGGTTCTCGGTTTCCAGAAATGACGAAGGAGGGAAGATGATTAATGTAATATCGAGTTGAATTATTTATTTAATTAAATTATTATGTAATTAATGAATAAACGATCATATCTTTTTGATACGAGGCCCGTTTTGCAAACCGTCAATAACGTTGGAACTGTCACGAAGATCTCTACAATATGGAACGGCCTGGAGGGTTATACACCCTCAAAAAGATGCAGTGTAATTTTTTTAACCATGTAATTAATAAAGTGATTAACAAAATTTATTATATAAATTAACATTGATTTTATTTTCAGTTTCTTTTATATATATAATAGATTTATCTTTAGGTTTTAACATATGAAAAACATGGTAATAAAAATGCGATTTTATCTATATAGTATTGATTTTAAAATAAAATATGCATTTTTAAATGTAAATAGCATTATAAAAATATGATTTTTAAAATATATATAGTATAATAAAAATGGGATTTATATATATATATATATAGCTTAAATAAAAATATGATTTCTATGTACATAGCTTTGATTAAAAAATATGATTTTTAAATACATGAAATAGCAATGATTTAAAAATATGATTTTTTAAAAATGAATTAACATTGTTTTATTTTCAGTTTTTAAAAATATAAGAACATCGTATAAAAATGTGATTTATATATATACATCATTATAAAAATGTGATTTTTTTTAATAGAATTAGCATTATATAAAAATGTGATTTTTTATTATAAAATAGTTTTAAATTAAAAATATGATTTTTAATTTATATATAGCATTGATTTTAAAAATATAAATAGCATGATTTTAAAAAGAAATAACACAGTATAAAAATGTGATTTTTAATACAAACTACGTGAAACAGATTACGTTGGAAACACGGTGAAGAACACTACGCGAGGAAGCAAATTGAAACAAAACGGTACTAGAAATTTAGAAGAAGAAAAAATTGGCGAAGTGGAACCCAAGGTGAGAACTCCTTCTCACCCTAATTATTTTACAGTTAAATATATACTAGGATGCAGGCGATGCTTAGCAGCACCCGACACTATTTATTGTAGAAACCATGGTTGTTTGTTTGGACTGTATTGTGTTATTGTGATGTTGAAATGTTTTAACGTATTAAAAATAATGTTAATATTAATGTGGTAGTTGAAATTAAATTATAAATATTCATTTATAATATAAACAGTGAAAATTAGCTAATTAGAAAAAAATAATACGAACCGAATTGGAATTGGTTAAATTCATTAACCAATTATTTATTTAGATTAACTCTTGTTGTTTGAAAACCCCACACGGGTATTGGGATGATATTTGACATACACTAATCCCAATATTTAGTTGTATGTCAATTGATGGATTGACAGTCTGTGATGAGGGTTATTTATTTATTTTAATGCTCACACAGTTGTAAATTTCACTCTGGATGTGAATGGACTGTTTAATGATTATTTATCATTTTTGTTGAATACATGCGATGTATGGAATCCATATAACTGAAATTATATGGTAGTTGATTGAGTCGCATTCCGATTCAAAAATAAATAATATTTTTAAATAAAGAATATTTTTAAATAAAGAATATTTTTAAATAAAGAATATATTTAAAATAAAGAATCTTTTAAAATAAAGAATATTTTAAAATAAAATGTTTTAACTATAAAAATCACATTTTTATTGTATGTATAAACCAATAAAAGAATCATATGTTAAAATACATTTTTGTTAGAAAAAAAATATGTCATCTTTAACATGTTAATGAAGAATAAAAGAAGCATATGTTAAAATTTATCTTTGTTAGATAAAAAAATTGTCATCTTTAACATGTTAATGAAGAAGAAAAAGAATCATATGTTAAAATATTTTTGTTAGATAAAAATATTATTTTTAATATGTTAATGAAGAGAATTAAATAGTCATGTGTTGAATGAAATTTTTGAACAATAAAAATATTATTTTTATTGAATGTATAAACTATATAAAATATTCATGTGTTAAAAAAAATGTTTGAACATAAAAATAGCTATGTAGTTAAACAATATTTTAACCCGTAGGTTTATTAATCAATTTTATTTATTTTATAATGAATATTAAAAAGAAGTGATTTCAAAATCTAATGTTTTGAAAATATTATCATTCTAATATGATAAAAGATATAGAATATTCAATTTTGATTTAAAATTGAAAATGGAGTTGGAATCATTTTAAAACAAATTTATAAATATTTTATAAAATACGTTTTAAATGTAAATCGACGATATATATATATATATATATATATATATATATATATATATATTTAATGGCTTGAATAGAACGCGCCGCGCAGCGACCGTTCACGAATTTCCCCCATTAAGTTCAAATTGATGTAACGGGAGATCCGACCGTCAAATTCTCCTAAGACCGGAACCATTGGGTTCGTATCGGAAAAAAGCTTTCCAACGAATATAAGAGATTTGAAATCTAATGGTTGGATTTAGAATTATGTCCAAATCAAATTTGAAGAAGGTCGCTATGGATGTAGTTCGGTGGCCGATACTGGAAACTGACTGTAAGTGCCTAAATAAAATTATTCAAAATATGGAAAAATTGTGTAAAATCATAATAAATAATTTGGAAAGATTTTGGATGAAAAATTCCAAGTTTGAAAAGATTAAAATATATTTTTATCGAAATGAACTAGTTATTAACTAGTATAATAATCCAATGTTTTAAATAAATAAATTGGATTTGTAAATGGCTTTGAAATAACCAGAATTTTCCAATATATAAATTGGAATGGATTTGAATGGAAATCATCTTTGGAATATTTCGATATTGGATTCCGTGATTATGTGGATATTGTTGAGGAATTTGGAAGATATAAATATCGTTATTCCCAATACGATATTTGTTGATTTCAGAATTTGATATTGAATACAAGCCGATACAATTTCTATTCAGAACCTTATATTTAATATAGAATTGGATTTTGGGTTTGTCGTGAATGGTGCCTATAATAACACTGTTCTTAAACCCAATGGAGAAAAGAATAAATCTTTTAATTAAGATTTAGTGAAGTTTTTCAATTAATTAATATTTAATTGGAATTGAATAAAAGAATTGGATTTTAGGTTTGCCGTGAATGATGTCTTCAATAACACTGTTCTTAAACCTGGTGAAGAAAAGAATAAATCTTTTAATTAAGATTTATCGAAGTTTTTTAATTAAATAATATTTAATTGGAATTGAATAAAAGAATTGGATTTTCGGTTTGTCGTAAATGATGTCTTCAATAACATTGTTCTTAAACCCCGTGTGAAAAGAATAAATCTTTTAATTACGATTATTAGAGTTTCCAATTATATCTAGTAATTGGAATAAAATGAAATGTGAATTGGATTTATTGTGAACTGTACTTTTAACGACATTCATTCTTTAACCCGATTAACAATGAAAATATAATTTGGAATTTACAAATCTTTTATTAAGATTTAAATGGAAATTTTCCAAAGTAAAGTTTTCCAATTCAATATATTAAATTGGAAATGAACGGAATTTGATTTGGTAATAATTGAGATGAGCTTTTGTGAATGAAGGCCGTTAATATATATGGAATTTAAAAGGCTTTGTCGCTATTCCATTTATATTATTAGTCTGACATGGGAATTTATATCGATCATATACTGTTATGATTTCCGTGTAGATTCCATTTTGATGGAAGATGATTTTGGGTTTATCGTATAATGTTTTAAATAACATTTGTTCTTTAACCCAGTTAAAGACGGGATTTATTTCCTAAGTTTGAATAATCATTAAGGAATGATTTTTAAGATTAAAACTGAACTAGAGTTTTAATGAATCTTTAATTAGATTAAAATGAGAATGAGATAATTAAATTTATTGAATTCATGAAATGATCGAGAGTGGAGTACCACCAGTTTTACTCCAAGTGATAGTTAAATCTTTAATTAGATTTGAACGTGAAATGGTAATTAAATATTACCAATAACATAGTGGGCGTTAGATATGGAGTGCTACCAGTTTTGTTCCATGGAATAAATAGGTTGGGATTGGAAAATAATAAATGATTATTGTGGTAAGTTCGATAATCTCGACTAGTTAATAAAATCTTTTGAAATTGATATCCAAAGGAAGATTAAAGAATAAATTTAAAAGAATTTATCTTTGATAAAATTAATGGGAACCTTTCCGTAATAGTGTGAATATTTTATTAAAATAATATTCTAAATTGGAATGAGGGGTATGATGTGTTTTTATAGCACTTGATTATTAATTATAAAATACGGGAGTTATTCGGAAAGACTGGGTTTAACCCATTCTGAATAATACTACGACGACTAAAGTCAACGATGAAGACGGTGGTTGAAGACCGGAGTTCTTCACATCGTTTGGATGATTACTGATGTCTTGATTGGGCTGTAAACCTAAGAGAAGATAATAAGTGGTGATCGTTCAGACGTACTTGGAGATCGACGCATATGCGAGGACCTCTCTCATGTATTGGACATATGGGACGAGGAATAAGGTGCCTCCGGTTTCGTTCAGACCCAGAACGGACTTGTAAATGGATGTGTGTCTTGGATTTCATTCTGTGCTAATTGATTTCTATTAAATATATATCTCTTTGGTGGCGGAGAATTTATTCTCTTGCTTAACACCCTTCTTTGAGACGTACGAGCTTAGAGGTTATATATTGATAGATATCAGTTGCATAGCGTGAATTGTCAGTATGGCATGCTAAGATGCAAATGATCAAGGCTTTTGTTGAAAAGTAGTGTCTTGTAGTTGATGATCAAAGAACAGCTTTAAATAGCATGGCTTTTTGTATAGGGTTACTTCGTGAGCCTCACACCCCGGTATGTACTAGAAACGGGAGAGGGTGGCAGGGAGGACATGCGTTTCTTTCTAGCTAGAAGTGATGTCATGGTATGGAGCGCAGACATTTTTACTTATGTGGATGTTGGAAGCGAGGTACCTCAGATATTGAGTCCCTAGTGACTCATATTTTATGCCCCACAGGGCAGGGAAACGTATTGTTCAGGAATAACTAATCCACTAAAGTATGTGTGGACCGGCCTTGCTGCTCCTAGGTGCAGTTGCGGCTGTATCCTGAGGCTCGGGCTAGAGAGTCTCGAATTCGATAAGGACGATCTCTTGCCTTGGTTCATGATGGAAATCCAAACTTCCAATACGACATTGTGCGGTTTTGATGTAGAACTAGTATGGCGACATGATATATGGTACCCATGTCGTCTATGATTGATACATTTATATTTGAAGTTGTTTTTGACACTAGGCACTTATAATATCAGATAATTTTGTTTTATACGTATTAAGCATGTTTGGCTATTATAAGGTAAAACTCTATCCTCTGGCTTGCGTTGCATTGTGTGATGGGACCTGAGTCTTATAATAGCTTCATTTTTCCAAAAGCATTGCGTTTTTTTTAATTTTAACAAAAATTCATGTGGAGTATACCTGTAACAGCCTGTATTATCCGTGAATATTAAAATAACAAAATTAAGAACACTTAATTTTTAGAAGAGGAATTAAGGAAAACGGGTTATGCTATTTCGTTCGTCTCGGAATTCTGCTTGAGATAGAGTCCGAATTTGCGTGAATCGGACTCCGTATGAAGAAGTTATGGAGGTTAGAAGTTTTCAAGTTTAAGCAGAAATTAAATAAAAATAACAATTAAATAATTAAAGCAGATTCGAATTTCAAAACTTCAGAAAACAGCTGAGCGGGAAATTTCCCGCTCAGGGGTGTCGACCCCCCCTCCCGCAAGGTCGACGCCTACGAACTAATCTGGACAGTGAAGATTTTCTGAGGTGTTAGGGAATATGTGTCATGTTATGGTTGGCTCTCTTGGGTTTGGATGGCTTTGATGACTCCTAGGTTGATCTAAAGGCCTAAAATAATCCTAAACTTCTATATAATCACCCCAAACCTAAACCCTAGACCTCATAACCATATTCTATGAAGTCGTCATGTTGTCCATGTCTAAGCTAGCCTAGCCTCCATCTTCTCCAATCTAGAAATCAAGTTAGAAAGCTCCAAACCAAATCCAAACTCGAGAATCAAACGTCTACATCAAGGGTTAAGCTTAACAAGTTCAAAAATCAGATCCTAGAATACAAGATTCGTTCTTTTTTCTGTAACTTCAGTTATTATTCAGATTTGAACACCTAATAGAAATCATGACTGTAATAATCGAATCTAGAACTATGCCTAATCCTGGTTCATGCTTATCCTTTTGTCAAATCTAAATTTGCTATGCCTATGAGACTATTGTGATTGATATAATGAAACCTATCATGCCTATGAGACTGTTGTGATTGATATAATGAAGCATATCATGCCTACGAGACTGTTGTGATTGACATAATGGAGCCTATCATGCCTATGAGACAGTTGTGATTGATATGATGGAACCTATCATGTTGTACATCCTATGCCTATGAGACTATTGTGATTGATATAATGGAACTTATCATGTTGTACATCAGAACTAGTTATTCTCTTAAGTCCAATTTTATCTAATCTTTGTACCTATGGTGTAAATTGCTTAGCTTTCCCACACTTATTGTCAATGTATAACATGCCTATTGGAAACATGATTCTTGAATTGGGTACACCTTTACATGCCTATTTTTCCATGTCAATTCTTATGCTCCTTCTCTATTTTTCCCATTTTATTTTCTTTTATGAATACTGGATTCGTTCGGAACTTAGATTGAATCTTGTTGTACGTGCGATTATAACACGGGAAAATTGGGTATAATATAATTGATTGACATAGAAATGTGTTTATTTTATGCTCTTATATCTTATCTTTTGTATATAAATAAATATTACTTGGGTATTGTTTTGTTACTTTTACAGATATTCCAACCCAGCCCGCATGCAACCAGAAATGTAGAAAAATAGAGTTCAATTTGCTGTGTATTTGCATTTTGAAGAATTGTAGATGAAGATATCACATCTGGTTGCAGTTGGACAAGAAAAGGATTGATAACAAGGCTTTGCACATCACAAATCAATGAAGAAGTGTCAAGGAAGCAAGAGGAAAAGAGAAAAGGCCCAAATTTGCTTTATTTATCTAAGGCCCATTTATGTTTCTCATTGTAAACTAATTAGTGATGTAATGACAAGGCCCAGTTATCATTAGGGTTAGGGTTTGGCTATCTACCCTATATATACCCTTGTAATGGCATTGTAGCCACCATCTCATCTCTTATTCCATTGTTTTAATAAAAGTTCTTCTTTCTCTTTTATTTTCTGCATTTTTTTTGTTTTCTTAGCAACTAGTGTTGTCTATACGATTAGATTCGGTAGAACACTATTTGTATTTTGCACTTATTTGCATTAGTGATTTACCGTCTGATTAGATTCAGCGGTAATCCTAATTTTAATTCCTGGTTGTTATTTCAATTTCTGCAATTTCAATTTCTGCTTTTATTGTTTTCTTAGGTCAAATTGGATTTGATTAGATTCAAATCTAATTCATAGTTTTATTTCTTTTCCATTGAAATTGTGATTGATCGTCGGTTCAGTTAGATCTGTTCTGAATCAAATTACAGTTTTAATTTTGTTTTGTTTTATTTTCAAAAGCAACCTCCAAAGTATTGTCTAACTCGCCCAAGAGATTAGATAAATAATTTGATTTAATTCACTTCCCTGTGTTCGACCTGTATGCTACACACCTGTATGCTTGCAGAATTTATTACAAATGTCGCGCTTTTCTAATTCATAAACTAGCGTCGATCAAGTTTTTGGCGCCGTTGCCAGGGAGGTAACGATTAAATTTTATTATTTATTTAATCTCCGATTCGTGTTAGTTTTTGTTTATAATTTTCTTTTGCTTTCTTGTATATATATACATAAAAAAAATTCTCTTGATTGGTTAGATTTGGTATTGTTCAATGGTACCATAATCTTCCAAATAAGAAAAAAAATATCCGTCAAATTTTCCTTTATTTCTTTCCTTTTCCTCCCGTCATTTTCTCTTCTTTTACAATCTCTTTCCTTAAAAAAATTACAAATTTCTCTCTATTTTCTTTCTTTTCCTCTTGTTCTCACCAATTTGCACAATTTCTTCCATCACCAAGGCAAATCCACCTTCAACCGCCATCATCTCACCAACATCCACTTCATAACAATCACGGCAGCACCTTCATTTTCCTCGTCACATCCAGTTCGCTCCACAAACCTCCACAAACCCCATCCTGAGGGCTTCACCAAATCGTGTATTGAACACCCTATTTCCTGCACAACTATTTCTCAAACTCCCTCTCAATCAAGCCATCTCTAATGCATCACCAAGTTCAATTCAGTTCCAACCTCAACCTTTGCTGATCACCAAGTTTTGGCCGTCACCAAACCTACAATACACAAACCACCTTCACCAAATCATCTTCCTATCAAGCCACTGTCAACTACACAGCATCAACAAACACCCTGCCCAAATCATCACGTAACTTGCTGCTCCCACCACATCGTCGCATACGCAAAACACTCTGATCCAGAAAACCCAAACGTACCATATTAAAGAACCAGATCGCAACAGTGCCCAATCATCAACCGAAATCCGTATTCACAAATCATACGCCATCTTCAGTCCAGGAAATCATCAGCCTCCTTGCAGCAACCGATCTATACATCTTCCTCAATCCCAAACACAATTCGCAGAACCCAATTCGAAGACCCTCTTCGTTACTACTGCGAACCCTCCAAACCACAGTCACCACTCAGCAGTTCGAACCCGAATGCCCTCACCATCGGAATTCAGAACCCTCCTCGATAACACAGCTATTTAATTATTGAGAACGGAAAAGGCTGTGTCTATTTATTTATTTTTATTTTTTTTAGTTTGGGGAAGAAGAGAAAGGGGTACTGCAAATAAGGAACGGGCGTGGTTTTGGGAAATCTAGGAAATAAGGGGAAAGGGAAGTGCAGGCGTGCCTTTGGGTTCTTGGTGGGTGACGTGTCCCTTGTTTTTTCTGGTTTGCATATGTTAAAAAAAATGGAAAATGATTTGTTTCTTGTAATAAGGGGGTGCGATTTTTCTTTCTGATTTCATTCGGTCTTGGGTAGTTTGATAATTTTTTTTTTTTACAGGATTAGGGTTTAATTGACTTTTTGTTTTGCGGTCGAACGGTCTGTTGATATAGAGCAAGTTTGTTTCCTTGTTTGGTCACGTATACACTAGGCTTTGAAAGTTGCTTCGATTTGTAGAGCTTCTCACTTGTCTGTCTTGGTTTATTTGTCAAAGTTAAAAGTTATGCTAGGTTAATATTTTTTTTCTTCACGTTTCAGTAGGTCAGTTGTGTGGTTTGTTGCTTTGTTTTATTTTGTTTTCTATTTTTAGTTTGCATTTTCCTTTGTTCCCCCAAAAAAAAAAAACGGAGAATTTTTCAAAAACATGTACAGCTGAAATTTAAAAAAAAAGGAGCCCGAACCCGTGCCGCAGCGCAGTCAAGCAATTAATAGAAGGGGACAACAACGGAAATCAGCGAAGGATTCAGACGGGTTGGAGCGATTGCACACCAAGTGGGGTGTGAACGCGCTAGCGCTACCAAATTTCACTAGAGGACTGCCGATCAAGGTGATAAATTTTTAAAACTCTACAGGTGCTCTGCAGCAAAGGAAAAAATATATATAGGAAATTGTTGTAAAAATTTTCTGCAGGGGCAACGGCTTGAATGTAAATTTTAATTCTGCAATTTATATTTCTGTGTCTGTTCTATGACTGATATTTCTGAATTTGTGGTGAGGAACAGTTTTCCATAACTAATCACTCTCATCGATTTTCAATTTTAACACGTGATTTTGATTTTCAAAATAATATAACTGAAAAGTGGTGCTTTGTGAAGTTGACTGCCTCGTACAATTGGATCGCGGATATATATTAGTTCAATTTATTGAACTTTTAGCAAAAGAGGTTGCATACTACCCGTAAAACATTGGTCGTATCCCTTAGTTTTATACTATACGTGAACGGCCATAAGACCCTCTTCCCCCTTCCAATTGAGTCAGTTAATTAATAGAGCACAACTCATTATTTTATATCATTTTGAATTGAGAATAATTTCTGTCTTGCCGTGATTTCATTTCAAATGTCTAATTCAAAAAAATCATTGAGAGAAATGTGGGATAATAATCGAAGTAGACGTCCTCTTGAAGAGTATGAGTATGAATTGCAACTCATGAAACAAGATTTTCCAAAATTTCGTGAGCCCAATGTCAACAATTTTCAAAATTTTCCAACTGACCAACATTTTCAAAATCATAGATATAATCGAAATGATGATTTCAATTTAAATAATTTCGATTATGGGTCACATCCACATCAAAACGGTTTTGAATCGCAAAATAGCTTTGATCCACATCAGTATGGGGTTGGAAACCAATTCGAAAATAATTTTGAAAATGATTTTCAAATCGATCAAAATTTTCAAAACTACAACCCATATCAACATCTTGAAAATGACCAAAATTGCAATTTTCACTCGAATTTTAACAGTTTTGGTTATGAACAAAATTTCTATGATCAAAATGATTTCCAACATCATTGTCAGTTTTCTGAAAATTCAAACAACTACCACATTGGAAATAATATTGATTGTGAAATTGATGTGGATTATAATTTTGAAAATCAGGAAATTCCAAACGAGAGCTCTCAAATCAACGATCGTCTTAACATTTTTAGAGAGCGGGTAGAAAGGCTAGATAGACAGCTTAATGAAAAAGATAGAAAGATGGATGAACTTCTTTGTTTATTGACATCTTTGAAAGAACAACGAGAGCAACAAAATCAAATTCAAACAAGCGATGAATCAGGAAATAATCCATTCTTTGCTGACATTGAAAATTTTCAAATGACGACTTTTGAAATTGAGAATAATCATCTTGATGAAGTTTTTCAAAATTCAACCAATGATTTGAACTTCAACTCTTTTCAGGAAGAAGATTTAAGCTTAAATTTTGATCTTCATCTTTCAGGCTGTCAGAAACTTGAAATTTTTGAAATTGAACCAAATGAAAATGTTGAATTTTTCAAAAATTCAAATGTGGAAAAGGATTTTAACGAACATGAATTCTTCGGATTGTACGAGGATGAGTTGCCAAATGAGGAAGACGTAGATTCAAGTCACGAGTTCGAAAATTTTAACTTTGAGGAAATTTCAAACGAACTTGAAATTGTCAGTGTCGAAAACATGTTGTCCAGTAATGAAATTGAGAAATGTGATCACATAGTCTTGAACAACACTCAGAATTTAAATTTTACGATTGCAACTGAGTTCATATACGATCACAAATTTTTGAGCAATTATACTGATAAATTTGTTGAGCACATGAATTGTTTTTGGAATGTTGGCTTGATTGAAAAACTTCTTGTTAGGACGACCTTGAATATTTATCTCCTGGACCACAAATCGAGGTATAAAGATGAGATGGTTTTTAAAAACTCTTGCTTGTTAGAAAACATGTCTAGACGTAGTGGGAATGGGATTCATCGGGCTAGAACCAAGTGTGGGGGGAAAAGTTGGTGGAACTCTTTGCATCGCATACATCGCAAACACATATATCATTGTACATATGATCCATTTCTCCATATAGTTAAACTGCATTTCATTTTACAAATAATTTTGCAATTAATCCATCTCTGGGTACGATCTTTCAAATTTAGAAAAAAAATTACAGTGTGGACACTGTTTAGTTCTAGTGTGGGGGGAGTCTGCATTTCACTCATTTTTCATTTTTTTCTTTATTTTTCTTTCTTTTCATTTTCATCATTTAAATAGGACCTTCATGCATTTTAGACTGTAATAACATACCATAATTTTTTTTTTTTGAAATACGACTCATTTTCAATTGATACAGCAAAATAAGTTTACAATTTTTAGCCAGTTGATAGTATTTTTCTCTCTCAACTTAGATCGAATAGGAAATATAATGAAAAGTTTAATTTTGAGGGATAATAGTGTAACCGGTACATAGGGAGACTCTTAGGTGATGGCCATGAAATCTATTCTATATTGTAGACTTTGTTTAAATAAGTGGAGGACTTAAAATACTTATAATGGCTTGTCTAAGTTTTGTTAAGTTGAATTCGCGTAACTCTCTTTTTGTGCTTATAAATTCAATAATAATAGTATTCCAAGGGTATCCAACATTGCTTGTATATCGAGCGTTGGTGTGCAAACCCGCCAAGCTCTATCCGACACGTTGTTGACAAAGTCAGCGTTGGAATATCGGTACAACTTGTACCGGGCTCACCCAAGTACTATTGGAGATGGGATAGATGATGTTATTGTCTAGACATTTGATTATCTCCTCCTTGACCACTTCTCTCATGTTTGGGTTTAATCGCCTTTGAACCTCACGGGTGGGTTTAGCCTCATCAACTAAATGTATGCGATGTTCCACAATTGATGGGCTAATTCCTTTTATATCGCTAATTTCCCATCCCAAGGCGTCTTTATTTTCCCGTAAAACTTCCAAAACTTTTTCTCCTTGGTCTTCGGTAAGATCGGAGGCCAAGATTACGGGAAAAGTTTTTGAAGAGTCTAGGTAGGCATACTTAAGGTCTGGTGGCAAGGGTTTGAGGTCTAACTTAGGAAGTTCTTGTGTATCAACATTGGTCAACATTCCTAGGTTAGATTCAGGTGACGAAGTGTCAGAGTCAAGAATTTTGTTTAGTTCAGAAATGTATTCGAGTTCATCGAAATCAGAGTCGAAATGGTCAAGACACATTTTCAAGGCTTCAGAAGTGTCGCTAGAGGTTTCATCAACTGTGGTTTGAATCATGTCAATTTCATCGATCTCAAAATCCCTAGGTTGTTTGTTGAGATTAAAAATGTTTAGCTCAATGGTTAGGTGCCCGAAGGAAAGTCGAAGCTGACCATTCCTACAATTGATGACAACATTAGAGGTTGCTAAGAAAGGGCGTCCTAAGATCAATGGTATTTGAACGTTGGGATTTGAGACAGGCTCTGTTTCTAGCACTATAAAATCGACAGGGAAGTAAAACTGTTCGATCTGTATCAAGACGTCTTCGATAATTCCCAATGGCTTTTTGACAGATCGATCGGCTAGTTGAAGAGTGATGTTTGTTGGTTTAATCTCCCCTAGTCCAAGTTGACGATAGACACTATAAGGGAGAAGGTTGACACTGGCACCAAGGTCGAGGAGGGCACGAGAGATGTGAGTGTTTCCTATTTTACAATCAATCGTAGGGCAGCCAGGGTCTTTTACTTGACTGGGGCAAGATTCGAAAGAACAGAGCTTGTATTTGCAGTTAGAAAGGCGGTTTTTGGGACATTGGTCGCACGTTTTTGTGTGCACAATTCCTTAAGACATTTAGCATATTGAGGGATTTGTTCAATGGTGTCTAAAAGAGGAATGTTCACATGGACTTGTTTGAAAATTTCCAAAATTTTATCGAAATTTGCCGCTTTCTTCTTATTATTGAGCCTATGAGGAAAAGGAGCTACTAGTTCTTTGACTCTGCGATGAGTTTCATCATTCGAAGAAGAAGGTTTATCCAAGGAAAGAGAAGGTGGTAAGGTTGTAGAAGATGGAATGTTGGTATTGCCAACAATATTTTTCGAAGGTGGGTCGGGTTTGCCGATACTGGGAGAAGAACTGTTGGGATTGCCAACACTTGAGGGAACTTGAGGTTTGGAAGAAATGACATTCAAAGCCAATGGGTGATCATCAAGATTAGGGGTTGGGGTCGAGTTAGAAGGTTCGTCAGGGTCGTCCACGTTATTATCAATCCTCTTTCCAGATCGAAGAGTTGTAATAGCGTTGACTGGATTATGGTTTTCGTCCTCACAAGAATTTACAGCACGAGAGTTATATTTTGGATTCACCTCGGGTTGACTAGGAAATTTTCCCTTCTCATGAGTTTTCATAAATTCCTTCATCATATTAAACATTTGGTCCATTTTAGCGTCTTGCGAGTTTATTTTAGCTTCGTAAGAGTTCATCTGTTTTTCTAGACGCCCAATATCTTGTGATGGTGAGAAGATTGAGATGATTGGGTCGATGATTGAAAATTGGGGTGCCTATAAGGTTGTTTGGATTGAGGTGTAGTTTGAGAGGTTTGAGAATTGGGAGGTGGACCTTGGTAATTCGGATTGGGAATAAAGGGTTGCACGTGAGATGGGTTAGCCGAATTATTGGGGTTCGACCAGGAAAAATTTGGATGGTTCCTCCAACCAGGGTTGTACGTTGATGAGTAAGGATTATTTTGAGCTATGGCATTGGCTTGTTCTTGAGAGTAATAGTGGGGTAACCCTTCTCCGGCTTGAGGAGTTTGATTTTCTAAAGGAATTTGATTTGGGTCCACGACATGCACTCCTCTAGTAGAAGTACGAATGGGAACACGGATTGATTCCCACTGCATGTCCTTTTCAGAATAATCTTCTAAAAACCGCCAAGCTTCATCAGCTGTTTTAGACATAAAGTCTCCTCCACACATTGATTCTAGTTGAGTTCTAGTCTGATAGTTTAGCCCTTCATATGCAATTTGACATAAGTGATCTTTTAGAATTCCATGATGAGGGCAACTATATAATAGCTGGTTGAATCTCTCAAAGTATTTTGAAAAAGTTTCCCCCTCATTTTGACAAAATTGGTTTATCTCGGTTCGGATTTTTAGAGTTTTATGGAAAGGGAAAAACTTTTTCAAGAATGCAGTGACAAATTCATCCCAACTTCTTATGGAATGTCGTGGAAGAGAATTTAGCCATCTTTTAGCGCTTTCAAGTAGTGCAAATGGAATTAGCCTTAGCTTGATCGATTCGTTAGATAGTTGTTGCATTTTTGTTGTGGAGGCATACAATTCAAATTCACTTAGAAATTCATAAGCATTTTCAGACCCAGTAAATTTTGGTACCCCTTGGATAAAAGAATGTTTCAGCTCAAAATTGTTTCCTTCAGCTGGTGGGAACACAATGATAGATGGTTGAACGGTCCTAGTAGGATAACATCGATCACGAAGAGACAAAGGTCTATCCACTTGGATATTGAGATTTTGAAAATTTTGATTTATTTGATTTTGATCCCCAAAGTTTGGAAAATTTTGATTCACTCGATTTTGATCCAATTCGGTTGGAAAATTTTGGTTGATTCGAGAACCCCTAGGAGAATTTTGTTGGCTAACACTTTTTTCACTCATTGTTGTTAAATGCAAGCACAGAAATTAGCTACAATGAAGTTTTCTGTCCTTATTGGCTCTTAACCCAAAATTATAAAGTGATGCGTTTGATTACTTAGATCAAAAGATTTCTCAGCCAGTTAACGAACAGGAGTTATCGGTGCACCAGGAATCACCCTAGCAATGCAGCCGAAGGTTTAAGTACCGTCAGAGTAACAACCGATATAATATTTACGAATCACCGTAATATTTATAAACGGTTATTTCTCTGCCGTAGTCTAGACACCGAGAAATAATTCGTTCCAAATGAATCAACTATCACAATATAATTAAGCCCTAGATGAGCCCGTGACTCCCTTAAGTCCAACGTCTAACCGTTATTCTTAGTCAAATTATACGATGAAATGCAATTTGTGGGCTAAGGAAAGGGTGATGAAATCCCTCACCTTATGTGAATTGGGGTATTGCCCTTAACAGAATGAATAAAAAATGCAGAAACAACAGCAATCACACAAAACAATTGCAGAAATTAAAAATTGTACATTCAAAGCCGCTGCCCCTGCAGAAAATTTTTACAACAATTGTCTATATATTTTTTTCTTTTGCAGCAGAGCACCTGTAGCGTTTTTAAAATTTTCTCACCTTGATCGGCGGCCCGTCCAGTGAATTTGGGAAGCGCTAGCGCGTTCACACCCCACTTGGTGTGCAACCGCTCCAACAATTCAAATTTTTGTTTGCTTCGTTCGACTTCAGATCTTTGAATCCCTTGTTCCTTTGTTCGAATTCTTTCTTCCCTTTGGTATTTGATTTTTGATGACTATTTTTTTTTGGAATGAAAAAAAAAACGAGATAACACAAACGAAAAGAAAATAAAAATTGACTATGACTAAACCTGAAACTAGAGTAAAAAGTTAGAAAGAAAAAAAAATATTAGCTAAAAATAAAAATAAAGAAAAGCTAAGCAACTTGTCACAAATTTTCAATATAAATCAAGTTTTCAAATGTTAAATTCCAGTTTGGCCAGTTAGTTCGGTCGATAACATAGTGCAGCCATGAAATAAATTCTTAGTTTGCTTGGCATAGTTTGCAAAGTGGTATTCTAATTTTCTCATGTATGGCTAGTCAAATCAATAAGGTCAAGAAGTGTTTGGGTATCATCGCTTATTCTTTGTTCTATAAAATTTTAAGATTTATGATTAAGTACATACACCTAAAAAGACCAAGGTTTACCACCCATGCACTGCCTCGCGGACTAACGGAGAGTGGGTAAAGAGCTTGGCGGATTGTGCAGGCCGACTTTGACTTTGTCAACAACGTGTCGGTAATCCTTAGGTGTCCAATCCCATAAAATGAGACCAAGATATTCCAACTTTGACTTTGTCAACAATGTGTCGGATAGAGCTTGGCGGGTTTGCACACCAACGCTTGATATACAAGCAATGTTGGATACCCTTGGAATACTATTATTATTATTATCGAAAATATAAGCACAAAAGAGAGTTATGCGAATTCAACTTAACACAACTTAGTTTTAAAGATTTGAAAAGCCAATATAAGTATTTTAAGTCCTCCACTTATTTAAACAAAGTCTACAATATAGAATAGATTTCATGGACATCACCTAAGAATCTCCCTATGTACCGGTTACACTATTATCCCTCAAAATTAAACTTTTCATTATATTTCCTATTCGATCTAAGTTGAGAGAGAAAAATACTATCAACTGGCTAAAAATTGTAAACTTATTTTGCTGTATCAATTGAAAATGAGTCGTATTTCAAAGAAAAAAAATTTATGGTATGTCACTACAATCTAAAATGGCTGAAAATAAAAAGAAATAAAAAAAACAAAGAAAAATGAAAATGGATGAAATGAAGACTCCCCCCCACACTTGATTGAGACAGTGTCCCAACTGTCTAAGGCAGAAAAACAAAAATAAAAAAAATGGAAAAGAAAAATAAATGAGAAAGAACGTGTACCACCTGATTTCATGGTGGATGATCATGCAGATCGATGGAGTCATCATCGTCATATTGCTCGAATTCCAAAAATGGTTTCAGTCGTTGACCGTTTACTTTGAAGACTTTTCCATCCCTAGGATTTTCAATTTCAACCGCTCCATGAGGGTATACTGTTTTCACGACATAAGGTCCAGTCCATCGAGATCTGAGTTTTCCTGGTAACAAGTGAAGTCTAGAGTCGTATAAAAGAACTTTTTGACCTACGTTGAATTCCTTACGAAGTATGTTTTTGTCGTGTTGGGCTTTGGTTCTTTCTTTGTAGATTTTCGCATTTTCATATGCCTCATTTCTTAATTCCTCTAATTCAGAAATTTGTAACTTCCTGTGTGAGCCGGCTTTTTCTAAGTCAAAGTTCAAAAATTTTATGGCCCAAAGAGCACGATGCTCTAATTCAAGAGGTAAGTGACAGGCCTTTCCAAAGACTAATCGATATGGTGACATCCCTAGATTGGTTTTATAAGCAGTGCGAAAAGCCCAAAGTGCATCAATCAGTTTTACGGACCAATCTTTTCTATTGGAATTCACGGGTTTCTCAAGAATTTGTTTGATTTGTCTATTGGAAACTTCTACTTGTCCACTAGTTTGTGGATGGTAAGGTGTTGACAGCTTGTGTGTGATTGAGTATTTCTTGAGCAAGGACTCAAAAGCACGATTACAGAAATGAGTGCCATTATCGCTAATGATAGCCCGAGGTGTACCAAAGCGTGAAAAGATGTTTTCTTTGAGGAATTTGACAACAACCTTGTTGTCGTTGGTTTTGGTCGGAATGGCTTCAACCCATTTTGAGACATAATCTACCGCAAGTAAGATGTAAAGATTCCCAAATGAATTAGGGAATGGTCCCATGAAATCGATGCCCCAAACATTGAATAACTCAATCACTAAAATGGGGTTGAGAGGCATCATGTTTCGCTTAGAGATTCGACCCGTTCTTTGACATCGCTCACATTTAGAGCAAAATTCGAAAGCGTCACGGAAGAGTGTGGGCCAATAAAAACCGCTTTGCAAAACTTTTGCAGCAGTTTTTCTTGCTCCAAAATGACCGCCACAAGCATGGTCATGTGAGAAAGAGAGAATACTTTGGTGTTCATGATCGGGCACACAAATTCGAATGATTTGGTCTGGACAGTATTTGAAAAGATATGGGTCGTCCAAATAGAAGTTTCGAACTTTTGAGAGAAATTTTTGTTTATCTTGTGTCGACCTTTCAGCGGGTGTTTGATGTGTGACAAGATAATTCACAATGTCAGCGTACCAAGGGGTGTTAGAGATCGAAAGGAGTTGTTCATCAGGAAAGTAGTCATCGATTTGGGTGTCGTTATCATTTTCGTGCACAATTCGAGAGAGATGATCAGCTACGACATTTTCAGAACCCTTTTTATCTCGTATTTCTATATCGAATTCTTGAAGAAGAAGGATCCAACGAATCAAGTGGGCCTTGGCATCCTTTTTAGAAAGCAAATATCGTAGGGCAGCATGGTCAGTGTATTCCAAGGGTATCCAACATTGCTTGTATATCGAGCGTTGGTGTGCAAACCCGCCAAGCTCTATCCGACACGTTGTTGACAAAGTCAGCGTTGGAATATCTTGGTCTCATTTTATGAGGTTGGACACCTAAGGATTACCGACACGTTGTTGACAAAGTCAAAGTCGGCCTGCACAATCCGCCAAGCTCTTTACCTACTCTCCGTTAGTCCGCGAGGCAGTGCATGGGTGGTAAACCTTGGTCTTTTTAGTTAGGTGTATGTACTTAATCATAAATCTTAAAATTTTATAGAATAAAGAATAAGCGATGATACCCAAACACTTCTTGACCTTATTGATTTGACTAGCCATACATGAGAAAATTAGAATACCACTTTGCAAACTATGCCAAGCAAACTAAGAATTTATTTCATGGCTGCACTATGTTATCGACCGAACTAACTGGCCAAACTGGAATTTAACATTTGAAAACTTGATTTATATTGAAAATTTGTGACAAGTCGAGGTATCCAAAATAAAATCAACTGGTTAGAAATTATTTACTTAATTTGTTGTACCACTTTCCTGAAATAAGTCGTGTTGTCATTTTCCGTTTTTATTTTTTTTCATATGTCCATTGCATTCATGTAGTTCATTCGAATCATAGCATACTGCATTGGGATTTTGTGGGTAGTATCCGCTGAAAACCCTCATGAGACACCACTCGTCCTACTAGGGACACCTAGAGGTTCAACGGCTTGTTGCATACGCTCAATGCAATCGTGTTTCCTACGAAAGTGTGACCTATCTAGTTAGTTTTTCATTTTCTTTTTACTCGAGGACGAGTAAAAGATAAGTGTGGGGGTATTTGATTGACATAGAAATGTGTTTATTTTATGCTCTTATATCTTATCTTTTGTATATAAATAAATATTACTTGGGTATTGTTTTGTTACTTTTACAGATATTCCAACCCAGCCCGCATGCAACCAGAAATGTAGAAAAATAGAGTTCAATTTGCTGTGTATTTGCATTTTGAAGAATTGCAGATGAAGATATCACATCTGGTTGCAGTTGGACAAGAAAAGGATTGATAACAAGGCTTTGCACATCACAAATCAATGAAGAAGTGTCAAGGAAGCAAGAGGAAAAGAGAAAAGGCCCAAATTTGCTTTATTTATCTAAGGCCCATTTATGTTTCTCATTGTAAACTAATTAGTGATGTAATGACAAGGCCCAGTTATCATTAGGGTTAGGGTTAGGGTTTGGCTATCTACCCTATATATACCCTTGTAATGGCATTGTAGCCACCATCTCATCTCTTATTCCATTGTTTTAATAAAAGTTCTTCTTTCTCTTTTATTTTCTGCATTTTTTTTGTTTTCTTAGCAACTAGTGTTGTCTATACGATTAGATTCGGTAGAACACTATTTGTATTTTGCACTTATTTGCATTAGTGATTTACCGTCTGATTAGATTCAGCGGTAATCCTAATTTTAATTCCTGTTTGTTATTTCAATTTCTGCAATTTCAATTTCTGCTTTTATTGTTTTCTTAGGTCAAATTGGATTTGATTAGATTCAAATCTAATTCATAGTTTTATTTATTTTCCATTGAAATTGTGATTGATCGTCGGTTCAGTTAGATCTGTTCTGAATCAAATTACAGTTTTAATTTTGTTTTGTTTTATTTTCAAAAGCAACCTCCAAAGTATTGTCTAACTCGCCCAAGAGATTAGATAAATAATTTGATTTAATTCACCTCCATGTGTTCGACCTGTATGCTACACACCTGTATGCTTGCAGAATTTATTACAAATGTCGCGCTTTTCTAATTCATAGACTAGCGTCGATCAATAATTGAGTAAATTTTGGGCATAACAAGTGAATGTGGCATAAAACTTGTACTGACTACACTTGGGGAATATTGACATAAAAAACCTAAACTTGGACACATATGACAAATATGTAAATTGGCTAATGATGAACATGCCTAACCCGAGGTTAGATTGAGTTGCGGTGTAAGACTGCTCGGAACCGCCCGGCACATCCAGCGACCGCAACAATATAGATCTAATGAGAGAGGTTAGCGCATTAAGCCCAAAAACCCGAGGTTAGATTGAGTTGCGGTGTAAGACTTCCCGGAACCACCCGGCACATCCAGCAACCACAACAATATAGATCTAATGTGAGAGGTTGGTGCTATAATGAATAAATTAAAGCTAAGGGACAGACAGGTGATTGACATAGAAATGTGTTTATTTTATGCTCTTATATCTTATCTTTTGTATATAAATAAATATTACTTGGGTATTATTTTGTTACTTTTACAGATATTCCAACCAAGCCCGCATGCAACCAGAAAAGTAGAGAAATAGAGATCAAATTGCTATATATTTACATTTTGAAGAATTGTAGATGAAGATCTCACATCTAGTTGCTGTTGGACAAGAAAATTATTGATAAAAAGGCCATGCACATCTCAAATCAAGGGAGGCTTGTCAAAGAACCAAGAGGAAAAGAAAAAAGGCCAAAAATTTAATAGATTTAACTAAGGCCCATTTGAGATTCCCATTGTAAACTAATTAGTGATGTAATGGCTAGACCCATTTGTAATTAGGGTTGGGGTTTGGTTATCTCCTATAAATACCATTGTAATATCATTGTAGCCACCATCCTATTTTCTCTTCTTCTCCATTAATAAAGTTTCTAGTTCTCTTTTATTTTCTTGCATTTTTCTTTTTCTTAGCAATTGTTGTTGTCTTCACAATTAGTTTTGGTAGAACACCAATTGTATTTTACATTTTTTTATTAGCGATTAGTCGTTTGATTAGTTTCAATGACAATCCTAACTTTATTTTTTGTTGTTCTTCTTTTCCTGCAATTTTAATTTCTGCATTTTATTTCTGTTTTGCATTTTAATTTCCAATTGATAATTGTGATTTGATCTTCGGTTCAATTAGATTTTTTCTGAATCGGATCGAAGTTTCAATTTCGTTTGCTTTCAAAACCAACCTCAAAGATTTGTCTAACTCGCCCAAGAGATTATTTAAATAATTTGATTGAATTTGCCTCCCTGTGTTCGACCTGTATGCTACACACCTGTGCGCTTGCAGTATTTAATTTAAAATTCGCGTTTTTCTAATTCATAGGAAAGCGACGAACAAGTTTTTGGCGCCGTTGCCGGGGAGGTAACGATTAAATTTTGTTATTTATTTAATTTCCGATTCGTGTTAGTTTTTATTTTCTTTTCTTTTCTTTTCTTTTCTTTTGTTGTATATATATATATAATCTTGTTTGTGATTTGATATATCAATTTCATTGGTACAATCATCCACTAACCAAGAAAGAAAAAAAACTTGCCTTTTTTTTCCTTGCAGCCTTCTTTCTCATTTTCAATAACTTCTTTCCCTTTTTTTATTTATTTATTTCTTCCCTTTCTACACACTCTTTCCTTTTCACAAATTAAAAAAAAACTTGCAATTTTTTTTATTGCTTTCCTATTACAACTCTCTCTCACTTCCTCTAATCTCTCTTTCCATATTTCTTCTTTATTCTTCATATTTCTCCATCACCAATCCTTCAAAATACATCTGCCATACAAAGTTCAATTGAACAATCCTCCTCCACTCATTCTTGCCTTGTGCAAATTTTGCAAATTTTTATTTGTTTCCCTTTCCCTTTCTTGCTTTGTGCACCTTCTGTTTATCCTTTTCTTGTCAGAAACCAACCTTGTTTCCCTTCTTGATCTTATTTCCTTTTTTCTTTCATTTATTTATTTCAATTTTACAACTTTTCTCTCTCTTTCAAAAAAAACCTTTCAATTTTTCTTTATTTCTTTCCATATTTCCATTTTCTTCTCAATCTTCTACATTCTCTTCCTTCTTTTACAATTTTTTGTTTAAAAAAATTTATTATTGTTTTCCTTTTCTTTTTTTTATTTCCTTTCTTGTGTTTCTTTTGCCTTAAAGTTCTCTGCACACCACCATAATACAGCAAACGATCCACCATTCCTTTCTTTCTTAATATCTCTACTTTCTTTATATTTTTCTGTTTCATATTTCTTCTGCCGTAATTTTTTTCCCCATCTCCATCCTCCATCTCAATTCATCACCATCCCTTGTCCCAACCCGAAAACCACACAACGTCACAAACCCAGTTTGACCATCTTCACCCTTGCTGTACTCGACCTCCATCAGATCTTAAACCACCTTTTCAAACCCCTTCCATCACGCCACAAAATCCATCACCGAATTCAATTCGCTACTGCCTACATCTTCATCGTCTTCCACCTCTGAATCCCACTTGCTCAACATTCCTAAAACCATCTTCTTCCCACATCATACGAACTTCTGACCTCCACTCATCTCCATCAGCCAAGCAACCGAAACCCTCATCACGCAACAATCCTGTAACCACCATTGCAAACCCATGGAATCCTTGATTCGAAAACCACCAGGGCAATCACAAAGCCCTCAACTTTTGACACCAACCAGCCTTACCCACAAACTAACAGCCGAACAACTCTTGACTGTACCACATACAAGCCCTACATCAATTTCAGAAAATTCTGATTCACAGACATCGACCATCGTTCCGCCCTTTCTACCCTTAGCCGATTCAAATTTCGAACCCAATACCCGATATAATAAAAAAAAAAGAAGTTTTTATTGGGTTTCATGCGTATTGCTTGTACTGCGTTGCATTCTTTTATAATTGGGGATGTTATTTTGGTTTCCTAATCGCATTTTTGGCAAGATTTGCTTCCTGGTTTTGTATGGTTACTTTGGGAAACAAATAATATAAAGGGGCATGGTATTCTTCACATATTTGGAAGTGTTGTTTGTATTGGGAGAGAAAGATCGATGGTTAATTAATTTGAGTGGTCCAAATTTTGTTGGTGCGTGGGTCTCTTGTGGTACTCATCAGTTTAATTTTTTTATTTTCTTGGTGCGTGAGTCTAGGTTGAGTCTGATTCTATTTTTGTTTTTTTTAAGTTCTTTCCTTTGAGTCTTAATTTAGTTATTAAGTTTAGTATTTTTGGGTTTTGTCGAGTCAGAGTTTTGTCAAATAGATCCTTGAGTCTAGTTTTTATTTTTTTTTCAAAGCTGAATTGTTTTGCTTGTTTTATTTTTTTTAGTAAGCCCGTTTTTAGGATTAGTTCTTTTTTTTTTCTTTAGGCTTAGTTATCTTATCTTGTTTAGTTATTTTATTTTATTTTATTTTCTCGATCTAGTTTCTTTTTAGTACTCTATTTTTTTTCTCCTCCTGCATCCTTTAGTTCAAAAAGAAAAAAGACAAGAAAAGAAATAGAGAGAGAACCAAATACAGAAGCGAGAAAAGAAGTCAAGCATCAAATAGGGAATTCCTCAGTCAAGCGATTTGCAAACGACAAGATTTTATTCGTTCAAGCTATTCAATTGATCTCGACGGACTGCCATACCCAGTTCTGTAAAATTTTCTTAACTCTACAGGTTCTGGAGCTGCAATGAAAAAAATATAGAACTTGCTTGTAAAAATCTTTTATAGGGGCGACGGCTTGTTTATACATTTTTTTAATTTTTGCAGTTATTATTGTCTGATTGTTGTGATTGGCTGGAATTTCCATAACTGCTGTCATCATACTCATTGTTTTCAATTATTAAACTTGATTTGATTTGCAAATAATTAACTACAAGAGTATATTTTATGAAATTGATTCTCTTAAGGGTTTGATCGCAGATATATATTAGTTCAATTTATTGAACTTATAGCAAAAGAGGTTGCATACTACCCGTAAAACATTGGTCGTATCTCTTAATATTTATACTATACGTGAATGACCATAAGACCCTCTTCCCCTTCAAATCAAGATTATCAACAAACAGGATATACTTGAGTACGTTATCTATTTTGTAATAGCAACCACTTGTGTCGAAGATAAGTTTTGGATTTTCTATATTAAAAAACGATGAGTGAAAAGAGTTTTAGCCACCATAATTCTCCTAGGAATTTTGAGATTAATGATATTTGACATGATTCAAATAACAATTGATGAAACCTCTAATGACACTTCTGAAGCCTTGAAAATGTGTCTTGACCATTTCAAATCCAATTTCGATGAGCTTGAATACATTTCTGAATTAAATGAACTACTTGACTCAAAATTCTCGTTGTTTGAATCTAACCATGGAACGTTGACAAATATTAGCATACAAGAACTTCCTAAGTTAGACCTCAAACACCTGCCACAAGACCTTGAGTATGTTTACTTGGACTCTACAAAAAAAATTCCCTTAATCTTGGCCTCTGATCTTACCGAGGACCAAGAAGAAAAACATTTGAAAATTTTACGGGATAATTTGCATTTGAATTGTATAAATCATTGGCATGGCACAATTATTATAAGAAAGATTTTCATTTCACAATTCATTAACACGCCTTTTGCACCTCATAAATCAAATAAGAAATCATTGTGCATCATTTTCAATAGAGGCAAGTGTGGGGGAAAAAGAAAATCTCATTTTTCACATAACACTCATCATCGTTATAGGTTTCATTTTGTATATAATTGGCATTCGTATATAGTGGCTAAACTTCATTTCATTTTACAAATAATTTTGCAGGCCATTCACCTTTGGGTACGATCTTTCAAATTTAGGAAACGTGTTTACAGTGTGGACACTGTTTAATTCTAGTGTGGGGGGAGTCTGCATTGCATTCTCATTTTTTTTTTCACTTTCATGCATTTAGATAAGATCATCATGCATTAAGTCATAGTAATATGCCATTTTATTTTATTTTGGAAAATACGACTTATTTTAGATTGATACAACAAAATAAGTTAACGATTGTTAATCAGTTGATAGTATTTTTTTCTCTCAACTAAGATTAAATAAGAAATATGATGAAAAGTTTAATTTTGAAGGATAATAGTGTAACCGGTACATAGGGAGATTCTTAGGTGATGGCCATGAAATCTATTCTATATTGTAGTCTTTGTTTAAATAAGTGGAGGACTTAAAATACTTATATTGGCTTTTCAAATCTTTAAAACTAAGTCATGTTAAGTTGAATTCGCGAAACTCTCTTTTGTGCTTATATTTTCAATAATAATAATAGTAATCCAAGGGTATCCAACATTGCTTGTATATCTAGCGTTGGTGTGCAAACCCGCCAAGCTCTATCCGACATGTTGTTGACAAAGTCAGTGTTGGAATATCTTGGTCTCATTTTATGAGTTGGACACCTAAGGATTACCGACATGTTGTTGACAAAGTCAGCGTCGGTCTGCACAATCCGCCAAGCTCTGTCCCAACTCTCCGTCAATCCGCAAGGCAGTGTATGGGTGGTATACCTTGGTCTTCTGAGTTAGGTGTATGTACTTAATCATAAATTTTAAATTTATAGAGATAGAGAGTAAGCGATGATGCCCAAACATTTCTTGACCTTATTGATTTGACTAGCCATACACAGGGAAATTAGAATACCACTTCACAAACTGTGACAAGCAAACTAAGAATTTATTTCATGGCTGCACTATGTTATCGACCGAACCAACTGGCCAAACTGGATTTAACATTTGAAAACTTGATTTATATTGAATTTTTTTGATAAGTTGAGGTATCTAAAATAAAATCAACTGATTAGAAATTGTTAACTCAATTTGTTGTACCACTTCAGAAATAAGTCTTGTTTTCATTTTTGTTTTTATTTTGCATATGTCCATTGCATTCATGTAGTTTCATTAGAATCATAGCAAACTGCATTTGGATTTTGTGGGTAGTATCCGTTGAAAACTCCCACGAGACACCACTCGTCCTACTAAGGACACCTAGAGGTTTAACGGCTTCTTGCATACGCTCAATGCAATCGTGTTTCCTACGAAAGTGTGACCTATCTAGTTTAGTTTTTCATTTCTTGTTTTACTCGAGGACGAGTAAAATATAAGTGTGGGGGTATTTGATTGACATAGAATGTGTTTATTTTATGCTCTTATATCTTATCTTTTGTATATAAATAAATATTACTTGGGTATTATTTTGTTACTTTTACAGATATTCCAACCAAGCCCGCGTGCAACCAGAAAAGTAGAGAAATGGAGATCAAATTGCTATATATTTACATTTTGAAGAATTGTAGATGAAGATCTCACTCAAAGAACCAAGAGGAAAAGAAGAAAGGCCAAAAATTTAATAGATTTAACAAAGGCCCATTTGAGATTCTCATTGTAAACTAATTAGTGATGTAATGGCTAGGCCCATTTGTAATTAGGGTTGGGGTTTGGTTATCTCCTATAAATACCCTTGTAATATCATTGTAGCCAGCATCCTATTTTCTCTTCTTCTCCATTAATAAAGTTTCTAGTTCTCTTTTATTTTCTTGCATTTTTCTTTTTCTTAGCAATTGGTGTTGTCTTCACAATTAGTTTTGGTAGAACACCAATTGTATTTTACATTTTTTATTAGCGATTAGTCGTTTGATTAGTTTCAACGACAATCCTAACTTTATTTTTTGTTGTTCTTCTTTTCCTGCAATTTAAATTTCGGCATTTTAATTCTGTTTTGCATTTTAATTTCCAATTGATAATTGTAATTTGATCGTCGGTTCAATTAGATTTGTTCTGAATTGGATCGCAGTTTCAATTTCGTTTGCTTTCAAAACCAACCTCAAAGACTTGTCTAACTCGCCCAAGAGATTATTTAAAAAAATTGATTGAATTTGCCTCCCTGTGTTCGACCTGTATGCTACACACCTGTGTGCTTGCAGTATTTAATTTAAAATTCGCGCTTTTCTAATTCATAGGAAAGCGACGAACAACAAGCTAAGAATGTTAGGGGAAATACTTAACCAATACAACATGTTAATAAAACATATGGGTGGGATTAGGTTAATTTGAGAACACTTAACCGTTATAACATGTTGATTAGAAAACCCTAGTAACGGGGACCCATTTCAACAGTAACCCACATAGATGTATCACGGTACACTGAACTAGGCAGGGTGGAGCACGATTACTGGGTTGATTATAAGTGGTCAAAATAGCGGCGGGTGGTGCAGCAGTGTAGGTTCCGGCTGAGTATGGGCGTGCACGTACTCCGGAGCTTAAAAAGCAGGCATTGGGCATTAGTAGTATACACTGTGCATCTTGAATTTGTGTCGGGTTGCCACCATAGGAATTGATACACCCCATGGCGGGACCAGCACAGGTATCTACAATCAAGCGGGGCCGAATGACACAAGTAATAAATGCATGCGAGTAGAAGCCGATCGGAAAAAGGGATCACTTTGTTATGAATACATGATGGTAGTTGAAACATTCATTAGTAGGTGTAGAGAAATGGAAATGAGTGCGATAGTATATTCAGTTTATCTTGCCTTATCTTATGTTATCTTATTGCTATGGTATTGTCCTATGTTTTCATGTCATGATCATTTTACCTGTTTACATGCTGAATAATCACTGGACTTACCAGGCTTATGTCTGACCCGTTTTCTTTCGCCTTCTTTTCTTCCGTTCCCCCTAGGTCCGCAGGGAGGGAATACTTCATCTTTGTGCAGACCTTCTCCAGCTTGAAGAGAGTAGATGTATTGCTTGGATTCTCTTTTCTTGGGTTATGGTCGTGGTTACACTTTTATTGGGGATTTATGCTGCTTTGCTACTGCTTTATGCTTCTTTATATACTTGGAGTTTTAAATCAAGACAGATGTTTTATTGTAATAATTTAGAAGTTGGGTTTTGAGACAATGCTTGTAATGTTTTGACTGAACCACGTTATTTATGAAATGATTTCAGTTTTCCGCTGTTTATATGTCTGTCTTGTATATTACCTGTGCCTTTTACCTAAAATGTTTCACTAAAGTTAATGCATTCCCTTTGTGAGTGACCTTAACGGAGGTGGGGTGTTTCGCTTGGTATCAGAGCGATAGTTTACTAGATCAGATAAAAGTTTTTGAAAACTATTTTTCAAAAAGGAGTTTAAAGAAGCATTTTCAAGAAAAGTGTTGTTTTATTTTAAAGACATAATCCCCAAAGCCATATGCACTATCTTTCTATCCTTTTTTTTGAACCTTTTCTTTTCGTTTCAGCATATCTGGGGATCTTAATCTTCCAGAGGGCGTACCGATACCTGGCTGGTTCAGAAGGTATCTGGAGGCTAGTGCTAATGACGTAGGCCCAACAGATGTTCCTCATCCCCTAGCTGCAGCCATTCCTCCTCCTCCGCGTGTGAATGCTTTCTCGAAGATATGTAGAGAATTTCGAGCTATGGGTGGAAAGAACTTTAATGGGACTAAGTCATTTGTGGAAGCAAGAAACTGGCTCAAGGAAACAGAAGATTTGTTTATTATCTTCGAAGTGGACGATAGGCAGAAGATACAATTGGCTGCATGGTTACTTAAGGACGAAGCCTCTTACTGGTGGGAAGTTACTAATGCTGAGAGACTGGTTGAAACTTTGGAGAATTTCAGAATGAGATTTGAAATGAAGTTCCTCTCGCAAGCTGAATGAAGCCTACAGACGGAGAAGTTCTTAGCACTCAAATAGGGAAGCCTATCGGTTATGGAATACGTCAACCAATTCAACCACCTGGCTAGATTTGAACTGGAGTTAGTAAACACTCCACATAAAAAGGCTCTCCGATTCGTTAAAGGGTTAAATGAGCCACTGCACAGCCTAGCTATGTCCCATATACCTATGGGTGCGACTTTTGAGAGACTGGCGGACATGGCACTGTTACAGGAGGAAGACAAGGATGGCAAGAAAGAGGCAAAGGTGGAAGAACCTCTAGACAAGAAAGTGGAGGAATCGCATAATAAGAAGACGGATTCTAAGAAAGGCAGAAAGAATAACAAACCCCGTGACAAGAGGAAGTGTAAATTTTGTGGAATACCTGGACATCTAATTAAAGACTGCATGTAGAAGAAGAGGAAGATAGGTGGTTGTTTTTAATGCGGCGAGACAGGACACATGGCTAAGGATTGCCCAAGAAGGCAAGGGCAAGGGCAGAGGGCCGAATCTACTTCTGGAGGGCAGATTCACGCTCTCATTGCACCTCCGCAAGAAAGAGGTAGAAATATTTCTGTTGAGAGTTTAGTTTATCTTTCTGATCATCCAGTTCGTGCTCTTTTTGATTCTGGTGCATCGCACTCTGTTATATCTACTGCTTTAGTTGAATCTCTGCACCTAAATACCAGTATAGTAGAGGATCCCATGGTTGTTTCAAATCCAATTGGGAGTTCGGCTTATTTGTCAATGATTTGTTTGGATTTGGAAATTTCTATACTAAGCGTTGGGTTTAGATGTAATGCTTATGTTTTGGGTTTCACGGGCTATGGGTTGATTCTTGGCATGGATTGGTTATCCAGTAATAGTGCCATCCTTGATTGTGAAAGGAGAGTGGTTAGACTTATGACTCGCCTCGGTAACACTCTCGAAATCTCTTGTAATCCCATGAATTCTGTTATGCTTAGCTATCTAGAATCTCTTGATGCGTCCGTTGAAAACTTGCAATCTGTTAGAGTAGTCCGTGAATACTTGGATGTCTTTGAAGAGGTGAATGGTTTACCTCCGACGCGAGAGATAGACTTCCACATATACCTTGTTGATAATGCAAAACCTGTTGCTTTATCTGTTAGACACATGGCTCCAAGGGAAAGGAAAGAGCTCAGCAAGCAAGTTAAAGAGTTGCTTGAGAATGGGGTTCATAAGGCGGAGTATTTCTGAATGGGGTGCTCTAGTGGTGTTTGCAACCAAAGTGGATGGCTCACTTTGCCTGTGCGTGGACTATAGGGAACTAAACAAGCTGACCAAGAAGAATAAGCACCCACTTCCTAGAATATACGACTTGTTTGACCAGCTCATAGGTGCATCAGTTTTCTCCCAGCTAGATCTGGCCACCGGATTTCATCAGCTAAGAGTGGCTGAAGACAGCATAGATAAGACCGCATTCAGGACCCCGGATGGTTTCTTCGAATGGCTTGTCGTGCCTATCGGCTTGAAAAACGCACCTGCTTATTTCGTAGACTTGATGAGTAGGGTGTTCAGAGAGTTCCTTAATAAATTTGTAGTGGTCTTCATGGACGACATTTTTATTTTCTCAAAAAGTGAGGAAGAACATGCTTTGCATTTAAGGGAAGTTATGGATACTCTTTGAGCACATCGGCTGAAAGAAAAATTCTCCAAATGCCATTTTTGGAGAGAATAAGTAAGGTTTCTTGGACATGTGGTGTCCAAAGAGGGGATATCTGTGGATCCCGCAAAAGTAGCTGCGGTGCAAGATTGGTAGATTCCATGGAATGCAACTGAAGTCCGAAGTTTTCTCGGGCTAGCGGGCTTAACAGAAAGTTCATTAAGGACTTTGCGAAGATCTCAGCCCCACTTACTAGGTTGACGAAGAAGAACCTAATTTTTTCCTGGGATTTGGATTGTGATGTTGCTTTCCAACGGATGAAAAGGGCTCTGATAACGGCCCCAGTTCTAACATTTCCTAATGGGAATAAGATGTTTACGGTATACACTGACGCATGCGGTACATGACTAGGCGCTGTCTTGATGCAAGAAGGCAAGGTAGTTTGTTATGGGGGAAGGCAGTTGAAGGTACATGAGAAGAACTACCCAACTCATGATTTAGAACTAGCTGCCATTGTTTTCGCTCTTAAGTCATAGCGGCATTACCTGCTAGGAGAAAGGTTTGAATTGTTTACTAACCATAAATCGTTAAATTACCTTTTCTCACGGAAAGATCTTAACTTAAGACAACAAAGGTGGATGGAATTTCTTGCCTCATACGATTTTGAGATTGCTTATACCCCTGGCGAGTGCAATGTGGTAGCAGACGCCTTGAGTAGGAAAAAGCTGACCTTAAGTCCTCTCTTTGTAGAAAGGAAAAGCTTGGAGTACATGGCAAACTTTGACTTTAGACCCTCCTTTGAATTTGTACCTGGTTTGTTATCATCGCTAGAGGTGTGGCCTACTCTTTTGGACTCAATAGGAACCGCGCAACGTGAAGACCCTTAGCTAGTTGATGTGATGGGTAAGCTAAATAGAGGTGATACTTCTAGTTACCTCAATAGATACTCCACCGATGACAAGGGTTGGTTGAGATGGGACGGAAGGCTATGCGTCCCACAAGCAAGGGATTTGGTGAAAACCGTTCTCGAAGAAGCACACCATTCTAAGTTGACCATACACCCAGGTGGGGATAAGATGTATAAATACACAAAAAGGGTTTTCTTCTGGAATGTCATGAAGAAGGATGTAGCTGAGTTTGTCTCTAAATGCTTGATATGCTAGCAATTCAAGGCAGAGAAGAAGAAGCCTGGTGGTCTGCTTCATCCTCTAGAGGTCCCACAGTAGAAATGGGAGAGCATTTCGATGGACTTTATAGATGGGTTGCCTAGGTCAAGAAGGGGCAATACCAGTATTTGGGTAATAGTGGACAGGCTCACTAAAAGCGCTCACTTTATACCTGTTAAGAATACGAGGACTGGCTCATCATTATCATCCATTTATGTTAAAGAGGTGGTTCGACTTCATGGAATACCCTCTAACATAGTAAGTGATCGAGATCCTATCTTTACGAGCGAGTTTTGGAAGAGTTTGCAAGAGGCTGTAGGCACATAGCTATGCTTAAGCACTGCCTATCACCCTCAAACCGATGGTCAGACGGAAAGGGTGAACAGAGTATTAGAAGATCTTTTAAGATTGTGCATTCTTGATTTTGGAGGAACATGGGAGGATCATCTTTCCTTTGGTGGAGTTCGCCTACAACAATAGCTACCAAGCCACCATAGGCATGACACCCTTTGAGGCTTTATATGCAAGACCATGCCAATCACCAACTTGTAGGTGGGAGTCTATAGACAAGCTCGTACTTGGGCCTGACATGATCAGAGAAACTTCAAAAAAGGTGGACTTGATACAAGACGAATGAAGACCGCACAAGATAGACAAAAGTCATACGCTGATAAAAGAAGGACCGACCTTGAGTTTGAGGTTGGAGATGGAGTTTTTCTTAAAGTATCTCCTTTGAAGAATGTCGTTCGCTTTAGGTCCGTAGGAAAATTGGCACCAAGATTTGTAGGGCTATTTCCTATCATTGAGAGGATTGGGAAGATGTTTTTCATCTACGGAAGTGCTTACATGAGTCTGCGGAAGTTGTGGAGCCGAGCATACTAGAGGAAGTAGAAGTGGAGCGAGAAGAGACGGTGAGAAGAGTTCCAACTCGTATCTTGGGTACAGAAGTTAAAAAGCTACGCAATCGTGAGGTCAAACTAGTTAAAGTATAGCGGAGTGACGCTGAAGGAGACGCGAATTGGGAGACTGAAGACAAGATACGCTCATCCTACCCTTTTCTTTTTGAGGGTACATCCTTGATCTCTTTTTCCATAAGTTTATGCATACTTGTATCTATCTCTTAAGTATATCTCCTCGGTCCTATTCTTGATCCTTAGGTAGAAACCATTGAATGCAAACATGTATTTGAAAACATGTTATGATTGATGGTTGCAAGTGGTTGCTAGTGGTTTCTCGTGGATGCATATACACACACACGGTTCTAGATCGGCTCAGTCACTTTCATATTGCATATGCATATATTATTTATATATGGATTGAAACTTGATGTGTTATCATGTGGACATTGCATTTTTATGAATGATTGTGCACTCATGTAGAAGTTACAAAATATGATTAGGAATAATTGCATACATAAAGGACTCATAGCACCGACATGATTCGCATCAAGGAGGTCAACTGAATCAGTAGACCGCCTGATTTTGCATTAGATAAGGACATATACACACACTATGCATATGATCATGAAAGCATTAGAAATCTTTTTAAGGACAATGGATGCCTGTGATTGATGGTCGAGTAGATGGATGTTGGATGTTAGGATACATTCTTCTTAACTTAGAGATTTCGGGGACGAAATCCTTTAAGGAGGGGAGAATGTAACACCCCGTATGTTCCGTGAATATTAAAATAACAAAATTAAGAACACTTAATTTTTAGAATAGGAATTAAGGAAAATGGGTTACGCCATTTCGTTCGTCTCGGAGTTCCTCTTGAGATAGAGTCTGAGTTTGCGTGAATTGGACTCCGTATGAAGAAGTTATGGAGGTTAGAAGTTTTCAAGTTTAAACAAAAATTGAATTAAATTAATAATTAAATAATTAAAGCAGATTCAAATTTCAAAACTTTAGAAAACAGTTGAGCAGGAAATTTCCCATTTAGGGGTGTCGACATGGATGTCGACCCCCCTCCCCCTCCCCCCGTAGGGTCGACACCTGCGAACTGATCTAGACAGTGACGGTTTTCTAAGGTGTTAGGGCATATGTGTCATGTTCCAGTTGGCTCTCTTGGGTTTAGATGGCTTTGATGACTCCTAGGTTGATCTAAAGGCCTATATTAATCCTAAACTTCTATATAATCACCCCAAACCTCAACCCTAGACCTCATCACCCTATTCTATGAAGCCGTCATGATGTCCATGTCTAAGCTAGCCTAGCCTCCATCTTCTCCAAACTAGAAATCAAGTTAGAAAGCTCCAAACCAAATACAAACTAGAGAATCAAATGTCTACATCAAGGGTTAAGCTTAACAAATTCAGAAATCATATCCCAAAATACAAGATCCATTCTTTTTCTGTAAGTTCAGTTATTATTCAGAATTGAACACCTAATAGAAATCATGACTGTAATAATCGGACCTAGAACTATGCCTAATCCTGATTCATGCTTATCCTTTTGTCAAATCTAAATTGCCTATGAGACTATTGTGATTGATATAATGAAACCTATCATGCATATGAGACTGTTGTGATTGATATAATGAAACATATAATCTCTATGAGACTGTTGTGATTGACATAATGGAACCTATCGTGCCTATGAGACTGTTGTGATTGATATGATGGAGCCTATCATGTTGTACATCCTATGCCTATGAGACTATTATGATTGATATAATGGAACTTATCATGTTGTACATCAAAACCAGTGATTTTCGTAAGTCCAATTCTATCTAATCTTTATACCTATTTTGTAAATTGTTTAGCTTGCCCACACTTATTGTTAATGTACAACATGCCTATTGGAAACATGGTTCTTGAATTGGGTACACCTTTACATGCCTATTTTTCCTTATGTCAATTCTTATGCTCCTTCTCTATTTTTTCCTTTTTATTTTCTTTTATGAATACTAGATTCGTTCGGAACTTAGATTGAATCCCGTTGTATGTGCGATTATAACGCGGGAAATTTGGATTTAATTTAATTGAGTAAATTTTGGGCACAACAAGTGAATGTGGCATAAAACTTGTACTGATTACACTTGGGGAATATTGACATAAAAAGACCTAAACTTGGACACATATGACAAATATATAAATTGGCTAAAGATGAACACGCCTAACCTAAGGTTAGATTGAGTTGCGGTGTAAGACTGCGCGGAACCGCCCGGCATATCCAGCGACCACAACAATATAGATCTAATGTGAGAGGTTAGCGCATTAAGCCCAAAAAACCCGAGGTTAGATTGAGTTGCGGTGTAAGACTGCCCGGAACCGCCTGGCATATCCAGCAACCGCAACAACATAGATCTAATGTGAGAGGTTGGTGCTTTAATGAAAAAATTAAAGCTAAGGGACGGACAAGCTAAGAATGGTAGGGTTAAGTTAATTAAGGCAACACTTAACCAATACAACATGTTAATTAAACAGATGTGTGGGGTTAGGTTAATTTGAGAACACTTAACCGTTATAACATGTTGATTAGGAAACCCTAGTAACGGGGATCCATTTCAGCAGTAACCCACATAGATGTATCACGGTACCATGAACTAAGCAGGGTGGAGCACGATTACTGGGCTGATTATAAGCGGTCAAAATAGCGGTGGGTGGTGCAGCAGTGTAGGTTCCGACGGAGTATAGTCGTGCACGTATTCCGAAGTTGAAAAAGCAGGCACTGGGCATCAGTAGTATACACTGTGCATCTTGAATTTGTGTCGGGTTGCCACCATAGGAATTGATACACCCCATGGAGGGACCAGCACAGGTATCTACAATCAAGCGGGGCCGAATGACACAAGTAATAAATGCATGCGAGTAGAAGTCGATCGGAAAAGGGATCACTTTGTTATGAACACATGATGGTAGTTGAAACATTCGTTAGTAGGTGCAGAGAAATGGAAATGAGTGTGATAGTATATTCAGTTTATCTTGCCTTATCTTATGTTATCTTATTGCTATGATATTATCCTATGTTCAGTTTATTCATGTCACGATCCTTTTACCTGTTTACATGCTGAATGATCACTGGACTTACCAGGCTTATGTGTGACCCATTTTCTTTCACCTTCTTTTCTTCCGTTTTCCCCCCTAGGTCCGCAGGGAGGGAATACTTCAGCTTAGTGCAGACCTTTTCCAGCTTGAAGAGAGTAGATGTATTGCTTGGATTCTCTTTTCTTGGGTATGGCTGTGGTTACACTTTTATTGGGGATTTATGCTGCTTTACTACTGCTTTATGCTTCTTTATGTTCTTGGAGTTTTAAATCAAGATAGATGTTTTATTGTAATAATTTAGAAGTTGGGTTTTGAGACAATGCTTGTAATGTTTTGACTGAACCACGTTATTTATGAAATGATTTCAATTTTCCGCTGTTTATATGTCTGTCTTGTAAATTACTTGTGCCTTTTACCTAAAATGCTTCATCAAAGTTAATGCATTCCCTTTGTGAGTGACCTTAACGAAGGTGGGGTGTTTCAAAACACGTTCCGTGTTATATGGCGTGGTCTCATGATTTCCCAACTTTTAAAGTATAGTTTTAATAACTGTTTTTGAATTCTCACACCATTCCCATGACTGACCTGGAGTTTGTTGTTTTAACCTAAACTCTGTGTGCCCATATTTTCCATACGGACAGCTAGTAGTTTTGGTTTTGCAGATTTATTTTCACATGATCCTGGTTTACAGTTGGAACTATATCCGGAAAGCTCTGTATCCGTGTATTTCTTTTAGTTGTGTTATGTATTAATTTTCCGCTGATTCGTAATTTAATCTCTGATATTTTCCAATGTATATTATTTATTTATACTCTGTTATATTCTTGTACTCTGATGTAAATTGTTGTAATAAGCAATGAAATGTTCTATTCTTTGTGTTCTGATGTGTCGTGTTCTCAACTCAATCCGGGCTTTCCCGAAAGGGGAAGTTTGGGTCGTTTCAAGCAATTTGGCAGAAAGTTCAATATGAATGGACACCTGTTATTTGCAATAATTGTAAAGTGTTTGGACATTCTACATATGCATGCACTACCAAAAAAATTTGGAGATCTAAAGAACAACCATCTAAAGTAACTAATATGTATTGAAGGCAATGGTCATGAGTCCGTTGAAGCATCACAATGCACACATGAAATTTCTTTGAAAGAGTCCTCTCCAAATGGTGATAAAATGAATGTTGACAGAGTAAAGCTGATTAATGATATTTTAAAGGATAAGACGCAAGAAGATATTGCTATTTCTAATCAATTTGAGGCCTTAAGTAATCTAGATATGGAATCTAAGGTGATAGTAAATATGAGAACAATGCTTCAGAGAGTGTTGATGATGATAATATGGAGGATGTGAATTACAAAACAAAGGTTTCCAAAGAAGTATCTAATAAGAATGATGTGAACATTCAGGATATGGCTGCACCTGTTTTAAATTCAATAGCTGATAGTGACAGTTCTGATTCCACTGACATTAATATGAATGACTCCTTCGACCTTTCTGGGAGTTTTAAGAAAAAGAGGAGTAAGATTAACCTGAATAATCTAAATGGGGAGCATGTAGTGATTAATGTTGAGCTATTGTGGAATCTAACCCCAAATGGAACAATTTTGATTATCAACTTAAAACCAGATCAAAGAAAAAGAAATCTAAAGAAGAGAATAACCTCCCTGTAGGCATGGCAAACAGGGGTATATCAAAGGAAAAAAATTATTTCTCAATGTCATTATTATTTTAGAACATAAGAGGATTGAATTCTTTAACAAGGCAAAGAGATCTTTATAAGTTTGTTAGAGGGAATGATGTTAAAATGATGGCTATAGTAGATCATAAATTATCTAATCAATCTTTAGCTAATTTTGCTTTGAAATTCAGTGGATGGAAATTTATCAATGATAACTGTTGAAGCTAAAGGGAAAAAAATTATTGGCTACGACAGATTTTTTTGGAGGCACTATATTATGAGAATTGACGAACAATGCATTACTTGTAGATTTGTTAATAATGGTTGTCTCAGTATAATCATTTCTGTTGTTTATGGTCATAATATTCAAGCTCTTAGAAAAGGTTTATGGCAGCATGTGGAAGATATTTATTATATGGTTTATTGTACGTGGCTAATAGCAAGAGATTTCAATGACATTCTAAAAGCCGATGAAAGAAAATCTAATCATAATATTTGTGTTGTTCCTAATAAGGATTTCCTACGTTGCATTTCTCGGATAAATGTGATAGAGCCTAACAACATTGGTAATTTCTTCACATGGAGAGGAGGTCTAAACTTTAATATTCATTCAAAAGTTGATAGAGTTTTTATTAATCAAACTTGTGCTGATATTTTCCCAAATCTTCTTATCAACTGCCTAAATCATTTGACTAGTGATCACACCCCTATCTTAATTTTTCTTTCATGTCAAAAGGCGATGGAAAATTCTATGAAGAGACCGCCTTTTAGACACAAAAATAATTGGTGCAATATGTATGGTTATTACCATTTAGTTTCATCCATTCTAAATATCAAATTTTCGAGTAATCATATATCAACTGATAAATAAGCTGAAATTAGTCAAATATCACCTGAAGTGCTAGAGTACACTACACCATATCAGCAGATTTGGCACACAGGGATGCGGATATACAATTCAGCTAAGCCGTATCAAATTTGATAATGCTTAAATTTGTATCAAACTACATTTTGCGATCCGCACCACCCCAAACACCCTTAATCTGACCGTCCATCGAAGAAGCCCCAGATCAGTTCATTTGATATGGCTTTGGACCGTATGAAATGCGTATCAAATTTTTTCCTCCAAACCTTCACTCTGGCACAATCGACTTTTGCCACATCAAAACATTCGTCCGAATTATCCCTCTTTTTATTTTGTAATGGCAACCACCGAATACCCAAATTAGGGTTTTGGTACTCGACCGACTTCCTTTGTCGGTAAGCCATCCACTGCAGTCCATGAGTTATCGTCAGCTCGCGCTGCCTTCAACTGACCAGCGAAGCCTCAGTCCACAGCTATCCATCCTTTTCGTCACCACTGGAGGTGAGTACTAGATGACGGTTAAATTTAAATATGCATTGGGTTTAATTTGAATTCGAATTGGGTTTAATTTGAATTTCCATGCCTTAGTTCAAAAATATGAATGATAGAGAGTTGCATGTGCTTGTCTACCTAGAATTCATGCTGCTATTGTTTAAATGAAAACATGAGTGAACTAAAAATCATGTGTGAACTAAAATTCATGTGCGAACATTATGTTTTGGTAGCGATCAATATGGTCGAAGGAAAGAGGCTCAAGGTTAATATCTATGGTAGCGATCAATATGGTCATTTTGTTGGCGATGTCTATTTCAGTAACATTTTTATTCACGTAATTTTATCATGGTACAACCCTCATGTACGTTGTTAGTGTTTTGAACCATACAGGTTATAACTATGCAGTAAAACCATAATTTTGCAGGGTCTACTGGATTGGGATTTCTGCCATGGTACTTAGCAGCAAAAATCAGAGCATTTGACATAAACTTCAGGTAATATCTCGCTTTTTTCCATCCCCTCATCTCAGGTACGCTACATTAGATAAGGGTGATAGAATAGAAAGGGCAAGGCTGTGGCAATGTTATAACTACACTGCAGCCAAGTGACAAGGAGAATTATAATAAGCTTGTGGTTTAATACTTTTAGAGCAAATTAGTGAGTCATTACGTGAAAATCATGTTTGCGGAAATTTTGGAGAATGAAAAATAAACTGGTTCAAAGCAAAGGAATTGTTTTTTTAATTATAGTAACTATCTTCAACATGAGCAATATTTTTTAAATACACTCTCATACTTGTATTTAAAAAGGCGATGACAACTATCATGTTAGTGAGAATGAACGACAAATGGCGTAGCTGCTTGATATTATAATAAAAGCAGCAGCGATGGTCTAGGAAATTAGAACAAATTGGATGGCGAGCCAATGTCTAGTATTGGTTGGAGTTGGCAATGAGTGTGTATTTTAAAGAAATGCTTTGTGAAAGATAAGTTATAACAACATAAATCTTATGTGAATATTAGTTGTGAAAGATAAGTTATAACAACTACCTTTAATCGAGACTCAGTCTCGAATGAACAAGTAAAAATGTTGTAGATTTGCAATATTCAGCAACTAGTGAAAATAATAATGTGGACATATCCTATCCTAAACTATGCGATTTGCATTTTTTTATAGGTATTTGTAGTGTACATGCTATATGCTATCCAAGCTAACTTATTACCAGGCCTCTTGAAGTTTCCTTAGATCTGAGTAGTTCTTTGAGAGTTTTGAGTGTGTTGATCTTCCTGAAGGGTTCCTTATCTCGGAGGGATTTATTTAGTTGTCATTTTTCTCGGCTTTGAGTTTTAGTTGCTGGCTTTTGGAATTTTCTGAAGCTTGGTTCTTCCAGTGGTTCTTGTTTGGTTTGAGATTACCTTGGTATTGTTTTCTGAGGGTGCATGGTGTTATGCTTTTATGCAGTAGTATTGCTATGTTCCTGATAGAATGCAATGTTGCTTGGATGGTTTATGATCTTTTGTCTGTTTTGGAGGATGTTCATCTTGAAGGAATCATTGATTCAATAGGTGGCTGCATTTTAATGTATCTTCTTTAATGTAATGAAACATCGTATATCTTATTTATTGTAAAGTTATTTATTGTAAAGTTATCAAATAGCATGTATCATTATATATTGTAGTGTAATGAAATATTTCATACAATTGTTTCGTTTAGTGTTACAATTGTGAATTAGTGTATCCTGTGTTATATATGCTTTGTGTTACAAATAATATGTGCTGCAGTTTCTGCTTATACACACACACACACACACACACACACACGTATAAGATACCGTTTATAGCCGTATCTACTTGTGCTCCAGATACGGCCGATAGCCATATGTTATCACATTGGGATACGATTTTGAGCCGTATCTAAAAATTTAACATGTCATTTTATTATATGGCTTTTTTCCGTGCCTACATGCTTTAGATACGGCTAAAAACACAGCCTAATTAGCATACATGGTGTAGGGATAATTCCCAAGTCAGTATTAAGAAGCAGATTGAGATGTTGAGAGGATATAATGACATAATTTATGGCTTATTGCTGGATCATCCAAATGATGAAAACCTGGTGCTGCTGTATCAAGCTAGTCTGAAGGAGCTAGAATTCCTGTTATATAATCGAAGTGTTGAATTAAAACAAAAAGTGAAATTAAAGGGGATTATGGAGAATGATTTACCATCTAAATATTTCTATTCAAAATTAGGGTTTTTTTTACTATAAGGGCTTATTTACCTTATACAATTAATTTCTAGGACACATCCATTAAATAACTTTTTACCAGGACATTATTTAAGGAATTAACTTGTAAATGACACGTCCTCTTTCCGCCATTTTACAATTACACGTCTCGATTCATATCTGTTTCCGCCATTTTTCATTCAAAAATTTGAAAGAATCGCAAATTATGTTTTACCCAAATTCGATCAATTTCCCTTAGATTTTACTGTGACGCATTTTATTACCATTCTCTAATCGATTTTCGGATTTTTATTGAATCTTATTCTAATCATTTTTTACTTAATCTAGGGTTTACATTGGATCTTCTAATCAACTACAACATTGCTTGGTAGACAAAATCATTTTCTTCTATCGATTATGTTGTATATAACGGTGTTGTATACACAATTTTATGATTTTTGTTTGATGATAACAACCAAATATATATTTATATAAATGTGTTTGTTATTATACTGTTCATTACAACACAGACTGTAATATAATATTTATATTTAAATAGAATACGACTGTATACACATTCATATATTTATACAGTATTTTATTTAAATTGAATATTCTATTTCAACTTTCAAACAATACAATCTTTTATAACTCCACTATTTGAATACATCACTGATATACATTCACAGAACATTGTACTTGTAAATAAACAGAATTTAATAGACAAGTTTATTTGAACACAATAAAATAATATTTTATTTCAATCAAACTTGTGTATTACAAATTACAGTACAATTCCATTTCAGTACACAGCTTCCCACTACAACACTCACACTCGTATATATAAATACTTTGATTTCATACATTTCAATATACAAATTTTATATACACTCTTTTACATATTGACACACTGGCTTCTTCAGTCTTCTGTCTTCACTTCACAGTCAGTCCAGTCTTCGTACCTGTCATTCACAGAAATACACACACAGTATATGGAATAGAAATAATATTCTAATTGCACGCGAATATAAATTTTATTTTTAAAATTTTATTTGCCTCAGTTTTCTGGTGTGTTTCTCATCATTTTTCTGACTTGATATGATTTGTTAATCCGACTGTGTCTAGACAGTATATAGTACAGGGACAGGAAAATTCGTCTGTTGGCTGCATATACACACGTGTATACACGTGTGCATTGCCACGCCAATTCAGTGTACAACTGAGGAGTAGCCACGTGGGCCTTCTCGACTCAGAGCACATGAAAATAAAGTCAAACAGCAAAGAAAAACGTGTTCAACTCAAATAGCCGAGCTCAATACATGTACAAAAGCTGGCTCGGACACAAAGTCAATAACAAAGCAAAGCAGCTATGACAAGTGATGGATGCTCATATACAAACATACAAGTGCAACATGGTTCAGGATCAAGACAGTTAACACATGCCAGAATGGTGCAGTTGGATGGTTCATACAGCAATGTGCAAGTGGACAATACATTTCAGATTTTCAAGTAAGTCTATGGTCGAGCATGTTCATGTGCAACAGCATGTCTTAGCAATTCAGAGAAAGCACAAGTGAATATGTGCACAGAAATAGATGGAGGGTTCAGCAAATACAAAAACAAGTCATGACAGCAAGGACCAAGAGCTCATAAATCAGCAGTACATGGTAACAACAATCATATGTGTACAACTCAGTTTTCATGTAGCAAGGCAAAGCATGACCAACCATCAACACAGCACTGTGAAACAACATGTCAAAGTAATCAAACAAATTGTTTTTGTTTTCAGATTTCAATATATATATATTTGGCAAGAAAATAATTTTTGCATGAAAGAATATTCAGATTTAATGGTGATGGCAAGAGTATATTAGAAATGCAGAAATTCAGTGTTCATACTTTTGGCAAGTGATAATCAGTCATCAAGCTTTGGAAAACAAATTGGAGAAAGGAAAGTTTTTATTCCAGAAATCATAGAGCAATGTTTGGCAAGTTTGCCAAAAGTCCAAATGGTTATATAGGGGCAAGTACTTCTGTCGTAAAATCATTCAAAGACACACAAAGCCAGAAAAAAATCTTCTCAAATTCAAGGCAAAGCCGAGCAATTTTAGAAGAGCCAGCAATGGAAAGATTTCAAAAATTTATCCAGATTTATCACAACAATCACGGCAACAAAATTCAAGAAAAGCCACAGCTAATCTTTCAAGGCAATTTAATTCGATCAAAGCAACAGTATTTAGGTCTCTGATCAATCAAGACAAACAAGGCAGTTTCAAAATGTTCAAGTTTCAATTCAGAGTAAATTTGGCAAGAACATTAAAGAAAATTTTCAAGGCTGATTTTTTTTTTGGCAAGAATTCAAAAAGGATTTCCACAAAATTCTCAAGGGCCGATTCAATCAAGGTCGTATAAACAGCAAATCAAATAGCAAGGGACCACAAACAATCAAGCCGATAAATTCATATCCAATTCAAGGAGAGCCAAATCAAAATGGGAAACACAAGTTTTTTTAATGCCAAGGAATCATTTTCAATCAAAGACAGTAAAAAGAAGAAAGCCAGCGTATAGTCGATTACAAATCGAGGGCATTCAAAAAGGGGAAACCGCAATTTCAGATCGTGTCACATATTGGTGAAATCAGAGAGTAATTATAGGATTATATAATCCTATATAATATCACCAATCATCATAGGCATAAGTATCGAAAAAAAAAACCAAGAATTTGACGAACACAAAAAAAAAAAAAATCAGAAATCACTCACATAGTTTTTCGATCAGAAGCCCTTTCCAAATCGACTGAGGAGTGAAGCAAGAAGCATCGCAATTCAACCGACATCATCAAAGTGAAGCAATCAGAGAACCACGAATTCATTCTCATCAAGCATCGATTCGGATTTGGGGAAGAACAAGAGAAACCCTAGTTTTTTTTAGCCGCCGCCATTTTCATTTGCAAATAACAAAAGGGATCGGGCCAAGAGAATGGGTGCAACACAAATAAAAGGGGCCAACCACTTTTCCTTAATTAAATTTAAAAGGGGATAACCCTTATGTTTAAGTCCTAGGGTTTCTTTGTTTATTTTTATTTTGTATTGTTTTTTATTATTCTCTGCTGTAGATCATCTGAACAGTTTTTCTAGTGTCTGTATAAACTAGAGTGAATCAGTCAGGGTGTTGACTGTTAGTTTTAGAGTCTGTAAAATTTTGGGATACAGATTACAGGGTTGTAATTCGGTAAATCTGGTCGAGGGGATATCGTCCAGTTTAGGGTTTTGAGCGTAGGGTTAGGATAGGAGCGAGAGTCGCAAGTGTACATGGTCTTGTATGCGGAATCTGTTCTATCACCTAGTAGAAACCTTAGGAATGCAGCAGTAGTGTAACAACCCAGAAAATCTGGGCCAGTTTAAAATTTTAAATTGGCTAAAATAATGGATTTTAAATATTTAAAATAAGAATTTTAAGTAATGGCGATGAAAACTGAGTTGAATCGACATTTGAAAACCAATATAATTAAATATAATTATATATAGAATTGAAAATAGTGCGGTAGTTCGAAAATTCGATTTCTAATTTCAAATGAATATACAGAATTCAATATAAGTCAGAATTGAACGAAACAAGAAATATTTGAATCTGTATAACTATATCTTTCTAACGAATCCGACCAATCGAAATTTGATAGCGGGAATCAGAAGATATGTCCAGTTGAAAATACTGAATAGTCGCTATGGAATTCAGGCCCTTAAAAATGGACATGTTGCAAATGACCTCGGATTTCGACGAAACCACTTTTGTTAGATCCGCAGTGTCAGGTTATTGCTAGGTTGCAAATTTCATAATTTTTCGAATCAATATGTGAGCGTGGCAAAAGAAAACGCGTTTGACCAGTTTCTATTGAATTTAATCGACTGGAAATTGGCCATTTTTCAAACGGTCTCAGAATTCGACGAAACTAGTTTTGTTAGGACCGTATCGTCAATACGAAACTAGAAAATATTTTTCTGGAATTTTTCTAGTTAGTATGTGACCCCGGTAATTTGAAATGTACGTTTAAAATTCAATAAAGTGATTTAATTGTAAATTCAACGAAAACTGATTGTAACGATCAAACCAGCTTGCGATACATATCCCATTGTGTTCGGAATGGGGGTAAAACGCTATGGACGACAGGCGGTGGACCTCATTTCGAGGTCGTATGTAAAAGTCAACCCTTGTGCATAATTTAATAATTAAATAATAAAATAAAAAAAAAATTACTTCTCCTCCTTTTCTTATCTGTTTGGCCCCCCCCCCCCCGATCAGTTAATTATAAAACGAAATAAAAAAAAAAGAGACAAAACCCTAAAACCCAAATCGACCCGCCGCCTGACCGCCGAAGCCCCACCGCCTGACCGCCGAACCCTTCGCCTGAGCCACCCTCGCAACCTCCTCCCACCGAACGACGCATCGAAGCAGCACCCTCGTCGAAGCCTCGAACCACCGCCGCGACGTCTCAGAATCTCCGAACGCCGCCCTCGACTCTCCTCCTCCCATTCGAAGCTAGGTGAGCGTTTAATTTTATTTTATTTTGTTTTTGCTTTTTGTTTTTGTTTTACAGTGAAAGTATAAACTGTTTTTTTTTTTTTTTTTTTTATATATGAATAAAAAAAAAACTGACTTTTGTTTTAAGTTTTTAAAACAGAATTTTTAAAAAAGAAGAAACTTATAAAAACTGTTTTTTTTATAAAGTTTTAAAACTGTTTTTAAAAAAGAAATCAAAAACTGTTTTTAAAAAGAAATCAAAACAGAAATTTAAAAAGAGATTTAAAAACTGTTTTTAAAAAGAAATCAAAACAGAAATTTAAAAAGAGATTTAAAAACTGTTTTTAAAAAGAAATCAAAAACTGATTTGAGATAAAGTAAAAACTGCATTTTTATTTTTAAAAGTAAAAACTGCATTTTTTTAAAAAAAGTAAAAACTGCATTTTTTAAAAAAAAAAGAATAATTTAAAAACTGCATTTTTTAAAAAGTAAAAACTGCATTTTTTTTAAAAAATAAAAACTGCATTTTTGATAGAAGTAAAAAACTGCATTTTTAAAAGAATAGAAAAAAAAACTGCATTTTTCTAAAAGGAAAAAAAACTGCATTTTTGAAAGAATAATAAAAATATAATCTTTATATTTAATAGCGAAGTCAAAATGCAATCTTTATATATTGAATAGCGTAGTAAAAATTCTATTTTTACATATGCAGAGAATACGGGTGAAAGCGACAAAAGGCGAAGATTTCTATTAAGGAAGAATCGTGTGAGTGGATAGCTATTGGTGAGGATTTCTCACTCTTCAATTTCTTTTTATAATTTTATATGTGTTGAAAGTGGAAGTGAATTGCTATATATAAATATCTATATATATATATATATATATATATACGCCCCTCGTCCACAAACCATGGACGATATTTATTGGTTGAAATTGTTGTGAAAATTGATTGATAGCGAAGTGAAATGATTTATATATATAGCAAAGTGAAATTTATATATATAGCGAAGAAAATATCATATATAGTGAAAGAGAAAATATTATATAAGTTGAAAGTGAAATATGTATATATGAAAAGTGAAAATATCGGATATATTGAAAGTGAAAATATCGAATATATCGAAAGTGAAAATATTGAATATATTGAAAGTGAAAATATCGAATATATCGAAAGTGAAAATATTGAATATATTGAAAGTGAAAATATCGAAAGTGAAAATATCGAATATATTGAAAGTGAAAATATTATATATATTAGAAGTGTATGAAATAGAATATTGAAAATGAATATATCGTATGTATTGAAAATGAATATATCGTACGTATTGAAAATGAAAATATCGTATATAGAGAAAGGTGAATATATATATATATATATATATATAAATTGAAAACGATGTATATGAAATATTCGAATTGAAAACGAATTCGAATTGAATTGAATAGAAAACGAATTCGAATTGAATTGAATAGAAAACGAATTCGAACTGAATTGAATAGAAAACGAATTCGAATTGAATTGAATAGAAAACGAATTCGAATTGAATTGAATAGAAAACGAATTCGAATTGAATTGAATAGAAAACGAATTCGAATTGAATTGAATAGAAAACGAATTCGAATTGAATTGAATAGAAAACGAATTCGAATTGAATTGAATAGAAAACGAATTCGAATTGAATTGAATAGAAAACGAATTCGAAATGAATTGAATTGAAAACGAATTCAAATTGAATTGAAATTTGAATTGAATAGAAATGAATTTTAAAACGAATCTATAAAGAAGAATTCAATTGTGATTTGAATTGAAAAGGAAGTTGAAAATGTTTTTGAAACGAATTCAAAACTATTTATATAATTCGTTTTAAATAGGAATCGACGAAATATATATTATATATATTATATATAATATAATGGCCTGAATAGAACGCGCCGCGCCGCGGCAGTTCGCGAATTTCGACCATTTATTTCAAACGGACATTACGGGAGATCCGACCGTCGGATTCTCCTAAAACCGGAACCGTTGGGTTCGTATCGAAAAGAGCTTTCTAACGAATATTAGAAATTTGAAATCTAACGGTTGGATTTGGAATTATGTCCAAATCAAATTCGAAAAAGGTCGCTGTAAGTGCAGTTCGATGGCCGTTAATGGAAATCGACTGTACGGGCCTTGATAAAATTATTAAAAATAGTAATAATTTGTGTAAAATCATAAGAAATGATTTGTGAAAGTTTGGGATGAAAAACTCCATATTTGAAAAGATAAAAATAGATTTTTATCGAAATGAACTAGTTATTAACTAGAAAAAAATAATCCAATGGTTAAAAATAAATAAATTGGATTAGATTTGAATTGAAATTATCAATGGATATTTTCGATATTGGATTCCGTGATTACAGATATTGTGATGGGAATTTGGAAGATATCGATATCGTTATTCCCGATATGATATCTGTTGGTTTCAGGATTTGATGTTAAATATAAGTCAATACTCTCTCTATTTAAAACCTTATATTTAATGTCAAATTTGATTGATTGATGGTTTGGATTGTGCTCGACCAGTTTAGGAGCAGAATATGCTTTTGCATTTAGCATTGGGTTGGGTTGAAAATATCTGTGTGCTAACGCCTTGTGAAACACTTCACGATTTGACGATAAGGTGTTTAGCGATGTTGTGTTCATTTCAAATTTAACGAATGATTGTGAAATGATATTTTCCTTAAGTGAAAAGAAATGTATTCCCGATTTTGGACAGGGAATGTTTTATAAAAATGTTTTATAAAACAGAAAGGATTTCGAGGCCCAAAACCCGATGATTTCTAAAGTGATTTAGAAATGTATTATATGTTACATTGTGATTGTTATGTTGTGAAATGATTTTCCCTACTTCGGGATATGAAATGATTTAGTATGTGACTAAAGATTCGGGTAACCCTGAGACTAAAAGTATGGGTGAGAGGGCGGTGTATGCTCTCCTGAGTGGGAGGTGCATCGTCGGTGTAGCCTACTCCTATGTGGGGTAGGTGCACATATATATATCGAGTTGCGAGGTGCGTACCCTTTGCCTTGTCGATGGGGAGCACGATATTTGGTTGCATACTTGTTTGTATGCATTGTTATGTTTTGGAATTCACATTTCCAAATGATTTGATTTGAGATCCCGAAGTGAAATCTACTTTGATATAGAAAGTTAGATATGTATTTCAAATGATTTGAAATAAGAAATCGGGAATAAAATCCAAAGGAATAATTTCTGTAAATTGAATTGGATTTGGAAAATCTAAGTGTTGTGATTAATCTAAGTGGGTAGATTGGGATATTGCATGTTGTGTGATGCATAGTAGATCCATATATCTATATTGATTGTTGCTTATACACTGGCTTTCATGGGGGTAAACCCGTTCCGCGAAAGTGGCGTGGTCCCGTGATTTGCCTTATTTTTAAACAAGTTTAACAACTGTTTTTGAGTTCTCACACCAGTCCCATGACTGACCTGTAGTTTGCTTTTCCCTTGCGAACTCGGGTGCCCCTATTTTCCACACGGGCAGTCGAGTAGTTTTATTTTGCAGATGTTTTGAGCAGGATTCTGGATTGAAGCTTTAAGCTGTGTCCAGGCATTTACAGTCTTCCGCTGTGTAGTTTATATTTCCGCTGTGCACTGTTTTACATTTATGTAAATTTATCTTCCGCTGTGTATTATTTTCGATATACTCTGATATTCTGTACTCTGATGTAACATTATTATGATGTTTATTGAAGTCTTCTGTTATTTGTTCTGATGTGTTGTATACCCAAAGTTAGCGTATGCGGGATTCGAACGGTCTTGGTCGGTTTAGCGATCGATTAGGTCCGGGCGAAATCCGTGTCGTTACAACGTGGTATCAGAGCTTTGGTTAAACTCAAATCTTTGGGGTACAACTCGTTAGAACTGAACAAAAGACTCATCAGAGGTAGGATTAGTAATGTCCTATAAAAGAATCCTCATTAGAGATAGAATCAGTAGCATTCTAGAATGAGTGACTCGTTAGAGATGGGGTTAGAAATGCCCCAGAATGAGTCGAGAGTTATTTGTTTATAAATAACGTATCTGTGATTATATATATAATCTGATTTTAGAAAATATGATTTTAAATATATAAATTTATATATTTGAAAATATAATCAATTAATTGATTGATGTTTGTGTTGTTTGTTTAATTGTTTGATAATTTTGAATCATAATGCCTAAGGGTATCAAATATTGAACGGTATTGAAAATTGGTCGCATTTGCTTGCATATACATATATATCATTGAACAGGTCATAGCAAGGAGGCTAGAGCCAGAGAATAAAATTTGTTTGCCCGACAAATAGGTACATGTTTACTACATAATTTCCTGTTTTGTTTGGGTGATGATGATTTTGTGAGCCTATTGGCTAGCCGCTTGGCTTTTTCTTTTTCTTTTTGAGATCTGAAGGACCGGGGAAGCTATTTGAAATTCCCCGATGCTCCCGGTGCAGGGGAGGTTATGGCGAAATTTTTCAAAAATTTAGGGTGTTAGCCAAATTTTTGAAAATTTGAAAATTCTCAGAAACTAAAGAGTTGGAGAATGGAAGCCTGATCGGTCGTAGAGCTGAATAATCAAACCACTTTCGACTTTGTTCCTTTTCGGGGACGAAAAGTTTTAAGTGGGGGAGATTGTAACAACCCAGAAAATCTGGGCCAGTTTAAAATTTTAAATTGGCTAAAATAATGGATTTTAAATATTTAAAATAAGAATTTTAAGTAATGGCGATGAAAACTGAGTTGAATCGACATTTGAAAACCAATATAATTAAATATAATTATATATAGAATTGAAAATAGTGCGGTAGTTCGAAAATTCGATTTCTAATTTCAAATGAATATACAGAATTCAATATAAGTCAGAATTGAACGAAACAAGAAATATTTGAATCTGTATAACTATATCTTTCTAACGAATCCGACCAATCGAAATTTGATAGCGGGAATCAGAAGATATGTCCAGTTGAAAATACTGAATAGTCGCTATGGAATTCAGGCCCTTAAAAATGGACATGTTGCAAATGACCTCGGATTTCGACGAAACCACTTTTGTTAGATCCGCAGTGTCAGGTTATTGCTAGGTTGCAAATTTCATAATTTTTCGAATCAATATGTGAGCGTGGCAAAAGAAAACGCGTTTGACCAGTTTCTATTGAATTTAATCGACTGGAAATTGGCCATTTTTCAAACGGTCTCAGAATTCGACGAAACTAGTTTTGTTAGGACCGTATCGTCAATACGAAACTAGAAAATATTTTTCTGGAATTTTTCTAGTTAGTATGTGACCCCGGTAATTTGAAATGTACGTTTAAAATTCAATAAAGTGATTTAATTGTAAATTCAACGAAAACTGATTGTAACGATCAAACCAGCTTGCGATACATATCCCATTGTGTTCGGAATGGGGGTAAAACGCTATGGACGACAGGCGGTGGACCTCATTTCGAGGTCGTATGTAAAAGTCAACCCTTGTGCATAATTTAATAATTAAATAATAAAATAAAAAAAAAATTTACTTCTCCTCCTTTTCTTATCTGTTTGGCCCCCCCCCCCCCCCCCCGATCAGTTAATTATAAAACGAAATAAAAAAAAAAAGAGACAAAACCCTAAAACCCAAATCGACCCGCCGCCTGACCGCCGAAGCCCCACCGCCTGACCGCCGAACCCTTCGCCTGAGCCACCCTCGCAACCTCCTCCCACCGAACGACGCATCGAAGCAGCACCCTCGTCGAAGCCTCGAACCACCGCCGCGACGTCTCAGAATCTCCGAACGCCGCCCTCGACTCTCCTCCTCCCATTCGAAGCTAGGTGAGCGTTTAATTTTATTTTATTTTGTTTTTGCTTTTTGTTTTTGTTTTACAGTGAAAGTATAAACTGTTTTTTTTTTTTTTTTTTTATATATGAATAAAAAAAAAAACTGACTTTTGTTTTAAGTTTTTAAAACAGAATTTTTAAAAAAGAAGAAACTTATAAAAACTGTTTTTTTTATAAAGTTTTAAAACTGTTTTTAAAAAAGAAATCAAAAACTGTTTTTAAAAAGAAATCAAAACAGAAATTTAAAAAGAGATTTAAAAACTGTTTTTAAAAAGAAATCAAAACAGAAATTTAAAAAGAGATTTAAAAACTGTTTTTAAAAAGAAATCAAAAACTGATTTGAGATAAAGTAAAAACTGCATTTTTATTTTTAAAAGTAAAAACTGCATTTTTTTAAAAAAAGTAAAAACTGCATTTTTTAAAAAAAAAGAATAATTTAAAAACTGCATTTTTTAAAAAGTAAAAACTGCATTTTTTTTAAAAAATAAAAACTGCATTTTTGATAGAAGTAAAAAACTGCATTTTTAAAAGAATAGAAAAAAAAACTGCATTTTTCTAAAAGGAAAAAAAACTGCATTTTTGAAAGAATAATAAAAATATAATCTTTATATTTAATAGCGAAGTCAAAATGCAATCTTTATATATTGAATAGCGTAGTAAAAATTCTATTTTTACATATGCAGAGAATACGGGTGAAAGCGACAAAAGGCGAAGATTTCTATTAAGGAAGAATCGTGTGAGTGGATAGCTATTGGTGAGGATTTCTCACTCTTCAATTTCTTTTTATAATTTTATATGTGTTGAAAGTGGAAGTGAATTGCTATATATAAATATCTATATATATATATATATATATATATATATATACGCCCCTCGTCCACAAACCATGGACGATATTTATTGGTTGAAATTGTTGTGAAAATTGATTGATAGCGAAGTGAAATGATTTATATATATAGCAAAGTGAAATTTATATATATAGCGAAGAAAATATCATATATAGTGAAAGAGAAAATATTATATAAGTTGAAAGTGAAATATGTATATATGAAAAGTGAAAATATCGGATATATTGAAAGTGAAAATATCGAATATATCGAAAGTGAAAATATTGAATATATTGAAAGTGAAAATATCGAATATATCGAAAGTGAAAATATTGAATATATTGAAAGTGAAAATATCGAATATATCGAAAGTGAAAATATCGAATATATTGAAAGTGAAAATATTATATATATTAGAAGTGTATGAAATAGAATATTGAAAATGAATATATCGTATGTATTGAAAATGAATATATCGTACGTATTGAAAATGAAAATATCGTATATAGAGAAAGGTGAATATATATATATATATATATATATATATAAATTGAAAACGATGTATATGAAATATTCGAATTGAAAACGAATTCGAATTGAATTGAATAGAAAACGAATTCGAATTGAATTGAATAGAAAACGAATTCGAACTGAATTGAATAGAAAACGAATTCGAATTGAATTGAATAGAAAACGAATTCGAATTGAATTGAATAGAAAACGAATTCGAATTGAATTGAATAGAAAACGAATTCGAATTGAATTGAATAGAAAACGAATTCGAATTGAATTGAATAGAAAACGAATTCGAATTGAATTGAATAGAAAACGAATTCGAATTGAATTGAATAGAAAACGAATTCGAAATGAATTGAATTGAAAACGAATTCAAATTGAATTGAAATTTGAATTGAATAGAAATGAATTTTAAAACGAATCTATAAAGAAGAATTCAATTGTGATTTGAATTGAAAAGGAAGTTGAAAATGTTTTTGAAACGAATTCAAAACTATTTATATAATTCGTTTTAAATAGGAATCGACGAAATATATATTATATATATTATATATAATATAATGGCCTGAATAGAACGCGCCGCGCCGCGGCAGTTCGCGAATTTCGACCATTTATTTCAAACGGACATTACGGGAGATCCGACCGTCGGATTCTCCTAAAACCGGAACCGTTGGGTTCGTATCGAAAAGAGCTTTCTAACGAATATTAGAAATTTGAAATCTAACGGTTGGATTTGGAATTATGTCCAAATCAAATTCGAAAAAGGTCGCTGTAAGTGCAGTTCGATGGCCGTTAATGGAAATCGACTGTACGGGCCTTGATAAAATTATTAAAAATAGTAATAATTTGTGTAAAATCATAAGAAATGATTTGTGAAAGTTTGGGATGAAAAACTCCATATTTGAAAAGATAAAAATAGATTTTTATCGAAATGAACTAGTTATTAACTAGAAAAAAATAATCCAATGGTTAAAAATAAATAAATTGGATTAGATTTGAATTGAAATTATCAATGGATATTTTCGATATTGGATTCCGTGATTACAGATATTGTGATGGGAATTTGGAAGATATCGATATCGTTATTCCCGATATGATATCTGTTGGTTTCAGGATTTGATGTTAAATATAAGTCAATACTCTCTCTATTTAAAACCTTATATTTAATGTCAAATTTGATTGATTGATGGTTTGGATTGTGCTCGACCAGTTTAGGAGCAGAATATGCTTTTGCATTTAGCATTGGGTTGGGTTGAAAATATCTGTGTGCTAACGCCTTGTGAAACACTTCACGATTTGACGATAAGGTGTTTAGCGATGTTGTGTTCATTTCAAATTTAACGAATGATTGTGAAATGATATTTTCCTTAAGTGAAAAGAAATGTATTCCCGATTTTGGACAGGGAATGTTTTATAAAAATGTTTTATAAAACAGAAAGGATTTCGAGGCCCAAAACCCGATGATTTCTAAAGTGATTTAGAAATGTATTATATGTTACATTGTGATTGTTATGTTGTGAAATGATTTTCCCTACTTCGGGATATGAAATGATTTAGTATGTGACTAAAGATTCGGGTAACCCTGAGACTAAAAGTATGGGTGAGAGGGCGGTGTATGCTCTCCTGAGTGGGAGGTGCATCGTCGGTGTAGCCTACTCCTATGTGGGGTAGGTGCACATATATATATCGAGTTGCGAGGTGCGTACCCTTTGCCTTGTCGATGGGGAGCACGATATTTGGTTGCATACTTGTTTGTATGCATTGTTATGTTTTGGAATTCACATTTCCAAATGATTTGATTTGAGATCCCGAAGTGAAATCTACTTTGATATAGAAAGTTAGATATGTATTTCAAATGATTTGAAATAAGAAATCGGGAATAAAATCCAAAGGAATAATTTCTGTAAATTGAATTGGATTTGGAAAATCTAAGTGTTGTGATTAATCTAAGTGGGTAGATTGGGATATTGCATGTTGTGTGATGCATAGTAGATCCATATATCTATATTGATTGTTGCTTATACACTGGCTTTCATGGGGGTAAACCCGTTCCGCGAAAGTGGCGTGGTCCCGTGATTTGCCTTATTTTTAAACAAGTTTAACAACTGTTTTTGAGTTCTCACACCAGTCCCATGACTGACCTGTAGTTTGCTTTTCCCTTGCGAACTCGGGTGCCCCTATTTTCCACACGGGCAGTCGAGTAGTTTTATTTTGCAGATGTTTTGAGCAGGATTCTGGATTGAAGCTTTAAGCTGTGTCCAGGCATTTACAGTCTTCCGCTGTGTAGTTTATATTTCCGCTGTGCACTGTTTTACATTTATGTAAATTTATCTTCCGCTGTGTATTATTTTCGATATACTCTGATATTCTGTACTCTGATGTAACATTATTATGATGTTTATTGAAGTCTTCTGTTATTTGTTCTGATGTGTTGTATACCCAAAGTTAGCGTATGCGGGATTCGAACGGTCTTGGTCGGTTTAGCGATCGATTAGGTCCGGGCGAAATCCGTGTCGTTACAACGTGGTATCAGAGCTTTGGTTAAACTCAAATCTTTGGGGTACAACTCGTTAGAACTGAACAAAAGACTCATCAGAGGTAGGATTAGTAATGTCCTATAAAAGAATCCTCATTAGAGATAGAATCAGTAGCATTCTAGAATGAGTGACTCGTTAGAGATGGGGTTAGAAATGCCCCAGAATGAGTCGAGAGTTATTTGTTTATAAATAACGTATCTGTGATTATATATATAATCTGATTTTAGAAAATATGATTTTAAATATATAAATTTATATATTTGAAAATATAATCAATTAATTGATTGATGTTTGTGTTGTTTGTTTAATTGTTTGATAATTTTGAATCATAATGCCTAAGGGTATCAAATATTGAACGGTATTGAAAATTGGTCGCATTTGCTTGCATATACATATATATCATTGAACAGGTCATAGCAAGGAGGCTAGAGCCAGAGAATAAAATTTGTTTGCCCGACAAATAGGTACATGTTTACTACATAATTTCCTGTTTTGTTTGGGTGATGATGATTTTGTGAGCCTATTGGCTAGCCGCTTGGCTTTTTCTTTTTCTTTTTGAGATCTGAAGGACCGGGGAAGCTATTTGAAATACCCCGATGCTCCCGGTGCAGGGGAGGTTATGGCGAAATTTTTCAAAAATTTAGGGTGTTAGCCAAATTTTTGAAAATTTGAAAATTCTCAGAAACTAAAGAGTTGGAGAATGGAAGCCTGATCGGTCGTAGAGCTGAATAATCAAACCACTTTCGACTTTGTTCCTTTTCGGGGACGAAAAGTTTTAAGTGGGGGAGATTGTAACAACCCAGAAAATCTGGGCCAGTTTAAAATTTTAAATTGGCTAAAATAATGGATTTTAAATATTTAAAATAAGAATTTTAAGTAATGGCGATGAAAACTGAGTTGAATCGACATTTGAAAACCAATATAATTAAATATAATTATATATAGAATTGAAAATAGTGCGGTAGTTCGAAAATTCGATTTCTAATTTCAAATGAATATACAGAATTCAATATAAGTCAGAATTGAACGAAACAAGAAATATTTGAATCTGTATAACTATATCTTTCTAACGAATCCGACCAATCGAAATTTGATAGCGGGAATCAGAAGATATGTCCAGTTGAAAATACTGAATAGTCGCTATGGAATTCAGGCCCTTAAAAATGGACATGTTGCAAATGACCTCGGATTTCGACGAAACCACTTTTGTTAGATCCGCAGTGTCAGGTTATTGCTAGGTTGCAAATTTCATAATTTTTCGAATCAATATGTGAGCGTGGCAAAAGAAAACGCGTTTGACCAGTTTCTATTGAATTTAATCGACTGGAAATTGGCCATTTTTCAAACGGTCTCAGAATTCGACGAAACTAGTTTTGTTAGGACCGTATCGTCAATACGAAACTAGAAAATATTTTTCTGGAATTTTTCTAGTTAGTATGTGACCCCGGTAATTTGAAATGTACGTTTAAAATTCAATAAAGTGATTTAATTGTAAGTTCAACGAAAACTGATTGTAACGATCAAACCAGCTTGCGATACATATCCCATTGTGTTCGGAATGGGGGTAAAACGCTATGGACGACAGGCGGTGGACCTCATTTCGAGGTCGTATGTAAAAGTCAACCCTTGTGCATAATTTAATAATTAAATAATAAAATAAAAAAAAAAATTACTTCTCCTCCTTTTCTTATCTGTTTGCCCCCCCCCCCCGATCAGTTAATTATAAAACGAAATAAAAAAAAAAGAGACAAAACCCTAAAACCCAAATCGACCCGCCGCCTGACCGCCGAAGCCCCACCGCCTGACCGCCGAACCCTTCGCCTGAGCCACCCTCGCAACCTCCTCCCACCGAACGACGCATCGAAGCAGCACCCTCGTCGAAGCCTCGAACCACCGCCGCGACGTCTCAGAATCTCCGAACGCCGCCCTCGACTCTCCTCCTCCCATTCGAAGCTAGGTGAGCGTTTAATTTTATTTTATTTTGTTTTTGCTTTTTGTTTTTGTTTTACAGTGAAAGTATAAACTGTTTTTTTTTTTTTTTTTATATATGAATAAAAAAAAAAACTGACTTTTGTTTTAAGTTTTTAAAACAGAATTTTTAAAAAAGAAGAAACTTATAAAAACTGTTTTTTTTATAAAGTTTTAAAACTGTTTTTAAAAAAGAAATCAAAAACTGTTTTTAAAAAGAAATCAAAACAGAAATTTAAAAAGAGATTTAAAAACTGTTTTTAAAAAGAAATCAAAACAGAAATTTAAAAAGAGATTTAAAAACTGTTTTTAAAAAGAAATCAAAAACTGATTTGAGATAAAGTAAAAACTGCATTTTTATTTTTAAAAGTAAAAACTGCATTTTTTAAAAAAAAAGAATAATTTAAAAACTGCATTTTTTAAAAAGTAAAAACTGCATTTTTTTTAAAAAATAAAAACTGCATTTTTGATAGAAGTAAAAAACTGCATTTTTAAAAGAATAGAAAAAAAAACTGCATTTTTCTAAAAGGAAAAAAAACTGCATTTTTGAAAGAATAATAAAAATATAATCTTTATATTTAATAGCGAAGTCAAAATGCAATCTTTATATATTGAATAGCGTAGTAAAAATTCTATTTTTACATATGCAGAGAATACGGGTGAAAGCGACAAAAGGCGAAGATTTCTATTAAGGAAGAATCGTGTGAGTGGATAGCTATTGGTGAGGATTTCTCACTCTTCAATTTCTTTTTATAATTTTATATGTGTTGAAAGTGGAAGTGAATTGCTATATATAAATATCTATATATATATATATATATATATATATATATACGCCCCTCGTCCACAAACCATGGACGATATTTATTGGTTGAAATTGTTGTGAAAATTGATTGATAGCGAAGTGAAATGATTTATATATATAGCAAAGTGAAATTTATATATATAGCGAAGAAAATATCATATATAGTGAAAGAGAAAATATTATATAAGTTGAAAGTGAAATATGTATATATGAAAAGTGAAAATATCGGATATATTGAAAGTGAAAATATCGAATATATCGAAAGTGAAAATATTGAATATATTGAAAGTGAAAATATCGAATATATCGAAAGTGAAAATATTGAATATATTGAAAGTGAAAATATCGAATATATCGAAAGTGAAAATATCGAATATATTGAAAGTGAAAATATTATATATATTAGAAGTGTATGAAATAGAATATTGAAAATGAATATATCGTATGTATTGAAAATGAATATATCGTACGTATTGAAAATGAAAATATCGTATATAGAGAAAGGTGAATATATATATATATATATATATATATAAATTGAAAACGATGTATATGAAATATTCGAATTGAAAACGAATTCGAATTGAATTGAATAGAAAACGAATTCGAATTGAATTGAATAGAAAACGAATTCGAACTGAATTGAATAGAAAACGAATTCGAATTGAATTGAATAGAAAACGAATTCGAATTGAATTGAATAGAAAACGAATTCGAATTGAATTGAATAGAAAACGAATTCGAATTGAATTGAATAGAAAACGAATTCGAATTGAATTGAATAGAAAACGAATTCGAATTGAATTGAATAGAAAACGAATTCGAATTGAATTGAATAGAAAACGAATTCGAAATGAATTGAATTGAAAACGAATTCAAATTGAATTGAAATTTGAATTGAATAGAAATGAATTTTAAAACGAATCTATAAAGAAGAATTCAATTGTGATTTGAATTGAAAAGGAAGTTGAAAATGTTTTTGAAACGAATTCAAAACTATTTATATAATTCGTTTTAAATAGGAATCGACGAAATATATATTATATATATTATATATAATATAATGGCCTGAATAGAACGCGCCGCGCCGCGGCAGTTCGCGAATTTCGACCATTTATTTCAAACGGACATTACGGGAGATCCGACCGTCGGATTCTCCTAAAACCGGAACCGTTGGGTTCGTATCGAAAAGAGCTTTCTAACGAATATTAGAAATTTGAAATCTAACGGTTGGATTTGGAATTATGTCCAAATCAAATTCGAAAAAGGTCGCTGTAAGTGCAGTTCGATGGCCGTTAATGGAAATCGACTGTACGGGCCTTGATAAAATTATTAAAAATAGTAATAATTTGTGTAAAATCATAAGAAATGATTTGTGAAAGTTTGGGATGAAAAACTCCATATTTGAAAAGATAAAAATAGATTTTTATCGAAATGAACTAGTTATTAACTAGAAAAAAATAATCCAATGGTTAAAAATAAATAAATTGGATTAGATTTGAATTGAAATTATCAATGGATATTTTCGATATTGGATTCCGTGATTACAGATATTGTGATGGGAATTTGGAAGATATCGATATCGTTATTCCCGATATGATATCTGTTGGTTTCAGGATTTGATGTTAAATATAAGTCAATACTCTCTCTATTTAAAACCTTATATTTAATGTCAAATTTGATTGATTGATGGTTTGGATTGTGCTCGACCAGTTTAGGAGCAGAATATGCTTTTGCATTTAGCATTGGGTTGGGTTGAAAATATCTGTGTGCTAACGCCTTGTGAAACACTTCACGATTTGACGATAAGGTGTTTAGCGATGTTGTGTTCATTTCAAATTTAACGAATGATTGTGAAATGATATTTTCCTTAAGTGAAAAGAAATGTATTCCCGATTTTGGACAGGGAATGTTTTATAAAAATGTTTTATAAAACAGAAAGGATTTCGAGGCCCAAAACCCGATGATTTCTAAAGTGATTTAGAAATGTATTATATGTTACATTGTGATTGTTATGTTGTGAAATGATTTTCCCTACTTCGGGATATGAAATGATTTAGTATGTGACTAAAGATTCGGGTAACCCTGAGACTAAAAGTATGGGTGAGAGGGCGGTGTATGCTCTCCTGAGTGGGAGGTGCATCGTCGGTGTAGCCTACTCCTATGTGGGGTAGGTGCACATATATATATCGAGTTGCGAGGTGCGTACCCTTTGCCTTGTCGATGGGGAGCACGATATTTGGTTGCATACTTGTTTGTATGCATTGTTATGTTTTGGAATTCACATTTCCAAATGATTTGATTTGAGATCCCGAAGTGAAATCTACTTTGATATAGAAAGTTAGATATGTATTTCAAATGATTTGAAATAAGAAATCGGGAATAAAATCCAAAGGAATAATTTCTGTAAATTGAATTGGATTTGGAAAATCTAAGTGTTGTGATTAATCTAAGTGGGTAGATTGGGATATTGCATGTTGTGTGATGCATAGTAGATCCATATATCTATATTGATTGTTGCTTATACACTGGCTTTCATGGGGGTAAACCCGTTCCGCGAAAGTGGCGTGGTCCCGTGATTTGCCTTATTTTTAAACAAGTTTAACAACTGTTTTTGAGTTCTCACACCAGTCCCATGACTGACCTGTAGTTTGCTTTTCCCTTGCGAACTCGGGTGCCCCTATTTTCCACACGGGCAGTCGAGTAGTTTTATTTTGCAGATGTTTTGAGCAGGATTCTGGATTGAAGCTTTAAGCTGTGTCCAGGCATTTACAGTCTTCCGCTGTGTAGTTTATATTTCCGCTGTGCACTGTTTTACATTTATGTAAATTTATCTTCCGCTGTGTATTATTTTCGATATACTCTGATATTCTGTACTCTGATGTAACATTATTATGATGTTTATTGAAGTCTTCTGTTATTTGTTCTGATGTGTTGTATACCCAAAGTTAGCGTATGCGGGATTCGAACGGTCTTGGTCGGTTTAGCGATCGATTAGGTCCGGGCGAAATCCGTGTCGTTACAACGTGGTATCAGAGCTTTGGTTAAACTCAAATCTTTGGGGTACAACTCGTTAGAACTGAACAAAAGACTCATCAGAGGTAGGATTAGTAATGTCCTATAAAAGAATCCTCATTAGAGATAGAATCAGTAGCATTCTAGAATGAGTGACTCGTTAGAGATGGGGTTAGAAATGCCCCAGAATGAGTCGAGAGTTATTTGTTTATAAATAACGTATCTGTGATTATATATATAATCTGATTTTAGAAAATATGATTTTAAATATATAAATTTATATATTTGAAAATATAATCAATTAATTGATTGATGTTTGTGTTGTTTGTTTAATTGTTTGATAATTTTGAATCATAATGCCTAAGGGTATCAAATATTGAACGGTATTGAAAATTGGTCGCATTTGCTTGCATATACATATATATCATTGAACAGGTCATAGCAAGGAGGCTAGAGCCAGAGAATAAAATTTGTTTGCCCGACAAATAGGTACATGTTTACTACATAATTTCCTGTTTTGTTTGGGTGATGATGATTTTGTGAGCCTATTGGCTAGCCGCTTGGCTTTTTCTTTTTCTTTTTGAGATCTGAAGGACCGGGGAAGCTATTTGAAATTCCCCGATGCTCCCGGTGCAGGGGAGGTTATGGCGAAATTTTTCAAAAATTTAGGGTGTTAGCCAAATTTTTGAAAATTTGAAAATTCTCAGAAACTAAAGAGTTGGAGAATGGAAGCCTGATCGGTCGTAGAGCTGAATAATCAAACCACTTTCGACTTTGTTCCTTTTCGGGGACGAAAAGTTTTAAGTGGGGGAGATTGTAACAACCCAGAAAATCTGGGCCAGTTTAAAATTTTAAATTGGCTAAAATAATGGATTTTAAATATTTAAAATAAGAATTTTAAGTAATGGCGATGAAAACTGAGTTGAATCGACATTTGAAAACCAATATAATTAAATATAATTATATATAGAATTGAAAATAGTGCGGTAGTTCGAAAATTCGATTTCTAATTTCAAATGAATATACAGAATTCAATATAAGTCAGAATTGAACGAAACAAGAAATATTTGAATCTGTATAACTATATCTTTCTAACGAATCCGACCAATCGAAATTTGATAGCGGGAATCAGAAGATATGTCCAGTTGAAAATACTGAATAGTCGCTATGGAATTCAGGCCCTTAAAAATGGACATGTTGCAAATGACCTCGGATTTCGACGAAACCACTTTTGTTAGATCCGCAGTGTCAGGTTATTGCTAGGTTGCAAATTTCATAATTTTTCGAATCAATATGTGAGCGTGGCAAAAGAAAACGCGTTTGACCAGTTTCTATTGAATTTAATCGACTGGAAATTGGCCATTTTTCAAACGGTCTCAGAATTCGACGAAACTAGTTTTGTTAGGACCGTATCGTCAATACGAAACTAGAAAATATTTTTCTGGAATTTTTCTAGTTAGTATGTGACCCCGGTAATTTGAAATGTACGTTTAAAATTCAATAAAGTGATTTAATTGTAAATTCAACGAAAACTGATTGTAACGATCAAACCAGCTTGCGATACATATCCCATTGTGTTCGGAATGGGGGTAAAACGCTATGGACGACAGGCGGTGGACCTCATTTCGAGGTCGTATGTAAAAGTCAACCCTTGTGCATAATTTAATAATTAAATAATAAAATAAAAAAAAAAATTACTTCTCCTCCTTTTCTTATCTGTTTGCCCCCCCCCCCCCCCCCCCCGATCAGTTAATTATAAAACGAAATAAAAAAAAAAAAGAGACAAAACCCTAAAACCCAAATCGACCCGCCGCCTGACCGCCGAAGCCCCACCGCCTGACCGCCGAACCCTTCGCCTGAGCCACCCTCGCAACCTCCTCCCACCGAACGACGCATCGAAGCAGCACCCTCGTCGAAGCCTCGAACCACCGCCGCGACGTCTCAGAATCTCCGAACGCCGCCCTCGACTCTCCTCCTCCCATTCGAAGCTAGGTGAGCGTTTAATTTTATTTTATTTTGTTTTTGCTTTTTGTTTTTGTTTTACAGTGAAAGTATAAACTGTTTTTTTTTTTTTTTTTTTTTTTTTATATATATGAATAAAAAAAAAAACTGACTTTTGTTTTAAGTTTTTAAAACAGAATTTTTAAAAAAGAAGAAACTTATAAAAACTGTTTTTTTTATAAAGTTTTAAAACTGTTTTTAAAAAAGAAATCAAAAACTGTTTTTAAAAAGAAATCAAAACAGAAATTTAAAAAGAGATTTAAAAACTGTTTTTAAAAAGAAATCAAAACAGAAATTTAAAAAGAGATTTAAAAACTGTTTTTAAAAAGAAATCAAAAACTGATTTGAGATAAAGTAAAAACTGCATTTTTATTTTTAAAAGTAAAAACTGCATTTTTTTAAAAAAAGTAAAAACTGCATTTTTTAAAAAAAAAGAATAATTTAAAAACTGCATTTTTTAAAAAGTAAAAACTGCATTTTTTTTAAAAAATAAAAACTGCATTTTTGATAGAAGTAAAAAACTGCATTTTTAAAAGAATAGAAAAAAAAACTGCATTTTTCTAAAAGGAAAAAAAACTGCATTTTTGAAAGAATAATAAAAATATAATCTTTATATTTAATAGCGAAGTCAAAATGCAATCTTTATATATTGAATAGCGTAGTAAAAATTCTATTTTTACATATGCAGAGAATACGGGTGAAAGCGACAAAAGGCGAAGATTTCTATTAAGGAAGAATCGTGTGAGTGGATAGCTATTGGTGAGGATTTCTCACTCTTCAATTTCTTTTTATAATTTTATATGTGTTGAAAGTGGAAGTGAATTGCTATATATAAATATCTATATATATATATATATATATATACGCCCCTCGTCCACAAACCATGGACGATATTTATTGGTTGAAATTGTTGTGAAAATTGATTGATAGCGAAGTGAAATGATTTATATATATAGCAAAGTGAAATTTATATATATAGCGAAGAAAATATCATATATAGTGAAAGAGAAAATATTATATAAGTTGAAAGTGAAATATGTATATATGAAAAGTGAAAATATCGGATATATTGAAAGTGAAAATATCGAATATATCGAAAGTGAAAATATTGAATATATTGAAAGTGAAAATATCGAATATATCGAAAGTGAAAATATTGAATATATTGAAAGTGAAAATATCGAATATATCGAAAGTGAAAATATCGAATATATTGAAAGTGAAAATATTATATATATTAGAAGTGTATGAAATAGAATATTGAAAATGAATATATCGTATGTATTGAAAATGAATATATCGTACGTATTGAAAATGAAAATATCGTATATAGAGAAAGGTGAATATATATATATATATATATATATATATATATAAATTGAAAACGATGTATATGAAATATTCGAATTGAAAACTAATTCGAATTGAATTGAATAGAAAACGAATTCGAATTGAATTGAATAGAAAACGAATTCGAACTGAATTGAATAGAAAACGAATTCGAATTGAATTGAATAGAAAACGAATTCGAATTGAATTGAATAGAAAACGAATTCGAATTGAATTGAATAGAAAACGAATTCGAATTGAATTGAATAGAAAACGAATTCGAATTGAATTGAATAGAAAACGAATTCGAATTGAATTGAATAGAAAACGAATTCGAATTGAATTGAATAGAAAACGAATTCGAAATGAATTGAATTGAAAACGAATTCAAATTGAATTGAAATTTGAATTGAATAGAAATGAATTTTAAAACGAATCTATAAAGAAGAATTCAATTGTGATTTGAATTGAAAAGGAAGTTGAAAATGTTTTTGAAACGAATTCAAAACTATTTATATAATTCGTTTTAAATAGGAATCGACGAAATATATATTATATATATTATATATAATATAATGGCCTGAATAGAACGCGCCGCGCCGCGGCAGTTCGCGAATTTCGACCATTTATTTCAAACGGACATTACGGGAGATCCGACCGTCGGATTCTCCTAAAACCGGAACCGTTGGGTTCGTATCGAAAAGAGCTTTCTAACGAATATTAGAAATTTGAAATCTAACGGTTGGATTTGGAATTATGTCCAAATCAAATTCGAAAAAGGTCGCTGTAAGTGCAGTTCGATGGCCGTTAATGGAAATCGACTGTACGGGCCTTGATAAAATTATTAAAAATAGTAATAATTTGTGTAAAATCATAAGAAATGATTTGTGAAAGTTTGGGATGAAAAACTCCATATTTGAAAAGATAAAAATAGATTTTTATCGAAATGAACTAGTTATTAACTAGAAAAAAATAATCCAATGGTTAAAAATAAATAAATTGGATTAGATTTGAATTGAAATTATCAATGGATATTTTCGATATTGGATTCCGTGATTACAGATATTGTGATGGGAATTTGGAAGATATCGATATCGTTATTCCCGATATGATATCTGTTGGTTTCAGGATTTGATGTTAAATATAAGTCAATACTCTCTCTATTTAAAACCTTATATTTAATGTCAAATTTGATTGATTGATGGTTTGGATTGTGCTCGACCAGTTTAGGAGCAGAATATGCTTTTGCATTTAGCATTGGGTTGGGTTGAAAATATCTGTGTGCTAACGCCTTGTGAAACACTTCACGATTTGACGATAAGGTGTTTAGCGATGTTGTGTTCATTTCAAATTTAACGAATGATTGTGAAATGATATTTTCCTTAAGTGAAAAGAAATGTATTCCCGATTTTGGACAGGGAATGTTTTATAAAAATGTTTTATAAAACAGAAAGGATTTCGAGGCCCAAAACCCGATGATTTCTAAAGTGATTTAGAAATGTATTATATGTTACATTGTGATTGTTATGTTGTGAAATGATTTTCCCTACTTCGGGATATGAAATGATTTAGTATGTGACTAAAGATTCGGGTAACCCTGAGACTAAAAGTATGGGTGAGAGGGCGGTGTATGCTCTCCTGAGTGGGAGGTGCATCGTCGGTGTAGCCTACTCCTATGTGGGGTAGGTGCACATATATATATCGAGTTGCGAGGTGCGTACCCTTTGCCTTGTCGATGGGGAGCACGATATTTGGTTGCATACTTGTTTGTATGCATTGTTATGTTTTGGAATTCACATTTCCAAATGATTTGATTTGAGATCCCGAAGTGAAATCTACTTTGATATAGAAAGTTAGATATGTATTTCAAATGATTTGAAATAAGAAATCGGGAATAAAATCCAAAGGAATAATTTCTGTAAATTGAATTGGATTTGGAAAATCTAAGTGTTGTGATTAATCTAAGTGGGTAGATTGGGATATTGCATGTTGTGTGATGCATAGTAGATCCATATATCTATATTGATTGTTGCTTATACACTGGCTTTCATGGGGGTAAACCCGTTCCGCGAAAGTGGCGTGGTCCCGTGATTTGCCTTATTTTTAAACAAGTTTAACAACTGTTTTTGAGTTCTCACACCAGTCCCATGACTGACCTGTAGTTTGCTTTTCCCTTGCGAACTCGGGTGCCCCTATTTTCCACACGGGCAGTCGAGTAGTTTTATTTTGCAGATGTTTTGAGCAGGATTCTGGATTGAAGCTTTAAGCTGTGTCCAGGCATTTACAGTCTTCCGCTGTGTAGTTTATATTTCCGCTGTGCACTGTTTTACATTTATGTAAATTTATCTTCCGCTGTGTATTATTTTCGATATACTCTGATATTCTGTACTCTGATGTAACATTATTATGATGTTTATTGAAGTCTTCTGTTATTTGTTCTGATGTGTTGTATACCCAAAGTTAGCGTATGCGGGATTCGAACGGTCTTGGTCGGTTTAGCGATCGATTAGGTCCGGGCGAAATCCGTGTCGTTACAAGTAGGCAGGGTTTTGCCGAAGCTGGGTATCTCTGTGTGTTATTTCCTTTCTGCACTTTTATTTCTGCTACGTTCTGTGATTTGATTATTACTTAATATCCTGTAATTATTAAACTCTGCGATAATTTGTGATAAACCCTATTCACCCCCCTCTAGGGTTAATCTAGATCCAACAATTGGTATCAGAGCAGGTTATTTCATTAACTCTAGAGATGGTGTTCCCTTGTTGTCAACCGATAGGGAGTCAGTCCAGTTCATCTCCAACAATTTTCGATGGAACAGATTTTTTAAACTGGAAATCCAAAATGGAATTTTATTTAAAATCTGTTAATATTAAATGTTGGGATGTTATTATCAATGGGTACGATAGGGTAGATAAAGTTTTTAATTCTCATGCTACACATATTCTATATTCTTATCTTGATGATGATCAATACAGTCTGATCTCACATTGTTTAACTGCGCAGGAAATCTGGATAGCTCTCAATACGAAGTATGGTCAAATTGACAACTGCAGCTCAAAACCCCAGATTGTCAACTCAGATTCAGAATTCTATTTAACAGGATTTACAAATGAGAATTCAGAAGGATCAGATGATGGAGAATCAACGGATGCTGAAGTTGAAAATTTCTCATACGAAGATTTGGTTTATATGTGTGTTGATTTAACTAAATCTGTTGATAAACTCAAATCTAAAAACAAAACTCTAAAATCTAGGAATTCTGAGTTGACCAGCAAAATTAATGATTTGGAATCACAACTTGAATATTTTAAAAACCTTTCAGATTCAGATTGTAAAAATTGTTTGAAATTGAAAACCAATCTTGTTCATCTCAATAAAAATATTCAAAAGTTTGAAGATGAAATTTTGATCTTAAAAGCAAACAAGATTGAGTTATCAAATTTGAACAATCTTCTACAAAAGGAATTTGAAGTTTTTAAAACTGATATAAATTCAAAATTTGAGATTGCTGAAAATGAAAATTTGGTGAGAAGTGATTTGATTTTGAAAGAACTTGAAAATGAGATTGTAAAATCCAAGATTTTTGAGTCTGAAAAACAAGAACGATTTGAACTTGAAATCTCGGAATCTCAAGCCAAAATTAGATTGCTTGAAAATGAGAATTTGGTTTTAAAACAGACCAATGTTGAACAGATGATCGCTATAAATAATTGCTCAAATTTATTAAAAGAAAATGGCGATCTAAAATCCAAAATTCAACGATTGGAATCAACATTGGATAAATTTTCTAATGGGAAAAAATCGTTGAATATGCTGTTACAAAACCAAGTTTCTAGTGGAAATAAATCTGGTCTTGGCTTCGGGAAAAATGATGTTTCTAGAAAACAAAATTCAAATGATTTGAACAATCCCACAAACTGCTTTGGAAATAATTGTTTTGATAATTTTAACTTTGATAATTTCAAAGGTTATTTGAATCAAAATTGTGATGAGAAATCGTTTTATAATAAACCATTTAAACATTCTTGGATCCCAAAAAATAAAACGGGCTTCGTCAAGTTCAAACAGGTTTGGGTTCCTAAGGGTACGAAAGTTAATTCTAATGGTTTGTTATATAAACAGATTTGGGTACCAAAAGATGTGAACACAACTGTAAGTGGTTTTACAAACTTTGTTAGACCACACGATCCTATAAACTGTTAGGTACAGAAGGAGGCTGAGGAACTGCTGTGCAGAAAGAGAAACTGGCTTCAAACTGCTTCATATCATTGAATCACTTTCAGTTCCTTTAGCCAAACTAGTTGAGTCAGAGATTCTGTTTTACACTGATCTCAGGTATGATCTCTGAACTCATCTATGTAAATATCTTTTTAATTTTTCTCGTTTATTTCTTCTTCTATCTCCTTCTGTCTCTCCTGTTTTTTTTTTGGTTTAACTTGTCACTGCCATATTTTTTTTTTTTTTTGCTTCTTGAATTGCAGTATTCATGATATTCTGGAAATTTGTTTTGCATATATAGAACTCTGATACTTCTAATCATTTCCAAATACTGAATTTTTTTTTCTGCAATTGTTTTGAAGTTCTTTTTCTGTTTTCTGAATTCCTAACGGTGTTGACGTATTCTTGTTATATCTTGAACACTGTTAATTTGAATTCTAAATTTCTTTTGAAGATCTAAATATTAATGAAATTTCACACACCTTTGCTGTTTTGAGTTTCTTCTAATTTTTTTTTGGAAAAGCTTAAAATATTATCCTCATTATAGCACACTGCTATTTATCAGTTGTGATAACTTCATTGATATTCGGATTGGCTTGAATCAGTGATACATCCTGTACTACATCTTTATTCTTGATCATTTTGGTTGAAATTCGTTTGTTTGAAATCATCTGAAATTCTTGATATTTTGAATATCACACACCTCTTAAATCTGAAATTATCAATCTTCTGTGACTTATTCAATTTATCTCAAAACTTGACATTGATTCAAGTGATTTCAAATAAATTATTCTGGATCATGAATATCTCTCATACCTGATGTAAATGATCTGATTTTTCTTTGGGCTTGTCTGAAATATTGTGGAGAAATTCTTTGAAACTTTGGTTCTAAAAATCACTGTTATTTCATGATTATTTTGATTTAAATATTTGTTTGTTTAAAATCTTTTGAAATTATTGATTTATTGAATCACACACATATCTCGAATCAAAAATTTATAATTTGGTGTGATTGATTCATTAAATTCTGATATTTTCATATTTCTTCAAATGATTTAAAATAAATAATATTTTTAATCTTGGATCATGAATCATCTTTTGTAACCACCATCTTGACTAGTCTGCTTTGAAAATGTTTTCTGTGCTGCTCTGATACTGATTCGACATTTTTTTTATGACTGTTTGCTTTGGTAAATACAACTTGCTGCTATGATAATCTTGTAAAATTTGTGAGTCTTGTCTACTTTAGCTTTATGTTTGGGATACTCTTGTTAGTCACCTATGTCATGTTAAAATCCTCAAGATTGAGACACCAAGTGGTATCAGTTTAGATGCGCTGATTTTTTTTATCATGTATATATTTTTAAACCCCTCATTTCGTGTGTAAATTTTTCATATTCCTCTTATAATTGTCTTTCAATTTTAAACTATTTATTGATTATTCACTCAGAAATTAAAATCAAATTTCAAATTGAAATTCAGTTGAAACTCATCAAAATTATTATCAGACTTTGAAATGGTGATGAGTTATGACCGCATATTTCACAACAAGAGGAGATTCTATTTAAATTTTCATGACAATTGAACAGTTATTATAATATCTTTGAATTGGCGATTATTTCACGAACATCTTCTATGCCTCTCATCATTCTGTCATCCATTATGAGTTTATATTAATGTGGAGAGTTTATATTTTTAAAATAATCTTAAAACAGTGAAAATAGTTGTGATGGAAATGTGATTGCATTATTTTTCAGAATTAGTGACAATTGAAAATTTTCAAGAATCCCGATACAGTTCATGCATATCTCATAATATAATTAATTTAGAAATTTATTTCACAGTCCATCTCTGTACTTACCACATTTCTATCATCCATATTGGTTTTATATATCGAGGAGTTTTTCCTTTTAAAGCTGAAAATGATGAAAATATAATTAATATATAAGTGTGTCTCTAACCTCATTTAAAAATCCAAGCTCTGGTCATGAATGGTTAAGAGACAACTTATAATTTAAGCTGCGACTGACCTCATTTAAAAATCCAAGCTCTGGTTATGCGTGGTCAGTGTGCTCTTAAATAAATAAAAAGAAAAAGGAAAATTGTGCTATAAATTGAAATTAATTTGAAATTCTCCTTGGTGTTTATAAAAACTAGCCTATCAATCCATCTTTCTAATCTGTGAAATGTGTTGAAATCTTATGAAATATTATGATTTGTTGATTGATAGCTATTGGGATTTGAGATTATACTACTTTGTCACTTAAATTGGATTATTAATTATAGTTCAAGTCCATCACTGTCTTTGTGCTTTACTTTTAAAAATCTTTTGAAAATAATTGGAAATGATGAATTTTATAAAACTCTCCTCATTTTATATAAAATTCATCGTAAATCCATCATTCTCTAAAATGTGAAATATGCCACCAGTTGTTAGAATATTATGATTTTTGTTTGACTGATTGAAATTTATGATGACCGTTCTTCCTCTTAAGATGAAATTATATTTTTAGTCATTTTTCATCTGTACTTTAAAATCTGTATCCTTTTGATGATAACAAAAGGGGGAGAATGGATTAGATTTTGATTTATGAGTGAATATTTTATAAATATCTTTAAAAATTTATTTATACATTTCACTCATAAATCAAAATCTAATCCATTAACACCCTGACTGAATCCCCTAGAATTTTACAAACTTCTAGAAACTGTACTGACTGATTATACAAACGGAAAAACAAAACAAAAATAACAAGAAATCAAGAGATTAAACAAAGTAAAACCCTAGTCCTTGAGAAATTAAAATAAGGCACATAGACTTAGCCCATTTTTATTCGGCCGGCCCATTTTCATTATCATTCACCCGATCACTTTTGCTCCAAAAAATGGCGACCTGGAAAACTTCTAGGGTTTTCTGATTTATCCCCAAATCGGTCGATTGCTTGAAAGATTTTGATTCTCTGATGCTTCACTTAGTTGACGCTGGTCGATTTGATGCTCCTCTCCGATTTGGGCTTTCTCTCGATCGAAAACTGTGAGTATGAATGAATATATATTTAAATAGGGGGAGAATTTAAATATTCACGAACAAACACATTTATTATATTCAAAATCTTTTATTTGTTTGTCATCATCAAAAGGGGGAGATTGTTGTATATAACGGTGTTGTATACACAATTTTATGATTTTTGTTTGATGATAACAACCAAATATATATTTATATAAATGTGTTTGTTATTGTACTGTTCATTACAACACAGACTATAATATTTATATTTAAATAGAATACGACTGTATACACATTCATATATTTATACAGTATTTTATTTAAATTGAATATTCTATTTCAACTTTCAAACAATACAATCTTTTATAACTCCACTATTTGAATACATCACTGATATACATTCACAGAACATTGTACTTGTAAATAAACAGAATTTAATAGACAAGTTTATTTGAACACAATAAAATAATATTTTATTTCAATCAAACTTGTGTATTACAAATTACAGTACAATTCCATTTCAGTACACAGCTTCCCACTACAACACTCACACTCGTATATATAAATACTTTGATTTCATACATTTCAATATACAATTTTATATACACTCTTTTACATATTGACACACTGGCTTCTTCAGTCTTCTGTCTTCACTTCACAGTCAGTCCAGTCTTCGTACCTATCATTCACAGAAATACACACACAGTATATGGAACAGAAATAATATTCTAATTGCACGCGAATATAAATTTTATTTTTAAAATTTTATTTGCCTCAGTTTTCTGGTGTGTTTCTCATCATTTTTCTGACTTGATATGATTTGTTAATCCGACTGTGTCTAGACAGTATATAGTACAGGGATAGGAAAATTCGTCTGTTGGCTGCATATACACACGTGTATACACGTGTGCATTGCCACGCCAATTCAGTGTACAACTGAGGAGTAGCCACGTGGACCTTTTCGACTCAGAGCACATGAAAATAAAGTCAAACAGCAAAGAAAAACATGTTCAACTCAAATAGCCGAGCTCAATACATGTACAAAAGCTGGCTCGGACACAAAGTCAATAACAAAGCAAAGCAGCTATGACAAGTGATGGATGCTCATATACAAACATACAAGTGCAACATGGTTCAGGATCAAGAAAGTTAACACATGCCAGAATGGTGCAGTTGGATGGTTCATACAGCAATGTGCAAGTGGACAATACATTTCAGATTTTCAAGTAAGTCTATGGTCGAGCATGTTCATGTGCAATAGCATGTCTTAGCAATTCAGAGAAAGCACAAGTGAATATGTGCACAGAAATAGATGGAGGGTTCAGCAAATACAAAAACAAGTCATGACAGCAAGGACCAAGAGCTCATAAATCAGCAGTACATGGTAACAACAATCATATGTGTACAACTCAGTTTTCATGTAGCAAGGCAAAGCATGACCAACCATCAACACAGCACTGTGAAACAACATGTCAAAGTAATCAAACAAATTGTTTTTGTTTTCAGATTTCAATATATATATATATGGCAAGAAAATAATTTTTGCATGAAAGAATATTCAGATTTAATGGTGATGGCAAGAGTATATTAGAAATGCAGAAATTCAGTGTTCATACTTTTGGCAAGTGATAATCAGTCATCAAGCTTTGGAAAACAAATTGGGGCAAGGAAAGTTTTTATTCCAGAAATCATAGAGCAATGTTTGGCAAGTTTGCCAAAAGTCCAAATGGTTATATGGGGGCAAGTACTTTTGTCGTAAAATCAATCAAAGACACACAAAGCCAGAAAAAAAATCTTTTCAAATTCAAGGCAAAGCCGAGCAATTTTAGAAGAGCCAGCAATGGAAAGATTTCAAAAATTTATCCAGATTTATCACAACAATCACGGCAACAAAATTCAAGAAAAGCCACAGCTAATCTTTCAAGGCAATTTAATTCGATCAAAGCAACAGTATTTAGGTCTCTGATCAATCAAGACAAACAAGGCAGTTTCAAAATGTTCAAGTTTCAATTCAGAGTAAATTTGGCAAGAACATTAAAGAAATTTTTCAAGGCTGATTTTTTTTTTGGCAAGAATTCAAAAAGGATTTCCACAAAATTCTCAAGGGCCGATTCAATCAAGGCCGTATAAACAGCAAATCAAATAGCAAGGGACCACAAACAATCAAGCCGAGAAATTCATATCCAATTCAAGGAGAGCCAAATCAAAATGGGAAACACAAGTTTTTTTAATGCCAAGGAATCATTTTCAATCAAAGACAGTAAAAAGAAGAAAGCCAGCGTATAGTCGATTACAAATCGAGGGCATTCAAAAAGGGGAAACCGCAATTTCAGATCGTGTCACATATTGGTGAAATCAGAGAGTAATTATAGGATTATATAATCCTATATAATATCACCAATCATCATAGGCATAAGTATCGAAAAAAAAACCAAGAATTTGACGAACACAAAAAAAAAAAATTCAGAAATCACTCACATAGTTTTTCGATCAGAAGCCCTTTCCAAATCGATTGAGGAGTGAAGCAAGAAGCATCACAATTCAACCGACATCATCAAAGTGAAGCAATCAGAGAACCACGAATTCATTCTCATCAAGCATCGATTCGGATTTGGGGAAGAACAAGAGAAACCCTAGTTTTTTTTTTAGCCGCCGCCATTTTCATTTGCAAATAACAAAAGGGATCGGGCCAAGAGAATGGGTGCAACACAAATAAAAGGGGCCAACCACTTTTCCTTAATTAAATTTATAAGGGGATAACCCTTATGTTTAAGTCCTAGGGTTTCTTTGTTTATTTTTATTTTGTATTGTTTTTTATTATTCTCTGCTGTAGATCATCTGAACAGTTTTTCTAGTGTCTGTATAAACTAGAGTGAATCAGTCAGGGTGTTGACTGTTAGTTTTAGAGTCTGTAAAATTTTGGGATACAGATTACAAGGTTGTAATTCGGTAAATCTGGTCGAGGGGATATCGTCCAGTCTAAGGTTTTGAGCGTAGGGTTAGGATAGGAGCGAGAGTCGCGAGTGTACATGGTCTTGTATGCGGGATCTGTTCTATCACCTAGTAGAAACCTTAGGAATGCAGCAGTAGGCAGGGTTTTGCCGAAGCTGGGTATCTCTGTGTGTTATTTCCTTTCTGCACTTTTATTTCTGCTACGTTCTGTGATTTGATTATTATTTAATATCCTGTAATTATTAAACTCTGCGATAATTTGTGATAAACCCTATTCACCCCCCCTCTAGGGTTAATCTAGATCCAACAGATTACTATACGAGTAAGTTTTCTAATACCTAGATTTTACTATGTTTTAAGTTTATGTTTACGTTTTGTTATATGTTGTGGTTTAGGTGATTAAAAAGATATTCAATTATATCTTTTCATTTTATATTATGCAACTTGTTCTTATGTTGAATGATTATTTGGTTATATGGCCGTATTATGTTGGATAATTATTTGATTACTTCGTTTTTTCGATAGCAAAGGTTTGAAAAGATAATTGTATTAATATTTTCATGTAAAGACAATATTTTAACTTTGTAGTATGTACTAAATTTAATAGGTTGATGTTGTTTGAGTATGTATGTTATATAACGTATTTTTTTGAATAATTTAGTAAATAATTGCACAATGTTTTCCCTGTTAAAATATTATATTATGTGATTTACGAGATGAAAAAGATAAATATTATTATCTTTTTAATTTATATTTTTCTAATAACATTAATGAAATAATAATTGTTATGATTTACAATTGTCTTTTTAGACAAATACCAGGTAATTTTTATCACTCAATAAATCGTGTTTTGTAATACTTAGGATTTACTGTTTATTACTCAAATTGCTTGAAAAAAAATTCAAATTACTAACTGTATGTACATATTTATTAACATATAAGTATACTTATCTTTTTAATGCAGGATAAAATATGAAACCAAAAAGAACCTCTAGATTGTTTAAAAAACAACCACTGTGCATTTTTTTCAATGGACATCAATGCATAAATTTCAGACCTATATCAAGTCCATATAGTGAAGAGCATAGCCAATCAAGATTGTTATTAATAACTCCATTGGTAAAATTTACTTTATCTATATTTTGTTATCATGATTATAATACATAATTCTTTATTATATTATATTTCAATCATGCCAATTTTTCAACATTTAATATATGTACGTTTGTTTTAATAAAAAGATAAATATACTTATCTTTTACATAAAATATGAGCCATGTGTAATTAAATATTTTAAAAACATTATTATCTATATACCGGACCTTATTTAAAAAAATATAGCAAAAAATATTACATGAAAGATTCAATTTTATCACACTAGTCAAAAAAGATAAATAGACTTATCTTTATAAGTTTTTACATAATAATTATATAATTTTTATTACTAGTTAAACTAATTTATAAAATAAATATCTTTATAATTTATATTTACTAAATTCGATTTCTCTCATGTTAATTGCTACAAAAATAGGAAAATTCTGAGTCAAGAAACAATATATCATCTATTGGAACAGAAGATAACAACGTAGAAAATTCTGATGAAAAAAGGATAGACACACAAGAATATGATGGAGAATCTACTGATACAGATGAAGCCAATAACTATGAAATTCAACAAATACCGAAGAAGTCAATAAAAATTCAATATTCAGGGACGTACAGACGTAATTTAGATGTTGTTTTCAAAATAATGAAAACAATTAAGAAAGAAAATATGCTCTCTGCTGACGTAAAAAGATACTTGGAAAAATCACCTTTCAAACACTTTTTCAATGTTTTTCTCGAAGATTCTATATCAAGGCAAGATTTGAGAAATAGTGTAGCAAATTTGGATGACATAATAACCTCTTATGATACCACAAAATAAGCATTACGAATTGGTAACAAATTGATTAAATTGAAACCAGAAGAAGTTAGTCTTATATCTGGAATGCCAGTGGATGGAGAGGATTTATTTCCAATACCTGTATCAAATAAAGCTACTGCAATGGAAAATTTCTAATATATTTGGACAAAGAACATTGAAGAAGAAGACATTATAAGTCAAAAATCAGTGACAAAAAGATTGAATATAAGGATAGAAAACAAAGATGGTAGCGTTGATTTAGTAAAGCTATTATTTTTGTTGTTGATCATAACATTCTTGTTTCTGAACAATCAAAGCTACTTGCAGTGGGGATTTCTTCCTGAGATCCTCAATTTGTAAAAATTCAGTTCTATTTCTTGGCCAAGAGCAATATGTGAGAATTTTTGCAAAAATGTTCAAAAACATTATACTAATCCAAGAAACACACCTGGTTGCACTATGGTTTTACTTGTAAGATTTGTTACACTTATCTAATATTTCATTATTACAAAAGTATAAATGTATATATCTTTTTATTACAGTATTGGTTTTGTGAGAAGACAAAAGTAATACAAGAAAAAGAACATCTAAAGAAAAATTTCTCAAGGATGATAAAGTGGGACTTGTCTAACTTGAAGGACATGGATCTTACAGCAATTGACAGCAATAAGGTATAAATGTATTACTTACTATTTATTTTATTTAAAAGATATATGTTTTTATCTTTTCAAGTTTAGAAGGCACATTAATGATTAAATCAATAGTTGCTTACAAAATAAATAATATTAGTAAAAAGACTTCTGAAATAAGTTAAAATCATGATAGTATGATAAAGATAAAACAAATTAAGTTCAGTATGTCAATAGATCAATTACGTTAAAATATAAATACATTTATCTTTTAAAACTATTCTATCAAATATATTTACAACATTGAATTGATTGTAGAAGTATTTACTTTCATTATAAAAACATTAAGTACCTTGATAAATTATAGCACTTGACAGAAATAAGGTATAAATGTATTACTTTACTATTTATTTTATTTAAAAGATATATATTTTATCTTTTCAAGTTTAGAAGGAACATTAATGATTAAATAAACAGTTGCTTACACAATACATAATATTAGTAATAAGACTTCTGAAATAAGTTATAATCATGATAGTATAATAGACAGAAAACAAATTAAGTTTAATGTGTCAATGTATCATTTACCTTAAAGTATAAATACATTTATCTTTTTAAGTTATACAATCAAATATATATATATATAACATTGAATTGATTGTAGGATTATTTAATGATATTTAACAATATTTAATTGCAAATATCATTCATGTAGATTTCGAAAAAAATTCAAATATAACTTCAGAGGAGAAAGAGTTTCTTTCAAAAAAATTAATACATCCACTCCTAGAAGATGAAAGACCAAAGAAAAGAAAATTGTCTGGAAATGAAGAACTAGAAAGGCTGAAAGAGTTAGAGACAAAAGTCAGATTTTTGACTGATGAAATGATTAGTGTAGTAAAACAACTGGACGATGAGAAGATTTTAAGACAAAAGTCTGACAACAGAATCAAAGAAATTGAAATGATACTTCAAAAAGTGAAAACTTTTGAACAGCAAAATGTGGCCAATACTACTGAACTTGAAAACATTTCAAGTAAGGAAAAATAGTTGGTATGGTACATATAAATTGTTCTGCTAATTTTCCTTGTTTTGATTTGTTTGAAACTCAAGATTTTAGATAATAAAGAAAGTTCAAAATCTGAAGACATCAAAGAATTTACTGAGGAACATGCTATTGAAATTCCTATTTGTGTTGAAGATGTCATAATTAAAGAACCAAAAAAAAAAAAAAAAAAAGAATCACAAAAATATTGAAAATTGCCCACTCTTGAAGCATCTTTCAGAGAAACAGCAACAAGATGTCAAAGTTTTCTCCAAGGTTGTTGGAGATAACAAGTAAGTGCTGAAACGTTACTTTTTTCCAAAACAACCTGTATAGTTCAGCTGAATTTTCTACTTATTACTTTGTTATGATACATTTTGTGGTATTACACTACCATAAGCAAGATGTTGGTTAAAGTATTGTTTTAAATATCATTATCAATTCATAGTTTACTCAACACCAATTAGTAAATAATTAATTACACAACATTTGTCGTAATTGGCTTTTTTGTAGTGATTAATGTTAGCAAGCGATTGAAACTATGAAAGTTTAGGTTTTCTTATATACTATGGTTTAGGAGATTAAAAAGATATTCAACTTTATCTTTTTAATTTAAATTATGCAAATACTTCTTTTGTTGAATGATTATTTCGTTATATGGCTTTCTGAAATATATGATATGTTATTTTCAAAAGTAATATTTCATAATTAAATTTTTTCAGCATTAAAATTTATAAAAGATAAATGCATTTATCTTTTTATATTTCACTTAATTATTAAAAGATATTAGAATAAGTTTTTAAAGATAATTGCTATTTTAGTAATTATATTTACATACAAAAAATTTATTTACATATTATATCTATATTAACAAAAGATATAATAAATGCAAACATCTTTTTTTTCAGCGACAAAGCATTTAGTTGTGATGATGAAAACAACATCACCATAACAAAAGACATGATAGAAGATATCCTATATGAACATAATACTTTTGGTCAAGTAAGTATAAAAAAAACTTTCCTTTAGTATAAATTGTGTACTTTACCCGTATTATTTTTCAAATGTAGATCATTGATTGGTTTTGGTTTCGAAAAGAAAAGCAACTAGATCAAAGCAATAGTATGTGTACATTAACACAATAATGACAGTAAGTGAATCATATTCTCAAATTAACTTATTTTATTACAAAATACATTTTCTAAACCATTTTTTTAACAGACAAGTGCAGCAAATGGAAACTGGAAAAATATGCTGATAAAAAAGTTCAACCCTTTTATCAAAAATTTATTTTTAGATCCATTATGTATCAATGTCTTATTCCCAATACATGAAAATGACCACTCGAGCCTCCTTGAACTAGATGTCGTAGAGTGCACTTGGAAACACTAGGATTCACTATACTTAACCACAAGATCTAAATCCCCTAGAAGTGGACATACAAAAATTTTCACTAATGTGGTAAATAAATATTCTCAAAAAATTATATTTCATATATTTGTTTATATTTATTCTAACAAACACTGACTTTTTTGCAGAAAACAGCAGTGAATAACCTAAATGACGAGCTAAAACAAGAAGGTCACAAAACAATTATTAAAAAGAAGACATAGCTTGTGAATGTTAATTGTGCTCAACAAACCAATGGGTAATTATACAAGTAGATAATTATGTAGTATACAATTTCATGATACACATTAAGATATAAAAGAAACATATTGTAGTGTAGAAAAAGAGATTTGGGCAGCGGAAAACGAATAAACCAAATGATCTAGTCTGTCAACAATTTCAACAATGCCAAAAATAAATTAAAATCAAGTAGCACAAATTATAGAGTGAACGAAAACAGAAAAGAGAGGAAAGGACACACCAATATAACGTGGTTCGCTTTTGCCTACATCCACGGACCCAACAACTTTTTATTTCTCAATGAAGAAATAAGTACATAAGAGAGGGAGAAGATTACAATAGAGAGAAGATTAATGGTGGATTGCTTGCGTTCATACAATAACATGACCCCTATTTATATAGAGGGATTTCTTGTAGATAAAGAAGAGAAGTTTCTAGATTACTTGGACATGAAGAAAAATAAATATAATATCTTCCTTGATTTGATTGGAGCATAAATGGTTGGCGCAATCAGGGTCTCAATCTCTTTCCCTAAGTAAATTGATTCTTCATTAATTGATTGATTGGCCTGTTATTTTTCTTCCAAAAAGAAAATTTCCTCTTATATATTTCCATGTACGAGCCAATTAGTTGATTGACAATCGTTTCTTTCCTTCTCTACAAATATTTGAATCATCAATTTCAACACTCCACCTTGATTTAAATATGACAATCTTTCTTCATCATCTCATCTTCAACAATCAACATAGAAGTTGTTGGGCCCAGCGCCCCATGGCGCTCAAGTAACAGGAAGCAAACTGATCAAGTTTGAGCAATGCTCAAACTTGTCCGTTGGAAGTGACTTGGTCATCATATCTGAAGGATTATCTAAAATACCCACCTTCAATAATTTGATCTTTCTTCATTCTTCCTCAATCATAAGAAAGAAACCTCTAACATCAATGTGCTTCATCCGTGAACTATAAGCCTGATTCTCAACAAGATGAATTACACTCTGACTGTTTGAAAATAGCTCCACTGTCCGTTGCGCCATTGAAAGATCATCCAACAACTGAAGTAAGTACAATCCTTCCTTTATTGCATGCACAATCGGTATTAACTCTTCTTCGGTAGTCGACAAAGCTATGATAGACTACAACTTTGATCTCCACGGAATCGAGCCTATGCCAAGTGTAAAAACATAGCCCGATATCGACTTCCGTCCATCTCCATCCCCAGCATAATCTGAATCACAGTATCCTCTAAGAGAGATGTCTCCATCTACTCCACCATATAACAAGCCAGCTGAAGAAGTGCCACGAAGATATCTGAGTATCCACTTTACTGCTTGCCAATGCTCTATACCTGGGTTAGACATATATTGACTGACAACACCAATTGCATGGGCCAAATCTAGTCTCGTGCACACCATTGCATACATGAGATTACCAACAGCACTAGAATAAGGTACATTATTATGCATATCCCTTTTGTCTTCGTCCGATGTGGGACACATATCTCTGAATAGCTTGAATTGGGAGCCTAATGGAGTAGCCACCGGTTTAGCATTCTCCATACCGAATTCAGATAGGACTTTCTCGATGTATTGAGTTTGAGTGAGCCTCAAAACTCTTTGCTTTCTATCCCTCTGAATCTCCATCCCCAAAATTCTCTGTTCGTTTCCCAAATCTTTCATCTCAAATTCCTTACTGAGCTCCATCTTCAACTCCGAAATTTTAGACATGCTGTAAGAAGCTATCAACATATCATCAACATAAAGTAACAAATAGATGATGTCATCATTACATTTTTTAAAATAGACACATTGGTCCTTAAAGCTTCTAAAGTAACCATGTGAGATCATAAGCTTATCTGTTTCAAGCCAAAAAGAGATTTGTTAAGTTTACAAACATGACCTGGCCTGCTACTATCAATGAACCCCGCTGGCTGTTGTAGTTAAATGTCCTCCTCAAGATCACCATGCAAGAATGTTGTCTTGAAATCTAGTTGTTCCAACTCCATGTCAAAGTAAGAAACCAATGCCAAAAGAATGCGAATGGAAGTGTGTCTAACAATTGGAGAAAAAATACCATGAAACTCTGCATCTTTCTTCTGAACATAACCCTTCGCCACTAATCTTGCTTTGTACCTCAAGTCACCATTGCCGCCATTTTTCAGCTTATAGATCCATTTACATCCAATTGCTCTCTTGCCGAAAGGAAGTGGCACTTGGTTCATCATGAAATATGCTAAATGCATAAGCTTCCATGTCATTAAAGTCAATATCTTCAATACTTAATCCCACAAAATCTTCAAGCCTTGTAGGTCTTTTCTTCTCTCTCATTGGTCGAGTTTGAATTTGAGCTCCACCTTGAGATTTATCTTCTGTCTCTTCCCTATCAACCACGGTGTCATCAGAATCACCATTTTTACTCATATGGAAGTCTGATGATCTACATTTTGTTTGGTATTCTGAATTTGTCCTCTCAACATCATCATTAACTGAAGAAGAAGGCTCCACCTTCAACATAGCATTCTCATCAAATGTAACATGCCTGGTAGTAACAATCTTTTGAGTAGTAGGACACCACATCCTATAACCCTTAATTCCTTTCTTATAGCCAAGAAAAATACACTTGCGCAATCTTGAATCCAACTTCCCTTTGCTCTCATGCATATAAGTTGGACCACCAAACACTCCGAGAAAGGAATATGATACAGGCTCTCCCTTTCACACTTCTTTAGAAATCTTCATATCTATGGTGGTAGAAGGTGTGCGGTTGATAAGGAAAACCGCCAGAGATAATGCTTCTGCCCAAAATCTTTTATTTAATCCCGCAGTCAGCCGTAAGCAACGAGTTCTTTCCAACAAAGTCCGATTCATTCTCTCTGCAACCCCATCTGACTGAGGATCTCTGGGTGTGGTGTAGTGTCTTTTGATTCCCTCGGACTCGCAAAATTTGATGAATTTTTGAGAAGTGAATTCACCACTATTATTTGAACAAAGAACCTTCACTTTCTTTCCAGACTGCTTCTCAACAAGAGATTTCCAACTTTGAAACCTATCAAAATTTTCATCTTTGGACTTCATAAAGTAAACCCATACTTTTCTAGAAAAATCATCAACAAATAAAACAAAATACCTAGCTCCTCCATAAGAAAGGCATGGTGCGGGGCCCCAAACATCAGTATGAACATACTCTAAAACAACTTTAGACTTATGCACTGCAATGCCAAAAGAAACCTTCGTATGCTTTCCAAGTACACATCCTTCACAAAAGTCAAGTTTTGAATGATGAACTTCGTCAATCAAGCCTCACTTTCTCAATACTTCTAAACTGCGCTCTCCAATGTGACCCATACAAAATGCCATAATTTGGTATAATCAGAATCAACCGAATCAATAACCGAAGCAATCTCCATAACAACAGTTGTACCCCTCAGCAAATATAGATTTCCAGCTTTTACCCCTTTCATTACTATCAATGAGCCATTTGTAATTTTTAATGAATCTTTTTTTATTACACACTTTAAGCCAAAATTGCACAATGCTCCAATGGAGATCAAACTATGCCTTAAATCAGGCACATGCCTGACATCACATAAAGTACGAACAACACCATCAAACATTCTGGTTTTTACTGTTCCAATACTAATCATGCGACAAGAAGCATTATTTCCTATGAGAACCTCTCCTCCATCAAGCTGAAGATAAGTGGAAAAAGAGTGCCTATCAGGTGTCATGTGATAGGATGCTCCCGAGTCAATAATCCACATAGTACTCTTCATAGGAGAGGCAGAAGCTGTAAAAATGCCAAGATCATTATCTGAATCTGATGTCTCCGATGTAGATGCTAAAGCCTTCTAGTGAACAACTTTGTTTTTATTCTCCAACTTGGGGCAACTTGCAATATAATGTCCAGGTTTTCTGCAATAACGACAAACTCCCTTCCAAGCTCCTCTTGACTGAGATCTGGACTTTGCTCTATCCCCACCATATTTGGGTCTACTTTTACTTCTTCCTCTCTGTGCAACAAGACTTTCAGAATCATTCTCCATGCTCGTGCTTGCTAACTTTCCTATCAACATCTCGTTATGCAAATTTGTCTTCACATCCTCCAAGCAAATAGACGAACGCCCATAGATCATAGAATTAACAAAAGTGTTATACTCTGCAAGTAAAGAACATAAAAGAATAACAGCTTGCGCCTCATCCTCAATCTTTAAATCACCTGCTCGATGATTCACGACATGTGTGTTGAGGGCATCTATATGAGCAAATACATCTGTTCTGGGCCTCGTTTTGAAAGAATGAAGTTGTTGCTGTAAGATGATGTGGTAGGTGAGAGACTTGTCGTAGAACTTTCTCTGAAGAGCATCCCACAATTCCTTAGCAGTTTTCACATGAGAAAACTCTCTAAGTACTTCATCGGAAATGCTAAGTTGGATGGTAGTAAGAGCATCCTCTTCCAATTCTTCTATCTCTTCAGGTGCTAATTTCTTCATTCTCTCTATACATGAGACAACCTTAAATGTCCTCTCTTTCTTCAAAACCGCTTCCATCTTCATCTTCCATGTGCCAAAATCCCCCTTTCCATCAAATCTAGCAACTCCATAATTTTTAGTGCTTCTACCACCATTATTCTTTGCAGAATTTGACATGGTTGAAAAAGTCTTTGAACAGTACAACTTGCTCTGATACTAATCCGTAGTGCAGAACCATAGATTTGGGCAGCGGAAAACAAATGAGCCCAATGATCTAGTCTGTCAACAATTTCAACAATGCCAAAAATAAAATAAAATCAAGTGGCACAAATTATAGAGTGAACGAAAACTAAAAAGAGAGGAAAGGACACACCAATATAACGTGGTTCAGTTTTGCCCACGTCCACGGACCCAACAACTTTTTATTTCTCAATGAAGAAATGAGTACATAAGAGAGGGAGAAGATTACAATAGAGATAAGATTAATGGTGGATTGCTTGCATTCATACAATAACATGACCCTATTTATATAGAGGAATTTCTTGGAGATAAAGAAGAGAAGTTTCTAGATTACTTGGACATGAAGAAAAATAAATATAATATCTTCCTTGATTTGATTGGAGCATAAATGGTTGGCGCAATCGTGGTCTCAATCTCTTTCCCTGAGTAAATTGATTCTTCGTTAATTGATTGATTGGCCTATTATTTTTCTTCCAAAAAGAAAACTTCCTCTTATATCTTTCCATGTACGAGCCAATTAATTGATTGACAATCAATCAATTTCTTTCATTCTCTACAAATATTTGAATCATTAATTTCGACACATAGTACAATTCATTATTATAATAAAAAAAGATATTATGCTTTATCTTTTGATGCAAAGTACTAAATTTCATAATTTTATGTATGATTGCAGAATTTATGTGATGATGTTCATGCAAAAAATTGCACATGGAATGGAGAGTACATCAAATATTACTGCTGAAGAAGCTACTGCATTCAAAGAAAAGATAGCTGCAAATATTCTCAATGATGAACAATACTGTTGGACAATTGAAATTTTTTGCAGCTCTGGTCCAACTCTTAAAAATGTTTGAACTAACACAAAATTTTAGAATTTGTAATAATTAATTATAACAATTAGATATTACAATTGGTGATTAATTTGTAAGGGATTATACCAATATTTCAATAATTTGTATTGCTTAACTTTTTAGACAATAAATTTAACAATGCTTATGAACGTGATGATTTTTACTTTTACTTAAATTGTCATTCAATACATTTTTCTAGTATTATGTTTAAAAAAATAAATCCTTTTATCTTTTGTTTATCATTTATGCGTAACATGTCTTCTAATTCCATTTTTTACATAGCAATATGGCAACTTTTCCTAGACAAGAAGAAGCTTAAATATTTGTCCAAACACATGCAAACACTAACATTTTTTTGCTACCAAGATCATTTTACTGGACAAAGAAGGTTTAGTTTCTACATATGAGGAGTTTTGGAGAAGGTACATGAGCATGAATCCTAAGCTACGACGCCATTACGAGATTATTCAAGTTGGACTATCTTGCCACTTGTCAAAACTCTGAATGACATATAGAAAATAAAGGGAAATGAAGATTGGGTTATAGAACTTGATTCATCTAATGAAGACTAATCTCTCGACATTTTATAATTTGTATCCCAAATATTGCATTCAAAGACAACTTCATGTTGGAGGATTCATCTCTAAGTATGCTCATGTATAAAAAATTCAAGATTAACTGATTCAGACTTTGAAAAACTTTACATCAAGAAAGATTTGATCTCGTCAGAAGATACAGAGAGTATATTCATTGATACTAGGATTTATACCCGTAATCGTTGTTTCCATCTTCCATTCTCAACAAAAGCAGGGAAAAATTCTACACTACTGCCAAGTAGACGCTTTGGATGTAACAATCTTAATGATGAACAAGTGTTTACAAAATCACTTATTTGGAATGTAGAAGATAATTTAGATAAGATATTAGAGTGTGAAATGGATTTGAAATCTTACAAAAATATTCACTTTAAAACTGAGGAGAATGATAACAACAAGTACATCCAAAGTGAAAAGTCAATAAATGTTTACTCTTGCAATATACCTAAGTCCTATAATTCAGGAAAATCTCCCTTCCTAGAATTGGATGAAAAAAAATTCATCATTAGCATCTCATTGAAATGTTTTAGGTAAAATCAAAAAGTGGTACTGGTTTTCTACACATGGCTATATAATTTATAGCATGTCCAAAAGTAGATATTGTGAAAGAATTGGAAGAGAACATAAAAGTAATCATGTTATGTACATTGTTGATTTCCAAAGAGGTGGCTACTATCAGAAATGTTACAACCTTGATTGTAAAGGCTATCAATCTCTTATTCGACCAGTACCATGAGATGTATTATCCAACTGTATGATATAGTGAAGCAAGAAAGCAAAAATTTGTAGAAGCAATGCTTCTATCAAACAAAATATCAACTACATAGTGACAGTAATGAATGTGGTAACTTTGTTTGTATTCTTGATAGTAAGAACATGAACAAAGTCAACAGCATGTATACATATTTTTTTTCTCTTACATAATTTGTTCTTCTCACTAAAATGACTAAAAATTAGTATGTAACAGAAAAACTAAAGATTAGACCGTGTTTTGCTAAAGATGTAAAGCCATATATCTTTTTCAAATATGTCGTATACTATATATATATCTGTTATGATTATGTTGCTGTATATGATTAATTGTTGGATTTTGTTTGTGTGTATGATTATTTCATATCAGAATTGTAATCATATCAATAATTATTTCACTACTATTATTAGCAGAAAATAAATTAAAAAGATAAAAATATTTATCTTTTTCATCATGAAACCAAATAATATAATAAGTTAACAGTGAAATAATTGTGCAATTAATTTCTAATGTAATGAAACAAAATTACCTTATAGAACAAACATACTTGGACAACATCAACCTATTAAATTTAATGCATACAACAAACTTAAAATATCGCCTTTACATGAAAATATAAATACAATTATCTTTCAAAACTTTGTTGTCGAAAAAACAAAATAATCATTTAACATAACACAACATAAATGATTCTTTAGCTTCAATTTAAACTATACAACCATCACATATATATCGGACCTGCAATTTAAACAACAATTTTTTGACTACTAACCAGTTTTCTTTTTCACTCCTGTTATTTTCCATTGAATCCCACATAACCATTTATCTTTCTTTTTTTCAAATATAATTTATTAAAAAGATAAAACCAGTTATAACAAGACAATTATCACATAAGTTTCATAGTTAATTTTTAATATTTCTGATAAGATCTTGTGGTTAAGTATATAGAGTCGTAATGTTTCCAAGTGCACTCTTCGACATCTAGTTCAAGGAGGCTCCAATGTTAATTTCCATGTATTGGGAATAAGATATTGCTACATAATGGATCTAAAAGTAATTTCATGATAAAACGGTTGTACTGTTTTGTCAATATATTTACCTTTTCCATCTAATGCACTTATCTTTTTAAAAAACTGAAACACCCCACCTCCATAAGGTCACTCACAAAGGGAATGCATTAACTTTGGTGAAGCATTATTGGCAAAAGATACAGATAATTTACAAGACATACATATAAACAGCGGAAAAACTGGAATTATTTCATAAGCAACATGGTCTAGTCAAAACATTACAACCATTGTCTCAAAACCCAACTTCCAAATTATTACAATAAAACTTCTGTCTTGATTAAAAACTCAAAATACATAAAGAAGCATAAAGCAGTAGTAAAGCGACATAAATCCCCAATAAAAGTGTAACCACATCCATAGCCCAAGAAAAGAGAATCCAAGCAATACATCTACTCTCTTCGAGATGGAAAAGGTCTGAACTAAGCTGAAGTATTCCCTCCCTGTGGACCTAAGGGGGGGCGGAAGAAAAGAAAACGAGTCAGACATAAGTCTGGTAAGTCCAGTGATTTTTCAGCATGTAAATAAGAAAAAGGATCATGACATGAATAAACTGAATATAGGATAATACCGTAGTGACAAGATAACATAAGGCAAGATAAACTGAGTATGCTATCGCACTCATTTCCATTTCTCTGCACCTACTAACTAATGTTTCAATTAGCATCATGTGTTTATAATAAAATGATCCCTTTATCAATCGGCTCCTACTCGCATGCATTTATTACTTTTGTCATATGGCCTTGCTTGTTTGTAGATACCTGTGCTGGTCCCACCGTGGGGTGTATCAATCCCTATGGTGGCAACCCGACACAATTCAAGATGCACAGTGTATAACTACTGATGCCCAGTGCCTGATTTTTCCACTCTGGAGTACGTGCACGCCCGAACTCCGTCGGAACCTACACTGATGCACCACCCACCGCTATTTTGACCGCTTATAATCAGCCTAGTAATCGTGCCCCAGCCTGCCTAGTTCAGGGTACCATGACACATCTATGTGGGTTACTGCTGAAATGGGTCCCCTACTAAGGTTTCCTAATCAACATGTTATAATGGTTAAGTGTTCTCCATGTAGCCTAACCCCACCCATCTGTTTAATTAGCATGTTGTATTGGTTAAGTGTTGACTGAGTTAACTTAACCCTACCATTCTTAGCATGTCTGTTCATTAGAATTAATTCATTCATTAATGCCTCAACCTCTCACATTAGAATTGTTGTTTTCGGTTGCTGGTTGTGCGGGGCGGTTCCGGGCAGACTTCTACCGCAAACTCATTCTAACCTCGGGTTTTAGGCTTAATGCACTAACCTCTCACATTAGATCTGTTGTTGCGGTCGTTGGATGTGTCGGGCGATTCCGGGCAGTCTTACACCGCAACTCAATCTAACCTCGTGTTAGGCATGTTCATCTTTTAGCCAAATTACATATTTACCATACATGCCCAAATCTAGATTTTTATATGCCAATTACCCACAATTGTAGTAAATTCAAGTTATGCCACATCTTCTTGTTATGCCAAAAATTACTCAATTAAGTTATACCCACTTCCCCGCGTTTCAATCGTACATGCAACATGATTCAATCTAGGTTCCGAATGAACCTAGTATTCATAAAATAAAAAAAGGGAATAGAGAAGGAACACAAGAATTGGCATAAGAAACAAAATAGGCATGTAAAGGTGTACCCAAATCCAAGAATCGTGTTTCCAATAGGCATGTTGTACATTAATAATAAGTATGGCCCAACTGAGCAAGTTACATCATAGGCATAAAGATTTGATAGAATTGAAAATAAGAGAATCACCAATTTGGTGTATAACATGATAGGTTCCATTGTTTCAATCACAATGGTCTCATAAGCATAGGTAATTCAGATTTGACAAAAGGATAAACATGAATCAGAATTGATTATCTCACAATTAGGCATAGTGGTGTACAACATGATAGGTTCCATTAATCCAATCAAAACAGTCTCATAAGCATAGGTAAGCATGAATCAGAATTGATTATCTCACAATTAGGCATAGGGGTGTACAACATGATAGGTTCTGTTGTTTCAATCACAACAGTCTCATAAGCATAGGTAAGCATGAATCAGAATTGATGATTTCATAATTAGGCATTGTTCTAGATCCTATTATTACAGTCATGATTTCTGTTAGGTGTTCAAATCTTTATAATAATTGAACTTACAATGAAAGGATTAGAAAAGTGAATTAGTTGACGTTGTAGCAATTTTAATCTTTCTTTGTTGATTGAAGAAGAAAACCACTACTTTGATTTGAAGCTCTCTCTCTCTCTAATTTGATTTCTAGTTTGGAGAAGATGGAGACTTGGCTAGTTTAGAGAGGGACAACATAGTGGCATGATAGAATAGGATTATGAGGTTTAGGGTTAAGGTTTGATGTGATTATATAGGAGTATAGGATTAGTTTGAGCCTTTAGATCAACATAGGATCCATCCGGACCATCCCGTCCAAGAAAATGCGTCATCAGGCCAATCAGAAGTCGCCATGTAGCCCTATGACTCAGAAAATCGTCACTGTCCAGAATAGTTAGCAGGGGTCGACCCCTATGGTGGAGGAGGGTAGACACCTATGTCAACACCCCTATAGGGGGGTCGACTCCCATGTCGACACCCCCGGGGGGTCGACACCCTTGAGCAGGAGATTTCCCGCTCGGCTACTTTCCGGAATTTTGAATTTCGATTCTGTTTTGATTATTTAATTATTATTTTAATTTAATTTTATCTTACATTTGAAATCTTTTAACCTCCATAACTTCTTCATACGGAATCTGATTCACACAAACTCAGACTCTATCTCAAGCAGAATTCTGAGGCAAATGCAATGGCGTAACCCATTTCACCTAATTTTTCTTCTGAAAATTAAGTTTCTTAAATATGTTAATATTAATATTCGTAGAAAATACGGGGTGTTACATTCTCCCCTCCTTAAGGGATTTCGTCCCCGGAATCTCTAAGTTAAGAAGAATGTATCCTATCCATCTACTCAACCATCAATCACAGGCATCCATTGTCCTTAAAAAGATTTCTAATGCTTTCATGATCATATGCGTAGTGTGTGTATATGTTCTTATCTAATGCAAAATTAGGCGGTCTACTGATTCAGTTGACCTTCGTAATGCGAATTATGTCAGTGCCATGAGTCTATCATGTATGCAATTGCTCCTAATCGTACTTTATAACTTTTACATGAGTGCACAATCATTAATACAAATGCAACATGCATATGATAACACATCAAGTTCCAATCCATATACAAATACATATGTGCATATGCAATATGAAAGTGACTGAGCCGATCTAGTACCTAATGTGTGTGTCTATGCATCCACCAACAACCACTTGCAACCATCAACCATAAAATGTTTCAAATACATGTTTACATTCATTGGTTTCTACTTAAGGATTAGGAATAGGACCGAGGAGATATACTTAAAAGATAGATACAAGCATGCGTAAACTTATGGAAAAAGAGATCAAGGATGTACCCTCAAAAAGATAAGGGTAGGTTGTGCGTATCTTGTCTTCAGTCTCCCAAGTTGCGTCTTCTTCAACGTCACTCCATTGTACTTTTACGAGCTTGACCTCATGATTGCGTTGCTTTTTAACTTCTGTTCCCAAGATACGAGTTGGAACTTTTCTCACCGTCGCTTCTCGTTCCACTTCTACTTCCTCTAGTATGCTTGGCTACACAACTTCTGCAGACTCATGTAAGCACTTTCGTAGATGAGAAACATGAAAAACATTATGAACTCCGGCCAATCTTTCGGGCAGCTCTACTCTATAAGCCATCATCCCAATCCTCTCAATGATAGGAAATGGCTCTACAAACCTTGTTGCCAATTTCCCTACGGATCCAAAGCGAAATACATTCCTCAACGGAGATACTTTAAGGAAAACCCTGTCTCCAACCTCGAACTCAAGGTCGGTCCTTCTTTTATCCATGTAGGACTTCTGTCTATCTTGTGCGCTCTTCATTCGTCTTCGTATCAAGTCAACCTTCTCTGATGTTTCTTTAATCATGTCCGGCCCAAGTATAAGCTTGTCTATAGACTCCCACCAACAAGTTGGTGATCGACGTGGCCTTCCATATAAAGCCTCAAAGGGTACCATACCTATAGTGGCTTGGTGGCTTTTGTTGTAGGCGAACTCCACCAAAGGAAGATGATCCTCCCATGTTCCTCCAAAATCAAGAATGCACAATCTCAAGAGATCTTCTAACACTCTATTCACCCTTTCCGTATGACCATCGGTTTGAGGGTGATAGGCAGTGATTAAGCATAGCTGTGTGCCTACAGCCTCTTGCAAACTCTTCCAAAACTCACTTGTAAAGATAGGATCTCGATCACTTGCTATGCTAGAGGGTATCCCATGCAGTCGAACTACCTCTTTAAGATAAATGGATGCTAACGATGAGGCAGTCCTTCTACTTTTAACAGGTATAAAGTGAGCGCTTTTAGTGAGCCTATCAACTATTTCCCAAACACTGGTATTGCCCCTTCTTGACCTAGGCAACCCATCTATAAAGTCCATCGAAATGCTATCCCATTTCCACTATGGGACCTCTAAAGGATGAAGCAAACCACCAGGCTTCTTCTGCTCTGCCCTGACTTGCTGGCATATCAAGCATTTAGAGACAAATTCAGCTACATCCTTCTTCATGCCATTCCAAAAGAAAACCCTTTTCATGTCTTTATACATCTTGTCTCCACCTGGGTGTATGGTCAACTTAGAATGGTGTGCTTCTTCGAGAACTGTCTTCACCAAATCCCTAGTTTGTGGGACACATAGTCTTCCATCCCGTCTCAACCAACCCTTGGCATCTATGGAGTATCTATTGAGGTGACTAGAAGTCTCACCTCTAATCAACTTATCCATCATACCAACAATCTGAGGGTCTTCACGTTGCGCGGTTCCTATTGAGTTCAAAAGCGTAGGCTGCACCTCTAGTGTTGCTAATAAACCAGGTACAAACTCAAAAGAGGGTCTAAAGTCAAAGGTTGCTATGTACTCCAAATTTTGCCTTTCCACAAAGAGAGGACTTTAAGTCAGCTTTTTCCTACTTAAGGCGTCTGCTACCACATTGCCCTTGCCAGTGGTACAAGCAATCTCAATATCGTATGAGGCAAGAAACTCCATCCATCTTTGTTGTCTTAAATTAAGATCTTTTTGTGAGAAAAGGTAGTTTAATGATTTATGGTCAGTAAACAATTCAAACCTTTCTCCTAGTAGGTAATGACACTATGACTTAAGAGCGAAAACAATGGCAGCTAACTCTAAATCATGAGTTGGGTAGTTCTTCTCATGTACCTTCAACTTCCTTCCCCCATCACAAACTACCTTGCCTTCTTGCATCAAGACAACGCCTAATCTTGTACCGCATGCGTCTGTGAATACTGTAAACATCTTACTCCCATCAGGCAATATCAGAACTGGGGCTGTTATCAGAGCCCTTTTCAATCGTTGGAAAGCAACATCGCAATCCAAATCCCAAGCAATAGTAAGGTTCTTCTTCGTCAATATTGTAAGTGGGGCTAAGATCTTCGCAAAGTCTTTAATGAACTTCTATAATAGCCCGCTAGTCCAAGAAAACTTCGTACTTCGGTTGCATTCCGTGGAATCTTCCAATCTTGCACCACGACTACTTTGCGGGATCCACATCTATCCCCTCTTTAGACACCACATGTCCAAGAAATCTTACTTCTCTCCAAAAATGGCATTTAGAGAATTTTGCTTTCAGCCGATGTGCTCGAAGAGTATCCATAACTTCCCTTAAATGCAAAGCATGTTCTTCCTCACTTTTTGAGAAAATCAAAATGTCATCCACGAAGACCACTACAAATTTATTAAGGAACTCCTTGAACATCCTACTCATCAAGTCTACAAAATAGGCAGGTGCGTTTTTCAAGCCGAAAGGAATGACAAGCCATTTGAAGAAACCATCCGGGGTCCTGAACGCGGTCTTATCTATGTGTCTTCAGCAACTCTTAGCTGGAATCCGGTGGCCAGATCTAGTTGGGAGAAAACTGATGCACCTACGAGCTAGTCGAACACGTCGTCTATTCTTGGAAGTGGGTGCCTATTCTTCTTGGTCAGCTTATTTAGCTCCGTATAATCCACGCATAGGCGAAGTGAACAATCCGCTTTAGTTGTGAACACTACTGGAGCACCCCACTCAAAAATACTCCTCCTTATGAACCCCTTTTCGAGCAGCTCTTTAACTTGCTTGTTGAGCTCCTTCCTTTCCCTTGGAGCCATGTGTCGAACGGCTAAAGCAACTGGTTTTGCATTATCAACCAAGTATATGCGGAAGTCTATCTCTCGCTTTGGAGGTAAACCCTTCACTTCTTCAAAGACATCCGAGTATTCACGGACTACTCTAACCGATTGCAAGTTCTCAATAGACACATCAAGATATTCTAGGTAGCTAAGCATAACATAATTCATGGGATTACAAGAGATTTCGAGAGTATTACTGATGCGAGTTATAAGTCTAACCACTCTCTTTTCACAATCGAGGATGGCACCATTACTAATAACCAATACATGCCTAGAATCAACCCATAGCTTGTGAAACCCAAAACACAAGCATTACATCTAAACCCAATGCTCAGTATAGAAATTTCCAAATCCAAACGAATCATTGACAAATAAGCCGAGCCCCCAATTGGATTTGAAACAACCATGGGATCCTCTACTATACTGGTATCTAGGTGCAGAGATTCAACTAAAGCAGTAGATAAAAAAGAGTGCGATGCGCCAGAATCAAAAAGAGTATGAACTGGATGATCAGAAAGATAAACTAAACTCTCAACAGAAACAATTCTACCTCTTTCTTGAGGAGGTGCAATGAGAGCGTGTATCTGCCGTCCAGAAGTAGATCCAGTCCTCTGCCCTTGCCCTTCCCTTCTTGGGCAATCCTTAGCCTTATGTCATGTCTCACCGCATTGAAAACTACCACCCATCTTCCTCTTCTTCTTTCTGCAGTCCTTATTCAGATGTCCAGGTATGCCACAAAAGTTACACTTCCTCCTATCACGGGGTTTGTTATTCTTCCCGCCCTTCTTAGAATCTGTCTTCTTCTTCTGCGATCCCTCCACTTTCTTGTCTAGAGGTCCTTCCACCTTTGTCTCCTTCATCCCATCCTTGTCTTCCTCCTGTAACAGTGCCATATCCACTAGTCTCTCATAAGTCGCACCCATAGGTATATGGGACATAGCTAGGCTGTGTAGTGGCTCATTCAACCCTTTAATGAAGCGGAGAGCCTTTTTATGTGGAGTGTTTACCAACTCCAGTCTGAATCTAGCCAGTTGGTTGAATTAGTTGTCGTATTCCTTAACCGATAGGCTTCCATGTTTGAGTGCTAAGAACTTCTCCATCTGTAGGCTTCGTTCAGCTTGCGAGAGGAACTTCATTTCAAACCTCATTCTGAAATCCTCCCAAGTCTCAACTGGTCTTTCAGCATTAGTAACTTCACACCAGAAAGAGGCTTCATCCTTAAGTAACTATACAACCAATTGTATCTTCTGCCTATTGTCCACTTCGAAGATAACAAACAAATCTTCTGTTTCCTTTAGCCAGTTTCTTGCTTCCATGAATGATTCAGCCCCATTAAAATTCTTTTCTCCCATAGCTCGAAAGTCTCTACATATCTTCGAGAAAGCATTCACACGCGGAGGAGGAGGAGGAACTGCTGCAGTTGGGGAAGGAGGAACGTCTGTTGGGCTTGCGGTATCAGCCCTAGCCTCCAGATACCTTCTGAACCAGCCACGTATCTGTATGCCCTCGGGAAGATTAAGATCCCCAGACATGCTGAAACAAAAAGAAAAGGTTCAAAACAAAGGATAGAAATATAGTGCGTATGGCTTTGGGGAATATGCCTTTAAAATAAAACAACACTTTTCTTGAAAATGCTTCTTTACAACTTCTTTTTGAAAAATAGTTTTCAAGAATTTTTAATATGATCTAGTAACCATCAGCTCTGTTACCAAGTGAAACACCCCACCTCCATTAACGTCACTCACAAAGGGAATGCATTAACTTCGGTGAAGCATTATAGGTAAAAGATATAGATAATTTACAAGATAGACATATAAACAGCGGAAAAACTGGAATTATTTTATAAGCAACATGGTCTAGTCAAAACATTACAACCATTGTCTCAAAGCCCAACTTCCAAGTTATTACAATAAAACTTCTGTCTTGATTAAAAACTCAAAATACATAAAGAAGCATAAAGCAGTAGTAAAGCGGCATAAATCCCCAATAAAAGTGTAACCACAGCCATAGCCCAAGAAAAGAGAATCTAAGCAATACATCTACTCTCTTCAAGCTGGAAAAGGTCTGAACTAAGATGAAGTATTCCCTCCCTGTGGACCTGGGGGGAGGGGGAAACGGAAGAAAAGAAGACGAAAGAAAATGGGTCAGACATAAGTCTGGTAAGTCCAGTGATTTTTCAGCATGTAAACAAGAAAAAGGATCATGACATGAATAAACTGAATATAGTACAATACCGTAGTGACAAGATAACATAAGGCAAGATAAGGCAAGATAAACTGTGTAAGCTATCGCACTCATTTCCATTTCTCTGCACCTACTAACTAATGTTTCAACTAGCATCATGTGTTCATAATAAAATGATCTATCAACCGGCTCCTACTCGCATGCATTTATTACTTGTGTCATTCTGCCTCGCTTGCTTGTAGATACCTGTGCTGGTCCCACCATGGGGTGTATCAATCCCTATGGTGGCAACCCGACACAAACCAAGATGCACAGTGCATAACTACTGATGCACAATGCCTGATTTTTCCACTCCGGAGTACGTGCACGCCCGAAATCTGTCGGAACGTACACTGATGCACCACTCGCCGCTATTTTGACCGCTTATAATCATCCCAGTAATCGTGCCCCACCCTGCCTAGTTCAGGGTACCATGATACATCTATCTGGTTTACTGCTGAAATGGGTCCCCATTACTAGGATTTCCTAATCAACATGTTATAATGGTTAAGCGTTCTCCATGTAACCTAACCCCACCCATCTGTTTAATTAACATGTTGTATTGGTTAAGTGTTAACTGAGTTAACTTAACCCTACCATTCTTAGCATGTCCATTCATTAGCATTAATTCATTCATTAATGCCTTAACCTCTCACATTAGAACCGTTGTTTGCAGTTGCTGGATGTGTCGGGCGGTTCCGGGCAGACTTCCACCACAAACTCATTCTAACCTCGGGTTTTACGCTTAATGCGCTAACCTCTCACATTAGATTTGTTGTTGTGGTCGCTGGATGTGTCGGGCGGTTCCGGGCAGTCTTACACCGCAACTCAATCTAACCTCGTGTTAGGCATGTTCATCTTTTAGCCAAATTACATATTTACCATACATGCCCAAATCAAGATTTTTATATGCCAATTACCCACAATTGTAGTAAATTCAAGTTATGCCACATTTTCTTGTTATGCCCAAAATTAATCAATTAAGTTATACCCACTTCCCCGCATTTCAATCGTACATACAACAAGATTCAATCTACGTTCCGAATGAACCTAGTATTCATAAAATAAAACAAAAAGGGGAATAGAGAAGGAACACAAGAATTGACATAATAAACGAAATAGGCATGTAAAGGTGTACCTAAATCCAAGAGTCATGTTTCCAATAGGCATGTTGTACATTAACAGTAAGTATGGCCAAACTGAGCAAGTTACATCATAGGCATAAAGATTCGATAGAATTGAATATAATAGAATCACCAATTTGGTGTACAACATGATGGGTTCCATTGTTTCAATCACAATGGTCTCGTAAGCATAGGAGATTCAGATTTGACAAAAGGATAAACATGAATCAGAATTGATTATCTCACAGTTGGGCATAGCGGTGTACAACATGATAGGCTCCATTGTTCCAATCACAACGGTCTCATAAGTATAGGTAAGCATGAATCAGAATTGATTATCTCACAATTAGGCATAGTGGTGTACAACATGATAGGTTCCATTGTTCCAATCACAACAGTCTCATAACCATAGGTAAGCATGAATCAGAATTGAATTATCTCATAATTAGGCATAGTTCTAGATCCGATTATTTCAGTCATGATTTCTATTAGGTGTTCAAATCTGAATAGTAACTGAACTTACAGTGAAAGGATTAGAAAAGTGAATTAGTTGATGTTGTAGCGATTCTAATCTTTATTTTTTGATTGAAGAAGAAAACCTCTACTTTGATTTGAAGCTCTCTCTCCAATTTGATTTCTAGTTTGGAGAAGGAGGCTAGGCTAGTTTAGAGAGGGACAGCATGGTGGCGTGATAGAATAGGATTATGAGGTTTAAAGTTAAGGTTTGATGTGATTATATAGGAGTATAGGATTAGTTTGAGGCTTTAGATCAACATAGGATCCATCCAAACCATCCAGTCCAAGAAAATGCGTCATCAGGCCAATCAGAAGTTGCCATGTAGCCCTACGACTTAGAAAATCGTCATTGTCCAGAATAGTCAGCAGGGGTCGACCCCTACAGGGGGGTCGACACCTATGTCGACACCCCTATAGGGTGGTCGACTCCCATGTCGACACACCTGAACGGGAGATTTCCCGCTCAGCTGCTTTCCTGAATTTTGAATTTCGAATCTGTTTTGATTATTAATTATAATTTTAATTTAATTTCTGCTTACACTTGAAATCTTCTAACCTCCATAACTTCTTCATATGGAATCCGATTCACGCAAACTCGGACTCTATCTCAAGCAGAATTCCAAGACGAACGCAATGGTGCAACCCATTTCACCTAATTCTTCTTCTAAAAATTAAGTTTCTTAAATATGTTAATATTCATAGAAAATACGGGGTGTTGCAAAAACAGTTTAGAAAATGTATTTTGTAATAAAATAAGTTAATTAACATCAGTTATACAAATCCAACAAAGAAAATCGATTAGCATATCCAGATGAACAAAATTGCCTCACGATTTTAACAATTAAAGTCGAATTTGATTTCAAAAAAAATAACGCCTAATTTTTCCCCAAAAAAGATACGATCGCTTCGATTACAGAAGAAACTACAGCTTAATTTTGACATAATTTCGACATGAATCTGATTTTAGAAATTGTCTTTTAAGAAGATGAAGAAGTGCGCTTAGATTTTTGTCCAGGAAAATAATTATTTCAATCCCATGTCCTACAAACTAATAAGGCTCAACTGGTAAGCCCTTAACACAAATTTCCATTATTGAGAAGCAGATTGAGATGTTGAGAGGATATAATGGCATAATTTATGGCTTACTGCTGGATCATCCAAATGATGAAAACCTGGTGCTGCTGTATCAAGCTAGTCTGAAGGAGCTGGAATTCCTGTTATATAATTGAAGTGTTGAAATAAAACAAAAAGTGAAATTACAGGGGATTATGGAGAATTATTTACCATCTAAGTATTTCTATTCAAAATTATCAGCTAAGAAAGAGAGACTTAAAATCAATTATGTGTTAGATGTTGATGGCAAGCCTACTATTGATAATTCTCAGTTTGCTTTAAATGCAATTGAATAGTTTTAGGAGTTATATAATGCTTCTTCCCAGACTGTTAATTTTCCAAATATAATTCCTAAGAAAATTATCTCTTCTGTTGGAAAAGAAATGTTGGATAGTAGAATTACAATAGAGAAGATACATGAAGTGATTTTTTATATGAATGACGATAATAGCCCTAGGCCAGATGGGTTTGATTCTAAATTTTTTTAAACTACACGGGAATGAGTGGAAAGAAAATTTATGGCATGCTATTAATGAAGCTTTTTTGGAAGGTAAAATTGTAAAGCAAATTAATCATACTTTCTTAGTTTTAATTCTTAAAAAGACTAATGCTTGTGAACCACAAGACTTTAGACCAATTCTTGTGACGCCCTCCCCGTACCATCATAGATTTCTCTAAAATGCACTGTATCAATGTCCAACTAGCACGAGACGGTTGTCAAAAGGGTTGAAATGATGAATTACCAAAGAACCTGTAGTATATCTCACAGAGTATGGAATAAAATATAATAATAACATAACTTGATATAAAACAGGAGAGATAGTATATAAGTTGAAAACTAAACCATATCCATCAAAGTAACGGAATCCAAAATACAGATTCATATCCAATTATTACAACTTTAAAATAATGTCTCTAAAAGGAAATAAAAGAGGCACACTACTAATGCCCAAAGCAATGACCAGCAACAACACAAGGAGAATATGTATAAAGTATGTGGAAGCCTCCTGCTTGTCTCCGTACAACTACCCGGTGCATAACAACCTAACCTGTCTCTAGTCTGCTCGTTTAGGAACACCCAGAGTAATAAAAAGAGCCATAAAACTCTGGGTCAGAGGAAAGTCTGGTGTGAGCGATAACAATTCTACACAACAAAATAAAGCAATAACAAGTATAAGTAATCATACCTTACCAGGACCTGCAACCAAAGAGTTAGCGCAACAAGATGTACAATACTTTAAGGTAACACTAACATAGAGTGTAAAATGGAAGTGTGTGTGTCATGGTGATAGCAAACATCAAACATAGCAATCATCCTAATATCTCTCACTCAGTATGTAAAGCATACGATATCCACTGATTTGATCACCAAATCCATTGGGGGTCATGATGGGTCCATACCGCACTGGACTCCATATAATTATTGCTATGACCATGCCGTTCTGGTCTATAGTCAATAACCCTTACCAGTCCACACTTCCCTGGCTCTGGTTCGTCTACATGCCCCCTCTCTCAGTAATGAACCAAAGTTACAGATATCGATAACCCTTTTACATACGTCCCGCAGCAAAGCCCAACTCTAGAAGTTAACTCGTTGGTTCCCATCTGGATCCTGAGTAGTAACTTCCCATTTGGACTTCCCTTGCATCTCGGGTTTTGGTCGTATTGGTGTTCGGTTCAGTTCGGTTCGTAATCCTCTATCTAGTTCAGTTTGGGTCTCCTCCTCCTATCTAGTTCGGTTTGGGTCTCCTCCTCCTATCTGGTTCGGTTCGGATCTCCTCCTCCTATCCGGTTCGGTTCGGGTTTCCTTCTCCTATCCGGTTCGGGTCTCCTCCTCCTATCTGGTTCCATTCAGGTCTCCTCCTATCCGGTTAGGTTTGGGTCTCTTCCTCCTATCCGGTTCGGTTCGGGTCTCCTCCTCTTATCTGGTTCGGTTCGGGTCTCCTCCTCTTATCTGGTTCGATTCGGGTCTCCTCCTTCTATCCGGTTCGGGTCTCCTCCTCCTATCTGGCTCGGCTCGGGTCTCCTCCTCCTATCCGGTTCGGTTCGGGTCTCCACCTCCTATCCGGTTCGGATCGGGTCTCCTTCTCCTATCCGGTTCGGATCGGGTTTCCTTCTCCTATCCGGTTCGGATCTGGTCTCCTTCTCCTATCCGGTTCGGATCGGGTCTCCTTCTCATATACAAACTGAAACTCTACAAGTTTTCCAGCAAACTATTTTCGCCAAACGACGGCGTTTTCAACCATTCTAACTTCCCTATGCAATCATAAAACATACCAAACAGTAGTAGTAACATGCAGAATCAACCAAAAGCATCAAAACAATAATTTCACATGTTAATTTAAAACATACCCAAATCCATGATTTCCCCATCAACCCTATCTAAATATAGGATTAACAAACTTAATCCAAATTAACCCAAATTCGTACCAGCGACATAAAATATGGTTTTATAATTTTTATATATTTTCCAGAATTTTTAGGTGTATAATTTCGCTAATGATCACTATTCACCCCTAATTAGCCATAATTAGTGAATAAATATGCTAATCACTCACCTTAGCCAATAATAAATGATAGATCTGAAGCTTTTACTGATTTGGCAAGGATTCCAAAGTGGTGTAGCAGCTCTACCTTGAGATTGGTGTTAATCCGCCTTGATTTGATGTAGATTTGATTAATTTGTGATTAAAGAGAGATTTAGAAGATGAAAGCCATGATTATGGCTTGAGAAAGGTTTGTGGCGGCTAGAAAAATGAAAGGAGATGATTCCCCAACTTCTTTTGGCCCTCCCATAACCCTAATCCCGAACAGGGTTATGGGCCTAGCTACTAATCACTTAATTAAGCCTAGTTAGGCTGTTTTTCCATCTTCAAATCTTATTTTAACCATATCCCCCAAACGGCCCGTTTGATTAATGTGACCACTCTACGGAATGGGAAACCATCATCCGAATCCAATGGAAGTGATTTCAGGTCAAAATTCCTTACCAATCAAAAGTTATAGGCGAAACAAGATTTACAGGGGCAAAATGGTCATTTTAAAATCCGGCAAAAATCGTGAATGTGGGAAATGACCCCAATAGTCGTTTCCCATAGTTACATGACCATATGACTTCATATGAAAATAAAATAAGTACTCTACGATCCTTCGATACGTAGAATATGGGTCGTTACACTCTCCCCCCTTAAGAAATTTCATCTCCAAAATTCCTTATCCAGGAAAACATACAATAGTGTCTCGCATGCCTATCAACCGTTTACAAACAATCAAACATACATAATAAACACAACAAGTCTGTCCTAGCATGCGGTTTGCTAACAAGGGAATAACTATATTGTGATTAAAATCTTACCAGTTAAAGAGCTCTGGATATGACTTCCTTATGTTCTCCTCGGTTTCCCAAGTATAGTCATTCTCATTGTCACCCCGCTGTACCTTAACCAGTTTCACCGCCTTCCTTCGAAGTTATTTCGTATCGTACTCGACAATACGAATCGTTCTACAATTTCCAACTGTCTCGGATTCTACCTCGATATCATCCAATTTGATCTGGTGAAATAGTTATATCAGAATCGTGTACGAACTTCCTTAACTGAGAAACATGAAATACATTGTGTACTCCCGCCATCTTGTCAGGTAATCCAACTTTGTATGCTAAATTCCCAACTTGTTCGAGAACTGGAAATGGACCAACAAATCTTGGTGCTAATTTACCTCTCCTACCAAACCGAATCACACTCTTCAATGGAGAAATATTGACGAATACCAAGTCGTCAATGGAGAATTTCAAATCTCTTCGTCTTTTATCAGCATAGCTCTTCTGCCTATCTTAGACAGCCTTCATTCGCTGTTGAATAACCTTGATCTTATCTAAAGTTTCTCTTATTACATCTGGCCCAAACGCAAATTTCTCACCGGTTTCCAACTAACATGATGGTGAGTTGCACGGTCTTCCGTACAAAGCTTCAAATGGAGCCATACCAATACTGGATTGATGACTATTATTATATGCTAACTCAACCAAATGCAAATGGTCATCCTATGACCCCCCCCCCCCCAAATCTAATACACCAGCTCTCAAGAGATCCTCTAATACACGATTCACCCTCTCTGTTTGACCGTCAGTTAGAGGATGGTACACGGTACTGAGATGTAATTCTGATCCTAAGACCTCCTGTAAGATCTTCCAAAATCCACTAGTAAATAATGGATCTCGTTCACTCACAATAACTTTAGGTACTCTATGAAATATCACTACCCACTTCATATACAGTTCTGCTAACTTAGTTGCCATTCTATTCGACTTGACTGGTATAAACCTTGCACTCTTGGTCTATTGATCCACAATCACCCAAATACTATCATAACCCGATCAAGTCCTCGGTAAACCATCAATGAAATCCATTGAGACCTGTTCCCATTTCCATTCGAAATTTCCAACAGTTACAACAAAACCACTAGGATTCTTTTGCTCGGCCTTAACTAACTGGCAGTTCATGCACTTGGATATAAACTTCCCAACATCTCTCTTCGTCCCTTCCCAGTAGTAGTTCTTCATGTCTCGATACATTTTGTTACCATCGGGATGTGTAGTCAGTTTCGAGTGATGACACTCTCTAAGCACTTACTCTCTCAATCCACTAACGTTTGGTACAACTAGTCTCTCATTCTTTCGAAGCCATCCTTCTCGATCAAGTCCATACTTGTTCATTCCCTCACTGTCGATACACATATCTACCTTAGAGATGATTTCCGGTAGATTAGGATCGTCCCTATGATTGGAACCGATCCGCTCATTCAAAGTCGGTCTGATCGTCAAACTTGCTAACAGCTCTTGATCTAATTCTTCTTAAACCTGAAATCATATCCCACGATATACTCCAGTTGCTTCCATTCAAGAAGCATATCCCCCCAACTGGCATGTCTCCTACTCAATGCATCAGCTACCGCGTTGCCCTTCCCGGGTGTGTATGCGATACTGAAATCATATGAAGCCAAGAACTCTAACCATCTCTGCTGACGAAGATTTAAATCATTTTGAGAGAAAAGATACTTTAATGACTTAAGATCGGTAAACAACTCGAATCGTTCTCCTAAGAGATAGTGTCTCCACATCTTCAACGCGAATATGATCGCCGCCAATTCCAAGCCATGGTAGGATATTTTTTCTCATGTGGTTTTAGTTGCCGACTAGCATAATCTACAACCTTACCTCCTTGCATCAGTACAGCACCTAGTCCGGTACCATAGGCATCCGTTTATACCGTCATCTCTTTGTTCCCCTTAGCAATAACTAACACTGATGCACACGTTAACTTCTCCTTTAGACTTTTAAATGCATTCTCATATCTTTCATCCTAAACAAAAGCTTGATTCTTCTTGGTCAACTGAGTTAACGGTGCTGTTATCTTGGAGAAGTCTTGAATAAACTTACGATAATATCCAACTAATGCCAAGAAACTTCTCACTTCCATTGCATTCTTGGGCGTAGACCTATCTTGCATCGTAGCCACCTTCTAGGGTCCATAGCAATACCATTCTCTGAAACAACATGGCCCAAGAATCTCACTTCCCTCCTTCGGAAGTGACACTTAGAATATTTCACTTTCAATTGGTGTTTCCTCAGCACCTCCATCACTACCCTCAAACGTTCCTTGTGTTATTTCTCTATCCACGAGTAAACCAAGATATCATCCATGAACACAAGAACAAACTTATTTAATTGATCCCTGAAAACCATATTCATAAGATCCACAAAATATGCTGGTGCATTGGTCAACCTGAATGGCATGACTAACCACTCATAGAATCCAGGTGGTGTTCGAAATGTCATTTTAGGTATATTCTCAGACGCTACTCGAAGCTGATGAAATCCTGTCGCGAGATCCAACTGGGAGAACACTCTTGCTCCATTTAATTGATTAAACTAATCATCTATCAGTGGAAGAGGATACTTATTCTTCCTAGTTACCTTGTTCAACTCGCGGTAGTCCACACATAAAAGAAGGGAACCATCGGCCTTGGTAACAAATACAACTGGTGCTCCCCACTCGGAAACACCTCTTCGAATAAATCCATTCTTTAAAGGATCACATACTTGCACTTCGAGCTCTCGCTTCTCCCTTGGCGCCATACGACGAAGAGGCATTACTATAAGTCTGGCATCTTTCACTAAATCAATCCGAAAACCGATCTCTCAGTGTGGTGGAAGTCAGGTCACTTCCTCAAAGATGTCCGAATACTCGCCAGTAATAGGCACATCTGATAACTCATCATGCGGGATGTTGAGGGAATTTATAAAACTAGCCATCACCCCATCACTAGGTAGGCAACCCAATGCCACCCTCCGCCCATCATCTGCTCTAATGGTTAGCAAAGACCCCTCATAATTCACCACCACCCCATACCTTTGGAGCCAATCGACTCCCAAAATAAAGGCAAACCCAGTAAAGCCCAAAACAAAGCAATCATAAGCAAACATACATCCATGACTCGATAAGACCAAATTTCGACAAATCATACAAAGGCTAGCCGAACCACTGATCGAGTTCGTCACAACTAAAGGTTTATCGACAATCTCGGGTTTCAATTCCAACCTATCTACCAGGTCACTAGATACGAAGGAATGGGAAGCCCCGGTATCAAACAATACTTGAACAGGAACATCATAAATAGAGCATACCTTGAATAGCGATAACCTTACCCTTCTCTGCCGTAGTTAAGGCATTCGACGAAGAAGGAACAACGTTGATAGCATATGCTTTCACGATATGTTTCTCCTTAGGGGGTTGTAGACATTTATTCTTGAAATGTCCCACTTAGTCACAGTTGAAGCACTTCCTCATCCCTGGCTTCGCTCGACGATCTTTGATATAGTGGCCCTTATAGCCGCAGCCAAAGCACCCATTATCTTTCTTATTCTTCTTTTTCTGACCATCCTTGGCTTGAACTGTTTTATCTTATTCTGGGACTTCTTATTGCCTTCACCTCTTGCCTGCGGTTTCGACTCCTCTGCAGATGTAATAGCGACCTCGGTCTTCGTCTTAGGGTAAAGGCTCTCCGATCTCAATGATTTCCCTACAACAGATTCGAAAGTCTCATCAATATGGTTTATATGTCTTTCCGCCAAGTACTCATCTAGGCCAGTTATGAACTTCTCGTTCTTCTTCTCGGCAATATCGATAAGAGATAATCCATACTTCGATAAGGTATCGAATTCAACAATATATTCCAAGACTACCCTACCATTCTGCTTAAGTTCCAAAAATTTCTGGAATAATTCTGATTTCTGAGAAATTGGAATAAACTTGTCACTGAAGCGAATCTTAAACTGATTCCAAGTAACTTGATCTTCAGCAGTAGCAGCTTTAATAGCATTCCACCAATTCATTTCCCGTCCTTGAAGTTGACGCGATGCTAGCTTTCTCTTCATTGCATCATCGATCCCCAAATCCTCGAAGATGCGCTCACAACTATCAAGCCAATCCTGAACCTTCGTAGCCGATTCCATTCCATGGAACGGCTTCCCACCTAGACTAGTATAATCCTTGTTAAGCTTGGCGAAATCGGCTCTAGGCGCCTGCACAACTGCACCACCACCGTTAGCAGCATTAGGAAGTGCTCCCTTACCATCCCGAAGCATCTCTTGCATAAAGGTAGTAAACATCGTCCTTATATCAGGGAAATTCCCATTATTGGCTCCTGAACCCGCTCCCTCTTCAACTACCGGTGCGGAGTTCCTTACTGTACTCCTCGTATTTCGGCTCATCGTTCAATCTATAAAGAGAAAACGATTAGCCATCTCCTTAGTGGTGCCAGTGCAGTGCGACTTCATCCTTAGATATACTAATAGTATATATATAGTTTTTGAAAACCAAAATATCACAAATATGCTCTCTCATCTAGGTATACTATCTCTCCCTGATGTCTTCCCCTAGGTTAAACTACGCAACCTAGGCTTTGATACCAAGTGTGACGCCCGCCCCGTACCATCAGACATATCCCCAAAATGCGTTGTACCAGTGTCCAACTAGCATGGTACGATCGTCAAAAGGGTTGAAACGATGAATTACCAAAGAACCTGTAGTATATCTCATAGTGCATGGAATAAAATATAATAATAACATAACTTGATATAAAACAGGCGAGACAATATATAAGCTGAAAACTAAACCATATACATCAGAGTAGTGGAATCCAAAATACAGCTTCATATCCAATTATTACAACTTTAAAATACTGTCTCTAAAAGTAAATAAAAGAGGTACACTGCTAATGCCCAAAGCAGCGACCGACGACAACATAGGGAGAATATGTATAAAGTACGTGGAAGCCTCCTACTCGTCTCCGAACATTTACCCATGCATAACCACCAACCTGCCTCTAGTCTGCTCATTTAGGAGCACCAAGAGTAATAAGAAGAGACATAAAGCTCTGGGTCAGACGAAAGTCTGGTGTGAGCGATAACGATTCTGTACAACTAAATAAAGCAATAACAAGTATAAGTAACCATACCTGACCTGGACCTGCAACCAAACAGTTAGCACAACAAGATGAACAATACTCTAAGGTAACACTAACATAGAGTGTAAAATGGAAGTGTGCGTGTCATGGTGATATCAAACATCAAACATAGCAATCATCCTAGCATCTCTCACTCAGTGCGTAAAGCATACGATATCCACCGCTTTGATCACCAAATCCATTGGGGTCATGACGGGTCCATACCACACTAGACTCCGTATAACTATTGATGTGACCATACCCTTCTGGTCTATAGTCAATAACCCTAACCACTCCACACTTCCCTGGCTCTGGTTCGTCTACATGCCCCCTCTCTCAACAGTGAACCAAAGCTATAGATATCGATAATCCCTTTGCATACATACGCAACAAAGCCCAACACTAGAAGTTAACTCGTTGGTTCCCATCTGGATCTTGAGTAGTAACTTCCCATTTGGACTTCCTTTGCATCTCGAGTTTTGGTCGTATTGGGGTTCGGTTCGGCTCGTAATCCCAGATCCGGTTCAATTCGTGTCTCCTCCTCCTATTTGATTCGGTTCGGGTCTCCTCCTCCTATCCGTTCAGTTTGGGTTTCCTCTTCTTATCTGGTTCGGTTCGGGTCTCCTCCTCTTATCCAGTTCGGTTCGGGTCTCCTCCTCCTATCCGATTCGGTTCGGGTCTCGTCCTCCTATCCGGTTCGTTTCGAATCCCGTCCTCCTATCTGGCTCGGTTCGGGTCTCTTCCTCCTATCCAATTCCGTTTGGCTCTCCTCCTACTATCCGGTTTGGTTTGGGTCTCCTCCTCCTATCCGGTTCGGTTTGGGTCTTTTCTTCCTATCCGATTCGGTCCGGGTCTCCTCCTCCTATCCGGTTCGATTCGGGTTTCCTCCTCCTATCCAGTTCGGGTCTCCTCCACCTATTCGGTTTGGTTCGGGTCTCTTCCTCCTATCCAGTTCGGTTCGGGTCTCCTCCTCCTATTCGGTTCGGTTTGGGTCTCCTCCTTCTATCTGGTTCGGTTCGGGTCTCCTCCTCCTATACGGTTTGGTTCGGGTCTCCTCCTTCTATCTGGTTTGGTTCGGGTCTCCTCCTTGTATCCGGTTCGGATCGGATCTCCTTCTCTTATCCGGTTCGGATCGGGTCTCCTTCTCCTATCCGTACCGAAACTCTACAAGTTTTCCAACAAGCTAGTTTCACCAAACTACGGCGTTTTCAACCATTCTAACTTCCCTATACAATCATAAAACATACCAAACAGTAGTAGTAACATATAGAATCAACCAAAAATATCAAAATAATAATTTTACATGTTAATTTAGATCAAACATACCCAAATCCATGATTTCCTCATTAACCCTATCTAACTATAGGATTAACAAACTTAATCCAAATTAACCCAAATTTACACTAGTGACATAAAATATGGTTTTATAATTTTTACATATTCTTCTAGAATTTTTAGGTGTATAATTTTGCTAATTATCGCTAATCACCCCTAATTAGCCATAATTAGTGAATAAACATGCTAATCACTCATCTTAGCCAATAATAAATGATAGATCTGAAATTTTACTGATTTGGCTAGGATTCCAATGTGATGTAGTAGCGCTACCTTGAATTTGGTGTTAATCTGGCTTGATTTGATATAGATTTGATTAATTTATGATTAGAGAGTGATTAGAGAGAGATTTAGAAGATGGAAGCCATGATTATGGTTTGAGAAAGGTTTGTGGCGGCTAAAAAAATGAAAGGAGATGATTCCCCAACTCCTTTCGGCCCTCCCATAACCCTAATCCCGAACTGGGTTATGGGCCTAGCTGCTAATCACTTAATTAAGCCCAATTAGGCTGTTTTTCCAGCTTTAAATCTTATTTCAGCCAAATCCCCCAAATGGTAAGTCTGTTTGATTAATGTGACCACTTTACGAAATGGGAAACCATCATCCGAATCTAATGGAAGTGGTTTCAGGTCAAAATTCCTTACCAATCAAAAGTTATAGGCGAAACAAGATTAGGGGCAAAATAGTCATTTTAGAATCCGACAAAAATCGTGAATATAGGAAATGACCCCAATAGTCGTTTCTCAAAGTTACACGACCATATGACTTCGTATGAAAATAAAATAAATACTCTACGATCCTACAATACGTAAAATACAGGTCGTTACAAATCTCTTGTTGTAATGTATTATATAAGATTATGAGCTATATTTGCAGCAAAAACAGAATTTGATTATGCCATATATTATCTCGGATGATCAAAATTCCTTTATTTCTGGAAGGTACATGGTAGAAAACAACTTGTTGTTCTATGAAATGGTCAGAAATTTCAATAATCCTGGTGCTAATAGAATGTGCGTTAAAATTGATCTACAGAAAGCTTATGGTAAAATTAATATACAGTTTATTATTCACATGATGAGTTAGATGAGGTTTCCTCCTAAATTTACTAATTTTACTAATACATGTATTTCGACCCCTTCATTTTATGACTTATTTAACGGTGTTCCTGAAGGGTTTATAAAAAGTAATAGAGGCTTGAGACAAGATGATCTGATTTCTCCCTATTTATTTGCTATAGCTATGGAGTATGTTTCATTGCTATTGGAGATGGAATTTAACAAATGGAATTACACTCCTATTTATAAATTTTAGCCTGTAATCACTCAAATAATGTATGTTGATGACCTTCTTTTATTTGCTAAGTGTAATCAGAAAAGTGTTATATCCATTAAATTTTTTTTCTAAGCATGAGCAACATGGGCTTAACAGTTAATAAGGACAAGTCAAAAGTTTATTTCAGTAAGGGCAATAAGCAGAAAAACTATGTTCAGGATTGTTTAAATTTGACAGAAGATAACCTTCCTGTTAGATATTTGGGGATTCCACTCTCTAATAATAAGCTGAATTGTAGTGATGTGATGAAACTTTAGGATGATATTAAAAATAAATTTACATGTTGGAGTAATATATTTTTATCTACTTTTGGTAGAATTGAACTAGTGAAAACTTTTATTTATCCTCTGATACAGTTTTGGCTTTAGGTGGGTCAAATTCCAATGCAAATTATTAATAAAACCGAGTCATTATGTGCTAATTTCATATGAGAAAATAAGCAGCACAAAATTTGTTGGGATCAACTGTGTCAATCTAAAGATAAAGGAGGCATGGGGCTGAGGGATATTAAAAGTTTACAATCTGCCCTTATATAAAAACCGACCCGGAAATTTCTGTAAGGGAATTCTTTGTGGGCTAAATGGATGCATAACAGATATGTAAGAATAATGATTTTTGGATTATACCTGTGGACAATAATGCCTCGTTTACCTGGAAAAATATGCTAAAATTTAGAGACCATAATAAGCAGTGTTGTAATAAAATTATTGCCAATGGGCTAGATACTCGCTTTTGGTTTGGTCCTTGGATTGAAGGAGATAATCTGGTTTCTATAGCAGGATGGCAGTATTTGGGTTCTGATTACTTGGAGCATTCTTCAGTTTGTACTTTTATTAAGAATGGACAATGGGATTTGAGTGGTATCAACTTGCCTGCATATGTTAAAGAAAAAATTATGAATATAAATATTCATTCTGAAGAGAATAGAGATTATTGGAGATGGGCGGCTGACAAAAGTGGAAATTTTCTCTTAATACTGCTTATGAAGTTTTATATCCTACTACACCTACACTTGAATGGTCTTCTTCCATTTGGAAACAATCCGTAGTTCAGAAATATGCATTTGTGTCCTATCTTGCTTGCTTAAATAAGCTAAATACTCTACAAAATGTGAGTAAATGGAATCAAGGGATGAATAGCATGTGTAATTTTTGCTACTGCAGTGAGGAAGACAAGGATCATTTATTCTTTAACTGTTAGTATTCTAGATCTATATGGGAGTTTGTGCAGTAGGAGATTAAGTTCAAAACTACTTCTAAAAATTTATTGGATATTACTGATGATTTCATCAAAATCTCTGCAACTAACAAGAGGTCCAAGACGATTGTCAGAATCTCAATTACTACAACAATTGCTAAAATTTGGAGTGAGAGAAGTAAAAGAATATTTAAGAAAGCATCGATGCTTCCTAGTACTCTGGCTAAAATCATTATTGCGGAGATTAATTCTCTACTTTGTGAGTATGATAGAAGAGGGCTGATAGTAAGCTTACTAGTAATTTGTACCTTCCTGATGATTGCGTGAGTAATGGCCATGAAGACGAAGTTTTCCAACAGCCATGATTTTTTGTTTTTGGTAGGTCTGATGTTTAGGGGAGATGGTAAGGCACATGGGTTGACAGTGTTTTTAATTTTAAAATGTTGCCTTGTTTTCTTATGTATATGGGTATGTATTATTCAAAGAGGACTAGGGTATGTATATCGTTTGTTTTTTATTATTGTATTCTTGTCCTCTTTGGTTTCTTTGTAATTATTTGTTGTTATAAAGTACCCTTTTTCTCTATTAAAAAAACACAAAATGGTGACACAAATTTAGACGCAAGCAATCTCGACCACTAAATCTTCCCTTGAATTCCATCAAACACATAAAAACAAATCAGAGTTTGTTTCTCTAATTATGTGTTTAATTTTGCGCTCAATAGCCATTTATATATATATATATATCATCCTTAGTCATACAATTTTAAAATAAATGATGCAACATTTAACCTAAAAACTCACTTATATTTAAATAAAATATACTAACTAAAGATATAAAATCCAAAAAAACTGTTTATCTGAAAACTAAAATCTGACTAATAGAAAACTATGTTGGAGAATGGAGTTTTCATGGCAACAATCTTATTCAATTATCATTATTAATTGATTAAAAAATATATACTAACATTTCTAACTTGAATATATATACATATATATGCAGGGTTTGTATACAGGACTTAAATATTGAAGACTGTACAGTTTTAGAGTTCCAAGAGATTCAGGATTCAAGAGAGATTCAGGAGTCAAGAGAGATTCAGGACTCATGAGTTATAAAGTTATTAAGACGTCAATATTTCAAGAGTTCAAGAAAAATATAGTAACAGAGTCTAGATTATACGTAAGACTCTGAATAGCATTCCAAGATTAAATTCTGATTTTCAAATTTCAAATTTCAAATTTCAAATTTCAAATTCTGTTTTCTAAATTCAAATCCTGATTTCAGTTTATTTTCAAAATATTATCTTACTTATGATTTCAAACATATATGTTTATAAAGTTTTAATATATATATAGGTTTATAATATATTTATAGTTTTATAGTATATAGTTTTAAATCTTATAACTTTATAAGTATGTTTATATAATATATTATTATGTTTCCATATTATTTTACACTTTAGAATATTCATTTAAATTACTAAGTTTTGATTTAAGAATTTCCAAAATAATATATATGTTTAAACACTTGAAAAATAGTTTTAAAAATAAAAATATGATACATACGTTGACATACATTTATGGCTATGTCGACACACAATTGTCATAATTTCAATTTTCAAAGGAATTGTCTTTTCAGTATTTGTAATGTTTCTGAAGCGTTGCAACCATTGAGACACTATAAAAAGGGGTTGATTTCGAATTTTTTAATCATTCTTATTCTCCATCTTCACCCCTTTACATACCACCATTAATATACATCATTTTCTTGATTTCTACACTTACACTTTGGCGATTTCTACACGAATTATATCAAACTTCTTCTCTTCTCAATCTCTATCTATTAATATCAATTTGGAAGTGCTATTGAAGAGTTATAGGGCTATTGTAATCATTTGGAAATTATTTGGGAAAGGGTGTGTTCCTTGTAGCCCTGAAATCAAGGAAAAGGAGCGGTGTTAACCTTGTAGCCCTGAAATCAAGGAAAGGGAGCAGTGTTAACCTTGTAGCCGTGAAATCAAGGGTGTTTGGAGTAGTGTTAACCTTGTAGCCATGAAATCAAGGGGTTTTACTTAGATACTGATAATAATAAACCTCTATGCAATCTAGTGTTGCGTGGGACTGGACGTAGGTGTAATCCAACCAGTATAAAATCCGGTGTGTTCTTTCATTTTCTGCATTTTATATTTACTTATTTCTTTGTTTGTTGATTATGTGTTTGTGATCATCTTTCGTGTGTGTGATTCATATAGTGGATCAATTAAATTTAAGATTTTCATAAATTCTTTATAAACACTATTCACCCCCATGTAGTGTTTGTTTTTCCTTAAGATTCACATTCCCTAACAATTGGTATCAGAGCATAGGTTTTCAAAAGTTCATCGTCTGAATTTTGGAAATACTAAATGGAAAATTTTGAAATTAATTATAACACTAGTTTAAATTCATGCATTGCATTAGTATTAGATGAGTCTGCATTCAATTTTATTGAAAAATCAAGTTATCATGATATGATTTCTTGAAAAGTTTAAATGGATATATCACAGAATCATCATGATGTTATTATTTCAAATTATAATTAGTTATTTTGAAAAGTCACATGATTCTTTGAAAATTTGGGTTGTTTAGCAAGGAAAGAAGTTACGACTATTGGTCAAAGGACACCAAGTGTAACAATTGGGAATTTCGCTCGATCCGAATCGATCGCTAAACCGACCAAGACCATTCGAAACCCCTGATTGTTTCGAGGACAAGCCACATCAGAACACAAACAGAAGAACACTTCATTGCTTATTACAACAATTCCATCAGAATACAAGAATATACAGAGAATGAATAAATATTATACATCACTAAATATCAGAGATTACAATACATTTCATAGCAGTGGAAAAATAATACAATACACAACTGAAAGAGATAAATGGATACAGAGCTTTCCGGGTATCGTTCCAGCTGTAAATCAGGATCCTGTGAATACAAATCTGCAAAACCAAAACTACTAGCTGCCCGTGCGGAAAATAAGGGCACCCAGAGTTTAGGTTAAAACAATAAACTCCAGGTCAGTCATGTGACTGGTGTGAGAACTAAAACAGTTATTTAAAACTTTACTTTAAATCAAATATATCAAGGGACCACGCTTTATAACACGGAACGGGTTTCCTCCCAAGAATACCAGTGCATATAACAAAACAACGCAATGCTTTTTGGAAAAATGAAGCTATTATAAGACCCAGGTCCCATCACACAATGCAACGCAAGTCGGAGGTTAGGGTTTTCCCTTATAATAGCCAAACATGCTTGGTATGTTAAAACAAATCATTTGATACTATTATAAGTGCATAGTGTATAAAACAACTTCAAATATAAATGTATCAATCCTCGACGGCATGGGCACCATATATCATGTCGCCAATACTAGGCTCTATAATCAAAACCGCAAATGTCACGTATTGGAAGTTGGATTTCCATCTGTGAACCGAGGCAAGGGATCGTCCTCACCGTTTCGAGATAATCTAGCCTACCATGTCTCAGGAATAGCCGCAAATGCACCTTGGATCGTCAGGGCCGGTCCACTCGATGTGGATTAAACTTAAACCCTGAACAATGCGTTTCCTCGCCGTATGGGGCGTAAATGAGCCAAATGACTCCATCGGACCCGGATCGTCCGATCCAACCGAGGCGCCTCGCAATCCAACAACCACACAGGTGAAAACAATGTAAATATCAGGGCTAGTAGGTCACTAACACCACCCTAGCTAGAAAGAAACGCATGCCCTCCCTGATGTCCTCTCCCGTTTCTGGTTCACAACCGGGGTGTGAGGCTCGCGAATTAACGCTATACAAAACTGTGCCACACAGGCGGTGCTTTGATCATCAACCACAAGACTCTGCTTTTCAACAGAAGCCTTGGTCATTTGCATCTTAGCATGCCACACAGGCAAACCACTCCATGCAACCGATATCCATCAATCACACAGAATGATATCTAATATCAGACACACAGTCCATTTACAAGTCCGTTCTGGGTCTGAACAAAACCGGAGGCACCTTGTATCTCGCATATCCATCGATCTCCAAGTACGTCTGGACGATCATCGACTGATTCCCTCCTCTTGGGTGTACAGCCCAATCAAGATCATCAGTAATTATCCAAACAATGTGAAGACCTCCGGTCTTCGACCACCGTCTTCATCCTCGACACATCGTCGAATCAGTTATTCAGAATGGGATAAACCCGGTCTTTCTGAATAACTCGCGTATATAATAAACAAGTGTTACACAAATGCAACATACGCATCATTCCAATTCAGAATATTCTTTTATTCAAATATTCTTACACTTTGAGAAAGTTTACTGACTCGGATTTTTGTGACTTTGGTTATTGCTATAAACACGATGACGACTAAGCAAAGATCGAAAAATCCCGGTAATTAATGAAAGAAATTAGAGGGTGAGGATAGATAAGATAGAAACTTAGAGTAGAAGAAGAAAAGAAGAACTTACATCATCAGAGTAACCCGAATCTCACAGCGGAATGAATAACATATAACATAACTTTTAAGTAAAACAGTTATATATATACAATAGCACTTTATCAGAATACAGCACTTACAAAAACAGCGGAAAAACAATAGCTATAAAATATTGAAACCTCCTGCTCCAAGCTCTCCAAGTATATCTGTAAATCCCGACTACTTGACTGCCCGTACAAATTTAGGCACCCAAGAGTTTAGGGAAAACAAAAAATTAAACTCCGGGTCAGTCATGGGACTGGTGTGAGTAAAATAGTTTAACACAGTTTAACAGATATATGATATCTCATAAGACCACGTCGTGAATACGGAACGGGTTTTTCCCTTATGAGAATCCAACATCTTTGATAAGCAATATCATTCTGATATTATAATAATGTCTAAATACAAATAGATATCAAACTAGCAGAAACGCTTTCATCTAACGTTCTACATATATAGTATACAATCAAAATCGCAAGCACGTATTGGATAATGGATTTCCAACTATGACAAGGTATGGAACCACCTTCTGCTAGTGTACCTCTAGAGAGGAATACACTGGGTTCAATAAGAACATCTTGCAACCCGGCCACACATGACCGACCACTCATTTCGCTGAGTGTATCGAATGTATATCACCAACGGTTGGGATCAGCAACCGTTTCCCGAATGGGACAGCATCAACAATAGATTTTTAGAAGTAAATGAAACTCTAGATCAGGTGATTATACACCTTAATAGGTGCGACCTACATAGCCATGCTACCTGCCCGATTTCTGTCATTTACCGGTTGATGAGGCTAGAAGCTACGCTTATCTTTTACACGCCACATCTTCATTCACTTAGAATGTCACATCGTCATACCCGCCCAATCACAAATTGACTTATCCAAAAATACCACGGGTATAAAGCTAAGAGAAACGAATTCCTCCGCCACCAACGTAAATACGTTTGAAACAATCAACTTACGTGATCTACCAGATATACTCTGTCAGACATTCGTCTCTACAAGTTGTCCTGGGACTGGACAAACCGAAGGCACTATTCAGTAAATCCATCTTAGGCACTGTTATCTAAGACTTATACAATAGCCCTTGCACTTTACTCCGTCTTCAATTATCTTTGGCATATATGATTCGCAACGCTTATGCCAATACAGAGTGGTTCTTTGGATAATAATCCAACCAGCCTCTCCATATTAACAACGTTAAAATGGTCAAAACTTCGATAGTCTGTGAGTTAACTATCAAAGAAAAACAAGTGTGCAAACAACGATACTATTACCAGATGGAAATTATATCGATCAATCATCCAACATATATATATATATATTTCCTCATTTTCTATGTTTAGAAAATATACGTTATTAACACTGGAAAACATTTCCATGGCTTAATTATGTATCACTATTCTTCCACATCTATCAGACTCTAACTATAAACTAATAAGAGAACAACTTCCTACGTATAAACCCCAAAGGCCGAAACCAACATCAGATCGATACTCAGGAAACCATTCAACTTATTAATCTCTAGTTAGTTTCTAATTTCTGTTTAACTCCATTACTTTAACTCTATTCGATTAACTCTATTTGATTAACTCTAATTGATTTACTCTAATTCGAATAACTAATATTTGTTTTAACTTTATTTCGAATAACTATATTCGATTTAACTCCATTCGCTTGACACTAGATCGCAGCGATCACAATGGTTACGCCTGATTCCCTCAGGAAACATCCGAACGCCGTGGACCATCTGCAGCCCTGCGAATTTCGCTAGCAGTCGTGCTAAATGGAATCTCATTTGGATTAACTCTAATTGATTAACTCTAACTGGTTAACTCTAATTGGTTAACTCTTTTTCTTAACAAAGATTTCCCTTTTTATAACGTTTATTCATGTAAAAAGATTTACTTCTAATAACGGTTCTTCACTTTAAAAATGATTTCCTTTTTATAATGTTTTCCTTTTTATAACGTTTCCTTTTTATAACGGTTTCCCTTTCTTAACATCCTATTCCATTATAAATAAAATTCCCTTTTTAACTCTATTTATTTTCTAAATATTTCCTTTTCAATTCTATTTGTAAATGGTTTACAAATATTTCCTTTTCTATCCCATTTTTAAATGGTTTACAAATATTTCCTTCTCTATTTATTCTATTGATTTTATAATTATTCCCTTTCTAAATATCTCCTATTTATAAATATTCCAATTTATAAATATTTCTTATTTATAAATATTCCAATTTATAAATCTCTCTTATTTATAAATATTCCATTTATAAATATTTTATTTTCAATATCACTTTGAAAATTCCCTTATCAACATTCTGGTATGTTATGGTATTCAACATATCAAATCACGATGATCAATATCGTCCAAGCACATATAATCGACAACCGATTATATATCACATCATATATCACAATGTATATGAAAAACAGTAAAATAAATGTTGAGGAATCCAGTCGGATTCCTCCAACCTGTTTCCCTGCATCACAGATGTTAAACAACACGAATATAAAATATTCTGATAATCAGAGTCAACATTCGATTAACTATTTATATATATATATATATATCGTTATCGATCATTTCAAACAATTCAACCAAACAGTTAACACACAGCAATCAGTCATCATTTATCAGTTCTAAATATACGTTATAAAAATAGAACTGTTCAGAGTTGGTGAGTTTTACTCACAGTTGCGCGTTAACCGTCAAATAACGGTTTGCGTTATTTGATTGCGACGGACAATTTATTTCGCCATAAATTGAAACGAGCTCTGATTCACTCCCAGTCAGCTCCATGTTGTAGCGTTCGTCCATACGATCCCAACGGTTCTTGTTTTGTCCAATTCTGATATCGTATGAATAAGTTACGATATAATGAAGTTAATATACATTTTTATTTTTAAATAAAAACATAGGATTTTTATTTTATTGGACCTCACCCTTTCTCGGCCCATCTGACTTTGATAACAGACCCAACCCGCCCACCTTAAATCCTCTTCCTCCTGTACACAGACGCAGCCTCATCTCCTTCCACAAACCATTGTCGCACCTTCCACCTCCATTCGCTCCTCCAGGCTTTCACGAAATCCCAAACAAACCTCACCAAACTCCATCTCTTCGAATGTTCATCACCTCTATACCCTCCACGTTCCATTCGAACGCAAGTGTCCAGATCCGACTACAGGAAACCCACGCCCCCTTGTGCACAGTAGCGATAGTTTTCAACACGGATCTTCGCCAAAGTCATCCTCAAGGAGCGCCTCACATCGACAAAGTCAACGCCACCCTCGGTTTTCCCTCCGACTTCCTGTAGCCTCTCCAATCAACAAAACCCTAGTTCGCTATTAGGTTTCGAGTATCAGAAAAAGGCATCGCACCCTAAATGGATGGTACCGGATCGAAGCTCAGACTCTGTTGATCTCAACAAACCTTGATTTCAGATTTTAGGAATTTTATGTTAGTTGTTTTGATATTTCTACTTTTGAAACTTTCACCGTAAAATTCATTGTTGGCTTATATAGATGTGGTGGTGGTAGGTAACACTGGTGGTTGAGAAATAGTGAGGCGTGGCCTGCTGTGGATCCAAAGAAAATAGGGGGAATATTTTTTACTTGATTTTTATATTTATTTTCGCCAATTTCTCCTTGTATCTGACTTCTAAAAATCCCTGCAACTACATACGATACCCAAAAATCGCCAAACTGAACATGTAGCTAGAGTTCGACATTACGGTCCCAACGAAACTGGTTTCGTCGAAATCCGACTCCGTATGCTCACACAGCGTATTTTTAACCATCAAAATACTGACTGTTTCTCACTCTAAAAATCCATACAGTCACAAAGTGACTCTAAAAATCACGAAACTGGAAATCTAACAACTATTTGACATTGCAGATCCAACAAAATTAGTTTCGTCGAATTCCGACTTCGTTTGCAAAAGTGGCTATTTTTAAAGCTCTAAATAGCCTATTTAAATATATAAATATATTTAAATATAATTAAATTTAATATTTAAAAATAAATATTATCGTCTATATTCACAGTGGAATACTGTACAGCTTCAGAATATCCCTATATATATTTTTAACTCGATATCACATCGTCAGGGTTATATCGATGTTCGATTTCTATTTAAATCCTTATATAAAATATAATTAAATCATTATGGTCAGGGCGCTGCATTTCTGAGAATTTGATTTGGACATAACTCAAAATCTATACGACGAAATCCCGATATTTCTCTTCCACTAGAAAGATATACTCCTCCAGCTCCACACGTTTCTTGTTTCACAGAAATCCGATTTAAAACGAACCCTGTATATCCAGTTGAAGTTCAAATCGCCAAATAGCGAACTGCCACGCCATTTCAAGCTCTATTTTAATTATATTATAATTCTACGTTAAAACTGACATCGATTAGATATATTCGTCAATATAATCCAACTCTAAGCTGAATTAAATCTTGGGGATGACCCCGTTCACAGAATATTGTGATTTCCAATATTTTTGATTATTTCTGAATTAAATATATTACTCTATTATTTAAATTAATTAAATATTCACTTTATTTAATTAAACGGCGATTAAATTCCCTAAATCACTATTTAAATAATTAAATTAATTAATTATTCCACGGCTAACAATGCGGGTCATTACAATCTTTCCCACTTAAAATAATTTCGTCCTCGAAATTGCTAAGGTAGAGGACGACCCTATCTATTAGAATTCCTAAGATTTGTTTATCCCTTATTTCTGATTTCAAATGAACCAATTAATATTGATTTCAATATTAATTTATTCTGGCTAACCAAAATTTTCAGAAATTCTGAAAATTTTCTAACACTTTAAATTTTCGGAAAATTTCGTCATAACCTCCTTTGTACAGCCCTGTCGGTAAAACCACAACTCGCCTCTCTGGGCCATCTCCAACCCAAAAGAAAATCAAACAGCCAAGCGGCTTGCCAATTCGGCTCATCAAAATCTCAACCCATATGAAATATAAACTTGTACCTTTTTGTCGAGCATATCAACTCTATCACTTCCATATGTTATCAACTCAGCATATACCAATATGAATCAAATCAAACTCTGTCCAATTTATCCTCAACACACCCATTCGCTTATCCAAGCCAAATATCATTTCAAACTCAAGCACTATTCTTGATTTCAAATCCATAACTCACTAGTCCAATATAATTCCAGATTATCTCTAATCAAGTCTAATTCTATTTAACTTAGTTCAAGTTAAATTTTAATTTATTTATTTACTTACTTTTACTGTTTTATTCCATTTAACTTAACAAGTTAAATTTAAATCCATAGGTTCTATTTCAAATCAAATTGAAATCATAATAACAATTCAAAACCTTTGAATTTCTAAATAACTTGTTTTCGCAAAACAATTTAAAAACAAACTCTTTGGTAGTAATCTGTCACTTACACACTCGAAAATGAACACCGATGATGTCATGATCAACATCGGAATCTATTTTCCAGCTACCGAAGTGAGTTCAATACTATATTTATTTCAAATTGAAAAACATTTTCAAAATCTCCCAGGAATTTAAAATTTCCTTATTTTAATTCCTAATTCTGATTTAAATTCAGATTTAATCCATCTTATTTCATATACTATACTTAAATGAATTCTGATTGGTTATATATAACCATTTCACTTTTTATAATCTTATCTGATTATAATTACTACCAACACATCCTATATATGATAATATACCACATATCCATACTGTGTCGGTCCATCGTATTCAAGTGTTTATTTACTCCTACCGATACAGTGGATCAAACTGATCGACCAGAACTCATAAACAACTCAACCAATGAATCCCCACTCTATAAAACCATTTTTATACCAAATACAAATATGCACTCGTATATATACACTCAACTCAATCTAGGGTATTACTAACCCTATCTCTACTGAGTCACGCCATAGAGCCAAGGTAATAACTTAACTTAAGCTCTGATACCAACTGTAATGACCCGGATTTTTGTCACTTTGGTTATCGCTATAAACACGATGACGACTAACCAAACATCGAAAAATCTCGGTAATTAATGAAAGAAATTAGAGGGTGAGGATAGATAAGATAGAAACTTAGAATAGAAGAAGAAAAGAAGAACTTACATCATCAGAGTAACCCGAATCTCACAGCGGAATGAATAACATTTAACATAACTTTTAAGTAAAATAGTTATATATATACAATAGCACTTTATCAGAATACAGCACTTACAACAACAGCGGAAAAACAATAGCTATAAAATCTTGAAACCTCTTGCTCCAAGCTCTCCAAGTATATCTGTAAATCCCGACTACTTGACTGCCCGTACAAATTTAGGCACCCAAGAGTTTAGAGAAAACAACAAAATAAACTCCGGGTCAGTTATGGGACTAGTGTGAGTAAAATAGTTTAACACAGTTTAACAGATATATAATGTCTCATAAGACCACGCCGTGAATAAAGAACGGGTTTTTCACTTATGAGAATCCAACATCTTTGATAAGCAATATCATTCTGATATTTTAATAATGTCTAAACATAAATAGATATCAAACTAGCAGAAACGCTTTCATCTCACGTTCTACATATATAGTATACAATCAAAATCGCAAGCACGTATTGGATAATGGATTTCCAACTATGACAAGGTATGGAACCACCTTCTGCTAGTGTACCTCTAGAGAGGAATACACTGGCTTCAACAAGAACATCTTGCAACCCGGCCACACATGACCGACCACTCATTTCGCTGAGTGTATTGAATGTATATCACCAACGGTTGGGAGCAACAACCGTTTCTCGAATGGGACTGCATCAACAATAGATTATTAGAAGTAAATGAAACTCTAGATCAGGTGATTATACACCCTAATAGGTGCGACCAACATAGCCATGCTACCTGGCCGATTTCTGTCATTTACCGGTTGATGAGGCTAGAAGCTACGCTTACGTTTTACACGCCACATCTTCATTCACTTAGAATGTCACATCGTCATACCCGCCAAATCACAAATTGACTTATCCAAAAATACCACGGGTATAAAGCTAAGAGAAACGAATTCCTCCGCCACCAACGTAAATACGTTTGAAACGATCAACTTACGTGATCTACCAGATATACTCTATCAGACCTTCGTCCATACAAGTTGTCCTGGGACTGGACAAACCGAAGGCACAATTCAGTATATCCATCTTAGGCACTGTTATCTAAGACTTATACAATAGCCCTTGCACTTTACTCCGTCTTCAATTATCTTTGGCATATATGATTCGCAATGCTTATGCCAATACAGAGTGGTTCTTTGGATAATAATCCAACCGGTCTCTCCATATTAACAACGTTAAAATGGTCAAAACTTCGATATTCTGTGAGTTAACTATCAAAGAAAAACAAGTGTGCAAACAACGATACTGTTTCCAGATGGAAATTATATCGATCAATCATCCAACATATATATATATATAAATATTTCCTCATTTTCTATGTTTAGAAAATATACGTTATTAACACTAGAAAACATTTCCATGGCTTAATTATGTATCACTATTCTTCCACATCTATCAGACTCTAACTATAAACTAATAGGAGAACAACTTCCTACGTATAAACCCCGAAGGCCGAAACCAACATCAGATCGATACTCAGGAAACCATTCAACTTATTAATCTCTAGTCAGTTTCTAATTTCTGTTTAACTCCATTACTTTAACACTATTTGATTAACTCTAATTGATTTACTCTAATTCGAATAACTAATATCTGTTTTAACTTTATTTCGAATAACTATATTCGATTTAACTCCATTCGCTTGACTCTAGATCGCGGCGATCACAATGGTTACGCCTAATTCCCTCAGGAAACATCTGAACGCCTTGGACTATCTGAAGCCCTGCGAATTTCGCTAGCAGTCGTGCTAAATGGCATCTCATTTGGATTAACTCTAATTGATTAACTCTAACTGGTTAACTCCAATTGGTTAACTCTTTTTCTTTATAAAGATTTCCCTTTTTATAATGTTTATTCATGTAAAAAGATTTACTTTTAATAACGGTTCTTCACTTTAAAAATGATTTCCTTTTTATAATGTTTTCCTTTTTATAACTATTTCCTTTTTGTAACGGTTTCCCTTTCTTAACATCCTATTCCGTTATAAATAAAATTCCCTTTTTAACTCTATTTATTTTCTAAATATTTCCTTTTCAATTCTATTTGTAAATGGTTTACAAATATTTCCTTTTCTATCCTATTTGTAAATGGTTTACAAATATTTCGTTCTCTATTAATTCTATTGATTTTATAATTATTCCCTTTCTAAATATCTCCTATTTATAAATATTCCAATTTATAAATATTTCTTATTTATAAATATTCCAATTTATAAATATCTCTTATTTATAAATATTCCATCTACAAATATTTTATTTTCAATATTACTTTGAAAATTCCCTTATCAACATTCCGGTATGTTATGGTATTCAACATATTAAATCACGATGATCAATATCGTCCAAGCACATATAATCGACAACCGATTATATATCACATCATATATCACAATGTATATGAAAAACAGTAAAATAAATGTTGAGGAATCCAGTTGGATTCCTCCAACCTATTTCCATGCATCACAGATGTTAAACAACACGAATATAAAATATTCTGATAATCAGAATCAACATTCGATTAACTCTTTATATATATATATATATATATATATATATATATATATATATATATCGTTATCGATCATTTCAAACAATACACAAACAATTCAACCAAACAGTTAACACACAGCAATCAGTCATCATTTATCAGTTCTAAATATACGTTATAAAAATAGAACTGTTCAGAGTTGGTGAGTTTTACTCACAGTTGCGCGTTAACCGTCAAATAACGGTTTGCATTATTTGATTGCGACAGACAATTTATTTCACCATAAATTGTAACGAGCTCGGATTCACTCCCAGTCAGGTCCATGGTGTAGCGTTCGTCCATACGATCCCAACGATTCTTGTTTTGTCCAATTCTGATATCGTATGAATAAGTTACGATATAATGAAGTTAATATACATTTTTATTTTTAAATAAAAACTTAGGATTTTTTTTTATTGGGCCTCACCCTTTCTCGGCCCATCTGACTTTGATAACAGACCCAACCCGCCCACCTTAAATCCACTTCCTCTTGTACACAGACGCGGCCTCATCTCCTTCCACAAACCATTGCCGCACCTTCCACCTCCATTCGCTCCTCCAGGCTTTCACGAAATCCCAAACAAACCTCACCAAACTCCATCTCTTCGAATGTTCATCACCTCTATACCCTCCACGTTCCATTCAAACGCAAGTGTCCAGATCCGACTACAGGAAACCCACGCCCCCTCGTGCACAGTAGCGATAGTTTTCAACTCGGATCTTCGCCAAAGTCATCCTAAAGGAGCGCCTCACCTCGACAAAGTCAATGCCACCCTCGGTTTTCCCTCCGACTGCCTGTAGCCTCTCCAATCAGCAAAACCCTAGTTCGCTATTAGGTTTCGAGTATCAGAAAAAGGCGTCGCACCCTAAATGGATTGTACCGGATCGAAGCTCAGAATTTACTGATCTCAACAAACCTTGATTTCAGATTTTAGGAATTTTATTTTAGTTGTTTTGATTTTTCTACTTTTCAAAATTTTCACTGTAAAATTCATTGTTGGCTTATATAGATGTGGTGGTGGTAGGTAACACTGGTGGTTGAGAAATGGTGAGGCGTGGCCTGCTGTGGATCCAAAGAAAATAGGGGAATATTTTTATATTTATTTTCACCAATTTCTCCTTGTATCTGACTTCTAAAAATCCCTGCAACTACATACGATACCCAAAAATCACCAAACTGAACATGTAGCTAGAGTTCGAAATTACGGTCCCAACGAAACTGGTTTCGTCAAATTCCGACTCCGTATGCTCACACAGCGTATTTTTAACCATTAAAATACTGACTATTTCTCACTCTAAAAATCCGTACGGTCACACAGTGACTCTAAAAATCACGAAACTGGAAATCTAACAACTATTTGACATTGCGGATCCAACAAAATTAGTTTCGTCGAATTCCGACTTCGTTTGCAAAAGTGGCTATTTTTAAAGCTCTAAATAGCCTATTTAAATATATAAATATATTTAAATATAATTAAATTTAATATTTAAAAATAAATATTATCGTCTATATTCACAGTGGAATACTGTACAGCTTCAGAATATCCCTATATATATTTTTAACTTGATATCACATCGTCAGAGTTATATCGATGTTCGATTTCTATTTAAATCCTTATATAAAATATAATTACATCGTTATGGTCAGAGCGTTGCATTTCTGAGAATTTGATTTGGACATAACTCAAAATATATACGACAAAATCCCGATATTTCTCTTCCACTAGAAAAATATACTCCACCAGCTCCACATGTTTCTTGTTTCACAGAAATCCGATTTAAAACGAACCCTATAAATCCAGTTGAAGTTCAAATCGCCAAATAGCGAACTGTCGTGCCATTTCAAGCTCTATTTTAATTATATTATAATTCTACATTCAAACTGACGTCGATTGGATATATTCGTCAATATAATCCAACTCTAAGCTGAATTAAATCTTAGGAATGACAACGTTCACAGAATATTGTGATTTCCAATATTTTTGATTATTTCTGAATTAAATATAATACTCTATTATTTAAATTAATTAAATATTCACTTTATTTAATTAAACGGCGATTAAATTCCCTAAATCACTATTTAAAAAATTAAATTAATTAATTATTCCACGGCTAACAATGTGGGTCATTATAAAAAGGTTCCCATTAATTTTACTTAAATTATTAAATTAATTAATTATTCCACGGCTAACAATGCAGGTCATTACAGAAAGGTTCCCATTAATTTTATCAAAGATAAATTCTTTAAATTTATTCTTTAATCTTCTTTTGAATATCAATTCAAACCAAATTATGGTTTATCCAAACTAGTCGGGATTAGCGAACCTTACCGAAGTAATCACTTGTTAAATTTCCCAACCCCAACCTATTCATCCCATGAAGTAAAACTGGTCATACTTCATATCTAACACCACATTGTTATCGGTAAATTCAATTACCATTTCACGTTCAAATCTAATTAAAGATTTAACTAACGACTGGAGCAAAGCTGGTGATACTCCATTCTCGATCATTTCAATCTAATTAAAGATTCATTAAAACTCCACTTGGTTTTAATCTTCCCAAAAATCAATATTAATGATTGTTTAACTTGGGAAATCATATCCTGTCTTTAACTGGGTTAAAGAACCAATGTCATTTAAAACACGATTCACTATAAACCCAAAATCACATTCCATTTATAATGGAATCTTCATGGAAAACAAATCGATATATATAATCGATATAAACTTCCATATTCGACTAATAATATAAATGGAATAACGGCAAAGCCTTTTTAAATTCCAGATATATTAGTTGTCTTCCTCCACAGAAATTCACTTCGATTATTACCAAATAGAATTCCATTCCATTCTAATTTATTTTATTAAATTGGAAAACTTTACTTTGGAAAATCCCCTTTAAATCTTAACAAAAGATTTATAAATTCCAAATCACATTTCACTGTAAATCGGGTTAAAGAACGAATGTCGTTAAAACACAGTTCACGATAAACACAATTTACGTTCCATTAATTATCGGGTTAAAGAACAAGTGTTATTTAAAACACCGTTCATGATAAACCTAAAAATCAATTCAAATTCAAATTCAATTCCAATCAAATACTATTTAATTGGTATACTTCATTAAATCTAAATAAAAAAATTTAATCTTTTCCTCAACTGGGTTTAAGAACAGTGTTAATGAAGACACCATTCACGACAAACCCAAATCCCATTTGATATTAAATACAATGCTCTAAATAGAAAATATATCGTCTTATATTCAATATCAAATTCTACGACCAACAAATATCGTATTGGAAATAACGATATAAATATATCTTTCAAATTTCCATAACAATATCCGTATAATCATGAAATCCAACATTGAAATATTCCAAAAGCAATTTCAATTCAAATCCATTCCAATTCAATTACTGGAAATTCAGGTTACTTTTAAAACCCTTTCAAATCTAATTTATTTATTTCAAACATAAATGGATTATAATTCTAGTTCAAAACTAGTTCATTTCGATAAAAATCTATTTTTATCTTTTCAAGTATGGAGTTTTTCATCCCAATTCTTTCCAAATCATTTCTTATGATTTTACACAAATTATTACTATTTTAAAAAATTTATCAAGGCCCGTACAGTCGATTTCCATAAACGGCCATCGAACTGCACTGACAACGACCTTTTCCAAATTTGATTTGGACATAATTCCAAATCCAACTATTAGATTTCAAATCTTTAATATTCATTAGAAAGCTCTTTTCGATACGAACCTAACGGTTCGGGTTTAGGAGAATCTGACGGCCGGATCTCCCGTAATATCCATTCGAAGTCAATGGTCAAAATTCGCGTACTGCCGCAGCACGGCGCATTCTATTCAAGCCATTATATATATATTATATATTTCATCGATTTCCTTTTAAAACGTATTTTATAAATCGTTCTAAATTCTTTTTCAAAACGAATTCAACTTCATATTCAATTTCAAATCAAAATTGAATACTCCATATCATCGATATATAAATGATAATATTTTCAAAACATTATATTTTGAAATCAATTCTTTTTCGATATTCATTATAAAAATGAATAAAATCGATATAGATATCGTTCACGTTAAAATGGCGCATATCAAATCAACACGTCTTTATATATTTCAATAACTTCGTTATTCTATTCAATAAATGAATATTTTCTTCAACACATGAATTTTCTTTTATTCAACACATGAATATATATATTTTATTCAACACATGAATTTTCTTTTATTCGACACATGAATATATATTTTATTCAACACATGAATTTATATTTTATTCAACACATGAATTTTCTTTTATTCAACACATGAATATTCTTTATTTTCCAACTTGGAATGAGGCCCAATCAATTACCATATAATGTTAATTATATGAATTCCCTACAACACATGTATATAATAGCAACGATAAATAATCAACCATCATCCAGAGTGCATTCTACACTGCATAAGCATCAAATATAAATATTTAACGCTTATAGCGGCCTGTCAATCAATCGATCGACATACAGCTAATTATTTGGGATTAGTTTAAGCCAAATATCACCCCAACACCCATGTGGGGTTTCAAATCAACAAACACAAATTTTTATTTGTGCAGTTGGGCGATGTGTAAAATTTATCGTCCCAATCAATATCAGTCAAATGGGTGTACATAAACAAACCGTCTGATTTGTTTATAAATATTTATTTTATATACACGTTAAAAATTATATTTTTAACTATAAAGTATTTATTCATTCCACATCACACAATCAATTTTCACAACACATCAATCAAACAAACAAGTCATCCATGGTCTGTGGACGACGGGTGTCGGGTGCTACCAAGCACCGTCTGCATCCTAGTATATATTTCAAACTAGAAAAATAAAATAAAAGTGAGGAGTTCTCACCTTGGGTATCCACTTCACCATTCTTCAGCGGACGATGGTTTAGATTTTACCCGACATTCCTACTTCACTTTTCCATGCTGTTCATAAATAAAAATCACATTTTTATTTCACCGCTACATGAATAAAATCACATTTTTTATCTCTACTTCATATATATATAAATCGTATTTTTAATTCGCTACGTATATTATAAAGGTCGCTTTTTTATTTCGTTATCTTCATAATGAAAATTATATTTTTAGTTCGCTAACTTCATAATAAAAATTGAATCTTTATCACACTAAAAACCTGATCTTTTTATTAAAAAAAAATAAGCTTTTCCATTTTAAACAATCGAACCTTTCTATGAATAAAAATCCTGCCTTTTTCAAATTAAAAATCTCATTTTTATGTAAACAAAAATCATATCTTTTTCTTTTTAAATCTAATGTATTATATATAAAAATCGCTATCTTTATATAAGTAAATTTCATATTTTTATATAAATAAAAATCAGAAAATATTAGTGTATTATAATTAAATAAATAAAACTAAAATTACTTGCTGCTAAAACCATTTGGAAGCCGTCGAACTCACGTTTGACCTCTAAACATCATCGCGCGAGCCAAGCAGGCGGGGCGGACGTGGTGCTCGCTGGTGGTCTCGGCGGGGTGGCGCGCGACTGGAGGGTGAGGCGGGTGGTGGCTCGATGGTACGGACTCCATTCGATTTGGGAGGGGCTGGAGTGGTTCGATCGGGAGAGGGGGACGATGGGGAGAGGCGGCGCATCGGAGGGGAGGGGATCTCGCGGTGGGGCGCCGCCTGGAGGGGCACGCGATGGCGGTTTTTTTTCCCTCCGTCCTCCTTTCCTTTTTTTTCTTTTTTATTCTAAAAACCGATGGGTGTAAAGGGAATAGGGGTTGACTTTGAAGGAGAGGAAGAAGGGAGTTTTATATAATTTATTTATTATTATTTTTCCATAACAGTAACTTTTCTATTCGAACCCCAAATCGAACCCACCGACTATCATCCCTAGCTAATTAACCCCATTCCAAACACAATGGGATATGTATCGCAAGACAATCCAGCTGTTTTGATCAGTTTTCATCAAAATTTAAATATAAATTAATGTATATTGAATTTGAACGCACATTTCAATTTACTGGGGTCACATACGAACCCTAAAAATTCTAGAAAAATTATTTCTAGCTTCGTATTGACGATATGGTCCTGACAAAACTAATTTCATCAAATTCTGAGACCGTTTGAAAAATGGCCATTTTTCGGTTGATCGAAATTGACTGAAACTGTTAAAACACGTTTTCTTTTGCCACGCTCACATATTGATTTCAAAAATTATGGAAATTGAAATCTAGCAATAATTTGACATCTCGGATCCAACAAAAGTGGTTTTGTCGAACACGAAGGTAGTTTGCAAAATTTCCATTTATAAGGGCCAAAATTCCATAGCGACCATTCTGTATTTTCAATTGGGCATAACTTTTTATCCCCGCTATGAAATTTCAATTTTTTGGATTCGTTGGAAAGATATTCTCAAATAGATTCAGATATTTTTGGTTTCGCTAAAATCCGGTTTATTTTGAATCCTGTACATTCATTTGAAATCAAATTTTCGAACTACCGCGCCATTTTCAATTCCTTTTATAATTAAAAATAAATATTTATATTCCAACGACAATTCAAATAAATATATAAGTTCTATTTCTATTCAAAATAAATTTCTCGTCATTATTATTTAAAATAATTCATTTTAAATATTCAAAATTCATCAAAATTGCCAAAATAAAATTTATAAATTGGCTCAGATTTCCGGGTTATTACAATCTCCCCCACTTAAAATCTTTTCATCCCCGAAAAGGAACGAAGCTGAAAGTTGTTTATTAATCAGCTCAACTTTCATTATTTTCATTATGGCTTAAGTTCTTCAACTTTTCAGTTTCTAAGTACTTTTCAAATTCTTCAAAAATTTGGCTAACACCCTAAATTTTCGAAAAATTTCTCCATAACCTCCCCTACATGGGAGCACCGGGAAAACCCCGAAATTGCCATACTGGCCTCTCCAATCCAAAAAGAAAAAGGAACAGCCAAGCGGCTAGCTAATCGGCTCATAAAATCATCCAAAACCCAAGAAATACAATAAATATGTACCTATTTGTCGGGCAAACAATTTTATTCCTCTTCTCTGGCCTCCTTGCTATGACATGTTCACACATATATATGTACATGCATGCATTTTCAAACAATTTTCAATACAGTTCAATATTTGATTCAATTTGGCCTAAATGGTAAAAAATATATCAAACCAATAATCAAACAATACAATCAGCAATCAATTAGTTGATTATCATTTCAAATTCATAATTTTGATATATAGTCAAAAATCACATTTTTGGTGCCAAATCACAACAATAGACCCTATATAGTTTTGGTTCTCACAGCAGCCAATTGGAAATATATAGAAATCCCACTTTCGTCACTCGAAAATAAATACTGGTGATGGTATACTTCATCATCAGGACCATGTCCGGGCGACTAGAGTGTGATTCTATATCTACCCAGTATATTAAAACTTCAAATACACGCGGATCAGACGTATACGCAAAATCTTTATTTACTTGATTGTCCAAATTCAATACAAATAAATATTCAAATACATATGAAATAGTTTAAATTTTCAAAAAAATATTTGTTTTCATTTGTATAAATATATTCTTCACACTCGTTCTAGGATACTACTGATCCTATCTATAACGAGTCGTTCTAATTGGATATTACTAATCCAATCACTGATGAATTCTTTCGTATGGTTCTAATGTGTCTTATTCTCCGAGCTTTGTAAACCAAAGCTCTGATACCACATGTAACAATTGGGAATTTCGCTCGATCCGAATCGATCGCTAAATCGACCAAGACCGTTCGAAACCCCTGATTGTTTTGAGGACAAGCCACATCGGAACACAAACAGAAGAACACTTCGTTGCTTATTACAACAATTCCATTAGAAAACAAGAATATACAGAGTATGAATAAATATTATACATCACTAAATATCAGAGATTACAATACATTTCATAGCAGCGGAAAAATAATACAATACACAACTGAAAGAGATAAACAGATACAGAGCTTTCCGGATATTGTTCCAGTTGTAAATCAGGATCCTGTGAATATAAATCTGCAAAATCAAAACTATTAGCTGCCCGTGCGGAAAATAAGGGCACCCAGAGTTTAGGTTAAAACAATAAACTCCAGGTCAGTCATGTGACCGGTGTGAGAACTAAAACAGTTATTTAAAACTTTGCTTTAAATCAGATATATAAAGGGACCACGCCGTATAACACGGAACGGGTTTCCTCCCAAGAATACCAGTGCATATAACAAAACAACGCAATGCTTTTTGGAAAAATGAAGCTATTATTAGACCCAGGTCCCATCACACAATGCAACGCAAGCCGGAGGATAGGGTTTTCCCTTATAATAGTCAAACATGCTTGGTGCGTTAAAACAAATCATTTGATACTATTATAAGTGCATAGTGTATAAAACAACTTCAAATATAAATGTATCAATCCTAGATGGCATGGGTACCATATATCATGTCGCCAATACTAGGCTCTACAATCAAAACCGCAAATGTCACGTATTGGAAGTTGGATTTCTATCTGTGAACCGAGGCAAGGGATCGTCCTCACCGTTTCGAGACAATCTAGCCTACCATGTCTCAGGAACAGCCGCAACTGCACCTTGGATCGTCAGGGCCGGTCCACTCGATGTGGATTAAATTTAAACCCTGAACAATGCGTTTCCCCGCCCTATGGGGCGTAAATGAGCCAAATGACTCCACCGAACCCGGATCGTTCGATCTAACCGAGGCGTCTCGCAATCCAACAACCACACAGGTGAAAATAATATGCATGTCAGGGCTGGTAGGTCACTGACACCACCCTAGCTAGAAAGAAACGCATGCCCTCCCTGATGTCCTCTCCCGTTTTTGGTTCACAACCGGGGTGTGAGGCTCGCGAATTAACGCTACACAAACCTGTGCCACACAGGCGGTGCTTTGATCATCAACCACAAGACTCTGCTTTTCAACAGAAGCCTTGATCATTTGCATCTTAGCATGCCACACAGGCAAACCACTCCATGCAACCGATATCCATCAATCACACAGAATGATATCCAATGTCAGACACACAGTCCATTTGCAAGTCCGTTCTGAGTCTGCACGAAACCAGAGGCACCTTGTACCTCGCATATCCATAGATCTCCGAGTACGTCTGGACGATCACCAACTGATTCCCTCCTCTTGGGTGTACAGCCCAATCAAGATCATCGGTAATTATCTAAACGATGTGAAGACCTCCGGTCTTCGACCACTGTCTTCATCCTTGACACATCGTCGAATCAGTTATTCAGAATGGGATAAACCCGGTCTTTCTGAATAACTCGCGTATATAATAAACTAGTGTTACACAAACACAACATATGCCTCATTCCAATTCAGAATATTCTTTTATCCAAATATTCTTACACTTTGGGAAAGGTTCCCATTATTTTTATCAAAGATAAATTCTTTAAATTTATTCTTTAATCTTCTTTTGAGTATCAATTCAAACCAAATTATGGTTTATCCAAACTAGTCAGGATTAGCGAACCTTACCGAAGTAATCACTTGTTAAATTTCCCAACCCAAACCTATTCATCCCATGAAGTAAAACTGGTCATACTTCATATCTAACACCACGGTGTTAACGGTAAATTCAATTACCATTTCACGTTCAAATCTAATTAAAGATTTAACTATCGACTGGAGCAAAACTGGTGATACTCCATTCTCGATCATTTCAATCTAATTAAAGATTCATTAAAACTCCACTTGGTTTTAATCTTCCCAAAAATCAATATTAATGATTGTTTAACTTGGGAAATCATATCCTGTCTTTAACTAGGTTAAAGAACCAATGTCATTTAAAACACGGTTTACTATAAACCCAAAATCACATTCCATTTACAATGGAATCTTCATGGAAAACAAATCGATATATATAATCGATATAAACTTCCATATCCGACTAATAATATAAATGGAATAATGGCAAAGCCTTTTTATATTCCAGATATATTAGTTGTCTTCCTCCACAGAAATTCACTTCGATTATTACCAAATCGAATTCCATTCCATTCCAATTTATTTTATTAAATTGGAAAACTTTACTTTGGAAAATCTCCTTAAAATCTTAACAAAAGATTTATAAATTCCAAATCACATTTCACTGAAAATCGGGTTAAAGAAATAATTGTTAAAACATAGTTCACGATAAACCCAATTTACATTCCATTAATTATCGGGTAAAAGAACAAGTGTTATTTAAAACACCGTTCACGATAAACCCAAAAATCAATTCAAATTCAATTCCAATCAAATGCCATTTAATTGGTATACTTCATTAAATCTAAATAAAAAGATTTAATCTTTTCCTCAACTGGGTTTAAGAACAGTGCTAATGAAGACACCATTCACGACAAACCCAAATCCCATTTGATATTAAATACAATTCTCTGAATAGAAAATATATCGGCTTATATTCAATATCAAATTCTACGACCAACAAATATCGTATTGGAAATAACGATATAAATATATCTTTCAAATTTCCATAACAATATCTGTATAATCACGAAATCCAACATTGAAATATTCCAAAGCAATTTCAATTCAAATCCATTCCAATTCAATTATTGGAAATTCTGGTTACTTTTAAAACCCTTTCAAATCCAATTTATTTATTTCAAAAATAAATGGATTATAATTCAAGTTGAAAACTAGTTCATTTCGATAAAATCTATTTTTATCTTTTCAAATATGGAGTTTTTCATCCCAATTCTTTCCAAATCATTTCTTATGATTTTACACAAATTATTACTATTTTTAATAATTTTATCAAGGCCCGTACAGTTATTTTCCATAAACGGCCATCGAACTGCACTTACAGCGACCTTTTCCAAATTTGATTTGGACATAATTCCAAATCCAACTGTTAGATTTTAAATCTTTAATATTCTTTAAAAGCTCTTTTTGTTACGAACCGAACGGTTCTGATTTTAGGAGAATCCGACGGTCGTATCTCCCGTAATATCAATTCGAAGTCAATGGTCGAAATTCGTGAACTGCCGCAGCGCGGCGTGTTCTATTCAGGCCATTATATATATATATATTATATACTTCATCGATTTCCTTTTAAAACGTATTTTATAAATCGTTTTAAATTCGTTTTCAAAACAAATTCGACTTCGTATTCAATTTCAAATCAAAATTGAATACTCCATATCATCGATATATAAATGATAATATTTTCAAAACATTATATTTTGAAATCAATTCTTTTTCGGTACTCATTATAAAAATGAATAAAATCGATATAGACATCATTCACGTCAAAATGGCGCATATCTAATCAACACGGCTTTATATATTTCAATAACTTCGTTATTCTATTCAACAAATGAATATTTTCTTCAACACATGAATTTTCTTTTATTCAACACATGAATATATATTTTATTCAACACATGAATTTTCTTTTATTCAACACATGAATATATATTTTATTCAACACAAGAATTTATATTTTATTCAACACATGAATTTTCTTTTATTCAACACATGAATATTCTTTATTTTCCAAATTGGAATGAGGCCCAATCAATTACCATATAATGTTAATTATATGGATTCCCTACAACACATGTATATAATAGCAACGATAAATAATCAACCATCATCCAGAGTGTATTCTACACTGCATAAGCATCAAATATAAATATTTAACGCTTATAAAGGCCTATCAATCAATCAATCGACATACAGCTAATTATTTGGGATTAGTGTAAGCCAAATATCATCCCAACACCCGTGTGGGGTTTCAAATCAACAAACACAGATTTTTATTTGTGCAATTGGGCGATGTGTAAAATTTATTGTCCCAATCAATATCAGTCAAATCGGTGTACATAAACAAATCGTCCGATTTATTTATAAATATTTATTTTATATACACGTTAAAAATTATATTTTTAACTATAAAGTATTTATTCATTCCACATCACACAATCAATTTTCACAACACATCAATCAAACAAACAAGTCATCCATGGTCTGTGGACGACGGGTGTCGGGTGCTACCAAGCACCGTCTGCATCCTAGTATATATTTCAAACTAGAAAAATAAAATAAAAGTGAGGAGTTCTCACCTTGGAGGTCCACTCCACCATTCTTCAGCGGACGATGGTTTGGATTTTACCCGACATTCTAACTTCACTTTTCCATGCCGTTCATAAATAAAAATCACATTTTTATTTCACCGCTACATGGATAAAATCAATTTTTTTATCTCTACTTCATATATATAAAAATCGTATTTTTAATTCGCTACGTATATTATAAAGGTCGCTTTTTTATTTTGTTATCTTCATAATGAAAATTATATTTTTAGTTCGCTAACTTCATAATAAAAATTGAATCTTTATCATACTAAAAACCTAATCTTTTTATAAAAAAAACTAAGCTTTTCCATTTTAAACAATCGAACATTTCTATGAATAAAAATCCTGCCTTTTTCAAATTAAAAATCTCATTTTTATGCAAAAAAAAATCATATCTTTTTCTTTTTAAATCTAATGTATTTTATATAAAAATCGCTATCTTTATATAAGTAAATTTCATATCTTTATATAAATAAATTATATAAATAAATTATATAAATAAAAATCAAAAAATATTAGTGTATTATAATTAAATAAATAAATAAAACTAAAATTACTTACTGCTAAAACCATTTGAAAGCCGTCGAACTCACGTTCGACCTCTAAATATCATCGCGCGAGCTAAGCAGGGGGAGGGGGGCAGACGTGGTGCTCGCTGGTGGTCTCGGTGGGGTGGCGCACGACTGGAGGGTGAGGTGAGTGGTGGCTCAGTGGTACAGACTCCGTTCGATTTTGGAGGGGCTGGAGTGGTTCGATTAGGAGAGGGGGATGATGGGGAGAGGCGGCGCATCGGAGGGGAGGGGATCTCGCGGTGGGGCGCCGCCTGGAGAGGCACACGATGGTGGTTTTTTTCCCCTTCATCCTCCTTTCCTTTCTTTATTTTTTTTCTTTTCTATTCTGAAAACCGATGGGTGTAAAGGGAATAGGGGTTGACTTTGAAGGAGAGGAAGATGGGAGTTATATATAATTTATTTATTATTATTTTTCCATAACAGTAACTTTTCTATTCGAACCCCAAATCGAACCCACCGACTATCATCCCTAGCTAATTACCCTCATTCCGAACACAATGAGATATGTATCACAAGCCAATCCAGCTGTTTCGATCAGTTTTCATCAAAATTTAAATATAAATTAATGTATATTGAATTTGAACGCACATTTCAATTTACTGGGGTCACATTCGGACCCTAAAAATTCTAGAAAAATTATTTCTAGCTTCGTATTGACGATACGGTCCTAACAAAATTAATTTCGTCAAATTTTGAGACAGTTTGAAAAATGGCCATTTTCTGGTCGATCGAAATTGACTAAAACTGTTAAAACACGTTTTCTTTTGCCACGCTCACATATTGATTTCAAAAATTTTGAAAATTGGAATCTAGCAATAATTTGACATTCCGGATCCAACAAAAGTGGTTTCGTCGAAAACGAAGGTCGTTTGCAAAATTTCAGTTTTTAAGGGCCAAAATTCCATAGCGACCATTCTGAATTTTCAACTGGGCATAACTTTTTATCCCCGCTATGAAATTTCAATTTTTCGGATTCGTTGGAAAGATATTCTCAAATAGATTCAGGTATTTTTGGTTTCGCTAAAATCCGGTTTAATTTGAATCCTGTACATTCATTTGAAATTTGAAATCGAATTTTCGAAATACCGCGCCATTTTCAATTCCTTTTATAATTAAAAATAAATATTTATATTCCTACGACGATTCAAATAAATATATACGTTCTATTTCTATTTCTATTCAAAATAAATTTCTTGTCGTTATTATTTAAAATAATTCATTTTAAATATTCAAAATTCATCAAAATTGCCAAAACAAAAATTTTAAATTGGCTCAGATTTCAGGGTTATTACACCAAGATGTTCATTTGTCAACAGAGAAGAAAAAGAAGAAAATCACACAAGCGTTCATTTATCAGTCAAGAAGAAAAAAAATATTGGCAATCTACAATGAATTGGGTACCTGATCTACAAAACTATTTTTCTTCTTCAATGTGATTCAATATTTTTCTTCTCTTCGAACTCTCTGCAAAGCCTCTGGTTTCGTGCAAATCCGTCAAGAAATGACCAAGTTATGGTCAAAAGAGGTTTTGGTTCACATGGGGAAAAAGAAACCAAAACTATCACTAGTATTCTTTATGTATCACTCAGATATTTGTATTATTTCATCCCAACTCCTTTCTAGATTTTAGTCCTTGTTCTTGCGGTCGTTTTGATGGGTTGGTCATCAAATTCCGATCAAAATTGAGCGAGATATGGCAGTTTGAAGTTGGCTATTCAAAACAGAAAATTATATACGGGATTTTCTGTTTTCCTCTCATTGATTCGGCCTGCTGCACCATAATACCATTCAAATTCTTCACCAAACTATTATTCAATCATATCCCTTGCCTTTCTCTTCGATTTACCGCTGGTTTTGTTCAATTACTTTAAGAAATGAAGAAGTTATGTCCTCCGGAAGATTGATTATAAATGGAAAAACGAGAAAAGAAATAAAGAGAATCTTTTGTGAAGAGACATGACTTTTGGGCCTTTATATAGTACCCGAAATTTCCATTCACTCAAATTTAAATTCAAATTTTTGGCGCCAAGTTGGTTGAACTACTAAATTATTAGTATCTTTCTCATGCTGTCTTCAAATTCAACAAATGAATATACTATATATGTTGATCAGAAAAACAAGCCTGTCGCAGTAGAGCATATCTCATCATCAAATTCTGGAAGATGTAAATGTGTGGTTCATGAAAATGGAATAACAACAGAAAGAAGGACTGCAAAAGTAGGTATGCTTTACAATTATTTCATAATTGTCGTTGAATTTAGGAATATACATCTATGCACATAGTTAGATATAGAAATTTATCTCTTTTATAAATACTTGATATTTTGGTTCATATATCAATACACTATAATATACATATCAATACACCAATTTAATTACTATCTCTTCTTGTTTTAAAATCTCACTACTCTTTGATTTGGTTTGGAAAGGACATCTTTTCAAATATGAAAATGTTAGTTCAAACTCTAGTTATCAATTTTGATCATCTACTTATGTTCATTTTATTTCAAAAATATATTGAAAGTATATATATAGTACATAGATATGTTAATATGATTGAAATAATTTAATTTTTTTTATAACATAAATTTATATATATTTTATATGTAGTTTAAACATACATTGCTTGATTTATATATTTTTTCACATATAATTTCATAACAACTTTGGATTACATTATCACAAATACTATATATAACTTAATACTAATTTTGATTTCTTATTTTATTAAAATTTATAAAAATTGTATATTTGACTTAATATTTTAGTACAACAGTGTATATATATACATATATAATTTTTTATGTTTTAAAATTATAGTTAAAATACAAGAAGTTATAGATTTTTATAGCTTATTTTCTGTTATTAGATTTCATCAAGAATAATTTTATTACAACTTTGGATTTCTTTTATATTTTTAATATATAAATGATTCTTTAGAAAATTAATATGTTTTGATTTCTAAAGTTTAAACTTAAAATTGATTTGTATCAAGAGATTAGTAATAAGTTAAATTTTAAGTCCTTTTAAAATCAGTTTTTATATACAATTATGAATATATGTTTATAGTTTACTTCATATGATAAATTATATATTCTCTTTAAAAGGATCTTCAATGTTTACTATATATTTTTGAAGAAGCGCCTTTCTAAGATAATTTAACCCCATATTTCTCATAAAATTATTCTGAATATTTTACTACCTATCATGAATAAATTATTACTAACCATTAAATTTTTATCTATACTATTATTTTAATCTTTTTCATTAGTGTCATTAACCTAAGTCTAAGATTAATATATTTTACCATTGTTTGATTGAAATAATTTATATATGCATAGTACTTTGAATTTCTTTAACCAAAATAGATATCATCACCAAATCATTCTGCATATTATCATTACACATCTTATTTCATATCATACATCATTATTATAAATTACACTACATCTCAAAATAAAATCATTCACATCACAATTTGCATTTCATTCAATATATCATTTCATGTTATGACATGCATTTCTTACAGCATTATAACCAACATACTACACAAACTGCATTACATGCTAACTTTTAACTCCACACATAACAAATATACTGTATGGAGAGTTTCAGTTTGAGAAATATATAGGATGTTTACTTTTGACTAGATTAACTTGTTTGGCTTGTTTTATTTATTTGACTTGATTGACATGGTTGGATTTGATGTGTTTGTGTGTATAGGTTATACACATGTAGGTATTAAATAATATAACCATACTCATTTTCTTCACACTTTATTAGATATTGTTTTTCTAGTATTACATTTAGGGGGAGCTTTATAGTTTCCAAGATTAGTTGAAGTTTCAAGAAGTGTTTGTTGACATATATTATTTGATTATTTGAATTTCTTGTTTAGGTTGATTGTTTGAATTGCTTGTTTGGATTGATTTGCTTATTTGAATTGATTTGCTTGTTTGAATTGATTTGCTTGTTTGGATTGATTATAAATACTGACTGGAATTCTTAGTTTATTATCCTTCTATTTAGTTTATTAGACTAGTATAGTCATAATTTTAGGAGGAGTTATAATATTTTAAATTTAGAATCATAGATCTAGAGGGAAATATAAGGTTATTCAATTCAAGGAGTATTATATAGTCATTAAGATCATTTATAGCATAGACTTAGGGGGAATGTAACTTAGTCTAGTATAGTCTACTATAGGTATAGTACAATATAGTCTTGTATAGGGTACTTTTTGATAACAACAAAGGGGGAGAAATCATGAAATAGGATATAGTTAAGATGGGCATAGTTTAAGTGGGAGTCAGAAGGAATTCATGGTGAAAGGGGGAGTAATCAAGGAACCAGATCAACAGGTAATATCAGGTATAAATATTTTATAAACTAAGACTGTCATCATCAAAAAGGAGGAGATTGTTGGAGAATGGATTTTTGATGACAACAACCTTATTTCAATTATCATTATTAATCGATTATAAAATATATACTAACATTTCTATCTAAAATATACATATACACATATATGCAGGGTTTGTATACAGGACTTAAATACCGAAGACCGAACAGTTTTAGAGTTCCAAAAGATTCAAGATTCAACAGAGATTCAAGACTCATGAGTTATCAAGTTATCAAGATATCAAGAGTTTAAGAAAAATATAGAGTCTAGATTATATGTAAGACTCTGGGCAACACTCCAGGTTCAAATTTCGATTTTCAAATTTCAAATTCTGTTTACTAAATTCAAATCTTAATTTCAAAATCTTTTCAAAGGAATTGTCTTTTCACTATTTGTAACATTTCTGAAATGTTGCAACCATTGATACACTATAAAAAGGGTTAATTTCAAAAAAAAATAATCATTCTTCTTCTCCATCTTCACCCCTTTACATACCACCATTAATATACATCATTTTCTTGATTTCTACACTTATACTTTGGAGATTACTACACAAATTATATCAAACTTCTTCTCTTCTCAATCTCTATCTATTACTATCAATTTGGAAGTGTTATTAAAGAGTTATAGGGCTTTTGTAATCATTTGGGAAATGTCTGGGAAATGGTGTGTTCCATGTAGGCCTGAAATCAAGGAAAGGGAATGGTGTTAACCTTGTAACCGTGAAATCAAGGGTGTTTGGAGCGGTGTTAATCTTGTAGCTGTGAAATCAAGAGGTTGTACTTGGATATTGATAATAATAAAACTTTACGCAATCCAGCGTTGTGTGGGACTGGACATTGGAGTAATCCAAACCAGTATAAAATTTGGTGTGTCCTGTCCTTTTCTACATTTTATATTTGCTTATTTCTGTGTCTATGTTTGATTCTGTGTTTGTGATCATCTCTAGTGTGTGTGATTCATATAGTAGATCAATTAAGTTTAAGATTTTCGTAATTTTCTTATAAACACTATTCACCCCCTTCTAATGTTTGTTTTTCCTTAAGATCTACATTCTGCATTCCCTAACAGACTAAAATTTAAAGACCCAGAAAGTAGTAAACAAAAATTCCGCTTCCACCATGAAATCTATACTAAGTCTTGAAAGAAGCACACTGACCGAAAAAGGATGATGCCAATTTCTTTAACTTCTTCACTTTCTTCTTTTTACTTTCCTTTATTTGAGTGACCAATGGATTCCATGCAAGATTTTCAATTACATCAGAACCCATATCTATTTGAAACTCAAAAGGTACCTCATTAGTTCTGGTCTCACGTACAGTCTTAGGTCTTGAAATTGGTTGGCATGTAGATTTAGCATCTAGATTATTGTCAGCAAGGACCTCCATATCACCTTCCATGTCCACTGAGTGCAGAGCATCCGGAGCAGGAGAAGGAAGAGAACAATCATTTTGCAAGGAAATTTGCTGCTACGACTCACTACATTCATCATGATCTAAAGAACATCGAGCAGAACATTATAGATCTTTGTCAACAATTTCCATAGAAAATTCAACTACAACCTGCCCTTGTTGATTATAATCTAGATTGAAGTGTAACAGTTTTGGACTTGAGACAAATGAACATCAGAAGATTGCAATTCAGGATCAATGTCCATAGAATTAGTAAGGCAACTCTGGGGAGTCATTTGCTCAAGAATCCAATCTTTAGTAAATTGACTAACACTTTCTAAATGATCAAGGTAATGACAATTAGAACATATAGGAGGAAATTACTCGTACTCAATATCATGCATAACTAGTTGATCATCTTTAGATAAAATTGTAATTTGCTTAGGAAATGAGAATGAGTTGGATATCGAGGTCTATAACCGACAATATAAATTACAATAACATTTTCCCACTACTGTCTTTCATTATGGAAAACATCGAAAGACATTTTCCCATAATTCATTTTCTTAAACTCCTTAACCTGATAAAATTTAAGCGAAATATAAGCAAGGATAGGATTACCTAAGATCACATCCTTCCAGACTTGACTACCATCCGTTGGATATTTCCTTTCATTGACAGGTTGACGGTTAGCTAGAGTAGACAAAAACGGGTTTTAAAATGTCAGGAGTGGAATTTGGCTTTTCTTAGCAAACCTGAGGTGGAAGAAGTGGAGCATTAGCAGGAACACAACGCGTACGATTCTCATAAGCTGGCATCGGAACTTGATGGACTCCCTAAGTTGTTAGGGAAGTAGAATTTAAACCAGAGGATGACAATTAGGAAGATACATCTGATCGTGGAAAGATGGCGAAGTTGTAAGTAAATTACTATGTGGTTTTAGGGATCAATTTAAAACAACCAGTTGAAATCTGTCGTCTCCCACAACAATACCAGGGTTTGGCAATGAGAAAATTAGGTCAGGAGGGAAGGTAGATGAGTGGATGGCGGCGTATGAGTTGGGGGAAGGGAAATTGGAAAAAGGAGGCAGTGGGCTAGGGTTTTCTCTACAAAAAAATTGTCTCTCATTCCCCATGGAATTCGACATGGTTTCTGATGTCTTAAAGTAAATTTATTAAAATACAAAAACTTAGTACATGTTATAAAATAAAACAATATAAGTAAAAGAGAAAAAGCCATTAGACAGAATATAAGAATCTAGGGAGAGAATTTTCATTTCTATCGATTCTTGTGTGTGTTATAATGTAAATGGTCCCTCTATTTATAGAGTCTACATGTCATGTAAATTGCAGTAAAATCCATTAGCATATTTATCCTTATTGCTTTTACATATTACAACACTCCCTCTTGAATATGCATGTACAAAATATGATAAAATTAATTGCCTCGTTAAAAACCTTTTTATGAGAAACCCTATAAGAAAAATCATGAATAAGGAAAAAAGTACAATTTTGTTTCGTCTTTAGATAACATGTTTTACAATGTTATAATGAGGGTTGATACTTCAGGATAGATAATGCCATTGAGAACAGATCTACTCATTTTTATTGAAACTGAATTTATTTCCCCTCTTTCTTGTTTGCTCTTTCATATTTCATATGTGAAGAGAAATTTAGAAGAAATGTGCTTCGTCCTATCACCTTTGATATAATTCACTTGAATCTGAGTCAAGCAAGCTGCATTATCTTATGTTCTTCTAGATCTGATTCAAACTTCTAGATTTATTTTTTTATTTATTTTTTGTAGAACTAGATTGGGATATAATGGATCTATTTTTATAAATCTAATTTTTTTCGATTGACCCTAAATATGTGTATAGATTTATTCTTTCAATTCTTTGCAAATCTAATTTTGAGTTTTCTAAATCTAATTTGATGGAGCTTTGATTATATATGTATTATTTTCATTATTGGTGATACAGAGGATAAACGTATATAAGTTCATCTTGATCAGTGATGTTAAATATTTTCTAACATATAGAATGATGCAAAATATTAAGTAACTTGCATAAATTATCAAATGATGTCCCTAATAGACTTTGTCCAATATAGATTTGAATCCATGAAGGGTCAAAAGGTGTAAATCACAGCTGAAAATGTGGTATAAAAGTCAGTCCAAAATATTTTTGGTGTAAGTCATAAAGATGTCAAATAATGGAGGTAAGTGTTCTTGAAGAAACGCTTAATGGTGCTTTTAAAGAAACCCATGAGATGATTGTCAAATAACCCTAAAAGTGGTTTAGGTACCTAAAACATGATAAACTTTGAGATCTCAATAAATCATGCATAGAACGGATAAGAAATAATCATTAATGATAAATTTATAAATAAAAAAGTGTTTATATTTATATATCGATTAAAAATCCTATATTAGAGAGAAACATGATTGGTCATCATGAAATTCTCCTAAATAAGATATATGGAACTGTAGTGTGACGGCCCGCCCCGCACCAGCCTGCATTTCCTCCGAAAGTGCGCTGTACACATGCCTGACTAGCACGGGACGGTCATCAGAAGAAAGGAAAGAAGGGAATTAACTAACGAGGAACCTGTAGAATGTCTCACAGCGCATGGAATAAAATATAATAATAACATACTTGACATAAACAGGTGAGACAGTGCATAAGCTGATAACTAAAATCAACATCAACATCAGAGCAGCGGAAATCCAAGTACAGCTTATTACAACTTTTCCAAATTTACTGTCTCTAAACAAAAGAAAGCTTAAAGTAGAAGATACACTACTAATGCCCAAGTAGTGATCTTCAACAACACAGGGAGAATACTATATATATATTACGTGGAAGCCTCCTGCTCGTCTCCGGATCATCTACCCGTGCATCACCAGCTAACCTATCTCTAGTCTGCTCGTGTGAGCACCCAGAGAAATAAGAAGAGACATAAAACTCTGGGTCAGACATAAAGCCTGGTATGAGCGATAAGCATCTAAACAGAACAATAACAGGTATACTAAACCATACCTGAACCTGCAACCAAGGAGTTAGTACCACATACCGTACAATACTCTAAGGTGCCATAATAAATAGTGTAAAGAGTACGGGGATGGGGTGTGCATGTCGCAATGATGGCAAACAAATCATCCATAGCAACCATCCTCACATCTCTCACTCAGTGCGTAAAGCGTACGATGTCCACCACTGACAATCACTAGACCCATCGAAGTAGTGACGGAGTTCGACTTGTACAACTACTGCTACTACCAAGCTTACCACATGGAGTCACGACCAAATCTTTACAAATGACCCCACTTCATTGGTTTATAGCCCTTTAGTCGTACCTAGGCCACTGTGGCCCTGAATCCGTTCACGTACCTCCCATACATAGTGATCCAAAGTCATAGACATTGATAGCCCCTTGGCACACGTCCCGCAGCAAGCCCAATCATGAAGTGAACTCGTCGGTTCCCAACTAGATCCTGAGCTCAAACTTCCCATATTGGACTACCTTTACATCTCGGGTTATTGGTCAATACTGGGTCGGGTCGGGTTCCCTTCTAGCCATTGGTTCGGGTCGGGTCCTCTACCTTGAGTTGGTTCTGTTCGTAGTCTTCTCCAGTAGAGGTTCGGTTCGGGTCCACAGCGTCACATCAGTTCGGGTCCACAGGATCACATCGGTTCGGGTCCACAGCATCACATCGGTTCGGGTCCACTACGTCACATCGGTTCGGGTCGGGTGTCCCACTTCGGGTCGGGTCGGGTTGCCATCTCCCATCCAGTCCGTGCTTCCGCTCCAATCAGCTCCCTCGTTCTTCACATGCTCCGATCCGATCTCTCCTCCTCTATCCGATCCGATCCCAGTTCAATTAGCGTGGCCTTCCTTTTTGCCAGTCTTCTCCAGTGTCAAGTTCTGATCCGATCGAATCCCTTGCCCAGTTCCACTCATCCGATCCGAGCGCCCCATATCCGATCCGATCTGAAACCCTGCACAACTTTCTACAACTTTTTCCAGCAACTTGTTTACGCCATTCGACGACGTTTTTGACCAATCTAACTATTCTAATCAATCACAAATCATTCCAAACAGTCATAGCAACATAGCAAACTAACCACAAACACCAAAACAATGAATATATATGTCAAAATGGATCAAATATACACAAAACCCCATATTTTCCCTTAAACATGTTTAAGTAAAACTAATCATAAGGTTAACAAAACTTAACCAAATTAAACCAAATTTCTACCAGAGGCATAAAATATTATTTTCGAATTTATAGATATTTTTCCAGAATTTATTAGTGTATAAATTCGCTAATCTTCACTAATTACCCTTAATTTACTGTAATTAGTGTCAAAACAATGCTAATCACTCACCTTGGCCACAAATAAAATTCTCAGAACTGAAGCCTCGCTGATTTGGGTGAATACTGGTGTCTAACAGCAGCTCTAACCTTGCTTTCGTGTTTCCTCTCCTTAATTTGATGTAGATTAAGCCAAAACTTGATTAGAAGGTGATTTGGGGATGTTTCTAGATGTTGGCAGTCATTGTTAGGGTTCAAGAATGAAAGTGGCGGCTGAAAGAAATGTTTTCTAACCCTAATCAACCCCTATACATCTCCAATCCCGAAATCCCCTTTTGGGCCTAGCTGCTAATTACCCGGTTAAGCCCAATTAAGCTGTTTTTCACTATCTGAAACTTGTTTCAGCCATATCTCCCAAACGGTGAGTCCGTTTGGCTAATGTGACCACTCTACGGAATTGTAAACCATCATCCGGAGCCAATGGATGTGGTTTTAGGTCAAAATTCCTTTCCAGTCAAAAGTTATGGCCAAAACAGTACCAACTAGGGGTAAAATGGTCATTTAAAAATCAACAAAAATCATGAACATGGGAAATGACCCCAATAGTCGTCTTCCAAAGTTACATGACCATACGACTTTGTATGTGAAAGAAATAATTATTCTACGGTCCTATGATGCGTAGAATACGGGTCGTTACACTTTCCCCCCCTTAAGAAATTTCGTCCCCGAAATTCCTCAACCCAAAACATACCAAGAATCCCGCATGTCTAACAGCCACATACAACAATCAAACATGCAAAACAAGCAAACAAGCCTATCCTAGCATGCGGAAAACTAAATCGAAGTTAAAATCTTACCAGGCAAAGAGTTCTGGATATGTCTTCCTAATGTTCTCCTCTGTCTCCCAAGTGTAATCATTCTCGTCCTCGCCCCACTGAACCTTGACTAGCTTCACCGGCTTCCTTCGAAGTTGCTTCATATCGTGCTCGATAATACGGACCGGCTTGCGGTTCCCAACCGCCTCGGGTTCTACTTCGAAGTCCTCTAACTGATCAGGTGAAATAGTCATATCTGGGTCGTGAACGAACTTCCTTAATTGGGAAACATGAAATACGTTGTGAACTCCTGCCATCTTCTCTGGTAAGCCAACTCTATATGCCAAATTCCCGACTGATTCAAGAACAGGGAATGGGCCAACAAATCTTGGTGTCAACTTGCCTCTCCTGCCAAATCGTATCATGCTCTTCAACGGAGAAACCTTGACAAACACCAAGTCACCAACGGAGAATTTTAAGTCTCTTCTCCTCTTATCAGCATAACTCTTCTGCCTATCTTGGGCAGCCTTCATTCGTTGTTGAATGATCTTGATCTTATTTGAAGTTTCCCTTACCACCTCTGGTCCAAGCATAAACTTCTCGCCAGTCTCTATCCAACATGATGGTGAGTTGCACGGTCTTCCGTACAAAGCTTCATATGGAGCCATACCGATAGTTGATTGGTAGCTATTATTATATGCAAACTCTACTAGATGCAAATGGTCATCCCATGATCCACCAAAATCCAATATACAAGCTCTCAAGAGATCTTCCAATATACGATTCACCTTCTCCGTCTGACCGTCGGTCTGAGGATGATATGCGGTACTGAGATGTAATTCTGACCCAAGAGCCTCTTGTAAGCTCTTCCAAAACCCACTAGTGAACAACGGGTCTCGGTCACTCACAATGCTTTTGGGTACTCCATGAAATCTCATTACCCACTTCATATACAATTCTGCCAACTTGGCTGTCGTTCTGGTCGATTTGACTGGTATAAATCTTGCACTCTTAGTCAATCGATCCACAATTACCCAAATGCTATCATGTCCCGATCTAGTCCTTGGTAAACCATCGATGAAATCCATCGAGACTTGCTCCCATTTCCATTCGGGAATTTCTAATGGTTGCAACAACCCACTAGGCTTCTTTTGCTCGGCTTTAACTAGCTGGCAATTCATGCATTTGGATATAAACCTCCCAATGTCTCTTTTCATCCCTTCCCAGTAGTAGGTCTGCTTCATATCTCGATACATCTTGTTACCACCAGGGTGTATAGTCAGTTTTGAGTGATGACATTCTCTAAGCACTTCATCTCTCAATCCATTGACATTGGGTACAACAAGCTTTCCATTCTTTCAAAGCCATCCATCTCGATCAGGCCCATACTTATTCATCTCCTCATCGATACCCATCTCCAACTTGGAGATGATTTCCAATAGGTTAGGATCGTCCCTCTGACTAGAGCCGATCCGCTCAATCAAAGTGGGTCTGATCGTCAAACTTGCTAACATTCCTGGATCCAATTCACACTTCGGTCTGAAATCATACCCAGCGATGTACTCCAGTTACTTCCATTCTAGAAACATAGCCCCTAAACTGGCATGTCTTCTACTCAGGGCATCGGCTACCGCATTACCTTTCCCAGGTGTATATGCGATGTCAAAATCATAGGAAGCCAAGAATTCTAACCACCTTTGTTGCCGGAGATTTAAATCCTTCTGGGAGAAAAGATACTTCAACGACTTATGATCTGTAAACAACTCAAATCTTTCTCCCAAGAGATAGTGTCTCCACATCTTCAACGCGAACACGATCGCTGCCAATTCCAAATCATGGGTAAGGTATCTTCTCTCGTGCGGTTTCAATTGCCGACTTGCATAAGCTACAACCCTACCACCTTGCATCAATATAGCACCCAGTCCGGTACCACAGGCATCCGTGTATACCGTCATCTCTTCATTCCCCTTAGGAATGATAAACACTGGTGTGCATATCAACTTGTCCTTCGGACTCTTGAATGCATTCTCGCACCTTTCATCCCAGACAAAAGCTTGATTCTTCTTGGTCAACTGGGTCAATGGTGCTGCTATCTTGGAGAAACCTTGGATAAACTTACGATAATATCCAGCTAACCCCAAGAAACTTCTTACATCTGTTGCATTCTTGGGCGTAGGCCAATCCTGTACCGTAGCCACCTTCGTAGGGTCCACGGCAATACCATTCTCTTAAACAACATGACCCAAGAACCTCACTTCCCTCCTCCAGAAGTGACACTTAGAAAACTTTGCTTTCAATTGGTGTTTTCTCAACACCTCCATCACTATTCTTAAATGTTCCTTGTGTTCTTCCTCTGTCCTCGAATAGACCAAAATATCATCCACGAACACAAGGACAAACTTATTCAACTGATCTCTGAATACCCTATTCATAAGATCCACAAAATATGTCGAGGCATTAGTCAGCCTGAATGGCATGACCAACCACTCATAAAATCCAGACGGCGTCCGAAATGCCGTTTTAGCTATACTCTCAGCTTCCACTCTAAGCTGATGAAAACCTGTCGCGAGATCCAACTGAGAAAATACTCTCGCGCCACTCAACTGATCGAACAAATCATCTATCCGCGGTAGAGGATTCTTGTTCTTCCTCGTCACTTTATTCAACTCGCGGTAGTCTACACAGAAACGAAGGGAGCCATCCGCCTTGGTAGCAAACACAACTGGTGCTCCCCATTCAGAAACACTCCTTCTGATAAATCCCTTCTTCAAAATATCGTTGACTTGCACCTCGAGCTCTCGCTGCTCCCTTGGTGCCATACAACGAAGTGGCATCACTATAGGTCTGGCATCTTTTACCAAATCAATACGGAACTCAATCTCTCGATGTGGTGGAAGCCCGGTCACTTCTTCGAAAACATCCGGATACTGGCCAACCACGGGCAAACCTGACAACTCACTGTGCGGAATGTCGAGGGAGTTTAGAAAACTAGCCAATACCCCCTCACTGGGTAGACCACCAAACACTATCCTCCGCCCATCATCCGCTCTAGCTGTCACCAAAAAGCCCTCACAGTCTACCACCACCCCGTATCTTTGGAGCCAATCTACTCCCAAAATAATGCCAAACCCAGTAAAGACCAAAACAAAGCAATCACAAACAAACATGCATCCATGACTCGATAAGACCACATTACGACAAATCATGCTAAGGCTAGTCGAACCACCAATCGGGTTCGTCACTACTAAAGGTCTATCGACAATCTCGAACTCCAATCCCAACCTATCTACCAGGTCACTAGATATGAAAGAACTGGAAGCTCCGGTATCAAACAAGACTCTAACAGGAATATCATAAACAGAAAGCATACCTTGAATGACGACATTCTTTCCTTTCTCCGCTGCAGTTGGGGCATTCGACGAAGAAGGAATAGCATTAAGGGCATATGCTTTCACCATTTGCTTTTCTTTGGGGGGTTGCGGACACCTGTCCTTGTGATGTCCCATTTGGCCACAGTTGAAGCACTTCCTATCCGCTGGCTTGGCCCGACAATTACTAGCATAATGGCCCTTCTTACCACAGCTGAAGCACTCAACATCTTGCTTATTCTTTTTCTTCTGACCATCCTTCGTCTAATTTTGCTTCCTCTTATTCTGGGAACCACCCTTGCCTCCACCACTTGCTTGTGGCTTTGGCTCCTCTGCAGATGCAGCCTCAGTCTTCGGCTTAGGGTAGAGACTTTCTGATCTCAATGCTTTCCCCACAATCGATTTAAACGTCTCATCGATGTGGTTAATAAGCCTTTCCCTCAAGTACTGATCCAAACCAGTTATGAATTTCTCATTCTTCTTCTCCGCAGTATCAATAAGAGATAACCCATACTTCGACAAAGTATCGAATTCAGCAATATACTCCGAGACAGCTCTGCCATTCTGCTTGAGCTCCAAGAATTTCTTAAACAACACTGACTTCTGAGCAGCTGGAATGAACTTCTCGCTAAAGCGGACATTAAACTGCTCCTAAGTAATCTGATCTTCGGGAGTAGCTGCCTTTGTAGCATTCCACCAATTCATTGCCCGCCCTTGCAGCTGACGGGACGCTAGCTTTCTCTTCATCGCATCCTCAATACCCAAATCCTCGAAGATACGTTCGCAACTATCCAACCAATCCTGAACATCCGTAGCCGACTCCGTTCCATGGAACGGCTTCCCACCAAGGCTAGTATAATCCTTATTCAGCTTGGCGAAGTCGACTCTCGGCGCCTGCACTATTGGACCACCACCATTACCACCATTAGGAGCTGCCCGCTGCACATCCCTAAGCATCTCTCTCATGAGGTCAGTAAACATCGTCCTCATGTCAGCAACATTCCCATTATTGGCTCCCCTACCAGCACCTCTAGCATATCGGCTCATCGTCAATCTGTAAAAGGAAATGATTAACGACCCCATAGTGGTGCTAGTGCAGTACGACTCCATTCTTAGCTATACTAATAGTATATATATATAGCTTTTGAAAACCAAAATAATCACAAATACGCGCTCCCATATATGTATACTATCTCTCCCTGATAACTTCCCTAGGTTAACTACGCAACCTAGAGCTCTGATACCAAGTGTGACGGCCCGCCCCGCACCAGCCTGCATTTCCTCCAAATGTGCGCTGTACACATGCCTGACTAGCACGGGACGGTCGTCAGAAGAAAGGAAAGAAGGGAATTAACTAACGAGGAACTTGTAGAATGTCTCACAGCGCATGGAATAAAATATAATAATAACATACTTGACATAAAATAGGGGAGACAGTGCATAAGCTGATAACTAAAATCAACATCAACATCAGAGCAGCGGAAATCCAAGTACAGCATATTCCAACTTTTCCAAATTTACTGTCTCTAAACAAAAGAAAGCTTAAAGTAGAAGATACACTACTAATGCCCAAGCAGTGATCTTCAACAACACAGGGAGAATACTATATATATATTACGTGGAAGCCTCCTGCTCGTCTCCGGATCATCTACCCGTGCATTACCAGCTAACCTGTCTCTAGTCTGCTCGTGTGAGCACCCAGAGTAAAAAGAAGAGACATAAAACTCGGGGTCAGATATAAAGCCTGGTATGAGCGATAAGCATCTAAACAGAACAATAACAGGTATACTAAACCATACCTGAACCTGGACCTACAACCAAAGAGTTAGTACCACATACCGTACAATACTCTAAGGTGCCATAATAAATAGTGTAAAGAGTACGGGGGTGGGGTGTGCACGTCGCAATGATGGCAAACAAATCATCCATAGCAACCATCCTCACATCTCTCACTCAGTGCGTAAAGCGTACGATGTCCACCACTGACAATCACTAGACCCATCGAAGTAGTGACGGAGTTCGACTTGTACAACTACTGCTACTACCAAGCTTACCACATGGAGTCACGACCAAATCTTTACAAATGACCCCACTTCATTGATTTATAGCCCTTTAGTCGTACCTAGGCCACTGTGGCCCTGAATCCGTTCAAGTACCTCCCATACATAGTGATCCAAAGTCATAGACATTGATAGCCCCTTGGCACACGTCCCGCAGCAAGCCCAATCATGAAGTGAACTCGTCGGTTTCCAACTAGATCCTGAGCTCTAACTTCCCATATTGGACTACCTTTACATCTCGGGTTATTGGTCAATACTGGGTCGGGTCGGGTTCCCTTCTAGCCATCGGTTCGGGTCGGGTCCTCTACCTTGAGTTGGTTCTGTTCGTAGTCTTCTCCAGTAGCGGTTCGGTTCTGGTCCACAGCGTCACATCGGTTTGGGTCCACAGCGTCACATCGGTTTGGGTCGGGTGTCCCACTTCGGGTCGGGTCGGGTCGGGTTGCCATCTCCCATCCAGTCCGTGCTTCCGCTCCGATCAGCTCCCTCGTTCTTCACATGCTCCGATCCGATCTCTCATCCTCTATCCGGTCCGATCCCAGTTCAATTAGCGTGGCCTTCCTTTTTGCCAGTCTTCTCCAGTGTCAAGTTCCGATCCGATCGAATCCCTTGCCCAGTTCCACTCATCCGATCCGAGCCCCCCATATCCGATCCGATCCGAAACCCTGCACAACTTTCTGCAACTTTTTCCAGCAACTTGTTTACGCCATTCGACAACGTTTTCGACCAATCTAACTATTCTAATCAATCACAAATCATTCCAAACAGTCATAGCAACATAGCAAACTAACCACAAACACCTAAACAATGAATATACATGTCAAAATGGATCAAATATACCCAAAACCCCGTGTTTTCCCTATAGCTTGTTTAAGTAAAACTAATCATAAGGTTAACAAAACTTAACCAAACTAAACCAAATTTCTTCCAGAGGCATAAAATATTATTTTCGAATTTATAGATATTTTTCCAGAATTTATTAGTGTATTAATTCGTTAATCTTCACTAATTACCCTTAATTTACTGTAATTAGTGTCAAAACAATGCTAATCACTCACCTTGGCCACAAATAAAATTCTCAGAACTGAAACCTCGCTGATTTGGGTGAATACTGGTGCCTAACAGCAGATCTAACCTTGCTTTCGTGTTTCCTCTCCTTAATTTGATGTAGATTAAGCCAAAACTTGATTAGAAGGTGATTTGGGGATGTTTCTAGATGTTGGCAGCCATTGTTAGGGTTCAAGAATGAAAGTGGCGGCTGAAAGAAATGTTTTCTAACCCTAATCAGCCCCTATACATCTCCAATCCCGAAATCCCCTTTTGGGCCTAGCTGCTAATTATCCGGTTAAGCCCAATTAAGCTGTTTTTTCACTATTTGAAACTTGTTTCAGCCATATCTCCCAAACGGTGAGTCCGTTTGGCTAATGTGACCACTCTACGGAATTGTAAACCATCATCTGAAGCCAATGGAAGTGGTTTTAGGTCAAAATTCTTTTCCAGTCAAAAGTTATGGCCAAAACAGTACCAACTAGGGGTAAAATGGTCATTTAAAAATCGACAAAAATCATGAACATGGGAAATGACCCCAATAGTCGTCTTCCAAAGTTACATGACCATACGACTTCGTATGTGAAAGAAATAAATATTCTATGGTCCTATGATGCGTAGAATACGGGTCGTTACATGTAGTCCATAAGTTAAAATTAGAAATGTATAAAATGACAAATGCACACTAAAGTTACTAAAGCACCATACAGTGTCAACAACTTATTATGTTCCATGAGCATAGTACAAATGACATACTAACCTATCAATCAAATTACATTGAGAAAACCCTGAAGCGTTTTCAAATGAATAAAGCATATCTAGTTAGTAAAAACCCTTAGCATATTAGCTTATTCATCCTTATTTATTTAGGTTGGATTACAATGTAAACTATCTGTAACGAAAAGGAATTTTGCTCGATTCGAATCGATCGCTAAACCGACCAAGACCGTTCGAAACCCCTAATTGTTTGACAACACGACGCATCAGAACGCAAACAGTAGAACATTTCATTGCTTATTACAACAATTCCATTAGAATACAAGAATATACAGAGTGAATAAATATTACACAAAAAATATCAGAGATTTAAATTACATTAAAATACATCGCAGCAGAAAATAATACAAAACACAACTAGAAGTAATACACGGATACAGAGCTTTCAGAGTATCGTTCCAGCTGTAAATCAGGATCCTGTGAATATAAATCTGCAAAACCAAAACTACTAGCTGCCCATGTCCAAATAAGGGCACCCAGAGTTTAGGTTAAAACAATAAACTCCAGATCAATCATGTGACTGGTGTGAGAACTAAAATAGTTATTAATCTTTATTTTAAAGTTAGGCAAATCGAGGGACGACGCCGTATAACACGGAACGGGTTTCCTCCCAAGAATACCAGTGCATAAAACAACAGCGCAATGCTAAATAAAGAACAATGAAGCTATTATAAGACCCAAGTCCCATCACACAATGCAACACAAGCCGGAGGATAGGGTTTTACCTTATAATAGCCAAACAAAGCTTGATACGCTAAAAACAAATCATTTGATAGCATAGTGTATAAAACAATTTCAATCATAAGTATCAATCATAGACGGCATGAGTGCCCCATACCAATATGTCGCCATATATAGGTTCTACAATCAAAACCGCAAATGTCACGTATTGGAAGCTGGATTTCCATCTGTGAACCGAGGCAAAAGACAGTCCTCACCGATTCGAGACAATCTAGCCTACCATGTCTCAGGATCAGAGATCGAGTGACCCTTGGATCGTCAGGGTCGGTCCACCGATGTGGATTAAACTTAAACCCTGGACACTGCGTTCCCCCGCCCTATGGGGCGAAAATGAGCCAAATGACTCCATCGGCTCCACATAGTCACCGATATATCTGAGGCTCCTCGCAACAGCAACAACCACACAGGTGAAAATAATATAAATGTCAGGGCTGGTAGGTCACTGACACCACCCTAGCTAGAAGGAAACGCATGCCCTCCCTGAGGTCCTCTCCCGTTTCTGGTTCACAACCGGGGTGTGAGGCTCGCGAATCAACGTTACACAAAGCTATGCCACACAGGCGGTGCTTTGATCATCAACCACAAGACTTTTCTTTTCAACAGAAGCCTTGATCAATTGCCACTTAGGCATTCCACACAGGCAATTCACTCCATGTGATTGATACCCATCAATATATAACCCCTGAGCTCGTACGTCTCAGAGAAGGGCGTTAAGCAAGAGAATAAATTCTCCACCGCCAAACAGATATATATATTTAATAGAAATCAATCACACAGAATAAAATCCAATGTCAGACACACAGTCCATTTACAAGTTCGTTCTGGGTCTGAACGAAACCGGAGGCACCTTGTACCTCGCATATCCATCGATCTCCAAGTACGTATGGACGATCACCAACTGATTCCCTCCTCATGGGTGTATAGCCTAATCAAGATCATCAGTAATCACCCAAACGATGTGAAGACCTCCGGTCTTCGACCACCATCTTCATCCTCGACACCACGTCGAATCAGTTATTCAGAATGGAATAAACCCGGTCTTTCTGAATAACTCGCGTATATAATAAACAAATGTTACACAAACACGACATACGCCTCATTCCAATTCAGAATATTCTTTTATTAAAATATTCTTATACTTTGAGAAAGGTTCCCATTAATTTTATCAAAGATAAATTCTTTAAATTTATTCTTTAATCTTCTTTTGAATATTAATTCAAACTAGTCGGGATTAACGAACCACACCGAAGTAATCATTTACTTTATTTCCCAATCCCAACCTATTTATCCCATGAAGTAAAACTGGTCATACTTCATATCTAACACCACGGTGTTATCGGTAAATTCAATTACCATTTCACGTTCAAATCTAATTAAAGATTTAACTATCGCCTGGAGCAAAACTGGTGATACTCCATTCTCGATCATTTCAATCTAATTAAAGATTCATTAAAACTCCACTTAGTTTTAATCTTCCCAAAAATCAATATCCTGTTCAGGGTTAAAGAACCAATGTCATCTAAAACACGATTCACGATAAACCCAAAATCACATTCCATTAATTATCGGGTTAAAGAACAAGTGTTATTTAAAACACCGTTCACGATAAACCCAAAAATCAATTCCAATTCAATTCCAATTAATACCATTTAATTGGTACACTTCATTAAATCTAAATAAAAAGATTTAATCTTTTTCTCAACTGGGTTTAAGAACAGTGTTAATGAAGACACCATTCACAACAAACCCAAATCACATTTGATATTATATACAAGGCTCTGAATAGAAAATATATCGACTTATATTCAACATTTTTATATCGCTCTTCTTCCTATAAAGATTATATTTTTATAACGCTCCTTCCTATATAAAAATATCGTCTCTCCTATATTAAAAATATCGTCTTTCCTATATTAAAAATATCGTCTTTCCTATATTAAAAATTGAATCTTCATATTATTAAAAATCGAATCTTTTCTACAATAAAAATCTAACCTTTATCTTCATGAAAAGATGATAAAAATCAAACCCTTATGTTGTAAAAATAATATATTTTCTATATTAAACTGATTTTAAATTATACTTTATAAATCAGAAAACTGAATTTAAATAAATAAAAACTCACTGGCTTGGCTTGGCTTGGATGACGGACTGCCATGGGGGGGCGCCCACGGTGGTGCTCCATTGGTCGGAGGCGGTCCCGGTTAAGGAGAGGGAGGAATAGCGGCAGTTTCATGAAGGGGGATCGGGTTTTTGGGGGTGTTCCGGGTTCGGGGGGAGAGAGGGGAGGCTGAAGGAGGGGCGCAGGCGTCTGGTGGTTGATATGGGGCCCACGGGGGTGCGGCGGGGCTCACGGGAGGCCGACAGTCGTGGTTTCAGGCGGGGTCGGGTTTGGGTTCATGGATGGGCCAGGAGGAAGAGGGGAGAGCGTCGTGGGAGGGAGGAGAAGTTGAGAGGGGGGTCGCGACGTGGGGGAGGCGGCGTCAATTGCCTGTCATGGCCGGAGGATCTCCGGTGGTTGACTGGAGCATCGCGACGTCCAATTTAGGGGAGAGGCGGGTATTTTCTTTTGACCGCGGGATTTTATTTCTAGGGCTTTGACTTAGAGGGGGAGTATTTATATATTTAATTTATTATTTATTTTAATTTTAAATCCCACAAAGTACCCTTTTCATTTGAACTCGAAATCGAACCCACCGACTGTCATCCCTAGCGTAATACCCCTGTTCCAAATACAACGGGATATGTTTCGTAAGCCGATTCGATCGTTTCGATCAGTTTTCGTCAAAATCAAAATATAAATCTATATATCGAATTTGAACGCATATTTAAATTTACCGGGGCCACATACTAACTCAGAAAATTCCCGAGAAATATTTTCTAGCTTCGTATCGACGATACAGTCCTAACAAAACTAATTTCATCGAATTCTGAGACCGTATGAAAAATGGCCATTTTCCAGTCGATTAAAATCAACTGAAATTGGTCAAACACGTTTTCCTTCGCCACGCTCCCATATTGGTTCGAAAAATTACAAATTTTGGAATCTAGCAATAACTTGACATCACGGATCCAACAAAAGTGGTTTCGTCGAAAACCGAGGTCTTTTGCAAAATTTCCATTTTTAAGGGCCAAAATTCCATAGCGACTATTCTGAATTTTCAACTGGACGTAACTTTTGATTCCCACTATGAAATTTTAATTTTTCGGATTCGCTGGAAAGATATTTTCAAATAGATTCTAATATTTTTGGTTTCGCTAAAATCCAGTTTATTTTGAATCATGTACATTCATTTGAAATTTGAAATCGAATTTTCAAACTACCGCGCCATTTTCAATTCCTTTTATAATTAAAATAAAATATTTTTATTCTAACGACTATTCAAACAAATATATACGTTCGAATTCTATTCAAAATAAATTTCTCGTCGTTTTTATTTAAAATAATTCATTTTAAATATTCAAAATTCTTCGAAATTGCCAAAATAAAAATTTTAAATTGGCTAAGATTTCTGGGTTATTACGCTATCCCTCTATTTATAGAGTCTACATGTCACGTAAATTGCAGTAAAAACCCTTAGCATATTAGCTTATTCATCCTTATTATTTTTACATATTACAACAGTCAAGCCTGACCCAGAAGCAAGGATGCCAAGACATTTGTTTAGGACAGCACCGCTGGAAGCGCCGGAGAGAGCAGAAGGAGAGGCACCATGACTATAAAATAAATATAATTAAAAAAATAGGATGGCAACTTGTTGTGAAATAGCATTTAGTGAATTGGTATGATTTGCAGTTCGCAGGTGGAAAGTCCGAAGTTTGAGTCTTCCTCATGATAATTATCCCAACTTTTTTTTACCTGCTTGCTTTCCAAAACTCTTCCTAGAGGTGCAAGTGTAGCCAAGCCGGCACTGACAACAGTAAACTTGATTACTTGTAAAGTTTATTTTCGGCAACCGAAGAAACAATAGTTTATTGTTTACCGTACAAACTAGAATTTTGATCAAGGAAACTAAAGAAACAAAATACTGGAATAACAAAATCAGTAAATAGATGGGATTTTATTTTTTTATCGATTTTCATGGCTGCATCGAACTTCTTTATTTGGTCAGTCCAAGCCCTAGACCACTACCCGAATTTCACCCACCTTCCACTTATCCTTCCAACCAACTGCGATGGGACCTTCAGCCCACTCCCCTTCGGATCCTTTCCCTTCGCTTGAATGTTCCCATCGCGTGATTGACAGTAACAGATTTCAAATCGTCGCATGCAAAATTAGCTTTGCCTCCAATCGTCGGAGAAAACCAGAGCATACGCTGTTTTCATGTGTCGCAACCTTTGATGGAGTAACCCATGCTACCTTCTCCTTCTGCTTGTCCGCTTACTTTATCCAATAAAGCTATTGTACTCTTTAGGGCAGCTGGTTTCAAAAGAGAAATTTTCTGCTAATCACCCACTAATGTTGCCACCAATTCAAATTAGAAAGAGAAAGTAATGGATCTATAGATTCTAATAAAGGGTACAAGAGAACAAATTTAAGATTTGACATTAAAAAGTGGAAAAGAAGAAAGAAAACATATTTTGAATACTTTTTTCTTTGAATAAGTAGTTTTAGCTACAGTTTTAAAAGCCAGAATGTGTGTCGAACTGTAATAATCTAAAGTCGAAGGTTTGATGTTCTGACCGGTTGAACCGTTCAAAACCGCGCGTATTGAAAGTAGAATCATATATATTAATTATGTTGTTTAAGTTGATATACAACAGTACTTTTTATTTATGTTAAACAGATGAATAAGAACAGCTTCTTTTTTGTTAAATTTGATAAAGAGGACTGCGTGGGTATTTTAGTGGGTGATCCTTTCCCATTCGATTCTAGGCTGATTCTTCTCTAGAAATGGAAGCCAATTATGCTCTTAACTAGGGATTTGTTCTCATCCCTTCCGATTTTGGTCCGTCTTGATATTAAGGCTGATTTATGGGATAGCGATATCCTTAACGCTATATGTTGTATGTTGGGCACTCCATTGTCCACAGATAATGAGCATGTGTCCCGGTTGAGATAGGGCTGTCAATAGGTCGTGTCGGGTTGCATTCGGGTCAAGTTGGATTCAGATTGATTTATAAACGGGCCAGGTCAACCGGTTTATTAAACGGGTCATTTTTTCTCAACCCTAACCCGACCTGTTTATAATTGGGTTGACCCGACCCATCTAACCCGTTTATCTAAATGAGTCGTCTCGGGTCATGTGGGGTTTACCTGTTTGACCCATTGATGAATATTGCCAACTAATACAAACAGTAAAAGAATCAAATCACTAACAGGTAGCACTATTATATAACACCAACCGACAAAAACTTGTAAAATCACCAACAAGCAACAAGTTGCAAAATCACCTACATGCAGCACATGTATAAAGCATGAAGTCACCTTATCCAAAAATCATTTTCCATACGTAAGAACATATGAGCAAACAATATGAATAAAAGACTAACATATGGAAGAGATACAGTTATTATAAGTAAAATATAACTAACAACATATAAGAATAAATTAGTAAAATATAACAACTCACACACGAATATATGAGCATACTGATTACTGCATACATAAAAGACTAACACTAACATCATACATAAAAGACTAACAGTATGGAAGAGAAACTACATATAATCGGGTTTGGTGGGTCAAAATCGGGTTGGCGGGTCAATCCTAAGCCCACCCGTTTATAAATGGGTCAAATTCAAGTTGACCCGGAAATGACCCGGTAACTAAACGGATCGGGTTAACCTTCTAATTTCCATGCAGGTTTCGAATCGTGTAGGAAATTGACAGCCCTAGGCTGAGAAATGCTCGTGTGCTTATGGAAATGCAAGCTTCCTCTTTTTTTTGAATGAGATCATGGTGGATGTTTTCAATGGTTGGTCTTTTGCCGTTCTAGTCGAGTATGCGTACAATCCCCCTCGTTGAAAGATTTGTAATCTTTTCAGGCATGCTACTAATATCCCGTGCACCAAGAAGGCTGCTTGGGAGCCTGTCTATGACTCAGCCTCTGCCCCTAAATCGACAGGAGCAGATTTGGCTACTGCTGCAGCTATGGAGTCCGATAGTGCTCCAAATCAGTCATGTAGTCCAGCCATTAGTGTCTCTGCTATCATGGGTCTTTCTAAGTTTGGTTCCAATAGCAATTTGGCTACTTTTGACTGTGTACCATCCGTAGGCACTACTGCAGTAGCAGTTGTTGATCATGCTGTTGCGCATGATGTTTGTGCTACCAAGGCAGTTGTTTATGCCTCATCCCCGCAGTGTGGTTTGTCTTCTCTTGCTTCTGGTGGTCTCTGTATTCCAATGCATGGACCTTTTACTTCTCAAATGCCTTTTGCTATTTCCTTAAATATGTTCTTGCTGCCTCCCTTCCTACTGCCCATGTTCATGTATCGTCCATCGTTTCTACTTCCAGTAGGATGTCTTCTCTTGTCCTCCTTCTTGAATTGGTGATCCCAGATCTTCTTCAAGTGGTTGAGTCTATTACTTAGTCCATTCCAGAAGGCTACTCGTGCATTTGCTTTGCGAGTGGTTTATCTTTGATTTTATTCAAGCTCAATCGGGCTTTAGATCTTAGGCATATGCCTGTCACTTGTAATTATTATCTAAAGTGGTGACTCAAGCGTGACATGGATTTGAAATCTCTTTCTAGTATTGTAGACTTTGAGTCAGGACCATTTTGATTTATTAAGCACAATGAACTTTCACCGTCGGCATAAGAAAGGTGTCATGTCCATCAGATCTCGGCTGCCTGTTTTCAAATTCGCTTATCTAATGTGGTGAGCCCCTTTTGGCTCTAGAATTAGGTTACCCATCTCAGATTTGTTGTATTTGGGACCTGTTACTATTACTGTTGTCTTCTCTTTTGCATGGTTAAAAAAACATGATGCATATATTTTAGTTAAAGTCATTAAGAAACGATAGAGGAAATGCATTTATCCTGCTTTCTACTATTTTGTTCTATAAGTCCCACGTCATTAGAAATAATAAGTGTTGTACCACTCTAATTCTGTCATAAGTGGTCCTAGCTCAGACCCAAAGCCCTTGGACATGGTCTGGTCCTAACTAGAAGATTGAGTCAAAACAAACAAAATAGTTCTAACTTATTTAAGGCTCCGTTCGGTATGTTGTTTTCTGTTTTGTGTTCATATCAAAAGAAAAACACATCTGTTATTTATATTATTAAGAAATAAATAATTTTGACAAACAAAAATAATTAGTAAAGTTGAAAACACATTTACAATGGTTTTTTGTAATTAGCAAGAAACGTCGTTGTCTACGCAATGGTCAGGAATTGTTAATTTTATTCCCTTATTTCTTGGCATCTTTTAGTGAAAGTTTAGAACACAAAACTCAACATACGAAATTACACCAAAGGACCCATATTTTTCAATCTTTATGTCATTAACTATGAACCAAAGAAAGAAATGCCTCTAATATTTAAAGCGTCTCCAAAAATCTTACGCCTCGTAATGTTACGAGGCGTAAGATTAAGGGGAGGTTTGGGTTTTTTTCCCAACAAGTGTGCACCAAATTTATCGTCGTGCACCAATTTTCTCAATGCATGTGCCAAATTTATCGTGCCTTAACGTAAGGTGCTGATTAATTTAGTGCCTGGTCTAGGGCGCCGATAAATAGCGCCCTGGGCCGAAAATTTTCCATAAGTCCTCATAATTTCTCTTTTTTACTTTTTTTAATTGATTATTACATCAATATGCCACCGCGCGTTAAGAAGATCGCTCGACGGACCGTTCGATCATAGCTCGACGAGACATCAAGTCCAATGCACACTCCATCCATAGCAGATACGATGATTCAAGACCTACAGATCTTGCATGAGTTACCCTAGGGTTTCACTCACCGTATGTTTACGACCTCGACATTGTTTAGATAAACTTTCTTAATTTAACATAAATTTTAATTGCATATCTTAATCGTTTACCAACACTCGTAGGTAGTATGTACTGTTATTTTATAGTATAATAACCAACCACAAAAATATTTTACTAGTCGAGCTACATTTGCGTTCGTGGGAGTTGGGCAAAGTTTATTATACGTAACTTTGACGTAGTCCCTCTTGGTATTCGTGAGAGGCTACTTGCTAGTCCATTCGGTTGTTTCTTACAAATTAGGCCAGCCTAGTCCTTTGATCGACCATTGTTAGGGACCTTAGTTGAGAGATGGTGGCCCATTACACATACTTTTCACTTTCCAGATATTGAGCTAGGTATCGCCCCAGCAAATTTTTATATGCTACGGGGATTGAGATAGGCGCTGCTGATAGAGTACCATACCCTTTTAACTCTAGTTACAGGTCACCCGAGCCTTACTTGTTGTATTTTCCCGATTTTTCCGTTGATCATATTTCGTATAGAGCCGTTACGCTTGCATATTTACATGATTATATTCTAGCACACACGGATACAGAGGCTATGCATGATGTTGTATTCCGGGCTTCCCTTTTATATCTCTTTGGTTCGACATTCTTTTCGAACAAAAGGAGTACAGTTCGATTGGGCCACCTAGCATCAATAGACGATTTATTAATATTTATTAATGTTGAAGTTTGTATTTTATTCACCTTGAATTTTTCATTTCAGTAAATAAATTGTTATAGTTCATAAACGATTATACAACGACCTTTTGAAAATTTGACATTACTCGAAATTTACAATACGAAAATATGATTTTTCTCTTTCATTGGAAATCCATAATCAAATAGATCCGGACGAGTATATTTTCAAAGAATCCCGACCAATATCGGACCGTGTAGATTCGATTGAAGTTCAAAACGTATGACTACGAACTACCGCGACGTTACGAGCTCGTTTTTAAATAATTTATAAATTATACTTCAAACATCGATTAATTAATAAATTCCTTGTAAATATTCCTTTTGTTTTAGTAAATAAATCATTATAGTTCATAAATGAGTATACAGCAACCTTTTGAAAAATTTGAGTTTGACATAACTCGAAATCTATAAAACAAAAATTTGATTTATCTCTTTCATTAGAAATCCATAATCAAATAGATACGGGTGAGTATATTTTCAAAGAATTCCGACCAGTATTGGACCATATAGATTTGATTGATGTTCAAAACATATAACTACATACTACCGTGACGTTATGAGCTCGTTTTTAAATAATTTATAAATTATACGTTCAAACATCGAATAATTAATAAATTCCTTGTAAATATTCCATACAAATGGACGACCCGCAGCTCAAACTCCTTAACATTGAAATCGATTACTCCTTAGCTATAACAGGGAACGACCTTAATCTTTTAACTCCTTTGCTATAATAGGGGACAACCCAAATCATTTAACTCCTTAGCTAAAATAGGGGACGACCCTAATCGTTTAACTCCTTAGCTATAATTGGGGGTGACCCTAATCGTTTAACTCCTTAGTTATAATAGGGAACGACCCTAATCATTTAACTCCTTAGCTATATTTCCAACATAGGATTACCCTATATTATAGCTAAGGAGTTAAACGATTTGGGTCGTCCCCTATCATAGCTAAGGAGTAAAACGATTTAACTCCTTTGCTACCTTTCGGACGTGGGATTACCACATATTTTACGTCCAAATAATTTGGTAGTATATTGTTACATGACAAATCTATACTGTAAACACTCAAACCAATAAAGCTGAACACTACAAGGACACAATTATCCACAAAGCTACACCCCAAGCAATAAAACGAACACTAAGCACAGCAAATACACACTTATTGACAAAGAAAACACATGAACCAATAAAGCAGAATAGTAAACACTGAATTACACAGTTATCGATAAAGCAAACACTCGAACCAATAAATCTGAACACTATAAGGACACAATTATCCACAAAGCTACACCCCAACCAATAAAGCGGAACACTAAACACAACGATTACACAGTTATCGACAAAGCAAACACTTGAACCAATAAAGTTGAACACTACGAGGACACAATTACCCACAAAGGTACACCCCAACTAATAAAGAGGAACACTAAACACAACAAATACACACTTATCGACAAAACAAACACTCGAACTAATAAAGCTGGACAGTAAACACTGCAAATGCACAATTATCGACAAAGCAAACACTCGAACCAATAAAGCTGAACACTACAATGACACAATTATCCACAAAGCTACACCCTAACCAATAAAGCGAGACACTAAACATAGCAACTACACAGTTATTGACAAAGCAAACACTCGAACCAATAAAGTTGGACACTATAAGGACAAAATTGTCCAAAAAGCTACACTCTAACCAATAAAGCGGAGCATTGAACACTGCAACTACACAGTTATCGACAAAGCTACACTTGAACCAATATATCTAAACACAAATTAATAAAGCAACACACAAAACAATAAAGCTACACACTAACCAATACCTCATGCCTTATATATGGCAGCAACATTGCAAACCATATCTCATATCCAAAAAAAATTACACACAAAAATGGATCCCTATTTGATGCAATGCATGGTAGCTTCTGACAGTGATTCTGAGAAGAAGATATCCTTGAATAGGAAGCCAAAGGAATACAAGAAATTGTCGACATATACCATAAAGCCTATGATTCATCATCCACAACTCGATGCAGATCGGTTCCTGGCAGGAAGTTTATTAATCGAAACCAAGTTGCATACCATAAATCTTTGATGCAAGATTAATTTAATGACAACTGCACTTACGGGCCTGATATGCTTCGTAGAAGATGCAGAATGCAGAGAGATCTATTTCTTCAAATATTGGAAGGTATACAAGGTAACAATGAATACTTTAAGTACAAACAAAATGCATCAAAGACATATGGGCTCACCGGTGAATAGAAAATGACGGCCGCTACGAGAATGTTAGCTTATAGCACTCTTGCAGATGCATTGGATGATGCATACCGAATTGCGGAAAGCACGACACTTGAAACACTTGAAAATTTATGTCATCAGACTGTGGTGGATGTCTACGGAGGGGGAGTACTTAAGGTACCCGAACGAAGCCGATATTGTGCGCATCAGAGAAATGCACGAAAGCAAGGAATTGCCGGGAATGTTAGGAAGTTTGGATTGTATGCATTATGAATGGAAGAATTGCTCTAAGGCATTACAAGGTTCGTATAACGACAAGGAAAGATGACCAACCATCATTTTGGAAGCCGTAGCATCCTACAATTTGTGGATATGGCATGCTTTCTTCAGAATGCCCAGTTCAAATAATGACTCAAATGTTATAGAAAAATCTCATCTATTTAATGGTCTTGCTCAAGGCGAGGTACCTCCTGTAACATTTACCATTGGGAAAAATACTTACAACCATGGCTATTACCTAGGTGATGGCATATACCCGAAATGGAGCACCATTGTTAAAACATGTCCAAATCCACTAACGCCTAAACAAAAGAAATTCGCGGTGATGCAGAAGAAACAAAAAAAGATGCAGAAAAAGCATTTAGTGTTTTGCAGTCTAGATTTGCAATGATCAGTAATCCATGTCGTCTATGGTCTAGAAAAAAGATGTCTACAATCATGTTTGCCAGCATTATTCTACACAACATGATCAATGAAAATGAAAGTGATATGGATGATGGGCAAAGGCACTACGAATATGAAGGTGTATCACAACCACCCGATGTATTCCGACACAACACACAAATAACAGAAGAGGAATTCAACATTCATTTAGACTGTCAACTTGCGCTTAGAGATGAACACCTCCATAATAGGCTGCAGAAAGATCTTATGAATCATTTATGGAACCACTATGGGGATAATTAGTTATCTGAATTCCTTTATGTTGATGTATGCTTATCCAACTTGTGTTTTATTTTATGATTGTACGAAATTATGCAGTAATGATGATTTAGTTCTTTATTTAAACATAAGCATTCTATTGTATTTTAAGTGTTATTAAGCAGCTAGTATTAAAACATCTAAAGCTATTAGATAATGAGAAAGGTAGGAAAATAAATAAAACACGCATTCCAGTCAAAGTGAATATAGCCTTTGTAACTGTATTATGACCGTTTTATAGACGGTGTACGAAAATATGAACGTTTTATATTCATTGGACGAAGATATGATCGTTGTATAGCCGTTCGAATCGCAAAAACAACCGTATTTTTAGTGTTTTAGGATGAGGAGGGACAACGTGAAATTATCAGCGTTCTATGTACAACGCCGAGTAATTCGGCGCACGCCGAAAAAATCGTCGCACTTCATAGAGCGCCGATAATTTCGACGTGTGGGGCCAATTCCGAATTTAGGATTGACCCCTGAATATTTCTCGTAATATCACGTGTTCCAACATTTGTTGGGGACCAAATGAAGCACAATTCAGAATTAAGAGGAGGAATAGAGAAACTTTTAAGCAGCTTTTGCAAGAAAATATTAGTGCGGCCTAATGATATACGTAAGAAACTGGATGAAACCTCTCTCACACGCCTTTTAAGTAGCTTTTGCAAGAAAAATATTTATTAGGTTCCGCTTTAACATCGGAATTTTTTTGTCTACTATAGTACTATATCTCTTTGAAAGAAGATTTGAAGCTCTATGTACATATATAGTATAAATTGCACTCACTGGCATCTAATAGCTTAACGTATTTATCGTTTATTTAACAAAATTTAACGAGGATTGTATGCTATAATTGCAAAAACTTTGGTGATCATGATACTTTTATTTCAATCAGTCTTATTGTTGGTACTAGATGAAAATTGATAACGAAATTCATGAGCGGTCGGAAAAGGAGCGATGCCACATGCTGCAAACCACGAAGAATGATCATAAAGTGTTACAATGAGGTTCAATTTCTTAGTCTCACCCGGAATGAAATCTCCTATACCCAATTTTCTCTGTCTCCTATACCCAACCAATAAAGACCCCCTGAATTCTACTTTTTTTTAATTAACCCCTCGTACATAATTGCAAAAAAAAAAAAAAAAAAAAAAATCTTGATTGGTTGGGGATAGAGGATTTAGGTAAAGGTGATTTTCTCTCGGCTCACCCATCACCATGCATGACACTAGTCTTAGCCATTAAGGGTGCGTTCTTAACGAACGTGAGCGTGGCATTTGAGCGTGGTACTGTAGCGAAGGGGAATTGTGTTTTTAGCTACGAACGGGGTATTTGAGCGTGGTATTTTTAAAATAAGATTTAAATAGAGATGGTTTGGCAAATTCGAATACAAATACAAATACAGTTTCTAATACAGATACAAGTACAGTTACAAATACAAACACAAATTAGTGCAGACCTGCAGCAACCAACAGATCTCTAATGGTATCTCGAACTAATGACATTTCTCGGGATCCTTCTGCTTGAACACGTTCCGTGCCTCTATTCGTCGTATTTCTCATACTATAATATTCCGTCAAGTAATTATCGGGTATTCGTTCAGGATCATCATCAAAAGCCATAAAATCTGGGTCACCACTATTGTATTTGCGTATGAAGTTGTGTAAGGCCGTTGTAGACACCACAACTTTCACTTGAGTTTGAAACCGATATGTAGGCATCTTGTTGAGAATGGTAAATTTTTTCTTCCAAATGCCAAATGTTCGTTCTACGGCCATCCGTAAACTCGAATGGTAGTAATTAAACACTTCATTGGCCGACTTTGGTTGATTCATTGTATCACGGAAATGCGGAATATGATATCTCATATTTCGATATGGCGGTAAATATCCAGTCTGTAGTGGATAGCCCGAATCAACTAAATAATACTGTCCAGCTGGAGGGTAAGGAAAGTTATAGTTTCTATCGTTTGTAACAGCATTAAAAATTCTGCTATCATGTGCAGTCCCTTCCCAACCAGCCATAACATACGTAAACTGTAAATCGAAATCGCAAACCGCTAATATATTTTGAGTTGCAAACCCTTTTCTTTCAATATAAGGAATAATTTGATCAGCGGGTAAATGTGCAGATACGTGGGTACCGTCTATAGCGCCAATACAGTTTTTGAAATACGGGTAATACCGGGTGGAAGTTCTGATGTGATGTGGAACAGTATTAAATTGTTGTTCCGCTGGCTTTATTACATCAGCAGCGAGTAATTGAAAAGCGTTTAGGACATCATGAAAACAAACGGAAATTGTGCTACCTGATCGTTGAAATCTTTCTTGTAGTTGTCTATTTGAAAGCCCAGTAGCCATTGTATAAATGAATATTCCAACCATTTCGACGATACAAATTTCTGGTCTAGAAGCGAGACCATGATGTTGCAGTTTCTCACATAATGCGTAGAAACAAAGCCTTTTCATCCGAAAATTATTTTGACAACGGCTTTGATGGCCATTCAAAATTTCGTTGATCCAAGATAAGCCAGTGAACTCCGAAGTATTAATCCGCATCATATGATTTCTCCTTTCATTCTGAACCAGATAAACCCCGTAGAGCTCCATCAAATCGTCGTTCTCGGAGGATGAATCGGAGTTTGACATTAGTCGAATAAGTAGAAAGAGTTGAAGAAGTAGTATTGTGTAAGATATTAAGATAGAGGGGGTAATATATAGGGAGGAAGAGAAGTTGGAAAAAAAGCCGTTGGCGTCCAACGCGTCAGACGCCAACGGCTTGATTTCCAACATCCAGCGATCGTTCCATTTGGAAGTGGAGCGTACGACGCGTCGGACGCGAACATAAAGTTGAGCATACCAAAATTTTGCTGCGAACGCACCCTAATTTAATATCAGTGGTTGTTCATCAAATATAATAGGTTCCGTTAATTTATAAAAGTTATTATGATTTGTGGCCGAGATTAATTCTTGCGAATACAAGGTAACAAAGAAAAAAGGAAATGAAGATTTGATCATGGATTAATATGTCAACCTAATGGTTAGGATATGCCTCAAACTTCTGATGTCTTACAAATACGAATGCATCGTTCCACTGTGTCACACTAGGCTGGTTTCAACAAACAAAGATATTTTCTTCTGTTTAAGAAATATTTAATGGGGTATGCCCCATGTAGTAGCCTAATGGATAAGTCATTTATGGAGAAACCGTTGTACAAGAGTTTAAATCCTGACGGCTTAAATCCATTTGAATCAATTGGAGTATTCGTTGTTTTCAGCACAATAACGTTGTTTATATTATGTTTATGTTATGAAAAAGCCTTCGATTCTGTTGACGGTTGGTATGTTATTTTTGAAGGAAATTGTTTTCTTTAATTTAACCAAAATTTACGAACTTCTTACATAAAAAACAGAATATAGATTTTAAATGATGACGTAATATTATTATTATTTTAAGAAAAAAACATATATAAAAAAAAGTCTAAAAAGACAATTAGATTTTCTATTTTACAATCTTATATTGATGTCATTTCAAATGTCGTTAGCAAAACAAGACTATGTTTCTAATCTGTTTTGAAATATGATCAAAAGCTTAGTAAAAATGAAAATTGAAGCATTTTTACTGTTAATCAATTTTGATAACCTAACTAAGTCACCATTAACGTCAAACCGTTGTAATTTGATTGTATTATACCAATTCATAAACATGTTACTTCTTTCATGTTCCAACCTAAGTCTGTTTATCCCAAAATTTCTGCAGCTAAAATGTTAAACTATATAATGGTTTTTCTGACTAACTCAGCTCGACCTTAATTTGCAAAGTGAATGATTGTAATACTCTGGCCCTCCATGCATAGGCAGCCTAGTTGCTAAACTAATTGCGGTTCTGGAAATCCGTGGCTGTACCGTTATCAATATATATACCATACAACTTTAACTCTTTAAGCAACAGAAGAAAGAACCAATGTAATTTTCTTCATTAAATATTGAGTACAAAGTCAACTGTTCTTAATAATACTAATGGAAATTGAAGCCTCTCTTGTAGTGATGGCAACAATATATACCATATAACTCAACTGTTAGCAAGCGCTGGATATATAAAAATTATTACTTATCCAAACTCTTAATAATACTAATGGAAATGCTGCAAAGCTTGCTAAAAGAACCATTCCTCTTGGTCATAACATTCTTGTGCTCAGCTCCTTCTTTACACCCATCCTGGCACGTCTTAACATAATCGATAGCCGTCTCTATCCAATTAACAGCGTCCTTCAACGCAGTCGAATGGTTCATGTTCTCGTCCAGCGCAGCCGTCGCATCGTCCAGCTCAGCCAGCGCTAGCTCGTAGTCTTCGATGCAGTCGGTCAAGCACTGCTGGGTGTTGGGCTCGGTGTCTGTTTGGTCGAGAAGGCCCGTTATGTACCCAGCCGTCTCCGTGGCGTTCTGTTGGGCGAGACGTAGGACGATGGCGGCGAGCTGTTTGGGTTGGGCCTGGTGGGCTAAAGGCTCGTTGTTTAAGGTGGCGACGCACTCTTCTTTGTGAGGAGTCAGGTCGCACGTGCGTTTGATGAGGTCGATGCTGGCTTGTGTTACTCGGTGTTGTTTGCTAGGGTGAGCCTGAGGCGAGGAGGCTGGGGAGATGGAGGCAGATGAGAAGGTAGCTAGTGTGAGGGCAAGGAGGAGGAAGAGGGTGTGTTTGGAAATGGTGGCCATTTAGAGGGTATGTTTATGCTTTATGCATGCAACTCTGAACAAATTTATTCTTTGGTGGATTTAAATGGGAAGAAAGGTTGCTATTTTTAAGGTAGTGTGTTTTGGAGGGTTGCAAGTGAATGGATGTGAGTTCAATGTGGAGGTGGGTAAAACTATATTATTGGTAAAATATATATGGTTGAATGAGAACTTTCCTATAAATTGATCATTCAAACATATGTGTAGATATTAGATAAGACGATAGCACCAAAAATAAAGTATGATTGACGTACTTAAACTAAGCAAAAAGAAGGAAAAAAAGAGCTGAAATGGTTTACTTCCAAGCATGTCCTAACAATGCAAAGTAGGAAGGATTTTATTTTTTTCCTCCTCTTTTCACAACTCATAAGTTGGATATGTGGCTTGAGCCAGTTTGGCAGGACCATAATTTTGAAAGTCGTGGCCTAAGACAAACCGTGATTGTTCAAGGTTGAAGGTCTGACCGGTCGAACCGTAAAAACCGTATACATAAAAATATGCATCTAACATGAATAAGTTTGAGCAAAATTAAGTTTACTTTAAGATTAAAAATCTCACATTTCAAAATAATGGGGGAGCTCTTTAATTTCTGTGTATAAATATGGCTGAGTTTGGACATAAACGCAAGCAGCTGGTTTTCGTTGCTTTGTGCATGTTGCTATGTCCCACGAAATTAAACTATTTTAAATAAAACTTTTGATTCCTACTTTGGGCTTTGGTTCAAAGAATAAAAAAGGGGATATTTTTGGGGTTGAACAACGGTTTTCAGGGCCCAATAGAAAAAGTGGTACAATAGAATTATAGAACTGCAGGATGGGTTGGTTCATGGTTCTCATGGTTGAACCGTCGGTCTGTCCGGTTTTGGAAACACCGAGCATGATGTATACAAATATAAAATGATGGTCCTGTTATATTAAAAGAACCTCCTTAATTATAAACCAGACATAAAATAACTATTGTTATCTATAATTAGTGTCGGCCTTAGGAAAGTGATTGCCCTAGGCAAGACTTATGGAAAAGTAAGATTAGGATGAAAATGGATAAACTTTCAAAAAATATGTTCCAGAAAGTGTCAAATGCAGCACTCGATCCTTACTAATCTCTAGTAAAGGACAAAAAACCATGACACCCTGTTACTATTTGTAAATAAGTTGCCCGTCCAGTATATAAATAACTTTAATTTTCAAAGCTTCAGCATCTGCCGGCTCCGCCACCTTCGATAGCGGCCGCCTTGCTTCTCGGCCAGTCCTGTCTATAATGCAACATATACTTATCTTGACCTCGGAGACCGGAATTAGATTAGAAAATAAAGTTTTTTTTTATTATTATTAAACCTAAATATATAAAATGAAGAAGAAAGCAGGCAAAGTAAAGTAAACAAAGTAAACTAAGCAACCAAAGCAAAGTAAATTTAGATCAACTGAATTCAAAATATGTGAATCATTTGATATATTTGAATGCTGAAATATGAACGAATACTGAAATGATGTAAACTGAAGGAATTTTGAATTTGATGTGAAGTAGAATGATATTTGAAGCTTATATAAATCTAGTTAAACAAAAATGATCAAAAGAAGTTATCATTTTTAAATTTGAAGCGATCAAAATCGATTGACGATTAAGTCGTTTTATTTACAATTGAATTTAACATTTTTGGAAACTTTCTTGAATTTTAACGAAATCAATGTCATCGAATTTGGAATAATGTTTTATTGACATCGAAATTCGTAACGATTGAACATATTTTTTGGTCATGCAAACTTGAAATGCATAAGTGATTTGTTTGAAGAATTTAGTTAATATATTTCTTGTCGTTCGAATTAGGTTTTGAAACTAATTTTATTTTGATATAGGGGTATTAGTATAGAACGCCAATGACCTTTGTAGTTTAATTTATTGGAATTTGCTTATAAATAAAACCCTAGGCTTATTTTCTTGCTCCATTTTCTTTTTCAAAACACCAGTCTTCATCATTGATTAGCATCATCTAACGTTCATGCATAGTTGATCAGGGCCTCTTAGAGCCAAATTAGGCTTCAATTCCAACTAGGAGCATGCCAGGGGAATGAGATGAGTGTAGTGTCCGGCTAGTTCGATCGTCACGAGTGGATCGAAGATCGCCAAGATTTGGCAATGTATGGACACAATTGGATGGTTCACATTTCGAGGATTTATGTGGTGATGTGGAGATTTAGGCAAAATTGTCAACTAAAGAGTTGTAGGGGTCACGTTATACCTTCGGCCGAAGTATAGTGGCATGGCACTGACTATGGCAGCTGGAAACGATTGGCAGAGGCGTAATTGTTTTACACGTTTTTCTTTCGAGAGGAAGTGAATGGATGGTCGAGGCTTAGACTTTGAGAGCGTCAGAGAGTGGCATGTTCGTGGTGGGGTTGAAACACCCCACCTACTTTAAGGTCACTCACAAAGGGAATGCCTTAACTTCGGTGGAGCATTTTAGGTAAAAGATGCAGATAAATTACAAGATAGGCAAATAAAGCAGCGGAAAATAGAGTCATTTTTTAAACAATGTGGTTCAGTCAAGCTTTTACAATAGTTGTCTCAATTATATTTAAAAGTAATACATAGAACTTCTGTCTTGATTTAAAAACTTCCAAGTATAAAAGAAGCATAAAAATTAACAATGATATTCCTCAATAAATCATAAACCAGCCATAGCAGTGGAAGAGAGAGTCCAAAGCAATACATCGACTACTATCTTCGAGCTTGGAAAGAAAACTGTGCTAAGTGGTAACATTTCCTCCCTGCGAACCGGGGGGGGGGGGGGGGGGTAGGGGTGGAAGAAAAGAGGCAAAACAAAAATAGGTGAGACATAAGTCTGGTAAGTCCAGTGACTTTCAGCATATAAACAGGCAAAAGCATCAAGACATGAATAAACTGAATATAAGACAATACTGTGAGAACGTGGATAACAAGATAACATACGATTAGTATAGATATGATAAGGCAAGATAAACTGAATGCGCTTTTACTCTTTCTCTGCTTCGCTACTACCTTGTTATTCTGATTTTTATATCTCCACGCCACCTAACTAGTGTCCCAACTAGTAATCTATATGAAATGATCATATTGTAATTTGATCCCAATGCCCGCAATTGTGGTAGCTTTCTGGTGTACATCTATCGTGAGGATTCCACCTCAATCTGCCTAATTGTCATTAACATGTTAGATGTACCCTTACTACTCTATCGATCGACTCCTTACTCGTATTAATTTTTCCTTGTGTCTGTGTCAATCGGCCCTCTCTTGCATGTAGATACCCTGTGCTGGTCCCACCATAAGGTGTATCAATCCTTGTAATAGCAACCCCACACGATTCAAGATGCACAGTGTATAACTACTGGTACCCAGTGCCTGCTTTTTCCCACTCCGGAGTACGTGCACGCCCGTAAACCGTCGTAACCTACACTGACGTACCCCCTGCCGTTGTTTTAACCGCTTATAATTAACCCAGGAATAGTGCCCACCCTGCCTAGTTCAGGGTAACATGATACATCTATGTGGGTTACTGCTGAAATGGGTCCCCGTTACTAGGTTTTCTACTAGTTAAGTTTGTGGACCTATATACACAAATATTACCCACCTACACGATATGTACTTAACTCTCCCACCGATTCAAGCATGTTTATTTAATGGTTAAGTTTTGCGGGCCAATATTTAATAATATTACCCACAAACCCGATATGTACTTAACCCTTCTACTGATTCAAGCATGTTTATTTAATGGTTAAGTTTGTGGGCCTATATTTACGGGTGTTGTCCATTCATGTAAACTTAACCCACCCATTCATCATGTCATGTTGGTTAAGTGTTTTCTTATTAACTCAACCCTCCTTACTTATCACGTTGGATTGGTTAAGTGTTTCCTATTAACTTAACCCCGTTCGTCCATCAAATTATATTGGTCAAGTGTTTCTTGTTAACTTAAGCCCATGTATTCATCATGTTGTATTGGTTAAGATGTAAGACCCCGTAATTTTATAACATTAAAATTCACAAATTAAAGTATACTTAATTTTTAGAAAAGAATTAAGTGAAATGGGTTGCGCAGAGAAATATATATATATATATATATATATATATATATATATATATAAATTAAAAATTAAATAAATAAATAAATATGCGAAAAAGTTCAAAACAACGAATTGGGAGGGGGGATAACCGAACCGGCCCATTTTTGTGGTCGACCCGAGCCACGCTGGGTCGACTAGGGGTTAATCCAGGGTGTTTGGCTGTCAACCTGTGGGCCGATTCGCTCAAATGCAGATTTTGCATTTGATTGGTTCTCATGGTTCAGGGTTAATCTAATGGTCCTAAATAACTTCCTACACCTATAAATACATCCTAATGCTAACCCTAAACCTAATTAAAATAGAATAGTTATCGTCATACCATCGCCATGGAAATCAATGGAGCCGCCGCCAACTAAGAAAGAAGAAAAACAAATTCAATTCTAATTCTCTCAACACTAAAGCAAAGCAAAACTCTCTCTTTTCTTCTCTAAATTGTGAGTATGATGATCTTAACAAGATTATTATCATTTTAATTAGGTTGAGTTATGAATGGATTATGAGTAGATGATGTAAATTATCATATATGTTGTTGTAAACCCCTTTTGCTATCATGTATATTGTAAATCCAATGTTATGTGATGATGATATCTTACATGTTGTAAATCATGTTATGATGATGTTATGTATGTTGAAAGTTTCTATGCTAAGTTGTGATGAATCATACATGTTAAAAAGGCCATGATGTTACCATCTATAGTAGTTAGTTCATATTAATTAAATCATCATGTTTGGGTTATGTTGATCTATATGACAAGTCACATATGCAAGTTAGATTGATTAGAAAAGTTATGAACATATACCAAGACATCTATTATGACATCTAGAATTATGCTATGACATATGTGATATCCTATGCTAGTTCACACCATCATTATGTTGCCTAAAAACCCCATATGCAAGTTTATGTATAGATTTGGGCTATGATCATATCATATAAATTGAGACATTTAACAAGTTGACACCTTTTGATCCTTAACATGTGTAGTTTATGCAAGTTTCACCCCTATTATGATTAGATTTATTTTAATTGTCTATATGTTGTGATAATTTATCTTTGTGCTAGGTGTTAGACTATACAAGTCTAGCCTATATTATGCGTTGAATAAGCGAACGTATAAACGTGGGGTAGGGGTAATATTAAGGATTTAATATTAAAAAGTTGGGGTGCAATTGATATGATTTTGCATGCCATAAGTGGATGGCCATAATTGAGTCAATTATGGATATCATTAAAAGTTGACTTAATTAATAATTTGAATAGGGAATTATTAAAACTGGGGTAAAAGATTTTAAGTGTTAATCAATGCTTAGGACACGAGGTTGGACTCGTTTGTGACGTAAATCTGCCCGGACCCGCCCGGCAAATCCAGTGGTCACAAATGTCAGCCCAATGTGAGAGGTCCTAGGCCTAAACTAAAGCATAACGGTTGTAAAGACACGAGGTTAGACTCTTTTATGGTGTAAGACTGCCCGGACCCGCCCGGCAAATCCAGCTGCCATAAATGTCAGTCTAATGTGAGAGGTCTTTATAAGGTTATGGTCTGAATGAATTAAGAAATACTTAACCAGATAAACATGTAAGGTGGGACATGGGGGTTAAGTAGGTGCCTTGGGTGGCATGAGGAATCTAGGGGGTGCCCTTAGTGGCATGTGAAATACGATTAGTAAGACTTAACCAAACACACATGTAAATGAACATGACTAAGAGGGTTAAGTGGGATATACTAGTGACAAGCTTAGGTGGGTAGCATGTGGGGGCCCATTTCGACCAGTATCCCAAACGTATCTTTGTGGGCTCGACCCAAGTCGAGGACGGGACACGCATGCTGGGTTCGACTGTAAGAGTCCAAAACGGGGAGCGGTGGCAACGCAAGTCCAACGGGTTTCGTATGCGTGTGTGGACCCGGGCTGGTAGGTAAGACGTTGTTGCATCGTGTAGGTATAAGCCGTGCATTCTCAAGTTGTATCGGGTTGCCACTTTAGGGGAGTGATACACCCCACTGTGGGGCCAGCACGGGTATCTACGAGTAGGGAGCCGATCGAAAGTGGGTAGTGGGGTACACCTAGTGGAGATAGGGGCAGACAACACCTATGTAGTCAGCTAGGGGTACGTAAGGCTATTTATAAAGTTTCTGTGTGAAGCAAGTGGGATCAAACAATAGGGTGACTGGTGTGGTGCAGTGTAGTAATGTGCGGTGCAGTGTAGTAATCATTCGTTAGTAATTAGGTGTGCCTTTACCGTTATCTTTAACGTTATCTTAAACGCTATCTTTATCTTCCTAAGAGTTCATAGACATTTACTTGTCTTCCAGCTTATGCCTTAGTCTAGTTATTTTGATAATAGTATTGTTAGAATTATCATACTCGCCAGACTTTATGTCTGACCCCCTCTATTTCTATCCTTTTTCCCCCTCCAGGTCCTCAGGTTGGGCCCAGCTCTAGTGGATTTTGATTGAATTGCTTCATCTCTCTTTGGAAAGCTTGGACCGTTGAAGTAAAGTCCAGCTTGTTATCTTTTTAATGGCTATTTATGTAATGAGATTATGTATTTTATTTTTATGAAGATGGATATTGTACTTGGTTATGATCTATGGTTTTATGATGTAACAAACATGTTTAATTTCCGCTGCAATAAAATGAAGTTTTAGATTTCCAAGTACTATTTATTATCTGTCTTGTTGTAATTTTTCTGTTCTATATTCACTTATAACCTCCATGGAAGTTAATGCATTCCCTTTGTGAGTGACATTAATGGACGTGGGGTGTTACACGTGGTATCAGAGCTTAAGGTTACCAGAACAGATAAAAATACTTTAGAAAAATAGTTATTTTTGGAAGAAGTGTTTTCAAAAACATGTTTTAATGAGAAATTTAAAGAGAAAAGTTTTTAAGAAAAACATAATCCCCAATAGCCACATATCTTTATCTTTCGAATTCTCCATTTTGAATCTTTCCTTTTTCGTTTCAGCATGGCTGAAGATCTTAATCTACCCGACGGTGTAACGATATCAGGATGGTATAAGAGGCTATTGGAGGCTAGGGCCGCTGCAGGTCCAGCCAATGTTCCTCCACCACCAGTTGCACCCGTTTCTCCTCCTCGCGTAGATACTTTTGCAAAGACGTGCAAGGAATTTAAGGCTATGGGTGGAAAACCATTTCAAGGGTCAGAAACGGTTGTGGAAGCTAGAGATTAGCTTAAGGAGGTGGAAGAATTGCTAGAAATCTTTGAAGTAGAAGAAGGGAGGAGAGTTCGTTTAGCAGCTTGGTTGATGAAGGGAGAGGCCTCGTTTTGGTGGGAGGTCACTAATGGGGAGCGTCCTGTTGACTCTTGGGCGGATTTCATACGTAGGTTCGAGGCGAAGTTTCTCTCAAGGGCGGAAGAAAATCTATATATGGAAAGGTTCTTGACATTTAAGAAAGGAAGCTCATCAGTGAAAGAATATGTCAATAAATTTAATCAGTTAGCAAGGTTTGGCTTGGACTTAGTAAACACGCCAGAGAAGAAGGCTCTAAGGTTCGTGAATGGCTTGAATGAACCATTGCAGGGGTTGGCTATGACCCACATCCCGATGGGGGCCACCTTTGAGAAGTTAGTAGAAATGGCGCTCATGCATGAGGAGAAAAGCGCTAAAGCTGATAAGGCACCCGAGAAGAAGGGGGATCAGAAGAAACCACAATAGCAAAACAAGAAGGGTGGAAAAGACAATAATGGCAAGGGAAAGAAGAAGTGCTTTAACTGTGGAACCCCAGGCCATCTCAGCAAGGATTGCCGAAAGAAAAAGAAGACAGGCTGTTTTCATTGTGGCGATACGGGACATTTAGTGAAGGACTGCCCAAAGAAGGGGCAAAGGGCAGGAGCTACCTCGGGAGGACAGGTGCAGGCTCTTATGGCACCAGGGCAGGCTAGGGGACAAGTTCAGGCTCTCGCGGTCCCACCGCTGCAAGAACGAGGTAGAACCATTTCTGTTGAAAGCTTAGTTTTTCTGTTTGATCATCCTGTCCGTACCTTATTCGATTCGGGCGCATCACATTCGTTTATCTCTACATCATTAGTTAAATCACTACACTTAAACACCAGTTTAGTAGAGGATCCCTTAGTTGTTTCGAATCCAATAGGGGGCTCAGCTTATTTGTCCATGATGTGTTTGGATTTGAAAATTTCCATACTTAGCGTTGAATTTAGATGTGATACTTATGTGTTGGGCTTCACGGGCTATGGGCTAATTTTAGGAATGGATTGGTTATCCAGAAATGGGGCCGTTCTTGATTGTGAAAGGAGAGTAGTTAGGCTCGTGACTCGCCTTAGCAACACTCTCGAAATCTTTTGTAATCCCATAAATTCGGTTATGCTAAGTTATCTAGAATCGCTTGACGCGTCTGAGGAAAATCTATGATCTGTTAGAGTGGTCCGAGAATATTCGGATGTGTTTGAGGAGGTGAAGGGCTTGCCTCCGAAGCGGGAGATAGATTTTCGAATATATCTTGTGGATAATGCGAAACCAGTATCTTTGCCAGTACGCCACATGGCTCCACGTGAAAGGAGGGAACTCGATAAGCAAGTGAAGGAGTTTCTTGAGAAGGGGTTCATAAGACGAAGTATATCGGAGTGGGGTGCTCCAGTAGTATTTGCCACGATGGCGGATGGGTCCCTTAGACTGTGCGTGGACTATAGAGAACTTAATAAACTTACTAAGAAGAACAGACACTCACTGCCGAGGATTAACGATCTCTTCGATCAGTTAGTTGGCGCCTCAGTGTTTTCGCAGTTGGACTTAGCCACTGGGTTCCATCAGTTGAGAGTGGCTGAGGATAGCATAGACAAGACTGCCTTTAGGACTCCGGACGGTTTCTATGAATGGCTAGTGATGCCCTTCGATTTGACAAACGCCCCAGCATATTTTGTTGATTTGATGAGTAGGGTGTTTAGGGAGTACCTTAACAAATTCGTGGTAGTCTTTGTAGATGACATCTTGATCTTTTCTAAGGATGAAGAAGAGCATGCCCTACATCTTAGGGAAGTGTTGGAGACCCTACGAGCGCATAGCCTTAAGGTTAAATTTTCTAAGTGTCACTTCTGGAGGAAGGAAGTACGGTTCTTGGGGCACGTGGTTTCCAAAGAAGGGATAGCCGTGGATCCCGCGAAGGTGGTGGCCATCCAAGATTGGAAGGTCCCTAAAAATGCTACCGAAGTGAGAAGTTTCTTGGGGTTGGCTGGCTACTATAGGAAGTTTATCAAAGACTTCGCAAAGATATCAGCTCCATTGACACGCTTGACGAAGAAGAACCTAGTTTTCACATGGGACGTAGATTGTGATGATGCGTTCCAACGTTTGAAGAGAGCTTTGACTTCAGCCCCAGTCTTAGTATTGCCAGACGGGAGTAAGCCGTTTACCGTTTATACTGATGCTTGTGGGACAGGACTAGGCGCAGTCTTAATGCAAGAGGGTAGGGTAATAGCCTATGGTGGAAGGCAGTTGAGAGCGCATGAGAAAAATTATCCTACACATGACCTAGAATTGGCCGCTATTGTTTTCGCGCTTAAGTCTTGGCGTCATTATCTTCTTGGTGAGAAATTCGAATTATTCACTGACCACAAGTCTTTAAAATACCTATTCTCTCAAAAGGACTTGAACTTAAGGCAGCAAAGGTGGATGGTGTTCTTAGCGTCCTACGACTTCGAAATAGCCTATACCCCTGGCAAGGGTAACGTTGTGGCAGACGCCTTAAGTAGAAAATGATTATCCTTAAGTCCTTTGTTTGTTGAGCGGCGAAGTTTAGAATTCATTTCGATGTTTGACTTTAGACCTTTCATTGACTTCGTACCCGGTTTGCTAGCATCCTTGGAGGTCAGACCTACGCTTTTGGGACGGATTGGCGAAGCACAGCGAGACGACCCGCAGTTGGTTGAGTTAGTAGAAAAACTCTAAAGAGGGGAGTCATCAAGCCATCTCCGTAGGTATACCCTAGACGATAAGGGTTGGTTACGTAGGGACGGTAGACTTTGTGTACCAAAAGACGATGACCTAAGGAAGACTATTCTTGACGAAGCACATCATTCGAAGATGACTATTCATCCCGGCGGGGACAAGATGTACAAAGACATGAAGAGAGTTTACTTTTGGGCCGGCATGAAGAAAGATGTGGCCGAGTATGTCGCTAGATGCTTGGTGTGCCAACAAGTAAAAGCGGAGCAAAAGAAACCCGGTGGGTTGCTTCACCCATTGGAGGTTCCACTATGGAAGTGGGAAAGTGTCTCGATGGATTTTGTGGATGGGTTACCGCGATCAAGGAAGGGTAATACGGGAATTTGGGTTATAGTAGATAGACTTACTAAAAGCACCCATTTCATTCCCGTAAAGAGTAAGAAGACTGCTCCATGGTTAGCCTCCGTATGCGTTCGAGAAATAGTTCGTTTGCATGGTGTTCCTTCTAGCATAGTGAGCGAGCGCGATCCTATTTTCACTAGCAAATTTTGGAGAAGCTTACAAGAGGCGGTAGGGACTCAGTTATGTTTGGGCACTGCATATCATCCTCAGACGGACGGCCAGACCGAGAGGGTGAATCGTATTCTAGAGGATCTGTTGAGGCTATGTATCCTAGACTTTGGGGGTACGTGGGAAGAGCATCTTCCATTGGTGGAGTTCGCATATAATAACAGCTTTCAGTCCAGCATTGGTATGGCACCATTCGAAGCTCTTTATGGACGACCTTGTCGTTCACCTACATGTTGGTGGGAATCTACAGATAAGATCTTACTTGGGCCCGATATGATTAGGGAGACTTCGGAGAAGATCGACTTGATTCGAAGGAGGATGAAAGCAGCACAGGATAGGCAGAAATCTTATGCGGATAAGAGGAGGACAGATCTCGAGTTTGAAGTTGGGGACATGGTCTTTGTCAAAGTGTCTCCATTACGGAACGTTTTTCGCTTTGGGTCCGTTGGGAAATCAGCACCAAGGTTTGTAGGGCCGTTTCCTATTAAGGAGAAAATTGGACATATGGCGTATAGATTGGAGTTGCCCGAGAGACTTAGTGGTGTACACGACGTATTCCATGTGTCACATTTGAGGAAGTGCTTGCACGAGACCACGGAAGTGGTAGAGCCGAGCTTTCTTAGAGAGGTGGAAATAGAGCATGATGCAACAATTCGACGAGCTCCTACGCGCATTCTTAGGTCGGAGATCAAGAGGTGGAGGAATCGAGGGGTCAGACTAGTCAAAGTGCAATGGGGAGATGATGAGAGCCACGCTACTTGGGAGACAGAAGAGAAGATGCGTTCACGATACCCTTTTCTTTTTGAGGGTATGTCTTTTAATTTCTCCTTTATCGCTTAGCTTGTACTTATCTTATCTTTAGCATATCCTCTCGCTAGTATCTTTGACCTTTAGTTAGGATAATCCTATGGTTGAAACATGTGTTTGAGACATGTTATGTATGGTGGATGCAAAGTGGATGCAAGTGTTTGCTAGTGGTTGCTCGTGGATGCATATACACACACTATTAGGCACCAGATCGGCTCAGTCACTTCATATTGCATATTGCATATATATGGATGTATTTAGTAAAATGTATGTATAATGGTTGTATTATCATATAGTTGCTGCATTCGGGTGGATGGTTGTGCACGCAAGTAGAATTAATATGTATCATTAGGAATCTTTTGCATACATATTGGACGCATGGCACTATCATGAATTGCACTAAGGAGGTCGACTGAATCAGTAGACCGCCTAATTTTGCATTAGATATGGACATATACACACACTGTGCATATAAACATTAAAGCATTAGAAGTCTTTTAATGGCAATGGATGCTGGTGTTTGATGGTTGAGTAGATGGACGATTAGATGGTAGGATATACATTCTTCTTGACTTGGAGATTTCGGGGACGAAATCCTTTAAGGAGGGGAGAATGTAACACCCTGTAATTTTATAACATTAAAATTCACAAATTAAAGTATACTTAATTTTTAAAAAAGAATTAAGTGAAATGGGTTGCGCAGAGAAATATATATATATATATATATTGATATATATATATATATATAAATTAAAAATTAAATAAATAAATATGCGAAAAAGTTCAAAACAGCGAATTGGGAGGGGGAATAACCGAAACGGTCCATTTTTGAGGTCGACCCGAGCCCCGCTGCGTCGAATAGGGGTTAATCCAGGGTGTTTGGCTGTCAACCCGTGGGCCGATTCGCTCAAATGCAGATTTTGCATTTGATTGGTTCTCATGATTCAGGGTTAATCTAATGGTCCTAAATAACTTCCTACACCTATAAATACATCCTAATGCTAACCCTAAACCTAATTAAAATAGAATAGTTACCGTCATACCATCGCCATGGAAATCAATGGAGTCGCCGCCAACTAAGAAAGAAGAAAAGCAAGTTCAATTCTAATTCTCTCAACCCTAAAGCAAAGCAAAACTCTCTCTTTTCTTCTCTAAATTGTGAGTATGATGATCTTAACAAGATTATTATCATTTTAATTAGGTTGAGTTATGAATGGATTATGAGTAGATGATGTGAATTACCATATATGTTGTTGTAAACCCCTTTTGCTATCATGTATATTGTAAATCCAATGTTATGTGATGATGATATCTTACATGTTGTAAATCATGTTATGATGATGTTATGTATGTTGAAAGTTTCAATGCTAAGTTGTGATGAATCATACATGTTAAAAAGGCCAAGATGTTACCATCTATGCTAGTTAGTTCATATTGATTAAATCATCATGTTTGGGTTATGTTGATCTATATGACAAGTCACATATGCAAGTTAGATTGATTAGAAAAGTTATGAACATATACCAAGACATCTATTATGACATCTAGAATTATGCTATGACATATGTGATATCCTATGCTAGTTCACACCATCATTATGTTGCCTAAAAACCCCATATGCAAGTTTATGTATAGATTTGGGCTATGATCATATTATATAAATTGAGACATTTAACAAGTTGACACCTTTTGATCCTTAACATGTGTAGTTTATGCAAGTTTCACCCCTATTATGATTAGATTTATTTTAATTGTCTATATGTTGTGATAATTTATCTTTGTGCTAGGTGTTAGACTATACAAGTCTAGCCTATATTATGCGTTGAATAAGCGAACGTATAAACGCGGGGTAGGGGTAATATTAAGGATTTAATATTAAAAAGTTGGGGTGCAATTGATATGATTTTGCATGCCATAAGTGGATGGCCATAATTGAGTCAATTATGGACATCATTAAAAGTTGACTTAATTAATAATTTGAATAGGGAATTATTAAAACTGGGGTAAAAGATTTTAAGTGTTAATCAATGCTTAGGACACGAGGTTGGACTCGTTTGTGACGTAAACCTGCCCGGACCCGCCCGGCAAATCCAGTGGTCACAAATGTCAGCCCAATGTGAGAGGTCCTAGGCCTAAACTAAAGCATAACGGTTGTAAAGACACGAGGTTAGACTCTTTTATGGTGTAAGACTGCCCGGACCCGCCCGACAAATCCAGCTGCCATAAATGTCAGTCTAATGTGAGAGGTCTTTATGAGGTTATGGCCTGAATGAATTAAGAAATACTTAACCATATAAACATGTAAGGTGGGACATGGGGGTTAAGTAGGTGCCTTGGGTGGCATGAGGAATCTAGGGGGTGCCCTTAGTGGCATGTGAAATACGATTAGTAAGACTTAACCAAACACACATGTAAATGAACATGACTAAGAGGGTTAAGTGGGATATACTAGTGACAAGCTTAGGTGGGTAGCTTGTGGGGGCCCATTTCGACCAGTATCCCAAACGTATCTTTGTGGGCTCGACCCAAGTCGAGGACAGGACACGCATGCTGGGTTCGACTGTAAGAGGCCAAAACGGGGAGCGGTGGCAACGCAAGTCCAACGGGTTTCATATGCGTGTGTGGACCCGGACTGGTAGGTAAGACGTTGTTGCATCGTGTAGGTATAAGCCGTGCATTCTCAAGTTGTATCGGATTGCCACTTTAGGGGAGTGATACACCCCACTGTGGGACCAGCACGGGTATCTACGAGTAGGGAGCCGATCGAAAGTGGGTAGTGGGGTACACCTAGTGGAGATAGGGGCAAACGACACCTATGTAGTCCTCTAGGGGTACATAAGGCTATTTATAAAGTTTCTGTGTGAAGCAAGTGGGATCAAACAATAGGGTGACTGGTGTGGTGCAGTGTAGTAATGTGCGGTGCAGTGTAGTAATCATTCGTTAGTAATTAGGTGTGCCTTTACCATTATCTTTAACGTTATCTTAAACGCTATCTTTATCTTCCTAAGAGTTCATAGACATTTACTTGTCTTCCAGCTTATGCCTTAGTCTAGTTATTTTGATAATAGTATTGTTAGAATTATCATACTCGCCAGACTTTATGTCTGACCCCCTCTATTTCTATCCTTTTTCCCCCTCCAGGTCCTCAGGTTGGGCCCAGCTCTAGTGGAGTTTGATTGAATTGCTTCATCTCTCTTTGGAAAGCTTGGACCGTTGAAGTAAAGTCCAGCTTGTTACCTTTTTAATGGCTATTTATGTAATGGGATTATGTATTTTGTTTTTATGAAGATAGATATTGTACTTGGTTATGATCTATGGTTTTATGATGTAACAAACATGTTTAATTTCCGCTGCAATAAAATGAAGTTTTAGATTTCAAGTACTATTTATTATCTGTCTTGTTGTAATTTTTCTGTTCTATATTCACTTATAACATCCATGGAATTTAATGCATTCCCTTTGTGAGTGACATTAATGGACGTGGGGTGTTACATAAGTGTCATCAACCAATTCAAGTTACTTAACCCACCTACTTTCCATGTTACTTTGGTGAAGTGTTGCCTTCTTGTGTCAACTTAAACCTGCCACAAATCAAGTTATATTGGTTGAGTGTTTCCCTCTTGTTTTAACTTAACATTACCGCAAATCAAGTCATATTGGTTAAGCGTTACCCACTTGTTTTAACTTAACCTTACCGCAAATCAAGTTATATTGGTTAAGTGTTGCCTTCTTGTTTTAACTTAACCTTACCGCAAATCAAGTTATATTGGTTAAGTGTTTCTTATTACTTAACCCTACTCATTCATCATATCTATACTGGTTAAGTGTTTCCTATTAACTTAACCCTGGTCATTCATCTTGTTATATTGGTTAAGTGTTTCTCATTAACTAAACCCTATTCATTCATCTTGTTATATTGGTTAAGTGTTTCTCATTAACTTAACCCTAGTCATTCATATTATATTGGTTAAGTGTTCTTATGAACTTAACCCTAGTCATTCATTTGTTCATTAGTATTAATTGATTTATTAATGCACCAACACTTTAGATATGTGTTGTTGCGGTTACTGGATGTGTCGGGCGGTTCCGGGCAGTTTTACACCACAACTCAATCTAACCTCGGGTTTTCCTTGGGCATGATGCACTAACATCTCACATTAGATAGGTGTTGTTGTGGTTACTGGATGTGCCGGGTGGTTCCGGACAGTTTTACATCACAACTCAATCTAACATCAGGTTAGGCATGTTCATCTTTAATTTACACATTTACCATATATACCCAAATCTAGATTTTACATGCTAATTTCCAAATTCACCAAAATTAGTCATGATCCAATTCCCAAGTTATGCCCAACAAATTCCAATTTCAAGTTATTAATCAAAATTGGCTATACCCAATCTTCCCTAAATTTGCAATAATAGTCATGCCCAAAATCACTATGCATTATGTTTGGCGTCCCAAATCAATAGTTAAGCCCAAGCTAAATTTAATATTCCAATTTACAGTTTATGCCCAAAACTAGGTTTTTTCATGCCAAATTTCATACTTTGTCGTTCATGCCAATTCTAGGTTCAATATGTCAAATTACATATTCCATAATTCATGTCAAATTTCCCCAAATTGCATCTTAACATTCATGCCATAATTTATGTTCCAAATTATGCCAAATAAATGTCAATTTCATGTTATACCCGATTACCCCCGCATTCATAACGTACGTATTTCGAGATTCAACACAAGATTCATGAAATAAGCAGAGAAACGATATGGAACATAAGAGGCATAAGAATAAGCATATGACGATAAGAACTATTGGTCCAATAAATTTGATATACCAAGTTGACAAGTTTTGCATAGAATACATTGCAACCATATAGATGATATGAATATCATTATGAACCATCACAGACATATAGGTTTGACAAGAGTTATATTATGAACTTAAACAAGACTACAATTCCGATATACAACAGGGATAGATATGATTGGACCAATTCCATAGTAAATAACGATTCCCAAAGGCATATACAAGCACGGATTCAAATGAAAGGATTACTTACATCAGGCATAAATCTAATGGGTTAGATTTGAATAACATCGCAGGCATAAATCTAATAGATTAGATTAGATAAATCTAAAAGGATTATCTCATAATCAAGTATAGCTTATATCCGGATTATTACATGCCAATAATTTCAATTAAGAATTCACATCTGAAAGTTGCTTGAACTTACAAAAAGAGAATGATTCTTGTATTTCTGGAATCTGTTTTCTGAAACTGAAAAGCGATAACTTGACGTAGATTATCGATTCTCTAATTTAGATTTGATTCTTAGAAAATAGTTGTTGAAGTCATTGAATTAGCCTTTGAATCTCTACTTGAATTCTAAACTTGATTTTTTGAAGAACTAGAGCAACATAAGGACGTCTTTAATTTATTTTTGATATGAATTAGGGTAGAGTATAGGCGTAATGGAGTTGTGTAGAGAAAACTATAGCCTTAGGGGTGTTTATATAGCATAGGGATCAACGAATCTGGTCAGAACGGGCGTCCAAATGCAGAAAAAGGAACCAGGCCTCGGATCAGGAAATAGGGGGAGGTCGACTCCCTGGTCGACCTATGTGACCCAAGTCGACCCCTAGGTCAACCTGGGTCCTAGGCGGCAAATTTCCCGCCCAGCCCGGGTGTGTGATTTGAATTTTAAATTTAAATTTGAGTTGTTTTATATTATTTAAATTCCTGAAACTTCTGAGGGCCATAAGTTCCTCGTACGAAGTCCGATTTACGAAAACTTGGACTCTATTCCAAGAAGAATTTTGAGACGAACACAGTAGCGTAACCTGTTTACCTTAATTCTCACTTTAAAAATTAAGTATTCTTTAATTCGTTCTTTTAATATTCTCAGAAAACATGGGGTGTTACGTTCTCCCCTCCTTAAAGGATTTCGTCCCCGAAATCTCTAAGTTATGAAGAATGCATATCCTAACATCCAACATCCATCTACTCAACCATTCAATCACAGGCGTCCATTGTCCTTAAAAAAAATTCTAATGCTTTCATGATCATATGCATAGTGTGTGTACATGTCCTTATCTAATGCAAAATCAGGCGGTCTACCGATTCAGTTGACCTCCTCAATGCGAATTATGTCAATGCCATAAGTCCATCATGTATGCAATTATTTCTAATTGTACTTTATAACTTCTACATGAGTGCACAATCATTTATACAAATGCAACATCCGTATGATAACACATCACGTTTCAGTTCATATATATATAAATTCACTCATGCATATGCAATATGAAGTGACTGAGCCGATTTAGTGCCTAATGTGTGTATATGCATCCACGAGCAACCACTTGCAACCACCAATCATAACATGTTTCAAACACATGTTTACATCCATTGGCTTCTTCCTAAGGATCGAAGATATGAACTAGAGGATATACCTAAAAAAAGATAGAAACAAACATGCATAGAATTCCTAGAAAAAGAGATCAAGGATATACCCTCAAGAAAAAGGGTATGATGCGCGTGTCTTATCTTCAGTCTCCCACGTCGCGTCTTCTTGAGCTTCACTCCACTGTACCTTAACTAATTTAACTTCACAGTTGCAAAGCTTCTTGACCTCCATTTCCAAAACTCACTAGTAAAGATAGGACCTCGATCACTTACTATGCTAGAGGGTATCCAATGTAGTCGAACTATCTTTCCAAGATAAACAGGTGTTAACCATGATACCAAGTATATATACTAAGATGATTAGAGGTCTCTCCCCCACTTAGCTTATCCATTATGTCACAAATCTGAGGGTCTAAAGCTAAAAGTTGCTATATACTTTTTACCTCTCTTAAGATCAGTCTTACTTAGAGCGCCTGCCACAACCATTTATTTCTCACGCAAACCATCCTAGTCGAACTCAACATACCTCAAGTACAAGCACCAAAGGCCTAAATCAATATCGGACAAGCACTCAAGGAATATCTCCTCCGAATTTGGATGATTTATGTGAGATGATACTAGCAAAACAACCAAATAATTGAGCACTTAACCGACTCTGGCTATCCTCGCCAATTTTGCTCCAAAACTATCGTTGATCACATAACTGGCTTTGCATTGGCAACTAGATATATGCGGAAGTCTATCTCGAGTTTTAGGGGGAAAATCCCTAACCTAATCAAAAACATCTGCGTACTCATGGACTACTCTAACGGATCGCAAATCGTCGGTAGATGCATCAAGTGATTCTAGGTAGCTAGTCATAACTGATCCCCTCAGGATCGCACGAAATCTCGAGGGTATTCCCGAAGCAGGTCAAAAGTTTAACTATCCTCCTTTCACAATTACTAGCTAACCAACCCATGTCCAGAATCAACCCATAGCCCATGGAACCAAAAATATAATAATTATACTTAAACTCAATCCTTAATATATATATTCTCAAATCCTTACAAACCAAAGATAAATGAGCCGAACCACCAACCGGATTTGAGACAATAATGGGATCTTCTATTATACTAGTACTAAGGTGCAGAGACTCAACTACGGAAGCAGATATGAGCAAATGTGAAGCACTGAAATCAAAAAGAGTACTAATAGGATGATCAAAATGAAAAACTAAACTTTACTATCTTTCTCTCAGGTATGCTGGCGGTGAAAGCATGCACTTGCCTTCCTGAAAATCCTGTCCTTTTTCCTTGTCCTCTGGAAAATCCTTGATAAGATGCCCTGCCTCACCATGCTAAAAACAACCACTTGTCTTTTACTTCCTATAATTAAATGACCCGCTATATCGCAGAAAAGATACTTCCTCTTGTTGCGGGATCTATTATTTCTTCCGCCCTTCTTATATTCCAATCCATTGTTTGTGATTCTTCCCCTTTGGCCTCTTTATCTTTACCTCCTTTGTGAACCATGTTGCTCGAACGTTGCCTCCATCGCATGGGAAACACTACAAAGCTTGGAAGAGAATTAGCCGTAGGTGAAACTACTATGACTATGGATGGAGGTTGAGCACTTCTTCGCCCTTCGACAGGTGTCGTAGTCTCATCGAGCCTATGGAACCATGCCGCGATGAGGTTACCTCCCAGAAAGCCAGGAGCCCCGAAGACTCAGGAAAGAAGGAAACAAGGATTCAAACAGAGGATCTAAAGATAGTGCATATGGCTTTGGGGTATATGCCTTTAAAACAAAACCTTTCTTTTGAAAATGCTTCTTTTAAAACCGTTTTGAAAATAAATTTTCAAATCTTTTATCTGATCCGGTAACCTTCAGCTCTGATACCCAGTGAAACACCCCAACTTCGTTAAGGTCACTCACAAAGGGAATACCTTAACTTCGGTGGAGCATTTTAGGTAAAAGATGCAGATAAATTACAAGACAGACAAATAAAGCAGCGACAAATAAGGTCATTTTTTAAACAATGTGGTCCAGTCAAGCTTTTACAATAGTTGTCTCAATCATACTTAGAAGTAGTACATAGAACTTCTGTCTTGATTTAAAAACTTCCAAGTATAAAAGATGCATAAAAATAACAATGATATTCCCCAATAAAGCATAAACCGGCCATAGCAGTGGAAGAGAGAGTCCAAAGCAATACATCGACTATCTTCAAGCTCGGAAAGAAAGCTGAGCTAAGTGGTAACATTTCCTCCCTGCGAACCTTGGGGGGGATGGAAGAAAAGAGGTGAAACAAAACTAGGTCAGACATAAGTCCAGTGACTTTCAGCATATAAACAGGCAAAAGCATCATGACATGAATAAATTGAATATAAGACAATACCGTGAAAACAAGGATAACAAGATAACATACGATTAGTATAGATATGATAAGGCAAGATAAACTGAATGCGCTTCTACTCTTTCTCTGCTTCGCTACTACCTTGTTATTCTGATTTTTATATATCGGCACCACCTAAATAGTGTCCCAACTAGTAATCTATATAAAATGATCATATTGTAATGTGATCCCAATCCCCGCAATTGTGGTAGCCTTCAGGTGTACATATATCGTGAGGATTCCACCTCAATATGCCTAATTGCCATGAACATGTTAGATGTACCCTTACTACTCAATCGATCGGCTCCTTACTCGTATTAATTTTTCTTTGTGTCTGTGTCAATCGGCCCTCTCTTACGTGTAGATACCCTGTGCTGGTCCCACCACAAGGTGTATCAATCCTTATGGTAGCAACCCGACACGATTCAAGATGCACAGTGTATAACTACTGGTACCCAGTGCCTGCTTTTTCCCACTTCGGAGTATGTGCACGCCCGTAAACCGTCGGAACCTACACTGACGTACCCCCTGCCGTTGTTTTGACCGCTTATAATCAGCCCAATAATTGTGCCCCACCCTGCCTAGTTCAGGGTATCATGATACATCTATGTGGGTTACTGCTGAAATGGGTCCCCATTACTAGGTTTTCTACTGGTTAAGTTTGTGGGCCTATATATACTAATATTACCCACCTACACGAGATGTACTTAACCCTCCCACCGATTCAAGCATGTTTATTTAATGGTTAAGTTTTGTGGGCCTATATTTACTAATATTACCCACCAACCCGATATGTACTTAACCCTCCTACTGATTCAAGAATGTTTAATTAATGGTTAATTTGTGGGCCTATATTTACTAATATTACCCACCCAACTTGATATGTACTTAACCTTTCCGCACATTATGCATATTGGTTAAGTGTTGTCCATTCATGTTAACTTAACCCACCTATTCATCATGTCATGTTGGTTATGTGTTTTCTTATTAACTCAACCCTCCTCACTTATCACGTTGGATTGGTTAAATGTTTCCTATTAACTTAACCCCGTTCGTCCATCAAGTTATATTGGTCAAGTGTTTCTTGTTAACTTAACACCATGTGTTCATCATGTTGTATTGGTTAAGTGTCATCAATCAATTCAAGTTACTTAACCTACCTGCTTGTCATGTTACTTTGGTTAAGTGTTGCCTTCTTGTGTCAACTTAACCGTACCACAAATCAAGTTATATTGGTTAAGTGTTTCCCTCTTGTTTTAACTTAACATTACCACAAATCAAGTCATATTGGTTAAGTGTTGCCCCCTTGTTTTAACTTAACCTTACCGCAAATCAAGTTATATTGGTTAAGTGTTGCCTTTTGTTTTAACTTAACCTTACCGCAAATCAAGTTATATTTGTTAAGTGTTTCTTATTACTTAACCCTACCCATTCATCATGCTATATTGGTTAAGTGTTTCCTATTAACTTAACCCTGGTCATTCATCTTGTTATATTGGTTAAGTGTTTCTCATTAACTTAACCCTAGTCATTCATCTTGTTATATTGGTTAAGTGTTTCTCATTAACTTAACCCTAGTCATTCATGTTATATTGGTTAAGTGTTCTTATGAACTTAACCCTAGTCATTCATCTTGTTCATTAGCATTAATTGATTTATTAATGCACCAACCTTTCACATTAGATATGTGTTGTTGCGGTTACTGGATGTGCCGGGCGGTTCCGGGAAGTTTTACACCATAACTCAATCTAACCTCGGGTTTTCCTTGGGCATGATGCACTAACCTCTCACATTAGATAGGAGTTGTTGTGGTTACTGGATGTGTCGGGCGGTTCCGGGCAGTTTTACATCACAACTCAATCTAACCTTGTGTTAGGCATGTTCATCTTTAATTTACACATTTACCATATATACCCAAATCTAGATTTTACAGGCTAATTACTTTATTAACCAAAACTAGTCATGATCCAATTCCCAAGTTATGCCCAACAAATTCCAATTTCCAGTTATTAATCAAAATTGGCTATACCCAATCTTCCCTAAATTTGCAATAATACTCATGCCCAAAATCACTATGCATTATGTTTGACCTCCCAAATCAATAGTTAAGCCCAAGCTAAATTTAATATTCCAATTTACAGTTTATGCCCATAACTAGGTTTTTTTCATGCCAAATTTCATACTTTGTCGTTCATGCCAATTCTAGGTTCAATATGTCAAATTACATATTCCATAATTCATGTCAAATTTCCCCAAATTGCATCTTAACAGTCATGCCATAATACATGTTCAAAATTATGCTAAATAAATGTCAATTTCATGTTATACCCAATTATCCCCGCATTCATAACGTTCATATTTTGAGATTCAACGCAAGATTCATGAAATAAGCAGAGAAACAGTATGGAACATAAGAGGCATAAGAATAGGCATATGACGATAAGAACTATTTGTCCAATAAATTTGATATACCAAGTTGACAAGTTTTGCATAGAATACATTGCAGCCATATAGATGATATGAATATCATTATGAACCATCACAGACGTATAGGTTTGACAAGAGTTATATTATGAACTTAAACAAGATTACAATTCCGATATACAACAAGGATAGATATGATTGGACCAATTCCATAGTCAATAATGATTCCCAAAGGCATATACAAGCACAGATTCAAATGAAATGATTACTTACATCAGGCATAAATCTAATGGGTTAGATTTCAATAACATCACAGGCATAAATCTAATAGATTAGATTTGATAAATCTAAAAGGATTATCTCATAATCAAGTATAGCTCAGATCCAGATTATTACATGCCAAGAATTTCAATTAAGAATTCACATCTGAAAGTAACTTGAACTTACAAAAAGATAACGATTCTTGTATTTCTGGAATCTGTTTTCTGAAACTGAAAATCGATCCCTTGACGTAGATTATCGATTCTTTAATTTAGATTTGATTCTTAGAAAATAGTTGTTGAAGTCATTGAATTATCCTTTGAATCTCTACTTGAATTCTAAACTTGATTTCTTGAAGAACTAGAGCAACATAAGGACGTCTTTAATTTATTTTTGATATGAATTAGGGTAGAGTATAGGCGTAATGGAGTTGTGTAGAGAAAACTGTAGCCTTAGGGGTGTTTATATAGCATAGGGATCAACGGTTCTGGTCTGAATGGGCGTCCAAATGCAGAAAAACGAACCAGGCCTCAGATCTGGAAATAGGGGGGAGGTCGACCCCCAGGTGAACCCCCCTGGTCGACCTATGTGACCCAGGTCGACCCCCTAGGTCGACCCCCTAGTCTACCTGGGTCCTGGGAAGGAAATTTCCCGCCCAGCCCGAGTGTGTGATTTGAATTTTGAATTTAAATCTGAGCTGTTTTATATTATTTAAATTCCTGAAACTTCCGCGGGCCATAACTTCCTCATACGAAGTCCAATTTACGAAAATTTGGACTCTATTCCAAGAAGAATTTCGAGACGAACGCAATGGCGTAACCCATTTCCCTTAATTCTTACTTTAAAAATTAAGTATTCTTTAATTCGTTCTTTTAATATTCTCAGAAAATACGGGGTGTTACAAGGGTCGAGGCCGAGGCTGGCGATCGATGTAGCGATCTAGAGGTCATTGTTTGTCGACGTGGAGTTCAGGTCTGGTAGCGTTCGTGAGGTAGAGAGATTAAGGGGTTGATTATTTTAATCAGGGTAATTAAGTTAACTTTTTTTTTTTGAAATATGTAAAAAAAAACGTTAAAAGGTCGAAGCTTGGCTCAACAGATTATGGCAAATAAAAAATGGGTGAATGCGAATACACAGCATAAAACAACAGTCCCCCATATTCTTTTAACCCTAAAATAACAAAGCAAGGCAGTGGCGGCTCAACTGACCCTTGCAAAAACGACTTTCTCCCAAAACTCCGCTTCGTGGTGGCTTCATAACTTCCTCCTTCTCGATTTCTTCTCTAGAATTACTGCTATTGGTATGTACTCTTGTAGTTATGGAGTAATGATCCTTGAGTTTGCTATCTGCTAGAAACTTGATTTCAGTCTCCGAAATCTTGCTATAAAGCTCCCTGTTACTTTGATGAGTCGTAAAAGAGTTACGACTCTCTCGATTTAGACTGGCTATGCCCAAATTTGTCAAATCTGAAGTAAAGATCTGGTCTTTGTGACTTGAATTGCTCAATTCACCATAATACCACTCAAGTAAGTGATATACTTTATTATTCGGTATGATTTTGTTGTGAGAGGCTCCAATTCTTTGATTGTTGATTTCTAACCGAGTAATCGCTTTTTGATCTGACAGACGACCACTGTCTTGAACATTACTGAGGAGGTTGACCTTCACTCTGTGTATAACAGGTAACGAACAAACCTTACTATCTAAATTTGCATAATCAGAAACTTTATTAAAAATAGAAACCTGTTTACTTTCCTGAAATTTAGTGTTATTGTCAGCAGGGTTAATCTCCTTAGCACAGGAGCAGGGCATTATGCCTATGTAATTAGTATGATGAGCCTCATTATGAAGCTTATCACTTTCAACAGCATCTGGAATATTGTTGGTGCTGCCTTGTCCTCTTCAATTAAAGGGTAAGGGGTGAGAATCCACATATATCTTATCATGATAAATTTCAGATTTATAATTAAAGCTATGTCCCAAATTTATATTATTCTTGTTGATAGGCAGAACAACATCAAGAAGGGAGTCAGATGCTAGATTCCTATTGTGGTAAAAGGGAACACTAGACCAACTTACTTATTAGAACAATTTCTGCTATTCCTATAAGTGGGAACATCATAAGTGTTCATTCCATTTTGTAAGTAGCCTTCTTCTATCTTCATAATTGTCTTTCTCATACACATAATCATCCTGGTAGTTATTAGAAGCATGTTTATGATTGTTGTATTTTAATTGAAGAATGTTGATGTCAGTTTCTACAATTTTCCAAAGTTGAAAGCTTGATCTTTCAATACTGTTATGCGTGCAATCTATTGTTCCTCTCTCTCTCTCCATATATGATAGATAATAATAGTAAGAGTAACGTAAGATTTTTTAAAATCTTATTTGTTATTACAATAATCATTTTGAATATAATGGGTAATCTCACTTATATTTTGTAAAGAAATCTGCTGGTTAAAGTTGAGCTTACCCTTAGAAACAAACCATAAATGTCTTGTACAAGTACAGTCAAAGTATAAGTGGTCAATGGATTCCAAGTCAGTTTTACATAATAGACATGAAGTACCCCCATTACTATTCCACTTGTAGCATTTATCGCTAATATGAAATTTATTTAAAATAACAAAATAAGCACAGTGAATCATTTTAGGGCAATTTAAGTTATTCCAAATGACTTTGTACCAGTCTACTTCAACCCCTATCCCCATTAAAAAATTCCACGTTTGTTTGAAAGAAAATTTTCCTTCAGAAGTAAGCTACTGCAGCCAGCCATCTTTATTCAGGCTGATGTCTATATCTAGTTTGCTTATAGCAATATTAAATATCGCAACAGCAGGATGAAGGTGGGTAAACCAAATATTATTACTAATAATACTATCAACATTAGCATTAGCTTTACCGAAAATCGCCAAATTATTCCAGCCAAGAAGATTAATTAAAGAATTACCATTAATCCATGGATCAAACCCTAGACTGGTGTTTTTTCCATCCTGAATTTTCCTATCTATAAGCTTAATACCTATATGTCTCTACAATTGAGAGTATTTTTCCATGAATAGGAAAAATGATTTTCAATGGATATAGTCCAGAAATTTTTATTTTTAGTATACTTGCTACACATCCATTTAGCCCAAAGGGAATTTCCATCTAGAGAATAACTTAAAATTATAAGTTTGATTTATATATCTGAAGTTTCTTAAGTGTAAACCTCCAAGTTTTTTAAACTTGGTAACTGTAAGCCAGGAAATTTTGTGATGTTAATTGTCCCAAATAAAATTAGCACAAAATCTCTCTAACTTATCAATAAAAAAATAGGAATATTATTACTTTGAGCCTAGTATAAATAAATAGCAGTTACCACAGTATAGGTAAGCTCAATTCTACCAGTTATAAAGAGATATTTGCTAAACCAATGCTTAATTTTGCTTTGGATGATTTCGTACAATTTAGTGCAAACATGGTCTTTAAGCTGATTAGTGTATCTGAAATATTTAACAGGAAGATAATATTCTTAAAAATTAAGGATACTAAGAATATCAATTTGGTTAGGATAGTTCTTACTGAAATAAATTCTGCTTTTGCTAACGTTGATTTCAAGCCTAGCATATTTTTTGATATTACTGAAAATATCTTCAATGATAAAAGCACTCTCAACATCAGCCTTTAAAAAAAATATGAAGGTCATCTTCATAAAGAAGATGAGAAACACGAGGAGAGATTTTATTTAAAGGTTTAATTTTGTTAAAATAGATTCTTTTTCCATTTGTAAGGAAAAATATTCCATAGCAATTGTAAACAAATAAAGGGAAAGAGGGTCACCTTGACGAATACCTCCATTACTTTTAGTGAATACACGAGGGTATCCATTAATCAATATTGAGAATGTAACAATGCATCATTCTTTAACTCGGTTATAGAATTTATCACAAAAACCAAGTTGATACATGATATGAATGATAAATGATCTGTTGATTTTGTCAAAATCTTTATGTAAGTCAACTTTAATTCACATCTTATTCTTATTTTTGTGATTAAAATCCCTAAGCAATTCATGAGCTAATAAAGTGTTATCAGTTATAAACCAGTCAGGGATGAAAGCAATCTGGTTTTAAGAAATTAAGAACTCTAAAAAATTCTTATTCTATTACGAAGAATGTTTGCAATGATTTTATAAAGAAAATTGCAGTAGGTAATTGGCCTGAAATCACCGAGATTGCTAGGATTTTTGACTTTTGGAACTAAATTAATAAAAGTATAGTTTATTTTTTTTAATATTTATTCGAAATCAGAAAATTCCTAAAAAGTGGAGTTTTTATATCCTCTAGTGATTTTTGTAAAACTTAGCCATAAACCCATCAAGTCCGAGACTTTATCAATGTTAACACTAAAAATTATATTCTTAATCTCTAAGATAGTTATATCTTCCAAAAGGATTTCTTCATTGTTAGGGTGAAGAAGAAATTTAGTGGTAATGTTGGGAAAGGAAGAGCAATTATAATCAGAGTAGTACATATTAGAATAATATTTTATAGCTTCTTTCTCCAAATTATTAGCATCATTAATAATGTTGCCATCAACACCGATTAGCTTACTTATGACATTTGAGTGCCTTATACTGGACATTTTAGGATAAGATAATTACTAGAAGTATTGCTACTAGTAAGCCAATTAAATTTTGCCATTTGCCTATTATTAGCAGCTTTAATTTGAAGCTTCTTAATTAATTTTTTCTAAAGATAGAAAAAATTATTAATTCTGGATGTATCGGAATTGTCAAAATCAATATCATTCTGAATAAACACATTCCTATTTGATAAAACTGCCTTTAGACTTGCTAATATTCTAGTTTTCTAGATTAGATTTGTTAAGTCTAGCATTTTTCTATACTTGTATTGGGCAGTGCCAAACAAAGGAAGTATTAGACATTTTTTAACATCCTTGTAATCCTTATCTAATGCCCAACCATTTTTGTACCTGAAAGGAAAGTTAATTTTTGGTTTTAAATTAGATACAAAATTTAGTTAGATGGGAGTATGATCACTTATCCCTTGTGGAAGAGTAGAACAATCAAAGTAAGGAATAAGTCTAAAAATAGCGGGTTAACTAATACCCTATCTAATTTGCAATGTATATTTCTAAACTCCCTTGATTTCCAAATATATTGTTGCCAATAATAGGGGGTTCAATGAGACCAGCTTTATATAAGAAATTAGAAAAAAAAAATCTAGCTTCTTATAAGAATAGGAACTCCCCCTCTTTTCTTAGCAACATGTATGATAATGTTAAAATCACCTAGAATTTCCTATGGTTTTTTGTTATTCATACTTAATAATTCAAGATGTTTCCAAAGAGAGGATTTATCATTTTCAAGATTAGAGGCATAAATAAATCTGACAATAATGCATAAACCCCTTTTTTCTTAAACTTGCATGTCTAAAAAATATTGGGATTATAACAACCTGTTTTTTCTTGCCATTTAAATCGGAAATAAAACCAACTTAAATCGTTCGTAAAAGAAGATTGTTCTAACTATGGGGTTTAATAAATCAAATCGCAGAATCGTAGACACATAATAGCAAAATATCTCGTAGCGGAATAAATAAATACAATAGTAGTTCATGAAGCTACTAAATAAAAATTCAAAACTTATACATAATATTAGCGTTACAGAATCAAATACAGCGTTAGTCTGAATACAAGAATTTTTATATAAAGGAGAAAAAACAAGAACCAACAGATGGAGATGATGTCTTTAACAAGTCTCCCGCTTTGAAAGGTGAAATCTCAATACTGCAGTACTCGGTCTGATCCGAGCAATAATGAACAACAAAACAACTTGGATCAGGATTAACATTTTTATATAAGTGAATCAACTCAAGTGAAATATTCAATGAAATACATTAGTAACTTAAAGGATGTTTGGGATTTCCATCCTCTACGGATCTGTTAAACTAGATATCATATAATAGAATACACTATTATAATAGTGTCTATGGTTAAATATACTATTGAAAATAGCATAAGAGGTATTACATTTTTACCCTTACACTGTTTGTAAGCATTGTAGTCTTTACAGTACTTTAAACCCACCGTAAACTGGTGGCATCAGGGAACACTCCATAGGTGCAACACCAAATCAAAATTATAAGGGGCTCCATCAGGATAATATGACATGAGGGATACCCATGGTAGGATTCTACCGGATTGCAGACCCAAGCTGATGATAATGCATAGCCGCAACTACCGTCCACTCGAACAACACTCCCATAATCAAGGGTGGCCACCAATCAATCACAAAGTAAGAGATGTATTATCAAAGAAGAGTGTCCGATGGGAGCGCGATCTCACTTGGCCTGCGTATGCCTCCTGTTTTAGTCATTTTAATTATGACCCTAAGGTCAGGGATATCCATCATCGTTCTCTTACTTCATTCCAGTAGCGTTCGCCAAACCAACCTACTTCACTCTGGATTCTCCACCATGTGCATAGTTGCTAAACTGGTATCGGTATTGATGAGAGTATGTTAATACCGACTCCGGTCTCTTTAACAACCAAACGCTTATTTCACACCATGGTAATTTATATTTGAAATCATATTTTAAAATATCATCAATTAGTTAACTTCAAATATAGGTTTATATTAAAATAATTAAGTTCAAATATTCAAACGTCATAAATTGAATTTCAATAGATTCATCATCTAACTATATTCTAGATTTCAGATTTCAGATTTCATATCTACAAATAGTTTTCTAAAAAGAACTACATTTGATTTCAAGTTTTTATCTCAATTTTCATTATTAAAAAATCTTCATACTAAACATTTTAGATCTAATAATTCGGAATGGAATTAGACTCTTATTTAACATAGTAGTAGTTTAAATTAAAATAAATAGATTTGTATAAACCATTTTTGATTAAAATGATTATAATATATATATATAATTAAACATTTAAACAAAAAAATAAATTATAAAATAATTATAAGATGTTTAGTAGTCAATTTAAATATACATAGTTATAAAATAATAATTATTACAATATCACGGAAATAGGTCTTCATTGATGGGGACTTAGCCCGACCTCCTTTCGCCGCTTCCTCCTTCCATTTCGATTTCATCTATTCACTTCTTCCTCCCTCATCGCCTTCAAATTGTCTTCTCTGTCCTTCGCTAAGCTTTGCTGGCTGGTGTTGTACCCTTCTTCTTGTTCCTTATTTGGAGTAATTAAAGCTCAAATCTAACATTCATATTTGATTTTTTTGGGTTTGTATTCGAACTTGGAGAACATTGAAGTTACAAACTCCCTCGATCATGTCATGGGGTGTCAGTAATCTAAGTAAAGACTGTACCTTGGAACTCATTGGTCCTACCTCAACTCTTCCTCCCTGAATCTTAACTTGTGTGACCCTTGCCTTTCCACCTTCACTGTCTGTCCGCCAGTAGCGCGACCCTGAGATCATAAGGTATGATTTTTTCTACTGCTACGATTTGGTGTGGTTTGGCTGAGTATTGGAGGTGCAACTGATTTGTCATTTTGTTTCCTGGTTTGGGTGTATGGTGCTGACGCTGTGGAGCTTTTTGTTTTCGATTTACTGGTTTATTTTTGTGGTCATTCTCTACCGTTGTGCAGTTGTCATTGCGCTTTAGGATATTGTTCATTTACCCTTTACATTGAGTTGTCGCCTCTACAAACATCCTCCATTGATTGTTGGTCTCAGCGATTGCTTTATGCAACGAAGGCTGCGATCTGTGTGGTTGTTGTTGTTTGCTTCTGGTGTTAATGCTTTGTGTTTGTGGCCGTCAAAGTTTCCAATGTCCTTATACTGTAGAACGTCATTGTTAGAAACGATGGAGCCTCCATATTATCACAAAACCAATTGGCTATGTGAAGGAGGAACTCTTGTATTATTAAGGAAGATTGGATAACAAATTTCCCGATGTGGGACAATTCCAGCACGACCCCGCACGTGTTAGGCATACATAAGCATAGCACATGGATGAATGGGATGACGTGGGACAGACACAAACCCGCTCTAATACCATGTTAGAAATGATGGAGCCTCCATATTATCACAAAACCGATTGCTTATGTGAAGGAGGAACTCCTTGTATTATTAAGGAAGATTGTGTAGCAAATTTCTTGATGTGGGACAATTCCAACACGCCCCCACACGTGTTAGGCATACATAAGCCTAGCACGTGGATGAATGGGATGACGTGGGACAGACACAAACCAGCTCTAGTACCATGTTAGAAATGATGGAGCCTCCATATTATCTAAAAACCAATTGGCCATGTTAAGGAGGAACTCCTTGTATTATTAAGGAAGATTGGGTAGCAAATTTCCCGATGTTAGACAATTCCAATAGTCATGTAGGAAGTGTCGTGTGGCTTCTACCTGAAGGAAACTTGCTCTGGTTGAGCATGTTATAGTCGGTGTCGTCGTTGTTGTGGTGACTTCTGAAGGTTAATCAAATTAAGTGAGTTGTTCTTGAATAACCGGTGGAGTGGTTTCTGTCCATCTCCTTAGTGGAACCCAAAATTGAATCTGCCTGTTGTATGTTTAGAGACCGCCTTTGAAGTTGTTTTACTGTTTGTAATTAGTTTGTGCATTTTATGTTTGCTAAGTTGCACCCTTCATGGTGACGTTATAGTTTCTTTTATTTGTTGTGACTTAGAGCTGTAAAATGTCTGTAGTAGGTAGACGATCAGTCTATTTCCTGTATTTTGTTGTTTTCATTTGTTTTTTTAATGAAAAATGTGCAGATCATTATAAAATCTGGTTGGCCTTGCAGAACGATAATAATTATGTAAATTGTCTAAACTAGTTTTGTATAAAATAATATTAGTTTTTTAAAAAATATTGTTTTAAATAATAACCTAGTCTAAACCATATATTCATATGTTCAAGTTTAACTTATAATCAATTCAATTATCAAAACTTCACTTCAAATTAATTCCAAATTAACAGTATATCCTAATTACAAAACATTTCAAACGTTATTCAAGTTGGTTTTAGATTTTAGAACTTAATCAAATTCTTAAAATTTCAAATTCACTTCAAAACTCATTTTAACAATTTCACGCTAATTAAATCCGAGTTTCCAAGTTTAATCAATACTAAATGTTTATCTTCAAGTATACTTAAGACTCAAAACATCCAGTTAACAAATTATTATCAAATCAATTTATTAAGTTTCATTATCCTAACCAATTTTCATATAAAACTCATTTCGTCATTTTATAAATCACATCTTAAGTCGGTTTAGCTTAATTATTGAAATTTCATTTCAATTAAGTCATTAAGCAAATTAATTTATCAATAAATTCCATAACTCCCTTTTAAACCTTTCTTGATTTAAAGGGTTTAAGAAAAATCTATAATTAAATTTTTATAAAATCTATATTTGTATATTAAAATTTTAAAGTTTTGATAATATTAAACTATGATAAAAGATTTATAAAATTACTTATAAAATAATTTAAATTTAAAAAATAATACTATAATTAAAATATATTAAAATAGCTTTATTAATCAAAATATTTATAAATTTGGAATAATATAGAAATAAACCAACCGTGTCTGCATATAATTATCTACGTAGGCAAAGTGATATGGATATATATTATTTCGATCCATAATTTAAAATTTTGAATCCCGGGTATATACTATTTCAACCCGCATCCAATATTGATTCAATTCATTTCCTAAATCTATATAGTGATTCAGGTACGTATCATTTCAATCCGCATGGAACTTGCAATATGAGAATAAGTAAATAAACAATATAAATAAACTCAACAAATCAAACATATACATGAAATAATACATGTCATGTGCACATTGGTATTGCATATATTGGTCGTGTCATAAATGTGTGTCATTTGTGTACAAAATATAGTAAAATTTTCCATAAAAATCTTATACATTTCATAGCATTTCAAATGCGTTGAATTCACTTTTATAAAAATGTAAGTCAAGTGTGAGATAAACTCATCTTTCATGGCATTGAATGGAGACGGAAAATGAATGGACATGGAATGGAATGGAACGACAATCCAAGCACCAATCAAAATTGATTCAAACTGGATAGCAATCAATGTTATATTTTTATAAGAGGAGGAAACTTTCCAACAAAACATCACGGCAGTTTGATATTTGAAATAGTTTCCGTAACTCTTTTCTTCTTCTTGTTTAAATAAAAAAAAAACCAACATAAATACACAAGGTTGTTCACCAACATATATCCAGGGAAAATGATACTTTATCTTATATCTTCTAAAACTCAACTCAACGCACACTAAAAGCACAACACTAATAAAATCACAAAAAAACTCACATATGCAACGACAAAAAAAAAAAAAAAAACACATAAACCCAAACTCAGGAACACAGCTAGGAGAAAGGGCAGGGGACTAACTTGGCCACAGCCACGCTCGGCATGGGTGGAGGGGGTCGGAGGCTGGTCTGAGGTAGAGAGGGCTTGGCGCTAGTCAAGGAGGGAGGCACGAGTTATTGGGTTCGGGTCTCGGTGTTAACGGGTCAGTTTCGGGTCTCATGGAGAGCAAGGGGTCGTGACAGACATAGGAGCGTATAGGGGTCAGCGACGCTGGTCCAGGTGGCCGGAGGGATCAGTTCTAGTGGGTCGCGGGTAGCATATGAGTTCACTTTTGCTGGGATTCTCGGGATTCAGCGCTAACGGGTTTGGGGAGGAGATGGGTTGTTCGGGTTTTCAGGGGCAAAGAGGGTCGCGGTAGCTTGATAAAGTTGCGTCGGAGGTGGGTGTTCGCTGTGGTGGCAGGCGCGGCATCGACGAATAGAAGGGGAGGTGATCTCGGTAGGTATGAAAGTGGATGGAGCAGCTTTATATTTTTGTACAAAGAAGAAAAGTAGGCAGAAGAAAAAACAACAAGCTTTGGGGATTGAAAGGGTATTATTAGGCTTTGGAAATGAAAAGAACCGAAAGGTTAGGCAGAAAAAGGACAGGTTTAAAACCCAACGGTTTGGAAATTTAAAAAGAGGACGAAGGCTTTTGAAATGAAAACAAAAAGGACGTTTTGTTTGTAAAAGAAAAGGAATGGTTCTTCCTTTGAAATTTCAAATTGCAAAATGAACAGATGGTTTAAGAAAACAAAAGAACGGATTTTATTAGTGAGACACAGATGGATTTGAGTTGATAAAACAAAGATCTAAATTTTGAAATCGAGAATAAGGAATTTGAAATTGAATTTGCTAATCTAATTAGAAAATATAAAATAAGGATAGAAATTTTATTTTCAAAACTAACTTAGAATTTAGATTTGCCATAATTTTGCTTGTTGAGAATTTCAGAGAGAGAAGGAAGAAGAAAGTGATCTGAGATATGAGAAGGAATACGGAAGGAAAAGGAAGAGCATGTGATTTATTTAGGTAAGAGGAACCCATTAGATACTAAATGTAAGTAACCCACTTAACTATTATATTCAACCAAGCCCAATAAACAAAACCCAATTCTTATGGACTAATACACTATATACCGATCTACTAATCAAAGAAAAATAGGGGTTTAAATACACATAAATATGACGTCCATAATGCACGTTTTTGTAGTGTAAATCATGGATTTTAAACAAACGAAATCAAATTTCAATGAAACGAAAATTGTCGAACAACTAGAATTCAGCATAGATTAATAATAAAAATATAATTCCAAAAATTAAAAACTTTTAGTTTTCATCTCAAATTCAAATTATTGACTCAATTGATCAGAATTGACTTTTACAGAAAAAATTTCCATTTTAATAGTTTTGAAAAGAGGATTTTATTGTGAAGGACAAAATTCATAATTTTTTCAAGCATAAGGACAACTCATCAAAAATTTGTTCTTAAGGACAATACGCATTGTAAACTGATACCTTGCGCACTGTAAAGCTGATACACAAAAATTGATAACTATTTTCCGACATCATACACAGTATAAATTGATACTTAAAAATTGGTAGTCAAATTCTGATACCATGCACACTGTAAAACCGATACCTAAAATCTGATGCTTTGTCCTTTAGAATAAAATTTCAGTAGGTCGTCCTTATAGCTGAAAATTCCCATAACTTTATCCTTGACACTATTTTCCAGTTTTGAAAAACAAATTATATGATAATACAAGATTAATATTTAAATTAATTCTTTTGAAAATGAATTCAAATTCAAATAATAATTATTGAGTTAATTTGTTCACTGAATAAGATTCGAAATGACAAACGTTGTTTTCTGTTATCAATTTATACTTTTCTATCAAAAATTAAATTCATGAAATCCAGTATAATTCGAGTTTAAATATAAAAATCAAAATTTAAATTAAACCATTAAATAGAATTCACTTAAAATTAAGGTTGTTGCAATCTCCCCTACCCAGACCTTTTTGTCCCTGAAAATGAAAGAGGCAGAGAAATAGTGATTAAATAATTTAACAAATTTAAACCAAATGGTTTACATTTATTGCCTTTCTTATAAATCAAAAATTAAGACATTTCTCACATATTTCAAAATAATTTTAAGTATTCGGTCGATGTTTCGACTGAAACAATATATCCTTCTCGCTTTCGAAACCCGAAAATAAACACTGGTGATGTTGCAACTGCCACCAGAATCAATTCCAAGAGAATAAAGTGTGATTTTATATTTATCTGGTATATTCAGGATTTAGTACACATGTTAATTAGGCATATGTTCAAAATCTCCAAATACTCGATAGTTCGATCTTAACATCAAAGAAAATATTCAAAACCTTTTCTCTTAAAATGGAATAAGTACAAATTTTTCCATATATTTATATTATAAACAACATATTTCAGGACATTTAATTATTAAAATTTTAACATCTATCATTTTATAAATATTCTCAGCCTAAAGTTTGCAAATATTAATCATATCATGTTTCAACATTTTTAGACAATATACTATATATTGACATATGTTCACCTCAAGTTAAAATTTGTAATACACCGGTTCGTTCTTACCAAACTCAACCTTATTTCCATGTTGAAGTCTGCATCAAAATTTCATCTTACTTTAGTTTTTAGTTTCATTATTATTTAAAATACCAACTAAGTTCAAATCTATATCATTAAGAATTTCGGCTTATATCCAATTCCATTTTATTAAAACAAATTCACAACAACATTTTTTTTGATAACCTCAATACAGGTAAGTTTTAAACTGTTTCAATCATACCAAATCAAACCACCTTTTAATTGCCTAGGCTTAAACTAAAATGAGCTTTACATATTGTCATAAACTATGGTTTACATAAAATCATACTTACAAAGTCTAAATAATCCTTACAAGTTTAACATATGTTATATCCTTAAAATCACCATTTTTTTGTAAATAATTTATGTGCTAACATAAAGCAAACTTTTTTCATTACATAACATTCTTAAAATCATATTAATATTCTTATTACTTCTACTCTAATCAAATTAACGATTTCCACTTATTAAAGCTAACATTTCAAGATATCGTGAAGTATAACTAATAATGCATATCATGAAATCATATGTTTCCTTTCTAAAACCAATTCATATAAATTCAACAACTGCTTTTATTTACCATAAATCATCTTATAGATATCAGAATACGACTTTAAATTCAAAACATATTTCAAAATCTTTATTATTCCAATTAATAAAGTAAATAAAATTTGACCCTGCTTATTACCACACTATGTTTCCATTAACACTTAACACGGGTTATATTTAAAATCACTTTTAACCATCTATAAAGTTAGGTCAAAAAACCTTAAACCTGAGCTAAGAGCTAAACATTGAAGAACCTATCAAACATGAATCTATAAAGGAAGGATACCCTAATTAGATCAAATCGTAGAATATTTAAGATTTTGGAGACCATTTATTATGAATTTTCTAAGATAGATTTAGAACAAGGATCGAGATTTAGATTTAGGCAATCCTAATCGAAGAGAGACTAATTAAACAACAAGATATAAAAGAAAGAACTCTTAGAAAAAGTTAAAATTTTAAAACAATTTTTATATAAAAAATACTTAAAAATCATTTTCAAAACTCTTTATACTTCTCAAAATACTCTCTCTCAAGAACGATTTTACGGTTGATTCTTACTCATTCTAGGGTATCGCTACCCTTTCTCTAATGAGTTTTAAACCCCATAGGCTGAAGTTTTATTAAACCAAAGCTCTGATACCACATGTAATGACCTGCTTTTTCTTACCATTTAAGTCGGAAACAATACCAACTTAAATTATTTAAGAAAGTGATTTGTTTTAACAATGGGGTTTAATTAATCAAAACACAGAATCACAGACAAAGAATAATAGAATATCTCACAGCGGAGTAAAAAATACAATCATGAAGCTACTAAATAAAAATTCAAAACTTATACATAATATCACAGTTAGAGAATCAAATACATCGGAAGTCTAAATACACGAATTTCTAATACAAAGGAGAAGTAACCATAAACAATAGATGGAGATGATGTCTTCAACAAGTTCCCAGCTTCGAAAGGTGAAATCTAAATACTACAATACTCGGTCTGACCTAAGCAATAATGCAGAACAAAACAACTCGGACCAGAACTAACATTCTTATATAAGTGAATCAACTCAAGTGAAATATTCAATGAAATGCATCACTAACTTAAAGAATGTTTGAGATTCCCATCCTTTAAGGATCCGTTAAACTAGATATCATATAATATAATATGCTATTATAATAGTGTCTATGGTTAAATATACTATTGAAAATAGCGTAAGAGGTATTACATTTTTACCCTTACACTGTTTATAAGCATTGTAGTCTATACAGTACTGTAAACCCACCATAAACTGGTAGCCTCAGGGAACACTCCATAGGTGCAACACCAAATCAAAATAATAAGGGGCTCCATCAGGATAATATGACAAGACACATGAGGGATACGCACGGTAGGATTCTATCTAATTGCAGACCCAGGCTGATGGTAACACATAGCCGCAACTACCATCCACCTCGAACAACACTCCCATAATTAAGGGTGGCCACCAATCAATCACAAAGTAAGAGATATAGTATCGAAGAAGCGTGTCCGATGGGAGCGCGAACTCACTTGGCCTGGGTATGGCTCCTGTTTTAGTCATTTTAATTATGACCCTACGGTCAGGGCTACCCATCATCGTTCTCTTACTTCATTCCAGTAGTGTTCGCCAAACCAACCAACTTAATTCTAAATTATCCACCACATGAATAGTTGTTAAAGTGGTATTGGTATTGATAGAGAGTATGTTGATACCGACTCCGGTCCCTTTTAACAACCAAACACTTATTTCACACCTTGGTCATTTATATTTGAAATAACATTTTGAAATATCATCAATCAATTAACTTCAAATATTGGTTCTATATTTAAGTTCAAATATTCAAATGTCATAAATTGCATTTCAATAGATTCATTATCTGACTACATTCAAGATTTCAGATTTCATATCAACAAATAGTTCGTTAAAAAGAACTACATTTGATTTCAAACTTTTATCTTAATTATCATTATTCAGAAATCTTCATACTAACATTTCAGATCTAATAGTTATGAACATAATTAGACTTTTATTTTAGTCACTATGACGACCCATATTTTTGGTCAATTCAAATTTTAATCTATTTTAATGGATTTTAAAATGGAAAATGATGAATTTGGACTTGTTAAAATTTGAAAATAAATTCAAAATTGGATTTATGTTTTATATAACTTAAAACAGGGCCAGTAAACTTTTTAAATCAATTTAAAAGATTTTGAAAATCAATATTTTAATGCTATTTTGATGACCTACAAAAGGACCGTTTGTGAGACGGTCTCGGAATCTGAAGAAACCACTTTTATTGGATCCATCATGTTAATATATGGTAGGATTTAAAATTTCTAGTCAAACGGAGTTCATATATAAGTGTACGATATATAAACGTAAGTTGAAATTCTTGTCGGGTTTAGATTAAAGCTAGAATTAAGACGACTTTTCAAACGGTCTCCAAATTCGACGAGATAAGGTTTGTTGGAACCATAATTGTGTAATGTAGTGAGACTTCAAATTTCATAATTTTTGGAGTTAGTGTGCGGTCAACCAGAACGAAGTTTACGTAGTTTAAATAATTAAGGTGATAATTAAACCTTTTATCACTAATTCCTGTAAACAACCTAAGTTAGACAATTAAGTGTACTCTAATACAAGTGTCGTAAGCTTCCTTAACATGTCATTCTAATATACTTAAGGCCCTTTTATTTTTAGTTTTATTTTCCATTTTAAAATCATTTCTTTCCTTAACCTTAAAGCTTAACCTCCATTTCTCTCCTCCCCTTTAAGCCTCACGCCGCCCAAGACCTCCACCACTACCCTTTCCTCCATCGTGCGCCGCCTCCCCTTAATCTCCTCCAGCAATCCTTTTAACCTAAATTTAAGTGCAACCACCTCCTACCTCTTTCTATGGATCCCACCCTCACCACTACCTTTCGCCATCCCCATCCAGGCCAAATTGTGACCTCTTTGCCCTCCTCTAGCCCTTATACTCATAAAAAAAAAAATCCAAATTTCTACTTAAAACCCCAAATTAAAGAGTGTGTGTATGTGTGTGTGTTCGTGATGTAGCTAGGTAAATCAAGGTGGAAAAGAGTGATTTTGGGTCCGTTGAAAGCTAGTGAAGTCCTACCGTGAAGTATCGTGGTTTAGGATAACTGGGGTGATAATTCCTGATTTATTTTGTTTAATAAATACAGTATATTGTAGATTACATTGTGATTTATAATGTGAAATGGTTGGTTGATATGTGATTGAATTAGTGATGAACTGTGAAATGTTTGGGTAGTTAAATCAGGTTAATTATCATGTTAAAACATTGATAAGAGGTTTGTGATAGCCATATAGGGTTAAACACCTGTTTATAAGTCAAACGATATGTTAACAATCACATGTTTCAGTCAAGTTAACTTGGTAGAAATATAACCCGAAATGGAAAAGTTATTATGGGTTGTTTGAATTTCTTGTTAATTTGAATGTGATATAAACCGCACATGGGATTGAGACGATATTTAGTTGACACATCTCCCAATTGTTTGATTTTCCGTTAATCGGTTGATTCATAGCCTTATATAAGCATTATCTATTTAAGGCTGATATAGTGAGGTTACACTTTGTATGTGTGATAACTGGGCGATGATAGTTGCTTACAAGTATCTTTAGAAGCATATGATATGTGAAATCCATATAAATGGAATTATATGGTAATTAGTTGAATTTCATTCCAATTCAGAATAAACTTGAATATTTTAATAATATAATATTTAGTGAAAAATAAAAGTTTGATTTTGATATCCGTTTTTGGATGGACGCGAAGATATTAAAATATCAATGAATATTTGTAACTATAACAAATAGTTTTGAAGTAATTTTCATATAGATATGACCTATCTAATTTTTTTTTATCGAAACGAATAGTAACTGTCAAAAGTGAAGTTCAATTAGGCTATCTAGAAAACGTTTTAAAAGAGATTTCTTTTAAAATGTATCTTATTATTTTTTATAATGAATGTCAGGTAAACTTGGACTTAAAATAACCAGTTTTTGAAAAATAATATTATTTTAATGATTTAAATAGTATTAAAATGACTTAAAATTGAAATATTTGATTTTGAAGGGAAATGGTTGAAATAGAATTTCCAACGATGATTATATATATTTTATATAATTTATAAAATACTTTGGAAAGCATTTCGATTTATTTTAAATTATAAATTGATTTGGGCTTGAATATGACGTGCCACGCAGCGACAGTTTGCCAAGTTTGTTCCGTAACTTGAATTGACGTACCGGGAGATCCGACCGTTGGATTCTCCTAAAACAAAAAATGTTGAGTCCGAAATGAAAAGAATTGTTGAATGGAATAAGAAGTTTTAAAATCCAATCCAATGGTTTGATTTTAATATAAGTCCAAACCCGTTTTGAAAAAGGTTGTTGTGGATGCAGTTCGATGCCCGAAATGGGAAACCGATTGTAAGAGTCTAAATAGAATTATTAAAAATATGGATAAATTATGTTATATGATAATAAATGATTTAAAAAGATTATGGATGGAATATTCCAAGTTTTGGAAAGATAAAAGATACTTTATCTGAATGAGCTAGTTAACAACTAGAGTAAAGAACCAAAAGGAATATGCGATAGTACCTGAGAGTACAGTCTAGTACCCCCAATGGGATCTAGTTAGGAATTATTCCGTTAGGCGAGGGGTGGGAAGAACCGAAAGGACATCGGGTATTTGACTGAGATCAGATGAAGTTTTCTGAAGTAAAAGAATCTAATAGTTTTAAATTACATATTGGATCATAAGGGTTTAAATATAACCAGAGTCTTACCAATATATAAATTGGATTGGATTTGAATGAAAATAATCTTCGGATATTCCAATATTGATTCCGTAATTATACGGATACCATTTTGTGGAATTTCAAAGATAGAGATATCGTTATTCCCTATACGGTATCTGTTGGTTCCAGAATTTGGTATTGAATATAAGTCGATACGATTTCTATTTAAAGCCTTGATTTGATATCAAATTGATTTTGGGTTTGTCGTGAATGGTATCTTTAATAACACTATTCTTAAACTCAGTTGAAAATAAAATTTATGGAATAAATCTTTTTACTAATATTTAATGGAATTTTTCCAAAGTGAAAATTTTCAATTTAATAAATTAAATTGGAATTAAATGGAAAATTGATTTTGGGCTTATCGTGATCGATGTTTTAAATAACATGTGTTCTTAACCAGCTAAAAACAATATTAATTTCCTAAAGTTGAATAATCATTAAATAATGATTTTGGAGATTAAAACTATGTTATATTTTAATGAATCTTTGATTAGATTTGAAATGTAAGAAGGTAATTAAAATTACAAAGGCATGATGGGTGTTAGATATGGAGTACTACCAGTTTTGCTCCATGGAATAATTGGTTTGGATGGGATAATGATATGAAATATTATCTCTTATGTAAAGCTCGATGAACCCAATTAGGCTTATAAACCTTAATTTGAGTCGAATTTGTGGAAAGAGATTATAAAATCTTTTAAAATGAGTTTAAAAGAAAGATTTAAACAAGAGTTTAAATGATGTAAATCTTTGATAATATTTATGGGAATTATTCCCATTGTAAATAATATTCAAATAAAAGAATATTCTAAATTGGAATGAGTTGAATGATATTTTTATACAACTTGATTTTAAAGATGCGCGGGCTATTCGAAAAAACCAGGCTTAACCCATTATGAAAAACTGACACGACAATTAAAAGTCGAAGATATTGAAGATGGTGGTTGAAGACCGGAGATCTTCACATCATTTGGATTATTGCTGATGTCTCAATTGGGCTGTATACCCAAGAGGAGGTAATAAGTGGTGGTCGTCCATACGTACTTGTAGATCGACTGGATATGCAAGGGCCTCTCTCCTATATTGAACATACATGACAAAGAATAAGGTGCCTTCGGTTTCGTTCAGACCCAGAACGAACCTGCAAATGGATTGTGTGTCTAACATTGTATTTTATGTTGTATTAATTGAACTCTAATAAATATATATATGTTTGGTGGTGAAGAATTTATTCTCTTATCTTAACACCCTTCTGTGAGACGTATGAGCTTAGAAGTTATATACTACTAGACATCAATTATATGGTATGAATTGATAATGTGGCATGTTAAGATGCAGTGATCAAAGATTTTGTTGAAAAGCAGAGATTTATGGACGATGATCAAAGCATGGCTTATATAGCGCAGCTTTGTGTCGAGACGTGACTTCGTCAAGCTTCACTCCTCGGGATGAACCAAAAACGGGATGAAGGACAGCAGAAACGACATGCGTTTCCTTCTAGTTAGAAGTGTTTCCATGGTATGGAGCATAGGCAATTTACTTATGTGGATATTTCAATCGAGGTCCCTTGGATATGCTCGAATATGACCATGGTGGTCGACAACTGACCAAGAGCCCGATAGGACCGGGGAACGTATTGTCCAGGCACTGACTAATCCATCAGAAATAGGTGGACTAGCTCTACTGCTCCAAAGGGATTTTATTTTCCCTAGAACATTTTGCTAGAGATGTTTGAAGTTCGAATGAGGAAGATCCTTTTCCTCATCTCATGATGGAAACCCAATTTCCAATACGAAACTTGCATGCTCAGTTGTAAACTATATGGAGACATAATAGGATGGGGTATTATGCCGTCTAAGATTGATACATTTATTTTCGAAATTGTTTTCTACACAATACACTTATAATAATAAAAGAAAATTTTTGCGTATCAAGCATGTTTGTCCATTATAAGGTAAAACTTTATCCTCCGGTTTGCGCTTGCATTGTGTGATGGGACACGAGTCCTATAATAGCTTCATCTTTTCAAAAAGCATTATGAGTTTTTTTTTCTGGTATTCGTGTAGAGGAAACTCGTTCCATGTCATACAGCATGGCCCTGTGATTTACCTAAATTTAAAGTAAGTTTAATAATTGTTTTCAGTTCTCATACCAGTCCCTTGACTGCCCTAGAGTATATTGTTTCCCACATAAACTCTGGGTGCCTATAGTTTTCATACGAGCAACGAGTAGTTTTGTTTTGCATATATTCTTTAACAGGATCTTGGATTATGGCTGGAGCTATACTCTGGATTATTTTGTAATCTTCCGCTATTGTTATTTATGTATTTACATTTTCGTTGTTTCATAATTTATTATTCTCTGATGTTTTTACGATATGTATCAATTATTTGCACTTTGATATTCTTGTATTCTGATGTAAAATTGTTGTAATATCAATGAAAGGTTTTATTGTTCTATGTTTTGATGTGACATATTTTCATAACAATCTTCCTTCGAGAACGTTTAGAGTGGACTGACCACCTGCTCGAGGCGGGCTCAAGAGTGGGTCGTTACAGTTTGGTATCAAAGCTTTTGTTTACAAAGATTTGGGAATACGATACCTTAGAACAAGATGAAAGAACTTATCATAGGTAGGATTAGTAACAACCTATAAAAGAATACTTATTAGAGATAGGATCAGTAGTATCCTAGAATGAGTGACCTATTAGAGATGGGATTAATAATGCCCTAGAATAAGTTGAGAGTTATATGTTTATAAGAAATGTATTTTTGATTATTATTATTGGACTTTGAAATCATACCTTGAATATATAAAAATTTATGGTTTGATAATATAAATTGTTTGAAAAGTCAATTTATTAGTTGGTTGTTTGATGTGATGTTTGACTGCTAGTTTAACTACTTAGGATTTGATTGTGAACTTGAAATGTCTAAATGTCTAATAGGATAAGTAAACGGAATTTTCGACGATTTTGGACAGTCGATAAATTCTGACACCTTAGGGTTAAACTTATAAATGAGGCGTATTTATGATTTTGAATAGTGAATATACATGAAACCACTAGTTTTTTCACTTAAAAGAGTTAGTTTAAACTTATGTTCTAATTTGAAATTCTTTATTTCAAATTGGAGAGAGGTCAGCACTTGCCAATTAGATTGTATGTGGCACAGTTTATGCAGTCTAGTAGTAGTTCATCTAACTGGTCGGGTGGCGGTTCTTCAACCTCACTGTATGCTGATAGCATCGATAGTGTTTCTAGTCATGGTAGTGATAGTGATTGTATGTCCGATGCTACATCCATTTATATAACACTTGAGGTTATGGATACAGATTCAAACTTCGATGGTACTTTTATAGACTCAGACTCAGATGCGTCTGAGGATTCAGAAGCGTATGACTATTGGATGTTGGAGGATGATGATGGATTTTTTTTATGGTTACGGTCATGTAGTGATGGAGGATCCAGTCCCTGTACCATCTCCAACAGTTAAGGATCAACCACCTTCGATGGTGGAAATTATTCCGGACTATGTTCCAGAGGTTTCCCTTGAGATAGAGTATCATGAGGCAGATTTTGGTTTACCTGTCTTACCACAATCTGAGATAGATTTACTTATATGACACGAGATGCAGTTAGTACCTGAGATGGATATTGTTATGGATGATTTAACTCAGTACATAGCACCAGAGGAGCCACCCGCTTGGGATCTTGCTCCCGAGTTACACAATGCAGTCGAGCCACAGTTTGCTCCAGTCCATGGATCGAGGATGCAGTCGAGCCACATATTGAGCCACCAGTTGAGCAAGAGGTTAATACTATGATGCAGATATAGAGGATGATGATGGGCCAAATGATTTCTGGATTGAGGAGGAGAAAGCCTCTGACCGGGCTAATAAGCCTCTAGTTGGAGATGATGAGTTTGATCAAGAGCCGGAGGAGTTATCACTCTCTAGGCCCTCAGTTCTTAACTCAGGAGAAGAGTAAAGGGTTAGTTGTTGTCAATCTGTGTATATGATGTATATATAGTAGGTCTTGTTCTAGTGCAACCTAGGCACTAGTTGTATATTTTGGGTATGCCGTAGTTTTGACATTGTATAGACTGCCTTAAGTACGTAGTTGTACTTATGTTGGCATAATCAGATACACGTACATAGCTTATACCTTAAGTGACACTAAGCACTAGGGTATATGTTATGTCTATGATTATAGTCGATATTTTGGTTGTGACAAGATGATATATATGATATGACACTTTTTGTTTTAGAAAATTTTGGTATTGTTTCAGTACTGCTTTTATTTTCTTTCCTTTGTTATGTTTCATTTCGGGGATGAAAAGTTTTTAAGTGGGGGAGATTGTGACGACCCATATTTTTATCAATTTAAATTTTGAATTTTAATCTATTTTAATGGATTTTAAAATGGAAATTGCTGAATTTGGACTTGTTAAAATTGAAAATAAATTCAAACTTGGTGCTATGTTTTATTTGACTTAAAAGAGGGCCAGTTAACTTTTTAAATCAATTTAAAAGTGAAGATTTTGAAAATCAATATTTTAATGCTATTTTAATAACCTATAAAAGGACCATTTGTGAGACAGTCTTGGAATCTAACGAAACCACCTTTATTGGATCCGGAATGTTAAAATATGGTAGGATTTAAAATTTCAAGTCAAACGGAGTTCATATGTAAGCGTACGGTATACAAATGTAAGCTGAAATTCTAGTCAAATTTCGATTAAAGCTTGAATTAAGGTGATTTGTCAATGGTCTCCGAATTTGACGAGACTTGGTTTGTTGGAACCGTAATTATAGCGAGATTTCAAATTTCATAATTTTTGGAGTTAGTGTGTGGTCGTATGACCAGAACGAAGTTTACGTAGTTTAAATAATTAAGGTGATAATTAAACCTTTATCACTAATTCCTATAAACAACCTAAGTTAGACAACTAAGTGTACTCTAATACAAGTGCCATAAGCTTCCTTAACATGTCATTCTAATGTACTTAAGGCTTTTTTTTCCATTTTAAAATCATTTCTTTCCTTAACCTTACAGCTTAACCACCATTTCTCTTCTCTACCCTCCCTTAAGCTTCACGCCGCCCAAGACATCCATCACCAGCCCCTCCTCCCCTCACCCTCCTCCAGCCTCCCTCTAGCCATAGGCCTCTCCTTCAAGTTTAAAACCCCTTTTCCCCTTTTTAATTTAAAAAAGCTAACACCTTTTAACCTAAATTCAAGTACAACCACCTCCTACCTCCTCCTATGGACCCCACCTGCCCACGCCTTGGACCCCACCCTCACCACCACCGTGCGCTACCCCCTGCAGTCCAAAACATGGACCCCTTTCCCTCCTCAATCCCTAACACTCATAAAAATTCCATCTTTCAACTTAAAACCCCAAATTAAAGTGTGAGTGTGTTCGTGAAGTAGCTAAGTGAATCGAGGTGGAAAAGAGTGATTTTGGGTCCGTTCCAAGCTAGTGAAGTCCTACCGTGAAGTATCATGGTGTTGTATGGCTGGGATGAAAACTCCTGATTTATTTTGGTTAATAAGTACGGTATATTTTAGATTACATTGTGATTTATACTGTGAAATGCTTGGTTAATATGTGATTGAATCAGTGATGAATTGTAAAATGTTTGGGTAGTTAAATTAGGTTAATTATCATGTTAAAACATTGTTAAGATGATTCTGATAGTTGTTGTAAGGTTAAACACTTATTTATAAGTCAAACGATATGTTAACAATCGCCTATTTCAATCAGGTTGACTTGGTAGAAGTATAACCAGAAATGGACATGTTATTATGCGCTGTTTGAATTTCTGGTCAATCTAAATGTGATGTAAACCCCACATGGGTATTGCGATGATATTTGGTTGACACATCTCCCACTTGTTTGATTTGCAGTTAATCGTATGATTGACAACCACATTATCTATTTAAGGCTTATACAATGAGGTTACACTTTGAATGTGTGATAATTGGACGATGATAGTTGTTTACAACTATTGTTGGAAGCATATGATATGTGTAATCCATATAAATGGAATTATATGGTAATTGGTTGAATTTCATTCCAATTCAGAATAAACTTGAACATTTTAACAATATAATATTTAGTGAAAATAAAAGTTTGATCTTGATGTTTGTTTTTGGATGGACGTGAAGATATTAAAATATCAATGAATATTTGTAACTGTAACGAACAGTTTTGAAGTAATTTTCATATAGATAGGACCTACCAAAGTTTTATTTTTGAAATGAATAATAACCGCCAAAAGTGAAGTTCAGTAAGGCTATCTAGAAAACATTTTAAAAGAGATTTCTTTACAACGGTATCTTATTTATTTTTATAATGAATGTCAAATAAATTTGGACTTAAAATAACCAATTTCAAAAATAATATTATTTTAATGATTTAAATAGTATTAAAATGACTTAAAATTGAAATATTTGATTTTGAAGGGAAATGCTTGAAATAGAATTTCCAACGGTGATGATATATATTTTACAAAATATTTTGGGAAGCATTTTGATTTATTTTAAATTATAAATCGATTTGGGCTTGAATAGGACGTGTTGCGCAGCGGTTGTTCGCGAAGTTTGACCCGTAACTTTGAATTGACGTACCGGGAGATCCGACCATCGGATTCTCTTGAAACGAAAAACCTTGGGCCGAAATTAAAAGATTATTCAAATAGAGTAAGAAACTTTAAAATCCAATAGTTTGATTTTATAAGTCCAAATCTGTTTTGGAAAAGGTCGCCATGGATGCAGTTCGGTTCCCGAAATTGGAAATCGGCTGTATGAGCCTAAATAAAATTATTAAAAATATGGATAAATTATGTTAACTCATAATAAATGATTTAAACAGATTTCAGATGGAATATTCCAAGTTTTGGAAAGATAAAAGATATTTTATCTGAATAAGCTAGTTAAGAACTAGAGTAAAGAACAAAAAGGAATATGCGATGGTTCCTGAGATTATAGTCTAGTACCACCTGTGAAATCTATGTAGGAACTATTCCGTTAGGCGAGGGGTGAGAAGAACCAAAAGGACTTCGGGTATTCAACTAAGATCTGATGAAATTTTTTGAAGTAAAAGAATCCACTCGTTTTAAAATAACATATTCGATCATAAGTGTATAAATATAACTAGATTTTTTCCAAAATATAAATTGGTTTGGATTTGAATGGGAATAATATTCGGATATTCGAATATTGGATTCTGTAATTAAACAGATATTGTTTTAAGGAATTTTGAAGATAGAGATATTGTTATTCCCTAGAAGGTATTTGTTGGTTCCAGAATTTGGTATTTGATATAAGTCGATACGATTTCTATTTAAAGCCTTGTATTTGATATCAAATTGATTTTGGGTTTTTCATGAATGGTGTCTTTAATAACACTATCTTAAATCGAGTTGAAAATGAAATTTATGGAATAAATCTTTTAGTTAAGATTTAATAGAATTTTCCAAAGTTAAGTTTTCCAATTTAATAAATTAAATTGTGATCAGACGAAAAATTGATTTTGAGTTTATCGTGATCGATGTTTTAGATAACATTTGTTCCTTGACCCAACTATAGATATGATTAATTTCCTAAAGTTGAATAATCATTAAATAAAGATTTTTGGATACTAAAACCGTGCTGAAGTTTTAACGAATCTTTAATTAGATTTGGAATGTAAGAAGGTAATTTAATTTACCAAGACACGATGAGTTTTCGATATGGAGTACTAATAGTTTTGCTCGTGGGATGAATAGGTAGGGATGGGATAGCAATATGAAATAATATCTCTCGTGTAAAGCTCGATGATTCCAATAAGGATTATAAACCTTAATTCGAGTCGAATTTGTGGAAAGAGATTATAAAATCTTTTGAAATGAGTTCCAAAGAAAGATTTAAATAAGAGTTTAAATGATGTAAAACTTCGACAAGATTTATGGGAATTATTCCCGATGTAAAGAATATTTGAATAAAAGAATATTTTGAATTGGAATAAGTTGTATGATATCTTATGTATCACTTGATTTTAAAGATGCACGAGTTTTTAGAAAGACGGGGTTTAACCCATTTTGAATAACTGTTATGACGATTAAAAGTAAAAGATATTAAAGACGGTAGTTGAAGATCGGAGGTCTTCACATCATTTGGATTATTACTTATGTATCGATTGGGTGGTACACGCAAGACGAGGTAATAAGTGGTGGTCGTCTAGACATACTTGGGGATCGACCGGATATGCAAGGGCCTCTCTCCTGTATTGGACATATGGGACGAGGAATAAGGCGCCTTCAGTTTCGTTCAGACCCAGAACGAACCTGCCAATGAATTATGTGTCTAACATTGTATTTTAAGCTGTATTAATTGATCTCTACTAAATATATATCTGTTTGGCGACGAAGAATTTATTCTCTTAGTTTAACACCCTTCTCTGAGACGTATGAGCTTAAAGGTTATATATTATTAGACATCAATTGTATGGTATGAATTGACAATGTGGCATGCTAAGATGCAATGATAAAAGATTTTGTTTAAAAGCAGAGCTTTGTGGATGATGATCAAAGCATGGCTGATATAGTGTAGCTTTGTGTCGAAACGTGACTTCATCAAGCTTCACACCCCGGTATTAGCCAAAAATGGGATGAAGGACAGAAGAGAGGACAAGCGTGTCCTTCTAGCTAGTAGTGTTGCCATGGTATGGAGCCTAGGACATTTACTTATGTGGATGTTGGAGTCAAAGGCCTTGGATATGGTCGAATATGACCATGGTGGTCGATGTACTGACTAAGAGGTCTAATAGGACCGGGGAATGTGTTGTTTAGGCATTGACTAATACATCAGATATAGATGGATCGGCTCTGCCACTTCAAAGGGATGCTATTTTCCCTGGGATATTTTGCTAGAAATGTTCCGAAGTTCGGATGAGGAAGATCCTTTGCCTTGGCTCATGATGGAATCCCTATTTCCAATACGAACCTTGCGTTTTCAATTGTAAACCTATACGGCAACATAATATGATAGAGTACTATGCCATCTAAGATTGATACATTTATTATCGAAATTGTTTTCTACATTATGCACTTATAATAATAAAATAAAATTTTCGCGTATCAAGCATTTTTGGCTATTATAAGGCAAAACTGTATCCTTCGACTTGCGCTTTCAATGTGTGATGGGACCTAAGTCTTATAATATAGCTTCATTTTTCAAAAAACATTGCGAGTTTTGTTTTTTTGGTATTCATGTGGAGGAAAGCCATTCTGTGTTATACGGCATGGTCCCGTGATTTATCCAATTTTAAAATAAGTTTAATAACTATTTTTAGTTCTCATACTGGTCCCATGACAGACTTGGAGTTTATTGTTTTCCACCTAAACTCTAGGTGCTCATATTTTCCACATGGGCAGCCAGTAGTTTTGGTTAAGCAGGTATTCTTTAATAGGATCCTGGATAATGGTTGGATCTATACTCTGGATTATTTTGAGATCTACTGTTGCTGGTATTTATGTATTTACATTTCCGTTGTTTTGTAATTTATTATTCCCTGATGTTTTTCTGCTGCGTATCAATTATCTATACTATGATATTATTGTACTCTAATGTAAACTTGTTGTAATATCAATAGAAGGCCCTCTTGTTCTGTGTTCCGATGTGCCGTATTCTCATAGCAATCCACCTTTGAGAATATTTCGAGTGGACTGACCATCGACTCGAGTCAGGCTCAAGAGCGAGTCACTATAGTCAATATAATATGAATAGTTTAATATAAATAAATAGATTTATATAAAACAATTTTGATTAAACTGATTATAAAATATGTATCTAAAATTAAATATATAAACAAAAAAATAAATTATAAAATAATTATAAGTTGTTTAATAGTTAAGTTAAATATACATAGTTATAAAATAATAATTATTCATATAGTCTAAATTAGTTTTGTATAAAATAATACTAGTTTTAAAAAAATATAGTTTTAAATAATAACCCAATATGAACTATATATTCATATGTTCAAGTTTAACTTATAATCAATTCAGTTACCAAAACTTCACTTTAAATTAATTCCAACTTAACAGTATATTCTAATTCCAATACATTTCTGTTAGATCCAAAATTGGCTCTAGCACCGAAACTAGTAAATAGTCTAATGAAATGAAAACTAAAACGAAGAAAACACACAATTTATAGTGGTTCGGCGTTAAATAGCCTACGTCCGCTTTTCTTCTTTTTTGATTGATGTCTTGAATGCGAGTACAATAAAGATTTTCACTCAATTCTCACTCAATTCATACATTGATTCACTTAATTTCCTTCACAATATGATTTGAAAGATGATTGTAGGCTGAATAAGTTGATAAAATTCGGGTTGCAAACGAGTTTCAATCCTGAAAGTGCCAAAAGATCCTTCCAAATGCCTCTTGATGGTGTATTTATAATTGGAAAATGTTCCTGGAGAGGGATCGGTTCGGATCCACGTGGCACCAATCCCGTTGCTATCGAGTTCGGATGGATTGTGGAGGTGACAACACACCAGGTTAGTGGCAAATGTGGGTAGATCGTGGGCATAACCGTTCCGAGTATTAAAGGAATGTGGGAGTGAGTATTTTGATTCTGGATTCGGGTCGGAGCGGAATGATGTGGGGTTCAGATCGGCCTTATTCTTTCCAATCGGGTCCGGCTAATGCACTGTCTTCCTCTGCTTTGGATCACTTTGCCTTGGCTAGTGGACCTCCGATCTGAACCGACTTTATTGAGTGAGTATCTTCAATATTTGATATTTTAATCTTTGTGTAGCCTAGTTCACAAAGTAGGCTAACAATTTCAGACATTATTCAAGTTGGTTTTAGATTTTATTTGTTGACGGCAAAAAATTCGCAAACACCAAAGATTCCCAATTACTAGGAATTATAAATATGGTCGCACAGACAAGTACGTATTTCAAACATAAGTAGTAAATAACACAAGAGATTTATAGTGGTTCGGTCTCAGTAAGGGCCTACGTCCACTTCGAATAGTCGTTGGAATATTATTAATCACTTGGAAGAAATTACAAGGTTGAGACTATCTCACGATATCTCATTACATTCATGCTTCATGATATATGATGTCATAATTATCATATATTAAATAATAAGGAAAAAGACAATCTTGTCTGCCTTCTTTCTCAAAGAGGAGATGCCATCAATGAAGCTTTATGGAGGTCTCTAAGCTCTAGAATTCTCTCCTTTTGAAGTGTGAGGCCATGGGGTATTTATAGGAAGTGGTTAGATGGAGGTTAGGTAAAAGTAGGTAGAAATGGGGACCATCTTCCAGAAATTCGTGCCTCCTGCAATTGGCCTTTGGAAATTCGCACCTGGGCGAGGTGCGAAATTTCGCACTTGTCAGGTGCGAAATTTCGCACTCGACTGGGTGCGAAGCGGATTTTTGGTGAGAGGATTTGTTAAGGCTAGTTGACTCCGTCGGCACGGTGTTGTGGCGGCGAAGGTGCGAGGTTCTTGCCGGCAGGATCTTTCTTCGGTCCTTGCCTCTGCACTTCCTGAGTTTTGCCCTTGGCCCCGGCTTCACGCGATGGATTGAGTAGAGCGTGTCTTGAGTACTTTTGGTGACCGGACCAAAAGGCTGGTTAACATTTTCCCCACAAAGTATGTCTTGTCTTGACGCCTTGTCTTGACATGATGTGCTTTGGAATGAAAATCGAGATGGTTGTTAGATTGTGGATTTATCCTGCAAGTTATTGGAGAAAATGTATCAGTTGGCGGGCTCATTCGTTATGGAATGGTGAGCGAGCCGCTATTGGTTGGTATCGAGATTGCGTAGCTGAGTGTCCGCGTGGAGCCATCATTGCGTGTTTTGGGCGACGGGGACCTTGGCGGGAGATGAGCGTACGCGGAAGAGAGTTTTTTTTGGGAGGTTACAAAATTTCGAACCCTACAGGCTCGAATCATTGAACCGTAGTGGCTCGAGAATTCGAGCCATAGGTTCGAAACTTCGAACCCAGGAGGATCAAAATTTCGATCCCTTAGGTTCGAATTTCGAGCCTAGACTTGGAATATGAAAGGTTTTCTTCTTTTATTATATATAGGCCTCTCTCCTCCTTTTCCTTCTTCTATTTGTGCGTCGACTATATTCTGAAAACTTCGATTCTCGACCACTTTGACTTGAAAATTTCTGAGGTAAAAGACTTGGTCGAGCCGAGGGAAGGGAGGTGGAGGTGCGATGGAGGAGGCTCGAGGTCTCTTGCCCAAAGGGAGGTACGTAAATTCGAACCTGTGGAGACTCGAATCTTTGAACCCCGTAGGGTTCGAGATTTTGATCCCTTGGGCTCGAATCTCCGAGCCCTAACGGGTTCGAGGCTTCGACCCCCCGGGGTTCGAATCTTCGAACCACCAGGGCTCGAATTTTCAAATCCGAGGGGTTCGAAATTTCGAGCCACTACAGTTTGAATTTTCGATCCCAACGGGTTCGAACCTTCGAGGTGCCTGGGCCCGGGTGTTTTCGGAAACGTCATGCCCCAGGGCCTGGTTGAGTGTTGTGCTTTGGCTAGAATGCCGGGTTTCGCTACTTCGAACTTTGATTTCCTGACTGCCTATCCTCGGATTTATACACTGTTTATTTGATTGTATGAATGTATCATTGTTGTCATTGATAACTGCGCGGATGGGAACTTAGAACCTTCACATAGGATAGAGCATATATTTAGACTATGGCTGAACCGTAAAGATCTTTAACGTTTCTATGCGTGCTCTCATTCTTTGCATGACACTGCACACACACTTGTTAATCTTTATCAACACGAGGGGTACATGTTATTTTACTATGATGTTTAACACTTGTACATTGAAGTATAGCGAGCCATGCAAACAAAATCACAGACTGGGAAACTTCTAGAAGCCGAGGCTTCCCCGCCATCGTCTAATTCTTCTGCTTCTACTTCTGACTCTATGGACAACACTAGCTCCGGAGGCAGCGAGCCTGAGACTAACGAAGGGTCGACTCCTTCTCAAACAGGGAGTTCGCCTGAGGTGTCAGAGCACGGGGGTCATACTGTGAGGTTACATTATCCAATTGCATACTCCGAGATGGAAGACGTAGATATTATGGAGGGTGGTGAGCCGCCTGCCCCAGTGGCTCCTGACATGCTCCCTGATGCGATCATTTTGGACAATCCTTCAGATTCAATGCCATCGCGCTTGGATGTCGCGGTTGTTAGAAAGCTGTCTTTGCGGTTCAATATCCCTGAGGGGGAGGGTCATGCCCCTGGATCGGGATAAAGGACTCACGCGCCGCCAGAAGGCTTTACTGCTTGGAATCGACATGCTTGCGTTGCAGGGTGCGTGCCCCCGACCAATGATTTTATATGGGAAATGCTATTCTATTTCCGCCTTTAACCCTCATAGCTGCATCCGAACTATTATTCTTCGCTCTTGGGCACTTGTGTTCTCTTTCGAGAGTTTCTGCATCAGGATCATACTGGGGAGGATATTCGGTACCTTTTCCATTTCAGAAGGTCGACTGGCGCATCGTCTTCGTAATGGTTCTTGGAGGCGTCTCCAGCTACTAAGTTTTTTGTCGGAAAGTGGCCCAGACCATCGGTGATTAAGCAAGATTGGCTCTTTGTTCGCTGCCCTCTCGGATTTGCGAGGAGATGGATAGAAGGAAGTGAGCATCTTTAATCTTCACCTCCTTTTTCCAGAAGTTTCTGAGCTTTGTGACTCAAAGTTTTCGATTGTGGCAGGGACTCCTGAGGCACCTACTGGCGACAAGTATCGTCAACGTGTCGATGCTTTGCGAGCTATTCCCGAGGGGTCCCGTATGACGAATTCTGTGGTAGATCAGGATCGCCTTCGGCGTGCTGGATTGCTTCCGGCCGACCGGGCCATAATTAGGCCTGCATTGGCAAGTAGTGTACCTAAGGGGAAAGCAGCGGAAGGCCCTGCTGCCCCTGCTTTGAAGAGAAAGATGGCTCCTGACGAGCTTGGGCCTAATAAAGTCGTTAAGTTTCAGGAGGGCGTTAGTGGTGACAAAGATGGTAGCGCAGAGGCGATTGCTCGGGACGAGGGACTTATTGACGCTTCTACCCCGCTCCCGATGGGAGGGGCGGGGGAAGAAGCGTTGGCCAGTCCTCACTCTCCTGCAACCTCTCTAGAAGCTACTGCCTCCATTGAGAGAGTAGATCAGTTCGCTGGTCTGGATGCGGTTCCCGTGGACTTGTCTTTGTGGCTGAGCGCAGCTAGTATGAAGGATATAGCTCGTGCCGCAGAAGGACTAACTCCTTCAACTGAGGGACAATCTGGTTTGTTGAGAGAGCACTTAGGACACACACTTGTACACACTAAACTGCATAAAAGATCGCGTGCACGTGCTGCTCGACTGACTTTGCGTTGTTCCTTTGACAGGTGATATGGCTAGAGGAAGCGGGGGGCAAGGTCGTGGAGACCGCAACCGTCCCGAGAGTGCTTTTTTTGGCTCCTTCAGGAGGGGAGCTAGCCTGTATGGCGATGTCCCACCACCGCAAGGTCATGGTAGCGGGAGTCGTCACCAAGATAGGTCCTCATCTTCTATGACTCTTCCTCCCCCTCCTCCTTCGATCCGAGTGTCCAGTGGGGGTTCGAGGCTTCATCTAGGAGGGTTGAGTCGTACGCCATTAGCGACTCCGTCCGTCACCGTCCCTCTGGCTCCTGTTCAGACAACCAAGGGAAGAGGGGCACCGTTCGATCCGCCGAGGCCGAGTAGGGTAGAAATGGAAGATTTGACCGAATCCCAAGTTCAAGAGCTTTCCCCGGAGGAGAAGAAAGCGTTTTTGATGCATCATTTCCCTCGACTCTATTTTGACGAGCTTCCGTCTCTCCCTGATCTTCGTCCACCTCCCAATAGGGCCTTTGGAGAGATATGGAATTATGTGAAAGCTGCGTATCACCAGGTCAACGAGCTCACCGAATACTCCCATCATTTATCAGATCTGGTCAGGGTGAAGAACTTGCATCTTTTGGATCAGAAAATAGTCATTGATGTCGAGAAGACTTCCTTCGCCAATTTGAATACCGAAATTGGTGGGTTTTCCTCTCTCCTTTTTTATGTTTATTGGGGGTCATTTGCTCCCATACCTTTGAATACTGACTCATGGGTTCGTGGATTTTCAGCCGAGTTGAAGCAGGGGTACGAGACACTCAAACAGGAGGCGGATAATTATCGCTCCATGTTTACATAGACCATAGCTGACTTGACCACTTAGAACATGACTCTGAAGAAGGAGAAGGCTGATGTGGATCAATTCAGCGTCAAGTTGGGGAGGGAGAACGCCATAATCTTCCAGCTTCAGGAAGTTAATAAGGTTTTGCAAGCTGAGAACGATCGCCTAAGGAGGGAGCTTGAGGCAGCGAGGAAAGAGAAAGAGGATGCGGAAGCCAGCAATCGAGATGTGTTGGGCACCGTTGAGGGGTCGGAAGCTGAGCGCCTGAGAGAAGTGGAGCAACTGAAGAGCGAGCTAGCGGACGCAGAGCTCCGGGCGTATTCGACTATGGAGTAGGATATCAAGAACATGCTAGTAAAAGCCCTAAGGTTCCGTGGAATCTCTTGGATGAGTGACTGTTCCTGCGAGCTGGCTCGGGCCTGGGAAAGGCCGGTCCCGTACGAGGCCTTCTTGCGTGGAGTGGAAGTTGGGACCTTAGATGAGCGACAACTTATGACTGACCTCTTGACTGTGGAGGAGCGTGAAAAATTAGAGGAGGGTAGGAAGTTGCTGCTCGAGGACGCGAAGAAAGAAAGGCTGGAGAGGCTCGCCGTCGAAAAGGGAAAGTTTGTTGTGCCGGGAAGTGTTATGGTAGCGGTGGATCTTGCGGAGAGAAGCTCTTCCTGACCCTCAGTTCCTGGGTCGGTCACTGCGACTAACCCGGCTGCTTCGACCCAAGTTCCAACCGAGCATGATATTGAGCATTCTGACCCAGGCGGTACTGAGCTCCTACTGCCTGTCATGCCGGAAGTTCCTTCGGCTCTTTCCGCGCCACCATTGGTTGGAGGTAAACTCTCTTTGCAATGCATCCCAGAGGATGATCTGATCACCGAATTTGAGGGTTAACCGATCATGCTTTTATTGTGCAACCCCTTCTGGAGTAACTTCAGCGTTGGACCCTGCCCCCGTGAATCCCCAAAAAACTGAATTTGGGCCAGGACTTGGGGGGACTTGGCTTGGAGAGAGTGGAGATCAGCTTGATACCTTCTCGGGGATCAGAATAACTCCCAGTGTTTACGAGGGCCTTCTTGATGATGAGGTAAAGGAGGTAGATGGGAAAAGTGGGATTGCCCGAGGTCCGATGGAGGCAAGGGTGAGGCAGGATGATGCTTCTGGGCAGGAGATCATAGCAAAGGTCACGAAGGATACTGTGGAGAAGGCTGCTGGGGCTGTTGCCCAAGGGCAGACTGATGAGGAGGCTGAGAGGAAAAGGCTAGCTAGTGAGGCTCAGAAGAAACAGAGGGATGAGGATGCCCAACGAAGGGCCATTGAAGCCCGTGATAAAATCAGGGCTGGCGATTCTGCGCGTGAGTCCCAGAAGATCATTGATCGTCAAGCCGCTAAAGAGGCCAAGGAGAAAGCCAAGAGGGATAAGAAAAAGACTCTGAAGGCAAGCGCAACCGTGATCAGTCTTCCTGCTGGAGGTGCCCACTTATTGTGCCGCCAGTTTCCCCTGCTGATGTTACTGAGATCCCTAGTGGCGACAAGGCGGGCGAGAGGCGTCTCTCAACTTCTTACGGGTCGACCACTTCCAGAGGGAGCCGAAGTGGGAAAGGAGGGTCCAGCAAGAGGAAACCCGGCTCGACGGACGAACCAGCGAGTGCAGAATCTGCAAAGAAGTAGCACAAAGACAAGAGGAGGAAGCACGATTAGCATTAGTTACTTAAGTATGACTTTAGGGCTCATTTTGGTAGTGTAGGATGATAGTTTATGCGAGTTCGGCCCTCTCTTTTGGTTTTTCAAGGCATGGTGTGGTTCTCATGTACACCCTGCCATTAGAAGGAAAAGATATTAGTAGTGTAGTGGGTTGTAATGTGTGTGTGTTGTAATGAAAAGTGAATTAGTAAAGATCGCATTTTGTGTTAACTGTTCGGATGTTCCCCCCTGTTTTCGGGCGTCCCGTACTTGCATAGGCATACTTATCATTACATTCAACAAAAAAGCGATTGTGAGTGTTGTTCCCCAGGTTGATGATTCCCGGGGGTGTGATTGAGTGTCGTGCTCTGGGTTGTAGTTCCATAGGGGCGTAAGACAATGCGCAGGCTTCTAGTAAGTATCCCTCAGCTCAGGAGACCCGTAGTTTGCGAAGCCCGGCTAGAGCACCTGTTGTTTTTTCTTAGGCTTCCCGGGATTAAACTCAAGAGTAGCGGAGGTGCATGACATCGCGTTATGCAGTTTGTCCGGTGTAGGCTCTCCCGTCGTTCATCGGGTTGGGGCGAGCCTGAGGGTGTCGCCGTTCGCCTGAAAAGAGAAGCCCGGATCATCAGCTCATAAGGTTCGATCATGGTCGTGGGCTACCCCTCAGCCTTGAGAGCTTTAGGGATGTGATGATTTAAGGGTCAGTATTGGTGCTGCGCCAAAGTCCGACCGACACCCGTAGCTCAGGGGGAGTTCATGTTGCCTCGTCAAGCTGTTGGGTGGTTGAACGATTTATCCTCGGCCTTGATTTTGGGTCAAGGTTTGAGTCAGAGGTTATTTATACTCAGTCGCACCATGGGCTGACAACTCGAGTAGCGTGGTCGGGTCCCGTGTTTGGGATGCCCGTCGTTGCCAATGTGGTTAGGCCGTGGGATTGATCTGCAGTTGATATGGCGATGCCGACCCCTATGTTGGGAGTTGGTACGACGATGTATAGAAACTAGCTGTCAGGGTTAGCTAATTATGTCGCGTGAGCAGTGAACACAGAGAGGGGAGACAGAACGATGAACATCATTTCCATTAATAACTTTTGGCATGAATAGCCTTTACAATGCCTTGAATCATTACAAAACAAAACATCACTGGAAAACATAAACAACCATATGCTAAGTTATGTGAAATAACAGCGGAGATGTTCACTGTTCCAAGCCCTTGGTAGTTCAGCTCCGTCCATGGTGGCAAGCTTGAAAGTTCCATTGCTGAGTCTTCGCAAAATGGAGTATGGCCCTTCCCAAAGAGAAGCGAGTCCTATTGGCGGAGGGAAGACCTGTTTTAGGACGAGGTCGCTGATGTTGAGGTCCTTGTGGCGGACTCAAGAGTTGTAATACCGAGCGACTCGTTGTCGTTGTGCAGTGGCACGTAGATCGGCTTCATTTCTTTTTTCTTCTAGCAAGTCAAGTGACCCAGAAGCATGTCCTGATTTGTCTTTGGATCGAAGTAGGTGATACGATGAGACTGGAGCTCGAGCTCGATGGGGATGACGACTTTGGACCCGTAAGAAAGGGCGAAGGGCATGTGCCCGCTTGCTGTCTTGTGAGTTGTTCGGTAGGCTCACGGGGCTAGAGGAAGTTCATCTGCCCACATGCCCCCGGCCTTCTCGAGGAGCTTCATGATGATGGATTTGATGACTTTGTTGATCGCTTCGACCTGTCCGTTGGCCTGGGGGTGAGCTATGGCCGAGAACCTGCTTTCGATGTCGTGCCTCTAACAGAAGGACTTGAATTCGGCGCTCTCGAATTGAGTGTCGTTGTCTGAGATGAGGGCTTGAGGGACCCCGTATCGAGTAATGATGTTGCACACCATGAAGTTAATCATCTTCTTGGTGGTGATAGTGGCAAGGGCTTCGGCTTCCGCCCATTTGCTAAAATAATCTACTGTGACGACGGTGTATCGTGCCCCGCCTCTGGCCATGGGAAGAGTTCCAATGATGTCGATTCCCCACATAGAGAATGGCCAGGGGCTGGTCATCTATGTCAGTTCCGTCGACGGGGCTCTTGGGATCTTAGAGAAGCGTTGGCATTTTTCGCACTTGCGAGCATAGTCTGTGGCGTCTTGGTCAAGCCTGGGCCAGTAGTAACCGTGTCGGAGTATCTTCCTGGCCAGTGTTTGCCCCCCTGTGTGGTCGCCGCATTCGCCTTCATGCATGCTAGTGAGAATTCTTTGGGCATCGCCATAGGCCACACACCTAAGTAAGGGGACGGAGAAGCCTCTTCGATATAATATCCCATCTACGAGAAGGTAGCGGGCTGACTGGCGGGTGAGCGCTTGCCGTTCTTTGCGGCTCTCTGGGAGGGTCCCATGTCGTAGGTAGCTCTCGATTGGCATCATCCATGATTCCAGTTCTGGTGTGGCAGTCATGGTCGTGCTGGTTTGATTTGGCTTGATACTGGGGGAGTTGAGTACTTCGACGAGGGCGAATCCCAAAAGCTGCGGGTCTTCAGAACTTGCCAGTCTGGCCAATGAATCAGTTTTTTCATTTTTCTCTCGTGGAATGTGAGTGATAGTGAAGTGGTCAAAGTGGGTGAGCAGCTTCTGAACTTGAGTTAGGTACAGAGCGAGCCTTTCAGCTTTCGTTTGGTACTTGTCTATCACTTGGCGTACGACAAGTTGTGAGTCGGAGAAGATTTGGATAGTTCTCAGCTTGAGCTCGATCGCGATTCTCAGCCCGGCTAACAATGCCTCATATTCCGCATCATTATTGGTAGCAGAGAAATTCAGCTTTAATGCATAGTGTATTGAGCGTCCCTCAGGTGTGATAAGGACGATACCGGCTCCCGAGCACTTGATGTTGGAGGATCCGTCTATGAATAACTTCCACACGTTGTCGGGGGTTTTTGGCGTCTTCTGCAGAGGTTCCCTCGGGAGCCGTGAATTCTACTATGAAGTCGACAAGGGCTTGCTCGAGGATGGCTCGGCGAGGAATGAATGTTATCTCGAACTGACTTAGTTCCATACTCCACTTCAGCAGTTGGCCGGATGCCTCAGGTCGTTGCAGGACCGGATGCAGCGGTTGGTCGGTGTAGACTTTTATGGGATGAGCTTGGAAATATGGCCGGAGCTTCCAGGAGGAGATTAGTAAGCAGAATGCCAATTTTTCGAGCTTCGGGTAGTTATTCTCTGCCCCTGTCAATCGTTTGCTTATGTAGTAGACGGGTCGTTGGATGCGATCCTCGAGTCGTATCAACGCTGAGCTGATTGCCTGTGGAGAAACAGCCAAGTAAACATATAAATCCTCATGGTCTATAGGCTTAGATAAGATGGGTGGTCGCTCTAAGTGATTCAGGAGCTCCTTGAATGTGGAAACGCATTCAGGGGTCCACTTGAAATTGCGTTTCCCTTTTCGAAGTAAATCAAAGAAAGGAATGCACTTGTCGATGGCCTTAGAAATGAATCGACTTAAAGCGGCGACCTTCCCGTTCAAACTTTGAACATCCTTGATGTTCTTAGGGATTCAGATATCTCGAATGGCCTGGATTTTATCGGGGGTTAGCTTCGATGCCCCGGGCGTTGACGATGAAACCTAGAAATTTTCCTGAGGCGATGCCAAAGGAACATTTCAGAGGATTGTGTTTCATGTCGTGCTGGCGTAGGACATCGAACATTGCGGAGAGGTCGTGGACATGACTGCTAGACACTTTCGATTTAACTAGCATGTCGTCCACATACACCTCCATGGATTTCCCGATTTGATTTTTGAAGAGTCGATTAACCATCCGTTGATATGTAGCACCGGCATTCTTGAGGCCGAAAGGCATGACGCGATAGCAGTAAAGTATGCAGTTGGTTATGAAGGAGGTATGATCCTAGTCGCAGAGATCCATCGGGATCTGGTTGTTACCAGAGTAGGTGTCCATGAAAGATAGTAGTTGGTATCCGGCGGTTGAGTCGACTAGCTGGTCGATCTTGGGGAGCGGGAAGCTGTCCTTCGGGCAAGCTTTGTTCAAATCAGAGAAATCGATGCACGTCCGCCATTTACCATTGGCCTTCTTGCCCAGAACTGGATTGGAGACCCACTCGGGGTAGTAGGCTTCGTGGATGAAGTTGTTGTTTAGCAGGCAATCGACCTCTTCTTCGAGTGCCTTTGACCTCTCAGGCCCTAGGAAGCGGCGCTTCTGCTTGACTGGATGGATTTTAAGATCTATGCCCAATGAGTGGCAAGCAATTGCAGGGTCTATGTCCTTTATATCGGAATGAGTCCATGCAAATACATCCAAGTTTCCTTTCAAGAAACCCACGAGGTCATCTTTGATGGCTGGGTGCAAGTGCGATCCTATCTTCAGTACTCGTGATGGGTCATCGGGGGTAAGGGTACATCCATCGTGGGCTCGACTGGAGTTGGTCTCTTTTACTCGGGCTCTTCGTTTTTCCTTGGGACAAGGTCATCGGAAAGACAGGAGTGGCGCCTGGGCTAGGGCCCAGATGCCGCTGATTGCTATGCTGAGGCGGTCTTGGCGCAAAAGGGGGAGGGTACTGCTTTACCCTTGTCCATATTGCGCGCATTTTTCCATTTTATTGCGTAACATTCCCTGGCACTGACTTGGTCGCCTCTGACTGTTGTGATCCCGTTTTCTATTGGAAATTTCATTAGGAGAGACCATGGCGGTAAGTAGATGCGAAATTCTGTGAGGAACGGGCGTCCGAGGAAGACGTTGTATGATGATGCAATGTCGATAACCACGAAGGTGAGGATTCGAACTCGTCTTCGATCCCCCGTGCCAAGTTCAACGGGTAAGTCGATGACTCCCACTGGACAGCTAGATGCCCCATTAAAGCCATGAATCGTGGAGTGGCATGGTTTGAGGTCTTTTGCTTCTAACTTCATCTGATCGTAGGCGGCTTTGAAGATGATGTTGACCGAGCTTCCCGGATCAACCAATATCTTTCGGATGGTTGCAGCGCCAATTTGAACCGTTATGACCAAAGGATCGGTGGTCGGGATTTCAATTCCCGTGGACTCCCATTCGTGGAAAATGATGTCGTCCCGCATGGTTTTCTGAAGCTTGGCCGGTGTGAATTCATCGGGAGCGGAGCAAGACTCGTAGGTTGCATGTTTAATGGAACCCACGTATTCTTCCATATTTCGAAAGTTGTCATGCGTGGGGCTCGGTCCACCGTATATAGTATTGATCACGATCCCTCACCTTGCGTTAGACAGTCCAGGGGCCGTCTTGGCGGCCGTTTGAGGAGTTGGCGTTGAAGGTTTTGGATTGGCTCCGGGTGGAAAAGGCTCTTGAACATATCATTCGAGCCGCTTCTCGCGGATGAGTTTTTAATCGCATCTCGAAGCTGTCGACATTCATTTGTGTTATGTCCATACATGTCGTGATATCGGCAGTATCTCCCCGAGTTCTTCTCGGAGTCGGTCGACTCCCTTGTGAGGGGTTTTAGATATGGTAGAGTGTTGCATGTTTCCAAGTAGATGGTCTCCGGATTTTCATTTAACGGGGTATATGTCTCGTAAGCGCGGTAGGGGCCGGGCTTCCTTGGCTCTGTTTTGACCTAATTGTTGCCCCGGCCGCCTTGTCCCCCGTTGCTTGGTCTCTGTCTGGGGGGTCCTGCCCCCATGTTCGGATTGGGTGGTCTTTCTGCTTCTTGAACCCGAAGGCGGTTATTTGCGGTGTCAGTCCGAGGGTTGGTGGGGCGGCTGGCGTCGGAGACGCGGTTCCACCTTGCTTCTTCTTGGCATAAGAACTGCCCTGCTTTCTCATAGAAAGCATCGAGGCTCTTCAGTTGCTTTCGGTCAATCCATGCCCCGAATTCGGAAGTAGGAAGGACTCCTTTAGCTAGCTGGAAGAGGATGGTGCGCGGATTCGGATCCTCGATTTCGGCGAGGGCGATGTTGAACCGGGAAAGGTAGCTTTTAAGTGATTCCGTAGGTCCTTGGTATAAGTTGGAAAGGGTAAGGGGGTTCTTCGGAGTCGGAATGTGCATTATGAACTGCTTGACCAGCTGTGTCGCTAATTGGCCAAAGTTGTTGATGGAATCAAGCGGGAGACGAGAGAACCATAATAGAGCAGTCCCCGACAAGAAGACTGGAAAGCATTTGCATTTGGCTGGATCGTCGCCTCTGCTCGAGTCCATTTGCCACTCATAACAGTTTAAGAAAGCACAAGGGTCAGTGGTGCCGTCGTAGAGCAGCATCTGAGGCATGCTAAAGTGTCGCGTCCATTCAGCTTCATTAACTCTTCGAGTGAAAGCGTTGCGCCTAATGTGCGCTTCCCATGAATCATGCGCATTTCCTCGCATCTCCCTCATGATCCTTCGGACCATGTCGGGAAGGTAGGTCGGATGAGGGTCCGCCATCGGGACCCATGGGTTTTGGCGAGGTTCCGGAGTTCTGGCATGAGGGCATCTTCTAGGATGGATGTCTTCATCGTCTTCTTCCATGTCTTCGACATCTATAACGGGAGCCTGGCGCGCGTGATGAGGTAGGGCGGGGTCACGCGGATCCGGTTCTGGAAAAGCATGGGCCGCCTGAATTGTGGGTTCATTGTCTCGGCGGGCGGCCACTGAGTCTTGTCGAGGAGGATGTTGGTTAGTAGGAGCAGGTCCTTCATTGATGATTAGGCAAGTACGATCCCGAGGTTGGGCGTCCTCACCATAGGTAACCGCGGTCCGGTCGCCGTTGCCGTTGGTGTATCCATTGCCATTGCCATTGTCGACGGCGTTAGTTCGGACGGCGACGTTGTTGATGAGACTAAACCTTCTTCTTTGGTATGGGCCCCTTGACTCGGAAGAGGAAGTTTCCGATGTTGGTGGTCGAGGTCGAGCACTGTTCCGAGCTAGTTGTAGTTGAGCGACAACGCGCTGACTTTCGTTAAGTTGGCGCATAAGGTCAATGTTATTCCTTAGCGCTTGATTGAGCTCGTCGGATGTACTCTCATATTTTTCACTAAGCGTATGGATTTGCACTTGTGTTGTGGGCGCTTCGGGGTCCGCAATAGGAGGTTCAGTTTCATTAGTGGCCGGGATGTCTGCCGGTTGAGGTTGTCGAGATGTACCGGCCTCGACTGCTGCTGAAGAGCCGATTATTGCGTTCTTTGACTTCTTTACCATCGTACGAGGACTCAATAGCAGGTTAAGCAGGGAACCTTAATTTTGACGAAGTCGAGATGGTAATGTGCAAGAAAGACGCAATATCCGAGGTTTCTCAGTGAAAGCACCAAATGTTGACGGCAAAAAATGTCGCAAACACCAAAGATTCCCAATTACTAGGAATTATAAATATGGTCGCACAGACAAGAACATATTTCAAACATAAGCAGTAAACAACACAAGAAATTTATAGTGGTTCGGCCTCAGTAAGGGCATACGTTCACTTTGAAGAGTCGTTGGAATATTATTAATCACTTGGTAGAAATTACAAGGTTGAGACTATCTCACGATATCTCATTACATTCATGCTTCATGATATATGATGTCATAATTATCATATATTGAATAATAAGGAAAAAGACAATCTTGTCCTCCTTCTTTCTCAAAGAGGAGATGCCATTAATGAAGCTTTATGGAGTCTCTAAGCTATAGAATTCTCTCCCTTTGAAGTGTGAGGCCATGGGGTATTTATAGGAAGTGGTTAGGTGGGGGTTAGGTAGAAGTAGGTAGAAATGGGGACCATCTTCCAGAATTCGCGCCTTCTGCAATTAGCCTTCGGAAATTCACACCTGGGCGAGGTGCGAAATTCCGCACCTGTCACGTTCGAAATTTCGCACCCGGCTGGGTGTGAAGCGGATTTTTGGTGAGAGGATTTGTTAAGGCTAGTTGACTCCGTTGGCGCGGCGTTGTAGAGGCGAAGGTGCGAGGTTCTTGCCGGCGGGATCTTTCTTCGGTCCTTGCCTCTGCACTTTCTGAGTTTTGCCCTTGGCCCCGGCTTCACGCGATGGGTTGAGTAGAGCGTTTCTTGAGTACTTTTGGTGACCGGACCAAAAGGCCGGTTAACATTATTACTCAATCAAATTCTTAAAATTTCAAATTCACTTCAAAACTTATTTTAACAATTTCAAGCTTATTAAATCTAGATTTCCAAGTTTAATTGACTCAAAATATTTAACTTCAAGTATACTTAAACTCAAACCATTTACTTAACAAATAATTATAAAATCAATTTATTAAGTTTCAATATCCTAACCAATTTTCATATAAAACTCGTTTCATCAATTTCTAAATCACATCTTAAATCAATTTAGCTTAATTTCGAAATTTTATTTCAATTAGTCATTAAAAAAATTAAGTTATCAATAAATTCCAAACCTTTCTTTTAAACCTTTCTTCATTTAAAATGTTTAAGAAAAAGCTATATTTTTATAAAATATATATTTATACATTAAATTTCTAAATTTTAGATAATATTAAATTATTATAAAAGATTTATTAAATTACTTGTAAAATAATTCAAATTTAAAAACAATACTGTAATTAAAATATTTAAAATAGCTTTGTTAATCAAAATATATTTAAACTTGGAAAAATATTGTAAAAATAGACCAACAATGTTTGTATATAATTTTCTACCTAGGCCAAGTAATACGGATATATCATTTCAATCCATAATTTAAAATTTTGAATCCTAGGTGTATATCATTTCAACCCGCATCCTAAATCGATTCAATTCATTTCCTAAAAATATACAGTGATTTAGTTATGTATCATTTCAACCCATGAGGAACTTGAAATATGAGAATAAATAAATAAACAATACAAATAAAATAAAAAAATCAAATATATACATGAAATTATACATGTCACATATGCACATTCATATCGCATTTATCAGTCGTGTTAAATGTGTGTCATCTGCGTACAACATAAAATAAAATTTCCTAAAACAATCCTATACATTTCAAATGCGTTAAATTCACTTTTATAAAAATATAAGTCAAGTGTGAGATAAACTCGCCTTTCGTGGCATTGAATGAAAACATCAAAAGGATGGACATGGAATGAAACGATGACTTCCAAGCACCACTCAGAATTAGGGCTGTAAATTTTGTATGAATGTTCGACGTCCTTTCGTGTCCGTGACCGAAATATGTCTGTTCGAGTCTGTTCGATTCCCATTTAGGACACGAGTTAGGACAGCAAAATTTGTACAAGAATAAATCACGTCTGGTCCGTGTTCATTCGAATTTGTCTGATTTCCTTATAATTTGATATATAGTTGAGAGGAAACCTAATAAAATCTATAAAATATGATATAAATAGCCATGTCCGACCGGGTCCACTCGTATCCGTGTCCGGAAAACGTATGTCCGTGTCCGAACGATTTTATCTAGGACACGAATTAGGACAAGAAGATTTATCCGAGAAAAATTTCGTTCGGTCCGATTTTTTAGGATAGAAACTGAACACACCTCCATCCGGTCCAGTCCGACTGGTTTACACCCCTACTCGGAATTGATTCAAATTCGATAGTAACTCAATATTTTATTTTTATAAGAGGATGATGAAACTTCTTAGCAAAACAACATGGAAATTGTATTTTTGAAACAATTTTCGAAACACTTTTTTTCTTCTTTAAATAAAAAACAAAACCAATAGAAATGCACTAGACTATTCACCAACATATATCCACAACAAATGATACTTTAACCTATACATTTTAAACTCAACTCGATATGCACTAAAAACACAGCATTAATAAAATCACAAAAAAACTCATGTGTGCAATAACACAAAAAAACACATAAACCAAACTCACGCACACAACTAGGAGAGAGGACAGGGCACTAACTTGGCCATGGCCAAACTCAGCATGGGTGGAGGGTATGGGAGGATGGTTTGAGGTAGAGAGGGGTCGGCATTGGTCAAGAAGTGAGGCACTGGTTATTGGGTTCAAGTCTCGGTGTTAATGGATTAAGTTCGAGTTTCGTGGAGAGCAAGGGGTCACGACAAACTTGGGATCAAAGAAGGGGAGTCGACGATGCTGGTCTGAGTGGCCGGAGGGGTCGGTTCTGGTGGGTTGCGGGTAGCATATAAGTTCAGGTTTGCTCGGGTTCTCGGGTTTCAATGCTAATAGGTTTGGGGAGGAGTAGGGTTTTTTAGGTTTTGGGGGACTAGGAGGGTCGCGATGGCTTGATAGTGTAGCACTGGAGGTGGGTGTTCAAGGTGGCGGCAGGCACATCATTAGCGATAGAAGGGGAGGCGATCCCGGTAGGTATGAAAGAGGATAGAGCAGCATTATATTTTTTCACAAAGAAGAAAGGTAGTCAGAAAGAAAAAAACCACAAGCTTTGGGAATTGAAAGGGTATTATTAGGATTTGGAAATGAAAAGGAACAAAAGGTTAGGCATAAATAAAAGGACGGATTTGAAACATAATGGCTTGGAAATTTAAAAAGAGGATGAAGGCTTTAGAGACAAAAACAAAAAGGAAGTTATTTTTTGTAAAAGAAAACGAATGGTTCTTCCTTTGAAATCCCAAATTCCAAAATGAAAGGATAGTTTAGGAAAACAAAAGAACGAATTTTATTAATGAGGTATGAATGGATTTCAATGGATAAAACATAGATCTAATTTTTGAAATTGAAAATAAGGAATATGAAAATGTATTTGCTAATCTAATTAGAAAATGTAAAATAAGGATAGGACCATGCAATTTATTCACGTAAGAGGAACCCTTCAAATACTAAATGTAAATAACCCACTTAACAGTTATATTCAAGCAAGCCTAATAAACACAACCCAAATCTTATGGACCAATACGCTATATACCGGTCCATTAATCAAAGAAAAATAGAGTTGAAATACAAACAAATATGTCATCAATAATGCACGTTTTTGTAGTGGAAATCGTGGATATTGAGCAAACGAAATCAAATTTCAATGAAACGAAAATTGTCGAACAGCTAGAACTCAGTATAGATTAATAATAAAAAAATACTTTCAAAATTTCAAATTTTTTAGTTTCAGCTCAAATTCAAATTACTGACTAACTTGATCAGAATTGACTTTTATAGAAAATTTTCCATTTTAATAGTTTTGAAAAACAAATTGTACAATAATGCAAATTTAATGTTTAAATTAAAAAAATTTAAGAATGAATTCAAATTCAAATTCAAATTATAATTCTTAATTTAATTTGTTTAGTAAATAAGATTTGAAATGATAAACATTGTTTTATGTTATCAATTTATATATTTATATCAAAAATCAAATTCATTAATTCATAAAATCCAAAATAATTTGATTTTAAATATAGAAACCAAAATTTAAATTTAGATCATTAAATATAATTCACTTAAAAATTCAGGTTATTATGGGGATAATTCCCATATGCTAAAATCCCACATAACCATTATTCTGCCATTTCCCCCATATAATTATTATCAATTATATTCAATTATCGGAATAACTATGAGTAAAGATGGAAATAACAGAATTGCTAAGTTTATGCTCAACAAGCCCTGTAATGCTAGGCTTGTAAGTAATGATAAGATTGGAGAAGTCCAATTTTATCTTTGGGGAGTTTAGACCCCTAACATTGCATGGGTTGATCGTCATTATTTAAAAATTATAATAAATAAAGGATACTCAATCCTGTTCCATATATGATTTGGAACAATCTGCCTCTATATTCTTTGATTTCTTCGTCCCCTTCCTTTTAGTAGCTGCTTTGTCATGTTTTTTAGATGGTCTTCCCAGTTTGGGATCTTATAATGTATCTTGTCTCATAACTTTTTTTTTACTACCTTTATAGCTGTAATCCAGAATATCATGCATGCTCTTCTTTTTGCTTTTTTTTTTCTTTTTGATTGTATTCAGGTGCGAAGATAATGAATATAGTAGAAGAGCACCTTTTTTTAGTTAACTTTTCAAGGTCTTCAGAACTGGCTATTTCACAACAAGGCTTAGCCAGATCCACCTTTTTAGGAGAAATAGAGTTCAGATTAATCGAATTTTTATTTGAATCTGTAATAATACTTTGCTCTTCCAGCAGAGCGGATTGAACCATGAACTTACTCTATTATCCTCTTTGCATACATGCATGTCTTTTGTTTCTTGAATATTTTTTCCAATACCTTGATCGTTCATTATTTCAGCAGGAGAAATTTGATATTTCTATTCAATGTTTTTAGAGGCAAAATCAACTTTTTCTTTAGAAGATATATCTAGTTCTTGGGCACTTCCTTCTTTGTTTTCAAAAGAATTGAATATGAATCTTTTTCTAATGAATTTTTGGTTGTTGAATGTTTAATATTTTCAAAAAACTAGATTTTATCTAATATTTTTATAACCTAAGTTACAAGAAACTATACTCTGGTCTTTTGGTGAGCCAATTTCAGAAATATTCGCTTTCTTGCTTTGACCAGAGAGATTTTTGATAGATTCTAAATGAGATACTTCAGCGATTCCAAAATGGTTTTCAACTAATTTCGCAATTGGAATATTTATAGTAAAACTGTCCATTGAAACTTGTTTTGATTGACAGGCTTCAGTTGAGGTCCCAAAACAAATACATTTCACACATCTCGGTTGGATCCATTCATAATCTATTTTTTGAGTAATATTCTCTCCATCATACATGCTAATATAGACTTCTTCTGGTAAATATGAATCGGCCCAGAATTCTACAAGAATTCTGGAATAACTAAGCCAGGATTCTGTAGCAGTTGGTTCATCCAACTTAAAGGGAACCCCAATAGCGCTAGCAATGGATCTAAAGGCTTCCCTATCCCAAAGTTCCAGATTAAGCTCTGTTAGTCTGATCCAAATAGAGAAAGTATAAAGGAGATCTCTGTCAAAATTCATCTTCTTGGACCATTTCTTTAAAATGATAAGCTTTCCATTGATAAAATATGGACCTCCATTAATCACTTTGCCGCAATCATTAGTTTTAAATGTTAAAAAACCCATTATCATGAGTGTATATGTCAAATTTACCCATAGGCTTCCATGTTTTAAGAACAAACGCCTTAAAATGATGATAAGACGGTCTTGGACCAAATATATAGGCGAAGACTGAATTACTCCAATTTTCGTCTGTCATTTTCCCTACTGCTTCTTTAATTGCAATGATTTTCTTATCAACCAATTTAAATAGGGGAACATAATCTAAATCAAATGCAGAAGACTGCATACCACCATTCTTAACAAGATCTGCGTAAGTAGAGTAAGAGCCCTTACCGAATGTTTGGTTAGCGTTCTACCCAGTCAAATAATGAGGCTTAGGCTGGATGTTTCCTGACTTTTGAATAGAGGAGGCTGCCCTTTCCGCCTTCTTTTTAATAGGGATATTAACTTTAGATCTAGATGTTTGTGTAGAATTCTTGATCTTTGCTATTTGAAATATTTTCCAATTTCGAATAGTTTGAAATCCATCTTGATCTATATCAGGAGGCAACTCCTTTTCAAGAGGAGGAGGAAGGTTAGAGGAAAAAGGAAGATGGGTTGGAGAACTAGTTGAAGCTAAAGCGCCTTGAGAGGTTTTCTAAATCTTCTTTCTACAATGTGTAATTAAGTTAACTTAATGATGTAATTAAATTAGTCAATTATTATTTTAGATTCGTGATACTTGTAAATGAAATAACTTAATCATATTAGAAACTAGTTAATTGCATGCTGGATTTGTATTGGAATATCTTGAAATTTTGATTACATATGTAAAATAAAATTTGTTGCGCCATTTTGGTGTAAATCCTACCTAAAGTGACCTAATTTAAAATTAGAGTTAATAGCTTTAAAATTATATTATCATGGGCCTAACGCGTAGATCCAGACGTTTTAATTTGTTGAAGGGCCAAATTACAAAACGTTAACCTTACAAATAAGGGGGTATGGTCTTCAAATTACACAAGTCTTTGCTACTCTCAAACCATGGTCTATGGAGAGCTAATTTCAGATTAGGGTTTGTGTCTATTTGGAAGACCAAACCAAATTCATCTTCTTCCTAGCAAATAACTATGGACTCATATACTACAATAATTAGCCACGAATTCAGGTACGTTTCTGCGAATTTATATATCTATTCTTTGATTTGTTCTTAATTAAATCAATATAGTTTACATATTTAAATTTAGGGTTTCATGATTGATTATTGATAGAGTACGTTGGAATACTAAGTGCTATCAGAGCTATCTATGATTAACTTATACGTGAAACTTTTGATTTATGATTTAAAACATTAAAAATATATCTTTTTTAAAGATCTAAAGTGATGGCTCATTAGTTGAACATTTCCTTTAGATTTAAGGTAACCAGTCTCATTTCATGTGATTCATCCTTTTTTTATTCACATTTGTTAATAGAGTTTAAGTCTTCAATTTCGTTTGATGGGAACTGTTAGACCAAAAAATGGCACTGGCACCTAAAAAGTTATGTTTAGAGCATAGAATACGAAGAAATGAATGAAAAAGCAAGAAAAGGCAAGTAAACAACATTTTTATAACGGTTCGGCATTAACGAGCCTACATCCACTTCGTAATCTCTCAATAATGTCAGAATATCGAAGTTACAATGAATGAGATTGTCAGAGTCTCTAACACAACACTCTTTCGATTGATTATTTTGAATTACAATCATAAATATCACTCGTCGCTCCAAACTTCACATAGCCAAAAAAGTCCTTAATTGTCTCCACAATGATGTATTCATAGGCGTAGCAGTAGACCGGTTCGTAGGTCGAACACGTGGCACCCGAGCTTTGCTTTTCGTAGGGAGTGGTTATAGTTAGGAAACTGTAATATGAAGATAGTGGGCCGGTTCATGAACACGTGGTGCAAATCCCAAAAGTTGTCCAGACCCATGCTCGAGCCCTAATTGTCTCTATCAGTGGCAGCTCATAAGGTGACGACCTTGCCAAAAGGCTGGTCAACATTTTACCCTCCAAAAGTACATTGCATGTCAGATAGGTGTACTTTGAATAAATCGAGATGAATCTTTTTGGAATTCCATTCATTCTTGAGAACGCAATGTCAAGTTGTTATGTCTTCTTAAGTAGTTCCGACACTTAGACTCTTTCCTGTACAAACAACTTATTATATACCACACTGCTTTCATTGTTGCTTATCGGGCCAAAGTCTGCGCCGAAGTAGTTGACATGATCAAGTAATCATTTAAGCCTCGTTGAATAAAGAGATCAAATTCTTTACCATAAGTCCTGTTGGATCGTTGGCTCCCGACTGTGATTGTACACATATAGGTCGCTGCCAAATGATGTCGTCTTCCCGTGTAAGTCAAGCGCATGGTCGATCAGACCTTCTTTCACGTACAAGTCAATGTGTGGAGTAGTTATCCAAGTCATAGGGTAGTATAAGAATTTTTGGGCTTTGAGAGAGCATCTGGACTGTTGGGATGAAGCACATCAAAATTTGCATATGAATTTGATGTTTGTACTTGGCTTCTGACTATCCCGACACCAGGATATTAATCTAGGAATCCAAGGTCGCATTAAAGCATAATAATAAGATGTCAGGAAACCACAATCACTGCGGAGCGTATTAATAGAAAATCAGAAATCCATTATCGCATCATACCATAATAAAAGAAACCCACGATCGCTTCGGATCATTTTATAGTTCAATTATCACATATAAGTAAGTACGAGATGTTGTTGAAACCATGCGAGCCAGTGTCTGGTATGATCGTCAAAATCATAAGGCTATAGAGAAGTTTATCGCACTTTCCATTCGATGTAGTTGCGATTAATGTCTTTGAAGTCGCGCTTGACCCGTAAGATAGCTCGCTTGAACAGGCAAGACAAATCATGTCATATTTTAGAGATATAGTGTATATGTTTTGAATCATGCGCCAAGTTAGGGTCTTGTTCAAAGCCAGTATATGATTCGACACTTGTGCTCCTAGTGCTAGTGGAGGATAAGCAAATTCAATGCTTATGCCCCCAGCGTCAGAGGGGGTTGAGCTAAGTCATTTGAACATCCAGGCCTTAAGCCTATCTACTTTCCGTCTTTGTATCGGCTTAGAGCTATGGGTTTAACAATCTTACCTGACCCAAGTCCTTTTATACCCTCTCTCGAATTAGTGATGGTTAGATTTGAATGCACGAATGGTTGAATCACATTCGCTTAGGCGTCGACCCTTCACTTTAGTCAGAAAGTGAGGATTGCCTCATCAAGCTTTAGCTAACTTAATTACCGTTATCTAATTAGTTGTGAAGTTGAGCAAGCTCATAAAGATGCAAATGAATGAACGCCATTTGGGAGTTAATCGAGCCCCTTTGTTCATGCTGCAATACAGCTCGAGATAGTCATCACAAACTCGCTGAGTTTATTCCTCATGCTTAGCTCCATTAAGCATAACAAACAAGGTTGTAGACTTGATCACTAAACAAGTTCTCCCTAGAACCGCATAATCCTATAATTATATTTCGCAGCTCTTCTCTTGCCTTTATTTGTTTCAGAGTTGGATGGTCCTCCATCCTTTGTCATAAAAACATCAAGATCGTCCATCTCGACGTTAGCATTCTCTTATCGCAGGAATCTATCTGCCTCAGAGCAGTATTCACCAAGATTTTGGGCGGATTTCATTGTAGAGACATTTTAAGCCCAGTGGATTGCACAAATTCCTGATGCCCCATGTGAAAGGGTTGTGACTAATATTATCCACATCGTCTTGAGATGTGCCTCCTCAGGAGAATCACCGAATAATGTTGGCAATTTGACTTACGTCTTCAAGGAATTGTTTCTAGTTGTCCCATTCAATGTTGGTTCCTTAGCTTGAAGTCTTAAAGTGAGTGGAAGCCGGTCTTGGGCTTCTTGGTTCCATGTATGTAGTAGCTGTCAATCAGGATTTTGCACATGATGAAAAAAGTGTCAAGTCAAGTTGAATCCCATGTATTATACTGTAATGTCGGCGACGTTTGCATCGAATGCCTAAGTGACGAGCTTTCCATTCAATGTACTAGCAGTTCGTCACTTGTCATTTAATTCTGGATGATGATCAATTGCACATACATATGTGTGTTAATCTTGAAGAGTCGTCATTTTAGCTGTAGTCTGGGATGCTGCAGAACTCTGAGGATAATATATGTACATAGAATAATCAGGCAGTTGAATTGTGCTGCTTGAAGATAGCATCATGTGCCCCCAACCATTGGGTTTTTGTTAAGGAGTAGGTGTCATATCCATATCTTCTTTGGATCCATACTCTATTTCAGAATTGTAAACTCGAGTTAGACGTAGAATGATTTGCTGGTACTCTTCCCATTCTAATATCTAGTCTCCTATTTAGGCTCTAAGGATTGGTGTTAGGTGGCGGAAGGTCATATTGTAGTTTCCTCAGGTGCTCCCACTTGCCCCCTGCACCAAGGGATAAGTTGAAGACAAAGTGGTTGTGCAACACCCAATAAGTGTATGAGATAGGACAGTTTATCCATCTTCGATCGTATGCGAACCTTCCAGTCGGGAAGTAGGTCGGGAATAACAAATGGATGGTCACTCTGCATCCATTTCATGGTCCTCATGTAGCCTGTCAGGATCAAAGCATAAGTTAGATACAGGAAAATAAGTTATGCGTTTGTAAATACTTTCAACGGTTATGTCCCCAGTCCGCGTGTAACAACAAAAGATAAGTGACTAGATCACACCAATTTAGAATCTAGACATGCATGCGTAAAAAAAGGCATTGCTTTCAAAGCTTAAATGATTGGGTTATACAAGTGCTCAAGTCATTGCATTTTCCATTCAGTGTACTTGCAAGGTGATACTCATCATTGTACTTGAGCTATAGGCCATTACACATGGGCATGTATGTCGATTTGAGATATCACTCTCAAGGCTTCCTTTCGGTCATTGCCTTAAGTCGTGTGATATGTTATTGAACATCCCACTCTCAAAGCCTCCTTTCGGTCATTGCCTCAAGTCGCGTGGAAAGTATAGCATTAGGTATCAGCGCCAGCTCTCTGAACGTGGCCCATTGTTGTTGTGGCAAGTGCAGCCCTTGCCTCTTTGCCTTGCATCTTCACATAAACTTGCAAATTGAATAGAATGAGTCATTTAGTTTGCAAGTTACTAAGCCAACTTTGATGTCACAAGCAAGTCTATCTTGAGATGGAAATAAGTTAAGTGCTAAGTTTTCTCGCTTAGATTAATTAAATGTCATAATGTCGTGTGTCGCGCTAGGGGAAATATACTGTATATCCCCTTAATTAACTTTGAATCATGAGTTACGTCTGACACACGTTCGAAATTATCTTAAAAGCCTATGCACATGCCCCTAACATCGGTGGGAATTAGGCTAAGTCACTCGGACATCAGGTCTGTAAGTCTTTTATACTCCTATCCTTGGACAGAGGATGATGGAGTTTGTGTAGACATCGTAGTGTCTTCCTTTATACTCTCCCTTCGTCAGTTAGGGTTAGAACTGAAGACTACATGATTCGTCCTTTATATTCCCTTCCAAGTCATGAGAGTTAGAGTTGTGGACGTCGTGATTTATCTTTATACTCTCCGTCCGTCAGTCAGGGTTATAGTTGTGGATGTTATGTTCGTCCTTTATACTCTCCCTTCATCGTTCAGGTTTAGAGTTGTGGAGTCGTGATTCGTCCTTTATACTCTCTCCCAAGTCATCAGAGTTAGAGTTCTGGACGTCGTGGTTCGTCCTTTATACTCTCCCTTTGGCATTCGGGGTTAGAGTTTGGAATCGAGTGGTCTTAAATCTTGGCACACCCATCACACTCGTCCTGGGTTTATACTCTTGTCTAAGCTCTGAGGATTAGAGTTATTCAGGAAGATAGTCAGATCACATTTACCTTGGCGTTATTCCCTTTGCCTTCGCGTCAAAGGTAAAGATCGCCTTGAGGATGGTCGGGTCACATCCATGTTGAGTTTATACTCCTCCCGTCATGAGCATAGGCAATATTTAACTACGTCATGGGGAGAGTGGTCGAGAAATACTCATTCTCATCTTAACATTTCTCTTTTGTCTCCACGTCAAAGGCAAAAGTTGTCAGGTGGACGGTCGTGTCGTGTCCGAGCTGAATTCGGTCCGTCGTCTCAAGAGCACAGGCATTGTTCTAATGAATTGTCAGCTCATGTTCATCCTAATGTCATTCTCTTTCTCCCATGTCAAAGGAAAAAAGGTCATTGTGCAGCTCATAGGATTGCGCCTCTGTCACAACTGCGCTCTTCCCGTCGGATCAGGGGATGGAGTTTGCGATCTATTAGGTGGTCATGTCACACCCAAATATATCTCTATATTTTTCTCGGTGAATCGAAGGCTAAAGGTTGGGGAGGACTCATAAATATGCTCATGTATGGTAGCACAGTTGAACTCATGAGCGTTTGTTCTCTTGCCTCCTACGTCAAGGGAAAAATGTCATTAGGTGAATGGTTGAACTCTGTCTTTGTTATATTGTTGGAGTCAGGTCAAGAGTAAGCATGTGAACAGTCGAATCATGTACACCAAGGCTTTGCGTTCCCCCGATCAAACTAGAGGAGGACTAATTGGCACTAGACTTTGGGTACCTGCATCATTCATATACAAATCCTAATGAGTTAGTCATGTCAATAACTCAAAAATCGTATAAAGGTAAAATGCATGATTGGAAAGTAAACATGCTGACGGGCGGTGTTGTCTCCTCTATCTGGATATATGTAATGTGTTGGCATCGAGCATAGAATCTAGCCATATGGGCGGTCGAACCAGATCCATTTGAAATTGGATTCTGACTATGAAATGCAAAGATAAATGCACAATTGTCTTAAGGTCTGCTACACATGAGCCAAGAAGTGGATGGTCATATTAGATCCACCTTAAGCTATAAATCTTCCTTCAAACGGAGGGCACGGTTTGGTAAACGAGCAGTTCGGTTGGGCTCATTATGGCAGTTTTGCGTAGTCCTGCATACGGGTGTTAGAAGTCTGATTTGTAACAGATTCCGAGTACCTACACCATTTACACATAATTCATATGAGTTAGCCACATTAATAACTCATAAAGCATGGAAAGATAAAAGACAGGTTTAAAAATAATCATGTTAAAGGAATGAGTAATATTCTAAGTGAAAATGGCATCACATATTCTTTGCCAACCCATTTTTCTTCATTCTGTCTCTACTAGGAGATGACTACTAAAGCTTTAAGATGATAGAGGATATCTTTTCAGATTATCATGGGGGCGGAAGTCCCAAGAATGTATAGACCTTGATTGGGGTCCTGGAGTGATAAAGGTAGTTAGGCAGAGTCGGTGGCGAAGGATGAGATTGTGTTTTCTTTGAATTGCCTTCTTGCTCCCATGCAAGGGGCAAGGAAGAAAGGTTCAGATAGTTGGATCAACACTGCTAATTTTATCATCTCATCTTGTCGGTGTTATGATGGAAATCAACAAGAGAGTAAAGACCCCATGCTTATAGAAACTTCACAATTTCCATGTTCGAAAGTGGAATATTGAGGCTAGGAAGATAGATATGCCTCGTCCATTCGCAGCTGTTCTTCGGTCCCACGTCAGGAATAAGAGCTGATGCATAGACAATCAATTAGCATCCAGGCTTAAGTGTTTAAAACCTTTAACTTGCCAAGTTCCGGGCAAGGCCAAAGTCGTTGGCCATACTTCAGATACAAATACTGCCATGCAATGGCCAAAGTCGTTGGCCATACTTCAGATACAAATACTGTCAGGCAAGGCAATGATGTATCAACTTTGGATTAGATAATGGAATCATGAGCAATTCATGCTAAGATTTTCGAGTTGCCCTCTGCGTCTGGGGAACGAGTCAATCGACAGATGATCAAAGGAAGTCGAAATGTGAATCTTCACATTCTAATACTAGAACAATGATCGTTAGACGTCTCATTCATATGCATCTTACGTTAGATAGTCGGCTGACTACTGCTCTTGAAGCATTATTCAGTGCAGTGAACTTGGCAATGAGATTTGTCGTTGTTTATCCCGGGATAACCTTTCAAGGGAAATAAGTAACGTCGAATTTTTCCAATTCAGTGTTATATTTTGATAGTCCTTAAGATGCCTCAGGTCGCTGTAAGGCCTTTCGTACCAGTTAGTTGATTCTTATCGGCTTTAATCTCAAGCTCTCATCTCTAGCCTGAGGTTTCATGGTAACCGATGAGCAGTCAAGTTACTCTCATCTTTATGAGGATCCATAGCCCCAATCATGGATATTGGAATTTCAATTGGTACCTGATTCTGGGTATCGAAGTATGTTGCTTTAGCACTTATCGGGTGAAACCAATCGTCATCAATTCGGTTGATAGCAGATGGTAAATGCAAAGGTTTGCTAGGTTCCTCGCGGAGTGAGTTGCAGGACATAAGTCCTTCACTAGCTATATGAGTGAGGTGTATTTTTGGAATGCAAAGGATCCTTGGACGCTTTCTAGTATTCCGTCATTGAAAATTATCGTCATAAAGGTCATCCGCGTCATCTTCGGAATAGGGCCCAGACAACACCATATCATTGTCATTTGAGATTTGGCCGCTTGGACAGGTTTAAGTCCTATAAACCAAATGGTCACTATTCATTTAGGAACAATATCGGCTGCATTGGTGGAGGCTATACACCATTGGAACCCTTGAAAAGTAGGTTGTTCGGAAACAATCTTTCTCTCATATACTGTCATGGTTAGCATGCTAAATCTGGTCAGGAACTCCTCACATTGAATAACATCTTTAAATAGGGGTCATGGCTCTATGAAGGATCCTAGTCATTGCCATTGTGTTGTTGACATTCTCAGACTAACCGCTGAGTTTTGGTTGTTAAGCTTTGATGATCATTGTTATCCACTGAAAAAAAATTAGTCCTTTTTCTCGAGATTTTGGCCGTACGTGAATTTTTTTTTTTCCAAAAATAACCCTGTCTTGGGTCGATATGCAAGGGATCAAAAATAGATAACGGCTCGAGTCGAGTTGAGACTGTTCAACCCGGAGGCTCCTATTTATATTCGACCCGAAGGCACATTCTATCCGGAGGTACATTTTTCCTGAAGCATATTCGATCCGATCTAGAGGCTCTTATTATAATCTGTTTAAATCGATTTATGAGATCGATTTGCGGTAGCGACAACTGATATATCGTCATTGATGTTAAAACTTAAAATTTGAATTAAATTGTGAAATTTAATATTTGGAATACGTTTAACTAAACATAACTGAGGATTAAATTTTGTGATATAATACACAAATTTATTTCGTTCATTTTGATTTGGTTAAACAATTAACAAATTGTTAAAAGTTAAACGTTGTCAGAATTCAGGCGAATTTGAGCTAAAAATACTATACAATATTCTAAGAGTAATAATATTTTTCTTTTTCCAAAATTCAAAAGTTATTGTTTTAAATCTTTAATTTTGGATCAAAAACACAAAAAAGCAAATAGTGTTTGTTTTTCATCTCGATTTGTCTCTTATCTTTATTTCTTTTGTTCATGTGTTTGCATATTTGAATTCATCTAGTATCTTATGTCAAAGGAAACATAAATAACAACATACTTTATAAAAGATAACAATACGAAAGGAAAAAAAGAGAAAATTACATCGAAAAGGGCAGATACATGTGTGAAACCTTCCACGCATTCAATTCCCTCTTCTTTTTCTTATTTTCTTTTCCTCCTCCTTATTTTCCTTCATATGATAATCCAAATCGACAAAAAAGTAAAAAAAAAATCGACAATGGAAATGCAATTTCGATCTTCTGTCCTCATCACGCGAGCTTTGTCGGCCTTCATCACGCCGACCCTTCCCCACTACAACCAGAGCCACCTCTGCTGTATAATGCCTTGACCGTGCGACCCACTGGCTCCGCTCCTTCCATCGTTAAAACTCAAAATAGGTAAAAAAACCTAAATCGAGATTTTCACCATCGACTTCAACTTTCACCCTTGGCGTTCCTCCACCAACCACAACCTTTTGGCTTTCCCATATCATATGCACGCAATTCTCTTACTAAAAAAACAACGCCTATCAGGATATAAACTTGCTGACTGAGGATATAGCTCAGACCGAGCTTCACCGATTAGTATGGCTAAAGGAAAGCTTAGGTGTGTATATATATATATATTCCTTCTTATTTTAATTAATAAATTAATAAGTAAACATTTATTTCAATTTAGGTTAAGGCTGAGATTTATTTTGGTTTATGGTGTAGGAATTGCGATTGTTTTAGATTTCATAGTGACATTGGATTTAATGGTTTGCCATTATCGTTAGAACATTATGCTAGTTGTAACTCGCTTCGCTGGCTTGTTGATTTCGAGTTTATATATATGTAAGTATATACATACGTATGTATGCGTATATGTGCGTGAAACTAGATGATATATATTCGTCGAGATCTCACTTCCAGTCGTGTTAAGTTTGCTGTCCTCAACTTCATCTTGCCTCGAAATGTGAGTTCCCCCCACTCACGACTAGTTTATTAATAATTGAATTAAATATTCGAAAAATTAAATGAAATGTTAGAATTTCTCTATAAAACCTATAATTTTTTGTTATGTGAATTGGTCACATGTAACAAACACACTATCGATATATATGACACGATATGGATGCGACCTATGTATGTGATGTTTTTGTATTTTCTTAAATTGCAAATTTCCTATAGATTTAGGAAAAATCACTATGGGTTGAAATGATACATACCTGAATGACTATACAGATTTAGGAAAAAAAATTGAATTGAATTGGGATTCGGGTTGAAATGAGATAATACTCGAAAAATTAATTAAACGGGTTGAAATGATATATAACCAATTTACTTGACCACAGGATAGAAAATTATATACGACGCCGTGGTCAATAAAAACTACTTAAAATTGTTATTAGTATTTATCAATCTTATTAAATTCATTTTTGAAATATAAATTGAATATTGAGTTTAAAATATTTCTTGAGATAAATTTAACTAGAATTTATAATTTTGAGTAAAATTTGATTCAATGAAATGATGTTTCAAAATTTATTAAGGTTAAAAATTTAAAACTTAATTTAACTGGATTTTTATTTATAAACCAATTTAGTATAATATAACTTAAACTTAAATCATATGTTAATTTAAAATGGTTTTAAGTTAATATAATGGATTTTGTCTTAAAGATTTAACTTGAAAGGTTTAACTAAATTTATTGCGAAGTAAAAAATTTAAATTTATAGCTTTAGTAAATTTTTCTTTAGGAAAAATTAAACAATCAAATTTTATTAGATTTATAAACATTTAATAAATGGAAGGGTTTGATTTTATTAAAACTTTTACTTGATATGAGATTCTATTTGCTAAAATAATAAGTTTGGAATGCTTTTTGAGAAATTTACTTAACAAGTAAACTTTGAATGACGGTTGAAATATAAACGAAGTGAAATGGACTAAGAAGACAATTTATAAACCAAATTAGCGATATGATATAGGAATGAAATTATACTAAAAATTTGAAATTTGTACTTGTTAAATGCATGTTGATTTGTACAGGAATTTGAAATCTGAAATAAATGATAAGTCGAATTGGGAAATATGAATAATCTGTTTGGATTGGATTAATATATATACCAATGTTACGGCACGTGCTTTGCGCGTGAATAATTTGTTTACAGATATACAATGCTCGTTCAAAAAAAAATGGCTTATATGTATATTTTAATGTTAAAAACATTTTTTTTAGTTTTTATTTTTTATTTTAATATTGCGGTATCCTACAATTTTTAATGTGACCTTCGTTTGATTATTAATTAATAAAAAATAAATTTGTATATAAAGACGATGTGTTAGATCCTAATTTTCATGCAACATTAAGATGCGTTAATATTTGTAGATGGATATTTTGAATTTATATATAAAGTTTATATTTAATCCTACTTTTAAGTGATATAATGATTTAATAATATTTATATGTTAACATTTTGAATAATTAAATGAAATTAATTTGTTTGATCCTATATTTTAGTAATATTAATATTTATAATATATAAGGGCATTTTCGGTAATTCAGGTTTACATCAAAAAAGTGTGACACAAATGTATAACAACTATTAATAAAGATATTTAATACTATTAAGATTTTTATTATTTATATAAAACTATCATGTTTAAACAAAAACATTCTTTACCATTGGTTTCAAAACTATTTTTCAACTACTTAACTCATTTTTCCTATTTATTAAAAAATCAAAATTATTTGAACTATTTCAACAACACTATTTTATATTAACTTATATATATTAACTATATTAAATTTAACTATTTTAATCCTATTTTACTATATCAAATAAGACAAAGTCCAATCCAAGTCAATAGATCTGTTGTGATTAAATGAAGATCTCATAGTAATAACGATATTGGATAAATAGAAATCTAAACGTGAATTGTTTGATAAGAAACAATTTGAAATATAAGATTTGAAATCTGAGTTGAAACTAAAACTGAATTATTTGGATAATTGATTTAAAATCGATATGCGAAGTTAATCGATTTTCGATATGGGAATATAATTTCAAATTTGAAATATGACCACGATGTGAATAATGAAAATGTTTAGTTGCTAAGGAGATCGGAGTCAGTATTGTCATACTATGTGCCAATACCGATGCCATTTTAACAACCGTGCACGTGGTGGTGAATCCAGAAGGAAGCAGGATGGTTTGGAAATGATTATTGGATTTAAAGAAAGAGAACGATGATGGATAGCCTTGACGTTTGGGTCATGATTAAAATGAATAAAACAAGAACTATACCATGACTAAGTGAGGCTTGCACCTCCCATCAAACTCGCTTCTTCGATACCATCTCTATTACTTTGTGATAGATTTGGGCACCCTTTAGATTATGGGAGTGTGTAGTCAGGCGGGCGGTAGTTGCGTCTATGCATTATTATCGGTTCGGGAGTGTAACTAATAGAATCCCACCTTGGATATTGCCTCGCATGCCTTTTCATATTTATCTTGATCGATCCCCTTCCGATTTTGATTTGGTGTTGTTTTATATGGAGTGCCCTATGATAATACCAATTCCGTGAATTACGGTGATGTATATACTACAACACTTATAAACGGTGTAAGGGTAATATGGTAATCACGCTTATGCTATTTTAATATATTTACATTACTGAGTAGACACTATTATAATAGCATATTATATTATATGTATCTTGTTCTACGGATCCTTAAAGGACGGAATCTCAAACATCCTTTAAGTTATTTGCATTTCGATAAACATTTCACTTGAGTTGATTCACTTATTTGAGAATGTTAGCCTGACTCGAGTGTTTTGTTTTAAAAAATGCTCGGGTCAGACTGAGTATTTTAGCTTTGGAGATTTGTCAGTGGAGCTAGGGATTTCTAATGTATAGCCATCTATCATCTTATATTTCATTCAAGTCATTTATTCATGTATTATTCTGTATTTAACCTTTCAAAGTTTTTGTATTATTTCTGTACTTTGATCTATATAAATTAAAAGATTTTGTATTCTTGTATAATATCTACTTCCACTGCAAGATATTCTGTGTTTTCTGGGATTGTGATTCTATGATATTCATTTTACCCCCATGGCAACTAACAATTTGTTGTTTCGAACGATTTGAGTCGGTTTAATTATTGATTTAAAACGATCGAAAAGGCAGGTCGTTACATAATTCTATAAGTCGTTTAATTCAGGAATTTACATATGACATTTAATGTATGATTTATCATGTCTCATACCATTATACTTATTAAGGAATCTCATCAATATAACGACTTACATAGAGCAAAAAATTATGACAACTAAGATTAAAACTTGTTGTGCCATGGTTATAATTTTGGGATTTCATTTTAAATTCCATATATATTGACAGTCTTCCTCCATAGAAGCCCACTTCGATTATTACCAAATCGAATTCCATTCCATTCTAATTTTTTTATTAAATTGGAAAACTTTACTTTGGAAATTTCCATTAATCTTAGTTAAAAGATTTATAAATTCCAAATCACATTTAACTGTTAATCGGGTTAAAGAACGAATGTCTTTAAAAAAACAGTTCACGAATTCACATTCCATTTTATTTCAATTACTAAATATAACTGGAAACTCTAATAATCTTAATTAAAAGATTTATTCTTTTCACATGGGGTTTAAGAATAGGGTTACTGAAGACATCATTCACAACAAACCAAAAATCCACTTTAATATTAAATATAAGGCTCTAAACAGAAATTATATCGGCTTACATTCAATATCAAATTCTAAAACCAACACATATCGTATGGGGAATAACGATATATATCTATCTTCCAAATTCCTCCACAATATCTGTATAGTCACGGAATCCAATATCGGAATATCCCGAAGATGATTTCTATTCAAATCTATTCCAATTCATACGTTGGAAAATTCTGGTTAGATTAAAATCATTCAAGCCCAATTTATTTATTTAAAAACATTGAATTAATATTATAGTTAATAACTAGTGCATTTTGATAAAAATATATTTTTTATCTTTACAACGTGGAATTTTTCATCCCAATTCTTTCCAAATCATCAAAGCCCGTACAGTCAGTTTCCAATAACGGCTACCGAACTGCATCCATAACGACCTTTTTCCAAATTTGATTTGGACATAATTCCAAATCCAACTGTTAGATTTCAAATCTCTTATATTCATTGGAAAGATCTTTTCGATACGAACCAAGAGGTTCCGGTTTTAGGAGAATCCGACGGTTGGATCTCCCGTAATATCAATTCGAAGTCAATGGTCGAAATTTGCAAACGGTCGCGGCGCGTTCTATTCAGGCCATTAAATGTATATAGTATATATATTATATATATGTCATCAATTTCCATTTAAAACGTATTTTATAAATCGTTTATAAATTCATTTTAAAACAATTCCCACTTTCATTTCAATTTTAAATCAAAATTGAATACTCCTTATCATTATAATATTTAAATGATAATATTTTCAAAATATCATATTTTGAAATCATTTCCTTTTCGATATTCATTATAAAAATGAATAAAATCAATATAAATATCGTTCACGTTACAATGGCGCAAATCTAATCAACATGGCTTCACATACTTCAATATTTTCGTGTCCATCCAAAATCGGACTTCAAATTCACATTTTTATACTTTTACTGAATTTTATTTTAAAATATTCGTTATTTTAAAATATTCGTTATTTCTGAATTGGAATCAGACACAGCCAATTAACATATAATGTTATTTATATGGATTCCATACAAACATGTACACAATAATAATTATAAATAGTCAACCATCATCCAGAGTGCATTACACAACTCCACAATACAGTCAATTTTCCCAAAGTAATCCAAACAAACAACCATGATTTGTACAATAAGTAGTGTCGGGGGTTCTAAGCCCCATCTGCAACCTAGAATATATTTAACTATAAAATGATTTGAGTGAGGAGTTCTCACTTTGGGATCCACTCCGCCATTGTTTTCTAATGCTCCGTTTCGCTGTTCTAATCCCATACTTTACAAACGAGCTTCAATCTTCATGTCGTCTTTTTTTCTAGCTTAAACGCACCATTCCGAACAACATTCCCCTAGTGGCCTTTCTTCCGCAATTGGTCCATTTCGCCAGAAATCGCGAAAAGATAGTATTTGGACAGTAGACTTTGGACGCGTTTTCTGAACAACACCGCAATCCAAAATCTGACTTCCACAAACTCAAATAAAAGAGAAAATCATGCTCTTCAATTTTGGCACTGTGGAGTTTTGGCCAGAAGCGCACGATTGGGGAGATATGGACTGTGGAAGCTCGGGGTGTCATTTGCAAAACTGAAAATATATAAAAATCGGATTTTTATTCGAAGAGGGGGCCACAACCGGCGGTGGAGGTTGAGGAGGGGAGGTGGTTGTTGCTGGTGGTGAAGGGTGGTGGCGTAGGCGCAGTGGTGGGCCTTGGTGTGTTGGAGGCGGCGGATTGAGGGTTAGGGTTTGGGTTGGTTTGAGATTGTAGAAGAAGGAGGAGGAGGATCGGAGGTCGGGGGGTGCGGTGACGTCACGGCGGTGGGCGGTTGGATGGGGAGGGTATGCAATTTTTTTTCTTTGTCTCTGTTGAAATGAACGACGATGGGGAGGTGGAGAAGAAGAAAGAAAATAAAGGGGTTGACTTTGTTTATAAATATATATAATATAATTTAGTTTAAAACCTTTTCATTCGAACTCCAAATCAAACCCAACAACTTTCACCTCTAGCTAAATACCCCCATTCCGAAAACAATGGGATATGTCCTAAGCCAATTCGACTATTTCGATCAGCTTTTATCAAAATTAAAATATAAATTAATATATTGTTCAAAATTGATTTCAATGTACATTTTAATTTACCGGGGCCACATACTGACTCCAAAAATTCCAGAAAAGTAAAACTAGCTATGTTTTGACGATACGGTCCTAACAAAACTAATTTCGTCCAATTTGGAGGTCGTTTGCAAAATGGTTATTTTTAAGGGCTATATATTATATTAATATATATATAAATTTCATAGCGACTATTTTAAATTTTAATCTGGATATAACTTTCAATTTATATTATGAAATCTTAATTTTTCACATGTTAGAAAGATATAATTAAAAAGATTCAAATATTTCTTGTTTTACTGAAATCCGATTTATTTTGAATTCTATACATTCAATTAAAGTTTAAAATCGAATTTTCAAACTACCGCGCCAATTCAGAATTTTTATAATTAAAATAAATTTATACATTCTAACTTCGATTTAAATAAATTTTTAGTCATTACTATTTAAAATAAATAATTTTAAATATCCAAAATCCGTTAAAATAGCTAAAATAAAAAAAATTAATTGGTTCTTAAAATCCGAGTTGTTACAATCTCCCCCACTTAAAATCTTTTGTCCTCGAAAAGGAACGGAGCTGAAAGTTGTTTAACAAACCAACTCAACTTTAATTCTGGTTTTCATTTTTTAACTTTTCAGTTTCTAAGAATTTTCTAATTTCTCAAAAATTTGGCTAACACCCTAAATTTTCGAAAAATTTCGCCATAACCTCCTTTGTACGTGTTGATATTTAAAACCGCAACTTGCCTCACAAGGCCCTCATCAATCCAAAAGAAAAAGAAAAGGCCAAGCGACTAACCAATCGGCTCATAAAATCATCAAAACCCAAGAAAATGGTAAATATGTACCTATTTATCAGGCATACAATTTTATTCCTCTTCTCTGCTTCCATGCTATGACCTGTTCACACATATATATGTACATGTATGCAATTTTAACAAATTTTCAATTCAGTTCAATATTTGCTCGATCTGGCTAAATTTGCCTCCCATTGTCATATTGGTTTCAATAATTTTATTAGTTAAACTAATAATCAAACAACACAACCAGAAATCAATTAGTTGATTAGCTTTTCAAACATATACTTTTATATATATTCAAAAATCATATTTCAGTTCCAAATCACAAACAATAGACCCTATCTAGGTTTTGGTTCTCGCACCAGTCAATTGGAAATATATAGATATCCCATTTTCGAAACCCGAACATAAATGCTGATGATGCTCGAGCGATCATCAGAATCATCTCCGAGCGACTAGAGTGTGATTCTATATCTACCCAGTATATTTAAGACTTCGAATATACGTTCATGATGCGTATATGCAAAATCTTCATATACTCGATTGTCCGAAATAAAAAAATAATATACTAAAATACATATAATAAGATAAATTTTTCAAAACTAAATTTGTTTTTAATAAATAATGCTCTTCTAATTCATTCTAGGATACTATCGATCCTATCTCTAACGAGTCATTCTTATTGGATATTACTAATCCAATCTCTGATGAATTCTTTCGTTTGGTTCTAATGTGTCTTGTTCTCGAGCTCTGTAAACCAAAGCTTTGATACCACAAACGAAACGACCCAGACTTGCCCTTACGGGAAAGCTTGGATTGAGTTGAGAACACGACAAATTGGAATGCAAACGATAGTACATTTCATTTCTTATTACAATAATTACAACAGAGTACAAGAATATAACAAAGCATGAATAATTAATATATATCAGAAAAATATCAGAGATTTAAATTACATTTGCAGCGGAAAAATAATACGTAACACAACTGAAAGAAATACACGGATACAAAGCTTTTTGGATATAGCTCTAGCTATAAATCCAGGATCGTAGAATAGAAATATCTGCAACACCCAACTACTAGCTTCCCGTGTGGAAAATAGGGGCACCCAGAGTTTAGATTAAAACAATAAACTCCAGGTCAGTCATGGGACTGGTGTGAGAACTAAAAACAGTTATTTAAAACTTTACTTTAGAAATAAAGTAAATCAAAGGACCACGCCATATAACACGGAATGGGTTTTATCCCAAGAATACCAGTGCATAAAATAGTTTATAAACAACACAATGCTCTTCGAAAAATGAAGCTATTATAAGACTCAGGTCCCATCACACAATGCAATGCAAGACGAAGTGTAACACCCTATATTTTCTATGTTTATTAAAGTAACAAATTAAAGAATACTTAATTGTAAAATTGAGAATTAAGGGACCCGAATTACGCCATTGCGTTCGCTCGGAATTCTGCTTGAGATAGAGTCCGAGTTTGCGTGAATTGGACTCCATATGAAGAAGTTATGGAGTTCAGAAGATTTCAAGTTTAAACAGAAAATTAAATAATTAAATAAACAAAAACAGTTCGAATTTCAAAATTATGTGAATCAGCTGGGCAGAAAAATTCCCGCCCATAGGAGTCGACTCCCCCCCAAGGGGGTCGACATAGGTGTCGACCCCCCAAGAGGGGTGTCGACTGGGGTATCGACCCCCCTGTAGGGGTCGACCCCCTCGCCCAGATCCAAACAGTGACGATTTCTGACTTGTTGCGGAGTCACTAGGGCATAGGTGGCAATTTCTGGATAGCTCTATCTAGTCTAGATGGTTCTGATTGCTCCTAGGTTGATCTAACGGCTCATATAAATCTAAACTTCTATATAAACAACCCCAATCCTCTGTCCATGGTCAACCTAGCATAGCCACCATTCTTCTCCAACTAGGAAGCAAGGTAGAAGCTACGAATCAAATCTAAATTAGAGAATCGATAGTCTACGTCAAGGGATGGCTTTTCAGTTTTAGAAAATAGATCCCATAAAACAATAATTTTCTTTTATTTGTAAGTTCAGTTATTCTTTAGATGTGAACAAATAAAAGTCATGATTTGTAATAAAGTGAAACTAGAACTGTGCCTAGTTGTAAGATAATGGTGATGTTAATCCATGTCTATTCTTGTGACAATTCTATCATATATGCCTATGAGACTATTGTGGTTTATTAGACTTATCATGTTGTATGTTAAATTTGTGATGAACCTATCATGTTGAATATTAATTTGGCGATGAACCTATCATGTTGTATATAAGTTTGGTGATTCTTTCATGTTATGTTATATGCAAGTTTTTAGGCTAAGTCATATATGCCTATTATGTTTAGATCTACATTCTCATATGTTTAGATCTATGTTAATTTGATCCAACTCAAATGCAAGTTCACATTTACATGCCTAATTGGATTTGTTAATTCTATGTAAGTCCCCGTTCATATGCTTAAGATTCATGTTAATTGGATCCAAAATGCAAGTTCATTGTTTTATGCCAAATTTATATGACACATGTTTAGTTAGATCCTTATTATTTTATGTTGTGGGAATGGTACATGCTCCTTTCTCTTCCCTTTTGTTTATAAGTTTGGCTAATTTGCGACCCTAACGTTCTATGTGAATTATGCGACCGTATAATGGGGGTAACGTTGGGTAAAACCTTAAATTTCATCTTATTGGCATAGTTTGGCTCATAATCATATAAATGATTAGTGGCATAAAATGGTATAATTTATATACCTAAAAATTATGAACATGATTTAGAGGGTAAATGGGGCATGACTTGAATGGCAATAATTGTGGATAATTTACATATAAATATGAAGGGTAAATATGTAAATTAAGTAAAAGACGAATATGCCTAACCCGATGTTAGATTGAGTTACATTATAAGACTGCCAGGAACCGCTCGACACATCTAGCAACCGTAACAATATAGATCTAATGTGAGAGGTTAGCGCACTAAGCCAAAAGAGCCCGAGGTTAGATTGAGTTACGATGTAAGACTGCCCGGAACCGACCGACACATCCAACAACCGCAACACTACATATCTAATGTGAGTGGTTGGCGCTTTAATGAATGAATTAAAGCTAAGATAGGAATGGTAGGGTAAAGTTAATTAAGGCAACACTTAACCAATACAACATGTTAACTAAACTGATGGGTGGGGTTAGATTAATTTGAGAACACTTAACCATTTTAACATGTTGATTAGGAAACCCTAGTAACGGGGACCCATTTCAGCAGTAACCCACATAGATGTATCATGGTACCCTGAACTAGGCAGCATGGGGCACGATTACTGGGATGATTATAAGTGGTCAAAACAACGGCGGGTGGTGCGTCAGTGTAGGTTCCGATGGAGTGCGGGCGTGCACGTACTCCAGAGTGGAAAAAGCAGGCACTGGGCATCAGTAGTTATACACTGTGCATCTTGAATTGTGTCAAGTTGCCTCCATAGGATTTGATACACCCCATGGTGGCACCAACACAGGTATCTACAATCAAGCAGGGCCGAACGACACAAGTAGAAAACGTATATGAGTAGGAGCCGATCGATAAAGGGGATCATTTATCTTGAACACATGGTGCTGCTTGAAACACTTGTAAGTAGGTGTAGAGAAATAGTAATGAGTGCGATAGCATATTCAATTTTATTACCTTATTTCTAGGGTACTGTCCTAGGTTCAGTTTATTCATGTCATGATACTTTTTCCTGTTTACATGCTAAGTAATCACTGGACTTACCAGACTCATGTTTGGCCCATTTTTCTTTCGTCTTCTTTTCTTCCGTTCCCCCCCCCCCAGGTCAGCAGGGAGAGAATACTTCATCTTAGTTCAGACCATTTCCATCTTGAAGAGAGTAGATGTATTGCTTGGATTCTCTTTCCTTGGGCTATGGCTTTGGATACACTCTTATTGGGGATTTATGCTGCCTTATTGTTATTTTATACTTCTTTATGTTTTAATCAAGATAGAGATTTTGTTGCAATGATTTGGAAGTTGGTTTGAGATAGTTGTTGTAATGTTTTGACTGAACCACGTACTTATGAAATGAATTTGGTTTTTCCGCTGTTCATATGTCTGTATCTTTTACCTATAATGCTCCACCGAAGTTAAGGCATTCCCTTTGTGAGTGACCTTAATGAAGGTGGGGTGTTTCACTTGGTATCAGAGCTGATGGTTGCCAGATCAAATAAAAATTTTGGAAATTAATTTTCAAAAAGAAGTTTAAGGAAGCATTTTCAAGAAAAAGTGTTGTTTTTATTTTAAAAGGCATAATCCCCAAAGCCATATGCACTATCTTTCTATCATTTGTTTCGAATCTTTTCTTTTTCGTTTCAGCATGTCTAGGGATCTTAACCTTCCAGAGGGCGTACCGGTACCTGGCTGGTTCAGAAGGTACCTGGAGGCTAGGGCTAATGACGCAGGCCCAGCAGACGTTCCTCCTCCCCTAGTTGCAGTTGTTCCTCCTCGTGCAAATGCTTTCTCAAAGATATGTAGAGATTTTCGAGCCATGGGTGGAAAGAACTTTAATGGGACTGAGGCATTTGTAGAAGCAAGAAACTGGCTCAAAGAAACCGAGGATTTGTTTGTTCTCTTCAAAGTGGACGATAGGCAGAAGATATAGTTGGCTGTATGGTTGCTTAAAGACGAAGCCTCTTATTGGTGGGAAGTTACTAATGCTAAGAGACCAGTTGAAACTTGGGAGGATTTCAGAATGAGGTTTGAAATGAAATTCCTCTCATAAGCTGAACGAAGCCTACAAATGGAGTAGTTCTTAGCTCTCAAACAGGGAAGTATGTCGGTCAAGGAATACGTCAACCAATTCAATCAGCTGGCTAGATTCAGACTGGAGTTAGCGAACACTTCACATAAGAAGGCTCTCCGTTTTGTTAAAGGGTTGAATGAGCCACTTCACAGCCTAGCTATGTCCTATATACCTATGGGTGCAACTTATGAGAGACTGGTGGACATGGCATTATTACAGGAGGAAGACAAGGATGGCAAGAAAGCGTCAAAGGTGGAAATACCTCAAGGTAAGAAAGTGGAGGGATCACAGAATAAGAAGACAGATTCAAATAAGGGCGGGAAGAACAACAAACCCCATGACAATAGGAAGTGTAATTTTTGTGGCATTCCTGGACATTTGATTAAGGACTGCAGAAAGAAGAAGAGGAAGATGGGTAGTTGTTTTCAGTGTGACGAGACAGGGCACATGACTAAGGACTGCCCAAGAAAGAAAGGACAATGGTAGAGGACTGGATCTACTTCTGGAGGGCAGGTTCACGCTCTCATAGCACCTCCGCAAGAACGAGGTAGAAATATTTCTGTTGAGAGTTTAGTTTATCTTTTTGATCATCCTGTTCGTACACTCTTTATTTCTGGCGCATCGCACTCTTTTATATCTACTGCTTTAGTTGAATCTCTGCACTAGACACCAGTATAGTAGAGGATCCTTTGGTTGTTTCAAATCCGATTGGGGGCTCGGCTTATTTGTCAATGATTTGTTTGGATTTGAAAATTTCTATACTAAGCATTGGATTTAGATGTAATGCCTATATTTTGAGCTTTACGGGCTATGGGTTAATTCTAGGCATGGATTGGTTATTCAGTAATGGTGCCATCCTCGATTGTGAAAAGAGAGTGGTTAGACTTATGACTTGTCCCGGTAACACTCTCGAAATCTCTTGTAATCCTATGAATTCTGTTATGCTTAGCTACCTAAAATCTCTTGATGCGTCTGTTGAAAACTTGCAGCCTGTTAGAGTAGTCCGTGAATACTCAGATGTATTTGAAGAGGTGAAGGGATTACCCCCGAAGCGGGAGATAGACTTCCGCATATACCTTGTTGATAATGCAAAACCCATAGCTCTATCCGTTAGACACATGGCTCCAAGGGAGAGGAAAGAGCTCAATAAGCAATTTAAAGACCTACTAGAAAAGGGGTTTATAAGGCGGAGTATTTCTGAATGGGGTTCTCCAGTAGTGTTTTCAACCAAAGCGGAAGGTTCACTTCACCTATGCATTGACTATAGGGAGCTAAACAAGCTGACCAAGAAGAATATGCACCTACTTCCAAGAATAAATGACTTGTTTGATTAGCTTGTAGGTGCATCGGTTTTCTCCCAACTAGATCTGGCTACCGAGTTTCATCAGCTAAGAGTGGCTGAAGACAGCATTGATAAGACCGCGTTCAGAACCCCGGATGGTTTTTTTGAATGGCTTGTCATGCCTTTCGGCTTGACAAATGCACCCGCTTATTTCATTGACTTGATGAGCAGGGTGTTCATTAATAAGTTTGTGGTGGTCTTCGTAGACGACATTTTGATTTTCTCGAAGAATGAAGAAGAGCATGCTCTACATTTAAGGGAAGTCATGGATACTCTTCGTGCACATCAGTTGAAAGCTAAATTCTCCAAATATCATTTCTAGAGAGAACAAGTAAGGTTTCTTAGACATGTGGTGTCCAAAGAGGGGATAGTTGTGGACCCCGCAAAAGTAGTTGCGGTGCAAGATTGGAAGGTTCCACGGAATGCAACCGAAGTCCGAAGCTTTCTCGGGCTAGCGGGCTTTTACCAAACGTTCATTAAAAACTTTGCGAAAATATCAGCCCCACTCACAAGATTTACAAAGAAGAACCTAACTTTCTCTTGGAATTTGGATTGCGATGTTGCTTTCCAATGTTTGAAAAGGGCTTTAATAACAGCCCCAGTTCTGACATTATCTGATGGGAGAAAAATGTCTACTGTATACACAGACACATGCGGTACAGGATTAGGCGTTGTCTTGATGCAGGAAGGCAAGGTAGTTTGTTATGGGGGAAGGCAAATGAAGGTACATGAGAAGAACTACCCAACTCATGATTTGGAGCTAGCTGCCATTGTTTTCGCTCTTAAGTCATGGCGTCATTATCTACTAGGAGAAAGGTTTGAATTGTTTACTGACCATAAATCATTAAAGTATCTTTTCTCATAGAAAGATCTTAACTTAAGACAACAAAGGTGGATGGAATTTTTGGCCTCATACGATTTTGATATTTCCTATACCCCTGGCAAGGGCAATGTAGTAGCAGACGCCTTGAGTAGAAAGAAGCTGACCTTAAGTCCTCTCTTTGTAGGAAGGCAAAGCTTGGAGTACATAGCAAACTTTGATTTCAGACCCTCCTCTGAATTTGTACCTGGATTGTTAGCATCGCTAGAGGTGCAGCCTAATCTTTTGGACTTAATAGGAACCGCGCAACGTGAAGACCCTCAGCTAGTTGATATGATGGATAAGCTAATTAGGGGTGAGAATTCTAGTCACCTCAATAGATACTCCATCGATGATAAAAGTTGGTTGAGATGGGATGGAAGGCTATGCGTCCCATAAGCAAGGGATTTGGTGAAGACAGTTCTCGAAGAAGCACGCCATTCTAAGCTGAACATACACCTAGGTGGAGACAAGATGTATAAAGACATAAAAAGGGTTTTCTTTTGGAATGGCATAAAGAGGGATGTAGCTGAGTTCGTCTTTAAGTGTTTGATATGCCAGCAAGTCAAAGCGGAGCAGAAGAAGCCTAGTGGTTTGCTTCATCCTCTAGAGGTCCCACAGTGGAAATGGGATAGCATTTCGATGGACTTTGTTGATGGGTTGCCTAGGTCAAGAAAGGGCAATATCAGTATTTGGGTAATAGTGGACAGGCTCACTAAAAGCGCTCATTTTATACCTTTTAAGAGTAGAAGGACTGCTTCGACTTTAGCATCCATTTATCTTAAAGAGATAGTTCGACTCTATGGGATACCCTCCAGCATAGTGAGTGATCGAGATCCTATCTTTACGAGCGAATTTTGGAGGAGTTTGCAAGAATCTGTAGGCACACAACTATGCTTAAGCACTGCTTATCATCCTCAAACCGATGGTCAGACGGAAAGGGTGAACAGACTACTAGAAAATCTCTTGACATTGTGCATTCTTGACTTTGGAGGAACATGGGAGGATCATCTTCCTTTGGTGGAATTCGCTTACAACAATAGCTACCAAGCCACCACAGGCATGGCACCCTTCGAGGCTTTATATGGAAGACCATGCCAATCACCAACTTATTGGTGGGAGTCTACAGACAAGCTCGTACTTGGGCTAGACATGATTAGAGAAACTTCAGAGAAGGTGGACTTGATAAGAAGACGAATGAAGACTGCACAAGATAGACAGATGTCCTACGCAGACAAAAGAAGGACCGACCTTGAGTTTGAGGTTGGAGATAGGGTGTTCCTTAAAGTGTCTCCTTTGAGGAATGTCATTCGCTTTGGGTTCGTAGGAAAGTTGGCATCAAGATTTGTAGGACCATTTCCTATCATTGAAAGGATTGGGACGATGGCTTACAGAGTAGAGCTACCCGAAAGACTGGCTAGAGTTCATAATGTTTTTCATGTTTCTCAACTTCGAAAGTGCTTATATGAGTCTGCGGAAGTTGTGGATCCAAGCATACAAGAGGAAGTAGAAGTGGAAAGAGAAGCAATGGTGAGGAGAGTTTCAACTTGTATCTTAGGGACAGAAGTCAAAAAGCTACGCAACCGTGAAGTCAAGCTTGTTAAAATTCAATGGAGTAACGCTGTAGAAGACGCGACTTAGGAGACTGAGGACAAGATATGTGTTGCCTACCCTTTTCTTTTTGAGGGTACATCCTTGATCTCTTTTCCATAAGTTTATGCATGCTTATGTCTATCTTTTAAGTATATCTCCTCGGTCCTATTCTTGATCCTTAGGTAGAAACCAATGGATGTAAACATGTATTTGAAACATGTTATGGTTGATGGTTGCAAGTTGTTGCAAGTGGTTGCTCGTGGATGCATATACGCATACACATTAGGTACTAGATCGGCTCAGTCACTTTCATATTGCATATGCATATATGTATTTGTATATGGATTGAAATGAGGCATGTTATTATATGGACATTGCATTTGTATGAATGATTGTGCACTCATGTAGAAAGTATGATTGGGAATAATTGCATACATAATGGACTCATGGCACTGGCATAATTTGCATTAAGGAGGTCAACATAATCAGTAGGCTGCCTGATTTTGCATTAGACTAGGACATATACACACACTATGCATACAGTCATGAATGGTTGCCGGTGCTTGATTGTTGAGTAGATGGACGATTGGATGGTAGGATATACATTCTTCTTGACTTGAAGCTTTCAGGGAAGAAATCCTTTAAGGAGGGGAGAATGTAACACCTTGTATTTTCTATGTTTATTAAAGTAATGAATTAAAGAATACGTAATTGTAAATGTGAGAATTAAGGGAAACAGATTACTCCATTGCGTTCTTCTCGGAATTCTTCTTGAGATAGAGTCCAAGTTTGCGTGAATCGGACTCCGAACGAAGAAGTTATGGAGTTAAGAAGATTTCATGTTTAAACTGAAAATTAAATAATTAAATAAACAAAAAAGTCCAAATTTCAAAATCACGTGAATCAGCTGGGCGGGAAAATTCCCTCCCATAGGGGTCGACATAGGTGTTGTCCCCCCAAGAGGGGTGTCGACTTGGGTGTCGACCCCCCTGTAGGGGTCGACCCCCTTGCCCAGATCCAAACAGTGACGATTTTAGACTTGTTGCTGAGTCACTAGGGCATAGGTGGCGATTTATGGATAGCTCTATCTAGTCTGGATGGTTCTGATTGCTCCTAGGTTGATCTAACGGCTCACATAAATCTAAACTTCTATATAAACAATCCCAACCCTCAACCCTAAACCACATAATTTCATTCCAAGGAGCCGTCATGCTGTCCATGGTCAACCTAGCATAGCCAACATTCTTCTCCAACTAGTAAGCAAACTAGAAAGCAAGTTAGAAGCTACGAATCAAATCTAAATTAGAAAATCAATAGTCTACGCCAAGGGATAACTTTTCAGTTTCAGAAAACAGATCGCAGAAAACAAGATTGTTCTTTTGTTTGTAAGTTCAGTTATTCTTTAGATGTGAATAAATAAAAGTCATGATTTGTAATAAAGTGAAACTAGAACTGTGCCTAGTTGTAAGATAATGGTGATGCTGATCCATGTCTACTCTTGTGACAATTCTATCATATATGCCTATGTGATTATTGTGGTTTACTTGACTTATCGTGTTGTATATTAAATTTGTGATGAACCTATAATGTTGAACATTAATTTGGCAATGAACCTATCATGTTGTATATAAGTTTGGTGATTCTTTCATGTTATGTTACATGCAAGTTTTTAGGCTAAGTAATATATGCCTATTATATTCAGATCTACATTCTCATATGTTTAGATCTATGTTAATTTGATCCAACTCAAATGCAAGTTCACATTTACATGCCTAATTGGATTTGTGTAATTCTATGTAAGTCACCGTTCATATGCTTAAGATTCATGTTAATTGGATCCAAAATGCAAGTTCATTGTTTTATGCCAAATTTATATGACACATGTTTAGTTAGATCCATATTATATTATGTTGTGGGAATGGTACATGCTCCTTACTTTTCCCTTTTGTTTATAAGCTAGGCTAAGTTGCAAGCCTAACGTTCTATGTGAACTATTCGAACGTATAACGAGGGTAACGTTAGGAAAAACCTTAAATTTCATATTGTTGGCTTAGTTTGGCTCAAAATCATATAAATGATTAGTGGCATAAAATGGTATAATTTATATACCCAAAAATTATGAACATGATTTAGAAGGTAAATGGGGCATGACTTGAATGGCAATAATTGTGGATAATTTACATTTAAATATAAAGGGTAAATATGTAAATTAAGTAAAAGACGAATATGCCTAACCCGAGGTTAGATTTAGTTATGATGTAAGACTGCCCGGAACCGCCCAGCACATCCAGCTACCGTAACAATATAGATCTAATGTGAGAGGTTAGCACATTAAGCCCAAAAGAACCCGAGTTTAGATTGAGTTGCGGTGTAAGACCGCCCGGAACCGACCGGCACATCCAACGACCGCAACAAAACATATCTAATGTGAGTGGTTGGTGCTTTAATGAATGAATTAAAGCTCAGACAGGAATGGTAAGGTTAAGTTAATTAAGGCAACACTTAAACAATACAACATGTTAACTAAACTGATGGGTGGGGATAGGTTAATTTGAGAACACTTAACCATTTTAACATGTTGATTAGGAAACCCTAGTAACGGGGACCCATTTCAGCAGTAACCCACATAAATGTATCATGGTACCCTGAACTAGGCAGGGTGGGGCACGATTACTGGGCTGATTATAAGCGGTCAAAACAACGGCGGGTGGTGCGTCAGTGTAGGTTCTGATGGAGTGCGGACGTGCACTACTCAAAGTGGAAAAAGCAAGCACTGGGCATCAGTAGTTATACACTGTGCATCTTGAATTGTGTCGGGTTGCCTCCATAGGATTTGATACACCCCATGGTGGGACCAGCACAGGTATCTACAATCAAGCGGGGCCGAATGACACAAGTAGAAAACATATACGAGTAGGAGCCGGTCAATAAAGGGGATCATTTATCTTGAACACATGGTGCTGGTTGAAACACTTGGAAGTGGGTGTAGAGAAATAGTAATGAGTGTGATAGCATATTCAGTTTTATTATCTTATTTCTAGGGTGCTGTCCTAGGTTTAGTTTATTCATGTCATGATCCTTTTTCCTGTTTACATGCTAAATAATCATTGGACTTACCAGACTCATGTCTGACCCATTTTTCTTTCGCCTTCTTTTCTTCCGTTCCCCCTCCCCCCAAGGTCTGCAGGGAGGGAATACTTCAGCTTAGTTCGGACCATTTCCAGCTTGAAGAGAGTAGATGTATTGCTTGGATTCTCTTTCCTTCGGCTATGGCTTTGGATACACTCTTATTGGGGATTTATGCTGCCTTATTGTTATTTTATGCTTCTTTATGTTTTAATCAAGACAGAGATTTTGTTGGAATGATTTGGAAGTTGGTTTCAAACAGTTGTTGTAATGTTTTGACTGAACCACGTACTTATGAAATGAATTTAGTTTTTCCGCTGTTCATAGGTCTGTCTTGTAAATTATCTGTATCTTTTACCTATAATGCTCCACCGAAGTTAAGGCATTCCCTTTATGAGTGACCTTAACGAAGGTGGGGTGTTTCACGAAGGATAGAGTTTTCCCTTATAATCGCAAAACATACTTGGTATGTTTAAAACAAATCATTTGATACTATTATAAGTGTATAGTGTCAAAATCAACTTCAAATATAAATGTATCAATCATAGACGACATAGTACCCCATCCTATTATGTCGCCATACTAGGCTCTACAATTATAACTGAAATGCCACGTATTGAGAATTGGATTCCATTTATGAGTCGAATCAAGGGATGGCTCCTCTCCGATTCGAGACACTCTAGCAAATGCCTCAGTGTAACAATTGAGAATTTCGCTCGATCCGAATCGATCGCTAAACCGATCAAGACCGTTCGAAACCCCTGATTGTTTTGAAGACACGACAAATCAGAATGCAAACAGAAGAACATTTCATTGTTAATTACAACAATTCCATCAGAATACAAGAATATTACAGAGTATGAATGAATAAAATACATTTCATAAATATCAGAGATTACAATACATTACATAGCCGCGGAAAATAATACAATACACAACTGGAAGTAATGCACGGATACAGAGCTTTCCGAATATCGCTTCAGGTGTAAATCAGGATCCTGTGAATATAAATCTGCAAAACCAAAAGTACTAGCTGCCCATGTGGAAAATAGGGGTACCTAGAGTTTAGGTTAAAACAATAAACTCCCGGTCAGTTATGTGACTGGTGTGAGAACTAAAACAGTTATTAATCTTTATTTTAAAGTTCAGTAAATCAAGGGACCACGCCGTATAACACGGAACGGGTTCCTCCCAAGAATACCAGTGCATAAAACAACAGCACAATGCTAAATAAAGAACAATGAAGCTATTATAAGACCCAGGTCCCATCACATAATGCAACGCAAGTCGGAGGATAGGGTTTTACCTTATAATAGCCAAAGAATGCTTGATACGCTAAATTTCATCTTTTATTATTACTATAAGTGTATAGTGTCAAAACAATTTCAATTATAAGTATCAATCATAGACGGCATAAGTGCCCCGTACCACTATGTCGCCATATATAGGTTCTACAATCAAAACCGCAAGGTCACGTATTGAAAATTGGGTTTCCATCTGTGAACCAAGGCAAAAGATAGTCCTCACCAATTCGTGACTCTCTAGCCCGAGTCTCAGGATCAGAGCTCGAGTTACCCTTGGATCGTCAGGGCCGGTCCACCGATGTGGATTAAAATGCCTGAACACTGCTTTTCCTCGCCCTTTGGGGTGTAAATGAGCCAAATGACTCCATCGGCTCCACATAGTCACCAATATATCCGAGGCGCCACGCAATCCAACAACCACACAGGTGAAAATAATATAAATGTCAGGGCTGGTAGGTCACTGACACCACCCTAGCTAAAAGGAAACGCATGCCCTCCTTGAGGTTCTCTCCCGTTTCTGGTTCACAACCGGGGTGTGAGGCTCGCGAATTAACGCTACACAAAGTTGTGCCACACAGGCGGTGCTTTGATCATCAACCACAAGACTCTGCTTTTCAGCAGAAGCCTTGATCATTTGCATCTTAGCATGCCATACAGGCAAACCACTCCATGCAACCGATATCCATCAATCACTCAGAATGATATCCAATGTCAGACACACAGTCCATTTACAAGTCCGCTCTGGGTCTGAACGAAACCGAAGGCACCTTGTACCTCGCATATCCATTGATCTCAAGTACGTCTGGATGATCACCAACTGATTCCCTCCTCTTGGGTGTAGAGCCCAATCAAGATCATCAGTAATTATCCAAACGATGTGAAGGCCTCCGGTCTTCGACCACCATCTTCATCCTCGACACATCGTCGAATCAGTTATTCAGAATGGGATAAACCTGGTCTTTCTGAATAACTCGCGTATATAATAAACAAGTGTTACAAAAACACAACATATGCCTCATTCTAATTCAGAATATTCTTTTTTTCAAATATTCTTATACTTTGTGAAAGGTTCCCGTTAATTTTATCAAAGATAAACTCTTTAAATTTATTATTTAACCTTCCTTTGAATATCAATTCAAACCAAATTATGGTTTATCCAAACTAGTCGGAATTAGCGAACCTTACCGAAATAATCACTTGTTAAATTTCCCAACCCCAACCTATTCATCCCATGAAGTAAAACTGGTAATACTTCATATCTAACAGCACAGTGTTATCGGTAAATTCAATTACCATTTCACGTTCAAATCTAATTAAAGATTTAACTATCGTCTGGAGCAAAACTGGTGATACTCCATTCTCGATCATTTCAATCTAATTAAAGATTCATTAAAACTCCACTTGGTTTTAATCTTCCCAAAAATCAATATTAATGATTGTTTAACTTGGGAAATCATATCATGTCTTTAACTGGGTTAAAGAACCAATGTCAATTAAAACACGGTTCACTATAAACCCAAAATCACATTCCATTTATTATCGGGTTAAAGAACAAGTGTTATTTAAAACACCATTCACGATAAAACCAAAAATCAATTCAAATTCAATTCCAATTAAATACCATTTAATTGGTATACTTCATTAAATATAAATAAAAAGATTTAATCTTTTTCTCAACTGGGTTTAAGAACAGTGGTATTGAAGACACCATTCACGAAAAACCCAAATCCCATTTGATATTAAATACAAGGCTCTGAATAGAAAATATATCGACTTATATTCAATATCAAATTCTACGACCAACAAATATCGTATTGGAAATAACGATATAAATATATCTTTCAAATTTCCATAACAATATCTGTATAATCATGAAATCCAACATCGAAATATTCCAAAGACAATTTCGATTCAAATCCATTCCAATTCATTTATTGGAAATTCTGGTTACTTTAAAATCCTTTCAAATCCAATTTATTTATTTCAAAAATAAATGGATTATAATTCTAGTTCAAAACTAGTTCATTTTGATAAAAATCTATTTTTATCTTTTCAAATATGGAATATTTCATCCCAATTCTTTCCAAATCATTTCTTATGATTTTACACAAATTATTACTATTTTTAATAATTTTATCAAGGTCTGTATAGTCGATTTCCATAAACGGCCATCGAACTGCACTTACAGCAACCTTTTCCAAATTTGATTTGGACATAATTCCAAATCCAACTGTTAGATTTCAAATCTCTAATATTCATTGGAAATCTCTTTTCGATACGAACCCAACGGTTCCCGTTTCAGGAGAATCCGATGGTCGAATCTCCCGTAACGTCAATTCGAAGTCAATGGTCGAAATTCACGAACTACCCTGGCGCGTTCTATTCAGGCCATTTAATATATATATATATATAATATATATTATATATATTTCGTCGATTTCAATTCAAAACGTATTTTATAATTCGTTTTAAATTCGTTTTCAAAACAATTTCAACTTCATATTCAATTTCCAATCAAAATTGAATATTTCATGTCATTAATATATACATGATAATATTTTCAAAATATTAGATTTTGAAATCACTTCCTTTTCGATATTCATTATAATAATGAATAAAATCGATATGAATATCGTTCGCGTCAAAATGGCGCATATCTAATCAACACGGCTTTTATTTAACACATGAATGTTTATTCTATTCAACACATGAATATTTATTTTATTCAACACATGAATGTTTATTCTATTCAACACATGAATATTTATTTTATTCAACACATGAATTTATACTTTATTCAACACATGAATATTCTCAACACATGAGTATTTTCTTTTATTCAACACATGAATATATATTCTATTCAACACATGAATTTTTATTCTATTCAACACATGAATTTTCATTTTATAATATTCTTTATTTTCCAAATTAGAATGAGGCCCAATCAATTACCATACAATGTTAATTATATGGATTCCATACAACACATGTATATAATTGCAACGATAAATAATCAACCATCATCCAGAGTGCACCACACAACTGCATAAGCATTAAATATAAATATTCAACGCTTATAAAAGTCTGTCAATCAATCGATCGACATACAACTAAATATCGAGATTAGTGTATGTCCAACATCATCCCAATACCCATGTGGGGTTTCAAACAATCAAACACAGGTTTTATATGTGTAGTTGGGCGATGTGTAAAATTTATCGTCCCAATCCATATCAGTCAAATGTGTGTACATAAACAAATCGTCCGATTTATTTATAAAAATTTATTTTATATACACGTTAAAAATTATATTTTTAACTATAAAATATTTATTCAATCCACATCACACAATCAATTTCCACAACACATCAATCAAGCAACCAAGTCGTCCGTGGTCTGTGGATGCCGGGTGTCGGGTGCTGCTAAGCACTGTCTGCATCCTAGTATATATTTCAAACTACAAATTAAAATAAAAGTGAGGAGTTCTCACCAAGGGTTCCACTCCTCCATTCTTTCCTTCTGAACTGTTCGGTTTTCGTTTTGATTTCAGTCGATACCATCGCCATCTTTTCCCGCTGTTCACAGTAAAAATCATATTTTTATTATCTCTATAATACAAAAATCATATTTTTATTCTCTCTATAATATAAAAATCATATTTCTATTCTCTCTATAATATAAAAATCATATTTTTATCATGTTAGAATATATATAAAAATCTAAACTTTATCTTTAATTAAAAATCGTTTCTTTCTTTAAATAAAAACCACTGAAAATTCATTTATAATAAAACTGAAAATCATTAGATAAATAAACTGAAAATAAATAAAATAAAAAACTTACAGGTTGTTAAGAGGAGGGAGGCGGGTTCACATTTGGCAGAGGAAGTCCGAGGAGGGCGCAGGGGTGTAGGTAGGCGGCGGGGTGGCTCTGTAGTCGGCGGCAGTCGCATTGGGGTGGAGGCGGTGGTGGGGAGGCCTGGAATGGCTGGCATGGTGGGTTTCCATGTATTGGTGTTTTAGGGTTGGTTTGGGGAGGGCTGGTGTCGTGATTGGGGGGAAAGGGCCAACGGTGGAGAGGGTGTTCGGCGTCAGGCAACGGCGGGGTGCAGTAGGGCCGGGGAAGCCGACATCGACAATCGATGTGGGGTTTCAGGAGAGGGAGCGGGGTTTTATTTATTTATTTTAATTTGGGGGTGTTGACTTATAGAGGAAGGGTAGGGGGCTTTATACATTTAATTAATTTATTATATTATTTCCCAAAAAGTACGTTTTCTATTCGAACTCGGAACGAGACACAACGACTGTCGCCCCTAGCTAAGTACCCCCATTCTGAACACAATGGGATATGTTTCGTAAGATGATTCAGCTGTTACGACCAGTTTTCATCAATTTAAAATATAATTCAGTATATATTCAATTTGAACGCACATTTCAATTTACTGGGGTCACATACGGACCCCAAAAATTCCAGAAAATTTATTTCTAGCTTCGTATTGACGATACGGTCCTAACAAAACTAATTTCATCCAATTCTGAGATCGTTAGAAAAATGGCCATTTTCTGGTCGATCCAAATTGACTAAAACTGTCAAAACACGTTTTGTTTTGCCACGCTCACATATTACTTTCAAAAATTATGAATTTTGAAACATAGCAATAAATTGACATCCCGGATCCAACAAAAGTGGTTTCGTCGAAAAAAGAGGTCGTTTGCAAAATTTCCAATTTTAAGGGCCAGAATTCCATAACGACTATTCTGAAATTTCAACTGGGCATAACTTTTTATTCCCGCTATGAAATTTCAATTTTTCGGATTCGTTAGAAAGATATTTTCAAATAGATTCAAATATTTTTGGTTTCGCTAAAATCCGGTTTATTTTGAATCCTATACATTCATTTGAACTTTGAAATTGAATTTTTGAACTACCACGTCATTTTCAATTCCTTATATAATTTAAAATAAATATTTATATTCCAACGACGATTTATATAAATATATACATTCTAATTCTATTCAAAATAAATTTCTCATCGTTATTCTTTAAAATAATTCATTTTAAATATTTAAAATTCAATAAAATTGCCAAATTTTAAATTTTAAATTGGCTCAGATTTCCGGGTTATTACAATCTCCCCCACTTAAAAATTTTCGTCCTCGAAAAGGAACGAAGCTGAAAGTTGTTTAACTAATCAACTCATCTTTCATTATTTTCATTACGGCTTAAGTTCTTCAACTTTTTAGTTTCTAAGAACTTTTCAAGTTTTTCAAAAATTTGGCTAACACCCTGAATTTTCGAAAATTTTCGCCATAGCCTTCCGTGCACCGGTAGCTTCGGGATATTTCAAATAGCCTCCCGTGGCCCTCACCAATCCAAAAAGAAAAAGAAACAGCCAAGCGGCTAGCCAATCGGCTCATAAAATCATCCAAACCCAATAAATTTGTAAACATGTACCTATTTGTCGGGCAAACAATTTTATTCTTCTGCTCTAGCCTCCTTGCTATACCTGTTTAATGTAAGTACATGATATGCATGCAATTTCAAACAATTTTCAATTCAATCCAACATTTGATATAATTTGGCTAAATGGTACAAATTCTAATTAATCACAACAATAATCAAACAACACAATCAGCAATCAATTTGTTGATTATCATTTCAAATTCATAATTTTGATATATAGCCAAAAATCACATTTTTGGTGCCAAATCACAACAGTAAGCCGTATCTAGCTTTGGTTCTCACACCAGTCAATTGGAAATATATAGAAATCCCACTTTCGAAACTCGAACACAAATACTGATGATTCCATGGTCATTATCAACATCATCTCCGGGCGACTAGAGTGTGATTCTATATCTACCCAGTATATTAAAACTTCAAATACACGCGGATCAGACGTATACGCAAAATCTTTATATACATGATTGTCCAAACTCAATATAAAATAAATAATCAAATACGTATAATTGATTTAGATTTTCAAAACAAAACTTGTTTTCATTTTAAAAAAATATACTCTTCACACTCGTTCTAGGATACTACTGATCACATCTCTAATGAGTCATTCCCATTGGATATTACTAATCTAATTTCTGATGAATTCTTTCGTTCGGTTCTAACGTGTCTTGTTCTCGAGCTCTATAAACCAAAGCTCTGATACCACAAGTAACAATTGAGAATTTCGGTTGATCCGAATCGATCGCTAAACCAACCAAGACCGTTCGAAACCCCTGATTATTTTGAGAACACGGCAAACCGGAACGCAACAGAAGAACATTTCATTGTTAATTACAACAATTCCATCAAAATACAAGAATATTACAGAGTATGAATGAATAAAATATATTTGATAAATATCAGATACTACAATACATTACATAGCAGCGGAAAATAGTACAATACAGAACTGGAAGTAATACACGGATACAGAGCTTTCCCAATATCGCTTCAGCTGTAAATCAGAATCTTGTGAATATAAATCTGCAAAACCAGAACTACTAGCTGCCCATGCGAAAAATAGGGGCACCCAGATTTTAGGTTAAAAATAATTTCCAGGTCAGTCATGGGCTGGTGTGAGAACTAAAAAAAGTTATTAATCTTCATTTTAAAGTTCGGTAAATCAAGGGACCACGCCGTATGACACGGAACAGGTTTCCTCCCAAGAATACCGTGCATAAAATAACAGCGCAATGCTAAATAAAGAACAATGAAGCTATTATAAGACCCAGGTCCCATCACACAATGCAACACAAGCCGGAGGATAGGGTTTTACCTTATAATAGCCAAAGAATGCTTGATACGCTAAATTTCGTCTTTTATTATTACTATAAGTGTATAGTGTCAAAACAATTTCAATTATAAGTATCAATCATAGACGGCATAAGTGCCTCATATCACTATGTCGCCATATATGGGTTCTACAGTCAAAACCGCAAGGTCACGTATTGAAAGTTGGGTTTCCATCTGTGAACCGAGGCAAAAGATAGTCCTCACTGAGTCGAGACTCTCTAGCCCGAGCCTTAGGATCAGAGCTCCAGTGACCCTTGGATCATAAGGGCCGGTCCACCGATGTGGATTAAAATGCCCAAACATTGCGCTTCACCGCCCTTTGGGGCGTAAATGAGACTCCATCGGCTCCACATAGTCACCGATATATCCGAGGCGCCTCACAATCCAATAACCACACAGGTGAAAATAATATAAATGTCAAGGTTGGTAGGTCACTGACACCACCCTAGCTAGAAGGAAATGCATGCCCTCCCCGAGGTCCTCTCTCGTTTCTGGTTCACAACCGGGGTGTGAGGCTCGGGAATTAACGCTACACAAAGCTGTGCCACACAGGCAGTGCTTTGATCATCAACCACAAGACTCTGCTTTTCAACAGAAGCCTTGATCATTTGCCTCTTATCATGCCACACAGGCAAACCACTCCATGCAACCGATATCCATCAATCACACATAATGATATCCTATGCCAAACACACAGTCCATTTACAAGTCCGTTCTGGGTCTGAATGAAACCGGAGGCACCTTGTACCTCGCATATCCATCAATCTCCAAGTACGTCTGGACGATCACCAACTGATTCCCTCCTCTTGGGTGTACAGCCCAATCAAGATCATCGGTAATTATCCAAACGATGTGAAGGCCTCCGGTCTTCGACCACCGTCTTCATCCTCGACACATCGTCGAATCAGTTATTCAGAATGGGATAAACCCGATCTTTCTGAATAACTCGCGTATATAATAAACAAGTGTTACACAAACACAACATATGCCTCATTCCAATTCAGAATATTCTTTTATTCAAATATTGTTATACTTTGGGAAAGGTTCCCATTAATTTTGTCAAAGATAAATTCTTTATATTGATTCTTTAGCCTTCTTTTGAATATCAATTCAAAGCAAATTATGGTTTATCCAAACTAGTCGGGATTAGCGAACTTTACCGAAATAATTACTTGTTAAATTTCCCAACCCCAACCTATTCATCCCATGAAGTAAAACTGGTCATACTTCATATCTAACACAACGGTGTTATCGGTAAATTCAATTACTATTTCACGTTCAAATCTAATTAAAGATTTAACTATCGCCTGGAGCAAAACTGGTGTTACTCCATTCTCGATCATTTCAATCTAATTAAAGATTCATTAAAACTCCACTTGGTTTTAATCTTCCCAAAATTCAATATTAATGATTGTTTAACTTGGGAAATCATATCCGGTCTTTAACTGGGTTAAAGAACCAATGTCATTTAAAACGCGGTTCACTATAAACCCAAAATCACATTCCATTTATTATCGGGTTAAAGAACAAGTGTTATTTAAAACACCGTTCACGATAAACCCAAAAATCAAATCAATTCAATTCCAATTAAATACCATTTAATTGGTATACTTCATTAAATCTAAATAAAAAGATTTAATCTTTTTCTCGACTGGGTTTAAGAACAGTGTTAATGAAGACACCATTCACGACAAACCCAAATCCCATTTGATATTAAATACAAGGCTCTAAATAGAAAATATATCGGTTTATATTCAATATCAAATTTTACGACCAACAAATATCGTATTGGAAATAACGATATAAATATATCTTTCAAATTTCCATAACAATATCTGTATAATCACGAAATCCAACATCGAATTATTCCAAAGACAATTTCGATTCAAATCCATTCCAATTCAATTATTGGAAATTCTGGTTACTTTTAAAACCCTTTCAAATCCAATTTATTTATTTCAAAAATAAATGGATTATAATTCTAGTTCAAAACTAGTTCATTTCAATAAAAATCTATTTTTATCTTTTCAAATATGGAATTTTTTCATCCCAATTCTTTCCAAATCATTTCTTATGATTTTACACAAATTATTACTATTTTTGATAATTTTATCAAGGCCCGTACAGTCGATTTCCATAAACGGCCATCGAACTGCACTTACAACGACCTTTTCCAAATTTGATTTGGACATAATTCCAAATCCAAACGTTAGATTTCAAATCTCTAATATTCATTGGAAAGCTGTTTTCGATACGAACCCAACGGTTCTGGTTTCAGGAGAACCTGATGGTCGGATCTCCCGTAACGTCAATTCGAAGTCAATGGCCGAAATTCGCGAACTGCCGCGGCGCGGCACATTCTATTCAGGCCATTTAATAAATATAATATATATTATATATATTTCGTTGATTTCAATTCAAAACATATTTTATAATTCATTTTAAATTTGTTTTCAAAACAATTTCAACTTCATATTCAATTTCAAATCAAAATTGAATATTTAATATCATTAATATATACATGATAATATTTTCAAAATATTAGATTTTGAAATCACTTCCCTTTCGATATTCATTATAAAAATGAATAAAATCGATATGAATATCGTTCGCGTCGAAATGGCGCATATCTAATCAACATGTCTTTTATTCAACACATGAATTCTTATTCTATTCAACACATGAATATTTATTTTATTCAACACATGAATATTTATTCTATTCAACACATGAATATTTATTTTATTCAACACATGAATTTATACTTTATTCAACACATGAATATTCTCAACACATGAGTATTTTCTTTTATTCAACACATGAATATATATTCTATTCAATACATGAATTTTTATTCTATTCAACACATGAATTTTCATTTTATAATATTCTTTATTTTCCAAATTAGAATGAGGCACAATCAATTACCATGTAATGTTAATTATATTGATTCCATACAACACATGTATATAATAGCAATGATAAATAATCAACCATCATCCAAAGTGCACCATACAACTGTATAAGCATTAAATATAAATATTCAACGCTTATAACAGCCTGTCAGTCAATCGATCGACATACAACTAAATATCGGGATTAGTGTATGTCCAATATCATCCCAATACCCGTGTGGGGTTTCAAACAATCAAACACAGGTTTTATTTGTGTAGTTGGGCGATGTGTAAAATTTATCGTCCCAATCCATATCAGTCAAATGCGTGTACATAAACAAATCATCCTATTTGTTTATAAATATTTATTTTATATACACATTAAAAATTATATTTTTAACTATAAAATATTTATTCAATCCGCATCACACAATCAATTTCCACAACACATCAATCAAACAACCAAGTCATCCATGGTCTGTGGACGACGGGTGTCGGGTGCTGCTAAGCACCGTCTGCATCCTAGTATATATTTCAAACTAGAAATTAAAATAAAAGTGAGGAGTTCTCACCGAGGGTTCCACTCCTCCATTCTTTCCTTTTGAACTGTTCGGTTTTCTTTTTGATTTCAGTCGATACCATCGCCATCTTTTCCCGCTGTTCACCGTAAAAATCATATTTTTATTATCTCTATAATATAAAAATCATATTTTTATTCTCTCTATAATATAAAAATCATATTTTTATTATCTCTATAATATAAAAATCATATTTTTATTCTCTCCATAATATAAAAATTATATTTTTACTCTCTCTATAATATAAAAATCATATTTTTATCAAGTTAGAATGTATATAAAAATCTAAACTTTATCTTTAATTAAAAATCATTTCTTTCTTTAAATAAAAACCACTGAAAATTCATTTACAATAAAACTGAAAATCATTAGATAAATAAACTAAAAATAAATAAAATAAAAAGCTTACAGGTGGTTAAGTGGAGGGAGGCGGGTTCACAGTTGGCGGAGGAAGTCTGAGGAGGGCGCAGGGATGTAGGCAGGCGGCGGGGTGGCTCTGGAGTCGGCGGCAGTCGCACTGGGGTGGAGGCGTTGGTGGGGAGGCCTGGAATGGCCAGCGTGGTGGGTTTCCGCGTATTGTTGTTTTAGGTTTGGTTTGGGGAGGGCTGACGTCGTGACTGGGGGGAAAAGGGCTGGCGGTGGAGGTGGTGTTCGGCGTCAGGCCTAGCTAAGGTTCGGGTGCGGTAGGGCCGGGGAAGCCGACGGCGACGATCGATGTGGGGTTTCAGGAGAGGGAGCAGGGTTTTTATTTATTTATTTTAATTTGGGGGCTTTGACTGATAGAGGAAGGGTAGGGGGCTATATATAAATATATATTTTATTTATTTATTATATTATTTCCCAAAAAGTATGTTTTCTATTCGAACTCGAAACGAGACGCAACGACTGTCACCCCTAGCTAAGTACCCCCATTCTGAAAACAATGGGATATGTTTCGTAAGCAGATTCGGCTGTTACGACCAGTTTTTATCAAATTTAAAATGTAATTCATTATATATTCAATTTAAACGCTCATTTCAATTTACTAGGGTCACATACGGACCCCAAAAATTTCAGAAAAGTTATATCTAGCTTCGTATTGACGATATGGTCTTAACAAAACTAATTTCGTCCAATTCTGAGATCGTTAGAAAAATGGCCATTTTCTGGTCGATCCAAATTGACTAAAACTATCAAAACACGTTTTCTTTTGCCACGCTCACATATTGCTTTCAAAAATTATGAATTTTAAAACCTAGCAATAACATGACATCCCGGATCCAACAAAAGTGGTTTCATCGAAAACCGAGGTCGTTTGCAAAATTTCCATTTTTAAGGGCTAGAATTCCATAGCGACTATTCTGAAATTTCAACTGGGCATAACTTTTTATTCCCACTATGAAATTTCAATTTTTCAGATTCGTTGGAAATATATTTTCAAATAGATTCAAATATTTTTGGTTTCTCTAAAATCCGGTTTATTTTGAATCCTATACATTCATTTGAACTTTGAAATTGAATTTTCGAACTATCGCGTCATTTTCAGTTCCTTTTATAATTTAAAATAAATATTTATATTCTAACGACGATTTATATAAATATATACGTTCTAATTCTATTCAAAATAAATTTCTCGTTGTTATTCTTTAAAATAATCCATTTTAAATATTCAAAATTCAATAAAATTGCCAAAATAAAAATTTTTAATTAGCTCAAATTTCCGGGTTATTACACTCAGGATCCCCCGTAGTGAACCCTTGGATCGGTCCTCCCTTACATTTGAGGATTGGCAATTCATGAACATACGTTTCTCGGTCCTATTTGACCTATCCTTCGGCCCTGTAGTTACCGATATGTCCGAGGCGTCTCGCTATCCATCATCCACATAGGTAAAAATATAAATGTCTGGGCTCCATACCATGACACCACCAATAGCTAAAAAGAAACATCATGCACTCCCAGTGGTACGATCCCGTTTTTGACTCATACCGAGTTGTAAGGCTCGCGAATTAACGCTATACACAAAGCTTGCTATTTAAAGCCGTGCTTTGGTTATCAATCACAACACTCTAAAGAAGCCTTGATCACTGCATCTCTGCATGTCACACTGACAATTCACACCATGCGACTGATGTCCATCGTTATATAACCTCTACGCTCGTACGTCTTAGAGAAGGGTGTTAAGAAAGAGAATAAATTCTCCGCCACCAAACAAATATATATTTAATAGAGATCAGTCAACACTGAATAAAATACAATGTCAGACACATATCCATTTACTAGTTTGTTCTGGGTCTGAACAAAACCGGAGGCACCTTATTCCTCGTCCCATATGTCCAATACAGGAGAGAGGTACTCGCATATCATATTGATCTCCAAGTATGTCTGGATGATCACCACTTATTACCTTGTCTCGGGTGTACAGCCCAATCAAGACATCAGTAATCATCCAAACGATGTGAAGATCTCCGGTCTTCAACCACAGACTTCATCGTAGACTTATCATCAAATCAATTACTCAGAATGGTCACAAACCCGACCTTTCCGAATAGTTCACGTATCTTATAACCAAGTGTTATAAAAACACAACATATGCCTCATTCCAATTCTGAACATTCTTTTATTCAAATATTCATATCCTTTGGGAAAGGTTCCCATTAATTTTATCAAGTATAAATTCTTTTAAATTTACACTTTAATCTTCCTTTGGATATCAATTCTAAACCAAATTAAGGTTTATCAATTAGTCGGGATTATCGAGCCTTACCGAAGTAATCATTTATTTATTAATCCCAATCCCAACTTATTCATCCCATAGAGAAAAACTGGTAATACTTCATATCTAACACCACAGCGTTATCGGTAAATTTAATTACCATTTCTTTTTCAAATCTAATTAAAGATTTAACTATCGCTTGGAGTAAAACTGGTGGTACTCCATTCTCGATCATTTCCCAAATTAGATAATTAAAATTATCACATTCACATTTTAATCTAATTAAAGATTCATTAAACTTTCACTTAGTTTTAATCTTCCAATAGTCATTTTTAATGATCATTTAACTTTGGGAAATCAAACATGCCGCATTGACAGTCTACACCGTACCATTGATTTCTGCCGATATATAACCTCTATGCTCGTACGTCTCAGAGAAGGGTGTTAAGCAAGAGAATAAATTCTCTGCCGCCAAACAGATATATATTTATTAGAGATCAACAATACAGTTCGAAATACAATTATTAACATGTAATCCTGTCTTCAACTGGGTTAAAGAACTAATGTCTTTTAAAACACAGTTCACAATAAACCCAAAATCGCATTCCATTAATTATGGAATCTTCATGGGAAACAGATCAATATATAATCGATATTAATTTCCGTATCTGACTAATAATATAAATGGAATGACGACAAAGCCTTTTAAATTCCATATATATATTAGCGGTCTTCCTCCATAGAAGCCCACTTCGATTATTACCAAATCGAATTCCATTCCATTCCAATTTATTTTATTAAATTGAAAAACTTTACTTTGGAAAATTCCATTAATCTTAGTTAAAAGATTTATAAATTCCAAATCACATTTTACTGTTAATTGGGTTAAAGAACAAACGTCCTTAAAAACACAGTTCACGATAAACATTATTCGCATTCCATTTTATTCCAATTACTAAATATAACTAGAAACTCTAATAATCTTACTTAAAAGATTTATTCTTTTCACACGGGGTTTAAGTGTTAGAGTTTATGCCGTAGAGGCAGTCCATTTGATGTGATTAATAACGTTATTATTTTGTTTGGAATAAAAATATTCTATTATGTTATATTTACTTCGTAATATAAATAATAATTTAATAGAAGTCCTTAGAATAATAATACGAAATTATATAGTTCAAGTAAGACCGAACTTGAGATTATATAATGTGATAAGTATTATAATTCTTAAATGTCCCTAGTTGAGTTTTACTGTTTATATAGGACAACAATAAAGCGTTGAGACTAGTATATTGATTGATTGATGATCACATCTCATTGATCATTAATATACGTGATATTAAAGTCAAGATATAAATACATATTGGAGAATAGCGTATTGGGCTGAGCCACCGTGAGATAACTACATGGAATATAATCAACCGTATTATAAGTTGTTCTCATAGTGACAGTGATGTAATGGTCCTCAGACCTGAAATCATTATAATTTTATTCAAGGATATTTGAGTTTTGATATCATCTAAAGTTATTTCGTAACCGAATAATGATAACAGTGATTATTGGATATATCTCAAATCGAATGAAAATTATGAATGATCTAGATGGAATTTAACCCTACGATATATTTATAGTGATATCCATTGGCCTCTTGATTGATTGAGACTGTGAAATGCATGGATGTTCTCAAATATTGATTTGTTTTAAACAGTCTACTTATCGATCAAGAAAATCAGATTAAATTATAAAGAGGATGATACGATCCATGCCTCTAGTTTAATCCGGGATATATTGGTTAAAATGATTATATTACATTGATACACTGGTCACGGAAAGGTTGTATCAAATCGTTGATCTTATTATAACTTGGGTAGCAGCGACGTATTGCTAGATGTCAATCACTGTTTATGATTTTAGATACGATTTAAAATCATTGCCAACGTTGTAATAACCTATAGGGTCACACATAAAAACATCTAGAGAAGTGAAGAGCCATTCTTAAGAAAAGAAAATCAAAATGTTGATATTTACTTTTATTTTAAAATGGTATAAGGATGACTCACACCTATTTTATCTCGTTCAATACATATTAAAGAAGGTCGACCTTTCTTTATTCAGACAACGATACACAAAAAAATAGAACGAGTTAAAAATAGGGAAAATGAAACCCCAATCTTTACGGCTAGCACCGTTCTTTTCAACTTCAATTCGTATGACGAAATCAAAGACAGATGTTTGGGGATACTTATGGAGGTGCGGCAATTGACGTGCTGTTGGATTCGATCAATCCCTAATACACATCTCAATTGTAATAATCCGGAAATCTGAGCCAATTTAAAAATTTTATTTTGGCAATTTTAGCGAATTTTGAATATTTAAAATGAATTATTTTAAATAATAACGATGAGAAATTTATTTTGAATAGAAATAGAACATATATATTAATTTGAATCGTCGTTAGAATATAAATAATTATTTATATTTATAAAAGGAATTGAAAATGGCGCGGTAATTTGAAAATTCGATTTCAAATTTCAGATGAATGTACGGGATTCAAAATAAATCGGATTTTGGAGAAACCAAAAATATTAGAATCTAATTGAGAATATCTTTCTAGCGAATCCGAAAAATTGAAATGTCATAGTGGGGATAAAAAAGTTATGTACAGTTGAAAATTCAGAATAGTCGTTGTGGAATTCCAGCCCTTAAAAATAGCGATTTTGCAAACGACCTCGGTTTTCGACGAAACCACTTTTGTTGGATACGGGATGTCAAATTATTGCTAGGTTTCAAAATTCATAATTTTCTGAATCAATATGTGAGCGTGGCAAAGGAAAATGTGTTTGACCATTACTTTCAATTTCGATCGACCAGGAAATGGCCATTTTTCAAACGATCTCAGAATTTGATGAAATTAGTTTTTTAGGACCATATCGTCAATACGAAGCTAGAAATATATTTTTTTGGAATTTTTAGAGTCTGTATGTGGCCCCGGTAAATTGAAATGTGCGTTCAAAATTCAATATATAGATTTATATTTTAATTTAAGTGAAAACTGATCGAAACAGTCGAGTTGGCCTACGAAACATATCCCATTGTGTTTGGTGTGGGGGTAATTAGCTAAGGGCGATAGTCGTTGGGTTCGATTTGAAGCTTCGAATGGAAAGGTTTCTATTTTTGGAAATTAAAATTTATTATAAATACCCCCGGCCAATGAAATTTCGGTCAAACCCTAATTAATTTATCCCGTGGTCAAATTGATACCCAGCGAAATGAACGGCGCCCTCCTTCAAATTCTTTCCCTCTGATTTTCGTGAATTCTGTTCAATGATTTTGCCAACTCCAGCGACGAAATTCAAGAGCTCTCCGAGCTCTTTCAATCCATCCTGGTTTGGTGGAAAACCGTGAAGCGAGGGAACGGATTTTTGAGCAAAAAGCACCGCCACTCATGGCCAAAGTCCGGCGTCAGGAGGGCACTGATCTGAGGGAGGTTCAGGGTGGTGGAGCGCCTCACGTAGGCGCTCCACGTGGAAGCTTCAGATCCGACGCCAGCAGCTTGTGGGCGGTGCGAAAATCGAGGGAAGGTTTTGAGCTGAAGCGTGAACGATATAGTGAGAATAGATAAGGATTAAGGTGAATTATACCTTAATTAATTTCGCTAATTATTAATTAATGTAATAAAGTTTGTAATCACCTATCTCCTTCATACGAGAACTAAATACGAAGATTTCAGAAGCGTTGGACTCGTCTCAACGAGAGCTTCGCAACAAAACTGACCGCGTCCAAAACAGGGACGTCAGAATTTCAGGCAATTTCAAATCAAAACAGAACATAAATTCAGATAAAACTGATGAAGTGGATCCTAAAGGTGAGAACTCCTCACTAAAGTTTTCTGTTCAGTTATTTATTTTATAACTGCATATATAAACTGCTCTCCGTCGTCCACAGACCATGGATGACTTGTGTGATTGTTTGTGTTGTGAAAATTGACTATTGGGTGTTGAAATAAAATATATATATATTCATGTGTTGAAATAAAATATATATTCATGTGTTGAAATAAAATATATATTCATGTGTTGAAATAAAATAAATATTCATTTACAAATCGAACGATTTGTTTATGTACACCGATTTGACTGATATTGATTGGGACGATAATTTTACACATCGCCCAACTGCACAAATAAAACTTGTGTTTGATTGATTAAAACCCCCACACGGGTATTGGGACGATATATGACATACACTAATCCCAATCATTAGTTGTATGTCGATCGTTTGATTGACAGACTGTGTAAGCATTAATTAGTTATATTTAATGTTTATGTAGTTGTGTGGTGCACTCTGGATGATGGTTGATTATTTATCGTTGCTATTATATACATGTGTTGTATGGAATCCTAATAATTAACATTATATGGTAATTGATTGGGCCTCATTCTAATTTGGAAAATAAAGAGTATAAATCCATGTGTTGAATAGAATGAAAATTCATGTGTTGAATAGAATATAAATTCATGTGTTGAATAGGATATAAATTCATGTGTTGAATAGAATAAAAATTCATGTGTTGAATAAAGTATAAATTCATGTGTTGAATGAAATATATATTCATGTGTTGAATAGAATAAACATTCATGTGTTGAATAAAAGCCGTGTTGATTAGATATGCGCCATTTTGACACGAACGATATTCATATCGATTTTATTATTTTTAATAATGAATATTGAAAAGGAAGTGATTTCAAAATATAATGTTTTGAAAATAATTAGATTAATGATACGGAACATTCAATTTTGATTAGAAATTGAATATAAAGTTGAAATCGTTTTGAAAACGAATTTAAAACGATTTATAAAATACGTTTTGAAAGGAAATCGATGAAATATATATATAATACATATATTATATATATAATTTCCTGAATAGAATGCGCCGCGCTGCGGCAGTTTGCGAATTTCGACCATTGACTTCGAATGGATATTACGGGAGATCCGACCGTCAATTCTCCTAAAACCGAAACCTTTGGATTCGTACCGAAAAGAGCTTTCTAACAAATATTAGAGATTTGAAATCTAACGGTTGGATTTGGAATTATGTCTAAATCAAATTTGGGAAAGGTCGCTGTAAGTGCATTTCGATGGCCGTTGATGGAAATCGACTATACAGGCCTTGATAAAATTATTAAAAATTGCAATAATTTGTGTAAAATCATAAAAAATGATTTGGAAAGAATTAAGATGAAAAATTCCATATTTGAAAAGACAAAAATAGATTTTTATCGAAATGAACTAGTTTTGAACTAGAATTATAATCCCTTTTGTTTTTAAAATAAATAAAGTGGATTTGAAATGGTTTTGAAAATAACCAGAATTTCCAATATATAAATTGGAAATGGATTTGAATCGAAATTGTCTTTGGAATATTTCGATGTTGGAATTCATGATTATGCAGATATTGTTATGGAAATTTGAAAGATATATTTATTTCGTTATTTCCAATACGATATTTGTTGGTCGTAGAATTTGATATTGAATATAAGCCGATATATTTTCTATTCAGAGCCTTGTATTTAATATCTAATGGGATTTGGGTTTGTCATGAATGATGTCTTCATTAACACTGTTCTTAAACCTAGTTGAGAAAAAAGGTTAAATCTTTTTATTTAGATTTAATGAAGTATACCATTAAATGGTATTTAAATGGAATTGAATTTGAATTGATAATTGGTATTATCGTGAACTGTGTTTTAATGACACTTGTTCTTTAACCCGATAATTAATGGAATGTGATTTTGGGTTTATAGTGAACCTTGTTTTAAATGATATTGGTTATTTAACCCAGTTAAAGACAGGATAAGATTTCCCAAGTTAAATAATCATTAATATTGATTTTGGGAAGATTAAAACCAAGTGGAGTTTTAATGAATCTTTAATTAGATTGAAATGATCGAGAATGGAGTATCACCGGTTTTGCTCCAGGCGATAGTTAAATCTTTAATTAGATTTGAACATGAAATGGTAATTGAATTTGACGATAACACCATGGTGTTAGATATGAAGTATTACCAGTTTTACTTCATGGGATGAATAGGTTGGGATTGGGAAATTAAAACAAATGATTACTTCAGTAAGGTTCGTTAATCCCGACTAGCTTGGATAAACCATAATTTGGTTTGAATTGATATTCAAAGGAAGATTAAAGAATAAATTTAAAGAATTTATCTTTGATAAATTAATGGGAACCTTTCCCAAAGTATAATAATATTCGAATAAAAGAATATTCTGAATTGGAATGAGGCGTATGCTGTGTTTGTGTAACACTTGTTTATCATATACGCGAGTTATTCAGAAAGACCGGGTTTATCCCATTCTGAATAACTGATTCGACGATGTGTCGAGGATGAAGACGGTGGTCGAAGATTGGAGGTCTTCACATCGTTTGGGTGATTACTAATGATCTTGATTGGGCTGTACACCCAAGAGGAGGGAATCAGTTGGTGATCGTCTAGACGTACTTGGAGATCGATGGATATGCGAGGTACAAGGTGCCTTCGGTTTCGTTCAGACCCAGAACGAACTTGTAACTGGACTGTGTGTCTGACATTGGATTTTATTCTATGTGATTGATTTCTATTAAATATATATCTGTTTGGAGGCGGAGAATTTATTCTCTTGCTTAACACCCTTCTCTGAGACGTATGAGCTCAGAGGTTGTATATTGATGGATATCAATCGCATGGAGTGAATTGCCTGTGTGGCATGCCTAAGTGGCAATTGATCAAGACTTCTGTTGAAAAGCAAAGTCTTGTGGTTAATGATCAAAGCACCGCCTATATGGAATAACATTGTGTAACGTTGATTTGCGAGCTTCACACCCCGGTTGTGAACCAGAAACGGGAGAGGATGGCAGGGAAAGCATGTGTTTCCTTCTAGCTAGGGTGGTGTCAATGACCTACCAGCCCTGGCATTTATATTATTTTCACCTGTGTGGTTGTTGGATTGCGAGGCGCCTCGGATATATCGGTGACCGTGTGGAGCCGATGGAGTCATTTGGCTCATTTACGCCCCAAAGGGCGGGGAAACGTATGTTCAGGGTTTAAGTTTAATCCACATCGGTGGACTGGCCCTGCATGTTGCCTAGATACAGTTGCAGCTGTGTTCTGAGGCTTTGGCTAGAGAGTCTCGAAACGGTAGGATTGCGCCTTGCCTTGGTTCACGGATGGAAATCCAATTTCCAATACGAGACATTTCGGTTTTAATTGTAATCCTATATATGGCGACATAGTGGTATGGGGCACTTATGCCATCTATGATTGATACTTATGATTTGAAGTTGTTTTATACACTATGCACTTATAATAGTATCAAATGATTTGTTTTAAATGTACCAGGCGTGTTTGGCTATTATAAGGGAAAACCCTATCCCCCGGCTTGCGTTGCATTGTGTGATAGGACCTGGGTCTTATAATAGCTTCATTTTTTCAAAAAGCATTGCGCTGTTTTGTTATATGCACTGGTATTCTTGGGAGGAAACCCGGTCTGTGTTATACGGTGTGGTCCCTTGGTATATCTAATTTAAGGTAAAGTTTTAAATAACTGTTTTAGTTCTCACACCAGTCACGTGACTGACCTGGAGTTTATTGTTTTAACCTAAACTCTGGGAGCCCCTATTTCCACACGGGCAGCTAGTAGTTTTGGTTTGCAGATTTATATTCACAGGAACCTGGTTTACATCTGGAACGATATCCGGAAAGCTCTGTATCCGTTTATCTCTTTCAGTTGTGTATTGTATTATTTTTCCACTGTTATGAAATGTATTATAATCTCTGATATTTAGTGAATGTGTAGTTTTGATTTATACTCTGTATATTCTTGTATTTTGATGGAGTTGTTGTAATTAACAATGAATGTTCTTCTGTTTGTGTTCTGATCTGTCGTGTTCTCAAAACAATCAGGAGTTTCGAACGGTCTTGGTCGATTTAGCAATCGATTCGGATCGAGCGAAATTCCTTGTTGTCTCATCAAATCCGCGAATTCGACTTGAATCAGGTATGATTTTAATTCGATCTGTTATTTTTGTAATAGATCCTTTTAGGGTTTAGTTTTTACTGCTGCTAAATTGATATGAAAACCCTAATTGAACCTTCAATGGTATCAAACCCCTAGGTTTTACGAAATATAATAGATTAAACTCAAATTGTTGTTGTTTTGCTCCTGTTTGAATTGTTGTATGCGAAATAGTTTCAGAATTTAGTCTGAAATGATCAAATTGGGTTTGCTGTTTGGGGTTGGCTGTAAATAGCGATTTCATGACAATCCAGATGTTTTGAACACTAATATGTACTTACACTCGATCATAATCATTTCAGATTTGGAAATGTTCCAATTTTAATATCGTTTAATGTTCTTGAATGATTTAATACTCTTATGGACTTGTTGATTCGTGAGTATTAAAATTTCTGAAATCGCAATTTTTAGTATTGACAATCAGAATTATTAAAAAAAATGGGTTTTAGTTATCATGATATATTCGATTAAGAAGTTAAAATTGTTTTAGAATAAGTTCAGAACTGTATTTGGTACAAGTTTTATAAGTGTTTTACTATAATTTTTTTTTATATTTGATATAAAATTTTGAAGTGGATTAATTGATCGTTAATCTGTATTTTAACAATATTTAAAATTACTGTAACCTTGTTTATTTATCAGGAAATCCTGTTGATAGATCAAAACAGTTTTGGTTGATCAAATTGACAAGTCATTAATGGCACTAATCTCATAAAACACAGTATTTCTAGAATTAAATTCAAATGTAGTAGTAAAATTGTTTTACTATAAATTTAATTTTGAATTAATATTTGATACTGGTTCGATTATGAATATTAAAAATTCCAGAAATTTTGTTGAAACATATGACAAAGTTTAATCCGTTGACTGTGGGTTTTTAGGCATGAGTATGACTCAGTCACAATTATATATGAATACATATTTATAAACATTTACACGTTTGATGATATGTGTTTATATATATATATCATTGCTTCTTGAACATAGCCACATCTGGATAATGATGTTTTATGATACAAGTATGTTGATATTTGAATAACAATTTTTTTTGTTAGTTGATAAATGTATGAATACAAATCTATATTTATGGCGATAAATAAAATGGATATCAATTTTTTTGGTTAATACGATTTGCTGCGTGATCTAAAATTATATGTATTAGTTAAAATGTTAGTACCATGGACAATACAAATTATGATTTGTAATGCAAAATATCATTCTTATTAGATAGATAAGGATACTAATATGCTGCATTGTTTGATATTTCTAGTATAATGCATTACTCCTTTTAAGTTGAGCTAAGACGTTAACCGTCATGATATCACCCTTTGGGTCATGCACACACACACACACACACACACATATATATATATATATATATATATATATATATATATATAATAAGGGATCTGGAAATCTAAAGCTTGAACAATTTGTTATGCTAGAATCAAAGTTGTTTGATTTGTGAAATTGAATTATATTAATTCGATGTTTCTACCTGCACACCTCTGTTCTTTCATTTACTCCTTGTATGATTGCATAATAACTCTTAAAATTGGCATCTAAAATTTATATTAATTTGATCATTTTAAACCCACATTCTAATGTCTAATGATATATATATTGATTAATATACATGTATACTATACTAGTTTGACTGTATGGTATATACATGCGTTAATCTGAATCCGGTCGTTAGATTTAACTGGTTTGCTTTATATTTTATTGTAAACTAGGAATTATAAATTTGTTATCTGATTCTCTTCTTAATAACAATTTTGATTAGCTTTATTACTGCAAACAGTTTGCAGATATATATATATATATATATATATATATATATATCACTAGACAATCAAGTATTGAATGTACTGGTATTAGAATTTAGCGTAAGTTCATGTATAAAATGAAACTATTTCACAATGTTTTGAATCTCTGTACAATGCAAAAGGTAAAGTTACTGTTGATCCCAAGATATTTGGATCATATTTTATTTTCCCTTTTTCTGTATGTTCTTATATTAATTTGTTATGATAAGAGAAAGTTTCAGAATAAACAAAATTTTGTTTTGTTACTAAAACTTGAATAGTATAGTTGATTAATATATGATATTAATCAGTTTCCAGTTTTAACTGTTATATTTGATAACCATAACTCTGGAAATCTGGGTCATTATTCATCTCTATGTGAATAAATTCATGTATTCAGATTTAAAGAAATCATTCATGGAAGAAGAGGAATAAAAAATGTTTGATTGTAAGAGATTATAATTTGATCACTTCTAATATCAGTATATCAATTCAAACTGTTGATTACATACTGATGTACCGATGAACATATAAATATGTATATACCAATTATGAATAAATAGGAACAACAACTATGATTTGTTGTTCAATGTTATGTTGTTTATATAAATAAAACTTTTGGGCACTTAACTTATTTTGGAAATATGTTTAAACTGTTTGCGATTATTTATAACATTACATGTTTGTATATTAATGGTTAATACAAGTATACATTTATAAATAGTTGCTTCAAAAATGATCATTGTTCAAACTAATACAAAATGTTTGTACTAAGCATACAATATATGATTGTATTTCTTTATGTACATATGTAGTGTATATATATATATGTTGATATATCTTTATTAATAATTCTCTTGGGAGCACAAAGTTTTGGTCCGACTGCGAACTTCCCAAAATGCCCTTATGTATGAGTTTTTAAATATACAAAATAATTGTTTACCTAAAATCCCCAAGAAATTAGACATTAAATGTCACTTAAATAGGGATCTAATAAACCTTTTCAACAGTTCAAATTGCCTCTTTAATATCACTCAAAAAAAGGATCCCTAAATAGGCTTTCATTGCAAATTTTAATCGCTTCTCATTTTAGTTACTATTCATTTTAGTTTATGCATTTCATTGGTTCTAATGATACGAATTTCCATGCATAATTTACTGCATCAATTCAGTTTTTACAAGGCAATTAAAATTTTACATTCCAAATTGTTTGCTTAAAACCTTTATTATATGTATGTATGCACGATACTATTATATGTATAGACATATTTGCGTTTAAAATTAGAAATAAGATCATTTATATTTGTCATATAGACCTACTAATTCAACTTATTTTCCATATATATAGAAATTAATATTGACGTGGATATATGACAATTTCTTATATGGTTAGAAAGCAAATTTGGCACTATATCAATGACACTTTTTTGTCTTTATTTGAATACTTATGGTATTAGCGATAGACTAGGCATCATAACCCAATTTATTTAAAACATTGTAAGATTACGTATAAATGTCAGCGTAGAATCATTCATTCTGTGTTATCCATGAACATTGGGTTCTAGAGAATAGTGTTGGACCATTTAAATATCCACCCATTCACATTCATATATCCCATTCTCACCGTTCTTCTGTTCACCTCATTTTTGTTCTTGATATCTCCATTGCTGCCCCTTTCAAAGCTTTAGCTTAGCTTTCTCCTGTAGGTATGTAAAATTTTATCTATAGCTCTCGATTACCAGTTTTTGTGTTATCTTTTATCTTTTATTTACTTTTTCTATATAGTACCTGTATGGTATGTTTTTATTATTTGTAAGTACCTGTAGAATAAGGACATACCCGCCATCGCCATGAATACTGGTTCCACTACAAAATCATATGCTGGTCTTAATACAAAGCATCAGTGAATCTATTTAATTGACTAATGGAAATATAATTCGTTTTGCTGAAATTGTCTAAGATGTTTGATAATCTACAGTTGGGTAATGATTTTGTTTGTTTCTATCATGTTTTAGATAGAAATATAACAACAAGAATGATTATGTTGAGTTAGAAGAATAGAAAATCAGATTTGAAATCCAGACGAGGTTCGAGCAATAAATAGATAGCGGTTGTGCTTTCAGTTACTTGCGGTTTTCAAATCATGCTTTTTTTTATTTTATTACTCAAATTTCTATGATTTACAACTTTTGAGTTTCTATGCAAAATATGCTTTTTGTTTATATGTTTGAACGCACAAATAGTAGAAGCAAGGCTTGAGTACTCTTTTGTGAAATAGGAACATGAATGATAACAAAGAAGCTGTTTGCAGGCAAGATGTATACAGTGTGTGCAGGCAAGTTGCATTCGCTTAATTAAGTTATTTATAAAACAACCCAAAACGGAACTATTATTCTCCGTAGATCTACTCTGGCTAATTAATTTATTTTTTAAACAATCCAGATGCAACTATTATCTCTCTACCAATCTATGCTGAAATGAACAATTCAACCTAATTATATATTAGACTTGCGTGTAAAGACCCGCAACTTCCCCTTAAAGGAAAGCGTCGGATAGTTCGAGAACAAACCACAGCAGAACGCATACAGAAGAACATTTCATTGTATATTACAACAATGCATCAGATTACAAGAATATACAGAGTATAAATGAATATTACACAGAAATATCAGAGATTTAAATTACATTTAAATACATAGCAGCGGAAAATAATACAATACACAACTAGAAGAGATATACGGATACAAAGCTTTCCGGATATTGTTCCAGCTGTAAACCAGGTTCCTGTGAATATAAATCTGCAAAACCAAAACTACTAGCTGCCCGTGTCAAAATAAGGGCACCCAGAGTTTAGGTTAAAACAATAAACTCCAGGTCAGTCATGTGACTGGTGTGAGAACTAAAACAGTTATTAATCTTTGTTTTTAAAGTTAGGTAAATCAAGGGACCACGCCGTATAACACGGAACGGGTTTCCTCCCAAGAATACCAGTGCATAAAACAAACAGCGCAATGCTAAATAAAGAAAAATGAAGCTGTTATAAGACCCAGGTCCCATCACACAATGCAACGCAGTCGAGGATAGGGTTTTCCCTTATAACAGCCAAAGAATGCTTGATACGTTTTAAAACAAATCATTTGATACTATTATAAGTGCATAGTGTATAAAACAACTTCAAATCATAAGTATCAATCATAGGCGGCATGGGTACCATATATCATGTCGCCATATATAGGTTTACAAATAAAACCGCAAATGGCACGTATTTGGAAATTGGATTTCCGTCTATGAACCGAGGCAAAAGATAGTCCTCAACCGATTCGAGACAATCTAGCCCATGTCTCCGGAGCAGCCGCAACTGCCCCTTGGATCGTCAGGGCCGGTCCACCGATGTGGATTATAGTGCCTGAACAATACGTTTCTCCGCCCTATGGGGCGTAAACGAGCCAACAAATGACTCCATCGGTTCGAGAACGACCGATCAATCCGAGGCGCCTCGCAACAGCAACAACCACATAAGTCAAACTCGTCAGGGCGTGTAAAACCACTGACGCCACTTCTAGCTAGAAAGAAACGCAAGTCCTCCCTGAGGTCCGTCTCCCGTTTTTGGTTCATACCGGGTGTGAAACACGCGAGGTATACGTTACACAAAGCTACGCCACAAAGGCCGTGCTTTGATCATCACCACAAGACTTTGCTTTTCAACAGAAGCCTCGATCAATTGCCCCTCAGGCATGCCACACAGGCAATTCACTCCATGCGTTTGATATCCACCAATATATAACCCCTGAGCTCGTACATCTCAGAGAAGGGCGTTAAGCAAGAGAATAAATTCTCCGCCGCCAAACAGATATATATTTAATAGAAATCAATCACACGGACTAAAATCCGATGTCAGACACACAGTCCATTTACAAGTCCGTTCTGGGTCTGAACGAAACCGGAGGCACCTAGTACCCCGCATATCCATCGATCTCCAAGTACGTCTGGACGATCACTAACTGTTTCCATCTTCTTGGGTGTACAGCCCAATCAAGATCATCAGTAATTACCCAAACGACGTGAAGACCTCCGGTCTTCGACCATCGTCTTCATCTTCGACTTATCGTCGTATCAGTTATTCAGAATGGGATAAACCCGGTCTTTCCGAATAACTCGCGTATATTTTAAATAAGTGTTACACAAACACAACATACGCCTCATTCCAATTCATTAGTCACTAACCGTAAATTAATCAAGAGAATAATTCCCCAAATATTAACCCCGAAGGCCGAAACCAACATCAGATCAATATCCAGAAAACCATTCTGCTTGGCTAACCGCCAGTTAGTTTCTAAATTTCACATTCAAATCTAATTAAAGATTTAACTATCGCCTGGAGCAAAACTGGTGATACTCCATTCTCGATCTTTTCAATCTAATTAAAGATTCATTAAAACTCCACTTAGTTTTAATCTGTGACTGGGTTAAAGAATCAGTGTCATTTAAAACACGGCTCACGATAAACCCAAAGTCACATCCCATTAATTATCGGGTTAAAGAACAAGTGTTATTTAAAACACTGTTCACGATAAACCCAAAAATCAATATCAATTCAATTCCAATTAAATATTATTTAATTGGTACACTTCATTAAATCTAAATAAAAAGATTTAATCTCTTCTCAACTGGGTTCAAGAACAGTGTTAGTGAAGACACCATTCACGACAAACCCAAATCACATTCATTAATTATCGGGTTAAAGAACAAGTGTTATTTAAAACACTGTTCACGATAAACCCAAAAATCAATATCAATTCAATTCCAATTAAATATTATTTAATTGGTACACTTCATTAAATCTAAATAAAAAGATTTAATCTTTTCTCAACTGGGTTCAAGAACAGTGTTAGTGAAGACACCATTCACGACAAACCCAAATCACATTCATTAATTATCGGGTTAAAGAACAAGTGTTATTTAAAACACTGTTCACGATAAACCCAAAAATCAATATCAATTCAATTCCAATTAAATATCGTTTAATTGGTACACTTCATTAAATCTAAATAAAAAGATTTAATCTTTTCTCAACTGGGTTCAAGAACAGTGTTAGTGAAGACACCATTCACGACAAACCCAAATCACATTCGATATTCAATACAAGGCTCTGAATAGAAAATAAATCGGCTTATATTCAATATCGAATTCTACGACTAACAAATGTCGTATTGGAAATAACGATACAAATATATATCTTTCAAATTTCCATAACAACACCTGTAATATCACGAATTCCAACATTGAAATATTCCGAAGACAATTTCGATTCAAATCCACTCCAATGCAATCATTGGAAATTTTGGTTATTTTCAAAACCATTTCAAATTCAATTTATTTATTTAAAAATAAATAGAATTATAATTCTAGTTCAAAACTAGTTCATTTCGATAAAAATCTATTTTTATCTTTTCAAATAGGGAGTTTTTCATCCCAATTCTTTCTAAATCATTTCTTATGATTTTACACAAATTATTACTATTTTTAATAATTTTATCAAGGCCCATACAGTCGATTTCCAACAATGGCCATCGAACTGCACTTACAGCGACCTTTTTCGAATTTGATTTGGACGTATCTCCAAATCCAACCGTTAGATTTCAAATTTCTAATTTTCATTAGAAAGCTCTTTTCGATACGAACCCAACGGTTCCGGTTTTAGGAGAATCCGACGGTCGGATCTCCCGCAATGTCCGTTTGAAATAAATGGTCGAAATTCGCGAACTACCGCGGCGCGGCGCGTTCTATTCAGGCCATTATATTATATATATAATATATATATAATATATATTTCGTCGATTCCTATTTAAAACGGATTATATGAATGGTTTTAAAATTCGTTTCAAAATCTATTTCAACTTCCATTTCAATTCTAAGCAAAATTGAATTCTTCTTTATAAATTCGTTTTAGAATTCATTTCTATTCAATTCAAATTTCAATTCAATTTGAATTCATATTCAATTCAATTCATTTCGAAATCGTTTTCAATTCAATTCATTTCGAAATCGTTTTCAATTCAATTCATTTCGAAATCGTTTTCAATTCAATTCATTTCGAAATCGTTTTCAATTCACTTTGAATTCTTTTTCAATTCAATTCATTTCGAAATCGTTTTCAATTCAATTTATTTCGAAATCGTTTTCAATTCAATTTATTTCGAAATCGTTTTCAATTCACTTTGAATTCGTTTTCAATTCAATTCATTTCGAAATCGTTTTCAATTCACTTTGAATTCTTTTTCAATTCAATTCATTTCGAAATCGTTTTCAATTCAATTTATTTCGAAATCGTTTTCAATTCAATTTATTTCGAAATCGTTTTAAAATCGACATAAATATCGTTTACGTCAAAATGGCGTCAATCTAATCAACTCGGCTTCATATATTCCTTTATTTTCAAATATTCTATTTCAAATATTTCTATTTCAAATATTTCTATTTCAAATATTTCTATTTCAAATATTTCTTTTTTTCTCGAAACTGGAATGAGGCCCAATCAATTACCATATAATGTTAATTATATGGATTTTCTACAACACATGTATATATATCAACAACGATGAATAATCAACCATCAACCAAAGTGCACTACACTGTATAAGCATCAAATATAGACATTTAACGCTTATAGCAGCTTGTCAATCAATCGATCGACATATTTAATAAATCAGGATGAGTGAACTTCAAATTTCATCCTAACACCCGTGTGGAGTTTCAAACAATCAAACACATATTTTATTTGTGCAGTTAGGCGATGTGTAAAATTTATCGACCCAATCAACGTCATTCAAATAGGTGTACATAAACAAACCGTCTGGTTTGTAAATGAATATTTATTTATTCACATTCACGTTAAAAATTATATTTTTAACGATAACACATTTTATTTTAACATATGAATTTATATTCAGTTCATTCGTTAAATAAAATGCTATTTTTATTTTTCTAACTTATTTTAGAAAATTTCGGCGGCATAACGGCACGATACTAGAAACGGGACAAGGCCTAGCCTTATCCCCGGTCTAGTGAAGGCCCACGCCATTCACACATCAATCAAATCAATTCGTTATGCAAACCACAAACTTTGGAGTAAGGGTCTAACCTAGCCTTACTCCTTCGCCTTATAACGGCGCACGTCTAATCCTAACCAATTTATCGATTCGATTTTTCACACCACAAACCACATTCAAACCAATATCACAATCAATCACCAAACAGTCAAACAAACAAGTCCATGGTCTGTGGACGGGTGTCGGGTGCTACTAAGCACCGTCTGCATCCTAGTATATATATAACTAGAAAAATAAATTGAAAGGTGAGAAATTCTCACATATAGCTATCCTAGCTCCACGGCTCTTCATTTGCAGAAGTCTTCGTCGTTTCGCCTTTTTGTCACCTTCGTTGCTGCTTTCACTACATACGTAAAAATCACATTTTTACTTCGCTATTCAATATATAAAAATCGAATTTTTACTTCGATGTTCAATATATAAAAATGCTATTTTTCTATCGAAGTTCAATATATAAAAATCGAATTTTTATATTCTCCATTATATTTTCAAAAGTGATGTCTTTTTATTTTCAAATCAAGATTGCTTGTATTTTTGAATCAATGACCATTTCAGTTTCTTTTCTTTTTAACAATGTAAAAATCAATTTTTAATCATTTTTAAAAAATCTCGTCTTTAACATTTTTAAAAGTCTGTTCTTTAATATTTTAAAAATCTCTTCTCTGGTTTTAACATTAAATAAAATTCTGGTTTTAAACTAAATAAAAATTCTGGTTTTAAACTAAATATAAAATTCTGGTTTTAAACTAAATATAAAATTCTGGTTTTAAACTAAATATAAAATTCTGGTTTTAAACTAAATATAAAATTCTGGTTTTAAACTCTTTTCTGTTTTTATCCTTTATTTCAAAAACCAGTTTTTATTTCTAAAAAATTTCAGTTTTAATACTTTATAAAAAAAAATTCAGTTTTATACTTTATAAAAATTTCAGTTTTTAATACTTTTTAAAAATTCCTGTTTTAATACTTTTAAAAATTCCTTTTAAAAATATTCAGTTTTATACCTTTAAAAATATTTAGTTTTTTTTTCTTTTAAACATTTTCAGTTTTTATTTTTAAAACAAAATCATTATTAAATTCGGTTTTAAAAAAAAATAAAAAAAAATAAACAGAAATTCTTACTGAGAGGGGGGGGGGGGTGGCGCGACTTCTTCGTCGGCGTCGAGGGCTTCAAGGGGGGGGCCGCCTTCTTCGTCGACGTCGAGGGCTTCAAGGGGGGGGGCCGCCTTCTTCGTCGGCGCCGAGGGCTTCAAGGGGGGGAGTGCGGTGCCTGAGGGCGGCGCGACGTTGGCGTCGCTGGAGAAGAGGCGACGGGTTCGTGCCCATTAGGGTTTTTTTTTTTTTTTTTATTCTGAAATCGGTTTTGAAAGATAATCGAACGGGGGGGGGGGGGGGGTTGACCAATGAGGAGAGAGAAAAGGGGTGAGAGAGATGTTATATTATTTATATTTTATTTAATTTATTCCTTAAAGCAACTTTCTAGTTCGAACTCGAAACGAGACCCACCGACTGACGTCCCTAGCGTTTCACCCCCATTCCGAACACAATGGGATATGTATCGCAGGCTGGTTCGATCATTTGAATCAGTTTCCGTTGAACTTACATTTAAATCATTATATTGAATTTTAAACGTACATTTCAAATTACCGGGGTCACATACTAACTAGAAAAATTCCAGAAAAATATTTTCTAGCTTCGTATTGACGATACGGTCCTAACAAAACTAGTTTCGTCGAATTCTGAGACCGTTTGAAAAATGGCCAATTTTCAGTCGATTAAAATCAACTGAAACTGGTCAAACGCGTTTTCCTTCGCCACGCTCACATATTGATTCGAAAAATTATGAAATTTGAACCCTAGCAATAACTTTACATCCCGGACCCAACAAAACTGGTTTCGTCGAAATCCGAGGTCGTTTGCAAAATGACTATTTTTAAGGGCCTTATATATATAAAAATATATATAAATTCCACAGCGACTATTTCTAATTTTCAACTGGACATATCTCTCAATTTTTAAAGTGAAATCTCAGTTTCTTACATCCGTTAGAAAGATATTATCAATCAGATCCTAATGTTTTTGGTTTCACTAAAATCCGGATTGTTTTGCACCCGGTACATTCAATTGAAGTTTGAAATCGAATTATCGAACTACCGCGCCATTTTCAATTCCTTTTATAATTATATATAATTATTTATATTCTAACGACGACGCGTATAATATATACGTTCGAATTCTATTCGAAATAAATTTCTCGTCGATATTATTTAAAATAATTCATTTTAAATAATCAAAATTCGCTAAAATTGCCAAAAATAAAAATTTCAAACTGGCCCAGATTTTCCGGGTTGTTACAATCTCCCCCACTTAAAACTTTTCGTCCCCGAAAAGGAACAAAGTCGAAAGTGGTTTGATTATTCCACTCTACGTTCGATCTGACTTCCATTCTCCAACTCTTTAGTTTCTGAGAATTTTCAAAATTTCAAAAATTTGGCTAACACCCTAAATTTTCGAAAAATTTCGCCATAACCTCCCCTGCAATGGGAGCATCGGGGAATTTCAAATAGCTTCCCCGGTCCTTCAGATCTCAAAAAGAAAAAGAAAAAGCCAAGCGGCTAGCCAATAGGCTCACAAAATCATCATCACCCAAACAAAACAGGAAATTATGTAGTAAACATGTACCTATTTGTCGGGCAAACAAATTTTATTCTCTGGCTCTAGCCTCCTTGCTATGACCTGCTCAATATAAGTATATGTATATGCAAGCAAATGCGACCAATTTTCAATATAATCCAATATTTGATTCAATTAGGCTAAATGGTTTAAAATTAGCAAACAAATGAACAAACAACACATACATCAATCAATTAGTGAATTTAACGTTTCAAATTCATAATTTTGATATATATACTGAAAATCTTGTTTTTGATGCCAATTCACAACAAAGTGTTCTAGCTATATAAGATTTGGTTCTCACACCAGCCTAATGGAAATATATAGATATCACACTTTCGTTAATCGAAAATAAATGCTGGTGATGGTATACTTCATCATCAGGACCATGTCCGGGCGACTAGAGTGCGACTCTATATCTATCCAATATATTAAAACTTCGAATACACGCGGATCAGACGTATACGCAAAATCTATATATACTGGATTGTCCACATCAATTTAAATAGATAATCAAATACGAATAATTGATTAAATTTTCAAAACAAAAATTTGTTTTCATTTTCAAAAATATACTCTTCACACTCGTTCTAGGATACTACTGATCCCATCTCTAACGAGTCATTCTCGTTGGATATTACTAATCCAATTTCTGATGAATTCTTTCGTACGGTTCTAATGTGTCTTGTTCTCTGATTTGTAAACCAAAGCTCTGATACCACGTGTAAAGACCCGCAACTTCCCCTTAAAGGAAAGCGTCAGATAGTTCGAGAACAAACCACAGCAGAACGCATACAGAAGAACATTTCATTGTATATTACAACAATGCATCAGATTACAAGAATATACAGAGTATAAATGAATATTACACAGAAATATCAGAGATTTAAATTACATTTAAATACATAGCAGCGGAAAATAATACAATACACAACTAGAAGAGATATACGGATACAAAGCTTTCCGGATATTGTTCCAGCTGTAAACCAGGTTCCTGTGAATATAAATCTGCAAAACCAAAACTACTAGCTGCCCGTGTCAAAATAAGGGCACCCAGAGTTTAGGTTAAAACAATAAACTCCAGGTCAGTCATGTGACTGGTGTGAGAACTAAAACAGTTATTAATCTTTGTTTTTAAAGTTAGGTAAATCAAGGGACCACGCCGTATAACACGGAACGGGTTTCCTCCCAAGAATACCAGTGCATAAAACAAACAGCGCAATGCTAAATAAAGAAAAATGAAGCTGTTATAAGACCCAGGTCCCATCACACAATGCAACGCAGTCGAGGATAGGGTTTTCCCTTATAACAGCCAAAGAATGCTTGATACGTTTTAAAACAAATCATTTGATACTATTATAAGTGCATAGTGTATAAAACAACTTCAAATCATAAGTATCAATCATAGGCGGCATGGGTACCATATATCATGTCGCCATATATAGGTTTACAAATAAAACCGCAAATGGCACGTATTTGGAAATTGGATTTCCGTCTATGAACCGAGGCAAAAGATAGTCCTCAACCGATTCGAGACAATCTAGCCCATGTCTCCGGAGCAGCCGCAACTGCCCCTTGGATCGTCAGGGCCGGTCCACCGATGTGGATTATAGTGCCTGAACAATACGTTTCTCCGCCCTATGGGGCGTAAACGAGCCAACAAATGACTCCATCGGTTCGAGAACGACCGATCAATCCGAGGCGCCTCGCAACAGCAACAACCACATAAGTCAAACTCGTCAGGGCGTGTAAAACCACTGACGCCACTTCTAGCTAGAAAGAAACGCAAGTCCTCCCTGAGGTCCGTCTCCCGTTTTTGGTTCATACCGGGTGTGAAACACGCGAGGTATACGTTACACAAAGCTACGCCACAAAGGCCGTGCTTTGATCATCACCACAAGACTTTGCTTTTCAACAGAAGCCTCGATCAATTGCCCCTCAGGCATGCCACACAGGCAATTCACTCCATGCGTTTGATATCCACCAATATATAACCCCTGAGCTCGTACATCTCAGAGAAGGGCGTTAAGCAAGAGAATAAATTCTCCGCCGCCAAACAGATAATATTTAATAGAAATCAATCACACGGACTAAAATCCGATGTCAGACACACAGTCCATTTACAAGTCCGTTCTGGGTCTGAACGAAACCGGAGGCACCTAGTACCCCGCATATCCATCGATCTCCAAGTACGTCTGGACGATCACTAACTGTTTCCATCTTCTTGGGTGTACAGCCCAATCAAGATCATCAGTAATTACCCAAACGACGTGAAGACCTCCGGTCTTCGACCATCGTCTTCATCTTCGACTTATCGTCGTATCAGTTATTCAGAATGGGATAAACCCGGTCTTTCCGAATAACTCGCGTATATTTTAAATAAGTGTTACACAAACACAACATACGCCTCATTCCAATTCATTAGTCACTAACCGTAAATTAATCAAGAGAATAATTCCCCAAATATTAACCCCGAAGGCCGAAACCAACATCAGATCAATATCCAGAAAACCATTCTGCTTGGCTAACCGCCAGTTAGTTTCTAAATTTCACATTCAAATCTAATTAAAGATTTAACTATCGCCTGGAGCAAAACTGGTGATACTCCATTCTCGATCTTTTCAATCTAATTAAAGATTCATTAAAACTCCACTTAGTTTTAATCTGTGACTGGGTTAAAGAATCAGTGTCATTTAAAACACGGCTCACGATAAACCCAAAGTCACATCCCATTAATTATCGGGTTAAAGAACAAGTGTTATTTAAAACACTGTTCACGATAAACCCAAAAATCAATATCAATTCAATTCCAATTAAATATTATTTAATTGGTACACTTCATTAAATCTAAATAAAAAGATTTAATCTCTTCTCAACTGGGTTCAAGAACAGTGTTAGTGAAGACACCATTCACGACAAACCCAAATCACATTCATTAATTATCGGGTTAAAGAACAAGTGTTATTTAAAACACTGTTCACGATAAACCCAAAAATCAATATCAATTCAATTCCAATTAAATATTATTTAATTGGTACACTTCATTAAATCTAAATAAAAAGATTTAATCTTTTCTCAACTGGGTTCAAGAACAGTGTTAGTGAAGACACCATTCACGACAAACCCAAATCACATTCATTAATTATCGGGTTAAAGAACAAGTGTTATTTAAAACACTGTTCACGATAAACCCAAAAATCAATATCAATTCAATTCCAATTAAATATCGTTTAATTGGTACACTTCATTAAATCTAAATAAAAAGATTTAATCTTTTCTCAACTGGGTTCAAGAACAGTGTTAGTGAAGACACCATTCACGACAAACCCAAATCACATTCGATATTCAATACAAGGCTCTGAATAGAAAATAAATCGGCTTATATTCAATATCGAATTCTACGACTAACAAATGTCGTATTGGAAATAACGATACAAATATATATCTTTCAAATTTCCATAACAACACCTGTAATATCACGAATTCCAACATTGAAATATTCCGAAGACAATTTCGATTCAAATCCACTCCAATGCAATCATTGGAAATTTTGGTTATTTTCAAAACCATTTCAAATTCAATTTATTTATTTAAAAATAAATAGAATTATAATTCTAGTTCAAAACTAGTTCATTTCGATAAAAATCTATTTTTATCTTTTCAAATAGGGAGTTTTTCATCCCAATTCTTTCTAAATCATTTCTTATGATTTTACACAAATTATTACTATTTTTAATAATTTTATCAAGGCCCATACAGTCGATTTCCAACAATGGCCATCGAACTGCACTTACAGCGACCTTTTTCGAATTTGATTTGGACGTATCTCCAAATCCAACCGTTAGATTTCAAATTTCTAATTTTCATTAGAAAGCTCTTTTCGATACGAACCCAACGGTTCCGGTTTTAGGAGAATCCGACGGTCGGATCTCCCGCAATGTCCGTTTGAAATAAATGGTCGAAATTCGCGAACTACCGCGGCGCGGCGCGTTCTATTCAGGCCATTATATTATATATATAATATATATATAATATATATTTCGTCGATTCCTATTTAAAACGGATTATATGAATGGTTTTAAAATTCGTTTCAAAATCTATTTCAACTTCCATTTCAATTCTAAGCAAAATTGAATTCTTCTTTATAAATTCGTTTTAGAATTCATTTCTATTCAATTCAAATTTCAATTCAATTTGAATTCATATTCAATTCAATTCATTTCGAAATCGTTTTCAATTCAATTCATTTCGAAATCGTTTTCAATTCAATTCATTTCGAAATCGTTTTCAATTCACTTTGAATTCTTTTTCAATTCAATTCATTTCGAAATCGTTTTCAATTCAATTTATTTCGAAATCGTTTTCAATTCAATTTATTTCGAAATCGTTTTCAATTCACTTTGAATTCGTTTTCAATTCAATTCATTTCGAAATCGTTTTCAATTCACTTTGAATTCTTTTTCAATTCAATTCATTTCGAAATCGTTTTCAATTCAATTTATTTCGAAATCGTTTTCAATTCAATTTATTTCGAAATCGTTTTAAAATCGACATAAATATCGTTTACGTCAAAATGGCGTCAATCTAATCAACTCGGCTTCATATATTCCTTTATTTTCAAATATTCTATTTCAAATATTTCTATTTCAAATATTTCTATTTCAAATATTTCTATTTCAAATATTTCTATTTCAAATATTTCTATTTCAAATATTTCTTTTTTTCTCGAAACTGGAATGAGGCCCAATCAATTACCATATAATGTTAATTATATGGATTTTCTACAACACATGTATATATATCAACAACGATGAATAATCAACCATCAACCAAAGTGCACTACACTGTATAAGCATCAAATATAGACATTTAACGCTTATAGCAGCTTGTCAATCAATCGATCGACATATTTAATAAATCAGGATGAGTGAACTTCAAATTTCATCCTAACACCCGTGTGGGGTTTCAAACAATCAAACACATATTTTATTTGTGCAGTTAGGCGATGTGTAAAATTTATCGACCCAATCAACGTCATTCAAATAGGTGTACATAAACAAACCGTCTGGTTTGTAAATGAATATTTATTTATTCACATTCACGTTAAAAATTATATTTTTAACGATAACACATTTTATTTTAACATATGAATTTATATTCAGTTCATTCGTTAAATAAAATGCTATTTTTATTTTTCTAACTTATTTTAGAAAATTTCGGCGGCATAACGGCACGATACTAGAAACGGGACAAGGCCTAGCCTTATCCCCGGTCTAGTGAAGGCCTACGCCATTCACACATCAATCAAATCAATTCGTTATGCAAACCACAAACTTTGGAGTAAGGGTCTAACCTAGCCTTACTCCTTCGCCTTATAACGGCGCACGTCTAATCCTAACCAATTTATCGATTCGATTTTTCACACCACAAACCACATTCAAACCAATATCACAATCAATCACCAAACAGTCAAACAAACAAGTCCATGGTCTGTGGACGGGTGTCGGGTGCTACTAAGCACCGTCTGCATCCTAGTATATATATAACTAGAAAAATAAATTGAAAGGTGAGAAATTCTCACATATAGCTATCCTAGCTCCACGGCTCTTCATTTGCAGAAGTCTTCGTCGTTTCGCCTTTTTGTCACCTTCGTTGCTGCTTTCACTACATACGTAAAAATCACATTTTTACTTCGCTATTCAATATATAAAAATCGAATTTTTACTTCGATGTTCAATATATAAAAATGCTATTTTTCTATCGAAGTTCAATATATAAAAATCGAATTTTTATATTCTCCATTATATTTTCAAAAGTGATGTCTTTTTATTTTCAAATCAAGATTGCTTGTATTTTTGAATCAATGACCATTTCAGTTTCTTTTCTTTTTAACAATGTAAAAATCAATTTTTAATCATTTTTAAAAAATCTCGTCTTTAACATTTTTAAAAGTCTGTTCTTTAATATTTTAAAAATCTCTTCTCTGGTTTTAACATTAAATAAAATTCTGGTTTTAAACTAAATAAAAATTCTGGTTTTAAACTAAATATAAAATTCTGGTTTTAAACTAAATATAAAATTCTGGTTTTAAACTAAATATAAAATTCTGGTTTTAAACTAAATATAAAATTCTGGTTTTAAACTAAATATAAAATTCTGGTTTTAAACTCTTTTCTGTTTTTATCCTTTATTTCAAAAACCAGTTTTTATTTCTAAAAAATTTCAGTTTTAATACTTTATAAAAAAAAATTCAGTTTTATACTTTATAAAAATTTCAGTTTTTAATACTTTTTAAAAATTCCTGTTTTAATACTTTTAAAAATTCCTTTTAAAAATATTCAGTTTTATACCTTTAAAAATATTTAGTTTTTTTTTCTTTTAAACATTTTCAGTTTTTATTTTTAAAACAAAATCATTATTAAATTCGGTTTTAAAAAAAAATAAAAAAAAATAAACAGAAATTCTTACTGAGAGGGGGGGGGGGGGTGGCGCGACTTCTTCGTCGGCGTCGAGGGCTTCAAGGGGGGGGCCGCCTTCTTCGTCGGCGTCGAGGGCTTCAAGGGGGGGGCCGCCTTCTTCGTCGGCGCCGAGGGCTTCAAGGGGGGGAGTGCGGTGCCTGAGGGCGGCGCGACGTTGGCGTCGCTGGAGAAGAGGCGACGGGTTCGTGCCCATTAGGGTTTTTTTTTTTTTTTTTTTTTTATTCTGAAATCGGTTTTGAAAGATAATCGAACGGGGGGGGGGGGGGGGGGGGTTGACCAATGAGGAGAGAGAAAAGGGGTGAGAGAGATGTTATATTATTTATATTTTATTTAATTTATTCCTTAAAGCAACTTTCTAGTTCGAACTCGAAACGAGACCCACCGACTGACGTCCCTAGCGTTTCACCCCCATTCCGAACACAATGGGATATGTATCGCAGGCTGGTTCGATCATTTGAATCAGTTTCCATTGAACTTACATTTAAATCATTATATTGAATTTTAAACGTACATTTCAAATTACCGGGGTCACATACTAACTAGAAAAATTCCAGAAAAATATTTTCTAGCTTCGTATTGACGATACGGTCCTAACAAAACTAGTTTCGTCGAATTCTGAGACCGTTTGAAAAATGGCCAATTTTCAGTCGATTAAAATCAACTGAAACTGGTCAAACGCGTTTTCCTTCGCCACGCTCACATATTGATTCGAAAAATTATGAAATTTGAACCCTAGCAATAACTTTACATCCCGGACCCAACAAAACTGGTTTCGTCGAAATCCGAGGTCGTTTGCAAAATGACTATTTTTAAGGGCCTTATATATATAAAAATATATATAAATTCCACAACGACTATTTCTAATTTTCAACTGGACATATCTCTCAATTTTTAAAGTGAAATCTCAGTTTCTTACATCCGTTAGAAAGATATTATCAATCAGATCCTAATGTTTTTGGTTTCACTAAAATCCGGATTGTTTTGCACCCGGTACATTCAATTGAAGTTTGAAATCGAATTATCGAACTACCGCGCCATTTTCAATTCCTTTTATAATTATATATAATTATTTATATTCTAACGACGACGCGTATAATATATACGTTCGAATTCTATTCGAAATAAATTTCTCGTCGATATTATTTAAAATAATTCATTTTAAATAATCAAAATTCGCTAAAATTGCCAAAAATAAAAATTTCAAACTGGCCCAGATTTTCCGGGTTGTTACATTGCGTGTGTAATTTAGAACAGGTCAGATGCCTCAAATATCTACCATTTTGATGCATGATCCTTGCATGTTGACGTGTTATTATGCAGATAGTTTGGATTTTGATTTGTTAAAGGTTAATTTTCCATTGAACATTTTGTTGTATTTATACATGTGAGTGATGAGACCTCCTTTATTTCATGTATGTACAACAATTGGGATTAAAACTATCATAGCAAATACAAATTGTTTCATATAGCCTGTTAATGAAACAAAAGTTTCTACGTGGTTTTGTAGTTTCAGTGCTATTTGTAATCTACAGACTTAATATGGGTATTATGACAAGTATGTAGGCATTTGGCATTAACTCATAACTTAATATTCTTAGAATAAAATATGCACTAAGAATTGTTTTATCCTCCTATTTTTACAGGTGGACAATATGGGACACTGCAAATTTGACTTCATGAACAGTATAAGACACTACAACTTTGGACTGCATGCCTTCATATTACAAATAACGCATTTTATTATTATATAATAATATATTTTTTATTTTAATTTGTGTTTTTAGGTGATTTTTTTGCAGCTGTGGTGTTCATATCAGTTCAAAATTTCATGTAAATTTATACCAATTTCTCTATATTTTCATACTTACGTGTACATTATATTTTGCTGTTACTTCTTGGTTCAACCGTGAATTATCCAAATTGCCCTCTAAATAATTAATGTACATATTCAATTAATTAATTGTCCAAAATTTTAGGTGTTGTTCAAAGAATATGCATGTGATAAAAAACGGATAAGCATATCTAAATATAATTAGAAATAAATAATATATATATAGAGAGAGAAAATGGGGGGAGAGAGAGAGAGGCAAGGGGAAATTACATGAAAAAAGCGAAAATAAATCAATGTAGACAAAAATGGTAAATCTGGACTATAAATTCACACGTTTAAATATTGTCTTTTTTAGCACATAATCCTAAAATCAAATAACTAATTTATTAAAACTTTCCTTTTACGTTAACATAAATATATATGTACTATATTAATAAATCATTGATTATAATGAACGTACAATTCTTTTTAAACTGAAAGATTCCAATCAAGTTAACAAAATTAATGTCAATTTAAAATAGACCTAAATAATGCATCTTTTTTATCATAAAAGAATTTAATGGGTTCAACATTAAATCAAATCAGGCAACAAATGCAAAATTTTAGGCAACTGGCCAAAGAATATGCATGTGAGGAAAAAGGAATAAGCATGAAAAATGCGTAAATAAATCAATGAAGATAAAATAAGGGGGAAACAACAAAATGAGGTGATCAACAATAAATTTAAATAAACATAATATGACCATTATTATATAACATAAAGTAAATATGGACTATACATTCACATGTTTAAAAATCACTTTTTTGAGCATATAATCCCAAAATCAATCAATTAATTTGTGAATATAAATTTGTAGCTTAATATTTGTACTAATAAGGATACAAATAGTTATGTAGCTTAAGTTTTGTAGCCTTAACATTTAATCGGCTATGAAAGGTTTGCTAGATACCCATTTTATATATCTGATTAACAACAGTTCACGCACGAAGCGCATGTCAACACCATGCGCGAATCGCATGCCACGATTACGCGCGAAGCACGTGCCGTTACCACGCGTGAAGCGCGTGCCGTGACGCTCGTATATATAATTTTTGAATATGTATAAAAGCTGCTGCTTAAGTAGTGTATATACAATTAGTGTACATATATTTGTTATCAATACGTATTATATATACTTAAATATACATATAATGTATATATACATGTTATAGCTGGATAATATAATTGTATGTATATGAATTTGATGCATGTATCTTATTATTGAATGTCATATTGGAAATATATACATTTGATGTATATATGTTACTGATGCATATATACATATATTATACATTTGATGTATATTTGTAAGCCTAACCCATCAAGTGAAAATTGTTTTTAATAGGGTATGATTTGATGTTTTCTGAAGTTGTTTCAAAAGAAAAGGCAAATCAGTTGCTTACGGTTGCTTGAGGTAGCAGCTACAAATTGGATTTTGTATGATCATAATCTTGTATATCACTGCAATATTTAGTGTTTACGTATATGAATGATTTGATTGTATTGACATATTGTAATTTGTAATTCATACTGGAAATGCCTGTGTAAATATAGGCATGCATAAGTCTTTAATTCTAATACAGAAAATTCTTGTGTAAAATATAAATATGCAAAAATCATACTGGAAATGCCACACTCTTTGTTATCAGTGCCAATACAAACTGTGCTTTATTGTTTATACCATAAGAATGATTTTGTGTATAACCTTTGGCCTGGAAATACTGTAGAGATTAGTACGGTTCATTTAGAATATATATATATGTCTGTGATATGGTATGCATATTGCAAGTATTAATAATATGGATTATCTCTATACTAAAATGTCCAAAACATTTTAAGTAATTCGGTAATTTTGATTATCAATACTTTAAAATGTTTAGTAGAAAATATATATGCTTCCTGTTTATAGCATTGAATTTAAATTACATATACTATAAGTCCAATTAATATTATAGATATAAAATACATATATTTTGATATGCGTATATAACTTTAATATTGTTCGCCACTACGAATTATAAATTCTCTCTAAAAGCAAATTTTGTTATATTAAGTCATGGTGACCTCTTCCAATAATATATTCATCACAATCCAAAATCACTGGATGTAACTAACGCCAAAGCGTTGTGCACCTTTTATTTTGGTTATATGCGATGGAGTAAAATGTGGTCCTCCAACCTATTATTGGGTCTGACGTGAACTAGGCTGCATAATAGGATTATGGCCTTAGAGACAAAAGCATGAATTATTCTATATTTTGAGCAATTGAATAATACTGAATAAATTGTTCAGCATGCGATCCAAGAGTTATATAGAAAATATAATTGGCATAAGATGTCTACCTAAAAGGTTTTGTTTTGAGTTTAGGCAAAGCTGGGTCAAGGCATGATTAGATATGGATCTTGGAACACCATTATATGTATATAATGATTTACTTATATAAACAGAGGGATGTTAATTTGAGTGGGAGCGTATTTTAGTTTCAATTACATATTTATGTTAATATAAATTTTGAATGTCAAGATTTTGTATTAAATAAATATTACAGAGTCACTTATTATTTTATTATCTAATGTAGATATTAAATAACTCGATAATTTAAATTAATCCTTAAGATGGATATAAATTGAATTAAATCAAATTTCTTGACTAACATTGAAATTTGAGGTTTGTCCTCAAACAAATCAAACGCAATTGTTATATAAACATAGAGGATCTAAAATGGAAGGTTGAGGTATGACTTCAACCGAATAATATATAAATGTTATAACAATCTACTTATACATTTCTAGTATTAGATACTAGATATAAATCACATAAATGTATGATAATTTATAGAAATTGCAAAATAAGTAAAAATTTGATAAAATGACAAGTGGACTTACGAATGGAAATGAAACAAAAGTTGCTGGATTATCTATAGAAAGTTGATTCTTGTTGTGTATACCGGATTAATAAAATTAATAAAATAAATAAAATAATTGTTATTATGAAATTCCATTCAAAATAAATGTTATTATAAATCTTGTTCAAACAAGTTTAAATTTCATTTGTAATAAAAGAACAATTGTTATTCATTTTATTTAAATGAAATATCTTATGGAATTTCACAAATAGTTAATGATCTTTATAAATTGTTAACTATAATGTACTTGACATAAACACTGAGTGGATTAAATTTAATAATTTAAATCGTACACATCTTTAGCATTGTCAGTTAACCAATATAAATAAGAAACACATATCAAAACTCCATAATGATGGAATTTTGCGGTCATTTGATTTTGAATCATATGAAGAATGCAAATCTTGTTAATAAGACAAAATATCTGAATCACCTTTCACTTGATACAGTGAATGGACTTTTAAGTATTGGGTCTCATACATAATGATGTATCTGAAGCAATGAATACATAAGCTAGATGTAGGTTTTATTACTTCATACATTTGCTAATGATGTCAGTGGATATAGATGTGTGTATCTTATGATATACAAATTAGAATCCTTTGAAAAGTTCAAATAATTCAAAAATGAAGTTCAAAACCAATTTTAATAGAATATAAATACTTTTCGAATAGTTCGAAAGATAATAATTAAGCCAATAAATTTAATGACTATCCAGATGAGTTTGAAATTGTTTCATGACTCACACCACCTAGAATACCATGTTGAAATGGTGTGCCTGAAAGGAGTAATCACACCTTATAAGATATGGTACGACCAAGATAAGTCATATAGATCTTCCAATAAATTAAATTAAGAACAATTAAATTAATCCTACTAAAACAAGTCTTAAGACGCCATATAAGATATGGATTAGGAAATCTCCTAGTATGTCTAAATGCGTAGATTTGAGATGTATGGCGCTTGTTAAACGTCATTCCTCTGATAAGATCGGACCCAAATCAAATAAATATTTTGTGGAATATCAAAAAGAAAAAATGGATATTAATTCTACAAATCCTCAAAGAATAAAATGTTTATTGCTCGAATTGGTATCCTTATAAAGGAGAGTCAGTCTTTAACGTACCAATGAGAATAAAATAGAATCCGAAATGTCTCGGAGACCACAAAATACCATTGATTCTCGTATAGACAAGAAATTGACTAAGAGTGACACAATAATTACAATGTTATATAATGATAACACATTAACTATTGTGAATAATGTTAGTTTTAAAACAAGAAATAGATACTGATTCTAAGAAAGAAAATGTTTGGATTAAGAAGTTCATAATTGAACTTAATTCATTGTTTAACCCAATGATTTACATTGCGATAACAATGTGCTATTGTTCAGGCATAAAACGTTAAACTCGTTATCGATCCAAACATATATTTAAGAAATATAATTCTTATGTGAAATTGTTCACAGAGGATATAAACATATCTGCAAAGTTGCAAAAGCTGTAATGTTGCAGACCTACTGAATTAAACACTGTCACAGCAGAAGTTTAACAGTCACACTAGTTTTGTAACAACCCGAAAATCTGGGCCAGTTTAAAATTTTTATTTTGGCAATTTTAATAAATTTTAAATGTTTAAAATGAATTATTTTAAATAATAATGATGAAAAATTTATTTTGAATGGAATTCGAACGTATATAGTTATATAGTTCGTCGTTAGAATATAAATATTTATTTTAAATTATAAAAGGAATAGAAAATGGCGCGGTAGTTCGATAATTCGATTTCAAACTTCAAATGAATGTACAGGTTTCAAAATAAACCGGAATTAAGCGAAACCAAAAATATTAGAATCTATTTAATAATATCTTTCCAACGAATCCGAAAAATCAGAATTTCATAGCGGGAATCAAAAGTTATGTCCAAATGAATTTTCAAAATAGTCGCTATGGAATTCTGGCCCTTAAAAATGGAAATTTTGCAAACGACCTCGGATTTCGACGAAACCACTTTTGTTGGATTCGTGATGTCAATTTATTGCTAGATTCCAATTTTCATAATTTTTCGAATCAATATGTGAGTGTGGCAAAGGAAAACGTGTTTGACCAGTTTCTGTTGATTTTAATCGATTGGAAAATGGCCATTTTTTCAAACGGTCTCAGAATTCGACGAAACTAGTTTTGTTAGGACTGCATCGTCAATACGAAGCTAGAAAATATTTTTCTGAAATTTTTCTAGTTAGTATGTGGCCCCAGTAAATTGAAATGCACGTTCAAATTCAATATATACGGTTATATGTTGATTTTGACGAAAACTGATCAAAACAATCAAATCAGCTTACGATACATATCCTATTGTGTTCAAAATGGGGGTAATTAGCTATGGACGACAGGCGGTGGGTCTTGTTTCGAGTTCAAATAAAAAAGTTACTTTTTGAAAATTAAAATAATAAATTAAATAATAAAAATAATCAATCAATCCTTTCTCCTTTACCCCCCTTTTTCGATAATTCACAGATTAGAAAGAGAAAAAAAAAGAAGAAAAATCCGCTTCCCCCCCGACCGCTGTTGACCTCGTCGCACCCACTGGCGCGCCGCCGCCGGAGCTAGGTCGCACCCCCCTCTCTTCCTCCTTCCCTTTCTCCTCCCGATTCGCTCCCCTTCTCAATCCACGAAACCCGCACCCCCCTCGACGTCAGGCACAACCACGACGCCCCCTTCCGACTACGATAGCACCCCACTCCACCGTGACTCCCCCTAACCACCCCCATCCAAACACTGTAAGTTTTGTTTTTAAATTACTTTTATTTATTTATTTATTTTTCCTTTTAGGTTTATGTTATTTATTTAAAGGTAATTAGCTTATTAGAGATAAAAATAGGGTTTTTATATTCTTAGCATAACAAAAATCGGATTTATATATATATATATGTAAAACAATAACGATAAAAAATTAGATTTTTCTTATGAATGTGAAATATTAAAAATATAATTTTTATATAGTAGAAGCAATGAAAATATCATCTTTATATAGTAGAGATAATAAAAATATTATTTTTATACAGTAGAGGTAATAAAAATATAATTTTTATAATATAGAAAGGTTATAAATATAATTTTTATATAGTAGGGATTATAAAAATATGATTTTTATATAAAGTAGAAATAAAAATAGAATTTTTATCTATATGGTAGCGGTATAAAAATAGAATTTTTATCTATATACTAGCAGTGTAAAAATGTGATTTTCATATACATAGGAAAGATTAGATTATTATCGTCAAAGAAAAAATTCGATTTTTATATATTGAATAGCAAAGTAAAAAATTCGATTTTTATATATTGAATAGCAAAGTAAAAATTCGATTTTTATATATAGAATAGCAAAGTAGAAATTCATTTTTTATATATTGAATAGCAAAGTAAAAATTCGATTTTTATATATTGAATAGCAAAGTAAAAATTCGATTTTTATATATTGAATAGTAAAGTAAAAATTCGATTTTTAAATATGTAGTGAATACGGATGACGAAAGTGATGAAAGAAGAAACGGTGGAGATTTTCTCCATATGAAGAGTCGATGCGTTGGTTTAGCTAATTGGTGAGAATTTCTCGCCTTTTAATTTTGTTTTCTAGTTAATAATATATACTAGGATGCAGACGGTGTTTAGTAGCACCCGACACCCGTCGTCCACAGACCATGGACGGCTTGTATGCTTGTTTGTTTGATTTTGATGTGTAGTTGATTGTGTGATGTGATGTGAAATGAAATAAAATATTTAGATAGTTAAAAATATTTTTATAGTTAAAAATAGAATTTTTAACGTGTATAGGAAATGAAATAGATTAATATAAACAAATCGAAAGATTTGTTAATATACACACATTTGACTGATATTGATTAGGACGATAAATTTTACACATTGCCCAACTGCACAAATAAAATCTGTGTTTGATTGTTTGAAACCCTACACGGGTATTGGGATGATATATGACATACACTAACCCCAATAATTAGTTGTATGTCGATCGATTGATTGACAGACTGTTATAAGCGTTAAATATTTATATTTGATGCTTATACAGTGTAGAATGCACTTTGGATGATGGTTGATTATTTGTCATTGTTGATTTATACATGTGTTGTAGAAAATCCATATAATTAACATTATATGGTAATAGATTGGGCCTCATTCCAGTTTTGAAATAGAAATATTTGAAAAAGAAATATTTGAAATAGAAACATTTGAAAAAGAAATATTTGAAATAGAATATTTGAAAATAGAAATATATGAAGCCGTGTTGATTTGATTGACGCCATTTTGACGTGAACGATATTTATATCGATTTTGTTCAATTTGAATTATATTGAAAGTAATTTCAAAATTTGAATTATATTGAAAATAATCGAAATTCGAATTGAAATTGAATAGAATTGAATTCGAATTGAAATTGAATAGAATTGAATTCGAATTGAAATTGAATAGAATTGAATTTGAATTGAAATTGAAAAGAATTGAATTCGAATTGAAATTGAATAGAATTGAAATTGAAAAGAATTAAATTCGAATTGAAATTGAATAGGATTGAATTCGAATTGAAATTGAATAGAATTGAATTCGAATTGAAATTGAAAAGAATTGAATTCGAATTGAATAGAATTGAATTCGAATCGAAATTGAATAGAATTGAATTTGAATTGGAATTGAATTAATTTGAAATTCAAATTGAATTGAAAAAGAACTGAAATTGAATTAAAAATCGATTTGAATTGAAACCATATTGAAAGGAATTTAAAACGAATTTATAAGGAAAATTTCAACTTTGATTTGAATTTGAAATGGAGTTGAAATCATTTCGAAAACGAATTTAAAACGATTTATAATATACGTTTTAAAAGGAAATCGATGATTGACTTCGAATTGACGTTGCGGGAGATCCGAACGTCGGATTCTCCTAAAACCGGAACCGTTGGGTTCGTATCGAAAAGAGCTTTCTAACGAATATTAGAAATTAGAAATCTAATGGATGGATTTGGAATTATATCCAAATCAAATTTGAAAAAGGTCGCTGTAAGTGCAGTTCGATGGCCGTTGATGGAAATCGACTGTACAGGCCTTGATAAAATTATAAAAAATAGTAATAATTTGTGTAAAATCATAAGAAATGATTTGTGAAGAATTGGGATGAAAACTTCATATTTGAAAAGATAAAAACAGATTTTTATCGAAATGAACTAGTTTTGAACTAGAATAATAATTTTTTTTAAATAAATAAATTGGATTTGAAATGGTTTTGAAAATAACCAGAATTTCCAATAATTGCATTGGAATGGATTTGAATCGAAATTGTCTTCGGAATATTTCGATGTTGGATTTCGTGATTATACAGATATTGTTATGGAAATTTGAAAGATATATATATATATATTGTTATTTCTAATACGATATTTGTTGGTCGTAGAATTTGATACTGAATATAAGCCGATATATTTTCTATTCAGGGCCTTGTATTTAATATCAAATGTGATTTGGGTTTGTTGTGAATGGTGTCTTCATTAACACTGTTCTTAAGCCCAGTTGAGAAAAAGATTGAATCTTTCTATTTAGATTTAATGAAGTGTACCAGTTAAATAATATTTAATTGGAATTGAATTGGTATTGATTTTTGGGTTTATCGTGAACAGTGTTTTAAATACCACTTGTTCTATAACCCGATATTTAATGGAATGTGATTTTGGGTTGTCGTGAACGGTATCTTCAATGATACTGTTCTTAGACCCAAAGGAGTTGAGAAAATCAGAAACTAACTGGAGATTATTTAAGTTGAATGGTTTCTGGGGTATTGATCTGATGTTGGTTTCAGCCTTCAGGGTTAATACTTAGGGAATTGCTCACTTGTTAATTTACGGTTAGGGACTGATTGAAATGTGATGTGATTTTGGGGTTTATCGTGAACCGTGTTTTAAATGAAACTGATTCTTTCACCCAAGTAAAGATTAAAACTAAGTGGAGTTTTAATGAATCTTTAATTAGATTGAAAAAAAAGACCGAGAATGGAGTATCACCAGTTTTGCTCCAGGCGATAGTTAAATCTTTAATTTGATTTAAACGTTAAATGGTAATTGAATTTACCGATAACACCATGGTGTTAGATATGAAGTATTACCAGTTTTACTTCATGGGATGAATAGGTTGGGATTGGGAAATAAAATAAATGATCACTTCGGTGTGGATCGCTAATCCCGACTAGTTTGAATCGATATTCAAAAGTAGATTAAAGAATAAATTTAAAGGATTTATCTTTGATAAAATTAATGGGAACCTTTCCCTAAGAATGTGAAATTTAGAAACTAACTGTAGGTTAGCTAAGCAGAATGATTTCTTAGGTATTGATCTGATGTTGGTTTCGGCCTTCGGGGTTAATATTTGGGGAATTGCTCTCTTGTTAATTTACGGTTAGTGACTGATGAATTGGAATGAGGCGTATGTTGTGTTTGTGTAACACTGGTTTATTATATACACGAGTCATTCAGAAAGACCGGGTTTATCCCATTCTGAATAACTGATTCGACGACTAGTCGAAGATGAAGACGATGGTTGAAGATCGGAGGTCTTCACGTCGTTTGGATAATTACTGATGATCTTGATTGGGCTGTACACCCAAGAAGATGGAAACAGTTGGTGATCGTCCAGACGTACTTGGAGATCGATGGATATGCGGGGTACTAGGTGCCTCCGGTTTCATTCAGACCCAGAACGGACTTGTAAACGGACTGTGTGTCTTACATTGGAGATCATTCTGTGTGATTGATCGATATCGATTGCATGGAGTGGTTTGCCTGTGTGGCATGCTAAGATGCAAATGATCAAGGCTTTTGTTGAAAAGCAAAGTCTTGTGGTTGATGATCAAAGCACGACCTTTGTGGCATAGCTTTGTGTAACATAGATTCGCGAGCCTCACACCCCGGTGTGAACCAAAAAGGGAGACGGACATCAGGGAGGACATGCGTTTTCTTCTAGCTAGGAGTGGCGTCAGTGCTTGAACTGGCTGACGAGTTTGACTCATGTGGTTGTTGGAATTGGAGGCGCCTCGGATATATCGGTCGATCCGGGACCGATGGAGTGGTCATTTGTTGGCTTACTCATGCCCCAAAGGGTGGGGAAATGCAATGTCTAGGAATTTTAATCCACATCGGTGGACCGGCCCTGACGATCTAAAGGCTTGGCTGAGTACTTGCCTGAGGGGCGGGCTAGAGCGTCTCGAATCAGTTGAGGACGATCCCTTGCCTCAGTTCACAGATGGAAATCCCACTTCCAATACGTGACATGTGTGGTTTTGATTGTAGATCCTAGTATGGCGACATAGTGGGATGGGGCGCTTATGTCGTCTATGATTGATACTTATGATTTGAAATTGTTCTGACACTATACACTTATAGTAATAATAAAAGATGAAATTTCACGTACCAAGCATTCTTGGCTATTATAAGGTAAAAACCCTATCCTCCGGCTTGCGTTGCATTGTGTGATGGGACCTGGGTCTTATAATAGCTTCATTGTTCTTTATTTAGCATTGCGCTGTTGTTTTATGCACTGGTGTTCTTGGGAGGAAACCCGTTCCATGTTATACGGCGTGGTACCTTGATTTACCTAACTTTAAAATAAAGATTAATAACTGTTTTAGTTCTCACACCAGTCCCATGACTGACCTGGAGTTTATTGTTTTAACCTAAACTCTGGGTGCCCTTATTTTTCGGCACGGGCAGCTAGTAGTTTTGGTTTTGTAGATTTATATTCGTAGGATCGTGGTTTACAGCTGGAACGATATCCGGAAAGCTTTGTATCCGTGTATCTTCTTCTAGTTGTGTATTGTATTATTTTCGGCTGCTATGTAATGTATTGCAATCTCTGATATTTATCGAATGTGTAATATTCATTTATACTCTGTATATTCTTGTATTCTGATGGAATTGTTGTAATATACAATGAGATGTTCTTCCGTCTGCGTTTTGATTGGTCTTGTCCTCAACTCAATCCGGGCTTTCCTCACCGGGGAAGTTCGGGTCGTCTCAAGTTTCATGAGTATATGATACATGAATGATTGACTCTAGTGCCAGTGGGAGATTGTTAGAGTTTTTGCCCTAGAGGCAATCCATTTGATGTGATTAATAACGTTATTATTTTATTTGGAATAAAAATATTCTGTTATGTTATATTTATTGCGTAATATAAATAATAATTTAATAGAAGTCCTTAGAATAATAATACGGAATTATATAGTTCGAGTAAGACTGAACTTGAGATTATATAATGTGATAAGTATTATAATTCTTAAATGTACCTAGTCGATTTTTATTGTTTGTATAGGACAACAATAAAGCGTTGAGACTGGTATATTGATTGACTGATGATCACATCTCATTGATCATTAATATACATGATATTAAAGTCAAGATATAAATACGTATTGGAGAATAGCGTATTGGGCTGACCCATCGTGAGATAACTACATGGAATATAATCAACAGTATCATAAGTTGTTCTCATAATGACAGTGATATAATGGTCCTCAGACCTGAAATCATTACAATTTTGTTCGAGGATATTTGTGTTTTGATATCATCTAAGTTTATTTTGTAACAGAGTAATGATAACGTTGATTATTGGATATATCTTGAATCGAATGAAAATTATGAATGATATAGATGGAATTTAACCCTATGATATATCTATAGTGATATCCATGGGCTTCTTGATTGATTGAGACTATGAAATGCATAGCCGTGCTCAAATATTGATTTATTTTAAACAGTCTACTCATTGATCAAGAAAATCAGATTAAATTATAAAGAGGATGATACGATCCATGCCTCTAGTTTAATCCTGGATATATTGGTTAAAAGGATTATATTATATTGATACACTGGTCACGGAAAGGTTGTATCGAATCGTTGATCTTATTAAAACTTAGGTAGCAGCGACGTATTGCTAGATACCAATCACTGTTTATGATTTTACATACGATTTAAAATCATTGCCAACGTTGTAATAACCTATAGGGTCACACATAAAAACATCTGGAAAAGTGAAGAACCATTCTTAAGAAAAGAAAATCAAAATGTTGATATTTACTTTTCTTTTAAAATAGTATAAGGACGACAAACCCCTATTTTATCTCATTCAATACATATTAAAGAAGGTCGACCTTTCTTTATTCAGACAACAATACACAGAAAAATAGAATGAGTTAAAAATGGGGAAAATCAAACCCCAATCTTTATGGCTAGCACCGTTCTTTTCAACTTCAATTCGTATGACGAAATCGAAGACAGATGTTTGTGGATACATATGGAAGTGCGACAATTGACGCGCCGTTGGATTCGATCAATCCCCAATACACATCTCAAATCCGCGAATTCGACTTTAATCAGGTATGATTTTAATTCGATATGTTATTTTCATAATAGATCCTTTAAGGGTTTTGTTTTTACCGCTGCTAAATTGATATGAAAACCCTAATTGAACCTTCATTAAGAACAGGTTTACTGAAGACACCATTCACGACAAACACAAAATCCACTTTGATATTAAATATAAGGCCCTAAACAAAAATTATATCGGCTTACATTCAATATCAAACTCTGAAACCAGCACATATCGTATGGGGAATAACGATATATCTATCTTCCAAATTCCTCTACAATATCCGTACAGTCGCGGAATCCAATATCAGAATATCGTGAAGACGATTTCTATTCAAATCCATTCCAATTCATACATTGGAAAATTCTGGTCAGATTAAAACCATTTCAAGCCCAATTTATTTATTTAAAACATTGAATTAATATTCTATTTAATAATTAGTTCATTTTGATAAAAAATATATTTTTATCTTTACAATCATGGAATTTTTCATCCCAATTTTTTCTAAATCATCAAGGCTCATACAGTCGCTTTCCAATAACGGCCACCGAACTACATCCATAGCGATCTTTTACAAATTTGATTTGGACATAATTCCAAATCCAGCCGTTAGATTTCAAATCTCTTATATTCATTGGAAAGCTCTTTTCGATACAAGCAAAATGATTCTGGTTTTAGGAGAATCCGATGGTCGGATCTCCCGTAATATCAATTCGAAGTCAATGATTGAAATTCGCGGATGGTCGGGGCGCGGTGCGTTCTATTCAGACCGTTAAATATATATAATATATATTATATATATTTCGTCGATTTCCATTTAAAACGTATTTTATAAATCATTTATAAATTCGTTTTAAAACGATTCCTACTTTCATTTCAATTTTAAATCAAAATTGAATACTCCTTATCATTATAATATTTAAATGATAATATTTTAAAAATATCAAATTTTGAAATCGTTTCCTTTCCGATATTCATTATAAAAATGAATAAAATCGATATAAATATCATTCGCGTTACAATGGAGCAAATCTAATCAACACGGCTTCACATACTTCAATATTTTCGTGTTCATCCAAAATCGGACATCAAATTAACATTTTTATCCTTTTACTGAATATTATTTTAAAATATTCGTTATTTTTGAATTGGAATCATACACAGTCAATTACCATATAATGTTATTTATATGGATTTCATACACACATGCACACAACAATAGTTATAAACAGTCAACCATCATACTGAGTGCATTACACAACTGCATAAGCATTAAATATAAATAATTAACGCTTAAAACAGTTTGTCAACCAATTGATTGGCATACAACTAAACAATTGGCATTAGTGTACGCCAAATATCATCCCAATACTCATGTGGGGTTTCAACCAACAAATACTGAATATTATTTGTGCAGTTGGGCGATGTGTAAAATTTATCGTTCCAGTCAATATTAAATAAATAGGTGTACTTAAACAAATCTTCCTATTTGTAAATGAATATTTATTTTCATTTCAGGAGAATTTTATGCCGTTCAAATACACGTGAAAAAAATATATTTTTAACGATCAAAAATATTTATTTCAACACATGAATATTTTTAATAGTCCATACATTCAATAAAAATGATATTTGTATTGTTCAAACATTTTATTCAACACATGAATATTTTATACAGTTCATATACACATTAAAATTATATTTTTAATGAATAAATATTTATTTCAGAAAATTTCGGCATTATAACGGCGCAATATTAGAACCGGAGTAATGTCTAGCATCACCTCTCTCCTAATACTGGCTCGCACCATACACAATCAATCCAATAAATCACAAAACCACAATACAATTCAATTCCACAATACAGTAAATTTTCCCAAAACAATCCAAACAACCATGGTTTGTACAATAAATAGTGTCGGGGGTTCTAAGTCCCATCTATAAACTAGAATATATCTAACTGTAAAATAATTTGAGTGTGAAGGAGTTCTAAATTTGGGATCCACTCCGCCATTGTTTTCTGACGCTCCGCTTCGCTGTTCTGATCCCAGGCTTTGCAAACGAGCTCCAATCTTCACGCCGTCTTTTTATCTAGCTTAAACGCGCCATTCTGGACAACTTTCGCCTAGTGTCATTTCTTCCGAAATTGGTCCATTTCGCCAGAAATCGCAAAAAACAGTATTTGGAAATTAGACTTTGGACGCGTTTTCTGAACAACTCCGCAATCCAAAATCTGACTTCCATATACTCAAATCAAAGAGAAAATCATACTCTTCGATTTTGGCATTGTGAGTTTGGGCAGAAGTGCACGGTTGGGGAGATATGGGCTGTGGAAGCATAGGGTGTTATTTGCAAAACTGAAAATATATAAAAATCGGATTTTTATTCGTAGGGGGGCCACAACCTGCGATGGAGGCTGAGGAGGGGCGGTGGGTGTTGCTGGTGGTTGAGGATGGTGGCGCACGTGCGGTGGTGGGCCCTAGAGTGCTGGAGGCGACGGATTGAGGGCTAGGGTTTGGGTTGATTTGGGGTTGTAGAAGAAGGAGGATCAGAGGTCGGGGGTGCAGCTGATCTCACGGCAGTGGGCGGTTGGCTGGGGAGGGCGTGCGATTTTTTTTCTTCTTTTTCTCTATTGAAATGAACGATGATGGAGGGAGGGTGAAGAAGCAAGAGAATAAAGGGGTTGACTCTGTTGAAATCGAACCCAACGATTGTCGCCCCTAAATAAATACCACATTCCAAACACAATGGGATATGTCCCGTAAGCCAATTTGACCATTTCGATCAGTTTTTATCAAAATTAAAATATAAATTAATATAATGTTCAAAATTGATTTCAACGTACATTTTAATTTACCTGGGCCACATACTGACTCCAAAAATTCCAGAAAAATAAATATAGCTATGTTTTGATGATAAAGTCCTAATAAAACTAATTTCGTCGAATTTGTAGGCCGTTTGCAAAATGGCTATTTTAAGGGCCATATATATATATATATATATATATATATTCCATAGGGACTATTTTAAATTTTAATCTGGACATAACTTTCAATTTATATTATAAAATCTGGATTTTTCACATCCGTTAGAAAGATATAATTAAACAGATTTAAATATTTCTTGTTTTACTGAAATCCGATTTATTTTGAATTCTGTACATTCAATTAAAGTTTAAAATCGAATTTTCAAACTACCGCACCATTTCAGGCTAGTTTTATAATTAAAATAAATTTATACGTTCTAACTTCGATTTAAATAAATTTTTAGTCATTATTATTTAAAATAAATCTTTTTATATATCAAAAATCCATTAAATAGCTAAAATAAAAAATTTAAATTGGTTCTGAAAATCCGGGTTATTACATATCTTCTAATTTATTTTAGAATTTCAAAACTTTTATATATATATATATTCAAAGTAAAATTTATTATATATATATATATATATATTATAAACTTTAATAATAAACTCAAGTTGGATAAGTCAAGATTTTTTCAATTTGAGTTCGAGGTATGAAGATTCAAAATTTATATAACTATATTGATTTAACGAATGAGCTCATGTGAGATATGAATTTGAACTCGAATTGATTTAAACTTGTAAGAGGTGAACTTGGATTGTGGAATTGATTTTGAATGTGAATTTATACGTTGTAAGAAATGAATTCAAATTGATATGAACTTTATTAGAGATGATTTTGAATTAGGTAAATTGATCTTTCAATTTTGAATTTAAAAATTTAAGAAATGAATGTGAATTCATTTTTGACATGAAGTCTCGATTTTAAAGTGACTAAATGTGAATTGAAATATATAAATTTTATGTATGGAACTGATGTTATATCATTTGGTTTGAATTATGAAATTTGAAAAATCGAATTTATAAGAATGGTTTAAATCGTATGGTTGAATTTATAGTAATGAATTTGAATTATATGACTTGAGTTATAAAATATGATATGTTGAAATTGAAATATAAGATTTGATTTAAATTATATAAACTGAATTTGAACTTAAGTGACTGAATTTTTTAATCAACTTAAGCGAATTCTAAGAAAGGAAAACTGGATTATACGAATTATTTGAAGTTATAAATAACGTTTTCGAATTATATGACTCGAATTATGAAACACGATTTGATTTGTTTAAATTAAAGTGTAAGTTTTGACTTGAATTGTATATTTTGAATTTGAACCACAAATGTTGGATTTATATGAATCGACTTAAAGGGATTTTTTATAAAGTTGGAATTGAATTATTTGAATTGTCTAAACTTGAGTTTGGATGAGAATAAATCAAATTAAATATCCTCGAATTTAAATATCTTAGTTTTGATTTGAAAGACATTTGAGATCTTTAAGTTATGATTCGAATATAAGTCAAATTTGGATTTAGATTGAAAGTCGTTATGTGAATAATTTCAAAAATTAAATATAATCAAAGTTAAATAGTACAGTACTGTTTATACTATATTTGGAGATCTTTACAATATGGTTTCGAAATTTATTTAATTCGAAGCGATTCAAGTGAGTTTTTTTCAAAATTAAATGTAACTGAATTTAGACATTTAATTTTGATTTCAAAATTTGAATATGAGAATTCGTATAAATGATTTATAAAAAATGACCACGGTGTGAAAAATGTAAATGATTAGTTATTAAAGAGACTGGGTTCGGATATTTTCATACTCTCTGCCAATACCGAAAACCACTTTAACAACAATGTACGCGGTGGAGATCCAGAATGAAGTAGGATGGTTTGGCGAATGGCTCTATTTTTCATATTAATTATGAGACCCTGACTATCGTGAGTCAGCTTCATGTGACTAAAACAGGATCTACGCTGATACCAAGTGAGGTCATTCCTCCTATCAAGCACACTTCTTCGATACCATTCTATTACTGTTGTGATTCGATGGGGGCCCCTTTGATTATGGGAGTGTGTCTCGAGGTAGGCGGTAGTTGTTGTTTTGCACTACCACTAGTCTGGCTCTACAAACGGTGTATCCACCGTGGCATTCCTTGCATGCCTTGTCGCATGCCTCATACGAGCCCACTATGATTTTGTTTTGTACTGTTTTATATGGAGCGCCCTCTGATAGCCCTCCAGTTTACGGAGGAATCATGGTATTGTATATACTAAAGGAATATATAAATGGTATAAGGGTAATAATGGTAATCCCACTTACGCTATTTTGATATTTACTTTACTAATAGACACTATTGTATGTAGCGTATTATACTATATAGTATTAGTTTGATGGATCCTTAGAGGATGGTGATCTCAGACATCCTTTAAGTTACTGACTACATTTCATCGAACATTTCATTTGAGTTGATTTACCTCTATGAGAATGTTAGTCCTGATCTGAGTTGTTTTGTTTTGCATTATTTCTCGGGTCAAATCGAGTATTTAGGTTTCAAGATTCACCCTTGGACTCTAGAGGTTATATTGGGATTTTCTCACCAGTATCTACCTATTCTGTTGTTTCCAGTTTCTCAGCTATTCTTGTCATTTCTATTTTATTCAGTTCTCATTTGTTTATGTATCTGAAATTCGTTGTATTAGACTTTCGCTATATTGTTTATGTAAACGCTATTGTAAAATTTATTTAGTAGTTTCATGAACTACTATTGTATTACATATTTTCCGCTACGAGATATTATATTGCTCTGTATCTGTGTCTATGATTCTATGATTAATTCTATTTACCTCCGAAGTTAATAACAATCTGTCGTTGTAATAACTCGGAAAATCAGAACCAATTTAAAAAATTTAATTTGGCTATTTTAATGAATGTTGAATATTTATAATAATTTAATTTAAATAATAACGACTAAAAATTCTTTTGGATCGAAGTTATAGCGAATATATTTATTTTAATTATAAAACAAGGCCAGAAATGGCGCAATAGTTTGAAAATTTGAATTCGAACTTTGACTGACTTTACAGGATGCAAAATAAAACTGATTTTAGTGAAACCAAAAATATTTAAATCTATTTAAGAATATCTTTTCAAAGAATCTGAAAAATTGAAATTTCATAGTGGGAATCAAAAGTTATGGCCCAATGAATTTTCAAAAAGGTCGATATGGAATAAACATAGCCGTAAAAAAAGACATTTTGCAAACGACCCCCGTTTTCGACGAAACTGCTTTCGTTGGATCCGGAATTTCAAATTATTGCTAGAATCCAAATTCCATAATTTTTGGAGTTAGTATGTGAGCATGGCAAAAGAAAACGTGTTTGGTTAATTCTAGTCAATTTGGATTGACCAGAAAATGGCCATTTTTCAAACGGTCTCCAAATTCGATGAAATTAGTTTTTTTGGGACTATATCGTCCAGACATTGCTAGGTTTAGTTTTCTAGAATTTTTGGCAATATGTGGCCCTGGCAAATTGAAATGTATGTTCAAATCCATATTTGAATGTTGTATATTTTAATTTGAAGAATAACAGACTGAAACAGTCGAATGGGCCTGCGAAACACATTCCATTGTGTTCGGAATAGGGGTATTTAGCTAGTGACGACAGTCGTTGGGTTTGGGTTGGAGTTCGTATGGAGCGAGGGGTATTTTCGTATTTAAAATAAATAAATAATTAAATATAAACTCCTGGCCAATCACGTTCATTTTCATTTCCGCGTTGACCAGAAGAAAACCCGATCCCTCTCTTATTTGAACGATGGCGAGCTTCTCCTCCTTCTCTCCTCTTTTTCTTCTAATCCACTCATTAAAATCAAGAGCTCCAGTTGACAATTCAGTAGAGAATTTCTTAAGCTACAAATCCATACCAACCAGGCCTCATATCGGGGCGCGATCTCGAGAAGGGACGCTACAAAGTCCATCTTTAAAGGCACCGTCGGACCTCCCTGGTAGCATCGATCTCGACGCAACCCCCCTGCGTGGAAAGCTCTCTCGACCCCCTTCGACGTGCAACAACCCGATCATCACCAAGATACACGAATTTTGAGAAAAGTGGTGACCTAGTTTAGAGCGTTTCTGTGAGGTAACGGGTTTGTTAATTTTAAACTGAAAATGACACTTTAAAGCATTGCAAACTTATAAAAATCATATCTTTTTTCTATGTTGTTGAAATCCAGTGAAACAAGAGACATTGGACCCGTTGCGACATCTTCTACATTCTAGAAGAGATCGAAGAATTTTTGGAGCTTCCTACAATTTTTGGAGGAGTGGAACCCAATGTGAGATTTCTAAATTCAAATTTGAATGGAATGGCAATATATAAATTATATAATCGATGTATAAATTATATAAGCGTTGTACACCTCATGTATAAGTGTTCTATAAATTATATGTGCGATGTATAAGTTATATATACATTGTAAAATTTTATGTGAGTTGAATGGAATTGAAATGAAATTGAATATATATATATACACACACACACTCCCCTCGTCCACAGACCATGGACGATATATGTTGGCTGTGATTGTTTTGATTTTGGTTGACGTGAAATTTGGTTAATAAATGCGAATGGTTGATAATGGTTGTTTGTGGTTGAAACAAAATTGGAATTATTTGTGGAAAAATTCGATGTGAAATGAAAATGATCGAAATATTTGATTATAAGGATAAGCCCCTTAGGGAACGCCACGAGGCATAAGTTAGTGCGAGGAGCCAAACTCGGGATGGTGCCGGTTTTAAACCCCATGCCGTTATGCTGGCGAAATTTTCTGAAATATTCATGTGTTTGATTATATTCATGTGTTGAAATATATTCATGTGTTGGAAAAATATTCATATGACAAATGAATAGTTTGAAAGATAAAAATCACATTTTTATCATGTATATGAAGTATATAAAATATTCATGTTTGAAATGAATTGTTTTAACAATAAAAATCACATATATATGAAGTGTAAAAAATACTCATGTGTTGAAATAAATATTTGTTGGGTAAAAATATTATTTTTACCACATATATAAAATGAAAATGGTTTGGAAATCGAAGAACGAATTATATATATATATAATTAAAATAAAACGAATAACGATGCTACAGTTCGTGTTTTGAAATCGTGATTTTAAACGATTATCATGGGAGATCCGACCGTCGGATTTTCCCAAAACCGAAACCATTGGGTTCGCTTTGAAAATATCTTTCCAACGATACCAAATTTTTAAAGATCAAATGGTTAGATTGTGTGAAATGTTTAACTCAAATCTAAATAAAAACAACACCAGAACGGATAATATTTTTATATATATAATTAAAATAAAACGAATAAAGACGCTGCAGTTTGTATTTTGAAATTGTAACTTTAAACAATTGTACTGGGAGATCCGACCGTTAGATTTTCCCAAAACTGGAACATTTGGGCCCGTTTTGAAAAGATCATTCCAATGATATAAAATTTGTAAAGATCCAACGGTTAGATTTTCAGATATGTGTAAATCAAATCTGAAGAAAAACAGCGCCATGGCCGCGTTATGGCCTGAAGCGTCGTTTAAATAAGTGGGCTATTTTTAAATAAATAAAAATAGCAATAAATTGTTATAAAATATTATAGACGATATGGAATGGAAATAAACCGAATTTACTCGGTTTATTGGATATTTGATGGTTGAATGTGTTTGACATGAAAATTACATTAATGAACTGAATTATGGATGTCAAATAATATAATTAGGAAATAAATTGATTTGAATTCTAAATATACGTTAATTATTTGAAAAGGCCGAGTTAATTCTCATTTCAAATAATTGACCGACAATTAGAAGTCGAAGATATGAAGACGGTGCAAGACCGATGATCTTCACATCGAATGGATGGCTACTGATGCCTTTGATGGGAGTTGCTGCACTGAAGGGGTTACAGTAGTGGTTGTCCGGACATACTTGTTGATCTTTTGGATGTGCGAGGACCTCTCTCCTGTATTGGACATATGCGACGAGGAATAAGGTGCCTCCGATTTCGTTTATACCCAGAATGGACTTGTAAATGGGATGTATGTCCGACATTGGATTTCATTCTATGTGATTGATATACGTCAGTTGAATGGCGTGAATTTCCTGTGTGGCATACTAAGATGCAATGATAAAGGCTTTTGTTGAAAAGCAGAGCCTTGTGGTTGATGATCAAAGCACGACTTTAATATAGCATAGCTTTCTGTATAGCGTTGATTCGCGAGCCTCACACCCCGGTATGAACTAGAAACGGGAGAGGATATCAGCGAGGACATGCATTTCCTTCTAGCTAGGAGTAGTTTCTGGATTTTACACGCCCGAACATTTTGCTTATATGGATGATGGATAGTGAGGCGCCTCAGTTATATCGGTCTCTGCGTAGCCGATGGATGGTTTGGTAGATACACCGGCCAGTTTGACGCCCCATAGGACGGGGAAACATAGTGTTCAGGCATTTTAGTCCACTCCGTGTGGACCGGCCCTAACGATCCAAGGCTTGCCCGAGACACGGGCTAGAGCATCTCGAAACAGTAAGGATGATCCCTTGCCTTTGTTCATGACGGAAATCCAATTTCCAAATATGACATCGTGCGCTTTTGATTGTAAACCTATATTTGGCGACATGATATATGGTACCCATGCCGTCTATGATTGATACTTATGATTGAAATTGTTTTTGAAACATATAAACACTAGTAATAATATCAAATGCTTTTTTTATATGTATCAAGCATATTTTGGCCATTATAAGGTAAAACTCTATCCTCCGGTTTGCGTTGCATTGTGTGATGGGACCTGAGTCTTATAATGGCTTCATTTTTGTAAAAAGCATTGCGATGTTTAAATGATTTATTTGTTTTAAGCACTGGCAATCTAATGGAGTAAACCCGTTCCGCGTTAGCGGCATGGCCCTGTGATTGGCCTTATTATAAAATAAGTTAAGTAGATTTCTCATACCAGTCCCATGACTGACTCATAGTTTGTTTCACTTGCAAACTCGGGTGCCCTATTTTCTACACAGGCAGCCTTGTATTCAGGTTTTAGCAGGCTCTCTCTAGATAGCTATGGAGCTGAAGATGGATTCTATCACTACTTTTATGTTGTTCAGCTCCTATTATGTATATTATGTTTGATTCTGCTGTAGACATTTTATATAAAGCTGAAACTGTATGTTGTACTTAGTGTGATCCTGTATACTATGTAACTCTGAGGATTATGTTTATCCAGTGTATTCTGTTGTACATTATCTGGTGTATTTATAAATTTCTGTTCTGCTGTTATTTGTTTATGTGTTATATTCCAAAGATTACCCTTTCCACCGTGGAATGGGGGTTTGGGGTCGTCACATATGGTATCAATGCTTTGGTTAAGCTTAGTTCTGGAATATAACATATTAACGAACTCGTCAGAAATAGAATCAGAAGTGTTCTATGACGAAAAACTCATTTCAGATAGGATCAGCAATATCCTAGAATTAGTGTAGCAGAATGAAATACACCCCAGTAGACACATTTACATTCAAGTATATGTCTCTATGCTTTAAAATACCTTTTCTGTTGGCCTAACACTTTGTCTGCTATTTGTAGACATCATAGAAAATGAGTGGCAGAAGTAGAAGAGGTAGGTCAGAACCAGATATTGAAGCTGTATTAAAGAGGTGTCGAAATCTGGGTGGAGTACCATTCTTGGGCAATGAATCCATTATTCAAACACAAGCATGGATGTAAAATTTTTAATTATATAGTATGATCTTAGCAAATATGATTTTAAAAGAGTATATAAATTTATTTATTTTCTAAAAGTTAATCAATAAATTGATTGCTAGTTGTGTTGTGTGGTTGTTAGCTTAATTAATAACATGGGAATAATAAAACCAACATGAGAATGAAAGGTATATTTATGGAAAGTGAATCAAATATTGAACTGATTTGAAATTTGATTGAAATACAAGCATGTACATTATATATGATTGAATAGGTAAATGGATTTGCTGTGAGTAAAGAATTTATTTGCGTGCTCGACAAATAGGTAAACCTTAATGAGTTGGATGTGCAATTTTATTTATATATCAACTCCTGTGAATGCCATTGGATGCGGAGTGCTGGTTGTTCTGTGAGAAATAATAAACGTCGCCATAGGATAACAACAATTAATTTTGAACTACACTACCTGGCATACTTCTTGAAGATAGCATACCCTATCATATACAACATAAGTATTTGGAGCTTGTATGACGAAGTTGAAGATTTACCATACAAGCGAGAGGCTTGTATGGCGACGACTATATTACAGGTTGAACCGAAGACTGATGTGGACTATATAAAATGTAAAGGTAAATTGCCAGATTAATAAAAACCCCATATGGGTTTGGAGATGACAATAAACACATCTCTCTAGTCATTAAGGCACAAAAACCATTTATAGGGTGACGAGAATTTATTCTTTGGAGTTATGATCTATACGTACTCCACTGTGGACACCGGAATATATCAATATAAATATGTGTCTGCTTTTTAGGATTTATTGGGTACCTAATACGGCCCAATAAATTTCCAAACCCCTCCCTGTACAAAGGAGGTTATGGCGAAATTTTTCGAAAATTTAGGGTGTTAGCCAAATTTTTGAAGAAATAGAAAATTCTTAGAAACTGAAAAGTTGAAGAATGGAAGCCAGAATGAAAGTTGAGTTGGTTAGTTAAACAACTTTTAGCTCCGTTCCTTTTCAGGGACGAAAAGGTTTTAAGTGGGGGTGATTGTAATAACCGGGAAAATCAGAACCAATTTAAAATTTTTAATTTGGCTATTTTAATGAAATTTGAATATTTAAAATAATTTATTTTAAATAATAACGACTGAAAATTCTTTTGGATCGAAGTTATAGCGAATATATTTATTTAAATTAAAAAACAAGGCCTGAAATGGCGCGGTAGTTTGAAAATTTGAATTCGAACTTTGACTGACTGTACAGGATGCAAGATAAAACGGATTTTAGTGAAACCAAAAATATTTAAATATGTTTAAGAATATATTTTTAAGGAATCTGAAAAATCAAAATTTCATAGCGGAAATCAAAAGTTATGGCCCAATGAATTTTCAGAAAGGTCGCTATGGAATAAATTTAGCCGTAAAAATAGACATTTTGCAAACGACCTCCGTTTTCGGCGAAACCACTTTTGTTGGATCCGGAATGTCAAATTATTGCTAGATTCCAAATTCCATAATTTTTAATTTAATATGTGAGCATGGCAAAAGAAAACGTGTTTGGTTAATTCCAATCAATTTGGATCGACCAGAAAACGGCCATTTTTCAAACCGTCTCCAAATTCGACGAAATTAGTTTTTTGGGACCGTATCGTCTAGACATAGCTATGTTTATTTTTCTGGAATTTTTAGGATCAGTATGTGGCCCCGGCAAATTGAAATGTACAATCAAATCCATATTTGAATATTGTACATTTTAATTTGAAGAATAACAGACTGCAACAGTAGAATGGGCCTGCGAAACAAATTCCATTGTGTTTGGAATGGGGTTATTTAGCTAGGGACGACAGTCATTGGGTTTGGATTGGAGTTCGTATGGAGCGAGGGGTATTTTCGGATTTAAAATAAATAAATAATTAAATATAAACTCCTGACCAATCACGTTCATTCTCATTTCCGCGTTGACCAGAAGAAAACCCAATCCCTCTCTCGTTTGAACGATGGCGAGCTTCTCCTCCTTCTCTTTTTCTTCTAATCCAATCATTAAAATCAAGAGCCTCAGTTGACAATTTTGTAGAGAATTTCATAAGCTACAAATCCATACCCACCAGGCCTCGTATCGTGGCGCGAATCTCGAGAAGGGACGCTCCAAAGTACCATCGTTAAAGGCGCCGTCGGACCTCCCTGGTAGCATCGATCTCGACGCAACCCTCCTGCATGGAAAGCTCTGTAACACCCCGTAATTCTATAACACTAAGATTCACAAATCAAGGCAGAATTAAATTTTAAAATCAAAATCAAGGGAAACATGCTGCGCCATTGCATTCATCTCAGAATTCTACATGAAATCGAGTCCGAGTTTGCGTAAATCGGAGTCCGTATGAGGAAGATATGGCCTCCGGAAGTTTCAGCGAAGTTCAAATTTCAAAACAGTTCAGAAACGAGTTCAAAATTCAAAAATCGGACCCAGATTGGGCTGGGCGGGAATTTTCCCGCCCAAGACACAGGTCGACTGGGTAGTCGACCTGGGGCACTCAGGTCGACTGGGTAGTCGACCTGGGGGTCGACCTCCCCGCTTTTTCCAAATGTGCAGCCTGGTTCATTTTTCTGTATCTGGACGCCATTCTGACCAGATTCGTTGACTTCTACACTATAAAAACACCCCTAGGCATCATATTTTCTCCTCACAACTTCTCTATGCCTATACTCTACTCTAATTCTAATTAAAATAAAATAATACGAAAATCCAAGACAAGGTTATGCTGCTCAATTTTGTCAAGAAGAGATTCGAATCAAGATTAAAGCTTCAAGATAAGAATCAAAGGCTAACTCAAACGGTTTCGAGCAACGTCGCACGAATCATAGCAACGCCATCTTTCTATTCTAAAAACCGATCAATGTAAGTCGGTTACTTTTTAGATTTGAACGTTTTCTCTATTCGTGACATGAAATTAAAGGAATAAAAGAATATGCCAAATCTTTCTATACGAATCAGTGCTTATATCTTTGGACTTAATTAAGAACTGTTATGATTCGATGACCAATGAGACTGTGACTACAAAACTATGGACCTTAAAACCATATGCCTTTTTGACTATGAACATTGCCTATGACTATGAACATTGCCTATGACTGTGACTGTGACTATGAGAATTATTTCCTTTGACTATGAACACAAGCCTATGCCTTTGATTAGGAAACATAAAACTATTGTCTATGACATAACAAGGACAACTGTGACTAAACACCTATGACTCATGACTGAGAAAGTGTTGCTTAAGTTTTGTGACTATGAAATTGGGTCTGAACCTGATTATCTATTCTTTCTATTCTTGGTTTTCTTTGGTTTTAGATCTTGGGAATTTACTTATTAAGTTAGGTCTACCCATGTTCTCGAACCTACGTCGTTATTCAACCCTTTTTATGTTATAAGATTTTCAGACCTATAGGCTTTCGATGTTTTAGATCAATTTCAGTGTAATTCGTTAGGTCTGAAATTAGTAAATTATCAATTTATGCCAGTTATTATGTCTATCTTTTTCATAGCATCTTTGGTTCATTCCCTATTTTCTACGAATCTAGATTTATCTATAACCTAGATTGAATCACGATTATACGAACGATGGGAATACGATTTGGGAAAAATATGAAATTTACTAAAAACGTAGTTATAAACTTGGAAATTGGCATAAATTGGGAACATGTATTATGGCATGTTTATAGAAATGCAAATTGGATAAATTTGACATGAATTATAGGATGTGTAATTTGAATCTAGTATTGGCTTGTAAATCTAGTATTTACATGAATTGTGAACTAGAATAATAAGTCTAGTTGGACATGAACTGTAATTGGAATGTAAAATCAGAATTGGATTAGCTAATTTGGCATAATAAATATATTGGCATAAACTTGAAATTGGCCATAAATGCGAGTAATTGTCATGTTTGGCAAAAATCATGGTTAGTGACGCTTAATTTGGTATAGTTTACATACCAAAAAGCCTAAATATGATATAGAGGGGAAAATGGGCCATAAGAATAAGTATTGACAATTTACATTAAAAGAGTAATTATGAAATAAGTAAATTAGGAATAATTTACTTATAGAATTTGTCCTAAATGAGAAAATGTAAATTTAGACAAAAGAAAGGTTTATTAATGACATCTCTTTTAATAATACATACACCAGAAAGTTCTAGGGTGACAGAGAGGATAGTGTCTAGGCTTGGGTTTGGAAAATACAAGTTTCCTGCTCTCCCTGGCTATCCCTAACTGATCCGACGGACGAGATGGTTACTTTCAAAACCTGATTTGAAAATTAATCAAAACCCTTTGAACTTAGAAAACACGAATAAGCCTAACCCGAGGTTAGACTGAGTTGCGATGTAAACCTGCCCGGAACCAACCGGCACATCCAGTATTCGCAACAATATCTGTCTAATGTGAGTGGTAGCGGCTTTCATTTATTTAGTTAAAGCTAGAATAAGAATGAGAGGGTTAAGTCCATAGGAACACTTAACCAACTTAACACAGTTAAGCTAGAATGGGAGGGTTAAGTCCATAGGAACACTTAACCAACTTAACACAGTTAAGCTAGAATGGGAGGGCTAAGTCCATAGGGACACTTAACCAACTTAACATGGTAACAAGACAAGATTTGTAGGGGTTAAGTAACTAAGAAAACACTTTGCCAAATTAACATGTTAACTAGACTTGAAGGTTGGGTTAAGTAAAGTTAATACACTTAGCCGAATTAACATGTTAACTAGACTAGAGGTTGGGGTTAAGTAAAATTTAATACACTTAGCCAATTTGATATGTTAGCTAGGCTAGACCGTAGGGTTAAGTAAACTTGAACACTTAACCATCAGATTGTGATAAAGGAATAGGGTTAAGTCTAAAACATAAAGGGATAATACTTAACCATTAATAACATGTTAGTTAAAACAGACGGGCAAGGTTAAGTTAAAAAGGAACACTTAACCAATACAGGATGAACGGGTAGGGTTAAGTAATAAGAAATACTTAACCAATATAACTTGGTTTGTGGTAGGGTTAAGTCAACATGAATTACTGATAACACTTAACCAGTTTAACAGGCTAAATGAAGAGGGTTAAGTTAGCTTGAATTGGCTAATGACACTTAACAAATACAAATTGATGGGAAAGAGAACTAAGTAGTAAACCTTAGTTAAAAAGAGCTAAGTAGTAAACCTTAGTTAAGAAAACAACGATTCTGGAAACTAAGTGGTAAACCTTAGTTAGCAAAGCTAAGTAGTAATTCTTAGTATAACACGGGAAGGAGCGAATGTCCGTCTGAGTAAAAAGAAGGCTCCAACGAATTGGGTTACGAAGCCCGAGGCTTCGAGGGGACGTGAGGGTACTCTTGGTATCCCTCTGTGAGGCTGTAGATGATCCTCCTGGGCTCACAGAGATTAAGGTCTGCGTTAGAAGAACCGAGGGTATGCCTTGGTTGCAAAATATGGCAACCTAAAGACTAGGATGGACCAGCGTGATTCGGCGAGAAAACGGTAGCCCTGTGATAGCAACTCGTCGTCTACCATCCATATTGAGTCAGTCGAGATACGTGAAGCGGAAAGGCGGAGAACTCCAAAAGACCATATACTTGCTATCTAGTTATGGGTGAGGATGGCCATAGGTTAGTGGGGCATAGGGGGCCTGCGTATAGTTCTCATTTTTCAAGGTGTGCCTTTCATTAGTTGAGGGAGGGGTCGAGTGGGACCATAGCCACTAGAATAAAAACAGACCTTAGCGTCTGCATCGGCAAATATCTGAAAGCTCCCGACCGAGTTCTGTGTTTCTTGATTTGCCCTGCCACAGGACTCGGGCCGCACATTACAGGACATGTGCATCTAGACAAGCGATAACGATTCGCGATACATGCGTGGGGAAGTATAGGAACATATACCACTCAAGATAGTGCGTCCTAGACTTGGGGGCATCGTTCGACAGGTAGCATAATCCCTAGTTGGACTAGGTGGCATAAACCCTGAATCCGAGAAGCGTTCAGCAGATAGCGTAAACTCTAGTTGAATCTAGAAAGCACTTGATAGAAAACCCTAGATTTGATCTAGGTAATAAATAATAAATGTATGCCTGAAGGCAACGGAAACTACAGGGATTGGGATCACGTTATCGTTACTAGTTGGGACACTAGTTAGGTGGTGCAGAGATATAGAAATCAGTATAACAAGGAAATAGCGAAGCAGCGAAAGTATTAGAGCATATCCAGTTTATCTTATCTTAGCATATCTTGTGATTATCTCGTCTAATCTTGCTGACCCTGTCATCATGGTGTTATCTTGTATTCAGTTAATTCATGTCATTTTGTTTTTCCATGTTCACATGCTAGAAGTTACTGAACTTACTCAGGCTTTATGTATGACTCTGTTTTTCTTTCGTCTTCTTTTCTTCCGTTCCCCCCCCCCCCCAGGTAGTAAAGAAGGGAATGGTATAGCTCAGGTTAAGTTGGATTGTCACTCTTTCCCAGCTTGAAGATTTGTCGAAGTTTTGCTTGGATTCTCTTTTCAGATGCTATGGCTGGCTCTTGCTACATTGGGGAATATAAATGTTGTTTTATGCTTCTTTATTTTGTAATACAGTTGATACTCTGATATTATAAAGAAATCGTTGTACAAACTATTTTATCAATAAAGCAAAGTTTTATTTTCCACTGTTGTAATTTCTGTCTGTCTTGTAATTTATCTGCATCTTTTACCCTAAATGCTCCACAGAACTTAGTACATTCCCTTTGTGAGTGACACTAACGGATGTGGGGTGTTAAACGTGGTATCAGAGCTGAAGGTTACCAGATCAGATAAAGGATTTGAAAAAAAATTATTTTCAAAACGATTTTAAAAGAAGCATTTTCAAGAGAAAGGATTTGTTTTAAAGGCATATTCCCCAAAGCCATACGCACCATCTTCTCTTCCTCTGTTTGAATTCTTGTCTCCTTCTTTCTTGAGTCTCTGGGGCTCCTGGCTTTCTAGGATGTAACCTCATCGAAGGGCAAAGTAGTGCCCGACTTCCATCTATGGCTATGGTTGTTTCACTTACGGCCAGTTTTCTTTCAAAGCTTATAGGGTTTTCCGTACGATGGAGGCAGCATCCGAGAGATTTATCAACATGGTTACTGTAACAACCCGAAAATCTGGGCCAGTTTAAAATTTTTATTTTGGCAATTATAGCGAGTTTTGATTATTTAAAATGAATTATTTTAAATAATATCGACGAGAAAATTTATTTTCGACGAAGTTAAAACGAATAAATTTATTTTAATTATATAACGAGCCTGAAATGGCGCGGTAGTTCGAAAATTCGATTTCTAATTTCAATTGAATATACAGAATTCGTTATAAGTCAGAATTGGACGAAATAAGAAATATTTGAATCTGATGAACAAGATCTTTCTAACGAAGTTAACAAACTAGGATTTCACTTTAGAAATGATAAGATACGTCCAGTTGAAAATTCAGAATAGTCGCTATGGAATTTATATATATTTTATATAATATATAGCCCTTAAAAATGGACATTTTGCAAACGACCTCGGATTTCGACGAAACCAGTTTTGTTGGGTCCGTGATGTCAGGTTATCGCTAGGTTTCAAATTTCATAATTTTTCGAATCAATATGTGAGCGTGGCGAAGGAAAACGCGTTTGACCAGTTTCAGTTGATTTTAATCGACTGGAAATTGGCCATTTTTCTAACGGTCTCAGAATTCGACGAAACTAGTTTTGTTAGGACCGTATCGTCAATACGAAGCTAGAAAATATTTTTCGGGAATTTTCCTAGTTAGTATGTGGCCCCGGTAAATTGAAAAGTACGTTTAAAATTCAATATAGTGATTTAAATGTAAATTAAACGGAAACTGATTCAAATGGTCAAATCAGCTTGCGATACATATCCCATTGTGTTCGGAATGGGTGTTAAACGCTATGGACGACAGGCGGTGGGCCTCGTTTCGAGGTCGTATGTAAAAGTCAACCCTTTTGAAAAATTAAATAATAATAAAAAAAAATTTCATTCCCTCTCTTTATCTCCGTTCTGCCCCCCCCCCCCCCCCCCGATTTCATTCTTCAGAACAAAATCGAAAAAAAAAGAGAAGAAGCAGCGACAGCTTCCATCGCCGCCGCCAGGACCGCCCGCCTCCGCCGCCTCACCCTCTCCTCAGACCAACGACCCTCCCCCTTCTTCTCCCTCCTTCCCCATGCCCCGTTCGAGGGACCTCGAGCTTCCCCCTCCTCTTCGATTTAGACCTAGCCGCCCGCCACCAGCATCATCGAAACCCTCCAGCGCCCTCTGACGAACAACGCCCCTCCTCCTCCCTCTTCGTACAATAACAGTAAGTTTTTTTTTCTCTTTATTTCGTTTTTATTTTAATTCTTCAAAAACTGATTTTTTTAAAGGGGAAAAAAAACTGATTTTTAAAAGCATTTTAAACTGGATTTTTAAATTATATAAAAACTGGATTTTTACATGATGTAAAAACTGATTTTTTTTAAGATGGAAAAAAAACTGATTTGTTAGAACTTTAAAACTGATTTTTTTTAGGAATTTTAAAAACTGATTTTTTTTAGGAATTTTAAAAACTGTTTTTTTATATAAAGTTTTAAAAACTGATTTGAAAAGAAATAAATAAAACTGATTTTATTTTAAAGGTTTAAACTTTTAATAGAAAAAGATTTGAACTTGCAAAAATAAAGATCATATTTTTAAAAAGAGAAAAGACGGGATTTTTATTAGGTAGAAGGAGCAAGACATGATTTTTGTATTTTTTAAAGTAAAAAAAAATATAATTTTTACATCATAGGAATATTAAAAATATAATCTTTGTTTTTGAAAGGACGGAATTTATATTTTTGAAATTCGATTTTATATATTGAATAGCATAGTGAAAATTCGATGTTTAAAAGTATGAAGCAATTATAAAAATATGATTTTTATATGTTGAACTTCGAATTAAAAATATGATTTTTATATGTTGAACTTCGAATTAAAAATATGATTTTTATATGTTGAACTTCGAATTAAAAATATGATTTTTATATGTTGAACTTCGAATTAAAAATATGATTTTTATATGTTGAACTTCGAATTAAAAATATGATTTTTATATGTTGAACTTCGAATTAAAAATATGATTTTTATATGTTGAACTTCGAATTAAAAATATGATTTTTATATGTTGAACTTCGAATTAAAAATATGATTTTTATATATGGAATAGCGAAGTAAAAATTCGATTTTTACATAGGTAGTGAAAGCGGACAAAGAAGATGACGAAGACGCGATAGCAATGAAGATTTCTATCAATGAAGTGCCGTGGAGCTAGGATAGCTATCTGTGAGAACTTCTCACTCTTCAATTTAAATTTCTAGTTATATATATATATACTAGGATGCAGACGGTGTTTAGTAGCACCCGACACAATCATCCACAGACCATGGACTTGTTTGTTTGACTGTTTGGTTATTGATTGCGATATTGGTTTGAATGTGGTTTGTGGTGTGAAAAATCGAATCGATAAATTGGTTAGGATTAGACGTGCGCCGTTATAAGGCGAAGGAGTAAGGCTAGATTAGACACTTACTCCAAATTTTGTGGTTTGCATAATGAAATTGATTTGATTGATGTGTGAATGGCATGGGCCTTCACTAGACCGGGGATAAGGCTAGGCCTCGTCCCGTTTCTAGTATCGTGCCGTTATGCCGCCGAAATTTTCTAAAATATGTTAGAAAATAAAAATATCATTTTATTGTGTAAATGAATAATAGAAATTCATATGTTGGAATAAAATGTTCTATCGTTAAAAATATAATTTTTAACGTGAATGTGAATAAATAAATATCCATTTACAAACCAGACGGTTTGTTTATGTACACCTATTTGAAGGACATTGATTGGGACGATAAATTTTACACATCGCCCAACTGCACGAATAAAAATCTGTGTTTGATGGTTTGAAACCCCACACGGGTGTTGGGATGAAATTTGAAGTTCACTCATCCTGATTGATTAAATATGTCGATCGATTGATTGACAGGCTGTTATAAGCGTTGAATATCTATATTTGATGCTTATACAGTGTAGTGCACTTTGGTTGATGGTTGATTATTTTTCAATGCTATTATATACATGTGTTGTATGGAAATCCATATAATTAACTTTATATGGTGATTGATTGGGCCTCATTCCAATTTGAAAAACAAAGAATATTATAAAATAAAAGTTCATGTGTTGACAGTACTCATCTATTGAGATTGGTCATGTGTTGAACGAAATATTTTAGTAATAAAATTCACATCTTTATCAATATAAAATAAAAGTTCATGTGTTGACAGTACTCATCTATTGAGATTGGTCATGTGTTGAACGAAATATTTTAGTAATAAAATTCACATCTTTATCAATATAAAATAAAAGTTCATGTGTTGACAGTACTCATCTATTGAGATTGGTCATGTGTTGAACGAAATATTTTAGTAATAAAATTCACATCTTTATCAATATAAAATAAAAGTTCATGTGTTGACAGTACTCATCCATTGAGATTGGTCATGTGTTGAACGAAATATTTTCGTATTGACAACTATTCTGAAAAAGAAATCTTTGAAATAGAATATTTGAAAATAGAAATATATGAAGCCGTGTTGATTAGATTGACGCCATTTTGACGTGAACGATATTTATATCGATCAAAACGATTTCGAAATGAATTGAATTGAAAACGATTTCGAAATGAATTGAATTGAAAACGATTTCGAAATGAATTGAATTGAAAACGATTTCGAAAGGAATTGAATTGAAAACGATTTCGAAAGGAATTGAATTGAAAACGATTTCGAAAGGAATTGAATTGAAAACGATTTCGAAATGAAATAAATTGAAAACGACTTCGAAATGAATTGAAAACGAATTCAAATTGAATTGAAAGCGAATTTAAATGAATTCAAATTGAATTGAAATTTGAATTGAATAGAAATGAATTTCAAAACGAATTTATAAAGAAGAATTCAATTTTGATTTGAATTGAAAAGGAAGTTGAAATTGCTTTTGAAACGAATATTAAAACTATTTATATAATTCGTTTTAAATAGAAATCGACGAAATATATTATATATATATTATATATATAATATAATGGCCTGAATAGAACGCGCCGCGCCGCGGCAGTTCGTGAATTTCGACCATTTATTTCAAACGGACATTACGGGAGATCCGACCGTCGGATTCTCCTAAAACCGGAACCGTTGGGTTTGTATCGAAAAGAGCTTTCTAACGAATATTAGAAATTAGAAATCTAATTGTTGGATTTGGAATTATGTCCAAATCAAATTTGAAAAAGGTCGCTGTAAGTGCAGTTCGATGGCCATTGATGGAAATCGACTGTACGGGCCTTGATAAAATTATTAAAAATAGTAATAATTTGTGTAAAATCATAAGAAATGATTTTTGAAGATTTGGGATGAAAAACTTCGTGTTTGAAAAGATAAAAATAGATTTTTATCGAAATGAACTAGTTTTGAACTAGAATTAAAATTCTATTTATTTTTAAATAAATAAATTGAATTTGAAATGGTTTTGAAAATAACCAAAATTTCCAATGATACCATTGGAATGGATTTGAATCGAAATTGTCTTCGGAATATTTCGATGTTGGATTTCGTGATTATACAAATGTTGTTATGGAAATTTGAAAGATATATATATATATCGTTATTTCCAATGCGATGTTTGTTAGTCGTAGAATTTGATATTGAATATAAGCCGGTATATTTTCTATTCAGAGCCTTGTATTGAATATCAAATGTGATTTGGGTTTGTCGTGAATGGTGTCTTCACTAACACTGTTCTTGAACCCAGTTGAGAAAAGATTAAATCTTTTATTTAGATTTAATGAAGTGTACCAATTAAATAATATTTAATTGGAATTGAATTGATATTGATTTTTGGGTTTATCGTGAACAGTGTTTTAAAATAACACTCGTTCTTTAACCCGATAATTAATGGAATGTGACTTTGGGTTTATCGTGAACCGTGTTTTAAATGACACGGATTCTTTAACCCAGTTAACGATTAAAACTAAGTGGAGTTTTAATGAATCTTTAATTAGATTGAAATAATCGAAATGGAGTATCACCAGTTTTGCTCCAGGCGTTAGTTAAATCTTTAATTAGATTTGAACGAGAAATGGTAATTGAATTTACCGATAACACCGTGGTGTTAGATATGAAGTATTACCAGTTTTACTTCATGGGATGAATAGGTTGAGATGGGGAAATTAAAATAAATGATTACTTCGGTAAGGTTCGCTAATCCCGACTAGTTTGAATTGAGATTCAAAAATAGATTAAAGAATAAATTCAAGAATTTATCTTTGATAAAATTAATGGGAACCTTTCCCTATGAATGTGAAATTCAGAAACTAACTGTCGGTTAGCTAAGCAGAATGGTTTTCTGGATATTGATCTGATGTTGGTTTCGGCCTTCGGGGTTAATTTTGGGGAATTATTCTCTTGATTAATTTACGGTTAGTGACTGATGAATTGGAATGAGGCGTATGTTGTGTTTGTGTAACACTTATTTAAAATATACGCGAGTTATTCGGGAAGACCGGGTTTATCCCATTCTGAATAACTGATACGACGATAAGTCGAAGATGAAGACGATGGTCGAAGACCGGAGGTCTTCACGTCGTTTGGGTGATAACTGATGATCTTGATTGGGCTGTACACCCAAGAAGATGGAAACAGTTAGTGATCGTCCAGACGTACTTGGAGATCGATGGATATGCGGGGTACTAGGTGCCTTCGGTTTCGTTCAGACCCAGAACGGACTTGTAAATGGACTGTGTGTCTGACATTGGATTTTAGTCCGTGTGATTGATCTCTATTAAATATATATCTGTTTGGCGGCGGAGAATTTATTCTCTTGCTTAACGCCCTTCTCTGAGACGTACGAGCTCAGGGGTTATATATTGATGGATATCAATCACATGGAGTGAATTGCCTGTGTGGCATGCCTAAGTGGCAAATGATCAAGGCTTCTGTTGAAAAGCAAAGTCTTGTGGTTGATGATCGAAGCACGGTCTTTGTGGCGTAGCTTTGTGTAACGTTGATTCGCGAGTATCACACCCGGTATGAATCAAAAACGGGAGACGGACCTCAGGGAGGGCATGCGTTTCTTTCTAGTTATGAGTGGCGTCAGTGCTTGAACTGGCTGACGAGTTTGACTCATGTGGATGTTACTTATTATTACTTGCTGAAAAGCGAGGCGCCTCGTGATATCGGTTTCGGCCGATGCTTCTGGTCGGCTGACGGGCCAGGCTTACGCCCCAAAGGGTGGGGAGACGCATGTTCAGGCATTTTAATCCACATCGGTGGACCGGCCCTGACGATCCAAGGGTCACTCGAGCTCTGATCCTGAGGGGCGGACTAGAGCGTCTCGAATCGGTTGAGGATCTTGCCCCTAGCCTCGGTTCATACCATAAATGATAACCCAACTTCCAATACGACATTGGCGGTTTTGATTGTAAACTTATATATGGCGACATAGTGTTATGGGCCATTCATGCCGCCTATGATTGATACTTATGATTTGAAGTGTTTTATACACTATGCACTTATAATAGTATCAAATGATTTGTTTTAAACGTATCAAGCATTCTTTGGCTGTTATAAGGGAAAACCCTATCCTCGGCTGCGTTGCATTGTGTGATGGGACCTGGGCCTTATAACAGCTTCATTTTTCTTTATTTTAGCATTGCGCTGTTTGTTTTATGCACTGGTATTCTTGGGAGGAAACCCGTTCCGTGTTATACGGCGTGGTCCCTTGATTTACCTAACTTTTAAAATAAAGAATAATAACTGTTTTAGTTCTCACACCAGTCCCATGACTGACCTGGAGTTTATTGTTTTAACCTAAACTCTGGGTGCCCCTATTTTGACACGGGCAGCTAGTAGTTTTGGTTTTGCAGATTTATATTCACAGGATCCTGGTTTACAGCTGGAACGATATCCGGAAAGCTTTGTATCCGTATATCTCTTCTAGTTGTGTATTGTATTATTTTCCGCTGCTATGTATTTAAATGTAATTTAAATCTCTGATATTTCTGTGTAATATTCATTTATACTCTGTATATTCTTGTAATCTGATGCATTGTGTAATATACAATGAAATGTTCTTCTGTATGTGTTCTGTTGTGGCTTGTTCTCGAACTATCCGACACTTTCCTTTACGGGGAAGTTACAGGTCTTCACAGTTACACACGGGAGGGGATGAGGAGTTTGGCTAAGGAGCACAACCCTAGGATGAGGAATTCATGGATGTAGATTGAGCTCACGAAGGAGGAAGAAATTATAAAACCTAAGACAAGAGGAAGTATCTTTACTAGGGTATGATAGGGAATATAATTAAGGACAAGGGCAAGAACGAGGAACAAGATTTTCAGAAGGGCAAGTACATACTTTCACCACCAAGCGTACCTAGGAGAAAGGTAGTGAAGTTCTGTTGGAAGAGTCTAGTTTTGCTGTTCGTACTCTTTCCTTAGGTTAGCGCTTCGCATTTGTTCATACCCACTTCCATAGTTGAGTCTCTGCACCATAGTACTTGTATAGTAGAAAGATCCCACTAGAGTCTCAAATCCGATTGGTGGTCCAACCAGATTATTTTTGGTTAGTAGGGATTTGAGAATAGCTATTGAGTTTGCTTATATCATCTCACGTAGATCGTCTAAATTCGGAGGAGATATTCCTTGGGTGCTTGTCTGATATTGGTTTAGGCCTTTAGGGCTTGTACTTGAGGAATGTCGAGTTCGACTAGGATGTTTTGCGTGAGAGATGAATAGTTGTGGCAGGCAATCTAAAAAGCACGTAGTGACCTTTCGACCCTCACAGTTATGGCGTGATGGATAAGCTAAGAGGAAAGGCCTCAAACCATCTTGGTATGTACACTTGGTATCATAGTTAACATCTGTTTTGGAAATAGAGATCAGAAACTTCACAATCGTGAAGTTAAATTAGTTAAGATACAGTGGAGTAAAGCTCAAGAAGGCTAGATACTAGCATCATACCCTTTTCCTTAAGGGTGCGTCCTTGATTCCTTTTTTTGTAGGAGCTTTACGCATAATTGTTTCTCTCTTTCCAAAGTATATCCTCTAGGTCGTACCTTCAATCCTTAGGTAGAAACTCTTTTGGATGTAAACATGTATTTGAAACATGTTATGGTTGATGGTTGCAAGTGGTTGTTAATGGTTGCTTGTGAATGCATATACATACGTATTAGGCACTAGATCAGTTTGGACGCTTTCATATTACATTTAAATATATGTATTTATTTGTAAGTTGAACTTGATATGTTATCATATGGATGAATGGCTATGCACACATGTAGTATTTACATAACTAGGGATGCTTGCATACATGATTAGACGCATGGCACTAACATGATTCGCATTAAGGAGGTCAACTGAATCAGTTGACCGCCTGATTTTGCATTAGATAAAGAAATATACACACACTATGCATATGAAGATGAAAGCATTAGAAATATTTTAAGGACAATGAATGCCTGTGATTGAGTTGTTGATTAGATGGGTGATTGGATGGTAGGACACATTCTTCCTAACTTGAAGATTTCGGGGACGAAATCCTTTTAAGTGGGGGAGAATGTAACACCCCGTAATTCTTTAACACTAAGATTCACAAACCAAGGCAGAATTAAATTTTATGATCAAAATCAAGGGAAACGGGCTGCACCATTGCGTTCGTCTAGGAATTCTGCATGAAATCGAGTCCGAGTTTGCGTAAATCGGAGTCCGTATGAGGAAGATATGGCCTCCGGAAGTTTCAGCAAAGTTCAAATTTCAAAACTGTTCAGAAACGAGTTCAAAATTCAAAAATCGGACCCAGATTGGGTTGGGCGGAAATTTTCCCGCCCAAGACCCAGGACGACTGGGTAGTCGACCTGGGGCACCCAGGTCGACTGGGTAGTCGACCTGGCGGTCGACCTCCCCGCTTTTTCCGGATCTGCAGCCTAGTTCGATTTTCTGTATCCGTACGCCATTCTGACTAGATTCGTTGACTTCTACACTATAAAAACACCCCTAGGCCTCATATTTTCTCCTCACAACTTCTCTATTCCTATACTCTGCTCTAATTCTAATTAAAATAAAATAATACGAAAATCCAAGACAAGGTTATGCTGCTCAAGTTTGTCAAGAAGAGATTTGAATCAAGATTAAAGCTTCAAGATAAGAATCAAAGGCTAACTCAAACGGTTTCGAGCAACGTCGCACGAATCATAGCAACGCCATCATTCTATTCTAAAAACCGATCAATGTAAGTCGGTTATTTTTAGATTTGAACGTTATTCTCTATTCGTGACATGAAATTAAAGGAATAAAAGAATATGCCAAATCTTTCTATTCGAATCAGTGCTTATATCTTTGGACTTAATAAAGAACTGTTATGATTCGATGACCAATGAGACTGTGACTACGAAACTGTGGACCTTAAAACCATATGCCTTTTTGACTATGAACATTGCCTATGACTATGAACATTGCCTATGACTGTGACTATGAGAATTATTTCCTTTGACTATGAACACAAGCCTATGCCTTTGATTAGGAAACATAAAACAATTGTCTATGACATAATAAGGACAACTGTGACTAAACACCTATGATTCATGACTGGGAAAGTGTTGCTTAAGTTTTGTGCCTATGAAATTGGGTCTGAACCTGATTATCTATTCTGTCTATTCTTGGTTTTCTTTGGTTTTAGATCTTGGGAATTTACCTATTAAGTTAGGTCTACCCATGTTCTTGAACCTACGTCGTTATTCAACCCTTTTTATGTCATAAGATTTTCAGACCTATAGGCTTTCGATGTTTTAGATCAATTTCAGTGTAATTCGTTAGGTCTGAAATTAGTAAATTATCAATTTATGACAGTTATTATGTCTATCTTTTTCATAGCATCTTTGGTTCATTCCCTATTTTCTACAAATCTAGATTTATCTATAACCTAGATTGAATCACGATTATAAGAACGATGGGAATACGATTTGGGCAAAATATGAAATTTACTAAAAACGTAGTTATAAACTTGGAAATTGGCATAAATTGGGAACATGTATTATGGCATGTTTATAGAAATGCAAATTGGATAAATTTGACATGAATTATAGGATGTGTAATTTGAATCTAGTATTGGCTTGTAAATCAAGTATTTACATGAATTGTGAACTAGAATAATAAGTCTAGTTGGACATGAACTGTAATTGGAATGTAAAATCAGAATTGGATTAGCTAATTTGGCATAATAAGTATATTGGCATAAATTTTAAATTGGCCATAATTGCGAGTAATTGTCATGTTTGGCAAAAATCATGGTTAGTGACACTTAATTTGGTATAGTTTACATACCAAAAAGCCTAAATATGATATAGAGGGGAAAATGGGCCATAAGAATAAGTGTTGACAATTTACATTAAAAGAGTAATTAAGAAATAAGTAAATTAGGAATAATTTACTTATAGCATTTGTCCTAAATGAGAAAATGTAAATTTAGACAAAAGAAAGGTTTATTAATGACATCTCTTTTAATAATACATACACCAGAAAGTTCTAGGGTGACAGAGAGGATAGTGTCTAGGCTTGGGTTTGGAAAATACAAGTTTCCTGCTCTCCCTGGCTATCCCTAACTGATCCGATGGACGGGATGGTTACTTTCAAAACCTGATTTGAAAATTAATCAAAACCCTTTGAACTTAGAAAACACGAATAAGCCTAACCCGAGGTTAGACTGAGTTGCGATGTAAACCTGACCGGAACTAACCGGCACATCCAGTATTCGCAACAATATTTGTCTAATGTGAGTGGTAGCGGCTTTAATTTATTTAGTTAAAGCTAGAACAAGAATGGGAGGGTTAAGTCCATAGGAACACTTACCAACTTAACACAGTCAAGCTAGAATGGGAGGGTTAAGTCCATAGGAACACTTAACCAACTTAACACAGTTAAGCTAGAATGGGAGGGCTAAGTCCATAGGGACACTTAACCAACTTAACATGGTAACAAGACAAGATTTGTAGGGGTTAAGTAACTAAGAAAACACTTTGCCAAATTAACATGTTAACTAGACTAGAAGGTTGGGTTAAGTAAAGTTAATACACTTAGCCGAATTAACATGTTAACTAGACTAGAGGTTGGGGTTAAGTAAAATTTAATACACTTAGCTAATTTGATATGTTAGCTGGGCTAGACCATAGGGTTAAGTAAACTTGAACACTTAACCATCAGATTGTGATAAAGGAATAGGGTTAATTCTAAAATATAAAGAGATAATACTTAACCATTAATAACATGTTAGTTAAAACAGACGGGCAAGGTTAAGTTAAAAAGGAACACTTAACCAATACAGGATGAACGGGTAGGGTTAAGTAATAAGAAATACTTAACCAATATAACTTGGTTTGTGGTAGGGTTAAGTCAACATGAATTACTGATAACACTTAACCAGTTTAACAGGCTAAATGAAGTGGGTTAAGTTAGCTTGAATTGACAAATGACACTTAACCAATCCAAATTGACGGGAAAGAGAACTAATTAGTAAACCTTAGTTAAAAAGAGCTAAGTAGTAAACCTTAGTTAAGAAAATAACGATTCTGGAAACTAAGTGGTAAACCTTAGATAGCAAAGCTAAGTAGTAATTCTTAGTATAACACGGGAAGGAGCGAATGTCCGTCTGAGTAAAAAGAAGGCTCCAACGAATTGGGTTACGAAGCCCGAAGCTTCGAGGGGACGTGAGGGTACTCTTGGTATCCCTCTGTGAGGCTGCAGATGATCCTCCTGGGCTCACAGAGGTTAAGGTCTGCGTTAGAAGAACCGAGGGTATGCCTTGTTTGCAAAATATGGCAACCTAAAGACTAGGATGGACCAGCGTGATTCGGCGAGAAAACGGTAGCCTTGTGATTGCAACTCGTCGTCTACCATCCATCTTGAGTCAGTCGAGATACGTGAAGCGGAAAGGCGAAGAACTCCAAAAGACCATATACTTGCTATCTAGTTATGGGTGACGATGGGCATAGGTTAGTGGGGCATAGGGGGCCTGCGTATAGTTCTCATTTTTCAAGGTGTGCATTTCACTAGTTGAGGGAGGGGTCGAGTGGGACCATATCCACTGGAATAAAAACAGACCTTAGCATCTGCATCGGCAGATATTTGAAAGCCCCCGACCGAGTTCTATGTTTCTTGATTTGTCCTGCCACAGGACTCGGGCTGCACATTACAGGACATGTGCATCTAGACAAGCGATAACGATTCGCGATACATGCGTGGGGAAGTATAGGAACATATACCACTCTAGGTAGTGTGTCCTAGACTTGGGGGCATCGTTCGACAGGTAGCATAATCCCTAGTTGGACTAGGTGGCATAAACCCTGAATCCGAGAAGCGTTCAGCAGATAGCGTAAACTCTAGTTGAATCTAGAAAGCACTTGATAGAAAACCCTGGATTTGATCTAGGTAATAAATGTATGCCTGAAGGCAACGGAAACTACAGGGATTGGGATCATGTTATCGTTACTAGTTGGGACACTAGTTAGGTGGTGCAGAGATATAGAAATCGGTATAACAAGGAAATAGCGAAGCGGCGAAAGTATTAGAGCATATCCAGTTTATCTTATCTTACCATATCTTGTGATTATCTCGTCTAATCTTGCTGACCCTGTCATCATGGTGTTATCTTGTATTCAGTTAATTCATGTCGTTTTGTTTTTCCATATTCACATGCTAGAAGTTACTGAACTTACTCAGGCTTTATGTATGACTCTGTTTTTCTTTCGTCTTCTTTTCTTCCGTTCCCCCCCAAGGTAGTAAAGAAGGGAATGGTATAGCTCAGGTTAAGTTGGATTGTCACTCTTTCCCAGCTTGAAGATATGTCAAAGTTTTGCTTGGATTCTCTTTTCAGATGCTATGGCTAGCTCTTGCTACATTGGGGAATATAAATGTATTTTTATTCTTTTTTATTTTGTAAGACAGTTGATACTCTGATGTTATAAAGAAATCGTTGTACAAACTATTTTATCAATAAAGCAAAGTTTTATTTTCCGCCGTTGTAATTTCTGTCTGTCTTGTAATTTATCTGCATCTTTTACCCTAAATGCTCCACAAAACTTAGTGCATTCCCTTTGTGAGTGACACTAACGGATGTGGGGGTGTTAAACGTGGTATCAGAGCTGAAGGTTACCAGATCAGATAAAGGATTTGAAAAAAAAAATATTATCATAAGGGTTTTAAGTGAAGCATTTTCAAGAGAAAGGATTTGTTTTAAATGCATATTCCCCAAAGCCATACGCACCATCTTCTCTTCCTCTGTTTGAATTCTTGTCTCCTTCTTTCTTGAGTCTCTGGGGCTCCTGGCTTTCTGGGATGTAACCTCATCGAAGGGCAAAGTAGTGCCCGACTTCCATCTATGGCTGTGGTTGTTTCACTTACGGCTAGTTTTCTTTCAAAGCTTATAGGGTTTTCCGTACGATGGAGGCAGCATCCAAGAAATTTATCAACATGGTTACACACGGGAGGGGATGAGGAGTTTGGCTAAGGAGCACAACCCTAGGATGAGGAATTCATGGATGTAGATTTAGCTCACGAAGGAGGAAGAATTATAAAACCTAAGACAAGAGGAAGTATCTTTACTAGGGTATGATAGGGCATATAATTAAGGACAACGGCAAGAACGAGGAACAAGATTTTCAGAAGGGCAAGTACATACTTTCACCACCAAGCGTACCTAGGAGAAAGGTAGTGAAGTTCTGTTGGAAGAGTCTAGTTTTGCTGTTCGTACTCTTTCCTTTGGTTTTAGCGCTTCGCGTTTGTTCATACCCACTTCCATAGTAGAGTCTCTGCACCATAGTACTTGTATAGTAGAAATATCCCACTAGAGTCTCAAATCCGATTGGTGGTCCGACCAGTTTATTTTTGGTTAGTAGGGATTTGAGAATAGCTATCGAGTTTGCTTATATCATCTCACGTAGATCGTCTAAATTCGGAGGAGATATTCCTTGGGTGCTTGTCTGATATTGGATTAGGCCTTTGGGGCTTGTACTTGAGGAATGTCGAGTTCGACTAGGATGTTTTGCGTGAGAGATGAATAGTTGTGGCAGGCAATCTAAAAAGCACGTAGTGACCTTCGACCCTCATAGTTATGGCGTGATGGATAAGCTAAGAGGAAAGGCCTCAAACCATCTTGGTATGTACACTTGATATCATAGTTAACATCTGTTTTGGAAATAGAGATCACAAACTTCACAATTGTGAAGTTAAATTAGTTAAGATACAGTGGAGTAAAGCTCAAGAAGGCTAAATACTAGCATCATACCCTTTTCCTTAAGGGTGCATCCTTGATTTCTTTTTTTTAGGAGATTTACGCATAATTGCTTCTCTCTTTCCAAAGTATATCCTCTAGGTCGTACCTTCGATCCTTAGGTAGAAACTCTTTTGGATGTAAACATGTATTGAAACATGTTATGGTTGATGGTTGCAAGTGGTTGCTAATGGTTGCTCGTGAATGCATATACATACGTATTAGGCACTAGATCAGTTCGGACGCTTTCATATTGCATTTACAGATATGTATTTGTTTGTAAGTTCAACTTGATATGTTATCATATGGATGTTGCATATGGATGAATGGATATGCACACATGTAGTATTTACATAACTAGGGATGCTTGCATACATGATTGGACGCATTGCACTGACATGATTCGCATTAAGGAGGTCAACTAAATCAGTAGACCGCCTGATTTTGCATTAGATAAAGACATATACACACACTATTGATATGAACATGAAAGCATTAGAAATCTTTTAAGGACAATGAATGCCTGTGATTGAATGGTTGAGTAGATGGGTGATTGGATGGTAGGACACATTCTTCCAAACTTGGAGATTTCGGGGACGAAATTCTTTTAAGTGGGGGAGAATGTAACACCCTATAATTCTGTAACACTAAGATTCACAAATCAAGGCAGAATTAAATTTAAAAATCAAAATCAAGGGAAACGGGCTAACCCATTGCGTTCGTCTCGGAATTCTGCATGAAAACAAGTCCGAGTTTGCGTAAATCGGAGTCCGTATGAGGAAGATATGGCCTCCGGAAGTTTCAGCGAAGTTCAAATTTCAAAACAGTTCAGAAACGAGTTCAAAATTCAAAAATCGGACCCAGATTGGGCTGGGCGGGAATTTTCCCGCCCAAGACCCAGGTCGACTGGGTAGTCGACCTGGGGGTCGACCTCCCCGCTTTTTACAGATCTGCAGCCTGGTTCGTTTTTCTGTATCCGGACACCATTCTGACCAGATTCGTTGACTTCTACACTATAAAAACACCCCTAGGCCTCATATTTTCTCTTCACAAATTCTCTATGCCTATACTCTGCTCTAATTCTAATTAAAATAAAATAATACGAAAATCCAAGACAAGGTTATGCTGCTCAAGTTTGTCAAGAAGAGATTCGAATCAAGATTAAAGCTTCAAGATAAGAATCAAAGGCTAACTCAAACGGTTTCGAGCAACGTCGCACGAATCATAGCAACGCCATCTTTCTATTCTAAAAACCGATCAATGTAAGTAGGTTACTTTTTAGATTTGAACGTTTTCTCTATTCGTGACATGAAATTAAAGGAATAAAAGAATATGCCAAATCTTTCTATTCGAATCAGTGCTTATATCTTTGGACTTAATTAAGAACTGTTATGATTCGATGACCAATGTGACTGTGACTACAAAACTATGGACCTTAAAACCATATGCCTTTTTGACTATGAACATTGCCTATGACTGTGACTGTGACTATGAGAATTATTTCCTTTGACTATGAACACAAGCATATGCCTTTGATTAGGAAACATAAAACTATTGTCTATGACATAACAAGGACAACTGTGACTAAACACCTATGATTCAAGACTGGGAAAGTGTTGCTTAAGTTTTGTGACTATGAAATTGGGTCTGAACCTGATTATCTATTCTGTCTATTCTTGGTTTTCCTTGGTTTTAGATCTTGGGAATTTACCTATTAAGTTAGGTCTACCCATGTTCTTGAACCTACGCCGTTATTCAACCCTTTTTATGTCATAAGATTTTCAGACCTATAGGCTTTCGATGTTTTAGATCAATTTCAGTGTAATTCGTTAGGTCTGAAATTAGTAAATTATCAATTTATGCCAGTTATTATGTCTATCTTTTTCATAGCATCTTTGGTTCATTCCCTATTTTCTACGAATCTAGATTTATCTATAACCTAGATTGAATCACGATTATACGAACGATGGGAATACGATTTGGGAAAAATATGAAATTTACTAAAAACGTAGTTATAAACTTTGAAATTGGCATAAATTGGGAACATGTATAATGGCATGTTCATAGAAATGCAAATTGGATAAATTTGACATGAATTATAGGATGTGTAATTTGAATCTAGTATTGGCTTGTAAATCTAGTATTTACATGAATTGTGAACTAGAATAATAAGTCTAGTTGGACATGAACTGTAATTGGAATGTAAAATCAGAATTGGATTAGCTAATTTGGCATAATAAGTATATTGGCATAAATTTGAAATTGGCCATAATTGCGAGTAATTTTCATGTTTGGCAAAAATCATGGTTAGTGAGACTTAATTTGGTATAGTTTACATACAAAAAATCCTAAAAATGATATAGAGGGGGAAATGGGCCATAAGAATAAGTGTTGACAATTTACATTAAAAGAGTAATTAAGAAATAAGTAAATTAGGAATAATTTACTTATAGCATTTGTCCTAAATGAGAAAATGTAAATTTAGACAAAAGAAAGGTTTATTAATGACATCTCTTTTAATAATACATACACCAGAAAGTTCTAGGGTGACAGAGAGGATAGTGTCTAGGCTTGGGTTTGGAAAATACAAGTTTCCTGCTCTCCCTGGCTATCCCTAACTGATTCGACGGACGGGATGGTTACTTTCAAAACCTGATTTGAAAATTAATCAAAACCCTTTGAACTTAGAAAAAACGAATATGCCTAACCCGAGGTTAGACTGAGTTGCGATGTTAACCTGCCCGGAACCAACCGGCACATCCAGTATTTGCAACAATATCTGTCTAATGTGAGTGTTAGCGGCTTTAATTTATTTAGTTAAAGCTAGAACAAGAATGAGAGGGTTAAGTCCATAGGAACACATAACCAACTTAACACAGTTAAGCTAGAATGGGAGGGTTAAGTCCATAGGAACACTTAACCAACTTAACACAGTTAAGCTAGAATGGGAGGGCTAAGTCCATAGGGACACTTAACCAACTTAACATGGTAACAAGACAAGATTTGTAGGGGTTAAGTAACTAAGAAAACACTTAGCCAAATTAACATGTTAACTAGACTAGAAGGTTGGGTTAAGTAAAGTTAATACACTTAGCCGAATTAACATGTTAACTAGACTAGAGGTTGGGGTTAAGTAAAATTTAATACACTTAGCCAATTTGGTATGTTAGCTAGGCTAGACCGTAGGGTTAAGTAAACTTGAACACTTAACCATCAGATTGTGATAAAGGAATAGGGTTAAGTCTAAAACATAAAGGGATAATACTTAACCATTAATAACATGTTAGTTAAAATAGACGGGCAAGGTTAAGTTAAAAAGGAACACTTAACCAATACAGGATGAACGGGTAGGGTTAAGTAATAAGAAATACTTAACCAATATAACTTGGTTTGTGGTAGGGTTAAGTCAACATGAATTACTGATAACACTTAACCAGTTTAACTGGCTAAATGAAGAGGGTTAAGTTAGCTTGAATTGACTAATGGCACTTAACCAATCCAAATTGACGGGAAAGAGAACTAAGTAGTAAACCTTAGTTAAAAAGAGCTAAGTAGTAAACCTTAGTTAAGAAAACAACGATTCTGGAAACTAAGTGGTAAACCTTAGTTAGCAAAACTAAGTAGTAATTCTTAGTATAACACGGGAAGGAGCGAATGTCCGTCTGAGTAAAAAGAAGGCTCCAACGAACTGGGTTACGAAGCCCGATGCTTCGAGGGGACATGAGGGTACTCTTGGTATCCCTCTGTGAGGCTGTAGATGATCCTCCTAGGCTCACAGAGTTTAAGGTCTGCGTTATAAGAACCGAGGGTATGCCTTGGTTGCAAAATATGGCAACCTAAAGACTAGGATGGACCAACGTGATCCGACGAGAAAACGGTACCCCTTTGATAGCAACTCGTCGTCTACCATCCATCTTGAGTCAGTCGAGATACGTGAAGTGGAAAGGCGGAGAACTCCAAAAGACCATATACTTGCTATCTAGTTATGGGTGAGGATGGCCATAGGTTAGTGGGGGCATAGTGGGCCTGCGTATAGTTCTCATTTTTCAAGGTGTGCCATTCATTAGTTGAGGGAGGGGTCGAGTGGGACCATAGCCACTGGAATAAAAACAGACCTTAGCATCTGCATCGGCAGATATCTGAAAGCTCCCAACCGAGTTCTGTGTTTCTTGATTTGCCCTACCACAGGACTCGGGCCGCACATTACAGGACATGTGCATCTAGACAAGCGATAACGATTCGCGATACATGCGTGGGGAAGTATAGGAACATATACCACTCTAGGTAGTGTGTCCTAGACTTGGGGGCATCATTCGACAGGTAGCATAATACCTAGTTGGACTAGGTGGCATAAACCCTGAATCCGAGAAGCGTTCAGCAGATAGCGTAAACTCTAGTTGAATCTAGAAAGCACTTGATAGAAAACCCTAGATTTGATCTAGGTAATAAATAATAAATGTATGCCTGAAGGCAACAGAAACTACAGGGATTGAGATCACGTTATCGTTACTAGTTGGGACACTAGTTAGGTGGTGCAGAGATATAGAAATCAGTATAACAAAGAAATAGCGAAGCGGCGAAAGTATTAGAGCATATCCAGTTTATCTTATCTTAGCATATCTTGTGATTATCTCGTCTAATCTTGCTGACCCTGTCATCATGGTGTTATCTTGTATTCAGTTAATTCATGTCGTTTTGTTTTTCCATGTTCACATGCTAGAAGTTACTGAACTTACTCAGGCTTTATGTCTGACTCTGTTTTTCTTTCGTCTTCTTTTCTTCCGTTACCCCTCCAGGTAGTAAAGAAGGGAATGGTATAGCTCAGGTTAAGTTGGATTGTCACTCTTTCCCAGCTTGAAGATTTGTCGAAGTTTTGCTTGGATTCTCTTTTCAGATGCTATGGCTGGCTCTTGCTACATTGGGGAATATAAATGTTGTTTTATGCTTCTTTATTTTGTAAGACAGATGATACTCTGATATTATAAAGAAATCGTTGTACAAACTATTTTATCAATAAAGCAAAGTTTTATTTTCCGCTGTTGTAATTTCTGTTTGTCTTGTATATTATCTGCATCTTTTACCCTAAATGCTCCACAGAACTTAGTGCATTCCCTTTGTGAGTGACACTAACGGATGTGGGGTATTACAAGCTCTCTCGACCCCCTTCGACGTGCAACAACCCGATCATCACCAAGATACATGGATTTCGAGAAAAGTGGTGACCTAGTTTTGAGCGTTTCTGTGAGGTAACGGGTTTGTTAATTTTAAACTGAAAATAACACTTTAAAGCGTTGCAAACTTATAAAAATCATATCTTTTTGCTATGTTGTCGAAATCCAGTGAATCAAGAAACATTAAACTCGTGGCGGCGTCTTCTACATTCTAGAAGAGACCAGAAAATTTTTGGAGCTTCCTACAATTTTTGGAGGAGTGGAACCCAATGTGAGATTTCTAAATTCAAATTTGAATGTAATGGTGATGTATAAATTATATAATTGATGTATAAGTTATATAAGCATTGTGTACCTCATGTATAAGCATTGTATAAATTATATGTGCGATGTATAAGTTACATATACGTTGTAAAAATTACATGTGAGTTGAATGGAATTGAAATGAAATTGAAATATATTTATCTACATATATATACATATATATACACACACACACACAAACTCTCCCTTCGTCCACAGACCATGAACGATATATGTTGGCTTTGATTGTTTGGATTTTGGTTGACATGAAATTTGGTTGATAAATGCGAATGGTTGATAATGGTAGTTTGTGGTTGAAACAAAATTGGAATTGTTTGTGGAAAAATTTGATGTGATATGAAAATGATCAAAATATTTAGATTATAAGGATAAGCCCCTTAGGGAATGCCGCGAGGCGTAAGGTAGTGCGAGGAGCCGTACTCGGGACGGTGCCGGTTTTAAACCCGCTGCCATTATGCTATCGAAATTTTCTGAAATATTCATGTGTTGGAAAAAAAAATACATATGACCAATAGTTTGAAAGATAAAAATCACATTTTTACCATGTATATGAAGTATATAAAATATTAATGTTTGAAATAAATTGTTTTAACAATAAAAATCACATATATATATATATATGAAGTGTTAAAAATAGTCATGTGTTGAAATAAATATTTGTTGGGTAAAAATAATATTTTTACCACATATATGAAATAAAAATGGTTTGGAAATCAAAGAATAGATTATATATATATATATATATAATTAAAATAAAACGAATAACGACGCTGCAGTTCGTGTTTTGAAATCGTGATTTTAAACGATTAATATGGGAGATCTGACTGTCGGATTTTCCCGAAACCAAAACCGTTGGTTCCTCATTGAAAATATCTTTCCAACTATACCAAATTTGTAGAGATCCAACGGTTAGATTGTGTGAAATGTTTAATTCAAATCTGAATAAAAACAGCGCCAGAATGGATTATATTTATATATAGAAATATAATTAAAATAAAACGAATAACGACGCTGTAGTTCGTATTTTGAAATTGTAACTTTAAACGAATGTACCGGAAGATCCGACCGTCTTATTTTCCCAAAACTAGAACCTTGGGTCCGTTTTGAAAAGACCTTTCCAATGATATAAAATTTGTAAAGATCCAACGGTGAGATTTTTAGATATGTGTAAATCAAATATAAAGAAAAACAGCGCCATGGCCTCGTTAAGGCCTGAAGTGTCATTTAAATAAATGGGCTAATTTTAAATAAATAAAAATAGTGATAAATCGTTATAAAATATTATAAACGATATGGAATGGAAATAAACTGAATTTACTTGGTTTATTAGATATTTGATGGTTGAATGTGTTTGACATGAAAATTACGTTAATGAACTGAGTTATGGATGTCAAATAATTTAACCAGGAAATGAATTGATTTGAATTCTAAATATACGTGAATTATTTGAAAAGACAGAGTTAATTCTCATTTCAAATAATTGATCGACGATTAGAAGTCGAAGATATGAAGACGGTTCAAGAGCGATGATCTTCACATCGAATGGATGGCTACTGATGCATTTGATGGGAGTTGCTGCCCTGAAGGGGTTACAGTGGTGGTTGTCCGGACGTACTTGTTGATCGTTCGGATGTGCGAGGACCTCTCTTCTGTATTAGACGTATGGGACGACGATTAAGGTGCCTCTAGTTTCGTTCATACCCAGAACGGACTTGTAAATGGACTGTGTGTCCAATATTGGATTTCATTCTGTGCGATTAATATACATCAGTTGCATGCCGTGAATTTCCTGTGTGGCACGCTGAGATGCCGTAATCAAGGCTTTTGTTGAAAAGCAGAGCCTTGTGGTTGATGATCAAAGCACGACTTTAATATAGCTTAGCTTTGTGTATAGCGTTGATTCGCGAGCCTCACACCCCGGTATGTACCAGAAACGGGAGAGGACATCAGGGAGGACATGCGTTTCCTTCTAACTAGAAGTGGTGTTTGGGTTTTACATGCCTGGACATTTTACTTATGTGGATGATGGATAGCGAGGCACTTCGGTTATATCGGTCTCTACGGAGCCGATGGATGGTTTAGTAGATATACCGGCCAATTTGATGCCCATTAGGGCGGGGAGACGCAATGTTCAGGCATTTTAATCCACTCCATGCGGACCAGCCCTGACGATCCAAGGCTTGCCTGCGCGCTTTCCTGAGACGCAGGCTAGAGCGTCTCGAAGCAGTAAGGACGATCCCTTGCCTTGGTTCATGACGGAAATCCAATTTCCAAATACGACATCGTGCGGTTTTGATTGTAAATCTATATATGGCGACATGATATATGGTACTCATGTCGTCTATAATTGATACTTATGATTGAAATTGTTTTTGAAACCTATAAACACTAGTAATAATATCAAATGCTTTTGTTTTATACGTATCAAGCATATTTTAGCCATTATAAGGTAAAACTCAATCCTCCGGCTTGCATTGCATTGTGTGATGGGACCTGAGTCTTATAATGGCTTCATTTTTGTAAAAAGAAAAGTGATGTTTAAATAATTTATTTATTTTAAGCACTGGAAATCCAATGGAGTAAACCCGCTCCGCGTTAGCGGCGTGGTCCTGTGATTGGCCTTATTATATAATAAGTTAAGTAGATTTCTCATACCAGTCCCATGACTGACTTGTAGTTTGTTTCACTTGCAAACTCAGGTGCCCTATTTTCTACACGGGCAGCCTTGTATTCAGGTTTTAGCAGGCTCTCTCTGGATAGCTATGGAGTTGAAGATGGATTCTATCACTTCTTTTATGTTGTTCAACTCCTGTTATGTATATTGTGTTTGATTCCGCTGTAGACATTTTATATAAAGCTGAAACTGTATGTTGTACTAAGTGTGATCCTGTATACTGTAACTCTGATGATTATGTTTATCCAGTGTATTCAGTTGTACATTATCTGGTGTATTTTTATATTTTTGTTCTACTGTTATTTTTTTATGTGTTATATTCCAAAGATTACCCTTGCCAGCGTGGAACGGGAGGTTGGGGTCGTCACAGTCGTTTTGGACGGTTCGAATTGACATATTTTGTCTATTCGGCATAGTCAAAATGGCGGGTCGTTACAGTTGGTATTAGAGCTTTGGTTTATCAAAGCTTTAGCCTATGGGGTAAAATCTCATTAGAGATAGGATAGTGATACCCTAGAATGAGTGGGATTATTCGCAGAATCCTTCTTGAGAGAGAGCGTATTTTGAAAAGTATAAATGGTTTTTAAAATGGTTTTATATGATTTTAAACTAATATTTTTAGATATAATTTTTTTTTAATATTTAAATATTTTTTTCTGAAATTTTCGTTCCATTTGAATACATCTTCCTTCGTAGATCATCTTTGATTAGGTTCTTTCGTTCGTTTTTTTTAAACTCGAATTTTATATCTTATCATTGTCTCTAACAAGGTACGAAGTAGAAGAGAGTATAAGTCTTTTAGCGAGTTCATTCTTATTCAATATTGGTTTCAAAATGCTATTTTGATAGGTATTACAATGTAAGATTTTCTTGATGCAATATTGAATTTTAGAAGATGTATGTTTGTAAATAATATTATGTTTTGGTAATATCAATATTTTGAGATGGTTTGATGTTTATACTTTAAGATGATATATTTTATAAATTATATATTTTAAATAAGAATTAAATATGTAGATTTTGTGACAAAATGATTTTATCTTGGTTAAAACCTATAATGGTATAGTTCATAAATGTATGTATATATAGGAATTTATAAAATTTAATTAGGTTTATAAAAAATTTAATTTGTGACGTGTGTGTGTGTATATATATGTTAAACTTATGAAATTAAACAAGTTTTATAAATTTTAAATATATAAACATGGGTTTGAAAATATTTAGATATAGTATAGAATAATTTTGTTATGGATTTGATTTAATCATAACATTATTTGTATAATTATTAAAAATTGAGGTTGAATTTTAACAAATAAATGAGTGAGAAGGGCTATTAATTTTCCCTACTTAAAATTTTAATGATTTGAAATATATTATTTGTATATGATTAGGAAATTTGGTATATATTCTGTTTAAACATATAAAGATGTTTTAAGTACTAAGTTGAAGTTAAAGTTAACATATCAAATACTTGGTGATTTCGGTATATGTCTGATCAACGTATATGTTCAATCCTATATATACTAGATAGATATAGAGTTATACTCTAGTCGCTTGAAAATGATTCTAGCGATGACCGCTACATCATCGATATCTATTTTCAAGTTTCGAAAGTGGGACAGATATATATCGCCAACCGAGATATCGAGTGAATACTTAAAACTATTTTGAGATGTTTGAAATTATTTTAACTTTTGATTTATATATATATATATATTTCAAATTATACATATAGGTAGGAGAACAGATATGAACCATTGGATTAAATATATTAATTATTTAATTACTATTTCCCTGCCTTATTCCTTTTCCGGGACGAAAAGGTTTAAGTTGGGGAGACTGCAACAACATGAATTATAAGTGTAGTTTTATTTAATTATATAATTTAAATTTTGATTCCTATTTTATTTTGTTCATTTAAATCTCAATTTGTTTGTATTTTATTAAGATAACTATTTTTTGATTTAAAACTATATTTATTTTGGATTTTTATATATAAATGAATTAGATTTCAATTTAAATATAATTTAATAATACAAATTAATATTTTCGATTTCAATCTTAAGTAGTTGAATTAGTTATTTGAATTTGAATATATTCTTGAATTTTTATTTAAATATTAACTTGGATATATAATTGGTTTAGTAATATTATTAAAATTATATTTGTGGTTTAATTTCAAAATATTTCTCTTGTTGATCTGTTACTCATATTGATCATTGTAGATGCAAACATCATTCGATTATTATTTTTTGGATTCGTTTCCCTTTTGATATTTTAAAACTGTTCTTTTCTGATTCGTTAATCTAGTTTTATTTGGTCATCATTTCCATACCAAACTAAATTTTGTTTGATTCGTTCACTTTGATTTGCTAACTGTTCGTTATATATATGCCAAAACCTTTCATTTTTATTTGTGAATGCCTATTCAATTTCTATATTTTAAACTTTCATTTCTTTTTAATTTGAAATCCATTCGTTCACTTTTATTTTAAAGCTCCTTTGTTTACTGCTTATTTTGACCGCCAAACGTTTTTTTCTTTTCAAATTGTAAACCGTTCGTTAAATTTTCCCAACGATCGTTCATTCCCAAAGCCATTGGTTCGTGAAATGGAAAAGCAAAAGACAACTTTTCGTAATAAAAAAACAATATAGAAAAGTTCATGAAAAGAAAAAAAGAAAAGAAGTAGCAGAGGCTCTTTTTCTTCCCATCAACTCCATTTTTCCCCTCGCCATCTCCCTCCATTACCATCGCAAGCCTCACCTATCGCCATTATCCCAATCGACATTAACATCCTTTGCCCTACTCCTCCCATAGTCTTTGATTGCGCCACCATTTCGTAGCCGAAGCTGAGCTCCGCCCATCAGCACCCGCTTACCCATCTGAACCTTCTTCCATGAACCCACCGGCCTTGAACTGCTCCGAACCCAAACACCCGCCTGACCCAAAGTCGCCATCCGCCTTGTTTCTCCCGTATCTTCGGCCTCCCATCATTGCCTCCTCCATGAATGAGGCCGGTCCCATCTTCCAGACCCGAAGACCAGTCATCCATTGAACCGAACTCGAGCCAGTCACTAGCTAAAGCCGCACCCCGAGCCAACGTCGAACTCGACCCCGACCTTCCCTCCCGTCCCCTTGCGTGTGAGTTTGCATGGAGCTGTAGAGGTGTGTGTTTGTGGCCTTGTATGTGTGTGTCGGGTATAAGTTGATTGTGTGTGCGCGTTCAGGTTATCAGTGAGTGTGTGTGTTGTTTGTTCATGTATGAAGCTAGGGTGTTTTATGTCCGTGTATATGTAATGGTTTGTTGTGCGTGAGTTTATTTATGGATTTATGTTGTGTGATTCTTGTGTGTGTGAGTAGTTGTTATTTGTGTATATATTTATATAATATATAATATATATATATATATAGTTTTGATGTGTTATATATATATATATATATTTGATGTGTTGTGTGGTGTGCGTATTTTAATATATACACACATACACACACACACAAACACACACACATATATACATATACATACATATATATATATACATAGACGAGCGTATGTTTTGTATCTCTGTTCGCATTATGTATTTATATAGGAATAACTTAAATTTTATATATACAGCTTTGGTGTGCGTAGAATTTTAAAATATATACATATTGGTTTTTTTGTGTGTATATGTATATAGAAATATTTATATAATATTTTATAAAAGGAAGTGTTGTGTTTATTTTGTGTTCATTTGTTAGGTGTTCAGTTTGGAAACTGTCCCAAAACCCAATAGCCGTACCGATCCATTAAAAATTTCACAATCTCCTCTTATAAAATAAAATATATTGAGCGGTTAAAGTGATTGAATTCATTCAAAGTCGTTCCTGGAAGCCGTTTCATTCCGTGTCGATTCATCTGCTGTCCCCAATCTGTGCCACGAAAGGTGAGTTAAACTCACACTTGACCGACATTGTTTCATGGTTGTTAAATTCAACACAAATGAACTATTGTGAAATGTATAGGATTGCTTGTAGAAATTGTTTTATTTAATATGTATACACCTTTCATATATGAGATGATATTCATATGACACGTAAGTGCACTGATGATATTCAACTTATGATGTGATTGACTATGTTGTTGAGTTCTCTAGTTTAGGAAAATCACTATGGGTTGAAATGATACATACCCAAATGGGCATTAGATTAGGGAAAAATCGTTATGGGTTGAAATGATAGACCTAATTTTTTTTTTACTGAATTTTGGATTGGGGGTTGAAATTGTATATACCTGTAAAATTTTAAATTGTGGACTTAAATGATAAATATCCGTATCACTTGACCATAGGGTAGAAAACTATATACGGACACCGTTGTTCATGCTTCGAAGTAAAGTGATTTGGAAAATTTAATTTTAAAATAATAACTTAAGATTTTATAATTTTATATTTATATTTTAAAGATTTAAAATTAAATTTTTAAAATTTTAAATTATATGTTTAAAATGATTTTGAGACGACCCCAAACCCCGTACTCACGGTGGCAAGGGTAATCCTTGGAATATAACACAGAAACAGATATAGCAAAACAGAAATAAATAAATACACCAGATAATGAACAACAGAATATACTGGATAAAAGTAATCATCAGAGTTACACAGTATACAGGATCTTACTTAGTACAAATACAGTTCAGCTATACATAAATGTCTACAGCGGAAAACAAACAAAATATGTACAATAGGAGCTGAACAGCATAAAAGAGATAAATGATAGAATCTATCTTCAGCTCCAGCTATCCAGAAAGAACCAGCTAAACCTGAATAAAAGGCTGCCCATGTAGAAAAAGGGGCACCCGAGTTTGAGAGTGAAACAAACTACGAGTCAGTCATGGGACTGGTATGAGAAATCTATTCAACACATATATAATTTGGCTAATCACAGGACCACGCCACTTTCGTGGAACGGGTTTACTCCATTGGATTGCCAGTGCTTTAAAACAAATCTTTCTTTTAAACATCGCTATGCTTTTTATAAAAATGAAGCCGTTATAAGACTCAGTTCTCATCACACAATGCAACGCAAACCGGAGGATAGAGTTTTTACCTTATAACGGCCATGTTTCGTTTTAATTTTATTTATATTTATATAAATATATAAATATAGTTCATTCAACAATTTCAATATCGTTTTTACTTCAGATATTTCACTAACGCCTTTAAATTTTGGAAAATTTCGCCATAACCTCCTTTGTACGGGAGGGGCTGGGAAAATTCCCAAATAGCCACACAGGCGTCTCACGTCAAAAAGAAAAAGAAAAAGCCAAGCGGCTAGCCAACAGGCTCATAAAATCATCACCCAAACAAAACAGTAAATGTGTACCTATTTTTCGGGCACAAAATTTTATTCCTCTTCTCTAGCCCCCTTTGCTATAACCTGTTCAATAAATATGCATGTACATATATACAGTTCTTTTCATTTATCATTTTCCATTCAACTTCATATTTGATTCCAATTGGTTTAAAAACACCATTCATTCTAATGTTGCATGTATAGGCAAAAATCCTATCATTAGCTAATTAATGAATATTTCAACTCGTATATATTTATTTGAACGAGTGGCTATTTTTAACACTTCACATTTCAACAATTCATGTATATAATAAAAATGTGATTTTTATTGTAAAACAATTCTTTCCAAAACGCTATTATTTTATATAGTCTATATAGATGATAAAAAGGTGATTTTTATATTTAAAGCACGAAGACCATTCAACACATGAATTTCTAATCAACGAATGAATATCGATTCAACACATGAAGGTTTTCTATAGTTTCTATATATTGATAAAAATGTGATTTTTATATTTAAAGCACGAAGACCATTCAACACATGAATTTCTAATCAACGAATGAATATCGATTCAACACATGAAGGTTTTCTATAGTTTCTATATATTGATAAAAATGTGATTTTTATATTTAAAGCACGAAGACCATTCAACACATGAATTTCTAATCAACGAATGAATATCGATTCAACACATGAAGGTTTTCTATATCAATGAATAAATATAGTTTTAGCAAATTCAAACAATTCAAACACATGAATATTATTCAAAATTTCGGCAGCATAAAGGCAGGGTAGTTAAAACCGGGACCGTCCCTAGTACGGCTCCTCGCTCTACCTTAAAACCTCGCGATTTTTGACAATGGGGATCATGCATCTAGGTCGCACGCAGGCGGCATGTATATATTTATTTCATTTCCACAAACTAATCCTATGTGGTTTCAACCAAATATTTCACAACCACAAACGGGTATTTTTCAACCACAAACAATCTCAAACAACCATTCGCTATCAATCAATTTTCACACCATAATCAATCAATATCGTCCATGGTTTGTGGACGAGGGGCGTATATATATATATTTATATTTATATATAACAATTCACTTCTATTTCCACACATATATAATTTTTACAACGCATATATAACTTATACATCGAACGTACAACTTATACAACGCTTATACAAGAGGTGTACAACGCTTATAAAACTCGTACATCGACTATATAATTTATACATCATCGTTTCCATATCGTTTATAATATTAGAAATCTCACATTGGGTTCCACTCCACCAAAAATAGCAGAAGGCTCAGAAAAATATGCAGTCTCTTCTAAAATGTAGAAGGCGTCCACACGGTCACGATGCTTCCTGTTTCATCGAATTTCGTTAACGAACGAAAAATATACGATTTTTCAAAGTTTTGCAACGCTTTAAAGTGTTAAAATCAGTTGAAAATAAACAAGCTGTATACCTCGTTGGAATGTTCAAAACTAGGTCGCCAATTTTCGAGCAAACCGTGTAGCGTTAAGCCGATCGGGTGGTGCAGCGTCGAAGGGCTAGGAGAGGGCTTCGCGCACGTGGGGGAGTTGGCCAGCTCGTTGGGGCCCAGTGGCCACGGCGACGCTCCAAAGTCCGGCGGTTCTCGAAGGTGATTCAGCTCCAATACCCCACGATAAATCCCAAACCTTGTCTTGATTTGAAGAGCGTGCGGGGAGCTTCAAAATGGATCCAAGAACACCCGATTTCGTTGAGAAACGGAGGAGAAAAGTGGCCGGGAAGATCTGAATCAAATCCGCCGTGCGCACGAGGAACGGGGAGAGAGAAAAATAATTGACCAATCAGAATTTTTCTTATATTTATAATTTTTAAAAATCCGAAAATACCCCTCGTCACACACGAACACCAATCCAAGCCCAACGACTGTCGTCCCTAGCGTTTTACCCCCATTCCGAACACAATGGGATATGTTTCGTAGGCCCATTCGACTGTTTCAGTCAGTTTCCCTTCAAATTTAAAATATAAAACATTCAATATTTGATTTGAACATGCATTTGAATTTGCTAGGGCCACAAACTAATTCGAAAAATTCCAGAAAAATAAATCTAGCTATGTTTTGACGATACGGTCCCAACAAAACTAGTTTCGTCGAATTCTGAGACCGTTTGCAAAAAGGCCCATTTCTGGTCGATCCAATTTAACTGTAATTGACCAAAACACATTTTCCTTTGCCACGCTCACATACTAGCTTCAAAAATTATGAAATTTGAAACCTAGGGATAACTTCACATCCCGGATCCAACAAAAGTGGTTTCGTCGAATTCCGAGGTCGTATGCAAAATGGCCAATTTCACGGACTATATAAATTCCATAGCGACCGTTCTGAAAATTCATTCGGCCATAACTTTTGCTTTCCGCTATGAAAATTCGATTTTTCAGATTCGTTAGAAAGGTATCCACTAACAGATTTAAATATTTTTGGTTTCACTAAAATCCGTTTTATTTTGCACCCGGTACAGTCCGACAAAGTTTGAATTCAATTTTTGAAACTGCAGCGCCATTTCAGGCCTTGTTTATAATTATAATTAATTATATTCGTTTTCAATTGTCGATTCAAACTCAGTTTTCATTGCTATTATTTAAGATAATTATTTTAAATATTTAAAATCCATTATTTTAGCCAATTTAAAAATTTAAAATTGGTTCAGATTTTCTGGGTCGTTACAGATTTTTATGAGTAAATATAGATTTAAATACATATTTAAGATTTTACTTATAATTTAATTTATTTTAAACTATCTAATTTAATTATATAATTATTTTACACCTTTTATATAATAACTAATTCTTTTAAATCTATTTATATATTATCTTAAACTTATATATGTTTATAATCTATTGTCTAATTAATTTTACAATTTTATAAACTTATATGTATATATTTTCAAAGTTAAATTTCTTATATATATTATAAACTTTAATAATAAACTCAAGATGGATAAGTTAAGATTTTCGCGATTTGAGTTTGAGGTTTAAAGATTCAAAATTTACATAACGATATTGATTTAATGAATGAACTCATCTGAGATATTAATTTGAATTCGAATTGATTTAAACTTATAAGAGGTGAACTTGGATTGTAAATTGATTTTGAATGTGAATTTCTACGTTGAAGGAAATGAATTTGAATTGATATGAATTTTATTTAAGATGATTTGGAATTATGTAAATTGATCTTTCAAATTTGAATTTCTAAATTTAAGAAATGAATGTGAATTTATTTTTGATATGAAGTTGAATTCGATTTTAAATTGACTAAATGTGAATTGAAATATGTAAATTTTAGTGAAAATTAGTGTCACGTCCCTATTAAGTTTTAAAATTAGGCTCACATCCGGTCATAAACTTATTATAAATTTAGTCCCTGTTTTCATTTTTATGTGTTATTCATAATATTTGCATACATGTATGCAAATATTTTGAATTTTTGCATATATGTATGCAAATAATCTGAATGAATAGTTGCATACATGTATGCAAATATTCTGAACGAATAGTTGCATACATGTATGCAAATATTCAAAAATTTTGCATACATATATGCAACTATTCTGAACGAATATTTGCATATATGTATGCAAATATTTTGAATTTTTGCATACATGTATGCAACTATTCTGATGAATATATGCATGCAAATATTCTGAACGAATATTTGCATACATGTGTGCAAATATTCTAAATTTTTGAATACATGTATGCAACTATTCTGAACGAATATTTGCATACATGTATGCAAATATTCTGAATTGTTGCATACACGTATGCAAATAAAGTTGAACTAACGTTGATGAATTGTAGCATAAATATATGCAATTTTTCTAAATAGAAAAATAGGGACCTAATTTACAATAAGTTTATGACCGGACCTGTGCCTAATTTTGAAACTTAATAGGGACCTGTGCCAAACGGACACTAAATTTTATATATGGAACTGATCTTATATCGTTTGGTTTGAATTATGAAATTTGAAAAATAAAATTTATAAGAATGGTTTTAAATTGTATGGTTTGAATTTATAGTAATGAATTTGAATTATATGACTTGAGTACAAAATATGATATGATTTGTTGAAATTGAAATATAAGATTTGATTTGAATTATATAAACTGAATTTAAACTTAAGTGACTGAATTTTTGAATCAAATTAAGCGAATTCTTATAAAGAAGAACTAGATTATACGAATTATTTGAAGTTATAGATAACGATTTCAAATTGTATGACTTGAATTATGAAACACGATATGATTTGTTTAAATTACAGTGCAAGTTTTGACTTGAATTGTATATTTTGAATTTGAACCAAAAATGTTGGATTTATATGAATCGAGTTAAAGGGATTTTTATAATGGTGGAATTGAACTATTTGAATTTTTTGAACTTGAGTTTTGACAAGAATAAATCAAACTAAATATCCTCAAAGTTAAATATCTTAGTTTTTATTTGAATGGCATTTGAGATCTTTAAGCTATGATTCGAATATAAGTCCAATTTGGATTTGGATTGAAAGTCATTATGCAAATAATTTTGGAAATTAAATATAATCGAAGTTAAATAGTATATGCTGTTTATACTATATTTTGATATTTTTATGATATGGTTTCTAAATTGATTTAATTTAAAGCGATTTAAGTGAGCTGTTTTCAAAATTAAATATAATCGAAGTTTGGTATTTAATTTTGATTTCAAAATTTGAATATCAGAATTCGTATAAATGATTTTATAATGTGGTTTATAAAATAATGACCACGGTGTGAAAAATGTGAACGATTGGTTATTAAAGAGACCGGGATCGGATATTGTCATACTCTTTACCAATACCGAAAACCACTTTAACAACTGTGTACGCGGTGGAGATTCAGAATGAAGCAAGATGGTTTGGCGAACGACTCTATTTTCATATTAATTACGAGACCCTGACTGCCGTGAGTCTGCTTGATGTGACTAAAACAGGAGCTACGCCGATACTAAGTGAGGTCCTCCTATCGAGAACACTTCTTCGATACCATTCTATTACCGTTGTGATTCGATCGGGGCCCTTTTGATTATGGGAGTGTGTCTCGAGGTGGGTGGTTATTTCTAATATGCGTTATCACCAGTCCAGCTCTGCAAACGGTGTATCCACCCTAGCATTTCTTGTGTGCCTTGTCACATGCCTTATACGAGCCCACTACGATTTCGTTTTGTACTGTTTTTGTAATGTTCCGTATTTTTAAGCAATTAATTAATTAATTAATTAAATTATTTGAATATGGATTTGGCAATTTAATGGTTTGAATTCAAATAATGTCGATTATTTAATTAAAATAAATAATGGAATAATATATATTTCCGAAATAGTCGGAAATAGTTCAGTTGACAATATCATGTGAATTGGATAATTTAATAAGGCGTAATTCAATTAGAATTGAATTATAGTAACTAATATATTATTTAAATGACGACTGAATGTATTTATTTATAATATAATTATAAACGAGCTCGTAACGTTGCGATAGTTCATAATTTTACCTTTTGAAAGTCAACTGAGTATACAGGATCCGTTTTAAGTCGGATTTCTTTGAAACAAGAAACGTTCGAATCTATTAAACTATATTTTTCTAATGTAAGTGAAAAATCGAGATTTCATCTCGTAGATTGTAATTTATGTCTGGATTAAATTTCCAGAAAATCGCAATGGAATTGTTTATAAGCCATAATGATTTATTAGTATAATTAAATATTGGTTTCAAAATTGGATAAGATTTTCAAGACGTATTTTTATTTTAATTTATAGATTTTTTCCATAATTTTAAATTTGAAAAATATGAAACTTTTTGTTTAACGTATTTTACATCCTATATTAGCATTTTGGAATTTCACAGAAAAGTTAGCATGTCTATTTTTTTATATTTTTGGAACCGTGGCCATTGCTTGTCATGATCATATTTTTATTTTTATCCAAAGCGGGTTGTACGCAAACAGAATTTTGTATAACCTGGTAACCTTTATAACTTCAAAACATATGAAAAATACTTATGTTAACCAACTTTGCTGCCCCTCCCATGTTACATGCGCATGTACATAAAACATGAATAAGTTCCATTAATGAATTGTAGCATCTAAACTCAAACATAAATAACAATATACAAGTTCTATTGGTCTTCTTTATTATAATAACATGCATCTGGGTTTTGAATAGCATGTTGTACAAGTAGTAATATTTATCACGGCTTCTTATTATTATGTCCATTGATATAAGTCAAATAGAAAATGCATCATGCTAATAATTATAATAAAATTAAAGAAAAAGAAAATATATATGTTACCTTAACAGCGAAGAAATTGTACAGCCTTCCCTCTTTGAACACAGGCTATATATCACCTAGCTAAAACATGCAAAGGTCAGTTCTAACCTATCATCCTATAACTCTACATGTCAAGGCTTATCAACATTATAAATCTGCAAACCTACAATTGAATGATGTACCTCCTAGTGCTTCTACTCCTTGGACACCAAATAATCGCCTCCTATAAATATGCAGTTACCTTTTTCTTTAGCATATTTTTTACCAAGCTTTGTAACGACATAAAAATCAAAATCCAATAATTCAATTATTTTAAAATCAAAATAAAATTTCTTTAGTCAACTAAAGTTGTCAAGTGGCTTAAATTCGATGGCTTTCATCTTTGATTAGGGTATATTTATTCGATGGCCTTGCTGTTTCAAGATCTTCACATTAATCTAATTTTCACCAAGTTCGAACACCATATACCCATACCAGTTTCGAACTAAGCTTTAATGGCGAATAAAAAAAGAGTGGGAAGAAAAATGTAAGCAGGCGAAAGAAATAGCACTAGGTTGGGACGTGTGCAAGGTATTGGACATGGTGACATGATGAAGAAGCAGGCACCAACTTGAGTTGTGTGGGTTCATGCATGGATTTAGGTCGTGATATGATGGAGGCTTGTGTGGTGCAGTGATCTGTAGAGGTGAAGGAAATCACATACTGGGATCATGTGTATACCTAAGACAGAGTAGGTATTAGTATAAACGGGGTGAGAGATGTCGCTACTGTAGGATCTAAATTAGGATCTAAATTAACCCTAGAGGGAGTGAATAGGGCTTACTACAATTAAATAAATTTGAATATAAAATAAAATAACACAGAATACTAGATTAACTTGCAGTAAGAATATCACACACAGAAGATACCCAGCTTCAGCAAAAATCTGCCTACTGCTGCATTTAAGGTTTCTACTAGAAGTTATAAACAATCTCTTCGCTTACAGACCCTTGTAAACTTGCAATTATTGCTCTCGATTGTTTAAACTCTACGCTTAAGACCTTAACACAACTCATACTCCTAAGCTATGATTTTTCTAACTACAAAACCTAGCAGTTATTGAATCCTTAAGAAAACTTGAATTTTAAAACAAATAAAAACATAAAATGTGACGATCCGCCCCGCACCAGCCGACATTTCCAATGAAAGTTGTGACGACCCCAAAACTCGTACTGACAGTGTTAAGGGTAATCTTTGGAATATAACACAGAAACAGATAATAGCAGCACATAAATAAATAAATACACCAGATAATGAACAAATAATACACTGGATAAACGTAATCATCAGAGTTACACAGTATACAGGATCATACTTAGTACAAATACAGTTCAACTATACATAAATGTCTACAGCGGAAAACTAAACATAATGTACAATAGGAGCTGAACAGCATAAAAAGAGATAAATGATAGAATCCGTCTTTAGCTCCAGCTATCCAGAAAAAGCCTGCTAATAACCTGAATACAAGACTGCCCGTGTAGAAAAAGGGGCACCCGAGTTTGCAAGTGAAACAAACTACGAGTCAGTCATGGGACTGGTATGAGAAATCTACTTAACACATTTATAATTTGGCTAATCCCAGGACCACGCCACTTTCGTGGAACGGGTTTACTCCATTGGATTGCCAGTGCTTTAAAACAAATAATTCTTTTAAACATCGCCATGCTGTTTATAAAAACGAAGCCATTAAAAGACTCAGTTCCAATCACACAATGCAACGCAAACTGGAGGATAGAGTTTTTACCTTATAATGGCCAAAATATGCTTGATACGAATAAAACAAAAGCATTTGATATTACTACTAGTGTTTATATGTTTCAAAAACAATTTCAAATCATAAGTATCAATCATAGACGACATGAGCATCCCATGCCACTATGTCGCCAAATATAGGTATACAATCAAAACCGCACAATCACGTATTTGAAAATTGAATTTCCGACATGAACCAAGGCAAAAGATAGTCCTTACCGACTTTGAGACAATCTAGCCCATGTCTCCGGCGAGCGCGCAGGCAAGTCTTTGGATTGTCAAGGCCAGTCCACCGATGTGGATTAAAATGCCTGAACAATGCGTTTCCCCGCCCTATGAGGCGTAAATGATTCAGCGAATGACTCCATCGGTCCCGGATCGACCGATATAACCGAGGCGTCTCACAACAGCAACAACCACATAGGTGAAAATAATATAAATGTCAGACAGTTCAAGCACCGACACCACCTCTAGTTAGAAGGAAACGCATGCCCTCCCTGATGTCCTCTCCCGTTTCTGGTTCATACCGGGGTGTGAGGCTCGCGAATTCACGTTATGCACAAAGCTACGCCATGCAGGAGGTGCATTGATCATCAACCACAAGACTTTGCTTTTCAACATAAGCCCTGATCACTGCATCTTAGCATGCCACACAGGCAATTCACACCATGCAACTGATGGCTATCAATCACACAGAATGAATTCTAATGTCAGGCACACAGTCCATTTACAAGTCCGTTCTGGGTTTGAACGAAACCGGAGGCACTATATACCTTGCAAACCCATCGATTTCCACGTACGTCTGGACGATCACCACTCATTATCCATATTTCGGGATGCCTCCCAATCAGGACATTAGTTACCATCCAAACGGGGTGAAAATCTCCGGTCTTCATCTTCGATTTCTTATCGTTGATTCAGTTATTCAGAATCGGATAAACCCGGTCTTTCTGAGCAACTCGCGTATATAATAAACAAGTGCTATACAAACACAACATACTCCTTATTTCAATTCATTAGTCACTAACCGTCAATCAGCAAGAGAACGATTTCCCAAATATTAACCCCAAAGGCCGAAACCAACATCAGATCAAAACCCAGGAAACCATTCGACTTAGCCAACCTTCAGTTAATTTCTAAATTTCACATTCCATATCGTTTATAATATTTTATAATGATTTATCGCTATTTTTATTTATTTTAAAATAGCCAATTTATTCAAACGACGCTTCGGGCCATAACGCGGCCGTGGCGCTGTTTTTCTTCAGATTTGAATTACACATATCTGAAAATCTAACCATTGGATCTTCATAAAATTTACGTCATTAGAAAGATCTTTTCAAAACGAATCCAACGGTTTCAGTTTTGGAAAAATCCGACGGTCGGATCTCCCGATACAATAGTTTGAAGTTTGGATTTCAAAATACGAACTGCAGTGTCGTTATTCGATTTAACTTAATTATATTTATATATATATACAAATATAATCGATTATGGCGCTGTTTTTCTTCAGATTTGAATTAAACATTCCAGACCATCCAACCGTTGGATCTTTGTAAAGTTGGTGTCGTTGGATCTTCACAAAATTTACATCATTAGAAAGATCTTTTCAAACGAATCCAATGGTTTCAGTTTTGGGAAAATCCGACGGTCGGATCTCCCGGTACAATCGTTTAAAGTTTCGATTTCAAAATACGAACTACAGCGTCGTTATTCGATTTAACTTAATTATATATATATATATATATATATATAAATATAACCGATTATGGCGCTGTTTTTCTTCAGATTTGAATTAAACATTCCAGACCATCCAACTGTTGTATCTTTGTAAAGTTGGTGTCGTTGGAAAGATATTTACAAAGCGAACCCAATGGTTTCGGTTTTGGGAAAATCCGATGGTCGGATCTCCCGCACTAATCGTTTGAAGTTTCGATTTTAAAATACGAACTGCAGCTTCGTTATTCGATATATTTTAATTATATTTATATATATGAATACAAATATAATCAATTCTTCGATTTCAAAACTATTTTCTTTTCATACATTTGATAAAAATGATTTTTTTTTATCCAACCAACATTCACTTCGACACTTCACTATTTTTAACAATTCATTTTTATAGCAAAAATGTGCTTTTTATTGTAAAACGATTTATTTCAAAACACGACTATTTTATATAGTTCATATAGATGATAAAAATATGATTTTTAGTATAAAACAATTTATTTCAAAACACGAATACCATTCAACACATGAATTTCTATTCAACGAATGAATTTCTATTCAACACATGAAGGTTTTCTATTCAACACACGAATATAGTTTCAACACATGAAAATAATTCTAACACATGAATATCATTCAAAATTTCGGCAGCATAACGGCAGGGTAGTTAAAACCGGGGCTGTCCCTAGTACGGCTCCTCGCTCTACCTTAAAGCCTCGCAACTTTTGACAATGTGGATTTCATGCATCTAGTTCGCACGCAGGCAGCATGTATATTTTTTTCATTTCCACACACTAATCCTATCTGGTTTCAACCAAATAATTCTCAACCACAAACGGGTATTTTTCAAACACAATCAATCAATTTCAACCACAAACAATTCTAATCAACCATTCATAACCAACCAATTTTCACATCAATCACAACCAATAAATATCGTCCATGGTTTGTGGACGAGAGGCGTATATATATACATATATAATTTTTACAATGCATATATAACTTATATATCGAACGTACAACTCATACAATGCTTATACAAGAGGTGTACAATGCTTACATAACTCATACATCGACTATATAATTTATACATCGTCGTTTTCCATATCGTTTATACTTTAGAAATCTCACATTGGGTTCCACTCCACCAAAATAGCAGAAGGCTCAGAAAAATATGCAGTCTCTTCTAGAATGTAGAAGACGTCCACACGAGTCCACTGTCTCTTGTTTCACTGAATTTCGTCAACAAACGAAAAGGATATGATTTTTACAGTGAAATCAAAAACTGTAGCGCTTTAAACTGTTATAATATAGTTTAAAATAAAAATAGCATTACCTTTCTATTTCTGTTCGAAACTAGGTTTTAAATTTTCGCTCGATCCGTGAAGTGTTGCGTCAATCAGCCACTACCACGTTGTAGAGGGGAGAGAGGCGCGGCCAACGATGGTGGCGCGGTGGACTCCGGTGGTCGGAGATGACGGCGGCGGCGATTTGAAAGCACGAACTTTCGAAGCCGAATTCTCCCCCAATTCTGACGATAAAATTCAAACCCTATATGGATATGAAGATCTCAAGAAGATCTACAAATTCCCTAACTGGAGTGTTTGATTTTGATGCGTGGATTGATCAGAAAATGAACGGGAAGCTTTTGAAGCTTTTCCGTCCTCGATCGGGGGGGGGGGGGGGGGAGGGGAGGATTTTTTTTTATAAAATTCTGATTGGCCGGGAGCTTTTAAAAGAGGGTTTTCTAACACGACCTCCAATCCGAACCCAACGACTATCGTCCCTAGCGTTTTGCCCCCATTCCGAACACAATGGGATATGTTTCGTAGGCCCATTCGATTGTTTCAGTCAGTTTTCCTTCAAATTAAAATATAAAACATTCTATATTTAATTTGAACGTATATTTCAATTTGCCGGGGCCACATACTGATTCTAAAAATTCCAAAAACATTATATCTGGCTATGTTGCGACGATACGGTCCCAACAAAACGAGTTTCGTCGAATTCTGAGTCCGTTTGCAAAATGGCCCATTTCTGGTCGATCCAATTTAATATAAATCGACCAAACCCATTTTCCTTTGCCACGCTCACATACTGGCTTCAAAAATTATGAAATTTGAAACTTAGTAATAGTTTAACATCCCGGTTCCAACAAAAGTGGTTTCGTCAAATTCCGAGTTCATTTGCAAAATGGCCATTTTCACGGGCTATATAAACTCCATAGCGACCTTTCAGAAAATTCATTTGGTCATAACTTTTGCTTCCTGCTATGAAGCTTCGATTTTTCAGATTCGTTAGAAAGATATTCACTAACAGATTTAAATATTTTTGGTTTCACTCAAATCCATTTTGTTTTGCACCCGGTACAGTCAGTCAAAGTTTGAATTCAAATTTTGAAACTACCACGCCATTTCAGCCCTTGTTTATAATTAGAATAAATTATATTCATTTTCAAATGTCGATTCAAACTTACTTTTCATCGTTATTATTTAAAATATTTACTTTAAATACTTAAAATCCACTAAAATAGCCAATTTAAAATTTTTAAATTGGTTCAGATTTTCCGGGTCATTACAAAAGTGCACTGTGCCAATGCCCGACTAGCATAAAATGGTCGCCAAAGAAAAGAAAAGAAAAGGAAGGAATTTGAACTAACAAGGAACCTGTAGAATTTTTCATAGAGCATGGGATAAAATATAATAATGACATAACTTTGACATAAAACACGCGAGACAGTGCATAAGCTGAAAATTAAACCATCATAGCAGCGAAAATCCAAAATACAGCTTATCATCCAAACCAACAGTATTAAAACTTTGAAATACTGTCTCTAAAGCAAAAGAAAGAGGTACACTACTAATGCCCAAAGTAGTGACCAACAACAATACAGGGAGAATATATATATATATATATATATATATATATATATATATATATATATATATCATACGTGGGAGCCTCTTGCTCATCTTCGGTACAACTACTCGTGCATAATCACCTGACCTGTCTCTAGTCATCCCATTTAAGAGCACCCAGAGTAATCAGAAGAGACATAAAACTCTGGGTCAGACAAAAGTTTGGTATGAGCGATAAGCAACAAAACAGAACAATAACAGGTATACATAACCATACCTGAACCTGGACCTGCAACCAAAGAGTTAGCACAACAGGATGTACAATACTCTAAGGTAACACTAACATATGGTGTAAAGATACGGGTGAGGGGTGTGTACGTCATAGTGATACCAAACAATCAAGCATAGCAACCGTCCTTACGTCTCTCACTCAGTGCATAAAGCATACAATATCCACTGCTTTGACTACCCAAATCCTTTGCTATGATCACTCTGGCCCATGGAGTCTTGATGGCTCCACTGCACTGATCCATAGACACTAATCCCTTGCTATGTCCACTCTGCCCCATGAAGTCATGATGACTCCACTGCACTGGCTCATAGCCATGCTACGATCACTCTGCCCCATGGAGTAATTACTACCCCCACTGCACTGATCCATAGCCTAACATCCGTCCTGGTGGTGAAGCAAAGTTATGGACGTCGATAACCACTTAGCACATGTCCCGCAGTAAATCCCAACTCATGAAGTTAACTCATTGGTTCTCATCTGGATCCTGAGTTCTACTTCCCATTTGGACTACATTTGCATCTCGGGTTTTGGTCTTCTCCGGATCGGTTCAGTCCTTCTTTTTGCTTAATCTCAGTTTGGTAACCTTCTCCTGGCCCTCAGTTCGGTTCGGTCATGCATGCTCCAGGTTGGTTCGGGTCGTGATACCCCCATTGGGTTCAGATCGGATTTATCAATCCAAGTCGGTTCGGTTCGTGAATGCCACCCTCGGTTCGGGTCCTTACTTCGGTCGAGTTAGAGTAGGACTCCGGTTCGTGATCTACTACTCACACTGTTTCGGGTCGGGACTCCTAGTTCGTCACATTTCGGATCGGCCGAAGTACATCACCAGCGGGTCAGTTCGGAGGGGATGAGGCGGATTGGTTGGTGTCTTCAACTCTGGGTCGTGATGCATGCTCCGCGAGTGGGGGTTCGGGGAATCCGATCCTATCTGGTCCCCTGCATATTTCCTACACTTTGTCCAGCGAGCTGTTTACGCCAATCGGCGACGTTTTCAACCAATCTAACTTTCCTATGCAATCACAAATCATTCTAAACAGTCATAGCAACATGTATAATCAACCATAAACACCCAAACAACAATATAACATGTCAAATTGGATCAAACATACCCAAAGCCCATGTTTTCCCCCTTAATCATGCTTAACAATAACTAATGATAGGATTAGCAAAACATATCCAAATTAACCCAAATTTCTAACTGACGCTCAAAATAATGTTTTAGAATTTTACAAATTTTACCGGATTTTTCTCATCCATAATTTCGCTAATTATCACTAATTACCCCTAATTAGCCGTAATTAGTGAGAAACAATGCAAATCACTCACCTTAGCCAAAATATAACCTCAGATATGAAATGATTCTTTAAATGGCACGAATTCCAATGCACAAAGCTGCCTTTGCCTCTAATTTGATGTTGATTAGACTTGGTTTGATGCTAATTAGCTTAGTCTTCAATTAGAAAGTGATTTGGAGGTGTTTAGGTAGAGGCCATATCTAGGGTTCAAGAGATGTAACTGGCGGCTAGAAAACTGATTAGAAATGATTCGCCAAACCCTATCAGCCTCTCCATAACCCTAACCCCGAAATGGGTTATGGGCCTAGCTGTAAATCACTCTAATTAGCCCCGGTTAAGCTGTTTTTCACCTTCCAAACCTTATTTTAGCCATATCTCCCAAACAGAGTCCGTTTGATCAATGTGAGCACTCTACGGAAAGGTAAACCATCATCTGAATCCAATGGAAGTGGTTTCAGGTCAAAACTCCTTACCAATCAAAAGTTATAGGCGAAACAAGATTTGCTAGGGGCAAAACAGTCATTTAAAAATTGGCAAAAATCGTGAACATTGGAAATGAATCCAATAGTCGTTCCCCAAAGTTACACGACCATACGATTTCGTATGAAAATGAAATAAATATTCTATGATCCTTCGATACGTAAAATGCGGGTCATTACACTCTCCCCCCTTAAGAAATTTCGCCCCAGAAATTCCTTAACGAAAAAATACAAAGGTGTTCTGCGTGCCTATCATTCATTCACAAACAATCAAACATACACAACAAGCCTACCCTAGCATGCGGTTTACTAACAAGGGAAGAAACTATCACTATTTAAATTTCACAAGGCAAAGAGTTCTGGATGTGATTCCCTTATGCTCTCCACTGTTTCCCAAGTACAGTCACTCTCATTCTCGCCCCACTGAAACTTGACCAGTTTCACCGCCTTCCTTCGAAGTTGCTTCGTATCTCTCTCGACAATACGGATCAGCTTGTGGTTCCCAACCACCTTGGGTTCTACTTCGGTGTCGTCAAACTGATCTGGTGAAATAGTCATATCAGGGTCGTGCATGAACTTCCTTAACTGGAAAACATAAAACACGTTATGAACTCCCGCCATCTTGTCTGGCAACTCAACTTTATATGCCAAGTTCCCAACCTACTCGAGAACTGGGAATGGGCCAACAAATCTTGGTGTTAACTTACCTCTCCTACCAAATCGAATCACGCTTTTTAACGGAAAAATCTTGACAAACACCAAGTCACCAATGGAGAATTTTAAATCCCTTCTCCTCTTATCAGCATAACTTTTCTGCCTATCTTGGGCAACCTTCATTCGCTGTTGGATAACCTTAATCTTGTCTGAAGTTTCTCTTATTACATCTTGTAATACCCCTCTCGCAAAGCTAACACAAAGATCTTTTAGCACAGAGTTAGTGTGTAGTCTTGCTTTCTGAGAGGTGGGGGGTACGAATCCCATGGTTGTCACATTTGGTATCAGAGACTATACCCAGCTAGAATTGTGTGTAATGCTGCAGATGTCAGTCGGTGTGGTACTGATGCGAGTTACATGCACAACGCCTGGGTGGTGAGTGATATGATCCAATGAGGACGTCGTGCTCTTTAAGGGGATAGTCTGTAACACCCTCTCGAAAAGCTAACACAAAGATCTTTTAGCACAGTGGTTAGTGCGTAGTGTTGCTTTCTAGGAGGTCGGGGGTACGAATCCCGTGGTTGTCACGCATCTAGCCCAAGCACGAATTTCTCACTGGTTTCCAACCAACATGATGGTGAGTTGCACGGTCTTCCATACAAAGCTTCCAATGAAGCCATACAAATACTGGATTGATAACTATTACTATATGCAAACTCCACTAGATGCAAATAGTCATCCCATGATCCACCAAAATCCAATATGCAAGCTCTCAAGAGATCCTCCAATATATGATTCACCCTCTCTGTCTGACCGTCGGCTTGAGGATGGTACGCGGTACTGAGATGTAATTCTGATCCTAATTTCTCTTGTAAGCTCTTCCAAAATCCACTAGTAAACAACGGATCTTGGTCACTCACAATGCCTTTGGGTACTCCATGAAATCTCACTACCCACTTCATATACAGTTCCGCTAACTTAATTGTCGTTCTGTTCGACTTGACCGGTATGAACCTTGCGCTCTTGGTCGATCGATCTATAATAACCCAAATACAATCATGACCCAATCTAGTCCTCGACAAACTATCGATGAAATCCCTTGAGACTTGTTCCCATTTCCATTCGGGAATTTCTAATGGTTGCAACTGACCACTAGGTTTCTTTTTCTCAGCTTTAACTAGCTGGCAATTCATGCATTTGGATATAAACTTCTCAATGTCTCTTTTCATCCCTTCCCAGTAGTAGGTCTTCTTCATGTCTCGATACATTTTGTTACCACCGGGATGTATAGTCAGTTTTGAGTGATGACATTCTCCAAGCACTTCATCTCTCAATCCACTGACATTGGGAACAACTAGTCTACCATTCTTCCTGAGCCCTCTATCTCAATCAACCCCATACTAGTTCATCTCCTCGTCGATACCCATCTTTAACTTGGAGATGATTTCCAATAGGTCAGGATCGTCCCTTTGACTGGAACCGATCCGCTCAATCAAAGTGGGTCTGATCATCAAACTTGCTAACATTTATGGATCCAATTCGCACTTTGGTCTGAAATCATACCGACTGATATACACCAGTTGCTTCCATTCCAGAAACATAGCCCCTAAACTGGCATGTCTTCTACTCAATGCATCAGCTATCGAATTGCCCTTTTCTGGTGTATATGTGATATCGAAATCATAGGAAGCCAAGAATTCTAACCATCTTTGCTGCCGGAGATTTAGATCCTTCTGAGAGAAGAGATACTTTAATGACTTATGATCAGTTAACAACTCGAATCTTTCTCCCAAGAGATAATGTATCCACATCTTCAATGCGAACATGAACACGGCCAATTCCAAATCATGGATAGGATATCTTTTCTCATGCGGTTTCAGCTGCCGACTAGCATAGGCTACAAACCTACCTCCTTGCATCAATACAACACCTAGTCCGGTACCACATGCATTCGTGTATACTGTCATCTCTTCATTCCCTTTAGGAATGACTAACACTGGTGCACACGTCAACTTTTCTTTAGGCTCTTGAATGCATTTTCACACCTTTCGTCCCAAACGAAAACTTGGTTCTTCTTGATCAACTGAGTTAACGGTGCCGCTATCTTGGAGAAGTCTTGGATAAACTTACGATAATATCCAGCTAATCCCAAGAAACTTCTTACATCTGTTGCACTCTTGGGCATAGACCAATCTTGTACCGTAGACACCTTAGCCGAATCTACGGCAATACCATTCTCTGAAACAACATGGCCCAAGATTCTCACTTCCCTCCTCTAGAAGTGACACTTAGAAATCTTTGCTTTCAATTAGTGTTTCCTCAAAACCTCCATCACTATCCTCAAATGTTCCTTGTGTTCTTCCTCTGTCCTCGAATAACCCCAGATGTCGTCTACGAACACAAGAATAAACTTATTCAATTGATCCCTGAATACCCTATTCATAAGATCCACAAAATATGTTGGTGCATTGGTCGACCCGAATGGCATGACCAACCACTCATAGAATCCAGACGGCGTCCAAAATGCCGTTTTAGGTATACTCTCAACTGCTACTCGGAGCTGATGAAATCATGTCGCGAGGTCCAATTGGGAGAACACTCTTGCTCCCTCCAGTTGATCAAAAAAATCATCTATCTGCGGAAGAGGATACTTGTTCTTCTTAGTCACTTTATTCAACTCGCGATAGTCCACACATAAACGAAGGGAACCATATGCCTTGGTAGCAAATACAATCGTTGTTCCCCACTTGGAGACACTTCTTCTGATAAATCCCTTCTTCAAAAGATTACTTACTTGCACCCTGAGCTCTCTCTTCTCCCTTGGTGCCATACGACGAAGTGGCATCACTATAGGTCTGGCACCTTTCACTAAATCAATACGGAACTCAATCTCTCGGTGTGGTGGAAGTCCGGTCACTTCCTCAAAGATATCTGGATATTGGCCAATAATGGGAATTCCTGCTAACTCATCCTGCGGAATGTCGAGAGAATTTAGAAAACTAGCCATCACCTCATCACTAGGTAGGCCACCAAATAGTACCCTTCGCCCATCATCCACCCTAGTAGTCACCGAAAATCCCTCACAGTCTACCACCACCCCATACTTCTGGAGCCAATCGACTCCCAAAATAATGCCAAACCCAGTAAATCCTAAAACAAAGCAATCACAAACAAACTTACATCCATGACTCGATGAGACCATATTACGACAAATCATACTAAGGCTAGTCGAACCACCAATCGGGTTCATCACAACTAAAGGTCTATCGACTATCTCGGATTCCAATCCCAACCTATCTGCCAGGTCAGTGGATATGAAGAAACGGGAAGCCCCAATATCAAACAGTACTCGAACAGGAACATCATAAATAGAAAGCATACCTTGAATGATGACATTCTTTCCTTTCTCCGTCGTAGTTGGGGCATTCAACGAAGAAGGAACAACATTAATAGCATATTCTTTCACAATCTGCTTCTCTTTAGGGAGTTGTGGACATTTATCCTTGTGATGTCCCACTTGGCCACAGTTGAAGCACTTCATGTCCGCTGGCTTTGCTCGACATTCTTGAGCATAATGGCCCTTCTTGCCACAGCTAAAGAAATCAACATCTTTCTTATCTTTCTTTTTTTGACCATCCTTGGTTTGACCCTGCTTCCTTTTATTATAAGAATTCTTCTTGCCTCCACCGCTTGCCTGCAGCTTTGGCCCCTCTGCAGATGCAATAACGACTTCAGCCTTGGGCTTAGGATAAAGGCTCTCTGATCTCAATGCTTTCCCAACAATCGATTCAAAAGTCTCATCAATATGGTTTATAAGCCTTTTCCCCAAGTAATGATCTAAGCCTTCTATGAACTTCTCGTTCTTCTTCTCGTGAGTGTCAATAAGGGATAATCCATACTTTGATAAAGTATTGAACTCAGCAATATATTCCGAGACTGCCCTACCATTCTGTTTAAGCTCCAAGAACTTCCTAAACAATTCTGATTTCTAAGCAGTTAGGATAAATTTATCACTGAATCGAGACTTGTACTGATCCCAAGTAACTTGATACTCAGGGGTAGCTACCTTAATAGCATTCCACCAATTCATAGCCCGTCCTTGCAGTTGACGCGATGCTAAGCTTTCTCTTCATTGCGTCATTGATCCCTAAGTCCTCGAAGATGCTCTCATAACTATCGAGCCAATCCTGAACTTCTGTAGCCGATTCTGTTCCCTGGAACGGCTTCCCACCAAGACTAGTGTAGTCCTTACAGAGCTTGGCGAAATCGGCCCTAGGTGCCTGCACTGCTGCACCACCACCATTTGCAGCATTAGGGGCTGCCCTCTGAACATCTCTAAGCATCTTTCTCATGAAGTCAGTGAACATCTTCCTCATATCAGGAGCATTCTCATTATTAGCTCCTCTACCAGTACCCCTCGTACGTCGGCTCATTGTTCAATCTGTAAGGAGAAAATGATTTACCATCCCTTCAGTGGTGCCAGTGCAGTGCGACTTCATCCCTAGATATACTAATAGTATATATATAGCTTCTGAAAACCAAAATATCACAAATACACGCCCTCATATATGTACTATCTCTCCCTGGTGTTTTTCCCTAGGTTAACTATGCAACCTAGAGCTTTGAGACCAAGTGTGACAGCCCGCTCCGCACCAGCCGACATTTCCAATGAAAGTGCGCTGTGCTAATGCCGAACTTGCACGGGACGGTCGCCAAAGAAAGGAATTTGAACAAACAAGAAACCTGTAGAATGTCCCACGATGCATGAGATAAAATATAATAATAACATAACTTTGACATAAAATAGGAGAGACAGTGCATAAGCTAAAAACTAAGCCATCATAGCAGCGGAAATAAAAAATATAGCTTATCATCCAAACCAACATTATTAAAACTTTGAAATATTGTCTCTAAAGCAAAAGAAAGAGGTACACTACTAATGCCCAAAGTAGTGACCAGCAACAATACAGGGAGAATATATATCATACGTGGGAGCCTCGTGCTCGTCTCCGGTACAGCTACTCGTACATAATCACCTGACATGTCTCTAGTCTGCCCGTTTAAGAGCACCCAGAGTAATAAGAAGAGACATAAAACTCTGGGTCAGACAAAAGTCTGGTATGAGCGTTAAGCAGCAAAACAGAACAATAACAGGTATACATAACCATACCTGAACCAGGACCTGCAACCAAAGAGTTAGCACAACAGGATGTACAATACTCTAAGGTAACACTAACATATGGTGTAAAGATACGGGGGAGGGATGTGTACGTCATAGTGATACAAAACAACCAAGCATTGCAACCATCCTCACATCTCTCAATCAATGCGTAAAGCATACGATATCCACTGCTTTGACCACCCAAATCCTTTGCTATGATCACTCTGCCCCATGGAGTCATGATGGCTCCACTGCACTGATCCATAGCCACTAATCCCTTGCTATGTCCACTCTGGCCCATGAAGTCATGACGACTCCACTCACTGGCTCATAGCCATGCTACGATCACTCTGCCCCATGGAGTAACAACTACCCCACTACACTGATCCGTAGCCTAACATCCGTCCTGGTGGTGAATCAAGGTTATGGACGTCAATAACCCCTTAGCGCACGTCCCACAGCAAAGCCCAACTCATGAAGTTAACTCGTTGGTTCCTATCTGGATCCTGAGTTCTACTTCCCATTTGGACTACCTTTGCGTCTCGGGTTTTGGTCTTCTCCGGATTGGTTCAGTCCTTCTCTTTGCTTAACCTCAGTTTGGTAACCTTCTCCTGGCCCTCGATTCGGTCGTGCATGCTCCAGGTTGGTTCGGTTCAGGTCGTGACTTCGATCGAGTCAGAGTAGGACTCCAATTCATGATATGCTACTCACCCTGTTTCGGGTCGGGACTCCTGGTTTGTCACGTTTCGGATCGGCCGAAGTGCATCACGAGCGGGTCGGTTCGGAGGGGATGAGGCGGATCGGTTCGTGTCTTCAACTCCGAGTCGTGACGCATGCTCCATAAGTGTGGGTTCGGGGAATCCGATCCGATCCGGTCCCCTGCATATTTCCTGCACTTTGTTCAGCGAGCTGTTTAAGCCATTCGACGACATTTTCGACCAATCTAACTTTTCTATGCAATCACAAATCATTCCAAACAGTCATAGCAACATGTATAATCAGCCATAAACACCAAAACAACAATATAACATGTCAAATTGGATCAAACATACCCAAAACCCATGTTTTCCACCTTAATCATGCTTAACAATAACTAATGATAGAATTATCAAAACATATCCAAATTAACCCAAATTTCTAATAGAGGATTAAAATAATGTTTTAGAATTTTACAAATTTTACCAGATTTTTCTTAGCCATAATTTCGCTAATTATCGCTAATCACTCTTAATTAGCCGTAATTAGTGAAAAAAATGCAAATCACTCACCTTAGCCAAAATATAACCTCAGATCTAAAATGATTCTTAAAATGGCACGAATTACAATGCACACAGCGGCCTTTTCCTCTAATTTGATGTTTATTAGACTTGTTTTAATTCTAATTAGCTTAGTCTTCAATTAGAAAGTGATTTGGAGGTGTTTTAGAAGGTAGAGGCCATATCTAGGGTTCAAGAGATGTAAGTGGTGGCTAGAAAACTGATTAGAAATGATTCCCCAAACCCTATCAGCCTCCCCATAACGCTAATCATGAAATAGGTTATGGGCCTAGCTGTTAATCACTATAATTAGGCCCGGTTAAGCTGTTTTTCACCTTCCAAACCTTATTTCAGCCATATCTCCCAAATGGTAAGTCCTTTTGATCAAGGTGACCACTCTACGGAAAGGTAAACCATCATCTGAATCCAATGGAAGTGGTTTCAAGTCAAAACTCCTTACCAATCAAAAGTTATAGGAGAAACAAGATTCACTAGGGGAAAAACGGTCATTTAAAAATTAGAAAAAATCGTGAACATTGGAAATGTATCCAATTGTCGTTCCCCAAAGTTACACGACCATACGACTTCATACGAAAATGAAATAAATATTCTATGATCCTTCGATACGTAGAATGCAGGTCGTTACACAAAAATAAAACCCTATATATTAAATAAGGACTTAGCCCCTTTTAGATATTGGCCGGTCATCCTCTTTTATTATTACCGTTGCTTTCTCTTTTATTTCTATGGTGACTGCGGCTTCCTCCAAGGGTTATTCTGGGATTGATATTCCTCCCCAAATCAAATTGCAATTGATAAATTTGGATCTGAAATTCTTCGGTAACTCAAATGCTTTGATGCTCCTATTCTTCAATTTATTTGCCTTAGGATAGTGATCGCAATCCTCTGTAAGTTTTTCTGATTTGAAATTGACTACGCTTGAATTTTTGTTCTATAAATTCGATAGATAATTGCCAGTGATGATTGGTGTTAATATAGGATTTTAATCCGATATATATGCTTTGATTCTAGATTAATTGCCCCCTTGAATTTTTCTTGCGATTTGATTTGCAATTTGAATTTGTCTTCCATACTTATTTGCTTTGAACTCCTTCGTATATTCTAGAAAGTTTTGATCTGTATATCGCCGTGACTTCTGCAATTTTACAGAGTTTGAAAAAATCAATTTTCTAGAACTTTTGCGTGTTGAATGTTGGAATTCAAACCTTCTTTGATAAGAACAGACACTGCCTTGAGTACATATCAAAATGATACTGCTTGATCTACTTTTGAACAACATTTGATCATTTTTGAACTAATAAGAACATATACATGAACCAACTGAACTGATGGTACATTTGCCAAGTTTGATTTGAACTGATATTGCACTTGATATTTTGCTTGACATTTTCTTGCATACTCGGCTTTGAACTGGTCTTGAATTCTGGAATTTCAATCTTTACTTTCTGGTTGACCATTTTTTAAATTATAAACTTCCGTCGAGTTGTTTGCCATTCATGTATACATTGTTGAGCTGAGTGTATTATGCCTATCACTTTTACCATGAGCATGTGCTCACTATTGTTTCCTTGAGTAACTGCTGCCTGATGCACTTGGATTTTAAGATATTCGAACTGTTGCTAAAGTTTAACAATTTCTATGGAATGGTACTAGGCTTTGCCATTTTGTTTTTGCACTTGAAGTTGAGTATTTACAGTTGTTGTTGCTTGTTTGGCCGATGCTTGCATTTACTTGCTTCAAGACTGATAAGAACACTTTGTCTTGTCCCATATTGTTTAAGTTGCCTTGTGCATGTCCCACCATGTAATTACTATGGCTTGACTCCATGTTGAGCTATGCACCTGTTTTGTCCATGCTGCTTGATCACTTTAGTTTGTACCTGAGTATTGTTGAATCCTCATTTACATTAGTTGTATATTTTGGCTTGAATCTAGACATGATGCACTGGCTTGAGTTGCATGTAAATGTTGGCTTGACCAGCTTCACCATAGAACCTGTACTCGACTGTCTTGGCCATGAACTTTGGTAAATTTTTTGTGCATTTCTCTTTGTTAACCTGGTTTGCTATATGCTCAAGTTGTCTTGCCATGTTGTGTTGTGCATGATTTTGCTGTGCCATTTTGATTTTCTTGAGCTTAGCTCACATATGCTCGGCTCCTTGCTCGACCATGATTGACTTGTATTCATTAATGTTTTTGGGTTGCCTCGACCATATTGATTATTGTTGCACTGAGTCAAGATAGTCCACGTGGCTACTCCTCAGTTGCACACTTGATTGGCAAGGCAGTGCACACGTGTGTATATATATACACGTGTGTATATATATACACATGTGTATATGCAGCCATTCAGGAAAAAAATTTTCCTATCCCTGCATTAAGATATACATATATATGTTGTCTGCCTGTGGTATTTACAGTGTATCACTGTGAATGTCACAAGCTGTCTAGACACAGTTGGATATATATAAATCGGACCAAGTCTAGAAAAATGATGAGAAACACGCCAAAAATCTGAGGCAAATAAAAATTTAAAAATAAATTTAAATTTGCGTGTATTTAGTTTTATTTGTATTGTAGTATACTGTGTGTGTTTCATGTGACAGGTAAGCAGATTATGACTGGACTAACAGTGAGCTGTGAAGACAAAGAACATAAGACTGTGTTATTATATAAAATGAATGTATGAGTGTAGCTTTAAAACATAGTGATAGTGTATGAGTGTTGTAGAGAGAACACGAAATGTTATTGAAATAGTTATGAAATGAAGTGTGTCAGTGGAATGTACAAATAGCGGAGTTGTAAAAAAATGTAATGTTTGAATATTGAAGTAAAATATTATATTTAAAAGTAAATATTTGAATTCTTAAATATAAATATTATATTTCTATCAGTACAATAACAAACACATTTATAAATATATATTTGGTTGTTATCATCAAACAAAAATCATATAATTATGTATACAACACTGTTATATACAACAACCCCCCCTTTTGATGATAACAAACAAATATTAAGATTTTGAATAAAATAAATTGTTTGACAATGAATATTGAAACTCCCCCTATTTGAATGCTGTCCCTATAACTGAACTCTCCCTATATGATGCATAAATTTGAAAATTAGAAATTTATCAATCATAACACCAATTTTTTAAAAAAATTCTATAAATGTTTACTCATCCATCAAAATCTTGAACATTCTCCCCCTTTTGTTATCATCAAAAGAATAACAGAAATTGAAACAGTGATGAATACAAACTAGAAATATAAATTCAAATCAAGAGGAAAATATATCGTAAGTCTCATTTAATCAAACAAAAATCGTAATATTCTTCAAATTAGAAGCAAAATTCACTATTTAGAATGATGGATTTATGATTGACTTTATAAAAATGAGGAGAGTTCAATAAAATTGAATATTTGAATATAAATTTCAAAAGATTTTAAATAAGCTCAAAAATGTGTTAAGCACTTGCTAACCATGCATAGCCCGAAGGTCTTTTAAATGGGTTTAATAGTAACTTAACTTTATCCTCTCAATGAGTTCTATCCATGCACAACCCAAAGGTGTTTTAAGTGAGAATAGAAGCACATAGAGATTAAGGTAATTCACCCACGCATAACCGTGAGGAATTTTAAATGGGAGTCAATACCAAGGATAAATTATTATTATTCCTATATTATACATATATATTTCAAGATTTTCTAAACTCCGTACATTATATAAAATCACGATGAATGTCAGAAGGATGGTAGTAGTAGAAAATGATTGTGAAAAGTGCACCGAATTTAAAGATATTATGAAATTTGTTCAATCGTCATGAGAACTTAATAATATTTCCTCATGTTATGAAAAAATATTATAGCCACTACTCATCACAATTTCAAAATCCAACATAATTTTGACGAGTTCCGAAATAGTTTAAATGGTCAATCGTTTAACTTTTGAATAACCATTCAAGAATTTATTTTTTTAAAAAGGATAACAATCAGTCAATTTCTATTATTCCCAAATCTAAGCATAATCGTGAAAATCTATCTTCTGGAAGTGGTATTGTAAAAATATCAAAAAGTTGACAATCAGTTGAAATAAACTCAATACAGATTTCTTCTCGTGAAATGTGATATCTAATAAAATGGTGTCTCACATCTATGTGTTTAGTGCGTGAATGGTGAACAGGATTATTAGACAAATCTATAGCACTTTTGATGTCACATTTTAGTGGTACTTTTTTATAAATTAGTCCAAAGTCTGAAAGATTTTGCATCATCCATAGTATTTGTGCACAACTTCCTAAAGCAATGTATTCAGCCTCAGTTGTAGATAAAGCAACAAAATTTTGTTTTCGGCTTGACCATGAAACTAATGAGTGTCCTAGCACAAAACAAGTTCCACTAGTGCTTTTTCTATCCACAAGGGATCCAGCATAATCAGCATCAGAATATCCAATTAATTCAAAATTATTTCATGCGAGATACCATAAACCAAATTTGTGTGTGTGTAAAAGATATCTTAATATTCCTTTTGTGGCTTTTAAGTGACATTCATTAGGATTAGACTGAAAACATGCACATAAATAAACAACAAACATAATATCAAGATGCGGTGAGATAAAGAAGTGAACCAAATATTCCGCGATATTTTTTCTGATCGACTGCAACTCCTTTCTCGTCTTTGTCAAGTTTGATTGAAGGACTCATTGGTGTTTTCAGTGGCTTTGCGTTTTCAAGTCCAAAACTTTTCAGCAATTCAGCTATGTATTTTGTTTGTGGTATAAAAATACCCTTGGTGCTTTGTTTGATTTGAAATCCAAGGAAGTATTTAATTCACCTACTAAGCTCATTTTGAATTTATCCTGCATGACTTTTTCAAATTTCTCACATAGACGATCATTAGTAGAACCATATATAATATCATCAACATAAATTTGGACTATCAAGAAATCGTCACCTTCATGTAATAGAAACAATGTCGTGTCAGCAATGCCCTTTCTAAAACCATTTTCCACAAGATATGCACTTAAACAATTGTCCTAAGCTCTAGGAGCTTGTTTAAGACCATATGATGCTTTTTCTAGTTTATATACATGATTTGGAAATTCATGATTTTCAAAACCAGGGGTTTGTTCTACAAAAACTTCTTATAATGCACTTTTTACATCCATTTGTTTAAGTTTGAAACCTTTATAGCATGCAAAACTAAGCAAAATTCTAATGGCTTCTAACTTAGCTACTATTGCAAATGTCTCATCAAAATCAATGCCTTCAATTTGATTATATCCTTTGCAACCAGCCTAGCTTTGTTTCTAATTACATTTCCGGATTCATCAAGTTTATTTTTAAACACCAATTTAGTTCCTACTACTGGATAGTCATTTGGTCTAGGAACTAATTTCCATACTTTATTTCTTTCAAATTGATTAAGTTCTTCTTGCAAAACTAAAATCCAATTTTCATCACTAAATGCAATTTCAACATTTTTGGGTTCAGTTTCAAAGATAAAACAACTATGAATACAAAAAGCATAGATATCTTTATTAAATGATGAACGAGTTCGTATACCGGCCGTTGGATTCCTATTACCAATTTTGGAGGATGATTGGCTTTGAATTCCAACTTCTCGACTTCAAATGTTGGTTTTGTTGGATCATCATTGCAAGTCTTCTCTTTATTATTTTCTTTTTCACCCTCATATGTAATTCCCTCATCGTTTTTCTCTTCATCCACTGTATCCAAGGCTGTCTCATTAAATTTCACATTTATGGTTTCAACAATAATTTTTGTTCGTTTGTTGAAGATTTGGTAAGCCTTGCTTCTTGAAGAGTAACCCATGAAAATTCCCTCATCGGCCTTTGATTCAAACTTACCAAGTTGATCACCTGTATTAAGAAGATAACAAGGGCATTCAAAAACTCTAAAATATGAAATGTTAGATTTTCTGTCAAACCACAATTCATGGGACGTTTAATAAGTATTGGTCTAATCGTTACTCTGTTCATTACATGGTAGGATGTAGTAACTGCCTCTGCCCAAAAAGTCAAAGGCAATTTATGCTCACTTAACATAGATCTATCCAATTCTTGTAATGTACGATTTTTCCTTTCAACTACCGCATTTTGTTGAGGTGTTCGAGGGGTAGAAAATTCACATTTAAAACCATTTTCTTCACAAATTTTATCAAAACCCAAATTTTCAAATTCACCACCGTGGTCACTTCTTAAATTTCTTATTGAAACATTTTTTTATTTTGAACGAGTTTTGCAAACTTGGAAAAGTAATCAAAAGTTTTGGACTTTTTGGCTAGAAAATAAACCCATTTAAATTTGGAATAATCATCAACTAACACATAGCAATAACATTTTCCATTCAAGCTAGCAATTTCATTTGGTCCAAACAAATCCATATGATTTAATTCAAGTACCCTATTAGTACTAACGATATTTTTGGGGCGAAATGATGAGCGACTGAATTTTCCCATAGTACATGATTTGCACACTTTATTACTTTTATATTTCTAATGTGGTAATGCCCTTACCAATTCTTTTGTTTCAAGTTTTCTAAGAGACACATACTAGCGTGACCCAATCTCCTATGCCATAAGAAAACTTCTTCGTTCGTAGCTACTAAACATCGTGAGAGAGTCAAATCATCAAATGAAAGAGTATAAACATTTCCTTTTCTTTTTCCTGTGAACACTATAGAGCTAGTGGATTTTTCAATAATTTTGCAAGTTTCAATATCAAATACCACACTCATTCCTTTTGTCACCTAGTTGGCTTATGGAGATGAGATTGTGATGCTAGTTTTTCAACATATAAAACATCAGTTAAGAAGAATGTACTATTACCTACTTTACCTTTACCGATAAATTTACATTTACTGTTATCACCCATTATCACACTTCCACCTTTATGTTTTTCAAGGCTAAGGAACATTGATTTATCTCATGTCATATGTTTGGAACAACCTGAATCCAAGTACCATTCTTGTTGCTTCTTAGCCCGCTAACATACCTACACACGAGAAAAAGGGAATGACCTAGAGAAACTCATTGGTCTAATAATATTAGTAACTGAAGAATTTTGATTTTGAACAACATATCCTTTTGGAACCAAAATTTGTGTATTCTTACTTAGTCCAAATCTATAACAATTACTTGTTGACCCTTTTGGAACCCAAATTTGTATGAATTTTTTGTTTTGTTCCTACTTTCACACTTTTCATAGTTATGTCCAATTTTTTCACATTTTACACATTTAGGAAAAACACTTCCACCTTTAGCATTATCATTCATGTTAATGTGTGTTTTCCCAAATCTTAATCCTTTTCTATTATTAGCATACAAGTGATTTCCAAGAAGCATCCTAAGTGACTTTTCTCCTCTTGAAAACTTACTCATTGTTATTTCAAGATTTTTTACTTTGATTTTAAGTGCCGCATTTTCATTCAGAAGTGAGGTGCATCTGTTAATGAAGTTCTTTCTTTTTGTGTCATCACTTGCCTTTAAAGCCAAGTGTTCTTGTTTCAATTTTTCAAAATTTGCTTTAAGTTCTGTTTGCTCTTGTTTAAAAGCTTGCAGTTTTCACAATCAAGGTTTTGAATATTTGTAACTTTTTCAAGCTCAGTTTCTAACCTATCGTTTTCGTGAACTAATTTTAACCTATCCGATTTTAATTTCTTAACTTTTAGTACAAGAGAATCAACAGTTTTGGTAAGATCATGACACATTAAAATTAAATCTTTGTAAGTGTAGTTTGGTACCTCATTGGAGTCTTCTTCGCTAATTTCTAAATCTGATTGTGCCATAAGACACAAATTGGCTTTCTCTTTATCACTGTCAAAGTCTTCTTCTTCTCCTTCTTCATCGTCCCATGTGGTTGCAAAAGCTTTCTTTTTCTTTTTCTTCTTCTTCTTCTTTCTTTCTTTCTGAAGTAGTGGACAATTTGGTTTGATATGGCCAGGTTTATTGCAGTTGTAGCATATGAGTTCTTCATCTGAGTTGTCTGAATTCTCAGATTTGTTGGATCTTGAATTCTTCTTTCGTGACTTGTATTTCTTGTTAGACCACCTTTTAATAACGATGGCCACTTCAATAAGATTCTCTAAATCATCATTACTTTCAACATTGTTGTTTAGAGCAATTGTCTTTTTCTTTGATTCTGAATCATCGCGTCCTTCTTTGGCTTTAACTCCATTTCATAAGCGATCAAGTTTCCAATCAACTCTTTTATTCTCAACTTACTTATGTCTTCCGATTCTTGAATAGTTGTTACTTTGGCTTCAAAGTTCATTGGTAGCACTCTTAGTATTTTGCGTATTAATTCCACTTCAATGTAGACTTTACTAAGAGCCCTTGCATTATAAACCAATGTGAAGAACCTACCATGCATCTCTATAATATCTTTGTCTTTACGCATCGTGAAATTTTCATATTCGTTGCAGAGTAGTGAGAGACGAGATTCCTTGACTTGAGATGTCCCTTCATGTGTAACTTCCAAAGTTTGCCAAATTTCTTGCGCAGTTGAACAGTGAGATATACGATTAAACTCAGTTTTATCAAGATCATAAATTAAAGTGTTCATTGCTTTGGCATCAGTTGAGAATAATTTCCTATCATAAGCATCCCACTTATCTTTTGGTTTAGGAATCTCAATATCATTAATAATTGTAACGGGAGGTTTGTAGCCTGTTTCAACAATATCCCATACAGCATAATCAACTGAACCCAAATAAATTTTCATCCTAGCTTTCCAATAGGCATAATCAGTTCCATTAAACATTGGTGGCCTAGCTATGGACTGACCTTCTGGAAAAGCATTGTTAGACAAATTCATGACTCTAGAGTTAAAAATACCCGCTCTGATACCACTTGTAGGATCTAAATTAACCCTAGAGGGGGGTGAATAGGGTTTATTGCAATTAAATAAATTTAAATCTAAAACAAAACAAAACAGAATATTAGAATAACTTGCAGTAAGAAAATCACGCAGAAGATACCCGGCTTCAGCAAAACTCTTCCTACTGCTGCATTTAAGGTTTCTACTAGAAGTTCTAAACAATCTCTTCCCTTACAGACCCTTATAAACTCTCAACTCTTGCTCCCGACTATTTAAACTCTACGCTTAAGATCTTAACACAACTCGTACTCCTAAGCTGTGATTTTTCTAATTACAGAACCTAGTAGTTATTGACCCCTTAAAAAACTTGAATTTTAAAACATATAAAAACATAAAAATAAAACCCTAGATATTAAATAAGGACTTAGCCCGTTTTAGATATTGGTCGGTCATCCTCTTTTATTATTCCCGTAGCTTTCTCTTTTATTTCTTTGGTGACGGCGGCTTCCTCCTAGGGTTATTCCGGGATCGATCTTCCTCCCCAAATCAAATTGCAATTAATAAATTTGGATCCAAAATTCTTCTATGACTTGAATGCTTTGATGCTCATGTTCTTCAATTGACTTGCCTTGGGATAGTTATCACAATCCTCTGTAAGTTTTTCTGATTAGAAATTGATTGCGCTTGAAATTTTTTTCTATAAATTCGATAGATAATTGCCAGTGATGATTGGTGTTTATATAGGATTTTAATCCGATATATATGCTCTGATTCTAGACTAATCGCCCCCTTGAATTTCTCTTACGATTTGATTTGCAATTTGAATTTGTCTTCCATACATTTTGCTTTGACCTCCGTCGTATATTCTGGAAAGTTTTGATCTGTATATAACCGTGACTTCTGCAATTTTATTGAGTTTGAAAAATTCAATTTTCTAGAACTTTTTCATGTTGAATGCTGGAATTCAAACCTTCTTTGATAAGAATAGACACTGCCTTGAGTACATATTAAACTGATACCGCTTGATCTACTTTTGAACAACATTTGATCTTTTTTGAACTGATAAGAACAGATACTTGAACCAATTGAACTGATGGTACATTTGCCAAGTTTGATATGAACTGATATTGCGCTTGATATTTTGCTTGGCATTTCCTTGCATATTCGACTTTGAACTGGTCTTGAATTCTGGAATTTAAATCTTAACTTTCTGGTTGACCATTTTTTAAATTATAAACTTCCCTCGAGTTGTTTGCTATTCATGTATACATTGTTGAGCTGAGTGTATTATGCTTGCCACTTTTACCATGAGCATGTGCTCACTGTTGTTTCCTTGAGTAATGTTGCCTGATGCACTTGGATTTTTAGATATTCGAACTGTTGCTAAAGTTTAACAATTTCTATGGAATGGTACTAGGCTTTGCCATTTTGTTTTTGCACTTGAAGTTGAGTATTTACAGTTGTTGTTGCTTGTTTGGTCGATGCTTGCATTTACATGCTTCATGACGGATAAGAACACTTTGTCTTGCCCCATATTGTTTAAGCTGCCTTGTGCATGTCCCACCGTGTATTTACTATGGCTTGACTCCAACGTTGAGCTATGTACCTGTTTTGTCCATGCTGCTTGATCACTTTAGTTTGTACCTGAGTATTGTTGCATCCTCATTTGCATTTGTTGTATATTTTGGCTTGAATCTAGACATGATGCACTGGCTTGAGTTGCATGTAAATGCTGGCTTTACCAGCTTCACCATAGAACCTGTCTCGATTATCTTGGCCATGAACTTTGGTAAATTGGTGCACTTCTCTTTGTTAACCTAGTTTGTTATATGCCCATGTAGTCTTGCCATGTTATACTGTGCATGATTTTGTTGGGCCATTTTGATTTTCTCGAGCTTGGCTCACATATGCTCTGCTCCTTGCTCGACCATGATTGACTTGTTGTAACGACCCACATTCTACGCATCGAAGGATCGTAGAATATTTATTTTATTTTCATATGAGGTCGTATAGTCATGTAACTTTGGGGAACGACTATTGGGGTCATTTACCATGTTCACGATTTCTGCCGATTTTTAAATTACCGTTTTGCCCCTGGCGAATCTTGTTTCGCCCCTGGCGAATCTTGTTTCTCCTATAACTTTTGATTGATAAGAAGTTTTGACTTGAAACCACTTCCATCAAATTTGGATGATGGTTTACCTTTCCGTAGGGTGGTCACATGTGACAAACGGACTTACTGTTTGGGAGATATGGCTGAAACAAGGTTTATAAGGTGAAAAACAGCTTAACCGAGCGAAATAGGGTGATTAGCAGCTAGGCCCATTGGGATATTTCGAGATTAGGGTTGAATAAAGGTTGAAAAGGGTTAGAGGAACCTTTCTTTGTCATTTTTACAGCCGGCGTTTACCTCTCTTCAATCCTAACAATGGCCTCCACCTTCTAAATTACCACCAAATCACCGTTTAAGCATATATTGGCCTAATCAACATCAAATCAAGGCAAATCAACAACAAATCAGAGTTAGAACTGCTGTGCCGCATTGGAAAATGCCCAAAAACGGTAGATTTTCATATCTAAAGTTTTATCTATGGCTAAGGTGAGTGATTTGCATTGTTTTCCACTAATTACGGCTAATTAGGGGTGATTAGTGATGATTAATAAAATTATGCATGATAAAAATGTGTAAAAATTCTTAAATATTATTTTAGGGATCTGATAGAAATTTGGGCTAATCTGGATATGTTTTGCTAATCTTATCATTAATTATGGTTAAACATGATTAAAGGGAAAATCATGGATCTTGGGTATGTTTGATTTAAAATGACCTATATGCTTGATGTTTTGATCTTTTTGATTGAACGGTATGTTGTTACTACTGTTTGGAATGTTTTATGATTAATTAATAAAGCTAGAATGGTTGAAAACACCATAATATGGGGAGAATGGACGAAACAAGTTTGCTGGAAATTCTACAGCAATACGAATTGGGTCGGGTATAGTGGATCGGATCAGGTATAGGGGATCGGATCGGGTGGAACGAACCGAACCGAGGTAGCGAAATCTTCAGCAACATGACAATAAGGAAGGCCGGATCGGATCAGATTGAATAGAGTTGGAGTTTGAATGGATCACTGAACCGGAGTAGCACCGAACCGAACCGCATTGGGAGCACCAGACCAAGTTGCATGTGAGAAGCCGAACCGAACCGCATGGAGGAGAGGAACCCGGACCGAACCGAGGGAAGAGAATTGATCCGAACCGAATGGGGAGCTTGAGCACCACATGCCGAACCAAACCGAGTAAGCCGAATCGAACAGGGTTTGGACCTCCACTACTACTACGCGACGACTCTTCTGAAGACCAACTCCAATTCGACCAGAACCCGAGATGCAAAGGAAGTCCAAATGGGAAGTTATTACTCAAGATCCAGACAGGAACAAACGAGATTAACTTCCAGAGTTGGGATTTGCTGTGGGAATGTGTGCAAAAGGGGCTATCGATGTCTATAGCTTTGACTCACCACTGAGGGATGGAATATTGGCTATGGACCAGTGCAGTGAAGTTGTTGTAACTTCATAGGGCAGAGTGATCGTAACAAAGGATTGGTAATCAAAGTGGTGGATATCATATACTTTACGCATTGATTGAGAGATGTGAGGATGATTGCTATGTTTGATATTTGCTATCACTATGACAAGCACACCCCCTCCCCATTATTTTCACACCATGTGTTAGTGTCACCTTAGAGTATTGTACATCCTGTTGTGCTAACTCCTTGGTTGCAGGTTCAGGTATGGTTATGTATACCTAATATTGTTCTGTTTTTGCTACTTATCACTCATACCAGACTTTTGTCTGACCCAGAGTTTTATGTCTCTTTTTATTACTCTGGGTGCTCCTAAACGAGTAAACTAGAGACAAGTTAGCTGGTTATGCACGAGTAGCTATCCGAAGACGTGCAGAAGGCTGACATGTATTATTCCCATATATTCTCCTTGTGTTGTTGTTGGTCACTACTTTGGGCATTAGTAGTGTACCTTCCTATTTTTCTTTAGAGACAATTTTAAAAGTTGTAATAATGATGGTTTAGAATATAAGCTGTTTTTGGAATCTTTCTGCTGCTATAATGGTCTAGTTTTAGCCTATGCACTGTCTCGCCTGTTTTGTATCAAGTTATGTTATTATTATATATTTTTCCTTGCACTATGAGATATACTATAGGTTCATTGTTGGTTCACCATTCAAATTTCTTCTCTTTTTCCTTTCTTTTGACGATCGTTCCGTGCTGGTTGGACATCGGCACAACGCATTTCATTGGAAATGTCGACTGGTGCGGGGCGGGCCGTCACACTTGGTATCAGAGCTCTAGGTTGCGTAGTTAACCTAGGGAAGACACCTAGGAGAGATAGTATACGTATATGAGAGCGCGTATTTGTGATTATTTTGGTTTTCAAAAGCTATTTATATATATACTATTAGCATATATAAGGAGGAAGTTGCACTGCACTGGCACCACTATGCAGATGGTTAATCGTTTTCTCTTTACATATTTGACGATGAGCCAAAATACGAGGGGTACTGGTAGAAGAGCTAATAATAGGGATGTCCCTGATATGAGGACAATCTTTACTACCTTCATGAGAGAGATGCTTAGGGATGTACAAGGAGCATCTCCTAATGCTGCTAACGGTGGTGGTGCAGCGGTGCAGGCGCCTAGGGCCGATTTCGCCAAGCTCTGTACGGACTGCACTAGTCTTGGTGGGAAGCCGTTCCACGGAACTGAATCTGCTACAGATGTTCAGGATTGGCTCAATATTTGACAGCACATCTTCGAGGACTTAGGGATCGATGACGCGATGAAGAGAAAGCTTGCATCGCATCAACTGCAAGGACGGGCTATGAATTGGTGGAATGTTATTAAGGCAGCTACCCCTGAGGATCAAGTTACTTGGGATCAGTCCAAGGCCCGATTCAGTGATAAGTTTATCCCAGCTTCTCAAACATCAGAATTGTTTAGGAAATTCTTGGAGCTTAAGCAGAATGGTAGGGCATTCTTAGAGTATGTTGCTGAATTCGATACTTTATCGAAGTATGGATTATCCCTTATTGACTCTCCCGAGAATAAGAATGAGGCTTAGATTAGTACTTGGGGGAAAGAATTATAAACCATATTGATGAGATTTTTGAATCAATTGTTGGGAAAGCATTGAGATCAGAGAGCATTTATCCTAAGCCTAAGGTTGAAGTCGTTGTTGCATCTACAGAGGGGCCAAAGCCGCAGGCAAGTGGTGGAGGCAAGAATAATTCTCAGAATAAAAGGAAACAGAGTCAGACCAAGGATGGTCAGAAAAAGAAAGATAAGAAAGACATTGAGTGCTTTAGCTGTGGCAAGAAGGGTTACTATGCCAAAGAATGTCGAGCAAAGCCAGCGGACAGGAAGTGCTTCAACTGCGACCAAGTGGGACATCACAAGGATAAGTGTCTACAACCCCCTAAAGAGAAGCAGATTGTGAAAGAATATGCTATTAATGTTATTCCTTCTTCGTCGAATGCCCCAACTACGGCAGAGAAAGAAAATAATGTCGTCATTCAAGTTATGCTTTATGTTTATGATGTTCCTTTTCGAGTATTGTTTGATACTGGGGCTTCCCGTTCCTTCATATCTAGTGACCTGGTAGATTGGGATTTGAACCCGAGATTGTCGATAGAACTTTAGTGGTGACGAACCCGATTGGTGGTTCGACTAGTCTTGGTATGTTTTGTCAAAATTTGGTTTTATCGAGTCATGGATGTATGTTTGCATGTGATTTCTTTATTTTTGGCTTTACTGGGTTTTGCATTATTTTAGGGGTCGATTGGCTCTAAAGATATGGGGTGTTGGTAGACTGTGAGGGATTTTCGGTGACTCCTAGGGCGGATGATGGGCGGAGGGTAGTGTTTGGTGGCCTACCTAGTGATGAGGTGATGGCTAGTTTTCTAAATTCCCTCGACATCCCGCAGGATGAGTTATCATGGTTCCCTGTTGCTGGCCAGTATCCGGATATCTTCGAGGAAGTGACCGGACTTCCACCACACCGAAAGATTGAGTTCCATATTGATTTAGTGAAAAATGCCAGACCTATAGTAATGTCACTTCGTCATATAGCGCCAAGGGAGCAGCGAGAGCTCGGGGTGCAAGTAAGCGGTCTTTTGAAGAAGGGATTTATTCGAAGAAGTGTTTCCAAGTGGGGAGCACCAATTGTGTTTGCCACTAAGGCAGATGGTTCCCTTCGTTTATGTGTGGATTATCGCGAGTTGAATAAGTTGGCAAGGAAGAATAAGTATCCTCTTCCACGGACAGATGATTTGTTTGATCAAATGGAAGAAGCAAGAGTGTTCTTCCAGTTGGACCTCGCGACAAGATTTCATCAGCTCCGAGTAGCAACTGAGAGTATTCCTAAAACGGCATTTCAGACGTCGTCTGGATTCTATGAGTGGTAGGTCTTGCCATTCGGGTTGATCAATGCATCAGCATATTTTGTGGATCTTATGAAAGGGTATTTAGGGATCAATTGAATAAGTTTGTTCTTGTGTTCATGGACGATATCCTTGTTTACTCAAGGACAGAGGAAGAACACAAGGAACATTTGAGGATAGTGATGGAGGTGTTCAGAAAACACCAATTAAAAGCGAAGTTTTCTAAGTGTCACTTTTGGAGAAGGGAAGTTAGATCTTGGGACATGTTGTTTCATAGAATGGTATTGCCGTGGATCCTGCGAAGGTGGCTACGGTACAAGATTGGTCTACACCCAAGAATACACCAGACATAAGAAGTTTCTTGGGGTTAGCTAGATATTGTTGTAAGTTCATCAGGGACTTCTCCAAGATAGCGGCACCGTTAACTCAGTTAGCCAAGAAGAATCAAGCTTTCATCTGGGAGAAAGGTGTGAGTCTAAAGGAGAAGTTGACGAGCACACCAGTGTTAGTCATTCCTAAGGGGAATGAAGAGATGACTGTATACATAGATGCCTATGGTACCGGGCTAGGTGTTGTATTGATGCAAGGAGGAAGGGTTGTAGCTTATGCTAGTCGGCAACTGAAACCGCATGAGAAAAGATATCCTACCCATGATTTGGAATTGGCAGTGATCGTGTTCGCATTGAAGATGTGAAGACATTATCTCTTGGGAGAAAGATTCGAGTTGTTTACCGATCATAAATCGTTAAAGTATCTATTCTCTCAGAAGGATTTAAACCTCCGTCAATAGAGATGGTTAGAGTTCTTGGCTTCCTATGATTTTAATATTGCATATACACCTGGGAAGAGCAATGCAGTAGCTGATGCCTTGAGTAGGAGACATGCCAGTTTAGGGGCTATGTTTCTTGAATGGAAGCAACTTGAGTATATCGCAGGATTTGATTTCAGACCAAAGTGCGAATTAGATCCATAAATGTTAGCAAGTTTGACGATCAGACCCACTTTGATTGAGCGGATTGGTTCCAGTCAGAGGAACGATCCTAACTTATTGGAAACCATCTTCAAGTTAGAGATGGGTATCGATGAGAAGATAAACAAGTATGGGCTTGATCGAGAAGGATGACTTAGAAAGACTGGGAGACTAGTTGTACCCAATGTCAATAGATTGAGAGATGAAGTGCTTAGAGAATGTCATCACTCAAAACTGACTATACATCCCGGTGGTAACAAAATGTATCGAGACATGAAGCAGACCTAGTACTGGGAAGGGATGAAAAGAGACGTTGGGAAGTTTATATCCAGATGCATGAATTGCTAGCTAGTTAAAGCCGAGCAAAAGAAGCCTAGTGGGTTATTGCAACCGCTAGAAATTCCTGAATGGAAATGGGAATAAATTTCAATGGATTTCATTGATGGTTTGCCAAGGACTAGATCGAGACATGATAACATTTGGGTAATTGTGGATCGATTGACCAAGAGTGCAAGATTTATACCAGTCAAGTCAAACAGAACAACAGCTAAGTTGCCAGAACTATATATGAAATGGGTAGTGAGATTTCATGGAGAACCTAAAGGCATTGTGAGTGACCGAGATCCATTGTTTACTAGTGGGTTTTGGAAGAGCTTACAAGAGGCTTTAGGGTCAGAATTACATCTCAGTACCGCGTATCATCCTCAAACCGATGGTCAAACAAGATCTCTTGAGAGCTTGTATATTGGATTTTGGTGGATCATGGGATAACCATTTGCATCTGGTTGAGTTTGCATATAATAACAGTATCAGTATGGCTCCATTTGAAGCTTCGTATGGAAGACCGTGCAACTCACCATCATGTTGGTTAGAAATCAGTGAGAAATTAGTACTTGGACCAAATGTAATAAGGGAAAATTTGGATAAGATCAAAGTTATTCAACAGCGAATGAAGACTGCCCAGGATAGCCAGAAGAGTTATGCTGATAAGAGACGAAGAGATTTGAGATTCTCCGTTGGCAATTTAGTGTTTATCAAGATTTCTCCGTTAAAGAGCGTGATTCGATTTGGAAGGAGAGGCATGTTGGCACCAAGATTTTTTGGTCCATTCCCAGTTCTCGAACAAGTTGGGAACTTGGCATATAAAGTTGAGTTACCTGGCAAGATGGCAGGAGTTCACAACGTATTTCATGTTTCCCACCTAAGGAAGTTCGTGCACGACCCCGATATGACTATTTAACCTGATAAGTTGGATGATATCGAAGTAGAACCCGAGGCGGTTAACCACAGGCCGATTCGTTCTGTCGAGTAAGATATGAAGCAACTTCGAAGAAAGGCGGTGAAATTAGTCAAGGTCCAATGGGGCGAGAACGAGAATGACTATACTTGGGAGATAGAGGAGAGCATAACGAAGTCGTATCCAGAACTCCATGCATAGTAAGATTTAAATTGTGATTTAGTTATTCTGCATGTTAGGATAGACTTGATGTGTTTGTAATGTATGTTTGATTGTTTGTTAATGGCTGATAAGCATGCGGAACCCGCTGTATGTTTTGGTTAAGGAATTTCGGGGGCGAAATTTCTTAAGGGGGAAGAATGTAACGACCCGCATTCTATGCATTGGAGGATCACAGAATATTTATTTCATTTTCATACGAGGTCATATAGTCGTGTAACTTTGGGGAACGACTGTTGGGACAATTCCCATGTTCACGATTTTTGCCGATTTTTAAATTACATTTTTGCCCCTGGCGAATCTTGTTTCGCCTATAACTTTTGATTGGTAAGGAGTTTTGATTTGAAACCACTTCCATCAAATTTGGGTGATGGATTAACTTTCCATAGAGTGGTCACATGTGTCAAACGGACTTACCGTTTGGGAGATATGGCTGAAACAAGGTTTAGAAGGTGAAAAACAGCTTAACCGGGCCAAATAGTGTAACAACCCGTATTTTCAATAACCTGTTATAACATAAATGGAGGCAGAATTAAATTGTAAAATCTGAATCAAGGGAAACGGGCTATGCCATTGCGTTCGTCTCGGAAAAATACGCGAAATAGAGTCCGAGTTTTCGAAAATCGGAGTCCGTATGACCAAGATATGGCCTCGCGAAGTTTCACGAAAAATTCCCAAATTAAAGTATACTTAATTAAGTGAAATGGGTTGCGCAGGGAAATATATATCTATTGATATATATATGTATATATATATAATTGAAAAATAAATAAATAAATATGCAAAAATGTTCAAAACAGCGAATTGGGAGAGGGGAATAACCGAACCGGCCGATTTTTGAGGTCGACCCAAGCCCGCTGGGTCGACTAGGGGTTAATCCAGGGTGTTTGGCTGTCAACCCGTGGGCCGATTCGCTCAAATGCAGATTTTGTATTTGGATGGTTCTCATGGTTCATCTTTAATCTAAAGGCCCTAGATGGTTCCTACACTTGACTTCTTCCCCAAGACATGCTTTGATGGCTTGGACTGAATCTAGGTTTAATCCTATGGCCTAAAACACTTGCCTAATCTAGAAATAAGACCCTAACCTATCCTAAATCCTCATTATTCATTCATGCAACTAAACTATGGCAAAATTTTACCTCTTATGGCCTCCACTCTCTTCATAAAATTTCTAAATGGTTTCTATGAGAGATTTTCCATGCATACAAGTGTTTTCAAGCTTGTATGAGTGTCATTAGCTTGCATTCAAGTCAAGTTTCTATCTTTGCATCATAAAGCAAGGGTTTTGATCATTTTGGCTCAAGGGTTTTTATGTTAGAGCTTGCATTTTGGGTCTATTTGATTGAATAAGGGCTTTGTCATATCTTTTGTGCCTTCATAGCAATGTAAGCCCTTTCCCTACTCTTAGATATTAACTATGAAGTTAAATGTTCATGTTGCAAGTTTGGGTTTGATCATTGAGTATGATACATGCTATCATGTCATGCAAGTTTATGAAGTCATTATCTTGATCTTGTGAGCTAAAAGCTACAACCTTTATGTTGAAATGTTGCATTAGGCAACATGAGAACCCTCATAACCTTTATGTCAACTTGCATATGAAGTCATAACCCTTATATGATGATATATGCGAGTTACTAGTCATCATTCCATATCTTTTGTCACCATGATTCGCTTATGTGCCAAGTTTGGGTTTATGCATATTTTGACGCTTAAGAATGTAACATGCAAGTTACTGAACACATTTGTGCCTCACTTGCCACCATGATTAACTTGTGGCTTAATATCCATTTTTGTCATGCCTTTGCCAAGTCTCTTCTTTTAATCCATTACGTTGTTGTGAACGTATATGCGAGTTTAAAAGCGTTGGGTTATGTTATGGGTAATTTCTAATGACATGAAAATACAACTTGAAAACATGACTTGAAATATAACATGGAAGTTGACATGTAAGTATGCATAAAAACATAAGCTTGGGAATTTACCTATTAAGTTAGGTCTACCCTTTTGGAATTTACCTATTAAGTTAGGTCTACCCAAATGCTTGAAAACTTGTAACATGTTTTGGGAAACATGATGGACATGACACTTAGATAATATAAGTGTGGCCAACTCGAGGTTGGGTTGAGTTTGCAACGTAAAACTACCCAGAACCGACCGGCCTAACTAGTAGTTGCAAACGATAGGACCCAATGTGAGAAGTTGGTCATGTTGTGCTTGAACCCAAGGTTAGACCAAGTTGTGGTGTAAAGCTACCCGGAACCGACCGGCTTAACTAGTAACCACAACAAAGTCTAATGTGAGAGGTGAAGGTGCATTAAGTAATTAATGCCACATGATAGGGTTAAGTTAATTTGATTAATGACTCTTAACCAAATATGACATGGACAAATGGGTTAAGTAATTTGATTAGGCTAATGATACTTAACAAAACATGACAAGGTTGGGTAGGTTAAGTAACTTGATTTGCCTAATGACACTTAACCATTTTTTATATGACTAGTGGATGGGGTTAAGCTAACCAACACTTAATCAATCCAACACGATAACTTGGTAAGGTTAAGTAAGTTTCTTAATGACGCTTAACCGAAAAATACGGTTAACGAATGGGGTTAAGATTAGACTCAACTAGTCTAAACATGGAAATCGGATGGGGTTAAGTTAGCCTAGACTTAATTAATCCCACTTGGTAGTTTAATGGGGTTAAGTTAAACACTTAACTAATCTAAACATGATGAATTGATGTGGTTAAGTGACCTATACTTATCCAACCTAACTCGTTAATTTATTGTGGTTAAGTTAACCAATACTTAACCAATATAACGTGAAAACATGATAAGGCTAAGTCACGAATCGCTTGAATACACTTGACCGATTTGACTAAGTAAATTGATAGGGTCAAGTTAATATATACTTAACCAATCGAGAATGATAATTGGACGAGGTTAAGTCGTGAATTGCTTAATATACTTAACCAACTTGAGCATGGTTTGTAGGGTTAAGCTTTGAACTTGGATACTTAGCCAATTTTGACAGGATTTGTAGACGGCTTAAGTCATGAACTTAAGTGACACTTAATCCATTATGTAAACCCTAGTTCTGAGGATTAAGTGGATAACCGTAGTTAACAAGGATAACGGGAACAATGCTAAGTTGTTAACCTTAGTTGAAGAATAACTAAGTAATGATTCTTAGTCAAGGAAATTTAGACCAGTTCATAGATAGATGAGTAACCTGATACGGTAGGTCATCGTTTAAGTATACGAGTAGGAGCAAGTATCTAATTTAGATAAAGGCTCCAGCGAACTGGGTAACGAAGCAGCGGCTTCGGGGAACGTGAGGATATTCTTGGTATCCCTCTATGAGCTGCCAGGTGATTATACTAGGCTCATGAGAGGTTAAGGTCTGCGTTAGAAGAACCAAGAGTATGCCTTGGTTGCTATACGAGCGACCTAAAGACGGGGATGGATAGGGGATAGTCGACGATACACGGTCGTACCCTAGATAGCATTTCGTCAGGCTACCTACCATCTTTGGTCAAGCGTGTACGTACGGAAAGGCAGAGAACACCCAAAAGACCATAATTGCTATCTAATTATGGTTTCGGTAAGGCTTGGATGTGGGTTGGCCAGTGTTGTGTTCTCATACAGGATTTATCCTGTCTTGTCTTTCACTAGTTGAGGGAGTGGTCTCATGGGACCATAGCTACGTATAAGAAAAACAGACCTTAGCATCTGCATCGGCAGATAAATCGAAAGCTCCCGACCGAGTCCTGTATTTCTTGATTTGCCCTGGGACAGGACTCGGATGGCACGATGTGATACATGTGCATACAGTCATGGAAAAGCGATTCACGATGAATGCGTGGGAAAAAGGGCGTGGTTGGCGGTTAGCGTAATCCTTAGTGGCCCTAGGTGGTTGAACCCAAACCGAGATACGAAAACGTGCAATAGGTAAGCATAATCCCTAGCAGCCCTAGGTAGCATAAGTCCTAGTTGTACAAACAATAATTCATGTTGGAAGACCCTAGCTAGGTTTAGGGTAACAGTCCAAACCGATCTTAAGGATCATGGAACTATGTTAAAGTAATATAGAATCTCATGGGAAAGCCCGTATGGTCTACGGCAAGGGACTGAACATTTACATGGAATAAAACATACAAGTTGAGTAACCTATATATGCGATATATTAGGTTGACATGGACCATTACACGACTTTTGAGTGAGGGTCATTCTTGGTTAACACATGACACGGTGGGGATACTAGTACGGTAGGTGCAGAGCTAAAATATAGGATAGATATCACGTGGCGTTATACGTGACAGATATCTTGGGGATATTATACTTGATAGAAACCTGACGATGTGATACCTTGTTTTATCTTGACATCGTAATTTATCATGACACCTTAGTTTATCTGAGTTCAGTAGTTCATCCTGTTATTTTGATTTAGCTTGTCTATCTTGTTATCATGCTTATGTTCATCTCAGTTTCTCATGTCAGTTAACTTTACTAGTTTTTATGCTAATAGTAGATACGGCTTACTCAGTCTTTTTGACTGGCCCGTTTTGTTTCGCCTCTTTTCTTCCGTTTCCCCCCCAGGTTACAGGGAGGAAATACTGTTGTTTAGTTCGGACTTCTTCTGCTTGAAGGTCATCATGGATGGCTTGGACTTTTCTTGCCTAATGGCTACTTTACTGTTTTTACTTGGGGAATAATTTATGAAAATGTCTTTATGCTTCTTTACTATTGCAAGACAGGTTTTGATGTACTCTGATGTAAAAGGCTTTAGACCTTATTTATTCATGTTATGAAAGTTTGATTTTACTTCCGCTATTTTATATGTTCTGTCTTGTGATATTTCTGTGCATGTTTACCAATAATGCCCCTCTAAAGCTAGTGCATTCCTTTGCGAGTGACCCTAGCGGAGGCGGGGTGTTACACGTGGTATCAGAGCAGAAGGTTACCAGACTGGGCAAAAGTTTTTAAAGACCTTCTGAAAACTATTTGAAAAAAAACCGTTTACAAAGAAGCATTTTTCAAGAAAATTTTCTTTTAAAAGAAAAAGGCTATTCCCCAAAGGCCATTAGCACTATCCTTGTTTCCTTAATTGAGTCTCTTTTCCTTTCTTTCCTCCATCTGTAGTCACAGTAGTTTTAACTGCGACTAGTCTTTTCTACCTACGAAAGTGCTTTCCATACAATGGAGGTGGTTCTCGAGAGACCAGTGGCCGCGTTATAAGAAAGGATCGTGAGAAAGAAGGATAAAGGATACGAGCTTAAGGATGAGCAACTTGTTGGTATGGCTTAGTCCTCAAAGGAGGGAGAAAGATGAACAATGAAACCCATGACGAGAGAGTACCTTTAGCATGGTAAAACGGGGCGGATAGTTAAGTATTATGGGACAAGGACAAGATCATCGGGAGGGCAGTAGTATGCTCTCATTTCTAGAGTACCTCGGAAGGAGGGTAACGATCTTGTTAAAGGTTTAGCTTTTCTTCTCTATCATCCCGTTAGGACTTCGTTGTTCGTATCATTTAAGTCTGCTTCGATAGTCGAGTCTCTGCACCTTAAGTACTAGCGTAATAGAGAATCCCATTTTTGTCTCAAAGTCCTATTGGAGAATCAGTCCATTTATACATGACTTGTTTGGATTTGGGAATGTCTATGCCAAGTGTTGAGTTTGGAAATAATGCTTATGTTTATAAGCTATGGATGGATTCTAGGGATGAAGTGGTTATCCAGTAGGGGGTGCCACTCTCGGTTTTGATAGGAGGGTAGTTAGACCTTTTGACTAGCCTTGGTAATGCCCCCGAAGTATCGGGTAACCTTTTTGAGGTTCTGTCATGACTAGTTACTTAGAATCCCTTGATGCCTTTATTGGAAATTTGAAGCCCGATCGAGTGGTGTTCGCCAATAAGACGGATGGTTTACTTCATTTATGCATGGGTTATAGAGATCACCCTAGTAAGTGCGCATGATAACCTGATTGACATCTGTTTACTTACAAGAGAAAGTTCTTCTACATAGAATGCCTTATAGAATATAAACGAGATCCAAGATTCACTAGTGAATTTTGGAAAGCTTGCATGAGATCATGAGTACGCAGTCATGTTTGCGTCAAGTATTCTAGGAAAAGGATAAGTGCAAGTGGAACGAGAGGCGACGAAGAAATGAGTTCTAGGTCATGTTATGGAAACAGGAATAAGAAGCTACAAAATCGCGAAGTTAAAAGACGACTTTGATGGTCAAAGACTAGATACGCGCATGATATCTCTTTTTGGGAGTATATCCTTGATCCCTGTTTTCTGTAGAGCTTACTTGTAGGCTATCTTTTGTGGACATCCTCTCGGTCCTATTCTCCGTTACAAACCCTGTAAGGAGTTTGTCCTGTTTATCTTCTCGACCCTGTTTCAGGGAATTCTAGGTAGAACCCTATGGATGTAAACATGTATTTGAAACACGTTATGATTGATATGGTTGCAAGTGGTTGCTCGTGGATGCGCGAATACACATTAGATACTAGCTCGACTCGGTCACATTTCATATTGCATATGCACGAGTATTTATACTTGTTTATGGATGAAATCGAATGTATTATCATGCGGTTGTTGCATATGAATGAATGATTGTGCACGCATATAGTATCTATATGACTAGGACTATTTGCATACATGTTGGATTCATGGCACTATACATATTTTACATTAGAAAGATTATTCAGGCCTGATCATTAGCATTAGCTAAGGAACATGTACACACACGTTTTGCATATATTCATACAGCATTAGAAATCATCTAAGGACAATGGTTGCTTGTGGATGATGTTTTGAGTAGATGGATGATGGATGGTAGGATATGTTTTTCCTAACTTGGAGATTTCGGGGACGAAATCCTAAAAGGTGGGGAGAATGTAACAACCCGTATTTTCAATAACCTGTTATAACATAAATGGAGGCAGAATTAAACTGTAAAATCTGAATCAAGGGAAACGGCTATGCCATTGCGTTCGTCTCGGAAAAATACGCGAAATAGAGTCCGAGTTTTCGAAAATCGGAGTCCGTATGACCAAGATATGGCCTCGCGAAGTTTCGCGAAAAATTCCCAAATTAAAGTATACTTAATTAAGTGAAATGGGTTGCGCAGAGAAATATATATCTATTTATATATATATATATATATATAAAATTGAAAATTAAATAAATAAATATGCAAAAATGTTCAAAACAGCGAATTGGGACAGGGGAATAACCGAACCGGCCGATTTTTGAGGTCGACCCAAGCTCGCTGGGTCGACTAGGGGTTAATCCAGGGTGTTTGGCTGTCAACCCGTAGGCCGATTCGCTCAAATGCAGATTTTGCATTTGGATGGTTCTCATGGTTCATCTTTAATCTAAAGGCCCTAGATGGTTCCTACACTTGACTTCTTCCCCAAGACATGCTTTGATGGCTTGGATTGAATCTAGGTTTAATCCTATGGCCTAAAACACTTGCCTACTCTATAAATAAGACCCTAACCTATCCTAAATCCTCATTATTCATTCATGCAACTAAACTATGGCAAAATTTTACCTCTCATGGCCTCCACTCTCTTCATAAAATTTCTAAATGGTTTCTATGAGAGATTTTCCATGCATACAAGTGTTTTCAAGCTTGTATGAGTGTCATTAGCTTGCATTCAAGTCAAGTTTCTATCTTTGCATCATAAAGCAAGGGTTTTGATCATTTTGGCTCAAGGGTTTTTATGTTAGAGCTTGCATTTTGGGTCTATTTGATTGCATAAGGGCTTTGTCATATCTTTTGTGCCTTCATAGCAATGTAAGCCCTTTCCCTACTCTTAGATATTAACTATGAAGTTAAATGTTCATGTTGCAAGTTTGGGTTTGATCATTGAGTATGATACATGCTATCATGTCATGCAAGTTTATGAAGTCATTATCTTGATCTTGTGAGCTAAAAGCTACAACCTTTATGTTGAAATGTTGCATTAGGCAACATGAGAACCCTCATAACCTTTATGCCAACTTGCATATGAAGTCATAACCCTTATATGATGATATATGCGAGTTACTAGTCATCATTCCATATCTTTTGTCACCATGATTCGCTTATGTGCCAAGTTTGGGTTTATGCATGTTTTGAGGCTTAAGAATGTAACATGCAAGTTACTGAACACATTTGTGCCTCATTTGCCACCATGATTAACTTGTGGCTTAATATCCATTTTTGTCATGCCTTTGCCAAGTCTCTTCTTTTAATCCATTACGTTGTCGCGAACGTATATGCGAGTTTAAAAGCGTTGGGTTATGTTATGGGTAATTTCTAATGACATGAAAATACAACTTGAAAACATGACTTGAAATATAACATGGAAGTTGACATGTAAGTATGCATAAAAACATAAGCTTGGGAATTTACCTATTAAGTTAGGTCTACCCTTTGGGAATTTACCTATTAAGTTAGGTCTACCCAAATGCTTGAAAACTTGTAACATGTTTTGGGAAACATGATGGACATGACACTTAGATAATATAAGTGTGGCCAACTCGAGGTTGGGTTGAGTTTGCAACGTAAAACTACCCGGAACCGACCGGCCTAACTAGTAGTTGCAAACAATAGGACCCAATGTGAGAAGTTGGTCATGTTGTGCTTGAACCCGAGGTTAGACCAAGTTGTGGTGTAAAGCTATTCGGAACCGACCGGCTTAACTAGTAACCACAACAAAGTCTAATGTGAGAGGTGAAGGTGCATTAAGTAATTAATGCCACATGATAGGGTTAAGTTAATTTGATTAATGACTCTTAACCAAATATGACATGGACAAATGGGTTAAGTAATTTGATTAGGCTAATGATACTTAACAAAACATGACAAGGTTGGGTAGGTTAAGTAACTTGATTTGCCTAATGACACTTAACCATTTTTTATATGACTAGTGGATGGGGTTAAGTTAACCAACACTTAATCAATCCAACGCGATAACTTGGTAAGGTTAAGTAAGTTTTCTTAATGACGCTTAACCGAAAAATACGGTTAATGAATGGGGTTAAGATTAGACTCAACTAGTCTAAACATGGAAATCGGATGGGGTTAAGTTAGCCTAGACTTAATTAATCCCACTTGGTAGTTTAATGGGGTTAAGTTAAACACTTAACTAATCTAAACATGATGAATTGATGTGGTTAAGTGACCTATACTTATCCAATCTAACTCGTTAATTTATTGTGGTTAAGTTAACCAATACTTAACCAATATAACGTGAAAACAGGATAAGGCTAAGTCACGAATCGCTTGAATACACTTGACCGATTTGACTAAGTAAATTGATAGGGTCAAGTTAATATATACTTAACCAATCTAGAATGATAATTGGACGAGGTTAAGTCGTGAATTGCTTAATATACTTAACCAACTTGAGCATGGTTTGTAGGGTTAAGCCTTGAACTTGGATACTTAGCCAATTTTGACAGGATTTGTAGACGGGTTAAGTCATGAACTTAAGTGACACTTAATCCATTATGTAAACCCTAGTTCTGAGGATTAGGTGGATAACCGTAGTTAACAAGGATAACGGGAACAATGTAAGTGGTAAACCTTAGTTGAAGAATAACTAAGTAATGATTCTTAGTCAAGGAAATTTAGACCAGTTCATAGATAGATGAGTAACCTGATACGGTAGGTCATCGTTTAAGTATACGAGTAGGAGCAAGTATCTGATTTAGATAAAGGCTCCAGCGAACTGGGTAACGAAGCAGCGGCTTCGGGGAACGTGAGGATATTCTTGGTATCCCTCTATGAGCTGCCAGGTGATTATACTAGGCTCATGAGAGGTTAAGGTCTGCGTTAGAAGAACCAAGAGTATGCCTTGGTTGCTATACGAGCGACCTAAATACGGGGATGGATAGGGGATAGTCGACGATACACGGTCGTACCCTAGATAGCATTTCGTCAGGCTACCTACCATCTTTGGTCAAGCGTGTACGTACGGAAAGGCAGAGAACACCCAAAAGACCATAATTGCTATCTAATTATGGTTGCGGTAAGGCTTGGATGTGGGTTGGCCAGTGTTGTGTTCTCATACAGGATTTATCCTGTCTTGTCTTTCACTAGTTGAGGGAGTGGTCTCGTGGGACCATAGCCACGTATAAGAAAAACAGACCTTAGCATCTGCATCGGCAGATAAATCGAAAGCTCCCGACCGAGTCCTGTATTTCTTGATTTGCCCTGTGACAGGACTCGGATGGCACGATGTGATACATGTGCATACAGTCATGGAAAAGCGATTCACGATGAATGCGTGGGAAAAAGGGCGCGGTTGGCGGTTAGCGTAATCCCTAGTGGCCCTAGGTGGTTGAACCCAAACCGAGATACGAAAACGTGCAATAGGTAAGCATAATCCCTAGCAGCCCTAGGTAGCATAAGTCCTAGTTGTACAAACAATAATTCATGTTGGAAGACCCTAGCTAGGTTTAGGGTAACAGTCCAAACCGATCTTAAGGATCATGGAACTATGTTAAAGTAATATAGAATCTCATGGGAAAGCCCGTATGGTCTACGGCAAGGGACTGAACATTTACATGGAATAAAACATACAAGTTGAGTAACCTATATATGCGATATATTAGGTTGACATGGACCATTACACGACTTTTGAGTGAGGGTCATTCTTGGTTAACACATGACACGGTGGGGATACTAGTACGGTAGGTGCAGAGCTAAAATACAGGATAGATATCACGGGGCGTTATACGTGACAGATATCTTGGGGATATTATACTTGATAGAAACCTGACGATGTGATACCTTGTTTTATCTTGACATCGTAATTTATCATGACACCTTAGTTTATCTGAGTTCAGTAGTTCATCCTGTTATTTTGATTTAGCTTATCTATCTTATTATCATGCTTATGTTCATCTCAGTTTCTCATGTCAGTTAACTTTACTAGTTTTTATGCTAATAGTAGATACGGCTTACTCAGTCTTTTTGACTGACCCGTTTTGTTTCGCCTCTTTTCTTCCGTTTCCCCCCCAGGTTACAGGGAGGAAATACTGTTGTTTAGTTCGGACTTCTTCTGCTTGAAGGTCATCATGGATGGCTTAGACTTTTCTTGGCTAATGGCTACTTTACTGTTTTTACTTGGGGAATAATTTATGAAAATGTTTTTATGCTTCTTTACTATTGCAAGACAGGTTTTGATGTACTCTGATGTAAAAGGCTTTAGACCTTATTTATTCATGTTATGAAAGTTTGATTTTACTTCCGCTATTTTATATGTTCTGTCTTGTGATATTTCTGTGCATGTTTACCAATAATGCCCCTCTAAAGCTAGTGCATTCCTTTGCGAGTGACCCTAGCGGAGGCGGGGTGTTACAAATAGGGTGATTAGCAGTTAGGCCCATTGGGAGATTTCGGGACTAGGGTTGCATAAATGCTGAAAAGGTTTAGAGGAACCTTTATTTTCCATTTTTACTGCTGCTACTTACCTCTCTTCAACCCTAACAATGGCCTCCACCTTCTAAATTACCCCCAAATCACCGTTTAACCATATATTAGCCTAATCAACATCAAATCAAGGCAAATCAACACCAAATCAGAGTTGGTGCTGCTATATTACATTGGAAAATGCCCAAAAACAGTAGAGTTTCAGATCTAATGATTTATTTGCGGCTAAGGTGATTTATTTGCATTGTTTTCAAGTAATTACGGCTAATTATGGGTGATTAGTGATGATTAACAAAATTATGCATGAATTTTTTTTGAAAAATATGTAAAAAATTCTTAAATATTATTTTAGGGCTTTGGTAGAAATTTGATTTAATTTGGATATGTTTTGCTAATCCTATCATTAGTTATGGTTAAACATGATTAAGGGGAAAATCATGGATCTTGGGTATGTTTGATCTAAAATGACCTATATGCTTGATGTTTTGATCTTTTTGATTGAACCTATATGTTGTTACTACTATTTGGAATGTTTTATGATTGATTAGTAAAGTTAGAATGGTTGAAAACGCTGTCGCATGGCGAGAATGGACGAAACAATTTACTGGAAATTCTACAGCAATACGGATCGGGTCGGGTATAGTGGATCAGATCGGGTATAGGGGATCGGATCCGGTGGAATGTACCGAACTGGGGTAGTGGAATCTTTAGCCACATAGCAATAAGGAAGGCCGAATCGGATTAGATTGGAATAGAGTTGGAGTTTGAATGGATCACTGAACCGGAGTAACACCGAACCGAACCGCTTCAGGAGCACCAGACCGAGCTGCATGTAAGGAGCCGAACCGAACCGCGTAGAGGAGATGAAGACGAATCGAACCGAGGGAAGAGAATTGAGCCGAACTGAATTGGGAGCTTGATCACCACATGCCGAACTGAACCGAGTAAGCCGAATCGAACCGAGTAAGCCGAATCGAACCGGGTTTGGACCTCCACTACTACTACGCGATGACTCTTCTGAATACCAACTCCAATTCGACCAGAACCCGAGATGCAAAGGAAGTCCAAATGAGAAGTTATTAATCAGGATCCAGATGGGAACCAACGAGATTAACTTCCAGAGTTGGGCTTTGCAGCGTGACGTGTGCAAAAGCGGTTATTGATGTCTATAGCTTTGACTCACCACTGAGGGACGGAATATTGGCTATGGATCAGTGTAGTGAAGTTGTCATGACTTCGTGGGGGCAGAGTGATTGTAGCAGGGCAATGAGCCAGTGCGGTGGAGTTGTCATGACTCCATGGGGTAGAGTGGACATAGCAAAGTATTAGTGGTTACGGATTAGCGCACTGGAGCCGTTATGGCGCCATGGGGCAGAGTGATCGTAACAAAGAATTGGGTGATCAAAGTGGTGGATATCGTATACTTTACGCACTGAGTGAGAGATGTGAGGATGATTGCTATGTTTGATGTTTGCTATCACTATGACATGCACACCCCCTCCCCATTATTTTCACACCATGTGTTAGTGTCACCTTAGAGTATTGTACATCCTGTTGTGCTAAATCTTTGGTTGCATGTCCAGGTTCAGGTGTGGTTATGTATACCTATTATTGTTCTGTTTTTGCTTCTTATCACTCATACCAGACTTTTGTCTGACCTAGAGTTTTATGTCTCTTTTTATTACTATGGGTGCTCCTAAACGGGCAGACTAGAGATAGGTTAGCTGGTTATGCACAAGTAGTTATCCGGAGACGAGCAGGAGGCTGAAACGTATTGTTCCCATATATTCTCCCTGTGTTGTTGCTGGTCACTACTTTGGGCATTAGTAGTGTACCTTCCTATTTTTCTTTAGAGACAGTTATAAAAGTTGTAATAATGATGGTTTAGATCATAAGCTGATTTTGGAATCTGTCCGCTGCTATAATGTTCTAGTTTTCAGCTTATGCACTGTATCGCCTATTTTATATCGAGTTATTTTATTACTATATTTTGTTCCTTGCGCTGTGAGATACTACAGGTTCTTTTTTGGTTCACCATTCAATTTTCTTCCCCTTTTCCTTTCTTTTGACGACCGTTCCGTGTTGATTGGACATCTGCACAACGCGTTTCATTGGAAATGTCTACTGGTGCAGGGCTGGCTGTCACACTTGTATTCATTAATGTTTTTGGGTTGCCTCGACCATATTGATTATTATTGCACTGAGTCAAGATGGTCCACGTGGCTACTCCTCAGTTGCACACTGGATTGGCGAGGTAGTGCACACGTGTATATATATACACATGTGTATATGCAGCCATTCAGGGGAAAAAAAATTCCTGTCCCTGCATTGAGATATGTATATGTTGTTTGCCTTGTGGTATTTACAGTGTGTCACTGTGAATATCACAAGCTGTCTAGACACAGTTGGATAGATATAAATCAGACCAAGTCGAAAAAATGATGAGAAACACACCAAAAATCTGAGACAAAAAAATTTCTAAAAATAAATTTGAATTTGCATGTATTTAGTTTTATTTCTATTGCAGTATACCGTGTGTGTGTGTTTCATGTGACAGGTAAGAAGATGATGACTGGACTGACAGTGAGCTGTGAAGACAAAGAACAGAAGACTATGTTATTGTATAAAATAAATGTATGAGTGTAACTGTAAAATAAAGTGACAGTGTATGAGTGTTGTAGAGAGAACATGATATGTAAATGAAATTGTTGTGAAATGAAGTGTGTCATTGGAATGTACAAATAGCAGAGTTGTAAAAATTGTACTGTTTGAATATTGAAATAAAATATTATATTTAAATAAAACACTGTGCAAATATTTGAATTCTTAAATATAAATATTATATTTCTGTCAGTACAATAACAAACACATTTATAAATATATTTAGTTGTTATCATCAAACAAAAGTCATATATTTGTGTATACAACACTGTTATATACAACAACTACTTGTACAGTAACCGTGGGGGTGAAGCTGCTGTCGTCATTTTGTTAAGGAGCTCGAATTGGTTGAAGTAGTGAGGGAATATGAGAAGCATATGAACGTGCGACATGTCATGAAGGTGGGTGCTGGAGTATGCAGTTCGAACTGGGGAAGGAGAACAGAGTTGTTTATTTCATATATGATGTTGGGGAAGATCGGGAAAGAAGAACAATGGCTCATTGGGTTTGTTAAATGATGAAGAGATGAGAGAGTATGGAGGGGGTAAAGATTTGATAATGGATGTTGAGAAAAAAGAAAGAAGCAACGTTGTTTTTTTTGGAAAGAAGTAAGATTGGGGGCATGAGTTTTTATATGTGGCATTGGGCCGGCAATATAAGGTAAATCCCAAATTAAATAAAAAGAAAAAAAATTAGTTTATTTAATATTAAATGGTATATAACTTGTTAATATTATATTTTGTGCATATGATATCAGAATTATGAACCGTTCATCATGTTGGAATCGTATGGATGCACGCATCATAATGAAGCTGGTTTGGAGCTCGTTAGGAATTAGGGCGAACTTAAACGTCTGATTCGAATCAATCGACATTAACCATTATCCAACGATTAACGACCAAGGTGAGTAAACTCGCTAACTCTGTCCAGTCTTATAATTTTATAAATGTTATTTTATATTGATAAATAATGATTGGATGTTTGTGTGATTGTTGGTTGGTTGATTTGTTAATTGATTGGTTGAAATAATATATACATTTATATATATCAATCGTTGATTGAATACCGATTCTGTTTATGATTATATTTTGTGTTGATATGAAATTGGGATTTAGTTATATTGAGTAACATCTGTGGATGCTGGGAAACAGGTCAGAGAGATCCAACTGGATTCCTCAACAATTATATTGTCGTTTTTCATATATTACACTATGATGTGACAAATAATCTTTGGTTGATTATTGCATGTTTGGGATGTTTGAATAACATTGACCTTGAAATAAAATTGGTATTTAAATACCGTAAAAGCGTATTGGAAGAGAATTCGAGTTTTGAAAAGTTAAAGTCTATTGATTTATAACAGAAGTTTAAATTCAATTAGGCTTGATTGTAATAACTTGTTTTTAAAAAAGTAATTTAATTTTAAATAACATTCACAAATGAATTGAAATGAAATAATTATCATTGGATAATTCAGGAATCGTTTAAAAAGGAAATGTAACACCCCGTAATTCCGTAACGCTAAGATTCACAAATCAGGGTATAATTAATTTTTAAAACAAGAATTAAGGGAAACGGGTTGCGCCATTGCGTTCGTCTCGAAATTCTGCTTGAGATAGAGTCCAAGTTTGCATAAATCGGACTTCGGATGAAGGAGATATGGACGAACGAAGTTAGGCTGAGAAACCGGAAACAGACCAGAATGCATTGCCGCACTTGTGAAGTGCGCCCGTACAAAAATGCACTGGCGCACCTGCCAAGTGCGCCCATACTAATCCAACACCGAATTCTGGAGTGTTCTGTGCTGACATGTCTCCTTTTGAGTGGTTGGATGATGTGTATTCGACCTGTGCGATTCTGATGGCCTCTATGATGATCTAAGGGCCCTAAAACACTCTCTACACCTATAAAAGAATGCCTAGACCTAAGGGTTCCTCCACACAAATTCTCTAAGGCATCTACATACTGCTTCTCTCTACTCTAGCCTCCACCATTAAAATAAATCTAATTCTCCACTAAAACAAGTTATAGTTCTTCTTCTAATTGGAGATTCAAATCAAGATTAAAGCTTCAAGAAGGGAATCAAAAGCTGATTCAACGGTTTCAAGCAACGTCACACGAATCATAGCAACGCCATCTTTCTTTTCTAATCTAAATCTCTGTAAGTTAGTTATTTTTAGATTTGAACGTTTTGTTTTTATTCGTGACATGAAATCAAAGGGATAAAAGACTATGCCTAATCTTTCTACTTGAATCAGTGCTTGTACCTTTGGACCTAATTAAGAACTGTTGTGATTCGATCACCAATAAGACTGTGACTGTGAAACTATGGACTTTGGAACCATATGCCTTGGAACTATGAACATTGCCTATGACTATGAACATTGCCTATGACTACGGACATTGCCTATGACTACGAACATTGCCTATGACTGTGACTGTGACTATGATGATTATTTCCTTGACTAAACCTATGCCTTTGATTAGAAAATATAAACTATTGCCTATGACATAACAAGGACATCTGTGATTAAACACCTGTAATTCATGACTAGGAAAGTGTTGCTTAAGTTTTGTGACTATGAAATTGGGTCTAAACCCGATCATCTATTCTGTCTATTTTTGGTTATCTTTGGTTTTAGACCTTGGGAATTTACCTATTAAGTTAGGTCTACCCATGTTCTTGAACCTACGTCTCTATTCTGTCTATTCTTGGTTTTCTTTGGTTTTAGACCTTGGGAATTTACCTATTAAGTTAGGTCTACCCATGTTCTTCAACCGATGTCGTTATTCAACCCTCTTTATGCCAATTAGTATGTCTATCTTTTGCATAGCATCTTTGGTCCATCCCCTATTTTCTACGAACCTAGCTTTATTTATAATCTAGACTGAGTCACAATTATACGAACGGTGGGAATGCGGTTTGGGCAAAATATGAAGTGTACTAAAAACATAGTTATAAACTTGGAATTTGGCATAAATTGGGAACATGAATTATGGCATGTTCATAGAAATGCAAATTGGATAAATTTGACATGAATTATAAGATGTGTAATTTGAATCTAGTATTGACATGTAAATTTAGCATTTACATGAATAGTGAACTAGAGTAATAAGTCTGGTTTGACGTGAATTAGAATGTTGAATCGGAATTGGATTAGCTAATTTGGCACGGTATGTATATTGGTATAAATGTGAAATCGACCATAATTAGGAGTAATTGGCATGATTAGCAAAATCATGGTTAGTGACACTTAATTTGGTATAGTCCACATACCAAAAAGCATAAATATGATTTAGAAGGGGAAATGGGCCGTAAGAATAAATGTTGACAATTCACATTAAAAGAGTAATTAGGAAATAAGTAAATTGGGAATAATTTACTTATAGAATTTGGCCTGAATGAGGAAATGTAAATTTAGACAAATTAAAGGTTTATTAACGACATCTCTTTTAATGACACACCAGAAAGTTCTAGGGTGACAGAGAGGATAGTGTTTAGGCTTGGGTTTGGAAAATACAAGTTTCCTGCTCTCCCTGGCTATCCCTAACTGATCCGACGAACGGAATGGATTACTTTCAAAACTTGATTTGAAAATGAATTGAAACCCTTTGAACTTAGAAAACACGAATATGCCTAGCCCGAGGTTAGACTGAGTTGCGATGTAAACCTGCCCGGAACCAACCGGCACATCCAGTAGTCGCAACAATATCTGTCTAATGTGAGTGGTAGCAGCTTTAATTTATTTAGTTAAAGATAGAACAAGAATGGTAGGGTTAAGTTAACTAAGACACTTAACCAGTTCAACATGATAACTAGACTGATGGGTGGGGTTAGGTTCAGACTGACATTTAACACAATTAAGCTAGAATGGGAGGGTAAAGTCCATAGGAACAATTAACCAACTTAACACAGTTAAGCTAAAATGGGAGGGCTAAGTCCATAAGGACACTTAACCAAACTCGAGGTAGCAAAACAAGACTTGTAGGGGTTAAGTAAAGTTAATACACTTAGCCAAATTTATATGTTAACTAGACTAGAGGTTAGGGTTAAGTAAAATCTAATACACTTAGCCAATTTTAATATGTTAGCTGGGCTAGACCGTAGGGTTAAGTAAACCTGAACACTTAACCATCAGGTTATGCTAAAGGAATGAGGTTAAGTCTAAAACATGAAGGGATAATACTTAACCATTAATAACATGTTAGTTAAAACAGACGGGCAAGGCTAAGTTAAAAAGGAACACTTAACCAATACAGGATGAAGGGGTAGGGTTAAGTAATAAGAAATATTTAACCAATATAACTTGGTTTGTGGTAGGGTTAAGTCAACGTGAATTGCCGATGACACTTAACTAGCTTAACAGGATAAATGAAGAGGGTTAAGTTAGCTTGAATTGACTAATGACACTTAACCAATCCAAATTGACGGGAAAGAGAAGTAAGTAGTAAACCTTAGTTAAAAGGAGCTAAGTAGTAAACCTTAGTTAAGAAGACAACGATTCTGGAAACTAAGTGGTAAACCTTAGTTGACAAAACTAAGTAGTAATTCTTATTATAATACGAGTAGGAGCGAACGTCCGTCTGATTAAAAAGAAGGCTCCAACGAATTGGGTTACGAAACCCGAGGCTTCGAGGGGACGTGAGGGTACTCTTGGTATCCCTCTGTGAGGCTGCAGATGATCCTCCTGGGCTCACAGAGGTTAAGGTCTGCGTAGAAGAACCGGGGGTATGCCTTGGTTGCAATACATGGCAACCTAAAGACCAGGATGGACCGGTGTGATTCGGCGAGAAAACGGTATCCCTGTGATAGCAACTCGTCGTCTACCATCCATCTTGAGTCAATCGAGATACGTAAAGCGGAAAGGCGGAGAACTCCAAAAGACCATATACTTGCTATCTAGTTATGGTTGCGGATGGCCATAGGATAGTGGGGCACCGGGGGCTGGCGTATAGTTCTCATTTTATAAGGTGTGCCTTTCATTAGTTGAGGGAGGGGTCAAGTGGGACCATAGCCACTGGAATAAAAACAGACCTTAGCATCTGCATCGGCAGATATCTGAAAGCTCCCGACCGAGTTCTGTATTCCTTGATTTTCCCTGTCACAGGACTCAGACCGCACATTACAGGACATGTGCATCTTGACAAGTGATAACGATTCGCGATACATGCGTGGGGAAGTATAGGAACATATACCACTCTAGGTAGTGTGTCCTAGACTTGGGGGCATCGTTCGACAGGTAGCGTAATCCCTAGTTGGACTAGGTGGCATAAACCTTGAACTCGAAAAGCGTTCAGCAGATAGCATAAAACTCTAGTTAAATCTAGAAAGCACTTGATAGAAAACCCTGGATTAGAGATAGGTAATAAATAATAAATGTATGCCTGAAGGCAATGGAAACTACAGGGGTTGGGATCATGTTATCGTTACTAGTTGGAACACTAGTTAGGTGGTGCAGAGATATAGAAACCAGTATAACAAGGAAATAGCGAAGCGGCGAAAGTATTAGAGCGTATCCAGTTTATCTTAGCATATCTTGTGACTACCTTATCTAATCTTGTTGACCCTATCATCATGGTGTAATCTTGTATTCAGTTAATTCATGTCGTTTTGTTTTTCCATGTTCACATGCTAGAAGTTATTGAACTTACTCAGGCTTTATGTCTGACTCTGTTTTTCTTTCGTCTTCTTTTCTTCCGTTTCCCCCCCCAGGTAGTAAAGGAGGGAATAGTTTAGCTTAGGTTAAGTTGGACTGCCACTCTTTCCCAGCTTGAAGATTTGTCGAAGTTTGCTTGGATTCTCTTTTCAGATGCTATGGCTGGCTCTTGCTAAAATCGGGGAATATAAATGTTGTTTTATGCTTCTTTATTTTGTAAGTCAGATGACACTCTGATTTTGTAAAGAAATCTTTGTACAAACTATTTTATCAATAAAGCAAAGTTTTATTTTCCGCTGTTTAATTTCTGTCTGTCTTGTAATTTATCTGCATCTTTTACCCTAAATGCTCCACAGAACTTAGTGCATTCCCTTTGTGAGTGACACTAACGGATGTCGGGTGTTTCACGTGGTATCAGAGCCGAAGGTTACCGGATCAGATAAAAGATTTGAAAAATTATTTTTCAAAACGGTTTTTAAAGAAGCATTTTCAAAAGAAAAGTTTTGTTTTAAAGGCATATTCCCCAAAGCCATATGCACTGTCTTCTCTTCCTCTGTTTGAATTCTTGTCTCCTTCTTTCTTGAGTCTCTGGGGCTCCTGGCTTTCTGGGAGGTAACCTCATCGAAGGGCAAAGTAGTGTCCGACTTCCATCTATGACCATAGTTGTTTCACTTACGGCCAGTCTTCTTTCAAGCTTATTGGGTTTTCCGGACGATGGAGGCAGTTTTCAAGAGATTTGTCAACATGGTTACACACGGAAGGGGATGAGGAGTTTGGCTAAGGAGCATAACCCTAGAATGAGGAATTCATGGATGTAGATTTAGCTCATGAAGGAAGAAGAAATTATAAAACCTAAGACAAGAGGAAGTATCTTTACTAGGGTATGATAGGGCATGGAATTAAGGACAAGGGCAAGAACGAGGAACAAGATTTTCAGAAGGGCAAGTACATACTTTCACCACCAAGCACACCTAGGAGAAAGGAAGTAAAGTTCTGTTGGAAGAGTTTAGTCTTCTGTCCGTACTCTTTCGGTTTTAGCGCTTCGCAATTGTTCATACCCACTTCCATAGCTGAGTCTCTGCACCATAGCACTTGTATAGTAAAAGGATCCCACTAGAGTCTCAAATCCAATTGGTGGTCCGACCAGTTTATTTTTGGTTAGTAGGGGATTTGAGAATAGCTATCGAGTTTGCTTATATCATCTCACGTAGATCGTCTAAATTCGAAGGAGGTATTCCTTGGGTGCTTGTCTGATATTGGTTCAAGCCTTTGGGGCTTATACTTGAGGAATGTCAAGTTCGACTAGGATGGTTTGCGTGAAGGATGAATAGTTGTGGCAGGCACTCTAAAAAGTGCATAGTGACCTTTCGACCCTCATAGTTATGGCATGACGGATAAGAGGGAGACCTCTAATCATCTTAGTACATATACTTGGTACCGTGATTGACATCTGTTTATTTTGAATTAGAGGTCAGAAACTTCACAATCGTGAAGTTAAATTAGTTAAGATACAGTGGAGTAAACCTCAAGAAGGCTAGATACTAGCGTCATACCCTTTTTCTTAAGGGTGCATCCTTGATTTCTTTGTGTAGGAGCTTTACGCATAATTGTTTCTCTCTTTCTGAAATATATCACCTAGGTCGTATCTTTGATCTTTAGGTAGAAGCCAATGGATGTACACATGTGTTTGAAACATGTTATGGTTGGTGGTTGCAAGTTGTTGCTAATGGTTGCTCGTGAATGAATATGCATACATATTAGGCACTAGATCAGTTCGGATGCTTTCATATTGCATTTACAGGAATGTATTTGTTTGTAAGTTGAGCCTGATATGTTATCATATGGATGTTGCATATGGATGAATGGCTATGCACACATGTAGTATTTACATAACTAGGGATGCTTGCATACATGATTGGACGCATGGCACTGACATGATTTGCATTAAGGAGGTCAACTGAATCAGTAGACCGCCTGATTTTGCATTAGATAAAGACATATACACACACTATGCATATGAACATGAAAGCATTAGAAATCTTTTAAGGACAATGGATGCCTGTGAGTGAATTGTTGAGTAGATGGGTGATTGGATGGTAGGACACATTCTTCCAAACTTGGAGATTTCGGGGACGAAATCCTTTTAAGTGGGGGAGAATGTAACACCCCGTAATTCCGTAAAGCTAAGATTCACAAATCAGGGTATAATTAATTTTTAAAACAAGAATTAAGGGAAACGGGTTGCGCCATTGCGTTCGTCTCGAAATTCTGCTTGAGATAGAGTCCGAGTTTGCATAAATCGGACTCCGGATGAAGGTGATATGGACGAACGAAGTTAGGCTGAGAAACCGGAAACAGACCAGAATGCACTGGCGCACTTGTGAAGTGCGCCCGTACAAAAATGCACTGGCGCACCTGCCAAGTGCACCCATACTAATCCAACACCGAATTCTGTAGTGTTCTGTGCTGACATGTCTCCTTTTGAGTGGTTGGATGATGTGTATTCGACCTGTGCGATTCTGATGGCCTCTATGATGATCTAAGGGCCCTAAAACACTCTCTACACCTATAAAAGAATGCCTAGACCTAAGAGTTCCTCCACACAAATTCTCTAAGGCATCTACATACTGCTTCTCTCTACTCTATCCTCTACCATTAAAATAAATCTAATTCTCCACTAAAACAAGTTATAGTTCTTCTTCTAATTGGAGATTCAAATCAAGATTAAAGCTTCAAGAAGGGAATCAAAAGCTGATTCAACGGTTTCAAGCAACGTCACACGAATCATAGCAACGCCATCTTTCTTTTCTAATCTAAATCTCTGTAAGTTAGTTATTTTTAGATTTGAACGTTTTGTTTTTATTCGTGACATGAAATCAAAGGGATAAAAGACTATGCCTAATCTTTCTACTTGAATCAGTGCTTGTACCTTTGGACCTAATTAAGAACTGTTGTGATTCGATGACCAATAAGACTGTGACTGTGAAACTATGGAATTTGGAACCATATGCCTTGGAACTATGAACATTGCCTATGACTATGAACATTGCCTATGACTACGGACATTGCCTATGACTACGAACATTGCCTATGACTGTGACTGTGACTATGATGATTATTTCCTTGACTAAACCTATGCCTTTGATTAGAAAATATAAACTATTGCCTATGACATAACAAGGACATCTGTGATTAAACACCTGTAATTCATGACTAGGAAAGTGTTGCTTAAGTTTTGTGACTATGAAATTGGGTCTAACCCCGATCATCTATTCTGTCTATTTTTGGTTATCTTTGGTTTTAGACCTTGGGAATTTACCTATTAAGTTAGGTCTACCCATGTTCTTGAACCTACGTCTCTATTCTGTCTATTCTTGGTTTTCTTTGGTTTTAGACCTTGGGAATTTACCTATTAAGTTAGGTCTACCCATGTTCTTCAACCGACGTCGTTATTCAACCCTCTTTATGCCAGTTAGTATGTCTATCTTTTGCATAGCATCTTTGGTCCATTCCCTATTTTATACGAACCTAGCTTTATTTATAATCAAGACTGAATCACGATTATACGAACAGTGGGAATGCGGTTTGGGCAAAATATGAAGTGTATTAAAAACATAGTTATAAACTTGGAATTTGGCATAAATTGGGAACTTGAATTATGGCATGTTCATAGAAATGCAAATTGGATAAATTTGACATGAATTATAAGATGTGTAATTTGAATCTAGTATTGACATGTAAATCTAGCATTTACATGAATAGTGAACTAGAGTAATAAGTCTGGTTTGACGTGAATTAGAATGTTGAATCGGAATTGGATTAGCTAATTTGGCACGGTAAGTATATTGGTATAAATGTGAAATCGGCCATAATTAGGAGTAATTGGCAGGATTAGCAAAAGCATGGTTAGTGACACTTAATTTGGTATAGTCCACATACCAAAAAACATAAATATGATTTAGAAGGGGAAATGGGCCGTAAGAATAAATGTTGACAATTCACATTAAAAGAGTAATTAGGAAATAAGTAAACTGGGAATAATTTACTTATAGAATTTGGCATGAATGAGGAAATGTAAATTTAGACAAATTAAAGGTCTATTAACGACATCTCTTTTAATGACACACCAGAAAGTTCTAGGGTGACAGAGAGGACAGTGTCTAGGCTTGGGTTTGGAAAATACAAGTTTCCTGCTCTCCCTGGCTATCCCTAACTAATCCGACGAACGGGAGGGATTACTTTCAAAACTTGATTTGAAAATGAATTGAAACCCTTTGAACTTAGAAAACACGAATATGCCTAGCCCGAGGTTAGACTGAGTTGCGATGTAAACCTGCCCGGAACCAACCGGCACATCCAGTAGTCGCAACAATATCTGTCTAATGTGAGTGGTAGCGGCTTTAATTTATTTAGTTAAAGCTAGAACAAGAATGGTAGGGTTAAGTTAACTAAGACACTTAACCAGTTCAACATGATAACTAGACTGATCGGTGGGGTTAGGTTCAAACTGACATTTAACACAGTTAAGCTAGAATGGGAGGGTTAAGTCCATAGGAACACTTAACCAACTTAACACAGTTAAGCTAGAATGGGAGGGCTAAGTCCATAGAGACACTTAACCAAACTCGAGGTAGCAAAACAAGACTTGTAGGGGTTAAGTAAAGTTAATACACTTAGCCAAATTTATATGTTAACTAGACTAGAGGTTGGGTTTAAGTAAAATCTAATACACTTAGCCAATTTTAATATGTTAGCTGGGCTAGACCGTAGGGTTAAGTAAACCTGAACACTTAACCATCAGGTTATGATAAAGGAATGAGGTTAAGTCTAAAACATGAAGGGATAATACTTAACCATTAATAACATGTTAGTTAAAACAGACGGGCAAGGCTAAGTTAAAAAGGAACACTTAACCAATACAGGATGAAGGGTAGGGTTAAGTAATAAGAAATATTTAACCAATATAACTTGGTTTGTGGTAGGGTTAAGTCAACGTGAATTGCTGATGACACTTAACTAGCTTAACAGGATAAATGAAGAGGGTTAAATTAGCTTAAATTGACTAATGACACTTAACCAATCCAAATTGACGGGAAAGAGAACTAAGTAGTAAACCTTAGTTAAAAGGAGCTAAGTAGTAAACCTTAGTGAAGAAGACAACGATTCTGGAAACTAAGTGGTAAACCTTAGTTGACAAAACTAAGTAGTAATTCTTATTATAACACGAGGAGGAGCGAACGTCCGTCTGATTAAAAAGAAGGCTCCAACGAATTGGGTTACGAAGCCCGAGGCTTCGAGGGGACGTGAGGGTACTCTTGGTATCCCTCTGTGAGGCTGCAGATGATCCTCCTGGGCTCACAGAGGTTAAGGTCTGCGTAGAAGAACCAGGGGTATGCCTTGGTTGCAATAATGGCAACCTAAAGACCAGGATGGACCGGTGTGATTCGGCGAGAAAACGGTATCCCTGTGATAGCAACTCGTCGTCTACCATCCATCTTGAGTCAATCAAGACACGTAAAGCGGAAAGGCGGAGAACTCCAAAAGACCATATACTTGCTATCTAGTTATGGTTGCGGATGGCCATAGGATAGTGGGGGCACCGGGGGCTGGCGTATAGTTCTCATTTTATAAGGTGTGCCTTTCATTAGTTGAGGGAGGGGTCAAGTGGGACCATAGCCACTGGAATAAAAACAGACCTTAGCATCTGCATCGGCAGATATCTGAAAGCTCCCGACCGAGTTCTGTATTCCTTGATTTGCCCTGTCACAGGACTCGGACCGCACATTACAGGACATGTGCATCTAGACAAGCGATAACGATTCGCGATACATGCGTGGGGAAGTATAGGAACATATACCACTCTAGGTAGTGTGTCCTAGACTTGGGGGCATCGTTCGACAGGTAGCGTAATCCCTAGTTGGACTAGGTGGCATAAACCCTGAACTCGAAAAGCGTTCAGCAGATAGCGTAAAACACTAGTTAAATCTAGAAAGCACTTGATAGAAAACCCTGGATTAGATATAGGTAATAAATAATAAATGTATGCCTGAAGGCAATGGAAACTACAGGGGTTGGGATCACGTTATCGTTACTAGTTGTAACACTAGTTAGGTGGTGCAGAGATATAGAAACCAGTATAACAAGGAAATAGCGAAGCAGCGAAAGTATTAGAGTGTATCCAGTTTATCTTAGCATATCTTGTGACTACCTTGTCTAATCTTGTTGACCCTATCGTCATGGTGTAATCTTGTATTCAGTTAATTCATGTCGTTTTGTTTTTCCATGTCTGACTCTGTTTTTCTTTCGTCTTCTTTTCTTCCGTTCCCCCCCCCCCAGGTAGTAAAGGAGGGAATAGTTTAGCTCAGGTTAAGTTGGACTGCCACTCTTTCCCAGCTTGAAGATTTGTCAGAGTTTGCTTGGATTCTCTTTTCAGATGCTATGGCTGGCTCCTGCTAAAATCGGGAAATATAAATGTTGTTTTATGCTTCTTTTTTTTGTAAGACAGATGACACTCTGATATTGTAAAGAAATCTTTGTACAAACTATTTTATCAATAAAGCAAAGTTTTATTTTCCGCTGTTTAATTTATGTCTGTCTTGTAATTTATCTGCATCTTCTACCCTAAATGCTCCACAGAACTTAATGCATTCCCTTTGTGAGTGACACTAACGGATGTCGGGTGTTTCAGGAAATGTTTAGATTTATTTCGATATTTGAAATGTAAATAAAATTGTTATAAATCCATGAGGTTTATAATCTAAATTCGACGATGTCGGATGTTATTAATATAATTTATTTTTAGAAATTATATATGATTCCAGAGTTAGATAAGATCTGGTTTGAAACCAATAATTTAAAATCGAATATGTACTAGAGATTAAATTATAAACTTGGTATATAATTGACAAGAAGTGTGACACCCTACATCCGTTAATTTCACTTTATTAGAATGCATTAAGTTTGTAAATAGAGACAAAATCATCATAAGACAGATACAAAATAACGTCGGAATTTAAAACTTTATTAAACGGAAATCATCGCGATCCAAAACCCAGTTGCATCATAAGTTCGAAGTAAAAAAAACCCATTACATCGATTTAAAACTTATGTCTTGTACTAAAATCATCAGAGTACAATAATATATAAAAAGCATAGTCCCCAAAATATAACCATATCAAAGAAGATAGGAAATCAAAGCGTTACCTCTAAGCAGCTCCAAGCAGAACGAAAGAGAGAATCCAAATAAAGCCTGAGTATTCATATCCTAAGAACCTAAGGGGAAACGGAAGGGAGAGAAGAGGAAACAAAACAGGTTCGACATAAAGTCTGGTGAGTCCAGTCACTTTTTGCATGGAAATAAGTAAAAGCATCATGACAGGCATATAAATTGGATAAGAGACAGGTAAAACTGAATGAGCAGGATAAGCAGAATAAACAAAACATGATAGGTTACGCTTATCTAATAATTTTTCTCTGCACCAATACTAGTATAACAGAAACAAGATGATCCCTACAGAAATAGATGGTATACTTAGGTGTACTTCTAGTGACAGGTTTTACCCCCAACAATAATAATAGGCAACCCAACAGAAATGATACAAGCTACCCCCTGGGCTTACATCCCCACTACCCGAATTTTGACAGGTCATACCTAACAGTTTAACAAGGTTGCATAACGCCAACATGTAATACAGGTTAAGTTATTCGGGCTTACATAAACCTCTATAGATTTAATAAGATTAAGTTAACCCCCACTTATTCAAGCAAGTTTACTTAACCCCTACTCAACTCGACAGGATTACGTATGTAACACCCCACCTCAGCCAATGCCACTCTTGCAAGTACACTAGCTTTGGAGGGGCGTTAAACGAGGTAAACATGCATGCAGATATCACAAGACAGAACATATAAGTAAAAGCAAAGTAAATAAAGCAGCGGGTAAAAACTAACATTTCAAAACCATAGTCAAGTTACATCAAAGTACTAAGTCATTGTTTTCCCAACAAAACAAAGTCTAGAAAACATAAACTGAAAACTGGAAACAACATAAAGTAACTATCCCCAAAGCAGAATAAAGCCATAGCATGCTCAAGTCCAAACCGTACATGAGCTATCCAGATAAGCAGCTAAAGATCCGAGCTAGGTACCAGTGTTCCCACCCTGTAAACCTGGGGGGGGGGGGACGGAAGAAAAGAGGCAAAAGAAAACGGGTCAGTCAAAAAGACTGGTAAGTCCTACCTAATATTAGTATAAAAACTAATAAAGTTAACTGGACATGTAAAGCATAGATGAAACATAGGGTGATAACTGTCATAGCGAAGAGTTAACAAGATAGATCAAGTGTGGCATCGCATACACAAGGTTGAGTTGCACCAAGTGTGTACTAGTATTCCCATCCATGTCAAGTATAAACAAGAAATGAACCCTTGGCCCAAAGCTGGCCCAATATCATGAGGCGACCTAAATCAAGGTCCAACTACTCGGTCTAGTCGATCGGCTCCCTAAAGCCTAACTCGTCAAGTGTCGGTGTCATACGGCCCAATCACGAAGTGTAGCCAAACTGTGCTAGGTCCACCCTAGGGTGTATCAAGTCCTAGGGTGCCAACCACGGACAAAAATCAAGCACGCATAGTCTAAACCTACTGGTGCCCGTGTCTGCTTTTTCAACTCCGGACTATGTGCACGACCATAGTCCGCCTGAACCTACACCGGCACACCTACTCAGCCGTCGTTTTGGTCGCTTACATGTCAGCTCAGTAATCGTGCCCCACCCTAGCCTAGTCCCTAGGGTATCATGATACAATCAAGAGGGTTACTGGTGAAAAGGACCACGTAACTAGGGTTTCTAACGGGTTAAACGTGGTTAACCCTACCCAATCGAGTTGGTTAAGTGTACCCAAGGTTCATGACTTAACCCTATCAACCCATCGTGTTTAATTGGTTAAGTATTCAAGTGGTCCATGACTTAACCCTATCATGTGGCATTAATTAATTTAATGCACCCAACCTCTCACATTAGACCTTGTTGTGGTTACTAGTTAAGCCGGGCGGGTCCAAGTAGATTTACACCACAACTTGGTCCAACCTCGGGTTTCAAGTGCGACATGACCAACTACTCACATTGGGTCCTATTGCTTGTAGCCACTAGTTAAGCTGGTCGGTTCCGGGTAGATTTATGCTACAAACTCAACCCAACCTCGAGTTGGCCATTCTCATGTTTTCTAGAAGTCATGTTCAAGTTCATGTTCATGTTTCAAGCATAATCACATATCATATTTCATGTCATCTTTTCAAGTCATATCTTTATGTCATTTTAGTTTACCCATAACGTAACCCCATCGCATGTAAGTTCGCATAAACGAAAATAGATCTCAAAGAGGGAACTTAGAAGCATGACATAATTAATAAGGTTTGGGCCACAAGTTAAACATGGTGGCATATGAGGCAAATGTGTTCATAAACTTGCATATTACATTATAGGCCTCAAAACATGCATGATATCAACTTTAGCAAAATAGATGAAACATGGTCATAACTAACATGGGATGATAGCAAGTGATTCGCATATAACATCATATGCAAGCTAACATAAGGGTTATGAGAGTTTCTATGTTGCTTCTATGCAACATTTTCAAACCAAAGCTCATAGCTTTTTATGCACAAAGTCAAGGTGGTAGCTTTACAGACATGCATAGAATAAGCCTATGCATAACATGATAGAATCAAAGCTCATAGCTTTCTATGCACAAATTCAAGGTGATAGCTTTACAAACATGCATAGAATAAATCTTATGCATAACATGATAGAATCAAAGCACAAATCATACTTAGGCCCAAACTCAAACTTGCAACATGTCATATTTAACTTCATAGTTAGAATCTAAGAGTAGAATAGGGCTTACAATGCTATGAAGACTTATAAAATAAAATAAGATTGAGACGAAGCCACTAGCAACTCAAAAAAACCCCAAATGAATACAAGCTCCAAGAAGCTCCTTTGATTATATGAAGAAAGATCCTCGTTTTAATGAAGAAAGAATGAACTTTGGCCTTGAATCAAGCTTTGAAACTCTCAAACAAGCTTAGGAACTCTCATATGAATGAAGATGGAGGCTATGACAAGAGGGTGGAGGCCATGATTAAACATTTTGGCATAGTTTGGTTGTAGGATTGATTTATGATGATTTAGGCTAGGTATTAGGGTCTTTTTATAGATGATTAGGTTAGTTTAGACCATAGGATTAACCCTAATTCAGATCTGTGCCATCAATTCACGTCACTAGCCTCCAAACATGTCTTGAGAAACAAGTCAGGTGCACCCAGGCCAGACTGGCCGACCACCCAAGTCGACAGGGATGTCGACTGGGCAGTCGACACAGCCTTGGGTGTGTCGACTCCCAAGTCGACTCCCCAGTCGACTTGGGGAGTGGCGGGATCTTTTCCCGCCTACCTGCCCAGCTGAATTTGAATTTGAATTTGTTTTTAAACTTGAATTTTCTGAAAACTTCTATGGGCCATAACTGGGTCATACGGACTCCGATTTTCGAAAACTCGGACTCTATTTCGCGTATTTTTCCGAGACGAACGCAATGGCACAGCCCGTTTCCCTTGATTTAGGTTTTATCATTTAATTCTGCCTTGATTTATGTTATAACTTGTTATTCAAAATACGGGTTGTTACATCCTCCCCACCTTAAAGGATTTCGTCCCCGAAATCTCTAAGTTAGGAAGAACGTATCCTATCATCCATCATCCATATACTCAAAACATCATCCACGTGCAGTCAATATCCTTAACAAATTCTAAATGTTGTATGATTATATGCAAAGGTGTGTGTATATGTACTTATCTAATGCGAAAATCAGGCGGTTACTGATTCAGTAAACCTCCTTAATGCAAAGTATGTTAGTGGAATGCGTCCATATGTATGCAAATTCCTAACATAATTTATACTCTCTATATGAGTGCATATAACATTCATCCATATGCAACACCCACGTGATAGCACAACAAGTTTCAGTCATGAATAAGTGTAAGTACTCATGCATATGCAATATGAAAGTGTGTGAGCCGATCTTAGTCCCTAATGTGTATCATGCATCCACGAGTATCCACTTGCAAACACTTGCAACCACTTGCAAACATCAAGCGTAACATGTTTCAAATACATGTTTCATCCAAAGGGTTTCTACCTAAGGTTCTCATGACAAGGTTAACGAGATAACAAGATAAACAGGATAAACATGGATAGCAAAAAGGAAGATATGCTAAAAAGGAAAAGAGATCGAGAATGTACCCTCAAAAAGAAATGGATAAAGCCCACGCATCTTCTCCTCGGTTTCCCAAGTAGCATCCTCTTCGGCTTCACTCCACTGAACTTTCACCAATTTGACTTCTCAATTCCTTAGCTTCCTGATCTCCGTTCCCAAGATACGAATCGGGGCTCTCCTCAGGGTTGCCTCTTTCTCTACCTTAATGTCTTCAAGAATACTAGGTTCAACCACCTCAGCGGACTCATGTAGGCACTTTCGAAGATGCGAGACATGAAAGACATTATGCACTCCGGTCAGCTTCTCGGGCAATTGCACCTTATAAGCCATCTTACCAATTCTTTCTATGATAGGGAAGGGTCCTACGAACCTTGGTGCCAGCTTCCCAACTGCTCCTAAACGAACCACATTACGCAAGGGAGAAACCTTCACGAAAACTATATCTCCAACTTCGAATTCCAAATCTGTCCTTTGCTTGTCAGCATAGGATTTCTGTCTGTCTTGGGCTGCTTTCATCCGTCTTCTCACTAATTCAACTTTCTCGGATGTGTCCCGTATCATATCGGGCCCAAGTATAAGCCTATCTGTAATCTCCCACCAACAAGATGGTGATCTACACGGCCTCCCATACAAAGCTTCAAATGGTGCCATCCCTATGCTAGCTTGATAGCTATTATTATAAGCAAACTCTACAAGAGGGAGGTGGTCTTCCCAAGTACCACCAAAGTCAAGAACACAAAGCCTCAAAAGGTCTTCTAGCACTGTATTCACCCTTTCGGTTTGGCCATTCGTCTGAGGGTGATAGGCTGTACTTAGATTCAATCGCGTACCCATCGCTTCTTGCAAACTATTCCAGAATTGGCTAGTGAAGATTGGGTCACGATCGCTAACTATGCTAGAAGGAACTCCATGCAATCGCACTATCTCTCGAAGATAAACAGATGCTAGCCATGATGCGGTCCTCTTGCTCTTTACTGGAATGAAATGAGCACTCTTCGTAAGTCTGTCAACTATGACCCATATGCTTGTATTCCCTTTTCTTGACCTAGGCAATCCATCCACAAAATCCATAGAAATACTTTCCCACTTCCATTGCGGGATCTCCAATGGATGTAATAGCCCACCGGGTTTCTTCGACTCGGCTTTCACTTGTTGGCACACCATGCACTTTGAAACATACTCTGCCACATCCTTCTTCATTCCAGCCCAAAAGAAAATGCGCTTCATATCCCTATACATCTTATCTCCTCCAGGACGTATAGTCATCTTCGAGTGATGCGCTTCTTCGAGAATTTTATGCACCAAGTCTCCTACTTGTGGAACGCATAGCCTTCCATCACGCCTTAGCCAACCCTTGTCATCAATAGTATATCTAGCAAGGTGACTAGACGTCTCACCACGAATCAACTTGTCCATGACCTCGACTATCTGTGGATCTTCCTTCTGCGAAGCCCCAACTTGATCAAGAAGTATAGGTCTAAGATCAAGGGATGCTAAAGAACCCGTCATCGACTCAACAACCAGTGTGAAATCAAAGGTTGCCAAGAACTCTAGGCTCTTCATCTCAACAAACAAGGGACTCAAAGTCAACCTACTTCTGCTTAATGCGTCTGCCACAACATTACCCTTGCCAGGGGTATAAGCTATCTCGAAGTCATAAGAGGCCAAGAATTCCATCCACCTTTGTTGCCTTAGATTCAGATCTTTCTGCGAGAAGAGGTACTTGAGCGACTTGTGATCAGTATATAACTCGAACCTTTCGCCTAGAAGATAGTGGCGCCATTATTTGAGTGCAAAGACGATCGCCACCAACTCCAAATCATGAGTGGGATAGTTCTTCTCATGAACTTTAAGTTGCTTACCCCCATAACATATCACTCTTCCTTCCTGCATCAGAACAACACCTAAACCCGTGCCACATGCATCGGTGTACACGGTAAACATCTTACCGCCATCAGGTAATGCCAAAACTGGAGCTGTAGTAAGGGCCCTCCTGAGCCTTTGAAAAGCAAGCTCACACTCTAAGTCCCATGCAAAGACTAAGTTCTTCTTTGTCAACTTAGTAAGAGGGGCTGAAATCTCAGCGAAGTCCATGATGAACTTCCTATAGTAGCCCGCCAGACCGAGAAAGCTTCTTACTTCGGTTGCATTCCTAGGAGTCTTCCAGTCTTGAACTGCAACCACTTTCGCGGGATCCACCGCTATGCCTTGCTTAGAAACTATATGTCCAAGAAACTGAACTTCCCTTCTCCAGAAATGGCATTTGGAGAACTTGGCTTTCAACTGGTGAGCTCTAAGCATATCCATCACTTCCTTGAGATGTCTAGCATGTTCTTCCTCATCCTTTGAGAAGATCAGAATATCATCCACGAAGACAACTACAAACTTGTTAAGGAACTCCCTGAACACCCTACTCATTAAATCTACGAAGTAGGCGGGTGCATTAGTCAAACCGAACGGCATGACAAGCCATTCAAAGAATCCATCTGGAGTCCTAAACGCAGTCTTATCAATACTATCCTCAGCCACTCTAAGCTGATGGAATCCGGTGGCTAGATCGAGTTGAGAGAAAACAGAAGCACCAACAAGTTGGTCAAAGAGATCATCAATCCTCGGTAACGGGTGTCTATTCTTCTTTGTCAGCTTGTTCAACTCTCGATAATCTACACATAGACAAAGCGAACCATCCGCCTTAGTAGCGAATACCACAGAAGCACCCCATTCAGAAATTCTTCGCCTAATAAAATTCTTCTCAAGCAACTCCTTGATTTGCTTGCTGAGCTCTCTTCTTTCTCGTGGGGCCATGTGCCTAACGGGCAATGAAACTGGCTTGGCATTATCAACAAGATAAATGCGGAAATCTATCTCTCGTTTAGGGGGTAACCCTTTAACCTCTTCAAAAACATCAGGATATTCTCTAACCAGCCTTACAGATTGCATATCATCGATGAACGAGTCAAGAGATTCAAGATAACATAACATGATGGGATCTCTAGGGTTACAAGAAATTTCTAGGGTATTACCGAGGCGAGTCATGAGCCTCACCACCCTATGCTCACAATCGAGAATGGCTCCATAACTGGACAACCAATCCATGCCCAAAATCAACCCGTATCCCATGAATCCGAGAACATAAGCATTACACGTGAATTCTACGGTCAAGATAGAAATCTTCAAATCCACACAAATCATAGATAGATGGGCGGAACCCCCAATTGGATTTGAAACACTAACGGGATCCTCAACTAGACTAGTACTTAGGTGCAAACTTTCAACAAGATCAGAAGAAATAAAACTATGCGATGCGCCAGAATCAAATAAGGTGCGAATAGGATAATCAGAAATATAAACAAGGCTTTCTACAGAAATACTAACTCAGTCCTGAACTGGAGCAGTGTTGAGAGCATGCACTTGCCCTCCAGAAGGTCCTGCACGCTGAGTCTGCCCTTGTCCTTGCTTCTTGGGGCAATCCTTGCTAAGGTGTCCAGGCTCTCCACAGTGAAAGCATTCGCCCAACTTCCTCTTCTTCTTTCTGCAATCTTTGGCTATGTGCCCAACATTCCCACAGAAGTTGCATTTTCTTGGGTCCTTTGCCTTGTTGTTGTTGGCCTTATTGCCCTTGTTGTTCTTGTTGTTCTGATTCCCTCCCCACTTGGAGTCTGTCTTCTTGGTTTGAGTCTCATTAGGCTTGACTTCTTTCTTGCCATTCTTATCGTCTCCTTGAAGCAATGCAATGTCCGTTAGGCCTTCAAAAGTGGCCCCCATGGGTATATGAGACAGGGATAAACCTTGTAATGGCTCATTCAACCTCGTGCAAAGAGTAAAGCCTTCTTCTGGGGAGTATTAACCATGTCCAAACCGAATCGAGCAAGCTGGTTAAACTTATTCACATACTCCCTTACTGTCATGTCCCCTTGCTTCAAAGATATAAATTTCTCCAATTGCAGATTTGCCTCAGCAGATGATAGAAACTTAAGCCCAAACCTCGTCCTAAAGTCGGCCCAAGTCTCTATAGGCCTAGTAGCATTGGTGACCTCCCACCAATAAGCAGCTTCTTCTTTCAATAGCCATGCTGCCAACAGAACTTTTCTACGGTCTTCCACATCAAAGATGGCGAAGAGATCTTCAGTTTCTTTCAACCAATTTCTCGCCTCCACAAAAGTCTCCGTCCCAATAAAATTCTTGCCACCCATCGCCTTAAAGTCTTTGCAAACCTTTGCGAAATCTGCCTGTGGATGCTGAGGAGGAGGAGGAGGAACCTCAGTTACGGTGGGGGTATTTTCTAGGCCCGCATCGTTGGCCTTCCAAGTACCTCCGGAACCATCCGGGAATGGTTACTCCCTCGGGAAGGTTAAGATCGGCCATGCTGAAAAAGGAAGAGATAGATTAAGAATGAGGAAACAAAGGATAGTGCTAATGGCTTTTGGGGAACAGCCCTTTAAAATAAACTAGACTATTCTTGGAAAATACTTAATTGGTTTTGAAAATAGTTTTCCAAAAAGGTAAGTTTTAAAAACACTTTTGCTCAAATCTTGTAAACCTTATGCTCTGATACCAAATGTAACACCCTACCTCAGCTAATGCCACTCTTGCAAGTACACTAGCTTTGGAGGGGCATTAAACGAGGTAAACATGCATGCAGATATCACAAGACAGAACATATAAGTAAAAGAAGAGTAAATAAAGCAGCGGGTAAAAACTAACATTTCAAAACCATAGTCAAGTTACATCAAAGTACTGAGTCATTGTTTTCCCAACAAAACAAAGTCTAGAAAACATAAACTGAAAACTGGAAACAACATAAAGTAACTATCCCCAAAGCAGAATAAAGCCATAGCATGCTCAAGTCCAAACCGTACATGAGCTATCCAGATAAGCAGCTAAAGATCCGAGCTAGGTACCAGTGTTCCCACCCTGTAAACCTGGGGGGGAAACGGAAGAAAAGAGGCAAAAGAAAACGGGTCAGTCAAAAAGACTGGTAAGTCCTACCTACTATTAGTATAAAAACTAATAAAGTTAACTGGACATGTAAAGAATATATGAAACATAGGGTGATAACTGTCATAGCGAAGAGTTAACAAGATAGATCAAGTGTGGCATCGCATATACAAGGTTGAGTTGCACCAAGTGTGTACTAGTATTCCGATCCATGTCAAGTATAAACAAGAAATGATCCCTTGGCCCAAAGCTGGCTCAATATCATGAGGTGACCTAAATCAAGGTCCAACTACTCGGTCTAGTCGATCGGCTCCCTAAAGCCTAACTCGTCAAGTGTCGGTGTCATACGACCCAATCACGAAGTGTAGCCAAACTGTGCTAGGTCCACCCTAGGGTGTATCAAGTCCTAGGGTGCCAACCACGGACACAAATCAAGCACGCATAGTCTAAACCTACTGGTGCCCGTGTCTGCTTTTTCGACTTCGGACTATGTGCACGACCATAGTCCGCCTGAACCTACACCGGCGCACCTACTCAGCCGTCCTTTTGGTCGCTTACATGTCAGCCCAGTAATCGTGCCCCACCCTAGCCTAGTCCCTAGGGTATCATGATACAATCAAGAGGGTTACTGGTGAAAAGGACCACGTAACTAGGGTTTCTAACGAGTTAAACGTGGTTAACCCTACCCAATCGAGTTGGTTAAGTGTACCCAAGGTTCATGACTTAACCCTATCAACCCATCGTGTTTAATTGGTTAAGTATTCAAGTGGTCTATGACTTAACCCTATCATGTGGCATTAATTAATTTAATGCACCCAACCTCTCACATTAGACCTTGTTGTGGTTACTAGTTAAGCCGGGCGGGTCCGGGTAGATTTACACCACAACTTGGTCTAACCTCGGGTTTCAAGTGCGACATGACCAACTACTCACATTGGGTCCTATTGCGTGTAGCCACTAGTTAAGCCGGTTGGTTCCGGGTAGATTTATGCTACAAACTTAACCCAACCTCGAGTTGGCCATTCTCATGTTTTCTAGAAGTCATGTCCAAGTTCATGTTCATGTTTCAAGCATAATCACATGTCATATTTCATGTCATCTTTTCAAGTCATATCTTTATGTCATTTTAGTTTACCCATAACGTAACCCCATCGCATGTAAGTTCGCATAAACGAAAATAGATCTCAAAAGAGGGAACTTAGAAGCATGACATAATTAATAAGGTTTGGGCCACAAGTTAAACATGGTGGCATATGAGGCAAATGTGTTCATAAACTTGCATATTACATTATAGGCCTCAAAACATGCATGATATCAACTTTAGCAAAATAGATGAAACATGGTCATAAATAACATGGGATGATAGCAAGTGATTCGCATATAACATCATATACAAGCTAACATTAAGGGTTATGAGAGTTTCTATGTTGCTTCTATGCAATATTTTTAAACCAAAGCTCATAGCTTTTTATGCACAAAGTCAAGGTGGTAGCTTTACAAACATGCATAGAATAAGCCTATGCATAACATGATAGAATCAAAGCTCATAGCTTTCTATGCACAAAGTCAAGGTGATAGCTTTACAAACATGCATAGAATAAATCTTATGCATAACATGATAGAATCAAAGCACAAATCATACTTAGGCCCAAACTCAAACTTGCAACATGTCATATTTAACTTCATAGTTAGAATCTAAGAGTAGAATAGGGCTTACAATGCTATGAAGACTTATAAAATAAAATAAGATTGAGACGAAGCCACTAGCAACTCAAAAAAACCCCAAATGAATACAAGCTCCAAGAAGCTCCTTTGATTATATGAAGAAAGATCCTCGTTTTAATGAAGAAAGATTGAACTTTGGCCTTGAATCAAGCTTTGAAACTCTCAAACAAGCTTAGGAACTCTCATATGAATGAAGATGGAGGCTATGACAAGAGGGTGGAGGCCATGATTAAACATTTTGGCATAGTTTGGTTGTAGGATTGATTTATGATGATTTAGGCTAGGTATTAGGGTCTTTTTATAGATGATTAGGTTAGTTTAGACCATAGGATTAACCCTAATTCAGATCTGGGCCATTAATTCACGTCACTAGCCTCCAAACATGTCTTGAGAAACAAGTCAGGTGCACCCAGGCCAGATTGGCCGATCACCCAAGTCGACAGGGGTGTCGACTGGGCAGTCGACACAGCCTGGGGTGTGTCGACTCCCAAGTCGACTCCCCAGTCGACTTGGGGAGTGGCGGGATCTTTTCCCGCCTACCTGCCCAGCTGAATTTGAATTCGAATCTGTTTTTAAACTTGAATTTTCTGAAAACTTCTATGGGCCATAACTAGGTAATACGGACTCCGATTTTCGAAAACTCAGACTCTATTTCGCGTATTTTTCCGAGACGAACGCAATTGCACAGCCTGTTTCCCTTGATTCAGGTTTTATCATTTAATTCTGCCTTGATTTATGTTATAACTTGTTATTCAAAATACGGGTTGTTACAACGTAACCCCCACGTATTTAAACAGGTTAAGTATCTCAGGTTAACAAGTTATTATCATATTTCCATTTATGGTTGTTAATGGACTAGACCTCTCACATTAAGTCTACCACTTGTGGATGTTGGATATGCTGGGCGATTCCTGGCAGACTTCTACCATAAGCCGGACTTAACCTTGTTTCTTAGCACCGTTACTTGTACATTTACATACTCGACCCCTTATATTATATTTACCAGTTGTGGTTGCTGCATTTTCCGGGCGGTTCCGGGGAGACTTCTACCACAAGTGTAATCTAACCTCGTGTCTAAGTGCAGTTATAGTTTCTATTTGCTATAGTCTAAGGCATATTTGTTCTTAGCAAAGTATTCGTGTTCTTTATAGATTCTGCCCCAAATTAAAGTCTTACATCATGGTATATGTTATGCCCCCAAAATCCCCGTTAGGTTTTACAATACAAGTTATTCCCCCAATTTTAACATCCCTAACCGTTCCCAATTTTGTGCGTTCGTATATTTCAGCAATAGGCCTAGACTCGAAGGTAGCCTGGCTATAAAAAAATAAAAAGGGAAGGGGGAGAGAAGAGAACAGAAATAGGCATAATAAAATTTTTGGCATATGATGACAAAATTGATCATAATAACAGAATAGGCATAAGATGGCAGAATTGGACATATGAGAACAATAGATTAGGTGTACAAGTAATGGTAGATAGGTTCAATTACGATTCAGGTTATTCACAAGCATAGGCTTAGATCCAAACTTATAAACATGTCAAGATTACTTATTAGATGTTTATATCTAAAAATAACATGAACTCACAAGGACTGGATCTAAAGAACAGAGAAATGACTACAGATGTTGCAGCAGAGATTCTTGAATACGTATAAGTTGTTGTTATAGACGGCTAGGGTAGTTCAATCTGAGTTGGGACAGCACCTCGTTGCCTACATTGTTTTTAGTCAATAAAACAATGGAAATGAGGTTTTATTTATAGCCTTAGGTCAACGAATCTCGTTCGGAAACGCGTCCAAGTGCAGGGGATGAATCTGCCCCAAATCTGGCTGGGGTCGACCTCGGGGTTGACACCCCCGGTGAAGTGGTCTACACATGGGTTGACACCCATGGGGTATGGGGTCGATCCTTAACAGGCCGATTTCCCTCCTTTTACTGCTCTTTGATTTTGATGTTCTGGATTTTTTTTGTTTATATATATTATGTTTATATGTATACAAACTTCAAACCTTAATATCTTCTTTATACGGTGTCCGTTTTACGTAAACTCAAAGTCTATCTTAAGAAGAATTCAGAGACAAACGCAATGGCGCGGTCCATTTTACTTAACTTCCAATATTTAATTAAGTACTCTTTAGATTATCATTATAGTGTTCTTTAAAATTACAGGGTGTTACATTCTCCCCTACTTAAATGATTTCGTCCCCGAAATCTCTAAGTTAAGAAGAATGTATATCCTAACATCCATCATCCGTTTACTCATCCACCATTCACAGGCATCCATTATCCGTACAAGATTTCTAATGCTTATATGACCATATGTGAAGGTGTCTTTATATGTCCCTGTACTAATGCAAAAAATCAGGCGGTCTACTGATTCATTTGACCTCCTTATTGCAATGTATGTTAGTGCCATGAATCCAACATGTATGCAAATAATCCTAATATGTCATGTAAATACAATATGCATGCACAATCATTCGTCTAAATGTAACATCCATGTGATGATACACCCATTTCCATTCATAAAAGAAGAAAAATGCACATGCATCCATATGCAGTATGAGAGTGGTTGAGCCGATCTAGTGCCTAATGTGTGTGTATATGCATCCACGAGCAACCACTATCAAACACTTGCATCCATCAAAAATAACAGTCTTCAAACACATGTTTACATCGATGGGTTCCCTACCTGAAGGTTGAAGATTCGATCGATAGGATACACTTAAATGACAGAAACAAGTACGAATAAAAAGCTTTGGAAATGAAGTTAAGAACATACCTTTGAAAAGAAAAGGGTATGAAGCGTGAATCTTGTCTTCGGTCTCCCAAGTTGCATTCTTGGGGTCTTCTCCCCATTGAACTTTCATCAACTTGACCTCTCGGTTGCGTACCTTCTTAACCTCTGATCCGACAATACGGGTAGGAACTCGTCTAACTGTAGCTTCCCGTACCACCTCTACTTCCTCAAGTATGCTCGACTCCACTACTTCTGCGGTATCATGCAAGCACTTCCGTAAATGAGAAACGTGGAAAACCTCATGAACACCGGCCAGTCTCTCTGGTAACTTCACTCTATAATCCATTTGACCAATCCTTTCTGTTATGGGAAATGCCCAACAAACTTTGGCGCCAATTTCCCTACAGATCCAAAATGAACCACATTCCTCAAAGGTGATACCTTGATAAAAACCATGTCTCCCACCTCAAACTCAATATCATTTCTTCTCTTATCTGCGTAGGACTTCTGCCTGTCCTGAGCTGTCTTCTTGCACCTACGAATAATATCAATCTTCTTTGAAGTTTTCCTAATCAGCTTAGGTCCAAGTAGAAGCCTTTCTGTAGACTCCCACCAACAAGTTGGTAATTTACAGTGTTGTCGTACAATGCCCCGAAGGGTGCCATGCCAATACTAGCCTGATAAATGTTGTTGTAGGCGAACTCTACCAAAGGTTGATGCTCTTCCCATGAACCTCCGAAGTGTACGATACACAGTCTTAAAAGATCCTCAAGAACTCTATTCACCCTTTTTGCCTGTCCATCGATCTAAGGGTGATAAGCGGCGCTCAAACATAACTGTGTACCTACTGCCTCTTGCAAGCTCTCCAAAACTCACTGGTGAATATAGGGTCACAATCACTCACAATACTGGAAGGTACTCCACGTAGACAGACCATCTCACGAAGATAAACTGCTACCAACCATGTTGCCATCCTCTTACTCTTAACAGGAATGAAATGAGCGCTCTTAGTAAGCCTGTCAACTATAACCCAAATACTGGTGTTGCTTTTCCTCGATGTAGGCAAACCATCAATGAAATCCATAGAGACGCTCTCCCACTTCCACTGTGGGACTTCCAAAGGATGAAGTAAACCATCGGGCTTCCTTTGCTTAGCTTTGACTTGCTAACAAATCAAACATTGAGAAATAAACTTTGCTGCATCTTTCTTCATCCCAGCCCAAAAGAAAACGCTCTTCATATCTCTACCGGGATGAATAGTCATCCTAGAATGATGGGCTTTCTCAAGGACTGTCTTCAACATACTCCAAATTAGAGGAACACAAAGCCTTCCATCTCGTCGCAACCACCCTCTATCATCTGTGAAATATCTACTGAGGTGACTAGAAGTCTCCCCTCTACTAAGCTTATCCAAGATGTCTTCTATCTGTGGGTCTTCTCGCTGCGATGTTCCTATCTGATCCAAAAGAGTAGGTCGCACCTTTAATGATGCTAATAAACCAGGTAAGAACTCGGTAGAGGGTCTGAAATCAAAAGTCGATAAATACTCCAAGCTCTGCCTTTCTACAAATAGAAAACTCAAGGTCATCCTCTGCCTACTCGGTGCATCTGCTACCACCTTACCCTTAACAGGGGTATAAGCAATCTCAAAGTCATAAGATGTTAGGAACTCCATTCATCTTTGTTTCCTCAAATTGAGATCCTTCTGCGAGAACAAGTACTTGAGAGATTTATAGTCTGTATACAACTCGAACTTTTCTCCAAGAAAATAATGACGCCAAGACTTAAGCACAAATATGATAGCAGCTAACTCCAAATCATGGGTAGGTAGTTCTTCTCATGAACTCTCAACGGTCTACCTTCATAACATACCACCCTTCCCTCTTGCATCAGAACCGCACTAAGCCCTATAACATATGCATTAGTGTACACCGTAAACACTTTTTTCTTATCAGGAAAAGTCAAGAATGGGGCTGTTGCCAGAGCCCTTTTCAATCGCTGAAAAGCATCCTCACGGTATGTACCCCAAGAAAATGTCAGATTCTTCTTTGTTAGTCTGCTGTGGGGATGATATCTTTGTGAATTCCTTAATGAACTTCCTATAATAGCCCGCTAAACTAAGAAAACTCTTCAACACTGTTGCATTCTTTGGAATCTGCCAAACTTGAACTGCAATTACTTTCGTGGGATCTACTGTTATCCCATCCTTAGAGACTACATGCCCTAGAAATATCACTTCCTTTCTCCAAAATGGCATTTGGAGAATTTTGACTTTAGCTGAAGCGCTCGAAGAGTTTACAAAACTCCCTTAAATGTAGGGTTTCCTTGCTCTTCAAGAAAATCGAGATGTCATCAAGAAAGACCACAACGAACTTATTTAGAAACTCCCGAAACACCCTACTCATCAGATTCAAAAAATAGGCGGGTGCATTCGTCAAACCAAAAGGCATGACAAGCCACTCGAAGAAGTCATCTGGAGTTCTAAAAGAGATCTTGTTATACTGTCCTCGGCCACCCTCAACTAATGAAACCCCGTGGCCAAGTCTAACTGGGAGAAAACAGATGCACTAACAAGCTGGTCAAACAGATCACCTATCCTCGGAAGTGGGTGCCTATTTTTCTTAGTGAGCTTATTCAACTCCCTATAATCCACGCATAAGCGAAGCGATCCATCCACCTTAGTGGCGAATACTACTGGAGCACCCCATTCAGATATGCTTCACCTAATAAACACTTTCTCAAGTAGCTTCCCTACTTGCTTGCTGAGCTCTCTCCTTTCTCTTAGAGCCATACGGCACACAGGAAATGCAACTGGCTTTGCATTGTCCACCAAGTATATACCGAAATCAATCTCGCATCTCAGAGGTAAGCCCCAAACCTCCTCAAAAACATCAGGATACTCGCAGACTAATGGTACTGATCGTAGATCATCGATAGACGCATCAAGTGATTCTAGGAAACTAAGCATGATAGACCCCTTAGGGTCACAAGAAATCTCTAAGTCCTCCCATGGAAAGTCAAAAGTCTAACGACCCTCCTCTCACAGTCTAGAATAGCATCATACATGGCTAGCAAATCCATCCCTAGAATCAAACCATAGCCCATGAAACCGAGCACGTATGCATTGCACTCAAACTCGATGCCCAACACAGATATTCTCAAACCCCGACAAATCATAGACAAATGAGTTGTACCTCTAATGGGGTTTGAGATAACAACGGGATCCAAAACCATACTAGTACTAAGGTGCAGAGACTAAACCATAGAATCGGATATAAAAGAATGCGAAGCGCCAGAATAAAAAAGAGTTCTAATAGGATGATTGGAAAGAGAAATCAAACCTTCAACAAAACTTTCCTACCTCTATCTGGTACACTGGCTATAATAACATGCACCTGCCCTCTAGAAGATCTTGCCCTTTGGCCTTGTCCTAGTTTCTTCGGGAAATCCTTAATAAGGTGTCCGATCTCTCCACATTGGAAGCAAGCATTCTTCCTTTTTATTCAATCTTTTCTCAAATGACCCACGCGTCCACAATTTTGACATTTCCTCTATTCTTAGGCTTTGGCTTTCCACCCTTCTTCTGCTGCTGTTGTCGTTCTTTCATGGGCCACACTTCCTGTTTTGTGTTTCATAATTCTTACCCTCTTTCTTTTCACCTTTATCTTCTTTGTGCATCAATGCCATATCAACGAGTTTCTCAAAAGTTGCTCCCATCGGAATATGAGACATAGCCAATGCATGAAGGGGTTCATTCAATCCTTTAGCAAACCTCAAAGCTTTCTTGTGCGGGGTATTAACTAGCTTCAAACCAAACCTCGCCAATTGATTGAACTTATTAACATACTCTGTGACGGCCCACCCCGCACTACCCGACATTTTCAATGAAAGTGCGCTGAGCCAATGCCCAACTAGCACGGGACGGTCGCCAAAGGAGGGAAAAGAAAGGGGTTTGAACAAACAAGGAACCTGAAGAATGTCTCATAGCGCATGGGATAAAATATAATAATAACATAACTTTGACATAAAATAGGCGAGACAGTGCATAAACTGAAAAGTAATCCATCATAGCAACGGAAATCCAAAATACAGCTTATCATCCAAGCCAACATTATTACAACTTTGAAATACTGTCTCTAAAGCAAAAGAAAGAGGTACACTACTAATTCCCAAAGTAGTGACCAACAACAACACAGGGAATTATATATATATCATACGTGGAAACCTCTTGCTCGTCTCTGGTACAACTACTCATTCATAATCACCTGACCTGTCTCTAGACTGCCCGTTTAAGAGCACCCAGAGTAATAAGAAGAGACATAAAACTCTAGGTCAAACAAAAGTCTGGTATGAGCGATAAGCAGTAAAATAGAACAATACCAGGTATACAAAACCATACCTGGACCTGCAACCAAAGAGTTAGCATAACAGGATGTACAATACTCTAAGGTGGCACTAACACATGGTGTGAAAATAATGGGGAGGGGTGTGCATGTCATGGTGATAGCAAAACATCAAACAAGGCAATCATCCTCACATCTCTCACTCAGTGCATAAATCACACGATATCTACCACTTTGATCACCCAATTCTTTGTTACGATCACTCTGCCCCATGGAGTCATGAAGGCTCCAATGCACTGATCCGCAACCACTAATACTTTGCTATGTCCACTCTGCCCCATGGAGTCATAACAACTCCACTACACTCCTATTTAGGCCTGGTTAACTGATTTCAGCCTCCCCATAACCCTAATCACGAAATGGGTTATGGGCCTAGCTGCTAATCACCCTATTTAGGCCCGGTTAAGCTGTTTTTCACCTTCCAAACCTTATTTTAGCCATATATCCCAAACGGTAAGTCCATATGCTAAATGTTCCTACTCTACGGAAAGGTAAACCATCATCCGAATCTAATGGAAGTGGTTTTAGGTCAAAACTCCTTACCATTCAAAAGTTATAGACGAAACAAGATTCTCTAGGGGCAAAATGGTCATTTAAAAATCGGCAAAAATCGTGAACATGGGAAATGACCTCGATAGTCGTTTAAATATTCTACGATCCTCCGATGCGTAGAATGCGGGTCGTTACATTCTTCCCCCCTTAAGAAATTTCGCCCCCGAAATTCCTTAATCAAAAACATACAAAATGTGTTCTGCATGCCCATTAGTCATTCTCAAACAATCAAACATACACAACAAGCACAAAAAGCCTACCTTAGCATGCAGTTTACCAATAAGGAACAAACTATCATTATTAAAATCTTACCAGGCAAAGAGTTCTGGATTCGATTCTCTTATGCTCTCCTATGTTTCCCAAGTACAATCACTCTCATTCTCGCCCCACTGAACCTTGACCAGTTTCACCGCCTTCCTTCGAAATTGCTTCGTATCACTGTCGACAATACAGATCGGCATACGGTTCCTAACCGCCTCGGGTTCTACTTCGATGTCATCCAACTGATCCAGTGAAATAGTCATATCGGGGTCGTGTACAAACTTCCTTAACTGGGAAACATGAAACACGTTATGAACTCCCACCATCTTGTCTGGAAACTCAACTTTATATGCCAAATTCCCAACTTGCTCGAGAATTGGGAATGGACCAACAAATCTTGGTGCTAACTTGCTTATACTGCCAAATCGAATCATGCTATTTAACGGAGAAATCTTGACAAACCAAGTCACCAATGGAGAATTTTAGATCTCTTCTCCTCTTATCAGCATAACTCTTCTGCCTATCTTTGGCAGCGTACATTCGCTGTTGGATAACCTTGATATTATCTGAGGTTTCTCTTATCACATCCGGTCCAAGCACAAATTTCTCATCGGTTTCTGACCAACATGATAATGAGTTGTACGGTCTTCCGTATAAAGCTTCAAATGGAGCCATACCGATACTAGACTGGTAACTATTATTATATGTGAATTCAATCAGATGCAAATGGTCATCCCATGACCCTCCAAAATCTAATAAGCAAGATCTCGGGAGATCCTCTAATATACGATTCACCCTCTCTGTTTGACCGTCGGTTTGAGGATGGTATGCGGTACTGAGATGTAATTCTGACCCTAAAGCCTCTTGTAAGCTCTTCCAAAATCCACTAGTAAACAACGGATCTCGGTCGCTCACAATGCCTTTGGGTATTCCATGAAATCTCACTACCCATTGCATATACAGTTCCGCTAACTTAGCTGCCGTTTTATTCAACTTGACCGGTATGAACCTTGCACTCTTGGTCAATCAATCTATAATCACCCAAATACAACCATGACCTGATCTAGTCCTCGACAAACCGTCGATGAAATCCATTGAGACTTGTTCCCATTTCCATTTGGGAATTTCTAATGGCTGCAACAAACCACCATGTTTCTTTTCCTCATCTTCAACTAGCTGGCAGTTCATGCATTTGGATATAAACTTCCCAACATCTCTTTTCATCCCTTCCCAACAATAAGTCTGCTTCATTTCTTGATACATTTTGTTACCACCGAGATGTATAGTCATTTTTGAGTGATTACATTCTCTAACACTTCATCTCTCAATCCATTTACATTGGGTACAACTAGTCTCCCATTCTTTCTAAGCCATCCATGTCGATCAAGCCCATACTTGTTCATCTCCTCGTCGATTCCCATTTCTAACTTGGAGATGATTTACAATAAGTTAAGATCGTCCTTCTGACTAGAACCAATCCACTTAATCAAAGTGGGTCTGATCGTCAAACTTGCTAACATCTCTGGATCTAATTTGCACTTTGGTCTGAAATAATACCCAGCGAGGTACTCCAGCTGCTTCCATTAATGAAATATATCCCCTAAACTGGCATGTCTCCTACTCAATGTATATGCTACCGCATTGCCCTTTCCTGGTGTATATGCGATATCGAAATCATAGGAAGCCAAGAATTCTAACCATCTTTGTTGTCGGAGATTTAGATCCTTCTGAGAGAAGAGATACTTTAACAATTTATGATCAGTAAACAACTCGAATCTTTCTCCCAAGAGATAATGTCTCCGCATCTTCAACGCGAACACAATCGCTGCCAATTCCAAATCATGGGTAGGATATCTTTTCTCATGCGGTTTCAGTTGTCGACTAGCGTAAGCTACTACCCTACATCCTTGCATCAACATAGCACCTAGTTCGGTACCACAGGCATCCATGTATACCTTCATCTCTTCATTCCATTTAGGAATGGCTAACACTAGCACACGCATCAACTTTTCCTTTAGGTTCTTGAATGCATTTTCACACCTTTTGTCCCAAACGAAAGCTTGATTTTTCTTGGTCAACTGAGTTACGGTGCCGCTATCTTGGAGAAGTCTTGGATAAACTTATGATACTATCCAGCTAACCCCAAGAAACTTCTCATGTCTGTTGCATTCTTGGGTTTAGACCAATCTTGTACCATAGCCACCTTCAAAGGATCCACGGCAATACCATTCACTGAAACAACATGGCCCAAGAATCTCACTTTCCTCCTCCAGAAGTGACACTTAGAAAACTTTGCATTCAATTGGTGTTTTTTCAACACCTCCATCACTACTCTCAAATGTTCCTTGTGTTCTTCTTCTATCCTCAAATAAACGAGTGTATCGTCCACGAACACAAGAACAAACTTATTCAATTGATCCCTGAATACCCTATCCATAAGATCCACAAAATATGCTGTTGCATTGGTCAACCCGGATGGCATGACCAACCACTCGTAGAATCCAGACGGCATCCGAAAGGCCATTTTAGGAATACTCTCAGCTGCTACTCGGAGGTGATGAAATCCTGTCATGAGGTCCAATTGGGGGAACACTCTTGCTCCCTCCAGTTGATCAAACAAATCATATATCCACGGAAGAGGATACTTATTCTTCCTAGTCACTTTATTCAACTCGCGATAGTCCACACATAAACGAAGGGAATCATCTGCCTTGGTAACAAATACAATTGGTGCTCCCCACTCGGAGACACTTCTTCTGATAAATCCCTTCTTCAAAAGATCCCTTACTTGCACCCCGAGTTCTCGCTGCTCCCTTGGTTCCATACGACGAAGTGGTATCACTATAGGTGTGGCATCTTTCACTAAATTAATATGGAACTCAATCTCTCAGTGTGGTGGAAGTCCGGTCACTTCCTCGAAGATATCCGGATACTGGACAACAATGGGAACACCTAATAACTCATCCTACGGGATGTCGAGGGAATTTAGAAAACTAGCCATCACCGCGTCACTAGGTAGGCCACAAAACTCTACCCTCCGCCCATCATCCGCCCTAATAGTCACTGAAAATCCATCACAGTCTACCACCACCCCATATATTTGCAGCAATCGATTCTCAAAATAATGCCAAACCCAGTAAAGCCCAAAACAAAGCAATCACAAGAAAACATACATCCATGACTCGATAAGACCAAATTTAGACAAATCATTCAAAGTCTAGTCGAACCACCAATCGGGTTCGTCTTAACTAAAGGTCTATCGGCTATCTCGGGTTCCAATCCCTACCTATCTACCAAGTCACTAGATATGAAGGAACAGGAAACCCCAGTATCAAACAATACTTGAACAGGAACATTGTAAATAGAAAGCATACCTTGAATGACAACATTCTTTCCTTTCTCCGCCGTAGTTGGGGCATTCTACAAAGAAGGAACAACATTAATAGCATATGCTTTCACAATCTGCTTCTCTTTAGGGGGATGCGGACATTTATCCTTGTGATGCCCCACTTGGCCACCGTTGAAGCACTTCCCATCCGCTGGCTTTACTCGACATTCTTTAGCATAATGGCCCTCCTTGCCACAGCTAAAGCACTCAACATCTTTCTTATCATTCTATTTCTGACCATCCTTGGTTTGACTCTGCTTCCTTTTATTCTGAGAATTATTCTTGCCTCCGCCGCTTGCCTACGGCTTTGCCCCCTCTGTAGATGCAACAGCGACTTCAGTCTTGGGTTTGGATAAAGGCTCTCTGATCTCAATGCTTTTCCAACAATCGATTCAAAAGTCTCGTCAATATGGTTTATAAGCCTTTCCCCCAAGTACTGATCTAAGCCTGTTATGAACTTCTCATTCTTCTTCATCGATAAGAGATAATCTATACTTTGATAAAGTTTCGAACTTAGCAATATATTCTGAGACTGCCCTACCATTCTATTTAAGCTCCAAGAACTTCCTAAACAACTCTGACTTCTGGGCAGCTGGGATAAACTTGTCACTGAAGCGAGCTTTAAATTGATTCCATGTAACTTGATCCTCAGGAGTGGTTGTCTCAATAGCATTCCAGCAATTCATAGCCCGTCCTTGAGCTGATGGGATGCTAGCTTCCTCTTCATCGCATCTTCGATTCCTAGATCGTCGAAGATATGCTCACAACTATCGAGCCAATCCTGAACTTTTGTAGACGATTACGTTCCGTGGAACGACTTCCCACCAAGACTAGTGTAGTCCTCACAGAGCTTGGCGAAATCGGCCCTAGGCGCCTACACCGCTACACCACCACCATTTGCAGCATTAGGAGCTGCCCTCTGAACATCCCTAAGCATCTTTCTCATGAAGTCAGTGGACATCGTCCTCATATCAGGAGCATTCCTATTATTTCCTTCTGAACCACTATTCCTCGTATATCGGCTCATCGTTCGATCTGTAAGGAGAAAACGATTAACGATCTCTTTAGTGGTGCCAGTGCAGTACGACTCCTTCCTTAGATATATGTATACTCTCTCCCTGGTGTTTTCCCTAGGTTAGCTACACAACCTAGAGCTCTGATACCAAATGTGATGGCCAGACCCACACCAGCCGACATTTTCAATGAAAGTGCGTTGTGCCAATGCCCGACTAGCATAGGACGGTCGCCAAAAGGAGGGAAAATAAAGGGTTTGAACAAACAAGGAACCTGTAGAATGTCTCATATCGCAAGGGATAAAATATAATAATAACATAACTTTGACATAAAACAGGCGAGACAGTGCATAAACTGAAAACTAAACCATCATAGCAGCGGAAATCCAAAATACAGCTTGTCATCCAAGCCAACAATATTACAACTTTGAAATATTGTCTCTAAAGAAAAAGAAAGAGTTACACTACTAATGCCCATAGTAGTGACCAGCAACAACACAGGGAAATTATATATATATATCATACGTGGAAGCCTCCTGCTCGTCTCCGATACAACTACTCGTGCATAATCACCTGACATGTCTCTAGTCTGCCCGTTTAAGAGAACCCAGAGTAATAAGAAGAGACATAAAACTCTGGGTCATACAAAAGTCTAATATGAGCGATAAGTAGTAAAACAGAACAATAACAGGTATACATAACCATACCTGAACCTGGACCTGCAACCAAAGAGTTAGCACAACAGGATGTACAATACTCTAAGGTGACACTAACACATGGTGTGAAAATAATGGAGAGGGGGTGTGTATGTCATGGTGATAGCAAAACATCAAACATAGAAACCATCCTCACATCTCTCACTCAGTGCGTAAAGCATACGATATCTACCACTTTGATCACCCAATTCTTTGTTACCATCACTCTGCTCCCATGGAGTCATGACGGCTCCACAGCACTGATCCGTAACCACTAATACTTTGCTATGTCCACTCTGTCCCCATGGAGTCATGACAACTCCACTACACTGGCTTATAGCCCAGCTACGATCACTTTGCCCCATGAAGTCATGACAACTTCATTGCACTGATCCACAACCAATAATCCGTTCCTCAGTGGTGTGTCAAAGCTATAGACATCGATAATCCCTTTGCACACGTCCTGCAGCAAAGTCCAATTAATGAAGTTAACTCATTGGTTCCCATCTGGATCCCGAGTTTTACTTTATATTTGGACTTCCTTCGGATCTTGGGTTTTGGTCGAATTAGAGTTGGTCTTCAGAAGAGTCATCGTGTAAAAGTAGTTCCAAATTCGGTTCGGTTCGGTCTCCATGCCCCGTTTGGTTCGGTGCTCATAGCCCACGCCTCGGTTCAGTTTGAATACATATATTTCTCCAATCATCGTCGGTTCGATTCCGGTCTCTCCTTCAGTTCAGTTTGGTCATCTCCACCCGGTTCGGTTACGATGAACTGATCCCATCCGTTGCTCCAGATCCGCTTCTCCGATCTGATCCCATCCGTTGCTCCAGCTCCTCTTCTCCGATCTGATCCCTTCCGTTGCGATCCAGTCCCTACTCCAACTCTATACAAGTGTCCTTCCTTCTGGCTAAGCCTCCTCTAGTGCCAAATTACGATCCGAATCGAATTCCCTTGCACGGTTCTCCTATCCGATCCGAGCCCTATATCTGATCCGATCCGAAACCCTGCACATTTCCTGCAATTTTTCCAATGACTGTTTTATGCCATACGACGGCGTTTTTGACCATTCTAAATTTTCTAATCAATCACAAATCATACCATACAGTCATACCAATATAGAGGATCAACAATAAACACCAAAACAATAATTTAATATGTCAATATGGATCGAACATACCCAAAAACCTTTGTTTTCCCCTTAATCACGTTTAATCATACAATTAGCAAAACTTATCTAAATTAGCCCAAATTTCTATTAGAACCCTAAAATAATATTTTAGAATTTCTACATATTTTTCCAAAATTTTAACATGCATAATTTCGCTAATTAACACTAATCACCCCTAATTAGTTGTAATTAGTGAAAAACAATGCCAGTCACTCACCTTGGCCACAAATAAAACATAGATCTGAAACCATCTCTGATTTGGGTCGAATCTCTAAGCAACACAGCAACTCTACCTCGATCTCTATTCTAATCCGCTTTAATTTGATGTTTGTTTTGGATAATATTGGATTAGAATGTGATTAGAAAGCGATTTGGGATGATTTTAGAAGGTGGAGGCCATTGTTAGGATTAGAGAAATGTTTTAGGCGGCTAAGAAAATGAAATAGAATCGTTTCCTAACTGATTTCAGCCTCCCCATAACCTTAATCCCGAAATGGGTTATGGGCCTAGCTGCTAATCACCCAATTTAGGCGCGGTTAAGCTGTTTTTCACCTTCCAAACCTTATTTTAGCCATATCTCCCAAACGATAAGTCCGTTTGGCTAGTGTGACCACTCTACGGAAAGGTAGACCATCATCTGAATCCAGTGAAAGTGGTTTCAGGTCAAAACTCCTTACCAATCAAAAGTTATAGGCGAAACAAGATTGGCCAGGGGCAATCGACAAAAATTGCGAACATGGGAAATGTCTCCAATAGTCGTTCCCCAAAGTTACACGACTGTACGACCTCGTATAAAAACGAAATAAATATTCTACGATCCCTGATGCGTAGAATGCGGGTCGTTATTGTTAGCCTACTTTGTGAACTAGTCTACGCAAAGTTAAAGGATTATTTAAGTGAAGAATATTGACCAAGAAATGCACCCTTTTAGAAGTCCGGTTCAGATCGGATCCCAGTTGTCAAGCCAAGATGATTGTGAAGCAGAAGAAAAAGCCACGGAGGCATAACCGGTTCGGAGCAGAAAGACCCGATCTGCTCCTTTCTCTTTGCATACTCAATCCGCCCTTCCATTCTTCCACCAAAACCGATCCGATCCCCCGGTTGCTAGCACCCCCGATACGAACACAGAGTCATGATAGTTTCACTCCACATTTCCCTTAATATTTGGAGCGGTTATGCCCACGTTCTACCCATGTTTTCCACTAAACTGATGTGTTGTCACTCCCATATCCCATCCGAACCCGAAAGTGATGAGATGGAGGCCACGTGGATCCGAATCGAAGCCATCCCAGGAGAATTTTTCACCTATAAATACACCATCAAGAGGCATTTGGAAGGATCTTTTGGCATTTTTAGAACTCAAACTCCTTTGCTATCCGAATTTCATCAACTTATTCAGATTACAATCATCTTTTGAATCATATTCTGAAGGAAATTGAGTGAATAAATGTATCATATAAGTGAAAATTGAGTGAGAATCGTTGTTGTATTTGCATTCAAGACATCAATTCAAAGAGTAGAATGTGGACGTAGGCTATTTAACGCTGAACCACTATAAATTGTGTGTTTTCTCCGCTTTTTGATTTCATTTCAGTAGAATCATTACTCGTTTGGGTGTTAGAGCCAATTTTGGATCTAACATTTTGGTGCTTTCACTGAGAATCTTTGAATTCTCCGCTTTTTGGGATTATTATTCTACTATTTGGACCTTCAAAGTTCAAAGAAGTTAATCCTCTGTTTCCGACATCTTTAAGTACCTATTGGTTAATCACTGAAGAACTGGAAATTATGGCCAAAGGAAAAGGCAAGGAAATCCAAAGTAATCGAGAGAATGAAGTAAACGAAGATCAACAAACAATGGTTGTGACGAGGTTGCGTGGTCAAGATTCTGGAGTAGGCCGCTCCAGTTAAGAAGGACCGATCCGAACCGATGACTGTGATCCGATCCGATCCAGCGATGTTGAAGCCACCCACTCTCCCCATCCGAACCAGTCTGGTTGTATCACTGTGCTCCGATCCAAATCAAAGTGAAGCTGGAACTTCTACTCGAGCTCCTGCCAATGCTTCGATTCCAGCCGCTATGACCAATGATCAGCCTGACCCATCTGCGCCCGTCACACAAGGAGATTTTTCACGCTTTCTTGAAATACTCCAGAGTACTAAGGAGGCATTGGAAGCCCATAAGCATGACAGTCTTCGCATGCAAGAGAACATGATCACCATGAGTAGGTAACTCAAGGAGCTCCGGAGGCAAAAGATACCTTCCCCAACACGTCGCCTTGCTGCAGATTATTCATCTTCTTTTGATGAGGGACGTCATCGTGAAAGAAGGTCGCTTGAATGACCTCAGATTCTTGATCAGTTAACTTTTGGATCTTTAGGATCCTGCGAGGACGTCGCTCGTATATTAGGGCCTAATGACCTGAGCTTAAGAGAGCCTATGCTGTTGCCCATGCATGGATCCCATGTTCTACCTAGGGATCCTAATATTACTAATCCTACGCAACAACAACTTTCCAGCCCCTTCCCCCTGAGATCGACCGGGAGCATAGGGAGCAATGTAGAGCAGCCGCCACTAGAAACAGGAGGTTATCCCCTAATTAGGAACCTAGGGTAATCCAAATATCAGACCTAGAGAACCTATGCAGACATTAACAAATGTCGATGTGTGGGCGATGGCGCATCAGATTATTTCCGAAAGCCGACGATACACTAATGAGGACTGGGGCATTGAGCGAAGTCATACCCCATTCACAGATGATATATTGGACTTCCAATTCCCTTGGCGATTCAACTTGCCACAAATGGATCGATATTCATGGAGAACGGACCCGGGACATCATCTGATGAGGTACACATGGTTCATGAATGCCGCAGCAGCTCCAGATGCTATAAAATGCAAGGCCTTTCCAATTTACCTAGAAGACGTGGCATTAATGTGGTTCACCCGACTCCCACCACAGTCAGTGTCAAACTTCACAGAATTAAGTGAGCGCTTTATGAACTAGTTCCGACTTCACGCCCGTAAATCCAAAAGCGTCATAGAGTTGTCAAGGATTAAACAGGCTCCGGGCGAATCTCTGAAATCATATTTGGACCGCTTCAACCTGGCCGTCACCGAAGTTAGTGACCCTCATGAACCCACTATTCTGATGGCTTTAATAGAAGGAGTTGACCCAGACAAAGAATTTGGGGATTGTCTATCCGGGAAACCGTCCCCTACTAGGGAATTGTTCTACGAAAAAGATAATATTCGCTTAAGGCGAGAAGAAGCTCATGCAAATAGGAAGAGAAAGTCCGAAGGGGCCTCGAGGGAAAGTGTCCAAAATAATGTTGCTATCAAACAATCTTTAGATAGCTCAGGGAAGTTTGAAAAGAACGTCGGCAACTAGAACGGAGGTAACAGCAATAAGAATGGAAACGACAATAGGAGGAGTAGGAACCGAGGGAACAATTCTAGCAAAAGACCTCGATTCCAAACTTTCGAAAACTATTCACCATTGAATGATACCTTGGAAAACATTTATTTGGACGCATACAACATATTGCAATACAAAAAACCACCACCCATAGACTCCACTGAAAAAGAGATCGCAACGGGAAAGTTTTGTTTGTTCCATGGAACCCACGGTCATTCCACCAATGAATGTCATCATTTAAGAGATGTAGTTGAAAGATTGCGGCAAGAAGGGAAGTTAGACGAGTACAAGGTTGCCCCAAGGGATAGGGGGCAAGGGGGACAAGCCCCGAACCAAAACCAGCCTACTTCAAAATCCACAGCCCAGCAGAAAGGTAAGGGGATCGTTATCAATACTATTATAGGCGAACCCCACATAGCTAGCCGTAGTTTCAAAGCGATGGATTTGTACGTCAATGCCGCCAAGCACTTTGAGGTAGGAGAATGCAGTAACCTCGAAGACATTACTTTAGTAAAACAACAAAAGACGATGTCAGACGACGTCATATTCCGTAGTAGAGATGATTCCGGAATTCAATCCCCAACTGAAGACCCACTGGTAATTACCACGACCATCGGCCATGCTTTAGTCCATAAAGTGTTGATAGACAATGGGAGTTCGGTCAATATTCTCTTCAAGAAAGCTTTTGAACAAATGAGACTTGAAGGAAAAAGCCTAAAGCCCTACGAAGGATGGATACGTGGCTTCAATGGGGCGTCAACGGCTCCGATGGGCTACGTAGAATTACCAGTAACATTAGGAAAGGGAGATCGCCAGAGAGTGAGGATCTTTCCATTTGTAGTTTTGGATGTAGAGTCACCCTACAACGCTTTCCTAGGTCGACTGGCCCTTGCAGAGTTTAGGGCATGTATTGCACCTTGGTGCTTGCTACTTAAATTCCCGACTGACGCAGGAATTGGGTGATGAGAGGCGACCAAGTTATGGGACGAGCTTTTTACATGTCGGAGTTGAAGATTCTAATGAAGGGGTCGAATATAGAATCTAAGGACGATTCTCCCCCTTCGAAGGAAAAATCAGCATAGCAATTAAGGGGTCCATCCCCAAGAGAGTCGCCCTTAGATGTGCTCGAGGATATAGATCCTAGAGAGGATAGAGAACCAGAGGATAGAAAGGCGACTCCCAACAAGACAACAATAGATATACCTATTGATGAGACAGGTTCAACAAAAGTACTAAAGATTGGCTCGCAACTAGATCCAATTCGAGCGAAAGAGTTAGCTGATTTCTTAATGGAAAATCTGGATGTGTTTGCCTGGACTCACACTGACATGTGTGGGATTTCACCTGCCATTATGAGCCACTCTTTATGCATTAATCCAAAGCACCCACCGGTCAAAAAGAAGAGACGAATGTTAGGCCGAGAGCGGTCAGCAGCTTTGAAGGAAGAGGTAGAGAAATTGAAGGATAATGGATTCATTAAGGATTCGAAATATCCCGAATGGATATCAAATCATGTCCTGGTCAAAAAAATCTAACGGGAAGTGGCGTACATGTATCGACTTATCTGACTTGAACAAGGCTTGTCCGAAGGATAGCTTTCCTCTTCCCAGAATTGATCAGCTAGTAGACTCGACGGCTGGACACGAGCTTTTATCATTTATGGATGCCTATTCGGGGTACAATCAAATCCCCATGGACATACCAGATCATGAGCATACAAGTTTCATCACAGACTTGGGGTTATATTGTTATGTGGTAGTGCCATTTGGATTAAAGAATGCAGGAGCCACGTACCAGCGTTTGGTCAACCGCATGTTCTATAATCAAATCGGGAAAACCATGGAGGTTTATGTGGATGACATGTTTGATATTCTTCGAAGGTATGGGATGAAGTTAAACCCCGTAAAATGATCATTTGGGGTCGCATCTGGAAAATTCCTTGGGTTTATCGTGAGTTCTCGAGGAATTGAGATAAATCCTAGTCAAATAGCAGCAATAAGGAATATTGAAGAACCACGAAAGATCAAGGATGTTCAAAGCCTAGCCGGAAAAGTTGCTGCATTGAGCAGGTTTATCTCCAAAGCCACAAATAAGTACGTACCTTTCTTCGATCTGATAAGATGAGGAAAACAAAATTTTGAGTGTACCCCTGACTGTGTGGAGGCTTTCTGGAATTTATTAGACTTATTAGAAAAGCCTCCAATATTATCAAAACCTGTGGAACATGAGGATTTGTTTGTCTACCTAGTGGTATCATCTCATGCCGTCAGTACAGCATTAGTACGTGAAGAGGATAAAGTCCAGAGGCCTGTATACTACGTGAGCAAGAAGCTAGCTGCTGTAGAACGTAACTACTGAAGATAGAAAAACTTGCTTATAGCCTCCTGATTGCTTCCCGCAAACTTCGTCATTAATTTTAGGCTCACTTGATAGTTGTATATACCGATCAACCTTTAAGACAAGTGTTACAAAAACCCAAAGCATCGGGGCGGTTACTTAAATGGAACATCAAGCTGAATCAATTCGATTTAAATTTTCAGCCACAGAGATCAATAAGGGGGCTGGCATTGGCCGACTTTATAGCCGAATTCACAATTCCCGAAGAGGAAACAGTGGGTGACAAGGTGGTTACTTTGGACCAAGAGTTAGAGCTTAGTCCGTGGAAGCTATATACGGACGGAACCAAAAATGATCGAAGGTCAGGCGCCGGAGTTGTTTTAATAACTCCTGAAGGATGATCTATTTACTATGCATTGCGATTAGAGTTTGCTGCTACCAATAACGATTCCGAGTATGAAGCCCTTATTGCCGGGCTGAAACTCGCCAAAGAACTAGAGGTGAAGACACTAAATATATGCTGCGATTCCAAGATAGTTGTATTCCAGGTACGGGAGGAATTTGTTGCTAAAGGACCTCGACTCGTTACTTATCTCAAAAGGTAAAGGAGTTGCTGGCTAGTTTGGAGCATTACATCATAACGCATATTCCAAGAACAAAAAATCAGAAAGCAGATCGGTTGGCAAAATTAGCAAGTTCTGATACTCCTGAAAAAACTGAAATGGTTCTGATAGAGATTTTGGAATCACCGAGTTTCGACCTGATGGAAGTGGAACTAGCTTTGGAAGTTGATCCAGAGAGAGAATCATGGATGACACCGATCAAGAATTTTCTCAAGAATGGAACCCTCCCATTGAAGAAAAGCAAAAGACAAGCTGTAAAACGTAAGGCTGTAAGATACATTTTACAGGATGACATCCTTTATCGCCAAGGGTTTTCAATGCCCTTACTACGGTGTATCGCGCATGACGACATCAAACGTGTACTGCAAGAAGTACATGAAGGTGAGTGTGGGGACCACACCGGGGACCAAACCCTAGCAAAGAAAGTATTACGGTATGGATATTTTTGGCCTATCGTGAACAAAGACGCGACTGATTATTCATGATGCTGCAACAGATGTCAAAGATTTGCCAAGATTCCCAGAGCATCTCCGACTCAGCTCAAGTCGATGGTAAGCCCATGGCCGTTTGCCATGTGGGGAATTGATATTATTGGAGTGTTACCTATTGCCAGAGGGGGAGCAAAGTACGCGATCGTCGCCGTGGACTATTCCACGAAATGGGTAGAAATCGAACCTTTAACAACAATCATGGAAAGAAAGGTGATTAGTTTTGTGGTCAGAAACATTATTTGTTGATTTGGGATACCGAAGACCATCATAACTGATAATGGGACACAGTTTGACAACGTCGAGTTCAGAAACGTCTGCCAGAAGTACAAGATTTATAAACGATACACTGCTGTAGCTCACCCGCAGCCAAATGGCCAGGTCGAAGCAATAAACAAGGTTATTAAATCTATTCTCAAGAAGCGGTTGGAGCGGGCCAAAGCCAAGTGGGTAGATGAGTTGCCACTAGCTTTGTGGGCCCACAGGACAACCTTTAAGACGGCCACTGGTAATACTCCCTATTCACTATCCTTCGGGTCAGAAGCAGTAATCCCGGTAGAATTGGAAGTCCCTTCTCATCGAGTCGCATTATATGACCCGATGACAAATAGAACACTCCTCCTAGAGTCTCTTGATATGGTTGAAGAAAAAAGAGACGAAACAGACTTGCGTGCCTCGAGACATCGACATCAAGTAGCATGTTATTATGACCGGAAAGTTCGCTTCAAAACCTTTGAACCAGGAGACTTAGTATTGATACGTGTCTTCCCGCCTTCAACCCAATTGGGTCCAAAATGGGAAGGGCCATACACCATCCAACGGAAGTTTGATACAGGAGCATTCAAGCTAACGACCGTGGATGGTGAAGATATTCCCAGAGCTTGGAACGCTCAACACTTGTGACGACACCTGAGCTAAATATGAAATGTCTTCCTTTTTGTTTTTATAAGCTATGTAAAAAGGCACGACTTGCCTTAAAAAGTTTATTTATATGAACAAAGGATTATGAAGTGGATGTAGGCTACGACTTAGCTGAACCAATATAAAAATATCGTGTGTCGTTTACTTTCCTGCATTATTTATATCTTCAACCATTATTCTGTCATGACAATGAAATACAAAAAATTAAATCAAATTTCAAAAATTGGAGATAACCTATGTGCAGGAACAAAAAAAAGACCGTTTGCGTGATAAGATGCAAATAATGGGAAGATGACATTCCTGACTCTAACCCTCATGAAACGAGAGATAGTATAAAGGATGGGAAGACGACGTCCCTTGAGACGTGAAGGTGCACCCCGATAAGAGACCACCTCAGCAATACTCTAACCTAGTTATTAGATAGGAGAGTATCAAGATGCTAAAAAGAATAAGCATCAACGACGAAAAGAATCCGTCAGAGAATCTGGGGCATCTGAATTTTGAATTTAATCAATCTTGAGTAAGTCTTAATCAGTTATCCAAGATTGATTGGGGGCATATATATGTACACATGTTCCCCTTAATAATGACTTTATTATATAACTATGATATGACATGCTGTTCATTTGCATTTTTACTTAAATATTGAATTTACGAATATCAGACATTGCAGGGAGCAAACCACTTTATTCACAAACATGTGAGTTTATACAGGAAGGCTAAGCAAAAGATGCGAGGGCCGCACTCACTACAATAATAGCGGACCAGTGGAATATCAAAATAAAATAAAACAAAGCGCATTATCACTTGGGCTTTGGAGTAGACTTGGACATTTTGGCAGCCTTAAGAGCATTTCTAGCTTCTTTTTCAGCATCAGACATGAGACGCTTTGGCTTCTTCTTCTCTGTAGTTGAAGTACCAGAATCGGTAGATTTCTTCCTAGGAGTCAGAACACTGGAATCAAGAGAAGATTTGTTAGCAAGCTTTTCTGTAATTGACCTAGTTGAAAGCTTAACAACTAAGATCTATCTAGCATCCACCACTGCAAGGGCTTAAGGCTTTCGGGGTTTAATTCCTCAACTTTCAGCTGCATGCGCTTGTCTTGTTCGGTTTTCATTTCAGCCAAAGTCATGTGATCAGCATTTTTCGAATCCCCATTATAGAAACATCAGGATCTTCTTCATGCCCCTCGTTACCATTGTCGTCTTTCAGAGCGTCTATCATTTCATCATCATGAGAAGTGTCTGCCTTAGGTGGTTCAGCTTCCCCTCCGGATTCGACGATGGTTGCCTTATCCTGTCCTCCCTAAGCCTTTTCCATGGATTCTTCCTCAATGGTGGTTCCCCGAGGCTCATCAGTCTTCTCGGCAGGTTCAACACCTACCGAATGAGAATCAACAGTTATCAACTCCGAAGAAAATAAAGAATCCTCGATCGATTGCCCAATGATGTGATGAAAGGTGGAGACGGCCTTGACGAATTGAGGAGAAAAGGGGAAATACCTTCTGATGATTTCTCAATTGGGACGGCTACCGTCTCTGATGCTGATTCGGGTATAGGAGATAAAAGAGACGCTCTAGGAATTCCCGGATTCTCGGGATCATACCCCTCGACTCCAGTAGCTTCGGCGGTAGCAGAAGAAGAACCAACTTCAAGGATATTCTTTTCTTTGGCCAGACATTTCTCCTCCTCCATGGCAGCAGCAATAAGGCGATGCCCCTCGGCCAGATGTACCAGTTCATCATCTCTCAGATACTTCTCCATGAGTTTGTCTTCATCTACGAAGTCTACCTTAAGTTCCTCTTTTTCCCATTCGATGATTTGACTCCATACTTGAACTAAGGTAGTCGGATAGTCTTCGATCCAAGAGATGTTTCGACAACAGATTATGTGTGCAAAGAATTCAATCATTAGTTCGCCAAAGCTGTGCAATTCTTCTTGAGCCTCTGATAGCTTTTTATGAGTTTCTTCAGCAGACTTAATAGCACTATCCACATTACCCTCAGCTAAGGAAGCCCTAGTCTCGGCTTCTATTAACTTGGACTCCAAGTTAGTATTTCGTTTCTCCAGCTCGACATTCTTCCTTGCTAACTCGGCTTTTTCTTGCTCAAGAGTATTGTAAGCCAGTTGCATTTTGACACTATTTGACTTAGCGTCTTCCGCTTGTTTCTTCAACTCCAAACTCTCTTGAATGTGAGATTCCAGCAAGTTATGATAATGCTTTTGTTATTCCTCAAATTGATTTTTGAAGTTGTTGGCATCTCGTTGAGCAATGCCAAGTTGAGCCTGTGTATCTTCTAAGTCCTTCTCCAGATTTTTCAAAACATTCTCATCAGAATCTGTAGCCTTCTTCATTGCATCAACGTCTGTAATTAAGTCCCAAATGATTCTGGAGAGATTGCATGAATACTTGTACATCTCCGAGTATTGTTTCTCAACTTTGTCAATATTTGCCTTAGCCTCATCTGCCCACTTTGAAGAAATAGGCTCAAGTGCGGGTATGAAAGTTAGATTCTCAAAATAGTGATCTGAGAACTCCTTCTCCAGATATGCCAGTTTAGTTTTGGAATCAGCATCCAGCGGTGGGGGTTTGCAGTATGATAGTTCAATGTGTTTCCGCTTAGCAGGGACGATGGCTGCATCGCCTTTTCCAGATCGCTTCTCAGAAGCTTTGTGCTTGTCTGGCGAATCAATGTGTTTCGGTGGACTTTTTTCTCGATTATATTTATCTTGGGGAGAACTTCAATCTTTGGATTGTGATGTTTCTTCCCCACGACGACTTTGGTGGCTCTTATACCTGTCTGGATCTGACCGGACAGGAGAAGGAGAGCGTGAAGTGTGAGGTCGATAAGAATCATGAGGCCTTTTTTCATCTCTTCCTCGGCTCTCACGGCGATCATGCTCGGTGTCAGAAGGAGGTCTAGACATGCTACGGCGAATTTTCCTGACATCATAGTAAGGGCGAGACATTGTACCTACACAACAATATAAGTGGATTTCATAATCAATGTTCACATAAGACATGAGTGCTGTGACATGCGGTGCTAATGTGTTATGTGCATCCTAAGTGGTGTTCCCCCCAAACAAACCCGAGTCTGAAGCCAGACTAGCATGAGCGGGCTCTTTGGCCTTCACGGGAGTAGTCTCCTCTGAAGAAGTGAAGGTTAAAGGATTCGTGCCAAAGTCCTCTGAAGTATAGATAGTTTCAGGCAGGGGAAGATTTCCTAAACACTTAAATGTGGAATCGTCGGTAGTAGGAGCATCTCCTTGAGAAGAATCTAGTGGTAGCTCTTTAGGGGATGTTGACTTCACAGGAGAAATAGCGTCATCAGGGATGGTATACCATTCTTTGTGCTTTTTAGCTATGTTGGCTAATTCATCATCCTGAGTTGAGGATGGAGAAGGAGGAGTCCTAAGATGTATTGTTGGACCTTTCGATCCCTCGCTCGTCTCAGGAATAATGTTGACCGGGGTATATACACATATGGACCCGTCCCATGACCTATACTACGGGTAATAGATAGTAACCTGTGATGATGGAGATACTCATCCTTAAGAACTTCGTCTATGGTCAAGAATTTTTGGTCACCATTGAGCAGTCGATGCAAACGATCAAAATATAGTTTACCCGATATTTGCTTTGGGTTATCAACTGCGAATGAAAAAGAAAGCAAATTAATGTGTTGGCATGAGCATTTAAAATTGAAATCTAGAAAGTCGATGCTTTACTTGATTTGGTCTATCTCCTGGCGCACCCCGGCTGCTGTCTGATATAAAACCATTCAAGTTTAGAATCACCAGCCTTGCTGCTAAATGGAGCAGTAATAATTTTCCTTTTTGGGACTGATTCAAAATATGAGAAGGAGGGAGTTTCTTGAGTCTAATGCTTGAAATTATAAAAAAAATTGACGTCATTGATGGTACGCTCTATACCTAAAATTTATTTGTATGCTATATACAAGGTGTATAAATAAGCATAAGAGTTGGGATGTAATTGCATGTGGGAAATCCGCATCTATCTCAGAAAATCGACGACAAAAGGCGGAAACGGTGGAATAGCCCCAACCAGACACATCAATCGGGTAATTTCCATAAATCTTTTCAGTGGATTGTGGGGGCAATCTGTTTTCAATGGCACCAGGATATCTCTTTTTAATATCCCGTGCTTTAGACATATTCAGACAAGTCTATCATCATCGATCGTCGACTCAACAGAATCTTTGGGTAACTCCAATATAGTGGCAGATTCAAACTCGTCGGGAGCATGATCATCTCCTATCCCTCCTTCCTCTTCATCACCAAGAGAAACTTCACTACCAGAAGATATTTCAGTATTGTATGCTTCCACTTCATAATCTGGGCCCTCATCATCCCATTCAGTGTCTGAGGGAGAGGATATGTCATCAAGAGTGATTTTCTCGGAAGTTTCTGCGACTTCTCTCTTTTCTGCTAACCTAGACGAACGTCCCTCTGCCATGGTCGCTAAACTACTGAAGGAGTAGTAACATAAGTTAGAGTAAAATAGCTCGTATCCCCCCGTGCATATGTGTGAACTAAGGTGTGTACAGTGTGTGCAAGAGATACAAAGTAAATACGTAAGAGCATAATGCAGAAGTTTGGAGAAGCAATAATGTTCACAATAGTCTTAGATGTTTGCTCATATCCATAAGGCACTATCCTAACTGTTCATTAAGTTATAAGTCATGGCAGACATTGATTGGGAAAGTAGGATATGTCTTGTGTATTGAGTTAAATGATTTCAATTCGGTTCGGGCGCATATGTCAGGACCGGATCAGACACCTCATGAAGAAAAGGGGTTCGGGTTGAGGGAAACATCATGTTTGGTTCAGAGCAGAAGTTAATGCCTTACAGGAAAAAATGGTTTGGTTCGGAAATGGGTTCTCTAAGAAGTCCGGATCGGTTCAAGTATTCATGTTTTCCCTTGTCTATTTCTTCCGTTCTGACCCGAACTAGTCGGACATACCTAGTTTCTCTCCTCCTAATTCTTGCTCCGACCCGACCTGATCAGATGAACCTCTCTTTCTCCTTCGCTCTTATGCCTCTTCACCCGAACCGATCCCATACCTCCTTCTCTTCTTCTTCATCCTCTCTATCTCTCAACCAACACCAAACCCAGATTTATCCCAAAAACTGAATCAAAACCAAGTGTATATGTGTCGGCCTGGCCAATGTTAGATCGTAACCTCCACCGTTACTGCCTCAAGATGGCGACGAGGCCATCAACGACGATTGCAAGAGGGAGGAGGCCACGGCATCAAGATCAAATAAATACCCAAATCACTCAAATTATCCACAAATCCTAATTGAAATCAGCCGTGACAGAGTTAATTGAAATTATAAACCTACCTATATGTTCGATTTGAAGATTAGAACAAGAATTCTGAAGTTTTTGAGAGTTAGAGTTTTTGATTCTCTGTGCAAAACGTAGAAAGCGACAGGAATGAAAAGTAAATGAGAAAGAAATGGAAAATGATGAATTTATATATAAGTGGAGTGGCCCTTTGTATTCCTGCCAACGTGTCCCCCCATTTCGATCGGACTGGAAGACAGGCCCACGATGATTTGGCCCATTGACGTAACGACGCCGATAATAGGAAAAACCATCTGAATCGGATCCGAACCCAAGCATAACTGCGAGTGTTGATTTAATAAATGAATGAAAACTCAAAGAAAAATATACATACTAAAGTTTACCTGGAAGAGCTGTTGGACATCAAGCGGAGTTCTCAGAGTTATTTGAAACAAAGGGAGAAATTGGAACATTCTATGGTGTATATGTAGGCAACAAGAGATATGACTTTAAGAAGCAACGCGTTTCTACAAACGCATGGGAGCGACTATTCAACGATTCCAACTCAGAAATCAATGGTCAGATAATGTCAGAGCACGCTCCATCTTCAATAGAAGCGTCCTTTAAGGGGGCAAAATGTTAGCCTACTTCGTGAACTAGGCTACACAAAGTTAAAGGATTATTTAAGTGAAGAATATTGACCAAGAAATGCACCCTTTTAGAAGTCCGGCTCAGATCGGATCCCAGTTGTCAAGCCAAGATCATTGTGAAGCACAAGACAAAGCCACGGGGGCATAACCGGTTCGGAGCGGAAAGACCCGATCCGCTCCTTTCTCCTTGCATACTCAATCCGCCCTTCCATTCTTCCACCAAAACCGATCCGATCCCCTTGTTGCTAGTACCCCCGATCCGAACCCAGAGTCATGATAGTTTCACTCCATGTTTCCCTTAAGATTCGGAGCAGTTATGCCCACGTTCTACCCATGTTTGCTACTAAACTGATGTGTTGTCATTCCCATATTCCATCCGAACCCGAAAGTGATCGGATGGAGGCCACGTGGATCCGAACCGAAGCCATCCCAGGAGCATTTTTCACTATAAATACACCATCACGAGGCATTTGGAAGGATCTTTTGGCATTTTTAGAACTCAAACTCCTTTTCTATCCGAATTTCATCAACTTATTCAGATTACAATCATCTTTTGAATCATATTGTGAAGGAAATTGAGTGAATCAATGTTTCGTATAAGTGAAAATTGAGTGAGAATCGTTGTTGTATTTGCATTCAAGACATCAATTCAAAGAGTAAAAGTGGACGTAGGCTATTCAATGTCGAACCACTATAAATTATGTGTTTTCTCCGCTTTTTGATTTCATTTCAGTAGAATCATTATTCGTTTGGGTATTAGAGCCAATTTTGGATCTAATAGTTACATACTCTTTGATATACATGCCTCCTTGCTTAAGTGCCGAAAACCCTTCCATTTGCATACTTTTCTCGGCTTGGGAAAGAAATTTCATCTTGAGTCTCTGTCAGAAATCATCCCAAGTCTTGACTGGACATCCCGCATGTGTCATTTCCCACCAGAATGAAGCCTAATCTTTCAGTAGCCAAACGACCAACTAAATTTTCCTACGATCGTCAACCTAAAAAATCCAAAACGATTCCTCTGTCTCTTTATGCTAATTCCTTGCTTCTACAAAAGTCTCAGTTCCTCAGAATGGCTTTCCTCTCATAGCACAAAAAATCCTTGCATACCTTAGAGACATTGTCATCTCGCGGATGAGGAGGAGGAACTGCGGCTGCAGCTGGGGGAGGGGCGTCTGCTTGGCCTTCGGCAGGCAACGAAGCCTCAAGATACCTACGGAACCAAGCCGGTATCTAAATGCCCTCGAGAATATTAGGTTCCTCAGATATGATGAAAAGAAAATGAAAAGGGATTCAAAAAGAGAATCGAAAGATATTTCATATGGTTTTGGGGAATATGTTTTTTTCAAAACAGACTTTTCTTTTAAAAATGCTTTCTTTTAAAAATTCTTTTTTTAAAATAATTTTCAAAATCTTTTGTTTGATCTGGTAACCTTCAGCTCTGATACCAAGTGTCATACCCCAAGTCCGTTAATGTCACTCTTTATTAGAATGCATTAAGTTTCATGAAGCGTTATAGGTAAACAGAAACATCAAAAGACAAATATAAAGTAATAGCGGAATTCAAGACTTTATTAAATAGAAATCATCGTGGTCCAAAACCCAGTTACATCATAAGTATGAAATATAGTAAACCTAATACATCGATTTAAAACTTTTGTCTCGTACTAAAACCATCAGAGTACAATAATATATAAAAAGCATAGTCCCCAAAATATAGCCATATCGGGGAAGACAAGAAATCAAAGAGGTACATCTAAGCAGCTCCAAAAAGAATGAAAGAGAGAATCCAAGTCAATCCTGAGTATTACCACCCTGAGAACCTGAGGGGAAAACAAAAGACAGAGAAAAGGAAACAAAATGGGTTAGACATAAAGTCTAACATGTCCACTTAATTTTATCATATAAATAAGTAAAAGCATCATGACATGCGTATAAATTGGGTGAGAGATAATAGTATAATAAGATAGGTATAACAGAATGAGCAGGATAAGCAGAACAAACAGAACAAAATAGGTTACGTGTAACACCCCGTATTTTCTATAAACATTAAAGTAACGAATTAAAGAATAAATAGTTACAAATGTGAGAATTAAGGGAAACAAGTTACTCCATTGCGTTCGTCTCAGAATTCTGCTTGAGATAGAGTCCGAGTTTGCGTAAATCGGAATCTGTATGAAGGATTTATGACCTTCAGAAGATTCAAGAATTTAAAATAAACAGCTCAGAATAAAGTTCAGAAAATTCAAAATTCAAAATCAGAAGCAGAAGCGGGATGGGCGGGAAATTTCCCGCCCAAGGCCAGGTCGACCAGGAGGTCGACCAGGGGGTCGACCTCCCCCCCATACAGGTCGACCGGGGGGTCGACCTCCCCTTCGGGTCAAATCTGAAATCTGATGTGTTTTCTCCTGTGACGAAATGCTATGTCATTAGGGCTTGTGTGGCACGTTCTGGTTGGTTCACTTAGGTTTGAATGGCTTTGACTTTCTCTAGGTTAATCTAACGGCTCCTATTAAATCAAACTTCTATATAAGCAACCTAAATCTAAACCCTAAAGCCACACAAAAATAATCCTAAGACCGTCATGCTGTCAGTACTTAGCCTGGAATAACCGCCGTTCTCCTTCAACTAGAAAGAAAGTTAGGAATTACAAATCAAGTCTAATTCAACTAAGAGAATTCAACGTCTACAACAAAGGAGAGTTATTCAATTTCAGAATACAGATCCCATAACTCAAGACTAGCCTCCTTTTTTGTAAGTCCAGTTATCATTTAGACCTAAATGATATTGGAATTGTGACTAAATAACTGGATGTAGAACATCGCCTAATGTAAATCTATGCCTATCCTTTTTGTTAAAACTGAATTGATTAAGACCATGACCCTTATCATGTTTGTGATCATGTTGTATGTAATATAATGATAGATGTTAAATGCTTTGCAATAAATCCATATGTTGTATAATTCGTCAATGACATATTATATTGTATACTTTGGCGATGACATAAATTATAATTTGGCGATGGCATATCATATTGTGTAATTTGGTGATGACATACCATATTGTATAATTTGGCAATGGATATCATATTGTGTAATTTGGTGATGACTTTCCATATTGTATAAATTGGCGGTGGATATCATATTGTGTAATTTGGCGATGACATACCATGTTGTATAATTTGGTGATGACATTTCATGTTGCATGATTTGGTAATGACACCTATATGTTTTATGACAAGTTTGGGAAATTTTCTATGTTTATGCAAGTTCAAGCATGTTCACATATATGACCAAAAATACATGCTAATATGATTAGATTCATGTTAGATTTGATCCAACTAATTTGCAAAGTTCACAACCACATTCCTAATTTTAAGTTTATATAGTTCTATGTAAAACCCCTATTTCATGATTCATGTTGAGTAGATCTAAATTTGCAAGTTCATAGTTGAACGTATATTGTTCAATGCCAAGTTCATATGATAAATGTGTAGTTAGATCCATATTATTATGATGTTGGAATTATTACATGTTCCTCTTTTTCCCCTTTTGTGTATAAGTTAGGCAATGTATCGAGCCTAACATTTTATATGATTCATGCGAACGTTTAACGGGGGTAAAGTTGGGGAAAAATATGAAATTACATATAATTGCATATTTGGCTCATGAACATGTAATGTTTTATGGCATAAAGTGATATAAATTTTTATACCTAAAATTATGAACTTGATTTAAAGGGAAAGTGGGGCTTGACTTGAATGGCAATAATTTACATATAAATATAAAGAGGTAAATATGTAAATTTAGGAAAGACGAATATGCCTAACCCGAGGTTAGATTGAGTTAGGGTATAAGACTGCCCAAAACCGCCCAGCACATCGAACAACCATAACAATATATATCTAATGTAGAAGGTTAGTGCATCGAGCCCAAGAGAACCCGAGGTTAGACTGAGTTGCGGTGTAAAACTACCTGGACCCGACCGGCACATCCAGTAACAGCAACAATACTTGTCTAATGTGAGTGGTTGGTGCTTTAATAAATGGATTAAAGCTAAGTCAGGAATGGTAGGGTTAAGTTAATTACGACAACACTTATCCAATGCAATATGTTAACTAAACTGATGGGTGGGGTTAGGTTAACTTGGAAACTTAACCAATTTAACATGCTGACTAGGAAACCCTAGTAACGTGGACCCATTTCAGCAGTAATCCACATAGATGTATCATGGTACCCTGAACTAGGCAGGTTGGGGCACGATTACTAAGCTGATTATAAGTGGTCGAAACAATGGAGGTTGGTGCGTCAGTGTAGGTTCCGACGGAGTACGGCGTGCACGTACTCCGGAGTGGAAAAAGCAAGCACTGGGCATCAGTAGTTATACACTGTGCATCTTGAATTGTGTCGGGTTGCCACCATAGGATTTGATACACCCCATGGTGGGACCAGCACAGGTATCTACAATCGAGCGGGGCCATAGGACACAAGTAGTAAATGCGTGCGAGTAGGAGCCGATCAATGAAAAGGGATCGCTGGGTTTGAACTCATGACATGGTTGAAATATCTAGTAGGTGCCGAGAATTTGGACATGAGTGCAGTAGTATGATTAGTTTATCTTACCTTGTTTACCTTGCCTTATCCTATGTTAGCTTATTTCCTTGTTATTGTCTTGTGTCCAGCTTATTCAAGTCATGGTTCTCTTATCAGTTTACATGCTGAATAATCACTGGACTTACCAGACTTATGTCTGAACCATTTTTCTTTCGCTCTCTTTTCTTCCGTCCCCCCCCAGGTACCCAAGGAGGGAATAGCTCAGCTTAATTTGGACCGTTCATCTTTCCAAGGTTGAAGACTCTGTGATGTATAGCTTGGAACCTCTTATCTATGGTTATGCTTTGGACACACTAATACTTGGGGATTTATGCAATTTTATTTTGTTTTATGCTTCTTTAGGTAATAATCAAGACAAAGATTTTGATGTAGTGATTTGGAAGTTGGTTTGAAACAGTTTGCTGTAATGTTTTGTTATGAACCACGTTTGAAATAAAGTTAGTTTTTCTGCTGCTTATATATATCTGTCTTGTAAATTATCTGTGTCTTTTACCTATAATGCTCCACCAAAGTTAAGGCATTCCCTTTGTGAGTGACCTTAACGGAGGTGGGGTGTTTCACTTGGTATCAGAGCAAAGGTTTACCAAATCAGATAAAAATTTTGAAAACTATTTTTCAAAAAGAAGTATAAAGAAGCATTTTCAAGAAAAAGTGTTTTATTTTAAAAAAGGCATAATCCCTCAAAGCCATATGCACTATCTTTTCATCCTTTGTTTTGAATCTTTCCTTTTTCGTTTCAGCATGTCCGGGGATCTTAACCTTCCATAGGGCCTGCCGGTACCTAGCTGGTTCAGATGGTACCTAGAGGCTAGCGCTAATGCCACAAGCCCAGCAGACGTTCCTCCTCCCCCAGCTGCTGCGGTTCCTCCTCCTCCTCCTCGTGCAAATGGTTTCTTAAAAATATGTAGGTACTTTCAAGCCATAGGTGGAAAGAACTTCAATCGAAATGAATCCTTCGTGGAAGCAAGAAACTAGCTCAAGGAAACTGAGGATTTATTCGATATCTTCGAAGTGGATAATAGGCAGAAGATACGGTTGGCGGTATGGTTGCTCAAAGACGAAGCTTCCTATTGGTAGGAAGTCACTAACGCTAAAAGACCAGTTGAAACTTGGATGGATTTTAGAATGAGGTTTGAAATGAAATTCCTCTCACAAGCTGAACGAAGCTTATAAATGGAGAAGTTCTTAGCTCTCAAATAGGGAAGTATGTCGGTCAAGGAATACGTTAACCAATTCTACCAACTGGCTAGGTTCGGATTAGAGTTAGTAAACACTCCACATAAGAAGGCTCTCTATTTTGTGAAAGGATTGAATGAGCCACTGCACAGTGTAGCTATGTCCTATATACCTACGGGTGCAACTTATGAGACACTGTTGGACATGGCGCTGTTACAAGAAGAAGATAAGGTTGGCAAGAAGGAGACAAAGGTGGAAGCATCTCAGGATAAGAAAGGGGTAGGATCACAAAGCAAGACGACAGATTCCAGGAAAGGCGGGAAGAACAACAAACCCCGTGACAAAAGGAAGTGTAATTTTTGTGGCATTCCTGGACATCTGGTTAAGGACTGCAGAAAGAAGAAGAGGAAGATGGGTGGTTGTTTCCATTGCGGCGAGACAGGACACATGGCTAGGGACTGCCCAAGAAAGCAAGGGCAAGGGCATAGAGCTGGATCTATTTCTGGAGGGCAGGTTCACGCTCTCTTGGCACCTCCGCAAGAACGAGGTAGAAATGTTTCTGTGGAGAGTTTAGTTTATCTTTTTGATCATCCTGTTCGTACACTCTTTGACTCTGGCACATCGCACTCTTTTATATCTGCTGCTTTAGTTGAATCTCTGCACCTAGACACCAGTTTAGTAGAGGATCCTTTGGTTGTTTCAAATCCAATTGGGGGCTCAACTTATTTGTCAATGATTTGTTTCGATTTGGAAATTTCTATACTAAGTATGGGGTTTAGATGCAATGCCTATGTTTTGGGCTTCACGGGCTATGGGTTGATTCTAGGCATGGATTGGCTATCCAGTAATGGTGCCATCCTCGATTGTGAAAAGAGAGTGGTTAGACTCATGACTCGCCTCGTTAACACTCTCGAAATATCTTGTAATCCCATGAACTCTGTTATGCTTAGCTATCCAGAATCTCTTGATGCGTCTATTGAGAATTTGCAGTCTGCTGGAGTAGTCCGTGAATACTCAGATGTCTTTGAAGAGGTGAAGGGGTTACCTCCGAAGCGGGAGATAGACTTCAGCATATACCTCGTTGATAATGCAAAACCCATTGCTTTACCAGTTAGACACATGGCTCTAAGGGAGAGGAAAGAACTCAGTAAGCAAGTTAAAGAGTTGCTTGAGAATGGGTTTATAAGGCGGAGTATTTCTAAATGGGGTGCTGCAGTAATGTTCGCAACTAAAGCAGACAGTTCGCTTCGCCTATGCATTGACTATCGGGAGCTAAACAAGTTGATCAAAAAGAATAGGCATCCACTCTCAAGAATAGATGACTCGTTCGATCAGCTTGTAGGTGCGTCTGTTTTCTCCCAACTAGATTTGGCTATCGGGTTTCATCAGCTAAGAGTGGCTGAAGACAGTATCGATAAGACTGCGTTCAGAACCCCGGATGGTTTCTTCGAGTGGCTTGTCATGCCTTCCGGCTTGACAAACGCACCCACTTATTTCGTTGACTTGATGAGCAGGGTGTTTAGGGAGTTCCTCAATAAGTTTGTGGTGATCTTCGTAGATGACATTTTGGTTTTCTCAAAGAGTGAGGAAGAGCATGCTCGGCATTTGAAAGAAGTTATGGATACTCTTCTAGCACATCAGTTGAAAGCCAAATTCTCCAAATGCCACTTCTGGAGAGAGGAAGTAAGATTTCTTGGACATGTGGTATCCAAGGAAAAGTTAGTTGTGGACCCCACAAAAGTAGTTGCGATGCAAGATTGGAACGTTCCACGGAATGCAACCGAAGTCCGAAGCTTCCTCGGGCTAGCGGGCTTTTACCAAAAATTCATCGAAGATTTTGCGAAAATCTCAGCTCCGCTTACAAAATTGACGAAGAAGAACCTAACTTTCAATTGGGATTTGGATTGCGACATTGCTTTCCAACGATTAAAGAGAGCTCTAACAACAGCCCCAGTTCTGACATTACCGGATGGGAGCAAGATGTTTACCGTATACACGGATGCATGTGGTATGGGACTAGGTGCTACCTTGATGCAAGAGGGGAAGGTAGTAGCTTATGGAGGCAGACAATTGTAAGTACACGAGAAAAACTACCTAACCCACGATCTAGAGTTGGCTTCCATCGTCTTTGCACCTAAGTCTTGGCGTCATTATCTACTATGTGAGAAGTTTGAATTGTATACTGGCCATAAATCGTTGAAGTAACTTTTCTCGTAGAAGTATCTTAACTTGAGGCAACAAAGGTGGATGGAATTCTTAGCACCCTCCGATTTCGAGATTTCCTATACCCCTAGCAAGGGCAATGTAGTAGCAGACGCCTTAAGTAAAAAGAAGCTGACCTTAAGCCCTCTCTTTGTTGAAAGGCAGAGCTTAGAGTACATAGCAATTTTGTCTTTAGACTCTCCATCGATCATGTGACTGGTTTGTTAGCATCACTAGAAGTGCGGCCTACTTTTTTGGACTCAATAGGAACCGCGCAACATGAAGACCCTCAGCTAGTTGATGTGATGGACAAGCTAATTAGGGGTGAGACTTCTAGTAACCTCAATAGATACTCCATCGATGATAAGGGTTGGTTGAGGCGGGATGGAAGGCTATGCGTCCCAGAAGCAGTGGATTTGGTGAAGAAGGTACTCGAAGAGGCACATCATTCCAAGTTGACCATACACCCAGATGGAGACAAAATGTATAAAGACGTAAAAAGAGTTTTCTTATGGAACAGCATGAAGAGGGATGTAGCTAAATTCGTCGCTAAGTGTTTGATATGCCAACAAGTCAAGGCGGAGCAAAAGAAGCCTGGTGGTTTGCTTCATCCTCTAGAAGTCCCACAGGGGAAATGGGATAACATTTCAATGGACTTTATTGATGGGCTACCTAGGTCAAGAAGGGGCAATACCAGTATTTGGGTAGTAGTGGACAGGCTCACAAAAAGCGCTCACTTTATACTCGTTAAAAGTAGGAGGACGACCTCATCTTTAGCATCCATTTATCTTAAAGAGATAGTTCGACTCCATGGGATACCCTCCAGCATTTTGAGTGACCGAGATCCTATCTTTACGAGCGAGTTTTGGAAAAGCTTGCAAGAGGCTGTAGGCACACAGCTATGCTTAAGCACGGCCTATCACCCCCAAACCGATGGTCAGACGGAAAGGGTGAACAGAGTATTAGAAGACCTCTTGAGATTATGCATTCTTGATTTTGGAGGAACATGGGAAGATCATCTCCCTTTGGTGGAGTTTGCCTACAACAATAGCTACAAAGCCACCATAGGCATAGCACCCTTCGAAGCTTTATATGGAAGACCATGCCGATCACTAGCTTGTTGGTGGGAGTCTACAGACAAGCTCATACTTGGACCAGATATGATTAGAGAAAGTGAACTTGATACGAAGAAGAATGAAGACTGCCCAAGATAGACAGAAGTCCTACGCAGATAAAAGAAGGACCAACCTTGAGTTTGAGGTTGGGGACAGCGCTTTCCTTAAAGTATCTCCTTTGAGGAATGTCGTTCGCTTCGGATCTGCAGGAAAGTTGGCACCAAGATTTGTAGGGCCGTTTCCTGTCATTGAGAAGATTGGGAAGATGGCTTACAGAGTAGAGCTGCCCGAAAGATTGGCTGGAGTTCATAATGTCTTTCACGTTTCTCACCTACGGAAGTGCTTACACGAGTCTGCGGAAGTGGCGGAACCAAGCATATAAGAGGATGTAGAAGTAGAACGAGAGATGACTATGAGAAGAGTTCCAACTCGTATCTTGGTTACAGAAGTCAAAAAGCTACGCAACCGCGAAGTCAAACTTGTTAAAGTTCAATGGAGTGACGCTGAGAAAGACGCGACTTGGGAGACTGAGGCCAAGAAACGCGTAGCCTACCCTTTTCTTTTTGAGGGTACATCTTTGATCTCTTTTTCCTTAAGTTTGTTCATGCTCGTATCTATACTTTTAGTATTTTTCCTCAGTGCTATCCTCGATCCTTAGGTGGAAACCAATGGATGTAAACATGTATCTGAAACATGTTATGATTGATGGTTGCAAGTGGATGCTAGTAGTTGCTCCTGGATGCATATACACACACATTAGGTGTTAGATCGGCTCAGTCACTTTCATATTGCATATGCATATATTTGTTTGTATATGATTGAAACTTGATGTGTTATCATATGGACGTTGCATTTGTATGAATGATTGTGCACTCATGTATAAAGTATGGTTAGGGATGATTGCATACATAATGGACTCGTGGCACCGACATGACCTGCATTAAGGAGGTCAACTGAATCAGTGGACCGCCTGATTTTTGCATTAGATAAGGACATGTACACACACTATGCATATGATCATGAAGCATTAGAAGTCTTTTTAAGGACAATGGATGCCTGTGTTTGATGGATGAGTAGATGGACGATTGGATGGTAGGATATACGTTCTTCTTGACTCGAAGATTTCGGGGACGAAATCCTTTAAGGAGGGGAGAATGTAACACCCCGTATTTTCTATAAATATTAAAGTAACGAATTAAAGAATAAATAATTACAAATGTGAGAATTAAGGGAAACGGGTAATGCAATTGCTTTCGTCTCGGAATTTTGCTTGATATAGAGTCCGAGTTTGCGTAAATCAGAATCCGTATGGAGGAGTTATGACCTTCAGAAGATTCAAGAATTTAAAATAAACAGCTCAGAATAAAGTTCAAAAAATTCAAAATTCAAAATCAGAAGCAGAAGCGGGCTAGGCAGGAAATTTCCCGCCCAAGTCCAGGTCGACCAAGAGGTCGACCAGGGGGTCGACCTCCCCCCATACAGTTCGACCTGGGGGTCGACCTTCCCCTCGGGTCAGATCTGAAATCTGACGTGTTTTCTCCTGTAACGAATTGTTGTGTCATTAGGGCTTGTCTGGCACATTCTGGTTGGTTCTCTTAGGTTTGAATGGCTTTGATTTGCTCTAGGTTAATCTGACGGCTCCTATTAAATCAAACTTTTATATAAGCAACCTAAATCTAAACCCTAAAGCCACACAAAAATATTCCTAAGATCGTCATGCTGTCAGTACTTAGCCTAGAATAGCCGCCATTCTCCTTCAACTAGAAAGCAAGTTAGGAATTACAAATTAAGTCTAATTCAACTAAGAGAATTCAATGTCTACAACAAAGGAAAGCTATTCAATTTCGGAATACATATCCCAGAACTCAAGACTAGCCTCCATTTTTGTAAGTCCAGTTATCATTTAGACCTAAACGATATTAGAATTATGACTAAATAACTGGATGTAGAACATCGCCTAATGTAAATCTATGCCTATCATTTTTGTTAAAACTGAATTGATTAAGACCATGACTCTTATCATGTTTGTGATCATGCTATATGTAATATAATGATAAATGTTAAATGTTTTGCAATAAATCCATACGTTGTATAATTCGTCAATGACATATTATATTGTATACTTTGGCGATGACATAAATTTGCGATGACATATTATAATTTGGCGATGGCATATCATATTGTGTAATTTGGTGATGACATACCATATTATATAATTTGGCGATGGATATCATATTGTGTAATTTGGCGATGATATTCCATATTGTATAATTTGGCGATAGATATCATATTGTGTAATTTGGCGATGACATACCATGTTGTATAATTTGGCGATGATATTTCATGTTGCATGATTTGGTAATGACACTATATGTTTTATGACAAATTTGGGAATTTTTCTATGTTTATGCAAGTTCAACCATGTTCACATATATGACCAAAACTACATGCTAATATGATTAGATTCATGTTAAATTTGATCCAACTAATTTTCAAAGTTCACAACTACATGCCTAATTTTAAGTTTATATAGTTCTATGTAAAACCCCTATTTCATGATTCATGTTGAGTAGATCTAAATTTGCAAGTTCATAATTGAATGTATATTGTTCTATGCCAAGTCCATATGATACATGTGTAGTTAGATCCATAGTTTTATGATGTTGGAATTATTACATGTTCCTCTTTTTCCCCTTTTGTGTATAAGTTAGGCTATGTATCAAGCCTAACATTTTATGTGATTCATGGGAACGTTTAACGGGGGTAACGTTGGGGGAAAAAATATGAAATTACATATAATTGGCATATTTGGCTCATGAATATGTAAATGTTTTATGGCATAAAGTGGTATAAATTTTTATACCTAAAATTATGAACTTGATTTAAAGGGAAAGTGGGGCTTGACTTGAATGGCAATAATTTACATATAAATATAAAGAGGTACATATGTAAATTTAGAAAAGACGAATATGCCTAACCCGAGGTTAGATTAAGTTACGGTATAAGACTGCCCGGAACTTCCCGGCACATCCAGCAACCGTACCAATATATATCTAATGTGGGAGGTTAGTGCATCGAGCCCAAAAGAACCTGAGGTTAGACTGAGTTGCGGTGTAAAACTGCCCGGACCCGACCGGCACATCCATTAACCGCAACAAAACCTGTCTAATGTGAGTTGTTAGTGCTTTAATAAATGGATTAAAGCTAAGTCAGGAATGGTAGGGTTAAGTTAATTTAGGCAACACTTAACCAATGCAATATGTTAACTAAACTAATGGGTGGGGTTAGCTTAACTTGGAAACTTAACCAATTTAACATGTTGACTAGGAAACCCTAGTAATGGGGACCCATTTCAGTATGAACCCACATAGATGTATCATGGTACCCTGAACTAGGCAGGGTGGGGCACGATTACTGGCCTGATTATAAGCGGTCAAAATAACGGCAGTTGGTGCATTAGTGTAGGTTCCGACGGAGTACGGGAGTGCACATACTTTGGAGTGGAAAAAGCAGGCACTGGGCATCAGTAGTTATACACTGTGCATCTTGAATCGTGTCGGGTTGCCACCATAGGGTTTGATACACCCCATGGTGGGACTAGCACGGGTATCTACAATCGAGCGGGGTCGTAGGACACAAGTTGTAAATGCGTACGAGTAGGAGCCAATCAATGAAAAGGGATCACTGGGTTTGAACTCATGACAATGGTTGAAATATCTAGTAGGTGCAGAGAATATGGACATGAGTGTGATAATATGATTAGTTTATCTTACCTTGTTTACCTTCCCTTATCCTATGTTACCTTATTTCCTTGTTGTTGCCCGTGTCTAGCTTATTCAAGTCATGGTTCTCTTATCAGTTTACATGCTGAATAATCACTGGACTTACCAGACTTATGTCAGACCCATTTTTCTTTCGCTCTCTTTTCTTCCGTCCCCCCCCCCCCCCCGGTACCCAGGGAGGGAATAGCTCAGCTTAATTTGGACCGTTCATCTTTCCAAGCTTGAAGACTCTGTGATGTATAGCTTGGAACCTCATATCTATGGCTATGGCTTTGGACACACTACTACTTGGGGATTTATGTAGTTTTATTTTGTTTTATGCTTCTTTATGTAATAATCAAGGCAGAAATTTTGATGTAGTGATTTGGAAGTTGGTTTGAAACAGTTTGCTGTAATGTTTTGTTATGAACCACGTTTGAAATAAAGTTAGTTTTTCTGCTGCTTATATATATCTGTCTTGTAAATTATCTGTGTCTTTTACCTATAATCCTCCACCAAAGTTAAGGCATTCCCTTTGTGAGTGACCTAACGGAGGTGGGGTGTTTCATTACGCTTCTATAATAATTTTTCTCTACACCAATACTAGTATAACAGAAACAAGATGATGATCCCTACAGAAACAGATGGTAGACTTAGGTGTACTTTTAGTGATGGGTTTTACCCCCAACAATAATAACATACAGCCCAACAGAAATGAAAGGTGTTACCCCCAATGATAATAATGGGCTTCTAAACAAGCAAGACTAGATGTACCCTAATTACTACCCCAATCGATAGGCTACCTACCCTATAGATATCATGTGTTGGCCTCACAGTAGGATGTATCACTTCCTAAAGTGGAAACCCATTTATTTTCGAGAGGCACGACCATCTACTGATGTCACAACGTCTTAATTTTCCCGAGCAAGCCGGACCCATGCACACACAGGACTCTATTGGATCCTGCGTTGTCAAAACGTCCACCTATATGAACCACTTATAATCAACTCAGTAAGCGTGCCATCACCCCGGCCTAGTTCAGGGTTCCCCGTTTGATACCAAGATGGGTTACTAACTGATACGGGTCCCGCACAATAGATGATACTAGCTACCCCTTAGGCTTGCATCCCCACTACTAGGATTTTGACAGGTTATGCCTAACAGTTTAACAAGGTTGCATAACCCCACCATGTAATACAGGTTATGCTTGTCGGGCTTATATAACCCCCCATAGATTTAACAAGATTAACTTAACCCCCACAGATTCAAGCAAGTTTACTTAACCCCTAATCAATTCGACAGGTTCATGTAACACCCGCAGATTTAAACAGGTTAAATATCTCAAGTTAACAAGTTATTATCATATTTCTATTTATGTCTACTAATGGACTAGACCTCTCACATTAAGTATACCACTTGTGGATGCTGGATATTCCCGGCGGTTTCGGGAAGACTTCTACCATAAGTCGTACTTAACCTCGTGTCTTAGCACTGTTACATGTACATTTACACACTCGACCCCTCACATTAGATTAACCACTTGTGGTTGTTGGATTTCCCGGGCGGTTCCGGGGAGACTTCTTCCACAAGTGTAATCTAACCTCGTGTCTAAGTGCAGTTATAGTTTCTATTTATTGTAGTCTTAGGCATATTCGTTCTTAGCAAAGTATTCATGTTCTTCATATATTCTGCCCCGAACTAAAGTATTAGATCACAGTATATGTTATGCCCCTAAAATCCCCATCAGGTTTTACAATACAAGTTAAGCCCCCAATTTTAAGATTCCCAACCTTTACCAATTTCGTGCGTACGCATATTTCAGCGGTAGGTATAGGCTCGAAGGTTGCCTGGCTATAAAAAAAGGGAAGGAGGGAGAGAAGAGAACAGAAATAGGCATAGTAACAAAACAGACATATGAGAACAATAGATCAGGTGTACAAGTAATGGTAGATCTGTTCAATTACGATTCAGGTTATTAACATGCATAGGCTTAGATCCAAACCTATAAACATGTCAAGGTTACTTATTAAATGTTTATATCTAAAAATAACATGAACTCACAGGGACTGGATCTCAAGAACAGTGAAATGAATGTAGATGTTGTAGTAGAGATTCTTGAATACATATAAGTTGTTGTTGCAGACGAATAGGCTAGTCTAATCTGAGTTAGGGCAGCACATTGTTGTCTCCATTGTTTTTGGTTAATAAAACAACGGAAATGAGGTCCTATTTATAACCTAAGGTCAACGAACCTCGTTCAGAAATGCGTCCAAGTGCAGGGGAGCAATCTGCCCCAGAACTGGTTGGGGTCCACCCAGGGGTTATCACCCCCGTGTAGGGGTCGACCCATAGGTCGACACCCATGGGGCATGGGGTCAACCCCTAACGGGACGATTTCCCTCCTTTTTCCGCTATTTGATTTTGATTTTCTCGACTTGTTTTGTTTATATGTATTATGCTTATATGTATACAAACTTCAAACCTTAATATCTTCTTCATACGATGTCCGTTTTACGTAAACTCGGAGTCTATCTTAAGTAGAATTCTGAGATGAACGCAATGGCACAGTCCATTTTACTTAACTCCCAATATTTAATTAAGTATTCTTAGATTATCATTATATTGCTCTTTAAAATTATGGGGTGTTACAAGAAATTTACGTGTAAATGGAGTTTATGGAATATGAATACGTATTTTTTAAATAGCTCGATAAATAGGAATTGAGCCTGTAATGGTGTTTATAAAATATAAATCAAACTTTGATTTGATAAAACAAGTCCAGTTTTATGTAAAGAAATAATATTCATGTTTTAAAGTGAATAACGATATAAAAGTAAAACATTTTGCAGATTTGACTAGTTATAAAAGGAATTGATAAATATTTGAAGTGATAAATTCAAAAATGAATTTATAAATCGATTTAATCTGAAATAATGAGTTTATTCTGGCGTTTGGAGCATTATTCGAATATAGATTATTCAAAAAAGGGTTCTACACTGAAATTCGATTATATCGAATTCAGGAAGGTACTATTTTACTTTCCATTTTTAATTAAGTTTTATTTAATTATTATTTATATATTCTAAATAAAGAATCAAAGTTATATCTAAAGTTTAAATATTTTGGTAGCATGTATTATAAGTTATCGTTATAATCAATGTTTTATACAACGTTTGTTTAAATCTATATAAATGGATTTTGGAAATGTTTTCCGAATATAACCAAATATGTTTTTTGAGTATAGAAAATGAAACGAATTTTGTTAATAAGAAGTTAAAAATGGAGTTAAGGAAATTATAAACTGATTGGAGACTATTTAAGTTGAATGGTGTTCTGAATGTCGATCTGATGTTGGTTTTGCCCTTCGGAGTTGATATTTAGGGAGTTGTTCTCTTGCTAGTTTACGGTTAAGGACCGATGGATGTGAAAGAATAGTGATGCGTGAATAAAATATGGAAATGTTTTCCAATGTTAACAACGTATATTTTTGAAATACGGGAAATAAGGAGTTGTAAATATATGGAAACGTTTTCCAATAAATCGTGAGAGGCTAAGCGAGTTGGGAATATTTGGGTAAAGATATTTAAGGGAAATTTTGGGAATGAAATGATTATTGGTAAATCTAATTAAAGGGGTCCAGTGTTGATCGATGGTTAATTGATATAATTTCCTTTTGGAAATAAGATCGTTGGTTGTGTTGATGTTTTCCTTTGATAATTAAATAACTAACTATCAAAGTTGTTGACCATTTTGCTGTTATCAATACGGAGAAACCAATTCAGATTTATTGTCTGAAAACCACTCCGTATGGGCATTAGTGTTGCAAATAAAATATGATAAAGGTAAATAGAAGATGGAGTTTATGCAAGGACTGTTCTGGGGATCCTAGGCAGAAATTTCCAAAGATGGATTTACAGAATAGTGCCTTTGGTTTGTCCAGCCCCAGGTCAACTTGTATGCACGAATATCTAGCATAGTATATCTAATAGATCACGTAAGTTGATCTCTTCAAACATATTTACATTGGTGGGGGAGGAATATGTTTCTCTTAGCTTTATATCCATGGTATTTTTGGGGAAATCAATTCGTGATTTGGAAGGTATGACAGTGTGGCATTTAAAGTAAATGAAGGTGTGACCTGTTAAAAGATACGTTATGACCTCAAGCCTCATCAACCAGGAAATGACAAAAATCAAGCCGGCAACATAGCTAAGTAGGTCGCTCCCAACTAGGATATATTGTCACCATCTAGAAAATATTCATTTTGTTTTTTTTCGCTATTGTATCTGTAACAAACCGGTATTTTGGGTCCAATTTAAAATTTTTATTTTAGAAATTTTAATGAATTTTAATAATTAAAATTATTTATTTTAATAATAACAAATAAAAAAAAATGTCCATTACTATAGGAAATGTATTTACATTGGATTTTGCATCCTAGATGTTTATGAACACCTCATGTTTGTATAGTTGAAAATAAACATCATGTTTGTATAGTTGAGATAAATATCTCATGTGTGTTTTGTTGTAAAACCAAATTACCATATTTTGTTGATTTAGAAAGAGAGTGAAACAAAATAATCATTGTGTTAAATAGGAAAGAGAGAAAAGCAAAATTTCTCATTTGTTTAATAGGAAATTGTTATGATTGAAAGTAGAATTAGATGCAAAATAAAAACATTCTTTTTATGTGCTATGTTAAAATTAGATATGTGTACAAATAAATATTAACATTTATTTGTCATGTTAAAGATTAAGATTTGTGAACGAATAAATATCCACATTTATTTGTTACATTAAAAATTGGAATGGTGTACAAATAAAAATATTCAATTTATTTGTTAAAATAGAAAATTTTGTACAAATAAAAATACTCATTTGTATTTTGTTATGAAACATATAATTGTTAGAATTATGAGACGATAAAAATAATATTTTTATCGTAACTCATGAAACATAGAATTATTAGAATTGTCATGATTATATAAAATGCCATTTATGTTAGAATTGAAATGTCAGTTATGTTAGATTAGAAATACTAGAATAACATGTCACTTCATGTTTTGTTTACTAAAAAGACATTTTTTTCCCTATGTCAGTAGAATAAAAAGAGAAACATGTTACACTTGTTTTGTTATCTAAATAGACTTCTTAGCATATTCAGTTAGGATAAATAGAAATTTATGTTAATATATGGTTTGCCATTTAAAATGACATTTTTAATATGTCTAGTTAGATAAAAAGAATTAAGTTATTAATATAAATCATAATGGGCAGGCTATAAATATAGTTTGTAAAAGAGAACCACGTGTATGTTTGTATTCTCTTTATTCCTATCCATCCAATTAAATACCTTCCCATTCTTTCCCTTTGTCTTATTATATTTTGAAATTTGAATAAGAGAACCACGTGTACGTTTGTATTCTCTTTATTCCTATCCATCCAATTAAATTCCTTTGTAACAATTGTATTAACGGGCCTTTTTGAAATATAAGAATTAAATAGTTTTATTAATATATATACCCCTAGTATATACGGTCAAAACCTAACCCTATTCTCTCATGAACCAGCCGCCACTCCAAACCAAAACAAAGGTTATGAAAATTTTGATTTTGATTTTTTATTTAATTTGGAAAATTGATTATAAATTCATACGAACTCTTAATCTGAAAATTTCAGAACCGGTAGAACCATATCGACGTAGGCGAGGCTTAGAAACTGAGTTGGACTGATTCGGAGCGATTATGGATTGTAAATCTAAATTAGAACAAAGGTGAGATTCTTTATTTTATAATTTATGAAATTAAATTATCTTTCTTGTGTTATTGATGTTTGTATGTACATGAATATGGATTGGTGATGAATGATTGATATTGGTGATGGATGTTTATGTAATTATTGGCAGTTCTGTTCATGTATACGTTGTGAGTGTCATTGATTGTGGAATGAATATTGATGGGTAAACTTGTGTAAATAAAATTCATTCTTTATTTCTATATTCTTAAGAATTTATATTTAAATTTAAATTTATAATTTTTATTGTTGTTTCAGAAAAATGGATGTTATTTAGATTTGCAATTTTGTACCAAAATTTCATTTTTTTTATGTTTTACATGAAAACGTGAATTTTATACAAAATCGTTGAACTAAATAAATATTTCATTTTATTGAACTACATGGAAATGAATATTTAATTAAAATGTTGATTTTTGATAAAAAATAATATTTTAATCGATTTTGGCAAAATTTGGGCTTTTATGCAAAATTGTCTTTTGTGGACAAAAAGAACAAATTTTTGTTTTCTTATTCTTTCTGAAAATAAAGATGACATCTTTATTAACATGGAATTTTAGAAAATAAAATTGGTTTTTAGAATTGTTTATATAATTTATATTTTCAATATAAATTATAATTTTAACGTTTCAGGCACGTGCAGTTCATGTTTTGAGTTTCAAACTTTGAATGACTATAACGGAAGATCCAACCATTGGATTTTTCCAAAACTGGATCCGTTGGATCCGCTTTGGAAAAATCTTTCCATCAATACCAAGTTTGAAAATTTTCAACGGTTAGATCTTGAGTTATGTGTAGTTCAATTTTTGGAATAACAGCGCTATAACTACACTTGACCTGTAACGTCGTTTTAATGAAACGAATAATTATAAAAATAAAGTTTGGATCCTTATTTTTGAAGAATAAAGTTTTGATTTTGTTTTGGACTAAAATGAAAATTTGATCTTTATTTTTAATAAATAAAGTTTTGGTTTTTTTTTTATTTTGAAAATAAAATAAGGTTTTTGTGAATAGGAATTTATTTGGACTAAATTGAATGAAAGTGACGTTCTTTATTTTTAAAAGGACTAGAATGATAAAGTGTTATTCTTTATTTTGGAAAAAAAATTAAATTGAATAAATTTATTCTTTATTTATGAATGGATTAAAAAGGAAATACTTAAAACATGGACCGATTACATTAAATTGAAATGATACAAAAGGGAGTTTTATTCTAAATCGGTTCCATTCAAAAGAATGTAATTAATACCTATTAGGTGAACATCGTTAATTGGTTATACCATTTATGTCATAATTTAATGCACTTGTATACACTGCCATTTACAAGCGACCTTGGCTTGTTTATGTGAGTGGACGATAAATTTTTACACATCGTCCAGAAGCACAGTTTATTTTATAATATGTGAATTGTGTTGGCTGAAACCCCACACGGGTTAAGGGTTGACATTTGAATACACGTCACCCTTGGAATAATTAGAAATGCACTTTGGATGGATGTTTGAAATTGTGATATAATTAATGTTTGATTTTCCGTATAATTAATTTATATGGAAATAGTGGGTCTCATTCTAACTTTGAGTTAAATAAATAAATATTCAATTAATGCAATTAATTGGTAATTAAATTTAGGAATTGTGTATTTACTGTTTTAAAGTATAGAATAAAAGCTTTTGAATGAATGTAATAAATTCCCTTTTTTTTTATTTCAATAAATGAAATTAATTGGCAATTGAAGTATGGGATGATGTATTCGCTATTTAAAAAGGAAATGATAAAGAAGTTTTGAATTGATCACATTTCATTCTAGTTTTGAATGAAGGAAATTAATTTCCATTTATTACTCAATTAACGAAATTAATTGACGATTGAATTGAGAAGATCAAATCTTATTTATTTGGAAAGTTACAAAACAAATCCTAGAAATGGGTAAATTACCTTCCAACTTTAATAAGAAGATTTGAAATTTAAAGACACCGTTTTATGTTAACATTTAATTTGGGAAATTGATTTCATTTTAATATTGAAGCGGTAGGTTTTAATATCACAATTAAAACCGTTTTGAAAATAATTATTATTATAATATCATAATAATATGGAAAGTTAAAATGTATTGAAATGGAATAATAAAGTTTTATATGGAAGAACATTTCAAGTAAGGAATGATATTAAGTAGTTGGATATTTTAAAATATAAAACATTTTAAAATAATATTCTTGGATAATATTTATAATTAAAAATTATAATTATATTTGGACACGAGGTTAGGTCACGTTTATGGTGGAAGTCTGCCCGGACCCAACCGGCATATCCAGCAGCCATAAATGTTGGGCCTAATGTGAGAGGTCCAAGTATACATATATGAATTGGGTTTTGACTCGAGGTTAAGCCCAACTATGGAATAAGTCTGCCCGGACCCAACCGGCATATCCAACATCCACAAGTTGTAGGTTTAATGTGAGAAGTCTGGCCCAGTATGAAATTGAAATATAATAACGAGTTGGGCTTTTTAGTCCGTTTTAAAATGATAATGCCATTTTAACCTGTATGAAATATCTTATTCATTTGAAAAAGAATATTGAAAGAGTTAAATTTCAAAATAAATAATATTTTGGGAAAAGGGATTTATTTATTTTATAAATAAATAAAAGGAAGTAAAAGTGGTTTTATCATAACCACGTAATTTCAATGAATATTTGAAATAGGCTTGAGTGGAAATTAAGTACGGATTATTTCAATATTAATTTCCGTAATTAAACGGTTATTATTTTGGAAATTTGGAAGACACTTATTATCGCTTTTTTTTTCGAAATGATTGCCGTTGGTTTTGGAATTTGATATTGAATTTAAGTCGTTCTAATTTTTATTTAAAGTCTTATATTTAATATCAAATTGATTTTGGTTGATTAATGTTTGAATAACATCAATTCTTAAAACCTCAACGAATAGTGAGATGAATATAAATCTTTTAATTAAGATTTGAACGAAATTTCCTAATTTAATTTATTAAATTGGAAACAACTGAAATGTGAATTTGGGTTTATTGTGAATTACGTTTTAAAGAACATTTATTCTTTAACCAAGATTTATGATAGAATTAATTCCCTAACTATTGAATAATCATTTAATAATGATTTTTGAAAGTAAAATCTAAATAAGGGTTTGAATAAAACCTTTAATAAGATTTTAAAAAGGGGAATTAAATAAATTATTGAATTAAGGAAATGAACGGTAATGGAGTTCCACCAGTTTAACTCCAAGCGTTAATTAAATCTTTAATTAGATTTAAACGGAAAAGGTAATTAAGTTTACCGGAGACTAATTGGGATTATTAAATTGGTAATTTCGGTAAAGCGTAAAATTCCGATTAGTTTGAATAAACCTTAATTTGGTTTAATATGGATAAATAGAGATTAAAGAATAAATATTAAAGATTTATCTTTGATAAAATTTATGGGAACCTATCCCTAAGAAATCGAATATTTTTAAGGAATATTCGGGATTGGAATGAGGCGTTGGTTAAATTTTATCAATTTATGTTTTTAAATCAACGCGAGTTATCCAGAAAGTCCGGGTCCAACCCATTCTGAATAATGAATACGACGATGAATAGTCGAATGATTTAAGACGGTGACAAGACCGACAATTTTCACATCGAATGGATGTTGATGCTATTGAGGCCCATGAAGGGAGTAGCTACCTTGAAGGGGCTGAGAGGGCGTCCGTCCGGACGTAGTGCTGATTTGTACGGATTGACTTTCGTTCAGACCCAACGCATAAGTTTAAATGGATGGTGTGTTTGACATCGTACTTCGTTGTATATCATATTGTTGATTTTCTGTTAATATATAAATGTTGGTGGTGGAGAATTTATTCTCTACTTAACACCCATTTATGTATTGGTAGATAAGCAATGGTATGGTATGGAGTGATAGTGTGGCATACTAAGATGCAATGATCAAGATTTCTTGTTGAAAAGCAGAACCTTGTGGTGACGATCAAAGCACCGCTTGAATAAGCAGAGCTTTGTGTATTACGTAGCCTCACGAGCCTCACAAACCGGTGGAGTCTAAAACGGGTGAAGGGAACGCAGGGAAAGTAGCACGTTTCTTTCTAGCTAGAAGTGGTGTTTGGGTTTTATCGCGGCCTGGCATTTTACTTATGTGGATGATGGAATGAGGCGCCTCGGATAGGTCCTATAGGACCGGGAAACGTGTGCTTAGGAATTGCCAATCCTCAAAGCTGTATGTGAGGACCGGCCCTGCAGGATCCAAGGGTTCACTGCGGGGAATCCTGAGACACAAGCTAGAGTGTCTCGAATCGGTAAGGAGCTCCGCTCTAGCCTTGACTCATGATGGAAATCCAAACTTCCAATACGCTCCATGCGGTTTTGATTGTATTACTAGTACGGAGGCATAATATATGGTACCTATGCTTCCTAGGATTGGTATTATGATTGAAATGTTTTATTAAAACATATACACACTAATAATAATATCGTTTTTACGTATCTATCATCTTTTAATCACCATAAGGTAAAACTCTATCCTCTGGTGTGCGTTGCATTGTGTGATGGGACCTGAGTCTTATGGTGGTTTCATTTTTCTAAAAAGCATTGCGTTATTTGACGATTTACTTTACTGTTATGCACAGCAATCCATTGGAGTAAACCCGTTCCGCGTTAGCGGCGTGGTCCTTGGATTTGCCCTATTACTAGTAGTTATGTTAGTTAAGAATTCTAACACCAGTCCCACGACTGACCCATGTTTGTTTCCCCCTTTTTGCAAACTTGGGTGCCCTCTCTTCCACACGGGCAGCCGAGTATTTATCTACAGGTTCTCTTTTCAAGCAGGATTCTGGGTTGAAGCTTAAAGCTATGTCCAGAGTTTAGATTTCTTTCCGCTGCAATGTTTTAAATTTAATGTTATCTTCCGCTGTAATATAATTCGATGTACTCTGATATTTTGTACTCTGATGTAAACATTTTGTACTGTTTATAAAAGTTTGCTGTTTTGTTCTGATGATTGTTGTATTCCCAAAGTTAAAGTATTCGGGATTTGAATGGTCTTGGTCGATCTTTCGGTCGATTAAGGACGGGCGAAACCCGGGTCTTTACAGCTGGTATCAGAGCTCTGGTTAGCTCAAATCTTTGGGGTACAACTCATTAGAACTAAACAAAAGACTCATCAGAGATTGGATTAGTAATATCCAATAAGAATACTCATTAGAGATGGGGTTAGTAATGCCCTAGGATGAGTTCAGAGTGATAAGCTTATAATTAACGTATTTTAATTATATATAATCTATTTTTGAAAATATGATTTTAAATATATAAAAGTATATATATATATTTGATAAGTTAGTCAACAAATAAAATTAATAAAAGAAAATCAAAATTTGGTTAGATAATTAAACAACATTTAGCTACGTTCCTTTTCGAGGACGAAAAGATTTTAAGTGGGGGAGACTGTAACAAACCGGTATTTTGGGTCCAATTTAAAATTTTTAATTTAGAAATTTTAATGATAATATTTGAAATTATTTATTTTAATAATAACAAATAAAAAAAAATGTCCATTACTATAGGAAATGTATTTACATTGGATTTTGCATCCTAGATGTTTATGAACACCTCATGTTTGTATAGTTGAAAATAAACATCATGTTTGTATAGTTGAGATAAATATCTCATGTGTGTTTTGTTGTAAAACCAAATTACCATATTTTGTTGATTTAGAAAGAGAGTGAAACAAAATAATCATTGTGTTAAATAGGAAAGAGAGAAAAATAAAATTTCTCATTTGTTTAATAGGAAATTGTTATGATTGAAAGTAGAATTAGATGCAAAATAAAAACATTCTTTTTATGTGCTATGTTAAAATTAGATATGTGTACAAATAAATATTAACATTTATTTGTCATGTTAAAGATTAAGATTTGTGAACGAATAAATATCCACATTTATTTGTTACATTAAAAATTGGAATGGTGTACAAATAAAAATATTCAATTTATTTGTTAAAATAGAAAATTTTGTACAAATAAAAATACTCATTTGTATTTTGTTATGAAACATATAATTGTTAGAATTATGAGACGATAAAAATAATCTTTTTATCGTAACTCATGAAACATAGAATTATTAGAATTGTCATGATTATATAAAATGCCATTTATGTTAGAATTGAAATGTCAGTTATGTTAGATTAGAAATACTAGAATAACATGTCACTTCATGTTTTGTTTACTAAAAAGACAATTTTTTCCCTATGTCAGTAGAATAAAAAGAGAAACATGTTACACTTGTTTTGTTATCTAAATAGACTTCTTAGCATATTCAGTTAGGATAAATAGAAATTTATGTTAATATATGGTTTGCCATTTAAAATGACATTTTTAATATGTCTAGTTAGATAAAAAGAATTAAGTTATTAATATAAATCATAATGGGCAGGCTATAAATATAGTTTGTAAAAGAGAACCACGTGTATGTTTGTATTCTCTTTATTCCTATCCATCCAATTAAATACCTTCCCATTCTTTCCCTTTGTCTTATTATATTTTGAAATTTGAATAAGAGAACCACGTGTACATTTGTATTCTCTTTATTCCTATCCATCCAATTAAATTCCTTTGTAACAATTGTATTAACGGGCCTTTTTGAAATATAAGAATTAAATAGTTTTATTAATATATATACCCCTAGTATATACGGTCAAAACCTAACCCTATTCTCTCATGAACCAGCCGCCACTCCAAACCAAAACAAAGGTTATGAAAATTTTGATTTTTATTATTTATTTAATTTGGAAAATTGATTATAAATTCATACGAACTCTTAATATGAAAATTTCAGAACCGGTAGAACCATATCGACGTAGGCGAGGCTTAGAAACTGAGTTGGACTGATTTGGAGCGATTATGGATTGTAAATCTAAATTAGAACAAAGGTGAGATTCTTTATTTTATAATTTATGAAATTAAATTATCTTTCTTGTGTTATTGATGTTTGTATGTACATGAATATGGATTGGTGATGAATGATTGATATTGGTGATGGATGTTTATGTAATTATTGGCAGTTCTGTTCATGTATACGTTGTGAGTGTCATTGATTGTGGAATGAATATTGATGGGTAAACTTGTGTAAATAAAATTCATTCTTTATTTCTATATTCTTAAGAATTTATATTTAAATTTAAATTTATAATTTTTATTGTTGTTTCAGAAAAATGGATGTTATTTAGATTTGCAATTTTGTACCAAAATTTCATTTTTTTTATGTTTTACATGAAAACGTGAATTTTATACAAAATCGTTGAACTAAATAAATATTTCATTTTATTGAACTACATGGAAATGAATATTTAATTAAAATGTTGATTTTTGATAAAAAATAATATTTTAATCGATTTTGGCAAAATTTGGGCTTTTATGCAAAATTGTCTTTTGTGGACAAAAAGAACAAATTTTTGTTTTTTTATTCTTTCTGAAAATAAAGATGACATCTTTATTAACATGGAATTTTAGAAAATAAAATTGGTTTTTAGAATTGTTTATATAATTTATATTTTCAATATAAATTATAATTTTAACATTTCAGGCACGTGCAGTTCATGTTTTGAGTTTCAAACTTTGAATGACTATAACGGAAGATCCAACCGTTGGATTTTTTCAAAACTGGATCCGTTGGATCCGCTTTGGAAAAATCTTTCCATCAATACCAAGTTTGAAAATTTTCAACGGTTAGATCTATAGTTATGTGTAATTCAATTTTTGGAATAACAGCGCTATAACTACACTTGACCTGTAACGTCGTTTTAATGAAACGAATAATTATAAAAATAAAGTTTGGATCCTTATTTTTGAAGAATAAAGTTTTGATTTTGTTTTGGACTAAAATGAAAATTTGATCTTTATTTTTAATAAATAAAGTTTTGGTTTTTTTTTTATTTTGAAAATAAAATAAGGTTTTTGTGAACAGGAATTTATTTGGACTAAATTGAATGAAAGTGACGTTCTTTATTTTTAAAAGGACTAGAATGATAAAGTGTTATTCTTTATTTTGGAAAAAAAAATTATATTGAATAAATTTATTCTTTATTTATGAATGGATTAAAAAGGAAATACTTAAAACATGGACCGATTACATTAAATTGAAATGATACAAAAGGGAGTTTTATTCTAAATCGGTTCCATTCAAAAGAATGTAATTAATACCTATTAGGTGAACATCGTTAATTGGTTATACCATTTATGTCATAATTTAATGCACTTGTATACACTGCCATTTACAAGCGACCTTGGCTTGTTTATGTGAGTGGACGATAAATTTTTACACATCGTCCAGAAGCACAGTTTATTTTATAATATGTGAATTGTGTTGGCAGAAACCCCACACGGGTTAAGGGTTGACATTTGAATACACGTCACCCTTGGAATAATTAGAAATGCACTTTGGATGGATGTTTGAAATTGTGATATAATTAATGTTTGATTTTCCGTATAATTAATTTATATGGAAATAGTGGGTCTCATTCCAACTTTGAGTTAAATAAATAAATATTCAATTAATGCAATTAATTGGTAATTAAATTTAGGAATTGTGTATTTACTGTTTTAAAGTATAGAATAAAAGCTTTTGAATGAATGTAATAAATTCCCTTTTTTTTATTTCAATAAATGAAATTAATTGGCAATTGAAGTAAGGGATGATGTATTCTCTATTTAAAAAGGAAATGATAAAGAAGTTTTGAATTGATCAAATTTCATTCTAGTTTTGAATGAAGGAAATTAATTTCCATTTATTACTCAATTAACGAAATTAATTGACGATTGAATTGAGAAGATCAAATCTTATTTATTTGGAAAGTTACAAAACAAATCCTAGAAATGGGTAAATTACCTTCCAACTTTAATAAGAAGATTTGAAATTTAAAGATACCGTTTTATGTTAACATTTAATTTGGGAAATTGATTTCATTTTAATATTGAAGCGGTAGGTTTTAATATCACAATTAAAACCGTTTTGAAAATAATTATTATTATAATATCATAATAATATGGAAAGTTAAAATGTATTGAAATGGAATAATAAAGTTTTATATGAAAGAACATTTCAAGTAAGGAATGATATTAAGTAGTTGGATATTTTAAAATATAAAACATTTTAAAATAATATTCTTAGATAATATTTATAATTAAAAATTATAATTATATTTGGACACGAGGTTAGGTCACGTTTATGGTGGAAGTCTGCCCGGACCCAACCGGCATATCCAGCATCCACAAGTTGTAGGTTTAATGTGAGAAGTCTGGCCCAGTATGAAATTGAAATATAATAACGAGTTGGGCTTTTTAGTCTGTTTTAAAATGATAATGCCATTTTAACCTGTATGAAATATCTTATTCATTTGAAAATGAATATTGAAAGAGTTAAATTTCAAAATAAATAATATTTTGGGAAAAGGGATTTATTTATTTTATAAATAAATAAAAGGAAGTAAAAGTGGTTTTATCATAACCACGTAATTTCAATGAATATTTGAAATAGGCTTGAGTGGAAATTAAGTACGGATTATTTCAATATTAATTTCCGTAATTAAACGGTTATTATTTTGGAAATTTGGAAGACACTTATTATCGCTTTTTTTTCCGAAATGATTGCCGTTGGTTTTGGAATTTGATATTGAATTTAAGTCGTTCTAATTTTTATTTAAAGTCTTATATTTAATATCAAATTGATTTTGGTTGATTAATGTTTGAATAACATCAATTCTTAAAACCTCAACGAATAGTGAGATGAATATAAATCTTTTAATTAAGATTTGAACGAAATTTCCTAATTTAATTTATTAAATTGGAAACAACTGAAATGTGAATTTGGGTTTATTGTGAATTACGTTTTAAAGAACATTTATTCTTTAACCAAGATTTATGATAGAATTAATTCCCTAACTATTGAATAATCATTTAATAATGATTTTTGAAAGTAAAATCTAAATAAGGGTTTGAATAAAATCTTTAATAAGATTTTAAAAAGGGGAATTAAATAAATTATTGAATTAAGGAAATGAACGGTAATGGAGTTCCACCAGTTTAACTCCAAGCGTTAATTAAATCTTTAATTAGATTTAAACGGAAAAGGTAATTAAGTTTACCGGAGACTAATTGGGATTATTAAATTGGTAATTTCGGTAAAGCGTAAAATTCCGATTAGTTTGAATAAACCTTAATTTGGTTTAATATGGATAAATAGAGATTAAAGAATAAATATTAAAGATTTATCTTTGATAAAATTTATGGGAACCTATCCCTAAGAAATCGAATATTTTTAAGGAATATTCGGGATTGGAATGAGGCGTTGGTTAATTTTATCAATTTATGTTTTTAAATCAACGCGAGTTATCCAGAAAGTCTGGGTCCAACCCATTCTGAATAATGAATACGACGATGAATAGTCGAATGATTTAAGACGGTGACAAGACCGACAATCTTCACATCGAATGGATGTTGATGCTATTGAGGCCCATGAAGGGAGTAGCTACCTTGAAGGGGCTGAGAGGGCGTCCGTCCGGACGTAGTGCTGATTTGTACGGATTGACTTTCGTTCAGACCCAGAGCATAAGTTTAAATGGATGGTGTGTCTGACATCGTACTTCGTTATATATCATATTGTTGATTTTCTGTTAATATATAAATGTTGGTGGTGGAGAATTTATTCTCTACTTAACACCCATTTATGTATTGGTAGATAAGCAATGGTATGGTATGGAGTGACAATGTGGCATACTAAGATGCAATGATCAAGGTTTCTTGTTGAAAAGCAGAATCTTGTGGTGACGATCAAAGCACCGCTTGAATAAGCAGAGCTTTGTGTATTACGTAGCCTCACGAGCCTCACAAACCGGTGGAGTCTAAAACGGGTGAAGGGAACGCAGGGAAAGTAGCACGTTTCTTTCTAGCTAGAAGTGGTGTTTGGGTTTTATCGCGGCCTGGCATTTTACTTATGTGGATGATGGAATGAGGCGCCTCGGATAGGTCCTATAGGACCGGGAAACGTGTGCTTAGGAATTGCCAATCCTCAAAGCTGTATGTGAGGACCGGCCCTGCAGGATCCAAGGGTTCACTGCGGGGAATCCTGAGACACAAGCTAGAGTGTCTCGAATCGGTAAGGAGCTCCGCTCTAGCCTTGACTCATGATGGAAATCCAAACTTCCAATACGCTCCATGCGGTTTTGATTGTATTACTAGTACGGAGGCATAATATATGGTACCTATGCTTCCTAGGATTGGTATTATGATTGAAATGTTTTATTAAAACATATACACACTAATAATAATATCGTTTTTACGTATCTTTCATCTTTTAATCACCATAAGGTAAAACTCTATCCTCTGGTGTGCGTTGCATTGTGTGATGGGACCTGAGTCTTATGGTGGTTTCATTTTTCTAAAAAGCATTGCGTTATTTGACGATTTACTTTACTGTTATGCATAGCAATCCATTGGAGTAAACCCGTTCCGCGTTAGCGGCGTGGTCCTTGGATTTGCCCTATTACTAGTAGTTATGTTAGTTAAGAATTCTCACACCAGTCCCACGACTGACCCATGTTTGTTTCCCCCTTTTTGCAAACTTGGGTGCCCTCTCTTCCACACGGGCAGCCGAGTATTTATCTACAGGTTCTCTTTTCAAGCAGGATTCTGGGTTGAAGCTTAAAGCTGTGTCCAGAGTTTAGATTTCTTTCCGCTGCAATGTTTTAAATTTAATGTTATCTTCCGCTGTAATATAATTCGATGTACTCTGATATTTTGTACTCTGATGTAAACATTTTGTACTGTTTATAAAAGTTTGCTGTTTTGTTCTGATGATTGTTGTATTCCCAAAGTTAAAGTATTCGGGATTTGAACGGTCTTGGTCGATCTTTCGGTCGATTAAGGACGGGCGAAACCCGGGTCTTTACAGTATCTCCCAGAAATGGTTATGTTGGTATACCAACCGTAAGGTGATAATATATTTGGAACATTCAAATGAAATGAATCGCAGGTCATGTGTGGCTGAGTTGCAAGATGTTCTTGTTGAACTACAGTGTATCCCGTCTAAAGTACACTAATCGGAAGGTAGTTCCATACCTTGTTATAGTGAGAAATCCATTATCAAATAAGAGCCCGTGGTTTTTGATTTGTATATTATATGTGCAGTGTGAGATGCAAGCGTTCTGCTAGATTGTTATTTACATGATTTAAACACTATTATAATATCAAAATAATAATGTTTTAAAAATGTTTTGTGTTATTATAAGGTGAAAATCATTCGTATTTATGTGTGGATCGGTCTTACGGTTACCTTTTCTTTTGAAATGGATTTTCAAAAGTTAATCCGAATGGTTGGAGTTTACTCACACTAGTACCATGACTGACCCAGAGTTAATTTTGTTTGTTTTCCCCTAAACTCTTGGGTGCCCAAATTTGTACGGGCGGTCAAGTAGTCGAGATTTTACAGATATATTAGAAGGAGCTTGGAGCAGTAGGCTTCAATGTTAGATAAATATAGAGTTTATTTCCGCTGTGGTGTTATCTGATTGTACTCTGATAATGGTATGTATATATATTTTGTATTTCAAAAGTTAAGTTATATATTATATTTTATTCATTCCACTGTGAGATTCGTTTTTACGCTGGCTCTGTTTTGTTATAATCTTCTCCTTCTTCTATTATAATTTTCTTTCTTTCTATTTCTCACCCATTTCTATTAATGGCCCGGTATTTTCGATACGTGATTACTTGACATCATGTTTTATGTCGACTTTCGAGGTCGAAAAATCCTTGGGTCGTTTCAGTTTTATATGGAGTGCCTTTTGATAGCCCTTCAATGTACGGAGGAATTACGGTACTATATATACTACGGGAATATGTAAATGGTGTAAGGGTAATTATGGTAATCCCGCTTAAGCTATTTTGATATTTACTTTATTGATAGACACTATTGTATGTAGCGTATTATACTATATAGTATTAGTTTAATGGGTTCTTTGAGGATGGTGATCCCAGACATCCTTTAAGTTACTGATTGCATTCCATCAAACATTTCCTTTGAGTTGATTTACTTCCATGAGAATGTTAGTTCTAATCCGAGTTTTTTGTTTTGCATTATTACTCGGGTCAGATCGAGTATTTCAGTTTCGAGATTCACCCTTAGAGTCTGGAGGTTATATTGGGATTTGCTCACCTGTATCTACCTATTCTGTTGTTTCCAGTTTCTCAGCTATTCCTGTCGTTTCTATTTTATTCAGTTTTCATTTGTTTATGTATCAGAAATTCATTGTATTAGACTTCCGCTGTATTATTTATGTAAACGTTGTTGTAAAATTTATTTAGTAGCTTCATGAACTTTAATTGTATTACGTACTTTCCCCTGCGATATTACATTGCTCTATGTCTATGATTTTGTGATTTATTATATTTACCTTAAAAGCTAATAATAATCTTTTGTTTTGGATGGTTTGAGCTGACTTATTTTGTCAATTCAGCACGGTCAAAATGGCGGGTCGTTACACACATTGTGAAAACCTTAAAACCATTGAATGGAATAACAAAAACGATATGTATCCATGTATTTATACATTCGAATAATAGAAATTTATGAACTTTATGAAGATTCAAAGGCACCATTAATTATTTGACGGGAACCATTACAATTGTTTAAATGATCAATAGTAAAACTTCAAACCGTTAACATAAATTAATACTCGTTAATTAAAATTATATAACTTTAAAAGCTCATTAATCTATACATTATATTAGATGATCTAAAATATTATAATAGACCAAGCAAAATACAGGTAAATCATGATTTTTGGTCCTTTGATACAAATTTTGATATCAGTACATTTGAATTGGAAAACTATGCATATGATCATACTGAGAAAAGGATAAGAAACATGAAGATTTTGTCTAAGGATATAACAGTGTTTGTAATTGCCAGCTAAAGCTGTGAACGTTATGCCTTCAAAATCTAAAGTTAAAGAGGTAAATGAAATAGACAACAACATTCATGGTTAAGAGCATGCATTTTCTCTACATATTTATGGCAAAATAAATGGCAATGTTCATACTTAAATATTACATAATAACCTTATAGTTTCCACAAATATATCTTACATATATTAAAAATGAACCTTTTGAAGTAAAACATTGTGAATAAGCAAGAATTACTTTAATTAAGCTTGGGAAGATTATAAGATAAGTATACACGCTAATTTAAGTCCCTTAATTAAGCATGTGAATAAAAAATTAACTCAATGAATTGTATTTAAAATCAGCTATAACATTTAACTAAAATTTAAAACCGTAAAAGAGTAAATAAGCTTAACTTTTTTAAGAAATACTAATGTACAGAAAAACAGAAATGAAAATTAGTCTATACTACATTCTTATTGCCCAGTAAACTTGACATGCATTAGATTATGACTTAATATTAGTTTTAATACGCAGAAGAAATTTTAAGCATAAAGGAATGAAGAAAAGCTCAAAAATTTAAGTTAGACACAATAAACAATCAAAGTGGATTAAAAGGCAACATTCATGGGTGAAAATTTTCATTTTCTCTATGAATTTATGATGAGATAAAAGGCCTTATTCGTGTTGGAATAATTCATCATAACCCCATAATTTCCACTAGTATATCTCGTTATCTTTTAGGAGAGAATCTTTTGAAGGAAAACAATATGAACACAAATAAATCACTTAGATTAAGCATGGGAAGAATATAAGATATGCCTACAAACTAATTTAAGTCCATTAATGCCAAGTTTCATATGCCAGTAATAGCTCCTTTTCCAAATTTCAGATATTACACCACTTATGGATTCTAAAGGAAAAGAGAACCTTTTAAAGGAAAACAATACGAATACACATGATGTACTTAAATTAGCATGGAAAGTGCATAAAATACACCTACACGCCAATTTAAGTCCATCAATGCCTAGTTTCAAATGCCAATAATGGCTCCTTTTCCAAATTTCAACTATTACTTCACTTATAGTTTCTAAAGGAAAATAGAAATTGTCCATCCTAGTAAAAATACAACCAATATATGTGTGTGTGTGTGTATGAGATAGGATCAAGAGCACCTCCAAATAGTGCAACACCCCTATAGCCCCTGATTTCCACCACACATTCCCGTTTCTCTCTCCTCCCACTAACACTCTCTCTCCCTCCATTAATTTATTTAATATTAAATCAGTGGTTGTGCTTGAGGTGCAAAAGGAGTGTCACCAAAGAGGGGTGCCATATAACCCTCCCCTCCCCTCCCCCCTATATATATATATATATATATATATATATATATATATATATATATATATATTGTGACAACCCGAATTTCGACGGACTGAACTTTTTTTTCAAAATTCCAATCTATTGAAACTCGGATTGGTTTGCTCTGGCATCCTGCAAAAAAGACAGAGACATAAAATATGTTAGAAATACACCTACACGCCAATTTAAGTCCATCAATGCCTAGTTTCATATGCCAATAACGGCTCCTTTTCCAAATTTCAACTATTACTTCACTTATAGTTTCTAAAGGAAACTAGAAATTGTCCATCCTAGTAAAAATACAACCAATATATATGTGTGTATGTGTATGAGATAGGATCAAGAGCACCTCCAAATAGTGCAACACCTTTATAGCCCCTGATTTCCACCACACATTCCCGTTTCTCTCTCCTCCCACTAACACTCTCTCTCCCTCCATTAATTTATTTAATATTAAATCAGTGGTTGTGCTTGAGGTGCAAAAGGAGTGTCACCAAAGAGGGGTGCCATATAACCCTCCCCTCCCCTCCCCCCCCCCCTCTCTCTCTCTCTCTCTCTCTCTCTCTATATATATATATATATATATATATATATATATATATATATATATATATATATTGTGACAACCCGAATTTCGACGGACTGATTTTTTTTTTCAAAATTCCAATCTATTGAAACTCGGATTGGTTTGCTCTGGCATCCTGCAGAAAAGACAGAGACATAAAATATGTCAGAGCTTAGAAAATATCTCACAGCGGAATGGATAAAATATAATATAAATCAAAGTATAACCTTACCATGTTAATAATATTGCCTAACCAGTATCCAAAGCTATAATGTCTCATGCCTCCGCCACAAATCTAACCTGCGAGTATGTTATGAGGAGGGGGTCAAAACACAAGTTCTGGTGACTAGATTTAAACTATACACTTTGGATAATCCTACATATACCGTTCAATCATAGTTTCTCATTTATTAGGTAACTTGTGTTAACAGCACTCAAGGCTTAAACACACGTCGTACCCATTTACTTCCCAGTGGATTAACCAAAAACAGTATACGTGTAGCTACCCCCAATATCGTGGTACACCCCATGGTACCCCACTTGCACGGTCTCCACCGTAATGCCACCGGAACACTCGCAGTCCCTCTTCCTACGCCAAAGTGACGTAAGGATCTCTATATGACAATATTACGATCAACATATATTTGCCATCACTATGCTATGTAAGCGTACGGACTACCACCCTCGATCGAATCAGAACTAATACTGGTGTAATGCTCTCAAGTCTATGATACACCACCCAGAGTAGATATGCATGTATCTAAATTGTCCCTCGTACGTACTGTTAAATGTAGCTTGATGCCTCAATCGCGCGTCCTTTAATGTGCACCGAGTTCCATGGTAGGACGATACAAGGAACACGAAACTCGGTCGGGAGCTTTCCATATCTGTACAAGCCTGTCTTTAAAGAGCCTATATATACAGATTGACCTAGGGTCTGTTTTCACGGTGGTTATAGCCCCACCTCGGCCCCTTCCTCAACTAGTAAAGACTACAAGAGCTAAGCAATTTCCCATAATAACAAACAATCTAAACATCCATTTGGCGTCTCCCCTCAACCCCTTACTCTGATAGTGAAGGGTGAATGATATCTTGGGTTTAGCTCTAGTCTTTTCGCATCCCACTGGCTGCCGATGATAGGTATCCGACGATCTACTATCCCTGTTGGTCTTAATCCTCCGCTTCCCTGTTGAGGCAACTGCCGAATCACCGTGGTGTCACCGCGTCACAACATTCTGACTGCATAGCTACTTCTACAGTCAAGGCCCACCCACCTAGGAGTTATGCGCAGACCCAACCTCTGTAAGCACAGCCTAAGACATCTGTCACTACACAGATGACTACTAGGAGCACCTTATGTACCTAAGGAAGGCGCGTGCTTCCCCTTCCAGTCCTTTGGAGCCGTCAGAACAATTAGATGAATGTGCGCTCCCCGCGTGCCTTATAAAACCTCGATTATCTACCCCGTTGGGTTATTCACCCTCACATGTACGGACTGGTCCAAGCGCCTCACTTTAATATGTTGTTAGACCCTATGTCTAAACATTCTTTTATGCGCTTGCTTTTCCTTACCAGGTTTCCTTTTAACTTGGTTATTCCCATTCACATTGAATTCTTCATCAGTTACCAAGTTCCTCTTGCTTATAAATTTCAATTATAACTTAACCCATTTAAGTTTATTAATAAACCCACAACATGTTATTCTCCAGATTGTGGCCCAAGGTCTGTAATCCACAATCTCTTTTATTTTCTTTTTTGATTTCATCATTACACTAGCATGTTTTACTTAATATGTAATTAAGTATATCTCAATTCACATGCTTTCCAATTAGCATGTCACTTACCATTTATGATTAAATATAACTTATTTCATTTCAAAAGTTTTCCTCATCCTTTCTCATTTAATCATAATTCCACTTTACATTGTCAATACAACTTATCGTCGTTTACTTATTAACTTAGTTATATTAACTAAGGCCCATTAATAAGTTTTTCTACCCATTTATTATAACCTATGTTATAATTTCCTCTTGTCCTTAGGACCAGTCTTAATATGCTATTCTTATCAGCCGGTTTCAGACCTCCAAGTTTACGGATTACTTAATTTATAATTAAGTACGATATATTTTTCCCCTTTTCTTAACTAGTTTCAGGTTTTCCCCTTTTCTGATTACTTAATTTACAATTAAGTGTCCCTTATCTCATTTCAACAGTTATCCAATTTACTTATTAGTTTATTATAACCTAAGTTATAATCCCCACTTTTCCCTAGGACAAGTCTACGTATTATACAACATTTTCATTATTGTTATTTATTTATAATATGTGATTATCATTCCCTTTTTAAACCATTTTATTTTACTGTTGTATTCCAGTATTCTTCATTTACTGTAATATATATCCCTTATTTTAATTAAGGAAAATACTTCATGCACCTTATTAGTTAAATAGAAGGAATCAATGATTTATTTTCATAACGTATTCACATCTAAAATCGTGGTAGCAAGTAATTTCTTTACTTTATTTACTGTGGCTTACTTGCAACCACGTTCCCAGAAATAGGTCATTTAAGAAAATACATCACTTTTCCTTTGTATCACACAAACTCACTTCATTACATCCCTTCCCTCCTTATTTTCTGATTTAGACATTTAATTACCATCATTGCCATTTATTCATATCTTGTTATATATATGTATTTATATATATGTACATATATATGCCTAGACCTCTCACATTAAGCCTACACTTGTGGACGCTGGATTTGCCGGGTAGGTTCGGGCAGACTTTTGCCACATGTCGACTTAACCTCGTGTCTTAGCACCATTTTGAGTTATGCACTTAGACCTCTCACATTAGATTTACCACTTGTGAATGCTGGATATGTCGGGTGGGTCCGGGCAGACTTCCATCACAAGTGCAATCTAACCTCATGTCTAAGGCGTTACAGTTTCAAATTACTTTGTATTTAGGCATGTACATATTTTAATAGTTGCCCCTTTTTTCATGTAAATTTTTGGAATATTATCCTCTTCACATGTTTACTATAATCCAATTTCCATGTCGTCAAGTTATGCCTATATTTTGGCGCACGTCCCTTTTAATATGTATTTAATTCTAATTTTTGACAAGTAAGCATTTAATCAGGTAATTGTTCATATCTAACAACTTACATGTCAATTACTTAATAATATGCCATAAGTAAATCGTGTAGTTACAATCACTGAATTGGCTATTCGTATCCTAACAAGTTTATTTTCTCCAACATGTAAACGTTCAATACTTTAGCCAATTCAACATAGTAATTTCCTGACATCTTCATATTAACATTTCAACTCATTACAACAACAATTTATAATTAATCTGGCAATTTCACAATTAATAAAAAGGGGAATGCTAGACGATTATGTACCATTATCTAAAATAATATGGCTTAAATCCACTCACCTCGTAAGCTTTCCAAATCGTGGATCTGGTCCAGATCTAATCTTCCATGATTTTCCCCTAATTGAATTTAGAACCTAATCATCATGGATTTACTATTTTTTACTAAAAGAGAAAAGGGAAAAGAAAGAGGAGGAAAATTGAATAGATCGGATCTGGAATGTTACCTTGGTTTCATGATTGAATAATCTTTTTATTAATGTTGATTCTCTCTTCCAGATCTGGATTCATAATTTTCCTAGGCTAATATTTTAATTTTCAGAATAGATTTGAGGGGAGAGAGAGAGAAATGGCAGCGCCCCAGCATAGCCGCCGAATTATGAAGTTTAGGGTTAGGTCTAAGGTCTTATTTATAAGTGTATGGAGCAACCAAGACCCTCATATTTGACCAAAAGCTATCAGAATTGTCCCGAAACTCAAAACCCCTAATTTGCCAAAATCTGTCGCAGGTGGGTAGACCCACTCTTGAGGGTGTCGACCCCGGTGTCGACCCACCCTTGAGGGTGTCGACCCAGTTGGGCTGGAAATCTGCTGCCTTCTGAAATTTTGAAATTTGAACCGATTTTCGAATTTCTGGACCCATTTTTGAATTTCTGAACCTAATACATATATATATATATATATATTCCTCCTGCATGTATACAAATTTCAACCCTTAATAACTTCTTTATACAGTGTCCAATTTACGCAAACCAGGTGTTTATTTTGACTAGAATTTCGAGATGGATGTAATGGTGCAGTCCGTTTTACTTAATTCTGAATATTTAATCAAGTTATTCTTATTTTATAATCCTGAGTTAAAAATGCGGGGTGATACTTTCTCCCACCCTTAGGAAATTTCGTCACCAAAATTGGATAAGGGTAAAATAAATTAATCCCTCGCATAGTATACGTCCGTCATGTGTGCATCCAATTTTTGCAAACATTGTGCACTTGTGCAAAGTGAAGTATCCACATAATATTGCATGTATGCCTAAGCGGTGCCTCCTATGTGTATGCATTTTTTTTCAAAAATCCTTTTTTAAAATAGGATGCTCACATCCTAAATATACTGGTAGTTCTACATGAATGCAATATTTTGAAAATCAAAAATGTTTTTTATCCAAGTTTTCCCACACTCTCACTGAGTAAGAGCGTAGCTCATCCAATTGTTGCATCCATAATCCTACTAGCCAACTTTGTTTTTAGAATTTCAGAAAAATCTTATTTTCTAAATTTGATTTCTTATGTTACAAAAAGGTGGAAAACGACAAAATTCACATCTTCCGTTTTTCCTTTATATACCTTTTTCCTATCGTACTTGGATTTTATGAACCTATTATAAAGATTCTCCTATTCTCCTATCCAAGCACAACCCAAATAAGAAAATTTCCACTTGTTACAGATTTTCTTTTCATCTTTATCTTGGAATTTTTTTCATTCTTATCCTTTTTCTCATAATTTTCCATTTTTGTTGCTTTACTGCATTTTCTGTTTCCTTTTCAATTGTACCTTTTCTCTTTCCTTAGCTTATTTAATTATCTGATCTTAGTTTAAATTTAAATAAGCTTCTAGTCTTCTGACTAAAACAGGAGAATAGACACCTTACACATCTACTACTAATAACCATGAATCTCGGGACTATGTCCTCCTCAGACAGAAAAGTCCAAACTATGGGATCCACGACAGGTTTAGGTGTTACCCTAACTACCCAACAAAATAATGGAACGATCCCCACAGAAATGCGATAACAGGTTTTACCACTAACATGAAAATTAGCAATAGGATCTAAACACTTACTTGCCCTTTTCTATCTAGTAATCACTACTAGTCCTGGCTGTGTACCAATAATTATTCCAAGCAACACCCTAGGCTATTCAATGCTTACGCATTTACGGGAACTCACTATAATTCCAAGATAATTTTTGCTATTTACTTTACAGCCCCAAAATTTTTCTCGTCTTTCCTAGGCACTAATCCTTACCTACTCCATACTTTTTAAAACATGGTTTGGCCCTTTTCCTCCCAAAAGTTAAAACTGCCAAAACTTTATTTTCCTCGTGAAATCTTTCTTTTTCCAAACCATAAAAACATGTCATCTTAAAAATGTAAATTATCATTTTTTTCAAATCACAAAACTGGGGTAGATACGGACAACTATTTTCTCCATCGGATTTATGACTTGTTCTTACCTATAAGGTCGGTTTAGTCTCATACTACAAGGTGTAGACATCCACTCTATACTTAATTTCTACACTTATTTTGTACACCCAACAAAAGTATCTTGTCAAATCATTTATACAAAAAGGATTGTCAGAAGAATAGAGATTTCAAATCTTTCTTTATTAAAACACTTGCATGAAATATAACAAGAAAACTAGCGAGCTATACATGCTCTATAATATGCACCTTTTTCTAAGAGAATTTTTTTTTAAAACTCAATATGTGTACTTCCTTCCATATTTAAAACTATAACTTTTAAGATTAAAACTTAAAAAGACCATAAATCATTTTCCCAAAACTTTTATAATTTCAAGTTTTTAAAAGTTAATAATCGGGTTAGACTCAAAGCGGGTTTCCAATTCTTCTAGGCTTTCCTAGACACCCCCCAAGGTCAATTCTCTCAACTATATATATTCCTAATCCATTTTTCTCTTTTCAACTTTTTCCAATTTATAAGGTTTTCAAACCCACTAACCCAAAATACTAATCATATGGGATTTATTTTCCTTCCATACAAAGTACATTGTACACTCTCCACCCAAATTACCTAAGGGTCTCCGATTTCTATATTCATTCCTTTAGTGTACTAAATAAACATCCCATGTCTTACCATATTATACTCTTTCTATTTAGCAGTTTCCTCTATAGATCTAGGTATATATAGGATATGTTTATATTTTTAAAGATACAAATACGTTCACTCACTATTTATATAGGAATCCTAAACCTAAGCTCTGATACCAGATGTGACAACCTGAATTCCAATGGATCAATTTTTTTTTTCAAAATTCCAGTCTATTGAAACACGAATTGGTTTGCTCTGGTATCCTGCAGAAAAGACAAAGACGTAAAACATGTCAGAGCTCAGAAAATATCTCACAGCAGAACAGATAAAATATAATATAAATCAAAGTATAGCCTTACCGTGTTAATAACACTGCCTAACCAGTATCCAAAACTATAATGTCTCATGTCTCTGCCACAAATCTAACCTGCGAGTATGTTATGAGGAGGGGGTTAGAACACAAGTTTTGGTGATTGGATTTAAACTATACACTTTGGATAATCCTACATATATCGTTCAATCATATTTTCTTATTTATTAGGTTACTTGGGTTGACATCACTCAAGTCTTACACACACGTTGTTGCCATTTACTTCCCAGTGGATTAACCTAATATAGTATATGTGTAGCTACCCCCAATATCGAGGTACACCCCCATGGTAATCCAATCACACGGTCTCCACCGAAATGCTCGCAGTCCCTCATCCTACGCCGGAGTTACGTACGGATCTTTATATAACAATATTACAATCAACATATATCTACCATCACTACGCTACATAAGCATATGGACTGCCACCCTCGATCGAATCATATCTCATACCGGAGTAATGCCCTCAAGTCAACGATACACCGCCTAGAGCAGATATGCATGTATCTCGATTGTCCCACGTACGTACTGTTAATTGTAGCTCGATGCCTCAATCGCGCATCCTCCAATGTGGACCGAGTTCAGTGGCAGGGCGATACAAGGAACACGGAACCCGGTCGGGAGCTTTTCCATATCTGTACAGGCCTGTCTTTAAAGAGCCTCTATATACAGATATACCTAGGGTCTGTTTTCACGGTGGCTATGGCCCCACCTTGGCTCCTCCCTCAACTAGTAAAGGCTACGAGAGCTAAGAGACTTCCCCTAATAATAAACAATCAAAACATTCATTTAGCATCTCCCCTCAACCCCTTACCCCGGTAGTGAAGGGTGAATGGTATCTTAGGTTTAGCTCTAGTCTTTTCGCATCCCATTGGCTGCCGATGATGGGTATCCAACGATCTATTATCCTTATTGGTCGTGACCCTCTGCCTCCCCATTGAGGCAACCGTCGAATCACCCTAGTATCACCGAGTCATAGCACTCTGACTGCATAGCTACTTTTATAGTCATGGCCCACCCACCTAGTAGTTACGCGCAGACCCAACCTCTGCGAGCACAACCTAAGACATCTGTTACCTCACAGAGGACTACTAGGAGCACCTTACGTACTTTAGGAAGCCGCGTGCTTCCCCTTCATGTCCTTCGGAGTCGTCAGAAAAATCAGATGAATATGCGCTCCCCGCATGCCTTATAACACCTCGTTAATCTACCACATTGGGTTATTCACCCTCAAACATACGGACTGGTCCAAGCGCCTCACTTTAATATGTTGTTAGACCCTATGTCTAACCATTCTTTTATGCACTTGCTTTTCCTTACCAGGTTTCCTTTTAACTTGGTTATTCCCATTCACATTGAATTCTTCATCAGTTACCAAGTTCCTCTTGCTTATTAATTTCAGTTATAACTTAACCCATTTAAGTTTATTAATGAGCCTACAACATGTTATTCTCCAGATTGTGGCCCAAGGTCTGTAATCCACAATCTCTTTTATTTTCTTGTTTGATTTCATCATTACACTAACATGTTTTACTTAATATGTAATTAAGTATATCTCAATTCACATGTTTTCTAATTAACATGTCACTTACCATTTATGATTAAATATAACTTATTTTATTTCATAGTTTTCTTCATCCTTTCTCATTTAATCATAATTCCACTTTACATTGTCAATACAACTTATCGTCATTTACTTATTAACTTAGTTCTATTAACTAAGGCCCATTAATAAGTTTTTTTTACCTATTTATTATAACCTATGTTATAATTTCCTCTTGTCCCTAGGAAAAGTCTAAACATGCTATTCTTATCAGCGGTTTTCAGACCTCCAAGTTAATGGATTACTTAATTTATAATTAAGTGCAGTATATTTTCCCCCTTTTCTTAACTGATTTCAGATTTTCCCCTTTTCTAATTACTTAATTTACAATTAAGTGTCCCTTATCTCATTTCACTAGTTATCAATTTACTTATTAGTTTATTATAACCTAAGTTATAATCCCCACTTATCGCTAGGACAAGTTTACTTATTATACAACATTTTCATTAATGTTATTTATTTATAATAGGTGATTATCATTCCCCTTTTAAACCATTTTCATTTACTGTTGTATTCCCGTATTCTTTATTCACTGTAATATATGTTCCTTATTTTAATTAAGGAAAACACTTCATGCACCTTATCAGTTTGATAGAAGGAATTAGTGATTTATTTTCATAACGTATTCCCATCTAAATTCATGGTAGCAAGTAATTTCTTTACTTTTCTTACTTTATTCACTATGGCTTACTTGCAACCACGTTCTCAGAAATATGTCATTTAGGTAAATACATCACTTTTCCTTCGTATCACACTAACTCATTCATTACATCCCTTCCTTTATTATTTTCAGAGTTAGACATTTAATTACCATTATTGCCATTTATACATATCTTGTTATATACATATATTTATATATGTACGTATATATGCCTAGATCTCTCACATTAAGCCTACACTTGTGGATGCTGGATTTCCCGGGTGGGTCCGGGCAAACTTCTACCACAAGTCGACTTAACCTCGTGTCTTAGCACCATTTGTAGTTATGCACTTAGGCCTCTCACATTAGATTTACCACTTTTGAATGTTGGATATGTCGGGCGAGTCCGAGCAGACTTTTATCACATGTGCAGTCTACCCTCGTGTCTAAAGCGTTACGGTTTTAAATTACTGTGTATTTATGCATGTACATATTTTTATAGTTATCCCTTTTTCCATGTATTTTTTGGCATATTATCCTCTTTACATGTTTACTGTAATCCAATTTCCATGTCGTCAAGTTATGCCTATATTTTAGTGCATGTCCTTTTTAACATGTATTTAATTCTAATTTTTGACATGTAAGCATTTTTTTTTTGAAAATTGGTTCGCTTTATTATAATAAGAAGCAGTACAATAGACAGGTTAGCATACTAACCGTTACAATTGGAAGACACCAAAACAAAGTAAAGAAACAACATGAAATTAAAAGGAACTCTAAAACAAATCTTAGCTAAACCCGGCCCATGATGAGGCCATCCCGCTTGTGGCTCGCTACATCTAAGCAAAACAGCTCCAAACCGATGTGCAAACACCGTAAATTCACTATACTAATGTCACGCCATACTCCAAACCCAAATCAGCAACATATAACATCAGCATATATAATAAAACTGCAAGAATGCTTTCATGGCTCAAATTCAGACATTAAATCTGGTTGACGACTCACAGACGCCTGTGAATCAGCCTTATTGCTAGAAATTCTTATGATAATGCGGCTATAAATGGATCCAACCTCTGCCGTGTTATATCATGCTCATATTATATCCCAAAACCTTCTATACGAAGAAATCTATAATCGAACACAATCTTCAAACCATAACGGGCACATGATTTTGAAAATCATGCAGAAAATTAATAAAAATTGAACACATAGAAGGATTTTATGACGGAAAGACGAACTGGAGCATATACAGTAGTTCCTATCTTCAGATCTGACGATTAATGTACAGGTCTGGTGATTAGGTTTGGTTTTTATCTCAGAATGAGATAAGGAGAAAACTGATTTAATTAATTATAGAAGTAAATTTGAAAGAAAAAATGGCTTATCAATGATAGGAAATCACTGAAAGTTGCAGATATAAAACAAGAGTTTAATCGGTGAAAAAATTCTCAAAACGGATCTAAGTGTAAAAGGAAAAACGAAATCACCAATCCTATCCAACAAAACTCGAGCACCTTCCACTATCATCCCAATACCCTTAGATTCCCATCAACTTGATCTAGGGTTTTAGCTTGAACGCGATTCAGAAGCGAACGCTCTTCAGATCTCAGATCTAGATTCGACATTTGATTTGTAAAATCGAAATAAGATATGATGCGGATGGAATTCAGATAGAAAACTGATGTAAAACAAGAGGAAATTAGATAGAAAGAGGAGAAAGGATAATCTCACACATGAAACGAAAGTAGGTGATTAGCCTGTCGCCATGGACAAGATTTCCTCTATGGAATGAGTATCAAGACATAATAAACTTTAGTTCACAATCATTTCGACATGTAAGCATTTAATCAGGTAATTGTTCAGATCTAACAAGTTATATGTCATTTACTCAACAATATGCCACATGTAAATCATGTAGTTATAATCACTGAATTGGCTATTCATATCCTAACAAGTTTATTTTCTCCAACATTTAAACATTCAATACTTTAGCCAATTCAACATAGGAATTTCCTAACATCTTCATATTAACATTTCAACTCGTTATAACAACAATTTATAATTAATCTGGCAATTTCACAATTAATAAAAAGGGGAGAGTTAGACGATTATATACCATTATCTAAAATAATATGGCTTAAATCCAATCACCTCGTAAGCTTTCCAAATCGTGGATCTAGTCCAAATCTAATCTTCCATTATTTTACCCTAATTGAATTCAGAACCTAATAATCATGGATTTACTATTTTTACTAAAAGAGAAAAGGTAAAACAAAGAGGTGGAAAATCGAATAGATCGGATCTGGAACGTTACCTTGCTTCCGTGATTCAATAATCTTTTTATTAATGTTGATTATCTCTTCCAGATCTGGATTCATAATTTTCCTAGGCTAGTATTTTAATTTTCAGAATAGATTTGAGGGGAGAGAGAGAGGAGACAGAAATGGCAGAGCCCCGGCATAACTGCCGAATTATGAAGTTTAGGGTTAGATCTAAGATCTCATTTATAGGTGTATGGAGCAACCAGGACCCTTTGATTTGACCAAAAGCTATCGGAATCGTCCAAAAACTCAAAAACCCTAATCTTCCAAAATCTTCCACAGGTGGGTAGACCCACCCTTGAGGGGGTCGACCCCGGTGTCGACCCACCCTTGAGGGTGTTGACCCCGATGTCGACCCACCTGGGCGGGAAATCTGCCGCCTTTTGAAATTTTGAAATTTGAACCGATTTTCGAATTTATGGACCCATTTTTGAATTTCTGAACCAAATATATATACATATATTATTCCTGCACATATACAAATTTCAAACCTTAATAACTTCTTTATACAATGTTCGTTTTACACAAACCAATTGTCTATTTTGACCAGAATTTCGAGACGGGCACAATGGCGCAGCCATTTTACTTAATTCCGAATTTTAAATTAATTCATTCTTATTTTATTATCTTGAGATAAAAATGCGGGCTGTTACATATATATATAGTAATAGTAAGAAACCGTTCAACTAAAGAACGTAAAAAACACATTCAGTATGATTACATTGGACTATGGCGAAACCTAGGGAAACACACACAATCAAAATTAAAGATAATGAGCAGGCTAAATAAGAGCTGAAATAATGGCAACTTGCCAAATCCAAAAACCGAGAGGATAAAGATAGAAAAGTTGTCAAATCTACAATATCAAGGATAAAATTTTTAAAAATATATCAAAGGGCTTAGAATATAAGAAAATGTATAAATACCTATTGCTTATAACAATAAGTTATTGCAAATGCAGAAATATAATACCTTTATATTGGTAATTTTTTCATGATACCTTATTATAAGAAGTTAATTCAAAAGTAATTATAGCATATAAAAATACATGTACCATGTAGAAAACTGAAGTAGTGATGATTATAGCAGTGGGTACAAATTCTATAGATGGACTGAAAAAAATGGATTTATTATTTGTTGACACACTTTTTGGTAAAAGCTGTCACACTGAATATCTGGAAAACATCGCGCTCGGATATGGAGAACATCGTCAGAAGACAGGCAGCGATTTGGTCAAAGTCGCATCACGAACAAAGAAAGGCCTGAAACTCCTATCAGATGACCTTTTTTGGGCCAGAAAACAGCGATTACAAATCTAAGCTTTGTAACACTTGTAGATCTCCGAGTTAGCTTCAGTTTGAGCTTTGGTTTGGCTCAATCGGACTTACGGTTTGAAAGTTATGCCTGTTTCTATAAACTGGTGTAATCTAGCAATTTCCTAGATAAAGCAACGAAGCGTCACACGATCGGAGTATGGCTCCTGCACCCTCGGATCGCCCCTCATCGGATCGCCCCCCTCGGCTCGTGATGCACCTCGTCTCATAAAGCACCTCATCTCGCGAAGCACCCTGATTCGTGGAGCACATGGAGACCACGACCCGATCGCCGGCACTTCACTCTAGCTCGTAACCAGACCCGGATCGTGATAGCCATATCATGATCTGACCCATGACCACGATCCGACCCATGACCACGACCCGACCCCCAAATCTGTTCCTGCGTGGCTTGTTCTGACCTATTCTTAAGGCTACTCCCGCTCCTATTTTCCCGGATCGGACGCTACGTACCCCATCACGAACCAGTCTCCCCAGAAGCTCTCCTACAGCTATAAATACACCATTTGAAGGCATTTTCAAGGATCTTTTTGGCTCTAGAACCTGACGGCTTCCACCATTGCTCTCTGCAAAGCATTCGTAGCAGAAAAGGAGCCAAATTCCACATTACAACACGAGAATTTCGTGTATAATCTTATGATTTCTCACCTCTTTTCATTGTAAACACGAGGATTTCGCGTATAAACCGAGAGAATTGTACTTGTAATTTCTTAGGATTTAAGAAGAGATAAAGTGGACGTAGGCTTGGTTTGAGCCGAACCACTATAAAAACTTCATGTGTCTCCTCTTATTTATGATTTTCTACATTCTAAGATCTGTGATCTGCATTTGTGTGTTAGGCCCAGATTTTGGTCTAACATTTCGGCGCGCCAGGTGGGGGGGCACATGACAGCCCCAATTTCTAGCTTGAAAGGAGACTCAATGGCGAACAAAAGGAAGAAGACTGGAACTTCCGCTCATGCTGATGATGTTGATGCTGAAGATACAAGGAACGAGGCAAGCCAGGAAGCTTCCTCTCATGGAGATCCTTCTGCATACTTGACCAGAGACGAGATGGACGGAGTTCTCACTGAACTGAAAGATCAGATGGCACGACAAGATGATCTGCTCCAGAAATAACAGGAAATGTTCAACCAATTCTTCACTCGGATGGATGGAAGGCCGAGCAACGCTCAAGTCATTGGAAATGAAGCCATAAAAGCAGCTCTGGCATCACATGGACTCGGGGGCAACCCTCTCGTTATTGGAAATGCACAGCGACCGACTTCAGCTCCAGATCAGATGGATATCGGAGCGCAAACTCTCACTCAACTGCAGCAGGGATTGGCTCATGACAGGCCACCAACACCGGGTCAGATCGCCCCTCCTTAGTTCGCTCCCCATGAACCACGATCCAGCCTTCACCAACCTGCCTCACGAACTGACCCCATCGAACCAGATCGGGTTGCCGCCCTCAATCCGCGATCCGCGAGCCATGATCCCCAGGCAACAGCTCACCAACAGCCTCCGTTCTCTCTTGCACTCAACGTTAGGGGCACCGGCTCTGGTAGTTTGCAACAGCTTTTTGAAGGTAATCGACTCGCTGATCTGATTCAATGCCTCTTGAGAAGCCGCACTTATCAGGATGATGTGGATGACGTCAATCACAACCCATTCACTCAGGAAATCAGGAATTCCGGCAATCCCCCGGATTTCAAACTCCCACAACTGGAGCCATACAACGGCAAGACGGATCCTACCGTGCATCTCATGCGCTACAAACGGCATATGGAAGTTCAATCGGCGTCAGAAAACGTCATGGCTAAGTGTTTTCCCCTCTTTCTGACTGACATAGCCGCTATGTGGATTCGACAGCTAGAAACGGAATCGATCAGCAGTTGGAACATGCTGGTCGCACGCTTTATTGAACAATTTCGAGTTCACATCGCTCAGCCCAAGAACGTCATGTCACTTACTACAATCAAGCAGAGGCCCAGAGAAACTCTGCGTTCATTCCTGGAAAGATTCAATGTTGCAGCATCATCAGTTGACCGACCTGAACCATCAATGGTGCTGATGGCAGCAGTATCCCGTGTTTTGGATAGCTCGGAGTTCAAAAAGTCCTTGTACCAAGACCCACCACGAAACCTCGGCGAATTTTATCTTGAAGCAGACAGATTTCTGCGGGAAGAAGATGCAACCTCCGAGAAGAAAGTTCTCGATGTCAACATGCTTAAAGACGGAGAACCGTCCGATTCTGGAAATGGAAAAGGAAAAGCCGCCATCAGGAATGGCTGCAACACTTAGCTTTGGAGAGGGCCCAGATATGAAAAGTACACTGAACTCAATGCCCCACTCTCAGACATCTATCTGGACACGAACGGTGCTATCTCCTACCCAAAGCCTCCCAGGAGGGAGCCATCACAAAGAGAACGCGATTCTGGGAAGCACTGCATATTCCACGATATGGACGGACATGACACAAATGACTGCAGGCATCTTCGTGATTTGATTGAGGAACGGGTTAGACATGGAGAGCTGCCCGAGTATGTGAAACTACCGATAGCACCTGCACCTGCGCTGCTACCTCCTGCTCCCCGGAGAGGGAATGACCTTGGATCGAGCTATTGCGGGCTCATCATCAACTGATATGGATGAGATCATCTTTCATTTTCTGCATTTCTTAGTCTTTAAGATTTGTTTTTGCTTTCGTTAGGTTTTCCGATTGGTTGAATCGGAGTACACACGTACGGGGTTAGGATGTAGCCCCAAAAGCGTGCGTTGGACTCGGTGTCAAACAAATCAGGATTTGATTTAGTTTTGCATTTTGAATCGAATAAGGACTTTCCAAGCATGGATTATGTTTGGAGAATTTAAGTATCTTGTCAGGATGTGGCAAGATCCTCAACTTTAGTTAAAGTATGGCTTATACTTATTCTGGAACTCTAGGTATGGATTATGCCTAGGGACAGACTATCTTGTCAGGCTATGGCAAGCGTAGCTCTACTTCAGGTCCGAGTATGGTTTATACTCACTTTAGAATCTTAAGTATGCATTATACTTAGGAACGACAAATGGTCTTGTCAGGACGTGACAAAAGAAATCGGGTATGGATTATACTCGGTTTGAACTCCAGGGTATGGATTATGCCCTGCAAACGGTCTTGTCAGGATGTGACAAAAGAAATCGAGTATGGATTATACTCGATTTGGACTTCTGGTATGGATTATGCCTGGAAATGTTGGCCCTTGCCAGGATTTGGCAGGATGAATCAAACGTCCCTTGAGTATGGTTTATGCTCATTAGACGCCGAAGCACGGTTTATGCTCAGAAAATTTGAACAATATCACCGAGATTTGGCACGTTTGTTTTTCCTTTATCTCTTTACATGTATGGATTATATCTGTAGCCGGCAGACCCGGCAAGGTCATGGCATTATCGAATTTCTATGGCTTATAGATTTCCTGGACTATTCAGAACACATATTCCTTTAACCAGCAAGATATGTTCTAGGGGCAAACTTGTTGACACACTTTTTGGTAAAAGCTGTCACACTGAATATCTGGATAACATCGCGCTCGGATATGGAGAACATCGTCAGAAGACAGGCACCGATTTGGTCAAAGTCGCATCACGAACAAAGAAAGGCCCAAAACTCCTATCAGATGACCTTTTTTGGGCCCGAAAACAGCGAGATCTTTGAATTAGCTTCAGTTTGAGCTTTGTTTTGGCTCAATTGGACTTACGGATTGAAAGTTATGCCCGTTTCTGTAAACTGGTGTAATCTGGCAATTTCCTAGATAAAGCAACGAAGCGTCACGCGATCGGAGTATGGCTCATGCACCCTCGGATCGCCCCCCTCGGCTCATGATGCACCTCGTCTCGTGAAGAACCTCGTCTCGCCAAGCACCCTGACTTGTGGAGCACATGGAGACCACGACCCGATCGCCAGCACTTCATTCCAGCTCGCAACCAAACCTGGATCGTGATAGCCATATCATGATCCGACCCATGACCACGATCCGACCCATGACCACGACCCGACCCCCAAACCAGCTCCTGCACGGCTTGTTCTGACCTATTCTTAAGGCTACTCCCGCTCCTATTTTCCCAGATCGGACGCCACGTACCCCATCACGAACCAGTCTCCCCAGAAGCTCTCCTACAACTATAAATACACCATTTGATGGCATTTTCAAGGATCTTTTTGGCTCTAACACATGACGGCTTCCACCATTGCTCTCTGTAAATCATTCTCAATAGAAAAGGAGCCAAATTCCACATTACAACACGAGGATTTCGTGTATAATCTTATGATTTCTCACCTCTTTTCATTGTAAACACGAGGATTTCGTGTATAAACCGAGAGAATTGTACTTGTAACTTCTTAGGATTTAAGAAGAGATAAAGTTGACGTAGGCTTGGTTTGAGTCGAACCACTATAAAAACTTCGTGTGTCTCCTCTTATTTATTGTTTTCTTCATTCTAAGATCTGTGATCTGCATTTGGGTGTTAGGCCCAGATTTTGGTCTAACATTATTAATATTGTATTAAGCTTAATGCGATTAACATAAATAGATAGTAGTGGACAATGCCAAATTGATAGTTGATCATAAAAAGTCTATTTCTTTTGAATATGTACTGCATATACGAAAATGTGGTTGAATGTTAACATGTCTTAGTTTTAAGTATTACATGTTGTGCACATTTTTTATGTTTGAAAAAAATATGTAAGTAACATATTTGATAAAGTACATACTGAGTTCTGAAATAAAATGGGGTATATTTTGGAAATAGTGATTTCTTGTGAAATTTTTGAAAAAAATAGTTGCATTTTTGTTAAAATCAAAAATTTTCGGTAAAGAAAATTTTGAAGTTGTCTATTCTTTTGACAACAATTTTTTATAATTATATTGACATAAAATTTTGTTGGGGGGACAAAATAAGTTGTAAGAATTAAGAATAGAGTAGATGTTTGCACCTAATTGTAAGTTATTGAACTGACATTATAAACATGAGTGGTAATGAAACTAATAGAAAAGTAGATGTCCTTATCTACTCCAGTTTTTTTGATTTGAGAAAAAAATGATTTGCATTTTTGAGATGACATATTTTTTTATGATTTTGAAAAGGAAAAATTTTAATATGAAAAAAAATTAAGCTTTGACACTTTCAATTTTTGGAAGAAAAATGAAATGAGAAAACCAAACCACGTTTTTTTAAAATCATGGAGTAGGTAAAGGATTAATACCTAGGGAAGACGGGAATATTTTGCGGCTCTGAAGTAAATAGCAAGGACTGTTTGGAAATAATGGTAAATTCCCGTAGGATGTGTAAGCATTAAAAAACCTAGGTTGTTGCTCGGAAAAGATTGTTAGTACACAACAAGGACTAGTGATGACTGCTAGATGGCAAAGAGTAAGTTTTTAGATCCTTTGGTTTGGAGTTTTCTTTGTCAGAGGGGACATGGTCCTAAGATACTTAGTCCTGAGTAGTAGCTTTGTAGAGTGCTTGTTCTTCATGTTTTAGTTAGTAGACTTATTTGAAAAATTAAACTTAAATCAGTGGGTTAAGAAAAGAGTAATGATGTAACTAAAAATGAAACAACAAACTTAGTAAAGCAACAAGCATGACAGTTAAGTAAAATGGAAAATTATGAGAAATGAGAATAAAAGCGAGTTTTTCCTAAGTAAGTTGAAAAAGAAAATTCATAATATAGAAAATTTTCTTATGTGGATTGTGCTTGGATAAGAAGATAGGAATCTTTATATTATAATAAAAAATTCCAATTACAGATAGAAAAGGTACATAAAAGAAAATTGGAAGATGTCAGTTTTCCACCTTTTTGTAACATATGAAACCAAATTTATAAAATTAAATTTTTCTGAAATTCAAAAATTAAAGTTGCTTGGTAGGGTTTTGGATGCAAAAGATTGGATGAACTACGCTCTTGCTCAGTAAGGGTGTGGGAAAATTTGGATGAAAAGGTATTTTGATTTTCAAATTATTGCATTCATATAGAAATTACCAGTGTATTTAGGATGTGTGCATCATTTTTCAAAAAGATTTCCAAGAAAAATTACATTCATATAGGAGTACCGCTTAGGCATTCATTTCATTTATGTATTATTATGTTGAATTTCACTTTGCACAAGTACACAAATGGTTGCAAAATTGAATGTACACATGATGGTTGTGTATTATGCGAGGAATTACTTAATTTTACCCTTACCAAATTTCAGGGATGAAATTTCCTAAGGGTGGGAGAATGTAACACCTTGCATTTTTAATTAAGTAATAAAATAAAATTTGAAAAGCTTTCAGAATTTGGTCATGGAATTAGCGTCATCGCGTCCGTGGTGATTTTCTGATCAATTTAGACTATTGATTGCAGAAAAGAAATTTAAGTGAAAGAGATGTTTTTAAGTGAAATATTACATCTTCTGATCAATTTAGACTATTGATTGCAGAAAAGAAATTTAAGTGAAAGAGATATTTTTAAGTGAAATATTACGTCTAGTATCAGAGCATTCTTATAATACTCGTTTCCTACCAATATTAGTGATATGAATTGATGATATGAATTGATGTCAAGGAGCATTTCCTACCAATATTAGTGGCAACTTTAGAGTGTGTTATGAATATAAACTGTTTACGATATATAAATACATGATTATTTATTACATGACAAATCACATTTTTATAATACTCGTTTGTCTAACTGTTGACGTGGATAATAAATAATTATAGACGAATCCAAATTGTGACCCAATGCATTTGCATTTTTTATTCCTTTACCAACCTAAGGACATCTCCACAAAATTCAAACATAAGGGAAGCAATATTATATGTCATGAATTGGTTGATGTTACTTATTTGAAATATATTTGAAACCACAACGATGCAACTGTTAGGGACACTGTATAAACAACAATAGTGCCATCGGCTTATTTCAGCTAGACTCCGGTCTTTAATTTAAGTAATACATTATTCAAACGAATCTATAGTGTCCTGTAAAGTAATTAGTCATCTCATTGCTGTAGAAAAATATTATAGCTTGTAATCCAAGTACACATAAAAAAACCAGCTGTTATTAAGACGATCTAACTATGAACTTATTTATTACGTAAACAAATCTTAACCATAATTGGTTATTGTTGAAATAATTCATACTTAATTTAGTTATAAAATGATTGTTATAAGGCACAATATAGGTCTTAAGGTCCAAGAACACACACATACATGCGCGCGCACACACAACATACATAAATACATATACACAAAATTCAAATACTGCATTTCGATAAGTTGACTAAGTTAGGTAAAACAGAAAACAAAAATGAGAACTATACCACTATATTAGTATAATATAAAATCTATACTATATCATAAGCAAACCAAAATAGTAATAAATGACAAAATTAAAAAAAAATCTATAAGTTAAATTGCTCTCTTTCATTATAAATCATAACTCAGGTGAATCAGAAGAAGAACCCTATCAAATTCAACAAAAAGGTATCAAATAAGGAAGAAACTGAAATACATAATGGCTTCCTCGATGGATTATCATTTATTCTTTCCTAACTTTTCATTCATAGTAGTAAATCTCAATATTAAATTCTTCGAGCTAGCAGAAGCATTAAATTCTACCATATTACAATGAATCACAAAGCTATAGGAGCTAATGTCAGCAAGTAGCAACAAATTATCTGATATATGACCAAAAAATTGCAAATTCGCCACTATTATAATGTACAAAATGAGTAACATAAACTGCAAATTTTCAAAAAATTTGCTAAAGTTATCCGGATGTATAGAACATACACTATTTTTTTGCAAAAATATAAACATAAATGCTGACACAATTAATGCGTATAAAAATGCGGAAACTCAACATTTGTACAAAATATTTAAAGTTATTTCTGTAAAAGTAGAAATTGGACAAAAGCATACAGTTAAGACTAAAATGTTGATACGGTATTCTGAAATGAACTGGAGAATTTGAGTATTATATTAAATTTATCAATGCCTAAAATCCATTATATATTTCGAAAATATTTGTAGACCTATTGAACAAAGTGGGGAATCTTTTTGCTTACGTTGCATGTGTTGAGTCAAAGCTTCATGGATTATTTTGATTTATGACAAGAAGAAGCTTCTACATTGACAAAAAGAAGACGAGATGCCTTCATAGGTTAGAAGTTGATTATTTAGAGTCATAAATGTTAAAATCTATCCTCAAATAATCATACTTCTTTTTGGCTTTCAAAAATTACTTATAAGACCTTTTTTTTATGCATATCATCAAAAACATGTCGACCTACACTTTTTTTATAGGTCAACAGGTTTTCAAAATATAACGGTCGAAAAGAGGTCGACCTACATTTTTTTATAGGTCAACAGGTTTTTAAATTGCAACGGCTAAAAACATGTCGACCTATAAATTTTTATAGGTCAACAGCTTTTTGAAATTTTGTGAAAAGTCATCTCCTTTCTTGAAGAGTTACATCCATTTCTTCTCAAGAATAATCACTTCTTTTGAGAGCATCTTTTCACCAACAATTACATCTTCTCGTTTATTATAAATACATCGATTTTCATTCATTCAAATCACCGAAATTTCTCTCCATTCTCTTGTCTATATTGTATTATTCTTAGCATTCTAAAAGCACTCAAAAGCATTCAATTATCGTTTGAATCTCCAAGCATATTTAACATACTTGTGATTCAACTCGATAATCCACTTCCAAATCTTTGCAAACATCAATATATATTTGAGGATAAGATTATAGGAAGGGTGTACTCAATCATTGACAAATCAGTGCTGAAAGAAGAACACAATCAGAAGTCAAACTCTTGTAATTGTCCTGTGTGGGTAAGCTTGTAGCCCGTGAAATCAAGTGGGTAAGATTGTGTCCCGTGAAATCAAGTGGGTAAACTTGTAGCCCGTAAATCAAGTAGTTGTGAACCTGTTCCTCCGGGTGAAGCGAGGGTGTTGTTTAGTGAAAAGCCGAAGAGGAGCTTCGGGACTGGACGTAGGACGGGAGGTCCGAACCAGTATAAAAATATGGTGTCATTACTTTACTTTATCTACAGCATTTATATTTGTTAGTGATATATTTCTTGTATCTGAATTTTTACCTGTGTAACTATTGAATAGCTTAAGTTATCACATACATTCCGCATAGCCATATTATAGATCCTGAACAAGTCGCGTACACACCCGACTTTTCATTTGGTATCAGAGCAAGGTCATCATATAATCGTAACACAGTTATTTGATATATTCTGGTAATATGGCAAATAACGCAAGTACAAGTAACACCACTTACACAGAAGGTCAATCGACACAAAGACCTCCTTTCTTTAATGGCCTAAACTATAGTTATTGGGCAACACGTATGACTTTTTATATGCAATCAACTAGCTATGATGCTTGGAATGCTACTCAGAAAGAGATAATAAATCCAACTACTGAGTATGCAGAATGGACTCCTGCTGAGAAAACAGCAGCTACTGTAAATGCAAAAGAAATGAATATGTTGTTTTGTGTATTAGACCAAAATGAGTATAACCGTGTTAGTATCTGTACCACTGCCTATCAAATTTGGCAAACACTAAAGACCACTCATGAAGGTACTAACAAGGTTAAACAAGCAAAAATAGCTTTGTTGAAAAGTCAATTTCAAAATTTCAAAATGAAGCCAAATGAAACAATCAATGAGATGTATTCAAGGTTTCAAACTATTCATCATGCTCTTATCGGGTTAGGACAAAAATATTCTGACTTCGATGTAGTTTCAACAGTCCTACATTCACTGACTAATGAATGGGAAGGAAAAGTATTAGCCATAGAAGAAGCTAATGATCTTTCCACCATGAAGCCAGATGAATTGATAGGAAATCTTATGTCCTATGAAGCTAACTTACAGGCTCGAAAAGAACAAAAAGAAGAAAAGAAAAATGTAGCTTTTCATGCTGATGAAGATATCTCAGATTATGAAGATGATGATCTAGCATTCATTGCAAAAGGATTCAAAAAATTCTTAAAGCAACGAAGAGCTAGTCGATACAACAAGAAAAAGTTCGGATCAAACAGACCATCATCATCGAATGTAGAATGCTTTAACTGTCATAAGAAAGGACATATGCAAAATGATTGTCCAGAACAAAAGAAGAAGACAGAAAATGACAAGTTCAAACACAAAACGGACAAGTCAAAGAAACGGGCATTCTCAATAACTTGGGATGATTCAGATTCATCTTCATCCGAAAGTGAAAGCGACTCAGATAATGAACAAGCAAATGTATGTTTTATGGCAACAGAGGATGAGGTACAAATTCCTACCCTTGAGGATATGCTTGATATTTATGATAAATTAATGATTAAATTTAAAGATGCAAAACATCAATTAAAAGAAGTCAAGGCAATGTTGAATAGATCAGAATTAGAACGAGATATGTTAAGAGATGAAAAAAACATATTAGAGGAGGAACTTGAAAAGGCTCAAGAATCATCATCTAATAATAATTCTCAATTATCTCTTCTAAGTCAAGAAATTGAAATTCAAAAAGAGAAAAATGACACTCTTACTGCTGAGAATTATGAGCTTAAAGCTAAAGTAAAATCTCTAGACCTTGAAAAAGCTAGTTTACAAACAAAGTTAGACGACATTTCTAAAAATGTTTCTAACTTTAACAAAGGACGAGAAAATTTGACAAAAATTATTGAGAGTTCACAATCAGCTACAAACAAGCAAGGATTGGGATATAAGAAACAAGTTATCAAGAAACATCTTGGTAAAAGAAAAAGAAAAAATAAGAAAGTTCAAGAAACTGAAGCTAAGAAAAATCTTAGTTTATTATATTCCAAACCAAAACCGATTGTGAAATCTCAAAAGAAGAATGTCAAATCTATAAAAATATGGGTTCCTAAAACAAATAATAATTTGATTAGGAACAAGTACATTCAAATTTTTTTGAATACTGTGCATTATAATCCAAATTATTTGTATAAAGGGGATACCGGACCCATATGGGTTTGGACTCCTAAGACCTAACTCTTAGGACCCTATAAAAAGTGGGTAACATGGACTTAATTTTATTTTTTGTAGGTCCCACTTAAGAAAAGAGGAAAGTGGATATTGGATAGTGGTTGCTCAAAGCATATGACTGGAGACAAAAGCTTATTAACAAATATTACTTATTCGGATGGTGGCTCAGTCACTTTTGGAGATAATTCAAAAGGCTATATCATCGGCAAAGGCGATGTGAGCAATTATGGTACATCTAACTTACCTCTTATCACAAATGTCATGCTAGTTAAGAATTTGAAACATAATTTATTAAGTATTAGTCAATTGTACGACAAAGGTTTTACTATTTCCTTTTCAGATAATAAATGTAGTATACTAGATAAAGATCGAAATATAGCTTTTGAAGGAAACAGAGATAGAAACATTTATATTCTGAATATGAATATCAATCATAATTCAGATATGTGTCTTGTAGCAAATGATAATGATCCATGGCTATGGCACAAACGTTTCTGTCACATAAACTTCAAAACTATTGACAAGCTAGCCAAAAATGATCTTGTTAAAGGTCTCCCCAAAATGAGCTTTTCGGTTAATAATATTTGTGATGCATGTCAATTAGGAAAATTGACTAAATCTTCCTTCAAACCCAAGAAAATCATATCAACATTACAACCACTTGAATTATTACATATGGATTTATTTGGACCAACACAGGTTCAGTCAATAAATCATAATAAATATGTGTTTGTAACTGTTGATGATTATTCTCGTTATACATGGGTTATTTTCTTAAAAAATAAAAGTGACACTTTTCATCATTTCAAATCCTTCATCAAAAGAATTCAAAAATTAAAAGGACTTAAGGTTAAAAATATTAGAAGTGATCATGGCGGAGAGTTCGAAAATAATGAATTTGAACATTTTTGTACAAAGAAAGGTATCAATCATAATTTTTCGTTTCCTCGAACTCCACAACAAAATGGAGTTGTAGAACGGAAAAATCGGACACTACAAGAATGTTCAAGAACATTATTAAATGGATCAACTCTACCAAAACATTTCTGGGCAGAAGCTGTTGCAACTGCATGTTATGTTTTGAATCGTGTATCTATTCGACCTCTGACTAAAAATACATCATATGAGTTATTTAATCAAAGAAAACCAAATATCTCATATTTCAAATTTTTTGGTTCTAAGTGCTTTATTTTAAATACGAAAGACCATCTTGGAAAATTTGATCCAAAATCCGATGAAGGTATATTTGTCGGATATTCGGAAAGAAGCAAGGCCTATCGTATATTCAATAAGAGAACCAAATCTATTGAAGAATCACTTCACGTTTCCTTTGATGAATTCTTTAAACCATCTCATATAATATCAAATGACGAAGAAACCATAGTTACTAATAACCCTATCATCACAAATAATGACTCTGACTCAGAAATAGTTGATGATAACCCTCAAAATTGATGTAATACCTTCTCCACCAAGATTTAGATCTCCTCCAAGAATTCTAAGAGATCATCCAGTTCAAAATATAATTGGAGAAGTATCATCTCAAATAAGAACTAGAAGTCAACTTAACCAAATGGGACATGTTGCATTTATTTCTAATATCGAACCTAAGAATACTAAAGAAGCTGCTACCGATGAATATTGGATTTTTGCGATGCAAGAAGAACTAAATCAGTTTGAACGCAATAATGTATGGGAACTTGTTCCAAGGCCAACCGATCAATCGGTTATAGGAACTAAATGGGTTTACAAAAACAAGGCTGATGAACAAGGAAACATAATTCGAAACAAAGCACGGTTAGTAGCACAAGGATATAATCAAGAAGAGGGTATCGATTATGAAGAAACTTTTGCACCTGTCGCTAGACTAGAAGCAATTAGAATTCTTCTATCATTTGCTTGTCACCATAACTTTAAATTATATCAGATGGATGTCAAGAGTGCATTTTTAAACGGATTTATAAAAGAAAAAGTATATGTTGAACAACCACCTTTATTTAAACATGAAAAACATCCGGATCATGTGTTCAAGCTTAAGAAGGCTTTGTACGGTCTAAAACAAGCACCACGTGCTTGGTATGAATGACTACGAAGTTATCTAATTGATTCTGGATTTCAAATAGGAAAGGTTGATCAAACATTATTTATTAAACATTCGCACAAAGATATACTTGTTATTCAAATATATGTGGACGACATAATCTTTGGATCAACAAATGAGAAACTTTGTAAAGAGTTTGCAAATATCATGACCAAAGAATTTGAAATGTCACATATGGGAGAGTTATCATACTTCCTTGGTCTTCAAATTAAACAACTTCCGAATGGTATTTTTATAAGTCAAGAAAAATATTGTGAAAATCTTATTAAAAGATTTGGTCTTGAAAATACTTCCGGAAAACCAACTCCGATTAGTACAACTAGTCATCTCGAAAAAGATGAAAGTGGAAAGAGTATAGACCAAAAGACGTATCGTAGTATGATAGGTTCTCTCCTATATTTAACAGCTAGTCGTCCTGACATTATGATGAGTGTTTGTTTGTGTGCACGTTTTCAAGCTAATCCTAAGGAATCGCATCTACAAGCAGTAAAATGAATTATTCAGTATCTTAATAACACCAAAGATTTCGGTCTTTTCTATACTAAGGACTGTGCATTCGAATTAGTATCATATAGTGATGCTGATTTCGGAGGATCACGAACGGATAGAAAGAGTACAAGTGGTACGTGCCATTTCATTGGAAAATCACTTGTCTCTTGGTTTAGTAAGAAACAAAATTGTGTTTCACTCTCGATATGTGAGGCAGAGTATATCTCAGCAGCTTTAGCATGTACACAAGTTATATATATGCAACAAACACTTAAAGACTTCAATATGAACTTGTCAAATTCTATTATATATTGTGATAACACAAGTGCGATAAACTTATCCAAAAATCCGGTTAACCACTCAAGAACTAAACATATTGACATCCGACATCATTTTCTTAGAGATAATATTGAGAAAGGAAATATAAAATTAGAATATGTAAGCACAGACAATCAACTAGCTGATATATTTACAAAGCCTCTACTAGAATCAAGTTTTGTCAAGTTACGTAGAGAGCTAGGCTTGGTTTCAAGAAGAGAACTCGAAGGCTAATATTTTTAATTTATAACAAGAGTTCACATTTTTTTCGGAAACCAATTTCTTTTCTTTTTACTATATAGAAAAGAGAATTTTTCTACGGTTAAAAATAAACCATCTTTTCTTTTTCTAAAAATAGAAAACTCTTTCTCTATATATACGTTTGCATTTTTGAGTGCTCTCAGACAATCACTCTCTCAAAATCTCCTTTAACCTTTTAAATTCATGGCACACATTTGTGAAAAATGTGCTGAAAACTCCCATATTTCAATCACGAGTTCCGAACCAACGGAATACATCTCCCCGAAAACACCAGAACATCCACCTGGATTTCATCCACCTTCTCGAACACCAGGAACCACACCAACTTCTAAGAAAAGCAAGAAAGTTTTGTTTTGCTCTCCACGAACAAAAGAAAAGATCGACGAAATGCACTATTATCAGCAGCAAATGTTCTATGAGCAAAAATTGACGACTTCTCGTTTGACGTATCTCGAACGACTAGCCTCTCTTTTCTGCAGCTCTGACAGGCATAACGTACATGAGCCAATACCTATACCATCATCTTCGCGAACTCCAAACTCATGGGATAGAAATTACAACAACAATGAAGGAGTAAGTGGAAAATACAATCCTTGGGAACCAAAGAATCCTTGGGAACCAAGAAGATAATTTTTTTTATATATCGTTTAAATTTTCTAAAAATAAATTTGTATTTAAAGTATCTGTTTTTGAATTCATATTGTTTTGAATAAAATATTTTTTATATATAGTGTTCATTTCATCTCAACAAACCAGAAAAACAAAAGTATTCAGCACCTGTCGACCGCCCAGTTCTATGTTGTCGACCGGTACAGCCCTTTTGTTTTTATTTTTCAACCAGAGAATTAACCTGTCGACCGCCCCACATACTCCCTGTCGACCGGTCATGATAAAATTATATGTTTATAATTTTCCAGAACTCTTACCTGTCGACCGCCCATAAACTCCCTGTCGACCGGTCATGAAAAAATTATATGTTTATAATTTTCCAGAACCTGTGCCTGTCGACCACCCCATATACTACCTGTCGACCGGTCAACATACAAAAGGTTGTATATATTCTTCCAGAACTAATTCCTGTCGACCGCCCCAAACTTTCCTGTCGACCGGTATCGGGAATTGCTGTTTCCCTTTGCGTTAGACACGTCGATTCACTTTTTAAATCCTCACAACCTTTCATTAAAATCTTATTTATTCTTACTCCTAATTCTCTCAATCCTACCCTCAAAAGGAATTTCAATTTCTCTAAACTCTAAAATGGCTCCTAAGCAAAAGAAATCAAAAACTTCATCCTCTCAAACACCAATCCAACCCATTGATTCTCAAATCAAACAATGGCTTATGGATCCACTAGCGGTGAAAAGGTGGAACAAAATGAAAGACTATACAATTCGCCATGGATCTTTCATCAATTTCTCTGATTTTGTCTACTACGAAGTTCGAGAGATATCAAACCGAGCAGGCATTGAATCTCTTCTTTCTTTTGAACACAACAATGTTGAGATTAGTCACATTTTGATAAAGCTATTCTACGCTAATCTCAACTTAGAGAAATTTAAACCCCACAACTCAGAAGATTGCTTATGGTCAGTAATATGTGGACAACACATTTTTCTTTCTAAAGATAGAATGGCAGAAATTTTACGATCTCACAATGATGGTATACAATTCTCTACTGATTTCTGCCCTATTCATATTCGTGATAAACATAGTCACTTATTCATTGAAGACCATAAGTCAAGTACCAAAGGAGTCAATTTGAGACCCTCGGCTAGAATTCTTCATCTTTGTATCACGCATTCTCTACTTCCAAGAACTGGAAATTTTGATGCTGTTTACAGAGAAAATTTTAAGGCATTGTACGCTATCTTTGGGAATATCAAGGTAAATTGGATTGAGATGATTTTTGATGAAATTTCAATGGTAAACAAACGCTCTAGGCCACATCTGTTTTATAACGAGTATATTATGCGTTGCCTCATGGACTGTGGAATAAGATCCCCCGCGTCCAAAATTTCAATACCAAAATGTATTGATAAAGCGTCCAAAAAGAGGATGAAGCTACCCGATCCGTGTTTTACCATTATTCCTTTTGAGCAATATGTCGAACTAGGTCCTCCGGAGACTTCTTCTTCACAAATCCCTAGGCAAAGGCCTGAAGACGTAACAATTCCACCACCTACTTCTTCAACTAAAGAAACTCTTGAACAAATTGCACGTAATCAATTTTTACTCGAAGCAAGACTGAAACGAACCGATAATAAGCTTGACCGCTTGGACACTAAACTTGATAAGCGGTTCAATAAATTAAAGTCTTTCTTCGGAACAATTTGGGAAGCAATCTCCTGTGCCTCATTTTCAGCAACACTTGCACAAGATCCCAGAAAACGTCCTATGCCTCCTACTTTTACATGGTCCTCGTCGGAAGAAGGTACTACTTCTAAAGCAAGTACCCAACATAATCGTGGTCGTGGAATGTCGCATATTGAAGAAGGAGCTCATGACGATATTGAGAAGGACGATGATGACGGAAACAATGAGGAACAAAAGGAGGAAGGAAACAAAGACGAAGAAGAAGATAGTGATTCGGACTGGCCATCACAATAGTCTTTACATTTTTATCTCTTTATCTTCAAAAACTTAATTATGACTGATGTATGTAATTATGCAACTATCTAGTACTTCTGGTGTGTTTGTTTTGGTTTGTAATATGCAGAACAATTTACTTATTATAATGCTAGCCTTATGCAGTTCTTCTGGACACCCTTTTTGTCGATGACAAAGGGGGAGAAAATATTACTAACGACTGTTGTGCAGGTTTTATATAATTCAGGGTGAGCTTATATACAGGGGGAGCATATATACAAGGAGAGATAACAGATTAATCCAAGTTGTCATCAATCAAAAAGGGGGAGAATGTTGAGTCAAAGCTTCATGGATTATTTTGATTTATGACAAGAAGAAGCTTCTAAATTGACAAAAAGAAGACGAGATGCCTTCATAGGTTAGAAGTTGATTATTTAGAGTCATAAATGTTAAAATCTATCCTCAAATAATCATACTTCTTTTTGGCTTTCAAAAATTACTTATAAGACCTTTTTTTTATGCATATCATCAAAAACATGTTGACCTACACTTTTTTTATAGGTCAACAGGTTTTCAAAATATAACGGTCGAAAAGAGGTCGACCTATATTTTTTTATAGGTCAACAGGTTTTTAAATTACAACGGCTAAAAACATGTCGACCTATAAATTTTTATAGGTCAACAGCTTTTTGAAATTTTGTGAAAAGTCATCTCCTTTCTTGAAGAGTTACATCCATTTCTTCTCAAGAATAATCACTTCTTTTGAGAGCAACTTTTCACCAACAATTACATCTTCTCGATTATTATAAATACATCGATTTTCATTCATTCAAATCACCGAAATTTCTCTCCATTCTCTTGTCGATATTGTGTTATTCTTAGCATTCTAAAAGCATTCAATTATCGTTTGAATCTCCAAGCATATTTAACATACTTGTGATTCAATTCGATAATCCACTTCTAAATCTTTGCAAACATCAATATATATTTGAGGATAAAATTATAGGAAGGGTGTACTCAATCATTGACAAATCAGTGTTGAAAGAAGAACACAATCAGAAGTCAAACTCTTGTAATTGTCCTGTGTGGGTAAGCTTGTAGCCCGTGAAATCAAGTGGGTAAGCTTGTGTCCCGTGAAATCAAGTGGGTAAACTTGTAGCCCGTAAATCAAGTAGTTGTGAACCTGTTCCTCCGGGTGAAGCGTGGGTGTTGTTTAGTGAAAAGCCGAAGAGAAGCTTCGGGACTGGACGTAGGACGGGAGGTCTGAACCAGTACAAAAATCTGGTGTCATTACTTTACTTTATCTACAGCATTTATATTTGTTAGTGATATATTTCTTGTTTGTGAATTTTTACCTGTGTAACTATTGAATAGCTTAAGTTATCACATACATTCCGCATAGCCATATTATAGATCCTGCACAAGTCGCGTACACACCCGACTTTTCAGCATGATGAAGAAACGTATCTTTTTACTTATCACTCTTTGGAAAAAGATCAACACATAAAAAAAAAGGAGATGGCATCCCCAAATCCAGTCAATTCTGGAGTTATCAACAAAATACATGAGGAAAATCTAGATATTTTCTATCTATATAGCATGATAGCCATGAAGCTTTGCAATAAAGAAAGCTCATTTTAATTCTTGAAGATCTTCAAAAATCCAACCCAAAAAATAGAGCAAAGGAAAAAATAACAATGAATATTTACTAAAAGCGACTACCATTCCAGGCGAACTTCATGGAAGACGGTTGGAAAATGTGCTAGCCATCCATGATAATCAATAAACTAATAATTTTTGATTAACAGCTGTCAGTCGAAAAACAGCTACCTTTGGCACAGAGAAACAGACGGACGAAGATCGCAGTCCACCGTAGGTTGGGGAAGAATATAATGATGAGAAGGGGTAGAGAATAAACGACGGAGTGTGAAACAACAGTATGCCAGTATTGGCAGATCATTCTTTTTCCCCCAAATTCCTTTTTTGTTGTAGAAAACAGCTAGAATAGGCACATAATGAGAATAGGGAAAATGACGAAAGGGAAAGGAGAGAAGGGAAAAACCAAGGTCCTGATTTCATAGAGAAACTCTAGTGGTATAGTTCTCAGGAGAACGAAATTAGAAAGCGAATTTGGGGGAGCGAATTCGTGGGTAATTTGCGAGACGGTTCAGTTTACATTTCAGAAGAATGGCTGTGAGCACAGGATTGCTAACTTAGTAATTATAATATAGTATAGATTTTTTTATTTTACTATAATTAACATTTGAATTTTAGTATGAACAATAGGTAAAATAGTTTATTGATCGTTTAATTATGCCTAGCTAGTCCGGCCATTGTTCATATGCCATCAACAATCCTAGTGGCCAAATTTTGTTTAGAAAATAAGGACTGTAACTATAAAATGCAAGCTTTGTAAAGTGATTTTAACCTACGTCATCTCTAAAAAGCTAGGATTCCTCTAAATAATAATTTATATATCATTTCTAATATGTAATGTCAAAGGGTTGAACTTACCCATTATAAAGCATAATACTATACAACATATTAATAGAATCAACTCGGTAGTAGTTGTTTTACTGGATCGTAAATTTCAAATCACTCTCAACATGCATCTTTTAAGCAAAACCACAGTTATGAAAAAAAAGTATGTCTCTCCTAATAGCCAGCAATGAAGACCAACTCCTTACCCTACTCAGAATCTAGATAGAAATCTTAAATAATCAATTCGGATATAGCGAATGTGAAATTAAAGAAACAAAGTTAGAAAATGTTAAAGCCACAGAAGAAGATAACATGAATACAGATATGCTTTCAGCACCATCCAGGAGGATCGTAAAATTTTATGATAGCCACATTGCATTGGCTTACACATTGGATTATTAGCCACGAATGATTGAGTAGCTGATGTCAGCAATATGCTGCTTTGAACATTCCATGTTGTACTGAGTAAAGTAAATGGACAAAGTTTCACTATAGCCTCGTTGGATTGCCTGCTGCTAGTAACTAAGTCATTAATACTATGACACCCTACGTCCATTAATGTCACTCATATGAGAACGCATTAAGTTTCTTAAAGCGCAATAGGTAAACGGTAACTAAAATTCACAAGACAGATATAAACATGCAATGGAAAAAACTAACTTTTATTATTGAAGAAAACATTGTTTCAAACTAGTTACAACATTATATTGTTTCAAATACCAAAAACCTCAATTAAAACCATCTGTCTCATAATACTAAACATCAAAGTACAAAGCTGCAAAATCATATCCCTCCTCAAAAGACATAACAAGATAGAGCAATATTGAAGCAATATATGAATTAGAAGAAGTCCAAGTCCAAGAATGAAATCACGGTCACGGCTACTGTCCACTTCCACTCTGAGAACCTGAAGGGAAAGGAAGAGAGAAAAAGGGAACAAAATAGGTCAGACATAAGTCAGGCGAGTTCAGTTATTTTCAACAATAGGATAAGATATAAAGTATCAAGACAGGTAAATAATGTTGAACATGAAAGTATAGTAAAAATAGACAAGTACGAGGTAAACGAGATAACACGATAATGATGTAACTTAGATATAAGATAAAAGAAGTTGCTATGGATCCTACTACCATTATTCGAAGAGTAAGGAACGGTGTTTTCCCTGCATTTCGTGGTAGACCTTTTAGGGGTGTGTTAAGCTCCAGGTCTAGGAGTTTGGCTGTTACCTTTGATGTTTCCTCGGCATCGGCCACTCCCAGGGAAGGTATCAGTTGATTTTTGCTACATGTTTATTGCTCCTCCTTTCACTTTCTAACACTGTCCCCCTCTCCCCTTTTTGATCTTATGTTGCTTTCTAGTTCTACCGGTCCTTGCTTATAGGTTTTGGATTGGTCAGTCTGGAGTAGTTTGGTGCTTTCAATGCTTTATCCCATCTAGATTTTCGAAGTAGATGGAGCTGGAGTTGTAGGTTGAGAAGGTGTTTGGTTCTTTTCTCTGATGTCTCTAGCCACCTTGTGAGGAGCCGGATCTTTCGGAGTTTCTGGACCGATGGTTTGGACTTACCTGCATTTTCCAGTCATCTTCCTTAAAGGGCTTTTCCTATGCTTTTTCTCTCTTAGTGTCTGCATAGGCTTCGTATGCATTGCCTGCAAACTTGCTTTCTTTTTGGATGTTGAGCATCTGTTGGTTTTTTGATGTTCTGATCGGTTTCTTCTATTTGTGTGTGCATAGTTTCTGATTTCTGCAGAAACTGTTTTTTGAGCCATTGGAGAATGGCTAGATTCTCCCTTTTGTTATATTATATTACTTTTATTAAAAAAATATAAGATAACAAATCAAGGTAAATGTCATATGCGCTTCTCATTTATATCAATAGAATAAAATTACTACACCAATTACTAGAATTAAAGAAGATTTGGTGTTACCCTAAGTACAACCCATGTGATTGGCTCCTCACTACACAAGTATCTTGTGCCAGTACGGGAAGTAGGGTGTATCAGTCCCTAACACAATGACTTATAGGACACAAACCTATTTATTGGTGTTATAGAATCTTAGTTTCCCCTAATCGGACCCATGCATGCTCATAATTCCACAAAAAAGCCCCCGTACCCACCTTCTACCTTGAACCTTTTACAATTTAGATCAGTAAAGCATGCCCTGGCCCCTACCTAGTGCGAGGACCCTCTCTAATATACTAACATGGATACTGACTGATATAGGTTCCACTCAATAGATTGACACAAGCCACCCTATAGGGTTGTACCCCCACCCTAGGATTATAAGAGTCCCAAAACCAGATACCAACAACAAGATTGTGCGACCTCTTAGCTTATTAATCAACAAGTAATAACTTAGCATGCTTAAGTTTATTAATAGGATTGCTTGTAAATGACATTTCCTATAAATGTTATTCTGTGTATAACCCCCTTCCCTAAACAAGCACCTGCCCAGATGTGTGTGTGTGTGTATATATATATTAAGTTGCCTATTTTACTTAATTACATATGATACTACCAACATGTTTTACTTAATTATTAAATTAAGTTTAACCTAACATGTTTTGCATATTATTCCTATTTTCCTGTTTCAATATGCTTATCCTCCTTCTTACTATCATTTTAAGTTATTTCCAATTAACCCAATTTACGCAGTTCAAACGTAGTTAGCCTAGGTACAACGCAAAATATAAAGAAAAAGGAAAAAATATAGTTCTTAACCAGAAACACATAAACTGAACAAAATTGGCGTAAAACTATAGATCTAAAACAAAAAAGGGATAATAGGATGTACTTATAACCGTAAAACAAGTGAAAAAAGAATAGGCATGTGACAACAACATAATAACATATGAACATGTATAATCTCATACTCAGATTTATTTATTGTCCAAAATACGGTTTAATTATCATGTCGGAAAATAGTTAGACTCACAAAGGTTGGATTGAAACTTCAGAAAAATATCTTCTTTATATGTTGTTGTTGAAGAAAGTCCTCTTTAGATTTGTTGTAGAAGAATAAGAATTGTCCTCTCTAATCTATGTTTAGGCAGCATCTCAGCATCTTCATATTTTTATTTTAGAATAAGGCTTAGAGGAAGAAGAAATAAAGAATAGTTTGTGTGTAGAAAACAATGAGACGGCTAGCCTTTATATAGATTACCTAGGATAATCCTTAACCTTTAGATTTTTATATTTTCAAATCCAACCGTATACCCAATGTTGAGTCAGCGCATGAATAAGGTGGAGAAATCAATCCAAATACATTTGCAGGAACCCACACTTCATGTAGGTGGGTCGACCCCCTGTGTCGACTCTTGGGTCGACCCAGGTATGGGCGGGTCGTCCAATGAACGTTGCTCTGTTGCGTTGTATTATTTTATATTTATATATAATATGTATACATTTTCGTGTAGCCTTCTTTAGTTGATAACTTCTTCATATTAAATCTGATTTACGAAAATTAAGAGTCTATCTGAACCAAAATTTCGTAACAGACACAACAATAAAATATGTTTTAAATAATTCTGAATATTTAATTAAGAAACATTCATTTTTATTAGTTTCATTATATGATTACTGCGTATTAAAATATGGGGTGTTTCATTCTCAAGGATTTCGTCCCAAAATCTTTAAGTTAAGAAGAATGTTATTACTTAAAACCTACACCCGTCTACTCATCCATCATCCACAGGCATCCATTGTCCTTAAAAAATTCTTATGCTTGTATGAACGTATGCAAAAGTGTTGTGTATATGTTCTTAAACTAATGCGAAAATTAGGCATTCGACTGATTCAATTGATATCCTTAATGAAATATATGTTTGTTCCATGTATCCAATATGTATTCAAATAATCCTAATAATACATATATGTTCTATATATGTGCACAACCATTCACCAAAATGCAACATCATGTGATGATTCAACCATTTTCATGCATTGAAAAATTAAAAAGAACACATATCCAAATGCAATATGTAAGTGCTTGAGCCGATCTAGTGCCTAATGCGTGTATATATGCATCCACGGGCATCCACTTAGCAAACACTTGCATCCACTTGCAATCATAAAACATAACATGTCTTAAGCACATGTTTCCAAATATAGGTATCTACCTAAGGATCAATGATTCAAATGATAGTGATAAACAACTTCAAATTCAAAAGCTAGAAAGGAAACCAGGAACATATTATTAAAGAGAAAAGGGTAAGAAGCGTGAATCTTGTCTTTAGGTTCCTATGTCACATCGTCTCGGTCTTCTCCCTATTGCACCTTCACTAACTTGATCTCTTTGTTGCATAGCTTCTTAACTTCCGTTTCAAGAAAACGGGTTGGAATTTTCTGAACTGATCCCTCTTTCTCGATTTCAACATTCTCAAGTGTACTTGGCATCACTACCTTCGCTGAATCATGTAGACATTTCCTTAAGTGGGAAACATGGAACACATCATGAACTCCCGCCTGCCAGCTTCTCTGGTAGTCTAACTCTATAGGTAATTTGGCCTATCCTCTCAGCTATGGGAAATGGTCCTACGAACCTTGGTGCCAATTTCCCTACCGAGCCAAATTGAACTACGTTCCTTAAAGGTGATACTTTGATGAAGACCATATTTTCTACCTCGAATTCCAAGTCAGACCTTCTCTTATCGGTATATGACTTCTGCCTATCTTGAGCAACTTTCATTCTTCTTCAAAGAAGGTCTATCTTCTCAAAAGTTTCTCTCACCATATCTAAGCTAAGCAGAAGTCTGTTTGTAGACTCTGAACAACACGTCGATGATCTGCAAGTTCGTCCATAAAGTGCTTCGAAGACCACTATCCTTATGATTGATTGGTGACTATTATTGTAGGCGAACTCAACCAATTGGAAATGCTCCTCCCAAGTTCCTCCGAAGTCTAGTATACACAGTCTTACTAGACCTCAAGAACTCTATTAACCCTTTCAGTCTGTCCATCGGTCTGAGGGTGATAAGTTGTGCTAAGTCTTAACTGTGTAACTAGGGCCTCTTGCAAGCTTCTCAAAATTCGCTAGTAAATATGGGGTCACGCCATCACGGTCACTTACTATACTGGAAGGTACCCTATGAAGTCGGACAATCTTTTTAAGGTATACTTTTGCTAGCCAAGCTGTCGTGATTGGAATAAAATGAGCACTCTTAGTAAGTCTATCTACTATCATCCATATACTTTTTTTGCCCTTCCTTGATCGGGGCAGCCTGTCGATGAAGTCCATAGAGAAGCTCTCCCCTTTCCAATGTAGGATATCCAAGGGCTGAAGTAATCCGCCAGGTTTCTTTTGTTCAGCCTTGACTTGTTGACAAGTCAAACATCAGGCCATAAACTCTGCTACATCTTTCTTCATGCCAGTCCAATAAAAATCTCTCTTCATGTCTTGATACATCTTGTCACAGCCTGGGTGGATAGTCATCCGAGAGTGATGAGCCTCCTCAAGAAACGATCTTACCAAATCTTCAGTTCTGGAAACACACAATCTACCATCTCATATTAGCCACCCTTTCTCTTCCATCGCTAGGTGACTAGAGGATTCTCCCTTAGTGAGTCTATCCAAGATGTTCACAACTGCTAAACATCTCACTGCGTAGATCAAATATGCTCCATAAGAGTAGGTTGCACCTCAAATGATGCCAAAAAACCAAACATAAAATCCATAAATGGATTAAAATCAAAGTTAGAGATAAACTCTAAGTTTTGCCTCTCCACGAATAAAAGATTCAAGGTCATCATTTGCCTACTCAATGCATCTGCAACCACATTACCCTTGCCTAGGGTATAAGCTATCTCAAAATCGTAGGACGCAAGGAACTCCATCCAACTTTGTTGCCTTAAGTTGAGATCCTTCTACAAGAATAAATATTTGAGCGACTTGTGATCCGTGTAGAGCTCAAATCTCTCTCCAAGTAGGTAGTGTTTCCAAGACTTAAATGTGAACACTATTGCATCCAACTCCAAGTCATGGGTGGGATAGTTCTTCCCATGAACTCTCAATTTCCTACTTCCATAGCAGACCACCTTACCCTCTTGCATAAACATTGAACCTAATCCCATGCCTTAGCATCCGTGTAGACTGTAAACACCTTGTTACCATAGAGAAGAGTCAAATCTGGGGCTGTTGTCAGACCCCTCTTCAATCTCTGAATTGCATCTTCGTAATCAATATTCCAAACAAAAGCCAAGTTCTTCTTTGTCAAATGAGTAAGAGGAGCTAAGATCCACGCAAAGTCTTTAATAAACTTCCTATAATAACCCGTCAATCTAAGGAAACTTCTTACCTCCATCGCATTCTTAGGATCTTTCCAATTCTGAACTGCGGCAACTTTAGCAGGGTCCACTGCTATTCCATCCTTGGAGACATGCCCCAGAAATTTTACTTCCTTTCTCCATAGATGACACTTAGAATTTTTTTCCTTAAGCTGATGCGATATAAGAGTGTTGAGAACCTCCTCTATGTGTCTGGCATGTTCTCCTCGCTCCTAAAGAAAATCAAAATGTCATCCACAAAAACCACCATGAATTTGTTTAGATACTCCTTAAACACCCGACTCATTAAACCCACGAAGTATGCGGGTGCATTGGCTATCCCAAAAGGCATGACCAACCACTCAAAGAAACCATCAAGAGTTCAGAAATTCATCTTGTCATACTATCATCAGCCACCCAAACTGATGAAATCCCTGGCTAGATCCAATTGTGAGAAAACTGAAGCACCTACTAGTTGGTCAAACCGGTCATCGATCCTCGGAAGTGGGTGCCTAATCTTCTTGGTGAGTTTATTTAATTCTTTATAGTCCACGCATAGATGGAGAGAACCGTCTGCCTTGGTTGCAAAGACGACTGGAGCTCCCCATACAGAATTGCTTAGTCTAATAAATCCCTTTTCCAATAACTCACCTACTTGTTTGTTGAGCTTCCTCCACTCTCTAGGAGCGATGTGGTGCATTGGTAAAGCGATTGGCTTTGCACTCTCCACCAAATAAATCCGAAAATCTACCTCATGCCTTGGAGGTAAACCCCTAAACCTCATCGAACACGTCCGAAAAACTACCGACTATGGTACTGACTGAAGAGTGTCAATGGAAGCATCAAGAGAATCTAGGAAATTGAGCATAAACGAAACCCATGGGTCAAATTTTTTTTTTTTGAGAGTTCAACCTTGGCATGTTAGAAGTCTAACAACTCTCCTCTCACAATCAAGGACGACACCATATTTAGCTAGCCAATCCATTCATATAATTAATCTGTATGCCAAAAAGCCAAGAACATATATGTCATATTCAAATTCGACGCCCATAATTGAAATTCTCAAACCCCTACATATAATAGATAAATGAGTCGTTCCTCCTATGGGGTTTGAGACTATAACAGGAACAGAAATAATACGAATATCTAAGTAGATTTTATACCATAGAGTTGGATATGAATAAATGAGAAGCACCGGAATCAAAGAGAGTTCCAATAGGATAGTCTAAAAGAGAAACCAAACCTTGCACTGCGACTTTCCTACCACGATCCGGTCCACAACCTCTCGAGCATTAACTTGTCCTCCCGACGATTCAGCCTTCTACACTGGCGTGTTAGGGAATTTCCTTTATAATGTCCAACTTGATCATAAGTAAAGCAAGCATTCTTCATCTTCTTACATTCTCTCACAAAGTGCCCAAGTTCTTCACAACCATGGCATTTAACCTCTATCTTGATCTGAGCTTTGTCGGGTTTTCCTCCTTTTTTAGTTGTTCCCTTCTTGGGCCACCACTTCTTCTTCTCAGCCATGGGTTTCTCCTCCTTAGTCTTAACCTCTTTCTTTTCTTCTTTACCATCCTCGTGCAACAAAACCATGTGTACAAGCCTCTCGAAAGTTGATCCCATCGGTACATGCGTCAGTGCTAAATCTTGGAGCAGTTGATTCAATCCCTTTGCAAACCTTAAATCCTTCTTATAAGGAGTGTTTACAAACTCCAACCCAAATCTCGCTAGTTGATTAAAATTGTTGACATATTCCTTTATCTTCATGCTTCCTTGCTTCAAATTTAAGAACTTCTCCATTTGCATTCCTTCCTCCACTTGCGATAAGAATTTCATCAGGCTTCTAGCCTTAAATTCATCAATAGCCACCATTTGTCCAGCTTGAGCAATCTTCCATTAATATGATGCTTCATCCTTCAGTTGTCAAGCGACCAACTAAATTTCCTCCTATCATCGAGCTCGAATAAGTTGAATACATTCTCCGTTTCTCTAAGAGAATTGTGCGCCTCTACAAAATGCTCAGTACCACGAAACGACTTGCCTCCCATCGCGCAGAAATCTTTACAAAGCTTCAAAAAGTTAACTACATAAGAAGGTGGAGCGACCGCGGCTGCAACTGGGGGAGGGACATTTTCCTGCACTCCAACAAGTGTCGTAGATTTTACATATCTACGAAACCATGTAGGAATGGGAATGCCCACAGGGAAGTTAGGAGCCCAAACCTGTTGAAAAAGGACGGAACAAGAATTCAGAAAGAGAATGAAAGAATATTGTTAAATGACTTGAGGGGATATATTTTTCAAAAACACGTTTTATTTTGAAAATCCTTTTGCTTTGAAAACAATTTTCAAAAAAATCCTCTGCTCTTGTAACCTTAGGCTCTGATATGAAATGTGACACCACCATATCTATTAATGTCACTTATATGAGAATGCATTAAGTTTCGTGAAGCGCAGTAGGTAAACAGTAACTAAGATTCACAAGAAAAATATAAACATGCAGCGAAAAAAACTAATTTTTATTATTAAAGGAAAACATTATTTCAAACAAGTTAAAACATCGTATTGTTTCAAATACCAAAAAAACTCAATTAAAACCATCTGCCTCGTAATACTAAACATCAGAGTACGAAGCTACAAAATCATATCCCTCCTCAAAAGTCATAACAAGATAGAGCAATATATGAATCAGAAGAAGTCCAAGTCCAAGAATGAAATAATGGCCACAGTTATTGTCTACTTACACTCTAAGAACCTGAGGAGGGAAAGGAAGAGAGAGAAAGGGATTGAATTTCAGAAAAATATCTTCTTCATATGTTATTTTTGAAGAAAGTACTCTTTAGATTTGTTGTAGAAGAATAATATTTGTCCTCTCTAGTCTATGTTTAGGCAGCATCTCAGCATCTTCATATTTTTATTTTAGAATAAGGTTTGGATAAAGAATAAATGAAGAATAGTTTGTGTGTAGAAAACAATGAGACTGCTAGCCTTTATACAGATTACCTAGTATAATCCTTAACCTTTAGATTTTAGGTTTTCAAATCCAAACGTACACCCAATGCTGAGTCAGCGCATGAATAAGGTGAAGAAATCAGTCCAAATACGTTTGTAGGAACCCACCTTGCATGCAGGTGGGTCGACCCTTGGGTCGACCTGCCTTAGACATGGGTCGATCCAAGTATGGGCGGGTCTCCAAGTGAACGTTGCTCTGTTGCGCTATATTATTTTATATTTATTTATATAATATATTATATATATACACGTGCAACCTTCTTAAGTCAATAATTTCTTCATATTAAATCTGATTTACAAAAACTAAGAGTCTATATGAACCAAAATTCGTAACAGACTAACAGTAAAGTCTATTTTACCTAATTTTAAATATTTAATTAAGAAATATTCATTTTTATTAGCTTCATTATATAATTAGTGTGTATTAAAGTCTGTAGTGTTACAGATATTGGCAACATGCTGCTCTAAATGTTGTAGCCATGTTGTAGTGAGTAAAGAAAGATGGATAAAGTTTCATTGTAGCAACATTGGATTGTTTACAAAGGGTGATTGAGTCATTGACGTTGACAACGCCCTACTTTTGTACATTATGGTCACAATTTAATGAGTAAAGGAAATGGACAAACTTTCACTATAACCACAATGGATGGTCTACCATGGGTGATTGAGTCATTGATGAGGACAACACAATGATTTTGAATCTAGGTTTATCTGAAATTGTAAGAGAATGGATTGATAATTAATAATTTTAATGAAGTTTGAATGAATTATTTATATTTTGTTAATTCGAGCTCATCGTGTAGAGGCACTTCGTAATTTTCCAATTTTAAGTTCAAAAAGATATTTTGGATCCAGTATACACAAAAAATATTTGAAACAAAAATATTCCAGGTCTATTAAACTATGGTGTTTAAATAAATAGAAATATCTAGATTTCATCATGTAGATTTTGAGATATGTCAAAAATAAATTTTCAAGAAAATCGCGATATGATGGTTCCTAAACCTAAACCAAAAAAATTAATAATGAAAGACTTTAAACTATGATCGTCTTAAATATGAACTAAATAATGACTGATATTCATAAAAAAAATATTGGGCAATGTGAATGCATATAATAGAAATGGCTGATAATATTCAGCTGGTAAATAAAATGCAAAATCTCTAAAACAAGAAACATACACTAAATGGTTGTAAACGTAGGGAAAAAAAGACCAATAAAGCTTATTTGAAGCCATATTGCGTAAGCCAACTATAAAGAAGTTCATATGCTTCATGACTTATGAATACCGTTACTTGTCTGATAGGTAATGAGAATCAAAAGTAGAATAATTTGCTTGATAAACATCCTCTTCTTCAACTAGCTCGATAATATCATGGTAACGATTACAAGCTTTCATAAAACTTCCATATGTTTTATGAAAATAAGACCTACTCGTGGAGCAGTCAGGATGGTTATTTCACTATGTTCTAAAACATTTCATGGTTAACAAGTACATCTATATGCAACATAATATCATTCCTGCGTTCAACGTCAATATATGCTTTCATGAATACAAGTAAATATGAATAAGACCAGTTAATTACATACATTTTTTGTTGAATTTCAAGTTTATTATTATGGAGATTGAAGGAAACTATTTATAAGTAGTGGTGTACAAATAACAATAAAATAGTGACATCATAACAAACAACAACATAATCAACATCAATAGCATAATCATCAGTACTACATTCAGTGATAATACAGCTGTAACATAATCACCATCAACAACATAATATTAGCACTATAACATGTAATAATAATACAACAATACCATACAAATAACTGATATGCACGTAAAAATGCACATTTTTATTCACATATTTTTTTCTTGTTTAGTTAAATAAATGAACATTTTTGGGTATTTTATATGATCAAACCATATTTTAAATGTTTTCAAAATTATCCCTCATTTTGGGGGGTTTAGTGGGAAATTTTGCATATTTTAATTTGTGATATCATTTACTTGTTCCTTGTAATAGTTTCTTGTAGGAATTTAGGAGAAAAAATGATGTATACACATGAAGATATGAAGAGAAGCAAGCATATAAACAAGAGGAGGGAAATAAATAATTCATCCAATCGAAAGCGGAGGACCCTACCTCTAAACTAACCCACTTACTCTTAAGCCTTCATATTAGAGAGTTATGTACTAATTGGGTGAGTCAAAAAAGGCTCAATGCATTCTACATGATACATTAGTAGCTAAAGACAAAATTAAATCCTTCATAAATGTGCACTCTGGGGAATTCCCAAGAAGAGTCATTAGGGTTTTAGGATTTTAGATCATGTATATATACCCCTTTGTTTCATGTATTTTGGATCCTCTTTATATGATATGAAAATGTAAGTGATCAAGTTAATAAAAATAGCTTCCAAGCCTCTTTCTCTTATGCCTATTTTATGCTTCTTTTAATTTCTATGCTTTCCTTTTGTTGTTTATAGCTTAGATTTATTTACATGCTCTTTACTTTATATTCATAGTTTAGATTTATTTATATGCACTTAGTTTAGTTCTTTTATTGTTCTATTTAGGTTTTCATTTTGCTTTCTTATCCAATGTTGAAACTTACATGTGTTGATAAGATAACTCATATGAGTAGCTAATCCCCTACAATTTTGGGGTAATGATTCTCTCTAACTTTATGTAAGTTCAACATTTGTATAACTTGTGATCTCTCTTATTTTTGCTTCATGGTAGTGGATTTTGATGTAAGTTTACACAAATGGGTTTGATATTTTATGTTGCATACGCAAATGAGCTATTCTTATTTAGTATAAACTTATTTTACATCAATATTTTCTAAGTGGTTTTTGATTATGAAATAAAAGTAAGAACAAAATTTTATGATCTATGTCACTAATTACAATAGTGAATAGATCATACTTAAAATAATTTTTTCTTTGCTTTCATTTTCATGAGAACAATGAGTGGTTTAATTGTTGTATAATAGTTTGATAGTTTATATTATGTTAACTAATAACATAAATAAACTACACTTATGATAAATGCAACATTTATGTCACTTAATATTAAAAATAGAGACCATAGATCGTATGTTTGTTAATTTACATAAATATGAGAGGGGAATAACCTCCAAATTGCTCTCTAATGTCATATTTGGCTCTCAACTTAATTTCTAATTTTCATTAGTTTTTATTAGTTAAAACAATCTAGTGTTTGGTTTAATTTGATTGAGTGAGATTGAAATTATTTCTTTCCCAGCGGATTGTACCATACTCGCCCCCGTACTAACAATTGTATGTCGTGCTCTTGCAGTTTTATTATGATATTTTGTTGACAGTTTTCTAATTCGATAGAAAATCCGTTTGCGAACGATAATAGGTACGCCAATGATAACACAATGGTATATAAAGATAAAACAACAATAACATCATAATTGTAATGGCTACAATCAATCTACATATCATCAAATTCAATATCATCGAGACCTGCTATGTCCTTACCAACAACTACTCGAGGCCTAGGATGTTAGTGCTCCTCTTTAGTAGTAGTAAGATCATTAATACGAGCTGTCAAATCCTTAATGCTATGTCCATACTTAGCGTACATAACCTGTCTTAACCTTAAATGGATCTATAATAAATCCTCATATGAAAAAGAAGATGGACTCGGTACTGAATAACCTCTTCACGAGGAATATCGATATATTTATGAGACGACCCCAAATCCCGTTCAGACGGAGACAAGGGTTATCTTTGGAATATAACACAGAAATAGATAATAGCAGAACAAAATTAGATAAATACACCAGATAATGAACAATAGAATATACTGGATAAAAGTAATCATCAGAGTTACACAGTATACAGGATCTTACTTAGAACAAATACAGTTCAGCTATACATAAATGTCTACAGCGGAAAACAAACAAAATATGTACAATAGGAGCTGAACAGCATAAAAAGAGATAAATGATAGAATCCATCTTCAGCTCCAGCTATCCGGAAAGAACCAGCTAAACCTGAATACAAGGCTGCCCATGAAGAAAAAGGGGCACCCGAGTTTGAAAGTGAAACAAACTACGAGTCAGTCATGGGACTGGTATGAGAAATCTATTCAACACATATATAATATGGCTAATCACAGGACCATGCCACTTTCGTGGAACGGGTTTACTCCATTGGATTGCCAGTGCTTTAAAACAAATCTTTCTTTTAAACATCTCTATGCTTTTTATAAAAATGAAGCCGTTATAAGACTCAGTTCCCATCACACAATGCAACGCAAACCGGAGGATAGAGTTTTTACCTTATAACGGCGAAAATATGCTTGATACGAATAAAACAAAGGCATTTGATATTATTGCTCGTGTTTATATGTTTTGAAAACAATTTCAAATCATAACTATCAATCATAGACGGCATGGGTACCATATATCATGTCGCCATATATATATATATATATATACAATCAAAACCGCACGATGTCGTATTTGGAAATTGGATTTCCGTCATGAACCAAGGCAAAAGATAGTCCTTACCGAATTCGAGACTGCCTAGCCCGAGCCTCAGGGTCAGAGCGCATCGACCCTTGGATCATCAGGGCCGGTCCACCGATGTGGATTAAAATGCCTGAACACTGCGTTTCCCTGCCCTTTGGGGCGTAAATGAGCCAACGAATGACTCCATCGGACCCGGATCGTCCGATCAAACCGAGGCGCCTCGCAACAGCAACAACCACACAGATGAAAAGTATATAAATGTCAGGGCTGGTAGGTCACTGACACCACCCTAGCTAGGAAGAAACGGAGGCCCTCCCTGATGTCCTCTCCCGTTTCTGGTTCATACCGGGGTGTGAGGCTCGCGATTTCACGTTATACACAAAGCTACGCCACACAGGCGGTGCTCTGATCATTACCACAAGACTTTGCTTTTCAACAGAAGCCCTGATCACTGCATCTTAGCATGCCACACAGGCAATTCATGCCATGCGACTGATGTTCATCGATATACAACCTTTGAGCTCGTGCGTTTCAGAGAAGGGCGTTAAGCAAAAGAATAAATTCTCCGCCGCCAAACAGATGTATATTTAATGGAGATCAATCAACACAGAATAAAATCCAATGTCAGACACACAGTCCATTTACAAGTCCGTTCTGGGTCTGAACGAAACTGGAGGCACTAAATACCTCGCAAACCCATCGATCACCACGTACGTCTGAACGATCACCACTCATTATCCATATTTCGGGATGCCTCCCAATCAGGACCGCGGTTACCATTCAAACGAGGTGAAAATCTCCGGTCTTCGACCACCGTCTTCATCTTCGACTTTCAATCGTCGGTCAATTATTTGAAATGAGAATTAACTCGGCCTTCTCAAATAATTCACGTACATTTAGAATCTCAAATCAATTTACTTTAATGGTTAAATCATTCGACAACAGCAATTTTGTTCTTTAATGTAATAATCACACCAAACACATCCAACCATCAAATACTACATAAATCGAGCTAATTCAGTTTATTTCTATTCCATATCGTTTATGATATTTTATAACGATTTATCGCTATTTTTATTTATTTTAAAATAGCCAATTTATTCAAAACGACGCTTCGGGCCATAACGCGGCCGTGGCGCTGTTTTTCTTCATAATTGATTTACACATATCTGAAAATCTAACCGTTGGATCTTCACAAAATTTACATCATTAGAAAGGTCTTTTCAAAATGAATCCAACGGTTCCAGTTTCGGGAAAATCCGACGGTCGAATCTCCCGGTACAATCGTTTGAATTTTCGATTTCAAAATACGAACCGCAGCGTCGTTATTCGATTAAATATATAATTATATTTATATATATATATATAAATATAATCGCTTCTGGCGCTGTTTTTCATCAGATTTGAATTAAACATTCCATACAATCCAACCGTTGGATTTTTACAAGGTTGGTGCCGTTGGGAAGATATTTCCAAGGCGAACCCGACGGTTGAGGTTTCGGGAAAATCCAATGGTCGGATTTCCCGCACTAGTTGTTTGAAATCATGGTTTCAAAATGCGAACTGCACGACTACGTTTCGTTTTAATTTTATTTATATTTATATATTTATATAAATATAGTTCATTCAATGATTCCAATATCGTTTTCACTTCAAATATTTCACTAACGCCTTAAAATTTTGGAAAATTTCGCCATAACCTCCCCTGCACCGGGAGCATCGAGAAATCTCAAATAGCTTCCCCGGTCCTTCTAATCTCAAAAAGAAAAAGAAAAAGCCAAGCGGCTAGCCAACAGGCTCATAAAATCATCACCCAAACAAAACAGTAAATGTGTACCTATTTGTCGGGCACAAAATTTTATTCCTCTTCTCTAGTCCCTTTGCTATAACCTGTTCAATGAATATGCATGTACATACATATAGTTCTTCTCATTTATCATTTTGTATTCAACTTCATATTTGATTTCTATTTGGTTTAAAAACACCATTCATTCTAATGTTACATACATAGGTACAAATCATATCATTAGCTAATTAATGAATATTTCAACTCATATATATTTATTTGAACAAGTGGCTATTTTTAACACTTCACATTTCAACGATTCATGCATATAATAAAAATGTGATTTTTATTGTAAAACAACTCATGTCAAAACACTATTATTTTATATATTTCATATTGGTGATAAAAATAGGATTTTTCTTATAAAACAATTTCTTTCAAAACGAGATTATTTTACACAGTTCATATAGTCGATAAAAGGTGATTTTTATTATCAAACAATTTATTTCAAAATATGAATACCATTCAACACATGAATTTCAAATCAACGAATGAATATCGATTCAACACATGAAGGTTTTCTATAGTTTCTATATATAGATAAAAATGTGATTTTTATATTTAAAACGCGAATACCATTCAACACATGAATTTCTAATCAACGAATGAATATCGATTCAACACATGAAGGTTTTCTATAGTTTCTATATATAGATAAAAATGTGATTTTTATATTTAAAACGCGAATACCATTCAACACATGAATTTCTAATCAATGAATGAATATCAATTCAACACATGAATTTCAAATCAACGAATGAATATCGATTCAACACATGAATTTCTAATCAACGAATGAATATCGATTCAACATATGAAGGTTTTCTATAGTTTCTATATATAGATAAAAATGTGATTTTTATATTTAAAACGCGAATACCATTCAACACATGAATTTCTAATCAACGAATGAATATCGATTCAACACATGAAGGTTTTCGATTCAATGAATAAATATAGTTTTAGCAAATGAAAATAATTCAAGCACATGAATATTATTCAAAATTTCGGCAGCATAACGGCAGGGTAGTTAAAACCGGGACCGTCCCTAGTACGGCTCCTCGCTCTACCTTAAAACCTCGCGGTTTTTGACAATGGGGATCATGCATCTAGTTCGCACGCAGACGGCATGTATATATTTATTTATTTCCACAAACTAATCCTATGTAGTTTCAACCAAATATTTCTCAACCACAAACGGGTATTTTTCAACCTCAATCAATCAATATCAACCACAAACAATCCCAAACAATCATTCGCTATCAATCAATTTTCACACCAATCACAATCAATAAATATCGTCCATGGTTTGTGGACGAGGGGCGTATATATATATATATATATATTTATATGTAGCAATTCACTTTTATCTCAACACATATATATTTTTTTACAACGCATATATAACTTATACATCGAACATACAACTTATACAACGCTTATACATGAGGTGTACAACGTTTATATAACTCATACATCGACTATATAATTTATACATCGTCGTTTTCCATATTGTTTTTAAATCAGAAATCTCACCGAATAGCTAAACCAAACGTCTCGACTCTTCATATGTAGGAAATCTTCGTCGTTTCTTCTTCTGTCACTTTCGTCATCTGTATTCACTACATATATAAAAATTGCATTTTTATCTACAATGAAAAATCTAATTTTTCTTCTATTAAAAATCAAATCTTTTTTATTATTAACAAAATCAAATTTTTTTTATCCTCGCTTTACATATATAAAAATCTCATCTTTCTCTTCATGAACACATTATAAAAATCTAATTTTTACCTTTGCTCTTCTCACAATAAAAATCATAACTTTATTATGCTCCTTACATAAAAATCAAATCTCCTTACATTTAAAAAATTCAACTTTATATTGTAAACAATCTAAACTTTTCGTTAATAAAAATTATATCTTTATGGTTTAAAAATCATATTTTTTTCTTCGCTAATTCATATGAAAAAATCATTTTTTTCTTCGCTACTTCATATGAAAAATCATATTTGAGACGACCCGAATTCCCGTTCAGACGGAAACAGGGCTATCTTTGGAATATAACACAGAAACATATAATAGCAGAACAGAATTAAATAAATACACCAGATATGAACAACAAAATATACTGGATAAAAGTAATCATCAGAGTTACATAGTATACAGGATCTTACTTAGTACAAATACAGTTCAGCTATACATAAATGTCTACAGCGGAAATAAACAAAATATGTACGATAAGAGCTGAACAGCATAAAAAGAAATAAATGATAGAATCCATCTTCAGCTCCAGCTATCCAGAAAAGAACCAGCTAAACCTGAATACAAGGCTGCCCGTGTAGAAAAAGGGGCACCCGAGTTTGAGAGTGAAACAAACTACGAGTCAGTCATGGGACTGGTATGAGAAATCTACTCAACACATATATAGTTTGGCTAATCACAGGACCACGCCACTTTCGTGGAACGGGTTTACTCCATTGGATCGCCAGTGCTTTAAAACAAATCTTTCTTTTAAACATCGCTATGCTTTTTATAAAAATGAAGCCGTTATAAGACTCAGTTCCCATCACACAATGCAACGCAAACCGGAGGATAGAGTTTTACCTTATAACGACCAAGATATGCTTGATACGAATAAAACAAAGGCATTTGATATTATTGCTAGTGTCTATATGTTTTGAAAACAATTTCAAATCATAACTATCAATCATAGACGACATTAATGCCCCATACCACTATGTCGCCATATATAGGTATACAATCAAAACCGCACGATGTCGTATTTGGAAATTGGATTTCCGTCATGAACCAAGGCAAAAGATAGTCCTTACCGAATTCGAGACGCTCTAGCCCGCCCCTCAGGACCCAGACTCAGGTGGGCCCTTGGAGCGACAGGGCCGGTCCACCGATGTGGATTAAAATTCCTGAACACTGCGTTTCCCCACCCTTTGGGGTGTAAACGAGCCAACGAATGACTCCATCGGACCCGGATCGTCCGATCAAACCGAGGCGCCTCGCAACAGCAACAACCACATAGGTGAAAAGTATATAAATGTCAGGGCTGGTAGGTCACTGACACCACCCTAGCTAGAAAGAAACGCATGCCCTCCCTGAGGTCCTTCTTCCGTTTTAGGTTCATACTGGGGTGTGAGGCTCGCGAATTCACGTTATACACAAAGCTACGCCACACAGGCGGTGCTTTGATCATCACCACAAGACTTTGCTTTTCAACAGAAGTCCTGATCACTGCATCTTAGCATGCCACACAGGCAATTCATGCCATGCGACTGATGTCCATCGATATACAACCTCTGAGCTCGTACGTCTCAGAGAAGGGCGTTAAGCAAAAGAATAAATTCTCCGCCGCCAAACAGATGTATATTTAACAGAAATCAATCAACACAGAATAAACTCCGATGTCAGACACACAGTCCATTTACAAGTCCGTTCTGGGTCTGAACGAAACCGGAGGCACTAAATACCTCGCAAACCCTTCGATCACCACGTACGTCTGGACGATCACCACTCATTATCCATATTTCAGGATGCCTCCCAATTAGGACCTCGGTTACCATCCAAACGAGGTGAAGATCTCCGGTCTTCGACCATCGTCTTCCTCTTCGAATTTCAATCGTCGGTCGATTATTCGAAATGAGAATTAACTCGGCCTTTCCAAATAATTTACGTATATTTAGAATTTCAAATCGATTCATTTCAATGGTTAAATTATTCGACAACACCAATATTGTTCTTTAATGTAATTTTCACACCAAACACATTCAACCATCAAATACAACCTAAATCGAGCAAATTCAGTTTATTTCCATTCCATATCGCTTATGATATTTTATAACTATTTATCGCTATTTTTATTTATTTAAAAATAGCCATTTTATTCAAAACGGCGCTTCGGGCCATAAGGCGGCCGTGGCGCTGTTTTTCTTCAGATTTGATTTACACATATCTGAAAATTTAACCGTTGGATCTTCACAAAATTTACATCATTAGAAAGGTCTTTTCAAAACGAATCCAACGGTTCCAGTTTCGGGAAAATCCGACGGTCGGATCTCCCGGTACACTCGTTTGAAATTTCGATTTCAAAATACGAATTACAGCGTCGTTATTCGATTAAATTAAATTATATTTATATATATAAATAAATATAATCGTTTCTGGCGCTGTTTTTCTTCAGATTTGAATTAAACATTCCAGACAATCCAACCGTTGGATTTCTACAAAGTTGGTGCCGTGGGGAAGATATTTCCAAGGCGTACCCAACGGTTGAGGTTTCGGGAAAATCCAATGGTCGGATTTCCCGCAGTAGTCGTTTGAAATCACGGTTTCAAAATACGAACTGCACGGCTTCGTTTCGTTTTAATTTTATTTATATTTATATATTTATATAAATATAGTTCATTCAACAATTTCACTATCGTTTTCACTTCAAATATTTTTCTAACACCTTAAATTTTGGAAAAATTTCGCCATAACCTCCCATGTACCGGGAGCATCGGGAAATCGCAAATAGCGTTCCCGGTCCTTCTAATCTCAAAAAAAGAAAAAGAAAAAGCCAAGCGGCTAGCCAACAGGCTCAAAATCATCACCCAAACAAATCAGTAAATGTGTACCTATTTGTTGGGCACAAAATTTTATTCCTCTTCTCTAGCCCCTTTGCTATAACCTGTTCAATGAATATGCATGTACATATATATACAGTTCTTATCATTTATCCATTTCTATTCGACTTCATATTCGATTTCTATTTGGTTTAAAAACTCCATTCATTCTAATGTTACATAAATAGGTGCAAATCATTTCATTAGCTAATTAATGAATATTTCATCTCATATATGTTTATTTTGAACAAGTGGCTATTTTTAACACTTCACATTTCAATGATTTATGCATACAATAAAAATGTGATTTTATTGTAAATCAATTCATTTCAAAACACTATTTTTCTATATAGTTCAAGTTGGTGATAAAATGGGATTTTTATCATAAAACAATTTATTTCAAAATATGAATACCATTCAACACATGAATTTCTAAACAACGAATGAATATCAATTCAACACATGAATGTTTTCTATTGTTTCTATATATAGATAAAAATGTGATTTTTATTATCGAACAATTTATTTCAAAATATGAATACCATTCAACACATGAATTTCTAAACAACGAATGAATATCAATTCAACACATGAATGTTTTCTATTGTTTCTATATATAGATAAAAATGTGATTTTTATTATCGAACAATTTATTTCAAAATATGAATACCATTCAACACATGAATTTCTAAACAACGAATGAATATCAATTCAACACATGAATGTTTTCTATTGTTTCTATATATAGATAAAAATGTGATTTTTATTATCGAACAATTTATTTCAAAATATGAATACCATTCAACACATGAATTTCTAAACAACTAATGAATATCAATTCAACACATGAATGTTTTCTATTGTTTCTATATATAGATAAAAATGTGATTTTTATTATCGAACAATTTATTTCAAAATATGAATACCATTCAACACATGAATTTCTAAACAACTAATGAATATCAATTCAACACATGAATGTTTTCTATACAATGAATAAATATAGTTTAAGCATATGAAAATAATTCAAACACACAAATATTATTCAAAATTTCGGAAGCATAACGGCAGGTTAGTTACACCGGCACCGTCCCTAGTACGGCTCCTCGCTCTACCTTAAAACCTCGCGGTTTTTGACAATGGGGATCATGCATCTAGTTCGCACGCAGGCGGCATGTATATATTTATTTCATTTCCACAAACTAATCCTAAGTGGTTTCAACCAAATTTTTCACAACCACCAATGGGTATTTTTCAACCACAATCAACCAATATCAATCACAAACAACCCCAAACAACCATTCGCTATCAATCAAATTTTCACAACAGTTTCAACCAATAAATATCGTCCATGGTTTGTGGACGAGGGGCGTATATATATATATATATATATATATATATATATATATATATATATATAGCAATTCACTTTTACTTCACACATATATATATAAATTTTAAATCAAAAATCTCACCAATAGCTATCCAACTTCACTTAGAGAAATCTTCGCCTTTCTGTCGCTTTCTCCCGTATTCTCTACACATGTAAAAATCGAACTTTTACGATGCTATTCAATATATAAAAATCTGATTTTTCTTTCGACTTTCAATATATAAAAATATGATTTTTACTTCGACTTTCAATAAATAAAAATATGATTTTTACTTTTTAAAGAAATCAGTTTTCAATACCTTTTAAAAATCAAAATCAGTTTTTACTCTTTTTATAAAATCAGTTTTTAACTTTTAATAAAATCAGTTTTTAACTTTTAATAAAATCAGTTTTTAACTTTTAATAAAATCAGTTTTTAACTTTTAAAAAAATCAGTTTTTACTCTTAAAAAAAAACAGTTTTTAACTTTAAAAAAAAAACAGTTTTTAACTTTTAAAAACCAAATCAGTTTCTTAAATCTTTTAAATAATCAGTTTTTAACTTTTCTAAAAATCAGTTTTTACTCTTTTAAAACAAAAACAGTTTTTACTATTTCTAAAAAAACAGTTTTTGAACCCTTTTTAAAATCAGTTTTAAACCCTAACAAAAATCAGTTTTAAACCATTAAAAATAAAATAGCAAACGAAAAAAAAAACTTACAAGGGGGGGGGGGGTTTCGCAGATCGACGGAGCTGAAGGTGGGGCGGCGGCGCTCGGAGTTCGAACGGGGGAGGCGATGCTTCGGGGCTCGAACTGGAAGGCGGTGGCTTCGATTGAAGGAGGAGGAGGGCGGTGGATCGATTTGCTCGCGATGGAGGGAGGAGCGGTCGTCGGTCTTCGACGAGGGTTTTTCTTCCTTTTTTTTTTCTTTTTTTAGTTTCTGTTAACTGAAATAAAAGTGAAAGGGGGGGCCAGAACGAAGATAAAAAGGGGGGGGGGAAGATTATATTTTATTTTATTTTATTTTATTTAATTATTTATATTTATATGTGTGAAGTAAAAGTGAATTGCTATATATAAATATATATATATATATATATATATATACGCCCCTCGTCCACAAACCATGGACAATATTTATTGGTTGAAATTGTTGTGAAAAATTGATTGATAGCGAATGGTTGTTTGGGATTGTTTGTGATTGATATTGGTTGATTGTGGTTGAAAAATACCCATTGGTGGTTGTGAAAAATTTGGTTGAAACCACTTAGGATTAGTTTGTGGAAATGAAATAAATATATACATGCCGCCTGCGTGCGAACTAGATGCATGATCCCCATTGTCAAAAACCGCGAGGTTTTAAGGTAGAGCGAGGAGCCGTACTAGGGACGGTGCCGGTGTAACTACCCTGCCGTTATGCTGCCGAAATTTTGAATAATATTTGTGTGTTTGAATTATTTTCATATGCTTAAACTATATTTATTCATTGTATAGAAAACATTCATGTGTTGAATTGATATTCATTAGTTGTTTAGAAATTCATGTGTTGAATGGTATTCATATTTTGAAATAAATTGTTCGATAATAAAAATCACATTTTTATCTATATATAGAAACAATAGAAAACATTCATGTGTTGAATTGATATTCATTAGTTGTTTAGAAATTCATGTGTTGAATGGTATTCATATTTTGAAATAAATTGTTCGATAATAAAAATCACATTTTTATCTATATATAGAAACAATAGAAAACATTCATGTGTTGAATTGATATTCATTCGTTGTTTAGAAATTCATGTGTTGAATGGTATTCATATTTTGAAATAAATTGTTCGATAATAAAAATCACATTTTTATCTATATATAAAAACTATAGAAAACATTCATGTGTTGAATTGATATTCATTCGTTGTTTAGAAATTCATGTGTTGAATGGTATTCATATTTTGAAATAAATTGTTCGATAATAAAAATCACATTTTTATCTATATATAGAAACAATAGAAAACATTCATGTGTTGAATTGATATTCATTCGTTGTTTAGAAATTCATGTGTTGAATGGTATTCATATTTTGAAATAAATTGTTTTATGATAAAAATCCCATTTTATCACCAACTTGAACTATATAGAAAAATAGTGTTTTGAAATGAATTGTTTTACAATAAAAATCACATTTTTATTGTATGCATAAATCGTTGAAATGTGAAGTGTTAAAAATAGCCACTTGTTCAAAATAAACATATATGAGATGAAATATTCATTAATTAGCTAATGAAATGATTTGCACCTATTTATGTAACATTAGAATGAATGGAGTTTTTAAACCAAATAGAAATCGAATATGAAGTCGAATAGAAATGGATAAATGATAAGAACTGTATATATATGTACATGCATATTCATTGAACAGGTTATAGCAAAGGGGCTAGAGAAGAGGAATAAAATTTTGTGCCCAACAAATAGGTACACATTTACTGATTTGTTTGGGTGATGATTTTGAGCCTGTTGGCTAGCCGCTTGGCTTTTTCTTTTTCTTTTTTTGAGATTAGAAGGACCGGGAACGCTATTTGCGATTTCCCGATGCTCCCGGTACAGGGGAGGTTATGGCGAATATTTTCCAAAATTTAAGGTGTTAGAAAAATATTTGAAGTGAAAACGATAGTGAAATTGTTGAATGAACTATATTTATATAAATATATAAATATAAATAAAATTAAAACGAAACGAAGCCGTGCAGTTCGTATTTTGAAACCGTGATTTCAAACGACTAGTGCGGGAAATCCGACCATTGGATTTTCCCGAAACCTCAACCATCGGGTACGCCTGGGAAATATCTTCCCCACGGCACCAACTTTGTAGAAATCCAACGGTTGGATTGTATGGAATGTTTAATTCAAATCTGAAGAAAAACAGCGCCAGAAACGATTATATTTATTTATATATATAAATATAATTTTATTTAATCGAATAACGACGCTGCAGTTCGTATTTTGAAATCGAAATTTCAAACGAGTGTACCGGGAGATCCGACCGTCGGATTTTCCCGAAACTGGAACCGTTGGATTCGTTTTGAAAAGACCTTTCTAATGATGTAAATTTTGTGAAGATCCAACGGTTAAATTTTCAGATATGTGTAAATCAAATCTGAAGAAAAACAGCGCCACGGCCGCCTTATGGCCCGAAGCGTCGTTTTGAATAAAATGACTATTTTTAAATAAATAAAAATAGCGATAAATAGTTATAAAATATCATAAGCGATATGGAATGGAAATAAACTGAATTTGCTCGATTTAGGTTGTATTTGATGGTTGAATGTGTTTGGTGTGAAAATTACATTAAAGAACAATATTGGTGTTGTCGAATAATTTAACCATTGAAATGAATCGATTTGAAATTCTAAATATACGTAAATTATTTGGAAAGGCCGAGTTAATTCTCATTTCGAATAATCGACCGACGATTGAAATTCGAAGAGGAAGACGATGGTCGAAGACCGGAGATCTTCACCTCGTTTGGATGGTAACCGAGGTCCTGATTGGGAGGCATCCCGAAATATGGATAATGAGTGGTGATCGTCCAGACGTACGTGGTGATCGAAGGGTTTGCGAGGTATTTAGTGCCTCCGGTTTCGTTCAGACCCAGAACGGACTTGTAAATGGACTGTGTGTCTGACATCGGAGTTTATTCTGTGTTGATTGATTTCTGTTAAATATACATCTGTTTGGCGGCGGAGAATTTATTCTTTTGCTTAACGCCCTTCTCTGAGACGTACGAGCTCAGAGGTTGTATATCGATGGACATCAGTCGCATGGCATGAATTGCCTGTGTGGCATGCTAAGATGCAGTGATCAGGACTTCTGTTGAAAAGCAAAGTCTTGTGGTGATGATCAAAGCACCGCCTGTGTGGCGTAGCTTTGTGTATAACGTGAATTCGCGAGCCTCACACCCCAGTATGAACCTAAAACGGAAGAAGGACCTCAGGGAGGGCATGCGTTTCTTTCTAGCTAGGGTGGTGTCAGTGACCTACCAGCCCTGACATTTATATACTTTTCACCTATGTGGTTGTTGCTGTTGCGAGGCGCCTCGGTTTGATCGGACGATCCGGGTCCGATGGAGTCATTCGTTGGCTCGTTTACACCCCAAAGGGTGGGGAAACGCAGTGTTCAGGAATTTTAATCCACATCGGTGGACCGGCCCTGTCGCTCCAAGGGCCCACCTGAGTCTGGGTCCTGAGGGGCGGGCTAGAGCGTCTCGAATTCGGTAAGGACTATCTTTTGCCTTGGTTCATGACGGAAATCCAATTTCCAAATACGACATCGTGCGGTTTTGATTGTATACCTATATATGGCGACATAGTGGTATGGGGCATTAATGTCGTCTATGATTGATAGTTATGATTTGAAATTGTTTTCAAAACATATAGACACTAGCAATAATATCAAATGCCTTTGTTTTATTCGTATCAAGCATATCTTGGTCGTTATAAGGTAAAACTCTATCCTCCGGTTTGCGTTGCATTGTGTGATGGGAACTGAGTCTTATAACGGCTTCATTTTTATAAAAAGCATAGCGATGTTTAAAAGAAAGATTTGTTTTAAAGCACTGGCGATCCAATGGAGTAAACCCGTTCCACGAAAGTGGCGTGGTCCTGTGATTAGCCAAACTATATATGTGTTGAGTAAATTTCTCATACCAGTCCCATGACTGACTCGTAGTTTGTTTCACTCTCAAACTCGGGTGCCCCTTTTTCTACACGGGCAGCCTTGTATTTAGGTTTAGCTGGTTCTTTTCTGGATAGCTGGAGCTGAAGATGGATTCTATCATTTATTTCTTTTTATGCTGTTCAGCTCCTATCGTACATATTTTGTTTATTTCTGCTGTAGACATTTATGTATAGCTGAACTGTATTTGTACTAAGTAAGATCCTGTATACTGTGTAACTCTGATGATTACTTTTATCCAGTATATTTTGTTGTTCATATCTGGTGTATTTATTTAATTCTGTTCTGCTATTATATGTTTTTGTGTTATATTCCAAAGATAGCCCTGTTTCCGTCTGAACGGGAATTCGGGTCGTCTCATCGTGGTATCAGAGCTTTGGTTAAGCTTAGTTCTGGAATATAACATGTGAACGAACTCGTCAGAAATAGAACCAGTAGTGTTCTAGGATGGGTAACTCTATATAGATAGGATCAGTAATATCCTAGTATGAGTAAAGCAGAATGAAATTACACCTCGATAGACACATTTACATTCAAGTATTTGTCTCTATATTTTGAAATATCTTTTCTGTTGACCTGACACTTGATCTGCTATTTGCAGAAGAACTAGAAAATGAGTGCCAGAAACAAAAGAAGTAATACTGACCCGGATATAGAAGCTCTATTCATGAAATATAGAAATCTGGGTGGAAAGCCGTTCTCGGGCGAAGAATCTATTATGAGAACCCAAGCTTGGATTCGTTCGGCTGAGAAAATATTCGAAGCATTAAAGCTTAGAGATGACCAGAAAAGATTACTGGCCTCCTGGGCATTTAAAGACAAAGCTTTGTTCTGGTGGGATTCTGTTGTTAAGGATAATCCAGAAGGTGATATCACCTGGGATAGATTCTAAGTGATTTTCTTAGAAAGATTTACTCCTCCCGAAGCAACTGAGCGATTATGCGATGAATTTTCTTATCTGATACAAGGAGACATGACAATTCCCGAGTATCATAAGAAATTCAATGAACTTTCTCACTTTGCTCCTCATCTAATTCAAGACCCAAGGAGGAAAAATCTGAGATTTATTCATGGCCTTCAAAGGAAATACCAGAATAAAGTATTGGGGCATGTGAAGCTTCCTTTCTCAGAAATGATATACATGGCTTATCAGTATGAAGATCTCCATAAGAAAGGAATGTTATGCGACGAAGAAGAAGTCAGTTCTAGTGACATAGCAAAGTTAGAAGCTGATATTCCTGAAGCCAGTACAAGGTCAGAGGTGAATAAGAGGCTCAGTGCCAAGAGAAAAAGGGCTGAATCTGGGAACGAACAAATAACAACCGCCACGTGCTCAAGCTGCAATAGAAAAGGACATTTGGCGATAAGTTGCAAATCTTGGAACAAACGAAGAAAGAGAGGATTAGAACCCAGTAAGAAGGTTCCTGAAGGCAGAGGATGCCATAAGTGCCATCAGGCTGGGCATATCGCGAAAAACTGCCCGCTATCTCAGGAATCTGAAGCGGTACAAGTGAATGAAGTGGCAGAAATACTTGCATCCTCGTCTAGTCAGGAAAGGTCTGATGTTTTAGAAGGCACGCTCAATGTCAAAAACATTCCAGTTAAAGTACTGTTTGACACAGGCGCGTCACGAAGCTTTATCGCAAAGAGTGCAGTCAAGAAACTGGATTTGAATTTGAAGAAGCTCAAAGAACCAATGACGGTGCAAAATCCAGTTGGGGGTTCCATCAATCTCAGTTGGGTTTGTGCAGTACCGGTCTCTTTTTCTTGCTATAAATTCCCTATTATCTCTATCGTCATGAATTTTAATGAATTCGATCTTATTCTGGGATTGGATTGGCTAACCAAATATGAAGCGGAGGTCAGATGCGCCGAGAGGGTTGTTAAGGCAAAGGCACAATTGGGGAATTATATAACCATACCATGTGAAGGCCCGACTTCTAATAGAAAGGATTTCTGGGCAGCTTTGGATGTTTCTCCAGCTCAAATAGAAAATATCCCTGAAATCACTGAGAATATTCCTGACCTCATTAAAGACATTCCTGTCGTCAAGAACTATGCGGATGTGTTCGAAGAAGTTGTTCGCTTACCTCCGCAGAGAGAAATAGATTTCAAGATTGCTTTGATTCCCAATGCAAGGCCGGTAGTTCACGCTATTCGAAGAATGTCCTTGAAAGAGAAGGAGGAATTAGACAATCAAACACGACAGCTAGTATGGAAAGGTCTGATAATGCCTAGTTTCTCTGATTGGGGTGCAGCAGTGGTGTTTGTCCCAAAATCTGACGGTACTCTACGTTTATGTGTGGATTATCGTGATCTGAACAAGCAGACCATAAAGAACAAATATCCATTGCCGCGGATTGATGATCTGTTGGATCGATTAAATGGAGCACAAGTATTCTCAAGAATAGACCTAGCTACAGGTTTCCATCAACTTCGAATTGCCGAAGAGTGTGTTCCAATGACAGCGTTCAGAGGCCCCGACTTATTCTACGAGTGGTTAGTAATGCCGTTCGGCTTATGTAACGCTCCAGCTTATTTCGTCGATCTAATGAACAGAGTATTCAGAGGAGTTTTGAATAAATTTGTTCTGGTTTTTATTGATGATATTCTAATCTTCTCTAAATCAAAGTCCGAGCATGAAAAGCATCTGGAACAGGTTCTAGAAATTCTCAGACGGAATGTATTAAAAGCCAAGTTTTCCAAATGTATCTTCTGGCAAGATGAAGTGAAATTTCTGGGCCATGTCGTATCGAAAGATGGAATCGCTGTGGATCCAAGCAAAATCACAGCTATTCAGAATTGGAAACAGCCCAGTACCCCCACTGAAGTCCGCAGTTTTCTCGGATTGGCTAGCTATTATCGGAAGTTCGTTAAAGACTTTTCGAAGATATCTGGTCACTTAACAAAGCTTACAAAGAAGCATTCTAAGTTCAAATGGACTCAAGAGAGTGAGGAGGCTTTCGAAGAACTAAAGTTGAGATTAACGACAACTCCAGTGTTAACCATCATCGATGGCAACCAAGATTTAAAAGTCTGGACTGATGCTTCTAGAGAAGGCCTTGGCGCAGTGTTAATGCAAAGAGGCCAAGTAATTGCTTATGCTAGCCGTCAACTGAAGCCACACGAGAAGAACTACGTAACTCATGATCTTGAGTTATTGGCTATCATATTCTCTTTGAAAATCTGGAGACACTATCTTCTGGGCGAGAGATTTGAACTGTTTACAGATCACCAGTCGTTAAAATATCTGTTCACTCAGAAAGACCTGAACTTGAGGCAGCAACGTTGGCTGGAGTTTCTTGCAGCATATGACTTTGAAATTATATACACTCCAGGAAAAGCCAATGTCGTGGCCGATGCGTTAAGCAGAAAGAATGTAATGATCGCCAGCTTTATTATCACAACATCCTTGATTGAGAGAATATCTATTCTTCAGAAAGAGGATAACTTTATTAAGGATATGATCAAAAGGATCCAGAAAGGCGAACCCTCGTGTTTTCAAATAGATAACGACAAGACCTTGAGATTGAAGGGAAGGATTTGTGTTCCTGACATCCCCGAACTCAAAAGGGAAGTGTTAGACGAGTGTCACAAGTCCAAGCTGAGTATCCATCCTAGTGTGGCCAAAATGTATAACGATCTCAAAAGAACATTCTGGTGGAAGGCTATGAAGAGAGACGTTTCTATATACGTTAGCCGATGCCCTACTTGCCAGCTAGTTAAAAGCGACCAACAGAAATTGGCTGGATTATTACAACCGCTAGAAGTTCCTGGTTAGAAGTGGGAGCATATTTCTATGGATTTCATTGATGGTCTGCCCAGAACAAGAAAAGGAAATGACAGTATTTGGGTGATCGTAGATCGCTTCACGAAGACCGCCCATTTCATACCTGTCAAATCAAACAGAACTGCTCAGAGTCTGGCGCAGATTTACTTCAGGGAAATAGTTAGACAACATGGAGTGCCGCTCAGTATAGTCAGTGATAGAGATACAATATTCACTAGTAAATTCTGGGAAGCATTTCAAGTCGAGCTGGGAACGAAGTTAAACATGAGCACCGCTTATCATCCTCAGACAGACGGTCAGACTGAGAGGGTGAATCGCATTTTAGAAGATCTATTACGGGCTTGTATTCTAGACTTCGGTGGATCATGGGAAGACCATCTGCATTTGGCTGAATTCTCTTATAACAACAGCTACCAGGCGAGTCTGACAATGTCGCCATTCGAAGCATTGTATGGTAGACCGTGCCGATCTCCTGCTTGTTGGGTCGAGCCTGGAAATAGACTTGTGTTGGGCCCCGATATGATTCGAGAAGCGGCCGACAAAGTCGATTTTATTAAGAAGCGATTACTCGCCGCTCAAAGCCGACAAAAGAGCTATGCTGATAAAAGAAGAAGAGATATATCCTTCGAAGTTGGCGACTATGTATATTTGAAAGTATCGCCGATGAGAGGAGTTATCAGGTTCGGTAAAACTGGAAAGTTAGCGCCTAAATTTATTGGTCCGTTTCCTATTCTGGAACGGGTTGGAACTCTCGCTTATAGGGTCAAACTGCCTGACTGGTTGCCTGGAGTGCATGATGTATTTCATATATCTCAACTTCGAAAACACGTTCATGATCCAGACTTGATCGTGGAAGAAGCAGCTCAGCAGGATATTGAAATTACGCCAGAATTAGCCGTGAGGCGAGAGCCCCTAAAGATTATCGGCAAAGAAACAAAAGAGCTGAGGAGCAAGAAGGTTCACTTAGTCAAAGTGCAATGGAGTGGAGATCCGCGAGATTGTACTTGGGAAACTGAGGAGAGCATTCAGAAAGCTTATCCCAGATGCCGAGTAGATATCTCTGATTGACTCCGGTGCCAGGTACATTTACCCTACCTTGCATTACCATTTAATTCTCTATTCTGTTGCTATTTTCTTCCCATGGATGTGCACTATTTATTCTATACTCTGAATATTAAAAACAAATTGGTTGTTGTATTTTGTGATTGTAGATTTATCAAACCACTTTCGACTTTATTCCTTTTCGGGGATGAAAAGTTTTAAGTGGTATTGGAGAAGGATTTTGGTTATGTTATGGTGAATTTTTTTTTGAGTTCGTACTTAGCAAACAGTAGAGTAATGGTGAAGACACTTTGGTTTGGGTTGGAGGCTGATGTATTGAAAGCCTGGCATTGGATTTTTGGAGGGACCGAGTTCAGTTGTAGCATGGCAGGAGTGATCAGATTGTTTTGTCGGTGATATTGGTTAAGAGGAGATCACAGTAGTGAGGTGGGTTTGATATTGAGGCAGTGGAGTTGGCAATGGCTATCATTGGAGAAGTTTGGGGTTGGATACTAGTGAGGCTGATGTTTGGAGCCCGATAATGACATTACAATGAAGGTTTGAGTGATGCAATATACGGTGATGGACTAGGGTGATTAATGGGAGTTCGGTAGTGAAAGTTGAGGGTATTTGCGGCATGGCGGTAGCATGGTAGTTGTGATAAGGCGATGGTCCGATAATAATGGCGACTAAGAATTTCAATGGATTCGCATAAACAAAAGCTATGCTATGGAAATGATTGGGATTTTGCCTAATTTTAAAACAACCGTTAAGTTGGATAAAAACAGCGACAAATCATCGAAGAATAAAAAATCAGGTGAGTAAATCTCACTCACCGTTTTATATTTAAATTTATTTTTATCGGTAAAAATAAATTTGTTGGTTGCTTGGGTGCATGAATGAATTGTTGAATTATTGTGGTTATTGGATTTCCCGCAACACTATTAGCGGATGCCCGCAGTATCATTAGCGGATGACACTACGCCCACGTACATAAGTGGATCCCCTTTTATACCGCCATATCCTGCCTTGAAGCAGGATTGGTATTATTGTTGTTGACTAACATCTGTGAATGCAGGGTAACAGGTTGGAGGGATCCAACTGGATTCCTCAAAAATTTATTTATTATTGCATACGTATTCGTATATGTGTGATGTGTTGAAATGAATTGATGTTTGTGTGTTTGAATATTACTGGCCCTAGGAGTTGATATTTAAAAATATCATAAAAATGGATTTTTAGATCTGAAAAAGGGAATTTTATTTTTCGAAATAAAATTCGAATTTCGAATAGGCTAAGAAAACATAACCTGGTTTTAATAATAAAATAAGGATTCGAATTTCAAACAAGGTTAAGATCAGATAGAAAAATTATCATGGGAAAATTTTGAAATGGAAACTCTAACGTTAATTTGGAATGGGAACTTATTTTCCGAAAATAGAAATGGGATTTGAAATCAGAAACTTGTTTTAATATTTAAAAACAAGAAGTGTTATTTATTAACGATTTTGATAAATAAAAGAAAAGAATTCCATTGGATAATTCATTTAAATCCAAGTATGAAGTTTTAAAGGAGAACTTATTTTCCAAAGGAGAAATTAGATTTCAAATGGAGTTTTAAATAACTAAAACCAAGTTGTAGAATCAGAATGAAGTATTCAATGATTTTTGGAAAATCGAGATGTTAAGTTAGATTTGGGAAATTGTTTTTAAATATTAAAGAATGGAGTTGAGATTTATTTTATAAACGAAGTTTTAAACGTTTATATTTAATTAAAACGAACTCGCCGCAGCGCGGTAGTTCGTAAATTGGCGATTCGGACTTCAATTGAGTATATAGAACTTAATATAAATCGGAATTCGATGAAACAAGAAACGCCCGGACCTATTGAATGATAATTTTCTAATGGAAGGGAAAAATCTAGATTTCGTCGTACAGATTTTGAGTTATGTCAAAATCAAATTTTCAGAAAAACAGCGCCATAATCGTTTTTAAACCATAACGGTTTATTAAATAAATTTAAAGGATTTTAAGTGAATAAAATCCGAATTCGTGTTTGAAAAATCCAGTTTTGAGTTATCAAATAAATATGAACTCAAGCAGAATGAATAAAGTGATTTTTGTTGAAAAATCAGATTTTTGGATTGTGGTATAGTATTAAGCTAATTTGGAAAGAAATTAGTTAATGAGATTTCGAATCAAACTTAACCTTTGTTAAGTGAGTCGGATTTATGAATTCGAAGATAAAAAGGGGGGGAAGATTATATTTTATTTTTTTTATTTTATTTAATTATTTATATTTTGCAAAAAGGTTGACTTTTACATATGACCTCGAAACGAGGCCCACCGCCTGTCGCCCATAGCGTTTCACCCCCATTCTGAACACAATGGGATATGTATCGTAAGCTGATTTGATCGTTACAATCAGTTTCCTTTGGTATTTTCATTTAAATCAATATATTGAATTTTAAACGTACATTTCAAATTACCGGGGTCACATACTAACTAGAAAAATTCCCGAAAAATATTTTCTAGCTTCGTATTGACGATACGGTCCTAACAAAACTAGTTTCGTCGAATTCTGAGACCGTTTGAAAAATGGCCAATTTCCATTCGATTAAAATCAACAGAAACTGGTCAAACGCGTTTTCCTTTGCCACGCTCACATATTGATTCGAAAAATTATGAAATTTGAAACCTAGCAATTACCTGACACTGCGGATCTAACAAAAGTGGTTTCGTCGAAATCCGAGGTCGTATGCAAAATGTCCATTTTTAAGGGCCTGAATTCCATAGCGACTATTCAGAATTTTCAACTGGACATATCTTTTGATTCCCGCTATCAAATTTCAATTGGTCGGATTCGTTAGAAAGATATTCACTAACAGATTTAAATATTTTTGGTTTCACTAAAATCCGGATTGTTTTGCACCCGGTACAGTCTGACAAAGTTTGAATTCAATTTTTGAAACTACAGCGCCCTTTCAGGCCTTATTTATAATTATAATTAATTATATTCGTTTTCAAATGTCGACTCAAACTTAGTTTTCATCGCCATTATTTAAAATATTTATTTTAAATAATTAAAATCCATTATTTTAGCCAATTTAAAATTTTTAAATTGGTTCAGATTTTCTGGGTCGTTACAATATTTTTACATTACCATTCAAATAATAAAAATCACAACTTTATGCGATTAAAAACCACAACTTTATGCGATTAAAAACCACAACTTTATGCGATTAAAAATCATAACTTTATGCGGTTAAAATAACTTTATGCGGTTAAAAATCATAACTTTATTTCACTATATATAAAAAAAAACTGATTTTTTTATTTTTTAACAACAAGGCTTTTTAATTTAATTAGAACCAATTACTTAAAATAAATAAAGATAAAACTTACTGTTTTCAGCGAATGGAGGTCCACAAACTGATGGAGGTGGACGGAGGAGGGGCAGGGAGTCGCTGATGGTAGGGGGTGGTGGCGCAGGCTGAGCAGTGGTGGCATTGGAGATTTTTGGGGGCTAGGGTTCGCTGGTTCTCGCCGGAGAAGAGGGAGAGAGAGGGGGAAGGTGGAGGCTGACGGCGCGAGAGAGGGGGGATTGTCAAAGGCGGAGGCGGGGGGCGCTGGACGTGGACGGCAGCTTTGAAGAAATCGCGTTTTCCCTTTTTTTTGTTTCGTTCGATCTTGAAAATGAGGAGAGAGATAGGGCGTTGACTGGTATGAAGAGAGAGAGGAGGGATAAGGGTGAGTTTATATTTTTTTTATTTAATTAATTTTCTTTCTAAAAAGTTGCCTTTTCATCCGAACCCCAAATCGAACTCAACGACTGTCGTCCCTAGCTAATTACCCCCATTCCGAACACGATGGGATATGTTTCGTAACCCAATTCGATCATTTCGATCATTTTTGCTTTAAATTAAAATATAAATTAATATAACGTTCAAAACTGATTTTAACGTACATTTTAATTTACCGGGACCACATACGAACTCTAAAAATTCTAGAAAATTTATTTCTAACTTCATATTGACGATACAGTCCTAACAAAACTAATTTCGTCAAATTCTGAGACCGTTTGAAAAATGGTCATTTTCCCGTCGATTAAAATTGACTGAAACTGTCAAAACACATTTAACTGCGCCACGCCCACATATTAGCTCAGAAAATTATGAAAATTGGAACCTAGCAATAACTTCACATCCCGGATCCAACAAAAGTGGTTCCGTCGAATTCCGAGGTCGTATGCAAAATGGCCAATTTCACGGGCTATATAAATTCCATAGCGACCGTTCTGAAAATTCATTCGGCCATAACTTTTGCTTTCCGTTATGAAAATTTGATTTTTCAGATTTGTTAGAAAGGTATTCACTAACAGATTTAAATATTTTTGGTTTCACTAAAATTCATTTTGTTTTGCACCCGATATAGTCCGACAAATTTTGAATTCAATTTTTGAAACTGCGGCGCCCTTTCAGGCCTTGTTTATAATTATAATTAATTATATTCGTTTTCAATTGTCGATTCAAACTCAGTTTTCATCGCCATTATTTAAAATATTTATTTTAAATATTTAAAATCCATTATTTTAGCCAATTTAAAAAAAATTAAATTGGTTCAGATTTTCTGGGTCGTTACAATTTATCACCACCATAACTGTAGGAACACCTATTATCCAACCATAATCTACTTCCTATGGTGGAGGATAATATAAATGTATGCTTTGAGTCAAGTCTTGAAGCCCAAAAGGAACACTACCAGGTCTGATAGTTAAAGATCGAACCAAATAAACTATTGTAGCATGAACAGTATGAGCCGTATGCGCCGAAGTGTAGAGTCTACACCGAAATAACACATAGTCCAAATTGGTAATGATGAAGTAATTAGTAGGCCACCGCTCTCATATACCATCAAGTAAGGTGTATATGAATGTGGATTATTAGGCCCAAAATCACCATCTAATATTTGCCTCTGGCTAGGATCCCCATGTAACTAGTAACAACCACCAGTTGGTGGAGATGACACCAAAGAGAAATGTCTCATCGAAAGCAATGCAGCATGAATCACACTCTCATAGGTCAAATAAGGCAAACCCTTATAATGATGCCAAATGATACTCTCTCGTGTGGTGCATAACTCCATTTTATTATGAGCCACTATAAATTTGTGACAGCCTGATCTCCTTGCATAGGTATTAGGTACTTATGTGTCCACGACCCAACTCAAGGAAAGAATAGGGATAAAGAAGCATCCACTGTTAGGTAAGTCATATTACGGAAGTACTCATAGCACCGGTACTCTAAACCTGCCAAAAACCTATAATGTACATAGCTCTCTCCGTAATAACACGTTGATGGTCTAAAGAGAAATATAAATATGCTAAGAATGGAGTACCCCAATCATATACAGTTGGACGATCAAATATCAATTCTACAACTGCTGCTACATGTCCAACTGAAAATGTATTTGATGGGTTTGAAAAGAATAAGATTTCCATAAAATATAGAATAAACATTTGCACTATCTCCAACTGGTGGTTTTCTTTGCCATGTACGGTGATTACATTAAGGATTTCCAGTCTCATGTAACTAACTTGCAACTATAAGCTGGAAGACAATCCATCATGGAAGTCAAAATGAGGCAGTATGGATCATAAAATGTTAGAGCTACGATAATGCGCCTCGTTAGGTTATATCTCCTCTATTCCTACTGAATGTCTTGTAAGCCTGGTAAGGTTTAAAGGGGTGAACCTATCTCTCGAAACCCGAAATGAATGTATGAATGGTCTCTTACCACCTCGAGGCTAACGCACCAGTCAACTGAACACCTGAATTTAAAAGGTTAGCTATACCTAAAAATTGATTAGGGTTAGATGAAGCTATTTTGAAGTATGAAATAATTTTATGATAGTTAAGTGAACACGTACTAATGAAATCACCAAATCTCGCTTCATCAAGAACTGTGTATATAATGCCTTCTGTATCATAATTGAAAACCATTGTATATAAACAAATAACGCTTAGCCAAGAGCCACGTGTTCAATCTCGCCATAACTAGTTATAAATAGCTTGATATTTAATTTTGTATTCTAAATAATTAACCATTATTGGTAAATAAAAATTAGATAACTTATAGAATATTCGACGTGCGTGCTTATATGCTCTATGTCATTTCAAAATACACGAAAATTGCTTAGTACTTTGTCAGGTCCTAAATTCTAATCGATATTCGGATCTAGCTATGCTTCCCATCTAGGTCGTCGTTGCCTAGCTACATCTTGTTTTATGAGAGGTGTGACATTTTCTTCAATCAGAACGATTTCTTCTTATGTTGGTACATTTCCCGCTCTATAGTTGTCGCTGCCTCGAACTTCTGTTCAAACTCTTATCCTATTTTTTAATTATAATTTTTGTTTGCTGAATTACAAAGAAGCAGGGAGAATAAGGAGAAGAGGGGAAGAGGATTCAGGTAAGGTGAATGATAAAATTTCTTATCTATTTATAGCTGGCTATAGTAGCTAAACATAGTCGATTTTTATAAAGGCCAACTCGCATTCTAGACTTCACATTATATGACTTATTAAAGGCATTTCATATTGTAGCCTGATCACTACAGATAATCAAAAAAGATGGAGATGGCTTCTGCCATAGTGGAATTTCTATTTGAAAATTCCTAAGTTATTTTTCTTCTTTACATGAATTTTCTAATGCAATAAAATATATCAACATTATTTTATTGGATATGGAGGTTTGCTTCTTAGTACCCCAAGACACATTAACACCTTATAATGTAAGATCCATCCATCGTAGACTTCGATCTAAATATTACATTTTTCCAAGTCACATCACTATATCCTTTTGTTACAAAAAGTTATCCTTTATCAGGTAAGCCATAGTTAATGCTCCCTTTCAGGTAAGCTAGAACTCTAGAAATAGCTTTCCAATGTTCAAAACTTGGGTTACCCGTAAATCGACACAACATGATTATATCATGTGTGATGTCAGGTCTAGTACAATGCATGGCATACATAAGACTTCCAATAGCAATGTAATATTCAATTTGAGAAATGGTACGCCCAGTGTTCTTTAATACCGGAATCTAAAGTTGTGACGCCTAACCCTAAGAGCCACTCTAATAAAGAGCATTATTGAACAATATTGTCTATTAACCCGAGGAATAGAGTTGGTTAAGAGCGACCATCCATAATTTTATATTAGATGAGTATCAAATACATCGACTAGGTGTATGGTATTTTTTTCCATAACTCATGTGGATTGATGTACTTAAATCATCTCGTATAAACTACGATAACTAAGAATTGTATTTAGAACAAATTACAATGCATCATAAATAACATATCACAAAACAAAGTACATATGGATACAACAATAGAATACAACACATACATGTGCTACATACTCAAATGGTTTCATAAGAACCATACGCATATACAATATGCTCCAAAAGAATAATTATACAAATGACATGATTACACGACTACAAAACTTAGATAAAAGTTTCAAGAGAAGTAGTCCAAGGTAAGATAATACACATGAACTATTAACAAGCTATAACCTAAAACAACTCATATGGGTCGGTCTAACTTGAACAAGATTATTAGTAGAATGATAAAATTATTTCTACAAGAGACATAAGGAATATCATATGAAAGCATAAGGAAATTCATATAAAAGCATAAGACTACAAGGAATATCATATGAAAAGCAAATTGGTGATTCTTGTGGCTTTGTAAGAGATGGTGCACAAGTTGTAAGAGATGGTGTACAAGACTACACTATCTCCTCCATGGCGAAGCAAATTCAATTGATACAATTATTTCTTTCCATAAGAGACACAAGGAATATCATATGAAAGCATAAGGAGGAAAATACAAAGCCACAACAATCAAAAAAACACGAGAACATCGTTAAGAGTTCAAAACCATAGAAATGAAATCACCATGCACATAAAAAATCTTCAAATAGCATGAATCTAGGTATATATATGTATACACACACACACACTATATATACATGTGTACATTGATCATCTCAAAATGGTGAAATGGTTAATAGAAACAAAACACAGAAACAACATGATTTTGGAACCGACAACATGATCGGCAAGCCGAAGCTATGCCTGCATGTGCTAACAACATGATGGCTTGAAGCCACTCAAGTACTACTATCAACATGAATGATACCTTATACATAATGATTGATGTGACGACCACCCCCAACCAGCCAACACTCAACTAGTTGCGTTGTGGGGGTGCTCGACTAATAGGAGGCAATCGCCAGGGTTGGAGTAAGAAAACCTAATTAACCCGTCATATATCTCACAGCGCATGGATAAATATAACAAATAACATAATACATGATATAAAACATGTGAGATAGTGTAAACTAAATGAATCATAACCTTAGAACAACATATCATATCACAACATAAGTACCGAAGTAGACAAAATATACATACATCTCCAAAATTTTGTCTCTAAATCAAAATACACTACTAATTCCCAGAGTAGTGATCAATAAAGATAAGCATGGCTAAGAGTTTATATGTAATAAGTGGGAGCCTCCTGCTCATCTTCGCTCAGCTACTCGGCACACCAACCTATCTCTAGTCTGCTCATTTAAGAGCACCTAAGTAATAAAAAGTAAAACATAAAACCCCAAGTCAGACAAAGTCTGGTGTGAGCGATTGTAGTTTCAATCACTATATAGGATAACATAATAGGTATGATAAGACATGCATGACTTGGCCCTGCATCCAAAGAGTTAGCACATATAATCATATACTCTACTCTATGGTTATCAAAATACCGAGTATAAATGGAAATGTGCCCATAGTAATAACAAGCATTCTCACGTTCTCTTGCCTAGTGCTTTGAGCTTACAATATTTGTTACCAAATTCGTCATGACCCTGGTAGGCCCTACAACATGGGCTCCTCCTAACTACCACCATGTCCCAGTGCATGGACTATAACTAACAAATAACTAATTACCCTACCCAGTCCTCACAACATAAGATCTAAGGTCTAGGCTGATCAGTCCTCACATCATAAGCTTTGATCCATCCCCTTGTCACTTCTTCAATGATACGCTGAAGTCAGAAATACTAATGGCTCCTTTGCACATGTGTCTGCACGAAGTCCACCTCGAAAGTTACATCATGACTCTCTACTTGGTACCTATGAGGTTTCCCTCCCTAAGTTTTTCTTCGTGCCTCGGACTTAGCGAGTTGTATTGTAGTTGGTCGTCAAAAGAGCCTTGTTCATCGTCATGAAGTAACATCACATCACATCACATAGCACCGTAATGAACCCGTTTTCCTTTCTAATCCTTGGATCGGCCTACCCTGGCTCGGCATGGTCGGGTCGAGAACATAGTCCAATATCTGAATCGGCAGTGCCGATTGTAACATCCTAGATTTTTGAACGTTAATTAATAATATTTAAATCTGTTTTAAATATTGATTTGGTGATATTAATAGAATTTATATTGAATTTATTTAATAAAATAGGCTTTCAACGTCTAAATTTAAAACGAGCTCGAAACGACATGAAAATTCGTAATAACGAGTTTTGAACTTTAATTGAATATACAAAATCCGATATAAGTCAGATTTCTGTGAAACAAGAACCACTTGAATCTATTTGATTATATTTTTCTAATGAAAGAGAAAAATGGAGATTTCAAATTATAGATCACGAGTTATGTCCAATTCAAATTTTCAAATAGTCGCAATGGAATTTGTTATTAAACGATAGCGTTTAATTTATAAATATAAAGGAATTTCTATATTTTGGATACCGTTTTGACCTAAGTTTCTGAATATTGAGTTATAAATCTATATCAGTCTAAAGTGAAGTTGTTAAGATTCTATTTGAATATATATATATATACGATGATATTAAATTATTATATTTAAATCGAGTTATTTTAGAATTAAATATATTATATCAACATTATATAGGCCTCAGAAATGATTTATTTTTCAAACGAGTTGTGCTGGGTTCGCAGCATCAAGACATAGCGGTACATCCATTTTCGTTGTGTTTGGAGATCGTGTGTATCAGTGCAAATTTATTAGTTAGCGTTAAATCGCTGTACCGCATTAATATAAAAAAAAAATCTATACCTTTGCATGCGCAAGCTTAAACTGTGACCTATTCTAAAAAATTTGAAATCACCCAAACCGCTAAAGAAAGTCAAGCAAGCTTAGTGAAAACACACAGCTAAAGTCACATGCAAAACGTACATTATTTCTACCCACCCCGGTTGTTTACGCAGGTGACATTTCACCTCAACTATCTAAATAACATGCGCAATATTTATTTCCTTTCAATAACCGACCAAGCATTTAAGATTGAAAATGACAACTCATGTCGATCTATTGCTTATGCAGAACTACTTAGAGAATATCTAACCTACCCTGTACCCTTCGAAAGACAATTTTTCTATCCTAATCATGTAGTCGCGAACCATAAACATTAGAAGTTGAGGAAAAGAGAGAAGCATGTAGTCGCGGAGGGGTCTGGCTTGAGATGATCAACATGTAGAAGGGGTTGCTTCGGCGTTGGGTTTCCAAACATTAATATGATGGGGACGTTTGTGTGACTTACTAGCAAGAAATGAATGCATGGGGTTAACTTGCTGTTGCGGTTTGTGGGGGAACGCATGAGGTGTTGTGCAGTGGCACTGGGTCACATTGGGAACATGAGAGAAATAGGGAGATAATTGTGAGAAGTTTTACTGTCGCATGGGTTGTTTGGGAAGAAGTGACGGGTTCGAGAAAGAGAAGAAAATGTTCATGCAAGAGAAAATGGGGAAAAAAACGTGGAATAAAGGTGGTGAACTGGAATGGAAAGAAGCAGGTGGGGAGTATAGTGGAAAGGTAATAAGAAGCGGGGAATGAAGAAATACACTATAGCCAAGTAAAAGAAGTGGGAGCGGGCTATGGAACATTTTTATGTGCTTTGGGCCGGTTTAAGAAAAAAATAAATTCCTTTATATTTATAAATTAAACGTTATCGTTTAATAACGAATTCCATAGCGACTACTTGAAAATTTGAGTTGGACATAACTCGCAATCTATAATATAAAATCCCCATTTTTCTCTTTCATTAGAAAAATATAATCAGATAGATTCAAGCGGTTCTTGTTTCATAGAAATTCGACTTATATCGGATCTTGTAAATTCAATTAAAGTTCAAAATTCATTATTACGAACTGCCGCGTCGTTTCAAGCTCGTTTTAATTATATTATAAATTTAGATGTTGAAAGCCTGTTTTATTAAATAAATTCGATATAAAATCCATTAATATCACCAAATCAATATTTAAGAATGATTTAAATATTATTAATTAACATTCAAAAATTTAGGATGCTACATTTTTCCCCTGTAACAACCCATACTTCCATCACTTCAAACCAACCGAAAACTGAACTCGCGTCGATTCAAGGTAAGCAAAAGCACGTTTCGTTAGGGTTTATCAGAGCAAACACAGCGGAATACAAAACTCAAAGAGGTACAAATAAAAGATAATAAGAATATATTATTGCGGTGGAAACATTTTTGAATACAAATCTGATTTTTACATACCATTACAACCATGTAGGCTTAATATAATATACCAATAGCTGAGTACCTCCGGCCTTCATATAAAACTTTAGCTCTCTCTGGAACTCCAAATCTTTAAGCTTGAACTCGATCTTAATAACTGAAAAACAAACTAACAGACTGCCCATGTGGAAATTGTGGGCACTCACAGTTTGTCAAGGAAAAACAAACTACGAGTCATTCATGGGACTGGTGTGAGAAAACTTTTATTACTAATCTAATACTTAGCCTTAATTTGTATAAGGTATCTAGGGACCACGCCGCATGTCGCGGAATGGGTTTCCTCCCAAGGATGCATGCACAACCATAGCAACCAGAACCAATCATAGCAACCATAAACCAGATTTTGAAAGCATGACTTTTGAAAAATGAACAATTATTAGCCCCAGACCCCATCACACAATGCAAGTGCACACTAGAGAATAGGGGTTTTCCTTGTAATCGCAAAATATTCTTCATATAGTACAAACCAAAAACATTTGACATTATTATAATGACTTGGGTGTGAAAAATCCTTTCGAAAATAAACTTATTAATCTTAGCTCACATAGTGCCCCATCCCACTATGTTGGCTACATAGGTTTAAAATTTAAAATTCATAAACGGTTTCGTATTGGAAGTTGGATTTCCATCAGTGCGCCTAGGCTAAGGATATTTCCCCTCCGATTTGTAACCCCCAGCTAGGTTCCAGGATCCTGTCTGCCTCCTTTAGAGCGACAGGGTTGGTCCACCCTACTTCGTGGATTAAAGTAACAACCTAAACATAACGTCGCTTAGTCTATGTATTGACTGTCATTTAGGTATAGACATAGTCTGAGGCGCCTCATCCAACAAACCACATAATTAAATGCCTGGGCTCCATACCATGGTGTTACCTTTTGCTAGATGGAACGTTAAGTCCCTACCCCTGCGGTCTATAATCCTGTTTTGGTTCATTACGGGTTTTGAGGCTCGCGAAGTCACGTCATACACAAAGCTATGAATTTAAGCCATGCTTTGGTCCCCTACTTTACAACAAAAGCCTTGATCATTTCCACTTATCATGCCACACTATCATTCTTTAAAACACAAACTGCTATTCACCAACATACAGCCTTTGAACTCATACGTCTCAAAGAAGGGCGTTAAGCAAGAGAATAAATTCTCCGCCACCAAACAAAAGTATGTTTAGTAAATGTCAGTATGTATTTCATAAAATACAGTGTTAGACACGAAATCCATCAACAAGTCCATTCCGGGAATAGGAATGAAACCGAAGGCACTTGATTCCACGTCCCCGCCTGAGAGTGCAAGTCCTTGCAAACCAAATCGCTTCAAGTATGATCAGATTATGACGTCACTTTAACCTCATATAGGTCGTCGCCCAAGGCATCAACAGGCCATCCATCCGATGTGAAGAAATCTAGGTCTTCCACCATCGTCGTCGATATCTTGACATCAACATCACGTCATATAATTATTTGGAATGGGTAACGTTGACGTCAAAAGTTGGTCACTAGTGACAATCAACCCCCAATCGTGTGGAGAGCACACAAATAATGATTATAAGATGCAGAAATAATAAAGAAAATGGGGAGCACACACAGAATTTTTATAGTGGTTCGGAAAAGACTGTGCCTACATCCACTTTATATGTATTACTTTTTCTTTTTTGATTACAAGTACAATGCTTTTTCTCTGTTTGAAGAAAGGTGAGAGATGAGAAGTTTTGGAGGAGAAGGCTTAGAGTGCTTCAGCCTTTAGAGTGCCTAAGAGATCAGAAAAAAAGAGTCCTCCTCCTCTTCTTTAAGCTTTTAGGTGTTTATAGGTGGAGATGGCAACTTGGGACGTTGTGAAGTGGCCCGGCCTTTTCGGGAAAGTTTGGATGTGTGGAGTCAATTCCTTGGTTAGTATAGCGGTTGGAAGACTGATTCCACTATTCATAAATAGTATCTTCAGAAGTTATGGCTTACATGGCATTCAAAGTGAGGTGTATCAAAAGTAAAACTTTGTCCGAATGTGGTTGATCGCTTTACTTCCTTGAAAGTCGGGATAATCATTGTAATAGCTCAGTTAAATATTTCCATGCTGGTTCGAGATATTCGGTCGATGTGCTTTGTATGGGAGCAAGATACTTGGTCGATTGGGAGAACGATTCCTCTAGAGTGAGTCATCAGTTGATGAGAATTGGCTTGGTCCAATACGCGATTGTTCCGGGCCGAGCATTCGCTAGGCTTCCTGAAGCATGATTTATCTGATTCGGTAGATTGCGCATTTGGGCTTCGATCTGGCCCATCACGGCTTTTTCCAAAAAAAGGGTTAACACTTTGCCCCTCAGAATGCATCTTCTTCGGTAGAGGGAGGTGTGTTCTGAAATATGAATCGAAGCTCAATCGTTCGAGCAGCTATGGTCGCGCTGGACCATATTAAGGCCAGAAATCCGACAGCCCGGGTATTGTATTAAGGCCAGAAAATCGACGACCGAACTAGGTCGTATTAATGCCGAAAGATCGACAACTATCGGGAACCATATTAAGACAAAGATGATGATCACTGTCTGTATGAGAATTAGTTCCTGCAAAGACAAAATAAGTCACTCTTGATCTGGAGATGGCTGATGGGTCGAGCATTTTAATTCACTTGGCTTTGAGGGGTGGAAAGTATCATCCATACTCGGCTTAGTGGCGAGCATTAACCATATTCGGCTTAGAGAGGTGGCGGGCATTATCCATATTTGGCTTAGTGGCGAGAATTAACCATACTCGGCTTAGAGAGATGGCGAGCATTAACCATGCTCGACTCATGTTAAATTAGTATATCCAGAGATCTTTAATCGCTCGTGGTGCAAATAAAAGGGTGAGTATAATCTATACTCGATTTAAGATTTCTACCGTACTCGGCTGGTGGAGTAGGTTTTTGGAAATAGTGGTGGGCTTTTGCACGGACTGCATTAAAGAAAGGGGGCGGGCATCAGCCATGCTCGGCTTAGAGTTTCCAAACATGATCCATGTTTGCAAAAGAAAATTCATAGCAGCTAAAAAATTATTACAAAGAAAATAAATTCTAAGAGGACAACGGTTGATTCCAGTGCATGCCTAGGAGCTAAATCCTAACCCCATACATATGTACATCAAGGTGTCCTTTTTATTGAAAGAAATACATTAAAATAAAAAAAAACTAATTAATGATAATGCCACGAGTGCTAGTCTAAGGGTCTTTTCTGTTTCTAGGAGCTCGAGTACCGACCTGAGGAGCTTGGCAGAAGGTCGCGGCGGCATGGCCGGGGCGTGCTTCTTAACATACTCGGGAAGCTCCCATCGCCTGACTCAATCCTCAATGAGATCGCGCAGATGTCGGCATTCATCGGTGCTATCTCCAGCTACATTGTGGAATAAGCAATGTTTGCCGGAATCGAGTTCCATTTGGGTTGGTTCTCGTCGAGGTGGTCTCGGTGTAGGAAGGGACCCTCATATGTCAAGGTAGATATTGAGCAGATAGGAATTGAGCTCGGTGTACTAGTCGTACCTATTTTCGATTCGAGGTCCTACATGACTCTCGTTCTTTTTCGAGGCCTTTCCTCTTCCTTTACTCTAGCCATTGCTGTTGAATGGACCTTGTTGTTTGGCAGCTTGGACCTCAAGGCTCTCCTTCTCAATGCTGGCGTCTTCTTACTGGAGGAATCGCTCGGCCTCAGAATAGAAGTCATCTATATCCTTAGGGGGATCTCTGGTTAAAGAGATTGAAAATTCTGATCGGTTCTGAACTCCTGTAATGGCGGCCATAAGTACCATCGATGGCTCGGACCAATCGACTGACGCTACTGTCGCGTTGAACCTTTCGAGGGGATCTGAGTGTCTCTCCTGTAATGGCGGCCATAGTGTCTCTCTTGATCACTGCGATTGACATTATCTATGTCCTGCTGTGAGGAAGTGCCCTGAGTGAAATGTCACTGGCTTCCATCTCTGAGGATTTGTTCCCATGGATTCAACTCTGCATTTGGGAGAGCTTCAATGCGAGGATCTTGAAAAAGCATGCTCGGAAGGGCGGTCGTTGGCTGGACTCAGCCTCTGAGAGTTAAGTGAAGGTGAGAGTGAGGGTGAGCTCTGGTAGGCGGTTCTAGGAAGATTGGCCCCTCTTGAATCTGATGAGTATTGGGTCGAGCCATACCCATAACAGAGGTCTAGGCTGATCCAACATAGCATGTGATGTTCGGAGCTCGGGGTTGCCCCCCGTAGGAGTGAGGTCAGGATGGTCTACGGTAGGGTTTTCTTCCACCAAGGTGAGGACCGATATGGTAGGGTGGTTCCCTAGTTCGAAGGGAAGGCTGCACCAGCTCTTCGTTGAAGGGGAAGAGTGGTTAGACTGGTCTGTGGTAAGATTCCGGGTTGTAATGGGAATGGCATCGATTCTGATGGACCTGACCGGTATGGTAGGGTGGTTTCCCTAGTTCGAAGGGAAGGTTGCACCAGCCCTTTGTTGAAGGGGAAGAGTGGTTAGACTTGTCTGCGGTAAGATTACGGGCTGTAATGGGAATGACATCGATTCTGATGGACTTGATAATCGCTCGATAGGCCTGAGAGGTCGAGTTTTTCCCAGACTGGAGGCAAAGTGTTCGACCGACCTAGATCTTGATCGTGAGCCTCCTGGGGTTTTGCTGCTGTAGCTGTGCTGTTCGCTGGAAGTGATACTCCTGGCTGTGATTGGTTGGGAAGTAGAGCCGAGCCAAGATGAAATAAAGGTGTAGCCTGATCAGTGGCCTGATTCCGTGCAGACCGAAGATCAGTTGTTACCCCAGCCCCGGTCGGTGGAGGAATTGATGTTGAAGCGTTCAATCCCATCTCCATTCAACCGAGAAGGTGATCCATTAGTTGTTGATGTCGTTCAAGGAGTTTACCCTGAGATGTCATATGGTCTTTGAATTCGACCATGATTTTATCCATGTTGTCCCAAGTAATAAATCGAGACATATCTTCATGAGAGGAAGCTTTGTGGCTTGCCTCCGTAGCATTGGTATCGGCTGCTTCGGTGTTCGTGGGATGAGACGATGTTGTATCTTTCTTTCGCTTATTCGCCATGGACTAAGGAAAATAGATGTCGCTTCGCGTGTGTCCCCCTTTCTGGCACGCCAAAGTGTTGACGTCAAAAGTTGGTCACTACTGACAATCAACCCACAGTCGTGTGGAGAGCATATGAATAATGATTATAAGTGCAGAAATAATAAAGAAAATGGGTAGCACACACAAAATTTTTATAGTGGTTCTGCAAAGACTATGCCTACGTCCACTTTATATGTATTACTTTTGCTTTTTTGATTACAAGTACAATGATTTTTCTCTATTTGAAGAAATGTGAGAGATGATAAGTTTTGGAGGAGAAAGCTTAGAGTGCTTCAGCCTTTAGAGTGCCTAAGAGATCATAAAAAAAGAGTCGTCCTCCTCCTCTTGTAACGACATGAGGAATTTGCAACCTTGGTAATCGGCATAGACTCAATGTCGACTATTCAAGCGTCTTGAAATACCGAATAGTCAATGAAAGAAAATAGAGGGTGAGATAAGAAAGAAAGTAAAAATAGAAGAAGAAGAACAACTACAACAACATCAGAGTAACATGAATCTCACAGCGGAACGAATAAAATATATTATATAACATAACTTTGGAATAAAACAGTATTGGTATACAATACTATTATCAGAGTACAACAAGTCCTCCTTTTACGCTTCTCCACTAGCGGAAATAACAATAGCTATATATCCTGAAGCCTCCTGCTCCAGCTCTCCAAGTATCTGTAAAATCCCGACTACTTGACTACCCGTACAAAATTGGGCTCCCAAGAGTTTAGGGAAAACAAAACAAAATAAACTCTGGGTCAGTCATGTGACTGGTGTGAGTAAACTCCAACCATTTGTTTAACTTTTAATATCCTTTTAAAAGAAAGAATAATCGTAAAACCGACCCACACATAAACACGGAAGGGTTTTACCTTACGATAACCCAAAACATTCTTTTATAATCCATACTCTTCTGATATTGTAATAATGTCTAAATCAAATAAATAACAATCTAGTAGAACGCTTTCATCTCATGCTCTACATATAATATACGATCAAAAATCGTGGTCTCTTATTGGATAATGAATTTGCAACTATGATAAGGTATGGAACCACCTTCTGATCAGTGTACTCTAGAAGCGATACACTGGAGTTCATCAAGAAAATCTTGTAACTCGACCACACATGATTGGCCATTCATTTCGCTTGAATGTTCCGAATATATTGTGACCTTATGGTTGGTATACCAACATAACCGTTCTCGGGAGATACATAATTGAAAGAAGTAACAAATATGAATATTCTCTAGATGGTGACAATATACCGTACTTGGGTGCGACCCACTTAGCCATACTGCCAGCCCGATTTCTGTCATTTCCCAGCTGATGAGACTTGAGGTCATAACGTATCTTTTAATAGATCACTCCTTCATTTACTTTGAATGCCACATCGTCATACCCGTCAAATCACAAATTGATTTCCCTAAAAATACCACGGGTATAAGCTAAGAGAAATAATTCCTCTGCCACCAACGTAAATATGTTTGAAACGATCAACTTACGTGATCTACCAGATATACTCTATCAGACATTCGTTCATTCAAGTTGTCCTGGGACTGGACAACTCGAAGGCACTATTCTGTAAATCCATCTTAGGAAATTTCCACCTAGGATTTACTGAACAGCCCTTGCATAACTCCGTCTTCAATTATCTTCATCATATTTGATTCGCAACGCTAATGCCATACAGAGTGGTTTTCAGATAATATATTTGATCCTGGTCTCTCCGTATTGACAACGGAAATGGTCAAAATCTTTGATAGTCGGTGATTTAACTATTAAAGGAAAACATGTGTACAAACAACGATCGTATTTCCAAATGAAAATCTTATTGATCAATCATCAATCAACATTTATCCCTTTAAATTAATTTATCATTAATTTATTTCATTTCTCTATTCCCATTTTTTCTATTTTTTTCTTAAAACCCATTTAGCCACTCACTTTTCTCGAATAAACGTTTCCGTCTATTATAACTATTTATTTTCTATATCCCAAAAAATATTTCTTTTTAACCAATGGAAACATCCTTATATATATACACACACACATATAACTTCTAAATTTAGAAACTATACGTTATTAGCATTGGAAAATATTTCCATATTTACTCTCATTTTTTATTTTCTGTATTAGAAAACATTTTTTATTCTTATTTGGAAAACATTTCCAAAACTCCTTTATTGGATTTAAACAGATGTTTAAAAATAAAACATCGCTATGCCAACTCAAACCATTACAGTCATTAACTGAATTCACTTAACCAACCTTCACTGTCGAACCTTAACCATTCCTTAGTAAAAGATTAAGTCAATCAAGTTGAGGTATAACTACCTCTCTGACTTTAACTGAACAACATTTCTAACCTTGAAATATACAAGTTCACCTTTCAAATCTTTAACAAACTTCCTTACGTAACTCTCGGATTCTATTTACGAATCCACTTCTTTTACAGAAATCATTTGATTATAACAATAGTGTTATAATCCCATGCTTCCGAAATATAATAACATAAATATAACTTTTATTTATTAATTTGGATAAATAAACAAACAACTAATTTATTAATAAATAAATAAATCTTGATTAAAAATGGAAAGTGAATGGTACTTTCCCGAATTAGATAAAATCGAATTTCGATGTATAACTCTCTTTCGTATAATCTCTATTCGATTTAACTTTCTTTCGAGTAACTTATATTCGATTTAACTCTCTTTCGAATAAATTATATTCGATTAACTGTGACAACAGGGAATCTCGCTCGATCCGAATCAGTCGCTAAACTGATCTAGACCGTTCGAAACGCCTGATTGTTTTGAGAACACGACAAAATAGAACGCAGACGGAAGAACATTTCATTGTATATTACAACAATTCCATCATATTACAAGAATATACATAGTATAAATTAATATTACACAGAAATATCAGAGATTTAAATTACATTTAAATACATAGCAGCGGAAAATAATACAATACACAACTAGAAGAGATATACGGGTACAAAGCTTTCTGGATATCATTCCAGCTATAAACCAGGATCCTGTGAATATAAATCTGCAAAACCAAAACTACTAGATGCCTGTGTCAAAAATAAAGGCACCCAGAGTTTAGGTTAAAACAATAAACTCCAGGTCAGTCATGAGACTGGTGTGAGAACTAAAACAGTTATTAATCTTTATTTTTAAATTAGGTAAATCAAGGGACCACGCCGTATAACACGGAATGGGTTTCCTCCCAAGAACACCAGTGCATAAAACAACAGCGCAATGCTAAATAAAGAACAATGAAGCTATTATAAGACCCAGTTCCCATCACACAATGCAACGCAAGCCGGAAGATGGGGTTTTTTACCTTCTAATAGCCAAGAATGCTTGATACGTTTAAAACAAATCATTTGATACTATTATAAGTGCATAGTGTATAAAACAACTTCAAATCATAAGTATCAATCATAGGCGGCATAAGCGCCCCATCCCACTATGTCGCCATACTAGGCTCTACAAATAAAACCGCAAATGTCACGTATTTGGAAATTGGATTTCCATCTATGAACCGAGGCAAAATATAGTCCTCTACCGATTCGAGACAATCTAGCCCATGTCTCAGGAACAGCCGCAACTGCCCCTTGGATCGTCAGGGTCGGTCCACCGATGTTGTAACAGCCCGCATTTTACGTATCGGAAGATCGTAAAATATTTTTATTTCATTCCCTGAGGGTCGGATCATTCTCATCTTTTGATATGTTGCTTATGGGGATGTGTGACATGTCCATAATTTTTACCGATTTTTTTTGTGACCATTTTGCCCCTGTCAGTCTTGTACTGGGCATAACTTTTGACTCAGGTCGAATCAGAGGGTGAGACCTGTGCCATTGGAAAGGAATTGATGATTCCCTTTCCGTAGAGTGGTTACATTAAGGATTTGGTTCAGCGGTTTGGGAGAAATCGCTGTTTTAAGGTTTTTCAGTTGGTTGTTCAGGTTTTGGAAGGCTAATGGGCTGATTTGGAGAAGGCCCATTAGAGGGTGGGTGGAGGCTATAAATAGGGGGTAAGGGGTGTGGAGAAAGGTTGGCATTTTCCATTCTCTTATGGGGAGGCTTTGATCTCTTTCTTCCTCTAACATCTTTCCACCATTAAAATTCCAAAATCCAAGGAGGGAAATCGAAGATCTACACCATAAGAGGCTAGATCTACATCGTCTCAAGAGCGAATTCATCGGATTGAAGAGTTTGATTCGAAGTGTTCGCTGTCCGGATTGTGTTTTCATTGCTTTTGCTTAGATTTGGATAATTGGTGAGTGATTTACATCTCTCATTCGGATTCATGCAAGTATATGGGTTTTAGGATGTTAATTTCGTCATTTCCATGTTATTTTCTTTGGATCCACATCATGCTAAGTCCATTTTATATATGAATCACCTTAGGATCTGATCTAGATAATTTAAATGGTTAATTTTATGATTTTTCTCAAGATTATGCAAGTTAGATCCGTTTTTATGGTCATATGATTCACTTATCATGTTTTGGGAAATTTATGTGTTTTGATGGAAATTGTTAGATTGATGATATTGTTGGTTGCATAACATGTTTGTGATTGCGTTTGGATGAATCGGATAAGCTGGTTTCGTCGGATTTGTCGTTTGGCGAAGTTTTGGTCGAAATCAGAGTCGAATTGGAGATGTGCAGGTTTCTGGTCGTCCTGGAGCTGGTCGGGTCGGTCGTGAAGAGGTGGTCGGTCGAAGCTGGTCGGTCTGATGGCTCTGGTCGGTCCAGAAGGGTCTGGAATGAGGTGGTCGGTCATATTATGGCTTGGGGAGCAAGTCAGGGAGTTGGCCTGTCGGATGGAGTTGGTCCTGGTCGGTCCGATGGATCTGGTCGGTCTTGACGGGGTCGGTCCAAAGTTGGTCGCTCAGGAGGAGCTGGTTGCTATGGAGGAGCTGGTCGCTCAGGAGGAGCTGGTCGCTCAGGAGGAGCTGGTCACTCAGGAGGAGTTGGTCGCTCTGGAAATCCTGGTCGGTTTAGGATGGGAAGTAAATTCTTATCGGTTTTGGATGGGAAGCAAATACTGGTCGGGTTTAGCTGGTCGTTCTGGAGCAGGCTGGTTGGTTTTAGCTGGTCGTTCTGGAGCAAGGCTGGTCGGTTTTAACAGGGTCGTTTCTTCGAAAAGTACGTTTTCGGGTACGAACCAAAAAGGTCTGAAAAAAATATTTTTCGGGGGCAACCCCCCCGAACCCTAGCCGCAGCGCAGTGATGTGTTTTGGTTCGGTGAAGGCGTGACTTCGAGGTGATTCAAGTAGGAAGGTTCGAAGTGGTGAATGTGTTCGTTGATCAAGGTGGAACAACGAATGCGGTGACAACTCAAAGGTCGTGAGTTGGTGGATAATGGCTGCTCGAGAAGGTTGCTTGAGCTATGAAACATCGTCAAGGTTGGACGATTAGAGATGCGAAGGCCGAGAAGTCATCGTTGTCGTAAGTTCTAGCAGGCTCAAAGCAGGGGTACGATGGGTATCGTTGAAAGGCCCAAAAGACCGGTTGTTGGTCGAGTACCCTGGGTCTTTCTGGTTGGGGAAAGGCCTAGTGTCAAGGTTGGACATTGCCAAGGTTGGGCATATGGAGTTCATGCTAGAACTGGGGTTACCATTATCCCTTGACATATGGCAAGGTTGGCCGTCATACGATAGTGATGATTTCGAAGCAGGATTGGCGGTGATAGCCAGAGTCTGTCATGCATGCTGGATGTTTTGCTTGTGCCATCTCACGTGGGTTATCCAACATCGAAGTAGATGTTCCTTGAGTGCTTGTCTGATATTGGTTTCGGCTTCTGGGGCTTGTATTCGAGGAATGTTGAATTCGACTAGGATGATTTGCATGAGATATATAATCTCGATGCCATGATTGCTATTGCTGGTTGTTTCTGTTTTCCATGGACAAATGGTTGTTCTGGTTTCTATGGATTAATGGTTGAAATGCTTGGTAAAGGCTATCACTGTCCGATGTGGGGAAGATAAGGTTGAGTTCTTCTCTGGTGATGTGGGTAGATAAGTTGTTCATTTACCCATTCTCATATGCTTTCTTGTTGAAGTTTGTTAGCTGTATTATCGCTCACTAAGACTATTGTCTGACTCAAGGTTTTATGTCTCCTCTTATTACCTTGGGCTGTTCATCCGGTTGTGGAAGGGCAGACTAAGTAGCAGGTTACAGGTAATGGAGCTTAGTGATACGAGGAAGCTGAGCGATGACGAGCAGGAGGCTGGCGTACCAGTTTTATTCTATCTAGTATTTCTGTTTCCGCTGTTTGAGTTGCTTGAGAGTTGTAGTGAGGCCTTATGTACAAACTTGGATATCAGTTGGATAATCTTTCTGGATGTTGAAAGAGTTTCAAAAGTTTGCTATATGATACCTCATTGCTATCAGCTATTGTATATGCTCTATTATATTTTATCCTTGCGCTGTGAGTTCTACGACAGGTTTCGATGTGTTCACTTACTATGATGATCGTCCATAGCAGCCTGGAACGCCTTTCAGCGCATTATTCCTCTTGTTAAGTGCGGGGGTTATGGGCGGTCGTCACAGATGTGGATTATTATGCCTGAACAATACGTCTCTCCGCCCTATGGGGCGTAAATGAGCCAACAAATGACTCCATCGGACTCGGATCGTCCGATCAAACCGAGGCGCCTCGCAACAGCAACAACCACATAAGTCAAACTCGTCAGGGCGTGTAAAACCACTGACGCCACTTCTAGTTAGAAAGAAGCGCATGTCCTCCCCGATGTCCTCTCCCGTTTTTGGTTCATACCGGGTGTGAAACTCGCGAAGTAAACATTACACAATGTTATGCCACAAAGGTCGTGCTTTGATCATCAACCACAAGACTCTGCTTTTCAACAGAAGCCTTGATTATTTTCCACTTAGGCATTCCACACAGGCAATTCACTCTATGCGTTTGATATCCATCAGTATATAACCCCTGAGCTCGTACGTCTCAGAGAAGGGCGTTAAGCAAGAGAATAAATTCTCCGCCGCCAAACAGATATATATTTAACAGAAATCAATCACACAGACTGAAATCCAATGTCAGACACACAGTCCATTAACAAGTCCGTTCTGGGTCTGAACGAAACCGGAGGCACCTAGTACCCCGCATATCCATCGATCTCCAAGTACGTCTGGACGATCACCAACTGTTTCCATCTTCTTGGGTGTACGGCCCAATCAAGATCATTAGTAATTATCCAAACGACGTGAAGACCTCCGGTCTTCACCTTCGACTTATCGTCGTATCAGTTATTCAGAATGGGATAAACCCGGTCTTCCCGAATAACTCGCGTATATAATAAACATGTGTTACACAAACACAACATACGCCTCATTCCAATTCAGAATGTTCTTTTATTCACAAAATCACATTCTTAGGGAAAGGTTCCCATTAATTTTATCCAAGATAAATTCTTCTAAATTTATTCTTTAATCTTCTTTGAATATCAATTCAAACTAGTCGGGATTAGCGAACCACACCGAAGTAATCATTTATTTTATTTCCCAATCCCAACCTATTCATCCCATGAAGTAAAACTGGTCATACTTCATATCTAACACCACGGTGTTATCGGTAAATTCAATTACCATTTCCCGTTCAAATCTAATTAAAGATTTAACTATCGCCTGGAGCAAAACTGGTGATACTCCATTCTCGATCATTTCAATCTAATTAAAGATTCATAAAAACCCCACTTAGTTTTAATCTTCACAGAAATCAATATCCTGTCTTTAACTGGGTTAAAGAACCAATGTCGTTTAAAACACGGCCCACAATAAACCCAATATCACATTCATTAATTGTCGGGTTAAAGAACAAGTGTTATTTAAAACACTGTTCACGATAAACCCAAAAATCAATACCAATTCAATTCCAATTAATTATTCTTTAATTAGTACACTTCATTAAATCTAAAAAAAAAAAGATTTAATCTTTTTCTCCATTGGGATTAAGAACAGTGTTAATGAAGACACCATTCATGACAAACCCAAATTACATTTGATATTAAATACAAGGCTCTGAATAGAAAATATACCGGCTTATATTCAATATCAAATTCTACGACCAACAAATATCGTATTGGAAATAACGATATCTTTATATATCTTTCAAATTTCCATAACATCTGTATAATCACGAAATCCAACATCGAACTATTCCGAAGATGATTTCGATTCAAATCCATTCCAATTCAATTATTGGAAATCCTGGTTATTTTCAAAACCATTTCAAATCCAATTTATTTATTTTAAAAATAAATAAATTATTATTCTAGTTCAAAACTAGTTCATTTCGATAAAAATCTATTTTTATCTGTTCAAATATGGAGTTTTTCATCCCAATTCTTCCCAAATCATTTCTTATGATTTTGCACAAATTATTACTATTTTTAATAATTTTATCAAGGCCCGTACAGTCGATTTCCATCAATGGCTATCGAACTGCACTTACAGCGACCTTTTCCAAATTTGATTTGGACATAATTCCAAATCCAACCATTAGATTTCAAATTTCTAATATTCGTTAGAAATCTCTTTTCGATACGAACCCAACGGTTCCGGTTTTAGGAGAATCTGACGGTCGGATCTCCTGTAATATCCGTTCGAAGTCAATGGTCGAAATTCGCGAACTGTCGCGGCGCGGCGCGTTCTATTCAGGCCATTATATTATATATATAATATATATAATATATACTTCATCGATTTCAATTCAAAACGTGCTTTATAAATGGTTTTAAATTCATTTTCAAAACGGTTTCAACTTCATGTTTAATATAAATTCGTTTTAAATTCATTTCAAATCGATTTCAATTCAAATTGATTTCTATTTCAATTTCAGTTCGTTTTCAATTCAATTTAATTTCAATTCGAATTCATTTGTATTCAATTTCAATTCGAATTCATTTCCATTCAATTTAATTCGAATTCATTTCTATTCAATTTAATTCGAATTTATTTCTATTCAATTTAATTCGAATTTCAATTCTATTCAATTTTAATTCGAATTTCAATTCTTTTCAAAATATCAGATTTTGAAATCACTTGCGATATTCATTATAAAATGAATAAAATCGATATAAATATCGTTCACGTCAAAATAGCGTCAATCTAATCAACACGGCTTCATATATTTTTATTTTCAAATATTCTATTTCAAATATTTCTATTTCAAATATTTCTATTTCAAATATTTCTTTTTCAAATATTTCTTTTTCAAATATGGAATGAGGCCCAATCAATTACCATATAATGTTAATTATATGTATTTTCTACAACACATGTACACAATAACAACGATGAATAATCTACCATCATCCAAAGTGCATTCTACACTATATAAGCATCAAATATAAACATTTAACGCTTATAACAGTCTGTCAATCAATCAATCGACATACAACTAATTATTGGGATTAGTGTACGTCAAATATCATCCCAATACCCGTGTGAGGTTTCAAACAATCAAACACAGATTTTATTTGTGCAGTTGGGCGATGTGTAAAATTTATCGTCCCTATCCATATCAGTCAAATGTGTGTATATAAACAAATCATCCGATTTGTTTATTTTTATTTCATTTCATATACACATTAAAAATTCTATTTTTAACTATAAAATAATTTCAACTATATAAATATTTTATTTCATTTCACATCACATCACACAATCAACTACACATCAAAATCAAACAACCAAGCATACAAGACGTCCATGGTCTGTGGACGACGGGTGTCGGGTGCTACTAAACACCGTCTGCATCCTTGTATATATTTTTAACTAGAAAAACAAAATTAAAAGGTGAGAAGTTCTCACAGAATAGCTAATCCAATCCCATGACTCTTCTTAGGTAGAAATCTTCGTCGTTCTTCTTTTGTCACCTCCGTCATCCGTATTCACTACATATATAAAAATCGAATTTTTACTATGATATTCAATATATAAAAATCGAATTTTTACTATGCTATTCAACATATAAAAATTGAATTTTTACTATGCTATTCAATATATAAAAATTGAATTTTTACTTTGCTATTTAATATATAAAAATCGAATTTTTACTATGCTATTCACTATATAAAAATCCTATATTTACTATGCTATTCAATATATAAAAATCCTATATTTACTATGCTATTCAATATATAAAAATCCTATATTTACTATGCTATTCAATATATAAAAATCCTATATTTTTCTCTAATAAAAATATAAGCTTTTCATAACATAAAAATCAAGCTTTTATATACACTAAAAATCATATAAATAAACAAGGTAAAAACTTACAGTGTTTTTTCCTTAACGAGAGGGGGGGTTTGCTGTGCTGGAACGGGGAGGAGGATGGGGTCCATCGGATAAAGGGGCGGAGGGGAAAGCGGTGGAAGGGGAGAAGAAGAAGAAGGGGAGGAGGAAGGAAGAAACGACGGCGGCGGTTTGCTTCGAATTGGGTTTCTGTTGGGGGGGGGGGGGCGAGGTGGATTCGGGGGCCGAGATGGAGGCTGGAGGAGGAGGAGGGGAAGCGGTGGGGCGACAGGGTTGGGCGGCGCCTACGACGGCCTGGAGCGCGATCGACGGGATTTCCCCTTTTTTTCGAAATGAATTGAACGAAAAGGGGGGGGGGGGGGGGCAGGGAGAAAATAAGGGGAGAGAGGAGAGATTTTTAATTTCTTTCTTTATTTAATTCTTTTAATTTCAAAAAGTTGACTTTTTATTTCGACCTCGAAATGAGTCCCACCGCCTGTCGTCCATAGCTAATTACCCCCATTCCGAACACAATGGGATATGTATCGTAAGCTGGTTCGATCGTTTCGATCAGTCTTCGTCAAAATCCACATATAACTCTATATATTGAATCTGAACGCACATTTCAATTTACCGGGGTCACATACTAACTCGAAAAATTCCAGAAAAATATATTCTAGCTTTGTATTAACGATACGGTCCTAACAAAACTAGTTTTGTCGAATTCTGAGACCGTTTGAAAAATGGCCATTTTCCTATCGATTAAAATCAACTAAAACTGGTCAAACACGTTTTCCTTTGCCACGCTGTAATGACCCAGATTTCCATAACATCAGAGTTGACTATATACATCATACGTCCAACCCAAATATCACGAAAATACGAGACATTTTTTTTTAGAAGAAAGAGGTAGAAGAAGAACAGAAATAACAACACAGAATCTCACATCGCAGCGGAACAAAATATAATATATCACATCTTTGAAATACAAAATCTTAACTGTATAACATACACTTATCAGAGTACAACACTTACAACATAGCGGAACAAACTATAACTAGATAACGCTGAAGCCTCCTACTCCAAGCTCCTTTAGATATATCTGAAAAATCCTGAACTACTTGACTGCCCGTACAAATTTAGGCACCCAAGAGTTTAGGTAGAACAAAACAAATAAACTCCGGGTCAGTCATGGGACTAGTATGAGTAAACAGTTTAAAACAGTTTCAGAAACTAAATGATATCTCATAAGACCACGCCGTATAACACGGAACGGGTTTTTCCCTTATGAAAATCCAAACACTTGACTTATCTTTATATCAAAACTCTTTTGATATTATAATCATGTCTAAGTCAAGTAGATAACAATCTAGTGGAACGTTTGCATCTCACGTTCCACATATATAATATACAATCAAAACCGCAAGCACGTATTGGGTAATGGATTTCCAACTATGACAAGGTATGGAATCACCTTCCGCTGGTATATCTCTAGAGGAGAATACACCGAGTTCAACAAGAACATCTTGCAACCCAGCCACACATGACCGACCACTCATTTCGCTTGAGTGTATCGAATGTATATCACCAACGATTGGGATCAGCAACCGTTTCCTGAATGGGACAGCATCGACAATAGATTTTTAGAAGTAAATGAAACTCTAGATCAGGTGATTATACACCCTAATAGGTGCGACCTACATAGCCATGTTGCCTGCCCGATTTCTGTCATTTACCGGTTGATGAGGCTAGAAGCTACGCTTTATCATCACGCCATATTCACTTCGAATGTCACATCGTCAGATCCATCGAAAATCACTAATTGACGTCTACAACAGTACATTACGTGTCAGCTAAAGAAGTTTCCTCCTCCGCTTCCACTCTTGGTACAGTTGAAGAAATCAATGTACGTGACCTTTCTGGAAATACTCTGTCAGACATTCATCCATACAAGTCACCCAGGAACAGGATGAACTGAAGGCACTATTTCTATTAATAGAAAAAGTCCTTGCACTCTACTCCGTCTTCGATTATATTTATATAATCTGATTCGCACGCTACTGCCGATATGGAGTGGTTCTTCGGATAATAATCCAACCGGTCTCTCCATATTGACAACGATGGTCAAAACTTCGATAGTCTGTGATTTAACTATCGAATAAAAACAAGTGTTTCGATAGTCGATGATTTAACTATCGAATAAAACAAGTGTTCATCCAAACATCCAACAATCCGTGAGCCTTTAATTAATATTCCATTAATTAAATCTCTTCTCGATTTCTTTATCAATATTTGTTAACCAAATATTTTCAATAACCATATTAGCCTTATACGTTATTTGGAAAACATTTCCATATATCGCCTTCTTTTATTTTCTAAACTTTTAGAAAATATTCATTTTTCTATTTCCAAGCTTTGCACGTATTTGGGTTAAAACATATGTTGTGTAAAACATCGTTACGACAACCCAAATACAGTATTTAACGAATTCTTATTCCACATTGATCTTCGAGCCTGAATCTTGCTGCTTATCGGTATATCATGAAATCAACCAAGTTGGGGTATAATTACCTCTCAGACCTTGACTGAATAACATTTAACGTCAAAACAGACAAGACTACTTACTCGAACAAATCAATTCCATACAACTACTGATTTACTTTTAAACACGTATACACTTCCCTTTTCTATTCTTACTAGATTTTATTCTTATACTTCCTTTTTGATTATACTATTCTATTTCTAAGTTCGTTTTCTTATTGACTTCTATATATTTTGATACGTTGATTTCTAACTATCAAATTATCTTAAAAATATTCTATCACCTTAAATTCCCGGAAAAATTCGCCATAACCTCCTTTGTACCGGGAGCATCGGGAAATTTCAAATAGCTTTCCCGGTCCTTCTTATCTTAAAAAGAAAAAGAAAAAGCCAAGCGGCTTGCCGATACAGTGCATAAAATCTCATATATGAATTAAATACGTACCTTTTTGTCGGGCATTCTATTTATTTCACTTCTATACTTTATTCCATACCTGTCTCCTGTATGTTTATACCTGTCCAATCTATTTTAACTATACCAATCGTTTTAACTCAATTTGTTAATTAAATCTGTTAATTAACTTCTTAGTCTAATCCACTTCTATTTATCCAAATCTATTTATTTTAAATCCCATTTGAATTTCTATATTCAAATTCGATTTGAAATACTATGTTCAAATTCTATAGTTAAACTCCATTTGAATTCTATTATTCAAATTCTATTTCAATTCCTTATATTCAAAGTCCATTTGAATTCTCGGCATTATTTATAAACAATGTTTATAACTTCAATTCAAATCCCATATTTTCATTTATAAACAAAGTTTATAAATTCGATTCAAAACCAACCTTTCCATTTATAAACAACGTTTATAAATTCGATCACTTGTTTTATATACCTTCAAAACAAGTTAATATTTTCTATAGTTTTAAAGTCCATTTGAATTCTATATTCAAATACTATCGTTTAAAGTCCATTTGAATTCTATATTCAAATACTATCGTTTAAAGTCCATTTGAATTCTATATTCAAATACTATCGTTTTAAGTCCATTTGAATTTCTATATTAAAATACTATCGTTTAAAGTCCATTTGAATTTCTATATTCAAATCTATAGTTTTAAGTCCATTTGAATTTCTATATTCAAATACTATCGTTTAAAGTCCATTTGAATTTCTATATTCAAATCTATAGTTTATTTCCTTATATTCAAAGTCCATTTGAATTGTCGGCATTTTTTTATAAACAACGTTTATAAATTTAATTCAAATCCCACCTTTCCATTTATAAACAACGTTTATAAATTCAATTACTTGTTTATATATATATATATATTCAAAACAAGTTAATGTTTCTATACTTCATTAAAAATTCAAATTCTATTTATAAAAATAGAATTCCCCTTTTAAATTTCAAATACCCTTTTTGATATTTTTATAAATCAATATACCAAGCCCAGGGATATTTTAAACAATCAAATCAACCAATTTCAATCATTTGATTTTCTACACATCATATATGAATATATATGAAATCAAACAAACAACAAACAGATAATATATTTTTGAGGAATCCAGTTGGATTCCTCCAACCTGTTTTCCTGCATCCACAGACGTTAGTCAACATAGTAATACCCATCCTGCTTCGAGACAGGATATCGCGGTATGAAGGTCATCCACTAATCATAACGTGGGGCGTATAGGGTAATCATCCGCTATGAAACTGCGGGCATCCGCTAATGAAACTGCGGGAATCCAACCAATCAATCAACCCAATATATATATAATAGTCCTAAATAATTAATATAGTTTTAAGCAGCCACATGAATATTAAAATGCAACCAGACAATCAACAGACAATTATTTTTAACTGATAAAAATAATTCTAAATGAAGGTGAGTGAGATTTACTCACCAGGATTTCCTTTGCTGAGTATTTGTTTAAATTTCCGATATCATCTCAGTGCCATACTCTCTTGAATGGTCTCGGATAAATTTATTCCTCTATGCTATGCAAATAACTCGACAAATCGACGAATAGATCATCAATCCGTCTCCATTGTAAATTAGTCTCAAAAACTTCGGCCATCCGTTAAGGCATTTCACCAAGCATGTTATCGACAACTCCAGTTTGTCACATTAAGTTTGAACTGCTCCAGTTTGTTTGAGCTTACTGTCAAGCCAATTGATCACTCCTGTTCGAACTCCATTAGACATCATGCCCCCTTCTCGCAAACACCCCAGTCTCGACGTCCAGTACTCGAACGGAAATCGCATTCGAACGGAGGCCCCAACTTCACTGCTCTGTCGCGGTTTCCCAAATCTTCGGAACCTCAATGGCCATCGCGACTTCCCAATACCGCACTACTCAACGTTTGAACCTCTTCCAGTTTTGCCAAGCTTTAGTCGTTCGAAACCCTGACCTCACCTCTCGCTAAACCACCAGGCTCCTTCCGAAAAATAATCACAATTCCAGATCCCAAATCGCGGTGAACCCAGGCCCAATCTTCCATCGCGTGCGCTCTGGTGGCTTACGAAGTTTTCATCTTTGATTCGAAGTTGAATTGGGTCTTCATTTTAAATCAACAGAGGGCGAATGAATTGAAAAAGGAAAATGGTGGAGGGTCTTCGCGTTAACAAGCAAATGGAGGAATTTTATTCAGGGTTGGATTCAATTTGGAGCGGTAATCTTATAAAGGAATGTGCGGTTTTAATTTTAAACAGCAAGGCTTATTTTCCTCTCCTCGTTGGTTGGTTTGTGGCCAAGCTTTTCTGTAGTTTAAAATGAGTTGTGTGGCCCCTTTAATTTGCTCCTTGGTGTTTTGATTATGTCCACACAACTTATGATATTATATTTTAATTTAATTCATTTTCGGAACGTATCCTTGAATTTAAAATACTCCACGACTCCGAACTCCTTTCTGAACCCAACAAATGTCATTCCTAGGGTTGCACCACTATTCTGAACACACTGGGATAGGTTACGAAGTCCAATTCGATCCTCTGTGAAAGATATTAATTTTAAACTGATATAATTTAAATTTCAAACCATTTAAATTCTTCGACAAAATTTAAATATTATTATTCTAACCCAAACTGATTAACTCTAACTGCTTAACTCTGACTCCAATCGATTAATTCTAACTCTAATCGATTATTTCTAACTCTAATCGATTATTTCTAACTCTAATCGAGTAATTTCTAACTTCTCGTATTTCTATAATTATAAATAACCGAAATAAATTGTATTTCGACTATACTCGATATAAATATAAATTTATATTGTCAACTAAATATTTAAATCCCGATTAAATATTTAAAAGTAGTGGGCTGAAATCCCGGGTCATTACATTCTTCCCCACTTAAAATAATTTCGCCCTCGAAATTGCTAAGGTAGGAAAAGTGCTACAAACCCATTTATCTTGATACTCAACATTCCAAACTTCCTTGCATAACTCTCTTTCGAATAAATCCCTATTCGATAACTCCTCCCTTCGAATAACTATATTCGATAATTTCTCTATCGAATAACTAGATTCGAAAATCTTTCTTCAAATAAACTATATTCGATTTTCTCTATTCAATTTACTCTTATCAATTAACTCTATTGGATTTAACTCTTTTCGATTAACTCCATCGAATAACTAAATTCGATAACTCCTTCGATTAACTAATAATCGATAACTCCTTTGATTTACTAATAATCGATAACTCCTTCGATTAACTAATAATCGATAACTCCTTTGATTTACTAATAATCGATAACTCCTTTGATTAACTAATAATCGATAACTCCTTTCGAATAAACTATATTCGATAACTCATTTAGTTCTATTCGAATAAACTAATATTTGATTTAACTCCATTCGCTTGACTCTAGATCGCAGCGATCACAATGGTTACGCCTGATTTCCCCAGGAAACATCCGACCGCCCTAGGCTATCTGCAGCCCTGCGAATTTCGCTAGCAGTCGTATGAAATGGCAACTTATCCTGAGTAACTATGTTTGACTAACTCTATCTCAATAACTATATTCGATCAACTTTAATTGAATAACTAACATTCAATTAAATCCTAATTCGATTAACTATGTTCAATTAACTCTATCTGGTTAACTCTTAACTTGAATAACAAATATTCGATAAATTCTAATTGAATAACTAATATTCAATTAACTCTACGGATTAACCCTAACTGATTAACTCTAACTGGTTAATTCTTACTCTAATCGATTTATTCCCACTCTAATCGATTATTTCTAATCCTAGTCGATTATTTCTAACTCTAATCGACTTCCCCTATTCGAATAACTCCTATTCGATAGTGTTTATTCATTTATAAAGATTTACTTTTAGTAACGGTTCTTCACTTTATAAATGTTCTCTTTAATAACGTTACTTCACTTATTAAAGTGTTGTATACCCCTTCTATTTAAATCTATCGGTGTTAAAAACCAATATCTCTTCTCTATATAAGTTCGGACTTATATATTCCATTTCTCGAATGATAAATATTTAATTTAACTTATAACTGTTATTTATAAATTAATCTTTTCTATTTATCTGTTAAAAACAGATTTCCATTTTCTATTTATCTTCTAAATATCCCTTCGATTAAATTCTATTTATTTAACAAATAAATATCTCATTTATAACATTCTATTTATTTTCTATAAATAAATATTTCCATTGAACCTATTGGTAAATGTTTTACAAATATTCCCTTCTAAATCCTTTTTTTTTGTATGCCCATAACTTCCTTTGTATTTGTGTTACAAATATATTTCCTTTATATTTACTTTACAAATATATTTTCTTTTTAACTCTTTTGGGTTTTCTTAATTCACACCCAATTCATATTCACATTGATTTTACTCAGTTTATCCATTTCGATCCATTTAACTTACGTAAGTTAAATTTAATTTCAATCATTCAAATTCCCATTAACTAGTTGCTAATTAACCGTTTTTCCTATTTCATCCTTTTTATTTGAATATAACTTGTTCAAATATATGTCAACTTAATTATAAACTAATCTAATTATATTTTCAACTCGAGTTATATATTCGATTTCGAATATAAATCCTCAATCTCTTTCACTTATCCAAAAACCCAATTTCGATTCAAATTTCCTTTAACTAATTATTTTCCAATTTAGTTAATTCTATTTAACCATTTAAAATATGATTTTTGTTTCAAAAATCATTTCACTTACTTCACTGGAGTTCATATTTACTTTGTATCTCTAGTCTGGATTTTTCTAGTGCCAATTCGGATTTTATTTCCTAAAAATCCTTTTATTTATTTAATTAAACCATTATGGTTTTCTAATGGTTCTGGCGCTGCTTTTCAAAAATTTTGATTTTGACATATCTCAAAATCTATACGACGAAATCCTGATTTTTCTCTTTCATTAGAAAACTATTGTTCAACCGGTCCCGACGATTCTTGTTTCACAGAATTCCGACTTCAATTGAGTTCTGTATACTAAATTGAAGTTCGAATCGCCAATTTACGAACTGCCGCGCTATGGTGAGCTCGTTTTAATTATATTTATAAATATAAATGTTTTAACTTTGTTTATAATAAATTCAACTCCATTCTGATATATTTTAATATATATCAAATCCATTCCAACATAATATTCCCGATCTATTTCACTTCTAATATTCAAATCCTATATATTTACAATATTTAAATTCCATTTGAATTTTTTTATTCAAACTCTATATTTGAATTTCCTTCTATTCAATTTCTATTTGAATTTCTCCTTTTCAATTCCTATTTGAAATCCTTTATTCAAAACCCATTTCAAATCCCTTATTCAAATTCCATTTGAAATCCTTTATTCGATTTCTATTTAAATTCCTTTGTTCAATTTCTATTTGAAATCCTTATCTTCAATTCCTATTTGAAATCCTTCATTCAAATTCTATTTTTAACTCCTTTTAATTCAAATTTTATTTAATTTCACTTTGAATTCAAATTCTATTTAAACTCCTTTTAATTCAAATTTTATTTCAAACTTTATATTTTCTTTGGATTCTAATATTCAACCTCCACTTTATATTCTCTTTGAAATTCTATTTAACCAAATTCCATTTGAATTCTAATATTCAAATCTCTATTTGACTTTTCTTTATTCTAATCCATTTGAATTCAAATTCAACAACAACAACAAAGCCATATATTTCTATTTGAATTCCTTTGAATTCCTTTTGAATTCAAATTCCATTTCAATTTTTCTTATACAATTTCTATTTGAATTTTTCCTTTATTCAAACTCATTTGAATTCCTTTGAATTCAAATTCTATTTCACTTCTATTTGAATTATATATATATTCAAATTCCTTTATTTTACTTCTATTTGAAATCTATATTCCCATTTCACATTTCAAAATTCCTTTGAAGTTATATAAATATATACATATATTTATACCTATCCCAAATTCAAAATATTTGAATTTTCAAACAACTTGTTTTTCCTTTCAAACAAATTTCCATCAAAATTTTTCTAAGGCAGCAATTCATCACTTAGAAACTCGAAAATGAACACTGATGATGTTGCAACCATCATCAGAATTATTTCCCAGCTACTGAATGAGTTCATTGCTTTATCACTTTCGAAACCCATTTAGAAAAATATTTTCTCAACTCCCAGGATTTTAAATTCTTAATTCTGGTTGGAATTCAATTTCAGTTTATCACATTTGTATATTTGATTTCATATACAAATTCCATTGGTTATATATATAACTATTTCAGTTTTATAATCTCATTCGATGATAATCCTAACAATCAACTTAACTATTTGAAAACAATATCGTGTCCAATCTTCTGTTCAAGTGTTTATAAACTCCTATCGACATCGTGGCGTCCCACGATTCGACCAAAATTTATAATCCACTCAACAGACTAGTCAACACAATATAAAACAGTTTTTATATCAAATAACAAATACGCTCTCTCGTATATAAATACACTCAACTCATTCTAGGATACTACTGATCCTATCTCTAATGAGCACATTCCAAAAAGCCTAGGTATTCGCTCAACCTAAGCTCTGATACCAACTGTAATGACCCAGATTTCCATAACATCAGAGTTGACTATATACATCATACGTCCAACCCAAATATCACGAAAATACGAGACATTTTTTTTTTAGAAGAAAGAGGTAGAAGAAGAACAGAAATAACAACATAGAATCTCACATCGCAGCGGAACAAAATATAATATATCACATCTTTGAAATACAAAATCTTAACTGTATAACATACACTTATCAGAGTACAACACTTACAACATAGCGGAACAAACTATAACTAGATAACGCTGAAGCCTCTTGCTCCAAGCTCCTTTAGATATATCTGAAAAATCCTGAACTACTTGACTGCCCGTACAAATTTAGGCACCCAAGAGTTTAGGTAGAACAAAACAAATAAACTCCGGGTCAGTCATGGGACTAGTATGAGTAAACAGTTTAAAACAGTTTCAGAAACTAAATGATATCTCATAAGACCACGCCGTATAACACGGAACGGGTTTTTCCCTTATGAAAATCCAAACACTTGACTTATCTTTATATCAAAACTCTTTTGATATTATAATAATGTCTAAGTCAAGTAGATAACAATCTAGTGGAACGTTTGCATCTCACGTTCCACATATATAATATACAATCAAAACCGCAAGCACGTATTGGGTAATGGATTTCCAACTATGACAAGGTATGGAATCACCTTCCACTGGTATATCTCTAGAGGAGAATACACCGAGTTCAACAAGAACATCTTGCAACTCAGCCACACATGACCGACCACTCATTTTGCTTGAGTGTATCAAATGTATATCACCAACGATTGGGATCAGCAACCGTTTCCTGAATGGGACAGCATCGACAATAGATTTTTAGAAGTAAATGAAACTCTAGATCAGGTGATTATACACCCTAATAGGTGCGACCTACATAGCCATGTTGCCTGCCCGATTTCTGTCATTTACCGGTTGATGAGGCTAGAAGCTACGCTTTATCATCACGCCATATTCACTTCGAATGTCACATCGTCAGATCCATCGAAAATCACTAATTGACGTCTACAACAGTACATTACGTGTCAGCTAAAGAAGTTTCCTCCTCCGCTTCCACTCTTGGTACAGTTGAAGAAATCAATGTACGTGACCTTTCTGGAAATACTCTGTCAGACATTCATCCATACAAGTCACCCAGGAACAGGATGAACTGAAGGCACTATTTCTATTAATAGAAAAAGTCCTTTCACTCTACTCCGTCTTCGATTATCTTTATATAATCTGATTCGCACGCTACTGCCGATATGGAGTGGTTCTTCAGATAATAATCCAACCGGTCTCTCCATATTGACAACGATGGTCAAAACTTCGATAGTCTGTGATTTAACTATCGAATAAAAACAAGTGTTTCGATAGTCGATGATTTAACTATCGAATAAAACAAGTGTTCATCCAAACATCCAACAATCCGTGAGCCTTTAATTAATATTCCATTAATTAAATCTCTTCTCGATTTCTTTATCAATATTTGTTAACCAAATATTTTCAATAACCATATTAGCCTTATACGTTATTTCGAAAACATTTCCATATATCGCCTTCTTTTATTTTCTAAACTTTTAGAAAATATTCATTTTTCTATTTCCAAGCTTTGCACATATTTGGGTTAAAACAGATGTTGTGTAAAACATCGTTACGACAACCCAAATACAATGTTTAACGAATTCTTATTCCACATTGATCTTCGAGCCTGAATCTTGCTGCTTATCGGTATATCATGAAATCAACCAAGTTGGGGTATAATTACCTCTCAGACCTTGACTGAATAACATTTAACGTCAAAATAGACAAGACTACTTACTCGAACAAATCAATTCCATACAACTACTGATTTACTTTTAAACACGTATACACTTCCCTTTTCTATTCTTACTAGATTTTATTCTTATACTTCCTTTTTGATTATACTATTCTATTTCTAAGTTCATTTTCTTATTGACTTCTATATATTTTCATACGTTGATTTCTAACTATCAAATTATCTTAAAAATATTCTATCTCCTTAAATTCCCAGAAAAATTCGCCATAACCTCCTTTGTACCGGGAGCATCGGGAAATTTCAAATAGCTTTCCCAGTCCTTCTTATCTTAAAAAGAAAAAGAAAAAGCCAAGCGGCTTGCCGATACGGCGCATAAAATCTCATATATGAATTAAATACGTACCTTTTTGTCGGGCATTCTATTTATTTCACTTCTATACTTTATTCCATACCTGTCTCCTGTATGTCTATACCTGTCCAATCTATTTTAACTATACCAATTGTTTTAACTCAATTTGTTAATTAAATCTGTTAATTAACTTCTTAGTCTAATCCACTTCTATTTATCCAAATCTATTTATTTTAAATCCCATTTGAATTTCTATATTCAAATTCCATTTGAAATACTATGTTCAAATTCTATAGTTAAACTCCATTTGAATTCTATTATTCAAATTCTATTTCAATTCCTTATATTCAAAGTCCATTTGAATTCTCGGCATTATTTATAAACAACGTTTATAACTTCAATTCAAATCCCATATTTTCATTTATAAACAAAGTTTATAAATTCGATTCAAAACCCACCTTTCCATTTATAAACAACGTTTATAAATTCGATCACTTGTTTTATATACCTTCAAAACAAGTTAATATTTTCTATAGTTTTAAAGTCCATTTGAATTCTATATTCAAATACTATCGTTTAAAGTCCATTTGAATTCTATATTCAAATACTATCGTTTAAAGTCCATTTGAATTCTATATTCAAATACTATCGTTTTAAGTCCATTTGAATTTCTATATTCAAATACTATCGTTTAAAGTCCATTTGAATTTCTATATTCAAATCTATAGTTTTAAGTCCATTTGAATTTCTATATTCAAATACTATAGTTTAAAGTCCATTTGAATTTCTATATTCAAATCTATAGTTTATTTCCTTATATTCAAAGTCCATTTGAATTCTCGGCATTTTTTTATAAACAACGTTTATAAATTCAATTCAAATCCCACCTTTCCATTTATAAACAACGTTTATAAATTCAATTACTTGTTTATATATATATATTCAAAACAAGTTAATGTTTCTATACTTCATTAAAAATTCAAATTCTATTTATAAAAATAGAATTCCCCTTTTAAATTTCAAATACCCTTTTTGATATTTTTATAAATCAATATACCAAGCCCAGGGATATTTTAAACAATCAAATCAACCAATTTCAATCATTTGATTTTCTACACATCATATATGAATATATATGAAATCAAACAAACAACAAACAGATAATATATTTTTGAGGAATCCAGTTGGATTCCTCCAACCTGTTTTCCTGCATCCACAGACGTTAGTCAACATAGTAATACCCATCCTGCTTCGAGACAGGATATCGCGGTATGAAGGTCATCCACTAATCATAGCGTGGGGCGTATAGGGTAATCATCCGCTATGAAACTGCGGGCATCCTCTAATGAAACTGCGGGAATCCAACCAATCAATCAACCCAATATATATATAATAGTCCTAAATAACTAATATAGTTTTAAGCAGCCACATGAATATTAAAATGCAACCAGACAATCAATAGACAATTATTTTTAACTGATAAAAATAATTCTAAATGAAGGTGAGTGAGATTTACTCACCAGGATTTCCTTTGCTGAGTATTTGTTTAAATTTCCGATATCATCTCAGTGCCATACTCTCTTGAATGGTCTCGGATAAATTTATTCCTCTATGCTATGCAAATAACTCGACAAATCGACGAATAGATCATCAATCCATCTCCATTGTAAATTAGTCTCAAAAACTTCGGCCATCCGTTAAGGCATTTCACCAAGCATGTTATCGACAACTCCAGTTTGTCACATTAAGTTTGAACTGCTCCAGTTTGTTTGAGCTTACTGTCAAGCCAATTGATCACTCCTGTTCGAACTCCATTAGACATCATGCCCCCTTCTCGCAAACACCCCAGTCTCGACGTCCAGTACTCGAACGGAAATCGCATTTGAACGGAGGCCCCAACTTCACTGCTCTGTCGCGGTTTCCCAGATCTTCGAAACCTCAATGGCCATCGCGACTTCCCAATACCGTACTACTCAACGTTTGAACCTCTTCCAGTTTTGCCAAGCTTTAGTCGTTCGAAACCCTGACCTCACCTCTCGCTAAACCACCAGCCTCCTTCCGAAAAATAATCACAATTCCAGATCCCAAATCGCGGTGAACCCAGGCCCAATCTTCCATCGCGTGCGCTCTGGTGGCTTACGAAGTTTTCATCTTTGATTCGAAGTTGAATTGGGTCTTCATTTTAAATCATCAGAGGGCGAATGAATTGAAAAAGGAAAATGGTGGAGGGTCTTCGCGTTAACAAGCAAATGGAGGAATTTTATTCAGGGTTGGATTCAATTTGGAGCGGTGATCTTATAAAGGAATGTGCGGTTTTAATTTTAAATAGCAAGGCTTATTTTCCTCTCCTCGTTGGTTGGTTTGTGGCCAAGCTTTTCTGTAGTTTAAAATGAGTTGTGTGGCCCCTTTAATTTGCTCCTTGGTGTTTTGATTATGTCCACACAACTTATGATATTATATTTTAATTTAATTCATTTTCGAACCGTATCCTTGAATTTAAAATACTCCACGACTCCGAACTCCTTTCTGAACCCAACAAATGTCATTCCTAGGGTTGCACCACTATTCTGAACACGCTAGGATAGGTTACGAAGTCCAATTCGATCCTCTGTGAAAGATATTAATTTTAAACTGATATAATTTAAATTTCAAACCATTTAAATTCTTCGACAAAATTTAAATATTATTATTCTAACCCAAACTGATTAACTCTAACTGCTTAACTCTGACTCCAATCGATTAATTCTAACTCTAATCGATTATTTCTAACTCTAATCGATTATTTCTAACTCTAATCGATTATTTCTAACTCTAATCGAGTAAATTCTAACTTCTCGTATTTCTATAATTATAAATAACCGAAATAAATTGTATTTTGACTATACTCAATATAAATATAAATTTATATTGTCAACTAAATATTTAAATCCCGATTAAATATTTAAAAGTAGTGGGCTGAAATCCCGGGTCATTATACACGCTCTCATATTAATTCGAAAAATTATGAAATTTGGAATCTAGCAATAATGTGGAATCTAACAAAACTAGTTTCGTCGAAATCCGAGGTCGTTTGCAAAATTTCCATTTTTAAGGGCCTAAATTCCATAGCGACTATTCAGAATTTTCAACTGGACATATCTTTTGATCCCCGTTATGAAATTTCGATTTTTCAGATTCGTTGGAAAGATATTCTCTATTAGATTCAAATATTTTTGGTTTCACTAAAATCCGGTTTATTTTGCACCCGGTACATTCAATTGAAAATTGAAATCGAATTATCGAATTACCGCGCCATTTTCAATTCCTTTTATAATTTAAATAATTATTTATATTCTAACGATGATCTATATAATTATACGTTTGAATTCTATTCAAAATAAATTTCTCGTCGATATTATTTAAAATAATTCATTTTAAATATTCAAAATTCGCTAAAATTGCGAAAATAAAATTTTTAAACTGGCCCAGATTTCCGGGTTATTACAATCTCCCCCACTTAAAACTTTTCGTCCCCGAAAAGGAACGAAGCCGAAAGTTGTTTAACTAATCAGCTCAACTTCCTTTATTTTCACTACGGCTTAAGTTCTTCAACTTTTCAGTTTCTAAGAACTTTTCAAATTTTTCAAAAATTTGGCTAACACCCTAAATTTTCGAAAAATTTCGCCATAACCTCCCCTGCACCGGGAGCACGGGAAAATCCCGAAATTGCCATACAGGCCCTCTGATCTCAAAAAGAAAAAGAAAAAGCCAAGCGGCTAGCCAATCGGCTCGTAAAATAATCATCACCCAAACAAAACAGTAAATTATAATAAACATGTACCTATTTGTCGGGCAAACAAATTTTATTCTCTGCTCTAGCCTCCTTGCTATGACCTGTTCAATGTAAGTACAAGTATATGCATGCAAATGGGACAAATTTTCAATACAATTCACTATTTGGTTCAATTGGGCTAAATGGTACAAATTATCAAACAAATAAACAAATAACACAAACATCAACCAATTAGTGGATTAGCTTTTCAAATTCATAATTTTGATATAGATACAGAAAATCATGTTTTTGGTGCCAATTCACAACAACGTATTCTAGCTATATTTTGGTTCTCACACCAGTCTAATGGAAATATAGAAATCTCACTTTCGTTACTCGAAAATAAATACTGGCGACGGTGCCCCATCACTAGAATTATCCCCGGGCAACTAGAGTATGATTCTATAACCATCCAGTATATTAAAACTTCGAATATACGCTTGCAAGACATATATGCAAAATCTTTATATATTGGATCGTCCAAATCAATTTAAAATAGATAATCAAATACGAATGATTGATTTAAATTTCCAAAACAAAAATTGTTTTCATTTTAAAAATATACTCTTCACACTCGTTCTAGGATGCTACTGATCCCATCTCTAATGAGTCATTCCATTGGATATTACTAATCCAATTATCTAATGAATTCTTTCGTATGGTTCTAATGTGTCTTGTTCTCTAGCTTTGTAAACCAAAGCTCTGATACCAAATGTGACAACAGGGAATCTCGCTCGATCCGAATCAGTCGCTAAACCGATCTAGACCGTTCGAAACACCTGATTGTTTTGAGAACACGACAAAATAGAACGCAGACGGAAGAACATTTCATTGTATATTACAACAATTCCATCAGATTACAAGAATATACAGAGTATAAATGAATATTACACAAAAATATCAGAGATTTAAATTACATTTAAATACATAGCAGCGGAAAATAATACAATACACGACTAGAAGAGATATACGGGTACAAAGCTTTCCGGATATCATTCCAGCTGTAAACCAGGATCCTGTGAAAATAAATCTGCAAAACCAAAACTACTAGCTGCCCGTGTCGAAAATAAGGGCACCCAGAGTTTAGGTTAAAACAATAAACTCCAGGTTAGTCATGGGACTGGTGTGAGAACTAAAATAGTTATTAATCTTTATTTTAAAATTAGGTAAATCAAGGGACCACGACGTATAACACGGAACGGGTTTCCTCCCAAGAACACCAGTGCATAAAACAATAGCGCAATGCTAAATAAAGAACAATGAATCTATTATAAGACCCATTTCCCATCACACAATGCAACGCAAGCCGAAGGATAGGGTTTTTACCTTATAATAGCCAAGAATGCTTGATACGTTTAAAACAAATCATTTGATACTATTATAAGTGCATAGTGTATAAAACAACTTCAAATCATAAGTATCAATCATAGGCGGCATAAGCGCCCCATCCCACTATGTCGCCATACTAGGCTCTACAAATAAAACCGCAAAGTCACGTATTTGGAAATTAGATTTCCGTCTATGAACCGAGGCAAAAAAATAGTCCTCAACCGATTCGAGACTGCCTAGCCCGAGTCTCAGGATCAGAGCTCGAGTGACCCTTGGATCCTCAGGGCCAGTCCACCGATGTGGATTAAACTTAGACCCTGAACATGCGTTTCCCCGCCCTATGGGGCGTAAACGAGCCAACTAAATGACTCCATCGGTTCGAGAACGACCGATCAATCCGAGGCGCCTCGCAACAGCAACAACCACATAAGTCAAACTCGTCAGGGCGTGTAAAACCACTGACGCCACTTCTAGCTAGAAAGAAACGCATGTCCTCCCTGATGTCCTCTCCCGTTTTTGGTTCATACCGGGTGTGAAACTCGCAAAGTAAATGTTAGACAAAGCTATGCCACAAAGGCCGTGCTTTGATCATCAACCACAAGACTCTGCTTTTCAACAGAAGCCTTGATCATTTTCCACTTAGGCATGCCACACAGGCAATTCACTCTATGCGTTTGATATCCATCAGTATATAACCCCTAAGCTCGTACCTCTCAGAGAAGGGCGTTAAGAAAGAGAATAAATTCTCCGCTGCCAAACAGATATATATTTAACAGAAATCAATCACACAGACTAAAATCCAATGTCAGACACACAGTCCATTTACAAGTCCGTTCTGGATCTGAACGAAACCGGAGGCACCTAGTACCCCGCATATCCATCGATCTCCAAGTACGTCTGGACGATCACCAACTGTTTCCATCTTCTTGGGTGTACGGCCCAATCAAGATCATCAGTAATTATCCAAACGACGTGAAGACCTCCGGTCCTCAACCACCATCTTCACCTTTGACTTATCGTCGTATAAGTTATTCAGAATGGGATAAACCCGGTCTTCCCGAATAACTCGCGTATATAATAAACATGTGTTACGCAAACACAACATACGCCTCATTCCAATTCAGAATGTTCTTTTATTCACAAAATCACATTCTTAGGGAAAGGTTCCCATTAATTTTATCCAAGATAAATTCTTCTAAATTTATTCTTTAATCTTCTTTGAATATCAATTCAAACTAGTCGGGATTAGCGAACCACACCGAAGTAATCATTTATTTTATTTCCCAATCCCAACCTATTCATCCCATGAAGTAAAACTGGTCATACTTCATATCTAACACCACGGTGTTATCGGTAAATTCAATTACCATTTCCTGTTCAAATCTAATTAAAGATTTAACTATCGCCTGGAGCAAAACTGGTGATACTCCATTCTCGATCATTTCAATCTAATTAAAGATTCATTAAAATTCCACTTAGTTTTAATCTTCACAGAAATCAATATCCTGTCTTTAACTGGGTTAAAGAACCAATGTCATTTAAAACACGACCCACAATAAACCCAAAATCACATTCATTAATTGTCGGGTTAAAGAACAAGTGTTATTTAAAACACTGTTCACGATAAACCCAAAAATCAATACCAATTCAATTCCAATTAATTATTCTTTAATTGGTACACTTCATTAAATCTAAACAAAAAGATTTAATCTTTTTCTCAACTGGGCTTAAGAACAGTGTTAATGAAGACACCATTCATGACAAACCCAAATCACATTTGATATTAAATACAAGGCTCTGAATAGAAAATATACCGGCTTATATTCAATATCAAAATTCTACGACCAACAAATATTGTATTGGAAATAACGATATCTTTATATATCTTTCAAATTTCCATAACAACATATGTATAATCACGAAATCGAACATCGAACTATTCCGAAGATGATTTGGATTCAAATCCATTCCAATTCAATTATTGGAAATCCTGGTTATTTTCAAAACCATTTCAAATCCAATTTATTTATTTTAAAAATAAATAAATTATTATTCTAGTTCAAAACTAGTTCATTTCGATAAAAATCTATTTTTATCTTTTCAAATATGGAGTTTTTCATGCCAATTCTTCCCAAATCATTTCTTATGATTTTGCACAAATTATTACTATTTTTAATAATTTTATCAAGGCCCGTACAGTCGATTTCCATCAATGGCTATCGAACTGCACTTACAGCGACCTTTTCCAAATTTGATTTGGACATAATTCCAAATCCAACAGTTAGATTTCAAATTTCTAATATTCATTAGAAAGCTCTTTTCGATACGAACCCAACGGTTCCAGTTTTAGGAGAATCCGACGGTCGAATCTCCCATAATATCCGTTCGAAGTCAATGGTCAAAATTCGCGAACTGCCGCGGCGCGGCGCGTTCTATTCAGGCCATTATATTATATATATATATAATATATATAATATATACTTCGTCGATTTCAATTCAAAACGTACTTTATAAATCGTTTTAAATTCATTTTCAAAATGGTTTCAACTTCATATTCAATATAAATTCGTTTTAAATTCATTTCAAATCGATTTCAATTCAAATTGATTTCTAATTCAATTTCAGTTCGTTTTCAATTCAATTCAATTTCAATTCGAATTCATTTGTATTCAATTTCAGTTCGAATTCATTTCCATTCAATTTAATTCAAATTCATTTCTATTCAATTTAGTTCGAATTTATTTCTATTCAATTTAATTCGAATTTCAATTCTATTCAATTTCAATTCGAATTTCAATTCTTTTCAAAATATCAGATTTTGAAATCACTTTCGATATTCATTATAAAATGAATAAAATCGATATAAACATCGTTCACGTCAAAATGGCGTCAATCTAATCAACACGGCTTCATATATTTTTATTTTCAAATATTCTATTTCAAATATTTCTATTTCAAATATTTCTTTTTCAAATATTTCTTTTTCAAATATTTCTTTTTCAAATATTTCTTTTTCAAATATGGAATGAGACCCAATCAATTACCATATAATGTTAATTATATGGATTTTCTACAACACATGTACACAATAACAACGACGAATAATCAACCATCATCCAAAGTGCATTCTACACTGTATAAGCATCAAATATAAACATTTAACGCTTATAACAGTCTGTCGATCAATTGATCGACATACAACTAATTATTGGGATTAGTGTATGTCAAATATCATCCCAATACCCGTGTGAGGTTTCAAACAATCAAACACAGATTTTATTTGCGCAGTTGGGCGATGTGTAAAATTTATCGTCCCAATCAATATCAGTCAAATGTGTGTATATAAACAAATCATCCGATTTGTTTATTTTTATTTCATTTCATATACACATTAAAAATTCTATTTTTAACTATAAAATAATTTCAACTATATAAATATTTTATTTCGTTTCACATCACATCACACAATCAACTACACATCAAAATCAAACAACCAAGCATACAAGCCGTCCATGGTCTGTGGACGACGGGTGTCAGGTGCTACTAAACACCGTCTGCATCCTAGTATATATTTTTAACTAGAAAAACAAAATTAAAAGGTGAGATGTTCTCACAGAATAGCTAATCCAATCCCACGACTCTTCTTAGGTAGAAATCTTCGTCGTTCTTCTTTTGTCACCTCCGTCAACTGTATTCACTACATATATAAAAATCGAATTTTTACTATGCTATTCAATATATAAAAATCGAATTTTTACTATGCTGTTCAATATATAAAAATTGAATTTTTACTATGCTATTCAATATATAAAAATTGAATTTATACTTTGCTATTCAATATATAAAAATCGAATTTTTACTATGCTATTCAATATATGAAAATCCTATATTTACTATGCTATTCAATATATAAAATTCCTATATTTACTATGCTATTCAATATATAAAAATCCTATATTTACTATGCTATTCAATATATAAAAATCCTATATTTTTCTCTAATAAAAATATAAGCTTTTCATAACATAAAAATCAAGCTTTTATATACACTAAAAATCATATAAATTAACAAGGTAAAAACTTACAGTGTTTTTTTTCCTTAACGAGAGGGGGGGGGGGTTTGCTGTGCTGGAATGGGGAGGAGGATGGGGTCCATCGGATAAAGGGGCGGAGGGGAAAGCGGTGGAAAGGGAGAAGAAGAAGAAGGGGAGGAGGAAGGAAGAAACGGCGGCGGCGGTTTGCTTCGAATTGGGTTTCTGTGTGTGGGGGGGGGGGGGGCGAGGTGGATTCGGGGGCCGAGGTGGAGGCTGGAGGAGGAGGAAGGGAAGCGGTGGGGCGACAGGGTTGGGCGGCGCCTCCGACGGCCTGGCGATGGCCTGGAGCGCGATCGACGGGATTTCCCCTTTTTTTTATTTCGAAATGAATTAAACGAAAAAGGGGGGGCAGAGAGAAAATAAGGGGAGAGAGGAGAGATTTTTAATTTCTTTATTTATTTAATTCTTTAAATTTCAAAAAGTTGACTTTTTCTTTCGACCTCGAAACTAGGCCCACCGCCTGTCGTCCATAGCTAATTACCCCCATTCCGAACACAATGGGATATGTATCGTAAGCTGGTTCGATCGTTTCGATCAGTTTTCGTCAAAATCAACATATAACTCTATATATTGAATCTGAACGCACATTTCAATTTACCGGGGTCACATACTAACTCGAAAAATTCCAGAAAAATATTTTCTAGCTTCGTATTGACGATACGGTCCTAACAAAACTAGTTTCGTCGAATTCTGAGACCGTTTGAAAAATGGTCGTTTTCCAGTCGATTAAAGTCAACTAAAACTGGTCAAACACGTTTTCCTTTGCCATGCTCTCATATTGATTCGAAAAATTATGAAATTTGGAATCTAACAAAACTAGTTTCGTCGAAATCCGAGGTCGTTTGCAAAATTTCCATTTTTAAGGGCCTAAATTCCATAGCGACTATTCAGAATTTTCAACTAGACATATCTTTTGATCCTCGCTATGAAATTTCGATTTTTCGGATTCGTTGGAAAGATATTCTCTATTAGATTCAAATATTTTTGGTTTTACTAAAATCCGGTTTATTTTGCACCCGGTACATTCAATTGAAAATTGAAATCGAATTATCGAACTACCGTGCCATTTTCAATTCCTTTTATAATTTAAATAATTATTTATATTCTAACGACAATCTATATAATTATACGTTTGAATTCTATGCAAAATAAATTTCTCGTCGATATTATTTAAAATAATTCATTTTAAATATTCAAAATTCGCTAAAATTGCCAAAATAAAAATTTTAAACTGGCCCAGATTTCCGGGTTATTACATTAACTCTCTTCAAATAAATTATATCCGATTAACTCCCTTTCGAATAACTCTATTTGATAACTCTATTTCGAATGACTCAATTTCGAATAACTATATTTGATAACTCTATTTCGAATAACTATATTTCGATAACTCCCTTTCAAATAACTATATTTCGATAACTCTTTTCGAATAACAATATTTGATAACTCTATTTCGAATTACTCTATTTGATAACTCTATTTCAAATAACTATATTTGATAACTTTATTTCGAATACCTCTATTCCATAACTATATTTCAAATAACTATATTTGATAACTTTATTTCGAATAACTCTATTTGATAACTTCCTTTCGAATAACTCTATTTGATAACTCTGTTTCAAATAATTATATTTCGATAACTCTCTTCTCTCTTCGAATAACTATATTTGATAACTCTATTTGAATAACTCTATTTGATAACTCTATTTCAAATAACTATATTTGATAATTTCTCTTTCGAATAAACTATACTCGATAATCTTTCTTCGAATAACTATATTCGATAACACTTTTCTTCGAATAAACTATATTCGAAAATCTCTCTTTCAAATAAACTATATACAATAATCTTTCTTCGAATAACTATATTCGATAACTCTTTTCTTCGAATAAACTATATTCGATAATCTCTCTTTTAATAACTGTATTCGATTAATTCTTATTCGAATAACTAATATTCGACTAACTCTATTTAACTAACTAATATTCGACTAACTCTATTCGAATAACTAATATTCGATTTAACTCTAATTTGATTAACTCTCAATTTCCTATTTTATATTCACTTCTGAATTTACAATCCAAATTATCCACTAATAATTATTCTTAATTTATTCATAAACATTGTTTATAAATCACACTACTTGTTTTTATTACTAAACAAGTTATTTATTTCTAGCCGTTCGAAATTCCATTACTATTTTTGATTCCTATTTCAAAAATCCAATTTCTCTATAAATGTTCTTATCTGCAAAATATTTACTTAAATCCATTATTCAGTTCGAATGTGAATAATATTTCTTTTATATAATTCATTAAGTTTGATTTCGTATTTTAAAATACTATCCCATTTCCAAATTCTATTTATACTTCTATTTATAGAATTATTCATACGAAAACTCCTCTTTATTTCTAACACTTAAATCTCATTTATAATTCCCTTTATAAATGTTGAGTTCACATTCTATTTAAAATATTGGTGTTAAAACCTATTTCTACTTCTCTATATAAGATTAGAATTATATATTCCATTTATCAATTGATAAATATTTTATTTAATTTATAAAACATTATTTATAAAGTAATCTTATCAATTTATCTATTAAAATAGATTTCTATTTAATATCCACTTTAAACAATCTTCTCATAATTCTTTTATATCTCGTTAATTTCCTTTTATAATCCTATTTATTTTTCAAAATATTTCCTTTTATAATTATATTTATTTTCTAAATAAATATTCCTTTTATAATATTCCATTTATTTTCCAAATAAATTCCTTAATTATATTTTCCAATATTTGTTTTCCAAATATTACCCTTTTTATATATTCCAATATTTGTTTTCCAATTATTACCGTTTTTATATTTCTATTTATTTTATATAAATATTTTATTTTCAATATACACTTTGAAATTTTCAATTTTACATTCCAATATTTCTTATGGTATTTAAAATACCAAATAACATGACCAGTGTCATCATAATCAATCACAGATTATATATCACATCATATATCACTATATATGAAAACAAACAATATTATAAATATTGAGGAATCCAGTTGGATCCCTTCAACCTGTTTCCCTGCATCCACAGATGTTAAACAGTATAATTAACATTATTTTCATTTCAATATGAAATATTCTGTTAAACGGAATCAATATTTAATTAACGCTATATATATATACACATACACACACACACACATATATAACCAGATCTATAATTTCAACCAATTAATTAGCAGTTCAACCAAACAGTCAACAAACAACAATCAACCAACATTTATCAATTCTAAAAATATGTTATAAAAATATAAACTGATTGGAGTTAGTGAGATTTACTCACATTGGTCGGTTATCGTTAAATAACGATAAGCAATCATCGATTTGATTCAGATCAGACAATTTATTTCGCTATAAATTGTAACAAGCTCCAATCCAGTCTGAATCAATTCCATTGTGTAGCCGTCGTCCATACGATCCCAACAGATCTAACCATTCGAAATTTTGATATAGTATGTAGAAGTTATGATATTACGAAGTTAATATACATTTAAATTAAATAAACACTTAGAGTTTTAATTCCATTAGGCCTCACCCCTTTAATTTCTTGGCCCATTTTAGAAAGACCCAACCCGCCAAAACCTCTTCTTCCCTAACTCAACTATTCCACCTTGCTCCATTAACGCAACTTCAAATTCGCGGTTCTCCTCCCACCATACACGAAAATGCCCAACGACTTCATCATTTAACTTCTCACCCCAAGCACTACATCTCCATCACAATTTTGATCAAGCCGCCCCTCACTTGAAGAATGCGACTTCGCCCAGTAACTCGTTCCTTCCATTGAACCACCGAACATTATCTTCACCTTTTTCTCCACTATTCGACTTCAGACAAGTACCGTTACAATCCTCTTCCAAATCTCCTTCTCCCCATCTCCGTTTCTAAGAACTCGCACACCAGTTACTACTTCCATCGTTCTCATTTTTCACGCAAAACCCACAGTAAAGCACTGAACCAAAAGATGACGGAAATTCCTAAAAGTTAGCGTATTTTTAAAGTCAGATTATCGATTGTTTTCACATTAAAATCCCGTACGGCCACATACTGACTCCAAAAATCACTAAAATTGAAATCTGACAGTAATTTAATATTCCGGATCCAGCAAAACTAGTTTCGTCGAAAACAGAGGTTGTTTGCAAAACTAGCTATTTTAAAAGCTCTAAATAAACCCATTTAAATATTAATATATTTAAAAATAAATAAATTTAATATTAATTAAAATTAATATTATCGTATATATACCCCAATAAAATATCATACAGCTCCAAAATATTCCCTATATGAATTTATAACTTGATATTTCAAATCCAGTGTTAAATCGATACCCAATATATATTAAAAAACCTTTTATAATATAAATAAATCGTTATAAATTATAAAGGAATTCCATAGCGACTTTTTGAAAATTTGATTTGGACACAACTCACAATCTACACTACGAAATCTCAATTTTTCTCTTCCATTAGAAAAATATAGTTCACCAGATCTGAACGTTTCTTGTTTCATAGAAATCCGATTTAAAACGGCTTTTGTATATCCGTTTAAAGTTCGAATCGCCAAATTACGAACTACCACGCCATTTCATGCTCGATTAAAATTATAATATAATTTATACGTTCAAATGACATTTATAAATAAATTTGTTAATATAATTAAATTCCAAACTAAATTAAATATTATAAATTATCAAATTCACACAATATTGTGAATTCTAGTATTTCCGACTATTTCGAAATTTTAAATATATTATTTAATTTTTTATATTAAATTAAATATCCAAAGTTATTCAATTTAAACCATTTAATTTACCAAACCATATTTTAAATATTTAAATAAATTAATTATTCGACCGTAAAAATATGGGACGTTGCACCTCTTCTTTGAGCTTTGAGGTATTTATAGGTGGAGATGGCGACTTGAGCTGTTGTGACATGGCCTGACCTTTTCGGGAAAATTTGGACACGTGGAGCCCATTCCTTGTTTAGAATAGTGGATGGAAGACTGATTCCACTATTCATAAATAGTATCTTCAGAAGTTGTGGCTTACATGGCATCCACAGTGAGGTGTATCAAAAGTGAGCTTTGTCCGAATGTGGTTGACCACCTTAATTCCTTGAAAGTCGGACTAAGCATCGGAATAGCTCAGCTGTTTTGAGATATTCAGCCGATGTGCTTTGTATGGGAGCAAGGTACTCGGTCGATTGGGAGAACGATTCTTCTGGAGTGAGTCATCAGTTGATGAGAATTGGCTTGAGCCAATATGCAACTGTTCCGGGCCGAGCTTTCGCTAGGCTTCCTGAAGCATGATTTATCTGATTCGGCTGATTGCGCATTTGGGCATCGATTTGGCCCATCGCGGCTTTTGCCAAAAAGAGGGTTAACAGGTAAAAACCCAGCCTTTCCAAATAATTAGCACATCTTTAAAACCAATAGGTATACAGGATTTCATGAACCTCATTCCATTTTAGAATATTCTTTTATTCATTAAATTGGGAGTTATTCCCTCAAATCTTATCAAAGATTTAATTCATTAAAACCTCTTGTTTAAATCTTTCCTAGAAAACCATTTTAAAAGATTTTACAATATCTTTTCACAATCTAAACCAAATTAAGGTTTATCAACTAATCGGAATTAACGAGCCTTACTGAAATAATCATTCATTTTAATATCCCTATCCCAAACTATTCATCCCATGGAGTAAAACAGGTAGTACTCCATATCTAACACCCATGGTGCTACTGGTAAATTCAATTACCATACAACGTTTTAAATCTAATTAAAGATTTAACTATCGCATGGAGTAAAATTGGTAGTACCTGTAATAACCCGGAAAATCTGGGCCAGTTTAAAATTTTTATTTCGGCGATTTTAGCGAATTTTGAATATTTAAAATAGATTATTTTAAATAAAATCGACGAGAAATTTATTTTGAATAGAATTCGACGTATATATTATATACGTCGTCGTTAGAATATAAATAATTATATATAATTAAATAGAATTGAAAATGGCGCGGTAGTTCGATAATTCGATTTCAAACTTCAATTGAATGTACCCGGTGCAAAACCATCCGGATTTTAGTGAAACCAAAAATAATGGAATCTAATAGTGAATATCTTTCCAACGAATCCGAAAAATCAAAAGTTCGTAGCGGGAATCAAAAGATATGTCCAGTTGAAAATTCTGAATAGTCGCTATGGAATTCAGGCCCTTAAAAATGGACATTTTGCAAATGACCTCGGATTTCGACGAAATCAGTTTTGTTGGATCCGCAGTGTCAAATTATTGCTAGATTCCAAATTTCATAATTTTTCGAATCAATATGTGAGCGTGGCGAAGGAAAACGCGTTTGACCAGTTTCAGTTGATTTTAATCGACTGGAAATTGGCCATTTTTCAAACGGTCTCAGAATTCGACGAAACTAGTTTTGTTAGGACCGTATCGTCAATACGAAGCTAGAAAATATTTTTCGAGAATTTATAGAGTTAGTATGTGGCCTCGGTAATTTAAAATGCACATTTGAATTGAATATATATAGATTTATATCGTAAATTTAAGTGAAAACCTATCGTAACGGCCGAAGTGGCTTGTGAAACATATCCCATTGTGTTCGGAATGGGGGTAAAACGCTAGGGACGACAGTCGTTGGGTCTCGATTGGATATCGAATTTTAAAGTTGCTTTTTGGGTTTAGAAATTAATTAAAAATATAATAATTTAAAAAGGGGCCCCTTATTTCTCCTACCTTCCTCTTCCCGTTGACCAACGCATTCAGAACAAATAAAAAAAAAAAAGAGGACGGAGTGGCGCGAGCGGCCTCCTCCACGCCGCTGCCACCGCCCAAGGCGGCGCCGTCCGACCAGAGCTCCGCACCCCCCTTCTCGCGCCCTCATCAGCAACCGCCACTTCCCCCTGTCGCTCACCCCAACGCCGATCTCGCGCCCCTTTCTTCGCCGCAAATCGCCAACTCCACCTCAGGCGACGCGACCCCCCCTTCTTCCCTCGCCTCTCGTTCCTCCTCTCCCCCTCTGTTAAAAACCGCGACCTCCCTTTCCCTCTAATTTCTGTGCCCTAGACCCCAATAAAACCCGCCTAGATCCGTCGCAGGTCATCGCTGCACCCCCTTCACTCCAGTGCAGCGAGTTCAGCCTCCTCCTTCCGATTGAGACCCTCCATTTGCCGATTCCCCTAAAGAGATGTGAGTTTTTATAATATTTATTTTTAATTTCAGTTTTAATATATGTATGCCTTGTTTTAAAAATAAAAAAAACTAGGGTTTATATGTACGTAAATAAATATAGGATTTTTATATATGTATGTAAAAAAAAATAGATTTGTATTTAGACATATATAAAATAAAGAAAGGACCTTTATTTATATCTATAGTAGATAAAGATTTGGTCTTTATGCGTTTGACATTAAAATAAAAATACGATTTTTGTTCGTATGAAAAGGATATAATTTCGTTTATATAAAGTTTAGATTTTTATAATATAAAGTTAAGATTTTTAATGTTAGAAAGATTTGATTTTTATTTGGTAAAAGGTATGATCTTTATATTTTTAAAGTAACAAAAATATGATTTTTATATTTTTAAAGTATTAAAAATATAATCTTTACTATTTAGAAGATGTAGAAATATGATTTTTGCTTAAATAGGAAAGGGTATATTTTTAGAAAAGAAAAAAAATAAGATTTTTGCTTTCGTAAAGTTCGGATTTTTAATATTAGAAAAGGCGAAATCTTTATAATAGAAAAGGCGAAATCTTTATAATAGAAAAGGCGAAATCTTTATAATAGAAAAGGCGAAATCTTTATTTTTATAAAGGCGGAATCTTTATTGTAGAAAAGGTGAAAGATCTATTTTTGAAAAGGCGGAAACTTTATATAGAGAATAGCGTGGTAAAATAGAATTTTTATCCATATAGCGTGATAGAAAAAAATTCGATTTTTATATATTGAATAACAAAGTAAAAATTCGATTTTTACATATGTAGTGGCTACAGCAACGAAGATGCGATAACGACGAAGACGCATCTTGAAGAAGAGTCAAGATGATTGGATAGCTATCTGTGAGAATTTCTCACTTCTCAATTTCATTTTCTAGTTATATAAATATATATACTAGGATGCAGACGGTGCTTAGTAGCACCCGACACAATCGTCCACAGACCATGGACTTGTTTGTTTGGTTGCATAAATTAGTTAGATGCTTTGGTTTGAATTGAATTGTTTGGTGAAATGAAATTGATTTGATTGATGTGTGAATGGCGTGGGCCTTCACTAGACCGGGGATAAGGCTAGGCCTCGTCCCGTTTCTAGTATCGTGCCATTATGCCGCCGAAATTTTCTAAAATATGTTAGAAAAATAAAAATATCATTTTATTTAAAGAATGAACGGAATAGAAATTCATATGTTAAAATAAAATGTTTTATCGTTAAAATATATAATTTTTAAAGTGAATATGAATAAATAAATATTCATTTACAAATCGGACGGTTTGTTTATGTACACCTATTTGAAGGACATTGATTGAGTCGATAAATTTTACACATCGCCCAACTGCACAAATAAAATCTGTGTTTGTTTGTTTGAAACCCCACACGGGTGTTGGGATGAAATTTGAAGTTCACTCATCCTGATTGATTAAATATGTCGATCGATGGATTGACAGGCTGTTATAAGCGTTAGATATCTATATTCGATGCTTATACAGTGTAGTGCACTTTGGTTGATGGTTGATTATTTTTCAATACTATTATATACATGTGTTGTATGAAAATCCATATAATTAACTTTATATGGTAATTGATTGGGCCTCATTCCAATCGTGAAAATAAAGAATATTTTGATAATAATAAATATTTTGATAATAGGAAATATTTGGAAATAGAAATATGTGAAGCCGTGATGATTAGATTGACGCCATTTTGACGTGAACGATATTTATATCGATTTTAAACGATTTCGAAATGAATTGAATTGAAAACGATTTCGAAATGAATTGAATTGAAAACGATTTCGAAATGAATTGAATTGAAAACGATTTCGAAATGAATTGAATTGAAAGCGATTTCGAAATGAATTGAATTGAAAACGATTTCGAAAGGAATTGAATTGAAAACGATTTCAAACTGAATTGAAAGCGAATTGAAATGAATTCAAATTGAATTGAAATTTGAATTGAATAGAAATGAATTTTAAAACGAATTTATAAAGAAAAATTCAATTTTGATTTGAATTGAAATGGAAGTGAAATTGTTTTTGAAACAAAATTAAAACGATTTATAAAACTCGTTTTAAATAGAAATCGACGAAATTTATATTATATATATTATATATATAATATAATGGCCTGAATAGAACGCGCCGCGCCGCGGTAGTTCGCGAATTTCGACCATTTATTTCAAACGGACATTACGGGAGATCCGACCGTCAGATTCTCCTAAAACCGGAACCGTTGGGTTCGTATCGAAAAGAGCTTTCTAACGAATATTAGAAATTTGAAATCTAACGGTTGGATTTGGAGATACGTCCAAATCAAATTTGAAAAAGGTCGCTGTAAGTGCAGTTCGATGGCCATTGATGGAAATCGACTGTACGGGCCTTGATAAAATTATTAAAAATAGTAATAATTTGTGTAAAATCATAAGAAATGATTTGTGAAGATTTGGGATGAAAAACTCCATATTTGAAAAGATAAAAATAGATTTTTATCGAAATGAACTAGTTTTGAACTAGAAATATAATTCTATTTATTTTTAAATAAATAAATTGAATTTGAAAAGGGTTTTAAAAATAACCAGAATTTCCAATGATTGCATTGGAGTGGATTTGAATCGAAATTGTCTTCGGAATATTTCGATGTTGGAATTCGTGATTATACAGATGTTGTTATGGAAATTTGAAAGATATATATTTATATCGTTATTTCCAATACGACATTTGTTAGTCGTAGAATTTGATATTGAATATAAGCCGATATATTTTCTATTCAGAACCTTATATTGAATATCAAATGTGATTTGGGTTTGTCGTGAATGGTGTCTTCACTAACACTGTTCTTGAACCCAGTTGAGAAAAGATTAAATCTTTTTATTTAGATTTAATGAAGTGTACCAATTAAATAATATTTAATTGGAATTGAATGGATATTGATTTTTGGGTTTATCGTGGACAGTGTTTTTAAAATAACACTCGTTCTTTAACCCGATAATTAATGGAATGTGGTTATGGGTTTATCGTGAACTGTGTTTTAAATGACACTGATTCTTTAACCCAGTTAAAGATTAAAACTAAGTGGAGTTTTAATGAATCTTTAAATAGATTGAAAAGATCGAGAATGGAGTATCACCAGTTTTGCTCCAGGTGATAGTTAAATCTTTAATTAGATTTGAACGAGAAATGGTAATTGAATTTACCGATAACACCGTGGTGTTAGATATGAAGTATAACCAGTTTTACTTCATGGGATGAATAGGTTGGGATTGGGAAATTAAAACAAATGACTATTTCGGTAAGGTTCGCTAATCCCGACTAGTTTGAATTGATATTCAAAAATAGATTTAAGAATAAATTCAAGGAATTTATCTTGGATAAAATTTATGGGAACCTTTCCCTATGAATGTGAAATTTAGAAACTAACTGTCGGTTAGCCAAGCAGAAGGGTTTTCTGGATATTGATCTGATGTTGGTTTCGGCCTTCGGGGTTAATATTTGGGGAATTATTCTCTTGATTAATTTACGGTTAGTGACTAATGAATTGGAATGAGGCGTATGTTGTGTTTGTGTAACACTTTTTTAATATATACGCGAGTTATTCGGGAAGACCGGGTTTATCCCATTCTGAATAACTGATACGACGATAAGTCGAAGATGAAGACGATGGTCGAAGACCGAAAGTCTTCACGTCGTTTGGGTGATTACTGATGATCTTGATTGGGCTGTACACCCAAGAAGATGGAAACAGTTGGTGATCGTCCAGACGTACTTGGAGATCGATGGATATGCGGGGTACTAGGTGCCTCCGGTTTCGTTCAGACCCAGAACGGACTTGTAAATGGACTGTGTGTCTGACATTGGATTTTAGTCCGTGTGATTGATCTCTATTAAATATATATCTGTTTGGCGGCGGAGAATTTATTCTCTTGCTTAACGCCCTGCTCTGAGACGTACGAGCTCAGGGGTTATATATTGATGGATATCAAACGCATGGAGTGAATTACCTGTGTGGCATGCCTAAGTGGCAATTGATCGAGGCTTCTGTTGAAAAGCAAAGTCTTGTGGTGATGATCAAAGCAAGGCCTTTGTGGCGTAGCTTTGTGTAACGTTGATTCGCGAGCTTCACACCCGGTATGAACCAAAAACGGGAGAGGACGTCAGGGAGGGCATGAGTTTCTTCCTAGCTAGAAGTGGCGTCAGTGGTTTTACACGCCCTGACGAGTTTGACTTATGTGGTTGTTGCTGTTGCGAGGCGCCTCGGATTGATCGGTCGTTCTCGAACCGATGGAGTCATTTAGTTGGCTCGTTTACGCCCCATAGGGCGGGGAAACGCATGTTCAGGGTTTAAGTTTAATCCACATCGGTGGACTGGCCCTGAGGATCCAAGGGTCACTCGAGCTCTGATCCTGAGACTCGGGCTAGGCAGTCTCGAATCGGTTGAGGACTATCTTTTGCCTCGGTTCATAGACGGAAATCCAATTTCCAAATACGTGACTTTGCGGTTTTATTTGTAGAGCCTAGTATGGCGACATAGTGGGATGGGGCGCTCATGCCGCCTATGATTGATACTTATGATTTGAAGTTGTTTTATACACTATGCACTTATATTAGTATCAAATGATTTGTTTTAAACGTATCAAGCATTCTTTGGCTGTTATAAGGGAAAACCCTATCCCCCGGCTTGCGTTGCATTGTGTGATAGGACCTGGGTCTTATAACAGCTTCATTTTTCTTTATTTAGCATTGCACTGTTTGTTTTATGCACTGGTATTCTTGGGAGGAAACCCGTTCCGTGTTATACGGCGTGGTCCCTTGATTTACCTAACTTGAAAATAAAGAATTAATAACTGTTTTAGTTCTCACACCAGTCCCATGACTGACCTGGAGTTTATTGTTTTAACCTAAACTCTGGGTGCCCCTATTTTGACACGGGCAGCTAGTAGTTTCGGTTTTGCAGATTTATATTCACAGGATCCCGGTTTACAGCTGGAACGATATCCGGAAAGCTTTGTATCTGTATATCTCTTCTAGTTGTGTATTGTAATATTTTCCGCTGCGTTGTATTTAAATGTAATTTAAATCTCTGATATTTCTGTGTAATATTCATTTATACTCTGTATATTCTTGTAATCTGATGCATTGTTGTAATATACAATGAAATGTTCTTCTGTATGTGTTCTGCTGTGGTTTGTTCTCGAACTATCCGACACTTTCCTTTACGGGGAAGTTACGGGTTTTCACAGTTGGTATCAGAGCTTTGGTTTACAAAGCTAGAGAACAAGACACATTAGAACCATACGAAAGAATTCATCAGATATTGGATTAGTAATATCCAATTAGAATGACTCGTTAGAGATGGGATCAGTAGTATCCTAGAACGAGTGTGAAGAGTATATTTTTAACGTGAAAGCAAATTTTGTTTTGAAAATCTAAATCAATTATTCGTATTTGATTATATATTTATATTGATGTGGACAATCCAGTATATATAGATTTTGCGTATACGTCTGATCCACGTGTATTCGAAATTTTAATATACTGGATAGATATAGAATCACACTCTAGTCGCCCGGGGATGATGCTGATAATTGTGATCACATTATCAGTATTTATATTCGAGTGACGAAAGTGAGATTTCTATATATTTCCTATTGACTGGTGTGAGAACCAAAATTAGATAGGGCCTATTGTTGTGATTTGGCATCAAAAATCTGATTTTTTGACTATATATATCAAAGTTATGCGTTTGAAAAGCTAATCAACTAATTGATTGATGTTTGTGTTGTTTGTTTAATTGTTTGATAATTTTGAACCATTATGCCTAACTGAATCAAATATTGAACTATATTGAAAATTGGTCGCATTTTCTTGCATATACATGTATATCATTGAACAGGTCATAGCAAGGAGGCTAGAGCCGAAGAATAAAATTTGTTTGCCCGACAAATAGGTACATGTTTACTACATGATTTACTGTTTTGTTTGGGGGATGATGATTTTGGGAGCCTATTGGCTAGCCGCTTGGCTTTTTCTTTTTCTTTTTGAGATCTGAAGGACCGGGGAAGCTATTTGAAATTCCCCGATGCTCCCGGTGCAGGGGAGGTTATGGCGAAATTTTTCGAAAATTTAGGGTGTTAGCCAAATTTTTGAAATTTTAGAAAATTTTCAGAAACTGAAAAGTTGGAGAATGGAAGCCAGAGCGAGCGTAGAGCTGAATAATCAAACCACTTTCGACTTTGTTCCTTTTCGGGGACGAAAAGTTTTACGTGGGGGAGATTGTAATAACCCGGAAAATCTGGGCCAGTTTAAAATTTTTATTTCGGCGATTTTAGCGAATTTTGAATATTTAAAATAGATTATTTTAAATAAAATCGACGAGAAATTTATTTTGAATAGAATTCGACGTATATATTATATACGTCGTCGTTAGAATATAAATAATTATATATAATTAAATAGAATTGAAAATGGCGCGGTAGTTCGATAATTCGATTTCAAACTTCAATTGAATGTACCGGGTGCAAAACCATCCGGATTTTAGTGAAACCAAAAATAATGGAATCTAATAGTGAATATCTTTCCAACGAATCCGAAAAATCAAAAGTTCGTAGCGGGAATCAAAAGATATGTCCAGTTGAAAATTCTGAATAGTCGCTTTGGAATTCAGGCCCTTAAAAATGGACATTTTGCAAATGACCTCGGATTTCGACGAAATCAGTTTTGTTGGATCCGCAGTGTCAAATTATTGCTAGATTCCAAATTTCATAATTTTTCGAATCAATATGTGAGCGTGGCGAAGGAAAACGCGTTTGACCAGTTTCAGTTGATTTTAATCAACTGGAAATTGGCCATTTTTCAAACGGTCTCAGAATTCGACGAAACTAGTTTTGTTAGGACCGTATCGTCAATACGAAGCTAGAAAATATTTTTCGAGAATTTATAGAGTTAGTATGTGGCCTCGGTAATTTAAAATGCACGTTTGAATTGAATATATATAGATTTATATTGTAAATTTAAGTGAAAACCTATCGTAACGGCCGAAGTGGCTTGTGAAACATATCCCATTGTGTTCGGAATGGGGGTAAAACGCTAGGGACGACAGTCGTTGGGTCTCGATTGGATATCGAATTTTAAAGTTGCTTTTTGGGTTTAGAAATTAATTAAAAATATAATAATTTAAAAAGGGCCCCCTTATTTCTCCTACCTTCCTCTTCCCGTTGACCAACGCATTCAGAACAAATAAAAAAAAAAAAAGAGGACGGAGTGGCGCGAGCGGCCTCCTCCACGCCGCTGCCACCGCCCAAGGCGGCGCCGTCCGACCAGAGCTCCGCACCCCCCTTCTCGCGCCCTCATCAGCAACCGCCACTTCCCCCTGTCACTCACCCCAACGCCGATCTCGCGCCCCTTTCTTCGCCGCAAATCGCCACCTCCACCTCAGGCGACGCGACCCCCCTTCCTCCCTCGCCTCTCGTTCCTCCTCTCCCCCTCTGTTAAAAACCGCGACCTCCCTTTCCCTCTAATTTCCGTGCCCTAGACCCCAATAAAACCCGCCTAGATCCGTCGCAGGTCATCGCTGCACCCCCCTTCACTCCAGTGCAACGAGTTCAGCCTCCTCCTTCCGATGGAGACCCTCCATTTGCCGATTCCCCTAAAGAGATGTGAGTTTTTATAATATTTATTTTTAATTTCAGTTTTAATATATGTATGCCTTGTTTTAAAAATAAAAAAAACTAGGGTTTATATGTATGTAAATAAATATAGGATTTTTATATATGTATGTAAAAAAAATAGATTTGTATTTAGACATATATAAAATAAAGAAAGGACCTTTATTTATATCTATAGTAGATAAAGATTTGGTCTTTATGCGTTTGACATTAAAATAAAAATACGATTTTTGTTCGTATGAAAAGGATATAATTTCGTTTATATAAAGTTTAGATTTTTATAATATAAAGTTAAGATTTTTAATGTTAGAAAGATTTGATTTTTATTTGGTAAAAGGTATGATCTTTATATTTTTAAAGTAACAAAAATATGATTTTTATATTTTTAAAGTATTAAAAATATACTCTTTACTATTTAGAAGATGTAGAAATATGATTTTTGCTTAAATAGGAAAGGGTATATTTTTAGAAAAGAAAAAAAATAAGATTTTTGCTTTCGTAAAGTTCGGATTTTTAATATCAGAAAAGGCGAAATCTTTATAATAGAAAAGGCGAAATCTTTATAATAGAAAAGGCGAAATCTTTATAATAGAAAAAGCGAAATCTATATTTTTATAAAGGCGGAATCTTTATTGTAGAAAAGGTGAAAGATCTATTTTTGAAAAGGCGGAAACTTTATATAGAGAATAGCGTGGTAAAATAGAATTTTTATCCATATAGCGTGATAGAAAAAAATTCGATTTTTATATATTGAATAACAAAGTAAAAATTCGATTTTTACATATGTAGTGGCTACAGCAACGAAGATGACGAAGATGCGATAACGACGAAGACGCATCTAGAAGAAGAGTCAAGATGATTGGATAGCTATCTGTGAGAATTTCTCACTTCTCAATTTCATTTTCTAGTTATATAAATATATATACTAGGATGCAGACGGTGCTTAGTAGCACCCGACACAATCGTCCACAGACCATGGACTTGTTTGTTTGGTTGCATAAATTAGTTAGATGCTTTGGTTTGAATTGAATTGTTTGGTGAAATGAAATTTATTTGATTGATGTGTGAATGGCGTGGGCCTTCACTAGACCGGGGATAAGGCTAGGCCTCGTCCCGTTTCTAGTATCGTGCCGTTATGCCGCCGAAATTTTCTAAAATATGTTAGAAAAATAAAAATATCATTTTATTTAAAGAATGAACGGAATAGAAATTCATAAGTTAAAATAAAATGTTTTATCGTTAAAATATATAATTTTTAACGTGAATATGAATAAATAAATATTCATTTACAAACCGGACGGTTTGTTTATGTACACCTATTTGAAGGACATTGATTGAGTCGATAAATTTTACACATTGCCTAACTGCACAAATAAAATCTGTGTTTGTTTGTTTGAAACCCCACACGGGTGTTGGGATGAAATTTGAAGTTCACTCATCCTGATTGATTAAATATGTCGATCGATGGATTGACAGGCTGTTATAAGCGTTAGATATCTATATTTGATGCTTATACAGTGCACTTTGGTTGATGGTTGATTATTTTTCAATACTATTATATACATGTGTTGTATGAAAATCCATATAATTAACTTTATATGGTAATTGATTGGGCCTCATTCCAATCGTGAAAATAAAGAATATTTTTATAATAACAAATATTTTGATAATAGGAAATATTTGGAAATAGAAATATGTGAAGTCGTGATGATTAGATTGACGCCATTTTGACGTGAACGATATTTATATCGATTTTAAACGATTTCGAAATGAATTGAATTGAAAACGATTTCGAAATGAATTGAATTGAAAACGATTTCGAAATGAATTGAATTGAAAACGATTTCGAAATGAATTGAATTGAAAACGATTTCGAAATGAATTGAATTGAAAACGATTTCGAAAGGAATTGAATTGAAAACAATTTCAAATTGAATTGAAAGCGAATTGAAATGAATTCAAATTGAATTGAAATTTGAATTGAATAGAAATGAATTTTAAAACGAATTTATAAAGAAAAATTCAATTTTGATTTGAATTGAAATGGAAGTGAAATTGTTTTTGAAACAAAATTAAAACGATTTATAAAACTCGTTTTAAATAGAAATCGACGAAATTTATATTATATATATTATATATATAATATAATGGCCTGAATAGAACGCGCCGCGCCGCGGCAGTTCGCGAATTTCGACCATTTATTTCAAACGGACATTACGGGAGATCCGACCGTCGGATTCTCCTAAAACCGGAACCGTTGGGTTCGTATCGAAAAGAGCTTTCTAACGAATATTAGAAATTTGAAATCTAACGGTTGGATTTGGAGATACGTCCAAATCAAATTTGAAAAAGGTCGCTGTAAGTGCAGTTCGATGGCCATTGATGGAAATCGACTGTACGGGCCTTGATAAAATTATTAAAAATAGTAATAATTTGTGTAAAATCATAAGAAATGATTTGTGAAGATTTGGGATGAAAAACTCCATATTTGAAAAGATAAAAATAGATTTTTATCGAAATGAACTAGTTTTGAACTAGAAATATAATTCTATTTATTTTTAAATAAATAAATTGAATTTGAAAAGGGTTTCAAAAATAACCAGAATTTCCAATGATTGCATTGGAGTGGATTTGAATCGAAATTGTCTTCGGAATATTTCGATGTTGGAATTCGTGGTTATACAGATGTTGTTATGGAAATTTGAAAGATATATATTTATATCGTTATTTCCAATACGACATTTGTTAGTCGTAGAATTTGATATTGAATATAAGCCGATATATTTTCTATTCAGAACCTTATATTGAATATCAAATGTGATTTGGGTTTGTCGTGAATGGTGTCTTCACTAACACTGTTCTTGAACCCAGTTGAGAAAAGATTAAATCTTTTTATTTAGATTTAATGAAGTGTACCAATTAAATAATATTTAATTGGAATTGAATGGATATTGATTTTTGGGTTTATCGTGGACAGTGTTTTTAAAATAACACTCGTTCTTTAACCCGATAATTAATGGAATGTGGTTTTGGGTTTATCGTGAACTGTGTTTTAAATGACACTGATTCTTTAACCCAGTTAAAGATTAAAACTAAGTGGAGTTTTAATGAATCTTTAAATAGATTGAAAAGATCGAGAATGGAGTATCACCAGTTTTGCTCCAGGCGATAGTTAAATCTTTAATTAGATTTGAACGAGAAATGGTAATTGAATTTACCGATAACACCGTGGTGTTAGATATGAAGTATAACCAGTTTTACTTCATGGGATGAATAGGTTGGGATTGGGAAATTAAAACAAATGACTATTTCGGTAAGGTTCGCTAATCCCGACTAGTTTGAATTGATATTCAAAAATAGATTTAAGAATAAATTCAAGGAATTTATCTTGGATAAAATTTATGGGAACCTTTCCCTATGAATGTGAAATTTAGAAACTAACTGTCGGTTAGCCAAGCAGAAGGGTTTTCTGGATATTGATCTGATGTTGGTTTCGGCCTTCGGGGTTAATATTTGGGGAATTATTCTCTTGATTAATTTACGGTTAGTGACTAATGAATTGGAATGAGGCGTATGTTGTGTTTGTGTAACACTTTTATAATATATACGCGAGTTATTCGGGAAGACCGGGTTTATCCCATTCTGAATAACTGATACGACGATAAGTCGAAGATGAAGACGATGGTCGAAGACCGGAAGTCTTCACGTCGTTTGGGTGATTACTGATGATCTTGATTGGGCTGTACACCCAAGAAGATGGAAACAGTTGGTGATCGTCCAGACGTACTTGGAGATCGATGGATATGCGGGGTACTAGGTGCCTCCGGTTTCGTTCAGACCCAGAACGGACTTGTAAATGGACTGTGTGTCTGACATTGGATTTTAGTCCGTGTGATTGATCTCTATTAAATATATATCTGTTTGGTGGCGGAGAATTTATTCTCTTGCTTAACGCCCTGCTCTGAGACGTACGAGCTCAGGGGTTATATATTGATGGATATCAAACGCATGGAGTGAATTGCCTGTGTGGCATGCCTAAGTGGCAATTGATCGAGGCTTCTGTTGAAAAGCAAAGTCTTGTGGTGATGATCAAAGCAAGGCCTTTGTGGCGTAGCTTTGTGTAACGTTGATTCGCGAGCTTCACACCCGGTATGAACCAAAAACGGGAGAGGACGTCAGGGAGGGCATGAGTTTCTTCCTAGCTAGAAGTGGCGTCAGTGGTTTTACACGCCCTGACGAGTTTGACTTATGTGGTTGTTGCTGTTGCGAGGCGCCTCGGATTGATCGGTCGTTCTCGAACCGATGGAGTCATTTAGTTGGCTCGTTTACGCCCCATAGGGCGGGGAAACGCATGTTCAGGGTTTAAGTTTAATCCACATCGGTGGACTGGCCCTGAGGATCCAAGGGTCACTCGAGCTCTGATCCTGAGACTCGGGCTAGGCAGTCTCGAATCGGTTGAGGACTATCTTTTGCCTCAGTTCATAGACGGAAATCTAATTTCCAAATACGTGACTTTGCGGTTTTATTTGTAGAGCCTAGTATGGCGACATAGTGGGATGGGGCGCTCATGCCGCCTATGATTGATACTTATGATTTGAAGTTGTTTTATACACTATGCACTTATATTAGTATCAAATGATTTGTTTTAAACGTATCAAGCATTCTTTGGCTGTTATAAGGGAAAACCCTATCCCCCGGCTTGCGTTGCATTGTGTGATAGGACCTGGGTCTTATAACAGCTTCATTTTTCTTTATTTAGCATTGCGCTGTTTGTTTTATGCACTGGTATTCTTGGGAGGAAACCCGTTCCGTGTTATACGGCGTGGTCCCTTGATTTACCTAACTTGAAAATAAAGAATTAATAACTGTTTTAGTTCTCACACCAGTCCCATGACTGACCTGGAGTTTATTGTTTTAACCTAAACTCTGGGTGCCCCTATTTTGACACGGGCAGCTAGTAGTTTCGGTTTTGCAGATTTATATTCACAGGATCCCGGTTTACAGCTGGAACGATATCCGGAAAGCTTTGTATCCGTATATCTCTTCTAGTTGTGTATTGTAATATTTTCCGCTGCGTTGTATTTAAATGTAATTTAAATCTCTGATATTTCTGTGTAATATTCATTTATACTCTGTATATTCTTGTAATCTGATGCATTGTTGTAATATACAATGAAATGTTCTTCTGTATGTGTTCTGCTGTGGTTTGTTCTCGAACTATCCGACACTTTCCTTTACGGGGAAGTTACGGGTTTTCACAGTACCCCATTCTCGAACACTTCTTGAATTCGATAAATTTAATTAACCCATTCTCATTTCAATCCAATTAATGATTCACTTAAACTCCACTTAGTTTAAGTCCCAAAAATCACTACTTAATGATTATTCAATCTTAGGAAATTAATCCTGTCTTTAACTGGGTTGAAGAACCAATGTCACTTAAAACACCGTTTACGACATGTCCAAAATCTTCTTCCATTCAATATGGAACTTTCGATCAGTCGTAATCGATATAAATTTCCGTATCAGACTAATACTATAAATGGAATAACAACAAAGCCTTTTAAATTCCATAAATAGTAATGGTCTTCCTTCATGGAAGCTTATCTAGATTAACACTAGATCTAATTCCATTGAATTCCAGTTTAATATATTAAATTGGAAAACTTTACTTTGGAAAATCCCATTAAATCTTATAATAAATTTATAAATACCAAATCATAATTTCACTGTCAATTAGGTTTGAAGAACAAATGTTATTTAAAACATCTTTCACAATGAATCCCAAAATCAACTTTCATTTTGATTCCAATTAAATTAGTTAATTGGTAAACTTATCTAAATCTTAATTAAAAGATTTATTCTATTCTTAACTAGATTCAAGAACAGTGTTATTGAAGACACCATTCATGACAAACCCAAAATCCAATTTGATATTAAATACAAGGCTCTAAATAAAAATCATGTCGATTTATATTCAATATCAAATTCCGAAACAAACAGATATCGTATTGGGAATAATGAAATCTATATCTTCCAAATTCTCCAACGATATCCGTATAGTCACGAAATCCATTATTGAAATATTCCAAAGATTTTTTCCTTTTTTCATTCAAATCCTTTCCAATTCATATGCTGGAAATTCTGGTATATCAAAATCATATAATACCTTTCAGCTCTCCACTCAAGTTGCTAAACAGTTTATTAAGATTAAAAAAATATTTTCTCTTTTAAATTTTTGCAAAAGTGGAATATTTCATCCAAGATTGTTTCCAAATCATTTATTATGACTTAACAAAGTTTTCCTCTATTTTTAACCATTTTAAAAATAGTCCCATTTCGTATCCATCTAATATCGGACATCAAAACCAGTTCGTTCTTTTGCAAAAGTTCATTGTTACGAACTCAATTTCATTTCCTAAAAGTATTGGAAATTAAATTCAAACTTTTGTTTTTCTCCGATTATTTTATTATTAAAATAATAGTTTAAAATCCAATTTCCGGAATAAGACCCATTCAACTCCTGTATAACCCGAGAATTTGGGTATATACAAACATCCAATAAACATAAAAAAGATGTCATGTGTCTAACGAGTTGTAACTAAACTCTTAGTTATTTAAGATCAGATGTCGGTGTCATAACTGGGTTCTATTTTACTAATAAACAACCAAACGGTTTCTATTACCATTGACCAACCAAATCAAACATCCAAACCAATATGTTAACCACATCATTGCCTTAATAAGCCATCTATACAACACCAATCAAAGCAAAGGGTGTTAAGGAACTAAATTCAATCCTAATCCATAAAGATTTCATCATATAATCACTTTAGATTTCTTTGAGTCATCTCAACAAACATGTTATGTGCATGTTTTAAATCAGACTTAAAATCCGTTTTTAACGTTCAGTGTTCACACCTACTTAAGAGACTACCCAAATTTTACTTAAAGATCGAATCTTTAAGGGTTTAATTTTCTATACCACATTAAATCACTTGCAAATAATTCAAACATACCACCACAAATCAACTAAGGCATGTACATACCTAATATTCCATAAAAATCTTGGTTTTCTTTTATGTATTCATGGATTTTCACCTAAAGATCACACCTTTATGTGATTTTACCCATAAAGGCCGAACCTTTAAGGTTTTAACATCTTTAACCATATCAATTTACTTACTAATAACCCAAACATATTGCCAAAATTAAATCAAGGCATGTATATTGATGATATTCCATAAAGGTATGATTTTTGTGAACTAACATAAGGTGTTTCACTTCCAAATCTAAGCAAAATATCATTTAACTTTAAGAATCTACTTAAGGGTTATTAGCAAACATACACCATCAATAGAACCACAAATTTTCTAAGAAACATTTCATTAAACATCACATCATATGTGCATCACATGAATAAGCAACCAAAACTCTTAATACATTAAATTTCCTCACTCTATGAAGTCGAAGCTTTGCCTAATGATCTCTAGGTCTAAGATCTACCTCCTTTACTTCTTTGTCTTCTTTTCTTTACTCTTTTTTTATTTTATTTAAAGAAGGGTTCGGCCATAAGGTATAAGGGAGGAGGAAGGAGAAGAAGGAAAGAGGTAACGATGGAATGAAAATGAAAGGATGTAGGTGCCTTTTTATACCCAAGTATAAGGGCATTTATGACATTAAATTAGGGACACATGTCATATAGGTATACATGTGTTAAGGCTTCTTTAAGAAGCCACAAGTATAAGGAAGAAAAAACCAAATTGTCTTCTTATATTTATTATTCTCTTTAGCTTCTTTGAGAAGCCACTAAGATTTGGCTTCCAAGAGAAGCAACTAAAGGAAGGCACTAAGCATAAGATAAGTTTTGAGAAGCTTAAAGAGGAAGGAACTTAGAATTGGCTTCCAAGAGAAGACACCAAGAATTGGATTCTAAGAGAAGCCATGTAGATATGACTAAGCTTCTAAAAGAAGCTACTAATGCTTTGACTTCTAGGAGAAGCTATTAAGGATTAGATTCCTTGAGAAGCCACCTTTGGCTTCCAAGAGAAGGCACTAAAGAATGGCTTCCTTAAGAAGCCACTAAGGATTGGCTTGGCTACCAAGAGAACCCACTGAGAATTGGCTTTCAAGAAAAGCCAGTAAAAATTGATTTAGGAATTATTTTAGTTTAACATAATCTTGACTTAAGTACTTAATTTAAATGTCATAAATTAAAATACATAGCTAGTTACTATATCATATTTCAATATCGACAAATACTTTCAAAGCTGAATATTTTGTTAATCCGATATTTAACTAAATCGATATTCAAAGGGTATATTTTCAAATTAAAACCATATATACATTAAAAAAAAATGTTCAATCCTATTTGAATTCTTATTTTAAAATTGACTAAAATTTCAGGTTGTTACATTCTCCCCCACTTAAAATGATTTCGTCCTCGAAATTGAAGTCAGAACTAATTGTTGTATACCTAACCAATGCTTTAATTATTAACCCTAGAGCTCTGTTGGTTAACTCCACTATTTCACTTTATCTATTTATACATTAGGCATATGACTACATAATTTACCTCCTTATGTTTTTTATAACCGCAAATACCCACAATTTTCCTTCATTCTTATCTTTCCTGGAGTAACCATGAATATACTTGCTTAGGTCCAACCTAGTTCCTTCTTCGATCTGCTTATAAATCCTTTTCGCTTGTTTTCGATCATCATCCTAGGTTAGTCCATAGTTATCCATACCCTACAACATTTAATATTTTACCAAAAGGTTTTATAATCTCTTTAGCAAATACCTCGATTGTCCAAAATCATCGAGAATTCAAATTCTTTAATTAGTTGTACTAACTATTATCTCCAGCAATCAATTAGTGGACTAAATTTTCCAAAACATAATTTCATAAAACATATGTTCTTTTTACAAAAATAAACTTTTGGACAAAATTATTTCATAAAAACTGGGTTAGACTGCTCTGTTCAAGTGTTTAAAAACACCTATCGATACAGTAAGCTCTTACTACACCAACCAATGTTCATAACCCACTCAACAAACTAATCCAACACAAAATCATTTATATATCAAATTACAAATATGTCTTTCATATATACACTCACACACAACTCATTCTAAGGTATTACTAACCCTATCTCTAATGGGTTACTTGTCCTAGCATACTACTGACCCTATCTCTGACAAGTCTGTATACCACAGAGCCAAGGTCTATCTAACCAAAGCTCGGATACCAACTGTAACGACCACACTTCCACTCACTTCAAACCGACCAAAAACTGAACCCACGTCGATTCAAGGTAAGCAAAAGCACGTTCCGTTAGGGTTTATCAGAGAAAACACAACAGAATACAAAACTCACAATGGAACAAATAAAATACAATAAGAATATATTATTGCAGCGGAAACATTTTTGAATACAAATCTGATTTTTGCATACCATTACAGTCATATAGGCTTAAAATAATATACCGATAGCAAAGTTCATCCGGCCTTCATATAAAACTTCAGCTCTCTCTGGAACTCCAAATCATCAAGCTTCCTTAACACGTTGCCTCATGCTAAACAAGGACTGGTGTGAGAAAACTTTTATAACTAATTTGATACTTAGCCTTAATTTGAATAAGGTATCTCGGGACCACGCCGCATGTCGTGAAATGGGTTTCCTCCCAAGGAGCCATGCACAACCAGAACCAAACATAGCAACCATAAACCAGATTTTGGAAACATGATTTAGAAAAATGAACGATTATAAGCCCCAGATCCCATCACACAGTGCAAGCGCTGAGACGTCCCCAAACCCCGTACTGACGGCGGCGAGGGTAATCTGTGGAATATAACACATAAACAGATAATAGCAGACCAAAAATAAATAAATACACTAGATAATGAACAATAGAATATATTGGATAAGAGTAATCATCAGAGTTACACAGTATACAGGATCATACTTAGTACAAATACAGTTCAACTATACATATATGTCTACAGCGGAAAACAAACATAATGTACAATAGGAGTTGAACAACATAAAAAGAGATAAATGATATAATCCATCTTCAGCTCCAGCTATCCAAAAAGAACAAGCTAAACCTGAATACAAGGCTGCCCGTGTAGAAAAAGGGGCACCCGAGTTTGAAAGTGAAACAAACTACGAGTCAGTCATGGGACTGGTATGAGAAATCTACTCAACACATTTATAATATGGCTAGTCACAGGACCACGCCACTTTCGTGGAACGGGTTTACTCCATTGGATTGCCAGTGCTTTAAAACAAATCATTATTTTAAACATCGCAATGCTTCTTATAAAAATGAAGCCATTATAAGACTCAGTTCCCATCACACAATGCAACGCAAACCGGAGGATAGAGTTTTTACCTTATAACGGCCAAAATATGCTTGATACGAATAAAACAAAAGCATTTGATATTATTGCTAGTGTTTATATGTTTTGAAAACAATTTCAAATCATAACTATCAATCATAGACGGCATTAATGCCCCATACCACTATGTCGCCATATATAGGTACACAATCAAAATCGCACGATGTCATATTTGGAAATTGGATTTCCGTCATGAACCAAGGCAAAAGATAGTCCTTTCCGAATTCGAGACTGCCTAGCCCGAGTCTCAGGCAAGCGCGCAGGCAAGCCTTGGATCATCAGGGCCGGTCCACCGAGGTGGATTGTTATGCCTGAACACTACGTTTCCTCGCCCTTTGGAAGTAAATGAGCCAACAAATAACTCCATCGGACCCGGATCGTCCGATCAAACCGAGGCGCCTCGCAACAGCAACAACCACATAAGTCAAACTCGTCAGGGCGTGTAAAACCACTGATGCCACTTCTAGCTAGGAGGAAACAAAGGCCCGCCCTGAGGTCCTTTCTCCCGTTTCTGGTTCATACCGGGGTGTGAGGCTCGCGATTTCACGTTATACACCAAGCTACGCCACACAGGCGGTGCTTTGATCATCACCACAAGACTTTGCTTTTCAACAGAAGCCCTGTTCATTTGCCACTTAGGCATGCCACACTAGCAATTCTTGCCATGCGACTGATGTCCATCGATATACAACCTCTGAGCTCATGCGTTTCAGAGAAGGAAGTTAAGCAAAAGAATAAATTCTCCACCGCCAAACAGATGTATATTTAATAGAGATCAATCAACACAGAATAAAATCCAATGTCAAACACATAGTCCATTTACAAGTCCGTTCTAGGTCTGAACGAAACCGGAGGCACTATATACCTCGCAAACCCATCGATCACCATGTACGTCTGGATGATCACCACTCATTATCCATATTTCGAGATGCCTCCCAATCAGGTACTCGGTTACCATCCAAACGAGGTGAAGATCTCCGATCTTCGACCACCGTCTTTATCTTTGATTTCTTATCGTCGATTCAGTTATTCAGAATGGGATAAACCCAGTCTTTCTGAGCAACTCGCGTATATAATAAACAAGTGCAACACTAATATACACACGCATCATTTCAATTCATTAGTCACTAACCGTCAATCAGTAAGAGAATGATTTCCCAAATATTAACCCCGTAGGCCGAAACCAACATCAGATCAACACCCAGGAAACCATTCAACTTAGCCAACATTCAGTTAATTTCTAAATTTCACATCCATATCGTTTATAATATTTTATAATGATTTATCGCTATTTTTATTTATTTTAAAATAGCCAATTTATTCAAAATGACGCTTCGGGCCATAACGCGGCCATGGCGCTGTTTTTCTTCAGATTTGATTTACACATCTCTGAAAATCTAACCGTTGGATCTTCACAAGATTTATATCATTAGAAAGATATTTTCAAAATGAATCCAACGGTTCCAGTTTCAGGAAAATCCGACGGTCGGATCTCCCGGTATAATCGTTTGAAGTTGCGATTTCAAAATACGAACTGCAGCGTCGTTATTCGATTAAATATAATTATATATATATATATATATATATATATAATCGCTTATGGCGCTGTTTTTCTTCAGATTTGAATTAAACATTCCAGACAATCCAACCGTTGGATTTTTACAAAGTTGGTGCCGTTGGAAAGATATTTCCAAAGCGAACCCAACGGTTGCGATTTCAGGAAAATCCGATGGTCGGATCTCCCAGTATAATCGTTTGAAATCACGGTTTCAAAATACGAACTGCAGCGTCGTTATTCGATCAAATATAATTATTTTTATATATATATATAAATATAATCGTTTCTGGCGCTGTTTTTCTTCAAATTTGAATTAAATATTCCAGACAATCCAACCGTTGGATTTTTACAAAGTTGGTGTCGTTGGAAAGATATTTCCAAAGCGAACCCAACGTTGCGATTTCAGGAAAATCCGATGGTCGGATCTCCCGGTATAATCGTTTGAAATCACGGTTTCAAAATACGAACTGCAACGTCGTTATTCGATATATTTTAATTCTATATATATATATATATATATATATATATATATATATATCGATTCTTCGATTTCAAAACTATATTCTTTTCATACATTTGATAAAAACGATATTTTTACCTAACTGTCTTCTGTTTCAACACTTCACTATATTTAGCAATTCATGTATATAGTAAAAATGTGATTTCTATTGTAAAACAATTCATTTCAAAACACTATTATTTTATGTAGTTTATATAGGTAATAAAAATAGCATTTTTATTATAAAACAATTTCTTTCAAAATAAGATTATTTTATATAGTTCATATAGATGATAAAAATGTGATTTTTATTATAAAACAATTTATTTCAAAATATGAATACCATTTAACACATGAATTTCAATTCAACGAATGAATTTCGATTCAACACATGAAGGCTTTCTATAGTTTGTATATATAGATAAAAATGTGATTTTTATATTTAAAACACGAATACCATTCAACACATGAATTTCTATCCAACGAATGAATATCGATTCAACACATGAAGGTTTTCTATAGTTTATATATATAGATAAAAATGTGATTTTTATATTTAAAACACGAATAACATTCAACACATGAATTTCAATTCAACGAAAGAATATCGATTCAACACATAAAGGTTTTCTATAGTTTATATATATAGATAAAATGGGATTTTTATATTTAAAACACGAATACCATTCAACACATGAATTTCAATTCAATGAATGAATATCGATTCAACGCATGAAGGTTTTCTATAGTTTATATATATAGATAAAAATGAGATTTTTATATTTAAAACATGAATACCATTCAACACATGAATTTCTATCCAACGAATGAATATCGATTCAACACATGAAGGTTTTTTATAGTTTATATATATAGATAAAAATGTGATTTTTATATTTAAAACACGAATACCATTCAACACATGAATTTCAATTCAACGAATGAATATCGATTCAACACATGAAGGTTTTCTATAGTTTATATATATAGATAAAAATGGGATTTTTATATTTAAAACACGAATACCATTCAACACATGAATTTCTATCCAACGAATGAATATCGATTCAACACATGAAGGTTTTCTATTCAACGAATAAATATAGTTTCAGCAAATGAAAATAATTCAAACACATGAATATTATTCAAAATTTCGGCAGCGTAACGGCAGGGTAGTTAAAACCGGGACCGTCCCTAGTACGGCTCCTCGCTCTACCTTAAAACCTCGCGGTTTTTGACAATGGGGAATCATGCATCTAGTTCGCATGCAGGTGGCATATATATATTTATTTCATTTCCACAAACTAATCCTATGTGGTTTCAACCAAATATTTCTCAATCACAAACGGGTATTTTTCAACCACAATCAATCAATATCAACCACAAACAATTCCAATCAACCATTCGCTATCAATCAATTTTCACACCAATCACAACCAATAAATATCGTCCATGGTTTATGGACGAGGGGCGTATATATATATAGATATATTTATATATAGAAATTCACTTCTATTTCAACACATATATTATTTTTACAACGCATATATAACTTATACATCGAACGTACAACTTATACAATGCTTATACATGAGGTGTACAACGCTTATATAACTCATACATCGACTATATAATTTATACATCGTTGTTTTCTATATCGTTTTTAAATTAGAAATCTCACATTGGGTTCCACTTTACCAAAAATAACAGAAGGCTCAGAAAAATATGCGGTCTCTTCTAGAAGGTAGAAGACGTCCACACGAGTCCACTATCTCTTGTTTCACTGAATTTCATCGAGAAACGAAAAAGATATGATTTTTACAGTGAAATCAAAAACCGTAGCGCTTTAAACTGCTATAATATAGTTAAAATAAAAATAGCCGTATACCTTTCTGAAATGTTCAAAACTAGGTCACGCGATTTCGTGAAATCCGTGAATCGATAGCTCGATCGGGTTACGCAGTGTCGAAGAGGGAGGAGAGGCGCTGGTTTGCCGGAGGTGGGGTCCAACTCGGTGGTCTGACGTGGCGGCAGTGGCTCCTCAAACACCTGAACTTCACGAGGTCGAACTGGCTCCAACACGCGACGAAAAAAATCAATCCTTATATGGATTTGAATATCTCGAGGAGCTCTACAAAATCTTCAACTGGAGGAGGGGCTAATTTTGCGTGGATTGATCGGAAAATGAATGGGAAGATCTCGAGCGGTTTCCGCCTTCGATCGGGGAGAGAGAAAAAGGATTTTTCTTTTTTTCTTTTTAAAAAAATATGATTGGCCGGTGGGTTTTAAAGGGGTTTTCTGACACGACCACCAATCTAAACCCAACGACTATCGTCCCTAGCGTTTTACCCCCATTCCGAACACAATGGGATATGTTTCGTAGGCCCATTCGACTGTTTCAGTCAGTTTCCATTCAATTTAAAATATATAACATTCAATATTCGATTTGAACGTACATTTCAATTTGTCAGGGCCACAAACTGATTCGAAAATTTCCAGAAAAATAAATCTGGCTATGTTTTGACGATACGGTCCCAACAAAACTGGTTTCGTCGAATTCTGAGACCGTTTGCAAAAAGGCCCATTTCTGGTCGATCCAATTTAACTGTAATTGATCAAAACACGTTTTCCTTTGCCACGCTCACATACTAGCTTCAAAAATTATGAAATTTGAAACCTAGCAATAACTTTACATCTTGGATCCAACAAAAGTGGTTTCGTCGAATTCCGAGGTCGTCTGCAAAATGGCCAATTTCACGGGCTATATAAATTCCATGGCGACCTTTCTGAAAATTCATTTGGCCATAACTTTTGCTTTCCGCTATGAAAATTCGATTTTTCAGATTCGTTAGAAAGGTATTCACTAACAGATTTAAATATTTTTGGTTTCATTCAAATCCGTTTTGTTTTGCACCCGGTACAGTCCGACAAAGTTTCAATTCAATTTTTGAAACTGCAGCGCCATTTCTGGCCTTGTTTATAATTAGAATTAATTATATTCTTTTTCAATTATCGATTCAAACTCAGTTTTCATTGCTATTATTTAAAAATATTTATTTTAAATATTTAAAATCCATTATTTTATCCAATTAAAAATTTTAAATTGGTTCAGATTTTCTGGGTCATTACAAGCGCACACCAGAGGATAGGGGTTTGCCTTGTAATCACAAAATATGCTTGATACAGTTCAAAACAAAAACATTTGATATTATTATAATGACTTGGGTGTGAAAAATCCTTTCAAAAATAAACTAATGAATCTTAGCTCGCATAGTGCCCCATCCCATTATGTTTGCCACATAGGTATACAACTTAAAATTCGTAAAGGGATTCATATTGGAAGTTGGATTTCCATCAATGAGCCTGAGCTTAGGATATTCCCACTCCGATTCAGAACCCCCAGCTAGTTTCCAGGATCCCGTCTGGCTCCTTTAGAGCGGCAGGGTCGGTCCACACTACTTCATGGATTAAAGTAACAGCCTGAACATAACTGTAACAACCCAGAAAATCAGACCAATTTAAAAATTTTATTTTGGCTATTTTATTGAATTTTGAATAGTTAAAATAGTTATTTTAAATAATAACGATTAAAAATTTATTTAAAACGAAGTTAGAATAAATATATTTATTTTAATCTTAAAAGGAGTTAGAAATAGCGCGGTAGTTTAAAATTTTGAATTTGAACTTTGATTGAATGTACAGGACGCAAAATAAACTGGATTTTAGTGAAACTAAAAATATTTAAATCTGTTTAAATATATCTTTCCAATGAATCTGAAAAATTGAAATTTCATAGCGGGAATAAAAAGTTATGGTCAGTTGAATATTCAGAAAAGTCGCCATGGAATTTTATATTTATAAATAGCTATTTTACAAATGACCTCCATTTTCGACGAAACCACCCTAATTGAATTTGGAATGTCGAATTATTGCAAGATTCCAATTTTCATAATTTTTGGAATTAATATGTGAGCGTGGAAAAAGAAAATGTGTTTTGTCAATTTTAGTCAATTTGGATCGACCAGAAAATGGCCATTTTTCAAACAGTCTCCAAATTCGACGAAATTAATTTTGTTGGAACCATATCGTCAAAACATAGCTAGACTTATTTTTCAGGAATTTTTGGAGTCAGTATGTAGCCCCGGTAAATTAAAATGTACGAACAAATTAAACAATTAAATGTTCTATATTTTAATTTAACGAAAATTGGGCAGATGAGACCTAGTCCATTGTGTCCGGAATGGGGGTATTTAGTTAGGGGCGATAGTCGCTGGGCTGGATTTGGAGTTCTTATAAGTTATCGGGCCTTTTTGGAAAATTAGAGAATAAAATAATTAACATATTATAATAAAACATTCTAGAAAACCCTAAATTTTCTTTTGGGTTGCCGCCATCTCGTATGAACGAATAGAATTGTTCGAATTTAATCTTCTAATTCCATACAATCCATGGCGAATTAAAATAAGAAATCAAAGAAAAGTTTAAAGAGAAATCTCCGATCTTCAATTTCATACGATTAAGATCTAATTTTATGGAGTGAATCTGATGGATTTCTGGATCAACCCCTCTCCGTTCGCACGAGAACCAAGGGTCCAAGGCACCATCGAGTTCATCAAGGAAGGGGGAGCATGTGCGCCTCTCGAAACTGGACATCAGGGAGGACCTCAATTGGATTCCGGCGTACCCTAGCGTGAGCGAAGTGAAGACCTAGTTTTGAACCAGTGGTAAAAACGTCAGCCAGAAACAAATTTGAGGAAGAAAGGGTATTTTCTTTTATTTATTTAATCAAATAATTAATTTAAAATGCCATCAATACATTAAAAATCATATCTTGTTCATACTGAATTAGAATTCGATGAAACAGGAAGCGTTGCGACCGTAAATTCGAGATCTATATTTCAGAAGAGACCTGACACGACACTAACTTCCCTGTAAAAGAAACCCCGTATTGAGTTGAGAACACCATAAATCAGAACATAAACAGAAGAACATTTCATTGTTTATTACAACAATTTACATCAGAGTACAAGAATTTACGGAGTATGAATAATTTACATTTGATAAATATCAGAGATTTACAAATTATCATGCAGCGGAAAATAATACAAATACAACTGAAGGAGATATATGGATACAGAGCTTTTCGAATATCTTTCCAGCTGTAAACCAGGATCCTGTGAATATAAATCTACAGAACCAAAATTACTAGCTGTCCATGTGGAAAATAGGGGTACCCAAAGTTTAGGTTAAAACAATAAACTCCAGGCCAGTCAGGTGACTGGTGTGAGAACTAAAACAGTTATTTAAAACTTTACTTTAAAAATAAAGTAAATCAAGGGACCACGCCATATAACACAGAACGAGTTTCCTCCTGAGACTACCAGTGCATATATAGTTATAAACAACGCAATGCTTTTTGGAAAAATGAAGTTATTATAAGACTCAGGTCCCGTCACACAATGCAACGCAAACCGGAGGATAGAGTTTTACCTTATAATAGCCAAACATGCTTGGTACATTTAAATAGATCATTCTGATAATATTATAGTGTAAATTGTACGAAAACAACTTCAAATATAAATATATTAATCATAGACGGCATAGTGCCTCATCCCACTATGTCACCATACTAGGCTCTACAATCAAAATCGAAATGTCACGTATTGGAAATTGGATTTCTGTCATGAGTCTAAGCAAGGGACGTACACCTTTCCACTTCGAGACACTCTAGCAAATGCCTCGGGACTACACACTCAGGGTAACCCCGGGATCCTGCAGTGCCGGTCCATACTTACATTAGTGGATTAGTTATTCCTGAACACACGTTTTCCTGTCATATCGGACCTATCCATCGGCTCTGTAGAGACCGATATATCCGAGGCGCCTCGATTTCCAATAACCACATAGGTAAAAATACAAAAATGTCTGGGTTTGCAAAACCCCGACACCACCCAAAGCTAGAAAGAAACGTCATGCACTCACTGCATTCCCTTATCCCTTTTTTGACTCATACCGAGGTGTGAGACTCGCGAATTAACACTATACAAAAAACAGCTCTATATTAAAGCTATGCTTTGATCATCAACCACAAGACTCTGCTTTTCAATAGAAGCCTTGATCATTTGCATCTCAGCATGCCACACAGGCAATTCACGCCATGCGAGTGATACCTATCGATATATAACATCTAAGCTCGTATGTCTCAGAGAAGGGCGTTAAGAAAGAGAATAAATTCTCCACCGCCAAACAGATATATGTTTAGTAGAGATCAATCAACACAGAATAAAATCCAATATCAGACACACATCCATTTACAAGTTCGTTCTGGGTCTAAATGAAACTGAAGGCACTTATTCATCGTCCCGTGTCTAATACAGGAGAGAGGTCCTCGCATATCCGGTCGATCTCCAAGTACGTCTGGACGATCACCACTTATTACCTTGTCTTGGATATATAGCCCAATTAATACATCAGTAATCATCCAAACGATGTGAAGAACTCCGGTCTTCAACCACCGTCTTCATCGTCGACATATCGTCGAATCAGTTATTCAGAATAGGTATAAACCCGGCCTTTTCGAATAACTCGCGTATATAATAAACAAGTGCTACGAAAACACAATATATGCCTCATTCCAATTCTGAATATTCTTTTATTTAAATATTCATAACCTTTAGGAAAGGTTCCCCTTAATTTTATCAAAGATAAATTCTTTAAAATTTATTCTTTAATCTTCCTTTGGATATCATTCAAACCATAGTAAGGTTTTCCAAACTAGTCGGGATTAGCAAACCTTACTGAAGTAATCATTTATTTTATTTCCTAATCCCAACCTATTAATCCCATGGAGAAAAACTGGTCGTACTCCATATCTAACACCACGGTGTTATCGGTAAATTTAATTACCATTTCACGTTAAAATCTAATTAAATATTTAACTATCGCTAGGAGCAAAACTGGTGATACTCCATTCTTGATCATTTCCCGAATTTGATAATTTAAATTATCAATTCCCATTTCAATCTAATCAAAGATTCATTAAAACTCCACTTAGTTTTAATCTTCCTAAAAATCAACATCAATGATTATTTTACTTTGTAAACACAAACATGCCGCATCGACAATCTACACCGTACTATTGATTTCTGCCGATATATAACCTCTAAGCTCGTACGTCTCAGAGAAGGGTGTTAAGCAAGAGAATAAATTCTCCGCCACCAAACAGATATATATTTAGCAGAGATCAACCATACATTTCGAAATACAATGTTAGACATGTAATCCTGTCTTTAACTGGGTTAAAGAACCAATGTCATTTAAAACACGGTTCACAATAAACCCAGATCCTCTTCCATAAAAATGGAATCTTCACGGAAAAAAGATCAATATATAATCAATATCAATTTCCGTATCCGACTAATAATATAAATGGAATAACAACAAAGCCGTTTAAATTCTATATATATTAACATTCTTCCTCCACAGAAGCTCATTTCGATTATTATCAAATCGAATTCCATTCAATTCCAATTTAATATATTAAATTGGAAAACTTTACTTTGGAAAATTCCCGTTAAATCTAAATAAAAAGATTTATAAATTCCAAGTCACATTTCGCTGTAAATCGGGTTAAAAAACGAACGTCGTTAAAAACACAGTTCACAATAAACCCAATTCACATTCCATTTTCCATTCCAATTAAATGTTAATTAATTGGTAATTCTTCTTTAAATCTTAATTAAAAGATTTATTCTTTTTACACTGGGCTTAAGAATAGTGTTAATAAAGACACCATTCACGACAAACCCAAAATCCAATTCTATATTAAATACAAGGCTCTGAATAGAAATTATATCGGTTTATATTCAATATCAAATTTTGAGATCAACAAATATCGTATTGGGAATAACGATATATATATATATCTTCAAAATTCCTCCACGATATCCGTATAATCACGGAATCCAATATCGAAATATCCCGAAGATAATTTCGATTCAAATCCATTCCAATTTATATATTGGAAATTCTGGTTATTTTTAAAACCATTTCAAATCCAATTTATTTATTTAAAAATATTGGATTTCATAATTCTAGTTCATAACTAGTTTATTTCGATAAAAGTATATTTTTATCTTTTCAAATATGGAATTTTTCACCCCAATTCATTCCAAATCATTTACTATGATTTTACACTAATTATTGATATTTTTAATAATTTTATCAAGGCCCGTACAGTCGATTTCCATTAACGTTCATCGAACTGCACTTAATTACAACGACCTTTTCCAAATATGATTTGGACATAATTCCAAATCCAACCATTAGATTTCAAATCTCTCGTATTCGTTGGAAAGATCTTTTCGATACCAACCCAACGGTTCTGGTTTTAGGAGAATCCGATGGTCGGATCTCCCGTAATGTCCAATCAAAGTCAATGGTCGAAATTCGCGAACTGCTGCGGCGCGGCGTGGCGCGTTCTAATCAGGCCATTAAATAAATAAATAAATAAATATATATATATATATATATATATTTCATCGATTTCCATTTATAATGTATTTTATAAATCGTTTTAAATTCGTTTTCAAAACGATTTCAACTTCATATTCAATTTTAAATCAAAATTGAATATTCCATATCATAATATATAAATGATAATATTTTCAAAGCATTAGATTTTGAAATCACTTCCATTTCGATATTCATTATAAAAATGAATAAAATCGATATAAATATCGTTAACGTCTAAATGGTGTTAATTTAATCCACACGGCTTAATATATTTAAATATTTTCGTATCCATCCCAAATCGGACATCAAATCGTATTTTGATCCATTACAGAATATTATTTTAAAATATTAGTTATTTTAAAATATTCTATATTCGTCAGTTTAAAACATTTGTTAATTTAAAATATTCGTTCTTTCTGAATTGGAATCAGACACAATCAAGTACCATATAATTTTATTTATATGGATTTCATACACACATGTACATAACAACAATCAAACATAGTCAACCATCATCCAGAGTGCATTACACAACTGCGTAAGCGTTAAATATAAATAGTTAACGCTTACAATAGTCTGTCAACCAATCGATTGACATACAACTAAATAATTGGGATTAATGTATGTCCAATATCATCCCAATACCCGTGTGGGGTTTTCAAACAATAAACACTGATTATTATTTGTGCAGTTGGGCGATGTGTAAAATATATCGTCCCAATCAATATCAGTTAAATGTGTGTACATAAACAAATCGTCCGATTTGTAAATGAATATTTATTTTATTCATATACAAGTTAAAAATTATATTTTAACTATAAAATATTTATTTAAAAGCATCAATATTTTATATAGTTCATTTATACAATAAAAATAATATTTTTATTTTTCTAACATTTTTAGAAAATTTTGGCAGCATAACGGCGCAATACTAGAACCGGAATAAGGTCCGGCCTTATCCCTCGCCTAATAATGGCTCGCGCCATGTACATACCAATTCTAATCAATTCATTTCACCCAAACAACCAAATTCAAACAAATAATCCAATCAACCATACAACCAAATAAACATGGTTTCAAACAGAAGTTTCGGGTGCTACTAAGCTCCGTCTGCATCCTAGTATATATTTTTAACAAGAAAATAAATTAAAGTGAGAAGTTCTCACCTTTGGGATCCACTCCTCCTTTCTTAATTTCTGAATGGTTTGAATTTTGGTTCGTTTCCAGTCGGTTCTATCGCAATCTGTTTCACACGATTTTTATATAAAAAATCACATTTTAAACATCGCTATCATATTTTAAAAATCACATTTTTATTCTTATACTGTTCGTATAAAATCACATTTATATACCACTAACTTCATAATAAAAAACATATTTTATTACAAATAAAATCATATCTTTCTAACGCTACTACGTATATAAGGATTATATTTTTATTTCAAATCTGTACATATAAAAATCGTATCTTTATATAACTAAAAATTATATTTATTTGTTCACTTTCAATATAAAAATCATATTTTTATTTGTTCACTTTCAATATAAAAATCATAATTTTATTTCAGTGTCATGTATACTTACAAAAAGAATTTATTTTTATATCGCTATTCAAATAATAAAAATCGAATTTTTATATCGCTATAATGTATATAAAAATCAATTTTTTTATTTGTTACTTCATATGTAAAAATCATATTTTTAAATAAACAAAAATCATATTTTTATATTTTTAAAAATCAATTCTTTTCATTATTTAAAAATAATTTCTTTTCTATTTCAAAAATCATATTTTTTAAATAAAAATCATCTTTTTTAAAATTAAAAATCTTATCTTTTTAATGCTAAAAATCTAATCTTTTTAAAATTAAAAATCAAATCTTTTATACTTATAAAAAAATATTTTCATATATACAATGAATATCCCATTTTTTTCTAACTAAAGATTATTCCTTTTATTTTTATATAACCAAAATCATAATTTCTCATAACATAAAAATCATTTCATAAACAAAAATCCTTTCATTTCTTTGATAAAAATTATAACTTTCTATGATAAAATCATATACTTTCCATTGTAAAAAAGTCATATTTTTCCTATACTAAAAACTAGTTTTTTCTATAATAAAAACTCACCGTATTGTTTGGAGACAGCTAGCGGGGGTTGCTCACTGTGGTCATCCGGCAGGGGTGGAGTTGTTTGCTATCGAACTGCGTGGAGGAGCGGGTGTGGCGCGGTGGTCGTCAGGCAAGGGTTGCGGCGTGTCATCAGATTTGGCTAGGGTTTTGACTTGGGGAGAGGAAGGAGGCACGCGAGTTAAAGAGTAGAGGGAAGAGAGAGAATCAAAGGAAGAGGGATGGCTGACGACCAACGGCGGCGGTTCGGGCCAGGCGCGGCGGTCGAGGCAAGGGAGCGACGGGTTGAGTAGTTTTTCTTTTTCTTTTTATCTCGATTTTAAACTGGAGTGATTTGGGGGAGATAATAGAGTTTTATATATTAATTTATATTATATTTAATTCCCCCCAAAAGCTGACTTTTTTATTCGATCTCCAAACGAGACCCAACGACTATTGCCCTTAACTAATTACACCCATTCCGAACACAATGGGATATGTCCTGCAAGCCAATTCGATTGTTTCGTTCAAATTTGATCAAATTTAAAATATAAATTAATATAACGTTCAAAATTGATTTCAATGTACATTTCAATTTACCGGGCCACATACGGACTCCAAAAATTCCAAAAAAATAATTCTGGCTATGTTTTGAGGATACAGTCCTAACAAAACTAATTTCGTCGAATTTGGAGACCGTTCGAAAAACGGTCATTTTACCGTCGATTAAATTCAAACTAAAATGACCAAACATGTTTAAATCCGACATGCTCACATATTAATTCCAAAAATTATGAAAATTGGAATAAAGCAATAATTTGATATTCCGAATCCAGCAAAAGTGGTATCGTCGAAAACAGAGGTCGTTTGCAAAATCTCCATTTAGAGGGCTAAATTCCATAGCGACTATTCTGAATTTTCAACTGGGCATAACTTTTTATTCCCGCTATGAAATTTCAATTTTTCAGATCCGTTGGAAATATATTTTCAAACAGATTCAAATATTTTTTGTTTCACTTAAATCCGGTTTAGTTTGAATCATGTACATACATTTGAAATTTGAAATCGAATTTTCAAACTACCGCGCCATTTCCAATTCCTTTTAAAATTAAAATAAATATTTATATTCTAACTTAAATTTAAATAAATTTATACGTTCTAATTCTCTTCAAAATAATTTTCTAGTCGTAATTATTTAAAATAAATCATTTTAAATATTCAAAATTCATTAAAATTGCCAAAATATAAAATTTAAGTTGGTTCTGATTTTCCGGGTTGTTACAAGACCGCAGAATTTTTGGAGCCTTCTACAATTTTAGAAGATATAAATAGCGATGTGAGATTTCTTTTTAAAATTAAAATTAATTATTACTGCATTGAGAAATTTATTTATATATACGCTGTAAAAAATTCAGTTGTATGTGGTATGTGATGTGAATTGATTTACTTTGTTTGTGATGATACATTGGATGAAATTGGATTGATTAGGAATTGTTAAACCAAAATGTATTTACATTGAAATTTATTTATTTGTAAGAGAAAAGATTAAAAATATTTATTTATTTTAAATGCAAATTTGTTAACAATAAAAAGGTTACATTTTTGTGTAATATAAAAAGATTACGTTTTTATGTAATATAAAAAGATTATATTTTTATGTAATATAACAAGATTACATTTTTATGTACTATAACAAGATTATATTTCTATGTAATATAAAAAGATTACATTTTTATGTAACATAAAAAGATTACATTTTTATGTAATATAGAAAGATTACATTTTATGTGATATAGAAAGATTAAAAAGATTCCATTTTTAATGTAATGGTGAATCATTAAAAAGATTCAAAAGTGTTAAAAATGATGTAACATGAAAGATTACGTTTTTATGTAATGATGATTCATTAAAAATGTTCATAGCTTGTTAAAAATGTTTTAACATAAAAGATTACATTTTTATAAAATAATGAATCATTAAAAAGGTTCAAAAGTGATTAACAATAAAAAAATACATTTTTATTGAATATGAAAATGATCATAGTTAAATAGAAAAAGTGATTAACAATAAAAAATACATTTTTTATTGAATATGAAAATGATCATAGTTGAATAGAAAAAGTGAGTAACAATAAAAAAATACATTTTTTACTAAATATTAAAATGATCATAGTTGAATAGGAAAAGCGATTAACAATAAAAAAATACATTTTTATTAAATATGAAAATGATTGTAGTTGAATAGAAAAAGTGAGTAACAATAAAAAAATACATTTTTTTTATTGAATATGAAAATGATCATAGTTGAATAAAAAATGGGATTAACAATATAAAAATTATACATTTTTTTATTGAATATGAAAATGATCATAGCATGAGTAGAAAAATTGTTTAATAATAAAAATACTTTTTTATTTTATATATATAAAATGACCATTTTAGGTTAACATAAAAATTCACATTTTTATTATAAGTTAAAAATAATCATTTTTAAATGAAAATGTCTTTATATTGAAATTTAGATTTTTATGTAAATGAACTGTTAAAAAAATCATATTTATATGAAAATGTCTTTACATTGAAATTTATATTTTAATGTAAATGAACCGTTAGAAAAATCATTGTTAAATGAAAATGTCTTTACATTGAAATTGACATTTTTATGTAAATGAACCATTTAAAAGGATCATTGTTAAAATAAAAATGTTCTTGTCATATGTAACATAGAAAGTTGTGTAAATAAATATGTTCATATTATTGTCATATGAAATATAGGATGTGTAGACAATAAAATATTCTTTTTCTTGTATGCATATGAAATGTAAAAATGTATAGACAATAAAATATTCTTTTTGTTGTATGCATGTGAAATGTAAAAATGTATAGATAATAAAATATTCTTTTTATTATATGCATATGAAATGTAAAAATGTATAGAAAATAAAATATTCTTTTTATTTGTGCATATGAAATGTAGAAAATTTGTAGATAATAAAATACTCTTTTATTGTAACATGAAATATGATTGAACCAAATACACTTGGTTACTGATATTGATTGTGATGAATTGACTGTTTGGATTGTGCTCGACCAGTTTATGAGCAAAATATGCTTTTACATTTAGCATTGGGTTGGGTAAACATATCTATGTGCTAACACCTAGTGAAACACTTCACATTTGACTATAAGGTGTTTAGCGATGTTGTTTATTTCAAAATTTAATAAATGATTTTCAAATGAGATTCCTTAAGTAAAAAAGAATAGTGTTCCCGATTTTGGACAGGGAATGTTATAAAATGTTTTATAAAACATGAAGGATTTCGAAGGCTATACCCGATGATTTCGAAATGATTTGGAAGTGGAAATCTATATAGATTTAATTATACTTGTGATTATGTTGTGAAATGATTTTCCCTACTTCGGGATATAAAATGATTTAGCAGGTATGTGGCTAAAGATGCGGGTGACCCGTGAGCGACTAAAAGTGTGAGGGCAGTGTATGTCTTCCCCAATAGATGGGATGGTGCATCGTCAGTGTAGCCGTTAGGTGCACACACACACACACACACACACACACACACACATATATATATATATATATTGGTTTGGTTAAGGCGCGCGCAGCCTTGTCTGAGGGAACATGACCGATATTTGGTTTCATACTTGTTTGTATTCATTTATACGTTCTGGAATTCATATTTCCAAATGTTTTGTTTTTGAGGCCCCGAAGTGAAATCTACTTTATTATGAAAGCTAGATATGTATTTCAAATGATTTGAAATAAAAGAAATCGGGAAATAAGGTCCAAAGAAATAATTTCTGTAAATAGAATTGGATTTTGAAATCTAAGTTTGGGGATTAAGCCTAAATGGGTAGATTAAAGAATTGCATGTTGATTGATGCACTGTGGACTCATATGTTTATTTATGGTTGATGTTTATGCACTAGCAATCCAATAGAGTAAACCTGTTCTACGTTAGCGGCGTGGTCCTGTGATTAGCCTTATTATTAGATAAGTTAAGAAAGATTTCCCATACCAGTCCCATGACTAACTCGTAGTTTGTTTTCACTTGAAAACTCGGGTGCCCTCTTTTCCACATGGTCAGTCGAATGGCTTGTTTTGCAGATATTTATTTATTGAGCAAGTTTCTGGATTGAAGCTTAAAGCTGTGTCCAGAGCAATGATAGTCTTCCGCTGCATTGTATTAAATTTGTTGTAAATTATCTTCCGCTGTATTATTTCGATGTACTCTGATATATTCTGTACTCTGATGTAACATTATTATGATGTTATAAAAGTCTTCTGTTATTTTTTCTGATGTGTTGTATGAGCGTATGAGGGATTCGAACGGTCTTGGTCGATTTAGCGACCGATTAGGTTCGGGCGAAATCCGTGTCATTAAAATAACGTCCCTTAATCTGTGTGTAGACTGTCATCTAGGTATATTGACCTAGTCCGAGGCGTCTCATCCTACAAACCACATAAGCAAATGCCTGGGCTCTATACCATGGCATTACCTTTTGATAGATAGATAGAACGTTAAGTCCCTACTCCTGCGGTCTATAATCCTGTTTCGGCTCATTTCGGTTTGTGAGGCCCACGAAGTCACGTCATACACAAAGCTAAGCATTTAAGCCATGCTTTGGTCTCCAACCACAAGGCCCTTCTTTTAAACAAAAGCCTTGATCATTTCCACTTATCATGCCACGCAATCATTCTTTAAAACACAAACTCTATTCGCCAACATACAGCCTTTGAGCTCATACGTCTCAAAGAAGGGCATTAGGCAAGAGAATAAATTTTCCGTCACCAAACAGAAGTATGTTTAGCAAATGTCAGTCTGTATTTTATAAAATATAGCGTTAGACATAAAATCCATCAACATGTCCATTCCAGGAATAGGAATGAAACTAAAGGCACTTGATTCCACATCCCCACCTGGGAGTGCAAGTCCTTGCAAACCAAATCGCTTCAAATACGGTCAGATTATGCCGTCACTTTAACCTTATATTGGACGTCACCCAAGGCATCAACATGTCATCCATCCGATGTGAAGAAATCGAGGTCTTCTACCATCATCATCAATATCTTGACATCAGCATCACGTCTTATAATTATTTGGAATGGGTAAAAACCCGGCCTTCCCAAATAATTAGCGCATCTTTAAAACCAATAGGTATACAAGATTTCATGAACCTCATTCCATTTCAGAATATTCTTTTATTCATTAAATTAGGAGGTATTTCCATAAATATTATCAAAGATTTAATTCATTTAAACCTCTTGTTTAAAACTTTCCATGAAAACCATTTCAAAAGATTTTACAATATCTTTTCACAATCTAAACCAAATAAAGGTTTATCAACTAATCGGGATTAACGAGCCTTACCGAAGTAATCATTCATTTTATTATCCCAATCCCAACCTATTCATCCCATGGAGTAAAACTAGTAGTACTCCATGTCTAACATCCATGGTGTCACTGGTAAATTCAGTTACCATCCAACATTTTAAATCTAATTAAAGATTTAACTATCGCACGGAGTAAAACTAGTAGTACCCCCATTCTCGAACACTTCTTGAATTCGATAAATTTAATTAACCTATTCTCATTTCAATCCAATTAAAGATTCACATAAACTCCACTTAGTTTAAGTCTCAAAAATCACTACTTATTGATTTTTCAATCTTAGGATATTTATCCTGACTTTAACCGGGTTGAAGAACCAATGTCACTTAAAACACAGTTCATGTTAAACCCAAAATCATCTTCCATTCAATACGGAACTTTCATGGAAATCTGATCAGTCATAATCGATATAAATTTCCATATCAGAATAATACTATAAATGGAATAACGACAAAGCCTTTTAAATTCCATAAATAGTAACGGTCTTCCTTCACGGAAGATCATCTAGATTATCACTAGATCGAATTCCATTCAATTCCAATTTAATATATTAAATTGGAAAACTTTACTCTGGGAAATCCCATTAAGTCTTAATTAAAAGATATATAAATTCCAAATCATAATTTCACCGTCAATTAGGTTTTAAGAACAAATGTTATTTAAAACATCGTTCACAATGAATCCCAAAATCAACTTTCATTTTGATTCTAATTAAATTAATTAATTAGTAAACTTATCCAAATAGTAATTAAAAGATTTATTCTATTCTCAACTGGATTTAAGAATAGTGTTATTGAAGACACCATTCACGACAAACCTAAAATCCAATTTGATATTAAATACGAGGCTCTAAATAGAAATCATATCGACTTATATTCAGTATCAAATTCCGAAACCGACAGATATCGTATTGGGAATAACGATATCTATATCTTCCAAATTCCTCAACAATATCCATACAGTCACGAAATCCAATATTGAAAGATTCCAAAGATTTTTCTTCCTTTTTTCATTCAAATCCTTTCCAATTCATACATGGGAAATTCTGGTTATATCAAAACCATATAACACCTTTTGGTTCTCTACTCAAGTTGCTAAACAGTTTATTAAGATAGAAAAATATCTTTTATCTTTACAAAAGTGGAATATTTCATCCAAGAATCTTTCCAATCATTTATTATGATTTAACAAAGGTTTCCTCTATTTTTAACCGTTTTAAAAATAGGCCCTTTTCGTGCCCATCCGAAATCGGACATCAAAACTAGTTCGTACTTTTGCAGAAGTTCATTGTTATGAACTCAATTTCATTTCCGAAAAGAATTGGAACTTAAATTCAAACTTTTATTTTTCCTCGATTATTTTATTATTAAGATAATCATTTAAAATCCAATTTCCGGAATGAGACTCATTCAACTCCTATATAACCCGAGAATTTGGGTATATACAAACATCCAATATACATAAACAAGATGTCATGTGTCTAACGAGTTGTAACTCGTTAGTTATTTAAGATCAGATGTCAGTGTCATAATTGGGTTCCATTTTATTAATAAACAACCAAACAGTTTTTATAACCATTGACCAACCAAAACAAACATCCAAACCAATATGTTAACCACACCATTGCCTTAATAGGCCATCTATACAACACCAGTCAAAGCAAAGGGTGTTAAGAGACTAAATTCAATCCTAATCCATGAAGATTTCATCATATAACCACTTTAGATTTCTGAGTCATCTCAACAAACATGTTGTGTGCATGTTTTAAGTCAAACTTAAAATCCCCTTTTAAAGTTCAGTTTTCACACCTACTTAAGAGACTACCCAAATTTTACTTAAAGATCGAATCTTGAAGGGTTTAATTTTCTATACGACATCAAATCACTTGCACGTAATTCAAACATACCACCACAAATCAACTAAGGCATGTATATACCTAATATTCCATAAAAGTCTTGGTTTTCTTTTATGTATTATTGGATTTTCACCTAAAGATCACGCCTTTATGTGATTTTACCCATTTGGCCGAACCTTTAGGGTTTCAACATCTTTAACCATATCAATTAACTTACTGATAACCCAAACATATTACCAAAATTAAATCAAGGCATGTATATTGATGATATTCCATAAATGTATGATTTTTGTGAACTAACATAAGGTGTTTCACTTCCAAATCTAAGAAAGATGTCATTTTAACTTTATAAATATACTTAAGGGTTATTAGAAAACATACGCCATCAATAGAACCACAAATATACTATAAATTTTCTAAGAAACATTTCATCAAACAGCATATGTGCATCACAAAATAAGCAACCAAAACCCATAATACGTTAAATTTCCTCATCCCGTGAAGTCCAAGCTTTGCCTAATGATCTCTAGCTCCAAAATCTACCTTCTATACTTCTTTTTCTTCTTTTCTTTACTCTTTTATTTATTTTATTTGAAGAGGGATTCGACCAAAAGATATAAGGGAGGATGAAGGAGAAGAAGGAAAGAGGTAAGGAAGGAAAGAAATTGAAAGGGTGTAAGTGGCTTTTTATAGCCATGTACAAAGGCATTTATGACATTAACTTAGGGACACAAGTCATGTAGGTATACATGTGTTAAGGCTTCCTTAAGAAGCCATATGCTTAAGAAGAAGAAAAACAAATTGTTTCTTATATTTATTACTCTCTTTAGCTTCCTTGAGAAGCCACTAAGATTTGGCTTCCAAGAGAAGCAACTAAAGGAAGGCACAAAGAAAAAGATAATTTTTGAGAAGCTCAAGGAGGAAGACACTAAGAATTGGCTTCCAAGAGAAGCCACCAAGAATTGGCTTCTAAGAGAAGCCATGTAGATATGACTAAGCTTCTAAGAGAAGCTACTAATGCTTTGGCTTCTAGGAGAAGCTATTAAGGATTAGATTCCTTGAGAAGCCATCTTTGGCCTCCAAGAGAAGACACTAAAGATTGGCTTCCTTAAGAAGCCACTAAGGATTGGCTTGGCTTCCAAGAGAAGCCACTGAGAATTGATTTAGGAATTGTTTTAGGTTAACATAATCTTGAACTAAGTACTTAATTTAAATGTCATAAATTAAAATACTTAGCAAGTTGCTACATCATATTTCAATATCCACAAATACTTTCAAAGACGAATATTTTATTAATCCGATATTTTATTAAACCGAATTTCAAAGGGTATATTTTCAAATTAAAACCATTAAAAAAAATTCATTCAATCCTATTTAAATTCTTATTTTAACATTGAATTAAATTTCAAGTCGTTACATCCCCCTTAAAAGAATTTCGTCCCCAAAATTACAATGTAAGAAGAATGCTCTGAACCCAATTAGTTTAAAATATTTATTTCAGAATTATCATAAAAAAAATTCAAACTCCTTAAAATATTTGAAAATTTTGCCAGCTCCTCCTCTATGTGGTTCGATCGGTATAACCACAACTGCAACTCTGGGCGTCAACTTCTCCAAAAGAAAACCAAAAGCCAAATGGCTACCCAACTCAGGGGCAAAATCAATCACCAACCAATAATATTAAGGTTTACCTATTTGTCGGGCAACTCAATCCAATTTCGAAGCAAATCAACCAACAGATCTTCATCTTCCAACCTAAACTTTAATCTCTGTAATCAAGCCAATTCTCATAGCCTTCTGATATCTGTACTTAACACAATCTATAATGCAAATAACAATCTAAGATAAAATAATTCAATTTCATTTCATTACCGATTTTACTCCCAATTCATTATATTGTGATTTAGTTTAATACAATCAACTTCTATATTGACCCGTTTGATGAATTATATTCGACAAATCCAACATCCAACAAACAACCAAATTATTTAAATTATATTCAATGATACTTTTTGGTACATTCACTGTGGTTTAACATACATTAATATCAATTAATTAATATCCGATTGACTTATACTATTATCCATTCAATTTATAAATTCCAAACTTATTTCATTAAATTTCAATTCTTGAGTTAATTTAAATTTCAAAAAAAACAATCAAAAAACCAAACAACTAGTATTACTATAATATAAGAAAATTATTGCCCTTTTTTATAAAAATATAATTTGGGTAAAATTATTTCATTTACCCTCTTTACAAAACAATATTGTGTCAATTGATAGTTCGAATACTTCTCAACACTTGAACCGATTAAATAACATAATACAAAATAATTTTATTTAAAATTTACAAATATGCCCTCTCGTATATAAATTCAAACTCGATCTGGGGTATTACTAAACCTATCTTTACAGAGTTACACCACAGAGCCAAGGTTATTACTCAACCATTTGCTCTGATACCAAGTTGCAACGTCCCACTTTTCTGTACAATTTAAGCCGACTTTTAACCACCACAATCAACCCAAGTTATACAGAAAAGCAGAAAGTTAATAGGAAGAATTTAAAAGGTGAGAGAAGATAGGAAAGAAATATTAGAATAGAAAAATAAAAAGAAGTACCAAAACCTAATCAAAATCTCACATCGCAGCGGAAGAAAATATAATACAAAAATAACTTTATTGGAAACTTCAAATCATACTTAAATCATCAGAGTACAGCAGTTAAAACAAATCTGGATAGTTATAACAACCTGTCCTCAATACAAAACACAACGGAATAATATCACATATATCATACGTCTAGACTCCTATGGCTTGATTTTGAACTTCACAACATCCAATAACCTAAACCTGTACCAGTACCGTAGGATGACGCGAGACATAACAAAATGCCATGGATCAGTATGGGGAACCAGCTTAAGAAAAACTCACTAAGTTTATAAATAACATTCATATTGCTTAACTTTGAAAAACTTTTTGAAGGAAAGGGTAATAGTAAGACCAGCCCACACATAAACACGGTCGGATTTTACCTTGCTATAACCAAAACATTTTTGATACCAATACTGGTCTGATATTATAATGGTGATGTAAATCAAGTAAATAACCAAGTAGTAGAACGCTTGCATCTCGCGCTCTACATATATAGTATAAAATCAAAAACCGTGGGGCGCTTATTGGAGATTGGATTCCAACTATGACAAGGTATGGGACCACCTTCCGATCAGTGTACTCTAGAGGGGATACACTGGGGTTCAACAAGAACATCTTGTTATCCGACCACACATGACTGCCCACTCATTTAGCTTGAGTGTAGTGAATGTATTATCACCTGATAGCTTTAAGGACCCACTGTCGCTCCGTGGAGATACAGAGTCAAAAGAAGAAAAAATAAGGGTTTTCTCTAGATTGGTAATAACACATCCTACTTGGGAATGACCCACCTAGCCATGCTAACTGCCTGATTTTTATCATTTCCCGGTTGTGAGGCTTGAGGCTATGTTATCTTCTAGAACATCACATCATCAGTTACTTTGAATGCCACATCGTTAAACCCGCTAAATCACAAATTGATTTTACCAAAGTATAATACAGGTATAAAGCTAAGAGAAACGAATTCTTCCGCTACCAAACGTAAATACGTTTGAGATCTTCAACCCATAGTCTATTAGGTATACTCTGCCAAACATTCATCCATACAAGTCATATAGGAAAAGGATGTACCGAAGGCATCCTCCTCCTGCATCCAAAATATCAGTAGCGAGAAGTCCTTGCAAATCCACAAAAACTCACTTACTACTAAATCACATTAGAGTATCTATGGTCGCAACATCAGAGAATATACAACAAGTAATCCTTCCGCTTATAAAGATCCACGGTCTTCAAATTCTTTATCGACCCGGAAAATCTTAACCAATTTAAATTTTTTAAATTGGCTAAAATAATGGATTTTAGGTATTTAAAATAAATATTTTAAATAATAGCAATGAAAAGTGAGTTTGAATCGACGTTTGAAAACGAATATAATTAATACTAATTATAAACAAGGCCTGAAATGGCGCTGTAGTTTCAAAAATTGAATTCAAACTTTGTCGGACTGTACCGGGTGCAAAACAAAATGGATTTGAGTGAAACCAAAAGTATTTAAATCTGTTAGTGAATACCTTTCTAACGAATCTGAAAAATCGAAGTTTCATAGAGGAAAGCAAAAGTTATGGCCAAATGAATTTTCAGAAAGGTCGCTATGGAATTTGTATAGCCCGTGTAATTGGCCATTTTGCAAACGACCTCGGAATTCGACGAAACCACTTTTGTTGGATCCGAGATGTGAAGTTATTACTAGGTTTAAAATTTCATAATTTTTGAAGCTAGTATGTGAGTGTGGCAAAGAAAAACGTGTTTTGGTCAATTATAGTTAAATTGGATCGACCGGAAATGGGCCTTTTTGCAAATGGTCTTAGAATTCGATGAAACCAGTTTTGTTGGGACCGTATCGTCAAAACATAGCTAGATTTATTTTTCTGGGATTTTCGAATCAGTTTGTGGCCCTGGAAAATTGAAATGTACGTTTAAATCAAATATTGAATGTTATATATTTTAATTTGAAGGAAAACTGACTGAAACAGTCGAATGGGCCTACGAAACATATCCTATTGTGTTCGGAATGGGGGTAAAACGCTAGGGACGACAGTCGTTGGGTTTGGATTGGTGGTCGTGTCAGAAAACCCCTTTTTAAAACCATCGGCCAATAGAATTATTTCTTTCATAAATTAAATAAAATCAAAAAAAATCAAAAAAAAAACCTGGCCCATCGCGATCGACGACGGCGAACGCTCCTCCTTTCCCGTCCATTTTCTGGCGAATCCACGCCGAATTAGCACCCCCTCCTTTGGAGCTTTTTGAAGATCTCGCCTCCCTCTTCAAATCCATACCCGTCTGGACCTTCCTGGTGGCGCCGTCATCGAGTTCTGCGCCTGAGAAGTCCGTCGCTGTCGAGCCTGAAATTGCCACCACCGCAGATCCGAGCTAACAGTGACCTACCTCGCCGGGAAGCCCTCTCGTAGGTCTAGGTCCTGGTACCCTCCGATCGATGCAACACTACGCGGATTGGAAGCAAAAATCAAACCTAGTTTTGAACGTTTTATTGAAGGTACGGCTATATATATTTTCAACAGTTTTAACACCTTTAAACCGTTGCAAACTTTGAAAAATCGTATCTTTTTCGTGTGTTGACGAAATTCAGTGAAACAAGAGACAGTGGACTCGTGTGGACGTCTTCTACATTGTAGAAGAGACCGCATATTTTTCTGAGCCTTCTGCTATTTTTGGTGGAGTGGAACCCAATGTGAGATTTCTAATTTATAAACGATATGGAAAACGACTATGTATAAATTATATGATCGATGTATGAGTTATATAAGCGTTGTACACCTTATGTATAAGCGTTGTATAAGTTGTACGTTTGATGTATAAGTAATATATGCGTTGAAAAAAAACTATATACATGTTGAAATAGAAGTGAATTGCTATATATAAATATAAATATATATATATACGCCCCTCGTCCACAAACCATGGATGATATTAATTGGTTGTGATTGGTGTGAAAATTGATTGATAGCGAATGGTTGGTTGGAATTGTTTGTGGTTGATATTGATTGATTGTGGTTGAAAAATACCCGTTTGTGGTTGAGAAATATTTGGTTGAAACCACATAGGATTAGTTTGTGGAAATGAAATAAATATACATGCCGCCTGCGTGCGAACTAGATGCATGATTCCCCATTGTCAAAAAACCGTGAGGTTTTAAGGTAGAGCGAGGAGCCGTACTAGGGACGGTCCCGGTTTTAACTACCCTGCCATTATGCTGCCGAAATTTTGAATAATATTCATGTGTTTGAATTATTTTCATTTGTTGAAACTATATTTATTCATTGAATAGAAAACCTTCATGTGTTGAGTTGGTATTCATTCGTTAAATAGAAATTCATGTGTTGAATGGTATTCGTGTTTTAAATATAAAAATCACATTTTTATCTATATATATAAACTATAGAAAACCTTCATGTGTTGAATCGATATTCATTCGTTGAATTGAAATTCATGTGTTGAATGGTGTTCGTGTTTTAAATATAAAAATCACATTTTTATCTATATATATAAACTATAGAAAACCTTCAAGTGTTGAATCGATATTCATTCGTTGAATTGAAATTCATGTGTTGAATGGTATTCATATTTTGAAATAAATTGTTTTATAATAAAAATCCTATTTTTATTACCTATATGAACTATATAAAATAATCTCATTTTGAAAGAAATTGCTTTATAATAAAAACCCTATTTTTATTACCTATATGAACTATATAAAATAATAGTGTTTTTGAAATGAATTGTTTTACAATAAAAAATCACATTTTCATTATATACTTGTTAAATATAGTGAGGTGTTGAAATAGAAGACAGTTAGATAAAAATATCATTTTTATCAAATGTATGAAAAGAATATAGCTTTGAAATCGAAGAATCGATATATATATAAATAGAATTAAAATATATCGAATAACGACGCTGCAGTTCGTATTTTGAAACCGTGATTTCAAACGATTATACCGGGAGATCCGACCATCGGATTTTCCTGAAATCGCAACCTTGGGTTCGCTTTGGAAATATCTTTCCAACGGCACCAACTTTGTAAAAATCCAACGGTTGGATTGTCTGGAATGTTTAATTCAAATCTGAAGAAAACAGCGCCAGAATTGATTATATATATATATATAATTATATTTAATCGAATAACGACGCCGTAGTTCGTATTTTGAAATCGAAACTTTAAACGATTGTGCCGGGAGATCCGACAGTCGGATTTTCCCGAAACTGGAACCGTTGGATTCGATTTGAAAAGATCTTTCTAATGATATAAATTTTGTGAAGATCCAACGGTTAGATTTTCAGATATGTGTAAATCAAATCTGAAGAAAAACAGCGCCACGGTCGCGTTACGGCCCGAAGCGTCGTTTAGAATAAATTGGCTATTTTAAAATAAATAAAAATAGCGATAAATCATTATAAAATATTATAAACGATATGGATGTGAAATTTAGATACTAACTGAAGGTTGGCTAAGTCGAATGGTTTTCTGGGTGTTGATCTGATGTTGGTTTCGGCCTTCGGGGTTAATATTTGGGAAATCGTTCTCTTACTGATTTACGGTTAGTGACTAATGAATTGAAATGATGCGTGTGTATGTTAGTGTTGCACTTGTTTATTATATACGCGAGTTGCTCAGAAAGACCGGGTTTATCCCATTCTGAATAACTGAATCGACGATAAGAAATCGAAGATGAAGACGGTGGTCGAAGACCGGAGATCTTCACCTCGTTTGGATGGTAACCGAGGTCCTGATTTGGAGGCATCCCGAAATATGGATAATGAGTGGTGGTCGTCCAGACGTACATGGTGATCGATGGGTTTGCGAGGTATATAGTGCCTCAAGTTTCGTTCAGACCCAGAACGGACTTGCAAATGGACAGTGTGTCTGACATTGGAATTTATTCTTTGTGATTGATAGCCATCAGTTGCACGATGTGAACTGCCTGTGTGGCATGCTAAGATGCAGTGATCAGGGCTTCTGTTGAAAAGCAAAGTCTTGTGGTGATGATCAAAGCGCCGCCTGCGTGGCATAGCTTTGTGTACAATGTGAAATCGCGAGCCTCACACCCCGGTATGAACTAGAAACGGGAGCAGGACCTCAGGGAGGGCATGCGTTTCCTTCTAGCAAGGAGTGAGTGTGACGGCCCGCCCCGCACCAACCGACATTTACACCAAAAGTGCGCTGTACACTTGTCCAGTTAGCGTGGAACGGGTCGTGAGAAGGAAAAGGAAGAAGGAAATGAACATGCAAAGAACCTGTAGAATGTCTCACAGCGCATAGAACAAAATATAATAATAACATACTTGACATAAAACATAAGAGACAGTGCATAAGCTGAAAATCAGAACTAAACATCATAGCAGCGGAAATCCAAAATACAGCTTATTATAACTTTCAAACTGTCTCAAAGCAAAAGTAAGATAAATGAGGTACACTACTAATGCCCAAGTAGCGACCACCAACGACACAGGGAGAATGTGTATATATATAATACGTGGAAGCCTCCTGCCCGCCTCCGAACCAGCTACTCGCGCATCACCAGCTAACCTGTCTCTAGTCTGCTCGTGTGAGCACCCAGAGTAACAAGAGGAGACATAAAACTCTGGGTCAGACATAAAGCCTGGTATGAGCGATAAGCATCTAAAGTGAACAATAACAGGTAGACTAAAACATACCTGAACCTGGACCTGCAACCAAAGAGTTAGCACTACATACTGTACAACACTCTAAGGTATCATATCAAACAGTGTAAAGATACGGAGGTGGGGGAGGTGTGCATGTCATAATGATGGAAAACAATCAAGCATGGCATCCATCCTCACATCTCTCACTCAGTGCATAAAGCATACGATATTCACCACTTCGATCACCCAACATTCCTTGCTACGATCACTTTGCCCCATGAAGTCATAAATGGCTTCACTGCACTGATAACGTAGCCACTAATTCCTCGCTATGTCCACTTGCCCTAAGGAGTTATTCACCCCATCTGCGCTGGCTCATATCCTTACCAATCCTTACTATGTCCACTTGCCCCATGGAGTTATTCACCCCATCTGCGCTGGCTCATAGTCTTACTACGCATCACCTTGCCCCTCAGGTCATAATGACCCTACTGCACTGATAACGTAGTCTTTGTAACAACCCGTATTTCGATAACATGATTAAGACGAGAATCAAGGCAGAATTTAATTTTAAATTCTGAATCAAGTTAAACAGGCTATGCCATTGCGTTCGTCTCGGAAAAATACGCGAAATAGAGTCCGAGTTTTCGAAAATCCGGGTCCGTATGACCCGATTAAGGCCCAACGAAGTTTTCAGAAAATTTCTAAGTAAAAACAGATTTCAAATTCAAACTGGAACTTGGGAAATTGGGCCAATTGGGCCAGGCGGGAAAATTCCCGCCACAGTACCCAAGTTGACAGCCCTGTCGACTTGGAAGTCGACTTGGTCTGACCAAGTCGACAGCCCTGTCGACTTGGCTGTCAACTTAGCTCAGACGAGCATTCTTGCCTGGTGCACCTATTCTCTATCTTGGCTAGGTTTTTGGGCCTGGTTTGAAATCTGACGGTTCAGGTTGGTCCTAGGGTTAATTTAAGGGTCCTAACTAGCCTAATCTTCTATAAATAAACCCCTAAACCCCCCTAATCCCTCATTATTCACTCATGTAACTAAACTATGGCAAAATTTCTACTCTCATGGCCTCCACTCAACTATCCTAGCCTCCACTTCATTTCTATGAAAGGTTTCATGATCATGAGAGTGTTAGAGAGTCCCTATGTTAGTATGAGAGCTTCTCGAGTTGATTTCAAGGCAAAAGCTTTGATCTTTGTTCATAAAGAGAGTGTTTTTGTTGATTTGGAGGGTTCATCTTTGGGGTTTTGGGTAATGGCATGCATAGGCTTCATCACAAGTTTTAGCTTAATCGATTTAGGCCTTCATAGCAATGTAAGCCCTTTCCCTACTCTTAGATATTAACTATGAAGTTAAATGTTCATGTTGCAAATTTGGGTTTGATCATTGGGTATGATTTGTGCTATCATGTCATGCAAGTTTATGAAGTCATCATCTTGATCTTATGAGCTAAAAGCTACAACCTTTATGTTGAAATGTTGCATTATGCAACATGAGAACCTTCATACCTTTTATGTCAACTTGCATATGAAGTCATAACCCTTATATGATGATATATGCGAGTTTCTAGTCATCATTCCATGTCATTTGTCACCATGATTCGCTTATGTTGCAAGTTTGGGTTTATGCATGTCTTTGTGAGGCTTAAGAATGTAACATGCAAGCTAATGAACACATTTGTGCCTCATTTGCCACCATGATTAACTTGTGGCTTAATATCCATTTTTGTCATGCCTTTGTCAAGTCTCTTCTTTTAGTCCATTACGTTATTGCGAACGTATATGCGAGTTTAAAAGCGTTGGGGTCACATTATGGGGGAAATATAATGACATGAACATGATTTGGGTAAATGGGTATAAACATGACAACATGTAACGTTAAATATGACATGTGTTTATACTTGAAAACACGACTTGAAACATAACATGAAAGTTGACATGTAAGTATGCATAAAAACATAAGCTTGGGAATTTACCTATTAAGTTAGGTCTACCCATTGGGAATTTAACTATTAAGTTAGGTCTACCCAATTGCTTGAAAACTTGAATATGAACATGACACTAGACTAAACATGAAAGTGGCCAACTCGAGGTTGGGTTGAGTTTGCAACATAAAGCTACCCGGAACCGACTGGCCTAACTAGTAGTTGCATACAATAAGACCCAATGTGAGAAGTTGATCATGTTGTGCTTGAACCCGAGGTTAGACCAAGTTGTGGTGTAAAGCTACCCGGAACCGACCGGCTTAACTAGTAACCACAACAAAGTCTAATGTGAGAGGTTGGGGTGCATTAAGTAATTAATGCCACATGATAGGGTTAAGTTAATTTGATTAATGACTCTTAATCAAATATGACATGGACAAACGGGTTAAGTAAATTGATTAGGCTAATGATACTTAACAAAACATGACAAGGTTGGGTAGGTTAAGTAACTCGATTTGCCTAATGACACTTAACCATTTTTATACGACTAGTGGACGGGGGTTAAGTTAACCAACACTTAATCAATCCAACGCGATAACTTGGTAAGGTTAAGTAAGTTTTCTTAATGACGCTTAACCGAAAAATACGGTTAACGAATGGGGTTAAGATTAGACTCAGCTAGTCTAAACATGGAAATCGGATCGGGTTAAGTTAGCCTAGACTTAATTAATCCCACTTGGTAGTTTAATGGGGTTAAGTTAAACACTTAACTAATCTAAACATGATGAATTGATGTGGTTAAGTGACCTATACTTAACCAATCTAACTCGTGAATTTATTGAGGTTAAGTTAACCTATACTTAACCGATCTAACGTGAAAACATGATAAGGCTAAGTCACGAATCGCTTGAATACACTTGACCGATTTGACTGAGTAAATTGATAGGGTCAAGTTAATATATACTTAACCAATCTAGAATGATAATTGGACGAGGTTAAGTCGTGAATTGCTTAATACATACTTAACCAACGTGAGCATGGTTTGTAGGGTTAAGTCTTGGACTTGGATACTTAGCCAATTTTGACATGATTTGAAGACAGGTTAAGTCTTGGACTTGGATACTTAGCCAATTTTGACATGATTGGTAGACGGGTTAAGCCATGAACTTAAGTGACACTTAATCCATTATGTAAACCCTAGTTCTGAGGATAGGGGATAACCTTAGTTAACAAGGATAACCGGAATAAGGTTAAGTGGTAAACCTTAGTTGAGGAATAACTAAGTAATGATTCTTAGTCAAGGAAATTTAGACCAGTTCATAGATAGATGAGTAACCTGATACGGTAGGTCATCGTTTAAGTATACGAGTAGGAGCAAGTATCTGATTTAGATAAAGGCTCCAGCGAACTGGGTAACGAAGCAGCGGCTTCGGGGAACGTGAGGGTATTCTTGGTATCCCTCTATGAGCTGCCAGGTGATTATACTAGGCTCATGAGAGGTTAAGGTCTGCGTTAGAAGAACCAAGAGTATGCCTTGGTTGCTATGCGAGCGACCTAAAGACAGGGATGGATAGGGGATAGTCGACGATACACGGTCGTACCCTAGATAGCATTTCGTCAGACTACCTACCATCTTTGGTCAAGCGTGTACGTACGGAAAGGAAGAGAACACCCAATAGACCATAATTGCTATCTAATTATGGTTGCGGTAAGGCTAGGATTGTGGGTTGGCCAGTAGTGTGTTCTCATACAGGATTTATCTTGTCTTGTCTTTCACTAGTTGAGGGAGTGGTCGCGTGGGACCATAGCCACGTATAGAAAAACAGACCTTAGCATCTGCATCGGCAGATAAATTGTAAGCTCCCGACCGAGTCCTGTATTTCTTGGTCTGCCCTGTGACAGGACTCGGGTGGCACGATGTGATACATGTGCACACAGTCATGGAAAACGATTCACGATGAATGCGTGGGAAAAAGGGCGCGGTTGGTGGTTAGCGTAATCCCTAGTGGCCCTAGGTGGTTGAACCCAAACCGAGATACGAAAACGTGCAATAGGTAAGCGTAATCCCTAGTAGCCCTGGGTAGCATAAGTCCTAGTTGTACAGACGATAATTCATGTTGGAAGACCCTAGCTAGGTTTAGGGTAACAGTCCAAACCGATCTTAAGGATCATGGAACTATGTCAAAGTAGTATAGAATCTCATGGGAAAGCCCGTATGGTCTACGGCATGGGACTGAACATTTACATGGAATAAAATATACGAGTAGAGTAACCTATATATGCAATATACTAGGTTGACATGGACCATTACACGACTTTTGAGTAAGGGTCATTCATGGTTAACACATGATATGGTGGGGATACTAGTACGGTAGGTGCAGAGCGGGCATACAGGATAGACACCATGGGACGTTACACGTGATAGATATCTTGGGGATATTATACTTGATAGAAACTTGACGATGTGATACCTTGTTTTATCTTGACATCGTAATTTATCATGACACCTTAGTTTACCTGAGTTCAGTAGCTCATCCTGTTATTCTGATTTAGCTTATCTATCTTATTATCATGCTTATGTTCATCTCAGTTTCTCATGACAGTTAACTTTACTAGTTTTTATACTAATAGTAGATAGGGCTTACTCAGTCTTTTTGACTGACCCGTTTTGTTTCGCCTCTTTTCTTCCGTTTCCCCCCCCCCCAGGTTACAGGGAGGAAATACTGTTGTTTAGTTCGGACTTCTCCTGCTTGAAGGTCATCATGGATGGCTTGGACTTTTCTTGGCTATGGCTACTTTACTGTTTTTACTTGGGGAATAATTTATGAAAATGTCTTTATGCTTTTTTACTATTGCAAGACAGGTTTTGATGTACTCTGATGTAAAAGGCTTTAGACCTTATTTATTCATGATTATGAAAGTTTGATTTTACTTCCGCTATTTTATATGTTCTGTCTTGTGATATTTCTGTGCATGTTTACCAATAATGCCCCTCTAAAGCTAGTGCATTACTTTGCGAGTGACCCTAGCGGAGGCGGGGTGTTACATTTGGTATCAGAGAAGAAGGTTACCAGACTGGGCAAAAGTTTTTAAAGACCTTCTGAAAACTATTTGAAAAATCGTTTATAAAGAAGCATTTTTCAAGAAAATTTTCTTTTAAAAGAAAAAGACTATTCCCCAAAGGCCATTAGCACTATCCTTGTTTCCTTGATTGAGTCTCTTTTCCTTTCGTTCCTCCATCTGTAGTCACAGTGGTTTTAACTGCGACTAGTCTTTTCTACCTACGAAAGTGCTTTCCATGCGATGGAGGTGGTTCTCGAGAGACCAGTGGCCGTGTTACAAGAAAGGATAATGGGAAAGAGAATAAAGGATACGAGTTTAAGGATGAACAACTTGTTGGCCTGACTTAATCCTCAAAGGAGGGAGAAAGATGAACAATGAAACCCATGACGAGAGAGTACCTTTGGCATGGTAAAACGGGACGGATAGTTAAGTACCATGGGACAAGGACAAGATCATCGGGAGGGCAGTAGTATGCTCTCATTTCTAGAGTACCTCGGAAGGAGGGTAACGATCTTGTTAAAGGTTTAGCTTTTCTTCTCTATCATCACGTTAGGACTTTGGTTTGATCATCGTATCATTTAAGTCTGCTTCGATAGTAGAGTCTCTGCACCTTAAGTACTAGCGTAATAGAGAATCCCAATTTTTGTCTCAAAGTCCTATTGGAGAGTCAGTCCATGTATACATGACTTGTTTGGATTTGAGAATGTCTAGGCCAAGTGTTGAGTTTGGAAATAATGCTTATGTTTATAAGCTATGGATGGATTCTAGGGATAAAGTGGTTATCCAGTAAGGGGTGCCACTCTCGGTTTTGATAGGAGGGTAGTTAGACTCTTGACAAGCCTTGGTAATACCCTCGAAATCTCATGGAACCTTTTTGGGTTCGGTCATGATTAGTTACCTAGGATCCCTTGATACCTTTATTGGAAATTTGAAGCCCGATCGAGTGGTGTTCGCCGATAAGACGGATGGTTTATTTCACTTATGCATGGGTCATAAAGACCACCCTAGTAAGTACGCTTGGTTGACATCCGTTTACTTTCAAGAGAAAGTTCTTCTACATGGAATACCTTGTGGTACGAGGTCCGAGATTCACTAGTGAATTTTGGAAAGCTTGCATGAGATCATGAGTACGCAGTCATGTTTGCGTCAAGTATTCTAGGAAAAGGATAAGTGCGAGTGGAACGAGAGGCGACGAAGAAATGAGTTCCAGCTCATGTTATGGAAACAGGAAATAAGAAGCTACGAAATCGCGAAGTTAAAGGATGGACAAGGCACAATGGAATTGAGCTCAAGGAAATACGACTTTGATGGCCAAAGGCTAGATGCGCGCATAATATCTCTTTTTGGGAGTATATCCTTGATCCCCGTTTTCTGTAGAGCTTACTTGTAGGCTATCTTTTGTGAGCATCCTCTCGGTCCTATTTTCTGTTACAAACCCCGTAAGGAGTTTGTCTTGTTTATCTTCTCGACCCTGTTTCAGGGAATCCTAGGTAGAACTCTATGGATGTAAACATGTATTTGAAACATGTTATGATTGATATGGTTGCAAGTGGTTGCTCGTGGATGCACGAATACACATTAGATACTAGCTCGACTCGGTCACATTTCATATTGCATATGCACGAGTATTTATACTTGTTTATGGATGAAATCGAATGTGTTATCATGCGGTTGTTGCATATGAATGAATGATTGTGCACGCATATAGTATCTATATGACTAGGACTATTTGCATACATGTTGGATTCATGGCACTATACATATTTTTGCATTAGAAAGATTATTCAGGCCTGATCATTAGCATTAGCTAAGGAACATGTACACACACATTTTGCATATATTCATACAGCATTAGAAATCATCTAAGGACAATGGTTGATTATGGATGATGTTTTGAGTAGATGGATGATGGATGGTAGGATATGTTCTTCCTAACATGGAGATTTCGGGGACGAAATCGTAAAAGGTGGGGAGAATGTAACAACCCGTATTTCGATAACATGATTAAGACGAGAATAAAGGCAGAATTTAATTTTAAATTGTGAATCAAGTTAAACGGGCTATGCCATTGCGTTCGTCTCGGAAAAATACGCGAAATAGAGTCCGAGTTTTCGAAAATCGGAGTCCGTATGACCCGATTAAGGCCCAACGAAGTTTTCAGAAAATTTCTAAGTAAAAACAGATTTCAAATTCAAACTGGAACTTGGGAAATTGGGCCAGTTGGGCCAGGTGAGAAAATTCCCGCCACAGTACCCAAGTCGACAGCCCTGTCGACTTGGAAGTAGACTTGGTCTGACCAAGTCGACAACCCTGTCAACTTGGCTGTCGACTTGGCTCAGACGAGCATTCTTGCCTGGTGCACCTATTCTCTATCTTGGCTAGGTTTTTGGGCCTGGTTTGAAATCTAACGGTTCAGGTTGGTCCTAGGGTTAATCTAAGGGTCCTAACTAGCCTAATCTTCTATAAATAAACCCCTAAACCCCCCTAATCCCTCATTATTCACTCATGTAACTAAACTATGGCAAAATTTCTACTCTCATGGCCTCCACTCAACTATCCTAGCCTCCATTTCATTTCTATGAAAGGTTTCATGATCATGAGAGTGTTAGAGAGTCCCTATGTTAGTATGAGAGCTTCTCGAGTTGATTTCAAGGCAAAAGCTTTGATCTTTGTTCATAAAGAGAGTGTTTTTGTTGATTTGGAGGGTTCATCTTTGGGGTTTTGGGTAATGGCATGCATAGGCTTCATCACAAGTTTTAGCTTAATCGATTTAGGCCTTCATAGCAATGTAAGCCCTTTCCCTACTCTTAGATATTAACTATGAAGTTAAATGTTCATGTTGCAAATTTGGGTTTGATCATTGGGTATGATTTGTGCTATCATGTCATGCAAGTTTATGAAGTCATCATCTTGATCTTATGAGCTAAAAGCTACAACCTTTATGTTGAAATGTTGCATTATGCAACATGAGAACCTTCATACCTTTTATGTCAACTTGCATATGAAGTCATAACCCTTATATGATGATATATGCGAGTTTCTAGTCATCATTCCATGTCATTTGTCACCATGATTCGCTTATGTTGCAAGTTTGGGTTTATGCATGTCTTTGTGAGGCTTAAGAATGTAACATGCAAGCTAATGAACACATTTGTGCCTCATTTGCCACCATGATTAACTTGTGGCTTAATATCCATTTTTGTCATGCCTTTGTCAAGTCTCTTCTTTTAGTCCATTACGTTGTTGCGAACGTATATGCGAGTTTAAAAGCGTTGGGGTCACATTATGGGGGAAATATAATGACATGAACATGATTTGGGTAAATGGGTATAAACATGACAACGTGTAACGTTAAATATGACATGTGTTTATACTTGAAAACACGACTTGAAACATAACATGAAAGTTGACATGTAAGTATGCATAAAAACATAAGCTTGGGAATTTACCTATTAAGTTAGGTCTACCCATTAGGAATTTACCTATTAAGTTAGGTCTACCCAATTGCTTGAAAACTTGAATATGAACATGACACTAGACTAAACATGAAAGTGGCCAACTCGAGGTTGGGTTGAGTTTGCAACATAAAGCTACCCGGAACCGACCGGCCTAACTAGTAGTTGCATACAATAAGACCCAATGTGAGAAGTTGGTCATGTTGTGCTTGAACCCGAGGTTAGACCAAGTTGTGGTGTAAAGCTACCCGGAACCGACTGGCTTAACTAGTAACCACAACAAAGTCTAATGTGAGAGGTTGGGGTGCATTAAGTAATTAATGCCACATGATAGGGTTAAGTTAATTTGATTAATGACTCTTAATAAAATATGACATGGACAAACGGGTTAAGTAAATTGATTAGGCTAATGATACTTAACAAAACATGACAAGGTTGGGTAGGTTAAGTAACTCGATTTGCCTAATGACACTTAACCATTTTTATACGACTAGTGGACGGGGGTTAAGTTAACCAACACTTAATCAATCCAACGCGATAACTTGGTAAGGTTAAGTAAGTTTTCTTAATGACGCTTAACCGAAAAATACGGTTAACGAATGGGGTTAAGATTAGACTCAGCTAGTCTAAACATGGAAATCGGATCGGGTTAAGTTAGCCTAGACTTAATTAATCCCACTTGGTAGTTTAATGGGGTTAAGTTAAACACTTAACTAATCTAAACATGATGAATTGATGTGGTTAAGTGACCTATACTTAACCAATCTAACTCGTGAATTTATTGAGGTTAAGTTAACCTATACTTAACCGATCTAACGTGAAAACATGATAAGGCTAAGTCACGAATCGCTTGAATACACTTGACCGATTTGACTGAGTAAATTGATAGGGTCAAGTTAATATATACTTAACCAATCTAGAATGATAATTGGACGAGGTTAAGTCGTGAATTGCTTAATACATACTTAACCAACGTGAGCATGGTTTGTAGGGTTAAGTCTTGGACTTGGATACTTAGCCAATTTTGACATGATTTGAAGACGGGTTAAGTCTTGGACTTGGATACTTAGCCAATTTTGACATGATTGGTAGACGGGTTAAGTCACGAACTTGAGTGACACTTAATCCATTATGTAAACCCTAGTTCTGAGGATAGGGGATAACCGTAGTTAACAAGGATAACGGGAATAAGGCTAAGTGGTAAACCTTAGTTGAGGAATAACTAAGTAATGATTCTTAGTCAAGGAAATTTAGACCAGTTCATAGATAGATGAGTAACCTGATACGGTAGGTCATCGTTTAAGTATACGAGTAAGAGCAAGTATCTGATTTAGATAAAGGCTCCAGCGAACTGGGTAACGAAGCAGCGGCTTCGGGGAACGTGAGGGTATTCTTGGTATCCCTCTATGAGCTGCCAGGTGATTATACTAGGCTCATGAGAGGTTAAGGTCTGCGTTAGAAGAACCAAGAGTATGCCTTGGTTGCTATGCGAGCGACCTAAAGACGGGGATGGATAGGGGATAGTCGACGATACACGGTCGTACCCTAGATAGCATTTCGTCAGACTACCTACCATCTTTGGTCAAGCGTGTACGTACGGAAAGGCAGAGAACACCCAATAGACCATAATTGCTATCTAATTATGGTTGCGGTAAGGCAAGGATTGTGGGTTGGCCAGTAGTGTGTTCTCATACAGGATTTATCCTGTCTTGTCTTTCACTAGTTGAGGGATTGGTCGCGTGGGACCATAGCCACGTATAGAAAAACAGACCTTAGCATCTGCATCGGCAGATAAATTGTAAGCTCCCGACCGAGTCCTGTATTTCTTGGTCTGCCCTGTGACAGGACTCGGGTGGCATGATGTGATACATGTGCACACAGTCATGGAAAACGATTCACGATGAATGCGTGGGAAAAAGGGTGCGGTTGGTGGTTAGCGTAATCCCTAGTGGCCCTAGGTGGTTGAACCCAAACCGAGATACGAAAACGTGCAATAGGTAAGCGTAATCCCTAGTAGCCCTGGGTAGCATAAGTCCTAGTTGTACAGACGATAATTCATGTTGGAAGACCCTAGCTAGGTTTAGGGTAACAGTCCAAACCGGTCTTAAGGATCATGGAACTATGTCAAAGTAGTATAGAATCTCATGGGAAAGCCCGTATGGTCTACGGCAAGGGGCTGAACATTTACATGGAATAAAATATACGAGTAGAGTAACCTATATATGCAATATACTAGGTTGACATGGACCATTACACGACTTTTGAGTAAGGGTCATTCATGGTTAACACATGATATGGTGGGGATACTAGTACGGTAGGTGCAGAGCGGGCATACAGGATAGACACCATGGGACGTTACACGTGATAGATATCTTGGGGATATTATACTTGATAGAAACTTGACGATGTGATACCTTGTTTTATCTTGACATCGTAATTTATCATGACACCTTAGTTTACCTGAGTTCAGTAGCTCATCCTGTTATTCTGATTTAGCTTATCTATCTTATTATCATGCTTATGTTCATCTCAGTTTCTCATGACAGTTAACTTTACTAGTTTTTATACTAATAGTAGATAGGGCTTACTCAGTCTTTTTGACTGACCCGTTTTGTTTCGCCTCTTTTCTTCCGTTCCCCCCCAGGTTACATGGAGGAAATACTGTTGTTTAGTTCGGACTTCTCCTGCTTGAAGGTCATCATGGATGGCTTGGACTTTTCTTGGCTATGGCTACTTTACTGTTTTTACTTGGGGAATAATTTATGAAAATGTCTTTATGCTTCTTTACTATTGCAAGACAGGTTTTGATGTACTCTGATGTAAAAGGCTTTAGACCTTATTTATTCATGATTATGAAAGTTTGATTTTACTTCCGCTATTTTATATGTTCTGTCTTGTGATATTTCTGTGCATGTTTACCAATAATGCCCCTTTAAAGCTAGTGCATTCCTTTGTGAGTGACCCTAGCGGAGGCGGGGTGTTACAGTCTTGCTACCATCACCTTGCCCCTCAGGTCATAATGACCCTACTGCACTGATAAGTAGCCCATCATTCCTTTTAGTGGTGAATCGAAGTTATGAACGTCGACAACTCCTTAGCACACGTCCCGCAGCAAAGTCCAACCATGAAGTGAACTCGTTGGTTCCCAACTGGTTCCGGGATCCTGAGCTCTAACTTCCACTATTGGACTACCTTTGCATCTCGGGTTATTGGTCAATACTGGGTCGGGTCGGGTTCTTCCTCAGGTCATCGGTTCGGGTCGGTGTACTTTATCCGTTCGGGTTGGGTCCCCCTTCTGATGCGGTTCGGGTCGGCATTCCTCTGGGTTCGAGTCAGCTGCTTCTTCTTCTTCGGGTCGGGTCGGTGCTTCCTTTCGGGTCAGGTCGGGTCCTTCTTGGTTCGTGCTTTCGATCCATCTTCATGCTCCCCTTCATATGCTCCTATCCGATCCGCTTTCGTGCTCCTGCTCTGATTCGCCTTTGTGTTTCCGATCCGATCCGTCCTCTTCGATCCGATCCGTCCTTCTCGATCCGATCCGTTTTCCTCTATCCGATCCAATCCCAGTTCAGCTAGCGTGGCCCTCCTTTTTGCCACTTTTCCCAAGTGTTGGGTTCCGATCCGATCAGATTCTTTGCTCAGTTCTACATATCCGATCCGAGCCCCCTTATCCGATCCGATCCGAACCCTGCACTGTTTTCTGAAACTGTTCCAGCAAGTGTTTACGCCATTCGACGACGTTTTCGACCATTCTAACTAGTGAAATCAATCACAAAGCATTTCATACAGTCATAGCAACATTCATAATCAACCACAAACATCAAAACATCCATATGATAGGTTAAAATGGATCAAACATACCCAAAATCCCATATTTCCCCTTAAGCATGTTTAGGTGAAACTAATGATAGGATTAGCAAAACTTAACCAAACTAACCCAAATTCATATCAGAGGTCTAAAACATCATTTAGGGATTTATGAACATTTTTCCCGAATTTTACCATGCCTAAATTCGCTAATTAGCACTAATTACCCTTAACTAGCCATAATTAGTGTAAAACTATGCAAATCACTCACCTTAGCCACAAAATAAACTAAGATCCGAAATAAATCTCTACTTTGATGTGAATCTCTATGCTAAACAGCAGCCCCACTGTTAATTTGGTGAAGATCTTCCTTGATTAGGAGTTGCTAAGCCAAATCCTTGACCAAAAGATGATTTGGAGGTGATTTAGAGGTTAGAGGCCATTTTTAGGGTTCCTTGGTGATAAGTGGAGGCTAGAAAACTGAAATGGAATGATTCTCCATCTCATTTCAGCCCTCCCATAACCCTAATCCCGAAATGGGTTATGGGCCTACTCGCTAATCACCCGATTTGGCCCGGTTAAGCAGTTTTTCAACCTCCAAACCTTGTTTCAGCCATATCTTCCAAACGGTAAGTCCGTTTGGCTATTATGACCACTCTACGGAAAGAGAAACCATCAAACGAATCAAATGGAAGTGGTTTCAAGTCAAAATTCCTTTCCAATCAAAAGTTATGGACAAAACAGTACCAACTAGGGGCAAAATGGTCATTTAAAAATCGACAAAAATCATGAACATGGGAAATGACTCTAATAGATGTTTCCCAAAGTTATATGACCATAGGACTTCACATGGGAAAGAAATAAATATTCTACGATCCTCCGATGCGTAGAACGCGGGTCATTACAAGTGGCGTCAGTGGTTTTACACGCCCTGACAAGTTTGACTTATGTGGTTGTTGCTGTTGCGAGGCGCCTCGGTTAGATCAGACGATCCGGGTCCGATGGAGTCATTCGTTGGCTCGTTGACGCCCCAAAGGGCGAGGAAACGTAGTGTTCAGGTATAATAATCCACTTTGGTGGACCGGCCCTGACGATCCAAGGGGCAGTTGCGGCTGTTCCTGAGACTCGGGCTAGAGCGTCTCAAATTCGGTAAGGACTATCTTTTGCCTTGGTTCATGATGGAAATCCAATTTCCAAATACGTGACTATGTGGTTTTGATTGTATACCTATATATGGCGACATAGTGGTATGGGGCATTAATGCCGTCTATGATTGATATTTATGATTTGAAATTGTTTTTGAAACACATAAACACTAGTAATAATATCAAAAGCTTTTGTTTATTCTTATCAAGCATATCTTGGCCATTATGAGGTAAAAACTCTATCCTCCGGTTTGCGTTGCATTGTGTGATGGGAACTGAGTCTTATAATGGCTTCATTTTTATAAAAAGCATTGCGATGTTTAAAAGAAATATTTTTTTTTAAAGCACTGGCAATCCAATGGAGTAAACCCATTCCACGAAAGTGGCGTGGTCCTGTGATTAGCCATATTATAAATGTGTTGAGTAGATTTCTCATACCAGTCCCATGACTGACTCGTAGTTTGTTTCACTTTCAAACTCAGGTGCCCCTTTTTCTACACGGGCAACCTTGTATTCAGGTTTAGCTAGCTCTTTCTAGATAGCATGCTGAAGATGGATTCTATTATTTATCTCTTTTTATGCTGTTCAGCTCCTATTGTACATATTTTGTTTGTTTCCGCTGTAGACATTTATGTATAGCTGAACTGTATTTGTACTAAGTATGATCCTGTATACTGTGTAACTCTGATGATTACGTTTATCCAGTGTATTCTATTGTACATTATCTAGTGTATTTATTTAATTCTGTTCTGCTATTATCTATTTCTGTGTTATATTCCAAAGATTACCCTTGTCTCCGTCTGTATGGGAAATGGGGTCGTCACATCGTGGTATCAGAGCTTTGGTTAAGCTTAGTTCTGGAATATAACATATTAACGAACTCGTCAGAAATAGAACCAGTAGTGTTCTAGGACGAGTAACTCATTACAGATAGGAACAGTAATATCCTAGTATGAGTAGCAGAAGGAAATAACACCTCGATAGATACATTTACATTCAAGTATATGTTTCTATGTTTTAAAATATCTTTTCTGTTGACCTGACACTTGATCTGCTATTTGCAGAAGAACTAGAAGATGAGTGCCAGAAACAGAAGAAGTGATACTGACCCGGATATTGAAGCCCTATATATGAAATATAGAAATCTGGGTGGAAAGCCGTTCTCGGGCGAAGAATCTATTATGAGAACGCAAGCATGTATTCGTTCGGCAGAGAAAATCTTTAAAGGATTAAAGATGAGGGATGACCAGAAAAGATTACTGGCCTCCTGGGCACTCAAAGACGAAGCTTTGTTCTGGTGGGATTCAGTTATTAAGAATAATCCAGAAGGTGATATCACCTGGGATAGATTCAAAGTGATTTTCCTAGAAATATTTACTCCTCCTAAAGCAATTGAACGGTTGTGTGATGAATTTTCTTATCTGATACAAGGAGATATGACCATTCTCGAATATCATAAGAAATTCAATGAACTTTCTCACTTTGCTCCTCATCTAATTAAAAATCCGAAGAGGAAGAATTTGAGATTTATCAACGGGCTTCAAAGAAAATATCAGAACAGTGTAATGAGGAACGTGAAGCTTCCTTTCTCTGAAATGATATACATGGCTTACCAGTACGAAGATCTAGACAAGAAAGGTATGCTACAGTACGAAGAGGAAGTCAGCCCTAGTAATAAAGTTGAATTAGAAACTGATCGTCTTGAGGCCATTACGATGTCTGAGATCAGTAAGAAGCCCAGTGCTAAGAGAAAAAGGGCTAAATCTGAGAAGGAACCAGTAAAGACCGCCACTTGCTCTAACTGCCATCTGAAAGGGCATTTGTCGATAAACTGCGGACCCTTAAAGAAGCGATTAAAAGGTGGACTTCAATCCAAAGAAGGACTTCAAGCGAATAGAAAATGCAATCTCTGCCATCAGGCTGGTCACGTAAAGCAAGATTGCTGGCAGTTAAAAAAGACTGAAAAAGTTCAAGTGAATGAAGTAGCAGAAACTTTTGATCCCTCAGCTAGTCAGGGAAGACCAGATGTTTTAGAAGGCACACTAACTGTCAAAGATATTCCTATTAAAGTACTGTTTGACACCGGCGCATCGCGAAGCTTTGTTTCAAAGAATGCAGCTAAGAAATTGGATTTGAATTTGAAAAGGCTCAAGGAACCAATGACTGTCCAGAATCCGGTCGGGGGTTTCATTGATCTCAGTTGGGTTTGTGGAGTGTCGGTTTCCTTTTCTCGTTATCGGTTTCCTACCATCGCGGTCATCATGAATTTTAAAGAGTTTGATCTTATCTTAGGGTTAGACTGGTTGACCAAATATGAAGCTGAAGTTAAATGCGCCGACAGAGTCATAAAGGCGAAGATAAAATCAGGTGATTATATAACCATTCCCTGTGAAGGTCAGAATTCTAATAGAAAGGATTTCTGGGCAGCGTTGGATGTTTCTCCAGCTCAAATAGAAAATATCCCAGAAGTCACAGAGAATATTCCTGACCTCATCAAAGATATTCCTATCGTCAAAAATTACGCGGATGTGTTTGAAAAAGTTGTTCGCTTACCTCCGCAGAGAGAAATTGATTTCAAAATTGCTTTAATTCCGAATGCAAGGCCGGTAGTTCACGCTATTCGTAGAATGTCCTTGAAAGAGAAAGAAGAACTTGACAATCAAACACGACAGCTTGTATGGAAGGATCTGATCAGGCCTAGTTTCTCGGATTGGGGTGCGGCAGTGGTGTTTGCCCAAAATCTGACGGTACTCTGCGTCTATGTGTGGATTATCGTGATTTGAACAAGCAGACCATAAAGAACAAATATCCATTGCCGCGGATTGATGATTTGTTGGATCGATTAAATGGCGCACAAGTATTTTCACGAATAGACCTAGCTACAGGTTTCCATCAACTTCGAATTGCCGAAGAGTGTGTTCCAATGACAGCATTCAGAGGTCCCGACCTATTCTATGAGTGGTTAGTAATGCCCTTCGGCTTATGTAACGCTCCAGCCTATTTCGTCGTTCTAATGAACAAAGTATTCAGAGGAGTATTGAATAAATTTGTTCTGGTTTTCAATGATGATATCCTTATCTTCTCTAAGTCAGAAAGCGAGCACGAAAAACATTTGGAACAGGTGTTAGAAATTCTCAGAAAGAATGTGTTGAAAGAAAAGTTTTCCAAATGTATACTCTGGCAAGAAGAAGTGAAATTTCTGGGCCATGTCGTATCGAAAGAAGGAATTGCTGTGGATCCAAGTAAAATCACGGCTATTCAAAACTGGAAACAACCAAGTACTCCTACAGAAGTCCGCAGTTTTCTCGGATTGGCTAGTTATTACCGGAAGTTCGTTAAAAACTTTTCGAAGATATCTGGTCACTTAACGAAGCTTACAAAGAAGCAATCTAAATCCAAATCGACTCCAGAAAGTGAAGAGGCTTTTGAAGAGCTAAAGTTAAGATTAACAACTGCTCCAGTGTTAACCATCATCGATGGCAATCAGGATTTGAAAGTCTGGACAGATGCTTCCAGAGAGGGCCTTGGCGCAGTGTTAATGCAAAGAGGTCAAGTGATTGCTTATGCTAGCCGTCAGCTGAAGCCGCACGAGAAAAACTACGTAACTCATGATCTTGAGTTATTGGCTATAGTATTCGCCTTGAAAATCCGGAGACACTATCTTGTGGGTGAGGAATTCAAACTGTATACAGACCATCAGTCGTTAAAGTATCTATTCACCCAGAAAGATTTGAATCTGAGGCAGCAACGTTAGCTAGAGTTCCTTGCAGCATACGATTTCGAGATTATATACACTCCAGGGAAAGCCAATGTCGTGGCCGATGCGTTAAGCCGAAGGAATGTAATGATCGCCAGCTTTATTATTACGACTTCCTTGATTGACAAAATATCTATTCTTCAGAAGGAGGATAACTTTATTAAGGATATGATCAAAAGGATTCAGAAAGGCGAACCCTCTTGTTTTCAAATAGATAACGACGAGACCCTGAGATTGAAAGGAAGGATTTGTGTTCCTGACATCCCAGAGTTAAAAAGGGAAGTGTTAGACGAGTGTCACAAGTTCAAGCTGAGTATCCATCCTAGTGTGGCCAAAATGTACAACGATCTCAAGCGAACATTCTGGTGGAAGGCTATGAAAAGAGACGTTTCAGTATATGTTAGCCGATGCCCTACTTGCCAGCTAGTCAAGAGCGACCAACAGAAACTGGCTGGATTGTTATAACCGTTAGACATTCCTGGTTGGAAGTGGGAACATATTTCCATGGACTTCATTGATGGTTTGCCAAGAACCAGAAAAGGAAATGACAGTATTTGGGTGATCGTAGATCGCTTCACGAAGACCGCCCATTTCATACCTGTCAGATCAAACATAACTGCTCATAGTCTGGCGCAGATATATTTCAAGGAAATAGTTAGACTATATGGAGTGCCGCTCAGTATAGTTAGTGATAGAGATACAATATTCACTAGCAAATTCTGGGAGGCATTTCAAGTCGAGATGGGAACGAAGTTGAACATGAGCACCGCTTATCATCCTCAGACAGACAGTCAGACTGAGAGGGTGAATCGTATTTTAGAAGATCTATTGCGGGCTTGTGTTCTAGATTTTGGTGGATCATGGGAAGACCATCTGCATTTGGCTGAATTCTCATATAATAACAGCTACCAGGCGATCCTGACAATGTCGCCATTCGAAGCATTATATGGTAGACCGTGCCGATCTCCTGCTTGTTGGGTCGAACCCGGCGATAGACTTGTATTGGGGCCCGATATGATCCGAGAAGCTGCCGACAAAGTCAACTTTATTAAGAAGCGATTACTTGCCGCTCAAAGCCGACAAAAGAGCTATGCCGATAGAAGAAGAAGAGATTTATCCTTTGCTGTTGGCGACTATGTATATCTGAAAGTATCGCCGATGAGAGGAGTTATCCGGCTCGGTAAAACTGGGAAGTTGGCACCCAAATTCATTGGTCCGTTTCCTATTCTTGAACGGATCGGAACTCTCGCTTATAGAATTAAACTGCCTGATTGGTTGCCTAGAGTTCATGATGTATTTCACATATCTCAACTTTGAAAGCACGTTCATGATCCAGACTTGATCGTGGAAGAAGCAGCTCAACAGGATATTGAAATTACCCCTGAATTGGCTGTGAGAAGAGAGCCGCTAAAGATCATCGGCAAAGAGACCAAAGAACTGAGGAACAAGAAGGTTCACTTGGTCAAAGTGCAATGGAGTGGAGATCCGCGAGATTGTACTTGGGAAACTGAGGAGAGCATTCAGAAAGCCTATCCTAAGTGTCGAGTAGATATCTCTGATTGACTCCGGTGCAAGGTACATTTGCCATACTTTGCATTACCATTTAATTCTCTACTCTGTTGTTATTTTCCTTCCATGGATGTGCACTTTTAATTTTATAGTCTGAATGGTTTTAAAAGGGTATAGAAATTGATTAGTATATTTTTGAAAAGTTAAAAACAATTTGATTGTTGTTTGTGTTGTGTGATAGTAGATTTGATTAATTAAAATTATTAAAACGATAGTTAATTTAATCCATAATACAATGAATGGTAGAATTTATTCGATTAAATCACACATTGAACTGATTAGAAAATAGATAGAAATATATACTTGTGCATTATATATGTTTGAACAGGTAAATGGATTAGCTGTTGAGTAAAGATTTTATTTGCGTGCCCGACAAATAGGTAAACCTTAATGAGTTGGATGCGAAATATTATTATATCAACTCCTGTGAATGCCATTGGATGCGGAGTGCTGGTTATTCTGTGTGTAATAATAAACGTCGTCATAGGATAGTAACAATTAACTTTGAACTACATTACATGGCATACTTCTGGAAGATAGGCATACTTCATCATATACCACATAAGCATTTGGAGCTTGCGTGATGATGTGGAAGATTTACCATACGAGCGAGAGGCTTGTATGACGATGACTATATTTTACAGGTTGAACTGATGACTGATATGGACAATTTAAATTGTAACGATTAAATTGCCAGATTAATAAAAACTCCACACGGGTCTAGAGTTGACAATAATCACGTCTCTCTAGTTATTAGATACGGCACATGGACTATTTATTTCCCACACGGGACGAGGTGACGAGGATCTATCCTCTGGAGCATTTAAAATACACACTCCCTCAGGCTTTGACAGGGTGACGAGAATTTATTCTCTAGAGTTATTATTTATACACGCTCCCCTGTAAACACTAGAATATATCACTATAAATATGTGTATGCTTATTAGGATTTATTGGGTACCTAATACGGCCCAATAAATTTCCAAACCTCTCCCCGTACAAAGGAGGTTATGGCGAAATTTTTCGAAAATTCCGTGTGTTAGCCAAATTTTTGAAGAATTTGAAAATTCTCAGAAACTGAGAAGTTGGAGAATGGAAGCCAGATTGAATGTAGAGTTGATTAATCAAACCACTTTCGACTTTGTTCCTTTTCGGGGACGAAAAGTTTTAAGTGGGGGAGATTGTAACGACCCAGAAAATCTGAACCAATTTAAAAAATTTTAATTGGCTAAAATAATGGATTTTAGATATTTAAAATAAATATTTTAAATAATAGTAATGAAAAGTGAGTTTGAATCGATGTTTGAAAATGAATATAATTAATACTAATTATAATCAAGGCCTGAAATGGCGCTGCAGTTCCAAAAATTGAATTCAAACTTTGTCGGACTGTACCGGGTGCAAAACAAAACGGATTTGAGTGAAACCAAAAATATTTAAATCTGTTAGCGAATACCTTTCTAACGAATCTGAAAAATCGAAGTTTCATAGCGGAAAGCAAAAGTTATGGCCAAATGAATTTTCAGAAAGGTCGCTATGGAATTTATATAGCCCGTGAAATTGGCCATTTTGCAAACGACCTCGGAATTCGACGAAACCACTTTTGTTGGATCCGGGATGTGAAATTATTGCTAGGTTTCAAATTTCATAATTTTTGAAGCTAGTATGTGAGTGTGGCAAAGGAAAACGTGTTTTGGTCAATTATAGTTAAATTGGATCAACTAGAAATGGGCCTTTTTGCAAACGGTCTCAGAATTCGACGAAACTAGTTTTGTTGGGACCGTATCGTCAAAACATAGCTAGATTTATTTTTCTGGGATTTTTCGAATCAGTTTGTGGCCCTGGCAAATTGAAATGTACGTTCAAATCAAATATTGAATGTTATATATTTTAATTTGAAGGAAAACTGACTGAAATAGTCGAATGGGCCTACGAAACATATCCCATTGTGTTTGGAATGCAGGTAAAATACTAGGGACGACAGTCGTTGGGTTTGGATTGGTTGTCGTGTCAGAAAACCCCTTTTTAAAACCATCGGCCAATAGAATTATTTCTTTCATAAATTAAATAAAATCAAAAAAATAAAAAAAAAACCTGGCCCATCGCGATCGACGACGCCGAACGCTCCTCCTTTCCCGTCCATTTTCTGGCGAATCCACGCCGAATTAGCGCCCACTCATTTGGAGCTTTTTGAAGATCTCGCCTCCCTCTTCAAATCCATACCCGTCTGGACCTTCCTGGTGGCGCCGTCATCGAGTTCTGCGCCTGAGAAGTCCGCCGCCGTCGAGCCTGAAATCGACACCACCGCAGATCCAAGCTGGCAGTGACCTACCTCGCTGGGAAGCCCTCTCGTAGCTCTAGGCCGTGGTACCCTCTGATCGACGCAACACTACGCGGATTGGAAGCAAAAATCAAACCTAGTTTTGAACGTTTTATTGAAGGTACGACTATATATATTTTCAACAGTTTTAACACCTTTAAACCATTGCAAACTTTGAAAAATCATATCTTTTTCGTGTGTTGGCGAAATTCAGTGAAACAAGAGATAGTGGACTTGTGTGGACGTCTTCTACATTCTAGAAGAGAACGCATATTTTTCTGAGCCTTCTGCTATTTTTGGTGGAGTGGAACCCAATGTGAGATTTATAATTTATAAACGATATGGAAAACGACGATGTATAAATTATATGATCGATGTATGAGTTATATAAGCATTGTACACCTTATGTATAGCGTTGTATAAGTTGTAAGTTCGTTGTATAAGTTATATATGCGTTAAAAAAAATTATATATGTGTTGAAATAGAAGTGAATTGCTATATATATATATATATATATATATATATATATATATATACACACACCCCTCGTCCACAAACCATGGATTATATTTATTGGTTGAGATTGGTGTGAAAATTGATTGATAGTGAATGGTTGGTTGGAATTGTTTGTGGTTGATATTGATTGATTGTGGTTGAAAAATACCCGTTTGTGGTTGAGAAATATTTGGTTGAAACCACATAGGATTAGTTTGTGGAAATGAAATAAATATACATGCCGCCTGCGTGCGAACTAGATGCATGATTCCCCATTGTCAAAACACCGCGAGGTTTTAAGGTAGAGTGAGGAGCCGTACTAGGGACGGTCCCGGTTTTAACTACCCTGTCGTTATGCTGCCGAAATTTTGAATAATATTCATGTGTTTGAATTATTTTCATTTGTTGAAACTATATTTATTCGTTGAATAGAAAACCTTCATGTGTTGAGTCGATATTCATTCGTTGAATAGAAATTTATGTGTTGAATGGTATTTGTGTTTTAAATATAAAAATCACATTTTTATCTATATATATAAACTATAGAAAACCTTCATGTGTTGAATCGATATTCATTCGTTGAATTGAAATTCATGTGTTGAATGGTGTTCGTGTTTTGAATATAAAAATCACATTTTTATCTATATATTTAAACTATAGAAAACCTTCATGTGTTGAATCGATATTCATTCGTTGAATTGAAATTCATGTGTTGAATGGTATTCATATTTTGAAATAAATTGTTTTATAATAAAAATCCTATTTTTATTACCTATATGAACTATATAAAATAATCTCGTTTTGAAAGAAATTGTTTTATAATAAAAATCCTATTTTTATTACCAATATGAACTATATAAAATAATAGTGTTTTTGAAATGAATTGTTTTACAATAAAAAAAAATCACATTTTCATTAAATACTTGTTAAATATAGTGAGGTGTTGAAATAGAAGACAGTTAGATAAAAATATCATTTTTATCAAATGTATGAAAAGAATATAGCTTTGAAATCGAAGAATCGATATATGTATAAATAGAATTAAAATATATCGAATAACGACGCTGCAGTTCGTATTTTGAAACCGTGATTTCAAACAATTATACCGGGAGATCCGACCATCGGATTTTCCTGAAATCGCAACCTTGGGTTCGCTTTGGAAATATCTTTCCAACGACACCAACTTTGTAAAAATCCAACGGTTGGATTGTCTGGAATGTTTAATTCAAATCTGAAGAAAAACAGCGCCAGAATCGATTATATATATAAATATAATTATATTTAATCGAATAACGACGCCATAGTTCGTATTTTGAAATCGAAACTTTAAACGATTGTTCCGGGAGATCCGACCGTCGGATTTTCCCGAAACTAGAACCGTTGGATTCGTTTTGAAAAGATATTTCTAATGATATAAATTTTTTGAAGATCCAACGGTTAGATTTTCAGATATGTGTAAATCAAATCTGAAGAAAAACAGCGCCACGGTCGGGTTACGGCCCGAAGCGTCGTTTTGAATAAATTGGTTATTTTAAAATAAATAAAAATAGCGATAAATCATTATAAAATATTATAAACGATATGGATGTGAAATTTAGATACTAACTGAAGGTTGGCTAAGTCGAATGGTTTTCTGGGTGTTGATCTGATGTTGGTTTCGACCTTCGGGGTTAATATTTGGGAAATCGTTCTCTTACTGATTGACGGTTAGTGACTAATGAATTGAAATGATGTGTGTGTATGTAAGTGTTGCACTTGTTTATTATATATACGAGTTGCTCAGAAAGACCAGGTTTATACCAATCTGAATAACTGAATCGACGATAAGAAATCGAAGATGAAGACGGTGGTCGAAGACCGGAGATCTTCACCTCGTTTGGATGGTAACCGAGGTCCTGATTGGGAGGCATCCCGAAATATGGATAATGAGTGGTGATCGTCCAGACGTACGTGGTGATCGATGGGTTTGCGAGGTATATAGTGCCTCCGGTTTCGTTCAGACCCAGAACGGACTTGCAAATGGACAGTGTGTCTGACATTGGAATTTATTCTTTGTGATTGATAGCCATTAGTTGCACGGTGTGAATTGCCTGTGTGGCATGCTAAGATGCAGTGATCAGGGCTTCTGTTGAAAAGCAAAGTCTTGTGGTGATGATCAAAGCACCGCCTGTGTGGCGTAGCTTTGTGTATAACGTGAAATCACGAGCCTCACACCCTGGTATGAACCAGAAATGGGAGCGGGACCTCAGGGAGGGCATGCGTTTCCTTCTAGCTAGGAGTGGCGTCAGTGGTTTTACACGCCCTGACGAGTTTGACTTATGTGGTTGTTGCTGTTGCGAGGCGCCTCGGTTAGATCGGACGATCCGGGTCCGATGGAGTCATTCGTTGGCTCGTTGACGCCCCAAAGGGCGGGGAAACGTAGTGTTCAGGTATACTAATCCACTTCGGTGGACCGGCCCTGACGATCCAAGGGGCAGTTGTGGCTGTTCGTGAGACACGGGCTAGAGCATCTCGAATTCGGTAAGGACTATCTTTTGCCTTGGTTCATGACGGAAATCCAATTTCCAAATACGTGACTGTGCGGTTTTGATTGTATACCTATATATGGCGACATAGTGGTATGGGGCATTTATGCCGTCTATGATTGATATTTATGATTTGAAATTGTTTTTGAAACACATAAAAACTAGTAATAATATCAAAAGCTTTTGTTTATTTGTATCAAGCATATCTTGGCCATTATAAGGTAAAAACTCTATCCTCCGGTTTGCGTTGCATTGTGTGCTGGGAACTGAGTCTTATAATGGCTTCATTTTTATAAAAAGCATTGCGATGTTTAAAAGAAAGATTTGTTTTTAAAGCACTGGCAATCCAATGGAGTAAACCCATTCCACGAAAGTGGCGTGGTCCTGTGATTAGCCATATTATAAATGTGTTGAGTAGATTTCTCATACCAGTCCCATGACTGACTCGTAGTTTATTTCACTTTCAAACTCAGGTGCCCCTTTTTCTACACGGGCAGCCTTGTATTCAGGTTTAGCTGGCTCTTTCTGGATAGCTGGAGTTGAAGATGGATTCTATTATTTATCTCTTTTTATGCTGTTCAGCTCCTATTGTACATATTTTGTTTGTTTCCGATGTAGACATTTATGTATAGCTGAACTGTATTTGTACTAAGTATGATCCTGTATACTATGTAACTCTGATGATTACGTTTATCCTGTGTATTCTATTGTACATTATCTGGTGTATTTATTTAATTCTGTTCTGCTATTATCTGTTTCTGTGTTATATTCCAAAGATTACCCTTGTCTCCGTCTATACGGGAAATGGGGTCGTCACAATTTCTCCATCTTGATCGGCATCTCCAACATTTTCGTATTTGTTGGTCGGAATGGTTTTCGAATATACATTCAATTCCAGTCTTTCCGAACCAACAACGACTTGGGCCAGATTTTGATAGTCGATTATTTAACTATCAAAATAAATCACTACATACAATGAAAATGAATTCGTGATTCAATATCTAGCATTAATTGGCCTCCTTAATTAACCATCAGTTAATTAAGCTTCTAAAATCTTTAATCATTCCACATTCGGAAAACCTTTCCATCTCCATTTTACTATTCAATTTCAAAACATGGTCTTAAAAACACTTAACACTTATTAACTCACTTCATTTAACCAATCCTCGCCATTAACCCGACCATCCCTTAGTCAATAATGGAGTCAATCAAGTTGGGGTATGATTACCTCTCAGACCTTAACTGAGCACCCTTATTAACTTCGGAATAGATAGAGTTCAGAATATGAATATGCTTCTTTTGCAAAATCCTATTGATTATAATAACAACACTATAGTCCATTCCTTCAAAACATTTATCTTTAAAATATACCTTTATTCGTCAATCTGAATAAATAAATAAATAAATACTTAGATGAACAATTAAATCTTGGTAAAAATAGAAACTAAATATTACTTTCCTAAACTCGACAATGTCAATTTCATTGTATAACTCCTTTTCGAAAAATCACTTATCTGATAAAGATTCCGAACTTCGGAATATTCTTCTATGAACTTGTAACACCCCGTAATTTTATAACATTAAAATTCACAAATTAAAGTATACTTAATTTTTAGAAAAGAATTAAGTGAAATGGGTTGCGCAGAGAAATATATATTGATATATATATATAAATTAAAAATTAAATAAATAAATATGCGAAAAAGTTCAAAACAACGAATTGGGAGGGGGAATAACCGAACCGGCCCATTTTTGAGGTCGACCCGAGCTTTGCTGGGTCGACTTGGGGTTAATCCAGGGTGTTTGGTTGTTAACCCGTGGGTCGATTCGCTCAAATGCAGATTTTGCATTTGATTCGTTCTCATGGTTCAGGGTTAATCGAATGGTCCTAAATAACTTATTACACCTATAAATACATCCTAATGCTAACCCTAAACCTAATTAAAATAGAATAGTTACCGTCGCCATGGAAATCAATGGAGCTCCGCTAACTAAGAAAGAAGAAAAGAAAATTCAATTATAATTCTCTCAACCCTAAAGTAAAGCAAAACTCTCTCTTTTCTTCTCTAAATTGTGAGTATGATGATCTTAACAAGATTATTATCATTTTAATTAGGTTGAGTTATGAATGGATTATGAGTAGATGATGTGAATTATCATATATGTTATTGTAAACCCCTTTTGCTATCATGTATATTGTAAATCCAATGTTATGTGATGATGATATCTTATATGTTATAAATCATGCTATGATGATGTTATGTATGTTGAAAGTTTCTATGCTAAGTTGTGATGAATCATACATGTTAAAAAGGCCATGATGTTACCATCTATGCTAGTTAGTTCATATTAATTAAATCATCATGTTTGGGTTATGTTGATCTATATGACAAGTCACATATGCAAGTTAGATTGATTAGAAAAGTTATGAACATATACCAAGACATCTATTATGACATCTAGAATTATGCTATGACATATGTGATATCCTATGCTAGTTCACACCATTATTATGTTGCCTAAAAACCCCATATGCAAGTTATGTATAGATTTGGGCTATGATCATATCATATAAATTGAGACATTTAACAAGTTGACACCTTTTGATCCTTAACATGTGTAGTTTATGCAAGTTTCACCCCTATTATGATTTGATTTATTTTAATTGTCTATATGTTGTGATAATTTATCTTTATGCTAGGTGTTAGACTATACAAGTCTAGCCTATATGACGCGTTGAATAAGCGAACGTATAAATGTGGGGTAGGGGTAATATTAAGGATTTAATATTAAAAAGTTGGGGGTGCAATTGATATGATTTTGCATGCCATAAGTGGATGGCCATAATTGAGTCAATTATGGACATCATTAAAAGTTGACTTAATTAATAATTTGAATAGGGAATTATTAAAACTGGGGTAAAAGATTTTAAGTGTTAATCAATGCTTAGGACATGAGGTTGGACTCGTTTGTGACGTAAACCTGCCCGGACCCGCCCGACAAATCCAGTGGTCACATATGTCAGCCCAATGTGAGAGGTCCTAGGCCTAAACTAAAGCATAACGGTTGTAAAGACACGAGGTTAGACTCTTTTATGGTGTAAGACTGCCCAGACCCGCCCGGCAAATCCAGCTGCCATAAATGCCAGTCTAATGTGAGAGGTCTTTATGAGGTTGTGGCCTGAATGAATTAAGAAATACTTAACCAGATAAACATGTAAGGTGGGACATGGGGGTTAAGTAGGTGCCTTGGGTGGCATGAGGAATCTAGGGGGTGCCCTTAGTGGCATGTGAAATACGATTAGTAAGACTTAACCAAACACACATGTAAATGAACATGACTAAGAGGGTTAAGTGGGATATACTAGTGACAAGCTTAGGTGGGTAGCTTGTGGGGGGCCATTTCGACCAGTATCCCAAACGTATCTTTGTGGGCTCGACCCAAGTCGAGGACGAGACACGCATGCTGGGTTCGACTGTAAGAGGCCAAAACGGGGAGCGGTGGCAACGCAAGTCCAACGGGTTTCGTATGTGTGTGTGGACCCGGGCTGGTAGGTAAGACGTTGTTGCATCGTGTAGGTATAAGCCGTGCATTCTCAAGTTGTATCGGGTTGCCACTTTAAGGGAGTGATACACCCCACTGTGGGGCCAGCACGGGTATCTACGAGTAGGGAGCCGATCGAAAGTGGGTAGTGGGGTACACCTAGTGGAGATACAGGCAGACGACACCTATGTAGTCAGCTAGGGGTACGTAAGGCTATTTATAAAGTTTCTTTGTGAAGCAAGTGGGATCAAACAATAGGGTGACTGGTGTGGTGCAGTGTAGTAATGTGCGGTGCAGTGTAGTAATCATTCGTTAGTAATTAGGTGTGCCTTTACCGTTATCTTTAACGTTATCTTAAACGCTATCTTTATCTTCCTAAGAGTTCATAGACATTTACTTGTCTTCTAGCTTATGCCTTAGTCTAGTTATTTTTATAATAGTATTGTTAGAATTATCATACTCGCCAGACTTTATGTCTGACCCCCTCTATTTCTATCCTTTTTCCCCCTCCAGGTCCTCAGGTTGGGCCCATCTCTATTGGAGTTTGATTGAATTGCTTCATCTCTCTTTTGAAAGCTTGGACCGTTGAAGTAAAGTCCAGCTTGTTATCTTTTTAATGGCTATTTATGTAATGGGATTATGTATTTTGTTTTTATGAAGATGGATATTGTACTTGGTTATGATCTATGGTTTTATGATGTAACAAACATGTTTAATTTCCGCTGCAATAAAATGAAGTTTTAGATTTCCAAGTACTATTTATTATCTGTCTTGTTGTAATTTTTCTGTTCTATATTCACTTATAACCTCCATGGAAGTTAATGCATTCCCTTTGTGAGTGACATTAATGGACGTGGGGTGTTACACGTGGTATAAGAGCTTAAGCTTACCAGAACAGATAAAAATACTTTAGAAAAATAGTTATTTTTGAAAGAAGTGTTTTCAAAAACATGTTTTAATGAGAAATTTAAAGAGAAAAGTTTTTAAGATAAACATAATCCCCAATAGTCACATATCTTTATCTTTCGAATTCTCCATTTTGAATCTTTCCTTTTTCGTTTCAGCATGGCTAAAGATCTTAATCTACCCGACGGTGTAACGATAACAGGATGGTATAGGAGGTTATTAGAGGCTAGGGCCGCTGCAGGTCCAGCCAATGTTCCTCCACCATCAGTTGCACCCGTTCCTCCACCACCAGTTGCACCCGTTCCTCCTCCTCCTCGCGTAGATACTTTTGCAAAGACGTGCAAGGAATTCAAGGCTATGGGTAGAAAACCATTTCAAGGGTCAGAAACGTTTGTGAAAGCTAGAGATTGGCTTAAGGAGGTGGAAGAATTGCTAGAAATCTTTGAAGTAGAAGAAGGGAGGAGAGTTCGTTTAGCAACTTGGTTGATGAAGGGAGAGGCCTCGTTTTGGTGGGAGGTCATTAATGGGGAGCGTCCTGTTGACTCTTGGGCGGATTTCAGACGTAGGTTCGAGGCGAAGTTTCTCTCAAGGGCGGAAGAAAATCTATATATGGAAAGGTTCTTGACATTGAAGCAAGGAAGCTCATCAGTGAAAGAATATGTCAATAAATTTAATCAGTTAGCAAGGTTTGGCTTGGACTTAGTAAACACGCCGGAGAAGAAGGCTCTAAGGTTCGGGAATGGCTTGAATGAACCATTGCAAGGGTTGGCTATGACCCACATCCCTATGGGGGCCACCTTTGAGAAGTTAGTAGAAATGGCGCTCATGCATGAGGAGAAAAGCGCTAAAGCTGATAAGGCACCCGAGAAGAAGGGGGATCAGAAGAAACCACAACAGCAAAACAAGAAGGGTGGAAAAGACAATAATGGCAAGGGAAAGAAGAAGTGCTTTAACTGTGGAACCCCAGGCCATCTCAGCAAGGATTGCCGAAAGAAAAAGAAGACAGGCTGTTTTCATTGTGGCGATGCGGGACATTTAGTGAAGGACTGCCCAAAGAAGGGGCAGAGAGCAGGAGCTACCTCGGGAGGACAGGTGCAGGCTCTTATGGCACCAGGGCAGGCAAGGGGACAAGTTCAGGCTCTCGCGGTCCCACCACTGCAAGAACGAGGTAGAACCATTTCTGTTGATAGCTTAGTGTTTCTGTTTGATCATCCTGTCCGTACCTTATTCGATTCGGGCGCATCACATTCGTTTATCTCTATATCATTAGTTGAATCACTGGACTTAAACACCAGTTTAGTAGAGGATCCCTTAGTTGTTTCGAATCCAATTGGGGGGCCAGCTTATTTGTCTATGATGTGTTTGGATTTGAAAATTTCCATACTTAGCGTTGAATTTAGATGTGATGCTTATGTGTTGGGCTTCACTGGCTATGGGCTAATTTTAGGAATGGATTGGTTATTCAGAAATGGGGCCGTTCTTGATTGTGAAAGGAGAGTAGTTAGGCTCGTGACTCGCCTTGGCAACACTCTCGAAATCTTCTGTAATCCCATAAATTCGGTTATGCTAAGTTATCTAGAATATCTTGACGCGTCTGAGGAAAATCTACGATCTGTTAGAGTGGTCCGAGAATATTCGGATGTGTTTGAGGAGGTGAAGGGCTTGCCTCCGAAGCGGGAGATAGATTTTCGAATATATCTTGTGGGTAATGCGAAACCAGTATCTTTGCCAGTACGCCACATGGCTCCACGTGAAAGGAGGGAACTCGGTAAGCAAGTGAAGGAGTTGCTTGAGAAGGGGTTCATAAGACGAAGTATATCGGAGTGGGGTGCTCCAGTAGTATTTGCCATGACGGCGGATGGGTCCCTTAGACTTTGTGTGGACTATAGAGAACTTAATAAGCTTACTAAGAAGAACAGACACCCACTACCGAGGATTGATGATCTCTTCGATCAGTTAGTTGGCGCCTCAGTGTTTTCGCAGTTGGACTTAGCCACTGGTTTCCATCAGTTGAGAGTGGCTAAGGATAGCATAGAACAGACTGCCTTTAGGACTCCGGACGGTTTCTATGAATGGCTAGTGCTGCCCTTCGGTTTGACAAACGCCCCAGCATATTTTGTTGATTTGATGAGTAGGGTGTTTAGGGAGTAGCTTAACAAATTCGTGGTAGTCTTTGTAGATGACTTCTTGATCTTTTCTAAGGATGAAGAAGAGCATGCCCTACATCTTAGGGAAGTGTTGGAGACCCTATGAGCGCATAGCCTTAAGGCTAAATTTTCTAAGTGTCACTTCTGGAGGAAGGAAGTACGGTTCTTGGGGCACATGGTTTCCAAAGAAGGGATAGCTGTAGATCCTGCGAAGGTGGTGGCCATCCAAGATTGGAAGGTTCCTAAAAATGCTACCGAAGTGAGAAGTTTCTTGGGGTTGGCTGGCTACTATAGGAAGTTTATCAAAGACTTCGCAAAGATATCAACTCCATTGACACGCTTGACGAAGAATAACCTAGTTTTCACATGGGACGTAGATTGTGATGATGCGTTCCAACGTTTGAAGAGAGCTTTGACTTCAGCCCCAGTCTTAGTATTGCCAGACGGGTGTAAGCCGTTTACCGTTTATATTGATGCTTGTGGGACAGGACTAGGCGCAGTCTTAATGCAAGAGGGCAGGGTAATAGCCTATGGTGGAAGGCAGTTGAGAGCGCATGAAAAGAATTACCCCACGCATGACCTAGAGTTGGCCGCTATCGTTTTCGCGCTTAAGTCTTTTCGTCATTATCTTCTTGGCGAGAGATTCGAATTATTCACTGACCACAAATCTTTAAAATACTTGTTCTCTCAGAAGGACTTGAACTTAAGGCAGCAAAGGTGGATGGAGTTCTTAGCATCCTACGACTTTGAAATAGCCTATACCCCTGGCAAGGGTAACGTGGTGGCAGACGCCTTAAGTAGAAAAAGATTATCCTTAAGTCCTTTGTTTGTTGAGCGGTGAAGTTTAGAATTCATTTCGATGTTTGACTTTAGACCTTCCGTTGACTTCGTACCCGATTTGCTAGCATCCTTGGAGGTCAGATCTACGCTTTTGGGACGGATTGGCGAGGCACAGCGAGACGACCCGTAGTTGGTTGAGTTAGTAGAAAAACTCAAAGGAGGGGAGTCATCAAGCCATCTCCGTAGGTATACCCTAGATGATAAGGGTTGGTTACGTAGGGACGGTATGCTTTGTGTACCAAAAGACGATGACCTAAGGAAGACTATTCTTGACGAAGCACATCATTTGAAGATGACCATTCATCCCAGCGGGGACAAGATGTACAAAGACATGAAGAGAGTTTACTTTTGGGCCGGCATGAAGAAAGACGTGGCCGAGTATGTCGCTAGATGCTTGGTATGCCAACAAGTAAAAGCAGAGCAAAAGAAACCCGGTGGGTTGCTTCACCCATTGGAGGTTCCACTATGGAAGTGGGAGAGTGTCTCGATGGATTTTGTGGATGGATTACCGCGATCGAGGAGGGGTAATACGGGGATTTGGGTTATAGTAGATAGACTTACTAAGAGCGCCCATTTCATTCCCGTGAAGAGTAAGAGGACTGCTCCATGGTTAGCTTCTGTATACGTTCCAGAGATAGTTCGTTTGCATGGTGTTCCTTCTAGCATAGTGAGCGACCGCGATCCTATTTTCACTAGCGAATTTTGGAGAAGCTTACAAGAGGCGGTAGGGACTCAGTTATGTTTGAGCACCGCATATCATCCTCAGACGGACGGCCAGACCGAGAGGGTGAATCGCGTTCTAGAGGATCTTTTGAGGCTGTGTATCCTAGACTTTGGGGGTACATGGGAAGAGCATCTTCCATTGGTTGAGTTCACATATAATAATAGCTTTCAATCCAGCATTGGTATGGCACCATTCGAAGCTCTTTATGGACGACCTTGTCGTTCACCTACATGTTGGTGGGAATCTACGGATAAGATCTTACTTGGGCCCGATATGATTAGGGAGACTTCGGAGAAGATCGACATGATTCGAAGGAGGATGAAAGCAGCGCAAGATAGGCAGAAATCTTATGCGGATAAGAGGAGGACAGATCTCGAGTTTGAAGTTGGGGACATGGTCTTTGTCAAAGTGTCTCCATTACGAAACGTTGTTCGCTTTGGGTCCGTTGGGAAATTAGCAACAAGGTTTGTAGGGCCGTTTCCTATTAAGGAGAAAATTGGACAGATGGCGTATAGAGTGGAGTTGCCCGAGAGACTTAGTGGTGTACACGACGTATTCCATGTGTCACATTTGAGGAAGTGCTTGCACGAGACCGCGGAAGTGGTAGAGCCGAGCTTGCTTAGAGAAGTGGAGATAGAGCGTGATGCGACAATTCAACGAGCTCCTACGCGCACTCTTGGGTCGGAGATTAAGAGGTTGAGGAATCGAGAGGTCAGACTAGTCAAAGTGCAATGGGGAGATGATGAGAGCAACGCTACTTGGGAGACAGAAGAGAAGATGCGTTCACGATACCCTTTTCTTTTTGAGGGTATTTCTTTTAATTTCGGATTATCGCTTAGCTTGTACTTATCTTATCTTTAGTATATCCTCTCTCTAGTATCTTTGACCTTTAGTTAGGATAATCCTATGGTTGAAACATGTGTTTGAGACATGTTATGTATGGTGGATGCAAAGTGGATGCAAATGTTTACTAGTGGTTGCTCGTGGATGCATATACACACACTATTAGGCACCAGATCGGCTCAGTCACTTCATATTTCATATTGCATATATATGGATGTATTTAGTAAAATGGATGTATAATGGTTGTATTATCATATAGTTGCTGCATTCGGGTAGATGGTTGTGCACGCATATAGAATTAATATGTATCATTAGGAATCTTTTGCATACATATTGGACGCATAGCACTTTCATGAATTGCACTAAGGAGGTCGACAGAATCAGTAGACCGCCTAATTTTGCATTAGATATGGACATATACACACACTGTGCTTATGAACATTAAAGCATTAGAAGTCTTTTAGGGACAATGGATGCTGGTGTTTGATGGTTGAGAAGATGGACGATTAGATGGTAGGATATACATTCTTCTTGACTTGGAGATTTCGGGGACGAAATCCTTTAAGGAGGGGAGAATGTAACACCCCGTAATTTTATAACATTAAAATTCACAAATTAAAGTATACTTAATTTTTAGAAAAGAATTAAGTGAAATGGGTTGCGCAGAGAAATATATATATTGATATATATATATATATATATATAAATTAAAAATTAAATAAATAAATATGCAAAAAAGTTCAAAACAGCGAATTGGGAGGGGGAATAACCGAACCGGCCCATTTTTGAGGTCGACCCAAGCTCCGCTGGGTCGACTAGGGGTTAATCCAGGGTGTTTGGCTGTCAACCCGTGGGCCGATTCGCTCAAATGCAGATTTTGCATTTGATTGGTTCTCATGGTTCAGGGTTAATCTAATGGTCCTAAATAACTTCTTACACCTATAAATACATCCTAATGCTAACCCTAAACCTAATTAAAATAGAATAGTTACCGTCGCCATGGAAATCAATGGAGCCACCGCCAACTAAGAAAGAAGAAAAGCAAATTCAATTATAATTCTCTCAACCCTAAAGCAAAGCAAAACTCTCTCTTTTCTTCTCTAAATTGTGAGTATGATGATCTTAACAAGATTATTATCATTTTAATTAGGTTGAGTTATGAATGGATTATGAGTAGATGATGTGAATTATCATATATGTTGTTGTAAACCCCTTTTGCTATCATGTATATTGTAAATCCAATGTTATGTGATGATGATATCTTATATGTTATAAATCATGCTATGATGATGTTATGTATGTTGAAAGTTTCTATGCTAAGTTGTGATGAATCATACATGTTAAAAAGGCCATGATGTTACCATCTATGCTAGTTAGTTCATATTAATTAAATCATCATGTTTGGGTTATGTTGATCTATATGACAAGTCACATATGCAAGTTAGATTAATTAGAAAAGTTATGAACATATACCAAGACATCTATTATGACATCTAGAATTATGCTATGACATATGTGATATCCTATGCTAGTTCACACCATCATTATGTTGCCTAAAAACCCCATATGCAAGTTTATGTATAGATTTGGGCTATGATCATATCATATAAATTGAGACATTTAACAAGTTGACACCTTTTGATCCTTAACATGTGTAGTTTATGCAAGTTTCACCCCTACTATGATTAGATTTATTTTAATTGTCTATATGTTGTGATAATTTATCTTTGTGCTAGGTGTTAGACTATACAAGTCTAGCCTATATTATGCGTTGAATAAGCGAACGTATAAACGTGGGGTAGGAGTAATATTAAGGATTTAATATTAAAAACTTGGGGTGCAATTGATATGATTTTGCATGCCATAAGTGGATGGCCATAATTGAGTCAATTATGGACATCATTAAAAGTTGACTTAATTAATAATTTGAATAGGGAATTATTAAAACTGGGGTAAAAGATTTTAAGTGTTAATCAATGCTTAGGACACGAGGTTGGACTCGTTTGTGACGTAAACCTACCCGAACCCGCCCGGCAAATCTAGTGGTCACAAATGTCAGCCCAATGTGGGAGGTCCTAGGCCTAAACTAAAGCATAACGGTTGTAAAGACACGAGGTTAGACTCTTTTATGGTGTAAGACTGCCCGGACCCGCCCGACAAATCCAGCTGCCATAAATGCCAGTCTAATGTGAGAGGTCTTTATGAGGTTATGGCCTGAATGAATTAAGAAATACTTAACCAGATAAACATGTAAGGTGGGACATGGGGTTTGAGTAGGTGCCTTGGGTGGCATGAGGAATCTAGGGGGTGCCCTTAGTGGCATGTGAAATACGATTAGTAAGACTTAACCAAACACACATGTAAATGAACATGACTAAGAGGGTTAAGTGGGATATACTAGTGACAAGCTTAGGTGGGTAGCTTGTGGGGGCCCATTTCGACTTGTATCCCAAACGTATCTTTGTGGGCTCGACTCAAGTCGAGGACGGGACACGCATGATGGGTTCGACTGTAAGAGGCCAAAACGGGGAGCGGTGGCAACGCAAGTCCAACGGGTTTTGTATGCGTGTGTGGACCCGGGCTGGTAGATAAGACGTTGTTGCATCGTGTAGGTATAAGCCGTGCATTCTCAAGTTGTATCGGGTTGCCACTTTAGGGGAGTGATACACCCCACTGTGGGGCCAGCACGGGTATCTACGAGTAGGGAGCCGATCGAAAGTGGGTAGTGGGGTACACCTAGCTCTGATACAGGCAGACAGCACCTATGTAGTCAGCTAGGGGTGCGTAAGGCTATTTATAAAGTTTCTGTGTGAAGCAAGTGGGATCAAACAATAGGGTGACTGGTGTGGTGCAGTGTAGTAATGTGCGGTGCAGTATAGTAATCATTCGTTAGTAATTAGGTGTGCCTTTACCGTTATCTTTAACGTTATCTTAAACGCTATCTTTATCTTCCTAAGAGTTCATAGACATTTACTTGTCTTCCAGCTTATGCCTTAGTCTAGTTATTTTGATAATAGTATTGTTAGAATTATCATACTCGTTAGACTTTATGTCTGACCCCCTCTATTTCTATCCTTTTTCCCCCCTCCATGTCCTCAGGTTGGGCCCATCTCTATTGGAGTTTGATTGAATTGCTTCATCTCTCTTTGGAAAGCTTGGACCGTTGAAGTAAAGTCCAGCTTGTTATCTTTTCAATGGCTATTTATGTAATGGGATTATGTATTTTGTTTTCATGAAGATGGATATTGTACTTGGTTATGATCTATGGTTTTATGATGTAACAAACATGTTTAATTTCCGATGCAATAAAATGAAGTTTTAGATTTCCAAGTACTATTTATTATCTGTCTTGTTGTAATTTTTCTGTTCTATATTCACTTATAACCTCCATGGAAGTTAATGCATTCCCTTTGTGAGTGACATTAATGGACGTGGGGTGTTACAGAACTCCTTTTAGACTTTCCTCACATTACAATTTTCACTTGAACTCTTGAAATCAGTTACAACATTTATTCATTTATAACTTGGCTATATATTTGCCCAGTTGGATTTTACACAAATTCGACCAACAAAATTTCTTACTAAGAATTCGTTTTAACCTTTAAATTAATATAACCTCCCTTAATGTTTTATTTAATCATTCATAAGGCATTACAATTTCATACACTACCATTAAAGGAATTAAATTCCAAGATCCAAGTTTGATTGTTAAGAAATAATCAAATTCCAATATTATTAGAAATTTAATTTGATTACTTTATTAAAAATAGTAAATTCTCCTAGAAAAGAAATAAAAATAATAATTGACTTTAAACATAATTAATGATTCAACAGATAATCGATTCCAGTTAAAAATAGTTGACTTAGTCAGATCAAGGCATGGTTAATTTGTTAATCATTTCCAATTAATCTTTATAAATCAACTAATATAATTCATTTAAATTAATTCAGTTCAGGTTATTATTTACTTATAATTTTAATGATCATAAAAAGTAATTAATTTCGATGTTCAAACAAAATCATATATGAACAGAATATTAAAAACATTCTGAATCGATTCAATATCGATATAAAAAATCTTTAATTTTTTCGATGGTACTAAAGAGGCAAATGTCTACTAAATTACCAAACCGTGAAATATTAGGCCATTTCACATTCAATAACAATATATAATCATACTGATAAGCAGTATCAATAATAGTGAGGAATCTTGTTGGATTCCTCCAACCTGCCTGTAAAGACCCGCAAATTCCCGCCCTTTGAATCGACCATAAACCACACAGGTCTGACCCAAAAGGTGAAAATCTACGAATAATTTAACTTTGGGCATACAACACATCAGAACAAAAATACAGAAGACTTTTATAACACTATGATAAATGTTACATCAGAGTACAGAATATACATATCAGAGTACATTGGAAAATAATTACAGCGGAAGAATAAATTACAATAAATGAATACATTGCAGCGGAACTAATCTCGGTGGAAGGCTATCAACACTATGGCCACAGCTTCAATCTTCAATCCAGGATCTTGTTTTATCTATCTGTCAAATAAGCTACTCGACTGCCCGTGTGGAAAGAGGGCACCCGAGTTTGCAAAGTGAAACAAACTACAGGTCAGTCGTGGGACTGGTGTGAGAATTCTACTTAACCTATATAATATAATAAGGCTAATCACAGGACCACGCCACTTTCGCGGAATGGGTTTTCTCCTATGGATTGCCAGTGCATGACTAAGGTAAAACGTCAAAATAACGCAATGCTTTTTAGAAAAATGAAACCATTATAAGACCCAAGTCCCATCACACAATGCAACGCAAACCGGAGGATAGGGTTTTACCTTATAATGATCAAAAGATGCTTGATACGAGAAACACGGTATTACATAATAATAGTGTGCAACCAATTTGAAATACATCAAAATAAATATATCAATCCTAGACGGCATGAGGGCCCCATCCCACTATGTCGCCATATATAGGTATACAATCAAAATCGCGTAATGTCATATTGGAAATTTGGGTTTCCATCTGAGTCAAGGCTAGGGAGGAGATCCTTACCGATTCGAGACACTCTAGCAAATGCCCCAGGATTGGTACTCTGTCCAACCCTTGGATCCTGCAGGGCCGGTCCATACGTTAACGCTTAATGGATTGGCAATTCCTGAACACACGCTCCCCGGTCCTTTTGGACCTATAATACGGCCAGTGGCGACCGCATAAACCGAGGCCTCGAAAAATCCAACAACCACAATGAATAAATGCCAGCGCTGGTAGGTCCCTGGCACCACTCTAGCTAGAAAGAAACGTGTGCACTCCCTGCGTTCCCTTCTCCCGTTTTAGACTCTACCGGGCTGTGAGGCTCGCGAAGTCACGATATACACAAAGCTATGCCTAAATAGACTGTGCTTTGATCATCAACCACAAGGCCTTCTTTTCAACAAAGCCTTGATCAATTGCATCTTAGCATGCCACATTGTCAGACTCTACCATATCATTGATCATCTACCAATATATATATAACCTCCAAGCTCATACGTCTTAGAGAAGGGTGTTAAACACCAAACAGAAATATATAATTAGTAGCGTTCAACAAATACAGTAGAAAAGAATACAATGTCAGACACGCAATCCATTTACAAGTCCGCTCTAGGTCTGAGTGAAACATCGTGTCCGTCGATCTCCAAATGCGTTTGGACGATCATTACCAAATACCTTGCCTTGGAAGGCCAATCCCAATTCAAGATACCAGTCATCATCATCCCAACGATGTGAAAACCTTCGGTCTTCAATCACCGTCTTCGTCTTCGACTCTTGATCGTCGTGATGATTATTCAGAATGGGTTAAACCCGGTCTTTCTGAATAACTTGCGTAATTTGGGATTAAAAACAAATATTGGAAAATCACACATTTCGTCACATCCCAGCTCAGAATATTCTTTTAATAAGATATTCGTTTTAGAAGATTCTCATTAATTTTATCAAAGATAAATATTGAGAATAAAATCTATAAATCAATTTCTAAAAATATGGAATTCCACAGAAATCCAATCAATACATAATCGATATAGATTTCTGTATCAGACTAATAGTATAAATGGAATAACGGCAAAGCCTCTTAAATTCCATATATAATATCGGTCTTCTTTTACAGAAACCCATCTCAATTATTACCAATAGAATTTCCACTTAATTCCTTTTTAATATATTAAATTGGAAGACTTTGATTTTAGAAAATGCCCTTTTAAATCTATAAAATAGATATATAAATTCCAAATAATAATCTCAATGTAAACTGGATTAAAGGATAGATGTCGTTTAAAACATCGTCCACGGTAAACCCACTTCACATCTCAATTTATTTCATATCACAAAATATAATTGCAAACGCTAGTAACCCCTTTAAAAACATATTTTAAAATAATCATAAAAATATTCTTTATATAAAAGATTCTAAATGAGAAGTATTCTTTATTTTACAAATCTTTATCTTTTACAAATATTCCTTGTTTTAACATATACTTAATTAAAAATCTATATTTTTTTAAAATATATATACTTTATATAAAAAGGATTTCTAATGTAAAAATAGTCTTATTTAAAAGAACACTTGAATCGAAATGCGACTCAAACATTTACCATATAATTTGGATTATATGGATTTCACACACATCATATATATGACAATAACAGTATAATCATCAAGTCATCCATTACATCCAAAGTGTAATTTCCACTGTGTAAGCGTTAAAATTAAATAATAACGCTCATCACAGCCTGTCGATCTAACGATCAACATACAACTAAATATTGGGATTAGTGTATGTAAATTTTCATCCCAACACCCGTGTGGGGTTTTCAACCAATCAAGCAAATGATAAACTAATTTGTGCACTTGGGCGATGTGTGAAAATTATCGTCCCAATCACATACACAAGTCAGGTAACTTGTCTATGGAAGTGTATTACACAATATATAACACGACGATAAAAATGTCTCTTTTATTTATATTCCTTTTATTGCCTATAAACGGTCAATAAAAATGTGATCTTTATTTCTATACTTTTTATTGTAATTTACATTTTTACTTAACAAAATGTCCTTTTTATTCTAACTTACATTTTGAATGTAATTTTTCTTTTTATTGTTTATTTACATCAAAATGTAAATGTTCCCTTTTTCATTGTTTATTATTAACAGCAAAAATCTCGTCTTCTATATTTATTCTTTTCAATGAAAGCAATTTTACATAAAATTGTAATTCTTTAATTTTATGCTTTTTATTGTCATGCTTTTTATTGTCTCTAGAAAGACAATAAAATGTAACACAAAAATATATTCTTTTTATTGCATCTAAAATGATGATAAAAATGTAACATTATCGTTGCTATTTTTATCGCATCAAAAATGCCGATAAAAATGAATCACTAACATTGTCTATTTTTATCGCACCAAAAATGTCGATAAAAAAAATGAATCACTAACATTATCTATTTTTATCGCACCAAAAATGTCGATAAAAATGAATCACTAACAATGTCTATTTTTATCGCACCAAAAATGTCGATAAAAATGAATCACTAATAATTCTATTTTCACCGCATTCAAAATGTCGATAAAATATTCAACATTAACAATTCTATTTTTACCGCATTCAAGATGACGATAAAATATTCAACATTTACAATTCTATTTTTACCGCATTCAAAATGACGATAAAATATTCAACATTAACAATTCTATTTTTACCGCATTCAAAATGACGATAAAATATTCAACATTAACAATTCTAATTTTACCGCATTCAAAATGACGATAAAATATTCAACATTAACAATTCTATTTTTACCGCATTCAAAATGACGATAAAATATTCAACATTAACAATTCTATTTTTACCGCATTCAAAATGACGATAAAATATTCAACATTAACAATTCTATTTTTACCGCATTCAAGATGACGATAAAATATTCAACATTAACAATTCTATTTTTACCGCATTCAAAATGACGATAAAATATTCAACATTAACAATTCTATTTTTACCGCATTCAAAATGACGATAAAATATTCAACATTAACAATTCTATTTTTACCGCATTCAAAATGACGATAAAATATTCAACATTAACAATTTTAATTTTACCGCATTCAAAATGACGATAAAATATTCAACATTAACAATTCTATTTTTACCGCATTCAAAATGACGATAAAATATTCAACATTAACAATTCTATTTTTACCGCATTCAAAATGACGATAAAATACTCAACATTAACAATTCTATTTTTACCGCATTCAAAATGACGATAAAATATTATCATGAGAAATGAAAGCAAAATGTTCTTTTTATTACTAAAAGGAAAAACAACAAAGATGCTTCTTTTGTAATGCTAAAAAGAAACATGACATAAAAATGTTCTTTTAATGTTAAAAAGAAGAAGCGACAAAATGACCCTTTTTGTGTTAAAAAGAAAAGATGACAAGATATGTTTTTAATTCTAAAAGAAAAAGCAACAAAAATTATCTTTTGTTCTAATGCAATATCTTTACAAAAGTGTTATTTTAATATCAATGCGAATTTTCAATTTCTTACTACATATAAAAATGTAAACTTTATTTTACAATTATATATCCCATCATAAATTACATATAAAAATGTAAGTTTATTTTTTTATTGCAAATCCCCTTTCTAATTACATACAAAAAATGTACTTATTATTTTACATTGTAAATTGCATATAAAAGGTAGGTTCTATCCTTATGTTGTATTTGCATTATAAAATGCAAATGAAAAAGTAAGTTTTATTTCCAATGTTATATTCGTATTATAAAGTGCAAATAAAAATGTAAATTTTATTTTCAAGTTCTATTTTCATTATAGTATGCAAATAATAAAAATAGCTTTATCATCAAGTTATATTCACTACATGAAATGTTAACAAAAATGTAAGTTTTGTATTCAAGACTCATTTGCATTATAATATGCAAATAATAAAACAAATTTTAGTTTTCAGGTAATATTTACACTATAAAATATAAATAAAAAGGTAAGTTTTATTTTCAAGTGATATTTACATTATGAAATGTAAATAAATAAAATAAAAATAAAAAGTAAGTTTCAAGTTCATTTGTGTCTTGAAAACACAAATAAAAATATAAATTTTTAATGTAAATCTTTATATCAATACTTTGTTCGCGTCAAGGGATGCAAAACAAAATATAATTCTCTTTTTATTTAAACATTTTGTTGCATTGAGAAATGCAAGAAAAATATAATTCTTTTTATTTTAAATGTAAATCTATATTTTGTCATTTTGTTCGCATCAAGGGATGCAAACAAAATACAATCTTTTTATTCCTTCGTACATTTCTGTTTGAGAAATGCAAACAAAACACAATCCTCTTTTTTTATCAACATTGAATTGATATTTCACATCAATTCAAATAAAAGGAAAATTTCTCTTTTTTCCCAATGACAAAAGTATGGATTTTTGTTTCATCTATATTCAATGACAAAAATATGAATTTTTGTTTCATTTTTATTCAATGACAAAAATATGAATTTTTGTTTGTTAACTTTTAATGCAACAAAATTGAGAGTTTTTGTTTTCTTTTTATGCAGCCAAAAATGAGAACTTTGTTAGTTAACCTTTAAGGCAAACAAAAAGAAATATATTTTATTCGTTGTTCATAGTCTATTGTAAACAAACAAATAAAAATAATATTCTATCTGTCATTCAATTTCCATAGTAAAATCAACCAATAAAAAGAGTTTTTTTTTCTTCGTCATTCCATTTATATTGTAGCATCAACAAATAGAGGTACGCTTTATTTGTCGTTCAAATTTCATTGTAACATCAACAAATAAAAATAAAATTTTATTTGTCGTTCCATTTCTTTGTTCATTTCAGAAGAATGAAAAGGACATTATAATAAAATAAATTAGAACGTCTAGATCTGAATAAAATATGTTTTAAATCTAAATTTAGATTTAATTTTCCAACTGCAACTTAAACTCAATAACATATACAATTTAAAGACGGATTCAAGCATAACATGAACAATAAGCACACCACAAGCAACAATCGATAATTCATACATACCAAACATTTCAGAACTAAATCATCATCATCATACTATTATTTTCATGTGGGAAAATAAATTAATAATTAATTAAATAATAGAATTTTGAACTCTCACCTCAAATTTTGGCTGAAAATCAACTGTCTCAGAATCAGGTGTGGTCTGCGCCATCGCGAAGCTCTTAATTTTGTGATTCCAACGCAATTTACGGTTCGTCAAACGGACCTCGTATGAGAGAGTTATGGATTTTTAAAGATCGGACGAATTAAATATTAAAATAAAATAAAATAATAAAATAATAGTTCGGACCTTCTTCCTCAACGAGACGTCGCTACCTCGGCCGAACCCAAAGCCGCCGTTCATCCTCCTGTGCGCACCACCCCACGGCACCCCGTTCGCCGATCAGACACCACCACCGCGACCGCCATGCCGAGAGCAACCTACACCACCAACCCCTTGAAGCTCGGCCTCCCCAATCACCTCGAAATCCACCAAAACCGCAGCGACTTCTCGGCCAAAATTCGCGAAATCCGAGCACCAAAATCCGATCTTAACCGTATAGATTGAAAGGTCTCTGAATTCTCTTCGATTTGGTAGGTCATACATAAATTTTCGACGAACGGATTGAGAGATATTAGCGTTTGAAGTTCGGTGTTTTCTGGCCTTCAATTTCTGGGCGGCGGCTGCCATGAACAGTATTAGGGTTAGGGTTTTTTTCGGATTTTTATATTATTTTAATATTAAATTCCGAATTTCGTGAAATAAAGTGGATTTTTGAACTTTCTCGGATTTGGGCCTGCTTACTGTCGATCTTAACGTTTTGAGGCCTTCTGAACGCGATGGGCTATGTCCCAATGTCCAATTCTGATGTCTACACGTTTTTATTTCGGTTTTAATTGAAAATACAATATTAAATTAATTATTTAATTCCTACCGTACATTTAAATGTGCCGGGGCCACATACGACCTCAGAAAATTCTAAAAAAAATATTTTTAGCTTTCTTATGACGATACGAATCCAACAAAATTATTTTCGTCGAATTCTGAGACTGTTTGAAAAATGGCTATTTTTTAAGGCGTTCAAATTTAACTGTAAATAGTCAAAACACATTTTATTTCGCTACGCTCACATATTAATTCGAAAAATTCTGAAAATTGAAACCTAGCAATAATTTGACATTCTGGTTCCAACAAAAGTGGTTTCGTCGAAAACGGAGGTCGTTTGAAAAATGACTATTTTTAAGGCCAATATATTTAATATTAAAAATACAATTTTTAAACAAATAATTTTCGAAACTCAGAATATATAAGTGTTTACTGTTTTTCAATGCAGAAATGTCATTCCGAACTCAATGGAAGTGGTTTCGAGTTCAAATTCCTATATATGTGAAAAGTAGCCTTTCGGGCCCTATATATTCTACCACGACCTTTCTAAAAATTGAATTGGCCATAACTTTTGATTTCCGCTATGAAATTTCAATTTTTCAGATTCGTTAGAAAGATATTTTTAAATAGATTCTAATATTTTTGGTTTCACTAAAATTCGTTAAATTTTGCATCCTGTACGGTCAGTCAAAGTTCAAGTTTGACTTTTCAAACTACCGCGTTATTTCTAACTCTTTTGTTAATTAAAATTGAATCATTCATTCTAACTTCGATTTAAATCAAATTTGTGATCATTATTATTTAAATAAATTATTTTATATTGTCAAAACTCATTAAAAATTTCTAAAATAAAATTTTTAAATTGGTCCTGATTTTTGCGGGTTGTTACACTGCCCTTCCCTGCATCACAATCAGTTATCTCAATTTCAATACTGCATTATGTAATCACATTAAACGGAAATAAATAGTTCACTAAAAACGGTCAACAATCAATCAACATCATCCATTCCAGCATCCAATTATACGTTTGTATTATTATAAACGTACCCAACAAGGTAAGTTATCTTGTTTGGAATATAATCGTTAAAACAACGATCTAATTCGGTTAAATTAAACAACAAATAAAAATATATAAATTTAGCATCCATGCAAACAGTCATCAAACCATCAATCATCAGCAACCATTGCACAAAAAATAAAAACCCAGCTTATAAAATATAAGCGGGATAAACTGAGTGAGTTGAACTCGCCTTGATTCATCGACTAAACATTTTGATTTTTTCAAATTAAACAAGCGTTTAATTTGACTAATAATTCCAACCACGTTCAACTCCGTCCGTTCCAATCCCATAACGTAACGCTTATCCGTACAGTTGCATCATTCTTGTTTTGTCCTGTTCTGTTACTCTATGACAAAGTTATAAATTTAATGTCGTATTCACTTTGCCTAGATAAATAAAAATCATAAACAACGTAATAAAATTTTATTTGCCTAAACCTCTGATGAACATTACATATAAAAATTTGGGTTTGGCGTCACATACGAAATTTATTAAACGTTGGGCCACAGTTTATGTTAGACACATTAAACAATACGTATTAAATTTTCAGACTCGACCTTCTTTTAGGAAATTTGTAAGACCAATTGGTCACGTTAGATGCATATATACTAGGCACGTTATAACCATGTAATAAGGTACAAGTTATAACATATTAATATATGATTTATTTAATAAGATGATTACTAAATTCCTAATTACTTTAGTGGGCGCACCTGCTAGGAATAAAACGTGCCGATCCCTACATTGTCTCTGAATAACAGGCTAACTCCCTTCTTAGTGTTCTTGCTTTTATTCGTTGTGTGCATCTTTCAAAGAATACCCTTTCTTGCTTCGTGGGTCGCCTTCTATTAAACTCTTTTTTTAAATCAACCCAAAGCACATAAAAGAGTTTCAAATCTCACTCCCACTTATTTTACTTGGCTATAGTGTATTTCTTCATTCCCCACTTCTTGTTACCTTTCAACTCTACTCCCTACTTACTTCTTCCCATTCCAGTTCACCACTTTATTCCACGTTTTTCTACCCATTTTCTCTCGCATGAACATCTTCTTCACTTTCTCGAACCCGTCACTTCCTCCCAAACAACCCATGCGACTGTCAAACTTCTCACAACTGCCTCCCTATTTCTCTCCTACTCCCAACAAGACCCAGTGCCACTGCACATCACCTCATGCATTCCTCCACAAATCGCAACAGAAAGTTAACCCCACGCATGCATTTCCTGCTAGTAAGTCACGCAAACATTCCCATAATATTACTATTTAAAAACCCAACGCTGAAGCAACCCCCTCTGCATGTTGATCATCTTGAGCCAAAACCCTCTGTGACTACATGCTTCTCTCTTTTTCCCCAACTTCTACCGTTTATGGTTCGAGACCGGGCACCATTTAAATAACACTTCACGTACAACACTTGGAACTGCACATCCCATCATCTACACCCCACGCTACATCACCGGGAGCTCTTCTTTACAAACCACTGTCCACGCATCCCCTCACTCTATGCATCACTTCTGGCCATTTGAACTTGCACCCGCAACTGTTTGCCAGTCTTGTCACATTTTTAAACTCCACGCATACCCATACTGGCATCAAACTCCAACTACACCACCACTAACCCACTACAAACCCACCAACTCAACTACCGCCGCCACATCATCTTCACATCCTCGGAGCTGCATGTTTTAACTACGTTGGAAGGAGTCTTGTTTTGAAAGTTTGAGTTTTAATTATACAACGTTTTAATAAGCAGAGGCGACATGTACTTATAGTTAAGTATACAACTGGAAATTTATTTTCAAAGATGGACGCCATTTGTTTTACTGAGTTTCTTCTTGCTGTGATTAAAATGGAGGAGTATTGCCATGTATATAAGCGAGGAGAATGATTAGGATAGTAACACTGTCTTTCGAAGGGTACAGGGTAGGTTAGATATTTTCTAAATAGGTCTGCATAAACAATAGATTGACATGAGTTGTTATTTTCAATCTTAAATGCTTGGTCGGCTATTGAAAGGAAATAAATATTGCGCATGTTCTTTTGATAGCTGAGGTGAAATGTCACCTGCGTAAACAACTGGGGTGGGTAGAAATAATGTATGTTTCGCATGTGACTTTAGCTATGTGTTTTCACTAAGCATGCTTGACTTTCTTTAGTAGCTGGGTGGTTTCAAAGTTTTAGAATAGGTCACGGTTTAGGCTTGCGTATGCAAAGGTATAGATTTTTTTTTATATTAATGTGGTATCGCGATTTAACGCTAACCGATAAATTTGCACTGATACACACGATCTCTAAACACAACGAAAATGGATGTACCGCTATGTCTTGACGTTGTGAACCCAACGAAACTCGTTTCTTCAGATTCCGATTCCGTTTGCACAAATAGCGTATTTTAATTTCAATTATATTCATTGATTCACCATTAAATTTTTTTTGCCAATAAAACAACTTTGTTTTGCTCTAAATTGGAAATGTAGCAATAATTTATTATACGTATTCCAATAAAACTTGTTTCGTTGAAAACGGAGGTCTTTTGAAAAATAAATCATTTTTGAGGCCTATATAATATCTTTATAATATATTTAATTCTAAAAGAACTCAATTTAACGATAATAATTTAATATCATCGTGTATATCTATTCAAATAGAATCTTAAACCACTTCAATTTAGATTGATATAGATTTATAACTCAATATTCAGAAACCTGGGTTGAAATGGTATCCAAATATATAAAGTTTAATAGGAGGCGGCCCACGAAGCAAGAAAGGGGATTCTTTGAAAGATGCACACAATGAATAGAAGCAAGAATAGTAAGAAGGGAGTTAGCCTGTTATTCAGAGACAACGTAGGGATCGGCACGTTTTATTCCTAGCAGGTGCGCCCACCAAAGTAATTAGGAATTTATTAATCATCTTATTAAATAAATCATATATTAATATGTTATAACTTGTGCCTTACTACATGGTTATAATGTGCCTAGTATATATGCATCTAACGTGACCAACTGGTCTTAAAACTTGCCTAAAAGAAGGTCAAGCCTAGAAATTTAATATCTATAGTTTAGTGTGGCTAACATAAACTATGGTCTAACGTTTAATCAATTTCGAATATGATCCAAACCTATATTTTTATATGTAACGTTAATCAGACATTTAGGCTAATAAAATTTTATTACGTTGTTTATAATATTTATCTAAGTAAGTGAATACGACATTAAATTTATAACTGTGTCATACAGTAACAGAATGGGACAAAACAAGAATGATGGAACCGTACGAACAAGCGTAACATTATGGGATCGGAATTGACGGAGTTGAACGCAGCTGAAATTATTATTCAAATTAAATGCCTGTTTAATTTGACTAAATCAAACTATTTACTCGACGAATCAAGCCAAGGTGAGTTCAACTCACTCAGTTTATCCCGCTTATATTTTATAAGGTGGGTTTTTATTTTTTGTGCAATGGTTGTTAATGATTGATGGTTTGATGACTGTTTGCATGGATGCTGAATTTATATATTTTTATTTATTATTTAATTTAATCGAATTAGATCGTTATTTTAACTATGATATTCCAAACAAGGTAACTTACCTTGTTGGGTACGTTTATAACAATATAAATGTATAATTGGATGCTGGAATGGATGATGTTGACTGTTATTAGTAAACTGTTTATTTCCGTTTAAGGTGATAATATAATGCAGTATTGAAATTGAGATAATCGATTGTAACGCAGGGAAGGACAGGTTGGAGGAATCCAAGTAGATTCCTCACTATTATTGATAATGCTTATCAATGTGATTATATATTGTTATTGAATGTGAAATGAACTGATATCCCATGGTTCGGTAATTTAGTAGACATTTGCCTCTTTAGTACCATCGAAAAAAAATAAAGATTTTTGAAATCGATATTGAATCGATTCAGAATGTTTTTAATATTCTTTTCATATATGGTTTTGTTTTAACACCGAAATTAATTACTTTCTAGGATCATTTAAGTTGTAAGTAAATAATAACCTGAATGGAATTAATTTAAATGAATTATATTAATTGATTTATAAAGATTAACTGGAAACGATTAACAAATTAACCATGCCTTGAGTTGACTAAGTCAACTATTTTTAACTGGAATCGATTATCTATTGAATCATTAATTATTTTTAAAGTCGATTATTGTTTTGATTTATTTTAAAGGAGAATTTACTATATTTAATAAAGTAAACAAATTGAATTTCTAATAATATTGGAATTTGATTATTTCTTAACAATCAAAATGAGGATCTTGGAATTAAATTCCTTTAATATAAGTGTATGAAGTTGTAATGCCTTATGAATGATTAAATAAAACGTTAAGGGAGGTTATATTAATTTAAAGGTTAAAACGAATTCTTAGTAAATTTTATTGGTCGAATTTGTGTAAAATCCAACTGGGCAAAAATATAGCCGAGTTATAAATGAATAAATGTTATAACTGATTTCAAGAGTTCAAGTGAAATTTGTAATGTAGGGAAAGTCTAAAAGGAGTTGACTAAATAATATTCCGAAGCTTGGAATCTTTATCAAATAAGTGATTTTTCAAAAAGGAGTTATACGACGAAGTCGACTATGTCAAGTTTAGGAAAGTAACATTTTCTTTCTATTTTTACCAAGATTTAATTGTTCATCTAAGTATTTATTTATTTATTCAGATTAATGAATAAAGGTATATTTTAAAGATAAATGTTTTGAAGGCACGGATTATAGTGTTGTTATTATAATCAATAGGATTTCGTAAAGAAGCATATTCGTATTGTGAACTCTATCTATTTCGAAGTTAATGATCAGTTAAGGTCTGAGAGGTAATCATACCCCAACTTGATTGACTCCATTATTGACTAAGGGATGGTCAGGTTCAATGGCGAGGATTGGTTAAATGAAGTAAGTGTTAAGGGTTTTAAAGACCGTGTTTTAAAATTGTATAGTAAAATGGAGATGGAAAGGTTTTCCGAATGTGGAATGATTAAAGATTTTAGAAGCTTAAATAACTAATGGTTAATTAAAGAGGCCAATTGATGCTAGATATTGAATCAGTGAATTCATTTTCTTTGTAAGTAGTGATTTATTTTGATAGTTAAATAACCGATTGTAACGAACCAGAATTTTCTAAATTTAAATATGAATTTCCATAGCACATTTTGAGATTTTCTGAATACATATTTTGGAATTAATAGGATTTAATATTTGAAATTCCCTTTTTATTAGTTTAAATAAATAATTTTATTTTGTATAAGACTTATATTAAAGATTTTGTATAAAAATGATTTTTGTAATTTTACATAATGGTTTTTATATTTATAGATAGTAATATTTTGTATTTATATATATAAATGTTTTATAATATGAATTTTATAATTAGAAGATTTATTTCAAGGAATATTTAATATATAAAGATTTAAACAATTTTATATATATAGATTTATATGGATTTTTAATTTTTACAAAGTAGTTTGACTTGAAAATAAATTATAATTAAAAATCAGTTAAAAATATTCGTCCGATTTCTGTACGCGTAATTTTAAAATAATTTTTAGAATTTTTCTGTAATTTTTATTTTGAAAAATAAGCAGATAATTTTTCAACGTATTTTGGGTATAAATGTGGTCCTTTAGACGCTTTACAGAATTGATCAATCAGACCGGTTTTATTGCTGTTTTCAAATCAGAGCGTGTTGTTGTTTACGACGATGATTTTATTTCAGTGCAACTCGCGGTAAATAACTCTAAAAATCAAAAATTGGAAGTGAACAAAATATATACACTATGTTGGACTTGTATTATGGAAAGTATGGATGGATATGTTAAATGATAAGGTACACGCATGGATGTTTTCACGGCGCATGGATTGTTGGAATTTGTTTTGAGGTGGCAAGTGTTCATGTACGTGGTGTATTGCATGAATTAAAAATATTAGAAGAGGCCACGTGTTTTGAAGGTGTGATAATGAATGTAAGTTGGTCTTTGAATGTGGACGTGTGTGCCTCTACGTGTAATTGTGCATGCAAAAGAAGATATAATGTGGACAAGTGTCCTTGTTCATGAATGTACAAATATACCCCCACATACATGTGTAAGACATCCGCACCAACCTTATTTTCCCCACGCGTCCCTCTTCTAGCGCAGGTCCTTCACCATCCACCTCCTCAAACACTCCCCACCTCAATCACTGCATCCACACGTCCCATTCTTGAGCTCGGCCTTCTCTTGCTTCTTCATCAGTTTGGCCAGTCCTCCCTTTTGCACTCACCACTTCCCGCATGCAGTTCCATCCGCATGTCCCCTCTCGCCACACCAACTTTCCACTCACGGCCGCACCAAGTCTTCCCATCCGCAAGTCCATCACTTTGCTTTCCATCCGCGTATACACTCCGGTAGCAGTAGTTTCCCATCGTAGTTCGGTTGCATGCGAGGCAGATTTATGTTGACAAGCAAAGTCAAAAACAAAGCGGTGTATGGTGCATGTGCATACGTTGCGAAGAATGTGGTGCGCGCTTGTCAATTATAACGGTCGTGAGCTGATGCGCAGATGACACCGGGTTCGTAGAGCAGCGCAGTTGCGGAGAAGCGGCGTTCGAAAGTAGCATCGTTCGCAAAGGGTTCAAAGTTGTTTATAGCTGATATGCGATGGATACAAGGGGTTGACGGTGAAAACTGGAGAGCGCAAGGTGAGAACTCCACTTCAATTATTTTTATTTTGGTAAAAATAATTAGTTATAATTTAGTTATAATTATAACAGTTGATGGAAAATCAGTGATTGTGGACGTTTGAAATGTTTGATTGTTTGTCGCTGAGTGATCAATGATGCGTATGCTGTGTAAACACCGTGAATCACTGAGCGTTACTGACAATAACGCTCCATACACACTTGATTTATTTTGTGGTTGCGATGAATGGATGGTATATGTTGTTTAGTTATGTTATTGCAATTGTTCTGTTTGAGTGAAGTCGCATGCACCGTAGTTGCAAATCTTACGAGCGATCGATTCAAAGGTTCCTTTCATGTAAATGAATATTTTATTAATGGATTGAAAATTTGATTTAATTTAATTTGGGATATCTGGAAGCCGGAAATTGAGATGAACAATATTCGCATAAAGGGAAACCGATTTTTGAATAATTTAAATTGCTGATTTAAGCTTGTTTTGGTTTATGAAATTTAAATCAGCAATAATTTAAATTTTGTAGTAACATTTAAAATGAGCAAAAAAAAAACTTTAGTAAAAATAATTGTCTTGATTGAAAACAATAACTTTGAAATTTTGAAATTGGTTTTATGAATTTAAATTAATTGGCATCATGTAGTGTATAAATTCTTAAATAAAAGTAATGTGGAAATAATTCTCACTTCTCAAGGATTATTTGAAAATTTAAATTTCAAAGTTTAAAATTTGAAATTGATTCAAATACGTATGTAATATAGATTTGTGATGCGAATAGACTTAACGATTATTAGAAATGAAACGAGATTTGGAAAAAATAAAATTTCATATTTCGTTCGGCAATGTGTAACGAGTTTGTATAGCATGATAATGGTTTTGAAAATATGTTGGAAAGAGATTCAGAAGTTAGTTTAACACTAAGTCATGAAATTTATTTATTTGAAAGCGAATTGAGCGATATATATATATATATATACGTCATATAGTGTAAATCGAGCTTGTTGCACAGCGACAGTTCGATAATATCGACTTTTAATTTCAAATAGTTATAACTTGAACATACGGAATCGAATTGACGTGAAACAGAAAACGACAGATTTATAATAATAATGGGTTTCGTATAAAAGAGGAATTTTCAAATTCCATCGTATGATTTCGAGTTAGGTTTAAATTTAAATCTGAAAAGGTCGCCATACATGCAGTTCGCCGATCGCAATGGGAATCGAATAGAATAAATTTATATTATTTAAAAGTGATTTTTCCATATGACGTGGAATTTAGATTGGGTTGAATAATTGGTCGTCTGATACTCGATATGGATTTATAGGAACAGACAAATACTATCAGAAATACTAACATATCCATATCCTGATTCTGATCGTGTTGCCGGAGTTCGTGAATCAATATCGAGTATAAGTCGATTTATTCTATATGAACTGATACGTGAAATATAGATATTTAAATGGAAATCAAAAATCCAAATAAAGATTTGGTTATTCAAGTGACGACGAATTAATTAAGTTGTTTTGAAAAGTAAGTTTGGGAAGACAAATGTTGAATTTGAGAAATTATTAAAGGGTAACAGGTTTTCGGGAATTGAATCCAACCGTACTTCAAAATATAACAATAATAATTGGGAAAGGAGATTTGAATTGAGAAACCCGTGTGATTCGTAGCTATTGTTTTAAATACGTTGTTACTTGGGATGTCCGGGATCGGATATAGGTCCGGAAACCATTCCAAGTAATATTGCGACGTTATGAAGTAGTTCAAGATTTGGAATCGATAAATGAAGACCGGAAATATCCAGATTATTTGGATCGATTGCTGACATCTCGGATCGGGCCGTACACCCGATACGAGGGTGGCAGGAGATCTGAGTATATTTGGAGATTTTCGGATTGTGTTCCGTTCAAACCCGGAACGGACTTGTATGGATGGTATGTCTGACATTGTAATTGACCACGTAGCACTGATTCGTGTGAATATATATATGATTTGTGGCAATTGAATATCTCTGTCTCTAAGTTACGTTCTTAGAGAATATGTATTAATTCGAATCAGTGATATGTGGAGATATTGACGATGTGGCATACCCAAGTATGATATGAGCTAATGATGATCAAAGCATGGCTTATCGAAGCGTAGCTTTGTGTATGACGTGACATCGACAAACCTCACACACCGGATGATGAGAAACTGGCGGTTTGGTCTGTGTATATATATATATATATATATATATATATATATATATATGATTTGATGAGCGCTGCAGCAGTGGGAACCACTTGTGAACTGGGGATGGGGTATGTTCGGGGGGCCGCGTCTGGTCGAAAACCGTAGATACTGCCCTGGCGATTTGTTGCGTTACACTTCGCTCAAGTCCCTGATTGATCTTTCGTGCCAGGAATCATCAAGTTGGAAATCCAAATCTTCAATACGAGCCATGCGATTTTAATTGTATTTATATATGGCGACATAGTGGTATGGGACACTCATGCCGTCTAGGATTAATACATTTAATTGCGAATTTGTTTTCCACACTATATGATAATATTAAAGAGGATTTTACGTATGAAATCATGTTTGGTTATCATAAAACAAAAACTCGCCCATCTGGTGTGCGCTTGCATTGTGAGATATGGGACGAGCTTATGATGGCTTCATCTTTCGAAAGTCATTGCGTATTTCTATGCACGGGAATTCATATGGAGTAAAACCCGTTCCGCATTAGCGGCGTGGTCCATTGAATTACCCAACTTTAAAATGAAACCTAAATGATAACTGTTTTGAGTTCTCACACCAGTCCCACGACTGACCTGGAGTTTATTGTTCCTTCCTAAACTCTAGGTGCCCACTAATTTCCACTCGGGCAGCTAGTGTTTAGTTTGCAGTTATGGATTGTGGAGAAGATTCAGAGCGCTTCCGGAGTTAGAGTTCACGCTAGAGTTGGAGCTTCCGCTGTATCAGATAATGTTCTTCCGCTGAGAGTTTTATTTCTTCCGCTGTGTATATTTATGTGTAACTCTGATATTCATGTAACTCTGATGTAATATTGAATTATTCAATGAAAAGTTCTGTTGTTTTGTTCAATGTATGTAAGTACCCATAACAATTCGTCTTTCTGAACGGTTTAAGTTGGTTTAATTACCGGCAAGAACCGGGCAAAAAGACAGGTCGTTACAGTTGGTATCAGAGCTTTGGTTATACAAAGCTATTGGGTACATACATATTTGGACAAAGGAATAGGACTCCTCAGAGTTACAATATCTCATTAGAGATAGGGTTAGAAATACCCTAGAATGAGATCTCGGAATATTATGATGAGAGAGCGTATATTTTTGAAACCTATATAAGGTATTTTTGAACAAGTAAATCATTTTGAAATGATGATTATTTGAAATATAATTTGAAATAAGGATTTCGAGTGTTTTATTCGACGTCATGATTAGACTATCGAGTATGTAAGGATTTTTAATATACGTCTGATCAACGTGTGTACGAAATCTTATATGTACTAGCTAGATATAGAATCACATTCTAGTCGCTCGAGGATGATTCTACTGATGACCATGGCACCATCAGTGCTTATTTTCGAGTTTCAAAAGTGGGATGACTATATGATTCCGGTTAAGACGTCGAGAAATACTTAAATGGTTTCGATATGATTAGAAATATTAAAAGGATTAATATAAGATAGATAAGATAAAAACATACTTAACCTAGATAACATACTAATTATAGAAGTAAATCTCACTTAAAGAACTGAGAATGAATTTTTGGTAATGCATGTAAGTAAGTTTATTCACTAATCATGTATGTGAACATTACTCAGTTTGAATAGAAGGAATTGATCAAATTCTAACCAAGGTTTGAATATAAAAGTAATAAGATATCATGCTTACACATGTAATTGAGTGCTAAATAAATATATTCGAACCTATACCTAGTATGAATTGTAAACACTAAAATGCAAGTTAAACTATTTTCTCGGAAATATATTTCGGCTACCAAACTCCCTCAAGAAATTTGAGAGTGATTTTGGACTTAAGTTAAGAATTTGGTTAAAAAGATGATTTAAAATTTGTAATAAATATCTATGTGGGGAAGGAAACCAATTTTTCCTCAATGGGAACTGTATGTGCTCAACTTCTCTATCTTGGCCTAAGTTAGTTCCATCGTTTAATTCGAACCGTTGAGTAGCGTCGTTCATCCCTTTTTCTTAAGCATAGTCGGATACCTTAACTTGAATCATCGTTTTCAATTGCTTATACTCGTATCCTTGGGTGCACTTGACTTTCTTATCTTGATCCTGTTTAGAATTTGGACACCACTTATTTGATCTTGAGTAGTTCATCTTTTGATTTAGGCGTGTTTTGATTTAGGCCATTATACCCTTTTGTGTCAAACTAATAACTTTGATTTATTCAAGATATTATGTTAACGGAACTTAAACAAATAAGTTTTGCATAGAAATTCAGAAGTATTTGATATATAATATAATTATGCAGGGAAAATGGATTTTGAAAGATGAATTTTAAGAATTGGTTCTAAATATTTTGAAACTTATTCTAATGTTGAATAATGATGGTTTGAAACATGCACGTACTAAATTAGAGTGCGCAGCGAAAGCGTGATGATATATTTGAATAAGAATGAATAAAGCCTTATAGTATGGTTAAAATGAGTTATGTTTGAAGAGGAAGAGGAAAAAGGGGGTGCCGAACTAGTACAGGTCGCACCAGAGGACATTAATTGGCCTATAGATCCTGTATTTGTTGAGCAGTTAGAAATGTTGATACATGAAATGGGATAACCAGCAGTTATAGTTGAGGACGACCCACTCCTAGAGGCGGGAAATGATGGATTTGATGATGGTGTAGAGGATGTGGAGAAATCCCAATATGATGATGATATCGTAATGGACGATAATGATGTTGTAGCAGATGAGGGTGGTTTCGAATAATCTACATTCGAGGATGACCCACTTCCAGAGATGGGAGATGATGAGTTTGATGAGAAATGGAGTATATAGACCAGCCCTTGGATGAGGCTGATGAAGATGGATTTATGGGTAATGAGCACGATAAATTTATCGTGGGAATAGATGATGATGGCTTCATGGCAGACGATGAAGAGCCGTTAGCTGATGAAGAACCCGAGGAGATTGGCTTGACCGATCCACCAGATGATGGGTCGACAGATGTTTAGTTGCGATGAGTCTGGACCTTGTATATAGTGTTTATATGTTGTCTTAAGACCCTAGATGCACTAAGTTGTTTTGGCTAGTATGATTTTGAGGACTAGTAACAGATATCTAGGTACACCTTTGGTGAATATAGTTTGGACTACCCGAGTACGTGCTCAGGTAAAGTTAGATACGTTTGTATGCTGACTTGAGAGATCGATATGATATGATATGTTGGATTGACAACGATATGCGTGTCCCACTATTTAAATCTGTTGTTTTGAATATTTATAAACATGTTCCAAATCATATAGAAAAGTTTGATTTAGAGTTTAAAATTTACTATCTTCCTTTTCGAGGACGAAAAGTCTTAAGGGGGGAAGAATGTAACGAACCAGAATTTTCTAAATTTAAATATGAATTTCCATAGCACATTTTGAGATTTTCTGAATACATATTTTGGAATTAATAGGATTTAATATTTGAAATTCCCTTTTTATTAGTTTAAATAAATAATTTTATTTTGTATAAGACTTATATTAAAGATTTTGTATAAAAATGATTTTTGTAATTTTACATAATGGTTTTTATATTTATAGATAGTAATATTTTGTATTTATATATATAAATGTTTTATAATATGAATTTTATAATTAGAAGATTTATTTCAAGGAATATTTAATATATAAAGATTTAAACAATTTTATATATATAGATTTATATGGATTTTTAATTTTTACAAAGTAGTTTGACTTGAAAATAAATTATAATTAAAAATCAGTTAAAAATATTCGTCCGATTTCTGTACGCGTAATTTTAAAATAATTTTTAGAATTTTACTGTAATTTTTATTTTGAAAAATAAGCAGATAATTTTTCAACGTATTTTGGGTATAAATGTGGTCCTTTAGACGCTTTACAGAATTGATCAATCAGACCGGTTTTATTGCTGTTTTCAAATCAGAGCGTGTTGTTGTTTACGACGATGATTTTATTTCAGTGCAACTCACGGTAAATAACTCTAAAAATCAAAAATTGGAAGTGAACAAAATATATACACTATGTTGGACTTGTATTATGGAAAGTATGGATGGATATGTTAAATGATAAGGTACACGCATGGATGTTTTCACGGCACATGGATTGTTGGCATTTGTTTTGAGGTGGCAAGTGTTCATGTACGTGGTGTATTGCATGAATTAAAAATATGAGAAGAGGCCACGTGTTTTGAAGGTGTGATAATGCATGTAAGTTGGTCTTTGAATGTGGACGTGTGTGCCTCTACGTGTAATTGTGCATGCAAAAGAAGATATAATGTGGACAAGTGTCCTTGTTCATGAATGTACAAATATACCCCCACATACATGTGTAAGACATCCGCACCAACCTTATTTTCCCCACGCGTCCCTCTTCTAGCGCAGGTCCTTCACCATCCACCTCCTCAAACACTCCCCACCTCAATCACTGCATCCACACGTCCCATTCTTGAGCTCGGCCTTCTCTTGCTTCTTCATCAGTTTGGCCAGTCCTCCCTTTTGCACTCACCACTTCCTGCATGCAGTTCCATCCGCATGTCCCCTCTCGCCACACCAACTTTCCACTCACGGCCGCACCAAGTCTTCCCATCCGCAAGTCCATCACTTTGCTTTCCATCCGCGTATACACTCCGGTAGCAGTAGTTTCCCATCGTAGTTCGGTTGCATGCGAGGCAGATTTATGTTGACAAGCAAAGTCGAAAACAAAGCGGTGTACGGTGCATGTGCATACGTTGCGAAGAATGCGGTGCGCGCTTGTCAATTATAACGGTCGTGAGCTGATGAGCAGATGACACCGGGTTCGTAGAGCAGCGCAGTTGCGGAGAAGCGGCGTTCGAAAGTAGCATCGTTCGCAAAGGGTTCAAAGTTGTTTATAGCTGATATGCGATGGATACAAGGGGTTGACGGTGAAAACTGGAGAGCGCAAGGTGAGAACTCCACTTCAATTATTTTTATTTTGGTAAAAATAATTAGTTATAATTTAGTTATAATTATAACAGTTGATGGAAAATCAATGATTGTGGACGTTTGAAATGTTTGATTGTTTGTCGCTGAGTGATCAATGATGCGTATGCTGTGTAAACACCGTGAATCACTGAGCGTTACTGACAATAACGCTCCGTACACACTTGATTTATTTTGTGGTTGCGATGAATGGATGGTATATGTTGTTTAGTTATGTTATTGCAATTGTTCTGTTTGAGTGAAGTCGCATGCACCGTAGTTGCAAATCTTACGGGCGATCGATTCAAAGGTTCCTTTCATGTAAATGAATATTTTATTAATGGATTGAAAATTTGATTTAATTTAGTTTGGGATATCTGGAAGCCGGAAATTGAGATGAACAATATTCGCATAAAGGGAAACCGATTTTTGAATAATTTAAATTGCTGATTTAAGCTTGTTTTGGTTTATGAAATTTAAATCAGCAATAATTTAAATTTTGTAGTAACATTTAAAATGAGCAAAAAAAAAACTTTAGTAAAAATAATTTTCTTGATTGAAGAAAAATAACTTTGAAATTTTGAAATTGGTTTTATGAATTTAAATTAATTGGCATCATGTAGTGTATAAATTCTTAAATAAAAGTAATGTGGAAATAATTCTCACTTCTCAAGGATTATTTGAAAATTTAAATTTCAAAGTTTAAAATTTGAAATTGATTCAAATACGTATGTAATATAGATTTGTGATGCGAATAGACTTAACGATTATTAGAAATGAAACGAGATTTGGAAAAAATAAAATTTCATATTTCGTTCGGCAATGTGTAACGAGTTTGTATAGCATGATAATGGTTTTGAAAATATGTTGGAAAGAGATTCAGAAGTTAGTTTAACACTAAGTCGTGAAATTTATTTATTTGAAAGCGAATTGAGCGATATATATATATATATATATATATATATATACGTCATATAGTGTAAATCGAGCTTGTTGCACAGCGACAGTTCGATAATATCGACTTTTAATTTCAAATAGTTATAACTTGAACATACGGAATCGAATTGACGTGAAACAGAAAACGACGGATTTATAATAATAATGGGTTTCGTATAAAAGAGGAATTTTCAAATTCCATCGTATGATTTCGAGTTAGGTTTAAATTTAAATCTGAAAAGGTCGCCATACATGCAGTTCGCCGATCGCAATGGGAATCGAATAGAATAAATTTATATTATTTAAAAGTGATTTTTCCATATGACGTGGAATTTAGATTGGGTTGAATAATTGGTCGTCTGATACTCGATATGGATTTATAGGAACAGACAAATACTATCAGAAATACTAACATATCCATATCCTGATTCTGATCGTGTTGCCGGAGTTCGTGAATCAATATTGAGTATAAGTCGATTTATTCTATATGAACTGATACGTGAAATATAGATATTTAAATGGAAATCAAAAATCCAAATAAAGATTTGGTTATTCAAGTGACGACGAATTAATTAAGTTGTTTTGAAAAGTAAGTTTGGGAAGACAAATGTTGAATTTGAGAAATTATTAAAGGGTAACGGGTTTCCGGGAATTGAATCCAACCGTACTTCAAAATATAACAATAATAATTGGGAAAGGAGATTTGAATTGAGAAACCAGTGTGATTCGTAGCTAATGTTTTAAATACGTTGTTACTTGGGAAGTCCGGGATCGGATATAGGTCCGAAAACCATTCCAAGTAATATTGCGACGTTATGAAGTAATTCAAGATTTGGAATCGATAAATGAAGACCGGAAATATCCAGATTATTTGGATCGATTGCTGACATCTCGGATCGGGCCGTACACCCGATACGAGGGTGGCAGGAGATCTGAGTATATTTGGAGATTTTCGGATTGTGTTCCGTTCAAACCCGGAACGGACTTGTATGGATGGTATGTCTGACATTGTAATTGACCACGTAGCACTGATTCGTGTGAATATATATATGATTTGTGGCAATTGAATATCTCTGTCTCTAAGTTACGTTCTTAGAGAATATGTATTAATTCGAATCAGTGATATGTGGAGATATTGACGATGTGGCATACCCAAGTATGATATGAGCTAATGATGATCAAAGCATGGCTTATCGAAGCGTAGCTTTGTGTATGACGTGACATCGACAAACCTCACACACCGGATGATGAGAAACTGGCGGTTTGGTCTGTATATATATATATATATATGATTTGATGAGCGCTGCAGCAGTGGGAACCACTTGTGAACTGGGGATGGGGTATGTTCGGGGGGCCGCGTCTGGTCGAAAACCGTAGATATTGCCCTGGCGATTTGTTGCGTTACACTTCGCTCAAGTCCCTGATTGATCTTTCGTGCCAGGAATCATCAAGTTGGAAATCCAAATCTCCAATACGAGCCATGCGATTTTAATTGTATTTATATATGGCGACATAGTGGTATGGGACACTCATGCCGTCTAGGATTAATACATTTAATTGCGAATTTGTTTTCCACACTATATGATAATATTAAAGAGGATTTTACGTATGAAATCATGTTTGGTTATCATAAGACAAAAACTCGCCCATCTGGTGTGCGCTTGCATTGTGTGATATGGGACGAGCTTATGATAGCTTCATCTTTCGAAAGTCATTGCGTATTTCTATGCACGGGAATTCATATGGAGTAAAACCCGTTCCGCATTAGCGGCGTGGTCCGTTGAATTACCCAACTTTAAAATGAAACCTAAATGATAACTGTTTTGAGTTCTCACACCAGTCCCACGACTGACCTGGAGTTTATTGTTCCTTCCTAAACTCTGGGTGCCCACTAATTTCCACTCGGGCAGCTAGTGTTTAGTTTGCAGTTATGGATTGTGGAGAAGATTCAGAGCGCTTCCGGAGTTAGAGTTCACGCTAGAGTTGGAGCTTCCGCTGTATCAGATAATGTTCTTCCGCTGAGAGTTTTATTTCTTCCGCTGTGTATATTTATGTGTAACTCTGATATTCATGTAACTTTGATGTAATATTGAATTATTCAATGAAAAGTTCTGTTGTTTTGTTCAATGTATGTAAGTACCCATAACAATTCGTCTTTCTGAACGGTTTAAGTTGGTTTAATTACCGGCAAGAACCAGGCAAAAAGGCGGGTCGTTACACCGATTATCAAAATCTGGCCCAAGCCGTTGTTGGTTCGGAAAGACCGGAATTGAATTTATATTCTAAAATTATTCCGACCAACAAATACGAAAATGCTGGAGATGTCGATCAAGATGCAGAAATTATTGACCATGGATCTTCATAAGTGGAAGGATTACTTGTCGAATATTCTCTGATGTTGCAACCATAGATACTCTGACGTGATTCGGTAGTAAGTGAGATTTTGCGGATTTGTAAGGACTTCTCGCTACTGATCTTTTGGATGCAGTAGGAGGGTGCCTTCGGTACATCCTGTTCCTAGATGACTTGTATGGACGAATGTCTGACAGAGTATACCTAATTGACTACAGGTTGATTATCTCAATCGTATTTACGTTTGGTGGTAGAGGAATTCGTTTCCCTTAGCTTTATACCTGTATTATACTTTGGGATAGTCAATTTGTGATTTAGCGGGTTTGACGATGTGGCGTTCAAAGTAAATGATGATGTGTTGTTCTAGAAGATAACGTAGCCTCAAGCCTCACAACCAGGAAATGACAAAAATTGGGCAGTCTGGATGGCTTGGTGGCTCATTCCCAAGCAAGGTGTGTTATCATCAATCTAGAGAAAATCCTTATTTGTTCTTCTTTCAATTCTATATCTCCGCCGAGGGACAGTGGTCCCTTAAAGCTGTCGGGTGAAAACACATTCGCTACACTCAAGCTAAATGAGTGGGCGGTCAAGTGTGGCCGAGTTGCAGGATATTCTTATTGAACCCCAGTGTATCCCCTCTAGAGTACACTGATCAGAAGGTGGTCCCATACCTTGTCATAGTTGAATCCAATTTCTAATAAACGCCCCGCGGTTTTTGATTTTATACTAGATATGTAGAGCGTGAGATGCAAGCGTTCTACTACTTGGTTTTTTACTTGATTTACATCACTATTATAATATCAGACCAGTATTGATATCAAAAATGTTTTGGTTATAGTAAGGTAAAAACCGACCATGTTTACGTGTGTGTTAGTCTTACTATTACCCCTTTCTTCAAAAGGTTTTTCAAAGTTAAGCAATATGAATGTTAATTATAAACTTAGTGAGCTTTTCTCGCACTGGTTCACCAGACTAATCCGTGCCATTTTGTAATGTCTCGAGTCAGCCTGAGGTACAGGTTATCGGATGCTGTGAAGTTCAGAATCGAGCTAGAGGAGTCCAGACGTATGATATATGTGGTATTATTCCGCTGTGTTTTGTATTGAGGACAGGTTGTTATAATTATCCAGATTTGTTTTAAATGCTGTACTATGATGATGTAAGTATGATTTCAAGTTTTCAATAAAGTTACTTCTGTATTATATTTTCTTCCCCTGCGATGTGAAATTTTGATAAGGTGTTTGTTCTTCTTCTTAATTTTCTATTCTAATATTTCTTTCCCATCTTTTCTTACCTTCTAAATTCTTGCTATTAACTTTCTACTTTTCTGTATAACTTGGGTTGATTGTGGTAGTGAAGAGCCGGCTTAAATTATATGGAAAAGTGAGACGTTACACTGATCTGGGCCTGAAACACCATATCTGGATCGCCTACACCGATTCGAAATTGGTTAATATCTCTGGATTGGTTATGACGATCCGTATCTATTCGATCTGATCCTTATCGAAAATGCAATTCTAAAACCTAAGAGCTTAATCGAGTCGCTTCCTTCTCCAGCTCCATCTACATGTTTCCATTTTTCCCTAGGCGATCTGATTTAATCAAACCAACCTAGCCGACCCGAACTTTCAACACTTCATAACTTAATCTCTCAAACCACAAACGACCTGAGATTTGGCTTATAGCCTCATAGGACCTTCTTTGTTGTCCTAACCAATTTCCACATAATTCTGTTGACTTTTGCTCGAATCGACTTAACCGACATAACTTAGCCGACTCGATACCTGTAGCACTTCCGGAATGGTTTCTAATGTTCTGTTTCGTTATTCGACGGCATTTGCTTCCATCTTAGCATTCCTATACAATGTCTTAACATACTCAACAACTGGAATAACATATATATCGACCAAACAAGATCAAAACATCCAAATAAGTGTGGTTGTCCCTTAACCCTCAAATTCTGTGATATACAAATCAAACCCAAATTAAACTAGACTTATATATGTTTCATAACATGATTGCTAATGAATTATAAGCATTTTTCCGTATTTCTGTGAGGTGTTTACATGTCAGTATATCCTAATTAGTGAGTAAGAACGCTATTACTTACCTTAATCACTCTAAAGAGAGTAGATCCGAAAATAATGATGTTTTTAGCTTGGATTCCAAGTTGATGAAGTAGCTTTTTCCCTTTCAAGGTGTTGACTTGACTTGATACAAATTAGGTTGTTGGCTAATTTAAGAAGGGTTTAATGATTGATTTGAGAGGTGGAAGCCATTAATAGGCTATTAGATCTGATTTGGGGAGTTGGAAAAGTGAATAGGAGATGATTCTCCTATCCTTTCATCACCCTCAAATCATTTAACGCGAAATGGGTATTGGGCCCTACTATATCAACCCATTTAAGCCTAAATATGTTGCCAAATCATCTCCAAAACTCATTTCAACTGTTGCTCTCTAACGGTAAGTTCTTTTCTTAATGTGACCACTTTACGGAATGGGAAATCATCATCCAAATCCAATGGAAAAGGTTTTCAGGCCCAAATTTCTCACCAATTAAAAGTTATGGACAAAACAAGATTCGCGAGGGGTAAAATAGTAACATTAAAATTCGATAAAAATGGTAAAAGTAGGAAATGAACCTAATAGTCATTTCCCATATTATATGGCCATACGATCTCATATGGAGATAAAAATAAAGATTCTACGATCCTATGATACGTAGAATGCAGGTCATTACAATTGACCCGAAGGTCGGAATACAAGATGATTGAATTGAAGTTCATAATACAACATGAATGACCCGAAGGTCAAAAAATAATAAGATCGACCCGAAGGCCTATTATCGGAAAATCAACATGAGTGTGTCACAAACTCTCAGATAATAACCCGAATAGTGGTATATGTACGTCCCATACTACACGCTCTGCCTATTGGTTTACTACCCTCTAGCCGATTCCAAACTAGAAAATCCAAGAAAATATTAGAAACCACAACTTTAGTTAGACGAATCTAGAATTGATCAATCTCATCAATACAAGAAGATCAATGCTTTCCAATGGCTACTTGCCATTAGCGATCGTTGGTATCCATTGAAAAAGCCATTGATATAGGTACCAACTTATTATAATGCTTTTCAACGTCATCGATGAGGTTTTTCCAAAGGACTCCAATGACAAATATGGACACATGGTAGATCTTGTAGACCAAATAGTCGTTGGGAACCATCAGTAACAAATGGAAAAAGCCATTACAAGCCGTTGGTAATCATCGACCTATAAGCCATTGAAAATCTTGGTATTTTTTTCTAGAATTTAGATTTGCTTACTTCCAACCGTGCACAATCACATATATACCATAATAGCACTATTTCCACCATATCTTTACTACTAACAAGGTAAATTCCTTACACTAAATTACTTGACGCCTTTTGAAGTACCTAAATTACCCTTGCCACTCAATTAGTTTTACGGCCTTTGGTGGTTTTTAATTTTGCCTGCTTCAATGTCCCATCTCTAATGGTGATCATCTCCTTCTATTTTCCCTACCGTGAACATCCGTCCTCTCCTTCTGCATAGATCCACTCTCAATTCTACTTATATCTCTACTGCGAACCGTACATTCTTTCCACTCTCAATTCTTCGTATATCTCTACCGCGGACCCTAGATTCTCTCCCTCGGGCGACTGACACGATATCTGCGTGAACCCTATATTCTCTCCTTCCGACGACTGACACGATATCCGCACAAACCCTAGGTTCTCTCCCTCAGGTGATTGTCTCATCTTGCAGGTCAACCCTACATCGTTTTCTGCTTATTTCAAAACCTCCACGTGCTAGCCTTAGGTGCTCTCTTTCAGGTGACTGATACTGCTAATTCCACTGTCGATTCCACTGCTCCAGGTACGAACCGGCTCCCTCAACACTCAATTCCACCTAGATCTTCTTCTAATTATAAAGTTCAAAAGGTACAACAGTACTTACCTTTTGCTCTTATTTATACTTAATAGTGCAAACCAAGTTTATCCATTCAATCGGTTTCACATGCATCTTTCATTTCAGGCATCTTTCTACTAACCGTTACATTCATGCATCTTTCGTTTCAGATATCTTTCTACTAGCCGTTACGTTCATACATCTTTCATTTCAGGCATCTTTCTACTAGCCGTTATATACATTAGTTATAAATTTGCATACTATTATATCCAATATAGTAATCTGTAGCATTACATCTTGTTGAATAATAAAATCTTTTCAGTTATTCTTCTATGGTATCAGAGCCTAATTTCCAAAAGGCTTAATCATCAAGCAGAAAGTTGATTTTGTTTTATTCTCTCCTCAGATTGGATCCTCATCACTAGAGCTCGAACCATCTTCGCCAAGCATTAACTGGCTGCTGATTTGAGATCTTACCGAGCTCAACCGCAAAATTTTCAGTCTGCCTTGCACGATCTCCGATCTTTTATGGCCAATAACAATGAAGCAACCTCCACTGTTTCAGGAAGTATGGGGTATAGCGCTCCACCAAACCACCATGACCGGATTAAACCAAAAAGCCAAACTATCACCACATCTCTAGACGAAGACAATTATATCCTATGGAAATATCAAGTAGAGGTCGCTTTAAGAGGGTATGGTTTACTGCAATATATTAATGGGACAATAACAGTCCCATCGGTGATGGTAACCAATCCGGAAGGAGAAATTGTGCCTAACCCAGACTTCACAAAGTTTAAAAAACAAGATAGCCTCCTCTCCTCATGGCTCCTATCGTTAGTAAGTTCGAATTTATTATCACAAATAGTTGGATGTAGCACGTCTTATGAAATATCAAAAATAGTTGAACAAATTTTTAGTTCTCAATCCGCAGCTAGAGTTATGCAGTACAGGAGGGAATTACAAAACATTAGAAAAGAAGGCCTAAGTATGAAAGAATACTTGGGTAAAATAAAAAACATATGTGATAAACTGAATGTTGTAGGTCATAAAATCAATGATAATGAGCAAATCCTATTTATTACACGAAGACTGGACGATGCATACGAGTCTCTAATAACTGTTATAGCAACATAACAAAATTTGCCAGACTTACAGTTTGTTCGATCAGCACTCCTTACCCATGAAGGTAGGATTGAACAAAGGAAAATATCAAAGGGAGAGTTTTCAGCTAATTACGCCACTGCTAAAGCAAAACAGACACAAAGCAACAACTATGGCAACATGAATAAATAGGAAAATCAATACCAGCATGGGAATCAGCCACCAAGAGGAGGACATCAACCCCAAAGAGGCCGTGGACGCGGAAGATGTAATAATAAAAATCGTTTTAAATGTCAGATATGCCAGAAATTCGGACACATGGTAAACAAATGTTGTTTTAGGTACAACTTTGAAGGCAATTCTCCACAGAAAAATGCTCAAGCCAACACAGCAACCACATGAGGATTAAACATGAACAACAATGAGCTGAACAGAAGTCAAAGTGCAAGCAATGATGATGTAGACAAGACTGATGATACCAATCCTGAAGAGTGGTATCCAGACTCAAGTGCTACCTACCATATCACCAATAATCTCCAAAATTTAAACATAGAAAGCAAGAGCTACTTAGGTATGAAATCTCTACACATGGGAAATGGTGAAACCGCTAGTATAACTCACATTGATAAGGGTACTATACTTGGTAAAAGACAATTCAAATTGAATAATTTACTTAGAGTACCCACTATCAAAAAAAATTTATTAAGCGTATCAAAATTTGCCAATGACAATAACATATACTTCGAGTTTCACCCAAATTTCTGTTTAGTTAAAGATTCACTAAGTCAAGATATATTACTATAGGGTAATCTACATGATGGCCTATGCAAATTTAGCAACTTGAAGACCGCCAATTCTAGTAAAGGATTTTGGTGTAATAATCTAGATGTTAGCAGTAATGATAATTGTACTAGGAAGTTTTATGATAATGACAGTAATAGATGCATCAGAAATACTAGTAAATGTAATTCTCTTGAATCATGGCATGTTAGATTAGGTCACCCAAGTCTTGAAACTGTTAGAATAATTTTAAATAGCAATAATATCTCTTTTGATAATAACACACTTATCAAACACACATGCACAAACTGCCAACTCGACAAAAGCCACAAACTTCCGTTCAATGATTCTGAAACTATTTATGATAAGCCATTGGAGCTTATAGCGGCTGACTTGTGGGGCCCAGCGTCACTAAATTCATATCAGGGACACAGGTACTATCTTTCATTTTTGATGCATATTCTAGATATACGTGGATATATGTGCTTAAAATCAAATCTGAAACATGCAATACGGTCATACAATTCATAACATATGTTGAAAAACAACTTAATCACACTGTCAAAATTATGTAAACTGATGGAGGGGCATAATTCAAACCACTTGCTAAATATTTTTCCAAAAGAGGAATAAAACACAGGTTAACCTGCCCTCACACATTTGAACAAAATGGTTTAGTGGAAAGAAAACATAGACACATCGTAGAAATAGGCTTAACTTTATTGTCTCAAAGCGCCTTACCTATGAAATACTGGAATGAGGCATGTTATAGTTTTGTTTTTCTCATTAATAAGCTACCCACTAGAGTGTTAAATAATAAAACACCACATGAATTGATATATAATATAAGGCCAGATTATAACTTCTTAAAATCATACGGCTGCTTATGTTTTCCATGTTTGAGAGACTACAATAGACACAAGCTAAGCATGAGATCAAGTCCATGCACGTTTATTGGGTATGCTCAAAATCAGAAATGATACAAATGTTTGGAAAAAATGGCAGAATTTATGTTTCAAGACATGTTATATTTGATGAAAATATTTTTCCCTTTGCAGGAAAACAAGAAACCAAAGACAGGAGTATGGGACGCACCACTATAGCTGAGCAGTTCAAACCTTTTATCACTGAACCACTTATAGACGATGCTTGCCAAAAATCACATAGCACCAACATGCAAGATGAACATGAGGAAGATACAGATGCAAGCAATATTGAAGGAAACATTGATCAATCTTATCATGACATGAACAACAGCAATATGGAAAGGAACAACAATACAAACACAAATGCAAGCTCAATTGCACAATAGGAGGCACAAATGCAAGTTTATCATGATGTGAACAACAACAATATGGAAGGGGACAACAATACAAACACAAATGCAAGCTCAATTGCACAACAGACACAAGCTAGACACCACATGACCACGAGATCAAAGAGTGGCATTTTCAAACCTAAAATATACAGTGTTTCCATGGTTGAGACTGAGCCTGCAAATTTTGGCCAAGCAATAAAATCAAATAAGTGGAAATAAGCTACGAATATTGAATATGAAGCACTCATGAGAAATAAAATATGGTGTCTCGTGCCACCGCCAAAACACAAGAACATAATTGGATGTAGGTGGACGTACAAAATAAAAAGGAAAGAAGATGGAACCATTGACAAATACAAGGCCAGACTGGTGCCCAAAGTTTATGCGCAGCAGTTTGGGTTTGACTTTAACGAGACACTCTCCCCAGTAATTAAACCCACAACCATTAGAATAATACTAACTATAGATTTAAGCCAAGGTTGGAACGTGAAGCAAATAGACTTCAACAACGCCTTTTTAAATGGAGAATTGAATGAAGAGGTGTATATGCAACAACTGGAAGGATATACTAATGGAGACAAAATTTGCAAACTACACAAGGTCATTTGTGGTTTAAAACAAGCCTCGAGGGCGTGGTATGAGAAACTAAAATCTACCCTATCTAACATGGGTTTCAAGTAAGCAATGTCTGACAATTCCTTACACATGAAGAAGAACACACTATGAACTATTTTCATACTGGAATACGTGGACGACATGCTTATAACAGGAGACAACGATCAAGAAATAAGCAGAATTGTACACTTATTAGATAAAAGTTTCGCTATCAAAGATCTGGGTGAGCTAAAATATTTCCTTGGAATACAGGTGATCAAAAGAAGTAACAAAGATCTAATCTTGTCACAATAGAATTATATTTCAAAGATATTGCAAAGAGCAAATATGCATCATGCAAAACATTTACCAACACCGATGATCAGTAATCTACGGCTATCTAAACATAAAGGTGAGGCCATAGATAATGACATTGATGATAGAAAGTTGGTGTCAGGATACTGCTTTTACCTAGGATCCAACATCATTTCATGGTGCACAAAAAAGCAGCAGACTACGTCTAGATCTAGCACAGAGGCCGAATATAGAGCATTGGCAAGCGCAACAGCAGAAGTACTTTGGATAGGCTCACTCATGGAAGAACTAGGGTTTCCCTTAAAGAGAAAAACAATTATTTGGTGCGATAACAAGAACACAGTTTCACTGTCACTTAACCTAATCCAACATTCAAGGACAAAGCACCTCGAAATTGACCTCCAATTCATAAGCAAAAAAGCACAAGCAGGACGATTGACAATTTCTCATGTACCAGCGTATTACCAAAGAGCCGATGCACTCACCAAAGCTCTATCGACTAAAAACTTCAACAGAATGAGAGAGGAGCTGAGGATAATAGATGGAGGTGAAAATGGAAATGAGAGCGGAAAACCCAGATCTAATTGAGGGGGCGTAATAGTGCAAAACAAGTTTATCCATTCAATCGGTTTCACATGCATCTTTCATTTCAGGTATCTTTCTACTAGCCGTTACATTCATGCATCTTTCATTTCAGGCATCTTTCTACTGGCTGTTACATTCATTAGCTATAAATTTGCATGCTATTGTATCCAATCTAGTAATCTGTATCGTTACATCTTATTGAATAATGAAATTTTCTCAGCTATTCTTCTATAATACTGTACTTTTTTAGACTATTTTGTTACTGTTTATTTTCTAGATTTCTTGCTTTAGCAATGTTTAAAGGCTGTTTGGAACAAAATCGTTCTCTATTGCATGTATGTTGTTTCCGTTTGCAGCACTACAGTAAAAAAGAAGAAATGCGTGCATATATTAAAAGAATGTACGAACAATATGAAAAATAGCTTCTGTTTGGCATTTTATTTTTTCAACTAAACCGACTATTGTATGAAAAGGGGTCATTGATATAGAAGTCAGATCCCTTGTTTGCAGTGCACCCAAATAATATGAAATGGAGACTTAAATGGTTCAACTCCACTTATGTAATGAAGAAGCGTACCATGCGCTACATATAGCTCTGCTAATTCTGAGTGCAAGAATACAAGCATGCAGCTGTACTACTTACGCAATTGTATTACTATTTCTATTGGATGTTATCTCAGAGGATGAGGCTATATAAGGTGATCCTTGACCTTGAAGCATGGTTCGTTGTCTAGTTCTGAGATGAATTCAGTACATGTTAGTTATGCAATATTAGTAATTTATTAATGGATCCTTTTGAAACTACCCATTCTATATCATGGTACTGTTTTCAGATTTTTGATGACCTTTCAGTTGTATAGAAATGGAATAGTAACAACAATAAATTAATTATTAAGAATATATATTGCATTATTGCCAAATATAGCTAAAGTAGTAGATATATCTGAAAAACAACGTATATCATCGCAAAAATAAATATATAAAGATATACCAGGGAATCATTCTTTTCCTTCTTCTGTACACATATTTTCTTTATATGATTTTAGGGGATTACCAGATTCAAGATGACTACCCAAGAAATGAAGAATTTTCCTGACTTAGGTATGCATTATGATGTTGTGGTGGGATTACCAAATTGAGATATCGCAAAATTTGGCTACCAGCATAAAAAAACAAGTGAAGGAAGCAACAGTTGCGATGTACAGTGTATAGTAACAAAAAGCTTTATCAAATGTGTAATATGTTATCAGTTAACATATGATGGTTAGCACAGCATTATTTTTTCTGTTTAGGCACATACTGTTGTTTTGCGTTCAAAACATGTTAAGTGTTTTCACAGAAGCGAACGAAAATATGAATCAAGGATTAAATCCCCACTAAATAAAAGGGGGAAAGCAAGTATGTTTAAGTGTGTGTGTGTGTGTGTATATATATATAACATAATGACAATTCAGAATTTTCCTTAGAGAAATATGAGATAGTACAAATTTGAATTGTTACTTTTGAAATGTGAAAATAAATATAAAACGCAATTCAGTAAACTGAAACCAATATAGTGGAAAACAAGAGAGTACATAATCAGCCAAGATAATTATAACATTCAAAACAGCCAGGTGGAATGAAGTATAATAGAAACACCATAGCATTTATTAATATAATCATGTACCGTACTCTTTGTGCTGAAAATTATTAGTAATACATCAATGAGTTTTGGCAACACCGGCAAAATCAATGTCCTTTTCCCCAACAGAGACCAAGGTTTCCTTGAATCCTGCCATAGCATCATAATACATCCCTATGTCCGGAAAATTCTATGCATAATAAAATGGGTTTTCATGTGGAAGGGTCATCAATGCTTATTAGTCATATTCATTAAACATGGATGGTTTTCTCCAATTATGGGACTAGAAAACTTTGTTAAAACATATTGCTAATTTTCAAAAGAAAATCCTCTGTTTTTTTATAATGCTTAATTTTATCCAGCAAAAATTTCTTAGCCAAGAGACCATTCTGGCAATGAAGGCTATGATGTTGCTACTTCAAATAAATTCCATGCTAAAATTTTGAAGCATTTTCTGTCAATATATGTTATACAAAATTTTATGTATATGGCATAAAAGTAGTTTTATTTATTTTTCTTTTTTAAGTGGATATAGGTTGTAAATTAGAGCCCGTTCCTGTAGGCAAAACTTTTCCATTAAACCTTATGCATTTTATCTATCTTGAAAATGTGCAAAAATATTAAAATGGTTTTGCTCATGCAAACACAATGTGTTTTATTAGTTTCAAGTTATATCAACACCGATGTTATATTAGCGATAATAGTACTGGAAACAAAGATCTTAGGTTTGCAAGAGGGTATGCACATGCATACCCTCTCAGTTGGATAATAGTAGTGGAAACATTATTATCGAGTATCATGTCATGGTTTTGCATATGGATGTGAAATTAATAGAAAAAATATATTTATTTTAAATTGTTATTAGTGCTAAATACCTATTTTAGTTTAAAAATCGGTAAAATAATATTTTAAATAGTTAAATGAAAGTCAAAATATGTTTTCAAATTTCAAATTTATGTAATAAATATTTAAATCGTTGAATGAATTATAAAATAATTTGTAGTTAAATAATAATTGTAAAATGTGTTCTATTTACCCTTAGAGAATTTTGGCCCCATTTGACAAGTGTTGTATATAATCGTTATAGGATGTTCATTTTTCCACAGAGCGGACATCTATATTCATCTGATACAATGTTTGTCTGATTTGTCCCAGTATTGGACAAGTTACAAATAGAATAATGTAAGCATCATTTCAGTTTAAACGGTTAACAAAATTTCGATGACACTTCCTTTTTGTTCCCCATGTACATGAATTTGTGTATGATACAGGGACCAAAGGGAAGTGCTGCCGAAATTTTGTTGGATCATTTAACCTGAAATGATTTATAAAATATGCTTACATTATTATATTTGTAATGGGAAGTAGGTTGACTAGCCGTCAAAGTAAAAAAACAATTAAGTTTAAAATTAAAGTGAACTTAAAATAATATTCATATAATGAATTTTATTTAAATATGTCCCTTGTAGAGTTTTTGGCCCCGTCTGACAAGTGTTTTATACGATCGTTATATGGATGTTCGTTTTTTCATAGAATGAACATCTATATTCATCTGATACAATATTTGTTGGATTTGTCATAGTATTGGACAAGTTACAACTATAATAACATGAGCATATTTTATAAATCATTCCAGTTTAAAAGGTTAACAAAATTTCTATGACACTTCCTTTTTTTTCCTTGTGTACACGCATTTGTGTATGATGTAGGGACCAAAGGGAAGTGCTGCCAAAATTTTGTTGAACCATTTAACCTGAAATGATTTATAAAATATGCTTGCATTATTATATTTGTAATGGGAGTGAGACGACCCGAACTTCCCCATGAAGGAAAGCACGGATTGAATTGAGAACAAGACCAATCTGAACGCAGACAGAAGAACATTTCATTGTTTATTACAACAATTCCATCAGAATACAAGAATATACAGAGTATGAATAAATATTACACATTCGATAAATATCAGAGATTACAATAAATTACATAGCAGCGGAAAATAATACAAAACAAAACAAGAAGTAATACACGGATACAGAGCTTTCCGAGTATCGTTCCAGCCGTAAATCAGGATCCTGTGAATATAAATCTGCAAAACCAAAACTACTAGCTGCCCGTGTGGAAAATAGGGGCACCCAGAGTTTAGGTTAAAACAATAAACTCCAGGTCAGTCATGTGACTGGTGTGAGAACTAAAACAGTTATTAATCTTTATTTTAAAGTTAGGTAAATCAAGGGACCACGCCGTAGAACACGGAACGGGTTTCCTCCCAAGAATACCAGTGCATAAAACAAACAGCGCAATGCTAAATAAAGGAAAATGAAGCTATTATAAGACCCAGGTCCCATCACACAATGCAACACAAGCCGAAGGATAGAGTTTTTACCTTATAATAGCCAAAGCATGCTTGATATGTTTAAAACACATTATTTGATACTATAATAAGTGTATAGTGTCAAAACAATTTCAATCATAAATATCAATCATAGGCGGCATAAGTGCCCCATCCCACTATGTCGCCATACTAGGCTCTACAAATAAAACCGCAATACACGTATTGGAAATTGGATTTCCGTCATGAGTCGAGGCAAGGGGCAAGATTCTCTCCATTCGAGACGCTCTAGCAAATGTCCCAGGACCCCACTATGATCCTTGGAATCGGTTGGGCCGGTCCTCTCTTACTTTTGAGGATTGGTTATTCCTGAACACACGTTTCCCGGTCCTAACAGACCTAATATCGAGGCGCCTCATCCAACAACCACACAGGTGAAAAGAATATAAATGTCAGCCAGTTTAAGCACTGACACCACCCATAGCTAGAAATAAACGTCGTGTTCTCCCAACGGTCCGTATCCCGTTTTTGACTCATACCGAGGTGTGAGGCTCGCGAATTCACGTTATACACAAAGCTACGCCACACAAGCCGTGCTTTGATCATCAACCACAAGACTTTGCTTTTCAACAGTAGCCTTGATCAATTGCCACTTACGCGTGCCACACTGGCAATTCACTCCATGTGACCGATGTCCATCGATATACAACCTCTGAGCTCGTACTTCTCAAAGAAGGGCGTTAAGCAAGAGAATAAATTCTCCGCCGCCAAACAGATGTATATTTAATAGAGATCAATCAACACAGAATAAAATCCAATGTCAGACACACAGTCCATTTACAAGTTCGTTCTGAGTCTGAACGAAACCGGAGGCACTTTCCTCGCATATCCATCGATCTCCAAGTACGTCTGGACGATCACCAACTGATTCCCTCATCTTGGGTGTACAGCCCAATCAAGATCATTAGTAATCAACCAAACGATGTGAAGACTTCCAGTCTTCAACCACCGTCTTCATCTTCGACTTATCATCGAATCGGTTATTCAGAATGGGTATAAACCCAGCCTTTCTGAATAACCCACGTATATAATAAACAAATGTTACACAAACACAACAAACGCCTCATTCCAATTCAGAATATTCTTTTATTCACAAAATCACATTCTTGGGGGAAAGGTTCCCATTAATTTTATCAAAGATAAATTCTTCTAAATTTATTCTTTAATCCTTCCTTCGGATATCATTTCAAACTAGTCGGGATTAGCGAACCACACCGAAGTAATTATTTATTTTATTTCCCAATCCCAACCTATATATCCCATGGAGCAAAACTGGTAATACTCCATATCTAACACCATAGTGTTATCGGTAAAATTAATTACCATTTCACGTTCAAATCTAATTAAAGATTTAACTATCGCTTTGGAGCAAAGCTGGTGATACTCCATTCTCGACCACCTTTCAGATTTGATAATTTAGATTATCAATTCACATTTCAATCTATTTAAATATTCATTAAAACTCCACTTAGTTTTAATCTTCCCAAAAATCAACATCCTGCCTTTAACTGGGTTAAAGAACCAATGTCATCTAAAACACGGTTCATGATAAACCCAAAATCACATTCAAATTCAATTCCCATTAAACATTATTTAATTGGTACATTTCATTAAATCTAAATAGAAAGATTCAATCTTTTTCTCAACTGGGCTTAAGTATCAATGTTAATGAAGACACCATTCACGACAAACCCAAATCACATTTGATATTAAATACAAGGCTCTGAATATAAAATATATCGGCTTATATTCAATATCAAATTCTAAAACCAACAAATATCGTATTGGAAATAACGATATAAATATATCTTTCAAATTTCCACAACCATATCTGTATAATCACAAAATCCGACATCGAAATATTACGAAGATAATTTCGATGCAACTCCAATCTAATTCACGTACTGGGAATTCTAATTATTTTTAAAACCACTTCAAATTCAATTTATTTATTTCAAAAATAAATTGATTTTAATTCTAGTTCAAAACTAGTTCATTTTGATAAAAATCTATTTTTATCTTTTCAAATGTGGAGTTTTTCATCCCAGTTCTTTCCAATTCACATATTATGATTTTGCACAAATTATTGATATTTTTAATAATTTTATCAAGGCCCGTACAGTCGATTTCCATCAACAGCCATCGAACTGCACTTACAGCGACCTTTTCCAAATTTGATTTGGACATAATTCCAAATCCAACCATTAGATTTCAAATTTCTAATATTCATTGGAAAGCTCTTTTCGATACAGACCCAACGGTTCCGGTTTTAGGAGAATCCGACGGTCGGATCTCCCGTAACGTCAATTCAAAACCAATGGTCGAAATTCACGAACTGCCGCAGCGCGACGCGTTCTATTCAGGCCATTATATATATAATATATATATTATATATATTTCGTCGATTTCCTTTTAAAACGTATTTTATAAATCGTTTTAAATTCATTTTCAAAACAAATTCAACTTCATATTCAATTTCAAATCAAAATTTAATTTTCCTTTATAAATTCGTTTTAAATTCATTTCAAATTGATTTCAGTTCAAATCGATTTCAATTCAATTTCATTTCAATTCAATTTCAATTCGAAATCATTTCAATTCAATTTCAATTCGAATTCATTTCAATTCAATTCGAATTCATCTCTATATATTCAATTTGAAATCACTTTTCGATATTCAATAAAAAAATGAATAAAATCGATATAAATATCGTTCACGTTAAAATGGCGCATCTCTAATCAACACGGTTTATATATTTCAATAAATTCGTTATTCTATTCAACAAATGAATATTTATTCCATTCAACACATGAATATATATTTCTTCTTACTTACAATAAAAAGGTAAATTTTATTGTATAAATATTCTATTCAACACATGAATACACTTTCAACACATGAATTCTCAACACATGACTATTTATTCTATTCAACACATGAATATATATTTCTTTTATAATATTCATTATTTCCCAATAGGAATGAGGCCCAATCAATTACCATATAATGTTAATTATATGGTTTCCATACAACACAGGTATATAATAGCAACGATAAATAATCAACCATCATCCAAAGTGCACCACACAACTGCATAAGCATTAAATATAGATAATTAACGCTCACACAGCCTGTCGACCAATCGATCGACATACAATTAAATAATTGGGATTAGTGTATGCCAAATATCATCCCGATACCCGTGTGGTGTTTCAAATCAACAAACACAGATTTTTATTTATTCACATACCCGTTAAAAATTATATTTTTAACGATAAAATATTTTAACTATATAAATATTTTATTTCACATCACATAATCAATTTTCACCAAAAAAAACAATCAAACATACAAGTCATCCATGGTATGTGGATGACGGGTGTCGGGTGCTGCTAAGCACTGTCTGCATCCTAGTATATAATTTAACTAGAAAAACAAGATTTAAAGTGAGAAGTTCTCACCGACCGCTAATCCAAACTCCACGCCTCTTCTTATGTAGGAAATCTTCACCACTCGCTCTTTTGTCACTTTCGTCGTCTGTATCCACTACATATATAAAAATCACATTTTTATTTTCATTTCATATATATAAAAATCAAATTTTTATCTTCACTTCGTTATAAAAATTATATTTTTATATTGCTCTTCTCCTAATAAAGATTATATTTTTATTACTCTACATGAATAAAATTCATATTTTTACTATCATACCTATATAAAAATCATATTTTTAATATGCCACTAGTATAAAATTTATATTTTTAACTTTTCTATATTATAAAAATTATATTTTTAGCCTTTCTATATTATAAAAATTATATTTTTAACCTTTCTATATTATAAAAATTATATTTTTAACCTTTCTATATTATAAAAATTATATTTTTATATAGTTAAAAATCTCGTCTTTACTTCATTAAAAAAAATCCGACCTTTATTAATATCAAAAATCTATCTTTTTCTAAGCAAAGATCTGACCTTTTATGTCATAAAAATCCTTTCTTTCATATATATGATAAAAATATAATTTTTACTTATATTTACATATATTTTAAACAAAATCATTTCTTATATGGTTTAGTCGCTACAACTCGCATAAAGATCATATTTTTATCATCTATACTATATAAAAAATTCAACTTCCTTATACATGAAAAACTTAACCTCCTTATACATGAAAAATTTAACCTCCTTATTCATGACACTAAAAATCATAGCTTTATCTAAAATAAAAATTCAATTTTGTTAATCAATAAAAATCCAACCTTGTTATATTCTTTTCAACACATGAAAATCCTATTTTTTCTATCGGTTTTAAACAAATAAAAATCACACTTTAAAACTAGTGCTTCTCATATAAATATTTTTCAATGGTTTAAAATTAATCACTAAAATCAGATCTAAAGAAAATAAATAACAAAAATAAATAAATAGTGCTTATTGTACTTTTCAGCGAGGAGGGGGGGTTTCTTGGCGCCGGCGCCAGCCAGTGGTGGCGCGAAGGGCTCGAGTTCGGTCTTCAATGGGAGGGTGGCGGCGGATTTGGAAAGAAGGGGGGCTCACGTCCGTTTTAGGTGAAAGGGGGAAGAAGGAGAAGAGCGGAGGGGAGGGGGGACAGTTGGAGCGACGTCGAGGTGGGGCGAGGGGGAGGCCTGGGCGGTGGAAGGAGGGGGGAAGCGATCGAGAGGGGGTGAGGTCTCATGCTCGAGGCGGAGGAGAGAGGGGGAAGGGGAGGGTGTCCATCGCGGTGAGGGGTGGAGGGTTCGGCGCCTCCGACGACGGGGAGGTCGCCATCGATGGCGGCGCGCTAGGGTTGGCGCGGTCCTCCCTCTTTTTTTTTTTTGATAACTGAGAATGAACGGGGAAGGAAAGAAGAGGGTGGGGGTGTTTATAAAGATTTTATATATTTTATTTATTATTTATTCTCTTCAAAAAGTAACTTTCTATTTTGAACTCAAAAACAAACCCACCGACTGTCGTCCCTAGCGTAATACCCTCATTCCGAACACAATGGGATATGTATCGCAGGCCAATTTGACCGCTACGATCAGTTTTCATCAAAATCAACATATAACTCTATATATTGAATTTGAACGCGCATTTCAATTTACTGGGGTCACATACTCACTCGAAAAATTCTAGAAAAGTATTTTCTAGCTTCGTATTGACGATACGGTCCTAACAAAACTGATTTCGTCGAATTCTGAGACCGTTCGAAAAATGGCCAATTTCCAGTCGATTAAAATCAGCTGAAACTGGTCAAACGCGTTTTCCTTTTGCCACGCTCACATATTGATTCGAAAAATTATGAAATTTGGAATCTAGCAATAACTTGACATCGCGGATCCAACAAAAGTGGTTTCATCGAAAACCGAGGTCGTTTGCAAAATTTCCATTTTTAAGGGCCGAAATTCCATAACGACTATTCTGAATTTTCAACTGGACATATCTTTTTATCCCCGCTATGAAATTTCAATTTTTTGGATTCGTTGGAAAGATATTCTCAATCAGATTATATTACTTTTGGTTTCACTAAAATCCGGTTTATTTTGCACCTGGTATGTTCAATTGAAATTTGAAATCGAATTATCGAACTATCGCGCCATTTTCAATTCCTTTTATATATATAAAATAAATATTTATATTCAAACGACGACGTATATAAATATATACGTTCGAATTCTATTCAAATTAAATTTCTCGTCAATATTATTTAAAGTAATCTATTTTAAATATTCAAAATTCATCAAAATTGCCAAAATAAAAATTTTAAATTGGCTCAGAATTTCCAAGTTATTACATTCTCCCCCACTTAAAACTTTTCGTCCCCGAAAAGAAACGAAGCCGAAAGTTGTTTAACAAATCAACTCAACTTCCAATATTTTCGCTACGGCTTAAGTTCTTCAACTTTTCAGTTTCTAAGAACTTTTCAAATTTTTCAAAAATTTGGCTAACACCCTAAACTTACGAAAAATTTCGCCATTACCTCCCCTGCACCGGGGACTTCGGGATATTGCATATAGCCTCCCATGGCCTTGTTCAACTCAAAAGAAAAAGAAAAGGCCAAGCGACTAGCCAATCGGCTCATAAAATCATCATCACCCAAACAAAACAGTAAATTATGGTAAACATGTACCTATTTGTCGGGCAAACAATTTTATTCTTCTGCTCTAGCCTCCTTGCTATGACCTGTTCAATGTAAGTACATGTATATGCAAGCAAATGCGACCAATTTTCAATATAATTCAATATTTGATTCAATTAGGCGTAATGGTTCAAAATTTCAAACAAATAAACAAACAACACAACCAACAATCAATTAGTGAATTAACGTTTCAAATTCATAATTTGATACATATACAGAAAATCATGTTTTTGATGCCAAATCAGAACAAATAATCTATATAGTTTTGGTTCTCACACCAGTCTATGGAAATATATAGATATCCCACCTTCGAAACACGAACATAAATACTGGTGATGGAGCTCCATCATCAAAATCATCTCCGAGCGACTAGAGTGTGATCCTATATCTATCTAATATATTAAAACATCGAATATACGTTCATGACGCGTATATGCAAAACCTTTATATACTGAATTGTCCAAAATCAATATAAATAAATATTCAAATACCTATAATTTAGTTTAAACTTTCAAAACAAAATTTGTTTTCGTTTTAAAAATATACTCTTCACACTCGTTCTAGGATACTACTGATCCTATCTCTAACGAGTCATTCTAACTGGATATTACTAATCCACTATCTGATGAATTCTTTCGTTCGGTTCTAATGTGTCTTGTTCTCGAGCTCTGTAAACCAAAGCTCTGATACCAAAATGAGACGACCCGAACTTCCCCGTGAAGGAAAGCACGGATTGAATTGAGAACAAGACCAATCTGAACGCAGACAGAAGAACATTTCATTGTTTATTACAACAATTCATCAGAATATACAGAGTATGAATAAATATTACACATTCGATAAATATCAGAGATTACAATAAATTACATAGCAGCGGAAAATAATACAAAACACAACTAGAAGTATTACACGGATACAGAGCTTTCCGAGTATCGTTCCAGCTGTAAATCAGGATCCTGTGAATATAAATCTGCAAAACCAAAACTACTAGCTGCCCGTGTGGAAAATAGGGGCACCCAGAGTTTAGGTTAAAACAATAAACTCCAGGTTAGTCATGTGACTGGTGTGAGAACTAAAACAGTTATTAATCTTTATTTTAAAGTTAGGTAAATCAAGGGACCACGCCGTAGAACACGGAACGGGTTTCCTCCCAAGAATACCAGTGCATAAAACAAACAGCGTAATGCTAAATAAAGGAAAATGAAGCTATTATAAGACCCAGGTCCCATCACACAATGCAACACAAGCCGGAGGATTTTTACCTTATAATAGCCAAAGCATGCTTGTTACGTTTAAAACACATTATTTGATACTATAATAAGTGTATAGTGTCAAAACAATTTCAATCATAAATATCAATCATAGGCGGCATAAGTGCCCCATCCCACTATGTCGCCATACTAGGCTCTACAAATAAAACCGCAATACACGTATTGGAAATTGGATTTCGGTCATGAGTCGAGGCAAGGGGCAAGCTCCACTCCGTTCGAGACACTCTAGCAAATGTCCCAGGACCCCACTATGATCCTTGGAATCGGTTGGGCCGGTACTCTCTTACTTTTGAGGATTGGTTATTCCTGAACACATGTTTCCCGGTCCTAACAGACCTAATATCGAGGCGCCTCATCCAACAACCACACAGGTGAAAAAAATATAAATGTCAGCCAGTTTAAGCACTGACACCACCCATATCTAGAAAGAAACGTCGTGTTCTCCCAACGGTCCGTATCCCGTTTTTTACTCATACCGAGGTGTGAGGCTCGCGAATTCACGTTATACACAAAGCTACGCCACACAGGCCATGCTTTGATCATCAACCACAAGACTTTGCTTTTCAACATAAGCCTTGATCAATTGCTACTTACGCGTGCCACACTAGTAATTCACTTCATGCGACTGATGTCCATCAATATACAACCTCTGAGCTCGTACGTCTCAGAGAAGGGCGTTAAGCAAGAGAATAAATTCTCCGCCGCCAAACAGATGTATATTTAATAGAGATCAATCAACATAGAATAAAATCCAATGTCAGACACACAATCCATTTACATGTTCGTTCTGGGTCTGAACGAAACCGTAGGCGCTTTCCTCGCATATCCATCGATCTCCAAGTACGTCTGGACGATCACCAACTGATTCCCTCATCTTGGGTGTACATCCCAATCAAGATCATCAGTAATCACCCAAACGAGTAAAGACTTCCGGTCTTCAACCACCGTATTCATCTTCGACTTATGTAACAACCCGAAAATCTGGGCCAGTTTAAAATTTTTATTTTGGCAATTTTAGCGAATTTTGATTATTTAAAATGAATTATTTTAAATAATTGTCGACGAGAAATTTATTTTGAATATAATTCGAACGCATATATTATACGCGTCGTCGTTAGAATATAAATAATTATATATAATTATAAAAGGAATTGAAAATGGCGCGGTAGTTCGAAAATTCGATTTCTAATTTCAAATGAATATACAGAATTCAATATAAGTCAGAATTGAACGAAACAAGAAATATTTGAATCTGTATAACTATATCTTTGTAACGAAGTTAACAAACTGAGATTTCATCTTAGAAATGATAAGATATGTCCAGTTTAAAATTAGAAATAGTCGCTGTGGAATTTATATATATTTTTATATATATAAGGCCCTTAAAAATAGCAATTTTGCAAACGACCTCGGATTTCGATGAAACCAGTTTTGTTGGGTCCGTGATGTAAAGTTATTGCTAGGTTTCAAATTTCATGATTTTTCGAATCAATATGTGAGCGTGGCGAAGGAAAACGCGTTTGACCAGTTTCAGTTGATTTTAATCGACTGGAAATTGGCCATTTTTCAAACGGCCTCAGAATTCGACAAAACTAGTTTTGTTAGGACCGTATCGTCAATACGAAGCTAGAAAATATTTTTATTGAATTTTTAGAGTTAGTATGCGACCCCGGTAATTTGAAATGTACGTTTAAAATTCAATATAGTGATTTAAATGTAAATTTAACGGAAACTGATTGTAACAATCAGATCAGCTTGCGATACATATCCCATTGTGTTCGGAATGGGGGTAAAACGCTATGGACGACAGGCGGTGGGTCTCGTTTCGAGGTCGTATGTGAAAGCCAACTCTTTAGGATAAAATAAATAAATTAATTAATAAAAAAAATATAATATCTTCCCCCTTTAACCGTCTGCCCCCCCCCCTTCTATCATTCGTCAGATTCAAAGGAAAAAAAAAATAAGAACGAGAGCGACGGGGGGAGGGAAGCCGCCGCCGCCCCTCCCCGATGAACCGCGACACACCTCCAGCCCCCCCGAAGCCCGATGAACCGCGACACACCTCCAGCCCCCCCTGAAGCCCGATGAATCGCGACGTTCCCTCCTCCACCTGCGGTAGCCGCGACCCCCCCCCCTCTCTCCTCAAGCGATCGACAGAGAAACCCCCCCCCCCAAGCCTACCGCCGATCGACAGAGAAACCCCCCCCCCTAAGCCTACCGCCATCGATGAGAACCCCCCCCCCCTCTGTAAGTGTTTTGTTATTTTATTTTTTTATGATTTTTATATAAGGTAAATACTGATTTTTTATATAAAGTAAAAACTAATTTTTTTCAAATGATTTTAAAGTGATTTAAAACTGATTTCATAAAACATTTAAAAACTGATTTTTATGTTTTTAGATTCTGATTTTAATTAGATTCAAAACTGTTTTTTTTTATAATTTAAAACTGATTTTTAAAAATAATTTAAAACTGATTTTTAAAAATAATTTAAAACTGATTTTTAAAAATAATTTAAAACTGATTTTTAAAAATGATTTAAAACTGATTTGAAAAGGAAAAACTGATTTTTAAAAATAATTTAAAACTGATTTTTAAAAATAATTTAAAACTGATTTTTAAAAATGATTTAAAACTGATTTGAAAAGGAAAAACTGATTTTTTAAAAAATGATTTAAAAATGATTTGGAAAAGGTTTAAACTTCAAAAAGAAAAAGGTTTAAACTTCAAAGAGAAAAAGGTTTGAGCTTTAGAATGGAAAAAGATTTGAACTTTAAAAAGAAAAATCAGATTTTTATATATTGAAAGACGAAGTAAAAATCAGATTTTTATATATTGAAAGTCGAAGTAAAAATCAGATTTTTATATATTGAAAGTCGAAGTAAAAATCATATTTTTATTTATTGAATAGCGAAGTCAAAATTCGATTTTTATATATTGAATAGCATCGTAAAAATTTGATTTTTACATATGTAGTGAAAGCGGACAATGAAAGCGACAAAGGACGAAGATGCGATAGCGATGAAGATTTCTATCAATGAAGTGTCGTGGAGTTAGGATAGCTATATGTGAGAATTTCTCACCTTTCAATTTCTTGTTCTAGTTATATATATATACTAGGATGCAGACGGTGCTTAGTAGCACCCGACACAATCGTCCACAGACCATGGACTTGTTTGTTTGGCTGTTTGGTGATTGATTGCGATATTGGTTTGAATATGGTTTGTGGTGTGAAAAATCAAATCGGTAAATTGGTTAGGATTAGACGTGCGCCGTTATAAGGCGAAGGAGTAAGGCTAGGTTAGACTCTTACTCCAAAATTTGTGGTTTGCATAACGAATTGATTTGATTGATGTGTGAATGGCGTGGGCCTTCACTAGACCGGGGATAAGGCTAGGCCTTGTCCCGTTTCTAGTATCGTGCCGTTATGCCGCCGAAATTTTCTAAAATATGTTAGAAAATAAAAATATCATTTTATTGTGTAAATGAATTGAATAGAAATTCATAGGTTGAAATAAAATGTTTTATCGTTAAAAATATAATTTTTAACGTGAATGTGAATAAATGAATAGTTATAAACAAATCGGCCAATTTGTTTGTATATACACTGATTTGACTGATATTGATTGGGTCGATAAATTTCACACATCGCCCAACTGCACAAATAAAATCTGTGTTTGATTGTTTGAAACCCCACATGGGTGTTGGGATGAAATTTGAAGTTCACTCATCCTGATTGATTAAATATGTCGATCGATTGATTGACAGGCTGTTATAAGCGTTAGATATCTATATTTGGTGCTTATACAGTGTAGTGCACTTTGGTTGATGGTTGATTATTTTTCAATGCTATTATACATGTGTTGTATGAAAATCCATATAATTAACTTTATATGGTAATTGATTGGGCCTTATTCCAGTTTTAAAATAGAAATATTTGAAATAGAAATATTCGAAATGGAATATTTGAAAATATCAATATATGAAGCCGTGTTGATTAGATTGACGCCATTTTGACGTGAACGATATTTATATCGATTTTATTCATTTTAAAATGAATATTAAGAAATGAATTGAATTGAAAACGATTTCGAAATGAATTGAATTGAAAACGATTTCGAAAGGAATTGAATTGAAAACGATTTCGAAAGGAATTGAATTGAAAACGATTTCGAAATGAATTGAATTGAAAACGATTTCGAAATGAATTGAATTGAAAACGATTTCGAAATGAATTGAATACGATTTCGAAATGAATTGAATTGAAAACGATTTCGAAATGAATTGAATTGAAAACGATTTCGAAAGGAATTGAATTGAAAACGATTTCGAAATGAATTGAATTGAAAACGATTTCGAAATGAATTGAATTGAAAACGATTTCGAAATGAATTGAATTGAATATGAATTCAAATGGAATTGAAATTTGAATTGAATAGAAACGAATTTATAAAGAAGAATTCAATTTTGATTTAAATTGAAAAGGAAGTTGAAATGGCTTTTGAAACGAATTTAAAACTATTTATATAATTCATTTTAAATAGAAATCGACGAAATATATTATATATATTATATATATATAATATAATGGCCTGAATAGAACGCGCCGCGCCGCGGCAGTTCGTGAATTTCGACCATTTATTTCAAACGGACATTACGGGAGATCCGACCGTCGGATTCTCCTAAAACCGGAACCGTTGGGTTCGTATCGAAAAGAGCTTTCTAAAGAATATTAGAAATTAGAAATCTAACGGTTGGATTTGGAATTATGTCCAAATCAAATTCGAAAAAGGTCGCTGTAAGTGCAGTTCGATGGCCGTTGATGGAAATCGACTGTACAGGCCTTGATAAAATTATTAAAAATAGTAATAATTTGTGTAAAATCATAAGAAATGATTTGAGAAGAATTGGGATGAAAAACTCCATATTTGAAAAGATAAAAATAGATTTTTATCGAAATGAACTGGTTTTGAACTAGAATTAAAATTCTATTTATTTTTAAATAAATAAATTGAATTTAAAAAGGGTTTTAAAAATAACCAGAATATCCAATGATTGCATTGGAGTGGATTTGAATCGAAATTGTCTTCGGAATATTTCGATGTTGGAATTCGTGATTATACAGGTGTTGTTATGGAAATTTGAAAGATATATATATTTATATCGTTATTTCCAATACGACATTTGTTAGTCGTAGAATTCGATATTGAATATAAGCCGATATATTTTCTATTCAGAGCCTTGTATTGAATATCGAATGTGATTGGGTTTGTCGTGAATGGTGTCTTCACTAACACTGTTCTTGAACCCAGTTGAGAAAAGATTAAATCTTTTTATTTAGATTTAATGAAGTGTACCAATTAAATGATATTTAATTGGAATTGAATGGGTATTGATTTTTGGGTTTATCGTGAACAGTGTTTTAAATAACACTTGTTCTTTAACCCGATAATTAATGGAATGTGATTTTGGGTTTATCGTGAACCGTGTTTTAAATGACACTGATTCTTTAACCCAGTCGAAGATTAAAACTAAGTGGAGTTTTAATGAATCTTTAATTAGATTGAAATGATCGAAAATGGAGTGTCACCAGTTTTGCTCCAGGCGATAGTTAAATCTTTAATTAGATTTGAACGTGAAGTGGTAATTGAATTTATCGATAACACCGTGGTGTTAGATATGAAGTATTACCAGTTTTACTTCATGGGATGAATAGGTTGGGATTGGGAAATTAAAATAAATGATTACTTCGGTAAGGTTCGCTAATCCCGACTAGTTTGAATTGAGATTCAAAAAGAGAATAAAGAATAAATTCAAGGAATTTATCTTGGATAAAATTAATGGGAACATTTCCCTATGAATGTGAAATTTAGAAACTAACCGTCGGTTGGCCAAGCAGAATGGTTTTCTGGATATTGATCTGATGTTGGTTTCGGCCTCCGGGGTTAATATTTGGGAAATTATTCTCTTGATTAATTTACGGTTAGTGACTGATAAATTGGAATGAGGCGTATGTTGTGTTTGTGTAACACTTATTTAAAATATACGCGAGTTATTCGGAAAGACCGGGTTTATCCCATTCTGAATAACTGATACGACGATAAGTCGAAGATGAAGACGATGGTCGAAGACCGGAAGTCTTCACGTCGTTTGGGTGATAACTGATGATCTTGATTGGGCTGTACACCCAAGAAGATGGAAACAGTTGGTGATCGTCCAGACGTACTTGGAGATCGATGGATATGCGGGGTACTAGGTGCCTCCGGTTTCGTTCAGACCCAGAACGGACTTGTAAATGGACTTTGTGTCTGACATTGGATTTTAGTCTGTGTGATTGATTTCTATTAAATATATATATCTGTTTGGCGGCGGAGAATTTATTCTCTTGCTTAACGCCCTTCTCTGAGACGTACGAGCTCAGGGGTTATATATTGATGGATATCAAACGCATGGAGTGAATTGCCTGTGTGGCATGCCTAAGTGGCAATTGATCGAGGCTTCTGTTGAAAAGCAAATTCTTGTGGTGATGATCAAAGCACGGCCTTTGTGGCGTAGCTTTGTGTAACGTTTACCTCGCGTGTTTCACACCCGGTATGAACCAAAAACGGGAGACGGACCTCAGGGAGGACTTGCGTTTCTTTCTAGCTAGAAGTGGCGTCAGTGGTTTTACACGCCCTGACGAGTTTGACTTATGTGGTTGTGGCTGTTGCGAGGCGCCTCGGTTATATCGGTTTCGCCCGATGCATTCTGGTCGGCTGACGGACCAGACTTACACCCCATAGGGTGGGGAGACGTAGTGTTCAGGCATAATAATCCACATCGGTGGACCGGCCCTGTCGCTCCAAGGCTTGCCTGCGTGCTTGCCTGAGACATGGCCTAGATTGTCTCGAAGTCGGTGAGGACTATCTTTTGCCTCGGTTCATAGATGGAAATCCAAATTCCAAATACGTGACTTTGCGGTTTTAGTTGTAATCCTATATATGGCGACATAGTGGGATGGGGCGCTCATGCCGCCTATGATTGATACTTATGATTTGAAGTTGTAAAAACCCGCAACTTCCCCGTAAAGGAAAGCGTCGGATAGTTCGAGAACAAACCACAACAGAACGCATACAGAAGAACATTTCATTGTATATTACAACAATGCATCAGATTACAAGAATATACAGAGTATAAATGAATATATTACACAGAAATATCAGAGATTTAAATTACATAGCAGCGGAAAATAATACAATACACAACTAGAAGTAGATATACGGATACAAAGCTTTCCGGATATCGTTCCAGCTGTAAACCAGGATCCTGTGAATATAAATCTGCAAAACCAAAACTACTAGCTGCCCGTGTCAAAATAGGGGCACCCAGAGTTTAGGTTAAAACAATAAACTCCAGGTCAGTCATGGGACTGGTGTGAGAACTAAAACAGTTAATCTTTATTTTAAAGTTTGGTAAATCAAGGGACCACGCCGTATAACACGGAACGGGTTTCCTCCCAAGAATACCAGTGCATAAAACAAATAGCGCAATGCTAAATAAAGAAAAATGAAGCTGTTATAAGACCCAGGTCCTATCACACAATGCAACGCAAGCCGGGGGATAGGGTTTTTACCTTATAACAACCAAAGAATGCTTGATACGTTTAAAACAAATCATTTGATACTATTATAAGTGCATAGTGTATAAAACAACTTCAAATCATAAGTATCAATCATAGGCGGCATGAATGCCCCATACCACTATGTCGCCATATATAGGTTATACAATCAAAATCGCAAAGTCACGTATTTGGAAATTGGATTTCCATCTATGAACCGAGGCAAAAGATAGTCCTCACCGACTTCGAGACTGTCTAGCCCGAGCCTCAGGGTCAGAGCGCATCGACCCTTGGATCCTCAGGGCCGGTCCACCGATGTGGATTAAACTTAAACCCTGAACATGCGTCTCCCCACCCTATGGGGGTGTAAGTCTGGTCCGTCAGCCGACCAGAATGCATTCGGCCGAAACCGATATAACCGAGAGCGCCTCGCAACAGCAACAACCACATAAGTCAAACTCGTCAGGGCGTGTAAAACCACTGACGCCACTTCTAGCTAGAAAGAAACGCATGCCCTCCCTGACGTCCTCTTCCCGTTTTTGGTTCATACCGGGTGCGAAACTCGCGAAGCAAACGTTACACAAAGCTACGCCACAAGGCCGTGCTTTGATCATCACCACAAGACTTTGCTTTTCAACAGAAGCCTCGATCAATTGCATCTTAGCATGCCACACAGGCAAACCATCCTATGCAACCGATATCAGTCACACAGAATGAAATCCGATGTCAGACACACAGTCCATTTACAAGTCCGTTCTGGGTCTGAACGAAACCCGGAGGCACCTAGTACCACCGCATATCCATCGATCTCCAAGTACGTCTGGACGATCACTAACTGTTTCCATCTTCTTGGGTGTACAGCCCAATCAAGATCATCAGTACCCAAACGACGTGAAGACCTCCGGTCTTCGACCATCGTCTTCATCTTCGACTTATCGTCGTATCAGTTATTCAGAATGGGGTAAACCCGGTCTTCCCGAATAACTCGCGTATATATTATAAAAGTGTTACACAAACACAACATACGCCTCATTCCAATTCATTAGTCACTAACCGTAAATTAATCAAGAGAATAATTCCCCAAATATTAACCCCGAAGGCCGAAACCAACATCAGATCAATATCCAGGAAACCATTCTGCTTAGCTAACCGACAGTTAGTTTCTAAATTTCACGTTCAAATCTAATTAAAGATTTAACTATCGACTGGAGCAAAACTGGTGATACTCCATTCTCGATCTTTTCAATCTAATTAAAGATTCATTAAAACTCCACTTAGTTTTAATCTTCGACTGGGTTAAAGAATCAGTGTCATTTAAAACACGGTTCACGATAAACCCAAAATCACATTCATTAATTATCGGGTTAAAGAACGAGTGTTATTTAAAACACTGCTCACGATAAACCCAAAAATCAATATCAATTCAATTCCAATTAAATATTATTTAATTGGTACACTTCATTAAATCTAAATAAAAAGATTTAATCTTTTCTCAACTGGGTTCAAGAATAGTGTTAGTGAAGACACCATTCACGACAAACCCAAATCACATTCGATATTCAATACAAGGCTCTGAATAGAAAATATATCGGCTTATATTCAATATCGAATTCTACGACTAACAAATGTCGTATTGGAAATAACGATATCAATATATATCTTTCAAATTTCCATAACAACACCTGTATAATCACGAATTCCAACATCGAAATATTCCGAAGACAATTTCGATTCAAATCCACTCCAATGCAATCATTGGAAATTTTGGTTATTTTAAAACCCTTTTCGAATTCAATTTATTTATTTAAAAATAAATAGAATTATAATTCTAGTTCAAAACTAGTTCATTTCGATAAAAATCCATTTTTATCTTTTCAAATATGGAGTTTTTCATCCCAATTCTTTCTAAATCATTTCTTATGATTTTACACAAATTATTGCTATTTTTAATAATTTTATCAAGGCCCATACAGTCGATTTCCATTAACGGCCATCGAACTGCACTTACAGCGACCTTTTTCGAATTTGATTTGGACGTATCTCCAAATCCAACCGTTAGATTTCAAATTTCTAACATTCATTAGAAAGCTCTTTTCGATACGAACCCAACGGTTCCGGTTTTAGGAGAATCCGACGGTCGGATCTCCCGTAATGTCCGTTCGAAATAAATGGTCGAAATTCGCGAACTGCCGCGACGCGGCGCGTTCTATTCAGGCCATTATATTATATATAATATATATAATATATATTTCGTCGATTTCTATTTAAAACGAATTATATAAATAGTTTTGAATTCGTTTCAAAAACATTTTCAACTTCCATTTCAATTCAAATCAAAATTGAATTCTTCTTTATAAATTCGTTTCAAAATCCATTTCCATTCAATTCAAATTTCAATTCAATTTGAATTTATTTCACTTCGCTTTCAATTCAATTCGAATTCGTTTTCAATTCAATTCATTTCGAAATCGTTTTCAATTCAATTCATTTCGAAATCGTTTTCAGTTCAATTCATTTCGAAATCGTTTTCAATTCAATTCATTTCGAAATCGTTTTCAATTCAATTCATTTCGAAATCGTTTTCAATTCAATTCATTTCGAAATCGTTTTCAATTCAATTCATTTCGAAATCGTTTTCAATTCAATTCATTTCGAAATCGTTTTCAATTCAATTCATTTCGAAATCGTTTTCAATTCATTCATTTCGAAATCGTTTTCAATTCAATTCATTTCGAAATCGTTTTCAATTCAATTCATTTCAAAATATTCGATTTCGAAATCACGTTTCAATATTCATTTTAAAATGAATAAAATCGATATAAATATCGTTCACGTCAAAATGGCGTCAATCTAATCCTCACGGCTTCACATATTTCTATTTTCAAATATTCTATTTCAAATATTTCTATTTCAAATATTCTATTTCAAATATTTCTATTTCAAATATTTCTATTTCAAATATTTCTTTTTTTCTCGAAACTGGAATGAGGCCCAATCAATTACCATATAATGTTAATTATATGGATTTTCTACAACACATGTATATATCAACAACGATGAATAATCAACCATCAACCAAAGTGCACTACACTGTATAAGCATCAAATATAGACATTTAACGCTTATAGCAGCTTGTCAATCAATCGATCGACATATTTAATAAATCAGGATGAGTGAACTTCAAATTTCATCCTAACACCCGTGTGGGGTTTCAAACAATCAAACACATATTTTATTTGTGCAGTTAGGCGATGTGTAAAATTTATCGACCCAATCAACGTCATTCAAATAGGTGTACATAAACAAACCGTCTGGTTGTAAATGAATATTTATTTATTCACATTCACGTTAAAAATTATATTTTTAACGATAACACATTTTATTTTAACATATGAATTTATATTCAGTTCATTCGTTAAATAAAATGCTATTTTTATTTTTCTAACTTATTTTAGAAAATTTCGGCGGCATAACGGCACGATACTAGAAACGGGACAAGGCCTAGCCTTATCCCCGGTCTAGTGAAGGCCCACGCCATTCACACATCAATCAAATCAATTCGTTATGCAAACCACAAACTTTGGAGTAAGAGTCTAACCTAGCCTTACTCCTTCGCCTTATAACGGCGCACGTCTAATCCTAACCAATTTATCGATTCGATTTTTCACACCACAAACCACATTCAAACCAATATCGCAATCAATCACCAAACAGTCAAACAAACAAGTCCATGGTCTGTGGACGGGTGTCGGGTGCTACTAAGCACCGTCTGCATCCTAGTATATATATATATAACTAGAAAATAAATTGAAGAGTGAGAAATTCTCACCTATAGCTATCCTAGCTCCACGGCACTTCATTGATAGAAATCTTCATCGTCATTCCTTCTTCGTCATCTTCGTTGCTCGTAGCCACTACATATATAAAAATCGAATTTTGACTTCGTTATTCAATATATAAAAATCGAATTTTTATTTCACTTCTCAATATATAAAAATTCTATTTTTCTATCGAAGTTCAATATATAAAAATTCTATTTTTCTATCGAAGTCCAATATATAAAAATTCTATTTTTATTATCCCTATGATATATAAAAATCATATTTTTACACTCCACGTTTTTATATATGTATATAAAGATCTAATCTTTAACTTCAAAAATATAATCCATTCCTATACGATAAAAATCCAATCTTTATACACGGTAAAAATCGTTCCTCTTCATAAATAAAAATCGTATTTTCCCCTAATTAAAAAATCACATTTTTATCTTTCCTACCACATAAAAATCAGTTTTTCCTTTGTTAAAAAAAATCAGTTTTACTTTGTAAATAAAATAGTTTTTCTTTGTAAATAAAATAGTTTTTCTTTGTAAATAAATCAGTTTTAACATATATAAAAAAAAATCAGTTTTTCAGTTTTATTTTTTTTTCATTCTTCTTAAACAAAATAAAATAAAAATAAAATAAATAAATTAAAAATTACCTGGGGGCGCTTGGGGGATAGGGGTGGCCGGAGGCAGTCGCTGGGGGGGGGAACGGTGGCTGTCGATTGAAGAGGAGAGGGGGAAACGGGGCGGTTGTGGGTTTCGCGGCGCCTGGCGCCTGGAGGGGGGGTTTCAGAAGGCGGCGTCGGGTTGGTGGAGCGCAAGCGGAGGCGGCGGCGGCTGAGGGGCTTCAGGGGGTCCGATCTCGTTCGCGAGGTAAGAGGGTTCGAGGGGGAGTTGCGGCGGTGGGCGGCGCTCTGGATCGGGGGGGGCGATCGCGATTTCTTTTCTTTCTCTTTTTTTTTTTTTTTTTTTTTTTCTTCTGAGAAAATATCGGGGGGGGGGGGCCAGCAGATATAAGGGAGAAGAGATGTTTTTTTTTTTTTTAATTTTATTATTATTTAATTCAACCTTAAGTTGACTTTTTCATACGACCTCGAAACGAGGCCCACCGCCTGTCGTCCATAGCGTTCTACCCCCATTCCGAACACAATGGGATATGTATCGTACGCTGATTCGGCTGTTACAATCAGTTTCCGTTGAATTAACATTTAAATCATTATATTGAATTTTAAACGCACATTTCAAATTACAGGGGCCACATACTAACTAGAAAAATTCCCAAAAAATATTTTCTAGCTTCGTATTGACGATACGGTCCTAACAAAACTAGTTTCGTCAAATTCTGAGACCGTTTGAAAAATGGCCAATTTCCAGTCGATTAAAGTCAACTGAAACGGGTCAAACGCGTTTTCCTTTGCCACGCTCACATATTGATTCGAAAAATTATGAAATTTGGAATCTAGCAATAACTTGACACTGCGGACCCAACAAAACTGGTTTCGTCGAATTCCGAGGTCATTTGCAAAATGTCCATTTTTAAGGGCCTGAATTCCATAGCGACTATTCAGAATTTTCAACTGGACATATCTTTTGATTCCCGCTACGTACTTTTGATTTTTCGGATTCGTTGGAAAGATATTCACTATTAGATTCCATTATTTTTGGTTTCACTAAAATCCGGATTGTTTTGCACCCGGTACTTTCAATTGAAGTTTGAAATCGAATTATCGAACTACCGCGCCATTTTCAATTTCTTTTATAATTATATATAATTATTTATATTCTAACGACGACGCGTATAATATGTACGTTCGAATTCTATTCAAAATAAATTTCTCGTCGATTATATTTAAAATAATCTATTTTAAATATTAAAATTCGCTAAAATTGCCAAAATAAAAATTTTAAACTGGCCCAGATTTTCCGGGTTGTTACAATCTCCCCCACTTAAAACTTTTCGTCCCCGAAAAGGAACAAAGTCGAAAGTGGTTTGATAATTCAACTCTACGCTCGGTTTGGCTTCTATTCTCCAACTCTTTAGTTTCTGAGAATTTTCAAAATTTCAAAAATTTGGCTAACACCCTAAATTTTTGAAAAATTTCGCCATAACCTCCCCTGCACCGGGAGCATCGGGGAATTTCAAATAGCTTCCCCGGTCCTTCAGATCTCAAAAAGAAAAAGAAAAAGCCAAGCGGCTAGCCAATAGGCTCATAAAATCATCATCACCCAAACAAAACAGGAAATTATGTAGTAAACATGTACCTATTTGTCGGGCAAACAAATTTTATTCTCTGCTCTAGCCTCCTTGCTATGACCTGTTCAATGTAATATATGTATATGCAAGCAAATGCGACCAATTTTCGATACAAGTCAAAATTTGATCCTATTAGGCATAATGGTTCAAGATTAGCAAACAACTAAACAAACAACACAAACATCAATCAATTAGTTGATTAGATTTTGAAATTCATAACTTTGATACATATACAAAAATCAGATTTTTGATGCCAAATCACAACAATAGGCCCTATCTAATTTTGGTTCTCACACCAGTCAATAGGAAATATATAGAAATCTCACTTTCGTTGCTCGAAAATAAATACTGGCGACAGTGCCCCATCACCAGAATTATCCCCGGGCAACTAGAGTATGATTCTATAACCATCCAGTATATTAAAACTTCGAATACACGTTTGCAAGACGCATATGCAAAATCTTTATATATCGGATTGTCCAAATCAATATAAATAAATAATCAAATACGAATAATTGATTTAAATTTTCAAAACGAAATTTGTTTTCATTTGAAAGAAATATACTCTTCACACTCGTTCTAGGATACTACTGATCCTATCTCTAACGAGTCATTCCATTGGATATTGCTAATCCAATATCTGATGAATTCTTTCGTATGGTTCTAATGTGTCTTGTTCTCTGAGCTTTGTAAACCAAAGCTCTGATACCACCTGTAAAAACCCGCAACTTCCCCGTAAAGGAAAGCGTCGGATAGTTCGAGAACAAACCACAACAGAACGCATACAGAAGAACATTTCATTGTATATTACAACAATGCATCAGATTACAAGAATATACAGAGTATAAATGAATATATTACACAGAAATATCAGAGATTTAAATTACATAGCAGCGGAAAATAATACAATACACAACTAGAAGTAGATATACGGATACAAAGCTTTCCGGATATCGTTCCAGCTGTAAACCAGGATCCTGTGAATATAAATCTGCAAAACCAAAACTACTAGCTGCCCGTGTCAAAATAAGGGCACCCAGAGTTTAGGTTAAAACAATAAACTCCAGGTCAGTCATGGGACTGGTGTGAGAACTAAAACAGTTAATCTTTATTTTAAAGTTTGGTAAATCAAGGGACCACGCCGTATAACACGGAACGGGTTTCCTCCCAAGAATACCAGTGCATAAAACAAATAGCGCAATGCTAAATAAAGAAAAATGAAGCTGTTATAAGACCCAGGTCCTATCACACAATGCAACGCAAGCCGGGGGATAGGGTTTTTACCTTATAACAACCAAAGAATGCTTGATACGTTTAAAACAAATCATTTGATACTATTATAAGTGCATAGTGTATAAAACAACTTCAAATCATAAGTATCAATCATAGGCGGCATGAATGCCCCATACCACTATGTCGCCATATATAGGTTATACAATCAAAATCGCAAAGTCACGTATTTGGAAATTGGATTTCCATCTATGAACCGAGGCAAAAGATAGTCCTCACCGACTTCGAGACTGTCTAGCCCGAGCCTCAGGGTCAGAGCGCATCGACCCTTGGATCCTCAGGGCCGGTCCACCGATGTGGATTAAACTTAAACCCTGAACATGCGTCTCCCCACCCTATGGGGTGTAAGTCTGGTCCGTCAGCCGACCAGAATGCATTCGGCCGAAACCGATATAACCGAGGCGCCTCGCAACAGCAACAACCACATAAGTCAAACTCGTCAGGGCGTGTAAAACCACTGACGCCACTTCTAGCTAGAAAGAAACGCATGCCCTCCCTGACGTCCTCTCCCGTTTTTGGTTCATACCGGGTGCGAAACTCGCGAAGCAAACGTTACACAAAGCTACGCCACAAAGGCCGTGCTTTGATCATCACCACAAGACTTTGCTTTTCAACAGAAGCCTCGATCAATTGCATCTTAGCATGCCACACAGGCAAACCATCCTATGCAACCGATATCAGTCACACAGAATGAAATCCGATGTCAGACACACAGTCCATTTACAAGTCCGTTCTGGGTCTGAACGAAACCGGAGGCACCTAGTACCCCGCATATCCATCGATCTCCAAGTACGTCTGGACGATCACTAACTGTTTCCATCTTCTTGGGTGTACAGCCCAATCAAGATCATCAGTTATCACCCAAACGACGTGAAGACCTCCGGTCTTCGACCATCGTCTTCATCTTCGACTTATCGTCGTATCAGTTATTCAGAATGGGGTAAACCCGGTCTTCCCGAATAACTCGCGTATATATTATAAAAGTGTTACACAAACACAACATACGCCTCATTCCAATTCATTAGTCACTAACCGTAAATTAATCAAGAGAATAATTCCCCAAATATTAACCCCGAAGGCCGAAACCAACATCAGATCAATATCCAGGAAACCATTCTGCTTAGCTAACCGACAGTTAGTTTCTAAATTTCACGTTCAAATCTAATTAAAGATTTAACTATCGACTGGAGCAAAACTGGTGATACTCCATTCTCGATCTTTTCAATCTAATTAAAGATTCATTAAAACTCCACTTAGTTTTAATCTTCGACTGGGTTAAAGAATCAGTGTCATTTAAAACACGGTTCACGATAAACCCAAAATCACATTCATTAATTATCGGGTTAAAGAACGAGTGTTATTTAAAACACTGCTCACGATAAACCCAAAAATCAATATCAATTCAATTCCAATTAAATATTATTTAATTGGTACACTTCATTAAATCTAAATAAAAAGATTTAATCTTTTCTCAACTGGGTTCAAGAATAGTGTTAGTGAAGACACCATTCACGACAAACCCAAATCACATTCGATATTCAATACAAGGCTCTGAATAGAAAATATATCGGCTTATATTCAATATCGAATTCTACGACTAACAAATGTCGTATTGGAAATAACGATATCAATATATATCTTTCAAATTTCCATAACAACACCTGTATAATCACGAATTCCAACATCGAAATATTCCGAAGACAATTTCGATTCAAATCCACTCCAATGCAATCATTGGAAATTTTGGTTATTTTTAAAACCCTTTTCGAATTCAATTTATTTATTTAAAAATAAATAGAATTATAATTCTAGTTCAAAACTAGTTCATTTCGATAAAAATCCATTTTTATCTTTTCAAATATGGAGTTTTTCATCCCAATTCTTTCTAAATCATTTCTTATGATTTTACACAAATTATTGCTATTTTTAATAATTTTATCAAGGCCCATACAGTCGATTTCCATTAACGGCCATCGAACTGCACTTACAGCGACCTTTTTCGAATTTGATTTGGACGTATCTCCAAATCCAACCGTTAGATTTCAAATTTCTAACATTCATTAGAAAGCTCTTTTCGATACGAACCCAACGGTTCCGGTTTTAGGAGAATCCGACGGTCGGATCTCCCGTAATGTCCGTTCGAAATAAATGGTCGAAATTCGCGAACTGCCGCGACGCGGCGCGTTCTATTCAGGCCATTATATTATATATAATATATATAATATATATTTCGTCGATTTCTATTTAAAACGAATTATATAAATAGTTTTGAATTCGTTTCAAAAACATTTTCAACTTCCATTTCAATTCAAATCAAAATTGAATTCTTCTTTATAAATTCGTTTCAAAATCCATTTCCATTCAATTCAAATTTCAATTCAATTTGAATTTATTTCACTTCGCTTTCAATTCAATTCGAATTCGTTTTCAATTCAATTCATTTCGAAATCGTTTTCAATTCAATTCATTTCGAAATCGTTTTCAGTTCAATTCATTTCGAAATCGTTTTCAATTCAATTCATTTCGAAATCGTTTTCAATTCAATTCATTTCGAAATCGTTTTCAATTCAATTCATTTCGAAATCGTTTTCAATTCAATTCATTTCGAAATCGTTTTCAATTCAATTCATTTCGAAATCGTTTTCAATTCAATTCATTTCGAAATCGTTTTCAATTCAATTCATTTCGAAATCGTTTTCAATTCAATTCATTTCGAAATCGTTTTCAATTCAATTCATTTCAAAATATTCGATTTCGAAATCACGTTTCAATATTCATTTTAAAATGAATAAAATCGATATAAATATCGTTCACGTCAAAATGGCGTCAATCTAATCCTCACGGCTTCACATATTTCTATTTTCAAATATTCTATTTCAAATATTTCTATTTCAAATATTCTATTTCAAATATTTCTATTTCAAATATTTCTATTTCAAATATTTCTTTTTTTCTCGAAACTGGAATGAGGCCCAATCAATTACCATATAATGTTAATTATATGGATTTTCTACAACACATGTATATATCAACAACGATGAATAATCAACCATCAACCAAAGTGCACTACACTGTATAAGCATCAAATATAGACATTTAACGCTTATAGCAGCTTGTCAATCAATCGATCGACATATTTAATAAATCAGGATGAGTGAACTTCAAATTTCATCCTAACACCCGTGTGGGGTTTCAAACAATCAAACACATATTTTATTTGTGCAGTTAGGCGATGTGTAAAATTTATCGACCCAATCAACGTCATTCAAATAGGTGTACATAAACAAACCGTCTGGTTTGTAAATGAATATTTATTTATTCACATTCACGTTAAAAATTATATTTTTAACGATAACACATTTTATTTTAACATATGAATTTATATTCAGTTCATTCGTTAAATAAAATGCTATTTTTATTTTTCTAACTTATTTTAGAAAATTTCGGCGGCATAACGGCACGATACTAGAAACGGGACAAGGCCTAGCCTTATCCCCGGTCTAGTGAAGGCCCACGCCATTCACACATCAATCAAATCAATTCGTTATGCAAACCACAAACTTTGGAGTAAGAGTCTAACCTAGCCTTACTCCTTCGCCTTATAACGGCGCACGTCTAATCCTAACCAATTTATCGATTCGATTTTTCACACCACAAACCACATTCAAACCAATATCGCAATCAATCACCAAACAGTCAAACAAACAAGTCCATGGTCTGTGGACGGGTGTCGGGTGCTACTAAGCACCGTCTGCATCCTAGTATATATATATATAACTAGAAAATAAATTGAAGAGTGAGAAATTCTCACCTATAGCTATCCTAGCTCCACGGCACTTCATTGATAGAAATCTTCATCGTCATTCCTTCTTCGTCATCTTCGTTGCTCGTAGCCACTACATATATAAAAATCGAATTTTGACTTCGTTATTCAATATATAAAAATCGAATTTTTATTTCACTTCTCAATATATAAAAATTCTATTTTTCTATCGAAGTTCAATATATAAAAATTCTATTTTTCTATCGAAGTCCAATATATAAAAATTCTATTTTTATTATCCCTATGATATATAAAAATCATATTTTTACACTCCACGTTTTTATATATGTATATAAAGATCTAATCTTTAACTTCAAAAATATAATCCTTTCCTATACGATAAAAATCCAATCTTTATACACGGTAAAAATCGTTCCTCTTCATAAATAAAAATCGTATTTTCCCCTAATTAAAAAATCACATTTTTATCTTTCCTACCACATAAAAATCAGTTTTTCCTTTGTTAAAAAAAATCAGTTTTACTTTGTAAATAAAATAGTTTTTCTTTGTAAATAAAATAGTTTTTCTTTGTAAATAAATCAGTTTTAACATATATAAAAAAAATCAGTTTTTCAGTTTTATTTTTTTTTCATTCTTCTTAAACAAAATAAAATAAAAATAAAATAAATAAATTAAAAATTACCTGGGGGCGCTTGGGGGATAGGGGTGGCCGGAGGCAGTCGCTGGGGGGGGGGGGGGAACGGTGGCTGTCGATTGAAGAGGAGAGGGGGAAACGGGGCGGTTGTGGGTTTCGCGGCGCCTGGCGCCTGGAGGGGGGGTTTCAGAAGGCGGCGTCGGGTTGGTGGAGCGCAAGCGGAGGCGGCGGCGGCTGAGGGGCTTCAGGGGGTCCGATCTCGTTCGCGAGGGAAGAGGGTTCGAGGGGGAGTTGCGGCGGTGGGCGGCGCTCTGGATCGGGGGGGGGGGCGATCGCGATTTCTTTTCTTTCTCTTTTTTTTTTTTTTTTTTTTCTTCTGAGAAAATATCGGGGGGGGGGGGGGCAGCAGATATAAGGGAGAAGAGATGTTTTTTTTTTTTTTTAATTTTATTATTATTTAATTCAACCTTAAGTTGACTTTTTCATACGACCTCGAAACGAGGCCCACCGCCTGTCGTCCATAGCGTTCTACCCCCATTCCGAACACAATGGGATATGTATCGTACGCTGATTCGGCTGTTACAATCAGTTTCCGTTGAATTAACATTTAAATCATTATATTGAATTTTAAACGCACATTTCAAATTACAGGGGCCACATACTAACTAGAAAAATTCCCAAAAAATATTTTCTAGCTTCGTATTGACGATACGGTCCTAACAAAACTAGTTTCGTCAAATTCTGAGACCGTTTGAAAAATGGCCAATTTCCAGTCGATTAAAGTCAACTGAAACGGGTCAAACGCGTTTTCCTTTGCCACGCTCACATATTGATTCGAAAAATTATGAAATTTGGAATCTAGCAATAACTTGACACTGCGGACCCAACAAAACTGGTTTCGTCGAATTCCGAGGTCATTTGCAAAATGTCCATTTTTAAGGGCCTGAATTCCATAGCGACTATTCAGAATTTTCAACTGGACATATCTTTTGATTCCCGCTACGTACTTTTGATTTTTCGGATTCGTTGGAAAGATATTCACTATTAGATTCCATTATTTTTGGTTTCACTAAAATCCGGATTGTTTTGCACCCGGTACTTTCAATTGAAGTTTGAAATCGAATTATCGAACTACCGCGCCATTTTCAATTTCTTTTATAATTATATATAATTATTTATATTCTAACGACGACGCGTATAATATGTACGTTCGAATTCTATTCAAAATAAATTTCTCGTCGATTATATTTAAAATAATCTATTTTAAATATTAAAATTCGCTAAAATTGCCAAAATAAAAATTTTAAACTGGCCCAGATTTTCCGGGTTGTTACAGAAGTTGTTTTATGAACTATGCACTTATAATAGTATCAAATGATTTGTTTTAAAACGTACCAAGCATTCTTTGGCTGTTATAAGGGAAAACCCTATCCTCGGCTGCGTTGCATTTTGTGATGGGACCTGGGTCTTATAACAGCTTCATTTTTCTTTATTTAGCATGGCGTTGTTGGTTTTATGCACTGGTATTCTTGGGAGGAAACCCGTTCCGTGTTATACGGCGTAGTCCCTTGATTTACCTAATGATTTAAAATAAAGATTAATAACTGTTTTAGTTCTCACACCAGTCACATGACTGACCTGGAGTTTATTGTTTTAACCTAAACTCTAGGTGCCCTTATTTTGACACGGGCAGCTAGTAGTTTTGGTTTTGCATATTTATATTCACATGATCCTGGTTTACAGCTGGAACGATATCCGGAAAGCTTTGTATCCGTATATCTCATTTTAGTTGTGTATTGTATTATTTTCCGCTGCTATGTATTTAAATGTAATTTAAATCTCTGATATTTCTGTGTAATGTTCATTTATACTCTGTATATTCTTGTAATCTGATGCATTGTTGTAATATACAATGGAATGTTCTTCTGTATGCGTTCTGCTGTGGCTTGTTCTCGAACTATCCGACGCTTTCCTTTACGGGGAAGTTACGGGTCTTTACACGTGGTATCAGAGCTTTGGTTTACAAAGCTCAGAGAACAAGACACATTAGAATCCTACGAAAGAATTCATCAGATATTGGATTAGCAATATCCAATGGAATGACTCGTTAGAGATAGGATCAGTAGTATCCTAGAACGAGTGTGAGGAGTATATTTTTAAAATGAAAACAATTTTTGTTTTGAAAATCTAAATCACTTAATCGTATTTGATTATTTATTTATATTGATTAGGACAGTCCAATATATAAAGATTTTGCGTATGCGCCTAGCTAGCGTCTATTCGAAGTTTTAATATACTGGATAGATATAGAATCACACTCTAGTCGCCCGGGGATGATGCTGATAATCGTGATCACATTATCAGTATTTATATTCGAGTGACGAAAGTGAGATTTCTATATATTTCCTATTGACTGGTGTGAGAACCAAAATTAGATAGGGCCTATTGTTGTGATTTGGCATCTAAAACATGATTTTAGTATATGTATCAAAATTATGAATTTGAGACTCTAATTCACTAATTGATTGATGTTTGTGTTGTTTGTTTATTTGTTTGATAATTTTTAACCATTTAACCAAATTGAACCAAATATTGAACTGTATTGAAAATTGGTCGCATCTGCTTGCATATACATGTATATCATTGAACAGGTCATAGCAAGGAGGCTAGAGCCGAAGAATAAAATTTGTTTGCCCGACAAATAGGTACATGTTTACTACATAATTTACTGTTTTGTTTGGGTGATGATGATTTTATGAGCCTATTGGCTAGCCGCTTGGCTTTTTCTTTTTCTTTTTGAGATCTGAAGGACCGGGGAAGCTATTTGAAATTCCCCGATGCTCCCAGTGCAGGGGAGGTTATGGCGAAATTTTTCGAAAATTTATGGTGTTAGCCAAATTTTTGAAAATTTGAAAATTCTCAGAAACTGAAAAGTTGGAGAATGGAAGCCGGATCGAACGTAGAGTTGAATTAATCAAACCACTTTCGACTTTGTTCCTTTTCGGGGACGAAAAGTTTTAAGTGGGGGAGATTGTAACAACCCGAAAATCTGGGCCAGTTTAAAATTTTTATTTTGGCAATTTTAGCGAATTTTGATTATTTAAAATGAATTATTTTAAATAATTATCGACGAGAAATTTATTTTGAATATAATTCGAACGCATATATTATACGTGTCGTCGTTAGAATATAAATAATTATATATAATTATAAAAGGAATTGAAAATGGCGCGGTAGTTCGAAAATTCGATTTCTAATTTCAAATGAATATACAGAATTCAATATAAGTCAGAATTGAACGAAACAAGAAATATTTGAATCTGTATAACTATATCTTTGTAATGAAGTTAACAAACTGAGATTTCATCTTAGAAATGATAAGATATGTCCAGTTTAAAATTAGAAATAGTCGCTGTGGAATTTATATATATTTTTATATATATAAGGCCCTTAAAAATAGCAATTTTGCAAACGACCTCGGATTTCGACGAAACCAGTTTTGTTGGGTCCGTGATGTAAAGTTATTGCTAGGTTTCAAATTTCATGATTTTTCGAATCAATATGTGAGCGTGGCGAAGGAAAACGCGTTTGACCAGTTTCAGTTGATTTTAATCGACTGGAAATTGGCCATTTTTCAAACGGCCTCAGAATTCGACGAAACTAGTTTTGTTAGGACCGTATCGTCAATACGAAGCTAGAAAATATTTTTATTGAATTTTTAGAGTTAGTATGCGACCCCGGTAATTTGAAATGTACGTTTAAAATTCAATATAGTGATTTAAATGTAAATTTAACGGAAACTGATTGTAACAATCAGATCAGCTTGCGATACATATCCCATTGTGTTCGGAATGGGGGTAAAACGCTATGGACGACAGGCGGTGGGTCTCGTTTCGAGGTCGTATGTGAAAGCCAACTCTTTAGGATAAAATAAATTAATTAATTAATAAAAAAAATATAATATCTTTCCCCCTTTAACCGTCTGCCCCCCCCCCCTTCTATCATTCGTCGGATTCAAAGGAAAAAAAAAAGAACGAGAGCGACGGGGGGAGGGAAGCCGCCGCCGCCCCTCCCCGATGAACCGCGACACACCTCCAGCCCCCCTGAAGCCCGATGAACCGCGACACACCTCCAGCCCCCCCCCCCCCCTGAAGCCCGATGAATCGCGACGTTCCCTCCTCCACCTGCGGTAGCCGCGACCCCCCCTCTCTCCTCAAGCGATCGACAGAGAAACCCCCCCCCCCAAGCCTACCGCCGATCGACAGAGAACCCCCCCCCCCCCCCTAAGCCTACCGCCGATCGATGAGAACCCCCCCCTCTGTAAGTGTTTTGTTATTTTATTTTTTTATGATTTTTATATAAGGTAAATACTGATTTTTTATATAAAGTAAAAACTAATTTTTTTCAAATGATTTTAAAGTGATTTAAAACTGATTTTATAAAACATTTAAAAACTGATTTTTATGTTTTTAGATTCTGATTTTAATTAGATTCAAAACTGTTTTTTTTAATAATTTAAAACTGATTTTTAAAAATAATTTAAAACTGATTTTTAAAAATAATTTAAAACTAATTTTTAAAAATGATTTAAAACTGATTTGAAAAGGAAAAACTGATTTTTAAAAATAATTTAAAACTGATTTTTAAAAATAATTTAAAACTGATTTTTAAAAATGATTTAAAACTGATTTGAAAAGGAAAAACTGATTTTTTTTAAAATGATTTAAAACTGATTTGGAAAAGGTTTAAACTTCAAAAAGAAAAAGGTTTAAACTTCAAAGAGAAAAAGGTTTGAGCTTTAGAATGGAAAAAGATTTGAACTTTAAAAAGAAAAATCAGATTTTTATATATTGAAAGTCGAAGTAAAAATCAGATTTTTATATATTGAAAGTCGAAGTAAAAATCAGATTTTTATATATTGAAAGTCGAAGTAAAAATCATATTTTTATATATTGAATAGCGAAGTCAAAATTCGATTTTTATATATTGAATAGCATCGTAAAAATTTGATTTTTACATATGTAGTGAAAGCGGACAATGAAAGCGACAAAGGACGAAGATGCGATAGCGATGAAGATTTCTATCAATGAAGTGTCGTGGAGTTAGGATAGCTATATGTGAGAATTTCTCACCTTTCAATTTCTTGTTCTAGTTATATATATATACTAGGATGCAGACGGTGCTTAGTAGCACCCGACACAATCGTCCACAGACCATGGACTTGTTTGTTTGGCTGTTTGGTGATTGATTGCGATATTGGTTTGAATATGGTTTGTGGTGTGAAAAATCAAATCGGTAAATTGTTTAGGATTAGACGTGCGCCGTTATAAGGCGAAGGAGTAAGGCTAGGTTAGACTCTTACTCCAAAATTTGTGGTTTGCATAACGAATTGATTTGATTGATGTGTGAATGGCGTGGGCCTTCACTAGACCGGGGATAAGGCTAGGCCTTGTCCCGTTTCTAGTATCGTGCCGTTATGCCGCCGAAATTTTCTAAAATATGTTAGAAAATAAAAATATCATTTTATTGTGTAAATGAATTGAATAGAAATTCATAGGTTGAAATAAAAAATTTTATCGTTAAAAATATATTTTTTAACGTGAATGTGAATAAATGAATAGTTATAAACAAATCGGCCGATTTGTTTGTATATACACTGATTTGACTGATATTGATTGGGTCGATAAATTTCACACATCGCCCAACTGCACAAATAAAATCTGTGTTTGATTGTTTGAAACCCCACATGGGTGTTGGGATGAAATTTGAAGTTCACTCATCCTGATTGATTAAATATGTCGATCGATTGATTGACAGGCTGTTATAAGCGTTAGATATCTATATTTGGTGCTTATACAGTGTAGTGCACTTTGGTTGATGGTTGATTATTTTTCAATGCTATTATACATGTGTTGTATGAAAATCCATATAATTAACTTTATATGGTAATTGATTGGGCCTCATTCCAGTTTTAAAATAGAAATATTTGAAATAGAAATATTCGAAATGGAATATTTGAAAATATCAATATATGAAGCCGTGTTGATTAGATTGACGCCATTTTGACGTGAACGATATTTATATCGATTTTATTCATTTTAAAATGAATATTAAGAAATGAATTGAATTGAAAACGATTTCGAAATGAATTGAATTGAAAACGATTTCGAAAGGAATTGAATTGAAAACGATTTCGAAAGGAATTGAATTGAAAACGATTTCGAAATGAATTGAATTGAAAACGTTTTCGAAATGAATTGAATTGAAAACGATTTCGAAATGAATTGAATTGAAAACGATTTCGAAATGAATTGAATTGAAAACGATTTCGAAAGGAATTGAATTGAAAACGATTTCGAAATGAATTGAATTGAAAACGATTTCGAAATGAATTGAATTGAAAACGATTTCGAAATGAATTGAATTGAATATGAATTCAAATGGAATTGAAATTTGAATTGAATAGAAACGAATTTATAAAGAAGAATTCAATTTTGATTTGAATTGAAAAGGAAGTTGAAATGGCTTTTGAAACGAATTTAAAACTATTTATATAATTCGTTTTAAATAGAAATCGACGAAATATATTATATATATATTATATATATAATATAATGGCCTGAATAGAACGCGCCGCGCCGCGGCAGTTCGTGAATTTCGACCATTTATTTCAAACGGACATTACGGGAGATCCGACCGTCGGATTCTCCTAAAACCGGAACCGTTGGGTTCGTATCGAAAAGAGCTTTCTAAAGAATATTAGAAATTAGAAATCTAACGGTTGGATTTGGAATTATGTCCAAATCAAATTCGAAAAAGGTCGACGTAAGTGCAGTTCGATGGCCGTTGATGGAAATCGACTGTACAGGCCTTGATAAAATTATTAAAAATAGTAATAATTTGTGTAAAATCATAAGAAATGATTTGAGAAGAATTGGGATGAAAAACTCCATATTTGAAAAGATAAAAATAGATTTTTATCGAAATGAACTGGTTTTGAACTAGAATTAAAATTCTATTTATTTTTAAATAAATAAATTGAATTTAAAAAGGGTTTTAAAAATAACCAGAATATCCAATGATTGCATTGGAGTGGATTTGAATCGAAATTATCTTCGGAATATTTCGATGTTGGAATTCGTGATTATACAGGTGTTGTTATGGAAATTTGAAAGATATATATATTTATATCGTTATTTCCAATACGACATTTGTTAGTCGTAGAATTCGATATTGAATATAAGCCGATATATTTTCTATTCAGAGCCTTGTATTGAATATCGAATGTGATTTGGGTTTGTCGTGAATGGTGTCTTCACTAACACTGTTCTTGAACCCAGTTGAGAAAAGATTAAATCTTTTTATTTAGATTTAATGAAGTGTACCAATTAAATGATATTTAATTGGAATTGAATGGGTATTGATTTTTGGGTTTATCGTGAACAGTGTTTTAAATAACACTTGTTCTTTAACCCGATAATTAATGGAATTTGATTTTGGGTTTATCGTGAACCGTGTTTTAAATGACACTGATTCTTTAACCCAGTCGAAGATTAAAACTAAGTGGAGTTTTAATGAATCTTTAATTAGATTGAAATGATCGAAAATGGAGTATCACCAGTTTTGCTCCAGGCGATAGTTAAATCTTTAATTAGATTTGAACGTGAAGTGGTAATTGAATTTACCGATAACACCGTGGTGTTAGATATGAAGTATTACCAGTTTTACTTCATGGGATGAATAGGTTGGGATTGAGAAATTAAAATAAATGATTACTTCGGTAAGGTTCGCTAATCCCGACTAGTTTGAATTGAGATTCAAAAAGAGAATAAAGAATAAATTCAAGGAATTTATCTTGGATAAAATTAATGGGAACATTTCCCTATGAATGTGAAATTTAGAAACTAACTGTCGGTTGGCCAAGCAGAATGGTTTTCTGGATATTGATCTGATGTTGGTTTCGGCCTTCGGGGTTAATATTTGGGAAATTATTCTCTTGATTAATTTACGGTTAGTGACTGATAAATTGGAATGAGGCGTATGTTGTGTTTTTGTAACACTTATTTAAAATATATGCGAGTTATTCGGAAAGACCGGGTTTATCCCATTCTGAATAACTGATACGACGATAAGTCGAAGATGAAGACGATGGTCGAAGACCGGAAGTCTTCACGTCGTTTGGGTGATAACTGATGATCTTGATTGGGCTGTACACCCAAGAAGATGGAAACAGTTGGTGATCGTCCAGATGTACTTGGAGATCGATGGATATGCGGGGTACTAGGTGCCTCCGGTTTCGTTCAGACCCAGAACGGACTTGTAAATGGACTATGTGTCTGACATTGGATTTTAGTCTGTGTGATTGATTTCTATTAAATATATATATCTGTTTGGCGGCGGAGAATTTATTCTCTTGCTTAACGCCCTTCTCTGAGACGTACGAGCTCAGGGGTTATATATTGATGGATATCAAACGCATGGAGTGAATTGCCTGTGTGGCATGCCTAAGTGGCAATTGATCGAGGCTTCTGTTGAAAAGCAAAGTCTTGTGGTGATGATCAAAGCACGGCCTTTGTGGCGTAGCTTTGTGTAACGTTTACCTCGCGTGTTTCACACCCGGTATGAACCAAAAACGGGAGACGGACCTCAGGGAGGACTTGCGTTTCTTTCTAGTTAGAAGTGGCGTCAGTGGTTTTACACGCCCTGACGAGTTTGACTTATGTGGTTGTGGCTGTTGCGAGGCGCCTCGGTTATATCGGTTTCGGCCGATGCATTCTGGTCGGCTGACGGACCAGACTTACACCCCATAGGGTGGGGAGACGTAGTGTTCAGGCATAATAATCCACATCGGTGGACCGGCCCTGTCGCTCCAAGGCTTGCCTGCGCGCTTGCCTGAGACATGGGCTAGATTGTCTCGAAGTCGGTGAGGACTATCTTTTGCCTCGGTTCATAGATGGAAATCCAAATTCCAAATACGTGACTTTGCGGTTTTAGTTGTAATCCTATATATGGCGACATAGTGGGATGGGGCGCTCATGCCGCCTATGATTGATACTTATGATTTGAAGTTGTTTTATGAACTATGCACTTATAATAGTATCAAATGATTTGTTTTAAAACGTACCAAGCATTCTTTGGCTGTTATAAGGGAAAACCCTATCCTCGGCTGCGTTGCATTGTGTGATGGGACCTGGGTCTTATAACAGCTTCATTTTTCTTTATTTAGCATGGCGTTGTTGGTTTTATGCACTGGTATTCTTGGGAGGAAACCCGTTCCGTGTTATACGGCGTAGTCCCTTGATTTACCTAATGATTTAAAATAAAGATTAATAACTGTTTTAGTTCTCACACCAGTCACATGACTGACCTGGAGTTTATTGTTTTAACCTAAACTCTGGGTGCCCTTATTTTGACACGGGCAGCTAGTAGTTTTGGTTTTGCAGATTTATATTCACAGGATCCTGGTTTACAGCTGGAACGATATCCGAAAAGCTTTGTATCCGTATATCTCATTCTAGTTGTGTATTGTATTATTTTCCGCTGCTATGTATTTAAATGTAATTTAAATCTCTGATATTTCTGTGTAATATTCATTTATACTCTGTATATTCTTGTAATCTGATGCATTGTTGTAATATACAATGGAATGTTCTTCTGTATGCGTTCTGCTGTGGCTTGTTCTCGAACTATCCGACGCTTTCCTTTACGGGGAAGTTACGGGTCTTTACAACTTATCATCGAATCGATTATTCAGAATGGGTATAAACCCGGCCTTTCTGAATAACCCACGTATATAATAAACAAATGTTACACAAACACAACAAACGCCTCATTCCAATTCCGAGTATTCTTTTATTCACAAAATCACATTCTTAGGGGAAAGGTTCCCATTAATTTTATCAAAGATAAATTCTTCTAAATTTATTCTTTAATCCTTCCTTTGGATATCATTTCAAACTAGTCGGGAATAGCGAACCACACCGAAGCAATTATTTATTTTATTTCCCAATCCCAACCTATATATCCCATGGAGCAAAACTGGTAATACTCCATATCTAACACCACGGTGTTATCGGTAAAATTAATTACCATTTCACGTTCAAATCTAATTAAAGATTTAACTATCGCTTTGGAGCAAAACTGGTGATACTCCATTCTCGCCCACCTTTCAGATTTGATAATTTAGATTATCAATTCACATTTCAATTTATTTAAATATTCATTAAAACTCCACTTAGTTTTAATCTTCCCAAAAATCAACATCCTGCCTTTAACTGGGTTAAAGAACCAATGTCATCTAAAACACGGTTCATGATAAACCCAAAATACATTCAAATTCAATTCCAATTAAACATTATTTAATTGGTACACTTCATTAAATCTAAATAGAAAGATTTAATCTTTTTCTCAACTGGGCTTAAGAATCAGTGTTAATAAAGACACCATTCACGACAAATCCAAATCACATTTGATATTAAATACAAGGCTCTGAATAGAAAATATATCGTCTTATATTCAATATCAAATTCTAAAACCAACAAATATCGTATTGGAAATAACGATATAAATATATCTTTCAAATTTCCACAACCATATCTGTATAATCACAAAATCCGACATCGAAATATTCCGAAGATAATTTCGATGCAACTCCAATCCAATTCACGTATTGGGAATTCTAATTATTTTTAAAACCACTTCAAATTCAATTTAATTATTTCAGAAATAAATTGATTTTAATTCTAGTTCAAAATTAGTTCATTTCGATAAAAATCTATTTTTATCTTTTCAAATGTGGAGTTTTTCATCCCAGTTCTTTCCAGTTCACATATTATGATTATGCACAAATTATTGATATTTTTAATAATTTTATCAAGGCCCGTATAGTCAATTTCCATCAACGGCCATCGAACTGCACTTACAGCGACCTTTTCCAAATTTGATTTGGACATAATTCCAAATCCAACCGTTAGATTTCAAATTTCTAATATTGATTGGAAAGCTCTTTTTGATACGAACCCAACGGTTCCGGTTTTAGGAGAATCCGACGGTCGGATCTTCCGTATAGTCAATTCAAAGCCAATGGTCGAAATTCACGAACTACCGCAGCGCGGCGCGTTCTATTCAGGCTATTATATATATAATATATATATATATTATATATATTTCATCGATTTCCTTTTAAAACGTATTTTATAAATCGTTTTAAATTTGTTTTCAAAACAAATTCAACTTCATATTCAATTTCAAATCAAAATTTAATTTTCCTTTATAAATTCGTTTTAAATTCATTTCAAATTGATTTCAATTCAATTCAATTTCATTTCAATTAAATTTCAATTCGAATTCATTTCAATTCAATTTCAATTCGAATTCGAATTCATTTCAATTCAATTCGAATTCGAATTCATCTCTATATATTCAATTTGAAATCACTTTTCGATATTCATTAAAAAATGAATAAAATCGATATAAATATCGTTCACGTCAAAATGGCGCATCTCTAATCAACACGGCTTTATATATTTCAATAAATTCGTTATTCTATTCAACAAATGAATATTTATTCCATTCAACACATGAATATATATTTCTTCTTACTTACAATAAAAAGGTAAATTTTATTATATAAATATTCTATTCAACACATGAATACACTTTCAACACATGAATTCTCAACACATGACTATTTATTCTATTCAACACATGAATATATATTTCTTTTATAATATTCATTATTTCCCAATTGGAATGAGGCCCAATCAATTACCATATAATGTTAATTATATGGTTTCCATACAACACAGATATATAATAGCAACGATAAATAATCAACCATCATCCAAAGTGCACCACACAACTGCATAAGCATTTAATATAGATAATTAACGCTCATACAGCCTGTCGACCAATCGATCGACATACAATTAAATAATTGGGATTATTGTATGCCAAATATCATCCCAATACCCGTGCAACAAACACAGATTTTTATTTATTCACATACCCGTTAAAAATTATATTTTTAACGATAAAATATTTTAACTATATAAATATTTTATTTCACATCACACAATCAATTTACACCACAACAAACAATCAAACATACAAGCCATCCATGGTCTGTGGATGACGGGTGTCGAGTGCTGCTAAGCACCGTCTGCATCCTAGTATATAATTTAACTAGAAAAACAAGATTTAAAGTGAGAAGTTCTCACCCACAGCTAATCCAAACTCCACGCCTCTTCTTATGTAGGAAATCTTCACCACTCGCCCTTTTGTCACTTTCGTCGTCTGTATCCACTACATATATAAAAATCACATTTTTTTTCATTTCATATATATAAAAATCAAATTTTTATCTTCACTTCGTTATAAAAATTATATTTTTATATTGCTCTTCTCCTAATAAAGATTATATTTTTATTACTCTACATGAATAAAAATCATATTTTTACTATCATACCTATATAAAAATCATATTTTTATTATGCCACTAGTATAAAAATTATATTTTTAACTTTTCTATATTAGAAATATTATATTTTTAACCTTTCTATATTATAAAAAATATATTTTTAACCTTTCTATATTATAAAAATTATATTTTTATATAGTTAAAAATCTTGTCTTTACTTCATTAAAAAAAATCCGACCTTTATTAGTATCAAAAATCTATCTTTTTCTAAGCAAAGATCTGACCTTTTATGTCATAAAAATCCTTTCTTTCATATATATGATAAAAATCTAATTTTTACTTATATTTTAAACAAAATCATTTCTTATATGGTTTAATCGCTACAACTCGTATAAAGATCATATTTTTATCATCTATACTATATAAAAATTCAACTTCCTTATACATGAAAAACTTAACCTCCTTATACATGAAAAATTTAACCTCCTTATTCATGACACTAAAAATCATAGCTTTATCTAAAATAAAAATCCAATTTTGTTAATCAATAAAAATCCAACCTTGTTATATTCTTTTCAACACATGAAAATCCTAATTTTTCTATCGGTTTTAAACAAATAAAAATCACACTTTAAAACTAGTGCTTCTCATATAAATATTTTTCAATGGTTTAAAATTAATCACTAAAATCAGATCTAAAGAAAATAAATAACAAAAATAAATAAACAGGGCTTACTATACTTTTCAGCGAGGAGGCAGGTTTCTTGGCGCCGGCGCCAGCTAGTGGTGGCGCGGAGGGCTCGAGTTCGGTCTTCAATGGGAGGGTGGCGGCGGATTTGGAAAGAAGGGGGGCTCACGTTCGTTTTTGGTGAAAGGGGAAAGAAGGAGAAGAACGGAGGGGAGGGGGGTAGTTGGAGCGACGTCGAGGTGGGGCGAGGCCTGGGCGGCGGAAGGAGGGAGAAGCGATCGAGAGGGGGCGAGGTCTCATGCTTGAGGCAGAGGAGAGAGAGGGAAGGGGAGGGTGTCCATCGCGGTGAGGGGAGGAGGGTTCGGCGCCTCCGACGATGGGGAGGTCGCCATCGATGGCGGCGCGCTTGGGCGGGCGCGGTCCTCCCTCTTTTTGTTTTTATTTTTTTAATTTTTTTTATTTTGAAAACTGAAAATGAACGGGGAAGGAAAGAAGAGGGAGGGCGTGTTTGTAAAGATTTTATATATTTTATTTATTATTTATTCTCTTCAAAAAGTAACTTTTTATTTTGAACTCGAAAACAAACCCACCGACTGTCGTCTCTAGCGTAATACCCCCATTCCGAACACAATGGGATATATATCGCAGGCTAATTTGACTGCTATGATCAGTTTTCGTCAAAATCAACATATAACTCTATATATTGAATTTGAACGCGCATTTCAATTTACTGGGGTCACATACTCACTCGAAAAATTCTAGAAAAATATTTTCTAGCTTTGTATTGACGATACGGTCCTAACAAAACTGATTTCGTCGAATTCTGAAACCGTTCGAAAAATGGCCAATTTCCAGTCGATTAAAATCAACTGAAACTGGTCAAACGCGTTTTCCTTTGCCACGCTCACATATTGATTCGAAAAATTACGAAATTTGGAATCTAGCAATAACTTGACATCGCGGATCCAACAAAAGTGGTTTCGTCGAAAACCGAGGTCGTTAGCAAAATTTCCATTTTTAAGGGCCGAAATTCCGTAACGACTATTTTGAATTTTCAACTGGACATATCTTTTTATCCCCGCTATGAAATTTCAAATTTTCGGATTCGTTGGAAAGATATTCTCAATCAGATTCTATTATTTTTGGTTTCACTAAAATCTGGTTTATTTTGCACCCGGTATGTTCAATTGAAATTTGAAATCGAATTATCGAACTACCGCGCCATTTTCAATTCCTTTTATATATATAAAATAAATATTTATATTCAAACGACGACGTATATAAATATATACGTTCGAATTCTGTTCAAATTAAATTTCTCGTCGATATTACTTAAAATAATCTATTTTAAATATTCAAAATTCATCAAAATTGCCAAAATAAAAATTTTAAATTGGCTTAGAATTTCCGGGTTATTACAGGGAAGTAGGTTAACCGAGCGTCAAAGTAAAAAAAAAGTTCAAAATTGAAGTGAAGTTAAAATAGTAATCATAAAATGAGTTTTATTTATATATGTCCCTTAGAAAGTTTTTGGCCCCGTCTGACAAGTGTTGTATATGATCGTTATATGGATGTTCGTATAACGAACATCAATATTAATCTGGTACATTTTTTGTTGGATTTGTCCCAGTATTGGACAAGTTACAAATACAATAACATAACTATATTTTGTAAATCATTTCATTTAAATGGTTCACAAAATTTCGATGGTACTTCCTTTTTGTTTCCTGTGTACACGCATTTGTGTATGATACAGGGAATAAAGGGGAAGTGCTGCCGAATTTTTGTTGAATTGTTTAATTTGAAATGATTTTTAAAAAAAAATGTAATTATGTTATTCTGTTTGTAATGGGAAGTAGGATGATAAACCATTAAAAAACAATAAACTAAAAATTATTAAAAAATAAAGTGAAATTGTTATTTGCATTTTCTATAATGATGAAGGGTATAAATTAGTCCTATGGGATTTTAATATGAAGTAACGTGTTTACTTGAATTTTCTACCATATTTTTTCAAATTAAGAAAAATGTTTGATTATTATTTCGACTGTAGTTAGGTGTATAAAGTTTGAACTAGTATGAAAGATTCACTAAAGAAACATTTTTGTAATTGTGTAGGCAAATTTAATAAATTCACTAAATTTAATGATCAAAAGTAATAAAGAAATTCATTATCCATGTAGTAAGTGTGTTAAATACAAACATTTAAAGCATTGGAAACTAGATATAATTGATTCCAATATATAAATGTTCATTACACACACACATACACACACACACATATTGATATGTGAATATACATGTTATTTAATGGATGTTTGAATTTATATTTGGAAATCTGATTGAAACTGAAATAACTTAAAAGAAAATTTATATTTTAATTTTTATCATATTGTTGACTATTTTAATATGATGGAAGCCAACCAAGTCCATGATTTACAAAAAAATACAAATAAAGTTCAACATCACCAAATTGAATCCAACTGCATACCACACTTACAACCCCGTAGAAGTCCAACAATTATTGAAAGAAACCAACGTGAAGCAATGCAATGTACCGAAACACCTTTGGTACTTCGTAGAAGCCCTAGAATCATTGAGAGAGCCCACCAACAAGCATTATTGGATGCTCAAATCAAGGCTGAAAGAAGAAGGCTATGTCGATCTGAATTAAGTTCCGAACAAAAGAAAAAACATTTAGAACACCATCGACTTCGCAAAAAGATAAAAAAAAGTTAATGACTAAAGAAGATAAAGAATCAAAACATGAACAATATTGTATTGATTATCATTGTAAAAGATCTAGAAGAGTTGATAAAAATATCAATGATGATGCGTCACAAACAAGTAGTGTTGGTAGTTCTATTTCAATATATTCCTCTCACTATACACAAGGTATTACTTCAAAGAACCGTTCCATATAATTTTCTATGTTATGTATATATATCTTAATCGATTTAAAATCATATCAAATTTATTATCTAAATAGTTCATTAAGCCACTTCCTATCATATATTCTATAACTAGCAAAAAAATATTTTATCTTTTAGGTTAAAAAACTTACAAAATTTATTTTTCAATATTTGAACTAGATCAATATTTTGTTGGACCAATGAACAATGAAGAACAAGAACATGGTAGTACGTTACCTTTTGAACATAGAGATAACTTGACTATAAAAAAAACAAATAGAGTTGATCAACCATGTCAAAATTCTACCGTAAGATATAATTGTGCGAGAAACTTTACAGATCATTTTGGTTTTCAAAATTCTATTTGCCATAATCAAGGACATGTACATATTGCCAAGAAAAACTCTTTTATCGAAAATCAAATAGTTTTTGTTGCTTAAATGGAAAAATAATTTTACAATCAATTTCATCACCGTATGATATCTTTCAATTATACACTGACCAGTCGGATGAAGGGAAACATTTCAAAAAAAAACATACGAGCGTTGAAACGACCCAAACTCGCCCTTACGGGAAAGCCCGGATTGAGTTGATAACATGACAATTCAGAACATAAACAGAAGAACATTTCATTGTTGTTACAACAATTTACATCCGAGTACAAGAATATAACAGAGTATGAATAAATAATATACATCAGAAAAATATCAGAGATTAAAATACATTGCATAGCAGCGGAAAAATAATACATAACACAACTGAAAGAAATACACGGATACAGAACTTTTTGAATATAGCTCCAGCTGTATATCCAGGATCCTGGAAAAGAAATAATCTGCAAACCAGAACTACTAGCTGTCCGTGTGGAAAATATGGGCACCCAGAGTTTAGGATAAAACAATATACTCCAGGTCAGTCATGGGACTCGCGTGAGAACTAAAACAGTTATTAAATATTTACTTCAAAAATAAAGTAAATCAAGTGACCACGACCTATAACACGGAACGGGTTTCCTCCCAAGAATACCAATGCATATAACAAATAGCGCAATGCTTTTTGAAAAAATGAAGCTATTATAAGACTCAGGTCCCATCACACAATGCAATGCAAGCCGGAGGATAGAGTTTTACCTTATAATAGCCAAAAATGCTTGATACGTTTAAAACAAATCATTTGATACTATTATAAGTGTATAGTGTCAAAACAACTTCAAATATATATGTATCATTCGTAGACGGCATGGGTACCGTATATCATGTCGCCATACTAGGCTCTACAATCAAAACCGAAATGTCATGTATTGGAAATTAGATTTCCGTCATGAGTTGAGGCCAGGGATGGCTCCTCACCGATTCGAGACACTCTAGCAAATGCCTCAGGATTACACACCACGGGGCAACCCTTGAATTTTCAGGGCCAGTCCACACATATTTTAGTGGATTGGTTATTCCTGAACACACATTTCCTGGTCCTGTCGGACCTATCCATCCTCCCCGTAATGACCGATATATCGAGGCGCCTCGCTATCCATCATCCACATAGGTAAAAATATAAATGTTTGAGCTCCATACCATGACACCACCCATAGCTTGAAAGAAACGTCGTGCATTCCCTGCAGTCATGATCCCGTTTTTGACTCATACCGAGGTGTGAGGCTCATGAATTAACGCTATACACAAAGCTATGCTATTTAAAGCTATACTTTGATCATCAACCACAAGACTCTGCTTTTCAACAGAAGCCTTGATCATTTGGATCTCAGCATGCCACACTAACAATTCACGCCATGCAACTGATGTCTATCAATATATAACCTCTAAGCTCGTACGTCTCAGAGAAGGGTGTTAAGAAAAAGAATAAATTCTCTACCACCAAACAGATATATTTAATAGAAATCAGTCAACACAGAATAAAATCCAATGTCAGACACACACATCCATTTACAAGTCCGTTCTGGGTCTGAACGAAACCGGAGGCACCTTATTCCTCATCCCATATGTCCAATATAGGAGAGAGGTCCTCGCATATCCGGTCGATCTCCAAGTACGTCTGAACGATCACCACTTATTACCTTGTCTTGGGTGTACAGCTCAATCAAGACATTAGTAATCAACCAAACAATGTGAAGAACTTCGATCTTTAACCACCGCCTTCATCGTCGACTTTTAGTCGTCATATCGGTTATTCAGAATGGGATAAACCCGGTCTTTCCAAATAAGCCGTGTATTTTATAATCAATAATCAAGAGCTATAAAAACACATCATATGCCTCATTCCAATTCAGAATATATTTTTATTCAAATATTCACATCTTTTGGGAAAGGTTTCCATAAATTTTAGCAAAGATAAATTCTTTAAATTTATTTTTTAATCTTCCTTTGGATATCAATTCAAAACCAAATTAACGTTTATCAACTAGTCGACATTATTGAACCTTACCGAAGTAATCATTTATTTATCAATCCCAATCCTAACTATTTCATCCCATGGTGCAAAACTGGTAGTACACCATATCTAACACCCACGGTTTTATCGGTAAATTTAATTACCATTTCACGTTCAAATCTAATTAAAGATTTAACTATCGCCTGGAGTAAAACTGGTGGTACTCCATTCTCGATCATTTCCTAAGTTTGATGATTTAAATTATCACATTCTCATTTCAATCTAGTTAAAGATTCATTGAAAATTTAATTAGTTTTATTCTTCCAACAATCATTATTTAATGATTATTTAACTTTGGAAATACAAACATGCCACATCGACAATCTACACCGTGCCATTGATTTCTACCAATATATAACCTCTAAGCACAACGTCTCGGAGAAGGGTGTTAAGCAAGAGAATAAATTTTCCTCCACCAAACAAATATATATTTAGTAGAGATCAACAATATAGTTCGAAATACAATGTTAGACATGTAATCCTGTCTTTAACTGGGTTAAAGAACGAATGTCATTTAAAACACAGTACACGATAAACCCAAAATCACATTCCATTAACTATGGAATCTTCACGGAAAACAGATCAATATAATCGATATCAATTTTTGTATCTGACTAATAATATAATGGAATAACAGCTAAGCCTTTTTAAATTCCATATATAGTAACAGTCTTCCTCCATGGAAGCTCACTTCGATTATCACTAAACCGAATTTCATTCAATTCCAATTTAATATATTAAATTGGAAAACTTAATCTTCGGAAAATTTTCATTAAATCTTAATAAAAGATTTATATATTCCAAACCACATTTCACTGTTAATTTGAGTTAAAGAACGAATGTCGTTAAAAATACAGTTCACAATAAACCCACTTCACATTTCATTTTATTCCAATTAATAAATATAATTGAAAACTCTAATAATCTTAATTAAAAGATTAATTCTTTTCACATGGGTTTTAAGAATAGTGTTACTGAAGACACCATTCATGACAAACCCCAAAATCCAATTTGATATTAAATACAAGGCTCTAAATAGAAATTATACCGGCTTATATTAATATCAAATTCTTAAACTAACACATACCGTATGGGGAATAACGATATATATCTATCTTCCAAATTCCTGCACAATATCCTTATAGCCACGGAATCCAATACCGAAATCTCCCGAAGATGATTTCTATTCAAATCCATTCCAATTCATACGTTGGAAAATTCTGGTTGGATTAAAACCATTCACAAATCCAGTTTATTTATTCAAAAACGTTGGATTATCTTTCGAGTTAATAACTAGTTCATTTTTGATAAAAATATATTTTTATCTTTACAAACGTGGAATTTTTCTTCAAATTCTTTACAAATAATCTATTATGATTTACCATAATTATTAATATTTTTAATAATTTTATCAAGGCCCGTACTATCGGTTTCCAATAACGGCCACCGAACTGCATCGATAACGACCTTTTCCAAACTTTATTTAAACATAATTCCAAATCCAACCGTTAGATTTCAAATCTCTTACATTCATTGGAAAGCTCTTTTCGATACAAACCCAACAGTTCCGGTTTTAGGAGAATCCGACGGTCGGATCTCCCATAATTTCAATTCGAAGTCAATGGTCGAAATTCACAAATGGTCGCGGCGCGGCGCGTTCTATTCAGGCCATTAATATATTTATTTAATATATATTTTGTTCAAAACGTATTTTATAAATTCATTTTAAAAATGGTTCCCACTTTCACTTCAATTTTAAATCAAAATTGAATACTCCTTGTCATTATAATATTTAAATAATAATATTTTCAAAATATCAGATTTTGAAATAATTTCCTTTTCGATACTCATTATAAAAATGATTAAAATCAATATAAATATCGTTTCCGTTAAAATGGCGCATATCTAATCAAAATGACTTCACGTATTTCAATATTTTCGCGTCCATCCAAAATCGGACACCAAATTCACATTTTAATCCTTTACTGAATATTATTTTAAAATATTCGTTATTTTAAAGTATTCGTTATTCCTGAATTCGTATCTGACACAATCAATTACCATATAATGTCAGTTATGTGGATTTCATACAACATATGTACACAACAATAATGATAAACAATCATCCATCATTCAGAGTGCATTACGCAACTGCATATGCATTAAATATAAATAATTAACGCTTACAACAGTCTGTCAACCAATCGATTGACATACAACTAAACAATTGGGATTAATGTACGTCAAATATCATCCCAATAACCGTGCGGGATTTCAGCCATCAAATAATTATTATTTGTGCACTTGGGTGATGTGTAAAAATTATCGTCACAATCGATATCAAAAAAATAGGCGAGCATAAACAAGTCGTCCGACTTGTAAATGAATGTGTAAAATCATTTTTAACTATCCAATAAATATATAGAATTTTATAACTTGCTTATAAAATTCTATACAACGCCTAAATAATTTTTTTCATCGCCGTTATAAACTAAAAATAATATTTCTAGCGAAATATGTTTATTCCATAACCTGGCCATTTTATATATCTCATATATACATATATATATATATATGTTAATATTTTTAACTAGCTATTAATTTTTCTAACACATTTTAGAAAATTTCGACAGCATAACAGCGCGATATTAAAACCGGAATAAGGTCTAGCCTTATCCCTCGCCTAATACTGGCTTGCGCCATACACAAACCAATTCCAATCAATTCACAACTAATCCACAACAAATTTTTCAATCACAATCAAATCATGTAGAACATCCAAATAATTAAATACTCAACTACCACAATGTCATTTACGGTGCTATAAGTGGCTATTCGTGGAGTATGAAATCCATGTATCAGTAATATCCATACATCGCTTTCAATTTATGTAATTGTGCGAATTCGAGTGTTGAACTCCATATAATTCAAATCAAACAATATGGTGTATACAATAAATAGTGTCGGGGGCTTTTGAGCCCCATCTGCATCCTAGAATATTTTTAATTGTAAAATAAATAGAGTGAGAAGGAGTTCTCACCTTTGGTTTCCACTCTGTCATTCTTTATTGGATGGATTGGATTTCGTTTGCTACCAGTCGATTCCATCGCAATCTATTTCACGCGATTTATATTTAAAATCATATTTTTAACAATGCTATATGTACTAAAAATCACACTTTTATTCAAAGCTATATATATATCACATTTTTATATAACGCCATATGTATATAATAAAAAAATCACATTTTCATTCAAAGCTATATATATAAAAATCACATTTTTATAAATTAGTTTTCTATATAAAAATCATATTTTTATTTGTCATTCATATAATAAAAATCATATTTTTATTTGTTATTCATATAATAAAAATCATATTTTTATTTGCTATTATATATATATAATCAGATTTTTATATGTTATATATAATTAAAACTAAAAATAAAATTTAATTTAAATTTACTTACATTGAATCGGCTGACGAGGTGGAGCAAGAGGGCGCTGAGGGTCTGAGGTGGTCGGCGCGGTGGAGCATTGGGCGGAGGCGGCTAGCGCTTGGCTAAGGCAATGGGTTTTGGGTTGTCGGGCTTGGGATCCGCGGTTTTAGAGGCGGAGAGAGAGAGGAGAGGGAAGAAGGGGGCGCGGCGGTCCTCCTAGGTGGCGATGCCGGAAGTGCGGCGACGTGGTTTAGGGCTGGGCGACGGGAAACGCAGGTGGAACGGGTTTTATTTTTATTTTTGAGCGTTGACTGTTATGAGGAGAGAGGGAGGGTTTTATAAATAATTATATATTTAATTATTTTAATTTCCAAAAAGTGAATTTTCCATTCGAACTCCAAATAGAACCCAACGACTATCGTCCCTAGCTAATTACCCCCATTCCGAACACAATGGAATATGTCCCGTAAACCAATTCAACTGTTTCGATCAGTTTCCATCAAAATTAAAATATAAATTAATATAACGTTCAAAATTGACTTCAACGTACATTTTAATTTACCGGGGCCACATATTGACTCTAAACTTTCCAGAAAAATAAATCTAGCTATGTTTTGGCGATGCGGCCCTAACATAACTAATTTCGTTCAATTTCGAGACCGTTTGAAAAATGGTCAATTTCTAGTCAATTAAATTCAAATTGAAAGTGCTAAACACGTTTAAATTCACCCGCTCACATATTAATTCCCAAAATTATGAAAATTGGAATCTAGCAATAATTTGATATTACGGATCCAACCAAAGTGGTTTCATTGAAATGGAGGTCGTTTGCAAAATGGCTATCTTTAAGGGCTATATATTATATAAAATATATATAAATTCTGTAGCGACTATTCTGAAATTTAAACTGGACATAACTTTTAATTCTTTTTATGAAATCTAGATTTTCCACATTCGTTAAAAAGATATTATCAAACAGATTCTAATACTTCTAATTTTACTGAAATCCAATTTATTTTGAATCCTGTACATTTATTTGAAATTTAAAATCGGATTTTCAAACTACCGCGCCATTTCAGGCTCGTTTTATAATTAAAATAAAATTTATACATTCTAACTTCGATTAAAATAATTTTTTAGTTGTTATTATTTAAAATAAATCATTTTAAATATTCACAATACATTAAAATTGCCAAAATAAAAAATTTTAAATTGGTTCTGAAAATCCGGGTTGTTACAAGCGTATAACCATATGTTTGCGTTTACATCAGTGGGAGTACATGTTGATGAGAACTTGGCTAATGGAAGAGATGGAGTATATACTTTTCGTGCTCAAGGCAGTCATAAAATAAGTAGTTTGGTACCTACATCCAGTGATCGTCCAAGATTTCTACAACTTTATATATATGACAGGGAGCATGAAATTGAAAATCGATTGTCTGAAAACAACACCATAATTAGAGAAATTGTGGACAAGGTGCAAAAAGCTCTTCATAAATATAATAGTTTTATAACAACATTCCGACAACTTGGACAACAATAAAATATTCAACATTGCAAATTAGTTACAAAGAACCATCTTCAAACCAAAAACAATACACTCTTCCAACTACTTCACAAGTTGCTGGAATTTGGGTAGAAGGAGCGGAAAATGAGGAAATACATGAAAGAGATAATGTAGTCGAGATAAAATCTGGACAACTCATAACTATTCCAGAAACAGCTGGTTATTATGATCCACTACAGTGTCCATTTTTATTACCATATAGAAGTTATGGATGGGATATAAACAGTCAAGGTGAAAATGGTTACAAATTTTCATGTCGCGGGTATTACGCTAATATTTTATAGGTATATACATCTGTAATATATGCAATATTTTATATTTTATTTATATATAAATTTTTTAATTATTAATAGATTTATACTGTTATTTTTTTATATATTCGAGAAAATGATAAAGCACTTTTCCTTCGAGGTGGTCGATTGTTTCAACAATATTTCTTTGATAATTATGTCAAGATAGATATGAGTAGGCTAAGATGGTATAGGAGTAATCAAAGTACCATTAAAGCTGAAATGTATCAAGGATTACAAGATGCTTTGAATGCAGGAGAAAACGATGCAAGTACGTATATTTTGAATGCATAATTTTACATTTTATAATTAGTCTATATTCATAACCACACAGTTGAACTTCATACTAATAAGTTAACAAAAATATTTTCACTGAAGGAATATTTGGAAAAGCAGCTGCTCATGTTCATGTAACTGAATTTCAAAAAAGAGGTTTACCACATGTCCATATGCTAATAATTTTGGAAGAAGAAGATAAATTGACTAATCCTGATGAATACGACGAATTTGTTAGAGCAGAAATACCAAATATTAATGACGAACCAGAGTTACATGCAATGGTGATGAAGTGGATGATTCATGGACCATGTGGCAATCGAAATCGTAATAGTCCTTGCGTGAAAAATAGTAGCTGTAAAAGAGAATATCCCAAAAAAAATTCAGCTATAACTGTACAAGGTACAGATTCATATCCAATTTATAGAAGGCGTGACACAGGCATATCTATTCCTATCGATAAAAGTGGAAAATTAATGGTAGACAACAGAAGGGTCGTACCCTACAATCCTTGGTTAGTACGTAAATATGATTGCCATATCAATGTAGAGATATGTAGTAGTATAAAAAGTGTTAAATATCTTTACAAATATGTTTACAAAGGCCCTGATCTTGTTCAAATGCAAATTCGGCCCGGACCACACTATGATGAGATCCAACATTTCATTGATTCAAGGGGGATTTTTGCTCCTGAAGCATTGTGGAGGATCTTCATATTTTCTCTTAGTAAGATATATCCATCAGTTGAGTGCCTTCAAATACATCTTCCAAGTAAACAAAGTGTTCCATTTTACAATCATCAAACAATCAACGAAGTTTCAGCCGATGAAAGTACTCAACATACAATGCTTACTGAGTTCTTCTATACAAATTCAAACGATGAACACACAAAATAGCTGCTATATCGTGAGTTTCCCGAGCACTACCGTTGGCTTAAAGATGCGAAGAAATGGAAAAGAAGGAATCAAATATTAGAGTGATTGGTAGAATACATATAGTCCAACCTACAGAAGGAGAACGGTTTTTTAGAGTACTTTTAAATCATATTAAAGGATCTATTTCCTTTGATGATTTGCTTACAGTTGATGGAGCTAAAAATCACACATTTAAAAAAGCTGCTAAAAACGAGGATTTTTGGAAAATGATGATAGTACAAGAGCATGTTTAGTTGAAGCTTCAATAAAAAAGATGTCAATTTCTTTGATAACATTATTTGTAACCATGTTGGTTTTTTGCAATCCATCAGGTGTGTGAAGTTTATGGGATGAGTTTTTCAACGATATGGTGGAAGATTATCAAAGTTCAGGTAATGCTAATCAAATACTTTTAACGAACCGTCTTTTGAAAGATTTAAATATGTTGCTTCTCCAACACAAAAGCACAACCGATTATGAACTTCCTTATATCTCTAAATCATATGATTTTTATGCATATGATGATACTTCAGATCTAATTGAAGAAGAACTAGCAATTCCTATTTTCGAATATGATTTATTAGCAGTTGAAAAGTTGAATGACGGCCAATTGAAATCCTACAATACAATTATGAATGCAATTGTAAAAAAAGAAAAATGTTTGTTCTTCATAGATGGTCCTGGAGGGGCAGGGAAAACATATTTATACCGTGCTATTTTGTCCACTGTTAGAAAAGACGGCGGTATTGCAATTGCCACGGCTACATTTAGTACCGCTGCAACTATACTACCTGGTGGAAGAACTGCACATTCAAGATTTAAACTTCCATTACGACCAACATCAACATGTTCAATAAGCAAGAAATCAAAATTAGCAAAACTTCTAAAGCAATCAACCGTTCTTATGTGGGATGAAGCAACAATGGTGCATCGCTATGCTTTTGAAGTCTTTGGTAGAACTATGCGAGATATAATAGATATGGATGGACCATTTGGTGGTAAAATCCTTATTATGGGATGAGATTTTCGACAAGTATTGCCAGTTGTGCCTAAAGATACAAAAAGTGAAGCAGTTTAATGCATTTTTTAATAAATCACTGGACAAAATTCAAAATTTTGCATCTAAAGAAAAACATGCGAGCGGCAAATGGTATTGAATATTCAAAATTTCTAATCAGAATTGGAGATGGCACCAAACCTTCAACCAAAGAAGAAATGGTTCGACTACCAATGAGTATGGTCATTACATCAGAAAATGATGTTAATCCATTGTCAAAGCTAATAGATAATTTTTTCCAGACTTATCAAAATATGCGTTCGACAAAGAGTACATAGTTAATAGAGCATTGATTACACCATTAAATGAATATGTCGACAAACTCAATGAACATGTGCTCAATTTATTTCATGAAGATGAAGCTATTTACTATTCATATGATGCAGTAGAAGATGATACTCGCAATTTATATCAGCAAGAATTTCTAAACTCAATCGCTCCTAGCGGGCTACCTCCACATTGTTGAAATTGAAGCTTGGAGCACTAATAATGTTGTTAAGAAATTTAAATCCCAAAATTGGACTATGCAATGGAACGAGGCTTATATGTACACAACTCAATAAGAATTGCATTGATGCTGAAATCATCACTGGACATTATGTCAGTACTAGAGTTTTCATTCCAAGAATTCCTTTGAAGCCACTGAAAATTTGAATTTGCCTTTGGTATTGGTACGAAAATAATTTCCAGTTCATTTGTGTTTTTCCTTCACTATAAATAAGGCACAAGGGCAAACAATAAGAAATACCGATATTTTTCTACCAGAGCATGTGTTCGGTCATAGACAACTTTATGTGGCGCTTTCACGAGGAATTTCAAGTACTAATACAAAGGTGTTGGTAGAAAAAGGACATGTTGCCGAACAAGTCAGAACTTTCACTAAAAATGTTGTCTACAAAGATGTTCTACTAACTAGCTAGGATAAAAGGTACTTAATCTTTTCATTATATATATATATGTATATATATATATATATATATATATATATATATCGTCAACTCTACAAAATACATAATTTTGATATTTACCTCTTCTTTTATGCTACATGCAGGTGCTTAAAGTGTATGCAAAAAAGAAATTTCATTTAAACATTTCATGTACTTTTGGGATTTTTTTTCCTTTCTCTTCAATAATGGCTACTCATACCAAACAAGATTTCAAATAGTATTATGTTTTTATTTTATTAAATCTGTGATTTCAATCAATATGTTATCTATTAGTTTTCAATAAATTTATTGTGGCAATTTCAATTAAGAATATTCATTTATTGTTTAAATAGTATTTATCATTGCTTATTAGTTTGATGTGTTAACATGCCACAACCTCGATAAATAAATAGCATTTTAGACCTTGAATCAATGTAATCCACACTGTTAGCATGGTCGCTGGCGTGTTTGTGGCAAACACTAGCATTAATGCACTGGCCATGGATACAACTTCTCGAATGGCACCACTAACCCATCTATTTATGTATAAGGTACCTATTATTATTGTTACATACAGTTAATGCAAAATTCAATGTTAACCATTTATATTTTAATGTTTTAATGCATATGTTTTAGTGTTTACTAATTAGGTGGCAAATTTGTTTAGACAATTTTCGAGGATGGCCGGGCTTTCAGAATAAGTTTCCATCTAAAGTCCCATCTTCCTATCAAGGTCAGAATGACTTTTTATGTGTATATTACATTGTTTCTTAATCTCTCATACCATAAGAAGTTCTGAATAAAATACGCATTCGCCTCACAACACTTACCGCATGCACGCATTCCGTCCGCAACACATACCTGATGCACTCTCAGAAGAGTTTACCCATGGCACCTCTGTATTTTGTCTAGAAAAACTACTTAACTACCCTTGGTGGTATATATGACATACAGTCCTTTTTTTTAATGACTCATGGATGTTTAAAGTGGACTTAAATCGTAAATAGAAAAGGTCAAAATTTAAATCAAAACCACATTTATACATTGAAACATTTATTCAATAAATTCATACTTTAACATATGCACGCATGAGCAGTCAATTGTATAATTACTTTTTTAGTGGACAATGATTGCTGGATTAAAAGATAAAGTCTTAAACATATTTCAGATATTTTGGATTTAAACTAGCGAAGCTTGGGATCATATCCCAACTAACTACCATTTGGCTACTAATTATTCGTGTAAGTACACATACTATTTGGTCAATTGAAATAAAATGTGTAATAAGATATAAATGAACATTATTGATTAATTATAATATATGTGACATATACAATTATTTGTACATAATCCTTTTATTTACATTAGTAATGTTGTCTATGATTTGAATGCTTTTTAAGTTAAATTTCAGATTTTGAAATTTCATATATTTATTTGAAACTCATATTAATATTTACTATATTTACTCATATATATATTCGTCTTGCCAAAAAAAATATTTACTATATTTTGTTTTAGAAAATTTGTGTTTCAATGGTTTTATAATTGAATCAACTTTTAGATACGGTGTTTTATTTTGGTCGAACATAATGGAACGACCAAACTCTCGGTATTCCAGTCGATTCCTCAAACCTTGGTTTTAACTTTGATGATTCAAATCCCTTTGCAGTTATTCAGATCTTATATTGTAAGTTTGATGACCGTCTTTTTTGGAGTCCAATAAAAAAATAATTTTGATGACTGTCTTTTGAAGCCTTTTTACCATTCATGAGATGATTCAAATTCCTTTGTCCTTTTATTGAGTATATGCGTAGAGTAGTGCTTAATTTGTTTACTTGAATATTGCTTTCAATGGTTATGGTGGTTAAATGGGCTATAATATTATTTTGATTCTCATTCATTGAACTACTTAAGAAGTCCATAAACAACTCCTTTTCTATTTAATTATTTATTAATATAACTTAGTCTTAAATGGGTAATGTGTGCATGTATACACATGAATGCAACATTATGTGCACATCAGAATCATTTTGTAGGATAAAAAAACTCTACAAACAGTGTTTTTTAATACCAATTTTGTCTGAGGTATTATGTTTCATTCATAAGTGATGAAATGACAATATGTTAGACTAAATGAACCAAAAAATAGTGTTTAAAAATGAAATTTGTTTGTCCAAAAAATATAAATAAGTAACCAACTTATTCTATCTGTTTGCAGGTAGATGGAGGCAGTCCGATGTACTTATGTCCATCCTTTGTTTCTATAATCCTAAGGTACTCTTTTACTATATTTTTGTATTTGCATCCCTTATTAAATGCTTTTTCTAATAGTTAGGTTGCATATTTGTATTGAACATAGATTGAAAATTTTCTGGAGTTCTAGATTTGTGCGTGTATACGCTGTGCAGCCGCAAGTACAGATTTCGGTATCAAGAGTTAACCAATTCTGATTGAATAATGTGTAACACACCGTCCAAATCTGTTATAGGTTTACATGCATCAATGATTCAACAGGATACGCTACGTCGTACAGATGCAGGTGTGACTACGTATGAGATATGCAACACTAATTCATTTTTCCTACATAATGTAGACTGATTGACGTAGTTAAGTTGGTATTTCCTTTAATATCCTGTATATTTTTCATATTTGTATTGTATCATAGACTGATCGAAACAATGATCTTTTTCTTGGGTAGTCTGTGTGATCAATCAGGTTTGATTTTGTAGTTTCTATGTTTCCAACCCGACTTTCTAAACTTTCAATGCAATTTGTCCGGCTCTTGCAAACACCAAATGGTTTCTTAAGGTTGAATGCTCTCGCCCGCGCGCCATCTCATAAGATTGTAATCCATGGATTCTCTCTCTTCTTTCAGGTACAGAAAAAATGCGTAGGAAGGAGGGAGATAAAAACGAGTATTCTTAACACTTGAAGAACTAAAGCAATTACCCGATAATATAAATACATATAAATCTATAGGTTAGCACTTATCCCTTCTGTTCTCCTCCACCTGTTTAATTTGAACTATTTCCTTTTCGCACCTCATTTTGAAGTTGGTCCAACATGTCTTTTAAGTAGTCAGGTGCATTGTTTTGCAATTTTTATCCGACCGTTAGCTTTTTCCTCCTATGCAATTTATTACTAGATATTGCAACTAAGCTCAGCCTGCTGTCTTATGTATTTTGGCCTTTAACTGTTGAAAAACTACATACACTGATGGCGTGTTTTTGCTATTTTGCAGGAAGAACGTAAATTCTTGCCAACTTGCTACTCAAATTCTGCATACTATAAGTAGTAGCATCAAATTATATTTTGAATTTATAGGGTCAAGAACATCGACTATAAGCAACAACAATCGATCTAGACTAACCAAATTTAGCGGTTCCTACAGTATCAACGATGCAAAAGAGTCCACTGAATTCTTAATTCCCATCTTATGTAGGGCTACTAAAAATTTCTCCGTAAAGAATATAATCAGAACGGTAAGATTTGGTATTGTTTATAAAGGAAAGCTCAAGGATGGTACTCTAATTTCTGTTAAGTGTGCTGGAAAGGTAACAATAATTTGTTGCGTAATAACCATATATCAGTAAGCGCTAATTTAATTTTTAATTCATCTTTTGATAGAATTTGCTTCAGCATTTGTCATATGAGTTCGAGGCAGAAATCCACAGTCATTCAAGAATAGACCATATAAATTTGGTAAACTTTCTTGGTTATATGGAGCAAGATGATGAAAGGTTAATTGTTGTTGCCTACATCAGCAATGGAAATCTACGTGAACATCTAGATGGTCAGTACTTATACATTTATTCTTTAAAATGCTATAATATTTTTCTATAAACAGAGAATAAACTGGCTTAATAGAAAAGCTTCATTGTGTCCTGACTACCAGAAATAATATAAACTGATAATTATATTGCAGACATTCACGATGAAGTATTAGAGCTTGCAGCAAGACCAGATATTGCCATAGATGTAGCTCATGCTATAACCTATTTGCACACGCACACAGGTATATATTTACATGTAATCTCCACCCTGAGCTTAATATTTAAAGGAAAAAGGTTTTCAGAATAGAAAATATCAAAATCTGTAGTGTGTATGTACTGTTAAATATACAGTGTTATTTGTTTCCAGATATATTTCTACTGTCTATAATTATCCAATAATTGAAGTCTATTTGAACTGTTAAAAGCTTAGCTACAGTGTTGATCAAACAAGACAATGATTATTCATTTTCAAACCATCCGATAATCCATGGAGACATAAAGGCGTCAAATATATTGATCACAGAGAATTTTAGGGCCAAAGTTTCTGATTTTGGATTTGCTCGCCTCATGTTTAATTTGATGACCCAGATGCTGCCCATATTTCAACACAAGTAAGAGGAACACCTGTATATTTGGATCCAGAATATCTCAGTACATGTCAACTCACTGAAACGTTTAATTTAACTTTATAAAATTTCCCTTTTTTGTTTTTATTTTTAGAATTCAAATTGCCTTATGCTAATTTGTTATCATGTGTTACCTAAGATCACTCAACAAAAGTAAAGTCAATAAAATACCAGAAAATTTGGTTCTCCTTTTGCTTTACTCTTTACTGAATGGAATCATGTGTTACCTAAGATCACTCAACAAAAGTAAAGTCAATAAAATACCAGAAAATTTGGTTCTCCTTTTGCTTTACTCTTTACTGAATGGATTAGTACCTTCTAAATTTATCTTTGTATCGTATATCACCTTTTAAAATGAAATGAAGCAATCATAACATTACACATTCAAACATTTACATTAAACAGAGCAAGTATGAAAGAACACTGGAAGAGATAAAGCAATTCAAAGAGACGTTTAACCCATTTGACAAGGCGTTCTTCGAAACATTCAACTCTGATAGAATTCTGATACAAAGAGAAGAAAGAGATGAAACGGTAAACAATCAAAATGCTACATTTTTATTAATATGAATTGATTCACTTCTTGCTATTACAATAGAGATTCTTCATACTTATAGGAATGCTCTATAGACATAAGAATATTCTAAAGCATATTCAGCCTAATTGAATACTATACCAAATACAACACACACTTAATACTATACCAAATACAACACCCCATTAATGCAATACAAAATATAAGGTAATATATTTTGTCCTTATCTCTAACATTATATTTGGCATATTTTCCTTATCTCTAACATCATATTTGACATATCTTCTAACGTTTTATTTCTCAGCATATCTCTTGGCATAGTTTTTCTCAATGTCTTGACATATTCTCCAACATCCCCCCTCAAACTCACGATGCTAAAAATCGTGAGTTTGCCAAATAGAAACTGCTACTTCTGCATCACCTCAGATGCAAACTTCCTCCTCCATCAGCAACTTCAAACTTTCATATGCCATTAGCAATTCTTCACTTTTACAAATGGTTTTTAAAGTGGACCACACTCAATAATGGTTTTTAAAGTGGACCACACTCAATAATGGTTTTTAAAGTGGACCACACTCAATGATGGTTTTTAAAGTGGACCACACTCAATATTAATGGTTTTTAAAGTGGACCACACTCAATATTAATGGTTTTTAAAGTGGACCACACTCAATAATGGTTTTTAAAGTGGACCACACTCAATATTAATGGTTTTTAAAGTGGACCACACTCAATAATGGTTTTTAAAGTGGACCACACTCAATATTAGTGGTTTTTAAAGTGGACCACACTCAATAGAGGTCAAAGGTTTTGATTTTGAAGGGGATGGAGTAGCTTTGTTTGATGAGGCAGTTTGTGCTAGTTTGTGGGATGGTGAAAACTTTTGGGTATCACGAGTTCGCAACTGTGGTGGAGGACTTTGGTGTGTGTAGTGAAGAATTTGAGTTTCTCAGAGGATGTTGATGGAAGAGTGGATGACTTGCGAGAGCGAGGATGATGGCAGGTCCTTTTTTTTTTGGTTACAATGAGTTGTTCTTTCGGTGGGTGATGAAGCAATGGCAGCTGGTTGATGTATGTCTTTTTTTTTTTTTTTTTTTTTTTTTTTTTTTTGACTGAGAGGGGGCTCTGAATCGAATTTGTGTTGGATTTTAGGATGTGGCAGAGAAGCGTGGGGTTATGGTGGTTGAACTGACGATGTTGTGATGGTTTTGTGGGTTTGAACTGATCGGGACTGGATTTTTGATAGAAATTAAGGCGGAGCTGAAAGGAAGTTTGGCAGAATTGGTATGTGGAAAAGATGAAGTTTAGGCAGGAAGAGTTGGAGAATTACATTAGAGAGAACTGGAAAATGACAGTCGATAGAAAATAGCAAGAGGAAGGCTAAGACCACTCGACGGTGCTGCACTGGCTATAGGGACTGCCGACTCTTTTTTTTTTTTTTTTTTTTTTTTTTTTTTTTGCAATATATATACATATCTCTCTCCTTCTCCCCCGGCTCTGATACCATGATAGAATTCTGATACAAAGAGAAGAAAGAGATGAAACGGTAAACAATCAAAAGGCTACATTTTTATTAATATGAATTGATTCACTTCTTGCTATTACAATAGAGATTCTTCATACTTATAGGAATGCTCTACATAAGAATATTCTAAAGCATATTCAGCCTAATTGAATACTATACCAAATACAACACACACTTAATACTATACCAAATACAACACACCATTAATGCTATAAGGTAATATATTTTGTCCTTATCTCTAACATCATATTTGGCATATTTTCCTTATCTCTAACATCATATTTGACATATCTTCTAACGTTTTATTTCTCAGCATATCTCTTGGCATAGTTTTTCTCAATATCTTGACATATTCTCCAACAAACTCATTCTACAGCCAGCAGCAGCTAACGATCAAGAAGCTCAATCTCTGGAAGCTCAAGCTCGACAAATGGCTCAAAAAGATTATATTATGGAGCACGATCTCGATTCATTTGATTGGGAAAATATGGTAGGCATGACTCCAGTATTATTCACAATAGGTAATTATTCCTAAAATAGAATTGAAAAGCAGTTAAATGCATAATGTTGAATAAAGTTAGTAAAAAAAATAAAGAGTAAATTACAATGTATGCATGGAATTATTGCAAGAGAAACACCCAGATATGAACCATAGTAAGCACACATATTGGAAAGTGAATACAAATAAAAAAGAAAATTTGTATTATATCCTGGCATTTGGGTCACTACGAAAATTAGTTATTTTCTTAGATTGCTACTACATAAACAATAAGCAAAGAACTACTTTCTTAGTTCTGTGCATGATTATGACTTGGATATTAAATTTTATGTCAAATTAATGGCATTTTGATGCAGTTTTCCTTCAACAAGCAAGTGGTACTCAGAATTGGCATACAGTACCAGAGTTTTTTTTATCTCATTTATGTTACTATAATTATTATATTATCTACCAATTAGTTTGTATCCACACAGCGTTGCATTTTTTAATTTTTTATTAAGTGGTTACTGATATTTAATTTATTTAGAAATGAAGACAAATGCCAAGATATTAGGAGTAGATTTAGCTCTGTTTGTTTAATACGCTGAATTCTGAATTCTGAAGCCTGAATGCTGATTGATTAATGTTGATATAACAACCCGTTATTTTTAACGATTTAAATTCTGATTTAAATCGATTCGTTTATTTTGAAATATTCTATGGTTTCTCGTAACGGGAATTTAGAATTTGAATTACGTACAGTGAGATATAGCAGTAGTGAAAATTTCATCGAAAAGTTTGAATGCTTGTCGATCGTGCAATTTTCAGTGCAAAGCTGCGCATAACAGATCAAATTTTGGCGATTTTAAAATTTCTCCAAAACCAGTTCGGACAAACACGAAAAATATTCTATTCGTTGTCACGAATCCGACGGCGAAATTCGTTTCGCGAAAATCGAACGTTTTGACCTCCATTTTCCGTCCGCATTTTTACGTCAAAGGGGTCCGTAACGCGCTTTTGAAGGGAGCATCCTGACACTGCAAATTTCATACCGTTGTGTCCGTCTCGTCGCGCTGATTACCACAATATATTCATTTGTCAGTTTCGGTGTTCGGTTCGCACTGAAATTGTGAAAATGCTTGCACAGTTCATTTTTGAAACAGAGCCATCTGAGTTTGATGTGTCCTTTTCCCGATCTTACATATTTTTTTTAACTAATTTGGGTCTCCAAAACATGTCTTTTTTTTTTATTAAGCCACCCGTTTATTTTTTTTGTTTTCCGGAAAGCCTAGAAGTGGACACTTTCAATACTTAATTTGTCAAACTTTGCATGCCGTTGTCTTTCTGTTTTGTTTTCCTTGCTTGCCTTTGGTTTCTACTCTTAGATGGACACGTTTGTTTTCAAGCTTTGATCGTTTCAATTTCACTTTCCTATCTTTTTTCCAAACCATCCCATAGGTTACACTTCAAGTTCAAAAATATGATTGTTGGAAAAAGTAAGTTTAGATCCAAGTTTCACGCCAAAAGAAATGTACGCATGCATTTATAAACCTTTGCCTCCTTTCGGTCTTTCATTCTTCTGCATATTGCAAAAGCTATAACCGCCGGAAAAAAATGCAAACATCATACAAGCACGCTGCTTCACCTCTACATCTAGTCGTCGTGCACAACCTCCATCCGTCACCTGACTGACTTCCGACCTTCCCTCCATCAGGACCTATAGCAACCACCACCGGAGCACCGCAACCGGATCCCGTCACCGTTCAACTTCAGGCGCCAACCAAACCTCTTCTTCTCCTTATTGAAGCCGAGCAATTTTGTTTTCCATGCTTCTATTCATTGGTGGAGCTTCTGTTCTTATTTTGCAGTGAGTATTTAATCTCTATTTTCTTTAAAAAAAAAAAATATAATAATAAAAACTCTTAGTTGCACTGTTTTGCTAAACTATATCTTATTATAGCTTTGACTGTTTCCTAATAACATACAATGAAATGCGTGTTGCCATTTGTTTGAATCTATTTGCAAATAAATTTAATTATTAAATTTGATTTTGCAGTGAATACGAACTATATATATAGTTTGCTTCCCTTGTAGCAAACGTTTGGAAACATGGTTTCATGCATGTTTGGCTTTAGCCATGCATTTTTTTAATATATTAATAATATATTATTACTTTCTATCTTATAGTTTATAGTTATGTTATATATATAAATTAGTAACTTATTTTATGTATGTAACTTGAACAGATTTGGTTCGTTTGTCACCAATTTGATTCGATCTTGAATGTGTTCGGATTTCTCGTTTATCACGTATCCGTCTGTATCATCATTTTTCGATGCCACAAAAGGTGAGTTTATCTCACACCTGACTCACATTTATTTCATAGATGTTAGATCAATAATGAACTGTTATATGAAATGTGTAACACCCCACATCCTTTAGTGTCACTCACAAAGGGAATGCACTAAGTTCTGTGGAGCATCTAGGGTAAAAGATGCAGATAAATTACAAGACAGACAAAATTAAAACAGCGGAAAATAAAACTTTACTTTATTGATAAAATAGTTTGTACAACAATTGTTTTCCAATATCAGAGTATCATCTGTCTTACAAAATAAAGAAGCATAAAATAACATTTATATTCCCCAATGTAGCATAAGCCAGCCATAGCAGCAGAAAAAGAGAGTCCAAAGCACTTTGTCAAAGAATCTTCGAGCTTGGGAAGAGTGACGGTCCAATCTAACCTGAGCTATACTATTCCCTCCTTAACTACCTGGGGGGGAAACGGAAGAAAAGAAGACGAAAGAAAACCGGGTCAGACATAAAGTCTGGTAAGTTCAGTTACTTCTAGCATGTGAACAAGGAAAAACAAAACGACATGAATTAACTGAATACAAGACAATACCATGATGATAGGGCCAACAAGATAGGATAAGATTAAGACAAGATATGCTAAGACAAGATAAACTGGATATGCTTTAATACTTTCTCCTCTTCGCTATTAACCTGTTATTATGGTTTCTATGTCTCTGCACCACCTATCTAGTGTCCCGACTAGTAATGTTAACGTGATCCCAATCCTGGTTGTTTCGGTTGCCTTCAGGCATACATTTATTGTTTATTACCTAGATTTAATCTAGGGTTCATGCTATCTACTGAACGTTGCCCTTTAGTCTAGGATACACTACCTAGAGTGCTATATGTTCCTAAACTTTCCCCACGCATGTATCGCGAATCGTTATCGATCGTCTAGATGCACATGTCCTGTAATGTGCTGCCCGAGTTCCGTGTCAGGGCTACTCTAGAAATACGGAACTCGGTCGGGAGCTTTCAGATATCTGCCGATGCAGATGCTAAGGTCTGTTTTTATTCCAGTGGTTATTGTCCCACTTGACCCCTCCCTCAACTAATGAAAGGCACACCTTGAAAAATGAGAACTATACGCAGGCCCCTTATGCCCCACTAACCTATGGCCATCCGCAACCATAACTAAATAGCAAGTATATGGTCTGTAGGAGTTCTCCGCCTTCCCGCTTCACGTATCTCGATTGACTGAAGATGGATAGTAGACGACGAGTTGCTATCACAGGGCTATCGTTTTCTCGTCGAATCACGATGGTCCATCCTAGTCTTTAGGTTGACATATATTGCAACCAAGGCATACCCTCGGTTCTTCTAACGCAGACCTTAACCTCTGTGAGCCCAGGAGAAACTTCTGCAGCCTCACAGAGGGATACCAAGAGTACCCTCACGTCCCCTCGAAGCCTCGGGCTTCGTAACCCAATTCATTGGAGCCTTCTTTAAAATTAGATGGACGTTCGCTCCTTCTCGTGTTATACTAAGAATTACTACTTAGTTCTCTTTTTCGTCAAGTTGGATTGGTTCAGTGTCATTAGTCAAGCTAACTTAACCCTCTTTGTTTATCATGTTAAACTGGTTAAGTGTTATCAGTAATTCATGTTGACTTAACCCCACCACAAACCAAGTTATATTGGTTAAGTAATTCTTATTACTTAACCCTACCCATTCATCCTGTATTGGTTAAGTGTTCCTTTTTAACTTAACCTTGCCCATCTGTTTTAACTAACATGATATTAATGGTTAAGTATTATCCCTTCATGTTTTAAACTTAACCTTATTCATTTATCACACTCTGATGGTTAAGTGTTCAAGTTTACTTAACCCTACGGTCTAGTTCAGCTAACACATCAAATTGGCTAAGTGTATTAAATTTACATAACCCCAACCTCTAGTCTAGTTAACATGTTAAATTGGCTAAGTGTATTAACTTTACTTAACCCCAACCTCTAGTCCAGTTAACATGTTAAATTTGGTTAAGTGTTCCTATGGACTTAACCCTCCCATTCTAGCTTAACTGTGTTAAGTTGGTTAAGTGTTCCTATGGACTTAACCCTCCCATTCTAGCTTAACTGTGTTAAGTGTCTGTACGAACCTAACCCCACCCATCGGTTTAGTTACCATGTTGAATTGGTTAAGTGTTTTAGTTAACTTAACCCTACCATTCTTGTTCTAGCTTTAATTAAATAAATTAAAGCCGCTACCACTCACATTAGACAGATATTGTTGCGATTACTGGATGTGCCGGTTGGTTCCGGGCAGGTTTACATCGCAACTCAGTCTAACCTCGGGTTAGGTGTATTCGTGTTTTCTAAGTTCAAAAGGGTTTTGATTAATTTCCAAATCCGGTTTTGAAAGTAACCATCCCGTCCGTCGGATCAGTTAGGGATAGCCAGGGAGAGCAGGAAACTTGTATTTTCCAAACCCAAGCCTAGACACTATCATCTCTGTCACCCTAGAACTTTCTGGTTTATTTATTAAAAGAGATGTCGTTAATAAACCTTTCTTTTGTCTATAAATAAATTGTTAACAATTTATCCTCAAAGTCCATTTTCTTTTCTTTCTTTTTTAAATAAATTTGGCCTATAATATATTCATTTGCCATGCCCATTAGTAAACTTATATTCTAGGCCCAAGTCTTGACTTACCTATTATTTAACCCAACTTGCAGTTTTACGCCAACTTAGGTCTAATATTCTTATTTCATTGTCAAAACTAGATTTAATATTCTAGTTTATAATTTATGGCCTATAATATATTCAAATACATCTTCCAAGTAAACAAAGTGTTCCATTTTACAATCATCAAACAATCAACGAAGTTTCAGCCGATGAAAGTACTCAACATACAATGCTTACTGAGTTCTTATATACAAATTCAAACGATGAACAAACAAAATAGCTGCTATATCGTGAGTTTCCCGAGCACTACCGTTAGCTTAAAGATGCGAAGAAATGGAAAAGAAGGAATCAAATATTAGAGTGATTGGTAGAATACATATAGTCCAACCTACAGAAGGAGAACGGTTTTTTAGAGTACTTTTAAATCATATTAAAGGATCTATTTCCTTTGATGATTTTCTTACAGTTGATGGAGCTAAAAATCACACATTCAAAAAAGCTGCTAAAAATGAGGATTTTTGGAAAATGATGATAGTATAAGAGCATGTTTAGTTGAAGCTTCAATCAAAAAGATGCCAATTTCTTTGAGAACATTATTTGTAACCATGTTGGTTTTTTGCAATCCATCAGGTGTGTGAAGTTTATGGGATGAGTTTTTCAATGATATGGTGGAAGATTATCAAAGTTCAGGTAATGCTAATCAAATACTTTAAACGAACCGTCTTTTGAAAGATTTAAATATGTTGCTTCTCCAACACAAAAGCACAACCGATTATGAACTTCCTTATATCTCTAAATCATATGATTTTTATGCATATGATGATAGTTCAGATCTAATTAAAGAAGAACTAGCAATTCCTATTTTCGAACATGATTTATTAGCTGTTGAAAAGTTGAATGACGGCCAATTGAAATCCTACAATACAATTATGAATGCAATTGTAAAAAAAGAAAAATGTTTGTTCTTCATAGATGGTCCTGGAGGGGCAGGGAAAACATATTTATACCGTGCTATTTTGTCCACTATTAGAAAAGACGGTGGTATTGCAATTGCAACGGCTACATCTAGTACCGCTGCAACTATACTACCTGGTGGAAGAACTGCACATTCAAGATTTAAACTTCCATTACGACCAACAGCAACATCAACATGTTCAATAAGCAAGAAATCAAAATTAGCAAAACTTCTAAAGCAATCAACCGTTCTTATGTGGGATGAAGCAACAATGGTGCATCGCTATGCTTTTGAAGCCTTTGATAGAACTATGCGAGATATAATAGATATGGATGGACCATTTGGTGGTAAAATCCTTATTATGGGAGGAGATTTTTGACAAGTATTGCCAGTTGTGCCTAAAGATACAAAAAGTGAAGCAGTTTAATGCATTTTTTAATAAGTCACTGGACAAAATTCAAAATTTTGCATCTAAAGAAAAACATGCGAGCGACAAATGGTATTGAATATTCAAAATTTCTAATCAGAATTGGAGATGGCACCAAACCTTCAACCAAAGAAGAAATGGTTCGACTACCAATGAGTATGGTCATTACATCAGAAAATGATGTTAATCCACTGTCAAGGCTAATAGATAATTTTTTCTAGACTTATCAAAATATGCGTTCGACAAAGAGTACATAGTCAATAGAGCATTGATTACACCATTAAATGAATATGTCGACAAACTCAATGAACATGCGCTCAATTTATTTCATGAAGATGAAGCTATTTACTATTCATATGATGCAGTAGAAGATGATACTCGCAATCTATATCAGCAAGAATTTCTAAACTCAATCGCTCCTAGCGGGCTACCTCCACATTGTTGAAATTGAAGCTTGGAGCACTAATAATGTTGTTAAGAAATTTAAATCCCAAAATTGGACTATGCAATGGAACGAGGCTTATATGTACACAACTCAATAAGAATTGCATTGATGCTGAAATCATCACTGGACATTATGTCAGTACTAGAGTTTTCATTCCAAGAATTCCTTTGAATCCACTGAAAATTTGAATTTGCCTTTGGTATTGGTACGAAAATAATTTCCAGTTCATTTGTGTTTTTCCTTCACTATAAATAAGGCACAAGGGCAAACAATAAGAAATACCGATATTTTTCTACCAGAGCATGTGTTCGGTCATGGACAACTTTATGTGGCGCTTTCACGATGAATTTCAAGTACTAATACAAAGGTGTTGGTAGAAAAAGGACATGTTGCCGAACAAGTCAGAACTTTCACTAAAAATGTTGTCTACAAAGATGATCTACTAACTAGCTAGGATAAAAGGTACTTAATCTTTTCATTATATATATACATACATACACATATATATATATATATATATATATATATATATATATATATATATATATATCGTCAACTCTACAAAATACATAATTTTGATATTTACCTCTTCTTTTATGCTACATGCAGGTGCTTAAAGTGTATGCAAAAAAGAAATTTCATTTAAACATTTCATGTACTTTTGGGATTTTTTTTTCTTTCTCTTCAATAATGGCTCCTCATACCAAACAAGATTTCAAATAGTATTATGTTTTTATTTTATTAAATCTGTGATTTCAATCAATATGTTATCTATTAGTTTTCAATAGATTTATTGTGGCAATTTCAATTAAGAATATTCATTTATTGTTTAAATAGTGTTTATCATTGCTTATTAGTTTGATGTGTTAACATGCCACAACCTCAATAAATAAATAGCATTTTAGACCTTGAATCAATGTAATCCACACTGTTAGCATGGTCGCTGGCGTGTTTGTGGCAAACACTAGCATTAATGCACTGGCCATGGACACAACTTCTCGAATGACACCACTAACCCATCTATTTATGTATAAGGTACCTATTATTATTGTTACATACAGTTAATGAAAAATTCAATGTTAACCATTTATATTTTAATGTTTTAATGCATATGTTTTAGTGTTTACTAATCAGGTGGCAAATTTGTTTAGACAATTTTCGAGGATGGCCGGGATTTCAGAATAAGTTTCCATCTAAAGTCCCATCTTCCTATCAAGGTCAAAATGACTTTTTATGTGTATATTACATTGTTTCTTAATCTCTCATACCATAAGAAGTTCTGAACAAAATACGCATTCGCCTCACAACACTTACCGCATGCACGCATTTCGTCCGCAACACATACCTGATGCACTCTCAGAAGAGTTTACCCTTGGCACCTCTGTATTTTGTCTAGAAAACTACTTAACTACCCTTGGTGGTATATATGACATACAGTCCTTTTTTTTAATGACTCATGGATGTTTAAAGTGGACTTAAATCGTAAATAGAAAAGGTCAAAATTTAAATCAAAACCGCATTTATACATTGAAACATTTATTCAATAAATTCATACTTTAACATATGCATGCATGAGCAGACAATTGTATAATTACTTTTTTAGTGGACAATGATTGCTAGATTAAAAGATAAAGCCTTAAACATATTTCAGATATTTTGGATTTAAACTAGCGAAGCTTGGGATCATATCCCAACTAACTACCATTTGGCTACTAATTATTCATGTAATTGCACATACTATTTGGTCAATTGAAATAAAATGTGTAATAAGATATAAATGAACATTATTGATTAATTATAATATATGTGACATATACAATTATTTGTACATAATCCTTTTATTTACATTAGTAATGTTGTCTATGATTTTGAATGCTTTTTAAGTTAAATTTCAGATTTTGAAATTTCATATATTTATTTGAAACTCATATTAATATTTACTATATTTACTCATATATATATATATATATATATATATATATATATATATATATATATATTCGTCTTGCCAAAAAAAATATTTACTATATTTTGTTTTAGAAAATTTGTGTTTCAATGGTTTTATAATTGAATCAACTTTTAGATACGGTGTTTTATTTTGGTCGAACATAATGGAACGATCAAACTCTCGGTATTCCAGTCGATTCCTCAAACCTTGGTTTTAACTTTGATGATTCAAATCCCTTTGCAGTTATTCAGATCTTATATTGTAAGTTTGATGACCGTCTTTTTAGGAGTCCAATAAAAAAATAATTTTGATGACTGTCTTTTGAAGCCTTTTTACCATTCATGAGATGATTCAAATTCCTTTGTCCTTTTATTGAGTATATGCATAGAGTAGTGCTTAATTTGTTTACTTGAATATTGCTTTCAATGGTTATATATGGTGGTTAAATGGGCTATAATATTATTTTGATTCTCATTCATTGAACTACTTAAGAAGTCCATAAACAACTCCTTTTCTATTTAATTATTTATTAAAATAACTTAGTCTTAAATGGGTAATGTGTGCATGTATACACATGAATGCAACATTATGTGCACATCAGAATCATTTTGCAGGATAAAAAAACTCTACAAACAGTGTTTTTTAATACCGATTTTGTCTGAGGTATTATGTTTTATTCATAAGTGATGAAATGACAATATGTTAGACTAAATGAACCAAAAAATAGTGTTTAAAAATGAAATTTGTTTGTCCAAAAAATATAAATAAGTAACCAACTTATTCTATCTGTTTGCAGGTAGATGGAGGCAGTCCGATGTACTTGTTTCCATCCTTTATTTCTATAATCCTAAGGTACTCTTTTACTATATTTTTGTATTTGCATCCCTTATTAAATGCTTTTTCTAATAGTTAGGTTGCATATTTGTATTGAACATAGATTGAAAATTTTCTGGAGTTCTAAATTTGTGCGTGTATACGCTGTGCAGCCGCAAGTACAGATTTCGGTATCAAGAGTTAACCAATTCTGATTGAATAATGTGTAACACACCGTCCAAATCTGTTATAGGTTTACATGCATCAATGATTCAACAGGATACGCTACGTCGTACAGATGCAGGTGTGACTACGTATGAGATATGCAACACTAATTCATTTTTCCTACATAATGTAGACTGATTGACGTAGTTAAGTTGGTATTTCCTTTAATATCCTGTATATTTTTCATATTTGTATTGTATCATAGACTGATCGAAACAATGATCTTTTTCTTGGGTAGTCTGTGTGATCAATCAAGTTTGATTTTGTAGTTTCTATGTTTCCAACCCGACTTTCTAAAATTTCAATGCAATTTGTCCAGCTCTTGCAAACACCAAATGGTTTCTTAAGGTTGAATGCTCTCGCCCGCGCGCCATCTCATAAGATATGTAATCCATGGATTCTCTCTCTTCTTTCAGGTACAGAAAAAATGCGTAGGAAGGAGGGAGATAAAAACGAGTATTCTTAACACTTGAAGAACTAAAGCAATTACCCGATAATATAAATACATATAAATCTATAGGTTAGCACTTATCCCTTCTGTTCTCCTCCACCTGTTTAATTTGAACTATTTCCTTTTCGCACCTCATTTTGAAGTTGGTCCAACATGTCTTTTAAGTAGTCAGGTGCATTGTTTTGCAGTTATTATCCGACCGTTAGCTTTTTCCTCCTATGCGATTTATTACTAGATATTGCAACTAAGCTCAGCCTGCTGTCTTATGTATTTTGGCCTTTAACTGTTGAAAAACTACATACACTGATGGCGTGTTTTTGCTATTTTGCGGGAAGAATGTAAATTCTTGCCAACTTGCTACTCAAATTCTGCGTACTATAAGTAGTAGCATCAAATTATATTTTGAATTTATAGGGTCAAGAACATCGACTATAAGCAACAACAATCGATCTAGACTAACCAAATTCAGCGGTTCCTACAGTATCAACGATGCAAAAGAGTCCACTGAATTCTTAATTCCCATCTTATGTGGGGCTACTAAAAATTTCTCCGTGAAGAATATAATCAGAACGGTAAGATTTGGTATTGTTTATAAAGGAAAGCTCAAGGATGGTACTCTAATTTCTGTTAAGTGTGCTGGAAAGGTAACAATAATTTGTTGCGTAATAACCATATATCAGTAAGCGCTAATTTAATTTTTAATTCATCTTTTGGTAGAATTTGCTTCAGCATTTGTCATATGAGTTCAAGGCAGAAATCCACAGTCATTCAAGAATAGACCATATAAATTTGGTAAACTTTCTTGGTTTTATGGAGCAAGATGATGAAAGGTTAATTGTTGTTGCCTACATCAGCAATGGAAATCTACGTGAACATCTAGATGGTCAGTACTTATACATTTATTCTTTAAAATGCTATAATATTTTTCTATAAACAGAGAATAAACTGGCTTAATAGAAAAGCTTCATTGTGTCCTGACTACCAGAAATAATATAAACTGATAATTATATTGCAGACATTCACGATGAAGTATTAGAGCTTGCAGCAAGACCAGATATTGCCATAGATGTAGCTCATGCTATAACCTATTTGCACACGCACACAGGTATATATTTACATGTAATCTCCACCCTGAGCTTAATATTTAAAGGAAAAAGGTTTTCAGAATAGAAAATATCAAAATCTGTAGTGTGTATGTACTGTTAAATATACAGTGTTATTTGTTTCCAGATATATTTCTACTGTCTATAATTATCCAATAATTGAAGTCTATTTGAACTGTTAAAAGCTTAGCTACAGTGTTGATCAAACAAGACAATGATTATTCATTTTCAAACCATCCGATAATCCATGGAGACATAAAGGCGTCAAATATATTGATCACAGAGAATTTTAGGGCCAAAGTTTCTGATTTTGGATTTGCTCGCCTCATGTTTAATTTGATGACCCAGATGCTGCCCATATTTCAACACAAGTAAGAGGAACACCTGTATATTTGGATCCAGAATATCTCAGTACATGTCAACTCACTGAAACGTTTAATTTAACTTTATAAAATTTCCCTTTTTTGTTTTTATTTTTAGAATTCAAATTGCCTTATGCTAATTTGTTATCATGTGTTACCTAAGATCACTCAACAAAAGTAAAGTCAATAAAATACCAGAAAATTTGGTTCTCCTTTTGCTTTACTCTTTACTGAATGGAATCATGTGTTACCTAAGATCACTCAACAAAAGTAAAGTCAATAAAATACCAGAAAATTTGGTTCTCCTTTTGCTTTACTCTTTACTGAATGGATTAGTACCTTCTAAATTTATCTCTGTATCGTATATCACCTTTTAAAATGAAATGAAGCAATCATAACATTACACATTCAAACATTTACATTAAACAGAGCAAGTATGAAAGAACACTGGAAGAGATAAAGCAATTCAAAGAGACGTTTAACCCATTTGACAAGGCGTTCTTCGAAACATTCAACTCATTCTACAGCCAGCGGCAGCTAACGATCAAGAAGCTCAATCTCTGGAAGCTCAAGCTCGACAAATGGCTCAAAAAGATTATATTATGGAGCAGGATCTCGATTCATTTGATTGGGAAAATATGGTAGGCATGACTCCAGTATTATTCACAATAGGTAATTATTCCTAAAATAGAATTGAAAAGCAGTTAAATGCATAATGTTGAATAAAGTTAGTAAAAAAAATAAAGAGTAAATTACAATGTATGCATGGAATTATTGCAACAGAAACACCCAGATATGAACCATAGTAAGCACACATATTGGAAAGTGAATACAAATAAAAAAGAAAATTTGTATTATATCCTGGCATTTGGGTCACTACGAAAATTAGTTATTTTCTTAGATTGCTACTACATAAACAATAAGCAAAGAACTACTTTCTTAGTTCTGTGCATGATTATGACTTGGATATTAAATTTTATGCCAAATTAATGGCATTTTGATGCAGTTTTCCTTCAACAAGCAAGTGGTACTCAGAATTGGCATACAGTACCAGAGTATTTTTTATCTCATTTATGTTACTATAATTATTATATTATCTACCAATTAGTTTGTATCCACACAGCGTTGCATTTTTTAATTTTTTATTAAGTGGTTACTGATATTTAATTTATTTAGAAATGAAGACAAATGCCAAGATTTTAGGAGTAGATTTAGCTCTGTTTGTTTAATACGCTGAATTCTGAATTCTGATTGCTGAAGCCTGAATGCTGATTGATTAATGTTGATGTAACAACCCGTTATTTTTAACGATTTAAATTTTGATTTAAATCGATACTTTTATTTTGAAATATTCAATGGTTTCTCGTAACGGGAATTTAGAATTTGAATTACGTACAGTGAGATATAGCAGTAGTGAAAATTTCATCGAAAAGTTTGAACGTTTGTCGATCGTGCAATTTTCAGTGCAAAGCTGCGCATAACAGATCAAATTTTGGCGATTTTAAAATTTCTCCAAAACCAGTTCGGACAAACACGAAAAATATTCTATTCGTTGCCACGAATCCGACGGCGAAATTCGTTTCGCGAAAATCGGACGTTTTGACCTCCATTTTCCATCCGCATTTTTACGTCAAAGGGGTCCGTAACGCGCTTTTGAAGGGAGCATCCTGACACTGCAAATTTCATACCGTTGTGTCCGTCTCGTCGCGCTGATTACCACAATATATTCATTTGTCAGTTTCGGTGTTCGGTTCGCACTGAAATTGTGAAAATGCTTGCACAGTTCATTTTTGAAACAGAGCCATCTGAGTTTGATGTGTCACTTTCCCGATCTTACATATTTTTTTAACTAATTTGGGTCTGCATAACATGTCTTTTTTTTTTATTAAGCCACCCGTTTATTTTTTTGTTTTCCGGAAAGCCTAGAAGTGGACACTTTCAATACTTAATTTGTCAAACTTTGCATGCCGTTGTCTTTCTGTTTTGTTTTCCTTGCTTGCGTTTGGTTTCTACTCTTAGATGGACACGTTTGTTTTCAAGCTTTGATCGTTTCAATTTCACTTTCCTATCTTTTTTCCAAACCATCCCATAGGTTACACTTCACGTTCAAAAATATGATTGTTGGAAAAAGTAAGTTTAGATCCAAGTTTCACGCCAAAAGAAATGTACGCATGCATTTATAAACCTTTGCCTCCTTTCGGTCTTTCATTCTTCTGCATATTGCAAAAGCTATATCCGCCGGAAAAAAAATGCAAACATCATACAAGCACGCTGCTTCACCTCTACATCTAGTCGTAGTGCACAACCTCCATCCGTCACCTGACTGACTTCCGACCTTCCCTCCATCAGGACCTATAGCAACCACCACCGGAGCACCGCAACCGGATCCCGTCACCGTTCAACTTCAGGCGCCAACCAAACCTCTTCTTCTCCTTATTGAAGCCGAGCAATTTTGTTTCCCATGCTTCTATTCATTGGTGGAGCTTCTGTTCTTATTTTGCAGTGAGTATTTAATCTCTATTTTCTTTAAAAAAAATATATAATAATAAAAACTCTTAGTTGCACTGTTTTGCTAAACTATATCTTATTATAGCTTTGACTGTTTCCTAATAACATACAATGAAATGCGTGTTGCCATTTGTTTGAATCTATTTGCAAATAAATTTAATTATTAAATTTGATTTTGCAGTGAATACGAACTATATATATAGTTTGCTTCCCTTGCAGCAAACGTTTGGAAACATGGTTTCATGCATGTTTGGCTTTAGCCATGCATTTTTTTAATATATTAATAATATATTATTACTTTCTATCTTATAGTTTATAGTTATGTTATATATAAAAATTAGTAACTTATTTTATGTATGTAACTTGAACAGATTTGGTTCGTTTGTCACCAATTTGATTCGATCTTGAATGTGTTCGGATTTCTCGTTTATCACGTATAGGGCTGTTACGGTAATGGTTACCATTACCGTTTGGTAAATACCGTTACCGTACTGTTTTTACTGGTAAGCCAGAATTGCTTACCGTTACCGATTGACTGGTATACCGTTGACTGGTATACCGATAATCTGGTAACCGATACACTGGTAATGGTAAATTACCGTTTGTCGATCAAAGTTTATATCTTAACATATTTTTTTGTACACCGTGCATTTTTATTATACTATATGTGGTGTTAGTTTATAAAAAACATAAATGAAAAAGAAAATAAGTGTATCTGGAATTATTTCATCTGATTATTGAACTAAATATAATCATTTATTTGGTTCTACGTGCATGTAATAAAGCTTATCAGATGAGTATACTTATATTTTGAATTAACTGGTAAAATTACCGTTACCGCTGGTATTGAAGAAACGTTACCGATAATTTACCGTTAAAAATGGTAAATTTACCGTTACCATACCGTTTTAACTGGTATACCGATTTCAGCCAAAAATGGTTACCGGTCGACTGGTAATGGTATGGTAATGGTAAATTTACCGTTATCGTAACAGCCCTAATCACGTATCCGTCTGTATCATCATTTTTCGATGCCACAAAAGGTGAGTTTATCTCACACCTGACTCACATTTATTTCATGGATGTTAGATCAATAATGAACTGTTATTTGAAATGTGTAACACCCCACATCCTTTAGTGTCACTCACAAAGGGAATGCACTAAGTTCTGTGGAGCATCTAGGGTAAAAGATGCAGATAAATTACAAGACAGACAAAATTAAAACAGCGGAAAATAAAACTTTACTTTATTGATAAAATAGTTTGTACAACAATTGTTTTCCAATATCAGAGTATCATCTGTCTTACAAAATAAAGAAGCATAAAATAACATTTATATTCCCCAATGTAGCATAAGCCAGCCATAGCAGCAGAAAAAGAGAGTCCAAAGAACTTTGTCAAAGAATCTTCGAGCTTGGGAAGAGTGACGGTCCAATCTAACCTGAGCTATACTATTCCCTCCTTAACTACCTGGGGGGGAAACGGAAGAAAAGAAGACGAAAGAAAACCGGGTCAGACATAAAGTCTGGTAAGTTCAGTTACTTCTAGCATGTGAACAAGGAAAAACAAAACGACATGAATTAACTGAATACAAGACAATACCATGATGATAGGGCCAACAAGATAGGATAAGATTAAGACAAGATATGCTAAGACAAGATAAACTGGATATGCTTTAATACTTTCTCCTCTTCGCTATTAACCTGTTATTATGGTTTCTATGTCTCTGCACCACCTATCTAGTGTTCCGACTAGTAATGTTAACGTGATCCCAATCCTGGTTGTTTCGGTTGCCTTCAGGCATACATTTATTGTTTATTACCTAGATTTAATCTAGGGTTCATGCTATCTACTGAACGTTGCCCTTTAGTCTAGGATACACTACCTAGAGTGGTATATGTTCCTAAACTTTCCCCACGCATGTATCGCAAATCGTTATCGCTTGTCTAGATGCACATGTCCTGTAATGTGCTGCCCGAGTTCCGTGTCAGGGCTACTCTAGAAATACGGAACTCGGTCGGGAGCTTTCAGATATCTGCCGATGCAGATGCTAAGGTCTGTTTTTATTCCAGTGGTTATTGTCCCACTTGACCCCTCCCTCAACTAATGAAAGGTACACCTTGAAAAATGAGAACTATACGCAGGCCCCTTATGCCCCACTAACCTATGGCCATCCGCAACCATAACTAAATAGCAAGTATATGGTCTGTAGGAGTTCTCCGCCTTCCCGCTTCACGTATCTCGATTGACTGAAGATGGATAGTAGACGACGAGTTGCTATCACAGGGCTACCGTTTTCTCGTCGAATCACGATGGTCCATCCTAGTCTTTAGGTTGACATATATTGCAACCAAGGCATACCCTTGGTTCTTCTAACGCAGACCTTAACCTCTGTGAGCCCAGGAGAAACTTCTGCAGCCTCACAGAGGGATACCAAGAGTACCCTCACGTCCCCTCGAAGCCTCGGGCTTCGTAACCCAATTCGTTGGAGCCTTCTTTAAAATTAGATGGACGTTCGCTCCTTCTCGTGTTATACTAAGAATTACTACTTAGTTCTCTTTTTCGTCAAGTTGGATTGGTTCAGTGTCATTAGTCAAGCTAACTTAACCCTCTTTATTTATCATGTTAAACTGGTTAAGTGTTATCAGTAATTCATGTTGACTTAACCCCACCACAAACCAAGTTATATTGGTTAAGTAATTCTTATTACTTAACCCTACCCATTCATCCTGTATTGGTTAAGTGTTCCTTTTTAACTTAACCTTGCCCATCTGTTTTAACTAACATGATATTAATGGTTAAGTATTATCCCTTCATGTTTTAAACTTAACCTTATTCATTTATCACACTCTGATGGTTAAGTGTTCAAGTTTACTTAACCCTACGGTCTAGTTCAGCTAACACATCAAATTGGCTAAGTGTATTAAATTTACATAACCCCAACCTCTGGTCTAGTTAACATGTTAAATTGGCTAAGTGTATTAACTTTACTTAACCCCAATCTCTAGTCCAGTTAACATGTTAAATTTGGTTAAGTGTTCCTATGGACTTAACCCTCCCATTCTAGCTTAACTGTGTTAAGTTGGTTAAGTGTTCCTATGGACTTAACCCTCCCATTCTAGCTTAACTGTGTTAAGTGTCTGTATGAACCTAACCCCACCCATCGGTTTAGTTACCATGTTGAATTGGTTAAGTGTTTTAGTTAACTTAACCCTACCATTCTTGTTCTAGCTTTAATTAAATAAATTAAAGCCGCTACCACTCACATTAGACAGATATTGTAGCGATTACTGGATGTGCCGGTTGGTTCCGGGCAGGTTTACATCGCAACTCAGTCTAACCTCGGATTAGGTGTATTCGTGTTTTCTAAGTTCAAAAGGGTTTTGATTAATTTCCAAATCCGGTTTTGAAAGTAACCATCCCGTCCGTCGGATCAGTTAGGGATAGCCAGGGAGAGCAGGAAACTTATATTTTCCAAACCCAAGCCTAGACACTATCCTCTCTGTCACCCTAGAACTTTCTGGTGTATTTATTAAAAGAGATGTCATTAATAAACCTTTCTTTTGTCTATAAATAAATTGTTAACAATTTATCCTCAAAGTCCATTTTCTTTTCTTTCTTTTTTAAATAAATTTGGCCTATACTATATTCATTTGCCATGCCCATTAGTATACTTATATTCTAGGCCCAAGTCTTGACTTACCTATTATTTAACCCAACTTGCAGTTTTACGCCAACTTAGGTCTAATATTCTTATTTCATTGTCAAAACTAGATTTAATATTCTAGTTTATAATTTATGGCCAAAACTTAGTCTATGAACAATTTATCGTTTGTGACAAATTCTATAAGTAAATTACTCCTAATTTACTTATTCCATTATTACTCTTTTAATGTACATTGTCACATTTATTATTATGGCCCCTTTTTCCTATTTATCATATTTATATTTTTTTGGTATGTAAATTATACCAGATTAAGTGTCACTAACCATAATTATTCTAAACATGACAATTACTCACAATTATGACTAAATTCAAAATTGTGCTAATACACTTATTATGCCAAATTAACTTTAATTTAGCCAATTTTGGTTTAACAACCTAATTCACAGTTTATGGCAAAACTAGAATTATTATTCTATTTTACAGTTTTATGCCTAAAATTTAGCTTACTTGAAATTACTAAATTTAATATGTCATATTCCATCATTTATGTCAAATTTCCCAACTTGCGTTTTAATAGGCATGTCATAATACACATTCCAAATTATGTCAATTAATATGAATTTCATGTTATACCCAAATCGTATTCCCATCGTTCGTATAATCGTGATTCATCCTAGATTATAGATAAATCTAGGTTCGTGGAAAAAAGGGAATGAACCAAAATGCCATGAAAAGATAAATATAATAACTGGCATAGGATGATAATTTACTAATTTCAGATCTAACAAATTACACTGAATCAATTGATTTTAAGCATCGAAGGCCTATAGATCTGATAATATTATGACATGGAAAGGGTTGAATAAATAACATAGGTTCATGTATATGGGTACATCAACTTAATAGGCAAATTCCCATAATCAAGATCCAAGGATAATTAAGAATAGATTGAATAGATAATCAGGTTTAGATCCAATATCACAGTCATAATCCTAGGCAATAATATCATGTTCAAGAATCATAGGTAATTATCCACTATTGTCCTTGCCATAGTCATAGGCATTGGTTTATGCTCCTAGTCAAAGGCTTATGTTCATAGTCAAAGGTTATGTTCATATTCAAAGGCTTATGTTCATAGTCAAAGGCTTATGTTCATAGTCAAAGGCTTATGGTTTCAAAGGCCACAGTTCCATAGTCATAATCTTAAGCATTGGCAATTTAGTCACAATGTGTTCTAGGCCATAATCAAGAATCAGATCCAAAGTCATAAACAAGCACAGATTCAATGAAATGATAAGGCATATTTCTTATATTCTTTTAATTTCATGTCACAAATAGAAAAGGCGTTCAAATCTAAAAAGTAACCGACTTACAGAGATTAGATTCGTAGAAAAACAGTCGTTGAAGTCGTTTGAATCTTCACTTGAATCCTAGCTTGTTTTGAATCTTCTCTTGAAAGATTTGAGCAGCATTTCCTCATCTTAGATTTATATTTTATTTTATTTATTTGATTTAGAGGAGGAGAAGAAGCCATGTCCACCGAGAATTTATGCATCATAAGGTTAGAGAAGAATGGTGTAAAGAGAATGAGGCTAGGGGCTGTTTATATAGAGTTGCAAGTAAATGAGAGCCGTCGATGAAGCCAAGATTAATTCTAGCCGTTCATTCTAAAGAGAAACCAATTATGTTCACCATTTCTTTCTTAATGTACATTTACTATTATTTGTCAATCCATATAAATATGTACACATTAGATACATCCCCCCTTTTCACACTTATTATTATTTTTGTATGCACATTGGATACATCCCCCCTTTACACACTTATTATTATTTTTATATGCACATTAGATACATCCCCCTTTTACACACTTATTATTATTTTTGTATGCATATTAGATACATCTCCCCTTTACACATTTATTATTAAATTTGTATGCACATTAGATACATCTCCCCTTTACAAATTTATTATTAAATTTGTATGCACATTAGATACATCTCCCCTTTACACATTTATTATTAAATTAGTAACTTTAGTGTTAACAGAAATACGGAGTGTTACATTCTCCCCTCCTTAAAGGATTTCGACCCCGAAATCTTCAAGTCAAGAAGAATGTAAATCCTACCATCCAATCATCCATCTACTCAACCATCAAACACAGGCATCCATTGTCCTTAAAGACTTCTAATGCTTGTATGTTCAGATGCATAGTATGTATACATGTCTTTATCTAATGCAAAATCAGGCGGTCTACTGATTCAGTTGACCTCCTTAATGCAAATCATGTCAGTGCCATGCGTCCAATATGTATGCAAATCCTAATGATACATATTATTTCTATATGAGTGCACAATCATTCACTCAAATGCGACATCCATATGATAACACATTAAGTTCAATTCATAAACAAATACATATATGTAAATGAAATATGAAGGCGTCTGAGCTGATCTAGTGCCTAATACGTGTGTATATGCATTCACGAGCAACCACTAGCAACCATTCGCAACAATCAACCATAACATGTTTCAAATACATGTTTACATCCAAAAGGGTTTCTACCTAAGGATCGATGATACGTCCTAGAGGATATACCTTAAAAGCTAGAAATTAGTATGCATAGAATTCCTAAAAAAAGGAATCAAGGATGTACCTTTAAGAAAAAGGGTATGAGGCGCGTATGCCTTATCTTCAATCTCCCGTATCACGTCTTTTTGAGCTTTAATCAACTGTACCTTAACAGATTCAACTTCACGATTGCGAAGTTTCTTGACCTCCATTTCCAAAATAAACAAATGTCAACCATGATACTGAGTGTATATACTAGGATGATCAGAGGTCTCTCCTCTTAGCTTATCCATCATACCATAACTATGAGGGTCAAAAGGTCACTACGTACTTTTTACCTCTCTTAAGGTTAGTCCTTCTCTATATAGAGCGCCTGCCACAACTATTCATCTCTCAAGCAAACCATCCTAGTCGAACTCGACATCCCTCAAGTACAAGCCCCAAAGGCCTAAACCAATATCATACAAGCATCCGAGGAATGTCTCCTCCGAATTTGGACGATCTACGTGAGATGATCTAAGCAAAAACAACCAAACACTTGAGCACTAGTTGGGATCTTTTACTATACAAGTACTAAGGTGCAGAGACTCAGCTATGGAAGCAAATATGAACAAATGCGAAGTGCTAAAACCAAAAGAAAGAGTACAAACAGAAAAGCTAGACTCTTCCAACAGAACTTTACTACCTTTCTCCTAGGTACTTGCCCTTCTGAAAATCTTGTCCTTTGTTCTTAATTATATGCCATATTCTGCCATAGTAAAGATACTTCCTTTTGTCTTAGGTTTTATAATCCCTTCCTCCTTCGTGAGCCAAGTCTACATCCATGAATTCCTCATCCTTGGGTTGTGCTCCTTAGCCAAACTCCTCATCCTCTTACGTGTGTAATCATGTTGACAAATCTCTCGAAAGCTGCCTCCATCATACAGAAAACCCTACTAAGCTTGAAAGAAAACTAGGCGCAGGTGAAACTACTACGGTTATAGATGGAAGTCGGGCACTACTTCGCCCTTCGATGAGGTTACCTCCCAGAAAGCCAGGAGCCCCAAAGACTCAAGAAAGAAGGGGACAAGAATTCAAACAGAGAATCAGAAGATAGTGCATATGGCTTTTGGGGATTATGCCTTTAAAACAAAAAATTTCTTTTGAAAATGCTTCTTTTAAAACTGTTTGAAAATAATATTTTTTTTCAAATCTTTTATCTGATCCGGTAACCTTCAGCTCTGATACCATGTGTAACACCCCACATCCTTTAGTGTCACTCACAAAGGGAATGCACTAAGTTCTGTGGAGCATCTAGGGTAAAAGATGCAGATAAATTACAAGACAGACAAAATTAAAACAGCGGAAAATAAAACTTTACTTTATTGATAAAATAGTTTGTACAACAATTGTTTTCCAATATCAGAGTATCATCTGTCTTACAAAATAAAGAAGCATAAAATAACATTTATATTCCCCAATGTAGCATAAGCCAGCCATAGCAGCAGAAAAAGAGAGTCCAAAGCACTTTGTCAAAGAATCTTCGAGCTTGGGAAGAGTGACGGTCCAATCTAACCTGAGCTATACTATTCCCTCCTTAACTACCTGGGGGGGAAACGGAAGAAAAGAAGACGAAAGAAAACTGGGTCAGACATAAAGTCTGGTAAGTTTAGTTACTTCTAGCATGTGAACAAGGAAAAACAAAACGACATGAATTAACTGAATACAAGACAATACCATGATGATAGGGCCAACAAGATAGGATAAGATTAAAACAAGATATGCTAAGACAAGATAAACTGGATATGCTTTAATACTTTCTCCACTTCGCTATTAACCTGTTATTATGGTTTCTATGTCTCTGCACCACCTATCTAGTGTCCCGACTAGTAATGTTAACGTCATCCCAATCCTGGTTGTTTCGGTTGCCTTCACGCATACATATATTGTTTATTACCTAGATTTAATCTAGGGTTCATGCTATCTACTGAACGTTGCCCTTTAGTCTAGGATACACTACCTAGAGTGGTATATGTTCCTAAACTTTCCCCACGCATGTATCGCAAATCGTTATCGCTTGTCTAGATGCACATGTCCTGTAATGTGCTGCCCGAGTTCCGTGTCAGGGCTACTCTAGAAATACGGAACTCGGTCGGGAGCTTTCAGATATCTGCCGATGCAGATGCTAAGGTCTATTTTTATTCCAGTGGCTATGGTCCCAGTTGACCCCTCCCTCAACTAATGAAAGGCACACCTTGAAAAATGAGAACTATACGCAGGCCCCTTATGCCACACTAACCTATGGCCATCCGCAACCATAACTAAATAGCAAGTATATGGTCTGTAGGAGTTCTCCGCCTTCCCGCTTCACGTATCTCGATTGACTGAAGATGGATAGTAGACGACGAGTTGCTATCACAGGGCTACCGTTTTCTCGTTGAATCACGCTGGTCCATCCTAGTCTTTAGGTTGCCATATATTGCAACCAAGGCATACCCTCGGTTCTTCTAACGCAGACCTTAACCTCTGTGAGCCCAGGAGAAACTTCTGCAGCCTCACAGAGGGATACCAAGAGTACCCTCACGTCCCCTCGAAGCCTCGGGCTTCGTAACCCAATTCGTTGGAGCCTTCTTTAAAATTAGATGGACGTTCGCTCCTTCTCGTGTTATACTAAGAATTACTACTTAGTTCTCTTTTTCGTCAAGTTGGATTGGTTCAGTGTCATTAGTCAAGCTAACTTAACCCTCTTTATTTATCCTGTTAAACTGGTTAAGTGTTATCAGTAATTCATGTTGACTTAACCCCACCACAAACCAAGTTATATTGGTTAAGTAATTCTTATTACTTAACCCTACCCATTCATCCTGTATTGGTTAAGTGTTCCTTTTTAACTTAACCTTGCCCATCTGTTTTAACTAACATGATATTAATGGTTAAGTATTATCCCTTCATGTTTTAAACTTAACCTTATTCATTTATCACACTCTGATGGTTAAGTGTTCAAGTTTACTTAACCCTACGGTCTAGTTCAGCTAACACATCAAATTGGCTAAGTGTATTAAATTTACATAACCCCAACCTCTAGTCTAGTTAACATGTTAAATTGGCTAAGTGTATTAACTTTACTTAACCCCAACCTCTAGTCCAGTTAACATGTTAAATTTGGTTAAGTGTTCCTATGGACTTAACCCTCCCATTCTAGCTTAACTGTGTTAAGTTGGTTAAGTGTTCCTATGGACTTAACCCTCCCATTCTAGCTTAACTGTGTTAAGTGTCTGTATGAACCTAACCCCACCCATCGGTTTAGTTACCATGTTGAATTGGTTAAGTGTTTTAGTTAACTTAACCCTACCATTCTTGTTCTAGCTTTAATTACATAAATTAAAGCCGCTACCACTCACATTAGACAGATATTGTTGTGATTACTGGATGTGCCGGTTGGTTCCGGGCAGGTTTACATCGCAACTCAGTCTAACCTCGGGTTAGGTGTATTCGTGTTTTCTAAGTTCAAAAGGGTTTTGATTAATTTCCAAATCCGGTTTTGAAAGTAACCATCCCGTCCGTCGGATCAGTTAGGGATAGCCAGGGAGAGCACGAAACTTGTATTTTCCAAACCCAAGCCTAGACACTATCCTCTCTGTCACCCTAGAACTTTCTGGTGTATTTATTAAAAGAGATGTCATTAATAAACCTTTCTTTTGTCTATAAATAAATTGTTAACAATTTATCCTCAAAGTCCATTTTCTTTTCTTTCTTTTTTAAATAAATTTGGCCTATACTATATTCATTTGCCATGCCCATTAGTATACTTATATTCTAGGCCCAAGTCTTGACTTACCTATTATTTAACCCAACTTGCAGTTTTACGCCAACTTAGGTCTAATATTCTTATTTCATTGTCAAAACTAGATTTAATATTCTAGTTTATAATTTATGGCCAAAACTTAGTCTATGAACAATTTATCGTTTGTGACAAATTCTATAAGTAAATTACTCCTAATTTACTTATTCCATTATTACTATTTTAATGTACATTGTCACATTTATTATTAAGGCCCCTTTTCCTATTTATCATATTTATATTTTTTTGGTATGTAAATTATACCAGATTAAGTGTCACTAACCATAATTATTCTAAACATGACAATTACTCACAATTATGACTAAATTCAAAATTGTGCTAATACACTTATTATGCCAAATTAACTTTAATTTAGCCAATTTTGATTTAACAACCTAATTCACAGTTTATGGCAAAACTAGAGTTATTATTTTAGTTTACAGTTTTATGCCTAAAATTTAGCTTACTTGAAATTACTAAATTTAATATGTCATATTCCATCATTTATGTCAAATTTCCCAACTTGCGTTTTAATAGGCATGTCATAATACACATTCCAAATTATGCCAATTAATATGAATTTCATGTTATACCCAAATCGTATTCCCATCGTTCGTATAATCGTGATTCATCCTAGATTATAGATAAATCTAGGTTCGTGGAAAAAAAGGGAATGAACCAAAATGCCATGAAAAGATAAATATAATAACTGGCATAGGATGATAATTTACTAATTTCAGATCTAACAAATTACACTGAATCAAATTATTTTAAGCATCGAAGGCCTAACCTTATTCATTTATCACACTCTGATGGTTAAGTGTAAGAACCCGTAACTTCCCCATAAAGGAAAAGCGCTTATAGTTCGAGAACAAGCCACAGAAAAACGCATACGGAAGAACATTTCATTGTATATTACAATAATGCATCAGATTACAAGAATATACAGAGTATAAATGAATATTACACAGAAATATCAGAGATTTAAATTACATTTAAATACATCGCAGCGGAAAATAATACAATACACAACTAGAAGTAGATATACGGATACAAAGCTTTCCGGATATCGTTCCAGCTGTAGACCAGGATCCTGTGAATAAAAATCTGCAAAACCAAAACTACTAGCTGCCCGTGTCAAAAATAGGGGCACCCAGAGTTTAGGTTAAAACAATAAACTCCAGGTCAGTCATGTGACTGGTGTGAGAACTAAAACAGTTATTATTCTTTATTTTAAAAGTTAGGTAAATCAAGGGACCACGCCGTATAACACGGAACGGGTTTCCTCCCAAGAATACCGGTGCATAAAACAAACAGCGCAATGCTAAATAAAGAAAAATGAAGCTGTTTTAAGACCCAGGTCCTATCACACAATGCAACGCAAGCCGGGGGATAGGGTTTTCCCTTATAACAGCCAAAGAATGCTTGATATGTTTGAAACAAATCATTTGATACTATTTTAAGTGCATAGTGTATAAAACAACTTCAAATCATAAGTATCAATCATAGGCGGCATGGGTACCATATATCATGTCGCTATACTAGTTCTACAGTTAAAACCGCAAATGTCACGTATTTGGAAATTGGATTTCTGTCTGTGAACCGAGGCAAAAGATAGTCCTCAACCCATTCGAGACTCTCTAGCCCGAGCCTCAGGCAAGTACTCAGTCAAGCCTTGGAGCGACAGGGCCGGTCCACCGATGTGGATTAAAATTCCTAAACACTACGTTTCCCCGCCCTTTGGGGCGTAAATGAGCCAACGAATGACTCCATCGGACCCGGATCGTCCGATCAAACCGAGGCGCCTCGCAACAGCAACAACCACACAGGTGAAAAGTATATAAATGTCAGGGCTGGTAGGTCACTGACACCACCCTAGCTAGAAAGAAATGCATGCCCTCCCTGAGGTCCTCTCCCGTTTTTGGTTCACAACCGGGGTGCGAAACTCGCGAAGTAAACGTTACACAAAGCTACGCCACAAAGGCCATGCTTTGATCATCACCACAAGACTTTGCTTTTCAACAGAAGCCTCGATCAATTGCCCCTTAGGCATGCCACACAGGCAATTCACTCCATGCATTTGATATCCATCAATATATAACCCCTGAGCTCATACGTCTCAGAGAAGGGCGTTAAGCAAGAGAATAAATTCTCCGCCGCCAAACAGATATATATTCAATAGAGATCAATCACACGGACTAAAATCCAATGTCAGACACACAGTCCATTTACAAGTTCGTTCTGGGTCTGAACGAAACCGGAGGCACCTAGTACCCCGCATATCCATCGATCTCCAAGTACGTCTGGACGATCACCAACTGTTTCCATCTTCTTGGGTGTACAGCCCAATCAAGATCATCAGTAATCACCCAAACGACATGAAGACCTCCGGTCTTCGACCATCGTCTTCATTTTTGACTTATCGTTGTATCAGTTATTCAGAATGGGATAAACCCGGACTTTCCGAATAACTCGCGTATATTTTAAATAAGTGTTACACAAACACAACATACGCCTCATTCCAATTCATCAGTCACTAACCGTAAATTAACAAGAGAATAATTCCCCAAATATTAACCCCGAAGGCCGAAACCAACATCAGATCAATATCCAGAAAACCGTTCTGCTTAGCTAACCGACAGTTAGTTTCTAAAATTTCACATTCATAGGGAAACGTTCCCGTTAATTTTATCCAAGATAAATTCCTTGAATTTATTCTTTAATCTTCTTTTGAATTTCGATTCAACTAGTTGGGATTAACGAACCTTACCGAAGTAATCATTTGTTTCAATCTCCCAACCCCGACCTATTCATCCCATGAAGTAAAACTGGTTATACTTCATATCTAACACCACGGTGTTATCGGTAAATTCAATTACCATTTCACGTTCAAATCTAATTAAAGATTTAACTAATGCCTGGAGTAAAACTGGTGATACTCCATTCTCGATTATTTCAATCTAATTAAAGATTCATTAAAACTCCACTTAGTTTTAATCGTTAACTGGGTTAAAGAATCAGTGTCATTTAAAACACGGTTCACGATAAACCCAAAGTCACATTCCATTAATTATCGGGTTAAAGAACGAGTGTTATTTAAAACACTGCCCACGATAAACCCAAAAATCAATATCAATTCAATTCCAATTAAATATTATTTAATTGGTACACTTCATTAAATCTAAATAAAAAGATTTATTCTTTTCTCAACTGGGCTTAAGAACAGTGTTAATGAAGACACCATTCACGACAAACCCAAATCACATTTGATATTAAATACAAGGCTCTGAATAGAAAATATATCGGCTTATATTCAATATCAAATTCTACGACCAACAAATATCGTATTGGAAATAACGATATATATATCTATATCTTTCAAATTTCCATAACAACATCTGTATAATCACGAAATCCAACATCGGAATATTCCGAAGACAATTTCGATTCAAACCCATTCCAATGAGATCATTGGAAATTCTGGTTATTTTCAAAACCATTTTTAAACTCAATTTATTTTTTTAAAAATAAATAGAATTATAATTCTAGTTCAAAACTAGTTCATTTCGATAAAAATCTATTTTTATCTTTTCAAATATGGAGTTTTTCATCCCAATCCTTTCTAAATCATTTCTTATGATTTTACACAAATTATTATTATTTTTAATAATTTTATCAAGGCCCGTACAGTCGATTTCCATCAACGGCCATCGAACTGCACTTACAGCGACCTTTTTTCAAATTTGATTTGGATATAATTCCAAATCCAACCGTTAGATTTCTAATTTCTAATATTCGTTAGAAAGCTCTTTTCGATACGAACCCAACGGTTCCGGTTTTAGGAGAATCCGACGGTCGGATCTCCCGTAATGTCCGTTTGAAATAAATGGTCGAAATTCGCGAACTGCCGCGGCGCAGCGCATTCTATTCAGGCCATTATATTATATATATAATATATATTTCGTCGATTTATATTTAAAACGTGCTTTATACATCGTTTTCAATTCATTTTCAAAGCGGTTTCAACTTCATATTCAATTTCAAATCAAAATTGAATATTCTAATATAAATTCGTTTTAAATTCATTTCAAATCGATTTTAATTCAAATTGATTTCTAATTCCATTTCAGTTCTAATTCAATTCAATTCAATTTCAATTCAAATTCATTTATATTCAATTCGAATTCATTTATATTCAATTTCAATTCGAATTCATTTATATTCAATTTCAATTCGAATTCATTTATATTCAATTTCAATTCGAATTCATTTCAATGTGATTTCAATTCTATTCAATTTAATTCGAATTTCAAATCTATTTCAATATTCGTTGAAAAATGAATAAAATCGATATAAATATCGTTCACGTCAAAATGGCGTCAATCTAATCAACACGGCTTCATATATTCCTATTTTCAAATATTCTATTTCAAATATTTCTATTTCAAATATTTCTATTCCAAATATTTCTTTTTCGAATATTTCTTTTTCAAATATTTCTATTTCAAATATTTCTATTATTAAAATATTTCGTTCAACACATGACTTATCTCAATGGATGAGTACAGTCAACACATGAACCTTTATTTTATAATATTCTTTATTTTTCAAATTGGAATGAGGCCCAATCAATTACCATATAAAGTTAATTATATGGATTTTCATACAACACATGTATAATAGCATTGAAAAATAATCAACCATCAACCAAAGTGCACTACACTGTATAGGCATCAAATATAGATATCTAACGCTTATAACAGCCTGTCAATCAATCGATCGACATATTTAATCAATCAGGATGAGTGAACTTCAAATTTCATCCCAACACCCGTGTGGGGTTTCAAACAATCAAACACAGATTTTATTTGTGCAGTTGGGCGACGTGTAAAATTTATCGTCCCAATCAATGTCATTCAAATAGGTGTACATAAACAAACCGTCCGGTTTGTAAATGAATATTTTATTTTATTTCCACGTTAAAAATTATATTTTTAACGATAAAATATTTTATTTCAACATATGAATTTCTATTCAATTCATTTATTCAATAAAATGATATTTTTATTTTTCTAACATATTTTAGAAAATTTCGGCGGCATAACGGCACGATACTAGAAACGGGACGAGGCCTAGCCTTATCCCCGGTCTAGTGAAGGCCCACGCCATTAACACATCAATCAAATCAATTTCATTTCACCAACCAATTCAAATTTCAATCAAATAATCTAACCAACTACACAACCAAACAATTTAACAAACAAGCCATCCATGGTCTGTGGATGACGGGTGTCGGGTGCTGCTAAGCACCGTCTGCATCCTAGTATATATATAACTAGAAAAATTAAATTGAAAGGTGAGAAGTTCTCACCGATAGCTATCCAACTTCACGTCTCTTCTTTCAGAGAAATCTTCGTCGTTCTCGTCTCTTAGTCATCTTTGTTGCCCGTAGCCACTATATATAAAAAATCACCCTTTCACTTTGTTATTCAGTATATAAAAATCAAATTTTTACTTTGCTATTCAATATATAAAAATCGAATTTTTACTTCGTTATTCAATATATAAAAATCGAATTTTTACTTCGTTATTCAATATATAAAAATCGAATTTTTACTTCGTTATTCAATATATAAAAATCGAATTTTTACTTCGTTATTCAATATATAAAAATCGAATTTTTACTTCGTTATTCAATATATAAAAATCGAATTTTTACTTTGCTATTCAATATATAAAAATCGAATTTTTACTTTGCTATTCAATATATAGATAAAAATTCTATTTTTACAACGCTACTCTCCATATAAAGACTTCACCTTTTCAAATATAAAGATTAAATCTTTTCAAATATAAAGATCGAACCTTTTTAAATATATCATTATAAAAATCACATTTTTATTTTTTTTCTTCTACACCTATAAAGATGGTATTTCTAATATGAAGTTTTCGCCTTTTCTAATATTAAAAATCCGAAATTTACGAAAGCAAAAATCCTATTTTTCTCTCTAAAAATATAGTCTTTCCTATTTAAGCAAAAATCATATTCCTACATCTTCTATATAGTAGAGGTTATATTTTTTAATACTTTAAAAAATATAAAGATCATATTTTTATTACTTTAAAAATATAAAAATCATATTTTCCATAACTTTGAAATCTTATTTAAAATCATAAACAAAACTGATTTATATTTCTTTTTTTTTAAACCTAATTACATAAAAGAAAAAGGGAGAAGAAAAAAACAAAGAAGCTATAAAATAAAAGAAAATAAAAACTTACAGTGCGGGTGGTGTTAGAGGGGACAGCGGGGTTGGGTCGGGCAGAGGGGACCTCTGGCGGTCGGAGAGGGTGGTCGGGGCTGCGCCAGGCGCGGTGGGGTCCAAGGCGGCGAGCTAGGGCTTTCAGGGGGTTTTGGGTTTCGATTTGGGCTCGGGGTCTCGATCGACGAGGGGGTGGGAAAGAAGGAGGCCGGAAGAGGAGGAGGGGGACTTGTCGAAGATCGGCGGCGCCTGCGTCGATGGTGCGACGATGATCGTGGGGAGGGAGGCGACGGTTTTGAGATTCAACAATTTTTTTTTATTTGGAATTATAACGGGGGGGGCAGAGATATAAGGGAGGAAAGGTATATATATATATTTTTTTTTATTTATTTAATTATTTAATTTCTCAGCGAAAAGCAATTTTATTTTCGACCTCAAAACGAGGCCCACCACCTGTCGTCCATAACGTATTACCCCCATTCCGAACACAATGGGATATGTATCGCAGGCTGATTCGATCGTTACAATCAGTTTCCGTTTAATTTACATTTAAATCATTATATTGAATTTTAAACGTACATTTCAATTTACCGGGGTCACATACTAACTAGAAAAATTCCAGAAAAATATTTTGTAGCTTCCTATTGACGATACGGTCCTAACAAAACTAGTTTCGTCGAATTCTGAGACGGTTGGAAAAATGGCCATTTTTCAGTCGATTAAAATCAACTGAAACTGGTCAAACGCATTTTCCTTTGCCACGCTCACATATTGATTCTAAAAATTATGAAATTTGAAACCTAGCAATAAATGGACATCCCGGATCCAACAAAAGTGGTTTCGTCGAAATCCGAGGCCGTTTGCAAAATTCTCATTTTTAAGGGCCTGAATTCCATAGCGACTATTCAGAATTTTCAACTCGACATATCTTTTGATTCCCGCTATGAAATTTCAATTTTTCGGATTCGTTGGAAAGATATCATCAATTAGATCCTAATGTTTTTTGTTTCACTCAAATCCGGATTGTTTTGCACCCGGTACATTCAATCGAAGTTTGAAATTGAATTATCGAACTACCGCGCCATTTTCAATTCTATTTATAATTATTTATATTCTAACGACGACGCGTATAATATATACGTCGAATTCTATTCAAAATAAATTTCTCGTCGATTTTATTTAAAATAATCCATTCTAAATATTCAAAATTCGTTAAAATTGCCAAAATAAAAATTTTAAACTGGCCCAGAATTTCCGGGTTATTACAATCTCCCCCACTTAAAAATTTTCGTCCCCGAAAAGGAACAAAGTCGAAAGTGGTTTGATTAATCAACTCTACGTTCGATCTGGCTTCCATTCTCCAACTTTTCAGTTTCTGAGAATTTTCAAAAATTTCAAAAATTTGTCTAACACCCTAAATTTTCGAAAAATTTCGCCATAACCTCCTCTGCAACGGGAGCATCGGGGAATTTCAAATAGCTTCCCCGGTCCTTCTAATCTCAAAAAGAAAAGAAAAAGCCAAGCGGCTAGCCAATAGGCTCATAAAATCATCATCACCCAAACAAAACAGTAAATTATGTAGTAAACATGTACCTGTCGGGCAAACAAATTTTATTCTCTGCTCTAGCCTCTTTGCTATGACCTGTTCAAGGTAAGTACAAGTATATGCAAGCAAACGCAACCAATTTTCAATATAATTCAATATTTGATTCAATTAGGCTAAATGGCTAAAATTTATCAAACAAACAAACAACACAAACATCAATCAATTAGTTGATTATCATTTGAATTTCATAACTTTGATATATAGTCAAAAATCTCATTTTTGATGCCAAATCACAACAATAAGCCCTATCTAGTTTTGGTTCTCACACCAGTCTAATGGAGATATATAAATATCACATCTTCAAAACACGAACATAAATTCTGATGATGATCGATCAATCATCAGAACCATCTCTGGGTGTCTAGAATGTGATTCTATATCTATCCAGTATATTAAAATTTCAAATACACGTTTGCAAGGCGTATATGCAAAATCTTTATATACTGGACTGTCCAAATCAATATAAACTAAATAATCAAATACGAATAATTGATTTTAAATTTTCAAAACAAAATTGTTTCCAATTGAAAAATATACCCTTCACACTCGTTCTAGGATACTACTTATCCTATCTCTAACGAGTCATTCTAATTGGATATTGCTAATCCAATACCTGATGAATTCTTTCGTATGGTTCTAATGTGTCTTGTTCTCGAGCTCTGTAAACCAAAGCTCTGATACCAACTGTAAGAACCCGTAACTTCCCCGTAAAGGAAAAGCGCGGATAGTTCGAGAACAAGCCACAGAAAAACGCATACGGAAGAACATTTCATTGTATATTACAACAATGCATCAGATTACAAGAATATACAGAGTATAAATGAATATTACACAGAAATATCAGAGATTTAAATTACATTTAAATACATCGCAGCGAAAAATAATACAATACACAACTAGAAGTAGATATACGGATACAAAGCTTTCCGGATATCGTTCCAGCTATAGACCAGGATCCTGTGAATAAAAATCTGCAAAACCAAAACTACTAGCTACCCGTGTCAAAAATAGGGGCACCCAGAGTTTAGGTTAAAACAATAAACTCCAGGTCAGTCATGTGACTGGTGTGAGAACTAAAACAGTTATTATTCTTTATTTTAAAAGTTAGGTAAATCAAGGGACCACGCCGTATAACACGGAACGGGTTTCCTCCCAAGAATACCGGTGCATAAAACAAACAGCGCAATGCTAAATAAAGAAAAATGAAGCTGTTATAAGACCCAGGTCCTATCACACAATGCAACGCAAGCCGGGGATAGGGTTTTCCCTTATAACAGCCAAAGAATGCTTGATACGTTTGAAACAAATCATTTGATACTATTTTAAGTGCATAGTGTATAAAACAACTTCAAATCATAAGTATCAATCATAGGCGGCATGGGTACCATATATCATGTCGCCATACTAGTTCTACAATTAAAAACGCAAATGTCACGTATTTGGAAATTGGATTTCCGTCTGTGAACCGAGGCAAAAGATAGTCCTCAACCGATTCGAGACTCTCTAGCCCGAGCCTCAGGCAAGTACTCAGTCAAGCCTTGGAGCGACAGGGCCGGTCCACCGATGTGGATTAAAATTCCTGAACACTACGTTTCCCCGCCCTTTGGGGCGTAAATGAGCCAACGAATGACTCCATCGGACCCGGATCGTCCGATCAAACCGAGGCGCCTCGCAACAGCAACAACCACACAGGTGAAAAGTATATAAATGTCAGGGCTGGTAGGTCACTGACACCACCCTAGCTAGAAAGAAACGCATGCCCTCCCTGAGGTCCTCTCCCGTTTTTGGTTCACAACCGGGGTGCGAAACTCGCGAAGTAAACGTTACACAAAGCTACGCCACAAAGGCCGTGCTTTGATCATCACCACAAGACTTTTCTTTTCAACAGAAGCCTCGATCAATTGCCCCTTAGGCATGCCACACAGGCAATTCACTCCATGCATTTGATATCCATCAATATATAACCCCTGAGCTCATACGTCTCAGAGAAGAGCATTAAGCAAGAGAATAAATTCTCCGCCGCCAAACAGATATATATTCAATAGAGATCAATCACACGGACTAAAATCCAATGTCAGACACACAGTCCATTTACAAGTTCGTTCTGGGTCTGAACGAAACCGGAGGCACCTAGTACCCCGCATATCCATCAATCTCCAAGTACGTCTGGACGATCACCAACTGTTTCCATCTTCTTGGGTGTACAGCCCAATCAAGATCATCAGTAATCACCCAAACGACATGAAGACCTCCGGTCCTCGACCATCGTCTTCATTTTTGACTTATCGTCGTATCAGTTATTCAGAATGGGATAAACCAGGACTTTCCGAATAACTCGCGTATATTTTAAATAAGTGTTACACAAACACAACATACGCCTCATTCCAATTCATCAGTCACTAACCGTAAATTAACAAGAGAATAATTCCCCAAATATTAACCCCGAAGGCCGAAACCAACATCAGATCAATATCCAGAAAACCGTTCTGCTTAGCTAACCGACAGTTAGTTTCTAAAATTTCACATTCATAGGGAAACATTCCCGTTAATTTTATCCAAGATAAATTCCTTGAATTTATTCTTTAATCTTCTTTTGAATTTCGATTCAACTAGTCGGGATTAACGAACCTTACCGAAGTAATCATTTGTTTCAATCTCCCAACCCCGACCTATTCATCCCATGAAGTAAAACTGGTTATACTTCATATCTAACACCACGGTGTTATCGGTAAATTCAATTACCATTTCACGTTCAAATCTAATTAAAGATTTAACTAACGCCTGGAGTAAAACTGGTGATACTCCATTCTCGATTATTTCAATCTAATTAAAGATTCATTAAAACTCCATCTAGTTTTAATCGTTAACTGGGTTAAAGAATCAGTGTCATTTAAAACACGGTTCACGATAAACCCAAAGTCACATTCCATTAATTATCGGGTTAAAGAACGAGTGTTATTTAAAACACTGCCCACGATAAACCCAAAAATCAATATCAATTCAATTACAATTAAATATTATTTAATTGGTACACTTCATTAAATCTAAATAAAAAGATTTAATCTTTTCTCAACTGGGCTTAAGAACAGTGTTAATGAAGACACCATTCACGACAAACCCAAATCACATTTGATATTAAATACAAGGCTCTGAATAGAAAATATATCGGCTTATATTCAATATCAAATTCTACGACAAACAAATATCGTATTGGAAATAACGATATATATATATATATCTATATCTTTCAAATTTCCATAACAACATCTGTATAATCACGAAATCCAACATCGGAATATTCCAAAGACAATTTCGAGTCAAACCCATTCCAATGCAATCATTGGAAATTCTGGTTATTTTCAAAACCATTTTTAAACTCAATTTATTTATTTAAAAATAAATATAATTATAATTCTAGTTCAAAACTAGTTCATTTCGATAAAAATCTATTTTTATCTTTTCAAATATGGAGTTTTTCATCCCAATCCTTTCTAAATCATTTCTTATGATTTTACACAAATTATTATTATTTTTAATAATTTTATCAAGGCCCGTACAGTCGATTTCCATCAACGGCCATCGAACTGCACTTACAACGACCTTTTTTCAAATTTGATTTGGATATAATTCCAAATCCAACCGTTAGATTTCTAATTTCTAATATTCGTTACAAATCTCTTTTCGATACGAACCCAATGGTTCCGGTTTTAGGAGAATCCGACGGTCGGATCTCCCGTAATGTCCGTTTGAAATAAATGGTCGAAATTCGCGAACTGCCGCGGCGCGGCGCGTTCTATTCAGGCCATTATATTATATATATATAATATATATTTCGTCGATTTATATTTAAAACGTGCTTTATACATCGTTTTCAATTCATTTTCAAAGCGGTTTCAACTTCATATTCAATTTCAAATCAAAATTGAATATTCCAATATAAATTCGTTTTAAATTCATTTCAAATCGATTTTAATTCAAATTGATTTCTAATTCAATTTCAGTTCTAATTCAATTCAATTCAATTTCAATTCGAATTCATTTATATTAAATTTCAATTCGAATTCATTTATATTCAATTTCAATTCGAATTCATTTATATTCAATTTCAATTCGAATTCATTTCAATGTGATTTCAATTCTATTCAATTTAATTCGAATTTCAAATCTATTTCAATATTCGTTGAAAAATGAATAAAATCGATATAAATATCGTTCACGTCGAAATGGCGTCAATCTAATCAACACGGCTTCATATATTCCTATTTTCAAATATTCTATTTCAAATATTTCTATTTCAAATATTTCTATTTCAAATATTTCTTTTTCAAATATTTCTTTTTCAAATATTTCTATTTCAAATATTTCTATTATTAAAATATTTCGTTCAACACATGACTAATCTCAATGGATGAGTACAGTCAACACATGAACCTTTATTTTATAATATTCTTTATTTTTCAAATTGGAATGAGGCCCAATCAATTACTATATAAAGTTAATTATATGGATTTTCATACAACACATGTATAATAGCATTGAAAAATAATCAACCATCAACCAAAGTGCACTACACTGTATAGGCATCAAATATAGATATCTAACGCTTATAACAGCCTGTCAATCAATCGATCGACATATTTAATCAATCAGGATGAGTGAACTTCAAATTTCATCCCAACACCCGTGTGGGGTTTCAAACAATCAAACACAGATTTTATTTGTGCAGTTGGGCGATGTGTAAAATTTATCGTCCCAATCAATGTCATTCAAATAGGTGTACATAAACAAACCGTCCGGTTTGTAAATGAATATTTTATTTTATTTTATTTCCACGTTAAAAATTATATTTTTAACGATAAAATATTTTATTTCAACATATGAATTTCTATTCAATTCATTTATTCAATAAAATGATATTTTTATTTTTCTAACATATTTTAGAAAATTTCGGCGGCATAACGGCACGATACTAGAAACGGGACGAGGCCTAGCCTTATCCCCGGTCTAGTGAAGGCCCACGCCATTCACACATCAATCAAATCAATTTCATTTCACCAACCAATTCAAATTTCAATCAAATAATCTAACCAACTACACAAGCAAACAATTTAACAAACAAGCCATCCATGGTCTGTGGATGACGGGTGTCGGGTGCTGCTAAGCACCGTCTGCATCCTAGTATATATATAACTAGAAAAATTAAATTGAAAGGTGAGAAGTTCTCACCGATAGCTATCCAACTTCACGTCTCTTCTTTCAGAGAAATCTTCGTCGTTCTCGTCTCTTAGTCATCTTTGTTGCCCGTAGCCACTATATATAAAAAATCACCCTTTCACTTTGTTATTCAGTATATAAAAATCGAATTTTTACTTTGCTATTCAATATATATAAATCGAATTTTTACTTCGTTATTCAATATATAAAAATCGAATTTATACTTCGTTATTCAATATATAAAAATCGAATTTTTACTTCGTTATTCAATATATAAAAATCGAATTTTTACTTCGTTATTCAATATATAAAAATCGAATTTTTACTTTGCTATTCAATATATAAAAATCGATTATTTACTTTGCTATTCAATATATAGATAAAAATTCTATTTTTACAATGCTACTCTCCATATAAAGACTTCGCCTTTTCAAATATAAAGATTAAATCTTTTCAAATATAAAGATCGAACCTTTTTAAATATATCATTATAAAAATCACATTTTTATTTTTTTCTTCTACACCTATAAAGATGGTATTTCTAATATGAAGTTTTCGCCTTTTCTAATATTAAAAATCCGAACTTTTAGATATTAAAAATCCGAACTTTACGAAAGCAAAAATCCTATTTTTCTCTCTAAAAATATAGTCTTTCCTATTTAAGCAAAAATCATATTCCTACATCTTCTATATAGTAGAGGTTATATTTTTTAATACTTTAAAAAATATAAAGATCATATTTTTATTACTTTAAAAATATAAAAATCATATTTTCCATAACTTTGAAATCTTATTTAAAATCATAAACAAAACTGATTTATATTTTATTTATTTTTTAAACCTAATTACATAAAAGAAAAAGGGAGAAAAAAAAACAAAGAAGTAATATAATAAAATAAAATAAAAACTTACAGTGCGGGTGGTGTTAGAGGGGACAGCGGGGTTGGGTCGGGCGGAGGGGACCTCTGGCGGTCGGAGAGGGTGGTCGGGGCTGCGCCAGGCGCGGTGGGGTCCAAGGCGGCGAGCTAGGGCTTTCAGGGGGTTTTGGGTTTCGATTTGGGCTCGGGGTCTCGATCGACGAGGGGGTGGGAAAGAAGGAGGCCGGAAGAGGAGGAGGGGGACTTGCCGAAGATCGGCGGCGCCTGCGTCGATGGTGCGACGATGATCGTGGGGAGGGAGGCAACGGTTTTGAGATTCAACATTTTTTTTATTTGGAATTATAACGGGGGGGGGGGGGGGCAGAGATATAAGGGAGGAAAGGTATTTTTTTATTTAATTATTTAATTTCTCAGCGAAAAGCAACTTTTATTTTCGACCTCAAAACGAGGCCCACCGCATGTCGTCCATAGCGTATTACCCCCATTCCGAACACAATGGGATATGTATCGCAGGCTGATTCGATCGTTACAATTAGTTTCCGTTTAATTTACATTTAAATCATTATATTGAATTTTAAACGTACATTTCAAATTACCGGGGTCACATACTAACTAGAAAAATTCCAGAAAAATATTTTGTAGCTTCCTATTGACGATACGGTCCTAACAAAACTAGTTTCGTCGAATTCTGAGACCGTTGGAAAAATGGCCATTTTTCAGTCGATTAAAATCAACTGAAACTGGTCAAACGCGTTTTCCTTTGCCACGCTCACATATTGATTTGAAAAATTATGAAATTTGAAACCTAGCAATAAATAGACATCCCGAATCCAACAAAAGTGGTTTCGTTGAAATCCGAGGCCGTTTGCAAAATTCTCATTTTTAAGGGCCTGAATTCCATAGCGACTATTCAGAATTTTCAACTCGACATATCTTTTGATTCCCGCTATGAAATTTCAATTTTTCGGATTCGTTGGAAAGATATCATCAATTAGATCCTAATGTTTTTGGTTTCACTAAAATCCGGATTGTTTTGCACCCGGTACATTCAATTGAAGTTTGAAATCGAATTATCGAAATACCGTGCCATTTTCAATTCTATTTATAATTATATATAATTATTCATATTCTAACAACGACGCGTATAATATATACGTCGAATTCTATTCAAAATAAATTTCTCGTCGATTTTATTTAAAATAATCCATTTTAAATATTCAAAATTCGTTAAAATTGCCAAAATAAAAATTTTAAACTGGCCCAGAATTTCCGGGTTATTACATTAAGTGTTCAAGTTTACTTAAACCTACGGTCTAGTTCAGCTAACACATCAAATTGGCTAAGTGTATTAAATTTACATAACCCCAACCTCTCGTCTAGTTAACATGTTAAATTGGCTAAGTGTATTAACTTTACTTAACCCCAACCTCTAGTCCAGTTAACATGTTAAATTTGGTTAAGTGTTCCAATGGACTTAACCCTCCCATTCTATCTTAACTGTGTTAAGTTGGTTAAGTGTTCCTATGGACTTAACCCTCCCATTCTAGCTTAACTGTGTTAAGTGTCTGTATGAACCTAACCCCACCCATCGGTTTAGTTACCATGTTGAATTGGTAAAGTGTTTTAGTTAACTTAACCCTACCATTCTTGTTCTATCTTTAATTAAATAAATTAAAGCCGCTACCACTCACATTAGACAGATATTGTTGCGATTACTGGATGTGCCGGTTGGTTCCGGGTAGGTTTACATCGCAACTCAGTCTAACCTCGGGTTAGGTGTATTCGTGTTTTCTAAGTTCAAAAGGGTTTTGATTAATTTCCAAATCTGGTTTTGAAAGTAACCATCCCGTCCGTCGGATCAGTTAGGGATAGCCAGGGAGAGCAGGAAACTTGTATTTTCCAAACCCAAGCCTAGACACTATCCTCTCTTTCACCCTAGAACTTTCTGGTGTATTTATTAAAAGAGATGTCATTAATAAACCTTTCTTTTGTCTATAAATAAATTGTTAACAATTTATCCTCAAAGTCCATTTTCTTTTCTTTTTTTTTTAAATAAATTTGGCCTATACTATATTCATTTGCCATGCCCATTAGTATACTTATATTCTAGGCCCAAGTCTTGACTTACCTATTATTTAACCCAACTTGCAGTTTTAGGCCAACTTAGGTCTAATATTCTTATTTCATTGTCAAAACTAGATTTAATATTCTAGTTTATAATTTATGGCCAAAACTTAGTCTATGAACAATTTATCATTTGTGACAAATTCTATAAGTAAATTACTCCTAATTTACTTATTCCAATATTACTCTTTTAATGTACATTGTCACATTTATTATTATGGCCCCTTTTTCCTATTTATCATATTTATATTTTTTTGGTATGTAAATTATACCAGATTAAGTGTCACTAACCATAATTATTCTAAACATGACAATTACTCACAATTATGACTAAATTCAAAATTGTGCTAATACACTTATTATGCCAAATTAACTTTAATTTAGCCAATTTTGATTTAACAACCTAATTCACAGTTTATGGCAAAACTAGAATTATTATTCTAGTTTACAGTTTTATGCCTAAAATTTAGCTTACTTGAAATTACTAAATTTAATATGTCATACTCCATCATTTATTTCAAATTTCCCAACTTGCCTTTTAATAGGCATGTCATAATACACATTCCAAATTATGCCAATTAATATGAATTTCATGTTATACCCATATTGTATTCCCATCGTTCGTATAATCGTGATTCATCCTAGATTATAGATAAATCTAGGTTCGTGGAAAAAAAGGGAATGAACCAAAATGCCATGAAAAGATAAATATAATAACTGGCATAGGATGATAATTTACTAATTTCAGATCTAACAAATTACACTGATCAATTGATTTTAAGCATCAAAGGCCTATAGATCTAATAATATTATGACATGGAAAGGGTTGAATAAATAACATAGGTCATGTATATGGGTACATCTAACTTAATAGGCAAATTCCCATAATCAAGATCCAAGGATAATTAAGAATAGATTGAATCGATAATCAGGTTTAGATCCAATATCACAGTCATAATCCTAGGCAATAATATCATGTTCAAAAATCATAGGTAATTATCCACTATTGTCCTTGTCATAGTCATAGGCATTGGTTTATGCTCCTAGTCAAAGGCTTATGTTTATAGTCAAAGGCTTATGTTCATAGTCAAAGGCTTATGGTTTCAAAGGCCACAGTTCCATAGTCATAATCTTAAGCATTGGCAATTTAGTCACAATGTGTTCTAGGCCATAATCAAGAATCAGATCCAAAGTCATAAACAAGCACAGATTCAATGAAATGATAAGGCATATTTCTTATATTATTTTAATTTCATGTCACAAATAGAAAAGGCGTTCAAATCTAAAAAGTAACCGACTTACAGGGATTAGATTCGTAGAAAAACAGTCGTTGAAGTCGTTTGAATCTTCACTTGAATCCTAGCTTGTTTTGAATCTTCTCTTGAAAGATTTGAGCAGCATTTCCTCATCTTAGATTTATATTTTATTTTATTTATTTGATTTAGAGGAGGAGAAGAAGCCATGTCCACCGAGAATTTATGCATCATAAGGTTAGAGAAGAATGGTGTAAAGAGAATGAGGCTAGGGGCTGTTTATATAGAGTTGCAAGTAAATGAGAGCCGTCGATGAAGCTAAGATTAATTCTAGCCGTTCGTTCTAAAGAGAAACCAATTATGTTCACCATTTCTTTCTTAATGTACATTTACTATTATTTGTCAATCCATATAAATACGTACACATTAGATACATCCCCCTTTTCACACTTATTATTATTTTTGTATGCACATTGGATACATCCCCCTTTTACACACTTATTATTATTTTTATATGCACATTAGATACATCCCCCCTTTACACACTTATTATTATTTTTGTATGTATTTTAGATACATCTCCCCTTTACACATTTATTATTAAATTTGTATGCACATTAGATACATCTCCCCTTTACAAATTTATAATTAAATTTGTATGCACATTAGATACATCTCCCCTTTACACATTTATTATTAAATTAGTAACTTTAGTGTTAACAGAAATACGGGGTGTTACAAAATGTATAGGACTGCTGATAGAATTTTTTTGGTTTGATATATATGCACATTTCATATGTGACAAGATATTCATATGACACGTAGTTGCACTAATGATATATATGCTGTGATTATTGCTATGTGATTGTTACTTGTGATTGTTAATACCCCAGTTTAGGAAAAAATCACTAAGGGATGAAATGATACAAACCCGAACGGACAATAGAATAGGGAAAAATCGTTATGGGTTGAAATGATAGACCTGAATGATTTTTACTAAATTTGGGATCGCGTGTTGAAATGATAGACCCGTAGAAATTTTATAAATCGCGGATTGAAATGATAAATATCTATATTACTTGACCATAGGGTAGAAAACTATATACGGACACCGTTGGTCATGTTTTCGAAGTTAACTGATTTGAGAAATTTAAATTTATATTAATTTAAGATTTTAAACTTAAATTTTATAAAATTTAAATTATATGTTTGAAATGGTTTTATGAGTAAATATAGATTTAAATGTTTGTTTAAGATTTTATTTATAATTTTATCTATTTTAAACCATATAATTTATTCATATAAGTATTTTAATTTTTTTACTACAATAAATATTTCTTTAAATCTATTTTTATATTATATTAAACTTATATATATATACACATATCTATTTTCAAAATTTATTTTCTTATATATATTTTATAAACTTTAATAATAAACTCCAGATGGATAAGTTAGATTTCGTGATTTAAAATTCGAAGTTTAAAGATGTAGATAAATATAACAATATTTGAATAACAAATGAACTCATACTAATTTATGGATTCGAACTGATACGAACTTTTGTAGAGATGAATTTGAATTATGTAAAAATGAAATGAATTTGAACTCGAATTGGGTTGAACTTATAAGAGTTGTACTTGAATTGTGAATTTGTTTTGAAATTGAATTTCCAAATTTAAGGAATGAATTTGATTATAAATCAACTGAATACGAATTTGAATTTGGTTTTGAAATCTTATAAGAAACGATCTTGAATTGCAGTTAGTTTTGAATATAAAATTGACATAGAAATGAATTCGATAATTTTATGGAATTGATTATGCAGTTGATTGGGTATGAATTAAGAAGTTGTATAACTCGAGTTTATAAGAATATCTTATAGTTGTTTTAAACTCTAAATAATGATTTTGAAACCATTTGGAATTTATAAGTTATGAATTACACGACTTGAGTTATGGAATATGGTACGTTTTGCTGAAATTGAAATATATGACTTGTTTTGAATTATGTAAAGTCGAAAGTAAATATTATGGTATTAGTTATACTATATTTCGAGAACCTTACAATACGATTATCGGTTCAATTTGAATGATTTAAGTGAGTTGTTTTTTTTATTTAACATAATCGTAGTTAGATATTTAACTTTGAATTCATATTCGAATATGAGATTTCATATAAACTATTTTATAAAGTGATTTATAAAATAACGACCATGGTGTGAAAAATGTAAATGATTGGTTGTTAAAGAGACCGAGATCGACTATTGTCATACTCTCTGCCAATACCGAAAACCACTTTAACAACTGTGTACGCGGTGGAGTTCCAGAACTAAGGGGATGATTTGGCGAACGACTCCATTTTGTATTTCATATTAGTTACGAGACCCTGACTACCTTGAGTCAGCTTGATGTGGCTAAAACAGGAGCTATGCACGGACCAAGTGAGGTCATACCTCTTATCGAGCACACTTCTTCGATATTATTCTATTACTGTTGAAATTCGATTTGGGCCCTCTTGATTATGGGAGTGTGTATCGAGGTGGGCGGTAGTAGCTACTATGCGTTACCACCTGTCTGGCTCTGCAAACGGTGAATCCACCCTGGCATTCCTTGCGTGCCTTGTCACATGCCTTATACGATCCCACTACGACTTTGTTTTGTACCGTTTTATATGGAGTGCCCTCTGATCAACCTCCGGTTTACGGAGAAATTACGGTACTGTATATACTATGGGAATATATAAACAATGTAAGGGTAATCATGGTAATCCCGCTTACGCTATTTTGATACTTTTACTTTACTGATAGACACTATTGTATATAGCGTATTATACTATATAGTATTAGTTTGACGGATCCTTAGAGGATGGTGATCCCAAACATCATTTAAGTTACTGATTGCATTTCATTGAACAATTCATTTAAGTTGATTTACTTCCATGAGAATGTTAGTCCTGATCCGAGTTGTTTTGTTTTGCATTATTGCTCGGGTCAGATCGAGTATTCCTGTTTCGAGATTCATCTTTGGAGTTGGAGCTTATATTGGGTTTTTGGCTAATCTATATCTACCAGTTGATCAGTTGTTCCAGTTGTTCAGTTATTTCTGTCATTCTGTCTCAGATAGTTGTCAATTATTTATTGTATTATATCTCCGTTGTATTATTTATGTAAACTCTGATGTAAAAATTTATTTAGTAGCTTCATGAACTACTATTGTATTTTGTAATTTCCGCTGCGAGGTATTATATTGCTCTGTATCTGTGTCTGTGATTCTGTGATTTATTCTATTTACCTCAGAAGCTAATAACCATCTGTTGTTTTGGACGTTTCGAGTTGACGTGTTTTGTCGATTCGGCACGGTCAAAATGGCGGGTCGTTACAGTTGAATTCTGAATAATCAATTACTTGTTTGTTTGCATTCAGCATTCAGAACAAAAACACATATTCAGTATTCAGAACAAGGAATAAACACTAAAAATGTTTTGAATTATTTTGTCTGAATAGATGACTTTATTCAGAACACAGATAAAAAACAAACAGCCTAGGAAGTTCTGATTTATAAATCAGAACTTACATTCAGAACTTTTAATAAAAAACAAACGCAGCCTTAGATTATTTGTGACGACCCCAAACCCCGTACGACGGTGGCAAGGGTAATCTTTGGAATATAACACATAAACAGATAACAACAGAACAGAAATAATAAAATACACCAGATAATGTACAATAGAATACATCGGATCAACATAATCATCAGATTTACATAGTATACAGGATCATACTTAGTACAAATACAGTTTAGCTATACATAAATGTCTACAGTGGAAACAAAACATAATATGTACAATAGGAGCTGAACTGCATAAAAAGAGATAAATGATAGAATCCATCTTCAGCTCCAGCTATCCAGAAAGAGCCTGCTAAAACCTGAATACAAGGCTGCCCGTGTAGAAATAGGGGCACCCGAGTTTGCAAGTGAAACAAACTACGAGTCAGTCATGGGACTGGTACGAGAAATCTACTTAACACTTTAATATATGGCCAATCACAGGACCATGCCACTTTCGCAGAACGGGTTTACTCCATTGGATTGTCAGTGGTTTAAAACAGGTAAATCTTTTAAACATCGCAATGCTTTTTATAAAAATGAAGCCATTATAAGACTCGGTTCCCATCACACAATGCAACACAAACCGGAGGATAGAGTTTTGTCTTATAATGGCCAAAATATGCTTGATACGAGCAAAACAAGTCATTTGATATTATTGTTAGTGTATATATGTTTCAAAAACAATTTCAATCATAACTATCAATCATAGACGGCATGGGTACCATATATCATGTCGCCATATATATATATACAATCAAAACCGCACGGTGTCGTATTTGGAAATTGGATTTCCATCATGAACCATGGCAAAAGATAGTCCTTACCGAATTCAAGACAATCTAGCCAATATCTCAGGCTACAGCCGCAACTGCACCTAGGAGCCATAGGCCCGGTCCACACACAGCGGATTAAAATAAAACGCTGAACAATACGTCTCCCCGCCCTATAGGGCGTAAATGAGCCAAATGACTCCATATCCGAGGCGCCTCGCAATCCAACAACCACACAAGTGAAAATAATATAAATGTCAGGGCTGGTAGGTCACTGACACCACCCTAGCTAGAAAGAGACGCATGTTCTCCCTGGATCCTCTCCCGTTACTGGTTCATACCGGGGTGTGAGGCTCGCGAATTCACGATATACACAAAGCTATGCCACATAGGCCGCGCTTTGATCATCAACCACAATACTTTGCTTTTCAACAGAAGCCTTGATCATCTGCCACTTAGGCGTGCCACACAGGCAATTCACTCCATGCGACTGATTTCTATTGATATATAACCTCTGAGCTCGTACGCCTCAGAGAAGGGCATTAAGCAAGAGAATAAATTCTCCGCCGCCAAACAGATATATATTTAATAGAGATCAATCAGCATAGAACAAAATCCAATGTCAGGCACACACAGTCCATTTACAAGTTTGTTCTGGGTCTGAACGAAACCGGAGGCACTTAATACCTCGCATATCCGTACAATCAACAAGTACGTCCGGACGACTGCCACTTTAGCCCCTTTAAGGTAGCTACTCCCATCATGAGCATCAGTAGCACCCCTCCATTCGACGTGAAGATCATCGGTCTTGCACCGTCTTTATATCTTCAACTTTCAATCGTCGATCAATTATTTGAAATGAGAATTAACTCGGCCTTTTCAAATAATTCACGTATACTTAGAATTTCAAATCAATTCACTTCAATGGTTAAATTATTCGACATCAATAATTCTGTTCTTTAATGTAATTTTCACGCCAAACACATTCAACCATCAAATATCACATAAACCGAGAAAATTCAGTTTATTTCCATTCCATATCGTTTATAATATTTTATCATGATTTATCGCTATTTTTATTTATTTAAAAATAGCTAATTCACTCAAACGATGCTTCAGGCCATAACGCGGTCGTGGCGTTGTTTTTTTTCAGATTTGATTTACACATATCTGAAAATCTAACCGTTGGATCTTTACAAATTTTATATCATTAGAAAGATCTTTTCAAAATGAATCCAACGGTTTCAGTTTTGGGAAAATCCGACGGTCGGATCTCCCGCACTAATCGTTTGAAGTTACGATTTCAAAATACGAACTGCAGCGTCGTTATTCGATTGAATTTAATTATATTATATACATATATATAATTGATTCTGGCGCTGTTTTTCTTCAGATTTGAATTAAACATTCCAGACAATCCAACCGTTGGATCTTCACAAAGTGGGTGTCGTTGGAAAGATATTTCCAAAGCGAACCCAACGGTTTTGGTTTCGGGAAAATCCGATGGTCGGATCTCCCGTACTAATCATTTGAAATCACGGTTTCAAAATACAAACTGCAGCTTCGTTATTCGATTTAATTTAATTTATATTTATATATATATAAATATAATTCATTCTTCGATTTCAAAACCATATTCACTTCATATATTTGATAAAAATGATATTTTTATCCAACTGATATTTATTTCAGCACATCACTATTTTTAACACTTCATATTCACAATAAAAATGTAGATTTTATTGTTCAATCTATATATTCGGCACATGAATGTTTTTTATAGTTTATATATATAAATAAAATGTGATTTTTATTATTAAACAATTTATTTCAAAACACGATTATCTTATATAGTTCATATATGAGGTAAAAATGTTATTTTTATATTTCAAAGAATTTATTCAACACATGAATTTCTACTCAACACATGAATTTCTCTTCAACACATGAATTTCTATTCAACACATGAATATAGTTCGATAGTTTATATATATATAATAAAAATGTTATTTTTATTGTAAAACAATTTATTTCAAAACACGATTATTTTATATAGTTCATATATGAGGTAAAATTGTTATTTTTATATTTCAAAGAATTTATTCAACATATGAATTTCTATTCAACACATGAATTCCTACTCAACACATGAATTTCTTTTCAACACATGAATATAGTTTCAACACATGAAAATAATTCTAACACATGAATATTATTGAAAATTTTGGCAGCATAACGGTAGGGTAGTTAAAACCGGCACCGTCCCTAGTACGGCTCCTCGCTCTACCTTAAAACCTCGCGGTTTTTGACAATGGGGATTTTCAATATCTAGTTCGTACACAGATGAATTTTCCCATATACTAATCCTATTGGGATTTCAATCACAATCAATCATTTCGAATCAACCATTCATGATATTCACCAAATTTCACACCAACCAATAATCCAAACAATATCACAACCAATATATATCGTCCATGGTCTGTGGACGAGGGGAGTATATATATATATATACGTATATAACTATATTTCGATTTCACTTCAATATCATTTCAATTTATTTCAACGCATATATCACTTTTACAACGCATATATAACTTATACATCGAACATACAACTTATACAACGCTTATACATGAGGTGTACAACGCTTATATAACTCATACATCGACTATATAATTTATACATCGTTGTTTTCCATATCGTTTATAAATTATAAATCTCACATTGGGTTCCACTCCACCAAAAATACAAGAAGGCTCAGAAAAATATGTGGTCACTTCTAAAATGTAGAAGACGTCCACACGGTCACGGCGTCTCTTGTTTCATTGAATTTCGACCACAAACGAAAAAGAGATGATTTTTATTTTGGAATCAAAATCTGTAGCGCTTAGAAGTGCTATAATCAGTTTAAAATAAAATAAGCCGTTACCTTTCTGTTTTCTTCAAAACTAGGTTTCGATCTAGCGCCTAATCCGTTGCACGATATCTAGATCGGGTTGCGCCACTTGGAAGTGGGAAGAATTGCGCCGGAACTGGGGGTGGAGCGGTCGTGATTGGTGGTCGGAATTAGGCGGGGCGACGCTTCCAAACGGCGATCTTCACGGAGGTGATTCCGACGATATACTCAATGAAAAAAAATCAAACTTGGTATGGATTTGAAGATCTTGACGAGCTCTACAAAATCCCCAACAGGAGCTAGGGCTGATTCGGCTTGTAGAGGGAGAAAACGAAGAGAGAAGGGGGAGAGGATTTCCGTCGTGCGCCTGAAGGAGGTTACGGGGAGAGAGAAAGTAAATGGGCCAATGAGATTTTTTATTTTATTTATTTATTTTCAAAATTCTAAAATACCCTTCTTCACGTACTAACTCCAATCCAAACCCAAAGACTGTCGTCCCTAGCTAAATACCCCCATTCCGAACATAATGGGATATGTTTCATAGGCCCATTCGACTGTTTCAGTCAGTTTTCCTTCAAATTAAAATATAAAACATTCAATATTTGATTTGAACGTACATTTCAATTTGCCGAGGCCACATACTGATTCTAAAAATTCCCGAAAAATTAATCTAGCTTTGTTTTGACGATACAGTTCCAACAAAACTAGTTTCATCGAATTCTGAGACCGTTTGAAAAATGACCATTTTCTGGTCGATCCAATTTAATAGAAATTCACCAAACACATTTTGTTTTGCCACGCTCACATATTAACTTAAAAAATTATGAAATTTGGAACATAGCAATAATTTGACATCCCGGATCCAACAAAAGTGGTTTCGTCGAATTCCGAGGTCGTTTGCAAAATGTCCATTTTCAAGGGCGATACATTCTCTATAGCGACCTTTCTGAAAATTCATTTGGCCATAACTTTTGATTCCCGCTATGAAACTTTGATTTTTCAGATTCGTTAGAAAGATATTCATTAACAGATTTAAATATTTTTGGTTTCACTAAAATCCGTTTTACTTTGCACCCGGTACAGCCAGTCAAAGTTTGAATTCAAATTTCGAAACTACCGCGCCATTTCAGGCCTTGTTTATAATTTAAAATAATTATATTTATTTTCAAACATCGATTCAAACATACTTTTCGTCGTTATTATTTTAAATATTTATTTTAAATATTTAAAATCCACTAAAATAGACAAATTAAAATTTTTAAACTGGTTCAGATTTTCCGGGTTGTTACATTATTGGTTTCACATAACTCTGTGTTTTGAAACATAAATGCCAAAATTTAGCAGGCTGCAAATTGAGAAGAGGAAAGAAGAGCAGCAAGAAGGGAATCTAAATTAAAGTAAAGTGGCAGTTACGCTTGAGAATATATAAACAAAGTGCGGTTAGATAGAACAACGTGGTTAGAGGTCGGAAATCAAGGAGGAAAAGGAGAAACATTAAAGCAGAAAAGAGATTAAAGAGGAGGAAGGGGAAGAAAGATTTAACGAAGAGCATTCTGTGTCAAGTAAAGATTTGGTTAGCATGGATTGTAAGAAGACGAATACTCTTCCTGTTCTTACTGCGCGGGAGGAATGAAAATTGTTCAAGTTTATGTAACTTATGAAGGTTTGTTCATATCTCAATTTTTCTTTAATCATTTATGATTTTTCAAAAGAAAATTACTTAGTATTGAAAAAAATTCAATATATAAACTATAAAAAAAGGGGGGAAAAGAAAAGATAAGAAAGAATGGTCTTTCTAAACTGTAAAGAGATACTTGATCTATAATAGAGATGACTCATACACCAATACCAAGAAATGGGGAGGAAAATCAACAAGAATATATCTTATATCGAAATTAAGGACTTACGCTCAACCAAATAACATTTTTAATTTTCCTCTTCCATTTAATGTCTTTCATTGCTTTTCTATTATAACTTCCAGACTAGTCATCTGTTTCTTAGGTGTCCTGGCCAAGAACAATATCCAAAGTCTCAGAGCAGAATACAAGGATCTTGATTTAGGTGTTGAAATCCATGGTTAAGAAATAAACCTAATTATAGGTACACACCTGTTCTACTTTATTTTTTAATCAACCAACCAGTTATTCACATAAATTTTTTCAATTTGATTTTATGTTTTTTTATACTAGAAATTTAGTGGATTTTAAGCTTGACTGAATTTGGATTGATTGGATTTACAAATTTTAGGTTATAGATGAGAAGGGAAATAAAACCTGAATCCACTGCCAGTTCGATGAAGATTGATTGAGGTAACGCAGCCATCGCACTGAAGATTGATCTAGGCAAGCTTCAAATAGATCGAATGATAGCAGATGCACAACTTTTGGTCCATGTTTATTGTTTCGGTGTATTTTCCTTCTTTCATTTTGATATTTAATAAAAAATAGGATTTGCGCTCAAATAGATTGGTTTTGTCATTCAAGTTAAACGTAAAAACTTATGTGTTATATTCAAGTCATTTTGTTGTTGTTTATCACTTTTAGCTAACAATTTTATACAACCGACTAAATTGAAGTATGTGGATTACAGGATTAACCAAGACTTAATTATATAGCGTAATTAAACTTTATTTCGACCAAATCTTTTAGCACATCCCGTCAAACATACATGTTAGTCCCAATTTTTATAGAAGTTCTTTAGAAAGCAAGAAACCAAATAGTGTTAAATTTCTTTTAATGTTGTGTGTTTAATTAATTCATGTGTTATGCACATTATGGTAGAGGTTTTGCATGTTATGATTAAATGCAAGTCCACCTGGACGTGCATATATACTCGTATACAATAACAATAGTCACATATATACCTAAATATAATATTCAACCAAAATCATACACGTACAATCCAATATATACGATGTAACAACCCGAACTTTGACAGACCGAATTTTTTCAAAATTCCAATCTATCAAAACTCGAGTTGGTTTGTCTGGTATCCTGCAGAAAAGACAGAGATAAAGAATATATCAATCTCACAGCGGAATGGAATAAAATATAATAAAATCAAGTATAGCCTTACCAAGGTAATAATACTGCCTAACCAGTATCCAAAGCTATCATATATCTTCCATAAATCTAACCTGCGAGTGTGTTATGAGGAGGGGGTCAGAACACAAGTTCTGGTAATTGGACCTAAACTACACATTTTGGATAACCTACATTTACCGTTCAGTTACATTTTCTTATTTATTAGGTTACTTGTGTTAACAGCACTCAAGGCTTACACACACATCGTACTTATTTACTCCCCAGTAGATTAACCTAATACAGTATATATGTAGTGATCCCCAATATCAAGGTACACCCCCACGGTAGCCTACTTGCACGGTCTCCTCCATCACGCCACATAAATATACGCAGTCCCTCATCCTACGCCGTAGCGACGTACGGATCTCTATATAACAATGCTATGTTCCGCTTAGAACCGCCATCGCCATGCTACGTTAGCGTACGAACTGCCACCTTCGATCGAATCAGATTCCATCACAAAGTAATGCCTTAGATTCTACGATACACCACCCGGAGCAGTCATGCATGTATCAAGACTTTCTCACGTACGTATCATCAATCGTACTCGATGCCTCAACCTCGACGATACACCATCCGAAAATGGTATGCATGTATCTGTACGTATTATCTATTGTGCATCGAGTTCCGTAACAGGGCTGTGTTAGAAACACAGAACTCGATTGGGAGCCTTTCCAGATATCTGTATACACAGATCCTATGGTCTGCATTTATACGGTGGCTATGGTCCCACCCGACCCCTCCCTCAACTAGTGAAAGGAAAACAGATATGTGAGCTTGTGACGTGACCCTAACAAACAATCTACATCCAAATTGGCGTGTCCCACAACCAAAGCCTCGATAGTAAATGGTCAATGGTCTTTTGGTTTAGCTCTCCGCCTTTCCGCATCGCGCTGACTATCGATGACGAATGCCCGACGATTACTATCAATCAGATGGTTAGACCCGCTTAAGGCAAACAGTTGAGATGGTTGTAACCCGCCTAGTCACAAGGCACCAGATTCGTAGAATCACCTAAGCCACCTTACAGCCATCTAACTTCCCACTATCGTGGCAATCAAGGTATACTCACGAGTAGTAACGTGTAGACCCAACCTCTGTGAGCCCGGCCTAAACGCTTCCACTGCACAGAGGACTACCAGAGTACCCTCCACGTCCTATGAAGCCGCGTGCTTCCCATTCCAGTCCTTCGGAGCCAGTAGAATATCAGCAGACCAATAGGAAGAATAATCAGATGGGCGTGCTCCTCCTTCGTGTCTCATGACACCACGATGGCCTACCCCGTCGGGTTCTCCACTTTCAGAAGTACGGACTGGTCCAAGCGCCTTAGGTTAACATGTTATTTGGCCCAATGTCCAAACGTTTAATTACGTGTTTGCTCTACCTCGTTAGATTTCCAGTTAACTTGGTTATTTCCAACCATATTAACTTCTTATTCGGGTTACCAAGTTCTTCTTGCTTATTAATTTCAGTTATATAACTTAACCCATTTAAGTTCACTAATAAGCCTTTAACATGTTATTCTTATCAGCAGAATTCATATTCTCAGGTTTTCAGATAATGTATTCTTTTTATCAGCAGGATTCATATTCTCAGGTTTACATATTACTTAATTTATAATTAAGTACAACTTATTGCATTTCATGAGTTTTCCCTTCTTTTCCCTACTTATTACCAACAACAGGTTTCAGGTTTTCAGATTTACAAATTACTTAATTAATAATTATGTACAACTTATCTCATTACATAAGTTATCTCATTTTCTCTATCATTGATTATAACCTAAGCTATAATTCCACTTGTCCCTAGGACAAGCCTACCTATTATCTTTCCTTTTCCCCCTAAGGTTTATACATAATAGGTTATCATCATTCCCTGTTCATTCCAGTTCTTTTACTGTTTTAGGATTCATTCATTTCCATTAATTACAATTAATGTCGTTTAATTCTTTCCAGTTATATACATATATGTTAATGCACTAGATCTGTAACAACCCGGAATTTTGGGGCCAATTTAAAATTTTTATTTTATGAATTTTAAAGGAAACTGGATATTTAAAATAATTTATTTTTAATAATAACGACTAAAAATTTATTTTTAATCATAGTTAAAACGAATAAATTCAATTTAAGGGTAATAGGAGTTAGAACAGCGCTGCAGTTTGAAAATTTGAAATTTACATTTAATTGCAATCAGTTATCAAATTCTATTAAGTAAAGCAGTTGTTAAGCTATTGGACAGTAACTGGCATTTTGTTATTAACAAATTTTGTAAATTTTTACAAATATATTATAATTAAATGAGAAGCAGAATAATCAATGCATAGGATATATATATGAATTAATGTGTATTTTACATTGTGTTGTAATGTATATATTTGGAAATTTTGTTTTTATAAATTGTAAGACAAAGGATAACATTAATTATGAATGGTAATTAAAGAAATACATTGAATGGTAACTAGTTTTAAAATAACGATTGCAATAGATTAATGGACTAGTGTGGGAAACCAATTGCTATTTAATTCATTGGTGATGAATTGGAAATAAGTTACAATTAATACACAAAATTTATTATCATATTGTCATGCACGTACGTAACATACTTTGTATATATGTGTGAGACCAAACAAATGGATAGAATAACTATGTTAGTCAGACCGTAAAATCTTGACGTATTCATAATAAAATTCCCATCTTATTTCTATCTTTGCTCCGTTCTATTTGAGGCTAAAATTTTATTTACAAAACATAAATGACAAAGTTTTACTTTAATTTTGGTTTTTATTTTCATTCTATTTTCTTAAATAAAATTAAGACATACAATCTTGTTTGTTTATTTTGTTTTCAAGTTTAACATTTAATTTTGTTGTTAAAATAAAAAGGACAATTTTAACATAGTTTTTGTGGTCAAAATAAAAAGACTAAATCTTATGTTTCTTTTGTTAACAAAATAAAATGACCAATTTTTATGTTGGTTTTGTCAACAAGATAAAAAGAACAATTTTTATGGTCATAAATTAAAGGACAATTTTTACCTCTATTTTGCTTACTAAAATAAAAGCAAACGTTTATCTTTTTGCACAAATCAAAATACTAATTTTTATTTTGGTTTTGGAGAACATAATAGAATGCAAGTTTAACCTTTACTTTTATGTATAATATAAAATGTGAGTTTAAATATTCATTTTCATTTACAAATAAAAGTGAAGTTGGGACCTTTATTGTGACTCATCAGAACTACACCCAATTGTACTTGTGTCAAAATAGTGTGATGACGCAATTTACACCGTCGTGTTAATTTGGAATTATAATCAATGGTAATTAGAGGCATGTCATTCATTGCAAGAAAAATATAAAGAAGGAAAAAGAATAATGAAAATGAGAATAATAATGGCCGCATGCATTTCATTTATTTCTCCTATGTTCTCTCTCTCTTCCTCTCATTTGCATATATGTCATATTTTATCCCTTTTATAAATTCAAGGAAAAAAATAAGATAAACACCTATTAAATTAAATATTATTTAATATACATATAACCTAATATATATACGGTCAAAACTAAACCCTAATTCTTATTCCAAGCCGCCGCCATGTTCTTTATCAATGGCCCTAACACTCCTAAATTCCTTTCCCCTTTACTTTGAACCCATTCAGTAAAATTCGAAATTTCCAAAGCAAAAATGAAAGAGGGTCTCGAGAGACCACCGAACTGGTGGTGGCTGCGGGCGACGGTGGCACACAATAGGGGCTCTAACGTGGTGAAGACAGATGCAATCTGAACTCCTGTAGTGGCGGCATGACGTGAATGTTTAGTGGAAAGCTTTCGGTGAGATTCTATGTTTAATTTGATTTTTTTTTCTTTCGTTGTATGAAAATCATTGTATGATGTGAATGAATATGAATCTGTGATGTATGCTTGAATATGGATGTTGTTGCTTGTACTGTGATTGTCAGTTGATGTTGCATATGTGGTTGATACTATTGGGTTGAGTCGAAATGGAACCTTTAATTTTGTTAAAACAAATGAAGCACAAATATTTTTTAGTAAAACAAGAATGAAACTTTTACTTTTGTTTGTTGTAACAAAATAGACCTTTTTATATTTTTGGTTTATTGGAGATAAATGAAACATTTTTATATTTTATTTTGTTGAAAAACAAAAATGAAACATTCTTATATTTTATTTTGTTGAAGAACAAAATGAAACTTTTCTTTTTTGTTTGTTGAAACATAGAATGCAACTTTATTTTTGATTTTGTTTTGTTAAAAACATAATGAAACTTTATCTTTATTTTTATTTTTTTGATTTTGTTTTGAAATTAAGATAGTGTTTGACTTTTATTTTTAATAAAAGATTAGAATAAAGATTATTTATTTATTTTAAAAAGGATTAAAAGGTAAAAGTTTATTTCTTTATTTTAAAGGAACTAAGATGTATAAGTTTTATCCTTTATTATAAAAAGGACTTTAATGAACAAAGTTTTGTTCTTTATTTTAATAAAGGACTTAAATGAAAGAAAAAAAAGTTTTATTTCTTTATTTTATAATGAATAAAATTTGTTCTTTATTTAGGAACGGATTTAAAAAGGAAATAGTTTGTATATGGGCTGTTTACATTAAATGAAATGGTATAAAGTGAATATGTTTATTGTAAATTTATTTCATTTAAAAGGGATGAAATTGGAACCGTCATACCTATTATGTGAACATCGTTAATTGGGTATGTTATTTATGTTATTATTTAATGCACTTGTATACACTGTCATTTACAAGCGACCTTGGCTTGTTTATATGATTGGACAATCAATTTTAACACATTGTCCAGAAGCACCGTTTATTTTATAATATTTGAATTGTGTTGGTTGAAACCCCACACGGGTCATGGGTTGGCATTTGAATACACGTCACCCTTGGATTTAATTAGAAAATGCACCTTGGTTGTTGATGTTTGAAATTTGCTATGTAATAAATGTACAATTTCCGTATAATCGAATTATATGGAAATGAATGGTGTGGGTCTCATTCCAATTTTGAGTCAAACAAATAAATATGCAATTAATACGATAAATTGGAAATTGGATTAAGGAGTTATGTATTTTACTATTTAAAAAGGATAAAATAGAAGTTTGGAATGAAAGAAATAAATTCCATTGATTACTCAATTAATAGAATTAATGGACGCTTAAATTAAGGAGGACATATCCTTGTTTATTTGGAAAGTTATAAAACAAATTTCTAGAATTGGTAAATTACATTCCAACTATAAGGAGAATTTGAAACTGAAAGATTCTGTTTTATGTTAACATTAAATTTGGAAGATGGATTTCAATACTTGACATAAATGATTGATTTAATGTTGGAATGGTAGGTTTTTAATATAACAATTAAAACCATTTTTGAAGTGATTATTATTATAGTATTATAATAATGGGGAAAAATTAATGTGTATTGAAATGGAAAGATAAGAATTTATATAAAGAGTATTTCAAGGAATGAATGATATTTTAGAGGTTTTAAAATATGAAATATTTTTAAAAATAAGATTTTAAGAAACAATTATAATTATAAATTATAAATTGTATTTGGACACGAGGTTAGGTCACGTTTATGGTGGAAGTCTGCCCGGAACCAACCGGCGTATCCAGCAGCCATAAATGTTGGGCCTAATGTGAGAGGTCCAAGTACACGAATACAATTTGGGTTTTGACTCGAGGTTAAGCCCAACTGTGGAATAAGTCTGCCCGGACCCAACCGGCATATCCAGCATCCACAAGTTGTAGGCCTAATGTGAGAAGTCTGGCCCATTATAAAACATAAATGGATTATATAACGAATTGGATTATTTAATCCATTTTAAATAGAAACATCATTTTAACCTGAATAAGTTTATTAACTTATATTATCCATTTTATAATGAATATTAAAAGGGTTAATTTCAAAATTAATATTTTGAAAATAATGTTTTAATATGAGAAATGATATTTTGATCAGAATAAATGGTTTATTTATTTTAAAATAAATAAAAGGAATTAAAAAATGGTTTTATTATAAGAACGGATTTACAATGAAATTTGAATTTGGGTTTATCGTGAATTATGTTTTAAATAACATTTATTCTTTAACCCGGATTAATGAGGGGATTAATTTCCTAATTTTTGATTAATTATTTAATAATGACTTTGGAAGGTTAAAACGAAATAAGGTTTTAATTAAAACTTTAATTAGATTGGAGAGGAATTAAGTAAATAAATAAGAATAAGAAATTAAAACTCTTTATTTACAAATAGTGTAAATAAGGAAGAAAAAGAAGATGAAACCATTTATTTATATTTTGGTAAATAAATAACAAAAGGATAAGAATATATTTATTTACACTTAGGTAAATAAATAGGAAAAATAAAATAAAAACATTTATTTACAAATAGTGTAAATAAATAAGAAAAAGAAATTAGATATATTTATTTACAATTAATGTAAATAAATATAGAAAAGTGGAAGTAAACATTTATTTACATTTAGGTAAATAAATAAGATAAAAGAATAGTAAAAACATTTATTTACAAATAGTGTAAATAAATAAGGAAAAAGCAATTGAAAACATTTATTTACATTTAGGTAAATAAATAAGGAAAGGAGAAATATTTATTTACACTTAGGTAAATGAATAAGGAAAAGAATAGAAAACGTTTATTTATAATTAGGTAAATGAATAGGAAAAAGAATACAATTTATTTACACTTAGTGTAAATAAAATGAAAGGATATATAAATTATAATTTATTTACAGTTAGTGTAAATAAAACAAAAAAGTAGTAAAATAAAACAAGTGATATTTTATCGTCATTTTAGATGCAATAAAAAGAATAAATTTTTATAATTAAAATCGCCAAACGATTTATATTTATATGTATATATATAAATATAAATTATAAATTAAACAAAACGCGCGCGGCAGTTCACGTATCGACAATCGTAACTTTAAATAGTTATACCGAAAGATCCGACCATCGGATTTTCCCAAACCTGGAACCGTTAGGACCGCTTTGGGAAGATCTTTCCAACGATATAAACTTCATCAAAATCCAACGGTTAGTTTTCGAGATAAGTGTAAATCAAATTTGGTTGAAAACAGCGTCAGGGTCGCCCATTGACCCGAAGCGTCGTTATATTAATTTAAGCTATCTTATTTTAAATAAAAATAGAAATAGGTCGTTATTAAATACCAATAACGATATGAAATGATTTCAAGTTATATATATATGCGAGAATCATTTGAAAAGTCCGAGTTTAAATCTCATTTCAAATGATTATACGACGATCTAAGTCGAAGAGTTGAAGACGGTGATTGAAGACCGACGATCTTCACATCGAATGGATGTGTTGCTACTGAGACCCATGAGAGGAGTAGCTACCTTGAAAGGGGTTCAGTGGTGGCCATTCGGACGTAGTGTTGATTTGTATGGGTTTGACTTTCGCTCAGACCCAGAGCATAAGTTTATAAATGGAATGTATGTCTGACGTTGTAGTCCTTTATACTACATTCGTTGATCTCTGTTAATATATATCTGTTTGGTGGTTAACGCCCTTCTCTGAGACGTACAAGCTTAGAGGTTATATATTGGTAGAAATCAATGGTGTGGTATGGATTGACAACGTGGCATGCCAAGATGCATGAATCAAGGCTTTTGTTGAAAAGCAGGCCTTGTGGTCGATGATCAAAGCACGGTCTGTTTAGGCGTAGCTTTGTGTATAGGTGACTTCGCGAGCCTCACACCCCGGTATGAGTCAAAAACGGGATACGGACTGCAGGGAGTGCACACGTTTCTTTCTAGCTAGAGTGATGTCAGGGACCTACCAGCGCTGACATTTTACTTATGTGGATGATGGATTTTGAGGTACCTCGTGTTTTATAGGCCGTTGGTGGTCATACTATAGGTTCAAAGGAACCGGGAAGCGTGTGTTCAGGCATAACTAATCCACTGCCGATAGGCGGGGACCGGCCCTGAAGATCCAAGGGTTCACTGCGGGGGATCCTAAGGCATTTGCTAGAGTGTCTCGAATCGGAGAGGAGCTTGCCCCTAGCCTTGACTCATGATGGAAATCCAATTTCCGATACGACCTTGCGGTTTTGATTGTAGAACTAGTATGGCGACATGATATATGGTACCCATGCCGTCTATGATTTATACATTATGATTGAAATGTTTTTATTAGAACATATACACACTAGTATTAAACCCGTTTTATCGTATCAAGCATCTTTTAACCATTATAAGGTAAAACCCTATCCTCTAGTGTGCGTTGCATTGTGTGATGGGACTTGGGTCTTATAATGGTTTCATTTTTCTAAAAAGGCATTGCGTTATTTCTCGATTTACTTTATTTTATGCACTGGCAATCCATAGGAGTAAACCCGTTCCGCGAAAGCGGCGTGGTCCCTGGATTTGTCTTATTAGTTATATTAGTTTAAAATTCTCACACCAGTCCCATGACTGACTCGTAGTTTGTTTCACCTTGCAAACTTGGGTGCCCTCTTTTCTACACGGGCAGTCGAGTAGCTTTTTGCAGATATGTATCTCTTTAGCAGGATTCTGGATCGAAGCCTAAAACTGTGTCCAGAGCATAGAAGTCTTCCGCTGTTTAATGTATTTAAATCTGTTGTAATTTATCTTCCGCTGTAGTTTACTTTATTTGTACTCTGATATTCTATACTCTGATGTAACATTATTGTAATGTAATAAAAGTCTGCTGTTATTGTTCTAATGTATTGTATTCACAAAGTTAACGTATGCGAGTTTTGAACGGTCTTGGTCGATTTTGCGATCGATTAAGGTCGGGCAAAATCCGTGTCGTTACAGTTGGTATCAGAGCTCTGGTTAGCTCAAAATCTTTGGGGTACAACTCGTTAGAACTGAACAAAAGACTCATCAGAGATTGGAATAGTAATATCCAATAAGAATACTCATTAGAGATAGGATCAGCAGTATCTTAGAATGAGAAAATTCGTTAGAGGTGGGGTTAGTAATGCCCTAGAACGAGTCAAGAGTTACGAATTTATAATTAACGTATTTTTGATATTTATAATCTATTCTTTGAAATATGATTTTTATATATATAAAGTTATATATATTTTGAAAAGATAATCAACCATTAAATTTTAAAATTAAGATAGTTAATTTTAAATTTTTTTTGCTTCGTTCCTTTTCGAGGACGAAAAGATTTTAAGTGGGGGAGACTATAACAACCCGGAATTTTGGGGCCAATTTAAAAATTTTATTTTATGAATTTTAAAGGAAACTGGATATTTAAAATAATTTATTTTTAATAATAACGACTAAAAATTTATTTTTAATCATAGTTAAAACGAATAAATTCAATTTAAGGGTAATAGGAGTTAGAACAGCGCTGCAGTTTGAAAATTTGAAATTTACATTTAATTGCAATCAGTTATCAAATTCTATTAAGTAAAGCAGTTGTTAAGCTATTGGACAGTAACTGGCATTTTGTTATTAACAAATTTTGTAAATTTTTACAAATATATTATAATTAAATGAGAAGAGGAATAATCAATGCATGGGATATATATATGAATTAATGTGTATTTAACATTGTGTTGTAATGTATATATTTGGAAATTTTGTTTGTATAAATTGTAAGACAAAGGATAACATTAATTATGAATGGTAATTAAAGAAATACATTGAATGGTAACTAGTTTTAAAATAACGATTGCAATAGATTAATGGACTAGTGTAGGAAACCAATTGCTATTTAATTCATTGGTGATGAATTGGAAATAAGTTACAATTAATACACAAAATTTATTATCATATTGCCATGCACGTACGTAACATACTTTGTATAAATGTGTGAGACCAAACAAATGGATAGAATAACTATGTTAGTCAGACCGTAAAATCTTGATGTAGTCATAATAAAATTCCCGTCTTATTTCTATCTTTGCTCCGTTCTATTTGAGGCTAAAATTTTATTTACAAAACATAAATGACAAAGTTTTACTTTAATTTTGGTTTTTATTTTCATTCTATTTTCTTAAATAAAATTAAGACATACAATCTTGTTTGTTTATTTTGTTTTCAAGTTTAACATTTAATTTTGTTGTTAAAATAAAAAGGACAATTTTAACATAGTTTTTGTGGTCAAAATAAAAAGACTAAATCTTATGTTTCTTTTGTTAACAAAATAAAATGACCAATTTTTATGTTGGTTTTGTCAACAAGATAAAAAGAACAATTTTTATGGTCATAAATTAAAGGACAATTTTTACCTCTATTTTGCTTACTAAAATAAAAGCAAACGTTTATCTTTTTGCACAAATCAAAATACTAATTTTTATTTTGGTTTTGGAGAACATAATAGAATGCAAGTTTAACCTTTACTTTTATGTATAATATAAAATGTGAGTTTAAATATTCATTTTCATTTACAAATAAAAGTGAAGTTGGGACCTTTATTGTGACTCATCAGAACTACACCCAATTGTACTTGTGTCAAAATAGTGTGATGACGCAATTTACACCGTCGTGTTAATTTGGAATTATAATCAATGGTAATTAGAGGCATGTCATTCATTGCAAGAAAAATATAAAGAAGGAAAAAGAATAATGAAAATGAGAATAATAATGGCCGCATGCATTTCATTTATTTCTCCTATGTTCTCTCTCTCTTCCTCTCATTTGCATATATGTCATATTTTATCCCTTTTATAAATTCAAGGAAAAAAATAAGATAAACACCTATTAAATTAAATATTATTTAATATACATATAACCTAATATATATACGGTCAAAACTAAACCCTAACTCTTATTCCAAGCCGCCGTCAGGTTCTTTATCAATGGCCCTAACACTCCTAAATTCCTTTCCCCTTTTCTTTGAACCCATTCAGTAAAATTCGAAATTTCCAAAGCAAAAATGAAAGAGGGTCTCGAGAGACCACCGAACTGGTGGTGGTTGCGGGCGACGGTGGCACACAATAGGGGCTCTAACGTGGTGAAGACAGATGCAATCTGAACTCCTGTAGTGGCGGCGTGACGTGAATGTTTAGTGGAAAGCTTTCGGTGAGATTCTATGTTTAATTTGATTTTTTTTTTCTTTCGTTGTATGAAAATCATTGTATGATGTGAATGAATATGAATCTGTGATGTATGCTTGAATATGGATGTTGTTGCTTGTACTGTGATTGTCAGTTGATGTTGCATATGTGGTTGATACTACTGGGTTGAGTCGAAATGGAACCTTTAATTTTGTTAAAACAAATGAAGCACAAATATTTTTTAGTAAAACAAGAATGAAACTTTTACTTTTGTTTGTTGTAACAAAATAGACCTTTTTATATTTTTGGTTTATTGGAGATAAATGAAACATTTTTATATTTTATTTTGTTGAAAAACAAAAATGAAACATTCTTATATTTTATTTTGTTGAAGAACAAAATGAAACTTTTCTTTTTTGTTTGTTGAAACATAGAATGCAACTTTATTTTTGATTTTGTTTTGTTAAAAACATAATGAAACTTTATCTTTATTTTTATTTTTTTGATTTTGTTTTGAAATTAAGATAGTGTTTGACTTTTATTTTTAATAAAAGATTAGAATAAAGATTATTTCTTTATTTTAAAAAGGATTAAAAGGTAAAAGTTTATTTCTTTATTTTAAAGGAACTAAGATGTATAAGTTTTATCCTTTATTATAAAAAGGACTTTAATGAACAAAGTTTTGTTCTTTATTTTAATAAAGGACTTAAATGAAAGAAAAAAAAGTTTTATTTCTTTATTTTAAAATGAATAAAATTTGTTCTTTATTTAGGAACGGATTTAAAAAGGAAATAGTTTGTATATGGGCTGTTTACATTAAATGAAATGGTATAAAGTGAATATGTTTATTGTAAATTTATTTCATTTAAAAGGGATGAAATTGGAACCGTCATACCTATTATGTGAACATCGTTAATTGGGTATGTTATTTATGTTATTATTTAATGCACTTGTATACACTGTCATTTACAAGCGACCTTGGCTTGTTTATATGATTGGACAATCAATTTTAACACATTGTCCAGAAGCACCGTTTATTTTATAATATTTGAATTGTGTTGGTTGAAACCCCACACGGGTCATGGGTTGGCATTTGAATACACGTCACCCTTGGATTTAATTAGAAAATGCACCTTGGTTGTTGATGTTTGAAATTTGCTATGTAATAAATGTACAATTTCCGTATAATCGAATTATATGGAAATGAATGGTGTGGGTCTCATTCCAATTTTGAGTCAAACAAATAAATATGCAACTAATACGATAAATTGGAAATTGGATTAAGGAGTTATGTAGTTTACTATTTAAAAAGGATAAAATAGAAGTTTGGAATGAAAGAAATAAATTCCATTGATTACTCAATTAATAGAATTAATGGATGCTTAAATTAAGGAGGACATATCCTTGTTTATTTGGAAAGTTATAAAACAAATTTCTAGAATTGGTAAATTACATTCCAACTATAAGGAGAATTTGAAACTGAAAGATTCTGTTTTATGTTAACATTAAATTTGGAAGATGGATTTCAATACTTGACATAAATGATTGATTTAATGTTGGAATGGTAGGTTTTTAATATAACAATTAAAACCATTTTTGAAGTGATTATTATTATAGTATTATAATAATGGGGAAAAATTAATGTGTATTGAAATGGAAAGATAAGAATTTATATAAAGAGTATTTCAAGGAATGAATGATATTTTAGAGGTTTTAAAATATGAAATATTTTTAAAAATAAGATTTTAAGAAACAATTATAATTATAAATTGTATTTGGACACGAGGTTAGGTCACGTTTATGGCGGAAGTCTGTCCGGAACCAACCGGCATATCCAGCAGCCATAAATGTTGGGCCTAATGTGAGAGGTCCAAGTACACGAATACAATTTGGGTTTTGACACGAGGTTAAGCCCAACTGTGGAATAAGTCTGCCCGGACCCAACCGGCATATCCAGCATCCACAAGTTGTAGGCCTAATGTGAGAAGTCTGGCCCATTATAAAACATAAATGGATTATATAACGAATTGGATTATTTAATCCATTTTAAATAGAAACATCATTTTAACCTGAATAAGTTTATTAACTTATATTATCCATTTTATAATGAATATTAAAAGGGTTAATTTCAAAATTAATATTTTGAAAATAATGTTTTAATATGAGAAATGATATTTTGATCAGAATAAATGGTTTATTTATTTTAAAATAAACAAAAGGAATTAAAAAATGGTTTTATTATAACTACGGATTTACAATGAAATTTGAATTTGGGTTTATCGTGAATTATGTTTTAAATAACATTTATTCTTTAACCCGGATTAATGAGGGGATTAATTTCCTAATTTTTGATTAATTATTTAATAATGACTTTGGAAGGTTAAAACGAAATAAGGTTTTAATTAAAACTTTAATTATATTGGAGAGGAATTAAGTAAATAAATAAGAACAAGAAATTAAAACTCTTTATTTACAAATAGTGTAAATAAGGAAGAAAAAGAAGATGAAACCATTTATTTATATTTAGGTAAATAAATAACAAAAGGATAAGAATATATTTATTTACACTTAGGTAAATAAATAGGAAAAATAAAATAAAAACATTTATTTACAAATAGTGTAAATAAATAAGAAAAAGAAATTAGATATATTTATTTACAATTAATGTAAATAAATATAGAAAAGTGGAAGTAAACATTTATTTACATTTAGGTAAATAAATAAGATAAAAGAATAGTAAAAACATTTATTTACAAATAGTGTAAATAAATAAGGAAAAAGCAATTGAAAACATTTATTTACATTTAGGTAAATAAATAAGGAAAGGAGAAATATTTATTTACACTTAGGTAAATAAATAAGGAAAAGAATAGAAAACGTTTATTTACAATTAGGTAAATGAATAGGAAAAAGAATACAATTTATTTACACTTAGTGTAAATAAAATGAAAGGATATATAAATTATAATTTATTTACAGTTAGTGTAAATAAAACAAAAAAGTAGTAAAATAAAACAAGTGATATTTTATCGTCATTTTAGATGCAATAAAAAGAATAAATTTTTATAATTAAAATCGCCAAACGATTTATATTTATATGTATATATATAAATATAAATTATAAATTAAACAAAACGCGCGCGGCAGTTCACGTATCGACAATCGTAACTTTAAATAGTTATACCGAAAGATCCGACCATCGGATTTTCCCAAAACTGGAACCGTTAGGACCGCTTTGGGAAGATCTTTCCAACGATATAAACTTCATCAAAATCCAACGGTTAGTTTTCGAGATAAGTGTAAATCAAATTTGGTTGAAAACAGCGTCAGGGTCGCCCGTTGACCCGAAGCGTCGTTATATTAATTTAAGCTATCTTATTTTAAATAAAAATAGAAATAGGTCGTTATTAAATACCAATAACGATATGAAATGATTTCAAGTTAGATATATATGCGAGAATCATTTGAAAAGTCCGAGTTCAAATCTCATTTCAAATGATTATACGACGATCTAAGTCGAAGAGTTGAAGACGGTGATTGAAGACCGACGATCTTCACATCGAATGGATGTGTTGCTACTGAGACCCATGAGAGGAGTAGCTACCTTGAAAGGGGTTCAGTGGTGGCCATTCGGACGTAGTGTTGATTTGTATGGGTTTGACTTTCGCTCAGACCCAGAGCATAAGTTTATAAATGGAATGTATGTCTGACGTTGTAGTCCTTTATACTACATTCGTTGATCTCTGTTAATATATATCTGTTTGGTGGTTAACGCCCTTCTCTGTGACGTACAAGCTTAGAGGTTATATATTGGTAGAAATCAATGGTGTGGTATGGATTGACAATGTGGCATGCCAAGATGCATGAATCAAGGCTTTTGTTGAAAAGCAGGCCTTGTGGTCGATGATCAAAGAACGGTCTGTTTAGGCGTAGCTTTGTGTATAGCGTGACTTCGCGAGCCTCACACCCCGGTATGAGTCAAAAACGGGATACGGACTACAGGGAGTGCACACGTTTCTTTCAAGCTAGAGTGATGTCAGGGACCTACCAGCGCTGACATTTTACTTATGTGGATGATGGATTTTGAGGTACCTCGTGTTTTATAGGCCGTTGGTGGTCATACTATAGGTTCAAAGGAACCGGGAAGCGTGTGTTCAGGCATAACTAATCCACTGCCGATAGGCGGGGACCGACCCTGAAGATCCAAGGGTTCACTGCGGGGGATCCTGAGGCATTTGCTAGAGTGTCTCGAATCGGAGAGGAGCTTGCCCCTAGCCTTGACTCATGATGGAAATCCAATTTCCGATACGACCTTGCGGTTTTGTTTGTAGAACTAGTATGGCGACATGATATATGGTACCCATGCCGTCTATGATTTATACATTATGATTGAAATGTTTTTATTAGAACATATACACACTAGTATTAAACCCGTTTTATCGTATCAAGCATCTTTTAACCATTATAAGGTAAAACCCTATCCTCTAGTGTGCGTTGCATTGTGTGATGGGACTTGGGTCTTATAATGGTTTCATTTTTCTAAAAAGGCATTGCGTTATTTCTCGATTTACTTTATTTTATGCACTGGCAATCCATAGGAGTAAACCCGTTCCGCGAAAGCGGCGTGGTCCCTGGATTTGTCTTATTAGTTATATTAGTTTAAAATTCTCACACCAGTCCCATGACTGACTCGTAGTTTGTTTCACTTTGCAAACTCGGGTGCCCTCTTTTCTACACGGGCAGTCGAGTAGCTTTTTGCAGATATGTATCTCTTTAGCAGGATTCTGGATCGAAGCCTAAAACTGTGTCCAGAGCATAGAAGTCTTCCGCTGTTTAATGTATTTAAATCTGTTGTAATTTATCTTCCGCTGTAGTTTACTTTATTTGTACTCTGATATTCTGTACTCTGATGTAACATTATTGTAATGTAATAAAAGTCTGCTGTTATTGTTCTAATGTATTGTATTCCCAAAGTTAACGTATGCGAGTTTTGAACGGTCTTGGTCGATTTTGCGATCGATTAAGGTCGGGCAAAATCCGTGTCGTTACAAGATCCCTCACATTAAGTTGACCACTTGCGGATGTTGGATATGCCGGGCGATTCCGGGCAGACTTCCACCACAACTTGAACTTAACCTCGTGTCTTAGCACCGTTATATGTTTCTTTATGCACCAAACCCCTCGCATCAAATTAATCACTTGTGGATGCTGGATTTGCCGGGCGGTTCTGGGCAGACTTCTACTACAAGTTGAATTTAACATCATGTCTAAGTGCGGTTAAAATTTTCTATTTACTGTAAATTTAGGCATATTCATTCTTCCAAATTTACTGTAATTCTATTTACAATCTTTTGGCATAATAATATTCTTAAACAAATATTCATGTTCATTGTAAACTTCATAATTAGAGCATTCACAGGAATTCCCAATTTATACAGGTGATTTATGGAAATAGGCTTTATACAACAGAAATGTTCTCAGTTTATGTTTCAGGATTACAGTACTACAGAATTCCATCATTTATACAAAGGATACAATTCATTTGTAATTACCACAATACTAATTTCAAAAGATTTGAGCAGGTTAAACATTTAAGCAGATTTATTATACATATTAACGGTGAATGCCAAATGATAGATATACCATTATCAAAAAGGTATAACTTAAATCCACTCACCTAGTTGCATTCCAATTGATGAATCTGGTTAAGACCTTGCATTCCATGGCTCTCCTAATTGAATCTAGAATCTAAATAATCATGGATTCACAATTCTCAGACTAAAAGAAAAGGGGAAAAGAAGAGAAATCTAAATTAACCATATCTAAGAATTTACCTTACTTCGATCAGAATTCTGAACACCCATTTGTAATTTTCCTTCTTTTCCTCCGGATCTTGAATCAGAATTTTCTAAGACTAATTATTCTATTTTATAAAGAGGTTTGAGGAGGAGCAAGAACGACAGAGTCTAGACAGCCTCTCAGAAGATATGAGATTTAGGCTAGGCTCTGCTAGCCTATTTATAGGTGTTCAAGAAACTGGATATGATCTTGTACATGCAGCGCTGAGTCAGCAACGAATGTGGTTTGAAAAAAGTCCAGATTCGCCAAATGAACCTGCTTAGATCAGGGGTTAGCCGACCCTAGGGTCGACCCAGGCACAACTTGGGTCGACCTATATGGTTCCAGGTGCGCATTGTCTTTATTTTGAATTTCCGGTATATCGTGAACATTATATTTACATATAAACCCCTTATATGTAAATAAAAATTCCAATGTCCATTTTACACTTGTATATATATATACACGTGCAACTTTTATTTCATTTTCAAAATTCAAACGGTGTTATGCCGTCATTTAATTCTTACCTATTTTCATTGATTGCAAGTTTATTTTGAATTTCTCTTTTGTGTGTATATATATATATATATGCATATATATATATATATATGTGCATATGTTTACATATGCATGTATACATATATTCATATACTTCCTTATATGTATAATTTTCCTTATATGTGTGTTTATACATATTTTCCCTTTAGAACATGTATTATTTTAGTCGTTTCTCTAAAATAAAAATATGGCGCCCACGCGAATCGAACTTACGCCACTCTCTTGAAAGTCACATGCTCTTACCAACTAGACTACATAGGCTATTGTTGACAAGGGTAAAAAAAATGGTGGTCATTTTTCTTTTCTTATACCTCTTTTTCATGTTTGTTTAATATTTCATTTAAAGGTATCTCTTTCATCTTAAATCTGTTTTCTGCAATCCATAGGTCTAAATTGACCAGAAAATCAACACAGACGCAATGACGCTAATCCTTTGACCAAATTTTGGAAGCTCTTCAAGTTTTTGTAATGAATCAAATTTTCATACTGTTTGAGATGACTACATACATCACACGTCCAACCCAAATTGCACAGAAATATGAGTCATAATGAAATAAGAAGAAAAGATAGAAGAAGAACAGAAACAACAAGACAGAATCTCACATCGCAACAAAACAAAATATAATATATCATATATTTTAAAATAAAAAATAAAATTAACTGTATAACATACAATTATCGGAGTACAACACTTACAACATACCGGAAATAACAATACTATATAACGCTGAAGCCTCCTGCTCAAGCTCCTTTAGATAAATCTGTGAAATCCTGAACTACTTGACTGCCCGTACAAATTTGAGCACCTAAGAGTTTATGGAAAACATTGAAAAATAAACTCTGGGTCAGTCATGGGACTGGTATGAGTAAACAATTTAAAACAGTTTGAGAAAATAAACGATATCTCATAGGACCACGCTCTATAACACGGAAAGGTTTTTTTTCCTTATGAGAATCCAAAGCACTTGATTTAACTTTCAAATCCTTTTGAAAGAAACGATAGTCATAAGACTGACCCACACATAAATACAGATGGTCTTTACCTTACGATAACCCAAAATAATCTTTATATCAAAATTCTTCTGATACTATAATAGTGTCTATCAATCACATCTAAATAATCATTTAGCAGAACGCTTGCATCTCACGCTCTACATACATAGTATATAATCAAAACCGCGAGCAATTATTGAATAATGGATTTCCAACTATGACAGGGTATGGAACCACCTTCGGATAATGTATCTCTAGAGGGGGATTCACTAGGTTCAACAAGAACATTTTGTAACCCGGCCACACATGACAGACCACTCATTTCGCTTGACTGTATCGAATGTATATCACCAATGGTCGAGACCAGCAACTGTTTTCCCGAATGGGACAACATCGAATAGAATAAATGTGGTGTCCCGAAATTCCGGTACAATTTGAGCTGACCAAATAACACAAGTCTAAACCAAATTGCATTGGAAACCAGAAAACTAATAGAAAGAAAACAGAGGGTGAGAATAGATAAGATAGAAACATAGAATAGAAGAAGAAGAAGAACATACAACATCAGAGTAAACACGAATCTCACAGCGGAACGAATAAATATATTTCATAACATAACTTTGAAATAAAACAGTATCTGTATACAATACCATTATGAGAGTATAACACTTACAACACATCAGAAATAACAATCTATATAATCTTGAAGCCTCCTGCTCCAGCTCTTCAAGTATCTGTAAATCCCAAGACTGCCAGTACGAAATTGGGCACCCAAGAGTTTAAGGAAAACAAAACAAAATAAACTCTGGATCAGTCATGGGACTAGTGTGAGTAAAACAATTTAAAACAGTTTGAGCAATAAAACGATATCTCATAAGACCACGCGGTATAACAGAACGGGTTTTTCCCTTATGAGAATCCAAAACATTTGATTTAACTTTCAAAATTCTTTCGAAAGAAACGATAAACTTTATACCAAAACTCTTTTGATATTATAATAGTGTCTATCAATCACAACTAAATAATCAACTAGCAGAACGCATTCATCTCACGTTCTACATATATAGTATACAATCAAAACCGCGAGCACTTATTGGATAATGGATTACCAACTATGACAACGTGTGGAACCACCTTCTGATAGTGTACCTCTAGAGAGGAATACACTAGGTTCAACAAGAATATCTTGCAACCCGGCCACACATGACCGACCACTCATTTCGCTTGAGTGTATCGAATGTATATCACCAACGGTTGGGATCAGCAACCGTTTCCTGAATGGGAAAGCATCGACAATAGATTATAGAATGAAATGAATATCTCTAGATAAGTGATAATACACCCTAATTGGCGGCCAACCACTTAGCCATGCTGCCTACCCGATTTTTTTCATTTCCCGGTTGTAAGGCTAGAGGCCACGTTTATCTCTGACAAATAACACATTTATTCACTTTGAATGTCACATCGTCATACCCGCCAAATCACAAATTGATTTCCCTAAAAATACAACGGGTATACAGCTAAGAGAAACGAATTCCTCCACCACCAAACGTATATACGTTTGAAGAGATCAACTTACATGATCCATTAAATATACTATGTCAGACATTCTTCCATACAAGTCGTCCTGGGACTGGACAAACCAAAGGCACTATTCAGTAAACAGGACAGCCCTTGCATAACTCCGTCTTCAATTATCTTCATCATATTTGATCGCAACGCTAACGCCCATACGGAGTGGTTTTCAGATAATGAATCTGATCCCGGTCTCTCCGTATTGACAACGGAAAAATGGTCAAAAACTTCGATAGTCGGTGAGTTAACTATCAAAGAAAAATATGTGTACAAACAACGATATTATTTCCAGATGGAAATTCTATCGATAAATCATCAATCATCATTTATCTCTTTATTTCATTAATTTGTTTATTTCCTGTTTCCATATATTCAACGTTCCTTATTTTATAAATTTAGAAAATATATGTTATTAGTCATTGGAAAACATTTCCGTCTCTTTTCACTTATCACTGTCATTCCAGTATTCTTTATCATCAACATTTCATTTTCTATGATTAGAAAATATCTCTGATTATATTTGGAAAATGTTTCCAAAGCTCATTCATTGGATTTAAACAGATGTTTAAATAAAACATCTCTATGCCAACTCAAACCATTACCTTCATTAACTAAATTCACTTAACCAGCCTTCACTATCGAACCTTAACCATTCATTAGTTAAAACGAAGCCAATCAAGTTGGGGTATAACTACCTCTCAGACCTTAACTGAACAACATTTCTAACTTCGAAATAGACAAGGTTCACCTTTTAAACCTTTGACAAACTTCCATACGTATCTCTCGGATTCTATTTACAAATCCACTTCTTTTACAGAAATCATTTGATTATAACAATAGTGTTATAATCCCATGCATCCGAAATATAATAACTTAAGTATAACTTTTATTTATTAATTTGGATAAATAAACAAAAAAACTAATTTATTTGTAAATAAATAAATCTTGATTAAAAAGGGAAAGTGAATAGTACTTTCCCGAATTCGATATAATTCTCTTTCGAATAATCTCTATTCGATAACTCCTTTTCGAATAAACTATTCGATTAACTCTCTTTGAATTACTAATATTCGATAATCTCTCTTTTGAATAAACTATCTTCGATAATCTTCTTTTGAATAAACTATATTCGACTAACATCTTTCTTCGAATAAACTATATTCGATTAACTCCTTTCGAATAAACTATATTCGAAAATCTTCTTTCGAATAAACTATATTCGATTAACTCCTTTTCAATTAACTCTATTCGATTAACTCTAATCGTTAACTCTAATTGATTAACTCTCATCGATTAACTCTAATGAATTAACTCTAATGAATTAACTCTAATCGATTAACTCTAATGAATTAACTCTAATGAACTAACTCTAATCGATTAACTCTTTTCGAATAAACTATATTCGATAACTCCTTTTCTCTATTCGAATAAACTATATTCGATTAACTCCTTTAACTTTATTCGAATAAACTATATTCGATAACTCCCTTAACTTTATTCGATTAACCCTAACTCCATTAACTTTAACTCGGCTAAATTTATTTGATTAACTCTAATCTATTAACTTTAACTCAGTTAACTTTATTCGATTAACTCTAATCTACTAACTTTATTCGATTAACTCTAACTCCATTAACTTTAACTTGATTAACTTTATTCGATTAACTCTAATCTATTAACTTTAACTCGGTTAACTTTATTCGATTAACTCTAATCTATTAACTTTATTCGATTAACCCTAACTCCATTAACTTTAATCGATTAACTCTTATTCGAATAACTCTATTCGATTAACTCATTCGATTAACTACATTCGAATAACTCTTTTCAATTAACTCCATTAACTTTGACTTCGTATTTCAAAATAGTATCCCATTTCCAAATTCTATTTATACTTCTATTTATAGAATTATTCATACGAAATCTCCTTTTTTTATTTCTAACACTTAAATCGCATTTATAATTCCCTTTATAAATGCCGAGTTCACATTCCATTTAAAATATCAGTGTTAAAACTGATTTCTATTTCTCTATATAAGTTCAGATTTATATATTTCATTTATCGAATGATAAATAATTTATTTAATTTATAAAACATTATTTATAAATTAATCTTCTTAACATACCTATCAAAAAAGATTTCTATTAAATATTTACTTTAGATCCTTATCATGTTATAACCGTGTGCGAAGCACGGGTCTAAACCTTCCTAATGTAAAATTCTCTTTTTATAAAATCCTATTCGTTTATAAATATTTCCTTTTCTATTTGTTTCACAAATATTTCCTTTTATAATCCTATTTATTTTCCACACAAATATCCTTTATAATATCTTATTTATTTTCTAAATAAATAATTCCCTTATACTTCTATTTATCATCCCAATAAATATTCCTTATATGATTTTATTTATTATCCCAATAAAAATCCTTTGATTTTATAAAAATTTCCCTTTTTACATTCTGGTATTTCTTATGGCATTTTACCAAATCAAATAACAATACCAGTGTCATCACAATTAATCATAGAATATATATCACGTCTTATCACAGTATATGAAATCAAACAGTATTAAATATTAAGGAGTCCAGTTGGATCCCTCCAACCTGTTTCCCTGCATCCACAGATGTTACACAATATAATTATCATCAATTTCAGTTTGATATGAAATATTCTGATAACAGAATCAATATATATTTAACGATATATATAGATATATATATAATTTCAACCAACTGACTAGTCGTTCATCCAAACAGTCAACACATAGCAATCAACCAATATTTATCAGTTCTAAAAGTACGTTATAAAATATAAACTGTTTAGAGTTAGTGAGATTTACTCACATTGGACGATCATCGTTAATAACGATTACCATCGCTTGATTCAGACAAACAATTTATTTTGCTATAAATTGTAACGAGCTCTGATTCACTCCCAGTAAGTTCCATGGTGTTGTCGTCGTCCATAGGTCGCAGCGCAACTTACGGTTCGTCAATCGGACCTCGTACGAGCAAGATATTGATTTTACAAGTTAACATGTGCTTCGTACACAACTAGATGAATTTAACACTTTAATTAAATAAAACTCTCACACTCAACGCACGTGATGGCCCCTTCTTCCCCAAATTAAATCTCGTGTTCCCTCCTTCCGTAACCCACCCTTTGACCCTACGTTTGACCATCCACTGCCGTCCCCCCCGGCCAACTAACAACGCCGCCGCCACCACCATTTAAATCTGCACCTGATTCCGCACCTGTCGATCACCACGACACCAACTCCGGTGCCCCCCTCTGAAATCTGACCTGCTGCTCTTCACCAGAACCCACGGCATCGCTTTTCACCAGCGACCAACGGAGTTCCTCCAACCTCCCCCAAACGAAGCGTGCCACCACCATATTTCCGTATACACCCTCGCTTCACCTTCCGACATCACGATGCCACCGTAGATCCCAACCCTAGAATGGTCTACAGAAAACACGATCTCCCAGAAATGCATCGCACCATGTCGTGTGCATATCACCTTGAAGCTCTCGAACAAAGAAGCTCAACGCATCTCAGCTCATTTGATTTCGTCAAGTATTGGAGGATGTTTAATTTATTGAAGAATTAATTAAAGTGACGGCCACTTTTTATGTTTGTGGAAGAACGAAGTATATTTAGGTTTTAAGGACTAAAGGGCGTACTTATAGGATTAGGATTTTAGATATTTTCAATTAGATATTTTGAGATATTTCCATTATAATATCCGCTTATATTCACTCGAGCGTTTAAACTCGCCACGACCACATAACAAACCGGAATTCCATGAAATTAGTTATTCTGCTATGTTATAATATTCCGGACTCAAAAACTCCAGTTTCGACGAATTTCGAAACTGTTTGCGAAATCATTATTTTTACGTGTAAATAAAATCGAGTAAATACCAATCGATTTCCAAACACTTATTTTCTTCGATAATAAATTAATATTATCATTCCCATTCAAATATGAATTTTCATATGCTTTGAATTCAATTTAAACTCCATATTAAATTCTGGTTTCAATTCAGCTATATTTAATAACTCGTATATTCTGAATTTAAGTTATACAACTTCTAATTCATTCACATTCATATTTATATAAATTAAATATTCTATAACTGAAAAACCCGGGTCATTACATTCTTCCCCCTTAAAAAGATTTCGTCCTGAAATCGCAAGTTAAGTTGAATGTAAATAAACCCACCAAATTTACTTCAAAAATTTATTCCTAAAATCTTGTTAAAATTTTCTAACGCCCGAAATTTTCGAAAATTTTTGCCAGCACCTCCTTTGTACAAGTCAATCGGTATTACCACTCGCCTCTCTGGGCCTTCCCCAACACAAAAGAAAATCAAACAGCCAAGTGGCTTGCCAATTCGGCTTATAAATCTCATATACAAATGAAATATAAACTTGTACCTTTTTGTCGGGCATATTATTCTATCCTTTTCATTAGCTACCAATTCAGCATATACCAATGTATCCCCAATCAAACTCCAATCAATTATATCCTCAACACCATCATTTGCTTATCCAAGCCAAATTCAATTTCACATTCAAGTTTCATTCTTGATTCCAAACTCTTAACTTGATTATCAAATTACACTTCAAATTCGAATCTCACAATCCAATTTGTCTTGATATCATTCTAATTCAATTTCAGTTACCACTTAACTGACTTTATTTTAATTTCAATTGGCTTTCCCAAATTTCAATTCAGTTTGGTTTTAATTCAAACAGTCTTTCCCTAGGAATTTTAAACAATTCACCATATCGAAAATCAACTTTACTTTTCAGGATTCAAAACAACCTGCTTTTCTCAAATCAATTCAAAAACAAAACCTTTGGTAGTAATCCGTCACTTACAACTCGAAAATGAACACCGATGATATTGCGCAGTCATCTTTGGAATTTAATTTCCAGCGACCGAAGTGAGTTCAATACTATTACTTTCAAAATCCATATTTAAATACTTCCATTTTGAAATCTATTTCCAAAATATTATTCCCAATGCTTGGAAACCATTTCTAAAATCTCCCAGGATTTTAAAATTCACATATATTTAATCCAAGTCCATTACAAACACTTATTCAAATTTCCAAGGTTTTCATTTCAATTCTGATTTAAATTCAAATTTAATTCATTTTGATTTCATATATTTCACTTATATGAATTTTGATTGGTTATTTACATAACCATTCCAATTTATAATCTCATTCGATTATAACTACAACCAATATATCCTATATATATATATTATGATAATTCCCGTATAAGTTCTTTATATCAGAATATAATTTGGGTAAAATTATTACATTTACCCACTTTTCAAAACATACTGTGTCGGTTCATCGTATTCGAGTGTTTAGAAACTCCTACCGATACAGTGGATTAAACTAATCGATCAGAACCCATAAACAACTCAACCAATAAATCTACCAAATATAAAAAAACTTATGTTGAATAACAAATACGTGCTCATATATATACACTCAAACTCAATCTAGGGTATTACTAACCCTATCTCTGCTGAGTCACGCCACAGAGCCAAGGTAATTCACTTAACCTTAAGCTTTGATACCAACTGTAGTGTCCCGAAATTCCGATAAAATTTGAGCTGACCAAATAACCCAAGTCCAAACCAAATTGCACTGGAAACCAGAAAACTAATAGAAAGAAAAAAGAAAGTGAGAATAGATAAGATAGAAACTTAGAATAGAAGAAGAACATACAACATCAGAATAAACACGAATCTCACAGCGGAACGAATAAATATATTTCATAACATAACTTTGAAATAAAACAGTATCCGTATATAATACCATTATTAGAGTATAACACTTACAACACAGTGGAAATAACAATCTATATAATCCTGAAGCCTCCTGCTCCAGATCTTCAAGTATCTGTAAATCCCGACTACTTGACTGCCCATACAAAATTAGGCACCGAAGAGTTTAGGGAAAACAAAACAGAATAAACTCCGTGTCAGTTATGGGACTGGTGTGAGTAAAACAATTTAAAACAGTTCGAGCAATAAAACGATATCTCATAAGACCACCCGTATAACAGAACGGGTTTTTCCCTTATGAGAATCCAAAACATTTGATTTAACTTTCAAAATCCTTTTGAAAGAAACGATAAACTTTATATCAAAACTCTTTTGATATTATAATAGTGTCTATCAATCACAACTAAATAATCAACTAGCAGAAGGCTTTCATCTTACGTTCTACATATATAGTATACAATCAAAACCGCGAGCACTTATTGGATAATAGATTACCAACTATGACAAGGTATGGAAGCACCTTCCGATAGTGTAACTCTAGAGAGGAATACACTGGGTTCAACAAGAACATCTTGCAACCCGGCCATACATGACCGACCACTCATTTCGCTAGAGTGTATCGAATGTATATCATCAATGGTTGGGATCATCAACCATTTCCCGAATGGGACAACATCGACAATAGATTATAGAATGAAATGAATATCTCTAGATAGGTGATAACACACCCTAATTGGCGGCCAACCGCTTAGCCATGCTGCCTGCCCGATTTTTGTCATTTCCCGGTTGTGAGGCTAGAGGCCACGCTTATCTCTGACAGATCACACATTTATTCACTTTGAATGTCAAATCGTCACATCCATCAAATCACAAATTGATTTCCCTAAAAATACAACGTGTATACAGCTAAGAGAAACGAACTCCTCCGCCACCAAACGTATATACGTTTGAAGAGATCAACTTACGTGATCCATTAAATATACTCTGTCAGACATTCTTCCATACAGGTCGTCCTGGGACTGGACAAACCGAAGGCACTATTCTATAAACAGGATAGCCCTTGCATAACTCCGTCTTCAATTATCTTCATCATATTTGATCGCAATGCTAACGCCCATACGGAGTGGTTTTCAAATAATGAATCTAATCCCGGTCTCTCCGTATTGACAACAGAAAAATGGTCAAAAACTTCATTATTCGGTGAGTTAACTATCAAAGAAAAATATGTGTACAAACAACGATATTATTTCCAGATGGAAATTCTACCGATAAATCACCAATCATCATTTATCTCTTTAGTTCATTAAATTTCTTATTTCCTGTTTCCATATATTCAACATTCCTTATTTTCTAAATTTACAAAATATACGTTATTAATCATTGGAAAACATTTCCGTCTCTTTTCACGTATCACTGTCATTCCAGTATTCCTTATCATCAACATTTCATTTTCTATGATTAGAAAATATCTCTGATTATATTTGGAAAATGTTTCCAAAAATCATTCATTGGATTTAAATAGATGTTTAAATAAAACATCTCTATGCCAACTCAAACCATTACCTTCATTAACTAAATTCACTTAACCAACCTTCACTATCGAACCTTAACCATTCATTAGTTAAAACGAAGCCAATCAAGTTGGGGTATAACTACCTCTCAAACCTTAACTGAACAACATTTCTAACTTCGAAATAGACAAGGTTCACCTTTTAAACCTTTAACAAACTTCCATACGTATCTCTCGGATTCTATTTACGAATCCACTTCTTTTACAGAAATCATTTGATTATAACAATAGTGTTATAATCCCATGCTTCCGAAATATAATAACTTAAGTATAACTTTTATTTATTAATTTGGATAAATAAACAAAAAACTAATTTATTTATAAGTAAATATATCTTGATTAAAAACGGAAAGTGAATAGTACTTTCCCGAATTCGATATAAATCTCTTTCGAATAATCTCTATTCGATAACTCCTTTTCGAATAAACTATATTCGATTAACTCTCTTCGAATAACTAATATTCGATAATCCCACTTTCGAATAAACTATCTTCGATAGTTTTCTTTCGAATAAACTATATTCGACTAACACCTTTCTTCGAATAAACTATTTCCGATTAACTCCTTTCGAATAAACTATATTCGAAAATCTTCTTTCGAATAAACTATATTCGATTAACTCCTTTTCAATTAACTCTATTCGATTAACTCTAATCGATAACTCTAATTGATTAACTCTCATCGATTAACTCTAATGAATTAACTCTAATGAATTAACTCTAATGAATTAACTCTAGTGAATTAACTCTAATCGATTAACTCTAATGAATTAACTCTAGTCGATTAACTCTTTTCGAATAAACTATATTCGATAACTCCTTTTCTCTATTCGAATAAACTATATTCAATTAACTCCTTTAACTTTATTCGAATAAACTATATTCGATAACTCCTTTTACTTTATTCGATTAACCCTAAGACCATTAAATTTAACTCGGTTAACTTTATTCGATTAACTCTAATCTATTAACTTTAACTCGGTTAACTTTATTCGATTAACTCTAATATATTAACTTTATTCGATTAACTCTAACTCCATTAACTTTAACTCGCTTAACTTTATTCGATTAACTCTAATCTATTAACTTTAACTCAGTTAACTTTATTCGATTAACTCTAATCTATTAACTTTATTCGATTAACCCTAACTCCATTAACTTTAATCGATTAACTCTTATTCGAATAACTATATTCGATTAACTCCATTCGAATAACTCTTTTCGATTAACTCCTTTAACTTTGACTCGGTATTTCAAAATAGTATCCCATTTCTAAATTCTATTAATACTTCTATTTATAGAATTATTCATACGAAATCTCCTTTTTTATTTCTAGCACTTAAATCGCATTTATAATTCCCTTTGTAAATGCCAAGTTCACATTCCATTTAAAATGTCGGTGTTAAAACTGATTTCTATTTCTCTATATAAGTTCAGATTTATATATTTCATTTGTCAAATGATAAATAATTTATTTAATCTATAAAACATTATCTATAAATTAATCTTCTTAACATACCTGTCAAAACAGATTTCTATTAAATATTTACTTTAGATCCTTATCATGTTATAACCGTGTCCGAAGCATGGGTCTAAACCTTCCAAATGTAAAATTCTCTTTTTGTAAAATTCTATTCGTTTATAAATATTTCCTTATCTATTTGTTTCACAAATATTTCCTTTTATAATCCTATTTATTTTCCACATAAATATCCTTTATAATTTCTTATTTATTTTTTATATACATAATTCCCTTATACTTCTATTTATCATCCCAATAAATATTCCTTATATGATTTTATTTATTATCCCAATAAAAATACTTTTATTTTATAAAAATTTCCCTTTTTACATTCCGGTGTTTCTTATGGCATTTTACTAAATCAGATAACAATACCAGTGTCATCACAATCAATCACAGATTATATATCATGTCATATCGCAGTATATGAAATCAAACAGTATTAAATATTTAGGAATCCAGTCGGATCCCTCCAACCTGTTTCCCTCCATCCACAGATTTTACACAATATAATTATCATCAATTTCAGTTTAATATGAAATATTCTGATAACAGAATCAATATATATTTAATGATATATATATAATTTCAACCAACTGACTAGCAGTTCATCCAAACACTCAACACACAGCAATCAACCAATATTTATCAGTTCTAAAAGTACGTTATAAAAGTATAAACTGTTCAGAGTTAGTGAGATTTACTCACATTAGACGATCATCGTTAATAACGATAACCATCGCTTGATTCAAACGGACAATTTATTTTGATATGAATTGTAACGAGCTCTGATTCACTCCCAGTCAGTTCCATGGTGTTGTCGTCGTCCATACAATCCCAACGCAACTTACGGTTCGTCAATCGGACCTCGTACGAGCAAGATATTGATTTTACAAGTTAACACGTGCTTCGTACACAACTAAATGAATTTAACACTTTAATTAAATAAAACTCTCACCCTCACACTCAACGCACGTGATGGCCCCTTCTTCCCCAAATTAAATCGCGTGTTCCCTCCTTCCATAACCCACACTTTGACTCCACGTTTGACCATCCACTGCCGTCCCCCCGGCCAACTAACAACGCCGCCGCCACCACCATTCAAATCTGCACCTGATTCCGCACCTGTCGACCACCACGACACCAACTTCGGTGCCCCGCTCTGAAATCCGACCTGCTGCTCTTCACCTGAACCCACGACGTCGCTTTTCACCAGCGACCACCGGAGTTCCTCCGACCTCCCCAAATGAAGCGTGCCACTACCATATTTCCATTTACACCCTCGCTTCACCTTCTGACATCACGATGCCACTGTAGAACCCAACCCTAGCACGACCTATAGAAAACACGAGCTCCCAGAAATGAATCGCACCATGTCTTGTGCATATCAACTTGAAGCTCTCGAACAAAGAAGCTCAACGCATCTTAGCTCATTTGATTTCGTCGAGTATTGGAGGATGTTTAATTTCTTGAAGAATTAATTAAAGTGGTGGCCACTTTTTATGTTTGCTGAAGAACAAAGTATATTTAGGTTTTAAGGACTAAAGGGGGTACTTATAGGATTAGGATTTTAGATATTTTCAATTAAATATTTTGAGATATTTCCATTATAATATCCGCTTATATTCACTCGAGCGTTTAAGCTTGCCATGACCACATTACAAACCGGAATTCCATGAAATTAGTTATTCTTCTATGTTATAATATTCCGGACTCAAAAACTCCAGTTTTGACGAATTCCGAAACTGTTTGCGAAATCATTATTTTTACATGTAAATAAATTCGAGTAAGTACCAATCAATTTCCAAACACTTATTTTCTTCGATAATAAATTAATTTTATCGTTCCCATTCAAATACGAATTTTCATATGCTTCGAATTCAATTTAAACTCCATATTAAATTCTGGTTTCAATTCAGCTATATTTAATAACTCGTATATTCTGAATTTAAGTTATACAACTTCTAATTCATTCACATTCATATTTAAATAAATTAAATATTCTATAATTGAAAAACCCGAGTCATTACAATAAAGAACGAAATGAATTTCTCTAGATAGGTGAGAATACATCGTAATTGGGAGCTACCAACTTAGCCAAGCTACCTGCCCGATTTTTGTCATTTCCCGGTTGTTGAGGCCTGAGGCTATGATTAATTACTTTTCGTTGATAACACAATCACTTTGAATGCCACATTTTCAGATCCATTAATCATTAATTGATTTGCACAAATATATTCCGGATATTATGCTAAGAGAATAAATTCTCTACCACCAGATGTATATTTGTACAGACCAACATATGCAATCATTAGAAGTGCTCTGTCAAACATTCATCCATACACGTTCTTTTTGGGATTGAACAAAACCGAAGGAACAATTTCCATTAATCCATCTTGGGCAATTTCTACCTAGGATTAACAAAAAAAAGCCCTTTCACTTTACTCCGTCTTCGATTATCTTCATATAATCTGATTCGCAATGATACTGCCAATACGGAGTGGTTCTCGGATAATAATCCAATTGGTCTCTCTGTATTGACAACGATAGTGGTCAATACTTTGATAGTCGGTTATTTAACTATCAACGAAAAAGAAACATTCATTCAAAACATCAAACAAATCACTGGGCCTCTTAATTAATATTTCATTAATTAAATCACTTCATCATTTCCCTACCAATATTTGTTAACCAAATATTTTCAATAATCATCTTGGCTATTTACGCTGTGTGGAAAACATTTCCATATATTGCCTTCTTTTATTTTCTATACTTAGAAAATATATTCTATTTATAATTGGAAAACATTCCAATTACTTATCTCTTTCACGACCATTTATTTCTACGCTGAGGAAATATTTATTATTATATTTCTTAAAACGATTTTTTGTGTACAACGTCGTTACAAACAACCCAGAATACTGCATTCAACTAACTCTTATTCAAATATTTGTAATGACCCGCATTCTATGCATCAGAGGATCGTAGAATATTTATTCCTTTCCCATATGAAGTTGTATGGTCATGTAACTTTGGGAAACATCCATTAGAGTCATTTTCCATGCTTATGATTTTTGTCGATTTTTAAATGACCATTTTGCCCCTAGTTGATCTTGTTTTGGCCATAACTTTTGATTGGAAAGGAATTTTGACCTGAAACCACTTCTATTAGATTCGTTTGATGGTTTACCTTTCCGTAGAGTGGTCATAATAGCCAAACGGACTTACCGTTTGGGAGATATGGCTGAAATAAGGTTTGGAGGGTGAAAAACTGCTTAATCGGGCCAAATCGGGTGATTAGTGAGTAGGCCCATAACCCATTTCGGGATTAGGGTTATGGGAAGGCTGAAATGAGATAGAGAATCATTCCATTTCAGTTTTCTAGCCTCCACTTATCACCAAGGAACCCTAAAAGTGGCCTCCAACCTCTAAATCACCTCCAAATCACCTTTTGGTCAAGGATTTGGCTTAGCAACCTCTAATCAAGGAAGATCTACCCCAAAGCAACGCTGGAGCTGCTGTTTAGCATTGAGATTCACATCAAATCAGAGATTTATTTCAGATCTTAGTTTATTTGTGGCTAAGGTGAGTGATTTGCATAGTTTTACACTAACTATGGCTAGTTAAGGGTAATTAGTGCTAATTAGCGAATTTAAGCATGGTAAAATTCAGGAAAAATGTTCATGAATTCTTAAATGATGTTTTAGACCTCTGATGTGAATTTGGGTTAATATGGTTAAGTTTTGCTAATCCTATCATTAGTTTCACCTAAACATGTTTAAGGGGAAATATGGGATTTTGGGTATGTTTGATCCATTTTAACCTATCATATTGATGTTTTGATGTTTGTGGTTGATTATGCATGTTGCTATGACTGTATGAAATGCTTTGTGATTGGTTTCAATAGTTAGAATGGTCGAAAATGCTGTCGAATGGCATAAACACTTGCTGGAACAGTTTCAGAAAAACAGTGCAGGTTTCGGATCGGATGTAGGGCTCGGATCGGATATGTTGAACTGGGCAAGGGGTTCGATCGGATCGGAACCTGACACTTGGGAGAATTGGCAAAAAGGAAGGCCACGCTAACTGAACTGGGATCGGATCGGATTAAGGAGGACGGATCGGAGCGGAAGCATGAAGACGGATCGGAGCGGAGGCATAAAGACGGATCGGATAGGAGCATGTGAAGGAAGCATGGAGACGGATCGGAGTGGAAGCACGAACTGGAAGAGGACCCGACCCGACCCAAGGAGAAATACTCGACCCGAACCAGAAGAGGACCCGACCCGACCCAAGGAGAAATACTCGACCCGAACCAGAAGAGGACCCGACCCGACCCAATGGAGGACACCCGACCCGAACCGACAACTTGAAGAGAATCCGACCCGACCCAGTATTGACCAATAACCCGAGATGCAAAGGTAGTCCAATATGGGAAGTTTGAGCTCAGGATCCAGTTGGGAACCGACGAGTTCGCTTTATGGTTGGACTTTGCTGCGGGACGTGTGCTAAGGAGTTGTCGACGTTCATAACTTCGATTCACCACTAAAAATGGATGATGGCTACTTATCAATGCAGTAGGGTCATTATGACCTGAGGGGCAAGGTGATGGTAGCAAGACTACGTTATCAGTGTAGTAGGGTCATTATGACCTGAGGGGCAAGGTGATGCGTAGTAAGACTATGAGCCAGCGCAGATGGGGTGAACAACTCCATGGGGCAAGTGGACATAGTAAGGGTTGGTAAGGCTATGAGCCAGCGCAGATGGGGTGAATAACTCCATGGGGCAAGTGGACATAGCGAGGAATTAGTGGCTACGTTATCAGTGCAGTGAAGCCATTTATGACTTCATGGGGCAGAGTGATCGTAGCAAGGTATGTTGGGTAATCGAAGTGGTGAACATCGTATGCTTTACGCACTGAGTGAGAGATGTGAGGATGGATGCTATGCTTGATTGTTTGCCATCATTATGACATGCACACCTCCCCCACCTCCGTATCTTTACACCGTTTGATATGGTACCTTAGAGTGTTGTACAGTATGTAGTGCTAACTCTTTGGTTGCAGGTCCAGGTTTAGATATGTTTCTAGTCTACCTATTATTGTTCACTTTAGATGCTTATCGCTCTACCAGGCTTTATGTCTGACCCAGAGTTTTATGTCTCCTCTTATTACTCTGGGTGCTCACACGAGCAGACTAGAGACAGGTTAGCTGGTAGTGCGCGAATAGCTGATTCGGAGACGGGCAGGAGGCTTCCACGTATGATATATATATATATATACACATTCTCCCTGTGTCGTTGGTGGTCGCTACTTGGGCATTAGTAGCGTACCTCCTTCATCTTACTTTTGCTTTGAGACAGTTTGAAAAGTTGTAATAAGCTGTATTTTGGATTTCCGCTGCTATGATGTTTAGTTCTGGTTTTCAGCTTATGCACTGTCTCTCCTGTTTTATGTCAAGTATGTTATTATTATATTTTGTTCTATGCGCCATGAGACATTCTACAGGTTCTTTGTATGTTCATTTCCTTCTTCCTTTTCCCTCTGACGACCCGTTTCGTGCTAACTGGACATGTGTACAGCGCACTTTTGGAGTAAATGTCGGTTGGTGCGGGGCGGGCCGTCACACTTGGTATCAGAGCTCTAGGTTGCGTAGTTAACCTAGGGAAAGACACCAGGGAGAGATAGTACGTATATGAGAGCACGTAATTGTGATTATTTTGGTTTTCAAAAGCTATATATATATACTATTAGTAGTATAAAGATGAAGTCGCACTGCACTAGCACCACTATGGGGTCGTTAATCGTTTCCCTTTTTCAGATTGACGATGAGCCGAGATACGAGGAGTGCTGGTAGAGGGACCAACCAAGGGAATGCCGCTGACATGAGGGCGATGTTTACTAACCTCATGAGAGATATGCTTAGAGAAGTGCAAGGGGCAGCTCCCAATCCCGGAGTTGGTGTTGTCCCAGTAGTGCAGGCGCCTAGGGTCGATTTCGCCAAGTTGTGCAAGGATTACACTAATCTTGGTGGAAAGCCGTTCCACGGAACGGAGTCGGCCACGGATGTTCAGGACTGGATGGATAGCTGTGACCGTATCTTTGATGACTTGGGTCTTGAGGATGCGATGAAGAGAAGGCTAGCGTCTCGTCAGCTGCAAGGGCGAGCGATGAATTGGTGGAATGCCATTAGAACAGCTACTCCAGAAGATCAGGTTACTTGGGATCAGTTCAAGGCTCGCTTTAGCGAGAAGTTTATTCCGGCTGCCCAGAAGTCAGTGTTGTTTAAGAGGATCTTGGAACTCAAGCAGAACGGAAGGGCAGTTTCTGATTATATTGCTGAGTTCGACACTTTGTCGAAGTATGGACTGTCTCTTATCGACACTCCTGAGAAGAAGAATGAGAAGTTTATTACTGGCTTGGATGGGTACTTGGGGGAAAGGCTTATCAACCACATCGATGAGACTTTTGAATCGATCGTGGGGAAGGCTTTGAGATCAGAGAGTCTTTACCCTAAGTCAAAGACTGAGACTGCCTCTGTAGAAGGGCCAAAGCCGCAAGCAGGCAGTGGAGGCAAGAATAACTCTCAGAATAAGAGAAAGCAGGACCAATCTAAAGGTTGTCAGAAAAAGAGACGTTGGGAAGTTTATATCCAGATGCATGAATTGCCAGCTAGTTAAAGCCGAGCAAAAGAAGCCTAGTGGTTTGTTGCAACCATTAGAGGTTCCCGAATGGAAATGGGAGCAAGTCTCGATGGATTTCATCGATGGTTTACCAAGGACTAGATCGGGGTATGATAGCATTTGGGTAATTGTGGATCGATTGACTAAGAGTGCAAGATTTATACCAGTCAAATCGACTAGAACGGCAGCGAAGTTGACAGAGTTGTATATGAAATGGGTAGTGAGATTTCATGGAATACCTAAAAGCATTATGAGTGACCGAGACCCGTTGTTTACTAGTGGGTTTTGGAAGAGCTTACAAGAGGCTCTAGGGTCAGGATTACATCTCAGTACCGCATATCATCCTCAGACCGACGGTCAGACGGAGAGGGTGAATCATATATTGGAAGATCTTTTGAGAGCTTGTATATTGGATTTTGGTGGATCATGGGATGACCATTTGCATCTAGTAGAGTTTGCATATAATAATAGCTACCAATCCAGTATCGGTATGGCCCCATATGAAGCTTTGTACGGAAGACCGTGCAACTCACCATCATGTTGGATAGAGACTGGCGAGAAGTTTATGCTTGGACCAGATGTGGTGAGGGAAACTTCAAATAAGATTAAGATTATCCAGCGACGAATGAAAGCTGCCCAAGATAGGCAGAAGAGTTATGCTGATAAGAGGAGAAGGGACTTGAAATTCTCCGTTGGTGACTTGGTGTTCGTCAAGATCTCTCCGTTAAAGAGCGTGAGACGATTTGGCAGGAGAGGTAAGTTGGCACCAAGATTTGTTGGCCCATTCCCTGTTCTTGAACTAGTCGGGAATTTGGCGTATAGAGTTGGCTTACCAGAGAAGATGGCGGGAGTTCACAATGTATTACATGTTTCCCAACTAAGGAAGTTCGTTCACGACTCAGATATGACTATTTCACCTGATCAGTTAGAGGACTTCGAAGTAGAACCCGAGGCGGTTGGGAACCGCAAGCCGATTCGTATTGTGGGGCACGATACGAAACAATTTCGAAGGAAGGCGGTGAAGCTAGTCAAGGTTCAGTGGGGCGAGAACGAGAATGATAGTACCTGGGAGACAGAGGAGAGCATTAGGAAGGCATATCCAGAACTCTTTGCCTGGTAAAATTTACCTTGCGATTTAGTTTTCCGCATGCTAGGGTAGACTTGTTTTGCTTGTTTTACATGTTTGATTATTGTTTTATGGTTGATAGGCATGCGGGACCTTTGTGTGTGTTTTGATTAGGGAATTTCGGGGGCGAAATTTCTTAAGGGGGGAGAGTGTAATGACTCGCATTTTATGCATCGGAGGATCGTAGAATATTTATTCATTTCCCATATGAAGTTGTATGGTCATGTAACTTTGGGAAACATCCATTAGAGTCATTTCCCATGCTTATGATTTTTGTCGATTTTTAAATGACCATTTTGCCCCTAGTTGATCTTGTTTTGGCCAAAACTTTTGATTGGAAAGGAATTTTGACCTGAAACCACTTCCATTAGATTCGTTTGATGGTTTACCTTTCCGTAGAGTGGTCATAATAGCCAAACGGACTTACCGTTTGGGAGATATGGCTGAAATAAGGTTTGGAGGGTGAAAAAATGCTTAATCGGGCAAAATCGGGTGATTAGTGAGTAGGCCCATAACCCATTTCGGGATTAGGGTTATGGGAAGGCTGAAATGAGATAGAGAATCATTCCATTTCAGTTTTCTAGCCTCCACTTATCACCAAGGAACCCTAAAAATGGCCTCCAACCTCTAAATCACCTCCAAATCACCTTTTGGTCAAGGATTTGGCTTAGCAACCTCTAATCAAGGAAGATCTACCCCAAAGCAACATTGGAGCTTCTGTTTAGCATTGAGATTCACATCAAATCAGAGATTTATTTCAGATCTTAGTTTATTTGTGGCTAAGGTGAGTGATTTGCATAGTTTTACACTAACTATGGCTAGTTAAGGGTAATTAGTTCTAATTAGCGAATTTAAGCATGGTAAAATTCGGGGAAAATGTTCATGATTTCTTAAATGATAATTTAGACCTCTGATGTGAATTTGGGTTAATATGGTTAAGTTTTTCTAATCCTATCATTAGTTTCACCTAAACATGCTTAAGGGGAAATATGGGATTTTGGGTATGTTTGATCCATTTTAACCTATCATATTGATGTTTTGATGTTTGTGGTTGATTATGCATGTTGCTATGACTGTATGAAATGCTTTGTGATTGGTTTCAATAGTTAGAATGGTCGAAAATGTCGTCGAATGGCGTAAACTCTTGCTGGAACAGTTTCAGAAAAACAGTGCAGGTTTCGGATCGGATCGGATGTAGGGCTCGGATCGGATATGTTGAACTGGGAAAGGGGTTCGATCGGATCGGAACCTGACACTTGGGAGAATTGGCAAAAAGGAAGGCCACGCTAACTGAACTGGGATCGGATCGGATTAAGGAGGACGGATCGGAGCGGAAGCATGAAGACGGATTGGAGCGGAGGCATAAAGACGGATCGGATAGGAGCATGTGAAGGAAGCATGGAGACGGATCGGAGTGGAAGCACGAACTGGAAGAGGACCCGACCCGACCCAAGGAGAAATACTCGACCCGAACCAGAAGAGGACCCGACCCGACCCAAGGAGAAATACTCGACCCGAACCAGAAGAGGACCCGACCCTACCCAATGGAGGACACCCGACCCGAACCGACAACTTGAAGAGAATCTGACCCGACCCAGTATTGACCAATAACCCGAGATGCAAAGGTAGTCCAATATGGGAAGTTTGAGCTCAGGATCCAGTTGGGAACCGACGAGTTCGCTTTATGGTTGGACTTTGCTGCGGGACGTGTGCTAAGGAGTTGTCGACGTTCATAACTTCGATTCACTACTAAAAATGGATGATGGCTACTTATCAGTGCAGTAGGGTCATTATGACCTGAGGGGCAAGGTGATGGTAGCAAGACTACGTTATCAGTGCAGTAGGGTCATTATGACCTGAGGGGCAAGGTGATGCGTAGTAAGACTATGAGCCAGCGCAGATGGGGTGAACAATTCCATGGGGCAAGTGGACATAGTAAGGGTTGGTAAGGCTATGAGCCAGCGCAGATGGGGTGAATAACTCCATGGGGCAAGTGGACATAGCGAGGAATTAGTGGCTACGTTATCAGTGCAGTGAAGCCATTTATGACTTCATGGGGCAGAGTGATCGTAGCAAGGTATGTTGGGTAATCGAAGTGGTGAACATCGTATGCTTTACGCACTGAGTGAGAGATGTGAGGATGGATGCTATGCTTGATTGTTTGCCATCATTATGACATGCACACCTCCCCCACCTCCGTATCTTTACACCGTTTGATATGGTACCTTAGAGTGTTGTACAATATGTAGTGCTAACTCTTTGGTTGCAGGTCCAGGTTCAGGTATGTTTCTAGTCTACCTGTTATTGTTCACTTTAGATGCTTATCGCTCATACCAGGGTTTATGTCTGACCCAGAGTTTTATGTCTCCTCTTATTACTCTGGGTGCTCACACAGCAGACTAGAGACAGGTTAGCTGGTAGTGCGCGAATAGCTGATTCGGAGACAGGCAGTAGGCTTCCACATATGATATATATATACACATTCTCCCTGTGTCGTTGGTGGTCGCTACTTAGGCATTAGTAGCGTACCTCCTTCATCTTACTTTTGGTTTGAGACAGTTTGAAAAGTTGTAATAAGCTATATTTTGGATTTCCGCTGCTATGATGTTTAGTTCTGGTTTTCAGCTTATGCACTGTCTCTCCTGTTTTATGTCAAGTATGTTATTATTATATTTTGTTCTATGCGCTGTGAGACATTTTACAGGTTCTTTGTATGTTCATTTCCTTCTTCCTTTTCCCTCTGACGACCCGTTCCGTGCTAATTGGACATGTGTACAGCGCACTTTTGGAGTAAATGTCGGTTGGTGCGGGGCGGGCGGTCACAATATTGATCTTCGAGACTGAATCTTGCTATTTATCGGTTAAAAATGAAATCAATTAAGTTGGGGTATAACTACCTCTCAGACCTTGACTAGAAACATCCTTAACTTCAAAACGGGCGAGACCACTTACCTCGAATAATCAACATCATAAAAACCAATTATTCATTTTTTAAAACGTGTATACGTTTTTCTTTCTATATTTACCGGATTTAATTTATAGATTTCCTTTTTGTTTATAATATTCTATTTTAAATTCGTTTCCTTATCGAATTCTATATATATTGTTATATTGACTTCTACTTATCAATTTTTCTTAAAAATATTCTAGCTTCTTGAATTTTCGGAAAATTTAGCTAGCACCTCCATTGTACCAGTCAATAGCTCAAACTCCAACTCGCATCTCTAGGCCCTTTCCATTCAAAAAGAAAATTAAAAAGCCAAACGGCTTACCAATTCGGTGCATAAAATCACATATGGAATTTAAACATGTACCTTTTTGTCGGGCACTTAAATTATAATCTTCATACACTTTATTCCAAACCTACTTAACATATATCTAACCATTTTCACTTTATTCCAACTCCATCCAATCATTTTTAACTCAGTTCGCTAATTTATTCGTCAAGTAGCTCTTTTGCCTATTCCACTTTTTATTTGAACATATCACGTTCAAATATACATTAATTTATTTATTAACCAATCAAATTCCATTTTCAACTCAAGTTCCATATTCGATTTCAAATATAAATTCCCAAATCTAATTCACTTATTCAAAGCCCAATTTCGTATCAAACTCGATTAACTAATTATTCTTCAAATTAGTTAATCCTATTAAATAATTAAAAATCTTAATTTTGTTTCAAAAATCAGTCCATTTACTCCACGTGAGTTCACATTTATTTTATAACTCAAGTCTAGATTTTCCTAATTAAAATTTGGATTTTTATTTACTTAAAAATCCTTTTATTTATTTAAATAAACCGTTATGGTTTTATAATGGTTATGGCGTTGTTTTCTGAAAATTTGTTTTTGACATAACTCAAAACCTATAAGACGAAATCCAGAATTTTCTCTTCCATTAGAAAATTACTATCAAATCGGTCCTAACGATTCTTGTTTCAAAGAATTCCGACTTAAACCAAGTTCTACATACTCGATTGAAGTCTGAAACGCCAATTTGCGAACTACCGAACTGCGGCGAGTTCGTTTTAATTATAATTAAATATAAACGTTAAACTTCGTTTATTTTATAAATTTCAACTTTATTCTCATAAATTTTAAATATTAATTCAGCCTGTTTACTAAATCCAACTTAATATTCTTGATTAACCCTATCCGTTGATTATTTCATAACTCAGTTATAAATTTATTTATAACTGAATCTTCTATACTAAATTCCAGTTCCTTTATAAATAAATTATTTATAAAATTTGATATAATCGAATTCTAATTATAAATGCATTGGATTTTCTTAAATCAATTTTTTTTTTCGAATTTCGGAATAGAATTAATCGTTCTATTTCAAACCGTTTTCCAATTCACTTTTAAATTCATACTTAAATTTAAGCGTCTAAATTATCTAATGATAATTTATTTCACTAGATTTATAAACATCGTTTATAATTCCAACTTCCTTGTTTTATGTATTAAAACAAGTTTCATTTTAAAATCTGTTTGAAACTCAATTCCTTTTTTATTCCGAATTCCGGAATTAAAACTTGATTCTTTCTTAGGGATATTTTATTATTTTAACTTATATATAAATATGGAATCTATTTTCATAATGTATTTTAGTTTCTATCGAATACAATTTAAATATCTTATTTGGGAATAATTTATTTTTTAAATCCGATATAGTCAAATTCAAACATTAATCCTATGGATTTATTCAATTTAATTTCCATTCTGAACATTGGAATAAATTTCATCGTTTACTATTTAAAATGATTTTTCAATTCTCACTTTAAATTCACATTCGAATTTAAATATTCATATTATCCAATGATAATTTATTTCCCTTCATTTATAAACACCGTTTATAAATTCATTTCAGTTCCCCACATTCCAATTAAATTTATTCCATTTAATTTATAAACACTATTTAAATTTATTACTTGTTTTTATTTCTAGTCCATTCGAAATTCAAATTCTATTTTAGAAAAATATATTTTCCATTTTAAATCTCAAAACCCATTTTCACGATATTTTTATAAATCAACATATAGGCCCAGTGATATTCAACCAATCAAAACAATCAATTATCAACCACAGGTTTTCTTACCCATCATATATGATTATATATATATATATATTAAAACAAACAATAATAATATTATTGAGGAATCTAGTTGGATCCCTATAACCTATTTTCCTACATCCACACATGTTAGCTAACATTAATAATACTCATCCTACTTCGAGGTAGGATATCGCGGTATAGAAGTCATCCACTATCATTTTGTGGGGTGCATAGGGTCACCCGCTAATGATACTACAGGCATCCGCTAATGGTACTACAGGAAATATCCAATCACCAATATATATATATATATAATAGCCACAAACACCAAGCCTAAATAACTAATATATATAGTAACCACAATTTATAAATAAATAGCAATGCAACCAATCAACCAACAAACAGTATACAAATATTTATATTAAATAAAAATTTGATTATAATAAATTATAGTCGAACCAGAGAGTGGGTTTACTTGTGACACCCCACGTCCGTTAATGTCACTCTTTATCAGAATGCATTAAGTTTCATGAAGCATTATAAGTAAACAGAAACAGAACCATTACAATACAAATATAAAATAACACTGGAAATTTAAAATTTATTTAACAGAAAACATCGTGGTCCAAAACATAGTTACATCATAAGTCTGAAATACAGAAAACCCATTACATCAACTTAAAACTTCTATCTTGTACTAAAATCATCAAAGTACAGCAATAAAAGAAGCATAGTTCCCCATAAATATAGCCATATCAGAGAATACAGGAAATTAAAGACGGTACATCTAAGCAGCTCCAAGCTGAATGAAAGAGAGAATCAAAATCAAGCCTGAGTATTCCCACCATGACCACCTGGGGGGAAATGGAAGAGAGAGAAGAGGAAACAAAATGGGTCAGACATAAAGTCTGGCAAGTCCAGTTACTTTTAGCATATAAATAAGTAAAAGCATTATGACAGGCATACAAACTGGATGAGAGAGATAACAACATCTGTAACACCCCGTATTTTCAGAGAATATTAAAGTAACGAATTAAAGAATAATTAATTACAAATGTGAGAAATAGGTGAAATGGGTTGCGCCATTGTGTTCGTCTCGAAATTCTGCTTGGAATAGATTCCTAGTTTTCGAAAATCGGACTTCGTATGAAGAAGTTATGGCCCTCAGAACTTACAGAAATTTATATAAAACAATTCAGAAAATTAAATAGCAAGGCAGGTCGACCTGGTGGTCGACCTACCTCCGGCCAGGTCGACCAGGGGGTCGACTAGGGGGTCGACCTCCCTATATACAGGTCGACCTGGGGGTCGACCTCCCCCTCGGGCCAGATCTGAAAACTGACGTGTTTCTTCCTGTGACGATTTGTTGTGTCATTAGGGCATGTGTGGCACATTTTGGTTGGTTCTCTTAGGTTTGAATGGCTTTGATTTGCCCTGGGTTGATCTGACGGCTCCTATTAAATCAAACTTCTATATAAGCAACCTAAATCCAAACACTAAGCCACACAAAAATATTCCTAAGACCGTCATGTTGTCAGTACTCAACCTAGAGTAGCCGCCATTCTCCTTCAACTAGAAAACAAGTTAGGAATTACAAATCAAATCTAATTCAACTAAGAGAATTCAACGTCTACAACAAAGGAGAGCTATTCAATTTCAGAATACAGATCCTAGAAAAACCAGACTTTCTTTTCTTTGTAAGTCCTGTTATTATTTAGATATGAACGATTAAAAGTTGTGATTTGTAATAAAATGAAAACTAGAGTAAATTCCTAGTTGTAAGATAATGACGATGCTGATTTATGCCTATTCTTGTAACGATTCTATCGTATATGCTTGTAAGATTATTGTGGTTGTATGTTGATGTTAAACCAATCGTATATTATGTAAATATGGTGACTTTTTCATGTTATATAACATGCAAGTTGTTTAGATCTACATTTAGATCTATGTTTATTGAATCATGCAAGTTGTTTAGATCTATGTTTATTGAATCATGTAAGTTGTTTAGATCTATGTTTATTGAATCATGCAAGTTGTTTAGATCTATGTTTATTGAATCATGCAAGTTGTTTAGATCTACATTTAGATCTATGTTTACTAAATCATGCAAGTTATTAGGCTAAGACATGTATTATGTTTAGATCTACATTTAGATCTATGTTTATTGAATCATGCAAGTTGTTAGGCTAAGACATGCATTATGTTCAGATTCACATTTAGATCTATGAAACGTGGATCCAAAATTAAAGCTCATATTTACATGCCTTGTTAAACTTGTGTAAAACCATATGCTTAAGATTCATGTTTGTTGGATCCAAGATAAATATTCATATTCACATGCCTTGTTAAACCCATGTAATTCCATATGTTTAAGATTCATGATTATTGGATCCAAATTAAAGTTTACATTCACATGTCTAGTTGAACTTGTGCAATTCTATATGCTTAAGGTTTATGTTCATTGGAACCAAAATAAAAGTTTGCATTTACATGCCTAGTTGGATTTTGTAACGTCCCAGATTTTTGAACGTTGATTACGAATATTTAAATCAGTTTAAATATTGATTGGGCGATATTAGCTGATTTTATATCAATTTTTTTTTAAATGGAGCTCAAATATATATATATATATATATATAATTAATAATATAATTAAAACGAGCTCGAAAACGACGCGGCAGTTCGTAATTTTCGATCTGAACTTATAATTGAATTCACAGAATCCATCTTAAGTCGGATTTTTGTGAAACGAGAAACGTTTGAATTGATCTGACTATATTTTCCTAAAAAAAGAGAAAAATCGTGATTTCATCATGTAGATGGTAAGCTATGCCTAGATTATAATTTCCAATAGTCGTTATAGAATCGTTCATCAACCGTAACAGTTTATTTGAAATAACTACATACTAGTTTCGAATTTAGACAAGATTCTTTTGAGACGTAATTATAATTTAATTTTTAGAGTTTTAGTGTAATTTTTAATAAATTAAATATACAGCTTTTTATTTGGAGTATTTTGCACCCTATATCAATATTTTGGGATTTCACAATATAAGTTAAACTACCGATATTATTATATTTTTGGGATCGTGGTACCTCGTTGGACACGACCGTAGTCTTATTTCTGTCCGTAGCAATTCGTACATGAATGAAAATTTTCGTAACGGCTTACCATTAAACTTTACTTTTATAAAATTAAATAAATATATATATTATAAAAGAAATCTTCCCACCTACATTAGAAAATGCTATGTACAAAACCAAGTGTTGTGGCCGCGTCTAATAAATGGAAGAAAAAAAAGGGGTCATATACATATTCAACTTAATTAAATATTTCTGTTGTCCCTGTCCTTCTTTTTACTTGCGTTCCAAAACTTTACATTTACTTGGGCAGCAAACTTTGTTTGTGCCTTGCGTCGCAAACATTCAGTTCCTTGCGCGGAAATCTTTCTCAATACCTTGAGTACCACGGTTTGAAAAAAAATATAATTATATAAACGACAGCTACTCTAGAAACCTATATCCTATAATACTGTGCCCCCCACGTAGTTCATTCTATATAAACAACACTTTCTCCACCGTTTTCCTTCATTCCAGAAAAGAAGAAACCATTTTTCCTCCGCTCTGTAATGAAACGCAACCACCATTTAAAAAAAAAAAAACAACAATAGCAGTGCGTTTCGAAACAGTGGGAAGGCCAAGGATCCCTGCTGCATGCTCTCGCATGACGTGGAGAGATGGGAAGGCTTGGTACTGTAGAAGCCGGGAAACAAACGTTTTTCATGGATAGAGAACACGGTGCTGGGGGTGAAGTTTACGTTGTGAAAGAAGGGGGTTTTGAAGTTCATTCAAGGGGGAAGCTGTTGTTTTTGGGTGATTGAGCTTTTGCACGTGGAGGGAGTGAGCGACGCGCATGCATGGAAGGTTGGTGGAAAGCAATGCATGCCTGCGTGTGGGATTAAAAAGAAGAGAAAAAAAAGAAAAAAATAATTCAAAATGGGAACAAAAAAGGGAAAACACGTTGGCACAACATGTTGCATGCATGCATGCGCATGGGATGGATTGAAGTGGAAATATGGCCTTTGTGCCTAACGTGTAACAAAAAAAAATAAAAAATAAAAAATAAAAAGAAAAGAAAAGAAAAAGAAAAAAAGAAAAAGGTTGTAGGCGGACGTTAATAAGCTAGGAAGGGGACTCGAAGCTCCATCAGACCTCGTTGGTGAGTGATGCGGACCGTGGAAAGGTGTGAACAGTGGATTGCATAAAAGGGACATGGTACGCATATAATAAGTTCTTAGTTCAAATTAATCTTTAGTTAAGATTTTAATTATACTAATTTAAAACTGTAACTTAGAGTATTATGGATTGTTTATACATTAACAAAATCCAACCAAAGCGGAAGCGATGACACCATACTAAAAAGTAAGTAAATATTTAAGTGTTAGTTATTTTAATTAATAATTATGTAGCTTATATAATACGAAACTAATTCAAACATGATTATAATAGCAACAAACCAGAAGCGTTGGAATCGTACTGGCAAGGACGGCAGTATGGAGCTGGTATGGATATAATCGGAAGCAGCTGAAATTTATTGATTAAATTAAACGTACGTTTAATCTAGAGGAAACCAGCCGTTCTAGCGTCAAACAGAAACTAGGAGAGTTCAAATCACTCAGTTTACCCGTTTATATTTTATATAAACCAGGTTTTTATTTTTATTTTTATTTTGTGTGCAATGTTTGCAAATGGTTGATAACTGGATGACTGTTTACATGTGTGCTGAATATTTTAGTATTCATGGATTAAATTAAGTGTTTGTTTAATTTAATCAAATTAAATCGTTATTTTTAACGATTAGATTCCAAACGAGGCAACTTACCTTGTTGGTTACGTTTATAATAATAAACGTATTAAATAAATCATTTGATGCTTGAATGGCCGTTACAAATTGTTTTTTGACTGTTATTAGTTGAACTGTTTATCGTGTTGAAATTGAGGTAACCCGTTGTGATGCAGGGACGGACAGGTTGGAGGAATCCAACCGGATTCCTCAAATATGTTGTTTACTTATATGAACTGTTAATCAGTTTGATTGATCATTGGGTGTTGAAACCAAATCCAACACTTGTTTGATATTAACCGATGGGTTATATTGGTTGAGTAATTATCGGCAGATGGCCCGTTAATGAATTGTTTTATGGAAACTGATTTATCGTCATGAAAGCAATAGAATTGAGGTTATAAATTTGTTTTATAATTAAAGTTGGTTTTGAAATCTATTTTGTATAGATTATTTTAAATAACGCTATTAAGAGAAATAAATGATTATTTTTATCTTGAACTTACAAAGAAGTATACAAAGCACATTTGCATGTTAATGAGTTTTGCGGCAAATGTGCAACGATTAACCAAATGGTTAAGATGGAATTTAATGGTTAGATGGGATTTTATTTATTTATTTATTTAATAAGGTTGATAATTAGATCTAAATGATAAAGGAAATAACTAAGTATAAATGGTTAACAAAGTAACGTTGTTGAGATGACCAAGTCGACCACTTGGACGAGAATTGATTATTAAGAACTATTATAGGATCGTTAATTATTATAAAGTTAAATATCATTTTAAAATAACCTTTTAAGAAAGATTAAGTATTTTATTTGATGTAAAGGATATTAGACAAATGAACGATGAGTTGGCTGTAAAAGGGATTTTAAGATGAATGCTTAAAGTGACTCGATAAGAAAAGATTTGAATATATGATAGTGTTTTCAAATGAAACCAAGTTATTTAGATACATCGAGTCCATATTTCTATAAAACGAATAGTATTAACTTTTAAAGTATATAATTTTTGAAAGAAACCATAGTGAAATTGAAATGGTGATAAAAGAATTAGTTTGGAAAGACCTTGTTTTTAGTTAAAAAGGGATTTAATACATGATACTCATATTTACATGAGTTAGATTTTGGATTTATTCCCTGGAAGGAATTATATAAAAAGGGAGGTTTCAAATGAGATTTAATGTGAGTGAACGAAAGCTTAAGTGGATGAGAATCGATTATTAAAGTAAAAATCTAACAGTAAGATCTAAGGATAAGTATTTTCGAGAAATGAGGTTATTTAAACCAAATAAGATGAGTAGATTTAAAAAGAGATGCTATAGTAAATGGAAGTATTGGGATAGTTATTGGAATTCGAGATTTTGTTAATAAACTTCTATCTATTCTGAAGATAAGAGCGTTGTCGACTCAAGGTATGAGAGGTAAATAAAACAACCCAACTTGAACGACTTCACGATTATCCAAGGATAGATATTAGTTTAGAAACGAAGTTGGTTGAGGAAATTAAATAATATTTTCAGGGAGAATATTATAAACTATAATTCAAAGCATTATAAGTTGAATAAATGGATTTGGAAATAAGAATTGAGAAAGTGATATTCTAAATGTTGAAAGATTTAGAAGTGTGATTAACAACTGTTTAACTGAAAGGGCCAAGTGATGTTGTATTTTGAACCAATGAACCCGTTTGATTTTTCTATGGATGATGGTTGTTTTATTTTGATAGTTAAATCACCGACTATCAAAATCTGGCCAAATCGATTATTGGTTCGGAAAGACCGGGATCGAATTTATATTCGAAAACCATTCCGACCAATAAATACGTAAACGTGGAAGATATCAGAAGATGGTCGGGATGGAGCATTGAAGACCGTGGATCTTCATAAGCGGAAGGATTGCTGTTGAATTCCTCTGGCTAGCTACCAGAGGTTGTTAAACTGTGATTTGGTCGTGGTTGAGATTTTGTGGATTTGCAAGGACTACTCGCTACCAATCCATAGGGTGATTCCTATGATGTGGTAGGAGGGTACCTTCGGTTCATCCTGTTCCTGGATGACTTGTATGGACGAGTGTCTGACAGAGTATTTCCAGATGGTCACGTACATTGATTTCTTCAAACGTGCCCAGTGTATTTTTGAGGACATCAATTAGTGATTTGACGGATCTAACGATGTGTCATTCAAAGTAGTGTTCTGTTAAGTAAACGTAGCCTCAAGCCTCACAACTGGGAAATGACAAAAATCGGGCAGGCAGCATGGCTATGTGGGCCGCTCCCATTAGGGTGTATAATCACCTATCTAGAGAAAATCCATTTCATTCTTTAATCTATTTTGATGATGTCCCTTTAGGGAAGACGGTTGCTGATCCCAACCGTTGGTGATATACATTCGATACACTCAAGCGAAATGAGTGGTCGGTCATGTGTGGGCCGGGTTGCAAGACGTTCTTGTTGAACCCAGTGTATTCGCCTCAAGAGATACACTATCGGCAGGTGCTTCCATACCTTGTCATAGTCGGAATCCAATCTCCAATAAGCGCCCGCGGTTTTAATTGTATACTATATATGTGGAGCGTGAGATGCAAGCGTTCCGCTAGATTGTTGTTTATTTGTATTTAGACACTATTGTAATATCAAAATATGATATGATTTCAAAATTGTTTTGGGTTATAGTAAGGTAAAAACCATCCGGGTTTATGTGTGGGCTGGTCTTACTATTATCCTTTTCTTTCAAAAGGATCTTGAACTTTAAAACCAATATGGATGTTATATAAACTTAGCGAGTTATTCTCATTCTGGTTCACCAGACTGACCCGGTGTTTTGTAAATGCTCGGGTTAGCTCGGGTTATAGGTTCAGGTCATTGGATAATACGAAGTTTAGAAGACATGCTAGAGGAGTTCAGACGCACGATTTTATCTAGTATATTCCGCTATGTAATGTATATGAGGACAAGTTGTTATAACTGTCCAAGTGTATTGATGTACTCTGATGGTGTAAGTTTTTTTTAGCTCTCAAATAAAGTTATTTCTATATTATAATTTGTTCCGCTACGATGTTAGTCTTTATGTAGTGGTGATTCTTTTTCTTCTATTCTAATATTTCTTTCTTACCTTATCCTTTAAATTCTTCCGATTGGCATCTGAGTTTCTAGTATCATTTGGGTTGGATTAGCGTTGGTTGGTCAGCTCAAAAGGTACCGGAAATTTGGGTCGCTACAGTTGGTATCAGAGCTATTGGTTTAGTAATAACCTTGGCTCTGTGGTGTAACTCAGTAGAGATAGGGTTAGTAATGCCCTAGATTGAGTTGAGTATATATACGAGAGCGCGTATTTGTAATTGAATATATAATTATTTTAAATTATTTTGTAAAAGGGGTAAGTGAAATAATTTTGCCCAAATTATATTTTTATATAGAAAAAGGAAATAATTTTCTATAGTATGGTAATATTGGCTGTTTGGTTGTTCTGATTGATTTGTTTGAAATTTAAAGTAACTTAAGAAATAGTATGGAATAAGAGAAATTTGAGACTTAAAAATCAAATGCAATTATTTGAAAATCACATGGATAATAGTGGAAATCAATTGGATATATCAATATATGTCAAACCAGAGTGAATAGAAACAGTAAGAATTAATGTTGGATAGAATTCAAATACTTTGGTTTTTTGTTATTTGGATGTTGGGTTGGTCGAATAAAATCCGCCAAACGGGCCAATAAAGTAGTTGAATGAATGAAAATAAAATTTCAAGTATAAGAAATTGGGAAGATAATCATTTACGATATGAAACAGGATTATTGACTTGCATTGTAAGTTGAGTTTAGTGCAGATTCCAGAAAGCTATGGAATGGATTTGGTTACATAGGTTGGAAGTATAGACGAAGAATAGATAAATGATTTGCTTGGAAATGGGAAATTGAGTTGCCCAACAAAAAGGTAACCCTTAAAATATTGATTGGTGCTATTGATTTATACCCCTGAGTTGGGTGGCCATTTGGCTTTTGGTTTTCTTTTGGGGAAGTTGAGCCCGGAGTGGCATTTGTAGTTGTTGTGATCGACCTGTGCAGTGGAGGTGCTGGCGAATTTTTTTGGGACGTTTAAAGAGTTTGAATTTGTTTTGGTAATAATTATTTTAAAATAATCGTGTTCAGAACATTCTTCTTACCTTGCAATTTCGGGGACGAAATTGTTTTAAGGGGGAAAGAATGTAACGTCCCAGATTTTTGAACGTTGATTACGAATATTTAAATCTGTTTAAATATTGATTGGGCAATATTAGCTGATTTTATATCAAATTTTTTTTTAAATGGAGTTCGAATATACATATATATATAAAATTAATAATATAATTAAAACGAGCTCGAAAATGACGCGGTAGTTCGTAATTTTCGATCTGAACTTTAATTGAATTTACATAATCCATCTTAAGTCGGATTTTTGTGAAACGAGAAAAGTTTGAATTGATCTGATTATATTTTTCTAATAAAAGAGAAAAATCGTTATTTCATCATGTAGACGGTAAGATATGCCTAGATTAAAATTTCCAATAGTCGCTATAGAATCGTTCATCAACCGTAACAGTTTATTTGAAATAACTGCATAGTTGTTAATTATTTAGACAAGATTCTTTTGATACGTAGTTATAATTTAATTTTTAGAATTTTACTGTAATTTTTAATAAATTAAATATACAGCTTTTTATTTGGAGTATTTTGCACCCTATATCAATATTTTGGGATTTCACAATATAAGTTAAACTACCGATATTATTATATTTTTGGGATCGTGGTACCTCGCTGTACACGACCGTACTCTTATTTCTGTCCGTAGCAGTTCGTACATGAATGAAAATTTTCGTAACGGCTTACCATTAAACTTTACTTTCATAAAATTAAATAAATATATATATATATATTATAAAAGTAATCTTCCCACCTACATTAGAAAATGCTGTGTACAAAACCAAGTGTTGTGGCCGCGTCTAACAAATGGAAGAAAAAACAAGGGGTCATATACATATTCAACTTAATTAAATATTTCCATTGTCCCTGTCCTTCTTTTTACTTGCGTTCCAAAACTTTACATTTACTTGGGCAGCAAACTTTGTTTGTGCCTTGCGTCGCAAACATTCAGTTCCTTGCGCGGAAATCTTTCTCAATACCTTGAGTACCACGGTTTGAAAAAAAAAATTATATAAACGACAGCTACTCTAGAAACCTATATCCTATAATACTGTGCCCCCCACATAGTTCATTCTATATAAACAGCACTTTCTCCACCGTTTTCCTTCATTCCAGAATAGAAGAAATCATTTTTCCTCCCGCTCTGTAATGAAACGCAACCGCCATTAAAAAAAACAACAACAATAGCAGTGTGTTTCGAAACAGTGGGAAGGCCAAGGATCCCTGCTGCATGCTCTCGCATGACGTGGAGAGATGGGAAGGCTTAGTACTGTAGAAGCCGGGAAACAAACGTTTTTCATGGATGGAGAACACGGTGATGGGGGTGAAGTTTACATTGTGAAAGAAGGGGGTTTTGAAGTTCATTTAAGGGGGAAGCTGTTGTTTTTGGGTGATGGAGCTTTTGCACGTGGAGGGAGTAAGTAACGCGCATGCATGGAAGGTTGGTGGAAAGCAATGCATGCCTGCGTGTGGGATTAAAAAGAAGGGAAAGAAAAAAAAAATTCAAAATGGGAACAAAAAAGGGAAAACACGTTGGCACAACATGTTGCATGCATGCATGCGCATGGGATGGATTGAAGTGGAAATATGGCCTTTGTGCCTAACGTGTAACAAAAAAAAAGGGTGTTGGCGGACGTTAATAAGCTAGGAAGGGGACTTGAAGCTCCATCGGACCTTTTTGGCGAGTGATGCGGACCGTGGAAAGGTGTGAACAGTGGATTGCACAAAAGGGACATGGTACGCATATAATAAGTTCTTAGTTCAAATTAATCTTTAGTTAAGATTTTAATTATACTAATTTAAAACTGTAATTTAGATTATTATGGATTGTTTATACATTAACAAAATCCGACCAAAGCGGAAGCGATGACACCATACTAAAAAGTAAGTAAATATTTAAGTGTTAGTTATTTTAATTAATAATTATGTAGCTTATATAATATGAAACTAATTCAAACATGATTAGAATAGCATCAAACCAGAAGCGTTGGAATCGTACTGGCAAGGACGACAGTATGGAGCTGGTATGGATATAATCGGAAGCAGCTGAAATTTATTGATTAAATTAAACGTACGTTTAATCTAGAGGAAACCAGCCGTTCTAGCATCAAACAGAAACCAGGTGAGTTCAACTCACTCAGTTTACCCATTTATATTTTATATAAATCGGGTTTTTATTTTTATTTTTATTTTGTGTGCAATGTTTGCAAATGGTTGATAACTGGATGACTGTTTACATGTGTGCTAAATATTTTAATATTCATGATTAAATTAAGTGTTTGTTTAATTTAATCAAATTAAATCGTTATTTTTAACGATTAGATTCCAAACGAGGCAACTTACCTTGTTGGTTACGTTTATAATAATAAACGTATTAAATAAATCATTTGATGCTTGAATGGTCGTTACAAATTGTTTGTTGACTGTTATTAGTTGAACTGTTTATCGTGTTGAAATTGAGGTAACCCGTTGTGATGCAGGGACGGACAGGTTGGAGGAATCCAACCGGATTCCTCAAATATGTTGTTTACTTATATGAACTGTTAATCAGTTTGATTGATCATTGGGTGTTGAAACCAAATCCAACACTTGTTTGATATTAACCGATGGGTGATATTGGTTGAGTAATTATCGGCAGATGGCCCGTTAATGAATTGTTTTATGGAAACTGATTTATCGTCATGAAAGCAATAGAATTGAGGTTATAAATTTGTTTTATAATTAAAGTTGGTTTTGAAATCTATTTTGTATAGATTATTTTAAATAACGCTATTAAGAGAAATAAATGATTATTTTTATCTTGAACTTACAAAGAAGTATACAAAGCACATTTGCATGTTAATGAGTTTTGCGGCAAATGTGCAACGATTAACCAAATGGTTAAGATGGAATTTAATGGTTAGATGGGATTTTATTTATTTATTTAATAAGGTTGATAATTAAATCTAAATGAAAGTATTTGAATTAATTATATTTAAAGGAAATAACTAAGTAGTAATGGTTAACAAAGTAACGTTGTTGAGATGACCAAGTCGACCACTTGGACGAGAATTGATTATTAAGAACTATTATAGGATCGTTAATTATTATAAAGTTAAATATCATTTTAAAATAACCTTTAAAGAAAGATTATGAGTTTTATTCGATGTAAAGGATATTAGACAAATGAACGATGAGTTGGTTGTAAAAGGGATTTTAAGATGAATGCTTAAAGTGACTCGATAAGACAAGATTTGAATATATGATAGTGTTTTCAAATGAAACCAAGTTATTTAGATACATCGAGTCCATATTTCTATAAAAAGAATAGTATTAAATTTTAAAGTATATAATTTTTGAAAGAAACCATAGTGAAATTGAAATGGTGATAAAAGAATTAGTTTGGGAAGACCTTGTTTTTAGTTAAAAAGGGATTTAATACGTGATACTCATATTTACATGAGTTAGATTTTGGATTTATTCCCTGGAAGGAATTATATAAAAAGGAGGTTTCAAATGAGATTTAATGTGAGTGAACGAAAGCTTAAGTGGATGAGAATCGATTATTAAAGTAAAAATCTAACAGTAAGATCTAAGGATAAGTATTTTCGAGAAATGAAGTTATTTAAACCAAATAAGATGAGTAGATTTTAAAAGATATGCTATAGTAAATGGAAGTATTGGGATAGTTATTGGAATTCGAGATTTCGTTAATAAACTTCTATCTATTCTGAAGATAAGAGCGTTGTCGACTCAAGGTCTGAGAGGTAAATAAAATACCCCAACTTGAACGACTTCACGATTATCCAGGGATGGATATTAGTTTAGAAACGAAGTTGGTTGAGGAAATTAAATAATATTTTTAGGGAGAATATTATAAACTATAATTCAAAGCATTATAAGTTGAATAAATGGATTTGGAAATAAGAATTGAGAAAGCGGTATTCTAAATGTTGAAAGATTTAGAAGTGTGATTAACAACTGTTTAACTGAAAGGGCCAAGTGATGTTGTATTCTGAACCAATGAACCCATTTGATTTTTTATGGATGATGGTTGTTTTATTTTGATAGTTAAATCACCGACTATCAAAATCTGGCCAAATCGATTATTGGTTCAGAAAGACCGGGATCGAATTTATATTCGAAAACCATTCCGACCAATAAATACGTAAACGTGGAAGATATCAGAAGATGGTCAAGATGGAGCATTGAAGACCGTGGATCTTCATAAGCGGAAGGATTGCTGTGGAATTCCTTTGGCTAGCTACCAGAGGTTGTTAAACTGTGATTCGGTCATGGTTGAGATTTTGCGGATTTGCAAGGACTACTCGCTACCAATCCATAGGGTGATTCCTATGATGTGGTAGGAGGGTACCTTCAGTTCATCTTGTTCCTGGATGACTTGTATGGACGAGTGTCTGACAGAGTATTTCCAGATGGTCACGTACATTGATTTCTTCAAACATGCCCAGTGTATTTTTGAGGACATCAATTAGCGATTTGACGGATCTAACGATGTGGCATTCAAAGTAGTGTGCTGATAAGTAAACGTAGCCTCAAGCCTCACAACCGGGAAATGACAAAAATCGGGCAGGCAGCATGGCTATGTGGGTCGCTCCCATTAGGGTGTATAATCACCTATCTAGAGAAAATCCATTTCATTCTTTAATCTATTTCGATGCTGTCCCTTTAGGGAAGACGGTTGCTGATCCCAACCGTTGGTGATATACATTCGATACACTCAAGCGAAATGAGTGGTTGGTCATGTGTGGGCCGGGTTACAAGACGTTCTTGTTGAACCCAGTGTATTCGCCTCTAGAGATACACTATCGGCTGGTGGTTCCATACCTTGTCATAGTCGAAATCCAATCTCCAATAAGCGCCCGCGGTTTTAATTGTATACTATATATGTGGAGCGTGAGATGCAAGCGTTCCGCTAGATTGTTGTTTATTTGTATTTAGACACTATTGTAATATCAGAATAAGATATGATTTCAAAACTGTTTTGGGTTATAGTAAGGTAAAAACCAGTGTGGGCTGGTCTTACTATAATCCTTTTCTTTCAAAAGGATCTTGAACTTTAAAATCAATATGGATGTTATATAAACTTAGCGATTTATTCTCACTCTGGTTCACAAGACTGACCCGGTGTTTTGTAAATGCTCGGGTTAGCCCGGGTTACAGGTTCAGGTCATTGGATAATACGAAGTTTAGAAGACGTGCTGGAGGAGTTCAGACGCACGATTTTATCTAGTATATTCCGCTGTGTGATGTATATGAGGACAGGTTGTTATAACTGTCCAAGTGTATTGATGTACTCTGATGGTGTAAGTTTTTTTTAGCTCTCAAATAAAGTTATTTCTATATTATAATTTGTTCCGCTACGATGTGAGACTCTGTGTAGTGGTGTTTCTTCTTCTTCTATTCTAATATTTCTTTCTTTCTTACCTCATCCTCTAAATTCTTCCGATTGGCATCTGTGTTTCTAGTATCATTTGGGTTGGATTAGTGTTGGTTGGTCAGCTCAAAAGGTATCGAAAATTTGGGTCGCTACAGATTGGGGTAATTTCGTATGTTTAAGACCCATGTTAATTAGATCCAAAAATGCAAGTTCACCTTTATATGACTAATTGGAATTGTGTAGTTCTATGTAAACTCTCGTCCATATGCTTATGGTTCATGTTGATTAGGTTCAAAACTGCAAGTTCATAATTAAACATATATTTATTCTATGCCAAATTTATGTGACATATGTTGGATCAATGTTATGATTGTCTTGAATGCTACGTGTCTCTTCCTTTTCCCCTCTTGATTTTGAGTTAGGCTAAATTGCGAAGCCTAACATTCTATGAAATTTATGCGAACGTTTATCGGGGGTAATGTTGGGAAAAACTTGAAGTTACATGTTATTGGCATATTTTAAATGATTAGTGGCATTGAAATGGTATAATTTATATATCTAAAATTATGAACATGATTTAGAGAGAAATTGGGCATGACTTGAATGACAATAATTTACATATAAATATAGAAGGTAAATATGTAAATTTATAAAAAGATGAATATGCCAAACCCAAGGTTAGATTGAGTTACGGTGTAAGACTGCCCGGAACCGCCCGGCACATCCAGCAATTGTAACAATATATATCTAATGTGAGCGGTTAGTGCATCAAGCCCAAAAGAACCCGAGTTTAGACTGAGTTGCGGTGTAAAACTACCCGGACCCGACCGGCATATCCAGTGACCACAACAATGCATGTCTAATGTGATTGGTTGGTGCTTTAATGAATGAATTAAAGCTAAGAAAGGAATGGTAGGGTTAAGTTAATTAAGGTAACACTTAACCAACATAACATGAATGACTAGGGTTAAGTTAATAGGAAACACTTAACCAGTATAGCATGATGAATGACTAAGGTTAAGTAATAAGAAACACTTAACCAATATAACTTGATTTGTGGTAAGGTTAAGTTAAAACAAGAGGGCAACACTTAACCAATATAACTTGATTTGTGGTAAGGTTAAGTTAAAACAAGAGGGAAACACTTAACCAATATAACTTGATTTGTGGTAGGGTTAAGTTGACACAAGAAGGCGACACTTAACCAAAGTAACATGACAATTAAGCGGGTTAAGTAACTTGAATTGATTGATGACACTTAACCAATACAACATGATGAACATGTGGGGTTAAGTAACCAATATAACTTGATTTGTGGTAAGGTTAAGTTAAAACAAGAGGGAAACACTTAACCAATATAACTTAATTTGTGATAGGGTTAAGTTGACACAAGAAGACGACACTTAACCAAAGTAACATGACAATTAAGTGGGTTAAGTAACTTGAATTGATTGATGACACTTAACCAATACAACATGATGAACACGTAGGGTTAAGTTAACAAGAAACACTTGACCAATACAACTTGATGGACGAATGGGGTTAAGTTAATAGGAAACACTTAACCAATCCAACATGATAAGTGAGGAGGGTTAAGTTAATAAGAAACACTTAACCAACGTGACATGATGAATGAGTGGGTTAAGTTAACATGAACGGACAACCCTGAACCAATATGACATAATGTGTGGGAGGGTTAAGTACATAGCAAGTTGGGTGGGTAATATTAGTTAATATAGGCCCACAAAACTTAACCATTAATAAACATGCTTGAATCAGTAGGAGGGTTAAGTACATATCGGGTTGGTGGGTAATATTAGTACATATAGGCCCACAAACTTAACCGTTAAATAAACATGCTTGAATCGATGGGAGGGTTAAGTACATCTCGTGTAGGTGGGTAATATTAGTACATATAGGACCACAAACTTAACTATTAAGTAAACATGCTAGAATCGGTGGGAGGGTTAAGTACATCTCGTGTAGGTGGGTAATATTTGTATATATAGGCCCACAAACTTAACCAACAGGAAACCCTAGTAACGGGGACCCATTTCAGCAGTAACCCTCATAGATGTATCATGGTACCCTGAAACTAGGCAGGGTGGGGCACGATTACTGGGCTAATTATAAGCGGTCAAAACAGCGGCAGGGGGTACGTCAGTGTAGGTTCAGACGGTTTACGGGCGTGCACGTACTCCGGAGTGGGAAAAAGCAGGCACTGTGTACCAGTAGTTATACACTGTGCATCTTGAATCGTGTCGGGTTGCTATCATAAGGATTGATACACCTTATGGTGGGACTAGCACAGGGTATCTACACGCAAGAGAGGGCCGATTGACACAGACACATGGAACATTAATGCAAGTAAGGAGCCGATCGATAGGGTAGTAAGGGTACATCTAACATGTTCATGGCAATTAGGCTGATTGAGGTGGAATCCTCACGATAGATGTACATCTGAAGGCTACCACAATTACGGGGATTGGGATCACGTTATCATTTTATACAGATTACTAGTTGGGACACTAGTTAGGTGGTGCAGAGAAGTAAAATGGGTAGCATATTCAGCCTTATTATCTTATTTCTAGGGTGATGTCCTAGATTTAGTTTATTCATGTCATAACCTTTTTCTTGTTTACATGCTAAATAGTCACTGGACTTACCAGACTCATGTCTGACCTATTTTCTTTCATCTTGTTTTCTTCCGTTTCCCCCTAGGTACGCAAGGAAGGAATACTTCAGCTTAGATCGGATCATTTCCAGCTTGAAGAAACTAGATGTATTGCTTTGGGCTCTCTCTTCCACTACTATGGCTGTTTCACGCTTTATTGGGGAATATCATTGTTTTTTTATGCTTCTTTTATGTTTGGAAGTTTTTGAATCAAGACGGAATTTCTATGTATTACTTTTAAGTATGATTGAGACAATTGTTATAAAAGCTTGACTGAATTAAGTTGTTAATAAAATGACTTTATTTTCCGCTGCTTTATTTGTCTGTCTTGTAATTTATCTGCATCTTTTACCTATAATGCTTCACCTTTGTGAGTGACCTTAATGGAGGCGGGGTGTTTCACTTGGTATTACAGCTGAAGGTTACCGGATCAGATAAAAGATTTGAAAAATTATTTTCAAACGGTTTTAAAAGAAGCATTTTCAAAACAAAAGTTTTATTTTAAAGGCATATTTCCCAAAAGCCATATGCACTATCTTTTGATCCTCTCTTTGAATCCTTGTTTCCTTCTTTCCCGAGTCTCCGGGGCCCCTGGCTTTCTGGGAGGTAACCTTATCGTGGCATGGTTCCATTGGCTTGATGAGACTACGACACCTGTCAAAGGGCGGAGAAGTGCCCAACTTCCATCTATAGCCGCTGTAGTTTCACATGCGGCCAATTTTATTTTGAGCTTTGTAGGATTTTCCGTGCGATGGAGGCAGCTTTCAAGAGACCTATCAACAAGTTACACAAAGATGGAAAAGATGAGAATGAGGGAGTTTGGTTAAGGAGCACAACCCAAGGATGAAGAACTCATGGATATAGACTTGGTTTACAAAGGAGGGGAGGAAAGAATAGTAAAACCTAAAAACAAGAGGATGTATCTTTATTATGGTATAACGGGTCGTATAATTAAGGGCAAGGGTTAGAACAAATGACAGGATTTTCAGGAGGGCAAATCCATGCTCTCACCGCCTGCGTACCGAAGAGAGAGAAGTAGTAAGGTTTCTGTTGAAAAAGTTTAGTTTTTCTTCTTGATCATCTTGTTAGTACTCTTTTGATTTTAGCACTTCACATTCGTTTATGCCTGCTTCCATAGTTGAATCTCTACACCCTAGATCTTGTATAGTAGAGGATCCCATTATTGTCTCAAGTCCAATTTGTGGTTCGGCTCATTTATCTTTGGTTTGTAAGGATTTGAGATACTTATGTTTTCAGTTTCATGGGCTATGGGTTGATTCTAGGCACGTATGGGTTAGCTAGTAATTGTGAAAGGAGGGTAGTTAGACTTTCGACTTGCCTCGGGAATACCCTCGAAATTTCGTCTGATCCTAAGGGATCAGTTTGTCTTAGCTATCTAGAATCACTTTATGTATTTATCGATGATTTTGAATCCGTTGGAGTAGTCCATGAATATGCAGATGTTTTTGATTAAGGTTAGGAGTTTGTCCCCTAAAACATGAGGTAGACTTCCACATATATCTAGTTGGCAATGCAAAGCCAGTTATGCAATCAACGATAGTTTTGGAGCAAGATTGGCGAGGATAGCCAGAGTCGGTTAAGTGCTCAATTGTATGGTTGTTTTGCTAGTATCATCTCACATAAATCGTCCAAATTCGGAGGAGGTATTCCTCGGGTGCTTGTCTGATATTGGTTTAGTCCTTTGGGGCTTGTACTTGAGGGATGTCAAGTTCGACTAGGATGGTTTGCGTGAGAGATATCGACCCTCAAATTTGTGACGTGATGGATAAGCTAAGTAGAAGAGAGACCTCTAATCATCTTAGTATATACACTTGGTATCTTGGCTCACATCGTTTATCTTGGAAAGATAGTTCGACTACATTGGATACCCTCTAACATAGTAAGTGATCGAGGTCCTATCTTTACTAGTGAGTTTTGGAAATGGAGGTCAAGAAGCTTCGCAACTGTGAAGTTAAATTAGTTGAGGTACAGTGGAGTGAAGCTCAAGAGGACGCGACGTGGGAGACTGAAGATAAGACACGCGCATCATTTACCCTTTTTCTTGAGGGTATATCCTTGATCTCTTTTTCTAGGAATTCTATGCATGTTTGTTTCTATCTTTTTTGGAATATCCTCTAGGTCATATCTTCAATCCTTAGGTAGAAGCCAATGGATGTAAACATGTGTTTGAAACATGTTGTGATTGGTGGTTGCAAGTGGTTGCTAGTGGTTACTCGTGGATGCATATACACACATTAGGCAATAGATCGGCTCAGTCACTTTCATATTGCACATGCATGAGTGAATTTTTATATATATGAACTGAAACTTGATTTGTTATCATATGTATGTTGCATTTGTATGAATGATTGTGCACTCATGTAGAAGTTATAAAGTACGATTAGGAGTAATTGCATACATGATGGACTCATGGCACTGACATAATTCTCATTGAGGAGGTCAACTGAATCAGTAGACCGCCTGATTTTGCATTAGATAAGGACATGTACACACACTATGCATATGATCATGAAGGCATTAGAAATCTTTTTAAGGACAATGGATGCCAGTGTTTGATGGATGAGTAGATGTACGATTGGATGGTAGGATATACGTTCTCCTTTATTCGAAGATTTCGGGGACGAAATCCTTTAAGGAGGAGAGAATGTAACACCCCGTATTTTCTGAGAATATTAAAGTAACGAATTAAAGAATAATTAATTACAAATGTGAGAAATAGGTGAAACAGGTTGTGCCATTGCGTTCGTCTCGAAATTCTGCTTGGAATAGAGTCCAAGTTTTCGAAAATCGGACTTCGTATGAAGAAGTTATGGCCCTCGGAACTTTCAGAAATTTATATAAAACAATTCAAAAAATTAAATACCAAGGAAGGTCAACCTAAGGGTCGACCTACCCCAGGCCAGGTCGATAAGGGGGTCGACCTCCTTATATACAGGTCGACCTGGGGGTCAACCTCCCCCTCGGGCCAAATCTGAAAACTGACGTGTTTCTTCCTGTGACGATTTGCTGTGTCATTAGGGCTTGTGTGGCACATTTTGGTTGGTTCTCTTACGATTGAATGGATTTGATTTGCCCTGGGTTGATCTAACGACTCCTATTAAATCAAACTTCTATATAAGAAACCTAAATCCAAACCCTATGCCACACAAAAATATTCCTAAGACCGTCATGCTGTCAATACTCAACCTAGAGTAGCCGCCATTCTCCTTCAACTAGAAAACAAGTTAGGAATTACAAATCAAATCTAATTCAACTAAGAGAATTTAACGTCTACAACAAAGGAGAGCTATTCAATTTCAGAATACAGATCCCATAAAAACAAGACTTTCTTTTCTTTGTAAGTCCTGTTATTATTTAGATGTGAACGATTAAAAGTTGTGATTTGTAATAAAATGAAAACTAGAGTAAATTCCTAGTTGTAAGATAATGAAGATGCTGATTTATGCCTATTCTTGTAACGATTCTATCATATATGCTTGTGAGATTATTGTGGTTATATGTTGATGTTAAACCAATCGTATATTATGTAAATATGGTGACTTTTTCATGTTATGTAACATGCAAGTTGTTTAGATCTACATTTAGATCTTTGTTTATTGAATCATGCAAGTTGTTTAGATCTATGTTTATTGAATCATGCAAGTTGTTTAGATCTACATTTAGATCTATGTTTATTGAATCATGCAAGTTGTTTAGATCTACATTTAGATCTAGGTTATTAAATCATGCAAGTTATTAGGCTAAGACATGTATTATGTTTAGATCCACATTTAGATCTATGTTCATTGAATCATGCAAGTTGTTAGGCTAAGACATGTATTATGTTTAGATTCACATTTAGATCTATGAAAAGTGGATCCAAAATTAAAGCTCATATTTACATGCCTTATTAAACTTGTGTACAACCATATGCTTAAGATTCATGTTTGTTGGATCCAAGATAAAAATTCATGTTTACATGCCTTGTTAAACCTGTGTAATTCCATGTTTAAGATTCATGATTATTGGGTCCAAATTAAAGTTTACATTCACATGTCTAGTTGAACTTGTGCAATTCTATATGCTTAAGGTTTATGTTTATTGGACCCAAAATAAAAGTTTGCATTTACATGACTAGTTGGATTTGGGTAATTTTGTATGTTTATGACCCATGTTAATTAGATCCAAAAATGCAAGTTCACCTTTATATGACTAATTGGAATTGTGTAGTTCTATGTAAACTCCCATCCATATGCTTATGGTTCATGTTGATTTGGTTCAAAACTGAAAGTTCATAATTAAACATATATTTATTCTATGCCAAATTTATGTGACATATGTTGGATCCATGTTATGCTTGTCTTGAATGCTACGTGTCTCTTCCTTTTCCCCTCTTGATTTTCAGTTAGGCTAAATTGCGAAGCCTAACATTCTATGAAATTAGCGGGGGTAACTTTGGGGAAAACATGAAGTTACATGTTATTGGCATATTTTTAATGATTAGTGGCATTGAAATGGTATAATTTATATACCTAAAATTACGAACATGATTTAGAGAGAAATTGGGCATGACTTGAATGACAATAATTTACATATAAATACGGAAGGTAAATATGTAAATTTAGAAAAAGACGAATATGCCTAACCCGAGGTTAGATTGAGTTACGGTGTAAGACTGCCCGGAACCGCCCGGCACATCCAGCAACCATAACAATATATATCTAATGTGAGCGGTTAGTGCATCAAGCCCAAAAGAACCCGAGGTTAGACTGAGTTGCGTTGTAAAACTGCCCGGACCCGACCAACACATCCTGTAACCGCAACAATACCTGTCTAATGTGAGTGGTTGGTGCTTTAATGAATGAATTAAAGCTAAGATAGGAATGGTAGGGTTAAGTTAATTAAGGTAACACTTAAACAACATAACATGAATGACTAGGGTTAAGTTAATAGGAAACACTTAACCAATATAGCATGATGAATGACTAAGGATAAGTAATAAGAAACACTTAACCAATATAACTTGATTTGTGGTAAGGTTAAGTTAAAACAAGAGGGCAACACTTAACCAATATAACTTGATTTGTGGTAGGGTTAATTTGACACAAGAAGGCGACACTTAACCAAAGTAACATGACAAGTAAGTGGGTTAAGTAACTTGAATTGATTGATGACACTTAACCAATACAACATGATGAACATGTGGGGTTAAGTTAATAAGAAACACTTGACCAATACAACTTGATGGACGAGCGGGGTTAAGTTAATAGGAAACACTTAACCAATCCAACATGATATGTGAGGAGGGTTAAGTTAATAAGAAACACTTAACCAACATGACATGATGAATAGGTGGGTTAAGTTAACATGAATGGACAACACTTAACCAATATGGCATAATGTGCGGGAGGGTTAAGTACATAGCAAGTTGGGTGGGTAATATTAGTAAATATAGGACTACAAAACTTAACCATTAATAAACATGCTTGAATCAGTAGGAGGGTTACGTACATATCGGTTTGGTGGGTAATAATAGTACATATAGGCCCACGAACTTAACCGTTAAATAAACTTGCTTGAATCGATGGGAGGGTTAAGTACATCTCGTGTAGGTGGGTAATATTAGTGCATATAGGCCCACAAACTTAACCGTTAAGTAAACATGCTGGAATCGGGGGGAGGGTTAAGTACATCTCGTGTAGGTGGGTAATATTTGTATATATAGGCCGACAAACTTAACCAACAGGAAACCCTAGTAATGGGGACCCATTTCAGCTGTAACCCTCATAGATGTATCATGGTACCCTGAAACTAGGTAGGGTGGGGCACGATTACTGGGCTGATTATAAGCGGTCAAAACAACGACAGGGGGTACGTCAGTGTAGGTTCCGACGGTTTACGGGCGTGCACATACTCCGGAGTGGGAAAAAGCAGGCACTGGGTACCCGTTGTTATACACTGTGCATCTTGAATCGTGTCGGGTTGCTATCATAAGGATTGATACACCTTATGGTGGGACCAGCACAGGGTATCTACACGCAAGAGAGGGCCGATTGACACAGATACATGGAATAATAATGCACGTAAGGAGCCGATCGATAGGTAGTAAGGGTACATCTAACATGTTCATGGCAATTAGGCTGATTGAGGTGGAATCCTCACGATAAATGTACATATGAATGCTACCACAATTACAGGGATTGGGATCACGTTATCATTTTATACAGATTACTAGTTGGGACACTAGTTAGGTGGTGCAGAGAAGTAAAATGGGTAGCATATTCAGCCTTATTATCTTATTTCTAGGGTGATGTCCTAGATTCAGTTTATTCATGTCATAACCCTTTTCTTGTTTACATGCTAAATAGTCACTGGACTTACTAGACTCATGTCTGACCCATTTTCTTTCGTCTTCTTTTCTTCCGTTTCCCCCCCCCCCCCTCCCCAGGTCCGTAGGAAGGGAATACTTCAGCTTAGATCGAATCATTTCCAGCTTGAAGAAAGTAGATGTATTGCTTTGGACTCTCTCTTCCACTGCTATGGCTGGTTCACGCATTGTTTTTTTATGCTTCTTTTATATTTGGAAGTTTTTGAATCAAGATAGAATTTCTATGTATTACTTTTAAGTATGATTGAGACAATTGTTGTAAAAGCTTGACTGAATTAAGTTGTTAATAAAATGACTTTATTTTCCGCTGCTTTATTTGTTTGTCTTGTAATTTGTCTGCATCTTTTACCTATAATTCTCCACCAAAGTTAAGGCATTCCCTTTGTGAGTGACTTTAACGGAAGCGAGGTGTTTCAACATCATAAGACAGGTATAAAAAGCTGAGCAAGATAAGAAAAATAAAAAGAACAGAATAGGTTATGCTTCTCTAATACTTTTCTCTGCACCAATACTAGTACAACCGATATGTAACATGATTACGTGCTCCCTAACTACTTAACAGAAATAGGATGATCCCAACAGAAATATAATGGTAGTTTTAGCGGGTTTTATCCCCAAACAGAATTAACCGGTAGCTAAACTGAAATAACGGGTGTTAATCCAAACAGAAATACAAGTACCCTAAAGAAACAGATGGGACCAGATGTACCCTAATTACTACCCCCCCCCAATCGATCGGCTCCCTATCCCGTAAATACCCGGGGTCGGCCCCATAGTAGGGTGTATTACTTCCTAAAGTGGCAACCAATAGAAGGACACAGACCTATTTACTGGTGCTACAACGACTTATTTTCCCAGAGCAAGCCGTACTCATGCACGCACATGAGTCCGTTGGAACACGCCAGTACACACCTCCTCCTAGATGAACCTCTTACAATTAGCACAGTAAGCGTGCACTGACCCCTACCTAGTGCGGGTCCCCTTTTAATACCAGAATGGGTTACTGACTAATATGGGTCCCACATAACAGATGACACATGCCAACCCTTACAGATCTTGTGTCCCCAGTTAACTAGGATTTGTACAGGTTATGCCTAATAGATTTAACATATTCTTATAACCCCCCTACAGATTTACAGGTTAAACTTTACAGGTTTAAGGGTCCATATAGCTCTAACAGATGTAATAAGTTAAGTCTTCTAGATTAACAGGTTCGTATAACCTCCACAGATTTAACAGGTTTACTTAACCCCACAGATTTAACTATTTCCAGATTTACACATAACTTAATTTATAATTAAGTACAACTTATCTTATTTCGTATGTTATCCCTTTCCTCTATTGTTTATTATAACCTAAGTTATAATTACCACTTGTCCATAGGACAAGCGTACCTATTATCTTTCCTTTTTCCCATTCGGGTTTATTCATAATAGGTTATTATCATTCCCCGTTTATGTATATTAATGCACCAGACCTCTCACATTAAGTTGACCACTTGTGATGCTGGATATGCCGGGCGGTTTCAAGCAGACTTCTACCACAAGTCGAACTTAACCTCGTGTCTTAGCACTTCTATTTGTACGTTTACGCACTCGACCCCTCACATTAGATTAACCACTTGTGGACGCTGGATTTGTCGGGCAGTTGCGGGCAGACTTCTACCACAAGTATAATCTAACCTCGTGTCTAAGTGCGGTTATAGTTTCTAATTATTGTAAATCTAAGCATATTAATTTTTAATCAGTTATTCATGTTCATCGTAGGTTTTTCAATCGCAGTGTTCAGTTTCAACAGATTTCAGCAGATTTTTCATTTAAACAGATTAAACATCTCCGCAAGTTACAATAGGTTACTTACAGTTTTATAATCATGTTCTGCTAAATCTTAAATTAAGCCTACAGATTCATATACCCCAAATTACGGTCATAATTCACAATATAACATTTACCCCCAATTTTTAGTCAAATTATACAGTATAGGTTATGCCCCTAAAAACCCTAGTCCTGATTCATAATACAAGTTTTGCCCAAATTAAAGTTTTAGATCAATGTATAGATTATGCCCCCAAGTCCTTATCATGCTTTACAATATAAGTTGTCCCCCAATTTTTATCATTCCCAACTGTTCCCAATTTTGTGCGCTCACATATTTTAGCGATAGGCCTAGGCTCGAAGGTAGTCTGGTTATAAAAATAAAAAGGGAGAGAGGAGAGAAGAGAGAAAGAATAGGCATAATAACAAATTAGGCATATGATGATAAAATTGGTCATAATAACAAGATAGGCATATGATGGCAGAACTGGACATATGAGAACAATACATCAGGTGCTCAAGTATTGATAGATATGTTATGATTCTGGTTATTAACAGGCATAGGCTTAGATCCAAACTTATAAACATGTCAAGATTACTTATTAAATGTTTATATCTAAAAATAACATGAACTCACTTTGACTGGAACTAAAGATCAACTGGCTGAAGTTGTAGAAGAAATTCTTGAATGCGCATGAATTGCTTTTGCAGATGAATAGGCAATTTTAATCTGAGTTGGGGCAGCACTTTGTTGTCTTTATTGTTTTGGTGAATAATACAATGAGAATGAGGTCCTATTTATAGCCTTGGGTCAACGAATCAGGTCAAGAAACAAGTCCAGGTACAAAAGTGAATTTTGCCCAGATCTATATAGTGGTCGAGACCCCCCCCCCTTCTTTGGGTGTCGACCGCGGGGTCGACCCATGGGTCGACCCCAAACACATTGGGTCGAACCCTGGGTCAACCCAGCCGAGTCTCAGATCGACCCCTAGAATGGGTCGATTCTGGTTTTTGTCCTTCCCTCTTTGCTGTTTCGAAATTTTTTATTTCTGGATATTTGGTTTGTTTGTATATATATAATTCTCTTGTGTGTATATAAACTTTTAGGCTTGATAACTTCTTTATACGATGTATGTTTCACACAAACTAGGAGTATATCTTAAGCAGAATTCCGAGACGAACGCAATGGCGCGGTCCATTTTACCTACTTACTAATATTTAATTAAGTATTCTTATGTTTATCATTATAGTGTTCTTTAAAATTACGGGGTGTTACATTCTCCCCTACTTCAAGGATTTCGTCCTCGAAATCTCTAAGTTAAGAAGAATGTATATCCTAACATCCACATCCATCTACTCATTCATTAATCTCAGGTATCCATTGTCCTTAAAAGATTTCTAATTCTTATATGAACATATGCAAAGGGGTGTGTGTATGTCCCTGTACTAATGTGAAAAATCAGGCGGTACACTAATTCAGTTGACCTCCTTAACGCAACGTATGTTAGTTCCATGAATCCAACATGTATGCAAACAATCCTAGTATATCATTTAAACTCTATATGTGTGCACAATCATTCATCCAAATGCAATCATTCATTTGATGATACACCCATTTCCATCAATAAATGAAGAAAAATGCACACACATCCATATACAGTATGAGAGTAACTGAGCCGATCTAGTGCCTAATGTGTGTGTGTATGCATCCACGAGCAACCACTAGAAAACACTTGCATCCATAAAACATAGCATGTCTCAAACACATGTTTACATCCATGGGTTTCCTACCTAAAGGTTGAAGATTTGATCGATAGGATATACTTAGATGATAGAAGCAAGTACGAATAAAAGCTTTGGAAAAGAAGTTAAGAACATACCCTTGAAAAGAAAAGGGTAAGAAGCACGGATCTTGTCTTCGATTTCCCAAGTTGCATCCTCTTGGTCATCTTCCCATTGAACTTTCATCAACTTGACCTATCGATTTCGTAGCTTCTTAACCTCTGATCCAAGAATACGAGTAGGAACTCATCGAACTGTCACCTTCGGTTCCACCTCTACTTCCTCTAGCATACTCGGCTCAACTACTTATGCTGCATCATGCAAACATTTCCGCAAATGAAAATCCTCTAATCTCTCTGGTAGCTTTACCCTATAAGCCATTTGACATATTCTTTCCATCCTGAACTACAATTACTTTCGCGGGATCTAATGATGTCCCATGCTTAGAGAACGCAAGCCCTAGAAATCTCACTTCCTTTCTCCAAAAATGGCATGTGGAGAATTTTTCTTTTAGCAAATGCGCTCGGAGAGTTTTCAAAATGTCCCTTAAATGTCGGGCATGCTCTTCCTCGCTCTTCGAGAAAATCAAGATGTCATCAACAAAGACGACAACGAACTTATTTAAAAACTCCCGAAACACTCTACTCATCAGATCCACAAAATAAGCAGGTGCATTCATCAACCCAAAACGCATGACGAGCCACTCGAAGAAACCACCTTGAGTCCTAAAGGCAGTCTTGTCTATACCGTCCATGGCCACCCTCAACTGATTAAACCCCTTGGCTAAGTTTAACTGAGAAAAAATAGATGCATCAACAAGTTTGTCAAACAGATCATCTATCTTCGGAAGTGAGTGCCTATTCTTCTTAGTGAGCTTATTCAACTCCCTATAATCCACACATAAGCGAAGCGATTCATCCGCCTTAGTTGCGAATACTACTGGAGCACCTCATTCAGATATGCTTTGCCTAATAAACTCTTTCTCAAGTAGCTCCCCTACTTGCTCGCTGAGCTCCCTCCTCTCTCGGAGCCATATGGCGCACATGCAATGCAATTGGCTTTGCATTGTCCACTAAGTATATACGGAAATAAATCTCGTGCCTCGGAGGCAAGCACCGAACCTCCTCAAAAACATCAGGATACACATAGACTGCTCTACAGATCGTAGATCATCGATAGATACATCAGGCGACTCTAGGAGACTAAGCATGACAGCCCCTTTTGGGTCGTAAGAAATCTTAAGAGTCCTCCCATGGCAAGTTAAAAGTCTAACAACCATCCTCTCACAATCTAGAATGGCACCATACTTGGTTAGCCAATCCATCCCTAGAATCAAACCATAGCCCCTTAAACAAGATATGTGTCGCACTCAAACTTGACGCCCAACACAGATATCCTCAAACCCCAACAAATCATAAACAAATGAGTCGAGCCCCCAATGGGGTTTGAGGCAACAATGGGATCCAAAACCATACTAGTACTAAGGTGCAGAGACTCAACCACAGAATCAGAAATAAAAGAATGCAAAGCGCCAGAGTCGAAAAGAGTTCTAATAGGATTATTGGAAAGGAAAATCAAACCTTCAATAGAAACTTTCCTATCTCTATCCGTCACATCGGCCAGGAGAGCATGCACCTGCCCTCCAGAAGATCCTGCCCTTTGGCCTGGCCCTTGCTTCTTCGGGCACTCCCTAGTGTAGTGCCCGACTTTGCCATAGTTGAAACAAGTATTATTCCTTCTTCTGCATTGCTTGAGCAGTGCTAATGACATTTCTTCTTGCCTTTATTTGAACTTTATTAGGTTTTTCCTTCTTTCTTTTATGTTCCCCTCCTGGGCCACTATCTTTCTCATCCTTGGGTTGTGCTCCTTAGACCTAACTCACTTATTCTCCTATTTACCATCCTTCTGTAATAATCTGACAAGTATCTTGAAAGATGCCTCAATCGCACGGAAATCCTTACTAAGCTTAAGAGAAAATTAGCTGCAGGTGAAACTACTGCGGCTACAGATGGTGGTTAGGCACTTTCTTGTCCTTCGACATGTGTCATAGTTTTAACATGCTTACGGAACCATGCCGTAATGGGGACACCCTTCGGGAAGAATCGGTTTCCCAGACATGCTGAAAAGAAAAGGAAAATGGACTCAAGCGGGGAATCGAGAGAAATTTTATATGGCTTTGTGGAATATGTTTTTTAGAACAAACTTTTCTTTTGAAAATAATTTCTTTAAAATCCTTTTTGAAAACAATTTTCAAAATCTTTTATCCGATCTGGTAACCTTCATCTCTGATACCAAATGTGACACCCCAAGTCCGTTAATGTCACTCTTTATCAGAATGCATTAAATTTCATGAAGCTTTATAGGTAAACAGAAACAGAAACATTACAAGACAGATATAAATAACAGCGGAATTTAAAACTTTATTCAACAGAAAACATCATGGTCCAAAACAAAGTTACATCATAAGTCTGAATTACAGAAAACTAATTACATCAACTTCAAACTTCTGTCTTGTACTAAAATCATCAGAGTACAGTAATAAAAGAAGCATAGTTCCCCATAAATATAGCAATATCAGAGAAGAAAGGAAATATCAAAGCGGTACATCTAAGCAGCTCCAAGCTGAATGAAAGAGAGAATCCAAATCAAGCCTGAGTTTTCCCACCCTGAGAACCTGGGGGAAACGGATGAGAGAGAAGAGGAAACAAAATGGGTCAAACATAAAGTCTGGCGAGTCCAGTTACTTTTAGCATATAAATAAGTAAAAGCATCATGATAGACATATAAATTGGATGAGAGAGATAACAACATCATAAGACAGGTATAACAGACTGAGCAAGATAAGCAAAATAAACAGAACATAATAGGTTACGCTTCTCTAATACTTTTCCCTGCACCAATACTACTATAACAGATATGCAATAGGATTACATACTCGCTAATTACTTAACAGAAACAGGATGATCCCAACAGAAATATAATGGTAGTTTTAGGCGTACTCTAGTAGCGGGTTTAACCCCAAATGGAATTAACCGGTACCTAAACAGAAATAATGGGTGTTAATCCAAGCAAAAATACAGGTACCCCACAGAAACAGACAGGACTAGATGTACCCTAATTACTAACCCCTAATCGATCGGCTCCCTATCCCGTAAATACCCTGTGTCGGCCCCACAGTAGGGTGTATTACTTCCTAAAGTGGCAACCTACATAAAGACACAGACCTATTTACTGGTGCTACAACAGCTTATTTTCCCAGAGAAAGTTGTACTCATGCACGCACGCACATGAGTTCGTTGGAACGCTCCAGTACACACCTCCTCCCAGATGAACCTCTTACAATCAACTCAGTAAGCGTGCCCTGACCCCCACCTAGTGCAGGGTCCCCCTTTAATACCAGAATGGGTTACTGACTAATATGGGTCCCACACAACAGATGACACAAGCCAATGCATACAGAACTTGTGTCCCCAATTAAATAGGATTTTGATAGGTTGTGCCTAACAATTTAACATATTCGCATAACCCCCTACAGATTTACAGGCTAAACTTTACAAGTTAACGAGTTCATATAAACCCAACAGATGTAACAGGTTAAGTCTTCTAGATTAACATGTTCATATAACCCCCACAGATTTACAGGTTAAACTTTATAATTTAGCGGGTTCATATAAACCCAACAGATGTAACAGGTTAAGTCTTCTAGATTAACATGTTCGTATAACCCCCACAGATTTAACAGGTTTACTTAACCCCATAGATTTAACAGGTTTACTTCACCTCATAGATTTAACGGTTTCCGCATTTACACATTACTTAATTTATAATAAAGTACAACTTATCTTATTTCATAAGTTATCCCCATTTATTATAACTTAAGTTATAATTACCATTTGTCCCTAGGACAAGCCTACCTATTATCTTTCCTTTTTCCCATTCGGGTTTATTCATAATAGGTTATTATCATTCCCCGTTCATGTATGTTAATGCACCAGACCTCTCACATTAAGTTGACCACTTGTGGATACTGGATATGCCAGGCGGTTCTGGGCAGACTTCTACTACAAGTCGAACTTAACCTCGTGTCTTAGCACTGCTATGTGTACATTTACGCACTTGACCCTTACATTAGATTAACCACTTGTGGACGCTGGATTTGCCGGGTGGTTCCGGGCAGACTTTTACCACAAGTGTAATCTAACCTCGTTTCTAAGTGCGATTACAGATTCTAATTACTGTAAATCTAGGCATATTCATTCTTAAGCAGTTATTCATATTCATCGTCATTTTTTCAATCGTAGTATTTAGTTTCAACAGATTTGTCATTTCAACAGATTAAACATCTCTACAAGTTACAGCAGGTTACTTACAGTTTTATTATCATGTTCTGCTAAATCTTAAATTAAGCCTACAGATTCATATACCCCAAATTACGGTTATATTTCACAATATAACATTTACCCCAAGTTTTAGTCAAATTGTACAGTATAGGTTATGCCCCCAAAAACCCCAGTCATGATTCATAATACAAGTTATGCCCAAATTAAAGTTTTAGATCAATGTATGGATTATGCCCCCAAGTCCCAATCATGTTTTACAGTATCAGCTATTCCCCAATTTTTACCATTCCCAACCGTTCCCAATTTCATGCGCTCTCATATTTCAGCGATAAGCCTAGGCTCGAAGGTAGTCTGGCTATTAAAATAAAAAGCTAAAGAGGGAGAGAATAGAACAAGAATAGGCATAATAACAAATCAGGATTATGATGATAAAATTGGTCATAATAACAAGATGGGCAAATGATGGCAGAACTGGGCATATGAGAACAATAGATCAGGTGCACTAGTAAGGATAGATCTATCATGATTCAAGTTATTAATAGACATAGTCTTAGATCCAAACGTATAGACATGTCAAAATTACTTATTAAATGTTCATATCTAAAAATAACATGAACTCACTATGACTGGATCTAAAGATCAATAGGCTGAAGTTGTAGAAGAAATTCTTGAATGCGTATGAATCGTTGTAGTCGATGAACATGCAATTTTAATCTGAGTTGGGGCATCACTTAGTTGTCTCCATTTTTTATGGAGAATAAAACAATGAGAATGAGGTCTTATTTATAACCTAGGGTCAACGAATCAGGTCAAGAAATAAGTCCAGGTACAAAAAGTTAATCCTTCCTAGATCTGTAAAGGTACCGACCCCTTCCCCTTTGGGTGTTGACCCTGGGGTCGACCCATGGGTTGACCCCAAACACCCTGGCTCGACCCTTGGGTTGACCCAGCTGGGTCTTTGGTCGACCCCCAGAATGGGTCGGTTCTGGTTTTTGGCCTTCCCTCTTTGCTGTTTTGAAATTTTTGATTTTTGAATATTTGGTTTGTTTGTATATATATAAATCTTCGTGTGTATACAAACTTCTAGGCTTAAAAAATTCTTCATACGATGTCCGTTTCAGGCAAACTCGGAGTCTATCTTAAGTAAAATTCTGAGATGAACGCAATGGAGCAGGCCGTTTTACCACCAATATTTAATTAAGTATTCTTATGTTTATCATAGTGTTCTTTAAAATTACGGGGTGTTACATTACTCACCGTGATTTTTATTTGCAGAATATCCCAATTTAAATTAAATCGAATACCATTCGATTTAAATTAAATCGAATACCATTCGATTTAAATTAAATCCCAGTCAACGGTGATAGCCACTAAATGAATTCCATATTAAAAGATCTGCAAATTATGGATTCTATTTTTCGATTTACTGATTTTATATAAATTAAATACATTTTATTGTATGATTTTTGATTATATAAAAACTAAACGAATTAGATAAAAAAAATTGTTAAAGTTAATTACCTTCTAATCCTATTTAGGAATTCCCGATTTTGAATCAACTTCAGGATTTGAAACCCGAACCAACCTCATTACCTAAACCTAATAAGTTACTACCATTTAGATTTTATACAAATTAAACCCAAAAATTAGAATTTGTTGATGAAAAAGGATTACCCTTAATTTCAACTTACTGTCATCACCAGTTCATCCCATTCACCACATCCGCCAATCTCGAGCGTTGCCACCAATTATTTGTAACAGCCCGGAATTTGGGGCCAATTTAAAAAATTTATTTTTAAAATTTTAAGAGATTTTGAATATTTGAAATAAAATTATTTCAAATAATAGCGACTGGAAATTTATTTTAATCGAAGTTGATTCGAATATATTCAATTTAATTATAAAAGGAATTAGAAAGAGCACGGTAGTTTGAAAGGTCAAATCTGAACTTTGACTGACTTTACAGGATGCAGAATAAATCGGATTTTGGTGAAACCAAAAATATTAGAATCAATTTAAAAATATCTTTCTAACAAACCCGAAAAATCGAAATTTCATAGGGGAATCAAAAGTTGAAATTTCAGAATAGTCATTGTAAAATTTCTATTTATTTTTAATATTAAAAATAGCCATTTTTCAAACGACCTATGTTTTCGACGAATACACTTTTGTTGGAACCGGAATGTCAAATTATTGCTAAGTTTAATTTTCCAGAATTTTTCTAGTTAATTTGTGATCGTGGCAAATAGATATGTGTTTTGTAAATTTTAGTCGATTTCGCTTGACTGAAAAGTAGCCATTTTTCAAACAGTCTCAGAATTCGACAAAATTAATTTTTTTTAGGACCGTATCATCAAAACAAAGCCAGAAATAATTTTTCTGGATTTTTCGGAGTCCGTATGTGGTCCCGGCGAATTTAATTGTACGGTTAAAATTTCAGTTATTTAATATATTTTGTAATTTTAAATAAAAGGGGCTGTAGACTTCAGAATTGGTCCTCGAAACAGGTCCCATCGTGTTCAGAAGGCGTCAAAACATTAAGATTGACACTAAGCAGGCCTGATTTGGAGACAACCCGGATTTCCACTTTAAAACACGTAAAACGAGGCAATTAAATAATTAAAAAATTAAAATAAAACCCTAAATTCAATGCCGGCTGCCGTCCTATTTCATCAATGGCCAAAAATCTCTGAAATTCAAATCTCAATATTTTCCAATCCGCTCAATGAAAATCAACAAACCATATACCAAATCGAAGGGCTTCGCGAGAGCTTTTAATCGGTACGGATGTGGTCGGATTTAGGGACCCGTGGTGATCAGATTTTGACGAGGAAGCAGCGACGGTCGGGCTGGGTTTTCAGGCGGAGGGAGGAGCCGAGATCGGCGGCGCTCTGGCTGGAGGGGCGGCTCGCGACGGCGGAGGGGTCGGCGTTCTCCGATCTGGGTCCGGTGGCCGGAAATTGGTGGCGGCGGCGGTCAAAGTATTCGGTGAAGTGGGTTTTAGCTTGGTCGGTTGAACGATGTGGAAGGAAGGTTAATATTATTTAATTATTTAATTTATTTATTTAATTAAATTTTCCAATGTTTTAAAATTCCGTAACTTTCACATACGAGATCCGTTTCACAAACCGTAAATTGCGTTGGAATCACAAAGTCGAGATCTTCGCGATGGCGCTGACCAGATCTGAAACAGAGACTGCTGAAATTTCAACCAAAAATCAAAGTGAGATTCTATTTTAAATAATTAAATCTAGTTAATTATTATTCTATGGTTATTTAAATCAGTTGAATTGTAAAAATATTAGATCTGCGACGTGATAAGATTATTGATGTTGTTTTGTTTGATTTGGCATGTTTTGGTTTAGATCTATGGTTGTGTATATGGATCTGTATAGATCTAATAATTATCATCATGTTATATAAATTGGATTATACTGAATTTGTAATCCAATTAAAAAAACCATCTTGCCTGAGAATTGGATGAGATTAGAATTTTAAATCCATTCAAAATATCATATGTGTTGTGATTCTTTTATTGACATGGTGTTGTCAAGATTATCATTTGGGTATAGTTGTTGAATTAAAATAATTTGTCCCTTCCAAACAGATTATTAGATTCTCATGCTTATTATATGATATTTAATTGTAAGTCAAAAACACATTTTTGTTTTGTAAATAAAAAGGTGATATTTTTACATTGTAAATAAAAAGGTGATATTTTTACATTGTAAATAAAAAGGTGATATTTTTACATTGTAGACAAAAAGGTGATATTTTCACATTGTTGATTAAAAGATGATATTTTCACATTGTAGACTAAAAGATGATATTTTTACATTGTAGATTAAAAGATGAGATTTTTTGCAATGTAAATTAAAAGATGAGATTTTTGCACTGTAAATAAAATTACTTTTTTTTATTATGTAATTAAAGAGTAGGATTTACGTTGTAAATTAAAAGTACATTTTATATGTAATTAAAAGTAGAATTTGCATTGTAAATAAAATTATTGTTTTAAATGGAATTAAAGAATAAGACTTTACCATTGCAATTAAAATTACATTTTCAATGTAATTCATAAGGATAAGAACTCACTGTTTATGAAATTACATTTTTTTTAATGTAATTAAAGAGAGAAATTGGACAATGTAGACAAAATTACATTTTCAATGTGGTTCATAAGGATAGAATTTTTCACCGTTAATGTAATTACATTTTTCATGTAATTAAAAAGTATGATTTACATTGCAAATTAAAAAGGACATTTTTGTTATGTAAATAAAGATGAGAATTTACATTGCAAATTAAAAAGGACATTTTTGTTATGTAAATAAAGAAGAGAATTTAAATTGTAAATCAAAATACATTTTATTATATAATTAAAGAATAGAATTTATGTTGTAAATTAGAAAGGACATTTTTATATGTAATTAAAGATTTATAGTTTACATGTAAAACAAAATTTCATTTTTATATGTAATGAAAGAGTAAGAAATTGCATAGCATATAAAATTCATTTTTTATATGTAATTAAGGTATAGAAATTTACATTGCAAATTAAAAGACAAGATTTGACGTGTAATATTAATTACATTTTTAATGTAATTAAAAAGTATGATTTTATATTGTAAATTAAGAGACAAATTAAAAGATAGGAATTTTACATTATTATGTTAATTACATTTTTAATGTAATTAAAAAAGTAGAATTTGACGTTGTAAATAAAATTACATTTTTAATGTAATCTGTAAAGATAAAAAAATTCGCCGCTATGTTAATTACACTCTTATGTAATTAAAAAGAACAATTTTGCATTGGAATGTAAATTACATTTTTGCATGGTAAATTAAAAGATAGTAAATTTAACAGGGAACGTTAATTACATTTTTAATGTAATTACAGAGAGAACTTTACAGTGTAATTGAAAGAATGGAACTTACATTTTTAATGTAAATAAAAGAATAAAAAATGGAATTTACATTTTTAATGTAAATAAACGAATAAAGAATGGAATTTGCATTTTTTAATGTAAATAAAAGTATGTATTTAAAATGTTGGAATATTGTCTTCATTTTAAATGAATTAAAATCAAATGGAGATCGGTTGTGGTTTACCTCGTTGTTAAATAGAACGACGTTATTATGGTTAAACGGTTTATATTTATATATTTTATATATTAATATAATTAAAATTTAACGTATCGAGCGCTGTAGTTCGCATTTTGAAATCGTACCTTTAAACGACTATATCAAAAGATCCGACCGTCGGATTCTCCCAAAACGAAAACCATTAGGACCGCTTTGGGAAGATCTTTCCAATGATATAAACTACGTTAAAATCCAACGGTTAGTTTTTGAGAAATGTGTAAATCAAAATTTGTTGAAAGCAGCGCCAGGGTCACTCCTTTGACCCGAAGCGTCGTTAATTAAGGATTTAATTGTTTTAAATATTTAAGGTAAGAATTAATCGTTATAAAATAACATAACGACATGAAATGGGTTTTCTCAAATTATATATGCGAGAATTATTTGGAAAGTCCGAGTTAATCTCATTCCAAATAATCAAACGATGTTAAAGGTCAAAGTGTGAAGACAGCAAATGAAGACCGTGAATCTTCCCTCGAATGGACAATGATCAAGACCCTGAATTGACTTGCTCCCAATTCAAGGGTCGGGGTAATTGGCCAAACGTACATGTTGATTTCACGGATATGCGGGTACCTCCTTTCCGTACTGGACATACGGGACGAGAGTATCTCCAGTTTCGTTCAGAACCAGAACGGGCATATAAATGGAATGTGTGTCCGACATTGTACTCCTTTATATTGTATTTATTAAATTTTTGTCGAATGTATGAATGATTGGTGGCGGAGAATTCATTCTCTTGCTTAACACCCTTTTGCATATTTCGGCAAAGGATTGGTAGTGTGATATGAAGTGACGGTGTGGCATACTCAGATGCAGTGATCAAGGTTTCTTGTTGAAAAGCAGAACCTTGTGGTGACGATCAAAGCACAGCTTGAATAAGCATAGCTTTGTGTATTACGTAGCTTCACGAGCCTCACAACCCGGTTGAGTCTAAAACGGGAGAAGGGAACGCAGGGAGAGCAACACGTTTCTTTCTAGCTAGAAGTAGTGTCAGTGCTTAAACTGACTGATATTTTACTTATGTGGATGATGGAATGAGGCGCCTCGGATGATAGGTCCTATTGGATCGGGAAACGTGTGTTCAGGAATTGCCAATCCACAAAGCTGTATGTGTGGACCGACCCTACAGGATCCAAGGGTTCACTACGGGGGATCCTGAGACATTAGCTAGAGTGTCTCGAATCGGTAAGGAGCTCCTCCCTAGCCCTGACTCATGATGGAAAACCAAATTCCCAATATGACCCTACGGATTTGATTGTATTACTAGTATGGAGGCATAGTATATGGTAGTTATGCTTCCTAGGATTGATACATTTGTTTTGAAATGTTTTTATATACACTAATAATAATATCAAATTCGTTTTTATCGTACCAAGCATGTTTAATCATCATAAGGTAAAACTCTATCCTCTGGTTTGCGTTGCATTGTGTGATGGGACTTGAGTCTTATGGTGATTCCATTTTTTCAAAAGCATTGCGTTGTTTTACGATTTATTTATTTATATGTTCAGTCACCTTAATTTATGCACGGCAATCCATTGGAATAAACCCGTTCCGTGTCAGCGGCGTGGTCTTTGGATCTGCCTTATTACTTTTAGTTAAATTAGTTAAGAATTCTCACACCAGTCCCCTAACTGACTCGTAGTTTGTTTCACTTTGCAAACTCGGGTGCCCTCTTTTCCACATGGGCAATCGAGTAGTTTTTGCAGATATTTATCTCTTGAGCAGGATTCTGGATCGAAGCCTAAAGCTGAGTCCAGAGCATAGTTGTCTTCCGCTGCCTTAGTCATTTTATTTCCGTTGCACTGTATCGTATTTGTTGTAATCTAAATCTTCCGCTGTATTTTATTCAATGTACTCTGATATTCTGTACTCTGATGTAACATTATTATGATGTTTATAAAAGTTTTTTGTTGTTGTTCTGATGTGTTGCAGCCCAAAGTAAGCGTATCCAGCGATTTCCAGCAAGGGCGATTTTCGGGTCGTTTCATTATTGATCGGCCCTTCCTTACACAGTTCATCACCCATACATATGAACCCACTTCACTTCATTTCAAAAACAATAATAATTTGCAGACCAATCTTCCATCAACAATCCTTTGTTCAGACCTGGATAACCATTTCTGAATCACAACTTCGCCATTTTCTATGCTACAAGCAGCGACAGTAAATCGCATTGAGTCCCCATCGAAGTCCCAAACGAGTTTGATCGACCCCCTTACGGCTAGAATCACGATTTGTATTATCATCTCTTCTCCAGTTTTCACGAAAACAAATCTCGCCCTTCCTCATCCCCGATGCCTTCTTCCAGGTCATGAATTTACAGCGCCTTCCCCCTCTTCAAAATCATACGCAGCACCACCATTGTCGAGTGCTCACAGAACCCTTGCAGCTGCGAGCCTTGTATTGAACTCCGCACTCTCCTTTGAAGGTCAACCTCACAGAAAATCGTATTTCTAGTACCCAACCCAAAATGGAGCTCATGAGTCTCCAAAGTTTACAAATCCATTTTTATTTGATTTTTGGGATTGAATTCGAGAATAAAGAGAAGCCGCCATTTTTATTTTATTATTTTTGTTAGTGGAGGATTTTCGTTTTGAACTGAACAAGGGAGCTAAAAGAGATAATGCAATTTAAAATAGAGAGAAAAGGGAGAGTTGAGTTTTATTTGAGGAACGACCATTCCTTCTGAAGTTTTGGATCTCTGTTAAAAAGAATTTGAGGAAGAAGGCATTGCAATTTTATACAAATGAAGACTTAGGCATTAAGGAATTATAGTCTGCGTAAGGTACATCTTAGGTGATAGGTTAAGGTAGGATATTAATTTGATTTGACTTAGTACTTAATCGTTAAAATTTAAAATAATATAATTCGCCATTCCGAACTCTTATTCGAGCGCAACAACCGGCGTTTCTAGCGTTATAACACTACTCTGAATAAACTAGGACGGGTTTCGAAGCCCAGTTCGATCATATGGAGAAGATATTAATTTAGATCGATATAAATTTAATTCAAAACAATTAATTCCTTGATAATAAATTATTATTATCGTTTGTATTCAAATAGAATTTCTAATAATTATTTGAACCATTTTGACTCCGTTTGAAATTTCGAATTGAATTATTCCATATTCTCGTATTACGATAATTATATATATATATATATATATATATATATATATATTTGAAATAAATCGTATTTCTATTATTAAATCGATAAAAATCGATTTATATTATCAACTCAATATTTAAAACCATATTAAATATTTAATATAAATCGACCAAAAGTTTGGGTCGTTACATTCTTCCCCCCCCCCCTAAAAAAATTTGTCCCCGAAATTACTAAGGTAGGAAAAGTGCTACAAACCCATTTACTTTTCAAAATACATCTATGTTGTTTCAAAAAATTTAGTTCTACCAAAACTTTTGGTTTCCATTCACATTATACATCATATATATTCATATTCATATTCATTTAACCTGAATAATTTACAGCCAAAATATTTGCATCTAATTCATATTTCATTTAAATCTTTTCAAATTGATTCTACTCAATTTATTCACTTCAATCCATTTAACTTGCTTAAGTTAAATTTTAAATTCCAGAATTCAAATCCCCGGGTTTTCATTTTAAATCCTTTCAAAATCGCATAAATATATATATACATATATTTATTTCCATTCCAAATTCAAACATTCGAATTTTCAAACCAACTTGTTTCCTTCCAAATAAATTTTCATCAAAACTTTTCTAAGGTAGCAATCCATCACTTAGAACTCGAAAATGAACACTGATGATGTTGCGATCATCATTAGAATTATTTTTCCTCCACTAAAGTGAGTTCAGTGCTTTATTACTTTAAAAATCCATCAAAAATGGTTTTTATTCATAAATCCTCTTAAACCAAAGATATATTATTTTAATATACTTCAGAAAAATATTTTCCAACTTTCCAGGATTTAAACTCCAGATTCTAGTTTTAATTCAATTCTAGTTCATCATATTTGTATATAATATTCATATACAAGTTCTATTTGGTTACATATAACCATTCCAATTTTATAATCCCATTTGATTATAATATACCAACCAACACATCCATATATTATTATACTTTCAAAAAATTATTCCTTTTATATCAAAATAGAATTTTGGGTAAAATTATTTGATTTACCCACTTAAAAACAATATTGCGCCAAATTTCTCTGTTCAAGTGTTTAGAAATTCCTATCGACTTCGTGGCATCCTACGATTCGACGAAAATCCATAAACCACTCAACAGACTTTCCAACACAATATAAAACAATTATTATATTAAATAACAAATACGTGCCTTTGTATATATACGCTCAACTCATTTTAGGGTACCACTGACCCTATCTCTAATGAGTAAACCCAACCAAAGCCTAGGTGTTCGCTCAACCTAAGCTCTGATACCAACTATAACGAACCGAATTTCCATACTATCTGAGTTGACTACATACATCACATGTCCAATCCAAATTGTACAGAAATACGAATCATCATGAAATAAGAAGAAAAAGATAGAAGAAGAACAGAAACAACAACATAGAATCTCACATCGCAACGAAACAAAATATAATATATCATAACTTTTGAAATACAAAATTTTAACTATATAATATACAATTATGAAAGTACAACACTTACAACATAGCGGAAATGAAAATACTATATAACGTTGAAGCCTCCTACTCTAAGTTCCTTTAGATAAATCTATACAATCCTGAACTACTCGACTGCCTGTATTAATTTGGGCACCCAAGAGTTTAGGGGAAATATAGAAAATAAACTTTGGGTCAGTCATGGGACTGGTATGAGTAAACAATTTAAAATAGTTTGAGAAAATAAATGATATCTCATAAAACCACGTTGTATAACACAGAATGGTTTTTTTTCCTTATGAGAATCCAAAACACTTGATTTAACTTTCAAATCCTTTTGAAAGAAACGATAGTCGTAAGGCTGACCCACACATAAACACGGATGGTTTTCATCTTACAATAATCCAAAATAATCTTTATATCAAAATTCTTCTGATATTATAATAGTGTCTATCAATCACATCTAAATAATCATTTAGCAGAACGCTTGCATCTAACGCTCTACATACATAGTATATAATCAAAACCGCGAGCAATTATTGAATAATGGATTTCCAACTATGATAGGGTATGGAACCACCTTCCTATAATGTATCTCTAGAGGGGATACACTGGGTTCAACAAGAACATCTTTTAACCCGGCCACACATGACCAACTACTCATTTCGGTTGAGTGTATCGAATGTATATCACCAACGGTTGGGATCAGCAGTCGTTTTCCCGAATGGGACAGCATCGAATAGAATAAAGAATGAAACGAATTTCTCCAGATAGGTGATAATACACTCTAATTAGAAGCTACCCACTTAACCATGCTGCCTGCCCGATTTTTGTCATTTCCCGGTTGTTGAGGCCTGAGGCTATGATTACTTACTTTTCATTGATAACACAATCACTTTGAATGCCACATAGTCAGATCCGTTAATCATTAATTGATTTGCACAAATATATTCCGGATATTATGCTAAGAGAATAAATTCTCCACCACCAGATGTATATTTGTACAGGCCAACATATGCGATCATTGGAAGTACTCTGTCAGACATTTGTCCATACACGTTCGTTCTGGGATTGAACGAAACCGAAGGCGCAATTTCCATTAATCCATCTTAACCAATTTCTACCTAAGATTAACAGAAAAAGCCCTTGCACTTTACTTCGTCTTCGATTATCTTCCTATGATCTGATTTACAACACTACTTCCAAAATGGAGTGGTTCTCGGATAATAATCCAACCGGTCTCTCCATATTGACAACGATAGTGGTCAATACTTCGATAGTTGGTTATTTAACTATCGACGAAAAACAAACATTCATCCAAAGCATCAAACAAATCACAGGGTCTCTTAATTAATATTTCATTAATTAAATCACTTCTTCATTTCCTTACCAATATTTGTTAACCAAATATTTTCAATAATCATCTTGGCCTCTAACGCTATTTGGAAAACATTCCAATATATCGCCTTCTTTTATTTTCTATACTCAGAAAATATATTCTATTTATAATTGGAAAACATTTTAATTTCTTATCTCATTCACGACCATTTATTTCTACACTAAGGAAATATTTATTATTACATTTCCAAATTCAACTTACTTGGGTTAAAGCGATTGTTTGTGTAAAACATCGTTACAAACAACCCAAAATGTTGCATTCAACTAACTCTTATTCAAAGATTGATCTTCGAGATTGAATCTTACTATTTATCAGTTAAAAATTAAACCAATCAAGTAGGGGTATAACTATCTCTCAAACCTTGACTAAAAACGTCCTTAACTTCAAAATAGACAAGACCACTTACCTCGAATAATCAACATCATAAAAACCAATTATTCATTTTTTTTAAACATGTATACGTTTCTCTTTCTATATTTACCAGATTCAATTTATAGATTTCCATTTTGTTTATAATATTCTCTTTTAAATTCCTTTCCTCTTTGAATTCTATATATATATAGTTATATTGATTTCTAGTTATCAATTTTTCTTAAAAATATTCTAACCCCTTAAATTTTCGCAAAATTCCACCAGCACCTCCTTTGTACCGGTCAATAGATCAAACTCCAACTCGCCTCTCTAGGCCCTTTCCATTCAAAAAGAAAATTAAAAAGCCAAGCGGCTTGCCGATTCGGCGCATAAAATCTTATATGGAATTTCAACGTGCACATTTTTGTTGGGCACTTAAATTATAATCTGCATACACTTTACTCCAAACTTGTTTAACATATATCTAACCATTTTTACTTTATGCCAACTCCATCCAATCATTTTTAACTCAGTTCGATAATCTATTTGTTAAGTAGCTCTTTTACCTATTCCACTTTTTATTTGTATATATCACGTTCAAATATATTTTAATTTACTTATTAACCAATAAAATTCCATTTTCAACTCAAGTTCCATATTCGATTTCGAATATAAATTCTCAAATCTCATTCACTTATCCAATGTCCAATTTCGTATCAAACCCGATTAACTAATTATTCTTAAAATTAGTGAATCCTATTAAATAATTAAAAATCAGATTTTTATTTCAAAAATCAGTCCATAACTCCACTTGAGTTCATGTCTATTTTATAACTCAAATTTGATTTTTTTTTTCTAATGAAAATTCGGATTTTTATTTACTTAAAAATCCTTTTATTTATTTAAATAAACCGTTATGGTTTTATAATGGTTATGCGTTGTTTTCTAAAAATTTGATTTTGACATAACTTAAAATCTATAAGATGAAATGCAGAATTTTCTCTTCCATTAGAAAACTATTATCAAATCGGTCCTAACGATTCTTTTTTCAAGGAATTCTAACTTAAATTGAGTTCTATATGCTCAATTGAAGTTCAAAACGCCAATTTACGAACTACCGCACTACGGTGAGTTAGTTTTAATTATAATTAAATATAAACATTAAACTTTGTTTATTTTATAAATTTCAACTTTATTCTTATAAATATTAAATATCAATTAAGCCCATTTACCAAATCCAACTTAATATTCTTGATTAACCCTATCCGTTGATTATTTCATAACTCAATTATAAATTTATTTATAACTGAATCTTCTATACTAAATTCTGGTTCCTTTATAAATAAATTATTTATAAATTTCGATATAATCGAATTCTAATTATATATCCATTGGATTTTCTCAATTCAATTTATTTTTTGAATTCCGAAATAAAATGAATCGTTCTATTTCAAACCGTTTTCCAAATCGCTTTTAAATTCATACTTGAATTTAAACGTCTAAATTATCTAATGATAATTTATTTTACTAGATTTATAAACATCGTTTATAAATCCAACTTCCTTGTTTTATATATTAAAACAAGTTTCATTTCAAAATTTGTTTGGAACTCAATTCCTCTTTTATTCTGAATTTTGGAATAAAAACCCAATTCTTTCTTTGGGATATTTTATTATTTTAACTTATAATAAAATATGGAATTTATTTTCATAACTTATTTTAGTTTCTATCGAATACTATTTAAATGTCTTATTTGGGAATAATTTATTTTATAAATCCGACATAGTCGAATTCAGACATAAATCCTATGGATTTATTCAATTTAATTTCCATTCCGAACATCGGAATAAATTTCATCATTTAATATTTAAAACGGTTTCTCAATTCTCACTTTAAATTCACATTTGAATTTAAGTATTCATATTATCCAATGATAATTTATTTCCCTTTATTTATAAACACCGTTTATAAATTCATTTCAATTCCCAACATTATCCAATTAAATTTATTCCATTTAATTTATTAACACCATTTAAATTTATTACTCGTTTTTATTTCTAGTCCATTCGAAATTCAAATTCTATTTTAGAAAAATAGATTTTCCATTTTAAATCTCAAAACCCCTTTTCATGATATTTTTATAAATCAACGTATAGGCCTAGTGATATTCAACCAATCAAAACACTCAAATTATCAACCATAGGTTTTCTAACACATCATATATGATAATATATATATATATATATATATATATATATATATATACGAAAACAAACAATAATAATATTTTTGAGGAATCCAGTTGGATCCCTCCAACCTGTTTTACTACATCCACATACGTTAGCCAACATTAATAATACCCATCCTGCTTCGAGGCAGGATATCGCGGTATAAAAGGTCATCCACTATCATATTGTGGGGCGCATAGGGTCATCCGCTAATGATACTGAGGGCATCCGTTAATGGTACTGTGGGAAATATCCAATCACCAATATATATAATAGCCTCCAACACCAAGCCTAAATAACTAATATATTTAATAACCACAATTTATAAATAAATAGCAATGCAACCAATCAACCAACAAACATTATATAAATATTTGTATTAAATAAAAATTCGATTATAATAAATAATAATCGAACTGGAGAGTGAGTTTACTCACCATAATTTTATTTTCAGAATATCCCAATTTAAATTAAATCGAATACCATTCGATTTAAATTAAATCCCAGTCAACGCTGATAGACACCAAATGAATTCCATATTAAAAGATCGGCAAACTATGGATTCTATTTTATGATTTACCCACTTTATATAAATTAAATACATTTTATTATATGATTTTTGATTATATAAAAATTAAAAGAATTAGATAAATAAATTGTTAAGTTAATTACCTTCTAATCACGTTTAGGAATTCCCGATTTCGAATCAACTTCAGGATTTGGAACCCGAACCAACCTCATTACCTAAACCTAAAAATTTATCACCATTTAGATTTTACACTAATTAAACCCAAAAATTAGAATTTATTTATTAAAAAGGATTACCCTCAATTTCAATTTACTGTCATCATCAGTTCATCCCATTCACCACATCCGCCAATCTCGAGTGTTGCGACCAACTATTGATCGACCCTTCCATTACACAGTTCATCACCCAAACATATGAACCCACTCAACTTCATTTCAAAAATAATAATAATTCACAGACTAATCTTCCATCAATAGTCCCTTTTTCAAACCTGGATATCCATTTTTGAATCGCAACTTCAACATTTGCTATGCTACAAGAAGCGACAGTAAATTGCATTGAATCCACATCGAAGTTCCAAACTAGTTTGATTGACCCCCTTCCTGCTAGGATCACAATTTGTATTATCATCTCTTCTCCAGTTTTCACGAAGCCAAATCTTGACCTTTCTCACCACCGATGCCTTCTTCCAGGTCGTGAATTTACAGCGCCTTCCCCTTCTTCAAAATCGAATGCAACACTATCTTTGTCGAACGTTCACAGAACCCTTGCAACTGCAAGCCTTGTATTAGACTCTGCACTCTCCTTTGAAGGTCAACCTTATAGAAAATCGCACTACTAATACCTAACCCAAAATTACGCACACGAGTCTTCGAATTTCATGAATCCGTTTTTATTTGATTTTTGGGATTGAATTCGAGAATAAAGAGAATCCACCATTTTTATTTTATTATTTTTGTTACTGAAGGATTTTCGTTCTGAACTGAACGAGGGAGGTAAAACAGATTTTGCGATTTAAAATAGAGAGGAAAGGAAGTGTCGAGTTTTAACTGAGGATCGACTATTCCTTCTGAAGTTTTGGACCTCTGTTAGAAAAAATTGAGGAAAAAGGCATTGCATTTTTATACAGATAAAGACTTAGGCCGTAAAGAATTATAATCTGCGTAAGATACGTCTTACGTGATAGGTTAGGGTAGGATATTAATTTGATTTGACTTAGTACTTATTGGTTAAAATTTAAAATAATATAATTCGCCATTCCAAACTCCTATTCGAGTGCAACAACAGGCGTTTCTAGCGTTATAACACTATTCTGAACACACTGGGATAGGTTTCGAAGCACAGTTCGACCATATGGAGAAGATATTAATTTAGATCGATATAAATTTAATTCAAAACAATTAATTCCATGGTAATAAATTATTATTATCGTTTATATTCAAATATAATTTCTAATAATTATTTGAACCATTTTGACTACGTTTGAACTTTCGAATTGAATTATTCCAGATTCTCGTATTACGATAATTATATATATTTGAAATAAATTGTATTTTGATTATTAAATCAATAAAAATCAATTTATATTATTAACTAAATATTTGAAACCATATTAAATATTTAAAATAAATCGACCAAAAGTCTGGGTCATTATATTTTATTATTTAATTAAAAATGCGGGGTGTTACATACAAAATCCAACAAGAAATAAAAAAACCAGCATCATCCAAACCAGCATACAAATCATCATCCAAACCAGCGTCTGAACCAGTAACAATATATACAACCCATCACAATGTACTATACAAACCCTCACTCACTCAAAGCGTGTACGTACATAACAACAAAACATGACAAATCATACCTCAAATCACATATCGTTCCCTCTAGAACCACCAAATGAAGGCAACCATACATACTACTCTATAAAATCTGCCAAACATTGGTTCAGCTTCTCTATGTATATGTCACGACGATGATCACTCTCCTTAAGCTTGGCGATCTGAGCTCATTGTTGTGTGGTCTTCGCTTTGCCTTAGGCCCTTTAATATGACGACCCCATTTCCCGTACAGATGGAGACAAGGGTTATGTTTGGAATATAACACAGAAACAGATAATAGCAGAACAGAATTAAATAAATACACCAGATAATGAACAATAGAATATACTGGATAAACGTATATTCATCAGAGTTACACAATATACAGGATCATACTTAGTACAAATACAGTTCAGCTATATATAATTGTCTACAGCGGAAACAAACAAAATATGTACAATAGGAGCTGAACAACATAAAAAGAGATAAATAATGGAATCCATCTTCAGCTCCAACTATCCAGAAAGAGCCAGCTAAACCTGAATACGAGGCTGTCCGTGTAGAAAAAGGGGCACCCGAGTTTGAAAGTGAAACAAACTACGAGTCAGTCATGGGACTGGTATGAGAAATCTACTCAACACATTTATAATATGGCTAATCACAGGACCACGCCACTTTCGTGGAACGGGTTGACTCCATTGGATTGCCAGTGCTTTAAAAACAAATCTTTCTTTTAAACCACGCAATGCTTTTTATAAAAATGAAGCCATTATAAGACTCAGTTCCCATCACACAATGCAACGCAAACCGGAGGATAGAGTTTTACCTTATAATGGCCAAAATATGCTTGATACGAATAAAACACAAGCATTTGATATTACTACTAGTGTTTATATGTTTCAAAAACAATTTCAAATCATAACTATCAATCATAGACGGCATGGGTACCATATATCATGTCGCAATATATATATACAATCAAAACCGCACAGTCACGTATTTGGAAATTGGATTTCCGTCATAAACCAAGGCAAAAGATAGTCCTTACCGAATTCGAGACAATCTAGCCCATGTTTCAGGAACAGCCGCAACTGCCCCCTGGATCGTCAGGGCCGGTCCACCGATGTGGATTATTATGCCTGAACACTAGGTCTCCCCACCCTATGGGGCGTAAATGAGCCAACGAATGACTCCATCGGTCCCGGATCGACCGATCTATCCGAGGCGCCTCACTATCCATTATCCACATAAGTAAAATGTCAGGCCGTGTAAAAACACCGACACAACTCCTAGCTAGAAAGAAACGCATGCCCTCCGTGAGGTCCTTCTCCCGTTTCTGGTCCATACCGGGGTGTGAGGCTCGCGAATTCACGTAATACACAAAGCTATGCCACACAAGCGGTGCTTTGATCATCACCACAAGACTTTGCTTTTCAACAGAAGCCTTGATCATTTGCCACTTAGGCATGCCACACTAGCAATTCATGTCATGCGACTGATGTCCATCGATATACAACCTCTGAGCTCGTGCGTTTCAGAGAAGGGCGTTAAGCAAAAGAATAAATTCTCCGCCGCCAAACAGATGTATATTCAATAGAGATCAATCAACACAGAATAAAATCCAATGTCAGACACACAGTCCATTTACAAGTCCGTTCTGGGTTTGAATGAAACCGGAGGCACTAAATACCTCGCATATTCATCGATTCCCACGTACGTCTGGACAATCACCACTAATTATCCATATTTCGGGATGCCTCCCAATCAGGTTCTCAGTTACCATCCAAACGAGGTGAAGATCGGTCTTTAACCCCCGTCTTCATCTTCGACTTCTTATCGTCGATTCAGTTATTCAGAATGGGATAAACCCGGTCTTTTTGAGCAACTCGCGTATATAATAAACAAGTGCAATACTAACATACATATGCATCATTTCAATTCATTAGTCACTAACCGTCAATTAGTAAGAGAGCGATTCCCCCAAATATTAACCCCGAAGGCCAATACCCAAGAAACCATTCGACTTAGCCAACCTTCAGTTAATTTCTAAATTTCACATCCATATCGTTTATAATATTTTATAACGATTTATCGCTATTTTTATTTATTTTAAAAATAGCCAATTTATTCAAAACGACGCTTCGGGCCATAACGCGGCCGTGGCGCTGTTTTTCTCCAGATTTGATTTACACATATCTGAAAATCTAACTGTTGGATCTTCACAAAATTTACATCATTAGAAAGATCTTTTCAAAACGAATCCAGCGGTTCCAGTTTCGGGAAAATCCGAAGGTCGGATCTCCCAGTATAATCGTTTGAATTTTCGATTTCAAAATACGAACTGCAGCGTCGTTATTCGATTAAATATAATTATATTTATATATATATAAATATAATCGATTCTGGCGCTGTTTTTCTTCAGATTTGAATTAAACATTCCAGAAAATCCAACCGTTTGATTTTTACAAAGTTGGTGCCGTTGGAAAGATATTTCCAAAGAGAACCCAACGGTTGACATTTCAGGAAAATCCGATGGTCGGATCTCCCGGTATAATTGTTTGAAATCACGGTTTCAAAATACGAACTGCAGCGTCGTTATTCGATATATTTCAATTCTATTTATATATATATCGATTCTTCGATTTCAAAGCTATATTCTTTTCATACATTTGATAAAAATGATATTTTTATCTAACTGTCTTCTATTTCAACACTTCACTATATTTAACAATTCATGTATATAATAAAAATGTGATTTTTATTGTAAAACAATTCATTTCAAAACACTATTATTTTATATAGTTCATATAGGTAATAAAAATAGGATTTTTATTATAAAACAATTTCTTTCAAAAGGAGATTATTTTATATAGTTCATATAGATGATAAAAATGTGATTTTTATATTTAAAACACGAACACCATTCAATATATGAATTTTAATTCAACGAATGAATATCGATTCAACACATGAAGGTTTTCTATTCAACGAATAAATATAGTTTCAACAAATGAAAATAATTCAAATACATGAATATTATTCAAAATTTCGGCAGCATAACGACAGGGTAGTTAAAACCGGGACCGTCCCTAGTACGACTCCTCGCTCTACCTTAAAACCTCGCGGTTTTTGACAATGGGGAATCATGCATCTAGTTCGCGCGCAGGCGACATGTATATTTATTTCATTTCCACAAACTAATCCTATGTGGTTTCAACCAAATATTTCTCAACCACAAATGGGTATTTTCCAACCACAATCAATCAATATCAACCACAAACAATTCCAATCAACCATTCGCTATCAATCAATTTTCACACCAATCACAACCAATAAATATCGTCCATGGTTTGTGGACGAGGGGAGTATGTATATATATATATATATATATATATATATATATCAATTCACTTCTATTTCAGCACATATATAATTTTTACAACGCATATAGAACTTATACATCGAACGTACAACTTATACAACGCTTATACAAGAGGTGTACAATGCTTATATAACTCATACATCGACTATATAATTTATACATCGTCGTTTTCCATATCGTTTATAAATTAGAAATCTCACATTGGGTTCCACTCCACCAAAAATAGCAGAAGGTTCAGAAAAATATGCGGTCTCTTCTAGAAGGTAGAAGACGTCCACACGAGTCCATTGTCTCTTGTTTCACTGAATTTCGTCAATACACGAAAAAGATATGATTTTTCAAAGTTTGCAACGGTTTAAAGGTGTTAAAACTGTTGAAAATATATATAGCCGTACCTCAGCTGAAAGGTTCAAAACTAGGTTTGGATTTATCTCAAAATCCGTGTAGCCATTCGTCGATCGGCCTTTGCAGCGTCGAACGGGGAGGAGAGAGCTTCCAGCGCAGGGGGGTGACGGCCAGTTCGATCGTCGGAATCGTGGTCGGCAGCGAAGTGAAGGCGGCGACTTCTCGGCGTCCGTTCTCCCGAAATACACAATGAAAAAATCGAAACCAGGTATGGATTTGAAGATCTCGAGGAGCTCTACAAAATCTTCAACTGGAGGAGGGGCTAATTTTGCGTGGATTGATCGGAAGGTGGACGGGAAGATTTGAACGTGTTTCCGCCTTCTGTCGAACTTCGGGGAGAGAGAAAATAAATTTTCTGACCAATGATATTTTTTTGTTTATTTATATATTTTAAAAATCCGAAAATACCCTCTTTCACAAACGAACACCAATTCAAACCCAACGACCGTCGTCCCTAGCGTTTTACCCCCATTCTGAACACAATGGGATATGTTTCGTAGGCCCATTCGACTGTTTTAGTCAGTTTCCATTCAATTTAAAATATATAACATTCAATATTCGATTTGAACGTACATTTCAATTTGCCAGGGCCACAAACTGATTCGAAAAATTCCAGAAAAATAAATCTAGCTATGTTTTGACAATACGGTCCCAACAAAACTAGTTTCGTCGAATTCTGAGACTGTTTGCAAAAAGGCCCATTTCTGGTCGATCCAATTTAACTGTAATTGACCAAAACACGTTTTCATTTGCCACGCTCACATATTAGCTTCAAAAATTATGAAATATGAAACCTAGCAATAACTTCACATCCCGGATCCAACAAAAGTGGTTTCGTCGAATTCCGAGGTCGTATGCAAAATGGCCAATTTCACGGGCTATATAAATTCCATAGCGACCTTTCTGAAAATTCATTTGGCCATAACTTTTGCTTTCCGCTATGAAACTTCGATTTTTCAGATTCGTTAGAAAGGTATTCACTAACAGATTTAAATATTTTTGGTTTCACTCAAATCCGTTTTGTTTTGCACCTGGTACAGTCTGACAAAGTTTGAATTCAATTTTTGAAACTGCAGCGCCATTTCAGGCCTTGTTTATAATTAGAATTAATTATATTCATTTTCAATTGTCGATTCAAACTCACTTTTCATCGCTATTATTTAAAATATTTATTTTAAATATTTAAAATCCATTATTTTAGCCAATTTAAATTTTTTAAATTGGTTCAGATTTTCCGGGTCATTACATTTAATATGCCTTCTGAGCTGTCTTTACCTGTAAACAAATATAAACTATCATAATTTCCAACATTACAACCGCTATTCATGTAAATACCAGTTTCCATTAAACTATCATGGGAAATATAATATATGTTTACTATGATCAATATTTTTTATATAAACAACATTAATAGTTTAGCATTTTTTATCAAAAAATCATATCTCCAAAGTTTTTTCTTGATCAAACATTCCTTTTATCCAAAAAAAAAATCCATTTTTCAACCACAAATGGAATTTTATGTTGGAAAACGATAAATAGAATGGAAGAAATCTAGATTGTTTGGAGGAGTATCAATCCAATCAATTAGTAAGCAAGGCGGGATGTTCTCCAATCAATTCGAACTTAAACATGAGCACATAAAGAACATATCTAGGTGCAACATTTAGCACATTCAAAACAATATCATGTTTGCAGGAATCATATAGATTAAAATTATTTAAAGATCATGTATAAGCATAGCAACTGCTTTGAGCATATACCAAAATAAAAGTTTTAAAATTTAATTAAAATTACCGCTTAGACCCCAAATCCATAGCACCTGTTGTAGGTCTGTGGATCCATGATATCCTCAAAAATGGCATCCTCCTCGTTAGTAGTCAAATCAGCTCGTCCAGTGTGCTCGAGTAGTTGTGCCCGTGCTTGCTGGAACTTTTGCTATTATGCAAAATACAATCAAATGTAGATTACATTATTTTTAATTATATTATACTTACGTAGGTGGAATTTTTTTTATCATCATGATCCTAAGAGTATGAGACTTGAACGTGTACTTGAATTGTCGGTATGACTTATCGCATGGATACGAGTGAAAATATCCCAATAGGACACAGGTGCACCACGCTCTCTTTCCTCAAATATGCACGTACAAGTATATGTATTATATACTGATATACTATCTATATTTTAATGACGTAGAACTTAAAATCTAAAATTGTAATAATTCTTTATGTTAATTAATAAATTTACCAAGTCCTAATGGTGATGCTGGAATGACTTGGAACCACCACAAAGTGTGATGGGGTTCTTTTCTCCTATTTGTTGAATTCCTCTCTGGCTCCCTTTGCAAATTTAAGTAAGAAAAACGTTTTATAGTTCTAATTTATGTATTAATTTCATAGAACAATTTAGATTGAATATCTAGTAAATTTATCTGAAATTCCTCAATGTCCCACAATTTGACTCAATCACCCCATATAGCAGTGCCCATCCAATTTTGATTCTTCCTTGCTTTTTTGAGGCCAACTACCATTTCCCTATAATTCTTTGTGATTTTTCAGTTGCGTTGTATGAGAGTAAGATTGACCTCTTGAAGGTCCACTGCACCCTGCATGTTTAAGAAGATAAAAGTTATACTTTTGCATAAATAGTATAAACATGAATTGATATAACGTGTTCCTTATAAACATGACAATCTATATAAATAACATAGCAATGTATAAAGCGTTCTATAAATAACATGGCAGTGTCCTATAAAGTTTTCCTTATAAACATGAATTGATATTTAAACTTTAGAAGTAAGATATACAATAAATCAATGTGCATGACTACATAATGTAATAAATGATATACCATAATTTTGTAAATTCACACTTACCAAGAAGTCCTACCAAATGGTCTATCTTACGTTATCTCAAATCTTTGACCACTTTGGCCAACATGTAGTTATGCGACTTATTTATGTCTACCGCGAGATACCAAGAACTGTACCAGACGACTCTAGTTCAAAACCACTGTGTTAAACAGAAAAAACATTTAATATTTCATGGCTACTATATATATAATAGATTGTACAAAATTGAAATTTAATTTATAAACTTAATACTTACCCTCTGTTGGATTTCGGCTGCAACTACACCACATGACACGCTAGCTCCTGTGATGGGCTACTTCCATCACCACCCACTGGAGGAGGATAGTCCCTTTCTGAGAGGAAGAGAGAAATCCGTAATGAGAAGAGGTACGTCTACGGGATGACATATATATAGTACCTATTACAAACATACATTATGGAAGAACATTAAAAGGCTGTGTGAAACATACATTATGGCAGAACATAAAAGGACTATGTGATACACATCATATTAGCATAACATACAAGTTTCAATGAGAAGAATATAACGTTATAACACCGAAATTACCTTTCCAAAAAGTAGATTATTAATCAGTCCTCGTCATTTTCGGATCCAGACTCTGTTTCATACTCTATATTTTATTCTTCTGCGGTCTCAAATGCTTTAATTAATGCTTTTGATTCATCGTTTAGGGTCCAAAATTGATTCAATCGTCGGATAATATTATTCCTCTATTTTCCTCGATATTAGCTTAGTAAGCTTGTTCATTGGGAATATCGTACTTATAATAATGCGAAGTATGTTTTATTTCAATAAGATTATCCTTTGGGTGCATGTTGATTCCAGAACCAGAAACGTTGCTGAACCAGTTGCATTTAAACAAATATGCTTCTTCCGCAGGTCTTGTGAAATATTTCAATTGAAAAAACTGGGTTAGCAAGCCATAAAAATTATTTATAAGATTGTTGACATCAACAGTTGGTCGTTTGTGACAGTCAACCCCCAATCGTGTGTAGAACACACGAGTAACAAGCACAGAGTATAATAAAGTAAACAAAACAGGGGACACACAAGACTTTGTATAGTGGTTCGACAAAGATGGTGCCTATGTCCACATTATATATATATAGATCTTCTTTTGATTACAAGTACAACACTTTTTCTATTTGAAGAAAGAAGGAGAATTGTCTATTTTTGGAGTTAGTCGTGGAGTTTGATCTTGAGAAAGAAAGCTCTTCCCCAAAAGTTGAAGTGGAGAAAAGAAGGTCCCTTTCTATTTTGAGTATGGAGGTATTTATAGGTGAAGAGAGGAGCTGGCTAATTTGCAACGTGGCTTTCCTCTTTTGCGGAGCTTAGGCTAGTGGGGATCGATCATTTGAAGTAGTTGCAATGGTGGGACCCGGTCTACTACTGATTAATAGTATCCTCGAAAATTATGGCTTACGTGGCACTCGAGATGAGGTGTATCAAAAGTAGAGGTTTGGCTGAAAGTGGTTGATTGCCTTTAATGCCTTGAGAATCGGGCTAATGAATGACTTGTCTAGATATTTCCACGTAGATCCGGAGATATCTGATCGTTCCAGCCTTTCAGAAAATGTTTAACTCGGTCGGTCTGGGAGACCGATTATATCGGGGCATGAGCTGTCATTGCTCAAAGAAAACTAGCTAAGGCCAAATCTTTTCTTGGATTTCTGAAGAAGGAATCGACCGATGGGGTCGATCAATGTTGTTTCATTAGTCTTTTGACATTGGTCTTCGATCCATTGAACCATGACATCTTTTGCCAAAAACTAGGTCAACACTTTACCCTTTAGAATACATCTTTCTTGATAAAGGAGGTGTGTTTTGAATGTTGAATCCAAGCTCAATATGCGGATAGCTATGGTTGCGCGGAACCATATTAAGGCCATAAAATTGGCAATGGTTATATTAAGACCAGAATACTGACGATCGGTGTAGACCGTATTAAGGACGAAAAACTTACAACCATCAAAGATCGTATTAAGGCCGACAATGCTATGACAGCTTCCGTCGCAAGATCCAACACCTGTAAAGATTATGGGGACCATTCTCGGTTTAGAGATGGCTTTAGTCTTGATCGGGCGAGTATCAACCATACTCGGCTTTAAGGAGTTAGCGAGCAGTTCTAACACTTGGCTTAGAGAGGTGGCGAGTATTATCCATACTTGGCTTATGGATATGGCGAGTATTATCCATATTCGTCTTATGGAGATGGCAAGTATTATCCATACTCGACTTTGGCAAGTGTTAACCATGCTCAGCTTATATAATTTTATCCGTACTCGGCTAATGAAGTCGGACGCATGCGGTGATGGGTAAGTGATATTTGTAAAGTTTTGGCGAGTGGAGAGCGCACTCGGCTTAGAAAAGGGGCGAGTATAAGTCATACTCGGCTTATAGAAATCTGACCATACTAGTCTCAGGGAGTAGGCTTAAATATGGTGGCAAGCATTGACTGTGTGTTACAAACAGTGGCTTAGCACTGATCATATTCGGGTCGGCGAGCGTCAGCCACGCCCGGCTTAAATCATTCAAATATAATTCAAGTTTGCAAAAGAAATTTTATTGATGCTAAAGAGCTATTACAAGGAAATGAAAATAAATTCAAAATAGGCGATAACTGAATCTAGAGCACGCCTAGGAGCTAAATCCTAACCCCGTGCGTGTGTACTTCATCATACCCATTTTATTGAGAGAAAAAAAGCATTTGTAAGAGAAAATCTAAATCCTATTAATTGATGATGATGCCGCGATTGCTGGGATCATGGTGCTTTTCGTTTCTAGGAGCTTGAGGATCGTCCTGAGGAGCTTGGGCAGAAGGTTGTGGTGACAAGGCCTGTGTGGACTTCTTGACATACTCGGGTAGTTCCCCCCGCCTGACCCTATCCTCGATGAGATCGTGCAGGTGCCTGCATTCATTGGTGTTATGACCGGTGATGTTGTGAAACATGCAATGTTTTCTAGAGTCGAGCTCTTTATGGGTCGGCTCTCTTCGAGGAGGTTTTGGGAAAGGTAGAGATTCTCGTACGTCAAGGTAGATGTCAAGCAGGGAAGAATTGAGCTTGGTGTACGGATCATGCTTATTCTCTCTCCAGGGTCGTACACTGCGTTCATTCTTTTCCAAGGCCTTTTCTCTTCCTTTATTCTGGCTATTGGTATTGGATGGACCTCTATCTTTGGCAGTAAGCACCTCGAGGCTCTCCATTTCAATGCTGATGTCTTCTTGTCGAAGGAATCGCTCAACATAGGCATAGAAGTTATCAATGTCCTTGGGAGGATCCCTGGTTAAAGACATCGTGAATTCTGATTGGTTCTGAACACCTGCAATGGCGGACATAAGCACCATCGATGGTTCAGGTTGATCGGCTGATGCTTCGACCGCGTTGAATCTTTCAAGGAAAGACCGGAGTGTCTCTCCCGGTCGTTGCTTGATGGAGGTCAGAAACATGACACTCTTTGGTCGAGAGATATGGACTCTGAATTACTTGATGAAGCGGGTGACCAACATGTTCCAACTGCTGATTGACTTCGTTGTTAGCTGCCGAAACCACATGTCGGTTATGTCTATGAGGAAGAGTGGGAAGCACTTTGCCATAACATTGGTCGGTGCAGAGATTACTTCCATCTGGCGCATGTATCGCATGAGATGAATGGTCGGATCGGTCCGGTCATTGTAAGGTTCTATGGTCAGGAACTTGAAGTTTGGGGGATTTCGGGAGTTTCTAATTTCCCTGATGAAGGGGGTGCGGTGGGTATCATCTATATCCCTTGGAGAAGAAGTTCCCTGGGTGAAACGTTTGATAATACTTGCAAGCTGGCTTCCATCTCCGAGGAGCCATTGCCATGAATCCATCTCTACATTCGGAAGGACTCCAGTACTAGGGTCAACCGAAAGCATGCTCGAAAGGGTGGCCATTGGCTGGGCTCGACCTCTGAGAGTTGAGTGAAGGTGGGGGCGAGGGTCCATCGTAGTTGTTGGTTCTGGGTAGACTGATGCCTCTTGAACCTGATGAGAATTGGTCTTAGCCATGCCTGTAATGGAAGGTCCCAGCTGATCCAACATAGCTTGTGATGTTCGGGGATCTCTAGTGCCCTCACCTGAAACGATGTTAGAAGGGTTTATGGTAGCGTTTTCCTCTGCCATGGTAAGAACTGGTATGGTAGAGTGATCTTCCTGGTTCGAAGGGAAGGCTCCACCGGCTCTTCGTTGGAGGGGAAGAGGCATAAGACGAGTCTGTGGTAAGACGTTGGGTTGTAATGGGAATGGCACTGATCCCGGTCGACCCAGCTGTTGTTCGGTTGATCCAGGTAGTTGGATTGTTCCCTGGAGTCGAGGCAAAATGGTCGAACAACCTAGATCTTGATCGCGGGCCTTCTGTGAATCTGTAGCTGCGGACGCGCTGGTCACTGGAAGCGATACTCCTGGCTATGATCGGTTGGTAATTGAAGTCGAACCAGGAGGAAGCAAAGGTATGGCCTGATCTGCGGCTTGTATTTGTGCAGACCGAAGATCAGTTGTTGCCCCGGCTTCGCCCGGTGGAGGAATTGATGTTGAAGCATTAGATCGCTTTTCCATTCAAGCGAGGAGGTTATTAATCAACGGATGTTGTTCGAGGAGTTTACCCTGAGATATCATCTGGCCTCTGAACTCGGCCATAATCTTTTACATGTCATCCCGGATAAGATATCGGGACACGTCTTCATGAGAGGAGGCTTCCTGAGTTGCTTCTGTAGCATTTATTTCAACTGCATCAGCGTTTGCGGGGTGAGAAGATGTTGTGTCCTTATTCTTCTTGTTCGCCATGGATCAGAGAATGTTGAAGGTCATGGGGTATGTCGGTGCGTGCCCCTACCTGGCACGCCAAAATGTTGACATCAAAAGTTGGTCACTTGTAACAGTCAACCCCAAATTGTGCGTAGAACACATGAGTAACAACCACAGAGTATGATAAAGTAAAGAAAACAGGGAACACGCAAGACTTTTTATAGTGGTTCGGCTATGATGGTGCCTAGGTCCACTTTATATATATTGATCTTCTTTTGATTACAAGTACAACACTTTTTCTATTTGAAGAAAAAGGGAGAATTAGCTATTTTTGGAATTAGCCATGGAGTTTGAGCTTGAGAGAGTCTTGCCCAAAAGTTAAAGTGGAGAAAAGAAGGTCCCTTTCTATTTTGAGTATGGAGGTATTTATAGGTGAAGAGAGGCATTGAGTGAGTTGCAACGTGGCCTGCCTCTTTTGTGGAGCTTGGACACGTGGGGCTCAATCATTTGAAGCAGTTGCGGCGATGGGACCCAGTATACTGTTGATTAACAGTATCCTCGAAAATTGTGGCTTACATGGCACTCGAGATGAGGTGTATCAAAAGTAGAGATTTGGCCAGAAGTGGTTGACCTCCTTTAATGCCTTGAGAATCGGGCTAATGAATGACTTGTCTGGATATTTCCACGTAGATCCGGAGATATCTGATCGATCCGGCCTTTAAGGAAATATTTGACTCGGTCTATCTGGGAGAGCGATAATACAGGGGAATGAGATGCCGCTGCTTGTAGGAAACTGGCTCGGGCTAAACCTTTTGTGGGATTCTGAAGAAGGAATCGGCCACTGGGGTCGATCGATGCAGTTTCATGAATCTTTTGACTTTGGGCTTCGATCCGTCGAACCATGAAATATTTTGCCAAAAAGTGGATAAACAAAGATCATTTGGATTAACGCTATCTTTAACAAATACACCAATATTGTTAGTTAAATTTTCAGCATCATTTTCTTTAGTATTAAATTTATATCCACTGACGAAAAATATTGGATAAGTCCTGACTTTCCATTTTGGTCCCATGGCTAAATGTTTCAATCCTTCATCTACTACACAATTTATCATATTAAAAACATAATTTGAAAACCAAGTAGCAAAATCTTTGCCGATATTGCCATTTGGATGTTGTAATTCGTAAACACTGCAATTATAGAACAAATATTGCATTATAATTTAAATAAATTTGTGCATATTTGTATATATGCATATGAAGATGATATAAATGCATTACAATGAATACAAGTATATTACGTAACAAACGATGCAACTTCAGCACAGTGGAGAGGAATATATGTGTGTGCTACATTGTAATCTCTACCATCCAACCATACTTCCACACATTTACCAACAGGTCGACCATGTTTTAAAAAATTAAATAAAGTCACTTGACAATCATCTTGGTCAACGCCTTTATTATTATGCATAACACTTTCAAATGATATGTTCACATGGTCATTAAAATGATGAGAGAAGAAAACAAAGCTTCTTCTTCGATGTATGACCTACAAACCGAGCCTTCAACTCGAGATTTCCATCTCACTTTTTTCTTTAAATGATTTAAATACCTATGAAGAATTATTTCAAATTAATCTTTTTATACATTTGATTACACTAATATTTTATGAAACAAATAATAATACCTATCAAATTGATACATCCATCTATATTGCACGGTCCCTTGATGACGTGCTTCAAATGGAAGATAAATAATGAAATACTCCATTACATTAATAAAACCTAGACGAAATATGTTCTCTATTTTGTAGAGCAATATATGGATTTCTTTATCAAGTTTACATAAGCAGAGCTCATTCACATGTACACACATGTTCAAAATTTAATTAGCTAACAGTACGTTATATGAAATTAAATACATTTTTGACATTTTCTAAAATACATAAACTAAAGTACGCTTAGACACACTAAATAACCCGAACAAGCCTAAAAGCGCTAAAATATCCAACTCATATGCACACTACACTATTATCACACAAACTATAAACTTGCAGTACTTAGGTTAACAACAATAACTAGGCTTTAATAAACTACACTACGTGTACAAGAAGGGAATACAAACATGTAAATTAAACAACTAACCCTAAATTAACAAATTTAATTAAATAGGGTTTAGAGTTAGTACTTGTTCTAGAGGAGTGCATGAGGTTAAAGAGGAAGGGAGGGAGGTTTCCAATTTTTAGGGAAGCTAAAACAGGGCTGGAAGGCAGCGGGTGGCAGAATTTGGATAGGAGGAAGAGATTTGGGTTAATCTGGGGAGGGAAATAGAATAAGGAAGAAGGTCTCGGCTGTTCGCGTGTGATTTAGCAATGGCTACTAACAGTCGCAAACAACAATTTATCAATGGTTTTCAATGGCTTACAACAAACATTTTAACTTCATAAAAGAAAATCCCATAATGAACTAGCCATTGAGAGTTGTTGCTATGTTGAAATTGCTGGTAGTTGCTTCACACCGTTGGTGCATAATGTTTGCTTAGTAGTGCATATACGTCAATATCCCATATCATGAGCTTTACAACATCGTTTAATCATAATTACGCCTTCTCGAAGGTTGCAAAAACGTGTGGTTTATATATTGAAAATTCTTGGTTTAAGCAAATAAGATTTATAAACAATTTGGAAATCGACTAAGTATTTTCTTTAAAAACGACTTATATATTAAAAATATCGTATACTATATGTTCTTGAGATGGTTTATTTTAAAAATAAATCCAATAAAAATCAACTTTATCTTAAAGCGATAAAAAAATTTATGTTTATAAATTACTTCTGCAAACATTCTATAAAATTTTCACAGTGTCACAAACACATGACAGCATGAAAGCAATACACAAAACCAACGCAAAACTACAAATCCAAAATGCAGATTTTTAAAACGTTAGCTTGTCCAAATAGGAAGCCTTTCAAAATTAACAACGAAATCTAATTTAAAATCAACAAATGAACATGAAAAACTCGGTTGGATTTATAAAATATGCATGTCAATTCATATGCAAAATTTAAAACTGTTACAAAATAAGCAGAGGGAAAAGTTACACCCCCAGGTCTGAAATCTTCTCTGGATTCAACTTTCAGGAAAGTTTTGAATGACTGAACGATCTTGAAATGTTCTGAAAATTGATATGCATAAACAAGAACAACATATCTTTCAATTGGAAAATAATCACTAAATTTCGACATGATATGAAAAACATATGAAATCTCAAATTTGGACACAGGCCATGTTGAATTCTGACCAGGTCTGAAATATTTTTTAGATTCAACTTTTAGACCAGATTTAAATATCTAAACGACATCACAATGGTCTAAAAATTTACAGGCATGAATACAAACGTTTCAAACTTTATAATGCAAAAATATTCATGCAAATCAGATCAAAATTGAAGAAAATATAGTGCCCCAAAATTGCACCTGGGCGCTGTTATCACCTATTATCAAAATCCATGTCTAGAAGGCAATTTTCGCAAAAATAATGTGTTGGGTAAACCAATAGAGTGTGTGGGTTAACTCTTATGAGGTATGGGTTAACCCATAATGATGGTGGGTCGATGTATAGTACATAGTTTGTTATAGGTACAACTCTTGCTTCGTGTTCAACTTCTAAATCAGATCCAAGTATTCAAATGACCTCTAAGTGAGATGAAATTTTGCATACTCAAACTAGATTAACATGAAAATCAATAGGAAAAATAATTTCATCATGTCATCATATGCAGCCCCAAACATGGGCTCGGGCCATGTTTTGCTGTTGTTTGAACGAGATAAGTTACAATGAAGGAATTTTGACAAAACCAATCCTAAACTCAGCATTTTTAACTAGATTCAAGGTAAAAAAGTGTTTGGGGAACGTCACCTTAGTTTTGCATCAAAGAAGGATAGAAATTAGCTTGAAATCAGATCAAAGATGATGCTTTGGCCTCTTTCTTAAGCTTCAGAACCTGTAGAACAATCTACAAACACATGCAATAGATTTTCAACACATAGTAATATAAATTTAAGAACCTGAGATGAAATGAGACCAGTCTTGTAGTTTTGATAGATTACCTGTTAGCACTTTATTTGAGCCTTAATTTCACTGGATTTAGTTTAGAAAGCTAGGACTTAATTCTGGAACATGGTGACCATTGTTCTTTTACTGTAAAATGCATAAGAGAATGGAATTTCTAGAGAAAGACACGTATGAACTTTCTCCAGAGATTTATTTCCCTAATTAATCCATAATGAGCTCTAATTAGCGTAATAAAGATTGCTAATGGCCTTTTAGAGCTATGGTAACCAATATGTCTTATTAACACAAGTTTTAGGTAATTTCTCCTCTACTTACACATTTTACCTTGAAAATGGTTTTTTTTACTAGACCACTTTACCAAAAGTACAAAAAGGTGTTTAAACAAATTTTAACAACTTTATTAATATTTTTTAATCTTATTTACACTTAATTTTGTAATTTTGTCAGAAATGAACCTTTTTCATTTGTTTTGAACAAAATAAAATTTTTAATTTTTAATTGTCCAAACACACTATTTTTAACAAAAAAACTTCTAAATACATATTATTCATTTATCACAAATATAAATATTTTTAACAATATCTATATGTTTTAAAATTTATTTCTATACGAGCTTTATTCAGAGTGCATAGTTTTCACAAAAAATCACTATTTACTCATTTATTGCAATTTATTAAAATAAACTCTTAGGAATTGTATAAATTCCTACTTATTGACAATTTCATAACAAAGTTTCCAAAACTTCATTTCAACATTTTCTAACATTATTTACGTGATTATTGAGTATTTAAACTGAACTCATTTCCAAATTGACACAAGAGTGAACTTATTCAACATATTTTACTCAAAACACTTATTAAGCTTATTTTCTAAAGCTTATTTCAATCCAACACGATTTTTCATAAAATTCAACTTTACCATTTTAAATGATTAAATAATCACAGTCCAATTTTCCTTTGAACTAATACTCAAAACCCACATTTTATGATCTCATTTAAACAATTTAACACTTCATTTTGAAAATATTTTTACAGTTAAATATTGATTATTAATCAATATTTTATATTTTCAACATTTTTTAAGCCATCAAATATAATTTTGAAATATGGGTTGGAATACATTTTTTTATTACACCAAGTAAACTTAATTTTTCCCAGTACACACAAATTTCCTCATGAACCACAATTTATGTGTTTCTCATCATGTATTATTATACAAGTTAGACTCCTAAACCCGTATTTTATACTTCTAAATTTCAAAATCGCACGGTACGTTATTATCTGTTTACCTTGGGTACCCATAAACCCAGATTGTCACAATCTCCCCCCTTAAAAAATTTCTTCCCCGCAATTTTACTTAGGTTAATACCTTTACATTTTCAAATTCAAACAACACACTTCAATTTTATTCCCATAGGAAAATTTAATTTAAGTATATAAACACATAGTGTTTGAAACTTTCTAATTTTCCCCAACTTATTAAGATTGCAACACTAAGAATTTCATACTTTAATCACTCGGTTTGCAAAAGGTTTTAATTTTCGTTCCAAATAATATATACATAAGGTTTAATTTATTATGACATATATTTCACACAACTTATATTGGAAAACACACCATTTCCAATTTCCAATCAATATCTGACACTGCCTTGCTATCAAATTTTCCTAATTTCCAGAACAATGGTTGTTGCTTTGATTAAAATATCAAATAGCTTGCCATTTACTGTTTATATCAGTAACTTGACGACTATAACTGCCTTTTAAACCCAAGTAGGAGAGTCTGCATTTCAAACATATTGCTCATGTTCAAGATGGTCAATCATTTTGAATAGCTCTTTACACATAAACTCTTTGTATTTATTAACTTGATTTTTTCTCAAAAAAAATATTTTCACTTAACAACTTTTTATTTTGCTTCAAATAAAATTAGACCACCAAAATCATAAAGGTTTTCCACATTATTTGGCTGTAACGTCAACATAGTATTGTTTTTGTCTCGCCAAATTCTCATCTCATATAGTGGTTTAACGTTATTCTTACATAAATGTTTTACACTATTCTTTCACAAAAAATTATTTTATTACACAAAATATTGTGTTCGGTCACCTCGTATAAGTATTTAATAATTTCTTATCAATAACGTTGATCGATCGTATCGATCTAAAACCTTAAAATACCTAATGGACAACCCAACACAAAAGATAATCGCATATTTTTAGTTCACATATGGTTGTCTCTATTATTTATTATCACAACCACATTTCTTTTACTTCAAACAATAACAACTCAACACCACGTTTCACTAAATATTCGCTTGATTTATATTCACAAGCCATTTAACTCTTAATAAACATAATCATCAATATTTATGTTCCCTTAGTCCCACTTATAGATTTATTGAATTTGGCACAGCCAAAATAATTCACTTGATTCCGCTGTGCAACTTTATTTATTTTCAAATTAGCACTCTTTTACTCCAACATGACTTTCGTTTATACTACCTTGGATTTAACACATTTACCCCTCCAAATTTACTTTATTTCCTTAAATTCAACAATCAACTAGACATAAGAGGATGGGGTTTTAATTTCATCAAAAAGTTTAAACCCAAGTTTTAATCACCAAAAGGATTTAAGAGGATGGAATTTCCACTATGTCAAACCATAGTTAATAGGATATAATTTTTGGAATACTATGGAACAGAGTACATACCTAGACGTACTCTTGAAGCTAAGATTTACATACGACTAAACTAATAAGAAACACGGTAAAAGGATAACAATGAAAGTGATAGAAATAAACATGAATGTAATCTTTTTGTGTTGTAACACATGCACTATTCTGGTTCTATTCTGTATCTATCATACTTTATTCTGAGTTTTGCTCTGATACCAAAATGTGACGCCCTATCCCGACACCAATCCTAATAAAGAGCATGAATGAGTAATACTATCGATTAGAGCGGAGAGTAGGGTTGTTTAGGAGCGACCATCCATAATCTTATATTAGACGAGTATTGAATATGTCGACTTGGTGTATGATATTTTTTCCTTACCTCATATGGATTGACGTACTCAATCATCTAATATAAACTATGATGGATAAGAATTGCATTCAGAACAATTTATAATGCATCATAAATAACATATCACAGAACATAGTACATATGGATACAACAACAAAATACAGCACATACATGTGTTATATACTCAAATGGTTTCATAAGAACCATATACATATACAACATGCTACAAAAGAATAAGTATACAAATGACATGATTACAAGACTACAAAACCTAGATAATAGATTCAAGAGAAGTAGTCCAAAGTCAGACAACACACATGAATCAATAGCGAGCTATAACCTAAAATAACTCGATCTTGGATGAATAACGAATGCATGGGTCAGTCTAACTTGAGCAAGATTAGTAGTACAATGAGGTGATAATATTCACTAAGGTAAGTATTCCTTTAAGTCATAAAGGAATAATATAAAATATGGGTTTCCAGAAGTTATAGAAGGTAGCTTACAAGAAGACTACACTAAAGAAGTACACATAGAAAAGCAATTTCACATGACATAATTATTATTTTTCCACAAGAGTGACACGAGGAATATCATACGAAACCACAAGGAGGAAAACACGAGACCAATAGAAATAATATTTTTAGCATTTCATCAAGGAATGAAGAAGAAATGCAACCCCAAACATTGACTCAGGCCATGTTATATTGTTTTTTGAATAAGATAAGTTACAGTGAACGAATTTCGACAAACCCAAGCACAAACTCAACATTTTTAACTAGATTAAGCTAGAAAGTGTTAGGAGGCACCACATCTTAGTTTTGCAGCGTAGAAGACAATAATTAGCTTGAAATTAGATTAAAGACAATGGTTTTGGCCTCTTTCTCAAGATTTTGCACATGTAGAACAATCTACGGACACATGCAATAGATTCTCAACACATAGTAATATAAATTTATGAATCTAAGATGAAATAAGATCAAGTTTATAGTTTTGATGGATTACATATGATTAGAACTTAATTTAGCTTTAGTTTCATTATAGATTTTGTTAAGAAAACTAGGATTTAATTTTGCATGATGGTGGCTATTGACCATCTTTTTGGTAAAAGTCGTCACAATTATGTTTTTATTAAAGTTGGATCGTCTCTCTATTGGATCGATCTTCATCTGGGTCGACCAGAACTTGGCTCGACCCAAACCAACCGTGTCTTGAGCAGAAACACCTTTCTTCAGGCATGGTTCGAATCTCAGGATCGGGTTGATCGACCCTAAAGACATCAAATCGAACCCTACAGTACACAATAAAGCCTGATTCTCAATGCTGCTTTATCAGTCAAACCGGACCTATTCAACTTCTCTTGCTCCAAGTTCCAAGGTCCGCGCGTGCCTTGATTATCGAGAAGAACTATTCCCAAATAAGAGACCAGATCCCGCCACCTGCAGAAGATATTCTAGATCGAGCGACACGTGGCCAAGCCTAATCAAATAATCGCCACGTAGTGCATCACCTGGATTTTTGCCTTTAAATATACCTTTCCAGAAATGAAAAAAAGGGATCTTCTTTCTGAAAAGTTCATGGTTGGCTTTCTAAAAATAGCATGTCGTACACTTCAATCGAACAACATTGTAACATAAGGTTTTCTTTCAATAAAAGCAAATATAACTTGTAATCGACAGTATAAACAGAGATTACGAAGTGGACGTAGGCTTGGATTAAGCTGAACCACTATAAAAATTGTTGTGCGTCCGCTGTGTTTACTTCTTTTTCTTGTATTCTATGATTGTGATTGTTAAAATATCTTGTGTGTGGATTACATACTTTGGGAGGTTGAGTGTCATTAGTCCAATTTTTGAGGTCAATACTTCGGTGCGCCAGGAAGGGGGCGCTGCGCAACCACCTTCAGTAACTTCTAAGCTTGAAAGGACTTGCATAGCTATTTGTTGAAGAGACGATGGTAAAACGAAAGAAGAATGGGCCATCTTCCCGCACTCAAGTCGCCGGCACCATAGGCGCAGCAGACCCGGAAATGGGGGCAAGCCAAGAGGCTTTCTCCCACGAAGAACCATCGCAATAATTAATTAGGGATGAGATGGATGGAGTTCTAGTCGAACTCATAGCATAAATGACACACCAAAATGAACTCCTTCGAAAGCAATAGGAGATGAGGAACAACTTCTTCGTTTGGATGGAAGGAAGGTCGAGCAACCAACCATCACTCCCTGCAACTGGCGAAGATGGGGCAGCAGCTATGTTTCAAAAAAATGAAATCCAAGCCCTAGATCGGTCTACTCCTTGGCTACCGTATGGATCGAATCAACTCTCGGGTCGACCAGACCCTGGTTCGACTCAGTTCTCAGATCGAATGAGCCTCGGACCAGATCGATCGATGCAACCTCTGGATCGGCCAGAGCATGGTTCGGTACAACCTCTGGTTCGATCTGACATCTTACCGCAAACTGGACTTATGCCGACTCCCACTCGACCTTGCCAGCACGACGATCCAAGCATAGCTGGGGCAACATCCTCCGCCTCTCCAAGACTGCAATACCACATCAACTCCCAATATAACGGGGGGAAACGCTACTGAAACCACTATAATATCGCCCCAGTCGGGGGAAATTCTGAACCCCTAATTGATAATGTTATCCCAAGTCAGTCCAATCCTACTGGTATGGATATGGTTTGGCCCAACACGCATGCCAACTTGGGGGTCCCGGACAATCTGCAACCAACAACCGAGGTTGTGGACCCCCTTCACCCATCACTCACGGGTCGCATCGAACTGACCACATGTTATCCATCATCGTCCTCTTACTTCATTCCAGTAGCATTCGCCAAACGAACCTACTTCATTTTGGATTCTCCGCCACGTGCAGAGTTATTAAAGTGGCATCATTATTGATAGGGAGTATGTTAATACCGACTCCGGTCTCTTTAACAACCAAAAGCTTATTTCACACCATGGTTATTTATATTTGAAATCATATTTAAAATATCATAAATTAAACAATAACAATATAGATTTACTTTCAAATAATTATGTTTAAATATTTCAGTGTCATAAATCATATTAAATCAATTCATTATTTAGTTAAATTCAAAATTTAGCTTTCATATTTACAAATGGTTTATTTACAAAATTACATTTCGATTTCACATTTCTATATCTTGGTTGTCAATATTTCAAAAATATTTATATTCAACATCACGAACATAACAGCTCGGATTAAACACAGACTTTATTAAAACAGTTAATATAATATAAAATAGTTGTAACTAAAAATAATTATATTTATACGAAATAATTTGATTTAAACCAAATATAAAATATATAATAGTTAAATTTAAGAAAAAAATTGTCATAATTAAAACAGTTTTTGAGAATATAATAATAAAGTTAAATATAAAATAGTTACATTAAAATAGTTATAAAATAATAGTTAAGTTTAGATAATATATTTTTAATCAGTTTAATATAAGATAATTCAAATTTCAAATATTTTAACATAGTCACATCCAAACCACTTATTTGTTTTTCCAAGTTCGGCTTATCATTAATTTAGATTCAGATTTTCAATTCAAATTAAGTTTAGACTTTTAATAGTATATTCTTGATTTCAACTATTTCAAAACAATGTCAAAGTTGGGTTCGGCTTCATTACTTAAATAAATTCTTTAAATTTCACGTTTTCTTCAAAACACATCTTAATAATTTCATATTAATGAATCTCAAATTTCAATTTTGACTTTAATTATAAATGGATTCAATCATTTACTTAAAATTTTATTTTTTAATCAATTGACTAAGTTTCATAATCATAACAAATTCATTAAAACCCATTCATTATTTAAATTCACATCTTAAAATTAGTTTATCTTAACTTTATAAATTTCATTTTTATTTAGTCATTTAAACAAATCAAGTCATCATACATTTATAGCTTCTTTTTAAATCTTTATATACAGTTACTTATATTCTAAAAAATCTATATGTATATAAAATTTTAAAATTTTAAATTATATTTATACTATATTAAAAGATTCATTAGTTTACAAAAAATATTTTATTTAAATTTTAAAATTATATATTATTATAATTTAAAATATAATATTTATATTTTATAACATATATTAACTTATACATTGAAATTTTCTAGCATATAATTTTTATTGAAAAGTCCAAATTTAGAGTTTATTAGATTATCAAAATATAAGTTTAACTATAATTCTAAATTTTGATTTCTGAATTATTTTTATTAGGTCAAAATACATTTGTAAATTCAGAAAATAATTTCCAAAATAGATCAACGATGTTCATACATAATTTTCTACCTGGGCCAAGTAGTATGGATATATATCATTTCAGTCTGTTTAATATTCACTTTACGGGTATTTATCATTTCAACCTACATCCCAATAAATTCAATTTCAATTCCTAAATCTATACGGTGATTTCGGTTTGTATCATTTCCACTCATAATGATTTTACAATGTATACGGAACTTGCAATTGTTAGTTCGTGAGATGATGGTTTTGATGACAATAACCTTATGACTTATTATAAAATATGCATACTAACATTTTATGTTGAGTTGTATTTGTATATGAACAATATTTATTGACAGGTATTGATAATAAAGACTTACGGTATAAAGATTCATTGATAATTACAAAGATGAAGAATTCAAGATATCAAAATAAGTATTAGAGTCTAGATTTATGTTAAAATTTCATAATAGCACTAAAATCTTTATTCAGATTTTAATAGTAGAATGAAACCCAGACTTTCAAAAGTGTTTTTCAAATTTCCTTTTCGATTTTTTTAAATGTTTTAGCCTCAAAATCAAAACTATTTTGAGTAACTTACTTTTGATTTCTAAATGTTTCCTGTTTTTTAATATTTTACTCTTAGGTATTTGTGTAATTCATTGCTTTTTATTTCATTCTTATAGATTTTCTCAAAAAATGTTTTAGCCTTAAAGTTCACCTTAGCTTTTGTTTTCAAAATATTTCAAATCATTTGCTAATTTTAAACTCACTTAACATTCTTAAATTTACTTTTAAAACATCATTTGATTTTAAATTTCCAATTTAAATATTTTAGTCCTAAATCTCAAAATTATAATTGTTAAATATAAAAATATGATTTTTTTGATGATATTAACAATATATATTATTCTATAAATATGTTTGTAATTGTACTATTATACATTTCATCTCATATTGAAATAAATATTTATTTTGAATAAAATGCTATTGTACACAGCTAAAATTTCAAACAGTATTTTTATTCAAATAAATATTTTATTTCAACATTTGAATAGTACAAACTTCTGACTCCACTATCGTACATTTCACTATACATTCATTTTGCATATACATTGGTTCCTCACTACAACACTCAGAATTAACTCAGTTACATACACTTAGTCGCATATTCTCTCAGTTACACACACTAACACACGCTCATCTTCAACTACTTCTATATCCAATCCAGTCACCTGTATACCTGTCAAGGAAAAATACACAGTAAAATGGAACAAAAATAGATTTAAATTCTAGAAAATATAATTTTATTTTAAATTTTATTTGCCTTCGAATTTTGGTGTGTTTCTCATCATTTCTAGACTTGGTCCGATATGTAAATACATTTATTTGAGTCTAGACTGCTTGTGATATTCACAGTGATTCACTATAAAAACCACAAGATAGATTGAATACTAATGCTCGTAGATTAGCCTCAACACAGCTATAGTGATTTGCTGATCAAGACCAGCCACGACTTACATTTGTGATATGCTGATCTTGACTAGCCACGACACAACGTACAGTGGTCTGCTGATGTAAACAAAAAATATTTTTGCACATGTATACAGTGATTTTCAGGTGAACAGGTACAAAACCAAATCAGTGCACTATCAAGTATGGCGCAATACTATACAAGATTATACAAGTGCAACAAGAAAGCCAAATACTTAAATACCCCAAACTTGAACAAATGCATTTTAGAATACAAAAAAAACCCAAGCATGTAAGCTCAAAATGGATATCAACCAAACAAGTACACATGTGTACACAAATCAGCCCAGTTAGCATGGAGATTCAAACCAACCAAGCAGGCAAGATTCAAAGCCACACACATGGTGCAACTACAGCATCTACAAGTTCAACTCAGCTAACAAGGCTTAATTCACATACATGGTGCAACACAAGAGGGTCTGAGCAAATCAATACATAGCATGGAAACAAGGTGATGATTTGCATACATGTTCGTTAGTAAGCATGGTGGAGAAGCAACAACCTCAAGTGATTCAAGTCACAAAAATGGCTTAGGTGAAATAAGCTACAACAATGCAAATGTTAGGGGAGTAGTGCAACAAAAAATAGTGCAAAAACAAACAAATTCAACCATAGGTCATATAAACACTTCAGGCCTGGCATATACAAGACCATGCAAGACAACAAACTCAGCAAAGGTCAATTCCAAATATGTACAAGTTCATATTCATAAAATGGACAAGTCAGTCAAGTCAAACACATAAAAATGCTAGATTTGCTAAGGAATGGAGCAAGCAGAATGCAACTAGACATGGTGATACAACAGCGTGCTTCAAGTAAGACAGTGTCTAGCAAGTGTGAAAGCAACATACACATGCACACACTCACACACATATACATATATATATATATATATATATATATATATATGTATATATGTATATATGTATGTATGTATGTATGTATGTGTAACATGTGCATATGTATAAAGCAACATTGTAACAACCCAAATTCCGACAAACTGGTTTTTTTCCTCAAAATTCCAATCTATCGGAACTCAAGTTGTTGTGCTCTGGTAACCCGTAGAAAAGACAGAGACATAAAACATGTCAGAGCTCAGAAAATATCTCACAGCGGAACGGATAAAATATAATATAGTCAAAATATAGCCTTACCATATTAATAATACTGCCTAACTAGTATCCAAGGCTATCATGTCTCTGCCACAAATATAACCCGCGAGTATGTTATGAGGAGGGGGTCAGAACACAAGTTCTGGTGACTGGATTTAAATTATACACTTTGAATAATACTACATATACCGTTCAATCATATTTTCTTATTTCTTAGGTTACTTGGGTTAACAGCACTCAAGGCTTACACACACGTCGTACCCATTTACTTCCCAGTAGATTAACCTAATAGAGTATATATGTAGCTACCCCCAATATTAAGGTATACCCCATGGTACCCCCCTCGCACGGTCTCCAACGTAACACCATCGAAATATACGCAGTCCCTCGTCCTACGCCGTAGGGATGTACGGATCTCTAAATAACACTATTACGTTCCGCATATATCTATCATTACTATGCTACGTAAGCGTACATACTGCCACCTTCGATCGAATCAAATTCCATACTAGAGTAATGCCCTCAAGTCTACGATAGACCACCCAAAGCCGACATGCATGTATATAGACTGTCCTAGATACGTATCATCAATTGTAGCTCGATGGCTTAACCGCACGTCCTCTAATGTGCACCGAGTTCCATGGCAGGGAGATACAAGAAACACGGAACTCGGTCGGGAGATTTTCCATATCTGTACAGGCCCGTCTTTGAGAGCCTCTATATATAGATATACCTAGGGTCTATTTTCACGGTGGCTATGGCCCCACCTCGACCCCTCCCTCAACTAGTAAAGACTACAAGAGCTAAACAACTGCCCCTAAGAAAATAAATCTAAACATCCATTTGGCGTCTTCCCTTAACCATCGTACCCCGATAGTGAAAGGTGAATGGTCTATTGGTTTTAGCTCTAGTATTTTCGCTTCCCACTGGCTGCTGATGACGGGTATCCGACAATCTACTATCCTTGTTGGTCGTGACCCTTCGCCTCCCTGTTGAGGCAACCGCCGAATCACCCTGGTGTCACCGCGTCACAAAATTCTGACAGCATAGCAACTTCTTCAGTCAAGGCCCACCCAACTAGTAGTTACGCGCGGACCCAACCTCTGTGAGCACAACCTAAACATCTGCCACCACACAGAGGACTACTAGGAGCACCTTACGTATCTCAGGAAGCCGTGTGCTTCCCCTTCCAGTCCTTCGGAGCCGATAGAATAATCAGATGAATGTGCGCTCCCCTCGTGCCTTTTTACACCGCGATGATCTACCCCGTTGGGTTATTCACCCTCAAACGTGTGGACTGGTTCAAGCGCCTCACTTTGTTGTTAGACCCTATGTCTAAACATTCTTTTATGCGCTTGCCTTATCTCATCAGGCTACCATTTAACTTGATTATTCCCATTCACGTTGAATTCTTAATCAAGTTATCAAGTTCCTCTTGCTTTTTAATTTCAGTTATATAACTTAACCCATTTAAGTTCATTAATAAGCCCACAACAAGTTATTCTCTAGATTGTGGACCAAGGTCTGTAATCCACAATCCCTTTTATATTCTTGTTTGATTTCGTCATTACAATAACATGTTCCTACTTAATATGTAATTAAACATACCCTAATTCACATGTTTTCATGTTTAACATGTCAGTCATTATTTACGATTAAATATAACTTATTTCATAAGTTTTCCTCATTCTTTCTCATTTAATCATAATTCCATTTACACCATTACTACAACTTATTGTTGTTTACTTATCAACTTAGTTCTCTTAACTAAGGCCCATTAATAAGTTTCTCTACCCATTTATTATAACCTATGTTATAATTTCCTCTTGTCCCTAGGACAAGCCTAATATGTTTTTCTTATCAGCGGGTTTCAGACTTCCAAGTTTACAGCTTACTTAATTTATAATTAAGTAAAACTTCTTATATTTCATATATTTCCCCCTTTTCTCAACTAGTTTCCGGCTTTCCCCGTTTATTGATTAATTAATTTACAACTAAGTGTCCCTTATCTCATTTCACCAGTTATCCAATTTCCTTATTAGTTTATTATAGCCTAAGTTATAATCTTCACTTGTCCCTAGGACAAGTCTACCTATTATACAACATTTTCATTAGTGTTATTTATTTATAATAGGTGATTATCATTCCCTTTTTAAACCTTTTACTGTTGCAAACCATTATTCTTCATTCACTGTAATATATATATATATATATATATATATATGTATATATTCCTTATTATATTTAAGGAAAATACTTCAAGCACCTTACTAGTTTGATAGAAGGAATCAGTGATTTATTTTCATAACGTATTCCCATCTAAATCCATGGTAGCAAGTAATTTCTTTACTTTTCTTACTTTATTTATTGTGGCTTACATGCAATAACGTTCTCAAAAATAGGTCATTTAGGGAAATACATCACTTTTCCTTTGCATCACACTAACTCAATTCATTACATCGCTTCCTTTCTTAGTTTCTGAGTTAGACATTTAATTACCATTATTGCCATTTAGTCATATCTTGTCATATACATATATATATAAAAAAAAAGCACTAGACCTCTCACATTAAGCCTACACTCGTGGACGCTGGATTTGCCGGGCGGGTCCGGGCAGACTTCTACCACAAGTTGTCTTAACCTCGTGTCTTAGCACCATTACATGTTTTTAATTTTTTCACTTAGACCCCTCACATTAGATTTACCACTTGTGAATGCTGGATATACCGGGCGGTTCCAGGCAGACTTCTATCACAAGTGAAATCTAACCTCGTGTCTAAGAGTGGTTAAATTTCTTATTTATCGTAAACCTTCTATACAGTCTAGGCATGTTTATTTCTTCAAATTATCCATTATAATTTCTAATTCACATGTAATTGTGTCATGCCTATTATAATTCTTTACATATAGTCAATTCCTTCTTAACATGTAATCAATTAATCAGATAATTGTTTAAATCACATAAACCAATATGTACCTTTCTCAGTTCTTATAGTTAATGGCATGGGTACATAATTTACACAAATTGACATGAAAATTAAGTAACGGTAATTACTATACAAGATTTGATAAGTTCATATCCCGACAAATTAATATTTAGCATATTAATTATTCCTACTTCGTACCCATCACTTTAGGCATTATTAACATACGTTACATTTCTCAACATATTGCATTTCAATTATACATACAGGGGAATGGTAAATGATAACATATTCTTATCTAAACTATATAGCTTAAATCCACTCACCTTTTATGCTTTCCCCAATTCTGGATCTAATCTAGTTTTAGCATCCATGGTTTTTCTCATTTAATTTGATTTGAAACCTAATAACTGTGGATTGATTATTTTCACTAAAAGAGAAGGGAAAGAAATAGGAAGAATTTGAATAGATTAGATCTAGAAGTTTACCTTGTTTTTCATGATTTTGAATAATCTTTTATTAACGTCAATTATCTCTTCCAGATCTTGAATTTAAAAATCCAAATTTTCTGAATAGATTTGAGGAGAGAGAGAGAGAGTAATGGCAGAACTTCAGCGTAGCCTCAGAATTATGAGGTTTAGGGTTAGGTCTAAGGTCTTATTTATAGGTGCAGAGGAGGAACCAAGACCCTCAGATTTGATTAAAAACCATCAGAATCGTCCAGATCGAAGAAAGCCCTAATCTGCCAAAATCTGCCGCAGGGGGGTTGACCCCCCGACCCCCGTGGGTCCGGAGGCCGAAAATTGATCTGGGTTGTTTCCTGTTTTCTTTGACAACTTCTGCAGCCCATAACTTCTTCCTACAATGTCCGTTTTATGCAAACTCGGAGTCTATCTGAACCAGAATTCTGAGATGAACGCAACTGTACAATCTGTTTTACTTAATTCTGAATATTTAATTATGTTATTCTAATTTGATTATCTTAAGTTAAAAATGCGGGGTGTTACATTCTCCCATCCTTAGGGAATTTCGTCCCCGAAATTTGATAAGGGTAAAATCAATTAACCCCTTGCATAATGTACATTCATCATGTGTGCATCCAATTTTTGCAAACATCTGCACTTGTGCAAAGTGAAATACAACATAATAATACATGTATGCCTAAGCGGTACCTCCTATGTGTATGCAAATTTCTCAAAAATCCTTTTTAAAATATGATGCTTACATCCTAAATATGCTGGCATTTCTACATTAATGCAATATTTTGGAAACCAAAAATGCTTTTTCATCCAAATTTTCCAACACACATACTAAGTAAGAGCGTAGTTCATCCAATTTTTGCATCCAAAATCCTACCAACCAACTTTATTTTTCGAATTTTAGAAAAATCTAATTTTCTAAATTCGATTTCTATGTTAAAAAAAGGTAGAAAATGGAAAACTTTGCATCTTCCATCTTTCTTTTTCAACCCTTTTCTAACCGTACTTGGATTTTATGAAACTATTTATAAATATTCTCCTATTTTCCTATCCAAGCACAGCCCACATAAGAAAATTTTCTTTTGTTATTGGTTTTCTTTTTCATCTTATCTTGGAAATTTTTATCTTTGTCCATCTTTTCTCATAATTTTCCATTTTTGTTGCTTTACTAAATTTTATGTTTCCTTTTCAGTTGTAACATTTCTCTTTCCTTAGCTTATTTAATCATCTGATCTTAGTTTAAATTTAAATAAGCCTCTAGTCTTTCAACTAAAACAGGAGAAATGACACCCTACACAGCTACTACTAAGGGCCAAGAATCTTGACTGTGTCCCCCTCAGAAAAGTCCAAACTATGGGATCTACGACAGGTTTAGGTGTTACCCTAACTACCCAACAAGAACAAAATAATGGAACGATCCCAACAGAAATGCAGTATCGGGTTTTACCCCTAATAGGATCTAAACACTTACTTGCCCATTTTTATTATATAGTAGTCACCACTAGTCCTAGCTGTGTACCAATAATTATTACAAGCAACACCTAGCTTTTCAATGCTTACGCATTCTACGGGAACTTACCATTATTCCAAGATAATTCTGGCCATTTACTTTATAGCCTTAAAAACTTTTCCCGTCTTCCCTAAGCACTAATCCTCAACTACTCCATTCTTTAAAACATGGTTTGGCCTTTTTCATTTAAATGTTCTTCAAAATTTTTAAAAATGGCAAAAAAAACCTTATTTTCCTCATAAAGACTTACTTTTGCCAAACCATAAAACATGTTATATAAAAAAAATGTAAATCATCATTTTTTTCAAATCACAAAACTGGAGTAGATACAGACAACTATTTTCACAATTGGGTTTACCACTTGTTCTTGCCTATAAGGTCAGTTCGGTCTCTTACCACAAGGTGCAATCATCCACTCTATTCTTAATTTCTACAACTTATTTTGTCCATCTAACAAAATTATCTTGTCAAAATAATTTATCAAAAAGGGTTGTCAAAAGAACAGAGATTTCAAATCTTTCTTTATTAAATATTCTTGTCTGAAATATAACAAGAAAACTAGCAAGCTATACATGCTCTATAATATGCACCTTTTTACTGAGAGAATTTTATTTTAGACAAAATTTTCGCAAGAAATCACTATTTGTAGAATATACCCCATTTTACTTCAAAACCCAATATGTACTTCTTTACATATTTAAAACTATATCTTTTAAGATTAAAACTTGAAAACACCATAAACCATTTTCCGAAAACTTTTTAAAACTTAAGTTCTTAAAAGTTAACTATGGTGTTAGACTCAAAGCGGGTTTCCAATTTTCTAGGCTTTCCTAGACACTACCACAAAGTCAATTTTCTCAACTATATATATTCTTAATCCATTTTTCTCTTTTTAACCTTTTTTCAATCTATAGGGTTTTCAAGCCCACTAACCCAAAATACTAATCATATGGGATTCACTTTCCTTCCATACAAAGTACATTATACACTCTGTACCCAAATTACCTAAGGGTCTCAGATTTCCATATGCATTCCTTTAGTGTACAAAACAAACATCCCATTTCTTAGCATATTATACTATTTATATTTAGTGGGTTCCTCTATGGATCTAGATATATATATATAATATATTAATATTTTTAAAAATACAAATACGCTCACTCACTATTTATACAGGAATCCTAAACCTATGCTCTGATACCAGATGTAACAACCCTAATTCCGACAGACCGATAATTTTTTCAAAATTCCAATCCATCGAGACTCAAGTTGTTGTGCTCTGGTATCTTGCAAAAACGACAGAGACATAAAACATGTCACAGCTCAGAAAATATCTCACAGCAGAATGGATAAAATATAGCCTTACCGTATTAATAATACTGCCTAACTAGTATCCAAGGCTATCATGTCTCGGCCATAAATCTAACCTGCGAGTATGTTATGAGGAGGGGGGCAGAGCACAAGTTTTGGTGACTGGATTTAAATTATACACTTTGGATAACACTACATATACCGTTCAATCATATTTTCTTATTTATTAGGTTACTTGGGTTAACGGCACTCAAGGCTTACACACACGTCGTACCCATTTACTTCCCAGTAGATTAACCTAATGCAGATATATGTAGCTACCCCCCAATATTAAGGTACACCCCATGGTACCACACTCGCACGGTCTCCACCGTAACACCATCGAAATATACGCAGTCCGTCGTCCTACGCCGTAGTGACGCACGGATCTCTATATAACACTGTTACGTTCCGCATATATCTATCATTACTATGCTACGTAAGCGTACGGACAACCACCTTCGGTCGAATCAGATTCCGTACTAGAGTAATGCCTTCAAGTCTACGAAACACCACCCAGAGCCGACATGCATGTATCTAGATTGTCCCATATATGTATCATCAATTGTAGCTCGATGCCTTAAACACATGTCCTTTAATGTGCACCGACGTCCGTGGCAGGGTGATACAAGAAGCACGGAACTCGGTCGGGAGCTTTTCCATAATATATGTACAAGCCCGTCTTTAAGAGCCTCTATATACATATATACCTAGTGTCTGTTTTCACGGTGGCTATGGCCCCACCTCGGCCCCTCCCTCAAGTAAAGACTACAAGAGCTAAACGATTGCACCTAAGAAAACAATCTAAACATCCATTTGTCATCTTCCCTCAACCACCGTACCCCGATAGTGAAAGGTGAACGGTATATTGGTTTTAGCTCTAGTCTTTTCGCATCCCACTGGCTGCCGATGATGGGTATCTGACGATCTACTATCCTTGTTGGTCGTGACCCTTCGCCTCCCCGTTGAGGCAACCACTGAATCACCCTGGTGTCACCGCATCGTTGCATTCTGACTGCATAGCTACTTCTACAGTCAAGGCCCACCTACCTAGTAGTTATGCGCAGACCCAACCTCTGCGAGCACAGCCTAAACATCTGCCACTGCACAGAGGACAACTAGAAGCACCTTACGTATCTCAGTAAGCCGCGCGATTCCCCTTCCAGTCCTTTGGAGCCGACAGAATAATCAGATGAATGTGCGCTCCCCTCATGCCTTTTTGCACCGCGATGATCTACCCCGCTGGGTTATTCACCCTCAAACGTGCGGACTGGTTCAAGCATCTCACTTTAATATGTTGTTAGACCTTATGTTTAAACATTCTTTTACGCGCTTGCCTTACCTCACCAGGTTTCCATTTAACTTGGTTATTCCATTTACATTGAATTCTTAATCAAGTTACCAAGTTCTTCTTACTTATTAATTTCAGTTATATAACTTAACCCATTTAAGTTCATTAATACACCCACAACATGTTATTCTCTAGATTGTGGCCCAATGTCTGTAATCCACAATCCCTTTCATATTCTTGTTTGATTTCGTCATTACAATAACATGTTCTTACTTAATATATAATTAAGTGTACCCTAATTCACATGTTTTCTTGTTTAACATTTCATTCATTATTTATTATTAAATATAACTTATTTCATAAGTTTTCCTCATTCTTTCTCATTTAATCATAATTCCATTTTACACCGTTACTACAACTTATCATTACTTACTTATTAACTTAGTTCTCTTAACTAAGGCCCATTAATAAGTTTCTCTGCCCATTTATTATAACCTAGGTTATAATTTCCTCTTGTCCCTAGGACAAGCCTAAACATGTTTTTCTTATCAGCGGGTTTCAGACTTCCAAGTTTACAGCTTACTTAATTTATAATTAAGTACAACTTCTTATATTTCATATATTCGCCCTTTTCTCAACTGGTCTCCGGCTTTCCCCATTTACTGATTACTTAATTTACAACTAAGTGTCCCTTATCTCATTTCACCAGTGATCCAATTTCCTTATTAGTTTATTATAACCTAAGTTATAATCTTCACTTATCCCCAGGACAAGTCTACCTATTATACAACATTTTCATTAATGTTATTTATTTATAATAGGTGATTATCATTCCCCTTTTATACCATTTACTGTTGTAAACCATTATTCTTCATTCATTGTAATATATATATTCCTTATTATATTTAAGGAAAATACTTCATGCACCTTATCGGTTTGATAAAAGGAATCAGTGATTTATTTTCATAACGTATTCCCATCTAAATCCATGATAGCAAGTAATTTCTTTACATTTCTTACTTTATTTACTCATTTCATTACATATCTTCCTTTCTTAGTTTCTGAGTTAGACATTTAATTACCATTATTGCCATTTATTCATATCTTGTTATATATATATAAGCAATAGACCTCTCACATTAAACCTACACTCATGGATGCTGGATTTGTCGGGCGGGTCCGGGTAGACTTCTACCATAAGTTGACTTAACCTCGTGTCTTAGCACCATTACATGTTTTTTATTTTTTAACTTAGACCCCTCACATTAGATTTACCACTTGTAAATGCTGGATATGCCGGGCGGTTCCGGGCAGACTACTATCACAAGTGAAATCTAACCTCGTGTCTAAGAGCGGTTAAATTTCTTATTTATCGTAAACCTTTTATATAGTTTAGGCATGTTTATTTCTTCCAATTATCCATTATAATTTCTAATTCATATGTAATTGTATCATGCCTATTATAATTCTTTACATATAATCAATTCCTTCTTAACATATAATCAATTAATCAGATAATTGTTTAAATCACATAAACCAATATGTACCTTTCTCAATTCTTACAGTTGATGGTCTGGGTACACAATTTACACAATTGACATGAAATTTAAGTAACGGTAATTACTGTAAAAGATTTGACAAGTTCATATCCCAAGAAAATTTTATTTAGCATATTAACTATTCCTACTTCATACCCATCACTTTAGGCATTATTAACATATGTTACATTTCCCAACATATTGCATTTCAATTATACATAAAGGGGAATGGTAGACGATAAAATATTCTTATCTAAACTGTATAGCTTAAATCCTATAATGACCCGAACCTCGCCGGTCTCCGAAGAGAAGAGAAAGAACAGATTGTCCGAGAACACGACAAATCGAAAAACAAACAGAAGAACATTTCATTGCTTATTACAACAATTTACATCAGAGTACAAGAATATACAGAGTATGAACAAATAATATACATTTGATAAATATCAGAGATTTACAAATTACAACGCAGTGGAAAATAATACAAAACACAACTGAAAGAGATACATAGATACAGTGCTTTCCGAATATCATTCCAGCTATAAACCAGGATCATGCGAATATAAATCTACAAAACCAAAACTACTAGTTGCCCATGTGGAAAATAGGGGCACCCAGAGTTTAGTTTAAAACAATAAACTCCAGGTCAGTCATGTGACTGGTGTGAGAACTAAAACAGTTATTTAGAACTTTACTTTAAAATGGAGTAAATCAAGGGACCACGCCGTATAACACGGAACGGGTTTCCTCCCAAGAATACCAATGCATAAAACAAACAGCGCAATGCTTTTTGAAAAAATGAAGCTATTATAAGACTCAGGCCCCATCACACATTGTAATGCAAGCCGGAGGATAGAGTTTTACCTTATAATAGCCAAACATGCTTGGTACATTTAAAACAAATCATTTGATACTATTATAACTGCATAGTGTATAAAACAACTTCAAATATAAATGTATCAATCATAGACGGCATAGTATCTCATGCTACTATGTCGCCAATACTAGGCTCTACAATTAAAACTGCACAATGTCGTACTGGAAATTGGATTCCATCTATGAACCAGGTTAGGGATCGTCCTCCCGCTTCGAGACACTCTAGCCAATGTCTCAGGGCTACAAACTCTGGGTGCCCTAGGTAACATGCAGGGCCGATACACACTAAGTGCATGGTGGATTCATTATCCCTGAACATGCGTTTCCCCGTCCTATGGGGCGTAATTGAGCCAGATGACTCAATATCCATCGGCTCCGTAGTAACCGATATATCCGAGGCACCTCACTTTCCATCATCCACATAAGTAAAAATGTCTGGGCTCCCTACCATGACACCACTCCTAGCTAGAAGGAAACGCACTGCCCTCCCTGCTGTCTTCTCCCGTTTCTGGTTCATACCGGGGTGTGAGGCTCGCGAATTAATGCAATACAAAGCTATGCTATATTAAAGCCGTGCTTTGATCATCAACCACAAGACTCTGATTTTCAACAGAAGCCTTGATCATTTGCATCTGAGCATGCCATACAGGCAATTCACACCATGCGACTGATGTCTATCGATATATAACCTCTGAGCTCATACGTCTCAGAGAAGGGCGTTAAGAAAGAGAATAAATTCTCTGTTGCCAAACAGATATATATTTAATAGAGATCAATCAACACAGAATAAAATCCAATATTAGACACACATCCATTAACTAGTTCGTTCTGGGTATGAACGAAACCGGAGGCACCTTATTCCTCGTCCCATATGTCCAATACAGGAGAGAGGTCCTCACATATCCAGTCGATCTCCAAGTACGTCTGGACGATCACCACTTATTACCTTGTCTTGGGTGTACTGCCCAATCAAGACATCAATAATCATCCAAACGATGTGAAGACCTCCGGTCTTCAACCAGCGTCTTCATCGTCAACTTATCGTCGAAACAGTTATTCGGAATGGGTATAAACCCGGCCTTTCCGAATAACTCACGTATATTATAAACAAGTGATATAAAACACAACATACGCCTCATTCCAATTCTAAATATTCTTTTATTTAAATATTCATATCCTTTAGGAAAGGTTCCCATTAATTTTATCAAAGATAAATTCTTTAAATTTATTCTTTAATCTTCCATTGGATAACAATTCAAACCAAATTAAGGTTTATCCAAACTAGTCGGGATTAGCGCACCTTACCGAAGTAATCATTTGTTTAATTTCCCAATACCAACATATTCATCCCATGGAGCAAAACTGCTAATACCCCATATCTAACACCACGGCGTTATCGGTAAAATTATTTACCATTTCACGTTCAAATCTAATTAAATATTTAACTATTGCTTGGATCAAAACTGGTGATACTCCATTCTCGATCATTTCATGAATTTGATAATTTAATTATTTCATTCACATTCCAATCTAATTAAAGATTCATTAAAACTCCACTTAGTTTTAATCTTCCCAAAAATCAATATTTATGATTATTTAACTTTGGAAACACAAACATGTCGCATCGACAATCTACACCGTGCTATTGATTTCTGCATATGTGCAACCTCTAAGCTCGTACGTCTTAGAGAAGGGTGTTAAGAAAGAGAATAAATTCTCTGCCACCAAACAGATATATATTTAGCAGATATCAACCATACAGTTTGAAATACAACGATAGACATTAGACATGTAATCCTGTCTTTAATTGGGTAAAAGAACTAATGTCATTTAAAACACAGTTCACGATAAACCGAAATCAGATTCCATTAATTATGAAATCTTCACGAAAAACAGATCAATATATAATCGATATCAATTTCTGTATCCGACTAATAATATAAATGGAATAACGGCAAAGCCTTTTAAATTCCATATGTATTAACGGTCTTCCTCCACAGAAGCTCACTTCGATTATTATCAAATCGCATTTCATTCAATTCCAATTTATATATTAAATTGGAAAACTTTACTATGGAAAATTCCCGTTAAATCTTAAATAAAAGATTTATAAATTCCAAATCACATTTCACTGAAAATCGGGTTAAAGAACGAATGTCGTTAAAAACACAGTTCACAATAAACCCGATTCACATCCCATTTTATTCCAATTAAATGTTAATTAACTGGAAACTCTAATAATCTTAATTAAAGGATTTAGTCTTTTCACACGGGGTTCAAGAACAGTGTTAATGAGGACACCATACACGATAAACGCAAAATCCAATTCTTTTATTCAATTCCAATTAAATATTAACTAAATGGAGAACTTCACTAAATCTTAATTTGAAGAATTCTCAACTGGGCTTAAGAACAATTTTAATGAAGACACCATTCACGACAAACCCAAAATCTAATTCAATAATAAATATAAGGCTCTGAATAGAAATTGTATCGGCTTATATTCAATATCAAATTCTGAAATCAACAAATATCGTATTGGGAATAACAATATATATCTTCTAAATTCCTCCACAATATCCATATAATCACGGAATCCAATATCAAAATATTCCGAAGATAATTTCGACTCAAATCCATTCCAATTCATATATTGGAAATTCTGCTTATTTTTAAAACCATTTCAAATCCAATTTATTTATTTAAAAATATTGGATTTATAATTCTAGTTCATAACTAGTTCATTTCAATAAGAGTATATTTTTATCTTTTCAAATATGTAATTTTTCATCCCAATTGTTTCCAAATCATTTATTATGATTTTACACAAATTATTGATATTTTTAATAATTTTATCAAGACCCGTACAGTCGATTTCCATAAACGATCATCGAACTGCACTTATATCGACATTTTCCAAATTTGATTTGGAAATAATTCCAAATCCAACCATTAGATTTCAAATTCCTTATATTCGTTGGAAAGTTCTTTTTGATACGAACCCAACGGTTCCGATTTTAGGAGAATCCGACGGTCGGATCTCCCGTAATGTCAATTCGAAGTCAGTGGTCGAAATTCGCGAATGGCCGCAGCGCGGCGCGTTCTATTTAAGCTATTAAATATATATATATATATATAATATTATGTATATTTCTCCGATTTCCTTTTTAAAACGTATTTTATAAATCGTTTTAAATTCGTTTTAAAAACGATTCCAACTTCATTTTCAATTTTAAATCAAAATTGAATATTCCTTATTATTATAATATATAAATGATAATATTTTCAAAATATCAGATTTTGAAATCATTTCCTTTTTGATATTCATTATAAAAATGAATAAAATCGATATAAATATCGTTCGCGTCCAAATGGCGCATATCTAATCAACACGGCTTCATAATTTTTTATATTTTCGTGTCCATCCCAAATCGGACATCAAAATCATATTTTGATCCATTACTGCATATTTTTTCTAAAATATCAGTTATTTTAAAATATTCATTATTCATCATTTTAAAATATTTTTTAATTTAAAACATTCGTTCTTTTTGAATTGGAATCAGACACAGTCAATTAACATATATTTTTATTTATATGGATTTCATACACACGTACACAACAATAATCATACACAGTCAACCATCATCCAAAGTGCATTACACAACTGCATAAGCGTTAAATATAAATAATTAACGCTTACAACAGTCTGTCAACCCATCGATTGGCAAACAACTAAACAATCGGGATTAGTGTACGTCAAATGTCATCCCAATACCCGTGTGGGGTTTCAACCAACAAATATTGAATATTATTTGTGCAGTTAGGCGATGTGTAAAATTATCATCCCAATCAATATCAGTCAAATGGGTGTACATAAACAAATCGTCCAATTTGTAAATGAATATTTATTTTCAACACATGACCATTTATATGGTTCATATATTCAATAAAAATTATATTTTTATTATTCAAATATTTTATTCAATACATGAATATTTTATATATTATATTCATTCAATAAAAATGATATTTTTATAGTTCAAATATTTTATTCCATACATGAATATTTTATATATTATATTCATTCAATAAAAATGATATTTTTATAGTTCAAATATTTTATTCCATACATGAATATTTTAAACAGTTTATATATACAATAAAAATGATATTTTTATTATTCGAATATTTTATTCATTACATAAAATTAATAAACACAATACAGTCCATTTCCACAACACAGTACAATCAAATAAGCCGTCCATGGTCTATGGACGACGGTGTCAGGAGCTACTAAGCCCCATCTGCAACCTAGTATATATTTAACTATAAAAATAATTAATGAGAAGGAGCTCTCATCTTTGGTTTCCACTCTGTCATTCTTTACAGGACGATTTGGATTTTGTTTGCTTCCAGTCGATCCCATCGCAATGTGTTTCACGCGTTTTATGTTAAAAATCACATTTTTATTCTATGTTATTTCTATAAATATTCACATTTTTATAAATGATAATTAAAAATCACATTTTAAACCAATGCTTTTCATATAAAATTTTTATTTTTAAACTAATGCTTTTCTGAATTAAAAAATCACAATGTTATTTTATTTTAAAAACAATGCTATTTTTATTTTCAAAAATAATGCCTTTTTATATTTTCAAAAATAATGCCTTTTTATATTTTCAAAAACAAATGATAATTTTATTTTTAAAACCAATGCCTTTTTATATTTTAAAAAACAAATAATAATTTTATTTTAAAAACAATGTCTTTTATATTTTCAAAAACAAATGATAATTTTATTTTTTAAAACAATGTCTTTTATATTTTCAAAAACAAATGATAATTTTATTTTTAAAAACAATGTCTTTTATATTTTCAAAAACAAATGATAATTTTATTTTTTAAAACAATGTCTTTTATATTTTCAAAAACAAAGATATTTTATATTTTTAAAACAAATTTTTTTATATTTTTAAAACAAAACTTTTTGCTTAAGTAAAAATAATAAAAAAACAAAAAAAAACAAAACCTTTAATCGCGTTTAGAAAACCGTTACCCTCTTCCTTATCGTCCTAGACAGAGATAATTCCATCGAACCCATCATCAGAAAATAGGGCTTCCACTTGCGCCACCCTGGATGCGCCTGATGTTGATCGACCATCACCATTCCGTTCCCCTTCGCATCGCCACCCCCCTCCATGACCGCTGCTCCACTCAAAGGCTCCACAACTCCTCTATTTTAGCTCGACGGCAGCCACTTCAGAACCAAAATACACACGATCTAGGCTACCAGAAATTATAAAACCCGTATAATTTTATAAATCGTACAAAGCTCTTTAATTTTCGCTTTGAAATCGTCTTCTAATTTGATGTGAATTAGGAGAAATCAAAGAACAAAGATCAAACGTTTTTGGTCGTTCAAAACAATGAAAGGCGACTGGGGTTTAGTATGAGGGGAGGATGGTATTTATAATTTATTTTATATTATATTTTATTATTTTAAATCAAAAAATACCCTTATTTTGATACGAACTCCAAATCAAATCCAATGACTGTCGCCCCTAGCTAAGTGCCCCCATTCCAGACACAATGGGATATGTCCTGTAAGCTAATTCCATCGTTTTATCAGTTTTCATTAAAATTAAAATATAAATCAATATATATTTAATTTGAACGCACATTTTAATTTACCGGGGCCACATACTGACTCCTAAAATTCCATAAAAATAAATCTAGTTATGTTTTGACGATACGGTCCTAACAAAACAAATTTCGTTGAATTTGGAGACTGTTTGAAAAACAGTCATTTCCAATCGATTAAATTCAAACTGAATTGAACAAACACGTTTAAAATTGCAACGCTCGCATATTAATTCCAAAAATTATGAAAATTGGAATCTAGCAATAATTTGATACTTCGGATCCAACAAAAGTGGTCTCATCGAAAACGGAGGTCGTTTGAAAAATCTCCACTTTTAAGGGCTATATGTTATATAAATTTCCATAGCGACTATCCTGAATTTTCAACTAGACATAACATTTTATTCCCACTATGAAATATGAATTTTTCACATTTGTCGGAAAGATATTTTCAAACAGATTCAAATATTTTTGGTTTCACTAAAATCTGGTTTATTTTGAATCATGTACATTCATTTGAAATTTGAAATCGAATTTTCAAACTATCGCGCCATTTCCAATTCCTTTTATAATTAAAATAAATATTTATATTCTAATTCGATTTAAATAAATTTATACGTTCTAATTCTATTCAAAATAAATTTCTAGTCGTTATTATTTAGAATAAATCATTTTAAATATTCATTAAAATAACCAAAATAAAAAAAAATTGGTTTCGATTTTCGGGTTGTTACAAATCCACTCACATTTTATGCTTTCCCCAATTCTGGATCTGATCCAGTTTTAGCATCCATGGTTTGTCCCCTTTAATTTGATTTGAAACTAATAACCGTGGATTGCTTATTTTCATTAAAAGAGAAGGGAAAGAAATAGGAAGAATTTGAATAAATTAGATCTAGAAGTTTTGCTTGTTTTTCATGATTCTGAATAATCTTTTATTAACGTCACTTATCTCTTCCAAATCTTGAATTTAAAAATCCAAATTTTCTGAATAGATTTGAGGAGAGAGAGAGAGTAATGGCAGAGCTTCAGCGTAGCCTCAGAATTATGAGGTTTAGGTTTGGTCTAAGGTCTTATTTATATGTGTAGCGGAGGAACCAGGACCCTCAGATTTGATTAAAACCATCAGAATCGTCCAGATCGAAGAAAACCCTAATCTGCCAAAATCTGTCGTAGGGGAGTCGACCCCCTTTTGAAGGGGTTGACCCCGGGGTCGACCCTCCTTGAAGGGGTCGACCCTCGTGGGTCTGGAGGCCGAAAATTGATATGGCCTGTTTCCCTTTTTTTTGACAACTTCTGCAGCCCATAACTTGTTCATACAATGTTAGTTTTACGCAAACTCGGAGTCTATCTAAACAAGAATTTCGAGACGAATGCAACGGTACAATCCGTTTTACTTAATACAAAAAGGTTTAAACTAACTCAAGAATATCATATGCAAATATAAATAAGCGGACCAAGCATAGTGCATAACCAACAGTTCAAAAGAAAGGTGTTCAAGCAAGGTGCACATGTACAAGAGGATTTTTAGTTCAAACAAATACAAATATGTCGGACAGATCATATGTAAACAATGACAAAATGCTAAATGCCGAGAAGCTCAAGTAACACAGTTTCAGGTTCGAGCCAAACAAAGGTCATGTACACTGGTAGACACAACATTGCAGCATGGATGAGGAAGCCAAAATGGCATACAAATGTACATACGCACTTGAAAGTGCACAAAGAAATGTGCAAGTTCAATGGGAATTTACAAAGCAGGGCAGTGAGCACAGGTATCAGGGATACAACTTGTTAAGGAAGAGTGGAAATTTAAGTGCCAATGCGAACACAAGTAAAAGACTGATCGAATGATTTCAAAAGAAACGGAAATTCCTTTCTTATATTCACTAGTTCAAATAATGGAAAGAAATAAACTTGCATTGATGGCATAAGTAAATTTGGCAATTTAATATTGCAAATTATTTCTCCAAATAGGCGGTTTGCTAAAACTTGGCATGATAATTCAAATAATAACCACATAAGATTTTATCAATGAAATCAAATGTTCTGTTTTTTTGAAAATAATAAATTCATAGGTTAAAGACATTCAAGAAATTCACAAGAGCATATTTTTGGGCATGAAAATCAATCAAGTTTCCAGAATATATTGGGTATTCATGGTAAGCATTCACGCAAGGATGGGCAAAATCAAGACCAATTCTAAGGGCAAAATCAGAGATAATCAAATGGCTTGAAACCCTATATATTCACCATTCATCATAGGCACCGAGGTATCGAAACAGATCAATCCATTCAAGCATAGAGAAACAAGATTCAGAGTACTCACAAATCTTTCAGAGTTTTAATCACAAGAAAGACCAAATAGATCGACATATATCAATAAGGATCAGAATCGATTAGAGAATATTATCTAGGTTTTGGTGTCGCGATTTGGAGGAGAGCAAACCCTAATTTTTATTTCGGTCACCATTGACAAAAGAGGAAGTCGTATTTACAAAGTGACAAGGACAAAGAACATAAGGGGGTCATATATTATTTTTAGAATGTTTAACACATTATTTTTATCTAGGGTTTTGCTTTGTTTTATTTTTTAAGTGTTTTTACTTTTGTAATCTCTTTGAATGTTTCCTAGTTTTCTAAACTAGGGAGTCGAGCTATGGGTTTGTAATTCGGGGAAATCTTATCTTGGGGATAGAGATCAGTGCAGGGTTTTGAGCGTAGGATTAGAACAGTTGGGAGCGGGTGTCGCGAGTTTACAGGGAATTGTAAGCATAGATATTATTTTAATTCTTAGTAAGAAACCTTGGGAAGTGCAGTGGTAGACAGGGGTTTGCCGAAGCTGGGTAAATTATGTATCGTTTATTTTCTGCATTTACTTATTCTACTGTGATTTGTGTTGTAATAATTTTTGCATTCCTTAAAACTGCAATAAACTCTATTTACCCCCAGGGTTAATTTAGATCCTACAATAATATATATATATATATATACTTAAGTTTACATATATTATAAATATATGTTTTAAATCTATATTCTTACTCTATTATACTATCTTATAATATAGGATTTTTTTAAATTTAAGAATTACCTCAATTTATTTGTAAACCATGTCCATTGTTTTTCAAAATTCAAATTTCAGTCTTTTAAGGGGGATGTGAACATATAGGGATACCCCATGTCAACATGATGGTCGTTAAATTCAAATTTCCAATTTTCAAAAGAAGTGTTTATTCATTTAAAACTTTTCGTGAATGGACAGGGTTGTTGCTTTCCTATAAATACTAAACCAGAAACGAATTGTTTAACAACTTTTCATTGTCTTCTTCACTCCATTACCTTTCTAAATTCCAAGTAACCTTAACCAAACTCTGCCGAAATTCAAAGAGAATCAAACTGGATCATCTCTACTTTAATTATCTTGCACACTCAAAGATCTAAATGTTATTCAGAGTTGTAGGAGCTTTTGTAATCATAGATCGAAAGATCAAACTTTTATCGAGTCTCTCTATCAAATTGCTACTGAAAAGGTGTGGATGTGGCATGTTCAAATCAACTAGGAGTGGTTATAGCCTGTTCTAATCAACTATGTGCGATTGTAGCATGTAAATCAATTAGGTGATTTTGTAGCCTAATTAAATCAAGAGAGCTCCTTATGCTCGAAAGCAGGTGGGGTTATACCTCATGGCCCTAAAATTGTGGATTGTATATCTGAAAAGTAATATGCACAGGTCTAGGTTGTGTGGAACTGGATGTAGGGTAACATCGAACAATATAAAATCCTGGTGTGTTCTTTCTTTTACTGGTTTTACTTATTATTTACATTTGTGTTTGATTACCTGATTGTTTCATATATATAACTTGCATTTGATTTTGATATATTCAAAAAGATTTCAAAAAGTTCATAAATTCCATTAGACACTATTCACCCTCCTCTAACGTTAAGTTAGCCTTAAGATCTATTATCTTCATTCCCAATATTTGGTACCAGAGCATAGGTTTTCAAAGTTTTCATAATCTAATTTTTAATGGCAATTTTTTTTGTAAAACTGTTAACATTATTTTCGTATAGATATGTCACATAATCATCCTGATCTTGTTGTTTAAAATTTCATTTCGTTATTCTGAAAATTCACTTTATTCTTTAAAAAGTTGTGTTGTTTTTACAGGGGATGAGTTATGTTAGGCAATTATTGATTAAAAGACCCCAGAAGATCATTCATCGATCAAGAATAACAAATGAATATGTAATTTTCAATTTACAATGAAATGGTGGTTGAAGTGTTCATTCATTCAAACTTAAAATTCAAATTCAAGGTTTTGGCGCCAAGAATGGTTAAACTACTAAATCATCAGTATCCATATACTATGCTGATTAGAAAAATAAGCCCATCACAATAGAGCTGATCTCGTCGTCAAGTTCCAAAAGATATTATTAGGCGTGGTTTATAACAATGAAAGAACAACAAAATTAAAAAGATGAAGGATGGCAAAAAGTGGTACGCTTTATTATTATTTCATATTTCTCATTTCATTTAGGAATATACATTTATGCACATATTTATGTATAGAAATTTATCTCTTTTATCATTATATATATATATATATATTGGTCCATATGTCGGCACACCGAAGTATACATATCGATATACAAATATAAAAGATTTAAAGTCTCTTTTTATTTTAGTTTTGAATATCACTACTCGTTGCTTTGATTTTAAAAATTGAAAGGACATCTTCACAATAGAAAAATAATAGTTCAAACTCTAGTTATCAATTTAGTTTTTCCACTTATTCACTTATATTTTATTCCAGAATAAATATATATTGAAAGTGTATAGATCTATATAATTATATATATAATACATAAATATGTTAATATAACATACAGAACTTGAAATACTTTTTTTAAATTCAAACAATTGATATTGTTGTAATATATATACATACATATATATATTATACATAGTTTAAACATATATAGTTTAACTTATATATTTTTCATATATGATATAAAAAAAATTGGTTTACATTATCATAAATATTGTTCATAATTTAATACTAATTTTCATTTATTATTTTGATTAGATTTATAAAACTTGTATATTTAACATATAATTTGGGTTTGTTAAATGATTTTTGTATCTTAAGTATATAGTTTAAAATATACGAAGTTATGATTTTATAGTTTACTTTATACTACCATATTTCATCAAAATTAATTTTGTTATAATTACAGAGTCTATAATATCATTTCTAATTAAAAAATTAGTATTTATTTTAATTTAAAGTTTTGACCTAATAAATGTTGGTTATATTTTTCCTTAGTAAACTAGTATATTTTGGTCTTTAAAGGTTAAATTTGTAAATTGACTTGTACTAATTAATTGATATTTTACAATTTGGAATAAAAAATAATATATCTTCATAATACATGTCCTAAATTTATATATATATATATCATTAGTTTTAATATCTCATATATATATATATATACATAGTTATGAATATATGTTTATATCATAATGATTTACTCTATATGATGAAAGAATTATCTTCTCTTTGAAAGATCTTCAATATTTACTATAATATTTTTAAAAGGGCATCATATTAAAATTATTCATAATTAAAAATTATAGCTTGAATCCATATTTCTTAGTAGATTGATTTGAATATTTATTTGATTACTACCTATCATGAATATATTATAGTTTTAATATCTTGTATTACATTTTAACTCTTATCTTCACCACCCTTTCAATCTCATTCATTAGTATCCTTAATTGAATTCTAGAAATAAGTGTATCTTACCTTCGTCTAGTTAAAGTAATTTATAATAAATTGACACACACACACACACACACACACACATATATATATATATATATATATGATTATTATTTATTACTTATCAGTAATGATTATACTTTGAATATCTCTTACCATAATACATATCATCATCATCAAATCATTCTGCATACTATTATTTTTACTACTTTGTTATATTATCATTATACATCTTATTTCTTATCATACTTCATTATCAAAAATTATAGTGCATGCCATATTAAAATTATTTACATCACAAATTCCACTTCATTCTATATAAGTTAAACATATATAGTTTAACTTATATATTTTTCATATATGATATAAAAAAATTGGTTTACATTATCATAAATATTGTTCATAATTTAATACTAATTTTCATTTATTATTTTGATTAGATTTATAAAACTTGTATATTTAACATATAATTTGGGTTTGTTAAATGATTTTTGTATCTTAAGTATATAGTTTAAAATATACGAAGTTATGATTTTATAGTTTACTTTATATTACCATATTTCATCAAAATTAATTTTGTTATAATTACAGAGTCTATAATATCATTTCTAATTAAAAAATTAGTATTTATTTTAATTTAAAGTTTTGACCTAATAAATGTTGGTTATATTTTTCCTTAGTAAACTAGTATATTTTGGTCTTTAAAGGTTAAATTTGTAAATTGACTTGTACTAATTAATTGATATTTTACAATTTGGAATAAAAAATAATATATCTTCATAATACATGTCCTAAATTTATATATATATATCATTAGTTTTAATATCTCATATATCTATATAGTTATGAATATATGTTTATATCATAATGATTTACTCTATATGATGAAAGAATTATCTTCTCTTTGAAAGATCTTCAATATTTACTATAATATTTTTAAAAGGGCATCATATTAAAATTATTCATAATTAAAAATTATAGCTTGAATCTATATTTCTTAGTAGATTGATTTGAATATTTATTTGATTACTACCTATCATGAATATATTATAGTTTTAATATCTTGTATTACATTTTAACTCTTATCTTCACCACCCTTTCAATCTCATTCATTAGTATCCTTAATTGAATTCTAGAAATAAGTGTATCTTACCTTCGTCTAGTTAAAGTAATTTATAATAAATTGACACACACACACACACACACACACACACACACATATATATATATATATATGATTATTATTTATTACTTATCACTAATGATTATACTTTGAATATCTCTTACCATAATACATATCATCATCATCAAATCATTCTGCATACTATTATTTTTACTACTTTGTTATATTATCATTATACATCTTATTTCTTATCATACTTCATTATCAAAAATTATAGTGCATGCCATATTAAAATTATTTACATCACAAGTTCCACTTCATTCTATATATGGTATCATATTGCTTTGCATATGACATACATTTCATATTGCGTTATAAACAACATATTGCACACGTATATTTTGCATTACATATTGACTTTACTACTCAATGAGTATATTTTATTTATGGAAAGTTTTGTATTATTGTCTTAAAAAGTATAGGACTGTTAGTTATTGATTTGTTTGACTTGATTGACTTATTTGACTTGTGTTGACACACTTTTTAGTCAAAGTTGTCACACGTCAAGTTTCTGGTTAGCAACACGCTCAAGCATTGAGAACATCGTCAGCAAACACAAAGCGATTTGGTCAAAGTCGCAACGCAAACATAAATTGGCCCAAAAATTCCACTTAGATGACCTCTTTTGGGTCTAAAAACATCAATTACAGTGCGTTGCACAATAACTCTTGTATCCCTCTAAATTATCTTCAGGTACAACTTTTGTTTGGCCCAAACGACCTTATGGTTTAAAAGTTATCCCCGTTACGTAAACGAGTGCAGAAATATTCTATCAGGAAAGCCACTCAGGACTTGAGTATAAAATTGCGTCAATCTACATTCACTACTACAAAAGTGGGCATATTCGACACTAATTTGTGTGCGTTGCATGAAAAGTGTGGCGAAAGCTATGCATTCTTTGATCTTCTACAACAACATTCATTTGTTGTTGCATTAGATGTGAACACAGTGTTGCGGTTGAAATTCTTGTGCTGTGACTTGCAACACCAGTTCAAAGTGTTGCATTACATAAATACATGCCAGGTCAGCGATCCGCGTTATCAGTTTAAACAAATAAATAACCGTAGATGTTGATTAATCCAATGGTTCTTGCCGATCCTTGCAACACCAGTTCAAAGTGTTGCATTACATAAATACATGCCAGGTCAGCGATCCGCGTTATCAGTTTAAACAAATAAATAACCGTAGATGTTGATTAATCCAACGGTTCAAGCTGATCTTTGCTACAGCTTAGTGAAAATTTGGCGCGATAGTTTCCCCATTCACGAAATACTTCCCCCCAAAACAAATTTCACCGGTACTCCTCCTTCTGTCCGTTTCTCTCTCCACGAAATCCGTCCAAGAACGCCTCCGATTGCTACTCTTCCTCAGGTTACAAACTATAAACCTTCGATTGCTCCTATTTTACGAACTTTACACCTCCAATTTGGATCGTTTAGGACAATTACAGGTAGTTAGGGCTTCATCATTTAGGTTTTATTTAGTTGATTTCATCTCTAACTTATTTTGATCTGCGTTCAAAGTCTCTGGGTGATTTGGGTATATCGATTACCTTAAATTAGGGTTTTTATACTTGAAGTGTTGTATTTATATGTTTGCATGTGTTGAAATTGTGCAAGTTCTGTATTTTTATGTTTGCCAAACCATTGATGTATTGGTAAATAATGCATATTTCCAAAGGTGTTAACAAAATTTAGAGGATAAAAGAAATCCAATATGAATGTTCAAATGTCTATTTCTGTTTGTAGTTAAATAATGCATATATCTCTTCCTACATCGTATGACTACGAAGATACCCTGGGCATGGGTGATCTAGGACTGTCAAACCCATCATCACCAGAAACTCCTATTGATTTTTATACAGAGATGCAAGAAAGGCACTACGATGATTTGCTTGAGTATGAACTAGAGCAAGAAGAACTCCGAAGACAACGGCGAGAAGAAGAACGACGTGAAGAAAGGGCGATGCGACGGCATAGTCGTTTGCGTCGTCAGCATCAAAACAACCAAGTGGTTAACGAACAACATGCTGACTCACCAATCATAATGTGTCATTGTGGGTATGCCACTGCAGAAGATGTTATTTCGATTGGATTCAACATTGGTCGTCGTTATTTTAGATGTCGGGTTTATCCCACAGGGTGTACCTTTTGGCAGTGGATTGACCAACAGTTTCCAAGTCAAGCCGCTGAGTACGCAAATGAGATACAACATCAACTTACAACGCTGCAAAATCATGTTATTGGTTTTCAAACTGATGTTAGTAGACTTAACGACCAGCTTCAAGGGCTAAACATTAGACGACAAAATTAAATTATTGCATCGTTCTTTGTATTAGATACAACTGTATCGTCTATGTATCACCTGTATAGTCTTTGTATCTGTACTGTTTTGTTTTGGTGCAGTCATGTAATGTTATGCATTTGTGTTCAGTATCCTTAGTTGCTTGTTTTATGTACGTATTCTCTTGGTAACTCAGTTCCAAAAGTCAGTGATAATTCATATCAAAACAATCGTCCTTGTATCATCACACTGATTATGTATATTTGTAAATTATTAACTTGTTTTGTTTTTATTTCTAATTTAGTCTAACATTACAGGGTAGCCCTTGTTCGTGTCTTGAAACTCTTAGGGGTAGCAAATTTAGTCTTACTAAGCCGTGGTTAGATTGTGGCAATGGATAGTGAGTATTACATATGGATAGGACTTCCGAGATCGAGCGCAGAATATGTAAGAGGGGTAACAGCTTTTCTAAGAAATGCATTTCCCATTTATAAAGTAGGTGATGAGATGAAGTGCCCCTGCAAAAAATGTACAGAACGTAATTGGTATTGTGAAAATGTCATATACGATCATCTTGTTTTTAATGGCCCTTCTCCATTACATACCGGGTGGATTTGTGAAGTTTCACAGACAAAATTAATAGGTGTTGATGACCATATGGATTGTGCAACAGAGATGGATTTTGAGGATAATTTAGATGTGATGTTCAAGTGTGCGGGTTACAAATTTGGTCAAAATCCCAAGGACTTTGTAGTAGAACCAAATCCAGAGGCCGAGAAATTTTATCGGCATGTTAAAGAAGGAAAAAAACCGTTATATCCTGGCTGCACTAAATTTTCTCGACTAAGTTTCTTGATCAGGCTTTATCATTTAAAGGTGCTTATGGAATTAACGAGTCTGCGTTTGGGGAATTACTAAAGCTTATAAAAGAAGCCTTTCCTGATGCCCAACTGCCTTTGTCTTCCTACGTTGCAAAGAATGTCATTAAGGATTTAGGTCTTAATTACCATAAAATACATGCCTGCCCAAACCATTGCATGTTATATTGGGCAGAGAATAAAGATAAAAAGGCTTGTGACATTTTTGGTTTTTCGAGATGGGCTGTAAAAGAAAAGGAAGACATCGTTGATAATAACTCATGCAGTAGCCAAAGAAAAGATAGTATGTGTTTTTCTGAACTTAAGTTATTTTTTATTGTGATTGAGTTGAATTGACCACATGATAATTCTAATTTGTTATATCATTGAATTATTGGTAATCCTAATACTTGACAGAGAAAGAAGGACCCAGAAAAAGCCTCCCCATCCGCTGCCTTGGTTTATCTAGAAACTTATAAACGAGAACCGGGTCGAAGTTACAAGACTAACACGGATGAACTGAAGGCCAAATACGTGAGTACATATATAATTAGATACTGAAATAGCAATACTTGTGTCAGTATAATTGGCACATTGTACGTTTTTTGGAGCTGCATATTAAATCGAACACATATATAGTTAGTTTGAAAGAGAACCAGTTGTGTTAATAAATTCATTCCTGCCAGCTGCCTATTTATCTATATGCTTGCCTGGTTTTCATTTTGTAGGCGAAGGTGCAAGCAATGGTGGATGCTGGAAACATTGTTGAGGCAAATGCACTGGTTTCTGGTGGGAAGAGGCACACGCGTAACTGGCTTGTAGGGAGGCGAGGCAAATTGGCTGAAAAGTTTCCAAATCCTGGTTCTTTGGACAGCTATGTCCAAGAGTTGACAAAAAAAATAAGGCAAGAGCTGGAGGCGGACTTGGAGGAAAAGGTGAATAGAAAAGTTAAAGAGAAAGTGTCGTGGGTGTTAAAAAAGCTAGGTGAAGCCAATCCAGATCTAAATTTAGATGTCGGAGACCTTTGTGTCACCACAACAAGTGATGAAGATGCTGACAATTGTACTCCTTCAACCCCGGCAACTGACTGAAGTATTTGGATGGTATGTGTTAGCACTTGTGATATATTCGGATTGTTCTTTTAAATGATGGCACTTGTGGTATGTGTTTGTGATGACAGTACTTGTGGTATGTTTTGGTGATGGCAGTACTTGTGGAATGTGTTGGTGATGATACTTGTGAGTTGGTATATATAATTGGTTGGTCTGACTGTGGTGATGAATGTTTTGGGAGGAATTGTTGTATGAATATTTTGGTATATATGTATGAATGTGGTACAATGTTTTGGATTGAATATATGTACTGCAGAATCTGTAATTACAGGGTTGTATTACAGCTGCAGTTGATTTTTTCCTGGTGTCGCATTTGATTTTTGTGTGTTGCATTAGACTGTGTTGTGGTGTTGCATTAGACTGTGCTGTGGTGTTGCATTAAGTTTAACATTATTAATTCCACAATGGTACGGCACGTGGGCCCCACAGCTTACGTGGCGCCACGTGGATAGCTGACGTGGCATGTGACACATATGCAGCTGACGTGGCGAGCTGACGTGGCATGTGCCACGTTGACAGCTGACGTGGAAAGTCAATGCAGACCCCACTATCATGAGCTGGAAGCCAGGGTCTGGCTTCTACTTAAGGCAACGCTGTATGTTGTTGCATTACATGGATATGCTGTTGCAATAGGGCAAAAGTTCTACTTAAGGCAACGCTTTCTTTCCGTGGCCGTAGATGGACAAAAGCGTTGCATTAGATGGCTAATGCAACGGCCGCGGATGCCACGCCCCCCTGGTGTTGCCTATTTGAAAAAAGGGCCTACGACAACGCTTTTTGATCTACGGCCATAGAAGAATAGTGTCGAATATGCCCACTTTTGTAGTAGTGATTCACTTGGATGAAGTTACATAACTTTGGAATACTTGGCATTTGCATGCATGGAGACCCCGGGTCAGATCTTAGCCTCGGGTCGGATCAATACTCGGATTGAGTATTGGCAACTTGACCTCACCAGTTTAACATCAACATCAGGTCGAATGGTCCGGGTCGGGTCCGACCCGACCCCACGTCATTAGCCACACACAAAGGCTTAGCATTTCATCATCTCCACTGGATCGAACACACCTACCCGACCCTCCTAGCACATCGATTACCACTCTTCAACACAGACTTATTCTCTAGCCTACAAACTCGGATCGAGTTACACATAGCTTCACACGATTAATGGAGACTCTATCCACTAGCCTCCTACATTTCAACGAACTGATGGATTCATGCCACATCACATCTGACCTGATCACCGCTGGAGCCTCGCTTTGACTATAAATTCACACTCGCATGGCATTTTTAAGGGATCTTTTGGGTCCTCCATTAACACGCCTTCCTCCATTACTCTATGCATACATCAAAGTCGTACTCACCATACAAGATCACGAGGATTTCGTGTATAATCTTCTTATTTTTTACTTCTTTTCATTGTAAACATGAGGAGTTCGTATATAATCTTGAGTGAGTTGTACTTATATAATGAGTTGTTATGGATTGTAAGGCTTGCTCTTGTAACTTCTTAGGATTTAAGAAGTTATAATGTGGACGTAGCCGAGGATTTTACCGAACCACTATTTGTGATATGTTTTTGTAAGGATTTCACACCGCATTGGGTGTCAGTGCCACGTTTCGGTCTAACAACTTGATTGACTTGTTTTACATGATTGGATTTGATATGTGTATTGATAGGTTTGTATTAAATATACTTATACATATGTAGGTATTGAATTAATATAAATCATCTTTTTCACATTTCATTACTTTGTATATTTATTCTAATATTAGTTTAAAGGAGATTTTTATAGTTTCATAGCTTAGAGGATGAGCATAAGTTCTAAGAAACGTTTGATTTTATATTTAAATTTGGTTTGCTTCATTTGAATTTGGAGTTTTTAAGTTTAATTTGGTATGTTTGAATTGATTGTGTGTGAAAACAATGATGATTTGAATTGAATTGATTATTAACAATACTTTAACCTAGATATTGTTTGTTTTATACTATATTTGATTCATTGATTCTTTATGTTCTTGATTAATATAAAGTGGTATCATAGTTTAAGGGAAATATTAGAGTCATATTAGTCTAAGCCTGAATTTTGTTGATGAAAGGGGGAAAATTATAAAATAGATTAGATTAGGCTTAGATTAAGGGGGAGTAAGTAGTTTTAGGATGAGCTGCTGGAGTAATAGGGAGTATTTGAAGAATCAAGGCATTAGTAAGTATATTTTATAAATAAAGGTTGTCAACATCAAAAAGGGGAGATTGTTAGTTCCTGAGATGATGATTTTGATAACAACAACCTTATGACTAATTATAAAATATGCATACTAACATTTTATGTTGAGTTATTTATGTATATGCAAGATATTTATAGAACGTATTGAGAATGAAGACTATACAATATGAAGATTAAAGACTACAAAGGTGAAGAATTAAAGATATCAAGATAAGTATTAGAGAATAAATTTATGTTTAAACTTCATAATAGCACTAACGTCTTTATTCAGATTTTAATATTAGGATGGAACCCACGAACTTTCAAAAGTATTTGTCAAAATTACTTTTCAAATTTCCTTTCTGATTTTTTTTAAATATTTTATCCTTAAAATCAAAACTATTTTGAATAACTTATTTTCAATTTCTAAATATTTCTTGTTTTTTTAAACCATTTACTCTTTATTATCTTTGTAATTTATTGTTGATTTTCAATTTCCTTTTTATAGATTTTCTCTAAAAACGTTTTAAACTTAAAAATCTCCTTAGCTTTTGTTTTCAAAATATTTCAAATCACTTCCTGTTTTTTTAACTCACTTAACATTCTTAAATTTACTTTTAAAACGTCTTTTTATTTTAAACTAATCCAATCTAAATATTTTAGTCTTAAATCTCAAAATTATAATATATATATATATATACACTTAAGTTTTAATCACTTTTATATATTATAGATATATGTTTTAAATCTAATTCTTACTCTATTATACTATCTTATAATATGGGAAAATAGTTTGTTTAAATTTCAGAATTACCTCAACCTATTTATACATCATTTCTATTGTTTTCAAAATTCAAATTTCTATTTCAAGGGGGATGTCGACATATAAGAATACCCCATGTCGACATGGTGGCCGTTAAATTCAAATTTTCAAAATTCAAAAGAGGTGTCTATTCATTTAAATCTCTTCGTGAATGAACATGGTTGTTGCTTTCCTATAAATGCCGAAACAAAAACGAATTTTTTAATACTTTTCATTATCTTTTTCACTCCAATTCCTTTTTAAATTTCAAGAATCCTTAACCAAACTCTGCCAAAATTCAAAGAGAATTAAACCAGATCATCTCTAGTTTAATTCTCCACTACTCTCTGTCAAATCTAAGTGTTATTCAGGAAGGATTATAGGAGCATTTGTAATCATAGATCAAAAGATCAAAGTCCCTTCAAGTCTCTTTATCAAATTGCTACCGAAAATGTGCGGTTGTGGGTTGTTCAAATCAACTAGGTGTGGTCGTAGCCCGTTCAAATCAACTGGATGTGATTGTAGCTCATAAATCAATTAGGTGATCTTGTAGCCTGGTTAAATCAGAAATCTTGTGGCCTTGAAATAAAGGATTGTAGTATCGACATTTATTTAAAAAGAAATTTGCACGATCCTGAGTTGTGTGGGATTGGAAGTAGGGTAACTCTGAACCAGTATAAAACATGAAAGTTCTGAAAAATAGTAGTCAACTGGAAAATTGTTTGATGAAAAGTAGTCAACTGAAAAGTTTTAGAAAATTCTTTAGTCTTTAGTTTAAAGATATGACAAACCAGATTTGGATAAAATTTGAGGCAGATATGATGAAATAGTGACAGACAATTTTCGGATCAGAAATCTGAGCTTAGAAATGAGTCTGAAAGATTCGCGGTTTTAACCTAGAAAAGTTCAAAATTCGAAAAAGTCTTCAACATGAAAATTTTAGCTATTTCAATTTTACATGATTTGGAAAAATATAAAAAGTTTATTTGGGTTTTCTAATAGGAAGTTACAACCTCTGTAATACAGATCAAAATATAGGAAAAAAGAAGAAAATAAAATAAGGAAAAAGGGACTAGGGTTAGGAATTGTTGCTTGCTTGGGTTCGGATCTGGTCAGCATGGGCTGAAGGCAAGGGAAATAGGATAAATGAGAGGAGCATTTGATATTTTCGGAATTTTAATTTTTTAGAGAAGAGACTATGGAAAGGGAAAATTTAAGTGAGAGGAGATGATTTCCCCTTTCTTGGATTTGTTTCTGATTCGGAGAAGAGGAAGATAAATTAAAAAATTTAGATCCTGGAGGAGGAATAAGCTATGGATTTCTGAAGAATTTTTTTATTTTTACAGAGAAAATGGGGAATGGATGGGGAAGAGAACACATGATTTTTATTTGGGAGTTTCTCAACCTACAAGTCTCTTCAGAAATGTAACGTAAGAAGGTCAATGAACTTAATTGTGTTGGACCTATAAAAGCCCAAAACAACATTCACCTAGTCCAAACAAAACCACAGACCATAAAAATAAGAGAAAAGAGGGTGAAAGATACATACGCAAACATAGTCCATTTGCATTGTAAATAGCAAATTTAGAGTAAAATAAGCGGGATTTTGCAGAACGAAGAATGTTGGATGCTTCGAATTCAGTATGGATTCATAAAAAAAGATAAATTCAAATAAATTTTGACAACTTCTAAATTTTAGCTTGAACTCAAACTTTAACCAATCTTGACAAAAAAGACTTTTTTCAGAATAATTTACATTTTAATAGATTTGGTAAATTAAAATATTTGTTAATTCAATTTTGTTATTTAAATTTAATTTTTTATAAATTTACTTAAATTCAAATAACACAAATTGAGTTGGTTAAACAATTAAATTCAAATTTGATAGTTTTTCAATTTCAATGTTCAAACGGTACTTATTATTGTTCATTTACACAACCAAATCATTTGTTCCATCAGTTCAAAATAAATAAGTTTTAAATATTAAAATTTTAAATTTAAAAATAAATATTAATAAAAAAATCTTATTAAAAATTCAGGTTGTTGCAATCTCCTCTACTCAAACCTTTTCGTCCCCGAAAAGGAACGAGACAGAGAAAATAATAATTAAATAATATATTTAAAACCAAGTTGTACACCTTTATCAACTTACTTAGATTATATCTCGAAATATATTTAAATCAAAAGTTAAGATATTTTCCCGAATCATTTTAGAATAGTTTTAAGTGTTCACTCGATGTCTCTATTGGCACTATATATCCACCGTACTTTCGAAACCCGAAATTAAATACCAATGATGTCGCGCTCACCACCTAAATCATTTCAAAGCAACTAGGATGCGATTCTATATCCTATATAGTACATATAGGATTTAACACATACGTTGATCAGACGTATACTCAAATTGCTAAGTATTCAATAGACCAATTTTATTGACAAGTTAATACTCGAAACATTTTCTCTTTTCAAACACAATAGATACAAAGCTTTTACAAACCTATATATTATAAATAATAATTTTCAAATTATTTATTACAAATATCAAGTGGGAAAAAATTAATCTCTCCCCCACTCATTTATTTATTAAAATTTAACTTTTATTCTTCAGTAAATCTAATTAACTCAAAGTCTGTGAATATACATTATATAATATTTCAAAACAATATATATCGTGTTACCTTATATTAGCATTGGGTTACATTTATTTTAGGGCATAACTTCATTCGTATATCACATATCTTAATTTATTTATATTGAAGTTTACACTAACAATCCATTTTAATTTAGTTTCAAATCTTATAATTGTCAAGAATACTAACAAAGTTCAAATTTTTATCTCAATACAATTTCAATTTATATCTAACTCAATTTCCATTAAATCAAATTCATAACAATATAATTTTACTAGCCTTAATATTAGTAATTTTTAATTTATTCCAACCTATGTAAATCAAAATTCATTTTAAATAATTTAACTAGTTGAAATAACAAAGATATCTTTATTAGCTTTTCAACATTCATAAAATAGAGTTACTTAAAATCATACTTATAAAATTCATCTAATAATTATAGGTTTAGTTTATATCATAAAATTCAAAATTTTCATTTATTTTAAATTAGTATATATTCACATAAGCAAAATTTTCATTTCATAAACATTTAAAAATCAAATTAATGTTACTATTTCATTTTCTAGATTCAAATTAGTGATTCATGCTTATTAAAGTTAATTATTTCAAGATGTCATTTTAAGAAGTATAGCTAATATGGCATATCAACGAAATTATATATTTTGCTTTCTCAAAAACATTTCACATGAATTCATCAAACTACTTTTATTCATAAATAAGGACATCTTATAAATTTCTAAATACAACATCTTTTGAAATTCACGTAATACCTTCAAATTTTTTATTACATCAGTTAACTAACTAAATAATTATCATCCTGATTATTAACATTTTAGTGTTTCTCATTAATTCTTAACTTGGATTATATTTAGAATCATTATCATTATTTATTCAATTAAGTCAAAATAAGTCAAAGTCTGAGCTAAAAGACGAACAACGAAAGAACTTAATCAACAAAGACTATAAAGGATGGAGATCCTAATTAGAATAGACTAAAGCATACTTAAGAATTAGGAAACCATCTATATTAATTCCTAAGATAAGTTTAGAATGAGAATTGGGATTTGAATTCAAGAAATCCCAGTCGAAGAGAAATAATGTACCAACCTGCATTTGGACGATTGGATATTTAAATATTAATCATCAATTAGGTAGTGGTTCCAAAATGTGACTTTTCACATACGATCGAATTAGGACTTAGGACCAGTTCCATTGAGTCCAGATCGATGGTGGGAACTTTTTTGACTGTAAGCATTGATATGTTTCGATTGTCGTATTTTTGGTTGGTAGCTTAGGATTTATTCATGAATCGATCCAAAAAGCTAACTTTTGTGTATGATAGAATTAGGTCCTGAAACCTTTTTCCATTGGTCTGGGAATGGCCGTCAAGATACTATTGAGCACAAGGGTTAATATGTTTGGGGTTCGGAGATTTTAGACTTAGTGAATAGTGTTTTAAAGGAGGCTGTACAAGTTTCTCCTTCTCTTTACTCCTCATATCTCAAGCCTTCATCTTCCTCTTTAATGGCCGAAATGGTCGGATCTAATTAAGCTACTTTTAGCCAAAATTCCCAACATGAAAGTTATTTGTATCGACGATATGACCTCAACGGCGCAAGGCGCTCATCGATTGGACGCCGGAGTTGTCCGGAAATAGCCCAAAACCAATGCAGATTCGTTTCGGGCTTGCTGCGACTTCCTCGTCGAGGATTAGCTCTTGGCACTAAAAGGAAAGATTTAGAGGATTGAAGAACGAAGAGATTGACACGGATTTGAGGTTAATTGGAGTCCGTATGAAGGATAAATCTATAATTTAGTGGTTTTGGTATTTTGACTTTTCCCAACGAAAGGAGCATGGTCGAACGGTAAGGTTCCTTGGGAAGGTAGATTAGAGGGTGGCGCTTCAGATGGTGGTGGTTTGGTGTCGATTGGAGGTGCAAGGTGGTTGTGGTAGTTGATCAAAGTTCGGTCAAAGGTGAGGCAGTTTTTGGAGAAAGGGGCTTAAGCTTGGTTCGACATTCCTTATCCGACCAGATCAAGCCGGAAAAATGTTGTCTGATTAGCACAAATTTTTTTGGGGACAATAAGGAAGGTTCCAAAAGGCTCTAGGCCAACTTTCAAGTTGTTTGGAGTATCGTAGTACTGGATATGGTAGCTAATCTGCATCGACATTGTTGATCCGAATACAGCTCGATCCAAAAAGTGAGCAGCGAAGGTAATTAGCGTAGGCTAATTACATTTTAATTACGTTATATATGCTACTATTGTGATGCTTATATCTTTTGCCTACATTAGCGGATTTGGATGTGGTTTCGAGCATTGGTCTCGTATTGATGAGCTCTACGCTATGGAGCAGCTTCGTACTAATTTGGTTGAGGTGAGTAATATTATCTCTCACTATACTGTAGTTGCAGCATACGACATTATTGATGTTTATATGTGACTTCTAGTTATAAAATTGAACATCTAGGATAAAGGAACCTAGTAATTTGTAAATAAAATAAATTAGCAGTGATTTAACTAGATTTTACATCGACATCACACTTTACTTATTTGTGCGCTCTTACGCACCTTTATACAGTAGTTGGTCATTATCACTAAACTAGGGACTTTTGGACATATATTATACCTTAGCTGTTGTAGTAGGCTATGTTTGATCTATTATGGTCATTTTATATGTGTGTATGTTAGCTTAGGATTTGTATGACTATTGGTTGCATGATTGACCTGTTTTCTTGGTTTAGCCTAAAATGTCGTTCGTAGGCGATCTAGTATTAGGAAATATTTCATTTGTTAGATTTTAGGGTGCTTATCGATCAAATGCACATGTTGGTGTATCTTGATTGTAGCACAAGGATGGTAGACTCGAACGAGTGAGATATATTATCGATGGAGCTTTAGAGAGCATGCATGGATTCGATGATAGAGCAACATTAGAGCTCGAAAGCGATCCAAAGACTTGGATGGAGCAAAGAAGTCAAAGGACGGAGTGGATCCCAGTTCGATCAGGTCAGATCGACAAAGTCAATCCAGAACTGACCAATCTCAAATCGGCTAAGTGGCTAAGTTGGATCGACATAGTTAATCGGGAACCAGCTCAACCAAGCTTAGATCGGCTATACTAATCCAGATCTGGTTCGACTAGTTCAAACCGAAGTTGGGCCAATTCGCGAAATGGTGATGATGGTGGCCGCAAGGTAAGGGTCCTTCATGGAGGCATTTCTTCTTGGCGATGAGATGGATTTCATGACAAGTGACGGACGTTTTCCATTGGGTGTGTATTTAACTAATTTGGGGTTAAATGCATGATCTGATTAGTTTCTATCGATTACTACGAAATGGTCGATATCGATTACTATTGTTGTTGGTCATTTTGGCCAATTTGATATTGACGACGAGGTGATTGCGAGGAGCAGAATATGATGGTTCGTTCAATCGCAATTTCGATATGATGGCTCTTTGATTGGTAGCTTTGGCTTGGTGCTTCTATGCAATGATGCGTCATTTGACGACGATGATTCCAAGATGGGGAACTAAACTGATGCAATCGACTGTTTTTCTCCGGGATGTAGAAAAGACGACAATAAGTTGTATTGAGGTGACGGTCAGATAGAAAGAGATGGGAGACACATGATGATATCCTACGACATACGATGACTGTCGGGGATAGTCCCCATATTGAGACGACTTCAGATGGGATTCTTATGGACAATATAGTGATTGATTCTGTTGTGGAGAATGCGTGCAAATGGGTTATTAGTATTCGTGACTTCGGTACACCTTAGAGTGGCACAAGGACAAATCAGAGCCTGTGTGCTATGGACTGATCGGCCTGGACCCCAGAGCTAATGCGGTGTGGACTGGATATAATTATCAACTATATCTCATGCGATAGGACGTAGTGATAGTTAGGGTGGAGCTCATGCGGTTGGGCCTGCCATTGCATTAATTAATTGGATGACCGAAGTACTTAATGCCATATGCTTTACGCATTGAGTGAGTGAATGTGATGATGGATGATGGATGCTATGGATATTTATTTATTTATCATTATTAGTACTTAGAGATCTGTCACACCCCATTATAGCATATATTGATTGTTATGTGCTATTTTTGTGGATGTAGGGGCAGGGCTGGTATGATTATCTATACTTCCGTGCCATGTTTATTATTGAGACTTCCATAGTATTTTGAGATTTGTTTATCGCTCACACCAGACTTATGTCCTACCCCAAAATTTTATGTTCCCTCTTATTAATTTAGGTGCTCATCGACGATGCTGATAAGTAGACCGAGTAACAAGTTTGGGTATTATCTGGAGTTGTGCAGGTGGATTCATAGGAGTCGACGGTTTTACATATTTATATACTTGTATCATTATTGTTTATTCCGTTGTGTGACATTATGGACCCTTGACATCGTTCTGTGTTTTTTTAGTGACAATGTATCAGTCGAGTTTATTTACTTATTATATAAACTCTATTGTTACTTTGTATATTTGTATGAACCTGTGTACTTTGGTTATGTGGTTTGTATAGTTATTACTATCTCGCCTGTTTTATATCTGTGATTTTATTATTATATGTTATCTGATGCACTGTGATATATATGACAGGTTATGTGTTATGTTTATGTTCTATTCTCTTCTCTTCTTTTCCTTTCTCTTCTTTCTTCTTTTTCGTCCTTTATACTATTTCTTTCTCCTAACGATTGTTTTACATTTATTAGGTGCTTGTGCAGTGCATATTTTTATTTTTAAGCACCGATGGTGTAGGGCGAGCTGTCACACTTGACATCAAAGCTTAGGTTGCGTTGTTTAACCTAAGCAATACTAAATTCGAGAGTTAATATATACGAGAGAGTACATATTTGTATATATTTTGGTTTTCAAATCTATATATTATTAGCATATATAGTATGGATTATTTTGCACTCGAGTGCCATTAGGATAGTTTTCTCTAATAGTGATTAATCGTTCTAATTTTGAACGATTTAGTGAATGAGAAATACTTGTAATTTCTTAGTTTCTAGAGTTGAGAGTCAGGCAGAATCGAAAACTACTAGTCTCGATTTATAGTTTTATTTTCAGTTACGGTATGATCCATTATCTGGTATGTCCTAAAACTCTAGTTGGTTATAGTTCTCAAATGCGGTGAATCGACTATGTTGCGCTGCATGGATACTTACGTGGCTAACCGTTCCTTAGATTAGAGTCGGCTATTGGGATGCGAGGGCTGCATTTGTTCTCGTAGGGAGTTCTTGGATGAATCAGGGGTTTACTCCTAATAGACTCCAAGGTTGAGCCAGGATTGGTGGAATGTCTTTATTGTTTCAAGTTCTCGAAATCGGTTCGCTCAAAGACCAGTTCATTTCAAAGTGGTTTTGTTTCGACTTCTTAGGAGTCAATGAGGGCTCGTTGGGGCAATATGTCAGTGTCGGAAAGCATGATTGAATTCGATGAGGTATCAAAGCAAGGTTAATTTTATTACATGTCACTCTGAAAATTGGAGTTTGTGGCTGGGTTAAGTGATTGACTTTTTCCCTGTCATGCTAATGTTGGTCTCTGCCTTGTTTTCGATACCTATCTTTTGGATGAAGGCTCCGCCGCTAAGAAGTCATATGTTTCAAGTCATACACTTCCTTTTTGTTGAAGTGGATGTGTTGTTTCTTGCTTTTTTCTATGTTATGCTGAAGTGTTTCAAGCTTTGTTTCATGGAGGCTGTTGTTCGGTTTTGGATTGCTTTTTGCTGGATCATGTCAATTCTACCAAAGCTACTAGACTGGTGCAGCGCTGCTAGTTGTAGCATTTGCTTTGTCATGTCCTACAGTGTTATTGTACATCGTTGGATTATGTGCAATAAATAGTATATAGTTTGTACTGTGTGTGGAATATTACTTCTGTTTGAAGTATGTAATGAGTAATGCTTTGCCCTATGTCATTGTTCTCCCTGCGTGGAGATTGAGATCTTATATTTGTAGTCAATATATTTTTGTCTAGCTCATGCTCCATAAGCTTGTTTACTTATAATGGTCGGACCACTTTAAAAACCGTTATGGTGGTCCGTCCACCTTAAAAACCGTTTATAGTAGATTGTTGATCTGCCAATCTCCTATACTTTTTCTAATTATTTTTTGTTACAAAAATAAGCGTTACAAATCACTGTAAATGGGTCGTCCTTGCAAAAATCAAGTTATCACACATTTCTAACTTCTCTTTGAATCTTTATGTACTTATATTTTATAAAATATATATCTGCATAAAATTTAAAAAAATTAAATCATATTTATACTATATTAAAAGATTCATTAATTTACAAAAATAATATTATTTAGAATTTAAAACTAAGTATTACTATAATTTAAAATCTTATATTTATATTTTATAACATATATTACTTATACATTGAAATTTTATAACATATAATTTTATTTGGAAAGTCCAAATTTAAAGTTTATTAAATTATAAAATATAGGTTTAACTAAGGGTGCGCTTGGTTTATATTTTTTTAATTTTGAGTTTTCGCACATACAAAAGTACCGACGACACATACATATCGTGAAAAACGACCGTTTTATAAAACAAAGTTAATACACAAAATGAAAAACAACTTTTTATTATTTTCCATATTTTACAAAACAACGGAAGGATGATAACAAATTCATCCATCCACCATCCCACGGTCCACTCAGTCACTCCCCCGCCTTTGATCTGTGACCTTCGCTATACTTCAAATCTTCCCAACTTTCGTAATTAATCCTGAAAACTAAAAACTCAAAACATGAAATAAACCTAAGATTCTAAATTTAGATTTCTAAATTACTTTTATTAAATCAGAATATATTTGTAAATTCAGAAAATACTTTTTAAAATAGACCAATGGTGTCTTCATATAAATTTCTACCGAGGCCAAGTAATACAGATATATATATATATATATATATATATATATATATATATATATATATCATTTCAAACTGTTTAATATTCAGTTTACGGGTATTTATCATTTTAACCTACATCCCAATAAATTCAATTTCAATTCTTAAATCGATACGGTGATTTGGGTATGTATCATTTCATCCCGTAATGATTTTACAATGTATAAGGAACGTGCAGTGTGAGAACAAAATAAATATAACATTTCAAATAACATGTATAAATTAACACATATCATAACAATCAAATTCGTGTCATATATGTCACAAGCGTGCGTGTCATATATGTCACGAGTGTGTGTATCACATATGCACAAGTTGCATAACAAACAAATCGAGTTTTCTAGAGAATCCGAACATTTCATATGTCATTTCAAGATGAGTCAATTTACTAAATGAAAATGTTAATCATGATGATGGCTCTTATGACCTTGTGTAGCAATAGAAAGAAGTTGCAATAAGCTAACATGGACATGGAAGCTGATAAGAAAACTGACACAACACGATCAAATCAAGCAGATTGAATCACTAACTTGAATTAAAATTCCTCCACGACAAATCACGATAATCAACCCAATCTCTAACCAAAATTCTAAATCAACACTCTTATATATATATTCATATGGAGCAAAATATATACACTTATATAAAATATACACACATAAAATTTGCAAAATAAGGCATGAATTTGATCATTTTAAAGAAAATTTTTGAACCTATTAACGACAAAACTGAAAAAAGTAGTCAACTGCAAACTTTTAGAAAATTCTTTTCTCCTCAATTTTAAAAAAGTAAAACATGATTTGGATCAAATTTGAGGAAGATACGACTGAAACAGTGATAAACAATTTTTGGATTAGAAATCTACGTTTAGAAATGAGTCTGAAAGATTCACGATTTCGACCTAGAAAAGTTCAAAATATGAAAAAGTCTTCAACATGAAAATTTTAGCTATTTCAATTTTACACTATCAAAAAGAATAAAAAGTATATTTGAGTTACCTAATAGGAACTTACGACCTCTGCAACATAGGCCAAAATCTGGGGAAACACAGAAAATAAAAAGAGGAAAAGGGGATTAGGGTTATGGTTTGTGGCTTATTTGGCTGGGGTCTAGTTAGTGGGGGATAAAGCAAAGCAAGGAAAGAGGAGAAAGAAGAGAAGGGTTTATGATTTTAGGAATTTGAACTTTTTTAGTGAATAGACTATGAAGAGGGAAAAATTAAGAGAGAAAAGATGATATTCTTTTTTTCGATTTGTCCTTGATTTGGAGAGGAAGAAGATAAATTATAAATTTTAGATCTTGGAGGAAGAATAATTCATGGATTTCTCATGAAATTTTGTTTTTACAGAGAAGAGGGGAAATAAAAAGGGAAGGGAATACATGATTTTTATTTGAGTGTTTCTCAACCGACAAGTCTCTTTAGAAATGTAATGTAAGAAGGGCAAGAAACATAATTTTATTGGACTTATAAAAGCTCAAAACAAAATTCATCTAGTTCAAACACAAAAACACACCACAAAAATAAAATAAAAGAGAGGTGAGAGATATATACACAAGCATAGTCCATTTTGCGCATTTTACATGTAAATAGCAAACTCAGAGCTAACAAAAGTTAAATTTTATAAAACGAAAAATGTTGAATGCTCAAAATTCGGTATAGATTCACAAAATAAAGATAATTTAAAATTTTGACAACTTTTAAATTTTAGCTTGAATTCAAAATTTAACTAATTTTGGTCAAAACATACTGTTTAAGAAGAACTTACATTTTAATAGATTTGGTAAGTTAAATTATTCATAAATTCAATTTCTTTATTTAAATTTAAGTTTTTATAAATTTACTTAAATTCAAATAACACAGATTGAGTTGGTAAAACACTTAAATTCAAATTTGATAGTTGTTTGATTTCATTATTCAAATGGTACTTCTTATTGTTCATTTATCCAATCAAACTCACTTATTTCATTCAGTTCAAAAAAAAAAATTAAGTTTCAAATATTTAAATTTTAAATCAAATAAAATTATTAATTACAAATTTTATTAAAAATTCAGGTTGTTACACAGATCCTATTTTGGGTAGTCATTCATCCTCCATAATGTTAGCTTCCTCGTTCTCAATTTGCTATGTCCTCCTGGCTATAATATCTCTTATCTTTATAGTAGTATCAGCAAATCTCTTTCTAATGCTTTCCTAAAATCTACTTTATTAGTGACTCTTAAAATCTTCGCCATTTGCACTTTTGATAACATGGATTCTAAAATGCAGTAGTTACTACGTTAAATCTATCGACTAACTCTGTAAACCTCATTCTCTCAGTACTCTGCATTTGGAAATGTCATCACATGACTAGGTCAAATTATATGAATTTTGGATTGGTTCACAATTTTTCCACTAATTTGGTCCACTTACTAATGATGGACCCATTTGGCAAAAACAACGCGACAACCAAATCAATCAAGTGCAACAGGTGCATCATCACATCACCTCCTACGAAGCCGCCAACACTCTTATATGGTGTATATTTCGTATTAAGTGAAAAGTTGCATATATCCTTCCACCATACTAATCCAAAGTATGCTGCTTGAAAACAAGTGGGTCCCAAACGTATCGGGTGTTTGACGGTGAAATAGTTTCTGTTCACATCCTCCAAACTTCGGTCTACAACTTCACCTCAAAGTACCTGTTTTACGGTCTCAGTCAAACAATAATACGAATTCAACTGAAATCTCTTTGCATGCCTTTGATTTAAATCTTCTTTATGCCTTTGTTCTAATGCGGAACTTCCGGTTGTAAATCTTGTTTTTTCAAATTTCCATTTTCATCGTGATTATGAGGCTTGACCTCCATTTAACGCACCTTTCAATGGTTGACATTCAGATTGACCACGCCCTACATCCAAACATGTTGGCATTGACTAGTCATAACCTCACGGTACCAACTTGTTGGGGTGCTAGGGGACAATTTCAACTTGTTCCGCTTCATTTCCCTGTGTTCCTACCATGCCTTCTTGCCTCTGGTTCTAATATCCAACAAATCCAGCTGCTATTTGTTATTCCATCATTTGGAAGAATCCATTCATCGTCTTTTCTTATTCTTTTGTAAACATATATGGTTACATAGACAAAATTTGGATTTGAACTGACTAACACATATTGATTGCCCAATTCTTTAGTTGACTTAATCCAGCGTTGATTCTTATAATATGTCCCTTCGTCTTCCCTAGTATTGGTTTCCAAGTTTATCTCAATGGAAACACAAAAATTGTTGCCTAACAAATTGTACAGCCCCTTGATTTCATTATAGAATGAATCCAAAAAAAAAAAAAAAAAAAAAAACTAAGGTGGATAAATTAAAAGAGTACGATGAAGGGCATAAGATTTTAACAGTGGTTCAGAAAAATATTCGGCTTACGTCTACCTAGTCATTTTTATTTATGGATTATTTTCAAAATACATAATTTACAATCAAACCCCAAGTCTAGTCTAATATATCTTGGTATTTTGAGATCTTATGAAATCGAGGATGAAGAAAATTGATCATCTTTCTAGCTCAAGGTAGACCATTATTTAGAGATGAGATTCTACATCTGGTTTGAAGGAGTCATTTCTTCCAAATCCTAACGTCCAACATGAAGAACAGGTCATCACACATGCTTCCAAATGAAACCAAACGTGCTAATACCGACTTTTTTTATGTGTCAAAACTTTGTTCTTTTCTTTGTATCTTGAGTCTCATGCCTCCAAAGTAGGAAAAACTTTGTCTTAGTCATCCAATACTTAGTCAAATTTTGTATGCTCCTTTCTTTATTATTCATGATTGTTCTCAAATCATGTGCTAAACATGCTATTACCAATTTGGTCAGTATAAAATATATTAGTGTCAACTTGTTTTGCATTTTAGAAACTTGGTCAAATCTTTGACTTCTTCAATCTTACATCTTCCGAGATTCTTGACTTGTTCGTTCATCATTTTGTACCCTGGTTTCTTTGATCTAAGTCAATTTCAAGATTGTGGTAAATTTTCGGAAATCAATCGTCATCTTGAATTTCTAGCAATTTATTAATAAAAAAAATGGACGATGAAAAAAAATAAGGCTTGAGAAGCTTTTGCATTTAAAATTGTTACCAAATATGTACGAATCAATGAGTTGGAATCAATGAGTTGGAATCAATGATTTGATGCTTGAATGAGATCTACAATTCTTTATTGGAAATGGGGAAACTTTATTATGTGTACATGAAAAAGAGAAAATAAATAAATTGTGAAGATGTACATGGACTTGTGAAGTATTTGGATGTGTGGGAGGACAAATGACCTTAGACTAATGTAATAACCCAAAAATCTGGGCCAGTTTAAAATTTTTTATTTTGGCAATTTTAGCGAATTTTGAATATTTAAAATAGATTATTTTAAATAATATCGACGAGAAATTTATTTTGAATATAATTCGAACGTATATATTATATACGCCGTCGTTAGAATATAAAAATTTATATATAATTATAATGGAATTGAAAATGGCGCGGTAGTTCGATAATTCGATTTTAAACTTCAATTGAATGTACCGGGTGCAAAACAATCCGGATTTTAGTGAAACCAAAAACATTAGGATCAATTTGATAATATCTTTCCAACGAATCCAACAAATCAAGATTTCATAGCGGGAATCAAAGGATATGTCCAGTTGAAAATTCTGAATAGTCGCTATAGAATTCAGGCCCTTAAAAATGGAAATTTTGCAAACGACCTCGGATTTCGACGAAACTAGTTTTGTTGGGTCCGTGATGTTAAATTATTGCTAGGTTCCAAATTTCATAATTTTTCGAATCAATATGTGAGCGTGGCAAAGAAAAACGCGTTTGACCAGTTTCAGTTGATTTTAATCGACTGGAAAATGGCCATTTTTCAAACGGCCTCAGAATTCGACGAAACTAGTTTTGTTAGGACCGTATCGTCAATACGAAGCTAGAAAATATTTTTCGAGAATTTTTAGAGTTAGTATGTGGCCCCAGTAAATTGAAATGTGCGTTCAAATTCAATATATAGAGTTATATTTTGATTTTGATGGAAACTGATCGAAACGATCGAATTGACTTACAGAACATATCCCATTGTGTTCGGAATGGGGGTAATGAGCTAGGGACGACAGTCGTCGGGTTTGAATCAGAGTTTGGGAAAAAAGTCAACTCATTGGAAGAAAATAAAATAATAATATATTTATTTTTACACTTAAAACCCTCCCCATCTTCATTTTTCTCGAATCAGAAAAAGCGCTCCCCAAATCGAAATGGCGACCGACGCTCACCATCACCCATCGCCTCCCTCCGTTCTTCGTTCCCCCTCCTCCGACCTTTGCTCGTCAGCATCCCCTCCATTGCGACGCCAACCTCCGCGCCCTCCTCCTCTGCCTTCGCTCTCGTTCTCCAACCCGGTGGAAAGCCCCCAAAACCCAACGCACTTCCACCATATCCCACTGCCGCGCCTCCCCCAGCCATGGCAGTAGCTGCCGCCACCTATCCCTAATCACCAGCGCCTCCAGCGAACGCCAACCCCTTTTCTCCCTCAAACCCGCAACCTCCAGCCTCGTGGGACCCATTCTGCCGCTACCAACGACGATAGGATGCGTTCAGGACTGGCTCCGGCCATTTGAGGAGGTGTGCAGACGATGAGCAGTTCGATGGATTTTTCTTTTACCGAGAAAGGTAGTTTTTGCTTTTCTTTTACTATATTAATGGTTTAAAAATCTGAGATAACATTGTAAAATCCGAACTTTATATATATGAAATGGAAGTAGTATAAAGGTAGTGATTTTTATATAATGGGAAAGGTACGATTTTTATTATGTAAATGAATAGATAAAGAAGCAATTTTTATTATGTTCATCGATGGATAAAGAAGTGATTTTTATTATACATATCATTATATAAAAGTGTGATCTTTATAATGTAAGCAACGATATAAAAATTCGATTTTTATATATATGAAGTGAAGTTAAAAATTCGATTTTTATATATATGAAGTGAAGATAAAGATGCGATCTTTATAGATGTAGCAATGTAAAAAATATGATTTTTATATATTGAACTTCGAATTAAAAATATGATTTTTATATATTGAACTTCGAATTAAAAATATGATTTTTATATATTGAACTTCGAATTAAAAATATGATTTTTATATATTGAACTTCGAATTAAAAATATGATTTTTATATATTGAACTTCGAATTAAAAATATGATTTTTATATATTGAACTTCGAAATAAAAATATGATTTTTATATGTTGAACTTCGAAATAAAAATTCGATTTTTATATATTGAATAGCGAAGTAAAAATTCGACTTTTACATATGTAGTGGCTACAACAACGAAGTTGATAAAAAGGCGAGAATGACGATGATTTCTCTAAATGGAGTGTCGAGATGATTGGATAGCTTTCGGTGAGAATTTCTCACCTTTCAATTTATTTTTCTAGTTATATATATATACTAGGATGCAGACGGTGCTTAGTAGCACCCGACACAATCGTCCACAGACCATGGACTTGTTTGTTTGGTTGCATAAATTAGTTTGATGATTTGATTTGAATTTGATTGTTTGGTGAATTTGATTGATATGTGAATGGCGTGGGCCTTCACTAGACCGGGGATAAGGCAAGGCCTCGTCCCGTTTCTAGTATCGTGCCGTTATGCCGCCGAAATTTTCTAAAATATGTTAGAAAAATAAAAATATTATTTTATTTAAAGAATGAACTGAATAGAAATTCATATGTTGGAATAAAATGTTTTGTCGTTAAAAACATAATTTTTAACGTGAAAGTGAGTAAATAGATATTTATAGACAAATCGGCCGATTTGTTTATATGCACTGATTTGACTGATATTGATTGGGTCGATAAATTTTACACATCGCCCAACTGCACGAATAAAAATCTGTGTTTGATTGTTTGAAACCCCACACGGGTGTTGGGATGAAATTTGAAGTTCACTCATCCTGATTGATTAAATATGTCAATCGATTGATTGATAGGCTGTTATAAGCATTAGATATCTATATTTGATGCTTATACGGTGTAGTGCACTTTGGTTGATGGTTGATTATTTATCGTTGCTATTATATACATGTGTTGTATGAAAATCCATATAATTAACTTTATATGGTAATTGATTGGGCCTCATTCCAATCGTGAAAATAAAGAATATTTTGATAATAACAAATATTTTGATAATAGGAAATATTTGAAATAGAATATTTGAAAATAGAAATATGTGAAGCCGTGATGATTAGATTGACGCCATTTTGACGTGAACGATATTTATATCGATTTTAAACGATTTCGAAATAAATTGAATTGAAAACGATTTCGAAATGAATTAAATTGAAAACGATTTCGAAATGAATTGAATTGAAAACGATTTCGAAATGAATTAAATTGAAAACGATTTCGAAATGAATTGAATTGAAAACGATTTCGAAATGAATTAAATTGAAAACGATTTCGAAATGAATTGAATTGAAAACGATTTCGAAATGAATTGAATTGAAAACGAATTCAAATTGAATTGAAAGCGAATTGAAATGAATTCAAATTGAATTGAAATTTGAATTGAATAGAAATGAATTTTGAAACGAATTTATAAAGAAGAATTCAATTTTGCTTTGAATTGAAATGGAAGTTGAAATAGATTTTGAAACGAATTTTAAAACTATTTATATAATTCGTTTTAAATAGAAATCGACGAAGTATATATTATATATATTATATATATAATATAATGGCCTGAATAGAACGCGCCGCGCCGCGGCAGTTCGTGAATTTCGACCATTTATTTCAAACGGACATTGCGGGGGATCCGACCGTCGGATTCTCCTAAAACTGGAACCGTTGGGTTCGTATCGAAAAGAGCTTTCTAACGAATGTTAGGAATTTGAAATCTAACGGTTGGATTTGGAATTATGTCCAAATCAAATTTGAAAAAGGTCGTTGTAAGTGCAGTTCGATGGCCATTGATGGAAATCGACTATACAGGCCTTGATAAAATTATTAAAAATAGTAATAATTTGTGTAAAATCATAAGAAATGATTTGTGAAGGATTGGGATGAAAAACTCCATATTTGAAAAGATAAAAATAGATTTTTATCGAAATGAACTAGTTTTGAACTAGAATTATAATTCTATTTATTTTTAAATAAATAAATTGAATTTGAAAAGGGTTTTGAAAATAACCAAAATTTCCAATGATTGCATTGGAGTGGATTTGAATCGAAATTGTCTTCGGAATATTTCGATGTTGGAATTCGTGATTATACAGATGTTGTTATGGAAATTTGAAAGATATATATTTATATCGTTATTTCCAATACGACATTTGTTAGTCGTAGAATTCGATATTGAATATAAGCCGATATATTTTCTATTCAGAGCCTTGTATTGAATATCGAATGTGATTTGGGTTTGTCGTGAGTGGTGTCTTCACTAACACTGTTCTTGAACCCAGTTGAGAAAAGGTTAAATCTTTTTATTTAGATTTAATGAAGTGTACCAATTAAAGAATATTTAATTGGAATTGAATTGATATTGATTTTTGGGTTTATCGTGAACAGTGTTTTAAATAACACTCGTTCTTTAACCCGATAATTAATGGAATGTGATTTTGGGTTTATTGTGAACCGTGTTTTAAACGACACTGATTCTTTAACCCAGTTAACGATTAAAACTAAGTGGAGTTTTAATGAATCTTTAATTAGATTGAAATGATCGAGAATGGAGTATCACCAGTTTTGCTCCAGGCGATAGTTAAATCTTTAATTAGATTTGAACGTGAAATGGTAATTGAATTTACCGATAACACCGTGGTGTTAGATATGAAGTATAACCAGTTTTACTTCATGGGATGAATAGGTTGGGATTGGGAAATAAAATAAATGATTTCTTCGGTGTGGTTCGCTAATCCCGACTAGTTTGAATTGATATTCAAAGGAGATTAAAGAATAAATTTAAAGAATTTATCTTGGATAAAATTAATGGGAACTTTTCCCAAAGTATAGGAATATTTGAATAAAAGAATATTCTGAATTGGAATGAGGCGTATGTTGTGTTTGTGTAACACTTATTTAAAATATACGCGAGTTATTCGGAAAGACCGGGTTTATCCCATTCTGAATAACTGATACGATGATAAGTCGAAGATGAAGACGATGGTTGAAGACCGGAAGTCTTCACGTCGTTTGGGTGATTACTGATGATCTTGATCAGGTTGTACACCCAAGAAGATGGAAACAGTTAGTGATCGTCCAGACGTACTTGGAGATCGATGGATATGCGGGGTACTAGGTGCCTCCGGTTTCGTTCAGACCCAGAACGGACTTGTAAATGGACTGTGTGTCTGACATTGGATTTTAGTCTGTGTGTTTGATTTCTATTAAATATATATCTGCTTGGCGGCGGAGAATTTATTCTCTTGCTTAACGCCCTTCTCTGAGACGTACGAGCTCAGGGGTTATACATTGATGGATATCAAACGCATGGAGTGAATTGCCTGTGTGGCATGCCTAAGTGGCAATTGATCGAGGCTTCTGTTGAAAACAAAGTCTTGTAGTGATGATCAAAGCAAGGCCTGTGTGGCGTAGCTTTGTGTAACGTTGATTCGCGAGTATCACACCCGGTATGAACCAAAAATGGGAGATGGACCTCAGGGAGGACTTGCGTTTCTTTCTAGTTAGAAGTGGCGTCAGTGGTTTTACACGCCCTGACGAGTTTGACTTATGTGGTTGTTGCTGTTGCGAGGCGCCTCGGATTGATCGGTCGTTCTCGAACCGATGGAGTCATTTAGTTGGCTCATTTACGCCCCAAAGGGCGGGGAAACGTAGTGTTCAGGCATTTTAATCCACATCAGTGGACCGGCCCTGTCGCTCCAAGGCTTGACTGAGTACTTGCCTGAGACATGGGCTAGATTGTCTCGAATCGGTTGAGGACTATCTTTTGCCTCGGTTCATAGATGGAAATCCAATTTCCAAATACGTAACATTTGCGGTTTTATTTGTAAACCTATATATGGCGACATAGTGGCATGGGACGTTCATGTCGCCTATGATTGATACTTATGATTTGAAGTTGTTTTATACACTATGCACCTATAATAGTATCAAATGATTTGTTTTAAACGTATCAAGCATGCTTTGGCTGTTATAAGGTAAAAACCCTATCCTCCGGCTTGCGTTGCATTGTGTGATGGGACCTGGGTCTTATGACAGCTTCATTTTTCTTTATTTAGCATTGCGCTGTTTGTTTTATGCACTGGTATTCTTGTGAGGAAACCCGTTCCGTGTTATACGGCGTGGTCCCTTGATTTACCCAACTTTAAAATGAAGATTAATAACTGTTTTAGTTCTCACACCAGTCCCATGACTGACCTGGAGTTTATTGTTTTAACCTAAACTCTGGGTGCCCTTATTTCGACACGGGCAGCTAGTAGTTTTGGTTTTGCAGATTTATATTCACAGGATCCTGGTTTACAGCTGGAACGATATCCGGAAAGCTTGGTATCCGTATATCTACTTCTAGTTGTGTATTGTATTATTTTCCGCTGCGTTGTATTTAAATGTAATTTAAATCTCTGATATTTCTGTGTAATATTTATTCATACTCTGTATATTCTTGTAATCTGATGCATTGTTGTAACATACAATGAAATGTTCTTCTGTATGCGTTATGTTTTGTCGTGTTCTCAAAACAATTCGTTCTTTCTCTTCTCTTCGGAGGCCGGGAAAGTTCGGGTCGTTTCAACTAATCTGGTGCACAAAGACAACGACACAATGTTACTACTTAGGGTTCAATCTTTACGAAGCAAGCGAAACATTTGAATGGAGAAATTGGTTGGCAAAGGAATATGTTTGATGGTCTATATGAGCGGAGTATATGAACATGGTATTTGACAAGAACAAAGTATAAATAGGATGAACGGGGTAAATTCCTCATTTCAGCGCAATAGGGCACTGTTATTGTCCCCACACATCAGAGGTTTCCAGCGAAGTCCAATGGATGGTTATAACGGTAACATAAAATCAATCATCTTTTGCTGTGAAATTTAAGGTTTCTAAAAAAAGAAAACTAAAGGCGAAACTCCTTTTTCAAAACTTAGTTATTTTACTTTCTTTGCTTGTGTCACTTTTTAATTTTTCTTTTTTATTACCTATTCATTTCAAAATTTATAAACGGTCGCTACAACGGATAAGAATTATGAATAATACTCTAAAAGTACATGTTAAGATTGATAAAATTATCCAAATAGTTAAATAAATTTCATAATTTTTTCTCTCGAAATAGGAATGCAAGGTATAAATGAAAATTGGAAGAGACCAAAAACATTTTTACAACCATAAAGATGTATGCTAAAATTTTCCTTTTGAAAAAATTGAAAATAGAAGAGAAAAACAAATTGAGTGTGTTGCTAAATGCATCTAGTAAATTTCTTCTTAATACCATTATTAAAAAAATAAAAAATTGTGTGCTTTGCAATACCAAAGTCGTTTCGCGTGAAATCAACAATCCTATAAAATTGTTTTTTGGAAGAACAACTGCTATCTAAATTGTTTTTCATGACGATCCACCAACTAACAACTTTTGTTCGATATTGTGAAAAAAGTGTTTGTCTACGATTGTTGGTCGTTGAAAAAGAATTTGAAAATGATATTTTTGTTAAGTAAGTATGGTATTGAAACGAGTAAAGGATAAAAGATTATTTTTACATTTTAGCAATGAGATAACATCGCATTAAATCAGTTTGCCACTGAATCCTATACTAGGTGTGAGCAAAGGGTTGATTCAGTTTGAAACCGATCAAGTATATTGAAATCAAAATTACCATTCAAGAAGCATAAACCGAACCAAGCCAAACCGATGTTTTTTAAAATCAAAACCAACCAAACCAATAATATTTATTTCGGTTCGGTTAGTTTATTTGATTTATCATAAAATGAAATAAATCTTCTAGTTGTTGATATAACATAAGATTTAAAGAACTAACTGAGCTTATATGATGCAATCATTTTAGAAAACAAACTCTTTTTCTAAAAATATTAATATTTAAGAAAAATACTATTGTTATGAAAATATTGTAAATAATAACATTTTTAGTTGCAATTTTTTAATTTTAAAATAAATAAAATTTAAATTTTGGTTTAATTGGTTGGTTCGGTTTTTAAATATTAAAAACAAACCCGATCAATAAACGGAAGAAATATAAAAATAAAAACCGAACTCGACTAATTAACTTATAAAATCAAATCAGACTAACCAAATTTAATTGGTTTGGTTGGTTTAACTAATCATGAATTCTCGACCATATTGATATAATTGGTTTGGTAGGGTGGTCACGAATTCTCGACCATATCCTAGACTAGACTCTTCGTTTCAGGTTTGCTGCTGCTACCGCCTCTTCCAATTCCTCATTTTTTTTTTCTTTTTCCTTTTTGCTTGCTTCTTCCTTTTCCCCAGAATCTTTTTTGATTTTGTTTCAATTCGATGTTTAAATTGAAGATCGCGATTCAGGATTGGACTTCAATATTCTCGTTCTGAAATAGGATCGTACATTTAACACTGGTCGATCCACTTTTAACTCTTTGATCAACTTTGGCTGCGATTCCTTCCGAAGCGCTTTGGAACGTACGATCTCGCCATTTTTCCAACCGCTACGAGCTTACAGAAAACACTTGAAAACATTTATTAATGGGTGCTCCTAAGCAGAGGTGGTCCAGAGAAGAAGAAGAAGCACTTAAAGCTGGAATACTAAAACATGGAGCTGGAAAATGGACTGCAATTTTGAAAGACCCTGACTTTAGATCCATATTGGCTTTACGGTCAAATGTTGACCTTAAGGTACTTATTAACAGAATAAATTAGGGTATTTAAAACTGAATGGATATTTGTTCTCGCTTTTGGTTTGCAACTTCGCACTACTCCAAAGCCTGATAAAGGTTGGAAATGATATTGAGAAATAAATATCATGTGATGATGGTTCAACCTTTGTATTTATGTAGGATAAATATAGGAATATGGGCACTTTAAGAAGTGGGGAAAGAAGTGGGGAAGCATCTCGTGAAAAGGCTGCCGCCGCATTGAAAAGAAGCAAACAAAACCTCTTGCAAGATGGTAGTCAGTTGGCTCCTGGTGGTAGCACTGAGGATCCTAGTGTAACTAAAGATGCCGAGACTCTTATAGTGTCTGCTAACTCTCCTAAATCATCTGGCCAAAACCATCAAAATTGCAAGCAAGTATTTCAACCTATAATGCAATCATATATGCTATAATTATGTGTATCGTTTATTAATATATTCTTGTCAGTAAATTTGAATAGATCGTCCCCTTTGTTAATTTCTTAAGTCAAAGCCCTTCATTTAATTATCATTTTATAAATTGGTATATGGAACTTACTGATGTTTAGTTCACTTACATAGCCAAAGTTAGTTTCATTCCTTAACTTTTAGCAATCAAATACATAAAATTTTGAGACTTTTAAAGGTAAAACCTAACAGCTAAAGACCAATAGCTCAAATGACAAGTGATATGACACCATAGGCTGAGGTCATAAATGTCATAGGTTTGAAACTTCGAGACATCAAATTGGGTGCTCTGTTTAGATAAAGTAACTATTCTTACAAGGATAAAGCCCAACTTCTCAGTGTTAACCATATATTCGGATGACAACAGATATATATTTCATCAATTTTACGGTAGTCTAGTTGTTGAATAACATGCGAATTGAGTTCATTTTTTCTAGTTATATTTGGATGATTGGCCTAGGCTTGATTTTTGTTCTTTCTTCTATAGGAGGAAGGGTCATGACCCAGATGATGTTATAGTTTGCAAATAAGCTGTGGCCACAGTTTGGTCCTTTGTTTGTTTATAAATTTGTTAGAATCGAGAAAAAAATCTTTTTTAGATCCATGCAACACACATGTAACTACATGCATGCGTACGTACACATAAGCGTGCACATACACATAGTCAATAATAAAAAAATTAATTTAATGACATATATTAAGATGTACAACCATATATACGTGCACATATATGTATGTAATTACCGCGTCAACATCTACACCTTAATTTAGCCTATTTGATGTAGTTTTATACACGCACACACACCCCCCCATATATATATATATATATATATATATATATATATATATATATACACACATATATATATAGCGTCTACTGCATATCAATTTGGCTACACCTCAACTTTTCCCTAATTTCCATCGCATGTTTCAATTTACATAATTATTCTCGCTTTTGTCACTTTATCCCATCATTTAAATGAGATTGTGTGGTGAAAATTGAGTGGAATTAAGATGTAGCTATATATATACACATACATTATGTATGTATGTATGTATATATATATTATAATAGAATTTAACATGTGTATAAACCCCAAAATAACCTATGCTCAATTAATAGAAAAACAACAAATGGAAGCTTATGTAATTAACGGTCTCGCATTTTTCAAAGCTTCTCACATTACTATAATCTTTGATTGTTTCAGGTTAATTCATAGTTGTCAAGGTGAAAAGCTTCAAGCTCTTGCCTAGCGCTTTATTGCACCTAGGGCTTTTTTGGATGCCTTGTGTCACTTTTTCCGTTTTACAGCCAAACGGAAACTGCAATTAAAAAAGCGGTGAAACTCAAATTTTGGCTTTAAAAAAATGCATATAATATAATATTGAGAATAAAACATTAAACAATCATCATAAATCAAACTGAAAGGTACAAGCGGCTCAGTTCAAGTCTACAAACAACAAAGATACTGAAAATATAGAAATTGCCTAGGTTTTTTTATTTTATTTTATTTTATTTTTTATATTGAAGGAATGATGGTTTTTTACTCTTCCGTATTGAAGTGGAGATGAATAAAGACTTTCTTTTGTTTGTTGTTGGATTTCAATATGTAATTGAGTTCCATATTGGATCAAATACTGAAACTTTTTTTCTCTTCAATAATGCTGCACAAGACGTGCTAAGCCTGGATGCTTTGGCGCCTTTGGGCTTTTTTAGCGCTTTACGCATCATCGGTGCTTTGAAAGGTAAAAGATGTCTCAGGTTCGTGCCTCGCGCTTTTTGGTGGCTAGGAGCGCCTAGGCTGGGGCTTTAATACGTGTTTTTTTTCTACCCAGAAGTAAAAGTTTGGTTATTTTTTCCTAATGCTTTTTTTAATTCAATTTTCCTGTGACATTCTTATTAGTTGAGCTAACGCGTTCAAAAATTATTTGTGTTGTACTGTGCTTTCAAGTTCCTATACATGTTAGCAGCAATAATTTCATATATCTTTTGGATCAAATATTGTAATTTTAGGAGTGTAGAATTAGGCCCGTGACTATGAGACTAGTAAGTGAAAATTTACCTTTAGTATCATTCTGTTAAATTGATAATCAGATAGGAATTTGTTACTGTCATGTTTCTTTATCAGTGATCAATTTCCAAATCTGCAGGTTAGAAACTCTTATATTGAACGCCATAGCTTGCATGAAGGACAATACAGGATCTAGCATAACCAGTATTTCGTCTTACATTGAGGTGAGAACTATTTCTTTGACTGTATCTTTTTTATACTTGTTTAAATTGTCACTCGATCACAACTCAACATCAGTGTGTAATAAGAAAAAAGCTCAATACCTGATTTGGATGCTAAAATGTTTAAACACTGCATGCTAATTATTCAGTATTATGCTTACATGTGAAAGGATATGTATGTACGTACGTACGTATGTTCAATGTTTCAAATCATGATATAAGTTTTGAACCAACAACATCATGGATCAAAACCGGAACGTCTAACCACTGCGTCAATGGTGCTGGAGTCTACTATGTTTGGCAGATTTGAATGAGTTTATACTTTGTTGTCTTTGGCAGTTATTTGTGTTTGTACTTCATTGTCACTAGCAAAATTGAAGGAGTCGATTTGTCATTTTAGACTTTCGACGGTGAAAGAGGTTCACGGTCTATGTTGTAAAGAAGTCCAGTCATTTGCTCATCAGCAAAAGAAATTTGTGTTTTTTTGATCTAGAGACATACGGTGAAGCCATCCAGCGATTTGTCAAATAGAAATGAACCATCACCACCCCATGCTTTACAAACTGCATGGACATCTGTCTATGGATGTCTGTTGCGATGTTGGCACATTCTAATGTTCCCAGGGGTAGGGCTATCAATGAACACCCAAAAAATCTGAAACCGTCCGCATCCGTATCCGAAAAGCGGATAAATATCCGATATCCAGAAAAATGGATGCGGATACAAATACATAGATATTCGCATCCGAAAATTATCCATCTGATTTTTTTAACATTATGCTCAAAATTATATGTATTTTAATATAATGAATGAGATTTATTTATTGCTTTACTAAGTCGAAGGTTTATATTATATGCACTAAATGCATATTACCTACTCAAATCTATTTAATTTCATCATATATGTTTATTTTTAACACTTTTGTGATCAATGGATTTGAAAAGCATATATGTTAAACTAAAAAATTTTCATTTATATTTCTTGATTTATCAATCATTGGCGTATAGGATAATTATCCGATATCCGTTCGTATCCGCGAATATCCGATATCTGAAAATGGTTTCGCATACAAATACGGATATAGCATTATCCATATCCGAAAGTATCCATTGACATCCCTATTTGTTTTTTTTGGGTGAGGGGGGGGGGGGGGGGGGGGAGGCTAACACTGTTCCCTTGAGCATATGGTATATGCTCTCCATTCGCAGGGACTCGGTCCCGTTGATGGCCCGCGGGTGTGAGTTTATGACATTCTCATCGGAGTTGTACGCAAATGGAAAGATCAAAATTGATAGTTTATATATTTATTCCATAATGTTATAGTACAAGGCGAAACTTAATAATATCAGTTCATGCTATAGACGCAGTTTAATTGGTTCTGAAATTAATTACAAGGCACAATTTCATCGCTTTACCAAATTAAGATCACAACCAAGTAGTTCAAACGAAGTTCATAAAAAAAAGTACAAAAATTAAGTCAAATCTAAGGGTTTAGATCGAAACGTGCCTTGAGTTTCAGCTTAGAGCATGCGTATGAGATCTATGTCTAGATCTCATACATTTGTAGACATACCAAAGCACATTCTCAAACTTTATTGTAACATGAAAGAAACAAGCAAAAACTAAAGATCATCCCTGTGTGCCTTCAGTTAATTTGCATTTCAGTGTACAAGAAAACTGTAAGCCCTGTACGAGAAAATTCACTAAGTCCTTTGAAGCGCTTATTACCTCCAGCTTTCTCTTGCCATTATAATGAACGTTTTCATCTCCAACTTGGTTGGCAATGATCAGTCCCCTCTCAATGTTGAAATTCCGTAAGTATGCACTTGTCGGTTTGATTGTATGAATTATATTAGTTGGTGGTTGGATTTTTCTGAAGTTCTTTGTAAACTCTGTTTTCATGTTGATTCACAAAACAACTATGCAGACAGTTTGTTCATACGGCTGACGTATAGCATTCAGCATTGATTGTGCTGGTTAACTTCGTAGGGTTGCATTTTCCGTTTTCTTGATATTCTTCGAGCACATTTCATCTTTAGGGTGGACGATGCAGGCTCGAAACCATTTATGAACTTTTCCTTCAGTGTGATTCTAGTGCTAATGAGTTCATTCTCCAAGTGACCAACCACAATCGCTATATCAGACAACTGTAGAGGAAAACAACGGCATGTTGCTTCTTTGTGGAGGAAAACAACGACGCATTACTTCTTTTGTAGCTCCAACTGTTTCCATATGTTGCATGTAATGCCTAAGTGTTCTTTATGTTTGTTTTTTTCTGCATATGGTTCTAAATGCAGCAGGTTGAAACCTGGGGATTAATCACTGCTTACTAGATGTTTGGATTGAATGGACTTTGATTCTTCCAACATCTGGTTTTTAATGCTGGTTGCCTAATACTTGATGTGTTATCTTAAAGATTTGCTCTTTGATATGAAAATGCTTTGTGGTGCTTGATGGACCAAACCGTGCCCCTATGCAATGATCAACCATGTGCAGACCAGTTGGTGGTCCCATTTCATTGGCCAAGTGGGCAACTCTAGCGTCAAAGTCGATATATAGTGGGAAAACCACTATTGGACCGCTTGGAGCTACAGCAGTCAGTCTGGCACCGGGCTGGACCAGTTCAGGTCTAAATAGGGTTGATTTTGTGGAAGTCTGCATCTCCTCGACCTTTTCTCATCTTGCTCACTCTTTGCTATCGATTTTTGGTAGGTTGCTAACAAAATCTCCAATTCATTCTCTTTGGACTTGCGGTTGACCACTTGCTTCATGTACCTGAGTAAAGCATCCATCATCTTTTGCTTTTTTTTCCTTTCCAAAAAAGATGCTTGCGTTGTCGTTATCATCATCCGCACCGTTTTTTTTGTTAGATAGTTGATCGGTTGACTATAATCGGCTACTTCCTGGCTACTTCCAAGTGCAAACTACTTCACATTGTTTTTAATATATTTGCCTTCTAGTTGGCCACTTTTTGATTTGCATCAAAAATGACCAAACACCTCGAATAGGAGATATGATAGTTTTAAGATCACGAATGTGACTATAAAATTATATATATATATATATATATATATATATATATATATATATATATATATATATATATATATATATATATATAGAGGCAGGTTCAATGGCACCCCAAATAGTGAGCACCCCTTTAGCCTACTACTTTTCCACCACTCGTTTCCCACTAACTCTCCTTCTCTCTCCTTCCACTAACTCTCTCACTTCCCACTCACTTTCTTTAATATAAATGAGAGGTGGAAATCAGGGGGCTTTTGCGGTGCTCCATTTTTGGGGTGCAACGGAACGCTTGCCATATATATATATATATATATATATATATATATATATATATATATGTTTGTCAAATATATTAAGTTCTTTATTTTATTTTCTGCAAGGCAATTCTTTATTTTATTTTCGGGTACAGATAGACCGACTAGAAAGCAAGAAATAGAATGAAAAATGATGATGAAGAATTTTTATAGCGTTTCGACAATCATTGAACTACATCCACTTGGAATTCTTAATTAAAGTTCCTTAGATTTACAATAATTGCCCACAAACGTTTGCTAAATCTATCTCGACTGGTTATAGCAGCTGCAAATAGCTGGTTCATCAGGTTGGCAAGGCTTTGACCCTCCAGATCTTGGTAATGATACTTTCTGGAAGGTTCTTTGCTGTCAAAAAGTGTTTGAGAAGTCTTTTCTTGATTTTCAGTGGAGTCTATGTGCAATCCAGTCTTCATTCTAAATGTCGAGATAGATGATATTTATATGTATTTCTGAGGGGAAGGAGACGAGGTTGTATGAAGATGAGAAGTCATCTAAATCCAAATCCTTAAGAGACAGAAAGAAGGTCATGTCCATTTGAACCTGTTTGTAAGCAGCATTCATCCTCGGTTGATATCATTTCAGTTGGTGCTGACTAGAATCTTTCCGCATCATTTCAAGGTCTGGTTGGTTACCATTGCCCAACCAACAAACTCGACTTTGCGGTACAGCGTTGAGCATGCCTAGTCCGACTAGGGTATTCTGGTCGGTTCTCGTGTCTTTGGTCTTGCTTTCAAAATTTTGTTACTTCTTGCTTTGTCTTGCTTGTGTAGATAGATTTGTATTGTTGATTAGAATATTCCAAAACATTTGGATATTTCGATTAGGAGGAATAGTTGATAGCTTCCGAAGTGAACTCCAAACCATTTGGTGGAAAACACATTTTCTTACTCTCATATCCTTCAACTCGTAGCTTGGATCGAGATGCGGTTTTACCCCTCGTACGTGCCTTGACCTCAGGCATGTTTTCCAGCTGCTTTGAAGCTGTTCTGAGATTGTGCTGGAGATGCTCGTAGCGATATATGTTTATAAACTGTAAAAAAGTACATGAAATCACTCAGTTGATGTCCAAAGTATAAGTTGTGTTTGTACATTTTCTAAATTTTAACTGTTGGATGCTCTCTTTTGGTATGGTTGAGTCATGCTTGCTAAAGTACGAGTATATAATAGTTTGTATTTAACAACTTCTAATGTCAAGCACAAAGTTTGTTAACTATTTTTCATTGATTTTGAATGCTGGTTATTTAATTAAGTATCAACTAACTTCGACCAATCCATCATGATGAAAGCATTAAATGTACAACTATGTAACATTTCAAACCCTCATATCTCTATTAGTAACCAAGATCTTTTAATTTGAGCCATATGCTTTTTATTTATTACGTCTGTTAAACATGTTCTTTCAAAAATCAATGTACTTGGCTATTAACAATTAACAAGTACCACAATGGACAACATATAATAATGTGCTGCTTACTTTTTGCTTATGGACTTTTGACGCAATTACGTAATACTAGTTCCAACAATTATTTCAAAATTTAAATCAAATTTTAATTAGTCATATTCTAAACGTAGAAAGAAAAAATATTCATCAACTTTGATTCTTTGCTTAACCAAACCACCTTGGGCGTAGCATTTTCCTTGGTTGACATTCTGGATACTGAATGTAAATGTTTATTTTAGATGTTTCCAATGTCAATGACCACTAGCTCATGTGATAAGTTTTATATGTTGATATAGAGGCATTAGGTTCCACATCCACAAACATCAAGATGCTTATTAGTCAAAACTCGAATATATGGATGTGCTCTAGGGAAAATTCGGGATTATATATGCTTATGTTTGTAAGGACATTGAAATTAAAAATAGCGGTGATCCAAATTTCTGTTGGATCCTGTTTTTATACCACTAGAATAGATGGGTTATTTTTCTTTTCAAACTTTGGTACATAGCAGAGGGTGGTAAATTATTGAGACCATATCTTAGTTTTATACACACATGACAAGTATAAATTTGTCCAAGTTTTGAATCACGCCGCACAAGCTTCGAACTCATTCCCTCAGAATCCAAATCCGAGTTCCTTACTACTCTGGGGGAGGGGGATGTCAAATCATGCTACTAGTTCATTATCATTAATCACTAGATAATGCCTTTCCCAATAATAGTTGATTCTAATAAGCAATTGGATGAAACAATATCCAAATTTGAGTAGAAATTGTTGATTGATCACCAGTGGATGATGGAGGGACGATGAAGATTATTAAGACTTCGAAGGAGAGGAGGGGTGAATAAAAATTGTTAGATTGATAATGTATGCACATGTGCTAATCTAATTAGCACTAAACAATGAGTGTTTTGCTTTTCTTTTTCATACAGAAGTTTTTGTTCACCTTTCACTCAAAGATTGTTAAGCTATGGGCGCTTGAGCACACTTAAGCAACACTTATTTACACCAAGCCTAAGATGAAACAAGTTTCCGTCAAATTAAGTGAACTTTTAGTTGTTTAGGTGAAGCAAAAGCAAGTGGAAAATCTTGTTGTTTAGGTGAAATAAAAAAAACATTGTTATTCAGGTGTAAAGTCAGTAGAAAGTACCCCCCCCCCCCCCCTCTCCCAACACACACACACACAAAAACAAACAACCTACTCCTCTCTCTTCCCAAAACAATAATAATAAGTAAATAACTTATTTGTTGTTAAAAAGAAAATTGGAAGCTTTTTATTATTGTAGATGTATTTATTGCGCAAAAACGTCGTGCATGCGTTTTATGATTTAAATCATAAATTTTAGCAACAAAATCCGTGCATTAAAAATTAAGGATTGCTTAAGCGAGGTGGAACTTCTGTCACTTCACCTGTTTCGATGTTTAACATAATATTGCAGTTCATAATACTTGTGTCATACTTCTCCATTTTGAAATCTAACTCAATTCTGTCTTCATCTCTATTTTAACCTTACCAAGGGATCCAGATTTTTTTTTTATATAAATATTAATTAAAAGTGCAGAATCAGTATCCGGATGCTTGCTGCTCCCTAACCATACTCTTGTCATTGGTCTTGTAAGTCTAAATTTGTTAGATGCAGTGTTTTTATACATTAATTGTAAGGTTGGTCCTCCTAGTTTCATAACTTAATTAACTGTCATGGGTGAATAATTTTCAGTATGGTGCGTTCTTTGGTTTATTCCAATCACCATCCAAGTATATCTCCTTACACTTTATCAGCTGATGATATTCCTTTATTTCTATATTTGCTAATTATCTTGAATATGCAATCACATAAAATACGGGGTTAATGTAGGATAACTTCAAGTACGTTCCAGATTCCAGGCAAGAGATTGGTGAAAAAACGAAAGAAATGGCTAGTGCTGGTAAATTGGAGAAGTCTGTAAGTTCTACCTTTTTTTACACGAAAATATACTATTTTTCTGCCTATGTCATAATTTTTTGTTGTGCAAACTTCAAACGATAAAAATGATATTATGTCCAGGCAAAAAGCTGAAAATCTAACCTTGTGTTGAATTTTTTTCCTACTGGATCTGAGTTTCGGTTGGATTTTGGCCCCTGCTGAAACCGAATCAGAAAGATTGAAATTTTGATGTTTTGGCTGAAACCTCAAGTCTTGATTACAGCAGAGGAAGCAAGAAGATAATATTTGATATTTTCCAAAAGAAGAAAAACTAGAAAGAAAGAAAAAAAATGTTACCAAGTTTATTTTAAAACTATTCCATTTTCCAATTGATTGTTTTCCACCCCTCCCCCTCTCCCATGCATTTTGAAAACATACTGAAAATATAAAATAGAAAACTAGAAGTTCAAACCAAACGGATTCTAAATTTCTTGTGGAGTTGGATAATACTTCCTATCAATAAATATTTTGCTTATGGGTCATGGCCGAGTCTTTCAATTCCTTGTCTTTACCAACAACGTTAGGTTCATGGATTAAACTAAATGAACAATCAATGATCACTAGTATCATGCTAATACTCTTAAATTGTTGATTAAAAGACTCATGGTCAAATCTTATTGGCGTCGTCTATGTTAAAAATTTAGGTTAAACTTCTTTTTTGTTTAAATGATTCCAAATTTATTTGTGATACTGTACACGTTAAAACAATTTTGAATGCGGTAATGCTCATGTTAAATTTGTAAATCCAGCATTTTCTTTTGAGGTATAGTAATTTACATATCAACCTCTTTATACAGGGAAAGCACAAATATAGGCTAGCACAAAATACAAGCCATTCAAAAGGCAAATCCTCAAAGGCTCGAACAAATGAAGCTAGGCAAAAAGAAAGTATGAATCCAGATGGAGATGCAAAAAATGTCATGGACAATGTTGATGGGCCATCAAACAATGCTGGAACACCACCGCAGTGTAGAGGGAAGACCGCATTTGAGGTGGCAGTGGAAGCATCGCAAGCTGTTGCCAGGGCGGAAGTATTGATGGCTGAAGCAATAGAAGCACATAAGCAGTTAGAGCTGGCAGAAGCATGTGCTTATGCTTCTGATTCTCTTCTCAGAAAGTTAGATATGGAAATTAACAGAAGAAATGCAACTGCAAAGGTAATGCTTGACTTTTTATTTTATGCATAATATTTATTCAGAACAATGATGTAATAATTCACCTATCTAACTGATCATCTGGGATTTTGCAAATGTAATTTAGGAAAGAATCCCCATGTATTCATGTTTTTTATATACAGATGTTATTAGTTATCGAGGAGCATTCCATTGTACCCTAAATAGTGTAGCATCCCTAAATTTTTCTTTCTATGATATATTTCTGTTTTCTCTCCTTCCACTGCTCACTCTCCGCTCAAACTATTATTTAAATGCAAACTTGTGGCTCATATAGGTGGCTTTTGGGGTGCTACGAAAAAGGGACGCTGTGGAGCGCTTCTCTTAGTTATTTTGATGGTAACATGGACATGTTTCTGATATTGTTATTTTTAAGATGCAGATGGCAGAGGTGTTATAGAACTACGAGAGATGCTCACAAAATAACATTTACCTGTGCATCTTGTGAAAATTTGTTTGGTATGGGTTATATCATTTTGAAACTTTACATAGGTGCAGAATGAGATATATTGGTTAATATTATGACCGTTTTTCTTTCTATATTTGTGCAGGTTGTTTCATGCAGATATCTACTTTAATCTTGCTGAATATCGTTATCTACCCTTAATGTTTAATGATGACATTTTTTGCTTGGTCGTCGTCAAATGTCATTGTAGCGATATTCTGTCATGCTGCAACTGAATGGAAGAATGTGAAGATGATGGTTTGCATGCGAAGTCACTACTTCAATTTTAAGAAGATTGCTTGTTTTTTATTTTTGTTTCCAAAACCGGTATATTCTCAAGTTTTGGTAACTTTCTCAAAGAAATTAACAGCTTTGATTGCCAACAATTAAGCGAAGCGTGTTTGATACATTTTGCTGAACTTTAGATAACGAGTTATTGGCTTGACTCAGTTCAAGCCATATATTGTATTATATAATATTATTGGTTTGTTTTGTATCCAGTTTCCCTTTTTTATCATTATGACCTAATTTTTTGCTTTTATTGAAAAGGAAATTTGATTTTTGGAGGTCATTCAGGAAAATGTCAGTATCTTCCCTAATTTTGTTTAGGACTTTGCTAGATGGTCCGGAAAACTGGATGTCAAAATGTGCGAAAATACATCCTAGGCCTATAATTCAGGAGGTAATTATTTGTGCGCATCAGATTATTTTTGCATCTTTGGGGCCTGTCTTCTTTCGGGTAGGCTATTTTCGCACCTTTCGGGCCTGTCTTCTTTCGGGCATTTTAGCAAATATGTTTTGTTTAATATGCGTACTTCTAAGCAGAATCGATAAATGACATTAAGGCTGTTATTTTGTAAAATATACCGTACTACACATCCTTTGTATTTAATTAAAATAAACAAAACATCCAGGTCTTTAGATCTTTGCCTATACGTTTTCTTCGTGTGGTTGTTATCTTCACGCTTTTATTTAAAATCAGCCCTTCATTAATTATTAATTTTCAAAAATAAATTCAGTTGTCAACAGATGTTTTTGAATGTGAATCGTCTCATATTTGTATTCACATCCGTATTCACATCCGAAGTTATTTTCATATCCGTTAATGATCGATAAATGAAGGATCATAAATGAAAATTTTCAATTTAGTAAAGATGAACAAACATGACCATAGTAAATATTTTTGAACACTTATATGCATGTACTATGTGCTTTTAACTAAATAAAACAATAAAAAATATTTTTCAACGTAATAAAATACATAATTTTAGTTATGATCTTTAAAAAATTGGATGGATAATTTTTAAGTGCAGATGTTGTTATATCTATATTTGCATTCTTTTTTTCGAATTTCGATATTTATCCACATTTTGAATACGAGCAAACGGATTTTGAATTTTTCGGATATGCGTTGACAATCCTAAATGCAATAACCTTTTTAGAAATATCAAATTAACAATTTGTTTCCATAGTTAAATCACATTGTTTTCTAATGATATATTTTATGGGTATGTATAAATCAAAATTTCCAAACACATTTTTTTTTTTTTTTTTTGAAAAATTGAATATATAATTTGAGAAAATCATAACAATTGATGTAGCTAAAATTGCATCATGCTGGTGCAATTTTAGTCGCATTTAAGACATGCAGCTTTGAACTGCAATTTAAAAGTTATCACATTCTAAAAATAGAAAACAATGAATGTATAACAAACTTCAAATTGAAATAGACGGAGCTAGAGAGTTCAGAAGTCGACAATCAATTAGAAATATCTCTAATATATTTTATATAAAACTTTGCATTTCAAAAAAAAAAAATATTTTTTCTCACTAAAATATTTACCGGTTTTAAATTAGATTTCAAACAAATATATATTGGCATTTCTCAACAAACATATATCTTCCATTTAACCTATTGTGATGACCCCAAACTCCCGTGCCACGGAAGCAAGAATAATCATTGGAATATAACACATTTATCACAACAGCAGATAACAGATAATAGCATAAAAACATGAAATCATGGGATAATATCATCATCATAGCAGCGGAATCATAAATGTCAACAACATCAGAATTGCACAGACACAGGATACTACTTAGTACATAAAGATTCCCACAAATAGAAAATAATTCTAGAACATCCTCAAATACAACATAAATAAAGTGATGTCTAAATGTTCCAAAATAGAGATAAAAGATAAAGATAGTCTTCGTCTTCTGCCAAAAGAGCACACCATGCTGCGGTGTATATCCAGAATAAGCCTGTTACTTGTTACTTGGTTGCTCGTGTAAAAATAAGGGCACCAGAGTTTGCAAGTGAAAACAAACTACGAGTCAATCATGGGACTGGTATGAGAAATCTTACTTAACTTATCTAATAATAAGGCTAATCATAGGACCACGTCGCTAACGCGGAACGAGTTTACTCCATTGAATTGCAAGTGCATAAAATAAGTAAATCTTTTAAAACAACGCACTGCTTTTAGAAAAATGAAATCATTATAAGACTCAAGTCCCATCACACAATGCAACGCAAACCGGAGGATAGAGTTTTACCTTATAATGGTCAAACATGATTGATACGTATAAAACAATAATCATTTGATATTATTACTAGAGTCTAATCAGTTAAAACACTTTCAAAATAAATGTATCAATCCTAGACGGCATAGTATCACATCCTACTATGTCGCCATATATAGGTTTACAGTCAAATCCATAATGTCGTATTGGAAATTGGGCTTCCATCATGAGTCAAGGCTAGGAATGGTCTCCTTACTGATCCGGGTCACCTATAGCAAGATGACCCAGGATCACACCTACGGGCAACCCTTGGATCTTCCAAGGTCGGTCCATACATACTTTAGTGGATTAATTATTCCTGAGCACACGTTTCCTAGTCCTATCGGACCTATCATTTGACCAGTAGCAACCAATATACCGAGGGCCCTTACAATCTATCATCCACATAATTAAAAATGTCTGGACTTCATACCATGACACCACTTCTAGCTAGAAAGAAACGCATGCACTCCTTGGGTCCCTTATCCCGTTTTTGACTCCTACCAAGGTGTGAGGCTCGCGAAGTAACGCTATACACGAAGTTATGCCTAAATAAAGCTATGCTTCGATCATCAACCACAAAGCTCTGCTTTTCAACAAAAGCATTGACCATTTGCATCTTAGGATGCCACATTGACAACCCACGACATGTGACTGATGTCTATCAATATATAACATCTAAGCTCGTACGTCTCAGAGAAGGGTGTTAAACAAGAGAATAAATTCTCCGCCACCAAACAGATATATATTAAATAGAAATCAATTCACACAGAACGAAATCCAATGTCAGACACACACATCAATTTACAAGTCCGTTCTGGGTCTGAACGAAACCGGAGACACCTTATTCCTCGTCCCGTATGTCCAATACGGAAGAGAGGTTCTCGCATATCCGGATAATCAACAAGTACGTCTAGACAACTACCACTTTAACCCTTTCTTGGGAGCAAACCATTCCAGGGCATCAGTAGTCATCCATTCGATGTGAAGATCGTCGGGCTTCAACCACAGTCTTCAATGTCTTCGATTTAAATCGTCGCATAATTATTTGAAATGAGATTGAATTCGGTCTTTTCAAATAATTCTCGAATATATATGATTCAAATCATTTCATATCGTTAATATTATTTTATAACGATTTATCGCTATTTTTATTTATATAAAAATAGCCCATTTAATTCGAACGACATTTCAAGTCATTATGCGGCCTTGACACTGTTTTTATGTAAATTTGAATTACACATTTCTCAAAATCTAACCGTTGGATCTTAGCAAAGTTAATATCGTTGGAAAGATCTTTCCAAAACAAACCTAATGATTCCATTTTTGGGAAAATCCGACAATCGGATCTTTCAGTATAATCGTTTAAAGTTACGATGCCGAAACGCGAACTACCGCGCGTGACTCGTTTTATTTTAATTTATATATATATATATATATATATATATATGTGTGTGTGTGTGTGTGTGTGTGTGTGTGTGTGTGTGTGTGTGTATATATATGTGTGTGTGTGTGTGTGTGTGTGTATGTATATATATATGTGTATATATATACATAAATCGTTCGACGATTTCAACACCATCTATTCTATTACATGTGAATTTTGTACACTTCATGTTCATGTCAAAATTATATTTTTAATGAATAAAAAATATATTTCAAGACATGTAAATTTTATACACTTCGCATACATTTTAAAAGTGGCATTTTTATCCTATAAAAAATATATTTACATGTGATTATTTTATTCTAACTAACATGTTAAAAGTGATGTTTTTATCAAAACAAACATATACTAACATATAATTATTTTAATTCTAACTAATATGTTAAAAGTGATGTTTTTAATGACAAGCATGTTTTAATATATAATCCTTTTATTCTAATCTAACATGTTAAAGGATACCCTTTTTAATAATAAAACATGTTAATCATATATTTCTTTTTAATCTAATCCAACATGTTAAATTATATTTACATATGCAATTCTTTTAGTCTACATTAACATATAAAAAGGGACATTTTTAATGTTAACAAATTATATTTACATATGTAATTCTTTTAATCTGCATTAACATGTAAAAAGGGACTTTTTAATGTCAACAAATTATATTTACATATGCAATTCTTTTAATCTACATTAACATATAAAAAGGGGCATTTTAATGTTAACAAATTATATGTACATATGCAATTCTTTTAATCTACATTAACATGTAAAAAGGGACATTTTTAATGTTAACAAATTATATTTAGGGGATTTTATTCAGAAGGACAAAAGGTATTAAAAATTTATTCGTTAGGACACACGCCTAAAATTTTACTCAGAAGGACAAGCGGTATTAATTTTTTCCGTCGTTGTTCATCTCGTCACTAATTATTTAGCTCATCACCTCGTCGTTCATCATCTCGAACGATTTTCTATCCCGAAATCATTTTTAATATCAATCAAATCAAAATCCGCGGCATCTCGTATAATCGATCCTCAAACATAAATCGACCAGCAAAATCTAGGGCACGAAATCGATCTCGCGCGTATTCGATTGCTGAAATCGTTCATGAAATTAGGGTAAATTCGATTGCTATGATTCGTTTGGTAGTAAATATGATTTCATGATTTTTTGATTTCGTGAATTCAGAGTAGAAATCGAACGAGGGAGATGAACGAGAAAAAAATCGCTGGAAAATGTTTTTTTTTTTACGGTGAAGTTGGCAGCAGCTCGTAGGTATCATTTTTCGTGTATTAACAGTGTTATGCTTTTGTGATTATAATTTTGGTGCTATATCAGTTTTCTACATGTACTGTTCATTAGCTTTGCAACTCGATCGAAATTATGTCATTTTAATCAATCAAAGTGGGATGTAAATATTTTTTGAACTAATTTTCCTTCAAAATATCAAAGTAGTTTCTAGGTATCATTTTTATATTTTTTTAGGTATCATTTTTATTTTTTCAACATGAATTTACATCATAGTAGTTTTTAGGTATCATTTTTATATTTTTTTAGGTATCACTTTTATAATTTCTAGTTGAATTAACATCCTAGCAGTTTTTAGGTATCATTTATATTTTTTTAGGTATCACTTTTATATTTTCTAGTTGAATTTACAGTATTATGTTGGTATAAGTTTTGATTGTGTATGGAATTCTTGCAAATACTGCATGCTGTTGGAAATTACTTGAATTCAAGACCGGATTGCATACAAGTAAAAGTAAATGCATGAATGCATGCTTGGAATGGGGAGCAGTGTTCTATGTATTTAGATTGTGTAGGAAAAAAATGTATCATATTAAATCAGTTATGTATCATTGTAGGTATCATATGATACAAGTGGGTATTATTGTGTATTACTGAGAATAATCTCATTTTTGTGACAATTGAATTGAATTGATTGCTATTATTTTTTTAATCAGTAGGTATTATTGCGAACAAATATTATTTTTGTGAGATTTGAATTGAGTAGTTGGGTATTTTTTTTTTAATCAGTGGTTATCAGTTAAAATTAATGTTGTGTATCAAAAAAATCAATTGCCAAAGCAAACAACACAAATCTACCTATTTGCCACAGTTCTCATACGCAAACCCATAAAAATGATACCTAAAAAAAAATATAAAAATGATACCTAAAAACTGCTTTAGTATTTTAAAGACAAAAGCAATACAGAAAATGTTTGAATCACAATTTGATTGATTAAAATGAAATAAATTCAATTGAATTACAAAGCTAGTGCAACAGTACAACAACAAAATTAATACAGCAACAAAAAGTAACTAAAAAAAACATAGTACAGTGAATACAGTAAAAATGATACCCAAAAAAAATATAAAAATGATACCTAAAAACTGCTATGATGTAAATTCAACTAGAAAATACAAAAATGATACCTAAAAAAATATAAAAATGATACCTAAAAACTGCTTTGATATTTTAAAGGAAAACTAATACAAAAAATGTTTACATCCCACTTTGATTGATTAAAATGACATAATTTCGATTAAGTTGCAAAGCTAATGCAACAGTACATGTAGAAAACTGATATAGCACCAAAATTATAAACAAAACAGCATAACACTGTTAAAACACGAAAAATGATACCTAAAAAAAATAAAAAAATGATACCTAAAAACTGCTGATAACTTCACCGTAAAAAAAAAGTATACAGCGACGAATTTTTTCTCCTTCATCTCTCTCGTTCGATTTTCTATGCCGAATTCGCAAAATCAAAAATAACGAAATCATCTTTACTGCCTATCAAATCAAAATCCGTGGCACCTTCAATAATCGACGAAGTTTTTCAGACAAAATTAGGGCAAATCGACAAAATTAGGGCAAATCTCTTGAACGAATTCCCAAATCAGTACGCGCATGATCGATTTTAGTATGGATTTGATTTCATGCGATTTTCAGTTGAGATGATTTCGTTAATTTTGATTTGCTGATTTCGTGGAAGAAGAAATCGGAGAAAAGAGAAAGGAGCGGAAGAAGAAATCAGAGAAGAGAGAAAGGGGCGACGAAAAATTGTCCTTCTGAGTAAAATTTTAAGCGCGTGTCCTTATGGATAAAATATTAAGGTCAATTGTCCTAGTAAGTAGTTTCCTGTTATATTTACATATGCAATTCTTTTAATCTGCATTAACATGTAAAAAGGGACATCTTTAATGTTAACAAATTATATTTACATATTGCAATTTTTTAATCAACATTAACATGTAAAAAGGGACATTTTTAATGTTAACAAATTATATTTACATATGCAATTCTTTTAATCTCAACTAACATGTAAAAAGGGACATTTTTAATGTTTAACCCATTTTCCCTAAAACATGATTTCCTTTTATAAATTATTCTAACATACATTAAAAATGCCATTTTTAATGTTTCAACTATTTTCCCTAAAACATGATTTCTTTTTAGAAATGAATCTAAACATACATTAAAATTGTCATTTTTAATATTTAACTATTTTCCCTAAAACACAATTTCTTTTTGAAAATGAATCTAAACATACATTAAAATTGTCATTTTTAATGTTTAACTGTTTTCCCTAAAACATGATCTTTTTAGAAATGAATCTAAACATACATTAAAATTGACATTTTTAATGTTCAACTATTTTCCCTAAAACATGATTTCTTTTTAGAAATGAATCTAAACATACATTAAAATTGTCATTTTTAATGTTTAACTATTTTCACTAAAACATGATTTCTTTTTAGAAATGAATCTAAACATACATCAAAATTGTCATTTTTAATGTTTAACTATTTTCCCTAAAACATTATTTCTTTCTAGAAATGAATCCAAACATACATTAAAATTGTCATTTTTAATGTTTAACCATTTTCCCTAAAACATGATTTCTTTTTAGAAATGAATATAAACATATATTAAAATTGTCATTTTTAATGTTTAACTATTTTCCCTAAAACGTGTCATATTTGTGATTCATATATATACAATAAAAGTAATTTTTATTGTACAAACAATTATTTCCAACATGACAATTTCTATGATCCATATATAAAATAAAAAGTAAACTTTTGTTGTATAAACAATTATGACCAATTATATGATTCATATATACAATAAAAAGGAAATTTTTATTGTATAACCAATTATGACAAATACTATGGTTCATATATACAATAAAATGATAATTTTTACTGTATAAATATTTTTGACAAATTATATATTCACATATACAATAAAAAGATATTTTTTATTATATAAATATTTTTGACAAATTCTATGTTCACATATACAATAAAAAGATAATTTTTTTATATAAATATTTTTGACAAATATGAATAATTTATTTTTCATATATACAATAAAAAGATAATTTTTATTGTACAAACAATTTCTAACAAACATGAATATTTTATTTTCTAACATACACAGTTCAATCCATTCGTTCATCGCAATCACAAACAATCATCTCAAATTTTATACCACACATACATGATTTTCACATCGAAATCAATAATAAATTTTATTTTAAATTAGAGATCTCATATTGATTTTGAATTTTTCAAAAATTGTAGATCGCTCTAAAATTTCTCCAGTCCCTTCTAGAATGTAGAAGACGTTGTTACAGTCACAATGGATCTTGTTTCACGTGATTTCGACATCGTATCAAAAAGATATGATTTTTTTAATAAATAAATTACATTAGCAACGCTTTTAAATGTTGTAATCTAAATAAATATACCTTTAGAAACAAGGCTGATGTTTTCATGTTTGGTTCGAAACTAGGGCTTCGATTAGCACGCAACATAGTCACTTTGGTTTCGATCGGAAGCTACCACGTCGGAAGGGGAGGAAACGCGCTCCAGATGGCGGTGGTGGGGCCCAGTTCGACGACGCCTAGGTGATGCGGCGGCAGTCTGAACGGCCGACCTTCCCAGGCTCGGTTCTCGAGCTACACGTGACGATGAGGGATGAACTTGGTATGGATTTGTAGGCGGTGGAGAGTACTTCAAAATTCTCCAAAGGTTCAATGGGTTTTGTTGAGTATTTTAAGGGAAATTGAGGGGAGAAAGAACGAACGGTTTTCGTCATTCAAAACTGAAGGCGGCGGCTTGAAATGAAATTAGGGTTTGTTAATCTAGGTATTTATAATTTTTTAATTCTCTAATTTTCAAAAAGGCCCGTTAACTCATACTAACTCGAAATTAAGCTCAGCGACTGTCGCCCCTAGCCAAATACCCCCATTCCGGACACAATGAACTAGGTTTCATCAGCCCATTTGACCGTTTCAGTCTTTTTTTTCTTTAAATTAAAATGTAAAACATTTAATATTAAATTCGATCGTACATTTGAATTAATCAAGGCCACACACTAACTCCAAATATTCCCAAAAAATAAATCTAGCCATATTTTGACAATACGGGCATAACAAAATTAGTTTCATCGAATTTGGAGACCGTTTGAAAAATGGCCTTAATGGCCGATCCAATTCAATAGAAACTACCAAACGCGTTTTAATTTATCACGCTCACATATTAATTCAAAAAATTATGGAAATTTAAAACTAGCAATAATTTGATATTTCGGATCCAACAAAAGTGGTTTCGTCGAAAACGGAGGTCGTTTGTAAAATGACTATTTTTAATAGCTTTGTTATTATTTAAAAAATGGAATTTTTAAATTCTGACACATTTTCTAACAAAATTTCTTAAAATAAAATTTTTAAATTGGTTCTGAATTTCCGGGTTGTTACACCTATTATGCAAATTTAAAGCTTAAACCTTTCTTATTCATTATTATTAATTATTTTTTCTCTTTTATTTTAAAAATCATCGTTTTATTTAATATTTAAATTGTTGAAAACCCAGGTTGTTACATATTATATTCTAGTCACCTTACTATTATAAAATATTATTTTCACTTTTTACTTTATTTAAATATCATATTTTCATAATTTAATTATCATATTTTCATAATTTAATTTCTTTTATTTAACTAATTTCAAAATCAATTTTCTAATAATCTTCAAATTCCTATTTAATTAATTAAATATCTATTCTTAATTTTATTTCGGCTTCTTCCATTAATTGGAGTGTTAGTTCCCAAATGAGGTTAATTAGTGATGTATGAATTTTTATATATTTTATTCTCTGTATGCATAATATGTTGACTATCTATGTACATTGTATAATTTGGATGCAATGGATGGTGATCTATGCAATTAAAGCTCCGCTAAAGCCCTGCAATATCCCCACTATAGTCCATAACACTCTCCGACTGCTAATCTATTTTAATTTAGCGTGGATGAATAGTAGATCTGTTTTAAGCCCTGCTATTTTCGGTTGCGTCCGTTAAATCAAGGCTATTTAGCATCCACTTTAGCAATATTAGAATACAAATGATGATTTGACTAGTTTCCTTTTAAATCAAATCAAAAAAGTAGTGGAAATAACTAAGTTTAAGTAGTAAGTGGCCAATACAAGGTAGAAATCTACAATAATCATCAAATCTAGTGTGCTAACCATGATATTATTTGATCTTGTCATATAATATTCATTAATATTCGTTTATTCTACACAAAGTAATGTGAGAATGATAATTATTTATTTATAAATACTTTTTTTTTTACATCTAATGAATCTTTTTCACTTTCGCTATACCCTCACCATTTCCTCGCTTTATCTCCGCTACACATTTTTGCATCTTCACCGCTATAAAACCGCTAAGCGCTTTAACTACGCAGATGGTGATTGATGTTTGTGTGGTAATTGACATTGGTAGTTGTTTATTGGACAATTGTGCATTTGACATTTATATGTTAATTGAATGTGTTTATGTTGATCGATTCACTTTTATGCAGTGAATCAATTTGTTACAGTAATTATGCATGGTGATTTTTTGTCATTATGTTAAATATTGGGTAAAGTTTGTGTGTTTGTATAATACTTAAATTGAATGTTTCATTGTGCATTTTGCGCATGAATATTGTAACACCCCACGTCCGTTAATGTCACTCACAAAGGGAATGCATTAAGTTTCGTGGAGCGTTATAAGTAAACAGAACAGAATATTACAAGACGGATAAAGTAGTACTTGAAAAATTTATGACTTTATTGCAGTGGAAACAAAAATAGGTTTGGTTACACCTTCAAAACAACAAAACCAAGTACATAATATTAGTCTTGTACAAAATCTTTCAGAGTACAAAATTTTAAAGCCATAATCCCCAACAGAAAATGCCATAAGCAGAATCAAAGCCAAGCAATACATCTTTCAACTTCAAGCTGGAAGAAAGAGACATCTGAACTAAGCTTAAACATTTCCTCCCTGAGAACCTTGGGGGGAAGGGGGGAACGGAAGAAAAGAGGCGAAACAAGCTAGGTCAGACATTAGTCTGGTGAGTCCAGTAACTTTAACAATATAATCATTAAAGTAACAGAATAAGAACATAAACTGGAAAGTAAGAAATGACTGTACATAAGCATGCATGACAAGGTAGGCAAGATGAACAAAGATAAATGTTGATTGCGCTTCTAATCACTATAGGGTAATTACTACACTGTACCAATGCGAAATATATCGCACCGTTACTAGTTCCATACTGAAAGTTGATCCCAACCCCACAATTGGTAGCCCTCAGGCGTAACATCTAGTATGAGGTATCCACCTCATACAATCCTTGACAGCCTACTAAATACTAGATGTCCCCACACTACCCCCTTATCGCTTAATCGATCGGCTCCTTAACTCGTATGTATTCATTACTTGTGTCATTCAGCCCCGCTTGTTTGTAGATACCTGTGTTGATCCCACCATGGGGTGTATCAATCCCTATGATGACAACCCGACACAATTCAAGATGCACAGTGTATGACTACTGATGCCCAGTGCCTGTTTTTCCACTCCGGAGCACGTGCATGCCCGTACTCCGTTGGAACCTACACTGACGCACCACTCGCCGCTATTTTGACCGCTTATAATCAACCCAGTAATCGTGCCCCACCCTGCCTAGTTCAGGGTACCATGATACATCTATGTGGGTTACTGCTGAAATGGGTCCCCGTTACTAGGGTTTCCTAATCAACATGTTATAACGGTTAAGTGTTCTCAGTATAACCTAACCCCATCCATCTGTTTTAATTAACATGTTGTATTGGTTAAGTGTCGCCTTCCCACTGATTCACGCATGTTTATTTTAACGGTTAAGTTTGTAGGCCTATATATACTAATATTACCCACCTACCCAAGACTTACTTAACCCTTCCACTTATCAAGTCGATATGTATTATTGGTTAAGCTTGCCTTAACCCTATGGACTTTGTTCATGTAATATTGGTTAAGTTGTCTTCTTACCCATGTTAACTTAACCCCACCCACCTAACTCGTTTAGGTATCATGTTCATCTTTGATCAGCATTAATTAGTTATTAATACACAGACCTCTCACATTAAGTCGATCACTTGTAGCCGCTGGATATGCCGGGCGGTTCCGGGCAGACTTCCAACACAAGCCAGACTTAACCTCGTGTCTAAGCATCTAATTTATGCCTTTGACCTATCACATTAGACTGCCGTTTGCGGTTGCTGGATATGTCGGGCGGTTCCGGGCAGTCTTATACTGCAAACCAAGTCTAATCTCATGTCTTAGACGTTCATTTTTTTAGCCAATTTACATATTTACTGTCCATGTCTAGATTTATATGTAAATTACCCATAAGTGTGGTCAATTCAAGTTATGCCACATTTACTAGTCATGCCCAAAATTAGTTAATTAAGCTATACCCAATTCCCCGCGTTTCAATCGCACGTACAACAAGGTCCAAGAATAAAACGGAGAGGTATAGAGGAGAAACACAAGAATTGACATAAGGAACAAAATAGGCATGTAAAGGTGTACCCAACTCAAGAATCATGTTTCCAATAGACATGTTGTACATTAACAATAAGTATGGCTAAACTGAGAAAGTTACATCATAGGCATAAAGATTCGATAGAATTGGACATAAAAGAATCACCAATTTGGTGTACAACATGATAGGTTCCATTGTTTCAATCACAACAGTCTCGTAGGCATAGGTAATTCATATTTGACAAAAGGATAAGCATGAATCATAATTGATTATCGTACAATTAGGCATAGTTCTAGATTCGATTCATTACACGTCATGATTCCTATTACATGTTCCAAATCTGAGAAATAACTGAACTTACCAAATTATCACAGGTTCACACCCAAACCCATTTATGTCAAGTCTCATGTTTGCTTATTATATACATTTTTTCCCAAACCATAGCCATCATCAATTTATGCTTTTTTACAAATCACATGTTATTCAACATTTCCCAAACTTTTTCCCTATCATTCAAGCGTTATACGTGCGCAAATTTCGCATAATATGTTAGGCTCGAAGTTAGCCTAACTCATAAAAAGAAAAAGGAATAGGGAAGAGAATCATGGTATCAAAATAGGCATAAATATACAAGCACGAACAAACATGAACTGATAGAATTGATCAGAAAATCATTGGCTATGAATCAAAAAAAAAATGACAACTTGCAAATTTGATCAGATCCATTATAGACATAATCATATGATCACAATTTACAACTTATCATAATTACTTTATTTTAATTATCTTGTGAAAGCTACATGAACTCACAGAGATTAAGAAAGAAGAGAAGATCTGGAATCTGATTTCTAAAGTTGATAAGCTAATCCATTGATGTAGGCTTTGATCTTTCTCTTTTGTCTTGAATTTGATTAGTTATGGTGGAGGCTAGGTTAGCTTAGAGATGGATAGCATGACAGCTTCATAGAATAGGGTTATGAGGTTTAGGGTTTAGGTTTGATGTGATTATATAGAAGTATAGAATTAATATGAGCCTTTAGATCAACCTAGGATCCATCCAAACCATCCAGTCCAAGAAAATGCGTCATCAGGCCAATCAGAAGTCGCCATGTAGCCCTACGACTCCTACAGTCCAAGAAAATCGTCACTGTCCAGAACAGCCAGCAGGGGTCGACCCCTACAGGGGGGTCGACACCTATGTCGACACCCCTATAGGGGGTCGACACCAGTGTCGACACCCCTTAAGGGGGGTCGACACCCTCTGACGGGAATTTTCCTTCCCACTTCTTTTCGCTGGTTTGAATTCGAATTTTGATTTATTAATTATTTATTTAATTTTGATTTAAACTTAAATCTTCTAAGCTCCATAACTTCTTCATACGGAGCCCGATTTACGCAAACTCGGGCTTTATCTCAAGCAGAATTCCAAGACGAATGAAATGGCGTAACCCGTTTCACCTAATTCTTCTTCTAAAAATTAAGTGTTATTAAATTTGTTAATTTTAATGTTTTAAAATTACGGGGTGTTACATTCTCCTCTCCTTAAAGGATTTCGTCCCCGAAATCTCCTATTCAAGAATAATGTATATCCTACCATCCATCTACTCAACCATTCAATCACAGGCATCCATTGTCCTTAAGAAGATTTCTAATGCTTTCATGATCATATGCATAGTGTGTGTATATGTCCTTATCTAATGCAAAATCAGGCGGTCTACTGATTCAGTTGACCTCCTTAATGCAAATCATGATAGTGCCATGCGTCCATTATGTATGCAAAAGAACCCTATTGATACATATCATTTCTATATGAGTGCACAACCGTACATTCATACAAATGCAACATCCATATGATAACACATCAAGTTTCAACCCATTTACAAATACATATATGCATATGCAATATGAAAGTGACTGAGCCGATCTAGTGCCTAATGTGTGTGTAAATGCATCCACGAGTAACCACTAGAAAACACTTGCATCCACTTGCATCCACCAAACATAACATGTCTCAAACACATGTTTACAACCACAGGATTTTCCTATCTGAAGATCGAGGATGTAAACGAGAGGACATACTAAACGATAGAACAAGTATAAACAAAGCGGTAGAAAATGGAAAAGTTAAGAACATATCCTCACAAAACTAAAGGGTACGACGCACGTATCATGTCTTCCGTCTCCCAAGTCGTGTCTCCTTGATCATCTCCCCGTTGGATTTTAACCGACTTGACCTCTCTGTTGCATAAGTTCTTGATCTCCGATCCAAGGATGCATGCAGGAGCTCGTCTAATCATGGCATCTCGCTCCACTTCCACTATTCTAAGCATGCTCGGCTCCATTACTTCCACGGTATCATGTAAAAACTTTCGCAAATTCGACATGTGAAACACATCATGAACACTACTAAGCTTCTCCGGCAACTTCACTCTGTACGCCATCTGTCCAATCCTCTCTGTAATGGGAAAGGGTCCTACAAACCTTGGTGCTAATACACTCACCAAAGCGAACTACGTTCCTCAACGGTGACACTTTGATAAAAACAATGTCTCCAACATCGAACTCAAGATCGGTTCGTCTTTAGTCAGCGATTGACTTTTGCCGGCCCTGTGTCGTCCTCATTCATCTTCGAATCAAGTCCATCTTCCCTGATGTTTCTCCCTGATCAGCTCGGGTCCAAGCAAAATCTTATCCGTAGAATCCCACCAACAAGTTGGTGATCGACACGGTCGTCCATAAAAACCCTAATACTAGCTTAATAACTGTTGATATAAGCGAACTCCACAAATGGATGGTGCTCTTCTCATGTCCCTCCAAAATCTAGGGTACATAACCTCAAAAAGATCTTCAAGGATTCTATTCACCCTTTCTGTCCGTCCATCCGTCTATGGACGATAAGCGATGCTCAAACATAACTACGTACCTACCGTCTTTTGCATGTTACCTTTTCCTCTTGCATCAGAAACTGCTCCAAGCCTTGTCCCGCAAGCACCGGTATATACTGTGAACGGTTTGCTCCCATCTAGCAAAGTCAAAACTGGGGCTAATATCTTTGCAAAGTCCTTAACGAGCTTCCTATAGTAGCCCCCCAACCCTAGAAAACTTCTTACTTCCGTTTCTTTTCTAGGAACCTTCCAATCTTGGATTGCCACCACCTTCACATGGTCCACTGCTATCCCTTCCTTAAAGACCACGTGTCCTAAGAACCTCACTTCTTTCCTCCAAAAATGACATTTGGAGAACTTAGCTTTGAGTAGATGCGCTCGTAGGGTCTCTAAGACTTCCCTAAGATGTAGGGCATGCTCTTCTTCGCTTCTAGAGAAAATCTAAATACCATCCACAAAGACTACCACAAACTTGTTTAGGAACTCCCTAAATATCCTACTCATTAAGTCTACGAAATATGCGGGTACATTCGTCAAACCAAAAGGCATGACAAGCCATTTGGAGAAACCGTCGGGAGCCCTAAAAGCATGCTTATCTATGCTGTCCTCAGCCACCCTTAGCTGATGAAATCCTGTAACTAAATCCAACTGTGAGAAAACTGAAGCACCAACCAACTGATCGAACAAGTCATCTATCCTCGGCATTGGGTGTCTGTTCTTCTTCGTGATCTTGTTCAGCTCCCTATAGTCCACGCCCAATCTAAGCGAACCATCAACCTTCATAGCAAAAACAACTGGAGCACTCCATTCCGAAATACTTCTTCTTATGAACCCTTCCACAGGTAGCTCCCCTACTTGCTTACTGAGTTCCCTCCTCTCTCTCGGATCCATGTAGCGCACTGGTAATGCAACTGGCTTTGCATTATCTACTAAGTATATGCGGAGGTCTATCTCGCACCTTGGGGTTAACCCCCGAACCACATCAAAGACGTCACCAACTCACAGACTACTCGAACAGATTCCAAATCATCGATGGATGTGTCAAGTGATTCTAGGTAGCTAAGCATCACCGGACCTCTAGGGTCACAAGAAATATCAATGGTCTTTCCACAACGAGTTAACAGTCTAACTACCCTTTTTTCATAGTCTAGGATGGCACCATGCCTGGCTAGCCAATCCATCCCTAGAATCAAGCTATAGCCTGTGAAACCAAGAATGAAGGTGTTGCATTCAAACCCAACGCTCAAGATAGACATTCTCAAATCCCGACAAACCATAGGTAAATGAGCCGAACCACCAATAGGATTTGAGATTATAATGGGATCCACAACTAGACTAGTTATTTAGGTGCAGTGTTTCAACTAACGAAGCAGATACAAACGAGTACGAAGCGCAAGAATCAAACAAAGTTCGAACAGGATGTTCATAAAGGAAAAATCAAACTTTCAACAAAAACGTTTCTATCTCTCTCCTGTCCTGGTGCCATGAGAGCATGAACCTGTCCTCCGGAAGTAGGTCCTGTCCTCTGCCCTTGCCCTTGCCCTTGTCCTTGCCTCCTCGGGCAGTCTTTAATCAGATGTTCTTCCTACAGTCCTTAATTACATGGCCCGTTATACCACAATAAAGACGCCTTTTTTGGCATGGGGTTAATTATTATTTCCACTTTCTCCTTTACCTTCTTCATGGATTAAAGCCATATCAGCAAATTCCTCATCATTGGGTTGTGCTCCTTAGCCTAAACTCCCTCATCGACCAAGCAGCTAGCTGAACCTTCCTTCCATCATTATCTCAAAGATACCAAACGAGTCCTCCACTTCCTTGAGCCAATTCTAGCTTCAACCAACGTCTTAGTCCTATGAAACAGTTTTCTGCCCATCGCACGTAAGTTCTTACATATCTTACAAAAAGCATCTACACACACCGAAAGAGACTCAAGAAGGAAAAAGGAAGAGATTCGAAACAAAGAATCGAAAGAAAGATACATGGCTTTTTGGGGATTATGTTTTTCATAATAAGCCTTTCTCTTGAAAACTCCTTCTTTAAAACATGTCTTTTTTTGAAAATACTTCTTTATAAAAATGCTTTTGAAAATGGTTTTTCAAAATCTTTTATCTATTCTGGTAACCTTCACCTCTGATACCAAGTGTAACACCCCACGTCCGTTAATGTCGCTCACAAAGGGAATGCATTAAGTTTCGTGGAGCGTTATAAGTAAATAGAACGGAATATTACAAGACGGATAAAGTAGTACTTGAAACATTTATGACTCTATTGCAGCGGAAACAGAAATAGGTTTGGTTACACATTCAAAACAACAAAACCAAGTACATAATATCAGTCTTGTACAAAAGCCTTCAGAGTAGAAAATTTTAAAGACATAATCCCCAACAGAAAATGCCATAAGCAGAATCAAAGCCAAGCAATACATTTTTCAACTTCAAGCTGGAAGAAAGAGACATCTGAACTAAGCTTGAATATTTCCTCCCTAAGAACCTTGAAGGGGGGAAACGGAAGAAAAGAGGCGAAACAAACTAGGTCATACATTAGTCTGGTGAGTCCAGTAACTTTAACAATATAATCATTAAAGCAACAGGATAAGAACATAAACTGGAAAGCAAGAAATGACTGTACATAAGCATGCATGACAAGGTAGGCAAGATGAATAAGATAAACGTTGATTGTGCTTCTAATCACTATAGGGTAATTACTACACTGCACCAATGCTAAACATATCGCACCATTACTATTTCCAAACTGAAAGTTAATCCCAACCCCGCAATTGGTAGCCCTCAGGCGTAACATCTAGTAAGAGGTATCCACCCCATACAATCCTTGACAGCCTACTAAATACTAGACATCCCCACACTACCCCCTTATCGCTTAATCGATCAGCTCCTTAACTTGTATGTATTCATTACTTGTGTCATTCGGCCTCGCTTGTTTGTAGATACCTATCCTGATCCCACCATAGGGTGTATCAATCCCTATGATGGCAACCCGACACAATTCAAGATGCACAGTGTATGATTACTGATGCCCAATGCCTGCTTTTTCCACTCCGGAGCATGTGCACGTCCGTACCCCGTCGGAACCTACACTGACGCACCACCTGCCACTATTTTGACCGCTTATAATCAACCCAGTAATCGTCCCCTACCCTGCCTAGTTCAGGGTACCGTGATACATCTATGTGGGTTACTGCTGAAATGGGTCCCCCTTACTAGGGTTTCCTAATCAACATGTTATAACAGTTAAGTGTTCTCAATATAACCTAACCCCATCCATCAGTTTTAATTAACATGTTGTATTGGTTAAGTGTCGCCTTCCCACTGATTCACGCATGTTTATTTTAACGGTTAAGTTTGTGGGCCTATATATACTAATAATACCCATCTACCCAAGACTTACTTAACCCTTCCACTTATCAAGTCCATGTGTATTATTGGTTAAGCTTGCCTTAACCATATCCACTTTGTTCATGTAATATTGGTTAAGTTGTCTTCTTACCCATGTTAACTTAATCCCACCCACCTAACTCGTTTAGGTATCATATTCATCTTTAATCAGCATTAATTATTTATTAATGCACATACCTCTCACATTAAGTCGATCACTTGTGGCCGCTGGATATGCCGGGCGGTTCCGGGCAGACTTCCACCACAAGCCAGACTTAACCTCATGTCTAAGCATCTAATTTATGCCTTTGACCTCTCACATTAGACTGTCATTTGCGCTTGCTAGATATACCGGGTGGTTCCGCGCAGTCTTATACCGCAAACCAAGTCTAACCTCGTGTCTTAGGCATTCATTTTTTTGGCTAATTTACATATTTACTGTCCAAGTCTAGATTTATATGTAAATTATCCATAAGTGTGGTCAATTCAAGTTATGCCACATTTACTTGTCATGCCCAAAATTACTTAATTAAGTTATACCCAATTCCCCGTGTTTCAATCGCACGTACAACAAGGTCCAAGAATAAAACGGAGAGGGATAGAGGAGAAACACAAGAATTGATATAAGGAACAAAATAGGCATGTAAAGGTGTACCCAACTCAAGAATCATGTTTCCAATAGACATGTTGTACATTAACAATAAGTATGGCTCAACTGAGCAAGTTACATCATAGGCATAAAGATTCAATAGAATTGGACATAAAAGAATCAGCAATTTGGTGTACAACATGATAGGTTCCATTGTTTCAATCACTACAGTCTCGTAGGCATAGGTAATTCAGATTTGACAAAAGGATAAGCATGAATCAGAATTGATTATCTTACAATTAGGCATAGTTCTAGATTTGATTCATTACAAGTCATGATTCCTATTACATGTTCCAAATCTGAGAAATAACCGAACTTACCAAATTATCACAAGTTTTCACCCAAACCCATTTATGTCAAGTCTCATGTTTGCTTATTATATACAATTTTTCCCAAACCATAGCCATCATCAATTTATGCCTTTTTACAAATCACATGCTATTCAACATTTCCCAAACTTTTTCTGTATCATTCAAGCGTTATACGTATGCGAATTTTGCATAATATGTTAGGCTTGAAGTTAGCCTAACTCATAAAAAGAAAAAGGAAAAAGGAGGAGGGAAGAGAATCATGGTATCAAAATAGGCATAAATATGCAAGCACGAACAGGCATGAACTGATAGAATTGATCATAAAAGCATAGGCTATGAATCAAAAAAAAAAAAGATGACAACTTGCAAATTTGATAAGATCCATTATAAGCATAATCATATAATCACAATTTACAACTTATCATAGTTACTTTAGTTTAATTATCTTGTGAAAGCTACATGAAGTCACAGAGATTAAGAAAGAAGAGAAGATCTGGAATCTTATTTCTGAAGTTGATAAGCTAATCCGTTGATGTAGGCTTTGATCTTTCTCTTTTATCTTGAATTTGATTACTTATGGTGGAGACTAAGTTAGCTTAGAGATGGACAGCATGACGGCTTCATAGAATAGGGTTATGAGGTTTAGGTTTGATGTGATTATATAGAAGTATTGAATTAATATGAGTCTTTAGATCAACCTAGGATCCATCCAAACCATCCAGTCCAAGAAAATGCGTCATTAGGCCAATCAGAAGTCGCCGCGTAGCCCTACGGCTTAGAAAATCATCATTGTCCAGAACAGTCAGCAGGGGTCGACCCCTACAGGGGGGTCGACACCTATGCCGACACCCCTGTAGGGGGTCAACACCAATGTCGACACCCCTTAAGGGGGGTCGACACCCTCTGGAGGGAATTTTCCTGCCTACTTCTTTTTGCTGGTTTGAATTCAAATTTTGATTTATTTATTATTTATTTAATTCTGATTTAAACTTAAATGTTCTAAGCTACATAACTTCTTCATAAGGAGCCCGATTTACGCAAACTTGGACACTATCTCAAGCAGAATTCCGAGACGAACTCAATGGCGTAACCCGTTTCACCTAATTCTTGTTCTAAAAATTAAGGGTGCATTTGGTTAAAAATGAGTTTTTAGTTTTTAAAATTAATTACAAAACATTAAAAGTGTAAAATGGGGAATGGTTGAATGAAAGGAAGATGGAGGGGACCGCGGAGGGGATGCAGCAATCATGGAAGGAAGAATTTCTCTCCATGTTCCTCTTATTTCTCAAAACATTAAAAATAGATAAAAGTTGTTTCTTATTTTGTGTGTTAACTTTGTTTTCTAAAATGGTTGTTTTCCATGATATGCATGTGTTGTGCGCATTTTTGTATGGACGAAAACCCATAACTTAAAATGGTAAACCAAACACTACCTAAGTGTTCTTAAATTTTTAATTTTAATGTTTTAATATTACGGGGTGTTACAAATATGACATATGTTCTGTACGTGAATTGTATTTTTAGAAACTCTGTATATTTAACATATTCAAAAGAAAATGATTTTCATGAATATTAGTTTTGGTTTTTGCATTATAATTAGTTTGAAATTGATCTCTAGTTGCAATATCTATTTTTTTATTAGTTTTATTTTTTATTTTTTTGTTAGTTAATAAGGAGTGATGTTGTAAGAATATTTATTTGTTAAGTCCTAGTTTTAAGTGTTATTAAGTTTTATTAGTATTTATAAAAATACATTTTGAATTTGTAAAAGTGGTTCATTATTACATTATATTTTCAAGTTATATATAAAGATAAAGATATGTAAGAGCAATTTTGGAAGTTTGCGGTTGGATTAAAGTTCGTGCTTTCAAGCCAACTATTAATAAAGATAATTAACATTTAAGTGATCCTTACAATTCAGTTATAAAATAGTTCTGATATTAATATTCTGTTTTAAAAATTAAACTTGGTTGTTTATTTATTATTGACCCACCTTTTCTGAAGACAGTCACTTGACGAATTTTGGCTATTGGAGTGCTTAGGACTCGAGCAACAGACTCAGGGAAGTTTAGAGCGATTTGGACGAAGTAGCGGAATGCTTGAAAAACTTGGATATTCGGCTAAGTCCCGAGATCGATATTCATCATTCGACTCCCGTGATCAGTATTAGTTTGGCAAGAATTTTTGTATCCCGCTCTTTGGCTTCGAGATCAATATTTCTGGCATAGAGATTCCATAACCCAAAGTTCTAAGGTGTGTGGGATACGAAGTACTTAGGATCGGCGTAACTTCAAGATGTTGGAGTCCTCTTAAGGCATTTAGGATTGGTGTTGTGTTATTCGTACCCCAGGATACGAAGAGGAAATGGCAGCTTGGTGATGGAGTCGGAGCTTCAAGGGGATGAAGTAGAGCAAAATGGCTATGTACCTGGGTCGGTACCGATACAGAGGTACAAATTTTGGAGGATACAAACCCTATATCCTCCGCCTATAAATACCCCACTACTTGGTCATCTTCTAGATTTTTGAGGTCGTTTCTGCAGCATGTGGGATTCTTGATTTTAGAGTTTTTAATGGCATCCTTCATGGCCTTTTGTACTTTGAAATCTTCCTTGGACTTGTGAACAAGCACTTGGCATTTGGATATCATTCTTGGAATCTATTGGACTCTCTTGGACATTGGAACATACTTTTAGGCATATCTTCTTCTTCTTGGACATTCGGATGGGCATGTTAGCTTTGGATGAGGACTTTCCAGTGCTGCTTACATAAATTTGTAAACAAAAAGGATTGGACTTAGATTGTACTTGAAACTATATAGCATAATATACAAGTTACTTTGGAGTGGACGTAGGCAAAAGTTGCCAAACAACTATAAATCTCGATGTCAATTACTCTTCAGTACTCTGTGTTTGGATTTACTGCATAGCTCACACACTTGGGTGTTGGTGAGGGAAGCGACCAAATTTTTACATCAAAATTTTGGTGCATTACGAAGGGGATTAGGAGAACAACTTAGGATTGCTAATGATTAGGATTGTTGGGAACTTTAAGGATGGTAAAAAAGAAATATATTAGTTTGGCTCGCTCTGAAAGAGCTTTAATTAAGGAAACTTAGGAGGTCTCATCTACTAGAAATCCCTCGAATTATCTGACTTAAGAGGATATGGATGTTGTGGTTAAGGATATGACTTCACGCTTAGAACGACAAGAAGAACTCTTCCGAAGGAAACATGATACCATAAATGCTTTTATGTCTCAGATGGAAGGATTTGGAAGGCCGATAAGCCCTGGAACTCAAGCTGGAATGAGCGCACAAGGCGCTCAAGGTTTACCAAACTTAGGGGCAATACCACCAGCTTAGCCCCAAGCAAATACGGCTCGGCTCGAGGGCACCTCCCCCAATCTCGACGGAAGTGTCGTTTGTGATGCTTTGGTTGGTCAGATTATGGGATCCAAAGTTGGAACTATTACTCAAACGTCGATGCGCGAGGGTACATAAACTAAAAGAACCCACATGACTCTGGAGGTTAGGTTGGCACCTGCTACAACTCCTCAGGTTTCGGTTGAAATCGATGTTCGTGTTGGATTGGATACCAGAGGCACCGGTGTGGGATTGGAAGATCTTAGGCAGTTGCTTGGAAATGTAATCGGGCTGACAATTTTCTCGAGGCGGAGCACCTCATTCATAGTTGGACTGTGCCACTCGCATTCCATTCACTCAGGCTATCAGGAATTCTCAGAATCCATCGGATTTCAAACTGCCAATATTGGAGGCTTTTAATGGTAGGAAGGATCCTACCATTCACTTGATGTGTTATATGCGCCACATGGAAGTGCTTTCGGGGTTTGACATTGTTATGACGAAATGCTTTCCATTTCTAGATTTCAGGTTTCTTTGGTTTCTCGGGTATTGGTTGTTCCGGTTTTATGGATTTCAGATGCTCTGGCTTTGGCTATCTCTTTTAACATGATCCAGAGTGATCATTGGCTTTCTTTGGCTTTTGGCTTTTTGGTTTTCCATCGAACGCAAACCAACGCTATCGCGACCTTGTAGAATTTTGTTTTTCTTAACGTGATCTGACACGATTATGGCTTCTGGTTTTCTAGATTTCGGTTATTGAATTTCTATTTGGACTTTGCCCGGTTCACAACTTCTAGATTCACGGATTTCTAGATTATACAAAACATGTCTTCTGGTAGAAAGACATGTTTAGGGAGGCAAGTGTTGACCCACCTTTTTACAAGGCAGTCACATGACGAATTTTGGCTATCAGAGTGCTCGAGGTCCTAGCACGTTATAAGGAAAGTTTGGAGCAAATTAGACGAAGTCGCAGAATGTTTGGAGAACTTGGAAATTTGGCTAAGTCCGGGGATCAATATTCATCATTTGACTCCAGGGATCAGTATTGGCTTGGCATGAATTTTTATGTCCCGTTCTTTGGCTTTGGGGCCGGTATTTCCGTCATAGGGATTTTGTATCCTAAAGCTAGCATGGATTTCTTCTAAGGCGCATAGGATACAACATACGTGGGATCGACGTAAATTCAAGATGTTAGAATCATCCTAAAGTATCGGGGATCAATGTTGTGCTATTCATACCTAAGGATACGAAGAGGAAATGGAAGCTTGGTGATGGGGTCGAAGCTTCAAGGAGATGAAGCAAAGAAAAATGGCTAAGTACCCGGGTTGGTACCTTGCAACAATCCCGGGATCGGTACCGATATTGAGGTACAAATTTTGGGGGATACGAACCATATCCCCCGCTTACAAATACACCACTAGTTAGCCATTTTCTGAATTTTTGGGCTCATTTTTGATGCACGTAGGATTCATAGTTTTAGAGCTTTTTAACGGCTTCGTTCATCCGCTTACAAATACACCACTAGTTAGCCATTTTCTGAATTTTTAGGCTCATTTTTGATGCACGTAGGATTCATAGTTTTAGAGCTTTTTAATGGCTTCTTTCATGGCCTTTTGGACTTTGGAGACTTCCTTGGACTTGTGAACAAGCATTTAGCATTTCAATTTCCTTCTTGGACTCTTTTGGACTTTCTTGGACATTGGAACATACTTTTAGGCATATCTTCTTCTTCTTGGACAATTGGACTCCGAATTTCGATAGACTGATTATTTTTCAAAAGTCCAAATCTATCGAAGCTCGAGTTGGTTTATCTGGTATCCTGCAGAAAATCAAAGATCAATATATCAGAGCTCATAAATGAATCTCACAACGGAAGGGATTAAAATATAATAGTAGGTAAATACTTACCAATATAAGACACTATCTAACAAGTGTTTCTGGGCTGTAGAATCTCAACCACTTGTCTAACTTATGGTATGTTATGAGGAGGGGGTCAGAATAAAAATTCTGGTGAATGGATAAATTATACTTTCCACAAATAAAGCTACATGTATCGTTCTATCACTGGTTTTATGTATTAAGTTATTCGAGTTTATTTCACAATATACTTTTGATTTATCCACATAAAACAAACCCATCTACTCCCTAGTAGGTTAACATTGTAATATATATGTACTTTTATACCCATTATATTGAGAGACTTCCTACAGTACCCTCCTCGAGTGGTCTCCATCGTCGTATTAGACCTTTATCCACGCTAGCAAAGTGTATTAGGCTACGCAGTGAAAGCGAATAAGCCTCTACCGCTACATCAAAAGGATGCCCTAACCCTTGAGTTCTTCCATGGAACTCGGTCGAGGGATTTACACATACCCGTAAAGGACAACCTCGTTAGGCCTACAAATACAGATATCCAAAGATAGATCTGTCTCTTTGATAGCTCTCCAAGGCCCTATGTAGCCTACCCCTACTAATGAAAGACTATTCAAAGAGATAAATGACCACCCTACCATCCAATATAAACAAACATGTGGACCTTCATCCAGTGACCCAATAGTAAAAGATCTTTGGTCTGTTGGCTTAGCTCCAGTTTTTTCTGCACAAGCTCCGACTGACGATGACAGGTATCTGACAATCTACTATTCTTTGTTGGGACCCGATCATGAATTCTTCCCCCTTAAGGCATCCACCGAATCATCCTAAGATCATTCTCTTATCAGTCTTTAGGCTGCCCATCATCGAAGATGCAGCCAAGGCATACTCACCGGGTGGAACCTTACAGACCATGCCTTTGTGGGTACAACTTTATTAGGCCTACCACAAAAGGGCCATCATGGAGTATCCTCATGTCCCATAGAAGTCCCGCAACCTTCCAGTCCTGTCAAATAATAAGCTGGACATGCTCCTCTCGTATCTCGAAATACCCACGAGGATCTGCCCCGTTGACGTCTTCATCCCAAAACATAGGGACTAGTCCAAGCACATCTCGTCATTACATTATTAAACTCTATGTATAATATTCAATTACTCGCTTGTTTTACTTAACGCATTGCTAATTAATTTAAACATTTCACTTGTTTATTCTGTATTCAAGTTATTTACTTATTAGCTTCGGCTGGCCGCTTATTTTCCCTAATCAGCTTTCACTACCGGAATGGACCTCCGCTTATTCTTATATTCATTAAACTTAATTTCTCAATTATAAGTTTGTTAATAGAAAGCCTCTTTACTCTTTTCCTTTTAATTATAACCTTGTGTTACAATATCACCACAACTATAATCGTGAATTTTTCCTTACTTTCCATAATTTAAGTTCATTTATCATAAGCCTCTTACTTTCCCTTTTCGTCTTTTAATTATAACCTATATGTTATAATCATACTTGTCTCTATGACAAGTACCTACTATCTTAATTCTCGTCTAATATAATTTATTATAACAGGTTCTATCGCCCATTCATTACATATTTCAAAGTTTCCATATTTCCCTTTCTATTTCCGTGTTTACAATTTATCCTTTAGGAAGGTAGACTTATTCCTAATTGATTGATTACTAAAAAACTGTACAAAGATCTATTCCCATTGCTTAAGGTAATTACACTAATGGAAACCTATAATTACAAAGAATTTCTTTTCCATAAGCTATTGAATAGTGCATAATACAATAAAAAATCCTTATTCCACTCTGTTACACATCTTCTTCTTTTTTAACTTGCAATTATGTTTCCACTTCTTTTTAAAAACCTAAACACGGAAATATATCCTATTTTTACTAACCAATAAATATAGGTTACTACTAACTTTCTAATTAATTTGATATACATTGATTTCTGTTTCTATCTTATTTTCCCCCATTTTATTACAAATTCGATTAATTTGCGCATAACTATGATTTAATTAATTTGCACCTAACCACAATTTTCTTATTTTGCGCATAACCACAACTCACTTAATCTGTGCTTAATAACATTTCAATTAATTCATGCATAACCACAATTCCATAAAATTAGCACCTAGTCATGATTCAATTTATTGGCGCATGGTTGCAATTTAACATTGACTGTATATTCCAATATAGAAAAAAGGATAATGAAGAAGAAGAACATATCATAAGTTCTAATAGGAATCAAATGATAGATATCATTACGGAAAATTATAATTTAAATCCACTCACCTGATTGCGTACAATTGTTGTATCCCAAAACCCGTGGTCTACCTAATAAGATTTATTGAAATAATCACGGATTTACAAATTTGAAGCTAAAAGAAGGAGAAGAACCACAAAAATATAGATTCATAGAACTTACCTCACGTTGATGAGAAACCTAAGCGCCTATAGCTTAGATATACATTCTTTGTCTCCAAATCATGAATCAGAATCCTAAAACTAATATGTTCTTATTTTTGAAGGATTTGGAGGAGAAAGAAAAGGGCAGAGCCTTGGCGTCATTACAAAAAATATGAGTTGAAAGCTAAGTTCTACTAGTCTATTTATAGGTGCGCAGAAGAATCTCGTTCATTGGATCGAATCAAATAATATTAAAGCCATATATAATGTCCATTTAACCCAATATTGGGTCGACCCAGGCTCCAGGTGGGTCGACCCACTTATTGCATGGGCCGACCGATTTACCGGGCCGTGAACGTGAATTTCGCTCCTATTTGTTGTTTAATGCTGTACTCAATGTTGGTTTTCTTGCCTATTGTTTTTCCCTATATTAATTTCTTATGTTTATAACACACATTTCAGACTTCAATTTCAAACTTGCGTGTATATATTTACATATAAATTTGTAAGCTTTTGTTCGATAATAACTTCCCCGTACGAACTCCATTTGGGGGCAAGTCATATTCATAAACGAATCATAGAATTGCCACCAACACAATGATACTAGTTTCATATTAAATTCTGAAGTTTTAAAACATCGATCTTTGTCAATAACTATTAAAAAATTTATTTAAAAATACAGGATGTTACATTCTTCCTTCCTTTGGAAATTTTGTCCTCGAAATTTGATAAGGGTGGAATTATGTAATTCCTCGCATAACTTGCAACCATAATGTGTTAGTCCAAATTTTCAACCATTTTTGCACTTGTACAAAGTTTAACACATCATCAAAATACATGAATGCAATGGATGCCAAGCGGTACCTCCTATATGAATGCATATTTCTCTTGAAAAATCTTGGAAAACATGATGCACACATCCTAAATGTACTGGAAATTTCTATATAAATGCAAGATTTTGTAAACCAAAAATACTTTTCATCCAAGTTTTGTCACATCCTTACAAAGTAAGAGCGTAGTTCATCCAATTTTTGCATCCAAACCCTACTAACCAACTTTTAAAATTTTGAATTTTCAGAAAAATCTAGTTTTTTAAATTCGATTTCTTATGTTAGAGAAAAAGGTAGAAATGATAAATTTTCTTCCCTTTTTCTTTGTGCTCGAAAATCTTTTGTCTTGTATCATAAAATTTTCTTTATTTTCCAAGCACAATTTGCATAAGAAGATTTTCTTATTAATTTTCGTATTTTCAAGAAATTTGCTTCTAAAGAAACTTCGTTTTTTCGTTTTATTACTTTTTTTGTAAATTTTTATTCTTCATTCTCTTTTTTATTTCATAAGTATCTTATCTATTTTAACTCATCACGAGATTTTTCAAGTAGAGAAAGATTACACACAACTACTATGATAAGATAAAGTATCACTATAAACTAAAAGAAAATATTAAAGTACCAGTTTCTAACATAGATGCCATTTCAACAAAGGATAGCTAAATGCTAAAACAAAAGGAAAAAGTCCTACAAAAAGAAATAATAATACTAATTCACCCTCAGAAAGGAGGTCGGGTCCCTGTCCAAAAATATCCCTAATGAAGGAATCTAATGCACCTAGGCGTTCCTTCTGACGTCTAGTACCATCTCGCACCTCTAACTGCATCTGCTCAAAGCGCTGCTGGGCTGAAAGTATCTCCTGTAAAGATTGCTGCTGTGTCTGAGCGAAGTCGAGATATGTACAAGTCATATTTTGTTGTCCAAGCAAGATCTCATGATTCTCCCTAGCCAACTAATCATGCCTCTCATATAAGAACCTAACCTCTCTCCTCAAATCTCATGGATGCCACGAGGGCGTCACCTCTCGCGGCCTTGGACCCCACTTTGATGACTGGGAAGACTTGTACCTTGATATCCCTGATCTATTCGAGGGGGGTCGAAATATTTATAAGGTTGCTCCATGCACGTGCCCCTCCTCATGTACAAACTCCTTCCTAAACCCTGCCTCTGGCTGGTACACAGGACGATACATCGGTTGATCCTCCTGAACGTAATCACCATCCCTATCATCATTAACATGCTCAACCTCCTTATACAGGGGCTGAGCCTCCTATAACCGAGCCAACTCAATATACATCCTAGTCAAGGTGGATGCATCTATCAATGGGTGTGTCTCCTCAACGTAGTTCTCATTCCCTAACTGCACATCGAACTGTCTAAATACCATTGTCCATAAATGGACAAATGGGATCGTCGACTGCCTCATGTTTGATGTAGCCGCAAACTGTGCCATAATCTCTCTTGACTAATTAACCTGAAGTCCAACCAAAATAGCATATGTGGCACACTTAATAGTGCCAGTGACCCTATCATAACAACCGGTCTGAGCAACTAGGTTATACCGCAAAATACGTATAACCAACCTAGCCAATAGGCGCAAATGCTCCATACCCAAAGCCCTATGCTGAATGTCAATAAAAATCTAGCCTAAGACGGCCCCGTCTATCATATATACATGGTCTAACTCTAGACCCTGGGTACTAATGCCTAACATGCTGCCAAACTATCTCTTAGTGAAAACTATCCTCACTCCTTTCATCTCAGACTCAAAGACAGCCTCATCATTATCCTCTATAGAATTCGAATTAGCATCGAAAAGATAGAACAACCTGGGGTAGGCGATCCATCCAGCCAGGGTATTGTCGAGGATTTGGTGAAACCCCGTATCTAGAAAAAACTGCTCCAACAGGGTGCCTAAAAAATATGCAAACTTATCGATCTTCCAAGAAAGATCCGGTACCCTATTGAATCCACATAGGCTTGAACTATTCTCTTAATTAGTTCTCCTACACCAAGCGATTTCTTGCAGTGTTAATTAGGGGGAAATGGCCATCTAAGGACTTTCGCGGAGGAATGGAAAAATCTTGGAATCCGCGAAGAAGAAGCTTAGATCTGGACAGAGAAGAGGACAAGCTTCGATTTGGAAGTAATATCGTAGAGAACGGTGAAATTTTATGGTGGCGGTGGTGGTTGGAGGTGGTGAAAATAGGGTTCAGCTGGGGGACAACGAAGCTCTCGAGTGGAAAACGAAGTGACGAAGCCTATAGGCTTGTTCCCTTCTATACTGTGCAAAACACGAAGGGTGGGTCGACCCACTCTTTCATGTGTATCGAACCCTGTGTTGACCCATCTTCAGGGTGGATCGACACAATGATCGACCCATCTGAATACTGGGTCAGCCCGACCTAGTTATTTTTTTCATGTGTTTGCGTTCGTTCCTTCGAGTTTTGACTGGTTATTCACTATACTGCAACCTGGAAATATTTTCCTAGGTCGGTCGAAATGTCGTTTTAATCTAGATAAATTTTCTAACACCCATTGAGTCGTCGAATAATGCTTCCAAAATCTCCAAGGTTAAATAAAAATTTAAATTCTAAAATTATTCGTCGTTCTTTCCTTGTCCTTCCCTGTCTTCCAAAAATAATTTTTCACATCCACTTTTTTGTTGTAATAAATATAAGTGAATATGCATTTGTCATATTATTTTTAGTCCCACATTTTGGGTGTAAGGCTAACATCAGCTCCAAAGCCAATATATAAGGGAGCCAATGTAATAGAATTATGTATACTGAATCAAGAGAAATAAAAAGTTCTCTCCCTTATCTCTTATGTTCTTTCTAATGTCTTCTCTTTTATGATCTGTTCTATTTTATTCTATAACACGTTATCAACACGAGATTCTTTTATTGTTATTTGTTGAGATCTTCTAGATCTACATCTATGAATTTGTCATGTAAGTAATTTTTTATTTGAGAATATTTGATCTATGGATCTATATATTTTTTGTAGATCTAGATTATGTTCCAGTGGATCTAACTTTTTAGATCTAATTATTTTTAGCTTATTGGTTTTTAGATATCCACCTATTCATATTGGATCTGGTATTATTGTATACCAAATATATTTTTAGGAAGATCCATTCATTTTCTTTTTATAATATTATATATGGATCTTTTACCCCATACGCTATACATAAATAATCTTCATTTGCTACTTTATCTCTTCAATAACAGAGAAGCCATTGATAATAGGTATGCATATATGTAAACTATAGGCTGCTTCTTATTTAATCTAATGCTTGCTATACAACTTCAACTTTGTAATAATAGACTACCTATTCTCATTTTTTAATGCTTCATCTCTCAAGATGAGATGCTTTAAATATTTAGAATTACATTTCCATGTATGGCTTACTTTTATATGCTTTATCATCTTCCAATACAAGCAAGCTGCTTGTTAGCCAACATATGTATTACTGTGGCCATTATTATTGTTATATGGTGTATGGCTCCTTGACGGTTTGTATTGTTTCATTATTGTAATTAGTTCATTGTAAATGTATAGAGCAAGACTTGTAGATTTGGATTTTTTTATGATTCTGTGCCGTAATATATTCAATTTAATTATAGAACATGTATACTGATATGTGAATTTTGTTTAATTAAGCATCTGCAAATTTTTTTTGTAGTTCACAAAAATGTCGAACACTGAGATTCATTTACAATCTCAATGCTTAGAGGATACCATTAAAATGGTAATACTATGTCCCAGCAGGACAAAACAAAGGCTCTGATTTTTTTTTAAGATGCCACATCCGCGATGATCTAAATATTTAACTGAAAAAGATCCTATCCACTTATGGAACTCCCTGAAGGAGCGTTATGACCACCAGAAGACGGTCATACTTCCAAACACAAGGCAAGAGTGGTTGAACCTGAAGTTCACATGCAAATGACCTGAAGTTCATATGACCTAAAGTTCATATACAAATCCTTTCAAATGAGGGACCTGAAGTTCCGAGGAACCTGAAGTTCATTTTCAATTGAGAAACATGAAATAAAACATAAAAGCCTATAATTGCATTTAATATTTGCTTATAGCAACTGACCAATAATATGAAAGGATTTGAAAAATCAATGAAAGGAAATGTTTTAACAAGAGGAAAAAGCATTATATTCCAACTTTATGCTACAAATAATTTCTTAAAGAAGCTTATTATTGGAAGAGATCATTACATTTATAATCAATACTATTTTCTTGAAGAAAAATAGTAAAATGACTCTTATATGTAAAAAAAAGGAGGGGCACTTTCTAGAAAAGTTGCTTCATATGAATTATGATAAAACTTAAAGTTTTATTATAGCCATATTATATTTCTAGAAGAAATAATTTATTGTTTCTTAGGAAAACCTTTATAAAGAAAATATGCATCCTGAAGATCATATTGAGTTAAGATCTAAATATTGATCTTAATTTTTGCACACCGGAAGTGAATGCAAATGTAATTTTTGTTATAAAATGGAAAACTTAGAACCTGCAGTTTCTATGATGGTAACAAGTAGCCTGAAGCTCACTATGTGATTTTTATTTTGTTTCATTTACCTTTCAGCATGTATTAGTTTGAAACTTTTGTTTATTTGCCTTTCTTTTTAGCTTGTGCTTATGGAATTGCAGAAATAATATGTAATGTTGGACATGATTAGTAGTTTATTCCCATGGACATTTATCTGTATTTTTAAGTTATTTCAGTTATCAACTAGCTGTATTGCTTTTAATTCTTAAGGTATGGATCGACAGTGTTTAAGTGGTGATATATGTCTAGTTGATTGTGGAACTACTCTTACGATATTGAAAAACCCGAAGTTTTTCTTTGAATTATCCGAAAATGTTTCATATAAAGTTTCAACTATAGTTGGTTCAGCCAATATAATTGAAGGGTCCAGAAGAGCCCATATAGTGTTACCAAATGGTACACATATATTCATTCAAAATGCACTATATTCAAGCAATTCTAAAAGAAATCTGCTTGGCATCAAAGATATAAGAATGAATGGATATCATAAATGAAAACAACAAAGAATATCTTTGTGTTATTTCTAAAATTGAAAGCCAGAAGCTTATTTTAGAAAAATTTGGTACAATTTCAACTGGATTATACTTTACCAAAATTGGCATAGTTGAATCTCATTTTATAAACATGAGCTAGAAGCTCACAGATACAAAGAAATTAATTCTTTGGCATGATCGTTTAGGTCATTCCGGATCAACTATGATCGTTTACATAAATAAAAAATATGTTCCCTGAAAGAATATCATACACTCCAGAAGTAGTGATTTCTTTTCTTGAATCTTATTTTTATTTATTGCATCTAATTTCGTTACTGCATTTAAAGTTTGATATTTATTTTTGTATATTGATGTGATATTTCAATAGTTTCTATGGAGGAGATAAGTTCATCCCAGAAGTGGTGATAACAAAATATCTTTAGAGGATATTTGTATATTTGGAAATGATAAGATATCTCTAGAAGAGATCCGTTTATATGAAAATAATAAAATATCTCCAGAAGAGATTTCTACAATTAAAAAGCAATATTAAAACTCCATCAACTTAACAACTTGAAGTTGTTCATATATTTATTTGGACCAGAAGTTCGATATGCTTTCAAACCAGAAGTTTTGAACATTATCATACGATCCTGAAGAGTTTGTAATGACATTGATCAATACATTGAAATCAATAGTTTGATCTTTGTAATAATTTATTTTAAAATCACTAACTCAAATGAGAAAGACTATGCAAATTCATAATACGTGGACGCACGTATTTATATATTCATATCTGTAAATATTTAACTAACAACCTGAAGTTTGTTATAAGCATATTTTATAGATTATGCATAAATATTATTTAGTGATTTAAATTGAAGTCAACATGAATGTTGAATGACCTGAAGTCATATGTGTATTCAAATAACCTATATAATAAAAAAATTCCTCCAATATTGCTAGATCAATGAAAGAGAATAAGTAATAAAAAAAAATGATGAATGCATCTTATCGACTAATTAAAGTGTCATCCTCCAACAACGGATATACATATAAAATACTTGCCAGCAGCAATGTGATAATGGATCAAAATGAGAACCCCATGATGATTATTATAGTGTGATAATGTTTGTCAACATTGAGGGGGAGGATAAAGGGATACAATTTCATTTTGAGTATCAGTGTTAAATAATTGACACACGAATAAATTATAAATAATATCCCTTGTAGACTTGCTTCAATATATATTTGAATCCCTGAAGGATCAAAATGCATAAACCACATTTAAAGATTGGTTTAAAAGTCAGTTCGAGACACTTTTGAAGTAAGTAATAAAGATGCCAGATGAAGGAGGTGAGTGTTCTTGAAGAAACACCTAAGGAGTCTCTTGAAGAGTTCCATGACATGATTATCAAATAACCCCAGAAGTGGTTTAGGTACCTAAAATAGATAAATAAAGAAATCTTAGTAAATTATATCTAGAACTGACAATATATAATCATCGATGATAAATTTATAAAAAGTAAAGCGCTTATGTTAAATCATGATTGGCCATCATGAATCCTTCTCTAATTGAGAAATGTGGACCTGTAGTCCGCAAAGTAGTGAATAAACCTCGAAGTTATGAATATTTGTTAAATCACACGAAATGATGAAAGAATATTAGTTCCTGAAGAACATAAACTACTTTGTTGGTTATGTAGAATATAAAGAACAAAGAAAGTTGATTACAACATTCTTTTAAGTATTGTTATAATGAAAATCAAGATATAATTCATGATGAGTAGATTATTTCCTGCTTTTAAGTATTGTTGTAATGAAACATTCAATATACTTTTGAGTATAGTTGCGATATGTAAAATTCATTGAAGTGTACAGGTTCCTGAAGAACGTAAATAACTTTAGTGATTATAAAGAATGCAAAGAACATAGAATATAGATTACAACATGCTTCTAAGTATTATTGTAATGAAAATCTTGATATAATTCAAGATGAGTAGATTACTTCCTGCTTATAAGTATTGCTATAATGAAACTATTATTGTTCATTACAAATGTATTGCAGTGTGCAAACCTGATTAAAACATAAAATTGTAAACACTCGAAGTGTATAGCAAGCAAGCACAAACAAAAGGTGTTTTAAATAAGAAAACATGCCTGAAGTATGAAAATGCACACAAAAGTCTTTAAAGAAAAGTTCGTTAAGAATTTTCTTGTGATGTTGTACTCTTTTTCCTTTACTTTGGTTTTTTTTCCCATAGGGTTTTCCATTGTGAAGGTTTTAATGAGGCAAATGTTAATAAATGATGAATGTCGGAAGTATGAAGAGTAAAGATTATTATCTCTTGAGTTTATTTTCTATACAAGATTTGTTTAAGTAATATTGCCAATGAGATACATATTTATGGATCCAGAAGTATCATCCTCAAAGTAATATTTGAAAGTTATAACGAGGCATTATCTTGATCTAGAAGAATCAAGCACCACATCAAGGAATAACATCTCAAATATGTTATTTAAGTTAATCTGTATTTTTATCCTTAACTAAGGTTTTTCCCACTGGGTTTTCCTTTGTAAGGTTTTCTACTAAAGAATTATATTGATCTAGAAGTATCATTCTACAATTAATGTAGTAAATTATTGAAAATACGTTTTTGTACTCTTTTTCCTTCAAGATTTTTCCCATAGGGTTTTTCTTAGTAAGGTTTTAATGAGGCATTACATCGATCCTGAAGTATCGAATTCTTAGAAGAAATATCATTTTAATATGACAATATCTATGAGGGGGAGCAATAATTTTCAAGGGGGATAATTTCAAACTACAATAAGAGAATTCAAGAATTTGAAGACACATATTCAATGAGGAGTGTTAAAGTTACCTTTTTGATCCACATAAAGCAAAATCACAAACTGGATATATGTTTACAAACAACAATGCAGCTATTTCATGAAGATCTACAAAACAAACATTGGTAGCAACATCATCCAATCATTCTGAAATTCTAGCACTACATGAAGCGAGTCGAGAATGTGTTTGGTTAAGGTCATTAATTGAACATATTCGAAGCACATGTCAACTTCCCTCAACTACAGAAAGATCAACTATTATTTATGAAGACAATGCAGCATGCGTAGCTCAGATTCAAGAAGGATATATCAAGGGTGATAGGACAAAACATATTTCTCCTAAATTCTTTTTCACACATGAGCTTGAAAAGGACAATAAGATAGAAGTGAAGCAAATCCAATCTCAAGAAAATCCAGCAGATCTATTTACAAAGGCACTTCCAAATCAACATTGCAGAAGATGATATATAAAATTGGTATGCACCGCTTGCATCACCAAACTATTTGAATAATGCATTACAAATCGGGGGGAGCATATATTATTCTGTAATGCACTCTTTTCCTTCACTAATATTTTTTCCACTGGCTTTTTATTAGTAAGGTTTTTAATGAGGCATTATTTTGATCCAGAAGTATCAACCCTCATTGGAACATTGTCAACATGTTACCTGAAGATGAAATAAAAATTGTACTCTTTTCCTTGTTTATGATTTTTCCCACAGGGTTTTTCATAAAAAGGTTTTTAATGAGGCAATTAATCTTATCATCTTTACATACGCATATTCAAGGGGGAGTGTTGTAATACATATAAGTGAATATGCATTTGTCATATTATTTTTAGTCCCACATTTTGGGTGTAAGGCTAACATCAGCTCCAAAGCCAATATATAAGGGAGCCAATGTAATAGAATTATGTACACTGAATCAAGAAAAATAAAAAGTTATCTCCCTTATCTCTTATGTTCTTTCTAATGTCTTCTCTTTCATGATCTGTTCTATTTTATTTTATAACATTTTTCCAATAATCGACTTTCCAAATCCATGTCCACGAAAATCCCTTGAAAAATTTGTTTTAAATATCCTTAACTTTTTCTTGCCCAATTATCTTTTCTAACTTAAGCCTTTTCGCCTTTCACGCCCCCAAGAAAATCTTCAAACAACGTTCCGAGACACGTGTGGTGCCCAATTTTTACGCCAAATGTGTGTGTATATAATTCGTAATCCATCATCTTCTTATTCTTTCCGAATTTATAAGGTTTTATCAACCAATCCCACTAGTATGCAATACTAAAATTTCAAGTACTAACATTTAGAGTCCATCTTTTAATTACAAAACATTTTTACACTTTTCATTCCAACCACTCAAGGGCCTATTATCCTCAGGTTTCCATAACCATTTCTTAGTGTAGAAAAACAATATCTTATCTCTTTCCAATATAATGGGTTCTTTTATGGATCTAGGTATTTTTACATATAATTTATTTATATTTTAAAAATACAAATACGTTCACTCACTATCTATATAGGAATCCTAAATCGAGCTCTGATACCAAATGTAATAACCCAAATTTTAACAAATCGTTTTTTATTTAAATCCAAATCTATCGAAACTCGAGTTGGTTTATCTGGTATCCTATAGAAAGTCAATGATAAATATATCAGAGCTCATAAAAGAAATCTCATAGCGGGAGGGAGTAAAATATAATAGTAGGTAAACACTTACCAATATAACGACACTGTATAATAGGTGTCTCTAAGCTGCAGAATCTCAACCACTTGTCTAACCTACGGGTTTGTTATGAGAAGGGAGTCAGAACAAAAGTTTTGGTGAACGGATAAATTATTCTTTCTACAAATAACGCTACATATATCGTTCTATCACTGCTTTATATTATTAAGTTATTTGAGTCTATTTCACAATACACTTTTGATTTTTCTGCATAAATCGGACCTAGCTACTCCCTAGTAGATTAACCTAATAATATATATAGCTATATGCCCAATATATCGACATACTTCCTACAGTACCCTCCTCGAGTGGTCCCCATCATCATACTACGAAAATGTACCGTACCTCCATCTCCATGCTACAAAAGCGTACTAGCCTACGAAGTGAAAGAAAATAAGCCTCTACCGTTGCGTCACAAGGACAACCTAATCCCTGAATACTTCCACGAAACTCGGTCGGGGGCTTTACACATACCAGTAAAGGATAGCCTCATTAGACTTACAATATAGATATCCAAAGATACGTTTGTCTCTTTTGGTGGATCTCTAAGGCCCCACCCATCCTCCCCCTACTATTGAAAGACTATTCAAAGAGCCAAATGATTGTCCTACATCCAATCTATACAAACATGTAGTCCCTAATCTAGTGACCCGGTAGTAAAAGATCATTGACCTTAGTTCCTGTCTTTCCCGCACACGCTCCGACTAAACAAGACTAGTATCCGACGACCTACTATCCTTCGTTGGGTCTCGGCCATGAAGCCTTCCTCTTGAGGCAACCGCCAAATCATTCTAAGCTCATCCTCTTATCATTCTTCAGGCTACCCATCATCTAAGATGTAGCCAAGGCATACTCACCGAATGGAACCGTACAGACCATGCCTCTATGGGTATAACTTCATTGGGCCTACTACAGAGGGCCACCATGGAGTATCCTCACATCCCGTAGAAGTCTCGCACTTCCTTCTAGTCCCGTCGAATAAAATCTGGACATTATCCTCTCGTGTCTCCAAATACCCACAATGATCTGCCTTATTGAGCCCTTCATCCCAAAACATACGGACTGGTCCAAGTGTATATCATTATAACAGTATTATACTATATGTCTAATCTTTAACTACGCGCTTGTTTTACTTACCGCTTCGTTAATTAATTTGACTATTTCACCTGTTTATTTTGTATTCACATATTAGTTTCAGTTAGCTGCTTATTCCTCCTAATCATCTTTCACTGTCGGAATGGACCTCTGCTTATTATTATATTCATTAAACTTAATTCCTCAATTATAACTTTATTAATAACAAGCCTACTTTACTCTTTTCATTTTAATCACAGTCTCATGTTATAATATCACCATAACTATAATTGTGAATTTTTGCTTACTTTCCGTAATTTAAGTTCATTATCATAAACCTCTTACTTCCCCTTTTGTTCTTTTAATTATGACCTTTATGTTATAATCCTACTTGTCCCTATGATTAGTACCTTTTTTAATTAAAAAGAAAACATATAAATACCAAAAAGGAGATAATAGCCAATTTCCCGTGGCTAACAAAAACGGGCCAGCAGAAGAGCTAGAACCCGTACAAACAAAAGCCAAAACTAAACCCTTAATATGAACACCCGAATACATTAATAGCTCACTTAAAATTGAGCGAAAAAGCAGAGAAGCAATAAGCGCCAGCAGTGAAAAGAAAGGCATGGCTAAAATGAGGGAGTCCAAAACAACGCTCCAGAAACATGCATTGTCCTCTAACTATCATCTGGAGAACGAATTCCCACCGACAAGCTCCAGAAGGACCATACGAGCGCCAGAACTCTAGAGCTTCACAAAACTCCTCCAACCAAGGAAGGAACCAAATCCATCTTACAACCTAACAATCCAGAACCTGTATGCAAGAAAAAAGTTCAGAAGGGGGAAGCCTAAAAGAGAGAGAACACACACTCTCCGAAAACCATGCAGCTCAACCTACACCAACTCAGGGTAAAGGCCCCAAAAAACACATCGAAAGACCTAGCAAGCCTCCGTGAGTGAGAAAGAATAACACTCACGAAAGGCCTGCTACGGAAAGCAAGAAAAACATCATTCTTCACTCAATGAATGATGAAATATGAGTTGATGGGAATCACGTCGAAGGCGGCCTTACTCCTTGCGCACCAAAGATGCCAACATATAAGATAAGGAATCAGGTGGAAAAGGATAGCGCGAAGCGACTGAGCTGAATTAACATCCGACCAAAGGTTAAGAAATTCGACTAGAGAGTCGGAATTACCTCAAATACCAAACAGATTCCCGAAATAACACCAGACTACTCGAGCACAAAGGCCCTCAAAGAAAATTTGACCAGAAGATTCCATTTCACCTGGCCAACAACACCTATAATGAGAAACGATTGGGATACCGATCTTCCTAAGGTTTGCATCCAATGGTAAACCATTGTGTAGGGTTAACCACATAAGGATAGAAACCTTAGGAGGGGTTTGGGAGTTCCAAGCAAAGGCAAAAATCGAGAGCCTAGGAAAAGGGATCCTTGCGGAAATTCATTCAGCTCTAACGGTGAAGGTGACACTGTTCCAACCGACCCCACCTTCATTAATGTTGAAGAAGGACCTGACCAATTGCACCTGCTTCCACGTCTCACTAGCATAAGACAGGATCCCGGAGAAGTCAAGCGGCAAAAGACGAAGATACTTAGCATAGAGATATGATGCCCAAAGGGAATCATTTAAACAAAACTAACCTAGAGCTTACAAGCATAAGCCATGCAAACATCACTTGGGTTCCAAAGCCCAAGGCCTTTTTCGGATCTGGGACAATAAATGACATACTAGTGGTGACGATAAAGTAGAAACCTTGCCCCTTAAAAGAAGGATGAGGCTAAAGAGCGGAAAGAACGGAAAAAAGAGGAAGTAAGAATCATGGCTGCAAAGACATGAGAATCGATGGAATCAAGCACCAACTTTAGAAGAGCAAGTCTACCTTCCTAAGAAAGAAGAGAAGCATTCCATTTAAGAATCTTTCTCCTAGCCTTATCGGTTAAGGTATCGAAGATCGCATTCAGCATACGATCTCTATACAACACAATGCCAAGATATGGCATTGGAAGAGAGGCTACCAGGAATCCAGTGAAGTTATGAACCCAAGAGATCCTTGCCGGAGCCATGGACTTGGCGGGTATGAAACAACTCTTTGAGGAATTGACTAGTTGCATAGAACAACTCTTGTAAAGATGAACGAAATACACGAGACGACTAATGGAGCGGCGATTCCCATCGAAAAAATAATTATCATCAGTGAAGGATAATGAAGAGATTAAAGGGCATCCAGAAGGGATCCCGAAGTAATGGACCTGGCCAACTATAGTCAATAAGTTCACACCTCAGACCAACGCCTTGGCTGCAATCACAAACAAAATAGAGGAAAGGGGACCTGCTTGACGAAGTCCCCTTTCAAACTGGAAAAAACCAGTGGCCAAACCATTGACCATTACGGAGAACCAGCAGTTAGAAATGAGCCTCCAGATAAAGTCAATCAGAGGCTCAGGGAAACTGAAGCATCTGAGAACTTTTATGATGAAAAACCAAGACATGCAATAGTACGCCTTCACCATGTCTAGCTTAACCACCATATTGGAAACTCTAATCTTACGATCAATCTAAGAGACGAGTTCTTGTGCCAGAAGGACACTGTCCATAATGAGACGTCCTTTGACAAATCCAACTTGGGAAGAGGAGATAATACAGTCAAGGAAAGTGCTAGCCTACAACACAACACCTTGGAAATAATCATGTTTGAGAAGTTCACAGACTAATCAGTCTAAAATTGTAACAAGCTCTAGGATGCTCACATTACAAAATGAGAACAAGATTTGTGGAAGTCCAGCATCTTGGAAGCATTCCCCCCTCCACAATAAAAGACTAAATGGCCAAGCAAAGATCATATTAGATGATCGGCCAGACACTCTGATAAAAAATACTATTATATTCGTCCGGACAGCTCGAACTATCTTTGCTAAGGGAAAACACACAAGAAAAAATTTCCATAGTAGAAGGAGGCTGAGAAAATCCCGCTAATTTTGAAAGATCAACCACATTGGGAATAAAAGCCATAAGAGTTGGTTCTGATACAGAAACCAAACAGCACTGGAGTAAAGATAAAAAATAATCTAGGATGGTCTGTTTAATGTCAATCGACGAGGAGCCCATCGAAAGATCAGGACGAAGGATTTCCCGAATCGAGAGGCGGTTATTCTTCTTTCTAATAGTAGAATAAAAAAATTTCGAGTTGGTATGACCTTCTACAATCCATTTGGTCTACACCTTCTGATGAAGGAAATCATTTTAAACGTGTAACTCAGAGGAGAAGACAAGCTGAACAAGAACTTATCATTCCTTTTTTTAGAAGAGGGGTAATTATCGAAATCTGATTCCATGATAACAACTGCCTCTTCGGCAACATAGACACGATAAAAAATATTCTTGAAAATAGAGGTATTCCAAGATTTGAGACAAGTCCTAAGACGCTTCAGTTTGAGGGAGAATACTACTAAAGGACTACCAATAATAGGGACAACCACGATTCCTCCATTACCTGGAAGAAGGAATGAAGTGACCTCCATATGGACTGAAAATGGTATGAGGAGGGTCCCGAGGAGAGATGAGAGGAACAAAACAGGACAAGGGGAGTGTGATCAAAGTTTGATCGATTAAAGTCGGAAGTAGAGTAGGAGAAAGGAAGGTTGAACCAGCCTTCCGATCCGAAAAATCTATCAAGACGAGCAAGTATCTTGCTGGGACCATCTTGGTTATTACACCAAGTGAAGGTCGATCTAACAAAAGAAACTTCAGATAGGCCAGAAGAAACAATGAAGGTGTTGAAATCCTCAACCATCGTGTGGTTAATAGACGCACCCCTCGCTTCTCCGCCTAGGAGGAAGCGACATTAAAATTGCCACTAAGGACAAACGAGCTAAAGCCAAAGTTAGCAAGAGAAATAATATTTGACCATAGTGAAAAATGATCAATGCGGTTACACCTGACATACAGACTAGAAAAAAGGAAAGGAAAACGAAAGGCAGAGTAGGTGCAAACCACCGTAAGTAGTTGCGAAGAGTCGAAAAACGGAAGGACGGATACTTCATTTGACCAAAGAAGCCAAACCTTGTTGGATATGTTGGAGATGACTCCTCCAAATCCAAGAGAAAGGATGACATTGGCTAACGCTTCAGTGCCCTTCAAGGGCTCTAGAAGTGGTACCAACAAAATGTAGTGCTTACAGGCAAGGCATTTGAGACGAGCCAACCAAGCGTTGTTCCCAATACCTCGAACGCTCCAAAACAAAAAATTATCCATCGAGCTAATCTGGGAGAGGGGAGAAAAATAATAGAAAAAACAAGGAAAAAGGAAACACGAAGGAAGAAAGGAATAGCTCAGAGAAGATAAAGGGTGTGACGAGTAGATCTAACGATCTGCTCAGACGGCGCTGTAGAGCGTGTGTGCATGGTTCGGGAGGTCCAAGAACCCGACTGCAATCTCTTACGAGACGATCAGACAGAAGGGTGAGATCCACAACTGGGAGATCACAAGTCAACTGATGGAGAGATAAGTGAAGGGGTAAGAAGAAAATCTAAGGAAGGTGCCTGATTATCTATTATGACAGAGTAAGAGTTCTTAGTTAGACAAAATAGACAGCTGTTGATTGCCGTTATCCCATCTAGACTAAGGAAGGGTAAAGAATGAGAAAAGGGAGAGGGAACGACAGAAGGGGAAGACCAAACGACAAGTTGAGAAGAAATCAAGGAAGGGGCAATAGACAAGTAAAGAAATGTAGAAACTCCACAAAGGGACGTTTCACAATGCTGTGTGGAGTCTCTCTCGGTCGATAAGCCATTAAATTGACTCTGCGGCAATGGAAAGAGAGTCCTAGGGAATCCAAAGACAACTAAGACAATACAAACTGGTGTGATGGGAGAAGCAACCCGTCGAACAAACTGACATGCAAGCAACGTGAAGCGCTGTAAACATCTCCATATAGCTATCGAACCAAGTGAATGTCATACGAAAATGAACGAACGTAATGGCAAAAGCTCGACAAAGGCAAAATAAAAGGAAGTGACCCAAAAATCAATAGCCAAACACAACCTAACAGAGCACATGAAAATCATAAATGGATTTCCCGTCTTATATAATTTATTATAATAGGTTGTATCCCCCATTCATTGCATATTTCAAAGGTTCCTTATTTCCCGTTTTATTTCCGTGTTTACAGTTTATCCTTTAGGAAGTTAGACTTATTCCTAATTGATTAGTTACTAAAAAAACTGCACAAAGATCTATTCCCATAGGTTACGGTAATTACAATAATGGAAACTCATTATTGCAAGGCATTTCTTTTCCAAACATTTTAAGCTATTGGACAATGCATAATACGGTAAAAATCCTTATTCTGCACTATTACACCTCTTCATCTATTTTAAACTTGCCACTATGTTTTCCACTTCTTCTTAAAAATCAAGCTACAAAAAAATATCCTATTTTTACTAACCAATAAATCTAGGATACTACTAACTTCCTAATTAATTTGATAAACATTAATTTCCATTTATATCTTATTTTCATCCATTTTATTATAAGTCTCCATTAATTTGCATATAACTATGATTTAATTAATTTGTGCCTAACCAAAATTTTCTTATTTTGCGCATTACCATAACTCACTTAACTAGTGCTAAGTAACATTTCAACAAAATTTATGCAACCACAATTCCATAAAATTAGCACCTAGTCTTGATTCAATTTATTGGCAGATGATTGCAGTTTAAATTTGACTGTATATTTTGATATAGAAAAGGGAAAAAGGAGAAGAAAAATATATCATAATTATCAACAAAAATCAAATGATAAAATATATCATTTCTAGAAAAAAATATAATTTAAATACACTCACCTGAATGCGTACAATTCTTAAATTCAATTTGTATCCGCTACCTATGGTCTTCCTAATAGGATCTATTATTGTAATAACCACATATTTACAAATCTGATGCTAAAAGAAGGAGAAGAACAACAAAGGTGCAGATTCATAGAACTTACCTTATGTAACAACCCGGAATTTTTATAGTAGATTAGTTATTTAATTAAATTCTCACAAATAAGAATTTCTGCAAACGATCGAATTTGACCTCGAAACCTTAACCGATGCGTTCGTCTCGAAATTCTGGTCAACTTTCATGTTTGGAGTTTTGCGAACGAAGTCCGTATGAAAAAGTTACAGATAAAATATGAAAAAACAGACAGAAATAAATAAATAAATAAATAAATAGAATAATTTATATATATATATATTTCCCTCTTTGACTAGCTCTCAATGAGAAAATCGGCCAGAGGGCGGTCAACCACCCCTAGGGAAGGTGTCGACCGCTTCGGGCTAGAAATGCCCAGTGATGGCTAGGTTTTGAGGGGCAGCTTTGTTATAATATATCATATAAACGAACAAATGTTTATTTAAGTAAGTCTAACGGTTCATGGCCAATTCCACTCCTATAAATAGATGAGTGAAGCCTCATTCTTTTCCACACAAATCTGTAGGCAGCAGCGAAGCTCTGTCATTTCCCTTTCTCTTCCAATCAAATTTCTTAATAAAAATTATAGTCATATACAATCAATCAAATATAAGTCTTATAGAATTGAAAGGGATTATCAGATCTAAATGGAAAAGAACATGAACTAACGACTAAGCTATTCTACATCAAATCCTCCCATCTTTTCCTCTTTTCTTGCATATTTACAGATCTGAAAGTATTCCCTTTTCAGATTTATTGTAGATTTATAAGAATTTGGGAATTGTAGTCTTAAAAGGTTATTCAAATTTCAGATTTGGATTCTTTCAGGTGAGTGTGAAATTTATATACAAAGTTATAATAGCATATTTATCTCATTTCAATTAGATCTCAAAATATATGCCTATTATCATCATATCTGTTTATAATATTATTGAATTTGAATTTGCACCTATGAGATCTGTTAATAAATATTGTCAAAACATGTAAATTGTGGTTAGGAATAATATTAATTGTAGATGTACTTAAATTATTTATACACATTGCCTATAATTATGTTAGAGAATATGCTGTGGTTTGTTGTAAAACAATGTAAATTCGGAAATCAGTCCCAATAACATTGTTTAGATGTAGTTTTCTTCCAAATCTCTAGTTTTAGTGTTAAAAAGATAAGTTATGTAAATTTGATTAAAAATATACAATGGTGAATTACATGATTTTAATTTAAAAGACACATGCCTAATTGTGTTCAGTGTTGTTGAGGTTTTGGTTTAGTTGTTGTAAATATGGCATTTTCCCCTTTTTGAACAAGAAGACATTATTTTGAATTCACATGAGATATGACAAAAAGATTTAAAATGGGAAAAGTTGTGCAAAAGTACGTATAAATATAAATATACATATTTGTGCGTAATTGGCATCAACTATTCCAAAACATACATTAACATATATTTCTTGTGATTTGAAAATATGTCAATTCCAATAATCATACATAATGTACAATAACTATAGCTAATAATCTTTTATTAAATTTGGAACCTTGTGGCAAGATTGAATGCAAAAAGGAATGTTTGGATATTGATTAAACCAAATTACTAAATTTAATAATAAATAATAATAAAGGACGTTAACTACGTTGACCGCACAAATACACACACACACACACACACACACACATATATATATATATATATATATATATATATTATCTGGCCAAATCTTCGTAAAATAGTATTGTATTGAATGTTTGAATGTTTGAACGATATTCAATTATGGAATTATATATAAAAATGAAATCCATATTGAATTAATATATTTGTGGTGACTGTTGTAGCAATTAATATAGTTGACTGTTATAAGTGGGACCGAAAATCAATAAATAACAATTGTAACCAATGTTGATTGGGAAAAAGTGAATATAGTAGGATAATGGTTACAATTCTTAAATTGATTAGGATTAATTTTGTAAACCCCGATTAGGGTTTGGATTATAACCGCATTTAGACACGAGGTTAAGCTCAACTTGTGGCAGAAGTCTGCCCGGAACCAACCGGAAAATCCAACATCCATAGATGGTCAGCTTAAGGTAAGGGGTCTAATGCATAAATACAAATGTAATAAGGCACGAGGTTAAGTTCAACTTATGGTAGAAATTTTCCCGGAACCAACCGGCAAATCCAACATCCACAAATGGTCAACTTAATGTGAGAGGTCTGATGCACAAATATATATATACACATATATGACAAGGAACAAATAAATAAATAAGAATAGTAATTGCTTATTTGGGTACAGAAAATAAATACTTCGGGATTATAGAATAAGAATATCCAGTGTAAATGCTTGCCTTAGGAAAATATGACCATTATAGTTGTAAATGGAAATAAACTTGGGGATAGAAGCAAATGGGTGTAAAAAGGGATACATGGATATTGATTGTTGTTTAAATACTAAGTCCAGTTAGGGAAATAATGAAATAAATATCCTAGGGTAAGAAGGATATAAATTTCCTCGTTTATACCAGTTAATATAGAACTTATAATTTAAAGTTAGAATTGGACTTAGTGGGTTAATGATGTAAAATATTATTAACAATAAGAACTCGTGACGATAATAAATCATGTGCATATAGTACTTCTGTAAAGAGAAACTAAACGAAAATGACTTAATGACGTAGCCTACTTTATCCTAATAGGGAAAGGTACTAAAGGCTAATGGGATATTAACTTAATAACCTTCGCGTATATGTAATAACCCGAAAATCTGGGCCAGTTTAAAATTTTTATTTCGGCAATTTTAGCGAATTTTGAATATTTAAAATGAATTATTTTAAATAATATAGACGAAAATTTATTTTGAATATAGTAATTGAACGTATATATTATATACGTCGTCGTTAGAATATAAATAATTATATATAATTATAAATAGAATTGAAAATGGCGCGGTAGTTCGATAATTCGATTTCAAACTTCAATTGAATGTACCGGGTGCAAACAATCCGGATTTTAGTGAAACCAAAGATAATAGGATCTCTTTGTGAATATCTTTCCAACGAATTCGAATAATCAAAATTTCATAGCGGGAATCAAAAGATATGTCCAGTTGAAAATTCTGAATAGTCGCTATAGAATTCAGGCCCTTAAAAATGGAAATTTTGCAAACGAACTCGGATTTCGACGAAACCACTTTTGTTGGGTCCGTGATGTCAAATTATGGCTAGGTTTCAAATTTCATAATTTTTCGAATCAATATGTGAGCGTGGCAAAGGAAAACGCGTTTGACCAGTTTCAGTTGATTTTAATCGACTGGAAAATGTCATTTTTCAAACGGTCTCCAAATTCGACGAAACTAGTTTTGTTAGGACCGTATCGTCAATATGAAGCTAGAAAATATTTTTCTGCAATTTATAGAGTTCGTATGTGACCCCGGTAATTTGAAATGTACGTTTAAAATCCAATATAGCAATTTAAATGTAAATTCAACGGAAACTGATCGAGACGAACGAATCAGCCTATGATACATATCCCATTGTGTTCGGAATGGGGGTAATTAGCTATGGACGATAGTCGGTGGGTCTAGTTTCGAGTTCGAAATAAAAAAGTTGCTTTTTGAAAATTAAATATAATTAAATATATTAATTATAATTAAACCCCTATATCCTTTGTCCTCCCCCACGTTCTTCATTCAGAAAGAAAATATATAAAAAAAACCTAACTAACGGAGCCGCCGCTCCTGAAGACCACCGCGCCACCGGAGTTCACCACCGCCGCCCCATCGCCGTCGGTCCCTTCCGCCTCCTTCCTCGATCCACGTTCTCCCCCTCCAGTTCGAAGATCCCACGCCCCACAGCCCTAAAAACGTTGCCTCCAGCAATCGTGGGCCAAGCCTCCGACCGCCACCGACTAGCCAAGCCTCCCCAACCGCCTGCCGCCCCTCCAAATGATGCCGAGCCTCCCCCTTTCCGCCTCCTTCCTCTGTCTCCTACTCCTCTTCTTCCAATTGAAGACCGTGACCCCAAAATGGACAGCCTTCGGTCAGCCCGCCACCGGACAGAGGCGCTGCCACTCCCTTGTCCCACTTCGTGAGCCTATTCAATGTAAGAAAAATCCCAATTTGAATTTTATTTTCAGTGTTAACTATTTATAGCAGATAAAAACTTGATATTTATATATAAATAGCAAATAAAAGAATATGATTTTTATATTTTTAAAGAATTAAAAATATGATTTTTATATTTTTAAAGTATTAAAAATATAATCTTTACTATATAGATGATATAAAAATATGATCTTTGTTTATGAAGAGAAGTAAAAATATAATCTTTGCATGATAGGAATATTAAAAATAGCATCTTTATATGGGTAGCAAAATAAAGATTGATTTTTATAAGACGATATTTTTAAAAAAGTGAAAAGACGATATTTTTATATAAAGAAAGGCGTGATTTTTTATAATGTTTTCATAGAAAAAGAATATATTTTGTTCATAAGGAAGATTAGATTTTTATTTGTTTAAAAATTTTATTTTTGTTTGTTAAAGAAAAATGAATTCTTTGCTTTGAAAAAGCGAAATCTATATATTGAATAGCGAAGTAAAAATTCGATTTTTATATATTGAATAGCGAAGTAAAAATTCGATTTTTATATATTGAATAGCGAAGTAAAAATTCGATTTTTATATATTGAATAGCGAAGTCAAAATTCGACTTTTATATATGTAGAGACTACGGGCAACGAAAGTGATAAGAGACGAGAACAGTGAAGATTTCCTGCATTAGAAATGCCGTGGAGTTAGGATAGCTATTGGTGAGAATTTCTCACTCTTTAATTTAATTTTCTAGTTATATATATATACTAGGATGCAGACGGTGTTTAGTGGCACCCGACACCCGTCATCCACAGACCATGGATGGCTTGTTTGTTTAATTGTTTGGTTGTGTAGTTGGTTAGATTATTTGGTTTGAATTGAATTGTTTGGTGAAATGAAATTGATTTGATTGATGTGTGAATGGCGTGGGCCTTCACTAGACCGGGGATAAGGCTTGGCCTTGTCCCGTTTCTAGTATCGTGTCGTTATGCCGCCGAAATTTTCTAAGAATAAGTTAGAAAAATAAAGGTAACATTTTATTTAATAAATGAACCGAATAGAATATTCATAGGTTGAATAAAATAGTTTGATCATTAAAAATATAATTTTTAACGTGAATGTGAATAAATAAATATTCATTTACAAACCGGACGGTTTGTTTATGTACACCTATTTGAAGGACATTGATTGGGACGATAAATTTTACACATCGCCCAACTGCACAAATAAAAATCTGTGTTTGATTGCTTGAAACCCCACACGGGTATTGGGATGATATTTGACGTACACTAATCCCGATTGTTTAGTTGTATGTCGATCGATTGATTGACAGGCTGTTATAAGCGTTGAATATTTATCTTTGATGCTTATACAGTGTAGAATGCACTTTGGATGATGGTTGATTATTCATCGTTGTTGATATGTACATGTGTTGTAGAAAATCCATATAATTAACATTATATGGTAATTGATTGGGCCTCATTCCAGTTTCGAAAAAGAAATATTTAAAATAAAAATATTTGAAGTAGAAATATTTGAAAAGGAATATTTGAAAATAGAAACATATGAAGCCGTGTTGGTTAGATTGACGCCATTGTGACGTGAACGATATTTACATCGATTTTATTCATTCTTCAATGAATATTGAATAGATTTGAAATTGAATAGATTTGATATTGAATAGATTTGAAATTGAATAGATTTGAAATTGAATAGATTTGAAATTCGAACTATATTGAAATAAATTGAAATTCGAATTAAACTAAATTGATTTGAAATTCGAAATACACCGAAATGATTTGAAATTCGAATAGAAATGAATACGAATTGAATTTGAATAAAAATGAATTCGAATTGAAATTGAATAGAAATGAATTCGAATTGAAATTTAAAATAAATGAATTCAAATTGAAATTGAATAGAAATGAATTGAATTAGAAATCAATTCGAATTGAAATCGATTTGAAATGAATTTAAAACGAACTTATATTGGAATATTCAAATTTGATTTGAAGTTGAAACCGTTTTGAAAACGAATTTAAAATGATTTATAAACTACGTTTTTAAAAGGAAATCGACGAAATATATATTGTATATATTATATATATAATATAATGGCCTGAATAGAACGCGCCGCGCCGCGGCAGTTCGCGAATTTCGACCATTGACTTCGAATGGATATTGCGGGAGATCCGACCGTCGGATTCTCCTAAAACCGGAACCGTTGGGTTCGTATCGAAAAGAGTTTTCTAACGAATATTAGAAATTAGAAATCTAACGGTTGGATTTGGAATTATGTCCAAATCAAATTTGAAAAAGGTCGCTGTAAGTGCAGTTCGATGGCCGTTGATGGAAATCGACTGTACAGAGCTTGATAAAATTATTAAAAATAGTAATAATTTATGTAAAATCATAAGAAATGATTTAGAAAGAATTGGAATGAAAAAATCTATATTTGAAAAGATAAAAATAGATTTTTATCGAAATGAACTAGTTTTGAACTAGAATTATAATTCTATTTATTTTTAAATAAATAAATTGAATTTGAAATGGTTTTGAAAATAACCAGAATTTCCAATGATTGCATTGGAGTGGATTTGAATCGAAATTGTCCTCGGAATATTTCGATGTTGGAATTCGTGATTATACAGATGTTGTTATGGAAATTTGAATGATATATATTTATATCGTTATTTCCAATACGACATTTGTTAATCATAGAATTTGATATTGAATATAAGCCGATATATATTTTCTATTCAGACCCTTGTATTGAATATCAAATGTGATTTGGGTTTGTCGTGAATGGTGTCTTCATTAACACTGTTTTTGAACCCAGTTGAGAAAAGATTAAATCTTTTTATTTAGATTTAATGAAGTGTACCAATTAAATAATATTTAATTGAAATTGAATTGATATTGATTTTTGGGTTTATCGTGAACAGTGTTTTTAAATAACACTCGTTCTTTAACCCGATAATTAATGGAATGTGATTTTGGGTTTATCGTGAACCGTGTTTTAAATGACACTAATTCTTTAACCCAGTCAAAGATTAAGACTAAGTGGAGTTTTAATGAATCTTTAATTAGATTGAAAGGATCGAGAATGGAGTATCACCAGTTTTACTCCAGGCGATAGTTAAATCTTTAATTAGATTTGAACGTGAAATGGTAATTGAATTTACCGATAACACTAGGGTGTTAGATATGAAGTATTACCAGTTTTACTTCATGGGATGAATAGGTTGGGATTGGGAAATCAAAATAAATGATTACTTCGGTAAGGTTCGCTAATCCCGACTAGTTTGAATTGATATTCAAAAATAGATTAAAGAATAAATATAAAGAATTTATCTTTGATAAAATTAATGGGAACCTTTCCCTATGAATGTGAAATTTAGAAACTAACTGTCGGTTAGCTAAGCAGAACGGTTTTCTGGATATTGATCTGATGTTGGTTTCGGCCTTCGGGGTTAATATTTTGGGGATTATTCTCTTGATTAATTTACGGTTAGTGACTGATGAATTGGAATGAGGCGTATGTTGTGTTTGTGTAACACTTATTTAAAGTATACGCGAGTTATTCGGGAAGACCGGGTTTATCCCATTCTGAATAACTGATACGACGACAAGTCGAAGATGAAGATGGTGGTTGAAGACCGGAAGTCTTCACATCGTTTGGGTAATTATTGATGATCTTGATTGGGCTGTACACCCAAGATGAGGGAATCAATCGGTGGTCGTCCAGACGTACTTGGAGATCGATGGATATGCGGGGTACTAGGTGCCTCCGGTTTCGTTCAGACCCAGAACGGACTTGCAAATGGACTGTGTGTCTGACATTGGATTTTAGTCCGTGTGATTGATCTCTGTTAAATATATATCTGTTTGGCGGCGGAGAATTTATTCTCTTGCTTAACGCCCTTCTCTGAGACGTACGAGCTCAGGGGTTATATATTGATGGATATCAAACACATGGAGTGAATTGCCTGTGTGGCATGCCTAAGTGGCAATTGATCGAGGCTTCTGTTGAAAAGCAAAGTCTTGTGGTGATGATCAAAGCACGGCCTTTGTGGTGTAGCTTTGTGTAACGTTTACTTCGCGAGTTTCGCACCCCGGTTGTGAACCAGAAACGGGAGAGGACATCAGGGAGGGCATGCGTTTCTTTCTAGCTAGGGTGGTGTCAGTGACCTACCAGCCCTGACATTTATAGACTTTTCACCTGTGTGGTTGTTGCTATTGCGAGGCGCCTCGGTTTGATCGGACGATCCGGGTCCGATGGAGTCATTCGTTGGCTCATTTACGCCCCCAAAGGGCGGGGAAACGTATTGTTCAGGCACTATAATCCACATCGGTGGACCGGCCCTGACGATCCATGGGGCTGTTGCGGCTGTTCCTGAGGCTCGGGCTAGAGAGTCTCGAATCGGTTGAGGACTATCTTTTGCCTCGGTTCATAGATGGAAATCCAACTTCCAAATACGTGACATTTGCGGTTTTATTTGTAGAACTAGTATGGCGACATGATATATGGTACCCATGCCGCCTATGATTGATACTTATGATTCGAAGATTGTTTTATACACTATACACTGATAATAGTATCAAATGATTTGTTTTAAAACGTATCATGCATTCTTTGGCTGTTATAAGGGAAAACCCTATCTCCCGGCTTGCGTTGCATTGTGTGATAGGACCTGGGTCTTATAACAGCTTCATTTTTCTTTATTTAGCATCGCGTTGTTTGTTTTATGCACTGGTATTATTGGGAGGAAACCCGTTCCATGTTATACGGCGTGGTCCCTTGATTTACCTAACTTTAAAATAAAGATTAATAACTGTTTTAGTTCTTACCCCAGTCCCATGACTGACCTGGAGTTTATTGTTTTAACCTAAACTCTGGGTGCCCTTATTTCGACACGGGCAGCTAGTAGTTTTGGTTTTGCAGATTTATATTCACAGGATCCTGGTTTACAGCTGGAACGATATCCGGAAAGCTTTGTATCCGTATATCTCTTCTAGTTGTGTATTGTATTATTTTCCGCTGCTATGTAATTTATTGTAATCTCTGATATTTCTGTGTAATAATTATTCATTTATACTCTGTATATTCTTGTAATCTGATGCATTGTTGTAATATACAATGAAATGTTCTTCCGTCTGCGTTCTATTTGGTCGTGTTCTCAAGACAATCCTCCCTTTCCCTTCTCTTTGGAGACCGGGGGAAGTTCGGGTCGTTTCAGTATAGTTCGCTTCCTAGGTCTTAAGAGGCTGGAGTTGAAGAGTCCACCTGGGAGTAAGTCTTTCAGTTTAGGGTCTTAAACGTTATGTGTGTGTATTACCTACCCAAACCTGGAAACTTAAAATGTCAGATATAGCTACCTATCCTACAGGAAGTAGTAAGCGACTAAGCCGTTTTCCAATAAGGTCAGCTAGATGGTATAGCAAACTATAAAATACCATCTCTCACCTTATATGGGCCAAGGGTATATGCGTGAATGATGGAAGCCTTAACTTGTAGGGCCCATAGATAGTGCCCTCCAATTTAGGTTAACATTGAATAAACCAACAAGGAATAATAAGTGACTAATAGGTCTGCCTAGAGTCTTAAGCGATCAAGGAGAATCCACCCTATCTATCATTAATAGTGAGACATTAAATAATAAAGAATCAGTAAATATATATATATATATATATATATATATATATATAGAAACTCCATAATTAGGGGTTTACCCTTGATTAAATAACCAGCCATGTTTTGGTATAAAGGCTTCACAAATATGTGCGTAAACGTTCTACCTCGGTATCATACTTTGGGAATACTACTTTAGGAAGAGTGGTAGAGTCATGTGTAAACATCTATAAGATTAGGCTAGAATCACTAACCTTGGTAGGCACATCTTGGGTTGAGCCAAACAGGATAAATCTGTGTATTATATTCTATGTTGTTCACTTCCTGTTCACTAGAATCTTGTTCACAGGTGTTTAAGTTTGGATTTCGGTTCTCGTTCTCTCTCATGCTCGGTATTGGCAAAGTGACTTACTTTAAAAAAAGGTAGTTACTAGAGTTAATACTAGTTTATCCTTTTCTATTTCCACTGTGAATTATCTTATTGTACTCTGATTATGCTCATGCTCATTTATTTGCAGGTACCATATTTACATGCTCTATGCTTGGATGTGTTCAAGTTTTGATTTTGTCGAAATTTGGACATAGAAAAGTGTTTGGTATTACATTTGGAATCAGAGCATAGGTTAAACCATTAGAGGAATTAGATAAATTAGGACACGTGAGAGAATGTAATCGATTTTCTTTTCTATTTTTCTTCGTTCTTATTACTCGACTTAAATTTATTTCGACAATGAATTAGTCGTGGGCCTAATTATATAAAATGGGCTTTAAGCGACTAAGAGTTGAAGTGTGTTGAGTTCAGGTTTCTAGCCAATTCTGTATTACCCTACAATATGTTGGTGATCTTGTCGTGAAGAGCATGAGGACGACATATGGTGGATTCCATTGATTCGAGTTTGGTGACTGGAAAAAAATCTAGCTACAACCGAGATAGTCACAATTTTTTATTTTTGGTTTTATCGGTAGTTCCGATTAAGACCAATGCTCGATCCGAAACAGGAAAAGTTCACATTAGTATATCGTTTCCGTATCAAAAATATAATTATGAGGTATATCCATTTGTTACTTCGTTGAATTTCCGAATCTATCTTTCATGAAATATTCATTGAGTTCTTGGCCTTCTATTTGAAGAAATTATTTGGAAATAAAAATGAGTTTTGAAGTTTTGAAATACGGTTTCGAAAAATGGTTTTATAATGTTCTAGTTTCATAAATATATGGTTTTTAAAATTCAATCCATTCATGTTTCAAAATTATTGGTGTTTTGTGTAATTTTGATAAATATAATCTGATTGGTAGGAAGGAAAGAACTGGAGATGACAACAGATATGCCACTAAACTTAAGAATATTAAATATCCATTCCTTGTGATTTTTAGTATCCCTCTTTCTATACATATTGGATAATTTATTGAAATTATCACAATTAATCTTTGATATTTTAAAGTTTTGACATTTTTGAACATGAAAAGGTTTTTCATTTGTAAAATAAATTGGAATATAAATAATAATAATAAATTGGATTTATAAATATAAAAGCATTGGTTTATAATAAATTCTATTTTTGGAAAAGTTCTAAAATTTTCTTCGAAAAGGCTAAGGAAAATTCTTCTTTCAGACCTTTGGGGTGTTTGATTTCAAATCGTTTAGTTTTACTGTCAGGTAGTTAAGGGGAAAATCCATTTTAGTTTTTATTTCAGATTTCTAGCTTATTTTCTATTCTAAGTTCGTTCGTTGTGTGGTCGCAAAATCATTGTTGAGACTACTTTGAATCCTTGGAGTTGGTTCGAAGTTTGACTACGGTCTTTGATACCGTCGTGATGAGGATAATTATTTTCTGGATTGCGTCAATTCTTAAAAGGTGACGCGGGACAGTTAATATTTTAATACGACCTAATAAGGTCAAGCTTCAACCTTTTTCCCAAAGCCTATTTAACATTCGACCGTCTAGTGTTATAACTAGAGTGGTCAACTAAGTTGATGCGTTTTGGTACAACTTGGATCTAGGACTCAACCGTAAAAGTTACGTTCAAATCACCTCCTTAACTTCTTTCTTTCGTCCTTCCTTCCTCATCTAGCCAAACCGTTCTCCAAGATCTAATTTCTTCTCTCCGATCATTTCTTAGTCCGCAATACCTACTTGCACTACCTGATCTTTATAATACCATTCAAGTCTCATCCTTCGGGAGAGATCATTTGCTTGGGTTGGGATGGGCAAAAAGGTATCAGCGCTCTAGGGCTAAGAAAATTTGTCTAGGTAGTTGGGTTAGCACCAACCAGTTGCGTCAAGAACTTAGAATAGGTTGTTGTTTGTGCCGCATCCGCCTTTGTTATATCTTGTTAAGACAGATTTTCATGAAGGCGATCGTCGTTTCAGAGATGAAGATTAAGCTATCTTTGGGGATTTTGTAGCAAATCTCTTTTTCTTAATATTGGGTTTTGAGTTCGGGAATCTATGTTCGAACTACCTATGCAGACATGTGATCCCTTTAGCACATCGTTCTATAAATGGGAAGTTATGACTAGATTTGTCTCATGGTGAGGAAATTAATCTTTTACTTGATCGATGGTGTAGCCATCATTTAATGTCGCATCATATTTGATTCAGCTTGTTGTTCTTGTATGTTGTTCCATGGAGCTACTTCCTGTAATTTCACCTATCCATTTTGTATTTAGGAAATATTGGATGGATTTCCATGAGAAACAGTTTTGTGGTAGGTTTCTTTTCTCATCACAAATTCTCCCTTAGAAGAGGTGGTGATGTGTGAACCTCCAATAACACCGGCAGTGTTTGTAACACGAGATTAATCATTTTGCCACCATGATATTGTTAATCAAAGATCATAAAAATGGTTTGAGCCCCAGCCGCGGAGCGAGACATCTCATTGTCAGCATCGAATTCTTGGCTTTGTGATGATTCGTGCTTGTAACTGTTAGTGTTATTTAAATCGCATGACTTTGGTTAATGAGATTTCTATGTTTGAAAATGTTTTTGTCATTCACGCATTCTTGTTTGAACGAAATCTCATTTTTCTTATCTAAACTAGCACTTGTCCTAGAGCTGAAAAGAATAGAATTCTGTTTTGGAAAATTTTAGTAAAGGACTGGTTATACATCACAGATATATAAATAAATAAATAATTGTCCCTTGTTCATGCTAAAATTTATTTAGTCTTTTGTATGATTTCAGTTTCCGCATTTTTGCGCGACTGACTTCCTTCTTCACTAACATGTGACTTGAATCATTTAAGTTTCTGCAAAATACATTTTTAAAGTTTTGGAAAATGTTGTTCGAAAAAAAAAACTTTTTGTCATTTTTATAGGAAATTGGAACGGTTTTGGAAAGAAATTTTCAAAATAAACACAAGAAGTTTTTAAGCGGAGATTTATTTTTATGAAAAATTTCGGTTTTGGTCACATGAACAGCGTAAGAAAGATTTTTAGATGCTTTGTGTGAGCGTTTTAGCGGTGCGATAGGACCGATGATGCAATAAAAACGTTAACAACAACAAGGAAAAGGCTGTTTCAGCCTTGGGAACGTTGTTTCCATACCTTGTTAACGTTGCATGCAAGTTATTAATTAACTCGTTTTACATCTTAGAGCTTGTTCTAAGCCTCCTTTACATTCTACGGATGGAAATTTTTGGAGTATTTTGGGTAACTGAGGTGAAAATTGCACTGTAGGGCGGGAAATGAAATTTTTATAAGCGGAGGAAACGTAAAAATTCTTCGCTTTGATTTCCTTTTTCCGGCTTAGGAGAAATTAAATATGAAACAATTAGATTACGTAACGTTTGGATGGTAGGGTTTGGATGCAAAATTGGTTGCTTCACACTTCTATTCTTAGTTGTGTGAGGATTATGGATGAAAAAGAATTTCCAGAATTTGCATTCATATAGAACTGCCAGTATATTTATAATGTTGTGCATCATGATTTCAAAATATTTTTAAAAAGAAATCTCAATGCATACATATAAAGGGCTCGATTTAGAATCATCTTGCATGCATATTTTATGGTTGAAATGCATTATGTACACCGTGCACATATACACATGGTTGCAAAGTGGATGTATACAAATTGGTTGTGCAGGATAAACTAACTAGGTGTCATAATTTCGAGACAAAATTCCTTTTAAGGAGGGAAGAATATAACAACCTAGAATTTTGAAAATAAATTGGTTATTTAATTAGATTTTCAAAAATAGGAATTTTTGCAAACGATCGAATTTGACCACGAAACTTTAACTGGTGCGTTCGTCTTAGTATTCTGGTCAACTTTCATGTTTGGAGTTTTACGAACGGAGTCCGTATGAAAAAGTTACGGACAAAATACGAAAAATGGACGAAAATAAATTAATAGAATAATCAATATATATCTTTCCCTCTTTGACCAGCCCTCACTGGGCAAATCGGCCTGAGGGCGGTCGATCTCCCCTAGGGAAGGTGTCAACCGCTTTGGGCCAGAAATGCCCTATGACGACTAGGTTTTGAGGGGCAATTTAGTTATATTATATAATATAAATGGACAAATGTTTATTTAAATAAATCTAATGGTTCATGGCCAATTCCACTCTTGTAAATAATGGGGTACGACCTCATTCTTTTCCTTACAAATCTGTAGGAAGCAGCAAAGCTTTGTCATTTCCCTTTCTCTTCCAATCAAATTTCTTAATCAAAATTATATTCATATACAATCAATCAAATATAAATCATAGAGAATTGAAAGGGATTATCAAATCAAAATGGAAAAGAACATGAACTGACGACTAAGCTATTCTACATCAAATCCTCCCCTCTTTTCCTATTTTCTTGCATATTACAGATCTGAAAGTATCCCCTTTTCAAATTTATTGTAGATTTATAAGAATTTGGGAATTGTAGGCCTAAAAGGTTATCCAGATTTCAGATTTGGATGCTTTCAAGTGAGTGGGAAATTTATATACAAAGTTATAATAGCATGTTTACCTCGTTTGAATTAGAACTCAAAATATATGCCTATTATCATCGGATCTATTCATAATATTACTGAATTTGAATTGTGACATATCAGATCTGTTAATAAATATTGTCAAAACTTGTAAATTATGAATTATGGTTAGGAATAATATTAATTGTAGGTGTATTTAATTTTTTTATACACATTGCCTAAAATTATGTTAGAGAATATGTTGTAGTTTGTTGTAAAACACCGAAGATGTGGAAATCAGTCCTAATAACATTGTTTAGATGTAGTTTTCGTTCAAATTTATAGTTTCAGTGTTAAAAAGATAAGTTCTGTAATTTTGATTAAAAAGATACAACGGTGAATTATGTGATTTTAATTTAAAAGACTCATGCCTAGTTGTGTTCGATGTTGTTGAGATTTTGGTTTAGTTGTTGTAAATATGTCATTTTCTGCTTTTTGAACAAAAAGACTTTATTTTGAAATCACAAGAGAAATGAAAAAAGATTTAAAAAGGGAAAAGTTGTACAAATGTGTGTATAAATATAAATATACATATTTGTACATAATTTACATCAACTATTCCAAAATATGCATTAACGTATATTTCTTGTGATTCGAAAATATGTCAATTCCAATAATCAGACATAATTTACAATAACTATAGCTAGTAATCTTTCTGTAAGATTTGGAACCTTATGGCAAGATTGAATGAAAAAAGGAATGTTTGGATATTGATTAAACCAAATTACTAAATTTAACAATAAATACTAATAAAGAAGTTAACTACGTTGACTACACAAATATATATATATATATATATATATATATACACACACACACACACATATTATCCATCCAAATTTACGTAAAACGATAAAATATACATTGTATTGAATGTTTGAATGATATTCAATTATGGAATTATATATGAAATGGAATCCATATTGAATTAATATATTCGTGGTGACCATTGTAGCAATTAATATAATTGATTGCTATAAATAGGACTGCAAATCAACAAATAACAATTGTAACCGATGTTGATTAGGGAAAAGTGAATATAATAAGATAATGGTTATAATTCTTAAATCGATTAGGATTAATGTTGTAGACCCCAATTAGGCAATTTGAATTATAACTGCATTTAGACACGAGGTTAAGCTCAACTTGAGGTAGAAGTCTGCCCGGAACCAACCAGAAAATCCAACATCCACAGGTAGTCAGCTAAATGTGAGGGGTCTAATGCGTAAATACAAATGTACGAAGGCACGAGGTTAAGTTCAACATGTGGTAGAAGTCTGCCCGGAACCAACTGGAAAATGCAGCATCCACAAGTGGTCAACTTAATGTGATAGGTCTGGTGCACAACTACATACATACATATATATATATATATATATATATATATATATATATATATATATATGACAAGCAACAAATAAATAAATAAATAAGAATAGTAATTGTCTGTTGGGGTACAACAAATAAATACTTCGGGATTGATAGAATAAGAATATCCAGTGTAAATGGTTGCCTTAGGAAAATATGACCGTTAATCGTAAATGGCAACAAACTTAGGGATAAAAGCAAATGGGTGTAAAAAGGAAAAAATGGATATCGATGGTTGTTTAAATACTAAGTCCAATTAGGGAAATAATGAAATAAATATCCTAAGGTAAGAAGGATAAACTTTCCTTGTTTATACTAGTTAATATAAAACTTATAATTTAAAGTTAGAATTGTACTTAATGGGTTAATGATGCAAAATATTATTAACCATAAGAACCCATGACGATAATAAATCATGTGCGTATAGTATTTATGTGAAGAGAAACTAAACCGAAAGGACTTAATGACGTAACCCACTTTATCCCAATAGTGAAAGGTACTAAAGGCTAATGGGATACTAACTTAATAACCTTCGCGTATAGTCCCACTACAACAAATATACCATATTACAACGGTGCAAAAACGTTGTAAAAAGTTTTTACAACGGTGGAGCCACCGTCGTGTATTAAGAAGTTGTAATATACTTATATCTTTTACAACGTTTCTGCACCGTTGCAACACCGTTGTGAAATAGGGTATTTAACAACTTTTACTCACCGTTGTAGAATGATTTATTACAACTGTTTTGCACCGTTGTAACTGTTGAGTATAACAATATGATTTTTATTTAATGATACATTACATCTCGTATAGAAATAAATATTTATATTACATAAAATGATATTGCACAGAATTTGATATTCAAACAATTATTTTATTCAATTAAATATTTTATTTCATTATTTGAAATAGTACAACTTTATGATCCCACTATTGTACAACCATCTGTTATATAATACAGTCAATTACATACATACATTCCTCATTATAGACTGCTCATTCAGTACACTCAGTTACATACACACTTTCATGTAAATATACACGCTAACACACACCGAATCTTTATATGCTCCAGCATCCAGTTCAGTCACTTGTATACCAGTCATGTAAAGATTGTGAATCATGGAATTAAAGCGAATCCTGAAAGAATAAAAAGATTCATAGGGAAAAAGGGATAAGTGTCATTGGCATTCAAAAAATGTTAAAAATGCCACTATGATGCTCCGGATTAAAAACTCAGCAAGTTAAAAGTATAATTACATCCTTACTGACACATTGTTTCCTTTGCTGTCGCCTTACTTTCCAAACATTTAAACAATGAAAACCAAGATTTGAGTCATTGATTCTTACCATGACATAGTATTCAACTCAATATGATCACATCAACTAACAAAACAAAATCTCATAACACCAGGTTTACAAAGCTGCCATATCGAATAACCAACACCAGATTAAACCAATTTAAATTCTGTGACCTACGAATTTGCCTCAAAAAAGAAGAGAGAAAAGAAAAACAGAGAATATACTCACTGAATCCGCCCTCGACAAGGTAATTGAAAGTATGGCCATCGCAGTTGTAGATAAACTTGGTGTTCATTGCCGGAAGTTTCTGCAAACATTGGAAGGCGATGCTGGTGAAATTTCCAGTGAATTCAGTGTACTCCGCAAGTATAATCATACCTCGAGCTACGAAACTATAGATCAAAGTTTGCTGGGGCATAATTCTGATATTTCACGCACAGATCCACTCACAGATCCTTCTTCCTTTCGCTGTCGCTTGCAGATCCACGCACAGATCCACGCATCCTCTCTGAATACTTACAGATCCATGCACAGATCTGCTTTCTCTCCCCCTACAGATCGAAATCGCTTTCTCTCCTCCTATGGATCCACGCACAGATCTTCTGCGCAACCCATGACCAATAATATCCCAACCGAAGCCTGAAATCTCTAAACTTGCCTTCGATTGTAGTACCAGATCGCTGATTTACTTTGTGAAGAAAAGAAAGAACGAGATGACGGCGAGATAGAATAATAGGCGGCGTGGGTTTAAGAAGATAAAATGATTTCTGAAATTGTGTTACCGTGAAAACGGAGAAGGTCTGATGGAAAAATTAAGGAAATACGAGCCAAAAAATTTACTTTGGAGCCAAATATTCGCGATGGAGCCAAAACGAAAATTTTAGATCTGGAGCCAAAACGAAAATTAAGCAGTAAAGGTGAAGTCCACCTTTTGGCCTTATTTAAAGCTCTAACGTGTTACGTTATATTGATGATTACTCCTTGTAGTTAACAACATTTACTTGAAAATTGTTATAACATAATAGCAGTTAATAAATGTTTTCAATAGAAAAAATTAAATAGTTGTTAAAAATTCTTGTTAGTCATTATTAAATAGTGGTTGATAATTATTAAATACTAATTCTAATTATTAATTACGTATAAATGGTTTAAAATTGTTAGTCATTATTTACCAATTATTAATTATTTAATATTAATCATGATTATTACTAAATAATTAAAATTGTTTATTATTTAGTCATTATTACTTATTCATTCACTATTGTATAATTAAAATTATTTATTATATAGTCATTATTATTTATTAATAGTTATTATTATTTATTACCTATTTCTTCAAAGTTATAATTGAATTCCAACTATTAAAAGTTAATTATTATGTAAATTTTATTGATTATATACTATTAAATATTTAATAGTAATTTTATTATTAACTATTAAATGTATATGTCACCTAAATATTAATTAATAAGCAGTTAACATTAACTATTAAACATTAAATTACCACTTATTAACTATTAATTATTTAATAAATATTATCGATTCCTAAGTTTATTATTAATTATTAATTATTATTAAATATTAATATAATTAGTTATTAAATATAGATATTATAAACATGAAGTTTGTAATGGGCATCTATTACAACTAACAAAACAAAAAGTTGTTAAAAATATGTTTATTACAACTTTAGGGAATACCACCGTTGTAAAAAAACCATTTATTACAACGGTGATTTTACCACCGTTGTAAAAAACCATTTATTACAACGGTGTCTTTACCACCGTTGTAAAAAACCATTTATTACAACGGTGCGTTTACCACCGTTGTAAAAAACCATTTATTACAACGGTGCTTTTACCACCGTTGTAAAATTAAAGTTGTAATATGGTGTTTTTGTTGTAGTGTCCGCTTCCTGGGTCTTAAGCAGCTGGGATTGAAGAGTCCACCTGGGAGTAGGTCTTTCAGATTAGCAGTCTTAAACGGGATGTGTGTGTATTTCCTACTCAAACCTGGAAACTTAAAATGTCAGATATAACTACCTATCCTATGGGAAGTAAGCGACTAAGGGGGTTATCCAATAAGGTCAGCTAGATGGTATTGTAAGAGATAAAATACCATCTCTCACCTTATACAGGCCAAGGGTATATGCGTGAATGACGGAATCCTTAACTAGTCAGGCCCGTACATAGTGCCCTCTGGTTTATCGTTGAATAAACCATCGAGGAATAATAAGTGACCAATAGGTCTGCCTAAGGTCTTAAGCGATCAGGGAGAATCCACCCTATCTATCATTAATAGTGAGGCATTAAATAATAAAGAATGAGTGAATATATATATATATATATAGAAACTCCATAATTAGGGGCCCACCCTTGATTAAATAACCAACCATGTTCTGGTATAAAGGCTTCACAAATATGTGTGCAAACGTTATATCTCAGTATCATACTTTGGGTAGAGTAGTAGAGTAATGCGTAAACATCTATATGGTTAGTCTAGAATAACTAACCTTGGTAGGCATACATCTTGGGTTGAACCAAAAGGGATAAATCTATGTATTATATTAGGGTGCGTTTTTTACAGGTCCCTGTTATAGTTTCAAAATAGAAAAAAAAAACCGGTCATAAACTTATTGTAAATTAGGTCCCTATTTTCTGAAAATTCATCAAAAAAATATAAAAAAATCATGTAAATTCGTATTTAAATAAAACATGTAAACGCTAAAAAAATCAGAACAAAAAATCATCAAACAAGGCATCAAAAATCAAAAAAACAGAAGAAAAAAAACGAAATTTCCAGTTAAATGCATAATAGTATGCACATATATCATTTTCCTGCATACATCCGTGCTTATTTTTCACGACATTCATCTTCGTTGATTTTTCTTCATGCAAATACGTGCATACATGTGTGCAAATATTTCAAATACTTCCACACATTTGTGCAGGTTTATTTTCAGATTTTAATCCGAACACAGCTTACGGAAAAGTTGCATACATATATGCAATTATCAGTAATAATTGCATAAATGTATGCAACTATTTTTTTTTCCGTACAATCCTGACATTATTTCCAGATTTTAGAATTTATTTTTTTTATGAACGAAAGCACATTTTTTAAAATAAAAATAAAAAAGGCGGAAGTAATAAAATAGGGGGCGGGTTTAAAATTTTCAAAACTTTTTTTTTTTATAAATTAAGTCCCTACTTTTAGCCAGTGTGTTATCCTATAAAAATGTTGCACACATGTGTGCATGTTTTCTGAGAAATTTGCACATTTGGATGCAAATAAAAATGAACTGAAATATTAACTTAAATCTATGCGCTGGAAGAACTGCAATAATTGCACATATGCATGCAATAAAATCAAAAACCTGCATAATATTATACATTTAACTGCAGTTTTTTCTGTTTTTTTGCTGTTTTCTTCTTTCTGACATTATTTTTGTTGTTTTTTTAACTGATTTTTTTTTATAATGCATAATATATTTTATTACTAATTTACGAATTTTTTTAATTTTTTTAATTATTATTTTATAAGTTTTGAAAACAGGGACCTAATTTATATTAAGTTTATGACCGGATGTGAGCCTAATTAAGTTTCAAAATAGGGATGTGAGCCTAATATTCACATTATATTATGTATTACGCATTTCCTGTTCACTAGAATCTGGTTGTTCTGACCCTACTCCTCATTACAACCACACAGGTTTTCAAGAGAAGGTCGGGTTCTCACGGGTGTTTATGTTTGGCTTTCGGTTCTCGTTCTCTCTCATGCTCGGTGTTGGCAAAGTGACTTACTTTAACAAGGTAGTTACTTGAGTTATTACTAGTTTATTCTTTATGTTTCCGCTATGATTATCTTATCGTACTTTGATTATGCTCATGCAGATTTATTTGCAGGTACCAGATTTACATGCTCCATGTTTGGATATGTTCGAGTTTCGATTTTGTCGAAATTGGGAATAGAATAGTATGGAGTGTTACACCTCAAGCATAAGAGAAACCTGAGCACCTATAGTTTGGATCTACATTCTTTATCTCTAAATCTTGAATCAGAATCCTAAAACTAATATTTTCTTATTTCTGAAGGATTTGGAAGAGAAACAAAATGGCAGAGCCTTGGCGTCATTCCGAAAAATATGAGTTGAAAGCTTGCCTCTGCTAGTCTATCTATATGTGCACATAAGAAACTCGTTCATTGGATTGAATCAAATAAAATCAGAGCCAAATAAAACGTCCATTTAACCTAGTATTGGGTCGACCCAGGCTCTAGGTAGGTCGACCTTTTGGTCGACCCAGTCCTAAGATGTGTCGACTCTTGGATCGACCCACTTATAGCATGGGTCAACCCATTTACTGGGTCGTGAAAATGAATTTCGCTCCTATTTATTTGTTGTTTAACGTTGTACTCAACATTACTTTTATTGCCTATTATTCTTCCCTATATTAATTTCTTCTATTTATAACACACGTTTCAGATTTCAATTTCAAACTTGTGATATGTTTGCTTATAACTTTGTAAACTTTTGTTCATTAATAATTTCCCCATACGAATTCCATTTGGGTAAGTTATATGCGTAAACAAATCAGAAAATTGCACTAACTCAATGAAACTAGTTTCGAGGTAAATTCTGAAAATTTAAAACGTCGATCTTTGTCAATAACTATTTAAGCATTTATTTAAAAATACGGGGTGTTACATGGACATTGGGATGGATATGTTAGCTTTGGGCGAGGACTTTGCCATTGCTACTTACATAACTTTGTAAACAAAAAAGATTGGACTTGGATTGTACCTGTAACTATATAACATAAGATACATGTTACCTTGGAGTGAACGTAAGCACAACTTGCCGAACCACTATAAATCATATACTCTTTAGTACTCTGTGTCTAGACAATGTTTAGATTTACTACATAACATATACACTCGGGTGTTGGCATGCGAAGTGACCCATTTCCGACATTAGTAGTTATAGTAAAAAAAGGACAAATAATGGTTTATTCAAATTGACTTATGATCTAAAAATTCTAAGAGGATCACACAATTTTTTCATGTTCTTCTGAGTCAAATATGAGATATGCTACAAGGCCCGATAAAAACAGGGTACAAAATGTGTAAAGGTTGAAGTTAAGGTTGATTTTGCTAGGGGGGAGGAGGAGGTGGAGAAAAGGGCGGGACGGGGGATGTTACAGCTCAATAAGGTTGATCTACAATTGGCCTTATTCCCTATCAATAATTTCGAGACTTAGAGAATTTGTGGTTAAATATTACATGTCCTTGCATTTGAATGTTGATTTTGGATGTTAGTTAATATTACTGGACAATTGGATTTATACGGTGCAACATTTTGTGTTTGATATGTCAGATGTTCAACTTTACAGAAGAACGTAAGGGAACTGCATGTAAAGTAGATTTATGGCACGTGCAACATAGATGCATATAAAATGTTCCTGTAAAATTATAAAATTTAAATTTAGTTTTGATTGAAAAGATAAACAACTTTTAGATATTATAATATTTTTTGGTAATTGAGTTTAAAATTTGTAATTTTATTTAAAATCCAAAATTTATGTTTGTAAATACATTTCAATTTTTGTTTCCAGTAGGATTCAGACATTTGATCTCTTAATTTTCATATGTGTTTTCATACAAGTATATTTTTGAAATTATGTGATACAAATGGAGTTTAACTAAAATGCATCAGCCACCCTCTGTAGTATGTCGATTCTATATGTACCAACATATTGCCTTAAACCATCAAATATCACATTTCATATCTTACCTTACTCATCCTAGTATATACCAGAACTGTCACTTCGTTTTGATATGTTGTCGTTGTTCCTACTTTAAAAAACCAAAATTTAATACGAACAATGGAAGGAAAATACATAATTCAAAAACAATTGTTTAGTAAATTATATTTTACACAATGTATTGCAATAAACAGGAATATAGTCCTCATATGTTAGGTTTTCAAATATTTCAAGCTATCTAAGAATTAGTTTGCATCAATTCCAATGATGGAATAATATAGAAAATAATCCCTAAATTCAAACAAAAGTAAGGGAAAAGGCCAAAAAGTGACGGAAAAAAGAAAGCATTATCTTTTATTTTATACCCACAATACTATGATATATTAATCAAATAACTAATTGGGGGTATATTACAATTTTAAAATAAAACCTTAAATGATATATTATGTGGTAATAACCACAAAGAGTTGTAATCATGATAAAATTATCAAAAATATTAAAAAAATCATATCTACTACTAAACCTTAAAAGCAGGTTCTCTAATCTTCTTACATTATATCCTTATTTTGTTGCAATTCAAAATAAACCATCCACATTTAATTCTCTCTTCCTTGGTATAACCTAAATAGCTCGTGCTTCATGTTCCCTTAGACGATAAAAGAAAATTGCCTCTCATATTTTTCCCAAACTACAAACGTAATCAATAACCACCCGTCCATCACTCATCACCAGGCTTCCGCAATTCCACGTATCAATTTCAACCTGGTCGAATTGTGTCTTTGGATGTTTGCACAATCAATTTCAACATGCTTACATGGTATAAACGTATAGTACATCATCTTTTCATAAAAATATGTCTTTAGATGTTCGCACAATCAATTTCAACGTGGTCAAATTATGGAGAAATTATCTTCCAGATCTTATATTCCACCCCTTTTAATTCAACCGGATTTATCGCAGTGACAGGCTATTGCAACATTTGGGTATAAGAGGTATAAGCTGCATATCGAGTTGAAATTCCACAACTGAGATTCTATTCCGAGCACAGAAACATCAATTTGTGATTCTCTATTTCATACTTCATTCATTGCACGTCCTTAATTAATATATGGAAAATGTTACCTTGCGCCCTAAGAGCATCTCCAACAGATGCATGATTCATGGTCTGAATCATGAATCGACACAAAATATGCTCTCAATAGATATCCCTAGGCTGAATATTCAGCAAGATATTACAGGTCCAATTCTGAATAGGAATTGATCCCGCGAGCCAATTTTTTCGGCTCGTGACAACAGAAAATGCCAAATTAATTTTTTTGGTATTTTCTGCTATGGCGAGTCGATTTAATAGGCTCATGACGTCGCGAGCCGATAAAATAGGCTCGTGACCTCGTGAGCCAATAAAATAGGCTCGCGACATATTTTTTTACCTCTGTTGGGTACAACACGTAATATTCAGCTGAATATTACATGTTGTAATATTCAGACCATGAATGTTGTTGGAGTTGCTCTAAGGGCACTTATTAAGATTCATAAATTGTCCAAACAACCCTCTGAATTTGTCATACTAATTTCTATTGTAAGAAGTTAAGAACAATGTTGGTATGTAAAAAGATGTTTGTCTTTTAGTTAATAAATGATAATTCTTAACATGTTCCCTGAGGACATATGTTAACACAACCCTTGTTATATTACTTAAACATGAAAAAAACTTTTGTTTAATTGCTTATTTCATTTTCCACAAGTTACCCATGAAGTATATATATTGGTAATGATATGATTACCTCTATATATGTTGATTCGCATATAGTGGATAAAATATTTTTCGATCTAAAAACATCTCTATTACAAATTTTGAAAATTACGATCCTTTACCAAACCAAAAACATGAAATTTTGAACTTTAATTATGTTTACATAAAGCTTAAAACATAATTTTACATGCTCTTTTAGGAAAATAAATATCTACATTAAAAAATTTTAATCAAATGTGCTATGATCTATAATTCTCATTATATGGCATATTTTATGGTTTTAAAAATAAAAATAAAAATAAAGTAAATCTCTAATTCCTTTTTCCATAATATGAAGCTTCGGATGCCTTATTACATAAAATATTTTCACTCTGTACATGATTTGGGTTAAACCAGCTTTCAAGTTCGTAAGAAGGTTTCTATAATACATTAAAAAACATGTCATTTTCTATGAATTATTTTGAAACTACTTTGACACTAAATTTTGAAACCTTCTACTAACATTTTTATACGTGATGACGATGATTTCTGAGTTTATGCTACCCCTTTTTGTTGGCAATCTTTCCAATACAAAGTAATTAACTCATCATGTACTAAATATTTTCTAATGAAAATAGTTCAACCAATAAAGCAATTAGCTTATCATGAAACGTTAACGGTCCAACTATCGACTACAATGCCAGTGCCATTCAGTTTCATGAATACAACATCTTGCTTCACTTACTATCACCGAATGCTTAATGAAATTTCATATTATACTTGCGTTAAAAATTAAGTACCAAGATTTGCAATGTAGATATCATTTGTTTCACCATTTGCAACATAACTTATATTATGCAGAACTATAGTTAATAACATTCAGGGTCGTGTTTTTGAAATGTAATTGTCCATAATTATCAGCTGTTATTTACATGAGATAGGACAACTATATATTTGTTAAATTCTACTTAATGTCAATTTTATGCTTTTTCATACTATCTGAGATAGTCATCAAAATAGGACAGATGTGCACAAATTGAATTGTTTCTAAATTGCTTTATAACATAATTTGTTTTGTTAAGTGTTTTTCGGCATTTTGGTCCGGCTACCAGAAGCAGTCCAGGCCCGCATGAGTCAAACCATGCATCACGCAGTTAAACAGCCCAGAGGTGTCGCCAAAACATTCTGGATTCAAGACCAAATGGAATCCTACAAGTGTGGTCATCTCGGGTCGTCAAAATTGCTCAAAAATAGCTAAGTACCCGAGGATCGGTATAAACCTATCACCGACTTTTATATCCTAAAGTCCTCTAAATTTCATATCTCTGAACCATGCCAAATTCGTATCCTAGAAGCGCTCAACTCTCCAAATATCCAGGATTTCCTAAGTATAGCGCGATCGGTGCACTCATTTCGTATCTCGGTTTCACCTTTAGGAATTTGTATCCCTATAGCCATATCTAGATATGTACTGAAGATTTCGTATTCCTACAACCATACTTTTAGGATTGGTGAAAATTCCATTAACTTCAAATGCAACTAAGTACATCCGGATCGGTATAGACGGTTTTATATCATGAGATATGAAATCAGGTAAAGGAGAGAGGATTCAGAGCTTCAAGAAGCATAGTAGAAAAAACTAAGTATACTGGGATCGGTACCGATCCCAGAATACGAAAAATGATGGGCACATGCCCATCGACCTCCATTCTCGCCTGCTCCTACCTGCTATAAGTAACCACCATTCTGCTACGAGGAAAATATTGGATTTTTTCTCTCTTGGCATTTTGGAAAGAAGATATTGCATATTTGACTCTCAAGCTTACACCATCACTCCAGGAAGAAAAAAATCTACCTCTTTTCGAATGCTCGGACCTTTTGGGCTACCTTGACATTTCAAAAAGAAGGATAAAGTCCCCAACTTGGACTTATTTGAATTTTCTTTCCTCCATTGCCATTGTAGTTGTCTGGAACCATTATTCCTCGTATTATACTCTTTACAAAGAAGTGAATAGAAGAGCAAAACCTTCAGGATGGACGTAGGTTCTCAAGAATCGAACCACTATAAACATATTGATTTACTTTTCTGCATAATTTCCATTCTGGATGCTTAGTTTCATTGCCTTGGAACTCGTTGGGTGTTGTTGCCAACTTTTGGATATCAATAATAAGTTGTCGAATGATTATAACAAGGCTACTGTACAAGTTTTTTTATATTATAATTATTTTAAGTTTTGTTATTGATTTCAAAATGTTATTATATTGGTCAAATTTCCAACAAATTTGAATATCTAATGATATATTTTACAATTGCAGGATATTGTCCACTAAAGGGTTTATGCATGTGTGAAACTGGCTATCCAAATTGAGCAATTTTCATTTGTGGTCCTATTCTTTTTTATTTCACTTTTAGCCTCATTTTGCAAAATACTGCAAATATAGCCCTTTTTCGCCACGTAAGCTTTGACTGAGCTTAGCAATGAATACTGGCGCAATCATAGATTGCGCCAGTTTCCTAAAAAATCTTTCAGGGTGTAACCCTGGATTGCGCCCCGAAGGAAATTTTTAGAACAAAGTGTATATATATATTATATATATACACACACCTGGGGCGCAATCTAGGATTGCGCCCCATCGATTTACAGTGAGCCACCAGCTCTCTTAAATTTCTTTTTTACTTCAATATACGTGGGGCGCAATCTAGGATTGCGCCCCGTGAGTTCTACAGAAAGTCACCAGCTCTCTTAAATTCCTCCTCACCTACTACATCTCACTCACTTACCCTTTCTTCCTCAAAACTTTACCAAATTCCTTCATGAAAACTAACGTTATAACCATTTTTAACTTCTACTTTATAGTAAATTAGACATCAAACATTGGAGCATTTCTTCTATTTAGCAGGATTTAGCTCAACTTCAAAGGTACGTACAAGATTTCCCTTATTCTCATACATTGAATGTCATACAATTGGGTCTCCCCAAATTTAATTTCATCATTTGGTATGATGGATCAATGGGAAATTGACGACGAGACTTTATCGAAGTATTTGGAAAGTTTGGAGTCGGGAGCATATGATAACATTCATCATATTGATGCTACACCACAAGCTCCATTGTCACCAATTGTTCGTCGACCGGGTAAGGAAATTTGCCCCGATCCAGGAATGTCTGAAATGGTTGAACTCCCAGATCATCTCCCTTGCGCACCACAAAAGTTTTTCGTTGTGGTGGATAGAGGTAAATATGTTAATCGAGGCTGAGCACTAGCAATCGGCGAGCCAGTACCAAGAAAAATTTGTTATTGCAGGTCAGATTGTTGCATGATTGTGAACAAAAATAGAAGTGTTAGTACAGGGCGTATGATCTACAAATGTAGTCGCTATGATATGAGCCTCCTTTATCCAAAGACCTTCCGGGTTTGCAACTATAGCAAGTGGGTTGATCCACCATATGCCAAAGAGGACATGAGTATGCATTGGAGATGTAGGATGAGAATGCATGACTTAAAAAGGAGATTTTCCGTTTGGAATTATTGAACTCGGACTTAGAGTCCTATCTTCCACGATATCCTAATGAGTAGTTTGGACTTGTGACATGTACTAATGTGTCCAAATGCTAAAGTAGTTTGCGACAATGTATTTAGTTAATGTATGTATTTCTTGAATGTACGAATGAAGGTGATGAATATAAGCTCATTGCAAATTGTCGTCAATGTACGAAAGAAGTTCTTCTACAATCAAACATTAATACAAATAGTTCAAACATAAACTACAAAACAAAAGCCTAATTTACTAATTTACATTGGCTTCTATTATGAACAATCACTCCACACAAACCGCATCTATTTTTTTTTAGGATCCCGCATTTCATCCATGGTTCCTTTAATCCTTGTTGATTTAGGTATCCCAGGTGCTCTACGCACCATTAACGACAATATAACTGGTCCCTCGAATTTAGTCCAGTACCGTTTATCTGGAATAGGATGAAATTTTCGGTTTGTAAGATGCGTAGTACTTCTTCACTGAATACCATTTTGAAGCAAAGTCATGGTGAAATCGACTAGCACCATTGGTTACATTTGAACAAGCCGCCATTACATGTTCACATGGAAGATGTTGAAGTAAAGGAATTCTACATGTACAAGAACATTTGTTACATCAATTATTACTTTGGACTCCTTGCCAAAATGTGTAATCACTCCCTACTTGCCTACATTATATCGGACAATGTGGCAACGTCTTGCTTCGTTTTCCCTTTCACATATCTCTAACTCCCATTTTGGGGTTAACATAGCCGTCGGTGACATACCAAGCTCTCTTCGTTTACAAAAATAATCTATCGATGGGTAAAACGTGCGATCAACTAAAGCTTTGACAGGCAATGATCGTGCACCTCTAAGTAAACCATTAAAGCTTTCAGAGGCATTTGTCGTTATGACATGAAATCTTCCACCATCATCGAAATATAAAGCCTAGTTCTCTTCCTTCCCACGCAAACTACGCTCAATCCAATTATGTGCGTCAACACTGGTTAGTTTATTTTCACCATGAATCATTTTATATCCAATCACCTCTGAAGCACATGCTGCTGGATAAAATAAACCTATCAATCTTTTATCTTTATGCCCAACAGCTTGAAAATTGCCTTTTATATGCCTTACGCAATATCTATGTTTGTGTGGGTATCTCCAATGATCCTCCAAGGCTATCGGTATTCCCTTCATCATATCAGAAATGAAAGTGATGCGTCGATTGTTAACACTATGGATGAATGTTCGAATACACGCAAAAAACCAACCCCAAATATCGGCTGATTCGGCTTCAACAATTTCATAGGCCAACGGTACAGTGAATCTTTTGCATCTACAACTGTCCCGATCAGTAACGTACCTTTGTATTTATCATATAAATGTGTACCGTCTATGGAAAGCAAAGGTCGACAATGTATAAATTCCTCAATGCAATGCCCAAATGCCCAAAATGATCTTTCAAATATACCGCATGGTTCGGCTACTACATGTGCAACACTTCCGGGATTAGCTTTGATCAGTTCGTCGAAATACTGATGTAGGGTGGAGTATGACTCTGCCCAGTCACCATATATGCCTTCAATTGCTTTGCTTAATTCCCTCCATGCCTTAGTATAACCAATTTTTATAAATAGTTGCTCCTGTATTAAAAATTACACTGTCCCAGGAGTAATACCCAAATCCACTTTAACAAATGGCATAATCTTCGAAACCAAAAACGCGGATGTTACTTGCTTGTGATCGGAGTTAACTGTTGGATTTTTGCAACTATGTTCAGCTGGGTATTTTTTAATAATCAACCAACCTTTCTATGATTTTTTAGAATCTGTGGCATGTATTCCAGTAGCAGTTGGGATCTATGTTGAAAATAGCAGTGTATTTCTTTTTGTTCGACCAGATTGGCTTAAACGAAACCGCATGCAAAGTTGACTATTCACTTGGTTGTTGAAGAAATTTTCTTTTACTCTCAAACCTCATACCGACTTTGAAACCATTTTGAACACAAGCCGATGAGAAAATTTTGTTGTTGAGTTGCATATTAGCAACCACGAATCTAGCCAATATTTGTGCATTGCACAAATCATCATCCAATGGTATCTCGAACTCCGAAAACTACTCATCACTATCTTCGGAAGCGTTGTTTTCGCCTCCGAAATCAAAATTTAGGGGAGCATCGTTTACTTGCATTACATCAACTCTTGTCGCATCATCATCAGGAATGCTAACAACGGTCATGCTATCAAGTGAAAGATCTAGATTTAACTCTCCCAAGTCTGGTTCATCTATTTCCATATCGACATCAGGAATATTCGTTTCTGTGTCGGATACCTGAGTACGCAAGCGGCATAATTTTGAGTATATTTTTATACGCAACATAATTCTATATTAATAACATAAGTAACTTACTGTTGGCTCATGTGATGAACTTCGGAGGGTGTTGGCTGCATGGGAGCACAACGGTAACTTGTAGATGGTCCGGCTGTAGTTTGGGTCAGGAAGCAATTCGAAACAAACCTGAAACATACAAATTTTTTTATTATCATCATACATAAGACAATGGTTATATTGTCCAATAGGAGAATTCTAAAGTTTGAATTACCCTTGAGTCATATTTGGGACAGTATCCTGCATCGAATATGGATAGTCGGGTTGCGATGCCTGGTGAAAATTCACGAACGGATTATACCCAAGACACATTTGTTGTTGCTCATAAGTGGGTAGTTTCATAGCCGGATACAAATCGTACGCTGCGGAAGCCGCAATGACTAGAGTTACTTGTGGCTCTGCCGATAATATCCTCTCTTTCATTACAAATAATTCAATAGATTTTGACACGGCGGAGAAGATAATTTCAACGTCGGCATCGTCTCCAAATTTAATTGCCTTAGATCCTGAATCGGTCGACCAATTGCAAACTAACTCAATGTCAAACTCATCCGATTTAATTTTAGTATTTTTATAGACAACATCCTTCAATTGTAAAAAGTTTGACCCTTTCAAAACTTTTGCCGGTTTACTAGATCCACCATTATATGTTCTACATTTATGTTCATCAACAACCAATTCTCCGTCATAATAACATATAGTAGCAATATAGTTTGGCGCCATTCTACGCTAAACACAAGTTCAAAAAAAACTTAAATTGGGAAGATCCAAAAAATAACTACAAAAACAAAGCCATACCTTTCGATAATCTAACAATAGCCAAACTCGTTTACTCCTCACTTAGATCCATGATAAAATATTCCTGCTTTGTTGAATAACAATGAAGGATCTGAAGTTTTTAAATTTAGCTTTTGGGTTCTTTTATTGAGGAGTGAAAAATGAGAAAATCAAGGGAAAGTAAGTTTATATTCTTTCGGGGTGCAATCCAGGATTGCGCCCCGAAATTTATTTTTTAAATACTGGCACAACAATCTGTGATTGCGCCAATATTCATTGCTAAGCTCAATCGAAGCTTACGTGGCGAAAAGGGAGCTATATTTGCAATATTTTGCAAAAGGAGGCTAAAAGTGAAATAAGAAAAATAAGGCCACAAACGAAAAGTGCTCGTGCAAATTGGTAAGTCCTTTTCAGTTGAAACAAACCGAGTGATTGATTCATATAAAATATGCAAATATATTTTGAACCTGGTCACATTTTGATATTAATCACCATAGGAGTGTAGCATTAACATCAACTTTAATCTCCACATGATTCGTGATTGTCACTCTGACAAAAATTCTATGTAAACTACGATCATTTCTGTCTTGTACTCATTTCTAACTTTCTTCTTATATTTAAAATCCTATTCTTTCTTCATTGCATTGTACAACTCTGTAGCTTGGTACTTTATTTCAGTACAGTACATCTACAATGCAAGTTTATGATGAATTCATGTCAGGAACCTAGAGTGAACATATGCGTCTACCAGTTTTTAGTAATTTCCATATTTATGATGCATTTATTTGCTAATTTTCTTTTGTAAATATCCACATAAATGCCATATTTAAAATTTAACTATCATTATCCTTTAACCTATGGACTCCGTCTTCCGATGTTGTCCTCAACCTCCTATATTTTTATGATGGATTGAAGCCTTACTTATGATCAGTAATATAAAGTTATATTAAATGTTTAGCTATATTGTAGTTTATATTGCATCAAACAGCTAATGAAAAGCTATTTTAAAATGTTTCTCGAACATCATTCACCAGCTTATTTCATATTCATAAGCATTAGCGTTTAAATCCTTGTACTAGTTATTTGCAGCTTAAGTGCACTAATTTGATAGAGTTTGTCTATTGCCACCATATTTTATGCTCTCTAATCCCCATCAATTATAAAGTAAAATATGCACCCCTTTTATTTCCCTCCACACCCCATTTATTCTAAAAATGACATTCCTTTCTATTTCACGTAGTGATTTGATAACCGGACCGGGCTGATGGTCTAATCACAGTTAACCATAGGTCGTTGAGCTTAACGGTCTAGAATTTGATAAATCCTTGATGGCTTAAAAACCAATTCAGCCATATCAAAACCGGTCTAGACCACGGTTTTGTGCAAAAAAATCGGTTTATAATTCAATTTTTTTTAATAATTCAACTAGAGCCCAGGTTATCAAATCTAGCCTAATAGATTGCAACATGTCTACTAGAGCATGCTTTCATTAATCAATGAGGCTGTTGTTTTATATAAACTTAATGTAGATCTCTAATTCTTTGATCCATGATGTAGGACTTTTTTCGTGATAATTAAAAGGTTAATTAAAAGATAATTTGTTGTACAAGTTTTCATTAAACAAAAGCGACTTTTGATCAAAATCAATATATATGCATGAATCATACTTAGATAATTAAGATGAATGTATGTGAATCGATAATTTTAATTAAAATGAATAACAAATCAAGTGTATAATCAACTCAGAAAATTAAGTACAGTTTTGATGGTTCAACCGGTTGGAACTTCAAAACCTTAAACCCAGAGTCGGTAAGGTTCGATTCACGGCACAGTCATGAAACTATGGCTCTAACTCTCGATAAGAGCATATCCAACAGTTCTGAATTCATCTTCTAAATACATAATTGTTGGATAAAACGGTTCCCAACCGTGAATCATGCCCTGAACATTCAGGTAAAAATTCAGGGACTACTTTAGGATTATGAATTGGTCCCAGGCGCTAATTTAATCAACGCCCAGACGTTACTCATTGATCTAATCAATGCCTAAACGTTAAGCGCTTATTAAATCAGCACAAGAATCAACACACCCACATTTCCCCTCCAACGGCTATAAAACGGTCATATTCCAACTGCAATGACTATATTTTCAATGAAAAATTACTAACTTCCACACATATAAAATCACAACACAATTTCTCTTTCTTCCTATCTATTACTCTCAAAATCACGAAAAATAATATCTTCACCCTTTGGAGAATTTTCACATCCAATGATGCCCGAAAGCCAAGTTTTCGAAGACAAACCCAGAACGACTAATCCCAGAATGACCAAGTTACTCCTTCGAGCAAACAATCAATCCTTCCTTGGACAAGCGAGGAGGACTACAGTCTATGCAGCATATACTGCTATTTTTCACTGGATTCGGTTATAGGAAACGACCAATCAAGCGACAAGCACTGGAAAAATATAAAGAATGCCTTCAACCTTAGGCATCCCAAAAGCACATGAATGTTATTAGCGATTCTGAGCGAATCGGGAAAATAAGTAGTCAAACGTCGTTTTATGAATCACAAGTTTGTAAAATAAAGAAAGCAACAAAGGAAGCGAGGATCATTTGGTATGTTTTCTATATTACGTATGTTGGTGATGTAGTAGTTGTTACTCACAAATCTATCTCATTTCTTGTTAGCAGAAACAAATGGAAAATGAGGAGTTTAAGAAGTTGTTCACCAGAGAAAATGAGGCAAAAAGACAACGTTATTATCAGTTCTTGAACTATTATGAGCTGCTTACCGGTCAACTAAATGGAACTCTGAAACTGCCAAGAGCCTGATGTTCGAACATCTGCAAAGGGGACGAACAAAGTTTCAAAATCCACTTATTTGTCTTGTCCTGGAGAGTCGTCGGGTAGAGATTCTCCATTTCAAGGGGAAAACCTACTTGATGAATTTAGTCAAAGACAAGACGAAGATTATATACCAGTGGGAGTTAAAGTTGTAAAGAGGAAGAAAAAGGTTGATGTTGTTGTGGATGCAAAAGTTAATGCCACCCTTGAAATACACGAGCGTAGACATAAAGTAAGAATTTTGCAAGCTTAGAAGAAAATAGAAGTAATGGGCATGTTTGCTGATCTTGAGCAACGGAAGTTGTTAATTCAAACGCAAGAGTTAGCTGTCAACCAACATCAACATGCTATGGAACAACAAAGATAGGAGAAAGAAATAATTGCCAAAGACCTGACTGGAATGGATGACTATGAGAAGGAATATTGGATGGGACTCAAAAAGCAGATTCTTATTTCAAAGTTTCCTTAATTGTAGTTGGTTATATAGTTTCTTTTGTAGTAGCTGCTTAATTATCAATGTACTAACTTTTTAATTTCCATTGCATTAATCTTTTTTATTAAAATTTAATGAGTGAACTAAAATTAATTATATCTAGCTCGTCGCATTGTAGTAGTTCGTAATTTTATGAACGAGTTCAAATTTATATATAAAATCAAAAAAACGTTGGAATCCATCCAAGCAAGATCTTTCAAATGAATGTCACAGTCTGTGATTTGGTCTTGTACATCATGAGATATGTGTAAATTATTTTTTCTAAAAAAATGCAGGTAGTTCGTGTAGTAACCATACCTAATTAATTAAGCAAGTCAAATATTTTAAATTATGGAGTTAAAAAATACGGATTGTCCTCTATTGAATTAAACAAGATTCCATGTTATATAATTAAAATTTGGTTTATAATGATTTAAAACATTCAGATCATCCTCTTTTTTTTAATTAAATTTCACCTAATGAACTAAAATTAATTATATCGAGATCGTCGCGTTGTGGTAATTCATAATTTTACGAAATGAAGTTCAAATCAATACATAAAATCAAAGATTAGCGGAATCCATCCGAGCAAGTTTCTCCAAAACTTATTCGAATGGAGCTTTCAAACGAATGTCACAGTCTGTGATTTGGTCTCGTACATTATGAGACATGTGTAAATTAAATTTTCCAAAAAATCACGGTTAGTTCATGTAGTAACCATACCTAATTAATTAAGTCGAATATTTTAAATTATGGAGTTAAACAATACGGTACGACCTCTGCTAAGTTAAACAAGATTCCACATTATATAATTAAAATTTGGTTCATAATGAGTTAAAGCATTTAAGTCATCCTCGTTTTTATTATATTTTAACTAATGAACTAAAATTAATTATATCAAGCTCGTCGCGTTGTGCTAGTTTGTAATTTTACAAAACGAAATTAAAATTAATATATAAAATAAAAAAATAGTAGTTTCCATCCAAGCAAGATTCTCCAAGACTTTTTCGAACAGAGATTTCAAATGAATGTCACAGTCTGTGATTTGGTCTTGTACATTATGAGATATGCGTAAATTTATTTTTCAAAAAAATCGCGGTTAGTTTGTGTAGTAACTATACCTAATTTATTAAGAAAATCAAATATTTTAAATTATGGATTTAAACAATACGGGTCATCCTCTGCTGAGCTAAACAAAATTCCATGTTATATAATTAAAATTTGGTTCATTATGAGTTAAAACATTTATGTTGTCCTCTTTTTTTATTAAATTTTAACGAATAGACTAAAATTAATTATATCAAGCTTGTAGCATCGTGGTACTTCATAATTTTACAAAGCAATGTTCAAATTAATATATAAAATCAAAAAATGTTGGAATCCATCCAAGCATGATTCTCCAAGACTTATTCAAATAGAGCTTTCAAATGAATGCCACAATATGTGAGTTGGTCCTGTACATTTTGAATGTCACCTATTATATGCACAATTTTCTTCATGTGCATTACATCAAGCTTAAAAACAACATGGTAACTTCACGATTAAACTGACCCAAAGGATAGTAAAAATAGCTCCGGTAATGGAAAATCTTGACGTGTGATTTGCGTGGAGTTCAAGTGCCTCTCCACCAGAACTTATTCCAATACTAATGTTAAACATGTGTCATAATGGCTTGTACTATCCCTGCATGTTTGGACTACAGGAGTTTAGATTTTCAGCTAGCTTGTGTATGTACATGGTGTTAAAGTTTCAGTACACATCACTGTTGAAATCTCCAAAGAAGTTGAATGAAATATATTTAGTCCCACATTGGCAAATAATGGGTTAAATGTTGTGTACAAATATAGGATTCTCATTCTCTTAATTGGCCCTTAGGGTCAGGTAATTTTGTGCGAGAGGGAGGACCCATATCTGATGAACACACACGCGCGCGCGTGCGCCGCCCGCCCGTCCGACCGACCGTACCGAACCGGGCCGGGTCGGGTTCGGGCTTGGGCTTGGGCCTTGAATAAAACCTTATTTTTTGCACTAAAAAACTCAGCAATTTTAAACGGGTTTTTTGGAACGGAGGCGGATACGGGTGCGACCTGTTTGGAATGAGCGGGTGCGACCCGTTACAGTTCAAATGAGCGGACGCGTTCATTTGAATTCAAATGACAACGGACGCGGTTTTTCAAACGGGTGCGACCCGTTAACGCATCCACTGGAAAATTATATAAACAATGATTCTGATCAAATCATTACCGAATTAATTTTCTTCTTCTTCCTTCCGTTGTCAGATTCTGCCATTGTTCATTCATCACACTCAGTGCATACTCGCTACAATCTCGAGCAGCTTTTCGTCTGTTGTATCCTGGGAGGCTTCGACTGAAAGTCTTAAGGAAACTGTAAAATACAGGCCTCAGACGATCTCGGTTAGACTTCAATTTTGTTGTTTAACTTTTCTGTTTACTACATTGTAGTAACTCTGGTTGACACAGATAAAAACTCTGTCGGTGTATTGATTTCTGTGCAAATCATTTCGTGGTTCATTGACTGAACTGCTGTGCTCTTTCTGATTTAAATTAGGAACGCTTATGTTCCGTTGCATAATCTGTTGCAAATTTTTTGAAACATTTATACTCCGTTTCAAAATCTGTATTGAGAATACAGATTAATAACAATCACCATAATTTTGTTAGGGAAACAATCTTCCTTTATTTTCTTTCATTACCAACAAGCCATACTACTAGAATTTCATCTGTCAGTTGTTTCTCACCCGTCGTTCTGTTGTGTATTATTCATATGTAGTTTAGTCAGAAGATAATGTATAGGGCTTAATTACTGCTAATAGAAAGTAGTGTCACTAGGTCAGACTGATATTAACAATGTAAAAGGATTTTGTTTGTGCATTTTATTGTTGTATGGTGATACGGTACTAATTTAGAGGTAGAGAGAATTGAAGAAATAACAGGAAGAAGAAGACATTGAAATAGGAAAAGAGTGATTAATTTCTGCTTACCATTCCATTCCTTTACTGTAGCATATATAATATGCTCCTACAAATCAAAAGAAGCCAAGTGGCTTTACAACAAAACATGAAAATAAACGATAATTGCCAAAATAACAGAATTAGCCGATTCTCTATATTGCAGGTTGTTGTCCTTGTCCTGTAGCGTAACCACTTTATAAATTGAGAAATGAAGAAGCTTCTGGTTTGTAATTTTCTGCATAAAGTAGCTTTGTAAAAAACAGTCTTGAATTATATTTTGGCCGAGCACTAGTTTTTGGTGCATGAGTAATCTGTTGCCTATCATACTCCTTATCATATGGTCATTTGTGTCTGAGGATATGCAGGTGACGTAGAATTGTAATAAGTTAAACCTTAAAAAAAAGATAAGTATACCTTCAAGCTTAAGCTAATATACCCTGTGCGCATACGTACATTTACAGAGTAACAAAGTGAAAACTCACGGAAAATCCTACCCTAATTTTTAGACTAACGCACATCACTCAATTCTTGCAGACCTACTCTAAGCCTCTACAAAACCTAAAACTTTCCTAACAAGATTATTCATCCATTTATACGTGTGTTCTCTCCTTTTTTTCATTTCCAGAATTTAAAACCCAAAGCAAAGTCGGTTTGAATAAAAAAGAAACAAACAAGATAAAATCCTCTAACCATGAGATAATTATACTGGAGATCCTGGGAAAAATCTCTTCATTTCTATATGAGTGTTTTGTGGTTCGACGTCAATAAATTTCGTGGGTTTTGAAGAGTCGTGTCCAGGGTAAAATAGTTTGTTAAATTGGAGCATCCGTTCTTGTTTTGGCATCATTTTGGAGATTTCAAGATCGATCTGAGGCTTAGACGAAATTTGAGAGGGTTTCATGACATTTTCAAGTGCACCTGGCATGAGCAGTACGTGGAGGAGCTGAGCACGCATTCCAGATGTGAGGCGCAAGCTGGTTCGAGAGTGGGAATGGAGTTGAAGAGGGCTGGAAGAAGTGTATTTTGGTATTTTTAGTTTTTGGTTTAGTGAATTAATGAAGGAGATGACGGGGTTTATAATTTCGGCCATGGCCATGGTATTTTCCTACGTGATAAAAAATAAAATGGAACGAAGTTTAGTTCGTGGGGGAAGAAAGCTTCTTTGTTAATCAGGCGGTTTCGGTTTTGCAGAATGGGCGCATGGGCCGGTTAGCCCATATAAAAAAGCCCAAAACGGAAAGACGTGAATTAGCAGAAGTTTATTAAAATGGGACTAAAGGAGCTTGCGGGATATATGTTTGGGGAAGGAGGCACAAACGGGTTGGGTTTTTACTAAATGGGCCAGTTTTAATATGGTAAAGCCTACATATTATAAAGAAAAAATTATATATATATATATATATATATATATATATATATATATATATATATATAAAGGAAGCAACGTGAACATGGTGAAGTGTATATATACACTAAAGCTTGCGTTACAGTTCATTGGGAAGAAGGGACTGATTAGTTTTGGTGCGGGTATGTGAATGGTGGGCTGACGTGGAGAGAATATGGTGAGGCCCAAACAATTTAATTTAAATTTTTATTTATTCATTTTATGTCTTAACTTATAAATTAAGTATCTCGTACATACGGTGTCAGTTTCACGAATGGTCATATCCATTGGGATTGTAGGGACGCATATTATAAATTGGAGCCGATCTGGAGTGATTTGGATGTCTGTACTATTTTAGGTAAAATAAAACGCCTGACCGGACCAACGTTAATCGTTATTCAACGATTAACGACCAAGGTGAGTAAACTCACTAACTCTGTCTAGTTTCATAATATTATAAATGTTATTTAATATTGATAAATAATGATTGGATGTTGTGTGATAGTTTTGGATGATTTACAAATATATTGGTTGATAGTTGTGTGTGTATATATATATATATATGAAGTCGTTGGTTAAATACTGATTCTATTTATTTCAATACTTCATATTAATATGAAATTAGTGTTATTTATGTTGATTAACATCTGTGGATGCTAGGAAACATGTTGGAGGAATTCAACTAGATTCCTTAACAAATATATTGTTGCTTTTCATATATTACATTATATGATGTGACAAATGATCTATGGTTGATTATTTGGTGTTTGGGATGCTTGAACAACATTGACCCTGAAATAGTTGGTATTAAAATACTATGAAAATATATTGGAAAAGAATTCGAGTTTTAAAGGAAAAATCTATTTTTAAAAATAGAATTGGAATTTCGATTAAGCGAGAATATAATAGCTTGTTCTAATTATATTAAAACAAGTGATTCGATTTATAAACAATATTTATAAACGGGATGAAAGGATTATTGAATTATTTGGGAATGTAAGTTTAAGAACGAATTTAAAAAGGAAAAGGGAAATCGTTTAGAAAGAAAAATGATGAAATTATTTCATTGTTCGAAATGTAAATAGAATTGAAACAAATAAATAAGGATTTGTAATTAGAATTCGACGATGTCGAATGTTGTTAAAATAATTTATTTTTATGAATTATATCTTATATAATTTAGAATCTGACAAATTAATCAATATTTGATTTGAAACTAATAAAATTATACTCAAAAGTGTAAATAAGATTAATTTATAAACTTGATGTATAATTAATGAGAAATTGACTTATAAATGAGTTTATGAAGGGTAATAGGAATATGAATTTATAAAAGGGTGCGTTTGGCTCAGGTCCCTAATAAGTTTCAAAATTAGGCTCCATCCAGTCCTAAACTTATTATAAATTACATCCTTATTTTTCGAAAATTCATAAAAAAACACACGTAAATTCATGTTTAAATTAAACATGCAAACATGATAAAATTTTGATGGAAAAACAACCAAAAAACACATGAAAAGGAAAAAAGAAAAAAAAAACAATGAAACTGTACTATTCTGCATCGAAAGATGCCGTTAGACCAAAAAATGGCACTAACACCCAAATGCAGATCACAGAAAGCAGAAAATGAAAAACAAGAGGAGACACACGAAGTTTTTATAGTGGTTCGCCTATAGATGTAGCCTACGTCCACTTTATAGTCTTATTGTTATACTGACAGATTACAAGAATCAGTTACATGCAAACACACAATCCGTGTGTTAATTGAGATTACAAGAGCAGAATTTAGATGTAAGAAGGTGCAAAATCCTTGCACTCAGCAATGGTGGAAGACGTAGAGATGTAGGAGAAAGGCCTTAGCCAAAAGTCAGAGAGAATCCCCTTAAAATTCCATATAGAGATGTATTTATAGCTATAGGAGGGCTTCTGGGTTGACCGGTTCGTGATGGGGTACGTGGCACCCGATCCGGGAAAGTAGGAGCAGGAGTAGCCTTGAGAACAGATCAAAATTGAGTGTTGTTGATGTTATGGTACAGGCGGTTCCCTATATGCCCCACGAGCGGGTCGAGGTCTAGGGGCGAGTCACGAACCGAGTCGATTGCAAGCTGGAGTGAGAAGCTGGGATGATGAACCTGCGAGCGAGTCGTGGTCCGTAGGTTGACCACGAACGGGTCGTGATCAATATATGCTCCACGATCCAGGATACTCCACGAGGTGAGGAGGCTTCACGAACTGAGGAGTGGGGGTGAGCCGATGTCTGGGTCCCATGATCTGGTCCATATTCTGAACTTTCTGATGGTTCGTCATTTCATCCAAGTGATTGCCAGTCGATACCTCTACACGCCTTCACGAAAACGGGCATAACTTTCAAACCGCAAGTCCGATTGAGCCAAACGAAAGTTCAACCTGAAGCTAACTCAAAGGGCTACAAGAGTTATGGAGCTTAGCTCTGTAATTGCTGTTTTCGGGCCCAAAAGAGGTCGTCTGGTAGGAGTTTCAGGCCTGTTTATGTTGATGATGTGATTTCGACCAAACCGCTTCTTGTTTATTGACGATTTTCTCAGTGTCTGAGCGCGTTGCTATCCAGAAATTCCGTGTGTGACAGCTTTTACCAAAAAGTGTGTCAACAAGTTTGCCCCCTAGAACATATCTTGCTAGTTGAAGCAAGATGTGTTCTGGATAATATGTAAGATCCATAATCCGTACCTGCAAAAAGATAAGATAAACAATGCAAAAATGGTTCTGAGACGGCCTTACCGGTGTAAGACGACCAAGAAAATGCTGTAAGGATCCACAGCGGCTTACCGGAGTAAGACGACCGAGGAAATGCTATGAGTATCCACGACGGACTTACCGGAGTGAGACGGCCGAGGAAATTCTATGAGTATCCATGACGACCTTACCGGAGTAAGACGACCGAGGAAATGCGATGAGTATCCACGACGACTTTACCGGAGTAATACGACCGAGGAAATGCTAATGCTGTTTGTTTATACTGGACGGATCCAGTTGGGAGCCGAAGCTCATCAATGATCTTTATTGATTCATGAAAGCTAAGCGGCAGTTATTCTAATCCTGAACACGACTAGAGACTATGGATTGGTTCCGTACATGTGGGCCGATGTTGCCGTGCTTATTGCATGCAGAGAAAACAAAGAAGGGCGAGAAGTCGCCTTAAAGCCTAAAAACATGAACTATGGACCGGAGTTTGGTAAACTGAAGAGATCCACTGATGGGACTAGCGTATGATAATCCTGCGATTGCTCGATCCAGGATCGTTCCATCTCTAGGGAATAGGTGGTGGCAGCGGAGGTGCAGGCGTTGTTGGTTGAGTGACATACTCGGCTAGCTCTCCTCGTATGACCCAGTCCTCAATAAGGTCCCACAAGTGTCTGTAGTCATCAGTGTTGTGACCGTTTATATCATGAAATATGCAATGCCTTCTGGAGTTGCGTTGTGCTAGCGTTGGCCCCCTCTTGGAAGGCCTTGGATATGAGGTAAGGCCTCCTGTATCTATGTAGATGTTGCTCAGAGTGTCATTCAGTTCAGTGTATCTTTCATATTTGGGCCCTCTCCGAGGCTGATTGTTGCGATCATTCTTGACATCGGCTTTTCCTTTGCCTTTTCCAAAATCAGACGGTTCTCCGTCTTTAAGCATATTGACATCGAGAATGCGCTTCTCGGAAGTTGCATCTTCTTTCCGTAGAAATCTATTTGCCTCAAGGTAGAATTCACTGAGATTTCGTGGTGGATCTCGGTAAAAGGATTTTTTAGACTCTGAGTTATCCAAAACGCCGGATACTGCTGCCATCAGCACCATCGATGGTTCAGGTCGGTCAACTGATGCTGCTGTAATGTTGAATCTTTCCAGGAATGAACGCAGAGTTTCTCTGTGCCTCTGCTTGATTGTAGTGAGTGACATGACGTTCTTGGGTCATGCGATGTGGACCCGAAACTGTTTAATAAAGCGTGCGACCAACATGTTCCAACTGCTGATCAATTCTGTTTCTAGCTGCCGAATCCACATAGTAGCTATGTCAGTCAGAAATAGGGGAAAACATTTCGTCATGACGTTTTCCGATGCCATTTGAACCTCCATGTGTCATTTGTAGCGCATCAGATGCACGGTAGGATCGGTCCAGCCGTTGTAGGGCTCTAGTTGTGGAAGTTTGAAATCCGAGGGATTGCGGGAATTCCTGATTTCCTGAGTGAAAGGAGTGTGGTTGCCATCATCCATGTCATTCTGATAAGTGCGGCCTCTTGAGAGGCGTTCAATCAGATCTGCTAGCCGATTTCCTTCAAAAAGCTATTGCAAATTGCCGATATCAGAGCTGGTTCCCCCAACGTTGAGTGCAGGAGAAGATGGAAGTTGGTGGGCTGTCGTGAGCGGTTCGCGGGTCGCGGTTCAGGGGAGGCGACCCGACCCGATCGTGAGTCACGGAAGTCGGCTTGCGAGCTAGGGTCATGAAGGGCGGTTCGTGAGGCAGGAGGAGCGATGTAACACCTCGTGTTTCATGTAATCAATATAGTAACGAATTAAAGAATACTTAATTACAAATGTGAGAATCAAGGGAAACAGGTTACGCCATTGCGTTCGTCTCGGAATTCTGCTTGAGATAGAGTCCGAGTTTACGTAAATCGGACTCTGTATGAAGGAGTTATGACCTTCATAAGATTCAAGAATTTAAATAATAAAACTAGCCCGAAATTCAAATTCAAGTTTCGAAATTCAAAAACCCCGGAGCAGGCTGGGCGGGAAATTTCCTGCCCAGAAATCAGGTCGACAAGGGGGTCGTCCAGGGGTCAAACTGGGGGTCGACCTCCCCCTCGGGCCAGATCTGAAACCTGACATGTTCCTTTGTGTGACGATTCTCGGAGTCATAAGGGCTTGTGCGGAAAATTCTGGTTGGTTCTCTTAGTTTGAATGGCTTTGATTGGCCCTAGGTTGATCTAACGGCTCCAATTAAATCAAACTTCTATATAAGCAACCTAAATCTAAACCCTAAGCCACACAAAAATATTCCTAGAGCTGTCATGCTGTCAATACTCAACCTAGAGTAGCTTCCATTCTCCTTCAACTAGGAAGCAAGTTAGAAATTGCAAATCAAATCTAATTCAACTAAGAGAATTCAACGTCTACAAGAAAGGAGAGCTATTCAGTTTCAGAATACAGATCCCAGAACACAAGACTAGTCTCCTTTTTGTAAGTCCAGTTATCGTTTAAACCTAAATGATATTAGAATCGTGACTAAATAACTGGATGTAGAACAACGCCTAATGTAAATTTATGCCTATCCGTTTGTTAAAACTGAATTGATTAAGACTATGACTCTTATCATGTTAAGGTTGTGATCATGTTGTATGTAAATTGATGATAAAACTACCATGTTAGATGCTTGGCAATGAACTACTATGTTGTATAATTTGGCAATGACATATCGCATTGTATAATTTTGCGATGACATATCATGATTGTATAATTTGGCGATGACATATCATGTCGTATAATTTGGCGATGACATATCATGATTGTATAATTTGGCGATGACATATCATGTTGTATAATTTTGTGATGACACCTATTTGTTGTATGTCAGTTTGGGAATTTTTGCTGTGTTTATGCAAGTTCAACTATGATCACATATATGACCAGAACTACATGCTAATATGATTAGGTTTATGTTAAAGTTGATCCAACTCAATTTGCAAGTTCACCACTACATGCCAAATTTAAGTTTATGTAGTTCTATGTAAATCCCCTATTTTACGATTCATGTTGAGTAGTTCTAAATTTGCAAGTTCACTATTAAATGTATATTGTTCTATGCCAATTTCATATGACATATGTGTAGTTAAATCCATATTTTTATGATGTTGGAATATTACATGTTCCTCTTTTCCCCTTTTACGTATGAGTTAGGCTATGTAGCGAGCCTAACGTTTTATGTGACTTATGCGAATGTTTAACGGGGGTAACATTGGGGAAAAACATGAAATCACATATAATTGGCATATTTGGCTCATAAACATGTAAATGGTTTGTGGCATAAAGTGGTATAAATTTTTATACCTAAAAATTATGAACTTGATTTAAAGGGAAAGTGGGGCTTGACTTGAATGACAATAAATTTACATATAAAGAATGACAATAATTTACATATAAACATAAGAGGTAAATATGTAAATTTAGAAAAGACAAATATGCCTAACCCGAGGTTAGATTGAGTTACGGTGTAAGACTGCCCGGAACCGCCCGACACATCCAACAACTGTAACAATATATATCTAATGTGAGAGGTTAGTGCATTGAGCCCAAAAGAACCCGAGGTTAGACTGAGTTGCAGTGTAAAACTGTCCGGACCCGACCGGCACATCCAGTGACCGCAACAATACCTGTCTAATGTGAGTGGTTGGTGCTTTAATGAATGAATTAAAGCTAAGTCAGGAATGGTAGGGTTAAGTAAATTAAGGAAACACTTAACCAATACAACATGTTAACTAAACTGATGGGTGAGGTTAGGTTAACTTGGACACTTTACCAATTTAACATGTTGATTAGGAAAACCCTAATAACGGGGACCCATTTCAGCAGTAACCCACATAGATGTATCATGGTACCCTGAACTAGGCATGGTGGGGCACGATTACTTGGCTAATTATAAGTGGTCAAAACGACAGCGGTTGGTGCATCGGTGTAGGTTCCGACGGAGTACGGGCGTGCACGTACTCCGAAGTGGAAAAAGCAGGCACTGGGCATTAGTAGTTATACACTGTGCATCTTGAATCGTGTCAGGTTGCCACCATAGGATTTGATACACCCCATGGTGGGACCAGCACAGGTATCTGCAATCGAGCGGGGTCATATGACACAAGTAGTAAATGCGTGCAAGTAGGAGCTGATCGATAAAAAGGGATCACTGGGTTTGAACTCATGATGACGGTTGAAATATCTAGTGAGTGCAGAGAATATGGATATAAGTGCGATAGTATGATTAGTTTACCTTGCCTTGTTTATCTTGCCTTATCCTATGTTACCTTATTTCTTTGTTATTGTCCTACGTCCAGTTTATTCATGTCAAGGTTCTCTTACCAGTTTACATGCTGAATAATCACTGTACTTACCAGACTTATGTCTGACCCATTTTTCTTTCATTCCCCCCCCCCCTCAGGTAGCCAGGGAGGGAATAGCTCAGCTTAATTTGGACCGTTCATCTTTCCAAGCTTGAAGACTCTGTGATGTATGGCTTGGAACCTCTTATCTTTGGCTATGGCTTTGGACACACTACCACTTGGGAAATTATGCAGTTTTATTTGTGTTCTATGCTTCTTTATGTTATAATCAAGACAGGGATTTTGATGTAATGATTTGGAAGTTGTTTTGAGACAGTTTGCTGTAATGTTTCTTGTTATGAACCACGTATGAAATAAATTTGGTTTTTCCGCTGCTTATATATATATATATGTCTTGTAAATTATCTGTGTCTTTTACCTATAATGCTCCACCAAAGTTAAGGCATTCCCTTTGTGAGTGACCTTAACTGAGGTGGGGTGTTTCACTTGGTATCAGAGCAAAGGTTTACCAGATCAGATAAAAATTTTGAAAACTATTTTTCAAAAAGAAGTTTAAAGAAGCAATTTTCAAGAAAAAGTGTTTTATTTTAAAAATGCATAATCCCCCAAAGCTATATGCATTATCTTTCTATCCTTTGTTTTGAATCTTTCCTTTTCCGTTTTCAGCATGTCTGGGGATCTTAACCTTCCAGAGGGCGTGCCGGTGCCTGGTTGGTTCAGAAGGTACCTAGAGGCTAGGGCTAATGTCGCAGGCCCAGCAGACGTTCCTCCTCCCCCAGCTGCAGCGGTTTCGCCTCATCCTCCTCCGCACGCAAATGCTTTCTCAAAAATATGTAGGGACTTTTGAGTCATGGGTGGAAAGAACTTCAATGAAAATGAATCCTTCGTGGAAGCAAGAAACTGGCTCAAAGAAACTGAGGATTTATTTGTTATCTTCGAAGTGGACGATAGGCATAAGATACAGTTGGCCGTATGGTTGCTTAAAGACGAAGCCTCCTATTGGTGGGAAGTTACTAATGTTGAAAGACCAGCTGAAACTTGGATGGATTTCAGAATGAGGTTTGAAATGAAATTCCTCTCACAAGCCGAACGAAGCCTACAGATGGAGAAGTTCTTAGCTCTCAAATAGGGAAGTATGACGGTCAAGGAATACGTTAACGAATTCAACCAGCTGGCTAGGTTCAGATTGGAGTTGGTGAACACTCCACATAAGAAGGCTCTCCATTTTGTTAAAGGATTGAATGAGCCACTGCACAGCATAGTTATGTCCCATATACCTATGGGTGCGACTTATGAAAGACTGGTAGACATGGCACTATTACAACAACAAGATAAGGCTGGAAAGAAAGAGACAAAGTTGGAAGTACCTCAAGATAAGAAAGTGGAGGGGTCACAGAGCAAGAAGACAAATTCCAAGAAGGGAGGGAAGAACAACAAACCCCGTGACAAGAGGAAGTGTAATTTTTGTGGCATTCCTGGACACCTGGTTAAGGACTGCAGAAAGAAGAAGAGGAAGATGGGTGGTTGTTTCCATTGCAGGGAGACATGACACATGGCTAAGGACTGCCCAAGAAAGCAAGGGCAAGCGCAGAGAGTTGGATATACTTCTGGAGGGCAGGTTCGCGCTCTCATGGTACCTCCGCAAGAACGAGGTAGAAATATTTTTGTTGAGAGTTTAGTTTATCTTTTTGATCATCCTGTTTGTACAATCATTGATTCTGGCGCATCGCACTCTTTTATATCTGCTGCTTTAGTTGAATCTCTGCACCTAGACACCAGTTTAGTAGAGGATCCCTTGGTTGTTTCAAATCCAATTGGGGGCTCAACATATTTGTCAATGATTTGTTTGGATTTGGAAATTTCTATACTAAGCGTTGGGTTTAGATGTAATGCCTGTGTTTTGGGCTTCACGGGCTATGGGTTGATTCTAGACATGGATTGGCTATCCAGTAATGGTGTCATCCTCGATTTTGAAAAGAGAGTGGTTAGACTCATGACTCGCCTCGGTAACACTCTCGAAATTTCTTGTAATCCCATGAACTCTGTTATGCTTAGCTATCTAGAATCTCTTGATGCGTCTATTGAGAATTTGCAGTCTGTTAGAGTAGTCCGTGAATACTCGGATGTCTTTGAAGAGGTGAAGGGGTTACCTCCGAAGCGGGAGATAGACTTCCGCATATACCTCGTTGATAATGCAAAACCCGTTGCTTTACCCGTTAGACACATGGCTCCAAGGGAGAGGAAAGAACTCAGCAAGCAAGTTAAAGAGTTGCTTGAGAAAGGGTTTATAAGGCGGAGTATTTCTGAATGGGTGCTCTAGTAGTATTCGCAACCAAAGCAGATGGTTTGCTACGCCTATGCGTTGATTATAGGGAGCTAAACAAGCTGACCAAGAAGAATAGGCACCCACTTCCAAGAATAGATGACTTGTTTGATCAACTTGTAGGTGCATCAGTTTTCTCCCAACTAGATCTAGCTACCCGGTTTCAACAGCTAAGGGTGGCTGAAGACAGTATTGATAAGACCGCGTTCAGAACCCCAGATGGTTTCTTCAAGTGGCTTGTCATGCCTTTTGGCTTGACGAACGCACCCTCTTATTTCGTTGATTTAATGAGCAGGGTGTTCAGAGAGTTCCTTAAAAAGTTTGTGGTGGTCTTCGTAGATGACATTTTGATTTTCTCAAAGAGTGAGGAAGAACATGCTCATCATTTAAAAGAAGTCATGGATACTCTTCGAGCACATCAGTTGAAATCCAAATTCTCCAAATGCCACTTCTTGAGAGAGGAAGTAAGGTTTCTTGGACATGTGGTGTCCAAGGAAGGTTTAGTTGTGGACCACGCAAAAGTAGTTGCGGTGCAAGATTGGAAGGTTCCACGGAATGCAAACGAAGTCTGAAGCTTCCTCGGGCTAGCGGGCTTTTACCGAAAGTTCATCAAAGACTTTGTGAAAATATCAGCTCTACTTATAAGGTTGACGAAGAAGAACCTAACTTTCAATTGGGATTTGGATTGAGATATTGCTTTCCAACGATTGAAGAGGGCTCTAACAACAGCCCCAGTTCTGACATTGCCGGATGGGAGCAAGATGCTTACCGTATACACGGATGCATGTGGTACGGGACTAGGTGCTGTCTTGATGCAAGAAGGGAAGGTAGTAGCTTATGAAGGCAGACAGTTAAAAGTACATGAGAAAAACTACCCAACCCACGATCTAGAGTTGGTTGCCATCGTCTTTGTGCTTAAGTCTTGGAGCCATTATCTCCTAGGTGAGAAGTTTGAATTGTATACTGACCATAAACTGTTGAAGTACCTTTTCTCGCAAAAGATCTTAACTTGAGGCAACAAAGGTGGATGGAGTTCTTGGGATCCTACGATTTCGAGATTTCCTATACCCCTGGCAAGGGCAATGTAGTAGCAGATGCCTTGAGTAGAAAGAAGCTGACCTTAAGCCCTCTCTTCGTAGAAAGGCAAGCTTGGAGTACATAGCCAACTTTGACTTTAGACCCTCTGTTGATCATGTGACTGGTTTGTTAGCATCGCTAGAGGTGCGGCCTACTCTTTTGGACTCAATAGGAACCGCGCAACGTGAAGACCCTCAGCTAGTTGATGTGATGGATAAACTAATTAGGGGTGAGACTTCTAGTAACCTCAATAGATACTTCATCAATGATAAGGGTTAGTTGAGGCGGTATGGAAGGCTATGCGTCCCACAAGCAAGGGATTTGGTGAAGAAGGTTCTTGAAGAGGCACACCATTCCAAGTTGACCATACATCCAGGTGGAGACAATATGTATAAAGAAGTAAAAAGGGTTTTCTTTTGGAATGGCATGAAAAGGGATGTAGTTGAATTCTTCTCTAAGTGCTTAGTATGCCAGCAAGTCAAGGTGGAGCAAAAGGAGCCTGGTGGTTTGCTTCATCCTCTAGAGGTCCCACAGTGGAAATGGGGTAGCATTTCGATGGACTTTGTTGATGGGCTGCCTAGGTTAAGAAGGGGCAATACCAGTATTTGGGTAATAGTGGAAAGGCTCATAAAAAGCGCTCACTTTATACCCGTTAAAAGTAGAAGGACAGCCTCATCTTTAGCATCCATATATCTTAAAGAGATAGTTCGACTCCATGGGATACCCTCCAGTATAGTGAGTGATCGAGATCCTATCATTACGAGCGAGTTTTTGAAGAGCTTGCAAGAGGCTGTAGGCACACAGCTATGCTTAAGCACGGCCTATCACCTCCAAACTGATTGTCAGACGGAAAGGGTGAACAGAGTATTAGAGGACTTCTTGAGATTATGCATTCTTTACTTTGGAGGAACATGGGAGAATCATCTTCCTTTGGTGGAGTTTGCCTACAACAATAGCTACCAAGCCACCATAGGCATGGCACCCTTCAAAGCTTTATATGAAAGACCATGCCGATCACCAACTTGTTGGTGGGAGTCTACAGACAATCTCATACTTGGACCAGATATGATTAGAGAAACTTCAGAGAAAGTGGACTTGATAAGAAGAAGAATGAAGACTGTCCAAGATAGACAGAAGTCCTACGCAAATAAAAGAAGGACCGACCTTGAGTTTGAGGTTGGAGATAGGGTTTTCCTTAAAGTATCTCCTTTAAGGAACTTCGTTCGCTTTGGATCTGCAGGAAAGTTGGCACCAAGATTTGTAGGGTCGTTTCCTATCATTGAAAAGATTGGAAAGTTGGCTTACAGAGTAGAGCTGCCCGAAAGATTGGCTGGAGTTCATAATGTCTTTCATGTTTCTCACCTACGGAAGTGCTTACATGAGTCTGTGAAAGTGGTGGAACCAAGCATACTAGAGGAAGTAGAAGTAGAACGAGAGGCGACTATGAGAAGAGTTCCAACTCGTATCTTGGGTACAGAAGTCAAAAAGCTACGCAACCGCGAAGTCAAACTTGTTAAAGTTCAATGGAGTGACGCTGAGGAAGAAGCGACTTGGGAGACTGAGGCCAAGATACGCGCGACCTACCCTTTTATTTTTGAGGGTACATCTTTGATCTCTTTTTCCTTAAGTTTATTCATGCTCGTATCTATCTTTTTCTTAAGTATTTCCTCAGTGCTATTCTTGATCCTTAGGTAGAAACCAATGGATGTAAACATGTATTTGAAACATGTTATGATTGATGGTTGCAAGTGGTTGCAAGTGATTGCTAGTGGTTGCTCGTGGATGCATATACACACACATTAGGTGTTAGATCAGCTCAGTCACTTTCATATTGCATATGCACATATGTACTTGTATATGATTGAAACTTGATGTGTTATCAAGTGGATGTTGCATTTGTATGGATGATTGTGCACTCATGTAGATAACATGATTAGGGATGATTGCATACATAATGGACTCATGGCACCGACATAACTTGCATTAAGGAGGTCAACTGAATAAGTAGACCGCTTGATTTTGCATTAGATAAGGACATGTACACACACTATGCATATGATCATGAAGCATTAGAATTCTTTTTAAGGATAATGGACGCCTGTAATTGATTGATGAGTAGATGGACGATTGGATGGTAGGATATACGTTCTTCTCGACTCGAAGATTTCGGGGACGAAATCCTTTAAGGAGGGGAAAATGTAACACCCCGTGTTTTCTGTAATCATTATAGTAACGAATTAAAGAATAATTAATTACAAATGCGAGAATTAAGGGAAACGGGTTACGCCATTGCGTTCTTCTCGGAATTCTACTTGAGATAGAGTCCGAGTTTGCGTAAATCGAACTTCGTATGAAGGAGTTATGACCTTCAGAAGATTCAAGAATTTAAATAATAAAACCAGCCCGAAATTCAAATTCAAGTTTCAAAATTCAAAAATCCCGGAGCAGGCTGGGCGGGAAATTTCCCGCTCAGAAATCAGGTCGACCAGGGGGTCGACCTAGGGGTCGACCTGGGGGTCGACCTCCCCCTTGGGCCAGATCTAAAACCTGACGTGTTCCTTTGTGTGACAATTCTCTGAGTCATAAGGGATTGTGTGGCAAATTATGGTTAGTTCTCTTAGGTTTGAATGGCTATGATTGGCCATAGGTTGATCTAACGGCTCCTATTAAATCAAACTTCTATATAAGCAACCTAAATCTAAACCCTAAGCCACATAAAAATATTCCTAGAGCTGTCATGCTGTCAATACTCAAGCTAGAGTAGCCGCCATTCTCCTTCAACTAGAAATTAAGTTAGAAAATGCAAATCAAATCTAATTCAACTAAGAGAATTCAACGTCTACAACAAAGGAGAGCTATTCAGTTTCAGAATACAGATCCCAGAACACAAGACTAGTCTCCTTTTTGTAAGTCCAGTTATCATTTAAACCTAAATGATATTAGAATCATGACTAAATAACTGGATGTAGAACAACGCCTAACGTAAATTTATGTCTATCCGTTTGTTAAAACTGAATTGATTAAGACTATGACTCTTATCATGTTAAGGTTGTGATCATGTTGTATGTAAATTGATGATAAAACTACCATGTTAGATGCTTGGCAATGAACTACTATGTTGTATAATTTGACAATGACATATCACATTGTATAATTTGGCGATGACATATCATGATTGTATAATTTGGCAATGACATATCATGTCGTATAATTTGGCGATGACATATCATGATTTGTTTAATTTGGCGATGACATATCATGTTGTATAATTTTGTGATGACACCTATTTATTGTATGTCAATTTGGGAATTTTTGTTATGTTTATGCAAGTTCAACTATGATCACATATATGATCAGAACTACATGCTAATATGATTAGGTTTATGTTAAAGTTGATCCCACTCAATTTGCAAGTTCATCACTACATGCCTAATTTAATTTTATGTAGTTCTATGTAAAACACCAGTTTACGATTCAAGTTGAGTAGATCTAAATTTGCAAGTTCACAATTAAATGTATATTGTTTTATGCCAAATTCATATGACATATGTGTAGTTAGGTCCATATTTTATGATGTTGGAATATTACATGTTCCTCTTTTTCCCCTTTGTGCATGAGTTAGGCTATGTAGCGAGCCTAACGTTTTATGTGACTTATGCAAACGTTTAACAGGGGTAACATTGGGGAAAAACATGAAATTACATATAATTGGCACATTTGGCTCATAAACATGTAAATGGTTTATGTCATAAAGTGGTATAAATTTTTTTACCTAAAAATTATGAATTTGATTTAAAGGGAAAGTGGGGCTTGACTTGAATGACAATAAATTTACATATAAAGAATGATAATAATTTACATATAAACATAAGAGGTAAATATGTAAATTTAGAAAAGACGAATATGCCTAACCCGAGGTTAGATTGAGTTACGGTGTAAGACTGCCCGGAACCGCCCGACACATCCAGCAACCGTAATAATATATATCTAATGTGAGAGGTTAGTGCATTGAGCCCAAAAGAACACGAGGTTAGACTGAATTGCAATGTAAAACTGCCCGGACCCGACCGGCACATCCAGTGACCCCAACAATACCTGTCTAATGTGAGTGGTTGGTGCTTTAATGAATGAATTAAAGCTAAGTCAGGAATGGTAGGGTTAAGTTAGTTAAGGCAACACTTAACCAGTACAACATGTTAACTAAACTGATGGGTGGGGTTAGGTTAACTTGGACACTTAACCAATTTAACATTTTGATTAGGAAAACCCTAGTAACGGGGACCCATTTCAGCAGTAAACCACATAGATGTATCATGGTACCATGAACTAGGCAGGGTGGGGCACGATTACTGGATTGATTATAAGTGGTCAAAACGACGACGGTTGGTGCGTCAGTGTAGGTTCCGACGGAGTGCGAGCATGCACGTACTCCGAAGTGGAAAAAGCAGGCACTGGGCATCAGTAGTTATACACTGTGCATCTTCAATCGTTTCGGGTTGCCACCATAGGATTTGATACACCCCATGGTGGGACCAGCACAGGTATCTACAATCGAGCGGGCCGTATGACACAAGTAGTAAATGTGTGCGAGTAGGAGCCGATCGATAAAAAGGGATCACTGGGTTTAAACTCATGATGATGGTTGAAATATCTAGTGGGTGCAGAGAATATAGATATAAGTGCGATAGTATGATTAGTTTACCTTGCCTTGTTTATCTTACCTTATCCTATGTTACCTTATTTCTTTGTTATTGTCCTGCGTCTAGTTTATTCATGTCAAGGTTCTCTTACCAGTTACATGCTGAATAATCACTGGACTTACCAGACTTATGTCTAACCCATTTTTCTTTTGCTCTCTTTTCTTCTGTTCCCCCTCCCCCTCAGGTAGTCAGGAAGGGAATAGATCAGCTTAATTTGGACCGTTCATCTTTCCAAGCTTGAAGACTCTATGATGTATGGCTTGGAACCTCTTATCTTTTTTTTTTGTCTTTGGACACACTACCACTTGGGGATTTATGCGGTTTTATTAGTGTTTTATGCTTCTTTATGTTATAATCAAGACAGAGATTTTGATGTAATGATTTGGAAGTTGTTTTGAGACAATTTGTTGTAATGTTTCTTGTTATGAACCATGTATGAAATAAATTTGGTTTTTCTGCTGCTTATATATGTATGTCTTGTAAATTATCTGTGTCTTTTATCCATAATGCTCCACCAAAGTTAAGGCATTCCCTTTGTGAGTGACCTTAACGGAGGTGGGGTGCTTTAGGCGAGCCGATCGGGTCGTTGTGGTAGGTCACGAACCGGGTCTGGATGTCCATCACGAGCCGGATCTTGGTGTGGAGCGGGAGCTTGCATTCTAGTATCCGTTTGAACATGAGCTGAAATAGGTCGATCCTGACCATTTCCAAGAGTAAGGGGGTTGCCACCGAGTCCTATGCACGAGCCACTTCAGTGGCTTTATTTCCAGTGCGTTGATCGTTGCTCAGCCTTCCATCCATCCGAGCAAAGAATCCATCGATCATCTCCTGTTGCTTCCTGAGGAGATCATCTTTCTTTGCCATTTGATCTCTAAATTCAGCAAGAATGCCGTCCATTTCTTCTCGAGTCAAGGATGCTGATGGGTTTTCATGAGAGGAAGCTTCCTGCCTTGCGTCGTTTCTCGTGCCTTCGGCCTAAGCACCTTCAATATGGGAGAAAGTTCCATCCTTCTTTCTTTTAACCATTGATCCAATAGCCAAGCAAATCGATTCCTTTAGAGCTAGAAATTGAAGTAGTCGTGTGCCCCCCTACCTGGCGCGCCAAAATGTTAGACCACAAAATGGCACTAACACCCAAATACAGATCACAGATCACAAAATGCAAAAAATGAAAAACAAGAGGAGGCACACGAAGTTTTTATAGTGGTTCGGCTGTAGATGTAGCCTACATCCACTTTATAGTCTTATTGTTATACTGACAGATTACAAGAATCAGTTACATGCAGACACACAATCCGTGTGTTAATTGAGATTACAAGAGCAGAATTTAGATGTAAGAAGGTGCAAAATCCTCGCACTCAGCAATGGTGGAAGCCGTAGAGATGTAGGAGAAAGGCCTTAGCCAAAAGTCAGAGAGAATCCCCTTAAAATTCCATGTAGAGATGTATTTGCAGCTGTACGAGGGCTTCTGGGTTGATCGGTTCGTGATGGGGTATGTGGCACCCGATCCGGGAAAGTAAGAGCGTGAGTAGCCTTGAGAACAGGTCAAAATTGAGTGCTGTTGATGTTATGGTACAGGCGGTTCGTGATCCCTATATGCCCCACGATCGGGTCGTGGTCCAAGGGAAAGTCACGAACCGAGTCGATTGCAAGCTGGAGTGAGAAGCTGGGATGATGAACCTGCGAGCGAGTCGTGGTCCATAGGTTGACCACGAACAGGTCGTGATCAATATACGCTCCACGATCCAGGATGCTCCACGAGGTGAGGAGGCTTCACGAACCGAGGAGTGGAGGCGAGCCGATGTCTGGTCCCATGTTCCGGTCCATATTCTGAACTTTCTGATGTTTCGTCACTTCATCCAAGTGATTGCCAGTCGATACCTCTACACGCGTACACGAAAACGGGCATAACTTTCAAACCGTAAGTCCGATTGAGCCAAACGAAAGCTCAACTTGAAGCTAACTCAGAGGGATACAAGAGTTAAAGAGCTGAGCTTTGTAATTTCTGTTTTCGGGCCCTAAAGTGGTCGTCTGATAGGAGTTTCGGGCCTGTTTATGTTGATGATGTGATTTCGACCAAACCGTTTCTTGTTTGTTGACGATTTTCTCAGTGCTTGAGCGCGATGCTATCCAGAAATTCCGTGTGTGACACCTTTTACCAAAAAGTGTGTTGACAGAGCCATATATTCGAAATTGTTGCATACGTATATGCACTTATTTCAGTTATGCATATGTGTTAACTTTTATGCATATATGTATGCATGTAATACAGAATAAATGCATACATGTATGCATATATTTTTGGCCATGCATATCAGTTCATATTTATTTGCATACACCTATGCAAGTTTAAAGAATAAATGAATACAGTATGCAACAACCCCTAGGCATGCATGTCAGTTCGTGTTTATTTGCATACATTTATGCAATAAAACTGAATAGTTGCATACATGTTTGCAAGAATTCATGTAGATTTTCAGTGTAAACTGCTTCATGAATTATTGCATACATGTATGCAACTATTAAGTTTAATTGCATATAAGTATGCATTTTTTTTAAATCTTCTAGGAATATTTGCAATTTCTTGAATTTTTTTATATAGCAGCGCACAATTTCCTTTAGAAAACACGTAACAAGCAAAGTAGGGATTCTCTTTAAATAACAAAATTGGGGAGGATGTAATTTTTATTTTCAAACATAATAAGGACGTACCACTAATTTTCACTTTATAAAATAGCCCAATAGACGGAATTTTAACCTATAATTGGTATTTACTATTTAATTCAAGATTTATTGGATTTAACGTGTCCATATTTCTATATAGGAATAATATATTTACGTTTACAGTGAATAATGGTTTAAAAGCAAACGGTTTGCAAATTGGAATGCTTATAAAGGGAATTGGTGATGTTTTGGAAGTGATAAATTCAAAAGTGAATTTAGAAATTGAGGTTGACCTGAAATGATAAATTATTCCTAAATTCGGAACATTAATCGGATAGAAATTATTTGAAGGAGAGTTAGATGTTGAATTTAGGAAATACTATTTACTTTCCGTTTTAAATGAAGATTATTTATTTAATTAATGGATTAAATATTATTTATTTATTCAAAATAACGAATCAAAGTTATATTTCAAATTTAAATATTTTGAAAATAGGGATTATAATGCTATCGTTATAATTAATATTCTCCGTAAAAAGAAGTAGATTCATAAACCGAATCCGAGAGTTACATAAGCAATAATTTGATAAGAAATTAAGAAAAGGGATTTAGGGAATTAGAAACTGACTGGAGACTAGTTAAGTTGAACGGCTTTCTAAGTGTCGATCTGATGTTGATGTTGTTGTATATAACGTTGTTGCATACACAATTATATGATTTTTGTTTGATGATAACAACCAAATAAATATTATTTTAAATGTGTTTGTTATTGTAATGTTATTCTGTGTCACAGGCAGAAATATAATATTTATATTTCAGTAAAGTACTACTGGACAATAATTTAAATTATTCAAATAGTATTTTATTAAATATAAATTTTTATTTCAACATTTCAAACAGTACAAGTTTTATACTCCACTATTTGTACATTTAACTGATATACATTACAGTACATACAAGTTCCTCACTACAACACTCTATCACTAAGTCTACAAAATTTCCAAATATACATTATTTCACTATTACACACACTGACACTGCTTCATCTTTAGTCTTCTGTCTTCATTGTCAGTCCAATCCTCTACTTACTTGTCACAAACAGAAACACACACAGTAATCTTGAACAGAAATAATTTTATATTCTAGGAAATATTATTATTTTTAAAAATTTGCCTCAGAATTTTGGTGTGTTTCTCATCATTTTTCATGACTTGATCTAATTTATATGTATCCAACTGTGATCAGCCTCAACTCACTACACTGGTTTGCTGATCAGAACCAGCTGATTCTAAACAGTCACAACACAGTGCAGCAGTCTACTGATAAATAAATTTCACGTGCGCGATATATGTATACACACACTGCTGTGTATATATATACACATATGTACAGGTGAATAAGGTGATACATGCACGAGTAAATGGTGCAACAAGAAGACAGTGCACAAAGTTAATCATGGTCGAGCAAGGGGATGAGCATATGTGAGTCAAGCATGTCAACAAGTCGAACCATGCATAATTCAATGGTCAATGCAGCAATGGGTAAACATGCAAAGTAATGTGGCAACTTCACTTTGTCAAGCAAAACAAAGTCACAATCATGGTCGAGCCATACACAAATGCAGCATCAAGCAACTCAATGGTGCATAAATAATGAGCTAAGCCAGAAAAATCAAGTGGTACAAATGCACGAACTATGAAATACAACTCAATTTCAACATGATCAAATGAAATGGCACGAAACAAACAAAAGAATTGGATAGTGAACTACAATGATTAAACAAGGGGCAGGTGGAACTATATCAGGTGCAATGTTGAATAACACAAGCAAATACATAGAGCAAGTGAGCATAGACAATGTGGATCAGTATTCATAGTCAAGGATATCGAGTGCAAATTTGGGTACATCATCATAAATATATAAACAACTGAAAAGGTGTACATGAGCAAGACAGCATACACACATGGTGCAAAGAATTGTGCACAAGGCAAAGTGAAGCCAATACAGCATGACTCAACAACAATGGATCAGAGATGAGGTAAATTGTTTTCAAGAAGACAGCAACTCAATTATGTAAACAATTTAAGGCAACAATTAACATGTATGTAAATATATGTGATTGCATACACATGAGCATACACAAGAGGAAGTGGCATAGTGTACATAGTAGTTCGAGCAATGTCAGCTACATGTTGGGTACATCTTTTCTATGCACTCAAGAAGGCATAGTGGGACATTACACAACAATCCAACAATGTATTGATCAATCAAATGGGTTCACAAAATCAAACAAGAAACATGTTCACTTTAGCATGCAATGTATGGTCAAGCATTTACAAGTGACACAGTAATGAACATAGGAGTTTCTGTTTATGGAAATTGCAAATTGGTTTCCAAAAATCCAATTTATACAAATCAGTGCAAGGAAATCACAGTGGAGAAATACAGAGAAATCATGCATGTATGTCTTCAAAATTAATCGGGCAAGAGATCAGTTTTCAAATGAAAACTTATTTCCAGCTTTTAATCATGGTGAATATTTAGCAAGAAGAAATCAGTGGAGTCACATGAATGTGGAGAATTATTCATGCAACAAATCAGAGAGTCAAAGTTGGCAAGAAATATGGTTTAAATGCTTACAGAAATGCATGAGAAATTTTGGGCAAGAATTTTTAGCAACATTTTTTTTAAGGGCTGAAAACAGGAACTGAGAATCAATCAGCTGATTCAAGTGGAGGAAATTAAATTTCAAAATCTTTCCAGATTTAAACAAATCAAGGCTTTTTTACAAAGTCAATGTTTCTAGAAATCACACAAATTTTTTAGGTCAATTTAATTTATTCATGGCAATAATTTTTTCTTCACTGTTAAGTAATCAAACAGATTCATTGATAATCTAATATCAAGACTATGTCCATCTCGAAAATCACGGCAACAAGCAAAAGTGGAAACGAGTACAAATCAGGCCAAGTCATCATTCAAGAAATTAGAGCATTAATAGGATTATGTAATCCTATATAGAGCACCATTCATCACTGGCTATTATCTACCAAAACCAAGAGCATAATCGAGAAGTAAAACTTAGAGAAAACTCACAACTTTTTCCATCGTTTTCGATCAAGCAAATTCCAAATTGAAGCATCAGAAAGAAATAGCGAATTCAAGCATCAAAGAACGTCATTCCATCAAGCATCGAAATCCATTTGGGGTTTCAAATCAGAAAACCCTAGAATTTCCCAATCGCCTGCCGCCATTTCAAATTTCCACGAAGAAAATAAAGTGGATTGGATAAAATGAAACACAGGTGCATCATTTTCAAATGGTCCGGCCTACATAGAGAATAAAGCGAGAATTAGCTTCTTTATAAACTAGGGTTTCATTTATTGTTTTAGTATTTTTGGTATTTGAAAATCAAGCGAATAGTTTTTTTAGTGTGTGTAAAAAACTAGGGAATCCAGTTAGGGTGTTAACTGGCAGTTTACTAGAGTCTGTAAAACTAGGGGAAAATATGATCTAGGGGATTAGATCAGTCCAGGGTTTTGAGCGTAGGATTAGAATAGGAGCGAGGGGTTCGAAAGTTTACATGGTCTTGTAAGCGGTATCTGTTCTTTTACCTAGTAGAAACCTTAGGAATGCAGCAATAGGCAGGGTTTTGCCAAAGCTGGGTATATCTCGTGTTATTTACTTTCAATTTATTTTCTGCTGCATTCTGTGATCTGTGATATTTTTTTAAATATCCCGTAAAACTGCAATAAACCCTATTCACTCACCCTTAGGGTTAATCTAGATCCAACAGATTTCAGCCTTCGGGGTTGATATTTAGGGAGTTGTTATCTTACTAGTTTACGACTAAGGAGTAATTGATGTAGAAGAGTAATGATCCATGAATAAAAAATGGAAATGTTTTACGATGATTAAAAAGAAATATTTTGTGGAATATATAAAATAAATAGTTTAAAATAGATGAAAACGTTTTCCAAGAATCGTGAGAGGCTAAATGAGTTAGGGAAATATTTGGGTAAAAGATATTAAAGGGAAATTGGGAAATGAAATAATTATTGATAAACAAAATGGGTTCGGTGTTGATTGATGATTGGTCGATAAATTTCCATTTGGAAATAAGATCGTTGATTGTATGGACGTTTTCCTTTGATAGTTAAATCCCCGACTATTAAAGTTTTTGGCCTTTTTCCATTATCAATACGGAGATACCGGGATCAGATTTATTATCTGAAAACCACTCCTCATGGGCATTAACATTGATAATCAAATATGATGAAGATAATTGAAGATGGAGTTTATGCAAGGGTTTCTCTGGCAATCTAGGTTGAAATTTCCTAAGATGGATTTACAGAATGGTACCTTCGGTTTGTCCAGACCCAGGACAACTTGAATAGATGAATGTCTAACAGAGTATATCTAATAGATCACGTAAGTTGATTGCTTCAAACGTATTTATGTTGGTGGCAGAAAAATTCGTTTCTCTTAGCCTTATACCCGTGGAATTTTTGGGGAAAACAATTTGTGATTTGGCGGGTTTGACGATGTGGCATTCAAAGGAAATGAAGATGTGATCTGACAAAAGATACGTTATGAACTCAAGTCTCATCAACGAGGAAATGACAAAAATCGGGCAGGTAGCATGGCTAAGTGGGTCGCTCCCAATTATGGTATATTTTCACCTTCTAAAGAATATTCATTTTGTTACTTTTTTCTATTCTGTATCTCCTGGGAATGGTTATGTTGGTATACCAGCCGTAGGGTGACAATATATTTGGAACATTCAAGCAAAACGAATGGTCATCCATGTGTGGCCTATTGCAAGATGTTCTTGTTGAACTCCAGTGTATCCCCTCTAGAGTACACTGATTGGAAGTTGATCCCATACCTTGTCATAGTGGGAAATCCATTTTCCAATAAGAGCCCACGGTTTTTTATTTTATATTATATATGTAGAGCATGAGATGTAAACGTTCTGCTAGATGGTTATTTACTTGTATTAGACATTATTATAATATCAGAAAAGTATTGATTTTTAAAATTGTTTTGGGTTACCGTAAGGGATCGGTCTTACGATTATTTTTTCTTTTTGAAAAGGATTTTTAAAAGTTAAACCAAATGGTTGGAGTTTATTCACACCATTCTGATGATTGAGCTAGAGTTTATTTTGTTTTGTTTTACCCTGAACTCTTGGGTGCTCAAATTTGTACGAGCAGTCAAGTAGTCAGGATTTAACAGACATACTTGAAGGAGCTTGGATCATGATGCTTTAACATTTAATATACATATAGTTTATTTCCATTGTGATGTTATGAGTTGTACTCTGAAATGGTATGTATATATAGTTATAAGTTTGTATTTCAAAAGTTATGTTATATAATATATTTTATTCATTCCGCTATGAGATTCGCGTTTACTCTGATTTTGTTCTATTGTGATCTTCTTCTTCTATTCTAGCTTTCTTTCTTTCTATTTCTAACCTTCTAACTTCGTTCTATTAATGATCTGCTATTTCCGATGCTTTAATAGTCAACATGGTGTTTTATATTGATTTTCGGGGTCGAAAATTTTTGGATCGTTACACATACTTAGCCATATTAAAATATAATTGCACACGTAATATAGGATAAGGGGCTTCACTGCTTACTGTTCATCGCCTCCAACATTTTCCTGCATATATATTCAAGCCCTTCACTATTCTTTCACGCCTGCGCCACCATTTACACACAAATCCTCATCGCATCCACCACCAGACCACTGACTTCCACGACACCTATCCCTAGTGCTGCTCCATCTCGCTGCATCATATCTCACCACGTCCCCATGCATCATAACTGCACACACCCACCATCCCCATGTGGTGCACCACGCTTCCAGTCAGACTACACCAACCTCCTTGCGAACACCTCCGCTACCTCACTTTCATTCAACAGACTCTCTCACATTGAGATTTGACTGAGCCAACCTCACTACTTTGAATTACACATGTCCCCCCACGTATGTAAATTGTCTATAACCAAAACTCCACTTCGAACGCTACCTAACCCCTCCAGCATAATGTGCTGACTTGCATGACCCATCTACCCTCACTAATCAGAAACCCCCCTCCAACGCCGACACTTCAAATCAATGCTCCGCTCTGGCTGCACATGTTGGCCACCTATACGCGACAGAGTTGAGTGATCTTTTGGGTTTCAAACATATGCAGGCATGCATGTTCTTTTGCAAAAGTGAAGAGGAACGTGTTCATTGAATCAAAAAGGAGAGAATTTAGTTGTGGGAAGAAAAGAAAAATGGCACGAAAGGCTGATGGGTGGTAATAAGCTATATATACACACACACAAGAGTTTTAGGATATGAACAACGTTAAATAATATACATACAAGTAGGTTAGAATATGGGGCGGCATTGTGTTTTCCATTAAGTATCTGTGTTCGCGTTTTCAATTCAATAGCCCTATTCTTTTTAACTAGTAATGTATGTGTTTGTGTACAGCTAGCTTAGGGTAGGTGATATATGACTTGGGACTTAAGTAATAAGATGGATATGTACTTGATTGAACTCTATAGGCTGCATGCATTTATTAGTTTAAAATTAAGCTTAGGCTTTAAGTTTTCTTTCTACTACTATATTAAATTTTACCGTTAACCGCCGCTTACTGTAACCGTTAAATTTGTACTATCACACACAAACTGCAGACACGATGGAAACGGACACACCACTACGTCTTGGCGTTCCAGTCCCCATGAAATTTGTTTCGTTGAAAACCGACTTCGTTTGCACAACGATGTTATTTTAATTTCAATTTATTTATCGGTTCACCTTTTAAATTGCACACACAGATAAAACCACTCCAGTTGGCTCCAAACTAGAAATCTAGCAATAACTAGCTATGCGTATCCCAATAAAATTTGTTTCATTGAAAACGGAGGTCGTTTGAAAAGAAAACTATTTTTAAGGTCTATATAATATTGATTAAATAAAAAACAATTCAATTAAAATTAATAATAAATTATATATCTCCAAATGAAATCTTATATAACTTCACAATAAACCAGTGTACATTTTAAACTCAATATTTAAAATCCCAAGTTAACTGATATTTATATTATATAAAAGAATTCCTATTTAATTTATACAATAAACGTTAACGTTTATTAGCGATTCCGTACCGACTATTCAATAATTTAAATTGGACATAACTCACAATCTCTATAATACGAAATCTCCATTTTTATCTTTCATTAGAAAATTATAATCAAATAGACTCAAACACTTCAGGTTTCACAGAATTCCGACTTATATCGGATTCTGCATACTCATTTGAAGTTCAAATCGTAAATTACGAACTATTGGGACGCTTCGAGTTTGTTTTATAATTATACAAAAATTATATGTTCGAACTTCGTTATATAAACGAATTATATGTTATAAATCCATTTCAAATTCCAAATCAATATTAAAAAACATGAATTAAATTAAATATCTGACAATAAAAAATATGGGATGTTACATTCATTCCCCCTTAAAAGAATTTCATCCTCGAAGCTAAGGTAGGGAAAAGGTTACGAATCCCATTAATTTTCCAAAAATCCAATTTATTTTAAATTGGAAACCAATTCTTTCAACTATTTTATTAAACCATTAGTGAATATATTCAACCAATCTAACACACAATCAACAACCAATTAATAACCAATACACAACCAACTTAATCAAACCAATCAATTTATATTTAATTTAGTTCCAATATCCATTGTTAATTTCATTTAATCAAGTTAAGTTTAAATTTCATTTCACCATTCCAATTCTGATTTTTTTCAAAGATCATTCATTATGCTCTTATTTAACTTGGCTCCATATTATATTCTGAATCATTCAATATCATTTACTAATATGAAAAATCTTCATGTTATATTAAACCATTCCATATTTTAAATCCAATTTGAATTCCATTCAAAACAACCAAACAAAACAATATCTCAATAATTTGATAAAATTATTTTCTATTTGTACAAAATATAATTTGGGTAAAATTATTTCATTTACCCTCTTTACAAAACAATATCGTGTCAAATGCTAGTTCAAAATTGAACCGATTAAATAACACCATATAAAAAAGTTATATAAAATTTACAAATACGCTCTCTTATATATATACACTCAAACTCATTCTCGGGTATTGTTAACCCCCTCTGTATCGAGTTACGCTACAGAGCCAAGGTTATCATTGAACCTTATGCGCTGATACCACTGTAACGACCTGGAGAATTCAATGTCCGAATTTCGGCAACAATACATAAACTCGTATTACATTCCAAAATCCAAGATCGAAAACACCAGGTAGTTAATAGAAATAAATTAAAGGGTGAGATAAGAAAGAAATATTAGAATAGAAGAAGAAGAAGAAGAAGAAGAACACAACAGAATCAGAGTTTCACGTCGCAGCGGAACAAAATATAATATAGAAATAAACTTTTATTTAGAGCTTTACAACCATCAGAGTACATCAACACATCTGGACAGTTATAATAATTTGTCCTCATATACAACACATAGGGGAATAAATATTAATACGTCTAAACTTCTCCAACACATCTTCTGAACTTCATAGTGTCCAATAACCTGAACCTGTAAAACCCGGTCTAACCCGAGCATTACAAATGTCGAATCAGTCTGATGAACCAAAGTGATAAACCCACTAAGTTTATAAGCAACATCCAACTTGATTTTTACGTTAAACAAATCTTTTCAAGAAGAAAAGGATAAATCATAAGACTAGTCCATACATAAACACAAACGGCTTTTACCTTATAATAGCCCAAAATATTTTGAAATCATATATATATATATCTTCTGATATTATAATAGTGTCTAAATACAAATAAATATCAATCTAGTAGAACGCTTGCATCTCACGCTCCACATACATAGTATACAATCAAAACTTCGGGCTCTTATTAGAGATTGGATTCCGACTATGAGAAGGTATAGAACCACCTTCCGATAGTGTAACGACCCAGAAAATCTGAACCAATTAAAATTTTTAAATTGGCTAAAATAATGGATTTTAAATATTTAAAATAAATATTTTAAATAATGGTGATGAAAAGTGAGTTTGAATTGACAATTGAAAACGAATATAATTAATTCTAATTATAAACAAGGCCTGAAATGGCGCTGCAGTTTCAACGATTGAATTCAAACTTTGTCAGACTGTACCGGGTGCAAAACAAAACGGATTTGAGTGAAACTAAAAATATTTAAATCTGTTAGCGAATACCTTTCTAACGAATCTGAAAAATCGAAGTTTAATAGCGGAAAGCAAAAGTTATGGCCAAATGAATTTTCACAAAGGTCGCTATGGAATTTATATAGCCCGTGAAATTGGCCATTTTGCAAACGACCTCGGAATTCGACGAAACCACTTTTGTTGGATCCGGGATGTGAAGTTATTGCTAGGTTTCAAATTTGATAATTTTTTAAGCTAATATGTGAGCGTGGCAAAGGAAAACGTGTTTTGGTCAATTACAGTTAAATTGGATCGACCAGAAATGGGCCTTTTTGCAAACGATCTCAGAATTCGATGAAACTAGTTTTGTTGGGACCGTATCGTCAAAACATAGCTAGATTTATTTTTCTGGAATTTTTTGAATCAGTTTGTGGCCTTGGAAAATTGAAATGTACGTTCAAATCAAATATTGAATGTTCTATATTTTAATTTGAAGGAAAACTGACTAAAACAGTCGAATGGGCCTTCGAAACATATCCCATTGTGTTCGGAATGGGGGTAAAACGCTAGGGATGACAGTCGTTGGGTTTGAATTGGTGTTCGTTTGTGAAAGAGGGTATTTTCGGATTTTTAAAACTTTATAAATAAAAAAAATATACTGGTCCATGTCAGACACCCCCCCCCCCCCCGCTATTCTCTCTCCCAAAATCGAATGACGGAAGTTATTCGCCACCTTCTCTCCTCGTTTTCTCCTCCTCCACGCAATAATAGCCAGTGCTCTAGTTAAGCTTTTTGTAGATCTTCCTGAGCTCTTCAAATCCATAGCAGCTGGAGAATTTATCTTGTAGTATATTGGGAGAACCACCTCGCCAAAGTTGGCGACTTCAGGCCGCCGCCCCTTCTGCTAGACGCCATCGAACTGACCATCTCGGGTGGCGCCGAGGAGCCTGCTCCATCCCCTTCGACACTGTATATCCTGATCAACCTGCAGCTACACGGATTGGGAGTAAATTGGTGACCTAGTTTTGAATCAAAATAGGAGGTAACGGCGGTGTATATTTTAAATCAGTTTTAACACTTTTAAACCGTTGCAAACTAGTAAAAATCATATCTTTTTCGTTTCTTGTCGAAATTCAGTGAAACAAGAGACAATGGACTCGTGTGGACGACTTCTACATTCTAGAAGAGACCGAATATTTTTCTGAGCCTTCTACTATTTTTGGTGGAGTGGAGCCCAATGTGAGATTTCTAATTTATAAACGACGATGTATAAATTATATAGTCGATGTATGGGTTATATAAGCGTTGTACACCTCATGTATAAGCGTTGTATAAGTTGTACATTCGATGTATAAGTTATATATATGCGTTGTAAAAATTATATATGTGTTGAAATGGAAGTGAACTGCTATATATATATATATATATATATATATATATATATATATATATATATATACGCCCCTCGTCCACATACCATGGACGATATTTATTGGTTGTGATTGGTGTGAAAATTGATTGATAACGAATGGTTGATTGGAATTGTTTGTGGTTGATATTGATTGGTTGTGGTTGAAAAATACCCGTTTGTGGTTGAGAAATATTTGGTTGAAACCACATAGGATTAGTTTGTGGAAATGAAATAAATATACATGCCGCCTGCGTGCGAACTAGATGCATGATTCCCCATTGTCAAAAACCGCGAGGTTTTAAGGTAGAACGAGGAGCCGTACTAGGGACGGTCCCGGTTTTAACTACCCTGCCGTTATGCCGCCGAAATTTTGAATAATATTCATGTGTTTGAATTATTTTCATTTGTTGAAACTATATTTATTCGTTGAATAGAAAACCTCCAGGTGTGGAAATGATATTCATTTGTTGAGTTGAAATTCATGTGTTGAATGGTATTCATATTTTGAAATAAATTGTTTTATAATAAAAATCACATTTTTATCAACTATACGAACTATATAAAATAATCTTGTTTTATAATAAAAATCACATTTTTATCATCTATACGAACTATATAAAATAATCTTGTTTTCAAAGAAATTGTTTTATAATAAAAATCCTATTTTTATTACCTATATGAACTATATAAAATAATAGTGTTTTGAAACAAATTGTTTTACAATAAAAATCACATTTTTATTATATACATGAGTTGTCAAATATAGTGAAGTGTGGAAATAGAAGACAGTTTGATAAAAAATATCATTTTTATCAAAAGTATGAAATTCATATGGTTTTGAAATCGAAGAATCGATATATATATATTTAAATAGAATTGAAATATATCGAATAACGATGCTGTAGTTCGTATTTTGAAACCGTGATATCAAACGATTAGTACGGGAGATCCGACCATCGGATTTTCCTGAAATCGCAACCGTTGGGTTCGCTTTGGAAATATCTTTCCAACGGCACCAACTTTGTAAAAATCCAACGGTTGGATTGTCTGGAATGTTTAATTTAAATCTGAAGAAAAACAGCGCCAGAATCGATTATATTTATATATATATATATATATATTTTTAATCGAATAACGACGCTGTAGTTCATATTTTGAAATCGAAACTTCAAACGATTGTACCGGGAGATCCGACCGTCGGATTTTCCCGAAATTGGAACCGTTGGATTCATTTTGAAAAGATCTTTCTAATGATGTAAATTTTGTGAAGATCCAACGGTTAGATTTTCAGATATATGTAAATCAAATCTGAAGAAAACAGCGCCACGGTCGCGTTATGGCCCGAAGCGTCGTTTTGAATAAATTGGCTATTTTAAAATAAATAAAAATAGCGATAAATCATTATAAAATATTATAAACGATATGGATGTGAAATTTAGAAATTAACTGAAGGTTGGCTAAGTCGAATGGTTTCCTAGGTGTAACAACCCGAATTTTAATAACGTGTTAAGACAAGAATCAAGGCAGAATTAAATTATAAAATCTGAATCAAGGGAAACGGGTTGAGCCATTGCGTTCGTCTCGGAAAAATACGCGAAATAGAGTCTGAGTTTTCGAAAATCGGAGTCCGTATGACCCAGTTATGGCCCGTCAAAGTTTTCAGAAAAATTCAAGTTAAAAAAAAAAACAGTTCGAAATTCAAATCTGGAGCCAAACAGACTGGGCGGGAAAAATTCCCGCCCAAGCCCCAGGTCGACTGGGGTGTCGACTGGGGAGTCGACACGCCCAGGGGCAGGTCGACTGGGGAGTCGACACGCCCAGGGGCAGGTCGACTGCCCAGTCGACACGAGTGTCGACCTGGCCCAAAAAATCCATGTTGGGTCTGGTCTATTGGCCTATGACGGATTTTGAGGGTTCAGATCTATCCTAGGGTTAATCTAAGGGCCTAAACTACTCCTAATCTCTATAAAAACACCCTAGGACCTAACCTAAATCACTCAAAATCAATCTAACAACTAAGTGCTGCCAAAATCTATCTTGATCATGGCCTCCATCTCCAACTCCAAGGGCTTATGCATTCAAATCGGATTCAAATCAAAAGGTGCAAGCTTTCTACATCAAATCGTGGAAGTAGATCAACATTGCTATGCAAATTTCATGATGATTGTACGACAAGACGATTCATGCTCATAATCCCTTAGCCACGCTATGTAAGTTCTAGCTACTTGTAGATCTAAACGATAGTTCTAATGTGACATGGAATAAAATGCGATGAACATAAGTATGCTAGCCTATTTGAACCTTGTCGTGCCTCTTTTGCTTGAACCTATGATTTTGGGCTATGTTTAGTGACTAAATCAAGTTACTCATGTTGCATTGGACTTAGTTTGCCATGCAAGATTGAACCTTTATTTGTAGGATGTTGGCATGAACACTTGGAACCATTTTGACTTGTGAAATATGTACATGAATTTGACTTGGGGCTTATGCATGTAAAAGAACCCAAAACCCCTTATGATTTCATGTTTATGTAAGGCCAAACCCCTTATGATATTATGCATGTTTAAGGCCAAACCCCTTATGATACCGTGCATGTTTGTGGCCAATCCCTTTGTGACATCGTGCATGTTTTGAGGCCAATATGCAATATGCTAGTCATGTGAACACCTTTGCCTCAATTTTCACCATGTTTAACTTATGATTCATCTTTGCCATCTTGTACCCATCTTTGTCATATTATTCCAAATATGTTGATTCGCTTTCATGTGCGTTGGGGACACGTTTTGGGTAGTTTAGGCAAACTTGAAAATGGGCTATGAACTTGACATGGAATTACATGGAACATGTAATGATAATAAACGTGAATAGGACACGAAAACTTGACATGGGGTTACATGAAAACATAGACTTAAAAAGGGGTCTAAACTTGACATGAACATGACATGTAGAAAACATGAAAGTGGCCAACTCGAGGTTGGGTTGAGTTTGTAGCATAAATCTGCCCGGAACCGACCGGCTTAACTAGTGGCTACAAACAATAGGACCCAATGTGAGTAGTTGGTCATATCGCACTTAAAACCCGAGGTTAGACTAGGTTGTGGTGTAAAGCTACCCGGACCCGCCCGGCTTAACTAGTAACCACAACAAAGTCTAATGTGAGAGGTTGAGAGTGCATTAATTTACTTAATACCACATGATAAGGTTAATTAAATTTGGCTAATGACACTTAACCGATATGACATGAATGGGTAGGTTAAGTGAAACCGGACTTGATTTCTTAATGACACTTAACCGTAAAATACAGTTAGGGGAAGGGGTTGAGCTAATCCATATTTAACTAATCCGACTCGATAATTCAATGAGGTTAAGTTACCTACACTTAACTAATCTAAACACGGTAATTAGACGGAGTTAAGTTAACCTAGACTTAACTAATCTAAACACGGTAATTCGATGGGGTTAAGTTAAACACTTAAACAATCTAAACATGATAATTCAATGAGGTTAAGTAACCAATACTTAACCAATTAAGCATGATAATTTAATGAGGTTAAGTAACATATACTTAACCAATTATACATGATGATTTGATGAGGTTAAGTAACCTATACTTAACCAATCTAATATGAGAACTAGATAGGGTTAAGTCACAAGACCGTTTAAATATACTTAACCATTGTAATACGATTAGTGGATGGGGTTAAGCTAACCCATACTTAACCAATCCGACTCGATAATCCGATGGGGTTAAGATAATCTATGCTTAACCAATCTAACACGATAATCTTATAAGGTCAAGACAAACTAATACTTAACCAATCTGACTTGATAATTGAATAGGGTTAAGTCATGAGCTTCTTGGTATACTTAACCAACTTGTAGGGCTAAGTCTTGAGCTTAAATACTTAGCCAATCTTGACATGATTCGTAGGCGGGTTAGGTCATGAACTGGAATGACAACACTTAACCCATTAGACAAAACCCTAGTTCAGGGGACTAGGTGGAAAATCGTAGTTAACAAGGATAACGGGAAAGGGAACTAAGTGATAAGCCTTAGTTTAGGATAACTAAGTAATAATTCTTAGTCAAGGGATTTGGACTAGTTCACAGATAGATGAGTAACCCGATACGGTAGGTCATCGCTTAAACACACGAGGAGGAGCAAATTATCTAACTTAAATAAAGGCTCCAACAAACTGGGTGATGAAGCAGTAGCTTCGGGGGACGTGAGGGTACTCTTGGTATCCCTCTGTGAGGTTGCAGATGATCCGCCTGGGCTCACAGAGGTTAAGGTCTGCGGTAGAAGAACTAAGAGTATGCCTTGGTTGCTGTGCGAGCAACCTAAAGACGAGGATGGATTAGCGTGGAGCCGACGATACTTGATTTTTGCCCTGGATAGCGCGTTGTCGACTACCTACCATCTTTAGTCAATCGTGTACGTATACGGAAAGGCAGAGAACTCCCAACAGACCATATACTTGCTATCGAGTTATGGGTGAGGTTGGCCAATAGGTAAGTGGGGCATAGGGGGACGGAGTATAGTTCTCGTGCATGATTTTCTTGGATTGCCTTTCAGTAGTTGAGGGAGGGGTCACGTGGGACCATAGCCACGGATACAAAAAAGGACCTTGATATCTGCATTCGGCAGACGACTTAAAGCTCCCGACCGAGTCTCGTATTCCTTGATTTGCCCTGGCACGGGACTCGGATGGCACATTGGGATACATGTGCAGTTAGACATGGAAAAACGATTCATGATGCTTATGTGGGAAAAAGGGCGTGGTTGACGGGTAGCATAATCCCTAGTAGCCCTAGGTGGCTAAAACCCAAACTGAGATAAGACAACGTTCATTAGGTAGCATAATCCCTAGTGGTCCTAGGTGGCATAAATCCTAGGTGAACACGCGATAGTTCATGGTAAGAAAACATAACCAGATCAAGGGTAGCAGTCCAAAACAACTTCAAGGATAAAATGGTACTACGTGGAGGTTGTATAGATTTACATGGGAAAGCCCGTACGGCCTACGGCAAAGGACTGAACTTATACATGGAAAGAAACATACGAGTTAGGAAAACCTATGTACGCGATATATTAGGCTGACGTGGACCATTTCCTGACATTGGGCAAGGGACATTTTATAGTTAACACATAACACGGGTTGGGATACTAGTACGGGAGGTGCAGAGCAAATATACATGATAGATACCTCAGGATTTTATACTTGATAGAAACCTGACAATGTGATACCTTAGTTTATCTTGATACAGTAGTTCATCCTGTTATCTTGGTCTAGCTTATCTATCTTGTCATCATCCTTATGTTTACTTTCAGTTTATGCATGTCATGTTACCTTTACCTGTTTTTATGCTGGAAGTAGATAGGACTTACCAGTCTTTATGACTGACCCCGTTTTCTTTCGCCTCTTTGTCTTCCGTTCCCCCCCCCCCCAGGTTTTCAGGGAGGAAATACTGTCGTTTAGTTCGGACCTGTTACGTTGAAGGTCATCATGTATAGCTTGGTCTTCTCTTGGCTATGGCCGCTTCACCGCTTTATTTTAGGGAATAATTTATGAAAAGGTTTTATGCTTCTTTACTATTGCAAGACAGGTTTTGATGTATTCTGATGTAAAAGGCTTTAGACCTTATTTTATAAGGTAATGAAATTTGTTTTACTTCCGCTGTTTCATATATGTTCTGTCTTGTAATATTTCTGTGCATGTTTACCTTGATAATGCTTCACCAAACCTAGTGCATTCCCTTTGTGAGTGACCCTAGCGGAGGTGGGGTGTTACACTGGGTGTTGATCTGATGTTGGTTTCGGCCCTCGGGGTTAATATTTGGGAAATCGCTCTCTTACTGATTGACGGTTAGTGACTAATGAATTGGAATGATGTGTGTGTATGTTAGTGTTGCACTTGTTTATTATATACGCGAGTTGCTCAGAAAGACCGGGTTTATCCCATTCTGAATAACTGAATCGACGATAAGAAATCGAAGATAAAGACGGTGGTCGAAGACCGGAGATCTTCACCTCGTTTGGATGGTAACCGAGGTCCTGATCGGGAGGAATCCCGAAATACGGATAATGAGTGGTGATCGTCCAGGCGTACGTGGTGATCGATGGGTTTGCGAGGTATATAGTGCCTCCGGTTTCGTTCAGACCCAGAACGGATTGTAAATGAACTATGTGTCTGACATTGGATTTTATTCTGTGTTGATTGATCTATGTTAAATATACATCTGTTTGGCGGCGGAGAATTTATTCTTTTGTTTAACGCCCTTCTCTGAAACGCACGAGCTCAGAGGTTGTATATCGATGGACATCAGTCGCATGGCATGAATTACTAGTGTGGCATGCATAAGTGGCAAATGATCAGGGCTTCTGTTGAAAAGCAAAGTCTTGTGGTGATGATCAAAGCACCGCCTGTGTGGCGTAGCTTTGTGTATAACGTGAATTCACGAACCTCACACCCGGTATGAACTAGAAACGGGAGGAAGGACCTCAGGGAGGACATGCGTTTCTTTCTAGCTAGAAGTGGCGTCAGTGGTTTTACACACCCTGGCGAGTTTGACTTATGTGGTTGTTGCTGTTGCGAGGCGCCTCAGTTTGATCGGACGATACGGGTCCGATGGAGTCATTCATTGGCTCATTTACGCCTCATAGGGCGGGGAAATGCATTGTTCAAGAATTTTTAATCCACATTGGTGGACCGGCCCTGACGATCCAAGGGTCGATGCGCTCTGACCCTGAGGCTCGGGCTAGACAGTCTCGAAGTCGGTAAGGACTATCTTTACCTTGGTTCATGACGGAAATCCAATTTCCAAATACGTGACTGTGCGGTTTTGATTGTATACCTATATATGGCGACATAGTGGTATGGGGCATTAATGCCGTCTATGATTGATAGTTATGATTTGAAATTGTTTTTTTTCAAAACATATAAACACTAGCAATAATATCAAATGCCTTTGTTTTATTCGTATCAAGCATATTTTGGCCGTTATAAGGTAAAAACTCTATCCTCCGGTTTGCGTTGCATTGTGCGATGGGAACTGAGTCTTATAATGGCTTCATTTTTATAAAAAGCATAGCGATGTTTAAAAGAATGATTTGTTTTAAAGCACTGGCAATCCAATGGAGTAAACCCGTTCCACGAAAGTGGCGTGGTCCTGTGATTAGCCATATTATAAATGTGTTGAGTAGATTTCTCATACCAGTCCCATGACTGACTCGTAGTTTGTTTCACTTTCAAACTCGGGTGCCCCTTTTTCTACACGGGCAGCCTTGTATTCAGGTTTAGCTGGCTCTTTCTGGATAGCTGGAGCTGAAGATGGATTCTATTATTTGTCTCTTTTTATGTTGTTCAGCTCCTATTGTACATATTTTGTTTGTTTCCGCTGTAGACATTTATGTATAGCTGAACTGTATTTGTACTAAGTATGATCCTGTATACTGTGTAACTCTGATGATTACTTTTATCCAGTATATTCTATTGGTTCATTATCTGGTGTATTTATTTAATTCTGTTCTGCTATTATCTGTTTCTGTGTTATATTCCAAAGATTACCCTTGTCTCCGTCTGTACGGGAAATGGGGTCGTCACAGATAGTGTATCTCTAGAGGGGAATACACTGGTTCAACAAGAACATCTTGCAACCCGACCATACATAACCGACCACTTATTTCGCTTAAGCGTATCGAATGAATATCACCAACGGTTGTGATCAGAAACCATTTCACGAAAGGGACAACATCGAAAAGAATAAAGAAGGAAAAGAATTTTCTTTAGATAGGTAATTATACACCCTACGTGGGAGCTACCCACTTAGCCATGCTGCCTGCCCGATTTTTGTCATTTATCTGTTGATAAGGCTTGAGGTTATAATTATCTCTTTGAACATCTGGCCATCATTCACTTTGAATGCTACATCATCAGATCCATCAAATCACTAATTGACATCCACAAAAATATACTTGGTGTTAGCTACGAGAAGGTGTCTTCTCCGCCACCAACAGAAATACGTTTGTAGAAATCAACGTACGTCATCCTTTGAAAATACTCTATCAGACATTCGTCCATACAAGTCATCTAGGAACATGATGAACCGAAGTACCCTCCTACCACATCCTAGGAATCACCCTATAGATTAGTAGTACCTTTCAAATCCGTAGATTTCAATCATGATAGAATCACAACCCAAATAACTCCAGTTGCAAGCAGAGAAATGTTACAAGTAGTTCTCTCGCTTATGAAGATCCACGGTCTTCAATTGCTCCATCTTCACTAAGCATCTTCTATGATTTCATATTTGTTGGTTCAAAATGGTCTTTGAATATAAATTCAATCTCGGTCTTTCCTTACCAACAAGTGTATAGGTCAGATTTGATAGTCGGTTATTTAACTATCAAACAAACGACCATTCAATCATGAAAATAAATATGAGTTCACCGATTCATTACTCAGCATCACTTGACCTTTTTAATTAAAAATAATAACAAATGGTAAATTTAAAACTTCTCAGTCTTTCCATATTTCGAACGTAGCTTTTATTTCTTATTTTCAATATACGAATATTCTAAAAATCATTTCGAATTTTCTAAAAAAATTATTCATTTTAATAACTAGAAAATGTCTTATAACCATTTTCAGTTTCCATTTAACCATTATATGCTAACATTTAGTACAACATTATTCATTAATTAAAATCGAGAAATCAATTCAACTTATTATTTGTAAATTACCGTTATGAAATATGTTCTATTTCATTACTTGAAAATAATAACAACACTTATTCTTTTAGAATCATCCTATTTGAAAACTCATCTCTTAACTTCCTTTCTCTTTCGAAAGTATCGTTATAATTTCACAAATCCTTCTTTTATTTCCGTTACTTTAGAAATCTCATTATATCCTCAAGTCCTTTTTACTTTCGTTACTTCAACATTCATTAGTCTCTGACCGTAAATTGGTAAGCGAATAACATCCTAGGTATTAACCTCGAAGACCCAAATCAACATCACATTAATACTCAGAAAATCACTCAACTTAACCAATCCCCAGTTAGGTTCCAATTCTTTAATTTCTCATCTTAACTCGTGATCAACCATATTATTCCACTTCTAAACCATTCAACCATTTCCACTTTGAAAATCTCGTTTCAAATCCTATTCATTCCAATTAATTCCATTATTAAATATCATCAATTTAAAATCAACGTTTTAACTTTACGCCCATTTGATAAATCTTATTTATAATTTGGGTTTGATATAAACCCCTTTTTATCTTAATCTCTTTCACTTACCTCAAATTTTGAGTAATAAACTATCGTAATCGCTAGAAATCTCTTTTATTACTTCGTTTATAACTCTTAGGTTTTTGATAAACATTTGTTCATAAACTCCTTTCACAATATTTAATTAGATTCCATTTGAACTTCGATTTCTTCCCTTTAATGAATTCATTTACAAAATAATCACTTATATTATTATCAATTAAAATAATAATTTACTTCCTTTAGTAACTGAAAATAAATATTAAACTCCCTTTTAATTTCTTATTAAAATTAAAACAAATATTCGTTAAATTGTTTCATTAGATAAATTGACAACAACAAATTTAATAGCAAGTCCCATTTAAAATAGTCGACTTAGTCAACTCAAAACACGGTCATTTCGTTAACCAATTCCATCTAATTCTTTCTTTAAATTAATTAATAATATAATTAATTTAAATAATCCAATAATTATTTCTTAGAAACAATTTTTTTACTCGTAACCGTTATGTAAATTCTGGCTCATTTGCTTATAAATCTTATTAACATTCGCCTTATTAAATAATTTAATAATTCCTTATAATCTGAAATAATAAATATTTATTTTCTTTTTATAAACTTTAATTCAAAATAATAGATTTTGAAATTTTATTTCTTTCGATTCACCTGACTGTGAAACAATACTTATAAAACGATTTATTTTTTGGCCAAATGCTACCATTACTCAACCAATACTTCCCATTAAATAAAACAAAACAAATATTGAATTTTCGGTCAACGATCCACAACCAAATCAATCATCGAATCAGAAAAATTCATATAATGATAGTATGAAATTAAATAATATTTAATATATGTGAGGAATCCAGTTGGATCCCTCCAACTTGTTTTTCCATGCATCCAGATAGGTTACCTCAAATAACATCACTCAATCCAATATCCAGATATAATTTCAATAATCAACTAATAACAGCAATTTGAGCATCCAATTATTAATTTTATACATTTATATTATTATAATCATGACCAACAAAGTAAGTTACCTCAATTGGTTACAATCATTAGAAATAACAATTGGATTAAATTAAATTAAACAAATGTTTAATTTAATTAGTTAAGTCCATATAAATAAATATATGTGGTAATCATCCAATAATAAACAACCATAGCACACAAATATTAAACCCGATTTATATAAATATGAGTGGGATAAAAACTGAGTGAGCTGAACTCACCTTGATTATATTCACAGCTGAAAACAGTTCATTTAAATTAAATAAAACCTCCATTTAATTTAAATAAAAAAATCATTATATTTGCCAACTTTAACCAAGCTAGTCTCATTAGTTCGTCTACATTCATACGGCTCCATCGTCTCTCGCTCCATTCAATTTCGGTACTGTATGACAACATTAAAAATTTGATACGTTATTCACTTAAATTAACAATATTAAAACTTTAATAAAATTTTCTATTTATGTTAATTAGCCTTAGTTAGGAATATTTTAACTTTATTACACATTTATAAATATAAGTTAGGCATGGATAACGTTTTTAACTAGCCCTGTAAGTAACAGGATCAAGCCCATTTAAATTATGATGATTTAGGCCATTTTTATAATGATTAGGCAAATGTAAACCATCTTAGCCATATTAAAATATAATTGCTCACCCAATATAGGATTAGGCACTTCAGTGGTTACTGTTCATCGTCTCCAACATTTTCCTATATATATATTCGAATTCTTCACTATTCCATCACGTCTACACCACCAGATACACGCAACTCCTCATTGCATCCAACACTGGACCACTAACTGCCACGATACATATCCCTAGTGTTGCGCCATCGCCACATCATATCTCACCACGTCCCCATGCATCAGAACTGCACACGTCTACCATCGCTATGCAGTGCTCCACGTTTCCATGTCAAACTATGCCAACCGCCTTGCGAACACCTCCACTACCTCACTTTCATTCAACAGACTCTCCCATGTTGAGATTTGACTAAGCCAACCTCACTACTTCGAATTACGCATAGTACCCCCATGTATGTCAACTGGCCAGAACCAAAACTCCACTTCGAATGCTACCTAACCCTTCCATCATAACATGCTGACCTGCATGACCCATCTACCCTCACTGATCTGAAACACCCTCCAACGCCTACACTTCAAGTCAATGCTCCGCTCTGACTGCACATGTTGGCCACCCATACATGACAGAGTTGAGTGATCTTTTGGGTTTCAAACATATGCAGGCAAGCATGTTCTTTTGCAAAAGCGAAGAGGAACATGTTCATTGAATCAAAAAGGAGAGAATTTAGTTGTGGAAAGAAAAGAAAAATGGCATGAAAGGCTGATGGGTGGTAATAAGCTATATATATACACACAAGAGTTTTAGGATATGAACAACGTTAAATAATATACATATAAGTAGGTTATAATATAGGGCGGCATTGTGTTTTCCATTCAATACCCGTGTTCGTGTTTTCAATTCAATAGCCATGTTCGTTTTGTCTAGTAATGTATGTGTTTGTGTACAACTAGCTTAGGGTAGGTGATATAGGACTTGGGACTTAAGTAATAAGGTAGATATGTACTTGATTTAACTCTATAGGCTGCATGCGTTTATTAGTTTAAAATTAAGCCTAGGCTTTAAGTTTTCTTTCTACTACGGTATTAAATTTTACCGTTAACCGCCGCTTACTGTAATCATTAAATTTGTACTATCACACACAAACTCCAGACACGATGGAAGTGGACACACCACTACATCTTGGCGTTCCGGTCCCAATAAAATTCGTTTCATTGAAAACCGACTTCGTTTGCACAGCGATGTTATTTTAATTTCAATTTATTTATCGGTTCACCTTTTAAATTGCACACACAGATAAAACCACTCCAGTTGGCTCTAAACTAGAAATCTAGCAATAACTAGCTTTGTGTATCCCAATAAAATTTGTTTCGTTGAAAACGGAGGTCGTTTGAAATGAAAGCTATTTTTAAGGTCTATATAATATCGATTAAATATAAAACAATTCAATTTAAATAAATAATAAATTATTATTATATATCTCCAAATGAAATCTTATATAGCTTCATAATAAACCAATGTAGATTTTAAAGTTGATACTTAAAATCCTAGGTTAACCGATATTTATATTATATAAAAGAAATCCTATTTAATTTATATAATAAAAGTTATCGTTCATTAGCGATTCCATAGCGACTATTCAAAAATTTGAATTGGACATAACTCACAATCTATAATACGAAATCTCCATTTTTCTCTTTCATTAGAAAGTTATAATTAAATAGATACAAACGTTTATGGTTTCACAGAATTTTGACTTATATCTGATTCTGTATACTCAATTGAAGTTCAAATTGTAAATTCCGAACTACCACGACGTTTAGAGTTCATTTTATAATTATATAAAAATCATATGTTCGAACTTTGTTATATAAACGAATTATATTATAAATCTCTTTCAAATTCCAAGTCAATTTTAAAAATAACTAATTTAATTAAATATCTGACTATCAAAAATACGGGATGTTACAAAATATAAGTTATAATGGGCTGACTGCATTATAGTAATTTTGCATTGTTTGTTTGTTTGTTTAATAATAGATTGGTTGAATAAAAATTTATCAAAAGTTGAATGAATTAAAATCCAAGAGAAAATGAATTCCAGTATAATAAATTTTAATGGAATCACTTACAAATTGAAACAAAATGATTTAACCCTATATTCGTTACTTGAATTGTGAACTGAGTTAAGTATGTGTTGGAAGAAGATAGAGCTGGTAGCTGATTAGCTTGGGTTATTGGAAGTATGATTGCCCGATAAATAGGTAAACCTTAATATTATTGGTTGAGTGATTGATTTTAATACCCCGAGTTGGGTAGCTGCTTGTCTTTTTTTTTTTTTGATGTAAGGTCCGAAGTGGCATTGGTAGTTGTGTTGATCGAACCGTGCAGAGGAGATGCTAGCGAATTTTTCATAAAAATTTTAAAACTTAGAATATTTTTGATAATATGTTAATATAATTGTGATTGGAGCATTCTTCTCACTTAGTAATTTCAAGGACGAAATTCTTTTAAGGGGGAATAAATGTAACATCTCATATTTTCAGTGGTCAGATAGTTAATATATTTTAGTATATTAAATGATTAATTGGTATTCTAAATGGATTTATAATATAGAATTCGATATTAAAACAAAGTTTGAAAATATATTTTATATTTAATTTAAACGAGCTTGTAACGTCATGGCAGTTCATAATATTGAGTTTTGAACTTCAATTGAATATACATAATCTATTTTAAGTCAAAATTCTTTAAAATAAGAATCGTTTGAATCTATTCGACTATAATTTTCTAATGAAAGTGAAAAATCAAGATTTTGTCCTATAAATTGTAAGTTATGTCCAAATCAAATTTTAGAATAGTCGTTATGGATCCGTTTATAAAGGATAATGTTTATTTAATAAATTATAAAGGAATTTTTATATAATTTGAATATCAAGGTCGTACCCCCAATCGAGGGGTCATCTGTTCAACCCTCATCCGGAGGGAAAAAGAATATTCGTCCTCAAGTCAGGAGGAAGAAGTCGACTTTCAAGAGACTAATTCAAGAGTTTGACTAGCTAAAAATGCAGAAGAGACTGGAAGCAGATGCTTTGGAGAAGGTTCATGACGAAACAGTTGAGGAGGAGCCTGCCGATCACCAACTGGAAGATACTGATGTTAGAAGGTTCATGGCTTGCAAAACGTGGGAATGTCAGATACATTTATTTCTTCTCAAAATTTGGATCCAGAAGCATTTTTCCGCACTAAATCTGGGAAAGATTTTATGTCGATTAGCCCAAGAGACACAGGAGACGTATACCAAGCTCTAGGTTCAGGTTCAAGTCGGTTTTTACGAGAAAACATTTTAAATATACTCAGCACTAACACTGCACGTCACAACATTATTTTCTCTGATGTATATTGATCACTAGTCAAAACTTCTATGTCATTGTGTGGGTATTATAGATAATGAGTATTATCATGTCAATTTCGATTCTCTGTTAGATGGAGGCGGGCCAGTTGGATCGTCCCCACAACAAATCAGGCAAGAGGATGAGCATGGGGACACTGATCATAAAGAGAAGGAAAAAAAGAGAGAAAGAAGAAAAAAGGAAGAAAAAATTGGAAGAGGAGAGACAAGAGAAGGGGGTCGAGATCATAAGAAGAAGGAAGGGAAGAAGAGAAAGCCTTACGGAGAGGAGGAACCTGAAACTTCCAAGTGTCGATCATCGTCTCGTCCTCAAGATGAGACCCCTAAGGATGGAGACAAAAATTATAATGAAGTTGTTCCAAGCCATCCCACACTTTCTACTGACCCTTCTCCTGAGGCACGGTCGGCTATACCCCATGGGCATGACTCTGTCCCACATCCTGGTCGTTCTAGAAATGGTCCCTAGGTACTCTTCCCAGGCCTTTACTTTGCTAGATCAAGAGAGGGTATCTACCAACTGAGTCAGGGAGATGAAGGAGCTCTTCCCAGGCCTTTACTTTGCTAGATTTGACCCTATCCCCACACTGCAGCCGTTCCCACTGAACCACCATGATAAGACCAGGTCGAATGTTGACTTCGGCCTAACCCAATACAATGCGATATTTGCATACACAAGAGAAGCGTGTGAAGCAGTTAGGAGTATAACGAAAGAGAATGTTGGCTTAAGGAGGGAGATGGAGACTAACAAGAAGGCTTTTGAACTGCTCTAGAAAAAGGTAGTGGAATGTGAGTTTGAGGTAGTGACTGTTAGATAAAAATGCCGAGAGTCTTTCAGAAAGTTAGAGGCTCGATTTCAATCGGCGAGCCAAATGTGTGCGACCTTGATAGCTGAGTTTATTTAGAAAATAAATGGAGTTAAAAGGAAATATTCAAGCACGTTTATTTAATGGTTAAGTTTTGTGGGCCTATATTTACTAATATTACCCACCAACCCGATATGTACTTAACCCTTCCACTGATTCAAGCATGTTTATTTAATGGTTATGTTTTGTGGGCCTATATTTACTAATATTACCCACCAGCCCGATATGTACTTAACCCTTCCACTGATTCAAGCATGTTTATTTAATGGTTAAGTTTTGTGGGCCTATATTTACTAATATTACCCACTAACCCGATATGTACTTAACCCTCCCGCACATTACGTCATATTAGTTAAGTGTTGTCCGCTCATGTTAACTTAACCCACTCATTCATCATATCATGTTGGTTAAGCATTTCTTATTAACTTGACCCTCCTTACTTATCATGTTGGATCGGTTAAGTGTTTCCTATTAACTTAACCCCATTCATTCATCAAGTTATATTGGTCAAGTGTTTCTTGTTAACTTAACCCCACGTATTCATCTTGTTGTATTGGTTAAGTGTCATCAATCAATTCAAGTTAACTTAACCCACCTACATGTCATGTTACTTTGGTTAAGTGTTGCCTTCTTGTGTTAACTTAACCCTACTACAAATCAAGTTATATTGGTTAAGTGTTGCCCACTTATTTTAACTTAACCTTTCCATAAATCAAGTTATATTGGTTAAGTGTTTCTAAATTTACTTAACCTCACCCACTTGTCTAATTAACATGTTATAAAGGTTAAGTGTTCTAAATTTACTCAACCTCACCCACCTGTCTAATTAACATGTTATAACGGTTAAGCATTCAAAATTTACTTAACCTCACCCACTTGTCTAATTAACATGTTATAACGGATAAGCGTTCTAAAATTACTTCACCTCACCCACTTGTCAAATTAACATGTTATAACGGTTAAGTGTTCTAAATTTACTTAACCTCACCCACTTGTCTAATTAACATGTTATAATGGTTAAGTGTTCTAAATTTACTTAACCTCATCCATAAGTTTAGTTAACATGTTGAATTGGTTAAGTGTTTCCTTAATTGATTTAACCCTACCAATCTTGACTTAGCTTTATTAAAGCACAAACCACTCACATTAGATAGGTATTGTTGTGGTCACTGGATGTGCCGGTTGGTTCCAGGTAGTTTTACACCACAACTCAGTCTAACCTCGGGTCCTTTTTGGGCTCAATGCACTAACCACCCACACTAGACAGATATAGTTGTGGTCACTGGATGTGCCGGTCGGTTCTGGGCAGTTTTACACCACAACTCAGTCTAACCTCGGGCTTTTCTGAATTTACATATTTCTTATTTATGACAAATTCCATATGTAAATTATTCCCAATTTAATTATGCCATAATTATCCTTTTAATTATACTCACAATTAATGGTATACTAAATATACCATTTCATGAACCAATCTATGCCATGTAATTTTTCATGTTTATCCTACATATTTATATGTAAATTATAAATCAATTATTGTCATGGCCCACTTCCCTTCTAAATCACGTTCAAAATTTTAGGTATATAGATTATACCATTTTCATGCCACTTATCATGCTTATGTGTCAAACATGCCAATTACATGTAATTTCATGTTTTCCCCAACGTTACCCCCGTTGTACGTTCGCAAAATTACATAGAATGTTAGGCTCGATATTTTAGCCTAACTTATAAAACAAAAAGGGGAGCAGAGGAACTTTGCAACATTCCAACATCATACAAAAGTATGGATCTAACTACACATATGTCACATGGATTTGGCATAGAACAATATACTTTTAACTATGAACTTGCAAATTGATCTATGCAACATGAACCACAATCATATGAATTTACATAAAACTATACAAGTTAAACTTGGCATCTAGTGGTGAACTTGCAAATTAGATCTATCATAAAGGCATATGGATCTAACATATAAAGTTGTAGATCTAAACATATAAGGTCGTAGATCTAAACATGTATGCATAATGGCTCTAAACAATTAGGCATAAACGACATGACTTAGCCTAAAACTTGTATGTATCATAATATCACCAAACTTACATATGATAATTTCATTCCCAAATTCCTATACAACATCATAGGTTTACTCACCAATTTCCGCATAACATGATAGGTTCGATAGACCACAATAGTTCATAGGCATATATGATAGAATAGACATGAATAAACATGAATCGGCATCACATACAACTTGATACAATTCTATTTTACAATTCATTACAAATCATGTCTTTAATTTATTCACATCTGAAAGATAACTACACTTACAAACAAAAAGGAATTCTTGAGTTCTGGGATCTGTATTCTAAAATTGAATTGCTCGCCTTTGATGTAGATCGTTGAATTCTCTTAGTTGAATTAGATTAGATTTAATTTGATTTTGGTTTTAGTGGCGGCTAGGTTTAGATGAGGGTGAATAATAGAATTAGGTTTTATGTTTAGGGTCCTTATATAGTTGTAGAGAGTGTTTTAGGACCATTAGATTAACCTTGAAGCATGAGAACCAATTAGATGCCACATCTTCCTTAGAGCGAATCGGCCCACGGGTTGACATCCAAATACCCTGAATCAACCCCTAGTCGACCCAGCGAGGCTCGGGTCGACCTCAAAAATGGGCCGGTTCGGTTATTCCCCCTCCCGATTCGCTTTTTTGAACTTTTTTGCATATTTATTTATTTAATTTATATATATATATATCTATGTATATATATATTTCTCATATGCATACAAACTTCAAGGCTTAATAACTTCTTCATAAGATATCCATTTTATGCAAACCAAATGTCTATCTTGACCAAAATTTTGAGACGAACGTAATAGCGCAACCCATTTCACTTAATTCTTCTTCTAAAAATTAAGTGTTCTTGAATTTGTTAATTTTAATTTTCTCAGAAAATTTGGAGTGTTACAAAACAGCAGCAGTAACTCAGTTGATTCTGGTGGTACAATGAAGAACGATGAGAAAATCAAACTTACTGTCACAGTAAAGAAGGACTTGTATAATCTTCCGGATTTCACAGCAAAGTATGACCATGCTTTATTTTTTGTAATCAAGTCATATAGTGAAGATGATGTACATAAGAGCATAAAATACAATGTATGGGCGAGTAAACCAAATGGAAATTGGAAGCTTGGCCATGCTTTTCAACCTGCACAAGAGAAGATGATAGAAAAGGGAAGCAAATGCCTTGTATTCCTATTCTTTTATGTAAGTCTTTCTAAACAATTACGATGTTAGTAAACCTAAATCTTTTATCTTCTTTTGGATGACATTTTCACTTATAGTATGCATTTTTCTTGAAGTAACCTGATGCGTTTTACTCTTGTATTTTCTTTATTATGTATATTATTACCCAATATTGCTTATTTGAATCCAAATGATAGGTATATGCTAGCGGTCAGTTTAGGTATACAATCAGTTACCTTGATAGTATAGGATAGAGATGTACACACATATACATACAGCTTTAGCCAGAAGATATTTAATTTACTTTAATATGCAAAAGAAAATATTATACGTATGTTAATTTTTTTGTTTCTCAATCTGTACAAGGACCAGCAATGGCAGGAGTGATAGAGGAGTTTTTCTTTACATCTATGGATATGTGGTTCCTGTTTCGATAACATATGGATTTAACTATCAGATGTTTCGAGGTAAGTCCTACAACACCACCAAGGTTGCTTTAAGATAATATCCAAAAGAAAACCATTTTTGATAAGTTTCTACCAAAAACTGGATGTTTGTATACAATCTATAATATCCAGTTGTCGCAGTTCATGGCATTTCCATTTGGTTTTGGTAGTATATATGAGAGGAATTAATTATGCCATTACATAGAGCTGCATAACAATGGCTCAGTGGACTTCTTTCGCTAGTCCAAATACTCCTGAAACCTCACATGTATAATTTTATTTAAATTGCTTATACAAACATGCAAATGGACGCTGGACCGTTTATCTTCACACAATCACAAACAGAAATCCGTAATAGCAATTGACTGACCTGTTCTTGTTCCTGTGAGGGCAAAGCACTAACCATGGATATGCTTGCTATAATGATAGAAGTGTAACATTCTCGATAGCCTATACAAAACAAAATATTCTCTATTTTAATTTTTATAATGTTACTATTCATTTTCTTCCACTGTACTTTGGATTACGTTGCCATTTCCTGTTGGTAGTAGAAAAGATATACATAGACTGATTTCTAATTCTCTCTTGATGATTTTTGATATCTAAGATTTAAAACATGTCTGGATTTAATAGTTCACTACATATTTTAGTAACAACTGAAGGATTTGTTGTTAAGAATCCATTTACAGTTTAATCAACGTTACAATTTACGACATCATATTCATGTATTATAATTATTTGGATGGCACATTGAATAATATTTTATTACTCTATTACATCAGTTCATGTTGTTAATACTTAGTTCATTTTTAATGCAGTCTGCGGGCAATGAAGCATTTCAAGCATCTAGACATTCAGAGGCGATCACCGGTTAGTTAGTCACTGGTTAGGAATGAGAACGTTGATGATGAATCATAGGGAGAATTTGTAGCTGAAGTACATACAGATGCAGACCGCTTGTTCAAAATGATAGGATAAGCATATGCTACATTGTTCGACCCCTCAAAGGTATAAGCTATTCTATGTATTTATTTATCTGGACTGGAGTATCCCCAACTACGACTAAAACATCATTATATGCATTTTTAGTGGCACAAATAATGTAGTGATAGAATTAATTATAAATTAGTAATTAAATGTCATCAGTTAGAACTAACTTGTTTAATTGGCTTGCATAGTTACAGGAATTTGAATGAGAATTGCATTGGCTTGGAGTTATTAAAAAAGTTTAGAACAAGAATTGAACCAGTATAGATGTAGTATGCCATTTGCATCTCATTTTTCTTTTTCTTTAGACATGGACATGTATAATAGAAGAAGAAACGCTGGTATAGTAGTATTAGATCATGTTTATTTATTAGAAATTTATTATAATTGTTGTGTTGTGTTGTGCTGTTGTGTAATAACTGAAAGTAAAGTATTCATGAGACCATGTTGAAAATTTCTCGTTTAATAAGTGTATGTACTTTTATTGACATATGTAATGAATTCAGCTATTTTCTATAATGAAGTTACTAATTCACAAATGGAGTAAATTTGAATTGTTTTTATCTTAATGTGAGTAATTATGTTTGTTGTTAATGAAATAGTTGTTATAATTATAATATTACGAAAATTTTGATTAATAGCAGTTAAGGTATATTTTCTTTTACCAGTTGTAAAACAATTTTTAACAACTGCTAGAAACAGTTGTAAAAAAGGTTGACTTTATTACGATTGCGGATATAACTAGTGGTGCATGCCAGTTGTAATAGACAATTACAACTATTTTTGGTATTTGTGAAAGGGTATTTTTGTTGTAGGGGTACCTGTTGCCATAGGGTCGCAAAGGTGTTGCCTTTGACTCTACAGCAACGCGGCAAAACGTAACACCGAGAAAGTGTTGCCATAGATCATTCTTTGCCTATAGCAACACTTTTTGACACTTTTTGCATCACTTCTCTGGTGTTTCAGTATGCAATCTATGACGTAGTGATTGTTGAACTAAAGTCGATGTGGATGTAACATGTATGGATATTTCAAAAGGACTATAAATCTGTTGTGTTTTTTGAGAAGTGATATGAAATAATTAAACCCCCAACATATAAAGGCAAACTTTAACTGCATGAAATCGAAATGAAATTGGTTAAGTTTGATTCTTCTTTTCTTCTTTGTTTTCTTCAATGCTCTCAAAACGACATAGCAATTTCATGAAGGGAAGTTATAGAAATCATGAAAAAATCGTATGTAATAACAATGCAAATACACATTAAAATTGGGAAAAAGACAAATAAGATATTTCTGCATTCTGGCCAGAACAGAAATTCAAACATCAAGCCTTATTTAACATCAACATGGTATCAAATCAAAAAAACTAACGAACAACTTCTTCTTTCATTCTTTGTAGCAAACTCCTCTATAATCTTCTAATAGTTAAGTTTATCCAAGTACTCATTCTCAATTGAAATAATAGTTAATCCACTTAATCTCTCATACGCCATAGTGCTTCAAAGATATGTTTTTATCAACTTTAATTTGAGAAACTTCTTCCGCCATAGCAACGGTAACCGGAATAATCAACAAAATTCAGTAAGTAACCAAAACACTAAGAAATCCACTTACATTCCTATATAACCTCAAGAAATTTAGAATATTAATTGATTTTGTTACTTTTAATGGTAGGATTCCTTTTATGTGTTGAAGCTCAAAGAATAATTCTTTGCCACAAATATCTTGTTCTTCATCATTTTCTAAAAAAAAAAATTAATGTCATATTGCTTCTTCAATTCCACGTCACCAATATATTTTTAAATCTCAAATTTAACAAAAAGCGAAAGTTCCTTTATAAAGTTTAAATTGCTCAAATCGATCTTTAAGTGAAGTTAAAGCTTGATCGATTATATGAAGAAAATAAGTGACTCTAAAGTTATCCTCGGGGGATTGTCTATCGTCATTCTCCACGATTTCTTCATCAAATTGCTTTTTCTACATACAATTCTTTTTTCATAAAACTTTGGACCAATATCAACATCATTTACAAGCTCTTTAGCTTCCTTCGTCATTGTTTAAAATCCATCTTCTCTAAAAAATATAAAAAATAACACAAGCTCTTTGATTTTTGTAATTGCATCTTCATTGTCCATTTCTTCTCATTGAATTATTCTACTTACTCATTTAATATTTTCCAATATCGTGTACCAAATGCACAAACTAATCAAGAACTCAAAATTTTCCAAAGCAAATTGACATAATCCTTTAGCCTCCATCATCACAACATCATCTTTAAAATTATTTGCAATATCAATTAAAGCATTTCTTAGCTCCGATGTTTGAGTTCTTATTGCTTTAACACTTTCATTGTGGCTTTCCCAACGTGTTGCTAATAATGGTTTTGGGGTTCCTTTACATAACTCTGAAATAATTCCCATCGTTGAGTTGAGCCAGATTTTTTTTTGCACAAAGGCCAAAAAGTTTCTTGCTTTCATACATTATTTTGCCATATCACATAAAGCAAGAGTTAGGCTATCACACCCACATGAAATGTAGAAAGCTCTAGGATTTATGTCAAGTAACCTTTTTTATACATGTTGATGTTTGCCTACAATTAATTCAATTAGATAATTAATGTTATAGTGTAGCATAAGGAAATTTTAATTCAATCTCATACCTTTCATATTTGAACCATTATCGTGGGATTGTCCTCTCACATCATTGATATAAAGATGAAGATCAATCAATGTATTTTGAAGTTCTCTAAAAAGAGTCAAGTCTGAATGTATCATCAATGTTATGAATCCGAGAAAATATTCATCCACTTTAACATCATTTGCGATGTCAACATTCACACATCTTACAACAATAGACATTTGTTCCTTGTGGCTCAAATCCGGAGTGCAATCAAGGATAATGGAGAAGTACTTCGCTCTCTTTATCTTTGTAAGTATTGTTGATTTGATTTTATTAGCCAACAAATCTAACAATTCATTTTTGAATTTTATGGCTAAGATAATGATTATTGATCTCATTATTCACCACATATCTAAGATGTTATTCCATAACTGGACCAAACTCCGCTACAAATTCAATAAGTTGACAAAAAACCCAATATTTTTCTCATTTTATCCTCAAAATGGAAAATTATTTCGAGAGCGTGTCTTTGTGAAGACCACCCTATACCTCCTGCACCGAACCAAGGAAAAGGTGTGTTATATGACATGCCAGGCTGATATGGAACATTCATCAAAGAAGAATAACTCGAAATAAAGCCTATCATATAACTCACAACGCATGGATAACGTATAAAAATAAAATATACAACAGGATATAGCAGTGACGCATAAATAAACAGAAAATCAAATCTTTATAAACCATAGAATCTCAAGTACAATACATCTCAGTACATGAATCTTTGTATACAATATTCCTTACTACATCTGTAACAGCCCACATTTTACGTATCAAAGGATCGTAAAATATTTTTATTTTATTCCTTGAGGGTTGGATCATTCTTATATTTAATATATTGTTTATGGGGATGTGAGACATGTCCATAATTTTTACCAATTCTCTTTGTAACTTTTTCCCTTGTCAGACTTGTATAGGTCAGTTCTGGTCGGTCGGTTCTAGTAGGTCAGTTCTGGTAGGTCAATCTGGTAGGTCAGTTCTGAATACAATATGTCTTACTACATCCCTCAAAGTATCAATAACCATCAACATACAGTGGAAATAGAAAAGAAATATCTATATAGTGTGTAGTAATAGTACGTCAGCCTCATTCTCGTCACCACACAACATCATCGGCACCAAATCTGCTACCTGCTATCTAGTCTTCTCATCAACAACATTAATGGACAACCCAAGGTAATAAAAGGGAAACATAAAACCTTGTGTCAGATAATAGTCTTAGTGAGCGATAAAATAACAAACAATGGTCACGTAGTATAGTATGGTATAGGCGGATCGACCATCTGATATGCCAAATAACCAATAAGTTAACACATGAAATCGTCCATTACATGCTATTACAAAATAGAAAAGGGCAACCCTCAGTCATGCTTCGTTTCAACATCCGACGGTGATAGCCCACTCAGAGAAAACAGATAGGAAAACACACAATTAACCATAGCATCCATGGCATCCAATATCCTAGCTATCACCGACTACAGCTTTGAATCCACCGACAATCAAACTTGCTTTCAATGATTAAAAGATAATGGAAATCCCGGTACTAGCCAAACTACTATACGCCATTGTGACTATGTATGCTTTCCTTACTTAACGAAGACAACTAGACCTATCATGACTGGTCAGGGTACATGATCCCACTTGATTCTAAGGTATCCCCACGATACCTCTTTTTTGATCCTTCTATAACACTTTGATTACCGATGATTCCTTGGCACTTCAAATTTGTCGAGCATTTCTTCTTGGCGATCACATTTATTAGTTCGAGCGGCTTCTCAAACCAATTCCATTATCATCCTTGATCAACTCCCAGCTGAGTCAATTCATCGTCTTATTAGATCGTATATCGCATCACGATCGGTATCACATCAATCTAGCTCCGACCACTCCAAACTGAGTTCACAATCGAGGCATCATTCATCATTAAGTTGTACGCCAACCATCTGAAGTTGTTTCAATACCAAACTTCACCAGCAACCCACGAGAGCCACCTAAATCCTCGGCACTAAAATCCAAAATTGACCCATCATCCCTGATGGATCGGTTCTGGTCCATATAATTAGCAATTTCCTGCTAAGTAGTTGGCCACGGTTCATCCTTGCCTCGAGATCTTCTTGCCAGTCCATTTTCAAATCGATTCTACATTCCTATAGAAACTCCTACCGGTCCATCCATGTCTCGAGTAATCAATCTTAGCCTCATCACAAAACAACTCCGAATGACCTGAAAATTTGCCAGTAGCCTCGATTTATCTTCACGATGCAACATACAAAATTCTACTTCCATCCGACCCATCATTATGGATCGGTACTAGTCCATGATGGATGGTACCAGTCCATGTACTTAGAGAATTTCGAGATGAAATTTACAAGCACTATCCCCGTATCCTCTAGAGATCCTCCACGAAGTTTCGTCAGAATCCAATCATCTAAACCCTCGATTTGCTCTGTTCTTCAATAATAAGATCTTCTAATTCTAACAGACAACTCAAATAATGCAATCATTTGAATCAAAATAAACATCAATTCATACAATATTGCCTATATAAACATGAAAAAATCACAATTAAGGCACAAACATATCATAAACACGAGATTTAGCATAATTTAGATCTAAATATATGTATGAACATGATTAATTTAACAATTATTTGGTTAACATGATCAAATTACGTATTCCTACGACGTCTAAATCTAAACATATGTAATCAAATATAGGGTGAATTTAGAATGTTACATAAGAATTTGATCCTAATTTACCCATATAATCTGTAGTTTCCATGTGAGAGATATCTATCACTCACCTAATCCCCAACTCAATGTAAATAAGATATGATCAGATCTGGATAGCACTGATAATCTTTGAATTTGATGCAATTTGATGTGATATAACTTTCCTTGAAGACTATCTATCTTCTAGATGCAATCTATGAAGAATTGGTATTAAAAGGATGGAGAATTAGGGTTTTAGGTTGAACTGGAGAATCACATACGCCCAACCTGAAATTTAGAATAAAGAGAAAACCCTAATCCTCACTCCAAACACCCTTATTTATATTATAGGTCATTAGTCTAATGAGCTTGGCTAATTAGCCCATTAGCTGCTAACTGGTCTTCCTAAATAGCGGTTGAAACTTAAGATAGTGATTCCTTCCAAACCGCTGAACCAAATCCTTCATGTGACTACTCTATGGAATTGTAAACCACCATTCTGATCTGATGAGACCGATCTCAACACCTGATTCCTTCCCTATAAAAATTTATAGCCTAAACAGAAAACAAAAGAGCAAAATGGTCATAATTAGGTTAGGTAAAAATCATGGACAGGTCACACTTCCCCATTAACAATATCTAAAATCTGAGAATGATCTGATCACCATGGAATGAAATATAATTATTTTATGATCGGTCGATACATAAATTGTGGGTCATTACATTCTCCCCCCTTTAGGAATTTCGCCCCGAAATTCCAAGCAACCATATCATCCCGCACGCCTGCCATCCACGAGTGTCCAATCTGCCATCCAATCTAGAATCTAACAATTCAAGTAACCAAAATCCTATCCTAGCATGCGGAATTTTAATAGTAGAAGACACAATGGTACAAGTAATACATGAAATATATCACTCAAAGAGTTCTGGATAAGTTGACTTCATACTCTCTTATGTTTCCCATATGCATTCGTCATCGTCCTTGCTCCATTGTATCTTGACTATCTTGACCACCTACCTCCTTAGTTGTTTTGTGTCACTCCCCACGGCGTGAAATGGCTTATGAGGCTTAGCAACTTCCGGTTCAACTTCTAAAATTTCAAACTGATCAGGAGATACAATAATATTCAGGTCATGCATGAACTCCCGTAAAAGCGGTACATGAAAAACATTATGCACATTCTCCATCTTCTCAGGCAAGTCCAATCTATAAGCGAGCTTTCTAATATGCTCAATAATCGGAAATGGCCCAAAAAACCTTAGTGCTAACTTTCTTTTTTTTCAATACGAACAACATTCCGTAGAGGCGAAATCTTAATAAATACCAAATCTTCAACTGAAAATTTCAAGAACTTTCATTGCTTGTCGGCATAACTTTTCTAATGATCTTGGGATGCCTTCATTCTTTGCCGAATGATCTCAATATTATCTGATGTCTCTCTGATCATTTCAGGCCTAAGTACCAACTTCTCTCCGGTCTCTAACCAACAAGATGGAGAATTACATGGCATGTCGTACAACGCCTCATACGGTGTCATTCCAATAATCGACTCGTAACTGTTATTCTAAGCGAACTTGACTAAATGCATATGGTCTTCTCACGATCCTCCAAAATCCAATACACATGCTCTTAGGAGGTCTTCCAATATCCAAATAACCCTTTCAGTCTAACTATCTGGGGATGATAAGTCGTACTCATACATAGCTCGGTTCCCAACGTCTCTTGCAAACTTTTCCAGAATCCACTGGTAAACCACGGATCTTGATCACTAACTATACTCTTTGGAATCTGGTGAAGTCGAACTATCTACTTAAGATATAATTCAGCCACTTCGATGTCGTCTTAGTTTACCTAACACGAATAAACCATGCGCTTTTAGTCAAGCGATCCACGACAACCGAAATACTATCATTCACTGCCCTTGTCCTTGGTAATCCATCAATACTTGCTCTCCTTTCCATGTAGGAACTTCCAACGGCTGTAACAATCCACTCTGCATTTTCTGCTCATCTTTAACCAAAAGTTCATACACTTCGAGAGAAATTTTCCGACATCCCTCTTCATACCTTACCAGTAGTAAATCCTATCATATTTTGATACATCTTATTACCACCAGGATGAATTGTCAACCTTGAGTGATGACATTCCTTCAGAACCTCATCCCTCAATCCTTATTTGTTAGGAACAACGAATCGTCCATTCTTACGAAGTCAATCATCTCGTTCAACTTCAAAACCTTTGATTCTCCTCTAGTTCTACTCTCATTTCTAACTTTCGAACGATTTTCATAAGCTTATCATTTCTGGCTTTTCCAATCCTTTCAGTGAGAATTGGTCTAATTGATAAGCTTGCTAACTTCTCGGGTTCTAACTCACAATGAGGTTAAAATCAAATCCGGCCAAATGCTTGAGATGCTTCCATTCTGAAAATATGAATTCCAAACTCACACGTCTTCAACTCAACGCATCGGCTACTGCGTTACCCTTCCCTGGAGTATAAGTTATTCCAAAATCGTACGATCTAAAAAAATTCTAACAGTCATTGCTGTTGAGGATTCAAATTCTTTTGGGAGAAAAGATACTTCAACGACTTATGATCCGTAAACAACTCAAATTTAACTCCCAATAAATAGTGTCTCCAAATCTTCAAAGAAAATACTATCGCCGCTAACTCTAAATCGTGAGTTGGGTAATTCCTTTCGTGCGGCTTTAGTTATCGACTCACATAAGCCACAACTCTATTTTTTACGTTAGCACCACTACAAGTGCAGTGCCACATGCATCGGTGAATACTACCATCTCTTCATTCCTGCTCGGAATAGTCAACACAGGATCACTAATCAATCTTGTTAGGGAATGCAGAATGCGAATCTTATGGAAAAACAAACACAAAAGGGGGAGTGAATAGTGTTTATGAGGAATTTATGAAAATCTTATACTTATTTGATCTACTATATGAATCACATACAACGGAAATGATCACAAACACAGAATCAAACACAAACACAGAAACAGATAAATATAAAATGCAGAAAAGGAAAGAACACATCGGATTTTATATTGGTTTGGATTACTCCTATGTCCAGTCCCACGCAATGTTGAATTTTGTAGAATTTTATTATTAATAATATCCAAGTACTACCGCCCGATTTCATGGCTACAAGGTTAACACCACTCCAAACACCCTTGATTTCACCGCTATAAGGTTGAAACCGCTCCCTTTCCTTAATTTCAGGGCTACAAGGAACACACCCTTTCCCAAACAATTCCCAAATGATTACAACAACCCTATAACTCTTCAATAACACTTCCAAATTGATAGTAGTAGATACAGATTGAGAAGATATAAAGTTTTATATAATTTGAGTAGAAATCCGCAAAGTATGGATGTAAAAATCAATAAAATGATGTATTTTAATGGTGGTATGAAAAAGGGGTGAAGGAAGAACAATTTAAAATTTTGAAATCAACCCCTACTTATAGCATCTCAATGGTTGCAACGTTTTGGAAACATTACACATAGTGAAAAGACACTTTATTTGGAAATTGAAAAAATGACAGTTGTATGTCTACATAGGCAAAAACGTATGTTGACATATGCCTTACATTTTGATTTTTTAAAACCATTTTTCAAGTGTTTAAACATATATATTATTCTGGAAATTCTGAATCAATACTTAGTAATATAAATGAATATTCTAAAGTGTAAAATCATATGAAATCATAATAATATATTATATAAACATATTTATAAAATTATGAGGCTAAAAACTATAAAACTATATATATATATAACTTATATATATTTAAAACTCTATAAACATATATGTTTGAAATCATAAAAAAGATAATAATTTGAAATCATTTAGAAAAATAATTTGAAATCAGGATTTGAATTTTGAAAACAAAATTTGAAATTGGAAAATCAGAATTTGAAAAACAGAATTTGAACCTGGAGTGCTATTCAGAGTCTTATATATAACTAGACTCTATTACTATATTTTTCTTAAAATCTTGTTATCTTGTTATCTTGATTGCTTGATTACTCATGAGTCTTGAATCTCTTCTTAATCCTAAATCTCTTGAAACTCTAAAACTGTACAGTCTTCCGTATTTAAGTCTTATATACAAACCCTGTGTGTGTGTGTCTATATATATATATATATATATATATATATATTCTAGATAGGGATGTTAGTATATATTTATAATCAATTAATAATGATAACTGAAATAAGGTTGTTGCCATCAAAACTCCATTTTCCAACAATCTCCCTTTTTTGATGATGACAACCATGATTTATAAAATATTCATACATGTTGATACTTTTTGATTTGATCCTTCTAATACTTCCCCTTTCATCATTAATCCTACATACTCCCCCTTAAACTAAGCTTAACTATTCTTTACTTTATAATTTCTCCCCTTTTGTCATCACAAAAAGAAATTCTAAATATACTCCCCATAAATCTATACCATAAATATCTATAACCTATATCTACATATGTAATCTAAGATTATAATATTTGATTCCATACTAAGGTACTTAATATACATGACTGTCCCTAAATTCATGCTTATATTATTCTAAAAGTATAAATAAATCAATCAGTCCAAGTATTATAGTTAATATTTACAAATATTTCAATCCATAAAAGTTTCAAGTCCAAGTGTAATAACCCGGAAATCCGAGCCAATTTAAAATTTTCATTTTGGCAATTTTAGTGAATTTTGATTATTTAAAATGAATTATTTTAAGTAATAATGATGAGAAATTTATTTTGAATAGAATTAGAACGTATATATTTATATAGATCATTGTTAGAATATAAATAATTATTTATAATTATAAAAGGAATTGAAAATGGCGCGGTAGTTTGAAAATTCGATTTCAAATTTCAAATGAATGTACCGGGTGCAAAATAAACCGGATTTCAGTGAAACCAAAAATATTTGAATCTAATTGAGAATATCTTTCCAACGAATCCGAAAAATCAAGATTTCATAGCGGGGATAAAAAGTTACGCCCAGTTGAAAATTCAGAATAGTCGCTATAGAATTCTGGCCCTTAAAAATGGAAATTTTGCAAACGGCCTCAGTTTTCGACGAAACCACTTTTGTTGGATCCGCGATGTCAAATTATTGCTAGCTTTCAAATTTCATAATTTTTTGAATCAATATGTGAGCGTGGCAAAGGAAAACGTGTTTGACCAGTTTTAGTTGATTTTAATCGACTGGAAATTGGCCATTTTTCAAACGGTCTCAGAATTCGATGAAACTGGCTTTGTTAGGACGGTATCGTCAATACGAAGCTAGAAAATATTTTTCTGGGATTTTTCGAGCTAGTATGTGGCCCCAGTAAATTGAAATGTGCGTTCAAATTCAATATATAGAGTTATATGTTGATTTTGACGGAAACTGATCGAAACGATCGAATCAGCTTACGATGCATATCCCATTGTGTTCGGAATGGGGGTAATTAGCTATGGACGACAGGCGGTGGGTCTCGTTTGGGGTTCGAATTAAATGGTCAACTTTTGGTGGAGAAATAAAATAAAATAATAAATTAAATTATATAATACCCTCCCCATCTTCCCTCTTCTCTCTCCTCGTCATAACAGAAGAAAAAAAAACCACGCTCCACCAAACCCCGTCGCCCCCCTTCCACTCTCGTCGACGACGAATGCGCCTGCACCGCCGTGGATGGCGCAACCGCACCCCCCCTCTTTTTTTCCGATTCACCTCTCTCCCCTCCGACCTCACTAAGCGTTGAACCCCCCCCCCTAAAACAAGCTCAAAAGCCACCGCACCCAAACCCTAGACATCGCCAGCGGCCATCCGCACCATTTTCCGACCATCAGCGCACAACCGTCGCCCTTCCCCCACCTCAGACCGACGTAGACCTCCCTCCATCAACCAAGAACGAATTTCTTTGCAATAAAATGTGAGTTCTTTAGTTAATTTAATTTAAGGATTGTTTAAATTCATGATGTTTATATAAATAACATTAGGGTAAAGGTATATGATTTTTATTTAAGAAAATATAATTTTTATATTATAGAAAGGTTAAAAATATAATTTTTATATGTGTAGTAAAGATAAAATTCGATTTTTATATAATGTAGAAGTTAAAAATATAATTTTCATGTGATGTAGAAGATAAAAATATGATTTTTATATTTTAGAAAGAATAAAATTCGATTTTTAATTTATAAAAGATATAAAGATATGATTTTTATATAATTTAGATAATAAAAATATGATTTTTATAGTATAGGAAGAATAAAAATACGATTTTTATATTATATAGTTAATAAAAATTTAATAAAAATTATCTTTATATATGTAGCGAAATAAAAATATGATTTTTCTTATATATATGTTGAAATAAAAATATAATTTTTATTATGAACAGCGTAAAAAGGGACTGCATTGGAATTTCAAGCAGATCCAGACGGTTCAACAGTTCAAAAGCAAAGCACGGCGGAGTGGAACCCTCGGAGAGAACTCCTCGCCTTTAATTTAAATTTCTAGTTAAAAATATATACTTGGATGCAGACGGTGTTTAGTAACACCCGACACCCGTCGTCCACAGACCATGGACGGCTTGTATGCTTGTTTGTTTGCTTTTGATGTGTAGTTGATTGTGTGATGTGATGTGAAATGAAATAAAATATTTATATAGTTAAAAATATTTTATTATAGAAAATAGAATTTTTAACATGTATTTAAAATGAAATAAATATAAACAAATCGGACGATTTGTTTATATACACACATTTGACGGATATTGATTGGGACGATAAATTTTACACATCGCCCAACTGCACAAATAAAATATGTGTTTGATTGTTTGAAACCCCACACGGGTATTGTGATGATATATGATGTACACTAATCCCAATAATTAGTGTATGTCGATCGGTTGATTGACAGGCTGTTATAAGCGTTAAATATTTATATTTGATGCTTATACAGTGTAGAATGCACTTTGGATGATGGTTGATTATTTGTCATTGTTGATATATACATGCGTTGTATGGAAATCCATAGAAATAAAATCTATGGAAATTGATTGGGCCTCATTCCAGTTTTGAATAGAATATTTGAAGAGAAATATTTGAATAGAATATTTGAAGAGAAATATTTGAATAGAATATTTGAAATAGAAATATATAAAGCCGTGTTGATTACATATACGCCATTTTGATGTGAACGATATTTATATCGATTTCATTCATTTTTCAATGAATATTGAAAGTGAATTGAAATTCGAATTTAAATTGAATAGAAATGAATTCGAATTGAAATTGAATAGAATTGAATTCGAATTGAAATTGAATAGAAATGAATTCGAACTGAAATTGAATAGAAATGAATTCGAATTGAAATTGAAAGTGAACTGAAATTCGAATTGAAATTGAATAGAAATGAATTCGAATTGAAATTGAATAGAATTGAAATTCGAACTGAAATTGAATAGAAATGAATTCGAATTGAAATTGAATAGAATTGAATTCGAATTGAAATTGAATAGAAATGAATACGAATTGAAATTGAATTAATTTGAAATTCAAATTGAATTGAAAACGAACTGAAATTGAATTAAAAATCGATTTGAATTGAAATCGAGTTGAAACGAATTTAAAATGAATTTGTAAGGGAAAATTCAATTTTGATTTGAATTTGAAAAGGAAGTTGAAATCGTTTTGAAAAAGAATTTAAAACGATTTATAAAATACGTTTTAAAAGGAAATCGACGAAATATATATAATATTATATATATATAATGGCCTGAATAGAACGCGCCGCGCCGCGGCAGTTCGCGAATTTCGACCATTGACTTTGAATTGACGTTGCGGGAGATTCGACCGTCGGATTCTCCTAAAACCGAAACCGTTGGGTTCGTATCGAAAAGAGCTTTCGAACGAATATTAGAGATTTGAAATCTAACGGTTGGATTTGGAACTATGTCCAAATCAAATTAGGAAAAGGTCGATGTAAGTGCAGTTCGATGACCGTTGATGGAAATCGACTGTACGGGCCTTGATAAAATTATTAAAAATAGTAATAATTTGTGTGAAATCATAAGAAATGATTTGTGAAGGTTTGGGATGAAAATTTCCATATTTGAAAAGATAAAAATAGATTTTTATCGAAATGAACTAGTTTTGAACTAGAATTATAATTCTATTTATTTTTAAAATAATTAAAGTGGATTTGAAATGGTTTTAAAAGTAACCAGAATTTCCATTAATCGAATTGGAATGGATTTGAATCGAAATTATCTTTGGAATATTTCGATGTTGGATTTCGTGATTATACAGATATTGTTATGGAAATTTGAAAGATATATTTATATCGTTATTTCCAATACGATATTTGTTGGTCGTAGAATTTGATATTGAATATAAGCCGATATATTTTCTATTCAGAGCCTTGTATATAATATCAGATGTGGTTTGGGTTTGTCGTGAATGGTGTCTTCATTAACACTGTTCTTAAACCCAGTTGAGAAAAAGATTTAAATCTTCTTATTTAGATTTAATGAAGTGTACCAATTAAATGGTATTTAATTGGAATTGAATTTGAATTGATTTTTGGGTTTATCATGAACGGTGTTTTAAATAACACTTGTTCTTTAACCCGATAATTAATGAATGTGATTTTGGGTTTTTCGTGAATCGTGTTTTAGATGACATTGGTTCTTTAACCCAGTTAAAGACAGGATATTGATTTCTGTGAAGATTAAAACTAAGTGGGGTTTTAATGAATCTTTAATTAGATTGAAATGGTCGAGAATGGAGTATCACCAGTTTTGCTCCAGGCGATAGTTAAATCTTTAATTAGATTTGAACGTGAAATGGTAATTGAATTTACCGATAACACCGTGGTGTTAGATATGAAGTATGACCAGTTTTACTTCATGGGATGAATAGGTTGGGATTGAAAAATAAAATAAATGATTACTTCGGTGTGGTTCGTTAATCCCGACTAGTTTGAATTGATATTCAAAGAAGATTAAAGAATAAATTTAAAGAATTTATCTTTGATAAAATTAATGGGAATCTTTCCCAAAGTGTAAGAATATTTGAATAAAAGAATATTCTGAATTGGAATGAGGCATATATTGTGTTTGTGTAACACTTGTTTATTATATACGCGAGTTATTCAGAAAGACTGGGTTTATCCCATTCTGAATAGCTGATTCGACGTGGTGTCGAGGATGAAGACGGTGGTCGAAGACCGGAGGTCTTCACGTCGTTTGGGTGATTACTGATGATCTTGATTGGGTCGTACACCCAAGAGGAGGGAATCGGTTAGTGATCGTCCAGACGTACTTGGAGATCGATGGATATGCGGGGTACTAGGTGCCTCCGGTTTCGTTTAGACCCAGAACGAACTTGTAAATGGACTGTGTGTCTGACATTGGATTTTAGTCTATGTGATTGATTTCTATTAAATATATATCTGTTTGGCGGCGGAGAATTTATTCTCTTGCTTAACGCCCTTCTCTGAGACGTACGAGCTCAGGGGTTATATATTGATGGATATCAAACGCATGGAGTGAATTGCTTGTGTGGCATGCCTAAGTGGCAAATGATCAAGGCTTCTGTTGAAAAGCAAAGTCTTGTGGTGATGATCAAAGCACGGCCTATGTGGCATAGCTTTGTGTAGCATTGATTCGCGAGCCTCACACCCCGGTAGTGGACCAGAAACGGGAGAGGACATCAGGGATGGCATGCGTTTCCTTCTAGCTAGAAGTGGCGTCAGTGGTTTTACACGCCCTGACGAGTTTGATTTATGTGGTTGTTGTTGTTGCGAGGCGCCTCGGATATATCGGTGACTGTATGGAGCCGATGGAGTCATTTGGCTCATTTTCGCCCCATAGGGCGGGGGAACGCAGTGTCCAGGGTTTAAGTTTAATCCACATCGGTGGACCGGCCCTGACGATCCAAGGGTCACTCGAGCTCTGATCCTGAGACATGGTAGGCTAGATTGTCTCGAATCGGTAGAGGACTATCTTTTGCCTCGGTTCACAGATGGAAATCCAACTTCCAATACGTGACTTTGCGGTTTTATTTGTAGAGCCTAGTATGGCGACATAGTGGGATGGGGCGCTTATGCCGTCTATGATTGATACTTATGATTTGAAGTTGTTTTATACACTATGCACTTATAATAGTATCAAATGATTTGTTTTAAACGTATCAAGCATTCTTTGGCTATTATAAGGTAAAAACCCTATCCACCGGCTTGCGTTGCATTGTGTGATGGGACCGGGGTCTTATAATAGCTTCATTTTTTTATTTAGCATTGCGCTATTGTTTTATGCACTGGTATTCTTGGGAGGAAACCCGTTCCGTGTTATACAGCGTGGTCCCTTGATTTACCTAATTTTAAAATAAAGATTAATAACTGTTTTAGTTCTCACACCAGTCACATGACTGACCTGGAGTTTATTGTTTTAACCTAAACTCTGGGTGCCCTTATTTTGACACGAGCAGCTAGTAGTTTTGGTTTTGCAGATTTATATTCACAGGATCCTGATTTACAGCTGGAACGATAGTCGGAAAGCTCTGTATCCGTGTATTACTTCTAGTTGTGTTTTGTATTATTTTCCGCTGCGATGTATTTAAATGTAATTTAAATCTCTGGTATTTTCTGTTGTATAATATTTATTCATACTCTGTATATTCTTGTATTCTGATGAATTGTTGTAATTAACAATGAAATGTTCTTCTGTCTGCGTTCTTTTGTGTGTTGTTCTCAAAGTATCCGCTCTTCCCTTCACGGGGAAGTTACGGGTTATCATACCAAGCAATCCAAACCAAGCAATAATCACAAGTTCATACAAATTCAAATAAAACCAATCAAACAAATCATACCAAACATTTTAAATCAAATGTATCTTGGAACTTCCACCCATTCATCTTTTCCAAAGATTGGGTCTTTCTTGATGTCCTTCCAGTCTTCTTCATTGGTGAGTGGTGCTTTGTTGTTTTCATCTCTTAAATGGGAAGAGACTGACCAACAAATTAGGTCAAAGTGTTTCTCTTGATATTCAGCCATTTTCATTTGAACCAATTATAAATGACGCTGATTGCGAAGTACTATAGTAAGGATATTCTTGAAATAATTTAATGTTCCTTCAAAATTTTCACTCAAACTATGTATTGGATTTGCCATAATTTGATATTTAAATAAGAATTGATTAGAGAAGAAGGAGAAATGATAAAATAATTTTTTTGGAAGAAATAGGTATATATAGGGTCTGGAATTCATTGGAAATGAATATACATTACTTTCTTATTTAAATTTTAAATTTTGAACAAATTTGAAAAACTGGCAGTTATATGTCGACATAGTCAAAAATGTATGTCGACATACATTAGTAATTTTTTATAAATTTTCATTTTTAGCTAATTCTTATTATATTATTTAATTTTAATGTGTATTTACAGTAAATTAAAGATTGTTTTGACGGAAATAACTACCATTCATTACTACTTAAAAGCAAATACATTCAACTAATACAAGATACTAAATACGAGATTCGAACGCAAATACAATCAAATACGAAAAGATAACATAAACTAGATAAGCTTAGATTTCAGCGGATGAGGAGGAGGAAGATGATATTCCAAGTTTTCTTCCTATTTTTCCAATGAAATTAGACATATGAGTAAAAGTATTTTTGATCTTCTTTTGGTTCTTGGCTAAGTTTGCTTGATTTTGGACAAATATTTCTTTGGAAATGGTTCTAGTATTGGATGGACACTCTATACTTTCCAAAGAAGTTTCTTCTTCTTCTTCGATATCCATAGGATTTTGTTGTTGTTGCCTACGAGCTTGTTTATCTTCGAATGTTTCATAAGGCTTAAAGGTGAGTGGAATTTGCATAAGATGTATATTTGATGAGTCAAACACCTTTCTTAACACAAATTCTTCTCCTTTCAGATTCACTCCAAAATATTTAAAAATCCGAGTAAGATAAACTCTATAATAAAGAGTGTTTTCTCTTATGGACATTTCTTTGGATTAAATTCTTTTAAAATCATATCGGCCCAATTGATGTCATAAACACCAATAATAGCAAAGAGTGCTTTTTGATCTTTGAGGGTAGGGTTGTTGAAATTTCTGGAACAAGTAGTGATTATATATTAAATGAGGAGGTTGACTATTCTTGCTTTTGGACTGAAAAAGCGATTTTATTCCAAATGAGCATTGCTTTCAAATATGTGATGAAAGGTTTCCAAATACATTCATCAATTTCGAACTCCGAAAAATTCGAGCCCGTACTCTTACAATTCAAGATATTACCCAAAATTTTATAATCTAAAACGATTCGAATGCCTTTTATGCTACTCCATACTTGATTTTCAACTCCTTTGTAAAAGCCATGATTTAGATTTGCATAGAACATTTTGACTAGATTAAGATAACATACTTCATTATTATCCCGTGAATCCATTAGACTCAAAACTCCATTTTGTTCAAAAAGAGAATGGAGATTGTAAGATGGAAAATCTTCCAAGATGGTGAAGGCTCCTGTATTGACTTTTCCATTTGCTAGGTAGTCAACGTAGGCATTTTTTTTCTTCTCTATCATTGTAAAGATATCCTTTGATGGTTTTGGATGATCTCATTATTTGAGGTGTGCTCGAGAAATCCCTTAAAGAGTTGTTTTTTAAAAGTATAAATATGAAGAAAGTTGTTTGAAATTTGAATGAGAGGTAGAGAGAATAAGATTGAATAGATAAATAAATAGAGATTGAATAGGCACAACTTTTCTGAAATCAATGACACATTTTTAGACCTTAGGAGTTGGAGGGAAGTTTGAAAGTTTAAACTTTTGAAATTCAAAATTTGAATTTCATTTACTGTCCTATATGTCGACATGTCTATTTATGTATGTCGACATACATGTTGAATTTCAAAGGACATGTTGTTTTTACTTTTGGTTTTACTATATTAATATTTTTATATTCCAGATTTATTATTTCCTAAACTAATATTAATCCTAACAAACATCTAAAATTCATTTTATTATTTTATTATTATTTTGAATTTCAAAATTGAAACGTCAAATTTGAATTTTAAATTTCAAGATTGAATTTTTAATTTAAATTTCAGATTCAAACAAAGCAAACAAAACTTCCATTCATCCAAATCAACCAAAAATTTAAAAATTAATTAAGGTGTACCTAGTTTATAGATCCATTTCTTTGATATTTCTGAATTTTGAATCGCTGTGAAACACATATTCGAACTTCCAGTTTCTGGTTCTTTATCACTCGATGATGAATCTGAAACATCTAAAGTTGTGTGTGCCCTCTTTCTTTTCTTTGACGAATTACTATTGTCTGTCTGTTGATTTGATTTATCTGGATATGGACACATTCTCTTTATATGGCCTGGTTTGTTGTAGTTATAACATCGATCATCATTCCTTCCCAAAATCCCTTGATTATTTCTCCTTTTATATCTCAAAATTTTTCTGAAATTCCTTGTCATTAAAGCAATTTCTTCATCGTCTTCACTGCTAGAATCAGAACCATTGGTTGTCACTTTGAATGCTATAAATTTCTTTTCTGTGGGCTTATTTTCCTTTCTTTTCTGTAATTGGACTTCGAACGATATCAAATTTCCTATTAACTCCTCAATCTTCATTTCACTGACATTATTGGCTTCTTTAATTGCCAATGTTCCTGATCCCATTCTAGAGTCAATGAACTAAGAATTTTTTTGACTTGGCCTTCTTCTGATTAAGTTTTCCCAATTCTACGATCTCCTGAAATCTAATATACATATCAGAGAAGGATTCATTCTCGTTCATTTTAAATAACTCAAACTTATTTATTAGGGTTGATATCTTTGTTTGTTTAATTTTATTGGTTCCTTCACGAGTAACTTGTAATGTTCTCCATATTTCATAAGCAGATTTATAAACTGACACTCTATTAAATTCATTTTTATCTAATGAATAGAATAACATATTCATGACTTTAGAATTACTCTATGCAGCATCCTTTTGTTCATTAGTCCATTGTGCAAAATTAGTAGTGGGTTCAACATATTCAGTCTATGTACTATTCCATGTGTCTAATCCTACTGATTGTAAATATTTTTTCATTCTACATGCCCAATATGAATAATTACTGCCATTAAACAGTAGTAATCTAACTATCGACTGACCCTCTATAAAAGAACTATTATTACCAGTGTTGGTTGCCATTTAATATTTTCAAAAATAGGATTATGAATTTTTTGAAAACCTATGCTCTGATACCAATTGTTAGGGAATACGGAATGCAGAATGCGGATCTTAAGGCAAAACAAACACTAGAGGGGGGTGATAGTGTTTATGAGGAATTTATGAAAATCTTAAACTTATTTGATCTACTATATGAATCACACATAATAGAGATGATCAAAGACACAGAATCAAACACAATATAAAATACAAAAAAGGAAAGAACACACCGGGTTATATACTGGCTCGGATTACTCAAAAATACATTCCTATGCAACGCTGAATTGCGCAGAGTTATTATTATCAATATCCAAGTACAACCCCAAGATTTCATGGCTATAGGGTTAATACCGCTCCAAACACCCTTGATTTCACGGCTACAATGTTGACACCGCTCCCTTTCCTTAATTTCAGGGCTACAAGGAACACATTCTTTCCCAAAAATTTCCCAAATGATTACAACAGCCCTATAACTCTTCAATAGCACTTCCAAATTGATAGTTGTGGATAGAGATTGAGAAGAGATGAAGTTTTATATAATTTGAGTAAAAATTGACTAAGTACAAGTGTAGAAATCAATAAATGATGTATTTTAATGGTGGTATGAAAAAAGGGTGAAGATAGAGAAGAAGAATAATTTAAAAATTCGAAATCAACACATATTATAGCATTTCAATGGTTGTTATGTTTCAGAAACATTATAAATAGTGAAAATACACTTTCTTGAAAATTGACAAATGACAGATGAATGTCGACATAGGCAAAAATGTATGTCGACATATGCCTTGCATTTTGATTTTTTAAAACTATTTTTCAAGTGTTTAAACATATAAATTATTTAAGCAATCCTTGAATCAAAACTTAGTAATATAAATGAATAGTGTAAAATCATATGAAATCATAATAATATATTACATAAACATATTTATAAAACTATAAGGTTTAAAACTATAAAACCATATATATATATATATAAAAACTTATATATATTTAATATGTTTGAAATCATAAAAAAGATAATAATTTGAAATCATTTAGAAAAATAATTTGAAACTAGGATTTGAATTTTGAAAACAGAATTTGAAAAACAGAATTTAAACCTGGAGTGCTATTCAGAGTCTTACATATAAACTAGAATCTATTACTATATCTTTCTTGAACTCTTTAAATCTCGATATCTTGATTACTCACGAGTCTTAAATCTAATGACCGAACTTTCAATCACCTAGAGTCGATGTTTAAACCAACCCCAGATGTTTGAAAATCAGATTCGCCGGGGTAATACACATTAGAATAGAAATATATAATTTTTATTACACAACGTTTGATTACAACAGATTTTATACTATTAGAGTTACAATAAAATAAACAATGAAAACGAAAACTACAGCAGAAGAAAACAATACGATATAGCGGAAGAACTCCAACTTTAGCTCGAAGCTCCAACCCAAAAGCACTTCGAATCTTGCGCTAAGGATCTATAACTGTAAAACTAAATCACTAGCTGCACGTGTGAAAATTTTGGGCACCTAGAATTTAGGAAGGAACAATAAACTATAGGTCAGTCATCGGACGGGTATGACAACATAAACGTTTTATTTTATATTAAGGTAAATCATAGGACCACTTTGTATAATACAGAACGGGTTTATTCCTATGATTTCCGGTGCATAAGTCATACATGGGTTTCACAAAATGAGAGTATTATAAGGCTCACCCTAATACACGCCAAACAAATAATGCAAATCCAAGCGCACAACACATGGACGAGTTTTAGCCTTATAATGCCAAATCAATGATATATGTCAACAGTGTGTATTATTACTACTAATAACACTTAAAACATTCTGCAAATAAATTTACAAATCTAGCAAGCATAGTGACTATGCCCACATACATAGTTTACAAATAAAGTGGAAGGCTCGTATTGGTTATTGGATTTCCAACAAGATGGTTCCTGGCACAAAAGATCAATCAAGGACATGAAGCTAAGTATCTCCCGGTTAACATCTAGACATGGACACCGAATACATAGCGCGAAGTATATATCTCGGTTTTCACCCAGACATCGGACACCGTATATATTTTATTTCATTAGGTTTCACAGGTAGTTCCATCGCTAAAGCTCTCGAGTTTCAATAAAGAATACGTATATGTATAAAATCTAACCGCCAGTTTCCTATCATTTCGGGTTGTGAGGTTCGCGAGGTTTCATACCACAAAGCTAGCTCTTTCACTATGCTATGCTTTGATGATTTCATCAACTTAACACTTTGCATGCCACACTGTCATTTCATAATCTACAACTGATAATCACTGACCAAATAACTTTAGACAAGGGAATAAATTCCCATCACAAACAAAAATATGTTCGATAATGATCAGTTAATACACTATAAGATACAGTGTCAGACACACATCCATATGAGTTCATTCCGGGTTCGAATGAAGCCGAAGGCGCTTTATTCCACATCTCAGATTTTTGAGTGTGAACGCCCTTGCAATCCGAAAGTTCTCTAAATATGTGCAGACTTTCTGCCACTCTGGTAATAGGGTCATTCTTTACGGTAGCTATTCAGTAAAGAAACAAATCAGCAGGCAAATTGTTCGATGTGAAGAACTACAGTTTTCAGTCATCGTTTCTATGTCTTCATTAATTTCGTCATATGGTATTTTGAATGGTTTTCGGAAAGTAAATTACGATACCGGCCTTTCCAAATAACCAGCGCTTCATATGAAGTCTACATTTCAAATCAAGTTCTTTCCAACGTATACATACATACATACAAATATCTATATTACTTAATTCTTTCTAAATTTAGAAATGGTCGTTTAAAGAAATGATCGTTTATATAGTTCAAATAGTCTTCCTCTTAACTCTTTATTTCTGAACAATCTTTTGGAAACCAAGGATCAAGTTACGCTATTTCTTTAATTCCAATTCGTTGTATTCATTCCAACACATATTCATTATATTTGAATCAAAGGATTCAGGTCTGAAACAATTCCCAATTTAATAAAATATTTGAAAATAATACATTTGTTATAAACTAATTTTATATATAAATACAGACTAACTTTAAAATAGAAATGGTTAAAATAATTACTTAACATATCTTAAACTTTGAAGAAGTATACAAATAGAATATTTTTAAACATATACATACCTTTTAAATCAAATAAATTTTATTTACATATTTTTGAAATTAACATACTATGTTTTAAATAGTTGAAACCCATATAAATATACAAAATACTTTAACTGGAATTGTTTCCTTTCCATGTTGGTGACTTTAAACCATATTCATATTCTAAGAGTTTAACTATGAGTTAATGCAAATTATTTCAAAGACATTCATCTTATTTCCTTTTGATCACTTAGTTCTGTTTAACCTCCATAATCAACCTAAGCCTTACATGGGTAAAGTAGGTTATTATCATATTATTCAAGTTAAATCCAAGTGATTTAGATTAGATATATGATTGGGTTAGAATTCGAAACTTCTTATACCCAATATATGTTCCGTATTAAACTGATACTATAAGTGGAATAGCGATATTTCAACCATTTAATTCCTCAAATAGTATTAGTCATCATCTACCAAACTTATATTAAATATCGGAAGAACACTTCCATCCAAATTAACCTAATTTTTAAATTGGAAAATTTATTTATTACAGTTACTGTTTTAGAATATTCGAGATTCACTTTTAATTTGTTCTTTTACGAGCCCAGATAAATAAATGTTGGCAAGGTAAGTTCAACGCATTGGTTGTTGTATCCCTTGCCTTAGTTACACACCCTACTTACTATTCCAAAACTAGTAACGGAGCAAACTTACTTGCTAACCCGTATACTTAATTTCATTCTTTATTTTACCTTCAAATTCATATTATTATACAAAGCAATTTGTAATATATTATTAAAAATATTTTATCCAAACGATATCAAATTTCATGACCCAGTAATAGAAGTTTAAATATCCCTTCAAACAATTTTATAATATTGTTTCAAAATTTTCTTTTACAACTTTGCTTGGACTTCAAAACCAAATAATTCAACCTGAAATCATATCGAAGCAAATTTTTTAAGTATATTGCTATTTTAAAATTTTGATCAGCTTTGAAATCAAATAATACAACTTCACGGAACTTTTCAAAATAACTAATAACCCTATATCAAATTAAAATTTGGATTATAATCTATGTTTTAAAATTTCATTATACACGATGCTTAATTCACAAAACAATATTCACTTCACAAAATGGTTATCATTAACTTATACCTAATTTACAAAATAATATTCAATTTACAAAAATTAATATCATTCCATTAATTTAATGATCAAATAAAGTATCATTCTAATTATTACCTAATTTATAATATTTAAACGTTTTCAACATTATTATGCTAATAACACTTCAAGATAACCAAACATTATTTAATCGATATTTTTAAATTTATAGAATATCGTCATAAAGTGTTCGTTTTAAAAAAGAAATATTTTAATAAATCCACAATTATCGAATATTCTTTAATCGATGGAAATTAACCTTAATTTTTTACTGCTATTCCACGAAATCAAAATGACAACCAAATATATTAACACAATTGTCATCCATGCATCCATAACCAATAATATCTAAATTCGCGTTATACACTCATGCTTATCAATATATGATTTATACCGAACCCATACTTGTCACAATCATCACATGAAATACAACATCCATGACCAAAATGCTATCAACGAATAATTATAAATTAGTCGTTCATGCAATCAACACACATTATCTCAACCACTGAATAATCCATAAAACCAAATATTAAATAATACTTTAAATTAAAGTGTTCTCACCCTATTTCTTTTTGGTATAGGTCTTTCTCCTCTGTCCTTGTACTCTCTCTCTCTCTCCCTCCGTGTCTTTCCCTTCTTCTCGCTCTTCTGTCTCTTCGTTTCTTTTCTTCTTTATAGATGCCAGACTTCTTCTTTTTTCTTTCTTTTTTCACTCATACAATAAGTGTAATGTCCCGCAAATCCGTACTATCTGAGTTGACTAAATACAACACACGTCCAACCCAAATTGCACAGAAATACGAATCATTATTGAAAGAAGTTAGAGGATGAGAAATAGAAAGAAAGAAACTTAGAATAGAAGAAGAAGAACACAAACACAACACAGAATCTCACATCGTAGCGAAACAAAATATTATATATATATATAACAGATTTTGGAATACAAAATTTGAACTGTATAACACATCATTATCAGAGTATCACTATCAGAGTACAACTTACAACACAGTGGAAACAACAATAACTAGATAACGCTGAAGCCTCCTGCTCCAAGCTCCTTTAGACAAATCGGTAAATTCCTGAACTACTTGACTGCCCGTACAAATTTAGGCACCCAAGCATGGGACTGGTATGAGTAAACAGTTTAAAACAGCTTGAGGAAATAACGATATCTCATAAGAACACGCTATATAACACGGAACGGGTTTTTCCCTTATGAGAATCCAAAATAGTCTTATATCAAAACTCTTTTGATATTATAATAGTGTCTAAATAAAATAAATAGAAATCTAGTGGAACGCTTGCATCTCACGGTCCACATATATAATATATAATCAAAACCGCGAGCACTTATTGGGGATTTGATTTCCAACTATGACAAGGTATGGAACCACCTTCCGCTGGTGTATCTCTAGAGGAGAATACACCGAGTTCAACAAGAACATCTTGCAACTCAGCCACACATGACCGACCACTCATTTCGCTTGAGTGTATCGAATGTATTTCACCAACGGTTGGGATCAGCAACCGTTTCCCGAATGGGACAGCATCGAATAGAATAAGGAATTAAATGAATCTCTAGATAGGTGATAATACACCCTAATGGGAGCTAACCACATAGCCATGCTGCCTGCCCGATTTTTGTCATTTCCCGGTTGTTGAGGACTGAGGCTACGCTTACTTGCCATTCATTGATAACACAATCACTTTAAATGCCACATTGTCAGATCCGTTAATCATTAATTGGGTTTGCACAAATATTCTTGATATTATGCTAAGGGAATAAATCCGTTGCCACCATATATATTTGTACAGTCCAACATATGCGATCAATGGAAATATTCTGTCAGACATTCGTCCATATACGTTTGTTCTGGGACTGAACGAAACCGAAGGCACTATTCCGTACATCCATCCTAGGTAATCTCTACCTAGGACTTATACAACAGCCCTTGCACTTTAATCCGTCTTCAATTATCTTTGGAATACTTGATTCACAATGCTTATGCCAATACGGAGTGGTTCTTTGGATAATAATCCAACTGGTCTCTCCATATTAACAACGTTAAAATGGTCAAAACTTTGATAGTCAGTGATTTAACTATCAAATGAAAAATGTCCATGTACACACAACGATCTTATTTCCAAATGGAATTATCGATCACATCATCAAACATATATATATATATATTCATATTTCCTTATTTTCTATATTAAGAAAATATATGTTATTAACTTTGGAAAACATTCCCATTGCATATTTACATATCACTATTCTTCCACATCTATCAGACTCTAACTGTAAACTGGTAAGAGAACAATTCTCTAAGTATCAATCCCGAAGGCCGAAACCAACATCAGATCAATACTCAGAAAACTATTCAATTAACTAATCTCTAGTTAGTTTCTAATTTGCTTAACTCTATTTCTTTAACTCTATTTGATTAACTCTATTTCTTTTAAATCATCGTTCACTTTAAAACGTATACCTCCCAGGATTTTATAAAATTCCTTTTCGTTTATAATATTCTATTTTTAAGTTCGTTTCATTATCAAATTCTATATATTAATATATATATATATATATATATATATATATATATATATAGATCTCTAGTTATCATATTTTCTTAAAAATATTCTAACTTCTTAAATTTCCGGAAAAATTCGCCATAACCTCCTTTGTATGGGGTTACCGGAAAAATTCAAACCTTGCCACACTAGCCCTCTCCAATCAAAAAGAAAATCAAAAAGCCAAGCGGCTAGCTGATATGACGCATAAAATCTCGTATTCAATTTAAATACGTACCTTTTTGTCGATCATTCTATTTATATTTCTTCTAACACTTCATTTCAAACCTGTCTCATGTATATCCATACATTTCTAATTCATTTCAACTTAATACACTCGTTTTTACTCAACTCGTTAATTAACTTACTAGTTTACTCCTTTTTCCTGTTATACTTTTATATGTGAACATAACATGTTCAAATATAATTCTAACTCGCTTATAAACTCTTTGAATTCGATTTTCAATTCACTTTTATAAATTCATACTTGAATTTAAACTTCTAACTTATATAATGATAATTTATCTTACTAAATTATAAACGTCGTTTATAATTTAACTTCCTTGTTTTATAAAGTTAAAACAAGTTTCCCATTTCGAAATCTATTTTAAATCAAAACGTTATTTTGGAGTATTCTATTTTTTATAACTTATCTATATAAATATAGATCTATTTTTATGTCTTATCTCAATTTCTATTTAAACTAAATTTAAATATCTCATTTGGGAATAATCTATTTTTATAAATCCGACCTAGTCGAATTTTAAATATAAATCCTAAGGATTTATTCAACTTTATTTATATTCCGAATATCGGAATAAAGTTAACCGTTTATTATTTAAACCGATTCTAAGTTCTCACTTTAAAGTCACTTTTGAATTTAAATGTTTAAATTACCCAAATGATAAATTTTCACCTTTCTATTTACAAATACCATTATTAAACAAGTCTGGCTTTCAAATAAAATATTTCTTCTTTGGAAAAATATATTTCCCTTCCCAAAGGCACACTTATATTTCTATTTTCTGAATTATCCAATGTTAATTCATTTCACTTTATTTATAAACTTTGTTTATAAATGAACTACTTGTTTTAATTATTCAAAACAAGTTAATATTTCTAGTCCATTCGAAATTCAAATTCTATTTAGAAAAATAGATTTTTCCCTTTTAAAATCTCAAATATCCTTTTCATGATATTTTTAAATACCAACATTTAGGCCCAGTGATATTTAAACACCAAACAACCAATTATTTATTTCAGGTTTTCTAACGCATCATATATGACAGTATATAAGCAAACAAATAAACAAATAGATAATATATTTTTGAGGGATCCAGTTGGATCCCTTCAACCTGTTTTCCTGCATCCAAATATATTAGTCAACATAAATAATACCCATCCTGCTTCGAGGCAGGACATCGCGGTATAAAGGTCATCCATTAATATATATTTGTGGGGCGCATAGGGAAATCATCCGCTAATGGTACCGTGGGCATTCGCTAATGAGACTGCGGGAAATATCCAACCACCCAATATATATATATATATATATATATATATATATATATATAATAGCCAAGCCTAAATAACTAATATATATAAAACAACCAGGAAGCATTCAAACAAGCAACAAACAATTATTTTTAATGAATAAAAATAATTCTAAATAAAGAGTGAGTGAGATTTACTAACATGATTTATTTATTTATTTTGATCCATTCTGATTCCATTTTAGTTCCATCGCTTAGTTGACGATACAAATTTAACATTGCTCGCTCGAATCCATCAAGCCCTTTTATAGGTAAGATGCACGATTTTAGGATTAAGATGATAAATTATTAATATTTAAAAACTAAAATAAATAAATAATATAAATTACCTTATATATCTTTTACTTAGTGCTAAACCTTTCTTTGCCCAAATTGGAAAAATGTTGAACCCGCTTGTACCCTTCACCCAAAATCCACGTTGACTGCCTTCCATCCATCCTCGAGCAACTGAACCTTGTAGAACTCGACTCCTCCTCCCCAACCAAGTCGCTGCTCCTGTACAGCGCATACCATGGAAGGTGTGTGACATCCTCCAACGTCGGTAGACATCAAACCCTGGCGGTAGCTTAAACCCCTCACTCCAAATACATAATCAAATGAACTACAAGGTCGCCACTTCACTCCCCAAAACATGCAACTACCTTCAGCACCGTCGCTGGCCAAATACAGTGTATGTTACAGTGACTGCTATGTCACTTATTTGCATAGAAAAATCCCAAACAAAAATCATGGCACTTAGCAATCTCAGGGAAAAAAAAACCAAACTCATTAACTCCAAAAACCCCTTCCAGGTACCATCGTTCAACATCAGTACCTTCGAATTCCAGGTCTCGATCTTCGCTCCGACCCCCTCACCCTCCTGAATAACTCGCAACTATCAAAACCCAACTTCCATCGCGACTTCACAACCTACATCCATCGCGGTCTCCTACCTTCACTCATCACACCTCCCAAGTCAACCACGAACGCCACCCTGAGTTTGCCGATGAAGTCGCCATCCTCTTTTACCCAAATCAAGACACCTCTGAACCCCGTCGCACCTCGCGATGTCTTCGCATCGATCCTTGGTAGCCTTGCAGCCTTTATTCGCGTTTCCCCTTTTCAAATTCTTTTTAAACGCTCGAATTGATTTTCTGAGGAATGAGATTAAGGGGAAAACGAGAAAGTGAATTTAAAAGGGAAGGTGTGGTTTTAAAGTGAACCGTGTGGCCGATTTAAACCCTTTTGTTTTAGGCTTTGGTGTTTCTTCTAGGACCAAGGAAAAAGGATTAGTACACATTTATTTTATTTATATTTTTAGTTTTGAACCAATACAATTCTAATCAAAATAATCTGTGATACCGAACTCCATTATGAACCCAACAACGGTCGTTCCTAGCGTTATAACACTATTCTGAACACACTGGGATAGGTCACGAAGTCCAATTTGATCGTCTTGAGACAATATTAATTTAAACCTATATAAATTAGATTCTAGAACAATTAATTCCCTCGATGATAAATTAATATTATTATCATTTTATTTTAATAGAATTTTATTGACCATCTCTGAGTCGTCTCGATACAGTATTGAATTTCGAATTCAATTATTTCTGTATTACGATAATTCAATTTTTTTAAATTAAATCGTATTTCGATATTAAATCGATAACTCAATATAAAATTTCATTTATATTGTCAACTCGATATTTAAATCCATATTAAATATTTAAAATTAGTTGATCGAAAACCCGGGTCATTACAATAAGGGTCTGGCAAAATATCTATATATGCATGTAAAGAAATGGTGTTGCGCGCGATGGAGAGTGCATGCACAGCCAAACTAGGCTTCTCGTTTTTTTTAACTCGGTTAGTAGCGGATGAGGAAAAGAAAATGGTGGAAGGTGAGATGTGAGTGGGAAGGTGGCTACCGCATGGAAATGGTGAAGTGTATGCAGCGATGAAGGCTAAATGGGGAAGGCCGAATAAACTAGGAGCTTTAGAGCATAGGTGAATTTTTGGTGGAGGGAAGCTAGGCGGAATACATGCACAGCTTTCATGTTTGTAATTTTTTATTATGTATGCACGGCGTAACTTGCAGAAGAATTGGAGACCAAGAAGAAAGGGCGGAAGTAAGAATATTGGAGAGGAAAGCTTTTAAACAGTGGAGAGAACACGTGTACCCAAGCCAACAAGATTAAGGGACAAATGTCCACATAAATTGTGTTTGTTTGACATGTATGTACATACATGTCTTAAATATATTTTTTATAGTCGTGAGCACTTGCTAAATTTGCAATGCAACTTTAGCTTTTGTTCATTACATTTGTAAAATGGCACTTGGTGCCTTATGTTATGTACATAAAAGTTGTTTTTTCTTCCTTTTATATAAGCTTATGTGTCTTTCCTATCTTTTTTTTTTAATTATCGATGACCAACAACAGCAAATTAACAATATAATCATGTACAATAATGTGCCATGATCCCAAAACAATAATAAAATAGGCCGGTTGATTAGTTTTGTAAGGTGTCACAAGGACCACGGTTACCCTAAAATACGTTAGAAAAATATATTATTTTCTGAAATAAAAATTATAGTAAAATTATATAAAATATTTTAAGACTACGCAAACTGAAACTGAATGAAAATTTAAAACAAATATTTAATTAAAATTAAATTTCGTTTATAGCAACTGAATTGCAAATCGTTTTAATAATTCGACTAACAACGGAACGTACCCCAAAGCAAACATTGTTATAACTAAGTTTCACAATAAAATTAATTTCAAACATTTTAAAATAATATTATTGCCTTAAAATTCTATGAAAACTTATTTAAACCTTCCAAAATTTATTTAAAAATTCATATTTTATTCAAAATTGATTTCAAAAATCTTATATCATTACATCCTCCCCCCTTAAGGAGATTTCGTCCTCGAAATTGGAAAGAAGTTTACAGAAGAACATAAGTTACCATAATTATTTTTACCGAAATCCTTTTCAAATTTGAATTAAGGTTTAAATTTTTAATATCTCATTTAACACATTAAATAAATGAGGAAAAAAACCAACAACAATATTATACCAAAATTTCAATTAATACAAACATCCATTCATTTATTCATGACTCGATATCCATTAGTTTCTTGATCTAGATACATTCACTTCCTAGCCTTATACAACTTTTAGAGTTAACCCTACGGATTGAAAAAATTTCTTCCTTGTACTACTTACGATGTGGACGATGCTTCTCCCGATGGGTTATCTCCTTTCTTAAGTAGACAATCTCGAACTACATAGCCTTTCTTACTACATCGATGACACTTCTTTTTCGTTGCTAGTTCTTTGGGTTCTTCGTTGATCTTTGGACATTTATCCACAAAATGCCCTATTCTCTTGCACCTGAAAAAAAACATATATCCTTCCGAACTACTTTCTTCTTCTTTTTAGATTTGTGACATCTATAAGATTGGATATCCTTAACTTTCCCAAACCTCAGTTCCCCTTCTTTTTTCCTTTTGAGTCTGAGCTCTTTTTTTCTACTTCAGAGTCATCCAAAACACATCGCTTGACATCCCAAATTCCATTTTGTTTTAAGTGATAACCTAAAATATTTATCAAAAGGGTTATACTATATTTTATTCACATAATTTATCTAACCATCTTATTTATATTAATGATTGAATCTCAAATATAACCTAACTATTTTATAATGCAATTGCAACATTTATTTACCAAGCATTCAAGTATTTATTATTTATCTAACCATATCCAAGGTTTATGAGTTTAAGGTCATCCGAATTCTAAAATACTTCAAGCCATTTAATTTCACCCTTTCCCATTTCAAATCTCCTAGGTTTGTTCTACTTCTAAATTTCAAAATTATTCCTTTTCCCAAAATTACCATATTTCATGAAATCAAATTTATTACCAAACTCATTCTCACTTATTTCATTTTCTTAACTCATCTTAAGTGATTACTAACCCTATCATTTTTCAAATTATTTCCACTCTATTTTTTATCATAGCCTATCGACTGTCCAAAATGGTCGATAATTCTAACTCAATTCTCTAAATTAAATTCTTCTTAATTTAAGTCTATCAAAATTTCTTGATTCATAACTATTCCCAACTCATCTTAATTCATTTGCAAATTTCGTTTATATTCTACAAAAAATGAAAGAATAACTTATTTAAATTCCACTTATCTGTTCTAATTCTATTAATTTATCAAAACATTTTATTTGAATACATCCAAACAATTTCAATCACTTATGTAAACGGTTTTAAGTATTTCTCGACATTTCAATCGGAATCATATAGTCATCCCATTTTTGAAACTCGAAAATAATCACTGATGATGATCATCAACAGGATTATCCTCCAGTGTCTAGAATGTGATTATATATCTATCTGGTATATATTAGATTTCGTATATACGTTAGCTAGGTGTATATGCAAAATCGTCTTATACTCGAAAGTCCAATATCGACGTTCGATAAAATACTTGAAACTCTTTTCATAAATTATATTTCAAAATTACACTTCAAAATGATTTATATTTCCAAAATACATCCTATTAGTTTCAAACTCATCCTTGTTATCTTTATATATCTCTCACTAAATTTTTCCAAGACCCAGTTTAATCCTTTCTACCAAATTCTTTAATCTTCACCTATTCTCTTCCATATTATTCTAAATACTCTTTGGACTATTTATCATAGTCTTAACACTCAAAATCGAGTTATCCAATTCAACCATTCCAAAAGCAAATTTCTTTATATTCAAAGTACATTGTTTGGGTTTATTTTAACTTTCGAAACCCGTCCTCACATACGAAACACTCGTAAACTCATTATAAGGTATTAATTACCCTATCTCTAGTGAGTTTCTTACTCCGTTATTCTGATACTAATGAATATACCACATGAGCTGGGTTCAACCTCGCTCTGATACCACGTATGACGACCCAACTTCCAGTCATCTAGAGTCGATGTTTAAACCAACCAAAGATGTTTGAAAATCGGATTCGCCAGGATAATACACATTAGAACAGAAATAAATAACTTTTATTACACAACATTTGATTACAACAGAGTTTATACTACCAGAGTTACAATAAAATACACATCGGAAAAGAAAACTATAGTAGAAAAAACAATACGATATAGCGGAAGAACTCCAACTCTAGCTCGAAGCTCCAACCCAAAAGCGCTTCGAATCTTGCTCCAAGGATCTATAACTGTAAAACTAAATCAGTAGCTAACCGTGTGAAAATTTTTGGGCATCCAGAGTTTATGAAGGAACAATAAACTCCAGGTCAGTCATGGGACTAGTGTGAGAACATAAACGTTTTATTTTATATTAAGGTAAATCATAGGATCTTGCCATATAATACGGAACGGGTTTACTCCTATGATTTCTGGTGCATAAGTCGTACATGGGTTTTGAAAAATGGACTATTATAAGGCTCGCCCCAATCACACCAAAAAAATAATGCAAATGCAAGAGCACATATGGACGAGTTTTAGCCTTATAATGCCAAATCAATGATATATGTCAACAGTGTGTATTATTACTACTAATAACACTCTAAAACATTTCGCAAATAAATTTACAAATCTAGCAAGCATAGTGACTATGCCCACCCACATACATAGTTTACAAACAAAGCGGAAGGCTCGTATTGGTTATTGGATTTCTAACAAGATGGTTCCTGGCACGAAAGATCAATCAAGGACAAGAAGCTAAGTGTCTCTCGGTTAACATCCAAACATAGACACTGAATACATAGCGCGAAGTATATATCCCAGTTTTCATCCAGACATCGGACACCGTATATACCTTATGTCCTCCGGTTTCACAGGTGGTTCCACTGCCAAAGCTCTCGAGTTTCGATAGAGAATACGTATATGTATACAATCTAACCACTAGTTTCCCATCATTTCAGGTTGTGAGGTTCGCGAGTTTTTGTACCACAAAGCTTGCTCTTTCACTAAGCCATACTTTGATCATTTCATCAACTGCAACACTTTGCATTCCACGCTGTCATTTCATAATTTAAAACTGATAATCACTGACTAAATAACTTTTAGTCAAGGGAATAAATTCCCATTACCAAACAGAAATATGTTGAGCAATGATCACTTAATACACTATAAGATACAGTGTCAGACACACATCCATACGAGTTCGTTCCGGGTTCGAACGAAGCTAAAGGCGCCTTATTCCACAACTCAGGCTTCTAAGTGCGAAGGCCCTTGCAATCTGAAAGTTCTCCAAATACGTGTGGACTTTATGTCACTCCGGTAATAGGTTCATCTCTCTACTATAGCTATTCGGTAAAGAAACAAATCAACAGGCAGCCCGTTCGATGTGAAGAACCACGGTCTTCAATCGTCATTTATATGTCTTCATTTATTTCGTCGTATGGTTAATTTGAATGGTTTTTGGAAAGTAAATTCCGATACTGGTCTTTCCAAATAACCAGCGATTCATATGAAGTCTACATTTCAAATCAAATTCTTTCCATCGTGTATATATATATATATATATATATATATATATATATATATATCACTTAATTCTTTCTAAATTTAGAAATGGTCGTTTAAAGAAATGATCGTTTATATAGTTCAAATAGTCTTCCTCTTAACTCTTTACTTCCGAACAATCTTTTATAAACCAAGGATCACATTACGCTATTTCTTTAATTCCATTTCGGTGTATTCATTCAAATACGGATTCATTATATTCGAACCAAAGGATTCAGGTTTGAAACAATTCCCAATTTAATAAAATATTTGAAAATAATACATTTGTTATAAATTAATTTTATATATAAATAAATACTAACTTTAAAATAGAAATGGTTAAAATAATTACTTAACATATATTAAACTCTGAAGAAGTATACAAATAGAATATTTTTAAACATATACATATCTTTTAAATCGAATAAATTTTATTTGCATATTTTTTAAATTAACATACTATGTTTTAAATAGTTGAAACCCATATAAATATACATAATACTTTAACTGGCATTATTCCCTTCCCATGCCGATGACTTTAAACCATATTCATATTCGAAGAGTATAATTAGTTCCGATAATCTTGAGTTAATCCAATCGATTTCAAAGACATTCAGCTTATTTCCTTTTGATCACTTAGTTCCGTTTAACCTCCATAATCAACCTAAGCCTTACTTGGGTAAACAAGGTTATTATCATATTATTCAAGTTAAATCCAAACAATTTAGATTAGATATACGATTGGGTTAGAATTTGAAAATTCTTATACCCAATATATGTTTCGCATTAAACTGATACTATAAATAGAATACGATATTTCTACCGTTTAATTCCTCAAATAGTATTAGTCATCATTTACCTAACTTATATTAAATATCGAAAGATCACTTCCATCCACATTAACCAAATTTTTAAATTGGAAAATTTATTTATTATAGTTACCATTTTAGAATATTCGAGATTCATTTTTAATTTGTTCTTTTACCAGCCTAGATAAATAAACGTTGGCCAAGTAAGTTCAGTGCACTGATTGCTGCATCCCTTGCCTTAGTTACACACCCCGCTTACTATTCCAGAACTAGTAACGGAGCAAACTTACATGTTAACCCATATACTTAAAGTTCATTCCTTATTTTACCTTCAAATTTATATTATTATACAAAGCAATTTATAACATATTATTATAAATATTTTATCTAAACGATATCAAATTTCATGACCCAATAATAGAAGTTTAAATATCCTTTCAAACAATTTTATAATATTGTTTCAAAATCTTCTTTTACAACTTTACTTGGACTTCAAAACCAAATAATTCAACTTCAAATCATATCGAAGATTTTTTTTTTAAGTATATTGCTATATTAAAATTTTGATCAGCTTTGAAATCAAATAATACAAATTCAAGGAACTTCTCAAAATAACTTATAACCTTACATCAAATTAAAATTTGGATTATAATCTATGTTTCAAAATTTCATTATACACGATTCTTAATTCACAAAATAATATTTACTACACAAAATGGTTATCATTAACTTATTATCTAATTTACAAAATAATATTCAATTTACAAAGTATTATATTATTCCATTAATTTAATGATCAAATAAAGTATCGTTCAAATTATTACCTGATTTATAATATTCAAACGTTTTCAATGTGAATATGCTTTTAACACTTCAAGATAACCAAATATTATTTAATCGATATTTTTAAATTTATAGAATATCATCATAAAGTGTTCTTTTTAAAAAAAATAACAAATCAACAATTATCGAATATTCTTTAATCGATGGAAATTAACCTTAATTGTTTACTGCTGTTCCACGAAATCAAAATGACACCCAAATATATTATCACAATTGCCATTCATGCATCCATAACCAATAGTTTCTAAATTCGCGTTATACACTAACGCATATAAATATATGGTTTATATCGAACCCATACTTATTCACAATCATCACATAAAATACAATATCCATAACTGCAATGCTATCAACAAATAATTATAAATCAGCCATTCACGCAATCAGCACACATTATCTCAACCACTGAATAATCCATAAAACCATATATTAAATAATAATTTAAATTCAAGTGTTCTTACCCTATTGTTTTCCAGTACATGTCTTGCTCCTCTGTCCTTGTACTCTCTCTCTATCTTTCCCTTCTTCTTGCTCTTCTGTCTCTTTTCTTCTTTATAGATGTCAGTCTTCTTTTTTTCTTTTCTTTTCACTCATACAACAAGGGTCTGCAAAACTATTTACATATGCATGTAAAGAAATGGTGATGTGCGCGATGGAGAGTGCATGCACAGCGAAACTAGGATTCTCGTTTTTTTTTTCCTACTCGGTTAGTGGCAGATGAGGAAAAGAAAACAGTGGAAGTTGAGATGTGAGTGGGAAGGTGGCTGCCGCATGGAAATGGTGAAGTGTATGCAGTGGTGAAGGCAAAATGAGGAAGGCCGAATAAACTATGAGCTTCAGAGCGTAGGTTTAATTTTTGGTGGAGGGAAGCTAGGCGGAATACATGCAAAGCTTTCACGTTTGCATTTTTTTTTTCATATATGCATGGCGTAACTTGCAGAAGAATTAGATAGCCAGAAGAAAGAGCCGAAGGAACAATATTGGAGAGGAGAAGCTTTTAAACAGTGGAGAGAACACGTGTACCCAAGCCAACAAGATTAAGGGACAAATGTCCACATAAATTCTGTTTGTTTGACATGTATGTACATACGTGTCTTAAATAATTTTTTTTATAGTCGTGAGCACTTGCTAAATTTGCAGTGCAACTTTAGCTTTTGTTCATTACATATGTAAAATGGCACTTGGTGCCTTACGTTATGTACATAAAAGTTGCTTTTTCTTCCTTTTATATAAGCTTATGTGTCTTTCCTATCTTTTTTTTTAATTATTGATGATAACAACAACAAACTAACAATTTAATCGTGTACAATAATATGCCATTATCCCAAAACAATAATAAAATAGGTCGGTTAATTAGTTCTGTAAAGTGTCAAAAGAACCACAATTACCCTAAAATACGTTAGAACAATATATGCTTATTTTCCAGAATAAAAATTACAGTAAAATTATATAAAATATTTTAAGACTACGCGAACTAAAACTGAAAAAAAAAATATTTAATTAAAATTAGATTTCAAATTCTGATCATTTATAGCAACTGAATTGCAAATCGTTTTAATAATTCGACTAACAACGAAACGTACCCCAAAGCAACATTTGTTATAACTAAATTTCACAATAAAATTAATTTCAATCATTTTAAAATAATATTATCACCTTAAAATTTTATGAAAACTTATTTAAACCTTCCAAATTTATTTAAAAATTCATATTATATTCAGATTTGATTTCAAAAATTTTAGATCGTTACATTAAATCTCTTATGAATCCTGAATCTCTTGAAACTCTAAAACTGTATGTCTTGAGTATTTAAGTCTTGTATACAAACCCTGCATATATATATATATATATATATATATATATATATATATTCTAGATAGAGATGTAAGTATATATTTGATAATAAATTAATAATGATAATTGAAATAAGGTTGTTGTCATCAAAACTCCATTCTCTAACAAATCTTTCTTTTAAAAATCCAAAAGCTTGCTCACGCTACGCATCCCACGCGAAGACTTGATTTTTCTTCGTTAATCCAGTTAATGGTGCGACTATCTTAGAGAAATCCTTGATAAAACATCGGTAATACCCAGCTAAACCAAGGAAACTCCAAACATATGTTGCATTCCTGGGTCGATCCCAATCCTGGATTGCTGCTACCTTAGTGGAATCCACCGATATTCCTCGTCCTGATACTGTAACGCCCCACCTCCGCTAGGGTCACTCGCAAAGGAATGCACTAGCTTTAGAGGGGTATTATTGGTAAACATGTACAGAAATATTACAAGACAGAACATATATATATATATAACAGCGGAAGTAAAATCAACTTTCACATCATTAATAAATAAGGTCTAAAGCCTTTTACATCAAAATACATCAAAACCTGTCTTGCAATAATAAAGAAGCATAAAGCCATTTCATAAATTATTCCCCAAGTAAAACAGTAAAGTAGCCATAGCCAAGAGAAGTCCAAGCCATGCGTGATGACCTTCAAACAGAAGAAGTCCAAACTAACAATAGCATTTCCTCCCTGTAACCTGGGGGGAAACGGAAGACAAGAGGCGAAAGAAAACAGGGTCAGTCATAAAGACTGGTAAGCCCTATCTACTATCAGTATATAAACTAGTAAATTTAACTGACATGAGGAACTGAGATGAACATAAGTATGATAACAAGATAGATAAGCTAAACCAAAATAACAGGATGAACTACTGTACCAAGATACACGAGTGTGTCATGATAAACTACGGTGTCAAGATAAATCAAGGTATCACATTGTCAGGTTTCTATCAAGTATACTATCCCAAGGTATCTACCCTGTATAACGTCCCACGGTATCTATCATGTATATTTCCCCTGGTCCTAACATGTATATTTGCTCTGCACCCCTCGTACTAGTATCCCAACCCGCGTCATGTGTTAACTATGAATGTCCCTTTCCCAATGTCATGTAATGGTCCATGTCAACCTAATATATAGCATATTTAGGTTTTCCCAACTCGTATGTTTCTTTCCATGTATAAGTTCAGTCCTTTGCCGTAGGCCATACGGGCTTTCCCATGTAAACGTTTTATCCTTGAGGTTATTTTGGACTGCTACCCTTGATCTAGTTATGTTTCCTTACCATGAACTATCGCGCGTTCACTTAGGATTTATGCCACCTAGGACCACTAGGGATTATGCTACCTAATGAACGTTTCCGTGTCTCGGTTTGGGTTCAGCCACCTAGGGCCACTAGGGATTATGCCACCCGTCAACCGCGCCCTTTATCCCACGTATGTATCGTGAACCGTTTTCCATGTCTAGACGCACATGTTTCTCAATGTGCCATCCGAGTTCCATGCCAGGGCAAACCAAGAAATACGGAACTCGGTCAGGAGCTTTAAGTCGTCTGCTGATGCAGATATCAAGGTCTGTTTTTGTACCCGTGGCTATGGTCCCACGTGACCCCTCCCTCAACTACTTAAAGGCAATCCAAGAAAAATCATGTATGAGAACTACACTAAGGCCCATCGATGCCCACTTCCAGATAGCCAACCTCACCCATAACTTGATAGCTAGTATATGGTCTTTTGGGAGTTCCCTGCCTTTCCGTACGTACACGATTGACTAAAGATGGTAGGTAATCGGCGAATTGCTATCCCGGGGCAAAATCAAGTATCGTCGACTCCACGCTAATCCATCCTAGTCTTTAGGTCGCTCGCATAGCAACCAAGGCATACTCTTGGCTCTTCTACCGCAGACCTTAACCTCTGTGAGGCCGGGTTTCATGGACCACACGCCACCTCACAGAGGGATACCAAGAGTACCCTCACGTTCCCCGAAGCTTCCGCTTCGTCACCCAGTTCGCTGGAGCTTTTATCCAAGTCATATAACTTGCTCCTCCTCGTATACTAAGCGATGACCTACCGTACCAGGTTACTCATCTCTTTATGAACTAGTCCATGTCCTTAGCTAAGAATTATTACTTAGTTACCCTTAACTAAGGTTTACCACTTAGCTCCTCTTTCCGTTATCCTTGTTAACTACGATTTCCAACCTAGTCCCCTGAGCTAGGGTTTTGTCAAATGGGTTAAGTGTTGTTATCCAAGTTCATGACTTAACCCGCCTACGAATCATGTCAAGATCGGCTAAGTACTCAAGTTCAAGGCTTAGCCCTACAGGTTGGTTAGGTGTACCAAGAAGCTCATGACTTAACCTTATCAAGTCAAATTGGTTAAGTATTTATTTGTCTTAACCCTATCAGATTATCATGTTAGATTGATTAAGCATAGATTATCTTAATCCCATCAGATTATCGAGTCGGATTGGTTAAGCATGGGTTAGCTTAACCCCATCCACTAATCGTATTACAATGGTTAAGCCTACTTTTAAAAGTCTTGTGACTTAACCCTATCAGGTCCACCTATTAGATTGGTTAAGTATAGGTTACTTAACCTCATCAAATCATCACGTATAATTGGTTAAGTATAAGTTACTTAACCCCATTAAATTACCGTGTTAAATTGGTTAAGTATTGGTTACTTAACCTCATTGAATTAACGCATTTAGATTGGTTAAGTGTTTAACTTAACCCCACCGAATTACCGTGTTTAGATTAGTTAAGTGAAGGTTACTTAACCTCATCTAATTACCGTGTTTAGATTAGTTAAGTCTAAGTTACTTAACCCTATCTAATTACCGTGTTTAGATTAGTTAAGTCTAAGTTACTTAACCCCATCTAATTACCGTGTTTAGATTAGTTAAGTGTGGATTACTTAACCCCATCTAATTACCCAGTCGGATTAGTTAAGCGTAAATTACTTAACCCCATCCCCTAATTGTCTTGTATGGTTAAGTGTCATTAAGAAATCAAGCCCGGTCCCACTTAACCTACCCATTCGTGTCATATCGGTTAAGTGTCATTAGTCAAATTTACTTAACCTTATCATGTGGCATTAATTTAATTAATGCACTCTTAACCTCTCACATTAGACCTTGTTGTGGTTACTAGTTAAGCCGGGCGGGTCCGGGTAGTTTTACACCACAACCTAGTCTAACCTCGGGTCTTAAGCGCGACATGACCAACTTCTCACATTGGATCCTATTGTTTGTAGCCACTAGTTAAGCCGGGCGGGTCCGGGTAGATTTATGCTACAAACTCAACCCAACCTCGAGTTGGTCATTTTCATGTTTGGTCTAGTGTCTTGTTACACTTACAACCCATACGTGTCAAGTTTTCAAGTCCCATGCTCATAGCCAAAGTTACATGTTGTCATGTTTATACCCATTTACCCAAATCATGTTTCACGTCATTAAAGTTTTACCCATAACGTAACCCAACGCCTTTAAACTCGCATATACATTCGCAACAACGCATAATGGATTAAAAGAAGGAACTTGGCAAAGGCATGACAAAAGGGGTATAAGGCCACAAGTTAAACATGGTGGCAAATGAGGTATAAACGTGTTCATTAACTTGCATATTACATTATTAGGCCTCAAAAACATGCACAACCTCAAACTTAGCACATAGGTGAATCATGGTGATAAATGACATAGAAAGATGGCTAGAAGTTCGCATATGGCATCACATGTAAGCTATCATAAGGGATATGATAGTTCTCATGTTGCCAAAATGCAACATTCAACATAAAGTTTATACCTTTAAGCCCACAAGATCAAGATAATGACTTTTTAGTCATGATAGGATACATAACATGATAGCATGCAACATACTTAATGTTCAAACCCAACTTACAACATGTCACATTAAGTTTAAAGTTAATATCTAAGAGTAGGAAGAGGGCTTACAATGCTATGAAGGCAAAAATCAACATATAAAACAAAGATTGAGACGAAGCCATTCATGCTATCACCCAAAAACCCCAAAAGAACAAGCTCCAAATGAAACCCTTGAGCAAATATCAATAAAAATCCTTGCTTTGAGGAAGAAAGGTTTCAACTTTGGCTTTGAATGAAGCTTATGAGCTCTCATGCAAGATCCTTGCTTTTTGGTCAAGAAAAGGTTGCAACTTTGGCTAGAATGCAACTTAAGAACACTCATACAAGTTTGAAAGCACTTGTATGAACTCACAATCTCTCATAGAAATAGGCTTAGGAATTTTAGCATGAGAGTGGAGGCCATGAGAGGAACAAATTTGACATAGTTTAGTTGTAGGATTGAATAATGGTGATTTAGGCTAGGTTTAGGGGTCTTTTTATAGAGGATTAGGATAGTATTAGCCATAGGATTAACCCTAGATTCAATCCAAGCCATCAAAGCATGTCTTGGGGAAGAAGTCAAGTGTAGGAACCATCTAGGGCCTTTAGATTAAAGCTGAACCATGAGAACCATTCAAATGCAAAATCTGCATTTGAGCGAATCGGCCCACGGGTTGACAGCCAAACACCCTGGATTAACCCCTAGTCGACCCAGCGGGCTTGGGTCGACCTCAAAAATCGGCCGGTTCGGTTATTCCCCTCTCCCAATTCGCTGTTTTGAACATTTTTGCATATTTATTTATTTAATTTTCAATTATATATATATATCAATATATATATATTTCTCTGCGCAACCCATTTCACTTAATTAAGTATACTTTAATTTGTGAATTTTTATGTTCAAATTACGGGGTGTTACATTCTCCCCTCCTTAAAGGATTTCGTCCCCGAAATCTCCAAGTTAGGAAGAACGTATCCTACTATCCATCATCCATCTACTCAAAACATCATCCACAGGCAACCATTGTCCTTAGACGATTTCTAATGCCATATGAACATATGCAGAACGTGTGTGTATATGCTCCTTAGCTAATGCTAATGATCAGGCCTGAATGATCTTTCTAATGCAAAATATGTTTAGTGCCATGAGTCCAACATGTATGCGAATAGTCCTAGTCATATAAGTACTATATGCGTGCACAAACATTCATTCATATGCAACATCTGCATGACAACACATTAACATTCAAACAAGTATAAATACTCGTGCATATGCAATGCAAAATGTGAGTGCGTCGATCTAGTATCTAACGTGTATTCGCGCATCCACGAGCAACCACTTGCAACCATTTGCAACCATATCAACCATAACATGTTTCAAATACATGTTTACATCCATAAAGTTCTATCTAAGGTTCTCACGGTAAGATCGAGGGGATAAACAAGACAAACTCCTTACGGGGTTTGTAACAGAAACAGGACCGAGAGGATATCCACCCAGCGATAGCATGCAAGTAAGCCCTACAGGTGAACCAAGGATCAAAGATACACTCTTAAAAAGAGACATGATGCGCGAGTCTGAGTCGCATTTCCACGAACTTAATTCCATTGTGCTTTGACCGCCTTTGACTTCATGATTTCGTAGCTCCTTGATTCCTATTTCCAAGGTATGAGTCGGAACTCTTTTCACTGTCGCCTCTCGTTCCACTTTCATTTATTCTTTATTCTTTCCCTAGTATACTTGGCTCAACCATATCTACGTACTCATGCAAGCTCTCCAAAATTCACTAGTGAATTTTGGATCTCGTTTACCGATGCCAATCCCTGTTGCCAAGTGTACCTACTAGGGTGATCTCGACAACTCATGCACTAGCGAAATGAACCATTCGCCTTAGTGGCGAACTCTACTCGAGCAGATTACCAACGAATGCATCATGAGATTCTAGGTAACTAACCATGACAGAACCCAAAAGGTTACACAGGACTTCGAGGGTATTACCAAGGCAAGTCAAGAGTCTAACTACCCTCTTTCCAAAACCGAGAATGGTATTCCTTACTGGATAACCACTTTACCCCTAGAATCCATCCATGGCTCAACAATAGAAGTATTGCTTCTAATCTCAACACTTGGCATAGACGTTCTCAAATCCAACAAGTCATGAATAAATGGACCGACTCTCCAACCAGATTTTGGGACAAAAACTGGGATCCTCTACCATGCTAGTACTAAGGTGCAGAGACTCAACTATCCAAGCAGACTTAAATGATACGATGATTAAGACAAAGTCTGGACGGGATGATAGAAAAGAACGACTAAACCTTTACCAGAAATGGTACCATTTCTTTTAGGTACCCTAGAAATGGGAGCGTACAATTGCCCTCTCCGATGATCTTGTCCTTGTCCTCCTTGATGGACTAAGCCATAGAAACAGTTGCTTATCCTTAAGCTCGCGTCCTTTATCCCTACTCTTTTTATCCACGGCAACAGGTCTCTCGGGAACCACCTCCATCGTACGGGAAAACACCTACGTGGCTAGACAAAGATTAGTCATAGTTAGAACAACTGCGACCACAGATGGAGGAAAGAAAGGAAAAGAGATTCGATCAAGGAAACAAAGGACAGTGCTAATGGCTTTTGGGGAATAGCCTTTAAAAACTTTTCTTGAAAAATGCTTCTTTGTAAACGGTTTTTTTTCAAATAGTTTTCAGAAGGTTTTAAAAACTTTTGCCCAGTCTGGTAACCTTCTGCTCTGATACCAAATGTAACGCCCCACCTCCGCTAGGGTCACTCGCAAAGGAATGCACTAGCTTTAGAGGGGTATTATTGGTAAACATGTACAGAAATATTACAAGACAGAACATATATATATATATATATAACAGCGGAAGTAAAATCAACTTTCACATCATTAATAAATAAGGTCTAAAGCCTTTTACATCAAAATACATCAAAACCTGTCTTGCAATAATAAAGAAGCATTAAGCCATTTCATGAATTATTCCCCAAGTAAAACAGTAAAGTAGCCATAGCCAAGAGAAGTCCAAACCATGCGTGATGACCTTCAAACAGAAGAAGTCCAAACTAACAATAGCATTTCCTCCCTGTAACCTGGGGGGGAAACGGAAGACAAGAGGCGAAAGAAAACAGGGTCAGTCATAAAGACTGGTAAGCCCTATCTACTATCAGTATATAAACTAGTAAAGTTAACTGGCATGAGGAACTGAGATGAACATAAGTATGATAACAAGATAGATAAGCTAAACCAAAATAACAGGATGAACTACTGTACCAAGATACACGAGTGTGTCATGATAAACTACGGTGTCAACATAAATCAAGGTATCACATTGTCAGGTTTCTATCAAGTATACTATCCCAAGGTATCTACCCTGTATAACGTCCCACGGTATCTATCATGTATATTTCCCCTGGTCCTAACATGTATATTTGCTCTGCACCCCTCGTACTAGTATCCCAACCCGCGTCATGTGTTAACTATGAATGTCCCTTGCCCAATGTCATGTAATGGTCCATGTCAACCTAATATATAGCATATGTAGGTTTTCCCAACTCGTATGTTTCTTTCCATGTATAAGTTCAGTCCTTTGCCGTAGGCCATACGGGCTTTCCCATGTAAACGTTTTATCCTTGAGGTTATTTTGGACTGCTACCCTTGATCTAGTTATGTTTCCTTACCATGAACTATCGTGCGTTCACTTAGGATTTATGCCACCTAGGACCACTAGGGATTATGCTACCTAATGAACGTTTCCGTGTCTCGGTTTGGGTTCAGCCACCTAGGGCCACTAGGGATTATGCCACCCGTCAACCGCGCCCTTTATCCCATGTATGTATCGTGAACCGTTTTCCATGTCTAGACGCACATGTTTCTCAATGTGCCATCCGAGTTCCGTGCCAGGGCAAACCAAGAAATACGGAACTCGGTCGGGAGATTTAAGTCGTCTGCTGATGCAGATATCAAGGTCTGTTTTTGTACCCGTGGCTATGGTCCCACGTGACCCCTCCCTCAACTACTGAAAGGCAATCCAAGAAAAATCATGTATGAGAACTACACTAAGGCCCATCGATGCCCACTTCCAGATAGCCAACCTCACCCATAACTTGATAACTAGTATATGGTCTTTCGGGAGTTCCCTGCCTTTCCGTACGTACACGATTGACTAAAGATGGTAGGTAGTCGGCGACATGCTATCCCGGGGCAAAATCAAGTATCGTCGACTCCACGCTAATCCATCCTAGTCTTTAGGTCGCTCGCATAGCAACCAAGGCATACTCTTGGCTCTTCTACCGCAGACCTTAACCTCTGTGAGGCCGGGTTTCATGGACCACACGCCACCTCACAGAGGGATACCAAGAGTACCCTCACGTTCCCCGAAGCTTCCGCTTCGTCACCCAGTTCGCTGGAGCTTTTATCCAAGTTATATAACTTGCTCCTCCTCGTATACTAAGCGATGACCTACCGTACCAGGTTACTCATCTCTTTATGAACTAGTCCATGTCCTTAGCTAAGAATTATTACTTAGTTACCCTTAACTAAGGTTTACCACTTAGCTCCTCTTTCCGTTATCCTTGTTAACTACGATTTCCAACCTAGTCCCCTGAGCTAGGGTTTTGTCAAATGGGTTAAGTGTTGTTATCCAAGTTCATGACTTAACCCGCCTACGAATCATGTCAAGATCGGCTAAGTACTCAAGTTCAAGGCTTAGCCCTACAGGTTGGTTAGGTGTACCAAGAAGCTCATGACTTAACCTTATCAAGTCAAATTGGTTAAGTATTTATTTGTCTTAACCCTATCAGATTATCATGTTAGATTGATTAAGCATAGATTATCTTAATCCCATCAGATTATCGAGTCGGATTGGTTAAGCATGGGTTAGCTTAACCCCATCCACTAATCGTATTACAATGGTTAAGCCTACTTTTAAAAGTCTTGTGACTTAACCCTATCAGGTCCACCTATTAGATTGGTTAAGTATAGGTTACTTAACCTCATCAAATCATCACGTATAATTGGTTAAGTATAAGTTACTTAACCCCATTAAATTACCGTGTTAAATTGGTTAAGTATTGGTTACTTAACCTCATTGAATTAACGCATTTAGATTGGTTAAGTGTTTAACTTAACCCCACCGAATTACCGTGTTTAGATTAGTTAAGTGAAGGTTACTTAACCTCATCTAATTACCGTGTTTAGATTAGTTAAGTCTAAGTTACTTAACCCTATCTAATTACCGTGTTTAGATTAGTTAAGTCTAAGTTACTTAACCCCATCTAATTACCGTGTTTAGATTAGTTAAGTGTGGATTACTTAACCCCATCTAATTACCCAGTCGGATTAGTTAAGCGTAAATTACTTAACCCCATCCCCTAATTGTCTTGTATGGTTAAGTGTCATTAAGAAATCAAGCCCGGTCCCACTTAACCTACCCATTCGTGTCATATCGGTTAAGTGTCATTAGTCAAATTTACTTAACCTTATCATGTGGCATTAATTTAATTAATGCACTCTTAACCTCTCACATTAGACCTTGTTGTGGTTACTAGTTAAGCCGGGCGGGTCCGGGTAGTTTTACACCACAACCTAGTCTAACCTCGGGTCTTAAGCGCGACATGACCAACTTCTCACATTGGATCCTATTGTTTGTAGCCACTAGTTAAGCTGGGCGGGTCCGGGTAGATTTATGCTACAAACTCAACCCAACCTCGAGTTGGCCATTTTCATATTTGGTCTAGTGTCTTGTTACACTTACAACCCATACGTGTCAAGTTTTCAAGTCCCATGCTCATAGCCAAAGTTACATGTTGTCATGTTTATACCCATTTACCCAAATCATGTTTCACGTCATTAAAGTTTTACCCATAACGTAACCCAACGCCTTTAAACTCGCATATACATTCGCAACAACGCATAATGGATTAAAAGAAAGAACTTGGCAAAGGCATGACAAAAGGGGTATAAGGCCACAAGTTAAACATGGTGGCAAATGAGGTATAAACGTGTTCATTAACTTGCATATTACATTATTAGGCCTCAAAAACATGCACAACCTCAAACTTAGCACATAGGTGAATCATGGTGATAAATGGCATAGAAAGATGGCTAGAAGTTCGCATATGGCATCACATGTAAGCAATCATAAGGGATATGATAGTTCTCATGTTGCCAAAATGCAACATTCAACATAAAGTTTATACCTTTAAGCCCACAAGATCAAGATAATGACTTTTTAGTCATGATAGGATACATAACATGATAGCATGCAACATACTTAATGTTCAAACCCAACTTACAACATGTCACATTAAGTTTAAAGTTAATATCTAAGAGTAGGAAGAGGGCTTACAATGCTATGAAGGCACAAATCAACATATAAAACAAAGATTGAGACGAAGCCATTCATGCTATCACCCAAAAACCCCAAAAGAACAAGCTCCAAATGAAACCCTTGAGCAAATATCAATAAAAATCCTTGCTTTGAGGAAGAAAGGTTTCAACTTTGGCTTTGAATGAAGCTTATGAGCTCTCATGCAAGATCCTTGCTTTTTGGTCAAGAAAAGGTTGCAACTTTGGCTAGAATGCAACTTAAGAACACTCATACAAGTTTGAAAGCACTTGTATGAACTCACAATCTCTCATAGAAATAGGCTTAGGAATTTTAGCATGAGAGTGGAGGCCATGAGAGGAACAAATTTGACATAGTTTAGTTGTAGGATTGAATAATGGTGATTTAGGCTAGGTTTAGGGGTCTTTTTATAGAGGATTAGGATAGTATTAGCCATAGGATTAACCCTAGATTCAATCCAAGCCATCAAAGCATGTCTTGGGGAATAAGTCAAGTGTAGGAACCATCTAGGGCCTTTAGATTAAAGCTGAACCATGAGAACCATTCAAATGCAAAATCTGCATTTGAGCGAATCGGCCCACGGGTTGACAGCCAAACACCCTGGATTAACCCCTAGTCGACCCAGCGGGCTTGGGTCGACCTCAAAAATCGGCCGGTTCGGTTATTCCCCTCTCCCAATTCGCTGTTTTGAACATTTTTGCATATTTATTTATTTAATTTTCAATTATATATATATCAATATATATATATTTCTCTGCGCAACCCATTTCACTTAATTAAGTATACTTTAATTTGTGAATTTTTATGTTCAAATTACGGGGTGTTACAGATACGAGATGACCCAAGAACCTGACTTCTTCCTTTCAGAAGTAACACTTCGAAAACTTAGCCCTCGGCTGATGTTCCCGTAAGATTTCTAAAATAATTCTTAAGTGCGTCTTATGTTCCTCCTTGGTCCTGGAATAAACCAATATATTGTCCACGAACTTGTCTAGATGATCTCCGAAAACACGACTCATAAGATCCATAAAATATGCTAGCGCATTAGTTAGTCCAAATGGCATTACCAACCACGCATAAAATCAGGATAGTGTCCTAAAAGAAGTCTTCGGCACATTATCCCTAGCCACTATTAATTGGTGAAATCCTGTCGCCGAATCCATCTGGGAAAACACCTTTGCTTCACTGATCGAAAAAGTCATCGATTCTCGGTAATAGATACTTATTCTTCTCGGTCATCTTATTGAGCTCACAATAATCCACACATAATCGCAACAATCCATCGACCTAGGTTGCGAACACAACTGATGCAACCCATTCAGATACGCTTCTCCAAATGAATCCCTCACTCAAAAGATCATTCACTTGCACCTCTAACTCTAATTGTTCCTTAGACGCCATCCTCCTAAGAGGCATAACAATAGGTATAGCTCAATCCACTAAATCAGTACGAAACTCGATCTCAAGCTGCGTCGACAAACCTGTGACCTCATCGAATACATCAGAAAACTCTCGTACGATTAGCATAGATGACAATTCTTCCCATGGAATCACAAGCGAATATAAAAAGCTAACCATAACTCCATCCTATGGCAGACAGCTTATGACTATCTTTTGCCCTTACACAGTCCCAGTTGTCACCTCAAGTCTCTTGCAATCCACAATAGCCGCATACCTCTTGAGCCAGTCCATACCCAAGACAATCCCAAACCTAGCGAAGTTCAAAGCAAAACAATGACACATAAAAGAACAACCATGACTCAATAAAACTAGACCACGACAAAGCATACAAAGACGAGATGAACCCCCATTGGATTAGTCACGGCTTATGGTCTATCAACAATCTTGGGTTCTAATCCTAACTTGCAAACAAGCTCATTACAAATAAAGGAATGCGATGCTCCAGTACCAAACAAAACTCGAACTGAAACACCTCGAACAAAAAGCGTACCTTTCACAACAACATTCTTCTCCTTCTCCTCAGCAGTCAGACCCCTCGAGGAAGATGGAACCGCATCTAAAGAATATGCTCTCACAACGTGCATATCCTTCGGTGGTTCTAGACAATTCTTCTTTACATGGCCAGGCTTATCACTGTTAAAGCGCTTCTTTTCCATCTTTGTGTTCTTAGAATCTTTGGAAAGATGCCCCTTCTACTGACAGTTATAACAAGTAATCTCACTCTTCGGCTTATTCTGGCTATTCTTTCCTTACCGTTGTTGTTTTCTCTTACCGTTCCACTTTTTCTTATTACCACTTTTTCTTATTACCACCACCTTGTTGTGGTTTTGACTCCTCCTTATCCTCAATAGCCTCCACCTTTTTCGGAAACAAACTCTCCTTTCTTAAAACCTTCTCGACCAATTTCTCATAAGGATCATCAATATGGTCGATCAATTGTTTCCCAAGATTCTCATCCAAACCCATAATAAACTTCTCATTCTTTTGATAAGAGGTCTCGATATATGAACGAGCATACTTCGATAAAGCTTCGAACTCAGTCGCTTATTCCGAGATTGGCCTTTCGCCTTGCTTCAACTCAACAAACTTCTTAAAGAGTATCGATTTTTGGAATGCAGAAATGAACTTCTCTTCGAACTCAGTTCTAAATTGATCCCAAATGATCTGGTCTTCTGGAGTCTCCAAAGTAAAAGAGTTCCACCAATCATTACCTGTCCTTGCAGCTGCCCGATGCAAGCTTACTCTTAGTTGCATCGTCAATTCCCAAATCTCTAAAAAATCGCACACAAGTATCCAACCAATTCTGAAACTCAAGAGTAGGTTCCTCACTGACAAACAGCTTGCCACCAATAGAAGTATAATCCTTGCAGAGCTTCACAAAGTCAACAACCCTAAGTGCCTGCACAGTAACACCATGCTCAACTGTTGCTCCTGGAGTAGGAATCCTTCTCATGATCGCTGCCATCTTGGCCTTGAACATAGCAGAATAATATGCTATAGTAGCTGCACCTCCCGACTAACTACCCTCGCCTCTCCCTCCAGTCACAGGCTCATTCTTAGCAGGGTGTCTCAAAGTTTGTCGACTCATGCTTACTCTGAAACAAGAATGATAAGTCCACGTTAGAGAAAGGCCGCAATGATGCTCAAGTGCTTACTAACATAGTATACTATATATTATAATATAGGAATCATCCAATAAAAATAACAAGTACGTCTGTCATACGCTTTTATGCTCGCAAACTTTGAGTAAAATCGATTAACCAAAGCTATAATATCAAATGTGACGACCGTCTCATACCTCCTGAACCGAACTAAGAAAAAGGTGTGATGTATGACGTGCTAAGCCGATATGGGACAATCATCAAGAAAGAATAACTCGAAATAAAACATGTCGTATAACTCACAGCTCATGGATAATGCATAATAATAAAATATACAACAGGATATAGTAGTGAAGCATAGCTGAACAATAAATCAAATCTTCATAAACCATAGAATCTGAAGTACAATACATCTCAGTACATGAATCTCTGAATACAATATGCCTCACTACATCCCTAAAGTAACCGAGCTGAAATAGAAAAGAAATATCTATATAATAGGTAGTAATAGTATGTCAGCCTCCCACTCATCACCGCACAACATCAGCGACACCAAACCTGCTACCTACTACTCAGTCTGCTCATTAACAACATTGATGAACAACCCAAGGTAGTAAGAGGGAAACATAAAACCTTGAGTCAGACAACAGTCTTAGTAAGCGACAAAATAACTAACAACCAAGAAGTTAATACGTGAACCATCCTTCACATGCTATTACAGAATAGGAAAGGACAAACCTCAGTCCCGCTTCCCTTCGACATCCCACGGTGATAGCCTACCTAAAAAAACAGGGAGGAAAGCAAATAATCAACCATAACATCCATGACATCCATTATTCTAACTATCACCGACTACAACCTTCAGTCCATCGATAATCGAGCTTTCTTTCAACGATCAAAAGGGTTAATGGAAACCCCGGTTCTAGCCAAACTACTATATGCCATTATGACTACGTATGTTTGCCTTACTCGATGAAGACAACTAGGCCCATCATGACTTCCTAGGGTACATGATCCCACTTGATCCTAGGGCGTCCCCACGATACCCCTACTTTGAGTCTGCTGGAACACTCTGATTACCGATGATTCCTTGGCACTTCAAATCTATCGAGCCTTTCTTCTTAGCGATCACATTTTTAGTTCGAGTGACTTCTCAAACCAATTCAATTATCATCCTTGATCAACTCCTAACTGATTCAATCCATCTTCTTACTAGATTGTATATCGCATCACAACCAGTATCACATCAATCTAGCTCTGACCACTTCAACTTAAGTTCAAAATTGACGCATCAATTATCATTGAGTTGCAGGCAAACCATTTGAAGTCGTTTCATTACCAAACTTCATCAGCAACCCACGGAAGACACCAAAATCCTTTACATTAAAACTCAATACCGACCCATCATCCTTGATAGATCGGTACCGATCCATGATGGCCCAGTACCGATCCATATACTTAGCAATTTTCTGCTAAGTATTTGGCCCCGGTTCATTCGAGCCTTAAGATCTTCTTGCTGGTCCATTTTTAAATCGATTCGACATTTCTATAGAAACTTCTATCGGCCCATCCATGTATCGATTAATTAACCTTCGACCCATCCCAAAACAACTCCGAATGACTTGAAAATTTTCCAATAGCCTCGATTTATCATCACGATGCACCATACAAAGTTTCACTTCCATCTAACCCATCGTTACAGATCAGTACCGCTCCATAATGGACCGGTACCCGTCCATGTACTTAGAGAATTTCGAGATGAAATTTTCCAAGCTCCATCCCGGTATCTTCCAGAGCTCATCCGCCAAGTTTGTCAGAATCTAATCATCTGAACCCAAGATTTGATATGTTCTTCAATCCTAAGATCTATGATAAACAATTGTAACAAACAACTCAAATAATGCAATTAATTCAATCAAAATAAACATAAATTCATACAACACTGATCATATAAACATAAACAAAACACAATTAAGGTACAAACATATCATAACATAAGATCTGGCATAATTTGGATCTAAATATATGTATGATTAATCTAACAATTATCTGGTTAACATGATCAAATTAGGTGTTCCTAGGACATCTAAATCTGAGTTAAACATATTTAATCAGATCTAGGGTGAACTTAGCAAGTAAAAAATAAATTTGATCCTAAATTACCGATACAATCTGTAGTTTCCATGTGAGAGATATTTATCACTCCCATAATCCTTAATTCAATGTAAATCAGATCTGGACAGCGCTGATAATCTTCGAATTTGATGCAATTTGAGATGATCTAACTTCTTTGGATGATGGTCTATATTCTAGATGAAACCTATGATGAATTGGTATGAAAAGGATGGAGAATTAGGGTTTTAGGTTGAACCGGAGAATCACAGACGCCCAATCTAAAGTTTAGAATAAAGAGAAAACCGTAATCCTCTCCCCAACCACCCCTATTTTTATCTGTAAGGCATTAGTCTAATGGGCTTTCGGCGCTCCGCAGCTTTCGAGATTGTATACCACCATTACGATTTGATGAGACCAATCTCAGCACCTAATTAGATCCCTATCAAAGTTTATATCCCAAACAGTAAACGAAAGTGCAAACTGTTCATAATTAGGTTCGGTAAAAATTATGGACATGTCTCACACCCCCTTAAACAACATCTCAAAATCTGAGAATGATCCGACAACCAAGGAATAAAATATAATTATTTTGCGATCGGTCGATATGTAAAATACGGGTCGTTATAGCCTTGACAACACCAACTATGCGCACAAGTACTTCTTTCCAATGTTGTTTCTCTCGATCAATATGAGTTTCCATTGCATTATCAATTTTCGTTTTTTGTCGAAGGCCTCTATGCAAACCGACCCATTTGATAAGCTTTGCATTATACAATGAATTACCTTCATACTCTCTTAACTTGGTAAATAAATTATGCCAATCACTGATTCCTTCATTTGCCAAGTTGGAGGCTTTGTGTGTACTTTTAAATAGTTTGCAATAAAAGCAAAATACTTCATCTCATGCATTTGAATACACAAGCCAATTTGTTTCTTGCTCTTCTCCACGTGGATAGCCGCCAATGTAGTGCTTAGAAGTAAAGTGTCTACAATTTATTTTATTTCTTGGAAATGCAATATTATATTTTAAATTTTGATGGGACCACGTTGAATTAACATAATTCTTTTAGCATCGGTAACCCCTCCCCATGATCCCAGATCATAATTGACCTCAACATTTCTTACAAGATCAATCGTCGGTATGTTACCAACATTTTCTTCATAAGTGTTAACATCAATATTTATATTGTCGTCCTCCTCTGAAACCTCTACGATATGGACTCCTACTTCAATATTTTCGTTAATAGGTTCGTCATATTCGTCGATATCAACGTTAGAACCAATATTTTCATGCTTTAAACTAGTTTCTTCAACTTAACTAGAATTTGAAGTTTGAATTTTTTTTATTTCTTGCCTGAAATAAATTTGAAATTGAGTCGACTAATGATTTTCTTCTTTGTCTTTATGTTTTTTCTCTTCTTATTTTGATATCCAGAATTCTGTTTTCGATTCCTATCTTGAAGACATAACATTATAAATCTAGCAATTCATTCATAATTCATAATTCATTCATGACTTATTAAGCATAATTCAACAAACTTACTCGTTAATCCACAATTCATTCCTAATTCATTCATTGATTATTTGTTCATAATTCATATTCATTCAACAATATTTTTTTAATTCATTTAACAAATTAATTAATTAACCAATTAATTATATTAAAACCAAACAAAGTAATCAACAAATATCGAAAATTAAAATCAACATTAAACTAACTTGTTTATTGTAGTTGAAAGCTTGATATATGTGAACAACTAGAAGTCCCTCCCCTACAAATTGAAACTGAACAAATGAAGGCCTGCTACCAGTCATAGCCTCTGTCCCGCTACAAATTGAAGCCCTCCTGCAAATTGAAATTGGTTAGTTCAACTTTTAAGCGGCAGAATGAAATTGCAAATAAAAAAAAAATGATTTTTTTGCAAATTGAAATTACCTCGATCAATTCCCAGCAGCAAGATTTGAGGAAGTTAATAAAAGAGCACCAGCCTTGCAGCCCTACGAAGCGTCGAAGTCGCATTTCCACTGTGGAGCGTCACCTCTGCCCATGTCGCTCTGGAGCGTGACGAAGCATGTCGCTGAGGTTTTTGATATGACATAAATTTTTTGACTAACGGATTTTTTTTTTTTTTTTTGGATGTCCCTGGCGTAATTGATGCCCTAAACATTTGTCTTGCTTGTCTTTGGCGTGGACCAGGCCTAGGGATGGCAACGGAGCGGGTTTATGGTCCAAACTCCTTGACCCGCCCTATAGAGTCTTCGGGGTAGGTAGACCCACGATCCGCTTTTGGAGGTCCGGGTTTAGGGTCGAGTCTGGGGCACAGCTAACCCGTCCAAAGCCGACCCGCATGGTTGAAACTTCTTTAAAACATTTTATAACTATAATGATTACTTGTTAATCTTCTTAAGTATACATGGTTATAACTTGAATAGCATATTCTTTCAATTATTAAACTATAGATTTTTCATAGTATTAAGTTGCATCAATGATAATCATACAATAACATATGCATACATTTTGAACTATTATCTTACAACCCATTTTATTGTATTTTCTTATTATTGTGAACACATTATAATATGTATATAATTTATCATTTAGTGACAAAAAAATATGAGTATATAAATTTGTATACATTAGAACACAATATCACAGGGTCGTGGGGCGGGTCGGATCTACCCTGATCCATACGGGTTTCGGGGGACAAAATTTTAGAGCTGCACCGAGTCTACGGGGCAGGTCTGCGGAGGGTTTAAAAAGTCTGGTCGGATCTGGAGCACGAGAAACCCGCCCGTGTCATTCCTAACAGGGCATGTCCAAATTCATGACATTAACACTCTTAGTCATTGATTTAGTAATAAAAACAAACCTTATCTACTAAAGTAAGTTGATTTGAGTTTATATAAATATGAATTTTTGTTTTTGTCGATTATTTAAATAAAATATATGATGAATTTTCTTGTTTGTTTTTAAAATTCACTTAAATTGGTTATCGACCAAACTTAAATTAATCCAAATTCCTTTTTTTTTTTTTCAATTCAATTTGACATTTTTTTCACCAATCAAGCATTAACCTAGCACCAACATCCGCTTCTGCTCTGTAGGCATCTTAAGAATTTCAGTGTTGAGCCCTTTGCTCCTCCAAGTTATCAAGTCAACCATTCGCCAACGTTATATATTCGAGGCAAAATCTATTTTCACCCTATTAATTGCCTTTCTCGCCCCATCAGTTTAAAAAAGAAACAAACACCCTATATTTTCCCGTTGTCACCTCACTTTCTTCCAATCCTACCCTTATTAATAAAAAAACACACTTCAAATTGAATTTTAAGTTTTACGAAGGAAGACAACAATATTATTATTTTTTTGTCCCAAAAGTGGTTATCATGTATTCAACCCTGCTGTGTAACGTGATTGGTGCAAACAACACATTGCATGGGGACGTGGTTAATATAAGGAAAACGTTCTATTACCACGTGGATGGCATTGCAGCCCACGTTATTTGCTAATGTGATTTTCCACGATGCATAGTCCGCATTTGTTTTTCAAGCATACGAAGCTTTAAATTTTCAGGTATATTCAATATTTACTTCTAAATTTCAATATTTACGTGAATTTTGTGTTTATTTATAACATCGTCAGTTAATAACGTTATATCCCAAGTATAACCTCATCAGTAAATATTTCCAAAATAAATGCTTGAATTTTGTGTCTCTGAAAAATAAATGCTTGAAATTATTGAAAATTTTCAAGCTCATGTTAGTAAATCACATTTATTTTTAAAATCCAAAATTTCCAAACACGATATTTATAAAGGTGAAGTTGTCATTCAAATTTAAAATGTTTTGATGGAGTGGAAGAGAAAATTAACGGGGTGAGAATAGAATTAGCCTGTATTCAAAACATTCTCTAGCTTCGCATTCATTATCTTCTCTTTAAGTTTCTCCTGTTCAGTTTCTTTAGTCTACACACACTATCAATACGAAGGCATTGATTCAGAAAATAACGACTATAATAACTGCTGCAACAACCAAACAATTATACGCACGCAAGTGCACGGTAATGCAGATGCAGGAACCATGTTGTAGTTACGTAATTCTCGCTGCGGCATATTAATCAATTTAGAAACTAGTTATAACTGATATGCTTAAAGATTGATGAAATGCAATATAACAGGGCAGCTCGTTTTCTCAGCAAATTAACTCCCACCAATATAATTATAACATGCTAACTACAGACAATATTCACATTACAACTTTTCGAACGTCATATATTTGGCATGACACGTTGATGAAACATAATCAAGTATGAGATTTACAGAAGCAACAATTTGGCGAACCAAACCTGTTTAAGCATTCACAAGAACTAGAATGTTTTGAAACTTATTCTACGAACTAAACTTTACATATACAGAAATAACAGGTGCAGCCAAAATAAGTGTAAGATAGATAATAATACAGGTAAATGGAGACGAGAATTGATGATTAATTAGTCATCATATGCTCAAATCCACCAGCTTGAAGCCCGGCAACCATACTTCCTGCAGACACGTTGTGAAGCAATTGCTGAAGCCATCTTCGAGTTGCTGGGTCATCCTGCACTCATTGTTGGTTAGCAAACATATTATATGGTGTTTGGTTTATTTTATAAAAAAGAGAAGAATAGAGGGAGGACGGAGAAGATGAGAAGAACATGGAATAACAGAGAGGTTGGAGCAACAGCGTAAGGAGTTGTTCCATATCCTTCCGTTATCTCCCAAAGAGAAAAAAGAAAAAAGAAAAATCGTTTTTGTGTAAAAATCATTTTTCAAAACGGTTGTTTTTCACAATGTACGTGCACTGTTTGCACTTTTGTATGGGCAAATGCCTAAAATTAAAAAGGTAAACTGAATGCACCCTAAGGTTTTCGGAAACAGCCGATTGTAGAGTCCCATAATAGTACAGAGGGAGTTTGACAGGTTATATAATAAAAGGTGCAAAACGGACAGTATTGAATTTCTTGAGGTAATTTCCCTCTTTTTATATGAAAGAAACATGTGCACTCAAAATCATTGAAACATGATTACCAAGTTCGCTAAGATAGTTCGGAAATTATAGACACAAGGTTTAAAATCAGTTGACATACATGAGAATACGGCACTATCATATGAGAATGCAGGGTTAGTCGTCTGTGTTTATATAACCCTACAAGTAAATGCATTGTCTATATAGTTTACTCTATCGTAGACATGAAGGAATGCATCACGAAAGATGAAATCTTGATCAATTGCTATGGCAAATTACCATTTGCATTCCTGGAAAACCATATGAACTGCGGTGAAAGTATGTATCAGAGAGCCATGTTCTTGATTATGTTGACAAAACACAACAAAATTCAGGTTCACAAACATGCTAATCTACTTGCATGCATATATTGAAAATGGTTGCTTTCTATGTAAATAGCTTACCCGAAGGCAGCCGTTGAAAGTGCCATCTTTTAACAACTCCGGAAGGCAAGTCTGCAGAGCTTCACATGCTCTGAAATTGGCAGCAAATACAAAAATTTGAAAACATGTCCCACATAATTTGTGTACAGATTAGTATTTTATTTCTAAGTAGACCAGGGATCAATTAAATGACCGACTTTCTGAGTTTCAATTCTACGAGTCAAGTGATGTCTTAATTTCAAAATATAACTTGAACCTCATGGACAAAATTTGATGTTCAAATGGCATTATAAATAAAATGTATCCATTTCAGTTAATTCATGCATCAACAACTCTATGCAGAGACATGTTAAGTTGATAAAAATGCACAATTACTACTTGTAAGGGGAGAGTAAATAACATATATGGTTGGAAAAATACATGATATTTTATGCAATGCTGTTTATGCTCGAAATTCAAACTCAATTTGTAAAGCGACCTTCTGGAGTCAGACATATGAATATATGAGCTGGGTATGGTTCACAGAGAGGAGTTCAAACTCTTACGTCTACACCATAATTTGCATATGCTTAGATGCATGCATGTGTGAGTGAGAACTAAAATTTTGACTAAACCTTGGATTGTCGGAAAGCCTAAGATAACAGCGGATGATATGCTTGAGCAGCCTTGTGGAGGGTTGTTCAGCAAGAGTAACAACCATGTTTCCAAGTACACTACCAACTGCAAAAAAGCGCTCTGCTGTAGCACAGATATAGTGAAGGCCGACATCATCCAACAGAATTTTTTGGACTATGAAGGTAGCCACCTAAATGTGCAAGTTATGTGGAATAGTTGTAAATTGCATAGATACATTATTTTTATAATGCAACAAAGAACAAATCAATATATGTTTATGCACCAAATTTAGCAGATGAGAGTCATATAGGAATTGATGGTGATAAAAAATAAAAATAGTTTTTTTTTTTCCTTAACCTTCAAACCGTTGTAAAATAAGCGATTGTTCTATGATGAAAAAAAATCAGTATGACTTACAATTATATATCTTTCATATTTATCTTTAAACATAAAAAGTATCAAATTTTTCAAGAAAATATGATTGTTTTACCCTCATATGATTCTGCACCAAATAAAAAATAAAAAATAAATCATAGGAATGGAAAATTTTCACCCTACACCAATATTATTGCCAATCTACACTCAAATAATTACAAGCAATTAGGGTTATAATCCTAATCTTACTATATCTGCCACAAAAATTCAATGTTTGACGCATCCATATATTTAATTCCATGTATATTTAGACCCAGTAACAATATAATATACCAGGCTAAAGTAATAATTTCATTACACAATAATGTGTTACTACCATGGTAGATATCTTTATTTATAAAAGATGACCAGGTTTATTAGTAGACCACTTGTTAAGTTCCCCTTCACAGCGGTTGTAAACATTCTCCAAATTGATTTATAAATTAAATTATTTAAAGATCACCAGACAGTATATATCATTTCCAAGGAATAACGAATTGTATAAAAAAACGAAGTGGGTATTGACTTACTGTCTTTGAAAGTTCACTGCCCATTTCCATGGTGCGCAAACACAAAGGGATTATTTCGGTTTGAAGAAGAAAACTAATAACTTCAGTATCATCGACCTGTAAATCAATAGATTAACTGAAGTCAATCACTGACTGAGAACATGGGGATTATTTCGATTTGAAGAAGAAAACTAATAACTTCAGTATCATCGACCTCTAAATCAATTGATTAACTGAAGCCAATCACTGACTGAGAACATGATACCTAGCTATAAAGGATAACATGGTTAGGCACTTCCATTTCCTTCTGGTAGTTGTCACTTTAAATGTTTCTTGCTTTTTTTTGGGGTACACATACGACAGCAATCAAGATTCAGTATTTATCACAGATATTATTTTTATTTTAAAAAAACAGTAATCTATTCAGCAAGAAAATAATTAAGCATATCAGTGCCTGCCTGCCTATCTATAAATAAGAAGAGGGTGACCATGACATTGTGTGCAAGCTTACAAAACATGTCCATGAGAATATTGCCCGTATTTGGAGAAATTTAATCAAGACCACGAGGGTGGTACCAAATTGAGGCAGACTCGACAGAAAGTAAAAATAACATGAGGTAGAAAATATGCTATTAAAATTAACATGAAAATGGACCGACTTGAGGCAAACTAAACAAAAAGAAAATACCCAAATGCTTGACTAAATATGAAGTGAGCTACAGAAACCATCTGCAGCTCATATTTTGATAATATGGCAGTATAATCACAAACAATTGTTGTGATACGAACGGTTCATAAGGAATGCAAAGGAAAAAAAAAGTAGTAAAGGAAAAAAGGAAAGTTTGGAAGGCGAAATAGGCAGAGAAATACCTTCACAAGTGCACCGATAACTCCCAAGCTTGTAAGTCTCAAGTACTCGAATGGTCTTGTTTTGTTAGTTGTATTGAGAAAAGGGTACAAATACAGAGGAATGTGAGCTGCAGAGTTGAAAATCATTAGTGCCAAAACATTTGAATTTTTATGATATTGAAATTAAGGTTAACCAATATTATATTACATAAAAAGATAACTGCTAAAGAGAATCATTTTGGTTAAAGGGAAATGAAAGATAAGGGGAGAATTGTGGAAAAGGAATAAAATTGCTAGGGGAGGAAATATTTACTTAAATAATATAACTAGTTACTCTGGAAAAATCTGCTGATTTTCTCTTCCCTGTTTCTTCAAACAAACACAATTTTCCTATCCTGAATTGTCTACCAAATTTGAAAAAGCTAGTAACAGCAAGATTACCAAATAAAAAATAAAAAATCATATTTGTTATCTTCAACTGAAAATACATCTTTAGCATTTTCAATCTAAATACATACAAAAAATTAATATTAATTTTTAAATAAAACAGATAATTTTATATCTTTTTTTGAGTCAAACCATAAGATCTTAAACACCCAGTGAAATTTTTAATAAAATGAAAGAAATCAATATCCATTATGAGTGCTCAGCTAAAGTTTATAATCACTCTTGTCATCAAAATATTCATATCATCTTAATTAGGTGATGATGTAGATGAAGATGAGGATAAATTGGCCTTCGTGATTTCACTAATAGAGAATTATGGTTTAAAATTAAAGAATTAGGGTTTATGGTTTATACATGAAAAGAAAGTGAGCAAAATGTATATGGAAAGAAAATGAAAAAAAAGATAGTAAAATGGGCAAGTTGCTAATTTCAATTTGTTTTTCTAAGGGGAAAATCAATTCCCCCCTTGACCAAATCTTTTCATTGTAATTTTTTCACTCCACTTATCTAAATTGATTTTTCATTTAACAACTCCCCATAAAAAAACTGCACTTTTGAAATTCATCATGTCATTTTACTACTTTCCGACATAATTTGGTTCTAAGTTCTGGCTTGTTATATGAACATTGTTTGATTGATGCACGAATAATAAGCTGTTTTAAAATAAACTTTAATGACAAAGCCATGTTGGACAACAACGGGAATAAAAAAACAGTTGTATTCTGCACAGCGAGACTAAAAACGAAACATGCCCCCCCCCCCCCCCCAAAAAAAAAAAAAAAAAAAAAAAAAACTAATTCAGTTAAAGCATTTATTACGGCAATATAGTGTTCTAGCTCACTAAAAACTCTTAACTTTCAAACCAAAATCTGCTCTTCTACCTTTTTTCACAGTTGAGATCTTTGCCTACTGTTTTATTTATTTGTTAGTATTACTATTATTATTTGTTTAATAGTTTTACTTTATCTTTATTTATGTTTTCACATTTAAATTTCTTGTTATTATATTGACCTTTAGGCTGACTTTGTCATTTGGTACGGGTTCCATCTCTAGCCACCCCAACTTGTTTTGGAATTAATGGCTTAGTAGTTGCTGTTGAGATCTTTGCCTATGAGCTATTAAAAAAATCTTCATGCAAAACTGTTGGTTAAGAAGAAAATATCTAAGCTAATCTAACTCGAAACTCTATTCGCAGAAACACTGAATGCATAAAGGTGATTTCCTCTATAACTTGGTTTAAATAATAGTACAGCGTAAGTTCACCATGAGTTAGCTAAAATACCCAACTAAAACTGAACTTAATACACCAAATCTCATCTAACCCATCACTGTGCTCGGAAAGTTGAGGGCACTAAAATAGTGCTCCAGAAATGTTAAACAAGCAGCCAGTTGTACTTTTGCTTCAGACAAACTCTACCATGCTCATTCTCACATAACTAGACGTCATTCATCAACCCACATAATTTTGTAAGTAACTTTTTCTTTCAAATGTTGTATCACACAATTGCGACAACAATTGGCTCAATCATACACAATACTAGCTCATGGAAAAGGAAAAAATAACACTAAAATGACATATTCAACTCAAAAAAGTTAGAAGAGGATGAATCGGGGCTTATTTCACTGTAATATTCTTATATTCAAAACTTAAGAATAGATGCCTACCATTTAGGAAAAGAATCCTTGTATCAGGGTGTGAAGCAACACACTACAGAGAGTGAACAGAATTAAAACAAAGTTAGCTACAGTACAAAATGATGCTTAGCTGAGATTATATAAAAAGTAGAATTACACAGGGTCCAGATGAAATTCATACAAGTACATTAGACGATGACAGAATTGTAAATAAAAACAGCATGTAATTGTCAAATGGTAAAATGTTGTTTGCACATACTCATTCATGCTAATTCCCATGCCAAAATTCTGAGTTATTCTGTTTGCATTTTTATGGGAAAAATAAAGTTCACTGGAAGGATACTGTAGCAATAAACATCAAAAAGTGACAGGTTTTAAAGTCGAAACAAAAACAATTACGCATTCAACATTAATATTCTGCTTTTAGTAACTTAAATACAAAAGGAGCACGCAATCTAACCTCCGTTGATAAAGCATGGAATGATACAAAAATTGGAAGAACGGCTTACCTGAAGAAGAGCAAGTGCATTACAAACTCGATTTGAAGCACCAGGAGATAATGTTGGTGGAGAGAGTGCTGGATAAATTGACACTATCTCCTGCAATAGGATAAATATTACAATGATGAAGGAATGGACGTAATAAGTATAGACTCTAATAGAAGTTGAGAATCAGAACCCAAATCTGAAACCATTATTCTTTTTTCAAAAGGACGAGTGTAACATGCACCTGGAGAAGTGCTGCAATCGTTCCATATGAATTCCACAGAAGAGGGGCCAAATCTTGGAATATCTCCCTTTTCTGTAAAGCATTGGTATTTGTTGTTATCATAAGGTTTAACTGGATACACAGGAATCTATCCATACTAACATACAGTCACAAATTATATAAACAATGCAGAAATAACAAAATGAAGTTCACAAAAAATTATTTTACTATTCTTGAAATTTGGAAGCATGTAATTATCCGGTTAGCAGAATACCTTGTTTTTAAAGCCAAACTGCCGGAATTTTGCAATTGTCTTATTATCATAAAGCATTTAGAGAAATCTGAAGAGCGGTGATTCAGTAAATACACTTCTAATAGTTAGAATCTTGCCAAAGACATTGGCATTTACTTATCTAACTACTTAACACCACTCCAGAAAAAAAAGACAGTTAATTTCATTTCGACTGAATGAACTTTCGCTCAAATGACACCGTATAGCAATATTTTAGTATGTTCTGAAATTTGTTGGCAAATAAATTGGTATTTGAAAAAGAACTTCGACAAACTAGATATGAATGAGTAGCCTCTAGATGCTAATCTACTCAAATGTTCCTTACTAATAATAAAGCCAAGATTATCAGAAAATATATAGAAGCTGCATCTCTCTTCATGCATCGCATTTGAGTGTAACGACCAATCTATATCATTTTAGGGTATTGAAGAATTAGCCATATATATCATTGAAGAAAGCAGCATGGCAAAGATTGAATATATTAGTTAATACCAATGATGCTTTGTTGATATATTGCTAATTGAATTTGAAGAGTTTTTTCTTCTTCCAAAAATCTACTAAAATACGGGATCAGCGATATATTGCAGGTACATCGACCATACTAACTGTACATCCAAATATCATTATTTTGTATATATCCCATATTTCAACAGAACTTCATAATAGATATGGAAGTTCTTTGTATTCTGTCATCATTCTTAAAGTATCAAAGAAACAAAAGAATAATTACAAATTTTGTTATTATTATTGATAACCTGCTAGCTTAAATTACTGATACTACTCGGATATGATCCCAACATATTCAAAATATCGCATATTGGTGATTGACCGATGTACTACCTGGTACTGATGTTAACTACTTCTACGTTAAGCAAAAAAAACTATCTTTTACCAAAAAGAAAAGGAGTTGCACCATTATATATATACATATACATAAAGAGAGAGAGAGAGAGAGAGAGAGAGAGAGAGAGAGAGAGAGATACACACATACATACATGTATATATATGAGCATTCAATGGCACCTCGAATAGTGCAATACCCACGTTCCCCCCGAATCTATTTTAAATAGTATTATAAGGTGGTACAGAGAGAAGCAAGTATCATTTAAACCGGACCGTGAGGTGGAAATTGTAAGGCAACAAGGATGCTGAAAAATAGTGGTGTCGTTGAAAGTTGGTGTGTGTGCGCATGTGTGTGCGCGCGCGCACACACACACACACACACACACACACACACACACATATATATATATATATATATATATATATATATATATGGAGAAGTCTATTTAGACACAAAAAAATAGACATAAATGGTGATACAATGTATCTCCACCATCAGATTGTACCCTGATTTCCACACCTCATGTAAAGACAAAATCATCCAACGGTCCAGATTGTGTCCCCTAATTTTGTGTCTAAATAGCCGCCACCTATATTATATATATTATAAGTATATGCATATATATATATATGTGTGTGTGTGTGTGTGTGTGTGTATGTATGTATGTATGTATATGTGTGTGTGTGTATCCGGACCAACTTCACCTGTTACAAACATAATCAAATCAAAATCAAGGAAGAGGCTGAAAAACTTAGTAAGGAGAATGAACAGCTTCACAAGGAGAGCAAAGAACTCCTCGAAGACAACTCCGGCCTTTAAAAAAAGCAGGGGGCCAGGGACATCCTACTGAAATACTCACACTTAAAAAAGAATGCCCCGTCACACAAGTTGAGAAAAAACTGAAAATCTTTAGTATGATCACAAGAAGCTCACATCCAACAAGGAAAAGATCAACAGGGAAGCTAACCTCCTCCAAAGACTAAACAATAGCTCACTGAAAACGAACAATGATATAACCTAGCAATTCACTGAAGTCAAAGCAGATTTAGATGCAAATGATGGACTCTTCATGAAACAATTGTATATGTTTTACAAAGAAAAGATTTAGGTTTAGCACGGAGCAATTCTCAATTAATCATCTATGTGTGTAGAGAGATGGACAAGGATTTATCTTCCGAGCCTTTCGATCGTCTGACATCAATGGCCTCACCTCTAGTTAACGTTTCTCCTGCAGTGTCGAAAACTTGTACATCTCCTCTAATGCTACCATAGTTTACCATTTCTACTTCCCCAAGCTATCCATTTTTTACCGCTATGTGTGACGATGAATGTCATGATGTCAGCTCTTACATTCTCATCTAGCACTATCACTTCAGGGTTAGCTACTTCTACCTTTGGGCTCATTTCAAGGAGATTTGATTCAATGCCAATTACTTATACAGTTATACATGTTCCTAGGCAGACGTTTGTGCACTTTCAACGTCACTTCACGGTATCTACAATGCACCCTCTTGTTGGCTCTGGGTCAGAAGTTTATTCAGTTACTGGCTTGGTCTTGTCTACCGAGGTGCCCCCTCAGTTAATACTTCCTACTTTAACAATGCAAGCTCTAATTAGCATGGCCCGGATGCCAAAAAAACTGAAGCTTTGAAAGATTGTGATGATCAAACGATCTCACAAGTCTCCAAAAAATCAAACGAGACAAAAAGGCTCCAGTAACACTTCAGGGGAATAAAGGGAGGAAAATTATCATTGAGAAGTTTTTTTATATTATTTGTTTTTATTTTGCAGATTTGTATTGAGGCATAATCCCGTACAACAGTGATTTCTAATATATATAACTGAATCTGAATGAATCTGTACCTGGAATTCTGAATTGACACTTTTTCTTTCTAATGGCATAGTTACATTTGATCTGCTTGAGATTTACGTATATACATATTTTTATGACGAAAACCAAATGTTCATCCATACTGTCCTAATTTTGTACTGTTACTTCCAGTTTGTGTTCTTTTTTTTTGGGTGGGGGGGGGGGTGGGGGGTGGGGGGGGGTGGGGGGATATCGGGTACTTTATATACGAGTTTAGGTAGTATGTAACATACTGCATGGCAAGTGCGTTCGACCCTGCAAGGCGGGAATCAAACCTGTGACCTCTTGCACCATGTCCATGTGTCCTAACCAATTTGAACAAGGTGCTTGTCAACTTCCAGTTTGGATTATTCACAAACTTTTTAGTAATGTAATCTTGCTTCAACGGCTGAAGACAAATTTGCAAACATTTCAAGAAGCGTACACATAATCAACTCGCGGTGATTAAATTTTGGAATCTTTCTTTTCCACACTTTATTTATGGAATCTCGTTTTCTTCAATTAGTTATGGAATTTATATAATGTTTTGCAATCCCCTACTTACAAAGGGTATTTGAGTTATATGGTTTCTCGATTCCATACTTTTAAAGGGTATTTGAGTTATTTATTCATAAACCCTTGATTTCTTGCTTTCAACTCAAAGTCGGTTTCTATAATTTCTACCCGTGAAGTTCCTTTTCGACACTCGTTTTAGTAGGAGTCAGTCTCTCAACCCTTAAAGAATTAAGTGTTCTCCCAACCCCCCAAAGAACTGGGCAACAAAAAAATTACAAACTTAATTTTCCACGTTCCTTTGCTCTACTCGTCAATTGGTTTTGGTCCAGCGTTGGCCAGAGTTCTTCAATTCAATTGTTAAAGAGTACATGGGTCTATGCACCCCACTCCGATCATCTCTCACGAGTTATAAGTATCAACCTACTTAAAGATTGTAACATCCCTCATTTCAAGATCCAAATATGAAACTCCAACGAGCTGCAGTCATCTTGGAATCATCATTCGATGAATGAGATTAGATCAGTAACCAAGTAAACAGAGAAGATATTTACTAAAAGCAACTAAGTAACAAACAAATGGTTACAGATCAAGCTTAACAATTAACTTCATAATATTCACACCCACACATGGGTCACAATATAATAAAGCATAAATAACTGTGTAATGTTCAACGTATGAAGATGCTAGCATAAACACCTAACACAACGGAATCAAACTAACAAATAATAATCACAAACATTATGCTTCGTCTTCGGCTCATTTATTCATCTGTCACCAAAATGCATTATATCTAAACTCATAAACTCAACCTACTCGAAAACGAGTACCTATGAGTATATAAGAAAAACAATTATAAAAACACGGATCGGATATAAAATCCGATGAAGGAAACATATTACCCTAAATACAAAACATATTGAAACCATGACGCCAAAGCACAAAATGAGTTTTCCTTCATTGTAACGGAATATTCATTCCAAAAAAAAAAAAAAAAACTGTAGTACATAAATAAAGTCGAAGTTATCTTAATTAGGTTAAATAGTCATTTCACGCTATCTACCATTGGTTATCATAGATAATCCAACCAAAACCCGAAATATTTCATTATAGACTGCTACTAAGGCCTAGTCCCTTCTACAATAGATAAAAAGTTTTTGATCCAAGCATTTGGCTACCACCAAGGCCTTGTGCCTTCACGCCTAACAAAAATTTAGTTTTTGGTTTCCACTTTCAACCTCACACATACATCATACATCAATTTCGGTTGTCACTCTACACCTTACATGAACTTTGCTTTCTTTTTCAATTGTCACACTCAATCTTACCTCTATTCTTTCGTTCTCAATCGCCACATCCAATCTTACGCATGGCTTTCGTTTTTGGTTGTCACTTCAAGTCTTACACATATGCTTTTTGTTTCTTGACGCCATAAAGGCCCACACCTACTTTGTTTTTGATATTTAGCTGCCATTTCAAGCCTTAGGTCTCCTACTGAATATTTGGTTGTCACCCCAGGCCTTAACACCAATTGTGTTTGGATGTCGCTTCAGGTTTTACACTTTGTGCTTTCGGCTGCAATTGTCATCTCAGGCTTACACCAATATTCATGGTTTCTGGTATCACTATAGGTTTTGTTGTCACTGCAGATTTTGTCTTCGTTTTTATTTGCAGATGCCACTGGGGTCTTGGTCCTTCGCTTTTGATATCTTGACTATCAAGCCAGGCATTGCATGAACTACCAAATATGCAACATAACCATTCACTATAGTTTTTACTTAGCTATTCATTAAGCTAACACTTAATATAACCGTCTTTCAAGTAACAATATTGCTTACTACATTATCAGAAATGTTTTAAGTACTAAATTCAACTATTTGCGGTCAGATCCTAACTCTCCTTCAGAAGTCACTTAGTTTCGGGTTCGATTGTCCTATACTCCTATCAAGAGCAGAACAGCCTTAGACAATCACTTTTTATTTTTTCTTGTTTAGGCTGCAATCGCAATAAAAGAGCATCTAAGCTTCTACTTTAGTTTTGAGGGTAGAATGAAATGAAAAGAGAAAAGTGTTTATTCCAATGAACATTTGGGCCACCAACTCTATTTTTTTTCATTTGACTAGTGTGGATTCATGATACGCACGTAGGAAGTTGAGTATGTATATTGTGTGCAGATAAAGGTAGTCAATAGCAAATAACGCAATGCTTGTGCTATGCACTATTTTACGTTATGCGCTATAGCACGCTATTTAGTTCTTTTTTTTGTTTTTTTTTGTTTTGCATTTTTGTAAATTAACTAAATATGTCTATTCGAAATCTAATGTTATTTCTTGTATATTTTGTGTCATATCCAAATCGCTAAGGATTCAAATACAAACACTACCCTACTCCATGCATGCATTAAAAAAATGATGTAAATGCAATTATTAAAAAAAGTTGTTGATTTCATATTGTACATTCAAAGTAATTGATAGATATAACATGTTTGTGCTCTAAAAGAATTTGAAATTTATGCTTATATTTGTGAGTTGTAACTCTGCGATGAGATAAATTTTGTCAAAAAATGCTTGGGAAATACAATCTTGCATAAGATCTTTCATTGACAGTAATTAAGAAAAATATAAATAAGAAAAATGACAAACAGAAAATACAAAGATCAAGCGGAAATAACATACCACAAAGTCTACAATGACAAGATTCAAATAAACTAAGTCAAACATGATTCAAGTCAACTATAACAAGACTTAGAAATTATTTTACACTTCTAAGTTTCTAAAGCCTAATCATTAATGTCATCCAAAGTGCAATTATCATCATTATCTAAATCACCCTTCATTTCTTCTTCTGAGTCATAATCTACGCCGACTTTCTCCGAATCACCTTCAAAGCTAGCATCTTCTTCACCAACATGCATGGCCCTTGAACTAGAACCTAAAACATTTCCTTTTCATTTCAACTTAGTTTGGGTTATCTAGTCTTGTGCACTCTTTCTCCAGCTCCCGACATCCATGATACATTACCCCAAGTCAATGTACAATTCTAGAAAACCAAGTCATCATTTACGCTTGGGCTATCCACATTCATGAGACCAGTCATCCACGCATTTGAATCGTTTATATGCTCTAAAGAAATAGGATCCACCACATCTCTTCGCTTGAAACGATTTTTCAAAGTTCAATTGTACTTGATAAAGACAAGGCTTTGCAGTCATTCGTGTTCAATAAAATTTACATTATTTTGTTGTGGTTCTCGTTTAGCGGGTAACCTTCAAATTTGGAATGATATTTTTGAATAATATGCTTTTATCTATTGCAAAGACATAAATTAGACATTTAGATTAATGCATACAATTTTGTACTGCTCAATTTGTACTTAAGTTAGCAAACAATCATATAATAGTTTATAATTCAAATATGATTAATTTTTTACAGAAGATACAATCCATTTTACAGTAGATAAAACATATATGAGTTCTCATTACTTATTTATTTATTAATGGATAACCATAATATTCCTTGAATTATTATCATCCTACACTAACGATATTTTCATATATAATATAATTCTCACAACTGGGATTAGAACGTGTTTCCTAGTTCTACTTAAAAATCACAACAGCTGGATGAAATCACCAAACATGACCACAAAATACCTTAAAGAAGCATCCAACCAAAAGACGTGTTGCAGCGATAATGCATTTAACCATTAAAAATCCATGTAACCACTACATCAAAAATATTGCAACATCAATGTAGACAGGTAAAACAACAGGAAAAAAAAAAGGTAAGCATAAAGTAAGCTAGAAAGAGGGATTCAGTAACTATTTAAACTATCAAAATATGCAGCAACTTACTTCGTATTTGTGATTTTATTATTATAATTATAAATGGTGATATTAGAGGAATAACGGTTTTCCAATACTAAAGAAAAAGCATCTGTTAGCCACGCCTTATATATTTATGATCAGATAGTTTAAATTTTCCAGTTGCAGTTCCAATTTACAATTTCATAATCCTACAGTAGCAGAAACTCGTCGGTATGTCTTCTCTATTATATCCTTTTGTTATAATTTCAACGTAGGAAAGTGTTTTTGTAGCACAGTTAATAATATACAAAAAAATTGAGAATACATGTAAAGTGTTAACTGATTTTTGTACGATACATATGCTATCGCATTTATTTGTTCTACCAAAGTAAAAAAAACATATATATGATATAGTATTATGTATCAGAACAATAAACGTGGAGAGGAATTTTCATTTAATCTTTAGAAAACAAATAGAAATCATCAAAGGAAAATTACTATAATGAAAGGAAACTTTATTTTGGAACTTCACCTACTTTCTTCATATGCATCTTATCTAACTCATAATTTTCCAGTTAGTCCCACCCTTTCATCTACGATGAGACCCAACCTTCTTAACAGTGATGTTTTGACATTTACCATGATGACCCTAACTTCCTTTATGCCATTTTATTTCAGCTATTCACTTCATTCTTAACCCATGACCCTGAGAATCTCCATACAGATCCTCTTTTGAAACTTTTGTAATACATCCCTATCCTCAAACGTTACTTTGAAGTCTATGCAGTGATAATAGAAAAACTAAAGGAGACTATCCTAAGGTTTTAATAAACCCATCATATTGTTTAAGCACAAACAATCTGGTGTCAAAAAAATCACTGGCAAGTTTTTCTATGGTACTAACCTCTTTTATAAAACGGAGCCATTTACTCTGTCGGCTTCCCAGCTACCCGTTGGCTTGTCCATGTTTTAAAAAAATAATATGATATGGACCTATCCAATAAATTGTACCATATTCGATTCATGAAAACTGAAATATGAATCAAGCAAACTCAATTCTTGGGTTATAAACTTAAATACAGTGTTAGTGTAGGAGATAACTATGACTACAATAAGTATATCAGTTCCTGTTTGTGTACATAATTTTTCAAAATGATTGTCTGAATGTCATATTCTTCAAATCGAGATTTAGAAATATACAAACAATCAGAAATATATTATGTCAAATTTAAGATGAAATCCAAAATTTGGAAATAAAGTGGTCAAACATTCATCAACAACAACAACAAAGCCATATATCCCAAACAAGTGGTCAAACATTCATCAAAGTAGAAATTTGCAACAGCTTATGCACAATGAAATTCTATAACATCATACATGAAAAGACGTAATCAATTCAAATTCAGACTTGCATGTTATAAAGAATTACAACAACAACTAAGCCATAAATCCCAAACAAGTTGGGGTTGGCTAGATATGGAACCCCCAAAAAAGATAAAAAACTTTTGTAAAAGTAAAACAAAGGTTTGAGGGTAAAAAAAAAAAAAAAACGAAGATTAAAAACTTCCATGAAAGCAAAATAAAGGTTTGAGAGGAGCATGTTATAAAGAATTAAAACAGTAAAAAAAGCCTACTGCCTGCAGAACCGGCCTTTTTTCCCCTTTACTTGTAAAAGATGGTCATGCTTAATGACTAGAAATGTTTCTACTACTGCCTTTGGTTGATGTCTTGCTTGTAGATGAAAAAAAATGGAAATTTGCTCAACATATATAACAATCAATCTCAAAGATCTTATTGCAAAGGTATACCTGATCATCAAAAATGGAAATTCTGCACTGCACAGTGAGACATTTAACTAAATGGTTTAGGGTGAAAAATAAACAACGGGTCTTTATGTACGAGAGGGTACAAACAATATCCTACACTAAATAGAAACATTAATGTTATGACATATCAACTTAGAAGACTCTGGAAATGTATTTGCTTTTTTCTTTAACAATCCACTATCTTTGCTTCTCATTAAACAGAAAGCCATATTGAACAGAAGTCTTGCTTCTATGCCTTCTAATGGTCTAGGATCTTTATCATTTGATTTCCTCTTCAATCTTGGTTTATAAGTATGAAAGTTATGGAAATGAAACTAATCAAAGATTGTAAATTGAGAATGGTAAGGTGCTCAAACAAACTCACTTTCAAAGTATGCCTACAATTAGTATATTTGACATTTTGACAAACCATCTCATTTTCATTATTCCCTAACTTATGCATCTAATTTTTAGTTATGTTTGCAACATTTATAACAATATTGTTCAAGGTAGAACAAATAAACCCATCACCATCAGTACACTTTGGTTCATCTTTTCTGGACATGGCAAAGAAATAAATGCATACACCATAAGGATATGAAACACTTTGATTGTAAAAAAAATAACCACCACAATGTAGGATCTGCTATAATTAGATACTATCATTCCTGGTTTTATAATAAAAGCACTCATGTATAGCATAGCCCGTGGGATGATTTACAAGTTTTCAATACCTTGCAATAAAAAACAAATGACATGTAAGCTAAGTAGACTGAATTAATCCACATATTGCTAAACAATATAGATAATCATAGTAAATTATGTATGTATTTAATTAATGTACAGATTATTAAAACTAAAGTTATTTTAACTAGCTAAATTAAGGTACCAAACGGAGTAAATAAGAATGCCTTCACACATGCAATAACTAGTAAAAGGGACAATAAACCTAAATATAATTGATTACACAAATTTTATATGGCGGATGACAAGCATACAGTAATTAATTGCTAATTATTCAATTCTAAAATTATTACCTAGGATCTTTTGAGGATTCAACACTATTATAATTCAGTTAATTATAATAACTTGACTTGTAGTTTGAAAAGCAGATGGTTTAGTCAGAATGAAAATTTGAGATGGCTTAATCAACATGCATATTGAAAGAAACGAATTTAAAATGGGAAACTTGATAAATACTAAAATATCCATCGGTTTGTAGCCATAAATCCACAAAAATGTAGAGGGTATCAATCAGAGTTGCCTGAAAAATCAAAACATGAGAAATTTTCGACCGAGAACTTAGATTTCAGAATTGCTAATGTAGAGGTTAAAGCGCTTTAAGCCTCTGAATGAATAAATGGAATTAAAGAATTTTTAGTATGTTAGAAGAGTCAAATCCACTGGTAATGCTTATGGAAACTTCAAATGAAACATGTAATACAGATGAAGTAGATTTGCAATTAGTTAACTCAAAAAAGGACCAATTCATTTGATAAGCCTACCATATATGATGTAGCCTTTCCTTTTTGTCACAAAAAAAGATTGGATGCTTTTAGACCCTTCGGAATAAATTTAATCCAAGTGAAGCATGGTATTTGTGTTTCCAAAGAGTGATAGACAAGTTTCAAATCTCTTCTTATTTTTAGACTACTACAACGAGGGTTGACTGAGCCCTTACCAGATTCTATTACAGCACAAAAGAACTCGGAGTACACGGATCAGAACAGAAGCAAAGCCCACAAAGGTAGGCCCACCAAAAGAGAGTCAGTTTAAACAATTCCTTGACTTCCTACTATGAATACAGACAGGAAATCCATAAATGTTACTTAGCCTTTTTTTTTTCAGTTAGTTGTATCCAATAGAATAGCAATGCATTTAAATATCAAACTCTTGAGCATCAGATAATCATAATTGAATAATCACAATCGAAACTACAGTAAAATATACATGGAACATTCTGTAATTTTGGTGATATAGAGTTTATAAATACCATAGTCATTTTATCTTCAGTATCTCGAATGAATAAAATCCAAAAACTAAGAGTAAAACATCAACAGACGATCCACTCGAAGTTAAAGCAATTTATGTGTAGATCCATCATAGCAATCACAAATTCACAAAAATAGGGAAATCAAACTAATTGAAGAAAAATCAAGAAAATTGCCACCTTGAAAAGGAGGATATGTAATTTTCCATTATGAGTTGAGAAGGCATGATGCCGCCCATGGAGAAGAAGGAGGCTCTACATAGAAATGGTTGCCACTTTTGCCTCCATAAAAGTTTTATGTTTCATTTGAGGTCGATTACAGCTACATTAGCATGAATGCCACCATATAAAAGGATTTCGCTCATCGGTAATTTTCAAATTTGTGGATTACAAAAGATGAAGAAGAAACTTGAAGGATTATTGATAAATTTGTGGATGCAATTGTCTTTGTTATTTGAATCTTGAAAAAGAAAACGACAAATTACATGCGCTAGGGTCCTATAATACAACTCGTGGCAACATATTAGAAAGTTGGTTTGTACTTTTCTATTTAAATAATAGATTCCCTTTTTTTTTGGCAAAGCCGAAAATAGATTCTTTTTAGTTAAGCCACACCATGCAATAATCTTAATAATTAAATGTATATAGTATACCGAAATACTTATCACATTTTATTATTCAACATCATGATTTAATCATTTAAAACCTTATTGGCACAATTAATTCTTTAATAGATCATTTATTAATTTATGGGGTGTTACAAAAATGGAGTTCCCCTTTGTTTCTACATTCTAAGAGCAAGTGATTCAAAAGTTGTTCACGATCCTAGATCATCTGAGTGCCACCACTATCCAAAGCTCCAGCGCATGTTGAAAAAAACTGATAAATATTTACCCATGGAATGGGCTTAAATATATCATAAGAAATGATAACTACATATTTCACTGTCCAGCACACTGTTCCAGTAGCTAGGCACTCTAGGTTTGAGTTTTGTGTAGCATGTATTGAAACATTAAACATATGTTGATTTGTAGTATGTTATATACTATTACTGCCTCAGACTTCTAGTACAACCGAACTTTATCTATTAGGTTAACCCACAATTAATGCAGTATCTATTAAGTTAACCCACAATTAATGCAGAATAAAACGTAATCTCAAAAGATACTTGACGCTTGTTCATGACCAACATCAGCTTCCCATAAACTGCAAATTTGTAAAGTTTAGCTTATCAACTGCAATGTCAAGAATTAGTGGATCATGCTACCGGATTTCCACATTTGAGACTTCTATGACGATTATTTTAGCTAGACAATACAGTTATTTGCATAAAAAGTCCACGGTGCACAACTTTAGCAAATTCCCTATGTTTATTTATGTCAGTTATGCATTACTACGGCTAATCAGTGTCAATCTTAATACCAACAAAAGTGAACGCGTTTATAAAATCGAAAAGATATGGAAACCTTCGATAAATCAAGGAGTGCGTTTTCTCTGAGCTCAGGATCGCAAAGATCGAGGACCAATTGCTCGGCAGATGCCATTCTACGGTCTCTTGGCCCCGCTGCTGAAGGTGACTGAGGAGTCGGACCACCGAAAGCGTTCATCGAGAAAGATGGGAGTGGGTTCGTCATTTTTGAGGTTTGGAGGAAGACAGAAGCTCAAGAAAAATGCTATTCTTTCGGATGATGGAAAGACGCAGCTAATAAATCGGTGAGGCTAAAGCCGTGCCGTTAATAACACCAGGCATAATTAATTAACCATTTTGACAATGAACATAATTCCATCAAAATGGAAATTGACGTGCAATTTTTCATCGAACAGTACAGTTTTGCTGTTGAAATTCCAGCGAAATTGTCCATGCCGATTCGTAATTTCCAAATAGTAATTTAATGAGACTCCGAAAACAGTTAAAAGGGGTCATTTTTCTTAACTAGAAAAATTTATTAAGGGTATATAACAAAAAAACCCCATTACAATTTAGAAAATATGGACAAATATGTCCATATATTATTTTACCGTAATTACACTTACATTATACTGTTACTAAAACCGTAATCCTCTTCCTTTTCAAATTAAACAATGACAATTAATCATTGATTTTATGAAGAAACAAATTTGTAATGAAATTGCTAACTTTGGAGAAGAAGACAACATGATTCTTACTCAAGAAAACGAATGGCACGTTAAATTTGTCGAAGAAATCACCGAAAAGATAAATTTTTAAATGAAAAAACGGAGGTATATTGTAACGATCCGGAAAATTCAACGCTCGAATTTTCGACAATAATACATAATCCTGTATTACTTGCCAAAAATTCAATTATCAAATACTCAGGTTGTTGATAGAAAGAAGTTAGAGGGTGAGAGACGAAAGAAAACATTAGAATAGAAGAATAAAAAGATCAGAGTCTCAAAGCAGAATGGACAAAATATAATATATTAATATGCTTTATAAAAAGAAACAGTATATATATGATTACAATATCAGAGTATACACTCACATCAATCAATACACACGACGGAATAAACTAATAACAGTAAATATGGGTACACGTCTCGACTCCAAATCCTCTTCTGATGCTCCAAGCGAAGCCTAACCTGGAAATATATTGGTCTGATCCAAGCACATTTGAAGCAAAGCAAAATTCACCTGGATCAGTCTGTAATACTTTCAGTGATAAATTCACATGACTAACAACTTGCTTAACTTTAGAAATCCTTTTGAAAGAAAAGGGTAATAGTAAGATCAGCCCACACATAAACATAGACGGTTTTATCATACTATAACCCAAAACATTTTTGATATATCAAAATCCGGTGATATTATAATAGTGCCTATCAAATCACAAATAAATTACCATCTAGCAGAGTGCTTGCATCTCACGCTTTACATATTCATTATATAATCAAAAACCGCAAAGCGCTTATTGAAGATTGGATTTCCAACATGACAAGGTATGAGACCATCTTTCGATCAGTGTACTCTAGAGGTGATACACTGGGGTTCAACAAGAACATCTTGCAACCCGGCCACACATGACCGACCATTCATTTAGTTTGAGTGTATCGAATATATTGTCACCAACGGTCGGTACCTGCATGACCGTTCCCGGGAGATACAGAAGCAAAAAAAGAACAAAATGAATTTTCCCTAGATCGGTGACAAATACACCATGCTTGGGTGCGACCCAACTAGCCATGTTGTCTGTCCGATTTTTGTCATTTCACGGTTGTGAGGCTTAAGGCTACGTTTACCTTCTTAGAACGTTTGGTAATCATTCACTTTGAATGCCACATCGTAAGATCCATCAAATCACTAATTGATGTCCACAAATATACTTTGGGTGTCAAGCAAGAGAACTTCTCTGCCACCAAACTTGGTATATTTATAAAAATCAACGTACGTGATTTTTCAGGAAATACGCTGTCAGACATTCGTCCATACAAATCATCCAGGAACAGGATGAACTAAAGGCATCCTCCTACCGCATCCTAGGAATCACCCAGAGGATCAATAGTGAGTAGTCCTTGCAACCCGTAGATTTCAATCACAACAGAATCACTGTCGAAATATCTCTAGCGATTAGCTAGAGAAATTCAACAAGTAGTTCTTCTGCTCATGAAGATTTACGGTCTTCAATGCTCCATCTTTATACATATCTCTGCAAATTAGTTTCGAGCGCTACATTAATTCGAAGTGGTTTTGGGTCCAATTCTCATCCCGGTCTCTTTGAAACAACATGTCAAAAAGGTTCAATAATATTTCATTTATAGTCGGTGTTTTAAACTATCAATTCAAACTTGTTTGTCAATTGGCAGCTCAGGCCTTTTTTATTTAAAACCCTCTATTAAAACTAACTCATTGATTCTTAAAAATCGATTACATATTCTTATCTCAAATCTCATTGTTTTCGTTACCTCTGAAACAATAACTCATCTTAACTTCCTCAAAATAAACGTATTTACCAACCTTCCCTCTTCACTTTTGAAATGTTGTTATATTTCTTATGACATTTTATTTCCATTGCTTTGGAAATTTTGACATATAATATTAACTCGACGATATAAATTTAAATTTCAGATCTCGCAACAAATGTTGCGATATATTTCCATTTCCAAATCTCGCAAGTATCATTGTAATCTAAATTAATTTCAACATCCTTACCGTTACAAACTAATATCATTCTTCGATAATAGTGAAGCTGTTCAAGTTGGGGTATTTTATTTACTTCTCAAACTTTGATCGACAACGTTCTTATCTCAAAACAGATAGAAGTTCATAACTCAAAAACCCACCGTACTTATAATATCAAGTAATCTTCATTTCCCTATTTATATTTAAATTATGGTTTTATAAACCAAAATCTTACTTTTTAAAATATTGGTCGACTATGACCGCTTTTACTTAACATTTACATTTCGCTATAAACTTCGTTATAGACTTCCATTTACACTTTGGAATATATTATAACAATTCATTTACCATTTATTTTTATTCAAAACCATTTAAAACTTATTCTTGGATTTTATAATCAAAAATCCATTTATCACTTCTTTACACCAAGAACATTTTCATACTTCATCCTTACCATTTTTGTATTTCCTTATGATCTAAAACATCGTACATAATTCAATTCTTCTTTTAAATTTCTACTTGAGGTTTAAATTTCGCTTCACAACCTTTTACAAATATCCAAATTTTTCCTTCACTGAATTCTATAACGATAACCGCCTTAATTATTATTAAAATTCCTTATTTACAATCATAAAAACAGTTACTTCTTCTTAACTAAAATAGATTAGTGAATCACCTTTTGAAATTACTATTATTAAACAATAACCAATTACATTAATAAATCTTTAAACATTTTTAATTAAAAAGTAATTTATAGTAAGAAATCTTATTAAATTAAACAGTTATTCATTAACAACCACTTTCGATCAAAACAGTTGACTTAGTCAACTTTAATCTATCGGTTAATTCATTAACTGATTTCCATTATTTCTCTTTCCATTAGATTAATAGAATTAATCTAATAACTTTGCTAAATCGTTTACTTAAAAATAATTTTCAAAAATATTGACCCAAAGGTTAAATACAGCTCATAGACTTATCAAACGTCAAATTCTTATATTCAATCATTTATAACATTTCTATAAAACCTTATTTATAAATATCGATCCATTTTTAAAACATCATTATGACGTATATAATATAATTAAAAAGCTTGCTTCAATTATAAAATAAACTTTATAACTAAACTTCATTAAATCGCCTGACGGTAAATCAACGTATCATCGAAAAGATGGATTTTAGGCCATTTCCTATCAATCCCTCAACCAATTCCATCTATTGATTCAAATCACAACAATGTTGAATTACTATTCAACATCAACAACTAAATAGGTTTTAATGTCAACGGGTTCAATCAGTTCATATATAAATAAAATAAAAATAAACAATGCACATAATATTTGATGAATCTGGTCGGATCCCTCCAACCTGTTCTTCCCTACATCACAGATTATTATAATATTCATAACAGGATATAGTTTTAATTCAATATATTAAACGACGATAATATAATTGACGTCAACCATTCAATCAACAATAGGCATCCAATAAACCAATATATATTATCAACAATTAAATTTAATTATATGAATTTAATCACATCATAGGATTCAAGAAAAGTGTGAGATTTAACTCGCCTTATTCTGATTGATGAACTCAGCGTCATTTCGTTTAATTTTAAACAAACATTAAAATTAAACGAAAATCCATTTCAATCAACAATTTGCTTCCGTTCCTGTCTAAACCTGCTCAGCAGCATAGCCTCCATCGATACGATCCCATCGGATCCAATTTCAGTTGATTCTGACAACGTATGATCAAATTATCACGATTACAAGTTATATAAATTAACGATTTGAGAATATAATTAATTAATAATTACTAAATCAACTTTTTGTTACCTTAAACATGCTTAGTCATCCATAACACGACTACTCGCTGTTTATTAACGCGTTTTCACCTAGGGCAATTTCTTTCTCCCACACGCACAGTAATCCGCCCCCTTCATGCAAAGGGACTCACCCCTCGTGCCTTCTTCCTCCTGGACTTCTTCACGTTACTTTCAAAAAAAAAATGAATACTAAAGGCCCAAAGCCCACGAACTTATTGCACATGCCATCTTCATTTTCTTCCCCAATGCATTCTTCTCCCGTATTTCTTCCTCCATCTGCTGCTTTGTTCCCACGCATGTATTTTCCCTTCTACCAAACTCACGCATTTTTTTCTAAACCGCCAAACTCTGTAACTTGAACCCATACAACCGAAGCTTCCCTTTCGTTCAGCAAACCTAAGCCGTGCCATGTAGAAAGCTCACGACCGTTCTCCCACCAGGCCCACGAAAAACATAACTCACTCCTTGAACTCCTACTGCTATGCAACTAGTCATCGAAGGTGACTATCCACAGTCGCTGACCTTCCTTTTTCACCGCGCAGGCCACGCGGTCATCCTGACCGCACGCCAGTTGCAGCAGCAATATTAGCGCAGGCACGAACCAATCTTCCCCATCCGTGATCGGACCACCACCCTATCCCAGTTCGAACTGCTGCCTCACCGAAAACCACCCCTTGCCTTCGAAGTCGGCACACACAACACACAAGAGACTTGCAGCATTGTTTTTTATTATTTTATTTTATTTGATTAGACTAAAGATTTTTATTAACATGACTGACAATTTTTTCGTGTCTATCATCATTTCTAAACGATGTTTATTGATTTTCATGCTCACATACGAACTCCATTCATAACGAAAATGGATGTCGTCGTATGACGTTACGGTCCTAATAAAACTTGTTTCGTCGAATTCCGAGTCCGTTTGTTCAAACGGCGCTCGTTCAAGTCCAAATAATCGATTTTTTTGCATTTTATTTTGTTATGCTCACAAAATAACTCTAATTGGCGCAAAACTTGAAATCTATAAATAATTAGCTATTATGGTCTTAATAAAATTTATTTGAAAACTCATTGAAAACGGAGGTCGTTTGAATAAACTCCCTTTTTAAGGGTCTAAATTAAAATAAAATAAAACAATTTTAAAATATCTCAATATAATAATAATATATTATAGTTGTACATACTCGAGTAGAATTTCATGTAGTTTCAAAATATCTCGGGTTGAATTCCAAGCCAAATCGATATAAAAATCCTTTATTTTACATAAATAAACGTTATAATTTATAAACGAATTCCATACCGACTATTTGAAAATTTGATTTGAACATAAAACAAAATCTACAATATGAAAACTCGATTTTTCTCTTCCATTAGAAAAATATTATCCAATAGATTCGGGCGTTTCTTGTTTCGAGAAATTTCGACTTATTTTGGATCATATACAGTCAATTGAAGTTCAAAACATAATATTACGAACTACCATGCCGCTGCAGTTCGTTTTAAAATTAAATTATAAATTAAACGTTCAGACGTCGTTAAATAAATGAATACGTTAATACAATTCAAAACTAAACAACATTATATTCTTTTAAATTGTCCATTCACATTATATTGCGAATCCAACAAATCCCAACCATTTCAGAATTTAAATTATTATTCTATTATTTATATTAGTAAAATATTCAAAGTTATTGAATTCAAACTATTTAAATCCTAAAACAACAATTAAAACTAATTTAGAATATTAAATAAAATAGTTAAAAATCTGGGCCGTTAATTCGATAAATAATCGATGACATCGTGTTGAATCTTATAAGTTAGAACATCAATTACACGCCGAGTGTGTTTATTTTATAGGGTTATGGAAACATAATAAATTCGGCGGGTAGGCTCCGAACTAAAATGGGTTTTTCGATATTGGGTAGTCGGAAATTTAGGTTTTAAAAGTTTCTCCAGTTCGGCGTGTTCTTTCCAAAATATATACATTTTATCGGTATTCACACGTCGAGTTGGTACTGCCTCCCAAATTCTTATTTGATTATAATGATTTTTATTTTCATAATGTCGTTGTTGTGATGAATTGAGCATCTTAAATTGTTTGTTAACCAATAGATATCAAACAGTGGGAGCTCAAATGAATATGATGTTGATGATGAAACGGAGAAACAAAATCATGATATTGACGATGGATCGGAGAAATTGAATCAAAAGGTTTCAATTATAATGATTTTTGTTTTCAAAATGTCATTGTTTTGATGAATTAAGCATCTTAAATTGTTTGTTAACCAATAAATATCAAACGGTGAGAGCTCAAACGAGTATGATATTAATGATGGAATAGAGAAACAAAATCATGGTATTGACGATGGATCGGAGAAACTGAATCAAAAGGTTTTGATTATAATGATTTTTGTTTTCATAATGTCATTATTTTGATGAATTGAGCCTCATAAAATGTTTATTAACCAATTGGTATCAAAATTTGAGAGCTCAAACGAATACGATGTTGATGGTAGAGCGGAGAAACATAATCAAGAAGTTGATATGTTGCCTTTTGATTATCCCGATTTGACCTTTCATTTCATTACAGATAAGGTATGTTTGTGTATATTTAAATATATTTAAAATACGTAAAATTGATTCATGGTATTATGCAGTTGTTTGACTCTAAACAGAGCGTTCGAGAATGGCACATGGATCGGGGGGAAAACTACAAATTGTGTTGTTGTGATAAAGCGGATAAGAACGAGAAATGTACAAAGTAATGGAAAATGATCATAGATGATTCTAATATGTGAACGAAGCGGGGAGTATATTGATAACAAGTCAAAGAACTATGTTCCGAACACCCAACAAAAGATGAGAAGATCGGGAAGTTATAAATGTAGATGTCCATTTGATTTAAATGCACGTTGTAGAAATGATGGAACATGGATTTTGGAGGTAAAGAATGGACGTCACAATCACAAGCTTCCGAAAATATTAACTGGGCACCCGTCCTTGGCTAAGCTAAAGGATCATGAAATTAAGACCGTTGAAACAATGACAAAAGGTGGAGTTAAGCTTCAAAATATTTTATCTGCTATTAGAATGGAAAACCCAGAGAGTCGTTTAAATGTTAGAAATATTTACAATGCAAAGGTAAAGCTGAAACTCCTAAATACGGAAGGAAGGTCGTTTATGAAACAGTTTAGGAAGCTAGCAACCAGTCATCATTATTCTATGTATTATTTGGTAGTTCAAGCAACGAAGTGTCCGACTTATTTTTTAGTCATCCAAGATGTGTTGTTCTCACGCAGTGTTTTCATCAAATTTTGTTTTTGGATTGCACGTTCAAGACAAATCGATATAAGTTACCATGTTTTCATATGGTGTCGCAAACATCAACGGGAGCTCCATTTACAGTGGCGCTTGCTTTTATTAGTCGTGAGACAACAGACTCATATATATGGATGCTTGAACGCATAAGAATATGCTATAGAGATAAAGAAACTCCAAAAGTTACAATCACGGACACGGAAATTGCTCTTACAAATCCAATAGCAATGGTTTTTCCAATGGCACATCATATTCTTTGTGCATGGCATATTTCAAAAAATATTCAAGCAAATTGTAAACCCAATTTATTTATAAAAAAAAAAGAAACGGGTTCTAATTGGGGATAAGGAGGTAGTATTAGAAGACGAGGAAGGAAAAAAGGAATATGATTTTTTTTGGATAGATGGACAAATGTGATAAACTCAATATCCGAAGAAGAATACCATCAGAATTTAAACTCATTTCGTGATGCATGGTCGGTTAAACAAAAAAAATCAATTAAAAATTAGCTAAGTAAATACAAGGAGAAGTTTGTTTTGGCTTGGATTAAAAAAAAAACATTATGATCATGTTTTAACTAGTACTGTTGAAAGTGCACATCGTCGTCTGAAAATGTATTTTGATTCAGCTGCAAGTAGCTTTGTGCAATGTTGTTCCAGTGCCCATCTTTGTTCACATAATGAATTTGTCGAAATCGAACATACATTCAAAACAAGTTAATCTAAAACAATGCATCGATTTGGAAAAGAAACTATGTTTAAGGAACTATTGAAATTTGTATCTCATAAAGCTCTGGATTTACAAGTACTTAAATTGAGTAGCATCAACCACTAGTCTAACTATAGAGAATTGTGGTTGCGTTTTGTGGCACGTGAATGGACTACCATGTGCTCATATGCTTGCGAATTTCAGATATTCTCCCGGCTACATACCTCTATCTGTTATTGACTCTCATTGGAAGCAACTGTCATGCACTTCGCCTATATTGAATCATTCGACTCTTGAATTTCTTGACTTGCCTGAAATACAAGTTTTGAAAAGTCGCTATGAGGAATCGCCTGATAATGCAAGACTTATTATGCAGCAACAGCTGAAATCGCTAGCTTTTCCTCAGACAACCTCAATTTTAAAACCTTCACAGCAATTATTAGAAAATGTAGACCTACCAAGAAAGAAAGGTCAACAAAACGAGATCTTTCGTACTTTGAACATGTTGAAGCGTCTTTATCGTGCAGCCCAAGTCTTACACCTGTTGGTTGTTACTTAAGAAAACTTGACGTCAAAACATAGGCAGGTGACAAAACAAAGGCAGGTGATAACAAAGAAGTTGACTACGATTATTTGATGAAAATGCCAGAATGTATGAGACCGTATATTATTGGTAAGATGACATGCCTAGCAATGGTGATTGTGGTTATTGGGTTGTGGTTGACTATTGCATCTTCGAAACCGAAGACCGGATAATCCTTGTAAATATGTACGGGAGTCAACGATGGACAATTTAGAGCTATATTCGAATAATTACAAACAAATGTGGGATGAATGTGGATATGAAGAATAGAATACATTATCTGAATTCAATTAGGTTAGATGTAATTATTACCATTATAACGTTGAATCAAAGAAAGCGTGGAAAAGCATAGGAAAATATTTGATTTTTCCTCCTCTTTAACTTTGTTCTTCTTCTCTGAATGCATATAATCCATTACTATTAGGATTTTTGAAAGAGTTAGAAGTAAACCCTAAGAAAAATTATGTAATTTGTTATATACATCTAACTCTACAGTCAATCTTGACTGTAATAAAGTTGGCTGATTTCCATCATATAATTGTTATATTATGATATAACGAATTTGAAGTATATTAATAAGAAAATACTAAATGAAATGTTATGACACAATTGTTATTACTAGTAGCAGTCGTCACAAATGTAAGATAAAATAGTATCTTGTTTTAAATGTTCCTAATGGTCAAGGTGTCTTGTAACACCCCACCTCCGCTAGGGTCACTCACAAAGGGAATGCACTAGTTTTGGTGGAGTATTATCTAGGTAAACATGCACAGAGATATCACAAGGTAGAACATAAATAAAGCAGCGGTAGAAATTAAAAACCAACTTTTTATTATTTCCAAGAAAAGAGTCAAAAGCTCATATATCCAAGATACAAATTATTCCATTACATCAAGTTCATAGTAAAGAAGCATAAACTTTAAAACAAAAGTAAATTATTCCCCATAAAAAGCAGAAGCAGCCATAGCATAGCCCAAGACCAAACCGTACATGAGCTGTCAGAAAGCAAGTTGAATCCAAGCTAAGAGCTAGTGTTTACTCCCTGGGAACCTGGGGGGAAACGAAAGAAGAAGGGGAGAAATAAAAAGGGTCAGTCATAAAGACTGGTAAGCCCTAGTGACTTTCAGTATGAAAACTAATAAAGGTAACATGATATGTGAAAACTGGAATTAAACATAAGGATGATAACATAACTAGTTGGGTAATTAAGATAACAAGATAAGTCAAGTCTGGCATCGCATATTCAAGGTTCCCTGCACCAACTGTACTAGTTTTCTAACTCATATCAAGTATTAACCATGAAATGATCCCTTAGCCCAGTGTCATGAAGTGACCCATTACGGGGTCCTACGGTACGATCTACTAATCGAATGGCTCCCTACAAGTCCTAGCTCGTCATGTGTCTGTGTCATACGGCCCTATCCAGAAATGTAGTTACCTGTGCTAGGTCCACCATAGGGTGTATCAAGTCCTATGGTGCCAACCACCAACACGAATCAAGCATGCACAGTGTAAATCTACGGGTGCCCAATGCCTGCTTTTTCAACTCCAGACTACGTGCACGACCATAGCCCGCCTGAACCTACAATGGCGTACCTACTCAGCCGTCGTTCTGGTCGCTTACAATCAGCCCAGTACTCGTGCCCCACCCTGCCTAGTCCCAGGGTATCGTGATACATCTAAGTGGGTTACTACTGAAAAGGACCGCGTAACTAGGGTTTCTAATGGGTTAAGTGTTGTCATTCAAATTCGTGACTTAACCCTATCCAGATCATGTATCAAGTTGGTTAAGTGTGTTCAAGCAGTTCATGACTTAACCCTATCAAGTCATCGTGTCAAGTTGGTTAAGTATATTCAGGTGGTTCATGACTTAACCCTATCATGTGGCATTAATTCATTAGTGCACGCCAACCTCTCACATTAGACTAACTGTTGTGGTTACTGGATTTGCCAGGCGGTTCCGGGCAGATTTACACCACAACATAGTCTAACCTCGTGTTTTTACATGCGATATGACCAACTACCCACATTGGATCCTATTGTTTGCAGCCACTGGATTTGCCGAGCAGTTCCGGGTAGATTTACACTGCAAACTCAACCCAACCTTGAGTTGGTCATTTTCAAGTTTATCTAACTGTCATGCCCATGTTCAAGTTTTCATGTTTAGATTCATGTCGAGTTTTCAAGTCATGTTTTATGTCAAATCGTGTCAAGTTCATGTCCATATTCAGGTTCAAGTCATAATAATGTTCATGTTCAAATTTAAAGCTAATTCATATTTTACCTAATCTACCCAAATCGTATTCCCATCGCACGAAGGTTCGAATCAATACAAATAAATCTAATTAGGGAGTGACATAAAAAGAAATGGGTATAAGGTGGCAAGAGTGATTACTAGCATAGCATGATATGACTTGAAATAAAACATTACTGGCATATGAAATATTGGCCTCAAACATAAAGATTCCAAATCTAGCAAGATAAGGTACTAGTCAAAATAATAGTTGTCACAAGGTGGTAGTATAGTCATGGTAACGACTGTCATAAGGTGATAGTATAGTCATAATAACGATTGTCATAAGACGATAGTATAGTCACGGTACGACTGTCATAAGGTGATAATCATAAACATGTGGCTAATAACAGGTTCAACATGATAATAAGAGGGGTTTCTCTTTTTGATTTACAACATGAATAGGCCCCAAATCGATGTCATAGTAATATTCAAGAGTCAAGATCCAAGATGAACAAGAATGAATGTAAACAGTCATCATACATAGGTCCAATTTCAATTTTACATCATATTCATAATACATTTACAGTTTAAATTTGAAAATAACTGGGGCTTACGGATCGTGGTTCGAGAATTAGAAAATGAGAGTCGTTTGTTGCTTAGTCAAGTCCTAATAGAAGTCCCATAATCAGCAATTCCTTTAACGCAGTCTCAACGTAGTAGAAGCAGTCCCACTCTCAAACTTTTCAACCAGAATCAGAGCAGCATAAGGTCAGAAAGAAATTTGGTGTAGAGAGACTGGTGTTAGGGGCTGTATTTATAGGGTCAGGTCAACGAATGTGGACAGAAATGAGGCCACATACACCAGAGTGAATCTAGCTCTAGAAATGGGCTCGGGCACCAGGTCGACCCCCAGGTCGACCTGGCCCTGGGTAGGTCGACTACATAGTCGACCCCCAGGTCGACCTGGTCCTGGGCGAGATTTTTCCTGCCCAGTCCATTTGGAGGTTTGAAATTCGAATTTTGAATTCGAATTGAGTCTGTTTTGAATTTGAAAATTTCTGAAAACTTCGAATGGTCATAACTTGGTCATACGGACTCCGATTTTCGAAAACTCGAACTCGTTTCCAAGCAGAATTTCGAGACGAACGCAATGGCGTAACCCGTTTCCCTTGATTCTTATTTTAAAAATTAATTCTGCCTTGATTTATGGTTATTACACGTTATAAAAACACGGGTTGTTACATTCTCCCCTCCTTAAAGGATTTCGTCCCCGAAATCTCTAAGTTAGGGAGGATGTGTCCTACCATCCAATCAACCATCTACTCAAAGCATCATCCACAGGCAACCATTGTCCTTAAAAGGCTTCTAGTGCTATATGAACATATGCAGAAAGTGTGTATATGAACTTTATCTAATGCAAAAGATCAGGCGGTTACTGATTCAGTAAACCTCCTTAATGCAAAATATGTTACTGTCATGAATCCAACATGTATGCAAATTCCTAGCATAGTTTATAATCTCTACATGAGTGCACATTCATTCATCCATATGCAACATCCAAGTGATAGCATAACAAGTTCCATCCATGTACAAGTATAAGCACCCATGCATATGCAACATGAAAATGTGACTGAGCCGATCTAGTGCCTAATGTGTGTCATGCATCCACTAGCAACCACTTGCAACCACTTGCAACCATTTGCAACCATCAACCATAACATGTTTCAGTCACATGTTTACATCCATATGGTTCTACCTAAGGTTCTCAAGATAAGATCGAGAAGATAACAAGACAAACATAGATATTAGAAGCATGATACGAAAAGGTTTTCAAGGAAAAAGAGATCGAGAATGTACCCTCAAAAAGAAATGAGTAAAGCGCGCGTATCTTTTCTTCGGTTTCCCAAGTTGCGTCCTCTTGGGCTTCACTCCACTGCACTTTCACTAGCTTGACTTCTCGATTCCTTAGCTTCTTAATCTCCGTTCCTAAGATACGAATCGGAACTCGCCTCAATGTTGCTTCTTTCTCCACTTCCACGTCTTTAAGGATGCTTGGCTCAACCACTTCGGCTGACTCATGCAAACACTTCCAGAGATGCGAGACGTGAAAGACATTGTGTACTCCAGACAACTTCTTGGGTAAGTCTACCTTGTAGGCCATCCGTCCAATCCTCTCAATGATGGGGAACGGTCCTACAAATCTTGGTGCTAGCTTTCCAACTGCTCCAAAACGAACTACATTGCGTAACGGAGAAACCTTTATAAAGACCATATCTCCGACTTCGAATTCTAAGTCTGTCCTTCTCTGGTCCGCATAAGATTTTTGTCTATCTTGGGCCGTTTTCATCCGTCTTCATATCAACTCAATCTTCTCAGAAGTGTCCCTTATCATGTCGGGCCCAAGTATAAGTCTGTCTGTCGTCTCCCACCAACAGGTTGGTGACTTGCACGGTCTTCCATATAAGGCTTCAAACGGTGCCATTCCGATGCTAGCTTGGTAACTGTTATTATACGCAAACTCCACGAGAGGAAGATGGTCTTGCCAAGTACCACCAAAGTCAAGAATGCATAGCCTCAGGAGATCTTCTAGTACCCTATTTACCCTTTCGGTTTGTCCATCCATCTGTGGGTGATAGGCCGTGCTTAAGTTCAGTCGTGTTCCCATTGCTTCTTGGAGACTATTCCAAAACTGGCTAGTGAAAATCGGGTCACGATCACTAACTATACTAGAAGGAACTCCATGCAATCGTACTATCTCTCGAAGGTAAATATACGCTAGCCCTGATGCGGTCCTCTTGCTCTTCACCGGAATGAAGTGAGCGCTTTTCGTGAGTCTATCAACTATGACCCATATGCTAGTATTTCCCTTCCTAGACCTAGGCAGTCCATCCACGAAATCCATCGAGATACTCTCCCATTTCCATTGCGGAACCTCCAAAGGATGTAATAGCCCACCGGGCTTCTTCGACTCGGCCTTTACTTGTTGGCACACCATGCACTTCGAAACGAACTCTGCCACGTCCTTTTTCATTCCATCCCAAAAGAAAATGTGTTTCATATCCCTGTACATCTTATCCCCTCCAGGATGTATAGTCATCTTCGAGTGGTGTGCTTCTTCGAGAACTCTCCTTACTAAGTCTCCCACTTGTGGGACACATAACCTTCCATCGCGCCTTAGCCATCCCTTGTCATCTATGGCATACCTACTGAGGCGACTTGACGTCTCACCTCTAATCAGCTTGTCCATGATTTCAACTAACTGTGGGTCTTACTCCTATGAAGTCCCTACTTGATCTAGAAGTGTAGGTCTTAACTCAAGAGATGCAAACGTAGCAGTCAATGACTCAACAGCAGGTATAAAATTAAAGGTTGCTGTAAACTCAAGGCTTTTCATTTCAACAAACAAGGGGCTCAAAGTCAGCCTTTTTCTACTTAGCGCGTCTGCCACCACATTACCCTTGCCAGGGGTATAAGCTATATCGAAGTCATATGATGCCAAGAACTCCATCCACCGCTGTTGTCTTAGATTCAAGTCTTTCTATGAGAAGAGGTACTTAAGCGATTTGTGGTCAGTATACAGCTCGAACCTCTCCCCTAGAAGATAATGGTGCCAAGCTTTAAGTGCAAAAACAATCGCGGTCAACTCCAAGTTATGCGTGGGATAGTTTTTCTCATGGACTTTAAGTTGTCTGCCCCCGTAGCATATTACTCTTCCTTCTTGCATTAGGACAACGCCTAACCCCGTGTCGCACGCATCTGTGTACACGGTAAACATCTTACCTCCATCGGGTAATGCTAAGACTGGAGCTGTGGTGAGGGCTCTCTTAAGTCTCTGAAAAGTAGCATCACATTCTAGGTCCCATGCAAAAGGTAGGTTCTTCTTTGTTAATTTAGTAAGAGGGGCTGAAATCTTAGCGAAGTCCCTAATGAACTTCCTGTAGTAGCCCGCCAAACCAAGAAAGCTCCTCACCTCCGTTGCATTCTTAGGAATTTTCCAGTCCTGTACCGCAACTACCTTTGCGGGGTCCACGACTATGCCTTGCTTAGAAACTACATGTCCAAGGAACCGAACTTCCTTCCTCCAAAAATGGCATTTGGAGAACTTAGCCTTTAACTGGTGTGCTCTAAGCGTTTCCATGACTTCCTTGAGATGTCTAGCATGATCTTCTTCATCTTTTGAGAAGATCAAAATATCATCCACGAAAACTACCACAAACTTGTTAAGGAACTCCTGAAACACCCTGCTCATCAAATCTACAAAGTATGCGGGTGCATTCGTTAACCCAAACGGCATAACGAGCCATTCGAAGAACCCATCCGGGGTCCTAAACGCAGTTTTGTCAATGCTATCTTCAACCACTCTGAGATGATGGAATCCTGTGGCTAGATCGAGTTGAGAGAAAACAGACGCTCCCACAAGCTGGTCAAACAGATCGTCGATTCTTGGTAGTGGGTGCCTATTCTTCTTTGTCAGCTTGTTTAACTCACGATAATCTACGCACAGATGAAGCGATCCATCCGCCTTAGTAGAGAATACTACCGCAGCACCCCATTCAGAAATGCTCCGTCTTATGAAATTTTTCTCAAGCAACTCGTTGATTTGTTTACTGAGCTCTCTTCTTTCTCGCGGGGCCATGTGCCTAACGGGCAATGAAATTGGCTTGGCATTATCAACAAGATAAATTCGGAACTCTATCTCGCGTTTAGGAGGTAATCCCCTCACTTAATCAAAGACATCTGGATATTCTCGGACCACTCTTACAGATTGTAAATTATCGTCGGACGAGTCAAGGGATTCAAGATAACATAACATGACCGGACCCTTATGGTTGCAAGAAATTTCAAGGGTGTTACCAAGGCGAGTCATGAGCCTCACTACCCTTCGTTCACAATCAAGAATGGCTCCATAATCGGACAGCCAGTCCATACCTAGGATCAAACCGTATCCCATAAATCCGAGAACATAAGCATTACATGTGAATTCTACGCTTAAGATAGAGATCCTCAAATCCACACACATCATAGATAAATGGGCGGAGCCCCCAATTGGATTTGAAACTATAACGGGATCCTCAACCAGACTAGTACTTAGGTGCAGATTTTCAACAATATCAGAAGAAATAAAAGTATGCGATGTGCCAGAGTCAAATAAAGTTCGAACAGGAAAGTCAGAAATGTAAACAAGGCTTTCTACGGAAATATTACTACCTCGGTCAGGAGCTGGAGCGGTGTTGAGAGCATGCAACTACCCTCCAGAAGGTCCTGCTCATTGAGTCTGCCCTTGCCCTTGCTTCTCAGGGCAATCCTTGCTGATGTGTCCAGTATCTCCACAATGAAAGCATTCACCCAACTTCCTCTTCTTCCTTCTACAGTCTTTAGCTAGATGTCCAGTAATACCATAGAAGTTGCACTTCCTCGTCTCACGTGATTTGTTGTTGCTCTTGTTGTTCTTATTATTCTTGTTGTTCCCCTTCTTGAAGTCAGCCTTCTTATTCTGAGTCTCATTAGGCTTAACCTCCTTCTTGCTATTCTTGTCTTCCTCATGGAGTAGAGCCATATCCACCAAGCTTTCAAAGGTCGCCCCCATGGGTATATGAGTTAGGGCCAAGCTGTGTAGTGGCTCGTTCAATCCTCGAGCAAAGCGTACAGCCTTTTTCTGGGTTGTGTTGACCAAATCCAAACCGAACCGAGCAAGCTGATTAAACTTATTCACGTACTCCCTCACAGACATATCCCCTTGCTTGAGTGCTAGGAACCTCTCCATCTGAAGGTTCTCCTCTGCCAACGATAGGAATTTGAGCCTTAACCTTTCTCTAAAGTCTGCCCAAGTCTCAACTGGCCTGGTAGCGTTGGTGACTTCCCACCAAAATGCAGCTTCCTCTTTCAACAACCACGCTACCAACTGAACTTTCCTATGGTCCTCCATATCAAAGATAATGAACAAGTCTTCTGTTTCGTTTAGCCAGTTTCGTGCCTCAACGAAGGTTTCAGTTCCAACAAAGTTCTTGCCGCCCATCGCTTTAAAGTCTTTGCATATTTTGGCAAAGGCGGTACCAGGAGGAGGAGGAACCGCGACCACTGGGGGAGGAGGAGGATGGATGTCTGCCGTGCCCGCGTCGTTGGCCCTGGCTTCTAAGTACCTTCGGAACCATCCAGGCACGGGTATTCCCTCAGGAAGGTTAAGATCGGCCATGCTGAAAAACGAAAAGAAAAGATTCAAACGAGGAAACAAAAGGAAGTGCTAATGGCTTCTTGGGGAATAACCTGTAACAACCCGTGTTTTCAATAACCTGTTATAACGTAAATCGAGGCATAATTTAATTTATAAATCTGAATCAAGGGAAACGGGCTATGCCATTGCGTTCGTCTCGGAAAAATACGCGAAATAGAGTCCGAGTTTTCGAAAATCGGAGTCCGTATGACCCGATTAAGGCCCAATGAAGTTTTCAGAAAATTTCAAGTTCAAAACAGATTTGAATTTCAAGTTCAAATTTCGGATTTCGGGCCTGGAAGGCTAGGCGGGAAATTTCCCGCCAAGTCGACAGGCCTGTCGACTTGGCAGTCGACTTGGTTGGACCCAAGTCGACAGCCCTGTCGACTTGGCTGTCGACTTGGTTCAGCCGGGCAGTTTTGCCTGGTGCACCATTTTGGAGTTTTGGTTAGGTTTTGGGGCCAGATTCGGTTTTAAGGGCTGAGATTGGAATTAGGGTTTAATCCTAAGGTTGAAACTAATCCTAATCTCTATAAATAAGCCCCTAACCTAACCATAAATCATCATTATTCATTCAAGTAACTAAACTATGGCAAAATCATTCCTCTCATGGCCTCCACTCTCTTCATAAAATTCCTAAGTTATTTCTATGAGAGATTTTCCATGCATACAAGTGTTTTCAAGCTTGTATGAGTGTCATTAGCTTGCATTCAAGTCAAGTTTCCATACTTACATCATAAAGCAAGGGTTTTGATCATTTTGGCTCAAGGGTTTTTCTATTGGAACTTGCATTTTGGGTTTATTTGATTGCATAAGGGCTTTGGCATTGTAAGCCCTTTTCTACTTTCATATTTAAACTCTAAAGTTAATGAATGATGCAAGTTGTGTTTGATCATTATGATATGCAAGTTTATCATGTTATGTTATGCAAGTATGCCATGTTATGATATGCAAGTTTACCATGTTATGCTATGCAAGTATGCCATGTTATGATATGCAAGTTTACCATGTTATGCTATGCAAGTTTGCCATGTTATGATATGCAAGTTTACCATGTTATGCTATGCAAGTATGCCATGTTATGATATGCAAGTTTACCATGTTATGCTATGCAAGTTTGCTATGTTATGATATGCAAGTTTATCATGTTATGTTATGCAAGTTTGCCCTGTTATGATATGCAAGTTTATCATGTTATGTTATGCAAGTTTGCTATGTTATGATATGCAAGTTTGCCATATGATATGCAAGTTATGTTATGCAAGTTTGGGTTGATCATTTTGCTCATGTTATCATGTTATGCAAGCTTATCTTGGGTTTATGAGCTTAAAGCTTCAAGCTTTATGCTAAAGGTTGCATTTTGGCAACATGTAAGTTATCATATCCCTTATGATAACTTGCATGTGAGGCTAAATGCGAACTTATGGCAACTTCTACATGTCATTTATCACCATGTATCACTTATATGCTAAGTTTGGTTTTATGCATACTTTTGAGGCCTAATGATGCAATATGCAAGTATATGAACATATGTACATTTCATATGCCACCATGTTAAACTTGTGGCTTCAACACCATTTGTCATCTTTATGCCAAGTTCCCTCTTTCTATCCTTTATGCGTTATTGCGATTATGTAAGCGATGGGATTGCGTTTGGGGTTGGGTAAACTTAAAAGACATGAAAACATAAGATTGGGAATTTACCTATTAAGTTAGGTCTACCCATTGGGAATTTACCTATTAAGTTAGGTCTACCCAAATTCTTGAAAACTTGTAATATGTTTTGGAAACATGATGGACATGACACTTAGAAAATATAAGTGTATCCAACTCGAGGTTGGGTTGAGTTTGTAGCGTAAAACTACCCGGAACCGACCGGCTTAACTAGTTGCTACAAATAATAGGACCCAATGTGAGAAGTTGGTCATGTTGTACCTTGAACCCGAGGTTAGACCAAGTTGTGGTGTAAAGCTACCCGGACCCGCCCGGCTTAACTAGTAACCACAACAAGGTCTAATGTGAGAGGTTAAGGCACATTAAATTAATTAATGCCTCATGATTAGGGTTAAGTCATGGTCCACTTAATACTTAACCAATTTGGGCTTGGTAGATTAATCAGGGTTAAGTCGTGAACTCATCGTTACACTTAACCAAGTTAATCCATGATTAGTAAAAGGGTTAAACCGTACTTAACCCACTAGAAAATCCTAGCAATGGGGGTCCACTCCAGCAGTAATCCCAAGTTTGTATCATTAAGACCCTAGGGACTAGGCTAGGGTGGGGGGCACGATTACTGGACTTGAGGTAAGTGACCAAAAACGACGGCAGAGTGGTACGCCGATGTAGTTCCGGACGGACTAGGGTCGTGCACGTAGTCCGTATTTGGAGAAGTCAGGCATGGGTACAAGTAGATCTAAGACTGTGCACTTATGTTTATGGTGTCCAGGGGTTGACACCCTAGGGCTTGATACACCCGACGGGAGACCCGGCACAGTCCGACTACAATTATGTTTGGGCCGTATTGACACCAACACGTGACGAGTTAGGCTTAGGGAGCCGATCGATTTGACCATTTGATTGGACCTCGTATTAGGGTCATTTCATGTTATTGGGCCAAAGCTTGGGCCAAGGGATCAATACTTGCTTATTCAAGTTATGTTAGCTTGCTAGTACACCTGTGGTGCAAAAACCTTAAACCTGATTATGCGATGACACCTTTATCTACCTTGTTAGTTAATCATCATGCTAGTATGTTGTTATCCTTATGTTCATCCTTACTTCTCATGCCAGTTAACTTTATCAGTTTACATTGATTGTAGTAGGGCTTACTCAGTCTTTTTGACTGACCTGTTTTTCTTTCGCCTCTTTTCTTCCGTTTCCACCCCCGGTTCTCAGGGTGGGAATATTGGAGCTTAGCTTGGATTTCTGATCGCTTGCTTGTGGGATTTTAGCTCATGTACGGTCTTGACATGAAGCTAGCTATGGTTATCACTTATTTTGGGGATAGTACTTATGTATTTCAGTTTTTCAGTGATGTTGTTTTTATCTAGACTTGTGTATTTGGAAAGTTGACATTATGTTGTACCAGACTTGTTTTGAAATAGCTTGAAATCTTCCGCTGTTTTACTTATCTTATTTACTCTGTTTACATATATACATATGTTCTTGTTCTGCCTTGATATATCATTATGCATGTTTACTCGGTACAAACGCCCCTCCAAAGTCAGAGTGCTTGCAAGAGCCACCCTGGCGGAGGTGGGGTGTTACATTTGGTATCAGAGCATATGGTTTACGAGAAGGAACAAAAAGGTTTTTAAAACTTTTGGAAAATTATTTTCAAAACCAAGTATAAAGTATTTTCCAAAGAAAAGTCTAGTTTATTTTAAAGGCTATTCCCCAAAAAGCCATTAGCAAAATTCCTTCGTTTTTCTCCATTCTGAATCTATCTTTTTCTTCGTTTTCAGTATGGCCAATAACTTTGCCATTCCGGAGGGAGTACACGTACCTGTTTGGTATAGGAGACTTTTGGAGGCTAGGGCGACCGAAGCCGGCCCCGCCGATGTTCCTCCTCCTCCTCCTCTGATAGTTAATGTTCCTCCTCCTCCTGTCGCTGAGGTTCCTCTTCCTCCTCCCCCTCAGCATCCACAAGCGGATTTTGCGGAAACTTGTAAGAACTTTAAGACGATGGGTGGCAAGAATTTCATTGGAACCGAGACTTATGTGGAGGCAAGGAATTGGTTGAAAGAAACCGAAGATCTTTTCGCCTTCTTTGATATAGATGACCGTAGGAAGGTTTTATTGGCAGTGTGGTTGCTAAAGGAAGAAGCTGCACGTTGGTGGGTGGTCACCACCGCTACTAGGCCAATTGAGACTTGGGATGACTTTAGGGGAAAGTTTGGACTAAGGTTCCTATCACTGAAGCAAGCGGACATGACTATTAGGGAATACATAGATAAGTTTAATCAACTGGCTCGGGTCGGTTTAGACTTGGTTAACACAGCCCAGAAGAAGGCCCTATACTTTGCTCTAGGATTAAACGAGCCATTACATGGTTTAGCCATGACTCATATACCCTTGGGGGCAACTTTCGAGAGTTTTGGTGAATATGGCCCTACTCAATGAAGATAATAGGAGGGACAAGAAAGAGATCAAGATGAATGATACTCAAGCCAAGAAGACTGATTCCCAGTGGAAAGGAAATCAGGGTAATCCAAGTGGTCAGAGCAGTCAAGGCAATCAGAACAAGAACAAGAGTCAAGGCAACAAGGGGAACAATAGCAAGGGCAATAACGACAAGAGGAAGTGCCATTATTGCGGTTCAGTTGGGCATCTTATTAAGGATTGTAAGAAGAGAAAAAGGAAGAGTGGTGAATGCTTTCATTGTGGTGAGTTTGGACATTTCAGCAAAGATTGCCCGAAGAAGCAAGGGCAAGGTCAGACTCAGTGTGCAAGACCATCTGGAGGGCGAATTCATCCCCTCAACATCGTTCTTCCAGTTCCCGATCGAGGTAGTATTTCTGTTGAAAGTCTTGTTTACATTTCTGATTTTCCTGTTCGTACTTTGTTTGATTCTGGCGCATCGCATAGTTTATTTCATCTGGTTTAGTTGAAAGTTTGCACCTAAGTACTAGTCTAGTTAATGATCCCGTGTGTGTTTCAAATCCAATTGGGGGTTTCGCCCATTTTTCTATTATCTACGTGGATTTGAAAATCTCTATCTTTAGTGTAGAGTTCTCGTGTGATGCTTATATTCTCGGTTTCATGGGGTATGGGTTGATTTTTGGGCATGGATGGGTTGTCCAGTTTTGGAGCCATCCTTGATTTTTTAGCATAGGGTTGTGAGGCTCATGACTCGCCTCGGTAATACCCTAAAAATTTCTAGTAACCCTATGAGTCCCGTCATGTTGTGTTATCTTGAATCCCTCAACTCGTCTATCGATAGTTTGCAATCGGTGAGGGTGGTCCGAGAATATCCTGATATCTTGGGTGAAGTGAAGGGGGTTACCCCTAAACGAGAGATAGATTTCCGCATTTATCTGGTTGATAATGCCAAGCCAGTTACATGGCCGGTTAGGCACATGGTCCCGCGAGATGAGAGTTAAGAAAGCAAGTCAAGGAGTTGCTTGAGAAGAACTTCATACGATGAAGCATTTCCGAGGAAGGTGCTCTAGTAGTATTCGCTACTAATGTGGACAGTTCGCTTCGCCCGTGTGTTGATTATCGTGAGTTAAAAACAAGGAGAATAGACAACCATTGCCAAGGATCGTTGATTTGTTTGATCAGCTTGTAGGAACATCTGTTTTCTCTTGATCTTGCTACTGGATTCCATCAGCTCAGAGTAGCTGAGGATAGTATAGACAAAACTGCGTTCAGAACTCCAGATGGATTCTTAGAATGGCTGGTCATGCCATTCGGTTTGACTAATACACCCGCCTACTTCATGGACTTGATGAGTAGGGTGCCTAGAGAGTTCCTGAACAAGTTTGTGGTAATCTTTGTAGAAGATATCCTGACTTTCTTAAAGAACGAGGAAGAACATGCTAGACATCTCAAGGAGGTGATGGATACGCTTAGAGCGCATCAGTTGAAAGCCAAGCCCTCCAAATGTCATTTTGGAGAAAAAGGAGATAGATTTCTTGGGCACATAGTTTCTAAGCAAGGCTTAGTGGTGGATCCTGTTAAAGTGGTCGCGGTTCAAAACCGAAAAGCTCCGACGAGGACAATTGAAGTAAGAAGTTCTCTCAGTTTAATTAGTTAGTTAGCGTCCCTTGAGCTTAGACCTACCCTTCTGGATCAAGTAGGGACTTCACAGAAAGAAGACCCGCAGTTAGTCGAGATCATGGACAAGTTGATTCGAGGCGAGATGGCAAGTCACCTCGCTATAGATGACAAGGGATGGCTAAGACGCGATGAGAGAAAGAAGGTTCTTGAAGATGCACATCACCCGAGGAGGTGGCCGAGCTTGTCCCAAGGTGCATGTAGTGCCAACAGGTTAAAGGCCGAGTCATAGAAGCCCGGTGGGCTATTATATCCATTGGAGGTCCCCGCAATGGAAGAGGGAAAAGCGTCACGAAGGATTTCGTGGATGGACTGCCTAGATCAAGAAAGGGAATAAGAGCATGTGGGTCATAGTAGGTAGACTCACGAAGAGTGCTCATTTCACTCTGGTAAAGAGCGAAAGGACTGCATCATAGCTAGCGACAGTTTACTTTCAAGAAATAAAGCGGTTGCACGAGGTTCCCTAAAGGATAGTTAGTAACCATGACTCAATCTTCACTAGCCAGTTTTGGGATAGTCTACGGGAAGTCATGGGCAAGCGACTGAATCTAAGTACGGCCTATCATTCACAGGCGAATGGTTCATTTCGTTCAAGCATGAGTTATAGAAAATCACGTTAGTAAGAGCAATTGGCAACGTGGATTGGTATTTTCAAGAAAAGTTCTGCTGCGTGGAATACTTTATAGTAAGTAAACGAGATCCAGGATTCACTGGTGAATTTTGGAGAGCTTGCATGAAACCATGAGGTCATAGTTATGTTTAAGCCAAGAATGATAGAAGAGTAAGTGAAAGAGGAAGACGAGAGGCGACAATGAAATGGGTTCCAACTCATATTTGGAAATAAGAGTTAAGAAGCTAAGAAATCATGAGGTAAAAGACGGTCAAAGCACAATGGAGTTAAGCTCAAGGAAACATGACTTAGAAGACTGAAGGCTAGATACGCGCATCATATCTCTTTTTAAGAACATATCCTTGATCCTTGTTTTCCTGTGGAACTTACTCGCATGTTATCTTTTTACGTATATCCTCTCGGTCCCATTCTCGGTCCTATTTCTGTCGGGAGGTATGACTTATTGGCTAGTAATACATGTCAGGGTTTGAAGGGGTCCGTTAGGTTGACTAAACCTTTTGGGCTTTTATAGAATATGGGTTGGGTTAGGAAGGGATTTCTTGTAATCCGAAAGGGGTATATCCTGCTTATCTTCCCGATCTCTTTGTAGCATATCTTTCTTTTGCTATCCATGTTTGTCTTGATTATTTAGTTTATCATGTTAATCTTGTCATGAGAACCTTAGGTAGAAACCCTTTGGATGAAACATGTGTTTGAAACATGTTATGCTTGATGTTTGCAAGTGGTTGCAACTGTTTGCAAGTGGTTACTCGTGGATGCATTATACACATTAGGCACTAGATCGGCTCACACACTCCTCATATTGCATATGCATGAGTGTTTACGCTTATTCATGGATGAAAATTTTTGTGTTATCACATGGATGTTGCATATGGATGTATGTTATGTGCACACATATAGATGTTATACATTATGTTAGGAATTGCATACATATGGATTCATTTCACTAACATAATTTGCATAGATGATATTTGCATTAGATAAGTACATATACACACACCTTTGCATATGTTCATACAACATTTAGAATCTTGTAAGGACAATGATTGCTCGTGGATGATGTTTTGAGTAGATGGATGTTGGATGGTAGGATACGTTCTTCCTAACTTAGAGATTTCGGGGACGAAATCCTTTAAGGAGGGGAGAATGTAACAACCCGTATTTTCAATAACCTGTTATAACGTAAATCGAGGCAGAATTTAATTTATAAATCTGAATCAAGGGAAACGGGCTATGCCATTGCGTTCATCTCGGAAAAATACGCGAAATAGAGTCCGAGTTTTCGAAAATCGGAGTCCGTATGACCCGATTAAGGCCCAATGAAGTTTTCAGAAAATTTCAAGTTCAAAACAGATTTGAATTTCAAGTTCAAATTTCGGATTTCGGGCCTGGAAGGCTAGGCGGGAAATTTCCCGCCAAGCCAACCAAGTCGAAAGGCCTGTCGACTTGGCAGTCGACTTGGTTGGACCCAAGTCGACAGCCCGGTCGACTTGGCTGTCGACTTGGTTCAGCCGGGCAGTTTTGCCTGGTGCACCATTTTGGGGTTTTGGTTAGGTTTTGGGGCCAGATTCGGTTTTAAGGGCTGAGATTGGAATTAGGGTTTAATCCTAAGGTTGAAACTAATCCTAATCTCTATAAATAAGCCCCTAACCTAACCCTAAATCATCATTATTCATTCAAGTAACTAAACTATGGCAAAATCATTCCTCTCATGGCCTCCACTCTCTTCATAAAATTCCTAAGTTATTTCTATGAGAGATTTTCCATGCATACAAGTGTTTTCAAGCTTGTATGAGTGTCATTAGCTTGCATTCAAGTCAAATTTCCATACTTACATCATAAAGCAAGGGTTTTGATCATTTTGGCTCAAGGGTTTTTCTATTGGAACTTGCATTTTGGGTTTATTTGATTGCATAAGGGCTTTGGCATTGTAAGCCCTTTTCTACTTTCATATTTAAACTCTAAAGTTAATGAATGATGCAAGTTGTGTTTGATCATTATGATATGCAAGTTTATCATGTTATGTTATGCAAGTATGCCATGTTATGATATGCAAGTTTACCATGTTATGTTATGCAAGTATGCCATGTTATGATATGCAAGTTTACCATGTTATGCTATGCAAGTATGCCATGTTATGATATGCAAGTTTACCATGTTATGCTATGCAAGTTTGCCATGTTATGATATGCAAGTTTACCATGTTATGCTATGCAAGTATGCCATGTTATGATATGCAAGTTTACCATGTTATGCTATGCAAGTTTGCCATGTTATGATATGCAAGTTTATCATGTTATGTTATGCAAGTTTGTCATGTTATGATATGCAAGTTTATCATGTTATGTTATGCAAGTTTGCTATGTTATGATATGCAAGTTTGCCATATGATATGCAAGTTATGTTATGCAAGTTTGAGTTGATCATTTTGCTCATGTTATCATGTTATGCAAGCTTATCTTGGGTTTATGAGCTTAAAGCTTCAAGCTTTATGCTAAAGGTTGCATTTTGGCAACATGTAAGTTATCATATCCCTTATGATAACTTGCATGTGAGGCTAAATGCGAACTTATGACAACTTCTACATGTCATTTATCACCATGTATCACTTATATGCTAAGTTTGGTTTTATGCATACTTTTGAGGCCTAATGATGCAATATGCAAGTATATGAACATATGTACATTTCATATGCCACCATGTTAAACTTGTGGCTTCAACACCATTTGTCATCTTTATGCCAAGTTCCCTCTTTCTATCCTTTATGCGCTATTGCGATTATGTAAGCGATGGGATTGCGTTTGGGGTTGGGTAAACTTAAAAGATATGAAAACATAAGATTGGGAATTTACCTATTAAGTTAGGTCTACCCATTAGGAATTTACCTATTAAGTTAGGTCTACCCAAATTCTTGAAAACTTGTAATATGTTTTGGAAACATGATGGACATGACACTTAGAAAATATAAGTGTGACCAACTCGAGGTTGGGTTGAGTTTGTAGCGTAAAACTACCCGGAACCGACTGGCTTAACTAGTTGCTACAAACAATAGGACCCAATGTGAGAAGTTGGTCATGTTGTACCTTGAACCCGAGGTTAGACCAAGTTGTGGTGTAAAGCTACCCGGACCCGCCCGGCTTAACTAGTAACCACAACAAGGTCTAATGTGAGAGGTTAAGGCACATTAAATTAATTAATGCCTCATGATTAGGGTTAAGTCATGGTCCACTTAATACTTAACCAATTTGGGCTTGGTAGATTAATCAGGGTTAAATCGTGAACTCATCGTTACACTTAACCAAGTTAATCCATGATTAGTAAAAGGGTTAAACCATACTTAACCCACTAGAAAATCCTAGCAATGGGAGTCCACTCCAGCAGTAATCCCAAGTTTGTATCATTAAGACCCTAGGGACTAGGCTAGGGTGGGGGGCACGATTACTGGACTTGAGGTAAGTGACCAAAAACGACGGCAGAGTGGTACGCCGATGTAGTTCCGGACGGACTAGGGTCGTGCACGTAGTTCGTATTTGGAGAAGTCAAGCATGGGTACCAGTAGATCTAAGACTGTGCACTTATGTTTATGGTGTCCAGGGGTTGACACCCTAGGGCTTGATACACCCGACGGGAGACCCGGCACAGTCCGACTACAATTATGTTTGGGCCGTATTGGCACCAACACGTGACGAGTTAGGCTTAGGGAGCCGATCGATTAGACTGTTTGGTTGGACCTCGTATTAGGGTCATTTCATGTTATTGGGCCAAAGCTTGGGCCAAGGGATCAATACTTGCTTATTCAAGTCATGTTAGCTTGCTAGTACACCTGTGGTGCAAAAACCTTAAACCTGATTATGCGATGACACCTTTATCTACCTTGTTAGTTAATCATCATGCTAGTATGTTGTTATCCTTATGTTCATACCTGCTTCTCATGCCAGTTAACTTTATCAGTTTACATTGATTGTAGTAGGGCTTACTCAGTCTTTTTGACTGACCTGTTTTTCTTTCGCCTCTTTTCTTCCGTTCCCCCCCCCCCCCAGGTTCTCAGGGTGGGAATATTGGAGCTTAGCTTGGATTTCTGATCGCTTGCTTGTGGGATTTTAGCTCATGTACGGTCTTGACATGAAGCTAGCTATGGTTATCACTTATTTTGGGGATAGTACTTATGTATTTCAGTTTTTCAGTGATGTTGTTTTTATCTAGACTTGTGTATTTGGAAAGTTGACATTATGTTGTACCAGACTTGTTTTGAAATAGCTTGAAATCTTCCGCAGTTTTACTTATCTTATTTACTCTGTTTACATATATACATATGTTCTTGTTCTGCCTTGATATATCATTATGCATGTTTACCTGATTCAAACGCCCCTCCAAAGTCAGAGTGCTTGCAAGAGCCACCCTGGCGGAGGTGGGGTGTTACATAACCTTTTTAAACATAAAACTTTTCTTAAAAAATGCTTCTTTATAAATGGTTTTGAAAACAGTTTCAGAAGGTTTTTAAAATTTTTGCCCAGCCTGGTAACCTTCTGCTCTGATACCAAATTGTAACACCCCACCTCCGCTAGTGTCACTCACAAAGGGAATGCACTAGTTTTGGTGGAGTATTATCTAGGTAAACATGCACAGAGATATCACAAGGCAGAACATAAATAAAGCAGCGGTAGAAATTAAAAACCAACTTTTTATTATTTCCAAGAAAAGAGTCAAAAGCTCATATATCCAAGATACAAATTATTCCATTACATCAAGTTCATAGTAAAGAAGCATAAACTTTAAAACAAAAGTAAATTATTCCCCATAAAAAGAAGAAGAAGCCATAGCATAGCCCAAGACCAAACCGTACATGAGCTGTCAGAAAGCAAGTTGAATCCAAGCTAAGAGCTAGTGTTTCCTCCCTGGGAACCGGGGGGGGGGGGGGGGGGGACGAAAGAAAAAGGGGCGAAAGAAAAAGGGTCAGTCATAAAGACTGGTAAGCCCTAGTGACTTTCAGTATGAAAACTAATAAAGGTAACATGATATGTGAAAACTGGAATTAAACATAAGGATGATAATAGAACTAGTTGGGTAATTAAGATAATAAGATAAGTCAAGTCTGGCATCGCATGTTCAAGGTTCGTTGCACCAACTGTACTAGTATTCTAACCCATATCAAGTATTAACCATGAAATGACCCCTTAGCCCAGTGTCATGAAGTGACCCATTACGGGGTCCTACGGTACGATCTACTAATCGATCGGCTCCCTACAAGTCCTAGCTCGTCATGTGTCTATGTCATACGGCCCTATCCAGAAATGTAGTTACCTGTGCTAGGTCCACCATAGGGTGTATCAAGTCCTATGGTGCCAACCACCGACACGAATCAAGCACGCACAGTGTAAATCTACGGGTGCCCAATGCCATCTTTTTCAGCTCCGGACTACGTGCACGACCATAGCCCGCCTGAACCTACAATGGCGCACCTACTCAGCCGTCGTTCTGATCGCTTACAATCAGCCCAGTACTCGTGCACCATCCTGCCTAGTCCCAGGGTATCATGATACATCTAAATGGGTTACTGCTGAAAAGGACCGCGTAACTAGGGTTTCTAATGGGTTAAGTGTTGTCATTCAAATTCGTGACTTAACCCTATCCAGATCATGTATTAAGTTGGTTAAGTGTGTTCAAGCAGTTCATGACTTAACCCTATCAAGTCATCGTGTCAAGTTGGTTAAGTATATTCAAGTGGTTCATGACTTAACCCTATCATGTGGCATTAATTCATTAGTGAACGCCAACCTCTCACATTAGACTAACTGTTGTGGTTACTGGATTTGCCGGGCGGTTCCGGGCAGATTTACACCACAACATAGTCTAACCTCGGGTCTTTACGTGCGATACGACCAACTACCCACATTGGATCCTATTCTTTGCAGCCACTGGATTTGCCGGGCGGTTCCGGGCAGATTTACACTGCAAACTCAACCCAACCTCGAGTTGGCCATTTTCAAGTTTATCTAACTGTCATGCCCACGTTCAAGTTTTCATGTTTAGATTCATGTCGAGTTTTCAAGTCATGTTTTATGTCAAATCGTGTCAAGTTCATGTCCATATTCAGGTTCAAGTCATAATAATGTTCATGTTCAAATTTAAAGCTAATTCATATTTTACCTAATCTACCCAAATCGTATTCCCATCGCACGAAGGTTCGAATCGATACAAATAAATCTAATTAGGGAGTGACATAAAAAGAAATGGGTATAAGGTGGCAAGAGTGATTACTAGCATAGCATGATATGACTTGAAATAAAACATTACTGGCATATGAAATATTGGCCTCAAACATAAAGATTCCAAATCTAGCAAGATAAGGTACTAGTCAAAATAATAGTTGTCACAAGGTGATAGTATAGTCATGGTAACGACTGTCATAAGGTGATAGTATAGTCATAGTAACGATTGTCATAAGATGATAGTATAGTCACGGTATGACTGTCATAAGGTGATAATCATAAACATGTGGCTAATAACAGGTTCAACATGATAATAAGAGGGGTTTCTCTTTTTGATTTACAACATGAATATGCCCCAAATCGATGTCATAGTAATATTCAAGAGTCAAGATCCAAGATGAACAAGAATGAATGTAAACAGTCATCATACATAGGTCCAATTTCAATTTTACATCATATTCATAATACATTTACAGTTTAAATCTGGAAATAACTGGGGCTTACGGATCGTGGTTCGAGAATTAGAAAATGAGAGTCGTTTGTTGCTTAGTCAAGTCCTAATAGAAGTCCCCTAATCAGCAATTCCTTTAACGCAGTCTCAACGTAGTAGAAGCAGTCCCTCTCTCAAACTTTTCAACCAGAATCAGAGCAGCATAAGGTCAGAAAGAAATTTGGTGTAGAGAGACTGGTGTTAGGGGCTGTATTTATAGGGTCAGGTCAACGAATGTGGACAGAAATGAGGCCACATACACCAGAGTAAACACGAATCAGAGGAAGAACATAACTAAACAAAATCAGAGTAAACACGAATCTCACAGCGGAACGAATAAAATATATTATATAACAACTTTTGAAATACAAAACTATAAATATATATATACATACCATTATAACTCATAACATCACAGCGGAAATATACCCTATATATAACTAATGTTGAAGCCTCCTACTCCAAGCTCTTCCAAGTGTATCTGTAAAATCCCGACTACTGACTGCCCGTACAAAATTGGGCTCCCAAGAGTTTAGGGAATACAAACAAAATAAACACTGGATCAGTCGTGTGACTGGTGTGAGTAAACTAAAATCATTTCGGTTTAACTTTTCAAAATCCTTTTCAAAGGAATGATAATCATAAGACCGATCCACACATAAACACGGATGGAGTTTACCTTACGATGACCAAAACATTATTTTCTAAAATAATACTTTTCTGATATTATAATAATGTCTAAATCAAGTAAATAACAATCTAGCAGAACGCTTTCATCTCATATTCTACATATATAACATACAATCAAAACCGTAGGCTCTTATTGGATAATGGATTTCCAACTATGACAAGGTATGGAACCACCTTTCGATCAGTGTACTCTAGAAGCGATACACTAGAGTTCAACAAGAACATCTTGCAACTCGGCCACACATGACCGGCCATTCATTTCGCTTGAATGTTCCGAATATATTATCACCTTACAGTTGGTATACCAACATAAGCATTCCTGGGAGATACAGAATTGAAAGAAGTATTAAATATGAATATTCTCTAGACGGTGACAATATACCCTAATTGGGTGCGACCCACTTAGCCATGCTGCCTTCCCGATTTCTGTCATTTCCCAGTTGATGAGGCTTGAGGTCATAACGTATCTTTTAACAAATCACTCCTTTGTTTACTTTGAATGCCAAATCGTCATACCCATCAAATCACAAATTGATTTCCCCAAAAATACCATGGATATAAGCTAAGAGAAACGTATTCCTCTGCCACCAACATAAATACGTTTGAAAGGATCAACTTACGCGATCCACTAGATATACTCTGTCAGACATTTGTCCATTCAAGTTGTCCTGGGACTGGACAACCCGAAGGAATTATTCTGTAAATCCATCTTCAGCAATTTCTATCTAGTATCACAAGAATAACCCTTGTATAAACTCCGTCCTCAATTTGTCTTGGATCTATTTGATTCGAAACGATAATGTTCATATGGAGTGGTTTTCAGATAATAAATCTAATCCCGGTCTCTCCGTATTGACAATGGAAATGGTCAAAAACTTTGATAGTCGGTGATTTAACTATTAAAGGAAAATATGTGTACAAACAACGGTCGTATTCCCAAATGGAAGTCTTACCGATCAATCATAATTTCATTTCCCAATCTCCCATTTATTTGTTAAAACTTATTTTAACTTCCACAATTCTCGGAAAACAATTCCCATATATTCCTAATTTTCTATATTTAGAAAATTTACGTTACTAGCATTGGAAAACATTTCCATTTCTTATACTCACGCATCACTACCCGTCAATGTCCATCAGTCTCTAACCGTAAACCTATAAGAGAACAACTCCCTAAGTATTAATCCCGAAGGCCGAAACCAATATCAGATCAACACCCAGAAAGTCATTCAACTTAAATAGTCTCCAGTCAGTTTCTAATTTCCTTAACTCTTTTTCAAGTATGCAAAACGTTTGCTTTTAAATCATCATTCACTCTAAATGTGAATATTTTTCTTCTATAGAAATATAGACTCATTTTATTAAATCAAACCTTGATTGAAACAAAAAATATTATTACAGTTTAAAATCTCACTTATCTGGTTATTTTATAAACATATACTTCATATTTCATTTCATAAACTCATTTTATAAATTATAATTAGGATGACACACGTGCTTCACACACGGGCGATTGGTAGTGACTATCGACTTTAAGTTATAATTTAAATCTCGATTTCCTATTTGATAACAAATCCAAGTATTAATTATCTCATCAAATCCTACATTTCATTTTATATATTTATAAAATAAATTATTCTAATAACATTCGACATCATCAAATTATAATTATAAATCCTTATTGATTTATTTCAATTCTATTTTCATTTTGATCATCGAAATCATTTCATCGGTTTCCTTTCAAACGATTTTTCCATTTCCCTTTTAAATTCATTTCTGAATTTATGATTCCAAATTATTTATTAATAATAATAATTTCATCTCATTTATAAATATCGTTATAAATCAAACTTACTTGTTGTAACACCCCGCCTCCGCCAGGGTGACTCTTGCAAGCACTCTGACTTTGGAGGGGCGTTTGAATCAGGTAAACATGCATAATGATATATCAAGGCAGAACAAGAACATATATATATATATGTAAACAGAGTAAATAACATAGATAAACAACGGAAGATTTCAAACCATTTCAAAACAAGTCTGGTACAACATAATGTCAATTTTCCAAATACACAAGTCTAGATAAAAACAACATTACTGAAAAACTGAAATACATAAGTACTATCCCCAAAATAAGTGATAACCATAGCTAGCTTCATGTCAAGACCGTACATAAGCTAAAATCCCACAAGCAAGCGATCAGAAATCCAAGCTAAGCTCCAATATTCCCTCCCTGAGAACCTGGGGGGGGGGGGGGGGGGAACGGAAGAAAAGAGGTGAAAGAAAACAGGTCAGTCAAAAAGACTGAGTAAGCCCTACTACAATCAATGTAAACTGATAAAGTTAACTGTCATGAGAAGCAGGGATGAACATAAGGATAACAATATACTAGCATGATGATTAACTAACAAGGTAGATAAAAGTGTCATCGCATAATCAGGATTAAGGTTTTTGCACCACAGGTGTACTAGCAAACTAACATGACTTGAATAAACAAGTATTGATCCCTTGGCCCAAGCTTTGGCCCAATAACATGTAGTGACCCCAATACGAGGTCCAAAGTGTAAACAAGAAGTGATCCCTAGGCCCAAGTTTGGCCCAAACATCATGAATGACCTAAACCAAGGTCCAACTAGCACGGTCTAGTCGATCGGCTCCCTATAAGCCTAACTCATCAAGTGTCGGTGTCATACGGCCCAACTACGAAGTGTAGCTAAACCGTGCTAGGTCCACCCTAGGGTGTATCAAGTCCTAGGGTGTCAACCACTGACACAAATCAATGCACACACAGTCTAAACCTACTGGTGCCCGTGCCTGCTTTTTCAACTTCGGACCATGTGCACGACCATGGCCCGCCTGAACCTACACCGGCGCACCTACTCAGCCGTCGTTTTGGTCGCTTACATGGCATCCAGTAATCGTGCCCCTCCCTAGCCTAGTCCCTAGGGTATCATGATACAACTAAGAGGGTTACTAGTGCAAAGGACCACGTAACTAGGGTTTCCTTAATGGGTTAAACGTGGTTAACCCAACCCATTCAAGTACCAAGTTGGTTAAGTGTACCCAAGGTTCACGACTTAACCCTACCAACCCATCGTGTTTAATTGGTTAAGTATTCAAGCGGTCCATGACTTAACCCTAATCATGAGGCATTAATTAATTTAATGCGCCTTAACCTCTCACATTAGACTTTGTTGCGGTTACTAGTTAAGCCGGTCGGTTCCGGGTAGCTTTACACCACAACTTGGTCTAACCTCGGGTTCAAGGTACAACATGACCAACTTCTCACATTGGGTCCTATTGTTTGTAGCAACTAGTTAAGCCGGTCGGTTTCGGGTAGGTTTACGCTACAAACTCAACCCAACCTCGAGTTGGTCACACTTATCTTTTCTAAGTGTCATGTCCATCATGTTTCCAAAACATGTTACAAGTTTTCAAGCATTTGGGTAGACCTAACTTAATAGGTAAATTCCCAAAGGGTAGACCTAACTTAATAGGTAAATTCCCAAGCTTATGTTTTTATGTCTTTTAAGTTTACCCAACCCCAAACGCAATCCCATCGCTTACATATCGCAATAGCGCATAAAGGATAGAAAGAGGGAACTTGGCATAATCGTGACATAAAGGTGTTGAAGCCACAAGTTCAACATGGTGGCAAAAGAAATGTACATATGTTCATATACTTGCATATTACATTTTTAGGCCTCAAAAGCATGCATAAAACCAAACTTAGCATATTGGTGATACATGGTGATAAATGACATGTAAAAATGGCCATAAGTTCGCATTTAGCCTCACATGCAAGTTATCATAAGGGATATGATAACTTACATGTTGCCAAAATGCAACCTTTAGCATAAAGCTTGAAGCTTTATGTTCATAAGCCCAAGATAAGCTTGCATAACATGATAACATGAGCCAAATGATCAACCCAAACTTGCATAACATAACTTGCATATCATATGACAAACTTGCATATCAAACTTGCATAACATAACTTGCATATCATATGACAAACTTGCATATCAACTTGCATAACATAACTTGCATATCATATGACAAACTTGCATATCAAACTTGCATAACATAACTTGATAAACTTGCATTTCATAGCATAGTAAACTTGCATATAAACTTGCATACCATACATGATAAACTTGCATATCATAGCACAGTAAACTTGCATATAAACTTGCATATCATACATTTAACTTTAGAGTTTAAGTATGAAAGTAGAATAGGGCTTACAATGCTTATGAGGACTCAAATGAGTATAGCAAATATAAGAAAGCCCTTATGCAATCAAATAGACCCAAAATGCAAGCTCTAACATAAAAACCCTTGTGCCAAAATGATCAAAACTCTTTCTTTATGATGCAAATATAGAAACTTGACTTGAATGCAAGCTAATGATGCTCATACAAGTTTGAAAACACTTGTATGCATGGAAAATCACTTAGAAATTTATTTAGGAATTTTATGAAGAGAGTGGAGGCCATGAGAGGATTGATTTTGCCATAGTTTAGTTGTATGAATGAATAATGATGATTTAGGGTTAGGTTAGGGCCTTATTTATAGATTAGGCAAGTGTTTTAGGCCATAGGATTAAACCCTAGTTCCAATCTCAGCCCTCAAAACCGAATCTGGCCCCCAAGCTCAACACAATCTCTAAATGGTGCACCAGGCTAAAGAGCCCGGCTGGACCAAGTCGACAGCCAAGTCGACAGGGCTGTCGACTTGGGTCCAACCAAGTCGACTCCCAAGTCGACAGGGCTGTCGACTTGGGTGCTCTGGCGGGAATTTTCCCGCCTGGCCCAAACTGGCCCAAATTTCCAATTTCAAACTTGAATTTGAAATCTGTTTTTACTTAGAAATTTTCTGAAAACTTCGTTGGGCCTTAACCGGGTCATACGGACTCCGATTTTCGAAAACTCAGACTCTATTTCGCGTATTTTTCCGAGACGAACGCAATGGCATAGCCCGTTTCCCTTGATTCAGATTTTTAAATTAAATTCTGCCTCGATTTATGTCATTACAAGTTATTGAAAATACGGGTTGTTACATTCTCCCCTCCTTAAAGGATTTCGTCCCCGAAATCTTCAAGTTAGGAAGAACGTATCCTACCATCCAATCATCCATCTACTCAAAACATCATCCACAAGCAATCATTGTCCTTACAAGATTCTAAATGTTGTATGAACATATGCAAAGGTGTGTGTATATGTACTTATCTAATGCAAATATCATCAATGCAAATTATGTTAGTGAAATGAATCCATATGTATGCAATTCCTAACATAATGTATAACATCTATATGTGTGCACATAACTTACATCCATATGCAACATCCATGTGATAACACAAAATTTTCATCCATGAATAAGCATAAACACTCATGCATATGCAATATGAGGAGTGTGTGAGCCGATCTAGTGCCTAACGTGTATAATGCATCCACGAGTAACCACTTGCAAACACTTGCAACCACTTGCAACCATCAAACATAACATGTTTCAAACACATGTTTCATCCAAAGGGTTTCTACCTAAGGTTCTCATGACAAGATTAACACGATATAGTAGATAATCCAGACAAACATGGATAGCAAAAGACATGCTACAAAGAGATCGGGAAGATAAGCAGGATATACTCCTTTCGGATTACAAGAAATCCCTTCCTAACCCAATCCATATTCTATAAAAGCCCAAAAGGTTTAGTCAACCTAACGGACCCCTTCAAACCCTGATGTGTATTACTAGCCAATAAGTCATACCTCCCGACAGAAATAGGACCGAAAATGGGACCGAGAGGATATACATAAAAAGATAACATGCGAGTAAGTTCCACAGGAAAACAAGGATCAAGGATATGCTCTTAAAAAAAAGATATGATGCGCGTATCTAGCCTTCAGTCTTCTAAGTCACGTTTCCTTGAGTTTAACTCCACGGTGCTTTGACCGTCTTTTACCTCATGACTTCTTAGCTTCCTAACTCTTATTTCCAAATATGAGTTGGAACCCATTTCATTGTCGCCTCTCGTCTTCCTTTTTCACTTACTCTTCTAACATTCTTGGCTTAAACATAACTATGACCTCATGGTTTCATGCAAGCTCTCCAAAGCTCACTAGTGAATCCTGGATCTCGTTTACTTACTATAAAGTATTCCACGCAGCAGAACTTTTCTTGAAAATACCAATCCACGTTGCCAATTGCTCTTACTAACGTGGTTTTCTATAACTCATGCTTGAACAAAATGAACCATCTGCCTGTGAATGATAGGCCGCACTTAAATTCAGTCGCTTGCCCATGACTTCTCGTAGACTATCTCAAAACTGGCTAGTGTAAATTGAGTCATGGTTACCAACCATCCTTTAGGGAACCCCGTGCAACCGCTTTATTTCTTGGAAGTAATCCGTTGCTAGTCATGATGCCGTCCTTTCGTTCTTTACCGGAGTGAAATGAGCACTCTTCGTGAGTCTACCTATTATGACCCACATGCTCGTACCCCCTTTCTTGATCTAGGCAGTCCATCCACGAAATCCTTCGTGATGTTTTTTCCTCTTCCATTGCGGGGACCTCCAACGGATATAATAGCCCACCGGGCTTTTATGACTTGGCCTTTAGCCTGTTGGCACAACATGCACCTTGGGACAAACTCGGCCACCTCCTCGGGTGATGTGCATCTTCAAGAACCTTCTTTCTCTCATCGCGTCTTAGCCATCCCTTGTCATCTATAGCGAGGTGACTTATCATCTCGCCTCGAGTCAACTTGTCCATGATCTCGACTAACTACTAGTCTTCTTTCTGTGAAGTCCCTACTTGATCCAGAAGGGTAGGTCTAAACTCAAGGGACGCTAACTAACTAATTAAACGGAGAGAACTTCTTACTTCGGTTGCATTCCTTGGAGTCTTCCAATCCTGAACTGCAACTACCTTAGCGGGATCCACCGCTAAGCCTTGCTTAGACACTATATGCCCAAGGAATCTAACTCCTTTTTCTCCAAAATGACACTTGGAGAACTTGGCCTTCAACTGATGTGCTCTAAGCGTATCCATCACCTCCACAAGATGCCTTGCATGCTCTTCCTCATCCTTAGAGAAGATCAGAATATCATCTACGAAGACCACGACAAACTTGTTCAAGAACTCCCTGAACACCCTACTCATCTAGTCCACGAAGTAGGTGGGTGCGAATGGCATGACCAGCCATTCTAAGAATCCATCTGGAGTTCTGAACGCAGTCTTGTCTATACTATCCTCAGTTACTCTGAGCTGATGGAATCTAGTAGCAAGATCAAGAGAAAACAGATGTTCCTACAAGCTGATCAAACAAATCATCGATCCTTGGCAATGGTTGTCTATTCTCTTTAACTCACGATAATCGACACAAGGTCGAAGAGAACCATCTTCCTTGGTAGTAAATACTACAGGCGCTCCCCATTCAGATATACTTCATCTAATGAAGTTCTTCTCAAGCAACTTCTTGACTTGCTTTCTTAACTCTCATCTTGCGGGGCCATGTGCCTTACCGGCCACGAAATTTTCTTGGCATTATCAACCAGATAAATGCGGAAATCTATCTCTCGTTTAGGGGTAACCCCCTTCACTTCACCCAAGATATCAGGATATTCTCGGACCACCCTCACCAATTACAAACCATCGATAGATGAGTTGAGGGATTCAAGATAACGCAACATGACGGGACTCGTAGGGTTACTAGAAATTTTTAGGGTATTACCGAGGCGAGTCATGAGCCTCACAACCCTATGCTCAAAAATCAAGGATGGCTCCAAAACTGGACAACCCATCCATGCCCAAAAATCAACCCATACCCCATGAAACCGAGAATATAAGCATCACGCGAGAACTCTACACTAAGATAGAGATTTTCAAATCCACTTAGACAATAGACAAATGGGCGGAACCCCCAATTGGATTTGAAACACACACGGGATCATTAACTAGACTAGTACTTAGGTGCAAACTTTCAACTAGATCAGACGAGATAAACTATGCGATGCACCAGAATCAAACAAGGTATGAACAGAAATGTAAACAAGACTTTCAACAGAAATACTACCTCGATCGGGAACTGGAGCGGTATTGAGAGCATGAACTTGCCCTCCTGAAGGTCCAACACGCTGAGTCTGACCCTGGCCTTGCCCTTGCTTCCTAGGGCAATCCTTGTTAAAATGTCCCGTCTCTTCACAGTGAAAGCACCCACCCAATTTCCTTCTCTTCTTCCTACAGTCCTTGACTATGTGCCCAACAATCCCACAGAAGTTGCACTTTCTTGTTTCCTTTGCCTTGTTCTTGTTGCCCTTGTTGTTCTTGTTGTTCTGATTGCCTTGACTGCTCTGACCACTTGGATTACCCTGATTTCCTTTTCCCTGGGAATCAGTCTTCTTGGCTTGAGTATCATTTTTCTTGACATCTCCCTGAAGTAACGCCATATCAACCAAGCTCTCAAACGTGGCCCCATGGGGAATATGTGACATAGCCAATCCCTGCAACGGCTCATTCAATCCTCTAGCAAAACGAAGAGCCTTCTTCTGAGGAGTATTCACCACATCCAAGCCAAAACGAGCTAACTGATTGAACTTGTTCACATATTCTTTGACAGACATATCTCCTTGTTTCAAAGTTATGAACCTCTCCATTTGCAGATTCTCCTCAGCAGAAGATAGAAACTTAAGCACGAACCTTGCCCTGAAATCGGCCCAAGTCTCAACAGGCCTAGTACCATTGGTGACTTCCCACCAATAAGCGGCCTCATCCTTCATAAGCCAAACCGCCAACAAGATCTTCCTCTGATCGTCTAACCCAAAGATAGCAAATAAATCCTCGGTCTCTTTCAACCAATTTCTGGCCTCTACAAAAGTCTCAGTGCCTTGAAAGTTCTTGCCACCCATTGCTTTGAAATCCTTGCAAGTCTTTGCGAAGTCAGCCTGAGGATGCTGAGGGGGAGGAGGAAGAGGAACCTCAGCGACCGGAGGAGGAGGAACATTAACTACTGGAGGAGGAGGAGGAACATTAACTACCGGAGGAGGAGGAGGAACATCTGCGGGGCCGGCTTCGGTCGCCCTAGCCTCCAAAAGTTTCCTATACCAAACAGGTACGTGTACTCCTTCCGGAATAGCAGAGTTATCGGCCAAACTGAAAACGAAGAAAAAGATAGATTCAGAATGGAGAAAAACGAAGGAATTTTTGCTAATGGCTTTTTGGGGAATAGCCTTTAAAATAAACTAGACTTTTCTTTGGAAAATACTTTATACTTGGTTTTGAAAATAGTTTTCCAAAAGTTTTCTTAAAAACCTTTTTGTTCCTTCTCGTAAACCATATGCTCTGATACCAAATGTAACACCCCGCCTCCGCCAGGGTGACTCTTGCAAGCACTCTGACTTTGGAGGGGCGTTTGAATCAGGTAAACATGCATAATGATATATCAAGGCAGAACAAGAACATACATATATATATATATATATATATGTAAACAGAGTAAATAACATAGATAAAACAGCGGAAGATTTCAAACCATTTCAAAACAAGTCTGGTACAACATAATGTCAATTTTCCAAATACACAAGTCTAGATAAAAACAACATTACTGAAAAACTGAAATACATAAGTACTATCCCCAAAATAAGTGATAACCATAGCTAGCTTCATGTCAAGACCGTACATGAGCTAAAATCCCACAAGCAAGCGATCAGAAATCCAAGCTAAGCTCCAATATTCCCTCCCTGAGAACCTGGGGGGGAGGAAACGGAAGAAAAGAGGCGAAAGAAAACAGGTCAGTCAAAAAGACTGAGTAAGCCCTACTACAATCAATGTAAACTGATAAAGTTAACTGTCATGAGCAGCAGGGATGAACATAAGGATAACAATATACTAGCATGATGATTAACTAACAAGGTAGATAAAGGTGTTATCGCATAATCAGGATTAAGGTTTTTGCACCACAGGTGTACTAGCAAACTAACATGACTTGAATAAACAAGTATTGATCCCTTGGCCCAAGCTTTGGCCCAATAACATGTAGTGACCCCAATACGAGTCCAAAGTGTAAACAAGAAGTGATCCCCAGGCCCAAGTTTGGCCCAAACATCATGAATGACCTAAACCAAGGTCCAACTAGCACGGTCTAGTCGATCGGCTCCCTATAAGCCTAACTCGTCAAGTGTCGGTGTCATACGGCCCAACTACGAAGTGTAGCTAAACTGTGCTAGGTCCACCCTAGGGTGTATCAAGTCCTAGGGTGTCAACCACTGACACAAATCAATGCACGCACAGTCTAAACCTACTGGTGCCCGTGCCTGCTTTTTCAACTTCGGACCATGTGCACGACCATGGCCCGCCTGAACCTACACCGGCGCACCTACTCAGCCGTCGTTTTGGTCGCTTACATGGCATTCAGTAATCGTGCCCCTCCCTAGCCTAGTCCCTAGGGTATCATGATACAACTAAGAGGGTTACTGGTGCAAAGGACCACGTAACTAGGGTTTCCTTAATGGGTTAAACGTGGTTAACCCAACCCATTCAAGCACCAAGTTGGTTAAGTGTACCCAAGGTTCATGACTTAACCCTACCAACCCATCGTGTTTAATTGGTTAAGTATTCAAGCGGTCCACGACTTAACCCTAATCATGAGGCATTAATTAATTTAATGCGCCTTAACCTCTCACATTAGACTTTGTTGCGGTTACTAGTTAAGCCGGTCGGTTCCGGGTAGCTTTACACCACAACTTGGTCTAACCTCGGGTTCAAGGTACAACATGGCCAACTTCTCACATTGGGTCCTATTGTTTGTAGCAACTAGTTAAGCCGGTCGGTTCCGGGTAGGTTTACGCTACAAACTCAACCCAACCTCGAGTTGGTCACACTTATCTTTTCTAAGTGTCATGTCCATCATGTTTCCAAAACATGTTACAAGTTTTCAAGCATTTGGGTAGACCTAACTTAATAGGTAAATTCCCAAAGGGTAGACCTAACTTAATAGGTAAATTCCCAAGCTTATGTTTTTATGTCTTTTAAGTTTACCCAACCCCAAACGCAATCCCATCGCTTACATATCGCAATAGCGCATAAAGGATAGAAAGGGGGAACTTGGCATAATCGTGACATAAAGGTGTTGAAGCCACAAGTTCAACATGGTGGCATAAGAAATGTACATATGTTCATATACTTGCATATTACATTTTTAGGCCTCAAAAGCATGCATAAAACCAAACTTAGCATATTGGTGATACATGGTGATAAATGACATGTAAAAATGGCCATAAGTTCGCATTTAGCCTCACATGCAAGTTATCATAAGGGATATGATAACTTACATGTTGCCAAAATGCAACCTTTAGCATAAAGCTTGAAGCTTTATGTTCATAAGCCCAAGATAAGCTTGCATAACATGATAACATGAGCCAAATGATCAACCCAAACTTGCATAACATAACTTTCATATCATATGACAAACTTGCATATCAAACTTGCATAACATAACTTGCATATCATATGACAAACTTGCATATCAACTTGCATAACATAACTTGCATATCATATGACAAACTTGCATATCAAACTTGCATAACATAACTTGATAAACTTGCATTTCATAGCATAGTAAACTTGCATATAAACTTGCATACCATACATGATAAACTTGCATATCATAGCATAGTAAACTTGCATATAAACTTGCATATCATAAATTTAACTTTAGAGTTTAAGTATGAAAGTAGAATAGGGCTTACAATGCTTATGAGGACTCAAATGAGTATAGCAAATATAAGAAAGCCCTTATGCAATCAAATAGACCCAAAATGCAAGCTCTAACATAAAAACCCTTGAGCCAAAATGATCAAAACTCTTTCTTTATGATGCAAATATAGAAACTTGACTTGAATGCAAGCTAATGATGCTCATACAAGTTTGAAAACACTTGTATGCATGGAAAATCACTTAGAAATTTATTTAGGAATTTTATGAAGAGAGTGGAGGCCATGAGAGGATTGATTTTGCCATAGTTTAGTTGTATGAATGAACAATGATGATTTAGGGTTAGGTTAGGGCCTTATTTATAGATTAGGCAAGTTTTTTAGGCCATAGGATTAAACCCTAGTTCCAATCTCAGCCCTCAAAACCGAATCTGGCCCCCAAGCTCAACACAGTCTCTAAATGGTGCACCAGGCTAAAGAGCCCGGCTGGACCAAGTCGACAGCCAAGTCGACAGGGCTGTCGACTTGGGTCCAACCAAGTCGACAGGGCTGTCGACTTGGGTGCTCTGGCGGGAATTTTCCCGCCTGGCCCAAACTGGCCCAAATTTCCAATTTCAAACTTGAATTTGAAATCTGTTTTTACTTAGAAATTTTCTGAAAACTTCGTTGGGCCTTAATCGGGTCATACGGACTCCGATTTTCGAAAACTCGGACTCTATTTCGCGTATTTTTCCGAGACGAACGCAATGGCATAGCCCGTTTCCCTTGATTCAGATTTTTAAATTAAATTCTGCCTCGATTTATGTCATTACAGGTTATTGAAAATACGGGTTGTTACACTTGTTTTATATAATTTACACAAGTTATTTTATTCTAGTTTATTCGAAATTCACTTTCTATATAAAAATAGATTTTTTCTTTTTAAAACCCCAAATTTCCCTTCCAATATATTCGAATATATTTTACGGTATTTAAATACCAATTATTTCAGGTCAATGTTATTCAAACATCCCAATAACACAATATTCAATCACAGATTATTTATCACATCATATAAAGCAATATATGGAAATCAGTAATAATAAAGTTGAGGAATCCAATTCGATCCCTCCAACCTGTTTCCCTGCACCCACAAATGTTAATCACAATAATAACACTGATTTCATATAATTATGAAATTATTAAATCAGTATTTAACCAATGACGTCATATATATAACTATCAACCAATTCATTTGTAAATCATCCAAACAACCATCACATACAACATTCAATCATTTTTATCAATATTAAATAACGTTTATAAAATTATAAAACTGGACAGAGTTAGTGAGTTTACTCACCTTGTTCGTTTATCGTTAAATAACGATAAACGTTCGGTTGATCATATTAGGCGCTGAATTTCACCATAAATTTAAACGATCTCCAAATCTCTCCAGACCAGCACCATTGCGTGGCATTCTCCGATACGATTCGAAAGGGTCCAATTTTTCGCAATTCTGAAAATCCTTATCGACCTTATGGTGCCCCACTGTCGATCCAGAATTTATAATCCACTCAACCAATAAATCTACACAATATAAAAATCATTTTTATATAATTTACAAATACGTTCACTCGTATATATACACTCAAACTCAATTTAGGGTATTACTGACCCCATCTCTACTGAGTTATGCCACAGAGCCAAGGTATCACTTAACCTTAAGCTCTGATACCATTGCAATGACCCAGGGATTTTCAACCCTGAAAATTGACACTAATACAATGTCGACTATTCGAGCATTGGAAATACCGGACCATTAATAGAAAGAAGTTAGAGGGTGAGAAATAGAAAGAAAGAAAGTTAAAATAGAAGAAGAGGAAGAACACAACTAAACAAAATCAGAGTAAACACGAATCTCACAGCAGAACGAATAAATATATTATATAAAAACTTTTGAAATACAAAACTATAACTGTATATACATACCATTATAACTCATCACATCACAACAGAAATATACTCTATATATAACTAATGTTGAAGCCTCCTGCTCCAAGCTCTTCCAAGTGTATCTGTAAAATCCTGACTACTTGACTGCCTATACAAAATTGGGCGCCCAAGAGTTTAGGGAAAACAAACAAAAAAAACTCTGGGTCAGTAATCTGACTGGTGTGAGTAAACTCAAATCATTTCGGTTTAACTTTTCAAAATCCTTTTCAAAGGAATGATAATCATAAGACCGATCCACACTGAAACATGGATGGTTTTTACCTTACGATGACCAAAACATTATTTTCTAAAATAATACTTTTCTGATACTATAATAATGTCTAAATCAAGTAAATAACAATCTAGCAGAACGCTTTCATCTCACGTTCTAAATATATAACATACAATCAAAACCGTGGGCTCTTATAGGGTAATGGATTTCCAACTATGATAAGGTATGGAACCACCTTTCGATCAATGTACTCTAGAAGTGGTAAACTGGAGTTCAATAAGAACATCTTGCAACTCGCCTACACATGACCGACCATCCATTTCGCTTGAATGTTCCGAATATATTATCACCTTACGGTTGGTATACCAACATAACCATTCCCGGGAGATACAGAATTGAAAGAAGCAATAAATATGAATATTCTCTAGATGGTGACAATATACCCTAATTGGGTGTGACCCACTTAGCCATGCTGCCTGCCCGATTTCTATCATTTCCCAGTTGATGAGGCTTGAGGTCATAACGCATCTTTTAATAGATCACTCCTTTATTTACTTTGAATGCCACATCGTCATACCCGTCAAATCACAAATTGATTTCCCTAAAAATACCACAGATATAAGCTAAGAGAAACGAATTCATCCGCCACCACCGTAAATACATTTGAAACGATCAACTTATGCGATCCACCAGATATACTATGTCAAACATTCGTCCATTCAAGTTGTCCTGGGACTGGACAACCCGAAGGAATTGTTCTATAAATCCATCTTAGGCAATTTCTATCTAGGATCACCAGAATAACCCTTGTATAAACTCTGTCCTCAATTTGTCTTCATCTATTTGATTTGAAACGATAATGCCCATACAGAGTGGTTTTCAGATAATAAATCTAATCCCGGTCTCTCCGTATTGACAACGGAAATGGTCAAAAACTTTGATAGTCGGTAATTTAACTATCAAAGGAAAATATGTGTAAAACAACGGTCGTATTCCTAAATGGAAATCTTACCGATCAATCATCATTTCATTTCCCAATCTCCCATTTATTTCTTAAAACTTATTTTAACTTCCACAATTCTCGAAAAACAATTCCCATATATTCCCAACTTCCTATTTTCTATATTTAGAAAATATACGTTACTAGCACTGGAAAACATTTCCGTTTCTTATACTCACGCATCACTATCTGTCAACGTCCATCAGTCCCTAACAACAAACCAGTAAGAGAACAACACCTTAAGTATTAACCCCGAAGGCTGAAACCAACATCAGATCAACACCCAGAAAGTCATTCAACTTAACTAGTCTCCAGTCAGTTTCTAATTTCCTTAACTCCTTTTCAAATATGCAAAATGTTTTCTTTTAAATCATTATTCACTCTAAATGTGAATATTTTTCTTCTATAGAAATATAGACTTATTTTATTAAATCAAATCTTGATTGAAACAACAAATATTATTACAGTTTAAAATCTCACTTATCTGGTTATTTTATAAACACATACTTCATATTTCATTACATAAACTCATTTTGTAAATCATAATTAGGATGGGACAGGTGCTTCGCACACGGGCGCTTGGTGGTGACTATTGACTTTAAGTTATAATTTAAATCTCGATTTCCTATTTGATAACAAATCCAATTACTAATTATCTCATCAAATACTGCATTTCATTTTATATATTTATAAAATTATTCTAATAATATTCGACATCATCGAATTATAATTAAAAATCCTTATCGATTTATTTCAATTCTATTTTCATTTTGAACATCGAAATCATTTCATCGGTTTCGTTTCAAACGATTTCCCCATTACCCTTTTTAAATTCATTTCTGAATTTATACTTCCAAATTATTTAATAATAATAAGTTCATCTCATTTATAAATATCATTATAAATCAAACCTACTTGTTTTATATAATTTACACAAGTTATTTTATTCTAGTTTGTTTGAAATTCACTTTCTACATAAAAATAGATTTTTTTTCTTTTTAAACCCACAAATTTCTTTTCAATATATTCAAATATATTTTACGGTATTTAAATACCAATTATTTCAGGTCAATATTATTCAAACATCCCAATCACATAATAAATAATCACAGATTATTCATCACATCATATAAAGCAATATATGAAAATCAACAATAAAATTGTTGAGGAATCCAGTTGGATCCCTCCAACCTGTTTTTTCCTGCATCCGCAGATGTTAATCACAATAATAACACTAATTTTATATAATTATGAAATTATTAAATCAATATTTAACCAATGACTTCATATATATAACTATCAACCAATTCATTTGTAAACCATCCAAACAACCATCACACACAACATTCAATCATTTTTATCAATATTAAATAACGTTTATAAAATTATAAAACTGGACAGAATTAGTGAGTTTACTCACCTTGTTCGTTTATCGTTAAATAATGATAAACGTTCGGTTGATCATATCAGGCGTTGAATTTTGCCATAAATTTAAATGATCCCCAAATCTCTCCACACCAGCGCCATTACGTGGCATTCTCCGATACGATTCCAACGGGTCCAATTTTTCGCAATTTTGAAAACGTATGTGCAACCTATGATAATTATAAGTTACTATAAATATTTAAATTAAATTAAACTTGATTTTAATTCATATGGGTCTCACCTATATTTTTAAAACTGGCCCACTATAGTACTTAACCGCAAACGACGGTTACCCCTTTCCTCTAAAATATACGTTACCTCCAGACTATTTCAAATGCCATTTCCCATATACCATCTCGATTGTTTCCTACAGGCGAGACATGCTGACTTTCCCCTTTTTTCTCTTTTCCTTTTTAAACAAGTGGGCTTATGGCCCATCACCCCCTTAAGAAAACTAGACCCGCTTCATGTATACACTCCTTCCCTAGGAATATAGCCGCAAGCTCCAGAAACAAATACTCATCATGGCCGCAACTCTCATTTACCATCTTCCCTTCCACACGCCATTAAAATGAAACCGAACTCCACCAAAAATGTATACTCACTCCTTTCATTTTCAGAAATTCAAACAATATACACGCACAGTCAGTTATACACACTAATGTCCGATTCAACTTATCTCCTATCTTCCTTCCATTGGCCCTCACGTGTATTTTTATTCTTTTTTTCCGCTCTTATGCGAAATAGTCCCAGTTTCCCTTGCATGCACCCAAAAATGCCCAAACCCATACACTTCGTTCCCTGAGTCTAAAATTTCCTGCATACGTCCTTTTCTTTTATCATGCATTTTCCCACTTGAACACCCCTCCCCTTTGCATCTACGCATTACAAAGTTCCCAAAAACAATTTTCCGCAAGCTACTGGTAATTAGTCCACCATTTTGGAAACTTCACAGTTCCCGTTCCCTTCCTTCACCTCATGAAAAATTAAAACCAAACAACTGTAAAACTCCTCCACCAGTTCGATGCCCTCCATCGTTCCACGTTCTTCTGCTCAACACATATTATGTGCATACCTTTTGTCACGAGAACATCCCCCATGATGGACATCCGCTTATATATATATATATATATATATATATATATATATATATATAAATGAAGCCATGTACTCTCTTGTGCCATGTAAACGCACACAAGCTAACTCCACTTATTCATTCTTTGGCCAATGACAAACGAACACCATCTACTATGCAATATACACCCCAAAGCCATTAGCACCCATCCTGAGCCGCGTTCAACAGCTCCATAATGCACGCATGCGCAACAGTACGTGACCCATACTCATTGAAACCCAATCCCTCACCAACGGATTCTTTGCTTGTATACTACTCGAAAATGATCTAGACGCTGCTCATAAACCAGCGAACCCAACGTTGAGGTCATGATTTTTTATTTTATTTAAGTAATTACAAACTTCAGGTTTTATTTGCTGAAGCAAGAAAATGGGACGAAGCCCCTACACATGTATTTATATTGGAGAAGACTTAAGGGTTAAGGAAAAGAAATATTTATTTATTATATATGATACTTAAGGCTTAAGCTTATAGGTAGCGCAGACTATGTTTGTAGGGGAGGACAATGCCATGTTAAATTTCAGGGCAGACTAGTCTGCGTTTTGATTGGAATGTGGCGTACGAAACTTAGTAGCAAAGGAAGTTGGATATTATTATTCTCTAAGTTAGCGTACCCATTACGTAAAACACCATTCGTTTACGAACACCTATCGACAAAAATAAAAATATCGTCATGACGAACAATGTGCCAAGGTCCCAAAAATATAATAATATAGACTAGTTAATTCATTTCGTGAAACCCCACAACGTTGATATAGGGTGCAAAATACTATAAATAAAAAGTGGCTTATTTTCCAAATTAAAAATTACAGTAAAATTCTAAAAATTAATTTATAACTACGCCTCAAATATCTTATCCATATTCGAAACCAATATCTAATTAAAATTAAATATATCGTTATGGTTTACAAAATGATTCCATAGCGACTATTTGAAACTCTGATTTGAACATAACTTACAATCTATACAATGATACCTCGATTTTTCACCTCTATTGGAAAAATACAGTTCAACAGATTCGAAAGTTTCTTGTTTCAAGGAAATCCGACTTAAAACGAACCTGGTACATTCAGTTGAAGTACAAATCATCGAATTATGAACTACCGCAACGTTTCAGGCTCGTTTATAATTTATATTACAATTAATTCATTCAACTGTCGTATATAAATATATTCGTTAACATAATTCAATTCTAAACTGAATCAAATCTCATATATTATCCAATTCACACACTATTGCGAACTCACCTTATTTCCGACCATTCGGAATTGAAATTATTATTCCAATATTAATATTAATTAGATATTCAAAATATTTGAATTCAAACCATTTAAATTATCAAACCAATATATTATAATAATTAAATAAATAAATTATTAAATCGCAAAAAATCCGGGATGTTACATTCCTTCCCCCTTAAAAGAATTTCGTCCCTGAAATTACTAAGCCGGAAAATGCTATCACTTTATAAACTAGATTTAAAATATTTTATTTTACTCATTAACTTCAATTTAAACTGAACCAGTTTATTTTTAATTATAATATTAGATAATTCCTATTAGCGAAAATGTAACGACCCGGATTTTTCGGCCGTTGAATTCTGAATATTTAAATTTGTTTTAAAAATTTTAATTGAATTACATATAGGAATTTATTAATTAAAAACGAAGTTTGAACGTTAATTTATAATATAATTATAAAACGAGCTCAAAATCGCGCGGTAGTTCGTAATATGGAGTTTTGAACTTTAACTGAGAATCCAGGATCCGATATAGGTCGGATTTCTGTGAAACAAGACATGTTGGAACCATATTGATTATAATTTTCATATGGAAGAGAAAAATCCAGATTTCGTGTTATAGATAGAAAGTTATGGTCAAATCAAAATTTTGAAATAGTCGCTGTGGAAATCGTTATTTAAAATATACGCGTTAAAATAGCCGTTTTGTAAACGGACTCAGATTTCGATGAAATCAGTTTCATTGGGACCGTATCGTTAAATTATTGTACGGTGGTGAGTGGCGTGGAAAACCGATGTCGTATGTAACCACGGTAGCCGTAAACGCTCGTTCAGTGCAATTAAATTAATTCAACTGAATAAAGGGATATTAGAGTGTAACTTGAACAGACGATCGAATCAGACCACGAAACCAGTTTCGGTGAGTTCGTAGCGTCGGATATAGTCAGGGTAGGTATATAGTTTGTTATTTTTAGAGATCGGCAAATTTGGTGTTCAGAAGGGCAGTGCGGTACGCGCCAAAAACAGTCTACCGGGGCAACAGTCTCAGAATGCGACGAAACTAGTGCCGTTGGGTTCGTATCGAAAAGTTATTGTCGGTGTTCGCAGTTTCAAGTTGTTTTGATTTATCTGGTGATCGTGTAAAATTTAAACGCGTGTTGATTTCTGGTTTTATAAAGGAAATTTTTTCAAACGATGTCGGAATTCAACGAAACTTGTCCCATTGGGTTTAGAATACCTTTTTACACCAAGATTAGCCTTTTTATCAGTAAACAGAAGTCGACCGTGGTTAGTTTTATTTGATACTTCACCGTGAAGTTTCATATAACATAATATAATATAAAACTTTACTTTTCCTGTACGTTTAAAACCAGCGTGACAATCTAATCAGACAACCCGTGCTTTACAAGTTTTCAAGACTGTGTTGCTCAAGGAATTACAAACCGTGACCCCCAAGTGTTTGACTCCGTGCATCCCAAGCAAATGATACCATGCCTTCCAATCCACTTAAAACCGTGGGTGCCAAACAATCTTCCTCTTTAAATACCAAACTTCTCAACATCTCGTACCCTTTCTCAGACAAAAGAAAACGAAAGAAAACCCAAATCATTCTTTTCCAAAGGCCACCGAAATCAACAGACAAATTAACTACAACCTTATAACAACCCAAAATCAAATTGTAATGGTTCCATTTGCAGATCGGTTTGCTTCGTTGGGTTCGGTATGTCTTCCCGTTTGATGGGAGTTCACAGTGCCTCTAGGGCCGAACTCTTTTGGAATTTCGTGATCATCTTTGAAGGACGCCATCGTAATCATGGTGGGAAGGAGGAGGTGCGGTCTGCGTTGCAGATATTGGAGAGGAGGATGGTACGGAGATCCGGCGAAGGGGGGAAGTGGGTAGCTAAGTTCGGCCATGGCTTATGAGAGGAGCGTGGTTTCTATTTTAAGGGGAGAAGAGCGATTAATCTGGGCTGAAAATCGGTGATGAAACTAAAAGTGTGAGGGAAGGACCACGGTTGGTTGCCTTGTGAAGTGGGTATCCAAAATATAGGAGCAGCATTTTTAAAACAAGTGGGAGAAGAACTATAGCAACCTTTTAATAGTGACAGTGGGTATTAGCGATTAGTAATGGGTACGGTTTGGGTATGAAGGGGTTGCGTTGCTGAAGTGTAGTGAAGGCAATAATGGTGCGGTGACAGTAACTGAGGGAAGAAGGGGTATCGGGATGATTGGCGTAAGCAAGTGGGTAGTAGGTGTTTTGAAATAAAGTGATACAAGAGGGAGCGTGGTGAAGTAATAAGTAAGCAGGTTTACTGTTCAAAATAATGATTAGGGGATTTCGTTTTTTCTGAATCACTGGTTTAGTGGGATAAGGTAAATTGCCACTTTGCAAAAGGATGGATAGGAAAAATGATGAACGGCAAACCTGAAATTCGTGATTCAATCTTTGATGGAACGGCCACACTTTTGGGTTAAGGTAAAGTAATTTAAAATAAATAAATATGCGATGGTAGTTAGATTTTATAATTTTTAAATCTTGTAAAATATATAATTTGATCGCTCATTATCAGAATCAAATGAAAGTGTTCACGTCGAAATCATAGCGAGGTGATCTACATCGTAGAACTGACTCCGCTGAGAACGGAGCTACCAGAGTTTTGTGATGAAATCCATCGTCGGCTTGATTTTAACGAAAATAAAAGCAGAATCGTCACTGCAAAACGAAGGTGAGTAAACTCACTAAACTCTACTTCGTTTATATTTTTATATAAATGAGTTTTTCATTTTATTTTAATAAATTAAAAATGTGTGATGGTTGCTTGGTTAAAATTGGTTGCTATGATTACATAGTTGATCGATCTTTAGTCATGATATTTCATATGGATGTGAAATAATATTATCGATGTGATTAACATCTGTGGATGCAGGGAAACAGGTTGGAGGGACCAGATGGGTTCCTCAACATTTATATTATTTTTTGCATTTACTGTGACGTATGCTATGATTTATTTACTATGATTGTTCTTGTTGTGTTAAACATCACTGGCCCTAGAAATTTGGTATTTTAATACCGTAAAATATTTTCGAATAATAAAAGGGATTTGAAATTTAAAAAGGGAAATTTATTTCCAAAGTAGAAATTGAATTTTTAATGGATTTGAAAGTAGGAACTTGTTTTAAAAAATAAAACAAGAAGTTGATTTTAAACATGTGTTAAAAATTTAGTAAAATATTGTCATTGGATTAAACTGAATTTATAAGGAAGAGTGGAAAGTGGTTTGAAACCTATATTTAAAATAAGATTTGGACTTAGCATATTATAAAGGAAATTATGAAAGAACTTAGAAAAAAAGGTGAAATAAAATGGGAAATTACCCGAGTAATCCTCCTTCAATAGAAGTTAAATAAAGGAATTTGGATTTGAGATTTTATTTTTGTATGAAACCAAATGGGTTTGATTATATAAAAAGGAATATTATTCACGACTAAAGTGAATAATATTTTGAAGTAAAATTTTTCGTAGAAGAGATTTGAATTTGGAAATATAAATTCAAATGGATATTTAAATGAAAAGTAAATTCGTTTAAAAAGGGATATGAATGGGGTTTTATTCCAAAGATGGAATATAAAAGTAAATCGAGATAAATCCAAGGGATTGATATTTAAAATTTGACTATGTCGAATGTTAAGTTATAGTTATATTTCGAAGTAATAAGAACAAAAAGAGATATGTTGAAATAAGAACACAGAACCAATTTCATTCGATGGAGAAGTTTAAAATCAGTGTTTTGAAAATTCTAAAGTAGCGATTTTTAACGCTGTTGTTATCATGAATGTTTTGTAAATTCTAAACAGCGATTTTTAACGCTGCTGTTATAATAAATGTTTTGTAATTCTTAATAGCGGTCTTAACGCTATGGTTATAATAAATGTTCTAAAATTCTAGACAGCGATTGTAACGCTGTTGCTAAAAGCAATGTTTTATAAATCAAATATTTGGAAAACAGCGATTATAACGCTATCGTTATAATCAATATTTTTCTGCAAAGGAAGTGTGTTCTTAGATCGAATCCGAGAGTCGCGTAAGCAATATTTTGTTTAAAGTTGTGAGCTCTGACTATTTCAAAGTTAAGAATGTCGTTCAGTTAAGGTCTGAGAGGTAATTATACCCCAACTTGACTGACTGCATTATTGACGGAGAAATGGTTAAGGCTCGATAGCAAGGGTTGGTTAGTGATATCGTTAGTTAACGAATGATTTATGATTTGAGTTATAATAACGATGTTTATAACATCAGTTAATTCAAAGGATTTAGAAATGTTTTCTAACTGGAGTAAAAGATATTTTCTCAATAAAGGAATTACATAGATTGGAAATGTTTCCCAATAATCAAGAGAGAAAATAGAGCTTTGAAAGAACACGAAAGGTGGAAAATGGGAATTGGAAATGATAATGTAATAAAGAACTAATATAAAAAGGGCCCAGTGTTGTTTGATGCTTGATTGATAGAATTTCCATTTGGAAATAGGACCGTTGATTGTATGGATGTTTCTTTGATAGTTAAATCACCGACTATCAAAGTTTTATTTTTTTTATATACCTCCGTTGTCAATATGGAGAGACCAGGATCAGATTTGATATCTGAAAACCACTCTGTATTGGCGTAAGCGTTATGAAGCAACTTATGCTGAAGAAAATTGTAGACGGAGTTATGCAAGGGCTAGCCTGTTTACGGGATAGTGCCTTCGGTTTGTCCAGACCCAGGACAACTTGTATGGACGAGTGTCTGACAGAGTATTTCCAAAGGGGGTTACGTACGTTGATTCCTTCAAACGTACGAAGTTGGGGCATAGAAGGGAAGCTTCTTTAGCCTAACAATCTGAGTATTTTTGTGGGAATCAATTAGTGATTTCCGATGGATCTGACGATGTGGCATTCAAAGTGAATGATGGCCAGATGTTTTGGAAGATAATTCATACCTCAAGCCTCACAACCCTGAATTTGAAAAAAAATCGGGCAGGCAGCATGGCTATGTGGGTCGCACCCATTAGGAGGTATAACCACCTATCTAGAGAAATTCCTTTTGCTTCTTAAATCTATCGATGTTGTCCCTTTTCGGGAGGCGGTTGCTGATCCCAACCGTCGGTGGTATACATTCGATACACTCAAGCGAAATGAGTGGTCGGTCATGTGTGGGCCGGGTTGCAAGATGTTCTTGTTGAACCCAGTGTATTCGTCTCTAGAGATACACTATCGGAAGGTGGTCCCATACCTTGTCATGTTGGAAATCCAATCTCCAATAAGCGCCATGCGGTTTTTGATTCAATATTATATATGGAGCGTGAGATGCAAGCGTTCCGCTAGATTCTATTTATTTGATTTAGACATTATTATAATATCACTGGATTTGATATCAAAATATTTTTGGGTTATCGTAAGGTAAAAACCATCCGTGTTTATGTGTGGATCGGTCTTACGATTATCTTTTCCTTCGAAAGGATTTTGAAAGTTAAACAAGTGGTTGGAGTTAACTCACACCAGTCCCATGACTGACCCAGAGTTTATTTTGTTTGTTTTCCCTAAACTCTTGGGTGCCCAAATTTGCACGGGCAGTCAAGTAGTCGGGAGATTTCAGATTTCACTTGAAGGAGCTCAAAGCAGGAGGCTTCACCAGTTAGCTATAGACTATCATATTTTTCCACTGTGTACTATGTTGTATTTGGAAACAGGTGTTGATAACTATTCCAGCGATAACTGTTGTGCTCTGATAATGGTATGTATATATACAGTTACTGATTTGTATTTCAAAGTTTATGTATTTAATATATTTTTATTCGTTCCGCTGTGAGTTTTCTGATCTTCGTTTTCTTCTATTCTAATATTTCTTTCTTTCTATTTCTCATCCTCTAACTTCTTTCTTATAATGATTCGTATTTCTGTGCAATTTGGGTTGGACGTGTAGTGTTATCAATCGATTCAAAGAGCATGGATTTGCGGGTCGTTTCAGAAAATTTTCACAAATTCCAAAAAATTTCTAACACTCTAAATCTCCAAAAAAATTCGTCAGCGTCTCCTTTGCACGGTTTCATCGGTACAACTACAACTCGCCTCTCTAAGCCTTTCCCAATCCAAATAAATATCAAACATCCAAGTGGCTTGCCAAATAGGCTCATAAAAGTCTCATACTCTGTATAATATAAACTTATACCTTTTTGTTGGCATCTAACTCTAGCCCTTCCATTTGCTATCAATTCAGCTTATACAAATGCTATCCCAATCCATCTCCACTCAGTTCATCTTCAACTAATCATTCTTTTATATCCAAACAGAATTCTACTTCAAACTTCAGTTCTGTTCTCGATTCCAAAACTCTTAACCTATTAATTCAATTTTATTCCAGATTATCTCTAACCATTTCCCATTTTATTTAACTTAGTTTAAGTTAAATTCTAATTTATTCACTTTTCCAATTCAATCTATTAAATTCATAAGTTAAATTTTAATTTCAGAATTCAAATTTTTGGTTTTAATTTCAAATCAGTTTAAAATCATATATATATATATATATAATAATAATTCAAAACATTTGAATTTTTGATAACTTGTTTTCTCAAAACAATTCAAATAAAATCTTCGATAGTAATCTATCACTTAGAAACACGAAAATGAACACTGATGATTTGGCCAGCATCATCAGAATTATTTTCCAGCTATTAAAGTGAGTTTAATACTATATCATCTTCAAAACTTATTTTAAAACACTTCTATTTTTAAATTTCTTCAAAATATACTTCATACTTCATGGGAAATATTTTCAAATTTTCCCAAGATCTTAAAATTTCCTTATATTTAAACCAAAAGTCCATTTTCAAACACCATTCAAATTTTCCAGAGTTTTAAGTTTCAATTCTGACTTATATTCAGATTTACTTCATCTGAATTTATATATGCTCTTATACGAATTCTTATTGGTTATTTATAACCATTTCAATTATAACCTTATTCGATTATGATAACAAGTAACTCTTCCACCATATTATAATAATTCCAATATATATATATATATATATACTTCTTTTATATCAAAATATATTTTGTGTAAAAAATTCATTTACCCTCCTTTCAAAAACATATTGTGTCGGCTTATCGTATTCAAGCGTTTAGAAATCCCTATCGACCTTGTGGTGTCCCACTGTCAATCTAGAATTTATAATCCACTCAACCAATAAATCTTCCAATATAAAAATCATTTTTATATAATCTACAAATACGTTCACTCGTATATATACACTCAAACTCAATCTAGGGTATTACTGACCCCATCTTTACTGGGTTATGCCATAGAGCCAAGGTAATCACTTAACCTTAAGCTCTAATACCACTGTAACGTCCCAGGTATTTTTGTCCCTGAAAATCGACACCAACACAATGTCGACTATTCAAGCATCGGAAATATCAGACCACTAATAGAAAGAAGTTAGAGGGTGAGAAACAGAAAGAAAGAAAGTTAGAATAGAAGAAGAGGAAGAACACAACTAAACAGAATCAGAGTAAACATGAATCTCACAGTGGAACGGATAAAATATATTATATAGAAACTTTTGAAATACAAAACTATAACTGTATATACATACCATTATAACTCATAACATCACAGCGGAAATATACTCTATATATAACTAATGTTGAAGCCTCCTGCTCCACGCTCTTCCAAGTGTGTCTGTAAAATCCCGACTACTTGATTGCCCGTACAAAATTGGGCACCCAAGAGTTTAGGGAAAATAAACAAAATGAACTCTGGGTCAGTCATCTGACTGGTGTGAGTAAACTCAAATCATTTTGGTTTAACTTTTCAAAAGCCTTTTCAAAGGAATGATATGACTGATCCACGCTTAAACACGGAAGGTTTTTACCTTATGATGACCAAAACATTATTTTCTAAAATAATACTTTTCTGATATTATAATAATGTCTAAATCATGTAAATAACAATCTAGCAGAACGCTTTCATCTCACGTTCAACATATATAACATACAATCAAAACCATGGGCTCTTATTATGTAATGGATTTCCAACTATGAGAAGGTATGGAACACCTTTCGATCAGTGTACTCTAGAAGCGATACACTGGAGTTCAACAAGAACATCCTGCAACTCGCCCACACATAACCGATTATTCATTTCGCTTGAATGTTCCGAATATATTATCACCTTACAGTTGGTATACCTCAATTCCATAGCGACTATTTGAAAATTTGATTTGGACATAACTTACAATCTATATGACGAAACCTCGATTTTTCACCTCTATTGGAAAAATACAGTTCAACAGATTCGGATGTTCTTGTTTCGAGGAAATCCGACTTAAAACGAACCCGGTACATTCAGTTGAAGTACAAATCATCGAATTATGAACTACCGTGACGTTTCGGGCTCGATTATAATTTATATTACAATTAATACGTTCAACTGTCGTATATAAATATATTTGTTAACATAATTCAATTCTAAACTGAATCAAATCTCATATATTATCCACTTCACACACTATTGCGAATTCACCTTGTTTCCGACCATTCGGAATTGAAATTATTATTCCAATATTAATATTAATTAGATATTCAAAATATTTGAATTCAAACAATTTAAATTATCAAACCAATATATTATAATAATTAAATTAATTAATTATTAAACCGCTAAAAATCTGGGATGTTACAGTTGGACGATGTATTGTTGGGTTGTTAGGAGAAGAAGTTATGCACTCCTAATAATTTGATAATTATGGAATGGCTCATTTGAGAATTCCATGTTAGTTGATAACAACTAAATCAAATATGAAATCTCAGTGTGACGATGTTATGGTATTTTTGTGATTTGAGAACACTATGCAACTTTAAGTTGTTATTCAACTTTGATTAGAATTAACTTGTGGCATGTCGTCCAGCGAACAGATATAGTTGGGTCGGAGTTGAAGCGCTAAGAATGAAACACTATTCAATAAAGAATTTATCTCTTCGGTTGCATGGGGTTGATGTTATAGTTAATTGTTGTCAACTTAAAGTCAAACACTACAAGAAAACATTGATTTAGCGTCAAATATTTAGAAGCGGAAATTTCCGTCACTAATTTACGACGGATTTCCATATGATCGACGAGGGATAGTTTTTTGTTTTTTCAACGTTTTTCTTTTATTTACTACCGTCGTCATCTCTCAATAAGCCCTTGCAAATAGCATCAAATTACCGATAGAAAAATTCTATCGCTATTTTCCACTGCAATTCCAGGCAGAATACCAATGAATATTTATCGCAGCTATTTTGCAGCAGAATTCCAACAGATTTGCAAGAGATGTTTATACTATTTTTCTAAGATATACTTTAGTGTTATTTTTTAATAATTATTAACATGTTCAATAATTAATTATTTATTTGTTCTAATTAATGATTTATAAGTAATAATAAATAATAATTTACGTTCTATAATAAATAACTTATAATCGTTGCTTATTTAGAATCAGCAAAATAATCTTTGCTCATAATTAATGTAATTACTAAATTCTTGTAGCATATTTATATTTTATAGTTGATAATTATAGTTTATAATTATAGTTGATACTTATATTTTATAATTATTAAAAAGTAATAATGTATACATGTTTACCCTAACTATATTTTATAACTAAAAACAGGAAGACAAATTTTTAAATCAAACCAAGATTTCGCTTACCGCTTCAATTTCCATTTTCCCCTCCACTTCGCTTCCATTACCCGCTTAACATTTCGTTTTCCCTCCTAATCTCCAATGTAATTTTTCGTTCTTTCATCCTCAATCCTAAAATTCAAATCTTCGCTACAACAAAAATCATTTCCCTAGTAACAGAAAATCATGATTTTACATTTGAACTCCAATCCCCTCTGCAAATTTCCTTACTTCGTATTCTTTCCATTACCAATGGCAACGATGAAGGAATTTTGTCGATCTGATTAAAGGGAAAAAAATGGAGTAACTCGTGGGTGTAAATAAACTTATCGGCACTGACGCATATGAAAAATACTTTTTTATTTACAATTGCAAGGAAATGAAGTTCTATCGGGTGGTTGGAACAATTAGGGCATGAAATGAGTGGTTCAACATTAATCATTTTGTTGGATCTGATGTCTTTTAGTTAGTTGGTGGATCTAGTGCGTCATTTTCTTCAAATCGTTGCTGCTCTCATCATAATCAGGTAATACGATTGGAACATGTTGTAGCTTGCATGCAAAGTGTCGCAATTAAAGCACATGTCATGTTGTTTTTGGATATCCATTTGAAGACGTCTCAGTTTCGTTATTCGAAAATTTTAGCTTGGTAATTTTGGCTGGTGCTGTTTGTTAAAAAGTCAATGAGGGAACTAGTGATGTTTGATGAAATAACCACATGGGAAATACATGCTTAATACTTTTAGATCATTATTTGTTTGTAAAATTTATTATCCTGGAAGGCAATACCATTTTTTGTTTATGTCACAAGGAATAATGTCCTTAGTTTCCTGTTTCTGCCAAGATAAAACTGTTGCTTGTTATATCTCCTTTTGAACCTTGTGCTGCTGCATCATCAATGTGCTCATAATGATAATGTTTACAAACATTAGGTGCCATTTTCTAGATCTATTGCAAACACGCACACTTCTGTGTACTTGTCACTTTCTATCTAGAACACTTTACTATATTTATGTTTATCATTCAACTTGCTATTCAAAAGAAACAATGGTGTACGACTGCATAATATTTGAACCCTTCTATCTATAAAATTTGGTGGAGAATGTAAACAATGATACGTGAATAACAATAGTGTATAGGACATATATCTACTTCAGCTGACCCTAAATAAAAGATGATTAAAGCGTTATTATTAATTAGATTAATTACTTAAATTGCCAATGATTGCTTGAATGAAACATGCACATTAGGTATTGACTCTTTCCTTCATTGGGCACCATGAATATATTTTCATGTGATTTCATGTATCGCTGATTTTTTCTGACCATGGTATCAAACCCAAAATTAATATCATTTGAATTCTCCTTTTCTACTATGTAAGAATGCATGTTGAAAATAAACATCATGTGTATTAACCGAAGAAGACAACATTAATTCTCATAACTTTATTTAATGACAAAATACCTGAAAATAGGTAAGAGCCTAAATGTATACTATGTATTTCATTTATGCATTTAATAGTGCCCCTAGCATATAAGAATAAGTGTATTTTCGTTGGAATAAATACATTATTCCAGTACAACATTAAGCGGTTCAGGTAAAAATACGATGGATTATTCCATGGAATATGCTTTTATCAAACGTGTACTAGGATCCAGAATAAGTTATCTGCACATTTGCACGTTATTTTATAATTTATTACAAATGCAAAATTACATTTTCAATTATTTTATTATTTCTTGTTTGGACTGCTGGCTGTTGTTCTTCGCCTATAAATGTCTATTCAGTCTCTGTTTTCTCTAAAAACTAAAAAAAATCCTTCAAAGCCGAAGTAAAAAAAAACAATGGCAGAAACTATCAGAAGAAGGCCGAAAACCAAAATTTTCTGCGCTCTCAGTCCTTCTTCCCGATCCGTAGAAATGGTGGAAAAGCTGTTGGAAGCGGGCATGAACGTTGCAAGATTTATTTTTTCCCCATGGATCTCATGAATACCATCAGGAAACTTGGATAATTTGAGGCAAGCCATGGATTTCACTGGGATCTTGTTTGCTGTCATGCTTGATACAAAGGTTTGCGTAATTTTTCAAATTGAAGTTTGATCATCTTTCATAATGCTTATGATTTGATAATTTGATGGGAGTTTCGTTCAAAATCAATTTATTTTAGCCTCAGTATTTGGGCATTTGTTTTGCAGTAAAATGTTAGTTTTTTGGTCCTCTTATATAAATATGAGCGAACTTAGATCGTCATCACTTTCCCTTTCTTTTGTCATGATCGGCCCTTCCTTTCTCATTTTTTACCTTCGAATACTTCATTTCGTAACGATTCTAGGGCCTGAATAGAATTACGAGTTTCAAAATATGTATAACCTTTATTATTTAGGTCTAGAAAGGATTATTTTGCATAAAAGCTTAATTATTGTCTATAGTTTATTTATGTTCTGGATTACCTTTTCATCATGTTTATTTTGGAGGACACTAGGGCATATAGCCTAATGAAAATTGTAACTGTAAAATGAAGGTGTGTCTTTTTAACCTTTGTGTCTAGAAAGCTTGGTAGTTATGGTACTATTTGTAATTTGGTCTCTCTGCAATTCATTATTGTGGTTTCTTTTTCATAAGAATATTGTGCAGTTATATCTGAACAAGAAAATGTCTTTAGATCATTGGTCACCAAGGTCTAATATAATATGAACTTGTATAATATGAACCTGTTCTTTTTTAGTTTTATGCTTTTTGAAATCAAAACCTATTCTTTTTCGTCCACACATCCAAAAAAGGACCTTTATAATATGAACTTTTATTATAGGTTAATTGCGTAGTTATCTTAAATACGAACTTTTCCCCAATATAGTAATATTAATATGAATTTTCTTCCCAAGCTGCTATTCTTCCTACAACAATTTCTCTTAAACTTTTACTATGGGTTATTTGCAAGGTTGGTTTACTGTATCCTTGCGGGCATATGAATTCATGTGTAATGCTTTTTTTTTATCAAGAAGTAAATTTATTTTTCCTGGTCTGGAGGTTCTAATGCTCATCTAACTGAGTTTCTTTTGGAACCAAACATGATGTACTTATTGCTATCTCCAAAAGAAGGATATTGTTGTAGATAAATGAACCATGGATTGAAAAACTATGTACTTGTAGTGTTGTACCATCAATAAGAAATGCATCTTAAACAACAATATGTCAACATAAAATTCTGAAATCTTGCACTTATCTGAATTTCTCAGGGTCTTGAGATACGTACGGGATTTCTGAAAGATGGGAAGCCCGTTCTTCTAAAGAAAGGTCAAGAGATTATAGTAATCACATACTACGATATAAAGGGCGATGAAACCACTATATCCATGAGCTACAAAAAGTTAGCACCGGATGTAAAACCGCAAAGTGTGATACTATGTGAAGATGGAACCATCACACTAACCGTGCTATTATGTTATACAAAAGATAACACTGTTCAATGTCGATGTGAAAAACTCTGCTCTTCTTAGAGAAAGGGAAAATGTTAATCTTCCAAGAGTGGTTGTGGATCTTCCTACTTTGACTGAAAAGGATAAAATTGATATATTGAAATGGGGAGTTCCAAATAAGATCGACGTGATTGCTCTCTCTTTTATGAGGAAAGGTTCTGACCTTGTTGAGGTTAGGAAGGTGCTAAGACCATCATGCTTATGTCTAAGGTTTGTACATGTGCCATTTTATCTCAATATGCTTGTGTTGTGTATATCATAGTTGTTAATAAATTCATAGTCTCTCTTCTCTTATTAGTACATGCTACAAGGGGGAATTCCATTTTGATATAATGTCAATAAAATGTGTCTTCATTGGACACCATGTAGTATGTATCTTTTCATGTGATTTCTACCATGTAGTATGTATCTTTTCATTTTTGTTGTTTGTTAAAATTTCTTAATAAAAATATTCGAATATTGGATTATATTGTTGTTCGTAACAATGGAAATATAGTACGAACCTGATAGCAATCAATATATTGTCACTATCCAATTGTCACGTCAAGAAGTGTTACTAATTCGAAGTAGAATCAGAATTAGCAACGGCAAAAAGCGTGACCAGATTTGCAACAGTAAAAAACCGTAGCAAAACAAAGAGTAGAAAGAAGTACCTATCAGTAATGTCCGAGTCTAGACTAAATCTGTTTCCTTGAAACAATATTGCCCCCTCTACGGTGCTGAAGGTATACGAGCAATTGTTTCCCAAGATGAAACAGACCGATCTCTGCAATGTAGCGCTTACAATTGCAGAGCAACAACGAACTCAAGCGAGTTTTTCAAAGATAATGGCTCTACCAGGCTGCCTATATATAGCGGCGGAGGGGTGCCTTTCTGGGTAGTCGCGACTGTTCGTATGGGCGCGCTGTTTCAAACGGTCGCATCCGATCACTGTTCAGGCGAACGGACGCACCCGCGTAAAAATACAGTTTTCCGCGCAATTTAACAGTCGGCGGCCCATTTCATCACGAGAGACCCCAAGAGCCCCAAGGCCCAAGGCCCTTATCTTTGATATTTTAATATTTAATATGAAGGCCCAAAGCCTACATAGTCCATTCATTCAAATCCTTACGTGCTAATGTCATTTGTTTGATATAGCATGTGGGGCTTTTGTATTTATGGAGATGTATCCACAAATTACACACAATGTGGGACTTTGTTTCTTTGTATTTCTCCACTACCACATAGCCTCTTCTTCCCTAACCTTCTCATTCATTTCCAACAATCCCCCACATGAATGAGAGGTTACTTTATTTTGTTCTTAAATTTTGTGAAACATTTAACGCATCAGTAAAAGTAGCTCAATGACTTTGAACTTTTCCTAGTGTTTATCGTTATAATCTACTAGCGAATCAGTGGACTAGATTGTCTTTGAACTGTAAGCCTTTTGTCTAAGTCTATAAAGATTACACACGTTAACTGTTTCTTAACCCCTTGGTTCTCTGTTTATGTTCGTTTTTGCCATGAACACCTGCTTGGTCTCATGAGTGTTTAAAGAATTCGACCTTACAATTCTTTTTGAAGCGATGCCTTCACACTCACGTAGGTGATTCTATAAAGAGTATCCCGTAATACTCCACTTGGGTCTTTTATAACACCACAGTATAGACATCATTAAAAGCTAAGCTTATCCTATTCTCCGACGAGTTGTGCACTGACTTATCATAGGAATGGTTTGTATTTTAACAGTGCCATTAAGTTTATCTATAAACTTAGTCGTCCCTTTGAACCTAGATCTTGGGATCTCCAGTCAACTAGGTGGGGTTTCCGTTTAGAAAAACGTTTAGATTATAGGTCTTAAACCCATTCCCATCGATAAGGTTTGAACTTTCTCTCTAGGCAAACCTTTAGTTAGTGGATCCGCAATGTTATCCTTTGACCTTACATAGTCTATAGTGATAACTCCATTAGAGAGAAGTTGTCTTTTGGTTTTATGCCTATGACGAATATGTCTAGATTTACCATTATACAATGTACTATTCGCCCTTCCTATAGCAGATTGACTATCACAATGTATACATATTGGAGGTACTGGTTTTTCCCAATTTGGAATGTCCTCTAAAAACCCACTAAGCCAGTTTGCTTCTTCCGCGGCTTTATCTAGAGCAATGAACTCAGATTCCATTGTTGACCTTGCTATGCAAGTCTGTTTGGATGATTTCCACGAAATTGCTCCATTTCCTAATGTAAACACATATCCACTTGTGGATTTTGTGTCATTTGAGCCCGCTATCCAATTGGCATCACTATATCCTTCTATTACCGAAGGATACTTATCATATTGCAAAACATAGTTTTGTGTGTACATTAGATATCCTAGGACTCTGATTATTGCTTTCCAATGATTTTTACCAGGATTGCTGGTATATCTACTTAGCTTGCTTACAGCGTACGCAATATCAGGCCTAGTGCAATTCATGACATATATAATACTTCCCAGTATACGAGATATTCAAGCTGATATATACCATCACCAGTGTTCTTTACCCAATTTTGGTTCATATCTACTGGTGATTTTGCAGTAGTTATATTATACTGCTTGAATTTTTCAAGAATTTTAGCAATGTAATGTGATTGAGATAACGCATATCCATGTATTGTCTTTATAATTTTTACACCCAAAATTACATCGGCCACTCCTAGGTCCTTCATATCAAATCTAGAGGATAACATGTCCTTCGTAGATTTTATTATGGCCTTATTATTTCCTAGGATCAGTAAATGATCAACATAGAGACAAACAATGACATATCCAATATCTATACATTTTATATAGACGCATTTATCTGATTCATTTATTTTGAATCCATTTGATAACATTGTTTCATCAAATTTCTCATGCCATTGTTTTGGTGCTTGTTTAAGGCCATAAAGAGATTTTACTAATTTGCACACCTTATTTTCATTTCCTGGGCTTAGAAACCCTTCTGGTTGCTGCATATATATTTCTTCTTCCAGTTCACCGTTCAAAAACGCAGTTTTCACATCCATTAGGTGTATTTCCAAATTCAATATAGATGCTATTGCAATAAGCATCCTAATTGATGTTATTCTGGTAACTGGAGAATATGTATCAAAGTAATCCAGATCTTCCTTATGTAACACCCCACCTCCGCCAGGGTCACTCACAAAGGAATGCACTAGGTTTGGAGGGGCATTATTGGTAAACATGCACAAAAATATTACAAAACAGAACATATAAAACAAGGGAAGTAAAACAAATTTTCATTTCTTTATAAACAGTAAAGCCTTTTTACAACAGATTACATAGAAACCTGTCTTGCAATAGTAAAGAAGCAATAAACCTTTTCATAAATTATTCCCCAAGTAAAGCAGTAAAGCAGCCATAACCCATGGAAGTTCAAGCCATACATGATGACCTTCAAGCAGAAGAGGTCCGAACTAACAACAGTATTTCCTCCCTGAAAACCTTTGGGGGGGGGGGGAACGGAAGACAAAGAGGCGAAAGAAAATGGGGTCAGTCATAAAGACTGGTAAGTCCTATCTACTTCCAGCATAAAAACAGGTAAAGGTAACATGACATGCATAAACTGAAAATAAACATAAGGATGACGACAAGATAGATAAACTAAACTAAGATAACAGGGTGAACTACGGTATCAAGATAAACTAAGGTATCATGATAAACTACGGTGTCACGGTAAATGAAAGTATCTCATCGTCAGGTTTCTATCAAGTATAATATCCCAAGGTATCTATCATGTATATTTGCTCTGCACCTCCCGTACTAGTATCCCAACCCGTGTCATGAGTTAACTATAAAATGTCCCTTGACCAAAGTCATGAAATGGTCCATGTCAACCTAATATATCGCGTACATAGGTTTTCCTAACTCGTATGTTTCTTTCCATGTATAAGTTCAGTCCTTTTCCGTAGGCCGTACGGGCTTTCCCATGTAAATCTATACCACCTCAACGTAGTACCATTTTATCCTTGAAGTTGTTTTGGACTGCTACCCTTGATCTGGTTATGTTTTCTTACCATGAACTATCGCGTGTTCACCTAGGACTTATGCCACCTAGGACCGCTAGGGATTATGCTACCTAATGAACGTTTTCGTATCTCGGTTTGGGTTTTAGCCACCTAGGGCTACTAGGGATTATGCTACCCGTCAACCGCGCCCTTTTTCCCACGTATGCACCGTGAGTCGTTTTTCCATGTCAAACTGCACATGTATCTCAATGTGCCACCCGAGTCCCATGCCAGGGCAAATCAAGAAATACGAGACTCGGTCGGGAGCTTTAAGTCGTCTGTCGAATGCAGATATCAAGGTCTGTTTTTGTATCCGTGGCTATGGTCCCACGTGACCCCTCCCTCAACGACTGAAAGGAAATCCAAGAAAAATCATGCACGAGAACTATACTCCGGCCCCCTATGCCCCACTTACCTATTGGCCAACCTCACCCATAACTCGATATCAAGTATATGGTCTGTTTGGAGTTCTTTGCCTTTCCGTATATGTACACGATTGACTAAAGATGGTAGGTAGTCGACGACGCGCTATCCAGGGCAAAAATCAAGTATCGTCGACTCCACGCTAATCCATCCCCGTCTTTAGGTTGCTCGCACAACAACCAAGGCATACTCTTGGTTCTTCTACTGCAGACCTTAACCTCTGTGAGCCTAGACGGATCATCTGCAACCTCACAGAGGGATACCAAGAGTACCCTCACGTCCCCCGAAGCTACTGCTTCGTCACCCAGTTCGTTGGAGCCTTTATCTAAGTCAGATAATTTGCTCCTCCTCGTGTGTTTAAGCGATGACCTACCGTATCGGGTTACTCATCTATGTGTTAACTAGTCCAAATCCCTTGACTAAGAATGATTACTTAGTTATCCTAAACTAAGGTTTATCACTTAGTTCCCTTTCCCGTTTTCCTTGTTAACTACGATTTTCCACCTAGTCCCCTGAACTAGGGTTTTGTCTAATGGGTTAAGTGTTGTCATTCCAGTTCATGACTTAACCCGCCTACGAATCATGTCAAGATTGGCTAAGTATTTAAGCTCAAGACTTAGCCCTACAAGTTGGTTAAGTATACCAAGAAGCTCATGACTTAACCCTATTCAATTATCAAGTCAGATTGGTTAAGTATTAGTTTGTCTTGACCCTATCAGATTATCGTGTTAGATTGGTTAAGCATAGATTATCTTAACCCCATCAGATTATCGAGTCGGATTGGTTTAAGTATGGGTTAGCTTAACCCCATCCACTAATCGTATTACAATGGTTAATTATATTTAAACGGTCTTGTGTCTTAACCCTATCAAGTTATCATATTAGATTGGTTAAGTATAGGTTACTTAACCTCATCAAATCATCATGTATAATTGGTTAAGTATAAGTTACTTAACCTCATTGAATTATCATGTTAAATTGGTTAAGTATTGGTTACTTAACCTCATTGAATTATCATGTTTAGATTGTTTAAGTGTTTATCTTAACCCCATCGAATTACCGTGTTTAGATTAGTTAAGTCTAGGTTAACTTAACCCCATCTAATTACCGTGTTTAGATTAGTTAAGTGTAGGTTACTTAACCCCATCTAATTTCCGAGTCGGATTAGTTAAGTATGGATTAGCTTAACCCCATCCCCTAACTATATTTTACGGTTAAGTGTCATTAAGAAATCAAGTCCGGTTTCACTTAACCTACCCATTCATGTCATATCGGTTAAGTGTCATTAGTCAGATTTACTTAACCTTATCATGTGGCATTAATTGAATTAATGCACTCTCAACCTCTCACATTAGACGTTGTTGTGGTTACTGGTTACGCCGGGCGAGTCCTGGCAGATTTACACCACAACCTAGTCTGACCTCGGGTTTCAAGCGCGATATGACCAACTACCCACATTGGGTCCTATTGTTTGTAGCCACTGGATTTGCCGGGCGGGTCCGGGCAGATTTATGCTACAAACTCAACCCAACCTCGAGTTGGCCACTTCCATGTTTTTCTACGTGTAATGTTCATTTCAAGTTTAGACCCCTTTTTAAGTCTATGTTTTCATGTAACCCCATGTCAAGTTTTCGTGTTCTATTCACGTTTATTATCATTACATGTTCCATGTAATTCCATGTCAAGTTCATAGCCCATTTTCAAGTTTGCCTAAACTACCCAAAATGTGTCCCCAACGCACATGAAAGCGAATCAACATATTTGGAATAATATGACAAAGATGGGTACAAGATGGCAAAGATGAATCACAAGTTAAACATGGTGAAAATTGAGGCAAAGGTGTTCACATAACTAGCATATTGCATATTGGCCTCAAAACATGCACGATGTCATAAAGGGATTGGCCACAAACATGCACTGTATCATAAGGGGTTCGGCCTCAAACATGCATAATATCATAAGGGGTTTGGCCTCACATAAACATGAAATCATAAGGGGTTTTGGGTTCTTTTACATGCATAAGCCCCAAGTCAAATTCATGCACATATTTCACAAGTCAAAATGGTTCCAAGTGTTCATGCCAACATCCCACAAATAAAGGTTCAATCTTGCATGACAAACTAAGTCCAATGCAACATGAGTAACTTGATTTAGTGACTAGACATAGCCTAAAGTCATAGGTTCAAGCAAAAGAGGCATGACAAGGTTCATATAGGCTAGCATACTTATGTTCATCGCATTTTATTCCATGTCACATTAGAACTATCGTTTAGATCTACAAGTAGCTAGAACTTACATAGCGTGGCTAAGGGATTTTGAGCATGAATCGTCTTGTCGTAGAATCGTCATGAAATTTGCGTAGCAACGTTGATCCACTCCCTTGATTTGAGGTAGCAAGCTAGCACCATTGATTCAGATCCGATTTGAATGCATAAGCTCTTGGAGTTGGAGATGGAGGCCATGGTCAATGGAGATTTGGGCAGCACTTCATTGCAAGAGTGATTTGTGATGGTTTAAGCTAGGTCTAGGGGTCTTTTTTATAGAGATTAGGAGTAGTTTAGGCCATAGGATAAACCCTAGGATAGATCTGAGCCCTCAAAATCCGTCACAGGCCCACAAAACCGAGCCAAGACAGCAGCAGGTGCACCCATGCCAAAGTGGCCGGACAACCCAGGTCGACACCCGTGTCGACTGGGCAGTCGACCTGCCCCCTAGGCGTGTCGACTCCCCAGTCGACACCCCAGTCGACCTGGGGCTTGGGCGGGAGTTTTCCCGCCCAGTCCGTTTGGCTCCAGATTTGAATTTTCGAGCTGTTTTGAACTTGGAATTTTCTGAAAACTTCGACGGGCCATAACTTGGTCATACGGACTCCAATTCTCGAAAACTCGGACTCTATTTCGCGTATTTTTCCGAGACGAACGCAATGGCGCAACCCGTTTCTCCTGATTCAGATTTTATGATTTAACTCTGCCTTGATTCTTGTCCTAACACGTTATTAAAATTCGGGTTGTTACATTCCCCCCTCCTTTAAGGATTTCGTCCCCGAAATCTCCAAGTTAGGAAGAACGTATCCTACCATCCATCATCCATCTACTCAAAACATCATCCACATGCAACCATGGTCCTTAAAAGACTCCTAATGCTTTATGAACACATGCAGAAAGTGTGTGTATATGTTCCTTAGCTAATGCTAATGATCAGGCCTGAATGATCTTTCTAATGCAAAATATGTTTAGTGCCATGAGTCCAACATGTATGCAAATAGTCCTAGTCATATAAACACTATATGTGTGCACAACCATTCATCCACATGCAACATCCACATGATAACATATTCAATTTCATCCATAAACAAGTATAAATACTCGTGCATATGCAACATGAAATGTGACTGAGTCGATCTAGTATCTAGTGTGTATTCGCGCATTCACGAGCAACCACTTGCAACCATTTGCAACAATATCAATCATAACATGTTTCAAATACATGTTTACATCCATAGGGTTCTACCTAAGGTTCCCAAGATAGGATCGAGGAGATAAACAAGATAAACTCCTTACGGGGTTTGCAACGGAAACAGGATCGAGAGTATATCCACCAAGCGATAGCATGCAAGCAAGCTCTACAGGAGAACCAGGGATCAACGATATACTCTTGAAAAGAGATATGATGCGCGCGTTTAAGCCGCATTTGCTTGAGCTTAATTCCAGTGTGCCTTGACCACCTTTGACTTCATGATTTTCGTAGCTCCTTGATTCCTATTTCCAAGGTATGAGTTGGAACTCATTTCACTGTCGCCTCTCGTTTCACTTTCACTTATTCTTTCCCTAGTATGCTCGGCTCAAACATATCTGCGTACTCATGTAAGCTCTCCAAAATTCACTAGTGAATTCTGGATCTCGTTTACCGATGCCAATCCGTGTTACCACGTGCACTTACTAGGGTGATTCCTATAACCCATGCTTACGCGGAATGAACCATCTGCCTTATTGGCGAACGTTACTCGATCGGATCAGAGATTTCCGATAAATGCATCAAGAGATTCTAGGTAACTAACCATGACAAAACCCAAAAGGTTATACGAGACTTCGAGGGTATTACCAAGGCAAGTTAAGAGTTTAACTACCCTCCTTTCAAAACCGAGAATGGCATCCCTTACTGGATAACCACTTCATCCCTAGAATCCATCCATAGCTCAACAATAGAAGCATTGCTTCTAATCTCAACACTTGGCATTTACACTCTCAATTCCAAACAAGTCATGAATAAATGGATTGATCCTCCAACAGGATTTGAGACAAAAATGGGATCCTCTACCACGCTAATACTAAGGTGTAGAGACTCAATTATCGAAGTAGACTTAAATGATGCGATGATCAAGACAAAGTCTAGACGGGATGATAGAAAAGAAAGGCTAAACCTTCAACAGAAACGGTACCATCCTTCTTAGGTACGCTAGAAATGAGAGCATACAATTGCCCTCTCGATGATCTTGTCCTTGTCCCATAACACTTAACTATGCGTCCCGTTTTACCATGCCAAAGATACTCTCTCGTCATGGGTTTTATTGTTCATCTCTTTCCCTCCTTTGTGGATTAAGCCATATCAACAAGTTGCTTATCTTTAAGCTCATGTCCTCTATCCTTGCTCTTATTATCCTTCCTTATAACATGGCAACAGGTCTCTCGAGGACTCCCTCCATCGTACGGAAAACTCTTACTTAGCTAGACAAGGATTAGTCGCAGTTAAAACTACTGTAACTACGGATGGAGGAAGGAAAGTAAAAGAGACTCGATCAAGGAAACAAAGGATAGTGCTAATGGCTTTTGGGGAATAGCCTTTAAAAACTTTTCTTGAAAAATGCTTCTTTGTAAACGGTTTCTCAAATAGTTTTCAGAAGGTTTTAAAAACTTTTGCCCAGTCTGGTAACCTTCTGCTCTGATACCAAATGTAACACCCCACCTCCGTCAGGGTCACTCACAAAGGAATGCACTAGGTTTGGAGGGGCATTATTGGTAAACATGCACAGAAATATTACAAGACAGAACATATAAAACAGCGGAAGTAAAACAAATTTTCATTTCTTTATAAACAGTATAGCCTTTTTACAACAGATTACATAGAAACCTGTCTTGCAATAGTAAAGAAGCAATAAACCTTTTCATAAATTATTCCCCAAGTAAAGCAGTAAAGCAGCCATAGCCCATGGAAGTTCAAGCCATACATGATGGCCTTGAAGCAGAAGAGGTCCGAACTAACAACAGTATTTCCTCCCTGAAAACCTGGGGGGGGGGGAACGGAAGACAAAGAGGCGAAAGAAAACGGGGTCAGTCATAAAGACTGGTAAGTCCTATCTACTTCCAGCATAAAAACAGGTAAAGGTAACATGACATGCATAAACTGAAAATAAACATAAGGATGACGACAAGATAGATAAAATAAACTAAGATAACAGGGTGAACTACGGTATCAAGATAAACTAAGGTATCATGATAAACTACGGTGTCAAGGTAAATGAAAGTATCTCATCGTCAGGTTTCTATCAAGTATAATATCCCAAGGTATCCATCATGTATATTTTCTCTGCACCTCCCGTACTAGTATCCCAACCCGTGTCATGAGTTAACTATAAAATGTCCCTTGACCAAAGTCATGAAATGGTCCATGTCAACCTAATATATCGCGTACATAGGTTTTCCTAACTCGTACGTTTCTTTCCATGTATAGGTTCAGTCCTTTGCCGTAGGCCGTACGGGCTTTCCCATGTAAATCTATACCACCTCAACGTAGTACCATTTTATCTTTGAAGTTGTTTTGGACTGCTACCCTTGATCTGGTTATGTTTTCTTACCGCGTGTTCACCTAGGACTTATGCCACCTAGGACCGCTAGGGATTATGCTACCTAATGAACGTTTTCGTATCTCGGTTTGGGTTTTAGCCACCTAGGGCTACTAGGGATTATGCTACCCGTCAACCGCGCCCTTTTTCCCAAGTATGCACCGTGAGTTGTTTTTCCATGTCTAACTACACTTGTATCTCAATGTGCCATCCAAGTCCCGTGCCAGGGCAAATCAAGAAATATGAGACTCGGTCGGGAGCTTTAAGTCGTCTGCCGAATGCAGATATCAAGGTCTGTTTTTGTATCCGTGGCTATGGTCCCACGTGACCCCTCCCTCAACTACTGAAAGGCAATCCAAGAAAAATAATGCACGAGAACTATACTCCGCCCCCCTATGCCCCACTTACCTATTGGTCAACCTCACCCATAACTCGATAGCAAGTATATAGTCTGTTGGGAGATCTCTGCCTTTCCGTATACGTACACGATTGACTAAAGATGGTAGGTAGTCGACGACGCGCTATCGAGGGCAAAAATCAAGTATCGTCGACTCCACGCTAATCCATCCCCGTCTTTAGGTTGCTCGCACAGCAACCAAGGCATACTCTTGGTTCTTCTACCGCAGACCTTAACCTCTGTGAGCCCAGGCGGATCATCTGCAACCTCACAGAGGAATACCAAGAGTACCCTCACGTCCCCCGAAGCTACTGCTTCGTCACCCAGTTCGTTGGAGCCTTTATCTAAGTCAGATAATTTGCTCCTCCTCGTGTGTTTAAGCGATGACCTACCGTATCGGGTTACTCATCTATCTGTGAACTAGTCCAAATCCCTTGACTAAGAATGATTACTTAGTTATCCTAAACTAAGGTTTATCACTTAGTTCCCTTTCCCGTTATCCTTGTAAACTACGATTTTCCACCTAGTCCCCTGAACTAGGGTTTTGTCTAATGGGTTAAGTGTTGTCATTCCAGTTCATGACTTAACCCGCCTACGAATCATGTCAAGATTGGCTAAGTATTTAAGCTCAAGACTTAGGCCTACAAGTTGGTTAAGTATACCAAGAAGCTCATGACTTAACCCTATTCAATTATCAAGTCAGATTGGTTAAGTATTAGTTTGTCTTGACCCTATCAGATTATCGTGTTAGATTGGTTAAGCATAGATTATCTTAACCCCATCAGATTATCGAGTCGGATTGGTTAAGTATGGGTTAGCTTAACCCCATCCACTAATCGTATTACAATGGTTAAGTATATTTAAACGGTCTTGTGACTTAACCCTATCAAGTTCTCATATTAGATTGGTTAAGTATAGGTTACTTAACCTCATCAAATCATCATGTATAAGTGGTTAAGTATAAGTTACTTAACCTCATTGAATTATCATGTTAAATTGGTTAAGTATTGGTTACTTAACCTCATTGAATTATCATGTTTAGATTGTTTAAGTGTTTATCTTAACCCCAACGAATTACCGTGTTTAGATTAGTTAAGTCTAGGTTAACTTAACCCCATCTAATTACCGTGTTTATATTAGTTAAGTGTAGGTTACTTAACCCCATCTAATTACCGAGTCGGATTAGTTAAGTATGGATTAGCTTAACCCCATCCCCTAACTGTATTTTACGGTTAAGTGTCATTAAAAAATCAAGTCCGGTTTCACTTAACCTACCCATTCATGTCATATCGGTTAAGTGTCATTAGTCAGATTTACTTAACCTTATCATGTGGCATTAATTGAATTAATGCACTCACAACCTCTCACATTAGACGTTGTTGTGGTTACTGGTTACGCCGGGCGGGTCCGGGCAGATTTACACCACAACCTAGTCTAACCTCGGGTTTCAAGCGCGATATGACCAACTACCCACATTGAGTCCTATTGTTTGTAGCCACTGGATTTGCCGGGCGGGTCCGGGCAGATTTATGCTAAAAACTTAACCCAACCTCGAGTTGGCCACTTCCATGTTTTTCTACGTGTCATGTTCATGTCAAGTTTAGAACCCTTTTAAGTCTATGTTTTCATGTAACCCCATGTCAAGTTTTCGTGTCCTATTCACGTTTATTATCATTACATGTTCCATGTAATTCCATGTCAAGTTCATAGCCCATTTTCAAGTTTGCCTAAACTACCCAAAATGTGTCCCCAACGCACATGAAAGCGAATCAACATATTTGGAATAATATGACAAAGATGGGTACAAGATGGCAAAGATGAATCACAAGTTAAACATGGTGAAAATTAAGGCAAAGGTGTTCACATAACTAGCATATTGCATATTGGCCTCAAAACATGCACGATGTCATAAAGGGATTGGCCACAAACATGCACGGTATCATAAGGGGTTTGGCCTCAAACATGCATAATATCATAAGGGGTTTGGCCTCACATAAACATGAAATCATAAGGGGTTTTGGGTTCTTTTACATGCATAAGCCCCAAGTCAAATTCATGCACATATTTCACAAGTCAAAATGGTTCCAAGTGTTCATGCCAGCATCCCACAAATAAAGGTTCAATCTTGCATGGCAAACTAAGTCCAATGCAACATGAGTAACTTGATTTAGTCACTAGATATAGCCTAAAGTCATAGGTTCAAGCAAAAGAGGCATGACAAGGTTCATATAGGCTAGCATACTTATGTTCATCGCATTTTATTCCATGTCACATTAGAACTATCGTTTAGATCTACAAGTAGCTAGAACTTACATAGCGTGGCTAAGGGATTATGAGCATGAATCGTCTTGTCGTAGAATCGTCATGAAATTTGCGTAGCAACGTTGATCCACTCCCTTGATTTGAGGTAGCAAGCTAGCACCTTTGATTCAGATCCGATTTGAATGCATAAGCTCTTGGAGTTGGAGTTGGAGATGGAGGCCATGGTCAATGGAGATTTGGACAGCACTTCATTGCAAGAGTGATTTGTGAGGGTTTAAGCTAGGTCTAGGGGTCTTTTTATAGAGATTAGGAGTAGTTTAGGCCATAGGATAAACGCTAGGATAGATCTGAGCCCTCAAAATCCGTCACAGGCCCACAAAACCGAGCCAAGACAGCAGCAGGTGCACCCAGGCCAAAGTGGCCGGACCACCCAGGTCGACACCCGTGTCGACTGGGCAGTCGACCTGCCCCCTAGGCGTGTCGACTCCCCAGTCGACACCCCAGTCGACCTGGGGCTTGGGCGGGAGTTTTCCCGCCCAGTCCGTTTGGCTCCAGATTTGAATTTTCGAGCTGTTTTGAACTTGGAATTTTCTGAAAACTTCGACGGGCCATAACTTGGTCATACGGACTCCGATTCTCGAAAACTCGGACTCTATTTCGCGTATTTTTCCGAGACGAACGCAATGGCGCTACCGATTTCTCCTGATTCAGATTTTATGATTTAACTCTGCCTTGATTCTTGTCCTAACACGTTATTAAAATTCGGGTTGTTACACCTTCTGTCTGAATCCTTTTATTACAAGTCTTGCTTTATACTTGTCTATTGAGCCGTCAGCCTTTAGTTTCTTATTAAATATCCATTTATATCCTAGTGGTTTTGATCCTTTAGGGATATTCACTAGTTCCCACGTATGGTTTTGTAGAATGGATTCTATTTCACTATTGACGGCTTCTTTCCAGTAAGGAGCATCGGGAGATGACATTGCTTGTTGGTAAGTTAGAGGTTCATTTTCTATCATATATGGATAGAAATCAGGTCCAAATGATTTAGAGGTCCTTTGTCACTTGCTCCTTCTCGGTTCCTTTATCTCAGTTTCATCATTCATTTTTCTTTGATCATCATTATACTCAGGAGTATCTGGATCTCTTGGCCTCTTTTGAACAATAGTTTCAATAGAGGTTTTTAGAGGATAAATGTGTTCAAAGAATCTTGTATTTCGAGACTCGATAATGGTGTTTTCATGAATGTCATCAATTTCAGATTTGTACACCAAAAATCGATATGCACTACTATTATGAGCATATCCAATGAATATGCAATCTATAGACTTTGATCCTATTTTGACCTTTTTCGGTTTTGGAATTTATACTTTGGAAAGACACCCTCACACTTTTAAGTATTTGTAGGATGGTGGTCTGTTTTTCCAAAGTTCATGGGGAGTCTTAGACATTTTCTTTCGTGGTATTTTATTTAAAATATGATTTGCCGAAAGAATAGCTTCTCCCCAAAAGTTATATACCTAGCAAGCCAGAGCTTATTAGTAAGGCATTCATCATTTCTTTAAGAGTTCTATTTTTCCGTTCGGCTATACCGTTGGATTGAGGAGAATAAGGAGCTGTAGTTTGGTGTATTATACCATGCTCAACACAGAATTCCTCAAATGGAAACTCATATTCTCCTCCTCTATCACTTCTTAAAGCTTTAATTTTTCTGTTGAGTTGATTCTCAACTTCTGCTTTATACTGTTTAAACATATTGAATGCCTCATCCTTGCTTCTAAGGAGATATACATGACAGTATCTTGTACAATCATCTATAAATGTGATGAAGTACCTTTTTCCTCCTCTAGTTTGACACATTTTCAAATCGCATATATCAGTATGTATTAAGTCTAGAGGTTCGGTTTCTCTTTCAACATGATGAAATGAGGTTCTTGTCAATTTGGCTTCAGCACAAATTTGACATTTGTAATTTGAATCAATTCTACACTTAGGTATGAATTCTAGATTGATCAGTTTTTGTAAAGTATCAAAATTCACATGACCTAGTCTAGAATGCCATAGATTAGGAGAGTCAACCATATAAGCAGAAGATTCAATTTTATTCATATCATTGTTTGGTACAACAGTGGTTACATTAGCCTTAAATAGACCATCACATAAATAACCCTTTCCTATGTACACTCCATTTTTAGACAACACAAATTTATCAGCCACAAATGTCATTTTAAGCCATGCTTGCCGAGCAACGATCCTGAAATTAGATTTTTGCGAATTTCTGGAACATGGAGAACATCATTTAGAGTGTGTTCTTTTCCAGAAGTCAATTTCAGCACAATCTTTCCCTTGCCTTCGACCTTTGATATGGACGAGTTACCCATAAACAGTTGTTCTTCATTAGTAGCACTTCTGTAGTTTGTGAACATCCACTTATTCGAGCATATATGTCTAGTGGCTCCAGTGTCTACAAACCACTCCTTGTTGTTGCCAACAAGGTTGCATTCTGAAACAACTGCACACAAGTCCATTTCAGAAACACCATCTGAAACTTCCGCCACATTTGCTTCTGATTTCTTCTTTTTGGGTGGGCCGCGACATTCTGCAGCTTTGTGACCCTTCTTTCCACAATTATGGCATGACCCCTTGAATTTCTTTGACTTCTTAGGTTGGTTGTCATGTTTTCTCTTATTGGACTTGTCCGTCTCGACAACGTTTGCTTTGGCAACCACATTTTGAGAAATCTTCTTTTCAGAATTTCTATTGTCTTCCTCAATTCTCAATCGAACTACAAGTTCCACCATTGTCATTTCTTTGCGCTTGTGCTTTAGGTAGTTCTTGAAGTCCTTCCACGATGGAGGAAGCTTCTCAATAGCAGCGGCAACTTGAAAAGATTCGCTAAAGGTCATCTTCTCATCTTCTAGTTGACGAATGATAAGTTGCAGTTCTTGAATTTGGTTGATCACAGCTTTTGTATCAACCATTTTGAAGTCAAGAAATTTCCCAGCGATGAATTTCTTCATGCCTGCATCTTCAGTTTTATACTTCTTTTCCAAAGCCAACCAGAGTTGTTTGGATGTTGCAATAGTGCAGTACACATTGTATAGACTGTTGTCGAGGCCATTCAAGATATACTTTTTACACATGAAATCAGAATTTTTCCAAGCAGTAAGGGCATCAACTTTGACTGGATATGGTTCCAATTCTGCAACGACTAGAGCATCTTCTGTAAGATACTTTGCAAGGCCCAATGTTGTCAAGTAAAATAGCATTTTTTGCTGCCAACGTTTGAAGTCCGCTCCGGTGAACTTTTCTGGCCTTTCTCCGTGAGACAGTGCCATTGGTGTAACCACGGGTGCAAAAGGATTGGTTACAGGTGGTGTTGGCGTAGCAGGACCACTATTGTTTCAAGATTGTTGTTCGTAACAATGGAAATATAGTACGAACCTGATGGCAATCAATATATTGTCACTATCCAATTGTTACGTCAAGAAGTGTTACTAATTCGAAGTAGAATCAGAATTAGCAATGGCAAAAAGCGTGACCAGATTTGCAACAGTAAAAAACTGTAGCAAAACAAAGAGCAGAAAGAAGTACCAGTCAGTAATGTCCGAGTCCAGACTAAATCTGTTTCCTTGAAACAATATTGCCCCCTCTACGGCGCTGAAGGTATACAAGCAATTGTTTCCCAAGATGAAACGGACCGATCTCTGCAATGTAGCGCTAACAATTGCAGAGCAACAACGAACTCAAGCGAGTTTTTCAAGAACGGACTTTTAGGGAAGAAAAGAAGACAGAATGAATTATTTTTTGTCGATGATAATGGCTCTGCCAGGCTGCCTATATATAGCGGTGGAGGGGTGCCTTTCTAGGTAGTTGCGACTGTCCGTATGGGCGCGCTGTTTCAAACGGTCGCATCCGATCACTGTTCAGGAGAACGGACGCACCAGCGTAAAAATACTGTTTTCCGTGCATTTTAACAGTCGGCGGCCCATTTCATCACGAGAGCCCAAGAGCCCCAATGTAACAAACCGAAAATCTGGGCCAGTTTAAAATTTTTATTTTGGCAATTTTAGCGAATTTTGATTATTTAAAATGAATTATTTTAAATAATATCGACGAGAAATTTATTTTGAATATAATTAGAACGTATATATTATATATGTCGTAGTTAGAATATAAATAATTATATATAATTATAAATAGAATTGAAAATGGCGCGGTAGTTCAATAATTCGATTTCAAACTTCAAATGAACATACCGAGTGCAAAACAATCCGGATTTTAGTGAAACCAAAAACATTAGGATCTAATTGTGAATATCTTTCCAACGAATCCGACAAATCAAGATTTCATAGCGGGAATCAAAAGATATGTCCAGTTGAAAATACTGAATAGTCGCTATGGAATTCAGGCCCTTAAAAATGGAAATTTTGCAAACGACCTCGGATTTCGACGAAACCACTTTTGTTAGAACCGTGATGTCAAGTTATTGCTAGATTTCAAATTTCATAATTTTTCGAATCAATATGTGAGCGTGGCAAAGGAAAACGCGTTTGACCAGTTTCAGTTGATTCTAATCGACTGGGAAATGGCCATTTTTCCAACGGTCTCAGAATTCGACGAAACTAGTTTTGTTAGGACCGTATCATCAATACGAAGCTAGGAAATATTTTTATGGAATTTATAGAGTTGTTATGCGACCCCGGTAATATGAAATTTACGTTTAAAATTCAATATTGTAATTTAAATGTAAATTCAACGGAAACTAATCGAAACGATCAAATCAGCTTGCGATACATATCCCATTGTGTTCGGAATGGGGGTAAAATGCTATGGACGACAGGCGGTGGACCTCGTTTAGAGGTCGTATGTAAAAGTCAACCTTTTTATAATTAAAATAAATTAAAAATTAAATCCTCTCTCCTCTCCCCCTATTTCTCTCTGCCCCCCCCCCACGTTCATTCTTCAGAATCGAAAAAGAAAAAAAAACAACGAAACCCGTCGATCGAGACCGCCACCGCTCCTCCAGTCGGAGCGCCACCGCCCTCCGATCTCGCGGCCCCCTTCTCCGCCCTCGTCGATCTCCACCCCCCTCCTCTGCTCGCCTCGAACCCTAAAACCCCCAGTGTCCAAACCCTAAATCGAGCAGCCACCGTACTCCCCCCTTTCGAGCCCACCGCCTTGGTCTGCCGCCGCCACCAGAACGGCCGCGCCAGCCCCCTCCGACTCCAGCGTGCGACCCCCCTTCCCCCTGTGTCGAACTGTAAGTTTTTTTTTATTATAATTTTTGTTTATATAAATTCTGATTTATTTTGTTTGTAAATAATCAAGTTTAGATTTTTAAGGGTATAAAAATAGGATTTTTAAGGAATAAAAATATGATTTTTATATTTTTAAAGTAATAAAAATATAATCTTTACTATATGGAAGACAAAAATATGATTTTTGTTTATGTAGAGAATTAAAAATATAATTTTTACATAGTAGAAAATATAAAAATGTAATCTTTTATAAGATAGAGAATATAAAAAAAATATCATCTTTGTGTATGTAGTAAAATAAAAATCTGATTTTTATTTTATATACGTTGAAATAAAGTAGTGATTTTTATAATGATGAAATCTATAATTTTGAAAAGGCGAAATCTTTATATGAAGAATAGCGAGGTAAAAATGGAATTTTTATCCATATAGTGTGATAATAGAAATTCAATTTTTATATATCGAATAGCGAAGTAAAAATTCGATTTTTATACATGTAGTGGCTACGGGCGAAGAAAGTGATAAGAGACGAAAACAGTGAAGATTTTCCTGCATTAGAAGTGCCGTGGAGTTAGGATAGCAATCGGTGAGAATTTCTCACCTTTCAATTTCTTTTTCTAGTTATATATATATACTAGGATGCAGACGGTGTTTAGTAGCACCCGACACAATCGTCCACAGACCATGGACTTGTTTGTTTGGTTGTGTAGTTGGTTAGATTATTTGATTGGATTGAATTGTTTGGTGAAATGAAATTGATTTGATTGATGTGTGAATGGCGTGGGCCTTCACTAGACCGGGGATAAGGCTAAGCCTTGTCCCGTTTCTAGTATCGTGCCGTTATGCCGCCGAAATTTTCTAAAATATGTTAGAAAAATAAAAATATCATTTTATTTGATTAATGAACTGAATAGAAATTCATATGTTGGAATAAAATGTTTTATCGTTAAAAATATAATTTTTAACGTGAATGTAAATAAATAAATATTCATTTACAAACCAGACGGTTTGTTTATGTACACCTATTTGAAGGACATTGATTGGGTCGATAAATTTTACACATCGCCCAACTGCACAAATAAAACCTGTGTTTGTTTGTTTGAAACCCCACACGGGTGTTGGGATGAAATTTGAAGTTCACTCATCCTGATTGATTAAATATGTCGATCGATTGATTGACAGGCTGTTATAAGCGTTAGATATCTATATTTGATGCTTATACAGTGTAGTGCACTTTGGTTGATGGTTGATTATTTTTCAATGCTATTATATACATGTGTTGTATGAAAATCCATATAATTAATTTTATATGGTGATTGATTGGGCCTCATTCCAATTTAGAAAATAAAGAATATTATAACATAAAAGTTCATGTGTTGACAGTACTCATTTGTTGAGATTAGTCATGTGTTGAACGAAATATTTTAATAATAAAATTTGCATCTTTATCAATATAAAATAAAGGTTCATGTGTTGACAATACTCATCCGTTGAGATTAGTCATGTGTTGAACGAAATATTTGAAATAGAAATATTTTGATAATAAGAAATATCTGAAATAGAATATTTGAAAATAGAAATACATTAAGCCGTGTTGATTAGATTGACGCCATTTTGACGTGAACGATATTTATATCGATTTTAAACGATTTCGAAATGAATTGAATATATAACGACTTCGAAATGAATTGAATATATAACGATTTCGAAATGAATTGAATATATAACGATTTCGAAATGAATTGAATATATAACGATTTCGAAATGAATTGAATTGAAAACGATTTCGAAATGAATTGAATTGAAAACAATTTCGAAATGAATTGAATAGAAAACGAATGTGATTTCAATTGAATATATAACGAATTTGATTCGAATAGAAAACCAATTTGAATTGAATCGAATAGAAAACCAATTTGAATTGAATCGAATAGAAAACGACTTTGGAATTGAATTTAATTGAAAACGAATTCAAATTGAATTCAAATTGAATTGAAATGAATTCAAATTGAATTGAAATTTGAATGGAATAGAAATGAATTTTAAAACGAATTTATAAAGAAGAATTCAATTTTGATTTGAATTGAAATGGAAGTTGAAATTGTTTTTGAAACGAATTTAAAACTATTTATATAATTCGTTTTAAATAGAAATCGACGAAATATATATTATATATATAATATAATGGCCTGAATAGAACGCGCCGCGCCGTGGCAGTTCGTGAATTTCGACCATTTATTTCAAACGGACATTGCGGGAGATCCGACCGTCGGATTCTCCCTAAACCGGAACCGTTAGGTTCGTATCGAAAAGAGCTTTCTGATGAATATTAGAAATTAGAAATCTAACGGTTGGATTTGGAATTATGTCCAAATCAAATTTGAAAAAGGTCGCTGTAAGTGCAGTTCGATGGCCATTGATGGAAATCGACTGTACGGACCTTGATAAAATTATTAAAAATATTAATAATTTGTGTAAAATCATAAGAAATGATTTAGAAAGGATTGGGATGAAAAACTCCATATTTGAAAAGATAAAAATAGATTTTTATCGAAATGAACTAGTTTTGAACTAGAATTATAATTCTATTTATTTTTAAATAAATAAATTGAATTTGAAATGGTTTTGAAAACAACCAGAATTTCCAATGATTGCATTGGAATGGATTTGAATCGAAATTGTCTTCGGAATATTTCGATGTTGGATTTCGTGATTATACAGATGTTGTTCAGGAAATTTGAAAGATATAGATATGTATATCGTTATTTCCAATACGATATCTATTGGTCGTAGAATTTGATATTGAATATAAGTCGATATATTTTCTATTCAGAGCCTTGTATTTAATATCAAATGTGATTTGGGTTTGTCGTGAATGGTGTCTTTATTAACACTGTTCTTGAACCCAGTTGAGAAAAGATTAAATCTTTTTATTTAGATTTAATGAAGTGTAACAATTAAATAATATTTAATTGGAATTGAATTCGAATTGATTTTTGGGTTTATCGTGAACCATGTTTTAAATGACACTGATTCTTTAACCCAGTCAAAGATTAAAACTAAGTGGAGTTTTAATGAATCTTTAATTAGATTGAAAAGATCGAGAATGGAGTATCACCAGTTTTACTCCAGGCGATAGTTAAATCTTTAATTAGATTTGAACGTGAAATGGTAATTGAATTTACCAATAACACTGTGGTGTTAGATATGAAGTATTACCAGTTTTACTTCATGGGATGAATAGGTTGGGATTGGGAAATTAAAATAAATGATTACTTCGGTAAGGTTCGCTAATCCCGACTAGTTTGAATTGATATTCAAAAACAGATTAAAGAATAAATTTTAATGATTTATCTTTGATAAAATTAATGGGAGCCTTTCCCTATGAATGTGAAATTTAGAAACTAACTGTCGGTTAGCCAAGCAGAATGGTTTTCTGGATATTGATCTGATGTTGGTTTCGGCCTTCGGGGTTAATATTTGGGGAATTATTCTCTTGATTAATTTACGGTTAGTGACTGATGAATTGGAATGAGGCGTATGTTGTGTTTGTGTAACACTTATTTAAAATATACGCGAGTTATTCGGAAAGACGGGGTTTATCCCATTCTGAATAACTGATACGCCGGTAAGTCGAAGATGAAGACAATGGTCGAAGACCGGAAGTCTTCACGTCGTTTGGGTGATTTCTGATGATCTTGATTGGGTTGTACACCCAAGAAGATGGAAACAGTTGGTGATCGTCCAGACGTGCTTGGAGATCGATGGATATGCGGGGTACTAGGTGCCTCCGGTTTCGTTCAGACCCAGAACGGACTTGTAAATGGACTGTGTGTCTGACATTGGATTTTAATCCGTGCGATTGATCTCTATTAAATATATATCTGTTTTGCGGCGGAGAATTTATTCTCTTGCTTAACGCTCTTCTCTGAGACGTACGAGCTCAGGGGTTATATACTGATGGATATCAAACGCATGGAGTAAATTGCCTGTGTGGCATGCCTAAGTGGCAATTGATCGAGGCTTCTGTTGAAAAGCAAAGTCTTGTGGTTGATGATCAAAGCACAGCCTGTGAGGCACGGCTTTGTGTAACGTGAATTCGCGAGCCTCGCACCCCGATTGTGAACCAAAAACGGGAGAAGGACCTCAGGGAGGGCATGCGTTTCTTTCTAGCTAGGGTGGTGTCAGTGTCCTACCAGCCTTGACATTTATATACTTTTCACCTGTGTGGTTGTTGCTGTTGCGAGGCGCCTCGGTTTGATCGGACGATCCGGGTCCGATGGAGTCATTCGTTGGCTCATTTACGCCCCAAAGGGCGGGGAAACGCAGTGTTCAGGAATTTTAATCCACATCGGTGGACCGGCCCTGACGATCCAAAGGCTTGACTGAGTACTTGCCTGAGGGGCGGGCTAGAGCATCTCGAATCGGTTGAGGACTATCTTTTGCCTCGGTTCACAGACGGAAATCCAATTTCCAAATACGTGACATTTGCGGTTTTATTTGTAGAGCCTAGTATGGCGACATAGTGGGATGGGGCACTTATGCCGTCTATGATTGATATTTATGATTTGAAAGTTGTTTTATACACTATACACTTATAATAGTATCAAATGATTTCTTTTAAACGTATCAAGCATTCTTGGCTATTATAAGGTAAAAACCCTATCCCCCGGCTTGTGTTGCATTGTGTGATAGGACCTGGGTCTTATAATAGCTTCATTTTTCTTTATTTAGCATTGCGCTGTTTGTTTTATGCACTGGTATTCTTGGGAGGAAACCCGTTCCGCGTTAGCGGCGTGGTCCCTTGATTTACCTAACATTAAAAATAAAGATTAATAACTGTTTTAGTTCTCACACCAGTCCCATGACTGACCTGGAGTTTATTGTTTTAACCTAAACTCTGGGTGCCCTTATTTTGACACGGGCAGCTAGTAGTTTTGGTTTTGCAGATTTATATTCACAGGATCCTAGTTTACAGCTGGAATGATATCCGGAAAGCTTTGTATCCGTATATCTCTTCTAGTTGTGTATTGTATTATTTTCCGCTGCAATTTATTTAAATGTAATTTAAATCTCTGATATTTCTGTGTAATATTTATTCATTTATACTCTGTATGTTCTTGTAATCTGATGCATTGTTGTAATATACAATGAAATGTTCTTTGGTATGCGTTCTGTTGTGGCTTGTTCTCGAACTATCCGCCGCTTTCCTTTACGGGGAAGTTACGGGTTTTCACAGTTGGTATCAGAGCTTTGGTTTACAAAGCTAGAGAACAAGACACATTAGAACCTTACGAAAGAATTCATCAGATATTGGATTAGTAATATCCAACGAAAATGACTCGTTAGAGATGGGATTAGTAGAATCCTAGAACGAGTGTGAAGAGTATATTTCTAAAAATGAAAACAATTTTTGTTTTGAAAATTTAAATCAACTATTTGTATTTGATTATTTATCTATATAGATTTGGACAATCCGATATATAAAGATTTTGCATATATGTCTTGCAAACGTGTATTCGAAGTTTTAATATACTGGATAGTTATAGAATCATACTCTAGTGCCCGTGGATAATTCTGGTAACGGGGCACCGTCGCCAGTATGTGTCTTCGAGTAACGAAAGTGAGATTTCTATAAATTTCCAATTGACTGGTGTGAGAACCGAAACTAGATAGGGTTTATTGTTGTGATTTGACATCAAAAATGTGATTTTTGACTATATATCAAAGTTATGAATTCCAAATGATAATTCACTAATTGATTGATGTTTGTGTTGTTTGTTTAATTGTTTGATAATTTTGAACCATTTAGCCTAATTGTATCAAATAGTGAATATTATTGAAATTTGGTCGCATTTGCTTGCATATACATATACTTACCTTGAACAGGTCATAGCAAGGAGGCTAGAGCAGAGAATAAAATTTGTTTGCCCGACAAATAGGTACATGTTTACTATATAATATACTGTTTTGTTTGGGTGATGATGATTTTATGAGCCTATTGGCTTTTTCTTGTTGAGATCTGAAGGACCGGGGAAGCTATTTGAGATTTCCCGATGCTCCCATTGCAGGGGAGGTTATGGCGAAATTTTTCGAAAATTTAGGGTGTTAGCCAAATTTTTGAAAATTTGAGAATTCTCAGAAACTGAAAAGTTAGAGAATGGAAGCCAGATCGAACGTAGAGTTGATAGATCAAACCACTTTCGACTTTGTTCCTTTTCGGGGACGAAAAGTTTTAAGTGGGGGAGATTGTAACAACCCGAAAATCTGGGCCAGTTTAAAATTTTTATTTTGGCAATTTTAGCGAATTTTGATTATTTAAAATGAATTATTTTAAATAATATCGACGAGAAATTTATTTTGAATATAATTAGAACGTATATATTATATACGTCGTAGTTAGAATATAAATAATTATATATAATTATAAATAGAATTGAAAATGGCGCGGTAGTTCGATAATTCGATTTCAAACTTCAAATGAACATACCGGGTGCAAAACAATCCGGATTTTAGTGAAACAAAAAACATTAGGATCTAATTGTGAATATCTTTCCAACGAATCCGACAAATCAAGATTTCATAGCGGGAATCAAAAGATATGTCCAGTTGAAAATACTGAATAGTCGCTATGGAATTCAGGCCCTTAAAAATGGAAATTTTGCAAACGACCTCGGATTTCGACGAAACCACTTTTGTTAGAACCATGATGTCAAGTTATTGCTAGGTTTCAAATTTCATAATTTTTCGAATCAATATGTGAGCGTGGCAAAGGAAAACGCGTTTGACCAGTTTCAGTTGATTCTAATCGACTGGGAAATGGCCATTTTTCCAACGGTCTCAGAATTCGACGAAACTAGTTTTGTTAGGACCGTATCGTCAATACGAAGCTAGGAAATATTTTTATGGAATTTATAGAGTTGTTATGCGACCCCGGTAATTTGAAATTTATGTTTAAAATTCAATATTGTAATTTAAATGTAAATTCAACGGAAACTAATCGAAACGATCAAATCAGCTTGCGATACATATCCCATTGTGTTCGGAATGGGGGTAAAACGCTATGGACGACAGGCGGTGGACCTCGTTTGGAGGTCGTATGTAAAAGTCAACCTTTTTATAATTAAAATAAATTAAAAATTAAATCCTCTCTCCTCTCCCCCTATTTCTCTCTGCCCCCCCCCCCCCACGTTCATTCTTCAAAATCAAAAAAAAAAAACAACGAAACCCGTCGTTCGAGACCGCCACCGCTCCTCCAGTCGGAGCGCCACCGCCCTCCGATCTCGCGGCCCCCTTCTCCGCCCTCGTCGATCTCCACCCCCCTCCTCTGCTCGCCTCGAACCCTAAAACCCCCAGTGTCCAAACCCTAAATCGAGCAGCCACCGTACTCCCCCCTTTCGAGCCCACCGCCTTGGTCTGCCGCCGCCACCAGAACGGCCGCGCCAGCCCCCTCCGACTCCAGCGTGCGACCCCCCCTTCCCCCTGTGTCGAACTGTAAGTTTTTTTTTATTATTATAATTTTTGTTTATATAAATTCTGATTTATTTTGTTTGTAAATAATCAAGTTTAGATTTTTAAGGGTATAAAAATAGGATTTTTAAGGAATAAAAATATGATTTTTATATTTTTAAAGTAATAAAAATATAATCTTTACTATATGGAAGACAAAAATATGATTTTTGTTTATGTAGAGAATTAAAAATATAATTTTTACATAGTAGAAAATATAAAAATGTAATCTTTTATAAGATAGAGAATATAAAAAAAATATCATCTTTGTGTATGTAGTAAAATAAAAATCTGATTTTTATTTTATATACGTTGAAATAAAGTGGTGATTTTTATAATGATGAAATCTATATTTTTGAAAAGGCGAAATCTTTATATGAAGAATAGCGAGGTAAAAATGGAATTTTTATCCATATAGCGTGATAATAGAAATTCGATTTTTATATATCGAATAGCGAAGTAAAAATTCGATTTTTATATATGTAGTGGCTACGGGCGAAGAAAGTGATAAGAGACGAAAACAGTGAAGATTTCCTGCATTAGAAGTGCCATGGAGTTAGGATAGCAATCGGTGAGAATTTCTCACCTTTCAATTTCTTTTTCTAGTTATATATATATATATATATATACTAGGATGCAGACGGTGTTTAGTAGCACCCGACACAATCGTCCACAGACCATGGACTTGTTTGTTTGGTTGTGTAGTTTGTTAGATTATTTGATTGGATTGAATTGTTTGGTGAAATGAAATTGATTTGATTGATGTGTGAATGGCGTGGGCCTTCACTAGACCGGGGATAAGGCTAGGCCTTGTCCCGTTTCTAGTATCGTGCCGTTATGCCGCCGAAATTTTCTAAAATATGTTAGAAAAATAAAAATATCATTTTATTTGATTAATGAACTGAATAGAAATTCATATGTTGGAATAAAATGTTTTATCGTTAAAAATATAATTTTTAACGTGAATGTAAATAAACAAATATTCATTTACAAACCAGACGGTTTGTTTATGTACACCTATTTGAAGGACATTGATTGGGTCGATAAATTTTACACATCGCCCAACTGCACAAATAAAACCTGTGTTTGTTTGTTTGAAACCCCACACGGGTGTTGGGTTGAAATTTGAAGTTCACTCATCCAGATTGATTAAATATGTCGATCGATTGATTGACAGGCTGTTATAAGCGTTAGATATCTATATTTGATGCTTATACAGTGTAGTGCACTTTGGTTGATGGTTGATTATTTTTCAATGCTATTATATACATGTGTTGTATGAAAATCCATATAATTAATTTTATATGGTGATTGATTGGGCCTCATTCCAATTTAGAAAATAAAGAATATTATAACATAAAAGTTCATGTGTTGACAGTACTCATTTGTTGAGATTAGTCATGTGTTGAACGAAATATTTTAATAATAAAATTTGCATCTTTATCAATATAAAATAAAGGTTCATGTGTTGACAGTACTCATCCGTTGAGATTAGTCATGTGTTGAACGAAATATTTGAAATAGAAATATTTTGATAATAAGAAATATTTGAAATAGAATATTTGAAAATAGAAATACATTAAGCCGTGTTGATTAGATTGACGCCATTTTGACATGAACGATATTTATATCGATTTTAAACGATTTCGAAATGAATTGAATATATAACGATTTCGAAATGAATTGAATATATAACGATTTCGAAATGAATTGAATATATAACGATTTCGAAATGAATTGAATATATAACGATTTCGAAATGAATTGAATATATAATGATTTCGAAATGAATTGAATTGAAAACGATTTCGAAATGAATTGAATTGAAAACAATTTCGAAATGAATTGAATAGAAAACGAATGTGATTTCAATTGAATATATAACGAATTTGATTCGAATAGAAAACCAATTTGAATTGAATCGAATAGAAAACCAATTTGAATTGAATCGAATAGAAAACGACTTTGGAATTGAATTTAATTGAAAACGAATTCAAATTGAATTGAAAGCAAATTGAAATGAATTCAAATTGAATTGAATTCAAATTGAATTGAAATTTGAATTGAATAGAAATGAATTTTAAAACGAATTTATAAAGAAGAATTCAATTTTGATTTGAATTGAAATGGAAGTTGAAATTGTTTTTGAAACGAATTTAAAACTATTTATATAATTCGTTTTAAATAGAAATCGACGAAATATATATTATATATATTATATATATATAATATAATGGCCTGAATAGAACGTGCCGCGCCGCGGCAGTTCGTGAATTTCGACCATTTATTTCAAACGGACATTACGGGAGATCCGACCGTCGGATTCTCCCTAAACCGGAACCGTTGGGTTCGTATCGAAAAGAGCTTTCTGATGAATATTAGAAATTAGAAATCTAACGGTTGGATTTGGAATTATGTCCAAACCAAATTTGAAAAAGGTCGCTGTAAGTGCAGTTCGATGGCCATTGATGGAAATCGACTGTACGGACCTTGATAAAATTATTAAAAATATTAATAATTTGTGTAAAATCATAAGAAATGATTTAGAAAGGATTGGGATGAAAAACTCCATATTTGAAAAGATAAAAATAGATTTTTATCGAAATGAACTAGTTTTGAACTAGAATTATAATTCTATTTATTTTTAAATAAATAAATTGAATTTGAAATGGTTTTGAAAACAACCAGAATTTCCAATGATTGCATTGGAATGGATTTGAATCGAAATTGTCTTCGGAATATTTCGATGTTGGATTTCGTGATTATACAAATGTTGTTCTGGAAATTTGAAAGATATAGATATGTATATCGTTATTTCCAATACGATATCTGTTGGTCGTAGAATTTGATATTGAATATAAGTCGATATATTTTCTATTCAGAGCCTTGTATTTAATATCAAATGTGATTTGGGTTTGTCGTGAATGGTGTCTTCATTAACACTGTTCTTGAACCCAGTTGAGAAAAGATTAAATCTTTTTATTTAGATTTAATGAAGTGTAACAATTAAATAATATTTAATTGGAATTGAATTCGAATTGATTTTTGGGTTTATCGTGAACCATGTTTTAAATGACACTGATTCTTTAACCCAGTCAAAGATTAAAACTAAGTGGAGTTTTAATGAATCTTTAATTAGATTGAAAAGATCGAGAATGGAGTATCACCAGTTTTACTCCAGGCGATAGTTAAATCTTTAATTAGATTTGAACGTGAAATGGTAATTGAATTTACCGATAACACTGTGGTGTTAGATATGAAGTATTACCAGTTTTACTTCATGGGATGAATAGGTTGGGATTGGGAAATTAAAATAAATGATTACTTCGGTAAGGTTCGCTAATCCCGACTAGTTTGAATTGATATTCAAAAACAGATTAAAGAATAAATTTTAATGATTTATCTTTGATAAAATTAATGGGAGCCTTTCCCTATGAATGTGAAATTTAGAAACTAACTGTCGGTTAGCCAAGCAGAATGGTTTTCTGGATATTGATCTGATGTTGGTTTCGGCCTTCAGGGTTAATATTTGGGGAATTATTCTCTTGATTAATTTACGGTTAGTGACTGATGAATTGGAATGAGGCGTATGTTGTGTTTGTGTAACACTTATTTAAAATATACACGAGTTATTCGGAAAGACCGGGTTTATCCCATTCTGAATAACTGATACGACGATAAGTCGAAGATGAAGACGATGGTCGAAGACCGGAAGTCTTCACGTCGTTTGGGTGATTGCTGATGATCTTGATTGGGCTGTACACCCAAGAAGATGGAAACAGTTGGTGATCGTCCAGACGTGATTGGAGATCGATGGATATGCGGGGTACTAGGTGCCTTCGGTTTCGTTCAGACCCAGAACGGACTTGTAAATGGACTGTGTGTCTGACATTGGATTTTAGTCCGTGCGATTGATCTCTATTAAATATATATCTGTTTGGCGGCGGAGAATTTATTCTCTTGCTTAACGCTCTTCTCTGAGACGTACGAGCTCAGGGGTTATATACTGATGGATATCAAACGCATGGAGTAAATTGCCTGTGTGGCATGCCTAAGTGGCAATTTATCGAGGCTTCTGTTGAAAAGCAAAGTCTTGTGGTTGATGATCAAAGCACAGCCTGTATGGCACGGCTTTGTGTAACGTGAATTCGCGAGCCTCGCACCCCGGTTGTGAACCAAAAACGGGAGAAGGACCTCAGGGAGGGCATGCGTTTCTTTCTAGCTAGGGTGGTGTCAGTGACCTACCAGCCCTGACATTTATATACTTTTCACCTGTGTGGTTGTTGCTGTTGCGAGGCGCCTCGGTTTGATCGGACGATCCGGGTCCGATGGAGTCATTCGTTGGCTCATTTACGCCCCAAAGGGCGGGGAAACGCAGTATTCAGGAATTTTAATCCACATCGGTGGACCGGCCCTGACGATCCAAAGGCTTGACTGAGTACTTGCCTGAGGGGCGGGCTAGAGCGTCTCGAATCGGTTGAGGACTATCTTTTGCCTCGGTTCACAGACGGAAATCCAATTTCCAAATACGTGACATTTGCGGTTTTATTTGTAGAGCCTAGTATGGCGACATAGTGGGATGGGGCACTTATGCCGTCTATGATTGATATTTATGATTTGAAAGTTGTTTTATACACTATACACTTATAATAGTATCAAATGATTTCTTTTAAACGTATCAAGCATTCTTGGCTATTATAAGGTAAAAACCCTATCCCCCGGCTTGCGTTGCATTGTGTGATAGGACCTGGGTCTTATAATAGCTTCATTTTTCTTTATTTAGCATTGCGATGTTTGTTTTATGCACTGGTATTCTTGGGTGGAAACCTGTTCCGCGTTAGCGGCGTGGTCCCTTGATTTACCTAACATTAAAAATAAAGATTAATAACTGTTTTAGTTCTCACACTAGTCCCATGACTGACCTGGAGTTTATTGTTTTAACCTAAACTCTGGGTGCCCTTATTTTGACACGGGCAGCTAGTAGTTTTGGTTTTGCAGATTTATATTCACAGGATCCTGGTTTACAGCTGGAATGATATCCGGAAAGCTTTGTATCCGTATATCTCTTCTAGTTGTGTATTGTATTATTTTCCGCTGTAATTTATTTAAATGTAATTTAAATCTCTGATATTTCTATGTAATATTTATTCATTTATACTCTGTATGTTCTTGTAATCTGATGCATTGTTGTAATATACAATGAAATGTTCTTTTGTATGCGTTCTGTTGTGGCTTGTTCTCGAACTATCCGCCGCTTTCCTTTACGGGGAAGTTACGGGTTTTCACACCCAAGGCCCTTATCTTTGATATTATAATATTTAATAAGAAGGCCCAAAGCCAACATAGCCCATTCATTCAAGTCCTTATGTGCTCTTGTCATTTGTTTGATATAGCATGTGGGGCTTTTGTATTTATGGAGATGTATCCACAAATTACACACAATGTGGGGCTTTGTTTCTTTGTATTTCTCCACTACCACATAGCCTCTTCTTCCCTAACCTTCTCATTCATTTGCAATATATATTTTGATATTATAACACTACTAACAATGTTGTTGGATTCCATTTCGGACTTACTGTATGCTTTTTATTATTTTTATTTGTAGGGAATGTTTTATTGTTCTTTTTTGGTACAACAATGTTTATGAAATGAGCATTTGTTTTTAAGCCAGGTGTAAGCAAACCACCAAAACGGACTAAAATGCCTTTAGATTAAATTCTGGAATTCCACGGATCAGGTATTTTCTTAATTCCTTTGCATTTTATATCATAGGTTTGCTTGTTTAAATCTATAATGACCAGTACTTTTCTGAAATCGAGGCACTGTGGTCTATATTTTAAAGATACATGGATGATGAATACTTCCGTTCTCTTTGAAATGAAGCATAATGGCAGTTGTCAACATTAGTAAAAAAACTGCACATCAAGTAATCAGTGCATTAGTTATACATAAGCAATGATGCATGACATTCTTAGAACTTTCTTCTAATACATGCATGCATCTTCAAAGTTAAAAGAAAAGGGACTGAAGAAGAAATATCCAAAGATAAAACCTAAAAAGTATTATTTTTCTTATTTGATGTGAAATAGAGTTGTTCCAAGTGAAATGGATGTGACAGTGTAGGCATTGTGGGATTATTATTTAAATATTATATGTAAAATGAACATAATAATGTATATGAAATGTTATTTTTTGAATCAATGAATTTTATGTATTTGAGTCGATTAATTTTGTGTATTTTATCAATTTTATGACATTATTTGGGATAAAACAATAAGAGTTTAATGACATATTTGCCTATTAAAAATGTTTTGACTAAAAATTAATAATCGTTGCTAATCCCTTGCTAATTAGCAAGGGTTTACCGATGGTTATTTATAAGTAATAATTTTTGAAATATATGTATCCGTCATTGATCCCTTGCTAATTTGCAAGGGTTTAGTGATGGTTATTTATAAATAATAATTTCTAAAATATATGTATCCGTCGCTAATCTCTTGCTAATTAGCAAGTTTTTACCGACGGTTATTTATAAACAATAATTTTTTAAAAATACGTATTCGTCGCTTAAACGTCGGTAAATAAATTTTAGTTAATTCAAAATTAAAATTTCATTTTGAGAAAAAGACGGAAAATGGTCGGAGAACTCACACTAAAATCTGTCGCAATTTTTTGACACAAACACCTTCTTGAAATTTACCGACCACCATGATCCGTCGGTAATCCGTCCCTAAGCCCTAATAGCGACGGATTACAACGGATTATTCCGCTGCAAAATCACCTTTTTCTTGTAGTGAAAATTAGTATATAATGTTTATATGTTGTTTGTTGGTTATTTGGATGGATTGGTAAATTATTATCGATTGTTTGTTATTATATATATAGTAGATATAGGTTTGGTAGTTGGATATGCTCGCACATTCTTAGCATATGATACCCTATGCGCTCGCATAATAGCGAATGACGCTTTGTACCATGATATCCCGCCTTGAAGCTGGATTGGTATTATTTGTTTGACTAACATCTGTGGATGCAAGGAAGCAGATTAGTGGTATTCATCTGTATTCCTCAACAATTATATTGTTATTTCCATATATATATAGTAATATATGATGTGTTTGATAGTTTATGATAGATTATTGTGTGTTTTGAATTCTTAAATAACACTAGCCCTTATTTTTGGCATTTAGATACCATATAATGCTTTTGAATATAAAAGAAAATTTAATAGTAAATTTTGAATTCAGGAAATAATTATAAACGATTCAAATGGAAGTTGAATTTCAAATGGGTTTGAAAATATAACTTGTTTTAATGAATAAAACAAGGAATTTGATTTATAGACGATGTTGTGAAATAGTTATCATTGAATAATTTGAAATTGTAAATTCAAGTGTAAATTTGAAGAAAAATTGAAATCGATTCGAAAGGAAACGATGAAATTTTATTCGAAGTTCAGAATGTAATCTGAATATAGATAAATCTAGAGGGATTAATAACTATAAATCGACTATGTCGAATTTTATGATTTATTTTTTAGAAAGAATATTTGAACTTAATTAGTAGAAACTACAATTTAAAATTAAATATTTTAACAAGCTAATATTCAATATTTAAAGTATGAAAATAATTCTATATTTTTATATATAAGTTTTATTTTATAATAAAATAATATTATCTTAAAGTGGAAGTAATAAATGAAAAAGGTTTTATAAAAATAAAATAGAAAGTACTTTTAAGTGTTATAAAATTTATGATTTTAAAATACATTTAAAGAAAAGACGTTGAATATTTTAAGTAGTGTGAAAAGGGAAATGAAGCAAATTGTTCTATAAACGAGGTTTATAATTTATTTGTGTAAATAGATATAATATTGGAATTTGACGAGTAAATTTATATCGATTTTTAAACCAATATTTTTTAAATGGATTTGATGTCAAATGAAATTATAAACCAATTTATAAGTGAGTTTGGGAAAATGATTCAAGGTGAACATGTAATGAAATTTTATAAGTTAAGAGTTTTAATAAATAATTTATAAAATTAAGTAGGCATTTGTAGCATTTTTAGAAATGTTAAAATGACTTGCTTTGTAAGCAGTGTATGGATTTTATAAACAAAGAGAATTTATAAGAAATAAACTTAAAGATTTGGATAAACGAGCCAAAATAGGAACTTTGCTTAATAATGAATTTTATAAATATTAAGTGGATTAAGAACAAAGGTTTATAAATGTCAAATCAAATTTATTTTGATAATTTAACTTGGTTGTTAGAAAATGAAACGTATACACGTTTAAAAATGGATAATTGGTTAGTTGTTATTTTTGAAATGATATTTCAAATTTAAGTTGAAATTATTTTTGGTAAAGTATTTTGAAATGAATTCAGTATCAGAAACATATATTTCAACATTTATTGTTATAATAGGTGTTTTCCATAATAATAGGAAAGCGTGGACTATAACACTATTGTTATGGTAAATGATTTCTGAAAGGGAATGATTTAAGTTGAATATGGAATTTTAACATATATGATATAATTGATATTGATATTAGAGATGGGTAATCTTTGACCATTTTGAAGTTAAAAATGTTATGCAGTCAAGGTCTGAGAGGTAATTTTACCCCAACTTGATTGATTTCATTATTAACTAATAAATAGAAAAGATTCAGTATCGAAGATCAATGTTAAAGTATAGTTAGTTGAATATGGGGTATTTTGGGTTGTCATAACGAAGTTTTATGTAACATTTGTTTAACCCAAGGAAGTGTAGTTAAGAGGTATAATAATAAATATTTTCCTAAATATAGAAATTGAATGGGTTAGTGAAAGTGATTAAATATATGGAAATGTTCTGTAATAAGAGATATTTTCTAAGTATCGAAAATAAAGGGTTTTGTGAAATAAGGAAATGTTTCTAGGTTTCGTGAGAGGCCATAGCAGTTTGAAAAATATCTGGGTAAAGATATTGATAATGAAAGTTGGGAAATGGTTTAATTAATTAAATGTGAATTGAAAAGGGCTCGGTGATTGTTTGGTGCTTAATTAACGGTACTTCCATTTGAAAATAAGCTCTTTGGTTGAATGTTTGTTTTTTTATAGTTAAATAACTGTTCATCGAAGTATTGGCCAGTTTAATACTATCGTTGTCCGTACAAAGAGACTGAGATCAAATTTATTATCTGAAAACCACTCCGTATAGGCATAAACATTGTGAATTATATTATATTGAAAATAATCGAAAACGGAGTAAAGTGCAAGGGTTATTTCTGTTATTCCTAGGTAGAAATTGCCTAAGATGGATAAATAGAAAGTAATGCCTTCGGTTTCATTCATTCCCGGAACGAGCTTGTATGGACGAATGTCTAATAGTGTATTTTCAATAATTACGTACATTGGATTTTACAAGTATACCGAGTATGGTGGCGAAGAAGGCAACTTCTTTAAGCTTAACACCCAGAGTATATTTGTGTAAGTCAATTAGTGATTGACAGATCTGACAATGTGGCATTCAAAGTTGAATGCTGTGATGACCCAAAAATTCTCACCTTTCGAATCGACTGTAAATCGCATAAGTTCGATCCAAACGGAAAAAATCCTCGAGTCGCTTGGGATTCCGACTGATAAGAACTGAAACAAACAACATTTTTCATTATCGTTACAATAATTTTACATCAGAGTATATTAATTTATACAATACAAAACATAATAAATATATCGGAGTATAACAAATATAAATACACAGCGGAAGAAATAAAATGTTTTGGATACAACTTTAAGCTTCAATCCAGCACCTACTATAAAATATCTGCAAAACCAAAACTACTAGCTACTCATGTGGAAAATATGGATACCCAAAGTATAGGTGGTAAACAATAAACTCTGAGTCAGTCATGGGACTGGTGTGAGAACTAAAACAGTTATTAATCTTTATTTTAAAGTTAGGTAAATCATAAGACCACGCCGTATAACACGGAATGGGTTTTCCCTACATGAATACCAATCATAAATAACTCGCAATGCTTTTTGAAAATGAAGCTATTATAAGACTCAAGTCCCATCTCACATTGCAATGCAAACCAGAGGAAACAATTTTACCTTATAATAGCCAAACATGTTTAATACGTTTGTAACAAAAAACATTTTTGATATTATTACTAGTGCATAGTGTGGAAATTACTTTCACGAATAAACGTATCAATCTCAGACAGCATAATGCCTCATCTCATTATGTCACCATATAAGTATACAACTGAAAGCACAAAGCTCGTATTTGAAGTTGGATTCCATCAATGAACCAATGCAAAGGGCCTTCCTTAATCGCATTCAGAACACTCTTGCAAATGTCCCAGGAGTCAACCCGTGAGTCCTTCGGAGTGGTAGAGCCGACCAGCACTAAATGGCTGATTGAAATCTTTCCTGAACATAACGTTCCCGCAGTCGTATTTGACCGTCATCCTAGTCGTATTTGACCATCATTCGAGGCGCCTCTCCATCATCCACATAAGTAAACCTGCCTGGGCTCCATACATTGACATCACTATCTAGCTAGATGGAAATATTAGCCCATATCTATGTGGTCCATCATCGTGTTTCATCTTATTCCGAGGTATAAGGCCCTAGAGCCATGTCCACAAAGCCCTGCTTTTCAACGACAACTTTGATCTATCTGCCCGCAACACTTAGCACGCCACATTGTCAATTCACAACATATAATCGGTGTCTATTAATATATGTATAACCCTCTGAATACCAGAAGCATCCGAGGAGGGTGTTAAGCAAAAGAATAAATTCTCTACGACCAACTGATATAACATCAATAGAAACCGATTGATTATGTTGTAAAATAGTAAAGTGCAATGTCATACACACATCCATTCACGAGTTTGTTCTGTGTTTGAACGAAACCGAAGAACTTTATTCCTCTCCCAATTAAGGTGAGAGACCCTTGTACATCTGGACAATCAACAAGTATGTATTGACAACTGCCACTTAAAACCTCATCTTGGGTGCACATCCCAATCGAGACATCAACAATTAATCCAAATGATGTGAAGATCTCCGTTCTTCAACCACCATCTTTAAGTATTTTTAATACTCATCGTATAGTTACTCAGAATGAGCCGAAACTCAGTCATTTTGAATAACTATTGCATCTTTCAAATCAATTAAGATATACAAGATGTCCTAAATCTTTCAAACCAATTTTGATATGTAAACATATCATGAGTCTCATCCCTTTCAGAATATTCATTCACTCAAATCATCATTTACATCGGGAATTACTCCCATTTAAATCTTATTAAGATTTACATCATTTAAACCATTGTTTAAATCTTTCCTCGGAAACCGTTCCAATAAATTATAAAAATCTTATTTCATAGCTTTAAATCAAATCAAGTTTTTTGAGACTTATCGGAATTATCGAACCTTATAAAGATAAATTCTTGAATCGTTATCCCATTCCCATCCTATTCATCTTATGGAGTAAAACTGGTGGTACTCCGTATCTAGCATCCCCCGTTTTCGGTAATTTACTTACCTTCTTTCATTTTAAATCTAGTTAAAGATTTCACTTCGACTAATCTTGGAAAATAATATTTTTCTTTACATGGGATAGAGAGCACACGTTATTTAAAACGTCATTCACGACAAACCCATCATACTTCCATTAGAAATGGATTCTCCACGGAAATCGTATAAGTTTATAATCGATATAAATTCTTGCATCGGGTTAATACTATTAGCATAATAACGACAAAGCCTTTTAAATTCCTCGAATAGTACCCGTCTTCATCAACAGAGACTAACCTCGATTATCACTAAATCGACTTCCATTCAATTCCAATTAAATTTATTAATTGGAAAACCCAACTTTTGGAAAATTTCATTAATCTTAATCTAATGTTTTATTCCATAATTTCATTTCAACTAGGTTAAAGAAAAGGGTTATTGAAGACATTATTTGTAACACCCCACGTCCGTTAGTGTCACTCACAAAGAGAATGCACTAAGTTATGTGGAGCGTTTACGGTAAAAGATGCAGATAAATTACAAGACAGACAGAAATTAAACAGCGGAAAATAAAACTTTGCTTTATTGATAAAATAGTTTGTACAAAGATTTCTTTACAATATCAGAGTGTCCTCTGTCTTACAGAATAAAGAAGCATAAAAATACATTTATATTCCCCAATGTAGCAAGAACCAGCCATAGCATCTGAAAAGAGAATCCAAGCAAAACTTCGACAAATCTTCAAGCTGGGAAAGAGTGACAGTCCAACTTAACCTGAGCTATACTACTCCCTCCTCTACTACCTGGGGGGGAGAACAGAAGAAAAGAAGACGAAAGAAAAATAGAGTCAGACATAAAGCCTGAGTAAGTTCAGTAACTTCTAACATGTGAACATGGAAAAACAAAACGACATGAATTAACTGAATACAAGATTACACTATGACGATAGGGTCAACAAGATTAGACAAGGTAATCACAAGATATGCTAAGATAAGATAAACTGGATACGCTCTAATACTTTCGCTGCTTCGCTATTTCCTTGTTACACTGGTTTCTATATCTCTGCACCACCTAACTAGTGTTCCAACTAGTAACGATAACGTGATCCCAACCCCTGTAGTTTCCATTGCCTTCAGGCATACATTTATTATTTATTACCTAGATCTAATCTAGGGTTTTCTATCAAGTGCTTTCTAGATTTAACTAGAGTTTACGCTATCTGCTGAACGCTTCTCGAGTTCAGGGTTTATGCCACCTAGTCCAACTACGGATTACGCTACCTGTCGAAAGATGCCCCCAAGTCTAGGACACACTACCTAGAGTGGTATATGTTCCTATACTTCCCCACGCATGTATCGCGAATCGTTATCGCTTGTCTAGATGCACATGTCCTGTAATGTGCGGTCCGAGTCATGTGACAGGGCAAATCAAGGAATACAGAACTCGGTCGGGAGCTTTCAGATATCTGCCGATGCAGATGCTAAGGTCTGTTTTTATTCCAGTGGCTATGGCCCACTTGACCCCTCCCTCAACTAATGAAAGGCACACCTTGAAAAATGAGAACTATACGCCGGCCCCCGGTGCCCTACTATCCTATGGCCATCCTCACCCATAACTAGATAGAAAGTATATGGTCTTTTGGAGTTCTCCACCTTTCCGCTTCACGTATCTCGATTGACTGAAGATGGATGGTAGACGACGAGTTGCTATCACGAGGCTACCGTTTTCTCGTCGAATCACGCTGGTCCATCCTAGTCTTTAGGTTGCCATATATTGCAACCAAGGCATACCCCTGGTTCTTCTATGCAGACCTTAACCTCTGTGGGCCCAGGCGGATCATCTGCAGCCTCACAGAGGGATACCAAGAGTACCCTCACGTGCCCTCAAAGCCTCGGGCTTCGTAACCCAATTCGTTGGAGCCTTCTTTTTAATCAGATGGATGTTCGCTCCTCCTCGTGTTATACTACTTAGTTTTGTCAACTAAGGTTTACCACTTAGTTTCCAGAATCGTTGTTTTCTTAACTAAGGTTTACTTAGTTCTCTTTCCTGTCAATTTGGATTGGTTAAGTGTCATAATCAATTCAAGCTAACTTAACCCTTCTCATTTACCTTGTTAAACTGTTTAAGTGTTATCAGTAACTCATGTTGACTTAACCCTACCAAAAACCAAGTTATATTGGTTAAGTATTTATTACTTAACCCTACTCATTCACCCTGTGTTGGTTAAGTGTTCCTTTTTAACTTAACATTGCCCATCTGTTTTAACTAACATGTTATTAATGGTTAAGTATTATCCCTTCACATTTTAGACTTAACCCTATTCCTTTATCACAATCTGATGGTTAAGTGTTCAAGTTACTTAACCCTACGGTCTAGCCCAGCTAACATATCAAATTTGGCTAAGTGTATTAACTTTACTTAACCCCACCTTCTAGCCTAGTTAACATGTTAATTTGGCTAAGTGTATTAACTTTACTTAACCCCTACAAGTCTTGTTTTTCTACCTTGAGTTTGGTTAAGTGTCTTTATGGACTTAGCCCTCCCATTCTAGCTTAACTGTGTTAAGTTGGTTAAGTGTTCCTATGGACTTAACCCTCCCATTCTAGCTTAACTATATGGCCCTAACACCACCCACCAGTCTGGTTATGATGTTGAATTGGTTAAGTGTCTTAGTGAACTTAACCCTACCATTCTTGTTCTAGCTTTAATTAAATAGATTAAAGCCACGACCACTCACATTAGATAGATATTGTTGCGATTACTGGATGTGCCGGTTGGTTCCGGGCAGATTTACATCGCAACTCAGTCTAACCTCGGGTTAGGCCTATTCGTGTTTTCTAGTTCAAAGGGTTTTGATTAATTTTCAAATCAGGTTCTGAAAGTAACCATCCCGTCTGTCGGATCAGTTAGGGATAGGCAGGGAGAGCAGGAAACTTGTATTTTCCAAACCCAAGCCTAGACACTATCATCTCTGTTACCCTAGAACTTTCTGGTGTATTATTAAAAGAGATGTCGTTAAGAAACCTTTAATTTGTCTAAATTTTCATTTTCTCATTTAGGACAAATTCTATATATAAATTATTCCTAATTTGCTTATTTCCTAATTTCTCTTTAAATGCAAATTGTCAACATTCATTCTTATGGCCCATTTTCCCCTCTATATCATATTTATGCTTTTTGGTATGTAAACTATACCAAACTAAGTGTCACTAATCATGATTTTGCTAAACCTGACAATTACTCCCAATTATGGCCAATTTCAAATTTATGCCAATATACTTCTTATGCCAAATTAGCTAGTCCAATTCTGATTTAACATTCTAATTACAGTTCATGTCAAACTAGACTTATTATTCTAGTTCACAATTCATGTAAATGCTAGATTTACAAGTCAATATTAGATTCAAATTACACATCCTATAATTCATGTCAAATTTATCCAATTTGCATTTCTATAAACATGACACAAAACATGTTCCCAATTTATGCCAATTTCCAAGTTTATAACTACGTTTCTAGTAAATTTCATATTTTCCCCAAATTGTATTCCCACCGTTCGTATAATCGTGACTCAGTCTAGATTATAGATAAATCTAGATTCGTAGAAAATAGGGAATGAACCAAAGATGCTATGAAAAAGGATGGTCATAACAACTGGCATAAAAAGGTTTGAATAACGACGTAGGTTCAAGAACATGGGTAGACCTAACTTAATAGGTGAATTCCCAAGGTCTAAAACCAAGAATAGACAGAGTAGGTTCAAGAACAAGGGTAGACCTAACTTAATAGGTAAATTCCCAAGGTCTAAAACCAAAGAAAACTAAGAACAAACAGAATAGATAATCGGGTTTTAGACCCAATTTCATAGTCACAAAACTTAAGCAACACTTTCCTATAGGTGTTTTATCACAATTGTCCTTGTTATGTCATAGGCAATAGTCTATGTTTCCTAATCAAAGGCATAGGCTTGTGTTCATAGTCAAGGAAATAATTCTCATAGTCACAGTCACAGTCATAGGCAATGTTCATAGTCATAGGAAATGTTCATAGTCATATGCAATGTTCATAGTCATAGGCAATGCTCCTAGTCATAGGAAATGTTCATAGTCATAGGCAATGTCCAAAGTCATATGCAAGGCCTAATTGGTCATCGAATCATAACAATTCTTAATTAGGTCCAAAGATATAGGCATAGATTCGAATAGAAAGTTTTGGCATATTCTTTTATTCCTTTAATTTCATGTCACGAACAGAGAAAACGTTCAAATCTAGAAATAACTGACTTATAGAGATTAGATTAGAATAGAAAGGAGGCGTTGCTATGATTCGTGCGACGTTTAGCCTTTAATCCTTATCTTGAAGCTTTGAATCTCGTCTAGACAACTTGAGCAGCATAACCTTGTCTTGGATTTTCGTATTATCTTCTTATTTTTATTTATTTATATATTTTCTCAGAGGCAGCATAAGGATAGAATAGAATTGTGAATAGAGAAGAAGACCAGGGCTGTTTATATAGTGTAGAAGTCAACGAATCTGGTCAGAAGGGCGTCCAAATACAGAGAAACGAATCTGGTTCAGGAAGCTGGAAAAAGAGGGGGGGTCAACTACCCAGTCGACTCCCCAGTCGACTTGGGGGGGGGGGGTCGACTACCCAGTCGACTCCCCAGTCGACCTAGGTCCTGGGCGGGAAATTTCCCGCCCAGCCCGCTTCTGAGTCTGTTTTGAAATTTGAACCTTGCTGAAACTTCCGGAGGCCATATCTTCCTCATATGGACTCCGATTTACGCAAACTCGGACTCGTTTTCATGAAGAATTCCGATATGAACGCAATGGCGCAGACCGTTTCCCTTGATTTTGAATTTAACTTTTAATTCTGCCTTGATTTGTGAATCTTAGCGTTACAGAATCACGGGGTGTTACATTTTCCCCCACTTAAAAGGATTTCGTCCCCGAAATCTTCAAGTTAGGAAGAATGTGTCCTACCATCCAATCACCCATCTACTCAACCATCCAATCACAGGCATTCACTGTCCTTAAAAGATTTCTAATGCTTTCATGTTTATATGCATAGTGTGTGTATATGTTTTTATCTAATGCAAAATTAGGCGGTCTACTGATTCAGTTGACCTCCTTAATGCGAATCATGTCAGTGCCATGCGTCCAATCATGTATGCAAGCATCCCTAGTTATGTAAATACTACATGCGTGCATGGCCATTCATCCATATGCAACATCCATATGATAACATATCAGGCTCAACTTACAAACAAATACATATCTGTAAATGCAATATGAAAGCGTCTGAACTCATCTAGCGCCTAATACGTATGAATATGCATCCATGAGCAACCATTAGCAATCACTTGCAACCACCAACCATAACATGTTTCAAACACATGTTTACATCCATTGGCTTCTACCTAAGGATCGAAGATACGACCTAGGTGATATACTTCGGAAAGAGAGAAACAATTATGCGTAAAGCTCCTACACAAAGAAATCAAGGATGCACCCTTAAGGAAAAGGGTATGTTGCTAGTATCTAGCCTTCTTGAGCTTTACTCCTTTGTATTTTAACTAATTTTACTTCACGATTGTGAAGTTTCCGATCTCCATTTCCAAAATAAACCGATGTCAAACACGGTACCAAGTGTATGTACTAAGATGTTTAGAGGTTTTCTCTCTTATCCACCATGCCATAACCATAAGGGTTGAAAGGTCACTACGTGCTTTTTAGAGTGCCTGTCACAACTATTCATCTCTCACGCAAACCATCCTAGTCGAACTCGACATTCCTCAAGTACAAGCCCCAAAGGCCTAAACCAATATCAGACAAGCACCCAAGGAGTATCTCCTCCGAATTTAGACGATCTACGTGAGATGATATAAGCAAACTCGATAGCTATTCTCAAATCCCTACTAACCAAAAATAAACTGGTCGGACCACCAATTGGATTTGAGACTCTAGTGGGATCTTTCTACTATACAAGTACTATGGTGCAGAGACTCGACTATGGAATTGGATATGAACAAATGCGAAGCGCTAAAACCAAAAGGGAAGAGTACGAACAACAAAACTAGACCCTTCCAACAGAACTTTACTACCTTTCTCCTAGGTATGCTTGGTGGTGAAAGTATGTACTCGCCCTTCTGAAAATCTTGTTCCTCGTTCTTGCCCTTGTCCTTTTAATTATATGCCTTATCCTACCCTAGTAAAAATACTCCCTCTTGTCTTAGGTTTTATAATTTCTTCCTCCTTTGTGAGCTAAACCTACATCCATGAATTCCTCATACTAGGGTTATGCTCCTTAGCCAAACTCCTCATCCTCTTCCGTACGTTGACAAATCTCTCGAAAACTGCTTCCATCGTACGGAAAACCCTATAAGCTTGAAGGAAAACTGGCCGTAGGTGAGACAACTACGGCTATGGATGGAAGCCGGGGCACTACTTCGCCCATCGATGAGGTTACCTCCCAGAAAGCCAGGAGCCCCAGAGACTCAAAAAAAGAAGGAGACAAGAATTCAAATAGAGGAAGAGACGATAGTGCGTATGGCTTTGGGGAATATGTCTTTAAAACTTTTGAAAATGCTTCTTTTAAAACCGTTTTGAAAATAATTTTTCAAATCCTTTATCTGATCTGGTAACCTTCAGCTTTGATACCACGTGTAACACCCCACGTCCGTTAGTGTCACTCACAAAGGGAATGCACTAAGTTCTGTGGAGCGTTTAGGGTAAAAGATGCAGATAAATTACAAGACAGACAGAAATTAAATAGCGGAAAATAAAACTTTGCTTTATTGATAAAATAGTTTGTACAAAGATTTCTTTACAATATCAGAGTGTACTCTGTCTTACAAAATAAAGAAGCATAAAAATACATTTACATTCCCCAATGTAGCAAGAACCAGCCATAACATCTGAAAAGAGAATCCAAGCAAAACTTTGACAAATCTTCAAGCTGGGAAAGAGTGACAGTCCAACTTAACCTGAGCTATACTACTCCCCCCCTCTACTACCTGGGGGGGGGGGGAGAGAACGGAAGAAAAGAAGACGAAAGAAAAACAGAGTCAGACATAAAGCCTGAGTAAGTTCAGTAACTTCTAGCATGTGAACATGGAAAAACAAAATGACATGAATTAACTAAATACAAGATAACACCAAGACGATAGGGTCAACAAGATTAGACAAGGTAATCACAAGATATGATAAGATAAACTGGATATGCTCTAATACTTTCGCTGCTTCGCTATTTCCTTGTTATACTGGTTTCTATATCTCTGCACCACCTAACTAGTGTTCCAACTAGTAACGATAACGTGATCCTAACCCCTGTAGTTTCCATTGCCTTCAGGCATACATTTATTATTTATTACCTAGATCTAATCTAGGGTTTTCTATCAAGTGCTTTCTAGATTTAACTAGAGTTTACGCTATCTGCTGAACGCTTCTCGAGTTCAGGGTTTATGCCACCTAGTCCAACTACGGATTACGCTACCTATCGAACGATGCCCCCAAGTCTAGGACACACTACCTAGAGTGGTATATGTTCCTATACTTCCCCACGCATGTATCGCGAATCGTTATCGCTTGTCTAGATGCACATGTCCTGTAATGTGCAGTCCGAGTCCTGTGACATGGCAAATCAAGGAATACAGAACTCGGTCGGGAGCTTTCAGATATCTGCCGATGCAGATGCTAAGGTCTGTTTTTATTCCAGTGGCTATGGTCCCACTTGGCCCCTCCCTCAACTAATGAAAGGCACACCTTGAAAAATGAGAACTATACGCCGGCCCCTGGTGCCCCACTATCCTATGGCCATCCTCACCCATGACTTGATAGCAAGTATATGGTCTTTTGGAGTTCTCCGCCTTTCCGCTTCACGTATCTCGATTGACTGAAGATGGATGGTAGACGACGAGTTGCTATCACGAGGCTACCGTTTTCTCGCCGAATCACGCTGGTCCATCCTAGTCTTTAGGTTGCCATATATTGCAACCAAGGCATACCCCTGGTTCTTCTATGCAGACCTTAACCTCTGTGGGCCCAGGCGGATCATCTGCAGCCTCACAGAGGGATACCAAGAGTACCCTCACGTCCCCTCAAAGCCTCGGGCTTCGTAACCCAATTCGTTGGAGCCTTCTTTTTAATCAGACGGACGTTCGCTCCTCCTCATGTTATACTACTTAGTTTTGTCAACTAAGGTTTACCACTTAGTTTCCAGAATCGTTGTTTTCTTAACTAAGGTTTACTTAGTTCTCTTTCCCGTCAATTTGGATTGGTTAAGTGTCATAGTCAATTCAAGCTAACTTAACCCTCCTCATTTACCCTGTTAAACTGGCTAAGTGTTATCAGTAACTCATGTTGACTTAACCCTACTACAAACCAAGTTATATTGGTTAAGTATTTATTACTTAACCCTACCCATTCACCCTGTGTTGGTTAAGTGTTCCTTTTTAACTTAACCTTGCCCGTCTGTTTTAACTAACATGTTATTAATGGTTAAGTATTATCCCTTCACGTTTTAGACTTAACCCTATTCCTTTATCACAATCTGATGGTTAAGTGTTCAAGTTACTTAACCCTACGGTCTAGCCCAGCTAACATATCAAATTTGGCTAAGTGTATTAACTTTACTTAACCCCACCTTCTAGCCTAGTTAACATGTTAATTTGGCTAAGTGTATTAACTTTACTTAACCCTACAAGTCTTGTTTTGCTACCTTGAGTTTGGTTAAGTGTCTCTATGGACTTAGCCCTCCCATTCTAGCTTAACTGTGTTAAGTTGGTTAAGTGTTCCTATGGACTTAACCCTCCCATTCTAGCTTAACTATATGGCCCTAACCCCACCCACCAGTCTGGTTATGATGTTGAATTGGTTAAGTGTCTTAGTGAACTTAACCCTACCATTCTTGTTCTAGCTTTAATTAAATAGATTAAAGCCACGACCACTCACATTAGACAGATATTGTTGCGATTGCTGGATGTGCCGGTTGGTTCCGGGCAGATTTACATCGCAACTCAGTCTAACCTCGGGTTGGGCCTATTCGTGTTTTCTAGTTCAAAGGGTTTTGATTAATTTTCAAATCAGGTTCTGAAAGTAACCATCCCGTCTGTCGGATCAGTTAGGGATAGCCAGGGAGAGCAGGAAACTTGTATTTTCCAAACCCAAGCCTAGACACTATCCTCTCTGTCACCCTAGAACTTTCTGGTGTATTATTAAAAGAGATGTCGTTAAGAAACCTTTAATTTGTCTAAATTTGCATTTTCTCATTTAGGACAAATTCTATAAGTAAATTATTCCTAATTTGCTTATTTCCTAATTTCTCTTTTAATGCAAATTGTCAACATTCATTCTTATGGCCCATTTTCCCCTCTATATCATATTTATGCTTTTTGGTATGTAAACTATACCAAACTAAGTGTCACTAATCATGATTTTGCTAAACCTGACAATTACTCCCAATTATGGCCAATTTCAAATTTATGCCAATATACTTCTTATGCCAAATTAGCTAGTCCAATTCTAATTTAACATTCTAATTACAGTTCATGTCAAACTAGACTTATTATTCTAGTTCACAATTCATGTAAATGCTAGATTTACAAGTCAATACTGGATTCAAATTACACATCCTATAATTCATGTCAAATTTATCCAATTTGCATTTCTATAAACATGCCACAAAACATGTTCCCAATTTATGCCAATTTCCAAGTTTATAACTACATTTCTAGTAAATTTCATATTTTCCCCAAATCGTATTCCACCGTTCGTATAATCGTGACTCAGTCTAGATTATAGATAAATCTAGATTCGTAGAAAATAGGGAATGAACCAAAGATGCTATTAAAAAGGATGGTCATAATAACTGGCATAAAAATGTTTGAATAACGACGTAGGTTCAAGAACATGGGTAGACATAACTTAATAGGTAAATTCCCAAGGTCTAAAACCAAGAATAGACAGAGTAGGTTCAAGAACCAGGGTAGACCTAACTTAATAGGTAAATTCCCAAGATCTAAAACCAAAGAAAACTAAGAACAAACAAAATAGATAATCGGGTTTTAGACCCAATTTCATAGTCACAAAACTTAAGCAACACTTTCCTATAGGTGTTTTATCACAGTTGTCCTTGTTATGTCATAGGCAATAGTCTATGTTTCCTAATCAAAGGCATAGGCTTGTGTTCATAGTCAAGGAAATAATTCTCATAGTCACAGTCACAGTCATAGGGAATGTTCATAGTCGTAGGAAATGTTCATAGTTATAGGAAATGTTCATAGTCATAGGCAATGCTCATAGTCATAGGAAATGTTCATAGTCATAGGCAATGTCCAAAGTCATAGGCAAGGCCTAATTAGTCATCGAATCATAACAGTTCTTAATTAGGTCCAAAGATATAGGCATAGATTCGAATAGAAAGATTTGGCATATTCTTTTATTCCTTTAATTTCATGTCACGAACAGAGAAAACGTTCAAATCTAGAAATAACTGACTTACAGAGATTAGATTAGAATAGAAAGGAGGCGTTGCTATGATTCGTGCGACGTTTAGCCTTTAATCCTTATCTTGAAGCTTTGAATCTCGTCTAGACAACTTGAGCAGCATAACCTTGTCTTGGATTTTCGTATTATCTTCTTATTTTTATTTATTTATATATTTTCTCAGAGGTAGCATAAGGATAGAAAAGAATTGTGAATAGAGAAGAAGACCAGGGCTGTTTATATAGTGTAGAAGTCAACAAATCTGGTCAGAAGGGCGTCCAAATACAGAGAAACGAATCTGGTTCAGGAAGCTGGAAAAAGAGGGGGGGTCGACTACCCAGTCGACTCCCCAGTCGACCTGGGTCCTGGGCGGGAAATTTCCCGCCCAGCCCGCTTCTGAGTCTGTTTTGAAATTTGAACCTTGCTGAAACTTCCGGAGGCCATATCTTCCTCATACGGACTCCGATTTACGCAAACTCGGACTCGTTTTCATGTAGAATTCCGATACGAACGCAATGGCGCAGCCCGTTTCCCTTGATTTTGATTTTAACTTTTAATTCTGCCTTGATTTGTGAATCTTAGCGTTACAGAATCACGGGGTGTTACATTATTCACAACAAACCCCAAATTCAATTGATATCAAATATAAGAATGCAAACAGAATTTAGATCAACTTATATTCAACACTAATTCTCGTAATTAATGAATACCATAAGGACGATGTAAAATATTATGACAACCGCCCTGTACCAGTCGACACCCAACGAGTTGCGCTGTGACTGTGCCCGACTAATACAGAACGATCGCCAAGGATTGAAGTAAGGAAGCCCATATAACCTGTCGTATGTCTCATAGCACGTGGAAAAAATATAATAACAACATAAGTTATGATATAAAACAGGCGAGACAGTGTATGCGCTGAAAACTGAATCATAAATATCAGAGTAGTAGAATCATATTAACAGCAAAATATCTAATAAGTCATAAGTACATCTCCAAAATATTGTCTCTAAACAAGATGCACTACTAATGCCCAAAGCAGTGATCCATAAAAGCAATAGGGATAAGAGTGTGTGTGTGTGTGTGTATAGTGCATAGAAGCCTCCTACTCGTCTCCGACCAGTTACTCGAGCACACTAACCTGTCTCTAGTCTTCTCATTTAAGAGCACCCATTGTAATAAGAAGCAATGCATAAAACTCCAGGTCAGACAAAGTCTGGTGTGAGCGATAGTAATGTTAATCGCTAAATAAGATATACAATAGGTATGAAGAGTCATACCTGACCTGGCCCTACATCCAAAGAGTTAGCACGAATAATCATGCAATATAATATACGGAAATCAAGAAACTAAGTATAAGTGGAAGTATGTTTCATAGTTGTAGCAATCATCCAATCATAGCAAACATCCTCAAGTTCACTCACTCAGTGTACTGACCATACAATATTCGATACTTTGGACGTCAAATCAACCGAGACACTGGCTGACCCTACCACATGAGCTCCACCTGTTTATCGCTATGCCCTACTGCATGAGCTATAGCTGTAAACCCTACCCAGTCCACACCGCATTGGCTCTAGGTCCAATCAGTCCACACCGCATTGGCTCTGATTTGTTCTTGTGTCACTCTCTCAATGACGTACCGAGGTTACGAATATCAATATCTCTGTTAAAAATGTTCCCGCAGCAAAGTCCAATTTAGAAGTCACCCCGATGGTTCCCATCTGGACCCTTGGTGGTAACTTCTTATTTAGACTTTTTTGCATCTCTGGTTTAAATAGTCATATTGGAGTTGGTCTTCTAAAGAGTCTAATTGCTATCAAGAAGTAATGCAATGCCATACGTACCTATTCCCTTTTGCATATTCTTAGATAGGATAAGTTCCAAATAGAATAATTCCGGATAGGAAAGTCCGATAAAGAGAATTAGGATAGGAAAGTCTCAATTTGATGCTTCGAATCTAACAACATTCGATTCGATGTGCCCAGAACTAATTAGATCCGGGCTTCACAAATCAAATCCAAATTAACTCAGACTTATGTATGTGTCATAACTTGAATTATAAGAACCTAAATGCTAATCTACTCAAATTAGTATATAAGAACACTATTACTCACCTAAATTACCCCAAAAAGGTTAGATCCAAAAATGATGGTATTTGGCCTGGATTTCAACACGTCACAATAGCTTTTGTCTTGATTTTCACTTAATTTAGGTAGTTGGATACTAAATGGTGGATTAGTGGTGATAGAAGCCATAAGTGGCTTGTGTAGAAGCTTTTTGAAAGTTGCAAAAAATTGATAGGAAGATTTGCAAGTGAACTCTCTATGTATAAAGAAACAAAGCTTCTTTGAGAAACTACTAATGCTTTGGCTTCCAGAGAAGCTATTAAGGATTAGCTTCCTTAAGAAGCCACTATTTGGCTTCCATGAGAATCTTCTAAAGATTGGCTTCTTTGAGAAGCCACTTTTGGTTTCTAAGAGAAGCCACTAATGGTTGGCTTCCTTGAGAAGCCATCCTTGACTTCCAAGAGAAGCCATTAAAGATTGGCTTCTCAAGGAAGCCACTCAAGAAGCCACTAAATATTGGCTTCCTTGAAAAGCCACCTTTGGCTTCCAAGGAAAGCCACTAAAGATTGGCTTCCATGAGAAGCCACCTTTGGATTCCAAGGGAAGCCACTAAAGATGGCTTCCTTAAAAAGCCACTAAAATATTGGCTTCCTTGAGAAGTCACCTTTAGCTTCTTAAAGAAGCTACTAAAGAGAGGCTTCCTCAAGAAGCCTCCAAGATTGGCTTCCTTAATATGCCACCGTTGGCTTCCAAGAGAAGCCACTAAAGATTGGCTTCCTTGAGAAGCCACCTTTAGCTTCTAAGAGAAGCCACTAAAGGTTGGCTTCCTCAAGAAGCCACCGGTCAATAGTTATGCACGAAACAAGGCTCCCTATAAGAAACTGGTTAAATTAAAATTTGATGAAAATGGTAAATGTAGGAGATGAATCTATCAGTCATTTCCCAAAGTTATACAGTCATACGACCTCATATGAAAATAACAAAATATTCTATGGTCTTTCGGTGCGTAGAATAAGGGGTCGTTACATTCTCATACCTTTAAGAAATTTTGCCCCCGAAATTCCTTAAACAACAAATAATATTGTCCTGCATGCCTATCAATCATACATAAGGGATTAAGCATACATAGAAAATAATTTAGACCTATCCTAGCAAGCAGGATACTAAGCGGAAAAGCTGATGATATCACAAATGGAATTTTTAAGAGTGATATTAAAACATACCAAGCAAAGAGCTCTGGATAAGACATCCTCATGCTCTCCTTCGTCTCCCAAGTACAATCACTCTCATTTTCACACCACGGAACCTTCACAAGCTTCACTTTTTCCTCCTAATCTTTTTAGTATCATGTCCATTGATACGAATTGGTCTGCAAGCCATAGTTGTTTCTGGTTCCATCTCTCTTCCAATTGATCAGGTGAGATAGTGGTATTGGAATCGTGCACAAACTTTCTCAAATGGGAAACACGAAATACATTATGTACTTCAGCCATCTTTTGAGGTAACTCAACTTTATATGCCAATTTTCCAACCCGCTTAAGGACTGGAAATGTACCAACAAATCTTGGTGCCAATTTCCCTTTGCAGCCAAATCGAATCACATTTCTCAAAGGAGAAATCTTGACAAACACCAAGTCACCAATGGAGAATTCCAAGTCTCCCCGTCTCTAATGGGCGTAGCTCTTCTGCCTATCTTGGGCCGCTTCCATTCGTTGCCGAATGATTTCAATCTTTTCTAAAGTTTCTCTAACCATATCTGACCCAAGTATGAGTTTTTCACCAGCTTCCAACCAACAAGATGGAGCGTTGCACGGTCTCCCATATAAGGCTTCATATGGATTCATGCCAATGCCTGACTAATAATTATTATTATATGCAAATTCAACTAAATGTAAATGGTCATCCCATGAACCTCCAAAATTTAGAATGAACGCTCTCAAGAGATTCTCTAATATACGGTTCACCCTTTCTATCTGACCATCGGTTTAAGGATGGCATGCGGTATTGAGATGTAACTCTGACCCCAAAGCTTCTTGCAAGCTCTTCCAGAATCCACTAGTAAATAACGGATCACAATCACTTACAATTCCTTTTGGTACTCCATGGAATCACACAACCCATTTCACATATAATTCTTCTAACTTAGCTGATGTTATGTTTGACTTGACAGGTATAGACCTGGCACTCTTGGTCAACCTATCCACAATGACCCAAATACTATCATGACCCGCACGAGTCCTAGGAAAACCATCAATAAAATCCATCGAAACCTGTTCCCATTTCCACTCGGGAACTTCTAAAGGTTGCAACAAGCCACTGGGCTTCTTCTGCTCAGCTTTAACCAATTGGAAATTTATGAACTTAGAGATAAAATTCCCAATGTCCTTCTTCATGCCCTCCCAGTAGTATGCCTTCCTCATGTCTTTATACATTTGGTTACCACCAGGATGTATGGTTAACTTTGAGTGATGACACTCTTTAAGTACCTCATCCCTTAATCCATCGACGTCAGGTACAGCCATTCTCCCACCTTTCCAAAGCCAACCATTATGGACGAGTTTGTACATGCCCTTAACCTCATCATCTATACCAGCTTCCACTTTGGTGATGGTCTCCAATAACCGGGGATCGCTTCTCTGACTAAAGATGATCCGTTCTACCAAAGTTGGTTTAATTATTAGGCTTGCCAACAAACCTGGTCTAATTCACATCTTAGTCTGAAGTTATAACCAGCAATAAACTATAATTGCTTCCATTCCCGAAACATAGTTCCCAAACTTGGATGTTTCCTACTCAATGCATCTGCGACCGCGTTACCCTTTCCCGATGTGTATGCGATATTAAAATCATAGGAAGCTAGAAATTCCAGCCATCGTTGTTGACGGAGATTTAAGTCTTTCTAAGGGAAAAATACTTCAATGATTTATGGTCAGTAAACAACTCAAATCTTTCTCCCAAAAGATAATTCCTCTACATCCTTAATGTGAAAACAATTGCCGCCAATTCCAAATCATGCATGGCGTACCTCTTTTCAAGTGGTTTTAGTTGCCGACTAGCATAGGCGACAACTTTACCCCCTTGCGTCAATACTACACCAGTCCGGTACCACAAGCATCGGTATATACCGTCATCTCCTTATTTCCTTTTGGAATAACTAACACCGGGGCACATGTTAACTTTTCCTTTAAGCTCTTAAATGCGTACTCGCATCTTGCATACCAGATAAAGGACTGATTCTTTTTAGTCAATTGAGTTAACGGTGCTGCTACTTTGGAGAAGTCCTAGATAAACTTACATAATATCTAACTAGTCCTAAGAAACTTCTCACATCAGTTGCACTTTTAGGCGTGGCCAATGTTGTACTGTCGCCACCTTCATAGGGTCCATGATAATACCATTTTCAAAAGAAAAAAAACATGTCCTAAGAACTTCTCTTCCCTCCCCCAGAAATGACATTTAGAAAATTTAGCCTTTTGCTGGTGTTTCCTTAGCACCTCCATCACAATTCTCAAATGCACCTTGTGTTCTTCTTCTGTCCGTGAGTAGACCAGTATATCATCAATGAACACAAGCACGAACTTATTTAATCGATCTTTAACGACACGATTCATGAGATCCGTGAAATATGCCGGTGCGTGTGTCAATCTGAATGACATGACCAACCACTCATAGAAACCAGATGGTGTTCGAAATGCTGTCTTAGATACACTTTCCTCTGCTACCCATAGTTAATGTAATCCTGTTGCAAGGTCAAGTCGAGAAAATATATGTGCACCATTCAACTGATCAAACAGATCGTCTATCCGAGGAAGAGGATACTTGTTCTTTCTTGTCACTTTGTTTAGCTCTCAGCAATCTGCACACAATTGAAGGGAACCATCCACCTTTTGTGGCGAATATAACAGGTGCTCCCAACTCAGAAATACTTCTCCGGATAAACCCCTTCTTCAAGAGGTCACCCACTTGCACCTCGAGCTCTCGCTTCTCTTTTGGTGCCATTCGTAGAAGAGGCATTACTATAGGTCTTTCATCTTTCACTAAATCAATACAAAACTCAATCTCTCGATGTGGTGGGAGTCCGGCTACTTATTCGAAAATGTTCGAATATTTTCCAGCAATAGGCACACCAAATAACTCATCGTACGGGATGTCGAGGGAATATAGAAAACTAGCCATCACTCGTTACGAGGTAAACATCCCAACACTACCCTCCGCCCATCATCCGTCCCAATGGTCACCGAATACCTTTCACAATCTATCACCACCCCATACCTTTGGAGCCAATCGACTCTGAGGATAATACCAAACCCAGCAAAGCCCAAAACAAAACAATCACAAGCAAACATGCATCCATGACTCGATAAGACCAACCCACGACAAATCATGCAAAGGTTAGTAGAGCCACCAATTGGGTTTGTGTAACACCCCGAATTTTCTGAGAATATTAAAATTAACAAATTCAAGAACACTTAATTTTTAGAAGAAGAATTAAGTGAAATGGGTTGCGCTATTACGTTCGTCTCAAAATTTTGGTCAAGATAGACATTTGGTTTGCATAAAACAGATACCTTATGAAGAAGTTATTAAGCCTTGAAGTTTGTATGCATATGAGAAAAAAAATATAGATATATATAAATTAAATAAATAAATATGCAAAAAAGTTCAAAACAGCAAATCGAGAGGGGAATAACCGAACCGACCCATTTTTGAGGTCGACCCAAGCCCCGCTGGGTCGACTAGGGGTTGATTCAGGGTGTTTGGCTGTCAACCCATGGGCCGATTCGCTCTAAGGTAGATGTGGCATCTGAATGGTTCTGATGGTTCATGGTTAATCTAATGGTCCTAAAACACTCTCTACAACTATATAAGGACCCTAGAGGATTAATCAATATCAAGTTAGAGTTCTTCAACAACTTCAAGCAATTCGATTATCTTTTCTAATCCAAACGCTGTAAGTTCACGATTACTTTCAGATTTAGACAACCAATTATAGTATGGACATGGAATAAAATGAATTTGGACCTATGCCTGATTTTCTATTTGGATCTATTCTTAGCCTTTGTGAATTTATGACTTTGGGTTGCTTCTTATCGATCCACTCGAACCTTTACAAGTTGTTGAACCTAGTTTATTATTCAAGCCTTTCATGTCCATAATATTGTTCATAATCAGATCTATATTCCTACAATGATTCTATATCAGTTTATTCAGTTATGCTGTAATTCTATTATATCTGTAATTCTTGTGTTTTGGGACTATCATCTTGTACCAGTTCTTATGCCTATCATTGTCATATTATTCCTATTTGTTCCTTTTTATTTGTGAATCTAGATTGACGTATAATCTAGGTTGAATCGCGATATACGTATGATGGGAATACGGGGAAGGTTTAGATTATTGGGGCATAAACATGAAATTGACAATATTGGCATAACATGGTTGGGGAAAGTAACCGAACATAACATATTTGGTAAAATGGTTGGGCAAAACTTGTAATTGACATTGGGGCATTGTTATCATTATAACTGCAAGTTTGGGTTAATTGGCTTGTAAACCAAGTTTTGGTCATACACTGTAAACTAGAATATTAAAACTAGATTGGGCTTAACTATTGATTTGGAACACCAAATATATGACATAGTGATTTTGGGAATGATATTATTGCAAGTTTGGGGAGACGGGGTATAGCCTATTTTGATTAATAACTTGAAATTGGAATTTGTTGGGCATAACTTGAGAAACGGGATCATGACTAGTTTTGGTGGATTTGGGTAATTAGCATGAAAACGATATAATTGGTATGCCATTAATTACGAACATGATTTAGAAGGGAAGTGGGCCATGACAATAATTGATTTATAATTTACATATAAATATGGAGGACAAACATGAAAATTACATGGCACAGATTGGTTCATGAAATGGTATATTTAGTATACCATTAATTATGAGCATAATTAAAAGGATAATTATGGCATAATTAAATTGGGAATAATTTACATATGGAATTTGTCATAAATAAGAAATATGTAAATTGTAGGAAAGATGAATATGCCTAACCCGATGTTAGATTGAGTTGTGGTGTAAAACTGCCCGGAACCGCCCGGAACCGCCCGGCTGTCAGTAACCACGACAATACATATCTAATGTAGGAAGTTAGGGCATTGAGCCCAATAAGAACCCGAGGTTAGATTGAGTTGCGGTGTAAAACTTCCCGAAACCGACCGGCACATCCAGTGACCGCAACAATGCCTGTCTAATGTGAGTGGTTAGTGCTTTAATGAATGAATTAATGCTATTGACACATGCTAAGTATGGGAGGGTTAGGTTAATTGATACTTAACCAATATGACATATGGGTGGGTTAAGTTAAACACGAATGGACAAAGGACACCTAACCAACAAGACATGATATAGGGTAGGGTTAAGTTAACTAAGGGAACACTTAACCGTTATAACATGTTAACTAAACAGATGGTAGGGTTAAGTTAACTAAGGCAACACTTAACCGTTATAGCATGTTAATTAAGCAGATGATAGGGTTAAGTTAACTAAAGTAACACTTAACCAAAATATATAATGACTTGTGGTAGGGTTAGGTAGCACAAGAGGATACACTTAACCAATATATAATGACATGTGGTGGGGTTAAGTAATACAAGAGGAAAACACTTTACTAATTATATAACACGATGTATAGGAAGGGTTAAGTTAACACGAGAGGGCAACAGTTAACCAATATAACATGATTTGAGGTAGGGTTAAGTTAACACCAGAAGGAAACACTTAACCAACATGACAAGACGAGTGGGTGGGTTAAGTTTACTTGAATTGATTAATGACACTTGACTTGTTGAACGAATGGGGATAAGTTAAATGGGAAATACTTAACCAATATAACCTGATGAATGAACAGGGTTAAGTTAATAAATCACACTTAACCAATCCAACATGATAAGTGAGAAAGGTTAAGTTAACAAGAAACACTTAACCAACATGACATGATGAATGGGTGGGTTAAGTTAACATGAATGGACAACACTTAACCAATACGACATAATGTACGGGAGGGTTAAGTACTTATCGGGTTGGTGGGTAATATTAGTACATATAGGCCCACAAAACTTAACCGTTAAATAAATATGCTTGAATCGATGGGAGGGTTAAGTACATCTCGTGTAGATGGGTAATATTAGTACATATAGGCCCACAAAACTTAACCATTAAATAAACATGCTTGAATCGGTGGGAGGGTTAAGTACATATCGGGTTGATGGGTAATATTAGTAAATATAGGCCCACAAACTTAACCAGTAGGAAACCCTAGTAACGGGGACCCATTTCAGCAGTAATCCACATAGATGTATCATGGTACCCTGAAACTTGGCAGGGTGGGGCACGATTACTGGGTTGATTGTAAGCGGTCAAAACAGCGGCAGGGGGTACGTCAGTGTAGGTTCCGACGGTTTACGGGCGTGCACGTACTCCGGAGTGGGAAAAAGAAGGCACTGGGTACCAGTAGTTATACGCTATGCATCTTGAATCGTGTTGGGTTGTTATCATAAGGATTGATACACCTTCTGGTGGGACTAGCACAGGGTATCTACACGCAAGAGAGGGCCGATTGACACAGAGACATGGAACGTTAATGCAAGTAAGGAGTCGATCGATAGGGTAGTAAGGGTACATCTGACATCTCTATGGCAATTAGGCTGACTGAGGTGGAATCCTCATAATAGATGTACACCTGAAGGCTACCATAATTGCGGAGATTCGGATTACGTTGTAATATTATCCTTTATACAGATTACAAGTTGGGACACTCGTTAGGTGGAAGAGATATAGAAATCATAATAACAGGGTAGTAGCGAAGCAGAGAATAGTTAACATGCGATGTTATACTTAGTTTATCTTGCCTATTGCTTATCCTGTGTATCCTATGTTCCTTATCATCATGCTTATGTCTTTATTCATGTTAATTCATGTCATGTTGTTCTTGCTTGTTCATATGCTGAAAGTAGCTGGATTTACCAGACTTATGTCTGACCTAGTTTTGTTTCGCCTCTTTTCTTCCATCCCCCCAGGTTCTCAGGGAGGAAATGTTACCACTTAGCTCAATTTTCTTTTCAAGCTCGAAGATAGTCGATGTTTTGCTTTGAACCCTCTCTTCCACTGCTATGGCTGGTTCATACTAGGAATATCATTGTTATTTTTATGCTTCTTTTATACTTGGAAGTTTTTAAATCAAGACAGAAGTTCTATGTATTACTTTTAGTATGATTGAGACAACTATTGTAAAAGCTTGACTGAACCACATTGTTAATAAAATGACTTTATTTTTCGCTATTTTATATGTCCGTCTTGTAATTTATCTGCATCTTTTACCTATAATGCTCCACCGAAGTTGAGGCATTCCCTTTGTGAGTGACCTTCATGGAGGTGGGGTGTTTCACTTGGTATCAGAGCTGAAGGTTACCAGATCAGATAAAAAATTTGAAAAATTATTTTCAAAACGGTTTTAAAAGAAGAATTTTCAAAAGAAAAGTTTTGTTTTAAAGGCGTATTTCCCAAAGCCATATGCACTATCTTTTGATCCTCTGTTTGAATCCTTGTTTCCTTCTTTCTTGAGTCTCTGTGGCTCCTGGCTTTCTGGGAGGTAACCTCATCGAGGCATGGTTCCGTAGGCTCAATGAGACTACGACACTTGTCAAAGGGCAAACAAGTGCCCAACTTCCATCTATAGCCGTAGTAGTTTCACCTGCGGCTAATTTTCTTTCAAGTTTTGTAGGATTCTCCGTGCGATGGAGGCAGCTTTCGGGAGACCTGTCAACAAGTTACACAAGGATGGCAAAGATGAGAATGAGGGAGTTTAGCTAAGGAGCACAACACAAGGATAAAGAACTTGGTTCACAAAGGAAGGGAGGAAAGAATAGTAAAACCTAAAACAAGAGGAAGTATATTTATTTTGGTATAACGGGTCGTATAATTAAGGGCAAGGGCAAGAACAAAAGACAGGATTTTCCGAAAGGCAAGTGCATGCTCTCACCACCAGCATACCTGAGAGAGAGAGAGATAGTAAGGTTTCTGTTGAAAAGAGTAGTTTTTCTTCTTGATCATCCTGCTATTACTCTTTTTGATTTTTGCGCTTTGCATTCGTTTATATCTGCTTCCATAGTTGAGTCTCTGCACCCTAGAGCTTGTATAATAGAGGATCCCATTATTATCTTAAGTCCAATTTGTGGTTCGGCTCACTTATCTTTGGTTTGTAAGGATTTGAGATACTTATGTTTTTGGTTTCATGGGCTATGGGTTGATTCTAGGCATGGATTAGTTAGCTAGTAATTATGAAAGGAGGGTAGTTAGACTTCCGACTTGCCTCGGGAATACCCTCAAAATTTCATGCGTCCTAAGGGATCAGTTTGTCTTATCTACCTAGAATCACTTTATGTATTTATCGAGGGTTTTCGATCCGTTATAGAAGTCCATGAGTACACAGATGTTTTTGATTAAGGTTAGGAGTTTTTCCCCTAAAAACTCGAGATAGACTTCCGCATATATCCAGTTGACAATACAAAGCCAGTTATGCGATCAACGATAGTTTTGGAGCAAGATTGGCGAGGATAGCCAGAGTCGGTTAAGTGCTCAATTGTTTGGTTGTTTTACTAGTATCATCTCACATAAATTGTCCAAATTCGGAGGAGGTATTCCTTGGGTGCTTGTCTGATATTGGTTTAGGCCTTTGGGACTTGTACTTGAGGGATGCCATGTTCGACTAGGATGGTTTGCATGAGAGATATCGACCCTCAGATTTGTGACATGAGGGATAAGCTAAGTAAAAGAGAGACCTTCAATCATCTTAGTATATACACTTGGTATCATGGTTAACTTCTGTTTATCTTGGAAAGATAGTTCGACAACATTGGATACCCTCTAGCATAGTAAATGATCGAGGTCCTATCTTTACTGGTGGGTTTTGGAAATGAAGGTCAAGAAGCTTCACAATCATGAAGTTAAATTAGTTAAGGTACAGTGGAGTGAAGCTCAAAGAAGATGCGACTTAGAAGACTAGATACGCGCATCATACCCTTTTTGAGGGTATATCCTTGATTCCTCCTTTTTCTGTAATATTTATTTGCATGTTAGTCTTTATCTTTTAAATATGTCCTCTCGGTCCTATCCTCGATCCTTAGGTAGAAGCCAATGGATGAAAACATGTGTTTGAGACATGTTATGATTGATGGTTGCAAGTGTTTGCTAGTGGTTGCTCGTGGATGCATATACACACATTAGGCACTAGATCGGCTCAGTCACTTTCATATTGCATATGCATATGAATGTATTTGTATATGGATTGAAACTTGATGTGTTATCATATGGATGTTGCATATGGATGAGTGAATATGCACACATATAGTATTTACATGATTAGGGATATTTGCATACATATTGGACGCATGACACTCTCATGATTCGCATTAAGAAGGTCAACTGGATCAGTAGACCGCCTGATTTTGCACTAGATAAGAGACATATACACACACTCTGCATATGTTCATATGGCATTAGAAGTCTTTTAAGGACAATGGATGCTTGTGGATGATGGATGAGTAGATGGATGATTGGATGTTAGGATGCATTCTTCTTAACTTGAAGATTTCAGGGACGAATCCTTTAAGAAGGGGAGAATGTAACACCCCGAATTTTCTAAGAATATTAAAATTAACAAATTCAAGAACACTTAATTTTTAGAAGAAGAATTAAGTGAAAAGGGTATCGCTATTACGTTCGTCTCAATATTTTGGTCAAGGTAGACATTTGGTTTGCATAAAACGGATATCTTATGAAGAAGTTATTAAGCCTTGAAGTTTGTATACATATGAGAAAAAAATATAGATATACATAAAAATTAAATAAATAAATATCCAAAAAAATTCAAAAAAATATAGATATACATAATAAATAAATAAATATCCAAAAAAGTTCAAAATAGCGAATCGAAAGGGGGAATAACCGAACCGGCCCATTTTTGAGGTCGACCCGAGCCTCGCTCGGTCGATTAAGGGTGTTTGGCTATCAACCCGTGGGCCGATTCGCTCTAAGGCAGATGTGGCATCTGATTGGTTCTGATGGTTCAGGGTTAATCTAATGGTCCTAAAACACTCTATACAACTATATAAGGACCCTAAACCTAAACCTAAAACCTAATTCTATTATTCACTCTCATCTAAACCTAGCCGCCACTAAAACCTAAATCAAATTTAAAAAAAAATTCTTTATCAACCTAGAGGATTAATCAATATCAAGTTAGAGTTCTTCAACAACTACAAGCAATTCGATTATCTTTTCTAATCCAAACGCTGTAAGTTCACGATTACTTTTAGATTTAGACAACCAATTATAGTATGGACATGGAATAAAATGAATTTGGACCTATGCTTGATTTTCTATTTGGATCTATTCTTAGCCTTTGTGAATTTATGACTTTGGGTTGCTTCTTATAGATCCAATTAAACCTATACAAGTTGTCGAACCTAGTTTATTATTCAAGCCTTTCATGTCCATAATATTGTTCATAATCAGATCTATATGCCTGCAATGATTCTAAATCAGTTTATTCAGTTATGCTGTAATTCTATTAGATATGTAATTCTTGTGTTTTAGGACTATCATCTTGTGCCAGTTCTTATGTCTATCATTGTCATATTATTCCTATTTGTTCCTTTTTATTTGTGAATCTAGATTGACGTAAAATCTAGGTTGAATCGTGATATACATACGATGAGAATACGGGGAAGATTTGGGTTATTGGGACCTACACATGAAATTGACAATACTGGCATAACATAATTGGGGAAAGTAACTGAACATAACATATTTGGTAAAATGGTTGGGCAAAACTTATAATTGACACCGGGGCATTGTTATCATTATAACTGCAAGTTTGGGTTAATTGGCTTGTAAACCAAGTTTTGGCCATACACTGTAAAGTAGAATATTAAAACTTGATTGGGCTTAACTATTGATTTGGAACGCCAAATATATGACATAGTGATTTTGGGAATGACTATTATTGTAAGTTTGGGGAGACGGGGTATAGCCTATTTTGATTAATAACTTGAAATTGGAATTGGTTGGGCATAACTTGAGAAACGGGATCATGACTAGTTTTGGTGGATTTGGGTAATTAGCATGAAAATGGTATAATTGGTATGCCATTAATTATGAACATGATTTAGAAGGGAAGTGGGCCATGACAATAATTGATTTATATTTTACATATAAATATGAAGGATAAACATGAAAATTACATGGTATAGATTGGTTCATGAAATGGTATATTTAGTATACCATTAATTGTGAGCATAATTAAAAGGATAATTATGGCATAATTAAATTGGGAATAATTTACATATGGAATTTGTCATAAATAAGAAATATGTAAATTGTAGGAAAGATGAATATGCCTAACCCGAGGTAAGATTGAGTTGTGGTGTAAAACTGCCCGGAATCGCCCGGCTGTCCAGTAACCACAACAATACATATCTAATGTGGGAGGTTAGGGCATTGAGACCAATAAGAACCCGAGGTTAGACTGAGTTGCGGTGTAAAACTGCCCGGAACCGACCGGCACATCCAGTGACCTCAAAAATACCTGTCTAATGTGAGTGGTTGGTGATTTAATGAATGAATTAATGCTATTGACACATGCTAAGTATGGGAGGGTTAGGTTAATTGATACTTAACCAATATGACATATGGGTGGGTAAAGTTAAACATGAATGGACAAAGGACACCTAACCAACAACACATGATATAGGGTAGGGTTAAGTTAACTAAGGAAACACTTAACCGTTATAACATGTTAACTAAACGGATGGTAGGGTTAAGTTAACTATGGCAACACTTAACCGTTATAGCATGTTAATTAAGCGGATGATAGGGTTAAGTTAACTAAAGTAACAGTTAACCAAAATATATAATGACTTGTGGTAGGGTTAGGTAGCACAAGAGGATACACTTAACCAATATATAATGACATGTGGTGGGGTTAAGTAATACAAGAGGAAAACACTTAACCAATTATATAACACGATGTATGGGAAGGGTTAAGTTAACACGAGAGGGCAACACTTAACCAATATAACATGATTTGAGGTAGGGTCAAGTTAACACAAGAAGGAAACACTTAACCAACATGACAAGACGAGCGGGTGGGTTAAGTTAACTTGAATTGATTAATGACACTTGACTTGATGAACGAATGGGGTTAAGTTAAATGGGAAATACTTAACCAATATAACCTGATGAATGAACAGGGTTAAGTTAATAAATCACACTTAACCAATCCAACATGATAAGTGATAAAGGTTAAGTTAATAAGAAACACTTAACCAACATGACATGATGAATGGGTAGGTTAAGTTAACATGAATGGACAACACTTAACCAATACGACATAATGTACGGGAGGGTTAAGTACTTATCAGGTTGGTGGGTAATATTAGTACATATAGGCCCACAAAACTTAACCGTTAAATAAATATGCTTGAATCGATGGGAGGGTTAAGTACATCTCGTGTAGGTGGGTAATATTAGTACATATAGGCCTACAAAACTTAACCGTTAAATAAACATGCTTGAATCAGTGGGAGGGTTAAGTACATATCGGGTTGATGGGTAATATTAGTAAATATAGACCCACAAACTTAACCAGCAGGAAACCCTAGTAACGGGGACCCATTTCAGCAGTAACCCACATAGATGTATCATGGTACCCTGAAACTAGGCAGGGTGGGGCACAATTATTGGGTTGATTGTAAGCGGTCAAAGCAGCGGCATGGGGTACGTCAGTATAGGTTTCGACGGTTTACGGGCGTGCCCGTACTCCGAAGTGGGAAAAAGCAGGCACTGGGTACCAGTAGTTATAGCTGTGCATCCTGAATCGTGTCGGGTTGCTATCATAAGGATTGATACACCTTTTGGTGGGACTAGCATAGGGTATCTACACGCAAGAGAAGGCTGATTGACACAGACACATGGAACGTTAATGCAAGTAAGAAGTCAATCGATAGTGTAGTAAGGGTACATCTGACATCTTCATGGCAAGTCGGCTGACTGAGGTGGAATCCTCATAATAGATGTACACCTGAAGGCTACCACAATTGCGGGGATTGGGATCACGTTGTAATATTATTCTTTATACAGATTACTAGTTGGGACAATCGTTAGGTGGTGCAGAGATATAGAAATCGGAATAACAGGGTAGTTGCGAAGCAGAGAATAGTTAACATGCGATGTTATACTTACTTTATCTTGCCTATTGCTTAAACTGTGTATCATGTGTTCCTTATCATCATGCTTATGTCTTTATTCAGTTTAATTCATGTCATGTTGTTCTTGCTTGTTCATATGCTGAAAGCAGCTGGACTTACCGGACTTATGCATGACCTAGTTTTGTTTCGCCTCTTTTCTTTTGTTCCCCTCCCCCCCAAGGTTCTCAGGGAGGAAATGTTACTACTTAGCTCAGTTTTCTTTTCAAGCTCGAAGATAGTCGATGTTTTGCTTTGAACCCTCTCTTCCACTGCTATGGCTGGTTCATGCTTCATTGGGAATATCATTGTTATTTTTATGCTTCTTTTACACTTGGAAGTTTTTAAATCAAGACAGAAGTTCTATGTATTACTTTTAGTATAATTGAGACAACTGTTGTAAAAGGTTGACTGAACCACATTGTTAATAAAATGACTTTATTTTCCGCTGTTTTATTTGTCTGTCTTGTAATTTACCTGCATCTTTTACCTATAATACTGCACAGAAGTTAAGGCATTCCCATTGTGACTGACCTTAACGGAGGTGGGGTGTTTCAGTTTGTCACAATCAAAGGTTGATCAATAATCTCGGGTTCCAATTCCAATCTATCTACCAGGTCACTAGATATAAAGGAATGGGAATCCCCGGTATCAAATAGAACTCTAACAGGAACATATAAACTGAAAGCATACATTGGATGACGATACCCTTTCCCTTGTCCGAAGCTGTTTTAAGGCAATATACAAAGAAGGAACAACATTAATAATGCAAGCTTTCACCAACTGCTTATCTTTTAGAGGCTTTGGACAATCATTCTTAAAGTGCCCCTCCTTGCCACGATTGAAGCACACGTTCGCCCTCGGCTTGGACCTACGGTCCTTGATAAGATGGCCCTTCTTTCCACAACCATAACAAGCTAATTCCGACATAGCCTTCTTTTTCTGCCCATTCTTGGTTGGATAGCGCTTCCTTTTATTTGGAAAATTCTTCTTGCCTTCACCGCCTGTCCGCGGTTTTGGCTCAACTTCAGAAGCAACAATGACTTCAGTCTTTGACTTAGGATAAAGACTTTTTGACCTCAAAGCTTTTCCCACGATAGACTCGAAAGTCTCATCAATATGATTGACACCCAAGTAATCATCCAATCCAATGATGAATTTCTCATTCTTCTTCTCCGCGATATCAATAAAAGACATCCCATATTTTGACAAAGCATCGAACTCAGCAATGTACTCAGAAACAACCTACCATTTTGCTTAAGCTTTGCAAATTAAAAAAAACAACGATTTCTGAGCAGTTGGAATAAACTTTCCACAAAATCGAGCTTTAAATTGCTACCAAGTAAACTGGTCTTCAGGAGTAGAAGCTTTGATAGCATTCCACCAATTCATAGCCCTGCCTTGAAGATGGAATGAAGCCAATATTCTCTTCGTAGCATCACCATTCGAAGGTCCTCAAGATGCGCTCGCAGGTATCAATCCAATCCTGGACCTTCGTAGCCAGTTTCGTTCCTTGGAACGGTTTACCACCCAGATTGGTGAAGTCCTTATTCAACTTGGAAAAGTCAGCCCTAGGTGCCTGGATAAGTGCACCACCAGCCTCAACGACATTGGAAGTAGCTCCTTGAGCATTTCTAAGCATCTCTCTCATGAAAGTAGTAAACATTGTCTGCATAGTATTAGCATTATTGGCTTCTGAGCCTGCTCCTTCCTGAATTCCAGAACTAGAGTTCCTAGCAGCGTTCCTTGTTTGACGACTCATTGTTCAATCTGTAAAGAAGTCGATCAATCGTCCTTCCAAGGAATTCTATTTAGCGGTGCATGTGCAGTGCGACTTCACCCTTAAGTATACTAATAGTGTATATATATATATATATATATATATATAATTTTGAAAACCAAAATACCACAAATACGCACCCTCGTATATATACACTCATCCCCTGGTTTACCCACTTAGGTTAAGCTATGCAACATAGGCTCTGATACCAAATGTGACAACCGCCCTGTACCAGTTGCACCCAACGAGTTGCGTTGTGACTGTGCCCGACTAATGCAGGACTAGCGCCAAGGATTGAAGTAAGGAAACCCATATAACATGTCGTATATCTCACAGCGCATGGAATAAAATATAATAATAACATAAGTTATCATATATAACAGGGAGACAGTGTATGAGCTGAAAACTGAATCATAAACATCATAGTGGTAGATTCATATTAACAGCAAAGTATCTAATAGGTCGTAAGTACATCTCCAAAATACAGTCTCTAAACAAGATGCACTACTAATGCCCAATACAGTGATCCATAAAAGCAATAGGGATAAGAGTATATATATATATATAGTACATAGAAGCCTCATGCTCATCTCCATCCAGTTATTCGAGCACATTAACTTATCTCTAGTCTGCTAATTTAAGAGCACCCAGAGTAATAAGAAGCAATGCATAAAACTAAAGGTCAGACAAAGTCTGGTGTGAGCGATAACAATCTTAATCACTATATAAGGTAATACAATAGGTATGAAGAGTCACACCTGACCTGGCCCTGCATCCAAAGAGTTAGCACGGATAATCATGTACTTAGTATCTATGGCAATCAAGATATTAAGTATAAGTGGAAGTATGTGTCATAGTGATAGCAATCATCCAATCAAAGCAAACATCCTCAAGTTCACTCACTCGGTGTATTGTGCATATAATATTCGATACTTTGGACATCAAATCAATCGAGACACTGGCAGGCCCTACCGCATGAGCTCCACCTGTTTATCGTTATGCCCTACCGCATGAGCTATAGCTGAAAGCCCTACCTAGTCCACACCGCATTGGCTCTGGGTCCAATCAGTCCACACCGCATTGGCTCTGACTCGTTCTTGTATCACTCTCTCAATGACGTACCGAGGTTACGAATATCGATATCTCTGTTACACATGTTCCCGCAGCGAAGTCCAATTTAGAAGTCACCCCGATGGTTGCCATCTGGATCCTTGGTGGTAACTTCTTATTTAGACTTTCTACGCATCTCGGGTTTAAATAGTCATATTGGAGTTGGTCTTGAAAAGAGTCTAATTGTTATCAAGAAGTAATGCAACACCACGCTAACCCATTCCCTTTGCATATTCTTGGATAGGATAAGTTCTATATAGAATAATTCCGGATAGGAAAGTCCGATAAGGAGAATCCGGATAGGAAGTCTCGATTTGATGCTTCGAATCTAACAACATTCGATTCGATGCTCCCAAATCTAATTAGATCCGAGCTTCACAAATAAAATCCAAATTAACCCAAACTTATATATGTGTCATAACTTGAATTATAAGAACCTACATGCTAATCTACTCAAATTAGTAAATAAGAACACTATTACTCACCTAAATTACCCCAAAAAGATTAGATCCAAAAATGATGGTATTTAGCTTGGATTTCAACACGTCACATCAACTTTTGTCTTGATTTGCACTTGATTTAGGTAGTTGGATACTCAGATTGTGGATTAGTGGTGATAGAAGCCATTAGTGGTTTGTGCAGAAGCCTTTTGAAAGTTGAAAAAAATGGATAGGAAAATTTGCAAGTGAACTCTCTATATATAAAGAAACAAAGCTTCTTTGAGAGCTACTAATGCTTTGGCTTCCAGGTGAAGCTATTAAGGATTAGCTTCCTTGAGAATCTACTATTTGGCTTCCATGAGAAGCTACTAAAGATTGGATTATTTAAGAAACCACTAAGTGTTGGCTTCCTTAAGAAGCCATCTTTGGCTTCCAAGAGAAGCCACTAAAGATTGGCTTTCTCAATAAGCCACTAAATATTGGCTTCCTTGAGAAGCCACCTTTGGCTTCCCAGGAAAGCCACTAAAGATTCGCTTCCTTAAGAAGCCACGTTTGGCTTCTAAGGGAAGCCACTAAAGATTGGCTTCCTTGAGAAGCCACTAAATATTGACTTCCTTGAGAAGCCACCTTTGGCTACTAAAAGAAGCTACTAAAGATAGGTTTCCTTAAGAAGCCTCCAAGGATTAGCTTCCTTAAGAAGCCACCATTGGCTTCCAAAAGAATCCACTAAAGATTGGCTTCCTTTAGAAGCCACCTTTAGCTTCTAAGAGAAGCTATTAAAGGTTGAATTCCTCTAGAAGCCACCACTCAAAAGTTATGGACGGAACAAGGCTGCCTATAGGAAAATGGTTACATTAAAATTTGATGAAAATGGAAAAAGTAGGAGATGAACCTATCATTCATTTCCCAAAGTTATACAATAATACGACCTTGTATGAAAATAACATAAATATTTTATGGACTTTCGATGCGTAGAATACTGGTCGTTACAAACATCTTCCAAATTCCTCAGAATAGTAAACGTCCACACAACAATAATTAATACCGAATATCTGAAGATTATTTCTATCCAAAAATCCATATTTCAATTAATCTTAATTAAATTATTTCTCGAAACTCATCTTTCAAATCCAATAATTCAATATTTGGAAATATTAAGTTTATTTAATTTAATTTCACAAAACGTCATTTTACCGTTTTCACACAATTAGGTTGAAAACACGAATATCTAAAATATGGATTGAAAGTTCATATTTCTTTTCCAAATCACTTTAAAACCATTAATTATGATTTATCATAATTTTTCCATATTTTTAATAATTTAAAAATAGCTCATTTTCAGTAAAATCCATTTTCAGATCTCCCAGCATGTCCATTTGAAGTTAATGGCCGAAATTCGCGAACGATCGCTGTGTGACACGTCCTATTCAAACCATATTATTATTTAAAATAAAACTTGTTGTTTCAGTTCAAATATAATTTATAAATCGTTTATAAACTTGTTTGAAATGATTCCAATTCCCAACTCAGTTTTAATCAAAATTAAATGTCCTATATTATTATAATATTAAAATAATAATATTTTTCAAGTATAATATTTTGAAATCCAAACTTTTCTGACATTCATTATGAAAAAATAAGATTAATGGAATAATCCATTCGAGTTAAAAATGCCGTTTATATACCTAACTCGAGTTCACTTTCTGAATTTACTATTCAAATTCTAATTTAAAATAAAACAAACTATTTTTAATTCAAAACTCTTTCAAATCCGTTTCAACCTTTTCAAACGTTGTTCGAAATCATATTAACTACATTTCCAAATCGTTTTGGACATAAAAATCCAATTTCCATTTTAATGTCAAATTTCATTTAAATGAATATAATATTCATTTAAAATCTCAATAGAACTTGACTCAGTTAATTCCTAAATAATTTCATATCATGGTGTTAATGTGTATAAACATCTATAATACCATCCATAGCAGTTATCAACCATCAATCAATGGTCATAAGATAATCGTTTATAATTTCAACGCTTAACTATACAATAAACATTATATAAATAAAACTATAAATAAATGTCCATCATCCACGAATCATCCATTGCAATCACATGCAGTCAATATATAATCAGACAAGATTATAATAACATTTAAAATCTATTCATGGAGTTCTCACATTGATTTTTGATCGTATTTATACCAATCGCGTTTTGGATTAAATTAAATGTGGGTTTAATTCAACCCAAAATTCCAACTAACTCCAAATTTGTCCAAATCAGTTTTGTTGTGAAGCTCTCGACTCCATGATTCCAACGGCCACTGTAACGCCCCACTTTGAGGCCCACCCTAATAGAAAACACTAACAAGTAACGCCGTCTAATAAAACAAAGAATATGGCTTGACAGGAGCAACCATTCGTAGATTTGCATTAACAAGTCTTAAGTATGTCAGTGATGTACTCTCTATTTGTTTTTATGTGGCTCGACATACTTAATACTCATGTAATACAACTCTACGACGGCTATAGGATTAGCTCAGAGCACCGTACATTTACATACACAATTATAGCTCACAGAACAGTTTACATATTATTACAACAATATAATAAAATGAATACATGTGCAACAAACAAATGGTTATACATAAACCCTTACTTATATAATAAGATACACGATAAAGAATACACTTAAAAATCAGATACATAACAAGGAATATAAATATGAGAGATAGTCCAGTAGTGATATACCCAATCTCCAAGCACGACAACTAAACCAGAAACATCTAGGTCTGACCCGAATTCATTTGGAACATAATTCCAAAATGACATTTTAGCAGAAAAATCACCATTTTAAGAACTAAACACACATTAACAATTCAATAAAAGAACTTCAACATATTTTAAACTATTTAACACACACACACACAACACCAATCATGTTGTGTTTAATATAAAGACAACAACACATACACATAACCAAAACACTAATTAAATTGTGTTAAATTTCATAACCCAACACATAAATTTAAATACATAAAACTCATTTGCACAGTATTTAAAATATCAATTTGACCCAAACACTCTATGTGCTTGTCTAAATATTCCTTTTAACGTTTGAAACAAATTATATATATATATATATATATATACATAACAAAATTGTTGTACACTCTTTAACAAATTTAAATTTATCCATGAAAGTAAAATATTTCAAATCTCCAAATATCGATTCACAATTAATATTTATATTTTATAAACACAACAATCTAATTAATTCATCGATTATCATTATAAAAGCCACATACTCACTTTTTAACGCAATCCAACTTGCGTTATTCCTCTAAATCTACCAACATAATTAGTACATAATCCCTCTTAAACAATAATTAGAACATAATTAGTAATTATCCCAACCAATAAATCATAATTTAATGATAAAAGTGGATACTGGAAATATATATAATATAGCTTAGTATTTGATATTGCGGATCTGGTTTCGCACAATTCTGAGTTTGTACCAAAAAAATATAAGCGTACGAACATTGAAAACTCATTGAATTAAATAAACGAAATATTAATGTAGTTAACTTATCTCCTCAAACTCGTTCACAGCAGCACCACTCCTTCTTGCACTCGCCGCTGCCACTGGAGGCCACTAGCCGACCGACCATCACCACCCACGTGAACCTCGATGCGAGGCCACCTTAACGACCCCACTGTTATACCCAGTTTAGCAAAGAACATTACAAGTAATGTCGTCTGCTAATCCAGAGAATACGGCTTAATAGGGGCAGTCGAATGTGAATATATCTTTATACTAATACTGATACATCACTTATACCTTTTTCACTTAATGTCTGATCTGAGTTTGACATGTTCAGTATTAATACAAAGTAATAGACTCATCGATTCCACATAATCAGAACAATATATCATAAACATAACAATCATAGATCACAGTAGAAAAGTATTCATCATACCATACATAGAGTATGTCCACAAATATACTTCTAAGCTTTTCATTCTACACATTTCAAAAAAAGTCACTACCTTAACAACTACATCTCATATTACATCAGGTGAATGTCCTAGAATCTCAATATGTCTATCCATGGCTAGCTCACCTGTCCAAAAATTTGAGCATCCTGTAAACCTGAAAATTCCGGTTTAACCCGGAAACACAAAATTCCGGATTTGTCTATCTCTAAATATTCAAAAAGTGAGATCCATATATATATATATATAACATATAAATAAACTTTACTTCAACCACAAATGATAGTCACAATAATTTATTGTTTCACAATGATGTATGTCTGTTTTCTAATCATAGATATTTATCTCTATCACAAGTTCACGTTATAAGCACGACAAGTTAACACGACTCATTTATGACCAACCTGATCAGGGAACTATTATAAGTACGACAAGTTAACACGACTCGTTCATGACCAACCTGATCTAGGAACTCTTTCTCAGTTAAATGACCAAGGATGAACTAGACTCAACATATCAAACAAACAATCATACATTCCAAAATCCAAGATGGTCTCGAGGCCTGGTGGTATCCCTCATACCGATCTGATACCAAAGACTGGGAACTCATGCACGATCACTAGGATCGAGGAACTCATACTCAGTCGACCTGATCGAGGGAACACAATAAAACAAGCAATCCAGAACTCATGCATGATCACTAGGATCGAAGAAAAATAATGAAACAAGCCGCACAATCCATTTTTGTGATTATTGAGACCAAGAAATCACATGCTCAATCTAAGGGTTTGTGGAAACATAGACACATGATCGTGTAGATCGGTGTCTCACATGCTAGATCTAAGGGATCGAGGAAACATATAACCGATTCCGATAATTAAAGGAACAAAATATCGACAATCATAAAGATATTGGCAACCGCGACTCTACTACTCCTTATTAATCATTATTTTATCTAAGATCTTTACTAGCAAAAGAAGTCATAAAGGTCCAGTCTCTTAAAATAATGAATTTCTCAATCTTTTTGTATTTACAAGTTAGAAAAGAAATCCAGAAGTAACATTCTCAAGGATTTAGCAGCCTCTGTCGCACACCAAAAGAAAGGGAACTCTAAAATGCTAAATACTATCACCCACATTAACCACTAAAGTTTAACATAGACGTCCCATACCATCTACTGAAGCCCAAGTGTTTACCGAGAATTAGTAATTTCACTTATTATGGATATACCCGGAAAACCTGAATTATATTCTCTTACGGATCTAGAGACCACTTGTTGCACACCATAAAAGAATACAACCATAAAGTGTTAATTACTATCTCAAAATCGATTACAAGAATCTAACTCGAGCATCCCATACTACTCAGTTGGGTTCTAGTATTCGGTCAAGAATTAGTAAATTCCACTTCAACATTCTATTCATTGGAATTTACCAACTTCGACAAAATATTTCACAAAAGCATATAAAACAATCGGTAACATTAAGTCGAAAATTTGCTCATTCCAGACTATAGTAATTATTGTTTCCAAAAGTTCATTACAAATCTCTTAGTTTTAAATTGCAATTTCAATTTTTCTTAAGCATATAATTTAAGAAAACTTAATCCATACAATTATAGCAAAAAATCTTAGCTTTCCAAAACATCAAAGATTATATAATTCCAATAAGTTACTCAAAAGTTATGACCAAAACAATCTCTCATGTTTAAGTATTGACACGATTTCTCAACGACAAACAAATGGGGGTTTTTACCATTTAAACTCCAAATCACAAGAGGAACCATATATGAAAATTGTAGCTTAATCCCTTAGCTTTCCAGAACATTAAGAATTTTCAAATTTCGATTAGTGGCTCAAAAGCTATGACCAAAACAAATTCTCAGTTTTAAGTATTTTCCTGATTTCCTAACGACAGCCCAGCGACAAACAAATGAGTTTTTCTCCATTTAAAATTTGACATCAACAGAAACGCAACAAATGAAAGTTGTAGTTTATAACATTAGTTTTCCAGATATAAAATTTTATCAAATTCCGATAAGTGACTCAAAAGTTATGCTCATTTTACTATCAGCTATCAACCCAGATTTTAACACAGGCCTGAGCTACTTGCTCAGTTTAAAACTCAATTTTGATCTCCTAAAATGCAAAATTTCGACAAATGACTATAGGGAAAAATTGTAGAAAATTGAAAGAGCTTTCTACTGTAGAAAGATTGAGTCAATTTGGATAATTTAGCTATGAGTTATCACTGTTTTACAACAATGATATTTTCACTAAAATTCTCTGCACACAAAATCAAACAACCATTCGAATCAAAATCATATTGCCATCAAATCAAACATCAAATCAACCCTATCTAAGCTAAAATTTCTAACATGCAACTAAATTTTTAGAGATAGATTGTGTGAGTCAAACTACTCACCTTAACCTCGCGAACTAGCATGCAAGCCTCAAGTCATCGTCGATTTCCCCAAAAAACTGCAATTTTACACTCTGTTGCAGCAAGGTTTGCCATAGCAAACTGAATTATTTTCCTATGAATTTTTTACATAAGGTGTGCTATTGAGTTGAAAATAACATATCCACATTTCGGAATTTTTAGATTTTCTAGAATTACTTATGATTTTTATATTGACTTTCGTTTTCTGTTCAGATCTGATCCGAAAATTGCTTGATGAAGGAACATGTTTGATGCCCCAAAACTAAACCAAACGCCACAAAATTGGAGGAGAGGTGCTGGAATGTGTTAGTAACAACATATCCGAATTTGAGAATTTTTGGAGTTTTATTTGATTTTTTATGATTTTCAGAATGGCTAGGGTTTTTGAGTTTGGATAGGAAGGGAAGCCATTAATATTAGCTGTGTGTTTCCTCAAAGAGGAAGGAGGATGAAATGTACGTGCCTCCTTATTCAGATTTCATCAGAAACTAAACTAAAGATAGAGGATGGGACGACATATCCAATTAAGCCCAAAACCAACTTTAATTAGTTTAATTAACTCAATTCCGCCATTTTAAGGATTTAAACACTTGTTAAACACTATTTTAAACATATCCAACACATCATAACCTCTTAACACACACAGCCATAACACTAATCAAGTTTTATAATTTAAGAACTTAATACATAAAATAACGCACAAAACATACTTACACTATTTAAATATGTTAAATTCAACATAATGTATCAAAATAAACGTGTTTAACAAATGTCCTTATCTATTTAATTTCAATCTTAAGAATCACAAAATGTAGTAAATTTGCATTTCCCGATTACCCGAAAATCTGGGTTGTTATACCACGCACCTCCCTGAGCCCCGCCGTCCAACCCTCCACCGTTCGCCCAAAAATCGACCTCAACTGCCGATGCTTGCGGTCCCCACATCCGCCGCCACGGTGAATCACTGACCACCAAAATTGGCAGGCACCTCGGCCTCTCCACCCCCTACATCTCTCATGTTGGCAACTCTGCCTAAAAACACCTCAGGTCATCGAAAAATTCGAATATTGGTTAGCTGCTCCACCAAATTGCCCAACTCCGACCAACTCCAATTCGCCTCCACCACAGGCGATTTCAGCCCGAACCCCTAACTACAAAGTTGTAGAATGGACTCCTCTCTCCAACTTCCTAGTTAGGCACTTCGTCTAACTCTCAACTGTTTGGTTGCTATTTCACCAAAACTAAAACCTTACGTTCTTCTTAGAACTGAGATTTCAGCGAACTCTAACACCCCTTCACCACCAACTTTTTACAGCGAGTATCTCTCACCGAGTACTCCAACTTTCATGTTGGGACCTTCCTCCAATTCTCCATGGTTTGTGAGATAAAATAAACCGTTTTAAATTTCTAATATTCATTAAATATTTCTTACTAAATTCCAGGTCGTTACGAATGTTATGTCTCCAAAAGGTAATTGTGATCTCAAGCCACATCAACTGGGAAATGACTGAAATCGGGTAGGCAACAGGGTTATGTCAGTCATGCCCATTAGGGTATATCATCGCCTCATTTAGAGAAATCGATTATCCCTTTTTGTATGTGTAACACCCATAAAAATATACCTAAAACTAATTATTAATAATAAATAATGGAAATTTACAATAAAGTAATAAAAGGACAACGAGCTGAAAAATGGAATTCTGTAACATCGGTAATTTGGCTATAGAAATACCATAGTTGTATTCGTGACGAAATTATGATCAATTTTCATAAATAATATATCAGAATACGATGACGTACGAAAGGATTGCATTTAAAAGAAATTGTACGTTAAATATATATATGTAACACAGTTTGAAATTCAAATTATAATATTAATATATATAATTGGAATATTCCATCTATTTTGAATTTGTGTGTACATATAAGTATGCGGAAAGGGACAAGAATAACGCTTTAAAGGAAAAGAATAAAGGAAATTAATAAACGTTAAAGGTGGATACCCAGTGCCAAAGGCTCCCTTACTCAAGCGAGAGGACTTCCCAGGCAGTCTCCCACCTAGTACTATTGTTATGACTTTCCGGGCTCTGGGGTGGTCTATTAGTGCGCACAGCCTTTCCAACCCCACATACGTTCACTGGGCAAAATGACGACTAAGAGGTCGACCTCCCTTCCTAGAGGGGTGTCGACAGCCGGTCGACCGCCCTTCTAGGGGAGTGGTCGACCGCTGGCGCAACCAATGCACAATGAGGCTTGGTTCGGGTCAGGTTTTGGTGTTAATTTATAAATTTGAACAGTTAGGATTATATCCTAATAATCATACAATTCTTATTTACACACGTACCTATAGAAAACACCCTTGGCTTCAGACTAAATTTATCCTTCCTCTCTATCTTTGCCTCCACTCTGCTATTGATTCCGTAGAAACTCATAATAGGTTTTCTTCTTCTCTTAAAATCTATTTTTCTTTTGCTAATCCCTTTTTCTTATAAGATCTAGATACGGAATCATAAGATTTATATATATAAATTCTAACTATTTAATATATATATATATATATTTATATATATATATATCTAGGGATTGGAGTTCGCATCAAATAGGCAAACATCGTCACATCTACGACATTTCCATACAGTCAAATCATTGTGGGTGGAAATAGTAATTGCTTAAGGATATTACATTTATAGATTTTTATATGAATTAGTATGCCTAGGGAGATTTGGATTAACGATAATGTCAAACTACAAAACCCCAAAATTTCCTATTTTTATATGTTTCGTAAGAATTGTCAATAGATATTGGGTTTGTGAATTTGTTTGAGTTGTGGATAAAGAACATTTTGGGTGATTTACTTTTATTTTATTTATGCTTTTTATTTAAAATTGATTGTGATGTAAAAAGGTTCGGATTTGATTTAGTTTTATTATTTGAATATGTTTGGATATCCATTCTAAATGGATAATTCGATCGTATTCAGATTTGAAACAAATCAAATATCAACATTTTTATGTACAACATAAGAAAGGGCAAATTAGATAAATAAAGATTTATGTATATATGTATGTATGTATGTATATATATATATATATATATGCATATATATGATGTAGGAAATTTACACCTTGTTCTTGATTCATTACTTGAATTATTCTAGCAAGCCTAGGTTGCAAGTTTTGATTGTATGTTATAGTTTTCCCATTACAGGTATTTTTAATCATGTCATCATGCCATGTATTTTGCCGTCGAATGTGGGAATTAATTTGTATGACTTGAACGTAGACTAAATCGACAATTTACATCCTTAAAACGTTCTTTCGTTTATATGAAAATTAGCGTTATATATACGTATTAAATATTCTACTTATATAGCCTAATTAACAAAATTAGCGTAATATGACATAATAAATGCGACTAGGATAAGTTAAGAATTTGAAATGTCCCTATATAATTTATTGTTTGTGTGTGGGTATAAAATGGCTTATCTATATATTAAACAATGATACACAGACGCGCGATTAATTGTAACTTGTGATAGAAGTCTTCCCGAAACCGACTGGCACATCCAACAACCACAGATGGTTTTTACTAATGTAAGAGGTCTAGGTGTCATGGGCCATTTAAATTAGTACACTATGACCCGAGGTTAAGCCCACTTATAATAGAAGTCTGCCTGGAACCGCCCGGCATATCCAACATTTACAGGTAGATGGTTTAATTGAGAGGTCTATTGCATATATATACCTATTATGTGGCTGACTCTCTTCTTATCTAATTTAGGTCTTCAATGGTTAGAACTAGGACCCTTCCAAAGGTACATTCCTTGGATGTGGACCAAAGTCATGGACCCTCCCTTATTAGGTACGAAGTAAGTCTACGGGTCCTCCTTTTCTAAAAGTGGTTTAGACATGGAAATAATAGAGTAGGGTAGTTTACCGGAAAGTCCACTTCCTCTAGGAGCTGTGTAAGGGCGAACCTAGGGACATAGTTGGTATACGTTGGACGTGGCATGTTATTTAATTCACCAACTGTCTAAGGGAAGTCTTAAGCGGCATAGGTGTTGTACCGTAATATCGATTAAGCAGTAACACGAGGCGTCCGCCGGAGGGGTTTTAAATGGCTATATGCAGGTCTACCCTAAACCGGTACTAAGCGGCGAGTTACTGTTTCTCATATTACTTGTGAGAATAGGTACTTAAGAACGTTGACGTATTAGGACAGGGTCTTATGTGGCTAAGGTCCGCCTTAGGGTTATCAGAGATCGTGAGAATCCACCCTTAATAAACATGTTAGAATGGGCCTTAAGTGACAAAGAATTTCTACCTCTTTGGGTCTCCACCTAAATGCACTAATGAAGGTCTTAAGTGATTGATTCAGATCTCCACCTCATTGGTTAGACACTTTTGTATATGTTTTTGCTTGTGTGTTTCGTAGATATACCTTGATATAGATAACCTGCTAAATCTAGGGTATGGTCTTTAAGCAAATATTATTTTCAGTCGCACATGACTTTATATTCTAACCCCTCTCCTTAACATATCTCACGGGCCAGTACGTGAGGTAGCTATTCAGTGAAGGAAACGAAGATGGAGCCTGATGAAGGCGATGGAGATGTTATGCTATTATTAGTTATCCTTGTTGTTTTTCTTATGGAAACTCTAGATTATGAACCATGATGATGTGTCTGTTTCAATAATTGTATTTGACAATTGTTATCAGAACATGCGACTTTTAATAATATGGTACATCTTATTTTGGTATTATACCTTTTCATTCTGCTGTGTGAGATTCCATGACACTATGTTTATCTATTATTATGTGCAAATGTAATTCCTTATAGGAACCAATGATCTGTTTAGAGTGGCTCTAATTTTCGATGGGCCTTTTCTGGGTCGAAATTTAGGCCCATTTTGGGCAGGTTGTTGCATTTGGTATCAGAGCCTAGGTTACCCGATTAAAAAGAAATTATACGTATTAGAGACGTATTTGTATTTTGAAGAAAGGTTTTCAAACTATATATATAATACATATATATTTACTCCAATAAGCATAAACAACTATACTATGCAACTCTATCATTTTCTTCCCTTTTTCGCTTAAATACTATCTCAGGAGTATCCACTGAAAGATCCTTTCTTTTCTTTTTCAGATAATAGAATGACTAATAATCCGTCTCAGAAGGGAAACCAGGCAAGACCTCGGTATTTTCCAGAATGGTTCCAATAGTATCTCTGTACTGTGGAGCAAGTCGCTGTTGCTAATCCCACCCCAGCGGTCCTGCAGCTCCTGCTGAGGTAGCCTTTGATTTTCCTTGATTCTGTAAAAGCTAGGCAAACCTTGGTGGAAAAACATTCTTAGGAACGGAAGGTTTTGTTAGCGTTCAAGCTTGGATAATGGACCGTGAAATGACTTTTGAAGCCACGAGATGGTCAGATGAAGTTAAAAGGAGGATTGATGCTTGGAACTTAAAAGGAGAAGCCCTTGAATGGTGGAACCTAATATTAGATGAAAACGAGGGCTGAGTATTTACATGGGCTGAATTCAAGACCCACTTTGAAGCAAAGTTCCTACCAAAAGTTGAGATGGCGATTCAATTAGAGAAGTTTATCCATCTCAAGCAAGTAAGTTTGAGTTTACAAGAGTATGTTGCTAAATTCACCGTGTTATGTAAGTTTTGTAGGGATTCTGTGGATACCCCAATGAGCAAGGCCTTAAGGTTTGTCTAGTGGTTGAATTCCCCCATTGAAGGACACTTTGTTATCACAAGTTACCTTGGAGCGACCTTTGAAACATTGGTGGAGACGCGTAAGGCTGTTACGGTTGAACCGTCCAACCGCTAAAATGTACTAATCGTTTACGCAGTTTCCGTTTACTATGGTAACAATGACAGTAACAGTTGTGGATTCTGATACCCGCGGTAAAACATACCGACCGCACATGATTTTTTTGTAGTATTTCATTAAAAAATATATGTTTTTAATAACTTAAGCTAGAGAAATAACATATGTACAAATTATTTGCGTTTTTATTTATAGTCGGCATGCAAATGGATAGTTTGTTTCATAGATAAACAAACTAATTGTTGAGTTAAAAGTTAGAACTAGAATTATTTATGGATATCAATGTAAATTTATAGTAATGGATGCAGTAATGTAAGATGGTTACGATAACGATTATAAAATCTGTTAACCGTCAACAACGGTTGCGGTTACAGTTGGAGGAAAAATTGATGGTTTCCATAACCGTAACACCTAGACGCCCATCTTGTGCATAACTGAAGGATCTAAAGAGATTAAGTGTAGTGAGAAGGGAGAAGGAAGTCCAGGTACTAGTAAAAATAAGAAGAAATAGTGGTGGAGGAATAGGAAGAAAGGGGGCAGTTTAAGAAGGAAGCTAAAACCTGCACGAGGTGGAACCACAAAGGTCATGAGGCCAAGGATTGTAGGACTGCTTTGGAAAAGAAAGTGTTTAGGGGAAAGTGCTAGAATTTCCATGAGGAAGGAAACATATCTAAAGATTGCCTGAATCCTAAGGTCATTCAAAGCGGTAAGAATTATGCATTGGAGGCAGCATCGATACAGAGCCAACCCCTAAGAGATCAAGGTCAACCCGCGCTTGAAGGTATAACTTCTATTTTAGTAATTTCCATATACATCTTATTCGATCTGGGAGCGACCCATTCCTTTATTTCTAAGAGGCTAGTTAATTTGTTGAACCTTCACTTATTTGTCTCTAGTTATCCAATAGAGGTGTCCAACCCTATTGGAGGAGCTAAGTATCTTGAGTTGATTTGTAAAGACCTAGCATTGCATTTCGACGATATCGAATTCCTTTGCGAAGCGTCTGCGTTGGATTTTATGGGTTATGACCTTATCCTAGGAATGGATTGGCTATCACTTTATGGGGCCGTCCTAGATTGCAACAAGAGAGTTGTTCATTTCAGGAGCTGAGGAGGGCATAGTCTAAAAATTCCTTGTGACATTAGGAATAAGGATAAAGCCATATTATATACCTTATCTCCTAGGTTTGAAGGACCATCTTCTGTCCCTATAGTATGTGAGTACTTGGACGTCTTTGAGGAAGTCACGTGACTTCTACCTCATAGAGAAATATCTTTTCGTATTGACCTAGAGAAGGACGCTAGACCAGTTTCTTTACATTTAAGGCTTATGGCGTCTAAAGAAAGGAGAGAATTAGATAAATATATTTCAGAATTATTACAGAAAGGCTTCATTCGACGAAGTACCTCTGAATGGGGTGCGCCTGTTATGTTTGCCACCAAAGCGGATGGATTTCTAAGACTTTGTGCGGATTATAGGAAGCTTAATAAGCTAACCATAAAGAGTAGGTACCCCTTATCCAGAATTGATGACCTATTTGACCACTTGGGAGGAGCCCGAGTTTTTCCCCAATTAGACCTTGCAACTGGATTTCACCAATTAAGGATTTTAGATGACAGTGAGAATAAAACCGCATTTCGGGCGCCGGATGGATTGTTCCAATGGAAAGTTATGCCCTTCGGACTGACAAATGCACCCGCCTTCTTTTTTGACCTTACTAGTAGAGTATTCATGGGCATTTTGAATAAAATTGTAGTAGTCTTCGTAGATGATATCCTTATATTTTCGAAGGACCACAAAGAGCATGAAAGTTACTTAAGACATGTCCTAGTGATATTAAGAGAGAATCAGTTAAAAGCAAAAATTTTGAAGTGCCATTTCTGGTGGGAAGAGGTTATATTTTTAGTACATATCATGTCAAGCAAAGGCATGGCAGTCGACCCCGCAAAGATCGAGGCAATTAAGGAATAGAGAATACCTCGAAATGCTACAGAGGCGAGAAGCTTCCTTGGATTGGCCGGATATTATAGGAAGTTCATTAATGACTTCGCAAAGATTGCTACTCCTTTAACTCAGCTTACAAAAAAGAACTTATTATTTTCTTGGAGTAATAAAAGCGATGTGGCCTTTAAGAAATTAAAGGAAGTATTGACTAGTGCGCCAGTTCTTATTATACCCGGTGGTTCAAAGATGTTCACTATTTACACTGACGCATGCAGAACCAGTTTAAGAGCGGATCTTATGCAAGAAGGAAGGGTTGTTGCTTATGCCAGTAGGCAACTCAAGGACCCTGAGAAAAGGTACTCAGTTTATGACCTAGAGCTAGCTGCGGTAATATTCGCTTTAAAGATGTGGAGGCATTATCTTTTAGGGGAGAAGTTTGAACTTTTTACTGACCATAAATCCCTAGAATATTAATTCTCTCAACGCGACCTGAATTTAAGGCAACAACAATGGATAAAGTACATTGCCTCTTCTGATTTTATGATACAGTATACCTCAGGGAAGGGGAACGTCGTAGCGGATGCGTTGAATAGGAAGCACGTATCTTTGAATGCAATTTTCGAATGGAAATAGTTGGAGTTTCTCTCTAACTTTAACTTGCAACCCCTGCCAGTAGCTTCTAGTAGTTTTCTTGGAGTTATGCTTGTTATGCCCACTCTAAGAGAAACAATTCGGAATACACAAGACCTTGACAAAGAATGTGACACCCCACGTCCGATAATGTCACTCATTAAGAGAATGCATTAAGTTTCATGAAGCGTGCTTTATGAATTAAAAGTTACTTGCTTATTCTTACTGACTGAAAAAAGCCTACCTTGTAGAAATGACAATACACTAACCGTCATTTATGATTTCTTTTCAAATAGCCTACCTTGTATATTTCTTCAACTCTAAGCAATACAGTAAAGGACCAATGTACTGACCATATGGTCACCCACATGCTATCCTATCATCCTAATATAAATGTACCCTATATTAACTGAAACACCCATACATTCAGCTATGAAATGAAATATTCCTAATGTGTTATGCTACCCTAAGACACCACTCTCACGCGCAGGCCTAGGATAAAAATAAGTCGGCTGATGGAAGAAAGAACACAACAATTCTCTTAACCATCGTTAAACTGTGCGTTTGCACATCCCTGAACCCACTCAGTTACTTTAGTCTACTCTGTACAATACCATGTTTTCTTTTCAACGTCGTAATACAAGCCAACTTTCCAGCTACCTCTATCATCTACGTAATGCAGAACTACCTTGCTTCACGTCAAAGTAAATGAAACTGTCCATGTACTAACTGATAAAACACATTTTTACTCACGCCTATACAAAGTAACACAACTTTCAGCTAGCTTAACATGACCTTTCTTTTCCAATGAAATGTTCACATGCAAGTATGCCTAACGTAACAAGCAAGAGTACCCAGATCTTTCCTTTCCACCAAAATTTTGCATAGTATTGTACACCCTAGTTTTGGCAGCCTACCCCCGTTTTATACCATCACCAGTTAGATCACGCAGTAACATTTCACTTCAACCAACCTGTAACAACACGTAAATTCTGGGCCAGTTTAAAATTTTTATTTTGGCAATTTTAATGAATTTTGAATATTTAAAATGGATTATTTTAAATAATATTGACGCAAAATTTATTTTGAATATAATTCAAACGTATATATTTATATAGTTCGTCGATAGAATATAAATATTAACTTATTTTTATAAAAGGAATTGAAAATGGCGCGGTAGTTCGATAATTCGATTTCAAACTTCAAATGAATGTACCGGGTGCAAAATAAACCAGATTTTAGCAAAACCAAAAATATTTGAATCTAATTGTAAATATCTTTCCAAAGAATCTGAAAAATCAAGATTTCATAGCGGGAATCAAAAGATATGTCCAGTTGAAAATTCTGAATAGTCGCTATAGAATTCAGGCCCTTAAAAATGGAAATTCTGCAAACGACCTCGGATTTCGACGACACCCCTTTTGTTGGATCCGGGATGTCAAATTATTGTTAGATTCCAAATTTCATAATTTTTCGAATCAATATGTGAGCGTGGCAAGAGAAAACGAGTTTGACCAGTTTCAGTTGATTTTAATCGATTGGAAAATGGCCATTTTTCAAACGGTCTCAGAATTTGACGAAACTTGTTTTGTTAGGACCGTATCATCAGTACGAAGCTAGAAAATATTTTTCTGGAATTTTTCGAGTTAGTATGTGGCCTCGGTAAATTGAAATGCGCGTTCAAAATCAATATATAGAGTTATATGTTGATTTTAACGGAAACTGATCGATTTTACCTACGTGACATATCCCATTGTGTTCGGAATGGGGGTAATACGCTAGGGGCGACAGTCGGTGGGCTTGATTTCGACTTCGAAATAAAAAGTTACTTTTAGGTGGATTAAATTAAATTAAATATTTATAATATAACCCCTCACCCTCACATCTCCCTCTCTCTCTCCTATTCGATCTGTAAACTAAAAAAAAACCCGATCCAAATTGTTCACGTCGCCGTCGCCAAGGGGGGGGGCATCGCCGTGCCGCACCTCCTCAGGCCCCTCCGACCAACCCCCTTTCCTTCTCCACCTCCCCTCCCTCTTTCCTCGACCACCAAGCGAGCCCCGCACCCCCACTGACCCAAATCGCTCGGAGCGCCGCCTCTGGCCAACCCCACCACCACCAGGTCATCGGCGACCACCCTGCGCACCCATCCCTTCCCCCTCCGACCACCCTTTCTTCCCCGTCCTTCCTCCTTTTTCTTCTACAGCTCCAAGACCGCCAAAACCCCAAACGCATCACCAACCGCGTCTCCCGGACCACCTACAGCCTCAGGCGCTCCGTCCCCACCCCCTTATCAGCCCAGTGAGTCTCTATTTTATTTTTATTTATTTAATTAGAAAAAAATCGGTTTTTACCATATGTAAAACGGTATAAAGATTGGTTTTTTTCATACGAGAAGCGTTATAAAACTGGGATTTTTATTCGAACAAAGACGGGATTTTTTTTAAAGTATGAGAAAATGATTTTTATTGCTATAAAGGAATGATTTTTATCACTATGAAAGATAGGATTTTTAAAACATATAAAGCTATGATTTTTCTATATGAAGAGCGATAGAAAAGATTTGATTTTTATCTAAAAAGAATTGATTTTTAACGGGAGAAAGGCGAGATTTTTAATTCATGAAAGGTGAGATTTTTAAATAAGAAAAGATATAATTTTTATATGATGTAGAGAGTAGAAATATAATTTTTATATACATAGCGAATTAAAAATATAGTTTTTATTATAAACAGCGTGAAGAGAACTGCATTGGAATTGCAAGCAGATCGAAAAGGATCAGCAGTTAAAAAGCAAAGCACGGCAGAGTGGAACCCTCTGTGAGAACTCCTCACCTTTTTATTTATTTTCTAGTTGAAATATATACTAGGATGCAGACGGTGTTTAGTAGCACCCGACACCCGTCGTCCACAGACCATGGACGGCTTGTATGCTTGTTTGTTTGATTTTGATGTGTAGTTGATTGTGTGATGTGATGTGAAATGATATAAAATATTTATATAGTTGAAATAAAATATTTTATAGTTAAAAATAGAATTTTTAACGTGATATGAAATGAAATAAAAATAAACAAATCAGACGATTTGTTTATATACACACATTTGACTGACATTGATTGGGACGATAAATTTTACACATTGCCCAACTGCACAAATAAAATCTGTGTTTGATTGTTTGAAACCCCACACGGGTATTGGGATGATATTTGACGTACACTATTCCCGATTGTTTAGTTGTATGTCGACCGATTGATTGACAGGCTGTTATAAGCATTGAATATTTATATATGATGCTTATATAGTGTAGAATGCACTTTGGATGACGGTTGATTATTCATCATTGTTATTGTATACATGTGTTGTAGAAAATCCATATAATTAACATTATATGGTAATTGATTGGGCCTCATTCTAGTTTTGAAATAGAAATATTTGAAATAGAATATTTGAAAATAGAAATATACGAAGCTGTGTTGATTAGATTAACGCCATTTTGACGTGAACGATATTTATATCGATTTTATTCATTTTATAATGAATATCGAAAGTGATTTAAAAATCTGATATTTTGAAAAGAAATGAATTCGAATTGAAATTGAATATAAATGAATTCGAATTGAAATTGAATATAAATGAATTCGAATTGAAATTGAATATAAATGAATTCGAATTGAAATTGAATATAAATGAATTCGAATTGAAATTAAATATAAATGAATTCGAATTGAAATTGAATATAAGTGAATTCGAATTGAAATTGAATAGAAATGAATTCGAATTGAAATTGAATAGAAATGAATTCGAATTGAAATTGAATATAAATGAATTCGAATTGAAATTGAATATAAATGAATTCGAATTGAAATTGAATATAAATGAATTCGAATTGAAATTGAATATAAATGAATTCGAATTGAAATTGAACTGAATTGAAAACGAACTAAAATTGAATTAGAAATCAATTTGAATTGAAATCAATTTGAAATGAATTTAAAACGAATTCATAAGGAAAATTTCAATTTTGATTTGAATTAGGAATGAAGTTGAAATCGTTTTGAAAACGAATTTAAAACGAACTATAAAAATACGTTTTGAAAGGAAATCGACGAAGTATATATTATATATATAATATAATGGCCTGAATAGAACGCGCCGCGCCGCGGCAGTTCGCGAATTTCGACCATTGACTTCGAACGGATATTACGGGAGATCCGACCGTCGGATTCTCCTAAAACCGGAACCGTTGGGTTCGTATCGAAAAGGGCTTTCTAACGAATATTAGAAATTTGAAACCTAACGGTTGGATTTGGAATTATGTCCAAATTAAATTTGGAAAAGGTCGCTGTAAGTGCAGTTCGATGGCCGTGAATGGAAATTGACTGTACGGGCCTTGATAAAATTATTAAAAATAGTAATAATTTGTATAAAATCATAAGAAATGATTGAGAAAGAATCGGGATGAAAAACTCCACATTTGAAAAGATAAAAATAGTTTTTTTATCAAAATGAACTAGTTTTGAGCTAGAATTATAATTCTATTTATTTTTAAATAAATAAATTGGATTTGAAATGGTTTTGAAAATAACCAGAATTTCCAATAATTATATTGGAATGGATTTGAATCGAAATTGTCTTCGGAATATTTCGATGTTGGACTTCGTGATGATACAGATATTGTTATGGGAATTTGAAAGATATATATATATATATATCGTTATTTCCAATACGATATTTGTTGGTCGTAGAATTTGATATTGAATATAAGCCGGTATATTTTCTATTCAGAGCCTTGTATTTAATATCAAATGTGATTTGGGGTTTGTCGTGAACCGTGTTTTAAAATGACACTGGTTCTTTAACCCAGTTAAAGATTAAAACTAAGTGGAGTTTTAATGAATCTTTAATTAGATTGAAAAGATCGAGAATGGAGTATCACCAGTTTTACTCCAGGCGATAGTTAAATCTTTAATTAGATTTGAACGTGAAATGGTAATTGAATTTACCGATAACACCGTGGTGTTAAATATGAAGTATTACCAGTTTTACTTCATGGGATAAATAGGTTGGGATTGGGAAATAAAAATAAATGAATACTTCGGTGTGGTTCGCTAATCCCGACTAGTTTAAATTGATATTCAAAAGTGGATTAAAGAATAAATTTAAAGGATTTATCTTTGATAAAATTAATGGGAACCTTTCCCTAAGATTGTGAAATCTAGAAACTAGCTGTAGATTGGCTAAGCAGAGTGATTTCCTGGGTATTGATCTGATGTTGGTTTCGGCCTTCGGGGTTAATATTTGGGGAATTATTCTCCTTATTAATTTACGGTTAGTGACTGATGAATTGGAATGAGGCGTATGTTGTGTATGTGTAACACATGTTTGTTATATACGCGAGTTATTCGGGAAGACCGGGTTTATCCCATTCTGAATAACTAATTTGACGTGGTGTCGAAGATGAAGACGGTGGTTGAAGACCGGAGGTCTTCACGTCGTTTGGGTGATTACTGATGATCTTGATTGGGATGTACACCCAAGAAGATGGAAACAGTTGGTGATCGTCCAGACGTACTTGGAGATCGATGGATATGCAGGGTACTAGGTGCCTCCGGTTTCGTTCAGACCCAGAACAGACTTGTAAATGGACTGTATGTCTGACATTGGATTTTAGTCTGTGTGATTGATTTCTATTAAACATATATCTATTTGGCGGCGGAGAATTTATTCTCTTGCTTAACGCCCTTCTCTGAGACGTACGAGCTCAGAGGTTATATATTGGTGGATATCAAACGCATGGAGTGAATTGCTTGTGTGGCATGCCTAAGTGGCAAATGATCAAGGCTTCTGTTGAAAAGCAAAGTCTTGTGGTTGATGATCAAAGCACGACCTTTATGGCAAAGCTTTGTGTAACGTTTGATTCGCGAGTTTCACACCCGGTATAAACCAAAAACGGGAGAGGACGTCAGGGAGGGCATGCGTTTCTTTCTAGTTAGAAGTGGCGTCAGTGGTTTTACACGCCCTGACGAGTTTGACTTATGTGGTTGTTGCTGTTGCGAGGCGCCTCGGTTTGATCGGACGATCCGGGTCCGATGGAGTCATTCGTTGGCTCACTTACGCCCCATAGGGCAGGGAAACGCAGTGTTCAGGAATTTTAATCCCCATCGGTGGACCGGCCCTGACGATCCAAAGGCTTGACTGAGTACTTGCCTGAGGGGCGGACTAGAGCGTCTCGAATCGGTAGAGGACTATCTTTTTCCTCGGTTCATAGATGGAAATCCAATTTCCAAATACGCGATTTTGCGGTTTTAATTGTAGAACTAGTATGGCGACATGATATATGGTACTCATGCCGCCTATGATTGATACTTATGATTTGAAGTTGTTTTATACACTATACACTGATAATAGTATCAAATGATTCGTTTTAAAACGTATCAAGCATTCTTTGGTTGTTATAAGTGAAAACCCTATCCCCCGGCTTGCGTTGCATTGTGTGATAGGACCTGGGTCTTATAACAGCTTCATTTTTCTTTATTTAGCATTGCGCTGTTTGTTTTATGCACTGGTATTCTTGGGTGGAAACCCGTTCCGTGTTATACGGCGTGGTCCCTTGATTTACCTAACATTAAAAAAAAGATAAATAACTGTTTTTGTTCTCACACCAGTCCCATGACGGACCTGGAGTTTATTGTTTTAAGCTAAACTCTGGGTGCCCTTATTTTGACATGGGCAGCTAGTAGTTTTGGTTTTGCAGATTTATATTCATAGGATCCTGGTTTACAGCTGGAACGATACTCGGAAAGCTTTGTATCTGCGTATTACTTCTAGTTATGTATTGTATTATTTTCCGCTGCTATGTAATTTATTGTAATCTCTGATATTTTATGAACTGTAATATTTATTTATACTCTGTATATTCTTGTATTCAGATGAATTGTTGTAATATACAATGAAATGTTCTTCCGTCTGCGTTCTATTTTGTTGCGTTCTCAAAAAAATCAGGCGTTTCGAACGGTCTAGATCGGTTTAGCGACTGATTCGGATCGAGCGAAATTCTTTGTTTTCACAGTTGGTATCAGAGCTTTGGTTTACAAAGCTCAGAGAACAAGGCACATTAGAACCATTTGAAAGAATTCATCAGATATTGGATTAGTAATATCCAATGGGAATGACTCGTTAGAGATGGGATCAGTAGTATCCTAGAACGAGTGTGAAGAGTATATTTTTGAAAATGAAAACAATTTTTGTTTTGAAATTTAAATCAATTATCCGTATTTGATTATTTATTTATATGAATTTGGACGATCCAATATACAAAGATTTTGCATATACGTCTTGCAAATGTGTATTTAAAGTTTTAATGTACTGGATAGTTATAGGATCACACTCTAGTGCCCGGGGGTAATTCTGATGATGGGGCACCATCGCCAGTATTTATTTTCGAGTTTCGAAAGTGAGATTTCTATAAATTTCCAATTGACTGGTGTGAGAACCGAAACTAGATAGGGCTTATTGTTGTGATTTGGCATCAAAAATCTGATTTTTTGACTATATATCAAAGTTATGAATTAGAAAAGCTAATCAACTAATTGATTGATGGTTGTGTTGTTGATTAATTAAAATTTGTACCATATAGCCAAATAGAATCAAATTGTGAGTTGTATTGAAATTTGTCGCATTTGCTTGCATATACATGTACTTACACTGAACAGGTCATAGCAAGGAGGCTAGAGCAGAAGAATAAAATTGTTTGCCCGACAAATAGGTACATGTTTACCATAATTTACTGTTTTGTTTGGGTGATGATGATTTTATGAGCCGATTGGCTAGCCGCTTGGCCTTTTCTTTTTCTTTTTGAGACCAGAAGGCCTGTATGGCAATTTTGGGATTTTCCCGTGCTCCCGGTGCAGGGGAGGTTATGGCGAAATTTTTCGAAAATTTAGGGTGTTAGCCAAATTTTTGAAAAATTTGAAAAGTTCTTAGAAACTGAAAAGTTGAAGAATTTAAGCCGTAATGAAAATTATGAAAGTTGAGTTGGTTTGTAAAACAACTTTCGGCTTCATTCCTTTTTGGGGACGAAAAGGTTTAAGTGGGGGAGATTGTAACAACCCGTAAATTCTGGGCCAGTTTAAAATTTTTATTTTGGCAATTTTAATGAATTTTGAATATTTAAAATGGATTATTTTAAATAATATCGACGAAAAATTTATTTTGAATATAATTCGAACGTATATATTTATATAGTTCGTCGATAGAATATAAATATTAACTTATATTTATAAAAGGAATTGAAAATGGCGCGGTAGTTCGATAATTCGATTTCAAACTTCAAATGAATGTACCGGGTGCAAAATAAACCGGATTTTAACGAAACCAAAAATATTTGAAACTAATTGTAAATATCTTTCCAACGAATCCGAAAAATCAAGATTTCATTGCGGGAATCAAAAGATATGTCCTGTTAAAAATTCTGAATAGTCGCTATAGAATTCAGGCCCTTAAAAATGGAAATTCTGCAAACGACCTCAGATTTCGACGAAACCCCTTTTGTTGGATCCGGGATGTCAAATTATTGTTAGATTCCAAATTTCATAATTTTTCGAATCAATATGTGAGCGTGGCAAGAGAAAACGAGTTTGACCAGTTTCAGTTGATTTTAATCGACTGGAAAGTGGCCATTTTTCAAACGGTCTCAGAATTTGACGAAACTAGTTTTTTTAGGACCGTATCGTCAGTACGAAGCTGGAAAATATTTTTCTGGAATTTTTCGAGTTAGTATGTGGCCTCGGTAAATTGAAATGCGCGTTCAAAATCAATATATAGAGTTATATGTTGATTTTAGCGGAAACTGATCATAACGATCGAATTTGCCTACGTGACATATCCCATTGTGTTCGGAATGAGGGTAATACGCTTGGGGCGACCGTCGGTGGGCTTGATTTCGACTTCGAAATAAAAAGTTACTTTTAGGTGGATTGAATTAAATTAAATTAAATATTTATAATATAACCCCTCACCCTCACATCTCTCTCTCTCTCCTATTCGATCTGTAAACTAAAAAAAACCGCGATCCAAATTGTTCACGCGGCCGTCGCCCTGGGGGGGGGGGGGGCATCGCCGTGCCGCAACTCCTCAGGCCCCTCTGACCAACCCCCTTTCCTTCTCCACCTCCCCTCCTTCTTTCCTCGACCACCAAGCGAGCCCCGCACCCCCACTGACCCAAATCGCTCGAAGCGCCGCCTCTGGCCAACCCCGCCACCACCAGGTCATCGGCGACCACCCTACGCACCCGTCCCTTCCCCGTCCGACCACCCTTTCTTCCCCGTTCTTCCTCCTCTTTCTTCTACAGCTCCAAGACCGCCAAAACCCCAAACGCACCACCAACCGCGTCTCCCGGACCACCTACAGCCTCAGGCGCTCCGTCCCCACCCCCTTATCAGCCCGGTGAGTCTCTATTTTATTTTTATTTATTTAATTAGAAAAAAATCGGATTTTTACCATATGTAAAACGGTATAAAGATTGGTTTTTTTCATACGAGAAGCGTTATAAAACTGGGATTTTTATTCGAACAAAGATGGGATTTTTTTTTTAAAGTATGAGAAAATGATTTTTATCGCTATAAAGGAATGATTTTTATCACTATGAAAGATAGGATTTTTAAAACATATAAAGCTATGATTTTTCTATATGAAGAGCGATAGAAAAGATTTGATTTTTATCTAAAAAGAATTGATTTTTAACGGGAGAAAGGCGAGATTTTTAATTCATGAAAGGTGAGATTTTTAAATAAGAAAAGATATAATTTTTATATGATGTAGAGAGTAGAAATATAATTTTTATATACATAGCGAATTAAAAATATAGTTTTTATTATAAACAGCGTGAAGAGAACTGCATTGGAATTGCAAGCAGATCGAAAAGGATCAGCAGTTCAAAAGCAAAGCACGGCGGAGTGGAACCCTCTGTGAGAACTCCTCACCTTTTTATTTATTTTCTAGTTGAAATATATGCTAGGATGCAGATGGTGTTTAATAGCACCTGACACCCGTCGTCCACAGACCATGGACGGCTTGTATGCTTGTTTGTTTGATTTTGATGTGTAGTTGATTGTGTGATGTGAAATGATATAAAATATTTATATAGTTGAAATAAAATATTTTATAGTTAAAAATAGAATTTTTAACGTGATATGAAATGAAATAAAAATAAACAAATCAGACGATTTGTTTATATACACACATTTGACTGCCATTGATTGGGACGATAAATTTTACACATCGCCCAACTGCACAAATAAAATATGTGTTTGATTGTTTGAAACCCCACACGGGTATTGGGATGATATTTGACGTACACTAATCCCGATTGTTTAGTTGTATGTCGACCGATTGATTGACAGGCTGTTATAAGCGTTGAATATTTATATTTTATGCTTATACAGTGTAGAATGCACTTTGGATGACGACTGATTATTCATCGTTGTTATTGTATACATGTGTTGTAGAAAATCCATATAATTAACATTATATGGTAATTGATTGGGCCTCATTCCAGTTTTGAAATAGAAATATTTGAAATAGAATATTTGAAAATAGAAATATACGAAGCTGTGTTGATTAGATTAACGCCATTTTGACGTGAACGATATTTATATCGATTTTATTCATTTTATAATGAATATCGAAAGTGATTTAAAAATCTGATATTTTGAAAAGAAATGAATTCGAATTGAAATTGAATATAAATGAATACGAATTGAAATTGAATATAAATGAATTCGAATTGAAATTGAATATAAATGAATTCGAATTGAAATTGAATATAAATGAATTCGAATTGAAATTGAATAGAAATGAATTCGAATTGAAATTGAATAGAAATGAATTCGAATTGAAATTGAATAGAAATGAATTCGAATTGAAATTGAATATAAATGAATTCGAATTGAAATTGAATATAAATGAATTCGAATTGAAATTGAATATAAATGAATTCGAATTGAAATTGAATATAAATGAATACGAATTAAAATTGAACTGAATTGAAAACGAACTGAAATTGAATTAGGAATCAATTTGAATTGAAATCAATTTGAAATGAATTTAAAACGAATTCATAAGGAAAATTTCAATTTTGATTTTAATTAGGAATGAAGTTGAAATCGTTTTGAAAACGAATTAAAAAAATACGTTTTGAAAGGAAATCGACGAAGTATATATTATATATATATAATATAATGGCCTGAATAGAACGCGCCGCGCCGCGGCAGTTCGCGAATTTCGACCATTGACTTCGAACGGATATTACGGGAGATCCGACCGTCGGATTCTCCTAAAACCGGAACCGTTGGGTTCGTATCGAAAAGAGCTTTCTAACGAATATTAGAAATTTGAAACCTAACGGTTGGATTTGGAATTATGTCCAAATTAAATTTGGAAAAGGTCGCTGTAAGTGCAGTTCGATGGCCGTGAATGGAAATTGACTGTACGGGCCTTGATAAAATTATTAAAAATAGTAATAATTTGTGTAAAATCATAAGAAATGATTTAGAAAGAATCGGGATGAAAAACTCCACATTTGAAAAGATAAAAATAGTTTTTTTTATCAAAATGAACTAGTTTTGAGCTAGAATTATAATTCTATTTATTTTTAAATAAATAAATTGGATTTGAAATGGTTTTGAAAATAACCAGAATTTCCAATAATTATATTGGAATGGATTTGAATCGAAATTGTCTTCGGAATATTTCGATGTTGGACTTCGTGATGATACAGATATTGTTATGGGAATTTGAAAGATATATATATATATATATCGTTATTTCCAATACGATATTTGTTGGTCGTAAAATTTGATATTGAATATAAGCCGGTATATTTTCTATTCAGAGCCTTGTATTTAATATCAAATGTGATTTGGGGTTTGTCGTGAACCGTGTTTTAAAATGACACTGGTTCTTTAACCCAGTTAAAGATTAAAACTAAGTGGAGTTTTAATGAATCTTTAATTAGATTGAAAAGATCGAGAATGGAGTATCACCAGTTTTACTCCAGGCGATAGTTAAATCTTTAATTAGATTTGAACGTGAAATGGTAATTGAATTTACCGATAACACCGTGGTGTTAAATATGAAGTATTACCAGTTTTACTTCATGGGATAAATAGGTTGGGATTGGGAAATAAAAATAAATGAATACTTCGGTGTGGTTCGCTAATCCCGACTAGTTTAAATTGATATTCAAAAGTGGATTAAAGAATAAATTTAAAGGATTTATCTTTGATAAAATTAATGGAAACCTTTCCCTAAGATTGTGAAATCTAGAAACTAGCTGTAGATTGGCTAAGCAGAGTGATTTCCTGGGTATTGATCTGATGTTGGTTTCGGCCTTCGAGGTTAATATTTGGGGAATTATTCTCCTTATTAATTTACGGTTAGTGACTGATGAATTGGAATGAGGCGTATGTTGTGTATGTGTAACACATGTTTATTATATACGCGAGTTATTCGGGAAGACCGGGTTTATCCCATTCTGAATAACTAATTTAACGTGGTGTCGAAGATGAAGACGGTGGTTGAAGACCGGAGGTCTTCACGTCGTTTGGGTGATTACTGATGATCTTGATTGGGATGTACACCCAAGAAGATGGAAACAGTTGGTGATCGTCCATACGTACTTGGAGATCGATGGATATGCAGGGTACTAGGTGCCTCCGGTTTCGTTCAGACCCAGAACAGACTTGTAAATGGACTGTATGTCTGACATTGGATTTTAGTCCGTGTGATTGATTTCTATTAAATATATATCTATTTGGCGGCGGAGAATTTATTCTCTTGCTTAACGCCCTTCTCTGAGACGTACGAGCTCAGAGGTTATATATTGGTGGATATCAAACGCATGGAGTGAATTGCTTGTGTGGCATGCCTAAGTGGCAAATGATCAAGGCTTCTGTTGAAAAGCAAAGTCTTGTGGTTGATGATCAAAGCACGGCCTTTATGGCAAAGCTTTGTGTAACGTTTGATTCGCGAGTTTCACACCCGGTATAAACCAAAAACGGGAGAGGACGTCAGGGAGGGCATGCGTTTCTTTCTAGTTAGAAGTGGCGTCAGTGGTTTTACACGCCCTGACGAGTTTGACTTATTTGGTTGTTGCTGTTGCGAGGCGCCTCGGTTTGATCGGACGATCCGTGTCCGATGGAGTCATTCGTTGGCTCACTTACGCCCCATAGGGCAGGGAAACGCATTGTTCAGGAATTTTAATCCCCATCAGTGGACCGGCCCTGACGATCCAAAGGCTTGACTGAGTACTTGCCTGAGGGGCGGACTAGAGCGTCTCGAATCGGTAGAGGACTATCTTTTTCCTCGGTTCATAGATGGAAATCCAATTTCCAAATACGCGATTTTGCGGTTTTAATTGTAGAACTAGTATGGCGACATGATATACGGTACTCATGCCGCCTATGATTGATACTTATGATTTGAAGTTGTTTTATACACTATACACTGATAATAGTATCAAATGATTCGTTTAAAAACGTATCAAGCATTCTTTGGTTGTTATAACTGAAAACCCTATCCCCCGGCTTGCGTTGCATTGTGTGATAGGACTTGGGTCTTATAACAGCTTCATTTTTCTTTATTTAGCATTGCGCTGTTTGTTTTATGCACTGGTATTCTTGGGTGGAAACCCGTTCCGTGTTATACGGCGTGGTCCCTTGATTTACCTAACATTAAAATAAAGATAAATAACTGTTTTAGTTCTCACACCAGTCCCATGACTGACCTGGAGTTTATTGTTTTAAGCTAAACTCTGGGTGCCCTTATTTTGACATGGGCAGCTAGTAGTTTTGGTTTTGCAGATTTATATTCATAGGATCCTGGTTTACAGCTGGAACGATACTCGGAAAGCTTTGTATCTGCGTATTACTTCTAGTTATGTATTGTATTATTTTCCGCTGCTATGTAATTTATTGTAATCTCTGATATTTTATGAACTGTAATATTTATTTATACTCTGTATATTCTTGTATTCTGATGAATTGTTGTAATATACAATGAAATGTTCTTCCGTCTGCGTTCTATTTTGTTGCGTTCTCAAAACAATCAGGCGTTTCGAACGGTCTAGATCGGTTTAGCGACTGATTCGGATCGAGCGAAATTCTTTGTTTTCACAGTTGGTATCAGAGCTTTGGTTTACAAAGCTCAGAGAACAAGGCACATTAGAACCATTTGAAAGAATTCATCAGATATTGGATTAGTAATATCCAATGGGAATGACTCGTTAGAGATGGGATCAGTAGTATCCTAGAACGAGTGTGAAGAGTATATTTTTGAAAATGAAAACAATTTTTGTTTTGAAATTTAAATCAATTATCCGTATTTGATTATTTATTTATATGAATTTGGACGATCCAAAATACAAAGATTTTGCATATACGTCTTGCAAATGTGTATTTGAAGTTTTAATGTACTGGATAGTTATAGGATCACACTCTAGTGCCCGGGGGTAATTCTGATGATGGGGCACCATCGCCAGTATTTATTTTCAAATTTCGAAAGTGAGATTTCTATAAATTTCCAATTGACTGGTGTGAGAACCGAAACTAGATAGGGCTTATTGTTGTGATTTGGCATCAAAAATCTGATTTTTTGACTATATATCAAAGTTATGAATTTGAAAAGCTAATCAACTAATTGATTGATGGTTGTGTTGTTGATTAATTAAAATTTGTACCATATAGCCAAATAGAATCAAATTGTGAGTTGTATTGAAATTTGTCGCATTTGCTTGCATATACATGTACTTACACTGAACAGGTCATAGCAAGGAGGCTAGAGCAGAAGAATAAAATTGTTTGCCCGACAAATAGGTACATGTTTACCATAATTTACTGTTTTGTTTGGGTGATGATGATTTTATGAGCCGATTGGCTAGCCGCTTGGCCTTTTCTTTTTGAGACCAGAAGGCCTGTATGGCAATTTTGGGATTTTCCCGTGCTCCCGGTGCAGGGAGGTTATGGCGAAATTTTTCGAAAATTTAGGGTGTTAGCCAAATTTTTGAAAAATTTGAAAAGTTCTTAGAAACTGAAAAGTTGAAGAATTTAAGCCGTAATGAAAATTATGAAAGTTGAGTTGGTTTGTAAAACAACTTTCGGCTTCATTCCTTTTTGGGGATGAAAAGTTTTAAGTGGGGGAGATTGTAACAACCCGTAAATTCTGGGCCAGTTTAAAATTTTTATTTTGGCAATTTTAATGAATTTTGAATATTTAAAATGGATTATTTTAAATAATATCGACGAAAAATTTATTTTGAATATAATTCGAACGTATATATTTATATAGTTCGTCGATAGAATATAAATATTAACTTATATTTATAAAAGGAATTGAAAATGGCGCGGTAATTCGATTTCAAACTTCAAATGAATGTACCGGGTGCAAAATAAACCGGATTTTAGCGAAACCAAAAATATTTGAATCTAATTGTAAATATCTTTCCAACGAATCCGAAAAATCAAGATTTCATTGCGGGAATCAAAAGATATGTCCTGTTAAAAATTCTGAATAGTCGCTATAGAATTCAGGCCCTTAAAAATGGAAATTCTACAAACGACCTCAGATTTCGACGAAACCACTTTTGTTGGATCCGGGATGTCAAATTATTGTTAGATTCCAAATTTCATAATTTTTCGAATCAATATGTGAGCGTGGCAAGAGAAAACGAGTTTGACCAGTTTCAGTTGATTTTAATCGACTGGAAAGTGGCCATTTTCAAACGGTCTCAGAATTTGACGAAACTAGTTTTTTTAGGACCGTATCGTCAGTACGAAGCTAGAAAATATTTTTCTGGAATTTTTCGAGTTAGTATGTGGCCTCGGTAAATTGAAATGCGCGTTCAAAATCAATATATAGAGTTATATGTTGATTTTAGCGGAAACTGATCGTAACGATCGAATTTGCCTACGTGACATATCCCATTGTGTTCGGAATGAGGGTAATACGCTTGGGGCGACCGTCGGTGGGCTTGATTTCGACTTCGAAATAAAAAGTTACTTTTAGGTGGATTAAATTAAATTAAATATTTATAATATAACCCCTCACCCTCACATCTCTCTCTCTCTCTCCTATTCGATCTGTAAACTAAAAAAAACCGCGATCCAAATTGTTCACGCGGCCGTCGCCCTGGGGGGGGGGGGCATCGCCGTGCCGCCCCTCCTCAGGCCCCTCCAACCAACCCCCATTCCTTCTCCACCTCCCCTCCTTCTTCCCTCGACCACCAAGCGAGCCCCGCACCCCCACTGACCCAAATCGCTCGAAGCGCCGCCTCTGGCCAACCCCGCCACCACCAGGTCATCGGCGACCACCCTACGCACCCATCCCTTCCCCGTCCGACCACCCTTTCTTCCCCGTTCTTCCTCCTCTTTCTTCCCCGTTCTTCCTCCTCTTTCTTCTACAGCTCCAAGACCGCCAAAACCCCAAACGCACCACCAACCGCGTCTCCCGGACCACCTACAGCCTCATGCGCTCCGTCCCCACCCCCTTATCAGCCCGGTGAGTCTCTATTTTATTTTTATTTATTTAATTAGAAAAAAATCGGATTTTTACCATATGTAAAACGGTATAAAGATTGGTTTTTTTTCATACGAGAAGCGTTATAAAACTGGGATTTTTATTCGAACAAAGATGGGATTTTTTTTTAAGTATGAGAAAATGATTTTTATCGCTATAAAGGAATGATTTTTATCACTATGAAAGATAGGATTTTTAAAACATATAAAGCTATGATTTTTGTATATGAAGAGCGATATAAAAGATTTGATTTTTATCTAAAAAGAATTGATTTTTAATGGGAGAAAGGCGAGATTTTTAATTCATGAAAGGTGAGATTTTTAAATAAGAAAAGATATAATTTTTATATGATGTAGAGAGTAGAAATATAATTTTTATATACATAGCGAATTAAAAATATAGTTTTTATTATAAACAACGTGAAGAGAACTGCATTGGAATTGCAAGCAGATCGAAAAGGATCAGCAGTTCAAAAGCAAAGCACGGCGGAGTGGAACCCTCTGTGAGAACTCCTCACCTTTTTATTTATTTTCTAGTTGAAATATATACTAGGATGCAGATGGTGTTTAACAGCACCTGACACCCGTCGTCCACAGACCATGGACGGCTTGTATGCTTGTTTGTTTGATTTTGATGTGTAGTTGATTGTGTGATGTGAAATGATATAAAATATTTATATAGTTGAAATAAAATATTTTATAGTTAAAAATAGAATTTTTAACGTGATATGAAATGAAATAAAAATAAACAAATCAGACGATTTGTTTATATACACACATTTGACTGCCATTGATTGGGACGATAAATTTTACACATCGCCCAACTGCACAAATAAAATATGTGTTTGATTGTTTGAAACCCCATACGGGTATTGGGATGATATTTGACGTACACTAATCCCGATTGTTTAGTTGTATGTCGACCGATTGATTGACAGGCTGTTATAAGCGTTGAATATTTATATTTGATGCTTATACAGTGTAGAATGCACTTTGGATGACGGCTGATTATTCATCGTTGTTATTGTATACATGTGTTGTAGAAAATCCATATAATTAACATTATATGGTAATTGATTGGGCCTCATTCCAGTTTTGAAGTAGAAATATTTGAAATAGAATATTTGAAAATAGAAATATATGAAGCCATGTTGATTTGATTGACGTCATTTTGACGTGAACGATATTTATATCGATTTTATTCATTTTATAATGAATATCGGAAGTGATTTCAAAATCTGATATTTTGAAAAGAAATGAATTCGAATTGAAATTGAATATAAATGAATTCGAATTGAAATTGAATATAAATGAATTCGAATTGAAATTGAATATAAATGAATTCGAATTGAAATTGAATATAAATGAATTCGAATCGAAATTGAATAGAAATGAATTCGAATTGAAATTGAATATAAATGAATTCGAATTGAAATTGAATAGAAATGAATTCGAATAAATGAATTCGAATTGAAATTGAATATAAATGAATTCGAATTGAAATTGAATAGAAATGAATTCGAATTGAAATTGAATATAATTGAATTCGAATTGAAATTGAATATAAATGAATTCGAATTGAAATTGAATATAAATGAATTCGAATTGAAATTGAACTGAATTGAAAACGAACTGAAATTGAATTAGAAATCAATTTGAATTGAAATCAATTTGAAATGAATTTAAAACGAATTCATAAGGAAAAATTCAATTTTGATTTGAATTAGGAATGAATTTGAAATCGTTTTGAAAACGAATTTAAAACGAATTATAAAAATACGTTTTGAAAGGAAATCGACGAAGTATATATTATATATATAATATAATGGCCTGAATAGAACGCGCCGCGCCGCGGCAGTTCGCGAATTTCGACCATTGACTTCGAACGGATATTACGGGAGATTCAACCGTCGGATTCTCCTAAAACCGGAACAGCTGGGTTCGTATCGAAAAGAGCTTTCTAACGAATATTAGAAATTTGAAACCTAACGGTTGGATTTGGAATTATGTCTAAATCAAATTTGGAAAAGGTCGTTATAAGTGCAGTTCGATGGTCGTGAATGGAAATCGACTGTACGGGCCTTGATAAAATTATTAAAAATAGTAATAATTGGTGTAAAATCATAAGAAATGATTTAGAAAGAATCGGGATGAAAAACTCCACATTTGAAAAGATAAAAATAGATTTTTATCGAAATGAACTAGTTTTGAGCTAGAATTATAATTCTATTTATTTTTAAATAAATAAATTGGATTTGAAATGGTTTTGAAAATAACCAGAATTTCCAATAATTATATTGGAATGGATTTGAATCGAAATTGTCTTCGGAATATTTCGATGTTGGACTTCGTGTTGATACAGATATTGTTATGGGAATTTGAAAGATATATATATATATATATATATATATATATATCGTTATTTCCAATACGATATTTGTTGGTCGTAGAATTTGATATTGAATATAAGCCGGTATATTTTCTATTCAGAGCCTGGTATTTAATATCAAATGTGATTTGGGGTTTGTCGTGAACCGTGTTTCAAAATGACACTGGTTCTTTAACCCAGTTAAAGATTAAAACTAAGTGGAGTTTTAATGAATCTTTAATTAGATTGAAAAGATCGAGAATGGAGTATCACCAGTTTTACTCTAGGCGATAGTTAAATCTTTAATTAGATTTGAACATGAAATGGTAATTGAATTTACCGATAACACCGTGGTGTTAAATATGAAGTATTACCAGTTTTACTTCTTGGGATAGATAGGTTGGGATTGGGAAATAAAAATAAATGATTACTTCGGTGTGGTTCGCTAATCCCGACTAATTTGAATTGATATTCAAAAGTGGATTAAAGAATAAATTTAAAGGATTTATCATTGATAAAATTAATTGGAACCTTTCCCTAAGAATGTGAAATCTAGAAACTAGCTGTAGATTGGCTAAGCAGAGTGATTTCCTGGGTATTGATCTGATGTTGGTTTCGGCCTTCGGGGTTAATATTTGGGGAATTATTCTCTTGATTAATTTACGGTTAGTGACTGATGAATTGGAATGAGGCGTATGTTGTGTTTGTGTATCACATGTTTATTATATACGCGAGTTATTCGGGAAGACCGGGTTTATCCCATTCTGAATAACTAATTTGACGTGGTGTCGAAGATGAAGACGGTGGTTGAAGACCGGAGGTCATCACGTCGTTTGGATGATTACTGATGATCTTGATTGGGCCGTACACCCAAGAAGATGGAAACAGTTGGTGATCGTCCAGACGTACTTGGAGATCGATGGATATGCGGGGTACTAGGTGCCTCCGGTTTCGTTCATACCCAGAACAGACTTGTAAATGGACTGTATGTCTGACATTGGATTTTAGTCTGTGTGATTGATTTCTATTAAATATATATCTGTTTGGCGGCGAATAATTTATTCTCTTGCTTAACGCCCTTCTCTGAGACGTACGAGCTCAGGGGTTATATATTGGTGGATATCAAACGCATGGAGTGAATTGCCTGTGTGGCATGCCTAAGTGGAAAATGATCAAGGCTTCCGTTGAAAAGCAAAGTCTTGTGGTTGATGATCAAAGCACGGCCTTTGTGGCATAGCTTTGTGTAACGTTTGATTCGCGAGTTTCACACCCGGTATGAACCAAAAATGGGAGAGGACGTCAGGGAGGGCAAGCGTTTCTTTCTAGTTAGAAGTGGCGTCAGTGGTTTTACACGCCCTGACGAGTTTGACTTATGTGGTTGTTGCTGTTGCGAGGCGCCTCGGTTTGATCGGACGATCCGGGTCCGATGGAGTCATTCGTTGGCTCACTTACGCCCCATAGGACGGGGAAACGCAGTTTTCAGGAATTTTAATCCACATCGGTGGACCGGCCCTGACGATCCAAAGGCTTGACTGAGTACTTGCCTGAGGGGCGGACTAGAGCGTCTCGAATCGGTAGAGGACTATCTTTTGCCTCGGTTCATAGATCGAAATCCAATTTCCAAATACGCGATTTTGCGGTTTTAATTGTAGAACTAGTATGGCGACATGATATATGGTACCCATGCCTCCTATGATTGATACTTATGATTTGAAGTTGTTTTATACACTATACACTGATAATAGTATCAAATGATTCGTTTTAAAACGTATCAAGCATTCTTTGGCTGTTATAAGGGAAAACCCTATCCCCCGGCTTGCGTTGCATTGTGTGATAGGACCTGGGTCTTATAACAGCTTCATTTTTCTTTATTTAGCATTGCGCTGTTTGTTTTATGCACTGGTATTCTTGGGAGGAAACCCGTTCCGTGTTATACGGCGTGGTCCCTTGATTTACCTAACTTTAAAATAAAGATAAATAACTGTTTTAGTTCTCACACCAGTCCCATGACTGACCTGGAGTTTATTGTTTTAACCTAAACTCTGGGTGCCTTTATTTTGACACGGGCAGCTAGTAGTTTTGGTTTTGCAGATTTATATTCACAGGATCCTGGTTTACAGCTGGAACGATACTCGGAAAGCTTTGTATCCGCGTATTACTTCTAGTTGTGTATTGTATTATTTTCCGCTGCTATGTAATTTATTGTAATCTCTGATATTTTATGAACTGTAATATTTATTTATACTATGTATATTCTTGTATTCTGATGAATTGTTGTAATATACTATGAAATGTTCTTCCGTCTGCGTTCTATTTTGTCGTGTTCTCAAAACAATCAGGCGTTTCGAACGGTCTAGATCGGTTTAGCGACTGATTCGAATCGAGCGAAATTCTTTGTTGTCACACAACCTAATCTAATACCTACGCTGCACCATTGGAACAATATCGTGCTTATCTATCCATCTTTGTTCGCCTATATATACCTTGCCATTGTCCTTCGTTTTCCCGTAAGCTTCCTTTCTAAAAACCGCACTTCTTCCCACATGTTGAAACACATGCTTCAGAAATTTTAATGAAAATGAAAACCCATCCTCCATGAACCCAAAACTCCATTCACGTATATGTTTACAAGCTTCTCCGACCGAAACATGTTGAACCGCGAGTAGAGTGGAAGGTCAGGGTGGCCTTAGGTGGTTTCAGGTGGCGCCGCCGGCATGGGGTTGACAAAGTCGGTCTGGTGATGTAGAGGGCTGCTCAGAAATAAGGAAGCAGGGTAGTAATAGTATGGAGGCAGGCGCAACATACAACAACTCAGGTTGGTCTAGTGGTCTTGTATGGACTGTATAGGGTGGACGTTGAATGATGTATTCGGTGATAAGTTGTGCGTGAAGACAACATGAAGGATGGAGGATGAATGGACAGTTCAATAGTTTTGGGAAGAATAATACTGACGTAGGGAGTAGTAGTTTAATACAGTGGAGGTTGAAGGGGGCGGCTGTTATTCGTGTGGATGGGAGAATGGGGAAACAGGAGTGCAAACGAGGAGAGGACATGGAGAAGGGGAGATCCGGAGCACGGTGCTCAGGGGGCCGAAGTTCTGGGGTTTGGTGGCAATTGAAGGTGGTAGCAGCAGATGATATGGTGGAGTGGGTATGGATCCATGGCTTCGAAATGAAATGCGAAACAAAGCAGGTGAAGATATAATTATAACGAGCCTAATTACTAATTTTTATCTGCCTAATCACCCTTTTTTATGATATTATGTTTATACCTGCCCGATCATTGATTTATATGTGCCGAATTTACATATGAAAATGTAACCCATATATAACTGATATATATATATATATATATTTATTTATATTTATAAACGTATTAAACCGTATATAAATTTTAAAGTGCCAAATCTTCCTCTTAACGTGACTTTTAACTTTAGTAAATGATGTGTCTGATCCTATTTAAAACTACATAGTAACATATATAGTTCAATATGCCTACCCATTCCGTTTATATAAATAATTTTATACAGCCTATCAAACTTTCCATTTCGATGTTAGACATTATTTAATGATTTAACTATATTGGTTCATATTTATAAATTTAGTTAATACGCTATAGCTTTATACGTTTTACATTCAATTTACCACAGATTTGGATCAGCCGATTACAATTTCAAGAATAATTAAGTTATATAATAATTAAATTAATAGCTAAAATTTAAATCGTTTACACTTATAACCGTATAACATTTTGTTGCATTGATGGAATTTAACAAACAAGTTGCAACAGAACTATGATAACGAGCACAACATTTTGGAGTTGGTCCGGTCAGCATTGGAAACAACTGAGATTTTCAGTTAAATTAAACACTGGTCTAATTTAACTGAAACAAACCTTTTTGACGATGAATGGAAACCAAGATGAGTTAAACTCACTCAGTTCTCCCACTTATAATTATAAGTCGGGATTATTATTTGTTTGTTATGGCTGCTAATTGTTAGTTGTTTGATGATTGTTTGGAAGCATATTGTTCTATCGATTAATTAAATTAAATGCTGTTTAACTTTAAAAAAATGACATCATTATTTTTTACGATTATTTCCAAACAAGGTAACTTACCTTGTTGGTTACGTTTATAATAATATAAATATATTTAAATTAAATTTGATGCTTGAATTATTATTGTTGGTTGACCACTAGCAGTTAAATTGATTATTTATCTGCATATGATCATTATATGAACTGTTTAACCCCTATGATTGGATTTTCAATTTAATTACCGATTGTTGAATCTAAATTCAACATTGTTTTGATATTAACCAATGGGTAGTATTGGTTGAAGAATAAATAGAAGATGGCCAGAATATAAACTGTTTTATAAAGATTGATTTACCGTCAGGTGAATCGATAAGAATTAAGTTATGAATTTATTTTATAACTGAAGATTGATTTTTTTTAAATATATTATTTTAAATAAAGTTTATAAAAAGGAAATAAATCAACTATATATATTCTTTGTTTAATCACCATTTTATTACCAAAATCTGCCGTATGCGAGGCACGTGCCTCATCGTAATTACTAAACGATATTATAAAGCCGATTCTTATATTGATAAGATTGATAAGCAAGTGAGCGGGAATAAACGTGAAAATTAATAACTGGGATCTATTGTTTTAAGAATCCATAAAAATGGGATTTATATTAAAATGGATTATTATCTATTTAATAATAATCAAAGTGGGAATATTGGGATTTCAAAATCTGTTTAATGCGTTGATATGAAATCATAAGAAAACTATTTATGGTAAAGTGAAATTTTTAAGAAAATTGTATCAAAGATAATATAATTTAAGTTTAGTTTGTAGTTTAAAGTAAATTCTTATTGGAAATACTATTTAATTGGATTTTATTAAATCTAGTTTGGACGAAGTTTCAAAATCCAAGTTTACCTGAAAATACTATGGAAACTAGGTTATTATAAATGACATTGAATATAAGTCAGGATATGAAGGTATGAAAGGGCACCAGAAATGGAAACCCAAATTAGAATTTTAGCGGTTGGGCGAGTAAAGTTATAAAGATGCGATTTAAATTCAGTATTGAAAATAAAAGATGATGTTTCATAAGGATATAATTAAAATGGGATTTATTTTGATATTGCGAATAAATATCGGTTTTTGGTATTGCAACAGATATCTATCTTAAGATAAGAATGTTGTTGATCAAGGTCTGAGAGGTAATTAAAATACCTCAACTTGAACGACTTCAGGATTATCGAAGGATGATATTAGTTATAATAGTGGAGCTGTTAGAGATAATTTATTTTGAGAAATAATAGTGTAATGTTATTTGATGAGTTCGAAAATATATAGGACGGGATTCCAAAATAAAAGAAATATAAAACGGGGCTTGAAAATATGGAATGGTAACTCCAAAATAAAAAATAAAAAGAGATTTGTGAAAATATAGCGATATTTTCAAAATAAGAAATGAGATTTTGAATGGATTTATTTAAAAAGGAAAATTATGGTGTTTAAATAACAAAATAAAAGGAGATTTCGTAACGACTGTTTTACGATGATAAGTTGGATCGATTCTGCAATTATAGATAACAAGTAATGTTATAATAAAATGTTTTTGAAATGGAAGTTAACGGGAAATTGGATATGATCTTAAGATATATTTTTAAGTATTAGAATGAAATGATTTGAATATATTATAATTGATATATTATTTTTGGATATTTCAACCGATATATTATTTTTAAAAGCCAAGTGACGCTATATAATAAACCAATGGATCTGTTTTATTTTTATGGTTATTTATTTTGATAGTTAAATAACCAACTATCAAAATCTAGCCCAACTGAATTAGTAAGGAAAGATCGGGATCGATTTTATACTCGAAAACCATTCCGACCAATAAATACGAATACGTTGAAGATACTGATCGAGATGAAGTAATTGAAGACCGTAGATCTTCATAAAACAGAAGAGTTGCTTACAATCTCTGGTTGATCCCTACATATATACTATGATTCAGTCGTGGTTGAAATCTACGGGTTGTAAGGACTACTTGCTACTAATTTATAGGTTGATTCCTAGGATGTGGTAGGAGGGTGCCTTAGGTTCATCCTGTTCCTGGATGACTTGTGTGGATGATGTGAACGGTGGCAATATGTTCCAAAAGTCGATTATAACCTCAAGCCTCATCAACCGGGAAATGACGAAAATTGGGCAGGCAGCATGGCTATGTGGGTCGCTCCCATTAGGGTGTATAATCACCTATCTAGAGAAATCCCTTTTGCTTCTTTAATCTATTTCAATTCTGTCCCTTTCGGGAAACGGTGGGTAGCTCCCAACCGTTGGTGATATACATTTGATACACTCAAGCGAAATGAGTGGTCGGTCATGTGTGGTCGGGTTGCAAGACGTTCTTGTTGAACCCAGTGTGTTCGCCTCTAGAGATACACTATCAGCAGGTGGTTCCATACCTTGTCATAGTCGGAATCCAATATCCAATAAGCGCCCGTGGTTTTGCTTGTATACTATATATGTGGAGTGTGAGATGCAAGCGTTCCACTAGATTATATTTATTTGTATTTAGACACTATTATAATATCAGAATAAATATCAATTTCAAAATGTTTTGGGTTATCGTAAGGTAAAAACCATCCGTATTTATGTGTGGATTTGGTCTTACGATTATCCTTTCTTTCGAAAAGGTTTTTAACTTTAAAATCAAACTGGTTGATATTGTAAACTTAGTGAGTTTTTCTCACTCTGGTTCACCAGACTGACCTGGTGTTTGTAATGCTCGGGTTAGAACGGGTTATACAGGTTCAGGTTATCGGATGCTGTGAAGTCCAATGACGAGCTGAAGGTGTTCAGACGTATGATATTATCTATTATTATTCTGCTGTGTGTTGTAATTGAGGACAGGTAATTATAACTGTCTAGATGTGTTGATGTACTCTGATGATTGTAAGTTTTTATTTCAAAGCTCTTTATAAAATTTATTTATATATTATATTTTGTTACGCTGCGATGTTAGGCTCTGTGTTGTGTTGGTTCTTCTTCTTCTATTCTAATATTCTTTCCTTCTTAGCTCAACCTCTACTTTCTTTCTAATAACATTCCAGTGTTTTCGATGCTTGAATGTTCGACATGGTGTTTTTGTGTTGATTTTCGGGGTCGAAAATCCCTGCTCGTTTCAGTGGTATCAGAGCAATGGTTTAGGAATTACCTTGGCTCTATGGTGTAACCCTATAGAGTTGGGGTTAGTAATACCCTAGATCGGGATCGAGTGTATACATATGAGAGAGTATTTATAATTTTATATACAAATATTTTGTGTTATGTTGATTGATCAGTTCAAGTTGAACTGACAAATTGATATGATATTGTTTTGTAAATAGGGTAAATGAAATAATTTCATCTGAATTATATTTTTATATATAAAAGAAATAATTTTATTGGTTTGTTGATTGATTTGAATGGAAATTCAAATTGGATCATGGATTTGAATGGTTTAATAAAACCAAAAGGGAATATAAATTATAGAGTTTTTAAATAAGATTTTAAATTGGAATTAAATAAACCAAAATTTAACTGAAAATAAGTTAAATAAAATTGGAATGACTTGGTTACATTTATTGGACGATAAATTGGTTGAATATAAGAATTCATCAACAGTTAAATGAACTAAAAACTAGTAAATAAATTCTAGTATAATTCATTGGAATTTAATCACTCGTGGAAAGGAACTGAAATGATTTAACCTTGTATCTGTTATTTGCACTGGATATTGAGTTAAATGCTGGTTGGAAGGAGTAAGGACTGTTAGTTGATTTGCTTCGGGACTAGAGTATTGATTGCCCGACAAATAGGTAAACCTTAATTATATTAATTTGGGTGATTGATTTTATACTCCTGAGTTGGGTAGCCACTTGGCTTTTGTTTTCTTTTGATCGATGTGAGTCCCGGAGAGGCGAATTGTAGTTGTTGGGATTGAACAGTACAGAGGAGGTGCTAACGAATTTTCTGTAAATTTTTAGACTTTGGAAATATTTTTGATAATATTTTAAAATAATTATTTTGGAAATAATTGGGTTAAAACCATTCTTCTTAGCTTAGCAATTTCGGGGATGAAATTCTTTTAAGGAGGGAAGAATGTAACGATCCAGATTTTTCGGCTATCAGAATTCGAATATTTAAATATATTTTAAAAATTATATTTGGAATACAAATGGAGTTTAATATATAATTCGATAATTAAATGGCGATTGAGCGTTTAAGTTATATTTTTATATAAAACGAACTCGAAACAGCACGGTAGTTCGTACTGTTGGGTTTTGAACTTTAATTGAATATACAGAATCCGTTATAAGTCGGAATTCTGTGAAACAAGAAACGTTAGAATCTGTTTTATTATAATTTCTAATGAAAAAGAAAAATCGAGATTTCAGTTTATATATTGGAAGTTATGTCCATATCAAAATTTAAAATAGTCGTTATGAATCATTAATAAATTTATAACGTATATTTAATAAATTTAAAGGAAATTTCTATGTATTTCGGATATCGTTAATCTTGAAAATGTTAATATCGGGTTGTAATTTCACATTTGCTAAATCTAGATTGATATGATATTTTATTTGAAAATATATGGCAATAATAATTTACTTTTTTTTTGTAATTTATTTATAATTATCGATATTATATAAGCTATTTAAACAATTATTTTTCCAAGTGAACTCCGTTTTCGACGAAACCGATTTTATTAGAATATGTATAATTTGTTATTGTTACATTTCCAGTTTGGGGTCAAAAGGAGTTGTTTTATCGATAGACGAAATTTAAAGATGAACCGATGGATAAATTGGGATCTAAATAGCGCCGATTTTACAAAGGAGACCGTTTTCAATGAAATTAGTTTCATTAGGATCGTAACGTCAAATTATACTATGGCGTCCATTTTCATAATTTTTGGAGATTTTGTTTATCGGTACAAACTTAACGGTCGACGTTAAATGGCGGTAACCCTATAAAATAACCATATTAAATAAATAAAAATACAAACCGTGCTTTATGAATTAAAAGCTGCTTGCTTATTCTTACTGATTGAAAACACATTACCCTAGCCTACCTTGTAGAAATGAAAATAAACTAACCGTCACGTATGATTTCTTTTCAAATAGCCTACCCTGTATATTTCTTCAACTCTAATACAGTAAAGGACCAGCGTAGTGTCCATATGGTCACCCACATGCTATCCTATCATCCTAATATAAACGTACCATATATTAACTGAAATACTGATACATTCAGCTATGAAATGAAATATGCCTGCTGTGCTATGCTGCCCTAAGATACCACTCTCACGCGTAGGCCTAGGATAAAAATAAGTCGCCTGATGGAAGAAAGAACACAACAATTGTCTTAACCATCATTAAACTGTGCGTTTGCACATGCCCGAACCTACTCGGTTACTTTACTCTACTCTGTACGATGCCGTATTTTCTTTTCAACATCATAATCCAAGCGAACTTTCCAGCCACCTCTATCATCTACATTACGCTGAACTACCTTGCTTCATGTCACAGTAAATGAAACTATCCATGTACTAACTGATAAAACATATTTGCAGCTACTCACGCCTACCCAAAGCAACACAACTTTCAGCTGGCTTACCATGACCTTTCTTTTCCAATTAAATGTTCGCATGCAAGTATGGCTGACGTAACAGGCAAGAGTACCCGGATCTTTCCTTTCCATCAAAATTTTGCACAGTATTGTACACCCTAGTTTTGGCAGCCTACCCCCGTTTTCTACCATCACCAGTTAGATCATGTGGTAACATTTCACTTCAGCCAACCTAATCTAATACCTACGCTGCACCATTGAAACAATATCGTGCTTATCCATCCAGCTTTGTTCGCCTATATATACCTTGCCATTGTCCTTCGTTTTCCCTTAAGCTTACCTTCTAAAAACCGCACTTCTTCCCACATGTTGAAACACACGCTTCAGAAATTTTAATGAAAATGAAAACCCATCCTCCGTGAACCCAAAACTCCATTCATGTATATATTTACAAGCTTCTCCAACCAGAACGTGTTAAACCGCGAGTAGAGCGTAAGGTCAGGGTGGCCTTAGGTGGTTTCAGGTGGCGCCGCCGGCATGGGGTTGGCGAAGTCGGTCTGGTGATGTAGAGGGCTGCTTAGAAATAAGGAAGGAGGGCAGTTACAATATGGAGGCGGGCGCAACATACAGCAACTCAGGGTGGTCTACTAGTCTTGTATGGACTGTATAGGGTGGACGATGGATGAGTGTATTCGATGAAAAGTTGTGCGTGAAGACAACATGAAGGATGGAGGATGAATGGATAGTTCGATAGTTTTTGGAAGAATAATACTGGCGTGGGGAGTAGTAGTTTAATACAGTGGACGTTGAAGGGGGTGGCAGCTGTTCGTGTAGGTGGGAGAATGGGGAAATAGCACTGTAAACGAGGAGAGGTCAAGGAGAAGGGGAGATCCGAAGCACGGTGCTCGGGGGGAGGGGGGTGGAAATCTAGGGTTTGGTGGCAATTGAAGGTGGTAGCAGTGGATGATGTGTTGGACTGGGTATGGATCCATGGCTTCGAAATGAAACTCGAAACAGAGCAGGTGAAGATATAATTATAACAAGCCTAATTACTAATTTATATCTGCCTAATCACCTTTTTTATGATCTTATGTTTATACCTGCCTGATCATTGATTTATATGTGCCGAATTTACATATGAAAACATAGCCCATATATAACTATATATATATAAACGTATTAAATCGTATATAAATTTTGAAGTGCTAAATATTCCTCTTAATGTGACCGTTAACTTTAGTAAATGATGTTTCTAATCCTATTTAAAACTGCATAGTAACATATATAGTTCAATATTCCTACCCATTCCGTTTTTATAAATAATTTAATACCGCCTATCAAACTTTCCATTTCGATGTTAGACACTATTTAGTGATCAAACTTTCCATTTCGATGTAAGACACTATTTAATAATTTACCACGGATTTGGATCGACCAATTACAATTTCAAGAGTAATTAAGTTATATAATAATTAAATTAAAAGTTAAATTTTAAATCGTCTACACTTATAACCGTATAACATTTTGTTGCGTTGACATAATTTAACAAACAAGTTGCAATGGAATCGTGATAACGAGCACAACATTTTGGTGTTGGTCTGGTCAGCATTGGAAACAACTGAGATTTTCAGTTAAACTCACTCAGTTCTCCCACTTATAATTATAAGTCGGGTTTATTATTTGTATGCTATGGCTGCTAATTATTGGTTGTTTGATGATTGTTTGGATGCATATTGTTCTATCGATTAATTAAATTAAACGTTGTTTAATTTAAACTAAATTACGTCGTATTTTTTTAATGGTTATTTCCAAACAAGGTAACTTACCTTGTTGGTTACGTTTATAATAATATAAACATATTTAAATTTATTTTGATGCTTGAATTATTATTGTTAGTTGACCACTAACCGTTAAATTGATTATTTATCTTCATGTGATCAATATATGAACTGTTTAACCCCTGTGATTGGATTTTCGATTTAATTACCGATTGTTAAATCTAAATTCAACATTATTTTGATATTAACCAATGGGTAGTATTGGTTGAAGAATAAATAGCAGATGACCAAAATATAAACTGTTTTATAAAGATTGATTTACCGTCAGGTGAATTGATAGGAATTAAGTTATGAATTTTTTTTATAACTGAAGATCGAATTTTTTAAATATATTATTTTAAATAAAGTTTATAAAAAGTAAATAAACCAACTATATATATATTGTTTGCTTTAATCACCATTTTATTACCAAAATTTTCCATGTGCGAAGCACGTGCCTCATCGTAATTACTAAACGATTTTATAAAGCTGATTCTTATATTGATAAGATTGATAAGCAAGTGAGCGGGAATTAACGTGACAATTAATAACCGATATTTATTATTTTTAGAAACCATAAAAATGGGATTTATATTAAAATGGATTATTATTTAATTAATAATAATCAAAATGGGAATATTGGGATTTAAAAATCTATTTAATGCAATTATATGAAATCATAAGAAAACTATTTATGGTAAACTAAAGTTTTTAAGAAAATTATGTCAAAGATAATATAAGTTTAGTTTGTAGTTTAAAGTAAATTCTTATTGGAAATTATATATAATTGGATTCCATTAAATCCAAGTTGAACGAAGTTTCAAAATCCAAGTTTACCTGAAAATATTATGGAAACATGGTTATTATAAATGACATTTGAATGTAATATTAGTCAGGATATGAAATTAAAGAATTATAACTTAATTGGAGATTGGTTGAGATAAATGATTTTCTAAATACTGATTTGATGTTGGTTTCGGCCTTTGGGGCCGACATTTAGGAAATTATTTTCTTATCGGTTTGTGGTTAGGAACTGGTGAAGGTATGAGAGGGCAATTGAAATGGAAACCCAAATTAGAATTTTAGCGGTAGGGCGAGTAAAGTTATAAAGATGCGATTTAAATTCGGTATTGAAAATAAGAGATGATGTTTCATAAGGATATAACTAAATTGGGATTTGTTTTGATATTGGGAATAAATATCGGTTTTTGGTATTACGACCGATATCTATCTTAAGATAAGAATGTTGTTAATCAAGGTCTGAGAGGTAATTAAAATACCCCAACTTGAATGACTTCAGGATTATCGAAGGATGATATTAGTTGTAATATCGGAGCTGTTAGAGGTAATTTATTTTGAGAAATAATAGTGTAATGTTATTTTATGAGTTTGAAAATATACAGGACGGATTCCAAAATAAAAGAAATATAAAACGGGGCTTGAAAATATGGAATGGTAATTCCAAAATAAAGAAATAAAAAGAGATTTGTGAAAATATAGCGATATTTTCAAAAAAAGAAATGAAATTTTGAGTGGATTTATTTAAAAAGGAACGTGACGATTATGGTCTTTAAATAACAAAACAAAAGGAGATTTCGTAACGACTGTTTTACGATGATAAGTTGGATCGATTCTGCAATTGTAAATAATAAGTAATGTTATAATAAAATGTTTTTGAAATGGAACTTAATGGGAAATTTGATATGATTTTAAGATATATTTTTTAAGTATTAGAATGAAATGATTTGAGTATATTATAACTGATATATTATTTTTAGGTATTTCAACCGATATATTATTTTTAAAGGCCAAATGACGCTGCATAATAAACCAATGGATCTATTTTACTTTTACGGTTGTTTATTTTGATAGTTAAATGACCAACTATAAAAATCTGGCCCAACGGTATTGGTAAGGAAAGACCGGGATCAAATTTATATTCGAAAACCATTCCGACCAATAAATATGAATACATTGAAGTTACTGAACGAGATGAAGCAATTGAAGACCGTAGATCTTCATAAAACGGAAGAGTTACTTAGAATCTTTGGTTGATACCTTGAGATATATTGTGATTATGTCATGGTTGAAATCTACGGGTTGCAAGGACTACTCGCTATTGATCTATAGGGTGATCCCTAGGATGTGGTAGGAGGGTGCCTTTGGTTCATTATGTTCCTAGATGACTTGCGTGGACGATGTGAACAGTGGCTAGATGTTCCAAAAGTTGATGATAACCTCAAGCCTCATCAACCGAGAAATGAAAAAAATCGGGCAGGCAGCATGGCTATGTGGGTCACTCCAATTAGGATGTATAATCACCTATCTAGAGAAATTCCTTTTTCTTCTTTAATCTATTTCAATGTTGTCCCTTTCGGGAAACGGTGGGTAGCTCCCAATCATTGGTCATATACATTTGATACACTCAAGCGAAATGAGTGGTCGGTCATGTTTGGCTGGGCTGCAAGGCATTCTTGTTGAACCCAGTGTATTCGACTCAAGAGTTACACTATTGGCAGGTGGTTCCGTACCTTGTCGTAGTCGGAATCCAATCTCCAATAAGCGCTTGTGGTTTTGTTTGTATACTATATATGTGGAGCATGAGATGTAAGCGTTCTACTAGATTCTATTTATTTCTATTTATACACTATTATAATATCAAAATAAATATCAATTTCAAAATGTTTTGGGTATCATAAGGTAAAAACTGTCCATATTTATGTGTGGATTTGGTCTTATCCTTTCTTTCGAAAAGGTTTTTAGCTTTGAAATCAAGCCGGGTGATATTGTAAACTTACCAAGTTTTTCTCTTTCTGGTTCACCAGACTGACCTGGTGTTTGTAATGCTCGGATTAGACCAGGTTATACAGGTTCAGGTTATCGGATGCTGTGAAGTCCAATGACGAGCTGAAGGTGTTCAGACGTATGATATTATCTAGTATTATTTCGCTGTGTGTTGTATATGAGGACAGATAATTATAACTATCCAGATGTGATGATGTACTCTGATGATTTTAAGTTTTTATTTCAAAGCTCTTTATAAAATTTATTTATATATTATATTTTTTTCGCTGCGATGTGAGACTCTGTGTTGTGTTTGTTGTTGTTCTTCTTCTCCTATTCTAATATTCTTTCTTTCTTATCTCACCCTCTAATTTCTTTCTAATAACATTTTGGTATTTTCGATGCTTGAATGTTCGACATGGTGTTTTTATGTCGATTTTCGAGGTCGAAAATCCCTGTTTGTTACATATATATATATATACACACATGTTTGTACATATGTGTTGCTTCACATGTGCTTTGTCACTTGCATTGAATTTCTTGGTTCATGTCCACTTACTGATTTTTGACTTTGTTGCCCATGCACGACATATATGTGTATATACCTACGCATGTATGCGTATACATGTATTGTGCATGTGCAGTTTATATATGTGAGCTATTTGAATGATAAACAGTCTGTGAGCACTAGAGATGCAGTCTGCCTTGTGGTATTTACAGTGAATCACTGTGAATATCACAAGCAGCTAGACACAAATAGATTTATATACTTATCAGACCAAGTCAAGAAATATGATGAGAAACACACCAAAATTATGAGGCAAATAAAATTTAAAAATACATTTATATCTTCTAGAATGTAAATCAATTTTTGTTCTAGTATACTGTATGTGTTTCTGTGGCAGGTATGTAGGTGACTTGATTGACTCTAAAGCAGACTGAAGACAAGTGTGAGTCAGTGAGTTAATGAAATTGTATGTGTCTATATATGAGAGAGTGAATGTAACTGAGTGAATATGAAACTGAGTGATTGAGTGTTGTAGTGAGGAACTGATGTAACAAATGAAATTGAATGTATATATACCACTAAGATATACAATAGTGGAGTTTGAAATTTGTACTATTGAAATGTTGAAATAAAATATTATATTTAAATAAAATATTGTTTGAATATTTAGATTCTTATGCAGTATTATTCTATTCATATATAAATATTTATTTATGTATGTGTTGTAGTAAAATAGTACAACTACAAACACATTTATAATAATATATATATGTTTCTTACCATCAAACAAAAAATCATATTGTTGGATACAACACTAGTGTACATATACACCTATTATGTGTGTAAATAGGTTGGTTTACTACGCCTTGAGAAGGTCTTAAGTGCTTGACTCTCTTCTAATCTAGTTTGGGTCTTAAGTGGTTAGGACTAGGACCACTCTGAAGGTTTATTCCTTGGATGTGGACCAAAGTCATGGCACCCTCCCTTATGAGATTTGAATTAAGTCTATGGGTCCTTCTTCTTTGAAAGTGGTTTAGACATGGAAATAACGGAGTATGGTAGTTTACCAGAATGTCCACTTCCTCTAGGAGCTGGGTGAGGGCCAACCCAGGACAAAGTTGGTATACGTTGGACGTAGCATGCTATTTAATTCACCAATTATCTAAGGGAAGTCTTAAGTGGCATAGGTGTTCTACCGTAATATTAGTTAAGTAGTAACACGAGTGTCTGCCGCAGAGGTCTTAAATGGCTATATGCAGGTCTACCCTAAACCGATACTAAATGGTGAGTTACTACTTCTCATATTACTTGTGAGAATAGATATTTAAGAACATTGACATATTAGGATGGAGTCTTAACTGGCTAGGGTCCGCCTTAGGGTTATAAGAGATTGTGAGAATCTACCCTTAACAAATATGTTAGAATGGGTCTTAAGTGACCAAAAATGTCCACCTCGTTGGGTCTCCATCCTAAATGCACTAATGAAGGTCTTAAGCGATTGATCTTTTATCTCCACCTTATTGGTTATAAACTTTTGTATATATGTGTGCTTGTGTGTTTCATAGACATACCTTGACATATATAACCGCTAAGTCTAGGATATGGTCTTTAAGAAATAATTATTTTCAGTCGTTGTGAACTACGAATCTGTTTTTGTACGCCATTGGAGAAAGGTTTTTTCTCTCTTTTGGGTATATAGTTTTTCTTGTTGTTAAAAAAGATATTAGTTTTTCTTATTGTTATGAACTGCAAATCTGGTTTTGTATGCCATTAGAGAAAGACTTTTTTCTCCCTTTTGGATATATAGTTTTTCTTGTTGTTAAAAAAATTTATTTTCAGTCATACAGGACTTTCTGTTCTGACCCATCTCCTTAACATATCTCATAGGTCAGTAGGTGAAGTAGCTATTCAGTGACGGTAACGAAGATGGAACCTGATGAAGACGATGAAGATATTATGCTATTATTAGTTATCATTGTTGTTTTGCTTATAAAAACTCTAAATTATGAACCATGATGATGTACCTGTTTGAATAATTGTATTTGACAACTGTTATCAGAATATGTGGCTTTTAATAGTGTGGTACATCTTATTTTGGTATTATACTTTTTCGTTCTACTGTGTGAGATTCCATGACGTTATGTTTATCTGTTATTCTATGCAAACGTAATTCCTTATAGGAACCAACGACCCATTTATTATGACTCTAAGTTTCGAGGTTCCTTTTCTAGGTTGAAATTTAGGCCCACTCTGGGCGAGTTGTTATAGTATGCTGCAGAATGAGTACGGTTGGATGGTGAACAACTGTGGTGATGATATATTTGGTAAACTCAACTTGAATGAGTGGTCGGTTCTGTATGACCGGGTTGCAAGATGTTCTTGTTGAATTGTAGTGTTTATCTCGAAAGGACACTAATCGGTAGGTGGTTCCATACCTAGTCATGTTGGAAAATCCAAACTACAATATAAGCCGTACGATTTTAGTTGTAAACCAGTTATGTCGAAAAGTGAGATGAAAGCATTTCGGCTATATTCCTATTTTATTTGTAAATTGATAGACATTGTTATAATATCACTGGATTTTATAATAAAAGTGATTTGGTTATCATAAGGGAAAAACACGTCCCATGTTTATGTGTGGTTGTGTCTTACGAGAGTTCCATTATTTTAAAGGTTTTTCTAAATTTAAGCAAGTTGTTTAGAGTTTACTCACACCAGTCCCATGACTAACCCAGAGTTTATTTTGTTTGTTTTCCCTAAAACTCTTGGGTGCCCGAATTTGAATGGGCAGTCAAGTAGTTCAGGTTTTTTTTATGCACTTGAAGGAGCTTGGAGCATGAGGCTTCACCATTAGTTACCTAATATTTTTTATGCCGTATCAAATATATGTAGTACTCTAATGATTCATATGTATATACAATTACACTTATGTATATAAAAAGCTGTTATATATTATATTTTATTCCGTCGCGATGTGAGATTATGTGTATTGTTTTTGTCTTCTTCTATCTTATTTTCTTTAACCCCAAATAAATTGGTATTTTCGGTACTCGAATAGTCAACATGTTATACAGTGAACGTATTTATGTTTGTTTTCGAGGTCAAAAATCTCTCGGGTCGTTACAAAGTGGTTGGACTTGGTCAGCTTCTAAGGGTCCACCCTTGGATTTGGACTGAAGTCATAGGGCCTTCTCTTATTAGGTATTAAGTGGTCTCGAATAAGTAAGGTAGTTCTCATGAAGTTGTCCACTTCTTATCTAGGGGATATATAAGGGAATACCTAGCGATGGCTACCAAGAGTTTCATCAAAGCTCGGGAAGTATTAAGTGGCTAATATTTCACTTGTAGTGTCAATAAGATAGTAACGTAAGGTCCGTCGGAAGTGTCATAAATGACATTAAGTATCTACCTAAAACCTAGTGTTAAGTGATTGATTACTATCTCTCATATTATATTAAGAATATACATATATATATATATATATATATATATGTGTGTGTGTGTGTGTGTGTGATGTTGTTTGTTAGTATACAAGGTCATAAGTAACTAGGGTCCATCAAAAGGTATTAAGTGATCATAAGAATACGTCCACACTTATAGCAGCCTTAAGTGATCATGAAGGGACCACATTTTCCCATTTAAAGGTATAAATTCGTATATGTGTGTTTGAATTCGCCTAGACACAAATCTAATAAGTTTTTCACTCCCAAGTATAGGAAATATGTTTCATATAATATCAAAATATTTTATTTACCAGAATTATTGTTTTGACCCCTTTCTCTTAACAAAACATATTAGACAAGATGTTGGAGCATGCTAGACGATGATATGGATGATAGTGCTTGCTGATGGCGATCATTATATAGTTTACTATTATTATTATATGATTGTATCTCAGCTATCATTATGATGTACTGACTTATTAGTTATGACATTTTGGATTTGGTGTATTCGACATTTTAATATTTTACAATATGGTACATCTATATGATTATTATATTTTATCTATTTTGCCATGAGATCTGGTTTCATTCTAGTTTAGCTCTGTTATTTTCATTTCATATACAAACAAATGACTTGCTTATAACGTTTCTAAGTTTCGGTTCCATTTAGTGACAAACAAGCTTTCTAATCATTTTAAAAACCATGCAAACATATAATGGAAAAACCATAGGATTGAAAATATATGGAAAGAAATGGAATTCACAATTTAGTAGGAGAATTAATTTAATAACCTTGTTTCATTTATAGTGAAGGCAAGTGGAAGATGGTTTGAAAGAATTTGAAATAAATGTCTGTTAGGCTAACCATTAATATAGACAGCTAATATGCCTTTCATATAAATATGTTAAGTTTTAGGGAGAAATGGAAGTCAACCTTTTGTTCATGGTATAAAATGCTATAATAAGAAATTTGAAAATTTGATAATTGAAAAGAACACTAAATGATCAATAAACAAAAGGATATTAGAAACGGAAGATATTAATAAGGCAATTATGACCGTTTATACGAAGATATGAATATTTAACTTTGAATAAGAAATTAAATTTCCATAAGAATGAGCGTTACTAAGATGAATAAAATGTACGTAAAGGACATTTATAAAGGTCGCAATTAGGAATGTCAAGATACAGAATAATAAGAACATGAAATAAAGTTTTTGAGAAAAGAGGCAGACTTTCATAGAAAAGTGGACCTCAATCTCTGTCAAAAAGATAGTAAGGAAATAAGAAAATTAGGGGAAAAGAATAAATAAGTTTTCTTTCAATTTAGAAAAATACTTTACTAGGAAACTGTTAGACCAAAAAGTGGTTCTAACACCCAAATTGACTAAAAGCAGAATGAAATAAGATCAAAAGTAAAATGAACACACAGGATTTATAGTGGTTCGGCGAAGAAATGCCTACGTCCACTTGTCTTTCACTATTTTCAATGATGTAGTTGCAATTACAATGAAATATTCACTGAATTTCTCTCACAACTCACTTACATTCACTCAATTGTCTAAAAACAAATAATGAAAGAAGATTTGGATTTTCCGGGAGTGCTGGAATTCGGGTTATGAAGGTGGTTGAACTCTCAAAGTGCCAGAAAAAAGATCCTTTTCTTTGTCTCCAGACAGGGTATTTATTGGTGAAAATTAGCTCAGAACCCGATCCGGATCGGAGCCACGTGTCATCCATCCCATTAGCCTCGGGTTCGGATAGATTTCTGTGTCGACAACGCATCAGAGCAGTGGACGTTGTGGGTAGGAACTGGTCTTAGCCGCTCCGAATAACTTGGCGATCATGCAGGAGAATGACATGGAAGATGGGTTCGGATCGGAAGAGTATACAGGAGGGGTTCGGATCGGGGTATCCGATCCGATCCGGTTTTGTCCCAAGGCTAAGTCTTCGTTCTCTTTCACTTCGTTCCGATCTGTCTTCGTGGCAGGTAGCTCTCCGATCCAACTGGAAGTAGGTTTCTCTCTGATCCGAACAGCCGTGCCTCTCTGATTCCAACAGCAATAGTTCACCGATCCGAACAACAAACTTTATCCGATCCGAACCGCTACACTGCTTCGATCCGACCCACTTCAGTGCTTCCCAAGTTTTTCAATGTTTCACATCTTGACTTTGTGTTGCCCAGTTCACAAAGTGGGCTAACATTTTGCCCCCTCAAAGGATGCTTCTGTTGGAGACGGAGCATGCTTTGACTATCATTGCACAGCGCTCTTCGAGGTAATTTTTCTTTTGATTTTCCTTGTGTTTTCATCTTTTTCTTCAAATTTCAATTTAATTCGTTGCTGAGCTAAAGAATTCGGTTCGGTTCGGAATCCGATCCGAACAGACCCCTTCTTCTTTCTATTTTTCATTGGACTATTGGGCCAAACTTTGCTTCTGGACTATCAATCCGATCCGAATAGGTGCTCTGCTACTGGGCTGTCGGTCCGATCCGAATGGGGAGACGAATAGTCGCTATATTTCTCTATATAAACCGAGTCTTCTTCCTTCTCTCATTTCTTTTTATTGTTTTACCGCTCCCCAAGTTTTGCAAAACGAAAAAACCCTAACTTCTGACGCATCGAAATTCCTTTTAATTCCCGAAGTAATTACATCGGTAGGTTACAAAACTTTAGATAATTCCTTCTTTAATTGCTCTCGATTCAGATTCGTAGATGATTAAGACGATTTGAGTATGAAAATTGGACAACCTCGACACCGTGACCCCCCCTCGTCATCGTCGTTAGTAGCCTCGTCGCCATCTCGAGGTTGTAACGGAGGGGATTAGAATCAGTTGTTGCATGTGCCAGCGCATAAATGCTTGGCTTTGATTTGGATGGTTGACACGAGACTGGCTTTGGCGTTGGCTAGGGAGGAAAGAGGATGGAGGAGAAGAAGAAGATAGTAGAGAATCGGTTCGGTTCGGAGGGATATGGAAGGTGAAAAAATAAGGGAAAAAGGAAGGAAGTTCAGGAAATCGGACCGGGTCGGGGCAAGTAAAGAAAGGAAAAAGAAAAGAAATCCAGGAGATCGGATCGGGTCGGAGCAAGTATTTAAAGAAGGGGGGAAGGGAGCTTACCTAACCGGATCGGGTCGGATCGTAAGATAAAAGGAGGAGAAGTACGACTACGTGATCCGATCCGAACCGCTAGGGTACTCTATCTCCGAGCCAATCCGATTCTTATTTCTGAGTTCCACAGTTTATCCGAGCCCAAGTCGAGGTCGCATCCCCGATCCGATCCCAATGAACGCGCCCAAACCGAACCGAAGAGCAGTCCACCTTAATGCATTAAAGATCGTTTAACTGGCCCAATCAACTTTTGGCATAATCTTCAACCTAATGGACAGTTAGGATAGTGCCTTGCAGACGTAACTGGACATCAAGAACTACTTCAACTCTTTATATTTTGCCAAACTTTTTCGTCGCACTTTTAAACATTTACTTTGCACTTTCCGCATACATTGTTTACACTTTAGTTTGCACACATGCACGGGGGGATACGGGCTAATTTGCTCTAATTTGTGCTATTGCTTTTTCAATAGTTTTATGACCATGAGACCCAGACGCTCTTCCAGACTAGCTGAGAAGAAAGAAGCCCCGGAAACCTCCAACAAAATTACTCTCGAGGACATATCTTCTCCGTCGGATCCAGAATGGAATAATGAGGGTTCAGACTACGAGGTTGGAAATCGTGAAAGTGACGAAGTGTCTTCAGAGAATGAAGTTTCTCTAGGTTTTGAAGAGGAAGGAGGGGTTGGTGACGACCGGGCTCCTGATGAGTTTGAATCGGCTGTCATATTGGAATCACCCCAAGATTCTGTTGAATCAACAATCGATAACGACCGACTTACCCGAATTTGTTTGAAATACGGGATAATGAAAAAGGACACTCTAGTGCCTTCGAGATCTGACCGTCCCCACAACCCTCCAGAAGGATATATGGCGGTCACTCGGTTGATGTGTATGGTCGGTGCTATCCCTCCATTTTCTCCCTTCATCGTTGATTTTCTAAGACAAATGCGGATTGCCCTCATGCAGCTGCATCCCAATTCTTATGCCTACTTGCACAATTTATACATAGCATACCGTGAGATCTTAGGCATAGAGCTCACTTTCGATGACGTTCATTTCTTCTATAACTTCAAGCATCGGACTCGAGAGACTCCTTCTTTCTGCTATTTTGAGTCTGTTCCTAAGAGGAAGATAATCTCAGCGCCATTCAGCAGTAAAGCTGGAGATTCCAGACTGGAATGGTTTTATGTGAAGCGACAGCCTGGGTGTGCCAGGAGGTGGACAAAATCAAGTAAAGCACTGAATTTCTAAATCTGGGCTCTATACACTCGAATCATCGCCTTAACTTGTTTTTCTTTTTGCTTGCAGTCGACAACCCAAAACAAATATCAGATCAGGTGTTCTTTGACCGGATGCACCAGCTTCTTAATGGCGACCAGAAATTCCTGACTATTGATGAAGTTCTTAAGGACGAATATCTTCATTTTCATGGGCTGTTATCCGTTTTTCGTAGTATCGGTCATGGGACGGCTCCATACGTATATATTCCTCCAATGGATGTAGTCCCAGAGACAGGAGAAGGTTCCGGAGCTCCTGCAGTGCCTCTTCAAACTTCACCTTCTCCATCTTCTACTCAAGATGACGAATTGGCTAACTTGGCCGAAAAGCATCGTGAAGGGTATACTGCCCCTGAGGAGGCTACTTCTCCGGAAAAGTCAACATCCTCCAAAGAGTCGCCACTTAATGCTTCCGAGGGAGATGTCCCTAGTACTGATGACCCATTATTTCAGGGTTTGGGGGATCTCCCCTTACCTGAAATTATATACACTTCAGAGGATTTTAGGAAGGATCCTTTAGTCTTCACCTCTTCTGAAGAGACCACTCCTGCTAAGGCCAAAGAGCCTGCCCGTACTAGTCTAGCTTCGGACTCGGGTTGGTTGGGGGGAAACACACCACTTAGGACACACTTTATACAATAGCATTAGCATTCATTGCACCTCTCTCTCTGTGAAACTATTGATTCTGAATTTCATTTGTCTTATTGTGTAGGCACGATGTCCCGATCTTACTATGATATCAGGAAGCTTCGCCGCAGCATGTCTAATCCACCTCAGGATATCGAGTATGATCGCCGCGACGATCGCGGTAGGGAGGAGAGAAGGCCTTATAAACCATATCGCTCTCGAACCTCACGCTCTCGCTCTCCCGTTCGATCGGACCAAGAGAAATATAAAGGTTATCAAAGTCGTAGGGAAGAGGACAGGCCACAATCGAAAGACTCCACCTCTTCCCACGAAAAGCGCAGCAGAGAGAGAAGTCCTCCAAAAGATACTGAGTCTCGAAGTAAACGCAAGGTCCCTGCTACTAAACGGCCTAGGACAGATAAAGAAACTATTGAATCCTCCACACACAGGGACACTGAATTGACGATCCCCGCTCCTCCACCACTAGATGCGGAAACTGCAATCAAGCGGGCGTATTTGGAGGAGCAATTTCCCGAACATTACTTCGAGACTTTGACTTTTTTACCTGCCCTCGAACCTATTTCTTCCAGGTGGGCAGACGAGGCCAAAGCAAAGATAGACGCGGTTGAAAAACAGTATTCTGAAATGTTCAAATATTCACGCAACCTTTCCAGAATCATCCGTACTCTAATCACAAATGCTGATTCAATGCAAAAAACTGCGGAAGAAGATGCAAAGGCCCTAAAGAACCTAGGAAAAGATTTGGAGGACACACAGGCCCATCTTGCTATTGCTCAGAGGGACGCTACCAACTTCAAACAACAATTTGAAGATATGCAAAAACGTTATCATGACTTGCTTGAATCTCACACTCAAGAGCGTTCTGAGTTAAAAAAGCAAGCTGAAGATGCTAAGTCAGATGCCGCTAAGACGCGCCTTGCTTACACTGATCTCGAACAGAAAAATGCTGAGTTAGCAAAGAGGAATGCTGAGCTAGAAAAGAAAAATGCTGACTTGGCTTCAAAGCTACTGGAGGCAGAGAACAGAGCTGCCCTGGCGGAGGGCAACGTTGAGTGTGCTATCAAATCTGCGGAGGAGGCCCGCAAACAATTGTCAGAGGAGGAGGCAGAGATTCAAGGTTTCGGCGAATTAATGATTGAATTCTTCGCACATATCATCCGTCGCCGGAACATTTCTTGGATTGAGGATTATCCATCTACTCTAGTCCAAGTATGGAGTCAAATTGTTGAGTGGGAAAAAGAGGAGCTCAAGGTTGATTCCATCGATGAGGACAAGCTGATGGAGAAATACTTAAGGGATGATGAGCCAGAACGCCTGGCTGAAGGGCGCCGCCTCATTGCTGATGCTATGGAAGAAGAGAAGCGGAAGGCTAAACAGAAGAACGTTCCCGAGGCTGGTTCCTCTTCTACTTCCCCCGCAACTTCTGAAGTGGAGGGGTATGATCCTGAAAACCCGGGAATCCCTCGAACAACTCTTCTATCCCCTATTCCCGAAACGACGTTAGAGACAGCAGTTACTCCTGCCGAGAAGTCTTCGGAAGGTATCCCTATCTTTTCTCCTCAATTCGTCAAGGCTATTTCTACCTTTCGCCACGTGATTGAGCAATCGATGAAAAACCCATTATTTTCTCCTGAGTTGATAACTGTTGCTTCTCACTCTGTATGTATTGAGCCATCCGGAAAGACAGATGTGACTCAGGGAGCCGCCTCTGGGGCAGAGCCTACGGAAAAGGCAAAAGGAGGGAAGGACAAGGCTGCTCCTATAGACTTGGGAGAAGGAAGTGAGCCGACTAAGGCTGACACTCCCCATGATGAAGAAATGATAGCAACCTTAAAGGATGATGGCAGTGACGGAGGACATGAGGAAGATCCAGAGGTGGTAATAGTCGGGGAGTCGAAAAGTGCATATGATGTTACTTTGGATGCAATGAAAGCTGATCAAGATAAACGCTTGCAGTTAAAAGCCGAAGACCTAGACCCTGAAGCCCTCAAGCCTCTCGCAGTTGTGGATGCGGGATCAAGGTAAGTTGTTAAGCTCTCAACTAGATCTATTATAGAGGAACTCGCTAAAAAATCTTCTCTTGATTCCAGCGCTCCGCCCTCCGGGAAGAAGTCAACCGGTTCCAGCACCGCATCTTCAGGAAAGAAAAAATCAAAGCGCATCTTGACTGAAGCCGAGAAAGAGGCGAAGGATGCGGAGAAAGCCGCCAAAAAGTCCAAGCCTCACTCGAAGTCTAAATTGTGGGTTGTCTTGTGTCGTTTTAGCATTTAGTAAACCAACAATTGCTGCAACAAGAGCGGCTCTTGCACCTTCTTTTTTAGCTATTTTCCTGTACAAATTCATTCATTCGTAAATAAAAAATAATTCATTTTCTGTAATGTCTATTTGTCAGTAGTTCTGCACTTATATAAAAATGCATGTCTTACTGTTGTTATGAAATGAAGTTACGGAGGGAGGAAATATGTGTATACATATATGCCCCCAGTCAATCTCAAAAAGTAATTTAAGGCTTAATCAAGTAATCTGAATGCTCCCGATTATCTGACGGGATTGCATTTTCTGTGTCGTCAACGCCTGTCATTTTTTCTGGCATTTCTTTTATACTCTCTTGTCTTATACTCAGGTTAGAGTTCTTACTGAGGCGGTCTCTTGTCTGGGTGCACCTTCACGCATCAGAGGACGTCGTCTTCCCGTCCTTTTATACTCTCTCTCTCTCTCTCTGGAGAGTTAGAGTTTGAGCTCAGCAATCTATTCACCCCCCGGTCTTTCAACGGGGGAGGATCTCTTTCTCAGCGCTCAGTCGGAGACGCTTTTATACTCTCTCTCTCTCTCTCTGGAGAGTTAGTGTTAAGAATGTCGTTTTCTCATTCTTTTATGTCTTGTCGCACAAATAGTCGTTGTGCTTTTTCTTATGTTTAAACTGTTTTCAACCTTTTCAGGTTTTGAATTATCTTATATTCCATAATCACAACAGAATAGTCGATGAATGTATATATATAATGCATAAAAGTAAATAACACACGATATTTTTATAGTGGTTCGGCTAAGTCGTAGCCTACATCCACTTTATAGTCCTTTAATCATATCATCAGATTTTCCTAAGGCAAGTCGTGCCTTATTACAGAGTTCATAAGAAAAATAACAAAGAGTACAACATTTCTAATCCAAATATCGCATCAAGTGTTGGGCATTCCATGCCCTAGGGACTTCTTCGCCATCTACGGTCGTTAACTTGAAGGTTCCTTTTTCAAGTTTCCGTTGGATGACAAAGGGTCCTTCCCACTTTGGACCGAGGTGAGGAAGGGATGGAAAGACTCTCTTTAGCACCAAATCTCCTGGTTCAAAAGTCCTAAGGCGAACTTTTTTGTCGTAATAGCGTGCCATCTGACGTCGATGTCTTGCAGCACGCAAATCCGCTTCGTCCCTTTTTTCTTCGATTTCATCAAGAGACTCGAGTAAAAGTGCCCGATTCGTCATCGGGTCATAATACGTCACCTTGTGGGAAGGAACTTCGAGCTCTACTGGAATTACTGCTTCTGAACCAAAAGAGAGAGAGAAAGGGGTATGACCGGTAGCCGTCTTAAATGTTGTTCGATATTCCCATAAAGCTAGGGGCAATTCGTCAACCCATTTTGCCTTTGCACGCTCTAACCGTTTCTTGAGGATGGATTTTATTACTTTGTTTATTGCCTCAACCTACCCGTTCGACTGCGGATAAGCAACCGCAGTGTATCGCTTGTCGATCTTATACTTCTGGCAGAAATTTCTGAATTCAGTACCATCGAACTGGGTTCCGTTGTCAGTTATAATGGTCCTTGGGATCCCGAATCGGCATATAATATTTCTAACCACGAAACTTATCACCTTTCTTGCCGTGATTTTGGTCAAGGGCTCAGCTTCCACCCACTTCGTAAAATAGTCCACAGCGACTATTGCATATTTCGCTCCTCCTTTAGCAATCGGTAGAACTCCAATGATATCAATTCCCCACGTGGCAAATGGCCAAGGACTCACCATTGATTTGAGTTGGGTCGACGGTGCTCTGGGGATTTTGGCGAATCTCTGGCACTTATCGCAGCGTCGTGAATAATCAGCCACATCTTTATTAATTGTGGGCCAGAAGTATCCATATCGCAATATCTTTTTCGCTAAAGTCTGACCTCCTGTATGATCCCCAAACTCACCTTCGTGCACTTCTCTCAGTACACGTTTGATGTCATCGTGTGCTATACATCGTAACAGGGGCATAGAAAATCCTTGCCTATAAAGAATATCATCTTGTATGACATATCTGGTAGCCTTGCGAACTATAGCCCTTTTCTCACTCTTCTTTGATGGGAGTGTCCCATTCTTAAGGAAGTTCTTAATTGGGGTCATCCACGACTCCTTCTCCGGTTCCGCTTCGAAAGCGAACTCAATTTCCATCGACTCAAAGCTTGGCGATTCCAACGTTTCAATTGGAATTAATTCAGTCTCTTCTGGATTGTCGGAACTAGCTAGCTTTGCCAGCCTGTCCGCCTTCTGGTTTTCGGCTCTTGGGATATGTGTTATATTGTACCGCTCCAAGTTGCTCAATAGCTCTCTCACTTTCCCGAGGTAGGCGATAAGTCGAGGTCCCTGAGCCACAAATTCCTCTCGCACTTGGCAAACAACGATCTTGGAGTCACAGAATATGTCCAACATTTTTATTCCGAGGTCTTTAGCAAGCTTCAGCCCGACAATCAGGGCTTCGTATTCAGAGTCATTGTTAGTCGCCGCAAATTCTAATCGTAGAGCGTAATATAACGACCGTCCTTCAGGAGTGACTAAGACGATTCCAGCTCCGGACCTTCGGTCGTTCTTGGCTCCATCTGTGTATAGCTTCCATGGATCTATCTTTAACTCATCGTCAGACTTAACCACTCTGTCATCGATTACTTCCTCCTCTGGGATGGTGAACTCTGCTATAAAGTCTGCCAGAGCTTGCCCCCTGATCGACCTTCATGGTTGAAAATTTAAATCAAACTGACTTAATTCTATATTCCATTTGATCAACCTTCCCGATGCTTCGGGTCTCTGCAACACCTGCCTCAGGGGCTGGTCAGTGTATATGGTTATTGGATGAGCTTGGAAATAGTGACGAAGTTTTCGGGATGCGATTAGGAGGCTGTAAGCGAGCTTCTCAATCTTTGGGTAGTTGCGCTCTGCTGCTGCTAATTTCTTGCTTACATAATATACTGGTCTTTGCACTTTGTCTTCTTCTCGAACCAAGGCTGTGCTAACGGCGTGAGCCGAGACTACCAAGTAAACAAACAATTCTTCGTGATCCACTGGCTTTGACAAAATCGGCGGTTTTTCTAGTAGTTCCAATAAATTTCGAAAGGCCTCAACACAGTCCGGAGTCCACTCGAAGTTCTTCTTTCCCCTTTTAATCAAATCAAAAAACGGGACGCATTTGTCTGTGGCTTTGGAAATAAATCTACTCAACGCGGCTACTTTCCTTGCAAGACTTTGGACGTCTTTAATTCTCCTCGGCTCTTCAATGTTTCTAATCGCTGCTATTTGGCTAGGATTGATTTCAATTCTTCGGGAACTCACAATGAAGCCTAGAAATTTTCCCGATGCCACTCCAAATGAACATTTCAAAGGATTCAACTTCATCCGATACTTTCGCAGGATACCAAACATTTCCGCCAAGTCATGCGTATGGCTGGAGGACTGTTTCGATTTGACAAGCATATCATCCACGTAAACTTCCATAGTCTTCCCTATTTGATTATAAAACATTCTGTTCACCAAGCGCTGATAAGTGGCTCCGGCGTTTTTCAATCCGAATGGCATTACAACATAACAATATAACCCCAAATTTGTAATGAAGCTCGTAAGTTCTTGATCTGGCACGTGCATAGGAATTTGGTTGTACCCAGAATATGCATCCATGAAAGAGAGAAGTTCATGACCCGCTGTCGAATCTACAAGCTGGTCAATCCTGGGAAGTGGGAAACTGTCTTTTGGGCAAGCTTTGTTCAAATCCGAAAAATCAATGCAAGTCCGCCACTTTCCATTCGGCTTCTTTACTAAGACGGGATTCGATATCCAGTCGGGATATGTCGAATCTCGAATAAATCCGTTCTGTTTCAGCTTCTCCACTTCTTCTTTGAGAGCAGCCGACCTCTCTGGGCCCAGCATACGTCTCGTTTGCTTCACAGGCGGATGCTTCGGGTTTACATTTAGTGTGTGACTTATGATGGATGGCGATATCCCACACATGTCAGCGTGGGTCCAGGCAAACACGTCCAAGTTCACCTTCAAGAAGTCTGTTAGTTCTTTGGCCCGACGTGGATCCAGTTGAGAGCCAATCTTCAAAACTCTTGTTGGATCAGCTTCATCAACGGGAATTTCTACTGTCGCTTCATTAGGAGTTGCATTTCTAATCTCTGGTTCCTCGTCTTTTCTGGGATCCAGGTCTTCAGGTGTTCCTTTGGGCAACTCCTTTGGGGTCGATCTCTCTAATTGCTATGCCGAGCCCCCCTTTGGGGGAGGCGAGGCATCTTTACTCTCGATGTTAAGTCCTTTCATCAACATCTTTAATTCGGCAACATAGCAGGCCCGTCCGGAAACTTGATCCCCTCTCATTACTCCAGTTCCGGCTTCAGTTGGGAACTTAAGCAATAAACACCAAGGGGCGATACAAGCTCTGAACTCAGCAAGGGCAGGCCTCCCCAAAAATGCATTATAAGGCGAATCTACGTCCAACACTACGAACTGAAGCATCCGCACTCTTCGGCGTTCTCCTTGCCCCCAAGGTCACGGGCAATTCTATGTACCCCATGGGAGCCGTTGACGCCCCGTTAAAGCCTCTGATCCATCCTTCACATGGCTTCAAATCTTCAGATTCAAGCTTCATCTGATCGAATGACTTTTTAAATAAAATATTGAGAGAACTTCCGTTGTCTACTAACACCTTATGAACCAAGGCCGACCCAATGGTGGTAGTAATGACCAACGGATCATCAGTGGGTGATTGGAATCCAGTATTATCTCTGTTGCGGAATACCACATCGTCAAACATTGTCTTTTGTTGTTTTATTGGGGCGATATCTTCCAAATCATCACCTTCATTCACATCTGCGTGCTTGGCAGCATTTACATATTGATCCATTGCTCTAAAGCTACGGATTGCTGGGTGAGGTCCACCCACTATGGAGTTGATAACAATTCCCTTGCCTTTTTGCTGCGCTGTAGGCTTGGGAGCAGATTGAATCTGTTTTGGAGCCTGCTCTCCTTGCCCCCTGTCCCTCGGGGCAACCTTATATTCATCCAGTTTCCCTTCGCGCAGCAGCTTCTCAATCACATCTCTCAAATGCCGACATTCATTGGTTGAATGCCCATGAGTTCCATGAAACAAACAAAACTTCCCAGTTGCCATTTCTTTCTCTGTCGAGTCACGAGGTGGCGGTCTTTTATATTGCAAAACATTGTATGTATCCAGGTAAATATTCTCAAGAGTGTCGTTCAACGGTGTATAATTCTCATAAGTCTGGAATCGGGGCCTTTTGCTAGGATCACTTCCCCTATTTCTATTTCTTCTGTTTCCGTTTGCATTACGGTTATTGTTGTTGCCCCCGTTTCCAGAATTGTCGTTTCCACTCTTGTTTCCCACATTCACTTCAACTTTTCTGGAACTTTCCCCAGACTGCTTCACGGTGACGTTACTCTGAACATTTTCTTTTGAAGCCGCTTCAGACTTTCTCTTTCGGTTTGCCCTGGCCTCCTCTCGTCTTAAATAAATATCGGCCTTTTCATAGAATATCTCTCTCGTGGAGGGTGTCTACCCAGAAAGGTAATCTCCAAACTCGGATTCAGGGTCGACTCCTTCCTTTAATGCCATCAAGATGGTGGGCTCATGCGGGTCACTAACTTCAGTCACAGCTAAGTTAAAACGGTCAAGATATGACCTCAAAGACTCTCCTGGCGCCTGCTTAATTCTTGAAAATTCAATAACACTTTTAGATTTTCAGGTATGGAGTCGGAACTGATTCATAAAACGTTCGCTCAATTCCCTATAATTCGATACCGAACGAGGGGGAAGTCGGGTAAACCATAACAGCGCCACATCTTCTAAATAGATCGGGAATGCCTTACACTTCACTGCATCAGGAGCAGCAGCAGCATTCATGAGCCACGAGTATCGCATCAAATGCTGTCCTGGATCAGTTCTCCCATTGTACTTGTCCATCTTTGGCAGGTTAAAACGCCGGGGAAACTGAAAGTCGAGGATGTCGTCAGTGAAAGGAGTATGGCTTCGCTCAATGCCATAATCTTCATTGGTATAGTTCCGGCTCTCGGACATAATCTGGCGTACCATTGCCTGTACATCAGCATTAGTTAGGGGCCGTACTGGTTCCCTGGCCCTGGTATCCGGGTTCCTTCCGGGCTCTTGTTCAGGAGATGCCCTTCTTCTTTGAGCTGCTTCTGCTCTATTCCGTTCCCTACGCTCCCGGTCGATCTCGGGAGGAGGGGACTGGAGCCTTTGCCCCTGAGTGGGATCATTGTTTCCTAGTGCTCGTGCAATATCCTCGCGAGACCCCAAAGATCCGAATGTCAGCTGCTCCAAATTATGAGGTCGTTCGAGCGGCCTTCGTTCACGGGGCCGCTCTTCCTCGGAAGAAGAAGACTGATCCACTGGTGTGTGACGAACCGGGGATGGGGTTCTCTGCCTTCGGAGTTCGCTAATTTCCCTGCTCATGAGTCTCATATTTTCTTGCATCATGAGGTTGGTGCGCTCGTGGATTTTCATAGCCTCCCTAGTACTCTCAAGCATGTCAAGTAGGCGCGAGAAATCTCCTTGAGTGATGAGCGCGGATGGATTGACCTGATCATTGACCCTGGTGGCTGGAATTGGAGCATTTGTAGGGGCTCGAGTAGAGGTTCCAACATCACCAAGCGACGGGTCGGTTCGGAGATGGGAAATCGGGTCGGGTCGGAGCTGGGAAGCCTGTTCGGGTCGGAGCTGGAAAGCCAGGTCGGGTCGGTGTAGGGCAAGTTTCTCGGGTCGGTTCAGGTTGGGGGAATGCACTGCTTTAGAATCTCCTACTCGGATCGGATCGAATCTCTCCCCCTGAAGGCAGTTCGGGTTTCCTGTATCGGTTCGTCCTGCTGCTGAGCTCTGCCCACGAGACCTTGTCACGACCGCATTTTGCTGATCTTCGCCAACTCCATTTTCTCGACTAGATTGAACTTCTTTGCCTTTTCCTTTGGCCATGGTTCTTCAACAATCAATTCAACAAATATTCAAGAGCGTCGAAACTTGAGGATTAACTTCTTTGAACTCAACGGTCCAAAAAGTAGAACGATAATCCCGAAAAACGGAGAATTCAGATGTTTCTCAGTGAAAGCACCAAAATGTTAGACCAAAAAGTGGTTCTAACACCCAAATTGACTAAAAGCAGAATGAAATAAGATCAAAAGTAAAATGAACACACAGGATTTATAGTGGTTCGGCGAAGAAATGCCTACGTCCACTTATCTTTCACTATTTTCAATGATGTAGTTGCAATTACAATGAAATATTCACTGAATTTCTCTCACAACTCACTTACATTCACTCAATTGTCTAAAAACAAATAATGAAAGAAGATTTGGATTTTCCGGGAGTGCTGGAATTCGGGTTATAAAGGTGGTTGAACTCTCAAAGTGCCAAAAAAAAGATCCTTTTCTTTGTCTCCAAACAGGGTATTTATAGGTGAAAATTAGCTCAGAACCCGATCCGGATCGGAGCCACGTGTCATCCATCCCATTAGCCTCGGGTTCAGATAGATTTCTGTGTCGACAACGCATCAGAGCAGTGGACGTTGTGGGTAGGAACTGGTCATAGCCGCTCCGAATAACTTGGCGATCATGCAGGAGAATGACGTGGAAGATGGGTTCGGATCAGAAGAGTATACAGGAGGGGTTTGGATCGGGGTATCCGATCCGATCCGGTTTTGTCCCAAGGCTAAGTCTTCGTTCTCTTTCACTTCGTTCCGATCTGTCTTCGTGGCAGGTAGCTCTCCGATCCAACTGGAAGTAGGTTGCTCTCCGATCCGAACAGCCGTGCCTCTCTGATTCCAACAGCAATAGTTCACCGATCAGAACAGCAAACTTTATCCGATCCGAACCGCTACACTGCTTCGATCAGACCCGCTTCAGTGCTTCCCAAGTTTTTCAGTGTTTCACATCTTGACTTTGTGTTGCCCAGTTCACAAAGTGGGCTAACATTTTGCCCTAAAATGTTAGACCAAAAAGTGGTTCTAACACCCAAATTGACTAAAAGCTGAATGAAATAAGATCAAAAGTAAAATGAACACACAGGATTTATAGTGGTTCGGCGAAGAAATGCCTACGTCCACTTGTCTTTCACTATTTTCAATGATGTAGTTGCAATTACAATGAAATATTCACTGAATTTCTCTCACAACTCACTTACATTCACTCAATTGTCTAAAAACAAATAATGAAAGAAGATTTGGATTTTCCGAGAGTGCTGGAATTCGGGTTATGAAGGTGGTTGAACTCTCAAAGTGCCAGAAAAAAGATCCTTTTCTTTGTCTCCAGACAGGGTATTTATAGGTGAAAATTAGCTCAGAACCCGATCCGGATCGGAGCCACGTGTCATCCATCCCATTAGCCTCGGGTTCAGATAGGTTTCTGTGTCGACAACGCATCAGAGCAGTGGACGTTGTGGGTAGGAACTGGTCATAGCCGCTCCGAATAACTTGGCGATCATGCAGGAGAATGACGTGGAAGATGGGTTCGGATCGGAAGAGTATACAGGAGGGGTTCAGATCGGGGTATCCGATCCGATCCGGTTTTGTCCCAAGGCTAAGTCTTTGTTCTCTTTCACTTCGTTCCGATCTGTCTTCGTGGCAGGTAGCTCTCCGATCCAACTGGAAGTAGGTTGTTCTTCGATCCGAATAGCCGTGCCTCTCTGATTCCAACAGCAATAGTTCACCGATTCGAACAACAAACTTTATCCGATCCGAACCGCTACACTGCTTCGATCCGACCCGCTTCAGTGCTTCCCAAGTTTTTCAATGTTTCACATCTTGACTTTGTGTTGCCCAGTTCACAAAGTGGGCTAACAGAAACCTATAAAAAAATGATAATACATACAAATTGTTTGTAAAAAAAGGGAATTTTGAAGAAAAAGTGAAACATTTTGCAGATCGACTTAAGTTATGAAAATTTTCTTATTGGAAGAAGTTGAAATAAGATTTTTGAAAGCAAAAATATTTCTAGGGAACTTTTGAAAAATTTACCATTACTTCTGGTAGACAAATTATAAACGTAAATTTTTGGGAAAACAGAAGAAAACGGATAAATGGTTAATAGTAAACTAAAAAGAAAGTTCATGTTTATGGGCTTTAAGAAAAATGGAAAAGAAATATAAGTTCTTTAAAAAGCAAAACACAGTGAATAATTTTAAATGATAAATTTATTAATATCACAACTTTTATGTAACAGCTGCTAAAATTAAAATGAATTAAATGTTTTCAACTTTTTATTGTTTTACTATATTTTCTATGTTGAGTTTCGCATGAAATAAATGAACTTAAGGAGATTCTTTCCTTTAATGTTTAGCACTAGTTGTGACAATAGATTTGAGATATGATTGGAAATAAATAATATAAAATAGTAGATTGTATTGATATACTCATGTAAAGGATAGAAAATTTATTATTGGAATTTAGGTAAGAATGCAATAGTAGATTCTTTTAGTAACACAAAGCAAGTGTAAATTCTTTTAGTAACATAGAGTAAGTAATAATAAAAGTAAAACAAATGGTAGTTGATTACTCCAAATAAATTAGTTCATTAATTTCTGACCATTAAATGGAATTAATAAAAAAACATCCTTTTGGTTCTTGTAGATCTACCTCATCACCGAGAAGCCCTTGCTGACCTTATATCAATAGAGCAGGCATTGAAAAAGAAAATAAAAAACTATAAGCAACGTGGGTTTTCTTACGGATTTGGATGATGGTAGAGTCAGGTGAGGCGCATTCGATGATGTTATCAGATCTGGCGTTTCTGGCCCACAGCAGTGGAGATGGGTGCAGGAAGTTACGGTCTCTCTGTGTTTAAATGGGTTCTTTTTTGAACATGATACAATAACAACCGTGTATGAGTGAGAGGTAGAAGTGATGATACTGATCTACCAATATCTGACTGGTTCTTTTTTGTCTTGGTTTTTTTTAATGAATTTTAAATTGAAATGTTTTAAAGTAACAAGTTGTGCATACAAGGTCTAATGATGAGCAGTTTCTTCTTTTGATTCGTTTAGAAATTGCAGACAACAAGAGATTGGTTTGGTTGAGATTGAAACCTACTAGAAATCTCGCGTTCGTCTGAATTTCATGTGTTTAAATTAACTACATGTGAGTGTTTATACACATTCATGAAGTACTATGATTTCCATTGAAAGTTAAGTTAAATTCATGACATGATATGCTTTATCTGACCGTTGTTTGGAAAGTTAGATTGGCAATAAAATTGAATATAACTAGGGGTGAGCATTATTTGGTTAAACCAAATAAACCAACCAAACCAATTTATTTTGGTCGGTTTGGTTTTGAAATTAGATTGGTTTGTAATCGGTTTTTAAAAATATTTAGTTTGGTTATCGGTTTAACCAAATTAACCAAACTTTTATTATATTTTCAAAACTATAGATATTTTAATGAATATTTTAGGTTAGATTAGTTATCCAAATAAATTTTAATCATTATGCATGTGTCAAAATTACTTTTAGAAAGCATAAGAATCATAAATCATAATACTCTAATCATACTTATGATTTATTTCAAATTACAGTTAATATTACAAGCCGAAGGTCCAAACTATTTTTAGTTTGGTTAAATCGGATAACCAACCGAACCAACCAAACTTAATTCGGTTGGTTTGGTTTGGTTTTCATTTTCATCGGTTTTAGTTTGGATTGACAATTTTCACCATTGGATAAACCAAACAAACCAAATGCTCACCCCTAAATATAACTACTAATTAACACCCGATAAGTGATAGGGATATTGACGTGACATTTTATTTTGATTGACTATTTGAAAATTTAAATATATATTAAATCGAATTTGAATTGAAATTAAATTGACATAACTAAATCGACATTCAAATTATCGTTGAAATTGAATTACTAGTTAGAATACAACATTAAATGGTTAGTGACTATTGTGATTTATTGGTTGATTATAATGGTGTTGGGATGTATATGATATTGGTTGTTATGATGGTTGACAGGGTGATTTTAATTCCAATGAATATCGACTATGATGTATGCCTATTATCACCCTGTATATCATTGAAATTGTAAAGTTATTATATGAATCTTTTGGATATGGAATACCTGAGTTGAGAAATAGGTTGAGATTTAATATGATTTGAAATGATATATACTTATGTAGTTGGAATTTAAATTAAATGATCACTTGGCCATATGGTAGAAAATTAATTTATAAATACCAAATTTTCTCAAACGAAATATTTTCAAATTACAAATTTGAATTTTGTTAAATGAAATGTTTTCAAAAATTATAAATCTAAAATTGTGAAATAAAATTTATCAATGAATTTTTACTTGAAATTATTAGTATTAATTCTATAAAGTTGAAATTGGAAATTAAATTGAATTCACTAGAATTGAATTATTTCAATGTTAAATCGAAAAATTTGGGACTTAAGTTTTGAAACCAATTTAGTGTAAATGTAGTTAAATTGGAATTTAAGTTTGGAAATCAATTTTATGTAATTTGGTTTAGAAATTAGGATTTAAGTTTGAAACCAATTTAATGTAATATGTTTAAATTAGAAATCTAGATTGAAACTGTTTGAATTGAAGTTTATTTTGAATTTGAAAATTTAAATTTAAATTGATGATAAACCGAAGCTTCAAATTATTTGAAATTATTTCTAAATCAAAACGTGTTATTTTAAAAAATTTATAATGGATTGTGGAACTGGGTTTAAACAATTTAAAAGAAAATAAACTATTTCTGTTTAACACTATTTGATATCAAAATATTTTCTGTTAAAAACTATATTATTACAATTTATTTTAAATCAGTTAAAATAATTTTCTAATTCTGAACTTAAATTCAAATATTTTTATTATAAGCTATTTTAAACCAAACTATTATATATTCAAAACTATTTTAAAATCAACTATTTTGTATAAAACTAATTTAACTCATAATATACTTATAATCCTAGTTGTTTGAACCTAGAATTGTATTAAATGTAAAGGATTTCATTTTCATACTAATTTATGACATGTAGATATGAAATTGGAAATTAAATCCAATATTGAACTGATTTGTAACATGAAAACACGAAATTTTAAATTTGAACCTGATAATGAACTGATTTGTGACATGAAAACATGATTCTTTTATTGAAATATAAAAATAACCACGGTGCGTAAAATGACGATTGGTTGTTAAAGAGACCAGAGCTTGATATTGGGATACTCTCTATCAATACTGGAATCACTTTAACAACTTTGTACGTGGATGATGTTCTAGAATGAAGTGGTTGGATTGGAAAGCGTTTTCTGGATATAAAGGAAGTGATCGATGATGGATAGCCTTGACATGTGTCATAATTAAAATTACTAAAATAGGAGCCTACGTCTGGCTACTGAGGTTAGACATCTCTAGTGGATACACCTTTGCATATTACTCTCTTGATTTCTGATTCGATTGGTGTACCTTAATTTGATTTGGGGATGTTGTTCGAGGTCGCCCGTTAGGGGTTAGATGACCAGTTAAAAAGGGTAAATTAGTAGAATCCAGCCTTGGCCATTGTCTCATGTGCCTCGTCATGTTTTATCCCTATACGAGACCATTACAATTTGATTTATATTGTACAGATAGAGGACCCTCTAACAACTATAAGTTTATGGTGATGTAACGGTACCTACATAGGCTATATGCATATGTATTAAGGGAGAGTATAGGTAATGCCTTAACGCTACTTTTAATAATATACTTTAGTGATAAACATTACATATATATCGTACCTTATTATATATTGATTGTTTGACAAATCCTTAAGAGATGAGAAATCCCATAAAGTCTCTTAAGTTACTTGTATCCTTATGTCATGCTTTCTATTTGACTTATATAAGAAATTTTAGTACTGACTCGAGTGTATTATTATCCATTTGCTCGGGTCAGCTTGAATTGCTTCAGTTTATCTGAAGACATTGTTTAGAAGATGAAAGTGGAGATTGATAGCCGAATCTACTAGGATATTTTGTTGTTGTTAACAATATTTTCCGTCAACGCCCGGAAAATGAGTTATATGAAACATATATTTAAGCAAATAGGTGCAGCCATGATTCAAGGTTACTGAAGGACGGTCTAGGGTCAGTGTTCCTTAGATAAATTAACCATTTCTTAAGTACCAGAATTTCCGTTGCAAAGATTAGTTATTCTTCCCTCAAGGGATAAATATCACGCTTACATAATTGTGGAGTCCCGAAGTACCTTGAAGAAGGGTTTATTTAACTTGGAACCACGAAAGCCTTGCGTAATCAGTTACCCCTCGTGGGTAAGATGATATACATTGTGATTAGAGGAAAACAGGCTAATGCTTCCCGATACTTAGATGGTAAGGAAATTACAATCTTATTAACTTAAACGATCCTTTTACATCGAGCCAGCCCGAAGGGCCTTGGTTGCGTCAGTGATCAAGCCATAAGCTTGCAATTGACCACTTTTACAGAGTTGAGTTGCATTAGGCTCATTATGAGAGGGTTGATTCACGTTGTTGACCCTCGAGGTAAAGGGGGGAAGGCCTCGGGTTCCCACGAGGCTCTTCCTCTTTTTACGAGAGTATCATGGACAACTCTTTCATACGAAAGGTTAGTGTTAACTCCCTGGTCCATCATAAATGGCACAATATGATTATCAAATCACGAATTGTTTAAGCCTTGGAATTCTTCATTCATAAATTGCAGATGTATTACAAGAGTTGAAGAAATCCCCAATCCGATTTAGAAATTAGGGTTTGCTCCTTAAGAAGAAAGAACAAGATTGAGAAATGAATAAATTTCCCCAAAAATGTGACCCCTGGTTCCTATTTATAGAGAATTCAGGGACCCTTCTGCTGTTAGGCCTGCAGGAGCCTCTATCGGCCTCTTTTCTCCTTGGTTTCAGTTGTTTTAGCTCCCGGCCGCTTTCGGTGAGGATTATAGCTTCCGGATGGGAAGGTCCTGGTCAGTAGAGGCTTCTTTGAGAGTTATGTGAGCTTGTGGATGTAGTAGCTTTCCAGAAGGTATTTGAGCCTCCAGTTGTATGCTCTTGGTTATGAGCTTCCGGATATAGGCTTCCGGTTTTCTCATGAATACTTGGAGGAGCTTTCCCTTATGACGTACGCATATAACTGCCGGTTCGAAGCCACTATCGGTGTATGTACTAAGTAGATTAGTATGGATAGCCTGTATCTTTGCTATGTTCCGGTTGGCCTTCCAGTGGAGTTTCCAGGTGTTAACCCCGTTTTTAACGCAGCTCAGAAAACAATGGTTTGAACATATCTTGGAGCATTTGAGCGTTAGCCTGGACGAGCAACATAATCATTCGGTCATGCATTGTTTGATCGGTTACAAGTGGTCGAGCACCACAGAATTCACTCACTCATCACAGACCATTCGCATATATCAACTCACTATGGCATAAGAGCAAGCAGTTGGATCACGTGCATTTCCAAGATCGATCATTGTTAGCACAACTGATCACACATCATCGATCGGGCACCGTGAGTCGAGCATTCATTCACCGGAATATCTATAAGTTGCATCAATATTTCAGAAAAGTACAAGAGTGACAAGGTTATAGTTTTGTTCTCACATTTGCAAAGTGATCCTGCTCGTGCACACTTGATTCATCCATTCCATTTATGTCCAATTGAACAGTACTAAAAGAACATTCATACGAAGTAAATCAGGCAACCATGAGCTAAAGAGAAGAGCACATAGGGCATGAATGAACAATTTTATAGGATATTCTCACATTATAACGTGGAATGCGAGAGTTTGTCACGTGAATCATATATCATATGCATATTTGGACCAGCACCACAACGTGGATTATGTAAATGCCGCATGGGATTGGCATGCACGGGTCATTTGTGTATGTTCGCTGTTGAAGTCGCTCACATATCTTTCCGGTCAGTCACTACCATCAGCACAACAAACAGTTGAGTGGCATACTACGATTGAGTAGCATGTACTGGTCGGGTCGAATGCCATACCTGCTCGTACATTATAGTGTGATAATCAACATGTATATGAAGCAGCTTTACAAAAGGAATGTCAATATAACATGAACATACGATCCAGAATGTACATGTAGCAAGTTGACTACATGAAGTAACAAACAGAGAAAACGTCGTGATAAATATATGAAAAAGGACATACAATCAACGTGTTAAAGGATGTGCAAAATATACACGCGGGCGAGCCAGTGAGCATTTGAAGTCCACGTGATGGACCACAAACTGGACATATGGATAGAATAGTGCGTGCACGTCTTTTATCCAAAAAAATATGGGTTGGCCACACTAGTATAAAAGGATGGCAATATTGTAGTTAGTGAACCCTATTGTGCACAGTACCAAATGGAAATGACATGCCTGTTTTCACAGTGTTAAACCGTCATGTCAAAGCCTGTGTGAGGACAAAAGGGGTCGGTCATGTAACAATATTTGGTTCGTTCGTTCTGACCACAATACAGTGGTCGCTCGCATCCTCTCCATAACTACAGTGACTCGTTCATTGGATTAAAGTAAGTTACTGAGAGAAATAATGCATTGGCAATGATGTAAATTCTGAACCCATGTTAGCTGAAGACAAAATGGCAATCTTTTAATTGCCATTCCCATTTCCTAAATACAATAAAGGCATGAAGACCAATTGACTCCAGCAAAAAGGCATATAAAAGCACGTGGCAGGCTTTCGTATGTACACGAGCATAAAACCAAGAAGTATTAGAGACACGAAGTGATTCCCAACAATATAAAAATGCTCCTTCGTACACATAAATTCCTGGTCGCTCGTTCACTGTACGGGTCATTCATGTCTTGTTCCCAGGCCGCTCGCACGAACGTAACACAGCTTGATGCCAACCATAAAGTGAACATTGCCAGTTGTAAAGTGTGCTCCACCAGCTATCCGATGGCATTTCCATAAATACACTAGCGAGCGACCCGTACCCTATTCGCCATAATTACGACTTTGCCACCTGGTCCAAACTTCTCCTATAAATACCCCATTCCACCACACTTCAAAAGGACCGATTACTACGACTACGAAGTGTAGTCCATAGGTTTCCTCCACCATTCTAGAGCACTTCAACCACCATTAATGGCTTCCAAAGCTCTCTCCATCTTTCTCCAAAGATGTGAAGATCAAATCACCTTCATTCTCCATTAATAATCTCTCAAAGCTTCATTAATGTCTCCAAAAGCTTTCTCCTCCTTCCGCCATGGCCGATTCAACCATGTCACCTTCTCCAATCTTCATTGGAGATCGTTCAAGTTAATTCTACTTCCTCCTACCGCCATTAACTCTATTTAAAGCCTAGATCTACTGCAAATTCATCATGGAACCAAGGAAGCTCACCTAAATCTTTAAATGATTGAAGATCTACATTTCAACCGTCACTAATTAAGAGATCTCCTCCATTCCTCCACGAATTGAAGCATAATCTTGATCAGAAAAAGAGAGAAAAGAGAGAGATGAATATTATGAATGAATCCATGTATTTTGTACTTTCTAAATTAATAATGAGAATCTCCTCCAAAGTGGACGTAGATCAATTTTAGATCGAACATTTATAAAAACTCTTGTGTCTTTACTTACTTTTTCGCACTTACTTTGCATTTGTGGCCCCATTTTCTATTGCATACCGAGCTGGTGAAGTACGATCTACGTATCTTTGGTGTTGAACCATTTTTGGTTTAAACATTTGGCGCCCACCATGGGGCCGCATTCGTACTTCCTTCTCTCACACTCTCTCACAAGGTTGAAGGCCATGCATTGAAGCTTTAAACCACTACCTTCTCCAAGATAATGGCTAAGTCAAAAAAGACCGCAAGTAAGACCATTGAAGAAACTGCCAATGTTCCTAACAATGAAGATACTCCACCTATTAATCGCTTTCAAGTCGGTGAAAACTCCATAGATGGAGCCGGTGTAACTAAAGTTGAACTAAACGTCGCTATTGCCGGCATGAACCAACAAATGAGCACTTCTACTAAGGCTATAATGGAGAAACTTGACGCTGTCCTCAATGCTCAACCAAATCTAGCCCCACTGAAAGTCCATGTTGATCTCGAAGAGAATGACAACTCACGCGCTTCTAACCATGATCACAGCGACAACATGGAAGACGATTATGATTGGTTAAGTGATAAGGACGAAGTTAACATCAAGGACTCGAAGCTAAAAGCTAATGTTCATTCCAATCATGATCATTTAGCCCAAGGGATCAATGAGTCGGGTAATGGCGAGAGTGGAAGATCTAAACCAATCACTAGAAACCATTCCGCAAGAAGAACTTCTCGAGCTGTGGTAAGTCCCACCAAAGGGGAACCTCCTAAAAGAGGTATAGGGCATTGGAACTTGAACTGTGATCATACCGGTAAGAGAACTGATGCCCGCTCCGTGGAACTAACTGGTGATGAGAAGTGCATTTTGGACATGATCCAACGAATAATGAAAGAAAACATGGTTCATCAAGATAACGAGAAGGAATGGGGGTTTTCGCATAGAAAGAACACATTCATAGAAAGGATTCATCAAGCGAAGTTCCCCCAAGAAATTCACACCTCCGACAATAGCACCCTATAATGGGACTGGAGATCCGAACATCTTCCTGTTCAAATATGATCAACACATGAATGGAGCTAGGGCCACTGACGAGATAAAATGCTTTTGTTTCCCTGTATGCTTGGAAGGAGTGGCTTCACGATGGTTCACTAGACTCCCGCCTAAATGTGTCAATCAATTTGCTGATTTGATAAGAAGATTGCAAGACAAGTTCTGACTACAAACTACCAAAGTAAGAGATGTGATGTTGCTTAGCAAAATGGAGCAAATGCCTAGAGAGACGATCAAATCTTTTCTTACATGATTCCACGGTGCGGCAGCCGAAGTTACAGAACCAGAGCCTTGGTACTTACTGGCAGCATTGAAAGGTGCTATTGATAAGAATCAGAATTTGGGAAATGACTCAAGATGAAGAAGCCTGACACTTTGAAACGGTTCTATGACAAAGCTGAAGAATTCATAAGTATTGATGAAGATCCTTCTTATGCCACAAATATCACTAATGGCAATGTGATATCAAAGAGGAAGGGTAATGATGTCCAAGTTAAACAAAAGAGTAGCGGAGGTCTCAAAAGGAAAAACAAGGATAGCGGAAGAGGGGAAAATGATAATAAAAGATTCTGCTTTATCAAATCCGAACAATTGACTCTTCTAAATGAAACCCCAGAGAACATATTCTTTACAACAAAAAGTGCAGGATATTATCCAATTCCACGACCAATCAAAGTAGACGATAAAGCAGCTAATTCTGGAATGTTCTGCCGCTACCATGACCAGCCTGGTCACAATATTAATGAATGCAGATACTTAAAGACCCTGATTGAGAAACAGATTAAGAAAAATAAGCTGCAACAGTATGTGAAATATGCCACCAACAATTAACTCCTCCTCAGCGGCTTAATGATGAGTTCAAGCTAACGATGGTTTAGAGAGTTCAAATTATCAAAGCTTGGAATAATGACCGTCCGTGTCAACTCTTTGCTAAAAGCATTCTTCATTTCTTATGAAAGATGTTGTAATCTCTTCTTACAAAAACAAACCCATCATGGCTGGGGGCATTGTATCCGAACATTTACTATTTTCGTTATTAATAGAGCTTGTAGTCAATCAACTTTTACAGTTCCTTGCAAAGTTATATTGCAAACTCAAAATTGCATGGTTCTAAAATTGATTCAATGTTACAGGCCATCCAAGGAGCGTTGCTTCCCAACAATTGGACAAGGATAAATGATCTTAACAATGCACCTAATTTATGGCAAGTGTCAAGTGCAACTTGCATCATTCTGCACATAAGCAAGGATGTAGTGTACCACTTTGTAAATCGAAAGGGGAAGTCACTTAAGGTTTAGCGGAAAAGAAAGGAGCAAGCGAAGCACTTAACAAATCGCCAAAGCCAGATTTACTCGGCCTGATTGCGGAAAATGTTGAGTGAACCTTAAACATATTCCTTACGCGAAGGTGCTCAGTTGAATCTCCAACGCCATTAATCGGCCGGATGAGATGAATGCTGGGGCAAATCCATCGCCATCCTTATGCGAAGAAGAACTCCTTCCTTACGCAAAGGTGCTCAATTGAATCTCCAACGCCGTTACTCCGCCGAATGAGATGAATGCTAGGGAAAATACATCACCTTCCTCACGCGAAGACGAATACCTTCCTTACGCGAAGATGCTCAGTTGCATCTCTGACGCCATCACTCGGCCGAATGAGATAAATGCTGGGGCAAATCCATCGCCTTCCTCATGCGAAGACGAACACCTTCCTTATGCGAAGGTGCTTATTTGAATCTCCGATGCCATTACTCGGACGGATGAGATGAATGCTTGGGAAAATCCATCACCTTCCTCACGCGAAGATAAACAACTTCCTTACGCGAAGGTGCTCAGTTGAATCTCCTATGCCATTACTCGACCGGATGAGATGAATGCTGGGGAAAATCCATCTCCTACCTCACGCGAAGACGAACACCTTCCTTACGCGAAGATGCTCAGTTGAATCTCCGAAGGATGAGACAAACACTGGGGCAGTCCATCGCCTTCCTTACGCGAAGACGAACTAAAACATCTTCCTTATGCAAAGGTGCTTAGTTGAATCTCCGACGCCATTACCCGACCGGATGAGATGAATACTGGTGCAAAACCAGCATCTTCCTTATGCGAAGATGAAGCAAAAAAAAGCCTTCCTTACATAAAGGTCAGCCTAAAGTCTTCCTTACGCAAAGACGAACCGAAATGTTTTACTTATGCAAAAGCACCCGGTTAAATCTTCGATGCCATTACTCGGCCAAACAAAATGAACGCCGGGGCAACTCAACGTTTTCTTTATGTGAAGACAAAATCAAAAGCCTTCCTTATGCAAGGGCTCATAGTTGAATCTACAATGCTAGAATGCCTCAGCATAATCATAATCAAAATTTCCTATGCTTGAGCTAACTAGTCATAAAGAAGATAAACATTAAGCCCAAAATATAGGACCTCTCAAGGAGGGGCACGAAAGCTGAAAATCCCTTCAATCGGAGGCAGGAGCCTTATCAACCAAACTAAATTTCCTCGTTAGCCAATAAACTAAAGATTTTCAAGCATAATGGCGAAAGCAAGAAGCTATACCATTAAAGCAAGAACTTCCAGTATTTTAGCCGTAACCAAGGAAACCTAGTAAAAGTTGATTACACCCAGCCTAAGAAGTCCATGACAACCTTTGGTATAGGAGCATCGCCATCACATTAAAACGGACTATTAATGCTCATAGTTTATACCACAAGCTCGTCATGACTTCACACAAAAGACTTGTAAAGCATGAAGAAGATAAATGCATAGACAGGAAAATACGTCAAACCAAAAACAATAAGTCTTAACAAAGTTCATAGACATAGTAGAATGCAAATTCTCAATTTTTAATACAAACTCTCCGGTAGAATTTTCAAGTGCAGCATCTCTGCCAAAGGTCAGGGAATCTGGTTCTTTAGGCATGCAACGGGAAGCAGAAGGAATTCTTTGAGAAGGAAAGGATTGAATTGGTGCAAGTAGTTCAGAAACGTCTTAGTCTTGTCTTGCTCATTGACAGCCTTTAAAGACTCAAGCACATAGTCGGCTACTGGAGCTGGATTTCCTGGATATATCGGTATGCCCAGAAGCTCTAAATAAACCGGTAAAAGAAAAAAGGCTTTGCCAACAAATTAGAAGCTTCTACGGCGACAATTTAAATAAAGGAAATTCAGAAAAATTGATCATATTCATCTCGCGCAATTCGTGCTGACCCATGGTAAAAGGTAACATGTCCACATTGAGAATTGGACGATGTTCGGAAGACGTGTCATGGGCTCATCACCCCATCATGATAAACAAAAATTCGATTTGCACTCAACCAAAAGGCAAATGTACTTAGAAGTACGTAGGCCAAAGTGTGCAAACAACGGGAGATCTATTCTTGGAAGTTGCGACATGCAGAATCAATCAAGAAAGAACAACAGCTAAATTCAGATTGAAGAATAGAATGCATATCAGCACAAAAGCCACGAATCAAGATTTGGCTGAGAGATCCCAAAAGTATATAAACACCTAATCAACAAATTCAAACGGAAATGGCAAATACAAATTATAGGTCCACACAAGAGATCTGCAATGTATTTTACTCGAATCTGATGTCTGGGATGATGGATATAATTGAAATCCAGCTTCAAATGCAAAACGTCGAAATCATTGTACTTGCTCCAGTCCAAATCAACAGTAAATTACCAAAGGTTGTTCAACACGATCCAAGGTACCGACCGATGAAAAAAATAGTCACCAAAAGAGATCTGAGCATCGCTACTGATTCATGACCTACTAATCGGATTCCGATGATGGGTATCAACAAACATTGAGCAACGATATTCCTTTCTGCAGCAAAGGCCAGAATACTTCCCACAATGAAGGATAATGACCTCCTAAACAAGGGGTATGCATACCAGGGCTCCTCAAAGAGGAAGAAGAAAATAAATCACAGATATATATTTCCCAAATATGAAATATCATATAAGTCAATAAAACAATAACGGTTGAAATCCACAGTCGGTTTTAGTCAATTAGTTGATTTTAAGCGTTAATGCGAATTCGAATTAGAATATCATATTTGTGCGGACAATATTCAAAGAGTTTTAAACCATTAAGAAAAACAGTCTTGTACAAACGCTTTATTTAATTTCAAATAAAATTAGCTATAAGTTATTATGATCAACTAATCCGCTATCGACGTGGACGATTGATGGTGAAATACTAGTTCAAAGTCATGCAATTTCTTGTTTTAATCTCAGAACAGGTGATATGAAGCATATAATTTCAAAGCATGGTTTGCCATAGCAAACAAAAAGCTATAACTAGGTCTCGATGCAAAATATATCAACAACAATGTTCAATTCGAAGCCCGCATTTCTCACAAGCAAAAATTACCAGCTTCGACGGGCAAATGTTAATCCTGTTTTTAATGCAGCTTAGAAAAAAATGGTATGAACATATCTTGGAGCGTACGCACATTAGCCTGGACGAGCAACATAATCATTCAGTCGTGCATCATCCGATTTGTTACAAGTGGTCGAGCACCACAGAACTCACTTGCTCATCACAGACCGGTCACATATATCAACTCATTATGGCATAAAAGCAAGTCATTGGATTACGTGCATTTCCAAGATCGATCGTCGTTAGCACGATGAATTGCACATCATCGATCGAGCACCGTGAGTCGAGCATTCATTCACCGGAATATCTATAAGCTGCATCAATATTCCAGAAATGGAAAAGAGTGACAAGGTTATAGTTTTGTTCTCATATTTGCAAAGTAATCCTACTCATGCACACTGGGTTCATCCATTCCGTTTATGTCCCATTGAGCAGTACTTAAAGAACATTCATACGAAGTAAATCGGGCAACCAAGTGCTAAAGAGAAGAGCATGTAGGGGCATGAATGAATAGTTTTATGGGATATTCTAACATTATAACGTGGAATGCGATAGTTTGTCACGTGAATCATATATCATACGCATATTTGGACCAGCACCACAACGTGGCTTATGTAAATGCCGCATGGGATTGGCATGCACGGGTCGTTTGTGCATGTTTGCTATTGGAGTCGCTCACATATCTTTTCGGTCAGTCACTACCATCAGCGCCACGAATGGTTGAGTGGCATGCTATGATTGAGCAACATATGTTGGTCGGGTCAAATGCCATACCTGCTCGTTCATTATAGTGTGATAATCAACATGTATATGAAGCAACTTTACAAAAGGAGTGTCAATATAACATGAACATATGATTTAGAATGTACATGTAGCAAGTTGACTACATGAAGTAACAAACAAAGAAAACGTCATGATGAATATATGAAAAAGGCCATACAACTAACATGTTAAAGGATGTGCAAAATATACACGTGAGTGAGCCAGTAAGCATTTGAAGTCCACGTGATGGACCATAAACTGGACATATGGATCAAACAGTGCATGCACGTCTTTTAGCCAATAAAATATGGGTTGGCCATATAAGTATAAGGGGATAACAATATTGTAGTTAGTGAACCCTATTGTGCATAGTACCAAAAGGAAATGATACACCTATTTGCAAGTGTCAAACCGTGCATGTCAAAGCCTGTGTGAGGACAAAAGGGGTCGGTCATGTAACAATATTTGGTTCGTTAGTTCATACCATAATACAGTGGTCGCTCGCATAATGCTTCACAAGGTCTGGTCGTTCGCTCCATAACTACAGTGACTCGTTCATTGGATTAAAGTAATTTACTGAGAGACATAATGCAATGGCAATGATGTAAATTCTGAACCCATGTTAGCTGAAGACAAAATGGCAATCTTGTAATTGCCATTCCCATTTCCTAAATACAATAAAGGCAAGAAGACCAATTTATTCCAGCAAAAAGGCATATAAAAGCATGTGGCAGGCTTGCGTACGTACACGAGCATAAAATGAAGAAGTATTAGAGACACGAAGTGATTCCCAACAATATAAAAATGCTTTTTTGTACACATAAATTCCTGCTCGCTCATTAACTGTACGGGGTCATTCATGTCTTGTTCCCAGGCCGCTCGCACGAACGTAACACAACCTGATGCCAACCATAAAGTGAACATTTCCAATTGTAAAGTGTGCTCCACCAGCTATCCGATGGCATTTCCGTAAATATACCGGCGAGCGACCTGTACCCTATTCGCCATAATTATGACTTTGCCACATGGTCCAAACTTCTCCTATAAATACCCTATTTCACCACACTTCAAAGGACCGATTGCTACGATCACGAAGTGCTATCTAAAGGTTTCCTCCACCATTCTAGAGCTCTTCAACCACCATTAATGGCTTCCAAAGCTCTCTCCATCCTCCTCCAACGATGTGAAGATCGAATCACCTTCATTCTCCATTAATAATCTCTCAAAGCTTCATTAGTGGCTCCAAAAGCTTTCTCCTCCTTCCGCCATGGCTGATTCATCCAAGTCACCTTCTCCAATCTTCATTTGAGATCGTTCAAGTTAATTCTACTTCCCTCCTACCACCATTAAATCTCTTTAAAGCCTAGATCTACTGCAAATTCATCATGGAACCAAGGAGTCTCACCTAAATCTCTAAGGGATTGAAGATCTACACTTCAACCGTCACTAATTAAGAGATCTCCTCCGTTCCTCCACGAATTGAAGCGCAATCTAGATAATAAAAAGTGAGAAAAGAGAGATGAATATTATGAATGAATCCATGTATTTTGTACTCTCTAAAGTGATAATGATAATCGCCTCCAAAGTGGACATAGATCTATTTTAGATCGAACCACTATAATAACTCTTGTGTCTTTACTTACTTTTCCCGCTTACTTTGCATTTGTGGCCCCATTTTCTATTGCATACCGAATTGGTGAAGTACGATCTACGTACCTTTGGTGTTGAATCATTTTTGGTTTAAACACCAGGTGTAGCTTGATATTCAGGAAGGTAGTTCCAGGTGATTTGTTTGTTGTCTATCAATGTGACCTTTTTTGCATTTATGCAGTAGATGTTTCGGAAGCTGGTTCTGGATAATTTTTATGCACTTCTGGCTCAACTCTCTTGATGTCTTCGCTTCTTGATGTATTAGCGTTAAGCAAGTTAGTTCTGATAGCCCTTCGGTCTTTTTGGGTTTCAATTGGCGGAGCTCTTGCCTCCCTCTTTCTTAGCTTCCATCCTAAATGATCTTTCGCTATAGGATCCCCCTACCGGGTGGACCCCGCCGGAGAGACCCTGTCAGTATTCTATAGCTTCTGAGTTCCTTTTTCCTAGGATGGTGCCGATTTATGTAGCTCTCAGATCGTTCTTTCTTGCTCTTGGTTATTTCTATTGTTTGGCTCTTGTCTTTTGGAGAATTCCTATGTGTTTGTGGTCACTCGATACCCCTTCACCGTCAGCTTGTTTCAGAGTTAATTTTGATGGTAACATTTGCCCCACTAATGAAGGGGGGTTTTCGACTTTCCAAGTCAAACTTTTTTTTTAGATTCTTTTAACATGGGATGGCATAATGAAGCCTCCAAGGTACTTTTATTGCGTTAGCATTTACTTGACCATTAAAGATTGGAAGCTTGATGACCAATTTCTTGTTTTTATAGTAGCTTTTAAACCAACCCTTAGTTGGGTAGTCTAAGGACTGAAGACTACAAATCTCCTTCTAGTATTAATAGAATTCCCGAACCGTTACTCATTTGGGTAATTGAAGATTGAAGGCTGGGGATTCCCCTCCGGTATTAATAGAAGTCTCGAACTAACCCTTATTTGGGTAATTGAGGATTAAAGACCGGGAATCCCCTTCCATTAATAATAGAAGTCTCGAACTAACCTTTATGTGGGTAAACTAAGATTGAAGACCAGGGATTCCCTCTGGTATTAATATAAGTCTTAAACTAACCCTTATTCGGGTAATTGAAGATAGAAGACCAGGGATTCTCCACCGGTATTAATAGAAGTCTCAAACTAACTCTTATTTGGGTAATTGAAGATTAAAGACCAAGAATCCCTTTCCGGTTTTAATAGAAGTCTCGAACTAACCCTTATTCAGGTAATTGATGTAGCAGGCCTGAACCAACCATTATTCAGGCAATTAGAGATTGAGTACCAGAAATCCACTTCCGGTATTTTTGAAGAATTGAACCAACCCAGATTCGGGTATTAATATAGTTGACCTGAAACAACCCTTATTCAGGCAATTAGAGATTAAGCACCAGAATTCCACTTTCGGTATTTGTGAAGAATTGAACCAACCCAGATTCAGGTGTTAGTATAGAAGACCTGGGCCTACCCTTGTTCAGGTAATTAAATATTGTAGACTAGAAGCTCCCTTCCAGTATTAGTGTTTTGGTATCCCCTTTGGATTTGATTTGGGAAGCAGAGGTTGTACATGCTTCTTGAGCCACTCTCTGGGCCTTTGATGTCAAAGAAGAGATGTACATGCTTTGTTGGCCACTCTCTGGGCCTGTGCGTCTAGTGTGCTTGGCTAGCTTATCCACAAGCAAGGCCTAAGGACTTAACCGACCTCCCTCTAGGAGGTGCCTTATCCTGGCCATTGTAGGTGATGATAAGGTCATAGAAACTTAGACGGGGCCATTGTAGGCACAGAACTAAGATTTACTCTTTTGATGCTCTATACCGACCATTGTAGGTACTGATAGAGGCTTACACACCACCCCCTCCAAGGGATGCCCTATCCTGACCATCGTAGGCGATGATAGGGGTTGGTGTTCCCTTCTTCGGGTAACGCGGGACATAAGTAGAGGTAGGACATGCTCTTCTATAAGCAGATGTTGGACGTGCTTAGTTCTAGTAGAGGCAAGGCGTACTAATTTTAGATGCACCGCCATGACCATTTCTTGTGTGAAATGGAGGCTTACACTTTTGATGCTTTAACCTAGCCCCCTCTGATTTGGGCATGAAGAAAGACTAACACACCATCCCCTTTTGGGGGATGCCTTGTCTTGACCAATTTTGGTGATGACAAGGGATTCAATCCTTTTATGGCTTGACCCCTTTATGGTTTCCTCAAGCTTTTGGAAGGGTTTCCTTATTCTTATGGCTTGATAAAGGAAAGCTTTCTTCTTCTTATTTCTTTATCATTGAGAAGTATGGTCTTAAGTGTTCCGAGTTACATGTTCTTCGAACGAGATCACCATTGGGTCTACATAATTAATATGTTCCAGGCATAATTTCTTAATGAATGATCAAGGGTCCTTCCCAATTTGGACTAAGCGGGCCATCCGCTGGATTCTTTGTGTTAGCCATTACTCTTCGTAGAACTAGCTCTCCTTTTGCGAAGGTTCTAGCCCTGACCTTTGTGTTGTAGTATTTCGTGATTCTCCTTTGATATTCAGCTGTTCTGATTGCAGCCTCATCTCTTAATCCCTGTATTAAGTCTGGGGATTCCTTTCTTAGCTCTTGATTGGGATTGAACGCATATGCTATCCTTTTATGCGATGGGATTTCGACCTCAACCGGAAGCATGGTTTCGCATCCATATATCAAGGAAAAAGGGGTGCGTCCCATTGCTGTTTTGGCAGAGGTTCTATATACCCAAAGCACTAAGGGCAACTCTTCGGCCCAATTTTCTTTGGCTTAGTTTAGGCACTTTTTAAGAATTGTCTTTATGGTTTTGTTGGCAGCCTCGATAGCTCCGTTGGCCTTTAGATCGGCTACCGAGGAAAAACTTTTGATGACTCCATTTTTCTCACAAAAGTGAGTGAATTCTTCGCTCTCGAATTAAGTTCCATTATCTGATATGATCTTATGGGGAATTCCAAAGCGAGTAACAATGTTCTTTATTACAAATCTCAACACCTTTTTGGACGTGATTGTCGGAAGGGGTTCCTTCTCCACCCATTTGGTGAAGTAGTTGATGGCTACTGTGGCATACTTAGATCTACCTTTGGAATTGGGTAAGGGTCCGATTAAATCTATTCCCCATACGTCAAATGGCCAGGGGCTTGAGATAGTGGTTAGCTTGCTAGGGGGAAGTCAGGACACTTTAGAGTACCTTTGACACCTCTCACAATTTTTGACATATTCAATTGCTTGATTAACCATCTGTGGCCAATAATAGCCTTGTCGCATGACCCTTCTGGACAACTCAATCCCATTGGAATGGTCTCCACACAATCCTTCATGGGCCTCTCTTAACAGGTTAAACCTTCCTTCAGAGCTTACACACCCTAAGTGAGGAAGTGAATATCCCTTTTTATAGAGTATATTATCCATAATCACAAATGTAGGAGCTTGGTGTTTTATCCTTCTTGCATCATGTTTATCAAGGGGTAAAGTTCCGTTTAGGAGGTAATCTACCATGGGGTAAAGTTCCATTTAGGAGGTAATCTACCATGGGAGTCAGCCAAGCATTTTCATGATGGCAATTTATCTTTGTTCAGGGGGATTCCACATTGGAGTCTCCTTTTTTGTTCTCTTCATCCCCTTCTCAAGGCTTGGGATCTAGTTAGACTAATAATTCTTTTTTTGTTTTCGATTCTTCATGTTCGATACTAGGACTTTCTTGAAAACCCACGGGAATTACTCTGGTTTCGGGAGCCCCCCGGGAACTGGCTAATTTGGCTAGTGAATCCACTTGAGTATTCTCCCCGCGGGGTATTTGATGAATTGAAAAATCCTCAAATCAGGAAAGCATCTTTAATATCCTTTTTACATATAGGATTAGCCATGTATCCTTGGCTTGATAGGTTTTCTTTATTTAGTTTACCATTAGTTGTGAATCACTAAAGATTTTTATTCGAAGTATCTTTAACTGTAGTGCCAAATTCAAACCGGCCATCATTGACTCATATTCGTCTATGTTATTAGTTGCTAGGAATCCTAACTTCATGGCGTAGTGCAAGCGGTGTCCGTCAAGGATAATTATAATGTAACCTGCCCCTACCCCCTGTTTGTTTGAGGCTCCATCTACAAAAAGTTGCCGTTTGGCTTTTAAGTCGTTCTCTTTAACTAATTATTCTGTAATGAAGCTTGTGCACTCATTGAAGTCTGGGAAGGCTTGTCCTTTAATTGCCGCTCGAGGATGAAACTCAATCTCGTACTGGCTAAGTTCAACTCCCCATTTGACCCAGCTTTCTAAGGTTTCTGACTTACTAAATACCGGGTATCGGGTTTCTGCGTCCTTTAGCCTTCTGCTAACGTAGTAAATTGGGTGCTGAGTCCCATTACTTTCCCTTATAAGGACTGAGCTTACCGCATATACTGAGACAACCATATATAGATATAGATCTTCTCCTTTCTAGGGACTGGATAAGGTGGAGTTCCCATATAAACTTTCAATTCTTGAAAGGCCTTTCTACATTCTTCGTTCCATTCGAAGTTCTTCTTTTTCTTTATAACATCGAATAAATGAACACATTTGTCAGTGGCTTTGGAAATGAACCTACTAAGGGCTGCTACCATCTCGTTTAAGCTCAAGACTTCTTTGCTTGTCCTAGGTTCTTCCATGTCTCTTATGGCCTGGATTTGGTCATGGCTAGCTTCAATCCCTTGCTCACTTACCACATACCCTAGGAACTTTCCAGAATGAACTCCAAAAAACACTTCTATGGGTTTAACTTCATTTAGCAACTTCTTAGGATATTGAACATTTCTTCCAAGTCTTTCAAATGGTTTTCTGCTTCGATGGATTTTACTAGCATATCATCCACATATACTTCCATGTTGCGCCCTATTTGTTCTTGAAACATTCTATTTACTAGCCTTTTGTATGTTACTCCTGCATTTTTCAACTCGAAGGGCATTACTTTATAGCAAAATGTTCCCCAATCAGTGATAAAGCTTGTATGCTCTTCATCGGGTTTATGCATTGGAATTTGATTATACCCCGAGTAAGCATCCATAAGAGATAATATCTTATGACCACGTGTTGCATCGACTAACTAGTTTATCAGTGGAAGGGGATAGCAATCCTTTGGGCAAGCCTTGTTCAAATCCATGTAGTCAACACATGTTCTCTACTTCCCATTGGATTTCTTTACTAGCACAGGTTGGCTAACCACTTTGGGTAAAGAACTTCCCGAATAAACCCTTTGTCTCCAACCTTTTGACTTCCTCCTTTAGGGCATCAGATCGGTCTCTGTTATATTGTCTCTTCTTTTGTCGAATCGGGATTACTAAAGGATCAATGTTTAAGGCATGACTCATAATAGAGGGGTTGATCCCGACCATATCCGAATGGGTCCAGGAGAAGACATCTTTTGTTGAGTTGCAGGAACTGAATTAGGTCGCTTTTAAGGGGCTCTGCCAGCCTTTTCCCTATGCTGACAACTTTTGCCTTATCCTTTGAATTAACATTTACATCTTCCATATCTTCTATTGGTTTCATTCTTTCAATATCACCCTAGAATCTAAATTCGTATCAATTTCTCCTTCTTCAGCCAAGTTTACATCATCGGCTCTCTTCCTCTTTCTTTTCAAAGAAGTGTACCTACCATTTGCACACTTGGCTTTGAATGTGGGATGTAAGAATCCCTATCCGAAGGTATAAAAACAGTAGAAGAATCAAAGTACGAAAAACACTCCCTTTTATGTTTGTCGATTGTTGCGAAATACAATCCGCGAGAGCTAAATTGTTCTTCCTGATGGTACCCCACCCCTGCTTGGTTAAGAATTTTAACATAAGGTACTTGGAAGAGACAAAAGAGTCCATCTCCTCCGTAGTTGGTCATCCAAAGAAATCATTGTAATAGGATGGTTGATCAATCACTATAAAGAGAGTTTTGAAGGTTCTATGGAGCGGAGACAGCCTACTTGAACCAGAAGGTTGATCTGCCCTACCAGAGTTGATTCCTTGTTATTGAAGCTGAAGATCGATTCGTTGCTTGGTTCCAGCTTCTTCTCATAAATTCCCATTTAATCGAAAGCACGCTTAAAGATGACATTGACGGCGCTCCCAGTGTCCTCAAGGATCTTGGAGACGATAGAGAGTCCGATTTGTGCTGTTATCATAAGGGATCACTATGCGGGTGGCAGACCCCTTTCTTCATCTCTTCTGGAGAAACCACTAGGTAATGCATCTTGAGAGCATAATGTGCATTCTTCAACTATGGTTCTTCCCGAATGGAGAATATTCCTTCCATGGCTTCCTTCATGTATTGATTCCTGGCTCTCAGACAGTTTTCGGCAGGGTGTGGCCCTCCATGGATCACATTGATTTGATTTATGGGCGGACCTAAGTCTTGGTTGCCCTCTCCCATAGCAGCTTCTATTGCATTTGCTGAAACTTTTTGTTGTCCATTAGTATGCCGAGCAGATGTTGTCTTGTTTAAAACAAATTCCTTTTGGTGTTCCTCACAGATTAGTTTCTGAATAATCATGTCCAATACCTTGCATCGTCAATCTTATGCACATTGGTCTTGTGGAATTCACAGTACTTACCACCGGAATAAGGTCCAGGCCAATTCTTGGCCTTGAACGAGATGGGGTTGCAATAGCATACACAAACGAGATGGGCTTGTTTAAAGCAACTAAGTTGGTATTAGAATCTTCCCATCTTGATCTCTTTTCATTTCCCTCTAGGGGCTTTCGTCCGAAGTTCGACCTTCCTCATTCCTCTTGAGACTTGAACTTTCTCTTTGTGAAGTATAATTCAATCATGCGAATAAACTTGTCATCTTGGAAGTGGAAGTCTTGTAAGTCTTTACAGCTGCGGATGTACAATTCCTTCCAGAATGGGGTGTTTTCGATTAACCCTGAATGCGCAACTATCAATTTGTCGCGATCGTTCATATCCTTGGCCTTTAAAGCCTCAATGTTGGACCTTTTCAAGTAATCTCCTAAAGATTCCCCTTACCTCTGTTTGATGTTAGCAATGATCGTGTAATCAACCGTTAGATCTTTGCAGATGCAGAACTGCGCTGAAAATTTGTAGGGGAACTGTTTCCATGAATTAGTGGTGTTTTCTCTGTACTAACGATACCAATTTGCAGTTGCTCCCTGAAGGGTCACTGAGAAGAGATGACATCTGACGGCTCCTAAAGCATTATAGAGATCCATCAGGCTATCGAAATCCATTAGATGATCATTAGGGTTAGTTGGCCTAAGATATTTGATGGTGGGAACCTTCACCCTAGGTGGAATTATGGTGTTCATAATTTCATCGACGAAAGGAGCTACTCTTTCATTGTCATTAACCTTGTCATCTTGGGTCCTCTTCCCCTTGCTTCCCAACAAGTCTTTGACGGTCTTCTGAGCAATGTCCTTAAGATAAGCTTCCGTGTTGTCATAGTTTGTTCTTTTAGGATCATAACCTTTAGAAGTAGAACTCCCGGATTGTTCTTACTCGCACTGATTTCCTTGATGGTCTATTCCTATCAAGTAAGACTTCTTCTTCTTAGAGGAAGTTGCCTTGAGCTTCTTTTTTGCTTCGGAGTGTTGAGTGGGAACCTTTCTTTTCGGAGATTCGTTCGTCTCTCTTTGACTAGATTTGGTGAGTCTTGAAGATTTCTGCGTTTGAGCAGCATTCATCTGAGCTTGCATCTCTTGAGGTTTCTTCACCAAGGCCATAATTCTTGAGACATTATCTTCCATGGCATTTGGGTTTGGTGGTTGTATTGGACTAGATGTGGATCCTCTTTCACTATTGGTCGGATTAAGCGTTGAATCCATATTTCCTTCAGGGGTTGCATTAGGAGTCGGTTCCTTGTTTCACACTTCCAACCTTTTGATTTCATCTTTCCTGCCATGGAGCGATAAGTTTAACAAATTAAATTTTGATAGACTAACCACAAGGGTGGAGGTTCAAGCCCTCCTTGTAGCGCCAAAATGTTAACGATATTTTCCATCAACACCCGAAAATGAGTTATATGAAACATATATTTAAGCAAGTAGGTGCAGCCATGATTCAAGGTTACTGAAGGACGATCCAGGGTCAATGTTCCTTAGATAAATTAACCATTTCTTATGTACCAGAACCTCCATTCTAAAGATTAGTTATTTTTCCCTCAAGGAATAAATATCACGCTTACATAATTATGGAGTTCCGAAGTACCTTGAAGAAGGGTTTATTTAACTTTGTACCACTGAAGGCTTGCATAATCAGTTACCCTTTAAATTATGGATAAGATAATATACATTGTGACAAGAGGAAAACCGGATAATGCTTCCCAATACTCGGATGGTAAGGGCATTACAATGCTTATTAACTTAAACGTTTCTTTTGCATCAAGCCTTCCAAAAGGGCCTTGGTTGCGTCAGTGATCAAGCCATAAGCTTGCAATCGACCTGTTTTCCAGAGTTGAGTAGCATTAGGCTCATTATGAGAGGTTGATTCACGTTTTTGACCCTGGAGGTAAAAGGGGGAAGGCCTCGGGTTCCCACGAGGCTCTTCCTCTTTTTACGAGAGTATCGTGAACAACTCTTTCATACGAAAGGTTAGTATTAACTCCCTGTTCCATCATAAATGACATAATATGATTATCGAATCATGAAATGTTTAATCCTCGGACTTCTTCATTCATAAATTGCAGATGTATTACAAGAGTTGAAGAAATCCCCAATCCGATTTGGAAATTAGGGTTTGTTATTTAAAGAAGAAAAGAAAAGATTGAGAAATGAAAAAATCGCCCTGAAAATGTGACCCCTGGTGTCCTATTTATAGAGAATTCGAGGGCCCTTCTGTTGTTGGACAGTTGGGCCTGCAGGAGCCTCTATCGGCCATTTTTATCCTTGGTTTCGGTTGTTTTAGATCCCAGCCGTTTTGTGGTGCGGATTATAGCTTCCGGAGGGGAAGGTCCAGGTCAATAGAGGCTTCTTTGTGAGTGATGTGAGCTTGTGGATGTAGTAGCTTTTCAGAAGGTATTCGAGCCTCTGGTTGTATGTTCTTGGTTATGAGCTTCCGTATATAGGCTTCCGGTTTTCTCATGAATACTTAGATGAACTTTCCCTCATGATGTTCGCATATAGCTGCAGGTTTGGATCCACTGTCGGTGTATATACTAAATAGATTAGTATGCATAGCCTGTATATTTTCTAGGGTTCCGGTTGGCCTTTCGATGGAGTTTCCAGGTGTAGCCTTATCTTCCGAAAGGTAGTTCCAGGTGATTTGTCTGTTTTCTATCAATGTAACCTTTTGGCAATTATGCGGTAGATGTTTCAGAAGCTGGTTCCGGATAATTTTTATGTACTTCTGGCTCAATTCTCTTGATGTTTTCGCTTCCTGATGTATTGGCATTAAGCAAGTTAATTATGGCAGCCCTTCCGTCTTTCTAGGTTTCAATTGGTGGAGCTCTTGCCTCTCTCTTTCTTAGCTTCCGACCTAGATGACCTTTCGTTATAAGATCCCCCTACTGGATGGACCCCACCGGAGAGACCCTATCGGTATTTTGTAGCTTCCGAGTTTCTTTTTCCTAGAATGGTGCCGGTTTATGTAGCTCTCGGATCATTCTTTCTTGCTCTTGGTTCTTTCTAGTGTTTGGCTCTTTCCTTTTGGAGAATTCCTATGTGCTTGCGGTCACTCGATACCCCTTCATCGTCAGCTTGTTTTGGAGTTAATTTTGGTAGCAACAGCTGCATTATTTCGTATGTCGGTTGAGTGTTTAACTCTGGCATTATAAAATATATACTATAAATAGCCTTATGATTTATTTATGCGATTATCATATTTTTATCTTTCCACTATGAGATTTTAAGATCTATTTCTTTTTATCTCTTTTATTTTCATATTATAAATCCTTATTAACAATTCTCGTTCTTAAATGGATTATGTTATATATATGTGGTTTATTATCGATCTGAACCATTTAAAAAGTTGGGTTATAAAATATGTCTTCAACCATCTCAACTGATGAAATCTAAATGTAAAAACACTTTGTCTATAGGTGCCATATGTCTTCGACCATCCAACTCTCTTTTTTCTTTAGGTGTCATATGCCTTAAGGGTAAAGCTATTAGTCTGGTGTCCTTCTCTAGGTTGATACGAAAAGAGATCTCCCTGTGGGATGGAAGTCCAGTGACTTCCTCAATGATATCCAAGAACTCACATACTATAAGAATTGAACATGGTCATTCCGAACTACGAGACAAGGCACACAATAGGGATTTATCCTTGTTTATAATATCACAAGGGATTCTCAGACTACGTCCTCCTCGGCTCCTAAGATGAAAAACTCTCTTGTCGCAATCTAGGATGGTTTCATAAAATGATAGCCAATCCATACCTAGAATAAGGTCGTATCCTATAAAATCCAATGCATATGCATTGCAGAGGAACTCAAAATCGTCGATATCCAATACTAAGTCTTTATAGATCAACTCAAGATACTTAGTTCCTCCGATAGGGTTGGCTACCTCTATTGGATTATAAGTGATAGATAAGGAAAGGTTCAAAGAATCAACTAATCTATTAAAAATAAAAGAGTGGGTCGCTCCAGAGTCAAACAAGGTATATACGGAAATTCCTAAAATGAAAGTTATACCTTCAAGTGCGGGTTGTCATTGATCTTTCGGAGGTCATCTCTGTATCGATTTTGCTTCCAATACATAACTTTGACTGTTTAGAACAACTCTAGGCTTTGGGAAATCCGTGGATAAGTGTCCTTCTTTATGGCAATTGAAACACCACCTCTTAAACTCCTTCTTTCCTAAAGCAATCCTGCATTCTATGGCCTTATAACCCTTATGATTGCACCTTGTACAAGTCTTAACTTCTTTCCTGAACTTTCCCCCATTCTTCTTGTTTTTCCACCATTATTTCCTGTTATTCTTCATTGAAATAGAATCGCCTTATCCCTTCTCACCACTCTTGTTTTTCTTAGATCTATTAGTTGTGCATAAGATGGAAGTCTCCACTAATGTCTCAGATGTTGCTTCGAATGTTACTTGGGCCATCAAAGTCCCTTTTAATGCGGAGTTCAATCCCTTGACAAATCTTAAAGCCTTGTTCATTGGGGTATCCACCAAACCCTACTAATGTCTCAAATGTTGCTTCGAACGTTACTTGGGCCATCAAAGGCTCCACCATGATTTTTTCCACCATGCCTACGTCCTAGCTACTGACCTGTTGGGTATGTTAAGGAGAGGGGTCAGAAAATAAAGTTCCAGTGAATGAAAATAACATGTGTTTAAAGACTATACTCTAAATTTGGCAGGTTATATACTTCAAAGTATGTCTACGAAGTACACAGACATGCACACACAAAGGTATATTTTAATTAATGAGGTGGACATCCAAATCAATCACTTGAGGCCTTCACTAATGTATTTAGGATGGATCAGCAACCACTGAAGACCAACGAGGTGGACATTCACGGTCACTTAAGGCCTATTCTAACATATTTATTAAGGGTGGATTCTTATGATCTTTTATGACCCTAAGGTGGACCCTAGTCACTTAGGACCCTGTCCTAACACGTCAACGTCGTAAGTATAAATATATTCTCACAAGTAATATGCGAAGTAGTATCTCGCCGCTTAGAACCGATTTAGGGTAGTCCTGCGTATAGACATTTAAGACCCCTGCAGCGGATGCCTCATGTTACTACTTAACTGATATTAATGTAGTAGATCTATGCCGCTTAAGACTTCCATTAGGCGGTTGTTAATTAAATTGCATGTTATGTACCATGTATACCAAACTCATCTCTAGGTTGGCCCTCATATAGCTCCTAAAGGAAGTGGACATTCCGATAAGCTATCCCACTCCGTTACTTTATAAATGGACCACTTTAGTGAAGGAGATCCATAGACCACTTCGAATCTAATAAGGGAGGGTCCCATGACTTTGGCCCATTTCAAAGGAATAAATATTCGGAATGGGCTTAGTCCTAACCACTTAAGATCCAAACTAGATAAGAAGAAAATTAGCCACTTAAGACCTTCTCAAGGCGGGTAGTAAGTCTACCAGTTTACACACATAATAGGTATATATATACACTAGATCTCTCATATTAAACTGACTTCTTATAGATTTTGGATGTGCCAGGTGGTTCCGGGTAGACTTCTACTACAAGTGGGTTTAACCTCATGTCATAATGTACTAAGTTTAATGGCCCATGACACCCAGACCTCTCACATTAGCCGAACTCACTTGTGGTTATTGGATTTTTTGGTTGGTTTCGGGCATACTTCTACCATAGATGACGACTAACCTCATGTACGTGTGTCATTATTTGATATATATATAAGCCATTTATACACACATAGGCAACAATTCATATGGGGATATTTACAAATTTCCAATCTTATTCTAACGTATTTATTACGCCATTATAACATTTGATTATGTTGATTATGCTATATAAATATGTAATTAAATACGTGCTATAACGCTATTTTCCATTCGAATTAAGAAATATTCTAATGGTGAGTTTTATCCATTCTGTTCACTTATAAGGTATACAAGCCCAATTCTCATACTAAATTTGTATCCTTGGCTTGTTAGAATTATTTAGATAAGGAAAGAGGAGCAAAGTGTTATATACATATGTACATATATATTCAATAAGTATGTATATATATATACACATTAACTCCTATTTGAATCAAATTTACCCTTTTTCTATGTTGCACATAAAAAAATTAATATTCAAATCTGAATATGTTCAGATTCTCTATTGAGAATGGAGATCTAAACCTATTCAAATTTTGAAACCAAACCAAATCTTAACCCTTTTATACCACAAACATTTCTAATTGATTTTTCACTAGAGCGGGAAAATCCAACCAAACAAAAGCAAAGTCACCAAATCATCTTCTCAAACATAACCAAATAACTCACAAACCCAGAATAGAAATTGACAAGCTTTACAAAAAATAAGATAGAAGATTTAGTTTTTTTAATCATGATGGTATTGTGAAAACCCAAGCCTCCTTAGGCATACAAATCAATATGAAATCTTCAAAACACAGAGTTTAGTTTAATCAAATATTACTTCCACTCACAGTGATTAAGGCATAGAAAATAACAATGATTTGAATGATGCAAACGAGAAATCAACATCATTCTCAAACCATACTGCAAAAATATAGAAGAGAATCCTATGAATTTAAGTCTTACATATAGATTATAGAAATTTCAGAATAAAATCTAAATAGAAATAGATTAGAAAAGAAGTAGATTAAAGATATAAGAAGAAACCTATTTCAACCTAATTTATGGAATATCAGCAGCAGAATGGAGGAACAGAGAATGAGTGGTTTCAGGGAATTATGACGTGAATGATGAAGAATTTATAGAAGTGTAAGTGAATGGAAACTATTAGATCAATATGAATTAATCTTGACTATTTGTTTTCCATAAAACTAACCTGAACCACCCTCACCGGGCTTGGGCCGCATTAGGCAATCGACACCCACCAACGATGGGAGGTCGACCGGCGGTCGGCCCTTGGGTATCGATCGCTCTAGGGAGAAAACGCCCAGTGAGCCTAGTGGCATACGTTTTTAATTAATTAATTTATAAATTTCCTTATAATACAAATTCCTTTCCTTTTGTGATATATCCTTTGGTTTGAATCTCAAATTCACCTAAAGGAATGTTTCAGTATTCTAATTATGTCATTATATCCCGATGATATATATATATATATATATATATATATTCGAACACTTATTTGTATACATTTACCGTATGACTTCGTTAAATTATTATTTCTTCATATGGATTCGGTTTCAATATATTATATATGAAAATGTATCAGAATTTCATTATGAATCTAAATATAATAGTTTCATGACCAAATTCCTATTTGTCCAAAATTCTCATTTTTCCACCGTTTTATATTTATTGTTTATCTAATTCATTAAATCTCTTAGTCTATTTAGTATATTTTTACAGGGTATTATATGACTTTGGCAAGTCTCAAGTATTACACAAGAGGATACTGTAACACAGTGACAAGTATAAGGCAGTTTCAAGTAATGCACAACAACAATGGTCATAATAGAGGTTCGAATCATAATAGGGATAGAAACAGAGTTTTGATTCAAAGTTCAATTGAATACACAAGTATGAACAACTCAGGGTATCAAATACACAGCAAGTAAAACAAGTCAAGGTAGTACTTAAGACACAAGTTGAAGTGTTAAAACAAGGGATCAAACCAACATGGTCAAGATTAAAACATGGCATGTACACAAGTATAGCAAACTCAGGAAGGCATGGAAGTAGCTACAACAAAGATCATGGCCAAAATATTGGTGCAACAAGTTCAACACAACAATCAAAAAAGCCCAGGAGCCATTTCACGAAAAAAAGTAAACAAGTTCAAGTGATAAACCGTCAGGTCATAACTATGTACATGACTAAGGCAGTTACAAGTATGATAAGAAAGTGGGAAGCACAACAACTCGACCACACAGCACCAAATCAAGCAAATAAGCATAGGTGCAACAAGTCAAGTGCACATATAAAAAGCCAATGGACAACAAGCACAATGAATAACAACATAACCAGAAGCAATTACACAAAACAATTCAAGTGCAATGAAGCAGTAGAGAGTGGTATGGCATGCAAATTGCCAAGTGCATAAACCAACAAGGCATATGTAAATGCATAAACACATACATGAACAATCTAATTTACAAAAAAAAAACATTCTAATCAAGCAACATAGAATTCGGAATTCAGAGAACTCACAATCGAGCAAAGCATATAATTCATCAGTGATTTGAAGTTGTGATTTGAGAAGGAGAAAAACCCTAATTTACAATCGGTAGCCATCAAATCACTCGAATCGGGACGAGTGAAGACCTAAAGTCGCAATTTGAGAAGAAGCAAAACCTGAAGTCGCGATTTAGAGTGGAGAACCAAACCCGATCAGAGACGCCGAAGTTGTTGCCATTTTTCTATTTGGAGCAAACGGGTTTCGTGGAGATTGAATGAAAAGGGGAACGGAAAGTAAGAATGAAGAAGGGGAAATAAACTGGATGGTTTGTTCTAATTTGAACACTTATTTAACTTTCCGTTCAACTCTTAGATTCATTAGGATTTCTAAGAACCTAACAGTTTTGCGGGATTGCCAAAAGCATACTTATTATGTATTCCTTTTATGATTAGCATACTTTTAGTTTTACCCTAACGTTTCCTGCACACTAGAATTTTGACTTATTTAGTTAGGAGCCTATATATGGAGTACAGGATGCGATTGCACCAATCTCATCTGGTTTTTTAATAAATTGAATCTAATTTATCTGTATCTCATATCTCCAATGTCAATAAGAAAATTTTAGTAAAATATTGGGTTAAGTAACTTTAATATTTACTTGAAAACAAAGGTTTTGATAAATATTTTACTTCTTTGAAATATAAATTTAAAACAAGGAATTTTTAAAACCCTTTACTAGACAAATCATTATGTCAGAATATATGCTTTTAAAATCTTTGTTTATGATAATCAATAAGTTCATAGAAGTAAACATACTTCAAAACTTATGGCAATCAAGACAAAAATCCATTAAGACAAGTATTTAAATATGCAGCAACACTAGTGTATCACCTTTAGAGCTTCGCCCTTCCATTAAAAATATAGGCGATAAACTCTATGGGATTTAAAGTTTTAAGGCAAATCAAAAGAGTGCTTCGCATCTGTGTGGTGCCGAAAGCTAGTAAAAACATATGGGTTTGCTTCATTTAAAATAAATAAAGCAACATAGCAACGTGCTTCGACCTCAAAAAGCTTCAACTTTAAAAGGGGAATTAAACCTTAAAATCTATTTCAAACTAAAATATATATGTGAAGGAGACACAACTGTATCAAATCCAAAGCGTTCATTATGAGAGAAAATGAGAGCTGAAGCCAAACTTAAACATCCCTGAGAACCCGACCTTCTCTATGAAACCTAGAGGTTATAATGAGGAGGGGGTCAGAGCAACAAGTTCTGGTGATTAAGAAATGTACAACATAGATATATTCCATTTGGTTCAACCAGAGCTATATGCCCAACCAGGTTAGTGATTCTAGCCCAACCTAGTAAATGTTTACGCACGATTTTACTATTCATCCCAAAGCAGTATTCCCAAATTATATTACCGAGATAGAACATTTACACACATTTTGGTGAAGCCTTTATACCAGAGTTTAGCTGGCTAATTATATCGAGAGTGGGCCCCTAATTATGGTTTTTTTAATCTATTTCCTTAATCACTATTCTTTATTATTTAATGCCTCACTATCAATGATAGGTAGGATGGATTCTCCCTGATCACTTAAGACCCTAGGCGGACCTATTGGTTACTTATTAACTCTCATAGTATATTAAATGTTAACATAAAACTAGAGGGCACTAGCAACGGGCCCTACTAGTTAAGGCTTCCGTCATTCATGCATATACTCTTACCCCGCATAAGGTGAGAGTAGGTATTTTATCGTTCATTATACCTTCTAGCCGATCTTATTAGATAACCTCCTTAGTCACTTACTACTTCTCGTAGGATAGACGGCTATATCTGACCCTTTTAATTTCCAGGTTTGGGTAGGCTAGCACACACCTGCTATTAAGACCCCTATACTGAAAAAACTATGCCCAGGTGGGCTCTTTAACCCTAGTCACTTAGGCTTTTGGACCCATGAAGCAGACTACATGCGAAGGTTATTCATTCATCCTCCGTTTGCCTTTAACACCTTTCCCTTTTTGGGATAAAGTAGGCTACGTTTATTAAGTCATTCCCGTTTAATTCCTTTATACAAAAATACTATACGTACACCATTTATTTGTGTCATGGGTTTATGTGGTTACTAATGTCTTATATTATTAACCTACTAAGTCCAACTACATTTTTAATTATAAGTTTTATTGACATAAATATGGAAGATTATATTCCCTTTTCTCTAGGATATTTATTTAATTTCTTCCCTAATTTGGACTTAGTACTAAACAACAATCAATATCCATTAATCCCTTTTTTGACACCCATTTCTTTTTATTTCCTTGTTATTGCGCTTTATGACTCTAGCGGCCATATTATCCAAAGGCAACTATTTATCAGTCCCAAGTTATCTATTTGTTGTATCCCAACGGACAATTCCTATTCTTATTTACTTATTGACTATTATATGTGTGTATGTGTGTATGTGTGTATGTGTTTATATATATACATACCAGGCCTCTCACAGTAAGTTCACTACCTGTGGATGTTGGATATGCTGGTCGGTTCCAGGCAGACTTCCACCACAAGTGAACTTAACCTCGTGCCTTAGTACGATTATATTTATGCATTAGACCCCTCACATTACCGACTACTTGTGGTTGCTGAATTTGTCGGTCGGTTCCGGGCAGGCTTACACCACAAGTTGAGTTCGACCTCGTGTCTAGATGCAGTTATAATTTAAATTTCCTAATTAGGGTCCACAACAATTATCCTAATTAATTTTAGGAATTGTAACCATTTTCCTATTCTCATTTATTTTCCCAAATCAATATTGGTTACAATGGTTATCTCTTTATTTGCGGCCTTGTTTATAGCAGTTAATTACATTTGTTGCTACAAATGGTCATCACAAATATATTAATTCAAAATGGATTATATTTATTTACAATTCCATAATTTAACCTTATCCAAACATTCCATACAATTTATATTCCACTGTTTTACACTGATTTGGATGGATAATATGTATACATTTATTTTTATGTTTTTGTGTGGTCAACATAGTTATTTATTTATTATTTTGCAATACTTATTTTTAAATCAATGATGGTCAAATCAATTAGCCAAACATTCCCTTTTTACATTCAATCTTGCCAAAAAGGCTTCAAGTCTCACAAGGACTGTCAGCCAAAATCATTGTAAATCATGCGTATTTTGTAATATTGACATATTTCCAAATCACAAGAAATTATATGTAATATATTTTTATTTTGGAATAGTCGATGCAAATTACATACAAAAACATGTATTTATTTTTATATGTACCTTTGCACAACTTTTCCTTTTTTAATTCTTTTTTTCATACTTCTTATGATTTTAAAATAATGCCGCTTTACTCAAAAATGAGGCAAATGACATTATTTACAATGCTTAAGCCAAAAACCCAACAACAATGAATGTAAACAAGGAATATTTCTTTTATTCTTAAAATCACATAATACAAAAATTCATCTTTTTACCCAAATTTACATATTTCATATTTTAGCACTGAACTAAAGATCTGGAACATAACTACAACAAATTTATGTTTAATGGGACTGATTTCCAGATCCACAGTGCTATGTGACATATACAACATATTTCATAATTCATGACATAACTTGTACGAACATGTGAGAATTTATATAAAAATCCTACAATCCATGTTTATACATAATCACAACTTTATCAATTACCAATTTCAAACATATTCATAATCAGATCTGATGGTTATCACAATTTACAATTATTAAAATAATAGATCTGATAGGCATAAAACATAGATTGGATTCAAACGAAATAGATAAATCATTATATCTGTATTAGTAAATTTCCCACTCACCTTGTAGCTTCCAATTTCTGAATTATGAACTTTTTTAGGCTTACAATCCCCAAATTCGTACAAATCTATAGTTTATCTAGAAAGGGGAAATTTTTTGATCTGTAGAAATGTAAGAAAAAGGGAAGAGAGCGAAGAATTTATCGTTGAGCATCAAATTGCATTCTTTTCCATTAGATCTTCTTTCCCTTTCAATTTCATATGAATTGGATTTGATTTGATATGTATGAATATATTTTTATTCTAGAATTTAGGTTTGGAGCAAGAGAAAAATGGAAGAGCTCCACTGCCTCTGCAGATTTATGTGGAAAAAAAATGAGGCTCTACACTTTATTTATAGGGGTGGAAATGGCTTTGGACCATCAGATCGGTTTTTATTAACATCCGTCCATCCGTTATAAAATTTAATATGACAAAACCCTAGCCGCCAATGCCTGATTCAACCAAGCGGTCGCATCCAGCGGTCGACCGCCCTGGTGAGATGGCTAGGCAATTATATATTACTATATATAATTTATTATGTTTTATTTATTTTCCGCCCTTTTTTGTATTTCGTCCATAACTTTTTCATACGGACTCAAAACATGAAAGTTGACCAGAATTCCGAGATGAACGCAACGGTTAAAATTTCATAGTCAAATTCCATCGTTTGCAGAAATTTCTTTTTTTGAGCTTCTAATTAAATAATTATTTATTGTCAAAATTCTGGGTTGTTACAGCATTTGACTTTATAATAGGAAGCAAAAAATCCATTAGCAAATCACTCAGCAGCTCTCCTATTTCTTCCAGAACCACTACTCAAGTGATCATCGTCAATGGATCAACTTCAATCTTCATAAGAAAGCATAATGACCAGTGAGAAAATCAACCCTTAACCAATTATTACTGCACCCACATCCCAAGGAATTCAATACCAAACACTAAATCTGGTTGATGATTCACAAACAACTGTGAATCCATCTTAGCATCAGTATCGACAATCTGTACAAAGAATCCAAGTGCCAATTTCACATAAGAGTTGTAACCGATCATGGGTGTCCATCCAAACTAGCACATTTAATTCATTACAATGAACACCCCATCAAAACCATGAGCAAATCACTTATCCGTAATTTAAAATGCCAAAAAGACGATCTACTGAATGAAAATACTGCATTTACATTTTAATGAATTGTTACTCAAATTCCAATAGCTGATGAAAATCTAAACCTGGACAATACATATCAGCTTTAAGCTACAATGCTGTTATATAATCAGACTGCATCTTGACCAAAACATGTAACAATATAACTTGCCCAAGATACAGCAGAAATCAGACTTTAAAACCCACAATTTATGGGTATTGAAGCTACAAACAAAATCCTTTACATCCATAACCCATAGCTTCACATGGTAAATGAAAGCAAACCAACTGCTCATATGAAATCAAAACGAACTTCACCATGCAGAAACCCCAAATAATAACTAACAAAGGACTAAGCTATATCAACTGTTTCCACAAACATATGAAGTAGAAGAGCGGTAATATGTTCAACCTAATCCTTAGTGCCAAGTCTAAATATATTCTACAGATCATTTGGACAATGAACATATTTCTCATCTAATCCAAATATCGAAATCTTAAATAACATAGCAGTGAAAGAATCATTGAAAATATGGTACTAGAACCAGTCAAGGTGTAGAAATAAAATATATAGGTTTTGGAATCCTTTATGTAAACTAATAAACTAAATAGCATTACTCTACTTCCACAACTTCCAACAGATGCTTAAAAATGAAGCTCATATCGCGTATCAAGACAATCTAAATCCAAAATCTTACAGGAATAATAAAATGAAGCCCAGTAAAATTTCCAAAAATCCCCAAATAGCATACCATATCACGAAAAATGATGAATAGATAATAGATCGGTTATGAAGAGTCGGCAATGATTCAACACTGTCGCCGGCGATGCCAGATCCAAACTCCCTCAAAGTCTTGATCTTCTACATTCAAACAAGATTTGCATCTAATGTAGTTAAGCAATGTGCTTAATATGGGCTTGAAATTGAGAAAAACCTGTAAAAATTTGGCCAGCGTTGGTGATGAAGAAAACAAATCTGACTTTACTTTGTGTAATTAAAATGTGAGAAAACAAAATGACTTATCAATGAGACAAACTTAGTGTGAAAACCCGTAACTTCCCCGTAAAGGAAAGCGTCGGATAGTTCGAGAACAAGCCACAATAGAACACATATAAAAGAACATTTCATTGTATATTACAACAATGCATAAGATTACAAGAATATACAGAGTATGAATAAATATTACACAGAAATATCAGAGATTTAAATTACATTTAAATACATCGCAGCGGAAAATAATATAATACACAACTAGAAGAGATATACGGATACAAAGCTTTCCGGATATCGTTCCAGCTGTAAACCAGGATCATGTGAATATAAATCTGCAAAACCAAAACTACTAGCTGCCCGTGTCAAAATAAGGGCACCCAGAGTTTAGGTTAAAACAATAAACTCCAGGTCAGTCATGGGACTGGTGTGAGAACTAAAACAGTTATTAATCTTTATTTTAAATCATTAGGTAAATCAAGGGACCACGCCGTATAACACGGAGCGGGTTTCCTCCCAAGAATACCGGTGCATAAAACAAACAGCGCAATGCTAAATAAAGAAAAATGAAGCTGTTATAAGACCCAGGTCCCATCACACAATGCAACGCAGCCGAGGATAGGGTTTTCCCTTATAACAGCCAAAGAATGCTTGATACGTTTAAAACAAATTATTTGATACTATAATAAGTGCATAGTGTATAAAACAACTTCGAATCATAAGTATCAATCATAGGCGACATGAGCGCCCCATCCCACTATGTCGCCATACTAGGCTCTACAAATAAAACCGCAGAATCACGTATTTGGAAATTGGGTTTCCATCTATGAACCGAGGCAAAAGATAGTCCTCAACCGATTCGAGACAATCTAGCCCATGTCTCAGGCAAGCGCGCAGGCAAGCCTTGGATCGTCAGGGCCGGTCCACCGATGTGGATTATTATGCCTGAACAATACGTCTCTCCGCCCTATGGGGCGTAAATGAGCCAACAAATGACTCCATCGGACCCGGATCGTCCGATCAAACCGAGGCGCCTCGCAACAGCAACAACCACATAAGTCAAACTCGTCAGGGCGTGTAAAACCACTGACGCCACTTCTAGCTAGAAAGAAACGCAAGTCCTCCCTGAGGTCCGTCTCCCGTTTTTTGGTTCATACCGGGTGTGAAACTCGCGAAGCAAACGTTACACAAAGCTACGCCACAAAGGCCGTGCTTTGATCATCACCACAAGACTTTGCTTTTCAACAGAAGCCTTGATCATTTGCATCTTAGCATGCCACACAGGCAAACCATCCTATGCAACCGATATCAGTCACACAGAATGAAATCCGATGTCAGACACACAGTCCATTTACAAGTCCGTTCTGGGTCTGAACGAAACCGGAGGCACCTAGTACCCCGCATATCCATCGATCTCCAAGTACGTCTGGACGATCACCAACTGTTTCCATCTTCTTGGGTGTACAGCCCAATCAAGATCATCAGTTATCACCCATACGAGGTGAAGACCTCCGGTCTTCGACCATCGTCTTCATCTTCGACTTATCGTCGTATCAGTTATTCAGAATGGGATAAACCCGGTCTTTCCGAATAACTCGCGTATATTTTAAATAAGTGTTACACAAACACAACATACGCCTCATTCCAATTCATTAGTCACTAACCGTAAATTAATCAGGAGAATAATTTCCCAAATATTAACCCCGAAGGCCGAAACCAACATCAGATCAATATCCAGAAAACCATTCTGCTTGGCTAACCGACAGTTAGTTTCTAAATTTCACATTCATAGGGAAAGATTCCCATTAATTTTATCAAAGATAAATTCCTTGAATTTATTCTTTAATCTACTTTTGAATTTCGATTCAACTAGTCGGGATTTACGAAACTTACTGAAGTAATCATTTGTTTTAATTTCCCAATCCCAACCTATTCATCCCATGAAGTAAAACTGGTAATACTTCATATCTAACACCACGGTGTTATCGGTAAATTCAATTACCATTTCACGTTCAAATCTAATTAAAGATTTGACTATCGCCTGGAGCAAAACTGGTGATACTCCATTCTCGACCATTTCAATCTAATTAAAGATTCATTAAAACTCAACTTAGTTTTAATCGTTAACTGGGTTAAAGAATCCGTGTCATTTAAAAACACAGTTCACAATAAACCCAAAATCACCTTCATTAACTATCGGGTTAAAGAACGAGTGTTATTTAAAACACTGTTCACGATAAACCCAAAAATCAATATCAATTCAATTCCAACTAAATATTATTTAATTGGTACACTTCATTAAATCTAAATAAAAAGATTTGATCTTTTCTCAACTGGGTTCAAGAACAGTGTTAGTGAAGACACCATTCACGACAAACCCCAAATCACATTTGATATTCAATACAAGGCTCTGAATAGAAAATATATCGGCTTATATTCAATACAAGGCTCTGAATAGAAAATATATCGGCTTATATTCAATATCAAATTCTACGACTAACAAATGTCGTATTGGAAATAACGATATAAATATATCTTTCAAATTTCCATAACAACACCTGTATAATCACGAATTCCAACATCGAAATATTCCGAAGACAATTTCGATTCAAATCCACTCCAATGCAATCATTGGAAATTCTGGTTATTTTTAAAACCCTTTTCAAATTCAATTTATTTATTTAAAAATAAATAGAATTATATTTCTAGTTCAAAACTAGTTCATTTCGATAAAAATCTATTTTTATCTTTTCAAATATGGAGTTTTTCATCCCAATTCTTTCTAAATCATTTCTTATGATTTTACACAAATTATTACTATTTTTAATAATTTTATCAAGGCCCGTACAGTCGATTTCCATCAATGGCCATCGAACTGCACTTACAGCGACCTTTTTCGAATTTGATTTGGACGTATCTCCAAATCCAACCATTAGATTTCAAATTTCTAATATTCTTTAGAAAGCTCTTTTCGATACGAACCCAACGGTTCCGGTTTTAGGAGAATCCGACGGTCGGATCTCCCGTAATGTCCGTCTGAAATAAATGGTCGAAATTCGCGAACTGCCGCGGCGCGGCGCGTTCTATTCAGGCCATTATATTATATATATTATATATATAATATATATTTCGTCGATTTCTATTTAAAACGAATCATATAAATAGTTTTAAATTCATTTCAAAAGCAATTTCAACTTCCATTTCAATTCAATTCATTTCGAAATCGTTTTCAATTCAATTCATTTCGAAATCGTTTTCAATTCAATTCATTTCGAAATCGTTTTCAATTCAATTCATTTCGAAATCGTTTTCAATTCAATTCATTTCGAAATCGTTTTCAATTCAATTCATTTCGAAATCGTTTTCAATTCAATTCATTTCGAAATCGTTTTCAATTCAATTCATTTCGAAATCGTTTTCAATTCATTTCATTTCGAAATCGTTTTCAATTCAATTCATTTCGAAATCGTTTTCAATTCAATTCATTTCGAAATCGTTTTCAATTCATTTCATTTCGAAATCGTTTTCAATTCAATTCATTTCAAAATGAATAAAATCGATATAAATATCGTTCACATCAAAATGGCGTCAATCTAATCAACACGGCTTCATAAATTTCTATTTTCAAATATTCTATTTCAAATATTTCTTTTTCAAAATAGTTGTTATCAAAATATTTCGTTCAACACATGACCAATCTCAATGGATGAGTACTGTCAACACATGAACTTTTATTTTATATCGATAAAGATGTAAATTTTATTACTAAAATATTTCGTTCAACACATGACCAATCTCAATGGATGAAACTGTCAACACATGAACCTTTATTTTATATTGATAAAGATGTAAACTTTATTATTAAAATATTTCGTTCAACACATGACCAATCTCAATGGATGAGTACTGTCAACACATGAACTTTTATTTTATAATATTCTTTATTTTTCAAATTGGAATGAGGCCCAATCAATTACCATATAAAGTTAATTATATGGATTTTCATACAACACATGTATATAATAACATTTGAAAATAATCAACCATCAACCAAAGTGCACTACACCGTAAAAGCATCAAATATAGATATTCAACGCTTATAACAGCCTGTCAATCAATCGATCGACATATTTAATCAATCAGGATGAGTGAACTTCAAATTTCATCCCAACACCCGTGTGGGGTTTCAAACAATCAAACACATATTTTATTTGTGCTGTTGGGCGATGTGTAAAATTTATCGTCCCAATCAATGTCATTCAAATAGGTGTACATAAACAAACCGTCTGGTTTGTAAATGAATATTCTATTTTATTCACTTCACGTTAAAAATTATATTTTTAACGATAAAACATTTTATTTCAACCTATGAATTTCTATTCAATTCATTCTTTAAATAAAATGATATTTTTATTTTTCTAACTTATTTTAGAAAATTTCGACGGCATAACGGCACGATACTAGAAACGGGACGAGGCCTAGCCTTATCCCCGGTCTAGTGAAGGCCCACCCATTCACACATCAATCATATCAATTTCATTTCACCAAACAATTCAAATCAACTCAAACAATCTAACTAACAACACAGCCAAACAAACAAGTCCATGGTCTGTGGACGATTGTGTCGGGTGCTACTAAGCACCGTCTGCATCCTAGTATATATATATATATAACTAGAAAAATAAATTGAAAGGTGAGAAATTCTCACATATAGCTATCCTAGCTCCACGGCACTTCTAATGCAGGAAATCTTCGCCAACTCGCCTTTTGTCGCTTTCGTTGTCCGCTTTCACTACATATGTAAAAATCGAATTTTACTTCGCTATTCAATATATAAAAATCATATTTTTATTTCGAAGTTCAATATATAAAAATCATATTTTTATTTCGAAGTTCACTATATAAAAATCATATTTTTATTTCGAAGTTCACTATATAAAAATCATATTTTTACTTCGATGTTCAATATATAAAAATCATATTTTTACTTCGATGTTCAATATATAAAAATCATATTTTTACTATTGCTTCATATATAAAAATCGAATTTTACTTCCCTATACCTTACATAAAGATTCCGCCTTTTCAAATATGAAGTTTTCGCCTTTTCAAATTTAAAGATTTCATCTTTATAAAAATCTCATTTTTATTTTTCTACACATATAAAGATGATATTTTTAATATTGCTATCATGTAAAAATTATATTCCTAATTCTTTACCTAACCAAAAATCATATTTTTACATCTTCTATATAGTAAAGACTATATTTTTAATACTTTAAAAATATAAAAGTCATATTTTTATTACTTTAAAAATGTAAAAATCATATTTTTACTTCTTCTACTCAATAAAAATTCCGTCTTTTCTATTTTAAAAATCTGATCTTTTCTATTTTAAAGTTCAAACCTTTCTCTTTTTAAAGTTTAAATCTTTTTCTATTCTAAAGTCTAAAAATAAAATCAGTTTTTAAAACCTTTTCAAAATTAGTTTTTAAATGCTTTTCAAAAAAAATTCGGTTTAAAATCCTAAAAAAAATCAGTTTATAAATCCAAAAAAAAAATCAGTTTATTTTCTGTTTATATAAAATAAAAATAAAATAAACTAATAAATAAAATAAAAAAGGACTTACAGAGAGGGGGGGGTTCTGGCCTCTGGCGGCGGTGGAAGAGGGTACGAACGGAGGGGGGGTCCGACGGTCAGCACGGTGGTCACCACAAGGGGGCGACGCGGGTTTTGAGGCACTGTCGATTTGGGCGTAGAGGGGGGGGGGGGTGGTTCCGCGATGCAAGAGGAAGGAGGAGAAGAAGAAGGGGGCGCGCAGATCGAACTCGCGATGGGGGAGGGGAGGCGATGGGGCTTGGAGTTGTGGTGGTGCACGATGGAGGAGGGAGGCAGTGGAGGGTTGGTCAACGGTGAAGGAAATTGGTCGATTTCCTTTTCTGGAGGCGGGATTTTTTTTTTATTAGAGAAAATGAATTAGGTTTTGGTTAGAACGTTATAAATATAAATATATATATATAATATGATATTATTATTTCAAAAAGGTGAAATTTTATTCGAACTCCCAACAAGTTCCAACAACTGTTGCGCCTAGCTAATTACCCCCATTCCGAACACAATGGGATATGTATTGTAAGCTGATTCGACTATTTCGATCAGTTTCCGTTGAATTTACATTTAAATCGCTATATTGAATTTTAAACGTACATTCCAAATTACCGGGGTCACATATTAACTCTATAAATTGCAGAAAAATATTTTCTAGCTTCGTATTGACGATACGGTCCTAACAAAACTAGTTTCGTCGAATTCTGAGACCGTTGGAAAAATGGCCAATTTCCAGTCGATTAAAATCAACTGAAACTGGTCAAACACGTTTTCCTTTGCCACGCTCACATATTGATTCGAAAAATTATGAAATTTGAAATCTAGCAATTACTTTACATCCCGGACCCAAAAAAACTGGTTTCATCGAAATCCGAGGTCGTTTGCAAAATGTCCATTTTTTAAGGGCCTGAATTCCATAGCGACTATTCAGAATTTTCAACTGGACATATCTTTCGATTCCCGCTATGAAATTTCGATTTCCCGCATTCGTTGAAAAGATATTATCAAATAGATCCTATCGTTTTTGGTTTCACTAAAATCCGGATTGTTTTGCACCCGGTACATTCAATTGAAGTTTGAAATCGAATTATCGAACTACCGCGCCATTTTCAATTCTATTTATAATTATTTATATTCTAACGACGACGCGTATAATATATACGTTCGAATTATATTCAAAATAAATTTCTCGTCGATATTATTTAAAATAATTCATTATAAATATTCAAAATTCGCTAAAATCGCCAAAATAAAAATTTTAAACTGGCCCAGATTTTCGGGTTATTACAATCTCCCCCACTTAAAACTTTTCGTCCCCGAAAAGGAACAAAGTCGAAAGTGGTTTGATTATTCAGCTCTACGATCGATCAGGCTTCCATTCTCCAACTCTTTAGTTTCTGAGAATTTTCAAATTTTCAAAAATTTGGCTAACACCCTAAATTTTCGAAAAATTTCGCCATAACCTCCCCTGCACCGGGAGCATCGGGGAATTTCAAATAGCTTCCCCGGTCCTTCAGATCTCAAAAAGAAAAAGAAAAAGCCAAGCGGCTAGCCAATAGGCTCATAAAATCATCATCACCCAAACAAAACAGGAAATTATGTAGTAAACATGTACCTATTTGTCGGGCAAACAAATTTTATTCTCAGCTCTAGCCTCCTTGCTATGACCTGTTCAATATAAGTATATGTATATGCAAGCAAATGCGACTAAATTTCAATATAGTCAATATTTGATTCAATCAGGCATAATGGTTCAAAACTAGCAAACAAATAGGCAAACAACACAAACATCAATCAATTAGTGGATTAGAGTTTTCAAATTGATAACTTTGATACATAGTCAAAAATCGGCTTTTTGATGCCAAATCACAACAATAGGCCCTATTTAATTTTTGGTTCTCACACCAGTCAATAGGAAATATATAGATGTTACACGTTCGTCACTCGAATATAAATTCTGATGATGATATATCAATCATCAGAATCACCCCCGGGCGACTAGAGTGTAATTCTATATCTATCCAGTATATTAAAATTTCAAATACACGTTTGCAAGGCGTATATGCAAAATCTTTATATACTGGACTGTCCTAATCAATATAAATAAATAATCAAATACGAATAAGTGATTTAAATTTTCAAAACAAAACTTGTTTTTATTTTCAAAAATATACTCTTCAAACTCGTTCTAGGATACTACTGATCCCATCTCTAACGAGTCATTCTAATTGGATATTACTAATCCAATATCTGATGAATTCTTTCGCATGGTTCTAATGTGTCTTGTTCTCTGAGCTTTGTAAACCAAAGCACTGATACCAACTGTGAAAACCCGTAACTTCCCCGTAAAGGAAAGCGTCGGATAGTTCGAGAACAAGCCACAATAGAACACATATAAAAGAACATTTCATTGTATATTACAACAATGCATAAGATTACAAGAATATACAGAGTATGAATAAATATTACATAGAAATATCAGAGATTTAAATTACATTTAAATACATCGCAGCGGAAAATAATATAATACACAACTAGAAGAGATATACGGATACAAAGCTTTCCGGATATCGTTCCAGCTGTAAACCAGGATCCTATGAATATAAATCTGCAAAACCAAAACTACTAGCTGCCCGTGTCAAAATAAGGGCACCCAGAGTTTAGGTTAAAACAATAAACTCCAGGTCAGTCATGGGACTGGTGTGAGAACTAAAACAGTTATTAATCTTTATTTTAAATCATTAGGTAAATCAAGGGACCACGCCGTATAACACGGAGCGGGTTTCCTCCCAAGAATACCGGTGCATAAAACAAACAACGCAATGCTAAATAAAGAAAAATGAAGCTGTTATAAGACCCAGGTCCCATCACACAATGCAACGCAGCCGAGGATAGGGTTTTCCCTTATAACAGCCAAAGAATGCTTGATACGTTTAAAACAAATCATTTGATACTATAATAAGTGCATAGTGTATAAAACAACTTCGAATCATAAGTATCAATCATAGGCGACATGAGCGCCCCATCCCACTATGTCGCCATACTAGGCTCTACAAATAAAACCGCAGAATCACGTATTTGGAAATTGGGTTTCCATCTATGAACCGAGGCAAAAGATAGTCCTCAACCGATTCGAGACAATCTAGCCCATGTCTCAGGAAAGCGCGCAGGCAAGCCTTGGATCGTCAGGGCCGGTCCACCGATGTGGATTATTATGCCTGAACAATACGTCTCTCCGCCCTATGGGGCGTAAATGAGCCAAAAAATGACTCCATCGGACCCGGATCGTCCGATCAAACCGAGGCGCCTCGCAACAGCAACAACCACATAAGTCAAACTCGTCAGGGCGTGTAAAACCACTGACGCCACTTCTAGCTAGAAAGAAACGCAAGTCCTCCCTGAGGTCTGTCTCCCGTTTTTTGGTTCATACCGGGTGTGAAACTCGCGAAGCAAACGTTACACAAAGCTACGCCACAAAGGCCGTGCTTTGATCATCACCACAAGACTTTGCTTTTCAACAGAAGCCTTGATCATTTGCATCTTAGCATGCCACACAGGCAAACCATCCTATGCAACCGATATCAGTCACACAGAATGAAATCCGATGTCAGACACACAGTCCATTTACAAGTCCGTTCTGGGTCTGAACGAAACCGGAGGCACCTAGTACCCCGCATATCCATCGATCTCCAAGTACGTCTGGACGATCACCAACTGTTTCCATCTTCTTGGGTGTACAGCCCAATCAAGATCATCAGTTATCACCCATACGAGGTGAAGACCTCCGGTCTTCGACCATCGTCTTCATCTTCGACTTATCGTCGTATCAGTTATTCAGAATGGGATAAACCCGGTCTTTCCGAATAACTCGCGTATATTTTAAATAAGTGTTACACAAACACAACATACGCCTCATTCCAATTCATTAGTCACTAACCGTAAATTAATCAAGAGAATAATTCCCCAAATATTAACCCCGAAGGCCAAAACCAACATCAGATCAATATCCAGAAAACCATTCTGCTTGGCTAACCGACAGTTAGTTTCTAAATTTCACATTCATAGGGAAAGATTCCCATTAATTTTATCAAAGATAAATTCCTTGAATTTATTCTTTAATCTACTTTTGAATTTCGATTCAACTAGTCGGGATTTACGAAACTTACTGAAGTAATCATTTGTTTTAATTTCCCAATCCCAACCTATTCATCCCATGAAGTAAAACTGGTAATACTTCATATCTAACACCATGGTGTTATCGGTAAATTCAATTACCATTTCACGTTCAAATCTAATTAAAGATTTGACTATCGCCTGGAGCAAAACTGGTGATACTCCATTCTCGACCATTTCAATCTAATTAAAGATTCATTAAAACTCAACTTAGTTTTAATCGTTAACTGGGTTAAAGAATCCGTGTCATTTAAAAACACAGTTCACAATAAACCCAAAATCACCTTCATTAACTATCGGGTTAAAGAACGAGTGTTATTTAAAACACTGTTCACGATAAACCCAAAAATCAATATCAATTCAATTCCAACTAAATATTATTTAATTGGTACACTTCATTAAATCTAAATAAAAAGATTTGATCTTTTCTCAACTGGGTTCAAGAACAGTGTTAGTGAAGACACCATTCACGACAAACCCCAAATCACATTTGATATTCAATACAAGGCTCTGAATAGAAAATATATCGGCTTATATTCAATACAAGGCTCTGAATAGAAAATATATCGGCTTATATTCAATATCAAATTCTACGACTAACAAATGTCGTATTGGAAATAACGATATAAATATATCTTTCAAATTTCCATAACAACACCTGTATAATCACGAATTCCAACATCGAAATATTTCGAAGACAATTTCGATTCAAATCCACTCCAATGCAATCATTGGAAATTCTGGTTATTTTTAAAACCCTTTTCAAATTCAATTTATTTATTTAAAAATAAATAGAATTATATTTCTAGTTCAAAACTAGTTCATTTCGATAAAAATCTATTTTTATCTTTTCAAATATGGAGTTTTTCATCCCAATTCTTTCTAAATCATTTCTTATGATTTTACACAAATTATTACTATTTTTAATAATTTTATCAAGGCCCGTACAGTCGATTTCCATCAATGGCCATCAAACTGCACTTACAGCGACCTTTTTCGAATTTGATTTGGACGTATCTCCAAATCCAACCATTAGATTTCAAATTTCTAATATTCTTTAGAAAGCTCTTTTCGATACGAACCCAACGGTTCCGGTTTTAGGAGAATCCGACGGTCGGATCTCCCGTAATGTCCGTCTGAAATAAATGGTCGAAATTCGCGAACTGCCGCGGCGCGGCGCGTTCTATTCAGGCCATTATATTATATATATTATATATATAATATATATTTCGTCGATTTCTATTTAAAACGAATCATATAAATAGTTTTAAATTCATTTCAAAAGCAATTTCAACTTCCATTTCAATTCAATTCATTTCGAAATCGTTTTCAATTCAATTCATTTCGAAATCGTTTTCAATTCAATTCATTTCGAAATCGTTTTCAATTCAATTCATTTCGAAATCGTTTTCAATTCAATTCATTTCGAAATCGTTTTCAATTCAATTCATTTCGAAATCGTTTTCAATTCAATTCATTTCGAAATCGTTTTCAATTCAATTCATTTCGAAATCGTTTTCAATTTATTTCATTTCGAAATCGTTTTCAATTCAATTCATTTCGAAATCGTTTTCAATTCAATTCATTTCGAAATCGTTTTCAATTCATTTCATTTCGAAATCGTTTTCAATTCAATTCATTTCAAAATGAATAAAATCGATATAAATATCGTTCACGTCAAAATGGCGTCAATCTAATCAACACGGCTTCATAAATTTCTATTTTCAAATATTCTATTTCAAATATTTCTTTTTCAAAATAGTTGTTATCAAAATATTTCGTTCAACACATGACCAATCTCAATGGATGAGTACTGTCAACACATGAACTTTTATTTTATATCGATAAAGATGTAAATTTTATTACTAAAATATTTCGTTCAACACATGACCAATCTCAATGGATGAAACTGTCAACACATGAACCTTTATTTTATATTGATAAAGATGTAAACTTTATTATTAAAATATTTCGTTCAACACATGACCAATCTCAATGGATGAGTACTGTCAACACATGAACTTTTATTTTATAATATTCTTTATTTTTCAAATTGGAATGAGGCCCAATCAATTACCATATAAAGTTAATTATATGGATTTTCATACAACACATGTATATAATAACATTTGAAAATAATCAACCATCAACCAAAGTGCACTACACCGTAAAAGCATCAAATATAGATATTCAACGCTTATAACAGCCTGTCAATCAATCGATCGACATATTTAATCAATCAGGATGAGTGAACTTCAAATTTCATCCCAACACCCGTGTGGGGTTTCAAACAATCAAACACATATTTTATTTGTGCTGTTGGGCGATGTGTAAAATTTATCGTCCCAATCAATGTCATTCAAATAGGTGTACATAAACAAACCGTCTGGTTTGTAAATGAATATTCTATTTTATTCACTTCACGTTAAAAATTATATTTTTAACGATAAAACATTTTATTTCAACCTATGAATTTCTATTCAATTCATTCTTTAAATAAAATGATATTTTTATTTTTCTAACTTATTTTAGAAAATTTCGACGGCATAACGGCACGATACTAGAAACGGGACGAGGCCTAGCCTTATCCCCGGTCTAGTGAAGGCCCACGCCATTCACACATCAATCATATCAATTTCATTTCACCAAACAATTCAAATCAACTCAAACAATCTAACTAACAACACATCCAAACAAACAAGTCCATGGTCCGTGGACGATTGTGTCGGGTGCTACTAAGCACCGTCTGCATCCTAGTATATATATATATATATAACTAGAAAAATAAATTGAAAGGTGAGAAATTCTCACATATAGCTATCCTAGCTCCACGGCACTTCTAATGCAGGAAATCTTCGCCAACTCGCCTTTTGTCGCTTTCGTTGTCCGCTTTCACTACATATGTAAAAATCGAATTTTACTTCGCTATTCAATATATAAAAATCATATTTTTATTTCGAAGTTCAATATATAAAAATCATATTTTTATTTCGAAGTTCACTATATAAAAATCATATTTTTATTTCGAAGTTCAATATATAAAAATCATATTTTTATTTCGAAGTTCACTATATAAAAATCATATTTTTATTTCGAAGTTCACTATATAAAAATCATATTTTTACTTCGATGTTCAATATATAAAAATCATATTTTTACTTCGATGTTCAATATATAAAAATCATATTTTTACTATTGCTTCATATATAAAAATCGAATTTTACTTCCCTATACCTTACATAAAGATTCCGCCTTTTCAAATATGAAGTTTTCGCCTTTTCAAATTTAAAGATTTCATCTTTATAAAAATCTCATTTTTATTTTTCTACACATATAAAGATGATATTTTTAATATTGCTATCATGTAAAAATTATATTCCTAATTCTTTACCTAACCAAAAATCATATTTTTACATCTTCTATATAGTAAAGACTATATTTTTAATACTTTAAAAATATAAAAGTCATATTTTTATTACTTTAAAAATATAAAAATCATATTTTTACTTCTTCTACTCAATAAAAATTCCGTCTTTTCTATTTCAAAAATCTGATCTTTTCTATTTTAAAGTTCAAACCTTTCTCTTTTTAAAGTTTAAATCTTTTTCTATTCTAAAGTCTAAAAATAAAATCAGTTTTTAAAACCTTTTCAAAATTAGTTTTTAAATGCTTTTCAAAAAAAATTCGGTTTAAAATCCTAAAAAAAATCAGTTTATAAATCCAAAAAAAAAATCAGTTTATTTTCTGTTTATATAAAATAAAAATAAAATAAACTAATAAATAAAATAAAAAAGGACTTACAGAGAGGGGGGGTTCTGGCCTCTGGCGGCGGTGGAAGAGGGTACGAACGGAGGGGGGGCCCGACGGTCAGCACGGTGGTCACCACAAGGGGGCGACGCGGGTTTTGAGGCACTGTCGATTTGGGCGTAGAGGGGGGGTGTAACAACCCGCAAAATCAGGACCAATTTAAAATTTTTATTTTAGAAAATTTTAATGAATTTTGACAATATAAAATAATTTATTTAAATAATAATGATCACAAATTTGATTTAAATCGAAGTTAGAATGAATGATTTAATTTTAATTAACAAAAGAGTTAGAAATAACGCGGTAGTTTGAAAAGTCAAACTTGAACTTTGACTGACCGTACAGGATGCAAAATTTAACGGATTTTAGTGAAACCAAAAATATTAGAATCTATTTAAAAATATCTTTCTAACGAATCTGAAAAATTGAAATTTCATAGCAGAAATCAAAAGTTATGGCCAATTCAATTTTTAGAAAGGTCGCTGTGGAATATATAGGGCCCGAAAGGCTACTTTTCACATATATAGGAATTTCGACTCGAAACCACTTTCATTGAGTTCGGAATGACGTTTCTGCATTGAAAAACAGTAAACACTTATATATTTTGAGTTTCGAAAATTATTTGTTTAAAAATGTATTTTTAATATTAAATATATTAGCCTTGAAAATAGTCATTTTTCCAACGACCTCCGTTTTCGACGAAACCACTTTTGTTGGAACCGGAATGTCAAATTATTGCTATGTTTCAATTTTCAGAATTTTTCGAATTAATATGTGAGCGTGGCGAAATAAAATGTGTTTTGACTATTTACAGTTAAATTTAAACGCCTTAAAAATAGCCATTTTTCGAACAGTATCAGAATTCGACGAAAATAATTTTGTTGGATTCGTATCGTCATAAGAAAGCTAAAAATATTTTTTTTAGAATTTTCTGAGGTCGTACGTGGCCCCGGCATATTTAAATGTACGATAGGAATTAAATAATTAATTTAATATTGTATTTTCAATTAAAAACCGAAAAAAAACATGTAGACATTAGAATTGGACATTGGCACATAGCCCATCGCGTTCAGAAGGCCTCAAAATGTTAAGATCGACAGTAAGCAGGCCCAAATCCGAGAAAGTCCAAAAATCCACTTTATTTCACGAAATTCGGAATTAAATATTAAAATAATATAAAAATCCGAAAAACCCTAACCCTAATTCTCTAATGGCCAGCCACCGCCCAGAATATTGATGGCCTTCCGCTGAGATTAGTTCCGCTGCAATGTATTTAATTTAATTTAAATGTTTCTTCCGCTGTATTATTTATCGATGTACTCTGATATATTACGTACTCTGATGATGTTATAAAAGTCTGTGTTTTTGTTCTGATGTGTTGTATGCCCAAAGTTAAAGTATTCGTAGATTTTCACCTTTTGGGTCAGACCTGTGTGGTTTATGGTCGATTCAAAGGGTGGGAATTTGCGGGTCTTTACAGTTGGTATCAGAGCTCAGGTTAGCTCAAATCTTTGGGGTACAACTCGTTAGAACTGAACGGAAGACTCATCAGAGATTGGATTAGTAATGTCCAATAAGAATACTCATTAGAGATAGGATCAGCAGTATCCTAGAATGAGTGAGCTCGTTAGAGATGGGGTTAGTAATGCCCTAGAACGAGTTAAGAGTTACAAATTCATAATTGACGTATTTTTGATATTTATAATCTATTCTTTGAAATGTGATTTTTATAAATATAAAGTTATATATATTTTGAAAAGATAATTAACCATTAAAATTTAAAAATTGAGATAGTTAATTTTACAATTTTTAGCTACGTTCCTTTTCGAGGACGAAAAGTTTTTAAGTGGGGGCGATTGTAACAACCCGCAAAATCAGGACCAATTTAAAAATTTTATTTTAGAAAATTTTAATGAATTTTGACAATATAAAATAATTTATTTAAATAATAATAATGATCACAAATTTGATTTAAATCGAAATTAGAATGAATGATTTAATTTTAATTAACAAAAGAGTTAGAAATAACGCGGTAGTTTGAAAAGTCAAACTTGAACTTTGACTGACCGTACAGGATGCAAAATTTAACGGATTTTAGTGAAACCAAAAATATTAGAATCTATTTAAAAATATCTTTCTAACGAATCTGAAAAATTGAAATTTCATAGCGGAAATCAAAAGTTATGGCCAATTCAATTTTTAGAAAGGTCGCTGTGGAATATATAGGGCCCGAAAGGCTACTTTTCACATATATAGGAATTTCGACTCGAAACCACTTCCATTGAGTTCGGAATGACGTTTCTGCATTGAAAAATAGTAAACACTTATATATTTTGAGTTTCGAAAATTATTTGTTTAAAAATGTATTTTTAATATTAAATATATTGGCCTTGAAAATAGTCATTTTTCCAACGACCTCTGTTTTCGACGAAACCACTTTTGTTGGAACCGGAATGTCAAATTATTGCTATGTTTCAATTTTCAGAATTTTTCGAATTAATATGTGAGCGTGGCGAAATAAAATGTGTTTTGACTATTTACAGTTAAATTTAAACGCCTTAAAAATAGCCATTTTTCGAACAGTCTCAGAATTCGACGAAAATAATTTTGTTGGATTTGTATCGTCATAAGAAAGCTAAAAATATTTTTTTTAGAATTTTCTGAGGTCGTACGTGGCCCCGGCATATTTAAATGTACGGTAGGAATTAAATAATTAATTTAATATTGTATTTTCAATTAAAAACCGAAAAAAAAACGTGTAGACATCAGAATTGGACATTGGCACATAGCCCATCGCGTTCAGAAGGCCTCAAAACGTTAAGATCGACAGTAAGCAGGCCCAAATCCGAGAAAGTCCAAAAATCCACTTTATTTCACGAAATTCGGAATTAAATATTAAAATAATATAAAAATCCGAAAAACCCTAACCCTAATTCTCTAATGGCCAGCCGCCGCCCAGAAATTGATGGCCAGAATTGCTCCAACTTCAAATGCTAATAACTTTTGATCCGTTCGACGAAAATCGGCGTATGACCTACCAAATCGAAGAGAATTCAGAGACCTTTCAATCTATACGGTTAAGATCGGATTTTGGTGTACGGATTTCGCGAATTTGGGGGCTAAAGTCACGGGTTTTGGGGCCGATTTCCGGCCACTGTGCACATGCGAGTTGGCTCGGGTTGGAGGCGCAAGGAGGTGGAGTGGTGGACTTCGACGTGGCGGTGTTTGATCGGCGAACGGTGCGGTGTAGGGGGGTGCGTGCAGAAGGGTTTGAACGGTGGAATGGGTTCGGCCGTGCGTTTCACGTTGGGAAGAAGAAAGGTCCGAATTCTTTTTTTTATTATTTTATTATTTTAAATATTTAATTTGTCCGATCTTTAAAAATTCATAACTCTCTCATACGAGGTCCGTTTGACAAACCGTAAATTGCGCTGGACTCGTCTTTCCGAGCTCTTCGCGATGGCGCAGACCGCGGCTGAAACGGAGACAGTTGATTTTTAGCCAAAATTTGAGGTGAGAGTTCAAATCTTTATTATTTAATTAATTATTAATTTATTTTCCCACATTAAAATAATTGTATGATGATGATGATTTAGTTCTGAAATGTTTTGTGTGTATGAATTATCGATTGTTGCTTGTGGTGTGCTTATTGTTCATGTTATGCTTAAATCCGTCTTTAAATTGTATATGTTATTGAGTTTAAATTGCAGTTGGAAAATTAAATCTAAATTTAGATTTAAAACATATTTTATTCAGATCTAGACGTTCTAATTTATTTTATTATAATGTCCTTTTCATTTTTCTGAAATGAACAAAGAAATGGAACGACAAATAAAACTTTATTTTTATTTGGTGATGTTACAATGAAATCTGAACGACAAATAAAGCGTACCTCTATTTGTTGATACTACAATATAATCGGAATGACGAAGAAAAAACTCTTTTTATTGGTTGATTTTACTATGGAAATTGAATGACAAATAGAATATTATTTTTATTTGTTTGTTTACAATAGACTATGAACAACGAATAAAATATATTTCTTTTTGTTTGCCTTAAAGGTTAACTAACAAAGTTCTCATTTTTGGCTGCATAAAAAGAAAACAAAAACTCTCAATTTTGTTGCATTAAAAGTTAACAAACAAAAATTCATATTTTTGTCATTGAATAAAAATGAAACAAAAATTCATATTTTTGTCATTGAATAAAAATGAAACAAGAATTCATATTTTTGTCATTGAATAAAGATGAAACAAAAATCCATACTTTTGTCATTGGGAAAAAAAATGGAAAAAAAAAGAAATTTTCCTTTTATTTGAATTGATGTGAAATATCAATTCAATATTGAAATAAAAGGATTGTGTTTTGTTTGCATTTCTCAAAACAGAAATGTACAAAGGAATAAAAAGATTGTATTTTGTTTGCATCCCTCGATGCGAACAAAATGACAAAATATAGATTTACATTTAAAATAAAAAGAATTATATTTTTCTTGCATTTCTCAATGCAAACAAAATGTTTAAATAAAAAGAGAATTATATTTTGTTTTGCATCCCTTGACACGAACAAAGTATTGAAGTAAAGATTTACATTAAAATTTATATTTTTATTTGTGTTTTCAAGACACAAATGAACTTGAAACTTACTTTTTATTTTAATTTTATTTATTTACATTTCATAATGTAAATATCACTTGAAAATAAAACTTACCTTTTTATTTATATTTTATAATGTAAATATTACCTGAAAACTAAAACTTGTTTTATTATTTGCATATTATAATGCAAATGAGACTTGAATACAAAACTTACATTTTTGTTAACATTTCATGATGTGAATATAACTTGATGATAAAGCTATTTTTATTATTTGCATACTATAATGAAAATAAAACTTGAAAATAAAATTTACATTTTTATTTGCACTTTATAATACGAATATAACATTGAAAATAAAACTTACCTTTTCATTTGCATTTTATAATGCAAATACAACATAAGGATAGAATCTACTTTTTATATGCAATTTACAATGTAAAATAAAAAGTACATTTTTATATGTAATTAGAAAGGGGATTTGCAATAAAATTAAAACTTACATTTTTATATGTAATTTATGATGAGATATATAATTGTAAAATAAAGTTTACATTTCTATATGTAGTAAAAAAATTGAAAATCCGCATTGATATTAAAATAACACTTTTGTAAAGATATCGCATTTGAATAAAAAGATTATTTTTGTCGCTTTTTCTTTTTAGAATAAAAAAAAAAAACATATTTTGTCACCCTTTTCTTTTTAACATAAAAAGGGTCATTTGTGTCGCTTCTTCTTTTTAACATTAAAAGAACATTTTTATGTCATGTTTCTTTTTAGCATTAAAAGAAGCATCTTTGTTGTTTTTCCTTTTAGTAATAAAAAGAACATTTTGCTTTCGTTTCTTATGATAATATTTTATCGTCATTTTGAATGCAGTAAAAATAGAATTGTTAATGTTGAATATTTTATCGTCATTTTGAATGCGGTAAAAATAGAATTGTTAATGTTGAATATTTTATCGTCATTTTGAATGCGGTAAAAATAGAAATGTTAGTGATTCATTTTTATCGACATTTTTGGTGCGATAAAAATAGACAATGTTAGCGATTCATTTTTTATCGATATTTTTGGTACGATAAAAATAGACAATGTTAGTGATTCATTTTTATCGGCATTTTTGATGCGATAAAAATAGCAACGATAATGTTACATTTTTATCATCATTTTAGATGCGATAAAAAGAATATATTTTTGTGTTACATTTTATTGTCTTTCTAGAGACAATAAAAAGCATAAAATTAAAGAATTACAATTTTACGTAAAATTGCTTTCATTGAAAAGAATAAATATAGAAGACGAGACTTTTGTTGTTAATAATAAACAATGAAAAAGGGAACATTTTGATGTAAATAAACAATAAAAAGAAAAATTACATTCAAAATGTAAGTTAGAATAAAAAGGACATTTTGTTAAAAAAATGTAAATTACAGTAAAAAGTATAGAAATAAAGATCACATTTTTATTGACCGTTTATAGGCAATAAAAGGAATATAATTAAAAGAGACATTTTTATCGTCGTGTTATATATTGTGTATTACACTGCCATTCACGAGTTACCCGACTTGTGTATGTGATTGGGACGATAATTTTCACACATCGCCCAAGTGCACAAATTAGTTTATCATTTGCTTGATTGGTTGAAAACCCCACACGGGTGTTGGGATGAAAATTTACATACACTAATCCCAATATTTAGTTGTATGTTGATCGTTAGATCGACGGGCTGTGATGAGCATTATTATTTAATTTCAACGCTTACACAGTGGAAATTACACTTTGGATGTAATGGATGACTTGATGATTATACTGTTATTGTCATATATATGATGTGTGTGAAATCCATATACTCCAAATTATATGGTAAATGTTTGAGTCGCATTTCGATTCAAGTGTTCTTTTAAATAAGACTATTTTTACATTAGAAATCCTTTTTATATAAAGTATATATATTTTAAAAAAAATATAGATTTTTAATTAAGTATATGTTAAAACAAGGAATATTTGTAAAAGATAAAGATTTGTAAAATAAAGAATACTTCTCATTTAGAATCTTTTATATAAAGAATATTTTTATGATTATTTTAAAATATGTTTTTAAAGGGGTTACTAGCGTTTGCAATTATATTTTGTGATATGAAATAAATTGAGATGTGAAGTGGGTTTACCGTGGACGATGTTTTAAACGACATCTATCCTTTAATCCAATTTGCATTGAAATTATTATTTGGAACTTATGAATCTATTTTATAGAATTAAAAAGACATTTTCTATAAATCAAGTTTTTCAACTAATATATTAAAGAGGAATTAAGTGGAAATTCTATTGGTAATAATTGAGATGGGTTTCTGTAAAAGAAGACCGATATTATATATGGAATTTAAGAGGCTTTGCCGTTATTCCATTTATACTATTAGTCCGATACAGAAATCTATATCGATTATGTATTGATTGGATTTCTGTGGAATTCCATATTTTTAGAAATTGATTTATAGATTTTATTTTAAATATTTATCTTTGATAAAATTAATGAGAATCTTCTAAAACGAATATCTTATTAAAAGAATATTCTGAGTTGGGATGTGACGAAATGTGTGATTTTCCAATATTTGTTTTTAATCCCAAATTACGCAAGTTATTCAGAAAGACCGGGTTTAACCCATTCTGAATAATCATCACGACGATCAAGAGTCGAAGACTGAGACGGTGATTGAAGACCGAAGGTTTTCACATACGTGGGATGATGATGACTGGTATCTTGAATTGGGATTGGCCTTCCAAGGCAAGGTATTTGGTATTGATCGTCCAAACGCATTTGGAGATCGACGGACACGATGTTTCGCTCAGACCCAGAGCGGACTTGTAAATGGATTGCGTGCCTGACATTGTATTCTTTTCTACTGTATTTGTTGAACGCTACTAATTATATATTTCTGTTTGGTGTTTAACACCCTTCTCTAAGACGTATGAGCTTGGAGGTTATATATATATTGATAGATGATCAATGATATGGTAGAGTCTGACAATGTGGCATGCTAAGATGCAATTGATCAAGGCTTTGTTGAAAAGCAGGCCTTGTGGTTGATGATCAAAGCACAGTCTAGTTAGGCATAGCTTTGTGTATATCGTGACTTCGCGAGCCTCACACACCGGTAGAGTCTAAAACGGGAGAAGGGAACGCAGGGAGTGCACACGTTTCTTTCTAGCTAGAGTGGTGCCAGGGACCTACCAGCGCTGGCATTTATTCATTGTGGTTGTTGGATTTTTCGAGGCCTCGGTTTATGCGGTCGCCACTGGCCGTATTATAGGTCCAAAAGGACCGGGGAGCGTGTGTTCAGGAATTGCCAATCCATTAAGCGTTAACGTATGGACCGGCCCTGCAGGATCCAAGGGTTGGACAGAGTACCAATCCTGGGGCATTGCTAGAGTGTCTCGAATCGGTAAGGATCTCCTCCCTAGCCTTGACTCAGATGGAAACCCAAATTTCCAATACGACATCACGCGGTTTTGATTGTATACCTATATATGGCGACATAGTGGGATGGGGCACTCATGCCGTCTAGGATTGATACATTTACTTTGATGTATTTCAAATTGGTTGCACACTATTATTATATACTACCGTGTTTATCGTATCAAGCATCTTTTGATCATTATAAGGTAAAACCCTATCCTCCGGTTTGCGTTGCATTGTGTGATGGGACTTGGGTCTTATAATGGTTTCATTTTTCTAAAAAGCATTACGTTATTTGACGATTTACTTTATTTATGCACTGGCAATCAAATGGAATAAACCCGTTCCGCGTTAGCGGCGTGGTCCTGTGATTAGCCTTATTATTAATTAAGATTAGTTTAAGAATTCTCACACCAGTCCCACGACTGACCTGTAGTTTGTTTCACTTTGCAAACTCAGGTGCCCTCTTTCCACACGGGCAGTCGAGTAGCTTTTTGCAGATATAGTTAAGCAGGATCCTGGATTGAAGTCTGAAGCCGGGTCCAGAATATTGATGGCCTTCCGCTGAGATTAGTTCCGCTGCAATGTATTTAATTTAATTTAAATGTTTCTTCCGCTGTATTATTTATCGATGTACTCTGATATATTTCGTACTCTGATGTAACATTTATTATTGATGTTATAAAAGTCTGTGTTTTTGTTCTGATGTGTTGTATGCCCAAAGTTAAAGTATTCGTAGATTTTCACCTTTTGGGTCAGACCTGTGTGGTTTATGGTCGATTCAAAGGGTGGGAATTTGCGGGTCTTTACAGGGGGGGTGGTTCCGCGATGCAAGAGGAAGGAGGAGAAGAAGAAGGGGGCGCGCAGATCGAACTCGCGATGGGGGAGGGGAGGCGATGGGGCTTGGAGTTGTGGTGGTGCACGATGGAGGAGGGAGGCAGTGGAGGGTTGGTCAACGGTGAAGGAAATCGGTCGATTTCCTTTTCTGGAGGCGGGATTTTTTTTTTATTAGAGAAAATGAATTAGGTTTTGGTTAGAACGTTATAAATATATATATATATATATATATATAATATGATATTATTATTTCAAAAAGGTGAAATTTTATTCGAACTCCCAACAAGTTCCAACAACTGTTGCGCCTAGCTAATTACCCCCATTCCGAACACAATGGGATATGTATTGTAAGCTGATTCGACTATTTCGATCAGTTTCCGTTGAATTTACATTTAAATCGCTATATTGAATTTTAAACGTACATTCCAAATTACCGGGGTCACATATTAACTCTATAAATTGCAGAAAAATATTTTCTAGCTTCGTATTGACGATACGGTCCTAACAAAACTAGTTTCGTCGAATTCTGAGACCGTTGGAAAAATGGCCAATTTCCAGTCGATTAAAATCAACTGAAACTGGTCAAACGCGTTTTCCTTTGCCACGCTCACATATTGATTCGAAAAATTATGAAATTTGAAATCTAGCAATTACTTTACATCCCGGACCCAACAAAACTGGTTTCATCGAAATCCGAGGTCGTTTGCAAAATGTCCATTTTTTAAGGGCCTGAATTCCATAGCGACTGTTCAGAATTTTCAACTGGACATATCTTTCGATTCCCGCTATGAAATTTCGATTTCCCGCATTCGTTGAAAAGATATTATCAAATAGATCCTATCGTTTTTGGTTTCACTAAAATCCGGATTGTTTTGCACCCGGTACATTCAATTGAAGTTTGAAATCGAATTATCGAACTACCGCGCCATTTTCAATTCTATTTATAATTATATATAATTATTTATATTCTAACGACGACGCGTATAATATATACGTTCGAATTATATTCAAAATAAATTTCTCGTCGATATTATTTAAAATAATTCATTTTAAATATTCAAAATTCGCTAAAATCGCCAAAATAAAAATTTTAAACTGGCCCAGATTTTCGGGTTATTACACTTAGTGAAGGTTGCAGATATAAAATGATGTAAGAAAATGAGAAAAGACTGGATAAAATTTGATGAAATTAGGGAAAAGAAGAAGGCTCACGCATAGTAAAATCAATCATTAATTAAATGCCTTCTATAAAACAATATACTTTCTTATTTCTACTCTTTATAAGTTTTAAAGGTTATATTCTTTATTATTATTATTTGTACGTTAGATTTCATACATTTATCTGTAAACTTCAGTACATGAATAGTAAATGTCACTGGATTCTATAAGCCATTCCATTGAATTTCAACAAATTAAATATCCCATGCTATAATGAATGATAAATATGTCCTATTTTACTGTACTTTTTTTGCATCTTTCACATGAAACATAACATTAGAAATCTGAATATATACTATTGGAAAAATGTTCATTTTTTATAATGATGAATTATTTAAAAAAAATTGGATAAGTATGAGGTGACTCATATATGAATAGTCCCACATCATGAGACTATATGAAGAAAAAAAAAACCAGTTTTTTTATTTTTATTTTGACTTGGTAAAAAAAATTGAGTTCCAATTTTTTAGATCTGAACCGACTTCCTCTACATGTATTACCATGTTTATTTATTGCCGAACCACTCAAAAAAACAACATTTTTATTCTTTTCTCTCTCTTCTTTTTCCTCCATCATTGAAAGTTCTTCAAAAACAAAATCAGAACGAGCAGTTGAATTTAAATCGAAAGTGCAAATCTGAATTGGTTTGTTTTGCAAGCAAATCAATTATTTTTCTCAGAAGGCTGTTTTATCCCAGGGGCGGCGGCGACAAGTACGAACTGGTTTGCTCCACCGACCAGATCGCCGAATCGTCTTCAAGAAAGCGACCTACTCCGCGACTCAGCCATTGTTTCCCAACAATTTGAAGACGATCTCGAAACAATGGCTGCAACCCTAACTTGCTTGAAGGTGCCGCCATCTTCCTCTATCTACTCAGCGCTATGAAATACTCAACGCCTTGAAATCTTATTCAATTTGTAACTGCAACTCCTTCTACTATCTTCTCTGGCAACGAGATATCGAAAGAAAAGGTAGAAAGATTTAAAAGGTGGACAATTTGGTAGGCATGGATGGTGGCTTTGTGTTGCAGTTACGCAGTAGAATCATGAAATCGAAGTTTATGAGAAATGGATCGATGGGCTATTGTATTCTTTATTGTTGTGGCCCCCACCAGGATGAGCATCAGAGAAAGGTAATATAATTTTTTAAACCCTTTCTAATGCATGCTTAAATTGATAGCTGATTATGCCTGGTATTATGGAAAATTCACTAGAAAGGTATCAGGTAATTAACATATTCTATTTTGGCTTGTTAAGTACCAACATAGAGGTTTCTTGGCTATGCCTTCTTTTTCCAACGAGCTTAAGTCACCTTATGAGTTGCATTTTAATTAGAATCCTTTAGAAAAAGAAAAATAGAAGCCAAAAAGGAAGCTTATATGTATGAATTTCATTGGACATAGAATGATACAAACTATAAGTTACCGTTGGTTGTCATTGATCCAATAGCCTTAAAGAACTGTAAGCATGTCATCTTTGTAGTTGTAAAATGGTAGCATGGTGGAAATTAGTTTATAAAACTTCGAAATTTGATAACTAATCATGAACCCTGCTCATTATCTTGTACTGTAGTTTTGGGTCACACTAATCATTTTGCTTGAGTCCTAAGAGTGTGCATTATTTGAATGGAACAATGTTAACTGACTGAACCTAAGTATTTTTTGAACCCAAGTGTTTTGATACCTTGGTTTATGTAGTCTCTATATGTGATGATTAAATTTACCATGTAAGTTGTTTAGCATTAATATAGTCCACAAGTGTGGTGGAATGTTACAAATGCAGAAAATAATATTTTATGTGAATAACTTATGTTAGTCTATGAGTTTACATATATTTTTCTATAAGAAAAAAATAAATTTTCAAACATATTAACATCTCAAGCAATAGTAAGCCTCCACAGCCGATCAGTTGAGAATAGAATGAGAATCGACAAGGAAACCATAAAGGACAGCAGCAACCAACCAAAAAGAATGATTCCGGACAGTTGCTTCTATATTACAACTGTGAAAAACTAGGTCATATGGCACGAAAATGTCGGAACAGGCTAAGCCCTACACCGCAGGCAAACCTGACTGAGAAGCCTTTAACGGCTACGACTACTGAGATTCGCTTTGATGGTGGATCATATGGTTGGTGGGTAGACACTGGTGTTTCTCGCCATGTCTGCTATGATCGTGATATATTCACAATATACATGGCTGCTGATGATCAGAAAGTGTTGTTGGTAGATCCTCACACCACTAAAACTGTAGAGGTTGGTAATGTGAAAATAAAGCTTACAATTAGAAAGACATTGTTTCTTAAAGTTGTGATGCATTTGACATGTTTGAAACATTAAAAACTGAAATTGAGTAATAAGAAAATTAAGAGAATTCATAGTGATAGAGAAACAAAATATGAATTTAAGTCTATTCTGATTTTTTTACATGGTATAGTACATGAGAGAACTGCACCATATTCACTTGAAATGAACGGTAAAGCTGGAAAAAAATAGTACCTTTACCGAATTAGTAATTGTCATTTTATTAAATTTTGGTGCAGCAAAACATTGGTGGGGGGATATTTTAATTGACTGCATGCCATGTTCTGAATAGAATCCCCTAATCTAAGAATAAAATTTCACTTTATGGAATTTTAAAGAAGTATGAATCCAATGTGTCATATTTTAGAACTTTGGGTTGTTTAGCATATGTTCGCATTCCAAACCCTAAGAGAATAAAATCGGCAAGTAGAGCATATGAATGTGTATTTATGGGCTATGTTATTAATAGCAAAGCATACTGATTTTATGACCTAAATGCACATAATATAATTGAATCAAATGATGCCGATTTTTATGAAACAAAATGTCCTTTTAAATTAAGGAATAGTGGGGGCACATTAATTATGCATATTAGAACAGAGCTTAATAAAGGTTCTAAAATTGAACCTAGAAAAAGTAAAAGAGCAAGAACCGTAAAATATTTTGGTTCGGATTTTTGTGCCTTTACTATAGAGGAGGATCCCTTAAACCTCCAAGAGGCCTTATCTTCTTTAGATGCCGATTTTTTGGCAAGAGGCTATAAATGATGAGACGAATTCTCTAGAATCCAATAAGACTTGGCATTTAGTAGATTTATTCTCTGGTTATAAATCTATAGGTTGTAAATGGGTGTTTAAAAAGAAATTAAAACCTGATGGCACTATTGATAAATATAAAGCACAATTAGTAGCTAAATGTTTTAAGCAAAGAGAAAATATAGATTTCTTCGACATTTTTCTACCTGTAACTAGAATTACATTCATTCGGGTATTAATCTCACTTGCTTCTATTTGTTATTTGTTAATACACCAAATGGATGTTAAAACCACGTTCTTTAAATGGTGAATTAGAAGAAGAAATTTATATAGACCAGCCTGAAGGATTTGTAGTACATGGTCAAGAACATAAAGTATGCAAATTAGATAAATCATTATAGGGTTTAAAACAAGCACCTAAACAATGGCATGAAAAAAATTTGATTACTTAATCATTTCTTATGGTTTTAAAGTTAATGAAAGTGAAAATTCATTTATTACAAATCTGAGAATGACATTTGCACTATTATATGTCTTTATGTATATGACCTTCTCATCGTTAGGTCAAATATTCATGCCATAAACTCAGTCAAGTCCTTATTAAGTGTCAATTTTGATATGAAAGATCTAGTTAAGGCGAGTGTAATCCCTGGTATTAAGATTACTAGGTAAAAAGTGGGATTTTCTTTGGATCAATCTCGCTAAATTGAGAAGACTCTAAAGAAATACGATTACTTTGACTGTAAACTTGCATGTACACCATATGATCCCAGTGTAAAGTTATTTAAGAACACTGGTGAATGTATAAGATAGTTTGTTTAAGCGAGCATCATTGGCAGCCTTCGGATGCCATTGATTGTACTAGACCCAACATTACCTATGTCGTGGGATTATTATGCATGTTTTTCAGTAGACCTAGTACAGAGCATTAACATGCTAATGAGAGGGTTATGAGATACCTGTAATAAACTATGAACCTCGGATTACATTATGAAAAGTGTTCAGTTGTACTTGAAGGATATTCTGTTACAGACTGAATACTCTATCTGATGATTCTAAAGGACCAGTGGCTATATATTTTGCATCGTTGAAAAAGCGGTCTCTTGGAAACCCAAGAAACAGACTATTTTGACTCAGTCTATTATAGAGACTGAGATAATAGCACTAGCCACAACTAATTAATAAATACAGAACTAAAGAAATTTGCTATTTGAGATCCCCATATGGGGAAAACCGACACCAGTGGTGTAATCGATTGCGATAGTACCGTGGCTGTTGCAAAAAGTATAGAACCGTTATTACAACGGTAAAAGACGACGTCGTAGGTACAATACTGTAAGAGAACATCACATATATAGTGATGAAAATTTGATGACTATTGAAAGAAGGACAAAACCGATATTACAACGGTAAGAAATGATAGTCGTATGCACAGTATTGTTAGAGAACATCTCATATGAAGTGATGACAATTTGGCAGATCCTTTGACGAAAGGACTGACCAGAAAGAAAGTCCTGAATGATTCTAAAAGAATGGGACTATTGCCCAGAGATTGTGGAATCACACACGATGGTAACCCGACCTAAATGACTGGAGATCCCAAGAACTAGGTTCAATGGATAAAAACAAGTTGTGTAGTGATAGTAGATGAACATGCAAATTTTTTATATTAAGAAGCATGTATTCCTAAAGTGATTAGAGGATGAGTTGATATAAACTCTTAATGAGATCTATACTCTAATTGGAGTGGAGTACCTACCTTCAGGAGTACTCTTGATAGACTCACCTATGTGAATGTGGAAATGTGGCCGTTTCCTATGGAGTTTTGGGCAAGATTCCTAGAGCGTTCACTAAACTGGGATAGACATGCATGGCCATTAATGCATGGGCTTATTTGATTGCACTATAGAAAAGGTTGTGTGTGGTCTGATGTCAGGAATAGAGTTCAAGACTACGTATCACTCTAGTAAAAACTGAATCTTATTCACTATGCAAAGGTTCAAGTCGGATGACACCTTTGTTTATGCACAATCTTATGTTTCTAGAAACTGCTCGAAATATTTTTAAAAAAAATCAAGCGGGGATTGTTGGAAAATGATTCATTTTTTATAAAGATGAATTATTTAAAAAAATTGGATAAGTATGAAGTGACTCATATATGAATAGTCCCACATCATGAGACTATATGAAGAGAAAAAAAACTAGTTTTTTTTATTTTGACTTGGTAAAAAAAATTGAGATCCAATTTTTTAGATCTGAACCGACTTCCTCTATATGTATTACCATGTTTATTTATTGCCGAACTACTAAAAAAACAACTTTTTTTATTCTTATCTCTCTTCTTCTTCCTCCATCATTGAAAGTTCTTCAAAAACAAAATCTGAACGAGCAGTTAAATTTAAATCGAAAGTGCAAATCTGAATTGGTTTGTTATGCAAGCAAATCATTTATTTTTCTCAGAAGGTTGTTTTATCCCAGAGGCGGCGGCAACAAGTTACGAACTGGTTTGCACCACCGACCAGATCGTCGAATCGTCTTCAAGAAAGCGACCTAGTCCGTGACTCAGCCACTGTTTCCCAACATATACTGATGATGAACCACTCTTTGCGCAGACACACATCTTCTTCACTGTTTTTGTGTTCCCACTCTCTGTTATATCAAACCATATGAGTTTGAATCATGAAGACAAGTCAAGAATTACATTTAGTTATCAGGTCATAGCTTTATTTTATTTGTTATCTCTTCAATTACATTTTTATTCTGAAAACATTATAAACTATTTCATCTTTGTGATAACTGACAACCATTAGTTACAGGTTATTATTTGGTGGGTTGGTCTGAAGAGAGAAGCTTGTTCCATTGCATTAGCATTTAAACAATTTTTAATAATATGTGAAGTGTAATAATGTTTTTATATGTATGAAGGCAAACCAAGGCTTAAAATGCGCCAGTTGTCTATTAATCACAACATGTTAGTTGGAAAGCAATTAATACTACCATGATAACCAGAACAATCATTATTGTGCTATTTTACTACAGTGGTATATTCTACTTTTCTTCCCTAATAATCTATAGATATCTCAACATTTAATTGACAAGTCTGATTATACTAGCATGGTAAGAACATTTTTTTAAATCTGATTTGAATTCGTGTTGTTGTCGGCTTGGTTTTTTTTTACTTGAATTCCATGTAGTATTCCATCTTTCCTTTCACAAGTGTGACAACAAATACTGATCTGAAATTTTGTTTATTGTCTTGTCAAGAATTTCAAAGAGAATACAATTTACAATTTTTCTTATAATATTCTTTGGAAGTTATTTTAGACCAATTAGCATGAGTGGGAATCCAAAGAAGTTCAAATACCATTTTATGAAGACCGTTATGAGTACATAGCACTTAGTTGATGAAGAGATAATCAAAGAAAACATACAATTATGTTAGTACAAGAGATTATGGTTTGCTAACAGAAAATTAAAATATCGTTTTGGAAGCTTATACTGCTGTCTATTTTGCACAGCCAAATATCAGTATTTGATTATTATTTTTTGTGCATATTTAATACATAATGTTGAAAGCAACTGTTAGTTTATTGATGCTTTTAAGTAGGAAGTCATGGTAGGTTTCAATTTTACTAATTTAAACATTTGTATGTCGAGAAGGTGGTTCTTCTCTACTTGAATTTAGAAAGCAAGTCCTACGTGAGCTTATCCAAGAGATATATATATATATATATATATATAAGTATAATGTAATTGTCTTGGCCTTCAAAACAATTAACGAAATTATGCTGGGTTTTTAATACTGTAAAGGCATATGATCAGATTTTTCCTGCATTTTTTCCTGGTTTGCTGCAATCTGATGATTTCTAAGGTTTCTCCCATTCATTCCATTTTGTTCCTACCCTACTAACACGCTAGCTGCAATCTCACAAAGTTGTTACTTCGTCGATGGGTATTACTCTTCTACCTAACTTTCAGTATCTCATAGTTTAATCAAATAATATGGTAAATGGTAATATTGAAAGTTTTATATTATAACTGGGATTGAATGGTAGAATGAGGGGTGGTCATGCACAAGTTAATTTTTCTTTTTCAATTTGTTCCAAGAATAAGTTTTCTTATCTTTTGAAAATCTAGTAAAATTTGCTTTACATGTTCTTTAACATATTTGTGTAGTTTGTTTGGTTGACGTTACTTTCACTACTTGGTAGTTAGATTAGTTACACTATATAATATATAATTAGCTTTGTGAATATGAATGTATTTGTGTTGTATATCAAAAAACAAACTGCACCTCTTAGTAAGTAAAATGTATTATGTAACAGAAAGTAGAAATAACCTACCCATTTTGCACTTCATGTACATGGCGAGCATGGTTTGCTATAAAGAATTAGCTCACAGATAATTTTTATTAGAATATCCTTTTATTTCTTTCAGTGGCACGCAATTCGCTTATTTATATGATCAACATTTTTTTGATCTGTTTTCAGTTGCAGTTTAACTGCTATGCTGGATTTTTGGTAGATGCTTACTCACGTCAACCATCGTGAAGATGAGTTGGGCTAATTTCAGTTTTAGCTGAACATGGTGATCTTTTTTGTAGTTATGTAGAGATTGTTAATTTTTGTTGAACTAAGTTTTTTGTAAGTATATACATGTATTGGTTGGAGCTTAGCATATATGATTAGTTAGGATTGATGCAAACTATTTCTATTATATGCTATGCGCGAGTGTTTTATTTTTAAACTATATAAGATTGTTTGAACTGCGTGTATTCCTTGTATTCATTGTTTTTGTGAATTGCTTATATATTACACAAGTCCGAAAACATTATGTTGGACTAGTAAGTAACAATCAAGGAAGCTGAGATGAATCATGATTGGGTTAGCTCTTTTATACAACTTTCTGCGTCATTTGTTCTAAAAACTGTAGCAAAAGTTGGATGTTTTGAAGCAAAATATTAGTTTATTGCTACCGTTGTAATCAAAAAATGGCAGCAAATAATTCGACCTTCTGATATCCATAGCAAAAACCTAGTTTCTTGCGACGATTTAAAAACTGTAGCAATAGGTGTTCACTTGTTGCAATGGTTGCATTTGCTACGGTTGTTAGACCATAGCAAAAATGGTTAAACAACCAACGTAAATGACCTATTTTGTGCTAGTGCATTATCAGTGTTGAATGCTATGTTAGGTCTAGTTATAGTTGTGTATTGTAAAGCACCAACTATACTTCTATAGTGCTTAAAATTTGATATTGGTTTTCCCCTGTTTTTAGAGTAGGGCTGACTGTAGATCATAGGAGTAGGTTATGGCTTGGCTTCATTCATTTTTGCTTTGATGAGCAACTTCATAATACATTTTCTTTGTGATAGTATGATTTCTGATCTCGATATTCTTCTCACTTCAATGCCTAGAAAGTAATTTAGTTCTCCCAAGTCTTTTATTGATAACTAGTTGTCTAGGTATTGAATGAGTTGGTTTATCTCGTCTTCATTATCACCTATAGTTATGACATTGTTAGCGTAGATTAATATGTAAACAGTCATACAATTGGTAACTTTGATAAATAAATGTAACAACCCGTAAAAATATACCTAAACAAACTAATAATAAGAAATAATGAAAATTAATGATAAAAATATTAATTGGCTAAAAAGTGAAATTTTGTAGCATTAAGAATTTGGCCATAAAAATATTTTATTTTTGTACGTGACGAAATTCTGATACATATTCATATATAATATGTTGAAAACGGTGTCCGTATGAAGAAATTACAATTTAGTGAAATCATATGGTAAATGTGTCACTACTACAAAACAGGTCATTTGCGATGGTTGTTTATGTCCATTTGCAACGGTTCAAAAACAATAGCAACTGCGGCCGTCGTAAAAAGAAAAAACTTTTTGCGACGGTTAAAAAATCGTCGAACAAAATGACTTTGTGCGACGGTTTTTACAAAGAGCGGCTGCATAATATAAAGAATCTGCTACGCATTTTAGTACCAGCAGTTGCAAATAAATGTTGTTTAGTTCAAAACTATGTTTTTTGCGATGGTTTTTTTATAAAAACCATAGCAAAAAAGGTATCTTTTACGACTGCTTTTTATATAGTCGTCGCAGTAGACTTGCTGGTGCTTTTAAAAGTTTGTTATTTTGCTATGGTTTTTAACATTAACTGTCACAAATAGCAATTTTTTAATTGCTCCACACCACCCTATATTTCAAAGCAACAAAAAATTGTAACATCCCATATTTTATGATTAATTATTTTAATGGTTCTAAATGTTATTTCAGAATTTAATAATCTTGAACTCAATAATTGAACATTTTATTAATATAAATAATAAATTAATAATATAATTCCAGAATAGTCATAATTGGCTAAATTTGCAGTATTATATGATTTGTCAATTTAAAAGAATTCAATGTTGTTTGGTTTTGAATATTATTAACGATATCGTTAATTAAACGACATTTGAACATTTAATTTATAATTTATTTATAAAATGAGCTGCAGCGACGTGGTAGTTCGTAATTTAACGTTTTGAAATTTAAATGGATATACAGAATCCAATATAAGTCGAAATTTCTTGAAACAAGAAATGTCCGAATCTATTGGATAATATTTTTCTAATGGAAGAGAAAAACCAAGTTTTAATGATTTTGTTTTATGTCCAAATCAATTTTTCAAATAGTCGCTATGGAATTCATTTAAAAATTATAACGATAATTTATATAAAAATAAAATGTTTTTATTTTATTTAATATTGATTAGGCTTGAAATTCAACCTGGAGTAATTTATATTGGAACTACATGAAATTCCTGTCAAGTATTCCCGAGTATAATATTATCATATTGAGGTATTTTAAATTTGATTTATTTTAATTTAAATTAGACCCTTTGTAACATCCCATTATTTCGCACAATTTATTTTATTTAACTGGAGATGAAATTGTAAAAAAAAATTGATTACTAAATTAAAAATATTAAAATATCATTTGTTATGGTAATATTTTGGAATTAGTTATATGCAAAGAGTACGGTTGCCATTTCTCAAATATAGAATTATTAAATACTGAAAATGAATGTTAAGGCTATATGAAACTTTATATTTTCCAAACGTAATTTGAAATTATAAATGTATGTACGTTTTTGATTCTTTTAAATCTGTTAACGTTCGAATTAAGATTTGATTGACAGTAAATGGGAAGCATTAGTAACGTTTAATAGTTAATGATCTCATTCCTTTTAAAACATATCTTATTGGAAAAGCCTTTGACACATTAGTAAATTATTTCACTAATTGATGGCGTAAAAGAAGAATTTTTTTGTAAAGCTGCTAATTGCATGATGGTTGCTTTATATATATTATCCGTTCTTTTTTCTGTAAAACCATCTGTTCTCTTCCTCAAACTTCCATCTCCGTGAGAGTCCCTTCCAGGTAATCTTCGGATTTGCAAGTTTACTTATATCTCTCTCTAATTTTATTTAATGTCCAATTCTGTCATCAAATCTACCTTGCGCAAGTTATAAATTCATTGTCTCTTCCTTTGTTTTGCTTCGTCTTCAACCTTTGTTTTTTTCCTCTCTTTTTCTTTTTGATGAACCTTGATAACCCAACACCGAATCCAAGCCCCGTTGTTTCCCTTGTTAGAAAACCGAATTGTTGTTATTATATATAAAAAAATTGTTTGCCTTGGAACTATTACTGTAGCCTGTTGGTTTATAAGTTAGTAGTAGTTGCATGCCTCCCATTGTAGATCTTTCCCATGCGCCTTAAAAAAATACATATAAAAAAATGGACTTTTTTTTAGTTTTTCTAAGTTTGTTGTAGTATGGAAACAACATCCTTCCCCATGCGTTAATACATGTACAGTCATGGGTATAATTTTATATATAAGTAGTGGAAACAAGTTAAGAGATAGAAACACATTGTACATGCATGTGAATTTTTGGGAAGAATAAAGAAAATTTGTACCAAGTATTTCATATTTGCGTTTTGTATATACTAAAAAAAAGAGGAAATTTTGCTAAGCTTTGCTGGAACATATAATATTGGATAGGAATGTAAACTATACCCAGGCATTTTGTCAACATGAGACCATTATTACAATATAAATGAAGTAGCAAGCATGAAAGTTTGCTGTGACATGTAACCTATAGGAATTATAAACTAGACATGCATAATTTGTTTAGTTGGGTTAGACTTCCATGCGCAAATAAAAAAAATCTTGTTTTTTTTTTCTTTTTTTTCGTTTGTGAAACTAGTCTTGAACATAATTTGTTTGTCCAGTTCGTTGAAGTTTCTGTGCCGTTCATTTCTGCGTTTATCTGTTATCATCTCTATTTCTGTGCCACTAAAGATGAGTTCAACTCACACCGAACTAAAATATTCGATTGTTAGTTAAATTAAATTCATGTTATGATATGATTGCTTTGGTTGTTGTTTGACTGTTTAGATTTATTATTTATGTTAAATCTGCATAGACTGTATAATTTAATTTAACTGTTGATATAAGTTGTACAGTTATAAATTAATTTCTTGTTCATACCTGATGACTAGTAAGTTGATATTATATTGAACTGTTCAGATGTGTTGATTTTGATGTTTGCCATGATTTTATATATTTAATGTGTTAATATGTAATCCATCCTGTTATCGACATTGTTTATATATGTTTATTGATTTTTGTTGATTTATCCCAACCATTACCTGTAAAAACCCGTTATTTTTTTTAATGTTTTAAATTCTGATTTAAATCAATATTTTATTTTGAAATTATTCTATCGTTTTCCATAACGGAAATTTGTAATTTGAAATACGTACAGTGAGATATAGCCCCTGTGAAAATTCTATCGAAAAATTTGAATGTTTGTCGATCGCGCATTTTTCAGGGCAAATTTTAGCGATTTTAAAATCTCTTCGGAATTTGTTCGAACAAGCATGAAAAATATTCTACTTATTGTCAGTAATCCAATGGCGAAATTCGTTTTGCGAAAATCGGATGTTTTGACCTTTGTTTTCCGTCCGCATTTTTACGTTAAAGGGGTCCGTAACGCATTTTTGAACGGAGCGTCCTGACACTGCAAATTATATACCATTGTGTCCGTCTCGTCGCGCTGATTACCGCAATATATTCATTTGTCAGTTTTGGTGCTCGATTCGCGACAAAATTGCAAAAAGGCTTGCACAATTCATTTTTGAAGTAGAGTCATTTGAGTTCGACATGTCCCTTTTATGATCTTACATTTTATTCTAGATATTTTGGGTCTGCAAAACCTGTTCTTTAATTTCACTAAGCCACATTTTTTTTTTTTAATTTCAAAGCATGGAAAGTAGGCACATTGCTACTCATTTTCAAACCACTTGTTTTCAAGCATGCATGGCGTTACTCTCTATCCATTCCCAAAACATTTCCTTTAACGCATGCATCCTTCCAACCATCCATTTAGAAAACCTTTCATCTTTCTTATTTGAAAGCATGACATGTGCATGCATCCTTCCAACCATCCATTTATAAAACGTTCATCCTTTTTGAATTGCAAACTCTTCCTTGGGTTTACCCTTTTAAAACGTTGCCTTTCTAACTCTTATTCGTTTTGTTTTAATTTTCCATGCATGTATGTTTATCTCTGAAACAAGCTACTCTTTATGTTCCCTAACATGTCGGTTTGCAATCTTTAAAAATCAAATGTTTTGTTTTGGCTTAGCAGTCATGGTGTGATTCCAAAGTTTGTCCGTTTCTTATGCCAGTGCTTCGTGTAGCATAATACATATATATATATATATATATATATATATATATATATATATATATATATATATATGAAGCAACATCCCTTCGTGAACAATAAAAGTCGATGCCATGAAAAAAAAGAACGGTTGACGTTGAGATAGTAAAAAGGTTGATCCAAATTTTGTGGCAAAGGAACGGGTATAAGCACAGCGACCAACCTGTTCATAAATCAAAATGCATGTACTCTCTTCCTTATTTTAAAAATGCTGCCACCATAAAAAAGAAGAAGGAAAAGCTGCTCTCCTCACCGAACCCGACAAGCAGCTCGCCCCATCGTGCTCCACTCCGCCAAATCTCCACTATGCTACCAAACTCCGCCGAGCTTCCGCTTGCCTACGCCATATGAACCTAACCGCGAGCTCTCCGGTTCCTGAACCACTGCTCAGCTCCATCCAGATGCTGCCACTCCTTGCCTTGTCTGTTGCGTTCGCATCCTCTACAACCGTGAACCTCTCTGGCCAGTTGAGCCGAACCCGCGACTCCACCAAGCTCTGCACCTCCCGATTAGCCGCGAGCTCAGATCCTCCGCCCTAACCCAAAGCCGCACCATGAAACTTGCCTCCGACCTGACCCCCTTGCATGTGTATTGGTATGCAGACAGTCCAGTGTGTGTTCTCTTATGATGGTGTGTATATGCTTGGGAGTGAGTGCACGAATATTTGTGTATGTTCGCATGTATGGGCTTGAGTTGTTGTATGTTTGTGTGTATATGTGTGCGTATATTTTCATGTGTGCTTTTTGTGTACCATCCATGTGTGTATTTTATTGTGTTGGTGAGTGATTGTGTGAGCGTGAGTCCGTGGAGTTATGTGTATGTCTGAGGGCGTGCATCGTATAATATTTCCATATATATACATTTGTTGTTTTTAAATACATTGGTTTTGGAAAGATGTATGTATATATAAATATATTTTTGCCTGTTGCGTGAGGATTATATTTCAGTTGTGTGAGAAGTTTGTGTTGGCGTGATATTTTTATGTGGTGTATACTGGCGTGAATAGGCGCATGAGCTTGTGAGTGTATTTGCAAGTGTATTTGTGTGTGTATATATATAGATTTATGTGTATATATATAAAATTTTGGTGTGAAATTTTATTTACATGTAGTTTGAATTGCTTTGAAATATTTTTATTTTAAATGTTTATATATAGAATGATTTTGGGTGTGTTCACGGTGTGTGTTTAAATAGATATTTTATACTGATCTGCAATGAATTTTTAAATATACATATATGTTATATTTTGCTGTATATATCTCTATATACATAAAAAAATTGTTTTGAAAAATTATCGTGTTTATTTTATCTGGATTTGGTGTTGAGTTCGAACCCACTCCTACTGTCCCAAAACCCAATACCGTACCGATCCATTCCTCCTTTTGAAAATAAAATAAATATTGAGTGATCATCGAGTCGAATCTATTCTTAATCGTGCTTGGGAATCGTCGCTTATTTCAGTGTTTGTCCATCTTCTGTCTCCAATTCTGAGCAACGAAAGGTGAGTTTATCGCACACCTGACTTACATTTTTCATGGATGTTAGATCAATAATGAACCGTTATATGAAATGTATAGGATTGCTGATAGAAATTGTTTGATTTCATATATATATATATATATATATATATATATATATATATATATATGCACATTTCATATGCGACATGATATATTCATATAACATGTAGTTGCACTAATGATATATATGCTGTGATTGTTGGTGCCCCTAGTTTAGGAAAAATCACTAAGGTTGAAATGATACATACCCGAACGGACATTAGAATAGGGAAAAATCGTTATGGGTTGAAATGATATACTTGAGCGATTTTTACTGAATTTGGGATTGTGGGTTAAAATGATAGACTCGTTGAAATTTTATAAATTGCGGGTTGAAATGATAAATATCCGTATTACTTGACCATAGGGCAGAAAATTATATACGGACACCGTTGGTCGTGTTTTCGAAGTAAAATGATTTGGAAGTTGATTTTAACTTATAATTTTATAATTTAATTATATAAATATTTTAAAAACTTTTATATATTATATTATAGTAAATATTCCTTTTAAATCTATTTTATACTAATTTGAACTTATATATGCTTATAATCTATTTCTAATTTATTTTAGAATTTTATAAACTTATATATATATTTCCAAAATTATATTTTTCTTTATATATATTTTAAAAACTTTAATAATACACTAAGAGTTGAATAAGTTTAGGTTTCACGATTCGACTTTGAGGTTTAAGACATAAAATTTATATAATGATACTTGACTTAACATATGAACGGATATAAGAAATGAATTTGTTTTCGAATCGAAATAGACTTACGAGAGATGAACTTGAACGGTGAATTTGTTTTGAAATTGAATTTCCAAATAAAAGGAATGAATTTGATTATAAATCAACTGAATGTGAGTTTGAATTCGGTTTTTGAATTCTTATGAGAAATGATCTTAAATTGCGATTAATTTGAATTACAGCTGACATGAAATGAATTCGATTTTATAGTGATTGAATATGAATTGGAATATATATATAATATATACATATATATAGAATTGGTTTTATAAATTGTTTGGTTTGAATTGGGAAATTTGTGAAATTGATTTATAAGAATAATTTTAAATCTTATAAATTGTTGAATTGAATATAAGGTTTCAACTCAAATTTTTAGTAATGAATTTGATAGTTCGATTTGAGTATATTATATGATTTGATTTAATTTGAAACATAAGGTTTCGATGAAAATTATATAAACCAAATTTAAACTTAAGTGTTGGATTTTGAATCGACTTAAATGAATGCTTAAATGGTAAAACTAGATTTTATGAATTGTTCGAATAATGATTCGAATCGTATGACTTGAATATAATTCGTTAAATTTAAATATAAGTTTTGGATTTGAGTCGTTATATTGAATTCTAACCAAATGTTAAATTTTATGAATCGATATAAATGAATTCTTTTAAAGGTGGATTCGAATGGTTTGAACTGTTGGAAATAAATATAAATCAAACCAAATATTCTCGAACTTAAATATTTTGTTTTGATTTAAACGATAACTGTGATCTTTAAGATATGATTGAATATAAGTCGATTTGAATTTAAAGTCGTTATATGAATATTTTCGAAATTGAATATAATCGAAATTAAATAGTATAGTATAAATTTATACTATATTTTGAGAATTTTTCGATATGTTTCTAAAATCAATTTGATTTAAGCGATTTAAGTTATCTTCAAATTTAAATATAATCGAAGATATTTAAATTTGATTTCAAATTCGAATACGGGATTTCAAATAAACTATTTTATAAAGTGATTTATAAAATAATGATCACGGTGTGAAAAATGTAAATGGTTGGTTGTCAAAGAGACCGGGATCGGCTATTGCCATACTCTCTGCCAATACCGAAAACCACTTTAACAACTGTGTACGCGGTGGAGTTCCAGAATGAAGGGAATGATTTGGCGAATGACTCCATTTTATTTTATTTCATATTAATTACGAGACCCTGACTACCTTGAGTCAGCTTGATGTGGCTAAAACAGGAGCTATGCACGGACCAAGTGAGGTCATACCTCACTTCTTCGATATTATTTTATTACTGTTGATATTTGATTTGGGCCCTTTTGATTATGGGAGTGTGTATCGAGGTGGGCGGTAGTAGCTACTATGCATTACTACCAGTCCGGCTCTGCAAACGGTGAATCCACCCTGGCATTCCTTGTGTGCCTTGTCACATGCCTTATACGAGCCTACTACGATTTTGTTTTGTACTGTTTTATATGGAGTGCCCTCTGATCAACCTCTAGTTTACGGAGGAATTACGGTACTGTATATACTATGGGAATATATAAACGGTGTAAAGGTAACTTGGTAATCCCGCTTACGCTATTTTGATATTTTACTTTACTGATAGACACTATTATATATAGCGTATAATACTATATGGTATTATTTTGACGGATCCTTAGAGGATGGTGATCCCAAACATCCTCTAAGTTATTGATTGCATTTCACCGAAAATTTCATTTGAGTTGATTTACTTCCATGAGAATGTCAGTCCTGATCCGAGTTGTTTTGTTATGCATTATTGCTCGGGTCAGATCGAGTATTCCAGTTTCGAGATTCATCTTTGGAGTTTGGAGCTTATGTTGGATTTTTCTCACCGATTCTACCCGTTGATCAGCTGTTCAATCATACTGTTATTTCTGTCATTCTGTTTCAAGCTGTTATTATTTATTTATTAGACTTCCGCTGTGTAAATTCTGTTGTAAAATTTTATTTAGTAGCTTCATGAACTACTATTGTATTTTTCCGCTGTGAGATATTGTATTGCTTTGTATCTGTATCTATGATCTGCGATTCTGTGATTTATTCTATTTACCTCATAAGCTAATAACAATCTGTTGTTTTGGACGTTTTGAGTTGACATGTTTTGTCGATTCGGCACGGTCAAAATGGCGGGTCGTGTGATGTTACGGGCATCAAATAAACCCGAGATTAATCATTAAAATGAATTAAGAAAGTAGGTTGAAATGATAAATGCTATGACCCTGATTTGGATTGAAATGATAAATATCCTTTCCCAAAATACTAAAAATTAAATTTTAAGTATTACATGGCCATAGGATAGAAAATTATATACGGATACCGGTTAGTTAAATAAAAATTGTTTTAACCTTGAATTTTGAAATTTTGTTTTAAAGAAAATAAATGATATTATTAATCGAATTTCTTTAAATTTGAACTTCTAGCTTTAATGTGATAGCCCGTGACTTCCCCGGTAAGGAAAGCCCGGATTACCTTGAGAACATGACAAAATAGAACGCAGACGGAAGAACATTTCATTGTTATTACAACAATTCCATCAGATACAAGAATATACAGAGTATAAATGAATAGATTACATTCGATAAATATCAGATATTACAATAAGTTACATATCAGCGGAAAATAATACAACACACAACTAAAAGTAATACACGGATACAGAGCTTTCTGAGTATCGTTCCAGCTGTAAATCAGGATCCTGTGAATATAAATCTGCAAAACTAAAACTACTAGCTGCCCGTGTAGAAAATAGGGGCACCCAGAGTTTAGGTTAAAACAATAAACTCCAGGTCAGTCAAGTGACTGGTGTGAGAACTAAAACAGTTATTAATCTTTATTTTAAAGTTCGGTAAATCAAGGGACCACGCCGCATAACACAGAACGGGTTTCCTTCCAAGAATACCAGTGCATAAAACAAACAGCGCAATGCTAAATAAAGAAAAATGAAGCTATTATAAGACCCAGGTCCCATCACACAATGCAACACAAGCCGGAGGATAGAGTTTTTACTTCATAATAGCCAAAGCATGCTTGATACGTAAAAACACATTATTTGATACTATAATAAATGTATAGTGTCAAAACAATTTCAATCATAAATATCAATCATAGACGGCATAAGTGCCCCATCCTACTATGTCGCCATACTAGGCTCTACAAATAAAACCGAAATATCACGTATTGGAAATTGGATTTACGTCATGAGTCGAGGCAAGGGGCAAGCTCATCTCCGATTCGAGACACTCTAGCAAATGTCCCAGGACCCCACTATGATCCTTGGAACTTCAGTGCTCGTCCTCACCTAACTTTGGAGGATTAGTTATTCCTGAACACACGTTTCCCGGTCCTAATAGACCTATATCCGAGGCACCTCGCATCTCAACAACCACACAGGTGAAAAGTATATAAATGTCAGCCAGTTTAAGCACTGACACCACCACTAGCTGGAAAGAAACGTCGTGCTCTCCCTGCAGTCACTATCCCGTTTTTGACTCATACCGAGTTGTGAGGCTCGCGAATTCACGTTATACACAAAGCTGCGCCACACAGGCCGTGCTTTGATCATCAACCACAAGACTTTGCTTTTCAATAGAAGCCTTGATCATCTACCACTTAGGCGTGCCACACTATCAATTCATGCCATGCGACTGATGTCCATCGATATACAACCTCTGAGCTCGTAGGTCTCAGAGAAGGGCGTTAAGCAAGAGAATAAATTCTCCGCCGCCAAATAGATGTATATTTAATAGAGATCAATCAACAAAGAATAAAATCTAATGTCAGACACACAGTCCATTTACAAGTTCGTTCTGGGTCTGAACGAAACCGGAAGCACTTTCCTCGCATATCCATCGATCTCCAAGTACGTCTGGACGACCACCAACTGATTCCCTCATCTTGGGTGTACAGCCCAATCAAGATCATCAGTAATCACCCAAACGATGTGAAGACTTCCGGTCTTCAACCACCCTCTTCATCTTCGACTTATCGTCGAATCGGTTATTCAGAATGGGTATAAACCCGACCTTTCCGAATAACCCACGTATATAATAAACACGTGTTACACAAACACAACATACGCCTCATTCCAATTCATAATATTCTTTTATTAAAATTTTCACATCATTAGGGAATAAGTTCCCATTAATTTTATCAAAGATGAATTCTTCTAAATTTATTCTTTAATCTTCCTTTGGATAACATTTCAAACCATATTATGGTTTTCCAAACTAGTCGGGATTAGCGAACCACACCGAAGTAATTATTTATTTTATTTCCCAATCCCAACCTATTCATCCCCTTGGAGCAAAACTGGTAATACTCCATATCTAACACTACGGTGTTATCAGTAAAATCAATTACCATTTCACGTTCAAATCTAATTAAAGATTTAACCATCGCTCTAGAGCAAAACTGGTGATACTCCATTCTCGATCACTTTCCAAATTTGATAATTTAAATTATCAATTCACATTTCAATTTAACTACAGATTCATTAAAACTCCACTTAGTTTTAATCTTCTCAAAAATCAATATCCTGTCTTTAACTGGGTTAAAGAACCAATGTCACCAAAAACACGATTCACGACAAACCCAAATCACATTTGATATTAAATACAAGGCTCTGAATAGAAAATATACCGGCTTATATTCAATATCAAATTCTGAAACCAACAAATATCATATTGGAAATAACGATATAAATATATCTTTCAAATTCCCATAACAATATCTGTATAATCACAGAATCCAACATCGAAATATTCCAAAGGCAATTTCGATTCAAACCCACTTCCACTTTATATATATTGGAAATTCTGGTTATTTTCAAAACCAATTCAAATTCAATTTATTTATTTCAAAAATAAATTGATTTTAATTCTAGTTCAAAACTGGTTCATTTCGATAAAAATCTATTTTTATCCTTTCAAATGTGGAATTTTTCATCCCAGTTCTTTCCAATTCACATATTATGATTTTACACAAATTATTGATATTTTTAATAATTTTATCAAGGCCCGTACAGTCGATTTCCATCAACGGCCATCGAACTGCACTTACAACGACCTTTTCCAAATTTGATTTGGACATAATTCCAAATCCAACCGTTAGATTTCAAATTTCTAATATTCATTGGAAATCTCTTTTCGATACGAACCCAACGGTTCCAGTTTTAGGAGAATCCGACGGTCGGATCTCCCGCAACATCAATTCGAAATCAATGGTCGAAATTTGCGAACTACCGCGGCGCGGCGCGTTCTATTCAGGCCATTATATACATATAATACATATATTATAAATTTCGTCGATTTCCTTTTAAAACTTATTTTATAAATCGTTTTAAATTCGTTTTCAAAATCATTTCAACTTTATATTCAATTACAAATCAAAATTGAATATTTCATATCATTACTATATAAATGATAATATTTTCAAAACATTATATTTTGAAATCACTACCTTTTCTATATTCATTATAAAAACGAATATAATCGATATAAATATCGTTCACGTTAAAATGGCGCTTCTCTAATCAACACGGCTTTATATATTTCTATAAATTCGTTATTCTATTCAACAAATGAATATATATTCTATTCAACACATGAATCTATATTTCTTTCAACACATGACTAATCTCAACACATGAGTACTGTCAACACATGACTATTTTTGTTATGTAATATATTTTATAAAATTGTGGTATCTATCGTTTGATTTTTAATCAGATTCCAACCGTAAAGTAGTTTCTAATCTTAAATATGATAAAGATGTAAATTTTATTGTTAAAATATTTTACTCAACACATGAATAGTTTCAACACATGAATATTCTCAACACATGAGCGTCGTCAACACATGACTATTTTTATATTCTAATATTCTTTATTTTCCAATTGGAATGAGGCCCAATCAATTACCATATAATATTAATTATATGGATTCCATACAACACATGTATTTAATAGCAACGATAAACAATCAAACATCATCCAAAGTGTACCACAACACTGCTTAAGCATCAAATATAAATAATTAACGCTTACACAGCCTGTCGACCAATCGATCGACATACAATTAAATAATTGGGATTAGTGTACACCAAATATCATCCCAACACCCGTGTGGGGTTTCAAATCAACAAACACTGAATATTTTTTGTGTGCAGTTGGGCGATGTGTAAAATTTATCGTCCCAATCAATATCCTTCAAATAGGTGTACATAAACAAACCGTCCGGTTTGTAAATGAATATTTATTTATTCACATTTCCGTTAAAAATTAATTTTTTAACGATAATTAATTTATTTCAACACATGAATATTTATTTTTCAATCATTCCACAACACAATAAATTTTCACAACACATCAATCAAACAAACAAGCCGTCCATGGTCTGTGGACGACGGGTGTCGGGTGCTACTAAGCACCGTCTGCATCCTAATATATATTATAACTAGAAAATGAAATTTAAAGTGAGAAGTTCTTACACAAGCTAAACCACACTCCACGACTCTTCTTATGTAGGAAATCTTCGCCGTGCTCGCCTTTTGTCACTTGCGTCATCCGTGTACGCTACATATATAAAAATCACATTTTTATATTCTCCAGTATATGAAAATCATATTTTATAATCTCTACTATATAAAAATCATATTTTTATTTGAACAAGAATTATATCTTTACTTCTTTATACAATGAAAAATCACTTCTTTATACATGCAAAAATCACACCTTTATACACTGAAAAATCACTGCTTCATTATCATAAAAATCTATTTTTTATCATGTTAAAAATTCAATCCTCATTATCATAAAAATCGGGTTTTTATCACTTCATATTCATATTAAAAATCGGATTTTTATCACTTCATCTTCAAATTAAAAATCCTACCTTTGTTCAAATTAAAAATCCTATCTTTGTTCAAATTAAAAATCCTATCTTTGTTTAAATAATTAGTTTTTATTTCTAACAAAAATCAGAGAAAAGAAGAAAGAAAAAGAATGAAAAATGATAAAACAATTAAATAAAGCTTACAGCGTGGGGGGGGGCCTCGTTGGTGGTCATCTGAGATGGGGGAGGGTACTGCTGCGTCGGAGAGTGCCTCACGGTGGCGGAGGCAGTGGGCGGTTTGGGTTTCGGGGTGAAGTGGAGGAGGGCGCGGCGAGTTTTGGAAGGGGAGGGCGAAGTTGGGTGCGTAGGGGGGCGACGCCTAGGGCTCCGCCCTGGTGGCGGCGCGCGACGGCGCCGCTGGGAGGAGCGCGGCTCCTTCCCCTTCCTACTCTTTTTTTTATTTTTTTCTTTGAACGATTTGAAGAAATAGGGGGGGCCTGAGAGAAAGTAAGGGGTAGAGGAGAGAGATTTTATTTTATTTAATTATTTATTTTCAAAAAGGCACTTTTTCATTCGACCTCAAAACGAGGCCCACCGCCTGTTGTCCATAGCTAATTACCCCCATTTCGAACACAATGGGATATGTACCGTAAGCTGATTCGACTGTTTCGACCAGTTTTCGTCAAAATCAACATATAACTCTATATATTAAATTTGAACGCGCATTTCAATTTACTGGGGTCACATACTCACTCGAAAAATTCCAGAAAAATATTTTCTAGCTTCGTATTGACGATATGGTCCTAACAAAACTAGTTTCGTCAAATTCTGAGACCGCTTGAAAAATGGTCGCTTTCCAGTCGATTAAAATTAACTAAAACTGGTCAAACGTGTTTTCCTTTGCCACGCTCACATATTGATTCGAAAAATTATGAAATTTGAAACCTAGCAATAACTTGACATCACGGATCCAACAAAAGTGATTTCGTCGAAATCCGAGGTCATTTGTAAAATTCTCATTGTTAAGGCCCTGAATTCCATAGCGACTATTTAGAATTTTCAAATGGACATATCTTTTTATCCCCGCTATGAAATTTTGATTTTTCGGATTCCTTGGAAAGATATTCACAAATAGATTCTAATATTTTTGGTTTTGTTAAAATCCGGTTTATTTTGCACCTGGTACATTCAATTGAAATTTGAAATCGAATTATCGAACTACCGCGCCAATTTCAATTCCTTTTATAATTATAAATATTTATATTCTAACGACGACGTATATAAACATATACGTTCGAATTCTATTCAAAATAAATTTCTCGTCGATATTATTTAAAATAAATCATTTTAAATGTTCAAAATTCACTAAAATCGCCAAAATAAAATTTTTAAATTGGCTCGCATTTCCTGGTTGTTACAATCTCCCCCACTTAAAACTTTTCGTCCCCAAAAAGGAACAAAGCCGAAAGTTGTTTAACTAATCAACTCAACTTCCAGTATTTTCTATACGGCATAAGTTCTTCAACTTTTCAACTTCTAAGAATTTTTCAAATTTTTCAAAAATTTGGCTAACGCCTTAAATTTTCGAAAAATTTCGCCATAACCTCCCCTGCACCGGGGACTTTGGGATATTTCATATAGCCTCCCATGGCCTTCTTCAATCAAAAAGAAAAAGAAAAAGCCAAGCGGCTCATAAAATCATCATCACCCAAACAAAACAATAAATTATGGTAAACATGTACCTATTTGTCAGGCAAACAATTTTATTTCTCTGCTCTAGCCTCCTTTCTATGACCTGTTCAATGTAAGTACATGTGCATATATGCAAATGCAACCAATTTTCAATATAACTCAATATTCGGTTCAATTAGGCTAAACGGTTCAAATTTCAAACAAATAACCAAACAACTCAATCAACAATCAATTAGTTGATTATCGTTTCAAATTCATAATTTTGATACATATACAGAAAATCATGTTTTTGATGCCAAATCACAACAATGTATTCTAGCTATTTTTCGGTTCTCACACCAGTCTAATGGAAATATATAGAAATCACACCTTCGTCACTCGAATATAAATACTGATGATGTCATGACAATTATCAGTACCATCCCCGGGCGACTAGAATGTGATTCTATATCTATCCAGTATATTAAAACTTCGAATATACGTTCATGACGCGTATATGCAAAACCTTTATATATTGGATTGTCCAAATTCAATATAAATAAATATTCAAATACGTATAAAACGATTTAAATTTCAAAACAAAATTTGTTTTATTTTAAAAACATACTCTTCACACTCGTTTAGGATACTACTGATCCTATCTCTAACGAGTCATTCTAACTGGATATTACAAATCCAATATCTGATGGATTCTTTCGTTTGGTTCTAATGTGTCTTGTTCTCGAGCTCTGTAAACCAAAGCTCTGATACCAACTGTGATAGCCCGTGACCTCCCCGGTAAGGAAAGCCCGAATTACCTTGAGAACACGACAAAATAGAATGCAGACGGTAGAACATTTCATTGTTATTACAACAATTCCATCAGATACAAGAATATACAGAGTATAAATGAATAAATTACATTCGATAAATATTAGAGATTACAATAAGTTACATATCAGCGGAAAATAATACAACACACAGCTAAAAGTAATACACGGATACAAAGCTTTCCGAGTATCATTCCAGCTGTAAATCAGGATCCTGTGAATATAAATCTGCAAAACCAAAACTACTAGCTGCCCATGTAGAAAATAGGGGCACCCAGAGTTTAGGTTAGAACAATAAACTCCAGGTCAGTCATGTGACCGGTGTGAGAACTAAAACAATTATTAATCTTTATTTTAAAGTTCGGTAAATCAAGGGACCATGCCGCATAACACGGAACGGGTTTCCTCCCAAGAATACCAGTGCATAAAACAAACAGCGCAATGCTAAATAAAGAAAAATGAAGCTATTATAAGACCCAGGTCCCATCACACAATGCAACGCAAGCCGGAAGATAGGGTTTTTACCTTATAATAGCCAAAGCATGCTTGATACGTAAAAACACATTATTTGATACTATAATAAATGTATAGTGTCAAAACAATTTCAATCATAAATATCAATCATAGATGGCATAAGTGCCTCATCCCACTATGTCGCCATACTAGGCACTGCAAATAAAACTGAAATACCGCGTATTGGAAATTGGATTTCCGTCATGAGTCGAGGCAAGGGGCAAGCTCCTCTCTGATTCGAGACACTCTAGCAAATGTCCCAGGACCCCACTATGATCCTTGGATCTTCAGGGCCGGTCCTCACCTAACTTTGGAGGATTAGTTATTCCTGAACACACGTTTCCCGGTCCTAACAGACCTATATCTGAGGCGCCTCGCATTCCAACAACCACACAGGTGAAAAGTATATAAATGTCAGCCAGTTTAAGCATTAACACCAACACTAGCTAGAAAGAAACGTCGTGCTCTCCCTGTAGTCACTATCCCGTTTTTGACTCATACTGAGGTGTGAGGCTCGCGAATTCACGTTATACACAAAGCTGTGCCACACAGGCCGTGCTTTGATCATCAACCACAAGACTTTGCTTTTCAACAGAAGCCTTGATCATCTGCCACTTAGGCGTGCCACACTAGCAATTCATGCCATGCGACTGATGTCCATCGATATACAACCTCTGAGCTCGTAGGTCTCAGAGAAGGGCGTTAAGCAAGAGAATAAATTCTCCGCCGCCAAACAGATGTATATCTAATAGAGATCAATCAACACAGAATAAAATCCAATGTCGGACACATAGTCCATTTACAAGTTCGTTACGGGTCTGAACGAAACCGGAGGCACTTTCCTCGCATATCCATCGATCTCCAAGTACGTCTGGACGACCACCAATTGATTCCCTCGTCTTGGGTGTACAGCCCAATCAAGATCATCAGTAATCACCCAAACGATGTGAAGACTTCCGGTCTTCAACCACCGTCTTCATCTTCGACTTATCGTCGAATTGGTTATTCAGAATGGGTATAAACCCGGCCTTTCTAAATAACCCACGTATATAATAAACACGTGTTACACAAACACAACATACGCCTCATTCCAATTCAGAATATTCTTTTATTCAAATTTTCACATCATTAGGGAATAGGTTCCCATTAATTTTATCAAAGATGAATTCTTCTAAATTTATTCTTTAATCTTCCTTTGGATACCATTTCAAACCATATTATGGTTTTCCAAACTAGTCGGGATTAGCGAACCACACCGAAGTAATTATTTATTTTATTTCCCAATCCCAACCTATTCATCCCTTGGAGAAAAACTGGTAATACCCCATATCTAACACCACAGTGTTATCGGTAAAATCAATTACCATTTCACGTTCAAATCTAATTAAAGATTTAACTATCGCTTTGGAGCAAAACTGGTGATACTCCATTCTCGATCACTTTCCAAATTTGATAATTTAAATTATCAATTCACATTTCAATTTAACTACAGATTCATTAAAACTCCACTTAGTTTAAATCTTCTCAAAATTCAATATCTTGTCTTTAACTGGGTTAAAGAACCAATGTCACCTAAAACATGATTCACGACAAACCCAAATCACATTTTATATTAAATACAAGGCTCTGAATAGAAAATATACCAGCTTATATTCAATATCAAATTCTGAAACCAACAAATATCATATTGGAAATAACGATATAAATATATCTTTCAAATTCCCATAACAATATTTCTATAATCACGGAATCCAACATCGAAATATTCCAAAGACAATTTCGATTCAAACCCACTTCCACTTTATATATATTGGAAATTCTGGTTATTTTCAAAACCAATTCAAATTCAATTTATTTATTTCAAAATAAATTGATTTTAATTCTAGTTCAAAACTAGTTCATTTCGATAAAAATCTATTTTTATCCTTTCAAATGTGGAATTTTTCATCCCAGTTCTTTCCAATTCACATATTATGATTTTACACAAATTATTGATATTTTTAATAATTTTATCAAGGCCCGTACAGTCGATTTCCATCAACGGCCATCGAACTGCACTTACAACGACCTTTTCCAAATTTGATTTGGACATAATTCCAAATCCAACCGTTAGATTTCAAATTTCTAATATTCATTGGAAAGCTCTTTTCGATACGAACCCAACGGTTCCGGTTTTAGGAGAATCCGACGGTCGGATCTCCCGCAACGTCAATTCGAAGTCAATGGTCGAAATTCGCGAACTGCCGCGGCGCGGCGCGTTCTATTCAGGCCATCACATATAATATATATATATATATATATATATATATATATATATATATATATTATATTTCATCGATTTCCTTTTAAAACGTATTTTATAAATCGTTTTAAATTCGTTTTCAAAATCATTTCAACTCTATATTCAATTACAAAACAAAATTGAATATTTCATATCATTACTATATAAATGATAATATTTTCAAAACATTATATTTTGAAATCACTACCTTTTCTATATTCATTATAAAAACGAATATAATCGATATAAATTTCATTCGCGTCAAATTGGCGCATCTCTAATCAACACGGCTTTATATATTTCTATAAATTTGTTATTCTATTCAACAAATGAATATATATTCTATTCAACACATGAATCTATATTTCTTTCAACACATGACTAATCTCAACACATGAGTACTGTCAACACATGACTATTTTTGTTATTAATATATTTTATAAAATTATGGTATCTATCGTTTGATTTTTAATCAGATTCCAACCGTAAAGTAGTTTCTAATCTTAAATATGATAAAGATGTAAATTTTGTTGTTAAAATATTTTACTCAACACAGGAATAGTTTCAACACATGAATATTCTCAACACATGAGCGTCGTCAACACATGACTATTTTTATATTCTAATATTCTTTATTTCCCAATTGGAATGAGGCCCAGTCAATTACCATATAATGTTAATTATATGGATTCCATACAACACATGTATTTAATAGCAACGATAAACAATCAACCATCATTCAAAGTGCACCACAAACTGCATAAGCATCAAATATAAATAATTAACGCTTACAAGGCCTGTCGACCAATCGATCGACAAACAATTAAATAATTAGGATTAGTGTACGCTAAATATCATCCCAACACCCGTGTGGGGTTTCAAATCAACAAACGCTAAATATTATTTGTGCAGTTGGGCGATGTGTAAAATTTATCGTCCCAATCAATATCCTTCAAATAGGTGTACATAAACAAACCGTCCGGTTTGTAAATGAATATTTATTTATTCACATTCCCATTAAAAATTATATTTTTAACGATAATTTATTTATTTCAACACATGAATATTTATTTTTCAATCATTCCATAACACAATCAATTTTCACAACACATCAATCAAACAAACAAGCCGTCCATGGTGTGTGGACGACGGGTGTCGGGTGCTACTAAGCACCGTCTGCATCCTAGTATATATTATAACTAGAAAACGAAATTTAAAGTGAGAAGTTCTCACACAAGCTAAACCACACTCTATGACTCTTCTTATGTAGGAAATCTTCGCCGTGCTCGCCTTTTGTCACTTGCGTCATCCGTGTACGCTACATATATAAAAATCACATTTTTATATTATCCAGTATATGAAAATCATATTTTATAATCTCTACTATATAAAAATCATATTTTTACTTGAACAAGAATTATATCTTTACTTCTTTATACGATGAAAAATCACTTCTTTATACATGCAAAAATCATACCTTTATACACTGAAAAATCACTTCTTCATTATCATAAAAATATAATTTTTATCAAGTTAAAAATCAATCCTCGTTATCATAAAAATAGGGTTTTGAACACTTCATCTTCATATTAAAAATCGGATTTTTATCACTTCATCTTCAAATTAAAAATCCTACTTTTGTTCAAATTAAAAATCCTATCTTTGTTCAAATTAAAAATCCTATCTTTGTTTAAATAATCAGTTTTTATTTCTAATAAAAATCAGAGAAAAGAAGAAAGAAAAAGAATGAAAATTGATAAAACAATTAAATAAAGCTTACAGCGTGAGGGGGGGGCCTCGTTGGTGGTCATCTGAGATGGGGGAGGGTGCTGCTGCGTCGGAGAGTGGCTCATGGTGGCGGAGGCAGTGGGAGGTTTGGGCTTCAGGGGTGAAGTGGAGGAGGGCGCGACGAGTTTTGGAAGAGGAGGGCGAAGTCGGGTGCGCAGGGGGGCGACGCCTAGTGCTGAGGGAGGAGGGCTCCGCCCTAATGGCGGCGCGCGGCGGCGCTGCTAGGAGGAGCGCGGCTCCTCCCCCTTCCTTCTCTTTTTTTATTTTATTTTTTTCTTTGAATGATTTGAAGAAACAGGGGGGGCCTAAGAGAAAGTAAGGGGTAGAGGAGAGATTTTATTTTATTTAATTATTTATTTTCAAAAAGGTACTTTTTCATTCGACCTCTAAATGAGGCCCACCGCCTGTCGTCCATAGCTAATTACCCCCATTCTGAACACAATGGGATATGTACCGTAAGCTAATTCGACTGTTTCGACCAGTTTTCGTCAAAATCAACATATAACTCTATATATTGAATTTGAACGCGCATTTCAATTTACTGGGGTCACATACTCACTCGAAAAATTCCAGAAAAATATTTTCTAGCTTCGTATTGATGATATGGTCCTAACAAAACTAGTTTCGTCAAATTCTGAGACCGTTTGAAAAATGGCCATTTTCCAGTCGATTAAAATCAACTAAAACTGGTCAAACGCGTTTTCCTTTGCCACGCTCACATATTGATTCGAAAAATTATGAAATTTGAAAAATAGCAATAACTTGACATCACGGATCCAACAAAAGTGGTTTCGTCCAAATCCGAGGTCATTTGCAAAATTCCCATTTTTAAGGGCCTGAATTCCATAGCAACTATTCAGAATTTTCAACTGGATATATCTTTTTATCCCTGCTATGAAATTTTGATTTTTCGTATTCGTTGGAAAGATATTCACAAATAGATTCTAATATTTTTGGCTTCGTTAAAATCCGGTTTATTTTGCACCCGGCACATTCAATTGAAATTTGAAATCGAATTATCGAACTACCACGCCAATTTCATTTCCTTTTATAATTATAAATAAAATATTTATATTCTAACGACGACGTATATAAATATATACGTTCGAATTCTATTCAAAATAAATTTCTCGTCGATATTATTCAAAATAAATAATTTTAAATGTTCAAAATTCTCTAAAATCGCCAAAATAAAATTTTTAAATTGGCTCGCATTTCCGGGTTGTTACATTTAAAATTTAAATTTTTAAAGAATTCGTAAATGTGGATAACTGAAGTTAAACTGAATTGAATATGAACTAAATTTATCAAAATTGAATTGTTTATCCACCTTTGATATTTACTTTAAATTAACCTGATTTGTAGTAATAATTGAACAGTGAACTCAAGATTTTTATAAACGAATAATTCAAAGTGAGAATTATAACTGAAATTTAATTATTACATCAAATAATTAAATAGAATTGTCTGAAAACGAACTATTGAATCAAATTGAAATATTCCCCAAATCCTTTTTGAATTAAGATATCGAAACTTAGTCGATTGATTTGAAACTGAAATATGATATCCTCTTTGGTTAAATTTTAAAGAAACGATTCTAAATCCAATTATATTATTTTTAAATCATTTTATAAACTATTTTATTTTTATAATAATAATTTTCTTTATAAACTATTTACCATATAACTATTTTATTTTATTATTTATTTTTAATTAACTATTTATTTTAAATTAACTATCTTAATATTTAACTATTTATTTTATAAGCTATTTTAATATTTAACTGTAGATTTTACTAAATCTGAAAATTCTATTCTTAAATATAAATTATTTGTTTTCAAACTATTTTAATTATATATCTAAACTATTTTAAATATATTTTAACTATTTTAATATTCAAATTATTTTAAAGTTGGAATTGTTTCAAGATTTTAAATTGCTTTAAGTGGAGATTTTATTATGAATAATATTCTAACTTGAATATTGAAATGACTTTTAAGAAAATCTGGTATTTTGATATGAAGTACGAACCATTTGAAATGTAAAAGAACTGACCGGTGTGAAAAATGCAAACGTTAGGTTGATAAAGAGTCTGGGATCGGATATTGTTATACTCTCTGCCAATACCGAAAACCACTTTAACAATAGAGTTCCAGAATGAAGTAGGTTGATTTGAAGGCGATTACTGGATTTGAAGAAAGAGAATGATAATGGATATCCTTGACCTTCAGATCAAAATTAAAATGACTAAAACAGGGCTATACCGTGACCAAGTGGAGTTAGCTACCTCCATCGGCAACACTTCTTCCTTTATTACTATAGTCCCTCAGTTTGATTAATTTGATTTGATGCACATCCGTGATTTGGGAGTGTTGTCCGAGGTGGGTGGTTGTTACGGCTATGTGTTACCAACAGTCCGGTCATGCAACTAGTATGTTCCTACTCTGGGCATTCCTCATGTGGCTTGCCATATTATCCTGATCGAGCCCCCTACGACTTTGATTTGTACCGTACCTATGGAGTGCCCTATGATAGTCACTACATACTGTGGACTTTACAATATCTGTATAGACTACGGTATTATAAGCGGTGATAGGGTAAAAATGTAATCCCGCTTAAGCTATTTTAATATTTTATATTTAAACATAGACATTATTATAATAGTATATTGTATTATATAGTATCTAGTTTAACGGATCCTTAGGAGATGGAAATTCCCATAACTTCTCTTAAGTTATTGCACTCATATTATCGCATGAATTTGATTTAATTAATATGAGAATATTTTAGTTCTGATCCGAGTATTTTTGTCTTTTCATTTGTGCTTCGGTCAGCCTGAATTTTCAGCTAATGAAGACACAGTTATGAAGATGGAGCCTGACTGACATATTCTTTATATTATTCCGCTACATATATTGGTATGTTGTATGTTAATTAACTCTGATAATCGTTGTAAATGTAAAATCAAATGTTTGTTTTAACGGCTTCATGAACTGTTATTTAATTATTATATTTTGTCCTTCCACTGTGAGACTCTGTGTTTGTTTTTCTTCTTCTCTTCTTTTTCTTATATAAATCCCAATAACTATATGTATTTTGATTTGTTTAAGTCGACATTGAGGATCGTTGTCGATTTGAACGGTCAAAAATCGCGGATGTTACATTTGATATCAGAGCTTTGGTTTAACGAAAACCTTGGCTCTTTTGGGATTAACTCATTATAGATAGGGTAGTAATACCCTAAAATGAGTCTAAGTGTATATGAGAGAGTGTACTTGTAATTTTGATATAAAAATGGTTTTGAATTGTGTTAATTTATTTTGTTGAGTATTTATGAATTCTGGTCGGTATTAGGGACGCCACGGCATCGATAGGGATTTCTAAACACTCGAATAGGTCTTATTGACATAATACTGTTTTTAATTATATTTTTCTATATATAAAGAATTATTTGAAAATATATGAAATTTTGATTTTGTTGATGATAATATAAAATTTTCATCATTTATTACTCGATTAATCAGTAATTTAAAAACTATTGGTTATTGAATGGTTTAGAAATAAATATTGAAAATATGTTGATAATGAAATATTGAAAATTAATTCAGTAATGAAATAAGAAATTAAATATGAATTTGAGAATTTAATTTCAGGAGGTTTTGTAATATTGATTTAAAAGTGGTTTTGAAATAATATATTTTAAAAAGTTGTTTCATATAGAAATTGTTTTCAAATGATATATTTTCCCCTTGATTTTGGAAAATGATCTCGGTAATGAGTGCACCCATTATCAACATTATTTTCAAGAGACTAAGTGGGAAGAGACCACTTAGAATTTTTATACTTTCCATAGAAATTTAGATTTCATTTAATTTTTTAAATTATGGTTTGATATAAAGATTATATATATATATATATATATATATAATTTTAGAGTTGATTTGGAAACGAACCCAAAGTTGGAATTTTTAAGTTCTTGAATATTTAATGAATTCCAAATGCTTGAAATGAACTAAAATTGAAATTATAGAAATTTCTGAATTATATAATAAGAAAATGAATCCAAGAGAGTTATAATTAAAATAAAACCCTTTGTAGTTGAAATAATGAATTGAAAATAAATTGAACTATTGAACTTGTATAAAAATCGAACACTTCCATAGCATATATATAACTTACCAATTAATTAAAAGTTAACATGTTATAGGATTAAAATTGGATAATATACAAGTACTGGTATGAATCATGAATGCTGAAAAAAAACAAATTGATGGTTTACATATACGAATGAAACTCAAATTATGAAATAAATTATGTATACTTAGTTATGTTTGAAATTAAATTCAATATCTAATGCAAATAACCCATGTCAATGAAATGAGCTAATGAAGTGAATTAATTGGTTATGAATTTAATTGTATTGATATTGATGGTTAGGTATTCGACGATTTAAGATAATCGATATTACCAGGTCGAAAATAAATGTTTAACTTGTTTTGAGAAAATAAAGCGAACTGGTATATAAATTATAAATTTAAACGAAGATTGAACGAATTAATTAAATTTAATTAAGACGAGCTCGTCGCGAAGCTGCAGTTCGTAATTTTCCGAATTAAAGTTTGAATGAATGTATAGGATCCAAAATAATTTGGAATTCTTTGAAATAAGAATCCTTCAGATCTGTTTGAATATAGTTTTCTAATGAAAGAGAAAATTTTAGATTTCGACTTGTAGATTTTAAGATATGTGTAATTCAAATTTCCAGAAAAATCGCGGTTTGGTAATTCATGATTCAAACCTTTTTTAAACTGAAATTAGTTATGTAAACAAATGGACGAGACAAGTTGAATAAAAATTTATATGGCTAAATATATAAAAATTGGCAATTTCTTACTACGCCTTTTCAAGGACGAAAGTTGTAAGTGGGGGAGAGTGTAACATCCCATAATTTCGCACAATTTGTTTATTTAATTGGAGATGAAATTGAGAAAAAATTAATTGATTACTAAATTTGAAATATTAAAATATTATTTATTATGGTAATATTCTGGAATCAGTTATATGCAAAGAGTACGATTGTCATTTCTCAAATATAGAATTATTAAATACTAAAATTGAATGTTTGGGTTATATGAAACTTTATATTTTCCAAACGCAAATTGAAATTATAACTGTACGTACGTTTTTAATTCTTTTAAATCCATTAATGGTCGAATTAAGATTTGATTGACAGTAAATGGGAAGCATTAGTAGCATTTAACAGTTAATGATCTCATTCTTTTTAAAACATATCTTATTGGAAAAGCCTTTGACACATTAGTAAATTATTCCACTAATTGATAGCGTAAAAGAAGAGAGAAAAATTTGTAAAGCCGCTAATTGCACGATGGTTCCTTTATATATATTATCCGTTCTATTTTTCTGTAAAACCATTTGTTATCTTCCTCAAACCTTTCTTCTCCGTGAGACTCCCTTCCAGGCAATCTTCGGATTTGCAAATTTACTTATATCTCTATCTAGTTTTATTTAATGTCCATTTCTGTCATCAGATCTACATTGCGCAAGTTATAAATTCATTGTCTCTTCCTTTGTTTTACTTCACCTTCAACCTTTTTTTTTTTCTCTTTTTCTTTTCGATATACCTTGATAACCCAATGCTGAACCCAAGCCCCATTGTTTCCCTTGTTAGTTTGAAAACCGAACTGTTGTTATTATAAAAAGAAATGTTTGCCTTAGAACTTTTACTGTAGCCTGTTGGTTTATACGTTAGTAGTAGTTGCATGCCTCCCAGTGTAGATCTTTCCCATGCGCCTTAAAAAAATACATATAAAAATGGACTTTTTTTAGTTTTTTTAAGCTTGTTGTAGCATGGAAATAACATCCTTCCCCATGCGTTAATACACGTACAATCATGGGTATAATTTTATATATAATTAGTGGAAGCAAGTTAAAAGATAGAAACATGTTGTACATGCATGTGATTTTTTGGGAAAAATAAAGAAAAATTATACCAGGTATTTCATATTTGCGTTTTGTATATACTAAAAAAGAGAGGACATTTTGCTGATTTGCTGGAACATATAATATTGGATAGGAATGTAAACTATATCCATACATTTTGTCAATGTGAGACCATTATTACAATATAAATGAAGTAGTAAGCATGAAAGGTTGTTGTGACATGTAACCTATAGGAATTATAAACTAGACATGCATAATTTGTTTAGTTGGGTTAGACTTCCATGAGCAAATAAAAAAAAAAAAAATTTTTGTGAAATAAAACTTCGCTATGTTTGTACTGGTCTTGACCATAATTTGTTTGTCCAGTTCATTGAAGTTTCTGTGTTGTTCATTTCTACGCCTCTCTGTTATCGTCTCTATTTCTATGCCACTGAAGGTGAGTTCAGCTCACACCTAACTAAAATATTCAATTGTTAGTTAAATTAAATTCACGTTATGATATGATTGCTTTGGTTGCTATTTGACCGTTTAAATTTATAATTCATGATAAATATGCATAGACAGTATAATTTAATTTAACTGTTGATATAAGTTGTACGGTTATAAATTAATTTCTTGTTTAAAAACCTTATACCTGATGACTAGTAAGTTGATATTATATTGAACTATTCAGATGTGTTGATTTTGATGTATGTCTTGAATTTATATATTTAATGTGTTAATATGTAATCCATCTTGTTATCAACATTGTTTTTATATGTTTTTTATTTTTGTTGATTAATCCCAACCATTACCCTAGATGTTACGGGCATCAAATAATCCCTGGATTAATCATTAAAATTAATTAAGAACGTAGGTTGAAATGATAAAAACGTATGACCCTGATTTGGATTGAAATGATATATATCCTTTCCTAAAATACTAAAAATTAAATTTCAAGTATTACTTGGCTATAAGATAGAAAATTATATACGGACACCGGTTGGTTAAATAAAAATTGTTTTAACCTTGAATTTTGAAATTTTGTTTCAAAGACAATAAATGATATTATTAATCGAATTTCTTTAAATTTGAACGTTGAGCTTTGAAATTTAAAATTTTAAAGAATTCGTAAATGTGGATGACACGACCCGAACTTCCCCATAATGGAAAGCCCGGATTGAGTTGAGAACATGAAAATTCAGAACACAAATAGAAGAACATTTCATTGCTTATTACAACAATTCCATCAGAATATAAGAATATAACAGAGTATGAATATATAATGTACATTCGACAAATATTAGAGATTTAAATTACGTTCAAATACATAGCAGCGGAAAAGCAATACAAAACACAACTGAAAGAAATACACGGATACAGAGCTTTCCGAGTATAGTTCTAGGTGTAAACTACGATCCTGTGAATATAATATCTGCAAAACCCAACTACTAGCTGCCCGTGTGGAAAATAGGGGCACCCAGAGTTTAGGTTAAAACAATAAACTCTAGGTCAGTCATGTGGCTGGTGTGAACTAAAACATTTATTTAAAACTTTACTTTAAATCAGATATATCAAGGGACCACGCCGTATAACACGGAACGGGTTTCCTCCTAAGAATATCAGTGCATATAACAAAACAACACAATGCTTTTTGGAAAAATGAAGCTATTATAAGACCAAGGTCCCATCATACAATGCAACGCAAGCTGGAGGATAAGATTTTCCCATATAATAGCCAAACATGCTTGGTATGTTTAAAACAAATCATTTGATACAATTATAAGTGCATAGTGTACAAAACAACTTCAAATATAAATGTATCAATCCTAGGCGGCATGGGTACCATATATCATGTCGCCAATACTAGGATTTACAATCAAAACTACAAAGTCACGTATTGGAAGTTGGATTTCCGTCTGTGAACCAAGGGAAGGGATCGTCCTTATCGAATTCGAGACGCTCTAGCCCGCGCCTCAGGATATAGCCGCAATTACACCTTGGATCATCAGGGCCGGTCCACATGGAGTGGATTAAAATGCCTGAACACTGCGTTTCCCTGCACTATGGGGAGTTAATATGGCCTGCATAAATACCATACTATCCATCGGCTCCGCAGAGACCGATATAACCGAGGCGCCTCGCTATCCATCATCCACATAAGTAAAACGCCTGGGAGTGTAACACTCAGACACCACTCTTAGCTTGAAGGAAACACATGCCCTTCTTGAAGTCCTCTCCCATTTCTAGTTCACACCGGGGTGCGAGGCTCGCGAATTAAAGCTACACAAACCTATGCTATATTAAAGCCGTGTTTTGATCATCGACCGCAGGACTCTGCTTTTCAACAGAAGCCTTGATCTTTTGCATCTGGGCATGCCACACAAGCAATTCACGTATGCAACCGATGTCTATCAATCACACAGAATGAAATCCAATGTCAGACGCACAGTCCATTTACAAGTTCGTTCTGGGTCTGAACGAAACCGGAGGCACCTTATTCCTTATCCCATATGTCCAATACAGGAGAGAGGCCCTTGCATATCCGGTCGAACTCCAAGTACGTCTAGACGATCACCACTTATTGCCTTGTCTTGGGTTTATAGCCCAATCAAGACATCCGTAGTCATCCAAACGATGTGAAGACCTCCGGTCTTCAACCACCATCTTCATCCTTGACACATCGTTGAATTAGTTATTCAGAATGGGATAAACCCGGTCTTTCTGAATAACTCGCATATATAATAAACAAGTGCTATAAAAACACAACATACGCCTCATTCCAATTCTGAATATTCTTTTATTTAAATATTCATATCCTTTGGGAAAGGTTCCCATTAATTTTATCAAAGATAAATTCTTTAAATTTATTCTTAAATCTTCTTTTGGATTTCAATTCAAACCAAATTATGGTTTATCCAAACTAGTCGGGATTAGCGAACCTTACCGAAGTAATCATTTGTTTAATTTCCCAGTCCCAACCTATTCATCCCATGAAGTAAAACTAGTAATACTTCATATCTAACACCACAGTGTTATCGGTAAAATTAATTACCATTTCACGTTCAAATCTAATTAAAAATTTAACTATCGCCTAGAGCAAAACTGGTGATACTCCATTCTCGATCATTTCTTGAATTTGATAATTTTAGTTATCAAATTCACCATTCAATCTATTTAAAAATTCATTAAAACTCTAATTCAGTTTTAATTTCCAACAATCATTACTTAGTGATTTTTCCAAAGTTAAGAAATTTATCTTATCTTTAACTGGATTAAAGAACTAATGTCATTTAAAACACAGTTCACAATAAACCCAAAATCACATTTCATTAACAATGGAAACTTCACGGAATACAGATCAATATATATATAATCGATATGAACTTCCATATCCAATCGATAATATAAATGGAATAACGACAAGGCCTTTTAAATTCCATATATATTAACAATCTTCCTCTACAGAAGCTCGCTTCGATTATTACCAAATCGAATTCCATTCTATTCCAATTGAAAACTTTACATTGGAAAACTTTACATTGGAAAATCTCCTTTAAATCTTAACAAAAAAATTATAAATTCCAAATCACATTTCACTATAAATCGGGTTAAAGAACAAATGTCATTAAAAACTAAGTTCATGATAAACCCAATTCACATTCCATTTTATCCCGATTATTAAATATAACTGGAAATTCTAATAATCTTAATTAAAAGATTTATTCTCTTCACATGGGGTTCAAGAACAGTGTTACTGAAGACACCATTCATGACAAAACCAAAATCACATTTGATATTAAATACAAGACTCTGAATAGAAAATATATCGTCTTATATTCAATATCAATATCTACAACAAACAAATATCGTATTGGAAATAATGATATAAATATATCTTCCAAATTTCAATAACAATATCTGTATAATCACGAAATCCAATATCAAAATATTACGAAGATAATTTCGATTCAAATCCATTTCCCATTTCATATATTGGAAATTCTGGTTATGTTTAAAACCATTTCAAATCCAATTCATTTTATTTAAAAATATTGGATTTATAATTCTAGTTCATAACTAGTTCATTTCGATAAAAAAATATTTTTATCCTTTAAAATATGGAGTTTTTCATCCTAATTCCTTCCAAATCATTTATTATGATTTTATACAAATTATTACAATTTTTAATAATTTTATCAAGGCCCGTACAGTCGATTTCCATAAACGGCCATCAAACTGCACTTACAACGACCTTTTCCAAATTTGATTTGGACATAATTCCAAATCCAACCATTAGATTTCAAATCTCTATTATTCGTTAGAAATCTCTTTTCGATACGAACTAAATAGTTCTAGTTTTAGGGGAATCCGATGGTCGAATCTCCCGTAATGTCCATTTGAAGTCAATGGTCGAAATTCGCGAACTGCCGCAGCGCAGCGTGTTTCATTCATACCATTATATTATATATATATAATATATATTTCGTCGATTTCCATTTAAAATGTAATTTATAAATCATTTTAAATTCGTTTTCAAAACGATTTCCAAGTTCATATTAAATTTCAAATCAAAATTGAATATTCCATATCATCGACATATATATATATATATATATATATATATATATATATATATATATAAATGATAATATTTTCAGAACAATAGATTTTGTAATCAATTCCTTTTCAATATTCGTTATAAAAATGAATAAAATCGAGATAAGTATCGTTCACATCAAAATGGTGTTAAATTAACCAACACGGCTTTATATATTTAAATATATTCGTGTCCATCCCAAATCGGACATCAAAATCACATTTTGATCCATTACTGAATATTATTTTAAAATATTCATTATTTTAAAATATTCATTCTTTCTGAACTAGAATCAGACACAGTCAATTACCATATAATGTGATTTGTATGGATTTCATACACACATGTATACAACAATAATCAAACACAGTCAACCATCATCCAGAGTGCATTCTACACTGCATAAGCATTAAATATGAATATTTAAAGCTTACAACAGTCTATCAACCAATCGATTGACATGCCACTAAACAGTTGGGATTAATGTAAGTCAAATATCATCCCAACACCCGTGTGGGTTTTCAATCCACAAACACTGAATATTATTTGTGCAGTTGGGCGATGTGTAAAATATATCGTCCCAATTCATGTCAGTAAAATGGGTGTTCATAAACAAATCGTCTGATTTGTAAATGAATATTTATTTTATTCATATCAACGTTAAAAATTATATTTTTAATGATAAAATATTTTATTCAACATATGAATATTCTACTCAATTCATTTATACAATAAAAATAATATTTTTATTGTTCTAACATATTTTAGAAAATTTTGGCGACATAACGGCGCGATATCAAAATCGGGTAATGTCTAGTATTACCCCTCTCCTGATAATGGCTCGCGCCATACACACATAACAATTCTAATCCATTCATTTCACCCAAACAACCAAATTCAACTAAATAATCTGATCAATCAAACAATCAAACAAGTCGTCTATGGTCTGTGGACGACGGGGAACAGTTCATATATGCAGTTATAAAAATAAATATCTGTATAAAAAAAATAGGGTGAGGAATCCTCACCTTTGGGATCCACTCCGCCATTCTTTAACGGATGATGGTTTGGATTATGTTCAAAATTCAAACCCAACCTTCTTCACGCTGTTCATAGTAAAAATCACATTTTTATTTCAATTCTAAAAATTATAATTTTACTTCGCTAAAGTTTATATTTTTACTTCGCTAAAAATTATATTTTTACTTCAAAACTATATGTATATAAATCACATCCTTAGCACGATGTTTACGTTATAAGGATAATATTTTTATTTCGATGTTCATACAATAAAAATCATATTATTATTATCTCTGCAATATAAAAAAACATATTTTTATTATCTCTACAATATAAAAATCATATTTTTATTACTCTACATAAATAAAAATCATATTTTTATGTTAAATAAAAATCAAACCTTTATGTTGAATACTGAAAATAAAACCTATACCTTATATAAACCAGATTTTTAACAATTCTTTGATATATATATAAAAGAAAGAAAATAAAGTAAATAAAATAAATAATCTTACCATTTATCGTTGAACAGAGAGGAAAGGGGGAGGAATGGCGCATCGGAGGTCGTTAGGGGGGGGTGACATTCGGAGCAGGGGCAGGCCAGGTTTGGTCGGAGTCGAGGTGTGGATGGTTCGTGGCTTGACTGCGTCGAGAGGGGGGGATTGGGCTCGCGAATTGGGGGGAAAGGAGGAGAGGAGGGTGCGGTCGTCGTAGGTGGGGCGGAGCGCTAGCAAGCGGCGGCGCTGACGTTGGAGAGGGGCGACGAGGTCTGCATCGGTTTTTCCTTTTCTTGTTTTTTGATTTTAAAATCGATTTTGACTGAAGAGAAGGTAGAGGGGGTAAGAGGTTAACCAAAAATAATTATTTATATTATTTTATTTTATTCTCTAAAAGGTTACTTTAAAAATTCGAACTCAAAATTGAGCCCACCGACTATCGTCCTTAGCACATTACCCCCATTTCGAACACAATGGGGTATGTCTCGTAAGTCAATTCGGCTGTTTTGATCAGTTTCCATCAAAATCGAAATATAAATCTATATATTGAATTTGAACGCGCATTTCAATTTATCGAGGTCACATACTGATTCGAAAAGTTCTAGAAAAATTGTTTCTAGCTTCGTATTGACAATACGGTCCTAACAAAACTAATTTCGTCAAATTTGAAGACCGTCTGAAAAATGGCCATTTTCTGGTCGATCCAAATTGACTAAAATTGTCAAAACACGTTTTGTTTCGCCTCGCCCACATATTAATTCCCAATAATTATGAATTTTGTAATCTAGCAATAATTTGACATCCTGGATCTAACAAAAGTGGTTTCGTCGAAAACGGAGGTCGTTTACAATATTTCCATTTTTAAGGGCTAAAATTCCATAGTGACTATTCTGAATTTTCAATTGGGCATAACTTTTTAATCCCGCTATGAAATTTCAATTTTTCGGATTCTTTGGAAAGATATTTTCAAATAGATTTTAATATTTTTGGTTTCGCTAAAATCTGGTTTATTTTGAATCTTGTACATTCATTTGAAATTTGAAATCGAAATTCAAAACTACCTCACCATTTTCAATTCCTTTTATAATTAAGAATAAATATTTATATTCTGACGTCGATTCAAATAAATATATACGTTCTAATTCTATTCAAAATAAATTTGTCGTCGTTATTATTTAAAATAAATCATTTTAAATACTCAAAATTCATCAAAATTGCCAAAATAAAAATTTTAAATTGGTTCTGATTTTCCGGGTTGTTACAATCTCCCTTACTTAAAATCTTTTCGTCCTCGAAAAGGAACGAAGGTGAAAGTTGTTTAACTAATCAACTCAACTTTCATTATTTTAATTTTGGCTTAAGTTCTTCAGCTTTTCAGTTTCTACAAACTTTTCAAATTTTTCAAAAATTTGGCTAACACCCTAAATTTTCGAAAAATTTCGCCATAACCTCCTTTGTACGGGAGCATCGGGAAAATCCCCAAGTACCACACATGCCTCTCCAATCAGAAAGAAAAAGAAACAGCCAAGTGGCTAGCCAATTGGCTCATAAAATCATCAAAAACCCCAAGAAATACAATAAACATGTACCTATTTGTCGGGCAAACAATTTATTCCTCTGCTTAGCTTCCCTATTATGACATGTTCAATGTATATACATGTATATGCATGCAAATGCGATAAATTTTCAATACCGTTCAATTTGGCTAATGGTTCCAGATTTTAATTAGTCAACCAATAATCAAACAACACAATTAGCAATCAAGTAGTTGATTATTTTTTCAAACACATAACTTCAATACATTGTCAAAAATCATATTTTTGATGCTAATTCACAACAATAAACCCTATCTAGTTTCGGTTCTCACACCAATTTAATGGAAATATATAGATATCCCACTTTTCGAAACTCGAGCATAAATATTAGTAATGTGATCACAATTACCAGTATCATCCCCGGGCGACTAGAGTGTGATTCTATACCTATCCAGTATATTTGAGACTTCGTATACACGTGGATCAAACGTATATGCAAAATCTTTATATATACTTGATTGTCCAAGTCAGTATAAGATAAATATTCAAATACATATAATACGATTTAAATTTTCAAAACAAGAGTGGTTTTCATTTTTATTTTAAAAATACCCTCTTCACACTCATTCTAGGATACTACTGAACCTATCTTTAACGAGTCATTCCTATTGGATATTACTAATCCAATCTCTGATGAGTTCTTACGTTTGATTCTAATGTTCCTTGTTCTCGAGCTCTGTAAACCAAAGCTCTGATACCAACTGAGACGACCCGAAACTGTAAAGGAAAACCCGGATTGAGTTGAGAACATGACAAATCAGAACACAAACAGAAGAACATTTCATTGCTTATTACAACAATTCCATCAAAATACAAGAATATAACAGAGTATGAATATATAATATACATTCGACAAATATCAGAGATTTAAATTACATTTAAATACATAGCAGCGGAAAAGCAATACAAAACACAACTGAAAGAAATACACGGATACAGTGCTTTCCGAGTATAGTTCCAGCTGTAAACTATGATCCTGTGAAAATAATATCTGCAAAACCCAACTACTAGCTGCTCGTGTGGAAAATAGGGGCACCCAGAGTTTAGGTTAAAACAATAAACTCTAGGTCAGTCATGTGACTAGTGTGAACTAAAACATTTATTTAAAACTTTACTTTAAATCAGATATATCAAGGGACCACGCCGTATAACACGGAACGGGTTTCCTCCTAAGAATATCAGTGCATATAACAAAACAACACAATGCTTTTTGGAAAAATGAAGCTATTATAAGACCCAGGTCCCATCACACAATGCAACGCAAGCTGGAGGATAAGATTTTCCCATATAATAGCCAAACATGCTTGGTATGTTTAAAACAAATCATTTGATACAATTATAAGTGCATAGTGTACAAACAACTTCAAATATAAATGTATCAATCCTAGGCGGCATGGGTACCATATATCATGTCGCCAATACTAGAATCTACAATCAAAACCACAAAGTCACGTATTGGAAGTTGGATTTCCGTCTGTGAACCAAGGGAAGGGATCGTCCTTACCGAATTCAAGACGCTCTAGCATGCCCCTCAGGATACAGCCGCAACTGCACCTTGGATCGTCAGGGCCGGTCCACACGGAGCAGATTAAAATGCTTGAACACTACGTTTCCCCGCCCTATGGAGCGTCAATCTGGCCTGTATAAAGACCATACTATCCATCGGCTCCGCAGAGACCGATATAACCGAGGCGTCTCGCTATCCATCATCCACATAAGTAAAACGCCTGGGCATGCAAAACCCAGACACCACTCCTAGCTAGAAGGAAACGCATGCCCTCCCTGAAGTCCTCTCCCGTTTCTGGTTCACACCGGGGTGCGAGGCTCGCGAATTAACGCTACACAAACCTATGTTATATTAAAGCCATGCTTTGATCATCAACCACAAGACTATGCTTTTCAACTGAAGCCTTGATCTTTTGCATCTCAGCATGCTACACAGGCAATTCACGCTATGCAACCGATGTCTATCAATCACACAGAATGAAACCCAATGTCAGATACACAATCCATTTACAAGTTCGTTGTGGGACTGAACGAAATCGAAGGCACCTTATTCCTCGTCCCATATGTCCAATACAGGAGAGAGGCCCTTGCATATCCGGTCGATCTCCAAGTACGTCTGGACGATCACCACTTATTACCTTGTCTTGGGTGTATAGCGCAATCAAGACATCAGTAATCACCCAAACGATGCGAAGACCTCCGGTCTTCAACCACCATCTTCATCCTCGACACATCGTTGAATCAGTCATTCAGAATGGGATAAACCCGGTCTTTCTGAATAACTCGCGTATATAATAAACAAGTGCTATAAAAACACAACATACACCTCATTCCAATTCTGAATATTCTTTTATTTAAATATTCATTTCCTTTGGGAAAGGTTCCCGTTAATTTTATCAAAGATAAATTCTTTAAATTTATTCTTAAATCTTCTTTTGGATTTCAATTCAAACCAAATTATGGTTTATCCAAACTAGTCGGGATTAGCGAACCTTACTGAAGTAATCATTTGTTTAATTTCCCAATCCCAACCTATTCATTCCATGAAGTAAAACTGGTAATACTTCATATCTAACACCACGGTGTTATCGGTAAAATTAATTACCATTTCACGTTCAAATCTAATTAAAGATTTAACTATCGCCTGGAGCAAAACTGGTGATACTCCATTCTCGATCATTTCTTGAATTTGATCATTTTAGTTATCAAATTCACCTTTCAATGTATTTAAAGATTCATTAAAACTCTAATTCGGTTTTAATTTCCAACAATCATTACTTAATGATTTTTCCAAAGTTAAGAAATTTATCTTATCTTTAACTGGGTTAAAGAACTAATGTCATTCAAAACAGAGTTCACGATAAACCCAAAATCACATTCCATTAACAATGGAAACTTCACGGAATATAGATCAATATGTATAATCGATACGAACTTCCATATCCAACCGGTAATATAAATGGAATGAAGACAAGGCCTTTTAAATTCCATATATATTAACAGTCTTCCTCTATAGAAGCTCGCTTCGATTATTACCAAATCAATTCCATTCTATTCCAATTTAATATGTTAAATTGGAAAACTTTACTTTGGAAAATCTCCTTTAAATCTTAACAAAAGATCTATAAATTCCAAATAACATTTCACTATAAATCGGGTTAAAGAACGAATGTCGTTAAAAACACAGTTCACGATAAACCCAATTCACATTCCATTTTATTCCAATTATTGAATATAACTGGATATTCTAATAATCTTAATTAAAAGATTTATTCTCTTCACGTGGGGTTCAAGAACAGTGTTACTGAAGACACCGTTCATGACAAACCCAAAATCACATTTGATATTAAATACAAGACTCTGAATAGAAAATATATCGGCTTATATTCAATATCAAATTCTACAACCAACAAATATTGCATTGGAAATAATGATATAAATATATCTTCCAAATTTCATCACAATATCTGTATAATCACGTAATCCAATATCGAAATATTCCGAAGATAATTTAGATTCAAATCCATTTCCCATTTCATATATTGGAAATTCTGGTTATTTTTAAAACCATTTCAAATCCAATTCATTTTATTTAAAAATATTGGATTTATAATTCTAGTTCATAACTAGTTCATTTCGATAAAAATATATTTTTATCCTTTCAAATATGGAATTTTTCATCCCAATTCCTTCCAAATCATTTATTATGATTTTACACAAATTATTGCTATTTTTAATAATTTTATCAAGGCTCGTACAGTCTATTTCCATAAACGGCCATCGAACTGCACTTACAACGACCTTTTCCAAATTTGATTTGGACATAATTCCAAATCGAACCATTATATTTCAAATCTCTAATAGTCATTACAAAGCTCTTTTCAATACGAACCAAATAGTTCTAGTTTTAGGAGAATCCGACGGTCGGATCTCCCATAATGTCCATTCAAAGTCAATGGTCGAAATTCGTGAACTGTCATAGCGCGTCGCGTTCCATTCAGGCCATCATATTATATATATAATATATATAATATATATTTAGTCGATTTTCATTTAAAACGTAATTTATAAATCGTTTTAAATTTGTTTTCAAAACGATTTCCAACTTCATATTAAATTTCAAATCAAAATTGAATATTCCATATCATCGATATGTATATATATATATATATATATATAAATGATAATATTTTCAAAACATTAGATTTTGAAATCAATTCTTTTTCAATATTCATTATAAAAATGAACAAAATCGATATAAACATCGTTTACGTCAAAATGACGTTAAATTAACCAATACGGCTTTATATATTTAAATATATTCGTGTCCATCCCAAATCAGTCATCAAAATCACATTTTGATCCATGACTGAATATTATTTTAAAATATTCGTTATTTTAAAATATTCATTCTTTCTGAACTGGAATCAGACACAGTCAATTACCATATAATGTGATTTATATGGATTTCATACACACATGTATACAACAATAATCAAACACAGTCAACCATCATCCAGAGTGCATTCTACACTGCATAAGCATTAAATATGAATATTTAACGCTTACAACAGCCTGTCAACCAATCGATTGACATACCACTAAACAGTTGGGATTAGTGTACGTCAAATATCATCCCAACACCCATGTGGGGTTTCAATCCACAAACACTGAATATTATTTGTGCAGTTGGGCGATGTGTAAAATATATAATCCCAATCCATATCAGTAAAATGGGTGCTCATAAACAAATCATCTGATTTGTAAATGAATATTTATTTTATTCATATCAATGTTAAAAATTATATTTTTAACGATAAATTATTTTATTCAACATATGAATATTCTATTCAGTTCATTTATACAATAAAAATAATATTTTTATTGTTCTAACATATTTTAGAAAATTTTGGCGGTATAACGGTGCAATATCAAAATCGGGTAATGTCTAACATTACCCCTCTCCTGATATTGGCTCGCGCCATATACACATAACAATTCTAGTCCATTCATTTCACCCAAACAACCAAATTCAACCAAATAATCTGATCAACCAAACCAAACAATCAAACAAGTCGTCCATGGTCTGTGGACGATGGGGAACAGTTCATATATGCAGTTCTAAAAATAAATATATGATATAAAAAAAATAGGGTGAGGAGTTCTCACCTTTGGGATTCACTCCGCCATTCTTTAACGGACGATGGTTTGGATTCTGTTCAAAATTCAACGCAACCTTCTTCACGCTGTTCATAGTAAAAATCACATTTTTATTTCAATTCTAAAAATTATAATTTTACTTCGCTAAAAATTATATTTTTACTTTGCTAAAAATTATATTTTTACTTCAAAGTATATGTGTAAAAATCACATCCTTAACACGATGTTTACATTATAAGGATAATATTTTTATTTCGTTGTTCATACAATAAAAATCATATTTTTATTATCTCTACGATATAAAAATCATATTTTTATTATCTCTACAATATAAAAATCATATTTTTATTACTCTACATAAATAAAAATCATATTTTTATGTTAAATAAAAATCAAACCTTTATGTTAAATACTGAAAATAAAACCTATACTTCATATATAAACCAGATTTTTAACAATTCTCAAATATATATATATAAGAAAGAAAATAAAGTAAATAAAATAAATAATCTTACCGTTTATCGTTGAATTGAGAGGAAAGGGGGAGGAATGTTGCGTCGGAGGTCGTCAGTCGGAGCAGGGGCAGCGCCGGGCCAGGTTTGGTTAGATTCGGGGTGTGGATAGTTCATGGCTTGACTGCGTCGAGAGGGAGGGGCTTGGGCTCGCGAATCGGAGGGGAAAGGAGGAGAGGAGGGTGCGGCCGTCGGAGGTGGAGCGGAGCGCCAGCAAGCGGCGGCGCTGACGTTGGAGGGAAGGCGACGAGGTCTGCGTCGGTTTTTCCTTTTTTAAAAAAAAAATGATTTTGACTGAAGAGGAGGTGGAGGGGGTAAGAGGTTAAGTAAAAATAATTATTTATATTATTTTATTTTATTCTCTAAAAGGTTACTTTAAAATTTTGAACTTAAAATTGAGCCCACCGACTGTCGTCCCTAGCACATTACCCCAGAACACAATGGTCTATGTCTCGTAAGTCAATTCGGCTGTTTCGATCAGTTTCCGTCAAAATCGAAATATAAATCTATATATTGAATTTGAATGCGCATTTCAATTTACCGGGGTCACATACTGATTCGAAAAATTCTAGAAAAATTATTTCTAGCTTCGTATTGACAATACGGTCCTAACAGAACTAATTTCGTCAAATTTGAAGACCGTTTGAAAAATGGTCATTTTCTGGTCGATCCAAATTGACTAAAACTGTCAAAACACGTTTTCTTTCGCCACGCCCACATATTAATCCCAAAAATTATGAATTTTGGAATCTAGCAATAATTTGAAATCCCGAATCCAAATTGACTAAAGCTGTCAAAACACGTTTTCCATTTTTAAGGGCTAGAATTCCATAACGACTATTCTAAATTTTCAATTGGGCATAACTTTTTATTCCCGCTATGAAATTTCAATTTTTCAGATTCGTTGGAAAGATATTTTCAAATAGATTTTAATAATTTTGGTTTCGCTAAAATACGGTTTATTTTGAATCCTGTACATTCATTTGAATTTTGAAATCGAAATTCCAAACTATCGTGCCATTTTCAATTCCTTTTATAGTTGAAAATAAATATTTATATTCTAACATCGACTCAAATAAATATATACGTTCTAATTCTTTTCAAAATAAATTTCTCATCGTTATTGTTTAAAATAAATCATTTTAAATATTCAAAATTCATCAAAATTGCCAAAATAAAAATTTTAAATTGGTTCTGATTTTTCAGGTTGTTACAGTGGATAACTGAAGTTAAACTGAATTGAGTATGAACTAAATTTATCAAAATTGAATTATTTACCCACCTTTGATATTTACTTTAAATTAGCACGGTTTATAGTAATAATTGATTTGTGAACTCGAGATTTTTATAAACGAATTATTCAAAGTGAGAATTATAACTGAAATTTAATTATTAGATCAGATTATTAAATAGAATTGTTTGAAAACGAACTGTTGAAATGAATTGAATATAAAGGGGAATTCAAATCCTTTTTGAATTAAAATATCGAAACTTAGTCGATTGATTTGAAACTGAAATATGATTTCCTATTTGGCCAAATTTTGAAGAAACGATTCTAATTCCAACTATATTATTTTTAAACTATTTTATAAACTATTTTATTTTTATAATAATAATTTTCTTTATAAACTATTACCTTATAACTATATTATTTTATATTTTATTTTAAATTAACTATTTATTTTATTATTTATTTTAAAATAATTATCTTAATATTTAACTATTTATTTTATAAACTATTTTAATATTTTACCTATAGATTTTATTAAATTTGAAAATTCTATTTTTAAATATAAATTATTTAATTTCAAACTATTTTAATTATATATCTAAACTATTTTAAATATATTTTAACTATTTCAATATTCAAGTTATTTTAAAGTTGGAATTGTTTCAAGATTTTAAATTACTTTAAATGGAGATTTTATTATGAATATTATTCTAACTTGAATATTGAAATGACTTTTAAGAAAATATGATATCTTGATATGAAGTACGAACCCTTTGAAATGTTAAAGAACTGACCGGTGTTAAAAATGTAAACGTTGGGTTGTTAAAGAGACCGGGATCGGATATTGTCATACTCTCTGCCAATACCAAAAACCACTTTAACAACTGTGTACGCGGTGGAGTTCTAGAATGAAGTAGGTTGATTTGGAGGTGAAACTGGATTTGAAGAAAGAGAATGATAATGGATATCCTTGACCTTCGGGTCAAAATTAAAATGACTAAAACAGGGCTATACCGTGACCAAGTGGGGTTAGCTACCTCCATCGGCAACACTTTTTCCTTTATTACTATTGTCCCTCGGTTTGATTAATTTGATTTGATGCACATCTGTGATTTGGGAGTGTTGTCCGAGGTGGGCGGTAGTTGCGGCTATGCGTTACCACCAATCCAGGCATGCAACTAGTATATTCCTACTCTGGGCATTCCTCGTGTGCCTTGTCATATTATCCTGATCGAGCCCCCTACGACTTTGATTTGTACCGTACCTGTGGAGTGCCCTCTGATAGCCACTACGTACTGTGGACTTTATGGTATCTGTATAGACTATGGTATTATAAATGGTGTAAGGGTAAAAATGTAATCCCGCTTATGCTATTTTAATATTTTATATTTAAACATAGACATTATTATAATAGCGTATTGTATTATATAGTATCTAGTTTAACGGATCCTTAGGAGATGGAAATTCCTGTAACATCTCTTAAGTTATTTCACTCATATTATCGCATGAATTTGATTTAATTAATATGAGAATATTTTAGTTCTGATCCGAGTATTTTTTGTCTTTTCATTTGTGCTTGGGTCAGCCTGAGTTTTCAGCTAATGAAGACACAGTTATGAAGATGAAGATAGAGCCTGACTGACGTATTCATTCATATTATTCCGCTACATATGTTGGTATGTTGTATGTTAATTAACTCTAATAATCATTGTAAATGTAAAATCAAATGTATGTTTTAATAGTTTCATGAACTATTATTTAATTATTATAGTTTGTCCTTCTGCTGTGAGATTCTGTGTTTGTTTTTCTTCTTCTCTTCTTTTTCTTATATAAATCCAAATAACTATCGGTATTTTTATTTGTTTAAGTCGACATTGAGGATCATTGTTGATTTGAATGGTCAAAATCGCGGATGTTACACCCTTAAAAAGAGACTTTATTCAAATGACCTCCATTATCAGCGAAACAAATTTAATTAAGACCGTAATCGCTAATTATTGCTAGATTTCAAGTTTTTCCACAATTGGATTTATTTTGTAAGCATAGCAAAATTAAATGCAAATTAATCGACTATTTGAATGTGAACGAGTGCCGTTTGAGCAAACGGACTCGGAATTCGACAAAATAAGTTTCATTAGGATCATAACGTCAAATTATACCAAGATGTCTATTTTCGTCGTGAAAAGAGTTTGTATGCAACCATAGGAACAAATAAATAATGTAACGACCCAAGGATTTTCAGTCTTGAAAATCGACATAAATAACCTTACCGTATCTCATACCGATCCTCCAAGCATCGAAAACACTGGATAGTTATTAGGAAGAATTTAGAGGGTTAGAAAAGAAAGAAAGAATGTTAGAGTAGAAGAAAGAAGAAGAACACATCAGAATCTCACAGCGGAACAAATAAAATATAATATCAAATCTCTTTATATAAAAGAATTATATATACATACCAATCATCAGAGTTCAACATACAGCGGAAAATAAATTTATATAACTAGCGGTGAAGACGCCTGCTTCCAGCACCTGAAACTCCAAGCGAACCTAACCTGGAAACATACTCGGTCTGAACCGAGCACATTTGATTTAAAACAAAATACACCGGGTCAGTCTGGAATACTATCAGTGATAAATTCACAGAACACACACTTGTTTAACTTTGGAAAATCCTTTATGAAATCAAAGGATAATAGTAAGACCAATCCACACATAAACACGGACAGTTTTTACCTTACTATAACCCAAAACGTTTTGAAATCATAGCTTGCTTTGATATTATCATAATGTCTAAATACAAATAAATATCAATCTAGAGGAACGCTTGCATCTCACGCTCCCCATATATAGTATACAAACCAAAACCGCGGACGCTTATTGGATATTGGATTCCAACCTTGACAAGGTATGGGACCACCTTCCGCACGTGTATCTCTAGAGGCGAATACACTGGGTTCAACAAGAACGTCTTGCAACCCGGCCCTCACATGACCAACCACTCATTTCGCTTGAGTGTATCGAATGTATATCACCGACAGTTGGGATCAACAACCGCCTTCCCGAATAGGGACAGCGTCGAACATAGATTAAAGTAGCAAATGGATTTTCTCTAGATAGATGATCATACACCCTAATAGGAGCGACCCACATAGCCATGTTGCCTGCCCGATTTTTTTCATTTCCCGGTTGATGAGGCTTGAGGCTAGATTTCATCTCTAGAACATCTGGTCATCATTCACTTTGAATGCCACATCGTCAGATCCGCCAGATATCACTAATTGACGTCCACAAAAATATTATGGTCGTTAAGCTAGAGAAGTGCCCCTCTCCGCCACTAACAGAGATACGTTTGTAAAAATCAACGTACGTGACCCTTAAGAAATACTCTGTCAGACATTCGTCCGTACAAGTCATCCAGGAACAGGATGAACCGAAGGCACCCGCCTACTGCATCCAATATAGGAATCACCCCAAGGATCAGTAGCGAGTAGTCCTTGCAATCCGTGGATTCAACCACGACAGAATCACAAATCAAATAACCCTGGTTGCAAGCAAGAGAAATTCGACCAGTAGTCCTTCCGTTTATGAAGATCCACGGTCTTTACTTGCTCCGTCTTCAATCGACGTCTTCACGTATTTGTTGGTCGGAATGGTTTTCGAATATAAGTTCGATCCCGGTCTTTCCATACCAACTATCGTATTGGTCTGGTTTGATAGTCGGTGATTCAACTATCAAATAATAGATGTGTGAATAACATGAGTTTGCTGATTCAGCACTTGACCTTACTCGGCCCCTTTAAAATATATGTATATACTTAATGATATAAACCAAATTTCCTCTGATTAACTCTGACTGATTTACTTTAATCGATTAACTCTAACTTGACTTGATTACTCCTATCGATTTACTAATACTCGACTTAACTCCATTCGCTTGACTCTAGATCGCAGCGATCAAAATGGTTACGCCTGATTCACTCAGGAAACATCCGACCCCCGTAGGCTATCTGCAGCCCTGCGAATTACGCTAGCAGTCGTACGCAATGGAAACTCTTCTTGAATATCTATGTTTGACCAATTCTACCCCAATACTATATTCGATCAATTCTAATTGGATAACAAATATTCAATATAATTTGAAATTGATATTCTTATTTCTTTTGAAACTAATATTGTAATATTATTTAATCTCCCAAGACCCTGCATTTGAGTTTGGTATTCCTCAAATAAGGTAAATCCAATCTCAACACCTTCACTCACTCCAAACTAATACCATCCCTCTATAATAGTGAAGCCAATCAAGTTGGGGTATTTTAGTTACCTCTCAGACCTTGATCGACCTGTTCTTGCCTTAGAATAACATCAGTTCACCACTTAACCATCGATATTCAAATCTCGCTTACAATCTTGATTTCAAATCTGGGTTTACATAACTATTTCTTACATTTGAAATCCTTGCTCAAAAATCATCTTACTTAATTCCTTTAATTAAGTAACCACCAACTAAAAACCATCTTTAACCTAAATCATCATTTCGCTTGTACATTTTGATTTAGAATCAAAACCTCTCACAAAACTCTTATCGCCTTTTATATTTAGCTTTATCGCTACTTAATCCTTCTTTAGTTGAATTCTAACTAAAGTCATCATTTTAATTATAACCAAAAGGTAAAATTTACTATACTCAAGAAAGTTAACCTTTAACATTGACTAAATATTGTATAATCATCGTTTTAAAATCTTCTTAAATAATAATTTAACTTTATTGACTCCAACTATTCAATAGTCCTCTTACATTTATAGTAAATCAAAGATTTTCTATTATTTCCACTATTCGTTAAACTTACTGAATATTCAATCAAATTTATTAAATTAATCAATTTAACTAAACGGTTGATTCTGACAACCGTACATGTCCGTTAACAGTTAACTGAATTATACTTGTCATTTCCCATTTAAATTAGTTTAAATAACTTAATTAATTTAAATCACTATTTAATTGTTCTAAAAACAATTATTCTATTTTACCAACCTGCCGGTAAATTCTTGGTTTTCTGCTTTTACAACTGATCTAAACCATTTTAAATAACTCGATCTAATATATTTATTTATCAAATTTCTAATTTAAATACTCATATAAAATAATTGAATTTTTTTAATCCAGTTATAAATCAATCTATAACTTTAAAAATACGTCAATCCACTTGACGGTCGAATGACGTTAAAACCACACATTTAGGCCATTTACTCCCTATTCAGTCAACACATTCGGTTGATGTTAACCACAACAACGATGGATATATATATTCAACCATCAATATTCGAACAAGTTTTGGTGTCAGTCAGGGTGAACAATTCATATGTATGCACCACAAACAAAATACAATTAATTTTTGAGGAATCTGGTTGGATCCCTCCAACCTGTCCTTCCCTGCATCACAGATATCAGTTGATAAAAGTATACGTACAAATAAATTGATGAAATATAAATAACCGCAACCAATCAACACAAACAACCAATTTGCATCCATCGCATCCAATCAACCAATTTAAACTGTTAACTGTAAAATATGTTTTATTGTGAATGTACCACATCACAGGATTCCAGAAGGTCTGAGAATTAACTCACCAGTGTTTATTCTGGTTGACGGTTGACGCGTTTGTTCCTTTTTATTTCAGTCGAACGTTCAAAATTTGCTGAAATTTCAGCTGTGTCAGATTGACTCCTAGTCAGTGTCATCATCTAGGTCTCATCCCTTAAAAAATGCTAAACCCATGCCACGTCAGCTTCAGATAACCATCTCCACGCGTTTTCTCTTTGGTCCAATTGTGAACTACTGTAGATCTCTCCTCTTAATGTTTCGATCCCCAGTTTCCCTTTCATGCGAGAACCAAGCTACAGAACTCCAACGTGAACGCCATTTCCATCTTATGAGCACCACTACATCACTTCGAGCTTCATGTACCCCGTCCATCTACCGGGAAGCACCGATCTCTTCTAACCCATCTTCTTGGTTATCGAGAACAACTTTCCATATATATAAACAACTACAACTGTTTCCTCCTTCCACCCTAAATCCCAAAACAGTAGGAGTTTTGCAAAACCACGATGCTACTATACTCCATTTCCCTCCCACTTCCAGTACGTTCACCCCCTTTTTCCCCATCACTGTTGTTCTTCCCATGTTGCTTCCTCCCTTGAACCCGCGCCATGAATCCATCACATCAACTGCACCCGAACATAACCAGACCACCACCTCAAAAACTTCGAAACCCCGCAATGCAACAGCGCACCCGAGACTGTAAACGGCGATGTATTATTGTATTTTGAAAGGGCGTATGATGTTCTAATAGTTTAGTTAATAGTGCTTTTGTTTATTTTCTTCACGCCAAATGAGAACTGAGTGTATATATATAGTTGTTAAACAACTTGGCGAGCACGGAAGGAGGCTTATAGGGTCTGCAGTGCGTGGAATAGCATAGGTTGGCTTGTTTATTCATTCCATCACTTCGAATGGATGGCACGATACTTCTTTTCATAGCTGTTTTGGTGTATTTTTCCATTAGCAGGTGATGGACATGCATAAGTCTGTGTAGTAGATACGACAGTAGGCTGAAGTATTTAGGATTGCTTCACATGCAAGGGTCGAGTTTGGGTACCAACGCATCAATCGAGAAAAGCATCTTGACTGTATAGGGTAGACAAAAGAATAGCTACTGTGCTTTACAAGGGTAGGGTTGCAGTTGAATTGTTTTATCTTGTGAAAGATAGGAAAGAAAGAGAGATAGTAAGGTCTCCATAGGGTAGCTGCGTGAGTAGTTTTTTCCTTTCGTATGCATGATGTATTTTCGTACTACTGAGGACAATGAAATGAATGAAAAGAAAAGATGGTGCAGTAAATGTATCAGAAGAGATGGGATTTAGCATGTACATAGGTCTGTGTCCATATTTAATTCGTTGATGGCGTGCATGTGCAGTATAAACATATATTTGATATATATACTATGAGCGTAGGCGTTAATTTTTTATTTTCCCGTTATTTATATGGTACCGTATAATTCCATTTATTTAGACCGCTACAGAAAGAAGTGAAGATACAGTTATGTCCAGCGAGGTGTCACGGTCCCGAAAATATAATAATATCGGTAGGTTAACCCACATTGTGAAATCCCAAAATATTGATACAGGGTGCAAAATACTTCAAATAAAAAATTCATATTTAATTTATTAAAAATTACAGTAAAATTCAAAAAATTAAATTATAACTACGTCTCAAAAGAATCTTGTCCAGATTCGAATCCAGTATGCAGTTATATCAAATAAACCGTTATGGTCGTTGAACGATTCTATAGCGACTATTGAAAATTTTAATCTGGACATATCTTACCATCTACAAATTGAAATCACTATTCTTCTCTTTTATTAGAAAAATATAATCAAATCGATTCAACGTTTCTTGTTTCACAGAATTCCGACTTAAAGTGGATTCTGTATATTCAATTAAAGTTCAGATCGAAAATTACGAACTACCGCGTCGTTTTCGAGCTCATTTTAATTATATTATAAATTATATATTTTTGAACTCGATTTTATAAAATAAATTCGATATAAAATCTGCTAATATTGCCAAATCAATATTTGAACATATTTAAATATTCGAAATCAACGTTCAAAAATCTGGGATGTTACATTCTTCCCCCCTTAAAAGAATTTCGTCCCCGAAATTTCAAGGTAAGAAGAATGTTATGGACCCAATTATTTTAAGTTAGTTATCTTTGAAAAACAAATTCATATTCTTTAAAATTTTCGAAAATTTCGTCAGTACCTCCTCTATACAGCTCGATCACATCAACTACAAATGCCACTCCGACTCAACTTCTCCAAAAGAAACCAAAATCCCAAATGGCTACCCAACTCAGAGGTATAAAATAAATCACTCAACTCAATATATTAAGGTTTACCTGATTGTCGGGAAATTCTATTCCAATTTTGAATCCATAGACTAACTGCCCTTCATCTTCTCATCTGTACTTCCCATCCTTATATCCAATCATTTACACATCTTTTAGGAATCTGCACTTAACTCCACTTATAATGCAAATGACAAATACGGGTTTAAATGATTCAATTTTATTTCATAACTATTTTATTCCCAATCCATTATACTGGAATTTATATCCAATTCAATAAACTAACTGGTTTCTAACCAATTCAATTTACCAATTGATTTTCCAAATCAGCTCAATTTCATTCAATTTAAAATTCCAACTGAATCAAGCAAAACAACTAATATTTCTATAATATAGAAAATTATTTTCCTTTTTGTATAAAAAGATAATTTGGGCAAATTTATTTCATCTACCCTCTTTTCAAAACAATGTTGTGTCGATTGCCTTTTCAATAGCTTTTCAACACTTGAACCGATCAAATAACACAATACAAAATATTTTTATATAAAATCTACAAATACGTTCTCTCGTATATACACTCAAACTCAATCTAGGGTGTTACGAACCCTATCTCTACTGAATCACGCCACAGAGCCAAGGTTATAACTCAACCAATAGCTCTGATACCACTGTAACGACCCAAGGATTTTCAGTCTAGAAAATCGACATAAATACCCTTACCGTATCTCATGCCGATCCTCCAAGCATCGAAAACACTGGATAGTTATTAGGAAGAATTTAGAGGGTGAGAAAAGAAAGAAAGAATGTTAGAGTAGAAGAAAGAAGAAGAACACATCAGAATCTCACAGCGGAACAGATAAAATATAATATCAAATCTCTTTATACAAAAGAATTATATATACATACCAATCATCAGAGTTCAACATACAGCGGAAATAAATTTATATAACTAGAGGTGAAGCCGCCTGCTTCCAGCACCTGAAACTCCAAGCGAACCTAACCTGGAAACATACTCGGTCCGACCCAAGCACATTTGATTTAAAACAAAATGCACCAGGCCAGTCTGGTATACTATCAGTGATAAATTCACAGAACACACACTTGTTTAACTTTGGAAAATCCTTTATGAAATCAAAGGATAATAGTAAGACCAGTCCACACATAAACACGGACGGTTTTTACCTTACTATATCCCAAAACTTTTTGAAATCATAGCTTGCTTTGATATTATCATAATGTCTAAATACAAATAAATAACAATCTAGAGGAACGCTTGCATCTCACACTCCCCATATATAGTATACAAATCAAAACCGCGGGCGCTTATTGGATATTGGATTCCAACCTAGACAAGGTATGGGACCACCTTCCGCACGTGTATCTCTAGAAGCGAATACACTGGGTTCAACAAGAACGTCTTGCAACCCGGCCCTCACATGACCACTCATTTTGCTTGAGTATATCGAATGTATATCACCGACGGTTGGGATCAGCAACCGCCTTCCCGAATAAAGACAGCATCGAACATCGATTAAAGAAGCAAATGGATTTTCTCTAGATAGGTGATCATACACCCTAATGGGAGCGACCCACATAGCCATGATGCATGCCCGATTTTTGTCATTTCCCAATTGATGAGGCTTGAGGCTAGAATTCATCTCTAGAACATATGGTCATCATTCACTTTGAATGCCACATCGTCAGATCCGCCAGATATCACTAATTGACGTCCACGAAAATATTCTGGTCATTAAGCTAGAGAAGTGACCCTCTCCGCCACTAACAGAGATACGTTTGTAAAAATCAACGTACGTAACCCTTAAGAAATACTCTGTCAGACATTCGTCCGTACAAGTCATCCAGGAATAGGATGAACCGAAGGCACCCTCCTACTGCATCGAATATAGGAATCACCCCAAGGATCAGTAGCGATTAGTCCTTGCAATCCGTGGATTCAACCACGACAAAATCACAAATCAAATAACCCTAGTTGCAAGCCAGAGAAATTCGACCAGTAGTCCTTCCATTTATGAAGATCCGAGGTCTTTACTTGCTCCGTCTTCAATCGACGTCTTCACGTATTTGTTGATCGGAATGGTTTTCGAATATAAATTCGATCCCGGTCTTTCCATACCAACTATCGTATTGGTCTGGTTTGATAGTCGATGATTTAACTATCAAATAATATATGTGTGAATAACATGAGTTTGCTGATTCGGCACTTGACCTTACTCGGCCCTTTAAAATATATGTATATACTTAATGATATAAACCAAATTACCTCTGATTAACTCTGACTGATTTACTTTGATCGATTAACTCTAACTTGACTAACTCGACTTGTTTACTCCTATCGATTTACTAATACTCGACTTAACTCCATTCGCTTGACTCTAGATCGCAGCAATCAAAATGGTTACGCCTGATTCACTCAGGAAACATCCGACCCCCGTAGGCTATCTGCAGCCCTGCGAATTATGCTAGCAGTCGTACGCAATGGAAACTCTTCTTGAATATCAATGTTTGACCAATTCTACCCCAATACTATATTCGATCAATTCTAATTGGATAATAAATATTCAATATAATTTGAAATTGATATTCTTATTTCTTTTGAAACTAATATTGTAATATTATTTAATCTCCCAAGACCCTGCATTTGAGTTTGGTATTCCTCGTATAAGGTAAATCCAATCTCAACACCTTCACTCACTCCAAACTAATACCATTCCTCGATAATAGTGAAGCCAATAAAGTTGGGGTATTTTAGTTACCTCTCAGACATTGATCGACCCGTTCTTGCCTCAGAATAACATTAGTTCGCCACTTAACCATCGATATTCAAATCTCGCTTACAATCTTGATTTCAAATCTGGGTTTACATAACTGTTTCTTACATTTGAAATCCTTGCTCAAAAATCATCTTACTTAATTCCTTTAATTAAGTAACAACCCACTAAAAACCATCTTTAACCTAAATCATCATTTCCCTTGTACATTTTGATTTAGAATCAAAACCTCTCACAAAACTCTTATCGCCTTTTATATTTAGCTTTATCGCAACTTAATCCTTCTTTAGTTGAATTCTAACTAAAGTCATCATTTTAATTATAACCAAAAGGTAAAATTTACTATACTCAAGAAAGTTAACCTTTGGCATCGACTAAATATAGTATAATCATCATTTTAAAATTTTCTTAAATAATAATTTAACTTTATTGACTCCAACTATTCAATAGTCCTCTTAAATTTATAGTAAATCAAAGATTTTCTATTATTTCCACTATTCGTTAAACTTACTGAATATTCAATCAAATTTATTAAATTAATCAATTTAACTAACAACGGTTGATTCTGCCAACCGTACATGTCCGTTAACAGTTAACTGAATTACACTTGTCATTTCCCCTTTAAATTAGTTTAAATAACTTAATTAATTTAAATTACTATTTAATTGTTCTAAAAACAATTATTCTATTTTACCAACCTACCGGTAAATTCTTGGTTTTCTGCTTTTACAACTGATCTAAACCATTTTAAATAACTCGATCTAATATATTTATTTATCAAATTTCTAATTTAAATACTCATATAAAATAATTGAAATTTTTCAATCTAGTTATAAATCAATTTATAACTTTAAAAATACGTCAATCCACTTGGCGGTCGAATGACGTTAAAACCACACATTTAGGCCATTTACTCCCAATTATTCAGTCAACACAGTCGGTTGATGTTAACCACAACAACGATGGATATATATATATTCAACCATCAATATTCGAACAAGTTTTGGTGTCAGTCAGGGTGAACAATTCATATGTATGCACCACAAACAAAATATAGTTAATTTTTGAGGAACCCGGTTGGATCCCTACAACCTGTCCTTCCCTGCATCATAGATATCAGTTGATAACAGTATACAAAAAAATAAATTGATGAAATATAAATAACCGCAACCAATCAACACAAACAACCAGTTGGCATCCATCGCATCCAATCAACCAATTTAAACTGTTAATTGTAAAATATGTTTTATTGTGAATGTACCACATCACAGGATTCCAGAAGGTGTGAGAGTTAACTCACCAGTGTTTATTCTGGTTGATGGTTGACGCGTTTGTTCCTTTTTATTTCAGTCGAACGTTCAAAATTTGCTGAAATTTCAACTGCGTCAGATTGACTCCTAGTCAGTGTCATCGTCTAGGTCTCATCCCTTAAAAAATGCTAAACCCATGCCACGTCAGCTTCAGATAACCATCTCCACGCGTTTTCTCTTTGGTCCAATTGTGAACTACTGTAGATCTCTCCTCTTAATGTTTCGATCCCCAGTTTCCCTTTCATGCGAGAACCAAGCTACAGAACTCCAACGTGAACGCCATTTCCATTTTATGAGCACTACTACATCACTTCGAGCTTCATGTACCCCGTCCATCTACCGGGAAGCACCGATCTCTTCTAACCCATCTTCTTGGTTATCGAGAACAACTTTCCATATATATAAACAACTACAGCTGTTTCCTCCTTCCGCCCTAAATCCCAAAACTGTAGGAGTTTTGCAAAACCACGATGCTACTATACTCCGTTTCCCTCCCACTTCCAGTACGTGCGCCCCCTTTTTCCCCATCACTGTTGTTCTTTCCATGCTGCTTCCTCCCTTGAACCCGCGCCATGAACCCATCACACCAACTGCACCCGAACATAACCAAACCACCACCTCAAAGACTTCGAAACCCCCACAATGCAACAACGCACCCGAGACTGTAAACGGTGATGTATTATTGTATTTTGAAAGGGCGTATGATGTTCTAATAGTTTAGTTAATGGATGTTTTGTTTTATTTTCTTCACGCCAAATGAGAACTGAGTGTATATATATAGTTGTTAAACAACTTGGCGAGCACGGAAGGAGGCTTATAGGGTCTGCAGCGCGTGGAATAGCATAGGTTGGCTTGTTTATTCATTCCATCACTTCGAATGGATGGCACGATACTTCTTTTCATAGCTGTTTTGGTGTATTTTTCCATTAGCAGGTGATGGACATGCATAAGTCTGTGTAGTAGATACGACAGTAGGCTGAAGTATTCAGGATTGCTTCACATGCAAGGGTCAAGTTTGGGTACCAATGCATCAAACGAGAAAATCATCTTGACTGTATAGGGTAGACAAAAGAATAGCTACTGTGCTTTACAAGGGTAGGGTTGCAGTTGAATTGTTTTATCTTGTGAAAGATAGGCAAGAAAGAGAGATAGTAAGGTCTCCATAGGGTGGCTGCGTGAGTAGTTTTTTCCTTTCGTATGCATGATGTATTTTCGTACTACTGAGGACAATGAAATGAATGAAAAGAAAAGACAGTGCAGAAAATGTATCAGAAGAGATGGGATTTAGCATGTACATAGGTCTGTGTCCATATTTAATTCGTTGATGGCGTGCATGTGCAGTATAAACATATATTTGATATATATACCATGAGCGTAGGCGTTAATTTTTTATTTTCCCGTTATTTATATGGTACCGTATAATTCCATTTATTTAGACCGCTACAGAAAGAAGTAAAGATACAGTTATGTCCAGCGAGGTGTCATGGTCCCGAAAATATAATAATATCGGTAGGTTAACCCACATTGTGAAATCCCAAAATATTGATACAGGGTGCAAAATACTTCAAATAAAAACTGCATATTTAATTTATTAAAAATTACAGTAAAATTCAAAAAATTAAATTATAACTACGTCTCAAAAGAATCTTGTCCAGATTCGAATCCAGTATGCAGTTATATCAAATAAACTGTTATTGTCGATGAACGATTCTATAGCGACTATTGAAAATTTTAATCTGGACATATCTTACCATCTACACAATGAAATCACGATTCTTCTCTTTTATTAGAAAAATATAATCAAATCGATTCAACGTTTCTTGTTTCACAGAATTCCGACTTAAAGCGGATTTTGTATATTCAATTAAAGTTCAGATCGAAACTTACGAACTGCCGCGTCGTTTTCGAGCTCATTTTAATTATATTATAAATTATATATTTTTGAACTCGATTTTATAAAATAAATTCGATATAAAATCTGCTAATATTGCCAAATCAATATTTAAACATATTTAAATATTCGAAATCAACGTTCAAAAATCTGGGATGTTACAAATAGCGTTCTGAAATGGCGATAGGCATGAAATAAAAATCGTTAGTCATCATCGTTCATTACATCAAGTTAAAATAATAACTTTACAATTGTAAAACAAAGCCTAATTTCAGCTTTTCCATTCATCTCGTTCAACATAGTTCAGAATTTACATAGAAGTCCTGTTTTCTTAAATAAATCATTTCTCTTAATCTATCATGAATTGGAGGAGGTGATCAGAAGGAAACTTGTAGAGGGGACTGAAGGCTAGCTACGTTTAAAATTTGGTGAGGTTTCATCACCTATGGCCGAAATCGGCCAATAACCAAAGAAAACTAGTTTTTTTTTTTTTCATTAATTTGGCAGAGTTGGAGATGATTTCAGGTGCTAGAGTCTAAAGCAAAGTTGTAAAGGACGAGAAGGGGACGTCTTCTCTTTTGAGTCGAAGGCCTGACGTTGCCCGTGGAGGCGCATAATTCGAGATGACCAGAGGGGTGGATTTTTTGAAGTAACGGTCGGAGAAGGGTGTTTTGTTGTAGATGTGGTGAATGTGGGTAGATGATGACTGAATGGGAGTGGTGCGCGGTGGCAAAGTCGAGAGTTTGGTGGTGGTTTGGGTCAGTGCGGTTGACTTTGGCGGCGCATTGTGTCAGATTAACGGGTTCCGTTCGTACGCTTTTTTTGGTCGGTCAGGGACATGGCAGAGTTCAGGTTTGGGGCCGATGACGGCTGGCGTTGAGGCGGTGACGGTGGGAACGGAGCAACGGTCATAGGTGATGTTAGGGCGTCGTTGTTGATGCTCTAAGGTGTCGAGGTGGGTTCAAAAGTTGAAGGAAGATATTGGGGGAAACAAGCGATTGGGCTTTAGGAAATCGACAGGAAGAAGACGCATGAAATCTGATGTGGAGATGAATAAGGTAAGGTAAAGTAGTTATTTAATAATTATTATAATTAGTTAATTTAATTATTATAATTTATATGTAAAATTGTAATGGCTATAACTTGACCATACGTTACCAGAATCACACGAAACAAGTCACGTTGGAATCACACAGAAGAGTTGTAATAACCCGAATTCCGACAGATCGATTTTTTTTTCCAAAATTCTAATTCACTGAAACCCATATTGGTAGCTCTGGTATCCTGCAGAAAAGACAGAGATATAAAATATATCAGAGCTCATAAACTATCTCACAGCTAAATGGATAGTATAATATAATCAAAGTATAGCCTTACTGTATGAATAATACTGCCTAACCAGTATCCAAATCTATCATATCTCTGCCACAAATCTAACCTGCGAGTATGTTATACGGAGGGTTTTAGAACACAAGTTCTGGTTGCTGGATTTAAACTATACATTTTGGATAACCCTACATATACCGTTCAATCACATTTTCTTATTTATTAGATTACTTGGGTTAATAACACTTAAGGCTTACACACATGTTGTACCCATTTACTTCCCAGTGGATTAATTTAATACAATATATATATGTAGCTACCTCCAATATTAAGGTACATCCCATGGTACCCTCAATCGCACGGTATCCACCATAATGCCACATAAATATACGCAGTCCCTCATCCTACGCTGGAGTGATGTACGGATCTCTATATAACAATGTTACGTTCCGCATATATCTGTCATTGCTATGCTACGTAAGCATACAGACTGTCACCTTCGATCGAATCAGATTCCATCGCAGAGTAATGCCCCCCAAGTCTACGATACACCACCCAGAGTAGACATGCATATAACTAGACTTTCCCACGTACATATCGTCCATCGTATTCGATGCCTTAACTACACATAACCTCTAATGTGCACCAAGTTCCGTGGTAGGGCTATACACAAAACACGAAATTTGGTCGAGAGCTTTTCCATATCTGTACAGACCCGCCTTAAGGGCCTAGAAATACAGATATCCCTCGGGTCTGTTTTTCATGGTGGTTATGGCCCACCTCGGCCGCTCCCTCAACTTGTAAAGACTACAAGAGCTAAGCGACTTGCCCCTAACAAGCAATCTAAACATCAGTTGGCATCTCCCCTCAACCACTGTACCTCGATAGTGAAAGGTGAATGGTGTTTTTGGTTTAGCTCTTGCCTTTTCGCATTCCACTGGCTGTCGATGGGTATCCGACGATCTACTATCCTTGTTGGTCTTGACCTTGCCTCCCGTTGAGGCGATCGCCGAATCACCCTAGTGTCACCTCGTCTTAGCATTCTGACTGCAAAGCTACTTTTGCAGTCAAGGCCCATCCACCTGGTAGTAATGCGTAGACCAAACCTCTATGAGTACAACCTAAACATTTTCCACCGCACAGAGGGCTACCAGGAGCACCTTACGTATCTCAGGAAGCCGCGTGCTTCCCCTTCCTGTCCTTCGGAGTCGACAAAATAATCAAATGAACTTGTGCTCCCCTCATGCCTCATGACAGCATGATGATCTACCGTGTTGGGTTATTCATCCTCAAACGTGCGACCGATCCAAGCGACTCATTTTAATATGTTATTAGACCCTATGTCTAAACATTCCTTTATGCGCTTGCTTTATCTCGTCGGTTTTCCATTTAACTTGGTTATTTCCATTCACATTGATTTCTTATTCAAGTTACCAAATTCCTCATTCTTATTAATTTCAGACTTATAACTTAACCCATTTAAGCCTATTAATAGGCCCACAACATGTTATTCTCTAGATTGTAATCCATGGTCTGTAATCCGCAATCCCTTTATTTCTTGTTTGATTTCATAGTTACCATAACATGTTCTACTTAATATGTAATTAAGTATATATCAATTCACATGTTTTCTGTTTAACATTTCAGTCATTGTTTATGATTAAATATAACTTATTTCATTTCATAAGTATGCCTCATTCTTTCTTATTTAATCATAATTCCATCTTATACTGTCACTATAACTTATCGTTGTTTACTTATTAACTTAGTTCTCTTAACTAAGGTTTACTAATAAGTTCCCTTTTTCATAAACATAACTTATGTTGTCCTTATCAGCATGTCTCAGATTCTCGTTCTCACATATAACTTAATTTACAATTAAGTACAACTTATCTTATTACATAGGTTATTCCAATTTCCTTATTGTTTATCATAACATAAGTTCTAATCCCAACTTGTCCTTAGGACAAACCTACCTATTATATAACATTCTCATTAATGTAATTTATTTATAATAGGTTATTATCATTCCCTGTTCATTACATTTCTTTTACTGTTGTAATTATCTTTCATTCATATCCTTATTCATTTCCATTCATTTCCATTAATCACAATTAGTGTCATTTATCTCTATCCTTATATGTTCATATATTTATATATATGCTTATGTACTAGACCTCTCACATTAAGCCAACCACTTGTGGATGCTGGATTTGCTAGGCGGTTCCGGGCAGACTTCTTCCACAAGTTGACTTAACCTCGTGTCTTAGCACCGTTACATGTTTATTTATGCACTAGATCTCTCACATTAAATTAACAACTTGTGGACGCTGGATTTGCCGAGCGGTTCCGGGCAGACTTCTACCACAAGTTGAATTTAACCTCGTGTCTAGGTGCAATACAGTTTTCTATTTACTATAAATTTAGGCATATTATTCTTTCCACATTTTTACTGCAACTTATTTTACATGTCATCATATTAAGACCATTTTATGTCATATGTTCTTCCTAACATATGATTAATTTCACCTCAAAATAACTTGTGATCGTCGAATCATGTAATTATTCTAATTTAACATGTAATCATTTAATCATGTAACTGCTCAAATCTAACAAATTAACATGTCATTTTCTTAATTCTACAGCTAATCATTCAAGTACATAATATGCCACAAGTGAATCATGTAATTACAACGATAATCGTTACACATATTTTAACAAGTTTGCATTTCAATAGATGAACATTTCAGCATATTAAATGTTTCAACATATGAATTTTCCAACATATTAATATTTCAACATGTCATATTAGCATTTCATCACTTTACATTGCATAATAACGGGGAATGTTAAAAGATAATATATCATTATCAAAAATGATATAACTTTAATCCACTCACCTAAATTGCTTTCCAATTCCTGAACCTGGCCCAGGACTAGCATTCCATGGTTTTTCTTAACTAGATTTAGAACCAAACAACCATGGATCCTCAATTCTTACTAAAAGAAAAAGGGAAGTAAGAGGAAGAAAATTGAATAGACCGGATCTAAGAATTTACCTTACTTTGCATATGATTCTAAACACCTTCTAATTCATTTTCATTCTTTTTCTTCAGATCTTGATTCAGAATTTTCCTAAACTAATTATCTTATTTTTCTGAAGAGATTTGAGGAGGAGGAAGAATGGCAGAGCTTAGACGTTGTCTCAGAGAATGTGAGATTTAGGCTAGGCTCTGCTAGCCTATTTATAAGTGTTCAAGATCTTGTCGTACACGCAGCGCTGAGTCAGCATTGAACCTAGTTAAGAAAAAGTCCAGATACGCTAATGAATCTACCCAGATTTGGGGGTGTCGATCCCGGTGTCGACCCCCCATAGGGTTGTCGACCCCCCCATGGGTCCCATGAGCTGTTTTGGCGCAGAAATTTGATTTTCGAATGTTTGAATTTATGGAAATTTATTTATCTGTTATATTCACATGTAATCTTATTATGCTTATACAAATCTTCTAATGACCATTTTACGCGTATATATATATACACACACAACTTTTGTTTCATTTTCAAAATTCAAACGGTGTTTCACCGTTATTTAATTCTTGCCATATTTCTTTAATTGCAGCCTTATCTTGAACTTTATCTCTTGTATATATATTTATTTTTGCACATGTATACATATATATTCTCATATATATATATATATGTACATATATATTTATATATATGTACATATATATGTTCTTTACTTCCTTATATGCATATTTTTCCTTTTATGTGTGTTTATACATATTTTCTCTCATGAACATGTGTTATTTTGGTTGTTCTCTTAAAACAAAAATATGACGGTGGCGGGAATCAAACTTTGTACCTCTTGTATGCAAGTCATATGCTCTAACCAACTGGACTACTATGGCTATTGTTAACAAGGCTTAGAACAATGGTAGTCATTGTTCTCTTCTTATTCCTCTTTTTCATGTTTTTTACAATATTTAATTGTGTGAATCTTTTTCTTTTATTTCTCCTTTATTAATAATTCATAATCAGTGCATGCAACATATTTACACCGCATGCAATCAATTCTTTCTTTCTTTTAATGCATGCATTACATTTTTATTTACATTAATCTTTATTTTATTCTTCATATATACATTTATGTCTATGTGTATATATATATACACACATATACATTATTAAATTATTAAATTGTGATAAAATGTGGGGTGTTACATTCTCTCCCACCCTTAGGAAATTTCATCCCCAAAATTTGATAAGGGTAAAAATCAATTAACCCCTCGCATAATATACATCCATCATGTGTGCATCCAATTTTTGCAAATAATGTGCACTTGTGCGAAGTGAAATACAACATAATAATGCATGTATGCCTAAGCGGTACCTCCTATGTGTATGCAAATTTTTCAAAAATCATTTTAAAATGTGATGCTCACATCCTAAAATATACGGGCAGTTCTACATGAATGCAATATTTCGAAAATCAAAATATATTTTCATCCAAATATCCCACATTTTTGTAGAGTAAGAGCATAGTTCATCCAATTGTTGCATCCAAAATCCTACTAACCAACTTTATTTTTCTGAATTTCAGAAAAATCTAGTTTTCTAAATTCGATTACTTATGTTACAAAATGGTCGAAAACAGAAAATTTCACATCTTTCGTTTTTCTTTTATATACCTTTTTCCAACCGTACTTAGATTTTATGTAACTATCTATAAAGATTCCCTATTTTCCTATCCAAGTACAACCCAAATAAGAAAATTTTATTTGTTACTAATATTCTTTTTTGTCTTATCTTGGATTTTTTTTACTATTATTCATCTTTTCTCATAATTTGTCAAGTTTGTCGCTTTCTAAATCTGTTGTTTCCTTTTTAATTGTACCATTCTCCTTTCTTAGCTTATTTAATCATCTAATCTAAGTTTAGTTTCAAATAAGCCTTCTAGTTCTTCAACTAAACGGGGAAAACAGACACTATACACAACTACTACTAAGGGCCAAGAATCTCGGGACTATATCCCCCTCAAACAGCAAGCTTGAACCACGGGATCAATGACAGGTTTAGATGTTACCCTAACTACCCAACAGAAACAAAGTACTAGAAAGATCCCAACAAGAACGCAATAATAGGTTGTACCCCTAACCTGAAAATTAGCAACAGGAACTAAATACTTACTTGCCCTTTACTATTTAGTAGTCACCATTAGTCCTAGTTGTGTACCAACAACTATTTCAAGCAACACCCTAGGCTTTTCAATGCTTACGCATTCTACGGGAATTTACCATTATTCCAAGATAATTTTCGCTATTTATTATACAGCCTCAAAACTTTTCCTGTCTTCCCTAGGCACTAATCCTTACCTACTCCATACTTTTTAAAACACGGTTTGGCCTTTTCATTTAAACTTCCTTCAAAAAATTAAAAGTGTCAAAATTTTACTTTCCTCATGAAAACTTACTTTTGCCAAATCATAAAACATGGCATTTTATAAAACAAATGTAAATCATTTTTTTTTGAAATCACAAAAACTAGAGTAGATAAGGGCAATTATTCTCAATCGGATTTATAACTTGTTCTTACCTATGAGGTCAGTTCAGTCTCTTACTACAAGGTGAAAACATTCACTCTATTCTTAACTTCTACAATTTATTTTGTCCACCCACTAAATTCTCTTGTTAAAACAATTTGCCAAAAATGATTATCAAAAGAATAGATATTTAAAAACTTTATTTACTGAGAATTTTAACAAAATGCAATATTTTCAAAGTTTTGCTTTTAATTCCTTTCATGCAATATAACAAGAAAACTAGTGAGCTATACATGCTCTATAATATGCACCTTTTACTGAGAGAATTTTACTTTAGACAAAATTTCCACAAGAAATCACTATTTACAAAATATACCCCATTTTACTTCAAAACCCAATGTGTACTTTACATATTTTAAAATTATAACTTTTAAGATTAAAACTTGAAAACACCATAAATCATTTTCCCAAAACATATATAATTTCAAGTTCTTAAAAGTTAACATTAGGGTTAGACTCAAATCGGGTTTCCAATTTTTCTAGGCTTTCCTAGATTCTCCCACAAAGTCAATTCTCTCAACTATATATATTCCTAATCCATTTTTTTAACCTTTTCCAATTAATAAGGTTTTACTGCCAAACCCACTAATCTAAAATATTAATCATATGGATTCACCTTCCTTCCATACAAAGTACATTGTACACCTTCCACCTAAATTACCTAAGGGTCTCAGATTTCCATATTCATTCCTTTAGTGTACAAAACGGACATCCCAATTCTTACCATATTATACTCTTTCTATTTAGTGGGTTTCTCTATGGATCTATATATACATATAGTATTCATATTTTTATAAATACAAATATGTTCACTCATTATTTATACAAGAATTATAAACCTAAGCTCTGATACCAGATGTAACAACCCGAATTCCGACAGACCGATTCTTTTTTCAAAATTCTAATCCATCGAAACCCGTGTTGGTTACTCTGGTATCCTGCAGAAAAGACAGAGATATAAAATATACCAGAGCTCAGAAAGTATCTCATAGCGGAATGTAAAAAGTATATCATAATCAAAGTATAGCCTTACCATATGAATAATACTGCCTAACCAGTATCCAAAGCAATCATATCTCTGCCACAAATCTAACCTGCTAGTATGTTATAAGGAGGGGGTCAGAACACAAGTTCTGGTGACTGGATTTAAACTATACATTTTGGATAACCCAACATATATCATTCAATCACATTTTATTATTTATTAGGTTACTTGGGTTAACAGCACTCAAGGCTTACACACACGTCATACCCATTTACTTCCCAGTGGATTAACCAAATACAGTATATATATAGCTACCCCCAATATTAAGGTACACACCATGGTACCCCTGCGCGCATGGTCTCCGCCATAATGCCATAGAAATGTACGCAGTCCCTTATCCTACGCCGGAGTGACATACAGATCTCTATACAACAATGTTATGTCCCGCATATATCTGTCATTGCTATGCTACGTAAGCGTACAGACTGCCACCTTCGAACGAATCAGATTCCATCATGGAGTAATGCCCTCAAGTCTACGATACACTACCCAGAGTAGACATGCATGTATCTAGACTTTCTCATGTATGTATCATCAATCGTATTCGATGCCTTAACCGCACATAACCTCTAATGTGCACTGAGTTCCGTGGCAGGGCTATACAAGAAACAAAAAACTTAGTCGGGAGCTTTTCCATATCTGCACAGGCCCGCCTTTAACGGCCTAAAAATACAGATATCCCTTGGGTCTGTTTTTCATGATGGTTATAGCCCTACCTTGTCCAATCCCTCAATTAGTAAAGACTACAAGAGCTAAGCGACTTTCTCCTAAAAAACAATCTAAACATCCAATTGGCGTCTCCCTTCAACCACCGTACCTTGATAGTGAAAGGTGAATGGTGTCTTGGGTTTAGCTCTAGTCTTTTCGCATCCCACTGGCTGTCGATGATGAGTACCCGACGATCTACTATCCTTGTTGGTCCTGGCCTCGCCTCCCATTGTGGCGATCGCCGAATCACCCTAGTGTCACCTCGTCACAGCATTCTGACTGCAAAGCTACTTTTGCAGTCAAGGCCCACCCATCTGGTAGTAACGCGCAGACCCAACCTCTGCGAGCACAGCCTAAACATCTGCCACTGCACAGAGGACTACCAGGAGCACCTTACATATCTCAGGAAGCCACGTGCTTCCCCTTCCAGTCCTTTGGAACCAACAGAATAATCAGATGAACATGTGCTCCCCTCGTGCCTCATGTGAAACGACCCGCAAATCCGTGCTATCTGAGTTGACTAAATACACCACACGTCCAACTCAAATTGCACAGAAATACGACTCATTATTAGAAAGAAGTTAGAGGATGAGAAATAGAAAGAAAGAAATATTAGAATAGAAGAAAAACGAAGATCACAACTCACAGCGGAACGAAGAAAATATATTTCATAATATAACTCTTGAAATACAAATCTGTTTTGTACATATATACATACCATCATCAGAGTACACATAACATTTGATTCAGCGGAAGTAACTCTAAATAACTAACGTTGAAGCCTCCTGCTTCAAGCTCCTCCAAGTGTATCTGTAAAAGCCTGAAACACTTGACTGCCCGTACAAATTTGGGCACCCAAGAGTTTAGGGAAAACAAAACAAAACAAACTCTGGGTCAGTCATGGGACTGGTGTGAGTAAACTCCAACCAATTGTTTAACTTTAAAAATCCTTTCAAAAGAAAAGATAATAGTAAGACCAGCCCACACATAAACACGGACGGTTTTTTTACCTTACTATAACCCAAAACACTTTAATATCAAATCCAGTGATATTATAGTAATGTCTACATCAAATTAAATAACCAAATAGCAGAACGCTTGCATCTCACGCTCCATATAAATAGTATAAAATCACAAACCGCATGGCGCTTATTGGAGATTGGATTTCCAACATGACAAGGTATGGAACCACCTTCCGATGATGTATCTCTAGAGGCGAATACACCTGGGTTCAACAAGAACATCTTGCAACCCGGCCCACACATGACCGACCACTCATTTCGCTTGAGTGTATCGAATGTATATCACCAACGGTTGGACTCAAACCACCGTTTCCCGAATGGGCAGAATCGATAGATTTAGAAACAAAAGGAATTTCTCTAGATAGGTGATTATACACCCTAATGGGTGCGACCCACATAGCCATGCTGCCTGCCCGATTTTTGTCCCTTCCCGGTTGTTGAGGCCTGAGGCTACGCATACTTACCATTCCTTGATAACACAATCACTTTGAATGCCACATTGTCAGATCCGTTAATCACTAGTGAAGTTTGCACAAATATTCTGGATATTATGCTAAGGGATAAATCCGTTGCAACCATATACATTCATACAGACCAACCTATTTGATCATTGGAAATACTCTGTCAGACATCCGTCCATTTACGTTCGTTCTGGGATTGAACGACACCGAAGGCACTATTTCTATTAATAGAAAAAGCCCTTGCACTTCACTCCGTCTTCAATATATTCAGCATACTTGGTTCGCAACGCTTATGCCGATACGGAGTGGTTCTTCGGATAATAATCCAACCGGTCTCTCCATATTGACAACGATGGTCAAAACTTCGATAGTCTGTGATTTAACTATCGAATAAAAACAAGTGTTCAATCAACATATCAAACAAATCACTGGCTCTTTAATTAATATTCATTAATTAAATCTCCTTTCCATTTCCTTAACAATATTTGTTAACCAAATATTTCAATAATCAATCTTGGCCCTTTACGCTATTTTTGTTTTCGTTTCCTTATCGAATTCTATATATATCGATATATAGATTTCTAATTGCCAAATTTCTTAAAAATATTCTAACTCCTTAAATTCCCGGAAAAATTCGCCATAACCTCCCCTGTATCGGGAGCATCGGGAAATTTCAAATAGCATCCCGGTATCTTCTAATCTCAAAAAGAAAAAGAAGAAGCCAAACGGCTTGCCGATACGGCGCATAAAATCTCATATACGAATTAAACATGTACCTTTTTGTCGAGCACTACATTTATAACTTCATATACTTCATCCCATACCTGTCTAACCCCTGTTCACCTGTTTCCAATTCAATTCAACTCAATCCATTCGTTTGAATTCAATTTTGAATCGTTTGAATTCAGTTTCGCTCAATTATTCCTTAATTAGCCCTTTTGTCTATTTCACTTCTTTGTTGAACATAACATGTTCAAATAAAATGTTTAACTCGTCCATAACCAAATCGAATTTTAATTTCAATTCCAGTTCTCTTTTCTATTTCGAATTTCTCAAATCGAATTCACTTATTTAAGGCCCAATATCAATTCAACATCTCATTTACTAATTACTATTCGAATTAGTTAATTCTATTCAATAAATCTAAAATCTGGTTTCTGTTTCAGAAATTAACTCATTACTCCACTGGAGTTCACATATATTTTATAACTCAAGTCTGAAATTTTCTAAATAGGAATTCGGATTTTTATTTGCTTAAAATCCTTTAATTTAACTAAATAAACCGTTATGGTTTTATAATGGTTATGGCGCTGCTTTTCTAAAAATTTGATTTTGACATAACTCAAAACCTATACGACGAAATTCAGATTTTTCTCTTTCATTTTAAAACTATTATCAAACCGGTCCTGACGTTTCTTGTTTCGAAGAATTCCGACTTCAATTGAGTCCTGTATATTCGATTGAAGTTCGAATCGCTATTTTACGAACTGCAGCGCTGCGGCGAGTTCGTTTTAATTATATTTATATATATATAAACTTTTAAACTTCTAAACTTCTTTAAAATGAATTCAATTCCATTTAGCTTTATTTGAATTCCTTGATTCAAATTCAAATCTCAATTTTATTTGAATTCTAAATTCAAATTCCAATTCCTTTTCTATTTGATATTCAAATTCAATATTTGAATTTCTATTTGAATTCCCTATATTCAAATTCAATACTTGAATTCCTTTGAATTCTTTTATTCAAACTTTATACTTAAATTCCATTTGAACTCCTATATTTCCATTTCTATATTTGAATTCTATTGAAGTTCAAATATTCAAACTCTCTTTTAAATTCTATATTCAAAATTCCATAGTTTAAACTCATTTGAATTTCATATTCAAATTCCATAGATTAAATCCTATTTGAATTCAATTTGAATCTCTTATATTCAAATTCCATTTTCCATTTGAATTCTAATATTCAAATTCGTTTCCAGCCCCATTTGAATTTCTAATATTCAAACTTATTTTTACACCATTTGAATTTCTAATATTCAAATTCATTTTCAACACCATTTGAATTTCTATTATTCAAATTCATTTGAATTCCCTTGAATTCAAATTCCATTTCAAAATTATTTGGATTTCCTATTTTGAAATCCTATTTAAATCCTACTTCCAATTCTACTTTCAAAGTTTATTTCAATTTCTATTTTGAAATCTCATATTCAAATTTCTACTTGAATTTCTATATTCAATTCCATGTTCAAATTCAACACTTGAATTTCTATTTCAAATCTCTATTCAAATTTCATATTCGAATTCTTCTTTGAAATCCTATATTTCAAATTCTATTCAATTCTTCCTTGAAATTCTATTTTTCAAAGTCTATTTCAAATTCTCTTTTGAAAATGCTATTTTGAAATTTCTATTTCAAAATTCTATTTGGAAATTCTATTTCAAATTCTCTATATTCAAACACCATTTGAAAGTCCTATATTCAAATCCACCTTGGATTTTCTATTTGAATTCTAAATTCAAATTTTCTATCTCCTTTCCTTTTTGAATTCAAATTTCCATTTCCTTTTCTTTTTGAATTCAAATTTTCATTTCCTTTTCTATTATTCAAATTCTATATTTAAATTTCCCTTTAAATCATATTTTCAAAACACTTGTATTTCTATTTCTGAATTATCAACTGATAATTCTTTTCACTTCATTTATAACTTCGTTATAAAAGAACTATTTTTAAACTTCGTTATAAAGAAACTACTTGTTTTATTTTTCAAAACAAGTTTATATCTTTATTTCCATTAAAAATTCAAATTCTATTTAAAAATAGAATTTTTCCTTTTTAAATCGCCAATATCCTTTCACGATATTTTAAATATCATTACTTAAGCCCAGTGATATTTTAAACAATCAAATCAACCAAATTTCAATCATTTGATTTTTAACACATCATATATGAATATATATATGAAATCAAACAAACGACAAACAAACAGATAATATATTTTTGAGGAATCCAGTTGGATTCCTCCAACCTGTTTTCCTGCATCCACAGATGTTAGCACATAAATAATACCCATTCTGCTTCGTGGCAGAATATCGCGGTATAGAAGGTCATCCACTAATCATAGCGTGGGGCGTATAGGGTAATCATCCGCTATGAAACTGCGGGCATCCGCTAATGAGACTGCGGGAATCCAACCAATCAATCAACCCAATATGTATATAATAGCCTAAATAACTAATATATATAAATCAACCAGAAAATATTCACACAAGCAACAGACAATTATTTTTAATGAAATAAAAATAATTAAAATAAAAGGTGAGTGAGATTTACTCACCGGAGCTTGCAGTTGTCGAATATCCTGTTTATTCTGTATCGTTGGCTATGAAATTACTCGAATGAAATTCACTGCGTACCTACGATAATTTGATTTAAATTTACGGATTAACATTTATTCATTTAAACTAACTATTTAAACGAATAAATAAATTTCCTTTATTTTACTTTTAACGGTTACTAAATTAAATCTAACTCAACTAATATAAATAAACTAATCCATGTATCTTTAATTAATGATCCATCTATTATTTATTTAAACGAATTTAACGAATAAATTATCCTATGTGTTTTAAATTTATAAAACACATACCTTTCCATCTCTGCAAATCACTCAACATCACCCCATTGCCTCATCTCTCCCATTCAAAACTGTCGACCTTCAAGTTCTTCTACCCTTTCCTGAACTTCCCCTTCACCCTAATTCGAACCCCTTAACACCCACTCGCCGAACTCCAGATTTCACAAACCCAGGTCGGCCTCTTCCTCCAAACTCAGCTCGACCACGACAGTGACAATCCCATCCGCACTCCACCACACTGTCAAAATCTTTCTGAACCAATTGAACAAATACCTCGAATCTTCTGCAATCATGAGTGTCGACATCGAGCTCTAGAAAAATGAATCGCGCCCTCCAATGATGTTTGCCTGAGTGGCGGTCTTGATTTTTAATCGTGAATCTCCCTTTTCACGAGCGCCTCAGCCTCCTCGTCGAGCTCCTATCGCACCTTCTGAACAACGGCAGACCTCATCGAAGCAGCCACTGACGCGAACGTTTCAAATCTTGAGTTGAGCTTTCGAGAACCCTTAGTTTCCTATCGCGATTTGATTCCGCCATTTTTATATAAAAAAAAAAAAAAAAAATCGAAGAAACCGATTTTCAGAAGGAAGATTTGAAGAATGAATTGAACGTCTTCGTTTGGTTTGGTGATGGGAATTAACGAAGGCTTGACTCCTTTTATAGGCGCAAGGAGGAAGCAAAACGTACCAGCCATTAAAAGCTTGTTCCTAGATTTTTAACAGAGAGACAATTTTCACTGCTCGAGGTAGGAAAATGAAACGAGAGTAGGTCGGCCGATATAAGTAGCTGAGATGATGTAATATTTATATTATTATTATTTTGATTTTATATTTAACTAATTATATAGAATATCCTTTGGTCCCTAATTAAAAATCCCGAGCTGTTATTTTTACTTAACGACCGACATTTCTAAATTATACTGTTATTCTGAACTCCACGAAACAAATTCTGGAATGTAGTTTGACTATGTAGACGAGATAACAGCTTAAATAAATGATTAAATTAAATTCGATTTAACATATAATTTCGACTTCCAATAACTATATTTATCGGGTTGTAATTCAATATATAATTTATATTGATCGCCGTTTCGATTCAGTCTTTAACTTTAAATTCAATTATATTTTGATTCCGTATTATGATAATTTAATATATTCGATATTAAGTCTAAATTGATTTTAAATTGAAAATATAAAAATTCATTTATATTATCAATTCGATATTCAAAAAGATATAAAATATTTGAAATAAACTGACCAAAAATCCGGGTCGTTACATTCTTTCCCCCTTAAAATAATTTCGTCCTCGAAATTGCTAAGTTAGGAAAAATGATACAAATCCATTACCTTTCAACAATCCACTTATGTTGAAACTCAACTCCTCATATTGCTATGACTTTAATTTCAACCAAAACTTTTGGTTTCCATTCATATGCATTCTAATTTATATTCATTTCAATTTATTTCAAATTGATTCTAGTCAATTTATTCACCTCGAACCCTTTAACTTACTTAAGTTAAATTTTAATTCCAGAATCCAAATCCCAGGGTTTTCATTTCAAATCCTTTTGAAATCACTTAAATATATACATATATATTTATTTCCATTTCAAATTCAAACATTTGAATTTTCAAATCACTTGTTTCTTTCACAACAAATTTCCATCAAAACTTTCTAAGGTAGCAATCCATCACTTAGAAACTCGGAAATGAACACTGATGATGTTGCAATCATCATCAGAATTATTTCCCAGCCACTGAAGTAAGTTCAATGCTTTATCACTTCTAAAATCCATTCAAAGATGGTATTTATTCAAATCCTTTACAAACAAAGCTATATTATTTAATATACTTTGAAAAATATTTCTCAACTTCCCAGGATTTTGAATTCTAAATTCTGGTTTGAATTAAATTCTAATTCATCTCTATACAAATTCTATTTGGTTATAAATAACCATTTTAATTTTTATAATTTCATTTGATTATAAAATCAACATCCAACACATCCATATAATAATAATTCTAGAAAATTATTCTTTTATATCAAAATATAAATTTGGGTAAAATAATTTCACCCACTTTAAAACAATATCATGTCGTATTTTCTGTTCAAGTGTTTAGAAATCCCTATCGACTTCGTGGCGTCCCACGATTCGACCAGAATTCACAAACCACTCAACAGACTAGCCAACACAATATAAAACAATTTTTATATCAAATAACAAATACGCTCTCTTGTATATGTATACACTCAACTCATTCTAGGGTACTGCTGACCCTATCTCTAATGAGCACATGCCACACAAGCCTAGGTGTTCGCTCAACCTAAGCTCTGATACCAACTGAAACGACCCGCAAATCCGTGCTATCTGAGTTGACTAAATACACCACACGTCCAACTCAAATTGCACAGAAATACGACTCATTATTAGAAAGAAGTTAGAGGATGAGAAATAGAAAGAAAGAAATATTAGAATAGAAGAAAAACGAAGATCACAACTCACAGCGGAACGAAGAAAATATATTTCATAATATAACTCTTGAAATACAAATCTGTTTTGTACATATATACATACCATCATCAGAGTACACATAACATTTGATTCAGCGGAAGTAACTCTAAATAACTAACGTTGAAGCCTCCTGCTTCAAGCTCCTCCAAGTGTATCTGTAAAAGCCTGAAACACTTGACTGCCCGTACAAATTTGGGCACCCAAGAGTTTAGGGAAAACAAAACAAAACAAACTCTGGGTCAGTCATGGGACTGGTGTGAGTAAACTCCAACCAATTGTTTAACTTTAAAAATCCTTTCAAAAGAAAAGATAATAGTAAGACCAGCCCACACATAAACACGGACGGTTTTTTTACCTTACTATAACCCAAAACACTTTAATATCAAATCCAATGATATTATAGTAATGTCTACATCAAATTAAATAACCAAATAGCAGAACGCTTGCATCTCACGCTCCATATAAATAGTATAAAATCACAAACCGCATGGCGCTTATTGGAGATTGGATTTCCAACATGACAAGGTATGGAACCACCTTCCGATGATGTATCTCTAGAGGCGAATACACCTGGGTTCAACAAGAACATCTTGCAACCCGGCCCACACATGACCGACCACTCATTTCGCTTGAGTGTATCGAATGTATATCACCAACGGTTGGACTCAAACCACCGTTTCCCGAATGGGCAGAATCGATAGATTTAGAAACAAAAGGAATTTCTCTAGATAGGTGATTATACACCCTAATGGGTGCGACCCACATAGCCATGCTGCCTGCCCGATTTTTGTCCCTTCCCGGTTGTTGAGGCCTGAGGCTACGCATACTTACCATTCCTTGATAACACAATCACTTTGAATGCCACATTGTCAGATCCGTTAATCACTAGTGAAGTTTGCACAAATATTCTGGATATTATGCTAAGGGATAAATCCGTTACAACCATATACATTCATACAGACCAACCTATTTGATCATTGGAAATACTCTGTCAGACATCCGTCCATTTACGTTCGTTCTGGGATTGAACGACACCGAAGGCACTATTTCTATTAATAGAAAAAGCCCTTGCACTTCACTCCGTCTTCAATATATTCAGCATACTTGGTTCGCAACGCTTATGCCGATACGGAGTGGTTCTTCGGATAATAATCCAACCGGTCTCTCCATATTGACAACGATGGTCAAAACTTCGATAGTCTGTGATTTAACTATCGAATAAAAACAAGTGTTCAATCAACATATCAAACAAATCACTGGCTCTTTAATTAATATTCATTAATTAAATCTCCTTTCCATTTCCTTAACAATATTTGTTAACCAAATATTTCAATAATCAATCTTGGCCCTTTACGCTATTTTTGTTTTCGTTTCCTTATCGAATTCTATATATATCGATATATAGATTTCTAATTGCCAAATTTCTTAAAAATATTCTAACTCCTTAAATTCCCGGAAAAATTCGCCATAACCTCCCCTGTATCGGGAGCATCGGGAAATTTCAAATAGCATCCCGGTATCTTCTAATCTCAAAAAGAAAAAGAAGAAGCCAAACGGCTTGCCGATACGGCGCATAAAATCTCATATACGAATTAAACATGTACCTTTTTGTCGAGCACTACATTTATAACTTCATATACTTCATCCCATACCTGTCTAACCCCTGTTCACCTGTTTCCAATTCAATTCAACTCAATCCATTCGTTTGAATTCAATTTTGAATCGTTTGAATTCAGTTTCGCTCAATTATTCCTTAATTAGCCCTTTTGTCTATTTCACTTCTTTGTTGAACATAACATGTTCAAATAAAATGTTTAACTCGTCCATAACCAAATCGAATTTTAATTTCAATTCCAGTTCTCTTTTCTATTTCGAATATAAATTCTCAAATCGAATTCACTTATTTAAGGCCCAATATCAATTCAACATCTCATTTACTAATTACTATTCGAATTAGTTAATTCTATTCAATAAATCTAAAATCTGGTTTCTGTTTCAGAAATTAACTCATTACTCCACTGGAGTTCACATATATTTTATAACTCAAGTCTGAAATTTTCTAAATAGGAATTCGGATTTTTATTTGCTTAAAATCCTTTAATTTAACTAAATAAACCGTTATGGTTTTATAATGGTTATGGCGCTGCTTTTCTAAAAATTTGATTTTGACATAACTCAAAACCTATACGACGAAATTCAGATTTTTCTCTTTCATTTTAAAACTATTATCAAACCGGTCCTGACGTTTCTTGTTTCGAAGAATTCCGACTTCAATTGAGTCCTGTATATTCGATTGAAGTTCGAATCGCTATTTTACGAACTGCAGCGCTGCGGCGAGTTCGTTTTAATTATATTTATATATATATAAACTTTTAAACTTCTAAACTTCTTTAAAATGAATTCAATTCCATTTAGCTTTATTTGAATTCCTTGATTCAAATTCAAATCTCACTTTTATTTGAATTCTAAATTCAAATTCCAATTCCTTTTCTATTTGATATTCAAATTCAATATTTGAATTTCTATTTGAATTCCCTATATTAAAATTCAATACTTGAATTCCTTTGAATTCTTTTATTCAAACTTTATACTTAAATTCCATTTGAACTCCTATATTTCCATTTCTATATTTGAATTCTATTGAAGTTCAAATATTCAAACTCTCTTTTAAATTCTATATTCAAAATTCCATAGTTTAAACTCATTTGAATTTCATATTCAAATTCCATAGATTAAATCCTATTTGAATTCAATTTGAATCTCTTATATTCAAATTCCATTTTCCATTTGAATTCTAATATTCAAATTCGTTTCCAGCCCCATTTGAATTTCTAATATTCAAACTTATTTTTACACCATTTGAATTTCTAATATTCAAATTCATTTTCAACACCATTTGAATTTCTATTATTCAAATTCATTTGAATTCCCTTGAATTCAAATTCCATTTCAAAATTATTTGGATTTCCTATTTTGAAATCCTATTTAAATCCTACTTCCAATTCTACTTTCAAAGTTTATTTCAATTTCTATTTTGAAATCTCATATTCAAATTTCTACTTGAATTTCTATATTCAATTCCATGTTCAAATTCAACACTTGAATTTCTATTTCAAATCTCTATTCAAATTTCATATTCGAATTCTTCTTTGAAATCCTATATTTCAAATTCTATTCAATTCTTCCTTGAAATTCTATTTTTCAAAGTCTATTTCAAATTCTCTTTTGAAAATGCTATTTTGAAATTTCTATTTCAAAATTCTATTTGGAAATTCTATTTCAAATTCTCTATATTCAAACACCATTTGAAAGTCCTATATTCAAATCCACCATGGATTTTCTATTTGAATTCTAAATTCAAATTTTCTATCTCCTTTCCTTTTTGAATTCAAATTTCCATTTCCTTTTCTTTTTGAATTCAAATTTTCATTTCCTTTTCTATTATTCAAATTCTATATTTAAATTTCCCTTTAAATCATATTTTCAAAACACTTGTATTTCTATTTCTGAATTATCAACTGATAATTCTTTTCACTTCATTTATAACTTCGTTATAAAAGAACTATTTTTAAACTTCGTTATAAAGAAACTACTTGTTTTATTTTTCAAAACAAGTTTATATCTTTATTTCCATTAAAAATTCAAATTCTATTTAAAAATAGAATTTTTCCTTTTTAAATCGCCAATATCCTTTCACGATATTTTAAATATCATTACTTAAGCCCAGTGATATTTTAAACAATCAAATCAACCAAATTTCAATCATTTGATTTTTAACACATCATATATGAATATATATATGAAATCAAACAAACGACAAACAAACAGATAATATATTTTTGAGGAATCCAGTTGGATTCCTCCAACCTGTTTTCCTGCATCCACAGATGTTAGCACATAAATAATACCCATTCTGCTTCGTGGCAGAATATCGCGGTATAGAAGGTCATCCACTAATCATAGCGTGGGGCGTATAGGGTAATCATCCGCTATGAAACTGCGGGCATCCGCTAATGAGACTGCGGGAATCCAACCAATCAATCAACCCAATATGTATATAATAGCCTAAATAACTAATATATATAAATCAACCAGAAAATATTCACACAAGCAACAGACAATTATTTTTAATGAAATAAAAATAATTAAAATAAAAGGTGAGTGAGATTTACTCACCGGAGCTTGCAGTTGTCGAATATCCTGTTTATTCTGTATCGTTGGCTATGAAATTACTCGAATGAAATTCACTGCGTACCTACGATAATTTGATTTAAATTTACGGATTAACATTTATTCATTTAAACTAACTATTTAAACGAATAAATAAATTTCCTTTATTTTACTTTTAACGGTTACTAAATTAAATCTAACTCAACTAATATAAATAAACTAATCCATGTATCTTTAATTAATGATCCATCTATTATTTATTTAAACGAATTTAACGAATAAATTATCCTATGTGTTTTAAATTTATAAAACACATACCTTTCCATCTCTGCAAATCACTCAACATCACCCCATTGCCTCATCTCTCCCATTCAAAACTGTCGACCTTCAAGTTCTTCTACCCTTTCCTGAACTTCCCCTTCACCCTAATTCGAACCCCTTAACACCCACTCGCCGAACTCCAGATTTCACAAACCCAGGTCGGCCTCTTCCTCCAAACTCAGCTCGACCACGACAGTGACAATCCCATCCGCACTCCACCACACTGTCAAAATCTTTCTGAACCAATTGAACAAATACCTCGAATCTTCTGCAATCATGAGTGTCGACATCGAGCTCTAGAAAAATGAATCGCGCCCTCCAATGATGTTTGCCTGAGTGGCGGTCTTGATTTTTAATCGTGAATCTCCCTTTTCACGAGCGCCTCAGCCTCCTCGTCGAGCTCCTATCGCACCTTCTGAACAACGGCAGACCTCATCGAAGCAGCCACTGACGCGAACGTTTCAAATCTTGAGTTGAGCTTTCGAGAACCCTTAGTTTCCTATCGCGATTTGATTCCGCCATTTTTATATAAAAAAAAAAAAAAAAAATCGAAGAAACCGATTTTCAGAAGGAAGATTTGAAGAATGAATTGAACGTCTTCGTTTGGTTTGGTGATGGGAATTAACGAAGGCTTGACTCCTTTTATAGGCGCAAGGAGGAAGCAAAACGTACCAGCCATTAAAAGCTTGTTCCTAGATTTTTAACAGAGAGACAATTTTCACTGCTCGAGGTAGGAAAATGAAACGAGAGTAGGTCGGCCGATATAAGTAGCTGAGATGATGTAATATTTATATTATTATTATTTTGATTTTATATTTAACTAATTATATAGAATATCCTTTGGTCCCTAATTAAAAATCCCGAGCTGTTATTTTTACTTAACGACCGACATTTCTAAATTATACTGTTATTCTGAACTCCACGAAACAAATTCTGGAATGTAGTTTGACTATGTAGACGAGATAACAGCTTAAATAAATGATTAAATTAAATTCGATTTAACATATAATTTCGACTTCCAATAACTATATTTATCGGGTTGTAATTCAATATATAATTTATATTGATCGCCGTTTCGATTCAGTCTTTAACTTTAAATTCAATTATATTTTGATTCCGTATTATGATAATTTAATATATTCGATATTAAGTCTAAATTGATTTTAAATTGAAAATATAAAAATTCATTTATATTATCAATTCGATATTCAAAAAGATATAAAATATTTGAAATAAACTGACCAAAAATCCGGGTCGTTACATCATGACACCACGACGATCTACCCGTTGGGTTATTCATCCTCAAACGTGCGGACCGGTCCAAGCGCCTCATTTTATATGTTATTAGACCCCAGATCTAAACATTCCTTTATGCACTTGCTTTAACTCATCATGTTTCCATTGAACTTTGTTATTCCCATTCACATTGACTTCTTATTCAAGTTACCAAGTTCCTCTTGCTAATTAATTTCGGTCTTATAAATTAACCCATTTAAGCCTATTAGTAAGCCCACAACATGTTATTCTCTAGATTGTGATCCAAGGTCTGTAATCCACAATCCATTTATTTCTTGTTTGATTTCATAGTTACCATAACATGTTATACTTAATATGTAATTATGTATATCTCAATTCACATGTTTTCTGTTTATCATGTCAGTCATTATTTATGATTAAATATAACTTATTTCATTTCATAAGTTTGCCTCCTTCTTTCTTATTTATTCATAATTCCATCTTATACTGTCACTATAACTTATCGTTGTTTACTTATTAACTTAGTTCTCTTAACTAAGGTTTACTAATAAGTTCCCTTTTTCATAAATATAACTTATGTTGTCCTTATCAGCATGTCTCAGATCCTCGTTCTCACATATAACTTAATTTACAATTAAGTACAACTTATCTTATTACAAAAATTGTTCTAATTTCCTTATTGTTTATCATAACATAAGTTATAATCCCCACTTGTCCATAGGACAAGCCTACCAATTATATAACATTCTCATTAATGTAATTTACTTATAATAGGTTATTATTATTCCCCATTCATTCCATTTCTTTTACTGTTGTAATTATCTTTCATTCATATCCTTATTCATTTCCATTAATCACAATTAATGACATTTATCTCTATCCTTTTATGTTCATATATTTATATAAATGCTTATGTACTAGACCTCTCACATTAAGCCTACCACTTGTGGATGCTGGATTTGTCGGGCACTTCCGAGCAAACTTCTTCCACAAGTTGACTTAACCCCGTGTCTTAGTACCGTTACATGTTTATTTATGCACTAGACCTCTCACATTAAATTAACAACTTGTGAACGCCGGATTTGCCGAGCGATTCCAGGCAGACTTCTACTACAAGTTGAATTTGACCTCGTGTCTAGGTGCGTTATAGTTTTCTATTTATTGTAAATTTAGGCATATTATTCTTTCCACATTTTTACTGCAACCTATTTTACATGTCATCATATTAAGCCCATTTTATGTCATATGTTCTTCCTAACATATAATTAATTTTACCTCAAAATAACATGTGATCGTCGAATCATGTAATTATTCTAATTTAACATATAATCTTTTAATCATGTAACTGTTCATATCTAACAAATTAAAATGTCATTTTCTCAATTCTACTAATAATTCAAGTACATAATATGCCATAAGTGAATCATGTAATTACAACAGTAATCGTTACACATATTTTAACAAGTTTGCATTTCAACAGATGAACATTTCAACATCATAAAAGTTTCAACATATGAATTTTCCAACATAATAATATTTTAACAAATTAATATTTCAACATGTCATATTAGCATTTCATCACTTTACATTGCATAATAACGGGGAATATTAACTGATAAAATATCATTATCAAAAATGATATAACTTAAATCCACTCACCTAAATTGCTTTCCAATTTCTGAACCTGGTCCAGATCTAGCATTCCACAGTTTTCCCTAACTGGATTTAGAATCTAACAACCATGGATCCACAATTCTTACTAAAAGAAAAAGGGAAGAAAGAGGAACAAAATTGAATAAACCAGATCTAAGAATTTACCTTACTTTGCATATGATTTTGAACAACATCTTATTAACTTTCATTGTTTTCCTCCAGATCTTGATTCAAAATTTTGCTAAACTAATTATTTTATTTTTCTGCAGAGATTTGAGAAGGAGGAAGAATGGTAGAGCTTAGACGTTGTCTCAGAGAATGTGAGATATAGGCTAGGCTCTGCTAGCCTATTTATAGGTGTTCAAGATCTTATCGTACACGCAGCACTGAGTCAGTATTAAACCCAGTAAAGAAAACAATCCAGATACGCTAGTGAATCTGCCCAAATCTAGGGGGTGTCGACCCCGGTGTTGACCCCCTTACAGGGTTGTCGACCCCCTCATGGGTCCCATGAGCTGTTTTGGCGTAGAAATTTGATTTTCAAATGTTTGAATTTCTGGAAATTTCATGTAATTTTAAATGCTGTTTAAAATTTTAAGAAACAACGCATGAATCTATTGTCGAAAATAAATGTGAGTTAACTCTCACACATTTCTGGAATCCTATGATGTGATTAAATTCATATAATTAAATTTAATCATTAATAATTGGACGTTTGGTTGCCTTAGATGTTATTTGTCTATTATTGGCTGACGTTAAATATATTTACGTCATTTGAAATGTATTGGATGAAATTTCTATTTTTATATATTATTATAAAATGTTATAACAAGCTGTGATGCAGGGAAGAACAGGATGGAGGGATCCAACCGGATTTCTCAAATATTATGTGTGTTGTTTACTTTTATAATATTTATATATCAACTTATTGAACCCCATTGACATCGTAAATCTATTTGGATGTTGATGTTGATGTTGAATTTAAGATCAACGTTGTTGTGATTTGAACCAATAGATGGTATTGATTGAGGGATTAGCAGTAAATAGGCTTAAAATCCACATGTAACGACCCACATTTTCTGTCTATTTATTTGGATTATTTTAATTATTTTTAATTATTTAAAATATTGGTTCGAATTTGAATAATTGAATTTAACGATTTTATTTGGAATATATTATTTAAATAAATAATAAAATAATATTTTAATTTCCAGAACATGGGAAATTGTTGAATTTGAAATATATTGTGACCGGGCAGTTTAAATTGGTCAAATATTGGTTATATTAAATTTAAAACGACAATTTCGTTTATTTAACGACGGTCGAGCGATATGGTTTATAATTTAATTAAAAAACGAGCTGCAGCGTCACGGTAGTTCGCGATTTGGCGTTTTGAACTTCAATTGGTCATACCAGGTCCAAAATAAGTCGAATTTCCTCGAAACAAGAAACATCGGGAGCGGTTTGACGATATCTTTCCAATGGCAGAGAACGAGGGCCATTTGAGCAAACGAACTCGGAATTCGATGAAACAAGTTTCATTAGGACCGTATCATCAAACTATACAACGCCGTCCATTCGCGTCTCGAACGAGGTTCATATGTGTGCGTAGCAGTGAATAAACAATGTTCGAAAACGCGATGGACACGAAATAAAATATCGTTCGTCACATCGATATAAATAAATATTATTTTCTCTTTCTAAATACATTATATTTCAGCTCAATTTTCAGTCCATCCCCTTCAAACATTTTACCAGCCATGTAAATTTGCAAATAAACCCCTAAACGCAAAACAATTTATATCTTCCAATCTGTCGAGAATTTGCTATGGCAACCAAAGGCAAAGTTGTAGTTGGTGACGATACCTAGATGCTGTAAAAAGTTGGGGATGAATGAGCAACTATGGTGGCCGGAATTCGTGATGGACAGCGAAGAACGCTTTTTGTTTTTGGCCAAAATTGTGTCGACTGGGCTGATCTGGGAGGCCGGGACCTTGGGGCTTTTGAAGAGGAGAGATAGACCTTCGATTTGGCGGTGGTCTCGGGGTCTAAAATTACAGGTGGTGGTCGGGGCGGAGAGATGAACGGAGTGATCAGTTTTTGGGTCGGTTTCGAAAGTGGCAATTGGATTTGGGGATTTTTCGGTGGTCGTGGTCGTTATCAGGTGATGGTGGCTGAAGGGTGATGGAAGGGGTCGAGTGGGGGTCAGTTTGGCAGGGGTCTCGATCAACTCGGTGGCTGGGCGGAGGTGGTTCAGGCGGTTGAACGGATTTCGGTTGTGGTAGTGTTATGGCGATTTGTTGAGGGCTTGAACGTCGAGCAGATCGGTGGTGGGAGAGGGAGCCAAGGCGCAACCAGTGGTGGTGGTACCTAGGTGTCAGGTCGACGGAGGAAGTGGATGTCGATGGGTATTGATGTCGCGCTCAAGGGATTAGCTGGAATGAGGATAACAATCGGGTTTCAGATGGGAGAAAATTGAAAACGCGTTTTGTTATTATGATGCTGACGAGGCATAATAATTCCCTAATCATTCGTTTAACGTTAATCAAGGTAATTAGTTAGTTAATTTATTTAATTAAATTATTTATTTGTGTTAATTAATTCGTAGAATATATACAAACTTGAAACGATCGTAACTTTCACATACGTTAACGAAATCTGACAAAACAAGATCCACTGGGATCGCAGGGACGAGACCTATCCGATGACACTGACTAGGAGTCAATCTAACATAGTTGAAAATTCAGCTAATTTTGGACGTTCGTCTCAAATTAGATGCAACAAACGCGTCAAACATCGATCAGAACAAAATCTGGTGAGTTAATTCTCACACCTTCTGGAGTCCTGTGATGTGATAAATCCATAGAAAAATATAATCTACAATTTACAGTATAAATTGGTTGATTGGATGCGATAGATGCAAATTGGTTGTTATGGTTGGATTGGTTGCAGTTATTTATATTCCGTTATTTATTTTAATTCGTATATTTTATCAATTGATTTTTGTGATGCAGAAAAGGACAGGTTGGAGGGATCCGACCGGATTCCACAAATAAACTGTATTTTAGTTTGTTGTGCATATATATGAACTGTTCACCCTGATGTGACGGCAAGGAATTTCGCTCGGTCCGAACCAGTCGCTAAACCGATCCAGACCGTTCGAAACGCCCTATCGTTTGAGAACACGACAAAACAGAACGCATACAGAAGAACATTTCATTGTATATTACAACAATGCATCAGAATACAAGAATATACAGAGTATAAATGAATATTACACAGAAATATCAGAGATTTAAATTACATTTAAATACATCGCAGCGGAAAATGATATAATACACAACTAGAAGGAGATATACGGATACAAAGCTTTCCGGATATCGTTCCAGCTGTAAACCAGGATCCTGTGAATATAAATCTGCAAAACCAAAACTACTAGCTGCCCGTGTCGAAAATAAGGGCACCCAGAGTTTAGGTTAAAACAATAAACTTCAGGTTAGTCATGTGACTGGTGTGAGAACTAAAACAGTTACTAATCTTTATTTTAAATCATTAGGTAAATCAAGGGACCACGCCGTATAACACGGAACGGGTTTCCTCCCAAGAATACCAGTGCATAAAAACAAACAGCGCAATGCTAAATAAAGAAAAATGAAGCTGTTATAAGACCCAGGTCCCATCACACAATGCAACGCAGCCGAGGATAGGGTTTTCCCTTATAACAGCCAAAGAATGCTTGATACGTTTAAAACAAATCATTTGATACTATTATAAGTGTATAGTGTACAAAACAACTTCAAATCATAAGTATCAATCATAGGTGGCATGGGTACCATATATCATGTCGCCATATATAGGTTTACAAATAAAACCGCAAAGTCACGTATTTGGAAATTGGATTTCCGTCTATGAACCGAGGCAAAAGATAGTCCTCAACCGATTCGAGACTGTCTAGTCCGAGCCTCAGGCAAGTACTCTGTCAAGCCTTTGGATCGTCAGGGCCGGTCCACCGATGTGGATTAAAATGCCTGAACACTGCGTTTCCCCGCCCTTTGGGGCGTAAACGAGCCAACGAATGGCTCCATCGGTTCGAGAACGACCGATCAATCCGAGGCGCCTCGCAACAGCAACAACCACATAAGTCAAACTCGTCAGGGCGTGTAAAACCACTGACGCCACTTCTAACTAGAAAGAAACGCATGCCCTCCCTGAGGTCCGTCTCCCGTTTTTGGTTCATACCTGGTGTGAAACACGCGAGGTAAACGTTACACAAAGCTACGCCACAAAGGCCGTGCTTTGATCATCACCACAAGACTTTGCTTTTCAACAGAAGCCTTGATCATTTGCATCTTAGCATGCCACACAGGCAAACCATTCTATGCAACCGATATCAGTCACATAGAATGAAATCCGATGTCAGACACACAGTCCATTTACAAGTCCGTTCTGGGTCTGAACGAAACCGGAGGCACCTAGTACCCCGCATATCCATCGATCTCCAAGTACGTCTGGACGATCACTAACTGTTTCCATCTTCTTGGGTGTACAGCCCAATCAAGATCATCAGTTATCACCCAAACGACGTGAAGACTTCCGGTCTTCGACCATCGTCTTCATCTTCGACTTATCGTCGTATCAGTTATTCAGAATGGGATAAACCCGGTCTTCCCGAATAACTCGCGTATATTTTATAAAAGTGTTACACAAACACAACATACGCCTCATTCCAATTCATTAGTCACTAACCGTAAATTAATCAAGAGAATAATTCCCCAAATATTAACCCCGAAGGCCGAAACCAACATCAGATCAATATCCAGAAAACCATTCTGCTTGGCTAACCGACAGTTAGTTTCTAAATTTCACATTCATAGGGAAAGATTCCCATTAATTTTATCAAAGATAAATTCCTTGAATTTATTCTTTAATCCATTTTTGAATATCAATTCAAACTAGTCGGGATTAGCGAACCTTACCGAAGTAATCATTTGTTTTAATTTCCCAATCCCAACCTATTCATCCCATGAAGTAAAACTGGTAATACTTCATATCTAACACCACAGTGTTATCGGTAAATTCAATTACCATTTCACGTTCAAATCTAATTAAAGATTTAACTATCGCCTGGAGCAAAACTGGTGATACTCCATTTTCGATCTTTTCAATCTAATTAAAGATTCATTAAAACTCCACTTAGTTTTAATCGTTAACTGGGTTAAAGAATCAGTGTCATTTAAAACACGGTTCACGGTAAACCCAAAATCACAATCATTAATTATCGGGTTAAAGAACGAGTGTTATTTAAAACACCGTTCACGATAAACCCAAAAATCAATATCGATTCAATTCCAATTAAATATCATTTAATTGGTACACTTCATTAAATCTAAATAAAAAGATTTAATCTTTTCTCAACTGGGTTCAAGAACAGTGTTAGTGAAGACACCATTCACGACAAACCCAAATCACATTCCATTAATTATCGGGTTAAAGAACAAGTGTTATTTAAAACACTGTTCACGATAAACCCAAAAATCAATACCAATTCAATTCCAATTAAATATCATTTAATTGGTACACTTCATTAAATCTAAATAAAAAGATTTAATCTTTTCTCAACTGGGTTCAAGAACAGTGTTAGTGAAGACACCATTCACGACAAACCCAAATCACATTCGATATTCAATACAAGGCTCTGAATAGAAAATATATCGGCTTATATTCAATATCGAATTCTACGACTAACAAATGTCGTATTGGAAATAACGATACAAATATATATCTTTCAAATTTCCATAACAACACCTGTAATATCACGAATTCCAACATCGAAATATTCCGAAGAAAATTTCGATTCAAATCCACTCCAATGCAATCATTGGAAATTTTGGTTATTTTCAAAACCATTTCAAATTCAATTTATTTATTTAAAAATAAATAGAATTATAATTCTAGTTCAAAACTATTTCATTTCGATAAAAATCTATTTTTACCTTTTCAACTATGGAGTATTTCATCCCAAACTTTCACAAATCATTTCTTATGATTTTACACAAATTATTACTATTTTTAATAATTTTATCAAGGCCCGTACAGTCGATTTCCATTAACGGCCATCGAACTGCACTTACAGCGACCTTTTTCGAATTTGATTTGGACGTATCTCCAAATCCAACCGTTAGATTTCAAATTTCTAACATTCATTAGAAAGCTCTTTTCGATACGAACCCAACGGTTCCGGTTTTAGGAGAATCCGACGGTCGGATCTCCCGTAATGTCCGTTTGAAATAAATGGTCGAAATTCACGAACTGCCGCGGCGCGGCGCGTTCTATTCAGGCCATTATATTATATATATAATATATATAATATATACTTCGTCGATTTCTATTTAAAACGAATTATATAAATAGTTTTGAATTCGTTTCAAAAACAATTTCAACTTCCTTTTCAATTCAAATCAAAATTGAATTCTTCTTTATAAATTCGTTTTAAAATTCATTTCTATTCAATTCAAATTTCAATTCAATTTGAATTCATTTCAATTCACTTTCAATTCAATTCGAATTCGTTTTCAATTTATTTCGAAATCGTTTTCAATTCAATTCATTTCGAAATCACTTTCAATTCAATTCATTTCGAAATCGTTTTCAATTCAATTCATTTCGAAATCACTTTCAATTCAATTCATTTCGAAATCACTTTCAATTCAATTCATTTCGAAATCACTTTCAATTCAATTCATTTCGAAATCACTTTCAATTCAATTCATTTCGAAATCGTTTTCAATTCAATTCACTTTGAATTCGTTTTCAATTCAATTCACTTTGAATTCGTTTTCAATTCAATTCACTTTAATTTCGTTTTCAATTCACTTTGAAATCGATTAAAATTGATATAAATATCGTTCACGTCAAAATGGCGTCAATCTAATCAACACGGCTTCATAAATTTCTATTTTCAAATATTCTATTTCAAATATTTCTATTTCAAATATTTCTATTTCTAAACTGGAATGAGGCCCAATCAATTACCATATAAAATTAATTATATGGATTTTCATACAACACATGTATATAATAGCATTGAAAAATAATCAACCATCAACCAAAGTGCACTACACTGTATAAGCATCAAATATAGATATTCAACGCTTATAACAGCCTGTCAATCAATCGATCGACATATTCAATGAATCAGGATGAGTGAACTTCAAATTTCATCCCAACACCCGTGTGGGGTTTCAAACAATCAAACACATATTTTATTTGTGCAGTTGGGCGATGTGTAAAATTTATCGACCCAATCCATGTCCTTCAAATAGGTGTACATAAACAAACCGTCCGGTTTGTAAATGAATATTTATTTATTCACATTCACATTAAAAATTATATTTTTAACGATAAAACATTTTATTTCAACATATGAATTTCTATTCAGTTCATTCTTTAAATAAAATGATATTTTTATTTTTCTAACATATTTTAGAAAATTTCGGCAGCATAACGGCACGATACTAGAAACGGGACAAGGCCTAGCCTTATCCCCGGTCTAGTGAAGGCCCACGCCATTCACTCATCAATCAAATCAATTTCATTATGCAAACCACAAGATTTGGAGTAAGGGTCTAACCTAGCCTTACTCCTTCGCCTTATAACGGCGCACGTCTAATCCTAACCAATTTATCGATTCGATTTTTCACACCACAAACCACATTCAAACCAATATCGCAATCAATCACCAAACAGTCAAACAAACAAGTCCATGGTCTGTGGATGATTGTGTCGGGTGCTACTAAGCACCGTCTGCATCCTAGTATATATATATAATTAGAAAAGAAATTGAAAGGTGAGAAATTCTCACATATAGCTATCCTAGCTCCACGGCACTTCCAATGCAGGAAATCTTCACCGCTATCGCATCTTCGTCATCTTCGTTGCCCGTAGCCACTACATACATAAAAATCGAATTTTTACTTCGCTATTCAATATTTAAAAATCAAATTTTTAGTTCAAAGTTCAATATATAAAAATCGAATTTCTAGTTCAAGGTTCAATATATAAAAATCGAATTTTTATTTCAAAGTTCAATATATAAAAATCGAATTTTTATTTCAAAGTTCAATATATAAAAATCGAATTTTTATTTCAAAGTTCAATATATAAAAATCGAATTTTTAGTTCAAAGTTCAATATATAAAAATCGAATTTTTATTTCAAAGTTCAATATATAAAAATCGAATTTTTATTTCAAAGTTCAATATATAAAAATCGAATTTTTATTTATATAGATTCCGCCTTTTCCATTTCAAAGATCTAATCTTTTCTTTTACTTTTCAAAGTTTAAATCTTTTACCTTTTAAAAATTCAAATCTTTTAAAACCTTTTTAAAATTCAAATCCTTTAAAACCATTTTAAAATAAAGAATCAGTTTTAAACATTTAGAAAAAAAAACTGTTTTAACCTTTTAATTAAAATCAGTTCAGTTTTCTTTCTTTTCTAAAAATTTCAGTTTTTATTTCTTTTTTTAAAAAAATCAGGTTTTAACTTTCTAAAATAAAAATCATATATAAAAAAAAAACGAAATCAGAAATACTTACAGCGGGGGGGGAGGGGTCTTCGTCGATCGTCAGTCGGAGGGAAAGGGGCTTCGAGGTGGATGGGGGCGCGAGCGGTGGAGGTGTGGTCGGAGGGCTTGCGGCGGCTGCTCCTCGTCGTGGGGGATGTCGCGATGGATTGAAGGGCTTTGGGGGGAGGGGTTTTTAGATCGACGAGAGGGGACGGGGGGGTTCGCTTGCGAGGAGGAGGCGTCGGTGGCGGAGGGCTTTGGCAGTCGGGTCGGCGGCAGGGAAAGGGGAGGCGGCTTCGCTTCGATTAGGTTTTCTCTTTTTTTTTTTTTTTTTTTTTATTTCTGGTAAATGAATAACGAATCGGGGGGGGGGGGGGGGGGGCAATGAAGAAAAGGAGGGAAGAAATTATATATTTTTTTATTTATTTATTTATTTAATTATTAAAAAGTTGACTTTCACATACGACATCTAAACGAGGTCCACCGCCTGTCGCCCATAGCGTTTCACCCCTATTCCGAACACACTGGGATATGTACCGCAAGCTGAATCGACCGTTTCGATCAGTTTCCGTTGCATTTACATTTAAATCATTATATTGAATTTTAAACGTACCTTTCAAATTACCGGAGTCACATACGAACTTTAAAAATTCCTGAAAAATATTTTCTAGCTTCGTATTGACGATACGGTCCTAACAAAACTAGTTTCGTCGAATTCTGAGACCGTTTGTAAAATGGCCAATTTCCAGTCGATTAAAATCAACTGAAAATGGTCAAACGCGTTTTCATTTGCCACGCTCACATATTGATTCGAAAAACTACGAAATTTGGAATCTAGCAAAACTTAACATCACGGACCCAACAAAACTGGTTTCGTCGAAATCCGAGGTCATTTGCAAAATGTCCATTTTTAAGGGCCTGAATTCCATAGCGACTATTCAGAATTTTCAACTGGACATATCTTTTGATTCCTGATATGAAATTTCGATTTTTTTGATTCGTTGGAAAGATATTCACTATTAGATTCCATTATTTTTGGTTTCACTAAAATCCGGATTGTTTTGCACCCGGTACATTCAATTGAAGTTTGAAATCGAATTATCGAACTACCGCGCCTTTTTCAATTCTATTTATAATTATATATATAAATATTTATATTCTAACGACGATGCGTATAATATATACGTTCGAATTATATTCAAAATAAATTTCTCATCGATACTATTTAAAATAATTCATTTTAAATAATCAAAATTCGCTAAAATGGCCAAAATAAAAATTTCAAACTGGCTCGCATTTTACGGGTTGTTACAATCTCCCCCACTTAAAACTTTTCGTCCCCGAAAAGGAACAAAGTCGAAAGTGGTTTGATTAATCAGCCCTACGCTCGATCTGGCTTCCATTCTCCAACTCTTTAGTTTCTGAGAATTTTCAAAATCTCAAAAATTTGGCTAACACCCTAAATTTTTGAAAAATTTCGCCATAACCTCCCCTGCAATGGGAGCATCGGGGAATTTCAAATAGCTTCCCCGGTCCTTCAGATCTCAAAAAGAAAAAGAAAAAGCCAAGCGGCTAGCCAATAGGCTCACAAAATCATCATCACCCAAACAAAACAGGAAATTATGTAGTAAACATGTACCTATTTGTCGGGCAAACAAATTTTATTCTCTGCTCTAGCCTCCTTGCTATGACCTGTTCAATGATATATATGTATATGCAAGCAAATGCAACCAATTTTCAATACAATCCAATATTCGATCAAATTAGGCATAATGGTTCAAAATTAGCAAACAAATGAACAAACAACACAAACATCAATCAATTAGTGAATTAGAGTTTCAAATTCATAATTTTGATACATATACAAAAATCATGTCTTTGATGCCAAATCACAACAATGTATTCTAGCTATATAAGATTTGGTTCTCACACCAGTCTAATGGAAATATATAGAAAATCACACCTTCGAAACACGAACATAAATACTGATGATGTCATGACAATCATCAGTACCATTTCCGGGCGACTAGAATGTGATTCCATATCTATCCAGTATATTAAAACTTTGAATATACGTTTGCAAGGCGTATATGCAAATTCTTTATATACTGAATTGTCCAAAATCAATATAAACAAATAATCAAATACGAATAGTTGATTTATATTTTCAAAACAAAAATGTTTTCATTTGAAAAATATACTCTTCACACCCGTTCTAGGATACTACTGATCCTATCTCTAACGAGTCATTCTAATTGGATATTACTAATCCAATATCTGATGAATTCTTTCGTATGGTTCTAATGTGTCTTGTTCTCTGAGCTCTGTAAACCAAAGCTCTGATACCAAATGTGACGGCAAGGAATTTAGCTCGGTCCGAACCAGTCGCTAAACCGATCCAGACCGTTCGAAACGCCCTATCGTTTGAGAACACGACAAAACAGAACGCATACAGAAGAACATTTCATTGTATATTACAACAATGCATCAGAATACAAGAATATACAGAGTATAAATGAATATTACACAGAAATATCAGAGATTTAAATTACATTTAAATACATCGCAGCGGAAAATGATATAATACACAACTAGAAGGAGATATATGGATACAAAGCTTTCCGGATATCGTTCCAGCTGTAAACCAGGATCCTGTGAATATAAATCTGCAAAACCAAAACTACTAGCTGCCCGTGTCGAAAATAAGGGCACCCAGAGTTTAGGTTAAAACAATAAACTCCAGGTCGGTCATGTGACTGGTGTGAGAACTAAAACAGTTACTAATCTTTATTTTAAATCATTAGGTAAATCAAGGGACCACGCCGTATAACACGGAACGGGTTTCCTCCCAAGAATACCAGTGCATAAAAACAAACAGCGCAATGCTAAATAAAGAAAAATGAAGCTGTTATAAGACCCAGGTCCCATCACACAATGCAACGCAGCCGAGGATAGGGTTTTCCCTTATAACAGCCAAAGAATGCTTGATACGTTTAAAACAAATCATTTGATACTATTATAAGTGTATAGTGTACAAAACAACTTCAAATCATAAGTATCAATCATAGGTGGCATGGGTACCATATATCATGTCGCCATATATAGGTTTACAAATAAAACCGCAAAGTCACGTATTTGGAAATTGGATTTCCGTCTATGAACCGAGGCAAAAGATAGTCCTCAACCGATTCGAGACTGTCTAGTCCGAGCCTCAGGCAAGTACTCTGTCAAGCCTTTGGATCGTCAGGGCCGGTCCACCGATGTGGATTAAAATGCCTGAACACTGCGTTTCCCCGCCCTTTGGGGCGTAAACGAGCCAACGAATGGCTCCATCGGTTCGAGAACGACCGATCAATCCGAGGCGCCTCGCAACAACAACAACCACATAAGTCAAACTCGTCAGGGCGTGTAAAACCACTGACGCCACTTCTAACTAGAAAGAAACGCATGCCCTCCCTGAGGTCCGTCTCCCGTTTTTGGTTCATACCTGGTGTGAAACACGCGAGGTAAACGTTACACAAAGCTACGCCACAAAGGCCGTGCTTTGATCATCACCACAAGACTTTGCTTTTCAACAGAAGCCTTGATCATTTGCATCTTAGCATGCCACACAGGCAAACCATTCTATGCAACCGATATCAGTCACATAGAATGAAATCCGATGTCAGACACACAGTCCATTTACAAGTCCGTTCTGGGTCTGAACGAAACCGGAGGCACCTAGTACCCCGCATATCCATCGATCTCCAAGTACGTCTGGACGATCACTAACTGTTTCCATCTTCTTGGGTGTACAGCCCAATCAAGATCATCAGTTATCACCCAAACGACGTGAAGACTTCCGGTCTTCGACCATCGTCTTCATCTTCGACTTATCGTCGTATCAGTTATTCAGAATGGGATAAACCCGGTCTTCCCGAATAACTCGCGTATATTTTATAAAAGTGTTACACAAACACAACATATGCCTCATTCCAATTCATTAGTCACTAACCGTAAATTAATCAAGAGAATAATTCCCCAAATATTAACCCCGAAGGCCGAAACCAACATCAGATCAATATCCAGAAAACCATTCTGCTTGGCTAACCGACAGTTAGTTTCTAAATTTCACATTCATAGGGAAAGATTCCCATTAATTTTATCAAAGATAAATTCCTTGAATTTATTCTTTAATCCATTTTTGAATATCAATTCAAACTAGTCGGGATTAGCGAACCTTACCGAAGTAATCATTTGTTTTAATTTCCCAATCCCAACCTATTCATCCCATGAAGTAAAACTGGTAATACTTCATATCTAACACCACAGTGTTATCGGTAAATTCAATTACCATTTCACGTTCAAATCTAATTAAAGATTTAACTATCGCCTGGAGCAAAACTGGTGATACTCCATTTTCGATCTTTTCAATCTAATTAAAGATTCATTAAAACTCCACTTAGTTTTAATCGTTAACTGGGTTAAAGAATCAGTGTCATTTAAAACACGGTTCACGGTAAACCCAAAATCACAATCATTAATTATCGGGTTAAAGAACGAGTGTTATTTAAAACACCGTTCACGATAAACCCAAAAATCAATATCGATTCAATTCCAATTAAATATCATTTAATTGGTACACTTCATTAAATCTAAATAAAAAGATTTAATCTTTTCTCAACTGGGTTCAAGAACAGTGTTAGTGAAGACACCATTCACGACAAACCCAAATCACATTCCATTAATTATCGGGTTAAAGAACAAGTGTTATTTAAAACACTGTTCACGATAAACCCAAAAATCAATACCAATTCAATTCCAATTAAATATCATTTAATTGGTACACTTCATTAAATCTAAATAAAAAGATTTAATCTTTTCTCAACTGGGTTCAAGAACAGTGTTAGTGAAGACACCATTCACGACAAACCCAAATCACATTCGATATTCAATACAAGGCTCTGAATAGAAAATATATCGGCTTATATTCAATATCGAATTCTACGACTAACAAATGTCGTATTGGAAATAACGATACAAATATATATCTTTCAAATTTCCATAACAACACCTGTAATATCACGAATTCCAACATCGAAATATTCCGAAGAAAATTTCGATTCAAATCCACTCCAATGCAATCATTGGAAATTTTGGTTATTTTCAAAACCATTTCAAATTCAATTTATTTATTTAAAAATAAATAGAATTATAATTCTAGTTCAAAACTATTTCATTTCGATAAAAATCTATTTTTACCTTTTCAACTATGGAGTATTTCATCCCAAACTTTCACAAATCATTTCTTATGATTTTACACAAATTATTACTATTTTTAATAATTTTATCAAGGCCCGTACAGTCGATTTCCATTAACGGCCATCGAACTGCACTTACAGCGACCTTTTTCGAATTTGATTTAGACGTATCTCCAAATCCAACCGTTAGATTTCAAATTTCTAACATTCATTAGAAAGCTCTTTTCGATACGAACCCAACGGTTCCGGTTTTAGGAGAATCCGACGGTCGGATCTCCCGTAATGTCCGTTTGAAATAAATGGTCGAAATTCACGAACTGCCGCGGCGCGGCGCGTTCTATTCAGGCCATTATATTATATATATAATATATATAATATATACTTCGTCGATTTCTATTTAAAACGAATTATATAAATAGTTTTGAATTCGTTTCAAAAACAATTTCAACTTCCTTTTCAATTCAAATCAAAATTGAATTCTTCTTTATAAATTCGTTTTAAAATTCATTTCTATTCAATTCAAATTTCAATTCAATTTGAATTCATTTCAATTCACTTTCAATTCAATTCGAATTCGTTTTCAATTTATTTCGAAATCGTTTTCAATTCAATTCATTTCGAAATCACTTTCAATTCAATTCATTTCGAAATCGTTTTCAATTCAATTCATTTCGAAATCACTTTCAATTCAATTCATTTCGAAATCACTTTCAATTCAATTCATTTCGAAATCACTTTCAATTCAATTCATTTCGAAATCACTTTCAATTCAATTCATTTCGAAATCGTTTTCAATTCAATTCACTTTGAATTCGTTTTCAATTCAATTCACTTTGAATTCGTTTTCAATTCAATTCACTTTGAATTCGTTTTCAATTCACTTTGAAATCGATTAAAATTGATATAAATATCGTTCACGTCAAAATGGCGTCAATCTAATCAACACGGCTTCATAAATTTCTATTTTCAAATATTCTATTTCAAATATTTCTATTTCAAATATTTCTATTTCTAAACTGGAATGAGGCCCAATCAATTACCATATAAAATTAATTATATGGATTTTCATACAACACATGTATATAATAGCATTGAAAAATAATCAACCATCAACCAAAGTGCACTACACTGTATAAGCATCAAATATAGATATTCAACGCTTATAACAGCCTGTCAATCAATCGATCGACATATTCAATGAATCAGGATGAGTGAACTTCAAATTTCATCCCAACACCCGTGTGGGGTTTCAAACAATCAAACACATATTTTATTTGTGCAGTTGGGCGATGTGTAAAATTTATCGACCCAATCCATGTCCTTCAAATAGGTGTACATAAACAAACCGTCCGGTTTGTAAATGAATATTTATTTATTCACATTCACGTTAAAAATTATATTTTTAACGATAAAACATTTTATTTCAACATATGAATTTCTATTCAGTTCATTCTTTAAATAAAATGATATTTTTATTTTTCTAACATATTTTAGAAAATTTCGGCGGCATAACGGCACGATACTAGAAACGGGACAAGGCCTAGCCTTATCCCCGGTCTAGTGAAGGCCCACGCCATTCACTCATCAATCAAATCAATTTCATTATGCAAACCACAAGATTTGGAGTAAGGGTCTAACCTAGCCTTACTCCTTCGCCTTATAACGGCGCACGTCTAATCCTAACCAATTTATCGATTCGATTTTTCACACCACAAACCACATTCAAACCAATATCGCAATCAATCACCAAACAGTCAAACAAACAAGTCCATGGTCTGTGGACGATTGTGTCGGGTGCTACTAAGCACCGTCTGCATCCTAGTATATATATATAATTAGAAAAGAAATTGAAAGGTGAGAAATTCTCACATATAGCTATCCTAGCTCCACGGCACTTCCAATGCAGGAAATCTTCACCGCTATCGCATCTTCGTCATCTTCGTTGCCCGTAGCCACTACATACATAAAAATCGAATTTTTACTTCGCTATTCAATATTTAAAAATCAAATTTTTAGTTCAAAGTTCAATATATAAAAATCGAATTTCTAGTTCAAGGTTCAATATATAAAAATCGAATTTTTATTTCAAAGTTCAATATATAAAAATCGAATTTTTATTTCAAAGTTCAATATATAAAAATCGAATTTTTATTTCAAAGTTCAATATATAAAAATCGAATTTTTAGTTCAAAGTTCAATATATAAAAATCGAATTTTTATTTCAAAGTTCAATATATAAAAATCGAATTTTTATTTCAAAGTTCAATATATAAAAATCGAATTTTTATTTATATAGATTCCGCCTTTTCCATTTCAAAGATCTAATCTTTTCTTTTACTTTTCAAAGTTTAAATCTTTTACCTTTTAAAAATTCAAATCTTTTAAAACCTTTTTAAAATTCAAATCCTTTAAAACCATTTTAAAATAAAGAATCAGTTTTAAACATTTAGAAAAAAAAAACTGTTTTAACCTTTTAATTAAAATCAGTTCAGTTTTCTTTCTTTTCTAAAAATTTCAGTTTTTATTTCTTTTTTTTAAAAAATCAGGTTTTAACTTTCTAAAATAAAAATCATATATAAAAAAAAAACGAAATCAGAAATACTTACAGCGGGGGGGGGAGGGGTCTTCGTCGATCGTCAGTCGGAGGGAAAGGGGCTTCGCGGTGGATGGGGGCGCGAGCGGTGGAGGTGTGGTCGGAGGGCTTGCGGTGGCTGCTCCTCGTCGTGGGGGATGTCGCGATGGATTGAAGGGCTTTGGGGGGAGGGGTTTTTAGATCGACGAGAGGGGACGGGGGGGTTCGCTTGCGAGGAGGAGGCGTCGGTGGCGGAGGGCTTTGGCAGTCGGGTCGGCGGCAGGGAAAGGGGAGGCGGCTTCGCTTCGATTAGGTTTTCTCTTTTTTTTTTTTTTTATTTCTGGTAAATGAATAACGAATCGGGGGGGGGGCAATGAAGAAAAGGAGGGAAGAAATTATATATTTTTTTATTTATTTATTTATTTAATTATTAAAAAGTTGACTTTCACATACGACATCTAAACGAGGTCCACCGCCTGTCGCCCATAGCGTTTCACCCCTATTCCGAACACACTGGGATATGTACCGCAAGCTGAATCGACCGTTTCGATCAGTTTCCGTTGCATTTACATTTAAATCATTATATTGAATTTTAAACGTACCTTTCAGATTACCGGAGTCACATACGAACTTTAAAAATTCCTGAAAAATATTTTCTAGCTTCGTATTGACGATACGGTCCTAACAAAACTAGTTTCGTCGAATTCTGAGACCGTTTGTAAAATGGCCAATTTCCAGTCGATTAAAATCAACTGAAAATGGTCAAACGCGTTTTCATTTGCCATGCTCACATATTGATTCGAAAAACTATGAAATTTGGAATCTAGCAAAACTTAACATCACGGACCCAACAAAACTGGTTTCGTCGAAATCCGAGGTCATTTGCAAAATGTCCATTTTTAAGGGCCTGAATTCCATAGCGACTATTCAGAATTTTCAACTGGACATATCTTTTGATTCCTGATATGAAATTTCGATTTTTTTGATTCGTTGGAAAGATATTCACTATTAGATTCCATTATTTTTGGTTTCACTAAAATCCGGATTGTTTTGCACCCGGTACATTCAATTGAAGTTTGAAATCGAATTATCGAACTACCGCGCCTTTTTCAATTCTATTTATAATTATATATATAAATATTTATATTCTAACGACGATGCGTATAATATATACGTTCGAATTATATTCAAAATAAATTTCTCATCGATACTATTTAAAATAATTCATTTTAAATAATCAAAATTCGCTAAAATGGCCAAAATAAAAATTTCAAACTGGCTCGCATTTTACGGGTTGTTACAATCTCCCCCACTTAAAACTTTTCGTCCCCGAAAAGGAACAAAGTCGAAAGTGGTTTGATTAATCAGCCCTACGCTCGATCTGGCTTCCATTCTCCAACTCTTTAGTTTCTGAGAATTTTCAAAATCTCAAAAATTTGGCTAACACCCTAAATTTTTGAAAAATTTCGCCATAACCTCCCCTGCAATGGGAGCATCGGGGAATTTCAAATAGCTTCCCCGGTCCTTCAGATCTCAAAAAGAAAAAGAAAAAGCCAAGCGGCTAGCCAATAGGCTCACAAAATCATCATCACCCAAACAAAACAGGAAATTATGTAGTAAACATGTACCTATTTGTCGGGCAAACAAATTTTATTCTCTGCTCTAGCCTCCTTGCTATGACCTGTTCAATGATATATATGTATATGCAAGCAAATGCAACCAATTTTCAATACAATCCAATATTCGATCAAATTAGGCATAATGGTTCAAAATTAGCAAACAAATGAACAAACAACACAAACATCAATCAATTAGTGAATTAGAGTTTCAAATTCATAATTTTGATACATATACAAAAATCATGTCTTTGATGCCAAATCACAACAATGTATTCTAGCTATATAAGATTTGGTTCTCACACCAGTCTAATGGAAATATATAGAAAATCACACCTTCGAAACACGAACATAAATACTGATGATGTCATGACAATCATCAGTACCATCTCCGGGCGACTAGAATGTGATTCCATATCTATCCAGTATATTAAAACTTTGAATATACGTTTGCAAGGCGTATATGCAAATTCTTTATATACTGAATTGTCCAAAATCAATATAAACAAATAATCAAATACGAATAGTTGATTTATATTTTCAAAACAAAAATGTTTTCATTTGAAAAATATACTCTTCACACCCGTTCTAGGATACTACTGATCCTATCTCTAACGAGTCATTCTAATTGGATATTACTAATCCAATATCTGATGAATTCTTTCGTATGGTTCTAATGTGTCTTGTTCTCTGAGCTCTGTAAACCAAAGCTCTGATACCAAATGTGACGGCAAGGAATTTCGCTCGGTCCGAACCAGTCGCTAAACCGATCCAGACCGTTCGAAACGCCCTATCGTTTGAGAACACGACAAAACAGAACGCATACAGAAGAACATTTCATTGTATATTACAACAATGCATCAGAATACAAGAATATACAGAGTATAAATGAATATTACACAGAAATATCAGAGATTTAAATTACATTTAAATACATCGCAGCGGAAAATGATATAATACACAACTAGAAGGAGATATACGGATACAAAGCTTTCCGGATATCGTTCCAGCTGTAAACCAGGATCCTGTGAATATAAATCTGCAAAACCAAAACTACTAGCTGCCCGTGTCGAAAATAAGGGCACCCAGAGTTTAGGTTAAAACAATAAACTCCAGGCCAGTCATGTGACTGGTGTGAGAACTAAAACAGTTACTAATCTTTATTTTAAATCATTAGGTAAATCAAGGGACCACGCCGTATAACACGGAACGGGTTTCCTCCCAAGAATACCAGTGCATAAAAACAAACAGCGCAATGCTAAATAAAGAAAAATGAAGCTGTTATAAGACCCAGGTCCCATCACACAATGCAACGCAGCCGAGGATAGGGTTTTCCCTTATAACAGCCAAAGAATGCTTGATACGTTTAAAACAAATCATTTGATACTATTATAAGTGTATAGTGTACAAAACAACTTCAAATCATAAGTATCAATCATAGGTGGCATGGGTACCATATATCATGTCGCCATATATAGGTTTACAAATAAAACCGCAAAGTCACGTATTTGGAAATTGGATTTCCGTCTATGAACCGAGGCAAAAGATAGTCCTCAACCGATTCGAGACTGTCTAGTCCGAGCCTCAGGCAAGTACTCTGTCAAGCCTTTGGATCGTCAGGGCCGGTCCACCGATGTGGATTAAAATGCCTGAACACTGCGTTTCCCCGCCCTTTGGGGCGTAAACGAGCCAACGAATGGCTCCATCGGTTCGAGAACGACCGATCAATCCGAGGCGCCTCGCAACAGCAACAACCACATAAGTCAAACTCGTCAGGGCGTGTAAAACCACTGACGCCACTTCTAACTAGAAAGAAACGCATGCCCTCCCTGAGGTCCGTCTCCCGTTTTTGGTTCATACCTGGTGTGAAACACGCGAGGTAAACGTTACACAAAGCTACGCCACAAAGGCCGTGCTTTGATCATCACCACAAGACTTTGCTTTTCAACAGAAGCCTTGATCATTTGCATCTTAGCATGCCACACAGGCAAACCATTCTATGCAACCGATATCAGTCACATAGAATGAAATACGATGTCAGACACACAGTCCATTTACAAGTCCGTTCTGGGTCTGAACGAAACCGGAGGCACCTAGTACCCCGCATATCCATCGATCTCCAAGTACGTCTGGACGATCACTAACTGTTTCCATCTTCTTGGGTGTACAGCCCAATCAAGATCATCAGTTATCACCCAAACGACGTGAAGACTTCCGGTCTTCGACCATCGTCTTCATCTTCGACTTATCGTCGTATCAGTTATTCAGAATGGGATAAACCCGGTCTTCCCGAATAACTCGCGTATATTTTATAAAAGTGTTACACAAACACAACATACGCCTCATTCCAATTCATTAGTCACTAACCGTAAATTAATCAAGAGAATAATTCCCCAAATATTAACCCCGAAGGCCGAAACCAACATCAGATCAATATCCAGAAAACCATTCTGCTTGGCTAACCGACAGTTAGTTTCTAAATTTCACATTCATAGGGAAAGATTCCCATTAATTTTATCAAAGATAAATTCCTTGAATTTATTCTTTAATCCATTTTTGAATATCAATTCAAACTAGTCGGGATTAGCGAACCTTACCGAAGTAATCATTTGTTTTAATTTCCCAATCCCAACCTATTCATCCCATGAAGTAAAACTGGTAATACTTCATATCTAACACCACAGTGTTATCGGTAAATTCAATTACCATTTCACGTTCAAATCTAATTAAAGATTTAACTATCGCCTGGAGCAAAACTGGTGATACTCCATTTTCGATCTTTTCAATCTAATTAAAGATTCATTAAAACTCCACTTAGTTTTAATCGTTAACTGGGTTAAAGAATCAGTGTCATTTAAAACACGGTTCACGGTAAACCCAAAATCACAATCATTAATTATCGGGTTAAAGAACGAGTGTTATTTAAAACACCGTTCACGATAAACCCAAAAATCAATATCGATTCAATTCCAATTAAATATCATTTAATTGGTACACTTCATTAAATCTAAATAAAAAGATTTAATCTTTTCTCAACTGGGTTCAAGAACAGTGTTAGTGAAGACACCATTCACGACAAACCCAAATCACATTCCATTAATTATCGGGTTAAAGAACAAGTGTTATTTAAAACACTGTTCACGATAAACCCAAAAATCAATACCAATTCAATTCCAATTAAATATCATTTAATTGGTACACTTCATTAAATCTAAATAAAAAGATTTAATCTTTTCTCAACTGGGTTCAAGAACAGTGTTAGTGAAGACACCATTCACGACAAACCCAAATCACATTCGATATTCAATACAAGGCTCTGAATAGAAAATATATCGGCTTATATTCAATATCGAATTCTACGACTAACAAATGTCGTATTGGAAATAACGATACAAATATATATCTTTCAAATTTCCATAACAACACCTGTAATATCACGAATTCCAACATCGAAATATTCCGAAGAAAATTTCGATTCAAATCCACTCCAATGCAATCATTGGAAATTTTGGTTATTTTCAAAACCATTTCAAATTCAATTTATTTATTTAAAAATAAATAGAATTATAATTCTAGTTCAAAACTATTTCATTTCGATAAAAATCTATTTTTACCTTTTCAACTATGGAGTATTTCATCCCAAACTTTCACAAATCATTTCTTATGATTTTACACAAATTATTACTATTTTTAATAATTTTATCAAGGCCCGTACAGTCGATTTCCATTAACGGCCATCGAACTGCACTTACAGCGACCTTTTTCGAATTTGATTTGGACGTATCTCCAAATCCAACCGTTAGATTTCAAATTTCTAACATTCATTAGAAAGCTCTTTTCGATACGAACCCAACGGTTCCGGTTTTAGGAGAATCCGACGGTCGGATCTCCCGTAATGTCCGTTTGAAATAAATGGTCGAAATTCACGAACTGCCGCGGCGCGGCGCGTTCTATTCAGGCCATTATATTATATATATAATATATATAATATATACTTCGTCGATTTCTATTTAAAACGAATTATATAAATAGTTTTGAATTCGTTTCAAAAACAATTTCAACTTCCTTTTCAATTCAAATCAAAATTGAATTCTTCTTTATAAATTCGTTTTAAAATTCATTTCTATTCAATTCAAATTTCAATTCAATTTGAATTCATTTCAATTCACTTTCAATTCAATTCGAATTCGTTTTCAATTTATTTCAAAATCGTTTTCAATTCAATTCATTTCGAAATCACTTTCAATTCAATTCATTTCGAAATCGTTTTCAATTCAATTCATTTCGAAATCACTTTCAATTCAATTCATTTCGAAATCACTTTCAATTCAATTCATTTCGAAATCACTTTCAATTCAATTCATTTCGAAATCACTTTCAATTCAATTCATTTCGAAATCACTTTCAATTCAATTCATTTCGAAATCGTTTTCAATTCAATTCACTTTGAATTCGTTTTCAATTCAATTCACTTTGAATTCGTTTTCAATTCAATTCACTTTGAATTCGTTTTCAATTCACTTTGAAATCGATTAAAATTGATATAAATATCGTTCACGTCAAAATGGCGTCAATCTAATCAACACGGCTTCATAAATTTCTATTTTCAAATATTCTATTTCAAATATTTCTATTTCAAATATTTCTATTTCTAAACTGGAATGAGGCCCAATCAATTACCATATAAAATTAATTATATGGATTTTCATACAACACATGTATATAATAGCATTGAAAAATAATCAACCATCAACCAAAGTGCACTACACTGTATAAGCATCAAATATAGATATTCAACGCTTATAACAGCCTGTCAATCAATCGATCGACATATTCAATGAATCAGGATGAGTGAACTTCAAATTTCATCCCAACACCCGTGTGGGGTTTCAAACAATCAAACACATATTTTATTTGTGCAGTTGGGCGATGTGTAAAATTTATCGACCCAATCCATGTCCTTCAAATAGGTGTACATAAACAAACCGTCCGGTTTGTAAATGAATATTTATTTATTCACATTCACGTTAAAAATTATATTTTTAACGATAAAACATTTTATTTCAACATATGAATTTCTATTCAGTTCATTCTTTAAATAAAATGATATTTTTATTTTTCTAACATATTTTAGAAAATTTCGGCGGCATAACGGCACGATACTAGAAACGGGACAAGGCCTAGCCTTATCCCCGGTCTAGTGAAGGCCCACGCCATTCACTCATCAATCAAATCAATTTCATTATGCAAACCACAAGATTTGGAGTAAGGGTCTAACCTAGCCTTACTCCTTCGCCTTATAACGGCGCACGTCTAATCCTAACCAATTTATCGATTCGATTTTTCACACCACAAACCACATTCAAACCAATATCGCAATCAATCACCAAACAGTCAAACAAACAAGTCCATGGTCTGTGGACGATTGTGTCGGGTGCTACTAAGCACCGTCTGCATCCTAGTATATATATATATATAATTAGAAAAGAAATTGAAAGGTGAGAAATTCTCACATATAGCTATCCTAGCTCCACGGCACTTCCAATGCAGGAAATCTTCACCGCTATCGCATCTTCGTCATCTTCATTGCCCGTAGCCACTACATACATAAAAATCGAATTTTTACTTCGCTATTCAATATTTAAAAATCAAATTTTTAGTTCAAAGTTCAATATATAAAAATCGAATTTCTAGTTCAAGGTTCAATATATAAAAATCGAATTTTTATTTCAAAGTTCAATATATAAAAATCGAATTTTTATTTCAAAGTTCAATATATAAAAATCGAATTTTTATTTCAAAGTTCAATATATAAAAATCGAATTTTTAGTTCAAAGTTCAATATATAAAAATCGAATTTTTATTTCAAAGTTCAATATATAAAAATCGAATTTTTATTTCAAAGTTCAATATATAAAAATCGAATTTTTATTTATATAGATTCCGCCTTTTCCATTTCAAAGATCTAATCTTTTCTTTTACTTTTCAAAGTTTAAATCTTTTACCTTTTAAAAATTCAAATCTTTTAAAACCTTTTTAAAATTCAAATCCTTTAAAACCATTTTAAAATAAAGAATCAGTTTTAAACATTTAGAAAAAAAAAATTGTTTTAACCTTTTAATTAAAATCAGTTCAGTTTTCTTTCTTTTCTAAAAATTTCAGTTTTTATTTCTTTTTTTAAAAAAATCAGGTTTTAACTTTCTAAAATAAAAATCATATATAAAAAAAAAAACGAAATCAGAAATACTTACAGCGGGGGGGGGAGGGGTCTTCGTCGATCGTCAGTCGGAGGGAAAGGGGCTTCGCGGTGGATGGGGGCGCGAGCGGTGGAGGTGTGGTCGGAGGGCTTGCGGTGGCTGCTCCTCGTCGTGGGGGATGTCGCGATGGATTGAAGGGCTTTGGGGGGAGGGGTTTTTAGATCGACGAGAGGGGACGGGGGGGGGGGTTCGCTTGCGAGGAGGAGGCGTCGGTGGCGGAGGGCTTTAGCAGTCGGGTCGGCGGCAGGGAAAGGGGAGGCGGCTTCGCTTCGATTAGGTTTTCTCTTTTTTTTTTTTTTTTTTTTTCTGGTAAATGAATAACGAATCGGGGGGGGGGGGCAATGAAGAAAAGGAGGGAAGAAATTATATATATATTTTTATTTATTTATTTATTTAATTATTAAAAAGTTGACTTTCACATACGACATCTAAACGAGGTCCACCGCCTGTCGCCCATAGCGTTTCACCCCTATTCCGAACACACTGGGATATGTACCGCAAGCTGAATCGACCGTTTCGATCAGTTTCCGTTGCATTTACATTTAAATCATTATATTGAATTTTAAACGTACCTTTCAAATTACCGGAGTCACATACGAACTTTAAAAATTCCTGAAAAATATTTTCTAGCTTCGTATTGACGATACGGTCCTAACAAAACTAGTTTCGTCGAATTCTGAGACCGTTTGTAAAATGGCCAATTTCCAGTCGATTAAAATCAACTGAAAATGGTCAAACGCGTTTTCATTTGCCACGCTCACATATTGATTCGAAAAACTACGAAATTTGGAATCTAGCAAAACTTAACATCACGGACCCAACAAAACTGGTTTCGTCGAAATCCGAGGTCATTTGCAAAATGTCCATTTTTAAGGGCCTGAATTCCATAGCGACTATTCAGAATTTTCAACTGGACATATCTTTTGATTCCTGATATGAAATTTCGATTTTTTTGATTCGTTGGAAAGATATTCACTATTAGATTCCATTATTTTTGGTTTCACTAAAATCCGGATTGTTTTGCACCCGGTACATTCAATTGAAGTTTGAAATCGAATTATCGAACTACCGCGCCTTTTTCAATTCTATTTATAATTATATATATAAATATTTATATTCTAACGACGATGCGTATAATATATACGTTCGAATTATATTCAAAATAAATTTCTCATCGATACTATTTAAAATAATTCATTTTAAATAATCAAAATTCGCTAAAATGGCCAAAATAAAAATTTCAAACTGGCTCGCATTTTACGGGTTGTTACACCTGACTAACACCAAAACCTGTCTGTATGTTGATGGTTGAATAAATATTCACCGTGTTGTGTTTAAAATCAATCGATAGTGTTGATTGAGTAATTGGAAGAATGGCCTAAAAGATATGGTTTTAAACATCGGGCTATCATCAGGTGGATTGATGTTGTTTGAAAGCATAAATTATTTTATAACTAGATTAAAGTTTTTTTTGGTTATTTTATAAGGATTTAAATTGGAATTCTCAAATGAATATATTAAATCGAGTTTGCAAGAGAAATTATTTTAGAAGGTTTATGTAAGTAAAAAGTAGAAGAACCTACGGGTTGGTAAAATTAGACAATGGTTTTTATAACAATTAAATAGTGATTTCAAAGTTATTTAATTGATTTAAAAAGGGAAATGATAAATGAAATCAGTTAACTGCTAACTGATATATACGGGTAGGAAGAATCAGCCATTTTAAGTAAAATAGACAAAGGAGATAAATTTGATTTAAATACCCCGAATAATGAAACTATTAGTTAATCCTCGATTAACTATAAGTTAAGGAAATTATTGAATTGTCTAGAGTAAATAAAGTGATTTTTACTTGTTAAGCTTTTCCAAATGGTAAATATACTATTTTTAGTTAATAAACAAGTTAACTATCTTAACCTAATTAATAAGAAAGTTAATTATTATTATTTGGTTAATAGTAATTAAAGTGATGATTTGTAATTGGAATTCAAGGTAGAAGTGATCAGATGACAATAAGTTTGGTCGAAAGAGCGATAAAAGTTTTATAAAATGATTTATGATCCCAGTTTTCAAAACGAGATTTGTAAATGGAAGTTGGTTATTGGACGTGGGTTTTTCATTTAATCCCAAAGTATAAGTGAAATAAGGTTTCAAGTTCAAAAGGGACTTTATTGAAAATGTACTTAATCAAAGGAATTAAGTAAAGAGATTATCGAACGAAGGTTTCAATATAAGGAATGGTTTATAAAACCAGATTTGAAATCAAGATTTGTAAATGATATTTTAATATCAGTGGTCAAGTTACAAACTGTTATTTATTCTGGGATAAGAACGTTGTCGATCAAGGTCTGAGAGGTAACTAAAATACCCCAACTTGATTGGCTTCACTATTATCGAGGAATGGTATCAGTTGGAAGTGAGTGAAGGTATTGGAATTGCTTTTATACCATACAAGGAATATCGAATTCAAATGCGAGGTTTTGGGAAATTAAATAATATTGAAATATTAGTTCAAAAGTAATAAGAATAGTGATTTCAAATTATATTAAACATATCGTTATTGTAATGACCCGGGATTTTGTGCGACTTTGGTTATCGACATAAACACGATGTCGATAACCAAAACATCGAAAAATCCTGGTAATTAGTGAAAGAAATTAGAGGGTGAGGAAAGATAAGATAGAAACTTAGAATAGAAGAAGAAGAACACAACATCAGAGTAACACGAACCTCACAGCAGAACGAATAACATATAATGTATGTAACATAAATTTGAAATATACATCTGTATTTGAATATACATCATTATCAAAGTACAACACTTACAACATAGCGGAAATAACTATAGCCATATGATCCTGAAGTCTCCTGCTCCAGCTCTTCAAGTATCTGTAAATCCCGACTACTTGACTACCCGTACAAATTTAGGCACCCAAGAGTTTAGGGAAAACAACACAAAATAAACTCCGGGTCAGTCATGGGACTGGTGTGAGTAAAACAGTTTAAAAACAGTTCAAGCAGGTAATCGATATCTCATAAGACCACGCCGTATAACGGAACGGGTTTTTCCCTTATGAGAATCCAAATATCTTTATATCAAAACCCTTTTGATATTATAATAATGTCTATCAACACAATATAATAATCATCTAGCAGAAACGCTTTCATCTCACGTTCTACATATATAGTATACAATCAAAACCGCAAGCACATATTGGATAATGGATTTCCAACTATGACAAGGTATGGAACCACCTTTCGCTAGTGTACCTCTAGAGAGGAATACACTGGGTTCAACAAGAACATCTTGCAACCCGGCCACACATGACCGACCACTCATTTCGCTTGAGTGTATCGAATGTATATCACCAACGGTTGGGATCAGCAACCGTTTCCCGAATGGGACAGCATCAACAATAGATTTTAGAAGTAAATGAAACTCTAGATTAGGTGATTATACACCCTACTTCGGTGCGACCGACTTAGCCATGTTGCCTGCCCGATTTCTGTCATTTACCGATTTGATGAGGCTTGAGGTTACGCTTCATCATCACATCAGATTTACTTCGAATGCCACATCATCAAATCCATCAAATCACCGATTGATGTCCTCAACCATACATTATGTGTTAGCTAAAAGAAGTTTCCTTCTCCGCTTCCACTCTTGGTATGGTTGGAGAAATCAATATACGTGATCGTCTGGGAATACTCTGTCAGACATCCGTCCATACAAGTCATCCAGGAACAGGATGAACCGAAGGCACTATTCTGTAAACAGGATATCCCTTGCATAACTCCGTCTTCAATTTCCTTTGGCATATATGATTCGCAACGCTTATGTCAATACAGAGTGGTTCTTTGGATAATAATCCAACCGATCTCTCCATATTAACAACGTTAAAATGGTCAAAAACTTCGATAGTCTGTGATTTAACTATCGAAGAAAACAGGTGTGCAAACAACGATATCATTTCCAAAATGGAAATTTATATCGATCAAACATCATTCAATATTTATCTCTTTATTTCATAAATTTACTTATCTCCTCTTTCCTTATATTCAATATTTCTTGTTTTCTAAATATGGAAAATATACATTATTAACAATGGGAAACATTTCCATTTCTTGTTTCCTTTATTAGAAAACATTTCTGGTTTCTTATTTGAAAAAAACATTTCCAAAGCTTCTTCATTGGACTTAGACAGATGTTTAAACAAACCATCGCGATGCCAACTCAAACCATTTCCTTTACTACCGAGCCTTAACTATTCCTCAGTTAAAAATGAAGCCAATCAAGTTGGGGTAGAACTACCTCTCAGACCTTAACTGAACAATATTACTAACTTTAAAATAGGCAAGGTTCACTTTATATCCCTTTTACTAACTTCCTTACTTAACCCTCTTCGAATAGCTATATTCGATTGACTCTTTTCACTTAACTCTATTCGATTAAACCTTATCAATTAACTCCCTTTTACTTTAACTCTAATCGATTAAACTAACATCGATTAACTCCTTTTAACTTTATTCTCTAATCGATTAACTAACATCGATTAACTAATATCCATTAACTCCTTTTAACTTTATTCTCTAATCGATTAACTAACATCGATTAACTCCTTTTAACTTTATTCTCTAATCGATTAACTAACATCGATTAACTCCTTTTAACTTTATTCTCTAATCGATTTAACTAACATCGATTAACTCCTTTTACTTTAACTCTAATCGATTAAACTAACATCGATTAACTCCCTTTTACTTTAACTCTAATCGATTAAACTAACATCGATTAACTCCCTATTTGGTTTAGCTCTAACTGATAAACTCTAGCCAATTTACTCTAAGTGGTTAACCCTAACTGATTAACTCTGGTTGATTAACTATAATCAATTAATTATATTCGATGAATTCTGATCGAATAACTCCTTTTGGCTAAACTATATTTGAATACCTCCTTTAACTTTATTCGATTAACTCCTTTTCAAATAAACTATTCATTTATAAAGATTTACTTTTAGTAACGGTTCTTCACTTTATAAATGATTTCCTTTTTATTCTAACTTATCCTTTGATTTTATAATTATTTCTTTTATAAAAACCCTTTTCCTTTTCTATATAAAATCCATCGATTTTATATAAATAATTCATTTTCAAAATACACTTTGAAAAATATTCCTTTATCAACATTCGGTATGTTATGGTATTCAACATATCAAATCACGATGATCAAAATCGTCCAAACACATATAATCGACAACAAATTATATATCACATCTTATATCACAATATATGAATCACAGTAAAATAAATGTTGAGGAATCCAGTTGGATTCCTCCAACCTGTTTCCCTGCATCACAGATGTTAAACAATATAGATAACATCACCTTTCAGTTCCATATGATATATTCTGTTAAACAGAATCAATATAGAAATTCAACTAACTGACTAGCAGTTCAATCAAACAGTCAACACACGGTCAATCAGCCAACATTTAACAGTTCTAAAAATACAACATGAAATTATAACATGTTCAGAGTTAGTGAGATTTACTCACATTGGCAGTTCATCGTTAAAGAACGATAAACTGTTGTTTGATTCAGCGTTGTTTTTATTTAATTTCAAACAGGTGTTTGAAATTAAATAAAATTCCAAACTCTTCAGAATGATACCAATCTACAGTGTACACGAAGTATCTACGACACGAACCCAACGCAACTGACGGTTCGTCAATCCGATTCCGTATGAGCTAGATACGATGATCACAAGTTAAACGAGATTAAAAGTTAATTAAATTTAAGTAAATTTAAAACTCTTGGGCCTTTACCCTTTTAGATCGGCCCAACCAGACATCAGCCCGCCCACTTAATTCCCTTTCTTCCCAACTGATTTTGCCGTGCTCCTGGAGACTCCAAACACCATTACCGTACATAAACTCCAACATCTCCACTTTCACATCTCGTTTCTAAACCGATCCTCCTCAAACCAAGCCCCTACTCCTCTCCTTTTCCTCTTCGATTCCATCACACAAACATGAAACTCGATAGCACTTAACAGCCGCGTTCTGCACCCTTTCCTCACGATGTACAGTGGTACACGCCACTTCAAAACTCCACACTCCAACCCTTTTTTTTCCAGACGTCCTCTTTAAAAACCACGGCCTCACACAGAGCCACGCTCAGTTCTCCCACTCCCCTTCCTAAATTTCACTGAACTGTCTGCCATTCGCCATACTGCGCCCTCTTGTCAACTTGCTCTCCAGTATTCAGTTCGCATGGCATGCCGCTCTTCACGTTTTAAATCCCTTAGCGTTGAAAACCAGTTCGCAAGAACTGTTGTCGAACTCAGCTTCTACTAAGACAAAACCGCCAGCTCTAGTTCCTTCGAATGCCAATATATACCCTATGCTTAAATGGCTAAGGAATACACAGCACATCCGCAATAGTATAGTGCTTTGAATGAAACACGCCCCCCCTGATGCATTGCTTTGAATAAGACACGTCCCCCCTGATGTATTGCTTTGAATAAGACACGTCCCACCCTGATGTATTTAGAACCAACATTTTGGCCAAGGAAGAATGCATGTTACTAATATAAGGGTATTGTTTGGATATGTATATTTTGATTGAGTTTTTAAAAATATTTATGTATTCCAATATACAAAATTTCGTTCATATATAAACTGCTATGGGCAATAATAAATATATCGTTGTGACAAGCAATGTACCACGGTCCCAGAAATATAATAACACCGGTAGATTAACTCATATTTTGAAACCTCAAAATGTTGATTACAAGGTGCAAAATACTCTAAATAAAAAGTTGCATATTAAATTAATTAAAAATTACAGTAAAATTCTAAAAATTAAATTACCACTACGCCTCAAAAGAACCTCATCTAAATTCAAACCCGATCTCTAGTTATATCGAATAAACCGATACGGTCAATAAACGATTCTATAGCGACTATTTTAAAATTTGATTTGGACATAAATCAAAATCTACACGACGAAATCCCCATTTTTCTCCTCCACTAGAAAGATATACTCCACCAGCTCCACACGTTTCTTGTTTCACAGAAATCCGGCTTAAAACGAACCCTGTACATTCAGTTAAAGTTCAAATCGCCGATTTACGAACTACAGCGCTATTTCGAGCTCGATTTTAATTATATCATAATTATACGTTCAAACTGTCGTTTATATAATATATTCGTTATTCTAATTCAATTCTAAACTGAATTAAATATCACAGATGATCCGGTTCACACCATATCGCCATTTCAGCCAATTCTGATTATTTCAGAATTAAATATATTATTTAATTTATTATTTTAATTAAATATTCATCATTGTTTAATTCCACGACCATTTAATTCACTATATCACCATTGATATAATTAAATAAATTAATTCTAATACCTCTGCTAATGCGGGTCATTAAAATCTTCCCCACTTAAAATAATTTCGTCCTCGAAATTGCTAAAAAGTAGAGGACGACCCTATCGACTGGTTAGAACATATTTCTTCACTTCTTAACTTCAGTTTCAACTGAACCAATTTAATTTCAATTAAATTATTAATTAATTCTTATCAACGAAAATTTTCAAAAATCTTGAAAATTTTCTAACACCTTAACTCTTCGAAATTTTTTGCCAGCACCTCCTTTGTACCAGTCAATCGGTCAAACTCCAACTCGCCTCTCTGGGCCATCTCCAACCCAAAAGAAAATCAAATAGCCAAGCGGCTTGCCAATTCGGCTCATCAAAATCTCATATCATATGAAATATAAACTTGTACCTTTTTGTCGGGAAAATCAACTCTATTACTTCCATATGTTATCAACTCAGCATATACAAGGGTTACCCCAATCAAATCCAAATCACTTTTATCTCCAACACAACCATTCGCTTATATCCGAGCCAAATATCATTTCAACTCGAGTTTCTTCTCGATTCCCAACCCTTAACTTGATTATCACATTCGCTTCAAATTTGAATCTCGCAATCCAATTTGTCTTGATATCATTCTAATTCAATCTCAGTTACCATCTTACTGGCTTTACTTAAATTTGAATTTGCTTTCACAAATTTCTATTAAATTTGTTTTTAATTCAAACAGTCTTTCCCTGGGAGTTTTTAAACAGTTTACTCTTTTCAAAAATCAAACTTTCCTTTTTGAAATTCAACCGAGCCCTTAATCAATATTCCATTAGTTAAATCACTTCTCTATTTCTTTATCAATATTTGTTAATAGCCATATTGGCCTTTTATGTTATTTGGAAAACATTTTCGAATATCGCCTTCCTTTATTTTCTAAACTTTAGAAAATATATGCTATTTATAATTGGAAAATACTCCAATTATTTATCTATTTTTCGATCTCATTTATTTCTATACTTAGGAAATATTCTTTATTATATTTCCAAGCTTACACTAGTTTGGGTTAAAACTGATCCTGTGTAAAACATCGTTACGACAACCCAAATACTATATTCAACTAACTCTTATTCAACATTGATCTTCGAGCCTGAAATCTTACTATTTATTTGTTAATAATGAAATCAATCAAGTTGGGGTATAACTACCTCTCAGACCTTGACTGAATAACATTTATAACGTCAAAACAGATATGACTACTTACTCGAATAATCAATACCACACAACTACTTATTCACCTTTAAACACGTATACACTTTCTCTTTCTATTCTTACTAGATTTTATTCTTAGTCTTCCTTTTTGATTTTACTATTCTATTTCTAAGTTCGTTTCCTTATCGACTTCTATATATATTGATATATAGATTTCTAGCTATCAAATTATCTTAAAAATATTCTAACTCCTTAAATTCCCGGAAAATCTCGCCATAACCACCTTTGTACCGGGAGCATCGGGATATTTCAAATAGCCTCCCATGGCTCTCACCAATCCAAAAGAAAAAGCCAAACGGCAAGTCAATACGGCGCATAAAACCTCATATACGAATTAAATACATACCTTTTCGTCAAGTATTCTATTTACATACCTTCATACCTTATCCATACCTATCTCATGTATATTTATACCTGCCCAATCTATTTTAATTATACCTGATCGTTTTAACTCAAATCGTTAATTAATTTGTTAATTAACTCTTTAGTCTATTTCACTTTTATATTTGAACATGACATGTTCAAATATAATTTAACTTACTTATAAACTAATCAAATTCTACTTTTTCAAACTCAGCTTTCATATTCGATTTCAAATATAAATTTACCAGTCCCCTTTGCTTATCTAAAGTTCAACTTCAATTCAAGATCCATTTACTAATGGCTAATTAACTGGTTTACCTATTTCACCTTTTTATTTGAATATACATGTTCAAATATAAGTTTAACTTGTTTATCAACTAATTGAATTCCATTTCAATTCTATTTGAATTTCCTATATTCAAATTTCATTTTCACTTTCGATATTCAAATCCTATATTTGAATTCCATTTGAATTCTATATTCAAATTTCCATTTGAATTTCTATATTCAAACTCTATTTCAATTCCATTGAATTTCATATATTCAAACTCCCTTTGAATTTCCTATATTCAAATCCTATTATTACTCTATATGAATTCTATATTCAATTTTCCATTATTTAAATCTTCTTTATTCAAATCTCATTTGAATTTCTATATTCAAATCCCCTTTGAATTTTCTATATTCAAATCCCCTTTGAATTTTCTATATTCAAATCCCCTTTGAATTTTCTTATTTAAATTCTATGTTTGAACTTCCTTTATTCAAATTCCTTTTCAAACTTTCTTTATTCATTCTTTAAATAAGTCTCGATTTCAATTCCTTTTGAAATCGACATTTCTACTTTTGGAAAATAGATTTCCCTTTAAATTTCACATTTGTATTTTTATTTCTGAATTATCCAATGATAATTCTTTTCACTTCATTTATAAACTTCATTTGTAAAAGAACTATTTATAAACTTCGTTTATAAAGGAACTTCTCATTTTATTTTATTTAAAACAAGTTAATATTTCGAATCTATTTAAAATTTCAAATTCTATTATTCAAATTCTATATTATAAATCCCATTTTGAAATTCAACACAACTTGTCTTTGCCAAAACAAATTCAAAATAGTATTTCTGGTAGTAATTCGTCACTTACAACTCGAAAATGAATACTGATGACGCAGCTGTCATCATCAGAATCTATTTTCCAGTGATCGAAGTGAGTTCAATACTATAAAATCCTTTTTAAACATTTCCACTTTGAAATTCATTTCAAAATATGATTCACACGGCTTGTAAAACAATTTTAAAATCTCCCAGGATCTTAAATTTTTATTATTTTTAATCCAAATCCATTTACAAACACTTATCCAATTCTCCAGAGTTTTTAATTCAATTTCTGGTTTAAATTTCAGATTTAACTCATCTGATTTCACGTATTTCACTTATATGAATTCTGATTGGTTATTTACATAACCATTTAATTTATAATCTTACTCGATTATAATAACAACCAATATATCCACTATATTATAATTTATATATATATATATATCTTCTCTATATCAAGTTATACCTTGGGTAAACTTATTTTAATTTACCATCTTTTCAAAATAGACCATGACGGTTCATCGTATTCGAGTGTTTACAAAATCCCTACCGATACACTGGATCAAACTGATCGACCAGAATTCACAAACAACTCAACCAATAAATCCCCACAATATAAAACAAATTTTTATATCGAATAACAAATACGTTCACTCGTATAAATACACTCAAACTCAATCTAGGGTATTACTAACCCTATCTCTACCGAGTCACGCCACAGAGCCAAGGTAATTCACTTAACCTATGCTCTGATACCAACTGTAATGACCCGGGATTTTGTGCGACTTTGGTTATCGACATAAACACGATGTCGATAACCAAAACATCAAAAAATCCTGGTAATTAGTGAAAGAAATTAGAGGGTGAGGAAAGATAAGATAGAAACTTAGAATAGAAGAAGAAGAACACAACATCAGAGTAACACGAACCTCACAGCGGAACGAATAACATATAATATATGTAACATAACTTTGAAATATGCATCTGTATTTGAATATACATCATTATCAAAGTACAACACTTACAACACAACGGAAATAACTATAGCCATATGATCCTGAAGCCTCCTGCTCCAGCTCTTCAAGTATCTGTAAATCCCGACTACTTGACTGCCCGTACAAATTTAGGCACCCAAGAGTTTAGGGAAAACAACACAAAATAAACTCCGGGTCAGTCATGGGACTGGTGTGAGTAAAACAGTTTAAAAACAGTTCAAGCAGGTAATCGATATCTCATAAGACCACGCCGTATAATGGAACGGGTTTTTCCCTTATGAGAATCCAAATATATTTATATCAAAAACCTTTTGATATTATAATAATGTATATCAACACAATATAATAATCATCTAGCAGAAACGCTTTCATCTCACGTTCTATATATATAGTATACAATCAAAACCGCAAGCACATATTGGGTAATGGATTTCCAACTATGACAAGGTATGGAACCACCTTTCGCTAGTGTACCTCTAGAGAGGAATACACTGGGTTCAACAAGAACATCTTGCAACCCGGCCACACATGACCGACCACTCATTTCGCTTGAGTGTATCGAATGTATATCACCAACGGTTGGGATCAGCAACCGTTTCCCGAATGGGACAGCATAAACAATAGATTTTAGAAGAAAATGAAACACTAGATTAGGTGATTATACACCCTACTTCGGTGCGACCGACTTAGCCATGTTGCCTGCCCGATTTCTGTCATTTACCGATTTGATGAGGCTTGAGGTTACGCTTCATCATCACATCAGATTTACTTCGAATGCCACATCATCAAATCCATCAGATCACCGATTGATGTCCTCAACCATACATTATGTGTTAGCTAAAAGAAGTTTCCTTCTCCGCTCCCACTCTTGGTACGGTTGGAGAAATCAATATACGTGATCGTCTTGGAATACTCTGTCAGACATCCGTCCATACAAGTCATCCAGGAACAGGATGAACCGAAGGCACTATTCTGTAAACAGGATAGCCCTTGCATAACTCCGTCTTCAATTTCCTTTGGCATATATGATTCGCAACGCTTATGTCAATACAGAGTGGTTCTTTGGATAATAATCCAACCAATCTCTCCATATTAACAACGTTAAAATGGTCAAAAACTTCGATAGTCTGTGATTTAACTATCGAAGAAAACAGGTGTGAAAACAACGATATCATTTCCAAAATGGAAATTTATATCGATCAAACATCATTCAATATTTATCTCTTTATTTCATAAATTTACTTATCTCCTGTTTCCTTATATTCAATATTTCTTGTTTTCTAAATATGGAAAATATACATTATTAACAATGGGAAACATTTCCATTTCTTGTTTCCTTTATTAGAAAAAATTTCTGGTTTCTTATTTGAAAAAAACATTTCCAAAGCTTCTTCATTGGACTTAGACAGATGTTTAAATAAACCATCGTGATGCCAACTCAAACCATTTCCTTTACTGCCGAGCCTTAACTAATCCTCAGTTAAAAATGAAGCCAATCAAGTTGGGGTAGAACTACCTCTCAGACCTTAACTGAACAATATTTCTAACTTTGAAATAGGCAAGGTTCACTTTATATCCCTTTTACTAACTTCCTTACTTAACCCTCTTCGAATAGCTATATTCGATTGACTCTTTTCACTAAACTCTATTCGATTAAACCTTATCAATTAACTCCCTTTTACTTTAACTCTAATCGATTAAACTAACATCGATTAACTCCTTTTAACTTTATTCTCTAATCGATTAACTAACATCGATTAACTAATATCCATTAACTCCTTTTAACTTTATTCTCTAATCGATTAACTAACATCGATTAACTCCTTTTAACTTTATTCTCTAATCGATTAACTAACATCGATTAACTCCTTTTAACTTTATTCTCTAATCGATTTAACTAACATCGATTAACTCCTTTTACTTTAACTCTAATCGATTAAACTTACATCGATTAACTCCCTTTTACTTTAACTCTAATCGATTAAACTAACATCGATTAACTCCCTATTTGGTTTAGCTCTAACTGATAAACTCTAGCCAATTTACTCTAAGTGGTTAACCCTAACTGATTAACTCTGGTTGATTAACTATAATCAATTAATTATATTCGATGAATTCTGATCGAATAACTCCTTTTGGCTAAACTATATTTGAATACCTCCTTTAACTTTATTCGATTAACTCCTTTTCGAATAAACTATTCATTCATAAAGATTTACTTTTAGTAAAGGTTCTTCACTTTATAAATGATTTCCTTTTTATTCTAACTTATCCTTTGATTTTATAATTATTTCTTTTATAAAAACCCTTTTCCTTTTCTATATAAAATCCATCGATTTTATATAAATAATTCATTTTCAAAATACACTTTGAAAAATAATCCTTTATCAACATTCGGTATGTTATGGTATTCAACATATCAAATCACGATGATCAAAATCGTCCAAACACATATAATCGACAACAAATTATATATCACATCTTATATCACAATATATGAATCACAGTAAAATAAATGTTGAGGAATCCAGTTGGATTCCTCCAACCTGTTTCCCTGCATCACAGATGTTAAACTATATAGATAACATCACCTTTCAGTTCCATATGATATATTCTGTTAAACAGAATCAATATAGAAATTCAACTAACTGACTAGCAGTTCAATCAAACAGTCAACACACGGTCAATCAGCCAACATTTAACAGTTCTAAAAATACAACATGAAATTATAACATGTTCAGAGTTAGTGAGATTTACTCACATTGGCAGTTCATCGTTAAAGAACGATAAACTGTTGTTTGATTCAGCGTTGTTTTTATTTAATTTCAAACAGGTGTTTGAAATTAAATAAAATTCCAAACTCTTCAGAATGATACCAATCCATAGTATACACGAAGTACTCTACGACACGAACCCAACGTAACTGATGGTTCGTCAATCCGATTCCGTATGAGCTGGATACGACGATCACAAGTTAAACGAGATTAAAAGTTAATTAAATTTAAGTAAATTTAAAACTCTTGGGCCTTTACCCTTTTAGAACGGCCCAACCAGACATCAGCCCGCCCACTTAATTCCCTTTCTTCCCAACTAATTTTTCCGTGCTCCTGGAGACTCCAAACACCATTACCGTACATAAACTCCAACATCTCCACTTTCACATCTCGTTTCTAAACCGATCCTCCTCAAACCAAGCCCCTACTCCTCTCCTTTTCCTCTTCGATTCCATCACACAAACATGAAACTCGACAGCACTTAACAGCCGCGTTCTGCACCCTTTCCTCATGCTGTACAGTGGTACACGCCACTTCAAAACTCCACACTCCAACCCCTTTTTTCCTGACGTCCTCTTTAAAAACCACGGCCTCACACAGAGCCACGCTCAGTTCTCCCACTCCCCTTCCTAAATTTCACTGAACTATCTGCCATTCACCATACTGCGCCCCCTTGTCAACTTGCTCTCCAGTATTCAGTTCGCATGGCATGCCTCTCTTCACGTTTTAAATCCCTTAGCGTTGAAAACCAGTTCGCAAGAACTGTTGTCGAACTCAGCTTCTACTAAGACAAAACCGCCAGCTCTAGTTCCTTCGAATGCCAATATATACCCTATGCTTAAATGGCTAAGGAATACACAGCACATCCGCAATAGTATAGTGCTTTGAATGAAACACGCCCCCCTGATGCATTGCTTTGAATAAGACACGTCCCCCCTGATGTATTGCTTTGAATAAGACACGTCCCACCCTGATGTATTTAGAACCAACATTTTGCCAAGGAAGAATGCATGTTACTAATATAAGGGTATTGTTTGGATATGTATATTTTGATTGAGTTTTTAAAAACACTTATGTATTCCGATACACAAAATTTCGTTCATATATAAACTGCTATGGGCAATAATAAATATATCGTTGTGACAAGTAATGTACCACGGTCCCAGAAATATAATAACACCGGTAGATTAACTCATATTTTGAAACCTCAAAATGTTGATTACAGGGTGCAAAATAATCTAAATAAAAATTTGCATATTAAATTAATTAAAAATTACAGTAAAATTCTAAATATTAAATTATCACTACGCCTCAAATGAACCTCGTCTAAATTCAAACCCGATCTCTAGTTATATCGAATAAACCGATACGGTCAATAAACGATTCTATAGCGACTATTTTAAAATTTGATTTGGACATAAATCAAAATCTACCCGACGAAATCCCGATTTTTCTCCTCGACTAGAAAGATATACTCCACCAGCTCCACACGTTTCTTGTTTCACAGAAATCCAGCTTAAAACGAACCCTGTACATTCAGTTGAAGTTCAAATCGCTGATTTACGAACTGCAGCGCCATTTCGAGCTCGATTTTAATTATATCATAATTATACGTTCAAACTGTCATTTATATAATATATTCGTTATTCTAATTCAATTCTAAATTGAATTAAATATCACAGATGATCCGGTTCACACCATATCGCCATTTCAGCCAATTCTGATTATTTCAGAATTAAATATATTATTTAATTTATTATTTTAATTAAATATTCATCATTGTTTAATTCCACGACCATTTAATTCACTATATCACCATTGATATAATTAAATAAATTAATTCTAATACCTCTGTCAATGCGGGTCATTACAGTTATTCAGTTAGAGTTGATCGAATATAGTTAGAGTTAATCAAACATAGTTATTCAGGAAGAGTTGCCATTGCGTATGAATGCTAGCGTAATTCGCAGGGCTGAGGATAGCCTACGACGGTCGGATGTTTCCTGAGGGAATCAGGCGTAACCATTGTGATCGCTGCGATCTAGAGTCAAGCAAAGGGAGTAAGTCGAATATTAGTTAGTCCAGTTGGGTTAAATAGGTCGAGTTGTCAAGTTAGAGTTATCGATCAAAGTAAATCAGTCAAAGTTAATCAGAGGAAATTTGGTTTATATCATTAGTATATTAAATAAGAATTCAATTATCATATTTTAAAATATTAAAAGGATTAGAAGTCTTAATTAAGCAGAATTGAATTAGTTGTTTTAAATTTTAAAAGGGCCAAGTAAATGCTGAATATTGAACCAGTAAACTCATTAGGGTGTCACTATATATTTTGATACTTAAATCACCGACTATCAAATCTGTCCAATACGATTGTTGGTACGGAAAGACCGAGATCTAATTATATTCGAATACCATTCCGACCAACAAATACGTGAAGATGGTAATTGAAGATGGAGCAATTGAAGACCATGGATCTTCATAAGCGGAAGGACTACTGGTCGAATTTCTATGGCCTGCAACCAGAATTATTTTGATTTGTGATTCTGTCGTGGTTGAAATCCACGGGTTGCAAGGACTACTCGCTACTGATCCATGGGGTGATTCCTATATGAGATGCAGTAGGAGAGTACCTTCGGTTCATCCTATTCCTGGATGACTTGTATGGACGGATGTCTGATAGAGTATTTCCAAAGGAATTACATGCGTTGATTTCTCCAAACGTACCATAGTTGATGGCGGAGAAATGGTTATTCTCTAGCCAGATAACTAGAGTATCTTTGTGGCTTAAGTGTGATCTAGCGGATCTAACGATGTGGCATTCAAAGTGAAAGATGACCAGATGTTTTAAAGTTAAGTTCTGGCCTCAAGCCTCATCAATCAGGAAATGACAAAAATCGAGCAGGCAGCATGGCTATGTGGGTCGCTCCCATTAGGAAGTATGATCACCTATCTAGAGAAATTCCAATTGCTTCTTTAATATATATTTCGATGCTGTCCCTTTTCGGGAGGCGGTTGCTGATCCCAACCGTCGGTGATATACATTCGATACACTCAAGAGAAATGAGTGGTCGGTCATGTGAGGGCCGGGTTGCAAGATGTTCTTGTTGAACCCAGTGTATTCGCCTCTAGAGATACACTATCGGTTGGTGGACCAATACCTTGTCAAGGTTGGAATCCAATATCCAATAAGCGCCCGCGGTTTTCGATTGTATACCATATATGGGGAGTGTGAGATGCAAGCGTTCCTCTAGATTGCTAATTATTTGTATTTAGACATTATGATAATATCAGAATAAGCTATGATTTCAAAAACGTTTTGGGTCATAGTAAGGTAAAAACCGTCCGTGTTTATGTGTGGGCTGGTCTTACTATTATCTTTTGGTTTCATAAAGGATTTCCAAAGTTAAACCAGTGTGTGTTCTATGAATTTATCACTGATAGTATTCCAGACTGACCCGGTGTATTTTGTTTTAAATCAAATGTGCTTGGGTCAGACCGAGTGTATTTACAGGTTATATTCTCTTGGAGTTCAGGAGCTAGAAGCAGGCGGCTTCACCACTAGTTATATATAAAGTTATTTCCGCTGTGCAGTTGTATGTTGTACTCTGATGATTGGTATGTATATACTGTTCTTTGTATAAAGGTATTTGATATTATATTTCATTCGTTCCATTGTGAGATTCTGATGATCTGTTCTTCTTCTTTCTTCTATTCTAATATTCTTTCTTTCTATTCTCACCCTCTAATTTCTTTCTCATGACAATCCAGTGTTTTCGATGCCTGAATAGTTGACATGGTGATTTTATGTCGATCTTCGGGGTCGAAAACCTTGGGTCGTTACAGTGGTATCAGAGCTATTGGTTTAGATATAACCTTGGCTCTGTGGTGGGACTCAATAGAGATGGGGTTAGAAACACCCTAAATTGAGTCTGAGTAGATATACGAGAAAGCGTATTTGTATTTTGATATAAAATTATATTTAAAATTATTTTTGCCCAATTTATTTTATAATAAAATAAAGAGTAAAGGATATTATAGTATGGGCAAATTATTTGGATTTGTTGATGCTGATTTGAGTGATATGTTTAGATTGTGTTGTTGGTTGCTCGAGTATAAATCTGAACCTGAATAGATGGGGTTAAAACCAATCTGAAATAAATAATTCGAATAAATCAATCCAGAGTAATAAATTTAAATGGATAACTAAAGAAATAAACGAAGTGATTATAAATAATTATAATCTCGTGTGGATTGAATTGTGTGTATAATATGAATGGTATGGATGTTTTGAACATAATTGACATGTGTTTGATCACTAATGAAATCCAATTGAGTTGAGAACAGGTGCAGAGGTGCCAGTTCAGTTTTAAAATCCATCCAAGAAAGAATTCTGGAGTAAATCGAATCCAGTTGAATAGAGCTGCATTATAATTCAGCGGCTCGAGTATAAAATATCGCTTAATATCGCTCGCCAAAAGGTACGCCTACGCAAATATGAAATTTTGGTTTTGTTTGGATTTTGGGATTTGATTTTGATTTTTCCGACCATGAGAGTCGATGTATATTTATTTCTTGAACCTACGATTTTACAGACGGTCCTCCGTACAGGGGAGACTCTACCGAAATTTTTCCAGTTAGAAAATTTTTAGAAAATTATTTTATTTGAAATAAATTGGTTTTAAAAACTAATTGGGCTAGTTTGAAAATAAATTCGAGTTTTAAAATAAATTCTTTTTGAAAAGATAAAAGTGACGGCATTTCTTCTATCTTAGCAATTTCGATGACGAAATTATTTTAAGGGGGAAGGAATGTAACGACCCGCATTTTCTGTCTATTTATTTGGATTATTTTAATTATTTTTAATTATTTAAAATATTGGTTCGAATTTGAATAATCGAATTTAACGATTTTATTTGGAATATATTATTTAAATAAATAATAAAATAATATTTTAATTTCCAGAATATGGGAAATTGTTGAATTTAAAATATATTGTGACCGGGCAGTTTAAATTGGCCAAATATTGGTTATATTAAATTTAAAACGACAATTTCGTTTATTTAACAACGGTCGAGCGATATGGTTTATAATTTAATTAAAAAACGAGCTGCAGCGGCGCGGCAGTTCGCGATTTGGCGTTTTGAACTTCAATTGGTCATACCGGGTCCAAAATAAGTCGGATTTCCTCGAAACAAGAAACGTCAGGACTGGTTTGACGATATCTTTCCAATGGCAGAGAAAAATCCAGTTTTCGTCGTATAGATTTTATTTTATGTCCAGATCAAATTTTGGAAAAAACGCTATGGAATTTCCTTTATATATATAGCGCTATATTTATATAGAATAAAGGGTTTTTAAATATCAATTTGGCTAGGAATTCAACCCGGGATATTTTATTGTGGTAGTATACGATATTATGGTCATGTATGGCCAATTCAATATTTTAATAATATTATATTGAGGTATTTCAAAATTGGTTTATTTTATTTGAATTGGCCAGTTATAAAAGGGCCATTTTTCAAACGACCTCATTTTTCGATGAAATAAATTTTATTGGGACCGCAATAGTAAATTATTGCTAGATTTCAAGTTGCGGGTCAATCGGGGATAATTTGTGGGCGTAGCAAAATAAAATACAAATATAAATGACCATTTGAACGTGAACGAGGACCACTCGAGCAAACGAACTCGGAATTCGACGAAACAAGTTTCATTAGGACCGTATCGTCAAATTATACTATGTCGTCCATTCGTGTCTCGAACGAGGTTCGTATGTGAGCGCAGCAGCGAATAAACAATGTTCGAAAACGCGATAGACACGAAATAAAATATCGTTCGTCACATCGATATAAATAAATATTATTTTCTCTTTATAAATACATTATATTTTAGCTCAATTTTCTGTCCATCCCCTTCAAACATTTTTCCAGCCATGTAAATTTGCAAATAAACCCCTAAACGCAAAACAATTTATATCTTCCAATCTGTCGAGAATTTGCTATGGCAACCAAAGGCAAAGTTGTAGATCGGGACGATATCTAGATGTTGTAAAAAGTTGGGGGAGAACGAGCAACTGTGGTGGCCGGAATTCGCGATGGACAACGAAGAACACTTTCCGTTTTTGGCCAAAATTGCGTCGACTGGGATGATTTGGGAGGCCGGGACCTTGGGGCTTTTGAAGAGGAGAGACAGACCTTCGATTTTGCGGTGATCTCGGGGTCTGAAATTACCTGTGGTGGTCGGGGCGGAGAGATGAACGGAGTGGTCAGTTTTTGGGTCGGTTTTGAAAGTGGCAATTGGATTTGGGGTTTTCCGGTGGCCATGGTCATTATCAGGTGATGGTGGCTGAAGGGTGATGGAAGGGGTCGAGTGGGGGTCAGTTTGGCAGGGGTCTTGGTCAACTCGATGGCTGGGCGGAGGTGGTTCAGGCGGTTGAACGGATTTCGGTTGTGGTAGTGTTATGGCGATTTGGTGAGGGCTTGAACGTCGAGCTGATCGTGGTGGGAGAGGAAGCCAAGGCGCAACCAGCGGTGGTGGTACCTAGGTGTCAGGTCGACGGAGGAAGTGGATGTCGATGGGTATTGATGTCGCGCTCAAGGGATTAGCTGGAACGAGGATAACAATCGGGTTTCAGATGGGAGAAAATTGAAAACGCGTTTTGTTATTATGATGCTGACGAGGCATAATCATTCCCTAATCATCAGTTTAACGTTAATCAAGGTAATTAGTTAGTTAATTTATTTAATTAAATTATTTATTTGTGTTAATTAATTCGTAGAATATATACAAACTTGAAACGATCGTAACTTTCACATACGTTAACGAAATCTGACAAAACAAGATCCGTTGGGATTGTAGGGACGAGACCTATCCGATGACACTGACTAGGAGTCAATCTAACACAGTTGAAAATTCAGCTAATTTTGGACGTTCGTCTCAAATCAGATGCAACAAACGCGTCAAACATCGATCAGAACAAAATCTGGTGAGTTAATTATCACACCTTCTGGAGTCCTGTGATGTGATAAATCCATAGAAAAATATAATCTACAATTTACAGTATAAATTGGTTGATTGGATGCGATGGATGCAAATTGGTTGTTATGGTTGGATTGGTTGCAGTTATTTATATTCCGTTATTTATTTTAATTCGTATATTTTATCAATTGATTTTTGTGATGCAGAGAAGGACAGGTTGGAGGGATCCGACCGGATTCCTCAAATAAACTGTATTTTTGTTTGTTGTGCATATATATATGAATTGTTCACCCTGACTAACACCAAAACCTGTATGTTGATGGTTGAATAAATATTCACCGTGTTGTGTTTAAAATCAATCGATAGTGTTGATTGAGTATTTGGCAGAATGGCCTAAAAGATATGGTTTTAAACATCGGGCTATCGTCAGGTGGATTGATGTTGTTTGAAAGCATAAATTATTTTATAAGTGGATTAAAGTTTTTTTTTGTTATTTTATAAGGCTTTAAATTGGAATTCTCAAATGAATATATTAAATCGAGTTTGCAAGAGAAATTATTTTAGAAGGTTTATGTAAGTTAAAAGTAGAAGAACCTACGGGTTGGTAAAATTAGATAATGGTTTTTATAACAATTAAATAGTGATTTCAAAGTTATTTAATTGATTTAAAAAGGGAAATGACAAATGAAATCAGTTAACTGCTTACTGATATGTACGGGTGGGAAGAATCAGCCGTTTTGAGTAAAATAGACAAAGGAGATAAATTTGATTTAAATACCCCGAATAATGAAACTATTAGTTAATCCTCGATTAACTATAGGTTAAGGAAATTATTGAATTGTTTAGAGTAAATAAAGTGATTTTTACTTGTTAAGCTTTTCCAAATGGTAACTATACTATTTTTAGTTAATAAACAAGTTAACTATCTTAACCTAATTAATAAGAAAGTTAATTATTATTATTTGGTTAATAGTAATTAAAGTGATGATTTGTAATTGGAATTCAAGGTAGAAGTGATCAGATGGCAATAAGTTTGGTCGAAAGAGCGATAAAAGTTTTATAAATGGATTTATGATCCTAGTTTTCAAAACGAGATTTGTAAATGGAAGTTGGTTATTGGACGTGGGTTTTTCATTTAATCCCAAAGTATAAGTGAAATAAGGTTTCAAGTTCAAAAGGGACTTTATTGAAAATGTACTTAATCAAAGGAATTAAGTAAAGAGATTATCGAACGAAGGTTTCAATATAAGGAATGGTTTATAAAACCAGATTTGAAATCAAGATTTGTAAATGATATTTTAATATCAATGGTCAAGTTACAAACTGTTATTTATTCTGGGATAAGAACGTTGTCGATCAAGGTCTGAGAGGTAACTAAAATACCCCAACTTGATTGGCTTCACTATTATCGAGGAATGGTATCAGTTGGAAGTGAGTGAAGGTATTGGAATTGGTTTTATACCATACAAATGCGAAGTTTTGGGAAATTAAATAATATTGAAATATTAGTTCAAAAGAAATAAGAATAGTGATTTCAAATTATATTAAACATATCGTTATTCAATTAGAGTTGATCGAATATAGTTAGAGTTAATCAAACATTGTTATTCAGGAAGAGTTGCCATTGCGTACGACTGCTAGCGTAATTTGCAGGGCTGAGGATAGCCTACGACGGTCGGATGTTTCCTGAGGGAATCAGGCGTAACCATTGTGATCGCTGCGATCTAGAGTCAAGCGAAGGGAGTAAGTCGAATATTAGTTAGTCTAGTTGGGTTAAATAGGTCGAGTTAGTCAAGTTAGAGTTAATCGATCAAAGTAAATCAGTCAAAGTTAATCAGAGAAAATTTGGTTTATATCATTAGTATATTAAATAAGAATTCAATTATCATATTTTAAAATATTAAAAGGATTAGAAGTCTTAATTAAGCAGAATTGAATTATTTGTTTTAAAGTTTAAAAGGGCCAAGTAAATGCTGAATATTGAACCAGTAAACTCATTGGGGTGTCATGTTTGAAACACTATATATTTTGATAGTTAAATCACCGACTATCAAATCTGTCCAATACGATTGTTGGTACGGAAAGACCGGGATCTAATTATATTCGGATACCATTCCGACCAACAAATACGTGAAGATGGTAATTGAAGATGGAGCAATTGAAGACCATGGATCTTCATAAGCGGAAGGACTACTGGTCGAATTTCTCTGGCCTGTAACCAGAGTTATTTTGATTTGTGATTCTGTCGTGGTTGAAATCTACGGGTTGCAAGGACTACTCGCTACTGATCCATGGGGTGATTCCTATATGAGATGCAGTAGGAGAGTACCTTAAGTTCATCCTATTCCTGGATGACTTGTATGGACGGATGTCTGATAGAGTATTTCCAAAGGAATTACATGCGTTGATTTCTCCAAACGTACCATAGTTGATGGCGGATAAATGGTTATTCTCTAGCCATATAACTAGAGTATCTTTGTGGATGTCAATCAAGTGTGATCTGGAGGATCTGACGATGTGGCATTCAAAGTGAAAGATGACCAGATGTTTTAAAGTTAAGTTCTGGCCTCAAGCCTCATCAACCGGGAAATGACAAAAATCGAGCAGGCAACATGGCTATATGGGTCGCTCCCATTAGGATGTATGATCACCTATCTAGAGAAATTCCAATTGCTTCTTTAATCTATATTTCGATGTTGTCCCTTTTCGGAAGGCGGTTGCTGATCCCAACCGTTGGTGATATACATTCGATACACTCAAGAGAAATGGGTGGTCGGTCATGTGAGGGCCGGGATGCAAGACGTTCTTGTTGAACCCAGTGTATTCGCCTCTAGAGATACACTATCGGCAGGTGGACCCATACCTTGTCAAGGTTGGAATCCAATATTCAATAAGCGCCCACGGTTTTCGATTGTATACCATATATGGGGAGCGTGAGATGCAAGCGTTCCTCTAGATTGCTAATTATTTGTATTTAGACATTATGATAATATCAGAATAAGCTATGATTTTAAAAACGTTTTAGGTCATAGTAAGGTAAAAACCGTCCGTGTTTATGTGTGGGCTGGTCTTACTATTATCTTTTGGTTTCATAAAGGATTTCCAAAGTTAAACCAGTGTGTGTTCTGTGAATTTATCACTGATAGTATTCCAGACTGACCCGGTGTATTTTGTTTTAAATCAAATGTGCTCGGGTCAGACCGAGTGTATTTACAGGTTATATTTGCTTGGAGTTCAGGAGCTAGAAGCAGGCGGCTTCACCACTAGTTATATATAAAGTTATTTCCGTTGTGCAGTTGTATGTTGTATTTTGATGATTGGTATGTATATACTATTCTTTGTATAAAGGTATTTGATATTATATTTCATTCGTTCCATTGTGAGATTCTGATGATCTGTTCTTCTTCTTTCTTCTATTCTAATATTCTTTCTTTCTATTCTCACCCTCTAATTTCTTTCTCATGACAATCCAGTGTTTTCGATGCCTGAATAGTCGACATGGTGATTTTATGTCGATCTTCAAGGTCGAAAACCTTGGGTCGTTACACTACATTTTTGTTAAAACGTTGATTTGTTGTTAGGTGAATTGACGAAGTTTACTTATAAAATTTATTTTATAATTGAAGCAAGCTTGTTAATTTTATTTATATACATCATAATGAAGTTTTAAAAATGAATCAGTGTTATAAATTGGGTTTTTATAAAATATATATTTGATGTTTAAACCTGTTTTTAAGCGAAATAAGTTATAATTAACCTTCGGGTTAATATTTTTGAAATAATTATTTTAAGTAAATGATTTAGCAAACTTATTGGATTAATTAAATTAATCTAATGGAAAGAGGTAATGAAAATCAGTTAACTAATTAACTGATAGACTAAAGTTGACTAAGCCAACTGTTTTGATCGTAAGTGGTTGTAAATAAATATTTTATAAGATTTCTTCAAAATAATTTACTTTTTAATTAACAATATTTAAAGGTTATTATTATAATAATTGAATATTATTTAGTTAAAATTGAGATGGATTGGATGATATAATCCGAACTTCATAAATGAAACCATTAAAGGAGATTTGAGATAATATAATTTGTAAAATAAATATTTTATTACATGTTTGAATTGGTATATAAGAGGAGGCTTTTAAGAATGAAAAAGAGAATTACTTATCAGTCTATGTAAATAGTTTTAGTTATAAAATCCAAGAACTTGATTATAATATAACGGGAAACGGTTTTAAGTGAAATATTTGATAAATGACATATCATAATATAATTCCAATTGCAAATGGAACCGTTTAATGAAGTTAAAGGGAAAGATTAAATAAACTAGTCATAATCGACCAAGGTCTTCAAAGTTAGTTTATGGTTTATTAAACTGTACTTCAAATAAGATAGAAGAAGATTTAATTGGTGTTACAGAAACATGCTTTTTATTTACGAACTTCTATCTATTATGAGATAAGAATGTTGTCGATCAAGGTCTGAGAGGTAAATAAAATACCCAAATTTGAACGGCTTCACTATTATCGAGGAATGGTATTAGTTCGTAACTGTAAAGGTTGTTGAAATTAGTTTATTATTTCCATAAAAAGCATATTGCAACGTTAGTTGCAAAATTTGAATTGAATATTGTCGCAACATTAGTTGTGAGATTTTGAATGAAATTTATATTACAAAATTTGTTGCGAGATTTGGGAAAAGAATAATATTTGAAGTTCAATTATATTTTACATAAGTATTAAATCGTAATTTTCGAGGATTGAAGTTTGACAAAATCATTTTGGGGGTATATACAAATAAATTTGTCTTTTGGCATTATTTTGGTCATTTAGAAATCAAGCTTATAACATATAGTGATATTCCCAATTTAAGGGAATAAAAGATATTTTGTAAAATATGGCAATATAAAGGGGAGTTGGTTAAATACGATTAATTTGAAGAGCTAAGGTTATTTGTTTCAAATGATGAAAGCAAATGATGTTTTGTTAAGATAAATGAATGAAATTGATGTAATGGTTTTTGAAAGATCGATATGAGTGTTTAAGAATGATTTTGAGTAAAAAGGTCAAAGCTGCCATGAACTTGCCCATATGGTTATAATTAATAGTTAAAACACCAACTATTAATGAAACATTATTGGATATTTTTGATGTGTTGTTTCGAGACCGAGATGGGAACTAGACCCAAAACCACATCGAATCAACGTTGCGTACAGAACTAATTCATAGGGAAATGTATAAAGATGGAGCATTGAAGACCGTAAATCTTCATGAGCGGAAGAACCACTTGTTGAATTTTCTAGCTGATCCCTAGAAGCATTTCGGCAGTGATTCTATCATGATTAAAATCTATGGATTTGCAAGGAATTCTCGCTATTGATCCTTTGGGTGATTGCTAGGATATGGTAGGAGGGTGCCTTCAGTTCATCCTGTTCCTGTATGACTTGTATGGACGAATGTCTGACAGAGTATTTCCTGAAACTTACGTACATTGATTTTTACGAATATACCAAGTTTGGTGGTGGAGAAATTCTCTTTCTTAACACTTAGAGTATATTTGTGGAAGTAAATTAGTGATGTGACGGATTTGACGATGTGGCATTCAAAGTGAATGATGACCAGATGTGCTAAAAAGGGTAAATGTAACCTCAAGCCTCATCAACTGGGAAATGACAAAAATTGGGTAGTGTGACACCCTACGTCCGTTAATGTCACCCACTTAAGGGAATGCATTAAGTTCCGTGAAGCGTTATAGGAAATCAGACACAGAATAATTACAAGACAGATATAAATAAGAGCAGCGGAATTTTAAAATTTTATTTTAATTATAATACCGTGGTCCACAATACCATAAGTCACAAAAACCATTACAAATTGAAAGAGTTAAGCCATAGTAGAGACAAGAACTTGAGCCATACTTCAGAAGTAGCTCCTAGCAAGGTGATATCTGAATCCTGACTAAGCCTGGGTGCTTCCTCCCTGAGAACCTTGGGGGGGGATGGAAGAAAGAAGGAGAAACAAAAAGGGTCAGACATATAGTCTGGCGAGTCTAATTACTTTTAGCTAGTAGATAAATAAAAGTAACATGATAGGCATATAAAGTGGATAAGAGAAAGATCACTACATAAATGGCAAGCGTGATAAGGTAAGCAAGATAAGGTGTACATGCCTCACTAATGATTACTCTGCACTATTACTGGTATATTCTGAAAGAGATGATCCCTTCAAGTATAAGATGGTAGACTTAGGTATACGTCCAAATGTATCCTAACTACTACCCTGATCGATCGGCTCCCTAACCCTCGTAGATACCTTGTGTTGGCCCCACAGTAGGTGGTATCACTTCCTAAAGTGGCAACCCCTCGTTGTAATAATGTGCACAACCATATCTACAGGTGTCACGGTCGTCTTATCCCCTCGCCGCCCACACCATCCTCCATGTTTGGATCTCTTACAATCAGTCAGTAAGCGTTCCCCATCTGCCTAGTACGGAGTACTTTGTTTGATACCTACTCCGGGTTACTAACTGAAATGGGTCCCACACAATATGATACAAGCTCTCCCCTTTGTCTTGTATCCCCACTAGGTTTTCACTGGCTATATATACCACTAGGTGTCTTTAATTACATAGCCTTATCTATTTCTACCGGTTTTGCTTACCTACAGTTGTCTTTAATACATAACCCCTAATCTTCCAATTGGTTATGCTTACCTATAGGTGTCTTTAATTACATAACCCTATCACTTCTACAAGTTATGTTTACCCTAAGAGGTGTGTTTAATTACATAACTTTATTATTTCCACCGATTATGTATACCACTAGGTGTCTTAAATTGCATAATCTTAATGAGTTAAGTTTGTGGGCCTATTACCCATCCCCTCTTCAGATTTACTTAACCCACCCCTCAATCATGTTTACTTAACCCCCAACTTAAAATTTGAGTTCATACAATACCTATGGATTAACTTAGGTTAAGTAGTCCAATTCTTTACCATGTCCATTTATGGTTTCATAATGGGCCAGGCCACCCACATTAGGCCTACAAGATGTGGATGCTGGATATGTCGGTCGGGTCCGCGCAGACTTGTTCCACAATTGGGCCTAACCTCGTGTAATATACCGATTCATATTTATGTACTTAGACCTCCCACATTAGGTTCACCATTAGTGGATGCTGGATATGTCGGTCAGGTCTGGGCAGACTTCCACCACTGATGCAACCTAACCTCGTGTCATAAGTACAATTACAATTCCTAATTGTAATTACTAGACATTATAAATTAATTAATCAATTAATTAATCCTTTCCTTTTATAGGTGTCAATACCTATTTTGCCCAATAATTTGAATTACATGTCCATAAATGTTTATATTCAAATTATGTCATTTTTATCCCTTTTTCCTCTTTTCCTTAACTAGCGCCCTCACAAAATTGGCAACATGCCTAGGCTAGACAATAGTCAAGTAATAAACGATAATAGGGAAAAACAATGGGAATATAACTAAACTGATCATCTAGGCATAAACATAAACTTGGATGATAATAAGCTGAACATACATACTAGTATGGACATGAAGTTGTCATCATAACAAGGTGGACATAAAATTGATGAACTATGATGTCACAATATCTAAATTAGCAATTTAGATGTCCTATCGATTTAAATCTAACATGATAACATAGGGTGACAATTTAGATCACATAAAATAGATCTAGCATGTTAACATAAGGTGACAACTTAGATCACATAAAATACATCTAACATGTTAACATAATGTGACAATTTAGGTCATATAAAATAGATCTAACATGAACCATAAGGTGACAATTTAGATCACATAAAATAGATCTAACATGAATCATAAGGTGACAATTTTAGATCAAATAGGATAGATCTAACTTGAATCATAAGGTGACAATTTTAGATCACATAGGATAGATCTAACATGAATCATAAGGTGACAATTTTAGATCACATAGGATAGATCTAACATGAATCATAAGGTGATAATTTTAGATCACATAGAATAGATCTAACATGATAATTTTAGATCACATAGAATAGATCTACATACATCCGCATCATAGCATATCATAAAAGTTACAACCCAAGATTCATGATGATAACATAGTAGAACAATTTGAATTAGATCCAAAGAAATAGATCTATCATGACATAGCATAAGATCAAACAATAACATAGGTTCAAAGTCTACAACGTATCCAAATCACAATCTTTCATAATTCACCGTTATTTATCTAAACCTAAAAGCAACTAGAACTCACTTTGATTGGATTGCTAGGATGATAGAAAAGGTGCTCAGTCTATGCTTGAATATCAGAATTTGATATGATTTAGAAGAAGATGAGAGACCCTAGTTCAGTTCAGAATCCAGCAGAGTCCGGCCACCATTGTTTCTTTGTGAAGAAAACAAAGGATACGAGATATATTTGTAGCTGCTGGGTTATAGAATTTGGATGCCACCTCAGCCCTAATGGAATTGGGTCAGGTCACGGGTCGTCACTCACTCAAAAAAGGCCCGAATACCCAGAAATTATTCTGGGTGCACTTTACAGGTGCGCCAGTGCAAAATTGCCTTGACGCACTTGGCAAGTGCGCCAGTTATATCTAGTTCTGATTTTCAACTTTCTATCGTCCGTAACTTCTTCATATGTTATACGTTTTACGCAAACTAGGTGTCTATCCTGACCAGAATTTCGAGAGACGCAATGACGTAATCTGTTTCCCTTAATTCTGGATATTAGATTAATTATTCTTTAATTTATCTTCTTTAATGTTAACAAAATTATGGGGCGTTAAACTCCCCCCTACTTAAAGGATTTCGTCCCCGAAATCTCCAAGTTGAGAAGAATGCATATCCTACCATCCATCATACATCTACTCATCCATCAATCACTGGCATCCACTGCCCTTAAGGAATTCTAATGGTTTCATGAATATATGCAAAGTGTGTGCATATGTCACAACACTAATGCAAAAGATCAGGCGGTCTACTGATTCAGTTGACCTCCTTAATGCAATGTATGTTAGTGCCATGAATCTAATATGCAAGCAAATAAGCCTATTATAACATATAAGCTCTACATGTGTGCACACTCATTCGTCCATATGCTAGTTCATCCATTTCCATCCATAAAAGAAAAGAAAATGCACACACATCCATATGCAATATGAGAGTGATTGAGCCGATCTTAGTGCCTAATGTGTGTGTATATGCGTCCACATGCAACCATTAGCAAACACTTGCATCCATTTATATCCATCAATCATAACATGTCTCAAACACATATTTACATCCATAGGATCCCTATCTAAAGGTCAAAAAATACTATAGATAAGATATACTCAAATGATAGAAACAAGTACCGATAAAGATTTGGAAAAGGAGTTAAGAACATAGCCTCGAAGTGAAAAGGGTACGAAGCACGAATCTTGTCTTCGGTCTCCCAAGTCGCATCCTCTGGGTTATCTCCCCATTGAACCTTTAGCAACTTGAGCCCTTTATTGCATAGCTTCTTAACTTCTGATCTAAGAATATGGGAAGGAACTCGCCTGAATGTCGCCTCCCGTTCCACTTCTACCTCTTTCAATATACTCGGCTCAACAACTTCCGCGGTGTCATGCAAACACTTCCGCAGATGAGAAACATGGAAAACATCATGAACACCAGATAGATTTTCAGGAAGCTTTACTCTATAGGCCATTTGGCCAATCCTCTTGGTTATGGGAAATGGTCCCACAAACCTAGGTGCCAACTTCCCTACTAATCCGAAGCGAACCACATTCCTCAGAGGTGACAGTTTGATAAAAACCAAGTCTCCTACTTCAAATTCAAGGTCCGTCCTTCTCTTGTCTGCATAGGATTTTTTCCTATCTTGAGCTGTCTTCATCCGCCGTCGAATAAGGTCAATATTTTTGGACATTTCTCTAACTATATCTGGCCCAAGTAATAATCTTCCTGTAGATTCCCACCAACAAGTTGGTGATCTACAGGGTCGTCCATACAATGCTTCAAAATGTGCCATGTCGATGCTGGCCTGATAGCTATTGTTATAGGCAAACTCTACTAAAGGAAGATGCTCTTCCCAAGTCTCTTCGAAGTCTAGGATACACAGCCTTAAAAGATCTTCTAGAATTCTGTCCACCCTCTCCGTTTGGCCATCGGTCTGAGGATGATAAGTTGTGCTCAAGCACAACTGTGTACCTAATGCTTCTTGCAAGCTTCTCCAAAATTTGCTGGTAAAGATGGGGTTGCAATCGCTAACAATGCTGGAAGGAACTCCATAAAGACGAACTATCTCTCGGATATAAATTGCTGCTAATCATGATGTCGTCCTCTTACTCTTACTCTTAACCGGAATAAAATGAGCGCTCTTAGTGAGTATATCTACCACAACCCAGATACTGGTGTTGCCTTTCTTCAATCTAGGCAAACCATCTATGAAATCCAAAGAGACACTCTCCCATTTCCACTAAGGGACCTACAAAGGATGAAGTAAACCACCGAGCTTCTTTTTCTCAGCTTTGACTTACTGGCAAACTAAACATTGGGAAACAAATTCGACCACATCCTTCTTCATCCCAGCCCTATAGAAAACCCTCTCCATGTCCCTGTACATCTTATCACCGCCTGGATGAATGGTCATCTTAGAATGGCGGGCTTCTTCTAGGGATGCCTTTATCAGGCTTCCAGTTTGAGGAACACAAAGCCTTCCATCTCGTCACAACCACCCCTTTTCATCTATGGCATATCTGTTGAGGTGACTAGAAGTCTCCCCTTTTCTGAGCTTATCTATGATGTCTAGAATCTGTGGGTCACCTTGTTGCGATGCTCCTATCTGGTCCATAAGAGTCGGTCGCATCTCCAAGGATGCAAACAAATCAGGCAAAATCTCGATGGAGGGTCTAAAATCAAAAGCTGATATGAAATCCAAGCTCTTTCTTTCCACAAACAGAGGACTCAGGGCCACTCTCTGCCTACTTAGTGCGTCTGCCACCACATTACCCTTGCCAGGGGTATAAAAAATCTCAAAATCATAAGAAGGTAGAAACTCCATCCACCGCTGTTGCCTTAAATTGAGATCCTTCTGTGAGAACAAATACTTGAGAGATTTATGATCGGTATGTAACTCGAACTTATCTCCAAGTAAATAATGATGCCATGTCTTTAATGCAAACACTATGGCAGCTAACTCTAGATCATGGGTGGGGTATTTCTTTTCATGAACTCTTTGCTGTCTACCCCCATAACACACTACTTTTCCCTTCTTGCATTAGAACCGCACCAAGCCCTGTACTGCATGCATCAGTGTAAACAGTAAGCACTTTATTCCCGTCAGGTAGGGTCAAGAGTGGGGCTGTTGTCAGAGCCCTCTTCAGTTGTTGGAAAGCAATGTCACAGTCTATATCCCATGAGAATGCCAATTTCTTCTTCCTCGGCCTGGTGAGTGGGGCTGATATCTTTGCGAAGTCCTTAATGAACTTCCTATAGTAATCTGCTAACCCAAGAAAGCTTCTCACCTCGGTTGCATTTTTAGGAACCTGCCAATCTTGCACTGCAACCACCTTCGCTGGTTCTACGGCTATTCCTTATTTGGAGACCACATGCTCTAAGAATCTCACCTCTTTTCTCCAAAAATGTCATTTGAAAATTTTTACTTTAAGCTGATGGTCGCGGAGAGTTTTCAAAACTTCTCTCAAATGCTGGGCATGCTCTTCTTCACTCTTGGAGTGGATCAAGATATCATCAACAAAGACTATGACAAATTTGTTTAGGAACTCCCGAAACACCCTACTTATAAAATCAACTAAATAGGCGGGTGCATTCGTTAGCCCAAAAGGCATAACTAGCCATTCAAAGAAACCATGCGGAGTCCTAATAGCAGTCTTATCTATGCTGTCCTCAGCCACCCTCAACTGATGGAACCCCGTGGCCAAGTCTAACTGGGAAAATACCGAGGCACCAACAAGCTGATCAAATAAATCGTCAATCCTCGGAAGCGGGTGCCTATTCTTCTTCGCGAATTTATTCAGCACCCCATTTAGATATGCTTCGTCTGATAAACCCTTTCACAAGTAGCTCCCCTACTTTCTTACTCAGCTCCCTCCTTTCCCTTGGATCCATGTGGCGCACTGGTAATGCAACTAGCTTTGCCTTGTCCACCAGATATATGTGAAAGTCGATCTCATGCCTTAGAGGTAAACCCCGAACCTTATCAAAAGCGTCGGAAAAATCCCGGACTACTGGAACAGATTGCAGACCGTCGATAGATGCATCAAGAGACTCTAAGAAACTAAGCATAACCGAACCTTGTGGGTCACACGAAATCTCGAGGGTTCTCCCATGACAAGTCAGAAGCCTAACAACCCTCTTCTCACAATCCAGAATGGCACCATAAGTGGTAAGCCAATCCATTCCTAGAATCAAACCATAGCCCATAAACCCGATGTAAAGACCTGTAAATTCCCGCTCTTTGGATCGACCATAAACCACACAAGTCTGACCCAAAGGTTGGAAATCCACGAATACTTTAACTTTGGGAATAAAATACATTAGAACAACAACAACAGACTTTTATAACATCAATAATAAATGTTACATCAGAGTACAGAATATAAGAGTACATTGACTAATAATTACAGCGGAAGATAATTTTACATTATTTTAATACATTGCAGCGGAAATAAAATAACTAAGGCAGCGGAAGACAACTATGCTCTGGACACAGCTTTAGGCTTCAATCCAGAATCCTGCTCGAGGTAAGAACCTGTAGACAAACTACTCGATTGCCCGTGTGGAAAGAGGACACCCGAGTTTGTAAAGGTGGAAACAAACAACGGGTCAGTCATGGGACTGATGTGAGAATTCTTAACTAATTTAACTAATAGTAATAAGGCAAATCCAAGGACCACGCCGCTAACGCGGAACGGGTTTACTCCAATGGATTGCCGGTGCATAAACTAAAGTAAATCGTTAAAACTACGCAGTGCTTTTTAGAAAAATGAAACCATCATAAGACCCAAGTCCCATCACACAATGCAACGCAAACCGGAGGATAGGGTTTTACCTTATAATGGTCAAAAATGCTTGATACTATAAAACGGATTTAGTATTAGTGTGTATATGTTTTAAATAAAAACATTCCAAATATAAATGTATCAATCCTAGACGGCATAGTACCCCATCCTACTATGTCGCCATACTAGTTCTACAATCAAAACCGCAAGGTCGTATTGGAAATTGGATTTCCATCATGAGTCGAGGCTAGGGGCAAGCTCCTCTCCGATTCGAGACACTATAGCAAATGCCTCAGGATCCCCCGCAGTGAACCCTTGGATCTTCAGGGCCGGTCCCCGCCTATCGGCAGTGGATTAATTATGCCTGAACACACGCTTCCCGGTCCCTTTGGACCTATAGTATGACCACTAACGGCCTATAAAAATCTGAGGCGCCCCAAAATCCATCATCCACATAAGTAAAATGTCAGCCAGTTTAAGCACAGACATCACTCCTAGCTAGAAAGAAACGTGTGCACTCCCTGCAGTCCTAATCCCGTTTTTGACTCATACCGGGGTGTGAGGCTCGCGAAGTCATGATATACACAAAGCTATGCCTAAACAGGCTATGCTTTGATCATCCCACAAGGCCTTCTTTTCAACAAAGCCTTGATCATATGCATCTTAGCATGCCACATCGTCACTCCATATCACACTACCAATCCTTTGCCGAAATATATGAGAGGGTGTTAAGCAAGAGAATAAATTCTCCGCCACTAAGCATTCATACATTCAGCAGAAAATCAATAAGTACAATATATAAAGGAGTATGATGTCAGACACACATTCCATTTATAAGCTTATGCTCTGGGTCTGAGCGAAAGCCAAATCCGTACAAATCAGCACTACGTCTGGATAACTACCATTTTAGCCCCGTCTTGGGAGCAAATCAATCAAGGACCTCAACACTAGTTACCCATTCGATGTGAAGATCGTCGGTCTTCCATCGTCGTCTTCAATTCTTCAAACGTCGTATCATTATTTGGAATGAGAGTAAACTCGGACTTTCCAAATAACTCTCGCATATATAAATTTGAAAACCATTTCTTATCGTCGTTAATAATTTATAACGATCTATCGCTATTTTTACTTTACATACACATCCTAAACATAACAATGTATATTTTACTCTTCCATTTTTCAATTTACACCAAATGATTTGGTTTCATTATTTTTCTAATGAAAATCCATTCCTTAGAAATGTAAATTTCTAATCTTATTATTTACATTGAAAAATGTAAATTTCTATTCCTATTTTATTTACATTGAGAAATGTAAACTTATACTTCAATATATTATTATATTGAAAATGTAACCTTTATTTCATATTCTACTTACATTGGAAGATATAAATTCCTAATCATTCTTTTGTTTCCTTTGATTACATTGGAAAATGTCAATCCTTTTTATTTGCATATGGAAAAAATATAATTTCTATTTCATCCTTATTTACATTGAAAAAAGTCGGTTTCTATATTACACCAATTACATATAAAAATGTAACTTCCTATTTTCCTTTTATTTACATTATGAAAAATGTAACTTTTCTAATTCTTATTTACATTAAGAAAATATAAAACTTTTATAATCCTTATCTTATTACATTAAAAATGTAACTTTCTTTTATAGCAAACTTGGAGGTGAAAATATTTATTTCATTATTAACACATGACGGTGTGAAAATAACGTCAATTCCTAATTTATCCATTTATATTTTAATATGGGCCAGACCTCCCACATTAGGCCTACAACTTGTGGATGCTGGATAGGTCGGTCGGTTCCTGGCAGACTTCTCCCATAAGTTGGGCTTAACCTCGTGTCTTGGCCCAATTCGTATTTGCGCACTTGGACCTCTCACATTAGGCCCAACATTTGTGGCTGCTGGATATGCCGGTCGGGTCCGGGTAGACTTCCACCACAAATGTGACCTAACCTCGTGTCCAAGTACAATTATAATTAATCATTATAATTGTTCTACTAAAAATATTATTTTAAAATGTTTCACATTTCAAAATCTCTTATTTACATGGAAAACGACTTAATCCCATAAAATGTAATTTTTATTTAATTCTTATTTACATTAAAATGTAAACTTTTCTTCTTACATTAAAAATATAACATTTCTTCCTTTGATCTAATCTAATTTACATTAAAAAAATACTTTTCTTAATTCTTATTTACACTAAGAAAGATGTAACCTTTTTATATTTCCTATTTATTTACACTACATGTAAATAAATGTAACTCTTTATTTTTCCCCTACAAAAGAAAATGTACATAAATGTCCTTGCTAAGTTATTCTTCTTATTTACATAAGAAAGTGTAAATAAAGGTCGTCGCTATAACCCACAGGTCCCAGGATCGAAACCTGGCTCTGATACCAACTGTAAAGACCCATAAATTCCAGCTCTTTGGAACGACCATAAACCACACAAGTCTGACCCAAAGGTTAGAAATCCACGAATACTTTAACTTTGGGAATACAATACATTAGAACAACAACAGACTTTTATAACATCAATAATAAATGTTACATCAAAGTACAGAATATCAGAGTACATTGACTAATAATTACAGCGGAAGATAATTTTACATTATTTTAATACATTGCAGCATAAATAAAATAACTAAGGCAGTGGAAGACAACTATGCTCTGGACACAGCTTTAGGCTTCAATCCAGAATCCTGCTCGAGGTAAGAACCTGTAGACAAACTACTCGACTGCCCGTGTGGAAAGAGGGCAACCGAGTTTGTAAAGGTGGAAACAAACAACGGGTCAGTCATGGGACTGGTGTGAGAATTCTTAACTAATTTAACTAATACTAATAAGGCAAATCCAAGGACCATGCCGCTAACGCGGAACGGGTTTACTCCAATGGACTGCCGGTGCATAAACTAAAGTAAATTATTAAAACTACGCAATGCTTTTTAGAAAAATGAAACCATCATAAGACCCAAGTCCCATCACAAAATGCAACGCAAACCGGAGGATAGGGTTTTACCTTATAATGGTCAAAAATGCTTGATACGATAAAACGGATTTAGTATTAGTGTGTATATGTTTTAAATAAAAACATTCCAAATATAAATGTACCAATCCTAGACGGCATAGTACCCCATCCTACTATGTCGCCATACTAGTTCTACAATCAAAACCGCAAGGTCATATTGGAAATTGGATTTCCATCATGAGTCGAGGCTAGGGGCAAGCTCCTCTCCGATTCGAGACACTCTAGCAAATGCCTCAGGATCCCCCGCAGTGAACCCTTGGATCTTCAGGGCCGGTCCCCGCCTATCGGCAGTGGATTAATTATGCCTGAACACACGCTTCCCGGTCCCTTTGGACCTATAGTATGACCACTAACGGCCTATAAAAATCCGAGGCGCCTCAAAATCCATCATCCACATAAGTAAAATGTCAGCCAGTTTAAGCACCGACATCACTCCTAGCTAGAAAGAAACGTGTGCACTCCCTGCAGTCCTAATTCTGTTTTTGACTCATACTGGGGTGTGAGGCTCACGAAGTCACGATATACACAAAGCTATGCCTAAACAGGCTATGCTTTGATCATCCCACAAGGCCTTCTTTTCAACAAAGCCTTGATCATATGCATCTTAGCATGCCACATCGTCACTCCATATCACACTACCAATCCTTTGCCGAAATATATGAGAGGGTGTTAAGCAAGAGAATAAATTCTCCCCCACTAAGCATTCATACATTCAGCAGAAAATCAATAAATACAATATATAAAGGAGTATGATGTCAGACACACATTCCATTTATAAGCTTATGCTCTGGGTTTGAGCGAAAGCCAAATCCGTACAAATCAGCACTACATCTAGATAACTACCATTTTAGCCCCGTCTTGGGAGCAAATCAATCAAGGGCCTCAACACTAGTTACCCATTCGATGTGAAGATCGTCGGTCTTCCATCGTCGTCTTCAATTCTTCAAACGTCGTATCATTATTTGGAATGAGAGTAAACTCAGACTTTCCAAATAACTCTCACATATATATATTTGAAAACCATTTTATATCATCGTTAATAATTTATAATGATCTATCGCTATTTTTACTTTACATACACATCCTAAACATAACAATGTATATTTTACTCTTCCATTTTTCAATTTACACCAAATGTATATTTGGTTTCATTATTTTTCTAATGAAAATCCATTCCTTAGAAATGTACATTTCTAATCTTATTATTTACATTGAAAAATGTAAATTTCTATTCCTATTTTATTTACATTGAGAAATGTAAACTTATACTTCAATATATTACTATTTTGAAAATGTAACCTTTATTTCATATTCTACTTACATTGGAAGATATAAATTCCTAATCATTCTTTTGTTTCCTTTGATTACATTGGAAAATGTCAATCCTTTTTATTTGCATATAAAAAAAAAATCTATTTCATCCTTATTTACATTGAAAAAAGTCGGTTTCTATATTACACCAATTACATATAAAAATGTAACTTCCTATTTTCCTTTTATTTACATTATGAAAATGTAACTTTTCTAATTCTTATTTACATTAAGAAAATATAAAACTTTTATAATCCTTATCTTATTACATTATAAATGTAACTTTCTTTTATAGCAAACTTGGAGGTGAAAATATTTATTGTCTTCACTTTTCTAATATTTCATATTATAATAAAAATATAAATTTTTCCATCCTTATATTACATTACAAAGAAATGTAATCCTTTATTTTCTTATGTTTTATTTATAATATGACATAATTTAACACAAAGGGTATTTTTATTCTACATCTCTAACACAACAAGCTTGATATTTTTATACTAATACAACATGTATAACATAAATGGTAAATGTATGTTCTATCATAAATGACATAATTTAACTCCTAACATAATTGACAAAATTTGTGCTAACATGAATTACATATAAAAATAAATTTTATATATTCACATTCTTCTATGAATACTAATGACATATGAAAGGATATTTCTATTTTTTTACATTTTCTATGCAGTCTAATTATCATATAAAAGTATAATTAACATGTTCACATTTTTCTATATATCCTAATATCAAAATAAAGAACATTTATTTGTTTGCATCTAATGTATAATCACAAAACGACATTTTTTCTTTTTTTCTTTTTTTCCCGTTATTATTTAAATAAATTATTTTAAATAACTTAAAATAAATTTTAAATTATCCCCAAAATTCAGGGTTGTTACAGTCTCCCCCACTTAAAATCTTTTCGTCCTCGAAAAGGAACGAAGCTAAAAGTTGATTAATCAACTAACTAATATATATATATATATATATATATATATATTCTCCATTGGTTTAAATAATTTTATTAGTTGATTAACTTTCAAATATATAACCTTTATATATTCAAAAATCATATTTTCTAAAATAAATTATATATAATCACAAATACGTTAATTATAAGCCTATCACTCTGGACTCATTCTAGGGTATTACTAACCCCATCTCGAATGAGTTTTCTCATTCTAGGATACTACTGATCCTATCTCTAATGAGTATCCTTATTGGATATTACTAATCCAATCTCTGATGAGTCTTTTGTTCAGTTCTAACGAGTTGTACCCCAAAGATTTGAGATAACCAAAGCTCTGATACCAACTGTAAGGACGCGTAATTTCCCGCTCTTTGGATCGACCATAAACCACACAAGTCTGACCCAAAGGTTGGAAATCCATGAATACTTTAACTTTGGGAATACAATACATTAGAACAACAACAACAACAGACTTTTATAACATCAATAATAAATGTTACATCAGAGTACAGAATATCAGAGTACATTGACTAATAATTACAGTGGAAGATAATTTTACATTATTTTAATACATTGCAGCGGAAATAAAATAACTAAGGCAGCAGAAGACAACTATGCTCTGGACACAGCTTTAGGCTTCAATCCAGAATCCTGCTCGAGGTAAGAACCTGTAGACAAACTACTCGACTGCTCGTGTGGAAAGAGGGCACCCGAGTTTGTAAAGGTGGAAATAAACAACGGGTCGTCATGGGACTGGTATGAGAATTCTTAACTAATTTAACTAATAGTAATAAGGCAAATCCAAGGACCACGCGGCTAACGCGGAACGGGTTTACTCCAATGGATTGCCGGTGAATAAACTAAAGTAAATCGTTAAAACAACGCAATGCTTTTTAGAAAAATGAAACCATCATAAGACCCAAGTCCCATCACACAATGCAACGCAAACCGGAGGATAGGGTTTTACCTTATAATGGTCAAAAATGCTTGATACGATAAAACAGATTTAATATTAGTGTGTATATGTTTTAAATAAAAACATTCCAAATATAAATGTATCAATCCTAGACGGCATAGTACCCCATCCTACTATGTCGCCATACTAGTTCTACAATCAAAACCGCAAGGTCGTATTGGAAATTGGATTTCCATCATGAGTCCAGGCTAGGGGCAAGCTCCTCTCCGATTCAAGACACTCTAGCAAATGCCTCAGGATCCCCCGCAGTGAACCCTTGGATCTTCAGGGTCGGTCCCTGCTTATCGGCAGTGGATTAATTATGCCTGAACACACGCTTCCTGGTCCCTTTTGACCTATAGTATGACTACTAACGGCCTATAAAAATCCGAGACGCCTCAAAATCCATCATCCACATAAGTAAAATGTCAGCCAGTTTAAGCACCGACATCACTCCTAGCTAGAAAGAAACGTGTGCACTCCCTGCAGTCCTAATTCTGTTTTTGACTCATACCGGGGTGTGAGGCTCGCGAAGTCACGATATACACAAAGTTATGCCTAAACAGGCTATGCTTTGATTATCCCACAAGGCCTGCTTTTCAACAAAGCCTTGATCATATGCATCTTAGCATGCCACATCGTCACTCCATATCACACTACCAATCCTTTGCCGAAATATATGAGAGGGTGTTAAGCAAGAGAATAAATTCTCTGCCACTAAGCATTCATACATTCAACAGAAAATCAATAAGTACAATATATAAAGGAGTACGATGTCAGACACACATTCCATTTATAAGCTTATGCTCTGGGTCTGAGCGAAAGCCAAATCCGTACAAATCAGCACTACATCCGGATAACTACCATTTTAGCCCCGTCTTGGGAGCAAATCAATCAAGGGCCTCAACATTAGTTACCCATTCGATGTGAAGATCGTCGGTCTTCCATCGTCGTCTTCAATTCCTCAAACGTCATATCATTATTTGGAATGAGAGTAAACTCGGACTTTCCAAATAACTCTCGCATATATAAATTTGAAAACCATTTCATATCGTCGTTAATAATTTATAACGATCTATCGCTATTTTTACTTTACATACACATCCTAAACATAACAATGTACATTGGAAAATGCCAATCCTTTTTATTTGCATATAAAAAAATAATAATTTCTATTTCATCCTTATTTACATTGAAAAAAGTCGGTTTCTATATTACACCAATTACATATAAAAATGTAACTTCCTATTTTCCTTTTATTTACATTATGAAAAATGTAACTTTTCTAATTCTTATTTACATTAAGAAAATATAAAACTTTTATAATCCTTATCTTATTAAATTAAAAATGTAACTTTCTTTTATAGCAAACTTGGAGGTGAAAATGTTTATTTCATTATTAACACATGACGGTGTGAAAATAACGTCAATTTCTAATTTATCCATTTATATTTTAATATGGGCCAGACCTCCCACATTAGGCCTACAACTTGTGGATGCTGGATAGGTCGGTCGGTTCCGGGCAGACTTCTCCCACAAGTTGGGCTTAACCTCGTGTCTTGGCCCAACTCGTATTTGCGCACTTGGACCTCTCACATTAGGCCCAACATTTGTGGCTGCTGGATATGCCGGTCGGGTCCGGGCAAACTTCCACCACAAATGTGACCTAACCTCGTGTACAAGTACAATTATAATTAATTATTATAATTGTTCTACTAAAAATATTATTTTAAAATCTTTCACATTTCAAATCTCTTATTTACATGGAAAACGACTTAATCGCATAAAATGTAATTTTTATTTAATTCTTATTTACATTAAAATGTAAACTTTTCTTCTTACATTAAAAATATAACATTTCTTCCTTTGATCTAATCTAATTTACCTAAAAAAATACTTTTCTTAATTCTTATTTACACCAAGAAAGATGTAACCTTTTTATATTTCCTATTTATTTACACTACATGTAAATAAATGTAACTCTTTATTTTTCCCCTACAAAAGAAAATGTACATAAATGTCCTTGCTAAGTTATTCTTCTTATTTACATAAGAAAGTGTAAATAAAGGTCGTCGCTATAAATACGTTCATTCTATTTACCTAGAAAATATAAATAAAAGTTCTCACTATCAATGTGTTCATCATATTTACATAGAAAATGTAAATAAAGTTTTATCGCTAAATTGTTCATTTTATTTACACAAGAAATGTTTAAGTTGGTGTGTTCAGTTTATTACACAAAAGTGTATAATTGGTGTGTTCATTTAATTGCACAAAAATGTATAATTTGTGTGTGTTCATTCAATTACACAAAAATGTATAATTTGTGTGTGTTCATTTTCAATGCAAGCAAAAAGGATAATTTTGTGTGTCATTCTATTTACATAAAAGTGAATAACTTTGTGTCATTTCTTTTCTAGAAACAATGTAATAATGTCTATTTTATTTCTAGCAAATTAACAATGTAGACAATGTCTACTTTTCATTCCTAACTAATTGACAACGTAACCAATGTCTATTTTTCATTATCCAACTAAATGACGATGTAAAATGTCATTTTTATATTCCAACTAAATAAGGTGAAATAAATGTCATTCTTCTTTTTAACAAACAAAATGATGTCTTTCTATTTAACAAACGAAAATGATAAGGAATGTTTTTTTTTCATGGAACTGAAATAAATGTTCTCCTTCTAATTCAACTAAATGACGATGTAAATTGTCATTTTTCATTATCAACTAAATGAAGTCTTTTTTATTCACTGACCAGAATGATGTCTGTTCTCTCCAAATTGACATGACGCTGAAAATGCGTTCATTTTTACTAAATTTACGTAATGCTAAAAATGCGTTCATTTTTACTAAATTTACATAACGCTAAAAATGCGTTCATTGTTATTCTAATTTACATTTCTTAACAAAAATGTCCTTTTATTTTAATTTACATTTTCTAATAAAAATGTCCTTTTATCTCTAATGCCTATTTTTTGTCATTCTTTTATATTTGACAAAATTAATATTTTTGTCCTTCTTTTACATCCGATAAAATGTATATTTTTATCTTTCTTTTTCATTTGACAACACATGGATTTGTGATAACCATAAAAGTGAAATTCTATCATCAACCTAAATTTGACAAATAATTTCATGTTAACGATAAAAGTGAAATTTTATCATTAATCTAAATTTAACAAGCATGGTGCAATTCTTTTACCACTATCTTATTATAACAAACAAGAGACATACAAATTAATTCAATCATCCATCGCATTCATACAACAACCAGCATCGAATAAATATATATAGCATTAACATAAATTATATACAAGGTGAATATACAATTTGCAGTGAAATAAATAAATAAATAACGTTATTTAAAAAAAAATAGAATTCTCATCAAACCATTCAGATCTGAAATTTTCAAAGTGTTTGGTTTCAGCTCTAGTCAATTCCACCGCGTAGATCTCGTTTTTCTCATTCCAACGCAACTAAAATTTCTTGATTATTTTCCAATTAGAATTAAGGTCGTTGTCTTTCTGAATTCCATCGTCTTCTCTTCTGAAATGTGAAAACCCGTTGAACCCATAAGCTTCTTTGCGCCACAAATTCTTCATCCACACAACACGATTCTCCATTTTAATTGTTGAGTTTGTCCATCTCGTTGTTGGCTACATTTTTGCCGTTGAAATTGCTTGGAATTATTGAATGAATTGGGAGAAAGAAGAAGAAGAAGATTGAAGCGATGGGGCCATTGATTTTTTTTTTTTTTTTTTTTTTGAAGTGGCGGTTATCAAAATTGAGGAGAGAAAGATTAGGTTTAGATGGCCACTATATTTATAATGTTTTTTTTAATGTCAATTTTTACACAAAAACCCGAGTTCCCTAAATAACTCCAATTAACATTTAAAATGTAACTTTTAATCTTTTTATCGTATTACAAATACAAACAAAATTCAACTTTCCATTATAGCCTTTTCATGTAATCTAACAAAATCAAAATTTTAATCTTTTCATTGAAACAAATTCACATTACAATAGGTTCTTCTTAGTGTAAACAATTTGACGCTAAATTATATTCTTCTTAGTTGAAAACAAAATAACGCTAAAAACGTTCTAATAACACATTAAAGAATATTCTATGTTTTTATTATTCTACATGTTAACAATTTCTATGCATAAAAAAATGATTTTTTTTTAAATTTAACATAAATCTTATTTGACAAAAGTGATAATTTGTTTTAACACAAATCTTAACAAAAATGTGATTTTTGTTTTAACATATATTCTCTTAACAAAAATGTGATCTTTGTTTTAACATATTTAACATTCCTAAAAAAAATAATGTTTCTTCTATTCACTAACCAAGTTTTGACAATTAATATGACATGTTTATGTTAACATAAAAAGATAATTTTATGTATTCACAAATTTCTAATCTCACTTAGCAGAATAAAGATGCTAACTTTATTTCAAACATGAAATATATGTTTACATCTATTTCATAACAAACATGATATATATTTAATTTAACAGTCCTCTAATTAACATAATTGTTAATTTCAACAATTTAACAAACATACCATTAACAGATAAAATCAGCCCAAACGTGGTTACGATTAACAAATATTAATTATATAATAAAAGAATATGATTTCATTGCTCCAATTTATTGTAATTTCCACTTATTACATTGTCATTTATTTTAGTTCTTTATTATGTGTGTATATATATGTATATATTTGTTATATTAATTTCCCCTAATTTAGAGTTACAATATTTAATTCTCATTTGTACTAATTGCAACCTTTCTGGCTTCATTACCATTTATTTCCACATTTATTTCCCATTAACACCAACAATTACAATTGTAAATTTTCCTTTTATTATAAGTAACGTTAATTAATATGCATAAGTATCAGAGAACGTTTCAAATTCAAAACTACATTTAACGTTTATCTAATATTAATAATAACTAGCATTGATTACTTGTGTTTTTGGATGGATATAGTATCAACATATATATATATATATATATATATATATATATATATATATTTTTAACGTACTTATTACGTGTATGCTTATTTCTAAATTCCTATATTTACTCCTTTACAAAATTTGTTAATTTCAATTTATTTACAATCTAGTCCAAACTACTTACTAGAAAAATCATTCTTATGTTTTGACTTGCTAAGATTTAAAATCCTATTAACTTATGTTGATTACATTAAAGAAAAAAATGTAATTTCTTATCCAGTGTCACATTTTACATACAAATGAAATTTCCATTGTCTTCCTCCTTTCTAATGTTTTATATTACAACAAAAATATAATATTTATTGTCTTCACTTTTCTAATATTTCATATTATAATAAAAATATAAATTTTTCCATCCTTATATTACATTACAAAGAAGTGTATCCTTTCTTTTCTTATGTTTTATTTCTAATATGACATAATTTAACACAAAGGGTATTTTTGTTCTACATCTCTAACATGACAAGCTTGACATTTTTATACTAATACAACATGTATAACATAAATGTTAAATGTATGTTCTATCATAAATGACATAATTTAACTCCTAACATAATTGACAAAATTTGTGCTAACATGAATGGCATATAAAAATAAATTTTATATATTCACATTCTTCTATGAATACTAATGACATTTGAAAGGATATTTCTATTTGTTTACATTTTCTATGCAGTCTAATTATCATATAAAAGTATAATTAACATGTTCACATTTTTCTATACATCCTAATATCAAAATAAAGAACATTTATTTATTTTCATCCAATGTATAATCACAAAATGACATTTTTGATTTTTCCTTTTTTTCCTATTATTATTTAAATAAATTATTTTAAATAACTTAAAATAAATTTTAAATTAGCCCCAAAATTCAGGGTTGTTACACCCGAGCACATACGCGTCACATTCAAACTCGACGCCTAACACAGTTATTTTCAAACCCCGAAAAATCATCGATAAATGAGCCAAACCACCAATTGGGGTTTGAAACAAGCATGGGATCTACTACCATATTAGTAATTAAGTGCAGAGATTCAACTACAGAACTTGATATAAATGAATGTGAGGCACCAAAATCAAAAAGTTTTCTAATAGTATGGTTTGAAAGAGAAATTAAACCTTCCACGGAAATTTTTATACCTCTATCAGGAGCACTGGTCGCGAAAGCATGCACCTGCTCTCCATAATTTCCTACCCTTTGACCTTGTCCCTGTGATCCCCGTTTCTTCGGGCACTCTTTAGCAAAGTGTCCGGCCTCTCCACAGTGGAAGCAAGAATTCATCCTTCGCTTACAGTATTTAACCAGATGACCTTCCTTCCCACAATGGTGACATTTTCTCTTATCCTTTCCTTTAACATTTTTCCCTTCTTCCTTTTGTTGTTGCTTCTGCCCCTTCTTGGGCCACACCTTCTTATTCTGCGATGTCCCCTCAGCTTTTGTTTTCTTCTTTTCTCCCTTGTCCTCCTCATGCATTTGGGCCATATCACCAAGGTTTTCAAAGGAGGCCCCCATTAGAATATGGGACATAGCTAAACCATGAAGAGGCTCATTCAGCCCTTTAGCAAACCGCAAAGCCTTTTTGTGTGACGTATCCACCAACTCTAACCCAAACCTTGCTAGCTGGTTGAATTTGTTCACATATTCTTTCACCGTCAAGTTTCCTTGTTTAAGTGTTAAGAATCTCTCCATTTGCATGCTGATTTCAGCTTGGGAAAGAAATTTCATTTCGAATGTCTATCTAAAATCTTCCCAAGTTTCCACCGGACGTCCAGCTTGGGTGACTTCCCACCAAAATGAGGCTTCGTCCTTCAATAGCCAAGCAGCTAACTGAATCTTTCATCGGTCCTCCACTTCAAAGATTACGAATAAGTCCTCAGTCTCCTTAAGCCAATTCCGAGCTTCCACGAATGTCTCGTTCCCATGGAATGGCTTCCCTCTCATAGCATGAAAGTCCTTGCAGTTCTTGGCGAAGTTATCTGCTTTTGGAGCGGGAGGAGGAATAACTGGTGCTGCTGGGGGAGGAACATCTATTTGGCCTTCGGTCAGCGTTGTGGCCTCCAAATACCTACGGAACCATCCGGGTATTGTGAAGCCCTCTAGGATATTAGGGATGTTTTGTTCCCCAGACATGCTGAAAAAGGAGAAAGGAAGAAATTTAGATAAAGGGACGAAGGATACAACATATCGCTTTTTTGGGAATGTTTTTCAAAACGGACTTTTCTTTTTGAAAATGCTTTCTTTTAAAACCTTTTTGAAAATAATTTTCAAAAACTTTTATCTAATCCGGTAACCTTCAGCTCTGATACCAAGTGTGACACCCCCCGTCCGTTAATGGCACTCACTAAGGGAATGCATTAAGTTCCGTGAAGCGTTATAGGAAATCAGACATAAAATAATTACAAGACAGATATAAATAAGATAACAGCAGAATTTTAAATTTTTATTTCAATCATAATACCGTGGTCCACAATACCATAAGTCACAAAAATCATTACAATAAAATAACTTCAGTCATGCATCATCAGAGTACACAAAATATAAAAAAACATAATTCCCTAATTGAAAGAGTTAGGCCATAGTAGAGACTAAAACTTGAGCCATACTTCAGAAGTAGCTCCTAGCAAGGTGATATCTGAATCCTGACTAAGCCTGGGTGTTTCCTCCCTGAGAACCCGGGGGGAACAGAAGAAAGAAGGAGAAACAAAAATGGTCAGACATAAAGTCTGGCGAGTCTAGTTACTTTTAGCCAGCAGAAAATAAAAGTAACATGATAGGCATATAAAGTGGATAAGAGAGAGATCATTACATAAATGGCAGGTGTGACAAGGTAAGCAAGATAAGGTGTACATGCCGTACTAATGATTACTCTGTACTATTACTGGTATATCTTGAAAGAGATGGTCCCTTCAACTATAAGATGGTAGACTTAGATATACGTCCAAATGTATCCTAACTACTACCTTGATCGATCGGCTCCCTAACCCTCATAGATACTTTGTGTTGGCCCCACAGTAGGAGGTATCACTTCCTAACGTGGAAACCCCCCCTCCCTCCCCCCCCCCCCCCCCCCCCCGTCGTAATAATGTGCACAACCATATCTACAGGTGTCACGGTCGTCTTATCCCCCTCTGCCCGGCTCATGCACGCACATGGCCCGGTCAGTTTGTGTCGCCCACACCATCCTCCACGTTTGGATCTCTTACAATCAGTCAGTAAGCGTGCCCTTGCTCCGCCTAGTACGAAGTACTTTGTTTGATACCTACTCCAGGTTAGTGACTAAAATGGGTCCCACACAATATGATACAAGCTCTCCCCTTTGTCTTGTATCCCCACTAGGTTTTCACTGGCTATATATACCACTAGGTGTCTTTAATTACATAGCCTTATCTATTTCTACCGGTTTTTCTTACCTACAGTTGTCTTTAATACATAACCCCTAATCTTCCAATTGGTTATGCTTACCTATAGGTGTCTTTAATTACATAACCCTATCACTTCTACAAGTTATGTTTACCCTAAGAGGTATCTTAAATTACATAACTTTATTATTTCCACCGATTATGTGTACCACTAGGTGTCTTTAATTACATAATCTTAACGGGTTAAGTTTATGGGCCTATTACCCATCCCCTCTTCAGATTTACTTAACCCACCCATCAACCATGTTTACTTAACCCCCAACTTAAATTTAAGTTCATATAACCCCTATGGATTAACTTAGGTTAAGTAGTCCAATTCTTTACCATGTCCATTTATGGTTTAATAATGGGCCAGACCTCCTACATTAGGCCTACAACATGTGGATGTTGGATATGCCGGTCGGGTCCGGGTAGACTTATTCCATAGTTGGGCCTAACCTCGTGTCATAGTCCGATTCGTATTTATGTACATAGACCTCCCACATTAAGTTCACCATTAGTGGCTGCTGGATATGCCGGTCGGGTCCGGGCAGACTTCCACCACTAATGCAACATAACCTCGTGTCACAAGTACAATTACAATTCCTAATTTCAATTACTAGGCATCCCATTTTTAATTAATTAATCAATTAATTAATCCTTTCCTTTTATAGGCGTGAATACCTATTTTGCCCAATAATTTGAATTACATGTCCATAAATGTTCATATTCAAATTATACAATTTTATCCCTTTTCCCCCCGTTCCTTAACTAGCGCCCTCACAAAATTGGCAACATGCCTAGGCTAGACAAAAGCCTAGTCATAAATGATAATAGGGAAAAATAATGGGAATATAACTAAATTTATCATCTTGGCATAAACATAAACTTCTATGATAATAAGGTGAACATACATACTAGCATGGACATGAAATTGTCATCATAACAAGGTGGACATAAAACCGATGAACTATGATGTCACAATATCTAAATTAGCAATTTAGATGTCCAATCGATTTAAATCTAACATGATAACAAAGGGAAACAATTTAGATCACATAAAATAGATCTAACATGTTAACATAAGGTGACAATTTAGATCACATAAAATAGATCTAACATGTTAATGTAAGGTGACAATTTAGATCACATAAAATAGATCTAACATGAATCATAAGGTGATAATTTAGATCATATAAAATAGATCCAACATGAATCATAAGGTGACAATTTTAGATCACATAGGATAAATCTAGCATGAATCATAGATAAATCTAGCATGAATCATAAGGTGACAATTTTAGATCACATAGGATAGATCTAACATGGATCATAAGGTGACAATTTTTGATCATATAGAACAGATCTAACATGATAATTTTAGATCACATAGAATAGATCTACATACATTCGCATCATAGCATATCATAAAAGTTACAACCCAAGATCCATAATGATAACATAGTAGAACAATTTGAATTAGATCCAAAGAAATAGATCTATCATGACATAGCATAAGATTAACAATAACATAGATTCAAAGTCTACAACGTATCCAAATCACAGTCTTTCATAATTCACCATTATTTATCTAAACCTAAAAGTAACTAGGACTCATAGTGATTGGATTGTTAAGATGATAGAAAAGGTGCTGAGTCTATGCTTGAATCTCAAAATTTGATATGCTTTAGAGGAAGATGAGAGACCCTACTTCTGTTTAGAATCCAGTAGAGTCCAGCCACCAATGTTTCTTTGTGAAGAAAACAAAGGATATGAGATATATTTATAGCTGTTGGGTTACAGAATTCGGATGCCACCTCAGCCCTAATGGAATTGGGTCAAGTCACGGGTCGTCACTCACTCGAAAAAGGCCCGAATACCCAGAAATTGTTCTGGGTGCACTTTACAGGTGCGCCAGTGCAAAATTTCCTTGGCGCACTTGGCAAGTGCGCCAGTTATATCTGGTTCTAATTTTCAACTTTCTATCGTCTGTAACTTCTTCATATGTTATCCGTTTTACGCAAACTAGGTGTCTATCCTAACCAGAATTTCGAGATGGACACAACGGCATAATCCGTTTCCCTTAATTCTGAATATTAAATTAATTATTCTTTAATTTAGCTTCTTTAATGTTAACAAAATTACGGGGTGTTACAGGCAGACAGCATGGATAGTTGGGTTGCCACCAAGCATGGTGTATTGTCACCTTCTAGAGAAAATTCTATTTTGTTCTTCTTTCATTTTCTGTATCTCCTGGGAAGTACGGTAGGCCTATAAAACTGTAGGATGACAATACATTTGGTACACTCAAGATAAATGAGTGGTCGTTCATGTGTGGTCGGGTTACAAGATGTTCTTGTTGAACCCCAGTGTATACCCTCTAGAGTACACTGATCGGAAGGTGATCCCATATCTTTTCATAGTTGGAATCTAATCTCCAATAAGTGCCTTGCGGTTTTTGATTTTATAATGAATTTGTAGAGCGTGTGATGCAAGCGTTCTGCTAGATGGTTATTTACTTGTGATTTGATAGACACTATTATAATATCACTAGATTTTGATATATTAAAAATGTTTTGGGTTATACTAAGGTAAAGTTTGTCCGTGTTTATGTGTGGACTGGTCTTACTATTATCCTTTTCTTTCATAAAGGATTTCTAAAGTTAAGCAAGTTGTATGCCATATGAATTTATCACTGAAAGTATTCCAAACTGATCCAGGTGAATTTTGATTTGCTTCAAATGTGCTCTAGTCAGACCAAGTATACTTCCAAATGAGGTTTTGCTTGGAACTTTAGAAGAGGAGCTGGAGTCGAGACGTATAATAATATTTACTGATACTAGTTTATTTCCGCTATGTGTATTAATTGATGGGAATGTATACTCTGATGTTGTAATTATGTATATACAGTTTTTTAAAGTATTATTGATTATTATATTTTGTCCATTTTGCTGTAAGACTCTGATCATCTTCTATTCTAATATTTCTTTCTTCTTCTCTCACTCTCTAGTTTCTTTCTATTAACAATCTGGGATTTGATACTTGGGTTTTTGGCAAGTAATACGAAGTTATGTATTATTGTCGAAAATTCGAGCATCGAATTTTCCGGGTCGTAACAAAAATTACTAGTATCATAAAATTAATATGCATATGAGCTTAGATAACAATCCACATAACTCATCATAGACTATACAAATGAACATACATCAACTGCACTTCCAACAATCAACATTAAACACAAAGAAGGCTATATGTATGAACCAAAATAATAATGGTTAAATTTACCACATTTAACACAAATTCATATGTTAGATAATTTACCATTAACTTCATAATACTTTAAAAAAAATATGGATCCAGACATAAAATATTTCAAGTGAAAATATATTACTGGGTATCTATTACATGAAGATAATTACACAAGTAAAATTATAGAGGAAAAGGAATGCATAACCTCTGCATGATCCATTCACCCTTACATAAGTCAATGTTACATATGTGTCGATTTTGGCCCGCTCTAACAATTCATCAAATATAAAAGAAAAAATTAAACATACGACATAAGTCAGTATATATTTTAAAATAAATACTCTTTAAAATAAATGTACACCATTTAAAATAAAATGGAAATTAAACACATGATATATATAACGCACTTTAAAAAAAGGAATTCTTACCATGACTACTTAATTGGTCTTTATGATCTGTTATTAAAATGATAATGACGTCGTTTTAACGCACAATGAATTAAAATAATAATTTATAACAAGCAGATAAATTATAAATTTACAGGCTATGAGTGTCGACATCTAACTAGATGCATTCAGGAGTTGAATATGCAAAAGAAATCCAAGGACACATAGTAGAAACTGTTAAAAAGTTTGCAAGTGCAAGTATACGTTTGAAGCGAAACTTTATTTGATTCTAGGTACTACTCAACTCAGCAGCACTCTACAAAAAGTGATGTATTTAGCTTTAGAGCGGTGCTTCTAGAAATTATAACTGGTAGAGAGCCTCTTAATATACACAGACCTCGAGATGAGTGGAGCTTAGTTGAATGGGTACTTTTTTATGAACTTTGTTATTATTAAAACAGCAGTGTAAGATATGTAACAACTCAACTGTTACTATTTTACCTTAACCATGTGGCTAATTTAGATGCAAAATCAAATCACCTACTTTGCGAAAAAACATTACAGAAGAAGATCACCTATAAAATCTAGTCAATTAATTGTAAATTCAGTGACTTAAATCTAATGGTAACGTTTTCTTTTTATTTGTCATTTGTGTGAGAAAGATTAGTAGGTAATTGTTGATGAATTCATGAGATCTAACCCGTTTTATTCTAAATGCAAGGGTACGGATGTAATAAAGTTAAAAATGTTCACCAATTGGAAGTATTTGCTATATATATCGACCAGTACGTATGTAAATTTACAAAATTTCTCTTTGTTCGCATAGATATGTAGATATAGATATATTGGATTTATGTTATGATGATTATATAGGCAAAGCCATATATAAGAGAATCGAAAATAGAAGAAATAGTGGACCCTATCATAAAACGCGTGTACCACTCAGAAGCAATGTGTTGAGCAGTAGAAGCAGTGTTAGCATGCATTGAACCATTCACTACCTATAGACTAAACATGGTGGACATCTAACAAGATGCATTCAAGAGCTGAAGATGCATGACTTGCAAAGTCGGTGCACCTAACCAAGGACAGTTGTGTTGGTCCCAATAATTGTTTTTAAGAACAACATATTTAATACCATTTAGTCACTAAATAAACAGAACAAACAGTGAAAATTCATTGAAAAAAATCCATTAACTTGTCAGGATGGAAAAAATTACAAAAGGTAATGCCACCTCATTGTCATCACGTATAAACAAGCGTTCATCTGCCCTTTTTTCAACTGAACACCAAACCCTGCTGAGAGTGCAAACTTCCATAACATCTCAGGTCATGTTTAAATATTCAAGTGCCTCTGCCAACTGCGGATATCAAAGCCACATGCATATCCCTAGATGTTTAAGATTAAAGAGTTAATATGGCAAAGGGCTCTTTGTGAAGTATAATGCATGCATGTATATTAATAAAAGTGTACCCCCTTCAACAATTTGTGGATGGCTACCTCTAGCATTAGCAACACTATTTTGATTTAGACCAAATGCTATAGATGGAGTTCTCGCAACATCTTCTATATTTTTAGTGACTGATTTCAGAAAAGTAACACGTATATCTCCCAGCAATTTAGAATCCTAAAAAGAATTGAAACATAATGGACTTAATGGTTTACCAAATGAATAGGTGCAGATAAATTAATATAACATCTTATGGCTAAAACTGTAATTTACAAGTAGTGAACATAAACAACAGACAGTTTACCAAATGAATAGGTGTAGATAAATTAATATACCATGACGTCCATTTTCGTAATTTTTGACGATTGTGTTTGTAGGTGCGATTTTTTTCGATAAACGTTAATAGCGGTAGAATTAATCGTATAAAACCTAAATAAAATAAAACCAACATAATCCATAAGCAACATAAATGTTGTACGAACCTACCCTATATTTCATATGCAGACTACCCTGGTACAAACCCTTGCAAATGCCTTTTCTCTCCAATTTTCTCTGAAGCCTAAAATATCTACGTAGACCGATCTTATCTCATGTGCCTACCCTAAACATGTAACGTATCAACGCACATGAATGAAATGAAAGAACATACAACCACCCTGTACTATTTCCACCCCAAGCAAAAGTATACTTGCCTACGCTATCAAGTACAACTCTACTCTATGTTGTACATAGCACTGTCAAGGCCTAAATTGAAATAGGAACCCATGCTAATGCCTGAACAACAGGATCCTTCTTCCTTAAGTTTTCCAACGAATTAAATTAAGCACATGCAAAAGAGGAAACGTCACAGACAATTTTGTACAGCTACTTCCCTTGTTATTCACACACGAAGGAACGTCGCCCCAAACTTGTTTAAGTACAACAGTTAATGAAGTGAAAACACACTAATGAAATGGAAGGATACCACAGCTTTCATGCTGCCTGATTTGCCTATCCCGCCTTTTCTTCTTTTCGCATGAAAATACAACTCCATGGCCATGAAAAGAAAGAGCATAGCTACCTACAACTACTCACCTACATATGCATTCCTTCATGCCCAAGCTTCATGTGCGTGCCAACCTAGTGTCGTGCATGCCAATCCTTCCCTATTATAAATACAACAGCTCTTTCTTCTTATCGCAATGAACACCGAAACTTTTAAGAAATAATTTCATCACAAAAAGGGGGGAAGCTAAAACCAAACTGGGAAGGGGAGGTTATTAGTTCGCATACGGCGGTGGTCTGTAGAGCAGCGTGGATGCGGTTCAAAAATTTTATGCCAGTAATTTGAGTTCGCCGGATAAATGGGGAGCTAGGGACACGTGATGACGTGGGTGGTCAGAGGCACGTGGAGTTGGCCATATAACACGGAACGGGTTTCCTCCCAAGAATACCAGCACATAAAACAAATAGCGCAATGTTAAATAAAGAAAAATGAAGCTATTATAAAACCCAGGTCCCATCACACAATGCAACGCAAGCCGGAGGATAGGGTTTTTACCTTATAATAGCCAAGAATGCTTGGTACGCTAAATTTCATGTTTTATTATTACTATAAGTGTATAGTGTATAAAACAATTTCAATCATAAGTATCAATCATAGACGGCATGAGTGCCCCATCCCACTATGTCGCCATACTAGGTTCTACAAATAAAACTGCAAAGTCACGTATTGGAAGTTGGATTTCCATCTGTGAACCGAGGCAAAAGATAGTCCTCTACCGATTCGAGACTGTCTAGCCCGAGTCTCAGGCAAGCGCGCATGCAAGGCTTGGATCGTCAGGGCCGGTCAACCGATGTGGATTATTATGCATGAACACTACGTTTCCCCGCCCTTTGGGGCGTAAATGAGCCAACGAATGACTCCATCGGCTTCACATAGTCACCGATATATCCGAGGCACCTCGCATCATCAAAAACCACATAAGTCAATCTCGTCAGGGCGTGTCAAACCACTGACGCCACTTCTAACTAGAAAGAAACGCATGTCCTCCCTGAGGTCCTCTCCCGTTTCTGGTTCACAACCGGGGTGTGAGGCTCGCGAATCAACGCTACACAAAGCTACGCCACACATGTCGTGCTTTGATCATCAACCACAAGACTCTACTTTTCAACAGAAGCCTTGATCATATTGCCAGTTAGGCATGCCACACAGGCAATTCACTCTATGCGTTTGATATCCATCAATATATAACCCCTGAGCTCGTACGTCTCATAGAAGGGCGTTAAGCAAGAGAATAAATTCTCCGCCGCCAAACAGATATATATTTAATAAGAATCAATCACACAGAATAAAATCCAATGTCAGACACATAGTCCATTTACAAGTTCGTTCGGGGTCTGAACGAAACCGGAGGCACCTAATACCCCGCATATCCATCGATTCCCAAGTACGTCTGGACAATCACTAACTGATTCCCTCCTCTTGGGTGTACGGCCCAATCAAGATAATCAGTAATCACCCAAACGATGTGGAGACCTCCGATCTTCGACCACCGTCTTCATCCTCGACACCACGTCGAATCAGTTATTCAGAATGGGTCGAACCCGGTCTTTCTGAATAACTCGCGTATATAATAAACAAGTGTTATACAAACACAACATACGCCTCATTCCAATTCATCAGTCACTAACCGTAAATTAGCAAGAGAATAATTCCCCAAATATTAAACCCGAAGGCCGAAACCAACATCAGATCAATACCCAGGAAACCATTCTTCTTAGCTAACCGACAGTTAGTTCCTAAATTTCACATTCTTAGGGAAAGGTTCCCATTAATTTTGTCAAAGATAAATTCTTTTAAATTTATTCTTTAATCTTCTTTTGAATATCGATTCAACTAGTCGGGATTAACGAACCTTACTGAAGTAATCATTTGTTTTAATTTCCCAACCCCAACCTATTCATCCCATGAAGTAAAACCGGTAATACTTCATATCTATCACCGCGGTGTTATCGGTAAATTCAATTACCATTTCATGTTTAAATCTAATTAAAGATTTAACTATCGCCTGGAGCAAAACTGGTGATACTACATTCTCGATCATTTCAATCTAATTAAATATTCATTAAAACTCCACTTGTTTTAATCTTTAACTGGGTTAAAGAACCAATGTCATTTAAAACACGGTTCACGATAAACCCACATCACATTCCATTCTATTAGTCTCTAACCGTAAATTAGTAAGAGAACAGTTCCCTAAATATTAACCCCGAAGGCCGAAACCAACATCAGAATAATACCCAAGAAACCATTCAACTTAACTGATTCCCAGTTTGTTCCTAATTTTCTTAACTCCATTTGGGTCTAAGAAAAGTAATATTGAAGAAACCGTTCACGACAACCCAAAATTACATTCCATTAATTATCGGGTTAAAGAACGAGTGTTATTTAAAACACTGTTCATGACAAACCCAAAAATCAATTCAAATTCAATTCAAATTCAGTTCCAATTAAATACCATTTAATTGGTACACTTCATTAAATCTACATAAAAAGATTTAATTTTTTTCTCAACTGGGTTTAAGAACAGTGCTAATGAAGACACCATTCACGACAAACCCAAATCACATTTGATATTAGATACAAGGCTCTGAATAGAAAATATATCGGCTTATATTCAATATCAAATTCAACGACCAATAAATATCGTATTGGAAATAACGATATAGATATATCTTTCAAATTTCCATAACAATATCTGTATAATCACGAAATCCAACATCGAAATATTCCAAAGACAATTTCGATTCAAATCCATTCCAATTCAATTATTGGAAATTATGGTTACTTTCAAAACCATTTCAAATCCAATTTATTTATTTCAAAAAAATAAATAGAATTATAATTCTAGTTCAAAACTAGTTCATTTCGATAAAAATCCATTTTTATCTTTTCAAATATGGAGTTTTTCATCCCAATTCTTCACAAATCATTTCTTATGATTTTACACAAATTATTTCTATTTTTAATAATTTTATCAAGGCCCGTACAGTCGATTTCCATCAACGGCCATCGAACTGCACTTACACCGACCTTTTCCAAATTTGATTTGGACATAATTCCAAATCCAACCGTTAGATTTAAAATCTCTAATATTCGTTAGAAAGATCTTTTCGATACGAACCCAACGGTTCCGGTTTTAGGAGAATTCGATGGTCGGATCTCCCGTAATATTCATTTGAAGTCAATGGTCGAAATCCGCGAACTGCCGCAGCACGGCGCGTTCTATTCAAGCCATTATATATATAATATATATATTATATATAGTTCGTCGATTTTCTTTTAAAATGTATTTTAAAAATCGTTTTAAATTCGTTTTCAAAACGATTTCAACTTCCTATTCAATTTCGAATCAAAATTGAATATTTCAATATAAATTCGTTTTAATTTCATTTCAAATCGATTTCAATTCAATTTCAATTTAATTCGAATTTTAATTCGTTTCAATTTAATTCGAATTTCAATTCATTTCAATTTAATTCGAATTTCAATTCATTTCAATTTAATTCGAATTTTGAAATCACTTTCAATATTCATTGAAAAATGAATAAAATCGATAATATCGTTCACGTCAAAATGGCGTCAATCTAATCAACACGGCTTTTATTCAACGCACGAATATTTATTCTATTCAACACATGAATATTTATTTTCAATACAACACATGAATTTATTTTCGATTCAACACATGAATTTATTTTCTATTCAACACATGAATTTATTTTCTATTCAACACATGAATTTATTTTCTGTTCAACACATGAACTTATTTTCTATATTGGAATGAGGCCCAATCAATTACCATATAACGTTTATTATATGGATTTCCATACAACACATGTATATGATAGCAACGATAAATAATCAACTATCATCCAGAGTGCACCACACAACTGCACAAGCATTAAATATAAATAACTAACGCTTACACAGTCTGTCAACCCATCGATTGACATACAACTAAACAATCGGGATTAGTGTACGTCAAATATCATCCCAATACCCGTGTGGGGTTTCAAATCAACAAACACCGATTTTTATTTGTGCAGTTGGGCGATGTGTAAAATTTATCGTCCCAATCAATATCAGTCAAATCAGTTGTGACGACCCCAAATCCCGTACAGACGGAGACAAGGGTTATCTTTGGAGTATAACACAGAAACAGATAATAGCAGAACAGAATTAAATAAATACACCAGATAATGAACAATAGAATATACTGGATAAACGTAATCATTAGAGTTACACAGTATATAGGATCTTACTTAGTACAAATACAGTTCAGCTATACATAAATGTCTACAGCGGAAATAAACAAAATATGTACAATAGGAGCTGAACAACATAAAAAGAGATAAATAATAGAATCCATCTTCAGCTCCAGCTATCCAGAAAGAACCAGCTAAACCTGAATACAAGGCTGCCCATGTAGAAAAAGGGCCACCCGAGTTTGAAAGTGAAACAAACTACGAGTCAGTCATGGGACTGGTATGAGAAATCTACTCAACACATTTATAATATGGCTAATCACAGGACCACGCCACTTTCGTGGAACGGGTTTACTCCATTGGATCGCCAGTGCTCTAAAACAAATCTTTCTTTTAAACATCGCAATGCTTTTTATAAAAATGAAGCCATTATAAGACTCAGTTCCCATCACACAATGCAACGCAAACCGGAGGATAGATTTTTTACCTTATAACGGCCAAAATATGCTTGATACGAATAAAACAAAGGCATTTAATATTATTGCTAGTGTTTATATGTTTTGAAAACAATTTCAAATCATAACTATCAATCATAGACGGCATTAATGCCCCATACCACTATGTCGCCATATATAGGTATACAATCAAAACTGCACGATGTCGTATATGGAAATTGGATTTCCGTCATGAACCAAAGCAAAAGATAGTCCTTACCGAATTCGTGACTCTCTAGCCCGAGCCACAGGCAAGCGCGCAGGCAAGCCTTTAGATCGTCAGGGCCGGTCCACCGATGTGGATTATTATGCCTGAACACTACGTCTCCCCGCCCTTTGGGGCGTAAACGAGCCAACGAATGACTCCATCGGACCCGGATCGTCCGATCAAACCGAGGCGCCTCGCAACAGCAACAACCACACAGGTGAAAAGTATATAAATGTCAGGGCTGGTAGGTCACTGACACCACCCTAGCTAGAAAGAAACGCATGCCCTCCCTGAGGTCCTTCTCCCGTTTCTGGTTCATACAGGGGTGTGAGGCTCGCGAATTCACATTATACACAAAGCTACGCCACATAGGCGGTGCTTTGATCTTCACCACAAGACTTTGCTTTTCAATAGAAGCCCTGATCATTTGCCACTTAGGCATGCCACACTGGCAATTCATTCCATGCGACTGATATCCACCGATATACAACCTCTGAGCTCGTGCGTTCCAGAGAAGGGCGTTAAGCAGAAGAATAAATTCTCTGCCGCCAAACAGATGTATATTTAATAGAGATCAATCAACATAGAATAAAATCCAATGTCAGACACACAGTCCATTCACAAGTCCATTCTGGGTCTGAACGAAACCGGAGGCACTATATACCTCGCAAACCCATCGACCACCACGTACGTCTGGACGATCACCACTCATCATCCATATTTCGGGATGCCTCCCAATTAGGACCTCGGTTACCATCCAAACGAGGTGAAGATCTCCGGTCTTCGACCACCGTCTTCATCTTCGACTTTCAATCGTCGGTCAATTATTTGAAATGAGAATTAACTCGGCCTTTTCAAATAATTCACGGATATTTAGAATTTCAAATCAATTTATTTCAATGGTTAAATCATTCGACAACACCAATTTTGTTCTTTAATGTAATTTTCACACCAAAAACATTCAACCATCCAATACCACATAAATCGAGCAAATTCTGTTTATTTCCATTCCATATCGTTTATGATATTTTATAACGATTTATCGCTATTTTTATTTATTTTAAAATAGCCAATTTATTCAAAATGACGCTTCGGGCCATAACGTGGCCGTGGCGCTGTTTTCCTTCAGATTTGATTTACACATATCTGGAAATCTAACTGTTGGATCTTCACAAAATTTACATCATTAGAAAGATCTTTTCAAAACGAATCCAACGGTTCCAGTTTCGGGAAAATCCGACGGTCGGATCTCCCGGTATAATCGTTTGAAGTTTCGATTTCAAAATACGAACTGCAGCGTCGTTATTCGATTAAATATAATTATAATTATATATATATAAATATAATCGATTCTGGCGCTGTTTTTCTTCAGATTTGAATTAAACATTCCAGACAATCCAACCGTTGGATTTTTACAAAGTTGGTGCCGTTGGAAAGATATTTCCAAAGCGAACCCAACGGTTGCGATTTCAGGAAAATCCGATGGTCGGATCTCCCGTACTAATCGTTTGAAATCACGGTTTCAAAATACGAACTGCAGCATCATTTTTTCGATATATTTCAATTCTATTTAAATATATATATATATCGATCCTTCGATTTCAAAACCATATGAATTTCACACTTTTGATAAAAATGATATTTTCTTCTAACTGCCTTCTATTTCAACACTTCACTATTTTTAACGACTCATGTATATAATAAAAATGTGATTTTTATTGTAAAACAATTCATTTCAAAACACTGTTATTTTATATAGTTCGTATGGAAGATAAAAATGGGATTTTTATTATAAAACAATTTATTTCAAAACACTGTTATTTTATATAGTTCGTATAGATGATAAAAATGAGATTTTTATTATAAAACAATTTATTTCAAAATATGAACACCATTCAACACATGAATTTCCACACATGGAGGTTTTCTATTCAACGAATAAATCTAGTTTCAACAAATGAAAATAATTCAAACACATGAATATTATTCAAAATTTCGGCAGCATAACGGCAGGGTAGTTAAAACCGGGACCGTCCCTAGTACAGCTCCTCGCTCTACCTTAAAACCTCGCGGTTTTTGATAATGGGGATCATGCATCTAGTTCGCACGCAGACGGCATGTATATATTTATTTCATTTCCACAAACTAATCCTATGTGGTTTCAACCAAATATTTCTCAACCACAAATGGGTTTTTTTCAACCACAATCAACCAATATCAACCACAAACAATCACTATCAACCATTCGCTATCAATCAATTTTCACACTAATCACAACCAATAAATATCGTCCATGGTTTGTGGATGAGGGGCGATATATATATATATAGCAATTCACTTCTATTTCAACACGTATATAATTGGCTGTTATAAGGGAAAACCCTATCCCCCGGCTTGCGTTGCATTGTGTGATAGGACCTGGGTCTTATAACAGCTTCATTTTTCTTTATTTAGCATTGCGCTGTTTGTTTTATGCACTGGTATTCTTGGGAGGAAACCCGTTCCGTGTTATACGGCGTGGTCCCTTGATTTACCTAACTTTAAAAATAAAGATTAATAACTGTTTTAGTTCTCACACCAGTCCCATGACTGACCTGGAGTTTATTGTTTTAACCTAAACTCTGGGTGCCCCTATTTTGACACGGGAAACTAGTAATTTTGGTTTTGCATATTTATATCCGCAGGATCCTGGTTTACAGCTGGAACGATATCTGGAAAGCTTTGTATCCGTATATCTCCTTCAGTTGTGTATTGTATTATTTTCCGCTGCTATGTATTTAAATGTAATTTAAATCTCTGATATTTCTGTGCAATGTATATTCATTTATACTCTGTATATTCTTGTAATCTGATGCATTGTTGTAATATACAATGAAATGTTCTCCCGTCTGCGTTCTATTTTGTCGTGTTTTCAAAACAATTCGTTCTTTCTCTTCTCTTCGGAGACCGGGGAAGTTCGGGTCGTTTCAATTACCTTTATAACATTTTTTTTAAAATTATCAATGGCCATGCATATATTTACATATACGCACAATCAAATATTTATAGAAATATCCGGGGTGTTACATAAACCTGATAAAGGAAATAGTTGTTCGTATCTACTCCAATTTTGTGATTTGAAAAAAAATGACGATTTACATTTTTAAGATGACATGATTTTATGGTTTGGCAAAAGAACGTTTTCATGAGGAAAATAAAGTTTTGGTACTTTTAATTTTTGGAAGAAAAAGGGCCAAACCATGTTTTAAAAAGTATGGAGTAGGTGAGGATTAGTGCCTAGGAAAGACGGGAAAAGTTTTGAGACTATAAAGTAAACAGCGAGAATTATCTTGAAATAATAGCGAGTTCCGTAGAATGCGTAAGCATTGGAAAGCCTAGATGTTGCTTGAAATAATTATTGGAACACAGCTAGGACTAGTGGCGAGTGCTAGATAGAAAAAAGGGCAAGTAAGTGTTTAGATCATGTTGCTAATTTTCATGTTAGGGGTAAAACCCGTTACTACATTCTTGTTGGGATCATTTCATTATTTTGTTCTTGTTGGGTGGTTAGGGTGACACCTAAACCCATGTAGAACTCATAGTTTGGACTTTTTAGACTGAGAGGGACATAGTCCTGAGATTCTTAGCCCTTAGCAGTAGCTGTGTAGGGTGTCTGTTCTCCTGTTTTAGTTGAAAGACTATAGGCTTATTTAAATTTAAACTAAGATCGGATAATTAAATAAGCTAAGTAAAAGAGAAAAGGTACAACTAAAAAGGAAACAAAATATTCGGTAAAGCAAAAAAAATGGAAAATGAGGAAAGATGGATAAGAATAAAAATTTCCAAGATAAGATGAAAAAGAAAATCAGTAACAAAGAAAATTTTCTTATGTGGGTTGTGCTTGGATAAGAAAATAGGAAACCTTTATAAATAGTTTCATAAAATCAAAGTATGGTTAGAAAGAGGTTGGAAAAGAAAAATGGAAGATACAGAGATTTTCGTTTTTCACCTTTTTGTAACATAAAAAATCGAATTTAGAAAATTAAATTTTTCTGAAATTCAAAAAATAAAGTTGGTTGGTAGGATTATGGATGAAACAATTGGATGAACTATGCTCTTACTCAATAAAAGTGTGGGAAAATTTGGATGAAAAATCTTTTTGATTTTCAAAATATTGCATTTATATAGAACTGCTAGTATATTTAGGATGTGAGCATCATATTTTAAAAGGATTTTTGAAAAACATGCATACATATATGAGGTACCGCTTAGGCATGCATGCATTATTATGTTGTACTTTACTTTGCACAAGTGCACAATGTTTGAAAAAATTGGATGCACACATGATGGATGTATATTATGCGAGGGGTTAATTTATTTTACCCTTATCAAATTTCAGGGACAAAATTTCCTAAGGGTGGGAGAATGTAACACCCCGTATTTTTAGTGTAAGATAATAAAATAATAATAACCTAATTAAATATTCGGAAATAAGTGAAATGGACTGCGCCATTGCGTCCGTCTCGGAATTCTGGTTAAGATAGACATTTGGTTTGCATGAAACAGACACCGTATGAAGAAGTTATTAAAGTTTGAAGTTTGTATACGCATAAGAAGAATACATGTACATACACATACACATATACATATATATATTTATTTAAATCCAGAAATTCAAAAAAATAGGTTCAAAAATTCAAAACTAGAAATCCGACGTGCAAATCAAGGAAGGGCCGACCGTTTGGGGTCGACCCGAGACCCTGCTGGGTCGACCCCCTGGTCGACCCCCGGCAGTAGATTTTGGCATATTAGGGTTTTCTGATATTTTGATGGTTCGGATGGCTTTTGGTAAAATCTGAGGGTCCTAGTTGCTCCATACACCTATAAATAAGACCTTAGACCTAACCCTAAACATCATAATTCGGCGGCTATGCTATAGATCTGTCATGGCTCCCTCCCTCTCTCTCTCTCTCTTCTCAAATCTATTATGAAAATATTAACCTAGGAAAATTATGTATTCAGATCTGGAAGAGGGAATCAACGTTAATAAAAAGATTATTGAATCATAAAAGAAGGGTGAACTTCTAAGAACCAATCTATTTAAATTCTTTCTCTTTCCCTTCTTTTTTCATGAAAATAATATATCTATGGTCGGTAGGTTGTGAATCAAATTAAAGAGAAACCATGGATGAGAGAATGGATCAGAGTTAAAATTTGGGAAAAGCATCAAAAGGTGAGTGGGTTTAAAAAAAAACTTTTGAATAATAGCACCTCTATCATTTGGCATTCCCCATAATGAACATATTGGAAGGATTAATTTGATGAAATGAATTATTGCGCTAAAATGGATAATGTGTTCAATTAGTTGACATGTTAAGATGCCTAAACATATGCTAATAATGATTAAAGTTGTGTAAATGACATGTGCGAATGATAAGCATGATATAACGTCAAATAATATGAATAATTCATATATATGGAATCAGTTGGGATGTTTACATGTTATAATTCATATATTGGATTTGTTGGAGTGCAAAAAAGTTTACATGTAAATTTGTCCCAATTATATATAGGGAATAATTGGAGTAAGTATATGAATATATGGATTCATGTTAACATAGAATTGAATAAATAAATATGGGTTTGGGGCATCGACCAAATTATGTTTATAGATCTTAAATTGGATCATAAATATAGAAAAAATGATTTGGGCGCAAATGGGATCATATGTAAAATATGAATCGGCATAATTTGAATAATATGAATTTAGACATATAATCTATCATGAATATAATTGGTAAATGGGCATTAACACCTATAAAGGCATAGGTTTAAATAACTGATTAATAATGAATGCCTAGGATTACAATTAGAAATTGTAATTGCACTTATGACACGAGGTTAGGTTGCATTAGTGGTGGAAGTCTATCCGGACCCGACTGGCATATCCAGTAGCTACTAATGTTGAACCTAATGTGAGAGGTCTAAGTGCACAAATATGAGATGGGCTATAACACGAGGTTAGACCCAACTTGTGAAAGAAGTCTGCCCGGACCCGACCGGCATATCCAGCATTCACAAGTTGTAGGCCTAATGTGGGGGGTCTAGCGCACTATAAACCATATATGGACATGGGAATGAATTGGACTACTTAACCTAACCTAATCCTTAGGGATTGTGTGAATATGAACAAAAGTTAGGGTTAAGTAAAATTGGTTGGAAATTGGGTGGGCTAAGAAAATCTGAGGGGGTGGGTAATATTTTCATATAGGCCCGCAAACTTAGCCCGATAAGGTAATGTAATTAAAGATATCTAGTGGTATACATAACCGATAGAAATAACAAAGTTATGTAATTAAAGACACTTTTTAGGGTAAGCATAACTTGTAGAAATGATAATCACCTATTATAAATAAGTAACATTAATGAAAACGTTGTATAATAGGTAAACTTGTCCTAGATACAAGTGAATATTATAACTTAGATTATAATAAACTAGTAAGGGAATGGGATAACAGGTGAATTGAGCTAAGGGACACTTAATTATAGATTAAGAAGTCAGCAAAAGGGAAACCCTGAAACCAGTTAAGAAAAGGGGGAAAATATATTGTACTTAATTATAAATTAAGTAATCTGTAAGCTTGGAAGTCTGAAACCCGTTGATAAGAATGTTAGGCTTGTCCTAAGGACAAGAAGAAATTATAACACAGGTTATAATAAACGGGTACATAAACTTATTAATGGGCCTTAGTTAATAGAACTAAGTTAATAAGTAAACAATGATAAGTTGTTTTGACAATGTAAAATGGAATTATGATTAAATGAGAAAGAATGAGGAAAACTTATGAAATCATAAATAATGACTGACATGTTAACAGAAAACATGTGAATTGAGATATACTTAATTACATATTAAGTAGAACATGTTACTGTATTGAAGAAATCAAACCAGAATAAAGAAGGGATTGTGGATTACGGACCTTGGGCCACAATCTAGAGAATAACATGTTATGAGCTTATTAATAAACTTAAATGGGTTCCGTTATATAACTGAAATTAATAAGCAAGAGAAACTTGTTAACTTGACTAAGAATTCCATATAAATTGGAATAACCAAGTTAACTGGAAACCGGATGAGGTGAGAAAAGCGCGTAAGAGAATGTTTAGACATAGGGTCTAACAACATATTAAATGGTGGTGCTCGGGACAGTCCGCACGTTTGAGGGTGAATAACCCAACGGGGCAGATCATTGAGGTGTAATAAGACACGAGGGGAGCGCACATTCATCTGATTGTTCTGACGACACCATAGCACTGGAAGGGGAAGCACGTGGCTTCCTGAGGTACGTAAGGTGCTCCTAGTAGTCCTCTGTGCGCGCAGGGGTTGGGTCTGCGCATAACTTCTAGGTGGGTGGGTCTTGAATGCAGATGTAGCTATGCAGTCAGAATGTTGTAATGTGGTGACACCAGGGTAGTTCGGCGGTTGCCTTACGAGGAGGCAGAGGGTCACGACCAACAAGGATAGTAGACCGTTACATAACCGTCATCGGCAGCCGGTGGGATGCGAAAAGACCAGAGCTAAACGTAAGATACCATTTCACCCTTCACTATCGGGGTAAGGGGTTAAGGGGAGACGCCACATGGATGTTTAGATTGTTTGCATAGGGGCGGTCGCTTAGCTCTTGTAGTCTTCACTGGTTAAGGGAGGGGTCGAGGTGGGCCATAACCGCCACGAAAACTTTTTCTTAGGACCAGAGAACTTAAGAGCCTCACTCTTCTCTTCTTTGACTTCTTCTTTCTTATCCTTATGCATCAAATCTGTAACAACCCAGAATTTCTGAACCAATTTAAAATTTTTAATTTAGCTATTTTAATTGGTTTTGAATATTTAAAATGATTTATTTTAAATAGTAGCGACTAAAAGTTTATTCAAATCGAAGTTAGAACATATAAATTTATTTTAATTATAAAACAAGTCTGAAATGGTGCGGTAGTTTGAAAATTCGATTTCTAATTTCAATTGAGTATACAGAATTCAATATAAATCAGAATTGAACGAAATAAGAAACGTTGGAATATTTTGAACAATAATTTTTTAACGAATGTAAGAAATTGAGATTTCACTTTATAAATTGTAAGTTATATGCAAATAAAAATTCTAAATAGTCGCTATGGAATTTATATATATTTTTAAATAAGATATAGCCCTTAAAAGTAGATATTTTGCAAAAGACATCGGTTTTCAACGAAACCACTTTTGTTGGATCTGGAATGTCAAATTATTATTAGGTTTCGAATTTCATAATTTTTGAATCGATATGTGAGCGTAGTAAATTTAAACGTGTTTTTTAACTTCATTTTAAATTTAATCGACTAGGAAAAGGCCATTTTTCAAATTGTCTCCAAATTCGACGAAATTAGTTTTGTTAGGACTGTATCATCAAAACATAGCTAGATTTATGTTTCTGTAATTTTTGGAGTCAGTATTTGGCCCTGGTTAATTAAAATGTATGTTCAAATCCAATATTGAACGTTATATATTTTAATTTAGATGAAAACTGATCGAAATTGTCGAATTGGCTTACGAAACATATCTAATTGTGTCCGGAATGGGGGTATTTAGTTGGGGGTGATAGTCCTTGGGTTTGATTTGGAGTTCGAATGGATAAACAAGTAAAATTGGAATTTATAGAAATTAAATATTAATATATATTTTATATAAATATGCTCTCCTTCTTAACCCTAGTCCCATTTACACAGCAGCCGCCATCTCCTAAAACTGATGCTCCAAAAAATCCTGAATTCAAATCCAAATCGCACCTAACCTGGTTCGAAATTGATAATGATTCCAAAGAGAAAATCATTGTACTTTCTATGCTCTTCAGATCTGTACCCATTTGATCATCTATTGTGAAATATATTGTGCGATTTTTGAGCTAGAAATCCGCTTGATCGAGCTTGGTTTATGAAGCAATGTGTTGACCGAGTTTGGAGAGGTTGACGGAGGGGATAGACGAGGTGTAGGAGGACGTTGGGGTGGCCGCTGATGAAGTTCCAGCATATGGTGGAGGAGGAAAATTCGAACCCTAGAATGGAGCTAAGGGTTGGCAATCTTCCTAAAGCGGATATGACGAAGAAGATGGGAATAGTGAGTGATTAGTTAATGTTAATTAATTAATGTCATTAAAGTTTAAACTGCTATAACTTGTCTAAATCAAAACATAATTCAGCAACACGACTTGCGCTGGACTCGTGTTGACGATATCTACACAATGGAACTGACTAGATCAGAAACGGGGCAAGTTTGAATTTGGGGCAGATTCAAACTCAAACAGTACTAAAATATTCAATAAAGAATGGCGGAGTGGAATCAATGTGAGAACTTCTCATAAAATTCTTGTACAGTTATTTATTTTATTATTGCATATATGAACTGCCAGTATTGATTTTTATAAATTTTAAATTATCACAAATGTTGTACGGTTCCTATTAGCTCGCCTCCCTCGTCCACAAACCATGGACGACTTAATTGACAATATTGTGTTGTGATTGTGATGTGAAATGGAGTAAATATATATATATACATATGCGTTGTGAAAATAAAATATATATGCATTGTGAAAATAAAATATATGTGTGTTGTATAAAAAAATATTCGTTGTATAATAAAATATATATGCGTTGTGAAAATTATATATATACGTTGTGAAAACTATATATATATATATATATGCAATGTGAATAATAATATATATGCGATGTGAATAAAATATATATATATATATACACACACACACGATGTGAATAAAATATATATATGCGATGTGAATAAAATATATATATGTGTTGTGAAAAATATATATATGCGACATGAAAAACATATATAAGCAAGATATAAAATGGTCAGGTAATGGAAAAAATATTGGATTGTTAAAAATATAATTTTTAACATATATATGCACTGTATAAAATTGTTATGTAATGCAATATTCAATTTTGATTTAAAATTGAAATGGAAGTTGGAATCATTTTTATAAAATACGTTTTAAATAGAAATCGACGATATATATATATATATATTTGATGGCATGAACAGAACGCGCCGCGCAATGACCGTTCGCGAATTTCGACCATTAACTTCAAATTGATGTAACGGAAGATCCGACCGTCAGATTCTCCTAAAAAAAGGGAACCGTTTGGTTCGTATCGAAAAGAACTTTCCAATGAATATATGAGATTTAAATTTGAACAGTCAGATTTTAAAATATCAAATCAATTTCAGAAAAGGTCGTTATGGATGCAGTTCGATGGCCGTTATTGGAAACCAATTGTAAGGGCCTTAATAAAATTACTAAAAATATGGAAAAATTGAATAAAATCATAATAAATGATTTGGAAAGATTTTGGAAGAAAAAATCCATGTTTGAAAAGATAAAAATATATTTTTATTGAAATGAACTAGTTATTAACTAGATGAATAATCAAATGTTTTTAAATAAATAAATTGGATTAAAATGGTTTTAAAATAACCAAAATTTTCCAACATATGAATTGGAATGGATTTAAATGGAAATAATGTTTGGAATATTTCGATATTTGATTCCGTGATTATACGGACATTGTGAGGAATTTGGAAGATATATATATATATCTTTATTCCCAATACGATATTTGTTGGTTTCAGAATTTGATATTGAATATAAGCCAATATTATTTTTATTCATAACCTTGTATTTAATATCAAATTGGATTTTGGGTTTGTCGTGAATGGTGTCTTTAATAACGCTATTCTTAAACCACGTTGAGAAAAGAATAAATCTTTTAATTAAGATTTAGTGAGGTTTACCAATTAATTAATATTTAATTGGAATTGAATTGAAATTGGATTTTTGGTTTATCGTGAACTGTGTTTTAAATAGTATTAGTTCTTTAACCCAATTAATAGTGAAGTTATGATTTGGAATCTATTAATCTTTTTATTAAGATTTAATGGAAAATTTCCAAAGTAAAGTTTTCCAATTTAATATATTAAATTGGAATTGAATGGAATTCGATTTGGTGATAATCGAGATGAGCTGCTGTGAATAAAGACCGTTACTATATATGGAATTTAAAAGGCTTTGCCGATATTCCACTTATAGTATTAATTTGATATGGAAATTTATATTGATTATATATTGATCTGTTTTCCATGAAGATTCCATTTTTGTGAAAGATGATTTTGGGTTTATCGTGAACTTTGTTTTAAAGGACAATGATTCTTTAACCGTGTTAAAGGTAGGATTAGTTTCCAGAAAGTTGAACAATCATTAAGTAATGATTTTAGAGATTAAAACGAAGAAGAATTTTAATAAATCTTTAATTAGATTGGAATGAATGAACGGTGATTAAATTTACCAAAACACGAGATGTATTATAACCAAATATACATGGTTGTTGATATTAAATCTTTAATTAGATTGGAATGAATGAATGATGATTAAATTTACCAAAACATGAGATGTATTATAACAAAATATACATTGTTGTTGATATTCATTATTATGGATGGATTGTTTGGATTGTACTCGACCAGTTTATGAGCAAAATATGCTTTTACATTTAGCACTGGGTTAGGTAGAAATACTTGTATGCAAATATCTTGTGAAACACTTCACGATTCGACTATTAGATGTTTAGCGATGTGGTTGAGTTCATTTCAAATTTAATGAATGATTTTGAAGTGATATTTTTCTTAAGTGAATAGAAATGTATTCCCTATTTTGGACAGGGAATGTTTTATAAAACAAAAAGGATTTCGAGGGCTAAACCCGATATTGTCGAAATGATTTCGAAATGTATTATGTGTTTGACATTGTAGTTCTTCACATAACCGATTATTTGCTATTGACGATATATCTGTTTGGTGGTGGAGTATTTATTCTCTTGCTTAACACCTTTCTTTGAGACGTACGACCTCAAAGGTTATGTGATTAATAGTGACTGATCATATGTGTGAATTGCTAATGTAAAGTACTTTATTTTGGAAAGTACTTGTGAATATTATGTTGTGAAATGGTTTTCCCTACTTCGGGATATGAAATGATTTGGTTTGTGGCCAAAGATTTAGATAACCCTGGATGACTAAAAGTGTGAGGGCGATGGATTTTCTCTAAAGGCATGGGAGATGCATCGTTAATGTAGCCTGCTCCATGGTGGGAGGTGCACATATATATATCGAGTTGGAGAGGCGCGTACAGCCTTGTTTGAGGGTCGTGCTCGGTATTTGGTTGCATACTTGTTTATATGCATTGTTATATTTTGGAATTCATATTTCCAAATGTTTTGGTTTGAGATCTCGAAGTGAAGTATACTTTGATATAAAGTAGATATGTATTTCAAATGATTTGAAATAAGAAATTAGGAAATAAAGTCCAAAGAAATAATTTATGTAAAGTGAATTATATTTGGAAAAATCTAAATTTGGGATTAAGCCTAAATGGGTAGATTGAGGAATTGCATGTTGTGTGATGCATTGTACATCCATATGACTATTATTGGTTATTGTTTATCCACTGGTATTCATGGGGGTGAACCCGTTCCGTGACATGCGGCGTGATCCCTTGATTTACCTTATTTTAAAGTAAAAGTTTAATAACTGTTTCTGAGTTCTCACACCATTCCCATGACTGAGTCGGAGTTTATTGTTTCTACCTAAACTTTGGGTGCCCATATTTTCCACACGGGCAGCTATTAGTTTTGGTTTTTTGCAAATACCTCTTTTCACAGGATTCTGGATTACAGCTGGAGCAATATTCGGAAAGCTTTGTATCCGCATATCTCTTTCAGTTGTGTTAGTTGTTATTTTCCCGCTATGCATTGTACTTATGTATTATTTTCCACTTATTTGTAAATTTGTAAATCTCTGATATTTATTTTTCCACTGTATATTATTTATTCATACTCTGATATATTCTCGTACTCTGATGTAATCGTTGTAATAGCAATGAAATGTTCTATTGTTTGCATTCTGATGCATCATGTTCTCAACTCAATCCAGGCTTTCCCGTACTAGGGAAGTTTGGGTCGTTTCATTGGGGTATCAAAGCTTTGGTTTACAAAGCTAGAGAACAAGACACATTAGAACCGGACAAAAGAATTCATCAGAGATAGGATTAGTAACATCCTATAAGAATAACTCGTTAGAGATATGGTTAGTAATACCCTAAAATTAGTTTGAAGAGTATTGTTATTAAAAACAAATATAGTTTTGAAAATTTTATCATATTATACATATTTGAGTATATTATTTTATTTTATTTTGGACGATCGAGTATATGAAGATTTTGCATATACGCGTCGTGAATGTATATTCGAAGTCTCAAATATAATGGATAGATATAGAATCACATTCTAGTCGCCCGAGGATGATTCTGGTGATGTCCGGACATCATTAGTATTTCTGTTCGAGTTTCGAAAGTGGGATATCTATATATTTCCAGTTGACTGGTGTGAGAACCAAAACTTAGATAGGGGTTAATGTTGTGATTTGGCATTAAAAATATGATTTTTGAGCATATAAGTTATATGTTTGAAAAGCTAATTAACTAATTGATTGCTGGTTGTGTGGTGTGATTATTAGTTCAACAAATTAAAATATTGGAATTATATAAACCAATAAAGAATAAAGGGTAAAATTTAGCCAAATCGAACATATTTTTGAAGTGAATTGAAAATTGGTTGAAATTGCATACATATACATGTATATATACTGAATAGGTCATAACATGGAAGCTAAAAAGAGGAATAAATTTGTATGCCCGACAAATAGGTACATGTTTGCTATATTCATTCGGTTTGATGATTTTATGAGCCGATTGGCAAGCCACTTAGCTTTTTCGTTTTCTTTTTGATTGACGAGGACCCTGTGAGACAAGTCGCGGTTTTACGATCAGCCCATACAAAGAAGGTTATGGCAATAAAATTCAAAAATTTAGGGTGTTAGCCAAATTTTTGAGAAATTAGAAATTTCTTAGAAACTGAAAAGTTGAAGAATGAAAGTTGAGTTGGTTAGTTAAACAACTTTCAGCTCCGTTCCTTTTCGAGGACGAAAAGATTTTAAGTCGGGGAGATTGTAACAACCCAGAATTTCAGAACCAATTTAATTTTTTTAATTTAGCTATTTTAATGGGTTTTGAATATTTAAAATGATTTATTTTAAATAATAACGACTAAAAATTTATTTAAATCGAAGTTAGAACGTATAAATTTATTTTAATTATAAAACGAGCTTGAAATGGCGTGGTAGTTTGAAAATTTGATTTCTAATTTCAATTGAGTATACATAATTCAATATATATCAGAATTGAACGAAACAAGAAAATTTAGAATATTTTGAACTGCAGTTTTCTAACGAATGTAAGAAACTGAGATTTCACTTTATAAATTGTAAGTTATATGCTGATTAAAATTCTAAATAGTTGGTATGGAATTTATATATATTTTTAAATAATATATAGCCCTTAAAAATAGTCATTTTGCAAATGACCTCCATTTTTTATGAAACCACCTTTATTGGATCCGGAATGTCAAATTATTATTAGGTTTCGAATTTCATAATTTTTGAAATCGGTATGTGAGCGTAGTAAATTTAAATGTGTTTTGTAACTTTAGTTTAAATTTAATCGACTAGAAAAAGCCCATTTTTCAAATGGTCTCCAAATTCGACGAAATTAGTTTTGTTTGGACCGTATCGTCAAAACATAGCTAGATTTATTTTTCTGTAATTTTTGGAGTTAGTATGTGGCCCTGGTAAATTAAAATGTACAATCAATTCCAATATTGAACGTTATATATTTTAATTTAGATAAAACTGATCGAAACAATCGAATTGGCATACAAAACATATCCCATTGTTCCAGAATCGGAGTATTTAGCTGGGGGCGACAGTCGTTGTGTTTGATTTGGAGTCTGAATGGATAAACAAGTATAATTAGAATTTATAGAATTAAATACTAATATATATTTTATATAAATATACCCCCCATCTAAACCCTAGTTCCATTTACACAGCAGCCGCCATCTTTTAAAACCGACGCTCCAAAACATCCTAAATTCAAATCCAAATTGTACCTAACTTGATTTGAAATTGATAATGACTCCAAAGAGAAAATCGTTGTACTTATGTGCTCTTCAGATTTGTACCCGTTTGATCTTCTATTGTGAAATATATTGTGCGATTTTTGAGCTAGAAATCCGCTCATTCGAGCTTGGTTTATGAAGCAATGGGTTGACCGAGTTTGGAAAGGTTAACGGAGGGGATAGGCAAGGTGTAGGCGGACATTGGGGTGGCGCTGATGAAGTTCCAGCTTACAGTGGAGGAGAAAATTTCGAACCCTAGAATGGAGCTAAGAGTCGGCAATCTTCCTGAAGCGGATATGACGAAGAAGATGGGATTAGTGAGTAATTAGTTAATGTTAATTAATTAATTAATGTCATTAAAGTTTAAACTGCTATAACTTGTCCAAATCAAAACATAATTCAGCGAAACGACTTGCGTTGGACTCGTGTTGACGATATCTACACAATGGAACTAACTAGATCAGAAACAGGGCAAGTTAGAATTTGGGGGCAGATTCAAACTCAAACAGTACTGAAACATTCAATAAAGAATGGTGGAGTGGAAATCAATGTGAGAACTTCTCACTAAAAATCTTATACAGTTATTTATTTTATAATTGCATATATGAACCACCAATATTGATTTTTATGAGTTTTTAATTATCACAAATGTTGTACGGTACCTGTTAGCTCACCTCCCTCGTCCACAGACCATGGACGATTTAATTAACTGTATTGTGTTGTGATTGTGATGTGAAATGGAGTGTGTATATATATATATATGCGTTGTATAATAAAATATATATGCATTGTGAAAATAAAATGTATATGCGTTGTGAGAATAAAATATATATGCGTTGTGTAAAATATATATATGTGTGTGTGTGTGTTGTATAATAAAATATATATGCGTTGCGAAAATTATATATATGCGTTGTGAAAATTATATATATACATATATATGCATTGTGAAAAATATATATATATATATATGCGATGTGAATAAAATATATATATGTGACGTGAATAAAATATATATATGCGATGTGAATAATATATATATATATATATATATATATGCGATGTGAATAAAGTATATATATGTGTTGTGAAATATATATATATATATATATATATATATATATATATATATATATATATATATATGCGACATCAAAAACATATATAGGCGAGATATAAAATGGTCAGGTAATGGAAAAATTATTGGATTGTGAAAAATATAATTTTTAACATATATATGCACTATATAAAATTGTCATGTAATGGAATATTCAATTTTGATTTAAAATTGAAATGGAAGTTGGAATCATTTTTAAAACGAATTTATAAAATATGTTATAAATGGAAATCGACGATATATATATATATATATTGTGTATATATATATATATATATATATATATATATATATTATATAATGGCCCGAATAGAACGCGTCGTGCAGCGACTGCTTGCGAATTTCGACCATTAACTTCAAATTGATGTAACGGAAGATTCGACCGTCGGATTCTCCTAAAAAACCGGAATAATTGGGTTCGTATCTAAAAGAACTTTCCAATGAATATATGAGATTTAAATTTGAATGGTCGAATTTTAAAATATGCCTAAATCAATTTTAGAAAAGGTCGCTATGGATACAGTTCGGTGGCCGTTATTGGAAACCTACTGTAAGGGCCTTAATAAAATTATTAAAAATATGGAAAAATAATATAAAATCATAATATATGATTTGGAAAGAATTTGGATGAAAAATTCCAAGTTTGAAAAGATAAAAATATATTTTTATCGAAATGAACTAGTTATTAACTAGAAGAATAATCCAATATTTCTAAATAAATAAATTGGATTGAACTGGTTTAAAAATAACCAAATTTTTCCAACATATGAATTGGAATGGATTTAAATGGAAAAAAACTTCGGAATATTTCGATATTTGATTCCGTGATTATACTGATATTGTGAGGAATTTGGAAGATATATATATCGTTATTCCCAATATGATATTTGTTGGTTTCAGAATATGATATTGAATATAAGGCGATATTATTTTTATTCAGAGCCTTGTATTTAATATCAAATTGAATTTTGGGTTTGTCGTGAATGGTGTCTTTAATAACGCTGTTCTTAAACCCCCGTTGATAAAAGAATAAATCTTTCAATTAAGATTTAGTGAAGTTTACCAATTAATTAATATTTAATTGGAATTGAATTAAAATTGGATTTTTGGTTTATCGTGAACTGTGTTTTAAAAAACATTAGTTCTTTAACCCAACAGGAAAATACCCTAAAGGGCATAATGAACAAAAAATTGTTTCATAAGGATAAGGTGGCAAAATTTTGTCCATAAGGATAAGTTTTAGTGTAATGGGAGTAATTATAGTAGGCCCCTGAATTCCTCCATTTACACTAAATTTTTTCCCTGAGAATAAAAAATTTCCCCTTGTCCTTATGGAACAATTTTTTATTCCTCTTGTCCTTGAGGGTAAAAACCCCTTAACCCAATTAACAGTGAAATTATGATTAGGAATCTATAAATCTTTTTATTAAGATTTAATAAAAAAATTCCAAAGTAAAGTTTTCCAATTTAATATATTAAATTGGAATTGAAAGGAATTCGATTTGGTGATAATCGAGATGAGCTTTTGTGAAAGAAGACCGTTACTATATATGTAATTTAAAAGGCTTTGCCGATATTCCACGTATAGTATTAATTTGATATGGAAATTTATATTGATTATATATTGATCTGTTTTCCGTGAAGATTCCGTTTTTATGGAAGATGATTTTGGGTTTATCGTGTACTTTGTTTTAAGGACATTGATTCTTTCACACAGTTAAAGGCAGGATTAATTTCCAGAAAGTTGAACAATCATTAAGTAATGATTTTAGAGATTAAAACGAAGAAGAGTTTTAAAAAATCTTTAATTAGATTGGAATGAATGAATGGTGATTAAATTTACCAAAACACGAGATGTATTATAACCAAATATACATGGTTGTTGATATTAAATCTTTAATTAGATTGGAATGAAAGAACAGTGATTAAATTTACCAAAACACGAGATGCATTACAACCAAATATACATGGTTGTTGATACTCATTGTTATGGATGGATTGTGTAACAACCCAGAAAATCAGAACCAATTTAAAAATTTTATTTTAAGAAATTTGGTTAGAAAATATGCTAGAATTTAAAAATTCCACTTTTAAATAATATCAAAGATATTAAAAATAGTCATTTTGCAAACGACCTCCGTTTTCGACGAAACCATTTTTGTCGGATCCGGAATGTCAAATTATTTCTAAGTTTGATTTTCCATAATTTTTTGGAATTAATATGTGAGCGTGGTAAATTAAACTGTGTTCGATAATTTCTATTGAGGTTAATCTACCGTTAAAAAGACCATTTTTCAAACGGTCTCCAAATTCGATGAAATTAATTTTGTTGGGACCGTATCATCAAAACATAGCTAGATTTATTTTTCAGGAATTTTTGGAGTCTGCATGTGGCCCCGGTAAATTTAAATGTACGACCAAATTAAATAACTAAGTGATTTATATTTTAATTTGAAGAAAACAAGCTGAAAATGATCGAATGGGCTGATGAGACCTAGCCCAATTTGTCCGCAAGGGGGAAATTTGGAGCTACTAAGGGTTAACGGGCTTTAACTAAGGAATTAAGGAATTAAATAATAGTTTATTATAAATAATAGTTTAAATCTAAACCCTAATTCACGCATAAGCCGCGCCATCATTTTACATGGGCAGAATTGCTTGAATCTTCCACCATTAAAATATCCATCAACTTAGTGAAACCCGCACCTCCTTTTGACAATATTGAAGTACTCCTCCTCTTCAAATCCGTACGGATAACACCTCCTACCATTAGGTGTTTCGACCGAACCAGAGCCCCAAACCCCCACTGTTTGCGCCGCCGCCCCTCCCCCTTGCTCTGATCGAGCTGCTCGCCGTGGATCCCCCTCTGGGCGCGCCTCCTTCCTCTCCGACGTTGTAGCACCCCACCTCCGTTAAGGTCACTCACAAAGGGAATGCCTTAACTTTGGTGGAGCATTTGAGTAAACAGAACAGAAACTTATAAGACAGATAAAACAGTGCTTGAAAAATTTTAACTTTATTACAGCGGAAACAGAAATCAATATGGTTACATCCTTTCAAATCTCAGAATTCAAGTACAAAATATCAGTCTTGTACAAAAGCCTTCAAAATGCATGGTTTAAAATCATAATCCCCATAGAACGGAAGCTATGCAGAGCCAAGCCATACTTTAAGCACTTCAAGCAAAGAGAAATCTGGATCAAGCTAAAGTATTCCCTCCTTGGATAACCTGGGGGGAAACGGAAGAAAGGAGGCAAAACAACAAGGGTTAGACAAAAAGTCTGGCAAGTTCAGTGACTTTCAGCATATGAACAGATAATAATAATATGACATGAACATAAAACTGGATGAGAGATAACTGTAACAGGTGTAGCAGATATAACAGAAGAACAGAATGACATAAACTACTGCTTTACACTTCTCTGCACTAATACTAGTATAACAGAATTAGGTGTCACCCTAATGTCTAAACTGAAGCAGGAACGGGTACAGAATAATTTAACAGAAACAGAATGCTAATAATGGGCCTTTACTACCCGATCAGAAACAGACAGAAGCAGAAACAGATTTATCCCTACGGAGACAGAATGTAGAATTAGGTGTACACTAGTAATGGGCCTTTACCACCCGAACAGACGGTACCACGCAGAAACAGACAGGTGTTACCACCTAACAGAAACAGACGGTACCAACAGAAACAGACAGAACTAAGTGTACCCTAAAACCCTACCCCAAGCGATCGGCTCCCTAATACATAAATATCCTGTGTCGGCCCCACAGTAGGGTGTATCACTCCCTAAAGTGACAACCAATTGGCACAGACCTATTTACAGATGTCACGGCGTCTTACATCCTCAGAGGCAGACCGGGATCCATGCACGCACATGACCCGGTTGGAACGCACCATCAACACCCCTCGCCATTATCAGAATAAACCACTTATAATTAGTTCTGTAAGCGTGCCCGGACCCCACCTACTGTTGGGTCAAAGTTTTGATACCAGAAAGGGTTACTGACTAATATGGGTCCCAAACAACAGATGACACAAGTAATTCCCCTCCTAACCTTGTGTCCCCAGACTAACAGTTTTCAGATTAATTTGTTTACAAGTTCAGACATACAGAATTCAGATTTACTAGTTCACAGATTAAGTTAACAAGTTTTCAGACTAACAGATCAGATGTACAGATTTTCAGATTTGTCTAACTTTGTATTGGGCCTACAGATTCATGGACGGGTTTTCTACACCTATTAATCCAGTTGGTTTAATCCTATTTTCCCCCAATACGTTTTAGACGTCATTCTTATCTTAGATTTGCATTAATTAATTATTCATGCCCAGACCTCTCACATTAAGTCGCTAGCTTGTGGCCGTTGGATGTGCCGGGCGGTTCCGGGCAGACTTCTGCCACAAGCCAGACCTAACCTCGTGTCTTAATCAGGTTATGACTAACTTCTCACATTAGAACCTATTGTTTGCGGCCACTGGATGTGCCGGGAGGTTCCGGGCAGATTTACGTCGCAAACTCATTCTAACCTCGAGTTAGCCATATTCATCTTTGCGGCCAATTAATTAATTATTTACCGTTAATGCGCATGCCCAATATATATGCCAATTCAGATTATATCAATAACAGAATGATCACATCGACTCAACTGATATAGCAGATAACAGATTTTAGCAGATTGGGTGACTTAACAGATTTAACCGATTTAGCACTTAGCAGATTTTGGCATATAACAGATTAGGCATCTCAACAGACAAATTTAACAGACTAGGCATTTCCATTTAATTAGCAGTTTAGGCCATATAACAGAACTACCAGATTAGGCAACTTAACAAATCAACAGGATCGGCATTTCAACAGATTAAGCGGATTAGCAGAGCAGATAACAGATTTAGCTGATTTGGCATCTTCAATAGACTTAGCAGATGACAGATAACAAATTAGGCATATCTACAGATTTAGTTTAGCAGATTTAGGCGATTCAACAAATTTAGCCTACACTTATATGCCAAATCATGGTCATAATTCATAATTCAACATAGGCTACAGATTTTTAGTTAAACATTGCATAGTACAGAAGAATCTCTAAAAACTCCAAATCGTATGCCTAGACTCACATAAAACAAAGGTTGAGTAGATCATCATGGGTAGACCTAACTCAATAGGTAAATTCCCAAATCATGGTATGAATTATGCCAAGTTATAGCCTTTATTGCTAATTATCCAAAAATCCATATTTAGGCGTGTTCACATTTATAGTTATCCTATTTTAATATAGGTCCTTTATGCCTAAACAACATGTTCGTTTCAGCCTAAGTCATAATGTGTCCAAGGATCTAGATCTAAGAAATGTCCTTTAGTTCAGATCTTAATATTCCAGATATTACAAGTCATATATTACCATATGATATTCCCAAACTGTCATATATGCACATATCTAGATCTAGTTTACAACCTATGTCCTTTATTCAATTCAGTCACAGATCAGTCCAATTTATGCCTTAGATTTATGTTCTAGGTTCCAAGTTCAACCTATGTTCTTTCCTTAAATTAGTCACATATCGGTCATGCCCAATTTATGCACATTCATTTGATTGTCCCAAACATTTTAGTGTATGTTGATCTCTTATGAGATTGGCTCAGGCTCGTGGTAGCCTGGCTATAGAACAGAAAGAGGAAAGTGGTACAGAATAAGATAAATCAAATCAGAACAGTACAGATATAACCTCAGATTCAGGTTTAGAATTCATGTCACAATAAAAATTAACGTTTATAGCGGAGAATAACTGTACTTGCCTTGATTGGATTAAAGAAAGAACTTTAGTTGTTGTAGAATTGTTGCAGAAGCTTTTATCTCAAATTTGAATTGAATTGCTTAGGTTGATGTTGATTAGCTTCTAGTTTTGATTATAGCAGAGTAGCGACGCCATTTTTATTTTTATTAGAACAGAGGCAGAGAAGAAGCAGAATAGAATTGTGTGTAGAGGAGGCTAGGTCTTAGGATCTATTTATAGGTGTAGTTAGTTGTTTTAGGCCTTTAGATAAACCCTAAAACAGATCAAAACCGTCAGAATTCGTCACAGACAGCCCAAAAACCCATCCAGATGCACCCAGGCCGACATGGCTCGACCAGGGAGGTCGACCCCAAGGTCGACACCCAGGTCGACTCCCTAGTCGACCTGGGGGGGGGGGGGAGGTCGAACCCTAGGTCGACACCCAGGTCGACTCCCCAGTCGACCTGGTCTGGGCGGGAATTTTCCCGCCTGGCTCGTTTTCTGCATTTTTGAAATCTGTTTCGTTTTTCTGATTTTTCGTGAAACTTCTGAAGGCCGTATCTCGGTCATACTAACTCCGATTTACGAAATTTCGGACTCTATTTCGCGTATTTTTCCGAGACGAACGCAACCGCGAAACCCGTTTCCCTTAATTTTGACTTTATATTTTAACTATACTCAGATTTGTAATTCTTAAGTTCATAGAAAATACGGGGTGTTACATTCTCCCCTCCTTAAAGGATTTCGTCCCCGAAATCTTCAAGTCAAGAAGAATGTATATCCTAATCATCCAAACAACCATCTACTCAACCATCAAACACAGGCATTCATTGTCCTTAGAAATTTCTAGTGTTGTATGAACATTTGCAAAAGTGTGTGTATATGTTCCTTATCTAATGCAAAGATCAGGCGGTCTACTGATTCAGTTGACCTCCTTAATGCAAATTATGTTAGTGCCATGAGACCAATATGTATGCAATTTTCCTATTTGATACATATCATTTCTATATGAGTGCACAACCATCCACTCATATGAAACATCCATGTGTTGATTCAACCATTTTGCATCCATAAAAATTTAAAATGCTCACACATCCATATGCAGTATGAGAGTGTTTTCGAGCCGATCTAGTGCCTAGTGTGTGTATATGCGTCCACGAGCAACCACTAGCAACCACTTGCAACCATCAAACATAACATGTCTCAAACACATGTTTACACCCATTAGGATTCCTATCTATAAGTTGAACACTCGATCGATAGGATATAGTCGAGTGATGGAAGCGAGTACAGATAAAACAAAAACTTGATTCCTATCAGACATTGGTTGAGAAAATAATTCCCCTAAGTGTCAACCCCGAAGACCGAAATCAACATCAGATTGACACCCAGAGGGTTACCCTCTTTAGACAATGTCAAAACTGGAAATCTTATCAGAAGTATTCAGATATTTACAGACTACTGGTACAGATCAGGTTCCCTAATGATTCTTCGGAAGCTAAGCATTATAAAATCATATCCCACAAAAATTCAGAATATATGCGTCATATTTGACGCCTAACACAGATATCCCTCAAACCTTAACTTAAAACAGATGAGTCATACCCTTTATGGGTCTGAATCTACAGCAGAATCAGAAACAATACTAGTATTCAAGTGCAGAGTATCAAGTACAGAATCAGAAAGAGTCTTAACTCCATAACCAGATAAGAAAATTAAACCTTCTACAGAAATTTTACCTATTTCTATCCTATCCACTAGCCTTGAGAGTGTTTGGATGCCCTCCAGAAGTTGGTCCTGTCCTCTGTCCTTGCCTTCGTTTCTTCGGGCAGTCCCTAGTAAAGTGCCCCATCTCACCACAGTTGAAGCAAGCACCCTCCCCTTCCTCTTTCGATAATCCTTATTCAGATGAGTCGAGCTTCCATAAGTAAAACACTTTCCTCCTCCTTATCTTCAAACTTTCCTTCCTTCTTTTGTGTTTCCCTTTTGCCTCCATTGTGAACTAAGTCTATATGAGTTTCTCACCTTTGGGTTGTGCTCCTTAGCCAAACCTCATCATTCTCATCTTTACTATCCTTGTGTAACACGTTGACCAATCCCTCGAAAGCTGCCTCCATCGCCCGGAAAAATCCTTCAAAGCTCTAAAGAAAACTAGCCGCAGGTGAAACTATTACAGCTATCGATGGAAGTCGGGCACTACTTTGCCCTTCGACGAGGTTACCTCCCAGAAAACCGGGAGCCCCCGAGACTCAAGAAAGAAGGAAACAAGGATTCAAGCAGAGGATCAAAAGATAGATATATGGCTTAAGGGACTATGTTTTTTCAAAATAAGCTTTACTTTTGAAAATACTTCCTTTTCAAAACCTTTTTGAAAATAGTTTTCAAAAATTCTTTATCAAATCCGGTAACCTTCAGCTCTGATACCAAGTGTAGCACCCCACCTCCGTTAAGGTCACTCACAAAGGGAATGCCATAACTTTGGTGGAGCATTTGAGTAAACAGAACAGAAACTTACAAGACAGATAAAATAGTACTTGAAAAATTTTAACTTTATTACTGCGGAAACAGAAATCAATATGGTTACATCCTTTCAAATCTCAGAATTCAAGTACAAAATATCAGTCTTGTACAAAAGCCTTCAAAATGCATGGTTTAAAATCATAATCCCCATAGAACGGAAGCTATGCAGAGCCAAGCCATACTTTAAGCACTTCAAGCAAAGAGAAATCCGGATCAAGCTAAAGTATTCCCTCCTTGGATAACCTGGGGGGAAACGGAAGAAAGGAGGCGAAACAACAAGGGTCAGACAAAAAGTCTGGCAAGTTCAGTGACTTTCAGCATATGAACAGATAATAATAATTTGACATGAACATAAAACTGGATGAGAGATAACTGTAACAGGTGTAGCAGATATAACAGAAGAACAGAATGACATAAACTACTGCTTTACACTTCTCTGCACTAATACTAGTATAACAGAATTAGGTGTCACCCTAATGTCTAAACTGAAGCAGGAATGGGTACAGAATAATTTAACAGAAACAGAATGCTAATAATGGGCCTTTACTACCCGATCAGAAACAGACAGAAGCAGAAACAGATTAATCCCTAAGGAGACAGAATGTAGAATTAGGTGTACACTAGTAATGGGCCTTTACCACCCGAACAGATGGTACCACGCAGAAACAGACAGGTGTTACCACCCAACAGAAACAGACGGTACCAACCGAAACAGACAGAACTAAGTGTACCCTAAAACCCTACCCCAAGCGATCGGCTCCCTAATACATAAATATCCTGTGTCGGCCCCACAGTAGGGTGTATCACTCCCTAAAGTGACAACCAATTGGCACAGACCTATTTACAGATGTCACGGCGTCTTACATCCTCAGAGGCAGACCGGGATCCATGCACGCACATGACCCGGTTGGAACGCACCATCAACACACCTCGCCATTATCAGAATGAACCACTTATAATTAGTTCTGTAAGCGTGCCCGGACCCCACATACTGTTGGGTCAAAGTTTTGATACCAGAAAGGGTTACTGACTAATATGGGTCCCAAACAACAGATGACACAAGTAATTCCCCTCCTAACCTTATGTCCCCAGACTAACAGTTTTCAGATTAATTTGTTTACAAGTTCAGACATACAGAATTCAGATTTACTAGTTCACAGATTAAGTTAACAAGTTTTCAGACTAACAGATCAGATGTACAGATTTTTCAGATTTGTCTAACTTTGTATTGGGCCTACAGATTCATGGACGGGTTTTCTACACCTATTAATCCAGTTGATTTAACCCTATTTTCCCCCAATACATTTTAGACGTCATTCTTATCTTAGATTTGCATTAATTAATTATTCATGCCCAGACCTCTCACATTAAGTCGCTAGCTTGTGGCCGTTGGATGTGTCGGGCGGTTCCGGGCAGACATCTGCCACAAGCCAGACCTAACCTCGTGTCTTAAGCAGGTTATGACTAACTTATCACATTAGAACCTATTGTTTGTGGCCACTGGATGTGCCGGGCGGTTCCGGGTAGATTTACGTCGCAAACTCATTCTAACCTCGAGTTAGCCATATTCATCTTTGCGGCCAATTAATTAATTATTTACCGTTAATGCGCATGCCCAATATATATGCCAATTCATATTATATCAATAACAGAATGATCACATCGACTCAACTGATATAGCAGATAACAGATTTTAGCAGATTGGGTGACTTAACAGATTTAACCGATTTAGCACTTAGCAGATTTTGGCATATAACAGATTAGGCATCTCAACAGACAAATTTAACAAACTAGGCATTTCCATTTAATTAGCAGTTTAGGCCATATAACAGAACTACCAGATTAGGCAACTTAACAAATCTACAGGATCGGCATTTCAACAGATTAAGCGGATTAGCAGAGCAGATAACAGATTTAGCTGATTTGGCATCTTCAATAGACTTAGCAGATGACAGATAACAAATTAGGCATATCTACAGATTTAGTTTAGCAGATTTAGGCGATTCAACAAATTTAGCCTACACTTATATGCCAAATCATGGTCATAATTCATAATTCAACATAGGCTACAGATTTTTAGTTAAACATTGCATAGTACAGAAGAATCTCTAAAAACTCCAAATCGTATGCCTAGACTCACATAAAACAAAGGTTGAGTAGATGATCATGGGTAGACCTAACTCAATAGGTAAATTCCCAAATCATGGTATGAATTATGCCAAGTTATAGCCTTTATTGCTAATTATCCAAAAATCCATATTTAGGCGTGTTCACATTTATAGTTATCCTATTTTAATATAGTTCCTTTATGCCTAAACAACATGTTCGTTTCAGCCCAAGTCATAATGTTTCCAAGGATCTAGATCTAAGAAATGTCCTTTAGTTCAGATCTTAATATTCCAGATATTACAAGTCATATATTACCATATGATATTCCCAAACTGTCATATATGCACAGATCTAGATCTAGTTTACAACCTATGTCCTTTATTCAATTCAGTCACAGATCAGTCCAATTTATGCCATAGATTTATGTTCTAGGTTCCAAGTTCAACCTATGTTCTTTCCTTAAATTAGTCACATATCGGTCATGCCCAATTTATGCACATTCATTTGATTGTCCCAAACATTTTAGCGTATGTTGATCTCTTATGAGATTGGCTCAGGCTCGTGGTAGCCTGGCTATAGAACAGAAAGAGGAAAGAGGTACAGAATAAGATAAATCAAATCAGAACAGAACAGATATAACCTCATATTCAGGTTTAGAATTCATGTCACAATCAAAATTAACGTTTATAGCGGAGAATAACTGTACTTGCCTTGATTGGATTAAAGAAAGAACTTTAGTTGTTGCAGAATTGTTGCAGAAGCTTTTATCTCAAATTTGAATTGAATTGCTTAGGTTGATGTTGATTAGCTTCTAGTTTTGATTCTAGCAGAGTAGCGACGCCATTTTTATTTTTATTAGAACAGAGGCAGAGAAGAAGCAGAATAGAATTGTGTGTAGAGGAGGCTAGGTCTTAGGATCTATTTATAGGTGTAGTTAGTTGTTTTAGGCCTTTAGATAAACCCTAAAACAGATCAGAACCGTCAGAATTCGTCACAGATAGCCCAAAAACCCATCCAGATGCACCCAGGCTGACCTGGCTCGACCAGGGAGGTCGACCCCCAGGTCGACACCCAGGTCGACTCACCAGTCAACCTGGGGGGGGGGGGGGGAGGTCGACCCCTAGGTCGACACCCAGGTCGACTCCCCAGTCAACCTGGTCTGGGCGGGAATTTTCCCGCCTGGCTCGTTTTCTGCATTTTTGAAATCTGTTTCGTTTTTCTGATTTTTCGTGAAACTTCTGAAGGCCATATCTCGGTCATACTAACTCCGATTTACGAAATTTCGGACTCTATTTCGCGTATTTTTCCGAGACGAACGCAACCGCGAAACCCGTTTCCCTTAATTCTGATTTTATATTTTAACTATACTCAGATTTGTAATTCTTAAGTTCACAGAAAATACGGGGTGTTACAGACGTGGTGGTGTCGGATTATCGTGAAGTCAAGTAGTTGGATCGAAAATCTAAGACCTAAGTTTGAAGGGAATAGAAAACCAATGCGGCTTTGTTCTGTTAGAAGAAGAAGAAGGTGATATATTTATTTTAATTATTTAATTAAATAAATTTAAATTATTAACAACACAAATTAATTCATATCTTAGTCAAACGAATTCAGAATTGGACAATTTCAGAACCGTTGGGATCGTGAATCCGAAATCTACATTTCTGGACAAACTAAGACGAATTTGGAGCAAATTTGATTTCGAGTAGATTTCAATTCTGAATTATATAGAATTAAAAACCACTATGAGAATTCTATTTTTTTATAATTAAAATCAATTAATTAAGATTGTGTTATTACTAATACGCTGTTAAATTCTATTGGTTGTTATGCGTGATTTGATCTGGGATTGATGTTGTTATGTAGATCTATTGATTTGATGATTGTTGTGTTGAATAAAATAGTGAAACAAAAATATTATTTTTTGTTGAAATAAAATTGTTGAAACAAAATTAACCTTTTTGTTTAAATAAAATTGTCGAAGCAAAATTGTCATTTTTGTCAAAATATAATTGTTGGAACAAAATTTTCAATTTTGTCAAAATATAATTGTTGAAACAAAATTTACATTTATATCAAAATATAAATTGTTGAAACAAAATTTACATTTTTGTCAAAATATAATTTGTTGAAACAAAATGGACTTTTTTGTCAAAATAGAATAGTTGAATCAAAATTGACCTTTTTGTCAAAATAGAATAGTTGAATCAAAATTGACATTTTTGTCAAAACAGAATAGTTGAATCAAAATTGACCTTTTTGTCAAAATTGAATAGTTGAATTAAAATTGACATTTTTGTCAGAATAAAATAATTGAAACAAGAATTTACATTTTTGTCAAAATAAAACTTGTCAAACAAAAATATCATTTTTGTTGAAATTAAATAGTCAAAACAAAAATGACATTTTAATTAAATAGATTTGTGTCAAAACACAAATAACATTTTTGTTAAGAAGATTTGTGTTAAAACAAAAATAACATTTTTGTTAAATAGGTTTGTGTTACAACAAAAATATTCATTTTGTTAAAATTAGAATTGTTTACAATATGAAACATCACCTTTGCTCATTTTTTTAAAATTAGAATTGTTAACAATATGAAATATCACCTTAGTTCATTTAGTTAAAATTAGAATTGTCAACAATATGAAATATCACTTTTGTTCATTTTGTTAAAATTAGAATTGTTAACAATATGAAATATCACCTTTGTTCATTTTGTTAAAATTAGAATTGTTAACAATATGGAGTTATCGCTTTTAATCATTTTGTTGAAATAGAATTATCAACAGAAATGAATGAATCAATTTTTTCATGTTGTTAAAATAGAATTGTTAACAAAATGAAGTCATCACTTTTATTTATTTTGTTGAAATAGTGTTGTCAACAAAAAACGAATAAATCATTTTTAATCATTTTGTTGCAACAGAATTGTCAATAAAAAAGAATTAATCATTTTTAATCATTTTATTGAAATAACATTGTCAACAAAAATGAATGAATCATTTTTAATCATTTTGTTGACATAGAATTGTCAATAAAAGTGAAAGAATCATCTTTATCCATTTTGGTTGAAATAGAATGGTCGACAAATAAAAATATCAATTATTGTTAGACTTAGATTTGTATGCAAATGAAAATGACATTTTTATCGTCAAATTACACATTAGAATTTGTGTACAAACTTAAGTGACATTTTTATCGTCAAATTACACATTAGAATTTGTATACAAATTTAAGTGACATTTTTTTTTGCCAAATTATAAAATAGGATTTGTGTACAAATGAAAGTGACATTTTTATTGTCAAATTATACATTCGAATTTGTATGCAAATTAAAGAGACATTTTCATTGTTAAGTTATACATTAGAACTTGTATGCAAATTAAAGAGACATTTCCATTGTTAAGTTATACATTAGAATTTGTATGCAAATTAAAATAAACATTTTTATGTGTCATGTTATACATTGAAACTATATACAAATAAAAATATTTCTTTTTATTTGTTAAAGTATAAAATAGAAATTGCATACAAATAACGGAAATAAAAAATTATCTTTTTATTTGTCATTAGCAAAAATATCATGTAAATAAAATACATTTTGTTTGACATTATAAACATGTAGGAATGGTTATGCAAAATAAAACATTCTTTTATTTAGCATGTTTAACGCGTTAGTGAAATCGTCGAGTGATTTATATCTATATATAATTATATATATATATATATTAAAATTAAAATTAAACGAATCGCGCGTGGTAGTTCGCGTTTCGGAATCGTAATTTTAAACGATTATACCAAAAGATCCGACCGTCAGATTTTCCCAAAACTGGAACCGTTAGGTCCGCTTTGGGAAGATCTTTCCAACGGTATAAAATTAGTTAAAATCCAATGGTTAGATTTCAATAAATGCGTAAATCAAATTTGGATAAAAATAGCGCCAGGGCCTCCTATTGACCCAAAGCGTCGTTAAATTTAATTGGGTCATTTTTATATAAATAAAAATAGCGATAAATTGTTATAAAATAATATTAACGATATGAAATGATTTAAATTATATATATGCGAGAATTATTTGAAAAGGCTAGTTTAATCTTATTTCAAATAATTATATGACAATTTAAATCGAAGATATTGAAGATAGTGATTGAAGACTGAGGATCTTCACATCGAATGGGCGACTACTGATGCCCGGCATTGGGTAGCTCCCAGTAAAAGGTTAAAGTGGTAGTTGCCTGGACGTACTTGTTGATTGTCCAGATAAGCGAGCGCCTCTCTTCCGTATTGGACATACGGAACGAGGAATAAGGTGTCTCCGGTTTCGTTCAGAACTAGAACGGACTTGTAAATGGATATATGTCTGATGTTGAATTTCATTCTATATGAATTGGTTTCTATTTAATATATATCTGTTTGATGGTGGAGAGTTTATTCTCTTGCTTAACAACCTTCTCTAAGATGCACGAGCTCAGAGGTTAAATATTCATGGTTATTGATCGCATGGCGTGGATTGTCATTGTGGCATGCCAAGATGCAAATGATCAAGGCTTATTGTTGAAAAGCAGAGCCTTGTGGTTGATGATCAAAGCACAACTTTATTTAGCATAGCTTTGCGTATAGCGTTACTTCGCGAGCCTCACATCCCGGTATGAACCAGAAACGGGAGAAGGATTCAGGGAGAACATGCGTTTCTTTCTAGCTAGAAGTGATGTCATGGTATGGATCCCAGAAACTTCTACTTATGTGAATGATGGAATGAGGCTCCTCGGATTTGTGTCCCTAGTGGCTCTATATTAACGCCCCATAGGGCGGAGAAACTTATTGTTCAGGAGTTATAATCCACTAAAATATTTGTAGACCGGCCATGTGGCTCCTAGGTGCAGTTGCGGCTGAATCCTGAGGCTCGGGCTAGAGAGCCTCTAATTCGGTAAGGATGATCCCTTGCCTTGGTTCATGATGGAAATCCAGCTTCCAATACGACCCATGCGGTTTTGATTGTAAATCTATATTTGGCGACATAGTAAATGGTAGTTATGCCGTCTATGATTGATACATTATGATTGAAAATGTTTTTGAAACATATATGACTAATAATAATATCAAATCCATTTTATCGTATCAAGCATTTTTTTACCATTATAAGGTAAAAATCTATCCTCTGGTTTGCGTTGCATTGTGTTATGGGAATTGAGTCTTATAATGGTTTCATTTTTCTAAAAAGCATTGCGTTGTTTAATGATTTACTTTATTTATGCACTAGAAATCCAATAGAGTAAACCCGTTCCGTGTTAGCGGCATGGTCCTATGATTAACCTTATTATTAAATAGTTTAAGTAAGATTTCTCAAATTAGTCCCATGACTGACTCGTAGTTTGTTTCACTTTGCAAACTTGGGCGCCCTCTTTTCCACACAGGCAGCCTTGTATTCAGGTTTTAGCAGGCTCATTAGCTATGGAGCTGAAGATGGATTCTATCATTTCTATTATGTTTTTCAGACTTCATTTAGTATATTATGTTTAATTCCGCTGCAGACATTTTATACTAAGTTGAAAACTATATTTTGTACTATGTATGATCCTGTTATGCTGTGTAACTCTGATGTTGATATTATTTCCAGTGTAACTCTGATGTGCATCATCTGCTGTAATTCTATATTTTTGTTCTGTTTTTATTGTTTATGTGTTATATTCCAATGATTATCCTTGCTTTCGTACTACGGGAATTTGGGGTTATCACAGATTGTTTGGACCAGTTTATGAGAAAAATATGCTTTTATATTTAGTATTGGGTTGGGTAGAAATACTTGTATGCTAACATCTTGTCAAAAACTTCACGATTTGACTATGATATGTTTAGCGATGTGGTTGAGTTCATTTCAAATTTAATGAATGATTTTGAAATGATATTTTCTTAAGTGAAAAGAATCGTATTCCCGATTTTGGATAGGGAAAGTTTTATAAAAAATGTTTTATAAAACAGAAAGGATTTAGAGGGCTAAACCCGATATTGTGGAATGATTTCGAAATGCATTATGTGTTTGACATTGTAGTTCATTACATAACAGATTAGTTGTTATTGATGATATATCTGTTTAGTGGCGGAGAATTTATTCTCTTGCTTAACACCCTTCTTTGAGACATACGAGCTCAAAGGTTATGTGATTAATAGTGACCGATCATATGTGTGAATTGCTAAAGTACTATATTTTGGAAAGTACTTGTGAATATTATGTTGTAAAATGATTTTCCCTACTTCGGAATATGAAATGATTTGGTGTGTGGCCAAAGATTCGGGTAACCCTAGATGACTAAAAGTGTGAGGGCGGTGGATTTTCTCCGAGGGCATGGGAGATGCATCGTTTGTCTAGCCTGCTCCATAGTGGGAGGTGCACATATATATATACATATACATATACATATATATATATATATTGTTAGAAAGGCGCGTACAGCCTTGACTGAGGGTCGTGCCCGATATTTGGTTGTATACTTGTTTGTATGCATTGTTATATTTCGGAATTCATATTTCCAAATGTTTTGGTTTGAGATCCCGAAGTGAAATCTACTTTGATACAAAGCTAGATATGTATTTCAAATGATTTTAAATAAGAAATCGGGAAATAAAGTCCAAAGGAATAATTCCTGTAAAGTGAATTGGATTTAGAAAAATCTAAATTTCGGATTAAGCCTAAATGGGTAGATTGGGGAATTGCATGTTGTGTGATGCATTGTAGATCCATATGACTATTATTCGTTATTGTTTATCCACTGGTATTCATTGGGGTGAACCCCTTCCGTGACATGCGGTGTGGTCCCGTGATTTACCCTATTTTAAAGTAAAAGTTTAATAACTATTTTTGAGTTCTCACACCAGTCACACATTTTTGCACGACTCACACTAGTCACATATATTTTTGCACGGCAATCCAATGACATGTGGCGTTGACACATTTTTTGGTCAAAGCAGTCACACATCAAGTTCATGGCTAAGGATGCACTCAAATCTCAAGAACGTCATCAGAAAGCACAAGGCGATTTGCTCAAAGTCGCAACTCATTCAGAATCAAATTAAAGGATACTTCATTCTTGGAATCAGCATCGACTCAGTTCCCGTGTGGTAGACGCGTTTCGATCACTCAAAAAGGCTTGATCACCTCATGTCGATCACTTAACAACACTTGAATGGTTCGGCATCACAAAATCAAGTGATTGATACATCTCGATTAGGCAAATTCACATGCGTACACTAGCCCCGGTTTCGCTCCAAACTTTGCACGACTTTAAGATCATTTGTATCCCCTTGGGACATGAATATACGTTTTTGCATCCCTACAAGATACAAAAAACGTATTTTGTATCCCTTAAGGGGGTACAGGGTGCATCGCCTTCAGCGAACTCGGAGCAGCGGAGCATGTTGGCAAGCAAACATCTCTGTATCTCATCCCACGACAGGATGCGAAATTCACATCCCACCACGGGATGTGAATCCTACATCCCATCTGGGGTTACGTATTTTGCATCCCACCACGGGATGTGAATTATGTATCCCACCACAGGATTTGAATTTTGCATCCAATCCGGGGATGCGAAATTCACATCTCACCATGGGATATGAATCCTACATCCCATCTAGGGATGCGAAATTTATATCCCCCCACGGGATACAAATTTTTTTTCCCATCACAAGATTTAAAATTCATATATCACTTGAGATGCAAATTTCTAATCACTTGCCAGGGTAAGTGTTAAACCTCGCCCTATTTTGCTTGATCGACACACGTAGATCGGTACTTTTCAACGTGCAAACCGGGATGCGAAATTTTCTAAAGCAATATGTTTTTTTGGATAAGTTTTCGGGATACGAAATTCAGGATGATGCCTCCAAAACTAACATATAAATACCCCATGCTTGGCATTTAAAGGATATTTTTAAACTTTGCCTACACATTGGCATACGGGATCGGAGCTCTCAGGCACCATTAACGGTTACCATCATCATCTTCATGACTTTGGACATCTCCATGGATTTGTAGACACTACATAAACATTTATGTACAAATTTTGGACATTCAATTGGACTTTTGGCATGCTTTTGGACATATTTTGACACTTTTGGACATTGAAGCTATTCCTTGGACACTGACTCACACTTTGACTCAATGAAAAAGAAGAATGGTATTTCGGTCAAAGTTTAGAATTAACAAGCTATATGTTGTTCTATTATACAACTTTGAACACACAAATTGTCTGAACTTGTACAAATTTGGTAATCGACAAATATATGATGAATGATTATTATGAAGTGGATGTAGGCGTTTGTGCCGAACCACTACAAAAAATTGTGCATTCTCTTTACATTTATCGCACTCAAGATATTCGGATTATAAATTTACAACTAAACATACCCTTGGGCGTTGGCACTTGCAAAAAACCAACTTCCCATTTAAGATTTTGGCACGCCAGGTGGGGGCGCACAACTTCGACTTTTGTTGTTGGTTTATATCTCGGCTTTGCTTGGAATTCACTCGGATTCCACCAAGGTTAAAAGGAAACAGTTAGTTGGCTCAGAAGGAGCACTTATGGAGGAAAGTCGGAAAATTTCTTTAATTGGACACCCCTCAAACTACGTTACTCGCGACGACATCGACGGAGTCGTCAAAGATTTAACAAAGGATCTTGCTTCTCGCTTGGAACAACAGGAAGAGCATTTCCGTCGACACGAAGCCACTATGAACACTCTTCTTGCTCGACTCGAAGGATTTACGAGGTAGTCGAGCCAAGGTAACACGGTTGAAATAAGTGCTAGTGTTCCACAGGGATTAGCTCGGAACTTGTGGCAATTCCCAAAGAATAACATCATGTCGACACCAATCCGCAGACATCTACCGGATCGGCTAGGCTCCGAGGAATCACCCCTAATCTCGCACAAGGTTCAGCTCAGGTTGTGCTTAATCAGGTCTCACGATCAGGTATTGGAAATATCACTTAGGCGTTGATATGTGTAATAGCCCGCATTTTACGTGTCGGGAGATCGTAAAATACTTTTTATTGTATTCCCTGAGGGTTGGATCATTCTCATCCTTCAATATGTTGCTTATGGGGATGTGAGACATGTCCATAATTTTTACCGATTTTGTTTATGACCATTTTGCCCCTATCAGTCTTGTATAGGGAATAACTTTTGACTCAGGTCGAATTAGAGGGTGAGACCTATGCCATTGGAAAGGAATTGATGATTGCCTTTCAGCGGAGTGGTTACATTAAAGATTCGGCTCAGCGGTTTGGGAGAAATTGTTTTTTAAGTTTTTTTCAGTTGGTTGTCCATGTTTTTGGAGTCCAATGGGCTGAATTGGGGAAAGCTCAATAGTGGGCTGATGGAAGGGTATAAATAGGGGGTGAGGGATATATGAAATAGTTTAGTTTCTCATTCTCCCATTTGGTGCCTTATGCTCCTCCTACATCAATTTTCGCTTGTTTTGGAGAATTGGTGAGTGGTTTACATCTCTCACATGGATTCAATGAAGTGTATGAGTGTTTGATTATGTTTTTCATCAAGTTTAAGTGTTTAACCATAGATCTATGCCATATTTAGTCCATTTTCATATGAAACACTATATGATCTCATTTAGCATGTTTAAATCATTGATTCCATGTTATTCCATATGATTATGCAAGTTAGATCTTTAGTTTTGTTTTCATGTTCATTCATTATGGATTTTGAAGTGATTGTGTATGATTTGGGTGAAAACTATTATTTTCATGTTGTTAGCGGATTCACGCCGTATTTTGATCATATTTGATGGATTCGAAAAGTTGGTTTCGTCGAATTTATCGTTTGGCGAAGTTTTGGTGGAAATCGGAGTGGGAATGGTAAAGAGTAGGTTTTGGGTCGTTCGCCCATGGTGTGTTTTCTTGGAGAACAAGACAGACTCAAAAATCGGTTGCACGTAGTAGGAGAGATCAGGGTCGGTCGTGCAAGTAGAAAAAGGCCTGGGGTTTTGCCTTTAGGAAGCAGGTGATCGGTCGCTCCTGGAGTTGGGTCGGTCGTGCATTCCTAGATGGTTGTTTGGTTCGAGCGAGCTTGGGTGGCGGGTTTGAGCGAGCCTATGGTTGAATTAATCTGGTCGGTCGGTCATCTAATGGTCGTACATGGATGAGCTGGTCGGTCATACATGTTTTAAAGCATAGATGTATGGTCCAACTAAAAGTGGTCGGTCGAGCCAAGAAGTATGGTCGGTCGCACCATGTTGGGTCGGTCGATCGTACAAGACGGGGTCGGTCGCACAGGGTCATTTTCTGGAAAAGTACGTTTTTTGGGTACGACTCGGATTTGAGCGAGAACGCCTGGAAAAAAAATCGGGGGCGATGCCTCTGAACCCGTGCTGCAGCGCAGTGGTGTGGTAACTTCGAAGTGAATTCCATGGGGAATGACGGAGTGAGGTGATTTGTTCATCGGATGTGATGAATGTGGAAACGACTCAAGGATGTATTGAGTTTGTGAGAAGTGATTGCTCTAAAGTGTTCTGAGCCAATAAATAGTCGTAATTGATAACAACTAGGGATGAGAAGGCCTAGGAAGTTCCATTGTCGTAGGTTCTAGCGGACTTAAAGCAGGGGTACGATTGATGACAAACTGTAGGTCGAGTGCCATGGGCGTCCTGTATGGCCTAGACACGTGTTGAGGATAGCGTGTACCACGTGTTGTGTATAGCGTGTGGGGTTTTGCTAGAACCGGGGTGTCGTGTGTAGTCCTTAACAATTGATGGCAAGTTGTTAGCAAGTCATATGATAACGAGAGTTCCAAAGCAAGGTTGGCAGTGATAGCCAGAGCCTGTCATGGATGTTTGAATGCTTGTTGTACTAATGGCTGAGTTGCTATTGCTATGTGTGAACGATTGTTTTGGTTGCCATGGATAAATTGTTATTCGTTTAGATGCATGGATCGTAAAGCCCATCACTGTTAGGTGTGGGGAAGGCAAGTGTAAGTTCTTCTCTGGAGCTGGGTAGATTAGTCATTTATTTACCCATTCTCATATACTTTATTGATGAAATTTGTTAGTTGTTTTACCGCTCACTAAGACTATCGTCTGACTCAAGGTTTTATGTTTCCTCTTATTACCTTGGGCTGTTCATCCGGTTGTGGATGGGAAGACTGAGTAGCAGGTGATAGGTTATGCTTTAGTGAGGACGATGATGTTGATCGATGGCGAGCAGGAGGCTCACGTACCATTTTATTACTATCTAGTGTTTGTTTCTGATGTTTGTTACTTCTCTGAGTGTTGTAGTGAGGCAACACTATTGTTGTTATCCACGTGTATGGGAATTACTTTCTAGTTGTCGTGAAAGTTTAGTGTTTTCTGCTTCACTATCACTACCTGTTGTATATGTTATATTATATTTTATCCTTGCACTGTGAGTTTACGACAGGTCCCACTTATATATCATATCTTGATGATCATCCATAGCTACCTGACACACCCTTCAGCGCATTATTCCTCTCATGTAGTGTGAGGGTTGTGGGCGGTTGTCACAATATATGCAGCTTTGGATGCAAGAACTCCCGTAGTTTCGAATGTTGGATTTGTTCCCATCGAGGCACCTCAAATTAGGATCGAGCCAGACTTTTTTCTTGGTGCTCGATAGTTCGCTAATTTTGGACTTGACGCTAGGGGTACTGTCATCAACTTACATAATTTGAATCAGTTTCTTGTTATGGGCAGTAAAAGTCAAGTCGCCGACGTTATTCGACGCTATGCTCAGGGAGGGGTTCCCCATGCAAGCATGGACTGTGTCACTCGCAGCCCCTTCTCTTAAGACATCAGGAATTATCAAAACCCACTAGACTTCAAATTGTCGGTGTTAGAATCTTTTGATGGTAGAAATGATCCTATAATTCATCTTATGCATTACATGTGCCATATGGAAGTGCTTTCAACTACGGATAGTGTGATGGCAAAGTGCTTTCCACTATATCTCACAAACATTGATGCTTTGTGGTTCAGGCAGTTGGAACCCGAATCTACTAACAGTAGGAACGCCTTGGTTGGAAATTTTGTTGAATACTTTAGAGTTCACATAGCCCAACCAAGGAACATCATGACTCTGACATCAGTTAGGCAGAGGTTGGGTGAAACTCTACACAAATTTCTTGAAAGATACAACGTGATGTGGCCTCTGTCGATAGGCTGGATCTGTCCATGGTTCTAACGGCCACCTTCTCCAGCATTCTTGACAAAACAAACTTCAAAATCTGATTGTGATGGGAGCCACCAAGGAATCTCGTTTAACTCTACTTCGAGGCAGAAAGATTTCTCAAGTAGGAAAATTCCCATAATGAAAAACCAGCGCATCAAATTAACTCTACAGAAGGAGCAAGGCCAGCTGTGGTCGAAAAAGGAAAGGGTAAATCTTGGGACAATTGGAGCATAGGGCCTTACATCAAGCCAAAGTTCCCAGCATACACTGAACTCACTCGTGGCTTGAAAAGGATTTATCTTGACATTCACGAAACTGCACCTTTCCAGAAGCCTTCAACGAGGGACCCAACTTCGAAACAAACAAGCTTTAACAAGCATTGTTTATTCCATGAACTATCATGTCATGACACCAACCATTGCAGATAGTTCCATATCGAAGCACGTGTTTTGTGTAGCGAGCTACTATAGTACATCAGGAATCCTAGAACAATAACGCCACATGCTCAACCTCCTACGACATCTCAGGATAGAGGCAGGAGTAGATGCCCTCAAAGCATTATAATCAACTGATCCATCCTACGTATCCTCTTTTCTTTCCGTACTCTGGTCCATTACTTACGTTTATTCTTGTTGTTGGTGAATTCTTGCCTTTTTTTCATTTTACCTACTTGTAATCAAAGCGGCAACGTCGGCCTACACATGCACGAAATCGACTTATGGTTTCCAATCATGCTCTGGGTTGGGCTATCGACTGTTGTACTTCTGTGATGTCAATAAAATTAGGACTCCGGTCCACACTTGGTCCACCAAGTATAAAAAAGGGCTTCGGCTTCACACTTGGTCCGCCAAGTATAAAAAAGAGCTTCGGCTCCACACTTGGTCCGCCAAGTATAAAAAAGGGCTTCGGCTCCACACTCGATCAGTCGAGTATAAAATTCGGGCTCTGGATCCACACTCGATTAGTCGAGTATAATTTTTGGGTTTCGGCTCCATACTCGATCAATCAAGTATAAAATTTGGGCTCAGGCTCCACACTTGGTCCGCCAAGTATAAAATTAGGACTTTGATCCCCACTTAATCTGTCAAATGTGAAATTAGAACTCTGGTCCCGCATTTGGTCAATCCCTCATAAAGAACTTCGATTTGCAACTTTGGACTTTGGTCTATGACTCTCCGAAAACTTGGGCAATTGGGTGTTAAGATTCTTCAAATGGGTTCACCAAGCATAAAAGCTTCCCGACTCAGTCCGCCAAGTATGGAAGTCCCTTATTTTAACCCTCTTAGTGGGGGAATCTTAACAACCCAACCCGTCGAGTACATAATATCACATAATTTGGCCTGCCAAGTGCTAAACCCTTCTTTGTAGGTACCTACTTGCTTCGGCAGGACCCAACAAGCCCGCAGTTTCGAATTCTATGGATCTTATGCATTTCAGATTCAATAAACTGTCAAAATACAATCTCAGCGACCGTCAGGTTTTTAATCTACCACGGTCTCAGCGATCATTGGACTTCTATTTCTAATACGATCTCAGTGATCGTCGAGGCTCTATCTTATTACGATCTCGGTGATCGTCGAATATATATTCTAATACGATCTCAGTGATCGTCGGACTTCTATTTTAATGTGATCTTAGTGATCATCAAAGTTCTTTTCTATTATGACCTCAGCGATCATCAAAGTTCTTTTCTATTACGACTTCAGTGATCGTGGACTTCTTCCAGATCTTAGCTCACAGATTTATAGGTTTTCGAACCACTCGCAAAACACATCTTCCTTCACTAAAGAAAGACACGTTTTGAGGGGCAAAGTGTTGACACGATTTTTGGTTAAAGCAGTCATACGTCAAGTTTGAGGCTAATGATGCGCTCAAATCTCGAGAACGTCATCAGAAAACAAAATGTGAGTTGGTCGAAGTTGCGACTCATTCAAAATCGAATTACAACATACTTGATTCTTGGAATCAGCAGTGACTCAGTCGCGTGTGGCAGACACGTGTCGATCCCTCAAAAAGGATTGAACACCTCATGCCGATCACTTAACATTGCTTGCGCAAACCCAACAGCATAGGATCACCCAAAAATGAAAAAACATGATTTGGCATCGTGAAATCACGTGATCGACATGTCTCGATTGGGCAAATTCTCATGCGCACAGTGGCCCCTACTTCGCTCCAAACTCGACATGACTTTAGGATCATTCGTATCCCATAGGGACACGAATATACACTTTTCACATCCCGATTTAGTATCCCTTCAGGGGATACAGGGTGCATCGCCTTTGGCGAACTCGAAGCAGCGGATCACGTTGGAGCGGTGGAAAGCGAACATCCCTGTATCGCATAAAACCATGGGATGCGACCAAAGGATGCGAATTCTGCTTCCCATCCGGGGAAGCGAAATGTGAATTCTGCATACCATCTGAGGATGCGAAATTTGCATCCCACCACAGGATGTGAATTCTTCATCCCGCCACGGGATGTGAATCCTGCATCCCACCTAAGGATGTGAAATTCGCATTCCCTTTCAGGGTACGAAATTCGTATCTTTCTGGGGATGCGGATTTCTGATCCCTTGCCACGGCAAGCGTTAAACCTCATCCTATTTTTCTTGATCGACACACGATCACTACTTTTCAATGTGCCAATACGGGTACGTACTGCCGACATTTCAGTTCTTGCAATTCTGTGCATCCAAAAAGACTTATTCTTATCTGCATATTAGTGTTTCTGAATTTAGTAAGGCTACGACACCTGATATTCTAGTACAAAAAATGTTGCAAAACTGATCTCATGGTTTCTAGTAATGATTCAAAATCAATGCTTACGGTGAATTCATGTAAAAGTTGCTCTTTCCCTTTGGGTTTAATCTAGTGGAACAATAATCATATTGTTATAAAATGATAAAATTTCTTTATTAATCTATTTTACTATAAATTCAAGCAAAAACTTCTATAAACCGAACATCAAACAAAAATAAGTTTAGAATATTTCGGAAGCAAAACCATTTTCATTAGTTATAAGATATATCAAATGTATTATTTAACAACCCCATATCATAATGCAAAATGAATCACTGGATATTATTCAGAATCTGAATCTCTAAAAATAATAAACCTATCAAAGACTCAACAAACAATGAAAAAAAATCAAATATAAAGAAACAAATAATCATAATCCACTAGAGTATGGTATGCCAGTCTGAGGCAACCAAATATTACCCAAAATAAAACTACCTACCGTGAAATTATTAGCATCCCCACTACTAATCGACTTACTGTAACCAGGCTAAGTAACTCTATTGCTCGTATCCGACCTAGGCCCAGTATTACTATACTCCGTGTAATACAATGTGCTCAAACCAACATCTCCATTCATTGGCATCCACCCTTTCGGATCAATCAAACTACCCAAACTCGATTCCATTATCAATGTTCTCGAATACACTTGCCATGGCTTACCCAAATATGTTTTCGTCGTCCCTAAATTCTCAGTAGGAGCGATGTTATAGTTTTGTATAGAATTGCCCGTGCTTTGGTTCGGATCAGATCAACCTTGAGCTGTAATAACATTGGTTTGCCCATATATTGGAAGTCTAGCATATATATTACAGTTTTAAAAGACCATTGTTGCGTTTCCAAATATGAAGTCCACTGTCCCATATATGTTGCATTCTTTATAGAACTGCCTCATTGCATGTGTTAAAAGAGTATCCTAATACCCTTCAAAGCTGCACTTGTAGAATGTAGATAAGTCTGCTACATTTTCCACTGCTTCTGCTTGGTTTTTCACTGCTCCTACCGTGTTCTGAAACGTCGCGTCTATCACTACAAATCCTTGCCCTACAACAGTTGTAATGTATATATATTTTTTTTGTTTTAATTAAAAAATGCTAGACTAAGTAACATGTACAAAGTAGTGAAAATTGAGGCTAGTTTGATTATTACAGAATGTAGCACAGTTGAAAGTTGTCCATCTATCCACAACTTTGTGATTGCCTGTGATTATAGTGTGATTAATGCCGTCTCCGATGATCATGATGTATTTTTTATATGATTCTATCAAGACATATTCTTTGTATACTACTGCACGAACCCGTATTAAGTAATACCCATTTGCACTATTGGTGTTATTTGGTGCATTATTTAGTGATGCGGCTATTGTGGTGAAGTTACCGGGCCCATCATTACTCACCTCCACCATTTTCGACACCAAAACTGAAGGATACTGCTAAAGTTTCCTGCTACCAGTTATTTCAAATGCTTGACGGTTTGTTTTTGACATTTTTAGAGGCAATTCTCCGTTAGGCCAATTTTTGCATGGTGAAATAGCATCAGTTTTCTTCCTTTGTTTGAGTTGATGTTGTTTCTAGGACTTGATGAAGAACCTGCATTGGTCCATGCATAAGAAAGCTAGCGATACACTACCCATCTTTTTCCCTGCACAATGAAAATAATCATAATAAGCTTTTAAAACCCATTGTAAAACAAGTCCATGATAATTTCTTGAACAGAAAATTACCATTTGATAAAGAAACATTGAATTCATTCTTGATATCTGATGGTGCCATCATATCTAACCCTTCTTTACAAGTTTCTTAATCAGTTAGTACAGCATCAAGCAATGTTTTCAAATTATCATCCTTAAAAACATCAAGAATGGCATTTACAGAACTAAAAGATGAGCTCATAGAAGATAGAAATTCAACATTACGACCTAATAACTGTATGCAATCCTGTAGTGCCATAACTAGAGATTCTGATAGTGCATAAAAGCTCTTATTTAAATGTCTGTTTACAGAGTCGAGCTGTTTCTTTGATTCAGAAAGGGATTAAGATATGGAGAAATGACCGAAAGAGTAAAGGGATTGAGAGCCTTGAAAGGAGAGGAACTACTTGCAAAATGCAGTATCAAAAATGTAATTACATGCATCTTCAGGGGTGATTAAGGATGAATGTGAAACATTTGCTGAAATTACTGCCTATAGAAATGATTAGGGATGAGGTTAAAAGCCATACAATACTCTCTGAATGAATGCCATACAATACTCTCTGAGTGATTTTCTGGCAAGGCAGTTAATTGGTTTTGTTGATTTCTTAAGTTGATTTCTTAATGATTGATACTGAAATATTCAAGAATGCAGTGTAAATGATCAGATTGCAACTTAATTCGAAAGAATTTTAGGCATGACACTGATGATTTGCACAATATTCACTCTCAATGATGAGTGAAAACTCAGATGAAAGAATACCCAAATGATGATGTTTTTCTGATGGGTAAAAACACCACTTTTGATTTGAGAATGTCGTTAGGCTAGGTTCACTTCTCTGATATCAAATTAAGATTGATGTAAACTAAGGTCTGATATTTTAATAGAGATGAAACTGATGAGAAGTGAAGTGGAGAAATAATATTGTAAGAGAATTCTGAATAACAATAATGTTATAGTGGTTTACATGGTTATACGCAGCCGAGAGATACAAAGAAAAATATATAATGGGCTTTGACTCAAAATACAAGCGGTAAGACCCACATAACATTAGTAATATGATAAGTTTGGCTCACATCCCTAATATGTTTCAAAATTCACGTATATCCAGTCAAACTTTTCATATAAATTAGGTCCCTATTTTTCGAAAAAATCATAAAAGAATAGCGTAAAAAGAAAAAAAATAACGTAAATTCATAATTGAATGCAACAACTAATCATCATCAAATTCAGGTGTTAAAACCACCAAAAAACGCATTAAAACAAAAAACATGAAACTGCAGTATTATGCACCAAAAGATGCACTTATTTGTAAATAGTTGCAAATATTTATGCATATATTTCAGTTTTGCACCAACCTTCAGCATTTATGCAGTTAAACTGCAATATATGCATTGTTTTATGCATATATTCAATTCTGTCCTGTTTTAACAATTTTTAAACATTGTTCCATACATTTCTGCATTTATACAAAATAAATACATACATTCATGCACATATCCATAAGCCTTCATCCTTTATTGCATATATGTATGCATATATACGGAATAAATGCATACATGTATGCAACTATTCGTAACACATGCAGTTTAGTTCAACCATATATGCATACATATATTCAACTATTGTCAATATATGCATATATTGGTCCAAATTTTCAACATAAAACACTGGATGAATATATGCATACGTGTATGCATATATTCAATATAAATGTATAGATGTATGCAACTTTTTTTCCGATTGCTTTTAGGAATATTTACGATTTTTTATTTTATTTTTATATATAACAGCGCATTTTTCCTTTAGAAAACACACAAGATCCAAAAATAAGGACCCGCTTTGAGTTATAAACTTAGGGTGGATGCCGATTGTATTTTGAAACCTTTTAGAGATGTGTCCCTTATTTCACTAAGTAATATGAAGAACAGGTTGAGCTGGCAGTATGCTCTCATTTTCTAATAAGAACAACCACTTGTTAGTACAAGCCTAAACAACCCTTCCCCCCCCCCCCCCCCCCCACACACACACAGAGAGAAAGATAATGTGCACACTTTTCATAATGTACATGACATGCTGTATACTCTCATTTTGATTTGTAGCATGCCTATGGAGTGTCGGCCTCTGATAGCCACTAGTTTACAGTGAACTTTATAGTATCTATATAGACTACGGTAATGCAAAAAGTATAAGGGTAAAAATGTAATTCTTCTTGTGCTATTTTGAATATTCTATTTATTGTATACACTATTATAACAGTGTATTGTGTTATATATATAGTTTCACGAATTCTTAGAGGATGAGAATCCTAAACATCATTTAAAGTACTTGCGCATTTCATTTGAACAGTTCACTTGAATTGATTTACTTTCATGAGAATGTTTGTCCTAACTCGAATGCTTTGTTTTACTTTACGCTTAGATCAGACCAAGTATTGCATTATGAGATTGGACCTTTTGAAGCTGGGGACTTTTTGAAGACCTCATATATATCTACTTGCTTCATTTATTTCCTTGTATATTGTAGATTTATTGTAAACGTATTTGCTATTGTAACTCTAATAATATGTATATGTTTTGCGCTTTTGTATTTCGTAGTTTCATGAACCACTATTGTATTAATCTATTTCGCTAATATTTGTAATTCCATGATAATTTTATATTTAACTCCATAGCAATGACAGTATGTTGTTTTGAACAATCTGAACTGATTTTATCATCGATTTGAATGCTTCGAAAGGACAAATTACATACACATTGATTGTGATTAATTGACTTGCATGTAAAGTCGGTGAATCGGTATCTTTCAATGAAGTGAGTGGAAGAATGACTAGACTTTGATATGACAAAATCATGATTGAAATAGATGCAGAGAATGAACTACAGCTTACCATTTTTTATTGAGAAGAGAATAACATATCAACTGTTCAAAACATATATGACTGGAAACCGCTTATATGCACACATCGTGAAATCTTTGGTCAATCCACGGAGATATGTTCAAAAAGCAACAACACAGCCAGCCCTACTGAAAAGAATGAAGTTTCAGGCTTCAAGTGTCAATAGATTTGAATCTCTCTCAACACATGCAACTAGCAGTAATGCATTAAATGATACATCACATAACAACAATTTGAGTGTTTTGCCTTTCTCTGATCCAAACTTCAATCACCACTCTAGAATTACACTGAAATACACATGGATTGAGGATTGTTTTAGCCAGGATTATATGATTTTTCTTTTTTCAAGCATGATTCATATATTTAGCATAGCCTTAGGCAAATATGAGTACTTATTTGAATTACAATTTGTTGGCAAGTGTAACAACCCGAATTTTAACAACGTGTTAAGACAAGAATCAAGGCAGAATTAAATTATAAAATCTGAATCAGGATAAACGGGTTGCGCCATTGCGTTCGTCTCGGAAAAATACGCGAAATAGAGTCCGAAATTTCGTAAATCGGAGTCCGTATGACCTAGTTAAGGCCCAACGAAGTTTCATGAAAATTCAAATCCGAAAACAGATTTGAAATTCAGCCTAGAAAGAGAAGGCGGGAAAATTCCCGCCAGACACACAGGGTGTCGACCCCTGGGTCGACCCCCCCCCCCCTCCAGGGGGTCGACATGGGTGTCGACCCCCCTGTAGAACCCCGACCTGGTGCACCTGCTTGTCATGTTGGCTCGGTTTTGGAGGCTTGTGACGATTTTTGAGGGTTCAGATCTATCCTAGGGTTTATCCTACGGCCTAAACTACTCCTAATCTCTATAAAAAAAGACCCCTAAGCCTACCCTAAACCCTCACAAATCACTAATGCCACGAAGTGCTGTCCAAATGCCGAGTGATCATGGCCTCCAATTCCTAGAGACTATGCATTCAAATCGGATTCAAATCAAAAGGTGCAAGCTTGCTACACCAAATCGAGGCCAAATCAACGTTGCTACGACGGTTTCATGACGGTTCTTCTTCAAAGGAGCCACCTTTCTTCGTCAAGACGATTCATGCTAATTCGCTAAGCCACGCTATGTAAGTTCTAGCTACTTCTAGATCTAAACGGTAGTTTTAATGATGGCATGGAATAAAACGAGATTAAACTAAGTATGCTAGCCTATACGAACCTTGTCATGCCTCTTTTGCTTGAACCTATGACTTTTGGCTATGCTTAGTGACTAAATCATGCTATTCATGTTATGATTAACCTAGTTTATCTTGCAAGTTTGAATCTTTATCTATGGAATGCTAGCATGAACCTTTGGGAACCATTTGACTTGTGAAACATTGGCAAAGACTTGACTTTGGGGCTTATGCATGTAAATGAACAAAAAAAGCCCTTATGATGTTATGCATAATTTATGGCCAAATCCCGTTATGATACTATGCATGTTTGTGGCCAAAAACCCCTTATGATGCTATGCATGTTTTGAGGCCAAATCCCGCTATGATATTATGCATGTTTGTGGCCAATCCCTTCTTGGCATCGTGCATGTTTTGAGGCCATTATGTAGCATAGTATCCTTACTATGTGGACTCGCTTTTACTTGGGTTGGAAACACGATTTGGGTAGGATAGACGAGCATGATTATGACACGAAAATTTGATATGAGATTCCATGAAAATATGACACTCATGATACACCTAAATGGGGACATGACATGTGGGGTAAACATGGGACTTGAAACTAGACACGGGGGTTGTAAGTGTAATATGACACTAGACCAAACATGAAAGTGGCCAACTCGAGGTTGGGTGAGTTTGTAGCATAAATCTACCCGGACCCGCCCGGCTTAACTAGTGGTTACAAACAATAGGATCCAATGTGAGAAGTTGGTCATGTCGCGCTTAAGACCCGAGGTTAGACTAGGTTGTGATGTAAAACTACCCGGACCCGCCCGGCTTAACTAGTAACCACAACAAGGTCTAATGTGAGAGGTTGAGAGTGCATTAATTAAATTAATGCCACATGATAAGGTTAAGTAAATTTGACTAATGACACTTAACCGATATGACACGAATGGGTAGGTTAAGTGGGACCGGGCTTGATTTCTTAATGACACTTAACCATACAAGACAATTAGGGGATGGGGTCAAGTAATTTACGCTTAACTAATCCGAGTTGGTAATTAGATGGGGTTAAGTAATTTACGCTTAACTAATCCGACTTGGTAATTAGATGGGGTTAAGTAATTTACACTTAACTAATCCGACTTGGTAATTAGATGGGGTTAAGTAATTTACACTTAACTAATCCGACCTGGTAATTAGATGGGGTTAAGTAATTTACACTTAACTAATCCGACTTGGTAATTTAATGGGGTTAAGTAACTTATACTTAACCAATTATACATGATGATTTTATGAGGTTAAGTAACCTACACTTAACCAATCTAATATGTGGACCTGGTAGGGTTAAGTCACAAGACCTTTTAAATTAGGCTTAACCATTGAAATACGACTAGTGGATGGGGTTAAGTTAACCTATACTTAACCAATCCGACTCGATAACCTGATGGGATTAAGATAATCTATGCTTAATCAATCTAACATGATAATCTGATAGGGTTAAGACAAATAAATACTTAACCAATTTGACTTGATAGGGTTAAGTCATGAGCTTCTTGGTATACTTAACCAACTTGTAGGGCTAAACCTTGAACTTAAATACTTAGCCAATCTTGACATGATTCGTAGGCGGGCTAAGTCATGAACCGGAATAACAACACTTAACCCAATAGACAAAACCCTAGTGAGAGGAACTAGGTAGAAAATCGTGGTTAATCAAGGGTAACGGGGAAAAGAAGCTAAGTGGTAAACCTTAGTTAAGTATAACTAAGTAATAATTCTTAGCCAAGGACATGGGACTAGTTCATGAATGGATGAGTAACCCGATATGGTAGGTCATTGCTTAAACACACGAGGAGGAGCAAATTATCCGACTTGGATAAGGGCTCCAAAGAACTGGGTGACGAAGCGGTAGCTTCGGGGGACGTGAGGGTACTCTTGGTATCCCTCTGTGAGGAGGCAGGTGGTCCATGAAACCCGGCCTCACAGGGGTTAAGGTCTGCGGTAGAAGAGCCAAGAGTATGCCTTGGTTGTTATACGAGCAACCTAAAGACTGGGATGGATTAGCATGGAGTCGACGATACTTGATTTTGCCCTGGATAGCACGTCGCCGACTACCTACCATCTTTAGTCAATCGTGTACGAACGGAAAGGCAGAGAACTCCCAATAGACCATGTTCTTGCTATCAAGTCATGGGTGAGGTTGGCCCATTGGAAAGTGGGGCTATAGTGGGGCCGGGATGTAGTTCTCATACGTGATTTTTCTTGGATTGCCTTTCAGTAGTTGAGGGAGGGGTCACGTGGGACCATAGTCACGGATACAAAAACAAACCTTGATATCTGCATCAGCAGACGACTTAAAGCTCCCGACCGAGTTCCGTATTTCTCGATTTGCCCTGGCACGGAACTCGGATGGCACATTGGGATACATATGCGTCTAGACATGGAAAACAGTTCACGATACATACATGGGATAAAAGGGCGCGGTTGACGGGTGGCATAATCCCTAGTGGTCCTAGGTGGCCAAAACCCAAACTGAGACACGGAAACGTTCATTAGGTAGCATAATCCCTAGTGGTCCTAGGTGGCATAAATCCTAAGTGAACACGCGATAGTTCATGGTAAGAAAACATAACTTGATCAAGGGTAGTAGTCCAAAATAACCTCAAGGATAAAACGTTTACATGGGAAAGCCCGTATGGCCTACGGCAAAGGACTGAACTTATACATGGAAAGAAACATATGAGTTGGGAAAACCTATATATGCTATATATATATATATATTAGGTTGACATGGACCATTACATGACATTGGGCAAGGGACATTCATAGTTGACACATGACGCGGGTTGGGATACTAGTACGAGAGGTGCAGAGCAAATATACATGACAAATACCTTGGGATGTTGTACATGATAGATACCGTGGGATGATATACATGATAGATACCTTGGGATAGTATACTTGATAGAAACCTGATGATGTGACACCTTGATTTATCTTGACACCGTAGTTTATCATGACACCTTAGTTTACCTTGCTGCAGTAGTTCATCCAGTTATCTTGGTTTAGCTTATCTATCTTGTCGTCATCCTTAAGTTTACTTTCAGTTTATGCATGTCATGTTACCTTTACCTGTTTTTATACTGGAAGTAGATAGGACTTACCAGTCTTTATGACTGACCCCGTTTTCTTTCGCCTCTTTGTCTTCCGTTCCCCCCCCCCCAGGTTTCAGGGAGGAAACACTGTTATCTAGTTCGGACTTCTTCTGCCTGAAGATCATCACGCATGGCTTGGACTTTTCTTGACTATGGCTACTTTACTGTTTTACATGGGGAATAATTTATGAAATGGTTTTATGCTTCTTTACTATTGCAAGACAGGTTTTGATGTATTCTGATGTAAAAGGCTTTAGACCTTATTTTATAAGGTAATGAAATTTGTTTTACTTCCGCTGTTTTATATATGTTCTGTCTTGTAATATTTCTGTGCATGTTTACCTCGATAATGCTTCACCAAACCTAGTGCATTCCCTTTGTGAGTGACCCTAGCGGAGGTGGGGTGTTACATTTGGTATCAGAGCAGAAGGTTACCAGACTGGGCAAAAATTTTTAAAACCTTCTGAAAACTATTTGAAAAACCATTTACAAAGAAGCATTTTCAAGAAAAGTTTTGTTTTAAAAGGCTATTCCCCAAAGGCCATGAGCACTATCCTTTGATTCCTTGATTGAATCTCTTTTCCTTTCTTTCCTCCATCTGCAGTCACAGTAGTTCTAACTGTGACTAATCTTTGTCTAGCCACGTAGGTTTTTCCCGTACGATGGAGGTGGTTCTCGAGAGACATGTTGCCGTGGTACAAGGAAGGATAATAAGAGTTAGGATAAAGGACGTGAGCTTAAGGATAAGCAACTTGTTGGTATGGCTTAGTCCATCAAGGAGGACAAGGACAAGATCATCGGAGAGGGCAATTGTACGCTCCCATTTCTAGGGTACCTAAAAGAGATGGTACCGTTTCTGGTAAAGGTTTAGTCGTTCTTTTCTATCATCCCGTCCAGACTTTGTCTTGATCATCGTATCATTTAAGTCTGCTTGGATAGTTGAGTCTCTGCACCTTAGTACTAGCATGGTAGAGGATCCCAGTTTTTGTCCCAAAAATCTGGTTGGAGAGTTGGTCCATTTCTTCATGACTTGTTTGGATTTGAGAATGACATGTCTCGGCTACGGATGGATTCTAGGGATAAAGTGGTCACCCAATAAGGGGTGCCATTCTCGGTTTTGGAAAGAGGGTAGTTTGACTCTCGACTCACCTTGGTGATACCCTCGAAGTCTCGTGTAACCTTTTGGGTTCTATCATGGTTAGTTACCTAGAATCTCGGGATGCAGTTGTTGGTAATCCGTTCAAATAGAATTCGCCGCTAAGGCGGATGGTTCGTTTCGCTTATGCATGAGTTATGGGAATCACCCTAGTAAAGTACTCTTGGCAACATGGATTGGCATCGGAAAACGAGATCCAGAATTCACTAGTGAATTTTGGATAGCTTGCATGAGTAAGTGGATACGTTTGAGCCAAGTATACTAGGGAAAGGATAAGTGAAAGTGGAATAAGAGGCGACAATGAAATGAGTTCTAACTCATATCTTGGAAATAGGAATCAAGGAGCTACGAAATCGTGGAGTTAAAAAGATGGTCAAGGCACCGAGGAATTAAGCTCAAGGAAACGCGACTTAGAAGACGTAAGGCTAAACATGCGCATCGTACCTCTTTTTAAAGAGTGTATCCTTGATCCCTGTTTTTTCCTGTAAAGCTTGCTCGCATGTTATCTTTTGGTGAATATCCTCTCGGTCTTGTTTCTGTTGCAAACCCCGTAGGGAGTTTACCTTGTTTATCTCCTCGATCCTATCGTGAGAACCTTAGGTAGAATCATATGGATGTAAACATGTATTTGAAACATGTTATGATTGATATGGTTGCAAATGGTTGCAAGTGGTTGCTCGTGGATGCGCGAATACACATTAGATACTAGATTGACGCGGTCACGTTTCATGTTGCATATGCACGAGTATTTATACTTGTTTATGACTGAAATTGAATGTGTTATCATGCGGATGTTACATATGAATGAATGTTTGTGCACGCATATAGTACTTATATGACTAGGACTATTTGCATACATGTTGGACTCATGGCACTAAACATATTTTGCATTAGAAAGATCATTCAGGCCTGATCATTAGCATTAGCTAAGGAGCATATACACACACGTTTTGCATATGTTCATATGGCATTAGAAATCGTTTAAGGACAATGTTTGCATGTGGATGATGTTATGAGTAGATGGATGGTAGGATGCGTTCTTCCTAACTTGGAGATTTCGGGGATGAAATCCTTAAAGGAGGGGAGAATGTAACAACCCGAATTTTAACAACGTGTTAAGACAAGAATCAAGGCAGAATTAAATTATAAAATCTGAATCAGGATAAACGGGTTGCGTCATTGCGTTCGCCTCGGAAAAATACGCGAAATAGAGTCCGAAATTTTGTAAATCGGAGTCCGTATGACCCAGTTAAGGCCCAACGAAGTTTCACGAAAATTCAAATCCGAAAACAGATTTGAAATTCAGCCCAGAAAGAGAAGGCGGGAAAATTCCCGCCAGACACACAGGGTGTCGACCCCTGGGTCGACTCCCCCTCCAGGGGGTCGACATGGGTGTCGACCCTGGGGTCGACCCCCCTCCAGGGGGTCGACATGGGTGTCGACCCCTGGGTCGACCCCCCCCCCTGTAGAACCACGACCTGGTGCACCTGCTTGTCATGTTGGCTCGGTTTTGGAGGCTTGTGACGATTTTTGAGGGTTCAGATCTATCCTAGGGTTTATCCTACGGCCTAAACTACTCCTAATCTCTATAAAAAGAACCCTAAGCCTACCCTAAACCCTCACAAATCACTCATGCCACGAAGTGCTGCCCAAATGCCGAGTGATCATGGCCTCCAATTCCTAGAGACTATGCATTCAAATCGGATTCAAATCAAAAGGTGCAATCTTGCTACACCAAATCGAGGCCAAATCAACGTTGCTACGACGGTTTCATGACGGTTCTTCTTCAAAGGAGCCACCTTTCTTCGTCAAGACGATTCATGCTAATTCGCTAAGCCACGCTATGTAAGTTCTAGCTACTTCTAGATCTAAACGGTAGTTTTAATGATGGCATGGAATAAAACGAGATTAAACTAAGTATGCTAGCCTATACGAACCTTGTCATGCCTCTTTTGCTTGAACCTATGACTTTTGGCTATGCTTAGTGACTAAATCATGCTATTCATGTTATGATTAACCTAGTTTATCTTGCAAGTTTGAATCTTTATCTATGGAATGCTAGCATGAACCTTTGTGAACCATTTGACTTGTGAAACATTGGCAAAGACTTGACTTTGGGGCTTATGCATGTAAATGAACAAAAAAAACCTTATGATGCTATGCATATTTTATGGCCAAATCCCGTTATGATACTATGCATGTTTGTGGACAAAAACCCTTAAGATGTTATGCATATTTTGAGGCCAAATCCCGCTATGATATTATGCATGTTTGTGGCCAATCCCTTCTTGGCATCGTGCATGTTTTGAGGCCATTATGTAGCATAGTATCCTTACTATGTGGACTCGCTTTTACTTGGGTTGGAAACACGATTTGGGTAGGATAGACGAGCGTGATTATGACACGAAAATTTGATATGAGATTCCATGAAAATATGACACTCATGATACACCTAAATGGGGACATGACATGTGGGGTAAACATGGGACTTGAAACTAGACACGGGGGTTGTAAGTGTAATATGACACTAGACCAAACATGAAAGTGGCCAACTCGAGGTTGGGTTGAGTTTGTAGCATAAATCTACCCGGACCCGCCCGGCTTAACTAGTGGCTACAAACAATAGGGTCCAATGTGAGAAGTTGGTCATGTCGCGCTTAAGACCCGAGGTTAGACTAGGTTGTGGTGTAAAACTACCCGGACCCGCCCGGCTTAACTAGTAACCACAACAAGGTCTAATGTGAGAGGTTGAGAGTGCATTAATTAAATTAATGCCACATGATAAGGTTAAGTAAATTTGACTAATGACACTTAACCGATATGACACGAATGGGTAGGTTAAGTGGGACCGGGCTTGATTTCTTAATGACACTTAACCATACAAGACAATTAGGGGATGGGGTCAAGTAATTTACGCTTAACTAATCCGACTTGGTAATTAGATGGGGTTAAGTAATTTACGCTTAACTAATCCGACTTGGTAATTAGATGGGGTTAAGTAATTTACACTTAACTAATCCGACTTGGTAATTAGATGGGGTTACGTAATTTACACTTAACTAATCCGACCTGGTAATTAGATGGGGTTAAGTAATTTACACTTAACTAATCCGACTTGGTAATTTAATGGGGTTAAGTAACTTATACTTAACCAATTATACATGATGATTTTATGAGGTTAAGTAACCTACACTTAACCAATCTAATATGTGGACCTGGTAGGGTTAAGTCACAAGACCTTTTAAATTAGGCTTAACCATTGTAATACGACTAGTGGATGGGGTTAAGTTAACCTATACTTAACCAATCCCACTCAATAACCTGATGGGATTAAGATAATCTATGCTTAATCAATCTAACATGATAATCTGATAGGGTTAAGACAAATAAATACTTAACCAATTTGACTTGATAGGGTTAAGCCATGAGCTTCTTGGTATACTTAACCAACTTGTAGGGCTAAACCTTGAACTTAAATACTTAGCCAATCTTGACATGATTCGTAGGCGGGCTAAGTCATGAACCGGAATAACAACACTTAACCCAATAGACAAAACCCTAGTGAGAGGAACTAGGTAGAAAATCGTGGTTAATCAAGGGTAACGGGGAAAAGAAGCTAAGTGGTAAACCTTAGTTAAGTATAACTAAGTAATAATTCTTAGCCAAGGACATGGGACTAGTTCATGAATGGATGAGTAACCCGATATGGTAGGTCATTGCTTAAACACACGAGGAGGAGCAAATTATCCGACTTGGATAAGGGCTCCAAAGAACTGGGTGACGAAGCGGTAGCTTCGGGGGACGTGAGGGTACTCTTGGTATCCCTCTGTGAGGAGGCAGGTGGTCCATGAAACCCGGCCTCACAGGGGTTAAGGTCTGCGGTAGAAGAGCCAAGAGTATGCCTTGGTTGCTATGCGAGCGACCTAAAGACTGGGATGGATTAGCGTGGAGTCGACGATACTTGATTTTGCCCTGGATAGCACGTCGCCGACTACCTACCATCTTTAGTCAATCGTGTACGAACGGAAAGGCAGAGAACTCCCAACAGACCATGTTCTTGCTATCAAGTCATGGGTGAGGTTGGCCCATAGGAAAGTAGGGCTATAGTGGGGCCAGGATGTAGTTCTCATACATGATTTTTCTTGGATTGCCTTTCAGTAGTTGAGGGAGGGGTCACGTGGGACCATAGCCACGGATACAAAAACAGACCTTGATATCTGCATCAGCAGACGACTTAAAGCTCCCGACCGAGTTCCGTATTTCTCGATTTGCCCTGGCACGGAACTCGGATGGCACATTGGGATACATGTGCGTCTAGACATGGAAAACGGTTCACGATACATACGTGGGATAAAAGGGCGCGGTTGACGGGTGGCATAATCCCTAGTGGTCCTAGGTGGCCAAAACCCAAACCGAGACACGGAAACGTTCATTAGGTAGCATAATCCCTAGTGGTCCTAGGTGGCATAAATCCTAAGTGAACACGCGATAGTTCATGGTAAGAAAACATAACTTGATCAAGGGTAGTAGTCCAAAATAACCTCAAGGATAAAACGTTTACATTGGAAAGCCCGTATGGCCTACGGCAAAGGACTGAACTTATACATGGAAAGAAACATATGAGTTGGGAAAACCTATATATGCTATATATATATATTAGGTTGACATGGACCATTACATGACATTGGGCAAGGGACATTCATAGTTGACACATGACGCGGGTTGGGATACTAGTACGAGAGGTGCAGAGCAAATATACATGATAAATACCTTGGGATGTTGTACATGATAGATACCGTGGGATGATATACATGATAGATACCTTAGGATAGTATACTTGATAGAAACCTGATGATGTGACACCTTGATTTATCTTGACACCGTAGTTTATCATGACACCTTAGTTTACCTTGCTGCAGTAGTTCATCCAGTTATCTTGGTTTAGCTTATCTATCTTGTCGTCATCCTTATGTTTACTTTCAGTTTATGCATGTCATGTTACCTTTACCTGTTTTTATACTGGAAGTAGATAGGACTTACCAGTCTTTATGACTGACTCCGTTTTCTTTCGCCTATTTGTCTTTCGTCCCCCCCCCCCCCCCAGGTTTCAGGGAGTAAACACTGTTATCTAGTTCGGACTTCTTCTGCCTGAAGATCATCACGCATGGCTTGGACTTTTCTTGGCTATGGCTACTTTATTGTTTTACTTGGGGAGTAATTTATGAAATGGTTTTATGCTTCTTTACTATTGCAAGACAGGTTTTGATGTATTCTGATGTAAAAGGCTTTAGACCTTATTTTATAAGGTAATTAAATTTGTTTTACTTCCGCTGTTTTATATATGTTCTTCTTGTAATATTTCTGTGCATGTTTACCTCGATAATGCTTCACCAAACCTAGTGCATTCCCTTTGTGAGTGACCCTAGCGGAGGTGGGGTGTTACAGCAAGGTTCCATTATTCTCTTCTTAGCACCATAGCATGATTCAGTTAGTCGTGGATGAATGCTCAAAATCTATAATGCACTATAACATAATTCATTTTTTGCAGGTCTCGATTAAGGACAAAATTTCCATTGTGTTTGGTTAGTTCCATTATCCATAATACGCGTCTAGGTTTTTCTTTAAGTTTTATATCTACCGCTGATAAAGATAATTCAATGTGTATAACTTTTACAGTATCTTTTTGAGAAATATCCTTGTCTATCAATAAAATCTCACCATGGTGCAATCTTTTGAACAATTCTTTTCCTAAAGCATCATGGATACCACAAAGAAAACAAATTAAATCGAAAATGTGGTAAGAAATTTTTGTACATATTCATCGATTTTTTTTAAGTAAATATAAGAAGCAGATTACTTATAGTATAAGTTATCTTATACTGCCAACATTTAGTTCTTGTGATTCCCTGCATCCAAAACCACTCATTCTCATTTGCAGATTAGTATTTCTGAATTCAGTAAGGCTACGACGCCCAATAGTCTAGTACAAAAAATGATGCAAAACCGATCTCTTGGTTTCCAGTAATGTTTCAAAATTAATGCCTATGGTGAATTCATGTTAAAGCTGTTCTTCCCTTCTAGGTTTAACAACAATTTCCCGAAATAAAACTACCTACAGTGAAATTATTAGCATCCCCACTACTAATCGACTTACTGTAAGCAGGCCAAGTAACTCTATTACTCGTATCCGACCCAGGCCCAGTATTATTATACTCCGCGTAATACAATGTGCTCAGACCAACATCTCCATTTATTGGCATCCATCCTTTTGGATCAATCAAACTACCCAAACTCGATTCCATTATCACCGTTCTCGAATACACTTGCCATGGCCTACCCAAATATGTTTTCGTCGTCCCTAAATTCTCAGCAGGAGCTATGTTACAGTTCTGTACAGAATTACCCGTGCTTTGGTTCAGATCAGATCGACCTTGAGCTGTAATAACATTGGTTTGCCCATATATCGGAAGTCTAGCATATATATTTCAGTTTTGAAAGACCACTGCTGCGTTTCCAAATATGAAATCCACTGTCCCATATATGTTGCATTCTTTATAGAACTGCCTCATTGCATGTGTTAAAAGAGTATCTTGATACCCTTCAAAGCTGCACTTGTAGAATGTAGATAAGTCTGCTACATTTTTCACTTCTACTGCTTGGTTTTTCACTGCTCCTGCCATGTTCTGAAACGTCACGTCTATCGCTACGAATCCTTTCCCTACAACTTCTATGATGTATATATATTTTGTTATAGCTAAAAAATGTTAGACTGTAACATGTACAAAGTATGAAAGTTGAGGCTAGTTTGATTACTACAGAATGTAGCATAGCTGAAAGTTGTCCATCCGTCTACAACGTTGTGATTTCCTGTGATTATAGTTTGATTAATGCCGTCTCCGATGATCATGATGTATTTTTTTATAGGATTCTATTGAGACATATTCTTCGTATACTCCTGCACGAACCTGTATAAAGTAATACCCATTTGCACTATTGGTGTTGTCCGGTGCATTGTTTATTGTTGCGGCTAACGTGGTGAAGTTACCGGACCCATCTTTGCTCACCACCACCATTTTTGACACCAATATGGAAGGAGACTGCAATAATTTCCTACCATCTGTAATTTTTTCAAATACTTGACGATTTGTTTTCGACATTTTTAGAGGCAATTCTCCGTTACAGCCAATTTTTGCATGGTGAAATAACATCAGTTTTCTTCCTTTGTTTGAGTTGTTGTTGTTTCTAGGAGTTGATGAAGAACCTGCATTGGTCCATGCATATTTGAAGAAAGCAAGCGATACACTACCCACTTTTTTCCCTGCACAAATTAAAAATAATCGTAATAAGCTTTTAAAACCCGTAGTTAAACAAGTCTATGAAATAATTTCTTGAACTGAAAATTACCATTCGATAATGAAACTTTAAATTTGTTTTTGATATCTGATGGTGCCATCATATCTATCCCTTCTTGACAAGTTTCCTGATCAATTAGTATAGCATCAAGCATTGTTTTCAAATTATCGGCTTCAGAAACATCAAGAGTGCATTTGCAGAACTTAAAGTCGAGCTCACAGTAGATAGAAATTCAACATTACGACCTAACAACTGTTTGCAATCCTGCAGTGCCATAACTGCTGATTTTGACAGTGCAGAAGAGCTCTTGTCTAAGTGTCTATTTACAGAGTCGATCTTTTTCTTTGATTCGAAAAGGGATTTCGATATGGAGAAGCAACCGAAAGAGTAAAGGGATTGAGAACCTTGAGAAGAGAGGAACTACTTGCAAAATGCAGTGTTAACAGCGTAATTACATGCATCTTCAGGGGTGATTGAGGATGAATGTGAAACATTTGATGACATTACTGCCCAGAGAAAAAAGAAGAATACCATTGACAAAGTAACAGAAATCGAATTCATTGTTTTGTTTTAGATGCTGAAAATAAATGGATGTAGACAGTTTATATATAGCAGCTCGCATTGAAATTTGTAAGTATATAATTTATCCATTTGCTTTGTATAAGGTATGTGAATGTTTGATTTGGATATGAAAGAAATGATTATGGAGAATGTCAAACGAATTATTAGTAGCTCTGGTGCTCTCCTTTTGTCCCTCTCGATATGTATGGTCTGCTTTAGCATCAATTGAATCGAGAAAGATGCATGCACCAGCATATACCAAATCAGCAAGGCGATCAATATACTGATATAATATTATATAATTAGAGGGAGTTATTATAAACCACAACGCTAATGAATACGCAAGTTATATAATTAGTTTGAGTGAGGAGACAATGTCAAAAGAATATAAAGTTGTTGAGTGTTATCTCACCAAACACCAATATATTGAAGTATCGTCCCTTCTTTTATCTGATGATTGATGTCTGCCACGTCCAATTTCAGAACGCACGAACTGAGAATAATAGGACGGGGTGAATAATGAACCCAGACAGACGATCTCATATTAAACTGGCCAGTGATATTCATTTTCTGTCCATTTTGTTTCTCGTTAGAATCAGACCCCCCCCCCCCCAAAACCAACCAACCCCCACTCTTCCCAACAATCAAACAGTACAGCTTCCATACTGACATGGAATATATCAATAATAAAATGTGTGAAGGTGAATGATACAGTTAAAGCATGCTACTGATGTATGTATGTTCAGGATAATCTTTAGAAAAGAGCTTGTAAATGCATCGGCTAATGTCCTTGCCTCTAGTTTGTGACTAGCTTTCTTATTTTTATTTTCGTCAAATTGCGAAATCAACAAAATTAATAGACAAGTTTAAAGTTGTATTTTACCTTGCGCTTTTGGGCATGTAACTCTTAATTACTATGAAATTATTTCTCTTAATTACTATGGAATTTCACTTTGTTAGTGGTGGTTACCAAATTAAGATTGGGGTAGGTTGTGTTGGGAATGGGTCCGGAAAAGCTCATGTTAATTTGAAGCAAAAATTATTGCTACGGTATTCCGTGATTTTATTCGAAAAGGTATCTTGCCGATCTTTGGTGTGCCTTGGTAATTGCATCTAGATAGGCAATAGTCAGCATATTAGATAATGTGGTTGAATGGAGATTTCGATGTGTCTTTTTGGTGGCTATATATATATATATCCAAGTTTAGGGCAGCACCAAGATCAATTTTGACAGCATTGATAAAAGACATCCACCATTCAATTTGGCCAAAAAATTTGCCAGCTTCTCCGAGACTTTGTGGTTACTTCTACTCTTCAGAAATTGCCTTTTGCTGGCTTATTTTTGTGGGATGTCATAGAATTTCTGAGCTCTCTTTTCTGGTGATATTTTTTTCACTTTTCTCGCTTTTTATGCTGTTATTGGTAGCTATTGTTGAATAATTTGAGTATCCACATTGTGACTTGGATTTGGATTTGTGTATCACTCTATTATCATAATAAGAGAAGTTTGAGTGGACTCCGTCATTGGTCCCGTGGTTTTTACTCTTCACATAGAAGAGGTTTTCCACGTTAAAAGTTGGTGTGTATTCTTGCTCTATTATCTTGTTCGGTTGATTATTTGCATTGATCATCAGTGATTGTGGTGCATTTTGCTGGAAGTATATTAAAGTTGAAAGTATATTACTGGTGACATTTTGTTGTTTCTGTGTGTGTAACAACCTAGAAAATCGGAACCAATTTAAAATTTTATTTTTAATAAATTGGTTAGAAAATGTGCCCAAATTTAAAATTCTATTTTTAAATAATATTAAAGCAAGTGAAAATAGTCAATTTTCAAACTATCTCTGTTTTTGACGAAACCACTTTTATTGGAACCGGAATGTCAAATTATTGCTAGGTTTCAATTTTTAGAATTTTCCGACTTAGTATGTGAGCGTGGCAGCAGAAACCGTGTTTGGTTAAATACAGTCAAAATTGAACGACTGGAAAATAGACATTTTTTGAACAGTCTCAGAATATAACGAAATTAATTTTGTTGGATTTGTATCGTCAAGACATAGCCAAAAATATTTATTTGTGTTCTCCAACGCAAATAAAATATGTTTTAAAAGTAGTACATTTTTATATACCCTTTTCAATGTAAAAATGACATGAAAATAAATTAACATTTTTGTTGCATTATCTAATGCAAACAAATTATAGAAAATAAATTAACATTTTTGTTGCATTCTCTAATGCAAACAAAATGTAGAAAATAAATTATCATTTTTTTTGCATTCTCTAATGCAAACAAGATGTAGAAAATGAAATATCATCTTAGTTGCATTCCTTAATGCGAACAAACTGTGGAAAGATAAAATATCATCTTTTGCATTTCTTAATGTAATGAGATAGAAAAAAAAATATCAAATTACATTTTATGTTTGCATTCCAAAATGCAACCGCTACAAAAAGAAAAAGATAAAAGAGAAAAGAGATTTTATTTTATGTTTGCATTCTACAATGCAAACAATGCATGTAAATTAAAAATTCACATTTTCATTTGCCTACTACTATACAAGCAAAATATAGAGAATAGGAAATATATTTTTATTTGTATTTTTCCATGCAAATAAAACAATAAAATAAAAAGATACGTTTATTTTGCAATTTTAGATGCAAACAAATTATAAATAATAAGACATTTTTGTTTGCAATTTTAGATGCAAACAAATTAGCAGAAGAATTTGGATGCGAACAAAATATTAAAAGAAAGATTACATTTTTCTTTTTTATTTACATCCCTTAATGTAAATAAACATGGAATAAAGAGTTGTACTTTATTTACATTCCTTGTTGTAAGTAAAATTACAAATTTAAAGACACATTTTTATTTGCATTCCTCAACGCAAATAAAATCATGAATAGGATAATATACATTTTTATTTGTAGTCCCGAATGCAAATAAAATATGAAAATTAAAGGTTGCATTTTTAATGTAATTTTAAAAAGGAAGAGAATAAGAATCATATTTCATTTAGAAATATGTTTTGTATTAAATACAATTCTAATGTAAGGTTAGAAGCATAGGAAGGAATTCACATTTTGTTCATAAAAGGGATTGAACAAAAATATTCACTTTTGTTCATTGGATGGAAATCAACAATTTCACTCCCTAAAATAAAATGAGCAAAATATGCAATTTGTTTATTTTAAAAGAAATTTACACTTGGTATAGATACGGAAGTTGAAACATGAATTGACATTAAAAATCATGAATGAACGAACAATACAATTTATAGTCAATATACTATCAAATTGGTGTATGATATAAAAACACGTTTTAGCTAACGTAATAAACATGAATATATGATTTGTATATAATTCACACATTTATTTGGTGTGATATTCACATGAATGTAATCGCTTAAGGAATTATATATATAAATAGAAATAGAAATTAAACGAATCGCGCACGGCAGTTCGCGTTTCGGCAATCGTGACTTTAAACGATTGTACTGAAAGATCCAACCGTCGGATTTTCCCAAAACCGGAACCGTTGGGACCGCTTTGGGAAGATCTTTCCAATAAGACAAATTTTGTCAAAATCCAACGGTAAGATTTCAAGATATATGTAAATCAAATGTTGAGATAAACAGCGCCAAAGCCACACTTAACCCGAAGCGTCGTTTGATTTTATTGAGCTATTTTTAAATAAATAAGAATAGCGATAAATCGTTATAAATTAATATTAACGATATGAAATGATTTAAATAATAATTATTCGATAATTATTTGAAAAGTTCGAGTTCTACTCATTTCAAATAATTATACCTCGATGAAGAGACGAAGACGGTGTTGAAGACCGGCGGTCTTCACATCGAACGGATGTATTGTTACTGAGGTCCTCGATAGGAGTAGCTACCCTGAAGGGATTTCGGTGGTGGTTGTCTGGACGTATGTGATGACTGTCCGGATATACGAGAGCCTCTCAGGTGTCTCCGGTTCCGTTCAGACCCAGGATGGACTTGTAAATGGATGCATGTCTGACGTTGAACTTCGTACCATGTAAACTGATTTCTGTTTAATATATAACCGTTGGTGGCAAGAGAATTCATTCTTTCGCTCAACACCCTTAGAGGTTGTGTATTGATAGTTGTTAATTTCATGGCATGGATTGTCAACGGGACATGCTAAGATGCAAATGATCAAGGTTTTGTTGAAAAGCAGGCCTTGTGGTTGATGATCAAAGCATAGCCTCTTTAGGCATAGCTTTGTGTATATCGTGACTTCGCGAGCCTCACACACCGGTTAAGTCTAAAACGGGAGAAGGGAATGCAGGGAGTGCACACGTTTCTTTCTAGCTAGAAGTGGTGTCAATGCTTAAACTGGCTGACATTTGCTTATGTGGTTGTTGGAATTTTTGCGAGGCCTCGGTTTATTCTTATCGGTCGCCCTCGGCCGATTTGTAGGTCTAACAGGATCGGGGAACGTGTGTTCAGGCATAACTAATCCACTAAAGTATTTGTGGACCGACCCTGCTGTATCCAAGGGTTCGCCAACGTTTGAATCCTGAGACATTGCTAGAGTGTCTCGAATCAGTCAGGAGCTCCTCCCTAGCCTTGACTCATGATGGAAACCCAATTTCCAATATGCCCCTTGCGGTTTTGATTGCATATCTAGTATGGCGACATAGTAGATGGTAGCTATGTCGTCTAGGATTAATATTATAATTGAAATATTTTCTTTAAACATATACACACTAATAATAATATCGTATTTTGCGTATTTATCATCTTTTTACCATTATAAGGTAAAACCCTATCCTCCGGTTTGCATTGCATTGTGTGATGGGACTTGGGTCTTGGTTTCATTTTTCTAAAAATCATTGCGTTATTTAACATTATACTTTATTTATTGCACTGATAATCCCATGGAGTAAACCCATTCCGCGATAGCGGCGTGGTCCTCGTGATTGTCAAACCCATTAGTTAATATATCTCATACCAGTCCCATGACTGACTCGTAGTTTGTTTCACCTTTTGCAAACTCGGGTGCCCTTTTTTACACGAGCAGCCAAGTGATAGGTTAGGCTTGGATATTCGCTGGATGGAAGCTTGCTGATGGAGATGCTGAAGAAACTTTCTTTTTATCTTTTATTTTTTGCTTAAGACTTTGAGACAGTACTTAGTATTGATGTAATTTGAGAGATTGAGACTCTATTTCTTTCCTTTGAGACATCTATTTTGTTAAGTGTAATTCTGTGCTGCATACTCTGATGTTTCAGTGATGATGTTTGTGATGACATTTCTTTCCGCTGCAATGATTTATATGTTCTGCTATACTCTGAGATCTGTTATTGTTCTAGTTATGTTATATTCCATACGATTTTCCTTACTTTCGTTACACGGGAGTTTGGGGTCGTCACAGTGTGTCTTCCTTAACAAGCTGGTATCAGAGCCACTTAGTTAATTTGTAGTATCCCCTGATGGATTCCAGTAATATCAACACTAGTAGAATGATTAGTTTGAATAGAGCTAACTATCATATTTGGAAGAGAAAAATGAATTACTTGTTGTATGTCAAAAGTTGGCATTTACCTGTGTTTAGTAATGAAAAACCAGATGGTAAAACTGATGATCAGTGGCTATTTGAACGTGAACAGTTGTGTGGATTCATTTGTCATAGGGTTGATGATAACATTTTAAATCATATATAAATGATGATATGCATGCCAGGTCACTCTGGAAAAAACTAGAATCCCTTTATGCTAGTAAGTCTAGAAATAATAAATTGTACCTAATCAAGCAATTGATGGGCTTAAAGTACAATTCAAGTAAGTCACTTTCAAATCACCTGATTGATTTTCACGACATTATTCAACATTTATCAGCTATGGAAATAAATTTTGGTGATGAAATTCTGGGACTTTTACTACTTGGCACTCTTCCTGATTCATGGGACACTTTCAGAATGACACTTTGCAACTAAGCACCACATGACAATGTTACACTTGATATTTCTAAAGCTGGTATTTTGAATGAGGAGATTAGGAAGAGATCTCATGTGGTGTCTTCTTCATTCGAGGAAGCATATGTTGCTGAAAATAGAGAAAGAAGCAAGAGTAAAGCTCCAGTTTCCAGAGACAAAAGCAAAAACAAATCTCGTAGAAGATACACAAATATGAAGTGTCATTATTGTAATAAATCGGGTCACATTAAGAATTATTTCTATAAGTGGAAAAAGAGACAAGAAGATTGGTAACAACATGCAAGATAAGAAGTAAGATCAAAAAGATTACAGTAATGATGGTCGAGCTGCTACTACAACTGACAGTGATCTTATCATTGTACATGATGAGAGTTATGTGAACCTTGCTAAATATGAGTCGAGTTGGGTCATTGGTAGTGAAGCATCACTATATGTGACATCGCGGAAGGAATTCTTCACATATTATACACTTGGTGACTTTGGGGTGTTGAAGTTGGGTAATGACGGTGTGGTCAGGCTATGGGCATTGGAGATGTATGTTTGGTGACTGACATTGGAGCAAAGTTAATGCTTAAAAATGTTAGACATGTTCCAGAAATTCGATTAAAATTGATCTCTACTAGAAAAACTCGATGATGATGATGGCTACTGCAACACTTTTCATTGTGGTCAATGGAAGCTTACTAAAGGAAACATAGTGCTAGCTCGTGAGAAGAAGCACACAAGCTTGCACTTGCTGCAAGCCTCAATTCCCACTGATTATGTAAATTTTTCAAATAATGATCTTGCGAAATTGTGGCATAGAAGACTTGGCCATATAAGTGAAAAGGGGATAAGTTATTTGATGAAGAAAAATGCACTACCTGACTCAAAGTGTGTAAAATTGGACAAATGTCCTCATTGTTTTGCAAGAAAGCAGAATCAGGTCTCCTTTAAGAGACATCCTCCTTCAAAAATATCAGGTTTGCTTGATCTTGTTCATTCTGATGTTTGTGGTCCGTTAAAAGTTAAGACATTTAATGGTGCACTTTACTTTGTTACTTTTATTGATGACTGTTCAAAAAAATAGTGGACTTACGTTTTAAAAACAAAAGATCAGGTACTTAATGTTATTAAGCAGTTTCAAGCCTTGGTTGAAAGGCAATCTGGAAAAAAGATAAAGTGTTTACGTTCTGATAATGATGGTGAGTACATCGGCCAACTTGATGAATATTATAAGGCACAAAGTATTCGGCATCAGTTTACACCAAAGAAGACACCACAGTTGAATGGTGTAGCAGAGAGAATGAATAGGACTTTGTTAGAGAGAATGAGGTGCATGCTTTCAGAAGCTAAGTTGACAAAACACTTTTGGGGTGAAGCTTTGTTTACAGCTACATATGTGATTAATTTGCCTCCTTGTGTTTCTTTGAATAGTGATGTTCCAAACAAGGTTTGGCTTGGCAAGGAGATTTCTTACAGTCGTTTATGTGTCTTTGGGTGTAAGTCATTTGTGCATGTGCCTAATGATGAAATATCATAGATGGATTACAAGACTCGCCAATGCATCTTTGTGGGCTATGGTCTTGACAAGTTTGACTATAAGTTTTATAACCCTATAGAGAAGAAATTGATTTGTAGCAAGGATGTTGACTTTGTTGAAGATCAAACAATTGAAGATATTCAGAAATCACAAGAAATTGCATCTCATAGTAACTATGATATGGTTGATTTAAATCACCCTCTGTTGACTCCTGCACTAACTCCAACTGAGCATGTACAAGAAATTGACAATGAAGGTCATGTACCTGAGGAAGATGATACCTATGAAGAAGACACTTAAATTAATCATCATGCTTCTCCTAAAACTCAATCAACTTCTGTAAGGCGATCTACCAGGGACCGACTTCCTTTCACTAGGTATCCTTCTTCTGAGTATGTTCTGTTAACCGACATAGGAAAACCTAAGACCTTTAAGGAAGCTACAAACAATGATGATGAGCAACTTTGGTTGGATGCAATGAAAGAAGAAATGAAATCGTTGTATGATAACAACTTTTTTATCTAGTGAAACTACCAAAGGTAAAGAAGGATTTGAAAAACCATTGGGTTTACAAGCAGGAGCGAGATGAAAATGCAAAGACACTACAGTACAAAGCAAGACTTGTTGTAAAAGGATGCAACCAGAGAAAGGGAATAGACTTTGAAGAGATATTTGCACCGGTTGTCAAGATGTCTTCCATCAAAGTTTCTCTGAATCTTGCTGCAGAAGTTGAGCAGTTGATTTTAAAGACCGCCTTTCTTCGTGGTGACCTTGAAGAAGACATTTACATGGAACAACCAGAGGGCTTCAAAGTTAAGGGGAGGGAAAAATATGTGTGCAAACTGAAGAAGAGCTTGTATGGTGTAAAATAAGATCCAAGACAATGGTATCGCAAATTTGAATATTTTATGGGGGAGAAAGGCTACAAAAATACATATAATGATCATTGTGTTTTTTTGAAGAAATTTGCTAACGATGATTTTATCATTTTGCTACTTTATGTTGATGACATGCTTATTGTAGGGCAAAATGTAGATCGGAATGTTAGTTTGAAGTAACAATTGAGCAAGACTTTCTCGATGAAGGAACTTGGGGCAGCGAAGAACATTTTAGGAATGAAAATTATTCGTGATCACAAAGCTAAAAAAATTATGGCTGTCACAGGAAGCATATGTCCAGAGAGTGCTTAAAGGTTCAATATGGAGAAAGCAACGCATGTGAATACTCCACTTGCTATACATTTTAAGTTGATTTCTCAATAGTGTCCTTCAACAATAGAAGAGAAGAATAAGATGGTGCATGTTCCTTATACTTCCACCGTGGGTATTTTGATGTATGCAATGGTTTGGACTCGACCCGATATAGATCATGATGTAGGTTTGGTTAGTAGATTTTTTTCTAATCCAGGTGAAGAGCATTGGAGTGTTGTGAAGTGGATTATGAGATACTTACAGGGTGTTGCTGGTATGAAGCTTTGTTTATGGAGTGATAAGCTTTGTCTCGTTGGTTATTCAGATTCTGATATAGCAGGTGATATTGACTCAAGAAAATCTACTTTGGGTTATTTGGTCTCTTTTGCATGGGGAGCAATGTCTTGGCAATCTAGGCTATAAAAATTTGTGGCTTTGTCTATTATTGAGTCGGAGTTTATTGCAGCGATAAAGGCATGTAAGGAATTGTTGTGGATGAAGTCGTCAACTTGGATTTTCACAAAAAAGGTATGTGTTGCATTATGGCAGTCAAAGTGCAATCCATCTTGCTAAGAATTTTGCTTTTCATGCAAAGTCGAAGCATATTGATGTGAGATATCATTGGATACGCGATGTTCTTGATGATAAGTTAATTGAGCTTGAGAAAATTCATACCGATGATAATGGTTCCGATATGATGACAAAAGCTTTGCCAAAAGATAAATTTGAGACTTGTCGTTCAATTGCCAGAATGGCAATCACTACCATATAGTCGGGAGGGAGAGGTTTGTTGGGAATAGGTCCCAGCCTATGTGAAAAAGCCCATATTAATTTGGAGCACAAATTGTTGCTATGTTATTTCATGATTTTGTTTGAAAAAAAATATCTTGTTGACCTTTGGTGTGCATTGGTAATTGCACCTAGATGGGCAATAGTCAGCATATTAAATAAGGTAGGTTAATGGAGATTTCAATGTGCCTTTTTGGTGGCTATACATATCCAAGATTTGGTCAGCAACACGATCAATTTTGACAGCATTGGTAGAAGAAATCCACCATCCAATTTGGCCAAAAAAATTGTCAGCTTATCTAAGACTTTGTGCGCTACTTCTACTCCTTAGAGATTGCCTTTTGTTGGCCTATTTTTTATGAGATATCATAGAATTTCTGAGCTCTATTTTCTAGTGATTTTTTTTACTTTTCTCGCTTTTAGATTTTGTTATTGCTAGCTATTGTTGGATAATTTGAGTATCCACTTTTTCATTTGGATTTGGGTTTGTGTATCACTCCATTATTATATGAGAAGTTTAGGTGGACCCCATCATCGGTCACGTGGTTTTTACTCTTCACATTGAAGAGGTTTTCCATGTTAAAAATTGGTGTGTGTACTTGCTTTATTATCATCTCTTGTTTTGTTGATTATTTGCATTGATCGTCAGTGATTGTGGTGCATTTTGCTGGAAGTATATTAAAGTTAGGAGTATATTACTTGTGGCATTTTGTTGTTTGTGTGTGTCTTCCTTAATGGGCTTCTCCATAGAGCTAATGAAATATGATATGAGATAGAAATGGCTTTTAATATGATTTTTGATGAGAGAAAGCTAAGGTTATATTGGTTATATAATTTTTGATGAGAGAAAGATAAGGTTGTATTGATTCAAATTAAAGAAAGTAGATGCTTTGATTTTATTCAGAACTATATATTTTGATTACCATCTCAGTTTAGTTGTACATATGCTTTTATACGTAAAAAATACCGAACTAGGTCTATGGCCTGTTATCACCAAAGAAAGGAATAATATAAAGAGGCACGAGAGAGCGAAGCCAACGTTTTAAGCTATGGATGACGATGAGTGGCAGACTGAAAGGAGAAGAACGGTAACAAAAGAAGTCAAGGTCATCGAAAAGCACAGTGATGATCCTAGGCCTGATTCATTATTCTGTAAGTTCCAACTGCATAATACTAAGTTCAAATCTAAGTTGATTAAATTTCCTTGTTGATAATGTCTTAGTGAATACGTCAGTGCATTGGTAAGTGCTAGGTATATGGCTGACCCTCAAAATACCCTTTTCGACTTTCTCTTGAAAAAAGTATAAATTGATCTCAACATGCTTAGTTCTTGAGTGTAACACTGAATCTACATATATGTACACAATACTCTAATTATCATACTATAACACTAGTTTAACTTGTGAAACTAGGTTGAGTTAATTCAGTAGTGATTGAATCCATAGTATTTCATTAGTAGCATTAGCAACATTTATGTATTCTGCTTTAGTACTCGATTCGGATGTACTTGATTGTTTCTTAAAGCATCATGAAATAAGATTGCTTCCAAAGTATATGCAGTACCCCGTTGTTGACTTTCTATCATTAGGGTCAGATGCCCATTCTGCTTCTGTAAATCCCATTATGTTGAAGTGATTATTTTTCTTTAGTAGTAGTCCACAATTTATGCTCTCTTTTAAGTATCTCAACCCTTTTCACAGCCTTCCAGTACTTATTATAGGAATTCTGCATAAATTGTGACACTTTGTTAACACCGTGAGTAATGTTAGGCTAGTTATGGTTGCATATTGTAATACACCCACAACACGCCTGTATTATTGGATATGATGAATGGGTTCTCCCCTGTTTTTAGACAGGTGATGATTACTAATCGTTGGGGTAGGTTGAGACTTGGCTCCATCCATATTAGACTTGATCAATAGCTCAGTTATGCGCTTTCTTTGGTATAGAATAATTTTTGATCTGTTCTTCATCTTACTTTTATACCTAAGAGTAATTTACCTATCACAATTCTTTTATGGAGAATTTCTTATCCAAATACTGTGTTAACTTTTTGATTTTAGTCTTACTTATCTCTATGAAAATTCAGTCTGTCAGATTTAATAAATAAAGAATTATCATACTTTGTGGATTGAAACCCCTCATCATTTACAATGCTTTTTAGATTGTTGAACCAAACCCTTAGGGTTTAGTTTATGCCATAAATAGCCTTGTTTAATTTCCAGACCCGATTTGACTTTCTGATGTACCCTTGTAGTTGTTCCACATATATTTCCTCTTGTAAGATTCTATTTAAAAATACATTATTTACATCAAGTTACTTGATATTCCATCCTCCATTGAGTGCCGCTATAAGAATCCGTCTTAAAGTTGTTGGTTTGATCACCAAAGAGAATGTTTCACTGAATTCGAATCCAAACTCTTGTGCATAACTTTTTTGTCAGCAGTCTTGCTTTTTATTTATTTATGGATCCATCTGGGTGTCTTTTTATTTTATATGTCTATTTACACCCAATGATGTTTTGTCCTTGTAGTGGATTGACAAGCTCCCATGTATCATTCTTCGTAATTGTATTCATTGTCCATTGTTGCCCTATAATCTTTTGATGTTGCGGCTTGGCCATAGGTTCAAGATTCTTCATTTAGATATGATATATGTACACTTTAGGCTTGAAAATCCCACTTCTTGCCCTACTGGTCATTGGATGACTAAGTTTGACTTCTGGATCTATTGGAGTTGAGTTGTTGTTTCCACTATCTTCAATATCATTATTTGTGTTTCTAGGAGTAGTGCTTGACGTATTTTCTTCTTGTTGTGACTGTGCATGACTATTGATGAGGCTAGGTGGCTCTTGAGATTCATTACTGCATTGAGATGACATAATGATTGGAGATCCTTGAGAATCAACAGTTGTTGATCCTTTTTGGTTGCTACTAGTCTGAACATGTGGGTAATTTATACACGGTACATTTGGATTTGTAGACCTTAGTGGTAGTTTTTATTTCTGAAGGGAAAGATCCTTTCATTGAACACCACATGTCTACTTATGAATAGCTTCCCAGTTTCATCAATGCACCTGTATCCTTTTTTATTTGAAGTATAACCAAGGAACGTACAAGGTTTTAGATCTAAATTTAAGTTTATTTGCATTATATAGTCTTAAGTGTGGGTAGCATAGACATCCAAAAGTTTTTGTAGTTTGGTTTAATCTAGTCAGTTTCTTTCGTGGACCGATTCACTTCAATACTTTAGCCGGCAGTCTATTAATGAGGTAAACTGCTGTATTAAATGCTTTTGGCCAAAATTACATTGGTATAGAAGCATAAGATAGTGAGTTAAACTAGTTTCAACTATGTGTCTATCCTTTCTTTCAACTTGACCATTTTGTTCTGATGTATAGGGACATGTTGTTCTATGAATGCTACCTTTATTCGAAAAACAATTTTTAGGGGTTTTAAATTCGGTACCACCATTAGATTGGATAATTTTTACCTTATTGTTCAACTGTTCTCAGACATATTTATGACAACCATGTGTATGTCAGATTTATTTTTGAGGAAATATCCAAGTATGTCTAGAAATGCATCAAAGAAAGGTATACAATACTTGTAACCAAAATCAGAACATATTGGGGATAGTCCCCAAATATGTAGCAATTATTTCTAATGGTTTCGAGTACTATGTTTGAGAGTCCCTAAAATCTAGCATGTGATTTTTACCTATTTGGCAATAAATGCAAATATATTGTTCAGATTTGATATCAATCATCATTTTATTACTAGACCGAACTTGGTTTACGATTTTGACACTTGGGTGACTAAGTATATAGTGCTACGCATCAAAAATATCCAAGCTATTTTCATTATGACAGATTTCGATAAAATAACAATGTTGTCCTTACTTTAGGAAATCCTTGTTGTAAACTAAATCGAGTTTGTAAAGTTCCTTCATAGCATTACCCTGCAAATGAACTTCTTTTGTTAGTAAATCTTTAAATAAATGGAAATCAAGGTAAAATACAAATTAAATGTTATTGTTACTAGCAAATTGAGACACGATTATAAGATTTTTCTTGATAGTTGGTACTCTTAGAAGATTGCTAAGAAATAATTGCCTTTTTCCATTGATGACTACATCACCAACATGAAATATTTATATGGTCTTACTATTTCCCATGCTTATTAACTGTTTACCTCTATATTCTTTGTTTCTAAGGTTTAAGTTGTCGAAATAATTGGTGACGTGGTTGACAGCTCCTAAATCAAGATACTAGCTCTAATCTAGGATCTGATCAAGTTTGATAGTTTCATTTTGCTTGGTTTGTTCTCACTTTCCACTATGATTGGTGTTTCTTTGATCACTTATATTTTGTCTTGATCGATAATTGGGATTGAATCTAAAATAACATTTTGATGCCACATGCCCAATTTTTTGACAAATCTGACATTTTGGCCTTTTAGAACTATTCCATCTATCTCTATCTCTTACACAACTAGAACTGCATCCTCTTTGATTTTATGTGTTGCCTCTGTCGTAGTTGTCTTGACTCTTATTTCTAGTGTTCAAGAGAGTAGTCAAGATCTTAACCCTTCTTTATATTTAGCTTTGCCTTATAAAAATGTAGGATAGAATTAATGTCATCAATTGATTGCATAGTCTCATTAGAAGTGATGGCTGCTACTACTGCCTCATATTCGTTGTCTAATCGGTTAAAAATTGGTAAAATATGGTCAAAATCTGATACAGAGCTGCTCGCGACTTGCAGCATGTCACATATGCATTTGACCTTTGATAAGTATTCCCTCATACTTAAGTTGTCCTTTTGAACATATTGCAGTTGTCTTTTATTACTCAAGATGTTTGCCGCTGACTGTGTACTGAACACTTTTTCCACTATTACCCATATTTCATTAGTAATTTTGTACCCTATCATGTGAAATAGTAACTTTTTACTAATTGATGACATAAGCACCAGCTAGTCAATTTGTCTTGTCTGTGATGTTTAACATACTCTTCATTATTTGAAGCCTTGTTTTCTTGATCAAGAATGATATTTGGTGGTATGAGTAAAGTTTCATGCATGTATTCTTTGAGTCTGTATCCCTGAATAGTTGTTTTCAGTTTGTAGTTTCCAAAGGAGAAAGTTATCTTCTTTTAGTGGACAGTGATTAACAGACTACCGTTTTGATAAGATGGTTAGTAGTAGCTAAAGAAAGGTTTTGAGAGGCACAGATGTCTCCTTTGGTGGCAGAATTACTATCTTAAGCTATGAAATTCAACGAAGAAAAAAAGTTATAGAAAAAAGAGGTTGTGAAATATAGCAAAGAGGGAAGATCGGTCTGAAAACTTGGTCAAGAAGAAGGGTAACTTCAGAATCAAGTAAGCTACAGCTTGATAAGCGTTGATTGATGAGATTTATCTGACTGTCTTACTGGTATTTCGCTTTCTTGATTGGTTTTACGATGATTTCCTTTTTTTGATCTTTTACCTTTAAGATTCAAGCATGTTAATGGCGAGGCGTTAAATTTACGATCTTGAATTTTCCTCTCAACTGATGAGAAATTATTCTTGGATGAGAGAAACACAAATGATGATGCTATAATCTAATGAGTGACGTTTCATATTAAGTTTCTGAAACTTTATGCCTTTAGGATGTTAAAGCTCTGATACCAAGATAGAAAATGGTGGTTAATATGATTTTTTATGAGAGAAAGATAAGGCGATATTGATTATAATTGAATATATTAGAAGCTTGATGTACGTTGATTATCATCTCAGTTTGGTTGTACAGATCCTTTATACCTAAAAAATACAGAAATGGACCGGTGGCCTTTTACCACCAAAGAAAAATAAGGGAAAGCGGGTAGAAGACCCAATCCAGCAACATGAGATTTATACTACAGAAGATAAGTGTGAGCCACTATCTTCCATTTTCTAATTACATGGGAAGTTCCATAGCTATTTTTGGTGCACCAAAAGGCTTTGGTCAAATTAATCCTCTTGAGGTTGAAGTATACAACTAATTATCTAGTGTCATGTATAATCTTTACTTCTAAAAGCTTGTGATTAGTTCTAAAGTAAGTTCTCGTATCACATACACATTATATTGTTGCAACCTTTGAAAATATGATAAGTGGTAACTACACGAGACTCGGTTACATAGTCACAACGTCAAATGGAAAGACAACTGAAGTATGTTTCCACATTATTATGTTTCTTAATTTCTTTCTTTGGTCTTATATGAACTACGAATTGATCTAAATGTGTGGTAGCCATTCTTTCCTTTACGTTTCTCTTTACCTTGGTCATGTAGAATCATAAAAATAAATATGTATCTTTGTTGTACATGTTATAATGGTTAAATAATGTGTTGATTTTCGCAAAGCCTTTGATTCTCACCCATGGTGAAACTAGAAGACTGCATGCTCAGGCAAATTCATATATCTTGGATCCTAGTTGTGAAAAGTTCAAATTAGAATTTGTTGTATTTGTATCTTAAATTTCCTTCCTAATTTTCAAGAATATGGAATTAAATTCGAATATGATGGATATGACTCAAATGATGGATGAAGTATTATTACCTAGCTTTTCAGCCAGATCATGTACACAAATTTGGCCCAGTAATTGATAGTCCAATGACCAAACATAATGGTCCAAGTGCAAAGCTTAAAATACAACGAAGGCAATAAACACCTTAAGCTCGAAGAAATCCTTAGAATGGATATCTCATGACCTCAAGCGTACAAGATACACAACCTAGCAAAGATCAAATCGAAGTGAAACCATGCTACTCAAATCAGGACTCGAGGGAAACTATAAAATCAAGGAGATGGATGGAGTAAAAGTAGCGATATAGATAACACAACTTTCTAGAGGGGCACAAAAGTGACCGATCCAGATCGAATTGGCACGAAAATGAATGATACGGATCAGGTCCCTCATACTGATGCGAAATGTTGGGTGAGAACATGAGTAACCCATATTCTCCACTCCCTCTACAACTTGCACTCCAACACTCGTGATTTTCGGACTTCCTCGCCGATATATATGATATTCCTAGGCATTGTGGATTATCTTTTTTCACACTCTTGAACTATTACATGAAATTTTATAACAATAGGGATCTCCATCGATCCAAAAAGTTATAATTGTAAAAATCTCAGAAAAATAGCAAAATCTCTTCAAAAGTGGACGTAGGTTCACTTGGATGAACAACTATAATTGTTGTGTATAATTATATTTACTGTTTTTCTCATTTTCATCTAATTTTCTTTATTATTCTTTGCATTGAATGCGCTTTGGGGTGTTAGGGAAACTCTGTAGCAAACATTTTGGTGTTTCCACTAAGAAATCGGTAATTCTTAGTCTTAGGGCCTCATTTACTAATGGATCTGAAATCCGTTGGGAAGACCTATTCTTTTGCTATTTTTCGTGCGTAGAAAACTTAATTCCTTCGAAAACCAACATGACTATGCAGCAGAAAACCTCCATTACCTATGCGAATGCTCGCTATGAAAGAGAAACTAATGTTCATCAAAGAGCACAAATTCCAGCAATTGAAGTTACTGACCCACCTTTAGCAACACTACTAGAATAGAGGGCTATTCCAACGGCTCATAGCCGTTGGAGGCCGTTGGAGTGGCCGTTGGAATAGCGTTCACGACTTCCAACGGCTTCCAACGGATGCAACGGAATGTTTCCAACGGCTCTGAGCCATTGGAAGCCATTAGAAAAACTGAATTTTTTATATATATATATATAAAAGAAAGTCTATTACCTTTCAGTCATAATAAGCTATGTCATGTTGCTGAGTGTTTATTCTAGCTATGTGAAGGTTTATCGATCTATATAATATGCTATTGTTGCACATAACGAGTTTGATGTAAAGCCTATAATCAGTCCTTAATATTTCTCACTAAGTACAAGTAAAAGAAAATTTACTTGTAAACAAAAAAAAAATTGCAGAGTGTAATTTTAAACAAAGGCCATACCTTGAGCACATATATGCTATTTGTGCTTCACAGCTACGCATAACTTATATTTTTCTTCTTAAATGATGCAACTGAAACACATATATATTCCATTAAAAGTAACTATTGATGTATGAGGTTAAGGGAAAAAAGGGTCAACTGAAGAAGACAAGATTACCTGCATCGTAATGTTGAACTCGGCCTAGAGATGGCTATCCATTCTTTACTTCACTAAGTGTTCTCGCACAACTGCAAAAATGAAAACACAAAATAAATATCAACTTATAATCCAGTGATGTATGCTTATACCTTATTTTAATTAACATACACTATTGTTCAGCTTTAAGAAGCAAGCTTTCATTTTATTTTATTTTTGAAAACTTAAAAAGAAACATAAAACAAGTTATATATTAGGAAATAAGAAAAGAGTAGCATCAAGTTTACCCTTGTTTATCTTTCGGATTCCACATCCCACCGAGGCAAAGGCATGTCATACGAATGTTGTTAATAGCTCTGATGTTGGTCTGCAAATCCCAAAGGTGTTATCAATGAAAAAAAATAGACAACCAGAAAACACATATGGAAGGAAGTAATACATTCTACAAGCACAACTTTCAAATTTTGATGCTGAACTAATAATCTGGTTACAAACGATACTTTTACAAATTCTGTCCAAAAAAGCATTTAAAACAAAGTTCCAAAAGAAAAAGGAAATGATTCAGAAATCCATACCTTGAGCATATCCTTTAGTGCTCCTCGGCATCATGAGCTCGACCGTATTCAATGCATCTTCGCCCTACATTACGCCACAAAACCACCATAGTTGGTCCCCTAAATTATACTAACATCAATTTGCAAACTCAACATATTGTATACTTTGTATTTGCATAAATTATACTATTCACAAACTCTATCACACACATACGTTCAATACTAATGACATCTTCAAAGAGTTGAAACTTACCTTCACAAAAAATGCAACAACAACTAGGAGAAGACTGAGAGTCATTCCAGCACTAGAAATATGCACTAGAAATCCGCAAAAGTGGCAGCATTACTTGATGATGCACCTGTTACTTATTAAAGACACAAAAAAATTCAACCATAAATCTATTGTTTATTAAAGACACCTGTTTATTCTATTAAAAACACAAAAAAATTGCACAAGTCCGCAAGTGTTATTTTTTTTTTTTTTTTGAGGTTTTTTGATTGTTGGATTCCATACTAATTTGAAATTAAAATCTAATCCATGATTAATAAAATCAATTTTTCTACTAACATCAATTTTTCTACAAGTGTTTTTCAATTTTTCTACTAACATAAAAAAAAAATGAGCATTGGCAACATCAATTTTTCTAGTCAACATAATATATACTTTCTATTTGCATAAATTATTCTATTTGCAAACTCTATCACACACATACGCTCAATACTAACCAAAACCACCTTAACAAACACAATATACTAAATTAGAAAATTTTGAAATTGCTAATAACTTGATCATTATGGTGATACAAATAGCAATCAGGGGATAACATGACATAATATACATACACTAACAAGTAGAGATCAATCATAGCTTAAATTAATTTCTAAATCAAAAAACCCTAAATTTTAGGTTTAGAGAAATTACCGGATTTGGAGAGGTAGGAGGGTGGAGACGGGCTAGAGATGCTCCAAGATGACGTCGGAGGCTGTCGGCGGCCGTTTGTGGGTGGTGGCAGCGGAATTGGAGGTTGGGAAATGGTGAATTGGAGATGAAGAAATGGTTTGGGGAAGACATAATGAAAGGAGGTCGCGGGTTCTGTTGATATGCAGGAAATTTTCCAATGGCTTCCAACGGCCGCCAACGACTTCATTTCCAACGCCCGCCAACGGCTATTAAGGAGCCGTTGGAAAACAGGCATTGGAATACCAGCCTTTTCTAGTAGTGCAAATGCTACTGCGAATAGTTCCGCAGCGACATCAGCGGTCACTCAGGTCAACCTAATAAGCCTGATGAAGTCGTTGGAGAAAGTGTAAGGGCCACCTGAATTTAGGTCAACTTCATGCGAATCCGACTCTTCCAGGTTTATCTCGTGCAATTATTGCATCACCCGGGCGTCTTGATGATGATAGGTTGCTATAGTCCAGGGAAACACAACCCGAGATGCTGCCTGACGAATATAACCTAAGAGAAGTGAACCGAGGAGACAAATATATGCAGATGAACTTGAAAGTCATCCTGCATCCTTTTAAGAACCTATCATAACTGTTGTTGTGTGTCTGATAATGACAATCAGGGTCTTACCAATGAATATTGTGGACTTAAACGAAGACATACCCTATTTACTCATGATATTTTAGAAGTTGAGTATCCTCGAAGGTTCAGTATGGTTCCAATGCCGCATTATGAAGGAAAAACCGACCCGATGCAATGTCTGACCAGATACCAGTGATATATGGATTCAGCACAAGCCACAGATTCCATTAATGTATAAAGCTTTCCCAATATTACAGGATGGAACAACATCAATATGGTTTCGTCTTTTCAGGAGTTAGGAACTAAATTCCTTAATCAGTTCTGTATCTAAACTGTGAAACAAAAGCATATAATGACCTTGTCGAGTGTGCAGCAAGTTCCAAGTGAACCATTAAAGTATCATTTGGATAAATTTAATGTAGCAGTAACAGAAGTTAGTGAGCCAGATGATAAAATAATCTTAACGGCACTAATTAAAGGAGTGGATCTAGATTCTGAATTTGGGGAATGCTGACAGGGAAGCCTCCCTGAACTTTAGATCAATTTTATTTGAAAGTTAATTAAATTTTGTTAAATAAAGAAGCAAGAAGAGCCATAAGAAAGAAAACCAACGCCCATTTTTAAGGGAATTCAAAGTAACTTGGTAGTACAATGGTCCGCAGACAATTTAGGTAAATTGGAAGTGAATGTCCAAAATCAGAACCAGTAAGGGGGTAATCAAAAAGGAAGTGGCAATGGTAATAGAAACCGCAACCGACAAAAAAATGCAAAAAGGAATAACAAGCACAAGAACTTCAGCGAGTTCATCTCGCTTAACGATTCATTGGACAACATAATTTTGAGACCAGTAATACAGTTTAATACAAGATACCCCCTGCTAGGGAATTGACTGATAGTGAAAAATAATTTGAAAAGTCTTGTTTGTTTCACGAAATCTTTGGTAATATGGTAAATGAGTGTCTTTACCTTCAAGATATTATTGGAAAATCAATTCTTAAAGGAAAACTTAATGAGTATAAGGTCGGCTTGAGAGATAGAGGGCAAGACATAAGCAGAAGTAACTAGGGCTAGGTAGCACCCAAAGCTGCTCCTTAACAATAGAATAAAGAAATTATCATTAACACAATAGTAGACAGAGAACATCCAATTGGCAAGAGTTCGAGAACTATGGAGTAATAAGTGAATGCAGTGAAACACCTGGAATATGAGGAGTGTAACACTGCAGAAAAAATGTCACCAGCTAAGCAAAGAAAGACGATGATGGACAATGTTGTCTTTAGGAACCGTGAAGCCGAAGGAGTGAAGTCTTCTTCAGTTGATCCTCTAGTGATTTCATCCATGTGGGCCTGACACTGGTGTAGAGAATCCTTGTTGGTTGCATGAGCTCCATCAATATCTTATTCAAAAAAGATTATAACCAATTAATGTTAGAAGAGAAGGATTTGAAACAATGCACTTCTCGCATTCATTGTTTCAATGTATTAGCTAATGAGCTAATCGGCATGGTAGAGTCACCAGTGAATTTGGGAGAAGTGGATCGCAGAAGAGTGAAGATTCTCCCGTTTATTATTTTGGATGTTTACTCATCTTATAATTCGTTATTGGGTTGACCGGCTCTAACTGAATTTTGAGCTTGTATTGCCCTATGGTGTTTGTTAATGATGTTCCGGATGGATGGTGGAGAAGGGATGGTTAGAGGTCATCAAGTGGCTGCAAGAGCTTGTTATATAGAAGAGTTGAAAAGTTCTCAGCACGCGGAAAATGTTAAAGACGTGGATACTTCTCTTTACATTAAAAATAATGATATGCAGCAGCCAAAGAAGAAATCTTGGTCTGGGCACCTTTTAAAGATTTAGATCCAAGATAAGATTAAGAGCCGGGGTACGATAGGGATGCTCTCACAGAAACTATAATTTAGATCCTAATTGATAGTGATAACCCATTAAAGGACCTGAAAATTGGGTCCTATCTTGACCCGAGATATAGGTAGGAGCTGTCAAATATTCTCAAGGCAAACCTTGATGTGTTCGCTTGGACTCACTCAAATATGTGTGGCATTTTGCCATAGATAGAGAGCCATACATTGAATATCAACCTGAAGTTCATACCAATGAAGCAAAAAGGTATATGCTAGATCCAAAGGGATCAGCTGCGCTAAAGGAGGAAGTGGAAAAGCTTCCCAAGATTGATCAACTTGTGCGTATCACCTTGCAATTTAATAATAAAAACAATCAGAATAATTACAAAAATAATTATTAACAAAAATAGAAATTTTGATTATCGTAATTTGGCTTCAAGACATATACCATTACGTTCGTGGCAATTTTCTCATCAATTTTCACATATAATATGTCCCGAATGGAGTTTGCACAGGAAAATTATTAACTTTGAAATTCAGTATAAACATACGCGAATATATACGCGCATGTTTGAATTCGAAATTTGAACATCTGTCCAAAAGCAGATAAGAATGTTATAAAATATAGAAACAATCAAAATGGTTCCTGAAATAAACATGCAATCAAATAAAACATGCAATTAGAAAATCTGCATGTAACAGATGGGAGATCCAGTGATTTTAAATTGCATGGATCGACCCATGCATTAGCTGGGTCGACCTATGTGCCGACCCAGGCATAGATTGACCCAGGTCGTCAACTTTTTTCTATGCGTAGTTTTTGTGGTTTTCGACCTAGTTTTTACCCGAATGGTGAGATTTAAATTTAATGGACGTGGTTCCTTTATGCACCTATTAATAAACATACAGGGCTAACCATCAAACTCATATTTTTATGAATAGGCGAGGAAGCCCGGTCATTTCATCATTTCTCCAAACTCTTATGAAACAGAAAATATTAGTTCCATGGTTTATAATTCAAAATTTGGAAGATTGTAGGGTTAGGTTATAGGCACCCATATTTCTCTTTCATATGAGACAAATTTCGTAAATCTGAATATAATACCATTCTTTTCATTCTTTTAGGCTCGGATTTGTAAATCTGTGGCAATTACAGTAGTAGATTCAAATAGGGAAGACCACTGATGATAAATCTTAATTAAATTCAAGAATTGGAGAGAAATCAGATGAGTGGATTTAAATAATTTTTTCTTATAATAATATATGATATCGTTTGAATCCTAAAATATATATAATATTGAATTTTGGGTACATGCAAAATATATATAATATTGGCATATGTATAAGATTGAGTTGTGTGCCTAATTTTGCGTGATTAATTATAATCTCTTCTGTTTGCGTGCGGTGGAAAATATAATTTAATCAGAACTATGAATAAAAGAGGATTGAGTGATCTGGGGCTAGATGAACATGTAATATCAAAACTGTAATAATTAGGAAAATTGGACTGAAGATAGGTAAACTTGATAATTGTGACATGGGTTGACATGACATGGTATCACTAGTATTTTGGACAGTAAATGTGTAATTAAGAAGCAAATCTGAAAATTTTCATATTATTTGTAAAATTACCTTTCAAATTTAGAATGGAATGAATATATAAATTATCAGAAAAAAAAACAAGGGTATAACTTAATTGTATTCTAATTTACTGCAATTATATTAGAAATGGGAAAATAAGTTAAAAACATGAATTAATGTTTACCAATTAAAATAGGAAGTTTTGAATAGCCTAGATTAATTAGTTAGGAAAAGGAGAATATATTTTCATAGTTTGGATTGTAAAAGAAGCGGAAAACGTAATTGCAAGTTTAAAAGTAAATAAATGCATGGATTACTGTGAAATAGGGATTTAGCCATATTGCGGACTATTCAATAGCCTAAAAATAATAGAAAGAAAAGTCTTGCAATTATGGTTTTTTTTGCAGTATTTACCTTAAGCTATGGAAATAGATTTTTGTATAGTATTAATAACCAATCAATTAGGAACGAGCCTAGCTTCCAAAAGAGTAAATTGCAGGAAGGAAAAAAAGGGTAAAACAACTGAAAGATGATATGTTAAGAAAAGGGATAAGAAAAAGGCTTATTGTAAACTTACAATTGTGAATTTAGCAAGCGTAATTCTATGGCTATGGTGCATGTTGTGACAGAAAAATGAACTGTAACTAATATTTGCATAAGTATGATAAACTGGGAAATCATATTAAACGAACATAGTTTATTTGCAAATACGAATATGACAGGAAATGGTTGAAAAGACAGTGAAGGTTTAATATGAAAATATTGATTTACAAAGAGGTAAATTACGAGCCTAAAAGGAGTTATGCTTTAATATGGACATTTTGACTTATAAGGGTTAAGTTACGAGCCTAAAATTCCACGATAATTCATAAGGTTGATTAATAAATAATGAATACTCATATTTAATGGATTAAAGAATATCATAAATCAACAAAGATAAAAGTAAGAGATATGCATAAGGATAAATTAGATATAAGGTCTAATAAAATAATAATACGCATTGGTTGATGTCCATGGGAATGAAGAGCCCGACAGGGAAAATCATCACAGGTGTCCGTAGACAAGGTGGGAGCAGGTCCAACTTATTTGATGGAACTGGAAGGAAGTGCGGGACTTCAACATGACATGAGGATACTCCGAGATGGCCTTCTGTGGTAGGTTTAACGAAGCTATACCCATAGAGGCATGGTCTAAATGGTTCCATCCATAGAGTATGCCTTGGTTGTATCTACGATTGAGGGCAACCTAAAGACCAATTGGGATGATTTTTAGAATGATCCGGCGTCTTCCTCGGCTCAGGAGAGCAGGCTTCATGGTCAAGACCAAACAAGAATAGTGAGTCATCGAATGCTTGTCATCATCGGTCGAAGTTCGAGAAAGATTGTAGTTAAACCAAAAGGCAACGGCTCTTCACTATCGGGACATTGGATGAGGGACAATGTCAAATTGGATGCTTAGATTGTTTGTTAAGGGAACAGTCACTTAGATCTTTGAATGGTCTTTCATTAGTTAGTGGAGTCGGGTGGGGCCATAGTTCCGAAAGAGACAGACCAATCTTTGATATTTGTATTGTGGGACTAACGAAGTCATTATTGTAGGCCTAACGAAACTACTCTTGACATATATGAAAAGCCTTCGACTGAGTTCCATATAGGAACTCATAATTAGTGCACTTTAGTGGCATGGCAGTAGAGGCTTATTCGCTTTCACGGCGTAGCATGATGGCATAATGATGGAGACTTAGTGTGCTTTAGTAGCATGGTCTAGTTCATTTTCGTGTTGTAGCGATCAAGTTTTGTACATTTTCGCAACACAACGATGGAGACCACACGAGGATGGTACTATGGGATGTACCTTGATATATTGGGCATATAGTTACATATATATGATTTATTAGGTTAATCTACTTAGGAGTAGATGGGTGCATTTCATGCATAAAACCGAAAACGTAACGAGCAATGAACCTAAATAACTTAATAAATATATACCAGGGATAGAACGGTATATGTGGCATTATTCATAGAATGCATAATTTGTTCATTCACCGGAACTTTTGTTCTGACCCCATTCTAATAATAACAAACTCGTTGGTTAGGCAGGTGGCAGAGATTATACAGCTTAGAGAAACTTGTTAGACAGTGTCATTATTATGGCAAGCATTTACCTATTATTATATTTTGTTTAGTTCCACTGTAAAAGAAATATTATAAGCTCTGATATATTTGTCTTTGCCTTTCAGCATGATACTAGACAAACCAACTCGGGTTTTGGTAAACATAGATTATAGCATTTTGCAAAAAAATCGGATCTGTTAAAATTCGGGTTATTACATCTGGTATCACAGCTTAGTTTAGGACTCTTATATAAATAGTGAGTGAAGATATTTGTATTTTCAAAATATAAATATATTATATATATACCTATATCCATAAAGAAACCCACTAAATAAGAAAAGCAACACATGGTAAAATTCGGGATATCAGTTTTGTACACGAAGTAAATGGTTATGGAAATTTGTAGGCCCATGAGTAGCAAGAATGTAAAGTGTACAATATGTTTTGAAATGAAAAGATAATTTCATGTGTTATTATCCAAAATTTTAGTACTTCATATTAGTGGGTTGGGAAGTATAGCTTCGTAGTTTAGGAAGTATAAGAAGGAAAATGGATTAGGAATTTATACATACATACATATATATATATATATATATATATATATATATATATATATATATACACTCACACACAAACTTGGCGAAAAAGTGGCGCCAGACTCAGATTTCAATTCCGATAGCCTTGTAGAAATTTAGTATGGAAGAGAATTTGGGTATAGAAATTAATTTCGTACAAAGGATTTGGAGATGCAAAATTTAGAAATCACTTTGTACTTCGCTTCACAATTAAATTTTTGAATGAACTTGAAAAAAATATGGACATAGAGAGAAGAAAATATAAGAGTTTTTCAAGTTTAAAAGTTTACATTTTTCAGAATTTTATATTGAGATTTGCATCAAAATGATTTTTGACAAAATGATACAAATTTTTTTTGAAAAGAAAATATATGATTTTTTCATAAGAATGGTTTGTGACACACTTTAACTCACTGGAACAAGAATAATTATAAGGTAATTTTTTGTGAATTAATAAATTTTGAAGTCAAAGTGTTTTGTTAAAGTGATCAGGAAATGTGCAGCGAAAGAGGTGTATAAAATATAGGTGAACACTATATTTGTGCGAACTATTTTGATAAAGAAATGAACAATGTTAAAATAATGAAGTTTCCTTGTTACTTTACGCAGAACATAAAAGTCCTCTTTAGAAAAGATTCATAGAAACTTATTCTTATTAATTCCCCTTGAAAGAGAAATGTGTATTAAATTGAAAAGGAATTTCAACTGAGTTAAAGTGCAAAATACTTTTTGACTGTTGACAAAAGTTTTGAGAAGATAAAATTTTAAAGAACTAACTATGGTTTAGTAGAATGGTTCCTGTTGTGTGCTTGAAGGCTCGGTAAAGTTGTGAAGAATTATTTCAATATGTGAATAAAGTATAAAACTTAAGTAGCAACTGTGGAAAACCTTAAGAGAGGGACTAAGAAGCAGGAACCGGAAATTTGCAACATCCAATAGTTACACAGAAAAATTATAAGGATTGAGGAAACATAAAAGGATAAAAAGATGTCTCCCAATTGGTTACTATTTTATTTAAGAAAAGCTAAAGAGAATTTTAAGACTTGTTTGGTTTATGTGGAAAAGATAGAAAGAGATGGATTCAACATAAATACAAATTTAATCGAGGATACAAGTTAAGTGGAAATGGTTGGTAAAGTTGAATGAAAACTAGGGGTACACGACATGAGTTTATAAAGAATGGTAGGTGGAAATGAGGAGTTCTATGGTTGTCTAGATTCAGTGATGAGAGCCTTTTTATGTCAAAGGGACTTGGTCCTAGGCTTCCTAGTCCTAATGGATAACCGCATTTAACCATGATATCTTTTACCTAGTAGTGATTGCTGTAGAGCATGTTTTCTTTTAGTAACAGATATGCACTCCTATGTAGTATTCTATTTTATTATAGAAAAATGAAATAGTTTAGTATGACATTTTCTTTCTAGGTGTTTATGAACTAAAAGAGAATAAAGACATAGGATATTATGAATAAAATAATAATGGAAGCAAAGGATGAATAACTAAAAGAAAAAAAATCAAAATTTTCAGAAAATAACCAAGACCATAACTATAATAAATAAGAAAAAAAAAGAAATTCTTCTTATGTAAACTATGCTTAGAATAGAAAATATGAATTTTTGTAAGATTAGCGATAAAGATTTCCATGTATGGGGAAAAAGGTGTGTAAACGTGGGATGGAAAATATGAAATTTTCAATTTTCTACCTTTTTCTAAATGATAAATTGAATTCGATAAATTAGATTTATCTGAAGTTCAAATTTTAAAGTTTGTTGACATGGTCTAGATGCAAAAAAAAAAATTAATGAACTACGCTCTTCTATAAGAGTTTGAGAAAATTGGATGAAAATGTATTTTTGATTTTCAAAATATTGCATTCATATAGAAATTTGCAGTATATTTAGGATGTGTGCACTATGTTTCCAAAAGATTTTTAAAAGAAAATGACATTCATATATGAGGTACCACTCAGGCATTCATAGCATTCATGAATTTTTACGATGCATTACACTTTGCACAAGTACACGGATGGTTGAAAAAATGGATGTATACATGATGGTTGTAAATTTTGCGAGGATTTACCTAATTTTATCCTGACTAAATTTAGAGGATGAAATTTCCTAAAAGGTGGGAGAATGTAACACCCTACATTTTTATTAAAAATATCGAAATAATTTCAGAAATAATTATTAACGAAAAATAAACATTTTGAATTATCAGAATTTGGCTTCGAAACGTATACCATTGCATTCTTGGAAATTTTTGGATTAATTTTCATATATAATATACCCCGAACGGAGTTCGCATGAGAAAACTATTAACGTTTGAAATTTTTGTGTAAACGTACGCGAATATATACGTGCATACTTGAATTTGAAATTTGAATGCATGTCCAAAATAGGAAAAGAACATTGTAAAGAATAGAAACAATCAAAACGGGTTAAGAAATAAACATGCAATCAAATAAAACGGGAAACCAGAAAATCACGTACGAAACAGATGGGAGACCCAGCGATTTTAAATCGAGGGTTAACCCATGCATTGGCTAGGTCGGACCAGGTCGACCATTATTTGGTACGTGGTTTTCGACCTAGTTTTAACCCGAACGATGAGGTTTGAATCGAACAGATGTGGTTCCTCTAGGAAACTATAAGTAAACGTACAGAGGTAGCCATAAAACTTATATTTTTCTGAATTGGTGCGGAAGCCCTGTCTTTTCATCCCTTCTCTAAACTCTTGTAAAATAGAAAATATTAGTTCTAAGGTTTCTAATTCAAGAATTGGAGACGAAGATTGTAGGCTTAAGTTATAGGCGCGTAGATTTCCCTTCCATATGAGGTAAATTCTGTGAATCTGAATATAATACCATTCTTTTCATTCATTTACGCTCACATTTGTAAATTCATAGTAATTACAGTAGTAGATTCAATTAGCAAAGGCCACAGATGATAAATTTGAATCAGATTCAGGAATTGGAGAGCAATTAGGTGAGTAAATTTAAATTATAATTTCTTACAATAATATATGATATCGTTTGAATCCTACAAAAAAATATGTTCTCTCCTTCCTCTATTCCCCTTTTTTGCGTTGTAATTTACAGTTTTATGTTGAATATTGGGTTCATGCAAAATATATAATATTGGTGTATATATAAGACTGAGTTGTGCACCTAATTTTGCGCGACTAATTATAATAGTCTCTTTTGTTTGCGTGCATTGGAAAAAAAACTCAATTGGAATTATAAATAAAAGAGGATTGGGTGATTTGGGGTTAAATTAACATGTAATATCAAAACTATAATAATTGGAAAATTGGACTGAAAATAGGTAAACTTGATAATTGTGGCATAGGTTGACATGACATGGCATAATTAGTATTTTGGATAGTAAATGTATAATTTTATAGTAAATCTGAAAATTTCCACATTATTTGTAAAATTACCTTTCACATTTAAAATGGAATGAATATAGAAATTGTTAGGAAAGAAAAAAAGGGTATAACCTAATTGTATTCAAATTTACAGCAATTATGTCAAAAATGGGAAAATAAGTTAAAAACGGGATTTAATGTTTACCAACTAAAATAAGAAGCTAGGAATAACCTAGATTTAATGGTTAGGAAAAAGGGAATATATTTCCATAGTTTAGTTTGTAACAGAAGTGGAAAACATAATTGCATGTTTAAAAACAAATAAAGGCATGGATTAGTGTGAGATAGAGAATTAACTGTATTATGCATTGTTCAATAGCCTAAAAATAATAGAAAGAGATATCTTGTAATTATGTATATTGATTGCAGTACTTACCTTAAGCTATGAAATAGATTTTTGTATAGTTTTAATAACCAATCAATTAGGAACGAGCCTAGCTTCCTAAAGAATAAATTGCAAGACGGAAAGAAAAAGGATAACACAACTGAAAGATGATAAGTAGAGAAAAGGGATAAGAAAGACGCATATTGTAAACTTACAATTGTAAATTTAACAAGCGTAATTATATGACTATGGTGCAGGTTGTGACAGAAAAATGGACTACAACCTATATTTGCATAAGTGTGATAAATTGAGAAATCATTGTAGACGAATATAGTTTATTTACAAATACAAATATGACAAGAAATGGGTAAAAGGATAGTTATGCTTTATATGAACATACTGATTTACAGAGAGGTAAATTGCTAGACTAAAAGGCGTTAGGCTTTAATATAGACATATTGACTTATAGGAGTTAAGTTACAAGCCTAAAATTCCATGGTAACTCATAAAGTTGATTAACGAATAATGAATATTTGGATTTAATGGATTAAAGAATATCGTAAATAAAGAAAGAGAAAAGTAAGAGAAATGCATATGGATAAATTAAACATATGGTCTAATAAAATAACGATATGCGTTTGGTTTAGTCCGTGGGAATGAAGAGCCAACATGGTAAATCAGGTGTTCGAATACATGGTGGAAGGTCATCCAACTTATTCGAAGGGATTAGAAGAAAGTGTAGGTGTGACGACCGCCCTCAACCAGCTGACATTCCCCCGAAATGTGCTATGCCAATGCCCAGCTAGAGCGGGACGATTGTCAAAAAAGAGAGGGTTTGAAATGATGAATTACCAAAGAACCGGTAGTACTTCTCATAGCGCATGGAATAAAATATAATAATAACATAACATGATATAAAACCGGCGAGACAGTACATAAGCTAAAAACTAGAACATAACCATCAGAGTAGCGAAAACCAAAGTACAGCTTCATATCCAATTATTACACTTTAAAATACTGTCTCTAAAAGGAAATGGAAGAGGTACACTACTAATGCCCAAAGCAAGGACCAGCAACAATACAGGGAGAATATATATATATAGTATGTGGGAGCCTCCTGCTCGTCTCTGGACAGCTACTCGTGCATACCCACCTAACCTGCCTCTAGTATGCTCGTTTAGGAGCACCTAGAGATATAAGAAGTGACATAAAACTCTGGGTTAAATGAAAGTCTGGTATGAGCGATAGCAGCAAAATAAAACAATAACAGGTATAAATAATCATACCTGACCTGGACCTGCAACCAAAGAGTTAGCACAACAAGATGTACAATACTCTAAGGTAACACTAATAACACTAATATATAGTGTAAAATGGAAGTGTGAGTGTCATGGTGGTAGCAAACATCAAACATAGCAATCATTCTCACATCTCTCACCCAGTGCATAAAGCATACGATATCCACCGCTGTGATCACCAGATCCATTGAGGCCATAACGGAGTCCAACTCCATACAACTATCGCAACGACCACTTTGCCCTTTGGGGCCCTAACGGAGTCCCACTCCATACAACCTCTGACCCCACTGCACTGGTCCATAGTCAATAACCCTAACGGGTCAACCAGTCCACATAGCCCTGTCCCTGGTTCGTCTACATACCCCCTCCCTTAATGGTGAATCAAAGTTATGGATATCGATAACCCCTTTGCACACATCCCGCAGCAAAAGCCCAACTCTAGACGTTAAATCGTTGGTTCCCATCTGGATCTTGAGTAATAACCTCTCATTTGGACTTTCATTGCATCTCGGGTCTTTGTCTTCTCCAGTTCAGTTCGGCCTCCTTTCGGTTCGGTTCGTGACCAACCCTCGGTTCGGTTCGTGAGCAAGCAACCGGTTCGTGTTTCGAGTGGTACTACGGTTCGGGTCGTGAGTCTCCGTTCGTGGTACTTCGGTTCGGGATGAGTTTCGGGTCGTGGGTTCAGCCAATTCGTGGTGCTCCGGATCGTGATGCTTCAGTTCAAAGAAGTTTCTTGGTTCGAGCAGGCGGTTCGTGATGCAGTTCAGGCGAGCGGGTCGGTTCGGGAGTGGTGAACACGAGTCGGTTCGAGGGTGGTGACCCGGTCCGATCCAAAATCCTGCACTTCTTTTCAGCAAGCTGTTTACGCCACACGATGGCGTTTTCGACCATTTTAACTTTCCTATGCCAACCATAAAATATCCCAAACAACGGTAACAACATATAGGTTCAATCAAAAAGATCAAAACATCGAGCATATAAGTTATTTTAAATCAAACATACCTAAATCAATGATTTTCCCTTAATCACCTAAATTCCGAGATTAGCAAACTTAATCCAAATTAAGTCAAATTTTTACCAATGACATAAAATATGATTCTAGAATTTTACATATTTTTTTTCCATAATTTTCTTAGTCATAATTTCGTTAATGATCATTAATCATCCCTAATTAGCCATAATTAGTGAATAAACATGCTAAACACTCACCTTAGATACAAATAAATGATAGATCTGAAACTTCTACTGATTTGGGTCGGATTCCTATGTAATGCAGCAGCTCTACCTCGAACTTGATGCTAATCCGACTTGATTTGATGTTGATATACTTAATTAGCGATTAGAGAGAGATTTAGAAGATGGAGGTCATTACTAGGGTTCAAGGAATGTTTGTGGTGGCTGAAAAAATGAATGGGAATGTTTATCCGAACCCTTTCATATCTCCCATAACCCTAATCCTAAAATGGGTTATGGGCCTAGCTGTTAATCACCCTATTAAGCCTGATTAAGCTGTTTTCCATCTTCCAAACCTTATTTCAGTTATATCTCCCAAACGGTAAGTCCGTTTAATTAATGTGACCACTCTACGCAATGGAAAACCATCATCTGAATCTAATGAAAGTGGTTTTAGGTCAAAACTCCTTACTAATCAAAAGTTATAGGCGAAACAAGATTCGCCAGGGGCAAAATGGTCATTTAAAGTTCGGCAAAAATCGTGAATGTGGGAAATGACCCTAATAGTCGTATCCCAAAGTTACACGACCATGTGACTTCATATGAGAATAAAATAAATATTCTGTGATCCACTGATACGTAGAATGCGGGTCGTTACACTCTCCCCCTCCCCCCCCCCCCCCCCCCCGGGAAGAAATTTCGCCCCCGAAATTCCTTAACCAAGAAAACATACAATGGTTCCCCGCATGCTTATCAGCCATTTACAAACAATCAAACATACATAATAACACAACCAGCCTATCCTAGCATGCGGTGTACTGACAAGGGAGTAACTATATCGCGATTAAAATCTTACAAAGTAAAGAGCTCTGGATATGACTCCTTTATGCTCTCCTTGGTTTCCCAAGTACAGTCATTCTCATTATCACCCCACTGTACCTTAACTAGTTTCACCGTCTTCCTCCAGAGTTGCTTCGTATCGTGTCCGATAATACGAAGTGGTCTGCGATTCCCAACTGCCTTGGGTTCTATCTCGATATCATACAACTGATCTGGTGAAATAGTCATATCATAATCGTGCACAAACTTCCTTAATTGAGAAACATGAAATATGTTGTGCACTCCAGCCATCTTGTCAGGTAATCCAACTTTATACGCTTAATTTCCAACTTGTTCGAGAACTGGAAATGGACCAACAAACCTTGGTGCTAATTTACCTTTCCTATCAAACCGAATCACACTCTTCAACGGAAAAATCTTGACAAAAACCAAGTCGCCAGCAGAGAATTTCAAATCTCTTCGTCTTTTATTGGCATAACTCTTCTGCCTATCTTGGGCAGCGTTCATTCGTTGTTGAATAACCTTGATCTTATCTGAAGTTTCTCTTATTACATCTGGCCCAAGAACAAATTTCTCACCCGTTTCCAACCAACATGAAGGTGAGTTGCATGGTCTTCCATACAAAGCTTCAAATAGAGCCATACCAATACTGGACTGATAACTGTTATTGTATGGAACTCAACCAGATGCAAATGGTCATCCCATGACCCTCCAAAATCCAATATACAAGCTATCAAGAGATCCTCCAATACACGATTTACCCTCTCCGTTTGACCGTCGGTTTGAGGATGGTATGCGGCACTGAGATGTAATTATGACCCTAAAGCCTCTTGTAAGCTCTTCCAAAACCCACTAGTAAATAATGTATCTCGGTCATTCACAATGCCTTTAGGAGCTCAATGAAATCTCACTACCCACTTCATATATAGCTATGCTAACTTAGCTGTCGTTCCATTCTACTTGACCGGTATAAACCTTGCACTTTTGGTCAATCGATCCACAACCACCCAATACTATCATGACCCGATCTTGCCCTTGGTAATCCATCAAAAAAATCCATTGATATTTGTTTCCATTTCCATTCGGGATTTTCTAGCGGTTGTAACAAACCACTAGTCTTCTTTTGCTCGGGCTTAACTAGCTGGCAGTTCATGCACTTGGATATAAACTTCTCAACGTCTCTCTTAATCCCTTTCCAGTAGTAGGTTTGCTTCATGTCTTGATACATTTTGTTACCACCGGGATGTATAGTCAGTTTCGAGTGATGACACTCCCTAAGAACTTCATCTCTCAATCCATTAATGTTGGGTACATCTAGTCGCCCATTCCTTCGAAGCCATCCCTCTAGATCAAGTCTAAACTTGTTCATTCCCTCACCGTCGAGACCCATCCCCACATTGGAGATGATTCTCAATAGGTTAGGATCGTCCTTTTGACTGGAACCGATCCGCTGAATCAGAGTCAGTCTGATCGTCAAACTTGCTAGTATCTCTGGATCCAATTCTCACTTAGGTCTGAAACCATACCCGCGATATACTCCAGTTGCTTCCATTCCAGAAACATAGCCCCCAAATTGGCATGTTTCCTACTTAATGCATCAGCTACCGCATTGCCCTTCCCGGGTGTATATGCGATATTGAAATCATATGAAGCCAAGAACTCTAACCATCTCTGCTGACGAAGATTTAAATCCTTTAGAGAGAAAAGATACTTTAACGACTTATAATCGGTAAACAACTCAAATATTTCTCCCGAGAGGTAATGCCTCCACATCTTTAACGCGAACACGATCGCTGCCAATTCCAAATCATGGGTAGGATATCTTTTCTCAAGTGGTTTTGGTTGTCGACTAGCATAAGCTACAACCCTACCTCCTTGCATCAATACAGCACCTAGTCCGGTACCACAAGCATCCATGTATACCGTCATTTCTTCGTCCCCTTTAGAAATAACTAATACTGGTGCACACGTCAACTTCTCCTTAAGACCCTTGAATGCATTCTCATACTTGTCCCAAACAAAAGCTTGATTCTTCTTGGTCAACTGAGTTAACAATGCTACTATCTTGGAGAAGTCTTGCATAAACTTACGATAATATCCAGCTAACCCCAAGAAACTTCTCATGTCCGTTACATTCTTAGGCATAGACCAATCTTGCACCGTAGCCACTTTCGCAGGATCCACGGCAATACCATTCTCTGAAACAACATGGCCCAAGAATCTCACTTCCTTCCTCTAGAAGTGACACTTAAAAAATTTCGCCTTCAATTGGTGTTTCCTCAACACCTCTATCACTATCCTCAAATGTTCCTCGTGTTCTTCCTCTGTCCCCGAGTAAACCAAAATATCGTCCACGAACACAAGAACAAACTTATTTAATTGATCCCTGAAAACCCTATTCATAAGATCAACAAAATATACTGGTGCATTGGTTAACCCGAATGGCATGAATAACCACTCATAGAATCCAAACAGCGTCCGAAATGTCGTTTTAGGTATACTCTCAGCTGCTACTCGGAGCTGATGAAATCCTGTCGCGAGGTCCAACTGTGAGAACACTCTTGTTCTATTCAGTTGATCAAACAAATCATCTATCCATGGAAGAGGATACTTATTCTTTATAGTCACCTTGTTCAACTCATGGTAGTCCACACATAAGCGAAGGGAACCATCATCCTTGGTAGCCAATACAACTGGTGCTCCACACTCAAAAACACTTCTTCGGATAAATCCCTTCTCCAAAAGATCGCCCACTTGCACCTCGAGCTCTCGCTGCTCCTTTGGCGCCATACGACGAAGTGGCATCACCATAGGTCTGGGATCTTTCACTAAATCAATCCGAAACTCGATCTCTCGGTGTGGTGGAAGTTCGATCACTTCCTCGGAGATGTCCGGATACTCGCGAGCAATAGGCACATCTGATAACTCATCATGCAGGACGTTGAGGGAATTTAGAAAACTAGCCATCATCCCGTCACTGGGTAGGCAACCCAATACCAACCTCCGCCCAACATCCGGTCTGATGGTCAGCGAAGACCCCTCACAGTCAACCACCACCCCATACCTTTGGAGCCAATCGACTCCCAAAATAATGCCAAACCTAGTAAAGCCTAAAACAAAGCAATCACAAGCAAACATACATCCATGACTCGATAAGACCAGATTACAACAAATCATACAAAGGCTAGTCGAACAACCAATAGGGTTCATCACAACTAAAGGTCTATCGAAAATCTCGGGTTCCAATCCCAACCTATCTACCAGGTCACTAGATACAAAGGAATGGGTAGCCCAGGTACTTGGATAGGAACATCATAAATGGAAAGCATACCTTGAATAACGACACCCTTTTCTTTCTCTGCCGTAGTTAGGGCATTCGACGAAGAAGGAACAACGTTGATAGCACTTGCTTTCACGATCTGCTTCTCCTTAGGGGGTTGTGGACATTTATCCTTGTGATGTCCCACTCGAACACAATTGAAGCAATTCCTGTCCCCTAGCTTTGCTCGACAATCTCTTGCATAGTGGCTCTTCTTGCCACAGTTAAAGCACTCGATATCTTTCTTATCCTTCTTTTTCTGACCTTCCTTGGTTTGATTCTATTTCCTCTTGTTCTGGGAATTCTTTTTGCCTTCACCGCTTGCCTGCGGTTTTGGCTCTCCTGCAGATGCAATAACAACCTCCATCTTCGACTTAGGGTAAAGGCTCTCCGACATCAATGCCTTTCCCATAATAGATTTGAATGTCTCATCGATATGGTTTATAAGTCTTTCCCCCAAGTACCCATCTAGGCCAGTTATGAACTTCTTGTTCTTCTTCTCGACATTATCGATAAGTGATAATCCATATTTTGATAAAGTATCAAATTCAGCAATATATTCCGAGATTGCCCTACCGTTCTGCTTAAGCTCCAAAAATTTCCTAAACAATTCTGATTTTTAAGCGGTTGGAATAAACTTATCAGTGAAGCGAGTCTTAAACTAATTCCAAGTAACTTGATCCTCGGGAGTAGTCACGTTAATAGCATTCCACCAATTCATTGCCCATCCTTGGAGCTGACGGGATGCTAGCTTTCTCTTCATTTCATCATCGATCCCCAAATCCTCGAAGTTACGCTCACAACTATCAAGCCAATCTTGAACCTCTGTAACCGATTCTGTTCCATGGAACGACTTCCCACCAAGACTGGTAAAATCCTTGCTATGCTTGACGAATTCAGCTTTAGGCGCCTGCACTACTACACCACCACCGTTAGCATCATTAGGAACTACTCCCTAAGCATCTCTCGCATGAAGACAGTAAACATCGTCCTTATATCAAGGGCATTCCCATTGTTGGCCCCTGAACCCGCTCCCTCTTCAACTCCCAGTGGAGAGTTCCTTACCATACTCCTCGTATTTCGGCTTATCATTAAATCCGTAAAGAGAAAACAATTAACCATCTCCTTAGTGGTGCCAGTGCAGTGCGACTTCATCCTTAGATATACTAACAATATATATACATATAGTTTTTGAAAACCAAAATATCACAAATACATGCTCTCATATACGTATACTATCTCTCCCTAATGTCTTCCTCTAGGTTAAAATACGCAACCTAAGCTCTGATACCAAGTATGACGGCCGCCCCGAACCAGCCGACATTCCCCCAAAATGTGTTGTGCTAATGCCCAACTAGCACGGGACGATCGTCAAAAAGAGAGGGTTTGAAATGATGAATTACCAAAGAACCTGTAGTATATCTCACAACGCATGGAATAAAATATAATAATAACATAACATGATATAAAACAGGCGAGATAATACATAAGTTGAAAATTAAACCATAACCATCAGAGTAGCGAAAACCAAAGTACAGCTTCATATCCAATTATTACACTTTAAAATACTGTTTCTAAAATGAAATAGAAGAGGTACACTACTAACGCCCAAAGTAGTGACCAGCAACAACACAGGGAGTATATATATATATATATATATATATATATATATATATATATATATATTACGTGGAAGCCTCTTGCTCGTCTCCGGACAGCTACTCGTGCATACCCACCTAACCTGTCTCTAGTCCGCCCATTTAGGAGAACCCAGAGTAATAAGAAGAGACATAAAACTCTGGGTCAGATGAAAGTCTGTTATGAGCGATAGCAGCAAAATAAAACAATAGCAGGTATAAATAATCATACCTGACCTAGACCTGCAACCAAAGAGTTAGCACAACAAGATGTACAATACTCTAAGGTAAGTGTAAAATGGAAGTGTGAGTGTCATGGTGATAGCAAACATCAAACATAGCAATCATTCTCACATCTCTCACTCAGTGCGTAAAGCATTACGATATCCACCGCTTTTATCACCGGATCCATTAAGGCTATGACGGAGTCCAACTCCGTACAACTATCGCTACGACCACTTTGCCCTTTGGGGCCCTGACGGAGTCCCACTCCATACAACCTCTGACCCCACTGCACTAGTCCATAGTCAATAACCCTAACGGGTCAACCAGTCCACATAGCCCTGGCCCAGGTTCGTCTACATACCCCCTCCCTCAATGGTGAACCAAAGTTATGGATATCGATAACCCCTTTTCATAGTCCCACAGCAAAGCCCAACTCTAGACGTTAACTCGTCACTTGCCATCTGGATCCTGAGTAATAACCTCTCATTTGGACTTCCTTTGCATCTCGGGTCTTTGCCTTCTCCAGTTCGATTCGGCCTTCATTCGGTTCAGTTCGTGACCAAGCTTCAGGTCGGTTCGTGGGGAAGCAACTGGTTCGTGTTTCGAGTGGTACTCCAGTTCGGGTTGTGGGTCTCCATTCATGGTGCTTTGGTTCGAGATGAGTTTCGGCTCGTGGAAACCCATTCGGCTCGTGGGTTCAACTGGTTCATGGTGCTCCAGATCGTGATGCTTCAGTTCAGGGAAGCTTCTTGGTTCGAGCAGGCAGTTCATGACGCATTTCAGGCGAGCGGGTCGGTTCGGAAGTGGTGAACACGAGTCGGTTTGGGGTTGGTGACCCGATTCGATCCAAAATCCTGCACTTCTTTTCAGCAAGCTGTTTACACCACATGATAGCGTTTTCGACCATTCTAACTTTCCTATGCCAATCATAAAACATCCCAAACAACAGTAACAACATATAGATTCAGGCAAAAAGATCAAAACATCAAGCATATAGGTTATTTTAGATCAAACATACTCAAATCCATGATTTTCTCTTTAATCCCCCAAATTCCGGGATTAGCAAACTAATCCAAATTAACCCAAATTATTACCATTATAAATATGATTCTAGAATTTTACATATGTTTCCCATATTTTTCTGAGTCATAATTTCGCTAATTATCACTAATCACTCCTAATTAGCCATAATTAGTGAATAAACATGTTAAACACTCACCTTAGCCACAAATAAATGATAGATCTGAAATTTCTACTGATTTGGCTCGGATTCCTATGTATTGCAGCAGCCCTACCTCGAATTTCATGCTAATCCGACTTGATTTGATGTTGATTTGCTTAATTAGTGATTAGAAAGTGATTAGGGAGAGATTTAGAAGATGGAGGCCATTACTAGGGTTCAAGGAATGTTTATGGTGGCTAGAAAAATGAAAGGGAATGTTTCTCCAAACCCTTTCAGCCCTCCCATAATCCTAATCCCGAAATGGGTTATGGGTCTAGCTGCTAATCAAACTATTAAGCCCGATTAAGCTGTTTTCCATCTTCCAAACCATATTTCAGTCATATCTCCCAAACGGTAAGTCCGTTTGATTAATGTGACCACTCTACGGAATGGTAAACCATCATCTGAAACCAATGGAAGTTGTATCAGATCAAAACTCCTTACCAATCAAAAGTTATAGGCAAAACAAGATTCGCCAGGGGTAAAACGATCATTTAAAATTTAGCAAAAATCGTGAATGTGGGAAATGACCCCAATAGTCGTATCCCAAAGTTACACGACCATATGATTTCGTATGAGAATAAAATAAATATTCTACGATCCTCCGGTATGTAGAATGCGGGTCAAAACAGCGGGACTTCAATGGGGCATGAGGATATTTTGTGATGGCCCTCTGTGGTAGGCTTAACGAAGTTGTACCCACAAAGGCATGGTCTGTACGGTTCCATTCATTGAGTATGCCCTGGCTACATCTATGGTTGAATGCATCCAAAAATCCAAAGGAAGCATCATCTGATGATTCATGGATACTTGCTATGCAAAAGCAATTGTGTAACACCCTGAATTTTCTGTGTTTATTAAAAGAACGAATTAAAGAATACTTAATTTTTAAAGTGAGAATTAAGGAAACCGTGTTATGCCATTGCGTTCGTCTCCAAATTCTGCTTGGAATAGAGTCCATATTTTTGTAAATCGGACTTCGTATGAGGAAGTTATGGCCCTCAGAAGTTTCAGAAATTTATATAAACTAAAAACAGTTCAGTTTAAAATTCAAAATTAAAAAAAAAAAGACGAAGAAGCGGGCTGGGCGAGATATCCCCCCCATGCCAGTTCGACCAGGGGGTCGACCAAGGGGTCGACCTCCCCTATACAGGTCGACCATGGGGTCGACCTGGTGGTCGACCTACCCCCCTCGCCCAAATCCAAAACAGTGACGATTCTAACTTGTTGTTGAGTCTTTTCTGACCTGTTCCTGAGTCACTTGGGCATATGTGGCAATTCTGGATAACTCAATCTAGTCTGGACGGTTATGATTGCTCCTTGAATGATCTAATAGCTCACATAAGATTAAACTTCTATAAAAGCAACCTTAGTCCTCAAACCCTAAATCATACAAATTCGTTCCAAGGAGCCACCATGTTGTCCATGATCATTCTAGCCTAGCCACCGTTTCTTCTTCAATTAGAAAGCAAGTTAAAAGCTGCGAATCAAAACTAACTTAGAGAATTGATAGTCTTCGTCAAGGGATTGCTTTTCAATTTCAGAAAATAGATCCCAGAAAATAAGACTTTCTTTTGTTTGTAAGTCCTGTTATTATTTAGATGTGAATGATTAAAAAGTTATGATTTGTAATAAAGTGAAAACTAGCGTTATTCCTAGTTGTAAGATAATGATGATGCTAATTCATGCCTATTCTTGTAACGATTCTATCGTATATGCTTATGTGACTATTTTGGTTATTATGTCGGTGTTAAACCAATCATGTATTATGTAAAATTTGGTGACTTATTCATGTTATGTTACATGCAAGTTGTTAGGCCATTGTGGTTATTATGTTGATGTAAACCAATCATGTAAAATCTGTGACTTATTCACGTTGTGTTACGTGCAAGTTGTTAGGCCAAGACATGTATTATGTTTAGATCTACATTAAGATTCATGTTTATTGGATCCAAAATAAAAGTTCATATTTACATGCCTAGTTGAACTTGTGTAATTTCATATGTTAAAGATTCATGTTTATTGGATCCAAATTAAAAGTTCACATTCACTTGTCTAGTTGAACTTGTGTAATTCCATATGTTTGAGATTCATGTTTATTGGATTCAAATTAAAAGTTCACATTCACTTGTTTACTTGTGTAATTCTATATGCTTAAGGCTTATGTTTATTGGACCCAAAATAAAAGTTTACATTTACATGCCTAGTTGGAATTGGGTAATTTCATATGCTTAAAGACTCATGTTAGTTGGATCCAAAAATGTAAGTTCATTATTTTATGCCGCACATGTTTAGTTAGATCCTTATTATTTTATGTTGTATGAATGGTACATGCTCCCTTCTTTCCCCTTTTGTATGTAAGTTAGGCTAAGTTACGAGCCTAACATTCTATGTGAATTTTGCGAACGTATGACGGGGATAACGTTGGGAAAACCTTAAAATTATTATTATTGGCATAATTTAGCCCATAAGTAAATGAATGGTTAGTGGCATAAAAATGGTATAATTTTTATACCAAATTTTTTGAATATGATTTAGAGGGTAAATGGGGAATGACTTGAATGGCAATAACTGTGGATAATTTACATATAAAATTGAAAAGATAAATATGTAAATTAAGAAAAAGACAAATATGCTAATCCAAGGTTAGATTGAGTTACGGTGTAAAATTGTCTGGAACCGCCCGACACATCCAGCAATCGTAACAATATATATCTTATGTGAGAGGTTAGTGCATCAAGCCCAAAAGAACCCAAGGTTAGATTGAGTTGCGGTGCAAGACTGCCTGGAACCGACCGGCACATCCAACAACTGCAACAATACGTATCTAATGTGAGTGCTTGGTGCTTTAATGAATGAATTAAAGCTAAGACAGGAATGGTAGGGTTAAGTTAATTAAGGCAACACTTAATTAATACAACATGTTAACTAAACTGATGGGTGGGGTTAGGTAAATTTGAGAAACACTTAACCATTTTGACATGTTGATTAAGAAACCATGGTAACGGTGATCCATTTCAGCAGTAACCCACATAGATGTATCATGGTACCCTGAATTAGGCAGGGTGGGGCACGATTACTAGGCTGATTATAAGCGGTCAAAACAACGGCGGGTGGTGCGTCAGTGTAGGTTCCGACGGAGTGCGGTCGTGCACGTGCCCAGGAGTGGAAAAAGAAGGCACTGAGCATCAGTGGTTATACTCTGTGCATCTTGAATTGTGTCGGGTTGCCACCATAGGATTTGATACACCCCATGGTGGGACCAGCACAAGTATCTACAATCATGTGGGGCCGAATGACACAAGTGGTAAACGTATATGAGTAGGAGCCGATCGATAAAAAAGGGATCATTTGTCTTGAACACATGGTGCTAGTTGAAACACTTGTAAGGGGGTGCAGAGAAGTAGAAATGAGTGTGATAGCATACTCAGTCATATTATCTTATTCCTAGGATGTTGTCCTAGATTCAGTTTATTCAAGTCATAATCCTTTTTCTTGTTTATATGCTAAATAATCACTGGACTTACCAGACTCATGTCTGGCCCATTTTCTTTTTTTCCGTCCCCCCCCCCCCCCCCAGGTCCGCAGGGAGGGAATACTTCAGCTTAGATCAGATCATTTCCAGCTTGAAGAGAGTAGATGTATTGCTTGGAATCTTTTTCCTTGGGCTATGGTTTTGGATACTCTCTTATTGGGGATTTATGCTGCCTTACTGTTGTTTTAATGCTTCTTTATGTTTTAATTCAAGACAGAGATTTTGTTGTAATAATTTGGAAGTTGGTTTGAGACAGTTGTTGTAATGTTTTAACTGAACCACGTACTTATGAAATAAATTTAGTTTTTCCGCTGTTTATATGTCTGTCTAGTAAATTATCTGTATCTTTTACCTTTAATGCTCCACTGAAGTTAAGGCATTCCTTTTGTGAGTGACCTTAACGGAGGTGGGGTGTTTCACTTGGTATTAGAGCTGATGGTTGCCAGATCAGATAAAATTTTTGGAAACTAATTTTCAAAAAGAAGTTTTAAGAAGCATTTACAAGAAAAAGTGTTGTTTTAAAAGGCATAATTCCCCCCAAGCCATATGCACTATCTTCCTATCCTTTGTTTTGAATCTTTTCTTTTTCGTTTCAGCATGTCTGGGGATCTTAACCTTCCAGAGGGTGTACCGGTACCTAGCTGGTTCAGAAGGTACCTAAAGGCTAGGGCTAATGATGCAGGCCCATCAGACGTTACTCCTCCCTCCGTTACAGTTGTTCCTCCTCCTCCTTCTCGTGCAAATGCTTTCTCCAAGATATGTAGGGATTTTCGAGCCATGGGTGGAAAGAACTTTAATGGAACTAAGTCATTTGTAGAAGCAAGAAACTGGCTCAAAGAAACTGAGGAGCTGTTTGTTATCTTCGAAGTGGACGATAGGCAGAAGATACAGTTGGTCGTGTGGTTGCTTAAAAACGAAGCCTCTTATTGATGGGAAGTCACTAATGCTGAGAGACCAGTTAAAACTTGGGAGGATTTCAGAATGAGGTTTGAAATGAAATTCCTCTCACAAGCAGAACGTAGCCTACAGATGGAGAAATTCTTAGCTCTCAAATAGAGAAGTATGTCGGTCAAGGAATACGTCAACCAATTCAACCAGTTGGCTAGATTCAGACTGGAGTTAGTGAACACTCCCCATAAGAAGGCTCTCCGCTTTGTTAAGGGGTTGAATGGGCCACTGCACAGCCTAGCTATGTCCCATATACCTATGGGTGCAACTTATGAGAGATTGGTGGACATGGCACTGCTACAGGAGGAAGACAAGGATGGCAAGAAAGAGGCAAAGGTGGAAGCACCTCAAAATAAGAGAGTGGAGGGGTCACAGAATAAGAAGACAAACCCAAAGAAGGACAGGAAGAACAACAACCCCCGTGACAAGAGGAAGCGTAATTTTTGTGGCATTCCTGGACATCTGATTAAGGACTGTAGAAAGAAAAAGAGGAAGATGGCTGGTTGTTTTCACTGCGGCAAGACATGACACATGGCTAAGGACTGCCCAAGAAAGCAAGGATAAGGGCAGAGGACTGGACCTACTTCTGAAGGGCAGGTGCACGCTCTCATGGCACCTCCACAAGAACGAGGTAGAAATATTTCTGTTGAGAATTTAGTTTATCTTTTTGATCATCATGTTCGTACACTCTTTGATTCTGGCGCATCGCACTCTTTTATATCCACTGCTTTAGTTGAATCTCTGCACCTAGACACCAGTATAGTAGAGGATCCCTTGGTTGTTTCAAATCCAATTGGGGGCTCGATCTATTTTTCAATGATTTGTTTTGATTTGGAAATTTCTATACTAAGCATTGGGTTTATATGTAATGCCTATGTTTTGGGCTTCACGGGCTATGGGTTAATTCTAGGCATGAATTGGTTATCCAGTAATGGTGCCATCCTCGATTGTGAAAAGAGAGTGGTTAGACTTATGACTCGCCTCGGTAACACTCTCGAAATCTCTTGCAATCCCATACACTCTGTTACTCTTAGCTACCTAGAATCTCTTGATGCGTCTGTTGAAAATTTGCAGTCTGTTAGAGTAGTCCGTGAATACTCAGATATATTCGAAGAGGTGAAGGGCTTACCTCCGAAGCGAGAGATAGATTTCTGCATATACCTTGTTGATAATGCAAAACCCGTAGCTCTACCCGTTAGACACATGGATCCAATGGAGAGAAAAGAGCTCAGTAAGAAAGTCAAAGAGCTGCTCGAAAAAGGGTTTATAAGGCGGAGTATCTCTGAATGGGGTGCTCCAGTAGTATTCGCAATCAAAGCGGATGGTTCACTTCGCCTATACGTTGATTATAGGGAGCTAAACAAGCTGACCAAGAAGAATAGGAACCTACTTCCAAGAATAGACGACTTATTTGATCAACTTGTAGGTGTGTCGGTTTTCTCCCAACTAGATCCGGCTACCAGGTTTCATCAGCTAAGAGTGGCATAAGACAGCATTGATAAGACCACGTTCAAAACCCTGGATGGTTTCTTCGAATGGCTTGTCATGTCTTTCATCTTGACAAGCGCACCCGCTTATTTCGTTGACTTGACGAGTGGGGTGTTCAGGGAGTTCCTTAATAAGTTTGTGGTGGTCTTCGTAGACGACATTTTGATTTTCTCAAAGAATGAAGAAGAGCATGCTTTGCATTTAAGGGAAGTCATGGATACTCTTCATGCACATCAGCTGAAAGCCAAATTCTCCAAATGCCATTTCTGGAGAGAAGAAGTGAGGTTTCTTGGACATGTGGTGCCCAAAGAGGGGATAGCTGTGGACCCCGCTAAAGTAGTTGTGGTGCAAGATTGGAAGGTTCCATGGAATGCAACCGAAGTCCGAAGCTTTCTCGGGCTAGCGGGCTTTTACCGAAAGTTCATTAAAGACTTTGCAAAAATCTCAGCCCCACTCACAAGATTGACAAAGAAGAACCTAAATTTCGCTGGGATTTGGATTGCGATATTGCTTTCCAACGTTTGAAAAGGGCTCTAACAACAGCCCCAGTTCTGACATTGCCTGATGGGAGCAAAATGTTTACTGTATACACAAACGCATGCGGTACAGGATTGGGCGCTGTCTTGATGCAAAAAGGCAAGGTAGTTTGTTATAGGGGAAGGCAATTGAAGCTACATGAGAAGAACTACCTAACTCATGATTTGGAGCTAGCTGCCATTGTTTTCGCTCTTAAGTCATGGTGTCATTATTTACTAGGAGAAAGGTTTGAATTGTTTACTAACCATAAATCATTAAGTACCTTTTCTCACAGAAAGATCTTAACTTAAAACAACAAAGGTGGATGGAATTTCTGGCCTCGTATGATTTTGAGATTTCCTATACCCCTGGCAAGGGCAATGTGGTAGCAGATGCCTTGAGTAGAAAGAAGCTGACCATAAGTCCTCTCTTTGTAGAAAGGCAAAGCTTGGAATACATAGCAAACTTTAACTTTAGACCCTCCTATGAAATCGTACCTGGTCTGTTAGCATTGCTAAAGGTGCGACCTACTCTTTTGGACTCAATAGGAACCGCGCAACGTAAAGACCCTCAGCTAGTTGATATGATGGATAAGCTAATTAGGGGTGAGACTTCTAGTCACCTCAATAGATACTCCATCGATGATAAGGGTTGGTTGAGACGGGATGGAAGACTATGCGCCCCACAAGCAAGGGATTTGGTGAAGACAGTTCCCGAAGAAGCACACCATTCTAAGCTGACCATACACCCAGGCGGAGACAAGATGTATAAAGACATAAAAGGGTTTTCTTTTGGAATGGCATGAAGAAGGATGTAGCTGAATTCGTCACTAAGTGCTTGATATGCCAGCAAGTCAAAGCGGAGCAGAAGAAGCCTGGTGGTCTACTCCATCCTCTAGAGGTCCCACAGTGGAAATGGGATAGCATTTTGATGGACTTTGTTGATGGGTTGCCTAGGTCAAAAAGGGGCAATACCTGTATTTGGGTAATAGTGGACAAGCTCACTAAAAGCGCTCACTTTATACCTGTTAAGAGTAGAAGGGCTGCCTTGTCCTTAGCATCCATTTATCTTAAAGAGATAGTTCGACTCCATGGGATACCCTTCAGCATAGTGAGTAACCGAGATCCTATCTTTACGAGCGAATTTTGGAAGAGTTTGCAAGAGGCTGTAGGCACACAATTATGCTTAAGCACGGCCTATCACTCCAAACCGATGGTCAGACGGAAAGGGTGAACAGAGTATTGGAAGACCTCTTGGGATTGTGCATTCTCGACTTTGGAGGAACATGGGAGGATCATCTTCCTTTGGTGGAATTCGCCTACAACAATAGCTACAAGCCACTATAGGCATGGCGCCCTTCGAAGCTTTATATGGAAGACCATGCCAATCACCAACTTGTTGGTGGGAGTCTACATACAAGCTCGTACTTGGGCAAGACATGATTAGAGAAACCTCATAAAAGGTGGACTTGATAAGAAGACGGATGAAGGCTGCACAAAATAGACAGAAGTCCTACGTAGACAAAAGAAGGACCGACTTGAGTTTGAGGTTGGAGATAGGGTGTTCCTAAAAGTATCTCCTTTGAGTAATGTCATTCGCTTTGGGTCCGTAGGAAAGCTAGCACCAAGATTTGTAGGACCATTTCCTATCATTGAAATGATAGGGACGATGGCTTACAGAGTAGAGCTACCCGAAAGACTGGCTGGAGTTCATAATTTTTTTAATGTTTCTCAACTACGAAAGTGCTTACACGAGTCTACGGAAGTTTGGAGCCAAGTATACTAGAGGAAGTAGAGGTGGAACGAGAAGCGACTGTGAGAAGAGTTCCAACTCATATCTTGGGTACGGAAGTCAAAAAGCTACGCAACTGTGAATTCAAGCTTGTTAAAGTTTAATGGAGTGACACGGAGGAAGACGCGACTTGGGAAACTGAGAGAAAAATACGCGCAGCCTACCCTTTTCTTTTTGAGGGTACCTTCTTGATCTCTTTTTCCACAAGTTTACTCATGCTTATATCTATCTTTTAAGTATATCTCCTCGGTCCTATTCTTTATTCTTAGGTAGGAACCAATAGATGTAAACATGTATTTGAAACATGTTATGATTGATGGTTGCAAGTGGTTGCTAGTGGTTGCTCGTGGATGCATATACACACACATTAGGTACTAGATCGGCTCAGACACTTTCATATTGCATATGCATATATGTATTTGTATATAGATTGGAACTTGATGTGTTATCATATGGACGTTGCATTTGTATGAATGATTGTGCACTCATGTAGAAAGTATGATTAGGAATAATTGCATGCATAATGGACTCATGGCACCAACATAATTTGCATTAAGGAGGTCAACTGAATCAGTATACCGCCTGATTTTGCATTAGATAAGGACACGTACACACACTATGCATATAATCATGAAAGCATTATAAGTCTTTTAAGGACAATGGACGCATGTGTTTGATGGTTGAGTAGATGGACGATTGGATGGTAGGATATACATTCTTCTTGACTTGAAGATTTCGAGGACGAAATCCTTTAAGGAAGGGAGAATGTAACAACCTGAATTTTCTGTGTCTATTAAAAGAACGAATTAAAGAATAATTAATTTTTAAAGTGAGAATTAAGGGAAACGTGTTACACTATTGCTTTCGTTTGGAATAGAGTCTAAATTTTCGTAAATCGGACTTCTTATGAGGAAGTTATGGCCTTCAGAAGTTTCAGAAATTTATATAAATTAAAAACAGTTCAGTTTAAAATTCAAAATTCAAATGAAAGACGAAGAAGCGGGCTGGGCGGGATATTTCCCGCCCCAGGCCAGGTCGACCAGAGGGTCGACCTCCCCTATACAGGTCGGTCAACCTGGGGGTCGACCGACCCCCCCTCGCCCAGATCCAAAACAGTGACGATTCTGACTTGTTGCTGAGTCTTTTCTGACCTGTTGCTGAGTCACTAGGGCATATGTGGCAATTCTGGATAACTCTATCTAGTCTGGACGGTTGTGATTGCTCCTAGAATGATCTAACGGCTCACATAAGATTAAACTTCTATAAAAGCAACCGTATTCCTCAAACCCTAAATCACACAATTTCATTCCAAGGAGCCACCATGTTGTCCATGATCGTTCTAGCCTAGCCACCATTTCTTCTTCAATTAGAAGGCAAGTTAAAAGTTGCGAATCAAAACTAACTTAGAGAATTAATAGTCTTCGTTAAGGAATTTCTTTTCAATTTCAGAAAACAGATCCCAGAAAACAAGTCTTTCTTTTGTTTGTAAGTCCTGTTATTATTTAGATGCGAACGATTAAAAAGTTATGATTTGTAATAAAGTGAAAACTAGCGTTATTCCTAGTTGTAAGATAATGATGATACTGATTCATGCCTATTCTTGTGACGATTCTATCGTATAGGCTTATGAGACTATGTCGTTTATTATGTTGGTGTTAAACCAATCATGTATTACGTAAAGTTTGGTGACTTATTCATGTTATGTTACATGCAAATTGTTAGGCCATTGTGGTTATTATGTTGATGTAAACCAATCACGTAAAATTTGTGACTTATTCATGTTATTTTTTACATGCAAGTTGTTAGGCCAAGACATGTATTATGTTTAGATCTACATTCAGATTCATGTTTATTGGATCCAAAATAAAAGTTCATATTTACATGCCTAGTTCAACTTGTGTAATTCCATATGTTTAAGATTATTGGATCCAAATTAAAAGTTCACATTCACTTGTCTAGTTGAACTTGTGCAATTCCATTTGTTTAAGATTCATGTTTATTGGATCCAAATTAAAAGTTCGCATTCACTTGTCTAGTTGAACTTGTGTAATTCTATATGTTTAAGGCTTATGTTTCTTGGACCCAAAATAAAAGTTTACATTTACATGCCTAGTTGGAATTGGGTAATTTCATATGCTTAAAGACTCATGTTAGTTGGATCCAAAAATGCAAGTTCATTATTTTATTCCATGCATGTTTAGTTAGATCCTTATTATTTTATGTTGTATGAATGGTACATGCTCCCTTCTTTCCCCTTTTGTATATAAGTTAGGCTAAGTTACGAGCCTAACATTCTATGTTAAATTTTCGAACGTATGACGGGGGTAACATTGGGAAAACCTTAAAATTATTATTGTTGGCATAATTTGGTCCAAAAATAAATGAATGGTTAGTGGCATAAAAATGGTATAATTTTTATACCAAAATTTTTGAATATGATTTAGAGGGTAAATGGGGCATGACTTGAATGGCAATATTTGTGGATAATTTACATATAAAATTGAAAAGATAAATATGTAAATAAAGAAAAAGACGAATATGCCTAACCCGAGGTTAGATTGAGTTATAGTGTAAGACTGCCCGGAACCGCCCGACACGTCCAGCAACCATAACAATATATATCTAATGTGAGAGGTTAGTGCATCAAGCCCAAAAGAACCCGAGGTTAGATTGAGTTGCGATGTAAGACTGCCTGGAACCGACCGGCACATCCAGCAACCGCAACAATACATATCTAATGTGAGTGGTTGGTGCTTTAATGAATGAATTAAAGCTAAGATAGGAATGGTAAGGCTAAGTTAATTAAGGAAACACTTAACTAATACAACATGTTAACTAAACTGATGGGTGGGGTTAGGTAAATTTGAGAAACACTTAACCATTTTAACATGTTGATTAAGAAACCCTAGTAACGGGGACCCATTTCAGCAGTAACCCACATAAATGTATCATGGTACCCTGAACTAGGCAGGGTGGGGCACGATTACTAGGCTGATTATAAGCGGTCAAAAAAACGGCGGGTGGTGCGTCAGTGTAGGTTCCGACGGAGTGCGGTCGTGCACGTACTCCAAAGTGGAATAAGCAGGCACTGGGCATCGGTAGTTATACTCTGTGCATCTTGAATTGTGTCGAGTTGCCACCATAGGATTTGATACACCCCATGGTGGGACCATCACAGGTATCTACAATCATGCAGGGCCGAATGACACAAGTGGTAAACGTATACGAGTAGGAGCCGATCGATAAAAAGGGGATCATTTATCTTAAACACATGGTGCTAGTTGAAACACTTGTAAGGGGGTGCAGAGAAGTAGAAATGAATGTGATTGCATACTCAGTCTTATTATCTTATTCCTAGGATGTTGTCCTAGATTCAGTTTATTCAAGTCATAATCCTTTTTCTTGTTTACATGTTAAATAATAACTGGACTTACCAGACTCATGTCTGACCCATTTTCATTCGTTTTATTTTCTTCCGTTCCCCCCCCCCCCCTCCAGGTCCGCAGGGAGGGAATACTTCAGGTTAGATCGGATCATTTCCAACTTGAAGAGAGTAGATGTATTGCTTGGAATCTTTTTCCTTGGGCTATGGTTTTGGATACTCTCTTAATGGTGATTAATGCTGTCTTATTGTTGTTTTAATGCTTCTTTATGTTTTAATTCAAGATAGAGATTTTGTTGTAATAATTTGGAAGTTGGTTTGAGACAGTTGTTGTAGTGTTTTAACTAAACCACATACTTATGAAATAAATTTAGTTTTTCCGCTGTCTATATGTCTGTCTTGTAAATTATCTGTATCTTTTACCTTTAATGCTCCACCGAAGTTAAGGCATTCCCTTTGTGAGTGACCTTAACGGATGTGGGGTGTTTCAAATTGAATCAGTTAACCAGAAGTGATATATGAGAACTTGTTCCTAGACTAGAGGATCAAACAATAATAAGAACTAAATGGGTTTATAAAAATAAAATGAATGAACTTGGAGAGGTCGTTAGGAATAAAGCGCAATTAGTTTCTCAAGGATATTGTCAAGAAGGAATAGATTACGATGAAACCATTGCCCCCGTAGCAAGATTAGAAGCTATTAGAATTCTACTTTCTTTTCCTAATCATAATAATTTCAAACTATTTCAAGTGGATGTATAAAGTGCTTTTCTAAATGGATTTGTTAAAGAAGATGCTTATGTAGAACAACCCTCATTATTAGAGAATGAAAACTTTCCAAATCATGTTTATAAGTTAAAGAAAGCCTTATACGGATTAAAACAAGCTCCTAGAACCTGGTATGATAGACTAAGAACTTATTTATTACAATCAAAATTTGAAATTGGTAAAGTAGATAATACACTATTTATTAAAAGAAATGAAAATGATATTCAATTAGTACAAATCTATGTAGACGATATAAATTTTGGGTCAACAAATAATAAAACAAATCAAGAATACTCAGAAATAATGAAAAAAGAATTTGAAATGAGTCATATAGGGGAACTCACTTTCTTTTTAGGATTACAAATTATATAATTAGAAAATGAAATATTTATTAATCAAGAAAAATATGCTAGGGGTTTACTTAACAAATTTAATATGGTCAATATTAAAGGAAAACCCACGCCTATAGTAACCAATGAATCCTTAAGTAAAGACGATTCTTCAAAATATGTAGATCAGAAATTATATAGAGGGATGAAAGGATATTTATTATATATAACTGCGAACTGACATAATGCATAACATTTGTCTTTGCGTTAGATATCAATAAAAACCTAAGGAAACTCACTTAAAAGCCATTAAAAGTATTCCATGATATGTTAAACATACATTAGACTTTGGTTTTTTTATCCTAAAAATGATTCATTCGATTTAATTTCATATTGTGATGTTGACTGTGCTGGTCGTAAATCAGATCGAAAAAGTACAAGTGGAACTTATCACATTTTGGGTCATTCTTTGGTTTTTATTTTAGTAAAAAGCAAAATATGGTTTCCTTATCAACAACTGAAGCAGAAAATATATATGTTACTTTAGCTTGTTCTCAAGTAATATATGTGCAATAATCTCTAAGAGATTTTGGATTAAACATAACCAAATCACTGATTTACTGCGATAATATGAGTGTTATAAATCTATCTAAAAATCCTACACATCATGCTAAAACAAAACATATTGATCCAAGACATCATTTCCTTAGAAATAATGTAAATCAGGAAAATATTTCAATAGAATTTATTAAAACAGAAAATAAAAATTCAGATATATTAACTGAACCATTGAATGAATCAACGTTTACTAAATTAAGAAGAGAATTAGTCATTTGTTCAATAATTGAAGTAAAATAATTAAATATATTAGTATTATAAAATATAATAAAATATTTGAAAGATAAAAAAATTCAAAAAATATATACATATGTTGACATACACAAAGTCATATATCAACATATAACTGAATCTTTTTAATTTAACTTCCCTCCAAAGTTAGTTATCAATCTTATTTAAACTCTCCACTTCGAAAATTCTTCTCCTCTCTCATTTTCGCTATAATAAAAATTCTGAAGCAATAAAACAGTGGTTTCCACTTCAAGTAATAACCAAAACAGCTCTTTTTCATTTACTTCGCCAACTCCTGATCTATTTCAACGATCTACGCACGCAATGGTTATCAAGTTAGAAGAATATAGAAAAGATACCATGCAATTTCTCGTTGAAATTCAACTTCTACAACTCTGGATGGCCAAAGAACAAGAAAAGAAAGAGAAGATTTTTAGGAGTCTTCATAAATACATAATGGATAACCAAAAAAATCCAATTGTTATTGAAGATAATTCCTCTAATATTCTATTTCACAATCCGATGGAAGAAGAAGAGGTTGAAGAAGAAGAGGTTGAAGAAGAAGAGGAAGTAGAATAAGAGCAAGTAGAAGAAGAAAATCAAGGAATGGATGAACACAATTGTGACGGCCCGCCCCGCACCAACTGACATTTACTCCAAGGGTGCGCTGTACACATGTCCAGTTAGCACGGAACGGGTCGTCAGAAGGAAAAGGAAGAAGGGAATGAACTAACCAGGAACCTGTAGAATGTCTCACAACGCATAGAACAAAATATAATAATAACATATTTGACATAAAACAGGAGAGACAGTGCATAAGCTGAAAACCAAAACTAAACATCATGGCAGCGGAAATTCAAAATACAGCTTATTACAACTTTCAAACTGTCTCAAAGCAAAAGTAAGATAAATGAGGTACACTACTAATGCCCAAGTAGCGACCACCAATGACACAGGGAGAATGTGCATATATATATCATACGTGGAAGCCTCATGCCCGCCTCCGAATCAGCTACTCGCGCATCACTAGCTAACCTGTCTCTAGTCTGCTCGTTCGAGCACCCAGAGTAATAAGAGGAGACATAAAACTCTGGGTCAGACATAAAGCATGGTATGAGCGATAAGCATCTAAAGTGAACAATAACAGGTAGACTAAAACATATCTGAACCTGGACCTGCAACCAAAGAGTTAGCACTACGTACCATACAAAACTCTAAGGTACCATATCAACGGTGTAAAGATATGGAGGTGGGGGAGGTGTGCATGTCATAATGATGGCAAACAATCAAACATAGCATCCATCCTCACATCTATCACTCAGTGCGTAAAGCATACGATGTTCACCACTTCGATCACCCAACATACCTTGCAATGATCACTCTGCCTCATGAAGTCATAAATGGCTACACTGCACTGATAACGTAGCCACTAATTCCTCGCTATGTCCACTTGCCCCATGGAGTTATTCACCCCATCTGCGCTGGCTCATAGCCCTACCAATCCTTACTATGTCCACTTGCCCCATGGAGTTGTTCACCCCATCTGCGCTGGCTCATAGTCTTACTACGCATCACCTTGCCCCTCAGGTCATGATGACCCTACTGCACTGATAACGTAGTCTTGCTACCATCACCTTGCCCCTTAGGTCATAATGACCCTACTGCACTGATAAGTAGCCATCATTCATTTTTTTTAGTGGTGAATCGAAGTTATGAACGTCGACAACTCCCAAGCACACGTCCCGCAACATAGCCCAACCATGAAGTGAACTCATCGGTTCCCAACTGGATCCTGAGCTCTAACTTCCCATATTGGACTACCTTTGCATCTCGGGTTTTTGGTCAATACTGGGTCGGGTTCCTCCTCAAGCCACCGGTTCGGGTCGGGTATCCTCCATCGGTTCGGGTCGGGTCCTCTTCTGGTTCGGGTCTAGTATTTCTCCTCGGGACGGGTCGGGTGCCATCCCCCTCCAGTTCGTGCTTCCGCTCCGATCTGTCTCACTGCTTCCTTCACATGCTCCTATCTGATCCGTCTTCATGCTTCCGCTCCGATCCGTTCTCCTTAATCCGATCCGATCCCAGTTCAGTTAGCGTGGTATTCCTTTTTGCCAATTTTCCCAAGTGTCAGGTTCCGATCCGATCGAATCCCTTGCCCAGTTCAACATATCCGATCCGAGCCCTACATCCGATCCGATCCGAAACCTGCACTGTTTTTCTGAAACTATTCCAACAAGTGTTTACGCCATTCGACGACATTTTCGATCATTCTAACTATTGAAGTCAATCACAAAGCATTTCATATAGTCATAGCAACATGCATAATCAACCACAAACATCAAAACATCAATATGATAGGTTAAAATGGATCAAACATACCCCAAAATCCCATACTTCCCCTTAAGCATGTTTAGGTGAAACTAATGATAGGATTAGCAAAACTTAACCAAATTAATTCAAATTCATATCAGAGATCTAAAACATCATTCCAAATTTTATAAACATTTTTCCAGAATTTTATCATGTTTAAATTCGCTAATTAACACAAATCACCCCTAATTAGCCATAATTAGTGCAAAACTATGCAAATCACTCACCTTAGCCACAAATAAACTAAGATCTGAAATAAATCTCTGATTTGATGCAAATCCCAATCCTAAACAACAGCTCCAATATTGATTTGGTGTAGATCTCCCTTGATTAGATGTTGCTAAGCTTAATCCTTGACCAAAAGATGATTTGGAGGTGATTTAGAGGTTGGAGGCCATTTTTAGGTTCCTTGGTGATAAGTGGAGGCTAGAAAACTGAAATAGAATGATCATCTATCTCATTTCAGCCTCCCCGTAACCCTAATCCCGAAATGGGTGATGGGCCTACTCACTAATCACCCGATTTGGCCCTGTTAAGCAGTTTTTCACCTTCCAAACCTTATTTCAGCCATATCTCCCAAACAGTAAGTCCGTTTGGCTATTATGACCACTCTACGGAAAGGTAAATCATCAAACGAATCCAATGGAAGTGGTTTCAGGTCAAAATTCCTTTCCAATCAAAAGTTATGACCAAAACAGTACCAACTAGGGGCAAAATGGTCATTTAAAAATCGACAAAAATCAAAAGCATGGGAAATGACTCTAATGGATGTTTCCCAAAGTTACATGACCATACGACTTCATATGAGAAAGAAATAAATATTCTACGATCCTATGATGTGTAGAATATGGGTCATTACACTCTCCCCCCTTAAGAAATTTCGCCCCCGAAATTCCCTAGTCAAAACACATACAAAGGTCCCACATGCCTATCAATCATAAAACAACAATCAAGCATGCAAACAAGCAAAACAAGTCTACCCTAGCATGCGGAAAACTAAATTGCAAAGTAAATCTTACTAGACAAAGAGTTCTGGATACGCCTTCCTAATACTCTCCTCTGTCTCCCAAGTACAATCATCCTCGTCCTCGCCCCACTGAACCTTGACTAGCTTCACCGCCTTCCTTCGAAGTTGCTTCGTATCGTGCCCCACAATACGAATCGGCTTGCGGTTCCCAACCGCCTCGGGTTCTACTTCGAAGTCCTCTAGCTGATCAGGTGAAATAGTCATATCTGAGTCATGAACGAACTTCCTTAGTTGGGAAACATGAAATACATTGTGAACTCCCGCCATTTTCTCTGGTAAGCCAACTCTATAGGCCAAATTCCCGACTAGTTCAAGAAGAGGGAATGGGCCAACAAATCTTGGTGCCAACTTGCCTCTCCTGCCAAATCGAATCACGCTCTTTAACGGAGAGATCTTGATAAACACCAAGTCACCAACGGAGAATTTCAAGTCTCTTCTCCTCTTATCAGCATAACTCTTCTGTCTATCTTGGGCAGCTTTCATTCGTTGCTGAATGATCTTAATCTTATCTGAAGTTTCTCTCACCACATCTGGTCCAAGCATAAACTTCTCGCCAGTTTCTATCCAACATGATGGTGAGTTACACGGTCTTCCGTACAAAGCTTCATATGGAGCCATACCGATACTAGATTGGTAGCTATTATTATATGCAAACTCTACTAGATGCAAATGGTCATCCCACGATCCACCAAAATCCAATATACAAGCTCTCAAAAGATCTTCCAATATACGATTCACCCTCTCCGTCTGACCGTCGGTCTGAGGATGATATGCGGTATTGAGATGTAATCCTGACCCTAGAGCCTCTTGTAAGCTCTTCCAAAACCCACTAGTGAACAACGGGTCTCAGTCACTCACAATGCTTTTGGGTACTCCATGAAATCTCACTACCCACTTCATATACAGTTCTGCCAACTTGGCTGCCGTTCTAGTCGATTTGACTGGTATAAATCTTGCACTTTTAGTCAATCGATCCACAATTACCCAAATGCTATCATATCCCGATCTAGTCCTTGGTAGGCCATCGATGAAATCCATCGAGACTTGCTCCCATTTCCATTCGGGAATTTCTAATGGTTGCAACAAACCACTAGGCTTCTTTTGCTCGGCTTTAACTAGCTGGCAATTCATGCATTTAGACATAAACTTCCCAACGTCTCTTTTCATCCCTTCCCAGTAGTAAGTCTGCTTCATGTCTCGATACATCTTGTTACCACCGGGATGTATGGTTAGTTTTGAGTGATGACATTTTCTAAGCACTTCATCTCTCAAACCATTCACGTTGGGCACAACTAGTCTTCCATTCTTCCGAAGCCATCCATCTTGATCAAGCCCATACACATTCATCTCCCCATCGATACCCATCTCTAACTTGGAGATGATTTCCAACAGATTAGGATCGTCTCTCTGGCTGGAACCAATCCGCTCTATCAAAGTGGGTCTGATCGCCAAACTAGCTAGCATGACTGGATCCAATTCGCACCTTGGTCTGAAATCAAACCCCGCGATATATTCCAGTTGCTTCCACTCAAGAAACATAGCCCATAAACTGGCATGTCTCCTACTCAAGGCATCGGCTACCGCATTACCCTTCCCAGGTGTATATGCGATATCAAAATCATATGAAGCCAAGAACTCTAACCATCTCTGCTGACGGAGATTCAGATCTTTCTGAAAGAAGAGATATTTCAATGAATTATGATCGGTAAACAACTCAAATCTTTCTCCTAAGAGATAGTGTCTCCACATCTTCAACGCAAACACGATCGCTGCTAATTCCAAATCATGGGTAGGATACTTCTTCTCATGCGGCTTTAGCTGTCGACTAGCATAAGCTACAACCCTACCTCTTTGCATCAATACAGCACCTAGTCCGGTACCACAAGCATTCGTGTATACCGTCATCTCTTCATTTCCTTTAGGAATGACTAAAACTGCCGCACGCGTCAACTTCTCCTTTAGACTCTTGAAGGCATACTCACACACTCCGTCCCAGACAAAGGACTGATTCTTCTTAGTTAATTGAGTCAACGGTGCTGCTATCTTGGAGAAGTCCTGGATAAACTTACGATAATATCCAGCTAATCCCAAGAAACTTCTTACATCCGTTGCATTCTTGGGCGTAGGCCAATCCTGTACCGTAGCCACCTTCGCAGGGTCCACGGCAATACCACTCTCGGAAACAACATGACCCAAGAATCTCACTTCCCTTCTCCAAAAATGACACTTAGAGAATTTCGCTTTCAATTGGTGTTTCCTCAACACCTCCATCACTATCCTCAAGTGTCCCTTGTGTTCCTCCTCCGTCCTTGAGTAAACAAGATATCATCCACGAACACAAGAACAAACTTATTCAACTGATCTCTGAATACTCGATTCATAAGATCCACAAAGTAGACTGGTGCATTGGTCAACCCAAACGGCATGACCAACCACTCATAAAATCCAGACGGCGTTCTAAATGCCGTTTTCGGAACACTCTCATCTGCTACTCGAAGCTGATGAAATCCTGTCGTGAGGTCCAACTGGGAGAACACTCTTGCTCCTTCCTGTTGATCAAACAAATCAACTATCCGCGGTAGAGGATACTTATTCTTCCTCGTCACCTTATTCAACTCGCGATAGTCCACACACAAACGAAGGGAACCATCTGCCTTAGTGGCAAACACAACTGGTGCTCCCCACTTGGAGACACTCCTTCTAATAAATCCCTTCTTCAAAAGATTGCTGACTTGCACCCCGAGCTCTCGCTACTCCCTTGGTGCCATATGACGAAGTGGCATCACTATAGGTCTGGCATCTTTCACTAAATCAATACGGAACTCAATCTCTCAGTCTGGTGGAAGCCCGGTCACCTCCTCGAAGACGTCCGGATACTGGCCAACCACGGGCACATCTGACAACTCATCCTGCGGGATGTCGAGGGAATTTACAAAACTAGCCATAACCCCATCACTAGGTAGACTACAAAACACTACCCTCCGCCCATCATCCGCCCTCACTGTCACCAAAAAGCCCTCACAGTCTACCACCACCCCGTATCTTTGGAGCCAATCGACTCCCAATATAATGCCATACCCAGTAAAGCCCAAAACAAAGCAATCACATACAAACATACATCCATGACTCGATAAGACCAAATTCCTGCAAATCATACTAAGGCTAGTCGAACCACCAATCGGGTTCGTCACAACCAATGGTCTATCGACTATCTCGCGTTCCAGTCCCAACCTATCTACCAGGTCACTAGATATGAAGGAACGGAAAGCCCCAGTATCAAACAAAACTCGAGCTGGTACATCATAAATAGAAAGCATACCTTGAATAACAACATTCTTTCCTTTCTCCGCCGCAGTTGGGGCATTCGACGAAGAAGGAACAACATCAATAGCATATGCTTTCACAATCTGCTTCTCCTTAAGAGGTTGCGGACACTTATCCTTATGGTGTCCCACTTGACCACAGTTGTAGAACTTCCTTTCCGCTGGCTTGGCCCGACATTCTTTAGCATAATGGCCCTTCTTACCACAGCTGAAGCACTCAACATCCTTCTTGCTCTTTTTCTGGCCACCTTTTGATTGGTCCTGCTTCCTCTTATTCTGAGAGTTATTCTTGCCTCCACCGCCTGCTTGCAGCTTTGGCCCTTCTGCAGATGCAGCCTCAGTCTTTGACTTAGGGTAAAGACTCTCTAATCTCAAAGCTTTCCCCACAATCGATTCAAAAGTCTCATCGATGTGGTTGATAAGCCTTTCCCCCAAGTATCCATCCAAACCAATAATGAACTTCTCATTGTTCTTCTCAGGAGTGTCGATAAGAGACAGTCCATACTTCGACAAAGTGTCGAACTCAACAATATAATCAGAAACTGCCCTTCCGTTCTGCTTGAGTTCCAAGAACCTCTTGAACAATACTGACTTCTGGTCAGCTGGAATAAACTTCTCGCTAAAGCGAGCCTTGAAATGATCCCAAGTAACCTGATCCTCTGGAGTAGCTGTTCTAATGGCATTCCACCAATTCATCGCTCACCCTTGCAGCTGACGAGACGCTAGCCTTCTCTTCATCGCATCCTCAAGACCTAAGTCATCGAAGATACGATCACAGCTATCCATCCAATCTTGAACATCTGTGGCTGACTCCGTTCCGTGGAATGGCTTCCCACCAAGGTTAGTGTAATCTTTGTACAACTTGGCGAAATCGACCCTAGGCGCCTGCACTACTGGGCCAACACAAACTCCGGAATTGGGAACTGCCCCTTGCACTTCTCTAAGCATGTCTCTCATGAGGTTAGTAAACATCGCCCTCATGTCAGTGGCATCCCCATGGTTGGTCCCTCTACCAGCACCCCTCGTGTCTCGGCTCATCGTCAATCTGAAAAAGGGAAACGATTAACGACCCCATAGTGGTGCTAGTGCAGTGCGACTTCATTCTTATACTACTAATAGTATATATATATAGCTTTTGAAAACCAAAATAATTACAGATACACGCTCTCAAATACGTACTATCTCTCCCTGGTGTCTTTCCCTAGGTTAACTACGCAACCTAGAGCTCTGATACCAAGTGTGACGGCCCGCACCGCACCAACTGACATTTACTCCAAGGGTGCGCTGTACACATGTCCAGTTAGCACGGAACGGGTCGTCAGAAGGAAAAGGAAGAAGGAAATGAACTAACCAGGAACCTGTAGAATGTCTCACAGCGCATAGAACAAAATATGATAATAACATATTTGACATAAAACAGGAGAGACAGTGCATAAGCTGAAAACCAAAACTAAACATCATGGCAGCGGAAATTCAAAATACAGCTTATTACAACTTTCAAACTGTCTCAAAGCAAAAGTAAGATAAATGAGGTACACTACTAATGCCCAAGTAGCGACCACCAACGACACAGGGAGAATGTGCATATATATATCATACGTGGAAGCCTCATGCCCGCCTCCGAATCAGCTACTCGCGCATCACCAGCTAACCTGTCTCTAGTCTGCTCGTTAAAGCACCCAGAGTAATAAGAGGAGACATAAAACTCTGGGTCAGACATAAAGCCTGGTATGAGCAATAAGTATCTAAAGTAAACAATAACAGGTAGACTTAAACATACCTGAACCTGGACCTGCAACCAAAGAGTTAGCACTACGTACCGTACAAAACTCTAAGGTACCATATCAACGGTGTAAAGATACGGAGGTGGGGGAGGTGTGCATGTCATAATGATGGCAAACAATCAAACATAGCATCCATCCTCACATCTCTCACTCAGTGCGTAAAGCATACGATGTTCACCACTTCGATCACCCAACATACCTTGCTACGATCACTCTGCCTCATGAAGTCATAAATGGCTTCACTGCACTGATAATGTAGCCACTAATTCCTCGCTATGTCCACTTGCCCCATGGAGTTATTCACCCCATCTGCGCTGGCTCATAGCCTTACCAATCCTTACTATGTCCACTTGCCCCATGGAGTTGTTTACCCCATCTGCGCTGGCTCATAGCCTTACTACGCATCACCTTGCCCCTCAGGTCATGATGACCCTACTGCACTGATAACGTAGTCTTGCTACCATCACCTTGCCCCTCAGGTCATAATGACCCTACTGCACTGATAAGTAGCCATCATTCAATTATTATTTTTAGTGGTGAATCGAAGTTATGAACGTCGACAACTCCTTAGCACACGTCCCGCAGCATAGCCCAACCATGAAGTGAACTCATCGATTCCCAACTGGATCCTGAGCTCTAACTTCCCATATTGGACTACCTTTGCATCTCGGGTTTTTGGTCAATACTGGGTCGGGTCGGGTTCCTCCTCAAGCCATCGGTTCGGGTCGGGTATCCTCCATCGGTTCGGGTCGGGTCCTCTTCTGGTTCGGGTCGAGTATTTCTCCTCGGGTCGGGTCGGGTGCCATCCCCCTCCAGTTCGTGCTTCCGCTCCGTTCCGTCTTCATGCTTCCTTCACATGCTCCTATCCGATCCGTCTTCATGCGTCCGCTCCGATCCGTCTTCATGGTTCCGCTCCGATCCGTCTTCCTTAATCCGATCCGATCCCAGTTCAGTTAGCATGGCCTTCCTTTTTGCCAATTTTCCCAAGTGTCAGGTTCCGATCCGATCGAATCCCTTGCCCAGTTCAACATATCCGATCCGAGCCCTACATCCATCCGATCCGATCCGAAACCTGCACTGTTTTTCTGAAACTATTCCAGCAAGTGTTTACGCCATTCGACGACGTTTTCGATCATTCTAACTATTGAGGTCAATCACTAAGCATTTCATACAGTCATAGCAACATGTATAATCAACCACAAACATCAAAACATCAATATGATAGGTTAAAATGGATCGAACATACCCCAAAATCCCATACTTCCCCTTAAGCATGTTTAGGTGAAACTAATGATAAGATTAGCAAAACTTAACCAAATTAACCCAAATTCATATCAGAGATTTAAAGCATCATTCCGAATTTTATAAACATTTTTCCAGAATTTTATCATGTTTAAATTCGCTAATTAACACTAATCACCCCTAATTAGCCATAATTAGTGCAAAACTATGCAAATCACTCACCTTAGCCACAAATAAACTAAGATCTAAAATAAATCTCTGATTTGATGCAAATCCCAATCCTAAACAGCAGCTCCAATGTTGATTTGGTGTAGATCTCCCTTGATTAGATGTTGCTAAGCTTAATCCTTGACCAAAAGATGATTTGGAGGTGATTTAGAGGTTGGAGACCATTTTTAGGGTTCCTTGGTGATAAGTGGAGGCTAGAAAACTGAAATGGAATGATCCTCTATCTCATTTCAGCCTCCCCATAACTCTAATCCCGAAATGGGTTATGGGCCTACTCAATAATCACCCGATTTGGCCCGGTTAAGCAGTTTTTCACCTTCCAAACCTTATTTCAGCCATATCTCCCAAACGTTAAGTCCGTTTGGCTATTATGACCACTCTACGGAAAGGTAAACCATCAAACGAATCCAATGGAAGTGGTTTCAGGTCAAAATTCCTTTCCAATCAAAAGTTATGGCCAAAACAGTACCAACTAGGGGCAAAATGGTCATTTAAAAATCGACAAAAATCATAAGCATGGGAAATGACTCTAATGGATGTTTCCCAAAGTTACATGACCATACGACTTCATATGAGAAAGAAATAAATATTCTACGATCCTATGATGTGTAGAATATGGGTCATTACAACAATCAAGTAATTTGCATCAATGAAGTTTGTTTGGATTAGGAAGGGAATGTGATTAAACAAAATGGAGAATTCTTCCTCTATTACGGTTGATCGACTTTTTGGCAAAAGCCGTCACAACCCGGATCCTTAAGACAAGCACTCGGAATTGAAGAATCAACATTCTAACTCCCGGTACCACTTGAGAGTAGGTCGACCAAATTTGGTTCGACCCAAACCCGTTTTGCCTGAGGAAAATGTAGCCTTCTCCAAATCTGGATCAAGCTTCGAGGATCGGGTCGACCGATCGAACAGGTCAACCCCAATTATACCGACTCGGTTTGTACGCTACACAATAAAGCCCGATTCTCTAGGCTACTCTACTGGTCAACTCTGACCTATTCTACCTCCCTTTCTCCAAGTTTTGAAGGTCCATGTATGCCTTGATTATTGAGAAGAACTATTCCCCAATAGAAGACCAGCCCCCGCCGCCGGCAATAGATATTCTGGATCGAGCGACACGTGGCCTAATAAGGATCGGATGACCGCCACGTAACACATCGATCGACCTGGATTTATGCATATAAATAGCCCATTCCTGAAAGAGAAAATACATCCTTTTTTGATCTTTAACTCTATCGCTCTTTACTACAAATAGCTAGTTTGGTTGTCTTAACTATACAGACCGATCGAGCTATTCTGAAACACAAGGTTTTATTGTATAAATCACTTCTTTCTCAACTTTCCTTCAATCAAAGCAATTGTAACCTGTAATCGACAATATAAACAGAGATTTATGGAGTGAACGTATGCTCGGATTAAGCGGAACCATTATAAAATTGTTTGTGTGCTTCTTGTATTACTTATTTTCTTGTGTTATGTTATTGTACTTGCGAGAATACTTTGTGATTTGTGTGTGGATTGCATGCTTTGGGGGTTGATAGTCATAAGACCAACTTTTGACGTCAACACTTTAGCTTGCCATGTAGAGGTGAACCTTCGGCAATTTCAAAGAATGAAATGATCTGGACAGTTATTTGCTAAGGAATCAATCGTAAAATGGAAGAAGGATGCAAAGACTTCCCATGCTTAAGCCGCCGGCACATCAGGCGTAGCATACGCATCAGTGGTGGAAAGCCAGGAGGCTTTCTCCTATGAGGAACCATCCCAATACTTAATCAAGGATGACATGGAGTTCAAGCCGAACTCAAAGACAAATGGCATACCAAGATGAACTCCTCAAAAAACAATAGGAGATAATGAACAATTTCTTCATTCAGATGGAAGGAGGACCGAGCAACCAAGCATCACTCCCTACGACAGGCAAAGCTGAGGACAACATCTTTGTCTCGAATCAACGAAATCCAAGCTACAGATCAGTCCGGAGACCTACCACAGTCTAGTTCGACCCAACCCCCGGGTCGACCAGTTCTTGGTTTGACTCAACTTCCGGGTCAAACAATCCCTGGATCGATGCAACCTCTGGGTCGGCTAGATCCTAGTTTGGTGCAACCTCCGACTCGACCTGACATCTTACGACAAACTGGACTTATACATCATCTGACTCGACCTTACCAGCGCGTTGAACAAAACTGGGGGCAACAAACCTTCGTCTCTCCAAAACTGCAATACCACATCAGCTCCCAATGCAACAGAGGGAAACGCTACTATAAACCACTCCGATATCCCTTGGGCAGGGGCAATGCCGAACCCAAAATTGGTAATGCTATCCTAAGTTGGTTTGATCTTACTGACATGGATATGGTTCAGCACAACGTGCATGCCGATCCAAGGATCACAGACAATCTGGAACCAACAACCGAGGTTGGGGACCACCTTCACCCATCACTCGTGAGTTGCACCAGGCTGACCCCGAGTGCACAAGGCATGCTTCCACCATCGGCTGAGCTTCGCGCTGAAGCCACCAGTACAAAATTGGATTCGTGGCAATGACTTCTCGGGGACGGGAATCAAATCGCAGGTATCATCAAGCATTTCACCTGAGTCGGTCAACAACTAACATTTAAGTCTGTCTTTATTTGACCGACATCGCTGCCACCATCAGCTGTGCTTCCCTCTTTATTTGACTGACATCGTTGCCACCATGTGGTTTCAGCAGCTAACATTTGAGTCGATCAACAGCTGGAACATATTGGTCACCCACTTCATCGAGCAATTCAGAGTCCACATAGCTCGTCCTAAGAGTGTCATGTTTCTTACATCTATCAAGCAACAGTCCGACGAGACCCTGCGCTCATTTCAAGAAAGATTCAATGAGGCTGTGGCATCCATAAACCAAATAGAGCTATCTGTGGTGCTCATGGCCACCATGGTAGGTATTTTGGATGGAACAGACTTCAAAATCTCCCTTCAAAGGGATCCCCCAAGATACATTGAAGATTTCTACTCCGAGACGGGTAGTTTCCTCTGGCAAGAGGATGCTAACTTCAAGATGGATAATCTCGATGTCCTTTCTATGAAGGATGGAGGCCCATCCACTGTTGTTTAAAACAAAGAAAAGGGAAAGGCCCTGGAGAAGAGTGACAGGAATGTACAGTTTCGGAGAGAGCCCAAATATTACAAATACATTGAACTCAATTCCTCACTATTAGATATATATACCTCGACGTGCGAGGAACTCTTCCTTTTCCTAACCCTCCCAGGAGGGAGCCAAATCAGAAAGAGCGTGAGTCATGAAAGCATTGCATGTCCCATGATATGATAGGTCATGGTACCAATGACTGTAAACACTTACGTGACCTCATCGAAGAACGGGTTAGACGTGGAGAGCCACTCGAGTATGTTAAGCAATCTACGGCATCCGCACCGCTACCGCTACTCCCACTTGCTCCTCGGAATGGTTCCCATGCTCCTCGAAATGGGGATGATCCCGAGCCGAGAAACCGTGACATTATCATTAGTTTGGATTAGAGCATCTCGAATTTATTGCATTTCTTAGGATATAAGAGATGTATTTCCATTGCTTTAGAATTTTTAAATAAGCTAGGTCGACTCATATATGTACGAGGTTAGGCTTTAGCCCTCAGACATACCGTGTTCTCGAAGGTACAGCTATTCTGCCAATAAATGGCTATGTTAAAGTACACACACACGAGGTTAGGATTTAATCCCTAGACGTGCTCTACATTCAATCACAAACCAATCAGGATTTGTTTTGGTTCTGTAATAATTTCTGGCATTAATAAACGGGTCAGTTTGTCTCAGGTCCCTGTTAAGTTTCAAAATTAGGCTCACATCCAGTCAAACATTTCATATAAATTACATCCCTATTTTTCGAAAAATCATAAATAAATAAAAAAATCACGTAAATTCATAATTAAATACAACAATTAATCATCATCAAATTCAAGCGTTAAAGCCACCAAAAACGCATCAAAAACCAAAATAACAAAAAAAACAGCGACACAGCAGTATTATGCATCAAAAGAAGCACTTATTTATAAATAGTTGCATACATTTATGCATATATTTCAGTTATGCATCCAACTGCACTATTTATGCATACATGTATGCATTTAAACTGCAATATATGCATCATTTTATGCATATATTCAATTCTGGCCTGTTTTTTCAAGCATACATCTTTTATGCATACATTTCTGCGTATATAGTCAATAAATGCATAAAATTATGCACATATTCGTAAGCCTTCATCCTTTTTATCTTTGTTGCATATATGTATACATTTATATGGAATATATGCATACATTTCTGCAACTATTCGTAACATATGCATCTTAGTTCAACTTTATATGCATACATATATGCAACTATTACCAATATATGCATGCATGTATGCATATATTTATAATAGTTGCATACATTTCTGCAACTTTTTTTTTAGATTGAGTTTGGAAATATTTGATTTTTTTTATGTACCAACGCATTTTTTTTCTTTGGAAAACACGTAAGCCCCAAAATAGGGACTCGCTTAACATTTGAAACATGGGGAGGATGCCGTTTACATTTCTAATTTTTTTAAGGAGATGAGCCTTATTTTCACCTAATAAAACATATTTCTCAGACATGGATTATGTTCGACGAATGCAAGTATATTGTCAGGATGTGGCAAGGTTCTCAATCTAAACTAGAGTATGGCATATACTCATCTCTATACCTAAGGTACAGCTGATACATAGACACATACTCCAATCATCGGGAGACTTGCATAATTCTCTCTCAAAGTCAGTATGGATTATGCCCTGAGTATAGTTTATACTCACCTCTTGGTATGGATAATACCATGAGTATGGTTTATACTCACCTCTTCGTTATGGATTATACCCTGAGTATGGTTTATACTCGGAACTAACATCTAAGCATGGTTAATGCTCAAAATGGTAAAACGATGTTGTCAGGATTACACACATTGGTTTGCCCACCTTCTTTGCAAGTAAGGATAACAGTCATTATCAACATGGCACGATGAGCCCCTAATCTTCTCGGATTTCTTTCGTCCTTAATATGATCATCAATGATCGTCAGTTTTCTAGCCTTCTTATAATATAGTCCGGCGTGGCCATGGATTTCTGACTTCCTGTTATTACTTAATACGATCTAGCGCGATCATGTAAATCTGGACTTCTACTCTCACTGAGTTTCTATGGATTATGGACTTCTCAGATTATTCGAATAATATTTCTCTTTATCAAGACAGAAAAGCTTTAGAGGGCCAAGTGTTGACCAGCTATTTGTCAAAAGTCGTCACAACCTGGATCCTTAAAACAAGCAATCGGAATTGTAGAATCAACATTCTAACTCCCGGATCGACTTCGGATCGGGTTCACCAAACATGATTTGACCTAAATCCGTCGTGCCTCAGGAAGAAGCTCCCTTCTCCAAACCTGGATCAAGCTTCGAGGGTTAGGTCAACCAATCGAACAAGTCGATCCCAATTATATCGACCCGATCTGTACGTTATACAATAAAGCCTGGTTCTCAAGGCTACTCTCTCGGTCAACTCTGACCTATTTTACCTCCCTTTTTCCAAGTTTCGAGGTCCATGTGTGCCTTGATTATAGAGAAGAACTATTCCCCAACATAAGACCAGGCCCCACCGCCTATAGAAGATATTCTAGATCGAGCGACACGTGGCCGAGTCAGGATCGGATGACCGCTACATAACACATCGACCGACCTAGATTTATGCCATTGAATAGCCCATTCCTGGAATAGAAAATAGATCCTTTTTCGATCTTTAACTCTATATCTCTTTACTAAAAATAGCTGGTTCGGTTGTCTTAACTATACAGGCTGATCAAACCATACTAAAACACAAGGTTTTGTTGTATAAATCACTTCTTTCTCAATTTCTTTCAATCAAAGCAACTGTAACCTATAATCGACAGTATAAACAGAGATTATAGAGTGAATGTAGGCTTGGATTAAGCCGAACCACTATAAAATTGTTGTGTGTTTCCGGTATTTACTTGCATTCTGTGATTGTACTTGCGAGAATACTTTGTGATTTGTGTGTGGATTACATACTTTGGGGATTGATAGTCATAAAACCAACTTTTGACATCAACAATTAACCAAACTGTCCAATTCACAAATCCCTGATTTTCAAAAACAATCAGTAGCTAGGTTTCGTATATCCATGTAATCGCTATTGTGCATAACTATTTGCATAATTATTCGCTAAATATTCCGATATATTTGTAAACAACTTATCATAATAATATAAGTTAGTATTTATACTCTTTAGGGTAGTTTTCTAATGTATATGCTTAAGCATAGTATTAGAATTCTATAATTAGTTTGGATTCAGATAGTTTTAAGTTTATTAGTATTAGTTCTAGATATTAGAAATATGTCTTAGTTTTATGAGGAGTATTATTGTCAAGTTAGGGCTATACAGTTTTTGTTGATGACAAAAGGGGAGAATTATAAAATAGGGCTTGGATTAAGGGGGTTATATAGTTTTAATAGGAGTTAATGGAGTAAGAGGGAGTAATTGGAGAATCAAGACATCAGGTATGAGTAGGTATAAGTATTTTATTAACCAAGGTTGTCATCATCAAAAAGGTGGAGATTGTTAGGGACTGAGATGTTGATGACGATGGTTTTGAGATGACAATAACCTTATTTCAATATTATCTTTACTAATAATACAAATACTTTGGCATGGTGAAGTTTTTTTGAACTTCCTAACCAGTCCCTTCACACGTTAATGAAAAAACTGACTAAAGCAAAACGACTGTAACGACCCGGATTTTGAGCGACTTTGGCTATCGGCATAAGCACGACGTCGATAACCAAAACATCGAAAAATCCTGGTAATTAGTGAAAGAAATTAGAGGGTGAGGAAAGATAAGATAGAAACTTAGAATAGAAGAAGAAGAAGATCACCATATCAGAGTAACACGAATCTCACAGCGGAACGAATAAATATATTTCATAACATAACTTTGAAATACAAATCTGTACTTGCATATACATATCATTATCAAAGTACAGCACTTACTACACAGCGGAAATAACTATAGCTATATGATCCTGAAGCCTCCTGCTCCAGCTCTTCAAGTGTATCTGTAAAATCCCGACTACTTGACTGCCCGTACAAATTTAGGCACCCAAGAGTTTAGGGAAAACAACAAAGTAAACTCTGGGTCAGTCATGGGACTGGTGTGAGTAAAACAGTTTAAAACAGTTATACAGGTATATGATATCTCATAAGACCACGCCGCATAACGGAACGGGTTTTTCCCTTATGAGAATCCAAAATATCTTTATATCAAAAACCTTTTGATATTATAATAATGTCTATCAACCACAATATATATATAATCATCTAGCAGAAACGCTTTCATCTCACGTTCTACATATATAGTATACAATCAAAACCGCAAGCACGTATTGGGTAATGGGTTTCCAACTATGACAAGGTATGGAATCACCTTCCGCTTGTGTACCTCTAGAGAGGAATACACTGGGTTCAACAAGAACATCTTGCAACCCGGCCACACATGACCGACCACTCATTTCGCTTGAGTGTATCGAATGTATATCACCAACAGTTGGGATCAGCAACCGTTTCCTGAATGGGATAGCATCAACAATAGATTTTTAGAAGTAAATGAAACTCTAGATCAGGTGATTATACACCCTACTTCGGTGCGACCGACTTAGCCATGCTGCCTGCCCGATTTCTGTCATTTACCGGATGATGAGGCTAGAAGCTACGCTTTATCATCACACCAGATTTACTTCGAATGTCACATCGTCAAATCCATCAAATCACCGATTGATGTCTACAACAATACATTATGTGTTAGCTAAAAGAAGTTTCCTCCTCCGCTTCCACTCTTGGTACGGTTGGAGAAATCAATATACGTGATCGCCTGGAATTACTCTGTCAAACATCAGTCCATACAAGTCATCCAGGAACAGGATGAACCGAAGGCACTATTCTGTAAACAGGATAGCCCTTGCATAACTCCGTCTTCAATTTCCTTTGGCATATATGATTCGCAATGCTTATGCCAATACAGAGTGGTTCTTTGGATAATAATCCAACCGGTCTCTCCATATTAACAACGTTAAAATGGTCAAAACTTCGATAGTCTGTGATTTAACTATCGAATAAAAACAAGTGTGCAAACAACGATAATATTTCCAAATGGAAATTATATCGATCAAACATCATTTAACATTCATCTCTTTATTTCATTAATTTACTTATTTCCTTTATTGTCGAGCCTTAACTATTCCTTAGTTAAAACGAAGCCAATCAAGTTGGGGTAGAACTACCTCTCAGACCTTAACTGAACAACTTTTCAAACTTTGAAATGGGCAAAGTTCACTTTGTATTCCATTTACTAACTTCCTTACTTAACCCTCCTTCGAATAACTATATTCGATTGACTCTTATCAATTAACTCTATTGGACTAACCCCTATCAATTAACTCTATTGGACTAACACTATTTGACTAACGCTATTTATTTACTCATTTCACTTACTCTTTTCGAATAAACTATATTCGATAATTCCTTTTACTTTCTATTCGAATAACTATATTCGATTTACTCATTTGCTTCTATTCGAATAACTATATTCGATTTAACTCATTTGCTTCTATTCGAATAACTATATTCGATTTAACTCATTTGCTTCTATTCGAATAACTATATTCGATTTAACTCATTTGCTTCTATTCTAATCGATTAAACTAACATCGATTATCTCCTTTCAACTTTATTCTCTAATCGATTAACTAACATCGATTAACTTCTTTTACTTTAACACTAATCGATTAACTAACATCGATTAACTTCTTTTTAACTACGTTTTCCGTTACAACTATTTCCTTTTTATAACGTTTACTTACCGTTACAAATATATCCTATTTATAACTTCTATTTACCGTTACAAATATTTCCTATTTATAACTTATATTTACCGTTACAAATATTTCCTATTTATAACTTCTATTTCTATTTATTTTCTAAATAAATATCCCTTTTATAAAACCGTGTTCGTTTTATAAATAATTCCTTTTATAAAATCCTGTGATTTTATAAAATTCCTTTGTTTCAATATACATTGAAATACTTCTTTTTGCATCCCAGGGTCTTTTATGATATTTACAATATCGAATAACAATGATCAACATCATTCCAACACAAATAATCCATAACAGATTATATAACACATCATATATCACAATATGAAAACAGTAAAATAAATGTTGAGGAATCCAGTTGGATTCCTCCAACCTGTTTCCCTGCATCACAGATGTTAAACAATATATATAACATCACTTTCAGTTCTATATGATATATTCTGTTAAACAGAATCAATATAGAAAATTTAACTAACTGACTAGCAGTTCAATCAAACAGTCGACACACAGTCAATCAGCCAATATCTAACAGTTCTAAAAATACAACATGAAATTATAAACTGTTCAGAGTTAGTGAGATTTACTCACTTTGGCGCGTTAATCGTTAAATAACGGTTTGCGTTATTTGATTCAGTCGGACAATTTATTTCGCCATAAAATTGTAATGAGCTCGGATTCGCTCCCAGTCAGTTCCATCGTGTTGCCCCCATCCATACGATCCCGACGGATCCAGTTTCGCTGAGTTTCGAGCATGTTTGAATAAATTATCACAATTCTAAGTTAATATATATTTGTTTTAAATAAAAACTTAGAATTTAAAACCCCCTTTGGGCCTCACCAATAATCTCAGCCCAACCCGTTGATACATGACCCGATACCCAACACCTCATCTTCCCCAATACGGAACCCGTAGCCTGCTCCTTACAGAAACACCATGCCGACTTTCTCCTTCCATGTCTCGCTCCTTATCACCTAAAATCAAATAAAATATACCACCCTATCAAACCCACACCACAAACTCCCATTTCTTTAACTCTTGAATGCACGGCCACATCCGATCCTCTTGTATGTACCATCTTACTTCATTACCCCCTTACGTCCTCTACAGATTTTCATGTCAGTACACAAACGTGCGGGCACTTGTGTTTTAACTCCTCCTTTCCATTGCATCCATCATAAGAATACCATTTCCGAAAACATTTCACCACCCGCCCTTGCTTTTGGCCTCACTCAAAACATACAACACCCTCACCCGAGCTTTCCAACAGTATTCCCACCTCATACTCTACTACACTCACGTCATATACACCCTCCTTGCTTCTCATTTACTCGCTTCTACCTTTTGCACCTCATTCCCCAACAAAACTAACGTCGGTCCATTATCTCCTCACATACACAACGCTATGCGAAGGAGCATACGCTGCCTTGCTCCCTCCTCCACAACTCTCTGCAATATCTCACCATTCGAAACTGTTCACACTCCAGGGTCAGCTCGTTTTATTTATTTTGATTTGGATTTTTTTTTAAGTGGCCGATGTTGATGTGAGGAAGAATATCTGGTGGCTTGATTTTTGTGTTACTGCAAAAGAACGAAGTGTTGGGACTTTATTTGGTTTTTAGCTCCCTTTTGTTTTGCGGTTTGGGGTTCCGAGAGGAACACGAGTTTTGTTTCGAGGCCACTAGAACTTGCGGATAAAAGAAAATGAAACGTGGCTTTATCCTTGATCCCAGAATTATATTTCCTTTTTGTTTTCCCCATCGAAGTTCTATGGTCTCCATTTACCCAATTTCGTCGCTTTACGAGCCACCATAGACAGAAATAAAAATACCGTTAAGATGAGTAACGTGCTACGATCCTAAAAATATAATAATACCGGTAGATGGACTCATATTTTGAAACTTCAAAATGTCGATTTCAGGGTGCGAAATACTTCAAATAAAAAGTTGCTTATTAAATTAATTAAAAATTACAGTAAAATTCTAAAAATTAAATTATCACTATTTCCCAAAAGAACCTTGTCTAAATTCGAATCTGATAACTAGTTATTTCGAAATAACCGTTATGGCCGATAAACGATTCTATAGCGACTATTCTGAAATTTGATTTGGACATAAATCAAAATCTACACGACGAAATCCCAATTTTTCTCTTCCACTAGAAAGATATACTCCACCAGCTCCACACGTTTCTTGTTTCATAGAAATCTGATTCAAAACGAACCTTGTACATTCAGTTGAAGTTCGAATCGCCAATTTACGAACCGCAGCGCCATTTCGAGCTCGTTTATAATTATTTTATAAACTATACGTTCAACTGTCGACGATTGAATATATTCGTTATTCAAATTCAAATTCCAAGCTGAATGAAATATCACAGATGATCCGGTTCACACCATATCGCCATTTCAGCCAATTCTGATTATTTCAGAATTAAATATATTATTTTAATTAAATATTCATCATTATTTAATTCAACGATCATTAAATTCACTAATCACCATTTATACAATAAAATAAATTAATCATAATACCTCTGCCAATACGGGTCATTACAACGACAAAGGGTATACCGGTCATTATGTAACCCATTTCGCTCTTCCCTACGTTCTCAATGCTTTCACGTTCTCCTCCCCAAATCAATCCTCCTTTCAGATAATATTTCAATATGTTCATTTAAAAAAAACGATTTTTGTCGGTCTCTTCTCTTCTTTTGATGGAAACGAAAGCCAAAAGCCGATAACTCCAAAGCACCTCTCTCAAGTAGTATAAACACGCCATCGGCTAGTGCAAAGATGTCATCCATGGATCAAATATAAGAAACTGACAGTTCTTTCTTTTTTCGATTTACAGGTTATTGTTTTTTATATTTTTCTTTTGCGTTCAAATGCTCTTAGAACATTATTAAGAGAATCCAAAATAATTGTTGATGGTACTTCCTTCTTTACAAATACGAAGAATTTTTTTCATGATTATTTGCGAGACTGAATCTTTTTTCTCTTTGGATATGAAGCATTTTACACTTTGATCAATTCCGTAGTAGATAGAAGAACAAAGTTTCTACCGCAGGAAAAAAGTTGCAATCTTTCTCATTATAAATATTAGTTCACTAAAAGAAGCGAGTTTTCTGTTGAATTTATACTTTTCAGTTTACTGTGCATAACTTATTTTATTAGGATGAAGCCTTTATTGCACAAAAACTGTTATTTGTCTTTGGGATTTTTCATGTTGGATCTTCCATCGGTGACGCAGCTAATTTTGAATTGCCATGGTTGATGATCTAATCTACTAGACATCTCCTCTCAACTGCATGCGAGAATTTTTTTTCTGATTTGTTTGTTAAAAAGGTTAATTTATACTTTGATATTTTTATTTCCATAATGAAGTTGAAGATAACTTAAAACTGTCCACTATGTATCATTCATTTACACCAGAACCGTAGGAATCTCTATGCTATTATTTTCCTAATTTTGATTGTCATCTGGAAAGATTTAGGGTTCGTTTTGAGAAATAAACAATCGTTATTTTAAGAGATTTATGGCTAATTGGTATAGGTAAATTTATGATTCTTAGCAGACATATATATAATAAAAGTAGAACTTGCTTTACGTTCTTATTTAGTTTCAGGAGAAGATACAATTCAATTTGAAGCATAGAGAAGGTGGCATCCATATTTTCAGAAAACAAAACGAATGGTGAACACAGTTATGCTAGAAAGAGGCTTTAATATTTTGATTGTATGGGTTTTTAGTCAAATGTAGATTGTTGCACTTTAATTTAATTGAACTAAAAAATTATATATTTTGATTTTTGTTATCGCTTTGCTTTCAGTTTTGCTACTCTATGGCGAGAACCAAAGGAAGGCAGGACATGAGGATAATGCATTGAATTTCAGGTCTGCGACATTCCAGTATTGCGTCCTGAATTTCAAAAAGCTTACACTTTTACTTCTTCTTTGAACCAAAATTCAAAAGAAGCAGAAGAGTTTTGGTATACTGCTTGGGTGTAATTTATATTCGTATGCTTACCTTATGTTTCTATATGACTATGTCAGTATAATTTTGCTGTATTTGTTTAAAATTTGTGAATAAGCGAGTTATGCGAGAGTTAGTATGATGTCTGATAGTATTATATATAATAGAAAACCATGTTTTGAAGCTTACACAAATAACATGTTGACTGTTTTTAATAACTGCAATAATTTAGTAATTTGACAATATGTTTTGGTCACATTTTGAAGCGTACAGAAATAACCTATTAGATGTCTTTACAAGTTTGTGAATTTTGTTATTTGGTTGTTTTGTTCTTAACAATTTCGCCCTCAACTTTCTCCAAATCTTCTTAAGCAATACTAATTGTCTTCAAATTTTCAATACCTTTTGAGTAATGGATTGTTAACAATTTTGGTTATCTAATATATGTATGTATTCAAGGTTTAATTCACTTTCCACTCCTATGTCAAACCACTATTACAGAAGAGTAGCTACTGCTTTATTTTTTTAGGCTTTACAGCTCTAACGTAAATTTGGCACACATGATTATGTTTACAACTTTGATACATCTAAGAATTTCATATAAAGGAAAAATGAAATAAAAGCAGTCTACATATAGTAACATATATACTATTATACGAATAAAATTGTTATACTGTAAACTGAAATATGTTCCGTATATACGAGAAAACATGAAAACTGATAAGGCCCGCTATCTGCTCTTTTTATGTCAGTGCACAGAGTGTATTTTGGCTATGAATATTCTGAACATCTTTGTAAATTACATGTGACTTATTGTTCTAATGCAAACTAGGTTGCAAGTATGAGCGAAGACGATGAATGTCTACAATCAAGCATACTAAAGATGAGGTAATAGATTCTAGCTCATTTATTAGCGGAAATGTAATTTTTTACCCTTCCCTATCATATATTCTACCTCATTTACCCAATTTCTTAGGAATACCTCAATCCACAAATGAATATTCGCTGTCCCATTGTGACCGTTTTCCATTTGTCTCATCACTTCTGGAACCCAAACTTTTCTTTTTGGGTGTAAGAAACTATCATGAAATTCATAACTTCCTCTTGAAAATTTCTGTTGGTCAAACATAATTTATATGCTATGGAATTCCAAGGGTTACCTTCTTGCAGATATGTTTTCATGTAATTGGTTTATGGTAAACAACATCACTTCTTTAAACGTAAAACTTTGCTAATGTTCCCTCTACAATAACCAATAATGATGTCGGTTCATTCTTCTGCTGAAAAAGCAATATTTTTTCAGCTTTAGTTAGTTATAAAATTGTCTATTATACCATTCATTGTTTATATTCAGCCTGGATAGGCATCTTTGAAAATAAGTACAATCCCTTTTCACTATTCGTTTGGCCTGTTGAATTTCTTTTATAGTTAAAAATTTTCAAACTCTCATATGGCTGTAAAATTATTATGTTTTTTTTAATCTAGGTTTTCTATTTAATTGTTTGGATAGTGTCCTCGGATTGCAATGGTGCAGGAGGCACCAATTGCAGTTGCATGTTTTCAAAATCTGAGTCAAGGTAGCTTAATTTAACTAAAATTATGAACATTATTCAGAGTATATAGATATCCATGGGTAAGGTGAAAGTATGCATGCATACTGCAATGCTTAAGGATTCATATATTTCTTTCTACAATGCTTAAGGCCACACCGGTCGGCGGCCTGATGGACGGAGGTCGAATGGGTTGAAAGTTGATAATAAGAAGAGAAAAAAGAAGTTTAAACCAGTGTCTATTAACAACCAAATTCGATCCACTCAGCGTACGATTGATCGCAAGGTATTAATTTTTGAGAAATTTAGGATTATACTTTTGATTATAATACGTAATACATTTATGTATTCATTGATAGAGCTTAGATGGAGAACCAGTTGTGAGTTTTATAACTAGAAACAATAAACAAAACATTCGGTGCATAGTTCTTATTTGTGGCTATTATTTTTGTTGACTTCAAATTTTGTCTTGAAATTTCCTAGAATCTGCCTTCCGAAATTAGGGAGGCCCAAGAAAGTAAACTGGAGAAGCTCAAAAAGCAGCTCGAGCTTCAATCGTGACTAGCGAAAGAACGGAAAAGATAGTTTAGAGAGGAAAGGATTAAATTTTTTGCTATGAGTTATATGCATGCATATGTGATACCAACAATGCATTATTGATCCACTTTAAGTGTTATTTTATATTTTCTGGAGTTGATGTTTAATGCTTCAGAGCAGCGGAAAATCAAGAGAATGATAAGACATTTAGAGAAGCAACAACGTACATCTGCCGATGAAAATATTAATATTCAGCTTGCTCAACTTAAAGAGGATCTTGAATATGTTCAGGTATGCTAAAGATTAAAATATCTATTGTTCAATTATAAGGTTGAATTTTGTTTAAAATAAAAAGTCAAATTGTTGGTGCTGTTTAGTTGTGAATGTGTCTGTTTTCATATATATAGAAGTTAGTCTTATTGAGTGTTTTTATGTTGTAACAGGCATTGAGAACTTCAACAAGCACAATAAAAATGTATAATGCTTTATATTTTTAATTAGCTACAAAACATTTATTGCAGTAATTGCTTAATGGCATTCAGTACTTCTTTACTGGAAAATAGCCAAATCCTGAATCTTGAAAGACATAGGATTCTAGGCTCCACATATTGTAATTTATATTTACGGTCTCAACCATTCTTTTGGCTGATTAATTCATTATGCACGTGCCAATTTTTCTGTTAAGGTGCAAAACTGATGCAAACTGGGTGGGAAAAAGAAATTGTGGGATGTTGTTCTTTCTTCTAAATGGCTAGGGTGGGGAAGAAAAAGTAGAGTTCTAATAAAATCACCCGGTTTATATTATACCTACCAATACAAAGGCACGTCCAATGGACGTGTACGTAGGTAAATGTAACCAAATCTGGCAAAGAACTATGGACTGTTCCCGTCATATTGCTTTATTTGTTCATTCAAAAGTACGTCGTTGCAATGTATGTAAGGACAACAATGTGTCATTAAAGAATGGTAGGCAAAGAGGCTGCCATACAAATATAATTTTGTCATGCATGACCATGTGAAGGATATTTATTCTGAAGCAAGGCAAAATATTAGTTGTATAAAATTAATATTTATGTTAGAAGGCTCGGCAAAAAACAAAGATTAAGCGAGAAATATATATAACAAAGGTAAGTCTAGCACTCTAGGCAAGCATTACTTTGTTCCAGTAGGTTCAATACTCATTGTCATCCATGTTGCCATCAGATTACTACATGATATGGCAAGCACCATACAAAAATAAATTAAAGAATTAAAAGAAGAAGCCATGAATATTTAATATGAAAGAAATATGTATGTCGTTATTTTTTAAATTTCGATGTTCTGCTTTAACTTTAGATTCTAATTATTTGACATTATCATTTGCTGCAGGGATAGCTAGCACAGGAAAACTGGAAAGAAGAAAATGCGAACTACAACCATGCATGTCGTAAACCGTTAGTTGACCATCTCTATTGAATGTGGCAATTATTTTTTTCCATGGTGTTAGGTTATCTGCACATGCACTGTGTTAGGATGATATTAGTTTGTGCCTACTATATACTATTGTCCCTATTATTGTATTCCTTATAATACTTGAGTTCATACATGTATAGAAACAGTGTGGTTATACTGTAAAGAGTTTTTTTTGTTTTAAATTTCATCTACCTGCTCAATCAATTTGCATATCTGACTGCAAGCTTAGATTCTGGAAGCAGGTTTCCTTTTGATCCTCAGCCATGTTATACTATAGGTGTTATTAACTATGACTCGGGTAAAATTTGTTACTCCTTTACTAGGAAAAAAAGGAATTTGCAAATCTGACTTCGTGTGGCTGTTTTGTTTACATAATTACTTGCTACTATTCCAACTTTTTCATTTGCTTTTGCCGAAAACAGAGCTTTACTTTTGTACATGCTTTTGCACAAAAACAACCTTTATTTCAAACATTTATGCACACGTCCAGCGGACGTGCCTAAGTACTGGTTATTATAAAATATATACTAACACTATTATCTAATATATATATATATATATATATATATATATATATAGGAAGTCTATGCAGGTATTGATTATTGAAGATTGTACAATTCATAGAATCAAGATTTCAAAGTAGAAGAGTTCAAGATATAAGACTCATAATTATCAAGAATTCAACAGTTCAAGAAATATAAAGTAATAGTGTATAGATATTTTATCAAAATTGTGGTTAGCCATGAATTCTATTTTCAAAATTCTTTCACTATTTTCAAATGATTTCAAAGATTACCTTCTTAAATCTATTTTCAAATAGATTTCGAAATTGTTTCCTTATTTGCTCTGCCAAAAAAATTCACTTCCTTATTTTAAATTTATACCTCTTTATTTTTAAATATATTTTAACTCCTATTCTTAAATTATACTTAATATATTTTAACTTGTAAATCAAATGATTTTTTACTTATAAATTTAATACTATTTTTATTATACTTACTTGTGTTTTCAATTTCCTTATTTATATTAAGTTTTAATTTACTCATAGTTATATATATATATATGTTTTCATATCTCTTTATATTTAGTTTTTTAATAATTTTTTAATCATCATAATATGTATCTTAAATATATATTTTTATTTGAAATATCTATTTTAATAAAAGGGAATAGAATTTGTCTTAATTCAGAAATCACCATGATTTATTTATATTATTTGCTTTCATTTAAAATTTTATTTTTTGGAAAAAATACAAGGATATGTCGACATATATAAAGTGGTATGTCGACATATGTACCATTGACTTGTTTCTTAAATTTTGAAAGGTGTGTTTTTTGAATTCAAATCTTTTCTGAATTGTGGCTATTGGAAAACTACATAAAGGCTTCAAAATTTGAATTTTTTAATAACTTCTCATCTCCTTGTTCGTTTTCTTCTCCTGCCATTAATCTTCTTATTTTCCCAAAATCTATACTTATACACTGCTGATTTTCAAAAAAATTATATCAATCTTCTTCTCTTTCAATTCTCCATCAAACTCTCTCTGAAATTCAAGTGCTACTTAAGACTTATTGGTTGTTTGTAATCAAAGATCGTAAGATCAAGTCCTATCGAGTGAAAATTCCAAAACTTATAATGAAAAAAGATGTAATCATAGCTTGTAAATCGATTGGTTGTGATTGTAGCCTGGAAATCAATTAGGTGATCTTGTAGCCTTGGAAATCAAGAGAGCACCTTGTGCTCGAAAGCAAATGGTGGTGTACCTTATGGCCATTGAAATCGAGGATTGTAATTTGGAATTATATTGAAGAGTAATCTGCATAACCTAGTGTTGTATGGGATTCGATGTAGGATAACTCCGAACCATTATAAAATTTCGGTGTGTACTTTCCATTTACTGCTTTTTAGTTTTATTTTCTGCATCTATTTTGGTATCTATGATTGTTGATATCTGTTATCTGCATAACATTCTATTCAATTCAAAAAGATTTCAAGAAATTTATAAAATTCAAAAAACACTATTCACCCCCCCTCTAGTGTTTAGTTTACCTTAAGATCTTTAATCCTCATCCCCAACAATTGGTATAAAAAATATTGATTTTCAAAATTTTCATAATATGAATTTTTGAAAAGTTTAAATGGTAGTTTTTTATAACATTAGTTCAAAAATATGCATTTCATCATTGTTTCATAAGTCTGCATTTAATTTTATTGAAAAATAAAGTTATCTACCGAACCAGTGCATTATACAGGAATACATATTTTACATGGCTATTAATGATTCAAAACTTGACGGTCAAATAGTGCAAACCAATAAAAATAAATTGATACTAGATAGTGGTTGTTCGAAGCATATGATGGGAAATCCTATTGAATAATATAGCCTATGGAGAAGGTTGAATGATGAATTTTGGTGATAACTCGAAAGGATATGTGATTGGCATTGGTAATGTTGGTAATTTTGAACTCTACTATTTTTGATGTTTTATTAGTTAAAAATTTAAAATATAACCTACTAAGTATAAGTCAACTATGCATAAAGGTTATAAAATTAAATTTGAAAAAGATAAGTGCTTATCTAAGATATTAATTTAAACATAATTTTTTTGAGGAATTAGAAAGAAAAATATTTACATTTTAAGTATGAAAATCTCCAACGATAATTTATGTTTTTTGGCCAGTACAAGTGACCCTTGGATTTGGCATAAAAGATTTGATCATTTGAATTTCAAACACCTATGTAAGATTTCTAAATTAGATTTGGTTAAACGTTTACCCAAAATGAATTTCAAATTAAATAATTTATGTGACATCTGCCAATTAGGAAAATTAAGAAAAAGTTCATTCAAGTCAAAAGATGATATTACTATTTCAAATTCATTAGAATTATTTCATATGGATTTATTTGGTCCATCTAAAACACATTCAATAAATCATATTATAAACGTTTACATAATTATTAATGATTTTCCTTGATTTACCTGGATGTTGTTTCTTAAATATAAAAGTTCTGCTTTTGAATTATTTAAAACTTATGTTAAGAGAATTCAAAATCTATTATCTTTGAAAGTTAAAACTATACGTAATGATCACCGAGGAGAATTTGAAAATGAAAATTCTGGAAAATTCTGTAATAAAAAAGCAATTACTTATCATTTTTCTTTTCTAACAAATCCTCGATTAAATGGGGTAGTTGAGCGTAAAGATAGGACGATCCAAAAGTGTGCGAGAACTATGATTTCTGATAGTAATTTACCAATAAGTTTTTGGGCTGAAGCAGTTGCAAGAGCCAGTTATATTTAGTTAGGCCATTAACTAACAAAACTCTATATGAACTTCTTTATAATAAGAAACCAAATGATCTTATTTTAGAATTTTTAGGAGTAAATGTTTTATTTTAAATACTAAAGAAAATCTAGATAAATTTGATCCTAAATCTGGTAAAGGAATATTTATTAGATATTCAAATAGAAGTAAACCATATAGACAAGGGCTGTTATGGTAATGGTAAATTTATCGTTATTGATAAATCGGTTACCGATTTCAAATTAAAACGGTATATCGATACATTCTGTACGGTAACGGTAGTTTTATCTATATAAATCGGTAAAACACCAGTAAAAAAATTGTTTACCATCGGTATCGGTAAACTACCAATATTCAACAGGGTGCTAGTTATTGCTATCAAATCATTGAAGCCCGGTTAGACAATTTGGATTTATCCGTTCGATATGTGTTAAATATAACTTTCAAATCATTGACGTTACAAACTCATATGACTTTCTTAGAGATGGATGTGTTTTACATCTTTCCAAACTATTGGAATGTTTGAAATAGTCATCCTAAACTTTTATGAGCAGACGTATGTATTCTTAGCCTTATTAAGAGGAACATGTTATGTGAGGAAGAAGCAATACATTTCACGCAAATTTAAAATTCTGCAGATTGCAGATTGTAGAATGTAAGCATCTTGTGATTATTAAGTGAAAACTAGCTGACTGTATTTTTAAATGTAAGGATTTTATAAACGATTTGTATACGAGGAATGTGTATGTTGATTTCGTCATATAGCTTATATTTTTGATAGAAATCATTGAATCTCATGGGAAAACGTGTTCATGAAAGAATGCCAGACATGATTATTGATGGATTAAATGATACATGATCAAATCATTTACTTTCACTTTATTGCGTTTTTTTTCAATTCCCAGCAAGGCATCAACTAATTTAGTTCTTCAAGAAACGGTAATTTACCGTTACCGACGAAAACCATACCGATGATCCGGTATACCGACATATCGGTAACGGTAAGCATTTTTCATTTACCGACAAAAACGGTATGGTAATTGCATAATGGTAACGGTAACCATTACCATAACATCCTTTAGACTTTTCAATTTAAAAACTAATACCATTGAAGAAGCTCTAAATGTATCTTTTGATGAAAATTATAAAGATTTAAATCAAAATAATAATGAAGATGAATGTGATAATGATAATGATTTAAATGAAATAAATAATGAACTTAATCAACCTAATTCTAGACTGATAAGAGATCATCCTATAGAAAATATACTAGGACATATTGAATTTGTAGTTAGAACTAGAAACCAATTAAATAACATGATTAATATAGCATTTGTATCAATTCTTGTACCCAAAAATCCAAAGGAAGCTTCATCTGATGATTCATTGATACCTGCTATGCAAGAGGAATTGAATTAGTTCACCAGAAATGATGTATGGGAAATTGTTCCTAGATTAGAGGATAAGACTTTAATGGGAACTAAATGGATTCATGAGAATAAAATGAGTGAACTTGGAGAGGTCGTTAGAAACAAAGCGCGATTAGTGCTCAAGGGCATTGTCAAAAAGAAGGAACATATTATGATGAAACCTTTGCCCCCATTGGCATGTTTAAAAGTTATCAGAATTATACTTTCTTTCGCTAATCATAATAATTTCAAACTATTTCAAATGGAAGTAAAAATTACTTTTCTAAATGGATTTGTTAAATAAGATGTTTATGTAGAATAACCCACTTATTCGAGGATGAAAATTTTCCAAATCATGTTTATAAGTTAAAGAAAGCCTTATACGGACTTAAACAAGCTCATAGAGCCTGGTATGATAGATTAAGAATTTATTTGTTGCAATCAAAATTTGAAATTGGTAAAGTAAATAATACAAAAATGATATTCAATTAATACAAAACTATGTAGATGATATAATTTTTGTGTCAACAAATAATAAAACGAATCAAGAATTTTCAGAAATAATGACAAAAGAATTTGGAATGAGTCATATAGGATAACTCACTTTCATTTTAGGATTACAAATTAGACAATTAGATAATGGAATATTTATTAATCAAGAAAAATATATTAGGGATTTAATTATTAAATTTAATATAGCTAATACTAAAGGAAAACCCACACCTATGGCAACCAGTGAAGCCTTAAGTAAAGACGATTCTTCAAAAGATGTAGATCAAAAATTATACAGAGGAATGATAGGATCTTTATTACATATAACTGTGAGTAGACCAGACATAATGCATAGTGTTTGTCTTTGCGCTAGATATCAATCACAATCTAAGGAAACTCGCTTAAAAGCCATAAAATGTATTCTATGATATGTTAAGCATACATTAGACTTTGTTTTATTTTATCTTGAAAATGATTCATCTGATTTAATTTCATATTGTGATGCTGACTATGCTGGTTGTAAATCAGACCGAAAAAGTACGAGCGGAACTTGTCACTTTTTGGGTCATTCTTTGGTTTCCTGGTTTAGTAGAAAGCAAAATACCGTTTCCTTGTCAATAATTGAAGCAGAATATATATTTATTGCTTTAGCTTGTTCTCACGTAATATACATATATTAAATATAACCAAATCATTGATTTACTGCGATAATACGAGTGTTATAAATCTATCTAAAAATCCTATACATCATTCTAGAACAAAACATATTGATGTGAGACATAATGTCCTTAAAGGTAATGTAAATAAGGAAAATATTTCACTAGAATTTATTAAAACATAAAATCAAAATACAGATATATTAACTAAACCAATGAATGAAGCAGCGTTTACTAAATTAAGAAGAGAACTAGGCATTTGTTCATTAACCGAAGTAAAATAATTAAATATAGTAGTATTATAAATATATAAGAAAATGTAAGAAAAATAAAAAATTCAAAAGTTATGTACATATGTCAACATACACAAAGTCATATGTCGACATATAACTGAAATTTTTTAAATTTAACTTCCCTCCAAAGTTAGTTATCAATCTTATTTAAACTCTGCACTTCGAAAATTCTTCTCTTCTCCCTCATTTTATCCGTAATAAAAAATTTGAAACAAAAAAAACAATGACTTCCGTTTCAAATAATAACCAAAACTACTCTTTTTCTTTTCCTTCGCCTACTCCTGATCTATTTTAACGATCTACGCACGCAAGGGTTGTCAAGTTAGAAGAATCTATAAAAGATACCCTGTAGTTGCTCGTTGAAATTCAACTTCTTCAACTTTGGATGGCCGAAGAAAACCAAGAAAAGATTGTTAGGAATCTTCATAAATACATAATGGATAACCAAAATAATCCAATTGTTATTGAAGATGAATCCTCCAATATTCTAGTTCACAATCCGATGGAAGAAGATGAAGAAGAAAATGAAGAGGTTAAAGAAGAAGTGGAAGTAGAAGAAGAAAATCAACGAATGGATGAACACAATCAAATAATCTGCATCAGCGAAGTTTGTTTTGATAAGGAATGGAATGTGATTGAACAAAATGAAGAATTCTGCCTCCATTACCCAAATTGTCCAATTCACAAATCCTCAATTGTAATAAACAATCAGTAGTTAGATTTTGTATATTCATGTAACTGCTATTGTGCAAAACTATCTGTATAATTATTTTTTAAATGTTCTTATATATTTGTAAATAACTTATCATAAGAATATAAGTTTGAATTTTTACTCTTTATAGTAGTTATCTAATGTATATACTTAAGCACGGTATTAGATTTTTGTACTTAGTTTGGATTAGGATAGTTTTAAGTTTATTAGTCTTAGTTTTAGATATTTGAAATATGTCTAAGTTTTAGGGGGAGTATTATAGTCAAGTAAGGGTTATATAGTTTTTTGATGACAAAGTGGGAGAATTATAAAAATATGGCTTAGATTAGGGTAGTTTTAATCGGAGTTAATGGTGTAAGAGGGAGTAACTAGAGAATCAAGACATCAGGTATGAACAAGTATAAATATTTTATAAAACCAAGGTTGTCATCATCAAAAATGAGGAATATATTAGAGACCGAGATGTTAATGATGATGGTTTTGATGACAACAACCTTATTTCAATATTATTATTATAAAATATATACTAACACTATTATCTAGAATATATATATATATAGACACTCACATACATAGGAAATCTATGCATTGATTATTAAAGACTATACAGTTCAGATAATCAAGATTTCAAAGTAGAAGAGTGCAAGGTACAAGGCACATGAGTATCAAGAATTCAAGAGTTCAAGAAATATAGAGTAATATCGTCTAGATATTCTGTTAAAACTCTGGTTAGCACTTAATTCTATTTTCAAAATTCTTTCACTATTTTCAAATGATTTCAAAGATTACCTTTTAAATCTATTTTCAAATTGATTTCAAAATTACTTCCTTATTTTAAATTTATACCTCTTTATTTTTAAATGTATTTTAACTCTTGAAATATATTTTAACTCCTGAAATATATTTTAACTCTTGTTTTAAAATTATACTTAATGTAGTTTAATCTCTAAATCAAATGTTTTTTACATATGAATTCTATACTATTTTTATGATAGTTACTTATGTTTTCAATTTCCTTAACTGTATTAAGTTTAAATATATTAATAGTTTTATATATACGCTTTTATATCACTTTATACTTAGTTTTTTAATCATTTAAATACATGTTTTTACTTGAAATACTTTATTTTAATATAAGGGAATATAGTTTGTTATTACTTAGAAATCACCATAATTTATTTAAACATTATTTGTTTTGATTTTAAAATTTATTTTTTGAAAAAATATAAGTATATGTCGACATACATAAATTGGTATGTCGACATATGTAACATTGACTTGTTTTTTAAATTTTGAAAAGTTGTGTCTTTTGAATTCAAATCTTTTCTGAAAGGTTATAACTGTAGGAAAGCTATATAAAGGCTTCAAAATTCGATTTTTTAATAACTTCTCATCTCCTTCTTCCTTTCTTCTCCTGCCATTAATCTTCTTATTTTCTGAAAACTATACTTATACTCTACCGATTTTCAAAGAACTTAATTAGTCTTCTTCTCTTTCAATTATGTAATGACCCAAGAATTTCCTGCCCTGAAAATCGACATAAATATCTTTACCATAACTCATGCCGACCCTCTAAGCACCAAAACCCTGGATAGTTATTAGAAAGAAATTAGAGGATGAGATAAGAAAGAAAGAAATATTAGATTAGAAGAAGGAGAAAACAACACAACACAGAGTCTCACATGGCAGCGGAAGAAAATATAATACAGAGATAAATCTTTATTAAGAACTTTTAAAAATACTTATAGTATCAGAGTACATCACACAATGGGACAATTATAATAACCTGTTCCCATATACAACACACAGCGGAATAGTAGCTATATAATATCATACGTCTGAACATCTCCAGCTCGTCTCTGGACTTCGTAGCATTCGATAACCTGAACCTGTACACCCCGGGCTAACCCGAGCATTTACAAAATACCGTGTCAGTCTGGTGAACCAGAGTGAGATAAACTCGCACAATAATAAGGATAAATCATCCAACATGTTTTAAAGTTTGAAATCTTTTCAAAATAAAAGGATAATCGTAAGACCAAATCCACACATAAACACGGACGGCTTTTACCTTACGATAACCCAAAACATTTTTGAAAGCAATATCTTGTTTGATATTATAATAATGTCTAAATACAAGTAAATAGAAATCTAGTAGAACGCTTGCATATCACGCTCTACATTTATAGTATACAAACAAAACTGCGGGTGCTTATTGGAGACTGGATTCTGATTATGACAAGGTATGGGACCACCTGCCGATGGTGTATCTCTAGATACGAATACACTGGGTTCAACAAGAACGTCTTGCAACCCGGCCCTCACATGACCGACCACTCATTTCGCTTGAGTGTATTGAATGTATATCACCGACGGTTGGGATCAGCTACCATCTCCCGAAAAGGGACAGCATCGAAATATAGATTTAAGAACAAATAGGAATTTCTCTAGATAGGTGATTATACACCCTAATGGGAGCGACCCACATAGCCATGTTGCCTACCTGATTTTTGTCATTTCCCGGTTGATGAGGCTTGTGGCACGAATTTATCTTTGAACACCTGGTCACCATTCACTTTGAATGCCACATCGTCAGATCCATCAGATATCACTAATTAACGTTTACAAAAATACTCTAGCTAAAAGCTAAGAGAACGACAATTCTCCGCCAATAACTATAGCACGTTTGGAGAAATCAACATACGTGATCCTTTGGAAATACTCTGTCAGACACTCGTCCATACAAGTCATCCAGGAACAGGATGAACCGAAGGTACTCTCCTACTGCATCCAATATAGGAATCACCCCATGGATCAGTAGCGAGAATCCTTGCAACCCGTAGATTCCAAACACGACAGAATCACAGCTTATCTCTGCTTGCCAGGCAGAGAACATTAGTGGTTCTTCCATGTATGAAAATCCACGGTCTTCAATGCTCCATCTCGATCATCTTCTGATATTTTCACGTATTTGTTGGTCGGAATGGTTTTCGAATAAATTCGATCCCGGTCTTTCCATACCGACAATCGTATTGGACAGATTTGATAGTCGGTGTTTTAACTATCAAAATAAACAGTGTTTCAATCAAGACAATCCAACGAGTTCACTGTTTCAGTATTCAACACCACTTGGCCTTTTAATTTAAACAAACTGATTCACTTTTGTTAAATTAAAACTTCTAACTCTTTTAATATTCAAAAATACAATATTTGAATTCTTAATTAAAACTTAATGTTTTCAAAACCATAGTGAAAAAACGTACAATTAAATTTCCACTTCAATCTCCTTTCAAAACATTTGTTGTATTATCACGAACCTCCCTTACGATTTCCAACTAATATCATCTTCAGAAAATCCTGATGTTGTTCAAGTTGGGGTATTTTAATTACCTCTCAGACCTTGATCAACAACATTCATATCCTCAGCTAAATATAAGTTGTAATCAAACCCACATTCCACTTTGTTTTAAACAAATTCCATTTGACTATTGGATTTGGTTATACAACCCTACGACCCACTTCTTTACCCCAATTCACCTTTACCAATCTCCTTTCAAATCTGTTCGACAATTTCCACTTTGGAAACCTTATTTAAATTTACCTATTCTTAATTCCATTTCAAGGTAACGTTAATTTGGAATTAATGATATAACCCTCATCGCTTATTAACAACCTTGTTTCAAAAACATTTTGGTTTAATTTAAACCCTTTTCATTTTGGTTTCCTTTTAACTTAATTTGAATACTAAGTCAACATAATTTAAGCATCGTATTCGCCTAACTCCTTCTTTATAACTTAGTTGTAAAAATTCGGTTTTTTTAGTTGTAAAAATTCGGTTTTTAAAGATAGAAACCGTTTATAAACTCCTTCAATATTCAAGTAGATTTCAATTAAAATTCTGAATACTTTTTACCTTAATTCAATTAAAACTATTTCCCAAATTACTATTAATCCGGATAATAATTCACTGTGATCGTTAACTACTTTATAGTAGTTAATTCCTTTATTACTAAAATAAATAGTAAATTTCCTTTAAAAAAATCTTATTAAAATTAAACAAATATTCTTTTAACTTTTTATTTAAAACACACTAATTCAAAAATCAATCCCAATAATAACGGTCCATGTAGTCAACTCGAAACAAGGTTATCTCGTTAACCAATTCTAATTCGTTTTCTCTTTTAAATCGTATCAATATAATTAATTTAAATAAATTTCATTTAATTCTTTTAAACAAACAATTATCCAATTTTAATCGTCTGGTTAATTTCTATTCCCTTGTGTATAAATCTGATTAACATCAGAATTAACGCTATAAAATTAATTAGAAATTAATTATAAATTTAAATAAGAAATAAGAAATATTTGTTTCCTTTTAAACAAACCTTTTAGTCAAAATAATATATTTCAAATTCTATATCCAGTTATAAAATGATTTCAAACTTCAGTTCTACTGATTCACCTGATGGTGAAACAATATAAACCAAACAGTTTATCCTCAGGCCACTTACTGCCTATTACCCAACCAATATCGCCCATAGGTTAAAACCAAACACATGTTGAATTTCCAATCAATGATCACTTATCAAACTAATCACCCAAACAGGACAGTTCATATATAATAATATGAAAACAAATTATATATTTAAGGGATCCGGTTGGGTCCCTCCAACCTGTTCTTCCCTGTATTCAAAACAGTTATCTCAAATCAGAACATTTCAGTTCCAATTAACTGAAATAAATAACGACCATTTAACATTAACCACAACCAATTCAAACAATTCAACCAATTAAACACGTTTATTTAATAAACGTGACCAACCAAGGTGAATTACCTTTATCGGAACCGATCGTCAAAAATAACAATTTAGTATTTCACAGAAATTAAACATAGTTTAATTTCATCAGTTAAATCAACAAACAAATGTATAACTAGCACACAGGCAACCATCAACAAGTAGAGCACACAAAATAAAGAACCCAATTTATATAAAATATAAATGGGGAAAACTGATTGAGTTTAACTCACCTTGAGTTGTCGTTGAAACGGTTGGTTTTAATTAAATTAAACAGGCGTTTAATTTAATTAAAAATTCCAGTTGATTCCAGTTCTGTCAAATTCTTGTTCCGTGACACTGTGCTCATCAAGACGAATCCACCGGTATATAGTTTGTCCAATTCTGATAATATATGAATAGGTTATCAATAATTCAAGTTATAATTTAATTATATAAGTCACTAATTAATGGTTCATTGAATTTCTAATTACATCTTAAATATGAGTTTTGACCAACAACTCTTGCTTCTCTTCATTTGTTCCTGTACAAGATAAAACCCATTTTAATATATGTTTTAACTAATTATAACAAATCAGTTAATTAGAATTTAATTAAACTAATTACTTATGTAATCCCCTTTTCTTCTTTCTGGATTTGTTCCCGTTCTCTACCCGTACGCCCAAAACCTGGTAAACGCAGAAAGTATAAACGATTTTAAACTTTAAGCTAAGTAATATAATTAAATTTAAAAAGTCAGTTTAACATTAATTACATTCGGCCGACAGTTTCTTTTATCCTTGTTCACGCTTTTGTCTTTTTGGACCCCACTCCCTGCTCCTTTAAACACTGCTCGAATGGTTCCAGTATCCACCGAAACCCATCCACGAACAGAAACTGACCACTGCCGCCACTTCCTGATGATCGGAGCCCCATCTGAAACCAGTATTGCTCCGTCCCATTTCGTATTTCAACACCCTATTCGAATTTCCACTCATCGTTCCCTTTGTTTTCAAAAGCTCACCGCTGCGCCAAAACACGATGGCCGAACGTCCATCCAAGACCGACGAGCTGATCCTATAATAACTTTTCAATACGAACCCAACGACACCAGTTTCGTCGCATTCTGAGACTATTTCCCCAGTAGGCTATTTTTACCGCGGACCGCAATACCCTTTTTAACACCAAATTTGTCGGTCTCTAAAAATAGCAAACCATATACCTATCCTGACTTTAATCGACGATATGAACTCAACGGTACTGGTTTCGCGGCCTAATTCGATCGTCTTTTCAAGTTACACTCAGATATCTCTTTAATAATTTAAATATGCGATATAGAAAATGAACGGGAGTTTATCGCTACCGTGGTCACATACGACATCGGTTTGCCATTCCATTTGATTTTCTGACAATAATTTGAAGATACGGTTCCAATGAAACTAATTTCATTGAAAACAGAGTTCGTTTGCAAAACGGCCATTTTAAAGGCCGATAACGATTTCCATAGCGTTTTTTCCAAAATTTGATTTAGCCATAACTAGCAATCTATAACACGAAATCTGGATTTTTCTCTTTCATATAAAAATTATCATCAGCACGCTTCCAGGTTTCTTGTTTCACAGAAATCCGACTTATATCGGATCCTGTAAATTCAGTTGAAGTTCAAAACTCCAATTTACGAACTGCAGCGCTATTTCGAGCTCGATTTATAATTATATAAATATATAACGTTCTAACTTCGTTTAAATAACAAATTCAATATTAAATTCCATCGATATTCCAAATAAAATATTTAAAACAAATTTAAATATTCCGATTCAAATGGTCGAGAAACACGGGTTGTTACATTCTTTCCTACTTAAAATAATTTTGTCCTCGAAATTGCTAAGGTAAGAAAGAACGTTATAAATCCACTAACTTTCAAATCCAATTTAGTTTAAATCAAGATCAATTCAATATTGTAAATAAATATTTCAAAAATATTGAAGATTTTCTAACACCTTAAATTTCCAAAAAATTTCGCCAACACCTCCTTTGTACGGCTCAATCGGTACAACTACAACTTGCCATTCTAGGCCTTCTCCAATCCAAAAGAAAATAAAACAGCCAAGCGGCTTGCCAAACAGGCTCATAAATCACCAATCCCATATAAAAATAAACGTGTACCTTTTTGTCGGGTATATCATTATATCCTTTCCGTCTGCTGCCCTATCAGCATATACAAATGCATTCCCGAAACAAATTTCAATTTTATCCTCAAAACCAAATCCTTCAGGCGTCCAAGCCAAATCCTATTCTTAACTCAGTTTCCATCCCTTATCAATTTTAACTCTAAACTTACCAGTCCAATACCATTTCAGATTCCTATCTCACAAATTCAAAATCTGATTCTACTCGATATATTATATCCCGATTCAATTTCCAGTTAATTGGTTTCAATACAATTCATATTTATTTTCACAAACTTCTATTAAATTTTGCCTTTTTGTTCAAACAATTTTCTGGGAGTTTTGAAACAGTTTAGCTCTTTCTAAAATCAAATATTCCCTTTCAGGATTCAAAACAACTTGTTTTTCTCAAAGAAATTCAAACCAAAAATTTTGGTAGTAATCCGTCACTTAGAACTCGGAAATGAACACTGATGATGTGGCCAGTATCCTCAGAGTTATTCCCCAGCTATCAATGTGAGTTCAATACTATATTACTTATCAAAACCGTATTTAAACATTTTCAATTTTGAAATCTATTCAAAATACCAACCTCAATGTCTGTAAAACAAATTTAAAATCCCCCAGAATTTTAAAATTCTCATAGATTAAATCCAAGTTCATTTGCAATCACCTTTCCCACTTTTAGGAATTTTAGTTCAAATTCTTATTTTAATTTCATATTTAATACATCTGTTTTTATATTATACGAGTTCTAATTGGTAACTAATATAACCATTTCAATTATAATCAACCAACACATCCAATATACTATAATATTTCCAATATATATTTTCTTTATATCAAAATATAATTTGGGTAAATTATTTCATTTACCCTCTTTCAAAACATACTGTGTCGGTTTATCGTACTTGAGTGTTTTAGGACCCCTATCGATACAGTGGATCAAACTGATCAACCAGAACTCATAAACAACTCAACCAATAAATCTCCACAATATAAATTTTTTTTTAATAAAATCTACAAATACGTTCACTCGTATATATACACTCAACTCGATCTAGGGTATTGCTAACCCCATCTCTACTGAGTCACGCCATAGAGCCAAGGTAATCACTTAACCTTCAGCTCTGATACCACTGTAACGACCCAAGAATTTCCGACCCCGAAAATCGACATAAATACCTTTACCGTAACTCATGCCGACCCTCTAAGCACCGAAACACTGGATAGTTATTAGAAAGAAATTAGAGGATGAGATAAGAAAGAAAGAAATATTAGATTAGAAGAAGGAGAAAACAACACAACACAGAGTCTCACATCGCAGTGGAATAAAATATAATACGGAGATAAATCTTTATTGAGAACTTTTAAAAATACTTACAGTATCAGAGTACATCACACAATGGGACAGTTATAATAACCTGTTCCCATATACAACACACAGCGGAATAGTAGCTACGTAATATCATACGTCTGAACATCTCCAGCTCGTCTCTGGACTTCATAGCATTCGATAACCAGAACCTGTACACCCCGGGCTAACCCGAGCATTTACAAAACACCGGGTCAGTCTGGTGAACCAGAGTGAGATAAACTCGCACAGTAATAAGGATAAATCATCCAACATGTTTTAAAGTTTGAAATCTTTCCAAAATAAAAGGATAATCGTAAGACCAAATCCACACATAAACACGGACGGTTTTTACCTTACGATAACCCAAAACATTTTTGAAAGCAATATCTTGTCTTATATTATAATAATGTCTAAATACAAGTAAATAGAAATCTAGTAGAACGCTTGCATCTCACGCACTACATATATAGTATACAAACAAAACTTCGGGCGCTTATTGGAGATTGGATTCCGATTATGACAAGGTATGGGACCACCTGCTGATGGTGTATCTCTAGAGACGAATACACTGGGTTCAACAAGAACGTCTTGCAACCCGGCCCTCACATGACCGACCACTCATTTCGCTTGAGTGTATCGAATGTATATCACCTACGGTTGGGATCAGCAACCGTCTCCCGAAAAGGGACAGCATCGAAATATAGATTTAAGAACAAATAGGAATTTCTCTAGATAGGTGATTATACACCCTAATGGGAGCGACCCACATAGCCGTGCTGCCTGCCTGATTTTTGTCATTTCCCGGTTGATGAGGCTTGTGGCCAGAATTTATCTTTGAACATCTGGTTACCATTCACTTTGAATGCCACATCGTCAGATCCATCAGATATCACTAATTAACGTCTACAAAAATACTCTAGCTAGAAGCTAAGAGAATGACAATTCTCTGCCAATAACTATAGCACGTTTGGAGAAATCAACATACGTGATCCTTTGAAAATACTCTGTCAGACACTCGTCCATACAAGTCATCCAGGAACAGGATGAACCGAAGGTATTCTCCTACTGCATCCAATATAGGAATCACCCCATGGATCAGTAGCGAGAAGTCCTTGCAACCCGTAGATTCCAACCACGACAGAATCACAGCTTATCTCTGCTTGCCAGGCAGAGAACATTAGTGGTTCTTCCATGTATGAAAATCCAAGGTCTTCAATACTCCATCTCGATCATCTTCTGAGATCTTCACATATTTGTTGGTCGGAATGGTTTTCGAATAAATTCGATCCCGGTCTTTCCATACCGACAATCGTATTGGACAGATTTGATAGTCGGTGTTTCAACTATCAAAATGAATAGTGTTTCAATCATGACAATCCAACGAGTTCATTGTTTTAGTCTTCAACACCACTTGTCCTTTTAATTTAAACAAACTGATTCACTTTTGTTAAATTAAAACTTCTAACTCTTTTAATATTCACAAATACGTTATTTGAATTCTTAATTAATATCTTAATGTTTCCAAAACCATAGTGAAACAACGTACAATTAAATTTCCACTTCAATCTCCTTTCAAAACATTTGTTGTATCATCACGAACCTCCCTTACGATTTCCAACTAATATCATCTTCAGAAAATCCTGATGTTGTTCAAGTTGGGGTATTTTAATTACCTCTCAGACCTTGATCAACAACGTTCATATCCTCAGCTAAATATAAGTTGTAATCATACCCACATTCCATTTAGTTTTAAACAAATTCCATTTAACTGTTGGATTTGGTTATACAACCCTACGACCCACTTCTTTACCCCCAATTCACCGTTACCAATCTCCTTTCAAATCTGTTCGACCATTTCCACTTTGGAAACCTTATTTAAATTTCCCTTTTCTTAATTCCATTTCAAGGTAACGTTAATTTGGAAATAACGATATAACCCTCATCGCTTATTAACAACCTTGTTTCAAAAACATTCTGGTTTAATTTAAACCCTTTTCATCTTGCTTTCCTTTTAACTTAATTTGAATACTAAGTCAACATAATTTAAGCATCGTATTCGCCCAACTCTGTCTTTATAACTTAGTTGTAAAAATTCGGTTTTTAAAGATAAAAACCGTTTATAAACTCCTTCACTATCCAAGTAGATTTCAATTAAATTCTGAATACTTTTTACCTTAATTCGATTAAAATTATTTCCCAAATTACTATTAATCCGGATAATAATTCACTGTGATCATTAACTACTTTATAGTAGTTAATTCCTTTATTACTAAAATAAATAGTAAATTTCCTTTAAAAAAAATCTTATTAAAATTAAACAAATATTCTTTCAACTTTTTATTTAAAACACACTAATTCAAAAATCAATCCCAATAATAATGGTCCATTTTGTCAACTCGAAACAAGGTTATCTCGTTAACCAATTCTAATTCGTTTTCTCTTTTAAATCAATTATCAATATAATTAATTTAAATAAATTCCATTTAGTTCTTTTAAACAAACAATTATCCAATTTTAATCGTCTGGTTAATTTCTATTCCCTTGTGTATAAATCTGATTAACATCAGAATTAACGCTAAAAAATTAATTATAAATTTAAATAAGAAATAAGAAATATTTGTTTCCTTTTAAACAAACCTTTTATTCAAAATAATATATTTCAAATTCTATATCCAGTTATAAAATGATTTCAAACTTCAGTTCTACTGATTCACCTGATGGTGAAACAATATAAACCGAACAGTTTATCCTCAGGCCACTTACTGCCGATTACCCAACCAATATCGCCCATAGGTTAAAACCAAGCACATGTTGAATTTCCAATCAATGATCACTTATCAAACTAATCACCCAAACAGGACAGTTCATATATAATAATATGAAAACAAATCATATATTTGAGGGATCCGGTTGGGTCCCTCCAACCTGATCTTCCCTGTATTCAAAACAGTTATCTCAAATCAGAACATTTCAGTTCCAATTAACTGAAACAAATAACGACCATTTAACATTAACCACAACCAATTCAAACAATTCAACCAATTAAACATGTTTATTTTATAAACGTGACCAACCAAGGTGAATTACCTTTATTGGAACCGATCGTTAAAAATAACGATTTGGTATTTCACTGAAATTAAACACAGTTTAATTTCATTAGTTAAATCAACAAACAAATGTATAACTAGCACACAGGCAACCATCAACAAGTAGAGCACACAAAATAAAGAACCCAATTTATATAAAATATAAATGGGGAAAACTGAGTGTGTTTAACTCACCTTGAGTTGTCGTTGAAACGGTTGGTTTTAATTAAATTAAACAGACGTTTAATTTAATTAAATATTCCGGTTGATTCCAATTCCGTCAAATTCTTGTTCCGTGAGACTGTGCTTGTTAAGACGAGTCCACCGGTATATAGTTTGTCCAATTCTGATAATATATGAACAGGTTTTCAATAATTCAAGTTATAATTTAATTATATAAGTCACTAATTAATGGTTCATTGAATTTCTAATTACATCTTAAATATGAGTATTGACCAACAACTCTTGCTTCTCTTCATTTGTTCCTGTACAAGATAAAACCGTTTTAATATATGTTTTAACTAATTAAAACAAATCAGTTAATTAGAATTTAATTAAACTAATTACTTATGTAATCCCCTTTTCTTCTTTCAAGATTTGTTCCCGTTCTCTACCCGTACGCCGAAAACCTGGTAAACACAGGAAGTATAAACGATTTTAAACTTTAAGCTAAGTAATATAATTAAATTTAAAAAGTCACGTTGATTACATTCGGCCGACAGTTTCTTTTATCCTTGTTCACGCTTTTGTCTTTTTGGACCCAACTCCCTGCTCTTTTAAACACTGCTCGAATGGTTCCAGTATCCACCGAAAACCATCCACGAACAGAGACTGACCATTGCCGCCACTTCTTGATGATCGGAGCCCCATCTGAAACCAATACTGCTCCGTCCCCTTTCTTATTTCAACACCCCATCCGAATTTCCACTCATCGTTCCCTTTGTTTTCAAAAGCTCACCGCTGCGCCAAAACACGATGGCTGAACGTCCATCCAAGACCGACGAGCTGAGCGCCACCACCCCCCTGACGTTCGCCCAAAGTGTCGTCGATCCTGGTCCTCCCTTTTGCCTGGAATCTTGTCTCAAACGTTGAGAGTTCTAACCCAATTCCCAGCTTAAATAGTGCACGAGAAATCATCACAGCCATTCAGGTTATAGGTCTTAAGCAGATGGTCAATTTTGGTGTTAAGGCTCTTATTGAATTCGATTAATCGATTAAGAGAAAATTGGAGAGAAGTATGGAAATAAACAGCCGTTCGTTTATATGGAGGGTGGTGGCTCTAAAACATGGTTAACCACACCTTTAGGGTCTGACTCAAATGCTCTGACGTTGGGCATATATATGTAGGGACAAAAATAATTAAAATATTATTCATGAAACTTCGTCCTAAAGTAACGCGATAAAACCGCTACAAACAATTTTTGTTTACTGATAAAAAAGCTATTCTTAGTGTAAAAAGTTATTCCGGACCCAATGGGACAAGTTTCGTCGAAATCCGACATCGTTTGAAAAAAATTCTTTTATAAAACCAGAAATAAACATGCGCTTAATTTTTCTACGATCACCAGATAAATCAAATCAACTTGAAACCTTCAGAACCTATAATAACTTTTCAATACGAACCCAACGGCACCAATTTCGTCGCATTTTGAGACTATTTCCCCAGTAGGCTATTTTTACCGCGTACCGCAATACTCTTTTTAACACCAAATTTGTCGGTCTCTAAAAGTTGCAAACCATATACCTATCCTGACTCTAATCGACGATACGAACTCAACGGTACTAGTTTCGCGGCCTAATTCGATCGTATGTTCAAGTTACACTCAAATATCTCTTTAATAATTTAAATACGCGTTATAGAAAATGAACGGGCGTTTATCGCTACCGTGGTCACATACGACATCGGTTTGCCATTCCATTTGATTTTCTGACAATAATTTGAAGATACGGTTCCAATGAAACTAATTTCATTGAAAACATAGTTCGTTTGCAAAATGGCCATTTTAAAGGCCGACAACGATTTCCATAGCGTTTTTTCCAAATTTTGGTTTAGCCATAACTAGCAATCTATAACACGAAATCTGGAATTTTCTCTTTCATATAAAAATTATCATCAGCACGCTTCCAGCGTTTCTTGTTTCACAGAAATCCGACTTATATCGGATCTTGTATATTCAGTTGAAGTTCAAAACTCCAATATACGAACTGCAACGCTATTTCGAGCTCGATTTATAATTATATAAATATATAACGCTCGAACTTCGTTTAAATAACGAATTCAATATTAAATTCCATCGATATTCCAAATAAAATATTTAAAACTAATTTAAATATTCAGATTCAAATGGCCGAGAAACACGGGTCATTACAAATTCTCATCAAACTCTCTTTGAAATCCAAGTGCTGCCCAAGAGTATAGGTTGTTTGTAATCAAAGATCGCAAGATCTAGTCCTCTAGAGTCAAAAGTCCAAAACTGACACTGAGAAAAGGTGTGATTGCAGCCTGTAAATCGATTGGGTGTGATTATAGCCCGAAAATCAGTTAGGTGATCTTGTAATCTCGGAAATGACTACATCAAGCATGAATTTATAATCATGCCATTGCCTCTCCCTCTTCTATCTCCTCTTTCTATTGATATAATACATCAAGCATTAGTATAAGTAGTGGCATAAGGCACAAATTTCCCCGATGTGGGTCTTAGTTTGCCTCAACCACTTTACTCATTCTTCCAACAAGGAGCACACCAAAATATGTCATTACAATTCAATTCATCATCGTATGGGAGATCCTCCACAGCCATCTGATCGTCTACAATTGGAGCAATGACCGATTTATCACTTTGCCGAATATCTGGAGGAGTAGCAACAAGCTGGCGTACTTTTGGAATCCATCTAACCACAGGAGGCCGTTGGAGAGGAATAAGCTCATCAAGAGGAATAGGATCAAGGGCTAATAAAATGGGTTTCCAAGTACAGCTAACATGTAAATGTCCAAAGGAGTGGCATAAAGTGTATATGTTGGTGTCCAACAATAACGGACACGTACCTCTACTACATAGTCATCGGCTATTCTAATCTTTACCGTCTCTGGGAGAGGTTTATCAGGAGATATTCCAATCAAAGCTTTGGCATAGAATAGTCAATGTTTGCATCAAAACATCTAAGTTTTCCTATAAAATTTGGTAACCAGTTTAACCCGATTAGCGATTGCAATACCGAAGGGATGTGAGGGAAATAAGTCTAAACCGATATAGCAATGACTTGTTTTCTAGCTCTGTCAACTGGCGGGCTCCATGGAGTTATTATAAAAGGCATCCTCCAAATAATTGGGTGCATGGCGCTTAGGAATCGAAGACGCTCATCACTGCATAAATTTGTTAAATTGTTTTGAGTATAACTTATTCAAAGTTCAAAACAATAAATAATATAAGGGAATATATATTTAATTTGTAACTTACCCTCTTTTGTGTATATATTTTTTAGTTGTGATTTATAAGATATGATAATAAATAATAGTGAAATTCAATTTGAATGTTCATTGTGAAGGGAACAAAAAATAAAAAGGTTTGGTATGTGCTTAGTTTATTTGATATCAAAATGTTTAATTTATTAATAAATGCCTTTCTGTTCAATATAATAACACCGTTTTCCTACTTTTTCAATTCATACTTGATGAACCCAACAATTTATTCCTATATTTTTTGATCTCTCATATGCATAAGTCCTTCAAATTGTTTTGAGTTCAACTTATCAAATATTAAGAACAACAAATAATATTAGATAATAACATTTCTTTTTCAAACTAACTCTCTTTTGCCTTATTGTTTTTGAAAGGAATAAAATAAAAATGCATGATTTATGCTCTATTTGCTTATACCAAAATATCCATTAAAAAACCATACCTTCCAGTTCAATATATAAACATCATTTTTCTATATTTTTCTCATTCAGGTATCAGATGAGCAAGAATCCTCTGGTTTAGTAAACTCTAGAAGAAAAAGCAACATAGAGTATATTTATTAGATTATAGTATTTTTTTTATTTATCTTATTTTCGAAGGTACATTTAAGCTAGATGGTAATTGTTTTAGTTTATTTTAATTTTTCTCATTATTTTGGATATTATGTATGTTTATTAATTTTACCGTGCTCTCCACAAACTGCTGAAGTGGTTTAGACGATTTCTTATGATCAAATATTTGTAATTAACACAGTATGATGATGGAAATTTAGCTGTATAGAATTTTTTTGACATAATGGATGCAGATTACTAAGTATTTATTATATTTTAAATTGTGCCCTTAACCGAATCGCATGAAATACGTTGCTCCTTTTGGTATTGGTGGTAATAAAACAATAATCTTATTTCATAGTTCGAAGGTATGAACATGAGTGATGCCCATAAGTATTCTTTATCTTGTTATTTAGTTTTGCGTCGACAAGTTTTCATTTGTAAAATATTTTCTGAAACATTAATGACATATATGTAAATATTCTTACATATTTTTTTATTTCTATTTAACTTTTGTAACGGTTAGACATAATTATGATAATTGATACGCTTATTTGTTTCCTAATAAATTATAGACATACACGTAAAATAATCCTATGTGTTTTGACAACAATTAAACTTTTTTTAATGTTAAAAATAATTATAATAATTAACATACTAATCCATTCAAATCACTCCTCAGTAATTTAATAATAATAATGGCGACCTATCGATTTTTCCTTCAATGCCCTCTTCCTTTCACATCTCAAATCGTCTAATCGACTTTGATATTATCCACTGCCACCATCTTCTACCTTGCGTCAGTTCCCTTCCTTCCCAATCTCACCGTTCCGAAGAACCAAAATTCAAAACTGTGTTTCTCCAAAAGTGTTACTAGATCAGGGCGATGTTTTTCAGATCGAGATCCACTTCAGCCTTGCCTGACTGGTATGCGACATATGTCACTAGCTGATCTGATATTTGGTATGCGACATATGTCTGCCTTGCCTGACTCTGCAGTTTCACCGTTGCTCGCTGGCAAGCATACTGACGAGAGATGGAAGGATGATGATATCGCATCTTTTCTTGAAATCGAGCCCAGGCAAAATCCTTCATGTTTAACTCTTCTTTAGATTGGGATTGATGAGCTTAATGATGAAAATATTGGCGAATTTGGGAATAAGACTGTTACATATGGTGTGGACTTACGAGTTGAGCGATCTGTGTTAGGATTTCAGTATACTTTAACAATATCCAATTGTGAAACCCTAGATCCAAATATGTAACCCATATTGATTTAATTGAGAACAAAACAGAAATAGATTAGCGGAAGCGTACCTGAATCCGTAGTTAATCATGGCAATACCTGAATCCATATTTGGTTGCTAATAAGAAGATGTAATTTGGTTTGGGCTTCCAAATTGACACAAACCCTAGATTTGAAATCAGCTCTCCGTAGAAGAGGTTAGAGAGTTGCTAAGGCTTGTGTAATTCGGGGACCATAACCCTTTATTTATAGAGTTGGCATTTTGTAATTCGGCCCTTCAACAAATTATAAAATGCCCTGGTATCTACACATTAGACCCATGATAACTTAAACTTTAAGCCTATTAATTCTGATCGAAAATTAGATCACTTTAATTAGGCTTTACACCAAAATAACACAACACATTTTATTTTACATATGTGACCCAATTGTCGAAATATTCCAACAATCTGAACTTGTTGAAAAAATGGTGATTGAGAAATGTAAAGCAGTACCTGCCAAGGCGGATGCCAATCCTATTTCCTCTCATGTATTAAACAACAAGCATATTGTTTGGCAAAATGCCACAAAGAATATAGTAGTGCCACTTCTAGAAATTGTTCATGCAACAACCTCTGCAGCCCCTCCCCCTGTACTACCCCACTCCAAACCTACTGTTAAGGCCTCTAAGACGCTAAAAAAACCAAGCTTTGCCTCATACTTTTCCTCATTACCTAGATGTGCTGGAGCGTATACACCCCGAGTCTTTACTTCATCTACAAGAAGACCCTTCTCCACCTGCTGAGATAGTACATAAGGGAGTAAATTATTGGAAAGATCAGTTGGTAGGTTTTTTTTTCTTGACACTAAAGTACCGTATCTTGACGTTCGTGACCACTGTCGCAAAGCTTGGAACTTGAGAGGACTGCAATAATAGGTGGGAAACCATTCATAATACATTCTTGGAGTGCAACGGTAGAGAGTGCAAGAGAGTGTGTGCCTTCCATCCCAGTTTGGACTATTTTTACAAGAATTCCTACGGTTTTTCTGACTCTACTAGGATTGAATTGGTTAGCAAGTAGAATTGGGACCTTTAAATGCTTCGATGCGAACACAGAGGCTAGAAAAAAAATCTTGTTTTTGCAAAGTATTTGAGTGCAATAACTCCTAGCAAGCAATTACAGATCAAACTCAAGGTCTCTATTGATGGCTTCGATTCTTTTGTTAATGTACAATACTCATGGCAACCAGAAATATGCACTAAATGCCAATCTTTTGGACATCTCCTTACATCTTGTAAGCTTACTGGTCCTTCTAAGGTACGATCTCCTCTTATGAAGCCACCACCAAGCATTTGGGTTCAAAAGACAAAACTAGATGATAAGCCAGTAGAAGAAGTACCACCTGTTTCTCAGGAACCAGTACAGGAAAGGTCAACCACTATGGAAGATAATATTAAGAATTCATATCAGGCAGAGTCCACTCCAGGTGAGAATGATAGCATGGTAGATGATGATAGTTCTTCTGATGAGGATGATGGTATCTATTAGCTCTCTTGAGACCCCCTTAGCTTCATTGCAATTCTGATATAAGATATGATCCCACAGAGAAATCATATTATATCTATGTTAATGATATGGAAGAAGATTATAGAAGACTGGAATATAAAGTAGAAGGTGAAGGTTTTGAGCTCATAAAGGATGGTGAGCTAGGTAAGGTGAACAGATCCTCGTTCTATGATTCTACATCGGATTGGGAATGCAAATTTCGTAGTCCTAACCCTTGCTTTGTTCCTAACCATGCCGTACTCTTTTCATAGTATGTCAATGTTATAGGATCTAATAATAGCTCCAGCTGTTCCTCTGATGGGGATTAGTTGTGAGTCATATTAGTAGCAGTAGCACTATGCTACTGTCCTGTTTGTAATGCTTAGTGTTCTGGCACTTCAAGCCAGGCTGTAGTAGTTAAACAAAATGTCTAGCTTCTGTTCTTTCATGTATTCATTATTTGTTATAATGAAAGTGGCTATACCCACTATAAAAACCGGCTGGCTTTGCCAACAGACTAATTCATTTCCTGATACATTAATGACATATATGTATAATAATTTAATATATATTTTTATAACTATTCAACTTTTTATAACGTCAAACATATAATTATTTTACTAATTTATTTCCTACTGCATTAATGATATGAATAATCATGTTTTTATAAATATTAAAAAATTATGATGCTAAGCATAATTAATAAACTAATTCATTTCCTAATATATTAATGACTACATGAAAAATAATTTTATGTTTTTTTATACCTTGCAACTTTTTGTAAAATCTTTCACCATACCACCCTCGTAGTTTCTTGGTAGATCCACCCTCCCATCACCCATCCCTATGCTCTTTCGATACCATTGAACACATCGCCTATTTCCTCAGTCATCACCTTACAACGTCCTTTACCTTCCCTTCCCCTCCAACGTCGCCTGTTCCATGCCTACTCCCTAGTTCAACCATTCTTATCCTTTTTCCATTTGGTTATCTTCTACCTCTAACCTTTCACCCAAACTAGCACCAGTCACCCTATTGCATCAACCATTTTCTCCACACATCCCCCTACTCTATTTGTTACCTCGAAACAACCCCCCTTTTTTGCAAACCTTCAACTTCTATGGTTTCTATTACCAATCAATGTTTGACCAATGGTTGTCAACCTTAATGGATTGACTTATCTATTTAAGAGAAAATCCCTAATGTGGGGAAGAACATTCTGGTTAACCTAACCCCCTCTTTCGATGGAGATGTTACGTTGTTCACTAAAGAAATAGTTGATGCTGGAAGGTAAAACTAGAGCAAATATCTTGTTGGTTTCTTTTTAGATGAACCATTATCTTACACTAATGTGGTGTAGAAGCTAAAATCACCGTGGAAATTCAAAGGTTCATTAGAGTTATGTCGTAGGGAGATGTTTTTTCTATTTCAGCTCTCCAATGCTGAGGGTAGGTATCGTATAATGTAAGGAAATCCTGTAATTATGAGAAATAAACCGTATATCATTAAACCTTATGACCATACGATTAATAATGTATGTTGTAGCATATGTTTTTTTCCTGCATGGTACAATTCCATAAAATAGGGTTGTTAATGGATACTCAAAAAATCTGAAATCCGTCTGCATCTGTATCTGAAAAGCGGATAAATATCTGATATCCGAAAAAACGGATGTGGATGCGGATGTAGATATGAAGACATCCGCATCTGAAAATTATTCGTTTGAACAATTTCGAAATTATAGCCTAAATTATATGCTTTTTAATACGTTGAATGATATAAATTTATTGTTTTATTAAGTTTGAAGTTCATATTTTATGCACAAAATAAATATTAATTTCTCAAAATTATTTATTATCGTCATATTTGTTAATTCTTAACACTTTAATAATCAATGGGATGATAAAATATTTATATTAAACTTAATTTTTCTTATTTATATTTCTTAATTTATCGATCACCAGCGGATAGGATAATTCTCCGATATCTGTCAATATTCGCGGATACGGATATCCGAAAATGATTTCGGATACGGATACAGATATGACACTATCCGTTGACAGACCTACCATAAAATTCCATTGTCTGCGTGGTCACATCTGGGTATTAATTGGTTAGCTTGCAGGCCTATAGGACGTTGTGTATGGATGAGATGACGGGCAAACTTGATAGGCATGAGTATGAAAAATGTTTTATAGTAGTAAATCCTAATTGTGATTCAGTGGATGATTTTTCTAGTCAAGTTAGTTGATGGTGGAACGTAGAAGATTGAGGTTAACTATTAATGGAAACCATATGTGTGTACGAATTATAAGGTATTTGACTATACTATAGATAATTGTGAGATAGTGAATAAAGAAGCCATTAGTTAAGACGAGATAATAGAAAGCAAGATAGTTGAAATGAAGAGTGACGAAAAGGGAAAATTTTCCTTATTTATGGTAGAAAAACAAAGATACAAAAGTGGCAAAAGATGGTTAAAGGAAGGAAAACATCTCAAGATGGGATTATGAAAAGGGGGAAGCGATGATAGTAAACAAGCAACAGTTAGCATAAGTGAGTTACAATGCGATAATATGAAAGGAAAAAACGATAATGAGATTTCAATTGATGTACGAATGACAATTGATGAACTAAAAGTGAATGGAGTAGTTAGTTATTGCAATGAAATAGAAAACATATAGTGAAGTGTGTAGTGCTAATATTATAACCAGTATTTTTTTTTTTGAATTCTTGTAAATGGGTGAACTTGTTAATGTTGAACTAAATGAGGGAAACAGGTTAGCTTTGAATAACATTCAAAACAGTAATAGTGAGGGCCATCATGGTGATATTAGAAGATAAGGAAGGTAGCCACTGCATTTGTTTATCAAATGGTGCTTCTGCAGTTAGATAGATGGGGACAAAGCGATAAGCAATGTGAATTTGATGAGCAAAATGGAAGTGAAATAGTTCCAAATTATTTGAAGAAAAAGGAAACCAAAGCCAATTAATTTCACACCTGAAAAACTATCCTTGCCTTCAACCAATCCAATTTTGTCTTAAACCCCTGTGCTTGTTTCCTTATGCACACCCCTTAACCTCTCCATACCTAAACCTAATAAATCCCTCTCACCACTACCGGATGATCCACCACGATCACTTATCTTAACCATGTTTTCCTCCCATGTCCTTAATTTGGTTAAATCCCACGAAGCAGTCGTTTACCAAACCGTTCACACCTTTTCAAACCGTTCTGATCCATGTGACCAGTTTTCTTCCAACTCCTCCATTACATTCAACCATGATCTATCTCCTAATCACCACTCAAGCACTTCCAAAAAAACCTATTCAACTATCTCGCCCAATAAAACCAAGTCTAACCATGTTTATGAACACATCCAACTTCTCGTGGCGTATAAAACACCTTGCAACCTTCAACTAGTTTCCATACTCGAACTCCATGATATTGACATCATTCCTGACACTGCTCTTGGCACCAATTCTACCTCAATTAAGGCCACTTACTTTATTGGATCTACCTCTAAATCTGAAGAAGTAACTTATGAATTCTTTGACTCCCCTCTTTCTGCCTCCATCAAAGTTTATAAAAACCTATAAATCTCCGTTACCAGGTGAATGAAAATTGAACTGATGAATGTGCAAGGTTTATCTAAATGACACACAATATTGGTACATGGAGTGTGAGGGGTCCACACTATGATACAGCTTGAGCAGTGTGTGAGTCTCATCACTACCCATAATCTATGTATTCTTGCAATAATTGAAACAAAGCTGAATCTTGAGTTTACTCTTAAATTGCTCATCATATCAGACCCACTTGGAAGCTTATCCATAATCTTGAAGAAGCTTCTTATGGTAGAATAATGCCTTTGTATAACTTAATTACTCATGTGATCACCGCAATCATCTCCACCAAGCATATGATTCATTGTCATGCTTACTACATAACTACATCCACCTCCTTCTATTCATTTATGCTAACAACAATGTCAATGCTAGATTAACTCTATTCCACATTTTGTACTCCTCAAACATGAGATCCACCCATGGATAACATGTGATAATTTCAACTATTGTCTAAAAGTATCTAATCGTAAAGGAGGCAGCCCCATTTCTCTTACTGAAATTAAACCTTTAAAACTGGTTATCCATTATTATGATCACTCGGAAGTTAGAACTATAGGTTCTGAATTCACATGGATTAACAAAAAGAAGCAAGGCCATAAACTTTTTCTAAAATTGACTATCCATTTGTTACTTCAAAACTCTATCGATATGGCTATCCATTCTCAATCATAAGGCCAACATCTTTATACTATCAGATCACTTCCCTCAAATTATTTACCTAGGAGGCTTGGTCATGAAAGGAAAATCAAATATATATTTTGATAGCTGAGTGTTGGAACCTGATTTTTATCAAATAATAAACGAAGTGTGGAGTAAGGTTTATTTGGTATTCCTATTTTAGTTTTGCACCAAAAATTGAAGGCAACTAAAGAAGTATTAAAGGCTTGGGCTAATGTAAAATTTGGAAAAGGAAACGGAAGGTCTGACCATTAAACATACAACTAGATGACAAACTCGATTGCAAACTAACATACATGATGCAAGTCATTTTGCCATTAGCTTGATCTGTCTAATCTTAATTTTAAAGCTCTATGTAGAGAAGGAGACATGGTCAAGAAAAGTTCTAGACTTAAATGGAATATAAGGAAGGATATCTTAGCACTGCCTACTTTCATGTAGCTCTTAAAGCCAAACACGTACATCCATGAGAATAATATTCCTATAGTAGAACAAAATGTTCAACAGCGGAGTCCTTCTAGAGAGATTGAAAAAGTTTTCATGAATTATTTCACTGATATCTTTGGCAACGTCTCTAACTTCATCCCCGACCTAGATGTTATTGATCAAACTATCCTTCCTAAACTTAGTCTTCATCATCAGAGTCTTCTTTGCATGGAATTATTAGTGAAAAATCTAGCCGTCCATGTTTTCTTTAATAAAAATTCATGTGGTGGCAAATGGGTTTAATGTTTCTTTTATACCTCTTGCTGGTCCATTATTCAAAATGATTTTGATAAAGCCAACAAGAATTTTTTCAAAAATGACAAATTGATGAACAATACTAACTTAGCTTTAATGCCTAAAGCTAAAGGTGATGACCATATGAATAATTTCAGACCTTTATCATATTGTAATGCCATCCATGTAACAACCTACCCGGAATGAGCCTAAATCCCAACTCAGAAAAGGCCCATCAGAACGTAAAGTAATCTAAGCAAGTCATTGGTTTGTATAAGAAATAAATAATAGAGCCAAACTTAAATAAAATCAGAATCTCATAGTAGATGGGACAATATATATAATAACCAAAACAAACGTATGTTTTCATAAAAACCATAATAATGTTGATTACACTAAAATTTTCAAATGTCATAAACAAGGTACATTAATAATATCCCATAATTGCAATCATAATAATAAACTAAGATAAATTGTCCATCTCTAAGCTCTAGTCTTCACTATGTCATGAATCAAGCATTCCCATATATTAATCAATTTTGTTAAGAGGAGAGGGGTCAGAAAAACAATGTTTTGGTGAATGAAAATCATTCAAGTTTAAAACAAAACTATTTCTTATACTTGCCAGTATAAATTCATCAAGTTATGTCTAAGCGAATTCAACATACAATAAAATATGACATACACATATATTAAATAGAAGGACTACCCTATGGTTACTTAAGTTTAATATTTATATGTAAGGGAAGAACCATAAGATCACTTAATACCCTACGAGGTGGACTATCATTCAGTCACTTAAGGCCATTTTATATATTTATTTATGGGTGGATTCCTACGTTCACTTAATACCCTATGAGTGGATCCTTTCGATCACTTAACACCCTATGGCGAGCCCTAGTCACTTAAGACCTCGATTGACATTATGTCATTATCAAATATTCTGTCAATTATAATATGAGAAATAGTAATCTGCCACTTAATACCAAGTGAGGGTAACACTCATTTCCATTTATGACTGCTTTGGCGGGCCCATACGTTACTACTTAACTGATATTACGGGTGAACTCCTAGTCACTTAATATTCCCTTAGACATGTGGTTGCCCTTGCATGCTCTTTAGACCGTCCCTAGTTATTCCCTCACATATCCCTTATATAACAAGCAGATAACTTCCGAAGAACTACCCCACTCTTACGTCTATTTTTTATTAAGGACAATTTCTCACAAGTTTATAAAAGAAAGGCGGACCCAACGACCATTTAATACCTAACAAGGGCGGGTCCCATGACTTTGGTCCAGAACCATGGAGTGAACCTTAAGAACGGAACTAATCCTAACCACTTAATACCCAAACAAGATGGGTCAGCCACTTAATACTTTCTCGAGGCAGACCTTCTTCATACAAGTATTTATTACACCAGACGTCCCATATTAAACCGAGTACTTGTAAATGTTGGATTTTCCAGGCAGTTCCGGGCATAATTCTACTACAAGTGGGTTTAACCTCGATCTTCATGCACTTATTATAGTGGTCCATGGCACTAGACATCTCACATTAACCCAACTTCTTGTAAATGCTGGTTATGTCGGTCGGTTTCGGGGAAGCTTCTACTACAAGTAAGAGTTGACCTCGTCTTTAGGTGTCATTTATATTAATAAAAGCAATTAATACTCACGCGCATGAAAATTTTCTTGTGGGGACATTTTAAATTCGATATCTAATATAATGCATTTAATATGAATTTATAATTTATTGATTATGCTATTAATATTAATGAATAAAACGTAGTTAAAGCGCATAAAGAAACATCATAAAACGTAGAAATGTTAGTACTAACCGAAAATCAAGGTTTACAAGTATATTTCTCAAACTTTCTTAACATAACATATGATGTTTATTCACATTCTAATAAATAATATGAAAATGACATAACATAAGCAAAATAACTTGCAATTACCTATGTTTTAAGGATTACTTCAACAATAAAAGAAATGACAAGGTGTAATATGCCAATATAATATGTAATTTCCTTCTAGTACTGCTTTTACTTTCATATAACATATTTACATAAAAACATAAATTTTGGAAATATGTGTTTTCTTACATTTAAACCGTCTATTTTATAAAATAGAGATTTAAACGTAACTAAATTACAATACCCAAATTTGTATTTTTGCATAAACTAGATTTATAAAAAAAAAGTAAATCCGACTAAATGATAAAATCACACAACACCAAAAATCTAGTCTTTCTTATATTCATAACCCAAACCTAATATTATAACAATGATTGACCATTTTCGAAGTTATTAAGAAATTTAGGGGATTTATATGTGCTTTTTTCATAAGAATCCTAAATCTCTTTTAGGCATAACAATCCAATTTCTACACCAACAATTATAGAAAACAGTAAGCTTAATATAATTCTCACTCGCTGAATTATAAGAAGAAGGATAAGAAAGTTGTGTAGAATCAAAATCAGGATTGAATCATCGGAATAGTGTACTCCTAATATTCCTCTTGTATGTATATATATATATATATGTATATAAGAATCATGTTAGAATCTCATATACATATAATTCTAATTCCAGATTCTAATAAGAAATTATATTATAGAAGATAGAAAATAGGTTAGGGAAGAAGAAGAAATCTAACTTGACCTAATTCTGGAATTTAGATGAATGGAGGAGAAGCATAATGGAGGAAGAACTTATAAGAGAATGTAGGGTTTGAGGAGAGAGAATATGGTCTTATTTATACTTTATTTATACTTGGTGGAGTGTGTGCGGACCGTCGGATTCGTTTTATAAATTCTCAACTGTCCATTCTAACAAAATATATAGAAAAACCTTCAAAAAAAACCTCGTATTCACCCTTCTCCTTTAAGGGTGGTCGACACCTTCCTCAGAAGGGTGGATGACCCCATCAAGGGGAGCGGTCGACCTCCTTAAGCGGGGTGTGGAGAGGTTATTTCCCTAGGCTATTTCCTTTTTATTTAATACGTAATTAATTTGATTGATTGTTTTAGTTTATTACAAAAGTTGTCCATATATACCTATCTTATATATATATATATATATGTATGTATGTATGTATATACACAAGTTTGAAATCCAAAAGGAATTCTCCATTATGCAATAGGTATTTATTTGTATTCCAGTTCTACATTTTACAGTTCGAATTCCAAATGTTATGTGTATATTATTTTTGTACAACTTGTTTTATTCATAACATTTTCATACGAACTCCGTTTTCGATAAATAAAATATGAAAATGGACTAGAATCTCGCCACGAATACGATGGTAATATTTTTGGCCTAATTATCAATAATCCAATACTCGTATTTTCAATCCATTAATATTTTATTAATTATTATTGTTTATTTTTAATTTAACTATCTATGTTTATTTAGGGTATATTTTACGAGATGTTACATTCTTCTACTGTAACACCCCGTAAATCAGTTAATACTAATATTCACAAATGAAAGAATAATTAATTTAAAATATAAGAATATTGGGAAACAGGCTGCGCCATTGTGTTCGTCTTGGAAAAATACGCGAAATAGAGTCCGAAATTTTGTGAATCGGAGTTCGTATGACCGAGATATGGCCTCGAGAAGTTTCACGAAAAATTCAAATTTTAAAACAGACTTCAAAAACACAGAAATGGAGGCAGGCGGGAAAACTCCCGCCCAGACCAGGTCGACCTGGGGGTCGACTTGGGAGTCGACCTGGGGGGGGCCAGGTCGACACTAGAGTCGACCTGGGTGTCGACCTCCCTGGTCGAGCCCAGGTGACCTGGGTGCATCTAATTGGGTTTTCGGGCTGTGTTTTGAAGGCTGGACGAAATCTAATGGCTCTAATCTATTCTAGGGGAAATCTAATGGCCTAAATGCATCCTAACATCTATAAATAAGTGGGTAGACTCTAACCCTAAATCACTTGAAAAATTGGAGAGCTACCGACATGCCGTTGCCATGGAGTTCAGCGTAGCCGTCACAAACTAAAGAAGAAGGAGAAAGCCTAGCCTACAACTAAATCTACTCAACAAACAAATTAAATCAAAGACTCTTTCTATTTCTCTTCTTTCACGATTGTGAGTATGATGATTCTCACAATGTTATTATAAAATAATTCGATTAAGTTATGAATGGATCATGAGAAAGTGATGTGAATTGTAATTGTAAATTCTATATTGTGGATCTCTTGTTATGTTATTATGATGTCATATGTTGTAAATTCTCCTATGCTATGCCATGCTATGATGAAAACCATGCTATGCTATGTTATGCTATCATGTTATGCTATGTGTAAATCATGCTATGTTATGTCATAAATCCTATATATGTTGTAGATCTCATGTTAACACATATGTTGAAATCCATATGTTATATGATAATGATATCATGTTAAGTTGTGTTGAATCGTACAAGTTGTAAAATCATGATGTTGTTATTTAGGTGAATTGGATCATGTTTAAAGTTTATGTTTTTTTAAATTAAATGGATCATGATTATGGGAATTTGCCTATTAGGTTAGGTGTACCCATATACATGAATCCACAATTTAAATTGGAGCTTGAATATGGGAATTTGCCTATTAAGTTAGGTGTACCCATATGCATGAATCTATGACTAAATGAATTTTTATTATGGGAATTTGCCTATTGAGTTAGGTGTACCCATAAAAATCCATATTGTTAGATTAGATGATGTTGATTCACACATGTTCCTATGCAAGTTTATGAAATTTGATTGAGATCATATTATGTGAATTATGAACAAGTTGACATCTTTAGATCCATGACATGTATAATCCTATGCAAGTTGTACATATGCAAGTTTCACCCCTTATTATGATTCATTTAGTCATATATACATATTGTTATTGTGATAATCTCTTTTATGCTATGAGTTAGACTATTCGAGTCTAATATATATATTTTGCGAATAAACGTTCAAACGTGGGGTAGGGGTGATATTAGGAATTAATAAATTGGGTGCAATTTTGTATGATTTTGCACGCCTTGAATGGATGTCCATAATTGAGTCAATTATGGACATTGTTGAATTTGGAATTAATTAATAATTCAAGTAGGGAATTATTAAAATTGGGGAAAATGGATTATTAATAACAATCAATGCTTAGGACACGAGGTTGGACCCGTTTGTGACGTAAACCTGCCCGGACCCGCCCGGCAAATCCAGTAGTCACAAATGTCGGCCCAATGTGAGAGGTCCTAGGCCCAAACTAAAGCATAACAGTTGTAAAGACACGAGGTTAGACTCTTTTATGGTGTAAGACTGCCCGGACCCGCCCGACAAATCCAGCAGCCATAAATGCCAGTCTAATGTGAGAGGTCTTTATGAGGTTGTGGCCTTAATGAATTAAGAAATACTTAGCCAGATAATCATGTAGGGTGGGGCATAGGGGTTAAGTAGGTGCCTTGGGTGGCATGAGGAATCTAGTGGTTGCCTTTAGAGGCATTTGAAATACGATTAGACTTAACCAAATACACATGTAAATGAACATGACTAAGTGGGTTAAGTGGATGGGCTAATGGGACAAGCTTAGGTGGAATGCTTATGGGAAATAATGGGGGCCCATTTCAACCAGTATCCCAAAACATATCTTTGTGGGCTCGACCCAAGTCGAGGACGGGACACGCATACTGGGTTTGACTATAAGAGGCCAAAACAGGGAGCGGTGGCAACGCAAGTCCAACGGGTTTCATATGCGTGTGTGGACCCGGGCTGGTAGGTAAGACGTTGTTGCATCGTGTAGGTATAAGCCGTGCATCTCCGCGGTATCAGGTTGCCACTTTAGGGGAATGATACACCCTACTGTGGGGCCAGCACGGGTATCTACGAGTAGGGAGCCGATCGAAAAATGGAAAGTGGGGTACACCTAGTGGAGATAGGGGCAGGCGGCACCTATGTAGTCAGCTAGGAGTACGTAAAGCCATTAAGAAAGTTTCTAAGTGAAGCTAAGTGGGATCAATCTTTAGGGTGACTGGTGTGGTGCAGTATAGTGTTTATCCTTTAGTATTTAGGAGCGCCTATAACGTTTCCTTTAGCGATTGTCTATGTCCTTAATCTGCTCTTTCATAGAAATTTCCTCGTTTTCCAGCTTATGCCTTAGTCCAGTTATTTTGATAATAGTATTGTAGAATTATCATACTCGCCAGACTTTATGTCTGACCCCCTCTTTTCCATCTTTTTTTCCTCCAGGTCCTCAGGTTGGGCCAAGTTCTAGTGGAGTCTTGTTGGATCGCTTATCTCTTGGAAAGCTTGGACTGTAGAAGTAAAGTCCAGCTTGTTATCTTTCTTTTAATGGCTATTTATTGTAATGGGATTATGTATTTTGTTTTTGTGAAGATGGATATTGTACTTGGTTATGATCTATGGTTTTATGATGTAACAGACATATTTAATTTCCGCTGCAATAAAATGAAGTTTTAGATTTCAAGTGCTATTTATTATCTGTCTTGTTGTAATTTCTCTGTTCTATATTCATTTATGACTTCCATGGAAGTTAATGCATTCCCCTGGTGAGTGACATTGATGGACGTGGAGTGTTACACGTGGTATCAGAGCATAAGGTTACCAGAACAGATAAAAATTTTAGAAAAATATTTTTCTAAAGTATTTTTGGAAGAAGTGCTTTCAAAAACATGTTATTTAGAGAGAGTTTTTATGAAAAACATAATCCCAAATAGCCATATCCTTATCTTTATCTTTCTAATTCTCCATTTTGAATCTTTCCTTTTTCGTTTCAGCATGGCTGAAGATCTTAATCTCCCAGAAGGTGTGACGGTTCCTGGGTGGTTTAGGAGGTATTTGGAGGCTAGGGCAACCACTGTAGGCCCAGCAGATACTCCTCCACCCCCAGTTGCACCCATTCCTCCTCCTCCTCGTGTTGACACTTTTGCAAAGACGTGCAAGGAATTTAAGGCTATGGGAGGAAAAACTTTTCAAGGGACTGAGACGTTTGTGGAGGCCAGAGACTGGCTTAAGGAGACTGAGGAATTGTTGGATATCTTTGAAGTGGAAGATGGGAGAAAAGTCCGTTTAGCTGCTTGGTTAATGAAGGGAGAGGCCTCGTTTTGGTGGGAGGTCACTAACGGGGAACGTCTAGTTGATTCATGGGCGGATTTCAGACGAAGGTTGGAGGCAAAGTTTCTTTCAAGGTTAGAGGAGAATTTAAATATGGAAAAATTCCTGACATTAAAGCAAGGGAGCTTATCAGTGAAGGAATATGTCAATAAATTTAATCAGTTAGCAAGGTTTGGCTTGGAGTTGGTGAACACACCAGAGAAGAAAGCTTTGAGGTTCGTTAGAGGCTTGAATGAACCGTTGCAAGGGTTGGCTATGACCCACATCCCTATGGGAGCCACCTTTGAAAGGCTAGTAGAAATGGCACTTATGCATGAGGATAAGGCAGTTGAAAAGAAAGGGGATCAGAAGAAACCCCAACAGCAAAATAAGAAGGGTGGTAAAATCAATAATGGCAAAGGGAAGAAGAGATGCTTCAATTGTGGGACGCTTGGCCATCTCAGCAAAGATTGTAGAAAGAAAAAGAAGACTGGTTGTTTTCATTGTGGAGATGCGGGACATTTGGTGAAAGACTGCCCAAAGAAGGGGCAGATGGCAGGGTCTACCTCGGGAGGACAGGTGCAGGCTCTTATGGCACCAGGGCAGGCAAGGGGGCAAGTTCAGGCTATTGCGGCCCCACCGCTGCAAGAAAGAGGTAGAACAATTTCTGTTGAAAGCTTAGTTTTTCTGTTTGATCATCCTGTCCGTACCTTATTCGATTCTGGCGCATCTCATTCGTTTATCTCTGCATCATTAGTTGAATTACTGCACTTGAACACCAGTTTAGTAGAGGATCCCTTGGTTGTTTCAAATCCAATTGGGGGTTCGGCTCATTTGACCATGATATGTTTGGATTTGAAAATCTCTATACTTAGCGTTGAATTTAGATGCGATGCTTATGTATTGGGCTTCACGGGCTATGGGCTAATTTTAGGAATGGATTGGTTATCTAGAAATGGGGCCATTCTTGATTGTGAAAGGAGAGTAGTTAGGCTTGTGACTTGCCTTGGTAATGCTCTCGACATCTTTTGTAATCCCATAAATTCCGTTATGCTAAGTTATCTTGAATCGCTTGACGCGTCTGTAGAGAATCTGCGGTCGGTAGAGGTGGTCCGGGAATATCCGGATGTGTTTGAGGAGGTGAAGGGTTTACCTCCAAAGCGGGAGATAGACTTTCGAATTTATCTTGTAGATAATGCTAAACCCGTATCTTTGCCAGTGCGCCACATGGCTCCTCGTGAAAGGAGGGAACTCAATAAGCAAGTGAAGGAGTTGCTTGAGAAGGGGTTCATAAGACGTAGTATATCGGAGTGGGGTGCTCCAGTAGTATTTGCTACAAAGGCGGATGGGTCCCTCAGACTTTGTGTGGACTATAGAGAACTAAACAAGCTTACTAAAAAGAACCGACACCCACTACCAAGGATTGACGATCTCTTTGATCTGTTAGTTGGCGCCTCAGTGTTTTCGCAGTTGGACTTAGCCACTGGCTTTCATCAACTGAGAGTGGCTGAGGATAGTATAGATAAGACTGCTTTTAGGACTCCTGACGGATTTTATGAATGGCTAGTGATGCCCTTTGGTTTGACAAACGCCCCCGCATATTTTGTTGATTTGATGAGTAGGGTGTTTAAGGAGTACCTTAACAAATTCGTGGTAGTCTTTGTGGATGACATCTTAGTCTTTTCTAAGAACAAAGAAGAGCATGCCCTACATCTTAGGGAAGTGTTGGAAACCCTTCGAGCACATAACCTTAAGGAAAAATTTTCTAAGTATCACTTCTGGAGGAAAGAAGTACGGTTCTTAGGGCACGTGGTTTCCAAGGAAGGGATAGTAGTGGATCCCGCAAAGGTGGTGGCCATCCAAGATTGAAGGTCCCTAAAAATGTAACCGAAGTAAGAAGTTTCTTGGGGTTGGCTGGCTATTATAGGAAGTTTATCAAAGACTTCGCAAAAATATCAGCTCCATTAACACGGTTAACGAAGAAGAACCTGGTTTTTACGTGGGACGAAGATTGTGATGATGCGTTCCAACGTTTAAAGAGAGCCTTAACTTCAGCCCCAGTCTTAGTGCTGCCAGACGGGAATAAACCGTTTACCGTCTATACTGATGCTTGTGGGACGGGACTTGGCGCGGTCCTCATGCAAGAGGGAAGAGTAATAACCTATGGTGGAAGGCAGTTGAGGGTTCATGAAAAGAATTACCCTATGCATGACCTTGAGTTAGCCGCAATTGTTTTCGCGCTTAAGTCTTGGCATCACTATCTTCTTGGTGAGAAATTCGAACTGTTCACTGACCACAAATCATTAAAATACTTATTCTCTCAGAAGGATTTGAATTTAAGGCAGCAACGGTGGATGGAATTCTTAGCCTCCTACGATTTTGAAATAGCATATACCCCGGGCAAGGGTAACGTGGTAACAGATGCCTTAAGTAGGAAAAGGTTGTCCTTGAGTCCGTTGTTTGTTGAACGACGAAGCCTAGAATTCATCTCCATGTTTGACTTTAGACCCTCCATTGACCTAGTACCTGGTTTGTTAGCATCCTTGGAGGTTAGACCTACACTTCTAGGGCGAGTTGGTGAGGCACAGCAAGACGACCCACAGTTGGTTGAGATAGTAGAAAAGCTCAAAGGAGGGGAGTCGTCTAGCCATCTTCGTAGGTATACCCTAGACGATAAGGGTTGGTTACGAAGGGATAATAGACTTTGTGTACCACAAGATGAAGACTTAAGGAAGGCCATTCTTGATGATGCTCATCGCTCAAAGATGACCATTCATCCCGGCGGAGACAAGATGTACAAAGATATGAAGCGGGTTTTCTTTTGGACCGGTATGAAAAAGGATGTGGCCGACTACGTCGCTAGATGCTTGGTGTGCCAACGAGTAAAAGCGGAACAAAAGAAACCCGGTGGGTTGCTTCACCCATTGGAAGTTCCACTATGGAAATGGGAAAGCGTCTCAATGGATTTTGTGGATGGATTACCAAGATCAAGGAAGGGTAATACGGGGATTTGGGTTATAGTAGATAGACTTACTAAGAGCGCCCATTTTATTCCCGTGAAAAGTAAGAGGACTACCCCGTGGTTGGCTTCTGTATACATTAAAGAGATAGTTCGTTTGCACGGTATTCCTTCTAGTATAGTAAGTGACCGTGATCCCATCTTCACTAGCGAATTTTGGAAGAGTTTACAAGAGGCGGTAGGGACTCAGCTATGTTTGAGCACCGCATATCATCCTCAGACGGACGGCCAGACCGAGAGGGTGAATCGTATTCTAGAGGATCTTTTAAGGCTTTGTATCCTAGACTTTGGGGGTACATGGGAAGAGCACCTTCCGTTGGTAGAATTCGCATATAATAATAGCTTTCAGTCTAGTATTGGCATGGCACCTTTCGAAGCTCTTTATGGAAGGCCTTGCCGTTCGCCTACATGTTGGTGGGAATCTACCGATAAAATCCTACTTGGGCCCGATATGGTTAGGGAAACCTCGGAGAAGATTGATTTGATTCGAAGGAGGATGAAAGCAGCACAAGATAGGCAGAAATCGTATGCTGATAAGAGGAGGACAGATCTTGAGTTTGACATTGGGGACATGGTTTTTATCAAAGTATCTCCGTTACGGAATGTTGTTCGCTTTGGGTCCGTTGGGAAATTAGCGCCAAGGTTTGTAGGGCCGTTTCCTATAAAAGACAGGATTGGGAAGATGGCGTATAGGGTGGAGTTGCCTGAGAAACTTAGTGGAGTACACGACGTATTCCATGTATCACATTTGAGAAAGTGTTTGCACAAGACCGCGGAGGTGGTAGAGCCGAGCTTGCTTAAAGAGGTGGAAATAGAGCGTGATGCAACAATTAGACGAGCTCCTACATGCATTCTTGGGTCGGAGATCAAAAAGTTGAGGAATCGAGAGGTCAGACTAGTTAAAGTGCAATGGGGAGATGATGAGAGCAACGCTACTTGGGAAACAGAAGAGAAGATGCGTTCGTTGTACCCTTTTCTTTTTGAGGGTATGTCTTTTAATTTCTCCTTTATCGCTTAGCTTATCTTATCTTATCTTTAGTATGTCCTCTCATTAGTATCTTTGACCTTTAGTTAGGATAATCCTATGGTTGAAACATGTGTTTGAGACATGTTATGTATGATGGATGCAAAATGGATGCAAGTGGTTGCTAGTGGTTGCTCGTGGATGCATATATACACACACTTTAGGCACTAGATCGGCTCAGTCACTACATATTGCATATTGCATAAATGAATGTATTTAGTATAATGAATGTATAATGGTTGTACCATCATATAGATGCTGCATTCGGTTGAATGGATGTGCACGCATATAGAAGTAGTATGTAAGCAATTAGGATCTTTTGCATACATAATGGATGCATGGCACTATCATGAATTGCATCAAGGAGGTCAACTGAATCAGTGGACCGCCTGATTTTGCATTAGATACGGACATATACACACACTATGCATTTAAACATAAAAGCATTAGAAGTCTATAAGGACAGTGGATTCCAGTGTTTGATGATTGAGTAGATGGTTGATTGGATGTTAGGTTAAACATTCTTCTTGACTTGAAGATTTCGGGGTCGAAATCCTTTAAGGAGGGGAGAATGTAACACCCCGTAAATCAGTTAATACTAATATTCACAAATGAAAGAATAATTAATTTCAAATATAATAATATTGGGAAACGGGCTACGCCATTGTGTTCGTCTCGGAAAAATACGCGAAATAGAGTCCGAAATTTTGTGAATCGGAGTTCGTATGACCGAGATATGGCCTCGAGAAGTTTCACGAAAAATTCAAATTTTAAAACAGATTTCAAAAACACAAAAATGGAGGCAGGCGGGAAAACTCCCGCCCAGACCAGGTCGACCTGGGGGTCGACTTAGGAGTCGACCTGGGGGGGGGGGGCCAGGTCGACACTAGAGTCGACTTGGGTGTCGACCTCCCTGGTCGAGCCCAGGTGACGTGGGTGCATCTAATTGGGTTTTCGGGCTGTGTTTTGAAGGCTGGACGAAATCTAATGGCTCTAATCTATTCTAGGGGAAATCTAATGTCCTAAATGCATCCTAACATCTATAAATAAGTGGGTAGACTCTAACCCTAAATCACTTGAAAAATTGGAGAGCTACCGACATTCCGTTGCCATGGAGTTCAGCGTAGCCGTCACAAACTAAAGAAGAAGGAGAAAGCCTAGCCTACAACTAAATCTACTCAACAAACAAATTAAATCAAAGACTCTTTCTATTTCTCTTCTTTCACGATTGTGAGTATGATGATTCTCACAATGTTATTATAAAATAATTCGATTAAGTTATGAATGGATCACGAGAAAGTGATGTGAATTGTAATTGTAAATTCTATATTGTGGATCTCTTGTTATGTTATTATGTTGTCATATGTTGTAAATTATATGTTGTAAATTCTCCTATGCTATGCCATGCTATGATGAAAATCATGCTATGCTATGTTATGCTATCATGCTATGCTATGTGTAAATCATGCTATGTTATATCATAAATCCTATATATGTTGTAGATCTCATGTTAACACATATGTTGAAATCCATATGTTATATGATAATGATATCATGTTAAGTTGTGTTGAATCGTACAAGTTGTAAAATCATGATGTTGTTATTTAGGTGAATTGGATCATGTTTAAAGTTTATGTTTTTTTTAAATTAAATGGATCATGATTATGGGAATTTGCCTATTAGGTTAGGTGTACCCATATACATGAATCCACAATTTAAATTGGAGCTTGAATATGGGAATTTGCCTATTAAGTTAGGTGTACCCATATGCATGAATCTATGACTAAATGAATTTTTATTATGGGAATTTGCCTATTGAGTTAGGTGTACCCATAAAAATCCATATTGTTAGATTAGATGATGTTGATTCACACATGTTCCTATGCAAGTTTATGAAATTTGATTGAGATCATATTATGTGAATTATGAACAAGTTGACATCTTTAGATCCATGACATGTATAATCCTATGCAAGTTGTACATATGCAAGTTTCACCCCTTATTATGATTCATTTAGTCATATAAACATATTGTTATTGTGATAATCTCTTTTATGCTATGAATTAGACTATTCGAGTCTAATATATATATTTTGCGAATAAACGTTCAAACGTGGGGTAGGGGTGATATTAGGAATTAATAAATTGGGTGCAATTTTGTATGATTTTGCACGCCTTGAATGGATGTCCATAATTGAGTCAATTATGGACATTGTTGAATTTGGAATTAATTAATAATTCAAGTAGGGAATTATTAAAATTGGGGAAAATGGATTATTAATAATAATCAATGCTTAGGACACGAGGTTGGACCCGTTTGTGACGTAAACCTGCCCGGACCCGCCCGGCAAATCCAGTAGTCACAAATGTCGGCCCAATGTGAGAGGTCCTAGGCCCAAACTAAAGCATAACAGTTGTAAAGACACGAGGTTAGACTCTTTTATGGTGTAAGACTGCCCGGACCCGCCCGGCAAATCCAGCTGTCATAAATGCCAGTCTAATGTGAGAGGTCTTTATGAGGTTGTGGCCTTAATGAATTAAGAAATACTTAGCCAGATAATCATGTAGGGTGGGACATGGGGGTTAAGTAGGTGCCTTGGGTGGCATGAGGAATCTAGTGGTTGCCTTTAGAGGCATTTGAAATACGATTAGACTTAACCAAATACACATTAAATGAACATGACTAAGTGGGTTAAGTGGATGGACTAATGGGACAAACTTAGGTGGAATGCTTGTGGGAAATAATGGGGGCCCATTTCAACCAGTATCCCAAAACGTATCTTTGTGGGCTCGACCCAGGTCGAGGACGGGACATGCATATTGGGTTTGACTATAAGAGGCCAAAACAGGGAGCGGTGGCAACGCAAGTCCAACGGGTTTCATATGCGTGTGTGGACCCGGGCTGGTAGGTAAGACGTTGTTGCATCGTGTAGGTATAAGCCGTGCATCTCTATTGTATCGGGTTGCCACTTTAGGGGAATGATACACCCCACTGTGGGGCCAGCACGGGTATCTACGAGTAGGGAGCCGATCGAAAAATGGAAAGTGGGGTACACCTAGTGGAGATAGGGGCAGGCGGCTTCTATGTAGTCAGCTAGGAGTACGTAAAGCCATTAAGAAAGTTTCTAAGTGAAGCTAAGTGGGATCAATCTTTAGGGTGACTGGTGTGGTGCAGTATAGTGTTTATCCTTTAGTATTTAGGAGCGCCTATAACGTTTCCTTTAGCGATTGTCTATGTCCTCAATATGCTCTTTCATAGACATTTCCTCGTTTTCCAGCTTATGCCTTAGTCCAGTTATTTTGATAATAGTATTGTAGAATTATCATACTCGCCAGACTTTATGTCTGACCCCCTCTTTTCCATCTTTTTTTTTCCTCCAGGTCCTCAGGTTGGGCCAAGTTCTAGTGGAGTCTAGTTGGATCGCTTATCTCTTGGAAAGCTTGGACTGCAGAAGTAAAGTCCAGCTTGTTATATTTCTTTTAATGGCTATTTATTGTAATGGGATTATGTATTTTGTTTTTGTGAAGATGGATATTGTACTTGGTTATGATCTATGGTTTTATGATGTAACAGACATATTTAATTTCCGCTGCAATAAAATGAAGTTTTAGATTTCAAGTGCTATTTATTATCTGTCTTGTTGTAATTTCTCTGTTCTATATTCACTTATGACTTCCATGGAAGTTAATGCATTCCCCTGGTGAGTGACATTGATGGACGTGGAGTGTTACATCTATCCTTAAAGATATTTCGTCCCGAAATCTTTTCGAAAGGGAGAAAAATACAACTCGTTCTAACAAGCATTTTATACATCCATAAAACAGCCATAGTCAATGTGGTTATGTACTTCAGACTTGCTAAAGTGAGTTTAGTCCTGGCGTGAAAGTATAATATATGATGTTGTATGTATGCAAAACAACCTAATATGCATATAATTTCTGTATGAATGCTGGGTGCATTTGTATTGCAAAAAATTCCTACCATCCATATAATGTCCCGGAAAATTCAACACTCGGATTTTCAACAATAATATGTATTTCAGTATTACTTGCCAAATCCAAGTATTGAAAACCCAGATTGTTAATAGAAAGTAGTTGGAGGGTGAGGGAAGAAGAAAGAAATATTAGAATAGAAGAATAAAAAGATCAGAGTCTCACAACGAAATGGACAAAATATAATATATCAACAATACTTTATTCAAAAGAAACGGTATATATATAATTGCAACATCAGAGTACACATCAGATCTATACAGCTCACATAGCGGAAATAATTAAATACCAGAAAACATGGGTATACATCTCGACTTTAGCTCCTCTTCTAAAGCTCCAAGAGAAACCTAACCTGATAATATACTCGGTCTGACCCGAGCACATTTGAAGCAAAGCAAAATTCACCTGGATCAATCTGGAATATTTTTAGTGATAAAACTCATACAACAACCGACTTGCTTAACTTTAGAAAATCCTTTGAAAGAAAAGAATAATCGTAAGACCAGTCCACACATAAACACGGACGGTTTTTTACCTTACGATAACCCAAAATACTTTTTATATCAAAATTCAGTGATATTATAATAGTGTCTATCAAATCACAAATAAATAACCATCTAGCAGAACGCTTGCATCTCACGCTCTATCTATATAATATATAATCAAAAATCGCATGGTGCTTATTGGAGAATGGATTTCCAACTATGACCGGATATGAGACCATTTTCCGAAAGTGTACCTCTAGAGAGCAGTACACTAGGGTTCAACAAGAACATCTTGCAACACGGCCACACATGACCGACCACTCATTCAACTCGAGCATATCGAATAAATTGTCACCCTATGGTTGCGCAACCACCATATTCCGTGGAGATACATAAACCAAAGAAGAACAAATTTTCTGTAGATGGTGACAAATTATACCTTAATGGGTATGATTCACATAGCCACGCTGCCCTTCCCGATTTCTGTCATTTTCCGGTTGATGAGGCTTGATGTCATGATTTACCTTTTTGAGAACATCATAATAGCATTCACTTTGAATGCCACATCATCTGATTTGTCAAAACACAAATTGACGTCCATAAATATACTTTGGGCGTTAAGCTAAGAGAAGTTTCCATCTCCGCCACCAAACTTGGTATAATATTAAAAATCAATGTACGTGACCATTAGAAAATACTTTGTCAAACATTCGTCCATACAAGTCATCTAGGAACAGGATGAACCGAAGGCATCCTCCTACCGCATCATGTATGGGAATCACCCCAAGGATCAGTAGGGAGTAGTCCTAGCAAATCCAATGATAATATAATAGCGTCTATCAAATCACAAATAAATAATCATCTAGAAGAACGCTTGCATCTCACGCTCTACATATTTAATATATAATTAAAAACTGCATGGCGCTTATTGGAGAATGAATTCCCAACTATGACAAGGTATGGGACCACCTTCCGAAAGTGTACCTCTAAAGAGCAATGCACTTGGGTTTAACAAGAACATCTTGCAACCATAATATACTTACATATTCAAATGTCGTTCAATAAACGAATTCGTCAATATAATTCAAATCTATATTTGATTAAATCTTCTTATATTGCCAATTCATATTATACTGCAAATCTAACTAATTTCGACCATTTCGAAATCAAATTATTATTCATATTAATAGTATATTCAAAACTATTGAATTCAAGTTATTTAAATTCTTAATCAACATTTTAGACCATTTTAAAATGTTTAATTAAACGGTTAAAAATCTAGGCTGTTATAATCCAATTTTGCAACCATAATGCAACATAGAATCCTAAAATTTCTGAGAAAAGCTACAAAATTTAAATTTTCATGCCTTACATCGAATCTTTTCCTAATTGTACTTGAGCCAATCTATATAAATGCTGCAGAGCCTTGAAATCTCATGCTTCACAATATTTGTCGTAGCACGAGACGCCAAGGATTCTGTCTTTGTCCCTATTTCTTGATTTGGCCCTACCAAAATTTGTCAAAGTGTGAAGGTATCTTATCAAAAATAAAAGTATAAAAACACAATGAGCTCATATCATCAATGACCTCTTTTATTTCCATAATATCGGGAAATCCCAAATTATAAAGTTGACTTTCAACCCTCACAAGATGCCTGATTAAATTAGCCTTTTTCCAAAGTTTTATCATAAATCTGGCTCAAGTAGAAATTTGTCAATGGTTGTCCCATCAACACTTTGGTAAATCAAATCGTCTCCATTAAATACTTCAAGAGCACCCTCCAGGTACCAAGAAGGTAACTATGCTAATCCTATAAAGAAATATTATTCCCACTGTCTAAGAGATTCAACATGCAAACTTTCCTCTCGTCCTCAAAGCACTGGCTTTCTCTTCAATTTGCCTTCTAGCTTTTAAATGAGGTGAGACCCAAAAATTCAATAATTTCCTAAATCAAAATTTTTAAATCTAACTAAATTACATTGTAGTCTATACCAATAACTAGAATATTCATCTATGCTCCAATTTGCTGGAATTCAAATTCCAATAAAAGGTCTTTTGCTATAATTTTCATAAATTTTCCCAAACAAATGATATTGACATATTTATAATTAAAAGGAATGAGTATTGTTTTATTTTGAATAGATAGTGTAGACTACGTGTAAACACGTGAAATTCCACATCTCACTTTTTACATTTTATATATATTTATTATAATTTCAAATGTAGTCTTTTTGGGGAAAGCGTCAAATGGCTAATTTATAAAAGTTAAACAAATATCCTTAAGCAAACTAAAGCACAGTCATATTCAAACTAAAAAGGCTAATTTATACAATTCTAATATTTAAGCCTATTCTTTAATCTCATGCTTTAAATTGTTATTCTTGAGAATGGCATTCTTAAAAGATAAACTTTCTCTTAACTCGATATTCCAAAATTACGAGACCAATACATTTCCTCATTGTTGGCTGCAAATCTAATTCCACCATTAACCTCCAGATTTCATATATGGCAAATTGCTTAATTAAGTATCCATATAAAATTCTCTCTTACTCATTTAACTTGAGATTTAATAAGAGGGTTTAAATCCCAAAAAACACAGAGATATACAGTGATTCATTACTCATACCACTTTATACGTTTATCCAATCAATACGAGGGATCACCGACGATCATAACCTAAAAATATTCTTTTGGAAATTTTCTCCTACAATTAAGTGGTCTTAATAGTGTTGAGGTCTTTATAATTCATTCCAAATCCTTGTGATGTCAATCCATTCTTTTAAATCTTTCATCTTCGTCTTCCTCATAAATGTGGTTCATTCATTGTTTTAACATACAAATCAAACCGAACCATTCCATTAATACTTATTTAATTCCTTAAAGCTCCCTCAAGCTTATAAATATATCCATTTTTTTCCAAACCAATTTCTCTTTTAAATCAGTTCCCAAGACTAATTACAAATTTATTGCCAATTAAATTTGCAATTAATATCCATGAATCCTATTTTTGAAATCATAAATTACGTTACTTACACTATACATGTATGCCTACATTGCTAATCGCTAGATACATTCATAAATGTACTAATCTCTACATTAACAACCTTGGGACCAAACTTTGATTCTGGAAATCCTTATACTTTACCATCTTTTTAAATATAAACATATGAGACTGACATTAAAATTTTCAAATTAGGTTGTACAACTTATTCTTACTTAGTCCTAGAACCTAATCCTGACTCATCTAATTAGCTTCCCCTATTTACTCCAGGGTTATTTCTTTTTATAAAGCGTAATTTTAGTGGTTACACAAAATAATTATATTTTCCGGACCATTATTATATCATTATTATTTCTCAAACTTGCATAAACTCACAAATAGATGTTTAATGTCACTTTAAAACCTAAAGTGTCAAATTTTGCATTTTTCCTCCAAAATATAAATATTTATGAAGAGTCTAATGCTTACTTATCTAAATATCAATACATGCTTTCTTTTAATAAAATATTATTAAGAATTTCATTTATGTCAAAATGTTACATTAAGGAATTAGATGCCACTTTTCAAGCTCTTAAAGTTTTAGAATCACTTACTAAGTGCTCTAAAATAAGAGCAAAATAACTTTTATTTTCAACACTTATCGTTATTAACATTTTGAATGTCAGCCTCTAACACTTTTCAAGAATGATAAACGATTTAAGGTTTTGCATAAAAAAAATTATTATTCATGAATGTTTCTTTTGAAAACATAACCATTCATTCTAATATATTTGCATTTTTAAGATGCTTTATAAAATTTATTTAATAATCATAAATTATATAATTTATTTATTTGGAGTAACTAATGGTAACTTCTATCCTTCCTCTATTACTCCTCGCAGAATGCTCCTTATCATCGGGAAAAAGATTAACTATTCAATTATTTTCCCTATTTCGGTAACTGTTCTCTACATTTTCAATTGAATAATTTTGCCTATTGATCCTACATCTTCTCATCTACCCACTTAATTCTCATATAAATCTCACATCTATAGTCATAGCTACTACAAAGTTTTGAAGGAAATAACTTTATAAATTTATTTACTTTATGTGAAACTTAACATATAAAATATGGGTAATATAAGAAACTGAAAATTCTTGTGAAAATTTAAATTTTAGAAGTTGTTGCATGGAAAACGTAACTATTACAAATTTAACATTAAACTTTTTACTGTTTGTCACTTTTTAAAGAACTTACATTTCTTCTATTTTTAAAGCTCGTGGATGTAATCTCTTGTAGGTATTGGTTTACTATTAACATTTTATCCTTTTAAAGAAAGGGAACAAGTTTAAAAGGATAATTTGTTTTAGAAAAATAGTCATAAGGACATGAGCAACATATTTTATTCAGAAGGACAACAGCCCAGCCCAAAATAACGATAAACATTTCTTTCATTCATCTCTTGTCTGATCGATCCTCTATCTCACTGCTTTTACCAAAACTGTTTTTCAAACTTTATCAAAAAAATGAGATCAACTTTACTAGCCTCTGAAACAAAATCAACATCATCTACTCTAGTCCCACCTTAAAACCCAGTGTAAGACCAAAATTCATCTCCTAATCATTCGCAAGTGCAACCGTAACAAAATGTTGACTGTAATGAAAATCTTTAACAAATTGTAGAAACCCTAGTTCAAGTGGAACTGCAGCTGGAAGCGAAAGTTCAAGTGGAACTGCAACTGGAAATGCAAGTTCAAGTGGAAGTTCAACTGCAAGTACAAGCTGTAGAAACTCTAGTTGATGCAAAAGTCGACACTGAACAGGCAGTACAAAATGAGAAAAAAAGCTTCGTTTGAAACCCAGGTTGAGTTGGACAAATTGAAAATGCAAAAAAGAGTGAATGAAGAACAAATGCCGAAAATTAGAGGAACAAGATCCAAAAGATTGATCCAAAAGTGTTGAAGAAAATAAAACAAAAAAATAGCAGGGAAGAAAAGTTCATGTAAATGATATTGTAGACTAAAGATACTGATACTATCGTTATTATTGTATAACAATATTAAAAATGCTGGAAATGAAATAGCAAAAAAAAAGGGTAAACAACTTCGAAATGAAGAATCTAAAAATAAACAAAACAATTCAGTAATATCATAAATAGTACCATTTGCGTGTGTGTGTGTATATATGTGTGTGTGGGGGGTGTATATATATGTATATGTATATATTTCACGATGCAAAAATAATAAATATTGTTTGTTTAGGTGAAACAAAAGCTTTTAGACTTCGAAAATGTTGTTTTAATATTGTTAGGAACAAAACTAATATTCTTGTATTATCAAAAATGCACACACTTCATGTTAAATTTAAAGAAAAAATATACTTAGAGCGTTATGAAAGGAAAACTGATACTGCTAAAGTATAAAAACCGATAGCATGCACGTGACCGCATTAGGATGATTTTATTCTTTTAGCAAAAATGATACTACAATGTTGGGGAATCTTGGTCTTTCCCGCTCCATGAAGTTAAGATAGGCACATTAAGATTAAAAAGCAGCAACGGGAGCACAAGAGTTTATAATTCTCCAATATGGAGATTCTTCCGCTATACAAAAGAATAGTAGGATTACAAGAATATGATTTACAAAAGTAACTCACACTCGGTGGCTCACCAAGCTTGAGGATAAAGACTTCCCCAGCTATCTCTCTTTTCTCTCAAAGAGGGGCTCTCTTTAACTCGGAGATTGATTCTCTAGAATGCTCCATATTCACTAGGAATCTCTACACTCTTCCATTCCCTTATGCATCCTTCCATACTCTTCCGTAAGGTTCCAGAAGGTTCCACACATCTCCAGAATATTCCAGAGGGTTCCACACTCTTCCACAAGCTTCTAGAGAATTCTACACTTCTCTAGAGTTCTTCGGTCATACTCTTACATAAGGTTCCAGAAGGTTCCACACATCTCCAGAATATTCCAGAGGGTTCCACATTCTTCCACAAGCTTCTAGAGGATTCTACACTTCTCTAGAGTTCTCCGGTCATACTCTTCCGTAAGGTTGCATACATCTCCAGAATATTCCAGAGGGTTCCACATTCTTCCACAAGCTTCTAGAGGGTTCTACACTTCTCTAGAGTTCTCTGGTACATTCTAGAAAATTCTAGATTTCTCTAGAAAGATCTAGAATTTTCTAGAAACTCTCCAATTAAGGAGGGATCCCAATAATCTCCCCTTTCCCGACTTAATTGGGGTATAGTAGTAAACCGACACCTTGACAGCAATCTTCAAACTTATTTGTTGGTATTACCTTGGTCATCATTTCAGACCAGTTCTCATCTGTGTAAACCTTGTCAAGATGTATTTGTTTTTCCTCGAGGACTCCTCGGATTGATAACATCTTTACTGCGGGAGAGAATCTCTTCAAAATCAGTGCTTCTTTCGTGTCCAATCCTTTTGCGACTAATTGAGCATTGTAGCGAGGCTTTGAACAGTTCTCTTCGGCCTTGATTCTATACATAGGGCTGTAAATTTTGTACGAATGTCCAATGTCCGTTCGTGTCCGTGACCAAAATTTGTCTGTTCGAGTCCGTCCGATTTTCATTTAGGACACGAGTAAGGACAACAAAATTTGTTCGATAAAAAATCATTGTCCGATCCGAATTCGTTCGAACTCATCCAAATTAGTCCGAATTCCACGTAATTCGGTATATAGTTGAAAGAAAATATAGTAAAAAGTATAAAATTTAATATAAATAGTCATATCCGACCGGGTCCGTTCGTGTCCGTGTCCGAAAAATACATGTCCATGTCCGACCGATTTCATTTAGGACACGAGTTAGGACAACAAAATTTGTACGAGAAAAAATTTCGTCTGGTTCGTGTCCGGTCCGATTTTATTTAGGACAGAAACTGAACACACCGCCGTACGGTCCGGTCCGACCGATTTACACCCCTATCTATACACTCACTTATTCTTCAAAGCTCTTCTCCCTTTTGGTAGCTCCACTAGTTTATATGTGTTATTCTCATGCAAGGATTGCATTTCTTATTGCATGGCAATTCTCCACTCTTCTTGATGACAATCACTCATTGCTTCTTTATAGCTTTGAGGCTCCCCCTCATCAGTGAGCGTCATTATCCTCCATCTTGAACTTACACAAGCTTGATTACGGCTACGAATGAACATGGCTCTGATACCACTGTTGGGGAATCTCGGTCTTTCCCGCTTCGTGAAGTTAAGATAGGCACATTAAGATTAAAAGCAGCAATAGGAGCACAAGAGTTTATAATTCTCCAATATGGAGATTCTTCCACTATACAATAGTAGGATTACAAGAATATGATTTACAAAAGTAACTCACACTTGGTGGCTCACCAATCTTGAGGATAAAGTCTTACAAAATAAAGAAGCATAAAATAACATTTATATTCCCCAATGTAGCATAAGCCAGCCATAGCAGCAGAAAAAAGAGAGTCCAAATCACTTTGTCAAAGAATCTTCGAGCTTGGGAAGAGTGACGGTCCAATCTAACCTGAGCTATACTATTCCCTCCTTAACTACCTGGGGGGGAAACGGAAGAAAAGAAGATGACAGAAAACTGGGTCAGACATAAAGTCTGGTAAGTTCAGTTACTTCTAGCATGTGAACAAGGAAAAACAAAACGACATGAATTAACTGAATACAAAACAATACCATGATGATAGGGCCAACAAGATAGGATAAGATTAACACAAGATATGCTAAGACAAGATAAACTGGATATGCTTTAATACTTTCTCCACTTCGATATTAACCTGTTATTATGGTTTCTATGTCTCTGCACCACCTATCTAGTGTCCCAACTAGTAATCTGTCTAAAATGATAACGCAATCCCAATCCCAGTAATTTTGGTTGCCTTTAGGCGTACATTTATTATTTATTACCTAGATCTAATCTAGGGTTTTATATCAAAGTGCTTCCTAGATTCCACTTGGGTTTACGCGGCTTATCTAATGCTTCACAGATTCAGGGTTTATGCCACCTAGGTCCAACTAGGGATTACGCTACCTGTCGAACGATGCCCCTAGTCTAGGACACACTACCTAGAGCGGTATATGTTCCTAGAATTTCCCCACGTATGTGTCGCGAATCGTTTATCGCTGTCTAAATGCACATGTCCTGAAATATGCGACCCGAGTCCCGTGGCAGGGCTGCTCTAGAAACACAGAACTCGGTTGGGAGCTTTCAGATATCTGCCGATGCAGATGCTAAGGTCTGTTTTTCCAGTGGCTATGGTCCCACTCGACCCCTCCCTCAACTAATGAAAGGCACACCTTGAAAAATGAGAACTATACGCATGCACTCTATGCCCCACTAACCTATGGCCATCCTCACCCATAACTAGATAGCAAGTATATGGTCTTTTGGAGTTCTCTGCCTTTCCACTTTACGTATCTCGACTGACTCAAGATGGTAGGTAGACGACGAGTCGCTATCACAGGGCTACTGGTCTCGTTGAATCACGCTGGTCCATCCTAGTCTTTAGGTTACCATATATTGCAACCAAGGCATACCCTTGGTTCTTCTCACGCAGACCTTAACCTCTGTGAGCCCAGGCGGATCATCTGCATTCTCACAGAGGGATACCAAGAGTACCCTTACGTCCCCTCGAAGCCTCGGGCTTCGTAACCCAATTCGTTGGAGCCTTCTTTAAGATCAGATGGACGTTCGCTCCTCTTCGTGTTATACTAAGGATTACCGCTTAGTTTTTCTAACTAAGGTTTACCACTTAGTGTATTGAATCGTCGTTTTCTTAACTAAGGTTTACTACTTAGCCCTTTTTAACTAAGGTTTACTACTTAGTCCTCTTTCTCATCAAGTTGGATTGGTTAAGTGTCATTAGTCAATTCAAGTTAACTTAACCCATTCCTTTGTCATATTAAACTGGTTAAGTGTTATCAGTAATTCACGTTGACTTAACCCTACCAGCATCAAGTTAAATTGGTTAAGTATTTACTTAACCCTACCCATTCATCTTGTATTGGTTAAGTGTTCCTTTTTAACTTAACCTTGCCTATTTGTTTTAACTAACATGTTATAACAGTTAAGTGTTCCCTTAGTTAACTTAACCCTTACATTGGTTTGATTAACATGTTCTAATGGTTAAGTATTGTCCCTTCATGTTTTTAACTTAACCCTATTCATTTATCACACTTTGATGGTTAAGTGTTCAAGCTTACTTAACCCTACGGTCTAGTCCAGCTAACATATTAAATTGGCTAAGTGTATTAAATTTACTTAACCCCAACCTCTAGTCTAGTTAGCATGTTAAATTGGCTAAGTGTATTGAATTTACTTAACCCCCACTTTCTAGTCTGGTTAACATATTAAATTGGCTAAGTGTTTTTCTTTGTTACTTAACCCCTACAAATCTTGTCTTGTTACCATGTTAAGTTGGTTAAGCGTTCTAGTTAACTTAACCCTATCGTTCTAACTTAACTGTGTTAAGTTGGTTAAGTGTTCCTATGGACTTAACCCTCCCATTCTAGCTTAACTGTGTTAAGTTGGTTAAGTGTTCTTATGGTCTTAACCCTCCCATTCTAGCTTAACTTTAATTGTCTTATTAAAGCACCAGCCACTCACATTAGACAGGTATTGTTGTGGCTGCCGGTATGCCGGTTGGTTCCGGGCAGTCTTACGCCACAACTCAGTCTAACCTCGGGCCTTTATCGGGCTCAATACCTTAACCTCCCACTTTGGATAGGTATTGTTGTGATCACTGGACAGCCGGGCGGGTCCGGGCAGGTTTACATCACAACTCAATCCAACCTCGGGTTAAGCATGTTCGTATTGTCTAAATTTACTTTTCTCATTTAGGGTAAATTCTATAAGTAAATTTTCCCTAATTTACTTATTCCATTATTACTCTTTTAATGTACATTGTCAACATTTATTATTATGGCCCATTTTCCCTATATATCATATTTATAGTTTTTGGTATGTAAATTATACCAAATTAAGTGTCACTAACCATGATTATTCTAAACATGACAATTACTCACAATTATGACTAAATTCAAAATTTGTGCTAATATACTTATTATGCCAAATTAACTTTAATTGACCCAATTTCGATTTAACATCCTAATTTACAGTTTATGGCAAGACTAGAATTATTATTCTAGTTTACCGTTTACGCCTAAAACTTAGCTTACTTGCCAATACTAAATTTAATATGTCAAATTACATATTCCATAATTCATGTCAAATTTTCAAATTTGCGTTCTAATAAACATGCCATAATACATGTTATAAATTATGTCAACCATAATTATGTTCATGTTCCACATTATGCCAATTTCCAAGTTTACAACCATGTTTAAGTTAAATTTATGATTTGCCCAAATCGTATTCCCATCGTTCGTGTAATCGTGATTTCATCCTAGATTATAGATAAATCTAGATTCGTGGATAAAAAGGGAATGAACCAAAATGCCATGAAAAGATAGACATAATGACTGGCAGAAGATGATAATTCACTAATCACAGATCTAACAAATTACACTGGATAAATTGATTAAAGCATCGAAGGCCTATAGATCTGATAATATTATGACATAAAAAGGGTTGAACAAATAACATAGGTTCAAGTATATGGGTAAATCTTACTTAATAGATAAATTCCCATAATCAAGATCCAAGGATAGTTAAGAATAAACTGAATAGATAATCAAGTTTAGATCCAATCTCACAGTCATAATCCTAGGCAATAATATCATGTTCATGAATCATAGGTAATTATCCACTATTGTCCTTGTCATAGTCATAGGCATTGGTTTATGCTCCTAGTCAAAGGCTTATGTTCATAGTCAAAGGCTTATGTTCATAGTCAAAGGCTTATGTTCATAGTCAAAGGCTTATGGTTTCAAAGGCCACAGTTCCATAGTTATAATCTTAAGCATTAGCAATTTAGTCACAATGTGTTCTATGCCATAATCAAGAATCAGATCCAAAGTCATAAACAAGCACAGATTCAATGAAATGATAAGGCATATTTCTTATATTCTTTTAATTTCGTGCCACAAATAGAAAAGGCATTCAAATCTAAAAAGTAACCGACTTACATTGATTGGATCTAGAAAAGAATAGAAAGATAGCATTGCTTGAAGCCGTTGAATCTTTACTTGAATCCTAACTTGTTTTGAATCTTCTCTTGAAAGACTTGAGCAGGATATCCTCGTCTTGATTTATATTTTATTTTAATTTATTTATTTAGATTTAGAGGAAGAAGAAGAAGCCATGTCCATCAAGAATTTGTGCAGCATAAGGTTAGAGAAGAATGGTGCAAAGAGAAGGAGACTAGGGGCTGTTTATATAGGATTACAAGTTAATTTGAGCCGTCGATGAAGCCAAGTTTAATCAAAGCCATCCGTTCTAAAGAGTTAATTATGTTCACAATTACTTTCTTAATGTACATTATTAACATTTATTATTAAATTTGTATGCACATTAGATACTTCTCCCCTTTACACATTTATTATTAAATTTGTATGCACATTAGATACATCTCCCCTTTACACATTTATTATTAAATTTGTATGCATATTAGATACATCTCCCCTTTACACATTTATTATTAAATTTGTATGCACATTAGATACACCTCCCCTTTACACATTTATTATTAAATTTGTATGCACATTAGATACATCTCCCCTTTACGCATTTATTATTAAATTTGTATGCACATTAGATACATCCCCCTTTACACATTTATTATTAAATTAGTAACTTTAGTGTTAACAGAAATACGGGGTGTTACATTCTCCCCTCCTTAAAGGATTTCGACCCCGAAATCTTCAAGTCAAGAAGAATGTAAATCCTACCATCCAATCGTCCATCTACTCAACCATCAAACACAGGCATCCATTGTCCATAAAGACTTCTAATGCTTGTATGTTCATACGCATAGTGTGTGTACATGTCTTTATCTAATGCAAAATCAGGCGGTCTACTGATTCAGTTGACCTCCTTAATGCAAGTCATGTTAGTGCCATGCGTCCAATATGTATGCAAATCCTAATGATACATATTATTTTTATATGAGTGCACAATCATTCACTCAAATGCGACATCCATATGATAACACATTAAGTTCAATTCATAAACAAATACATATATGTAAATGAAATATGAAGGCATCTGAGCTGATCTAGTGCCTAATACGTGTGTATATGCATTCACGAGCAACCACTAGCAACCATTCGCAACCATCAACCATAACATGTTTCAAATACATGTTTACATCCAAAAGGGTTTCTACCTAAGGATCGACGATACGTCCTAGAGGATATACCTTAAAAGCTAGAAATTAGTATGCATAGAATTCCTAAAAAAAGGAATCAAGGATGTACCCTTAAGAAAAAGGGTATGAGGTGCGTATGCCTTATCTTCAATCTCCCGTATCACGTCTTCTTGAGCTTTACTCAACTGTACCTTAACAGATTCAACTTCACGATTGCAAAGTTTCTTGACCTCCATTTCCAAAATAAAAATATGTCAACCATGATACTGAGTGTATATACTAGGATGATCAGAGGTCTCTCCTCTTAGCTTATCCATCATGCCATAACTATGAGGGTCAAAAGGTCACTACGTACTTTTTACCTCTCTTAAGGTTAGTCCTTCTCTATATACAGCGTCTGCCACAACTATTCATCTCTCAAGCAAACCATCCTAGTCGAACTCGACATCCCTCAAGTACAAGCCCCAAAGTCCTAAACCAATATCAGACAAGCACCCAAGGAATGTCTCCTCCGAATTTGGACGATCTACGTGAGATGATCTAAGCAAAAACAACCAAACACTTGAGCACTAGTTGGGATCTTTTACTATACAAGTACTAAGGTGCAGAGACTCAACCATGGAAGCAAATATGAACAAATGCGAAGTGCTAAAACTAAAAGAAAGAGTACAAACAGAAAAGCTAGACTCTTCCAACAGAACTTTACTACCTTTCTCCTAGGTACGCTTAGTGGTGAAAGCATGTACTTGCCCTTCTGAAAATCTTGTCCTTTGTTCTTAATTATATGCTCTATTCTACCATAGTAAAGATACTTCCTCGTCTTAGGTTTTATAATCCCTTCCTCCTTCGTGAGCCAAGTCTACAACCATGAATTCCTCATCCTTGGGTTGTGCTCCTTTGCCAAACTCCTCATCCTCTTTCGTGTGTAATCATGTTGACAAATCTCTCGAAAGCTGCCTCCATCGTACAGAAAACCCTACTAAGCTTGAAAGAAAACTAGCCGCATGTGAAACTACTACGGTTATAGATGGAAGTCGGGCACTACTTCGCCCTTCGATGAGGTTACCTCCCAGAAAGCCAGGAGCCCCAGAGACTCAAGAAAGAAGGGGACAAGAATTCAAACAGAGAATCAGAAGATAGTGCGTATGGCTTTTGGGGAATATGCCTTTAAAACAAAACTTTTCTTTTGAAAATGTTTCTTTTAAAACTGTTTGAAAATAATAATTTTTTCAAAACTTTTATCTGATCCGGTAGCCTTCAGCTCTGATACCACGTGTAACACCCCACATCCTTTAGTGTCACACACAAAGGGAATGCACTAAGTTCTGTGGAGCATTTAGGGTAAAAGATGCAGATAAATTACAAGACAGACAAAATTAAAACAGCGGAAAATAAAACTTTACTTTATTGATAAAATAGTTTGTACAACAATTGTTTTCCAATATCAGAGTATCATCTGTCTTACAAAATAAAGAAGCATAAAATAACATTTATATTCCCTAATGTAGCATAAGCCAGCCATAGCAGCAGAAAAAAGAGAGTCCAAAGCACTTTGTCAAAGAATCTTCGAGCTTGGGAAGAGTGACGGTCCAATCTAACCCGAGCTATACTATTCCCTCCTTAACTACCTGGGGGGGAAACGGAAGAAAAGAAGATGAAAGAAAACAGGGTCAGACATAAAGTCTGGTAAGTTCAGTTACTTCTAGCATGTGAACAAGGAAAAACAAAACGACATGAATTAACTGAATACAAGACAATACCATGATGATAGGGCCAACAAGATAGGATAAGATTAACACATGATATGCTAAGACAAGATAAACTGGATATGCTTTAATACTTTCTCTGCTTCGTTGTTAACCTGTTATTATGGTTTCTATGTCTCTGCACCACCTATCTAGTGTCCCAACTAGTAATCTGTCTAAAATGATAACGCGATCCCAATCCCAGTAATTGTGGTTGCCTTTAGGCGTACATTTATTAGTTATTACCAAGATCTAATCTAGGGATTTATATCAAAGTGCTTCCTAGATTACACTCGGGTTTACGCGGCTTCTAATGCTTCACAGATTCAGGGTTTATGCCACCTAGGTCCAACTAGGGATTACGCTACCTGTCGAACGATGCCCCTAGTCTAGGACACACTACCTAGAGCGGTATATGTTTCTAGACTTTCCCCATGTATGTGTCGCGAATCGTTTATCGCTGTCTAAATGCACATGTCTTGAAATGTGCGACCCGAGTCCCGTGGCAGGGCTGCTCTAGAAACACGAAACTCGGTCGGGAGCTTTCAGATATCTGCCGATGCAGATGCTAAGGTCTGTTTTTCCAGTGGCTATGGTCCCACTCGACCTCTCCCTCAACTAATGAAAGGCACACCTTGAAAAATGAGAACTATACGCAGGCTCTCTATGCCCCACTAACCTATGGCCATCCTCACCCATAACTAGATAGCAAGTATATGATCTTTTGGAGTTCTCCGCCTTTCCGCTTTACGTATCTTTACTGACTCAAGATGGTAGGTAGACGACGAGTCGCTATCACAGGGCTACTGGTCTCGCCGAATCAGGCTGGTCCATCCTAGTCTTTAGGTTGCCATATATTACAACCAAGGCATACCCTTGGTTCTTCTCATGCAGACCTTAACCTCTGTGAGCCCAGGCGGATCATCTGCATTCTCACAGAGGGATACCAAGAGTACCCTTACGTCCCCTCGAAGCCTCGGGCTTCGTAACCCAATTCGTTAGAGCCTTCTTTAAGATCAGATGGACATTCGCTCCTCTTTGTGTTATACTAAGGATTACTACTTAGTTTTTCTAACTAAGGTTTACCACTTAGTGTATTGAATCGTCGTTTTCTTAATTAAGGTTTACTACTTAGCCCTTTTTAACTAAGGTTTACTACTTAGTCCTCTTTCTCGTCAAGTTGGATTGGTTAAGTGTCATTAGTCAATTCAAGTTAACTTAACCCATTCCTTTGTCATATTAAACTGGTTAAGTGTTATCGGTAATTCATGTTGACTTAACCCTACCAGCATCAAGTTATATTGGTTAAGTATTTACTTAACCCTACCCATTCGTCTTGTATTGGTTAAGTGTTCATTTTTAACTAAACCTTGCCTATTTGTTTTAACTAACATGTTATAACGGTTAAGTGTTCCCTTAGTTAACTTAACCCTTACATTGGTTTGATTAGCATGTTCTAATGGTTAAGTATTGCCCCTTCATGTTTTTAACTTAACCCTATTCATTTATCACACTCTGATGGTTAAGTGTTCAAGCTTACTTAACCCTACGGTCTAGTCCAGCTAACATATTAAATTGGCTAAGTGTATTAAATTTACTTAACCCTAACCTCTAGTCTAGTTAGCATGTTAAATTGGCTAAGTGTATTGAATTTACTTAACCCCCACTTTCTAGTCTGGTTAACATATTAAATTGGCTAAGTGTTTTTCTTAGTTACTTAACCCCTATAAATCTTGTCTTGTTACCATGTTAAGTTGGTTAAGCGTTCTAGTTAACTTAACCCTATCGTTCTAACTTAACTGTGTTAAGTTGGTTAAGTGTTCCTATGAACTTAACCCTCCCATTCTAGCTTAACTGTGTTAAGTTGGTTAAGTGTTCTTATGGACTTAACCCTCCCATTCTAGCTTAACTTTAATTGTCTTATTAAAGCACCAAACACTCACATTAGACATGTATTGTTGTAGCTACCGGTATGCCGGTTGGTTCCGGGCAGTCTTACTCCACAACTCAGTCTAACCTCGGGCCTTTATCGGGCTCAATACCTTAACCTCCCACATTGGATATGTATTGTTGTGATCACTGGACAGCCGGGCGGGTACGGGCAGGTTTACATCACAACTCAATCCAACCTCGGGTTAAGCATGTTCGTATTGTCTAAATTTACTTTTCTCATTTAGGATAAATTCTATAAGTAAATTTTCCCTAATTTACTTATTCCATTATTACTCTTTTAATGTACATTGTCAACATTTATTATTATGGCCCATTTTCCCTATATATCATATTTATAGTTTTTGGTATGTAAATTATACCAAATTAAGTGTCACTAACCATGATTATTCTAAACATGACAAATACTCACAATTATGACTAAATTCAAAATTTGTGCTAATATACTTATTATGCCAAATTAACTTTAATTGACCCAATTCTGATTTAACATCCTAATTTACAGTTTATGGCAAGACTAGAATTATTATTCTAGTTTACCGTTTACGCCTAAAACTTAGCTTACTTGCCAATACTAAATTTAATATGTCAAATTACATATTCCATAATTCATGTCAAATTTTCAAATTTACGTTCTAATAAACATGCCATAATACATGTTCTAAATTATGTCAATCATAATTATGTTCATGTTCCACATTATGCCAATTTCCAAGTTTACAACCATGTTTAAGTCAAATTTATGATTTGCCCAAATCGTATTCCTATCGTTCGTGTAATCGTGATTTCATCCTAGATTATAGATAAATCTAGATTCGTGGATAAAAAGGGAATGAACCAAAATGCCATGAAAAGATAGACATAATGACTGGCAGAAGATGATAATTCACTAATCACAGATCTAACAAATTACACTGGATAAATTGATTAAAGCATCGAAGGCCTATAGATCTGATAATATTATGACATAAAAAGGGTTGAACAAATAACATAGGTTCAAGTATATGGGTAAATCTAACCTAATAGATAAATTCCCATAATCAAGATCCAAGGATAATTAAGAATAAACTGAATAGATAATCAAGTTTAGATCCAATCTCACAGTCATAATCCTAGGCAATAATATCATGTTCGTGAATCATAGGTAATTATCCACTATTGTCCTTGTCATTGTCATAGGCATTGGTTTATGCTCCTAGTCAAAGGCTTATGTTCATAGTCAAAGGCTTATGTTCATAGTCAAAGGCTTAGGCTTATGTTCATAGTCAAAGGCTTATGGTTTCAAAGGCCACATTTCCATAGTCATAATCTTAAGCATTGGAAATTTAGTCACAATGTGTTCTATGCCATAATCAAGAATCAGATCCAAAGTCAAAAACAAGCACAGATTCAATGAAATGATAAGGCATATTTCTTATATTCTTTTAATTTCATGTCACAAATAGAAAAGGCGTTCAAATCTAAAAAGTAACCGACTTACATTGATTGGATCTAGAAAAGAATAGAAAGATAGTGTTGCTTGAAGCCGTTGAATCTTTACTTGAATCCTAACTTGTTTTGAATCTTCTCTTGAAAGACTTGAGCAGGATATCCTCGTCTTGATTTATATTTTATTTTATTTTATTTATTTAGATTTAGAGGAAGAAGAAGAAGCCATGTCCATCAAGAATTTGTGCAGCATAAGGTTAGAGAAGAATGGTGCAAAGAGAAGGAGGCTAGGGGGCTGTTTATATAGGATTGCAAGTTAATTTGAGCCGTCGATGAAGCCAAGGTTAATCAAAGCTATCCGTTCTAAAGAGAAGCCAATTATGTTCACAATTACTTTCTTAATGTACACTATTAACATTTATTATTAAATTTGTATGCACATTAGATACATCTCCCCTTTACACATTTATTATTAAATTTGTATGCACATTAGATACATCTCCCCTTTACACATTTATTATTAAATTTGTATGCACATTAGATACATCTCCCCTTTACACATTTATTATTAAATTTGTATGCACATTAGATACACCTCCCTTTTACACATTTATTATTAAATTTGTATGCACATTAGATACATCTCCCCTTTACACATTTATTATTAAATTTGTATGCACATTAGATACATCCCCCCTTTACATATTTATTATTAAATTAGTAACTTTAGTGTTAACAGAAATACGGGGTGTTACACAAGTTATCTCTCTTTTCTCTCAAAGAGGCTCTCTCCAACTCTCTAATTTTCCTCACTTTAAGAAGTGGCTTCTCTCTTGGATCTCACTCAAAGAAGTGGCTTTCTTTCTTGGATTCTTGGATGCTTGGACTGATCGTAATAGGACTCCTTCTCCTATTTATACTACCAACCTCCATGATGAATGGTAGAGATTACTTGCATCCAAGGGTGGAGATTGATTCTCTAGAATGCTCCATACTCACTAGGAATCTCTACACTCTTCTATTCCCTTATGCATTCTTCCATACTCTTCCGTAAGGTTCCAGAAGGTTCCACACATCTCTAGAATATTCCAGAGGGTTCCACACTCTTCCATAAGCTTCTAGAGAATTCTACACTTCTCTAGAGTTCTCCGGTCATACTCTTCCGTAAGGTTCTGGTAGGTTCCACACATCTCCAGAATATTCCAGAGGGTTCCATATTCTTCAACAAGCTTCTAGAGGATTCTACACTTCTCTAGAGTTTTCCGGTCATACTCTTCCGTATTCCAGAGGGTTCCACATTCTTCCACAAGCTTCTAGAGGGTTCTACACTTCTCTAGAGTTCTCTGGTACATTCTAGAAAATTCTAGATTTCTCTAGAAAGATCTAGAATTTTCTAGAAACTCTCCAATTAAGGAGGGATCCCAACAATCTCCCCCGGAACATATTAGATATTTTATTATTTAAGTAAAATTGATAACATATCATATGCAAAACTGATACACCTGAACACATTAGAATGTTTTATTATTTTAGCAAAACTAATACCACACAACATGCAAATCTAATACCATACACCTAAGCACATTAGATTGTTTTAAGATGTTGGAAATCTGATACTATATCACTTGCAAAACTAATACCATACACTTGAATACGTTGGAATGTTTTGTTATGTTATAAAAACTGATGCCACATTACATGTAACATTGATACTATACGCCTGGACACTTTACAATGGTTTATTATTAATTTTAAACTCATACCATAACACAAACAAAACTGATATCATGATTCACTAGAATATTTTATTTTTCTATTAAAATTTTACCTCTAATTATGCATAATTGATATCATACACCTGCACATGTATTACTAATATTGATACCACAACACATGCAATACTGATACCTGACATTACGCACGCAAAAATGATACCATATTACACCCAAATGGATACCTGGCAATGTACAAGTACACAAACAGTAATATACATGTAAATGTATTTTCAAAACTGAAACCCACTTACATTATAATGCATTGTTGTGTACATTTATATATACTGTATACTCAGCAAAATAGTACTGATTTTTTTTTAAAAAAAAAATTACAGGATGATGATTTTATGAATCCTCTTCCATGTAATACAAAATCAAATGGCGATAACAAATCAATCCAAAGAAGTCTCCAAAAATATAGACAAAAATCTGACATAGCATATAGATATGGCCTACAAGCTATGCACAAGATTGTTAAACTTGCAAAAGAAAAGAAAGGATTAAATAAAAAGCAACTGGAATTACTTAAAATCACATCGTTTTATGAAAATTCTACGAAGAGAAGGTAGCTTTGAGGGAAAGTAAAAAGCACCAAGAGAATTTGGATGTTGTCTACAGTTATTATTCACCTAGTAAAGAAGCTTTCATATTTGGTGAAGACGAGTTGAAAATAACAGCAGAAGATATTAGCATATTATTTTATATGTCTTTAGGAGACAATATCGAACCAACAACAAAATTAAAAAACAGAACAATTCCTTTAGAGTGCAAGGAGTATGTAGTAAGAAATTTTAGAGCAGCCACATTCACTACCAGAGCCTTAATTGAAAGAAGAATCAAGCAAGAAGTAGTAGTGCAATGAAGACTACATGTATTGGAGATAATTGTCTTGATATTGTTGTTTTACTTCTATTGTATGAGAGAAATTTGTATTAAAATATTTTATTGCTGCTATATATCTGTAAAAATGCAATGTTGATACTGTTGTTGTTATGCATGTATATGGTACCTACATGGGTATTAAATTGATACCCAGTTACTTAAAGAATGCAATAATATGGTAGAACTGATACCTGAAAGAGTATAAAGCTGATACCCACTTACTGTTAACAATACATCAAAATTACAAAATTGATACCAATATGGGTATAAACCGATACCTACTTAATGTTAACACAAGTAGCATAGCAAAAATGATACCAATCAGCGTACAAAATTGATGCCTTACCACTGAAAATAATACAAAAAACTGATACCACAGGGCATAAAAAACTAATATCCTGTTACACCTTCAACACAACAGTATAACAAAAATGATATCAAATTATGTTCAAAACTGGTACCCTACAAATGATTGCAAAAAACCAAACAACATATAACACAAACAATCAACTAAGAGCAATACAATATAGAGAATTGCAATTATAAATATAAAAAATTGTGCACATTTCCAATATACCTTATACTAGTATAGTTACACATCCAAATTTATTTGAATAAAATCTGAAAAATACTTATAAGCCCTAATACAAATCTAGAAATTCACATCATATTCGAAACTTGATAATTACGATTGTTATATCTATACTGTTTGCACACACCACATCTATTTTGTTATGTAAAAGAATGCAAATCTTCCTTTGTGTTTTGTAGAAGGTTTACCAGCTCCATGTTTATCCTTTGGCGGCTTAATGAATTCTTCATTGCTAGAATCAACAATAGGCTTATAATAGGTAGGAGCATGGTTCACAACATTAAAATAAGAAGATCGATAAGAATCTACAGTAAAATAGTGTTCAACAAAATCATAAACACATAATTTTGATCTATTAACACATTTTATAGCATGAACACAAGGAAATCCTGTCACTTTTCGTTGATTACAACTACAACTCCAATCCTTAAGACCAACACGATGAGAGAACACAGATTCACTTCAAAAAGGAATGCCAAGATATGTACATCACATCCAAAACCTTCTTCAACCAACTTTTTCAACCGACTTTCCATAGAAGGACATAAAATGCTATTCCATAATCGACTTCCCTCTCCCCTTTTAGTCATTTGTTCCAGAACTTTAATACGAATTCCATCTAAGTATGGTGTAATAAAAAATGCCTTTTCGTCTAAAATCTAACTATTAAAGATTTCAATCACATTAGAGTTATATTCACATATCATTTAGCCCGAAAAAACAAGTCAATCCATTTATCAAATGGTTTATCCTTTAAAAAATTTACATCCACAACACCACTGATTTCCAATAATCTAGAACATACAACTTCAAAATTTTAAAATTTTGAAGCTCCAGAACACGTCTTAAACAACTCAACAAGTGAGATGTTCGCTTTCCTTGACTTAACTACTGATAGCAAATTTGTTCCATATGAAGGTAACAATAACTATGAAATGCCTTAGAAAAAACCTCACGAATACTTGAAATTAAAATTTGATGATGATCCGATATAGAGACCAAATTATGACTGTCTTGAAGCATTTTTTTAAGTGACATAAAAACCATCTTCAATTGTCCACATTTTTAATAGAGACTATAACCATTGCCAAAGGAAAAAACATGCAAAAAACATTCCAAAATAAAAATCAAAACAGATGAAAATCAACAACCATATAACAAATTGATACCTAGAATACTGGAAACTGATAGCTAAGAAACGGAAACATTAAAATAATACAACAATTAACGACTGATACTCCATAAATTAAACATGTAAGCAGAAAATATCCAATGAGATGTAAAACTTACACTACCAAACAATGAAAATTGATACTGCCAGAGATATAAAGATGATACCTAAAAGCTGTAACTTAAAAACTGATACCATCAAACATTAAAAAACTACTACCTAAAAGTTAATACATAAAAACTGATGTTAGCATACATATAAAAATGACATCTAATGGTTGTAACCTAAAAATTGATGCCATCAAACAAACAAAAAACTGATACTTAAAAGCTAAAAAGTAAAATCTGATACTAGCACACCATAAATTGATTCCCACAATAACATTGAAACATAAAAATGATATTGTCAGACACTTAAAACTGATACTAATGAATTACCATAACAATTGAAAAATTAACAACATAATTTCAATTAGTAAACAATATCATGGCTTGATTTCCATTCTTGGTAGTACTTGAACTCATCAATACATTTGGACTCCCCTTTAAATGAGTAGCATCTAGAAATATCATAGCTCGATCATGCTTGAGCCCGAGAATACAAGCGCCTAGACTAACATAGATTCTCTCGAAGTGACTCGTAGAAGCATTAACTTTCATGTCAACATAAGTACCCAGATTATGATTTTTTAATGCCTCCAAATACCGACTCAAATCGTTATAAGATATGACATCATTACCGTGCAATTCTATTAAAGCAAATTTCTTTCCACAACGGGCAAAAGAGCAAGACAACTGAAGATTGTACCATCTATGAAAATCATCAGTGATATCTCTAGGTTTCTTATTTGTATGATCTCAAATTTCACCAGTTATCAAAGATTTAACAAATGAACAAGAAATGTAGGGTTATTCAAATTTCCTATACCATCGCCACAAAAATGCTTACTAATCAAATTCCAAATAAAAAACTTGTTAAGTTATCCAGACTCATAAGCTTTAAAAAAAAGACATCCACTTGAATATAAAGAGTAAACAACATTAATCCTAATAGAACTATTCTTCAAAAAAACGAAACTCATATCCCCTTTGAATTTGGTATGCCATTAAAAATTCTCTAAAATCATCAGTCCCTCCAAAACAAAAACCAATAAAATCAGAGATGAATAATCTAAAACATCTTTTCATCATGTCTTTTGAAGAACTTTTGTTATGCATAACAATATTTGAACACAAAGACCCACTAGACGATTAATGTATTGAAACCACTATTTCAAATCCCGCAAATATCGCCCGAGATCTCCTTCGAGATCTCGTTTTGGGCTCCTTCCGAAACAAAACAACAAATATCACTCTAAATCTCCTTTAGAATAAATTGCCGAGATATTGCAATATCGAACGATATATCGACCGAGACGAAATACTGGAATATCATCCGAGATCTTAGTTTTTTGGATAAAATTTAAATTTGTGCCTGAACCAGAACTATAATTAAAAAAACTCAAATATAGCCATATCAGTCTTTTGTTATTTTACATTTTTCATGTTAAATGACTATTTTGTATGTTTGTATATGTTCTACAATGCTTATGATTTTCATATTCGTCTTTTTACATACATGTTACTTATGAAATTATGTATTTTATGGTCTTATGCTGAATTTTTTAATGTTTGGGATCCTTTTAATATTTCCTGTCTAACAATATTCCTGTTTTAAGCATATTACGATTTAGAGTATGAATGATCTTTCGCAAAATAAAGAATAATAAAGTTATTTTGCATTTCAAGTTTAAGTTACTATGTTTTTGATAGCATTCATAAAAATCATTTTGTTAAAATATCATTTTTAACATATCATGTACCCCGAGATTGTTCCGATATGAACTTTTAGACCCGAAATGAAAATCCGAGATGAACTCCCGAGTTAGACTCATCTGGTTCGAGATCTCCCCCGGTACGAGAACGAGTCTATAAAATCCCCGAGACGAAACATGACTGATATCCGAGATTTAAAACCTGGATTGAAACATTGGATGAAAGTGAAATAGAACCATCATTGATATTTTCCAATTGAGAATTCTTCACCTTAACAGTAAAAGCAAAAAATGCACACTTCTTATGTAGTTGAAAACAAACTATACTTTGAGGATCAGAATCAGTGTCAACACTAAAAAAATTTGTTCTCAAGCACATATTTAATCTCAATGAATAAAGGAGTTAGTTGAGACCAATGCTGATATATTTTATTCTTTAAATCGTAAAATGTTCAATTCACAAACAATTGAGTGCTAAAAGATGAATCATTGAATATAAATACAACAAAAAGACTGTTAGCACCACTGCAAAAGAAAGTTAATAATTAAAAAAGCAATCAAAAAAACAAATACTTGAAGCTGATACCCACATTACACAGTTCTGATATCCACAGATATAAAATTGATACCTATAACAAACAACACCGATACTCACAAATATAAAATTGATACCCAAAAAGTGCTATCATATTAAATGGAAAAAATAATACATAACCAATATAAAAAGTTATTTATATCACAAATTGTTTGATTTCAAAAGAAGAGATTCCGTTAAAAGAATATGATGAATGCACCATATGAATTATATAATAACAGCAGTCCTAAAATTTAAAACAAGTATGAGTTAAATTAAATTGAAACACAACAACAACAACAACAAGAACAACAACAAAGCCATATATCCCAAACAAGTTGGGGTTGGCTAGATATGGAACCCAAAATTAAAATAAAATAAAATTAATAATGATGATAATATATATATATATATATATATATATATAAAGGGTTTAAAATAACCAATCAAATAAAAAGTCATTCGATAAAGGTTTTTTATAAATAATAATAATAATAATAATAAGTAAAAATGTTAAATAAAAGTGAAATAAAATCTAAAATAGTAATAAAAAGTAAAAAGGTTCAGTAAACGTGAAATAAAGTATTTAAAAAAAACCTATGGTTCTGGTACATGGATTGCCAATTTCCATGCGCTCCTATCAACTACCAGCTCTTCCGATAAACTCTAGTTACTTAAATCTCTCTTTATTATCTCCTCCCATGTCATTTTAGGTTGACCTCTACCTCTCTTTGGGCCTTCGGCGCGGCCTAAAATTCCAGCGCGTACAGGTGCATCGTATGGTCTACATTGGATATGTCCAAACCATCTCAGGCGGTATTGGACTAACTTCTCTTCAATAGGTGTAACTCCAAGTTTTTCCCGAATATCCTCATTTCTAATCCGATCTCGTCTGGTATGTCCACAGCTCCAACGCAGCATTCGCATCTCTACTATACTTATCTTCTGGACGTGTTTCCTCTTAGTAGGCCAACATTCTGCACCATATAACATTGCAGGCCTGATTGCTGTCTTATAGAACTTTCCTTTACGCTTCTGAGGAATCTTCCGATCACAGAGAATGTCAGATGCTAGTCGCCATTTCACCCATCCTGCTTGAATTCTAAAACTAACATCCTTATCAATCTCTCCATCAAACTGCAACATAGATCCTAAGCATCGAAACGATTCCTTCTTGGGTACTACTCTACCGGCCAGGGTAACATCTCCGTCATCTGACCTGACACTGCTAAACTCACACTTCATATACTCTGTTTTAGTTTTGCTAAGCCTGAAACCCTTTGATTCCAAGGTCTCCCTCCACAACTCCGGTTGTCGATTAACCCCTATTCTACTTTCATCAATCAGCACAACATCATCGGCAAGAGCATACACCAGGGAATCTCCCTTTGCATATCTTTTGTGATTTCATCCATCACTAATGCAAAAATATAGGGGCTCAAAGCCGAACCTTGATGTAACCCTATGTTAATTGGAAAGTCTCTGGTCTCACCATCGCATGCCCTAACACTAGTCACAACCCCCTCGTACATATCCTTAATAAGAGTAATATACTTTGATGGCACTCTCTTCCTTTCTAGCGCCCACCACTTAACCCTCCTCGGTACTCTGTCATAAGCTTTCTCCAGGTCAATAAAAAACATGTGGAGATCTTTCTTTTGCTCCCTGTATCTCTCCATAAGTTGCCTAACCAAGAAAATTGCCTCAGTGGTTGACCTTTCCGGCATAAAACCAAATTGATTCCTAGAGACACTTGTCAGCCTCCTCAAACGCTGCTCGCAAACTCTCTCCTAAAGCTTCATTGTATGACTCATAAGCTTAATTCCTCTATAGTTTGTGCAACTTTGAATATCTCCTTTATTCTTGAAGATTGGAACTAAAATGCTTCTCCTCCACTCATCTGGCATTTTGTTTGATTTGAAAATATTGTTGAACAACTTAGTTAGCCATTTTATCCCTGCATCTCCAAAGCATCTCCACACCTCAATAGGAATTTCATCAGGCCCTACCGACTTGCCTGATTTCATACGTTTCAACGCCCCCTTTACCTCAGCTTTTTGAAATCTTCGCACAAAATGTCTATTGGTGCTATCAGCTAAGTCTTCCAACTCGATCGAAGAGCTATCACTTTCTTCGTTGAAAAGCTTATCAAAGTATTCTCTCCACCTATTCTTTATCTCATCTTCCTTCACCAAAAGTCTATCATTCTCATCCTTAATGCATTTAACTTGATTGAAGTCCCTTGTCCTCCTCTCGTGTAGCCTAGCTATTCTGTAAACGTCTTTCTCACCCTCCTTTGTACTTAGCCTTTTATATAAATCTTCGTACGCTCGTCCCCTTGCTTCACTCACTACTCTCATTGTAGTCTTCTTTGCCACTTTGTACCTGTGCATGTTCTCTTCGCTTCTATGACGGTACATGCATTTGTAGCATTCCTTCTTCTCTTTGATAGCCTTTTGCACCTCGTCATTCCACCACCACGAATCCTTGGGTTCTCGCTTGCTTCCTCTTGTTATCTCAAATACCTCAGTGGCGACTCTCCGAATGCAAGTTGCCATCGCATTCCACATGATATTTGCTTCTCCTTCCACATTCCAAGCTCCTTCTCCCATCACTCTATCTTTAAACACCCATGAAGCATCTCCTTTGAGTTTCCACCATTTCGTCCTGCTAATCTTCGCTCTCTTATCCTTCACCACCCGAAGATGAAACACGCATACCAACAGCTGGTGTTGTGAGACAACACATTCTCCAGGTATGACTTTGCAATCAACACAATCTCGTTTACTATCTCTTCTAGTTAGGGCAAAGTCAATCTGGCTAGCCTGTTGGCCACTACTGAAGGTGATCAGATGTGATTGTCTCTTTCTAAAGAAGGTATTAGCAATCATGAGATCAAAAGAGAGAGCGAAATTCAAAATATCTTCACCCTCTTGGTTCCTACTGCCAAATCCAAAACCACCATGCACTCGCTCAAAACCCCCGCTAGATGAGCCAACATGGCCATTGAAGTCTCCTCCTATAAAAAGTTTCTTGCTACTATGCACATTCCTAACCATGACATCCAAATCTTCCCAGAACTTCCTTTTGGCTTCTTCACTTAGACCTACCTGTGGGGCATATGCGCTAATGACATTCAAAACTGCCTCGCCAACTACTAGCTTAACTAGGATGATCCTATCCCCTCGTCTTCTGACGTCAACCACATTGTTATGAAGGTTCTTGTCAATCAATATGCCTACCCCATTCTTGTTACGCACTTCTCCCGTATACCACAATTTGAAGCCAGTGTTCTCCACCTCCTTCGCCTTCTGACCCAACCATTTAGTCTCTTGAACGCACAAGATATTAACCCGTCTCCTAATCATAGTATCCACTATCTCCCTTAATTTTCGTGTTAAGGACCCTACATTCCAACTACCTAACCGAACCCTACTATCGTCGACTAGCTTCCTTTCCCCTCGCATCCGCCGAGAAAAATGCGAGGACCCTTGCTCACTTATCACTACACCGGGGCGTCGGTGTAGCACGCCACTAAGAGAATGTCGGCCCAACCCTTGCATATTTAACACCATATCCGAGCCTCGATATAACGCGTCGCTAAGTGGGTTACGCTCCAATGATATATCATAAGGTTCCATATCCATAAGAGTGGCAAAGTTTTTACGTTGGCTCGCCAAGCCTATCACAACCCTCCTCCTTTACCCTGGCTTGGGACAGGCTGCATAGAAAACTACACAGGCGGAGTTAAAATAAAAAACAACTAAAATAAAGCAAATTAAACACAATAATAAAATTTTCATTGAATCTAATATAAGAAAAAAAAAACAAAAAAAAATCTAAACAACATTAGAACCAAAGATCAAAAGAAACAATTCTTCAAGAAATTAAAATGAAAAACCTGCTGGGTTTGCCATAAAAGTCATTAATCATCGAATGAAACAAAACCATCTGATCGTAATATTTCAGACAAAATTAGAACGCTGATGACACATTAAAATAAAAATAAAAATTAAACTAATGAAGAAAAAACCTGATGCGTCATCGCAATCGATATTTTGAAGACAAATTGTAGATTGATTGTAGAGGAAGAAAAATTAATGTGCATGAGATTAAGGCTCTTTAAATATAATACCATCTTGTCCTTTTGATTAAATTTTTGATAGGTTGTACTTGGACTTAAAAAAGCCTTAAATTTTGTCCTTACCAGTATTTTTCTGTTAATTTTATTAATAAGTGTTACTGTTCGCACCATGAGAATTATTTTGTCCTTTTTTCGTTTTCAATCGACAACAAATTGTTGAACGTATTTTACCGCGTTCACTTGCTACCGTGTATAGAGGTGTTAATAGGACATGACATACGTTGTACGGTTCGGTCCGAAAGGGTAAAATGCCCGGTCTGTGTACAACAATTGTTGAACGTCTTTTGCCCGGTCTGTGTACAACAATTGTCGAACGTATTTTATTGTCAGAACATTACCCGTCCGTCGTCCGACTCGTACGAACAATGTCCAAGCCAATTCTTTGTCCGATCTGTATACGTCTGAATATCTTATAGGACAGGGCACGGACAATCCTCTATCCTATATGGTCCGTCTAATTAACATCCTTACAAATGTATCATCTTATTAAAGTTGAGCAAGCAGTTAAGCTTCGAGTAAAATATCAGTAAAATATCGGGGTGTTGTTATTGACACTCCAAATATTGTTAAGGGAGAGTCAAATTTTAAAAACAGTTCAATCGTAAAAAGAATGTTAGAGAGGTCATGTACTTCATTTTTTACGTTCTCTTTCTACCCTGGTAATAACATCAGTTACCATTCCAAATCTCAATCAATTTCAAATGCAAAAAAAAACTAAATCCCTAAATTATTTGCAAACAAAAAAAACGACTGTTTGCGGATAGATGATTTGTTTGATCAACTGGAAGGAGCAAGAGTGTTCTCCCAGTTAGACCTCGCGATAGGATTTCATCAGCTCCGAGTAGCAGATGAGAGTGTTCCGAAAACAGCATTTAGGACGCCGTCTGGATTCTATGAGTGGTTGGTCATGCCATTTGGGTTGACCAATGCACCAGCCTACTTTGTGGATATTATGAATCGAGTATTCAGAGATCAGTTGAATAAGTTTGTTCTTGTGTTCGTAGACGATATCCTTGTTTACTCGAGGACAGAGGAGGAACACAAGGGACACTTGAGGATGGTGATGGAGGTGTTAAGGAAACACCAATTGAAAGCGAAATTCTCTAAGTGTCACTTTTGGAGAAGGGAAGTGAGATTCTTGGGTCATGTTGTTTCAGAGAATGGTGTTGCCGTGGACCCTGCGAAGGTGGCTACGGTACAGGATTGGCCTACGCCCTAGAATGAAACAGATGTAAGAAGTTTCTTGGGGTTAGCTGGATATTATCGTAAGTTTATCCAGGACTTCTCCAAGATAGCAGCACCGTTGACTCAGTTGACAAAGAAGAATCAGGCCTTCGTCTGGGACGGAGTGTGTGAGAATGCATTCAAGAGTCTAAAAGAAAAGTTGACGCGTGCGCCAGTATTAGTCATTCCTAGAGGGAATGAAGAGATGACGGTATACACGGATGCTTGTGGTACCGGACTAGGTGCTGTATTGATGCAAGGAGGTAGGGTTGTAGCTTATGCTAGTCGGCAGCTAAAGCCGCATGAGAAGAAGTACCCTACCCATGATTTGGAATTGGCAGTGATCGTGTTCGCATTAAAGATGTGGAGACACTATCTCTTGGGAGAAATATTTGAGTTGTTTACCGATCATAAATCGTTAAAGTATCTCTTCTCTCAGAAAGATCTGAATCCCCATCAGCAGAGATGGTTAGAGTTCTTCGCTTCGTATGATTTTGATATCGCATACACACCTGGGAAAGGTAATGCGGTAGCCGATGCCTTGAGTAGGAGACATGCCAGTTTAGGGGCTATGTTTCTTGAATGGAAGCAACTGGAGTATATCGCGGGGTTTGATTTCAGACCAAAGTGCGAATTGGATCCAGAAATGCTAGCTAGTTTGACGGTCAGACCCACTTTGATAGAGCGGATTGGTTCCAGCCAGAAGGACGATCCTAATCTATTGGAAATCATCTCCAGGTTAGAGATGAATATCGACGGTGAGGAGATGAATTTGTATGGTCTTGATCGAGATGGATGGCTTAGAAAGAATGGAAGACTAGTTGTACCAAACGTGAATGGTTTGAGAGATGAAGTGCTTAGGGAATGTCATCACTCAAAACTGACTATACATCCCGGTGGTAATAAGATGTATCGAGACATGAAGCAGACTTACTACTGGGAAGGGATGAAAAGAGACGTTGGGAAGTTTATATCCAAATGCATGAATTTCCAGCTAGTTAAAGCCAAGCAAAAGAAGCCTAGTGGGTTGTTACAACCATTAGAAATTCCCGAATGGAAATGGGAGCAAGTCTCGATGGATTTCATCGATGGTTTACCGAGGACTAGATCGGGACATGATAGCATTTGAGTAATTGTGGATCGATTGACTAAGAGCGCAAGATTTATACCAGTCAAATCGACCAGAACGGCAACTAAGTTAGCAGAATTGTACATGAAGTGGGTAGTGAGATTTCATGGAGTACCCAAAAGCATTGTGAGTGACCGAGACCCGTTGTTCACTAGTGGGTTTTGGAAGAGCTTACAAGAGGCTCTAGGGTCAGGATTACATCTCAGTACTGCATATCATCCTCAGACCGACGGTCAGACGGAGAGGGTGAATCGTATATTGGAAGATCTCTTAAGAGCATGTATATTGGATTTTGGTGGATCATGGGATGACCATTTGCATCTAGTAGAGTTTGCATATAATAATAGCTACCAATCCAGTATCGGTATGGCTCCATATGAAGCTTTGTACGGAAGACCGTGCAACTCACCATCATGTTGGATAGAGACCGGCAAGAAGTTTATGCTTGGACTGGATGTGGTGAGGGAAACTTCGGATAAGATTAATACCATTCAACAACGAATGAAAGCTGCCCAAGATAGGCAGAAGAGTTATGCTGATAAGAGGAGAAGAGATTTAAAATTCTTCGTTGGTGACTTGGTGTTTGTCAAGATTTCTCCGTTGAAGAGCGTGATACGATTTGGCAGGAGAGGCAAGTTGGCACCAAGATTTGTTGGCCCATTCCCTGTTCTTGAACTAGTCGGGAATTTGGCCTATAGAGTTGACTTACCAGAGAAGATGGCGGGAGTTCACAACGTATTTCATGTTTCCCAACTAAGGAAGTTCGTACACGACGCAGATGTGACTATTTCACCTGATCAGTTAGAGGACTTCGAAGTAGAACCCGAGGCGGTTGGGAACCGCAAGCCGATTCGTATTGTCGAGCACGATACGAAGCAACTTCGAAGGAAGGCGGTGAAGCTAGTCAAGGTTCAGTGGGGCGAGAACGAGAATGATTGTACTTGGGAGATAGAGGAGAGCATTAGAAAGACGTATCCAGAACTCTTTGCCTGGTAAGATTTACCTTGTAATTTAGTTATTCCGCATGCTAGGATAGACTTGTCTTGCTTGTTTTGCATGTTTGATTGTTGTTTTATGGTTGATAGGCATGCAGGACCCTTTGTGTGTTTTGGTTAGGGAATTTCGGGGGCGAAATTTCTTAAGGGGGGGAGAATGTAACAACCCGCATTCTACGCATAGGAGGATCGTAGAATATTTATTTCTTTCCTATATGAAGTCGTATGGTCATGTAACTTTGGGAAACAACCATTAGAGCCATTTCCCATGTTCATGATTTTTGTTGATTTTTAAATGACCATTTTGCCCCTAGCTGATCTTGTTTTGGCCATAACTTTTGATTGGAAAGAAATTTTGACCTGAAACCACTTCCATTAGATTCGTTTGATGGTTTACCTTTCCGTAGAGTAGTCACATGTGAAAACGGACTTACCGTTTGGGAGATATGGCGGAAATAAGGTTTGGAAGGTGAAAAACTGCTTAACCGGGCCAAATAGGGTGATTAGTGAATGGGCCCATAACCCATTTCGGGATTAGGGTTATGGGGAGGCTGAAAGGAGTTAGAGAATCATTCCATTTCAGTTTTCTAGCCTCCACTTACCTCTTAGAAATCCTAAAAATGGCCTCCAACCTCTAAATCACCTCCAAATCATCTTCTAATCAAGGATTAAGCTTAGCAACATCAAATCAAGGGAGATCTACACCAAATCAACATTGGAGCTGCTGTTTAGCATCGGGATTCGCACCAAATCAGAGATTTACTTCAGATCTAAGTCTTATTTGTGGCTAAGGTGAGTGATTTGCATAGTTCCTCACTAATTATGGCTAATTAAGGGTAATTAGTGTTAATTAGCGAATTTAAACATGATAAAATTCTGGAAAAATATTTATAAAATTTGAAATGATGTTTTAGACCTCTGATATTAATTTGGGTTAATTTGGTTAAGTTTTGCTAATCACATCATTAGTTTCACCTAAACATGTTTAAGGGGAATTATGGGGTTTTGGGTATGTTTGATCCATTTTAACCTATCATTTTGTTGTTTTGATGTTTGTGGTTGATTCCCTATGTTGCTATGACTGTATGGTATGCTTTGTGATTGATTAGAATAGTTGGAATAGTCGAAAACGCCGTCGAGTGGCGTAAAACTGCTTGCTGGAAAAGTGCAGAAAATAGACCGATCCGGATCGGAACGGAGGGAGGACCCGATCCGCTCCCATACTTCATTCTTCGATCTATTCGTTCTTCTCGTGGCATGCATCGTCCAATCTGACCCGCCTGATGTTCTCCGACCCGATCCGCCATGGTACTCCGACCCGAACCAATGAACTACAACGAGGCTAGGAGACTAGGACCAGACCCGGGGTGATGAGAAGGAGCCGATCCGAACCATGGCAAATTGGAGGACACCGACCCGAACTGATGATGGCGACTGGACGTGGAGACCCGATCCGATCCGCTGAGGTGAAGATGACCCGATCCGATCCAGCGAAGGAGGAGCACTCCGATCCGAACCGAACTGATGGTTAAGAGGGGATCCGAACCGATCCGATGATGACCTATAACCCGAGATGCAAAGGTAGTCCAAATGGAAGTTAGAGCTCATGATCCAGTTGGGGACCAATGAGTTCACTTCATGGTTGGGCTTTGTTGCGGGACGTGTGCTAAGGAGTTGTCGACGTTCATAACTTCGATTCACCGCTGAAAATGGATGATGGGCTACTTATCAGTGCAGTAGAGTCATTATGACTCGAGGGGCAAGGTGATGGTAGCAAGACTACGTTATTAATGCAGTAGAGTCATTATGACTCGAGGTGCAAAGTGATGCGTAGTAAGACTATGAGCCAGTGCAGTGGGGTCATTGTGACTCCATGGGGCAGAGTGGACATGGTAAATGATTAGTGAGGCTATGAGCCAGTGCAGTGGGGTCATTGCGGCTCCATGGGGCAAAGTGGACATAGCAAAGGATTTGTGGCTATGTATCAGTGCAGTGAAGCCATTTATGACTTCATGGGGGCAAAGTGATCATAGCAAGGTATGTTGAGTGATCGAAGTGATGAATATCGTATGCTTTACGCACTAAGTGAGAGTTGTGAGGATGGATGCTATGTTTGATTGTTTGCCATCACTATGACATGCACACCCCCACCCCGTTATCTTTACACCATTTGAAATGGCACCTTAGAGTGTTGTACAGTATGTAGTGCTAACTCTTTGGTTGCAGGTTCAGGTATGTTTTAGTCTACCTGTTATTGTTCTGTTTAGATGCTTATCGCTCATACCAGGCTTTATGTCTGACCCAGAGTTTTATGTCTCCTCTTATTACTCTGGGTGCTCACACGAGCAGACTAGAGACAGGTTAGCTGGTGATGCGCGAGTAGCTGATTCGGAGGCGAGCAGGAGGCTTCCACGTATGATATATAGATATTCTCCCTGTGTCGTTGGTGGTCGCTACTTGGGTATTAGTAGCGTACCTCCTTTATCTTGCTTTTGCTTTTGAGACAGTTTGAAAAGTTGTAATGATGTTAACTTTGGATCATAAACTGTACTTGGATTTTCCGCTGCTATGTTAGTTATTTTCAGCTTATGCACTGTCTCATCTATTTTATGTCAAGTATGTTGTTATTATATTTTGTTCCATGCGCTGTGAGACATTTTACAGGTTCCTTGTTAGTTCATTTCCTTCTTCCCTTTTCTTCTGACGATCCGTCCCGTGCTAACTGGAAATGCGTACAGCGCACTTTTGAAGTAAATGTCGGTTGGTGCGGGGCGGGCCGTCGCAAATGCAGTTTTACTCGAGGAAATTATCTAATTTTTTAACCAATAGTATACAATGTTTTTAAATTGGTGAGAATGACAAAACTTAGGCAAAAGTGGAATGCGGGGTCATTCCCATTTTCACTTCTATCCTACAACTTGTCTTTCTTCCCAACTTTAAAGCTTATCATAATTTTGACTAAAATTTTTGCTAACTTTGTCCTTCTTTCTATTTTCCATGCTCCATTAATATTCCGTATAATTTTTTTAATTAACAACTAAAAAAAGAATTATTGTAAAGAAAACTAGTTTGATAAAATAAACTTTATCTGTTAAGGGGTGCTCTCTGCTTTGCCTTAACAATTTTTTTTTTTTTTTTTCCTTTTTAAATCGACATCCTTTAACAATACTTTGGAGTGTCAACAGCAAGAACATTGCTAGGAATGCGGACTCCAAAACCGGCCAAAAAACCTGAAATAGTGTAAATCACGAAATTCAGCGGGGCTAAAATGTTAAATGACTGTGAATCCCTTCGAAACTGCTGTTCCTTCCGCACTTTTGCACTAAAGGAAACCGGGCCTCGCATTTTCGCAATAACAATCCCAAAATATCGCCGTTTTCAAGAAGTAAATAATCAGGATTCAGGAGTGAAAAATAGCTTTTCCTGCCTCTCTTTTAACGAGCAGAGAAACGCGAGCGGGAAGCGGGAAGCGGGAAGCGGGAGCGATGAAAGGAACGAAGAAAAGAGCTGCCCATTTTCTGAAATCAGATTCGCCATATTCTGCTGCGGGGCTTGTATAGTGCCCTTCGCAACCCACTTAATCTTTGAGGAAACAAGTGGGGCATCTCAGCAAAGTTAGGTTGATATAGAATTTGCTTTTGATGGTGAGATTTTGTTTTTCATCTTCTACATTTTACAATCCAAAACCCTAGATCAGTATAACCCTTTTATGATTCTATAGCGCCACTACCAGTTCCCAAATGCAGCATGGTAAGGCATCTTGTTCGTCGCGTAATCATCGCCATCAAGCTAGACCAGTAAAATTCGACTTCTACTCGCTGAACTCGTCGTTGTCAGGCTTGCCGACGGATATACTTCTGATGTTTTGTTAACGTTGATTATTGGATGACACTACAAATTGGCAAATTCTATTTCAACCCAGCAATTTGCTGAGTAGCCCCCCAGTTTTATAAAAAAATTCAAGGACGAAACTACTCCTTTTCAGTTATTTTTTTTCTTCTGTTTTCAGACTACCTCGTAGTGCCTCTACGTGGTTTTGTAGCGAACCTCGTAGGGGAACTGCGTGGTAAGTAATTATACCACGTAGAGGCTCTACGTGGTATAATTAATTACCACGAAGTGGCCCTACGAGGTTCACTATAAAACCACGTAGAGGCACTACGAGGAAGGGTATTATTGGTTTTTTTTTTTTAAATAAGAGGGGGGCTACTCAGCAAAATGATGGGTTTACTCGATTTTAATGCACTTTGGGGGGCTACTCAGCAATTAGCTGGGTTGAAATAGAATTTGCCCTACAAATTATCAAAAAAGGGAAATAATTATTGATTTTGTGTCACTATCAGTTCATTCATGGTATTTTTTATTTTTAAAAAATTCTGATCTGGAGCTACTCCAGTAAAAATGATTTTTTTTTTTTTTTTGGGTTAATTAGCAGAAGCTACTTGTTATGTATTTATAATGCTAAAACATTATGGTTTAGTAGCTTATGATCAGTACAGCTTTGGTATTTAAAATGCACTGTCCATTGGGGGAAGTTTTTCATGTTTTAGTGGGTGGAAAGTGTACATAAATTTTAATGCATTGTTCTTTCTTATATTTACAGGAATCATTTGGCATGAAACCCTTTGATGATTTTCCACAAACCGGGCTACTGTTTGGTGGCACTCTGTTAAATACGACCACAACTGTTTTGCATGGTACACATTTTATCACATATATATATGTATTATATGTGTGTGTGTGTGTGTGTGTATATATATATACACATATATATACATATACATATACATATACATATATATATATATATATATATATATATATATATATATATATATATATATATATATATATATATGGGAGTGGCTATTTATACACAAAAATTGGACACAAATTAGGAAACACAAAATCTCAGTCATTCAATTAATTTGTTCTTATATGAATACATGTATATGTGTGTCTGTACATGAATGTATATGTATATAAAGCTTTTTAATGCATACATATATAACTTGCCTTGTAAACCATATTTGACAAAAAGAAAAGGTGTATGATGCATTCTTTCATTCCATTTCTAGCCAGGGGAAGCTTCATGTTGGCTCTTAATTGTAAACTTTCCTTTCTGCCCCGCTTCCCCCCTATGTTGGTTGTATGCAATTGATTTTTTAATTTTCCTATCAAAATCATGCATAAGCAATAAAAGTACCTCTAACATCGATGGTGTTTAATGATGCCTCAATATTTCTAAGACCTGGTTGAACAGATTAAGCATTAGCTGTTCCCTTTTTTATTATAAAAAAAGAAAAAGAAAAACGATTCAGCCTACATAGTTTTAGCGGAGTAGTGACTTGAGAATGCATGGTTTGTTTTATTCAGTCCGTAATATTTGAACACATTTCCACGATTGGAACCGTGAGGTTTACCTTTCCTCAAATGGCTTTGAATTTTGAAATGCAGACTATAATGTCATGGATTTATGATTCTTTATTTTCTATGATTTGTTATCCTAAGTTGCTTTACGCCTTTATCAAATTTTTAGTACAATACATGATTAATGATCTAAAATTTTAGAATCATGTATGTATAGGTTTGTACCAGTATTTTTGTATATTTATGAATGGAAACTAAGATAGCTTATCCAACAATTAAGCTCTATTAGGAGATGTGACTGGATTGTCCTTTAGCTTTGCCTGTCTTCTAAAATTAATTGTACTGAATTTGTTAAAATGTTTGCAATGCACAACTAATACCCAACAGATCCGTTTGGTAATCTAGTGTTATCAAACCCCCATCAAGTTGTTGTATTTTTAAGTTGAGTATGTATTGCTTCCTTACATTTTTATTTGCCATTTACACTTTTTATTTTATTGATTTAATGTTAATGTTATTTCTGTTTCTTATATCCTATGCAGATATACAGACTGCGAATATTTCTGAGAGCTTTATCAGCAAGCTCAGCTATAGCAAATCAAATGGCTTACCGCATGCAGGACCTATTCATGCATATAAAACAGATGAAAAGGAGCTGGTAACCACATTTACCTTAAGCTCAAAGTGTTATTTACTCATATGGTTTATATTTATACTGCTATTTATAAGGTCAAAGGAGTCTTACATATGCTCCAAGGGTTTTCAAGTTCTATATTTATCTGGGATCGGTGCATGGAAAAGTTTCAACTAAAGAGTGAGATATATGCGCTGCATTTATCGCAGTCAAGTTTAAATGGGATCATGAACCAGTTTGCCTTTGGTGGATCATGTTTGAAAAAAGTGGAAATTTTTGTAAAGAAAGTGGATATGTCAGAGCAACGAGTTCCAACATTGATGGCCTTCAACAATTCTGTTAGATCGTGGCTTAAGGTATACGCTTTTAGTGTATATATAATATTATATGATAATATTGATATTATTTTGTTACATATATTACTCATTTTGCATAGAGGCTGCGGAATATTTGTTTGAACGAGGAAGTAAAATTCGTACGGTTGGGCGCTGAGAACTCCATCACGTTACTGGGATTAAACAATTCTTTATCAAGGTAAAGCCCTATTTTCTGGTCGGATTATTCTATTACTCCGGTGTGAGTTCTTTTGAAGTCAGTCGTTACTACATGTATACAAGTTGTATTTTCGCCATTGTTATTAAAAATATCCTATATCTTACTATATGAAATTCACTTCAAATCGAATCTCTCTCTTTATAATTCAATCTACATTTTGATTCACATTCAGTTAAAACCACAACTGAAAATTCACTTAATCTATAATGATACCAAAATACTAACTTGCATAGTTTCATCCACAATTTAAATTTGTTTTTCCAGATGGAATAAAGATGGAAGAAGCGAGAATATTGAAATTTAGGTTTATATGTAAAAGTTTTAACATTAATATCAATTTCAAAACATATAAATCTTAAAGCATGGGTCTTTTAATTCTTCAATTGATGAGTTAAATCCTATTCTGATCTTGAAATTTGAAATTTATAATTCACGATGTGAATCTCATTTTGATACCATTGTATCATTGCTTCTTTGCTTTGTTATACAGAGACAAAAAGATATTGCTTAATTTATAGCTGCTAAATCCGTAAGCATGCCTATAGTAGGATAAGTTTGAAACTACTGTTTGGATGGGGGTAGAGGGAGTAACACTTATTGTATGAAATTTTCATTTACTTCTTAGCCCACCATGTACACCCATGTCCAGCTGGGTATCTCCAGTCTGTATGCCTTCAGCTCTCTGATGTATGCAAATACAGTTGAACATGATATCTGCTTTTCAGATATTTACTGCATATATGTGTTATCTGTTGTGAAGACTGCCATTCTTCATTTGATGTGAAAGGGTATGTGATTTTTATTAATCCATGCTATCTGCCGTGGTTTTGCCAATCACATTACAGAAATGAAATATAGTTTAATTTCTGTACTTAAATATACAAAATATGTTCTGTTTCCACCAACTTCAATTTTTAATCTGAAAAGCTTTTTGATGTCAATTCTTTTTTTGTAGCATTTTGTCCGGAGCAGAACTTCTATTACAAATGGTACATGGGGCATGTCCAAGTGTTTATTTTGATTTAGAGCCTTCTTTTTGTCCCAGTGAAACAGCAATTCATATCCTTGATTATCTTTTCCAAAAACTGAACGATGTTTGTCTTGTGCATGGTGGAGAGGTTGCTAAATGGTCACATTTCATGTGTATGTGTGCCTAATTTTTGAACATCACTTACTAATTTGTTCTACACCACAGGAAGAAGCATATCATATGCTACTTGCTGTTTTCACTGAAAGTCTGCTTCCTTACATTGAAGGGCTTGACTCTTGGCTATATGATGGGATTCTTGATGATCCATATGATGAGGTCAAACTTTATGCTACATTTTATTATCCTTCTGGGAAAATTTCATCTTAGTTGTTTATTTGTCTTATAAGTTCATATTAATATTTAGTGAGAGAAGTAGCTGTAACGGGCATATTTTATTCTGGCAGTGCATCATTTCAAGATATTGGAAGTGCAATGATTTCCTAAGTAAAGCTGCTGAACCTTAAAATGTTTCTTTACAATTGAGTCGATCCTTTTCACTGTTTGCTCTACAAACTTTGTTTATTGAACGCAAATTTTTGTAACATGCTTCCTTTTGACCATTTATCAGTTAACACCACATGTTTAATAACTTTCTGCACAAGGAGTGTAACTCATGTTTGTTCAGCTTCCATCTGAGACTGGTTGGACCTTAATTTATTCCACTCATGAATAATCTAAAATTTGTTGATGTTACTTATGTAGATGTTCTTTTACTCCAATACCACTGTCTCCGTTGACCAACCATCATTTTGGGAGACAAGTTATCTTCCTAGACAGTCTACTAAGCAAGCTAATAAGCTTCACGTTGCTAAAGGTTCTAAAGAGAAGGATACAAATGAAACGAATGTCATAATTTGTCCTGTATTCCTAATGGAAATGTCAAAAGCAATTATATCTGCTGGAAAGTCTCTACAATTGATTCAACATGTTCAAGGTGATAGTGTTTATGATCACAAGCACAATTTGAGCTGTAAACATTCTGAAGTAGCAGATTCTGGTTCTCATTATGATGAAACAAAACATGCTCGAGAAATGGGAATATTAACATTGTCGGATGTTTATCTGCTGTCTTTGGTTGGTTTAGTAGGAGATGGGGATCATATTTATGAGCAAATCTTGTTGAGCATCAGTGATTGTTCGCCAGGTTCATCTATCAACAATAAAACTTGGTTCAAGTTCTTGACTAGTGTAATATCAGAAAAGCAAAAGCTAGTAAATGGCAATAACAGTATTGGTTCTTTCTCCCCTATAAATCCTGTAATCACTGTATGCAAAGAGTTTCTTCAAACGAATAAAGTTACATGGAATGATCTCAACATTTCTAGCAATTTCAAGCTTCCCCCATTAAATGATGAAGAACTGCGCACTGCTGTATTTGGTGAAACTTCGAATGTATCTGACATCAGAAATCCAATCTCTAAACTGAGCAGAACAGATTATACATTAGGGTTTCAGTATGATGATTTTGGGCATCTTCGTAAGGAGAACGACTCAAAGATCTTGGAAACTTTATTCCCATTTCCAACTCTTCTACCTTGTTTCCAGGTTTGACTATGGCGAATTATTTTTGTGATTAGCTTCCAGAAAGTTTTGCTTCTTATGGGGTTGAGCATCAGCAGTCTTTCTACCTTATGATAGGGATGTTTAAATGCAACTTCATTTGAACTGGCACTGCTTAACCCTGGGAGTATGGGGAATCCTCTGCTTACCCATTTTATCATATACAAATGAATATACCCCTTAATATCTATCTTATTTTACATATACCATCTTCCCCATTCTTTTTTTTTCTTGTATCGCCTTCCGTTTTTATCTAATGTTTAAATCCACAACCAATGCATTTGTTCCCTCATTTTATTTCTCTTTGTATGTGGTAAAAAAAACTAATACATTAATTTGTACTTGATAATACTAGTCTATAGATTTTACCTTTTTAAAACTCTTAGGAACTATTGTCTGAGTTGGATGACACCTTAATGATTTGAGGTTATATGTTAAGGGAGAGATTAATCATTGTAGATGAAATCATGAAAATAAGGACAATTAGGATGATGTACGCAAACAAAAACCAAATGCAATATATATTGACATAAATGTGAACATGGTACAGGAGGATATTCCTATGTCAGAACTTCTCCCATTCCAAAGAAGTTCTACACTTGCATCGAGAATTCTTCGATGGTTACAAAGCACCAACTCAGTAGATATGCTTCAACCTGCTGTTCTTATTAATGAATGCCTAGCCACCTATGTAAAGAGACAGGTTTTTACCGATTTGTATTTTCAGTATCACTTCTGCGTCTTTAAGGGCATTCAGCATGTTACACTTGGTGTTTACCAATCCATATCATAACATTGCTTTTTAAGGTTCACGTTATTGTTCAACTTTATCCATGCGTGAACCCCCGATGGGGATCATAAAAAGTGAAAATAATAATAAAAAACAGAAGCGCTAAAATTTGTAGTATTATTACATGACTTGATATGGAAGTTTTGATGCCTTCATGCAGTTAAGCATATATCATGTACTTCTAAACAATTTATGGCATTTCCTTCCAGGTAGATCGCATAGGAAAACATATTCTACTGAAACTTATGAATGAGTGGAGATTAATGGATGAACTCGGTGTATTGCGTGCCATATATTTGCTTGGTTCAGGTGCTATTTCTGTTGTAAACATATTCTTCTGCAAACCAGAAAAGGACGATGTTCTCATCAATTATATATCATGCGTATTCTTAGGTGACTTGCTTCAGCAATTCTTGATGGTTCTTTATGACAAGATGGATAGAGGAGATTCGTGGGGTGATGATTTTGAGCTTAACACACTTTTACAGGTATGCTACTGTTTGTATATCATCTACTTTGTGAGAAGGGAAGGAAAATTTGTTTCATAATATTGCAGGAAGTCTCCTAGCTTTCATTTCACGGTACATGATGGTAGAACAATCCTATACTCCTGGCTGTTTAACTTGAATCGTTTTTGCTTCTCATATTTAACACAAGGGCTTAAAATAAAACTGATTTCTTATATTTTCTAATATATTTGTACTCATCAAAGTGTGGCAATGTGGGGCGTTCAAGGTGGATTTTCCATTACTTAGTAAAAAACAGTTTTGTCTCTTGTGGGACAAAAGTGACGAATCCTGCAATTTGACCAAATTTATTCTGCATTTTAAGGTATTTTGACGTCTGCAGGAGTCAATAAGATATTCTGCAGATGGTACGCTTCTTTCTACTCCAGATCGGTTGGTTGTATCCATAACAAAAGCGGACGATGATTTGGAGGAAACTACATCTAGCAAAGTTGCAGTTTCTACAAAAAACAAAGGATTAGGCCAGTCATTTGGCATTGATGCCTTTGATATGCTACATTTCTCTTACAAAGTATGTGGTTTTATGATGAGCAGTTAATATATTTCAATAGCATTGTGTTTTTTAATTGTAACTTTATCTAATAGGTATCATGGCCTCTTGATCTTATTGCTAACGCAGAGGCTATTAAAAAGTACAACCAGGTGTTGTCATGTTTGCACATGATTATTATTTTTCTCGTATACACTTGTCGTTTTGTTTTTTCTAATATTTTTATTTTATTTTATTTGTAGGTCATGGCATTTCTATTGAAAGTTAAGCGTGCAAAATTTGTCCTTGATAAAACTAGGAGATGGATGTGGAAGGTGCTTGTGCTTTTAGTTTCCAAGGATTAAAATTTGTGATTTTCTTTTCAGAAAACACTTCACCCACCTTGTTAAAATCTACCATGGAGCCCTTTGTTGGGATCCTTGTTGCAGAAAAAAGTGCGAGATACAATTAAATTAAAGAAAAAGTGTTTTTGCGGTGGCTCACAGAAGTTGCACACTAATCACTGCATGCCCATAGCACTAAAAAATGTGGTATAAATACATGATTAATAATATTATGCTTCATTCTTCATAAACAAAGAAGAAGCCTGGAACAATAAAAGCGTAGCTTTATGCAATTAACTCTGCAGCAAAATACATGGCAACCAGATATGACCATGGCAACCTTATGAAATTTGATAACTAAATTAGCATCATGTATTGCATTTTTATTTAAAAAAGAAAAAGGGAACTGCATTTTGCTGCTAAACTCTTGGAAGTATGCACTGAATCAACAACACATAATCTGGGTAATGGAGTTGAACAAGTTGACAACTGACTCTAAATCTTGCCATGTGTATGTTGCGTATCTGAAGCAAATATGCTACCCTGGGGCTTAATGTTGCTTTTCATCCACCATGCATTTATTTTGAAGTTTGAACTATCAAGTGTGTGTAGTTGATTTGCTGTATTTTATATGATAAGTTTTAGATATTAGCAAAAAACAATGTTGAATTGTTCAAAAGTTCCTGGTTCACTTTTTGGTTTTCTGGTGTTGATTAGAATAGAGTGGATATGCCTTTTTTTTTCTTTTTCCTAGCAGTAGTTCGTGGTCCAAACTCTTTTAATCTCCTGGAAGAAGTTAAGTGCTTGCTTCAGTTAAACAATGCTATAGATCTAGGTATCTTATATCATAGAATCGTTAAGCTGCTTTTTTTTTATGCAGGGAAGAAAGGACGCAACATACAACTATAAGCATCACCTACTTGTTCAGCAGAAACTACTCCATTTTGTCGATGCATTTCATCAGTATGTCATGGATAGGGTAAACACCGTTCTTCTGCATGACAATACATTCAACACAACCGTAAATAAGAACCGCATAGCTACTATACTAGCTTGGATGTTTTTCTGCCAAATATACTTCCTAAAATATATAATAGTTGTCAACAATATCTTTTGACCAACTTCTTCACCACTTACAATTTTAGAAAAAAACTGAAGTTGATAGACCATATTGCTATGTGGCTGGCAAGTAATAGATACGTTATGCAGGTTTATCACAGTGCATGGAGTGAGCTATGCATGGGTATGGCTTCTGCATGCTCGCTTGATGAAGTCATAGAAGTTCATGATGCCTACCTTTTATCTATTCAACGCCAGTGCTTTGTTGCTCCAGATAAACTGGTTGGGTTCTATCTTTTGTATACCAAATGAATTATTTATGTCACAAATAATTAAGTTGCGTTTGTTAAGATAGTCTAATTTCTGTTTATAGTTGGATTCATTTGTGAGTGAAGCAGATTTTACCAGCTTCAAGTTCTAACAGGACTTGATATGATAATTTACTTGCTCTGTTATGAATATTTTTGATCTGTTCGATATTAGAAAAACAAACATAGAATTGGCCATTTTAGACATTACTACCATGTTGCTTAGATATTATTATTTTTTCACCATAGTTTCTTAGCTTAAAGTTCTTCTAATTCTATCTACTTGCACAGAATTTATACTGCTTTAATATTTTTGAGGAATTTTCTCCTGTGACTTGAGTCTGACAGCGTATGACTAATCTGGCAGTGGGCTCTAATAGCAAGTAGGGTGAAGAATATTATCGGACTGGTGCTTGATTTCTACACCATAGAGCAGACACTTGTCAGCGGTGGAACAACTCCAGCTATCAAAGCAAGATGTGAAAGTGAAATGGAGCGAATCGAGAAGCAGTTTGATGATTGCATTGCGTTTCTTCTTAGAGTAACTACTAATTATCCATCTCTTATACGTTGTTTTAGTTGTTATTAGCACCCATTATGTCATTCACGCTGGCTGGCAAGTTGGTGAATTCATGTCATCTATGAATTAAACTGAAGTTTCAAGGACACTTCATCTGAATACTTTGTTCCATAAAACGGTGCATCTTTAAATTTACAAATATATTACGATTTGTTTTGACTTGTACGCAGATCTTGTCTTTCAAGCTTAATGTCGGCCATTTTCCTCATTTGGCGGATTTGGTGACCAAAATCAATTACAACCACTTCTACATGTCAGACAGTGGAAATTTGATAACAGTTCCCAGATTTGAAGGTAATACTGCAGCTCGGTCTGTGAAGACTGTAACATCTAAAGTATCAGAATGAACCTTGTTCAACATTCCTAAGAAAATTTGTAAATCATATACAACACTAATTCGGGTAGTGAAGAGTGGGGTTTTCGTTCATTTGGAATGTTAAGTTCATTTGCATGTTACACGATTTATAAGTTTCCTTGTAACTTTTTGTTGTATAGTTGATAACTTGATATGTTAACATATTGGTCATTGTGATGATGTTATCATTGCTTAAATTCTGAGTATTTCTGTTCGTTCTGTCCTGTTCATTAATGGATGTCAAGTTGGGTTGTTCGTGTTTGCAACTTGGACGCGTTTTCTTCAAGACAGTTTTGAAATTGGAAGGAAAAATGGACTCTATATGTATCACAAGGTCCTACCATACTTGCAAGACGGTACGTAAACAAGCCAACTGATGTGTGTTTTTTTCCCCCTCAGCAGCTAGTTTGTTCTATAAGAAGCAAGTATTTTTGAAGATTAAAACGTTCAATTCTTGAAGTGTAATTTACTTCAAGGTAATAAGTTTTAAGGACTACTGAATAAAATTTACAGAAAAAAAGATAAACTCATTTGTCTTTTTAAGTTATACAGAAAAAGAATAATTTCTTTTATCTTTATTTATTATTTATGCATAACTGAAAATGATAAATTATTTTATTTTTTTCTTATAAAATTTCCTTAAAAATAATTTTTCAGGAGTGTTGCCCTTAAAACCTATTATCTTGAGTAAATAAGCCCTTTAATTGAAAATCCTCATTCCAATATGTATGTTACAGGTTTGTTTGTTGTTTTCTTTTCACAATAGCACAAAAACTGCTAAAACCTGAAAGTTGGGGACTCATATGGTTTCCCATTAAAATCTTGAGGAACAACCTTATTGAAACAAGAAGCCTAAAATTAATATATAAAATTTGACCTTGTCTCAACATCAAAAGCCAGAAAGCGGGTAGAACACAAAATTTTATACAATTGATAGACGTTCAGCTAGGTCCAAGTTTGGAAGGCATTTGGTCTGTATCCATACAATTTTCATTTTGAACAATAAATAATGTATGAAATGATGTCCGTTTGATTATCTTTTTGATGTTTTTCTACCGTTCGAACATCGTACGTCTACTATCAGACTTGTACGAATAATGTCCAAACTTAAATTTTGTTCAATCGATGTTTGTTCAAATTAATTATAAGGCAAAGTTATGACATACTCCGTCTGGTCTGATCCGACATGTTTACACCTCTGAGCAAGCTACCAACTTTCGACAACCTTTCAACGTTGCTTCTTCCAGTGGCCGATGCTTCCACTTAACTAATACTTCAATGATTGATCTCTCAGCAGTTTTGGTTAGACGACGTGTGCGGGTCATTTTCAGTCCAGCTATTATCCATGGTGTCATGGTAGGTAAATCATTCTGAATAATGGTGTTTCTTCACCAAATAGCACTTTTGTTGCTTTAGGCACAAAAGAAGGAAGAGTATGCGGTGGTCTAACATAGAGTGCTTCAAACAAAGTTGATTGAATAGGCAGTTAGAAATATGATAAATATGCAACTATGTTAACTGATATGTTATCTTCCTGCATATGGACTTAGCCGTGTATTGTTAGTGGGCTGCAGGTCCATTATCTAAAATTGATGTATATATAACACATACCTGTCTGCATTAAAGATTCCTTCGATTCAATACACCATTTTTCTTTGTTCTACAAACACTTTTCAATATCTCATCTCCTCTCTGATTATAAAATCATTTCAATACAACTTATAGTGGTTCTCGCACATTCTTTACATGATATCAGAGCAAAATGGAAGCTTAACAGTGGATTAACTTATTCCAGTTGAATTTTGTCTTGAGTATAAAGCTTCAACCCATCAGAGTAATATCGACACTTAGGTTGCCTCTCATCATAGATTCTTCCCTTCATTTGAGAGTTGTTGAACCAGATAGACCAATTCAGTGCCTCACCAAATCATCAGATTGGTTGCATCTAAATTAGCTGATAAGATTTGGTTGAAAACAATCAAGAAATCAAGCAAATCAAAATCAATTACACATGAATCTGTCTAGAAATTCAAGAAAATTTCCTTACAAGCATCTCATCAGTCTTTGCAACATTATCTGAATGTGTTTCTTACCTGAATTCTGAATTGCTCTCTGTTATCACTGAAATCGACTTCCTGGCCATCTTGAACACCATTCTCAACCTTCCTCCAACTGTTGATCATATTCTCTCTTAGATCAGATCAAGATTTCATTTTCCTTTTCTCGATGGCAAGAGATACTGTCTCATCCACTGTACAAGACCTAAATGCAACAAATCAACAAATAGAAACACATAATGAACATTTGGTAAAAACAATAGTTAACCCACAAAGTCAATTTATCACAGTTAAACTAGAGGAAGACAATTATCTCCTATGGAAATTGCATGTAGAAACTGCAATTCAAGGCTATGGCCTAGAAGAATTCATTTATGGTACTTTGTCCATTCCACCAAAATTCACAGTTGATCAAGACAGTAGAGTCGTCAGCAATGAGGAACACGCAAAATACAACAGACAAGTCAGGTTTATAAGTTCTTAGGTGTTCTCATTTATCAGTTCAAAGCTCTACCTCAAGTAATTGTATGCAAAAAAGCTAATAACATATGGGCAGCAGTTGAAAAAAATTCAATTCTCAATCTGCTGCCAAAATAATATAGTACAGAAACAGTTACAAAATGTAAGAAAGGAAAATTCATCCACAAGGGGTTACCTTGCATTGGTCAAGACAATGTGTGATACACTCGAGGTTGCTGGTCAAAAGGTAGCAGAGCATGAACAAATTCTTACTATTTTGTACGGTCTAAATGATGATTATGAGGCAGTAATGGCTGTAATATCATCTCAAAAAGTTATGTGTTCAATAGAAGATGTGTACTCAATACTTCTTGCATATGAAGCAAGAAAAGAAACCAAAAGAGTACACGAACCTGGCCTATCAATTAATTTTGCTGCAAGCAATAGAGACAAAGGACAATACAACAGAGGAGGCAACTCTAACAGATCAAGGGGAAGAGGTAGATACAACAACTCAAGACCAAAATGTCAAATATGCGAGAAAGTAGGACACACAACTGTCAAATGCTATTTTAGATTCAGCCGAAACTACTCAAATCAAAGTATAAGCAATCAAAGGAACCGTAATGCTAATGTTGCAAAAATACACAACGACCAGAATAGCTAGACTGAAAGCAGTGAAAACAATAACTCAAAAGCAAATAAGACAACAAATCAAGATACTATTAAGATGTGAGATGATATCCTGACTCAGGGGTAACAAATCATCTAACCAACAATTTGGATAACCTAAATCTTGGGCATATAGACTACAAAGGTAACCAGAGTGTATGCATGGGCAATGACAAGCATATTAACATTACTCATATAGGTAAGGGTACTATCACTAGCACAAGAAAACTACTATAAAACAATTTACTCAGAGTACCCAAAATTAAAAAGAACCTTATGAGTGTGTCTCAATTTGCCTATGAGAATAGCGTATATTTTGAATTTTACCCTAAGTACTGTTTAGTACGAGACATACTCACTAAGGATATTCTTTTGCAGGGTAAAGAAACCCAGGGATTGTACATGTTTAATCATGCAAACTGCCACAACGTTGTTAAGAGACTAAAGAACTGCAATCTTGTTGAACGTACAACAATGGAAAGGAATTGATGTACTTAATGTGTGACACAATAAACTTGGACATCCAATCTTTACTGTTGTAAAACAAGTACTCAATAGCAACGATATTGCATTTGTTGACACTCATGTGCACTATTTGTACTTATTGTCAAATAGGAAAGAGTCATAAGCTACCATTTCTAAATTCTTCCACTAACTATGGTAAACCATTGGAAATGATAACTACTGACATATGGGGACCAACCCTAATACACACTGACTATGGATACAAATATTACTTATCATTTGTGGATGCATGCACAAGATATACTGGATATATTTCTTAAAGTCCAAAGATGAAACCCATAAAAATGTTATTCAGTTTATACACCTTGTAGAAAAACAGATTGGGTCTTGGGTAAAGATAATACAATCTGATGGTGGGGGCGAATATAAACCCTTGTTAAGTTCCTTTCATGAGAAAGGAATAAATCATAGACCACATCTCCATACACATCAGAAAAAAACGCCATTGTTGAAAGAAAACATAGGCACATAGTTGAAATTGGTTTAACACTATTAGCAAAAGCATCTATGCCTCTGAAATTTTTGTCTGATTCATTCAACACAACAATATTTTTGATAAATACATTACCAATTGAAATGTTGAATAAGTCAGCCCATATGAAAAATTGTATACTGTTAACCAGACTACAACTATTTAAGAACTTTTGGATGTGTATGCTACCTATATTTAAGACCATACAATAAACATAAACTATAGTTTAGATCAAAACCATGAACATTCATTGGGTATGCTATTCATCAGAAAGGTTATAAAAGTTTAGATGAAAATGGGATGATCTTTGTAAGCAGACATGTAGTATTCAATTAAAGTATGTTTCCATCCAAACTTGAAAACATTAGAACCATAAACAAGGTATATAACACAAGGGAATATACTATGCAAGTACCTTTGTTCACAGATGTTACAAGTGCAGGCGTGTATAAAAGAAGAAGAACCAACAGTCCAAAATCAAGTGAAATAAGATCTAGATCAGAAAGCTCAACAGAAATACTCAATAACACACCTGCAAGAGAATCAAATCAAGATCAACACAATGATGAAGACAATGCAAGTAGTCAAGAAGAGCAGGTAGAAAGCAATGTACAAGAAGAATGTAATAACCCGGAAATCCGAGCCAATTTTAAAAATTTTATTTTGGCAATTTTAGTGAATTTTGATTATTTAAAATGAATATTTTAAATAAAAACGACGAGAAATTTATTTGAAAAGAATTAGAACGTATATATTTATATAGATTGTTGTAACGGCTGGAAATTTCCGACTCCTCGGGAGTCGAAATTCCGAGACGTTAGTGAAAGAAAGTAGAGGGTGAGGAAGAAAAGATAGAACTAATAGAATAGAAGAAGAAGAAGAACATCAGAATCATCAGAGTAACACGAATCTCACAGCGGAACGAATAACATATAATATATAACATAACTTTGAAGTAAACAGTTATATATATACAATAGCACTTATCAGAGTACAACACTTACAACACAGCGGAAATAACTATAGCTATAAAATCTTGCAGCCTCCTGCTCCAAGCTCTCCAAGTATATCTGTAAATCCCGACTACTTGACTGCCCGTACAAATTTAGGCACCCAAGAGTTTAGGGAAAACAACAAAGTAAACTCCGGGTCAGTCATGGGACTGGTATGAGTAAAATAGTTTAAAACAATTGAACAGGTATATGATATCTCATAAGACCACGCCGTGAATACGGAACGGGTTTTTCCTTGTGAGTATCTAAACAACTTTGACAAGCAATATCATTGTGATATTATAATAATGTCTAAGTACAAATAGGTATCAATCTAGCAGAAACGCTTGCATCTCACGTTCTACATACATAGTATAAAATCATAAACCGCAGGGCGCTTATTTGAAGATTGGATTCCAACAGACAAGGTATGGGAGCACCTTCTGAATAGTGTACTCTAGAGGTGATACACTCAGGTTCAACAAGAACGTCTTGCAACCCGGCCACACATGACCGCTCACTCATTTAGCTTGAGTGTCGCGAATATATTGCCACCACGGTTGTAGGCCATCAAACCGTCATTCGAAGATACAGAATCAAAAAGAAGTATAAATATGAATATTCTCTAGATCGGTGACAATACACCCTGCTTGGGGATGACCCAACTAGCCATGCTGCCTAGCCCAACTTTTGTTACTTCCTGGTGTGAGGCTAGAAGCTACGTCTATCTTCAGAACATCTGATCATCATTCACTTTGAATGCCACATTGTCTTACCCGCCAAATCACAAATTGACTTATCCAAAAATAACACGGGTATACAGCTAAGAGAAACGAATTCCTCCGCCACCAAACGTGAATACGTTTGAACAGATCAACTTACGCGATCCATTGGATATACTCTGTCAGACCTTCTTCCATATACGTTGTCCGGGGACTGGACAAATCGAAGGCACTATTCAGTATATCCATCTTAGTCACTGTTATCTAAGACTTATACAACAGCCCTTGCACTTTACTCCGTCTTCAATTTATCTTTGGCAGATATTGCTCGCAACGCTTATGCCAATACAGAGTGGTTCTTTGGATAATAATCCAACCGGTCTCTCCATATTAACAACGTTAAAATGGTAAAAACTTTGATAGTCTGTGATTCAACTATCAAACGAAAACATGTCGGTGCACAAACAACGATCTTATTTCCAAATGGAAATTCGATCGATCAATCATCACATGTTCATATTTCCTTATTTCATATATTTAGAAAATATATGTTATTAATCATTGGAAAACATTTCCATAGCTTATTTTCACATCACTATTATTTTGCAACTATCAGTCCCTAACTGTAACTAGTATGAGAACAATTCTCTAAGTATCAATACGGAAGGTCGAAACCAACATTAGATCGTCACTTAGAAAACCGTTCAACTTACCCTCTCCAGTCAGTTTCTGAATTTGCTTAACTCTGTTTCTTAAATTCTTATCATGAAAACATTTCATTTTCTATGTTTAGAAAACATATCTGACTATATTTGGAAAACGTTTCCAAAACTCATTTACGGATTTCCAATGAACGTTGTATAAAACATCGTTACGCTTAATCCATTAATCGCTTATTACTTAGCTTTATTCCTAATCAACCTTTTAGATCGAACCACAACTATTCCTTTGTCAATTCTGAAGTAAATCAAGTTGGGGTATAATTACCTCGCAGACCTTAATTGAACAACGTCCTTTACTGTGAAATAGATGAAGCTCATCACTCACTTTTTACAATCATCTGTTTTATGCAAATTCTCGGATTCAGGTTACGAATCCACTTCTTATATGACAACGTTTGATTATAACTATAACGTTATAATTCCTACTTCTGCAATGTCTAACCTAAATTATAACTTTATCTCCTAACTCGAATAATTTAACAGACACCTAATTTCTAAATCAATAACTAAATCTTAATTTAAACCCTGGAAAGTAAATAGTACTTTCCCGAATTCGCTATAATTGAATTCGACGTATAACTCTTTTTCGAGTAATCTCTATTTGATTAACTCTTCTTCGAATAACTCATATTCGAAATCTCTCTCTTTCGAATAAACAATATTCGATCTCTTTCTTTCGAATATGCTATATTCGAAAACCTCCTTTCGATTTACTAATCGATAACTCCTTTCGATCAAACTAAAATCGATAACTCCTTTAACTCTATTCGAATAACTAATATTCGGCTAACTCCTTTGGATCGACTCATTTGATTAACTCCTTCGAATAACTAATTCGAATAACTTACCTTCGAATAACCAATATTCGATTTACTCTAACTCGATTAACTTAATTCTAATCGATTTACTCCATTTCGATTCAACTTAATTCAAATCGATTAACTTAACTCAAATTGATTAACTCCTTTCGAATAACTAAATTCGATTTAACTCTAATTGAATAACTAATATTCAATTAACTCTTACGTGTTTAACTCTATTTGAATAAGTAATTCGAATCACTCTATTGTGTTTAACTCTATTCAAATATCACATTCGAATAACTCATTTCGAATAACTAAATTCGATTAACTCTTTTAACTTTACTCGAATAACTATATTCGAATTACACCCTCTTTCGAATAACTATATTCGATTAACTCTTCGACTAACTCCTTTGGATTAACTAACTTCGAATAACTCCTTTGGATTAACTAACTTCGAATAACTCCTTCGGATTAACTCTTCGAATGAATAATATTCGATAACTCTTCTCAAATGAATAACATTTGATTTTCTCCACTCGAATAAACTATATTCGATAACTCTTCTCAAATGAATAACATTTGATTTCTCCACTCGAATAAACTATATTCGATTACTCTTCTCACATGAATAACATTTGATTTCTCCACTCGAATAAACTATATTCGATAACTCTTCTCAAATGAATAACATTTGATTTCTCCACTCGAATAAACTATATTCGATAACTCTTCTCAAATGAATAACATTTGATTTCTCCACTCGAATAAACTATATTCGATTACTCTTCTCACATGAATAACATTTGATTTCTCCACTCGAATAAACTATATTCGATAACTCTTCTCAAATGAATAACATTTGATTTCTCCACTCGAATAAACTATATTCGATTACTCTTCTCTCGAATACCCTATATTCGATAACTCTACTTCGGATATGTGATATTCGACAACTCTACTCGATTAACTCTACTTGGATAACTCTAACTGATCCACTCTGACTGGTCAACTTTAACTGGTCAACTCTAACTGGTCAACTCTAACTGATCAACTCAAACTGGTTAACTCGTCTCGATTAACTGAACTAATCCACTTAGTTTAACTTAGCTAATTCACGTTGATTAACTCTAACCGGTTTACTTAGTTTAACTCAACTAATTTACTTCGATTCACCACTTAGTTAACTTAACTAATTCACATCGATTAATCCTTTAGTTTAACTTACTAATTCACATCGATTAATCCTTTAGTTTAACTTAACTAATTCACATCGATTAATCGTTTAGTTTAACTTAACAAATTCACTTTGATTCACCGCTTAGTTTAACTTAACTAATTTACTTTGGTTAACCACTTAGTTTAACTTAACTAATTCACTTTGATTAACCACTTAGTTTAACTTAACTAATTCACTTCGTTTAGCTCAACCAATTCACTTGGTTAACTCGACCAATTCACTTGGTTAACTCCTATTTATTTAACAAATAAATATCTTCTTTAGTTTAATTCTATTCATTTAATCTCTAAATAAATACCCTTTATAATATTCTATTTATTTAATCTCTAAATAAATATCCTTTATATTTGTTCTAACGAATATAATTCCTTTATATTTTGACTAACAAATATATCCTCTTATATTCGATTAACATATATATTCCCTTATATTGATTTACAAATAAAACTCTTTTATATTTGTTTTACCAACTATATTCCTTAATATTCAAAAATCCTTTTTCTTATATATATATATATATAATCCCTTGATTTTATATAAATAAACTATTTTCAAAATATACTTCGAAAACCCCTCTCCTACAGTTTGGTATTTCTCATGGTATTTAACACACCATATAACAACGATAAATATCGTCCCACCACACATAATTACACAGATTATATACATCACATTATATATCACAAATAAAAATCACAGTAAAATAACTGTTGAGGAATCCAGTTGGATTCCTCCAACCTGTTTCCCTGCACCACAGATGTTAGACAATACAACAACATCGATTTCACTTCACTGTGAAATATTCTGATAGCAGAATCAACATATGACTATTTAACGGTTTATATATATACGTAAATATATATATAAAATCTCTACTAACTGACTAGCAGTTCAATCAAACAGTCAACACACGGTCAAACAGTCAAACAGATAATATTTTAACAGTTCTAAGAATACTACGTGAAAATAGAACTGTTTAGAGTTTGTGAGATTTACTCACCTTTGCACATTAACCGTTAAATAACGATTTGCGTCGGTACACCGGATCAGATGTTATGATTTCCAACGAGCTTCCAATGATTTTGAACCAGTTCCAATCCACCCGGTTGCCTTCATCCTTCTCGAACTGCTCCTCTTCCTCGATCCTATGTTATTTACGATATCACTTGAACTCGCAAACACACGGACCCATCGTGGGATCACTGCGCCTCCTCATGATACCAGGACGCCGCCATGATCATACCTAAACACAGCTGCACTTTCTTTGTATTCGCCGTGTGAAGGAAATAGCGAATAATCATGTGCCCCTAAAACAAACAGTGGGAAAGTATCCCCTTTAAACTTCACTTCAGTACACCCATTATATTTGTTCACCATGCCGTGTTAATAGACAGACATCATTTTGTTTTTCATCATTTCTGAATACTTTGAAATCCACGTTCATTAACTCACTTGCCACTGAAAACAAAACCTGCGCCCAAATTTCATCCCGTTAATGTGTTCACATATACACAGTGTGCTTTGCGCCCTTGTACTTGAAGCTTTTCCCACGCATGCATGAAAGTCCTGATTCTGTGTAGCTTTAGCAAATACACACAGCAAAAGCACCCATCCTTCCCAAATAAAAACGTCCTCTACTATTCATGCCTTCTCCCCCTCATGCAGAACCCGCATACACCGATCACCACATCAACAAACCACCTCCTCTTCTTTCCAGTACACAATCGCAAGTGCCTTGCTATACCCATAAGCTTCCCACTCCATCCGTTCTAGCATGCTCCCACTTGTAATAGTAGTTCTCCCACTCTCATAAAAAAGACGTGAATGCCTCTTGTGCAAACCATGCACTGATACGCCTTACGTTGAAGACCCCCTGCTCCCACTATTTCATGCTCCAGTATACCGAATGCCACTTCTAAAATGACATACAACCAAACTTCATGCACCCCTATTTTATCTTTTCTTCCCGTCCAACTCTCACTATTCCGACAACACTAGTCGCCCTCCGATCTGCTTGACAACATCGCGTCGCCCACCTCCAGGGTACAGCTGCCGTAGGTAGTGACACATGTATCCATCATTTCCTTCCAAACCTCTCCACTACCACCTTCCCGACACAACAATCATGCCTACGCCACTTATTTAGCTGTCGGCATCCTCATTCTTCAACCTCGTCGAGCCTTAGGCTCTCACGTAAGCCGGACAGAGACTGGAAGTGGTTCAAGCTCAATAGTGAAGATTGGATGTTAATGCGCGTATGTGTGAAGCCTTTAAGAACTTCAATGGATCGAACGGTCCATGATTTTATTGAGAAAATTGGTTTTATATAAAATTTCCTGAAGGAAAAGATAATGGTGACTTTTGATTTCGTTTAATTTGATTTTGTAGGGAATTTTGTTGATCGGTTTTCTTTGTTTGAAGAGAGAATGACGGCGCTTTTTAGTTTTGACTGTGGAAAGGTTTTTGATTAGGTTTAAAGGGGATAAGGGTATTTTATAGTGTCAAAATAGCTAGATATTTGTTAAGAGATATTTTGCTTTAGTTTTCTGGTACCATTTCATTTCCTAGTGCTTAGTTATTTATGAATTTGCTACGTGGTCTATGTGAACACCACGGGTTTGTGTGGTTGAGAAAGGGTGGTGGCGTGGCCTGTTCTTGGTCGTGGAATTTAGGAAGGGATATTTATAGTGAATGGGATAGATATGTTATTGTAATTATTTTATGTTTATAAAGTTTATCAACACTTGATAGAGGATTTCCTTCCTTTACAAACTATTGTCGACAGAAGTAAATGTACCGTTGTAATCAGCTCGGTGCTACGATCCCAAAAATGTAATAATACCGGTAGGTGGACTCATATTTTGAAACTTCGAAATGTTGATTTCCGGGTGCGAAATACTTCAAATAAAAAGTCGCTTATTTAATTAATTAAAAATTACCATAAAATTTTAAAAATTAAATTATCGTTATGTCTCTAAAGAACCTTGTCTAGATTCAAACCCGATCTCTAGTTATATTGAAAAACCCTTTTATAACGTAAATAAAGCGTCGCAAATTATAAAGGAATTCTACAGCGACTTTTCTGAAATTTGATTTGGACATAACTCAAAATCTACACGACGAAATCTCGATTTTTCTCTTCCACTAGAAAGATATACTCCACCAGCTCCACACGTTTCTTGTTTCACAAAAATCCGATTTAAAATGAATCATGTACATTCAGTTGAAGTTCAAATCGCCAAATTGCGAACTGCCGCGACGTTTTCAGGTTCGTTTTAATTATAATTATAAATTATAAGTTCGAACGTTTTACTTTAAGTTATCGATATCGCCAAATCGATATATAAATAATTAAATAAATAAATTATTCGACAGCTAACAAAACGCGCCATTACAGACTTCCCCCCTTAAAATAATTTCGTCCTCGAAATTGCTAAGCTAGGAAAATGCTACCAACTTTACTAACTAGATTCAAATATCTTTTAGTTTACTTCTCAGCTCCAGTTTCAACTAAACAATTTAATATCGACTGAAATATTTATTCTTCCGACTAATTAAAATTTTCAATTAAATTATTAATTCATTCTGGCTAACTGAATTTCCATAAATCATGAGAATGTTCTAACGCCTGAAATTTTCGAAAAATTTCGCCAGCACCTCCTTTGTACTGGTCAATATCTCAAACCACAACTCGCCGCTCTAGGTCTCCTTCAATCCAAAAGGAAATTAAAATAGCCAAGCGGCTTGCCAATTCGACTCATAAAATCCAAACTCATATATGATATAAACTTGTACCTTTTTGTCGGGCATTTAACTCTATCCCTTTCATCTGCTACCACTTCAGCATATACCAATGTTATCCATTCCAATTGATCTCCAATCAGTTCATATCCTCAAATCCAAATTGAATTTCATTCGAACTCTAATATCAAATTCCAAATTATTGACTTATCAATTTGGTTCCATTCTAGATTATCTCTAATCCAATTCAATTTTATTTAACTCGGTTCAAGTTAAATTTCAATTTATTTTTACCATCTCATTTTATTTAACTTCATTAGTTAAATTTTAATTCCAGAACTTAAGTACCTGGGTTTCTTTCAAATCAATTTGAAATCATAATGCCAATTCAAAACCTTTGAATTTCTAAACAACTTGTTTTCTCAAAACAATTCAAAAACAAAACCTTTGGTAGTAATCCGTCACTTAGAACTCGAAAATGAACACTGATGATGTCTAGATTCATCATCAGAATCTATTTTCCAGCTGTCGAAGTGAGTTCAATACTATATCGTTTTAAATTTGAAAAACATTTTCAAATCTCCCAGGAACTTAAAATTTCCTTATTTTAAATTCCAAATTCTGATTTTAAATTCATATTTAATTCCAACTATTTCATATATTACATTCATATGAATTTTGATTGGTCATTTATAACCATTTCACCCTTTTATAATCTTATTCGATTATAATAACAACCAACACAATCAATATACTATAAAAATTTCAAGATATATATTTCTTCTATAAACAAATATATTTTGGGGAAAATTATTTCATTTACCCACTTTCAAAACATACCATGTCGGTTCATCGTATTCGAGTGTTTAGTAACCCTTATCGATACAGTGGATCAACTAATCGACCAGAATTCATAAGCCACTCAACCAATGAGTCTCCACAATATAAAACCATTTTATATTGAATAACAAATACGCGCTCATATATATACACTCAACTCAATCTAGGATATTACTAATCCCATCTCAATCGAGTTATGCCACAGAGCCAAGGTAATCACTTAACCTCGCTCTGATACCAACTGTAACGGCTGGAAATTTCCGACTCCTCGAGAGTCGGAAATTCCGAGACGTTAGTGAAAGAAAGTAGAGGGTGAGGAAGAAAAGATAGAACTAATAGAATAGAAGAAGAAGAAGAACATCAGAATCATCAGAGTAACACGAATCTCACAGCGGAACGAATAACATATAATATATAACATAACTTTGAAGTAAACAGTTATATATATACAATAGCACTTATCAGACTACAACACTTACAACACAGCGGAAATAACTATAGCTATAAAATCTTGCAGCCTCCTGCTCCAAGCTCTCCAAGTATATCTGTAAATACCGACTACTTGACTGCCCGTACAAATTTAGGCACCCAAGAGTTTAGGGAAAACAACAAAGTAAACTCCGGGTCAGTTATGGGACTGGTATGAGTAAAACAGTTTAAAACAATTGAACAGGTATATGATATCTCATAAGACCACGCCGTGAATACGGAACGGGTTTTTCCTTTTGAGTATCTAAACAACTTTGACAAGCAATATCATTGTGATATTATAATAATGTCTAAGTACAAATAGGTATCAATCTAGCAGAAACGCTTGCATCTCACGTTCTACATACATAGTATAAAATCATAAACCGCAGGGCGCTTATTTGAAGATTGGATTCCAACATACAAGGTATGGGAGCACCTTCTGAATAGTGTACTCTAGAGGTGATACACTCAGGTTCAACAAGAACGTCTTGCAACCCGGCCACACATGACCGCTCACTCATTTAGCTTGAGTGTCGCGAATATATTGCCACCACGGTTGTAGGCCATCAAACCGTCATCCGAAGATACAAAATCAAAAAGAAGTATAAATATGAATATTCTCTAGATCGGTGACAATACACCCTGCTTGGGGATGACCCAACTAGCCATGCTGCCTAGCCCAACTTTTGTTACTTCCTGGTGTGAGGCTAGAAGCTACGTCTATCTTCAGAACATCTGATCATCATTCACTTTGAATGCCACATTGTCATACCCGCCAAATCACAAATTGACTTATCCAAAAATAACACGGGTATACAGCTAAGAGAAACGAATTCCTCCGCCACCAAACGTGAATACGTTTGAACAGATCAACTTACGCGATCCATTGGATATACTCTGTCAGACCTTCTTCCATATACGTTGTCCGAGGACTGGACAAACCGAAGGCACTATTCAGTATATCCATCTTAGTCACTGTTATCTAAGACTTATACAACAGCCCTTGCACTTTACTCCGTCTTCAATTTATCTTTGGCAGATATTGCTCGCAACGCTTATGCCAATACAGAGTGGTTCTTTGGATAATAATCCAACCGGTCTCTCCATATTAACAACGTTAAAATGGTAAAAACTTTGATAGTCTGTGATTCAACTATCAAATGAAAACATGTCGGTGCACAAACAACGATCTTATTTCCAAATGGAAATTCGATCGATCAATCATCACATGTTCATATTTCCTTATTTCATATATTTAGAAAATATATGTTATTAATCATTGGAAAACATTTCCATAGCTTATTTTCACATCACTATTATTTCGCAACTATCAGTCCCTAACTGTAACTAGTATGAGAACAATTCTCTAAGTATCAATACGGAAGGTCGAAACCAACATCAGATCGTCACTTAGAAAACCGTTCAACTTACCCTCTCCAGTCAGTTTCTGAATTTGCTTAACTCTGTTTCTTAAATTCTTATCATGAAAACATTTCATTTTCTATGTTTAGAAAACATATCTGACTATATTTGGAAAACGTTTCCAAAACTCATTTACGGATTTCCAATGAACGTTGTATAAAACATCGTTACGCTTAATCCATTAATCGCTTATTACTTAGTTTTATTCCTAATCAACCTTTTAGATCGAACCACAACTATTCCTTTGTCAATTCTAAAGTAAATCAAGTTGGGGTATAATTACCTCGCAGACCTTAATTGAACAACGTCCTTTACTGTGAAATAGATGAAGCTCATCACTCACTTTTTACAATCATCTGTTTTATGCAAATTCTCGGATTCAGGTTACGAATCCACTTCTTATATGACAACGTTTGATTATAACTATAACGTTATAATTCCTACTTCTGCAATGTCTAACCTAAATTATAACTTTATCTCCTAACTCGAATAATTTAACAGACACCTAATTTCTAAATCAATAACTAAATCTTGATTTAAACCCTGGAAAGTAAATAGTACTTTCCCGAATTCGCTATAATTGAATTCGACGTATAACTCTCTTTCGAGTAATCTCTATTTGATTAACTCTTCTTCGAATAACTCATATTCGAAATCTCTCTCTTTCGAATAAACAATATTCGATCTCTTTCTTTCGAATATGCTATATTCGAAAATCTCCTTTCGATTTACTAATCGATAACTCCTTTCGATCAAACTAAAATCGATAACTCCTTTAACTCTATTCGAATAACTAATATTCGGCTAACTCCTTTGGATCGACTCATTTGATTAACTCCTTCGAATAACTAATTCGAATAACTTACCTTCGAATAACCAATATTCGATTTACTCTAACTCGATTAACTTAATTCTAATCGATTTACTCCATTTCGATTCAACTTAATTCAAATCGATTAACTTAACTCAAATTGATTAACTCCTTTCGAATAACCAATACTTCTTGCATATGAAGCAAGAAAAGAAACCAAAAGAGTACACGAACCTGGCCTATCAATTAATTTTGCTGCAAGCAATAGAGACAAAGGACAATACAACAAAGGAGGCAACTCTAACAGATCAAGGGGAAGAGGTAGATACAACAACTCAAGACCAAAATGTCAAATATGCGAGAAAGTAGGACACACAACTGTCAAATGCTATTTTAGATTCAGCCGAAACTACTCAAATCAAAGTATAAGCAATCAAAGGAACCGTAATGCTAATGTTGCAAAAATACACAACGACCAGAATAGCTAGACTGAAAGCAGTGAAAACAATAACTCAAAAGCAAATAAGACAACAAATCAAGATACTATTAAGATGTGAGATGATATCCTGACTCAGGGGTAACAAATCATCTAACCAACAATTTGGATAACCTAAATCTTGGGCATATAGACTACAAAGGTAACCAGAGTGTATGCATGGGCAATGGCAAGCATATTAACATTACTCATATAGGTAAGGGTACTATCACTAGCACAAGAAAACTACTATAAAACAATTTACTCAGAGTACCCAAAATTAAAAAGAACCTTATGAGTGTGTCTCAATTTGCCTATGAGAATAGCGTATATTTTGAATTTTACCCTAAGTACTGTTTAGTACGAGACATACTCACTAAGGATATTCTTTTGCAGGGTAAAGAAACCCAGGGATTGTACATGTTTAATCATGCAAACTGCCACAACACTGTTAAGAGACTAAAGAACTGCAATCTTGTTGAACGTACAACAATGGAAAGGAATTGATGTACTTAATGTGTGACACAATAAACTTGGACATCCAATCTTTACTGTTGTAAAACAAGTACTCAATAGCAACGATATTGCATTTGTTGACACTCATGTGCACTATTTGTACTTATTGTCAAATAGGAAAGAGTCATAAGCTACCATTTCCAAATTCTTCCACTAACTATGGTAAACCATTGGAAATGATAACTACTGACATATGGGGACCAACCCTAATACACACTGACTATGGATACAAATATTACTTATCATTTGTGGATGCATGCACAAGATATACTTGGATATATTTCTTAAAGTCCAAAGATGAAACCCATAAAAATGTTATTCAGTTTATACACCTTGTAGAAAAACAGATTGGGTCTTGGGTAAAGATAATACAATCTGATGGTGGGGGCGAATATAAACCCTTGTTAAGTTCCTTTCATGAGAAAGGAATAAATCATAGACCACATCTCCATACACATCAGAAAAAAACGCCATTGTTGAAAGAAAACATAGGCACATAGTTGAAATTGGTTTAACACTATTAGCAAAAGCATCTATGCCTCTGAAATTTTTGCCTGATTCATTCAACACAACAATATTTTTGATAAATACATTACCAATTGAAATGTTGAATAAGTCAGCCCATATGAAAAATTGTATACTGTTAACCAGACTACAACTATTTAAGAACTTTTGGATGTGTATGCTACCTATATTTAAGACCATACAATAAACATAAACTATAGTTTAGATCAAAACCATGAACATTCATTGGGTATGCTATCATCAGAAAGGTTATAAAAGTTTAGATGAAAATGGGAAGATCTTTGTAAGCAGACATGTATTATTCAATTAAAGTATGTTTCCATCCAAACTTGAAAACATTAGAACCATAAACAAGGTATATAACACAAGGGAATATACTATGCAAGTACCTTTGTTCACAGATGTTACAAGTGCAGGTGTGTATAAAAGAAGAAGAACCAACAGTCCAAAATCAAGTGAAACAAGATCTGGATCAGAAAGCTCAACTGAAATACTCATTAACACACCTGCAAGAGAATCAAATCAAGATCAACACAATGATGAAGACAATGCAAGTAGTCAAGAAGAGCAGGTAGAAAGCAATGTACAAGAAGAATGTAATAACCCGGAAATCCGAGCCAATTTTAAAATTTTTATTTTGGCAATTTTAGTGAATTTTGATTATTTAAAATGAATATTTTAAATAAAAACGACGAGAAATTTATTTGAAAAGAATTAGAACGTATATATTTATATAGATTGTCGTTATAATATAAATAATTATTTATAATTATAAAAGGAATTGAAAATGGCGCGGTAGTTCGATAATTCGATTTCAAAATTCAAATGAATGTATAGGATTCAAAATAAACCGGATTTTAGTGAAACCAAAAATATTAGAATCTATTTGAGAATATCTTTCCAACGAATCCGAAAAATCGAAATTTCATAGCGGGGATAAAAAGTTATGTCCAGTTGAAAATTCAAAATAGTTGCTATGGAATTCTGGCCCTTAAAAATGGAAATTTTGCAAACGACCTCGGTTTTCGACGAAACCACTTTTGTTGGATCCGCGATGTCAAGTTATTGCTAGATTCCAAAATTCGTAATTTTTCGAATCAATATGTGAGCTTGGCAAAGGAAAACGTGTTTTGGCAGTTTCAGTCAATTTTAATCGACTGGAAAATGGCCATTTTTCAAACGGTCTCAGAATTTGACAATTATTTTTGTTAGGACCATATCGTCAATACGAAGCTAGAAAATATTTTTCGGGAATTTTTAGAGTCTGTATGTGGCCCCGGTAAATGGAAATGTGCGTTCAAATTCAATATATAGAGTTATATTTTGATTTTGACGAAAACTGATCGAAACGATCGAATCAACTAACGATACATATCCCATTGTGTTCAGAATGGGGGTAATTAGCAATGGACGACAGGCGGTGGGTTCGATTTCGAGGTCAAAATAAAAAGGTACCTTTTTGAAATAATTAAATAATTAATTAATATAAATAATTTTCTATATCAACCCCCTTCATCTCCCGTTCATCTTTCAAAATCAAAATTAAAGAAATAAAAAAAACAAAATAAAAAGGGGAACCCGCGATTCACCGCCGCCGCATCTGGAAGCCCGCCACCACCGTGATGCCGCGCCACCAACCATCAACGCCCCCTTCGACCTCCACCTGCCGTCGCCCCCCTCTTCTTCCTCCCCTTCCGCTCATCTCCTTCCCCCCCTTTCTACTGTAAACCACCCCAAACACCCCCAATGCCATAAACCCAGCCGCCGCCAGTCTTTGGGAGCCCCGCCTCTGGCCATCCGCCACCATCCCCGACTCCCCAACCACCGAGCGTGCCCCGTTGCTTCCTTCTCCGATGATGGCCATTTCAGCCTCCGACGCGAAGCCTGTGTGGCTCGAAAATGGATTCAAACACCACGGCTCAGAGGAAAAGGAGTAATCCCTCTTAACACAGCGATTAAGGGCAATTCCCTTTTATTTCTACCATATTCATTGTTTTAAAATATATTCGGCATTGTGAAAAATCTGGTCTTTAAATGATTTTGAGTTAAAAATATGATCTTTATCATACAAGTGGTGTTATAGAAAGTTTGGATTTTTAAGCGAGGAAAGATGAGATTTTTTATCTAAAAAGATTTGATATTTATTTCTAATAAAAATTTGATTTTTATATTATAGATAGATTATAAAAATATGATTTTTATATAGTATAGATAATAAAGATATGATTTTTATATCATAGGAAGAATAAAAAATATGATTTTTATTTATGTAGAGTAATAAAAATATAATTTTTATTATATTACTAGCAAGATAAAAATATAATTTTTATCATGGAAGTAGCGTTATAAAGGAGTGATATTTACATATGTGGAAGCGATAAAAAATATAATTTTTATTATGAAGTCAGCGTGATAAAAATATGATCTTTATTATATGAACAGCGGTGTAAAAATAGAATTTTTATCTATATAGTAGCGATGTAAAAATGTGTTTTTTATATACATAACAACAATATAAAAATGTGATTTTTATATATGTAGTGGCTAAGGACAATGAAATTGACAAAAGGCGACCACGACGAAGATCTCTACATATGAAGAGTCGTGGTGTATTGGTTTAGCTAGCCGGTGAGAACTCCTCACTTTTAATTTATTTCTAGTTTGAAATATATACTAGGATGCAGACGGTGTTTAGTAGCACCCGACACCCGTCGTCCACAAACCATGGACGACTTGTTTGCTTGATTGTTGTGTTGTGAAATTTGATTGTGTGATGGTGAATGAAATAAAATATTATATAGTGGAAAATACTTTATGGTTAAAAATTTGATTTTTAACATGTATATAAAATAAATGGAAATAAACAAATCAGGCGATTCGTTTATGTACACTGATGTAACGACCCGGAAAATCTGAACCAATTTAAAATTTTTAAATTGGCTAAAATAATGGATTTTAAATATTTAAAATAAATATTTTAAATAGTAGCGATGAAAAGTGAGTTTGAATCGACATTTGAAAACGAATATAATTAATTATAATTATAAACAAGGCCTGAAATGGCGCTGCAGTTTCAAAAATTGAATTCAAACTTTATCGGACTGTACCGGGTGCAAAACAAAACGGATTTGAGTGAAACCAAAAATATTTAAATCTGTTAGTGAATACCTTTCTAACGAATCTGAAAAATCGAATTTTCATAGCGGAAAGCAAAAGTTATGGCCAAATGAATTTTCTTATCTGATACAAGGAGATATGACCATTCCAGAATATCATAAGAAATTCAACGAACTTTCTCACTTTGCTCCCCATCTAATTCAGGATAAGAAGAGAAAGAATTTGAGATTTATCAACGGGCTTCAAAGGATATACCAGAATAAAGTAATGGGGCATGTGAAGCTTCCTTTTTCAGAAATGATATATATGGCTTATCAGTATGAAGATCTCCATAAGAAAGGCATGTTGCGCGACGAAGAGGAAGTCAGTTCTAGCAATAGAAATGAGTCTGAAACTGATCGTCCTGAGGCCAGTACAATGTCTGAGGTTAGTAAGAAGCCCAAAGTCAATTGAAAAAGGGCCAGATCTGAAAAAGAACCAGCAACGACTGCTGTATGCGGTAACTGCAATAAGCAAGGACATCTCTCGATAAGTTGCCGATCTCTAAAGAAACCAAAAAGGGATGAATCTAAATCCAGGAATAAGTTTCAAGTGACCCGAGAGTGCAATCTTTGTCACAAGACCGGTCATATAAAGAGAGACTGCTGGATGTTGAAAAAGACCAAAGCAGTACAAGTAAATGAAGTGGCAGAGGTGCCTGCATCTCCGTCTGCTCAGGAGAGGTCTGATGTTTTAGAAGGCACGCTCAATGTCAAGAACATTCCAGTTAAAGTACTGTTTGACACAGGCGCGTCACGAAGCTTTATTGCAAAGGATGCAGCTAAGAAACTGGATTTGAATCTGAAAAAGCTCAAGGAACCAATGACTGTCCAGAATCCGGTGGGGGGTTCCATAGATCTCAGTTGGGTTTGTGGAGTGCCGGTTTCTTTCTCTCGTTATCGGTTTCCTACCATCGCGGTCGTCATGAATTTTAAAGAGTTTGATCTTATTCTGGGATTGGATTGGCTAACCAAATATGAAGCAGAGGTTAGATGCGCCGACAGGGTCGTAAAGGCAAAGATAAAATCAGGTGATTATATAACCATTCCCTGTGAAGGTCAGAATGCTAATAGAAAAGACTTCTGGGCAGCTCTTGATATCTCTCCAGCCCAAATGGAAAATATCTCTGAAGCCGCAGAGAATATTCCTGACCTCATCAAAGACATTCCTGTCGTCAAAAATTATGCGGATGTGTTTGAAGAAGTTGTTCGCTTACCTCCGCAGAGAGAAATATATTTCAAGATCGCTTTGATTCCGAGTGCAAGACCGGTAGTTCACGCTATTCGAAGAATGTCCTTGAAAGAGAAAGAAGAACTTGACAATCAAACACGACAGCTAGTATGGAAGGGTCTGATCAGGCCTAGTTTCTCTGATTGGGGTGCAGCAGTGGTGTTTGTTCCAAAATCTGATGGTACTCTACGTCTATGTGTGGATTATCGTGATCTGAACAAACAGACAATAAAGAATAAATATCCATTGCCGCGGATCGATGATTTATTGGATCGTCTGAATGGAGCGCAAGTATTCTCAAGGATGGACCTAGCTATAGGCTTCCATCAACTTCGAATTGCCGAAGAGTGTGTTCCTATGACTGCATTCAGAGGTCCCGACTTATTCTACGAGTGGTTAGTAATGCCGTTCGGCTTATGTAACGCTCCTGCTTACTTCGTCGATCTGATGAATAGAGTGTTCAGAGGGGTTTTGAATAAATTTGTTCTGGTTTTCATAGACGATATTCTAATCTTCTCTAAATCAAAGGCCGAACATGAAAAGCATCTGGAACAGGTTCTGGAAATCCTCAGAAGGAATGTATTGAAAGCCAAACTGTCCAAATGTATATTCTGGCAGGATGAAGTGAAATTTCTAGGCCACGTCGTATCGAAAGAAGGAATCGCTGTGGATCCAAGTAAATCACAGCTATTCAGAATTGGAAACAGCCCAGCACCCCTACTGAAGTCCGCAGTTTTCTCGGATTGGCTAGTTATTACCGGAAGTTCGTTAAAAACTTTTCGAAGGTATATGGTCACTTAACGAAGCTTACAAAGAAACATTCTAAATTCAAGTGGACTCCAGAATGTGAAGAGGCTTTTGAGGAGCTAAAGTTAAGATTAACGACCGCTCCAGTGTTAACCATCATTGATGGCAATCAGGATTTGAAAGTCTGGACTGATGCTTCTAGAGAAGGCCTTGGCGCAGTGTTAATGCAGAGGGGTCAAGTGATTGCTTATGCTAGCCGTCAACTGAAGCCGCACGAGAAGAACTACGTAACTCATGATCTTGAGTTATTGGCTATTGTGGTCGCTTTGAAAATCTGGAGACACAATCTTCTGGGTGAGAGATTTGAACTGTTTACAGATCACCAGTCGTTAAAGTATCTATTCACTCAGAAAGACCTGAATCTGAGGCAGCAACGTTGGCTAGAGTTCCTTGCAGCATACGATTTTGAGATTATATACACTCCAGGGAAAGCCAATGTCATGGCCGATGCGTTAAGCCGAAAGAATGAGATGATTTCCAGTTTCATTATCACGACTTCCTTGATTGGCAAAATATCTATTCTTCAGAAGGAGGATAATTTTATTAAGGATATGATCAAAAGGATTCAGAAAGGCGAACCCTCGTGTTTTCAAATAGATAACGATGAGACCCTGAGGTTGAAAGGAAGGATTTGTGTTCCTGACATCCCCGAGCTAAAAAGGGAAGTGTTAGACGAGTGTCACAAGTCCAAGCTGAGTATCCATCCTGGTGTGGCCAAAATGTACAACGATCTCAAGCGAACATTCTGGTGGAAGGCTATGAAAAGGGACGTTTCAATATATGTTAGCCGATGCCCTACTTGCCAGCTAGTCAAAAGCGACCAACAGAAACTTGCTGGACTGTTAAAACCGCTAGACGTTCCAGGCTGGAAATGGGAACATATTTCTATAGATTTCATTGATGGTCTGCCCAGAACCAGAAAAGGAAATGATAGTATTTGGGTGATCGTAGATCGCTTCACGAAGACCGCCCATTTCATACTTGTCAGATCAAACAGAACTGCTCAGAGTCTGGCGCAGATATACTTCAAGGAAATAGTTAGACTACATGGAGTGCCGCTCAGTATAGTCAGTGATAGAGATACAATATTTACTAGTAAATTCTGGAAGGCATTTCAAGTCGAGCTGGGAACGAAGCTGAATCTAAGCACCGCTTATCACCCTCAGACAGACGGTCAGACTGAGAGGGTGAATCGTATTTTAGAAGATCTATTGCGGGCTTGTGTTCTAGATTTCGGCGGATCATGGGAAGACCATCTACATTTGGCTGAATTCTCATATAACAACAGCTACCAGGCGAGCCTGACAATGTTACCATTCGAAGCATTATATGGTAGACCATGCCGATCTCCTGCTTGTTGGGTCGAACCCGGTAATAGACTTGTGTTGGGACCAGATATGATTCGAGAAGCTGCCGACAAAGTCGACTTTATTAAGAAGCGATTACTCGCCGCTCAAAGCCGACAAAAGAGCTATGCCGATAGGAGAAAAGAGATATATCCTTTGCTGTTGGCGATTATGTATATTTGAAAGTATCGCCGATGAGAGGAGTTATCCGGTTCGGTAAAACTGGAAAGTTGGCACCCAAATTCATTGATCCGTTTCCTATTCTGGAACGGGTCGGAACTCTCGCTTATAGGGTTAAATTGCCGGATTGGTTGCCTGGAGTTCATGATGTATTTCATATATCCCAACTTCGAAAGCACGTTCATGATCCAGACTTGATCGTGGGAGAAGCAGCTCAGTAGGATATTGAAATTACTCCAGAATTAGCTGTGAGAAGAGAGCCGCTAAAAATCATCGGCAAAGAAACCAAGGAACTGAGGAACAAGAAGGTTCACTTAGTCAAAGTGCAATGGAGTGGAGATCCATGAGATTGTACTTGGGAAACTGAGGAGAGCATTCAGAAAGCTTATCCTAGATGCCGAGTGGATATCTATGATTGACTCCGGTGCAAGGTATATTTACCATACTTTGCATTACCATTCAATTCTCTACTCTGTTGTTATTTTCTTTCCATGGATGTGCACTTTTAATTCTATAGTCTGAATGATTTTAAAAGAATATAGAAATTGATTTGTATGATTTTGAAAAGTTAAAAACAATTTGATTGCTGTTTGTGTAGTGTGATAGTAGAGTTGATTAATTAAATTATTAAACGATAGTTAATTTAATCAATAATAGAATGAATGGTAAGATTTATTCGATTAACTCACACATTGAATTGATTAGAAAATAGATAGAAATATATACATGTGCATTTTATATATTTGAACAGGTAAATGGATTAGCTGTTGAGTAAAGATTTTATTTGCGTGCCCGAAAAATAGGTAAACCTTAATGAGTTGGATGCGAAATATTATTATATCAACTCCTGTGAATGCCATTGGATGCGGAGTGCTGGTTTTTCTGTGTGAAATAATAAACGTCGCCATAGGATAGTAACAATCAATTTAGAACTACATTACATGGCATACTTCAGAAGATAGGCATACTTCATCATATACCACATAAGAATTTGGAGCTTGTGTGACGAGGTGGAAGATTTACCATACGAGCGAGAGGCTTGTATGGCGATGACTATATTTTACAGGTTGAACTGATGACTGATATGGACTATTTAAATTGTAACGATTAAATTGCCAGATTAATAAAAACCCCACATGGGTCTGGAGTTGACAATAATCACGTCTCTCTAATTATTAGATACGACACATGGACTATTTATTTCCTACACGGGACGAGGTGACGAGGATTTATCCTCTGGAGCATTTAAAATACACACTCCCTCAGGCTTTGAAAGGGTGACGAGAATTTATTCTCTGGAGTTATTATCAATACACGCTCCCCTGTAAACACCAGAATATATCATTATAAATATGTGTATACTTAATAGGATTTATTGGGTACCTAATACGGCCCAATAAATTTCCAAACCTCTCCCCGTACAAAGGAGGTTATGGCGAATTTTTTCGAAAATTCCGGGTGTTAGCCAAATTTTTGAAGAATTTGAAAATTCTCAGAAACTGAAAAGTTGGAGAATGGAAGCCAGATCGAACGTAGAGTTGATTAATCAAACCACTTTCGACTTTGTTCCTTTTCGGGGACGAAAAGTTTTAAGTGGGGGAGATTGTAACAACCCGGAAAATCTGAACTAATTTAAAAATTTTAAATTGGCTAAAATAATGGATTTTAAATATTTAAAATAAATATTTTAAATAGTAGCGATGAAAAGTGAGTTTGAATCGACGTTTGAAAACGAATATGATTAATTATAATTATAAACAAGGCCTGAAATGGCGCTGCAGTTTCAAAAATTGAATTCAAACTTTGTCGGACTGTACCGGGTGCAAAACAAAACGGATTTGAGTGAAACCAAAAATATTTAAATCTGTTAGTGAATACCTTTCTAACAAATCTAAAAAATTGAATTTTCATAGCGGAAAGCAAAATTTATGGCCAAATGAATTTTCAGAAAGGTCGCTATGGAATTTATATAGCCCGTGAAATTGGCCATTTTGCATACGACCTCGGAATTCGACGAAACCACTTTTGTTGGATCCGGGATGTGAAGTTATTGCTAGGTTTCAAATTTCATAATTTTTGAAGCTAGTATGTGAGCGTGGCAAAGGAAAACGTGTTTTGGTCAATTACAACTAAATTGGATCGACCAGAAATGGGCCTTTTTGCAAACGGTCTCAGAATTCGATGAAACTAGTTTTGTTGGGACCGTATCGTCAAAACATAGCTAGATTTATTTTCTGGAATTTTTCGAATCAGTTTGTGGCTCTGGCAAATTGAAATGTACGTTCAAATTAAATATTGAATGTTTTATATTTTAATTTGAAGAAAAACTCACTGAAACATTCGAATGGGCCTTCGAAACATATCCCATTGTGTTTGGAATGGGGGTAAAACGCTAGGGACGGCAGTCGTTGGGTTTGGATTGGGATTCGCAGGAGGCGAGGGGTATTTTCAGATTTTTAAAACTTTATAAATAAATAAAAAACTATTCGTGCACATCAGGACCCCCCCGTCTTCTCTCTCCCCGTAACACGATCGTCGGCGGAAACTAGTTCAAAACTTCCCGATCAAATCCCGACGATTCCTCTCACTAATCCCCCTTGCTCCTTTGGAAGTTTTTGTAGAGTTTTCTCCCCTCTTCCAATCCATACCCTTCACGTCTCGTCAGGTGGCGTCAGCATCAAGAATGGAGCTCGGGAAGTCACGCCGTTCGCAGGTCGATTCTGCCTCCCCCGACCACCGAGTTCGACGCCGTCAGCACCTCAGGCGCGCCTCTCGAGGCTGGTCAATGCTGCGTGGTCCAATCGTGGTAATACTTCACGGTTTGGTCAAGAATTGAAGACCTAGTTTTGAACATCAAAACGAGGTATACGACTTTATTATTTTCAACTGTTTTAACACCTTTAAACCGTTGCAAACCTTGTAAAAATCATATCTTTTTCGTTTCTTGACGAAATTCAGTGAAACAAGAGACAGTGGACTCGTGTGGACGTCTTCTACATTCTAGAAGAGACCACATATTTTTCTGAGCCTTCTACTATTTTTGGTGGAGTGGAACCCAATGTGAGATTTCTAATTTATAAACGATATGGAAAAGACGATGTATAAATTATATAGTCGATGTATGAGTTATATAAGCATTTTACACCTCATGTATATGCGTTGTATAAGTTGTACGTTCGATGTATAAGTTATATATGCGTTGTAATGCTTGATACGTTTAAAACAAATCATTTGATACTATTATAAGTGCATAGTGTATAAAACAACTTCAAATCATAAGTATCAATCATAGGCGGCATGGGTACCATATATCATGTCGACATACTAGGCTCTATAATCAAAACCGAAAATGTCACGTATTTGGAAGTTGGGTTTCCGTTTGTGAACCAAGGCCAGGGATCGTCCTCTACCGATTCAAGACTCTCTAGCCCGAGCCTCAGGCAAGCGCGTAGGCAAGCCTTGGAGCGACAGGGTCGGTCCACCGATGTGGATTATTATGCCTGAACAATACGTCTCCCCGCCCTATGGGGCGTAAATGAGCCAACGAATGACTCCATCAGACCCGGATCGTCCGATCAAACTGAGGCGCCTCACAACAGCAACAACCACATAAGTCAAACTCGTCAGGGCATGTAAAACCACTGACGCCACTTCTAACTAGAAATAAACGCATGTCCTCCCTGAGGTCCTCTCCCGTTTTTGGTTCACCACTGGGTGTGAAACTCGCGAAGTAAACGTTACACAAAGCTACGCCACAAAGGCCGTGCTTCGATCATCAACCACAAGACTTTGCTTTTCAACAGAAGCCTTGATCATTTGCCACTTAGGCATGCCACACAGGCAATTCACTCTATGCGTTTGATATCCATCAGTATATAACCCCTGAGCTCGTACGTCTCAGAGAAAGGTGTTAAGCAAGAGAATAAATTCTCCGCCGCCAAACAGATATGTATTTAATAGAAATCAATCACACAGACTGAAATCCAATGTTAGACACAAGTCCATTTACAAGTCCATTCTGGGTCTGAACGAAACCGGAGGCACCTAGTACCCCGCATATCCATCGATCTCCAAGTACGTCTGGACGATCTCCAACTGTTTCCATCTTCTTGGGTGTACATCCCAATCAAGATCATCAGTAATCATCCAAACGACGTGAAGACCTCCGGTCTTCGACCATCGTCTTCATCTTCGACTTATCGTCGTATCAGTTATTCAGAATGGGATAAATCTGGTCTTTATGAATAACTCGCGTATATAATAAATACGTGTTACACAAACACAACATACGCCTCATTCGAATTCATCAGTCACTAACCGTAAATTAACAAGAGAATAATTCCCCAAATATTAACCCTGAAGGCCGAAATCAACATCAGATCAATATCCAGGAAACCATTCTGCTTAGATAACCGACAGTTAGTTTCTAAATTTCACACTCATAGGGAAGGGTTCCCATTAATTTTATCAAAGATAAATTCCTTGAATTTATTCTTTCATCTTCTTTTGAATATCAATTCAAACTAGACGGGATTAACGAACCTTATCGAAGTAATCATTTGTTTTAATTTCCCAATCCCAACCTATTCAACCCATGAAGTAAAACTTGTAATACTTCATCTCTAACAACACAGTGCTATCGGTAAATTCAATTACCATTTCACATTCAAATCAATTAAAGATTTAACTATCGCCTGGAGCAAAACTGGTGATACTCCATTCTCGATCTTTTCAATCTAATTAAATATTCATTAAAACTCCACTTAGTTTTAATCTTTAACTGGGTTAAAGAATCAGTGTCATTTAAAACACGGTTCACGATAAACCCCAAAATCACATCACATTTCAATCAGTCCCTAACCGTAAATTAGCAAGCAAGCAATTCCCTAAGTATTAACCACGAAGGCCGAAACCAACATCAGATCAATACACATGAAACCATTCAACTTAAGTAATCTCCAGTAGTTTCTGATTTTCTTAACTCCTTTGGGTCTAAGAACAGTATTATTGAAGATACCGTTCACGACAACCCAAAATCACATTTCATTAATTGTCGGGTTAAAGAACAAGTGTTATTTAAAACACTGTTCACAATAAACCCAAAAATCAATATCAATTCAATTCCAATTAAATATTATTTAATTGGTACACTTCATTAAATCTAAATAAAAAGATTTAATCTTTTCTCAACTGGGTTTAAGAACAGTGTTAATGAAGACACCATTCACGACAAACCCAAATCACATTTGATATTAAATACAAGGCTCTGAATAGAAAATATATCGGCTTATATTCAATATCAAATTCTACGACCAACAGATATCGTATTGGAAATAACGATATATATATATATATCTATATCTTTCAAATTTCCATAATAACATCTGTATAATCACGAAATCCAACATCGAAATATTCCGAAGACTATTTCGATTCAAATCTATTCCAATGCAATCATTGGAAATTCTGGTTATTTTCAAAACCATTTCAAATCCAATTTATTTATTTTAAAAATAAATAAATTACTATTCTAGTTCAAAACTAGTTCATTTCGATAAAAATCTATTTTTATCTTTTCAAATATGGAGTTTTTCATCCTAATTCTTCCCAAATCATTTCTTATGATTTTACACAAATTATTACTATTTTTAATAATTTTATCAAGGCCCGTACAGTCGATTTCCATCAACGGCCATCGAACTGCACTTACAGCGACCTTTTTCAAATTTGATTTGGACATAATTCCAAATCCAACTATTAGATTTAAGATTTCTAATATTCGTTATAAAGATCTTTTCGATACGAACCCAACGGTTCCGGTTTTAGGAGAATCCGACGGTCGGATCTCCCGCAATATCCGTTCGAAGTCAATGGTCGAAATTCGCGAACTGCCGCGACGCGGCGCGTTCTATTCAGGCCATTATATTACATATATATAATATATACTTCGTCGATTTCAATTCAAAACGTGCTTTATAAATCGTTTTAAATTCATTTTCAAAACGGTTTCAACTTCATATTCAATTTCAAATCAAAATTGAATATTTCAATATAAATTCGTTTTAAATTCATTTCAAATCGATTTCAGTTCAAATTGATTTCTAATTCGATTTCAGTTCGTTTTCAATTCGATTCAATTTCAATTCGAATTCATTTATTTTAAATTTCAATTCGAATTCATTTATATTCAATTTCAATTCGAATTCATTTATATTCAATTTCAATTCGAATTCATTTCTATTCAATTTCAATTCGAATTCATTTCTTTTCAAAATATCAGATTTTGAAATCACTTTTGATATTCATTATAAAATGAATAAAATCGATATAAATATCGTTCACGTCAAAATGGCGTCAATCTAATCAACACGGCTTTATATATTTCTATTTTCGACTATTCTATTTCAAATATTTCCTTTTCAAATATTCTATTTCAAATATTTCTTTTTCCAAATATTCTATTTCAAATATTTCTTTTTTTCAATATTTCTATTCAAAACTGGAATGAAGCCCAATCAATTACCATATAATGTTAATTATATGGATTTTCTACAACACATGTATACAATAACAACGATGAATAATCAACCATCATCCAAAGTGCATTCTACACTGTATAAGCATCAAATATAAATATTCAACGCTTATAACAGTCTGTTAATCAATCGATCGACATACAACTAATTACTGGGATTAGTGTATGTCATATATCATCCCAATACCCGTGTGGGGTTTCAAATAATCAAACACACATTTTATTTGTGCAGTTGGGCGATGTGTAAAATTTATCCTCCCAATCAATATCAGTCAAATGTGTGTATATAAACAAATCGTCCGATTTGTTTATTTTTATTTCATTTCATATACACATTAAAATTCTATTTTCAACTATAAAATATTTTTAACTATATAAATATTTTATTTCGTTTCACATCACATCACACAATCAACTACACATCAAAATCAAACAAACAAGCATACAAGCCGTCCATGGTCTGTGGACGACGGGTGTCGGGTGCTACTAAACACCGTCTGCATCCTAGTATATATTTTAACTAGAAATAAATTAAAAAGTGAGAAGTTCTCACAGAATAGCAAATCCAACGCCACCACTCTTCTTATGTAGAAAATCTCCGCCGTTCTTGCCTCTTGTCACTTCCTTTGCCCGTATTCTCTACATATGTAAAAATCGAATTTTTACTTCGCTATTCAATATATAAAAATCGAATTTTTACTTTGCTATTCAATATATAAAAATCGAATTTTTTACTTCGCTATTCAATATATAAAAATCGAATTTTTACTTCGCTATTCAATATATAAAAATCAAAATTTTACTTCGCTATTCAATATATAAAAATCATATTTTTATATTCTCTACCTTATAAAAAATATATTTTCAACCTTTCTATATTATAAAAATTATATTTTTATTATCTCTACAATATAAAAATTCTATTTTTAATTAGCTACTTATATCAAAACCGAATTTTTTATTTCGCTACAACACATATAAAAATCGTATTTTTATATTTGTACTTACATAAAAATTATATTTCTAACTTACCACTCGAATAAAATTTATATTTTTGTTATGCCACTAGTATAAAAATTATATTTTTAACCTTTCTATATTATAAAAATTATATTTTTAACCTTTCTATATTATAAAAATTATATTTTTAACCTTTACATGCAATAAAGATTATATTTTTATTCTGTCTAAAAATCATTTGTTTTTCTTCTATAAAAGTTCAATCTTTTAAAAGTGAAAAATCCTATCTTTGTAAAGTCAAAAATAATCTAAACTTTTATTGTTTTAAAATCTTCAACTTTCTTGTTATAAAAATTTATACTTCACCGCAATAAAAACCCATGTTTTACCGCTATAAACCTATACTTATATATGATAAAAATGGTTTCTTTGCTAAATAAAAACAAATCAAATCGTTTATGCGATAAAAATCAAAACTTTTAGATGATGATGAAGAAAACAAAATCAGTAAATAAAATCTTACATTGATTTTAGGGTTTCGGTTCGTGGGTGAACGGTGGAGGTGCTGGTGTTGGCGCAAGTGGTCGAGGTGGGGCGGTGGCCATTCAGGCGGCGGTTGGAGGGTTTGAATGGGTGGCGGCGGCCTCTTCTTTGGTGGTGGGAGGTTCTGGCCTTCGGGCTCCGCGTCTTGGGGAGGAGAGGGAGTCAGAGACGAGAGGGGAGGGGGTTGCGTCAGGCGGAGCTGGGGAGGACGGTGGCGACGGGCGCGACGTGGGGCGAGGTCGTCGATCTGCGATGGCGGGTTTTTTTTTTCAATTCGATTACGGTTTTGGGAAATGGGAAAGTGGGAGGGCGTTTACCGGTTAAGGGGGTAAGGGATTGGGCCCCCCTTTCTTTTATACTATTATTTTATTTAAATTTTTCCATCTAAAAAGTTACTTTTAAATACGAACTCCAAATGAGGCCCAACGACTGTCGCCCCTAGCTAATTACCCTCATTCCGAACACAATGGGATATGTATCACAAGCCAATTCAGCGGTTTCGATCAGTTTCCGTCAAATTCAAAATATATATCAGTATATATATTGAATTCGAACACGCATTTCAATTTACCGGGGTCACATACTAACTCGAAAAATTCCAAAAAAATATTTTCTAGCTTCGTATTGACGATACGGTCCTAACAAAACTAGTTTCGTCAAATTCTGAGACCGTTTGAAAAATGGCCATTTTCCAGTCGATTAAAATCAACTGAAACTGGTCAAACGCGTTTTCCTTTGCCACGCTCACATATTGATTCGAAAAATTATGAAATTTGAAACCTAGCAATAACTTTACATCCCGGATCCAACAAAAGTAGTTTCGTTGAAATCCGAGGTCGTTTGCAAAATTCCCATTTTTAAGGGCCTGAATTCCATAGCGACTATTCAGAATTTTCAACTGGACGTATCTTTTGATTCCCGCTATGAAATTTCAATTTTTCGGATTTGTTGGAAAGATATTCTCTATTAGATTCTATTATTTTTGGTTTCACTAAAATCCGGTTTATTTTGAATCCTGTACATTCATTTGAATTTTTAAATCGAATTATCGAATTACCGCGCCATTTTCAATTCCTTTTATAAATATAAATAAATATTTATATTCTATCGTCGATTCGAATAAATATATACGTTCGAATTCTCTTCAAAATAAATTTCTCGTCGATATTATTTAAAATAATTCATTTTAAATAATCAAAATTCGCTAAAATAAAATTTTTAAACTGGCCCAGATTTCCGGGTTATTACAGTAATGCATGAATATATGTTAAAAGAAAAAGATTCATGCATTTTAAAAAGGTTAATGCATTAAATGTGCAAGTAAAAAAAAGCAATCAATGTGTAAATGCATTAATATAAAAAGAGAGATAAGCAAAGATAAATTAATGAGACAATTTCATGCAACAATAAAAATATGGAAAGATGTAAAGTTTTAATGCATGAAAAAAAAGAAAGAGGAAGTTAACAATGTAAGCAATAAAGCGCATGTAATAATATAAAAAGAAAAAGAAAAAAAAAGAGAAACATTAATGAATTGATGGCATGCATAAAAATGGTTAATAAAGAAGGAAAAATTAATACGATAACAATGCAGAAGAATATATTAATGTCAATATTAAAAATTAATATGCAATAGAATTTACAATTAAAATATTAGTGCATGAAAGAAAATTCAATACGTTAAAATAGGCAATGTGTCTGTGCAATACATACGATAAAAAGAAATAGATTTCATGCAAAGGTATTAAGTTGCATGCAATGAATGTTTTGGCATGTGAATATATTAAAGGGTATCATTATATTAAAGGGTATCATAATCAATATGTATATATATATATATATATATTAAAATGCAAACGGAAGAAAGAGGTGAATTAATAACATGCAATTAATTACGTGCATGTGAATATATGCATAAGTTAATATATTGAAAGTTATATTGTTAATGCATAGAATAATAAAAAGAATTGAGCGCATAAAAGTAAAGTGCATTAATTACAATGAATAAATAAATGCATTAAAGGTAAATTGATTGATTGTAAAATAAGGATGTGCAATCAAAATAAAAGGAAAGTTAAGTGCATGAAGGTAAATTAATTGATTGGAGAAAGAATGATATATGCAATGCAGTGTGAAGGCGGTTAAAAAGACGGTTTAATTAAAAAGATGGTGTGAAAGGGGTTATGTAGAGAGGAGTTTAAAAAGATAAATAAATAATCTAATTTATTAGGGGAAGAATAAACCATATAATTGTTCACATAAAATTACTTAGTTTTCGCACAGTGGTGAATTATAAATGAAGATAAGTTAAAACTAGCGCTGCACGTGAACAAAGGAATAACAAAACAAAGAAAGAAAAGATTGTCTTGAAAATTTTAATTATGTGCAATGAATAACAATTTCAAATCAAAAAGGAATATATATATATATATATATAATAATAATAATAATAATAATAATAATAATAGCACATTCCCCTGCGCATGGTCTATGGGTGCAACGCACCGTGGCTGTGTTAACTAGGTTCTGGAATGTTCTTTTATAGGGTGAGGTGGACGGTTTAGATGAGTTTTTTTATTTAATCCTAAGGGCCCAGTTCTTCTATAGCACCTATAAATAAAACCTTAAACCCACTGATTTATTCACATAAACTAATGGCGACTCCATGGCCTCCTCCTTCTTCTTCTTTCCCAAGCAATTCTTCAATCAAATCTCTTTTCTTCCTTTCCAAATCTCTTAATGAAATAAAAGATTATATTTAGAATTTCTTCTATTTCAAAATAAAAAGAAAAGGGATTTTGATCTACAATCTACGCCGCAAGAAAGGGATTTTGATCTACAATCTACGCCGCAAGAAAAGGGAAGAACTTTGGATGCTAATCTAAATCAGACCTAGGAAAGCAAAAATCACTGTGAGTGGATTTAAATTACCCTTGTTGAGTAATAGTAGATGTATCGTTTAGCAATTCCCCAACTTAATTTGTTTAATTCAATTGAAATAATTCAGATTTTATTTTATGCGTACTATGTTCTTCTTCTTCCCCTTTCCTTTTTATTTTTAAGATTAGGATAACTTCGAGCCAAATCCAAATCTTGCTGAAAAGCATGCGTACGAACAAAGATTGTAATAGTGAAAATGATGTTTGGGAATTTAGGAATAATTTTTAATTGGGGAATTGTGGAATAACATATAACATAACCTGAGATTGGGAAATTAGGGGAAATTGGCACATATATTAACCTAGGACATAAAAGAAAATATGTGCGATTAAAATTGAGAATAATTAGATATGCTTGGGTTTGTTGAAATAAGAATTTATGCATGAACTATATGTACATAAGAAAAGTTAGAATTGAAGATTTAGACATATGGGATTATAAGTTGAATTGGGATTTATGCAATAAGAATGAGGGTTGACATGAATTAATTGTTCTACAAGAATGAGGGTTGACATGAATTATTGATAACTTTAAAGAACAATTAATTTGTGTATAATTAAGTATAACTTAATAGTTGGGCATAACATATAATAAGGATTATTGGCATAACTGTGTACGAGGTTATGTAATCATGGTAGAATTTATGTATCCAAACCAATTGGAACCATAAACATGAAATTGGGTTTAGAAGCGTGAACAAGAATTATGGGATTGGGATAAATAAGCATATAAAATCTAGATTGAAATTGTATAGGTCCATTAAAAGATAATATGCCTAACCCGAGGTTAGATTAAGTTACGGTGTAAGACTGCACGGAACCGCTCGGTACATCCAGCAAACGCAACAACAGATCTAATATGAGAGGTTAGCGCATCATGCCCAAGAAAACCCGAGGTTAGATTGAGTTTGCGGTAGAAGTCTGCCCGGAACCGCCCGACACATCCAGCAACCGCAAACAACAGTTCTAATGTGAGAGGTGGTGCATTAATAAATCAATTAATGCCAATGAACAGACATGCTAAGAATGTTAAGGTTAAGTAAACGGAGGTGCATAGGAAAACTTAACCAACGTAATAATGGGGAATGATAGCAACCTATTATGAACATTTAAGGGAAATATGAAAGTCATATAATAGGTAGACTTGTCCTAGAGACAAGGGAAGATGATAATAAGACTATAGAATGGGACAACTTATATTATAAAATAATTTGAATATAAGCTACAAAGCAATAAAGAAAAATCTGTTGATAAACATAACATGAGTTATGATTAGAAAACCTTTGTTAAGAGAACTAAGTAAATAACGATAACTAAGTAGTAAATCTTAGTTAAGAGAACTAAGTAATAAACCTTAGTTAAGAAAACTAAGTAATAAGCCTTAGTTAAGAAAACTAAGCAATAAACCTTAGTTAAGAGAATTAAGCAAACAACGATGGATTGTGGCGACATCAACAGATGAAAGGATAACTGAATAAGAAGATATGAGGAAAAACTTATATAAGAAATAAATTAAGATGGATAATGGGGTATAAAGCTTATTAAGGAAACTTACAAGTAATGAGTCATACATGAAACATTAATAAGTAAGAGAAACTTGGTAATTAGAATCGAAAGGCAATATGAATAAGGATAACCAAGTTATAAAGAAACCTGATGAAACAGAACAAGCGCATAATTGGACAATTAGACATAGTTTTAATAACATGCAAGAATGAGGAGCTTGGACCAGTCCATACGTTAGAGGATGAATAACCACAAGGGGTAGATTATCAGGATGTCAAAAGACACAAAGAGGAGCGCATGTCCATCTAAATATTCTTGTAGGCTCAAACGGACTGGGTTAAGAAGCACACGGCTTCCGGGGACGTAGGGTACTCTTGGTATTCCTCTGTGAGTGGCAAATGATCCGTCTATGCTCACAGAGGTTAGGTCTACATGGGTGAACCAATGAGTATGCCTTGATTGAAATAATAAGGGACAATCAAAAGACTAAGACGGACTAGCATGATCCAGTGAGACCAGTTAGTGCCATGTGATGGCAACTCATTGTCTACCAACCATCTTCAGTCAGTACGTGAAGCGGAAAGGCGGAGAACTCCAAAAGACCATATACTTTGCTATCTAGTTATGGGTGAGGTTAGCTAATAGGATTGAAGGGCATAGGGGGTTGAGGTTACAGTTTTCATTCTTAATATTCTCGGGTGCCTTTCATTAGTTGAGGGAGGGCTCTAGTGGGACTATAGCCACTATAAAAGTAGACCTTAGCATCTACATCTACAGATATTTGAAGGCTCCCGACCGAGTTCCGTGTTTCTTGATTAGCCCTGCCACGAGACTCGGGCGCGCATATAGAGAACAGGTGCAAATAGACATCGAGTACGATTGACGATATGTATGTGGGAAAAGTCTAGGTACACTCATGTCGCTCTGGGTGGTGTACCATAGACTAGAGGGCATTATTCGATGATAGAATCTAGTAGGATCTAGAATGGCAGTCCAAACGCTTACACAGTGATGATAGTTTTATGCAAACGTAGCATTGATATACATACGACATGCGACATTATATAAGGGACTGCGTACATACGGTGAGACCATGCGAGCAGAGTATATCTTAATTGGGGCTAGCTACATATACACTATATTAGGTTAATCTACTAGAGAGTAGATGGGTGCGACGTGTGTGTAAGCCTTGAGTGCTAATAACACAAATAACTTAATAAATAAGAAAATATAATTGAACGGTATATGTAGGATTACCCAAGAAGTGTAGTTTAAATTCATTCACACAGAACTTATGTTCTGACCCCCTCTTCACAACATTCGCAGGTTAGGTTCATGACAGAGAATGTATAGCTTTGGATACTGGTTTAGCAGTATTATTATTAAGGTAAAGCTATGTTTCAACTACATTATATTTATGATATTTTCCGAACTCTGACATGTTTTATGTCTCTGTCTTTCCTGCAAGATACCAAAGCAAACTAACTCGGGTTTCGATGGATTCGGTTTTTGAAAATAATTCGGTCCGTCGGAATTCGGGTTGTTACATCTGGTATTAGAGCTTCGGTTTAGTGTTCCTAGGGAAATAATGAGTGAGCGTATTTGTATTTTCAAAAATATAAATATAATATATATATATATAAACCGAAGTCTGTAGAAGAGACCACTAGGTAGAAAGAGTAAAATATGGAATGAGTTGGGATGTTGGTTTGTACACTAAAAAATGAATATAGAAATTTTAAAACCCTTAGGTGGTTTGGTTGGAAAGTATACATTATGATTTGGTATTGGAGAAAGAAAGTATCCCATAGGATGGAAACTGAAATGTTAGTATTTCAGAATAGTGGGTTTAGAAGTGAAACCTTATAAATTAGTTAGAATGTGGAAAATGTATTAGGAATATATATATATATATATATATATATATATATATATAGTTGAGAAGTGTTTAGGAAAGCCTAGTTGAGTTAAAGACCCATTTAAGTCTAACCCAATGACTAACTTTTAAGAACGTGAATTTGTAAAAAAAGAAAATTTACAAAAGAGTTTGTGGTATTTTCAAGTTTTAATCTTAAAAGTATTTTTTATGTTTGAGGAAAATATGTAAAGAACATATTTAGTGCACGTTGGGTTTTAAAGTAAAGTGGGGTATATATTTTGTAAAATAATGCTTACTTGTTTTAAAAAGAATTCTCTCATGAAAAATTGCACTTTGAAAAGGAAGTTTTAAAATCTCTATTCTGTTAACAATAAATTTCAATTATTGATCTATAAAGAAATTTTGTTGGGAGGACAAAATAAGTTACAGAGAGTAAGAATAGAGTAGATTTTTGCACCTTATAGAAAGCAGCCAAAATTTGCATAGGTAGAAACAATGTGAACCTGATTAAGAAGTAGTTGACCTTGTCTACTCCACTTTTGTGATTTGAAAAAAAAATTGTGTTTTGCAATTTTATTTTGTGACATGTTTTTATGGTTTGGCAAAAGCAAGTTTTGGAGAAGAAAATAGAGTTTTAACACTTATAATTTTTGGAAGAAAAATGTAATGAAAAGAAAGAAAGCCAAACCATGTTTTTTTAGAATAAAAAATGGAGTAGGTAAGGATTAGTGCCTAGAAAGAATGAGAGAAACAAAAAAGATCATCTTGGAATGGTATAAAATTCCCGTAGAATGCAAAAGCGTTAAGAAACTTAGGTTTGTCGCTTGAGAAAAAGAAAAGCATAGGCTAGTAATACACAACATGGACTAGTAGTAATTACTAGGCGGTGAAGGGAAAGTAAGTGTGTGGATCCCGTTGGTTGGACTTGTGACCTAGTCCTAAGATTCTTGGCCCGTAATAGTAGCTGTGTAGAAAAATGGGAAGGCTTATTTGAAAAATAATAAACTTAAGTAATTGGACTAAGTCAAATAAGCTAAGGAAGAGAATAGCCTAACTAAAAAGAAAACAACAAATTCAGTAAAGCAACAAATGTGATGGGAAAAGAAAATGAAAATCTTAAGAAAATAATGAATAAAAATGAAAATTTTCCAAGAGAAGTTGAAAAAGAAAAGAATTTTTTTCTTATGTGGTTGTACTTGGATAGGAAAATAGGAAATCTTTATAGAATAGTTATGTAAAATCCAAGTAGAATTAGAAAATGTACATAAAAGAAAAACCGAAGATGTGAATTTTTCCGTTTTACACCTTTTGGTAACATAAGAAATCGATTTAGAAAATTAGATTTTTCTAAATTTCGAATTTAATAATGGTTGGTAGGGTTTTGGATGCAACAATTGGGTGAACTATGCTCTTACTCTGTAAGAGTGTGGGAAAATTTGGGTGAAAAATGTTTTGTTTTTTCAAAAATATTGCATTCATATAGAACTGCAAGTATATTTAGGATGTGAGCATCATGTTTTGAAAGAGTTTTTGAAAATTTGCATACATATGGGAGGTACCACTTAGGCATACAATGTATTATTGTAATGTATTGCACTTTGCACATGCGCACAATGGTTGCAAAAATTGTATGCATACATGATGGTTGAATTTATGCGAGGGATTATCTATTTTACCCCTATCAAATTTCGGGGACGAAATTCCTTAAGGGTGGGAGGATGTAACACCCCATATATTTTTATAAATATTTGATTGTGCGTATATGTAAATATATGCATGGCCATTGATAATTTAAAAAAAATGTTATAAAGGTAATGCATGAATATATGTTAAAAGAAAAAGATTCATGAATTTTTAAAAGGTTAATGCATTAAATGTGCAAGTAAAAGGAAGAAATCAATGTGTAAATGCATTAATATAAAAAGAGAGATAAGCAAAGATAAATTAATGAGACAATTTAATGCAACAATAAAAATAAGGAAAGATGTAAAGTTTTAATGCATGAAAAAAAAGAGGAAGTTAACAATTTAAGCAATAAAGCGCATGTAATAATATAAAAAGAAAAAAAAGAGAAACATTAATGAATTGATGGCATGCATAAAAATGGTTAATAAAGAAGGAAAAATTAATACGATAACAATGCAGAAGAATATATTAATGTCCATGTTAAAAATTAATGTGCAATAGAATTTACAATTAGAATATTAGTGCATGAAAGAAAATTCAATACGTTTAAATAGGCAATGTGTCAATGCAATACATGGGATAAAAAAAAATAGATTTCATGCGAAGGTATGAAGTTGCATGAAATGAATGTTTTGGCATTAAAGGGTATCATAATCAGTGCATATACATATGCATACATACATGCATACATACATACATACATACATACATACATACATACATACATACATACATACATACATACATACATACATATATATATATACACACACACACACACACACACACATATATATATATATATATATATATATATATATATATATATATATATATATATATATTAAAATGCAAACGGAAGAAAGAGGTGAATTAATAACATGCAATTAATTAAGTGCATGTGAATATATGCATAAGTTAATATATTGAAAGTTATATTGTTAATGCATAGAATAATAAAAAGAATTGAGCGCATAAAAGTAAAGTGCATTAATTACAATGAATAAATAAATAAATAAATAAATGCATTAAAGGTAACTTGATTGATTGTAAAATAAGGATGTGCAATCAAAATAAAAAGAAAGTTAAATGCATGAAGGTAAATTAATTGATTGGAGAAAGAATGATATATGCAATGCAGTGTGAAAGTTGTTAAAAAGATGGTTTAATTAAAAAGATGGTGTGAAAGGGGTTATTTAGAGAGGAGGATAAAAAGAGAAATAAATAATCTAATTTATTAGGGGAAGAATAAATGTAACACCCCGTATTTTTAAGTATAATAAAAAATGAAATAAAATATATGAAAATATGCTTATGATAGGTAAATAATGGTGATGCATAAGAAGAATTAATTAATACATGAAAGAGAAGAAAAATTAGTTCGATAACGGTGTGTGTAATGGAAAAGATAGTAAAACGAGGATAATTAATTTAAGAATCAGGAATTAGGTAAAATGGACATCACCATTGCGTTCCTCTCGAAATTTTACATGAAATAGAGTCCGCGTTTTCGAAAATCGGAGTCCGGATGAAGAAGTTATGGCCTGTAGAAGATTCAGAAGGTTTCGGTCAGCACAGAACAGGGCAGGTCGACCTGGGGGCCAGGTCGACCAGAGGGTCGACCTGGGAGTCAACCTCCCCCATTGGGGTCGACTATAGTGTCGACCTCCCCCCCTACAGGTCGACCTGGTCGGCCTGTTTCGGTCCAGAATACGTTTTTGAAGCCCAGGCCGGATTGATTTTAGGGTTAATCTGATGGCTGAAATGAATTGCTACACCTATAAAAACAACCTAAGACCTAGCCTTCTCTACACACAATTCTATTCTACTTCTTCTTTGCCTCTGTTATAAATAAAAATAAAAACGGCGTTGCTACTCTGCTGGAATCAAAACTAGAAGCTAATCAACATCAACCTAAGCAACTCAATTCAAATTAGAAATTAAAGCTTCTGCAACGATTCTACAACAATTAAAGTTCTTTATTTAATCCAACCAAGGCAAGTGTAGTTATTTTCCGATATAAACGTTAATTCTGATTGTGACATGAATTATAAATCTGAATCTGAGGTTATATCTGTTCTGTTCTGTTTGGATCTATCTTATTTTGTATCTCTTTCCTCTTTCTGTTCTATAGCCAGGCTACCACGAGCCTGAGCCAATCTCATAAGAGATTAACATACGTTAAAATGTTTGGGACAATAAAATGAATGATGCATAAATTGGGCATGACCAATAGGTGTCTGATTTGAGGAAAGAACATGGACTGTAGCTAGAACAAAATCTGAGACATATAACTGGACATGTTATATTGTATTGAACATATGATTTGAGATAAAGAGAATATGGATTAGGCATAAATATTTACATGAGAGTTGGGTATCTATCAATGTAAATATACACCTAAGTAGGGGATCTTTGGGATATATGATATGCATAGTAATCGATGGCTATATTTGGTATAATTTATATAGGGATCTTCTATACTATGCAAGTTTAATAAAAATTGAAACATATGATATATGGTAAATTTATGACCATAATCTGTGCTATGTAAATTTAATGCAAACATGGGGTATATGATAATATTGTGAATCAAGACTATTATTTATGCATGTGAACTAAGGCAAGATTTATAATTAGGCAAGATATGTTTGTGAAACTTTAAGAAATGATTAAATCTGTTATATTTGCCTAATTTGCTAGTTTTGTTACATTGCCTAATCTGCTAGTTCTGTTATATTGCTTAATCTGCTAGTTTTGCTCTACTGCCTAGTCTGCTAGATCTGTTCCTCTGCCAAATCTGTCATCCGCTGAAAATGCTAAATCTGCTAGTTTGCTTAATCTGCTAAATCCGTTAAGTCGCCTAATCTGAAAAATCTGTTATCTGCTATATCTGTTGAGTTGGTATAATTAGTCTGCTAGTGACAAAATCTGAATTGGCTATAGTTATGAATAATTGACATGTATAATAGGATGTGGGTATAAATGGTAAATCATTAATTAATTAGCCGCAAAGATAAACATGGCTAACTCGAGGTTAGAATGAGTTTGCGGCGTAATTCTGCCCGGAACCGCCCGGCATATTCCAGTGGTCGCAAACAATAGGTTCTAATGTGAGAAGTTAGTCATAACGTGCTTGAAACCCGAGGTTAGACTCAGTTTGCGACAGAAACCTGCCCGGAATCAACCGGCCTAACCAGTAGCCGCAAACTGTCAGTCTAATGTGAGAGGTCTGGGCATTAATAATTAATTAATGAAAATCTGAGATAATTATGAGGTCTAAAACATGTTGGGTAAGGTTAAACCAATTGGACCAATGAATCTGATAAACCCGTTTTTAGATAATCTGTAACCAGTTAATCAGTAAGTTTGTAAATCTGTAACTAGTTAATCTGTAAGCCTATTAATCCGAACATCTGATCCGTTAGTCTGAAAACCTGTTAACTTGATTGTCTGATCTGTGAACTAGTTAATCTAAATTTTGTATGTCTAGAACTTGTAGACAAGTTAAGATGAAATCTGTTAGTCTGGGGACACAAGGTTAGGAGGGGAATTATTTGTGTCATCTGTTGTTTGGGACCCATATTAGTAAGTAACCCTTTCTGGTATCAAAACTTTGACCCAACAGTAAGTAGGGTCCGGGCACGCTTACTGAACTAATTATAAGCGGTTCATTCTGATAATGGCGAGGGTTGTTGATGGTGCGTTCCAACCGGGTCATGTGCGTGCATGGATCCCGGTCTGCCTCTGAGGATGTAAGACGCCGTGACATCTGTAAATAGGTCTATGCCAATTGGTTGTCACTTTAGGGAGTGATACACCCTACTGTGGGGCCGACACAGGATATTTATGTATTAGGGAGCCGATCGCTTAGGGTAGGGTTTTAGGGTACACTTAGTTCTGTCTGTTTCTGTTGGTACCGTCTGTTTCTGTTGGGTGGTAACACCTGTCTGTTTCTGCGTGGTACCGTCTGTTCGGGTGGTAAAGGCCCATTACTAGTGTACACCTAATTCTACATTCTGTTTCCGTAGGGATTAATCTGTTTCTGCTTCTGTCTGTTTCTGATCGGGTAGTAAAGGCCCATTATTAGCATTCTGTTTCTATTAAATTATTCTGTACCCGTTTCTGTTTCAGTTTAGACATTAGGGTGACACCTAATTCTGGTATACTAGTATTAGTGCAGAGAAGTGTAAAACAATAGCTTATATCATTCTGTTCTTCTTTTATATCTGTTACACCTGTTACAGTTATCTCTCATCCAGTTTTATTTTCATGTCATGTTATTATTATCTGTTCATAACTGAAAATCACTAGACTTGCCATACTTTTTGTCTGACCCTTGTTGTTTTGCCTCCTTTCTTCCGTTTCCCCCCAGGTTATCCATGGAGGGAATACTTTAGCTTGATCCGGATTTCTTCTGCTTGAAGTGCTTAAAGTATGGCTTGGCTCTGTATAGCTTCCGTTCTGTGGGGATTATGATTTTGAACTATGCATTCTGAAGTCTTTTGTACAAGACCGATATTTTGTACTTGAATTCCGATAATGTGATTTGAAAGGATGTAACCAAGTTTATTTCGATTTCTGTTGAAATAAAGTTATAAATTTTTCAAGTACTATTTTATCTGTCTTGTAAGTTTCTGTTCTGTTTACTAAAATGCTCCACCAAAGTTAAGGCATTCCCTTTGTGAGTGACCTTAATGGAGGTGGGGTGTTACACTTGGTATCAGAGCTGAAGGTTACCAGATTTGATAAAAAGTTTTGAAAACTATTTTCAAAAAGGATTTAAAAAGGAAGTATTTTCAAAAGTAAAGCTTATTTTTGAAAAACATAATCCCTAAAAGCCATGTATCTATCTTTTGATCCTCTGTTTGAATATTTGTTTCCTTCTTTCTGCGGGGATCCCGGCTTTCGGGGAGGTAACCTCATCGCGGCATGGTTCTGTAGGCTTGATAAGACTACGACACTAGTCAAAGGGCAAATAAACGCCCGACTTCCATCTGTAGCCGCAGTAGTCTCGCCTACGGCTAATTTTCTTTCGAGCTTTGTCGGATTTTCCGGGCGATGGAGGCAGCTTTCGAGGGACTTGTCCACGTGTTACACACAGATAGTAAAGATGAGAATGAGGGAGATTGGCTAAGGAGCACAACCCAAGGATGAGAAACTCATGGACATGGACTTGGTTCACAAAGGAGGCAAAAAGGAAACACAAAAGAAGGAAGAAAAGCCTGAAGATAAAGGAGGAGAAAAGTGCTTTACTTATGGAAGCTTGACTTAAGAGGAAGGACAGAGGATATGACCTACTTCGGGAAGGCAGGTGAATGCTCTCAAAGTTGGTGGATAGGATAGAAGTAGGAAAATTTCCGTAGAGAGTTTAGTTTCCTTATCTGATTATTGAGTTAGAACTCTTTCCGATTATGGCTTTCTCATTTTGTAGTCGAGTCTCTGCACTTTAATACTAGTCTTGTTTCTGATCTGGTTATAGTCTCAAACCCCATAGGGGTTACGACTCATCTGCTGGTGATAGGTTGGGGTTTGAGGATATCTGTGTTAGACGTTAAGTATGACGCATACATTCTGAGTTTTTGTGGGATATGATTTTATCATGCTTAGCTTCCTAAGAATCATTAGGGGACCTGATCTGTACTGGTAGTCTGCAAATATCTGAATAATTCTGATTCCCAGTTCTGACATTATCTAAAGAGGGTAATCCTCTGGGTGTCAATTTGATGTTGGTTTCGGTCTTCAAGGCCGATACCTAGGACCCATGTCTATTGGGAACCAAGTTTTTGTTTTATCTGTACTCGCTTCCATCATTCGACTGTATCCTATCGATCGAATCTTCGAACTTTAGGTAGAAACTAATGGGTGTAAACATGTGTTTGAGAAATGTTATGTTTGATGGTTTCAAGTGGTTGCTAGTGGTTGCCCGTGGATGCATAAACACACACTAGGCACTAGATCGGCTCGAAAACACTATCATACTGCATATGGATGTGTGATCATTTTTAATTTTTGTGGATGCAAAATGATTGACTTAGCACATGGATGTTGCATATGACTGAATGGTTGTGCACTCATATAGAAATGATATGTATCGAGTAGGAAAATTGCATACATATTGGACTCATGGCACTGGCATAATTCGCATTAAGGAGGTCAACTGAATCAGTGGACCGCCTGATCTTTGCATTAGACAAGGAACATATACACACACTTCTTGCATATGTTCATACAGCATTAGAAATCTCTTAAGGACAATGAATGCCTGTGATTGGTGATTGAGTAGATGGATGATTGGATGGTAGGACACATTCTTCTAAACTTGAAGATTTCGGGGACGAAATCCTTTAAGGAGGGGAGAATGTAACACCCCGCATTTTTAAGTATAATTAAAAATGAAATAAAATATATGAAAATATGCTTATGATAGGTAAATAATGGTGATGCATAAGAAGAATTAATTAATACATGAAAGAGAAGAAAAATTAGTTCGATAACGGTGTGTGTAACGGAAAAGATAGTAAAATGAGGATAATTAATTTAAGAATCAGGAATTAGGTAAAATGGACATCACCATTGCGTTCCTATCGAAATTTTACATGAAATAGAGTCCGAGTTTTCGAAAATCGGAGTCCGGATGAAGAAGTTATGGCCTGTAGAAGATTCAGAAGGTTTCGGTCAGCACAGAACAGGGCAGGTCGACCTGGGCGTCGACCTGGGGGTCGACCTCCCCCATGGGGGTCGACTATAGTGTCGACCTCCCCCCTACAGGTCGACCTGGTCGGCCTGTTTCGGTCCAAAACACGTTTTTGAAGCCCAGGGACGATTTTTGATGGTCTGGATTGATTTTAGGGTTAATTTGATGGCTGAAATGAATTATTACACCTATAAAAATAACCTAAGACCTAGCCTTCTCTACACACAATTCTATTCTACTTCTTCTCTGCCTCTGTTCTAAATAAAAATAAAAATGGCGTCGCTACTCTGCTGGAATCAAAACTAGAAGCTAATCAACATCAACCAAAGCAACTCAATTCAAATTAGAGATTAAAGCTTCTGCAACGATTCTACAACAATTAAAGTTCTTTCTTTAATCCAACCAAGGCAAGTGCAGTTATTTTCCAATATAAACATTAATTATGATTGTGACATGAATTATAAATCTGAATCTGAGGTTATATCTGTTCTGTTCTGTTTGGATCTATCTTATTTTGTATCTCTTTCCTCTTTCTGTTCCATAGTCAGGCTACCACGAGCCTGAGCCAATCTCATAAGAGATTAACATACGCTAAAATGTTTGGGACAATAAAATGAATGATGCATGAATTGGGCATGACCAATAGGTGACTGATTTGAGGAAAGAACATGGACTGTAGCTAGAACAAAATCTGAGACATATGACTGGACATGTTATATTGTATTGAACATATGATTTGAGATAAAGAGAATATGGCTTAGGCATAAAGATTTACACGAGAGTAGGGTATCTATCAATGTAAATAAACACCTAAGTAGGGGATCTTTGGGATATATGATATGCATAGTAATCGATGGCTATATTTGGTATAATTTATATAGGGATCTTCTGTACTATGCAAGTTTAATAAAAAATTGAAACATGTGATATATGGTAAATTTATGACCATAATCTGTGCTATGTAAATTTAGTGCAAACATGGGGTATATGATAATATTGTGAATCAAGACTATTGTTTATGCATGTGAACTTAGGCAAGATTTATAATTAGGCAAGATATGTTTGTGAAACTTTAAGAAATGATTAAATCTATTATATTTGCCTAATTTGCTAGTTTTGTTACATTGCCTAATCTGCTAGTTCTGTTATATTGCTTAATCTGCTAGTTATGCTCTACTGCCTAGTCTGCTAGATCTGTTCCTCTGCCAAATCTGTCATCTGCTGAAAATGCTAAATCTGCTAGTTTGCTTAATCTGCTAAATCCGTTAAGTCGCCTAATCTGAAAAATCTGTTATCTGCTATATCTGTTGAGTTGGTATAATTAGTCCGCTAGTGACAAAATCTGAATTGGCTATAGTTATGAATAATTGACATGTATAATAGGGCGTGGGTATAAATGGTAAATCATTAATTAATTGGCCGCAAAGATAAACATGGCTAACTCGAGGTTAGAATGAGTTTGCGGCGTAATTCTGCCCGGAACCGCCCGGCATATTCCAGTGGTCGCAAACAATAGGTTCTAATGTGAGAAGTTAGTCATAACGTGCTTGAAACCCAAGGTTAGACTCAGTTTGCGACAAAAACCTGCCCGGAACCAACTGGCCTAACCAGTAGCCACAAACTGTCAGTCTAATGTGAGAGGTCTGGGCATTATAATTAATTAATGAAAATCTGAGATAATTATGAGGTCTAAAACATGTTGGGTAAGGTTAAACCAATTGGACCAATGAATCTGATAAACCCGTTTATAGATAATCTGTAACCAGTTAATCTGTAAGTTTGTAAATCTGTAACCAGTTAATCTGTAAGCCTGTTAATCCGAACATCTGATCCGTTAGTCTGAAAACCTGTTAACTTGATTGTTTGATCTGTGAACTAGTTAATCTAAATTTTGTATGTCTGGAACTTGTAGACAAGTTAAGCTGAAATCTGTTAGTCTGGGGTCACAAGGTTAGGAGGGGAATTACTTGTGTCATCTGTTGTTTGGGACCCATATTAGTCAGTAACCCTTTCTGGTATCAAAACTTTGACTCAACAGTAAGTAGGGTCTGGGCACGCTTACTGAACTAATTATAAACGGTTCATTCTGATAATGGCGAGGGGTGTTGATGGTGCGTTCCAACTGGGTCATGTGCGTGCATGGATCTCGGTCTGCCTCTGAGGATGTAAGACGCCGTGACATCTGTAAATAGGTCTGTGCCAATTGGTTGTCACTTTAGGGAGTGATACACCCTACTGTGGGGCCGACACAGGATATTTATGTATTAGGGAGCCGATCGCTTGGGGTAGGGTTTTAGGGTTCACTTGTTCTGTCTATTTCTGTTGGTACCGTCTATTTCTGTTGGGTGGTAACACCTGTTTGTTTCTGCGTGGTACCGTCTGTTCGGGTGGTAAAGGCCCATTACTAGTGTACACCTAATTCTACATTCTGTTTTCGTAGGGATTAATCTGTTTCTGCTTCTGTCTGTTTCTGATCGGGTAGTAAAGGCCCATTATTAGCATTCTGTTTCTGTTAAATTATTCTGTACCTGTTTCTGTTTCAGTTTAGACATTAGGGTGACACCTAATTCTGTTATACTAGTATTAGTGCAGAGAAGTGTAAAACAATAGCTTATATCATTCTGTTCTTCTGTTATATCAGTTACACCTGTTACAGTTATCTCTCATCCAGTTTTATTTTCATGTCATGTTATTATTATCTGTTCATAACTGAAAATCACTGGACTTGCCAGACTTTTTGTCTGACCCTTGTTGTTTCGCCTCCTTCCGTTCCCCCTAGGTTATCCAAGGAGGGAATACTTTAGCTTGATCCGGATTTCTTCTGCTTGAAGTGCTTGAAGTATGGCTTGGCTCTGTATAGCTTCCGTTCTGTGGGGATTGTGATTTTGAACTATGCATTCTGAAGGCTTTTGTACAAGACTGATATTTTGTACTTGAATTCCGATAATGTGATTTGAAAGGATGTAACCAAGTTTATTTCGGTTTCTGTTGAAATAAAGTTATAAATTTTTCAAGTACTATTTTATCTATCTTGTAAGTTTCTGTTCTGTTTACTAAAATGCTCCACCAAAGTTAAGGCATTCCCTTTGTGAGTGACCTTAATGGAGGTGGGGTGTTACACTTGGTATCAGAGCTGAAGGTTACAAGATTTGATAAAAAGTTTTGAAAACTATTTTCAAAAAGGATTTAAAAAGGAAGTATTTTCAAAAGTAAAGCTTATTTTTGAAAAACATAATCCCCAAAAGCCATGTATCTATCTTTTGATCCTCTGTTTGAATCTTTGTTTCCTTCTTTCTCCGGGGCTCCCGGCTTTCTGGGAGGTAACCTCATCGCGGCATGGTTCTGTAGGCTTGATAAGACTACGACACTAGTCAAAGGGCAAATAAACGCCCGACTTCCATCCCTAGCCGCAGTAGTCTCGCCTACGGCTAATTTTCTTTCGAGCTTTGTCGGATTTTCCGGGCGATGGAGGCAGCTTTCGAGGGACTTGTCCACGTGTTACACACAGATAGTAAAGATGATAATGAGGGAGATTGGCTAAGGAGCACAACCCAAGGATGAGAAACTCATGGACATGGACTTGGTTCACAAAGGAGGCAAAAAGGAAACACAAAAGAAGGAAGAAAAGCCTGAAGATAAAGGAGGAGAAAAGTGCTTTACTTATGGAAGCTTGATTCAAGAGGAAGGACAGAGGACAAGACCTACTTCGGGAAGGCAGGTGAATGCTCTCATAGTTGGTGGATAGGATAGAAATAGGAAAATTTCCGTAGAGAGTTTAGTTTCCTTATCTGATTATTGAGTTAGAACTCTTTCCGATTATGGCATTCTGATTTTGTAGTCGAGTCTCTGCACTTTAATACTAGTCTTGTTTCTAATCTGGTTATAGTCTCAAACCCCATAGGGGTTACGACTCATCTGCTGGTGATAGGTTGGGGTTTGAGGATATCTGTGTTAGACGTCAAGTATGACGCATACATTCTGAGTTTTTGTGGGATATGATTTTATCATGCTTAGCTTCCTAAGAATCATTAGGGGACCTGATCTGTACTGGTAGTCTGCAAATATCTGAATAATTCTGATTCCCAGTTCTGACATTATTTAACGAGGGTAATCCTCTGGGTGTCAATTTGATGTTGGTTTCGGTCTTCGGGGCCAATACTCAGGACTCATGTCTAATGGGAACCAAGTTTTTGTTTTATCTGTACTTGCTTCCATCATACGATTGTATCCTATCGATCGAATCTTCGAACTTTAGGTAGAAACTAATGGGTGTAAACATGTGTTTGAGACATGTTATGTTTGATGGTTGCAAGTGGATGCAAGTGGTTGCCCGTGGATGCATAAACACACACTAGGCACTAGATCGGCTCGAAAACACTCTCATACTACATATGGATGTATGAGCATTTTTAATTTTTGTGGATGAAAAATGATTGACTCAGCACATGGATGTTGCATATGACTAAATGGTTGTGCACTCAATTAGAAATGATATGTATCGAGTAGGAAAATTGCATACATGTTGGACTCATGGCAATGGCATTATTCGCAATAAGGAGGTCAACTGAAGAAGTGGACCGCCTGATCTTTGCATTAGACAAGGAACATATACACACACTTCTTGCATATGTTCATACAGCATTAGAAATCTCTTAAGGACAATGAATTCCTGTGATTGGTGATTGAGTAGATGGATGATTGGATGGTAGGACACATTCTTCTTAACTTGAAGATTTCGGGGACGAAATCCTTTAAGGAGGGGAGAATGTAACACCCTGCATTTTTAAATATAATTAAAAATGAAATAAAATATATGAAAATATGCTTATGATAGGTAAATAATGGTGGTGCATAAGAAGAATTAATTAATACATGAAAGAGAAGAAAAATTAGTTCGGTAACGGTGTGTGTAACGGAAAAGATAGTAAAATGAGGATAATTAATTTAAGAATCAGGAATTAGGTAAAATGGACATCACCATTGCGTTCTCCTTGAAATTTTACATGAAATAGAGTCCGAGTTTTTGAAAATCGGAGTCCAGATGAAGAAGTTATGGCCTGTAGAAGATTCAGAAGGTTTCGGTCAGCACAGAACAGGGCAGGTCGACCTGGGGGCCAGGTCGACCAGGGTGTCGACCTAGGAGTCGACCTCTCCCATGGGGGTCGACTATAGTGTTGACCTCCCCCCCTACAGGTCGACCTGGTCAGCCTGTTTCGGTCCAGAACACGTTTTTGAAGCCCAGGGACGATTTTTGATGGTCCGGATTGATTTTAGGGTTAATCTGATAGCTGAAATGAATTGCTACACCTATAAAAACAACCTAAGACCTAGCCTTCTCTACACACAATTCTATTCTACTTCTTCTCTGCCTCTGTTCTAAATAAAAATAAAAATGGCGTCGCTACTCTGCTGGAATCAAAACTAGAAGCTAATCAACATCAACCTAAGCAACTCAATTCAAATTAGAGATTAAAGCTTCTGCAACGATTCTACAACAATTAAAGTTCTTTCTTTAATCCAACCAAGGCAAGTGCAATTATTTTTCGATATAAACATTAATTCTGATTGTGACATGAATTATAAATCTGAATCTGAGGTTATATATGTTCTGTTCTGTTTGGATCTATCTTATTTTGTATCTCTTTCCTCTTTCTGTTCTATAGCCAGGCTACCACGAGCCTGAGCCAATCTCATAAGAGACTAACATACGCTAAAATGTTTGGGACAATAAAATGAATGATGCATGAATTGGGCATGACTAATAGGTGACTGACTTGAGGAAAGAATATGGACTGTGGCTAGAACAAAATCTGAGACATATGACTGGACATGTTATATTGTATTGAACATATGATTAGAGATAAAGAGAATATGGCTTAGGCATAAACATTTACATGAGAGTAGGGTATCTATTAATGTAAATAAACACCTAAGTAGGGGATCTTTGGGATATATGATATGCATAGTAATCGATGGCTATATTTGGTATAATTTATATAGGGATCTTCTGTACTATGCAAGTTTAATAAAAATTGAAACATATGATATATGGTAAATTTATGACCATAATCTGTGCTATGTAAATTTAATGCAAACATGGGGTATATGATAATATTGTGAATCAAGACTATTATTTATGCATGTGAACTAAGGCAAGATTTATAATTAGGCAAGATATGTTTATGAAACTTTAAGAAATGATTAAATCTGATATATTTGGCTAATTTGCTAGTTTTGTTACATTGCCTAATCTGCTAGTTCTGTTATATTGCTTAATCTGCTAGTTCTGCTCTACTTCCTAGTTTGCTAGATCTGTTCCTCTGCCAAATCTGTCATCTGCTGAAAATGCTAAATCTGCAAGTTTGCTTAATCTGCTAAATCCGTTAAGTCGCCTAGTCTGAAAAATCTGTTATCTGCTATATCTGTTGAGTTGGTATAATTAGTCCGCTAGTGACAAAATCTGAATTGGCTATAGTTATGAATAATTGACATGTATAATAGGGCGTGGGTATAAATGGTAAATCATTAATTAATTGGCCGCAAAGATAAACATGGCTAACTCGAGGTTAGAATGAGTTTGCGGCGTAATTCTGCCCGGAACCGCCCGGCATATTCCAGTGGTCGCAAACAATAGGTTCTAATGTGAGAAGTTAGTCATAACGTGCTTGAAACCCGAGGTTAGACTCAGTTTGCGATAGAAACCTGCCCGGAACCAACTGGCCTAACCAGTAGCCGCAAACTGACAGTCTAATGTGAGAGGTCTGGGCATTAATAATTAATTAATGAAAATCTGAGATAATTATGAGGTCTAAAACATGTTGGGTAAGGTTAAACCAATTGGACCAATGAATCTGATAAACCCGTTTTTAGATAATCTTTAACCAGTTAATCTGTAAGTTTGTAAATCTTTAACCAGTTAATCTATAAGCCTGTTAATCCGAACATCTGATCCGTTAGTCTGAAAACCTGTTAACTTGATTGTCTGATCTGTGAACTAGTTAATCTAAATTTTGTATGTCTGGAACTTGTAGACAAGTTAAGCTGAAATCTGTTAGTCTGGGGACACAAGGTTAGGAGTGGAATTACTTGTGTCATCTGTTGTTTGGGACCCATATTAGTCAGTAACCCTTTCTGGTATCAAAACTTTGACCCAACAGTAAGTAGGGTCCGAGCACGCTTACTGAACTAATTATAAGCGGTTCATTCTGATAATGGCGAGGGGTGTTGATGGTGCGTTCCAACCGGGTCATGTGCGTGCATGGATCCCGGTCTGCCTCTGAGGATGTAAGACGTCGTGACATCTGTAAATAGGTCTGTGCCTATTGGTTGTCAGTTTAGGGAGTGATACACCCTACTGTGGGGCCGACACATGATATTTATGTATTAGGGAGCCGATCGCTTGGGGTAGGGTTTTAGGGTACACTTAGTTCTGTCTGTTTCTGTTGGTACCATCTGTTTCTGTTGGGTGGTAACACCTGTCTGTTTCTACGTGGTACCGTCTGTTCGGGTGGTAAAGGCCCATTACTAGTGTACACCTAATTCTACATTCTGTTTCCGTAGGGATTAATCTGTTTCTGCTTCTGTCTGTTTCTGATCGGGTAGTAAAGGCCCATTATTAGCATTCCATTTCTGTTAAATTATTCTATACCCGTTTCTGTTTCAGTTTAGACATTAGGGTGACACCTAATTCTGTTATACTAGTATTAGTGCAGAGAAGTGTAAAACAATAGCTTATATCATTCTGTTCTTCTGTTATATCTGTTACACCTGTTACAGTTATCTCTCATCCAGTTTTATTTTCATGTCATGTTATTATTATCTGTTCATAACTGAAAATCACTGGACTTGCCAGACTTTTTGTCTGACCCTTGTTGTTTCGCCTCCTTTCTTCCGTTCCCCCCAGGTTATCCAAGGAGGGAATACTTTAGCTTGATCCAGATTTCTTCTGCTTGAAGTGCTTGAAGTATGGCTTGGCTCTGTATAGCTTCCGTTCTGTGGGGATTACGATTTTGAACTATGCATTCTGAAGGCTTTTGTACAAGACTGATATTTTGTACTTGATTCTGATAATGTGATTTGAAAGGATGTAACCAAGTTTATTTCGGTTTCTGTTGAAATAAAGTTATAAATTTTTCAAGTACTATTTTATCTGTCTTGTAAGTTTCTGTTCTGTTTACTAAAATGCTCCACCAAAGTTAAGGCATTCTCTTTGTGAGTGATCTTAATGGAGGTGGGGTGTTACAATAAACCATATAATTGTTCACATACAATTACTTAGTTTACGCACAATGGTGAATTATAAATGAAGATAAGTTAAAACTAGCGCTGCGCGTGAACAAAGGAATAACAAAATAAAGAAAGAAAAGATTGTCTTGAAATTTGATTTATGTGCAATGAATAAAAATTTCAAATCAAAAAGGAATATACATATATATATATATATATATATATAGAATAATAATAGCTCATGCCTCTGCGCATGGTCTATGGGTGCAACACACCGTGGCTGTGTTGACTAGGTTCTAGAATGTTCTTTTCTAGGGTGAGATGGACGGTTTAGATGAGTTTTTTTATTTAATCCTAAGGGCCCAGTTCTTCTAACCCACCTATAAATAAAACCTTAAACCCACTGATTTACTCACATAAACTAATGGCGACGCCATGGCCTCCTTCTTCTTCTTCCCCAAGCAATTCTTAAATCTAATCTCTTTTCTTCCTTTCCAACTCTCTTAATGAAATAAAAGATTAGATTTAGAATTTATTCTATTTCAAAATAAAGCGAAAAGGGATTTTGATCTACAATCTACGCCACAAGAAAGGGATTTTGATCTACAATCTACGCCGCAATAAAAGGGAAGAACTTTGGATGTTATTCTAAATCAGACCTAGGAAAGCAAAAATCACTGTGAGTGGATTTAAATTACCCTTGTTTAATAATAGTAGATGTATCGTTTAGCAATTCCCCAACTTAATTTGTTTAATTCAATTGAAATAATTCAGATTTTATTTTATGTGTATTATGTTCTTCTTCTTCCCCTTTCCTTTTTATTTTTAAGATCAGGCTAACTTCGAGCCTAATCCAAATCTCGCTGAAAAGCATGCATACGAACAAAGATTGGAATAGTGAAAATGATGTTTGGGAATTTGGGAATAATTTATAATTGGGGAATTGTGGAATAACATATAACATAACCTGAGATTGGGAAATTAGGGGAAATTGACACATATATTAAGCTAGGACATAAAAGGAAATATGTGCGATTAAAATTGAGAACAATTAGATATGCTTGGGTTTGTTGAAACAGGAATTTATAATGAACTATATGTACATAAGAAAAGTTAGAATTTAAGATTTAGACATATGGGATTATAAGTTGAATTGGAATTTATGCAATAAGAATGAGGGTTGACATGAATTAACTGTTCTACAAGAATGAGGGTTGACATGAATTATTTATAACTTTAAAGAACAATTAATTTGGGTATAATTAAGTATAACTTAAAAGTTGGGCATAACATATAATAAGGATTATTGGCATAACTATGTATGAGGTTATGTAATCATGTTAGAATTTATGTATCCAAATCAAATTGGAACCATAAACATGAAATCGGGTTTAGAAGTGTGAACATGAATGATTGAATTGGGATAAATAAGCATATAAAACCTAGATTGAAATTGTATATGTCCGTTAAAAGATTATATGCCTAACCCGAGGTTAGATTAAGTTGCGGTGTAAGACTGCCCGGAACCACTCGGCACATCCAGCAACCGCAACAACAGATCTAATATGAGAGGTTAGAGCATCATGCCCAAGAAAAACCCGAGGTTAGAATGAGTTTGCAGTAGAAGTGTAACAACCCGAAAATCTGGGCCAGTTTAAAATTTTTATTTTGGCAATTTTAGCGAATTTTGATTATTTAAAATGTATTATTTTAAATAATATCGACGAGAAAATTTCTTTTGAATGAAATTCAAACGTATATAATTATATACGTCGTCGTTAGAATATAAATAATTATTTTAAATTATAAAAGGAATCGAAAATGGCACGGTAGTTCGATAATTCGATTTCAAACTTCAATTGAATGTACCGGGTGCAAAACAAACCGGATTTTAGTGAAACCAAAAACATTAGAATCTAATTGACAATATCTTTCCAACGAATCCGAAAAATCAAAATTTCATAGTGGGGATCAAAAGATATGTCCTGTTGAAAATTCTGAATAGTCGCTATGGAATTCAGTCTCTTAAAAATGGAAATTTTGCAAACGACCTCGGATTTCGACGAAACCACTTTTGTTGGGTCCGTGATGTAAAGTTATTGTTAGATTCCAAATTTCATAATTTTTCGAATCAATATGTGGGCGTGGCGAAGGAAAACGCGTTTGACCAGTTTTAGTTGATTTTAATCGACTGAAAAATGGCCATTTTTCTAACGGTCTCAGAATTCGTTGAAACTAGTTTTATTAGGACCGTATCGTCAATACGAAGCTAGAAAATATTTTTTTGGAATTTTTCGAGTTAGTATGTGACCCCGGTAAATTGAAATGCGCGTTCAAATTCGATATATAGAGTTATTTGTTGATTTTGACGGAAACTGATTGTAACGATCGAATCAGCTTGCGATACATATCCCATTGTGTTCGGAATGGGGGTAAAACGCTATGGACGACAGGCGGTGGGCCTCGTTTCGAGGTCGTATGTAAAAGTCAACTTTTTCATAATTAAATAATTAATTAAAGAAAATAAAAAAACCTCTCCTATAACTTGCCCCCCCCCCCCCCCCGATTCATCATTCAGAGAAAAGAAAAAGAAAAAAAATCAAATCACTTCGCCTCCGCATCTGGCGGAGCGCCGCCGGCCTCCCATCGCATCCCCCCTTCCCTCTCATCTCCTTCTCCATCGCCTTCCCCTTCTCTCTCCTCATCCCTCGTTCGAACCCTAACCCGTAAACCCCTGCACCCCGTCGCTCCAGTGCCAAAGACCACCACCGCAGCACCCCCTCGCGTCTGGCCATCATCACCGACCCCCCCTCTGGCCACTGACCCACCAGTGAGCACCCCCTGCACCTCCGATGGTAACGCCTCCTGCCAGTGACGACGTGAAAACCCCTCCGGCGTGAAAAACAGCGAAGCAAGGTAATTGGAATTAATTTATTTATTAAATTAGTTAATGTTGATTACACATTGATTTAAAAGCTGATTTATTTCTTTGGTTTATAAACATGATTTTTCCTTGAATATAAACATATGGTTTTCAGAAGGAAGAAGAATATAATTTTTATATTATAGAAAATATAATTTTCATTCAAGTGGTGAGTTAAAAATATGATCTTTATATTTTTAAAGTAATAAAAATATGATTTTTATATTTTTAAAGTATTAAAAATATAAACTTTACTATATAGAGGATGTAAAAATATGATTTTTGGTTAGGAAGAGAATTAAATATAATTTTTACATGATAGGAATATTAAAAATATCATCTTTATATGTGTAGAAAAGTAAAAATGTGATTTTTATAATGATATATGTAAGAAGGCGAAATCTTTATATTTGAAAAGGCGAAATCTTTATATGAAGAATAGCGGGATAAAAATAGAATTTTTATCTTTTTGATAACAAGGTAAAAATTCGATTTTTATATATTGAATAACAAGGTAAAAATTCGATTTTTATATATTGAATAACAAGGTAAAAATTTGATTTTTATATATTGAATAGCATGGTAAAAATTCGATTTTTATATATTGAATAGCATAGTAAAAATTCGATTTTTATATATTGTATAGCATATTAAAAATTCAATTTTTATATATTGAATAGCATAGTAAAAATTCGATTTTTTATATATTGTATAGCATAGTAAAAATTCGATTTTTATATATTGAATAGCAAAGTAAAAATTCGATTTTTATATATGTAGTGAATACGGGCAACGAAGATGACAAAAATGCGTTAACGATGAAGATTTCTATCAAAGAAGAGTCAAGATGATTGGATAGCTATCGGTGAGAATTTCTCACCTTTCAATTTCTTTTCTAGTTATATATATATACTAGGATGCAGACGGTGTTTGGTAGCACCCGACACAATCGTCCACAGACCATGGACTTGTTTGTTTGGTTGCATAAATTAGTTAGATGATTTGATTTGAATTTGAATTGGTTGGTGAAATGAAATTGATTTGATTGATGTGTGAATGGCGTGGGCCTTCACTAGACCGGGGATAAGGCTAGGCCTCGTCCCGTTTCTAGTATCGTGCCGTTATGCCGCCGAAATTTTCTAAAATATGTTAGAAAAATAAAATATCAATTTTATTGAATAAATGAACTGAATAGAAATTCATGTGTTAAAATAAAATGTTTTATCGTTAAAAATATAATTTTTAACGTGAATGTGAATAAAATAAAATATTCATTTACAAACCGGACGGTTTGTTTATGTACATCTATTTGAAGGATATTGATTGGGTCGATAAATTTTACACATCGCCCAACTGCACAACTAAAATCTGTGTTTGATTGTTTGAAACCCCACACGGGTGTTGGGATGAAATTTGAAGTTCACTCATCCTGATTGATTAAATATGTCGATCGATTGATTGACAGGCTGTTATAAGCGTTAGATATCTTTATTTGATGCTTATACAGTGTAGTGTACTTTGGTTGATGGTTGATTATTTTTCAATGCTATTATATACGTGCGATGTATGAAAATCCATATAATTAACATTATATGGTGATCGATTGGGCCTCATTCCAATTTAGAAAATAAAGAATATTATAAAATAAATGTTCATGTGTTGACCGTACTCATCCGTTGAGATTAGTCATGTGTTGAACGAAATATTTTTATAATAAAATTTACATCTTTATCAATATAATATAAAGGTTCATGTGTTGACCGTACTCATCCGTTGAGATTAGTCATGTGTTGAACGAAATATTGAAAACGAAATATTTGAAAACGAAATATTTTTATAATAAAATTTACATCTTTATCAATATAATATAAAGGTTCATGTGTTGACCGTACTCATCTGTTGAGATTAGTCATGTGTTGAACGAAATATTGAAAACGAAATATTTGAAAACGAAATATTTGAAAACGAAATATTTGAAATAGAAATATTTGAAAACGAAATATTTGAAATAGAAATATTTGAAAAAGAAATATTTGAAACAGAACATTTGAAAATAGAAATATATGAAGCCGTGTTGATTAGATTGCCGCCATTTAGACGTGAACGATATTTATATCGATTTTACTCATTTTAAAATGAATATTGAAAAGTGATTTCGAAATCGCATATTTTGAAATGAAATTTGAATTAAATTGAATAGGAAACGAATTCGAATTGAATGGAAAACGAATTTGATTTCAATCGAATATATAACGAATTTGATTCGAATTGAATATATAACGAATTTGATTTCAATTGAATAGCAAACAAATCGAATTCGAAATGAATTGAATACATATAACGATTTCGAAATGAATTGAATATATATAACGATTTCGAAATGAATTGAATATAAAACGATTTCGAAATGAATAGAATATATAATGAATTCGAATTGAATGGAAAACGAATTTGATTTCAATTGAATAGCAAACGAAACGAATTCGAATTGAATTGAATAGATAACGAATTTGAATTGAATTGAATATAAAACCAATTCGAATTGAATTGAAAACGAATTCGAATTGAATGGGAAACAAATTGAAATGAATTCAAATTGAATTGAATAGAAATGAATTTTAAAATGAATTTATCATAGAAAATTCAATTTTGATTTGAATTGAAATAAAAGTTGAAAATGTTTTTGAAACGAATTCAAAACTATTTATATATAATTCGTTTTAAATAGAAATCGACGAAATATATTATATATATAATATAATGGCCTGAATAGAACGCGCCGCGCCGCGGCAGTTCGTAAATTTCGACCATTTAGTTCAAACGGACATTTCGGGAGATCCGACCGTCGGATTCTCCTAAAACCGGAACCGTTGGGTTCGTATCGAAAAGAGCTTTCTAACGAATATTAGAAATTCAAAATCTAACGGTTGGATTTGGAGATACGTCCAAATCAAATTTGAAAAAGGTCGCTGTAAGTGCAGTTCGATGGCCGGTGATGGAAATCGACTGTACGGGCCTTGATAAAATTATTAAAAATAGTAATAATTTGTGTAAAATCATAAGAAATGATTTGGGAAAATTTGGGATGAAAAACTCCATATTTGAAAGATAAAAATAGATTTTTATCAAAATGAACTAGTTTGAACTAAATTTAAAACCCGATTTGTTTTTAAATAAATAAATTAGATTTAAAAAGGGGTTTTAAATAATCGGAATTCCTAATATATTTGAATTAAATTGAACTAGAATTGATTTGTGGGTTTATCGTGAACTGTGTTTTAAACAACACTAGTTCTTTAACCCGATAATAAATAAAATGTGATTTGGGTTTGTCGTGAACTGTGTTTTAAATGACATTAGTTCTTTAACCCAATAAAAGGAGTTTTAACGAATCTGCAATTAGATTGAAATGTAAATTTGTAATCTAAATTATCAAATTTAGAAAATGAGCGAGAATGGAGTATTACCAGTTTTGCTCCAAAGCGATAGTTAAATCTTTAATTAGATTTGAACGTGAAATGGTAATTAATCTTACCAATAACACCATAGTATTAGATATGGAGTATTACCAGTTTTGCTTCATGGGATGAATAGGTTGGGATTGGGAAATAAAATAAATAATTAATTCGGTGTGGTTCGCTAATCTCGACTAGTTGGAAAAACCATAATTTGGTTTTAAATAACATCCAAAGGAAGATTAAAAGATAAATTTGAAAGAATTTATCTTGGATAAAATTAATGGGAACCTTTCCCTAAAAATGTGATTTTATGAGTAAAAGAATATTCTGAATTGGAATGAGGCGTATGTTGTGTTTGTTTAACATTTGTTTTCAATATACGCGGGTTGTTCGGAAAGTCCGGGTTTATACCCATTCTGAATAACCGATTCGATGATAAGTCGAAGATGAAGACGGTGGTCGAAGACCGGAAGTCTTCACATCATTTGGATAATTACTGACGATCCTGATTGGGCTGTACACCCGAGAGGACGGAAATAGTTGGTGGTCGTCCAGACGTACTTGGAGATGGATGGATATGCGAGGAAAGTGCCTACGGTTTCGTTCAGACCCAGAACGAACTTGTAAGTGGATTGTGTGTCTGACATTGGATTTTATTCTGTGTTGATTGATTTCTGTTTTATATATATCTGCTTGGCGACGGAGAATTTATTCTCTTGCTTAACGCCCTTCTCTGAGACGTACGAGCTTAGAGGTTATATATCGATAGACATCAATCGCATGGCATGGATTGCCTGTGTGGCATGCTGAGTTGCATGGATCAAGGCTTCTTTTGAAAAGCAAAGTCTTGTGGTTGATGATCAAAGCACGGCCTACGTGGCAGCTTTGTGTATAACGTGAATTCGCGAGCCTCACACCTCGGTATGAGTTAAAAACGGGATACGGACCGTTGGGAGAACACGACGTTTCTTTCTAGCTTTGGTGGTGTCAGTGACTTACCAGCCCTGACATTTATATACTTTTCACCTATGTGGTTGTTGGAATGAGGCGCCTCGATATAGGTCTGTAAGGACCGGGAAACGTGTGTTCAGGAATTGCCAATCCTCTAACGTAAGTGAGGACCGACCCAGCCGCATCCAGGGTTGCCCAGAGTGTGTAGTCCTGAGAATTTGCTAGAGTGTCTCGAAGCGGAGAGGAGCTTGCCCCTTGCCTCAACTCATGACGGAAATCCAATTTCCAATACGTGTATTGCGGCTTTATTTGTAGAGCCTAGCATGGCGACATAGTAGCATGGGATACTATGCCATATATGATTTATATTTATGATTGAAATTGTTTTAACACTATACACTTATTATAGTATCAAATGATTTGTTTTAAACCTACCAATCATGTTTGGCTATTATAAGGGAAAACCCTATCCTCCGGCTTGCGTTGCATTGTGTGATGGGACCCGGGTCTTATAATAGCTTCATTTTTCGAAAAAGCATTGCGTTGTTTATTCTATGCATTGGTATTCTTGGGAGGAAACCCGTTCCGTGTTATACGGCGTGGTCCCTTGAATTACTCTCTTTTAAAATAAAGTTTTAATAACTGTTTTAGTTCTCACACCAGTCACATGACTGACCTGGAGTTTATTGTTTTAACCTAAACTCTGGGTGCCCTTATTTTCGACACGGGCAGCTAGTAGTTTTGGTTTTGCAGATTTATATTCACAGGATCCTGGTTTACAGCTGGAATGATATCCGGAAAGCTCTGTATCCGTATATCACCTTCAGTTGTGCTTTGTATTATTTTCCGCTGCTATGTAATTTATTGTAATCTCTGATATTTATCGAATGTAATTTATTCATTTATACTCTGTATATTCTTGTATCTGATGGAATTGTTGTAATAACAATGAAATGTTCTTCTGTTTGTGTTCTGATTTGTCCTGTTCTCAACGATCAGGGGTTTCGAACGGTCCAAATCGGTTTAACGACTGATGCGGATCGAGCGAAATTCCCGGCCGTTACATTTGGTATCAGAGCTTTGGTTTACAGAGCTCGAGAACAAGACACATTAGAACCATACGAAAGAATTCATCAGATATTGGATTAGCAATATCCAATTAGAATGACTCGTTAGAGATAGGATCAGTAATATCCTAGAACGAGTGTGGAGAGTATATTTTTCAAATGAAAACAATATTGTTTTGAAATTTAAATCGTTTTAAACGTATTTGATTATTTATTTATTTTGAATATGGACATTCCAATATATAAAGATTTTGCATATACGCGTCATGAACGTATATTCGAAGTTTTAATATACTGGATAGATATGGAATCATGCTCTAGTAGTCCGGAGATGATTCTGATGATTGACTAGTCGTCATTAGTATTCATGTTCGAGTGACGAAGGTGTGGTATTTATATACTTCCATTAGACTGGTGTGAGAACCAAAACTAATATAGCTAGAACACATTGTTGTGAATTGGCATCAAAAACAAGATTTTCAGTATATATATCAAAATTTATGGATTTGAAACGTTAATCCACTAATCGATTGATGTTTGTGTTGTTTGTATATTTGTTTGACAATTTTGAACCATTATGCCTAATAGCATCAAATATTGGATTGTATTGAAAATTGGTCGCATTTGCTTGCATATACATGTACTTACATTGAACAGGTCATAGCAAGGAGGCTAGAGCCGAAGAATAAAATTTGTTTGCCCGACAAATAGGTACATGTTTACCATATAATTTACTGTTTTGTTTGGGTGATGATGATTTTATGAGCCTATTGGCTAGCTGCTTGGCTTTTTCTTTTTCTTTTTGAGATCAGAAGGCCTATATGGCAATTTCGGGATTTTCCCGTGGCTCCCGGTGCAGGGGAGGTTATGGCGAAATTTTTCGAAAATTTAGGGTGTTAGCCAAATTTTTGAAAATTTGAAAATTCTCAGGAACTGAAGAGTTGGAGAATGAAAGCCAGATCGAACGTAGAGTTGATTAATCAAACCACTTTCGACTTTGTTCCTTTTCGGGGACGAAAAGTTTTAAGTGGGGGAGATTGTAACAACCCGAAAATCTGGGCCAGTTTAAAATTTTTATTTTGGCAATTTTAGCGAATTTTGATTATTTAAAATGTATTATTTTAAATAATATCGACGAGAAAATTTCTTTTGAATGAAATTCAAATGTATATAATTATATACGTCGTCGTTAGAATATAAATAATTATTTTAAATTATAAAAGGAATCGAAAATGGCACGGTAGTTCGATAATTCGATTTCAAACTTCAATTGAATGTACCGGGTGCAAAACAAACCGGATTTTAGTGAAACCAAAAACATTAGAATCTAATTGACAATATCTTTCCAACGAATCCGAAAAATCAAAATTTCATAGTGGGGATCAAAAGATATGTCCTGTTGAAAATTCTGAATAGTCGCTATGGAATTCAGGCCCTTAAAAATGGAAATTTTGCAAACGACCTCGGATTTCGACGAAACCACTTTTGTTGGGTCCGTGATGTAAAGTTATTGTTAGATTCCAAATTTCATAATTTTTCGAATCAATATGTGAGCGTGGCGAAGGAAAACGCGTTTGACCAGTTTTAGTTGATTTTAATCGACTGAAAAATGGCCATTTTTCTAACGGTCTCAAAATTCGACGAAACTAGTTTTATTAGGACCGTATCGTCAATACGAAGCTAGAAAATATTTTTCTGGAATTTTTCGAGTTAGTATGTGACCCCGGTAAATTGAAATGCGCGTTCAAATTCGATATATAGAGTTATATGTTGATTTTGATGGAAACTGATTGTAACGATCGAATCAGCTTGCGATACATATCCCATTGTGTTCGGAATGGGGGTAAAACGCTATGGACGATAGGCGGTGGGCCTCGTTTCGAGGTCGTATGTAAAAGTCAACTTTTTCATAATTAAATAATTAATTAAATAAAATAAAAAAACCTCTCCTATACCTTGCCCCCCCGATTCATCATTCAGAGAAAAGAAAAAGAAAAAAAAATCAAATCACTTCGCCGCCGCATCTGGCGGAGCGCCGCCGGCCTCCCATCGCATCCCCCCTTCCCTCTCATCTCCTTCTCCATCGCCTTCCCCTTCTCTCTCCTCATCCCCCATTCGAACCCTAACCCGTAAACCCCTGCACCCCGTCGCTCCAGTGCCAAAGACCACCACCGCAACACCCCCTCGCGTATGGCCATCATCGCCGACCCCCCTCTGGCCACTGACCCGCCAGTGAGCACCCCCTGCACCTCCGATGGTAACGCCTCCTGCCAGTGACGACGTGAAAACCCCTTCGGCGTGAAAAACAGCGAAGCAAGGTAATTGGAATTAATTTATTTATTAAATTAGTTAATGTTGATTACACATTGATTTAAAAGCTGATTTATTTCTTTGGTTTATAAACATGATTTTTCCTTGAATATAAACATATGGTTTTTAGAAGGAAGAAGAATATAATTTTTATATTATAGAAAATATAATTTTCATTCAAGTGGTGAGTTAAAAATATGATCTTTATATTTTTAAAGTAATAAAAATATGATTTTTATATTTTTAAAGTATTAAAAATATAAACTTTACTATATAGAGGATGTAAAAATATGATTTTTGGTTAGGAAGAGAATTAAATATAATTTTTACATGATAGGAATATTAAAAATATCATCTTTATATGTGTAGAAAAGTAAAAATGTGATTTTTATAATGATATATGTAAGAAGGCGAAATCTTTATATTTGAAAAGGCGAAATCTTTATATGAAGAATAGCGGGATAAAAATAGAATTTTTATCTATTTGATAACAAGGTAAAAAGTCGATTTTTATATATTGAATAACAAGGTAAAAATTCGATTTTTATATATTGAATAACAAGGTAAAAATTTGATTTTTATATATTGAATAGCATGGTAAAAATTCGATTTTTATATATTGAATAGCATAGTAAAAATTCGATTTTTATATATTGTATAGCATAGTAAAAATTCGATTTTTATATATTGAATAGCATAGTAAAAATTCGATTTTTTATATATTGTATAGCATAGTAAAAATTCGATTTTTATATATTGAATAGCAAAGTAAAAATTCGATTTTTATATATGTAGTGAATACGGGCAACGAAGATGACAAAAATGCGTTAACGATGAAGATTTCTATCAAAGAAGAGTCAAGATGATTGGATAGCTATCGGTGAGAATTTCTCACCTTTCAATTTCTTTTCTAGTTATATATATATACTAGGATGCAGACGGTGTTTGGTAGCACCCGACACAATCGTCCACAGACCATGGACTTGTTTGTTTGGTTGCATAAATTAGTTAGATGATTTGATTTGAATTTGAATTGGTTGGTGAAATGAAATTGATTTGATTGATGTGTGAATGGCGTGGGCCTTCACTAGACCGGGGATAAGGCTAGGCCTCGTCCCGTTTCTAGTATCGTGCCGTTATGCCGCCGAAATTTTCTAAAATATGTTACAAAAATAAAATATCAATTTTATTGAATAAATGAACTGAATAGAAATTCATGTGTTAAAATAAAATGTTTATTGTTAAAAATATAATTTTTAACGTGAATGTGAATAAAATAAAATATTCATTTACAAACCGGACGGTTTGTTTATATACATCTATTTGAAGGATATTGATTGGGTCGATAAATTTTACACATCGCCCAACTGCACAACTAAAATCTGTGTTTGATTGTTTGAAACCCCACACGGGTGTTGGGATGAAATTTGAAGTTCACTCATCCTGATTGATTAAATATGTCGATCGATTGATTGACAGGCTGTTATAAGCGTTAGATATCTTTATTTGATGCTTATACAGTGTAGTGTACTTTGGTTGATGGTTGATTATTTTTCAATGCTATTATATACGTGCGATGTATGAAAATCCATATAATTAACATTATATGGTGATCGATTGGGCCTCATTCCAATTTAGAAAATAAAGAATATTATAAAATAAATGTTCATGTGTTGACCGTACTCATCCGTTGAGATTAGTCATGTGTTGAACGAAATATTTTTATAATAAAATTTACATCTTTATCAATATAATATAAAGGTTCATGTGTTGACCGTACTCATCCGTTGAGATTAGTCATGTGTTGAACGAAATATTGAAAACGAAATATTTGAAAACGAAATATTTTTATAATAAAATTTACATCTTTATCAATATAATATAAAGGTTCATGTGTTGATTGTACTCATCCGTTGAGATTAGTCATGTGTTGAACGAAATATTGAAAACGAAATATTTGAAACGAAATATTTGAAAACGAAATATTTGAAATAGAAATATTTGAAAACGAAATATTTGAAATAGAAATATTTGAAAAAGAAATATTTGAAACAGAACATTTGAAAATAGAAATATATGAAGCCGTGTTGATTAGATTGACGCCATTTAGACGTGAACGATATTTATATCGATTTTACTCATTTTAAAATGAATATTGAAAAGTGATTTCGAAATCGCATATTTTGAAATGAAATTTGAATTAAATTGAATATGAAACGAATTCGAATTGAATGGAAAATGAATTTGATTTCAATCGAATATATAACGAATTTGATTCGAATTGAATATATAACGAATTTGATTTCAATTGAATAGCAAACAAATCGAATTCGAAATGAATTGAATATATATAACGATTTCGAAATGAATTGAATATATATAACGATTTCGAAATGAATTGAATATAAAACGATTTCGAAATGAATAGAATATATAATGAAATTGAATTGAATGGAAAACGAATTTGATTTCAATTGAATAGCAAACGAAACGAATTCGAATTGAATTGAATAGAAAACGAATTCGAATTGAATTGAATATAAAACCAATTCGAATTGAATTGAAAACGAATTCGAATTGAATGGGAAACAAATTGAAATGAATTCAAATTGAATTGAATAGAAATGAATTTTAAAACGAATTTATCATAGAAAATTCAATTTTGATTTGAATTGAAATAAAAGTTGAAAATGTTTTTGAAACGAATTCAAAACTATTTATATATAATTCGTTTTAAATAGAAATCGACGAAATATATATTATATATATAATATAATGGCCTGAATAGAACGCGCCGCGCCGCGGTAGTTCGTAAATTTCGACCATTTAGTTCAAACGGACATTACGGGAGATCCGACCGTTGGATTCTCCTAAAACCGGAACCGTTAGGTTCGTATCGAAAAGAGCTTTTTAACAAATATTAGAAATTAAAAATCTAACGGTTGGATTTGGAGATACGTCCAAATCAAATTTTAAAAAGGTCGTTGTAAGTGCAGTTCGATGGCCGTTGATGGAAATCGACTGTACGGGCCTTGATAAAATTATTAAAAATAATAATAATTTGTGTAAAATCATAAGAAATGATTTGGGAAAATTTGGGATGAAAAACTCCATATTTGAAAGATAAAAATAGATTTTTATCAAAATGAACTAGTTTGAACTAAATTTGAAACCCGATTTGTTTTTAAATAAATAAATTAGATTTAAAAAGGGGTTTTAAATAATCGGAATTCCTAATATATTTGAATTAAATTGAACTAGAATTGATTTGTGGGTTTATCGTGAACTGTGTTCTAAACAACACTAGTTCTTTAACCCGATAATAAATAAAATGTGATTTGGGTTTGTCGTGAACTGTGTTTTAAATGACATTAGTTCTTTAACCCAATAAAAGGAGTTTTAACGAATCTGCAATTAGATTGAAATGTAAATTTGTAATCTAAATTATCAAATTTAGAAAATGAGCGAGAATGGAGTATTACCAGTTTTGCTCCAAAGCGATAGTTAAATCTTTAATTAGATTTGAACGTGAAATGGTAATTAATCTTACCAATAACACCATAGTATTAGATATGGAGTATTACCAGTTTTGCTTCATGGGATGAATAGGTTGGGATTGGGAAATAAAATAAATAATTACTTCGGTGTGGTTCGCTAATCTCGACTAGTTGGAAAAACCATAATTTGGTTTTAAATAACATCCAAAGGAAGATTAAAAGATAAATTTGAAAGAATTTATCTTGGATAAAATTAATGGGAACCTTTCCCTAAAAATGTGATTTTATGAGTAAAAGAATATTCTGAATTGGAATGAGGCGTATGTTGTGTTTGTGTAACATTTGTTTTCAATATACGCGGGTTGTTCGGAAAGTCCGGGTTTATACCCATTCTGAATAACCGATTCGACGATAAGTCGAAGATGAAGACGGTGGTCGAAGACCGGAAGTCTTCACATCGTTTGGATAATTACTGACGATCCTGATTGGGCTGTACACCCGAGAGGACGGAAATAGTTGGTGGTCGTCCAGACGTACTTGGAGATGGATGGATATGCGAGGAAAGTGCCTCCGGTTTCATTCAGACCCAGAACGAACTTGTAAGTGGATTGTGTGTCTGACATTGGATTTTATTCTGTGTTGATTGATTTCTGTTATATATATATCTGCCTGGCGGCGGAGAATTTATTCTCTTGCTTAACGCCCTTCTCTGAGACGTACGAGCTTAGAGGTTATATATCGATAGACATCAATCGCATGAATTGCCTGTGTGGCATGCTGAGTTGCATGGATCAAGGCTTCTGTTGAAAAGCAAAGTCTTGTGGTTGATGATCAAAGCACGGCCTACGTGGCAGCTTTGTGTATAACGTGAATTCGCGAGCCTCACACCTCGGTATGAGTTAAAAACGGGATACGAACCGTTGGGAGAACACGACGTTTCTTTCTAGCTTTGGTGGTGTCAGTGACTTACCAGCCCTGACATTTATATACTTTTCACCTATGTGGTTGTTGGAATGAGGCGCCTCGATATAGGTCTGTAAGGACCGGGAAACGTGTGTTCAGGAATTGTCAATCCTCTAACGTAAGTGAGGACCGGCCCAGCCGCATCCAGGGTTGCCCAGAGTGTGTAGTCCTGAGCATTTGCTAGAGTGTCTCGAAGCGGAGAGGAGCTTGCCCGTTGCCTCGACTCATGACGGAAATCCAATTTCCAATACGTGTATTGCGGCTTTATTTGTAGAGCCTAGTATGGCGACATAGTAGCATGGGATACTATGCCGTCTATGATTTATATTTATGATTGAAATTGTTTTAACACTATACACTTATTATAGTATCAAATGATTTGTTTTAAACGTACCAATCATGTTTGGCTATTATAAGGGAAAATCCTATCCTCCGGCTTGCGTTGCATTGTGTGATGGGACCTGGGTCTTATAATAGCTTCATTTTTCGAAAAAGCATTGCGTTGTTTATTCTATGCACTGGTATTCTTGGGAGGAAACCCGTTCCGTGTTATACGGCGTGGTCCCTTGAATTACTCTCTTTTAAAATAAAGTTTTAATAACTGTTTTAGTTCTCACACCAGTCACATGACTGACCTGGAGTTTATTGTTTTAACCTAAACTCTGGGTGCCCTTATTTTCGACACGGGCAGCTAGTAGTTTTGGTTTTGCAGATTTATATTCACAGGATCCTGGTTTACAGCTGGAATGATATCCGGAAAGCTCTGTATCCGTATATCACCCTCAGTTATGCTTTGTATTATTTTCCGCTGCTATGTAATTTATTGTAATCTCTGATATTTATCGAATGTAAATTATTCATTTATACTCTGTAAATTCTTGTATCTGATGGAATTGTTGTAATAACAATGAAATGTTCTTCTGTTTGTGTTCTGATTTGTCCTGTTCTCAACGATCAGGGGTTTCGAACGGTCTAAATCGGTTTAACGACTGATGCGGATCGAGCGAAATTCCCGGCCGTCACAAGAAGTCAGCCCGGAACCGCCCGGCACACCCAACAACCGCAAATAACAGTTCTAATGTGAGAGGTTGGTGCATTAATAAATCAATTAATGCTAATGAACAGACTTTCTAAGAATGTTAAGGTTAAGTAAACGGAGGCGTATAAGCAAACTTAACCAACGTAATAATAGGGAATGATAGCAACCTATTATAAACATTTAGGGGAAATATGAAATTCATATAATAGGTAGGCTTGTCCTAGGGACAGGGGAAGATGATAATAAGACTATAGAATGGGACAACTTATATTATAAAATAAGTTGAATATATTCTACAAAGCAATAATAAAAAATCTGTTGATAATCATAATATGAGTTATGATTTTTTTTTAAAGAGAACTAAGTAAATAACGATAAAGATAACTAAGTAGTAAATCTATGTTAAGAGAACTAAGTAATAAACCTTAGTTAAGAGAACTAAGTAATAAGCCTTATTTAAGAAAACTAAGCAATAAGCCTTAGGTAATAGAACTAAGCAAACAACGATGGATTGTGGAGACATCAACAGATGAAAGTATAACCGAATAAGAAGATATGATAAAAAATTATATAAGAAATAAGTTAAAATGGATAATGGGGTATAAAGCGTATTAAGGAAACTTACAAGTAATGAGTCATACATGAAACATTAATAAGCAAGAGAAACTTGGTAATTAGAATCGAAAGGAAATATGAATAAGGATAACCAAGTTATAAAGAAACCTGATGAAGCAGAACAAGCGAACAATTGGACAATTAGACATAGTTCTAATAACACGTAAGAATGAGGTGCTTGGACCAGTCCATACGTTAGAGGATGAATAACCACATGGGGTAGATCATCGGGATATCAAAAGATATAAAGAGGAGCGCATGTCCATCTAGATATTCTTGTAGGATCCAACGGACTGGGTTAAGAAGCATGCGGCTTCCGGGGACGTAGGTTACTCTTGGTATTTCTCTGTGAGTGGCAGATGATCCGCCTGTGCTCATAGAGGTTAGGTCTGCCTAGGTGGACCAATGAGTATGCCTTGATTGCAATAATAAGGGACAATCAAAAGACTATGATGGACCAGCGTGATTCGGCGAGACCAGTTAGTGCCCTGTGATGGCAACTCGTCGTCTACCTACCATCTTCAATCAGTACGTGAAGCGGAAAGGCGGGGAACTCCAAAAGACCATATACTTTGCTATATAGTTATGGGTGAGGCTGGCCAATAGGATTGAAGGGCATAGGGGATTAGGGTTACAGTTCTCATTCTTGATATTCTTGGGTGCCTTTCATTAGTTGAGGGAGGGGTCTAGTGGGACCATAGCCACTATAAAAGCAGACCTTAGCATCTGCATTGGAAGATTCTGAAAGCTACCGACCGAGTTCTGTGTTTCTTGATTAGGCCTGCCATGGGACTCGGGCGCATATATAGAGAACATGTGCAAATAGACATCGAGTACGATTGACGATACGTACGTGGGAAATGTCTAGGTACTCTCATGTCGCTCTGGGTGGTGTACCATAGACTAGAGGGCATTATTCGATGATAGAATCTAGTTGGATCTAGAATGGCAGTCCAAACGCTTACACAGTGATGATAGTTTTATGCAAATGTAGCGTTAATATACATACGACATGCGACATTGGATAAGGGACTGCGTACATACGGTGGAGACCATGCGAGTAGAGTATACCTTAATTGGGGGTAACTATATATATGCTATATTAGGTTAATCTACTAGAGAGTAGATGGGTGCGACGTGTGTGTATTGAGTGGTAATAACACAAATAACCTAATAAATAAGCGGTATATGTAGGATTACCCAAGAAGTGTAGTTTAAATTCATTCACACAAAACTTATGTTCTGACCCCCTCCTCATAACATTCACAGGTTAGGTTCATGAGAGAGACCGTATAGCTTTGGATACTGGTTTAGCAGTATTATTATTAAGGTAAGGCTATGTTTCAACTACATTATATTTATTCGTTCCACTGTGAGATATTTTCCGAACTCTGACACGTTTTATGTCTCTGTCTTTCCTGCAGGATACCAGAACAAACCAACTCCGATTTCGATGGATTGGGTTTTAGAAAAAAATTCGGTCCGTCGGAATCCGGGTTGTTACAGTTTATGACTTGTTCTTACCTATAAGGTCAGTTTAGTCTGTTACTACAAGGTGCCAACATCCACTTTATTCTTATTTTCTATAACTTATTTTGTCCACCTAAAAAATTATCTTAAAATAATTTATCAAAAAGGGTTGTCATAAGAATAGAGATTTTAAAATCCTTTTTTATAAAACTTCTAGTTATGAAATATAACAAGAAAACTAGCGAGCTATACATGCTCTATAGTATGCACCTTCTACTGAGAGAATTTCACTTTAAAACTCAATATGTACTTCTTTACATATTTTAAAACTATAACTTTTAAGATTAAAACTTTACAACACCATAAACCATTTTCCCAAAACTTTTATAATCTTAAGTTCTTGAAAGTTTATAGACTCAAAGCGGGTTTCCAATTTTTCTAGGCTTTCCTAGACACTCCCTAAGGTCAATTCTATCAACTATATATATTCCTAATCCATTTTGTTTTTCTCTTTTTAACCTTTTCCCAATTTATAAGGTTTTACTGCCGAACCCACTAACCCGAAATACTAATCATATGGGATTCACTTTCCTTTCATACAAAGTATATTGTACACTTTCCACCCAAATTACCCAAGGGTCTCATATTCCATATTCATTTCTTTAGTGTACAAAACAAGTATCCCAATTCTTACCATATTGCGCTCTTTCTATTTAGTGGGTCTCTCTATGGATCTAAGTATATATATATAATATTTATATTTTTAAAAACACAAATACGTTCACTTACTATTTATATTGGAATCCTAAACCTAAGCTCTGATACCAGATGTAACAACCCGAATTCCGACAGATCGATTTTTTTTTTTTAAATTCCAATCTATCGAAACTCGGATTAGTTTGCTCTGGTATCCTGCAGAAAAGACAGAGACATAAAATATGTCAGAGCTCCGAAAATATCTCACAGTGGAATGGATAAAATATAATATAAATCAAAGTATAGCCTTACCGTATTAATAATACTGCCTAACCAATATCCAAACCTATAATGTCTCATGTCTCTGCCACAAATCTAACCTGCGAGTACATTATAAGGAGGGGGTCAGAACACAAGTTCTGGTGACTAGATTTAAACTATACACTTTGGATAATCCTACATATACCATTCAATCATATTTTCTTATTTATTAGGTTACTTGGGTTAATAGCACTCATAGCTTGCACACACATCGTACCCATTTACTTCCTAGTGGATTAACCTAACACAGTATATGTGTAGCTACCCACAATGTAACGTCCTGGATTTTTAGCGATCGTATAATTAATTTATTTAATTATTTAAATATTGATTTGATGATTTTGATAACCTATATTCTATGATTTGAATATTTAATTGATATAAATAATGAAATAAATATATTTAGCAGTTCCTCCACAAAATGAAAAATATACTACGTGGCCTAGTTACTTTCAAAATCTTGACTGTATAGAAGCTGACCAAAATCTCGATTTCAGTCCGATATTGATTTTGTCCCATTCAAATTCAAATAAATATCTAGGATGCTGACATATACTTAAATAAAGAAAATCCATATTTTGTTTGCTACATCCATTGAAAAGTCAAGATTTTCAGCAAAGGAAGGAAAACATGGGTCTGTTTACATTCTGACATCAGCTGACAAATAATAAAATAAAAACAAATTCGGGCAACAATCTTTTTATATCAGCATAGTAATATGTATTATTTTATAAAGATTTTACCAGAAACAAATCGCACCATATTAAAATAAAGCTTTGGCCAAATCTTTACTTTATTCTTTTCAAATTAATGAGAAAAATCTCGAGCAAGATACATTTTAGGCTTGGGTCAACATCTTCGGCAGACTGCCGTAATTTTATATATATGATAATAATATAAAAATATCAATCAAATCTTCTGCACCTCTCGGCAAATTCTCTAGCTAATCTTGGCGTGTTAGTGCATGTTACTTTGGATAATAAGCCAAAAGTTGTGGCTTTACTTAGTACATAAATGAAAAGAATTTGTCCACACACGTTTTACTCTCCAAGCCTCAGCTCTTGTCTTATCAAGGAAGAAAAATCGAAGCCGATACCCTTCACCAAAATCTTGAAAACGTCAGCAAGATATTATTTTCTTTCCAGGCATTCAAACATTACAACTACTGTAGAACATGTTGACTTATAAAAATATAATATATAACATATATATTATAATAAATTAAACGTGAAAGCTTTCGTTGGAAGCCAATCTATTCCTTCTCTGTGAAGACACCTTAAAGCTTCTCATAGAGGCTGCCTTTTCCATCTATATAGTCATCGATCACAACAAATCCCTATTTCTTGTTCTCATTTTTTCGTTCAGATTTGTGTTTCCTCCAGTAAACCAAATAAAATTGATTCTTTCCTTAAATCAGATAAAATCAGAACATCCATTGAATTAAACAAAATTCAGATTCGTTCTTATAGGCTTCATAATGAATTGTTTTAGGATGGGTTTAGCGATAATTTTTGTCTTGAGTTTCACCACAGCGTCGGCTCGAGTTGAGGAGGAGGGCGCTGGATTCAGTTAGGTGGAACGCATTGTTCTGGGAAGGTGCGATGCTTAGGCACCTCTGGTGGTCAGCTTGGTGGCGACGAGTTTTGTAGTTGAACGGGATGGCAACTAGTTCGGATGCTCGAGTTGTGAGCGGTCTGCAGGCTCCTGAAGGAGTTCGAGTTCATCGGAGGAGGGAGGGAAGGCTAGGATGGCCGAAGCAGTGCTAACTTTGTGGGGTCCGGCTATTGTAGAAGCCGACGGTGATGGAGATTTAAGGTCAAAGTTCATTCTTTCCTATTAATGAGAAGACAAGATGTAATTTGTAAGTAGCAGGGTGATTATTTCTGTTTGATGAAACAGGCAGGGTAATGAAAGAAGCTATAATAGATGTACTGTTGGGCAATGATAGCTGAGTTTTGTGCGATGGTGATGAACAAGGAGTTTGAGGAAAGTGTTGTTGTGGATTAAGGAACGTTAATATGGGTTTGACTGCTATGCTGTGAGCTTTAAAGCTCGAACAAGCTACAAGTCAGACTATTTTATTGGCATCATGTGTGAAGATTCGGTGGGTGTTGGGTACGAGCGGTGATGCAGGGATCATCATTGTGGTTAGTTTTGGAAATCGGTGGAGAACTGGAGCTATGAAGAAAGCTGAAAGCAGCGTCAATGCTACGTGGAAGCTGTCTGAGTTTGAACTGAGGAGAATGGGACTAAGCAGTTAAAAACCATGACCAAGGATTTAAAATAAACGAGTAATTAAGTTTTATAATAGTAACTAGTAAAATTAATTAAATGATTAATTATCATAACCCTGTAACGACTTTAACTATCACATTCATGAATAGAATGACACGGAACATGTCACATTGAAATCATAGCAACAAGATTTAAGTTGTGGAACTGAGGTGCCTGAGAACAGAGCTACTGGGATTGCGTGATAAAATCAAACATCTGTTTGATTTTAAACAAAACCAAAGCAGAATCGTCAACTGCAATACAATGTGAGTAAACTCACTAACTCTGACTCGTTTACATTTTTATATAAACAAGTTTTAAATTTATTTATAGTAATTTTTTACTCTGTGATGGTTGTTTGGATGAATGGTTGATAAAAAATGGTTGAAATGATTGATACCGTTATATCGTTGATCGATTATTGGTTCTGTTTACTATGCTATCTCATATTGATGTGAAATTACTATTATTGATGTGACTAACATCTGTAAAAGTAGAGAAATAGGTTAGAGGACCTCAACATTTATATTACAGTTTTTATTGAATTATGATATATGATGTGTTATATAATCCATGATTGGATATGTTGTGTTTGATTTACCCTGGCCTTAGAATTCTGGTATTCAAATACCGTAAAATATTTTCAGATGCATAGAAGGAATTTGGAATTTAAAATGGAAATTTATTTCCAAAAATAGAACTTTAATTTTTGAATAGAGTTGAAAATAGAAAACCGGTTCAAATGGATGAATCAAGAAATGGTTTATAAATTAATTTAATTATTTTCCAATGGATAATTGAAATATAAATTCAAATTATAATTTATATGAAAAAGTAGAAATCTATTTTGAAATCAATATTTGAATGAGATTTGAACTTAGCAAAAATATAAGGAAATTATAAACGAGATTTTAAATGATTGCAATACAAATGAGATTGGTACGGAAAAAATATATGAATAGAAGTTATAAATAGAATTTGGGTTTAAGATATTATTTATAAGAAAAAATCAAACTGATTTGATTGTATATAAAAAATATATACACGATTAAAGTGAATAATGGTTTAATGGAAATATTTTGCAAATGAAACATCTTTAAAGGAAATTTAGACTTGAAATATAAAACCAAAATGGAAATTTAGTAAAAAGGGAAATGGGTAATTGTTTTAAAAGAAACGATGAGTTTTAGTTCAAAATTCGGAATATAAAATAAAATGTGAATACTTTTTGTAGACTGGAATAGTTATAAAGGAGTTTGGTAATGATTTGGAAAGGATAAATTCAAAAGTGAATTTCGAATTTGAATTAGCCTGAAATGGTAGATAAATTCAGAAGTTCGGAATATAAATCAAGCATAGATTATCTGAGAGAGAATTATTTATTGGAATTCGATTGTATCGAATTTAGGGAAGTAGTTATTTTTACTTTCCATTTTGAATCAAATTTTATTATTTATTTATTTATTGAAATTAATAATGGCAAGTTATATTTTTATAAACCAAATATTTGGAAACAACGATTATAACGCTACCGTTATAATAAATGTTATGTAAATCTAAACAGCGATTATAATGCTACTGTTATTATAAATGTTTTATAAATCTAAATGGCGACTTTAAAACTATCGTTAAAATAAATGTTTTATAAATCAAATATGTGGAAACAGCGATTATAACACTACCATTGTAACCAATTTCTTTCGTAAAAGAAGTGGATTCTTAAGTTGAATCTGAGAGTCACGTAAGTGATGTTTTGTTTGAAGTTGTGAGCTTTGACTATTTCAAAGTTGAGAATGTTTTTCAATTAAGGTCTGAGAGGCAATTATACCCTAACTTGATTGACTTTATGACTGAGTGAGAAATGGTTAAGGTTCGGTAGCGAGAGTTAGTAGTGATACAGTTAGTTAATGAAAGAGTAATGGGTTAAGTTATAATAATAATATTTTATATAATATCAGTTAAACCCAGATAAATGGAATTTGGGAACGTTTTCCAAATAAAATTTGAATTGTTTTCAAAGTATAGGAAATGAAATGATGTGATTAATGAGAAGTAAAAATAGGGATTGGAAATATTTTCCAATGTAGATAACATATATTTTCTAAGTATAGAAATAAGAATCTATGAATATATGGAAATGTTTTACAACCGTAATAAGAGATATTTTCTGGAAAATGGAAAAATTATGATATATGGAAATGTTTTCCAATGATCATGGAGATGAGCAAGCCTTGAAAAATATCTGAGAAAAGATAAGAAAATTGAAAATTATAATTTAATAAGAAATTAATTTAAAAGGGCACAATGTTGTTTGATGGTTGATCAATAGAAATTTTCCATTTGGAAATAGGATCGTTGATTGTATGGATGTTCCCTTTGATAGTTAAATCACCGGCTATCAAAGTTTGTTTTATTTTATAACTTCGTGGTTAATACAGAGAGACCGGTATCAGGTTTAATATCTGAAAATCACTCCGTATTGGCATAAGCATTACGAATCAACTTATGCTGAAGATAATTGAGGACGGAGTAAGGTGTCAGGGTTGTTCTGTTAATCCTAGGTAGAAATTAACCAAGATGGATTGATAGGATAGTGCCTTCAGTTTTTCCAGTCCCAGGACAACATATATGGACGAATATTCGATGATGTGGCATTCAAAATAAATGATGGCAAGATGTTCCAAAAGGATGATCGTGACCTCACGCCTAATCACCCGGGAAATGATAGAAATCGGGTAGGAAGCATGGCCAAGTGGGTCGTTCCCATTAGGGGTACTATCACATGATCTAGAGAAAATTCCATTTGCTTCTTATTCTATTCGTTGTTGTATGCTTTCGGTAACGGTTGTTGATCACAACCATTGGTGATAATATGCTCGATTCACTCAAGTTAAATGAGTGGTCAGCCATGTGTGGCCATGTTGCAAGATGTTATTGTTGAACCCCGATGTATCCCCTCTAGAGTACATTGATCAGAAGGTGGTTCCATACCTTGTCATAGTCGGAATCAAATCTACAATAAGCGCCCTGCGGTTTTTGATTTAATATTATATATGGAGCGTGAGATGCAAGCGTTCCGCTAGATTTCTATTTATTTGATTTAGACACTATTGTAATATCACCAGATTTGATATCAAAAATATTTTTGGTTATCGTATGAAGCGACCCGAACTTCCCCGGTCTCCGAAGAGATGAGAAAGAACGAATTACTGTGAGGACAAGACAAATCAGAATGCAGACGAAAGAACATTTCATTGTTATTACAACAATTCCATCAGAATACAAGAATATACAGAGTATAAATGAATATTACACAGAAATATCAGAGATTTAAATTAAATTTAAATACATCGCAGCGGAAAATAATACAATACACAACTAGAAGTAATACACGGATACAAAGCTTTACGAGTATTGTTCCAGCTGTAAACCAGGATCCTGTGAATATAAATCTGCAAAACCAAAACTACTAGCTGCCCGTGTCGAAAATAGGGGCACCCAGAGTTTAGGTTAAAACAATAAACTCCAGGTCAGTCATGGGACTGGTGTGAGAACTAAAACAGTTGTAAATCTTTATTTTAAAGTTAGGTAAATCAAGGGACCACGCCGTATAACACGGAACGGGTTTCCTCCCAAGAATACCAGTGCATAAAACAACAACGCAATGCTAAATAAAGAAAAATGAAGCTATTATAAGTCCCATGTCCCATCACACAATGCAACGCAAGCCGGAGGATAGGGTTTTTACCTTATAATAGCCAAGAATGCTTGATACGTTTAAAACAAATCTTTTGATACTATTATAAGTGTATAGTGTATAAAACATCTTCAAATCATAAGTATCAATCATAGACGGCATGGGTACCATATATCATGTCGCCATACTAGGCTCTACAATCAAAACCGCAAATGTCACGTATTTGGAAATTGGATTTCCATCTATGAACCGAGGAAAAAGATAGTCCTCAACCGATTCGAGACTGTCTAGCCCGAGTCTCAGGATCAGAGCTCGAGTGACCCTTGGATCCTCAAGGCCAGTCCACCGATGTGGATTAAACTTAAACCCTGAACATGCGTTTCCCCGCCCTATGAGGCGTAAATGAGCCAACGAATGACTCCATCGGACCCGGATCGTCCGACCAAACCGAGGCGCCTCGCAACAGCAACAACAACATAAGTCAAACTCGTCAGGGCGTGTAAAACCACTGACGCCACTTCTAGCTAAAAAGAAACGCATGCCCTCCCTGACGTCCTCTCCCGTTTTGGTTCACATCGGGGTGTGAGGATCGCGAAGTAAACGTTACACAAAGCTACGCCACAAAGGCCGTGCTTCGATTATCGACCACAAGACTTTGCTTTTCAACAGAAGCCTTGGTCATTTGCCACTTAGGCATGCCACACAGGCAATTCACTCTATGCGTTTGATATCCATCAGTATATAACCCCTGAGCTCGTATGTCTCAGAGAAGGGCGTTAAGCAAGAGAATAAATTCTCTACCGCCAAACAGATATATATTTAATAGAAATCAATCACACAGACTAAAATACAATGTCAGACACACAGTCCATTTACAAGTTCGTTCTGGGTCTGAACGAAACCGGAGGCACCTAGTACCCCGCATATCCATTGATCTCCAAGTACGTCTGGACGATCACCAACTGTTTCCATCTTCTTGGGTGTACATCCCAATCAAGATCATCAGTAATTATCCAAACGACGTGAAGACCTCCAGTCTTCAACCACCGTCTTCATCTTCGACTAATCGTTGGATCAGTTATTCAGAATGGGATAAACCCGGTCTTTCCGAATAACTCGCGTATATTTAAAATAAGTGTTACACAAACTGTTACACAAACACAACATATGCCTCATTCCAATTCATCAGTCACTAACCGTAAATTAACAAGAGGATAATTCCCCAAATATTAACCCCGAAGGCCGAAACCAACATCAGATTAATATCCAGAAAACCATTCTGCTTAGCTAACCGACAGTTAGTTTCTAAATTTCCCATTTATAGGGAAAGGTTCCCATTAATTTTATCAAAGATAAATCCCTTGAATTTAATCTTCTTTTGAATTTCGATTCAACTAGTCGGGATTAACGAACCTTACCGAAGTAATCATTTGTTTTAATTTCCCAATCCCAACATATTCATCCCATGAAGTAAAACTGGTTATACTTCATATCTAACACCACGGTGTTATCGGTAAATTCAATTACCATTTCACGTTCAAATCTAATTAAAGATTTAACTATCGCCTGGAGCAAAACTGGTGATACTCCATTCTCGATCATTTCAATCTAATTAAAGATTCATTAAAACTCCACTTAGTTTTAATCTGTGACTGGGTTAAAGAATCAATGTCTATTAAAACACGGTTCACGATAAACCCAAAATCACATCACATTTCAATCAGTCCCTAACCGTAAATTAGTAAGTGAGCAGTTCCCTAAGTATTAACCCCGAAGGCCGAAACCAACATCAGATTAATAACTCAGAAACCATTCAACTTAACTAACCTCCAGTTAGTTTCTGATTTTCTTGACTCCTTTGGGTCTAAGAATAGTATTATTGAAGATACCGTTCACGACAACCCAAAATCACATTTCATTAATTATCGGGTTAAAGAACAAGTGTTATATAAAACACTGCTCACGATAAACCCAAGAATCAATTCGAATTCAATTCCAATTAAATATTATTTAATTGATACACTTCATTAAATCTAACTAAAAAGATTTAATCATTTTCTCAACTGGGTTCAAGAACAGTTTTAATGAAGACACCATTCACGACAAACCCAAATTACATTTGATATTAAATACAAGGCTCTGAATAGAAAATATACCGGCTTATATTCAATATCAAATTATACGACCAACAAATTTCGTATTGGAAATAACGATATAAATATATCTTTCAAATTTCCATAACAATACCTGTATAATCACGAAATCCAACATCGAAATAATCCAAAGACAATTTCGATCCAAATCCATTCCAATATAAATATTGAAAATTTTGGTTATTTTCAAAACCATTTCCAATCCAATTTATTTATTTAAAAATAAATAGAATTATTATTCTAGTTAAAAACTAGTTCATTTCGATAAAAATCTATTTTTATCTTTTCAAATATAGAGTTTTTCATCCCAATTCTTCACAAATCATTTCTTATGATTTTTCACAAATTATTGATATTTTTAATAATTTTATCAAGGCCCGTACAGTCGATTTCCATCAATGGCCATCGAACTGCACTTACAGCGACCTTTTCCAAATTTGATTTGGACATAATTCCAAATCCGACCGTTAGATTTCTAATTTCTAATATTCGTTAGAAAGCTCTTTTCGATACGAACCCAACGGTTCCGGTTTTAGGAGAATCCGACGGTTGGATCTCCCGTAATATCCGTTAGAAGTCAATGGTCGAAATTCGCGAACTGCCGCGGCGCGTTCTATTCAGGCCATTATATTATATATATAATATATATAATATATACTTCAGCGATTTCAATTCAAAACGTTCTTTATAAATCGTTATGAATTCGTTTTCAAAACAGTTTCAACTTCATATTCAATTTCAAATCAAAATTGATTTTTTCCTTATAAATTCGTTTTAAATTCATTTCAAATTGATTTCAATTCAAATGGATTTCTAATTCAATTTCAGTTCGTTTTCAATTCAATTCAATTTCAATTCGAATTCATTTATATTCAATTTCAATTCGAATTCATTTATATTCAATTTCTATTCGAATTCATTTCTATTCAATTTAATTCGAATTTCAATTCTTTTCAAAATATCAGATTTTGAAATCACTTTCAATATTCATTATAAAATGAATAAAATCGATATAAATATCGTTCACGTCAAAATGGCGTCAATCTAATCAACACGGCTTCATATATTTCAATTTTCAAATATTCTATTTCAAATATTTCTATTTCAAATATTTCTTTTTCAAATATTTCTTTTTCCAATATTTCTATTTCAAATATTTCTATTTCAAATATTTCTATTTCAAATATGGAATGAGGCCCAATCAATTACCATATATTGTTAATAATATGGATTTTCTTCAGCACATGTATACAATAACAACGATGAATAATCAACCATCATCCAAAGTGCATTCTACACTGTATAAGCATCGAATATAAATATTTAACGCTTATAACAGTCTGTCAATCAATCGATCGACATACAACTAATTATTGGGATTAGTGTATGTCATATATCATCCCAATACCCGTGTGGGGTTTCAAACAATCAAACACAGATTTTATTTGTGTTGTTGGGCGATGTGTAAAATTTATCGTCCCAGTCAATATCAGTCAAATGTGTGTATATAAACAAATCGTCCGATTTGTTTATTTTTATTTCCTTTCATATACACGTTAAAAATTCTATTTTTAACTATAGAATATTTTAACTATATAAATATTTTATTTAATTTCACATCACATCACACAATCAACTACACATCAAAATCAAACAAACAAGCATACAAGTCGTCCATGGTCTGTGGACGACGGGTGTCGGGTGCTACTAAACACCGTCTGCACCCTAGTATATATTTTTAACTAGAAAAATAAAATCAAAAGGTGAGAAGTTCTCACAGAATAGCTAATCCAACGCCACGACTCTTCTTAGGTAGAAATCTTCGTCGTTCTTGCCTCTTGTCACTTTCTTTGCCCGTATTCTCTACATATGTAAAAATCGAAATTTTACTTTGCTATTCAATATATAAAAATCGAATTTTTACTTCGCTATTCAATATATAAAAATCGAATTTTTACTTCGCTATTCAATATATAAAAATCGAATTTTTACTTCGCTATTCAATATATAAAAATCGAATTTTTACTTCGCTATTCAATATATAAAAATCGAATTTTTACTTCGCTATTCAATATATAAAAATCGAATTTTTACTTCGCTATTCAATATGTAAAAATCAAATTTTTACTTCTCTATTCAATATGTAAAAATCGAATTTTTACTTCGCTATTCAATATATAAAAATCGAATTTTTACTTCGCTATTCAATATATAAAAATCGAATTTTTACTTCGCTATTCAATATATAAAAATCGAATTTTAACTTCGCTATTCAATATATAAAAATCGAATTTTACTTCGCTATTCAATATATAAAAATCAAAATTTTACTTCGCTATTCAATATATAAAAATCCTAATTTTTATAGTTTTAAAAATCCTAATGTTAAATGAGTAAAATTATATATATTTTTTTCACACTAAAAATTGCCACATTATATAATGCTATATAAAATTAAAAATACTGATTTCATGTATTAAAAATTACTGATTTCATATAATCAAAAGCATAGATTTTGCAAGAAATAAAATAGGAGAGAAGAGGGACAACTTACAGCTAGATTTCAGAAGAGAGGGGGGTTGCTTTGTTGCGCCGGAGGTGGGGGTTCAGAGGGCGGCGTCGGGTCTCGCGTCGGAGGGGGAGGGGAGGTTTCGAGTGGAGAGGACAAGGAGGGAAGAAGGAGAAGAGGAGGTGGGGCGCGGGTCTGGGGAGATGTGGCGGTGGTGGGGCGTCGCGCGGCGTCGCCAAGGCTGGGCGGAGGCGCGACTAACGAGGGGTTTTCTCCCTTTTTTTTATCTGAATCGGTCAAAGTAGAAAGAGAGTGGAGAGAGAATGTATAGGGGGGTTTGAGTGAAAAGTTGATATTTTATTTTATTTTAATTTTAAAAAGTAACTTTTCATTCGAACTCAAAACGGGACCCACTGCCTGTTGTCCCTAGCTAATTACCCCCATTCCGAACATAATGGGATATGTATCGCAGGCTGATTCGGCTGTTTCGATCAGTTTTCGTCAAAATCCAAATATAACTCTATGTATTGAATTTGAACGCACATTTCAATTTATCGGGGCCACATACTAACTCTAAAAATTTCCGAAAAATATTTTCTAACTTCGTATTGATGATGTGGTCCTAACAAAACTAGTTTCGCTGAATTTTGAGGCCGTTTGAAAAATGGCCATTTTCCAGTCGATTAAAATCAACTGAAACTGGTCAAACGCGTTTTCCTTTGCCACGCTCACATAATGATTCGAAAAATTATGAAATTTGAAACCTAGCAATAACTTGACATCACGGATCCAACAAAAGTGGTTTCATCGAAATCCGAGGTCCTTTGCAAAATGGCTATTTTTAAGGGCCTGAATTTCATAGTGACTATTCAGAATTTTCAACTGGACATATCTTTTGATCCCCACTATGAAATTTTGATTTTTCGGATTCGTTGGAAAGATATTATCAATTAGATTCACATATTTTTGGTTTCACTAAAATCTGGCTTATTTTGCACCCGGTATGTTCAATTGAAATTTGAGATCAAATTATCGAACTACCGCACCATTTTCAATTCCTTTTATAAATATAAATAATTATTTATATTCTAACGACGAACTATATAATATATACGTTCGAATTCTATTCAAAATAAATTTCTCGTCGTTATTATTTAAAATAATTCATTTTAAATAATCGAAATTTGCTAAAATTGCCAAAATAAAAATTTTAAACTGGCCCAGATTTCCGGATTATTACATCGTAAGGTAAAAACCATCCGTGTTTATGTGTGGATCGGTCTTACGATTATCATTTTTTTTCAAAAAGGTTCTTGAAAGTTAAACAAATGGTTGGAGTTTACTCACACTAGTCCCATGACTGACCCAGAGTTTATTTTGTTTTGTTTTCCCTAAACTCTTGGCTGCCTAATTTTGTATGGGCAGTCAAGTAGTCGGAATTCTTTAGATTCTCTTGGAGGAGCCTGAAGCAAGAGGCTTCATCAACTAGCTATAGACTATCATATTTTCCGCTGTGTTTTTTGTTGTATCTGGAAACAGGTGTTTATAACTATTCTAGGAATAGTTGTTGTGCTCTGATGGTGGTATGTATATAAAGTTGGTGAATTGTATTTCAAAGTTTATGTTATCTAATATATTTTATCCGTTCCGCTGTGAATTTGTGATCTTCGTTTTCTTCTATTCTAATATTTCTTTCTTTGTATTTCTCATCCTCTAAGTTCTTTCTAATAATGATTCATATGTCTGTTCAATTTGGGTTGGACGTGTGGTGTTATTAGTTGACTCAAAGAGTACGGAAATTCGGGCCATTACGTTTGGTATCAGAGCTGACGGTTGAGTAGTAACCTTAGCTCTATGGCATAACTCAATAGAGAGGGGGTTAGTAATACCCTTGATTGAGTTTGAATATATATCTATGAGTGCGTATTTGTAGATTGATATAAAATTATTTTATATTGTATTGGCTGGTTTGTTGAGTGGTTTATGAATTCTGGTCGATACAGAATGTACAACTGTATCGATAGGTGTTTCTAACTCTCGAACAAAGCAATTCGATATAGTATTGTTTTAAAATGGGTAAATAGAATAATTTTGCCCAAAAATTACTTTGATATAAAGTGAATTTTTTTTGAATTATTATATATGAATGTGTTGATTATTATTACAATCAAATGGAATTATGAAATATTGAAATGATTATATAATTTGTATACGGATAATGTATACAAATGAGATAAACCAAGATTAAGTTCAAACCAAAATTGGAATTTGAATTCCGGGTGTTTTGAAAATATTTTTTGAAATATTATGAAGTAATATAACATTACTTTAAAGTATTTTTGAATAAGAATGGTTTAAATGGATTTTTGAAGGGATTAAGCACTAAAATCACTTCAGCGCCGAGAAAATAATTCTGATAATGGATCGCGACATTATCAGTATTCATTTTCGAGTTTCTAAGTGACAGATTGCTACCATAATAGATTTATTAATGGAAATTGTTTGAGAATAATAGAGTTGTTTAGAAATTCAAATGTTTTCAATTGAGTTGATTATAAATATGTATATAACTTGTATAAGTTGAATAGATTGAAATGGTAAAAATGTATCAAACAAATTGAATTTTAACTTAAGTTAAACAAAATTGGATTGAATTAGAAATAATTCCAAATGAAATTAAATAAAGAGAAGTGTTGAGATTCGAATTATTAATATGAATTCGACTTATGAATAAGCAAGTTGAATACATATTGGATGTTATTAATTGAAATTGAATTGGACTCAAGTATAGTAAGTGGATTGACTTAAATAAAAATTAGATTTGAGTTGATAGAATGGAAGTGAACTAATCAGAAGTTGATTAGAGAGTTAAAAACTGGAAGTTGGATTGATTTGAAACCAACTGGAAATGGATATATGTATGCTGAGCAGATATTGAATGAAAGCAAATGCAAGTGATAGAATTTATGCCCGACAAAAAGGTACATGTTTACAATATTACTTGGGTTTGATGGTTTTATGAGCCTATAGGGGCAAGTTACTTGGCTCTTTGATTTTCTTTTGTATTGGAGAAGGCCTAGAAAGGCGATTTGTGGTTGTACCGATTGAGCCGTGCAAAGGAGATGCTGGCGAAATTTTTCGAAAATTTAAAGAGTTAGAAAATTTTCAAGAAATTTTTTGATAATTTAAAATCGAGTTATTAATTGTAATTGAAATAAGAAAACCAGAATTGGTTAATAAAATTTCAAGTGGAATATATGCAGAAGAGCATATGTATTGAAGACAAGAAAGTGATGATGGATTATCCAAAAATGGTGGACAAATCATTTGGAAAGAATTAGGATGGTCGATTACTGGTATGAGAATCCGAAGGTCGGGTAAGAACTGGGTTATTAAGATATGAGATATAAGATTTCAACTAAGTAGGTTATGAGGAGTTAGAGTTATAGCATTTTTACTGCTTAGCAATTTAGGGGACGAAATTATTTTTAAGGGGGAAGGATTGTAACGTCCCGGATTTTTAGCGATCGTATAATTAATTTATTTAATTATTTAAATATTGATTTGATGATTTTGATAACCTGTATTCAATGATTTGAATATTTAATTAATATAAATAATGAAATAAATATATTCAGTAGTTCCTCCATGAAACAAAAAATATACTACGTGGCCTAATCTCTTTCAAAATCTTGACTGTACAGAAGCTGGCCAAAATCTTGTTTAAAGATTTCAGTCCGATATTGATTTTGGCCCATTCAAATTCAAATAAATATCTATGTGACACCCCCAAGTCCATTAATGTCACTCACTAAGGGAATGCATTAACTTTCGTGAAGCGTTATTGGTAAAAAAGAACATAATATCACAAGACAAACATGTAAACTAGCAGCGGAATTAAAACTTTATTTAAATCATAATGTCATGGTCCCAAATACCGAGTTTACATCATAGGTTTGAAATAACTAGTTACATGTTTAATAATCTGTCTTGCCAAAAATATCAAATTCCAAAAGCATAAACCATATTTATCAAGCAGAGCCATGAGAGAGTTGACAATAAGTCAAAGTTGTACATCAATATCCAAAATACAAGCTAGGTCGAAAGAATCCAAATCAACTCTAAGCACTTCCACCCTGAGAACCTGGGGGGGGGGGGGACGGAAGAGAGAGAGAGAAAATAAAAAGGGTCAGACATAAAGTCTGGCGAGTCCAGTTACTTTTAGATATAAATAAATAAAAGTATCATGGCAGGTATATAAAAAAACTGGAAGAACACGATAACAATAACAAGTATGAACTAAGCAGGATAAGATGAACATGATATATTACACTTCTTGAATACATTTCTCTGCACCACGCAGATACTAGTATATCAGAAGTAGAATGATCCCTACTAATATCGTTCCCTTACATTTTCTCGATTATTAGGTTACTTGGGTTAATAGTAATCGTACCCATTTACTTTCCCATGAATTCACCTAATACAATATGTGTAACTATCTCTCAATATTGAGATATACCCTATGGTACTCCACTCGCACGGTCTCCACCGAAATTAACGGACTCCCTCATCCTACGCCGGAGTGACGTACGGATCCCTCTATGTCGATGTCCCGTTTCTCATAGATCTGCCATTACTATGCTATGTAAGCGTATGGACTGCCACTATCGATCGAATCAGACTCCAGATCAGAGTAATGCACTCTAGTCTACGATACATCAACCAGAGATGATGTGCATGTATCCATACTGTCCCACGTATGTACTATAATTGTAGCTCGACGACTCAATCGCACATCCCCTAATTTGCATCAAGTTCCGTGACAGGGCTAAACACGGAACTCGGTCGGGAGCTTTTTCCATATCTGTACAGGCCCGTCTTTATGAGCCTTCAAATACAGATAATCCTCGGGTCTGTTTTCCATGGTGGCTATGGCCCCACCTCGTCCCCTCCCTCAACTAGTAAAGACTACAGAGCTAAGCGACCGCCCCTAAAACAACCAATCTAAATATCCATGTAGCGTCTCCCCTCAACCCAGTACCTCGATAGTGAAAGGTGAAATGATATCTTGGGGTTAGCTCCAGTCTTTTCGCATCCCGCTAGCTGCCGATGACGGGTATCCGATGATCTACTATCCTTGTCGGTCCTGACCTTCTACCTCCTCGTGAGTCAACCGTCGAATCACCCTGATGTCACCTCCTCATAGCATTCTGACTGCACATCTACCTCTGCTGTCAAGGCCCACCCACCTGGTAGTTACGCGCAGACCCAACCTCTGTGAGCACAGTCCGAAACTACACCACCACAGAAGGCTACCAGGAGCACCTTCAACGTCTCAGGAAGTCGCATACTTCCCCTTCCAGTCCTTCGGAGCCGTCATAACAATCAGATCAATGTGCGCTCTCTTCGTGCCTTATAACACCTCGATGATCTACCCCGTTGGGTTATTCACCCTCAAACGTACGGATTGGTCCAAGCGCCTCATTTTAATATGTTATTAGACCATATGTCTAAACATTCTATTACGCGCTTGCCTTACCTCACCGGGTTTTCACCTAACTTGGTTATTACCATTCATATTGAATTCTTATTCAAATTACCAAGTTTCTCTTGCTTATTAACTTCAATAATATAACTTAATCCATTTAAGTTTATTAATAAGCCCACAACATGTTATTCTCTAGATTGTGGCCCAAGGTCCGAAATCCACAATCTATTTTATATTCTTGCTTAGTTATATCATTACAATAACATGTTTTACTTAATATGTAATTAAGTATATCCAATTCACATGTTTTCTAATTAACATATTACTTACCATTTATGATTAAATATAACTTATTTCATTTTACAAGTTTTCCTCATTCTTTCTCATTTAATCATAAATTCAATTTACATCGTCACTACAATGTATCGTTGTCTACTTAGCAGATTATTACACATATCTATTTCTACAAGTTATGCTTACCCTACAAGGTGTCTTCCAATTACATTACTTTATTATTTCTACTGGTTATGTATACCACTAGGTGTCTTTAATTACATAACCTTATTGGGTTAAGTTCGTGGGCCTATATGTAAATATTACCCACCACCTCTAATTTACTTAACCCACCCATTACCCATCCAATTTTACTTAACCCTAACTCAAGTTCATAATCATACAATCCTAATGGATTAAATTAGGTTAAGTAGTCCAATTCATTACCATGTCCAATTATGGTTATAATGGGACAGACCTCCCACATTAGGCCTACAACGTGTGGATGCTGGATATGCCGGTCGGGTCTGGGAAGTCTTATTCCACAGTTGGGTCTAACCTCGTGTCTTAGCCTGATTCGTATTTACGTACTTAGACTTCCCACATTAGGTTCAATATTAGTGGCTGGTGGATATGCCGGTCAGGTCCGGGAAGATTTCCACCACTAATGTAACCTAACCTCATGTCATAAGTACAATTACAATTCCTAATTGTAATTACTAAACATTGCATTATTAATTAACTAATCAATTAAACCTTTCCCCCATTTGAATTATGTCTAATTCACTATTCAAATTATAGACTTTTATGCCTCTTTTTAATTCACCTTTTAATTATGCACAATATGCCCCTTTTCATAAATTAAGGCATATATGTATGTATGTATGTATGTATATATATATATATATATATATATATATATATATATATATTGCACAAACCCAAACCCACATATTTTCCAATTTATACCTAAAATTCTTATTCACATACGTTTTAATTTATGTCCAAAATTAATATTTAGACATGTCCCATTCTATACCCAATTCCATATTTACATATATTCCAATACAAGTTGTATGTATGCCTAAAATTCATGTTCGTACGTGTACCAATTTATATGCCAAATTAATTTTTACACATTCCAATACAAATTAACCCAAATTCATGTTTTCCAATTCGTGCCTAAAATTTGCATTCATATTATCCAATATGAAACATTCCCCAAATCCATATTCGTATATTTTCCCCATTTTATGCCCAATTTATACATATTTTCCAATATCAATTATGCCCCAAATTATGTCTTTTCCCATTATTCTCAATTTCGCACGTTCGCATTTTTCAGCGTTAGGCCTAGGCTCGAAGGTAGCCTGACTATATGAAAATAAAAAGGAAAAGAAGAGAAAGAAAAGAATCAGAGCAGGCATAATAACGAATCAATAACATAACATTAGAAATAGGCATAAAACTGAATGGACATATTATGACAAGTTTAGATTTGGTGATTATATAAACATATAAGAATAGATCAGAGGAATATGTCATAATAGAACTGATTAGGCACTGATTCTAGATCAAATTTTTATATACATGTCACGATTACTAATTAGATATTCAGATCTAAAAATAACATGAACTCACAGTGAATTTGCTGCGAGAAACATGTTGAATAAGTTGTTGTAGCCACTGCTGGTTTTGTTATAAAAATCTTTGAATATGTATAATCCTTTTTTTTTGAATTGATTTAGAAGAAGAAGAACAAGAAGAATAACCATTTTAATTTTCATCGCAACAGAGCTTCGCCGTCACCATTATTTTTCTATGAACAAAAACCTAGATTTAGGGTTCTTTTAATAGGAGTAGCGGAGCAACCAAGACCATCGGATTAGATCAGGAACCATATGAATCGTCCACGTCATCCGACCAATATAAAATAGCCATGTTGCCAAAAAACAATCTTTAACCAATAAAAACGCGTCGCCTGTGCAACATGTTGCGCAGCAGCAGGGATGTTGACACCCACACGTCATATATATATATATATATATAATTATCTTTCTTTTTAACCATCTTTCCAATTAATCCTTTAATTAACCCTTTTCACACTAAACCGATTTTAATTGAACCGCGTTCACACTAAGCCACTTTTTAGCCATTCTCATAAAACAAAAATATGGCACTGGCGAGGATCGAACTCTGTACCTCTTGTATACAAGTCATATGTTCTAACCAAATGAGCTACTAAGTCTTTTGTTTACAAACCTTAGAACAATGTTAAACATTATCCTTTTCACATTCCTCTTTTTCATGTTTTGTTGCAATATTTAATTTAAGGATATCTTTTTCATCCTTAATCGGTTTTCTGCAAACCATAGGTCTAATTGACTAGAAAATCGCCATGAACGCAATAATGCTAATTTCATGACCAAATTCCTAAAGCTCTTCAAATTTTCCATTTTATTTCTATTTAATTGCTCGCATGCATTTCTTCGCATTTCATGTATTGCATTTAATTTCCTTTATTAAGTTTTTTCCTTCATTTCACTACATGAACTTATTACATGCAATTTTATTGTCATTATTTAATTTTTCTCTTAAATATATGTGTGTATATAATATATATACATATTTCCACATTTTTTGTTTCATTAAAAATGCGGGTTGTTACAATCTAGGGTGCTGACATATACTTAAATAAAGAAAATCCATATTTTGTTTGCTACGTCCATTGAAAAGTCAAGATTTTTGGCAAAGGAAGGAAAACATGGGTCTGTTTACATTCTGACATCAGCTGACCAATAATGAAATAAAAACAAATTCGGGCAACAATCTTTTCATACCAGCATAGTAATATATATTGTTTTACAAAGATTTTGCCAGAAACAAATTGCACCATATTAAAATAAAACTTTGGCCAAATCTTTACTTTATTCTTTTCAAATTAATAAGAAAATCTCGACCAAGATACATTTTAGGCTTGGGTCAGCATCTTCGGCAGACTGTCATATTTTTATATATATGATAATAATATAAAAATATCAATCAAGTCTTCAGCACCTCTCAGCAAATTCTCTAGCCAATCTTGACATGTTAGCGCATGTTACTTTGGATACTTAGCCAAAAATTGTGGCTTTACTTAGTACACAAATGAAAAGAATCTGTCCACACACATTTTACTCTCCAAGCCTCAGATCTTGTCTTATCTAGGAAGAAAAATCGAAGTCGATACCCTTCACCAAAATCTCGAAAACGTCAGCAAGATATTATTTTCTTTCCAGTCATTCAAACATTACGGCTACTGTAGAACATGTTGACTTATAAAAATATAATATATAACGTATATATTATAATAAAATAAATGTGATAGCTTTCTTGGAAGCCAATCTATTCCTTCTCTATGAAGACACCTTAAAGCTTCTCATAGAAGCTGTCGTTTCCATCTATATAGTCATCGGCTACAACAAATCCCCAATTCTTGTTCTCATTTTTTCATTCAGACTTGTGTTTCCTCCAGTAAGCCAAATAAAATTGATTCTTTCCTTAAATCAGATAAAATCAGAACATCCATCGAATTAAACAAAATTCAGATTCGTTCTTATGGGTTTCATAATGAATTGTTTTAGGATGGGTTTAGCAATAATTTTTGTCTCGAATTTCACCACAGCGTCGGCTCGAGTTGAGGAGGAGGGCGCTGGGTTCGGTGAGGTGGAGCGCATTGTTCTGGGAAGGTGCGGTGCTTAGGCACCTCTGGTGGTCAGCTTGGTAGCGACGGGTTTTGTAGTTGAACGGGATGGAAACTAGTTCAGATGCTCGAGTTTTGAGCAGTCTGCATGCTACTGAAGGAGTTCAAGTTCATCGGAGGAGGAAGGGAAGGCTAGGACGGTCGAAGTAGTGCTGATTTTGTGGGGTCCGGTTACTATAGACGCCAGCGGTGAAGGAGATTGAAGGTCGAAGTTCATTCTTTCCTGTTAATGAGAAGACGAGATGTAATTTATAAGTAGCAGGGTGAGTATTTCTGTTTGATGAAACAGGTAGGGTAGTGAAAGAAGCTAGAATAGATGTACTAGTGGGCAATGATAAGGTGAATGATTTAACGATCTTGATTGTGTGAAGATGGCTTGGTAGGACTGAAGAAGGTGTTGTATGGTTTCAGGTCCGGGCTGAGTTTTGTGCGATGGTGATGAACAAGGAGTTTGAGGAAAATGTTGTTGTGGAATAAGGAACGTTAATATGGGTTTGACTGCTATGTTGTGAGCTTTAAAGCTTGAACAAGCTACAAGTCGGACTGTTTTATTGGCATCAAGTGTGAAGATTCGATGGGTGTTGGATAAGAGCGATAATGCAGGGATCATCAGTGTGGTTAGTTTTGGAAATCGGTGGAGAACTGTAGCTGTGAAGAAAGTTGAAAGCAGTGTCAATGTTATGTGGAAGCTGTCTGAGTTTGAATTGAGGAGAAAGGGACTAAGCAGTTAAAAACTTTGACCAAGGATATAAAAGAAACGGGAAATTAAGTTTTATAATAGTAACCAGTAAAATTAATTAAATGATTAATTATCATAACCCTGTAATGATCGTAACTATCACATTCATAAACAAAATGACACGGAACATGTCACATTGAAATCATAGCAAAAAGATTTAAGTTGTGAAACTGAGGTGCCTGAGAACAGAGCTACTGGGACTGCATGATAAAATCAAACATCTGTTTGATTTTAAACGAAACCAAAGCAGAATCGTCAACTGCAAAACAATGTGAGTAAACTCACTAACTCTGACTCGTTTATAATTTTATATAAATGAGTTTTAAATTTATTTATAGTAATTTTATACTTTGTGATGGTTGTTTGGATGAATGGTTGATAAAAATGGTTGAAATTATTGATACCGTTATATCGTTGATCGATTATTAGTTCTGTTTACTATGCTATCTCGTATTGATGTGAAATTACTATTATTGATGAGATTAACATTTGTAAAAGCAGAGAAACAGGTTGGAGGAATCCAACTGTATCCCTCAACATTTATATTACTTTTTTTTTATTGAATTGTGATATATGATGTGTTATATAATCCACGATTGGATATATTGTGTTTGATTAACCCTGGCCTTAGACTTATGGTATTTAAATACCGTAAAATATTTTCAAATACAGAGAAGGAATTTGGAATTTAAAATGGAAATTTCCAAAAATAGAAATTTAATTTTTGAATAGGGTTGAAAATAGAAAACTGGTTCAAATGGATGAATCAAGAAATTGTTTATAAATGAGAGAAATTTAATTATTTACCATTAGATAATTGAAATATAAATTCAAATTAGAATTTATATGAAAAAGTTGAAATCTGTTTTGAAACCAATATTTGAAATGAGATTTGAACTTAGCAAATTTATAAGGAAATTATAAACGAGATTTTAAATGATTGCAATACAAATGAGATAGGTATGAAAAAAATATCTGAATAGAAATTATAAATAGAATTTGGGTTTAAGATATTATTTATAAGAAAAAATCAAACTGATTTGACTGTATATAAAAAATATATTCACGATTAAAGTGAATAATGGTTTAAAGGAAATATTTTGCAAATGAAATATTTTTAAAGGAAATTTATACTTGAAATATGAAACCTGAATGAAAATTTAGTAAAAAGGGAAATGGGTAATCGTTTTAAAAGAAACGATGAGTTTTAGTTCAAAATTTGGAATATAAAATAAAGAGTGAAAACTATTTGTGGACTAGAATAGTTATAAAGGAGTTTGGTAATGATTTGGAAAGGGTAAATTTGATAGTGAATTTCGAATTTGAATTAACCTGATAAATTCAGAAGTTCGGAATATAAATCGAGTATAGATTATCGGAGAGAGAATTATTTATTGGAATTCGATTGTATCGAAGTTAGGGAAGTAGTTATTTTTACTTTCCGTTTTTAATCAAATTTTATTATTTATTATTGAAATTAATAATTGCAAGTTATATTTTTATAAACCAAATATTTGGAAACAGTGAGTATAACGCTACCGTTATAATAAATGTTTTGTAAATCTAAACAGCGATTATAATGCTACTGTTATAATAAGAGTTTTGTAAATCTAAACTACGATTTTAACACTATCGTTAAAAAAAATGTTTTATAAATCAAATATGTAGAAATAGTGATTATAACGCTACCGTTATAATCAATGTCCTTCGTAAAAGAGGTGGATTCTTAGATTGAATCTGAGAGTCACGTAAGTGATGTTTTGTTTGAAGTTGTGAGCTTTGACTATTTCAAAGTTGAGATTGTTTTTCAATTAAGGTCTGAGAGGTAATTATACCCCAACTTGATTGACTTCATGACTGATTGAGAAATGGTTAAGGTTCGGTTGCGAGAGTTAGTTAGTGATACAGTTAGTTAATGAAAGATTAATGGGTTAAGTTATAATAATAGTATTTTATATAATATCAGTTAAATCCAGATAAATGGAATTTGGGAACGTTTTCCAAATAAAACTTGAATTGTTTTCGAAGTATAAGAAATGAAGTTATGTGGTTAATGAGAAGTAAAAATAAGTATTGGAAATATTTTCCAATGTGGATAACATATATTTTCTAAATATAGAAATAAGCATCTGTGAATATATGGAAATGTTTTCCAACCGTAATAAGAGATATTTTCTGGAAAATGGAAAACTTGTCATATATGGAAATGTTTTCGAACGATCATGGAGATGAGCAAGCCTTGAAAAATATCTAACAAAAGATAAGAAAATGGAAAATGATAATTTAATAAGAAATTAATTTAAAAGGGCCCAATGTTGTTTAATGGTTGATCAATAGAAATTTCCATTTGGAAATAGGATCGTTGATTGTATGGATGTAAACTTCGATAGTTAAATCACCGGCTATCAAAGTTTGTTTTATTTTATGCCATCGTGGTTAATACGGAGAGACCGGGATCAGGTTTAATATCTGAAAACCACTCCGTATTGGCATAAGCGTTACAAATCAACTTATGCTGAAGATAATTGAAGACGGAGTAAAGTGCAAGGGCTATTCTGTTAATCCTAGGTAGAAATTACCTAAGATGGATTGATAGGATAGTGCCTTTGGTTTGTCCAGTCCTAAGACAACATATATGGACGAATATCCGATGATTTGTCATTCGAATTAAATGATGGCAAGATGTACCAAAAGGATAATCATGACCTCGAGCCTTATTAGCCAGGAAATGACAGAATTCGGGCAGGCAACATGTAACACCCCACACCCGCTACGGTCACTCTCTAAGGGAATGCCATAACATCGGCGGAGTATTTTAGTGAATATAGAACAGAGTAATTACAGCAAGACAGATGTAAGTAATACTTTGAAAATTTAAAACATCATTTCAATTGCAGCGGAAAATAAAACATGTCTGGTTACATCACAAAACCATAATAGAAGTCAAGTACAAATATCCATCCTGCTAAATAAAAATACATAATCCCAATACATGAACTGATAGCCATAAAAGAAAAGGGTAAGCTGAGCTCTACATCTAGGGTCCAAGCTCCAAGAGAGTAATAAAAGCAGCCTGATCAAAGCCCACTCGTACTGGGCCCACTCTGAGAACTTGAGGGTTGGGAAAAAGATAAAAACAACGGGGTCAGACATAAGTCTGAGCGAGTCCTATAACTTTAACAATACAATCATTAAAGAAACCAGAGAAGACATAAACCTGACAAACGGTAATGTCTGGGGATGAATGGCTACACTAAGCAGCTTGGTAGACTTAGGATAAACTAAGATAACTGTAAAGACGCATTTACCCACCCAAGGATAATTACTACACTGCACCACACCAGTCATTCCTACTTAAAGGTTGATCCCTCCCAAGGACTTAGAAAATTTACCCAGTAGTTTCGTGTACCCCTAGCTGACTACATAGGTGCCGTCTGCCCCTATCTCCACTAGGTGTACCCACCACTCCCAAATGATCGGCTCCCTACCGTAGATACCCGTGCCGGCCCCACAGTGGGGTGTATCACTCCCCAAAGTGGCAACCCGATACAACAAACGGTGCACGGCTTATATCTACACGATGCAACAACGTCTTACCTACCAGCCCGGGTCCACACACGCATATGAAACCCGTTGGACTCGCGTTGCCACCGCTAACCCGTTTTGGCCTCTTATAGTCAAGCCCAGTACGCGTGTCCCGTCCTCGACATGGGTCGAGCCCAATAAGATACATATGGGTTACTGGTTGAAATGGGCCCCCACAAGCTACCCACCTAAGCTTGTCCCTTTTTCTAGTGCATCCCACTTAACCCTTTAATCATGTTTAATTACATGTTTCCACTTGGTTAAGTATTCTAATCGTATTTTCTATTGCCACCCAAGGCAACCCACTAGATTTCCATATGCCACCCAAGGCACCCACTTAACCCCTCATGTCCCTCAACATGCTAATATGGTTAAGTGTTTCTTAATTAATTAATTAAGATCATGACCTCATAAAGACCTCTCACATTAGACCATCTTTTATGACTGCTGGATATGCCGGTTGGTTCCGGGCAGACTTCTGTCATAAAAAGGGTCTAACCTCGTGTCTTTACTTTAATCACGTATTTAATTTATGACTAAGACCTCTCACATTGGGCCAATCATTTGTAGCCGCTGGATGGCCGGTCGGTTCCGGGCAGACTTCCGCTACAAAAGAGTCCAACCTCGTGCCTTAGTTGATTAATTACACCTAATTAATCACCCCCATAATTAATTATCCCTAATTAATTACACATTTTTAGAATATGGGTAGACCTAACTCAATAGGTAAATTCCCAATTCCATAGTATGGGTAGACCTAACTTAATAGGTAAATTCCCAACTCCATAATGTGGGTAGACCTAACTTAATAGGTAAATTCCCAATTATGTCCATTCATTTTAGGTTATGCTTAATCATAACAACTTTACACTTTTTTATAATCATGCATATTAACCCCATCATTTCCCACGTAATTCGTTTACATAACACGTCGTACATAGGGACAACTTTGCATATGTTATGCACATCATAAAAAGAGACAAACTTGCATATGAACTTGCATATAAACTTGCATATGAACCTGCATATGACTTGCATATGAACTTGCATATAAACTTGCATAAAACTTGCATATGAACTTGCATACCATGTCATATCACAAAGGCAAACTTGCACATGTTATGCATATCATAAAAAGAGACTAACTTGCACATGAATCTTGCATATAAACTTGCATAAAACTTGCATATGAACTTGCATGTCATAAGGTATGCATAAAACCAACCACCTAGCATGCATGAAATCAAGTACTTAGCATGCATAAACCCAAACACTTAGCATGCATAAAATCAAATACTAAGCATGCATGAAATCAAGTACTTAGCATGCATAAAATCAAATACTTAGCATGCATAAAATCAAATACTTAGCATGCATAAAATCAACTACTTAGCATGCATAAAATCAACTACTTAGCATGCATAAAACCCACCACTTATCTTGCATAAACCCACATACTTAACTTGCATAAACATAGGGTTAACATTAAACATAGATTAGCAAACTAACATCATATCATATGACTCAAAACCCACTAATCCGCATACAAAACCGCATGATCTCATCATATCTCATCTACTTAATTTAGCAATTGGCTATTAAAGTGATAGAAACTCACCAAAACCAAGATTAGCAAACTTATGAAGTAGAACTAGTTGCTATATTTGAAGATGGTGATGATTAGAGGTTGATTAGCTTGCAACTTTCTTCATAAGCTAGTGGAGGCTCCTCCTAAGTTTGATTTTGGCGGCATGATGGTATCAATTCTATTTTTAGTATGGATTAGGCTTGCATTAGGGTGTATTTATAGGATTAGGGTGTGTTTTAGACCATAGGATTAACCCTAGGCTAGATTAGGTCCGTCAGATTTAGGAAGTCTCCAGAACACAGCCCAGCCCTAGCCAGAAAACCAGACCTGGTGCACCCAGGCCAAATGGCTCGACACCCCGTGTCGACAGGCAAGTCGACAGGGCAGTCGACTCCCCGGTCGACAGGCCTGTCGACAGCCCTGTCGACATGGCTAGGGCGGGAAGTTTCCCACCTGGCCCCCGCTGGCTCCAATTTCGAAATCTGGTTTTGAATTCCTAGATCTGTTTTTAACTTAGAATTTTCTGCCAACTTCATTGGGCCATAACCGGGCCATACGTACTCCGATTTACAAAATTTCGGACTCTATTCTGCGTATTTTTCCGAGACGAACGCAATGACACAGCCCGTTTCCCCCAATTCTCACATCTGAGATTATTTATTCTGCAATTAGTGAATTTTAGCATTAACTGAAATACGGGGTGTTACATTCTCCCTTCCTTAAAGGATTTCGTCCCCGAAATCTCTAAGCTAAGGAGAATGCATATCCTACCATCCAAACAACCATCTACTCAATCCATCAAACACGGGCATCCATTGTCCTTAAAACAATTTCTACTGATGTATGAGCATATGCAAAAAGTGTGTGTATATGTTCCCTATCTAATGTATGAACATATGCAAACCGTGATAGTGCCATGCATCCATTATGTATGCGAGAGAACCCTATCGACACATACAATATCTACATGAGTGCACAATCATTCACCAAAATGCATCATCCATATGATAACACAATCATTATACATCCATAAATATAGCTTCCTACACACAATTTTATGCAATATGCAATATGAAGTGACTGAGCCGATCTAGTGCCTAGAGTGTGTGTATATGCATCCACGAGCAACCACTAGCAAACACTTGCATCCACTTGCATCCATCAACCATAACATGTCTCAAACACATGTTTCAACCATAGGTTTACCCTATCTAAAGGTCAAACAGTACTAACGAGAGGACATACTAAAGATAAGATAAGTACTAGACAACGATAGAGGAGAAAGTAAAGACATACCCTCAAAAAGAAATGGGTACAATGAACGCATCTTCGCTTCCGTCTCCCAAGTTGCGTTGCTCTCATCTTCTCCCCATTGCACTTTGACTAGTTGAACCTCTCTGTTTCTCAACTTCCTAGTCTCTGAACCAAGGATGCGAGTAGGAGCTCGTCGAATCGTTGCATCACGTTCTACTTCCACTTCTCTAAGCAAGCTTGGCTCTACCACCTCTGCAGTCTCATGTAGGCACTTCCTCAAATGTGACACATGGAATACATCATGTACCCCACTAAGTCCGTCGGGCAACTCCACTCTATATGCCATCCGTCCAATCCTTTCCTTAATAGGAAACGACCCCACGAACCTTGGTGCTAACTTCCCAACAGATCCAAAGCGAACCACATTTCGTAATGGAGACACTTTGACAAAGACCATGTCCCCAACTTCAAACTCAAGATCCGTCCTTCTCTTGTCCGCATAAGATTTTTGCCTATCCTGCGCTGCTTTCATCCTTCTTCGAATCAAGTCAATCTTCTCAGAAGTCTCCCTAACCATATCAGGCCCAAGCAAGATCTTATCCGTAGATTCCCACCAACATGTAGGTGATCGACAAGGCCTTCCATAAAGAGCTTCGAAAGGAGCCATACCAATACTGGACTGAAAGCTGTTATTATATGCGAACTCCACCAATGGAAGATGCTCTTCCCATGTACCTCCAAAATCTAAGATACAAAGCCTCAAATGGTCTTCTAGGACACGATTCACCCTCTCAGTCTGGCCGTCCGTCTGAGGATGATATGCGGTGCTCAGACACAATTGAATCCCCACTGCTTCTTGCAAACTTTTCCAGAACTCGCTAGTGAAGATAGGATCTCGATCACTCACTATGCTAGAGGGTACCCCATGCAATCGAACTATCTCTCAAAGATATACTGAAGCTAGCCATGGAGCAGTCCTCTTGCTCTTCACAGGTATGAAATGGGCGCTTTTAGTAAGTCTGTCTACCACAACCCAAATTCCCGTATTACCCTTTCTTGATCTGGGTAACCCGTCAATAAAATCCATCGAGACGCTATCCCACTTCCATTGCGGAACTTCCAATGGGTGAAGCAACCCACCAGGTTTCTTTTGCTCCGCCTTCACTTGTTGGCACACCAAACATCGAGCGACATACTCGGCCACATCTTTCTTCATACCGGCCCAGAAGAAAACCCTCTTCATGTCTTGGTACATCTTGTCCCCACCGGGGTGAATGGTCATCCTAGAACGGTGTGCATCATCAAGAATAACCTTCCACAAACCCTCGTCTTGCGGTACACAAAGTCTACCGTCTCTACGCAAGCACCCCCTATCGTCTAGGGTGTACCTACTCAAATGGCTGGACGACTCCCCCCTTATGAGCTTCTCCACCAACTCAACCAACTGTGGGTCGTCCCTCTGTGCTTCTCCAATCCGCCCCAGAAGAGTAGGTCTGACCTCCAAGGATGCTAGCAAACCGGGTACATAATCAATGGAAGGTCTGAAATCAAACATCGAGATAAATTCCAAGCTTCGTTGTTCCACGAACAATGGACTCAAGGACAACCTCTTTCTGCTCAAGGCGTCCGCCACCACGTTACCCTTGCCAGGGGTATACGCTATCTCGAAATCATAGGATGCTAAGAACTCCATCCACCTTTGCTGTCTCAAATTCAAATCCTTCTGAGAAAACAAGTACTTCAATGATTTGTGGTCAGTGAACAATTCGAATCTCTCACCAAGAAGATAATGGCGCCAAATCTTAAGCGCAAAAACAATAGCGGCCAACTCTAAATCATGGGTAGGGTAATTTTTCTCATGCACTCTCAACTGCCTTCCACCATAGGCTATTACCCTTCCCTCTTGCATTAAGACTGCGCCTAGTCCTGTCCCACAAGCATCGGTATAGACAACAAATGGCTTGCTCCCATCTGGCAACATTAAAACTGGAGCAGTGGTTAAAGCTCTCTTTAACCGTCGGAACGCATCATCACAATCTACGTCCCATGCGAAAACAAGATTCTTCTTCGTTAAGCGGGTTAATGGGGCTGATATCTTCGCGAAGTCTTTGATAAACTTCCTATAATAACCCGCCAACCCCAAGAAACTTCTTACTTCGGTAGCATTCTTCGGAACCTTCCAATCCTGAATTGATACTACCTTCGCGGGATCCACAGCTATCCCTTCCTTGGAGACCACGTGCCCCAAGAACCGCACCTCCTTCCTCCAGAAGTGACATTTAGAGAATTTAGCCTTAAGGCTATGTGCTCGAAGAGTCTTCAATACCTCCCCAAGATGTAGGGCATGCTCTTCTTCACTCTTAGAAAATACTAAGATATCATCCACAAAGACCACCACGAATTTATTAAGGAACTCCCTGAACACCCTACTCATCAAATCAACAAAGTATGCAGGGGCGTTCGTCAACCCAAATGGCATCACCAGCCACTCATAGAAACCATCCGGAGTCCTAAAGGCAGTCTTGTCTATGCTATCCTCAGCCACCCTCAACTGATGAAACCCCGTGGCTAAGTCCAACTGAGAAAATACTGAAGCGCCAACCAACTGATCGAAAAGATCATCAATCCTCGGCAGTGGGTGTCTATTCTTCTTTGTGAGCTTGTTGAGTTCTCTATAGTCTACACAAAGTCTGAGGGACCCATCCGCCTTCGTAGCAAAAACTACTGGAGCACCCCACTCCGATATACTTCGTCTTATGAACCCCTTCTCAAGCAACTCCCCTACTTGCTTATGGAGTTCCCTCCTCTCACGAGGAGCCATGTGGCGCACTGGTAAAGATACAGGTTTAGCATTATCCACCAGATATATTCGGAAGTCAATCTCCCACTTCGTAGGTAAGCCCTTCACCTCCTCAAACACATCCGAGTATTCCCGGACCACTTTAACAGATTGCAAACTCTCGACCGAAGCGTCAAGCGATTCAAGATAACTTAGCATAACAGAATCCATGGGATTACAAGAAATCTCGAGAGTGTTACCCAAGCGGGTCATGAGCCTAACAACTCTCCTTTCGCAATCAAGAACGGCACCATTACTGGATAACCAGTCCATGCCCAAAATCAACCCATAGCCCGTGAAGCCCAAAACAAAAGCATCACATCTAAACTCAATGCTAAGTATAGAAATCTTCAAACCCAAACATATCATGGACAAATAAGTGGAGCCCCCAATTGGGTTTGAAACAACCAAGGGATCATCTACCAGACTGGTGTCTAAGTGCAGTGACTCAACTAGTGATGATGAGATAAACGAATGTGATGCGCCAGAATCAAACAATGTACGGACATGATGATCAAATAGAAAAACCAGACTTTCAACGGAAATAGTTCTACCTCTTTCCTGAATCGATGGGACCGCGAGAGCCTGTACTTGCCCCCTAGCCTGACCCGGTGCCATAAGAGCTTGCACCTGTCCTCCTGAGGTAGACCCCGTCCTTTACCCCTTCTTAGGACAGTCTTTCACTAGATGCCCTGCTTCGCCACAGTGGAAGCAGCCAGTCTTCTTCTTCTTGCGACAATCCTTGCTTAGGTGGCCAGGTGTCCCATAATTGAAACACTTCTTCTTCTTGCCCTTGCCACCGTTGCCTTTCCCACCTTTATTTTGCTGTTGTTGCTGAGGTCTCTTTTGATCTCCCTTCTTCTCGGGTGCCTTATTAGCATTGTGGCCCTTCTCTTCTTCATGCATGAGCGCCATGTCAACTAGCTTCTCAAAGGTGGCCCCCATAGGGATATGAGTCATAGCCAACCCATGCATCGGTTCATTCAAGCCTTTTACGAACCTCAAAGTCTTCTTCTCTGGTGTATTCACCATGTCTAAGCCAAACCTTGCCAATTGATTAAACTTGTTGACATATTCCTTCACTGAGAGATTTCCTTGCTTTAGAGTCAAGAATCTTTCCATATACAAGTTTTCCTCCGCCCTTGAGAGAAACTTTGCCACAAATCTTTGCCTAAAATCCGCCCAAGAGTCAACGGGGCGTTCTCCATTAGTGACCTCCCACCAGAGTGAGGCCTCTCCTTTCATTGACCAAGCAGCTAACTTGACTTTCTTTCCTTCTTCCATCTCAAAGATATCTATCAACTCTTCCACCTCCTTAAGCCAATCTCTAGCCTCCACAAAAGTTTCAGATCCTTGAAAAGGTTTCCCTGCCATAGCTTTAAATTCCTTGCAAGTCTTAGCAAAAGTATCCGTGCGAGGAGGAGGGGGAGGAGGAAGATCGGGTGCTACGGTTGGTGGAGGAACATTTGCTGGACCCGCAGTGGTGGCCCTAGCCTCCATCAATCTCCTATACCACACTGGTACCGTCACACCCTCCGGAAAGTTAAGATCCTCAGCTATGCTGAAACGAAAAAGGAAAGATTCAAAACGGAGAATTCGAAAGATAAAGATATGGCTATCGGGGATTATGCTTTTCTTTCAAAAACTTTTCTCTTTAAAGACATGTTTTTGAAAATATTTCTTCCAAAAATGTTTTTAGAAAAATAGTTTTCTAAAAAAAAATTATCTGTTCCGGTAACCTTTGCTCTGATACCACGTGTAACACCCCACACCCGCTACGGTCACTCTCTAAGGGAATGCCATAACATCGGCGGAGTATTTTAGTGAATATAGAACAGAGTAATTACAGCAAGACAGATGTAAGTAATACTTTGAAAATTTAAAACATCATTTCAATTGCAGCGGAAAATAAAACATGTCTGGTTACATCACAAAACCATAATAGAAGTCAAGTACAAATATCCATCCTGCTAAATAAAAATACATAATCCCAATACATGAACTGATAGCCATAAAAGAAAAGGGTAAGCTGAGCTCTACATCTAGGGTCCAAGCTCCAAGAGAGTAATAAAAGCAGCCTGATCAAAGCCCACTCGTACTGGGCCCACTCTGAGAACCTGAGGGTTGGGAAAAAGATAAAAACAACGGGGTCAGACATAAGTCTGAGCGAGTCCTATAACTTTAACAATACAATCATTAAAGTAACCAGAGAAGACATAAACTTGACAAACGGTAATGTCTGGGGATGAATGGCTACACTAAGCAGCTTGGTAGACTTAGGATAAACTAAGATAACTGTAAAGACGCATTTACCCACCCAAGGATAATTACTACACTGCACCACACCAGTCATTCCTACTTAAAGGTTGATCCGTCCCAAGGACTTAGAAAATTTACCCAGTAGTTTCGTGTACCCCTAGCTGACTACATAGGTGCCGTCTGCCCCTATCTCCACTAGGTGTACCCACCACTCCCAAATGATCGGCTCCCTACCGTAGATACCCGTGCCGGCCCCACAGTGGGGTGTATCACTCCCCAAAGTGGCAACCCGATACAACAAACGGTGCACGGCTTATATCTACACGATGCAACAACGTCTTACCTACCAGCCCGGGTCCACACACGCATATGAAACCCGTTGGACTCGCGTTGCCACCGCTAACCCGTTTTGGCCTCTTATAGTCAAGCCCAGTACGCGTGTCCCGTCCTCGACATGGGTCGAGCCCAATAAGATACATATGGGTTACTGGTTGAAATGGGCCCCCACAAGCTACCCACCTAAGCTTGTCCCTTTTTCTAGTGCATCCCACTTAACCCTTTAATCATGTTTAATTACATGTTTCCACTTGGTTAAGTATTCTAATCGTATTTTCTATTGCCACCCAAGGCAACCCACTAGATTTCCATATGCCACCCAAGGCACCCACTTAACCCCTCATGTCCCTCTACATGCTAATATGGTTAAGTGTTTCTTAATTAATTAATTAAGATCATGACCTCATAAAGACCTCTCACATTAGACCATCTTTTATGACTGCTGGATATGCCGGTTGGTTCCGGGAAGACTTCTGTCATAAAAAGGGTCTAACCTCGTGTCTTTACTTTAATCACGTATTTAATTTATGACTAAGACCTCTCACATTGGGCCAATCATTTGTAGCCGCTGGATGGCCGGTCGGTTCCGGGCAGACTTCCGCTACAAAAGAGTCCAACCTCGTGCCTTAGTTGATTAATTACACCTAATTAATCACCCCCATAATTAATTATCCCTAATTAATTACACATTTTTAAGAATATGGGTAGACCTAACTCAATAGGTAAATTCCCAATTCCATAGTATGGGTAGACCTAACTTAATAGGTAAATTCCCAACTCCATAATGTGGGTAGACCTAACTTAATAGGTAAATTCCCAATTATGTCCATTCATTTTAGGTTATGCTTAATCATAACAACTTTACACTTTTTTATAATCATGCATATTAACCCCATCGTTTCCCACGTAATTCGTTTACATAACACGTCGTACATAGGGACAACTTTGCATATGTTATGCACATCATAAAAAGAGACAAACTTGCATATGAACTTGCATATAAACTTGCATATGAACCTGCATATGACTTGCATATGAACTTGCATATAAACTTGCATAAAACTTGCATATGAACTTGCATACCATGTCATATCACAAAGGCAAACTTGCACATGTTATGCATATCATAAAAAGAGACTAACTTGCACATGAATCTTGCATATAAACTTGCATAAAACTTGCATATGAACTTGCATGTCATAAGGTATGCATAAAACCAACCACCTAGCATGCATGAAATCAAGTACTTAGCATGCATAAACCCAAACACTTAGCATGCATAAAATCAAATACTAAGCATGCATGAAATCAAGTACTTAGCATGCATAAAATCAAATACTTAGCATGCATAAAATCAAATACTTAGCATGCATAAAATCAACTACTTAGCATGCATAAAATCAACTACTTAGCATGCATAAAACCCACCACTTATCTTGCATAAACCCACATACTTAACTTGCATAAACATAGGGTTAACATTAAACATAGATTAGCAAACTAACATCATATCATATGACTCAAAACCCACTAATCCGCATACAAAACCGCATGATCTCATCATATCTCATCTACTTAATTTAGCAATTGGCTATTAAAGTGATAGAAACTCACCAAAACCAAGATTAGCAAACTTATGAAGTAGAACTAGTTGCTATATTTGAAGATGGTGATGATTAGAGGTTGATTAGCTTGCAACTTTCTTCATAAGCTAGTGGAGGCTCCTCCTAAGTTTGATTTTGGCGGCATGATGGTATCAATTCTATTTTTAGTATGGATTAGGCTTGCATTAGGGTGTATTTATAGGATTAGGGTGTGTTTTAGACCATAGGATTAACCCTAGGCTAGATTAGGTCCGTCAGATTTAGGAAGTCTCCAGAACACAGCCCAGCCCTAGCCAGAAAACCAGACCTGGTGCACCCAGGCCAAATGGCTCGACACCCCGTGTCGACAGGCAAGTCGACAGGGCAGTCGACTCCCCAGTCGATAGGCCTGTCGACAGCCCTGTCGACATGGCTAGGGCGGGAAGTTTCCCGCCTGGCCCCCGCTGGCTCCAATTTCGAAATCTAGTTTTGAATTCCTAGATCTGTTTTTAACTTAGAATTTTCTGCCAACTTCATTGGGCCATAACTGGGCCATACGGACTCCGATTTACAAAATTTCGGACTCTATTCTGCGTATTTTTCCGAGACGAACGCAATGACGTAGCCCATTTCCCCCAATTCTCACATCTAAGATTATTTATTCTGCAATTAGTGAATTTTAGCATTAACTGAAATACGGGGTGTTACACAGCATGGCCAAGTGGGTCAATCCCATTAGGGGTATTTTCATTGATCTAGATAAAATTCCATTTGCTTCTTATTTTATTCGCTGCTGCATGCTTTCGGTAAAGGTTGCTGATCACAACCGTTGGTGATAATATGCTCGATACACTCAAGTTAAATGAGTGGTCAGCAATGTGTGGCCGGGTTGCAAGATGTTCTTGTTGAACCCAGTGTATTCCTTCTAGAGTACACTGATCGGAAGATGGTTCCATACCTTATCATAGTCGGAATCCAATCTCCAATAAGCGCCCTGCAGTTTTTGATTTAATATTATATATGGAGCGTGAGATGCAAGCGTTCCGCTATATTTCTATTAATTTGATTTAGACACTATTGTAATATCACTAGATTTGATATTAAAAATATTTTTGGTTATCATAAGGTAAAAACCATCCGTGTTTATGTGTGGATCGTTCTTACGATTATCATTTTTTTCAAAAAGTTTTTTGAAAGTTAAACAAGTGGTTGGACTGTACTCACACAAGTCCAATGACTGACCCAGAGTTTATTTTGTTTTGTTTTTCCTAAACTCTTGGGTGCCCAAATTTGTACGGGCAGTCAAGTAGTTAGGATTCTTCAGATTCACTTGGAGGAGCTTGAAGCAGGAAGCTTCATCAGCTAGCTACAGACTATCATATTTTCCGCTGTGTATTTTGTTGTATCTGGAAACAAGTGTTTATTACTGTTCCAAGAATAGCTGTTGTGCTCTGATGACGGTATGTATATAAAGTTACTGAATCGTATTTCAAAGTTTATGTTATCTAATATATTTTATTCATTCTGTTGTGAATTTTTGATCTTGTTTTCATCTATTCTAATATTTCTTTCTTTGTATTTCTCATCCTCTAACTTCTTTCTAGTAATGATTCGTATGGCTGTTCAATTTGGGTTGGACATGTGGTGTCATTAGTCGACTCAAAGAGTATGGAAATTCGGGCCATTACACCCAATATTGAGGTACATCCCATGGTACCCCACTCGCATGGTCTCAAGCATAACACCATCAAAATATACGCAGTCCCGCATCCAATGCCGTAGTGACGTACAGATAACAATACTACGTTCCTCATATCTCTCTCAATACTATGCTACGCGAGCGTAAAGACTGCCACCTTTGTTCAAATCAGAATTCATACCAGAGTAATGCCCTCAAGTCTACGATACACCACCTAGAGCCGACATGCATGTATCTAGACCGTACACCATACGTATCTTCAATTGTAGCTCGATGCCTCAATCGCACGTCCTCTAATGTGCACCGAGTTCCATGACAGGGCGATACAAGAAACACAAAACTCGGTCGGGAGCTTTTCCATATTTGTACAGGCCCGTTTTTAAAGAGCCTCTATATACAGATATACCTAGGGTATGTTTTCGTGATGGCTATGGCCCCACCTCGGCCCCTCCCTCAACTCGTAAAGACTACAAGAGCTAAGCAACTGCCCCTATTCAAACAATCTAAACATCCATGTGGCGTCTTCCCTCAACCCCTTACCCCGGTAGTGAAGGGTGAAATGGTATCTTGGGTTTAGCTCTAGTCTTTCAGCATCTCACTGGCTGTCGATGACGGGTAATCGACGGTCTACTCTCCTTGTTGGTCGTGACCCTCTGCCTCCTCATGGGTCAACCGCCGAATTACCCTGGTGTCACTATGTCACAGCATTCTAACTGCATAACTACATTTGCAGTCAAGGCCCACCCATCTAGTAGTTACGCGCAGACCCAACCCCTGCGAGCACAGCCTAAGACATCTGTCACCGCATAGAGGACTACTAGGAGCACCTTACGTACCTCAGGAAGCCATGTGCTTCCCCTTCCAGTCCTTTGGAGCCTTCAGAACAATCAGATGAATGCGCACTCCCCTTGTGTCTTATTACACCTCGATGATTTACCCCGTTGGGTTATTCATCGTCAAGTGGGTGGACTGGCCCAAGCGCCACAATTAAATATGTTTTTAGACCCTATGTCTAAACATTCTCTTACGCACTTGCCTCACCTCATGTAACACCCCGAATTTCAGTTAACACTGATATTCACTAATTATAGAATTAATAATCCTAGATGTGAGAATCAGGGGAAACGGGTTACGTCATTGTGTTCGTCTCGGAAAAATACGCGAAATAGAGTCCGAAATTTTGTAAATCGGAGTCCGTATGACCCGGTTAAGGCCCAAAGAAATTTTTGGGAAATTTGAATTTCGAAACATGCAGAAAAGGGGGCCAGGCGGGAAAACTCCCGCCCAGCCAAGTCGACTTGGCTGTCGACATGCCTGTCGACTTGGCAGTCGACAGGGCTGTCGACTTGCCCTGTCGGCTGATTCTGGCCTGGGTGCACCTGGTTGAGTTTTGGGCTTGGTTGGAGGGCTTGGGACGAAATCTGACGGACCTAAACTAACCTAGGGTTAATCTAAGGGTCTAAAACACAACCTAATCCTATAAATACACCCTAAGACTACCCTAATCCATACTAAAAATAGAATCTATGCCATCATGCCGCCAAAATGCAACTTAGAAGGAGCCTCCACTAATTAGAGAAGAGGGTTGCAAGCTAATCAACTACTAATCCACCTCTACTTCAACTCTAGCAACTATCTATGGAGCTAATCTTGGAGTTTGTGAGTTTCTATCACTTTAATAACCAATTGCTAAACTAAGTAGATGAGATGTGATGAGATCATATGGTTTTGCTTGCGGATCAATGGGTTTTAGGTCATATGTTATGATGCTAGTTTGCTAATCACTATGTTTAACACTTATTCATGATGACACTATGTTTATGCAAGTTAAGTGTTTGGGTTTATGCATGTTAAGTGGTGGGTTTTATGCATGCTAAGTATTTGGTTTTATGCATGCTAAGTGTTTGGTTTTATGCAAGTTAAATGCTTGGTTTTATGCTAGAATCATGTGTGAAATAAGTGACATGACATGCAAGTTTAACCTATGAGTTTGGATCTATAATATGCATAATCTATGCAAGTTGTTTGGATTAGTGATATGCATAACATATGCGAGTTTACCTTTGTATGTCATACATACATATGCAAGTTCATAGGTAACATGTTATGCAAGTTTGGTGGTTGATTATATGCAAGTTCATATGTAACATGTTATGCAAGTTTGGTGGTTGATTATATGCAAGTTCATATGTAACATATTATGCAAGTTTGGTGTTTGATTATATGCAAGTCTATATATGACATGTTATGCAAGTTTGGTGGTTGATTATATGCAAGTAACATGTGCAAGTTTACACCTTTGTATGTCATACATACATATGCAAGTTTACCCCTTTGTATGACATAAGTACATGTGCAAGTTCATCCCTTTTAGACCTATGACATGTATGCAAGTTGACACCTTTATGATAGGTCTATGACATGAACATTTATGCAAGTTACCATCTTTATGACATATGTGATTCATGCAAGTTTGGGTTGGTTATTTATGCAAGTTGGGTTTATGGTCATATATGCAAGTTGACACCTTTTGAACCCATGATAATGCTAATGATATGCTAAGTTGAACCCATTGTGTGTATGATGAATCTCCTCTTTTAAAGTATGTCATGTTAACGTATTTACGTGGGGACGATGGGGTAAAAATTAATGAACACATAAAATTGTGTGAAGTTGGTATGATTAAACATACCATAAAGTGGATGGACATAATTGGGAATTTACCTATTAAGTTAGGTCTACCCATATTATGGAATTGGGAATTTACCTATTGAGTTAGGTCTACCCATATTTTTAAATATTTGTAATTAATTAGGGATAATTAATACAAATTATGGGGGTGATTAATTAGGTGTAATTAATCGACTAAGACACGACCCTTTTGTAGCATAAGACTGCCCGGAACCGACCGGTAAATCCAGCGGCTACAAATGATTGGCCCAATGTGAGAGGTCTTAGTCATAAACTAAATACGTGACAAGTGTAAAGACACGAGGTTAGACTCTGTTATGGTGTAAGGCTGCCCGGAACCAACCGGCATATCCAGCTGCCATAAAAGACAGTCTAATGTGAGAGGTCTTTACAAAGGTTACGATCTTAATTAATTAAGGAAACACTTAACCAAATTAGCATGTAGTGGGGCATGAGGGGTTAAATGGGTGCCTTGGGTGGCATGTAGTAACTAGTGGGGGTGCCTTGGGTGGCATGAGGAAACTAGTGGGTTGCCTTGGGTGGCAATAGAAAATACGATTAGAATACTTAACCAAAGTGGAACATGTAATTAAACATGATTAAAGGGTTAAGTAAGTGCCTTGGGTGGCATGTGGGAATCAAGTAAGTGCCTTGGGTGGCATGTGGAAATCTAGTGGGTGCCTTGAGTGGGAATTAAAATATGATTAAAAGACTTAACCAAAATTTATAACATGTAAGTGGACATGGTTAAAGGGTTAAGTGGGATTCACTAGAAATGACAAGCTTAGGTGGGTAGCTTGTGGGGGCCCATTTCAACCAATATCCCAAACGTATCTTTGTGGGCTCGACCCAAGTCGAGGACGGGACACGCATATTGGGCTTGACTGTAAGAGGCCAAAACGGGTTAGCGGTGGCAACGCAAGTCCAACGGGTTTCATTTGCGTGTGTGGACCCGGGATGGTAAGTAAGACGTTGTTGCATCGTGTAACACCCCACCTCCGCCAGGGTGACTCTTGCAAGCACTCTGACTTTGGAGGGGCATTTGAATCAGGTAAACATGCATAATGATATATCAAGGCAGAACAAGAACATATGTATATATGTAAACAGAGTAAATAAGATAAGTAAAACAGCGGAAGATTTCAAAACTATTTCAAAACAAGTCTGGTACATCATAAGGTCAACTTTCCAAATACACAAGTCTAGAAAAAAAAAACAACATCACTGGAAAAAACTGAAATACATAAGTACTATCCCCAAAATAAGTGATAACCATAGCTAGCTTCATGTCAAGACCATACATGAGCTAAAATCCCACAAGCAAGCGATCAGAAATCCAAGCTAAGCTCCAATATTCCCACCCTGAGAACCTGGGGGGGGGGGGGGGAACGGAAGAAACGAGGCGAAAGAAAACAGGTCAGTCAAAAAGACTGAGTAAGCCCTACTACAATCAATGTAAACTGATAAAGTTATCTGGCATGAGAAGCAGGGATGAACATAAGGATAATTACATACTAGCATGGTGAATATCTAACAGATAGTTCAAAGGAGTCATCACATAATCAAGGTGAAGTTTTTCACCACAGGTGTACCGGCATTCTAACATGTCATGTATAAACAAGAATTTATCCCTTGGCCTAAACTTGGCCCAATATCAGGTGTTTGACTTAAATCAAGATCCAACTTCTTGGTAACAATTCTAGTATAACAGGATTAGGTGTTACCCCAATGTTTACATCGAAACAGAACGGAACATAGTGGTCCATACAGAGATAGAGTTTGGAAAAAATGGGCTTTTACCACCCTAACAGAATGGTACCACGCAGAAACAGACGGGTGTTACCACCCAACAAAACAGACGGTACCAACAGAATCAGACAGAGCTAAGTGTGCCCTAAATCCTACCCAAGCGATCGGCTCCCTAATACATAAACACCCTGTGTCGGCCCCACGATAGGGTGTATCACTCCCTAAAGTGGTAACCAATTGGCACAGGCATATTTACAGATGTCACGGCGTCTTACATCCTCAAAGGCAGACCGGGATCCATGCACGCACATGACCCGGTTGGAACGCACCATCAACACCCATCGCCATTATCAGAATGAACCACTTATAATTAGTTCAGTAAGCGTGCCCGGACCCTACCTACAGTTGGGTCAAAGTTTTGATACCAGAAAGGGTTACTGACTAATATGGGTCCCAAACAACAAATGACACAAGTATTCCCCCTTGTGTCCCCAGACTATCAGATTCAGATTAACTTATTAACAGAGTTCAGACATACAAAGTTCAGACAATCAGTTTTCAGACTAACGGATCAGATAACAGATTTACAAACTTGCCTAACTTGGTGTGGGTCCTACAGATCCGCAAAACAGGTTCGTTTAATTTATCAATCAAGTTAGTTTATCCAAACCAGGTATCAAATCGGTTCTCAGCCTTATCAAATTACTGAGTTGGATTGGTTAAGTATAGTTCAACTTAACCCCGTTAAATTACCGAGTTCAGATTGGTTAAGTGTAGATTAACTTAACCCTAACCACTAGTCGTATTTTACGGTTAAGTGTCATTAAGAAATCAAGCCCGGATTCACTTAACCTACCCATTCATGTCAAATTGGTTAAGTGTCATAAGTCAAATTTACTTAACCTTATCATGTAGCATTAATTAATTTAATGCACCTTAACCTCTCACATTAGACCTCGTTGTGGTTACTAGTTAAGTCGGGCGGGTCCGGGTAGCTTTACACCACAACCTAGTCTAACCTCGGGTTCAAGCACAACTTGACCAACTTCTCACATTGGGTCCTATTGTTTGTAGCCACTAGTTAAGCCGGTTGGTTCCGGGTAGATTTATGCTACAAACTCAACCCAATCTCGAGTTGGCCACACTTATATTTTCTAAGTGTCATGTCCATTATGTTTCCAAAACATATTACACGTTTTTTTTTCAAGAATTTGGGTAGACCTAACTTAATAGGTAAATTCCCAATGGGTAGACCTAACTTAATAGGTAAATTCCCAATCTTATGTTTTTATGTCCTTTAAGTTTACCCAACACCAAACGCAATCCCATCGCTTACATATCGCAATAGCGCATACAGGATAGAAAGAGGGAACTTGGCATAATCATGACATAAAGGTGTTGAAGCCACAAGTTCAACATGGTGGCATATGAAATGTACATGTGTTCATATACTTGCATATTACATTTTTAGGCCTCAAAAGCATGCATAAAACCAAACTTAGCATATTGGTGATACATGGTGATAAATGACATGTAGAAATGGCCATAAGTTCGCATTTAGCCTCACATGCAAGTTATCATAAGAGATATGATAACTTACATGTTGCCAAAATGCAACCTTTAGCATAAAGCTTGAAGCTTTAAGCTCATAAACCCAAGATAAGCTTGCATAACATGATAACATGAACAAAAGGATCAACCCAAACTTGCATAACATAACTTGCATATCATATGACAAACTTGCATATCAAACTTGCATAACATAACTTGCATATCATATGACAAACTTGCATAACACATCATAGTAAACTTGCATAACACATCATAGTAAACTTGCATATCATAATGATCAAACACAACTTGCATCATTCATTAACTTTAGAGTTTAAGTATGAAAGTAGAAAAGGGCTTACAATGCTTATGAAGGCACCAAAAATATGACAAAGCCCTTATGCAACAAATTAAACCCAAAATGCAAGCTTCAATAGAAAAACCCTTAAGCCAAAATGATCAAAACCCTTGCTTTATGATGCAAATATAGAAAACTTGACTTGAATGCAAGCTAATGATGCTCATACAAGCTTGAAAACACTTATATGCATTGAAAATCTCTCATAGAGATAACTTAGGAATTTTATGAAGAGAGTGGAGGCCATGAGAGGAATGATTTTGCCATAGTTTAGTTACTTGAATGAATAATGATGATTTAGGGTTAGGTTAGGGGCTTATTTATAGGATTAGGATGTGTTTTAGACCCTTAGATTAACCCTAGGTTAGATTAGGACCATCAGATCTCGGAAGCTTCCAGAAAACAGCCCCAAAACACAGCCAAACCCAAAATGGTGCACCAGGCAAAACTGCCCGGCTGGACCAAGTCGACAGCCAAGTCGACAGGGCTGTCGACTTGGGTCCAACCAAGTCGACTCCCAAGTCGACAGGGCTATCGACTTGGGTGCTCTGGCGGGAATTTTCCCGCCTGGCCCAATCTTACCCTAATCTCCAATTTCAAACTTGAATTTGAAATCTGTTTTTGCTTTGGAATTTTCTGAAAACTTCGTTGGGCCTTAATCGGGTCATACGGACTCCGATTTTTGAAAACTCGGACTCTATTTCACGTATTTTTCCGAGACGAACGCAATGGCATAGTCCATTTCCCTTGATTCAAATTTATAAATTGAATTCTGCCTCGATTTACGATATAACAGGTTATCAGAAATACGGGTTGTTACATTCTCCCCTCCTTAAAGGATTTCGTCCTCGAAATCTTCAAGTTAGGAAGAACACATCATACCATCCATCATCCATCTACTCAAATCATCATTCACGAGCAATCATTGTCCTTAAAGATTCTAATGCGGTATGAACATATGCAAAAGGTGTGTGTATATGTTCTCATCTAATGCAAAGATCCTCAATGCAAAGTATGTTAGTGAAATGAATTCATTATGTATGCAAATAGTCCTAATCATATAATACTATATGTGTGCACAAACATTCGTCCATATGCAACATCCATGTGCTGAATTAACCATCTTGCAACCATAAGAATTGAAAATGTACACACGTCCATATGCAATATGAGAGTGTATTTCAAGCCGATCTAGTGCCTAGTGTGTGTTTATGCATCCACGAGCAACCACTAGCAACCACTTGCATCCACTTGCAACCATCAAACATAACATGTCTCAAACACATATTTACATCCATAGGATTCCTATCTCAACAAGATACAGTCGAGTGATGGAAGCGAGCATAGATAAAACAAAAACTTGGTACATATACTTACAGACTACTAGTACAGATCAGATTTTCCCCAAATGATTCTTAGGAAACTAAGCAAGGTAGAAACCCAGAATGTATTCGTCATAGTCACCCTCATGCCCAACACAGATACTTTCAAACCCCAATTTATCACAAACAGATGAGTTATAACTCTCAGGGAGTTTGAGACTATTACTAGATCAGAAGCAAGACTAGCATTAAAGTACCGAGTTTCCATTACAGAATCAAAATACCAGAAAAAGAGTTTCAAACTGAAAATCAGACAAGGAAAATTAAACATCCTACAGACAAATTATTCTAGCCCTAATCTATTCACTCGCCATGCGAGTATTCACCGTTCCTTCCGATGTAGTCCCTTTCTTCTTCGGGCAGTCCCTAGTGAAGTGTCCCATCTCTCCACAGTTAAAGCAAGTGCCCTTCCTCTTTCTGCAATCCTTGTTTAGATGAGTTGAGCTTCCACAAGTAAAGCACTTCTTTTCCTTCTTATCTTCAGACTTCTCCACCTTCTTTTGCATTTCCTTTTTGGGCCCCGTTTTCTTGTTTTGAGACTCATTCACCTTGACCTCCTTCTTTGCACTCTTGTTCTCTTCATTGAGTAGGGCCATATCTACCAAACTCTCAAACGTGGCCCCCATGGGCACATGAGACATAGCTAACTCTTGTAACGGCTCATTCAATCCTCTAGCAAAACGAAGAGCCTTCTTCTGAGTAGTACTCACCATATCCAAGCCAAAACGAGCTAACTGATTGAACTTGTTCACATATTCTTTGACATACATGTCTCCTTGCTTCAAAGCAATAAACCTCTCCATTTGCAAATTCTCTTCAGCAGAAGACAGAAACTTAAGCCCGAATCTTGTCCTGAAATCGGCCCAAGTCTCAACGGGCCTAGTTGCGGTGGTGATCTCCCACCAATAAGCGGCTTCATCCTTCATAAGCCAAACCGCCAACAAGATCTTTCTCTGATCATCTAATCCAAAGATAGCGAATAAATCCTCGGTCTCCTTCAACCAATTCCGGGCCTCTACAAAAGTCTCGGTACCTAGAAAGTTCTTGCCACCCATTGCTTTGAAGTCCTTGCAAATCTTCGTGAACTCTACTGGAGGATGCTGAGGGGGAGGAGGAGGAGGAACCTCTGCGACAGGAGGAGGAGGAACATTAACCACCGGAGGAGGAGTAACATTTGTGGGGCCGGCTTCTGTCGCCCTAGCCTCCATAAGTCTCCTATACCAAACAGGAACTTGCACTCCCTCTGGGATAACAAAGTTATCTGTCATACTGAAACGAAGGAAAAGATAGATTCAGAACGAGGGAACTAAGAATAGATAGCTAAGGATTGTGCTAATGGCTTTTTGGGGAATAGCCTTTAAAATAAACTAGACTTTTCTTTGGAAAATACTTTATACTTGGTTTTGAAAATAGTTTTCCAAAAGTTTTCTAAAAACCTTTTTGTTCCTTCTCGTAAACCATATGCTCTGATACCAAATGTAACACCCCACCTCCGCCAGGGTGACTCTTACAAGCACTCTGACTTTGGAGGGGCGTTTGAATCAGGTAAACATGCATAATGATATATCAAGGCAGAACAAGAACATATGTATATATGTAAACAGAGTAAATAAGATAAGTAAAACAGCGGAAGATTTCAAAACTATTTCAAAACAAGTCTGGTACATCATAAGGTCAACTTTCCAAATACACAAGTCTAGAAAAAAAAAACATCACTGGAAAAAACTGAAATACATAAGTACTATCCCCAAAATAAGTGATAACCATAGCTAGCTTCATGTCAAGACCGTACATGAGCTAAAATCCCACAAGCAAGCGATCAGAAATCCAAGCTAAGCTCCAATATTCCCACCCTGAGAACCTGGGGGGGGAACGGAAGAAAAGAGGCGAAAGAAAACAAGTCAGTCAAAAAGACTGAGTAAGCCCTACTACAATCAATGTAAACTGATAAAGTTATCTGGCATGAGAAGCAGGGATGAACATAAGGATAATTAGATACTAGCATGGTGAATATCTAACAGATAGTTCAAAGGAGTCATCACATAATCAAGGTGAAGTTTTTCACCACAGGTGTACCAGCATTCTAACATGTCATGTATAAACAAGAATTTATCCCTTGGCCTAAACTTGGCCCAATATCAGGTGTTTGACTTAAATCAAGATCCAACTTCTTGGTAACAATTCTAGTATAACAGGATTAGGTGTTACCCCAATGTTTACATCGAAACAGGACGGAACAGAATGGACCATACAGAGATAGAGTTTGGGAAAAATGGGCTTTTACCACCCTAACAGAACGGTACCACGCAGAAACAGACGGGTGTTACCACCCAACAAAACAGACGGTACCAACAGAATCAGACAGAGCTAAGTGTGCCCTAAATCCTACCCAAGCGATCGGCTCCCTAATACATAAACACCCTGTGTCGGCCCCACGATAGGGTGTATCACTCCCTAAAGTGGTAACCAATTGGCACAGGCATATTTACAGATGTCACGGCATCTTACATCCTCAGAGGCAGACCGGGATCCATGCACGCACATGACCCGGTTGGAACGCACCATCAACACCCATCGCCATTATCAGAATGAACCACTTATAATTAGTTCAGTAAGCGTGCCCGGACCCTACCTACAGTTGGGTCAAAGTTTTGATACAAGAAAGGGTTACAGACTAATATGGGTCCCAAACAACAAATGACACAAGTATTCCCCCTTGTGTCCCCAGACTATCAGATTCAGATTAACTTATTAACAGAGTTCAGACATACAAAGTTCAGACAATCAGTTTTCAGACTAACGGATCAGATAACAGATTTACAAACTTGCCTAACTTGGTGTGGGTCCTACAGATCCGCAAAACAGGTTCGTTTAATTTATCAATCAAGTTAGTTTATCCAAACCAGGTATCAAATCGGTTCTCAGCCTTATCAAATTACTGAGTTGGATTGGTTAAGTATAGTTCAACTTAACCCCGTTAAATTACCGAGTTCAGATTGGTTAAGTGTAGATTAACTTAACCCTAACCACTAGTCGTATTTTACGGTTAAGTGTCATTAAGAAATCAAGCCCGGATTCACTTAACCTACCCATTCATGTCAAATTGGTTAAGTGTCATAAGTCAAATTTACTTAACCTTATCATGTAGTATTAATTAATTTAATGCACCTTAACCTCTCACATTAGACCTCGTTGTGGTTACTAGTTAAGTCGGGCGGGTCCGGGTAGCTTTACACCACAACCTAGTCTAACCTCGGGTTCAAGCACAACTTGACCAACTTCTCACATTGGGTCCTATTGTTTGTAGCCACTAGTTAAGCCGGTTGGTTCCGGGTAGATTTATGCTACAAACTCAACCCAACCTCGAGTTGGCCACACTTATATTTTCTAAGTGTCATGTCCATTATGTTTCCAAAACATATTACACGTTTTTTTTTCCAAGAATTTGGGTAGACCTAACTTAATAGGTAAATTCCCAATCTTATGTTTTTATGTCCTTTAAGTTTACCCAACCCCAAACGCAATCCCATCGCTTACATATCGCAATAGCGCATACAGGATAGAAAGAGGGAACTTGGCATAATCATGACATAAAGGTGTTGAAGCCACAAGTTCAACATGGTGGCATATGAAATGTACATGTGTTCATATACTTGCATATTACATTTTTAGGCCTCAAAAGCATGCATAAAACCAAACTTAGCATATTGGTGATACATGGTGATAAATGACATGTAGAAATGGCCATAAGTTCGCATTTAGCCTCACATGCAAGTTATCATAAGAGATATGATAACTTACATGTTGCCAAAATGCAACCTTTAGCATAAAGCTTGAAGCTTTAAGCTCATAAACCCAAGATAAGCTTGCATAACATGATAACATGAACAAAAGGATCAACCCAAACTTGCATAACATAACTTGCATATCATATGACAAACTTGCATATCAAACTTGCATAACATAACTTGCATATCATATGACAAACTTGCATAACACATCATAGTAAACTTGCATAACACATCATAGTAAACTTGCATATCATAATGATCAAACACAACTTGCATCATTCATTAACTTTAGAGTTTAAGTATGAAAGTAGAAAAGGGCTTACAATGCTTATGAAGGCACCAAAAATATGACAAAGCCCTTATGCAACAAATTAAACCCAAAATGCAAGCTTCAATAGAAAAACCCTTAAGCCAAAATGATCAAAACCCTTGCTTTATGATGCAAATATAGAAAACTTGACTTGAATGCAAGCTAATGATGCTCATACAAGCTTGAAAACACTTGTATGCATTGAAAATCTCTCATAGAGATAACTTAGGAATTTTATGAAGAGAGTGGAGGCCATGAGAGGAATGATTTTGCCATAGTTTAGTTACTTGAATGAATAATGATGATTTAGGGTTAGGTTAGGGGCTTATTTATAGGATTAGGATGTGTTTTAGACCCTTAGATTAACCCTAAGTTAGATTAGGACCATCAGATCTCGGAAGCTTCCAGAAAACAGCCCCAAAACACAGCCAAACCCAAAATGGTGCACCAGGCAAAACTGCCCGGCTGGACCAAGTCGACTGCCAAGTCGACAGGGCTGTCGACTTGGGTCCAACCAAGTCGACTCCCAAGTCGACAGGGCTATCGACTTGGGTGCTCTGGCGGGAATTTTCCCGCCTGGCCCAATCTTACCCTAATCTCCAATTTCAAACTTGAATTTGAAATCTGTTTTTGCTTTGGAATTTTCTGAAAACTTCGTTGGGCCTTAATCGGGTCATACGGACTCCGATTTTCGAAAACTCGGACTCTATTTCGCGTATTTTTCCGAGACGAACGCAATGGCATAGTCCATTTCCCTTGATTCAGATTTATAAATTAAATTATGCCTCGATTTACGATATAACAGGTTATCAGAAATACGGGTTGTTACACATCGTGTAGGTATAAGCCGTGCACTGTTGATATTATCAGGTTGCCACTTTGGGGGATGATACACGCCACTGTGGGGCCAGCACGGGTATCTACGTTAGGGAGTCGATCGAATGGGGGGTAGTGGGTACACCTAGTGGAAATAAGGGCAGACGGCACCTATGTAGTCAGCTAGGGGTACACGAAACTACTAATTATAGATTACTAAGTATACTTAGTGGGATCAACCTTTAAATTGGGAATGACTGGTGTGGTGCAGTGTAGTAATTATCCTTGGGTGGGTAGATGCGTCTTTACGGTTATCTTAGTTCATCCTAAGTCTAGTTGGCTGCTTAGTGTAGCCATTTATCCCCAGTCGTTACCGTATATCAAGCTTACGTCTTACTCTGGTTACTTTAATGATTGTATTGTTAAAGTTATAGGACTCGCTCAGACTTATGTCTGACCCCGTTGTTTTTATCTTTTTCCCAACCCTCAGGTTGTCAGAGTGGGCCTAGCACTAGTGGGCTTTGATCAGACTGCTTTATCTATCTTTTGGAGCTTGGACCGTGGATGTAAAGCTCAGTTTATCTTTTCTATTATGGCTATTAAGTTATGTAGTGGGATTATGTACTTTTGTTTTATCAGGATGGATATTATGTACTTGACTCTTGTTTATGGTTTTGGTGTAACCAAACATGTTTTACTTTCCGCTGCAATGAAATGATGTTTTAAATTCTCAAGTATTACTTATATCTGTCTTGTTGTAATTTTTCTGTTCTATATTCACTTAAAATACTCCACCGAGGTTATGGCATTCCCTTAGTGAGTGACCGTAGCGGGTGTAGGGTGTTACACGTGGTATCAGAGCTTAAGGTTACCAGAACAGATAATTTTTTTAGAAAAACTATTTTCTAAGAATATTTTTGAAAGGAGTATTTTCAAAAACATGTCTTTTAAGAGAAAAGTTTTTGAAAGAAAAGCATAATCCCCAATAGCCATATCTATATCTTTCAAATTCTCCGTTTTGAATCTCTTCCTCTCTCGTTTTGAGTTTCCCCTCCGCGTATAGATGATCTTTCTAAGATAGATAAGAATGGAAAACCACTTCAAGGGACTTAGACATTAGTCGGACTAGAAGTTGGTTCAAGAAGGAGGAGGACTTGTAGGTACCTATTGGATATACGATGGGAGGAAGGCTCAAATAGTTGTTTGGTTAATGAAGAGCGAAACCTCATTTTGATGGGAGGTTACGAGTGGAGAAGGGGAAGAAGAGGGCTAGTAGTTATCCTTTTGGGAGGAATAGGACACCTTATTAGGATTGTCCAAAGAGGCAAGGGCAAGGTACGGAATCTCCTGGAGGGTAGTTGTATTCCCTCACGGCTAGTGTACCAGATAGGGATAGGACCGTCTAGGTTGGAATTTGGATTTCTTTATTATCCGGTTCGAACTTTATTTGATTCTGACGCATCGAGTTCGTTTATCTCATCATTGTTAGTTGAGTCACTGCACTTAGACACCAGTTTAGTAGATGATCCCTTAGTGTTTCAAACCCAATTGGGGCTCCATGATGTGTTTGGGTTTGAAAGTTTCTATACTTAGCGTTGAGTTTAGATGTGATGCTTTTTGGGCTTCACGGGCTATGGGTTAGTTTTGGGCATGGACTGGTTATCCAGTAGTGGTGTCGTTCTTGATTTTGAAGGGAGAGTTGTTAGGCTTATAACCCGCTTGGGTAACACTCTCGAGATCTCTTGTAATCCCATGGAATCTGTTATACTAAGTTATCTAGAATCGCTTGACACGTCGGTCGAGAGTTTGCGATCTGTTAGAGTGGTCCGGGAATACTCGGATGTGTTTGAGGAGGTGAAGGGCTTACCTCCGGAGCGGGAGATTGACTTCCGAATATATCTGGTAGACAATGCCAAACCAGTATCTTGGCCAGTGTGCCACATGGCTCCTCGTGAGAGGAGGGAACTCCATAAGCAAGTAGGCGATTTGCTTGAGAAGGGGTTCATAAGACGAAGTATATCGGAGTGGGGTGCTCCAGTAGTTTTTGCCACGAAGGCGGATGGGTCCCTCAGACTTTGTGTAGGCTAAAGAGAACTAAATAAACTCACAAAGAAGAATAGACACCAATTGCCGAGGATTGATGATCTCTTTGATCAGTTAGTTGGCGCCTCAGTATTTTCGCAGTTGGACTTAGCCACGGGGTTTCGTCAGTTGAGAGTGGCTAAGGATAGTATAGAGAAGACTGCCTTTAGGACTCTAGATGGTTTTTATGAGTGCCTGGTGATGCCATTTGGGTTGACGAACGCCCCCTCATACTTTATTGATTTGATGAGAAGGGTGTTCAGGGAGTACCTAAATAAGTTCGTGATGGTCTTTGTAAATGACATCTTGGTCTTTTCTAGGAGCGAAATAAGTTTTCGTATGTGCTCAATAGGTTGAGCAAAGCCAGTTATGGGATAAACGGTGGTTTTGGAGCGAGACTGGCGAGGACATCCAGAGTTGGACAAGGGCTTAATTATTTAGCCGTTTTTACTAGTATCATCTCACGTAGGTCGTCTGAATTCGAAGGAGGTATCCCTTGGGTGTTTTTCTGATATTGGTTTAGGCCTTTGGGGCTTGCATTTGGGGGATGTCGAGTTCGACTAGGGTGGTCTGCGTGAGAGATGGACAGTTGTGATGATTTTGGATGGGATTCTTAGCATCCTATGAGTTTGAGATAGCGTATACCCATGGCAAGGGTAACGTGGTAGCGGACGCCTTAAGTAGAAAAAGGTTGTCCTTGAGTTCATTGTTCGTTGAACGACGGAGCTTAGAGTTTATTTCTATGTTTGACTTTATACCTTCCGTTGACTTTGTACCCGGTTTGCTAGCCTCCTTGGAGGTTAGGCCTACTCTTTTGGGGCGGATTGGCGGAGCACAACGAGACGACCCACAGTTGGTTGAGTTAGTAGAGAAGCTCATGAGGAGGGGGAGTCGTCCAGCCATTTGAGTAGGTACACCCTAGATGGTAAGGGGTGTTTGCGTAGAGACGGTAGACTTTGTGTACCGCAAGACGAGGGTTTGAGGAAGGCTATACTTGATGATGCACATCGTTCGAAGATGACCATTCATCCCGGTAGGGACAAGATGTACCAAGACATGAAGCGAGTTTTCTTTTGGGCCGGTATGAAGAAAGACGCGGCCGAGTATGTCGCTAGATGCTTGGTGTGCCAACAAGTAAAAGCGGAGCAAAAGAAACCCGGTGGGTTTCTTCACCCATTGGAGGTTCCGCTATGGAAGTGGGATAGTGTCTCGATGGATTTCGTCAATGGATTACCAAGATCGAGGAAGGGTAATACGGGAATTTGGGTTGGGGCAGACAAACTTACTAAGAGTGCCCATTTTATACCCGTGAAGAGTAAGAGGACTGCTCAATGGCTAGCTTCAATCTACATTCGAGAGATTGTTAGATTGCATGTTGTACCTTCCAGCATAGTGAGTGATCGAGATCCTATCTTCACTAGCGAGTTTTGGAAGAGTTTGAAAGAGGCGGTAGGGACTCAGTTGTGTTTGAGCACCGCAAATCATCCTCAGACGGACGGCCAGACCGGGAGGGTGAATCGCATTTTAGAAGACCTTTTGAGGCTATGTATCTTAGATTTTGGAGGTACATGAGAAGAGCATCTTCCATTGGTGGAGTTCGCATATAATAACAGCTTTCAGTCTAGTATTGGCATGGCTCCTTTCGAAGCTTTTTATGGAAGGCCTTGTCGATCACCTACATGTTGGTGGGAATCTACGGATAAGATCTTTCTTGGGCCCGATATGGTTAGGAAGACTTCGGAAAAGATTGATTTGATTCGAAGAAGGATGAAAGCGGCGCAAGACAGACAGAAATCTTATGCGGACAAGAGGAGAACAGAGCTTGAGTTTGATGTTGGGGACATGGTCTTTGTCAAAGTATCTCCGTTACGGAATGTGGTTCACTTTGGATCTGTTGGGAAGTTAGCACTAAGGTTTGTTGGACCATTTCCTATTAAGGAAAGGATTGGACAGATGGCCTATAGAGTGGAGTTGCCCGACAGACTTAGTGGTGTACATGATGTATTCCATGTGTCACATTTGAGGAAGTGCCTACATGAGACCGCAGAAGTGGTAGAGCCGAGCTTGCTTAGAGAAGTAGAGATAGAGCGTGATGCGACTATTCGACGAGCTCCTACACGCATCCTTGGGTCAGAGATTAAGAGGTTGAGAAACAGGGAGGTTCAACTAGTCAAAGTGCAATGGGGAGAAGATGAGAGCAACGCTACTTGGGAGACGGAAGCGAAAATGCGTTCATTATACCCATTCCTTTTTGAGGGTATGTCTTTTAACTTCTCCTTTATCGTTTGTCTAGTACTTATCTTATCTTTAGTATGTCCTCTTGTTAGTGCCTTTGACCTTTAGATAGGGTAAACCTATGGTTGAAACATGTGTTTGAGACATGTTATGATTGATGGATGCATGTGGATGCAAGTGTTTGCTAGTGGTTGCTCGTGGATGCATATACACACACTCTAGACATTAGATCGGCTCAATCACTTCATATTGCATATTGCATATAATTGTGTGTAGGTAGCTATATTTATGGATGTATAATGGTTGTGTTATCATATGGATGATGCATTTTGGTGAATGATTGTGCACTCATGTAGATATAGTATGTGTCGATAGGGTTCTTTCGCATACATATTGGATGCATGGCACTATCACGGTTTTCATATGTTCATACATTAGATAGGGAACATATACACACACTTTTTGCATATGCTCATACATCAGTAGAAATTGTTTTAAGGACAATGGATGCCCGTGTTTGATGGATTGAGTAGATGGTTGTTTGGATGGTAGGATATGCATTCTCCTTAACTTGGAGATTTCGGGGACGAAATCCTTTAAGGAGGGGAGAATGTAACACCCCGAATTTCAGTTAACACTGATATTCACTAATTATAGAATTAATAATCTCAGATGTGAGAATCAGGGGAAACGGGTTACGTCATTGTGTTCGTCTCGGAAAAATACGCGAAATAGAGTCCGAAATTTTGTAAATCGGAGTCCGTATGACCCGGTTAAGGCCCAAAGAAGTTTTCGGGAAATTTGAATTTCGAAACATGCAGAAAAGGGGGCCAGGCGGGAAAACTCCCGCCCAGCCAAGTCGACTTGGCTGTCGACTTGCCTGTCGACTTGCCTGTCGACATGCCTGTCGACTTGGCAGTCGACAGGGCTGTCGACTTGCCCTGTCGGCTGATTCTGGCTTGGGTGCACCTGGTTGAGTTTTGGGCTGGGTTGGAGGGCTTGGGACGAAATCTGACGGACCTAAACTAACCTAGGGTTAATCTAAGGGTCTAAAACACAACCTAATCCTATAAATACACCCTAAGACTACCCTAATCCATACTAAAAATAGAATCTATGCCATCATGCCGCCAAAATGCAACTTAGAAGGAGCCTCCACTAATTAGAGAAGAGGGTTGCAAGCTAATCAACTACTAATCCACCTCTACTTCAACTCTAGCAACTATCTATGGAGATAATCTTGGAGTTTGTGAGTTTCTATCACTTTAATAACCAATTGCTAAACTAAGTAGATGAGATGTGATGAGATCATATGGTTTTGCTTGCGGATCAATGGGTTTTAGGTCATATGTTATGATGCTAGTTTGCTAATCACTATGTTTAACACTTATTCACGATGACACTATGTCTATGCAAGTTAAGTGTTTGGGTTTATGCATGTTAAGTGGTGGGTTTTATGCATGCTAAGTATTTGGTTTTATGCATGCTAAGTGTTTGGTTTTATGCAAGTTAAATGCTTGGTTTTATGCTAGAATCATGTGTGAAATAAGTGACATGACATGCAAGTTTAACCTATGAGTTTGGATCTATAATATGCATAATCTATGCAAGTTGTTTGGATTAGTGATATGCATAACATATGCGAGTTTACCTTTGTATGTCATACATACATATGCAAGTTCATAGGTAACATGTTATGCAAGTTTGGTGGTTGATTATATGCAAGTTCATATGTAACATGTTATGCAAGTTTGGTGGTTGATTATATGCAAGTTCATATGTAACATGTTATGCAAGTTTGGTGTTTGATTATATGAAAGTCTATATATGACATGTTATGCAAGTTTGGTGGTTGATTATATGCAAGTAACATGTGCAAGTTTACACCTTTGTATGTCATACATACATATGCAAGTTTACCCCTTTGTATGACATAAGTACATGTGCAAGTTCATCCCTTTTAGACCTATGACATGTATGCAAGTTGACACCTTTATGATAGGTCTATGACATGAACATTTATGCAAGTTACCATCTTTATGACATATGTGATTCATGCAAGTTTGGGTTGGTTATTTATGCAAGTTGGGTTTATGGTCATATATGCAAGTTGACACCTTTTAAACCCATGATAATGCTAATGATATGCTAAGTTGAACCCATTGTGTGTATGATGAATCTCCTCTTTTAAAGTATGTCATGTTAACGTATTTACGTGGGGACGATGGGGTAAAAACTAATGAACACATAAAATTGTGTGAAGTTGGTATGATTAAACATACCATAAAGTGGATGGACATAATTGGGAATTTACCCATTAAGTTAGGTCTACCCATATTATGGAATTGGGAATTTACCTATTGAGTTAGGTCTACCCATATTTTTAAATATTTGTAATTAATTAGGGATAATTAATACAAATTATGGGGGTGATTAATTAGGTGTAATTAATCGACTAAGACACGACCCTTTTGTAGCATAAGACTGCCCGGAACCGACCGGCAAATCCAGCGGCTACAAATGATTGGCCCAATGTGAGAGGTCTTAGTCATAAACTAAATACGTGACAAGTGTAAAGACACGAGGTTAGACTCTGTTATGGTGTAAGGCTGCCCGGAACCAACCGGCATATCCAGCTGCCATAAAAGATAGTCTAATGTGAGAGGTCTTTACAAAGGTTACGATCTTAATTAATTAAGGAAACACTTAACCAAATTAGCATGTAGTGGGGCATGAGGGGTTAAGTGGGTGCCTTGGGTGGCATGTAGTAACTAGTGGGGGTGCCTTGGGTGGCATGAGGAAACTAGTGGGTTGCCTTGGGTGGCAATAGAAAATACGATTAGAATACTTAACCAAAGTGGAACATGTAATTAAACATGATTAAAGGGTTAAGTAAGTGCCTTGGGTGGCATGTGGGAATCAATTAAGTGCCTTGGGTGGCATGTGGAAATCTAGTGGGTGCCTTGAGTGGCAACTAAAATATGATTAAAAGACTTAACCAAAATTTATAACATGTAAGTGGACATGGTTAAAGGGTTAAGTGGGATTCACTAGAAATGACAAGCTTAGGTGGGTAGCTTGTGGGGGCCCATTTCAACCAATATCCCAAACGTATCTTTGTGGGCTCGACCCAAGTCGAGGACGGGACACGCATATTGGGCTTGACTGTAAGAGGCCAAAACGGGTTAGCGGTGGCAACGCAAGTCCAACGGGTTTCATATGCGTGTGTGGACCCGGGCTGGTAAGTAAGACGTTGTTGCATCGTGTAGGTATAAGCCGTGCACCGTTGATATTATCAGGTTGCCACTTTGGGGGATGATACACCCCACTGTGGGGCCAGCACGGGTACCTACGTTAGGGAGCCGATCGAATGGGGGGTAGTGGGTACACCTAGTGGAAATAGGGGCAGACAGCACCTATGTAGTCAGCTAGGGGTACACAAAACTACTAATTATAGATTACTAAGTATACTTAGTGGGATCAACCTTTAAATTGGCAATGACTGGTGTGGTGCAGTGTAGTAATTATCCTTGGGTGGGTAGATGCGTCTTTACAGTTATCTTAGTTCATCCTAAGTCTAGTTGGCTGCTTAGTGTAGCCATTTATCCCCAGTCGTTACCGTATATCAAGCTTACGTCTTACTCTGGTTACTTTAATGATTGTATTGTTAAAGTTATAGGACTCGCTCAGACTTATGTCTGACCCCGTTGTTTTTATCTTTTTCCCAACCCTCAGGTTATCAGAGTGGGCCTAGCACTAGTGGGCTTTGATCAGACTGCTTTATCTATCTTTTGGAGCTTGGACCGTGGATGTAAAGCTCAGTTTATCTTTTCTATTATGGCTATTAAGTTATGTAGTGGGATTATGTACTTTTGTTTTATCAGGATGGATATTATGTACTTGACTCTTGTTTATGGTTTTGGTGTAACCAAACATGTTTTACTTTCCGCTGCAATGAAATGATGTTTTAAATTCTCAAGTATTACTTATATCTGTCTTGTTGTAATTTTTCTGTTCTATATTCACTTAAAATACTCCACCGATGTTATGGCATTCCCTTAGTGAGTGACTGTAGCGGGTGTAGGGTGTTACACCTCATCCGGTTTCCAGTTAACTTGGTTATTCCAATTTATATTATATTCTTAATCAAGTTGCCAAGTTTCTCTTGCTTATTAATTTCAGTTATATAATGTAACCCATTTAAGTTTATTAATAAGCTCACAACATGTTATTCTCTGGATTGTGACCTAAGGTCCATAATCCACAGTCTCTTCATTATTCTGGTTTGATTTCATCATTACAATAACACGTTCTACTTAATATGTAATTTAGTATATCTCAATTCACATGTTTTCTGTTAACATGTCAGTCATTATTTATGATTTCATAAGTTTTCCTCATTATTTCTCATTTAATCATAATTCCATTTTACATTGTCAATACAACTTATCGCTGTTTACTTATTAACTTAGTTCTATTAATTAAGGCCCATTAATAAGTTTCTCTACCCATTTATTATAACCTATGTTATAATTTCTTCTTGTCCCTAGGACAATACTAAACATTCTTATCAACGGGTTTCAGACTTCCAAGCTTACAGATTACTTAATTTATAATTAAGTACAATATGTTTTCCCCTTTTCTTAACTGGTTTCAGGTTTTCCCTTTTACTGATTTCTTAATCAATAATTAAGTGTCCCTTAACTCAATTCACTAGTTATCCCATTCCCTTACTAGTTTAATATAATCTATGTTATAATATTCACTTGTCTCTAGGACAAGTTTACCTATTATATAATGTTTTCATCAATGTCACTTATTTATAATAGGTGATTATCATTTCTACAAGTTATGCTCACCCTAAAAAGTGACTTTAATTACATAACTTTATTATTTCTACCGGTCATGTATACCACTAGGTATCTTTAATTACATAACCTTATCGGGCTAAGGTTGCAGGCCTATATGCAAATATCACCCACCCCCTCAGATTTTCTTAGCCCACCCAATTTCCAACCAATTTTACTTAACCCTAACTTTAGTTCATATTCACACAATCCCTATGGATTAGATTAGGTTAAGTAGTCAAATTCATTCCCATGTCCATTTATGGTTTATAATGGGCTAGAACCCCCAACATTAGGCCTACAACCTGTGGATGCTGGGTATGTCGGTCGGGTCCGAGAAGACTTCTTCCACAAGTTGGGCCTAACCTCGTGTCATAGACCATCTCATATTTACGCACTTAGACCTCTCATATTAGGTTCAACATTAGTGGCTACTGGATATGTCGGTCGGGTCCGGGCAGATTTCCACCACTAATGCAACCTAACCTCGTGTCATAAGTGCAATTACAATTTCTAATTGTAATCCTAGGCATTCATTATTAATCAATTATTTAAACCTATGCCATTACAGGTGTTAATGCCCATTTACCAATTATCTTCATGATGGATTATATGTCTAAATTCATATTATTCAAATTATGCCAATTCATATTTTACATATGATCCCATTTGCGCCAAATCATTTTTTCTATACTTATGATCCATATTAAGATCTTTAAACATAATCTGGTCGATGCTCCAAACCCATATTTGTTTATTCAATTCTATGTTAACATGAATCCATATAATCGTATACTTCAATTATTCCCGGTATATAATTGGGACAAATTTACATGTAAACTTTTAAGCACTCCAACAAATCCAATATATGAATTATAACATGTAAACATTCCAACATTTCAACTGATTCCATATATATGAATTATTCATATTAACAATTTGACGTTATATCACGCTAATCATTCCCACATGTTATTTACATCACTTTAATCAAAAAGTATATTTTAAACCCACTCACCTTTCATGCTTTTACCAAAATTTTGGATCTGATCCGTTCTATCATCCGTGATTTCTCTTTAATTTGATTCACAACCTAATGACCATGGATATATTATTTTCATGAAAAGAGAAGTGAAAGAGAAATAATTTAAATAGATTGGTTCTTAGAAGTTTACCTTGCTTTCATGATTCAATAATCTTTTTATTAACGTTGATTCCCTCTTCCAGATCTGAATTCATAATTTTCCTAGGCTAATATTTTCAGAATAGATTTGAGAAGAGCGAGAGAGAGAGAGAGAGCCATGACATAGCTACAGCGTAGTCGCCGAATTATGTTGTTTAGGGTTAGGTCTAAGGTCTTATTTATAGGTGTATGGAGCAACTAGGACCCTCTGATTTGACCAAAATCCATCCGAACCGTCAAAATATCAGAAAACCCTAATCTGCAAAAATCTGCCGCCGGGGATCGACACTAAACAGCCTGGGTCGACACCAAACTACCTGGGTTGACCCCGGGGTCGACCCCAATGGTCGGCCCTTCCTTGATTTACGCGCCGGATTTCTGGTTTTGAATTTTTGTACTTAAATTTTTGAATTTCTGGATTTAATTATGTGTGTGTATATATATATATATTCTTCTTATGCATATACAAACTTTAAACCTTAATAACTTCTTCGTACGCTGTCCGTCTCACGCAAACCAAATGTCTATCCTGACCAAAATTCCGAAACGGATGCAATGACGTAGTCCGTTTCACTTACTTTCAAATATTTAATTAGGTTATTCTTATTTTATTATCTTACACTAAAAATACGGGGTGTTACATATGGCTCTGAGGAAATGGAAAGAGATGAGCAAGCAAGTAGGTGATCTTTTGGAGAAGGGTTTATTATGAGGACTATTTTTGAGAGGGGAGTACCAATTGTCTTCACTACTTAGCTCGATGGTTCCCTCCGTCTATGTCCCGAGAGTTGAATAAGCTCACGAAGAAGAATCATTACCCACTCCCTCGGATAGATGATTTATTCAATCAGTTGGTAGGCACATCAACATTTTCTCAGATGGATTTGGCTATTGGTTTCTATCATTTGCACGTGGCAAAGGATAACAACGATAAGACGACATTCCAGACTCTTGATTGCTTCTTTGAGTGGTTGGTTATGCCTTTTGGCTAACCAACGCACCGGCATATTTTGTGGATCTGATGAGTAGGGTCTTTAGAGACGTTCTAAATAAGTTTGTTGTGGTTTTTGTGTATGATATCTTGATCTTCTCAAGGAATGAGGACGAGCACACTCTGCATTTAGGAGAGGTTCTTTGTACTCTTTGAGCTCACCAGTTGAAGGAGAAATTTTCCACATGCATTTTTGAAGGAAGGAGGTATGTTTCTTAAGGAATATGGTCTCTAAGGATGGTTTGACTGTTGACCCCACCAAGATAGCAGTAGTACAGGATTTTAGGAACCCTAAGAATGCAACTGAGGTAAGGAGTTTTCTTGGCGTAGCGGGTTACAACAGAAAGTTCATTAAGGACTTTGTATAGAACTTACCACCATTAACTTGACTTACTAAGATGAATCCGGTTTGCTCTTGGGATATAGATTGTGAGGATGCTTTCCGTAGGCTGAAGAATGCTCTTACCAGTGCACTAGTTTTGACATTAACCGATGGATCTAAGATGTTACAATATATATTGATGCTTGTGGAACGGGTCTGCGTACAGTATTAATGCAAAAGGGTAAAGTAGTATGCTACATTAGTAGGTAGCTAAGAGTTCATAAGAGAAATTACCTTACGCATGGTTTGAAGTTAGCAGCCATAGTATTCGCACTTAAGTCTTGGAGACACTACCTACTAGGAAAACGGTTCGAGCTCTTTACATATCACAAGTCACTCAAGTAATTATTCTCTCAAAGGGTTCTCAATTTGAGGCAACAAAGGTGGATGGAGTTCTTGGCGTCATATGATTTTGAGATTTCGTATACCCCAAGCAAGGGGAACGTGGTGGTTGATGCATTGAGTAGACATAGAGATACATTGAGTCCTTTGTTATTTGAGTAGCTGATCTTGGAATATATAGCCACCTTCGATTTTTGACCATCTACAGGCTTCACACCAAGATTGTTGGCATCTTTGGAGGTGAAACTTGATTTATTAGAGCAGATTGGAGCTAAACAAATAGAGGATCTCAAGCTTTCGGATATTTTCGATAAATTTGGTAGAGGAGAAGATTCTAAACACCTCCTTAGGTACACTGTGGATTGTAGAGGATGGATTCGCAAAGATGTTAGGTTGTTTGTTCGCTTCATAAATGATTTAATGAGTGCTGTTTTGGCAGAGGCTCATCACTCTCGGATGACTATCCATCTAGGTGGTGACAAGAAGTATTGCGATATGAGGCGAACCTTCTATCGGCCTGGTATGAAAAAAGTGCTGCTGGGTTTGTATCTAGATGTATGACTTTCCAAAGGGTTAAGGCAAAAAAAGAAGCCCGATGGACTACTTCATCTCTTGGATATACCTTTGTGAAAATACTAAAGTATTTCTATGGATTTTGTGGATGGATTTCCTAGGTCGAGAAAAGGCAACACCAGCATCTCGGTCATAGTGGACCAATTGACCAAGTGCGCCCATTTCCTTCTAGTTAAAAGTAAAAGGACGACAACATGGTTGGCTTCTTTATACGTTTGTGAGATGGTTAGGTTGCAAGTTATCCCTTCGAGCATTGTCAGCGATAGAGACACCATTTTCATTAGCAAATTTTGGGAGAGTCTATTAGAAGCTCTGGGAACACAACTGAGGTTGAGTACCGTGTATCACCCTCATATGGATAGGAAGATGGAGAGAGTGAATAGGGTTTTGGAAGAACTACTGAAGATGTGTATGTTAGACTTTGGATAGACTTGGGAAAATCATCAACCACTCATGGAATTTGCTTACAATAATAACTTCCTATCCAGTATTGACATGGCATCCTTTGAGCCCTTGTATGAGTGGCGTTGTAGATCTTCGGCATGTTGGTGAGACTCGACAGACAGATTGCTTCTAGGGTTAGAAATGTTTAGGGAAACTTTGAATAAAGTTGAGTTGATTAAAAAGAGGACGAAGGCGGCATAAGATAGGCAGAAGTCCTATGCTGATAAAAAAAGGATTGATTTGGAATTTTATGTTGGAGATTTGGTCTTCATTAAAGTTTCGCTCCTATGGAATGTGGTAAGGTTTGACTCAGTAGGCGAGTTGGGCCCAATATTTGTTGGACCATTCCCAGTCATAGAGAGGATAAGGCAAATGGCTTATAGGGTTCAACTACCTGATAGGCCATCAGGCGTTCATGACTTGTTCCACATATCCCACTTGAGGAAATGTCTGCATGATTCATCAGAGGTTGTTGAGCCTAGTGCATTGGAGGATGCGGAGATCGAGTGCGAAGCATCCATTAGATGAGCACCTCGGAGGATCTTAGATTGGGAGACCAAGAAGTTAAGAAATAAGGAAGTACAATTGGTTAAAGTACAGCGGGGAAACGATGATAGTGAGGCTACTTGGGAATCCAATAAGTGAGTACAAATTCTTACCCCTATCTGTTCGACAGTACGTTTCGATCTTTTCCTTTTTCCATCTCTAGTTCTTAGGCTCTATCTCTTGAATTCCCTTGAATTTGATCTTAGGAGAAACTTATAGCAATTAGGATATGGTTGAACATATCTTTGAAACATGTTATGTTTGATGTTTGCAAATGGATGCAAGCGTTTGCAAGAGGATGTAGTGGATGCATACACATAATAGGCACTCTGATTGGGTGAATAGGTCACTTGCATATGCGTATGGATGTGTGTGCATTTTGTTTATTTATATATTATAATATATGGATGTCGTCATATGGTTGTTGCGTATGGATGATGTCACGCATATAGAACTAACTGTTACCAGTAGGGTTTTGCACACATTCAGACGAACGACACCCACATATTTGCATAAAGAGGAGGTCAATTGAATCGATAGATCGCATAAAATTTCGTATTAGTTAGGGTCTTATACACTACAAGTGCATACCCGTGCTTTGCACACTGATGTTGCAATTGATTTGTAGGTTTAATGTTTTTTGTATAATATGGTAATTAAAAATGATCTAATAGAAACAGAGGCCAATGCAATAGGTACACCTGTTTAGATTGCACACGCATAAAATAGTGCAAAATGCAGTACTTCATAAAAATGAAAACACTGTTGACAACAAATTAAATATCAATGGAAGCCAATGCCTATTTGTTTATATAAATGTCAAACATCAAAAGATGATACAAAAATTTGCAAATTGAATCTGCACTTCTTTTGATGCGTAAGATGTAAGTTTATATCTTTGCTGATTGCATCCCTGCGTTTAACTTATAATCCAACAACAAGCTAAATGTTTCCATCACCTTCCTATCAGTAACATGTTCAAAAATGTTAAAAGCATACAGTTTGTGTCAGGTGCAGTGGAACTGGAAAGAAATAGGTGAAATTTAAATTGCACGGAAATTTATTTTTATAGTGAAATCTATTTTGGGCATGTAAACTGCTCGATGGCCTAATTTCAGAATAACGCTCCAAAGCCATTAAAACCATCTATCCATGAAATGAACAACATTAGATCTAAAGTTCATATTTGAAGTTCATTTGCATTAACCATTTCTACTTTAATAATGTCAATGATGTGCATGCAGGCAAACAAACATATTTGTAAGCATTTTCCGAAGTTCTAAGAAAAATTATGATTTTCAAGCACGTACAATATAGCAGTTAGCAAGCACTCAATGAATATATCTGCCTTGAGAGCTCTAGCACAACCATACTCAAATAATAAATTGTAATCGGTCTCCTTACTCAGATAACAGAACAACATCATGCACTACAAGATGAACAGTGAATAGAGACGGCAAATAGCCGTTGGCGGCCGACACAAGCCGTCGCTATTTGTCGTCGCTATAAATGTCGTCACGAGAAAAAAAGTGACGGAAAAAGCGATGGTTCCGTCACTCATTTAGCAACGGCTTGCAACGGATACTTGCCACGTGGCATTTTGAGTGGGCAGGTGGTTTTTTTTTGCCGAGAAGTCGTTGCAAACCGTTGCTAATGATGTCCAACAAGCCGTCGCTATCCGTTGCTATATGGCGTTGTTAGCCGTCGCTAGCCGACGCAAAATAATGACCAAATTGACGTCGCCAGCCGTTACTAGCCGTCGCAAATCTGGAACCCTTTTTCTGCACTACACAGCCATACCTTTCAATCAAGCCTCAACATCAAAACCAATCCACTACCAATCCATCAATATCATTCCAAAATCATCAATACGCACTCATAAATATAACTACAACACACAATATATCCAAAACATTACTAAATTCATCACAATACCATAACATACCATCGTTATACATCCAAAAAACAATATCATCACCATATATCATCGTCCCATCATCACAAGACATCAAAATACATCAAACCACACCCTACCGTCATCAAATATCATCGTACGTACATAAAGCAAATAAAAAAGTAAGTGTATATACATACCCAAGCAAAAGAACAAACAAACTACTCGTCGTCTTCTTCTTCGCTTGTAGCATCCCTCCATCGTCCTCGTTTGGCATCGATCCATGCTCGTCATAATAGCGTGCAATGCGCTCGTCTATCTCCTGAGCCAGCTGGCTTCTTCTCCAATCGTTCATCTCTTCCAGTTGCTCCTTCAAATGAGCTATAGCCTCCTGCTCCATGGACTTCCTATATCCTCGCTGAAAATCAAAAGCTTGTGAAATAATTCAAGTTCACATTTATAAATGGACTTGTAATATATACATGGACTTTGAAGATCAATACACATGTCAACTTAAAGCTTCTATATTTATAATGTCAATTTAACATGTTAATATAAAAAGAAGGTAAAAGAATGCATGTTAATTGAATACACTTTAAATGTAAACTTAAATTAAAAAAGGTACCTCCTGATTGCCGAAGTCGTATCGCCTATTACAACTAGGCAGCTTAATAATAGCATCCCAAATACGATCGCACTCTGCAACCGTAAGCTCATCTCGTCCACTGGCCTGAGTCACTCTAGCTGACTCTGCATCATATCTCTCCTTCAATACCAATATAATTTCAATACAAATGCCATATAATTTAATAATATAATGTGATATGAACGAATATGAAATATTTTAATTATTAATAAGTATATTTACCATTACGCCCGTAGCCTTGTCGTCCGCCCAATCATATGTCATGTTCCCTACGTCATCAGTATGCTCCACCGCATGAATATGCCTTAAAAGCTTTGCTATCGTATGCTCCCTTCTATACTTTGTCATTTGAGTATATATACAGTAATAAAATTACTAAAAATAAAAATGAATGATATGCACTCAACTTTTACGTGAACATATGCTAAAAACTATTTAAATTTATACCAATTCTCTCCTATGCTGCTGGAATGATTTTGAGCCACCGCGATGTAAACCAGGATTCTTAGCTCTATTTTCTTTATTCCTTTTTGCTACTTCCTATTAAATTTGACACATTATTAAATAAAAGAATGCAATCAACATAAATATGATTATTTTCATTATATCTTACTTTCGCTGCTTCAGTATCCCAATATGCTAGAAATCCAGCCCAAACATCGTCAGCCATCCATCTAGGCTTCTTCTGTGATGTCTTTGCCCTGGAAATTGTTTCTCGGTAATTCTTTCGCATTTTAACATTCCGGTGTGTCAAAAAAACCTGCACGTCCTTCTCCTCTACACGGACAACCGCCTGCAAATTAAATTTATTTTGAATTATTTACAGTATATATTAATTTCCAATAATAAATTAAATAAATACTTACCAGCAAATCAGCTAGAATGGCGTTCTTGATGTGGGGTGGGATACTATCCCTATGAGGCCAAGTCCCAGACATCCTACTCGTGTACGACTGCTTCGACACTTTTAAAATGAAATCCGCTGGCTCGATTTCAAACCCGGTGTTGTGTACATGTTTACATAGATAAACCATATATTTTTAACTAATTTAAATTGAAATAAATTAGATACTTACCCAGCACTCTTCGGAACAGCCTCTGCACGTTGCCGCAGATCTGGCCCAGAGCTGCTAGGACCTACACCTGGCGCATGAGATGGTGAAGGAGTCGGCTGAGATGAACTCCTCGAGCGCTGCCTATCTGACATATCTGTTACAACTATATAATGCATACAAAATAACTTGAATTATTAACATCAGTCATCATTATCATTACATAAATCGTACATGACAAGAACAATGCATAAAACATATACATATTCAACATTAACATTGTTATTACATAGCTCAGAAGAGTACACAACATTATACATAGCTCATAATAGTACATAACATAAATACATAACATCAGTCTTCATCATCTTCGGATGCAGACTCAGTCTCATACTCTATATCATTTTCTTCAGTACTTTCAAATGCATCAACTAACACATTCGCTTCATCATTCAACGACCCGACATCAATGTCATCAGCCATTATAATTTCAGTATTCGGCTCAAGATCTGCTTGATACGCTGCTTCGTCTGGAATATTATTTCCATCAAATGAAAATCTTGCCTTTGTTTTAAAAACAGCCCACCAACCTACTTTATCTTTTTTTAAGGATGGATACGGAGCAAAATACACTTGTAGTGCTTGCTTAGCTAACACGAAAGGATCATTGTAACGGCTCAGATTTTTCCTGGACCTAATTGATCGTTAGATCGACTAAGACTGTTCAAAACCCGAGTATGTTAACTCTGGGAATACAACACATTAGAACAACAACAACAGACTTTTATAAATATCATAATAATGTTACATCAGAGTACAGAATATATCAGAGTACATCGAATTAAATTACAGCGGAAGATAAATTACAATAAATTAAATACAATAAACAGCGGAAGGCTTTTATGCTCTGGACACAACTTTAAGCTTCGATCCAGAATCCTTCTCAAGAGATAAATATCCGCAAAAAGCTACTCGACTGCCCATGTGGAAAAGAGGGCACCCGAGTTTGCAAAGTGAAAAAAACTACGAGTCAGTCATGGGACTGGTATGAGAATTCTTAACTAATATAACTAATAACAATAAGGCAAATCCAATGACCACGCCGCTAACGCAGAACGGGTTTTATTCCAATGGATTGTCGTTGCATAAATTAAAGTAAATCGTTAAACAATGCAATGCTTTTTAGAAAAAATGAAACCATCATAAGACTCAAGTCCCATCACACAATGCAACGAAAACCAGAGGATAGAGTTTTACCTTATAATAGTCAAAAATGCTTGATACTATAAAAATGAATTTGATATTATTATTAGTGTATATATATTTCAAAAACATTTCAAAGTAAATGTGTCAATCCTAGGAAGCATAACTACCATATACTATGCCTCCATACTAGTAATACAATCAAGTCCGTAGGGTCGTATTGGGAATTGGGTTTCCATCATGAGTCATGGCTAGGAACGATCTCCTTACCGATTCGAGACACTCTAGCTAATATCTCAGGATTCCCCGTAGTGAACCCTTGGATCCTGCAGGGCCGGTCCGCACATACGATTTTGCGGATTAGTTATTCCTGAACAAACGTTTCCCAGTCCTATAGGACCTAATATCCGAGGCGCCTCATTCCATCATCCACATAAGTAAAATGTCGGGCCGTGTAAAACCCAAACACCACTTCTAGCTAGAAAGAAACGTGCTGCTCTCCCTGCGTTCCCTTGATCCGTTTTAGACTCAACTGGGGTGTGAGGCTCGCGAAGTCACGCTATACACAAAGCTACGCCTAAACAGGCCGTGCTTTGATCATCATCCACAAGGCCTGCTTTTCAACAAAAGCCTTGATCATTTGCATCTTGGCGTGTCACATTGACAATTCATGCCATGCGATCGACAACCATCAATATATAAGAGGGTGTTAAGCAAGAGAATAAATTCTCCGCCACCAAACAATTATATATCAAATAGAAATCAATTTAAATACATGAAGTGAATTTCAATGTCGGACACACATCCATTTACAAGTCCGTTCTGGGTCTGAACGAAACCGGAGGCACCTTATTCCTCACATATCCGAAAAATCAACAAGTACGTCTGGACGACCACCATTGTAGCCCCTTCAGGTAGCTACTCCAATCATGGGCATCAATGGTAACTCATCCATTCGACGTGAAGATCGTCGGCCTTCAATCACCGTCTTCAACTCTTCAACTTAGATCGACGAGTAATCATTTGAAATAAGATTGAACTCAGACTTTTCAAATGATCCTCGTATATATATAATTTAAAATAATTTCATATCATTATTTGTATTTAATAACAATCTATCGCTATTTTTATATAAATAAAAATAGCTCAAATCAATTTAATGACGCTTCGGATTAATGGGCGACCCTGGCGCTGTTTTCAACTAAATTTTGATTTACACATTTCACTAAAGAGGTAATTAGGGAGAAGGACAAACTTTGCTGAAAAATTAGGCTGAAGTACACCAAGTTTTATTTTTAGCCTGAAGGACAAACTTTGAACCAAAATTAACCTGAAAGAAAATGCTAAATGTAATTAGCATTATGTTCAGTTTTTTACACTGCACGAAAATGCTAGTTTTAACTAGCATTATTCAGTTTTACACTGTAGAAATTGCTAATTATATTTAGTATTTTCCTTCAACCTAATTTTTTTTTCAAAGTTTGTCCTTAAGCCTACAAATAAAACTTGATGTCCTTCAAACTAATTTTTTTTCCAAAGTTTGTCCTTATGCCTATTTTCCACTTCACTAAATCTAACTGTTGGAATTTTACACAATTCATATCGTTGGAAAGATCTTTCCAAGGCGAACCTAACAGTTTCAGTTTAGAGAAAATCCGACAGTCGGATATTTCGGTATAATCGATTAAAAGTACAATGCCAAAATGCGAACTACCATGCTCGGTTCGTTTAATTTTAATTAATTTATATATATATATATATATAATTATATATAAATATAACTCCTTCGTCCATTTCGTTATCGTGATTAACACAACAAGTAAAGAACGTTATATTTCCGTAACCTATTTACATTTTTATAATACATAGCGAAATGTGTTTTATTTTGCTAACGACAAGAATTATTATCTAAATATAATATCATGGCCCATAAGAATGTTTATCTTTATTTCGACTTGATTCACATCCTATATGCTAAAAGGTATATTTTACGTATCATTACAATTACAACAAAAATATGTATTTTTTTGTTTCATTTCCATTACAACAAACATGAATATTTTTGTGTGTATTTTATAGTTTAACAAAAATGAGTATTTTTGTGTCATTTTAATTTCTAACAAAAATGCAATATAATTTGGTGTCAACTTCAATTCTACAAAGACGATAACTTTGTTAATCTTTCATTACAAACAAAATAAAAATTTTGTGTGCTAATCTATCTACATAAAAATGTAAATTTCTATCTTTATCTTTTAATGAAAATTCAATTCATTAAAATGGAAATTTCCTTCCTTAAGTTCCATTTACATGAAAATGTAAATTTTCTTCTTTAAATCCTATTTACATGAAAACGTAAATTTTCTTTTTAATCTAATTACATTAAAAATGTAAACTTTTCTCTTTAATCTAATTTACATTAAAAATGTAACTTTTATTTTTTTTATTCTTATATTTACATAGAATTGTAAATTATATTTCAACGTCTATTCTTTTAATTTTATTCTTATGATTTCATTGAAAATCCATTCTTTTAGTTACATTAAAAATGCAATAATTTACAATGCCAAAATCTTCTTTTTAAGTTACAAAAAAAGTAGTTGACATTATAATGTAAAATTCTATCCTTTAATTACAATGTAATATCTCCTTTTTAATTACAATGTAAAATCCTCCCTTTTTATTTACAATGTAAATTGTAATTCACATCACAATGGTAAAATCTTATTCCTTAATTACATTGTCAAAAACCTTCTATTTAATTACATTACAAATGTAATTATATTAACGGTGAAAAATTCTATCTTTATAAATTACATTAAAAATGTAATTTTAATTCCATTGTAAAATTTCTCTTATTAATTACATTAAAATGTAATTAACATAATGGTGAAAAATTCCATCTTTATAAATTACATTAAAAAGGCAGTTTTAATTACACCGTCAAATTCTACCTTTTAATTACATTAAAAATGTAATTAATATTACATGTCAAATCCTATTTTTTAATTACATATAGAAATGTAATTCTATATATGCGGTATAAATTTCATGTCTTTTAATTACATATAAAAATGTAATTTTCTATGCGGTATAAATTTCATGCCTTTTAATTACATATAAAAATGTAATTTTCTATGCGGTATAAATTTCATGTCTTTGTATCACATATAAAAATGTAATTTTCTATGCGGCATAAATTTCATGTCTTTTAATTACATATAAAAATGAAATTTTCTATGCGGTATAAATTTCATGTCTTTGTATTCATTTCTTTTGCTGCAATAAAAAATGTCATGTTATTATGTTACATGAAAACAATGTAAAAATGTGTTATTTTTACACAATATGAAATTAACATAAAAATGATCTTTTATTTAATACAATATGGAAATAAGTGATATTCTTTAATCATGACAATGAAATGATAATCTTTTATTTGACCAAACTTGACATTAAAAAAAATATGTTCACTTTTTTTATGTTATAACATGACGCCAAAATATGTTCATTCTTTCTATTTGTCAAACAACATTTAAAAATGTTCATTCTTTTATTTTTGACAAAACAACATTATAAATGTTCATTCTCTTATTTTTTATAAATTTCAATACAACCAAATACAATCCATATTCATGTTAAAATTAATATTGTACCTTCAAATTCTAATCTTTCTAATGTCAACATAATTACATTAAAATTTTAATCTAACAATGCAACGTCGGTTTTTTTTTTCATTTTATTACGAAAAAAATGTAAGTCTCATATTATTAATATTAATAAAAAGGTAATCTTTTTATTACTAACATGAATTCATCAAAAGGTAATCTTTTTATTACAAACGAGAAATCAACAAAATATGTTCCTTATTATTATCAACATATTATTTTCAAAAAGTTTTTTTCCACAACATGAAATTAACAAAAGATATGTTCTTTTATTCAAACATGAAATTATAAGAGATACGTTCTTTTTATGAATAACATGAAATTGTAAAAGATAAGTTTTTTTTAATTTCAAAACATAAATTTACAAAAGATGTGTTCTTTTATTTAATCCACAAAAATGTTTATTTTATTACAAACATAATATGTTTTTCTTTTTTTTACAAACATAAAATCAACATAAATATGTTCTTAATTTTACAAACATGAAATCAACATAAATATTCTTTTATATTTATTGTCATGATAATTCAAATCTTAATAAAAATTCCATTGCATGTGGTTCAGAAAAAGTGAGACTTTCGTACTCATTCTTGAACTGAGTAAAATCCATGTTTTCAAGTAAACATGAGAAAATGAGAGTTTACTACAAATCTCAAATCTGACAAAAATCCATTCTTATGAACAAAAAAAAAAATTAAAATTCCTATTGTAAATCCTATTTCCAATATTCACGCAAAATAAAAGATTGAATCTTTAAATTCAAAAAAATCAACTCAACATACATGTTTTGACAAAAATGACATTTCTTTAATCGCATAGCATATGAATATGAAAAATCTCAAATAAAGGAGAAGATTACATCGCGCGCATAAATTTAAGAACATAAATCTTAAAGGCGAGATCTTTATATCGTATCGCAATAAAATAACATTGCGTGTACAGATTTGAAATAATAACATGAAACAAAAATTATTGCGCGTACACAGATCTAAAAATATAGATCTGAAATAATAACATAAAATAATAGCAGCGCGAATCTCAGATCTTAAGTGGATCTGAAAATAATGAAATAAATAGTAGCGCATGAAGCTGAATAAAGAAATAAAAATTTATCACAGTCACAAAACTAAATTATTACACACATACATGTATACAGATTTTTCATTCGAGAAAATAATTAAAATTAAAATTAATTAAATTTAGAATATCTCACCTTGGTTTTTTATCAGAACTAGGGTCAAAGAAAGTCAGAATTGGTTCACAACAAATCTAGCATGTTGTGTCGTGTCACGCTGTTCCAATATCATCAAGTTTGTCGGGTTCTATATTGATGGAGGAAGGAAGAGAATTTATGAAGGAAGGAAGAAAGGAATGGCGGCTATGCCTTGGAGAGGAAGAAAAGAGAGGCGGCTCTTTTTTTTTCTTGAATGAAAACAATTAGGTTTAACCCCTTCCCCCCCCAGCTCTTTTTTTTTCTTGAATGAAAACAATTAGGTTTACCCCCCCCCCCCTTTATAGTATTTTGGTCCCTAATTCACTAGAAAGGCCCGCTAAGCCATCTATTCCAATTCAAGCCCAATGAAAACTAAAATCTAGTTCTACACCCTATTAATACATTAAAAACTGAGTTTTTTAATGTACAACATTTTTTTTCCCATTTTAAAACATAAATCTTTGCACTATTTTCTAACATTACATAAAAAGTGAAATTTTAATTTATAACATGTTTTGCATTTTAAAACATGAATATTGTCTAGTTTTCTTCTATTACATTAAAAAGCGAATTTTTAACGTAAAACAGGTTTTTTTTAACATGTTTCTTTTCACCAATTTCCTAATACTACATTAAAAAGTATATTTTAATGAAAAACATTGTTTTAGTTTAAAACATGAACACCTTTCTTATTTTTATTAATGTTACATTAAAAATGTATATTTTTAATGAAATCATGTTTTGCATGTGTCTTTTGTCTCATTCAGACAAAAATAGATATATTTACTTCATTCTTTTAAATGACAAAAGTGAAATGTTTTGGTTTCATTCTTTTTAAATGACAGAAGTGAATGTTTTGGTTTTATTCTTTTTAAATGACAACAATGAATGTTTTTGGTATAATCCTTTTTAATAACCAAAAAATGACAATTTTATTTTAGTTAAACATTCTAACAAAAATGACATGTTATTATCTAATGTAAAATTCAAGTGGACATTTTATTCTAATGACGAATAAAAGAATATTTTATTTGTTTACAATTTGTATTCAACATAACAAATAAATAATGATACTTTTATTTGTTAATTTTTTTTATATTAGCATATGTTCTCTAATGACAAAACAAAAGAAAATTATTTACATATCCTTTTTAATTGATAAAAATGTTTATTTTTTGTCTAATCCTTTATAATGAACAAAAAGGTATATATTGTTCAACAATTCTACTTAACACAATGTTAAAAAAAAAATTTAATATAACAAATCTAACAAACACAACATGATAATTTGATTTCCCCGAGTGCTTTGAATTCTGCACTATCTTCTTAAAAATAAATTAAAATACATTTTTAAAATTGGCCCCAAAATTCCGGGTTGCTACAATCATACTTATAGTAATGAGACGTATGCCTTATTTCTATTAGCTTGTAATCTTTGTGCACGTTAACTCCAGAACTAGGAACATTGCTAAACCAGTTGCATTTGAATAGATAAATTTTCTCTAAGGACGAACATAATATGTCAACTCTACAACTTGCGTTAAGACGCCATAAAAATCTTTTATATGCTCCTCTGGATCATCACTACCTTTGAAAAATACACCGCTATTATACGTTAATTTTTCAGCTCCGTAATCATTGGTATTGAATTTAAATCCATTGACAAAGTATATTGGATAAGTCTTGGATACCTTTGACATTTCTTTTTCCTTCTTTTTCCGTTATCGGTAGATAATGCATTCTTTTATATGGAACTTCTTTTCCTTTCTTTTTCCTTGGTTTATATCTATCTTCGTTGCAAAATTTGCATTTTCTAAGATAAGCGTCTTCTTTCCAATACAACATGCAACCTTTAACACATGTATCTATCTTCTGATACGGTAGTCCAAAAGTAGACATAAGTTTTTTTACTTTATAATAACTATCACACATCAAACTATTGGGCGGCATATGACGTTTCGCAGTTTGTACAACTGCTGTAAATGCAGCTTCTGTAAGATTGAATTTTGATTTCATAGTGATGAATTCAGCGGTTACAGATAATTCGGTTCCGCTTATACACCCTTCCCACAATGGCCTCTTAGCAGAACTCAATAAATCATAAATTTTTTTTGCTTCCGCCGTTGGTTCTTCAGCATTTTCATTCTCATCGTTGCCGTGATCTATGGTGGGAGACATTGATCGTGCTGCATCTTGCACCATATTTTCTATCGGATTCGTCGTGGTATTATCATTCATCATTGTACTATCGTCCTTTACCACTACAGGGTTAGACGTAGGTTGAACAAGATCTCAATGACGATCCCATAAGTAATAATTCGACACAAAACCAAATTTATACAGATGTACTTCTACTACATCTGGCTTCCAATGCCTTAAATGTTTGCACTTACTACATGGACATCGAATGTCTAGGTTACTCCAATTATTAGATTTAGCGAATCTAATAAATTCTTGGACACCATTACAAAAATGTTCCTTTATCGACCCTTTCTTACCGGTACGGGGTTGATACATCCAACTACGATCACGAAAATAATCGAACATTTTCCTGATTTGCAACAAATATGTTAGAATATTCGATCAAACACTTTGTATTAATTGAAATCTAGTAAAATTTCATTTACAACAACAATTTGTTTTCAATTTTTTTGTTCATTTCTTTCTACTTTGACGACCGGTCTACCTACTTCCCATTACAAATATAATAACGTAAGCATATTTTATAAATCCTTTCAGGTTAAACGGTTCAACAAAATTTCGGCAGCACTTCCCTTTGGTTACTATATCGTACACAAATGCGTGTACATAGGGAACAAAAAGGAAGTGCCATCGAAATTTTGTTAACCATTTAAACTAAAATGATTTATAAAATATGGTTACGTTATTATATTTGTAACTTGCTCAATACAAGGACAAATCCAATGAATATTGTATCAGATGAATATAGATTTCCGTTTTATGGAGAAACGAATATCCATATAACGATAATTTACAACACTTGTCGGATGGGGCCAAATTTATCTAAGGGGTTCACATAACTAGTCAAAACACATTCAACCTAAGTTTAAAACAAGAAAAACACATCAAATGAAAAAGCGCGCCATTTGCGCTTTGGACATTTTTGCGCTTTTTTTGCGCTTCAGTAAAAGGTGCGCCATAAACTTCAAAAAAGCCTCTTACTTGCGCCTTACGCCTTTTTGCGCCTAGGTGCGCGCCTTGACTATATATGTAACACCCCAAATTTCCTATTAACTGTAACTTAACAAATTAAAGTATAATTAATTCTAAATTATGGAATTAAGGGAAATGGGTTACGCCATTGCGTTCGTCTTGGAATTCTGCTTAAGATAGAGTCCGAGTTTGCCTAAAACGGAAACCGTATTAAGAAGATATGGACGAACGAAGTTAGGCAGAAAAACCAGAAACGGGTCAGAATGCAATGGCGCACTTGGGATGTGCGCCAGAACAAAATTGCACTGGCGCACTTGGGAAGTGCGCCAGTACAAATTTGCACTGGCGCACCTGCCAAGTGCGCCCAGGCCAGAACCTGCTTGGTCAAGCCCTGGCTGGCCTAGTCGGGTTCTGGTCGATTTCTGAGGCTTGGCTGTGTCACTAGGGCTTACATGTCGCTTTCTGATTGTCTTCTCTTGAGATGGATGGTCTGGATTCACTCTAGCTTCATCGACGGCTCTAATCAGTTTAAAATTCTATAAATACAACTCAAGACTAAACCTAAATTCAAACAAATAATATAGTACTAGAGCCTCCATGCTGCTGGAAAGAAACTAGGAGTGGCCATTAGTTAGAAAGCTTAGAGACAAGCCAATACTAAAGTAAAACACGAATCAAAACAACGTTAGTCTACCCAAAGGAAAGCATATCAAATTCAGAATTCAGAATCCAGAATAAAGTTCGTCATTCGTTGTAAGTATAGTGATTTTTCCGATGAGAATAAAACTAAGACTTGATTCGATGTAAATTGGAAGTGGAATTGTGCTATTATGTAACGACGATGTTAATTCATATCTATGTATTGAAATGATTGTGTTGCAAATGAAATTGGGATGCTTGTGGTATAATTAAGATTGAGTTGATCCTATTGTACTTTTAGAATGACAACAACATCACAAGCAAGTTGTATAGTTCATGTTTATGTGATTATATAGGTTGTTGTGATTAGAACCTCACGTATATACTTTATGCTAGATCCTTTATACGTAAATTGTTATGTTCATATACATGCCCCTATGTTTATACAAAAGTTGCAAGTTCCTAATTGGATCCATGTTAAGATCCACTTTAGTACATGTTTCATATTGTAATTAGATATGCGATTGGATCTAGTTCACACCCTTGTCATAAAATTATACATATTTATGAAAATGTCATATTCTTGTCATATGCTAGTGATGTTTGATGTTATGCCTAGATCCAAAAACAAGTTTAGGCGTATGTTATCTAAATCATATGCTAATTTGTGTGACACCTATTTGGTTAGATACCTATTTCAATGCAAGTTCACATATATGTTGATTTAGGCCATGTTGCAAGTTCACATTCATATTGATTATTTTGCAAGTTCACACCTATGATGTTCATATTGACTATGCCAAAAATGCCAAGTTTACATCTATGTCATGTTTATGTTTATGAATACCCTTATTCCTATTTGTGTGCGCTAAATTAGGCTAAGTTTTTATCCTAATATTATATGTTAAAACTATGCGAACGAAAATTAGGCTAAGATTGTTAGCCTAATGTTTAAACGGGGTAATGTTGGGAATATTAGTAAAACTTGACATAAAAATATATGAAATTGGCATGTTAGTCACATGCCAAAATTGGTGGCATTTAAACGGTATAAATTCTTGTACCAAAAAAATGTTAAACTTGGAATGTGGGCCATAACATTTAATTGTTCACAAATTTACATATATTAAGTAATAAAGACAAATATGTAAATTTAGAAAATACGAATATGCTTAACACGAGGTTGGATTGAGTTGTGATGTAAACTTGCTCGGACCCGCCCAGCTGTCCAGCAGTCACAACAATACCTATCCAATGTGGGTGGTTAAACATTGAGCCCAATAAAGACCCGAGGTTGGACTGAGTTACCGTGTAAATCTGCCCGGAACCGACCGGCACATCCAGTAACCGTAACAATATCTGTCTAATGTGAGTGGTCGGTGCTTTAAAAGGCTAAGGACAGACAAGTCAGGATGGTAGGGTTAAGTTAACTAAAACACTTAATCCAATTAGGTATCATGGTAAATACAGACACTTAACCACTTAACATGTTTGACTAGAAAACCCTAGTGACGGGGACTCATTTTAGCAGTATCCCAATTAGGTATCATGGTACCCTAAAACTAGGCAGGGTGGGTCCCGAATACGGGGTTGATTGTAAGTGGTCAAAGCGATGACGGTAGGTGCAACAGTGTGGGTTCTAACGGAGTGCGGGCATGCACACACTTCGGAGCAGACAAACAGGGCACTGGGGGCACCAGTAGTATAACCTATGCATTCTAGTATTGTGTCGGGCCGCCACCATGGGACTTGATAGACCCCATGGTGGGACCAGCATAGGTATCTACAATCTTTGGGCGCCGTAAGACACATGTAATTATGCGAGTAGGAGCCGATCTTTAGAATTAGGGGATCACTTCACCCTCAGCATGGGGTGCCAGTTTAGAATAATGCATGTAGGTGCAGAGATATAGTGTGGGGGTACGATAGTATATTCGGTTCAAAACTACTTTATCTTAGTTTATGATACTTTCATGTTTCCAGTTTATACCTATCATGCCCTTATTCTTATTCTCATACTGAAGAGTCACTAGACTTACCAGGCTTTATGTCTGACCCTATTTTCTTTCGTCTTCTTTTCTTCCGTTTCCCCCCAGGTCCGCAGGGAGGAAACAACCCAACTTAGTCAGACTCTTTGCAAGCTTCGAGATAGTAGATGTACGGTTTGGACTCTCTTGCTTTGGCTATGGCTGTTGGACACAATCATGGGGGTTTATGCAGTTTTAATTATGTTTTATGCTTCTTTATTTAATAACCAAGACATAAATGATGATGTAATATTTTGGAAATTATTATGTGACAGTTATAGAAATGTTTTATATGATACCGTATTTATGAAATAAAAAGTTTGTTGTTTTCCGCTGCTTATATATGTGTGTTTATATCTGTCTTGTGTTTTATCTATGACTTTTACTTACAAACCTCCACCAAAGTTAAGGAATTCCCTTTGTGAGTGACCTTAATGGAGGGTGGGGTGTTTCACTTGGTATCAGAGCATAGATTTACCAGACTAGATAAAAAAAATTTGAAACTATTCTTAAAAAAAGAAGTTTAAAGAAGCATCTTTTTTCAAGAAAAAGTGTTGTTTTTAAAAGGCATAATTCCCCAGAGCCATATGCACTATCCCTCTATCCCTTTATCTTGAATACTTTCCTTTTTGTTCTAGCATGTCTGGAGATCTTAACCTTCCAGAAGGAGTACCGATCCCTGGCTGGTTCCGAAGGTACCTAGAGGATAGGCCCAATGGTGCGGGCCCAGCAGACATTCCTCCACCTATGGTGGCAGCGGTTCCTCCTCCCCCTCCTCCTCCTCCTCCTCCTCGTGGGAACACTTTCGCTAAGGCGTGTAGAGACTTCTCCAAGTGCCACTTTTGGTGGGAAGAAGTAAGATCTCTTGGACATATAATGTCCAAAGAGGGGTTAGCTGTGGACCCCGCGAAAGTGGTGGCAGTGCAAGATTGGAAGACACCAAGAAATGCAACTGAAGTCCGAAGCTTTCTTGGGCTAGCCGGTATTAACCGAAAGTTTATTAGGGATTTCGCGAAAATCTCAGCTCCACTCACAAGGGTAACAAAGAAGAATCCGGTGTTCACTTGGGATTTGGATTGCGAGTTTGCCTTCCAATGATTAAAAAGGGCTATCACAACAGCCCCAGTTCTGACTTTGCCGGATGGAAGCAAAATGTTCACAGTATATACGGATGCTTGTGGTACGGGGCTAGGCGTTGTTCTGATGCAAGAAGGGAGGGTAGTAGCTTATGGTGGAAGACAATTGAAAGTGCATTAAAAGAACTACCCAACCCACGATCTTGAGTTGGCCGCCATCGTCTTTGCGTTTAAGTCTTGGCGCCATTATCTCCTAGGTGAGAAGTTCGAATTACATACTGACCATAAATCGTTGAAGTATCTTTTCTCGCAGAAAGATCTTAACTTGAGGCAGCAAAGGTGTATGGAGTTCCTTGCCTCGTATGACTTTGAAATTTCCTATACTCCTGGGAAAGGCAACGTGTTAGCAAACTCGTTGAGCAGAAAGAAGCTGACCCTAAGCCCTCTCTTTGTAGAAAGGCAAAGCTTGGAGTATATAGCCAGTTTTGACTTTAGGCCCTCCTCAGATTTTATACCTGGTTTATTGGCATCCTTAGAAGTACGGCCCACTCTTTCAGACTCGATAGGGGCCGCACAACGTGAAGACCCGCAGCTTGTGGATGTGATTGATAAGCTAATTAGGGGTGAAACTTTCCGTTACCTCAATAGGTACTCCATCGATGATAAGGTTGGCTGAGACGGGATGGAAGGCTATACGTCCCACAAGTTAGGGATTTAGTGAAGAAGATTCTCGAGGAGACCCATCATTCCAAGATGACAATACACTCAGGTGGAGATAAGATGTACAAGGACGTAAAGAGAGTTTTCTATTGGAGCGGCATGAAGAAAGAAGTGGCAGATTTCGTTTCTAAGTGCGTGACATGCCAACAGGTCAAGGTGGAACAAAAGAAGCATGGAGGACTGCTTCATCCTCTAGAAGTCCCACAATGGAAGTGGGATAGCATTTCAATGGACTTCATTGATGGGTTGCCTAGGTCAAGAAGAGGCAATACTAGCATTTGGGTAATAGTGGACAGGCTTACTAAAAGCGCCCACTTTATACCTATCAAGAGTAGAAGGACTGCTTCGTCTTTAGCTTCTCTTTATCTCATGGAAATAGTTCGACTCCATGGAATACCCTCCAGCATAGTGAGTGACAGAGACCCCATCTTCACGAGCGAATTTTGGCGGAGTCTGCAAGAAGCTATCGGCACACAGTTATGTTTGAGCATGGCCTATCACCCCCAAAATGATGGTCAGACAGAAAGGGTGAATAGAGTACAAGAAGATCTTCTAAGACTGTGCGTTCTTGACTTTGGAGGGACTTGGGAGGATCACCTTCCTTTAGTGGAATTCGCCTACAACAACAGTTACCAAGCCACCATCGGTATGGCGCCCTTTGAAGCTTTGTATGGAAGACCGTGCCGATCACCAACTTGTTGGTAGAAGTCCACTGACAAGATTATACTTGGGCCAGACATGATTAGAGAGACTTCAGAAAAAGTGGACTTGATACGAAGTAGAATGAAGATTTCCTAAGAAAGACAGAAATCCTACGCCGACAAAAGAAGGACCGACCTTGAGTTTGAGGTTGGGGACAGGGTTTTCCTTAAGGTATCTCCCTTAAGGAACGTCGTTCGCTTTGGGTCCGCAGGAAAGCTAGCACCAAGATTTGTAGGACCGTTCCCTATCATCGAGAAGATTAGGAAAATGGCTTATAGAGTAGAGCTGCCTGAAAGATTGGCTGGAATTCACAACATCTTTCACGTTTCTCATCTCCGGAAATGTCTACATGAATCAGCGGAAGTGGTGGAGCCAAGCATTCTAGAAGAAGCTGAAGTGGAACGCGAAGCAACTGTGAGGAGAGTTCCAGCTCGAATCATAGGAACTGAAGTGAAAAAGCTACGCAACTGCGAAGTCAAACTCGTTAAGGCCCAGAGGAGCGACGCCGAGGAAGACGCGACTTGGGAAACTGAGGACAGAATACGCGCGGCCTACCCTTTTCTTTTTTAGGGTACATCTTTGACCTCTCTTTTTCCTTAAGTTGTGCTTGTATCTATCTTTTTAGGTATATCTCTTCGATATTATCCTTTATCCTTAGGTAGAAACTCCTTTGGATGTAAACATGTATTTGAAACATGTTATTGTTGATGGCTGCAAGTGGTTGCACGTGGATGCATATACACACAACCTAGGTTTTAGATCGGCTCAGTCACTTCATACTACATATGCATATATGTATTCATATTTGTAGATGGTTGAAACTTGATATGTTGTCATATGGATGTCGCATTTGTATTGATGGTTGCGCACTCATGTAGAATTATGAGTAAGGACAAATTTGCATACATAATGGATTCATGACACTTACATGATTTGCATTAAGGAGGTCAACTGGATCAGTAGACCACCTGATTTTGCATTAGTTAAGGACATATACACACACTATGCATATAATCATAAAGCATTAGAAGTCTTTTAAGGACAATGGACGCCTGTGTTTGTTGGTTAAGTAGATGGATAATTGGATGTTAGGACTTACGTTCTCCTAGACTTGAAGCTTTCGGGGACGAAATGCTTTAAGGAGGGGAGAATGTAACACCCCGAATTTCCTGTTAACTGTAACTTAACAAATTAAAGTATAATTAATTATAAATTATGGAATTAAGGGGAATGGGTTACGCCATTGCGTTCGTCTCGGAATTCTGCTTAAGATAGAGTCCGAGTTTGCGTAAAACGGATAACGTATGAAGAAGATGTGGACGAATGAAGTTGGGCAGAAAAACCAGAAACGGGTTAGAATGCACTGGTGCACTTGGGAAGTGCGTCAGTACAAATTTGCACTGGCGCACCTGCCAAGTGCGCCCAGGCCAGAACCTGCTTGGTCAGGCCCTGGCTGGCCTGGTCGGGTTCTGGTCGATTTCTGAGGCTTGGCTGTGTCACTAGGGCTTACATGTCGCTTTCTGATTGGCTTCTCTTGAGATGGATGGTCTGGATTCACTCTAGCTTCATCGACGGCTCTAATCAGTTTAAAATTCTATAAATACAACTCAAGACTAAACCTAAATTCACACAAATAATATAGTACTAGAGCCACCATGCTGCTGGAAAGAAACTAGGAGTGGCCGTCAGTTAGAAAGCTTAGAGACAAGCCAATACTAAAGTAAAACACGAATCAAAACAACATTAGTCTACCCATAGGAAAGCATATCAAATTCAGAATTCAGAATCCAGAGTCCCAGTTCATCGTTCATTATAAGTATAGTGATTTTTCCGATGGAAATAAAACTAAGACTTGATTCGATGTAAATTGGAAGTGGAATTGTGCTATTATGTAACGACGATGTTAATTCATATCTATGTATTGAAATGATTGTGTTGCGAATGAAATTGGGATGTTTGTGGTATAATTAAGAGTTGATCCTGTTGTACTTTTAGAATGACAACAACATCACAAGCAAGTTGTATAGTTCATGTTTATGTGATTATATAGGTTGTTGTGATTAGAACCTCATGTATATACTTTATGCTAGAACCTTTATACCTAAATGGTTATGTCCATATACATGCCCCTATGTTTATACAAAAGTTGCAAGTTCCTAATTGGATCCATGTCAAGATCCACTTTAGTACATGTTTCATGTTGTAATTAGATATGCGATTGGATCTAGTTCACACCCTTGTCATGAAATTATACATATTTATGAAAATGTCATATTCTTGTCATATTCTAGTGATGTTCGATGTTATGCCTAGATCCAAAAACAAGTTTATATGCTAATTTGTGTGGCACCTATTTGGTGAGATACCTATTTCAATGCAAGTTCACATATATGTTGATTTAGGCCATGTTGCAAGTTCACATTCATGTTGATTATTTTGCAAGTTCACACCTATGATGTTCATATTGACTATGCCAAAAATGCCAAGTTTACACCTACATCATGTTTATGTTTATGAATTCCTTTATGCCTATTTGTGTGCGCTAAATTAGACTAAGTTTTAAGCCTAATATTATATGTTAAAACTATGCGAACGAAAATTAGGCTAAGATTGTTAGGCTAATGTTTAAACGGGGTAACGTTGGGAATATTAGTAAAACTTAACATAAAAATATATGAAATTAGTGGCATTTAAACGGTATAAATTCTTATACCAAAAAAATGTTAAACTTGGAATGTGGGCCATAACATTTAATTGTTGACAAATTTACATATATTAAGTAATAAAGACAAATATGTAAATTTAGAAAATACGAATATGCTTAACACGAGGTTGGATTGAGTTGTGATATAAACCTGCCCGGCTATCCAGTAGTCACAACAATACCTATCCAATGTGGGTGGTTAAGCATTGAGCCCAATAAAGACCCGAGGTTGGACTGAGTTACGGTGTAAATCTTCCCGGAACCGACCGACACATCCAGTAACCATAACAATATCTGTCTAATGTAAGTGGTCGGAGCTTTAAAAGGCTAAGGACAGACAAGTCAGGATGGTAGGGTTAAGTTAACTAAAACACTTAACCAATGTAACATGTTAATTAAACTGATGGGTGGGGTTAGGTAAATACAGACACTTAACCACTTAACATGTTTGACTAGAAAACCCTAGTGACGGGGACCCATTTCTGCAGTAACCCAATTAGGTATCATGGTACCTGAAACTAGGCAGGGTAGGGCACGATTACTGGGCTGATTATAAGCGGTCAAAGCGACGGCGGTGGGTGCAACAGTGTGGGTTCTAACGGAGTGCGGGCGTGCACACACTTCGGAGCAGATAAACAGGGCACTGAGGGCACCAGTAGTATAACCTATGCATTCTAGTATTGTGTCGGGCCGCCACCATGGGACTTGATACACCCCATGGTGGGACCAACATAGGTATCTACAATCTTTGGGGGCCGTAAGACACATGTAATTATGCGAGTAGGAGCCGATCTTTAGAATAAGGGGATCACTTCACCCTCAGCATGGGGTGCCAATTTAGAATAATGCATGTAGGTGCAGAGATATAGTGTGGGGTGCGATAGTATATTCGTTTCAAAACTACTTTATCTTAGTTTATGATACTTTCATGTTTCAAGTTTATACCTATCATGCCTTTATTCTTATTCTCATACTGAAGAGTCACTAGACTTACCAGGCTTTATGTCTGACCCTATTTTCTTTCGTCTTCTTTTCTTCCATTTCCCCCCCAGGTCCGCAGGGAGGAAACAACCCAGCTGTAACACCCCGTATGTTGAATAACTTGCTATAATATAAAACAGGGCAGAACTAAATTTTAAAATCTGAATCAGGGGAAACAGGCTATGCCATTGCGTTCGTCTCGGAAAAATACGCGAAATAGAGTCCGAGTTTTCGAAAATCGGAGTCCGTATGACCTGGTTAAGGCCCGAAGAAGTTTTCAGAAATTCAAAATAGATTTAAAATACGAAAATTTCACATTTCAGAAGTGGCGGGAAAATTCCCGCCAGACTCAGGGAGTCGACCTGGGGGTCGACAGGGGTGTCGACCTGCCCACCATGTCGACTAGGGTGTCGACCCTAGTGTCGACCTGGGGGTCGACTCCCCTGGTCGAGCCCAGGTGACCTGGGTGCACCAGTTTAGCTTTTGGGCTGTGTTTAGGTGGCTAGGACGAGATCTGACGGCTCTAATCTGATTTAGGGTTAATCTAATGGCCTAAAACACCTAACTACTCTATAAATACACCCTAAGACTACCCTAATTCATACTAAAAATAGATACAACGTCGTTATGCCGTCAAAATGCAACTTGAAGGAGCCTCCATCAAATTAAAGAGGAAGATAGCTTCTCAAATCAACTTCTAATCAACTCTAGCAACTTAATCTTCTTCTTAGGAGTGCTAATCAACAAGTTGTGAGTTTCTATAGCCTTAATGACCAATTGTTGAAATGATTATGATAGGATATAATGAGGTTATGGCTATGAATGTGGATCAATGCAAGATTATGTTATCATATGCTATGTGTTTGTGATGTTATGCAAGTTATGCAAGTCATATGCTATATGATCATGATGTTATGCAAGTTATTCAAGTTATATGCTATATGATCATGATGTTATGCAAGTTATGCAAGTGTTAGGCTATGTGTTCATGATGCTAGTTATGCAAATTGCTATGATAAACATTGATCCATTATGACACCATGTTAGGCAAGTTTGGTGTATGATTATATGCAAGTTCATATATAATATGTATGCAAGTTTGGTGTATGATTATATGCAAGTTCATATATGATATGTATGCAAGTTTGGTGTATGATTATATGTAAGTTCATATATGATATGTTAGGCAAGTTTGGTGTATGATTATATGCAAGTTCATATATGACATGTTATGCAAGTTTGGTGTTTTTTTATATGCAAGTAACATGTGCAAGTTTACACCTTTGGATGATATACATACATATGCAAGTTTACCCCTTTGTATGACATAAGTAGCTTATGCAAGTTAACCTCTTTATGACATATGTGATTCATGCAAGTTTGGGTTGATTATTTATGCTAGTTGGGTTGATGCTATATGCATGTTGACACCTTTAAAACCATGTTGATTCTAATGTTATGCAAGTTGAACCCATTGTATTTGTGATGAATCTTCCCTTTTATGTCATGTTAGCGAATTACGTGGGGAACGATGGGGTTAATATACATGTTAATGAAATGGTGTGAAGTTGGTATGATTATGCATACCATAAAGTGGATGGACATAATTGAGTCAATTATGTACATCGTCAAAATTGGAATTAATTAGGGAAAATTAATTCGAAATATGGGGGTGATTAATTAGGTGTAATTAATCGACTAAGACACGAGGTTGGACCCTTTTGTAGCATAAGACTGCCCGGAACCGACCGGCAAATCCAGCGGCTACAAATGATTGGCCCAATGTGAGAGGTCTTAGGCACAAACTAAATACGTGACAAGTGTATAGACACGAGGTTAGACTCGGTTATAGCATAAGGCTGCCCAGACCCAATCGGCAAAACCAGCTGCCATAAAAGATAGTCTAATGTGAGAGGTCTTTACAACGGTTACGTTCTTAATCAATTAAGAAACACTTAACCATATTAGCATGTAGAGGGACATGAGGGGTTAAGTGGGTGCCTTGGGTGGCATGTGGAAAAATCAAGTAAGTGTCTTGGGTGGCATGGGGAAATCTAGTGGGTGCCTTGAGTGGCAATTGAAATATGATTAGATGACTTAACCAAACTTTAAACATGTAAGTGGACATGATTATTAAAAAGGGTTAAGTGGGATACACTAGAAAAAAAATGACAAGCTTAGGTGGGTAGCTTCTGGGGGCCCATTTCAACCAGTAACCCATATGTATTTTATTGGGCTCGACCCATGTCGAGGACGAGACACGCGTACTGGGCTTGACTATAAGAGGCCAAAAACGGGTTAGCGGTGGCAATGCGAGTCCAACGGGTTTCATATGCGTGTGTGGACCCGGGCTGGTAGGTAAGACGTTGTTGCATCGTGTAGGTATAAGCCGTGCACCATTGATTGTATCGGGTTGCCACTTTGGGGAGTGATACACCCCACTGTGGGGCCAGCACGGGTATCTACGTTAGGGAGCCGATCGAATGGGAGTAGTGGGTACACCTAGTGGAGATAGGGGCAGACGGCACCTATGTAGTCATCTAGGGGTACACGAAACTAATATTAAAAATTACTAAGTACACTTAGTGGGATCAACCTTTAAGTAGGAATTACCCTTGGGTGGGTAGATCTGGTGTGGTGCATTGTAGGAATTATCCTTGGGTGGGTAGATCTGGTGTGGTGCAGTTTAGTATTACCCTTGGGTGGGTAGATGCGTCTTTACCGTTATCTTAGTTCATCCTAAGTCTAGTTGGCTGCTTAATGTAGTCATTTATCCCCAGTTGTACCGTACCAAGTTTATATCATACCCTAATTACTTTAATGATTGTATCGTTAAAGTTATAGTGCTCACTCAGACTTATGTCTGACCCCGTTGTTTTTATCTTTTTCCCCAACCCTCAGGTCATCAGAGTGGGCCTAGTGCTAGTGGACTTGGATCAGATCGCTTTATCTGTCTTTTGGAGCTTGGACCATTGGTGTAAAGCTCAGTTTATCTTTTCTTTTATGGCTAATAGTTCATGTAGTGGGATTATGTACTTTTGTTTTATCAAGATGGATATTATGTACTTGACTCTTGTTTATGGTTTAGTGATGTAACCAAACATGTTTTACTTTCCGCTGCAATGAAATGATGTTTTAAATTCTCAAGTATTACTTATATCTGTCTTGTTGTAACTTTTCTGTTCTATATTCACTTAAGATACTCCACCGATGCTACGGCATTCCCTTAGTGAGTGACCGTAGCGGGCGTGGGGTGTTACACGTGGTATCAGAGCTTAAGGTTACCGGAACAGATAAATTTTTTAGAAAACTATTTTTCTAAAAACATTTTTGGAAGAAGTATTTTCAAAAACATGTCTTTTAAGAGAAAAGTTTTTGAAAGAAAAGAAAATAATCCCCAAGAGCCATATATCCTTCCTTCGATTCTCCGTTTTGAATCTCTTCCTCTTTCTCTTTTTGAATTTCCCCTCCGCATATAGATGTCTTTTTAAGATAAATAAGGACTTCCGTATGGAGGACGGAAGAACCACTTCAAGGGACTAAGACGTTTGCAAGGCTGAGAAGTTAGTCCAAGGAGGTGGAGGGCTTATAGTTACCTTTAAGATGGACGAGAGAGGAAGGTTCAAATGGCTATTAGGTAAATAAAGGACGAAGCCTCATCGTGGTAAGAAGGCCACGAAAGGAGAATGTGAAGGGGAAGGCTAGTTGTTTTGGAGGAATAGGACACCTTATTAGGATTGTCCAAAGAGGTAAGGACAAAGTATAGGATCTTCTGGAGGGTAGATGTATTCCCTCACGACGGGTATACCTGATGGGGTAGGACCATCGGGGTTGAAATTTGGTTCTCTCGATCATCCTGTTCGAACTTTATTCGACTCTGGCGCATCACATTTGTTTATCTCATCATCATTAGTTGAGTCACTGCACCTAGACACCAGTTTAGTAGGTGATCCCTTGGTTGTTTCAAACCCGATTGGGGGCTCCACTTATTTGTCCATGATATGTTTGGGTTTGAAGATTTCCATACTTAGCGTGGAGTTTAGATGTGATGCTTTTGTTTGGGCTTCACGGGCTATGGGTTGATTTTGGGCATGGACTGGTTATCCAGTAATGGTGTCGTTCTTGACTGTGAAAGGAGAGTTGTTTGGCTTATGACCCGCTTGGGTAACACTCTCGAGATCTTTTGAAATCCCATGGATTCTGTTACGCTAAGTTATCTTGAATCGCTTGACGCTTCGGTCGAGAGTTTGCGATCTGTTAGAGTAGTCCAGGAATACTCGGATGTGTTGGAGGAGGTGAAGGGCTTACCTCCGAAGCGAGAGATAGACCTCTGAATATATCTGGTAGACGATGCTAAACCAGTATCTTTGTCAGTGCGCCGCATGGATCCTCGTGAGAGGAGGGAACTCCATAAGCAAGTAGGGGAGTTGCTTAAGAAGGGGTTCATAAGACGAAATATATCGGAGTGGGGTGCTCCAATAGTTTTTGCCACAAAGGCAGATGGGTTCCTCAGACTTTGTGTAGACTATAGAGAACTCAACAAGCTCACAAAGAAGAATAGACACCCATTGCCGAGGATTGATGATCTTTTTGATCAGTTGGTTGGCGCCTCAGTGTTTCACAGTTGGACTTAGCCACGGGGTTTCATCAGTTGGGAGTGGCTGAGGATAGTATAGAGAAGACCGCCTTAGGACTCCGGATGGTTTCTATGAGTGGCTTGTGATGCCATTTGGTTTGACGAACGCCCCCGCATACTTTGTTGATTTGATGAGTAGGGTGTTCAGGGAGTACCTAAATAACTTCGTAGTGGCCTTTGTGGATGACATCTTGGTCTTTTCTAAGAACAAAATAAGTTTTCGTATGTGCTTAATAGGTTAAGCAAAGCCAGTTATTTGATCAACGGTGGTTATGGAGCGAGACTGGCGAGGACATCCAGAGTTGGACAAGGGCTTAATTATTTAGCCGTTTTTACTAGTATCATCTCACGTAGGTCGTCTGAATTCGAAGGAGGTATCCCTTGGGTGTTTGTCTGATATTGGTTTAGGCCTTTGGGGCTTGCACTTGGGGGATGTCGAGTTCGACTAGGATGGTCTGCGTGAGAGATGGATAGTTGTGACGATTTTGCGTGGGAGAATATCTTGGCTTTCTCTAGAAGTGTAACACCCCACGTCCGCTAAGGTCACTCATACCAGGGGAATGCCTTAGTTTCGGTGAAGTATTTTAAGTGAATATAGAACAGTAAAATTACAGCAAGACAGATATATAAGTAATACTTGAAAATTTAAATCATCATTTCATTGCAACGGAAAGTAATACATGTTTGGTTACATCACAAAACCATAAACCAGAGTCAAGTACATAATATCCATCTTGATAAAATAGAAGTACATAATCCCACTACATAACTAATAGCCATAGAAGGAAAGATAAGCTCGGCTTCACTTCAGAGGTCCAAGCTCCATAGGATAGATACATCAATCAGATCAAAGCCCACTAGCACCAGGCCCACTCTAATAACCTGGGGTTGGGGGAAAAAGATAAAAACAACGGGGTCAGACATAAGTCTGAGTGAGTCCTATAACCCTAACAATACAATCATTAAAATAACCAGAGAAGACATAAGTTGATATACGGTAACGACTGGGGATGAATGGCTACACTAAGCAGCTTGGTAAACTTAGGATAAACTAAGATCATCGTAAAGACGCATTTATCCACCCAAGGATAATTACTAGATTACACTGCTCCAGACTTATCCACCCAAGAGTAATTCCTATACTACACCACACCAGTTCTACCTACCCAATATTAGTTCCTACTTAAAGGTTGATCCCACTAAATGTACTTAGTAATTTTTAGCCAGTAGTTTCTTTTACCCCTACATAGGTGCCGTCTGCCCCTCTCTTTACTAGGTGTACCCACTACTCCCAAGCGATCGGCTCCCTAACGTAGATACCCGTGCTGGTCCCACAATGGGGTGTATCGTTTTCCCAAAGTGGCAACCTGATAGTATCAACGGTGCACGGCTTTATATCTACACGATGCAACAACGATTTATTAACCAGCCCGGGTCCACACACGCATATGAAACCCGTTGGTCCTACGTTGCCACCGCTAACCCGTTTTGGCCTCTTATAGTCAAGCCCAATATGCGTGTCCCGTCACTCGACTTGGGTCGAGCCCACAAAGATACGTTTGGGATATTGGTTGAAATGGGCCCCCACAAGCTACCACCTAAGCTTGTAACCTTATCTAGTGTATCTCACTTAACCCTTTTTAATAATCATGTCTACCTTCATGTTATAAATCCTGGTTAAGTCATTTAATTATATTTCAATTGCCCCTTAAGGCACCCACTAGATTTCCACATGCCACCCAAAGCACTTACTTAACCCTTTACCCATGTTTAATTACATGTCCCACTTTGGTTAAGTATTCTAATCGTATTTTCTATTGTCACCCAAGGCAACCACCAGATTTCCACATGCCACCCAAGGCACCCACTTAACCCTCATGCCCCACTATATGCTTATACGGTTAAGTGTTTCTTAATTAATTAAGACCGTGATCCTCATAAAGACCTCTCACATTAGACTATCTTTTATGACCGCTGGTTAAGCCGGTTGGGTCCGGGCAGCCTTATGTCATAACCGAGTCTAACCTCGTGTCTTTACATTAATCACGTATTTAGTTTGTGCCTAAGACCTCTCACATTGGGCTAACATTTGTAGCAACTGGTTAAGCCGGTCGGGTCCGGGCAGTTTTACACTACAAATGAGTCCAACCTCGTGTCTTAGTCGATTAATTACACCTAATTAATCACCCCCATATTAATTATCCCTAATTAATATCAAGTTTGCATAACATGGGTAGACCTAACTCAATAGGTAAATTCCCATGGGGTAGACCAAACTCAATAGGTAAATTCCCACTTATGTTAATTTATTTTTATGGTATGCTTAATCATACCCAACCATACTTTAATTAACATATTTATTAACCCCATCGTTCCCCACGCAAATCGTTCTCATTTCACGACAAAATAAAAAGGGAAGATCCATCACAAATATCATGGGTTTTAACCAAATCTTAGCATATAACTTTGTCATGGGTTAAGAGGATGTCAACTTGCATATATGAGCATATATTAACCCAACTACATTTAACCCAAACTTGCATATTATCGCACATGACTTGCACAACCTATTGCATATGAACTTGCATAAGCACGCATAACTTGCATAACATGTTGAACTTGCATATACGCATTCTCACAACTTGCATAACATGTTAAACATGCATTTAAGCATACACATAACTTGCATAAGCATTCGCATTCTTGCATAATCATTCACATACTTGCATATTAACAAACATGTAACTTGCATAGCATATCTTGCATATTAACAAACATGTAACTTGCATAGCATATCTTGCATATTAACATACATGTAACTTGCATATTAACAAACATGTAACTTGCATAGCATATCTTGCATATTAACATACATGTAACTCGCATTTTAACAAACATGTAACTTGCATAGCATATCTTGCATATTAACATACATGTAACTTGCATAGCATAACTTATCATACATGTAACTTGCATATGGACTTGTTTAACATGCATAAACCCACTTGTTAAATATGCATAAAACAACTCATTAATCATGCATATTATCACATACTTAGCATGCATAGAATCACATACTAAACTTGCATAATATCATATACTTAGCATGCATAGAATCACATACTAAACTTGCATAATATCATATTCTTAGCATGCATAGAATCACATACTAAACTTGCATAATATCATATACTTAGCATGCATAGAATCACATACTCATCATGCATAAAACCACATACTTAACTTGCATAAAATCAATTACTTATTATACATAAACCCACATATCCAACTTGCATAAACTCTCATATTCAACTTGCATAACTTACATATTCAACATGCATAAACTCACATATTCAACTTAGGATTAATATTATACATAGATTAGCATATCATTACAAATGATTCAAACTCACAAATCCGCATTCAAGACCATAAGTCTCATTACACCTAATCTACTTATCTTAACAATTGATCATCAAAGTGATAGAAACTCACCACTAGCAATTTGCACTCCAAATGAAGAAGATTAAGATGCTTAGAATGGATTAGAAGTTGATTAGAGAGGTTGATTAGCTTGCTTTCCTCTTCATTGATTTGTGGAGGCCATGATCAAGTTTCATTTTGCCATAGTTTAGTTACAAGATTTAATTATGAATGAATTAGGGTAGGACTAGGGTGTTATTTATAGGATTAGGTTGCATTTTAGACCCTTAGATTAACCCTAGATAGGATTAGGACCATCAGATCCAAGAAGCTTCCAGAACCAGCCCTCCAAGCCAGCCCAAGAACCCAAACTGGTGCACCCAGTTTCACTGGGCGTCGCCCCCCCTGTCGACAGGCAAGTCGACAGGCAAGTCGACACCCCTGTCGACAGGCCTGTCGACAGCCCTGTCGACATGGGTAGGGCGGGAATCTTCCCGCCTGGCCCCGCCTGCTCTATCTTAAAATCTGAATTTAAATTATAAATCTGTTTTTAGTTTCAAATTTTCTGCAAACTTCATCGGGCCATAACTGGGCCATACGGACTCCGATTTTCGAAAACTCGGACTCTATTTCGCGTATTTTTCCGAGACGAACGCAATGACGCAGCCCGTTTCCCCCAATTCTCACATCTGAGATTATATATTCTGTAATTAGTGAATTTTAGCATTAACTGAAATTCGGGGTGTTACATTCTCCCCTCCTTAAAGGATTTCGTCCCCGAAATCTCTAAGCTAAGGAGAATGCATATCCTACCATCCAAACAACCATCTACTCAATCCATCAAACACGATCATCCATTGTCCTTAAACAATTTCTAATGATGTATGAGCATATGCGAAAAGTGTGTGTATATGTTCCCTATCTAATGTACGAACATATGCAAACCATGATAGTGCCATGCATCCAATATGTATGCGAGATAACCCTATCGACACATACAGTATCTATATGAGTGCACAATCATTCACCAAAATGCATCATCCATATGATAACACAATCATTATACATCCATAAATATAGCTAACCACACACAATTTTATGCAATATGCAATATGAAGTGATTGAGCCGATCTAGTGCCTAGAGTGTGTATATATGCATCCACGAGCAACCACTAGCAAACACTTGCATCCACTTGCATCCATCAACCATAACATGTCTCAAACACATGTTTCAACCATAGGTTTTCCCTATCTAAAGGTCAAACAGCACTAATCGAGAGGACATACTAAAGATAAGGTAAGTACTAGGCAAGCGATAAAGGAGAAGTTAAAAGACATACTCTCAAAAAGAAATGGATACAAAGAACGCATCTTCGCTTCCGTCTCCCAAGTAGCATTGCTTTCGTCATCTCCCCATTGCACTCTAACTAGCTGAACTTCTCTGTTCCTCAACTTCCTAGTCTCTAACCCAATGATGCGAGTAGGAGCTCGTCGAATCGTCTCATCGCGCTCTAACTCTGCTTCTTTAAGCAAACTCGGCTCTACCACCTCAGCGGTTTCATGTAAGCACTTCCTCAAATGGGACACATGAAATACACCCGGTACACCACTAAGTTTGTCAGGCAACTCCACTTTATATGCCATCTGTCCAATTCTTTCCTTAATGGGAAATGGCCCTACAAACCTTGGTACTCACTTCCTAACAGATCCAAAGTGAACCACATTCCGCAACGGAGATACCTTGATAAAACCATGTCCCCAACTTCAAACTCAAGATCCGTCCCTCTCTTGTCCGCATAAGATTTTTGCCTATCCTGTGCTGCTTTCATCCTTCTTTGAATCAAGTCAATCTTCTCTGAGGACTCTTTAATCACATCGGCCCAACCAAGATCTTATCCGTAGATTCCCACTAACATGTAGGTGATCAACAAGGCCTTCCATAAAGAGCTTCAAAAGGAGCCATACCACTCCTGGACTGAAAGCTGCTATTATATGCGAACTCCACCAATGGGAGATGCTCTTCCCATGTACCTCCAAAATCCAAAATACATAACCTCAAAAGATATTCTAAGATACGGTTCACCCTCTCGGTCTAACCGTCCATCTGAGGATGATATGCGGTGCTCAAACACAACTGAGTCCCTACCGCCTCTTGCAAAATCTTCCAAAACTCACTAGTGAAGATAGGATCTTGATCACTCACAATGCTGGAAGGTACACCATGCAATCTAATAATCTTTCAAAGGTAAACTGAAGCTAGACATGTAACAGTCCTCTTGCTCTTCACGGGTATGAAATGGGCACACTTAGTAAGTCTATCTACCATAAGCCCAATCCCCGTATTACCCTTCCTTGATTTCGGTAATCCTATGAGACACTATCCCACTTCCCATTACGGAACTTCTAACGGGTGAAGCAACCCTCCGGGTTTCTTCTGCTCCGCTTCCACTTGTTAGCACACCAAGCATCTAGCGACATACTTGGCCGCGTCTTTCTTCAGATTGGCCAAAAAGAAAACTCGCTTTATGTCTTGGTACATCTTGTCCCTACCGGGATGAATGGTTATCTTCGACCGATGTATATCATCAAGTATAACCTTCCTCAAACCCTCGTCTTGCGGTACACAGAAGTCTACCGTCTCTACGCAACCACCCCTTACCATCTAGGGTGTACCTACTCAAATGGTTGGACGACTCCCCTCCTTATGAGCTTCTTTACTAACTCAACCAATTGTGGGTCGTCTCGCTGTGCTCCGCCAATACGCCCCAAAAAGAGTAGGCCTAACCTCCAAGGAGGCTAGCAAACCGGATACAAAATCAACGGAAGGTCTAAAGTCAAACATAGAAATAAATTCTGAACTCTATAATTCAACGGACAACCTTTTTCTTCTTAAGGCGTCTGCTACCATGTTTCCCTTGTTAGAGGTATACGCTATCTCAAACTCATAAGATGCTAAGAATCCTATCCAAAATCGTCACAACTGTCCATCTCTCACGCAGACCACCCTAGTCGAATTCGACATCCCCCAAATGCAAGCCCCAAAGGCCGAAACCAATATCAGACAAACACCCAAGGGATATCTCCTTCGAGTTCAGGCAACCTACGTGAGATGATACTAAAAATAATAATAATAATGGCTAAACAATTAAGCCTTTGACCAACTTTGGATGTCCTTGCCGGTCTCGCTCCAAAACCACCGTTTTATCCCATAACTGGCTTTGCTCAACCTATTGAGCACATATTAAAACTTATTTCGCTCCTAGAAAAGACCAAGATGTCATCCACAAAGATCATCACAAACTTATTTAGGTACTCCCTGAACACCCTTCTCTTCCAATCAACAAAGTATGCGGGGGCGTTCGTCAAACCAAATAGCATCACCAGCCACTCATAAAACCATCCGGAGTCCTAAAGGAAATCTTCTCTATACTATCGTCAGCCACTCTCAACTGACGAAACAATGTGGCTTAGTCCAACTGCGAAAATACTGAGGCGCCAACTAACTGATCAAAGAGATCATCAATCTTCAGCAATGGGTGTCTATTCTTCTTTGTGAGTTTATTTAGTTCTCTTTAGCCTACACAAAGTCTGAGGGACCCATCCGCCTTCATGGCAAAAACTACTGGAGCGCCCCACTCCGATATACTTCTTCTTATGAACCCTTTCTCAAGCAATCGCCTACTTACTTATGGAGTTCCCTCCTCTCACGAGGAGCCTTGTGGCACACTGGCCAAGTCACTGGTTTGGCATTATTTACCAGATATATTCGGAAGTCAATCTCCCGCTCCGGAGGTAAGCCCTTCCCCTTCTCAAACACATCCGAGTTTTCCCGGACCACTTCTAACAGATCGCCAACTCTCGACCGACGTGTCAAGCGATTCTAGATATCTTAGCATAACAGATTCTATGGGATTACAAGAGATCTCGAGAGTGTTACCCAAGCGGGTCATAAGCCTAACAACTCTCTCATCAAAATCAAGAACGGCACCCCTACTGGATAACCAGTCCATGCCCCCAAAACTAACCCATAGCCTGTGAAGCCCAACAAGCGTCACATCCAAACTCAACACTAAGTATAGACCCAAACACATCATGGAGCCCAATTGGGTTTGAAACAACTAAGGGATCATCTACTAAACTGGTGTCTAAGTGCAGTGACTCAACCAACAATGATGAGATAAACGAACTCGATACATCAGAATCAAATAAAGTTTGGATCGGATAATAAAGAAATCCAAATTCCAACCTAGACGGTCTTACTCCCATCTGGCACCCTAGTCGTGAGGAAATACAACTATCCTCACTAAGATTCCCTACCTTGCCCTTGCTTCTTTGGACAATCCTAATAAGGTGTCCTATTCCTCCCAAAAAGATAACTACTAGCCTTCTCCTTCCCATTCTCCACTCGTAACCTCCCATTAATGAGGTTTCGTCCTTCATTAACCAAACAACTATTAGAGCCTTCCTCCCATCGTCCATCCAATAAGTACTTACAAGTTCTCCTCCTTCTTGAACCAACTTCTAATCTGATTTACGTCTAATTCCCTTGAAGCGGTTTCCCATCCTTATCTATCTTAGAAAGATCATCTACACACAGAGGGGAAACTCAAACCGAGAGAGAAAGAGATTCAAACGGAGAATTCGAAAGATAAAGATATGGCTATCGGGGATTATGCTTTTCTCTTAAAAGACATGTTTTTGAAAATACTCCTTCAAAAATTTTCTTAGAAAAATAGTTTTTCTAAAGATTTTATCTATTCTGGTAACCTTAAGCTCTGATACCATGTGTAACACCCCACGTCCGCTAAGGTCACTCATACCAGGGGAATGCCTTAGTTTCGGTGAAGTATTTTAAGTGAATATAGAACAGTAAAATTACAGCAAGACAGATATATAAGTAATACTTGAAAATTTAAATCATCATTTCATTGCAACGGAAAGTAATACATGTTTGGTTACATCACAAAACCATAAACCAGAGTCAAGTACATAATATCCATCTTGATAAAATAGAAGTACATAATCCCACTACATAACTAATAGCCATAGAAGGAAAGATAAGCTCGGCTTCACTTCAGAGGTCCAAGCTCCATAGGATAGATACATCAATCAGATCAAAGCCCACTAGCACCAGGCCCACTCTAATAACCTGGGGTTGGGGGAAAAAGATAAAAACAACGGGGTCAGACATAAGTCTGAGTGAGTCCTATAACCCTAACAATACAATCATTAAAATAACCAGAGAAGACATAAGTTGATATACGGTAACGACTGGGGATGAATGGCTACACTAAGCAGCTTGGTAAACTTAGGATAAACTAAGATCATCGTAAAGACGCATTTATCCACCCAAGGATAATTACTAGATTACACCGCTCCAGACTTATCCACCCAAGAGTAATTCCTATACTGCACCACACCAGTTCTACCTACCCAATATTAGTTCCTACTTAAAGGTTGATCCCACTAAATGTACTTAGTAATTTTTAGCCAGTAGTTTCTTTTACCCCTACATAGGTGCCGTCTGCCCCTCTCTTTACTAGGTGTACCCACTACTCCCAAGCGATCGGCTCCCTAACGTAGATACCCGTGCTGGTCCCACAATGGGGTGTATCGTTTTCCCAAAGTGGCAACCTGATAGTATCAACGGTGCACGGCTTTATATCTACACGATGCAACAACGATTTATTAACCAGCCCGGGTCCACACACGCATATGAAACCCGTTGGTCCTACGTTGCCACCGCTAACCCGTTTTGGCCTCTTATAGTCAAGCCCAATATGCGTGTCCCGTCACTCGACTTGGGTCGAGCCCACAAAGATACGTTTGGGATATTGGTTGAAATGGGCCCCCACAAGCTACCACCTAAGCTTGTAACCTTATCTAGTGTATCTCACTTAACCCTTTTTAATAATCATGTCTACCTTCATGTTATAAATCCTGGTTAAGTCATTTAATTATATTTCAATTGCCCCTTAAGGCACCCACTAGATTTCCACATGCCACCCAAAGCACTTACTTAACCCTTTACCCATGTTTAATTACATGTCCCACTTTGGTTAAGTATTCTAATCGTATTTTCTATTGTCACCCAAGGCAACCACCAGATTTCCACATGCCACCCAAGGCACCCACTTAACCCTCATGCCCCACTATATGCTTATACGGTTAAGTGTTTCTTAATTAATTAAGACCGTGATCCTCATAAAGACCTCTCACATTAGACTATCTTTTATGACCGCTGGTTAAGCCGGTTGGGTCCGGGCAGCCTTATGTCATAACCGAGTCTAACCTCGTGTCTTTACATTAATCACGTATTTAGTTTGTGCCTAAGACCTCTCACATTGGGCTAACATTTGTAGCAACTGGTTAAGCCGGTCGGGTCCGGGCAGTTTTACACTACAAATGAGTCCAACCTCGTGTCTTAGTCGATTAATTACACCTAATTAATCACCCCCATATTAATTATCCCTAATTAATATCAAGTTTGCATAACATGGGTAGACCTAACTCAATAGGTAAATTCCCATGGGGTAGACCTAACTCAATAGGTAAATTCCCACTTATGTTAATTTATTTTTATGGTATTCTTAATCATACCCAACCATACTTTAATTAACATATTTATTAACCCCATCGTTCCCCACGCAAATCGTTCTCATTTCACGACAAAATAAAAAGGGAAGATCCATCAAAAATATCATGGGTTTTAACCAAATCTTAGCATATAACTTTGTCATGGGTTAAGAGGATGTCAACTTGCATATATGAGCATATATTAACCCAACTACATTTAACCCAAACTTGCATATTATCGCACATGACTTGCACAACCTATTGCATATGAACTTGCATAAGCACGCATAACTTGCATAACATGTTGAACTTGCATATACGCATTCTCACAACTTGCATAACATGTTAAACATGCATTTAAGCATACACATAACTTGCATAAGCATTCGCATTCTTGCATAATCATTCACATACTTGCATATTAACAAACATGTAACTTGCATAGCATATCTTGCATATTAACAAACATGTAACTTGCATAGCATATCTTGCATATTAACATACATGTAACTTGCATATTAACAAACATGTAACTTGCATAGCATATCTTGCATATTAACATACATGTAACTCGCATTTTAACAAACATGTAACTTGCATAGCATATCTTGCATATTAACATACATGTAACTTGCATAGCATAACTTATCATACATGTAACTTGCATATGGACTTGTTTAACATGCATAAACCCACTTGTTAAATATGCATAAAACAACTCATTAATCATGCATATTATCACATACTTAGCATGCATAGAATCACATACTAAACTTGCATAATATCATATACTTAGCATGCATAGAATCACATACTAAACTTGCATAATATCATATTCTTAGCATGCATAGAATCACATACTAAACTTGCATAATATCATATACTTAGCATGCATAGAATCACATACTCATCATGCATAAAACCACATACTTAACTTGCATAAAATCAATTACTTATTATACATAAACCCACATATCCAACTTGCATAAACTCTCATATTCAACTTGCATAACTTACATATTCAACATGCATAAACTCACATATTCAACTTAGGATTAATATTATACATAGATTAGCATATCATTACAAATGATTCAAACTCACAAATCCGCATTCAAGACCATAAGTCTCATTACACCTAATCTACTTATCTTAACAATTGATCATCAAAGTGATAGAAACTCACCACTAGCAATTTGCACTCCAAATGAAGAAGATTAAGATGCTTAGAATGGATTAGAAGTTGATTAGAGAGGTTGATTAGCTTGCTTTCCTCTTCATTGATTTGTGGAGGCCATGATCAAGTTTCATTTTGCCATAGTTTAGTTACAAGATTTAATTATGAATGAATTAGGGTAGGACTAGGGTGTTATTTATAGGATTAGGTTGCATTTTAGACCCTTAGATTAACCCTAGATAGGATTAGGACCATCAGATCCAAGAAGCTTCCAGAACCAGCCCTCCAAGTCAGCCCAAGAACCCAAACTGGTGCACCCAGTTTCACTGGGCGTCGCCCCCCCTGTCGACAGGCAAGTCGACAGGCAAGTCGACACCCCTGTCGACAGGCCTGTCGACAGCCCTGTCGACATGGGTAGGGCGGGAATCTTCCCGCCTGGCCCCGCCTGCTCTATCTTAAAATCTGAATTTAAATTATAAATCTGTTTTTAGTTTCAAATTTTCTGCAAACTTCATCGGGCCATAACTGGGCCATACGGACTCCGATTTTCGAAAACTCGGACTCTATTTCGCGTATTTTTCCGAGACGAACGCAATGACGCAGCCCGTTTCCCCCAATTCTCACATCTGAGATTATATATTCTGTAATTAGTGAATTTTAGCATTAACTGAAATTCGGGGTGTTACAAGAAGTGGAGAAAAGCATGCCCTACATCTTAGGGAAGTATTGGAGATTCTTCGAGCGCATAGTCTTGAGACAGCAAAGGTGGATAGAGTTTTTAGCATCCTATGATTTCGAGATAGCGTATACCCCTGGCAAGGGTAACGTGGTGGCAGACGCCTTAAGCAGAAAAAGGTTGTCTTTGAGTCCATTGTTCGTGGAATGACGAAGCTTGGAATTTATCTCGATGTTTGATTTTAGATCTTCCGTTGACTTTATACACGGTTTGCTAGCATCCTTAGAGGTTAGACCTACTCTTTTGGGACGGATTGGCGAGGCACAGCGGGACGACCCACAGTTGGTTGAGTTGGTAGAGAGGCTCATAAGGGGGGAATCGTCCAGCCATTTGAGTAGGTACACCCTAGACGATAGGGGGTGGATGCGTAGGGACGGTAGACTTTGTGTATCGCAGGACGAGGGTTTGAGGAAGGTTATACTTGATGAAGCGCATCGTTCGAAGATGACCATTCATCCTGGTGGGGACAAGATGTACCATGACATGAAGCGAGTTTTCTTTTGGGCCGGTATGAAGAAAGATATGGCCGAGTATGTCGCTAGATGCTTGTTGTGCCAACAAGTGAAAGCGGAGCAAAAGAAACCTGGTGGGTTGCTTCACCCATTGGAAGTTTCGCAATGGAAGTGGGGTAGCGTCTCGATGGATTTTATTGATGGGTTACCAAGATCGAGGAAGGGTAATACGGGAATTTGGGTTGTGGTAGACAGACTTACTAAGAGCGCCCATTTCATACCCGTGAAGAGCAAGAGGACTGCTCCATGGCTAGCTTCAGTTTACCTTCGAGAGGTAGTTCGATTGCATCGGGTACCTTCTAGCATAGTGAGTGATCGAGATCCTATCTTCACTAGCGAGTTTTGGAAGAGTATGCAAGAGGCTATGTACCTTAGATTTTGGAGGTACATGGGAAGAGCATCTTCCATGGGTGGAGTTCGCATATAATAACAGCTTTCAGTCTAGTATTGGTATGGCTCCTTTCGAAGCTCTTTATGGAAGGCCTTGTCGATCACCTGCATGTTGGTGGGAATCTACGGATAAGATCTTGCTTGGGCCGATATGGTTAGAGAGACTTACTGGGGAACATGACGTATTCCATGTGTCACATTTTAGGAAGTGCCTACATGAGACCACAGAGGTGGTAGAGCCGAGTTTGCTTAGAGAAGTGGAGGTAGAGCGTGATGCGATTATTCGACGAGCTCCTACCCGCATCCTTGGGTCAGAGATTAGGAAGTTGAGAAACAGAGAGGTGCGACTAGTCAAAGTGCAATGGGGAGAAGATGAGAGCAATGCTACTTGGGAGACAGAAGCGAAGATGCGTTCATTGTATCCATTCCTTTTTGAGGATATGTCTTTTAACTTCTCCTTTATCGTTTGTCTAGTACTTATCTTATCTTTAGTGTGTCCTCTCACTAGTACCTTTGACCTTTAGATAGGGTAAACCTATGGTTGAAACATGTGTTTGAGACATGTTATGATTGATGGATGCGTGTAGATGCAAGTGGTTGCTAGTGATTGCTCGTGGATGCATATACACACACTTTAGACACTAGATCGGCTCAATCACTTCATATTGCATATTGCATATAATTGTGTGTAGGTAGCTATATTAATGGATGTATAATGATGGTGTTATCATATGGATGATGCATTTTGGTGTATGGTTGTGCACACATGTAGAAATAGTATGTGTCGTTAGGGATCTTTTGCATACATATTGGATGCATGGCACTATCATGGTTTGCATTAAGGAGGTCAACTAAATAAGTAGACCGCCTGATTTTGCATTAGACAGGGAACATATACACACACTCTTTGCATATGTTCATACAGCATTAGAAACTTTAAGGACAATGGATGCCAGTGTTTGATGGTTTGAGTAGATGGTTGTTTGGTTGGTAGGATACGTTCTTCTTGACTTAGAGATTTCGGGGACGAAATCCTTTAAGTAGGGGAGAATGTAACACCCCGTATGTTGAATAACTTGCTATAATATAAAACAGGGCAGAACTAAATTTTAAAATCTGAATCAGGGGAAATGGGCTATGCCATTGCGTTCATCTCGGAAAAATACGCGAAATAGAGTCCGAGTTTTCGAAAATCGGAGTCCGTATGACCCGGTTAAGGCCCGAAGAAGTTTTCAGAAATTCAAAACAGATTTAAAATACGAAAATTTCACATTTCAGAAGTGGCGGGAAAATTCCCGCCAGACTCAGGGAGTCGACCTGGGGGTCGACAGGGGTGTCGACCTGCCCACTAGGTAGACTAGGGTGTCGACCATAGTGTCGACCAGGGGGTCGACCCCCCTGGTCGAGCCCAGGTGACCTGGGTGCACCAGTTTGGCTTTTGGGCTGTATTTAGGTGGCTAGTACGAGATCTGATGGCTCTAATCTGATTTAGGGTTAATCTAATGGCCTAAAACACCTAACTACTCTATAAATACGCCCTAAGACTACCCTAATTCATACTAAAAATAGATACAACGTCGTTATGCCGTCAAAATGCAACTTGAAGGAGCCTCCATCAAATTAAAGAGGAAGATAGCTTCTCAAATCAACTTCTAATCAACTCTAGCAACTTAATCTTCTTCTTAGGAGTGCTAATCAACAAGTTGTGAGTTTCTATAGCCTTAATGACCAATTGTTGAAATGATTATGATAGGATATAATGAGGTTATGGCTATGAATGTGGATCAATGCAAGATTATGTTATCATATGCTATGTGTTTGTGATGTTATGCAAGTTATGCAAGTCATATGCTATATGATCATGATGTTATGCAAGTTATGCAAGTTATATGCTATATGATCATGATGTTATGCAAGTTATGCAAGTGTTAGGCTATGTGTTCATGATGCTAGTTATGCAAATTGCTATGATAAACATTGATCCATTATGACACCATGCTAGGCAAGTTTGGTGTATGATTATATATGCAAGTTCATATATAATATGTATGCAAGTTTGGTGTATGATTATATGCAAGTTCATATATGATATGTATGCAAGTTTGGTGTATGATTATATGCAAGTTCATATATGATATGTTAGGCAAGTTTGATGTATGATTATATGCAAGTTCATATATGACATGTTATGCAAGTTTGGTGTTTGATTATATGCAAGTAACATGTGCAAGTTTACACCTTTGGATGATATGCATAAATGTGCAAGTTAACCCCTTTGTATGTCATATATACATATGCAAGTTTACCCCTTTGTATGACATAAGTAGCTTATGCAAGTTAACCTCTTTATGACATATGTGATTCATGCAAGTTTGGGTTGATTATTTATGCTAGTTGGGTTGATGCTATATGCATGTTGACACCTTTAAAACCCATGTTGATGCTTATGTTATGCAAGTTGAACCCATTGTATTTGTGATGAATCTTCCCTTTTATGTCATGTTAGCGAATTACGTGGGGAACGATGGGGTTAATATACATGTTAATGAAATGGTGTGAAGTTGGTATGATTATGCATACCATAAAGTGGATGGACATAATTGAGTCAATTATGTACATCGTCAAAATTGGAATTAATTAGGGAAAATTAATTCGAAATATGGGGGTGATTAATTAGGTGTAATTAATCGACTAAGACACGAGGTTGGACCCTTTTGTAGCATAAGACTGCCCGGAACCAACCGGCAAATCCAGCGGCTACAAATGATTGGCCCAACGTGAGAGGTCTTAGGCACAAACTAAATACGTGACAAGTGTATAGACACGAGGTTAGACTCGGTTAGGGCGTAGGGCTGCCCGGACCCAATCGGCAAAACCAGCTGCCATAAAAGATAGTCTAATGTGAGAGATCTTTACAACGGTTACGTTCTTAATCAATTAAGAAACACTTAACCATATTAGCATGTAGAGGGACATGAGGGGTTAAGTGGGTGCCTTGGGTGGCATGTGGAAAAATCAAGTAAGTGCCTTGGGTGGCAAGGGGAAATCTAGTGGGTGCCTTGAGTGGCAATTGAAATATGATTAGATGACTTAACCAAACTTTAAACATGTAAGTGGACATGATTATTAAAAAGGGTTAAGTGGGATACATTAGAAAAAAAATGACAAGCTTAGGTGGGTAGCTTGTGGGGGCCCATTTCAACCAGTAACCCATATGTATTTTATTGGGCTCGACCCATGTCGAGGACAGGACACGCGTACTGGGCTTGACTATAAGAGGCCAAAAACGGGTTAGCGGTGGCAACGCGAGTCCAACGGGTTTCATATGCGTGTGTGGACCCGGGCTGGTAGGTAAGACGTTGTTGCATCGTGTAGGTATAAGCCGTGCACCATTGATTGTATCGGGTTGCCACTTTGGGGAGTGATACACCCCAATGTGGGGCCAGCACGGGTATCTACGTTAGGGAGCCGATCGAATGGGAGTAGTTGGTACACCTAGTGGAGATAGGGGCAGACGGCACCTATGTAGTCAGCTAGGGGTACACGAAACTAATATTAAAAATTACTAAGTACACTTAGTGGGATCAACCTTTAAGTAGGAATTACCCTTGGGTGGGTAGATCTGGTGTGGTGCAGTGTAGGAATTATCCTTGGGTGGGTAGATCTGGTGTGGTGCAGTTTAGTATTACCCTTGGGTGGGTACATGCGTCTTTACCATTATCTTAGTTCATCCTAAGTCTAGTTGGCTGCTTAATGTAGTCATTTATCCCCAGTTGTACCGTACCAAGTTTATATCATACCCTAATTACTTTAATGATTGTATCGTTAAAGTTATAGGGCTCACTCAGACTTATGTCTGACCCCGTTGTTTTTATCTTTTTCCCCAACCCTCAGGTCATCAGAGTGGGCCTAGTGCTAGTGGACTTGGATCAGATCTCTTTATCTGTCTTTTGGAGCATGGACCATTGGTGTAAAGCTCAGTTTATCTTTTCTTTTATGGCTAATAGTTCATGTAGTGGGATTATGTACTTTTGTTTTATCAAGATGGATATTATGTACTTGACTCTTGTTTATGGTTTAGTGATGTAACCAAACATGTTTTACTTTCCGCTGCAATGAAATGATGTTTTAAATTCTCAAGTATTACTTATATCTGTCTTGTTGTAACTTTTCTGTTCTATATTCACTTAAGATACTCCACCGATGCTACGGCATTCCCTTAGTGAGTGACCGTAGCGGGCGTGGGGTGTTACACCAGCTTAGTCAGACTCTTTGCAAGCTTCGAGATAGTAGATGTACGGTTTGGACTCTCTTGCTTTGGCTATGGCTGTTGGACACAATCATGGAGATTTATGCAGTTTTAATTATGTTTTATGCTTCTTTATTTAATAACCAAGACAGAAATGATGATGTAATGTTTTGGAAGTTATTATGTGACAGTTATGGAAATGTTTTGTATGAACACGTATTTATGAAATAAAAAGTTTGTTGTTTTCCGCTGCTTATATATATGTGTTTATATCTGTCTTGTGTTTTATCTGTGACTTTTACTTACAAACCTCCACCAAAGTTAAGGCATTCCCTTTGTGAGTGACCTTAATGGAGGGTGGGGTGTTTCAATATAGCATCTACATAATAATTTTTCATAATTTCAATTTGTAAACTAACATGACAATTAGTTTTAGTAAATTTTGATTCATTTTAGTTTAATGTATAAATTATAAAATTAATTTTAGTTAATTTAAATTTTTGAAAGATAAACTTAGCTTTCAAGTTAATTATTTAATTTCATAAAAAATTCAAAGAGTTGAGTTATATGATTTTCATTACATTTAACAAGATTCTTAACGATCTAAACCTAAACTACGAACCATTTTGAATTAACATTTTTAATCAACATTTGATTACTAAATATTATAGTAACAAAACAATTTTTTTTTCAATTGCAAGTGCATTCTTTTGGATCGACCATTCTTGCATCTGATGGGGACATAACAGTGCATGCATGTAGACTAGGGACATCGTTGCACCATTTCAATAATAATCAATTTACTACCATTAAACTATTACATTAATTCCATTCATTCTCAAATCATCATACAACACATTCTACATACAACACAGTCATCGTACGTCTAATTAAATACGTGATAATCATTGTTTTCAACCTCCTAAATCAATTACATATGTAATATTCATCGATTTTATCCTCCTAATCAATTACACTTATCCCCAAATCAACTTACAACACAACCATTATCATAAACATCCCTCGAGACAACCAATTTCATATCTATAAACATTCAATTTTGCAAACTCATATAAACTAGTGCGAACCCGTGCTACACATACGGGGTGTGCTGATATGAGTTTTTCTTACCATATTTATTTTGATTTTTTTCCATGGATATGGAAACATAATTAGGTATTAATATTCAATGTTAAGAGCTGCAATGAAGGTAGCATATTTGTTCGATATAGCATTTATTTTAGGTTAGCAAAGCAATCAAAGCATGTTCTAAATGAATACAGTGTACTTCGTTTCGTGTGGCCCTGGGATTAAGGGTAAGTAAAATTCAATTTAATAAAAAGTGAGAAGTTGAATTTGTTTGGTCATCGCACATAGCCAAATTACTGCAAGTCATCCTGAAAGAAATACGTTCCACATTAATGAAATGATTGCACATGGAAAAATAGGAAAAAAAGTTGAAAAACCTTGTTGGCTTAGTGTAAAGATAATTAGCAAAAAAAAAGGAATAAATAAAGGTAATATATGTACATGCATGTTTATTTCAGGCACAGGCGCATGAGTTATTGACGTACAGATGTCCAAATATTATGAAGTCGTTACCCACTCAATGTTACATAGATCAGTTATTTTGTGAACAAGCAATACAATGGTATACTATACAACTATCCAAGGCACGGAAAAGTTAGTTTTAGAGTTGAGATCTTACATTTCAAATACAATTTAGCTGGAAAAAATAATGGTACATTAAGTTGAAATTAATATGCTATTATAAAGGGTTTTAAAAGGAAAAGACAATTTATAGCCAAACCTAAAGTGGTCAGCAATATCTTGGGCTTTGTAGAATCCAATCCATGTGGTCTGATCTTGTCCAGACTCCAGATTAAGTTTGCTTTGGAAGTTGGTTCTGTCTCTAAAACGAAAGTATTTTTTTTAGTGTTGCATCACCTGATGATAAAAAAACATATTAGCTAAGAATTTGTGCAGTACTTAAAATTGTGATTGAAATGTATGAGAGAAACTGAAAAGTTTCCAGCTATGTAGTGTGCACGTTCGTGTAAAAACTTTGTATTGGTTGTATAGCTGTACACATGGTCTGGATGGAATAAAAAGGCATATTATGTGTAAGTAATGCTTATACCTTTATAGCTTTAAAGAGAATCAACATTTGAAGCACTATAATTAGATGCTAAGATAAACTAAATAAAATAAATTTACCATAACAGTAGTTGAAGCACAAAATGAGTGAAATTTTGTTGACATCAGTGTCAAAATAATATCAAAAAAAATTAGATCTTCAATCCTTTTACTTGGAAGTAGAATTTGGTCAGCAGGACAATAAGGAAATAAGAGCTTCAGTCCTTTGATCTGAAAGTAGAATTTAAAAAGCAAGGCAAAAAGTAGTGTTGGCCTATAAACAATATTAACAAAATTATTTTTCCAAACTTCAAAACCGATGAGATATCCAAAAAAATAATTTATTCTTGGACATCAAAATTGTGCATGCTGTTAAGAGCAAAAAACTGCTTACATTTTATAACTATGGTCAGTAATGCAAGTTACCATAGCAAATAGTCCAACTCATACAACATAGTACAAATAAAGAAAAGGAGGTGCAGTTAATAAAATGCATTATTGTTATCCAATTTCATTTAAAACCATGATGTAATCAAACTTGTATCATTTTTCTTTGGTCAAAGCCTTTACAAAAAGGTAGTGGCCAAAGAACACCCGTTTTAAAAGTAAATCAATAGTCTATAAACATGAAAAAGGCATATGGACAATGCTAGTTTGATGACTTAACTTACATGACTACATTAATTTCTCTGTAATCACTAACTTGTTGAACAAAAATAGCTCCATGAAAAGAAATTATCCTACAGCTAACTTAGGTTGCATATTCAAAACAACTTGATTATTGATGTTATACACATTTATTTAGCCAAATTTATTTGTGCACATTGATTTTTTGGTCCCTAATCTTTATGTTCTCTTTAAATCTGAAGGCAAGATACATGGACAGTTATTTAGCTATATACTTTATATTTTATTCTTACATATATTATGTATCATAATGTAATGATTGATTTGAATATAAGGTATGGTTGGTTTATTAAGATATTTTTTCAAATGTGGATATAACGTACAAAATGAACAATATGATATATATATTTTACCAAAATGGTAAATAAACCAAATTAGCTTAAGATTATGACTACCAAATTGAGAATATCCCTCCCTGTGATAAGTAAATCTCTATAAAGTTATCCTCTTATTGCTTGGACAAATAGTATATGCATTCAAACCGAGCAATGAAGAGAACTTGCAAAAAGAATGATCTCTTGAGTAATCACCCGAAAGGCATATATATATATAAAAATACAAATAAAATAGTTATAGTTTTGAATTTCTAGAATCAAACAAATAGTTAATTAATTATATAAATTCAGTATAATATGTTTTTGAAATTGCAATAAATACACGTAGAGTAGAAAGCCTCCTTACCTAAGCACTGCAAATCTACAACATATTCGCAGAATGCCATGGTTTGGTAAATTGATTTATATTTTTATTACAACTTTTAGCACGAATATTGTCCTTTTTAAGCATCTGAAAAGCATAAAAATTATATTTTTTAAGCATGCTTTATATGGATGATTTACAATGATAGGTAGGAAGAAAATTGTGTACGTACGCGCGCGCACGCACGCACGCACACACACACACACACACACATATATATAATATACACACATATACATATATATTCATAGAAAGCCTCCTTACCTAAGCACTACAAATGTACATATATTTGCAGAATGCCATTTTTGGTAAATTGATTTATGTTTTTAGTAGACCTTTTAGCATGAATATTGTCCTTTTTAAGCATCCAAAACCACAATTTAAATTATATTTTTTTTAAGTTTGCTTTATATGGATGATTTACAATGATAGATAGGAAGAAAATTGTGTACGTATACGCATACACAATTTTTATTATATATATACACATAATATTTAACATAATGCCTTAGATTTTGTTCTGTTCCATCATCATAAGTGCATTTTTTCCTTTGGCTTAGCATATGATATTTTCTTATGGATTTTGATAAGAAAATCTTGGTGCATCATATTCAATACGATAAAAAGAAGTACCAAAATAGATAGACAGATGGGATATCGCGACAAATATGACAAAAGGTTTTAACATTCAAATCTAACATCCGATTACCTAAAAATGCTAAAGCCAATGAAACATTTTAAATGTCATGGCAACTAACCGTTTACACATTTTCTACCTTATATTACTTTTCAAAGTTTTGAAAAGATCAAAAAAGAAAACGAAAAAACATTGCTAAATAATTGGGTTATTAACATTTATGTAGTGAGAGGAATAGAAAACTTACCCTATTACACCACCAAAAGTAGAGAAACACATCTAGAAAAAAATTAATATAGAGGATCACAAAAGAGTAAACTTGTTAGGAAACATGACATAGGCAATCATAAAGTTTCATGATCTAGCACTACCTTACAAAATGCTTTTTGAAGTTGATAAGACATTTATATATTGCAAAAAATACATAGATGCACAAACAAAGAGAAAAACGCACAGACAGATACGCATGCACACACACACACACACAAACACACACACACACACACACACACACACACATATATATATATATATATATATATATATATATATGCACACTCATACATAAAACAACCTCAATCTTAATGCTTAAATAAAATTGACCCAAAAAAAAAAATCAATTTCTTGACATAACGCATTACTTGTAATGTAAATATGTAGATCTAAGCAGTGAGAATCAATTGGTAAAATGAATCTAGTAAATATGTACAAAAATATATATATAATAACATGATTTAGTTTTTAGAAAAATGATATAGAAGAAAGAAGCATGCGTAGTAAATAAAAGTCAAACCTTAATCTAGGATGATCGCTTTTGTTCATCCTTCACATAACATTTGTCATTCTTGCATTTTCTTGAGGCACTTGTTAGAAAACGAATCTACCATAAGTTCAACTATACTTATTAATGGAGCTGAAAATCAAGGTTAAGTATAAATAACATATCAAAAAGGTGAATTAGAAAATTTTAATGCGGTTTGTCACAAAATAAACACACATGAGAAAATAATCATGTCATGGTTTCATGTTAGAGCTATAAGATACTATTTTTTTTAGGGAAAGGAGTAGTATAAAAATAGTATGACAATTATTGGACATTGGAAGTAAAAGTATACCCTGATTGGGTGTATCAAACTATATTCTACATGAGATTAGATAAGTTATATTTTTATTTACAAATGAAATTTATGTTTTTCTCCTAAGGACCATATAAACTTGCTGAATAATTACCTTGGTTTTTCTAATTATAGTACATGCAAAAAAAATGCACACATGCAAGGAAGAATAACTGCAAAAGCATGAGTTCAGTTTAAGGTTCATGATTGTTTTTATCATGCATGTACTACTCAAAAATTTCTTCTCGCTAATTTGCTGAAGTATGTTGAATATGGTTTATAAAACCAATTTTTTTACATGTAGTAATAGGGAAGTAGGAAGTTTTGTCACAAAGCCTTAGGTAGATGAAGAATTTAATATTAAGACACACAAAAAAGGGTAAATCATATGACAAACTGGTGTATAAAACTATGTGTGTGTATATACATATACATATATATATATATATGTATGTGTGTGTCTATATATATATATATATATATATATATATATATATATATAGACACACACGCACATACTTACATTAATTAAAAGAAAAAAGTGAAGATAAAAGTTGGTTAAGTATAAACTTTGTACCACAACATCGCTTATTCAGAGAAAGCACATACCTTAGTAAATATTATAACAATAGCAAGAATAGCCATGAAACCTGCTAACTAGGTATATCACCGATTAGGAAATCATTCTTCCCGGTGTGTTTTCTTCATATGCATGTCGGTTTTTAATGTTAAAATTTCGAGACCATCTACATGGAGTAAAACATAAATAAATCATTGGCCCTATGAAAATTATCTAGGACATATGCTACCATGGCAATGTTTCACAGTACTAAGTTACTTCCCAAATACAAAATTTATTCATATATTTCACGGAAAAGTTCTAGCCTTGCAGAGTTAATTAACAAATACTGACTACTATTCCATACCATAATTGGAAATACAGTTACACAATCGAAAATTACAGTCATATAATTCCACAAATTAATGCTTCCGTAACTCTCTAGTACGTATATTAAAGGTAACCCACAGGGAGAAAATGCCTCTACTATATGTTAAACAAATCTGCCAACAACAGAAAAACCAGTAAACGTATTCCTTTTAAAAAAATCCTTCAAACTTAATTGTTTTCCCTTTTCCGATGATGAAGTTTCATATGTTTTCTTAAATTTTAGCTATGATGTTAGAGAGTTAAAGATGGATGAAGGTACATATTACGGAAGTTTACGGTTGAGAAGAATTTTTTGTTTCATGCAACGATTTAACAGATTCACAAATCAGGTAGATAAATGATTTAAACAAATGATATATATATATATATATAAGAAATTCAAATACCTCCTAAAATTGTTAATTTTTTGTCCACCGTACAAACAATATAATTAAACAAAACACAAATGAGGATAATAGGTAAGTATTAGATCAAAATTTGGACCTAACACCCAAATTGTTCTGAATCTTATAGAGTTTTAACTGAAGAATGAAGAAAAAGAAAATAACACACAGAATTTATAGTGGTTCGGCGTTAATGAGCCTACGTCCACTTTATATGTTATTGATTATACTTCGAATGCTGGTACAATCAATGGTTTCTCTCTAGCTCACTTTTACAATTGTGATTTCTCTCAGTAATCTAGCAATAAAACTGATAAGGAATGGTAATATGAAAATAATGGCGGAATCAGTTCTCAATATTGCCAAAAGGATCCCAAAAAATGCCAAGCTCCGGGCTATTTATAGCTGATTTTGTCAGCTGGGTCGTGGTAACACGTGGCACGAATCCCGAGAAAATCGGATCGCATCGCTACCGTTGAAGAAATAGTCAAATTAGCCGTTGTAGACAGGTGTCGCGATCCCCTTGAAAATCGGATCGAGCAAACGGGGAGAATCAGTCAAAGTGACAGTTAGGGACACGTGTCGCTGGATCCGTGCGTCTCGGATCGCTGAACACTAGCTCGTGTTTGAACGGGTCAGAGGTTTCGCCGTGCATCAGTGGACCGGATCAGTCTATACTGGGCAATAATGCATGTACGGATCGAATCGCATAGAGGTGTCGTTTCGCTGATGAAATGGCGGGCGATCTGTGGAGGCGCGATCCGATGAGGGGCGAGTCAATGGTGCGATCCGTTCCTTCATGTACTTAGGGGATGTGGTTTCATACTTTTCTTCTTGTGAATGAACCTGGGTGGCTTGGTCAAAAAGCTAGCCAACATTTTGCCCCCTCGAAGTATGTTTTTTCTGTGATGGAACATGCTTCGAATGCTTCAGAATCGTCTTTTCACAACGAGTCGCAAATCAGTGAACGATTCCTTTTCTGGGACTTTTCAGAGCCTTCATCACTGGATCTGTCGGTCATTTATCGATTCGTATCGCGTAGTCGAGTCGCGGCCCGTTAGTAAGCCATTCGTCTCGTTCTTTGGTGAGCACTTGGGCTTCTTTCACGGATCGAAATGGGCTTCTCTCCGAGACGTGGTGGGCTTTTGGTTCGCGGCCCGTCTATTTTCGTGGATCGAATAAGACAAGAAAGGGGAGACAAACGGTCGCCCTTTTGCCTATATAAGTCGACCCCCCTCCTCACTTTCTTCCTTCTTCCTTCTTTCGTATCGTATCGCCTGCATCACTGAGGAAAAACCTTAGTTTTTCAAACCTCCAAAAATCTGATTGTTTTCCCAACTTTTAGAAAGGTAATTCTACCGAAAGCACCCTTATTCGATATCGCTCTCGTTTTTATAAATTTTTCGACTGGTTTGAGGGAAGAAACGATGGAATGTTGTGAATTTTGGGGGAACCAGTGAGGTGCCATGGCTAATCGGTTCAGAGGTCGGAGTTCGGAAATGAGAAGGAGAGGAGGAAAGCGGAGGAGGAAGGAGAAGAAAGAAGGCCGGTTCGGATCGTGGGCAAGGAGAGGAGAGGAAGAAGATGAAGGTGAGTGGCGAGACGGAGGGTCGTGGTGACGGCAGAGGAGTGTATCGTGGGGGGCTGACCCCGATCACTCAATTTCACGATCCGTGAGGGGGCGATCCCTCTGCCCTGCGATTCGAAGGAGGGCGATCCCTCTACCCTGCGATTCGAAGGAGGGCGATCCCTCTATCCTGCGATCCGAAGGAGGGTGAACTATTATACACATCGCGGTCCAACTCGTAGGTCACGATCCAAACAAATTTTGAACCTTAGACGATGCCTTGTCACCATAAAATTCTGAACAGTTAGGCTAGGGCCTTGATTTGGACTTTCTGGACTAAATGACCACATAATTTAACTGCATATGACGACTAATATTTTGATGATCTTGATAGCTTTTACGCTTTATCTTTAATGCATGCACAAGCACGTACACCGGCACTTGCACACACGGAGGACGGGTAGTTTTAATCTCATTTTTCATGTTTTCTCGCCTAGCAGTAATGTCGGATAATCAATCTTCTTCAAGATCCGCTACAGAAACGGAGTCCGAGGCTCCTGAGCAATACAACCCTGAGGTCCCTCTGAATAACCCAGGAGGTGAAGATTCTGGCTCTGAATACGAGGCAACGGAATCAAATCCGTCTGAAAGAACTTCATCTAGTGAAGAATCTGAGGTAGACAGGCGAGCTCCTGACGAGATTCCTGGCACGCTCGGAATAGATAAATTTTCTGATTCTTTAGCATCTAAACTCGATGATATAAAGCTTAAAAGAATCTGCCTGAGACACGGGATCCCTTGGGATGATGTCATGACACCCGGTAGCGAAGATAGACCCCACTTAGCTCCGGAAGGGTATATGGAAATCAGTCGGACCATGTGCTTGGTAGGAGCTATTCCTCTGTTTCCTTCAATCGTCATCGAGACTTTAAAACGACTAGGTATCGCTCCGATGCAACTTCATCCCAATGCCTACGCATCTCTATATACCTTATATATTGCATATGCGGAGATCCTACACACCGGACTCACATTCAGAGATTTGACATTCTTATTTCTTTTCAAGCATCGTTCCTCGGCAACCCCAAACTTCTCTTTCTTTGAATCAGTGGCGAATAGGAAAGTTCTGTATGATGGATATAGCAATATAGGGGATCCTAAGTCTGATTGGTTCTATATAAAGAAACAGGCCGGATGCTCAAGAAGATGGCTTAAATCAAGTAAACTTCAAGCTTTTAACTGAATATCTTGTTCAAGAAGTCGAAGTATTCACATTCTTCCCCCTTTTTCTTTGTCTTAAACAGATCACGTCTTCCCAAAAACGGAGGGTCCGTTATACAACAATCGATTGTCTATTCTTCTTCAAAGCAGGTCCGACTTTCTAAAGATCAAAAAATGCATTACTGATGAGAATCTTCATAAGCATCATCTTCTAGATATAAGATTTGGACTCGGCGCTGGCGGAAAACCCTATAAGTACGTGCCCCCAACGAAGGGAGAGGGAACGTCGCAAGCAATAGAAACAACTAAGTTCCGCAAGAGTCCTTCCCCGATAGTCATCCAAGACGATGAGGATCTGAATATATACAAAGGGGATGAGGCCCGTGGTGACAAATCCAAGGAAATCCCAATTTCTTCTCCAATCGAATCCACTGCTCCCGATGACTTGACAGACGAACAGCTATTCAAAGAGCTAAGCAAAATTCCCCTGCCCGAGGATGTATATACAGAGAGGGACTTTGAAGGGGAGTCATTCTTCCCTGCTTCTGAGGAGGTCATCGCTCCCACTAGAGAACAAGAAACTAGTCAGATGAGCCTGTCTTCAGGCCCGGGTCTGTTAGGGGGAATTATATGGGACACACAAATTACACACACTATCTGACCCTGCACTCTTATACCGTCAGTATTCAAAGTTTTAATATGCTCTTTTCTTTTTTGCAGGAAAAATGTCCCGCATGCGATCTTATCCTTATCGTTCTCTGCGTGAGGGCACACCCAGTCTTCATCCGGGTACTGAGCGTTCTCGCAGCCCTTCTCACAAGCCGACTTCCTCGCAACCCCGGTCTCCACCAAAATCGACCTCTACCAAGCCTTCCAGTTATCCGATAGTTCCTGCAGGGGGAAAGAAACTTCCTAAAGAGTTAACTCCTCCAAAGAGTGCACCTTCCCACAGCAGGTCGTCAAAAAGGCATCACGAATCTAAAGACAAGAGCAAAGATCCAATCAAAGAGTCTGAAAAGGAGAGGAGTGACATTGTCCCTTCCAGCCAGCCAGAGTTGGCTGCCCCCGAGTCACCGGACTACATCCATGGTCCCGAGATTCAAGGTAGGCTGGAAAAGCTGAGGGAACAATTCCCAGACATATTCTTTGACAGGATAGCGTTTGTTCCAGCCTTGGAACCGGTCCCTAAGAACTGGGATAATGAAGTCGTCGGGCACATCCGCCACGTTGCCAGGTAGTATGAGATGATGAAGAAACATGCAGTTAACCTTTCAGAAGTCATCCGATCACTTGAAATAGAAGCACATAGATCTAAGGCGAAACTTGAAAACAACGAAAGGGCCAGGACAAAGATGGAGAAGGACCTGGAAGATGCTCAATCCCAACTTGCTTTAGCGCGGAGAGACGTCGAGAATTATAAAACCGAATTGGAGAATGCTAAAAACGCTTTCATTCGGAACTTGACTCCAATAGCCAAGAGAAAATGGCCTTAAAGAAGGAGGTTGAAGATCTCAAAATGGCCAACATCGAGTTGAAAACAGCACAAGGCCATTTCGAGGCTGAGAGAGCTGCTTGGGAAGCAGAAAGAGCAAGTTTGAAAGAAAGTTTGGCTTTGGCCAAAGCGGAAACGCTGACTTTGAATGATCAAGTCGCAGATGCGGAGAGACGAGCAGCTCACGCCGAACAGAATATTGAAAGTGCCATCGAAATGGCTACTGCCTCAAACAACAAGCTCCTCGAGAGAGAGAAGGATATCGAGGGGTTTGAAGAGATGATCTTTGACTTCCTTGGACAAGTCCTGAAAACCCGCAACATCTCGTGGATCCCGGATTACCACGTTACTTTAGCCAATCTATGGGATGCCATTGTTGAGGGTGAAAAGCAGAGATTGGGAGTCGATGAAATTGATGAAGATGAGTTGATGAAGAGCATCTTGAGGGATAACGAGCCTAAGGACCTGGCAGAGGGTCGTCGTCTGATTCAAGCGGAGATGGAAAAGGAGAGGGCCCTGGCTAAGGGTAAAGGCAAAGCTGATGAAGGTTCGAGTTCAGCCGTGGAGCCCAAAACCTCCGGAGTTGAGGAATACCATCCTGATGATCCACTAATCCCTTTGGGCCTAACTCCTGTAGTTGTCGGGGCTCCTATAGCTACCCAGGAAGGAGGATCTGCAGAAGGTATCTCCCTTTTTTCTCCACAATTCGTCAAAGCAATTGTGAATTGTCGTCGTCTGGTAGAACAACCAGTTGAATTAGTAACGTATGTTCCTCATAATACAGGTGGCGAGCTCGTCGACAAGGATGCTGAAAAAGAAAAAGAGGCGGAGAAGGAGGCTGTCTCGTCAGGTGCCGGTATTGATATATCAAAGCAGGCTGAGGTCACAACAGCAGAGAAAAGCATCCTGGCACCTAGTACTGACGCTCCCAAGGATGCTGAAACCATCGAGGCCTTAAGAGACATGGATGGGCACCATGTAGAGGATGAGGAAGATATTACTGGCGCCAAAGAGACCGACGACGATGACGACGAAACTTTGGCTAGCAGAAAAGCTAGGCAGGAAAAAGAGATGGCTTCGACGAAGGTGGGAGAAGAGGCTCTGGACGTAGTCCCTATCGCAGAATTTGATCCCAAAACCGGGATGATTTTGAAGATCCGGTCCAAATCCATCAGCAGACAGCTTCATTTTGCAAATCCTGATGACTTCCCGGCTTCCCTTTCTGATAAAAGGAAGAGAAAGGAGGCGGCAGAGGAATCTTCTGAAGAGTCGGATGTTCCCCTTATAGACAAAAGGAAGAGGAAGAAGGGAGATCAATCTGACGCTGACAAGGCTAAGATGGAAAGACAGAAGCAGGAGAAGAGGTCGAAGCGTAAATAGGATACTGTTGCTGGTTTTATATTTTGTCTTTAGGTTTTCCACTGGCCAGGAAGTGTAATTGTGAGACTGGCCCTCACTTTTGTTTTCTAGGTTATTTTTCACTTTGTAGACTTGTAGTATATAAAGGAAAGTTTTTCTCTTTTTGCATCATTGTGTACCTGTATTCAAATAAACTTTCCATGTTTAGTCATAGGCCATCTAATTATAACTACAAATCAGTCAAACAACAGAAAGAAAATTTTTGTGTTGCATTGCTGCATTAAAGTTCATGTGTATATGCATATGGCCTCCAATCAAGCGTCAATGTGGCACTTAACTAGGGCTTATTAAAGATTGACTAGCATTATTCGCAGGTTTCCCCCTATTTCTGAATATGGGGGACTAAGAAAATTTCATAGGATAACTGTTCTTGTGGTACCGAATTTCTGGCACCTTTCTCAGTGCTTAATCATAGATTTCTTTATACTCTCCCGACGGTCGCCAAGGTTAGAGTTTGAATTCAGTAATTCAGTCGGTCCCTGTTCCTTTAGCAGGGAAGAAACCCTTTCTCAATGCTCAATCAGAGACGCTTTTATACTCTCTCTCTCTCTCTCTCTCTCTGGAGAGTTAGGGTTCAAGCTCAGCAATTTACTCGCTCCCCGATCCTTCAGCGGGGAAGGAGCTCTTTCTCAGCGCTCAATCGGAGACGCTTTTATACTCTCTCTCTCTCTCTTTGGAGAGTTAGAGTTCGAGCTCAGCAAATCATTTGCTCCCCGATCCTTCAGCAGGGAAGGAGCTCTTTCTCAGCGCTCAATCGGAGACGCTTTTATACTCTCTCTCTCTGGAGAGTTAGAGTTCCGTCAAGGCGGTTCCGATCATGGTACACCGCTATGACTTATGGACATCGGCTTCATGTCCGTTATGCTCTCTCTTGGCTCTAAAGAGTTAGAGCGTTATCAACGATATAATTTACTTTATTGCATCCTCAGAATTTTGACTTGTGATTACATTCCATTCTGATGGAAGGCATTTATGATTATATGTTTCTAAGATTGTTGCATTATTCACGGCGATTTCCATAAAAATAAACAGACAGATAAATAAAGATGCAATAAAGGTAAATGACACACAATATTTTTATAGTGGTTCGGTCGAATCATGACCTACGTCCACTTTATAATTTTTTGCTTCAAGGAATCAAACTATTCTAGGCAAGTCGTGCCTTATACATGGTTTTTAGCAAAGCAAAAGAATAGATTTGAAACTTTCATGTTAAGTATGGCCGTAAATTTGGGCATTCCACACTCTGGGGATTTCCTTTCCATCTATGGTTGCCAGCTTGAAGGTTCCATTATCAAGCTTGCTCAGAATGGAGTACGGTCCTTCCCACTTCGCTCCCATATGAGTTGGGGGTGGAAAGACACGTTTCAGAACCAAGTCTCCGGGTTCCCAGGTTCGGGCTCGAACATTTTTGTTGTAATATCGAGCGACCTGTTGTTTGCATCTCAAGGCACGCAGGTCTGCTTCATCCCTCTTTTCTTCGATCATATCCAGGGACTCAAGGAGCAATTCATTATTGGTCATCGGATCATAATAAGTCACCCGGTGAGAAGGTACCTTTATCTCAACCGGGATGACCGCTTCTGTTCCAAAAGCAAGGGAGAAGGGGGTATGTCATGTTGCCGATTTATATGTTATCCTGTAGGCCCATAATGCCAAGGGCAATTCATCAGCCCACATGGCTCTGGCCCGCTTCAGTCTTCTTTTCAGAATGGACTTAATCACTTTATTTGCCGCTTCGACTTGTCCGTTCAATTGCGGGTGTGCCACAGAGGTGTATAGATTCTCAATGTGGTATTTTTGGCAGAAATTTCTGAACTCAGCGCTATCGAACTGAGTCCCGTTATCCGTTATCACAACCTTTGGAATCCCAAATCGACAGATGATGTTTCTAACGATAAAGTTGATCACTCGTTTGGTTGTGATTGTAGTTAGTGGTTCAGCCTCGACCCACTTAGTGAAATAATCCACGGCCACAATAGCGAACTTTGCTCTGCCCCTTGCTATGGGGAGACTTCCAATGATATCAATCCCCCACATAGCAAAAGGCCATGGGCTCATCATTGTTTTTAACTGATTAGGAGGTGCCCTAGGTATTTTTGAAAATCTCTGGCACGCATCACACCGTCGTGCGTATCTTGCCGCATCCTTGCTTATGGTAGGCCAGAAATAACCATGACGCAACACCTTTTTTGCCAAAGTTTGCCCTCCAGTGTGGTCGCCGTATTCGCCTTCGTGAACCTTCTGTAGCACACGCTTGATGTCATCGTGAGCTATACACCGGAGGAGGGGCATCGAAAATCCTTGTCTGTAAAGAACTCCGCCTTGCAGAACGTATCGGGCGGCTTTACGAATCACTTTACGCCTCTCGCTTTTCTTGGTCGGAAGCGCTCCATTCATCAAGAAATTCTTTAGACGGGTCATCCACGACTCCTTTCTGGTTCTGTCTCTAGCACTGGGTCGATTTCCATCTGATCTATGCTAGGAGACCGAAGCACTTCCACGGGGGTAGCCCGGTCTCTTCAGGACCATCAAAACTAGCCATCTTTGCCAACTTATCTGCCTGCTGATTCTCTGACCGCGGAATATGAGATATGCTGTAGTGATCAAAATCGTTCAGCAACTCTTTCACTTTCTTTAAGTATAAAATCAATCTTGCACTTTTAGCTTGGAATTTTCCAGTAACTTGGTTCACAACTAACTTGGAGTCGCGGAAGATGTTCAGCTTTGTGACCTCTAATTCCTTTGCGATCCTTAATCCGGCTATCAGGGCTTCATATTCGGAATCGTTGTTAGTGGCGTGAAACTCCATCCGGATTGCATAGGATATCAATCGTTTCTCGGGAGTATCAAGCACTACTCCAGCGCCAGATCTTTCGTCATTCCTAGCGCCATCAGTATACAATCTCCAGGCATCAGGGTCGAGAAGTAACTTTGAGGGATCAACTTCTTCATTTGCTATATCCTCCTCCGGGACGGTGAACTCTGCTATGAAGTCGGCTATCACTTGCCCCCGAATTGACCGTCTGGGCTGAAAGTTCAAATCAAATTGACTTAACTCAATATTCCATTTGAGTAATCTTCCAGACGCCTCTGGTCTCTGTAGGACTTGCTTGAGTGGATGATCGATGTATACGGTAATAGGATGCACCTGAAAATAATGTCAAAGCTTTCTAGAGGCGATCAGTAAACTATACGCCAGCTTTTCTATCCTTGGATAATTACGCTGTGCTGCCGTCAATTTTTTGCTCACGTAATATACAAGTCTTTGGACCTTATCTTCTTCTCTTACCAACGCTGAGCTGATCGCATGGGATGACACTGCCAGGTACACGAATAAGTCTTCGTGATCCATTGGCTTAGATAATATCGGAGGTTTCTCCAGGTGCCTTAGTAAGTTCTGAAATGCTTCTACGCAGTCGGGCGTCCATTTGAAGTGGCGTTTTCCCCGCTTTATTAATTCAAAGAATGGGATGCACTTATCCGTAGCCCTAGAGATAAATCTGCTTAGTGTGGCTACTTTTCCTGCAAGGCTTTGCACATCCTTAATTTGCCTGGGTTCCTGAATGTCTCTGATTGCCGTGATCTGGTCTGGATTAATCTCAATCCCACAGGAACTGACGATGAACCCCAAGAATTTTCCGGAGGCAACACCGAATGAACATTTGGTTGGGTTGAGTTTCATTCCGTACTTTCGAAGAATGCCGAACATCTCTGCCAAGTCAGTAGTGTGTTGGGAAGATTGCTTGGACTTAACCAACATATCGTCGACGTATACTTACATTGTTTTCCCGATTTGGTTATAAAACATTCTGTTAACTAAACGTTGATATGTAGAGCCTGCATTCTTCAAGCCAAAGGGCATCACTACATAGCAATATAATCCTAGATCCGTGATAAAACTAGTGTGTTCTTGATCCGGAACATGCATCGGAATCTGGTTATATCCTGAGTAAGCATCCATAAATGAGAGAAGTTCATGACCCGCCGTTGAGTCCACCAACTGGTCAATCCGAGGCAACGGGAAACTATCTTTTGGGCAGGCTTTGTTCAAATTCGAGAAGTCGATACACGTTCGCCACTTCCCGTTGGCCTTCTTTACTAGGACTGGATTTGAAATCCAGTCCGGGTAGGTCGAGTCTCTGATAAATCCATTACTCTTTAGCTTTCCAACCTCTTCTTTCAAGGCAGCGGACCTCTCTGGGCCCAACATTCGCCTTTTTTGCTTTACAGGAGGATGTTTAGGGTTAATGCTTAATGAATGGCTCATGGTTGATGTGGATATCCCGCACATGTCCGCGTGGGTCCAAGCAAATACATCCAAGTTGTTTTTTAAGAAATCCGTCAATTCTTTAGCGAGATTCGGATTTAACTGGGATCCAATCTTAAGGACCTTCTCCGGGTCTCTATCATCGATTGGTACATCCACAGTTGTCTCGTTGGGAGTCGCGATTCTGCCCCCAGGTTCTTGATCCTCTCTGGGATCTATATCCTCGGGCAACTCTCTGGGCGACTCTCCAACGGTTATCCTCTTTAGTTACTATAAGGTCTCCGCCCTTGTAGGGGGAGAATCGCCCTTGGTTTCTATGTCCCTCCATTGCGAAGTAACTTTAGTTCGGCAACATAACATGCTTGTGTGGCAACCTGATCTCCTCTGACAATACCAATGCCAGCTTCTGTGGGGAATTTCAATAATAAGCACCAGGGGGCTATACAGGCTCTAAACTTTGCGAGGGCCGGTCGGCCCAAGAAGGCATTGTAAGGTGACTCAACATCCAAAACCATGAAGGGAAGGATTCTCACTCTCTGGCGTTCTCCTTCCCCAAGCGTAACCGGTAACTCTACATAACCCATTGGAGCGGTGGATGCTCCGTTAAATCCACGGATCCATCCTTGACAGGGCTTCAAGTCCTTTATTTCGAGGTTCATCTGGTCGAATGTCTTTTTGAAAAGAATGTTGACGGAACTCCCGTTGTCCACTAAAACCTTATGAACAGTGGCTGGTCCAATAGGTACTGTAATTACAAATGGGTCTTCAGTCGGAGCGTGGACTCCAATGCTCTCTCGTTCTCGGAAAACGACATCGTCGGTCATCATCTTTTGTTGCTTCACCGGGATATTGTCCTCGGGGTTGCTACACTCCCCTACCTCGAGGTGTTGCTTGGCTGCATTGACATATTGATCCAATGCCTTGGAACTATGCCCGGCGAGATAAAGTCCTCCGATTACGGTATTGATAACGATATTCTTTCCCTTTTGCTGGGCAGTCGGCCTGGCAGCAAGTTGATTCTGGTTCTGATTTGGGGCATGTACTGCTTGCCCCCTATCTCTGGGCGTTACTCTGTATTCATCTAATTTTCCTTCTCGAAGAAGCCTTTCGACTACATCTCTTAGGTGACGGCATTCATTTGTCGAATGGCCGTGAATCTGATGCAAGAGACAAAACTTCCCCGTTTCACGTTCTTTCTCCGTCGACTCCCTGGGCGGTGGCCTCTTATTCTGGAGGACGTCGTACGAATCCATGAAGATATTTTCCAGAGTATCATTTATTGGCGTATAACTTTCAAAGGCTCTGGGACGAGTCCTTCTCTGGGAGTCATTCCCTCGGTTCCTCTTCCGGTTGTTGCCATTACTATTATTATCATTGTTCCCTGACTGACGACCACCCTGATTCCGATTTCCAACATTAACTTTGACCTTCCCCGAGCTGTCTCCTGTTTGCTTAATGGCGACATTGCTCTGGATTTCCTCCTTATCGGCCATTTTTGCCCTTCGGTTAGCATATACTTCTTCCCGGCACAAGTGTACGTTGGCTTTTTCGTAGAATAATTCTCTAGTATGGGGTGGCTTGCCTGTCAAGTATCTCCCAAATTCAGTGTCTTTATCTACTCCATCTATCAGAGCTGCGACAACGGTTGGCTCATGGGGATCTTTAACTTTAGTAGCAGCCAAATTGAAACGGTCTAGGTACACCCTCAAACTCTCGCCTGGTCGCTGCTTGACAAGGAACAAATCGATCACACTCTTTGTCTTTTGTGCATAGATGTGGAATTGTTCTACGAACTTTTCACTCAACTCCCTGAAGCTAGAGATCGATCTTGCTGGCAAGCGAGTAAACCATAACAATGCTACATCCTCCAAGAATATGGGAAATGCTTTGCACTTGACAGTGTCAGAAGCTGCAGCGGCGGTCATTGACCAAGAATATCTCATCAGATGCTGGACGGGATCAGACCTACCCGCATATCGGTTCATCTGTGGCATGCTGAAACGCCTCGGGAAAGTCGCATCCAAAATATCATCAGTGAAAGGGGTGTGACTGCGGTCAATTCCCCAATCTTCATTCCGTTGTCCCCGGCTATCTGCCAGAATTTGATGAATCATGGCTGCAACATTTGCACTGGTCAGCGGAGGTTCAGGGTCAGTGCTTCTGGCTCGGCGGGGTTCTCTAGTCTCTCTTCCGGGAGCAGTCACAAAATCCGGGGCTCGGATAGGGCTTCGTTGCCCCCTGTTATCATGAGCATGTGCGCGGCGATGGGGCTGAGGCAGTCTGTTCTGTACAGGACTGTCCACACCTCGAGCTCTGGGAGTTGCGGCGTGATCGTTCACATTACGGTTTGAAGGCCCCGCCTCCAGTGCTTCTTCTTCCCGTGATGGCAAGGTTCCAAACCGAAGCTGCTCTATGTTTTCGGCTCTCTCATATGGTCGCTGCGGAGGTCTCGGCGAATCTTCTGACGAAGAAGAATATCCTGGAGTGAGCGGACGAGCTGGTGACGTCCTTTGCCTTGCGAGTTCATCAAGCCTTCTGTCCATAGCAGTCAAATTTTGTCGCAGGACGGAGCTTTCCTGCCTTTGGGCAGCCAATTCATCAAACAATCTCTCCCACATTTCGGAAAAGCGAGAGAGATCCCCCTCAGTAACGGGAGCAGCAGGGTCATATTGGTCATCATCACTTTCTCTTATGCGCAAAGAGCTTGAGCCAGGTCGAGCGGAGGGGCCAGGACGGTAGGAGCGAGCCATAGGCTCCTTTCCAGGTCGAGTTGTAGTCCGGTCATCAATTCGGATCGCTGTGGATCGAGGATGATGGCTCGCAACGCCCCCCTGGGATCGGTTCGTGGTCACGGTGCACGGAGGATTCGAGGCGTTATCTCGGGATCGAGTAACAACCGCTTCAGCAGTCCGGATCGCCTTGTTCTCGTCGACTCGGAGCGTGGCGTCTTCATCGGATCGGTTCGCCACCTGCGCTCTGCGATCCAAAGTTCTTTCATTGCCTAGCTCGTGCACACTTTCTTCAACTGCTTCATTTGCGGTTTCATTAGTTCGTGAAGCTCGTACTTCCTTAGATCTCTTTCCAGCCATGATATCCGAATCGCTAGAATCTTCAAAGAACTGAATAGTGAAACTTTAGGACTGTTCTCTCAGTGAAAGCACCAAAATGTTAGATCAAAATTTGGATCTAACACCCAAATTGTTCTGAATCTTATAGAGTTTTAACTGAAGAATGAAGAAAAAGAAAATAACACACAGAATTTATAGTGGTTCGGCGTTAATGAGCCTACGTCCACTTTATATGTTATTGATTATACTTCGAATGCTAGTACAATCAATGGTTTCTCTCTAGCTCACTTTTACAATTGTGATTTCTCTCAGTAATCTAGCAATAAAACTGATAAGGAATGGTAATATGACAATAATGGCGGAATCAGTTCTCAATATTGCCAAAAGGATCCCAAAAAATGCCAACCTCCGGGCTATTTATAGCTGATTTTGTCAGGCGGGTCGTGGTAATACGTGGCACGAATCCCGAGAAAATCGGATCGCATCGCTACCGTTGAAGAAATAGTCAAATTAGCCATTGTAGACAGGCGTCGCGATCCCCTTGAAAATCGGATCAAGCAAACGGGGAGAATCAGTCAAAGTGACGGTTAGGGACACGTGTCGCTGGATCCGTGCGTCTCGGATCGCTGAAGACTAGCTCGTGTTTGAACGGGTCAGAGGTTTCGCCGTGCATCAGTGGATCGGATCAGTCTATACAGGGCAATAATGCATGTACGGATCGAATCGCATAGAGGTGTCGTTTCGCTGATGAAATGGGGTGCGATCCGTGGAGGCGCGATCCGATAAGGGGCGATCCGATGAGGGGCGAGTCAATGGTGCGATCCGTTCCTTCATGTACTTAGGGGATGTGGTTTCATACTTTTCTTCTTGTGAATGAACCTAGGTGGCTTGGTCAAAAAGCTAGCCAACAGTAAGCTTTTACATTATTAACCAATTCTCCTTCTGTTTGATTAAATACACGGTAAAGAAAGTATAGAGAACATATCTTTTGTATTAAATCAAAGTTAAACATATCATTGTAGGTAAACAGATAATTAATAATAGTCCCCATAAGTCATACCTTTTTAATATTAACAATGTACTGTTTTAATATTATTTACCATGTATCTTTTTTTTATACAAAACCAAATAAAAAGTTCCAAATAGGTAACATATACACTTTTCCCTGGAATTATTTGATTTAAATTAACATACTTTTGATTTTTTACAACAGCAAGCCTTTTATTATCATGTTTATTTATTAGTATTAATGCTTTTTAATGGAAACAACACTTGAATGCACCATCATTTGAATGTTGTCATTTTTTATCGTATAATGAGTTCTTTTGAGTATGGTAATAACCAAGCGACTATTATCATTATCAGTTTCGTCTAAAGAATACATGTAAGCTTTTGTTACAAAGATACGGAATGTTATAAAGGGGAGATCAAAAACCATGGTTTAAACTCCAATATTTCTAACTTCAGTATTTTAGTTTCACAATAACTGTCCTTCTGACGGGCCTTCATCTGGATAGAGGATGCACATATTGTTCTAGAAGTGATCTAACAATAAACTGAAACATACATGACCTTGTGCAAGATATACAGAGAACAAAAAATACTTCAATTGCCAAAATTTGCAAGTTCTCGTGCCTTGAAATAAATTGATTAAAAATAATAATATCATGGGAACTCATAGCATCTATTTACTCGAGATGTTGTAAAAGATTTTGAAATGAGAAAGTACATAAAGCTTCCTCTCCTTGACTACACCAACGTACTAAGCCATTTAAGCTCACCGTCAATCATTTTTTCCTAATTGAGTCTCTTAATGTGATATACATGACATAGACCCAAAAAGCGTAGTGTGAATCCTTATGAGTTGATAAAATTATAAGTATGAAACAAATAAATCAAGCATATTCAGTTGCCTTAAATAAGGTGAATCCAAGAATTACTAAAGGGTCAGCAGGAACCAAGCGAAAGGAACGATGAAAGCATATAGTGAATATTAGTGCATAACTAAATATTGGGTGTAGCATCATGGCTCTTCTTTGCACATCATCTTCATGCTCGTGTCAAAATAGCAAGGTATATAATCTATGTACCCCTCAACCAACATGAAATTATGTTACCTACGTATAAAACTATCATTATTACTCACATAAATTTCTAAACTACTGCCAACTTCATCATTTCCAACTAATTCATTTTAGTAATCTTGTTCTAGGTCTGATGACTCGTTGGAAAAACATAGATGCCTGCAAGTAAAGGCTACTGTCCACGAAAAATTCTGATGACTCGTTGGGAAATCGATATGTTCTAAAAGTTATGCAGAAATATTCATTTTCTAAAAGTTTATTGTTTTTTATTGGAATGGAAAATTAAAAATTGTAAACTCTTGACATTGAATGAAAATGAAAAAAAGAAGCAAAAACAGAACATACCCAAATTTGGTCCAAAGGCAATGAAGGGGTAACATCAAAGATTCAAGTGAAAACATTGAACCAAGTTATTGAGGATGAATGGCAACATAGTGTGAGGCGGATTGGCTTGAAGTGTCATGTGGTAAAGTAACCATCAACAATAATCCACAAAGAAGAAATATACAAAACCGAGGAAAACATTAATAAGTGAATCAAAATAACATAAACAACAGCGGATAAATTGGGAGAAAAAGTAGTTGTACCTATCGCAGGGTGAAGGATGAGGGTAGCCAAGGCAAAGGGAGAACGTCATCGGCGGTGCGTCTGGGACATAGCGTCGGTTGAAGGTAGAGAACGGTAGCCACCAGAATCAGGGCAGAAGGGAAGACCGGATCCCGCAGACGGCTAGGTAAATCGAAACAGGAAGGGCTGGTAGCTGCGGCGTAGGCAGTGAGAAGGGGAGGGAATCGATTTTCAGGTTCAATTTGGAAGGGGATGGGAGCGATTTGTGGGTAAAAGAGATCTATGGGTAAAAAGTAAAAACAGAACAGAAGTGGAGCGGTTGATGTTGTATACGGTAGCCGACAACGTGTAAACGGAAGAAGACGAACGATTGACAGAAATGCGTGACGAAATTGCGGCCAAACGATTGGATGCATAGGACAAATGGCATCATCGTGTATTTTTGGAAAAAAGTGGAACCAAAAAGACTTTGACGAAAGATTGTGCTTTCATATAATATAATAGATTAGCAACCAAAGCCTCTAATTAACCCTAATTAAGCATAAACTAGAGTTAGAAGACATAGTAGAATGAAATCAATACCTTGGAAGCGAAATTGGAGGCTTGGAATCGGAGCAGCAAGGAGAGGCGAGGGGTAGGGTTTAGGAAAGTTTTTGGGGGAAAAAATAGAATGAGGAAGAGGATGGTTCGGTCGTTATATTTCTGCAAATCAAGCAACGGTTTGCGACGGCTAGCGACAACCGCTTTTTTAGCCGTCGCAAACCGTTGCCCCACCCCGTCGCAATTTAAGCTGCCTTTTGTAGTGATGATTTTGCTGACTCGAGTCAAAATGAAATTTGTGCACTTCTAGATTGAATTCAAGAGATTGTTTGTACTTTCTTTTTTTCTCTGTCAGGTTAGAAGAAACATGTTTATAATATTGAAGTCTCCATCATACATATATTTGATCCCATCCTCTACTATAAAGTTATGCATAAAGAGGTTAGAATTTGCTTGTTGAATCTCTAGTGTTGAGAAATCTAGAATCTTCAATGTTTGATTACTGCTTTTAATCTATTAATTGCTAAAAGCGCAATATTCAAGTTTTTTTTAGACAAATCAGATATAGACATTAAATTTGTACAGTGGTGTAGTATCTTCATACTATAGTGAAATCTAACATGCTCCAGTCCTAAAGGTAATCAAATGAATGCATACAATGTATTTTTATCTTTTGAAAAACATGTACACGACAAATTTTCATGAAAAAGGCTATGTTGCAAAAATTACATATATGAACAAGGTGACTTATAAAACATAATAATAGCCATACTCAGTAAACTTATTTTATAATACCGACCCCTCACTCCAACAGTTGACATTTCTGTAAAAATATATAGTATGATACCAACCATTAACGTAGGTATAATTACATGATATATCTATTTCTATATTAGAAAACAAAATAGACAAACTGCTAACGTGGAACGTTTGTTTTCTTTCAAAGCGTACGTGGCAAGCGGCTGTGCAAGACTGTCGATCCTTCGCAATTCCTATCACTACTACCCCATCCTTATACGCTATCAGCAGTTCGTTTGGGAATTTTTTTTTAAAACGGCCCTCAGTTGTGATCCCCCAAATCGAATCACTTTACTCCGCTTAGATTACTGTCAGTACGGGGAGGAGAACCATACCTTCTGTCCCAAATTCAGTTTTATCATATCGGCGAAGCTCCCTTGCAAATTGAATTGCACTCAATAGTTTACCCTAGAATTACTTACCATTCAGCAATCGCCAATTATTTATCCCTTTCCATCTCTTCGTCATCTTCGATGTGCCTACTTTTGGCGAAAATAGGCGGCGTTTCCCACAAGAAAGGCAAGGCTAAATAATTATTATGTATTAAATCAGCCTATCTCAAATCTTTAATCTAATGTCGTTCTGTGATAATGGTGGCAAATATCGAATCTATTTTACATAATTTTGATACTGTTGCTGTCTACTTTGATGGCATTCATTCAAAACTGAATTTTGCATTAAAACTTTGTGTTGATTTCCATAGTTTAGGATAGAATTATCTCCTTCCAATTGCCATGGAACATTTCTTCAACATGTTTTTCAAACAATGCTTTCATGTAAGTTTCCATTAATGATAGTCCTTGAATTCTGTAAACCATTGTAGACTTGATTACATAATGCATTTAAAACTAATTTTCATTTCTTTGTTACTAATACAAACGGCTATATATTAGTTTCTTTTCCATTTGAGCATTTGATTAATGCGGAAAGCAGTCCCACGGTGAGATAAATTTTATAGTGGTTGCAATATCATTCATTATTGAAGGAAGCTCCTAAGCCATTTACTTACAGGGGCCATATATAATTCATCATCACAGGTAGCACTTCTCCCTCGATGTAGTGGAGCATACCATACTCCAGTGGTACATGTTTTTGGCCTGAATCTTACTTATGATTGCAGATTTAAATTGGGTTCCAAGTATAGGTGGTATGAAATCCCCTTCAACTGCTTTTGCTCTCTTCTATAATCTATTAATCTACTACTTAAATTGTAAAATAGGATCTTTTCACTGTTTATGCGGACATCTCCCAGCATCTGAATTCAAAAATACAAAGCATGCATGAATACCCAATTCTTTTTAACAAAATACAGACCGCAAACCACGTCCTCCAGAAAACCAGTTAACGTTCTCTTCCTTTCTTCTCTCCTGAATTTCTTAAATGACATATGCTCCCAAACGCTCAAACAATAATTTTGTCACTCCTTCTAAATTCACATTTTCCACGCTTTTTTATGCCAGCCTGAGCAAACAAAATTGAATGGATTGTTAATTTCAGGCTAAATTATCCCAACTCCCTTTAAAGAGGTCATTCAGATTGATTATGCAGGTGCTTTATTTGGGTTCTAGCACAATTTTTTAGTGAATTGAACAACCAAGAATCATCGGCACGAGAATCGAGACTGATGGAGGTGAAACCGAAGGCGAAGTTTGGAGTGGCAATGGCGATTTAGGAGGACAAAGGATGAACCAAACTGGTTACAGCCACTGGAAAAGGCGGAAAGCCCTAATTCTAGGCAGAAATGTCTTACTGTGGATTGTTAGTGTTGGCTAGCTTTCTGACCAAGCCACCAAGGTCTACACACACGAAGAAAATGTGGAACTTCACTCCTCTAGCCGTCGAAGACCCGATCGGATCGCCCTACCTCACCACAATCGCGATCGCCCCATGTCTCGCGATCCAATTCATCCAACACTAGCTCGATCCGATCGAATTCCAGAAGCCAGAAAATGAAGACCACGACCTGTTCAACCACGATCTGAAATGTATGGATCTCGCGACACCTGTCCACAATGGCTAATTTGACAATTTCTTCATCAAGATACGAACCAGTACGAGATCCTCGGGATGTGTGCCACGTATGACCGCGATTCGTCTGAAGAAATCAACTATAAATAGCCCAGAACTTGGCATTTTTATGGATCTTTTTGCAATTGAGAGATCTGACTCCACCATTATCATATCTGCATTATTTCTACTTAGAGTTATCCTGAAATTATTGAGAGAATCATTATTGTAAGAGTGAGATCGAGTGAAATTATTGATTGTACTTGTATTGAGCTTATAATCAACTACATATAAAGTGGACGTAGGCTCGTTAACGCCGAACCACTATAAATCTCGTGTGTTTTTCTGCTTTTTTCTTCATATTTTAGTTATAATTCTTCATACATCAGAACAATTCGAGTGTTAGACCCAATTTTGGATCTAACATTTTGGTGATTTCACTCAAAACGGAATTTTTAGTACACTGGATTGTTGTTCTGTTGTTTGGATACTCAAGTCTGAAGAAAACAGTCCACAACTCCACTGTTTCAGATTTTAAAGATTCCAGCGAAATTCAGATATCATGGCTGGAAAGAAGTCTAAGGAAGTACGAGCTTCGCAGGCGAACGAAGCTGAAAATGAAGCAATTGAAGAAAGTGTGCACGAGCAGCCCGAGGAGGAGGTCACGGATCGCCGAGAGGAGGGGGCGAACCGATCCGTTGAGGGGATCGTGATCCAACCAGCTGAAGGAGTTGCCACACGTTCCCATGAGCTCGTCGCGAACCGTCCCCATAACACTTCTGCGATCCGACCCCGGAGGGCGCTCCGAGCCATCGAGGTAAGGATCCTGCGATCCAAAAAGACAAGCAGACTACGACCTGACCCGGAAAGGAGGTTATGGCTCGATACTCCTGTGCTGGCACATCTGCTCGACCTGACACAAGCTCTTTACGTATAAGAGAGAATGTTGGCGACCAATTTGACCCTTCTGCCCCGGCTACTGAAGGGGATCTCTCTCGCATTATTGACATGTGGGAGAGATTATTTGACGAATTAGCTACTCAGCGGCAAGAGAGTTCAGTATTGCGACATAATCTGACTGCTATGGACATGCGAATTGACGACCTCATAAGGTAGAGGGTTTCCTCACTAACCCATCTTCCTTCCCCAGAACACACATCCTCGTCTGAGGAGCCCCAGAGAAACCGACGTTGGCCTCCGTTAGAAAGAGCTGAGAACATAGAGCAACTTCGATCTCGGGAAGAAGAAGTGCTTAACCAGGGAACTAGCAATCGTAACTTGAATGAACCTGCTTTACCGCTGAGGAATAGAAATGTGGTTGACCCTGCTCAGAGTCGACCCAATCCCCCCGCTCGTCGCTTAGTTGACCTCGGCAACAGGGGGCAAGGAAGCTCCGCCCGAATCCCAGACTTTGTAGCTGCACGTCAAAGAAATGCTGAAGAAGCCCATCGGGCAAGAAGTGTCGATCCTGAGTCCACCTTGACCTGGGCAGATGTTGAAGCAATGATCAGGGAAAACATGATAGCTAGCCGAGGGTACAGGGATGAAGATTGGGGCATAGATCATAGTCATACGCCTTTTACCGATGATATATTGGAGGTCACATTCCTGAGACGTTTTAATATGCCGACAATGAATCGCTATGCAGGCAAATCTGACCCAATCCAGCATCTGATGCGATATTCATGGTCCATGAATGCCGCCGCAGCTACATATGAGATAAAGTGTAAGGCATTCCCTATATTTCTGGAAGATACGGCATTAGTGTGGTTTACCCGCTTGCCAGCCCGGTCGATATCCAATTTTAGGGAATTGAGTGAGAAGTTCGTGAACCAATTCCTCCTTCACGCTCAGAGATCTAAGAATGTGATCGAGCTGTCTTTTATTAAGCAACGACCGGATGAAAGCTTAAGGTCATACTTGGATCATTTTAACTTAGCAGTCACAGAAGTTAAAGATCCACATGAGCAAACTGTGTTGATGGCCTTAATTGACGGTGTCGATAAGGGTACCGAGTTTGGAAGATATCTGGCTGGCAAACCACCTCCGACCAGAGAAATATTTTATGAAAAAGCTAATGTCCGTTTACGACAGGAAGAGATATATGCTAATCAAAAAGGAAGGCTAATGATAAGGAAGTTATCCAGAGCAATGTGGCCATCAAGCAGACAGGAGATAGCTCAGGAAAGGTTGAAGTCAATGTTGGGAATAGAAATCAAGGAAATGATCGCCAACCGGGGAACAATAATGCAATAATCGGAAGAGAACCCGAGGAAATGATTCTCAGAGAAGATCTCGACCCAGGTCATTTGAGAGTTTTACACCGTTAAATGATACATTGGAGAATATCTTCTTGGATACCTATAATGTCCTTCCATACAAAAGGCCTCCCCCGAGAGAGTCGACGGACAAAGAGCGCGAAACCGGAAAGTTCTGTCTATTTCACCAAATCCATGGTCATTTCACAAATGAATGCCGTTATCTGAGAGACTTGGTCGAGAGGCTACTCCGAGAAGGAAAACTCGATGAGTACAGGGTCACACCCAGAGACAGGGGGCAAGCCACATCTGCCCCAAACCAAAATAAAAACCAGAATCAGAATCAGAGCCAGCCTACTCCCTGGCTGACTGCTCAGCAAAAAGGGAAGAACATCGTCATTAACACCATAGTAGGAGGACTTCATCTGGCCGAGCATAGCTTTAGGGCAATGGACCAGTATGTCAATGCAGCTAAACAACCCCTCATGGTAGGAGAAGGCAGTAACCCTGAGGACATTGCTCCAGTCAAACAACAGAAGACAATGACTGATGACATCATCTTTCACGACAGAGATAGCATTGGCGTTCACTCCCCAACCGAAGATCCGCTAGTAATCACAGCCGCAATCGGTCCGGCCATAGTCCATAAAGTTCTGGTAGATAACGAAAGCTCGGTCAACATTTTGTTCATGAAAACATTTGACCAAATGAAACTTGAGCCGAAGGATTTAAAACCATGCAAAGGGTGGATAAGTGGATTTAATGGACCCTCAACTGCTCCAATGGATATGTCGAGTTGTCGGTAACCCTTGGGGAAGGGGAGCGCCAGAGCGTAAGAATCCTTCATTTTGTGGTTCTGCATGTCGAATCCCCATACAACGCATTTCTAGGCCGACCGGCCCTAGCAAAATTCAGAGCTTGTATAGCCCCTTGGTGTTTATTAATGAAGTTCCCGACTGAAGCTGGTATAGGTACAATAAGAGGAGATCAAGTCGTGGCCCGAGCATGCTACATTGCAGAGTTGAAGATGCTCCGCAAAGGAAAAGATGTAGAGACCAAAGGCGCTTCCTCCCCAGCAAGGGAGGAAACGTTATAGCAACTAAAGAAAATAACTATGGGAGAGTCGCCCAGAGAACTGCCCGAGGACATAGATCCCAGAGAGGATGAAGAGCTTGGGGGCAGAATGGCGACTCCCAATGAAACAATTGTGGATATTCCAATCGATGATGGAGACCCAGAGAAGGTCCTGAAGATCAGATCCCAGTTAGACCCTATTCGAGCCGGAGAGCTAACGGATTTCTTGAAAGCCAATTTAGATGTATTCGACTGGACCCACTCGGATATGTGTGGGATATCCCCTTCAATCATAAGTCATTCGCTAAGCATCAACCTGAAGCATCCTCCTGTCAAACAGAAAAGACGAATGCTTGGCCCGGAGAGGTCAGCTACTTTGAAAAAGGAAGTTGAGAAATTGAGAAGTAATGGGTTCATTAGAGACTCAACAATCCAGATTGGATTTCCAACCCGGTCTTGGTTAAAAAGGACAATGGAATGTGGCGCACCTGTATTGACTTCTCGGACCCGAATAAAGCTTGCCCAAAGGACAGTTTTCCGTTGCCAACAATTGACCAGCTGGTGGATTCGACAGCTGGCCATGAACTTCTCTCTTTCATGGATGCTTATTCAGGGTACAATCAAATCCCTATGCACGTCCCAGACCAAGAGCACACAAGCTTCATTACAGATTTGGGATTGTATTGCTATGTAGTGATGCCTTTTGGTTTGAAGAACGCCGGTGCTACATATCAGCGATTGGTCAATAGCATGTTTTACAACCAGATTGGGAAGACGATGGAGGTGTATGTTGATGACATGTTAGTGAAGTCTAAACAATCATCTGACCATACTGTCGATTTAGCAGAAATGTTTGAAATTCTCCGAAAGTATGGAATGAAATTGAACCCTTTGAAATGTTCATTTGGGGTAGCATCGGGAATTTTTTTAGGATTTATCGTCAATTCGCGTGGGATCGAGATTAATCCAGACCAGATCGCAGCAATCCGGAATATTCAGAAACCTAGACAGATTAAAGATGTGCAAAGCCTCGCAGGGAAAGTAGCGGCATTGAGTAGATTTATCTCCAAAGCTATAGATAAATGTATCCCGTTCTTCGAATTAATAAAGCGAAGAAAGCGCAACTTCGAATGGACCCCTGATTGTGTTGAAGCATTCCAGAATCTCTTGAATCATTTAGAAAAACCCCCGATTTTGTCTAAACCCGTAGATCATGAAGAATTATTCATATATTTAGCAGTGTCATCCAATGCGCTCAGTTCGGCTTTAGTTAGAGAAGAAAATAAGGTGCAAAGACCAGTATATTATGTGAGTAAGAAGTTGGCGGCAGCTGAACGAAATTATCCAAGGATAGAAAAGCTTGCGTACAGTTTGTTGATTGCATCAAGGAAGCTTCACCACTATTTTCAAGCTCACCCGATTACTATATACACTGATCACCCGTTAAAACAAGCTCTTCAAAGGCCAGAGGCTTCGGGAAGATTACTTAAGTGGAACATTGAACTAAGTCAGTTCGATTTGAATTTTCAACCCTGGCGATCAATAAGGGGGCAAGCGCTGGTGGACTTCATAGCAGAGTTTACCATCCCAGAAGATGACACAATAAGCAAAGAAGTCGATTCGCCGAGGCTACTCCTCGATCCCAGTGCCTGGAAGTTGTTCACTGACGGAGCAAAGAACGATAGACGATCTGGTGCCGGAGTGGTGCTCGAAACTCCAGAAAAACGGCCGATATACTATGCTCTCAGATTGGAGTTCCGCGCCACTAACAACGAATTAGAGTACGAAGCCCTAGTTGCTGGTTTGAAACTAGCAAAGGAGTTGAAGATTGCGAAGTTAGACATCTTCTGTGACTCCAAAATAGTTGTGAACCAGGTCATAGGAAAATTCTAGGCCAAAAGTCCTAGGCTGATATCATATTTAGAAAAAGTGAAAAAATTGCTGGATGGTTTTGACCATCACACCATATCCCACATTCCTCGAGCAGAGAACCAAAAAGCAGATAAGTTGGCGAAAATGGCCAGTTCTAACAGCCCGGAAAATACAGTACTGGTCCCGATGGAAGTCTTACAGTCACCTGGTATAGATCAGATGGAAGTTGATCCGGTACTAGATGTTGAACCTGAAGGTGAGTCGTGGATGACTGCTTTGAAGAATTTCCTAATGTATGGAACACTCCCTGCGAAGAAAAGTGAGAGGCGTGCAATAATTCGGAAGGCCTCTTGGTATGTGTTGCAAGGGGGAGTCTTGTATAGACAAGGATTTTCAATGCCCCTCCTCCGGTGTATTGCCCACAGCGATATTCAGCGCGTATTGCAAGAAGTACATGAAGGCGAATGTGGAGATCACAAGGGAGGCCAAACATTGGCAAAGAAAATAATACGATATGGTTATTTCTGGACAACCGTAAAGAAGGATGCGGCCAAATACGCGCGACGTTGTGACGCCTGCCAGAGATTTTCTAAGATCCATAAGGCCCCATCAAGCCAGCTGAAGATGGTGACGAGTCCGTGTCCCTTCGATATGTGGGGAATTGATATCATTGGAAGCCTCCCCATAGCAAAGGGCGGAGCAAAGTTCGCTATCGTAGCCGTGGATTATTTTACCAAATGGGTAGAAGCAGAGCCATTAACCACAATAACAACCAAACGAGTAATCAGCTTCGTTGTTAGAAACATTATATGCCGATTTGGAATCCCAAGAATCGTCATAACGGATAATGGAACTCAGTTTGACAACACCAAGTTCAGAGATTTTTGCCGGAAATACCACATCGAGAAAAGAAACACCTCCGTGGCATATCCGCAAGCGAACAGCCAAGTGGAGGCGGCAAATAAAGTGATCAAATCTATCCTGAAGAAGAGATTGAAGCGTGCCAAGGCCATGTGGGTCGATGAATTGCCCTTGGCGCTATGGGCTTATAGAACGACCTATAAATCGACAACGGGCCATACACCATTTTCTCTCGCCTTTGGAACTGAAGCGGTCATCCCGGTCGAGTTAGAAGTACCTTCTCACCGAGTCACCTATTACGACCCGATGACCAACAATGAGTTGCTCCTTGAATCCTTGGACATGATCGAAGAGAAGAGGGACGAAGCCGATTTACATGCCTTAAGACATAAGTAGCGGGTAGCTCAATATTACAACAAGAAAGTCCGAGCACGAACCTTTGAACTCGGAAACTTGGTTCTAAAACGTGTCTTCCATACTCATAGCATATGGGTCCGAAATGGGAAGGACCATATTCCATCCTGCGAAGACTTGATAATGGAACCTTCAAGCTAGCAACCATAGATGGAGACGAAATCCCCAGAGTGTGGAACGCCCAGCATTTGCGGCCTTACCTGACATGAAATCGTCAGTTTCATTGTTTTGTTTTTAGGACCATGTAAAAAGGCACGACTTGCCTAGAATAGTCTGGTTATTTGAACAAAAGATTATAAAGTGGACGTAGGTCATGATTCGACCGAACCACTATAAAATATCGTGTGTCATTTACCTTTACTGCACCATTACCTATTTGCTTTGTCTTGATTAATATAAATTATTGTTGTTTTTTAAAGTTTGTCACAGATTATGCAGCAATATTGGAATACTCAATGCACTGTGCCACAAGGTGAAAGAGGAACCATAATTGAGGACCACAAGGTGCGGCAAAGTAAATCATCCCATGATCAAACTCTAACTCCCCTGAATCAGGAGAGAGTATAAAGGACGCGAAGATGATGTCCGCAAGGCGTGAAGGTGCACCATGATAAAACCACCTTGCCACCACTCTAACCCGCTGAAGGATCGATAGAGTATAAAGGCGCCAAAGATTTAGCGCCCCCAGAATTTCTGCCCCGTTGAAGGATCGGAGAGCAGACCTGGAACGAGATCGAACTCTAACCTGCTGAGGGATCGGGAGAGTATAAAATTGTTAGAAATTTAGCGCTAAAAGAATCCTTCCCCCCCCCCCCACCTTTCATAATGGGGGGCAACACACATGACTCTAATCAATCATTAATAAGCCCTGGCCAGGCATCATATTAAATGATTGATTGGGGGCATGTACACACACATCACATCTCTGCACCGAAACTTTAAAATTTTTCTAATGCGATTCATGATTTAATTTTCGATTAATTATGGTTTAAATATTTGTGGCTAATGCGATAAATTAAAATTGCAGGTTCGTAGGTTTAGTTCCCTTTTTTTATATGACTAATCTGTCTTGAAGGGAATGTAACACCCCACCTCTGCTAGGGTCACTCACAAAGGGAATGCACTAGGTTTGGTGAAGCATTATCGAGGTAAACATGCACAGAAATATTACAAGACAGAACATATATAAAACAACGGAAGTAAAACAAATTTCATTACCTTATGAAATAAGGTCTAAATCCTTTTACATCAGAATACATCAAAACCTGTCTTGCAATAGTAAAGAAGCATAAAACCTTTTCACAAATTATTCCCCAAAATAAAGCGGTGAAGTAGCCATAGCCAAGAGAAAAACAAGATATACATGATGACCTTCAAGCATAAGAGGTCCGAACTAAACAACAGCATTTCCTCCCTGAAAACCTGGGGGGTGGGGGAAGCGAAAGACAAAGAGGCGAAAGAAAACGGGGTCAGTCATAAAGACTGGTAAGTCCTATCTACTTCTAGCATAAAAACAGGTAAAGGTAACATGATATGTATAAACTAAAAGTAAACATAAGGATGATGACAAGATAGATAAGCTAGACCAAGATAACAGGATGAACTACTGTATCAAGATAAACTAAGGTATCATGATAAACTACGGTGTCAAGATAAATCAAGGTATCACATCGTTAGGTTTCTATCAGGTCTAATATTCCCAAGATATCTATCATGAATATTTGCTCTGCCCTTCTCGTACTAGTGTCCCAACCTGCGTCATGTGTTAACTATGAATGTCCCTTGCCCAATGTCATGTGATTGTCCATGTCATCCTAATATATATAGCATATGTAGGTTTTCCCAACTGTATTTAACTCCATCTAATTACCGTGTTTAGATTAGTTAAGTGTGGATTAGCTTAACCCCATCCCCTAACTGTATTTTACGGTTAAGTGTCCTTAAGAAATCAAGTCCGGTTTCACTTAACTTACCCATTCATGTCATATCGGTTAAGGGTCATTAGTCAGATTTACTTAACCTTATCATGTGGCATTAATTGAATTAATGCACCCTCAACCTCTCACATTAGACGTTGTTGTGGTTACTGGTTACGCCCGGCAGATTTACACCACAACTTAGTCTAACCTCGGGTTTCAAGCACGATATGACCAACTACCCACATTGGGTCCTATTGTTTGTAGCTACTGGATTTGCCGGGCGGGTCCGGGCAGATTTATGCTACAAACTCAACCCAACCTCGAGTTGGCCATTTCCATGTTTTTCTACGCGTCATGTTCATGTCAAGTTTATCTTAAACATGTTTTCATGTATAATCTATGCCAATATTCCATGTTAAATTTTCAAGTCATATTCCAAGTCATGTTTTCATGTCATATTCACGTTTGCCTAGACTACCCAAATCATATTCCCAACGCAAATGAAAGCGAGTCAACATAGTAGGAATAATATAACAAGGATGGGTATAAGATGTCAAAGATAGTTACAAGTCAAACATGGTGCAATTTGAGACCAAGGTGTACCACTCAACTAGCATATGCATTATAGGCCTCAAATATGTATGATTCCAAATCTAGCAAAAAGGGTGATTATCATGGAAATGGTGACATAGGGTGGAAATCCTAACATGTGCATAATAGGTTCATCATATGCATGTTAATAATCATGAGGGGTTTAGGTTCCTTAACATGCACAATCCCCAAATCAAGTTCATGCAAGTAGTTCACAAGTCAAAATGGTTCCCAAGGGTTCATGCTAACATTTCCTAAGTAAAGATTCGAACTTGCATGATAAACTAAGCCAAATGTAACTTGTGTAACATGATTTAGTCGCTAAAACATAGCCCAAGGTCATAGTTTCAAGAAAGGGGCAATGACTAAGTTCACACAGGCTAGCATACTTATGTTTCATCGCATTTTATTCCATGCCATCATTAAAACTACCGTTTAGATCTAGAAGTAGCTAGAACTTACATAACGTGGCCTAGAGATTTAGGAGCATGAATCGTCTTGTCGTAGAATCCATGTTGAGACGATAATCAAAACCCTTGATTTGGTGTACAAAGCTTGCACCTTCGTCTTGAATCTAGTTTGCAAGCATAAGCTCTTGAATTTGGGGATGGAGGCCATGATCAATGGAGATTTGGGCAGCATTTCGTTGCAAGAGTGATTTGTGAGGGTTTAAGCTAGGTCTAGGGGTCTTTTTATAGAGATTAGGAGTAGTTTAGGCCATAGGATAAACCCTAGGATAGATCTGAGCCCTCAAAAATTGTCACAAGCCTCCAAAACCGAGCCAAAAGCCAAGCAGGTGCACCAGGTTGCCTGGGCTCGACCAGGCAGGTCGACCCCCAGGTCGACCCTGGGGTCGACTCCCCAGTCCACCTGGTCCCACCCAGGTCGACACCCAGGTCGACCCCCTGGTCGACCTGGTCTGGGCGGGATTTTCCCCGCCTACCCTAATTTTCTGAAAGTTTGAATCTGTTTTGAATTTGAATTTTTCGTGAAACTTCGCGAGGCCATATCTCGGTCATACGGACTCCGATTTACGAAATTTCGGACTCTATTTCGCGTATTTTTCCGAGACAAACGCAATGGCGCAACCCGTTTCGCTTGATTAAGATTATAACATTTAATTCTGCCTTGATTCTTGTTTTAACACGTTGTTAAAATTCGGGTTGTTACATTCTCCCCTCCTTTAAGGATTTCGTCCCCGAAATCTCCCTGTTAGGAAGAACGTATCCTACCATCATCATCCATCTACTCAAAACATCATCCACAAGCAACCATGGTCCTTAAAAGACTTCTAATGCTTTATGAATACATGCGGAAAGTGTGTGTATATGGTCCTTAGCTATTGCTAATGATCAGGCCTGAATGATCTTTCTAATGCAAAATATGTTTAGTGCCATGAGTCCAACATATATGCAAATAGTCCTAGTCATATATACACTATATGCGTGCACAAACATTCATTTATATGCAACATCCGCATGATAACATATCCAATTTTATCCATAAACAAGTATAAATACTCGTGCATATGCAATAAGAAATGTGAGTGAGTCGATCTAGTATCTAATGTGTATTCGTGCATCCACTAGCAACCACTTGCAACCATATCAATCATAACATGCTTCAAATACATGTTTGCATCCATAGGGTTCTACCTAAGGTTCTCAAGATAGGATCGGGGAGATAAACAAGATAAACTCCTTACGAGGTTTGCAACGGAAACAGGATCGAGAGGATATCCACCAAGCGATAGCATGCAAGCAAGCTTTACAGGAGAACCAGGGATCAACGATATACTCTTAAAAAGAGATATGATGCGCGCGTTTAAGCCGCATTTCCTTGAGCTTAATTTCAGTGTGCCTTGACCACCTTTGACTTCATGATTTTCGTAGCTCCTTGATTCCTATTTCCAAGGTATGAGTTGGAACTCATTTTACTGTCGCCTCTCGTTTCACTTTCACTTATTCTTTCCCTAGTATGCTCGGCTCAACCATATCTGTGTACTCATGCAAGCTCTCCAAAATTCACTAGTGAATTCTGGATCTCGTTTACCGATGCCAATCCATGTTACCACGTGCACTTACTAGGGTGATTCCTATAACCCATGCTTAAGCGGAATGAACTATCCGCCTTATTGGCGAACGCTACTCGATCAGATCAAAGATTTCCAATAAACGCATCAAGAGATTCTAGGTAACTAATCATGACGGGACCCTAAAGGTTACGCGAGACTTCGAGGGTACTACTAGGGCAAGTCAAGAGTCTAACTACCCTCCTTTCCAAAATGGCATCCTTACTGGATAACCACTTCATCCCTAGAATCCATCCATAGCTCAACAATAGAAGCATTGCTTCTAATCTCAACACTTGGCATTTACACTCTCAATTCCAAACAAGTCATGAATAAATGGACCGATCCTCCAACAAGATTTGGGACAAAAATGGGATCCTTTACCATGCTAGTACTAAGGTGCAGAGACTCAACTATCGAAGCAGACTTAAGTGATGCGATGATCAAAACAAAGTCTTGACGGGATGATAGAAAAGGAAGGCTAAACCTCTAACAGAAACGGTACCATTCCTCTTAGGTACACTAGAAATGAGAGCATACAGTTGCCCTCTCGATGATCTTGTCCTCATCCCATAACACTTAACTATGCGTCCCGTTTTACCATGCCAAGGATACTCTCTCGTCATGGGTTTTATTGTTCATCTTTTTCCCTCCTTTGTGGATTAAGCCATATCAACAAGTTGCTTATCTTTAAGCCTGTGTCCTCTATCCTTGCTCTTATTATCCTTCCTTATAGCACAGCAACTGGTCTCTCAAGGACTCCCTCCATCGTACGGAAATCTCTTACTTAGCTAGACAAGGATTAGTCGCAGTTAAAACTACTGTGACTACGGATGGAGGAAGGAAAGGAAAAGAGACTCGATCAAGGAAACAAAGGATAACGCTAATGGCTTTTGGGGAATAGCCTTTAAAAACTTTTCTTGAAAAATGCTTCTTTGTAAACGGTTTCTCAAATAGTTTTCATAAGGTTTTAAAAACTTTTGCACAGTCTGGTAACCTTCTGCTCTAATACCAAATGTAACACCCCACCTCCGCTAGGGTCACTCACAAAGGGAATGCACTAGGTTTGGTGAAGCATTATCGAGGTAAGCATGCACAGAAATATTACAAGACAGAACATATATAAAACAGCGGAAGTAAAACAAATTTCATTACCTTATGAAATAAGGTCTAAAGCTTTTTACATCAGAATACATCAAAACCTGTCTTGCAATAGTAAAGAAGCATAAAACCTTTTCACAAATTATTCCCCAAAATAAAGCGGTGAAACAGCCATAGCCAAGAGAAAACCAAGCTATACATGATGACCTTCAAGCATAAGAGGTCCGAACTAAACAACAGCATTTCCTCCCTGAAAACCTGGGGGGGGGGGGGAGAAAAAGACAAAGAGGCAAAAGAAAACGGGGTCAGTCATAAAGACTGGTAAGTCCTATCTACTTCTAGCATAAAAACAGGTAAAGGTAACATGACATGTATAAACTGAAAGTAAACATAAGGATGATGACAAGATAGATAAGCTAGACCAAGATAACAGGATGAACTACTGTATCAAGATAAACTAAGGTATCATGCTAAACTACGGTGTCAAGATAAATCAAGGTATCACATCGTCAGGTTTCTATCAGGTCTAATATTCCCAAGATATCTATCATGAATATTTGCTCTGCCCCTCTCGTACTAGTGTCCCAACCTGCGTCATGTGTTAACTATGAATGTCCCTTGCCCAATGTCATGTGATAGTCCATATCATCCTAATATATATAGCATATGTAGGTTTTCCCAACTCGTATGTTTCTTTCCAAGTGTATAAGTTCAGTCCTTTGCCGTACCTCATACGGGCTTCCTCATGTCGTATTATCCTTGAAATCGTTTGGACTGTCACCCTTGATCTGGCTAGGTTTTCTTATCATGATCATCGCGTGTTCAACTAGGATTTATGCCACTTAGGACCACTAGGGATTATGCTACCTAATGAACGTTTTCGTATCTCGATTTGGGTTTTAGCCACCTAGGGCTACTAGGGATTACGCTACCCGTCAACCACGCCCTTCTTCCCACGTATGTATCGTGAATCGTTTTTCCATGTCTAGATGCACATGTATCTCAATGTGCCATCCGAGTTCCGTGCCAGGGCAAATCAAGAAATACGGAACTCGGTCGGGAGCTTTAAGTCATCTGCCGATGCAGATATCAAGGTCTGTTTTTGTATCCCTGGCTATGGTCCCACGTGACCCCTCCCTCAACTACTGAAAGGCAAAACAAGAAAAGTCATATATGATAACTACACTAAGGCCATCGATGCCCCCTTCCCGGACGGCCAACCTCACCCATACCTAGATAGCAAGTATGGTCTGTTGGGTGTTCTCTGCCTGTCCGTACGTACACGATTGACTAAAGATGGTAGGTGACAGACGATGTGCTATCTAGGGCTACCGTAAAAATATCGCCGACCCCACGCTAATCCACCCCATTCTTTAGGTTGCTCGCACAACAACCAAGGCATACCCTTTGTTCTTCTACCGCAGACCTTAACCTCTGCGAGCCCAGGTTTCATGGACCATCCGCAACCTCACAGAGGGATACCAAGAGTACCCACACGTCCCCCGAAGCTACTGCTTCGTCACCCAGTTCGTTGGAGCCTTTATCTAAGTCAGATAATTTGCTCCTCCTCGTGTGTTTAAGCGATGACCTACCGTATCGGGTTACTCATCTATCTATGAACTGGTCCAAATCCCTTGACTAAGAATTATTACTTAGTTATCCTAAACCAAGGTTTAAACGGTCTTGTGACTTAACCCTATCAAGTTCTCATATTAGATTGGTTAAGTATAGGTTACTTAACCTCATCAAATCATCATGTATAATTAGTTAAGTATAAGTTACTTAACCTCATTAAATTATCATGTTAAATTGGTTCAGTATTAGTTACTTAACCTCATTGAACTATCATGTTTAGATTGTTTAAGTGTTTAACTTAACCTCATTGAATTATCGTGTTTAGATTAGTTAAGTCTAGGTTAACTTAACTACATCTAATTACCGTGTTTAGATTAGTTAAGTGTGGATTAACTTAACCCCATCCCCTAACTGTATTTTATGGTTAACTGTCCTTAAGAAATCAAGTCCGGTTTCACTTAACTTACCCATTCATGTCATATCGGTTAAGTGTCATTAGTCAGATTTACTTAACCTTATCATGTGGCATTAATTGATTTAATGCACCCTCAACCTCTCACATTAGACGTTGTTGTAGTTACTGGTTACGCCGGGCGGGTCCGGGCAGATTTACACCACAACTTAGTCTAACCTCGGGTTTCAAGCGCGATATGACCAACTACTCACATTGGGTCCTATTGTTTGTAGCTACTGGATTTGCCGGGCGGGTCCGGGCAGATTTATGCTACAAACTCAACCCAACCTCGAGTTGGCCGTTTCCATGTTTTTCTACGCGTCATGTTCATGTCAAGTTTATCTTAAACATGTTTTCATGTATAATCTATGCCAATATTCCATGTTAAGTTTTCAAGTTATATTCCAAGTCATGTTTTCATGTCATATTCACATTTGCCTAGACTACCCAAATCGTATTCCCAGCGCAAATGAAAGCGAGTCAACATAGTAGGAATAATATAACAAGGATGGGTATAAGATGTCAAAGATAGTTACAAGTCAAACATGGTGCAATTTGAGACCAAGGTGTACCACTCAACTAGCATATGCATTATAGGCCTCAAATATGTATGATTCCAAATCTAGCAAAAAGGGTGATTATCATGGAAATGGTGATATAGGGTGGAAATCCTAACATGTGCATAATAGGTTCATCATATGCATGTTAATAATCATGAGGGGTTTAGGTTCCTTAACATGCACAATCCCCAAATCAAGTTCATGCAAGTAGTTCACAAGTCAAAATGGTTCCCAAGGGTTCATGCTAACATTTCCTAAGTAAATATTCGAACTTGCATGATAAACTAAGCCAAATGTAACTTGTGTAACATGATTTAGTCGCTAAAACATAGCCCAAGGTCATAGTTTCAAGAAAGGGGCAATGACTAAGTTCACATAGGCTAGCATACTTATGTTTCATCGCATTTTATTCCATGCCATCATTAAAACTACCATTTAGATCTAGAAGTAGCTAGAACTTACATAACGTAGCCTAGAGATTTAGGAGCATGAATCGTCTTGTCGTAGAATCCATGTTGAGACAATGATAAAAACCCTTGATTTGGTGTAGAAAGCTTGCACCTTCGTCTTGAATCTAGTTTGCAAGCATAAGCTCTTGAATTTGGGGATGGAGGCCATGATCAATGGAGATTTGGGCAGCACTTCGTTGCAAGAGTGATTTGTGAGGGTTTAAGCTAGGTCTAGGGGTCTTTTTATAGAGATTAGGAGTAGTTTAGGTCATAGGATAAACCCTAGGATAGATCTGAGCCCTCAAAAATCATCACAAGCCTCCAAAACTGAGCCAAAAGCCAAGCAGGTGCACCAGGTTGCCTGGGCTCGACCAGGCAGGTCGACCCCCAGGTCAACCCTTGGGTCGACTCCCCAGTCGACCAGGTCCCACACAGGTTGACACCCAGGTCGACCCCCTGGTCGACCTGGTCTGGGCGGGATTTTCCCGCCTACCCTGATTTTCTGAAATTTTGAATCTGTTTTGAATTTGAATTTTTCATGAAACTTCGCGAGGCCATATCTCGGTCATACGGACTCCGATTTACGAAATTTCGGACTCTATTTCGCGTATTTTTCCGAGACGAACGCAACGGCGCAACCCGTTTCCCTTGATTCAGATTATAACATTTAATTCTGCCTGGATTCTTGTTTTAACACGTTGTTAAAATTCGGGTTGTTACAGGGAAACTCCTGTTCATATCACGACAAGGATGAAAGTCAAGGTCGACCAAGATGAATCATCCCCTCATGATGTTATGTTGGCTACTCAGGAAGTTGCACAGAGATGCAAGGAACTTGGAATTACTGCATTGCATATTAAATTAAAGGCAACAAAAATAATTTTTTATTTACTAAGATGCAGGGATACAAGATAAGATAGCTAAACAAAAGTGAGGGCCATTCTCACAATTATATTTTCTGGCCAGTGGAAAGTCTAAAAATCCTAAGAACAAAATATGAACTAACATTTGCATTCTACTCATACTCGGCGGGCTATTTTGGCCCCTTGCTCTTCTTTTGCTTTCCCGACTCCTCCTTGTCAACGTCTGAACGATCACCTTTTTTCCTCTTCCTCTTATCAACAAGAGGCTCTGGCGAAGAACTAGAAGATTGAGAGGCAAGATGTGAAGTTATCGATCGGGAGGAGAATCTTATGACCAACCCAGTTTTGGGATCAATTTCAGAGATAGGGGGAACATATACTGGGTCCTGCTCCCCCTTCATAAGAAGCAACTTCTTCTCTTCCTCAACCTGTTTATCAGCTAAGGTTTCATCACCATCGCCCTTGACTTCATCCGTAATGACAACGTCATCCTCTTTATCCCCGTGACTGCTGTCTGTGGCCTTCAAAGCAGCAATAACCTCGGCGTCTGCAGGAACATCAGTGCTGGGTACCTCAGGTGCCACGGTTTCCCCTTCAGCATCAGTGACTGAGGGGATGTCAACTTTCTCTGCCTCCGCCTTCTTTTCTCCCCTTTTCTCAGTCAATGTGTCCCCTGTATTATGAGAGGCATATGTTAGTAACTCAACGGGATGCTCCGCGGAACGGCGAAAAGTCATAACTTCTTTGGCAAATTGCATAGAAAATATGAATATACCTTCAGCTGACATTTCATCCAAGTTTACAGCAGAAGCTCCGACGGCCGGAGGAGTTGGGTGTAAGGGAATTAACGGATCGTCAGGACTATATTCCTCAACTTCGGGAGCCTTGAGTTCCGCCGCTGAGCTCGAGCCCTCGTCAAGTTTGCTTTTGCCCTTGGCCTCGGTCTTCTCCTTCTCAACCTCTTCTTGGATTAGGCGTCTCCCCTCCTCCAAATCCTCGGGCTCTTTTCCTTTGAGGAGTCTCTACATTAGCTGGCCTTCATCAATCTCATTGACCTTCAATCGCTGCTTCTCATCCTCGACAATTGCATCCCATATGTTAGCAAAAGTGACGTGATAGTCTGGGATCCAAGAAATATCTCGAGTTTTGATGACTTGGTCTAAGAAGTCGAATATCAACTCCCCAAAACCTTCTATTTCTTTTTCGGCTTCGGCAAGCTTGTCAGCAGTGGTGGAAGCTGATTCAAGAATGCTGTTAGCATTAGTTTCAGCAAGAACCACTCGCCCCTCAGCCTGAACAAGTTGGTCACTCGAGACCTCCTTTTCTTTCTCGGCAGCCGCAAGACTGTTTTTCAAGTCCGCTCTCTCCTTCTCCCAAGCAGCCTTCTCAGCATAAAAATGACTCTGCGTTGTCCTCAAATCAGCATTTGCCATTCTAAGATCCTCTATTTCCTTTTTCAAAGATAATCGTTCTTGGTTGTTAGAATCTAGCTCGCTACAAAAACGCTTCCTAGCTTCCTCCAATTCTGTCTTGTAGTTCTCTGCGTCTCACTGAGCTAAAGCCAGTTGGGCCTGTGTATCCTCCAGTTCCTTTTCCATTTTGCTCCTGGCCCTTTCATTATTCTCAATTCTCACTTTGGATCTGGCCGCATCCGTTTCTAGGTGACAGATGGCATTCGAAAGGTTAACGACGTGCTTTTTCATTACCTTGTACTGTTTGGCTACATGGCACACATATCCTATCACCTCAGTATCCCAGTCCCTGGGAACCGGCTTAAGATGCGGTACAAATATCATCCTCTCAAAGAAAATATCCGGGAATTCCTTGCGCAAGCGCGCCAATCTAGCCTAATTTTTGGGGCTATGGATAGCATCTCGTGCAACGAGACTGTCGGAGTCGTGATCGTCAGGAGAGACCAGAGCTTCTTTTCCTTTCTTCACGATCTTTCCCTCGTCTTTATTTTTGTCCTCTGACTCGCGCTGTTTCTTGGAAGATTGGACGTGAGAAGGCGTACTTTTTGGAGGGGTTAAGTCCTAAGAAGCTGCTTGCCCTCAGCCGGTGGCAGTGGACGACTGTGAGGTTTCCCGGAATCGTACCTGGAAGGAGATCGGGATCGTGTAGGATAGGTTTGAGAAGGGTCACGAGGCCGATAATTATCCCTCCCCCGACTATCACTGCGAGTAGGATTTGGAGTTGAATGAAGACTAGGTGTGCCTTCACGAAGGGAGCGATAAGAATAAGATCGTTTGCGAGTCATCTTTCCTGCAAGAGAAACAAGTACAAATTAAAACCTTGAATACTGTTGGTATAAAAGTGTGGGGTCAGACAGTGCATGTGATTTGTGCATCCCATATAATTCACCCTAACAGACCAGGGCCCGAAGTTAGGCTCGTCTGGGTAGTTTCTCATTCTTCAACTGGAGCATTTGTTTCCTCAGAGATAGGAAAAAATGGCTCCCCTTCGAAATCTTCCTGTGTATATACGTCGTCAGGTATAGGAATCTTGTTCAATTCTTTGAATAACTGCTCCTCTGTTAAATCATCAGGAGCGACAGGCTCAACCGGTAGAGAGGCCCTTGAGGGGTAACCCCTCGGAGAGGCTGGGATTTCCTTAAGCTCGTCAGCACGGGCCTCATCTCCTCTATATACATTTAGATCTTCATCGTCCTGGTTAATCATCGGTGAAGGACTCTTATGAGGTTTAGTTGTCTCTACTGCCTGTGACGTTCCTTCTCCCTCGGCCGGGGGCACATATTTGTAAGGTTTGCCACCTGCACCAAGTCCAAATCTTATATCCAGAAGGCGATGCCTGTGAAGATTCTCGTTAGTAATATATTTCTTGATCCTTAGGAAGTCAGATTTGCTTTTCAAAAGAAGGGATAGTCGATTACTATACACCGAGCCTTCCATCTTTGGAAAGGTGTGATCTGCATAGAGGAAAGAAATATGTTAGCGCTTTGATTTCTTAAACAGGCTATTCATTCAAAGGTTTAAAATTTACTTGATTTAATCCATCTTCTCGCACACCCAGCCTGTCTCTTTATATAGAACTATTCGGCCTTGGGATGCCCTATGTTGCTGTAACCATCAGACAAGACCTTCCTATTCACTACCAACTCGAAGAAAGAAAAAATTGGGGTTGCTGTAGAACGATCCTTGAAAAGGTAATAGAACTTCAAGTCTTTAAACGTGAGCTTAGTTTGCAGGATTTTCACATACGCGATGTATAAGGTGTATAGGGCTGCGTAGGCATTGGGATGAAGCTGCATTGGAGAAATACGCAATCGTCTTAAGGTTTCAATGACGATTAGAGGAAACGGAGGAATAGCGCCTACCCAGCACATGAGTCGGCTGACTGTCATATACCCTTCCGGAGCTAGATGAGGCCTATATTCGCTTCCAGTTGTTCTCACATCATCCCAGGGGATTCCGTGTTTCAAGCAGATTTTCTTAAGTTTTATGTCGTCTAGTTTGGAAGCTAAAGAGTCAGTGAATTTCTCTATTTCTAGTGCACCAGGAATCTCATCGGGAGCTTGGTAATCTACTTCGGACTCCTCATCAAGCGAGGTACTCTCATATGAATCCGATTCTGTTTCTGCTTCATATTCGGATTCAGAATCCTCACCCTCTGAGTTAATTGGAAGAACCTCGGGGTTGTGGTGCTCAGACGTCTCGGGATCCATCTCTGTTTCAGATCTTGAAGGGGAACGATTATCCGACATTACTGTTTAGGCGAGTAAACATGAGAAATTAGAATATAATTACCCATCCCCCCGTGTGTGTAAGTGCAAGTGTGTGCCTGTGCATACATGGAAGAAAAGCATGAAGATTAGCTAAATAAGCAAGATATTGGTCGTAATGTGCTATCAAGTTACGCTGTTATTCAGTCCGGAGGGATCGTCTTAAGGGCTCTAGCCTAACTGCACATTAGTGCATCAGAGTTACATCGTATTGTTTGGTCAATGGGTACATCAGATCGTTTATCGGTTGGGATCGTGAAGCAGGATCTGGATCGCGTCGCGCTGGCGGTTCGTGATGCAGGACCCGGATCATAGGAAAACAGAAGAGCCTCGATTCGTGGAGCGCTCGATTTACGACACATCCTTCTTTACCCGAACGGATCGCGATAACCTCCTAGCGATCTACCATACTCCCCACCCTCCACGAATCAATGCCCCCTCTTTTCCACGACCCGGTACGACCCGCTCCTACTACCCCGATCCGACCCAAGACTGCTCTCCTACTCCTCTCTTTGCTTTCACCATGGTCGTGACTCAAACCGCATTTACGACCCGACCTAGCCAACTCCTCCTTCCTCTCTTCTCTTTCTCCTCATCCGTGAACTCGAATAGTTGGACCCATTACCCGACGTTACCTCCGCGAAATCTGATGCCCTCGTCTCTACCATAGCCGTGTAGATGAAAACTGAACGAAAATAAAGGGGAGCGAGAGAGAAGTCGAAAGGGATGCAACATAAGTTTAATGCCGTTACCTTTTTTTTATAGGAAGCACTTGATTTTTTTTTTGGAAACCTAAATTAGGGTTTCGGAGATTGTGCGTGAAGAGAGCGGCGGCCAGCAAGAAGAAGACAAAGAAAGGGAAGAAAGGGGGGCCCGGTTTATATAGCCAAAACCCGCGACCGTTAATATTCCATTTTTTTGTCCCATACGGACCGTGGGCCTAAATGGGTCGCGGAACCAAGCCCAGAAAAAAAAAGAAAAAAAGGAAAGAAAAGAAGAAGAGGGAGGACCATCGTGTTTCGTGAGGGAAGCACGAATGGTCACCAACCCGAAACGAATGCCTTGTCTCGGGAACCATGGGGCGTTTCGGCGATCCAACTCGATAAACAAATTGCTGAGATTAAAGATTCATAGACATTTAAAGACTCACAAAATTACCTAGCGATTTGCAATAAAGTCTTCGAAAACTCCATAGATGAGAACTATCAAGTGGATAAGGAAATGATTGAAGATCGACTGGATATTTATACTAGTCGAGGGACATGACTTCCCGAAGTTATACGATGTTATAGACGAACACAACCTCTAATCTGCATCACTTCATGAAAAGATAGTGCGGTAATTTCGAAGCATGTTCCATCCTTGATGAAACATACTTCGAGGGGGCAAAATGTTGGCTAGCTTTCTGACCAAGCCACCAAGGTCTACACACACGAAGAAAATGTGGAACTTCACTCCTCTAGCCGTCGAAGACCCGATCGGATCGCCCTACCTCACCACGATCGCGATCGCCCCATGTCTCGCGATCCGATCCGTCCAACACTAGCTCGACCCGATCGAATTCCAGAAGCTAGAAAATGAAGACCACGACCTGTTCAACCACGATCCGAAATGTATGGATCTCGCGACACCTGTCCACAACGGATAATTTGACAATTTCTTCATCAAGATATGAACCAGTACGAGATCCTCGGGATGTGTGCCACGTATGACCGCGATCCGTCTGAAGAAATCAGCTATAAATAGCCCAGAACTTGGCATTTTTAAGGATCTTTTTGCAGTTGAGAGATCTGACTCCACCATTATCATATCTCCATTGTTTCTACTTAGAGTTATCCTGAAATTATTGAGAGAATCATTATTGTAAGAGTGAGATCGAGTGAAATTATTGATTGTACTTGCATTCAGCATATAATCAACTACATATAAAGTGGACATAGGCTCGTTAACGCAGAACCACTATAAATCTCGTGTGTTTTTCTTCTTTTTCTTCATATTTTAGTTATAATTCTTCGTAGATCAGAACAACTCGAGTGTTAGACCCAATTTTGGATCTAACAGTTAGGTAAATACTAAACTAACTGTTTTGTATGAATATTAGTCATAAAGCCTTATGGTGGTATTGTTGGAATAAATGTTCAATTATTATCAATTTCGAAATTAATCTATAGTGTCCAACTGAAGCTTTTAACATTTTATGTTTTATGATACTGGGTAAAAATATTGTTCTATTCTCCTTAGCTATTTGATGCAATTTTCGGCAGGGCTACTGTGTCAAGACACCCTTAGCATCGAGGACAAACTAGCAAGCACATTATGAAATATATTGGTAATTTTGGTCAATTTCGTCCTTATGTTTTCAGGTCAATTTCTACATCCATAAATTTGATTGATAATTTCAATTATATTAAGATTTTAACATATTGATTTTATAGTTAGCTCAAGATTAACTGAGTAGTTTACTATCTGTGTAAATAATATGATTATCTCTTTATCTACATTCTACGTACAGTTTGGAACATCCGTATTCTAGCTATTTTTCTAATGCCGTCGCATATTTCATTAAAGAGCAACTGTTGGTTGGTTATTGTTGAATATATAATTTTGGCTATCACCATCATAGTATGTAGTTAACACTGTTAATTTGTGTTCATCTACCTGATGTTGGAATTATATGGTCAACTAAATGTGTTGAAATCTCTATTTATGAGTAGTATCACATTGCTTCTAATTTAATCATAATCACTAATTTGTTGTGGTACTTAATTTATTTATTTTTAATACACCATACAATCGTTTTATTACTTCAGCATAAGACTTGACCATTCAAAACAAACCAATATTTTTGCTGATACCTTTATTTTTATATTTTCTTTGAACTTTCTTCATGAATAATATGACATGCATTACAACTTATGACTTATATTGTAACACCCCATAATTCTGTTAATATAAATATTCACAAATTAAAGAATAACTAATGTCAGACATGAGAATTCTGGGAAACAGATCACGCCATTGTGTTCGTATCGGAATTCTGGTTGAAATAGAGTCTAAGTTTGCGTAATTTGGACTTCGTATGAAGGAGATATGGCCATCGGAAGTTTCAGAAAATTCAAAACAGCTCGCATAAAAATTTAAGAATTCAAACTGGAAGTGCAGAAGCGGGCTGGGCTGGAAAATTCCCGTCCAGGCAGGTGGACTGGGGAGTCGACACTAGAGTCGACCCCCCCCCCCCAGGTCGATTGTAGTGTTGACCTAGGTGTCGACTTGGTCAAGTCGGCTAGGTTTGGGCCGAGCCCAATCTTGAGCTGCTGATGTGTCTTTAGGGCTGAGTTGGCTAATTTAACGGTTCAGGTTCATTCTGAGTTGATCGGACGGTCTAAACTAATCCTAAATTCTATATATACATGGGTAGTCTCTCATTCTAAAATCACATAAAAAAATAGAATAGCCGCCGTCATGCCGTCGCCATGGAACTCAGTGTAGCCGCCGCAACCTAAGAAGGAAGAAAGCTAATCAAAACTCTAATTCTACTCAACTCTAAAGCAAATCCAGACTCTCTTTCTTTTCTAATTATGAGTATGATGATCTTAATAAGATTATTAGAAAACTAATTAGATTAAGATGTGATATGGATCATAAGAAAATGATGTGAATTGTCATACATGTTGTTGTAAACCTTATGCTATCACGTATCTTGTAAATCCTATGTTATGTGATTAAGATATCCTATATGTTGTAAATCATGCTATGATGATATTATATATGTTGCAAGTTTCTATGCTAAGTTGCGATGTTACAAAGCCATGATGTTATTATGTTGTAGTTAGCTTATGAATCATGATGTTGATTATATATATTTGGGCTATGATGATTCACATGATAAATCACATGTACCTATGCAAGTTTAGGTTTATTAGTATGTATAATCTCACATATTGTATGACATCTATTTAGATCTAGAATTATGACATCTATTTAGATCTAGAATTATGCTATGACATGTGCGAGTTCTATGTGTTAGGTGCTAGTTCACACCATCATTATGTTGCATAAACCACATATGCAAGTTTATACATGAACTTGGGTTATGATCATATTATGTAAGTTGTGACATTTAACCAAACAAGTTGACACCTTTAGATCCATGACATGTGTAGTTTTATGAAAGTTTCACCCCTATTATGATTAGATCTATTATATTTGTCTATATGTTGTGATAATTTTTCTTTGTGCTATGAGTTAGACTATTCGAGTCTAACGTATATTTTGCGTTGAATAAGCGAACGTATAACGTGGGGTAGGGGTAATATTAAGGATTTAATATTAAGAAATTGGGGTGCAATTGATACGATTTTGCATACCGTAAGTGGATGGCCATAATTGAGTCAATTATGGACATCATTAAAATTGGAATTAATTAATGATTTGAATAGGGATATATTTAAAACTAGGGTAAAAGATTATAAGTGTTAATCAATGCTTAGGACACGAGGTTGGACTCGTTTGTGACGTAAAACTGCCCGGACCCGCCCGACGAATCCAGTAGTCACAAATGTCAGCCCAATGTGAGAGGTCCTAGGCCCAAATTAAAGCATAACAGTTGTAAAGACACGAGGTTAGACTCTTTTATGGTGTAAGACTGCCCGGACCCGCCCGGCGAATCCAGCTGCCATAAATGCCAGTCTAATGTGAGAGATCTTTATGAGGTTATGGCCTGAATGAATTAAGAAATACTTAACCAGATAAACATGTGAAGTGGGACATGGGGGTTAAGTAGGTGCCTTGGGTGGCATGAGGAATCTAGTGGGTGCCTTTAGTGGCATTTGAAATACGATTAGTAAGACTTAACCAAACACACATGTAAATGAACATGACTAAGAAGAGGGTTAAGTGGGATATACTAGTGGGGACAAGCTTAGGTGGATAGCTTGTTGTAAGTAATTGGGGGCCCATTTCAACCAGTAACCCAAACGTATCTTTGCGAGCTCGACCCAAGTCGAGGACGGGACACGCATACTGGGCTTGACTATAAGAGGCCAAACGGGTTAGCGGTGGCAACGCAAGCCCAACGGGTTTTATATGCGTGTGTGGACCCGGGCTGGTAGGTAAGACATTGTTGCATCGTGTAGGTATAAGCCGTGCATCCTTAGGCTGTATCAGGTTGCCACTTTAGGGGAGTGATACACCCCACTGTGGGACCAACATGGGTATCTACGAGTAGGGAGCCGATCGAAAGTGGGTAGTGGGGTACACCTAGCGGAGATAGGGGCAGGCGGCACCTATGTAGTCAGCTAGGGGTACACAAAGTTATTTATAAAATTTCTAAGTGAAGCAAGTGGGATCAACCTTTAGGGTGACTGGTGTGGTGCAGTGTAGTAATTATTCGTTAGTATTAGGTGTGCCTTTAACGTTATCTTTATCTGCTCTTCCATACCCAATAGTTCATAGACATTTCCTTGTTTTCCAGCTTATGCCTTAGTCTAGTTATTTTGATAATAGTATTGTTAGAATTATCATACTCGCCAGACTTTATGTCTGACCCCCTCTATTTCTATCTTTTTCCCCCTCCAGGTTCTCAGGGTGGACCCAGTTCTAGTGGAGTCTGATCGAATTACTTATTCTCTCTTTTGGAAAGCTTGGACCGCCGAAGTAAAGTCCAGCTTGTTATCTTCTTTAATGGCTATTTATGTAATGGGATTATGTATTTTGTTTTATCAAGATGGATATTGTACTTGACTCTGATTTATGGTTTTATGATGTTACAAACATGTTTAATTTCCGCTGCAATGAAATAAAGTTTTAGATTTCCAAGTACTACTTATTATCTGTCTTGTTGTAATTTTTATGTTCTATATTCACTTAAAACCTCCATGGAAGTTAATGCATTCCCTTTGTGAGTGACATTAATGGATGTGGGGTGTTACACGTGGTATCAGAGCTTAAGGTTACCAGAACAGATAATTTTTTTAGAAAAACTATTTTTCTATAGTATTTTTGGAAGAAGTGTTTTCAAAAACATGTCTTGATGAGTAATTTAAAGAGGAAAGTTTTTATGAAAAACGTAATCCCCAATAGCCATATATCTTTATCTTTCGAATCCTCCATTTTGAATCTTTCCTTTTTCGTTTCAGCATGGCTGAAGATCTTAACCTTACGGAGGGTGTAATGATACCAGGATGGTATAGGAGGTTATTAGAGGCTAGGGCCGCTGCAGGTCCAGCCAATGTTCCTCCACCACCAGTTGCACCCGCTCCTCCTCCTCCTCCCCCTCCTCGCGCTAATACTTTTGCAAAGACATGCAAGGAATTTAAGGCTATGGGTGGAAAACCTTTTCAAGGGTCAGAAACGTTTGTGGAAGCTAGAGATTGGCTTAAGGAGGTGGAAGAATTGCTAGAAATCTTAGAAGTAGAAGAAGGTAGGAAAGTCAAATTAGCAGCTTGGTTAATTAAGGGAAAGGCCTCGTTTTGGTGGGAGGTCACTAATGGGGAGCGTCCTGTTGATTCTTGGGCGGATTTCAGACGTAGGTTTGAGGCAAAGTTTCTCTCAAGGGCAGAAGAGAATCTATACATGGAAAGGTTCTTGACATTGAAGCAGGGAAATCTATCAGTGAAAGAGTACGTCAACAAATTTAACCAATTGGCAAGGTTTGGCTTAGATTTGGTGAACACGCAGGAGAAGAAGGCTATGAGGTTCGTTAATGGCTTGAATGAGCCATTGCAGGGGTTGGCTATGACCCATATCCCTATGGGGGCCACCTTTGAGAAGCTAGTAGACATGGCACTCATGCACGAGGAGAAAGGCGCTAATGCTAATAAGGCACCTGAGAAGAAAGGGGATCAGAAGAAACCACAACAGCAAAACAAGAAGGGTGGTAAGGACAATAATGGCAAAGGAAAGAAAAGATGCTTTAACTGTGGGACACCAGGCCATCTCAGCAAGGATTATAGAAAGAAAAAGAAGACTGGTTGTTTTCACTGTGGTGAAGCGGGACATCTAGTGAAGGACTGCTCAAAGAAGGGGCAGAGGGCAGGGTCTACCTCGGGAGGACAGGTGCAGGCTCTTATGGCACCAGGGCAGGCAAGGGGACAAGTTCAGGCTCTCGCGGTCCCACCGCTGCAAGAACGAGGTAGAACCATTTCTGTTGAAAGCTTAGTTTTTCTGTTTGATCATCCTGTCCGTACCTTATTCGATTCGGGCGCATCGCATTTGTTTATCTCTACATCATTAGTTGAATCACTGCACTTAAACACCAGTTTAATAGAGGATCCCTTAGTTGTTTCAAATCCAATTGGGGGCTCAACTTATTTGTCTATGATATGTTTGGATTTGAAAATTTTTGTACTTAGCGTTGGGTTTAGATGTGATGCTTATGTTTTGGGCTTCACGGGCTATGGGCTAATTTTAGGAATGGATCGGTTATCCAGAAATGGGGTCGTTCTTGATTGTGAAAGGAGAGTAGTTAGGCTCATGACTCGCCTTGGCAACACTCTCGAAATCTTTTGTAATCCCATAAATTCCGTTATGCTAAGTTATCTAGAATCGCTTGACGCGTCGGTGGAAAATCTACGATCTGTTAAAGTAGTCCAAGAATATTCGGATGTGTTTGAGGAGGTGAAGGGCTTGCCTCTGAAGCGGGAGATAGATTTTTGAATATATCTTTTGGATAATGCAAAACCAGTATCTTTGCCAGTACACCACATGGCTCCCCGTGAAAGGAGGGAACTCAATAAGCAAGTGAAGGAGTTGCTTGAGAAGGGGTTCATAAGACGTAGTATATCGGAGTGGGGTGCTCCAGTAGTGTTTGCCAAGAAGGCGGATGGGTCCCTTAGACTTTGTGTGGATTATAGAGAACTTAATAAACTTACTAAGAAAAATAGACACCCACTGCCGAGGATTGGCGATCTCTTCGATCAGTTAGTTGGCGCCTCAAAGTTTTCGCAGTTGGACTTAGCCACTGGATTCCATCAGTTGAGAGTGGCTGAGGATAGCATAGACAAAACTGCCTTTAAGACTCCGGACGGTTTCTATGAATGGCTAGTGATGCCCTTCGGTTTGACAAACGCCCCCGCATACTTTGTTGATTTGATGAGTAGAGTGTTTAGGGAATACCTTAATAAATTCGTGGTGGTCTTTGTAGACGACATCTTGATCTTTTCTAAGAATGAAGAAGAGCATGCCCTACATCTTAGGGAAGTGTTGAAGACTCTACGAGTGCATAACCTTAAAGATAAATTTACTAAGTGTCACTTCTGGAGAGAGGAAGTGCGATTCTTAGGGCACGTGGTTTCCAAAGAAGGGATAGCTGTGGATCCCGCGAAGGTGGTAGGCATCCAAGATTGGAAGGTCCCTAAAAATGCAACCGAAGTAAGGAGTTTCTTGGGGTTGGCTGGCTACTATAGGAAGTTTATCAAAGACTTCGCAAAAATATCAGCTCCATTGACACGCCTGACGAAGAAGAACCTAGTCTTCGCGTGGGACGTAGATTGTGATGATGCGTTCCAACGTTTAAAGAGAGCTTTGACCTCAGCTCCAGTATTAGTGCTGCCAGACGGGAGTAAGCCATTTACTGTTTATACCGATGCTTGTGGGACAGGTCTAGGCGCAGTCTTAATGCAAGAGGGAAGGGTAATAGCCTATGGTGGAAGGCAGTTAAGAGTGCATGAGAAAAATTACCCTACACATGACCTAGAGTTAGCCACAATTGTTTTCGCGCTTAAGTCTTGGCGTCATTACCTTCTTGGCGAGTAATTCGAAATGTTCACTGACCACAAATCTTTAAAATACTTATTCTCTCAGAAGGACTTGAACTTAAGGCAGCAAAGGTGGATGGAGTTCTTAGCGTCCTACGATTTCGAAATAACATATACCCCTGGAAAGGGTAACGTGGTGGCAGACGCCTTAAGTAGGAAAAGGTTGCCCGTGAGCCTATTGTTTGTTGAGCGGCGAAACTTAGAATTTATCTCTATGTTTGACTTTAGACCTTCCGTTGACTTTGTACCCGGTTTGCTAGCATCCTTGGAGGTCAGACCTACACTTTTGGGATGGATTGGTGAGGCACAGCGAGACGACCCACAGTTGGTTGAGTTAGTAGAAAAGCACAAAAGAGGGGAGTCATCAAGCCATCTCCATAGGTTTACCCTGGATGATAAGGGATGGTTACGTAGGGATAGTAGACTTTGTGTACCTTGAGACGAAGGTTTGAGGAAGGCTATTCTTGATGAAGCACATCATTCGAAGATGACCATTCATCCCGGCGGGGACAAGATGTACAAAGACATGAAGCGAGTTTTCTTTTGGGCCGGTATGAAGAGGGATGTGGCCTAGTATGTTGCTAGATGCATGGTGTGCCAACAAGTAAAAGCGGAGCAAAAGAAACCCGGTGGGTTGCTTCACCCATTGGAGGTTCCACTATGGAAGTGGGAAAGTGTCTCGATGGACTTTGTGGATGGATTACCAAGATCAAGGAAGGATAATACGGGGATTTGGGTTATAGTAGACAGACTTACTAAGAGCGCCCATTTCATTCCCGTGAAGAGTAAGAGGACTGCTCCATGGTTAGCTTCTGTATACGTTCGAGAGATAGTTCGTTTGCATGGTGTTCCTTCTAACATAGTAAGCGACCGTGATCCTATCTTCACTAGCGAATTTTGGAAGAGCTTGCAAGAGATGGTAGGGACTCGGTTATGTTTGAGCACCGCGTATCATCCTCAGACGAACGGCCAGACTGAGAGGGTGAATCGCATTCTAGAGGATCTTTTGAGGCTATGTATCCTAGACTTTGGGGGTACATGGGAAGAGCATCTTCCGTTGGTACAGTTCGCATATAATAACAGCTTTCAATCTAGCATTGGCATGGCACCTTTCGAAGCTCTTTATGGACGACCTTGTCGTTCACCTACATGTTGGTGGGAATCTACGGATAAGATCTTACTTGGGCCCGATATGATTAGAGAGACTTCGGAAAAGATCGACTTGATTCAAAGGAGGATGAAGATGGCGCAAGATAGGCAGAAATCTTATGCAGACAAAAGGAGGACAGATCTTGAGTTTGATGTTGGGGACATGGTCTTTATCAAAGTGTCTCCATTACAGAATGTTGTTCGCTTTGGGTCCTTTGGGAAATTAGCACCAAGGTTTGTAGGGTTGTTTCCTATTAAGGAGAAGATTGGACAGATGGCGTATAGAGTGGAGTTGCCTGAGAGATTTAGTGGTGTACACGACGTATTCCATGTGTCACATTTGAGGAAGTGCTTGCACGAGACCGCGGAAGTGGTAGAGCCGAGCTTGCTTAGAGAGGTGGAGATAGAGCGTGATGCGACGATTCGACGAGCTCCTACATGCATTCTTAGGTCGGAGATCAAGAAGTTGAGGAATCGAGAGGTCAGACTAGTCAAAGTGCAATGGGGAGATGATGAGAGCAACGCTACTTGGGAGACAGAAGCGAAGATGCGTTCATTGTACCCTTTTCTTTTTGAGGGTATGTCTTTTAATTTCTCCTTTATCGCTTAGCTTGTACTTATCTTATCTTTAGTATGTTCTCTCGCTAGTATCTTTGACCTTTAGTTAGGATAATCCTATGGTTGAAACATGTGTTTGAGACATGTTATGTATGATGGATGCAAAGTGGATGCAAGTGTTTGCTAGTGGTTACTCATGGACGCATATACACACACTATTAGGCACTAGATCAGCTCAGTCACTTCATATTGCATATTGCATATATATGGATGTATTTAGTAAAATGGATGTATGAGGATTTTTTTATCATATGGATGCTGCATTAAGATGATGATTGTGCACGCATATAGAGATAATATGTAGCATTAAGGAACTTTTGCATACATAATGGACGCATGGCACTATCATGATTTTCATTAAGGAGGTCAACTGAATCAGTGGACCGCCTGATTTTGCATTAGATATGGACATATACACACACTGTGCATTTAAACATGAAAGCATTAGAAGTCTATAAGGACAATGGATGCCTGTGTTTGATGGTTGAGTAGATGGACGATTGGATGTTAGGATATACATTCTTCTTGACTTGAAGATTTCGGGGTCGAAATCCTTTAAGGAGGGGAGAATGTAACACCCCGTAATTATGTTAATATAAATATTCACAAATTAAAGAATAACTAATCTCAGACGTGAGAATTGTGGGAAACGGGTTGCGCCATTGTGTTCGTCTCGGAATTCTGGTTGAAATAGAGTCTGAGTTTGCGTAATTTGGACTTCGTTTGAAGGAGATATGGCCATCGTAAGTTTCAGAAAATTCAAAACAGCTCGCAGGAAAATTTAAAAATTCAAACTGGAAGTGCAGAAGCGGGCTGGGCGGGAAAATTCCCGCCCAGGCAGGTCGACTGGGGAGTCGACACTAGAGTCGACCTCCCCACCCAGGTCGACTGTAGTGTCGACTTGGTCAAGTCGGCCAGGTTTGGGCCGAGCCTAATCTTGAGCTGCTGATGTGTCTTTAGGGCTGAGTTGGCTAATTTAACGGTTCAGGTTCATTCTGAGTTGATCGGACGGTCTAAACTAATCCTAAATTCTATATATACATGGGTAGTCTCTCATTCTAAAATCACATAAAAAATTAGAATAGCCGTCGTCATGTCGTCGCCATGGAACTCAGTGTAGCCGTCGCCAACTAAGAAGGAAGAAAGCTAATCAAAACTCTAATTCTACTCAACTCTAAAGCAAATCAAGACTCTCTTTCTTTTCTAATTGTGAGTATGATGATCTTAATAAAATTATTAGCAAACTAATTAGATTAAGATGTGATATGGATCATAAGAAAATGATGTGAATTGTCATATATGTTGTTGTAAACCTTATGCTATCATGTATGTTGTAAATCCTATGTTATGTGATGATGATATCCTATATGTTGTAAATCATGCTATGATGATATTATATATGTTGCAAGTTTCTATGCTAAGTTGCGATGTTACAAAGCCATGATGTTATTATGTTGTAGATAGCTTATGAATCATGATGTTGATTATATATATTTGGGCTATGATGATTCACATGATAAATCACATGTACCTATGCAAGTTTAGGTTTATTAGTATCTATAATCTCACATATTGTATGACATCTATTTAGATCTAGAATTATGACATCTATTTAGATCTAGAATTATGCTATGACATGTGCGAGTTCTATGTGTTAGGTGCTAGTTCACACCATCATTATGTTGCATAAACCACATATGCAAGTTTATACATGAACTTGGGTTATGATCATATTATGTAAGTTGTGACATTTAACCAAACAAGTTGACACCTTTAGATTCATGACATGTGTAGTTTTATGCAAGTTTCACCCCTATTATGATTAGATCTATTTTATTTGTCTATATGTTGTGATAATTTATCTTTGTGCTATAAGTTAGACTATTCGAGTCTAACGTATATTTTGCGTTAAATAAGAGTACATATAACGTGGGGTAGGGGTAATATTAAGGATTTAATATTAAGAAATTGGGGTGCAATTGATATGATTCTGCATACCATAAGTGGATGGCCATAATTGAGTCAATTATGGACATCATTAGAATTGGAATTAATTAATGATTTGAATTGGGATATATTTTAAACTGGGGTAAAAGATTATAAGTGTTAATCAATGCTTAGGACACGAGGTTGGACTCGTTTGAGACGTAAAACTGCCCGGACCCGCCCGACGAATCCAGTAGTCACAAATGTCAGCCCAATGTGAGAGGTCCTAGGCCCAAATTAAAGCATAACAGTTGTAAAGACACGAGGTTAGACTCTTTTATGGTGTAAGACTGCCCGGACCCGCCCGGCGAATCCAACTGCCATAAATGCCAGTCTAATGTGAGAGGTCTTTATGAGGTTATGGCCTGAATGAATTAAGAAATACTTAACCAGATAAACATGTGAAGTGGGACATGGGGGTTAAGTAGGTGCCTTGGGTGGCATGAGGAATCTAGTGGGTGCCTTTAGTGGCATTTGAAATACGATCAGTAAGACTTAACCAAACACACATGTAAATGAACATGACTAAGAAGAGGGTTAAGTGCGATATACTAGTGGGGACAAGCTTAGGTGGATAGCTTGTGGTAAGTAATTGGGGGCCCATCTCAACCAGTAACCCAAACGTATCTTTGTGGACTCGACCCAAGTCGAGGACGGGACACGCATATTGGGCTTGACTATAAGAGGCCAAACGGGTTAACGGTGGCAACACAAGTCCAACGGGTTTCATATGCGTGTGTGGACCCGGGCTGGTAGGTAAGACGTTGTTGCATCGTGTAGGTATAAGCCGTGCATCCTTAGGCTGTATCGGGTTGCCACTTTAGGGTAGTGATACACCCCACTGTGGGACCAACACGGGTATCTACGAGTAGGGAGCCGATCGAAAGTGGGGTACACCTATCGGAGATAGGGGCAGGCGACACCTATGTTGTCAGCTAGCGGTACACGAAGTTATTTATAAAATTTCTAAGTGAAGCAAGTGGGATCAACCTTTAGGGTGACTGGTGTGGTGCAGTGTAGTAATTATTCGTTAGTATTAGGTGTGCCTTTAACGTTATCTTTATCTGCTCTTCCATACCCAATAGTTCATAGACATTTCCTTGTTTTCCAGCTTATGCCTTAGTCTAGTTATTTTGATAATAGTATTGTTAGAATTATCATACTCGCCAGACTTTATGTCTGACCCCCTCTATTTCTATCTTTTTTCCCCCTCCAGGTCCTCAGGGTGGACCCAGCTCTAGTGGAGTCTGATTGAATTGCTTATTCTCTCTTTTGGAAAGCTTGGACCGCCGAAGTAAAGTCCAGCTTGTTATCTTCTTTAATGGCTATTTATGTAATGGGATTATGTATTTTGTTTTATCAAGATGGATATTGTACTTGACTCTGATTTATGGTTTTATGATGTAACAAACATGTTTAATTTCCGCTGCAATGAAATAAAGTTTTAGATTTCCAAGTACTACTTATTATCTGTCTTGTTGTAATTTTTCTGTTCTATATTCACTTAAAACCTCCATGGAAGTTAATGCATTCCCTTTGTGAGTGACATTAATGGACGTGGGGTGTTACATATATTATTACTATGGTTATAATGCAAATAGAAATAAATGATTACTATTGTATAAGTCTGCGTATTTAATTATTTTACTGATTTATGTACAACTTTAATAATGAATATTAGGGATGTTCCAAAAATATGTTGTTGCCAAAAATGATGTTACTTACCATCCAAAAATATGTTGCTTCCCAATTGATATTGTTGAAACTTTCTGGACCAAATAATTTCAAATTTATCATCTTTTGAATGGCTAGGTGATATAATTTTCAACAGGACTGACATATTTATACTATAATGGATGAGGACAAACGAGCAAGCTTAATATTAAATCAATTATTTTAATATGGAAGCGTTCTATTTTGCAAATCGAAGCACCCCTATTATTTTGTTTTGCTTCGACGTCATAGAGGTGTGAAGCCAAGTATTTTGCTTCGACAACATAGAGGTGCGGAGCCAAGTCTATTTCGCTTTAAAGAACATTGACCTTGTAACTCTTTCGCCCTGAATGGTTTCAAATGGCTTCGAACAGAAGTTTATAAATTATCGATTTTCCTTCATTTCGAAGGATTTCAAATTCACCAGCAATGGGCTTTCCTGTTGCGCCACCACCGCCAGAAATCCCCAATAGTCAGCTGACCTCTACGGATGCCCCAATAATGTTGGCGACTATACAGAATATTTCCCTATTAATTCATACATCTTCTTAACATGCCACAAATCAAACACTATCCTTAATATCAAAATATTCTGTGAATTTTTCTAATATTGTTTCTATATATACATGCAGACTGCATGATTTGCTGGTGCCTGTGTGTCACGTTAGGCTGTGGTGCAGAGATTGTGGACATTGGTTCTAACTGTAAATCCCTGCTCTTCTTCTCACGTATTTGAGTTTAAATTTGAAATATGATTAGGTAATGACAATCAATTATTGGATTTTTATTACTGAAGCATGTGGCACAAGTGGAGCACCGTATGGCCTGCTATTGTATTTTACAGGATGTCGATGGATATACCCCTGCACTTACCATTCCAATATTTACTGGTTTGAATCTATACTTACTTAGACGGTATGCTTTCTGTTTTTAGTATAATTTACTTTTAAACTTGGATTAAGATTACCATTTAATATTATTTTGGTTTTTTTTTTCACGATAAACATTTGTATTTGATTTTTTTTAATAATGAATGTGTTCAAATTTCATTTTTGGCATAATCCGTGATATGTATACATTAGGCATTTCATTAAATATTTGATTCTTATATAGTTTTGAATCAGGCATGTAACTAATTTTGCATCACTAATGGGTTTCATTTTTTTCCATGTAAGTACTTACAAATTTAGTTTCAGCACGAACATCTTGAGAACCGCATTATATACAGGTAACATGCATGATACTTGCAATCGAGTACTAAAATTGGCGAAATATTGGAACAATTAATTACTGATACAACAAAATTCTGCGTTGGGGTGTTAGACCTTTGCCCTTTGCAGGTTTATTCAAAAAATCAACGTAGTATTTATTCAGGGCCATCACTTTAATTTTTTGCTTAAAACTCAATGCATAAAAACTGTCCACGCTCCATTAATAAGCCTGCTTTGCTGCATGTACTTGCTTTTAATATATTCAATCTTAATTCACTTTATATTTTCGAACTACACGCTGAACCATGTATTTTTCTTGTAGGAACAATCTTAGACCTGTAAAGTTTTGGGAACCATTCTATGGTCGTATATTGACAGAGATGTGCATTCAATTCTACTTCTAGTAGGAAGTCCAACATTACAGTGGTCGGAAATTAATACCCATCTTTTAGGGTTGTATCCATTTGGTTTTCATCTGCATTTGTCCATTGTGTTTCTATTTTCGACCATGCATACATCTTTTAAGTATCTCCTGTATACCACACATATATTCATCTACATATCATAAAGCATGAAATTATAAGCACTAAAAAGCAGTTTACGATACTGAAGTAACTTTCCCTATTCATGCAGAAAGTTTGGTTGCCTCTCATTTGTTACTCTTCACTATATTTGTTGCCTTATATTTTTATTGAAAAGTTGTTCAGTAATCACTTTATAGAGTTTATTTGAAAATAAAGGCATGTTTGTATTCCCACTTAGGTTCTAGGTTATGACATATAAGTGATGCTCAACAATACATGACTAAACATTTTCTTTTGGTTGATAAAGCTGTCTGAACACTTCCCCTCACCCTACATTATGCATTTAGAATGATAAGAGTTCCTGACTGTTGTTAGCCGATGGCCATTGTTATAAGCTGACTGTCTTAATATAAGAAACTAGCATTCTTGAAACAATCTGAAGCCACCATTGTTATTAGCTATTATCATTATTAGCTGACTACCGTTATTACCTGGCATTGTTATCAGATGACCGGCTTTATAAAAAGCTGGTATTAAATTAATAATAGTGTGATTGACTCCATTTTTTCTACCATCATTAGCTGTCCCCATCTTGATTGTAAACTAAAGCCATAACGGCATAGCCCGAAGTTAAACAGAGGTATCAGGCATAACATGCATCTTATTTTGGCCAGTTTCTTTTGAGATGCGAGTTATGACGAAAATTTTCATTCACTTCATATATAACTTGCATTCTCGCTATTTGATGTGATAATCTTTCATTCCTCCTTTCTTGCTTTTTTGACATATTACAAAAATGGTTATATAAATTAGTTACCTATCAAACGTTGACTAACTACTTTAATAATCCACCGTCCTTTTTCAATTTCCGAGTATGACCAAATGTGTAACACCCCGTGTATTCTATAATAGTGAAATTCACAAATTAAAGTATAATTAATTTCAAATCAAAGAATTAAGGAAAACGGGATACGCCATTGCGTTCGTCTCGGAATTTTGCTTGAGATAGAATACGAGTTTGTGTAAAACGGACTCCGTATGAAGGAGATATGGCCTCCGGAAGTTTCAGAATTCAGTTTAAAATTCAAACAGACGGAAATAGCTCAGAAACAAATTCAAATTTCAAAAATCGGACCCAGATTGGGTTGGGCGGGAATTTTCCCGCCCAAGGCACCCAGGTCGACTGGGTAGTCGACCTGGGGCACCCAGGTCGACTATGTGGTCGACCTGGGGGTCGACTGGGGAGTTGACCTGGCCCCTGAGCCAGGTCGAACCCAGCCCCTCCTGGTTGGCTTGGTCTGTGCTTGGCCGAATTTCTGAGTCTTGCCTTGTCACTAGGGCTAGGTGTCAGCTCCTGATTGGTCTCTCTTTCAAACGAACGGCTAATATTAATCTAAGCTCCATCGACGGTCCTAATCAATTCATAAACTCTATAAAAAGGACCTAAGACTCCACCTAATTCACACAAATAAAATGAGAATGAGACTGTCATGCTGCTGAAGAAAGACTAGGAGTAGCCATCAAAATTGAAAGACGATTAGGAGTTAATTCGAAAGCTTAAAGCAACGACAACTAAATCAAAACAACGCCTACAACAAAGGATAGCATCTCCAAATTCAGAATTCAGAAACCTGAATTGAAGATTCGTCATACGTTGTAAGTAGAGTGTTATTCCAATGTGAATGAATAATTGAGTTTTGATTTACGTAAAATGAGAAATGGAATTGTATTTAATTTGTGGTGATGATAACTCATAATTGTATGTTGCTATGATTCAAATTATGAACAGATTTGGGATGTTGTGGTATAATGATGTTAGACCTATTGGATATTTGCAAGTATATGACTCATGTTGAAAGTTAACAACTATATGTTTGTGGTAGTCTATTACAACATCTATTGGATATTTGCAAGTATATGATTCATGTTGAAAGTTAACGACTATATGTTTGTGGTAGTTTATTACAACAAAGTTGAGGTTCAAGCAAGTATGTGATTCACTATATGCCAACGTGATTTTAGACCCTTCTATGTATATTTTTATAATCATGTTTAGTGTAGTTGGATCCATTTGGGTATTATGATTTATATGAATTTATGTTGAAATAGGAATTATGATTCTAGTGAGAAAAAAAGACATACTTTTGTATTAGTGACAAAAGTAAGCATCTTTGTGAACTTGTGTTGACTCTCTAAACATAACTAGATTACGTTTGGTGTTATGCCTAATTGTAAATATGTTTTAGGCCTATTTTGTTATCAAAATCATATGAATATATATATATATATATATATATATATATATATACGACACATAATTAAGTTAGATTCACATTTTAAATGCAAGTTTACATGACTAGATTTAAAACCATGATTCATGTTTAGGTATGTTTTATGTTAAGATTATATGCTATTACAATGCAAGTTCACAAGTGCCTAATTTATGTTAATTAGATCGTTATGTTGCAAGTTCATGCGAACACATACCCCTTTTGATGTTACTTAGAATATATAAACACCATGTTCTAAGCCTCCCCTTTTTCATGTGGCTAAGTTGGGTTTAAATGTTAAACCCAACATATGTTATATTATAGCGAACGTATAAAACGGGGGTAATGACGTTGGGTTAAAAATATAAAACATATGTGTTGGCATGTTTGACGCATGCCAACGACTTTGAGAACATTTAAGTGGTATAAATTAATTTTACCCAATAAAGATGAATTTGAATAATGGGCTGCAAATATTTACATATAAAAGGAAAAGAGACAAAATATGTAAACTTAGAAAATACGATGTGTTTAACCCGAGGTTGGATTGAGTTGTGACGTAAACCTGCCCGGACCCGCCTGGCTGTCCAGTAGTCACAACAATACCTATCCAATGTGGGTGGTTAAACACTGAGCCCAATAATGACCCGAGGTTAGGCTAAGTTGTGACGTAAGACTGCCCGGAACCAACCGGCAACAGGCAGTCACAACAATAACTGTCTAATGTGAGAGGTTGAGGCTTTAATATGACAATTAAGGCTGAGTCAGGATTGATAGGATTAAGTAAATTAAATTAATACTTAATCAAATTGAACATGCTAAACTATACAGACTGATTGGGGGTTAGGTTTGCAAAACACTTAACCAACTTAGCATGTTGGCTAGAAATAGAAAACCTAGTAGCGGGGGGAGCCTTTTTAGCAGTAACCCTACAAGGTGTATCAGGATACCCTGAACTAGGCAGGGTGGGGCACGATTACTGGACTGACTGTAAGAGGTCAAATCGACGGCGGTGGTGCAGCAGTGTAGGTTCTAACGGGGTGCGGGCGTGCACACACTTCGGCGCAGAAAAATTAGGCACTGGGTACCAGTAGTATACTTGTGCATTCTAGAAATTGTGTCGGGCCGCCACCATGGGACTTGATACACCCTATGGTGGGGCCAGCATAGGTAACTACAACATCGGGGGCCGTAAGACACATGTAACTATGCGAGTAGGAGCCAATCATTAGAAATGGATCACTTCACACTAATTATGGGGTGCCTATTGGGAACTAGTTTATATGGGTATAGAGATTAATATGGGGTACGATAGTATATTCGACCCTAGACAACTTAACTTAGTTTTATAGTGCTTTCCCATTTCCAGTTTATACTTATCATGCCCAATTCTTTATTCATAGACTGAATAGTCCTAGACTTACTCAGGCTTTATGTCTGACTCTACTTTTCTTTCGTTTCACCCCCCCCCCCCCCCAAGTCCACAGGGAGGGAATACCGCAGCTTGACCAGTTTTCACATCCAGCTTGAAGAGAGAGAGAATGTATTGCTTGGATCTCTTTCGTTTTGGACTATGGCTTTGGATAGCACTTATGGGGACTTATGCAGTTTACTTATGTTTTTATGCTTCTTTAAGTTATGAAATCAAGACAGTTATGAAATTGTAATATTTTTGGAAGTATTGTAGGACAATTATGGTATGGTTTGTGTAACACGTATTTTGATGAAATAAAAGTTGCTGTTGTTTTCCGCTATTCAAAAATATGTGTATTTATATCTGTCTTGTATATCTGTGACTTATACTTATAAACCTCCACCAAAATTAGGGCATTCCCTGTGAGAGTGACCCTAACGGAGGTGGGGTGTTTCACTTGGTATCGGAGCATAGGTTTACCAGATAAGATAAAAAGTTTTGAAAATTTATTTTCAAAAGAAAATTTAAAGAAGCATTTTTAAAGATAAAATGTTATTTTATTTTAAAAAGGCATAGTCCCCCAAAGCCATAGGTACTATCTTTTATCCTTCATTTTGAATCTATCCTTTTTGTTTCAGCATGTCCGAAGAACTTAACTTGCCAGAGGGTGTACCAATACCTGGTTGGTTCAGACGATTCTTAGAAGCAAGGGCCAATCAGCCAGGTCCCACTGTTCCTCCTCCTCCAGCTGCAGGAAATCATCCAGCTGCAGCAGCACCTCTTCCTCCACCTCCACCGCGTGGTAATACTTTTGCTAAGATATGTAAAGATTTTAAAGATATGGGAGGAAAGGACTTCCATGGAACCGAGTCCTTCGTGGCAGCCAAGAATTGGCTGAAGGAAACCGAGGACTTATTCGTCATCTTTGAGGTAGAAGATAGGCAGAAAGTACAACTGGCAGTATGGCTACTTAAAGGCAAGGCTTCCTACTGGTGGGAAGTTACCAATGCAGAAAGGCTGTGGAAACATGGGAGGACTTTAGGGCAAGGTTTGAGGCTAAATTTCTTTCAGAAGCTGAAAGGAGTCTTCAGTTGGAAAAATTCCTATTTCTTAAGCAAGGGAATCTGACAGTCAAAGAATACGTTAATCAGTTCGATCAGCTGGCTAGGTTCGGACTGGACTTAGTCAACACTCCGCACAAGAAGGCTCTCTGCTTTGTCAAAGGATTGAATGAGCCATTACATAGCTTGGCCATGACCCATATACCTATGTGGGCTACGTATGAAAGGTTGGTGCAGATGGCATTGCTAAACGAAGAGGATAAGGGCAAGAAGGAGACAAAGGCAGAAAGCTCTCAAGGGAAGAAAGATGGTTTACAGCCTAAGAAGACAGACTTTAAGAAGGGCGGAAAAGACAACAAAGAGAAGAGGAAATGTAATTTCTGTGGCAAAGTGGGGCACTTAGTGAAAGATTGTCGGGAAAAGAAGGCCAAGTTGAATGGTGGGTGCTTTTCTTGCGGTGAGACAGGCCACATGGCTAAGGATTTCCCAAAGAAGCGAGGGCAGGGGCAAAGGGCTGGATCCACCTCAGGGGCACAGGTTCATGTGCTAGAAGCGCCACCTCTGCAACAGCGAGGTATAAATACTTCCGTAGAAAGTGTAGTTTATCTTTATAATCACCCAGTTCTCACTTTATTTGATTCTGGCGCATCACACTCCTTTATTTCATCTGCTTTAGTAGAATCTCCGCACCGAGAAACTAGTATGGTAGAGGACCCCTTAATTGTTTCAAATCCAATCGGGGGCCCAGCTCATTTGTCTATGATCTGTGTGGGATGGAAAATTTCTATTCTAAGCGTAGAATTTAGATGTAGTGCCTTTGTTTTGGGCTTCTCGGGATATGGTTTGATTTTGGGCATGGATTGGCTATCCAGTAATGGTGCCATCCTTGATTGTGAGAAAAGGGTGGTTAGGCTTCTGACCCAACTCGGTAACACTCTGGAAATTACTTGTAATCCCTCGTATGCGGTTATTCTTAGTTATCTTGAATCACTAGATGCTTCTGTTGAGAGTTCGCAATCGGTTAAAGTGGTATGTGAATATTTGGATGTCTTCGAAGAGGTGAAGGGCTTACTTCCGAAGCGGGAGATAGACTTCCGCATATATCTTGTAGATAATGCAAAGCCCGTTGCATTTCCCGTTAGACACATGGCTCCACGGGAAAGGAAAGAGCTCAGTAAACAGATTAAAGAGCTTCTAGAGAAGGGGTTCATTAGAAGGAGCATTTCAGAATGGGGCGCTCCAGTGGTGTTCGCCACAAAGGCGGATGGTTCACTCCGTCTATGTGTTGACTATAGGGAGCTCAACAAACTAACGAAAAAGAATAGGCACCCTCTCCCCAGAATTGATGATCTGTTTGATCAGCTTGTAGGAGCGTCTGTTTTCTCCCAACTCGATTTGGCGACCGGTTTTCGTCAGCTAAGGGTGGCTGAAGATAGCATCGATAAGACAACATTCAGAACCCCGGACGGCTTCTTTGAATGGCTTGTCATGCCTTTCGGCTTGAAAAATGCACCCGCTTACTTCGTGGACCTGATGAGTAGGGTGTTCAGAGAATTCCTCAACAAGTTCGTAGTGGTCTTCGTAGACGATATCTTGATCTTCTCAAAGAGTGAAGAAGAACATGCTCAGCACTTAAGGGCAATCATGGAAACTCTGCGAGTCCATCAGCTAAATTCCAAATTCTCCAAGTGCCACTTTTGGAGAGAGGAAGTAAGGTTCCTTGGGAACATAGTATCCAAAGAAGGGTTAGCTATGGACCCTGCTAAAGTAGTAGCGGTACAGGATTGGAAGACACCAGCGAATGCAACTGAGGTCCGAAGTTTTCTAGGAATAGCAGGTTTCTACCGAAAATTCATAAGGTATTTTGCAAAAATCTCAGCTCCACTCACAAGGCTGAAAAAGAAGAATCTAGTGTTCAATTGGGATTTGGATTGCGAGTTTGCTTTCCAACGGCTAAAAAGGGCTCTTACAACGGCCCCAGTTCTGACATTGCCAGATGGAAGCAAGATGTTCACATTTTATACAGATGCATGTAGGACAAGACTAGGCGTTGTCTTAATGCAAGAAGGAAGGGTAGTAGCTTATGGTGGAAGGCAGTTGAAAGTGCATGAAAAGAACTACCCGACCCACGATCTTGAGTTAGCCGCCATCGTCTTTGCACTCAAGTCTTGGCGACACTATCTCTTAGGTGAGAAGTTCGAACTGTATACTGACCATAAATCTTTGAAATGTCTCTTCTCGCAGAAGGACCTTAACTTGAGGCAACAAAGATGGATGGAGTTTTTTGCCTCGTACGATTTCGAGATCTCCTACACTCCGGGCAAAGGCAACGTAGTGGCAGACGCGTTAAGCCGAAAGAAACTGACCCTAAGCCCGCTGTTTGTTGAAAGGAAAAGCCTACAGTTTATAGCCAGCTTTGACTTTAGGCCCTCCTCCGATTTTGTACTGGGCTTGCTAGCATCTCTTGAAGTACGCCCGACTTTAGTGGACTCAATAGGGACAGCACAACGCGAAGACCCTCAGCTTGTGGAGATGATTGATAGGCTAATTAGGGGTGAGACTTCAAGTCACCTTAACAGATACTCCATCGACGATAAGGGTTGGCTAAGGCAAGACGGAAGACTATGCGTCCCACAGACAAGGAATTTAGTAAAGACGGTTCTCGAGGAAGCACATCACTCCAAGATGACGATACATCCAGGCGGAGATAAAATGTACAAGGACATAAAGAGAACTTTCTTTTGGAGTGGCATGAAGAAGTACGTGGCCGATTTCGTTTCCAAGTGTATGGTGTGCCAACAGGTTAAGGCGGAATAGAAAAAGCCTGGCGGTCTGCTCCATCCTCTGGAGGTCCCGCAATGGAAGTGGGATAGCATCTCAATGGACTTCATTGATGGGCTACCTAGGTCTAGAAGAGGCAACACTAGCATTAGGGTAATAATGGATAGGCTTACTAAAAGCGCCCACTTCTTACCTGTCAAGAGTAAAAGGACCACATCATACCTAGCTTCTCTTTATCTCAAGGAAATTGTTCGACTCCATGGAATACCCTCCAGCATTGTTAGTGACCGAGACCCTATCTTCACAAGTGAGTTTTGGCGGAGTCTGCAAGAAGCGGTAGGCACACAGTTATGCTTGAGTTCAACCTATCACCCCCAAACCGACGGCCAGACAGAAAGAGTGAACAGAGTTTTGGAAGACCTTTTAAGACTGTGCGTCCTTGACTTCGGAGGGACGTGGGAAGACCATCTTCCTTTGGTGGAATTTGCCTACAACAACAGCTACCAAGCCACCATCGGAATGGCGCCCTTCAAAGCTTTATATGGAGGACCGTGCCGGTCGCCCACTTGTTGGTGGGAGTCTACTGACAAACTCATACTTGGACCAGATATGATCCGAGAGACTTCGGAGAAAGTAGACTTGATACGAAGAAGGATGAAGATGGCCCAAGATAGACAGAAATCCTACGCCGACAAGAGGAGGACCGACCTTGAATTTGAGGTTGGGGACAGAGTTTTTCTTAAGGTATCTCCTCTAAGGAACGTTGTTCGTTTTGGATCCACTGGAAAGCTAGCACCAAGGTTCGTAGGACCATTTCCTATCATCGAGAAGGTTGGGAAGATGGCCTATAGATTAGAGCTACCCGAAAAACTAGCTGGAGTTCACAACGTCTTTCACGTTTCGCACCTCCGAAAATGTCTACATGAATCTGTTGAAGTGGTAGAGCCAAACATCCTTGAAGAAGCTGAAGTGGAACGCGAAGCAACCGTGAGAAGAGTTCCAATACGCATCTTAGGAACTGAAGTGAAAAAGCTACGCAACCGCGAAGTCAAGCTCGTCAAAGTCCAGTGGAGCGACGCCGAGGAAGACGCAACTTGGGAAACTGAGGCTAGAATACGCGCAGCCTACCCTTTTCTTTTTGAGGGTATATCTTTGATCTTTCTTTTTCGTTAAGTTGCGCTTTTATCTATCTTTTTAGGTATATCTCCTCGACCTTATCTTTTAGGAAGGAACCCTTTGGATGAAAACTTGTAATTGAAACATGTTATGGATGATGGTTGCAAGTGGTTGCAAGTGATTGCTAGTGGTTGCTCGTGGTTGCATATACACACACAATCTAGGTTTTAGATCGGCTCAGTCACTTCATATTGCATATGCATATACGTATTTATATTCGTATATGGTTGAAGTTTTATGTGTTGCCATATGGATGTTGCATTTATATGAATGATTGTGCACTCATGTAGAATCATGAATAGGAAGATTTTCATACATAATGGATTCATGACACTTACATAACTTGCATTAAGGAGGTCAACTGAATCAGTAGACCGCCTGATTTTGCATTAGATAAGTACATGTACACACACTTCACATATGATCATGAAGCATTAGAAGTCTTTTAAGGACAATGGATGCTCGTGTTTGATGGACTAGTAGATGGACGTTTGGATGTTAGGATATACATTCTTCCTAAACTTGAAGATTTCGGGGACGAAATCCTTTTAAGTGGGGGAGAATGTAACACCCCGTGTATTTTATAATAGTGAAATTCACAAATTAAAGTATAATTAATTTCAAATCAAAGAATTAAGGAAAACGGGATACGTCATTGCATTCATCTCGGAATTTTGCTTGAGATAGAGTCCGAGTTTGCGTAAAACGGACTCCGTATGAAGGATATATGGCCTCCGGAAGTTTCAGAATTCAGTTTAAAATTCAAACAGACGGAAACAGCTCAGAAACAAATTCAAATTTCAAAAATCGGACCCAAATTGGGCTGGGCTGGAATTTTCCCGCCCAAGGCACCTAGGTCGACTGGGTAGTCGACCTGGGGCACCCAGGTCGACTATGCGGTCGACCTGGGGGTCGACTGGGGAGTCGACCTGGCCCCTGAGCCAGGTCGAACCCACCCCTCCTGGCTGGCCTGGTCTGTGCTTGGCCGAATTTTTGAGTCTTGCCTTGTCACTAGGGCTAGGTGTCAGATCCTGATTGGTCTCTCTTTCATACGAACGGCTAATATTAATCTAAGCTCCATCGACGGTCCTAATCAGTTCACAAACTCTATAAAAAGGACCTAAGACTCCATCTAATTCACACAAATAAAATGAGAATGAGACCGTCATGCTGCTGAAGAAAGACTAGGAGTAGCCGTCAAAATTGAGAGACGATTAGGAGTCAATTCGAAAGCTTAAAGCAACGACAACTAAATCAAAACAACGCCTACAACAAAGGATAGCATCTCCAAATTCAGAATTTAGAAACCTGAATTGAAGATTCGTCATACGTTGTAAGTAGAGTGCTATTCCGATGTGAATGAATAATTGAGTTTTGATTTACGTAAAATGAGAAATGGAATTGTATTTAATTTGTGGTGATGATAACTCATAATTGTATGTTGCTATGATTCTAATTATGAACAGATTTGGGATGTTGTGGTATAATGATGTTAGACCTATTGGATATTTGCAAGTATATGACTCATGTTGAAAGTTAACGACTATATGTTTGTGGTAGTCTATTACAACACCTATTGGATATTTGCAAGTATATGATTCATGTTGAAAGTTAACGACTATATGTTTGTGGTAGTTTATTACAACAAAGTTGAGGTTCATGCAAGTATGTGATTCACTATTATGCCAACGTGATTTTAGACCCTTCTATGTATATTTTTATAATCATGTTTAGTGTAGTTGGATCCATTTGGGTATTATGATTTATATGAATTTATGTTGAAATAGGAATTATGATTCTAGTGAGAAAAAAAGACATACTTTTGTATTAGTGACAAAAGTAAGCATCTTTGTGAACTTGTGTTGACTCTCTAAACATGACTAGATTACGTTTGGTGTTATGCCTAATTGTAAATATGTTTTAGGCCTATGTTGTTATCAAAATCATATGAATATATATATATATATATATATATATATATATATATATATATATATATACACACACACACACGACACATAATTAAGTTAGAATCACATTTTAAATGCAAGTTTACATGACTAGATTTAAAACCATGATTCATGTTTAGGTATGTTTTATGTTAAGATTATATGCTATTACAATGCAAGTTCACAAGTGCCTAATTTATGTTAATTAGATCGTTATGTTGCAAGTTCATGCGAACACATATCCCTTTTGATGTTACTTAGAATATATAAACACCATGTTCTAAGCCTCCCCTTTTTCATGTGGCTAAGTTGGGTTTAAATGTTAAACCCAACATATGTTATATTATAGCGAACGTATAAAACGGGGGTAATGACGTTGGGTTAAAAATATAAAACATATGTGTTGGCATGTTTGACGCATGCCAACGACTTTGAGAACATTTAAGTGGTATAAATTAATTTTATCCAATAAAGATGAATTTGAATAATGGGCTGCAAATATTTACATATAAAAGGAAAAGAGACAAAATATGTAAACTTAGAAAATACGATGTGTTTAACCTGAGGTTGGATTGAGTTGTGACGTAAACCTGCCCGGACCCGCCCGGCTGTCCAGTAGTCACAACAATACCTATCCAATGTGGGTGGTTAAACACTGAGCCTAATAATGACCCGAGGTTAGGCTGAGTTGTGACGTAAGACTGCCCGGAACCAACCGGCAATAGGCAGTCACAACAATACCTGTCTAATGTGAGAGGTCGAGGCTTTAATAAGAAAATTAAGGCTGAGTCAGGATTGATATTATTAAGTAAATTAAATTAATACTTAATCAAATTGAACATGCTAAACTATACACACTGATTGGGGGTAAGGTTTGCAAAACACTTAACCAACTTAGCATGTCTGCTAGAAATAGAAAACCTAGTAGCGGGGGGACCCATTTCAGCAGTAACCCTACAAGGTGTATCAGGATACCTTGAACTAGGCAGGGTGGGGCACGATTACTGGGCTGACTGTAAGAGGTCAAATCGACGGCGGTGGTGTAGCAGTGTAGTTTCTAACGGGGTGCGGGCGTGCACACACTCCGGCACAGAAAAATTAGGCATTAGGCACCAATAGTATACCTGTGCATTCTAGAAATTGTGTCGGGCCGCCACCATGGGACTTGATACACCCCATGGTGGGACCAGCATAGGTAACTACAACATCGGGGGCCGTAAGACACATGTAACTATGCCAGTAGGAGCCGATTATTAGAAATGGATCACTTCACCCTGATTATGGGGTGCCTGTTGGGAACTAGTTTATATGGGTACAGAGATCAATATGGGGTACGATAGTATATTCGACCCTAGACAACTTAACTTAGTTTTATAGTGCTTTCCCATTTCCAGCTTATACTTATCATGCCCAATTCTTTATTCATAGACTGAATAGTCCTAGACTTACTCAGGCTTTATGTCTGACTCTACTTTTCTTTCGTCCCCCCCCCCCCCCCGCCCCAGGTCCACAGGGAGGGAATACCGCAGCTTGACCAGTTTTCACATCCAGCTTGAAGAGAGAGAGAGAATGTATTGCTTGGATCTCTTTCGTTTTGGACTATGGCTTTGGATAGCACTTATGGGGACTTATGCAGTTTACTTATGTTTTTATGCTTCTTTAAGTTATGAAATCAAGATAGTTATGAAATTGTAATGTTTTTGGAAGTATTGTAAGACACTTATGGCATGGTTTGTGTAACACGTATTTTGATGAAATAAAAGTTGCTGTTGTTTTCCGCAGTTCAAAAATATGTGTATTTATATCTGTCTTGTGTATCTATGACTTATACTTATAAACCTCCACCAAAATTAGGGCATTCCCTTTGAGAGTGACCCTAACGGAGGTGGGGTGTTTCAAAATGCCCACGTGCAAGCAAAGCACGAGTCTCATTCTATTTTTTTCATGCAATGACTGCTACCAACATTTTTGCTTCAAGTATTGATATGATATGAAAATAGGTATAAATTATATACATCTTTAGTGTTTTTGATTTACTTCTGGGATATGTATGAATTTAATATTATGATTTAATTTTGATTGTTAGGATGGGAACTGGACATCTATACTATACTATAATTACCGAGTTGAAAATGAAGGACGCTGAAGCCTTTGGCTTATTCTGAACTGAACGGTAGCGATTTGTTCCCTTATTATATCGCTACTCTCCTTTCTTTTTTCTTTTTCAAACTTGCTTTACCTCAAGGCATTACGCTGCTCTCTCCTTTATATTTGACCTGCACAGATTTTCTCCCACCATTTACATTTAAATAAACTGTATATACCCTAAACCTCATACAGATACTTTCCATCACCTAAAAACTCACCTTCGCGATTTATTTTCCTTCAATTGTTGTGAATAATTCATAAAATTATTTAGGTTTTTCCCTTCGATTTGAGTCCTTCATAATCTAATGGTGAATGTTTACGTACATCAAAACATTTTTTCCTCACAATATTTTTCAGCTTTTCCACATTTTTCCCTGTCAATTGTGATTCCTATTCTACCTAGCTTTCCTTTTTCTTCTGCAGTTTAATCATAGTTAAACTGAAATTTCCCAATGAGCGATTTGAAATTTGGAATTCTTTCCACCAGTTAACAAATCATAGAAGCCATTGACCATTGAACTCCTTCCTCTAACCATTCAGTTTTACTTCCACACTAACCCTAGCCGTTAAGGATTTTCCCTTCTACCCTCTTTATAACATATTTGCCACTATCAGACCTACCGTCGTGGCTGCCTAAATCGGTTTTGAAAGCACCAGTCCATGTAATTGATATGATGTTCAGGTTTGTTTTGAGTATTCGTTCTGCTTTTTTCTGGTTTCCTTCTTTTACAGATTTGCAAGTTCACAGCTTGTAACAACCTGCATTCTACGTATCTAGGATCATAGAATATTTATTTCTTTTTCGTATGAAGTCGTGTGGTTATGTAACTTTGGGAGACGGCTATTGGGGTCATTTCCCATGTTCACGATTTTTGCTTTTTTTTATGACCGTTTTGCCCCTAACCGATACTGTTTTGGTCATAACTTTTGATTGGAAAGGAATTTTAACCTGAAACCACTTCCATTAGATTCGTTTGATGGTTTACCTTTCCGTAGAGTGGTCATATTAGCCAAACGGACTCACCGTTTGGGAGATATGGCTGAAACAAGTTTCAGATGGTGAAAAACTGCTTAACCGGGCCAAATGAGGTGATTAGCAAATGGACCCATAACCCATTTCGGGATTAGGATTATGGGGAGGCTGATAGGGTTTGGGAAATCATTTCATTTCTGTTTTTGAGCCGCCACTTCCATTCTTGAAACCCTAGCCATGGCCTCCACTCTCTAAATCTCTTCAAAACATTTCCAAATCACCTACAACTTGAAGATTGAGATTAGCAACATCAAATCAAGGGAGATCTTCACCAAATCAAGATTAAAGCTGCTAGAACACATTAGAATTCGACCCAAACAGAGAATCATTCAGATCTATAGTTTACTTTGTGGCAAAGGTGAGTGATTTGCATAGTTCCTCACTAATTATGGCTAATTATAATTAGTGTTAATTAGCGAATTTAAACATGATAAAATTCTGGAAAAATATTTATAAAATTCGAAATGATGTTTTAGACCTCTGATATGAATTTGGGTTAATTTGGTTAAATTTTGCTAATCCTATCATTAGTTTCACCTAAACATGCTTAAAGGGAAATATGGGGTTTTGGGCATGTTTGATCCATTTTAACCTATCATATTGATGTTTTGGTGTTTGAGGTTGATTATGCATGTTGCTATGACTGTATAGTATGCTTTGTGATTGATTATAATAGTTGGAATGGTCGAAAACGCCGTCGAGTGGCGTAAACTGCTTGATGGAAAAAGTGCGGGAAGATACCCGAACCAGATCAGATCGGTTAGGAGGACCCGATCCGCTCTCGCACTTCACACTTCGATCCACTCGCACTTCTCGCAATACGCATCATCCAATCCGACCCGCCTGGAGTTCTCCGACCCGATCCGCCATGGTGCCCCGACCCGAACCGATGTACTACGACTGGGCTTGGAGACTACGACCTGACCCGGGGTGCTTTAGAAGAGGCCGATCCGAACCATGGCAAGCTGGAGACCCGACCCGATCCGCCAGGGATGATGACGATCCGACCCGATCCAGTGAAGAAGAAGCATTCCGATCCGAACTGAACTGATGATTAGGGGAGATCCGAACCGATCCGGTGATGACCAATAACCCGAGATGCAAAGGTAGTCCAAATGGAAGTTAGAGCTCAGGATCCAGTTGGGAACCAATGAGTTCACTTCATGGTTGGGCTTTGCTGAGGGAAGTGTGCTAAGGAGTTGTCGACGTTCATAACTTCGATTCACCACTGGAAATGGATGATGGACTACTTATCAGTGCAGTAGAGTCACTATGACTCGAGGGGCAAGGTGATGGTAGCAAGACTACGTTATCAGTGCAGTAGAGTCATTAAGACTCGAGGGGCAAAGTGATGCGTAGTAAGACTATGAGCCAGTGCAGTGGGGTCATTGTGACTCCATGGGGCAGAGTGGACATAGTAAGGGATTAGTAAGGCTATGAGCCAGTGCAGTGGGGTCATTGCGACTCCATGGGGCAAAGTGGACAAAGCAGAGGATTAGTGGCTATGGATCAGTGTAGTGAAGTCATTGAGACTTCATGGGGCAAAGTGATCATAGCAAGGTGTATTGGGTGATCGAAGTGGTGAATATCGTATGCTTTACGCACTGAGCGAGAGATGTGAGGATGGATGCTATGTTTGATTGTTTGCCATCACTATAACATGCACACCCCCACCCCCATTATCTTTACACCACATGTTATTGGCACCTTAGAGTGTTGTACAGTATGTAGTGCTAACTCTTTGGTTGCAGGTTCAGGTATGATTGGATTATACCTGTTATTGTTCTGTTTTGTTGCTTATCGCTCATACCAGACTTTTTGTCTGACCCAGAGTTTTATGTCTCTTCTTATTACTCTGGGTGCTCACACGAGCAGACTAGAGACAGGTTAGCTGGTGATGCGCGAGTAGCAGATTCAGAGGCGAGCAGGAGGCTTCCACGTATGATATACATAGATATTCTCCCTGTGTCGTTGTTGGTCACTACTTTGGGCATTAGTATTGTACCTTACTTGTTTAGCTTTTTGAGACAGTTTTTAAAAGTTGTAATAATGTTGGCTTTGGATCATAGGCTGTACTTTGGATTTTCCGCTGCTATGATAGTTTGTTTTCAGCTTATGCACTGTCTCACATGTTTTATGTCAAGTATGTTGTTATTATATTTTGTTCTATGCGCTTTGAGACATTCTACAGGTTCCTTGTTGATTCTTCATCTTCTTTCTTTCTTTTCTTCTGACGACCGTTCCGTGCTAGCTGGACATGTGTACAGCGTACTTTTGGAGTAAATGTCGGTTGGTGCGGGGCGGGCTGTCACATTTGGTATCAGAGCTCTAGGTTGCGTAGTTAACCTAGGGAAAGACACTAGGGAGAGATAGTACGTATATGAGAACGCGTATTTGTGATTACTTTGGTTTTCAAAAGCTATATATATATACTATTAGTAGTATAAGAATGAAGTCGTACTGCACTAGCACCTTTATGGGGTCGTTAATCGTTTCCTCTTTACAGATTGAACGATGAGCCGATATGCTAGAGGTGCTGGTAGGGGGACCAATAATGGGAATGCTCCTGACATGAGGATGATGTTCACTAACTTCATGAGAGAGATGCTTAGTGATGTTCAAGGGGCAGTTCCCAATCCTGGAAATGGTGGTGGTCCAGTAGTGCAGGCGCCTAGGGTCGATTTCGCCAAGTTGTGCAAGGATTACACTAACCTTGGTGGGAAGCCGTTCCACGGAACGGAGTCGGCCACAGATGTTCAGGATTGGTTGGATAGCTGTGATCGTATCTTCGACGACTTGGGTATCGAGGATGCGATGAAGAGAAGGCTAGCGTCTCGTCAGCTGCAAGGGCGAGCGATGAATTGGTGGAATGCCATTAGAACAGCTACTCCAGAAGATCAGATTACTTGGGATCAGTTCAAGGCTCGTTTTAGCGAGAAGTTCATTCCAGCTGCCCAGAAGTCAATGTTGTTTAAGAGATTCTTGGAACTCAAGCAGAGTGGTAGGGCAGTCTCGGAGTATATTGCTGAGTTCGACACATTGTCGAAGTATGGATTATCCCTTATCGATACTCCCGAGAAGAAGAACGAGAAGTTTATAACAGGCTTGGATCAGTACTTGGAGGAAAATCTTATTAACCACATCGAAGAGACGTTTGAATCGATTGTGGGGAAAGCATTGAGGTCAGAGAGTCTTTACCCTAAGCCAAAGACTGAGATTGCTATTGCATCTGCAGAGGAGCCAAAGCCGCAAGCAGGCGGTGGAGGCAAGAATAATTCCCAGAATAAGAGGAAACAAGACCAAACCATGGATGGTCAGAATAAGAAAAATAAGAAAGATGGCGAGTGCTTTAGCTGTGGTAAGAAGGGCCACTATGCCAGAGATTGTCGGGAAAAGCCTGGGGAAAGGAAGTGCTTTAATTGTGGCCAAGCGGGACATCACAAGAACGAATGTCCACAACCTCCTAGGGAGAAGCAGATTGTGAAAGCATATGCTATCAACGCCATTCCTTCTTCGTCGAATGCCCCAACTGCGGCGCAGAAGGAAAAAGGTGTCGTTATTCGAGGTATGCTTTCTATTTAAGATGTTTTGATCGGGTTTTGTTTGACAAACCTGAGTTAGTCGATAGACATTTAGTAGCGACGAACCCAATTGGTGGTTCGACTAGCCATAGTATGATTTACCGTAACGTGGTCTTATCGAGTCATGGATGTAAGTTTGTTTGTGATTACTTTGTTTTGGGCTTTACTGGGTTTAGCATTATTTGGGGAGTCGATCTACTCTAAAGGAATGGGGTGGTATTAGGTACTTACCTATTGATGGCGATAGTAACTGGAGTCAAGGAAGCTGAGAGGTTATCGTTGTATTAAGTCCTAGTTGTCTCTGGGAGGCAAATGAGTGCTCCAGTGCTTAGTTTTTTCGCTAATATCACTTCACGTGGATCGTCCGAATTCGAAGGAGATGTTCCTTAGGTGCTTGTCTGATATTGGTTTAGGCCTTTGGGGCTTGTGCTTGGGGAATGTCGAGTTTGACTAGGATGGTTTGCGTGAGAGATAAGTAGTCGTTGTGATTTTCATTGGATGATACCTTGGTTTACTCGACGAGTGATGGGCAGCTGTGACAGGATAAGACTATTCGATGGTATGGACTGCCCCGAGTTGGACTCGACAAGGTTATGAGATGACTCGACTGGGACTCGAGAAAGATGCAAAGTAATGGATTGTTTAGGATCCTATGTTGATGTTCTCTTTGGATAGTAGAACTTTGAAGGAATAGGATGAGTTCGTTGATCATGGAAGATGCAACGAAGGTTAGGAGAATTCAAGTTGGACTTGAACTCGTAAAAGAAAATAGGTGTTCGTTGATCTTGGAGATGCAACGAATAGGGAGACGACTCACGTTGGACTAGGGTCTGTAGGTAATGGACACTCAAGACTGGGTCTGAGTATATGGGTAATACATTGACTCGAGTTGGACTCGAGAAGGCTACAAGGAATTGGATGGGCTCGAGTTGGACTCGAGAGGGCAACAAGATAATGGATAAACTTGGGTGGGACTCGAGTGTTTCAGGCGGACTAAAAGCAGGGGTATCTGGGGACGCCCACTTACCTTGGATCCGTTGGACGTGATCTAGTTATCCTTGGAGGATAAACGTACATTGGACATACGGTAGTCCGTTTGGAGGCAGAGTTTCCATTAGTTATTGATGTTGGTTGGACCAGACATACAGGTATTGACGTATTCATGGCTTTAGCAGGTGATAGACATGAATTGTTTGATGGATGCTATGGTTGTTGTGTTTGTTCTTACCTTTCTTCTCTTGAGTATCACCTGTAGGATCCTGTTGAATGGAAATAGATAAGTTCGTTGATCATGGTGATATGACGGGTGTAAGATACTTTACGTTAGACTTGAAGTATGTTGGGCATTGTGGAACGTCCGTTGTCTTGGAGATTCAACGGATATAGGAGTTTCAGTTGGACTTGGACTCCTAGGTAGAGTACCTAGATTCATTGGATGAGTCTAGTTCACCTTTGGAAGGTGAATGTACGTTGGATGTACAGTACGGATATAGGTAGAGTACCTAGATTCATTGGATGAGTCTAGTTCACCTTTGGAAGGTGAATGTACATTGGACGTGCAATATGAATATGGGTAGGGTACGTGGGTTCATTGGATGAATCTAGTTCACCTTTAGAAGGTGAATGTACGTTAGACATATAGTGCGGATATTGGTGTAGTGCCTAGGGTCATTGGATGGGTCTAGTCTGCCTCTAAGAAGTGAATGTACGTTGGACGTGCAATACGAATGTAAGAAGGATTCAAGTTGGACTTGAAAGGACATTTGGAATGTAGTTGAAAATTTGGCGTATATGGTTGGATTACCTAAAAAGACAGTATAGACGAATGCCATAGTATCGGACTGGGTGCGATAGCTGATGCATTGAGTAAGAGACATGCCAGTTTAGAGGCTATTTTTCTGGAATGGAAGCAACTAGAGTGTATCACAGGATATGACTTCAGACCTAAGTGTGAATTGGATTCAGAAACGCTAGTAAGCTTGACGATTAGATCGATCTTGATTAAGTGGATCGGTTCCAGTTAGAGGGACGATCCCAACTTATTAGAAGTTACCTCTAGGGTAGAAATGGGAATCGACGGCGAGAGAACGACTGTACTTGGGAAGTAGAGAATGACATAAGAAAGTCGTATCCAAAGCTCTTTGCCTGGTGAGATTTTAGCGGCGATGATTCTTCCCTTGTTAGTAAACCGCATGTTAGGGCAGAATGGTTCTGTTTGTTTTGCATGTTTGATTGTTGTATATGGTTGGTAAGCATGCGGGATCCTTTGTATGTTTTGGGTTAAGGAATTTCGGGGACGAAATTTCTTAAGGGGGGAGAATGTCACAACCCACATTCTACGTATCTAGGATCGTAGAATATTTATTTCTTTTTCGTATGAAGTCGTGTGGTTATGTAACTTTGGGAGACGGCTATTGGGGTCATTTCCCATATTCACGATTTTTGCTTTTTTTATGACCATTTTGCCCTTAGCCGGTACTGTTTTGGTCATAACTTTTGATTAGAAATGAATTTTGCCTGAAACCACTTCCATTAGATTCGTTTGATGGTTTACCTTTCCGTAGAGTGGTCACATTAGCCAAACGGACTCACCGTTTGGGAGATATGGCTGAAACAAGTTTCAGATGGTGAAAAACTGCTTAACTGGGCCAAATGAGGTGATTAGCAAATGGACCATAACCCATTTCGGGATTAGGGTTATGGGGAGGCTGATAGGGTTTGGGAAATCATTTCATTTCAGTTTTTGAGCCGCCACTTCCATTCTTGAAACCCTAGCCTTGGCCTCCACTCTCTAAATCTCTTCAAAACATTTCCAAATCACCTACAACTTGAAAATTGGGATTAGCAACATCAAATCAAGGGAGATCTTCACCAAATCAAGATTAGAGCTGTTGGAACACATTAGAATTCGACCCAAACAGAGAATCATTAAGATCTATAGTTTACTTTGTGGCAAAGGTGAGTGATTTTCATAGTTCCTCACTAATTATGGCTAATTATAATTAGTGTTAATTAGCGAATTTAAGCATGATAAAATTCTGGAAAAATATTTATAAAATTCGAAATGATGTTTTAGACCTCTGATATAAATTTGGGTTAATTTGGTTAAGTTTTGCTAATCCTATCATTAGTTTCACCTAAACATGCTTAAGGGGAAATAAGGGGTTTTGGGTATGTTTGATCCATTTTAACCTATCATATTGATGTTTTGGTGTTTGAGGTTGATTATTCATGTTGCTATGACTGTATGGTATGCTTTGTGATTGATTAGAATAGTTGGACTGGTCGAAAACGCCGTCGAGTGGCGTAAACTGCTTACTGGAAAAAGTGCAGGAAGACACCTGAAATGGATCGGATCGGTTAGGAGGACCCGATCCGCTCTCGCACTTCACACTTCGATCCACTCGCACTTCTCGCGATACGCATCATTCGATCCGACCCGCCTGGAGTTCTCCGACCCGATCCGCCATGGTGCCCGGACCCGAACCGATGTACTACGACCCGACCCGGGGTGCTTTAGAAGAGGCCGATCTGAACCGTGGCAAGCTGGAGACCCGACCCGATCCGCCAGGGATGATGACGATCCGACCCGATCCAGTGAAGAAGAAGCATTCCGATCCGAACCGAACTGATGATTAGGGGGAGATCTGAACCGATCCGGTGATGACCAATAACCCGAGATGCAAAGGTAGTCCAAATGGATGTTAGAGCTCAGGATCCAGTTGGGAACCAATGAGTTCACTTCATGGTTGGGCTTTGCTGCGGGACGTGTGCTAAGAAGTTTTCGACATTCATAACTTCGATTCACCATTGGCAAAGTGATGCGTAGTAAGACTATGAGCCAGTGCAGTGGGGTCATTGTGACTCCATGGGGCAGAGTGGACATAGTAAGGGATTAGCAAGGCTATGAGCCAGTGCAGTAGGGTCATTGCGACTCCATGGGGCAAAGTGGACATAGCATAGGATTAGTGGCTATGGATCAGTGCAGTGAAGTCATTGAGACTTCATGGGGCAAAGTGATCATAGCAAGGTGTATTGGGTGATCGAAGTGGTGAATATCGTATGCTTTACGCACTGAGCGAGAGATGTGAGGATGGATGCTATGTTTGATTATTTGCCATCACTATAACATGCACACCCCCACCCCATTATCTTTACACCACATGTTATTGGCACCTTAGAGTGTTGTACAGTATGTAGTGCTAACTCTTTGGTTGCAGGTTCAGGTATGATTGGATTATACCTGTTATTGTTCTGTTTTGTTGCTTATCGCTCATACCAGACTTTTTGTCTAACCCAGAGTTTTATGTCTCTTCTTATTACTCTGGGTGCTCACACGAGCAGACTAGAGACATGTTAGCTGGTGATGCACGGGTAGCAGATTCGGAGGCGAGCAAGAGGCTTCCACGTATGATATACATAGATATTCTCCCTGTGTCGTTGCTGGTCACTACTTTGGGCATTAGTAGTGTACCTTACTTGTTTAGCTTTTTGAGACAGTTTTTAAAAGTTGTAATAATGTTGGCTTTGGATCATAAGCTGTACTTTGGATTTTCCGCTGCTATGATAGTTTGTTTTCAGCTTATGCACTGTCTCACCTGTTTTATGTCAAGTATGTTGTTATTATATTTTGTTCTATGCGCTGTGAGACATTCTACAGGTTCCTTGTTGATTCTTCGTCTTCTTTCTTTCTTTTCTTCTGACGACCGTTCCGTGCTAACTGGACATGTGTACAATGCACTTTTGGAGTAAATGTCGGTTGGTGCGGAGCGGGCTGTCACATAGCTTTTCGCTAAAACTACAGTCGCTATGTTTTTTGGATTATTCTCGGTATGTCGATCAGAGAATTGATTGATCACATCTCATTATTAGTACTGTTTTTCGTTTAGTTATTTTTACAAATGAAAAGTTGTTCTTATTCATATAGTTCATACATGTTCGCTTATCCAACAAATTCTCGATTCTACTTATATATGTTAAACCGCTTCTGTTTTATTACTACGTTAGTTGGTTGATCACATCTCATTTTTAGCAATGTTTTTCGTTTAATTATTTTTACAAATGGAAAGTTGTTCTTATTCATATAGTTCGTACTTGATCGGTTATCCAATAAATTTCCGGTTCTAATTATATAAGTTAGCATGCTTCTGTTTTATTACTAAGTTCAATTTCAGATTATTAACAAAATAATTTTTATATGGGTTGCAGACGAGAAGATTATTAACTAAATCATCTGTATATTCTTATGTGTTTGTGTCATCAGATTAAAAAAAAAAAATCATCTTTGTCGTGAGCATAGAAGTTTTTCCAAATACGGAGTATCCGATTATCAAGATACAAAGAATTTGATTGTACGTACATCTGCTGCAGCTGGCAATGACGCTAAATTTATTGAGAAGAGTAACAGATGTCCAATAGTTATTTGCGTTGCAAATACATATTTTTTTCCTTTATGCATGTAATTGTGATAACATCTTAATAATCTTATGGTAATAGTGTATAACATCGCATACCAAAAACTATTCTGATGCTTTATGAAATCTCCAGATTTTTAACATGTTAAACATGAAAATATGAATGTATCATGGGTGAAAAGAATCTGATTACGTAAAAAAATTACAAGTTGAAATGCAGAATCACATATGCAGCTTAGCCCATTCATGGAGTTCACGAAATCTAAATTTGTATTTATTTTTTCCTTTGAAAAGACAATTTCAATTTTTGGGAAGAATTTGCTTATGCTCATTATGTTTATTTATTTATTGTTAGCTCTAAAATTAGACATGATGTGTTGTGTATGCATTTTTTTTTGTACATATAAAATGAGTTGAAACATTTATTGCAATAATGCATTATGTTTAAGATGTAAAAATTAAAACAACCAGAAATCCTTTTTACACTTTTTTGTTTAATTGCAGAATGAATGGTTCTTTTATGCCAGCTTCTTCTTGATGGAAAACTCTTTCCCTTGATAATCTATTTAGGTCACAATATTTTTTTATTATTTAACTTAGAGAAAGATCAAACTTTTCATGAGTTGTCACAACCTGTTAGAAGCATCTAATCAGTTCGGTTGAGTCCATTAATCAGTTTAGAGAATGGCTGAGCGTTTTATTCACACATGCAACATTTTTAAAGTTGACATTTGATTTTTTTTTTTTTTTTTTTTGGAGGGGGGGGGGGGGGGGGGGGAGGGGATAATTAGCTGTATAATCGTGGGCTGATATTTCAGCTATAGTTCTGGACTTCTAATAAAATTTTATGGTTAGAAAATTGATATGTGTTCATAAATCAAAATTAGCAATTTATCGAACTGTTAGGTGGATACCCAATGCCAAAGGCTCCCTTACTCAAGCGCGAGAGGGCTTCTCAGGCAGTCTCCCGTCCTAGTACTATTCTCACGGCTTTCCGGGCTCTGGGGTGGTCCATTAGTGCGCACAACCTTTCCCTCATATATGTGAAGAGGCCGGGACTCGAAACTGCGCGCTCCAGATTACCAGCCGAGTAACCTTACCGTTGCGCCAGGCACCACCTTAATTTATTGAACTGTTCCAATCAAAATTATTTTGAAATATATTATCTACTACACTAAATAATTGAATTTGCCATGATTTTCTTTCATAAATCATAGCTTCTTTTAACAACTTTATCTTCCTGTGGTTTCTTTTTGTTGGTAATATAGAGGGAAAATGCTAATTCCTTGAGTTATTTTTGTACATCTGATACATACAGAATTCATCATGGTTTGGTTCACAGACGATCTCTGCATGAATTGCTGCCAGACAGATTTTACTTTTGAACAAGGCAAGTCTCTGCAGTATGCTAACCTTGAATAGACTATTAAAGAATTATCACTAAAGCTACAAGGTATGCATTCTTATTTTCCCTGTCTTTTGGTACATAGCTGGCATGTTTATTTTCCATTACTTTTAGGATATAACATTGCTGCTGCTTAGTTCAGATTTAAACGGCAGGTAGTTTGTACTCCCTTATAATAATTTATCTAATGACGCCCCCAATTTTTCATCAACTTTAGCAAATTGGTTATGGAAGCTTTCATATGCAACCCTAAAAGTTTCTTCGATCTCCAGGTTACAATCTTTGATGCCAGATAATAACTTCTCCTTGGTTTCAATTTACAAAGATGAATTTCAACTATGATTTTCTGAAAGCCTGATTTCGAATCACTTATAATTGTCATCTTTAATTAAAATGGGAATTGAATTCTGTTATACCTTTTCTAATATATATTTTCATCATATTGCTACCTTTAAAGTAGGTTAGTTTTAAGTCATTTTCCTCCAGTAGTCTAAATGAGTATCTAATTAACACTTTAACATTTTATTTGTAATTTCATTCAACATTGATGCTAGCACATGTCAGTTGTTCATAATATTAGTTTCAACCTTAGTAGTGTTGGAATAGTAAATGCATATAGTTTCATCCACACGGTTTCAAGATCTATTATATGGAGAGAGATAGAATAAGGACGAAGGTGTAATACCATATAATGTATATAAAATGGATCTATAATCTTTGAACTATGAGTACTGTAATTTAGTGTTTTAATTTTATGGTTGATGAAAGCATCTACCTCCTATGTTCATATGGGTACTCTATCGTTTCTATATTAAATAGATCCAACAATCATGGTCAGTGTTCCTAAAGCTACAGCTTATCACAGCCTCCGTATTTGTGCCCTATATGCTCTCTCCTAACCCCTTTCATTAGGTAATTATCTCTACATTTATTATTATTTACTTCTTACAAGTTCAATTAAGTTATATTTTTTTTTTTCTTTTTAAAAATATTAGTTTATACCTGCAATGTTTCAAGTAATATATTTCATGTTTAAACGAGTGATTTTAAAATTATCCCTGGTAATAAATAATCCAGCATGTCTGAACTTACAAAATAAATTTGAAATAAAACTATTGTAAATTTCACATTTGTCGTGTACCATGTCCGCAAAAGAAACCTATTACTTATTTGATCATGCCTGCAAAGTAAAAAAAATTAAGTTCAAACTTTATATGGCTTGAATCGTACGTGTTTTATATTTTATTGTTTTCTAATGTAAATAGAATTATATAGAATTTTATCTAGATATTTTATAGCCAAGATGAAACCAGATTTTTATATATGCATAAGGGAGCCAATAGTCTCTTAATTATGCAACAGGTGCGACCATCATGGTGGCTATTCCTAAATCTGCAACGTATCACCACCTCTACAATTAACGCCTTATATGCTCTCTTCTAATTCCCTCCATCAGGTAATTTTCTCTATATTAGTTATTCTTAGTTTCCCATGAGTTTAATGAACTTGGATTGTATTGATCAAAATGGTACATTTCATACATTTAAAGTCATATGAACATAAAATATTCTCAGAATACCGTCAGGTATGTAGTTTGGGTTACTGCTTAAAAATTTGCATTTTAGGCATGCCAACAACTTAAATGGTCATTATTCCAGTCAGTTGTAACGCATTATGAGTACAAATGCAAGCAAACCATGTTCGGCTTCTGTTTGCTCTATGATATACACACACAATATCAACCTAATTGGAAAGAATCATTAGAGGAGTTGTTGAAGGAAATATGGTTTTGCCTATTGCAAATATTTAATTTGTTCAAGTCAAGTATGTTATTTGATGCGCACAAAATAAGTCTGTATGAAATGCAAGTCCACAGTTGAATTGTCGACACATATCCAACATCTATATAGAAATCAGATTAAGTAATAGATTAATATGGTAACCCTTTGCACCGTGCTTATTTCAAACAGATAAACTTACGTTATGAGCCCAAAAATATCATATAAGTCTGAAAAGATGCTGATTATTTTCAATCAAATTCTACTAATAAAAGAAACCTGTTCTCATAAATTGATTTGGACTGTAAGCATTTGAAAATAATAAAATAAAGACATATACTAAGGACTATAAAATGTTTCCAGATAAGCTATTCATAATGATGAAAATAATTAATATCTCTAAAATAAAATAAGTAGTTTCTTTTGGAATTATCGTATTCCTTATCATTCATCGAAATTACTACAACATAACTATATAACTGAAATATAACTTATGGAATTTTTTGAAAGAATTTCACTCTCATTTATTGGGTGCAAGCGTGTAACTATTTTAGTACCTGTACATAGTACAAATCACATCATGCATCTACATAACATACTGTGTTCTAAGTTTTTTTTTTTAAAAAAAAAAAAACTTAATATGGAATATTAGATGAGTAAAAATTATGTCGCACACTGAAAATTTTATTGAATTGGAATAAATATAAAATTCTCTCTAATTTCTTTGGGAACAATAAATGAATATCTTTTCTGTTTTGACTTCAGCATGAGTATGCATATGTGCGTTAATAAAAAAAATGAAACAATGCAGGATTTGCCTGAACTAACATAAGCTGCTTCACTTATTAAGGAATTATGATAATACCCTTATTCTCCTTTAGATAACAGGTGTAAAACCCTATTTCTAACTAAATATAATTAAACAAATTATTTAATATTATCATGCAACAAAATGGAGACAATTTCTTTCTGAATTACACATAACTAATGGATGCAGTCTACTTTCCGTAAGATCAAAGTTTGCAAATGCTGACCCAAACTTAATATAAAATCGACGCAAATTTAGCTATTTTCTTCTTTTTTAATTCTTATGTTAACAGATCGACAAAAAATAAGTAAATGTGATTTTTCCTCAATCCTTTTCAAAATCGCAAGTATTGATTTTTAAGCTGATGCAATACAAAAATATTATAAAAATATTTGACATTTTTCTTTTTACTTCTTTCCATATTGATTTGTAGTTGCACCGATGATATTTATGTTACTGCTACTACCTGAATTTGAAAAAAAAAAAAAAAAACTGTTTTGCTTCTATAGTTGTCTTATGCATTTTTTCCCCCTGTATGGTGGTTATGCATCATTTGCAGGGCTCGAAATTAATATGTCAGTGGCTATGAGATAATCACTTGAACTTGATTAAAATTAGTTGTGGTATTGGAGCTCGAGTTGGTAAGTTGGTTTTAAAAAAAAAAAAATTAAGCTGGATTATCTTTTTCAATTTGCAAAGTCATATCATATTTTTATGACTGCTTTGGTAAAGCCATAATTTGAGGTTGTGATATCACACTACAATGTTTGCGGAAGATGTTAATCATGTCTTTTATTTCTTTACAGCTTGATCCTTTTCTTCTTTGTTATTTTTTCATAATGTGGAATTAAACTGTGTTTTGTAACATCAACCGCTATTTATATATCAGGGAGGCATCAACCGTGATGGGAAATTGTGATTTATATTTTCTAATGCCTTTATTACCAAGTTTTGGCCAACTTTGTAAAATATTTTACGATGAATAGATATTGAGGTTTTGCTTTTACCTACGAATATCTTCTGATTCTAGGAAGTCGATTCGTCTAAAAATTGATTTTCCATATATTCTGGATAAGGCAAACTTTATTTTTTTTGGTTCGATACAGGTCATGTTTTGTTGCAAGACGAATCTGTTTGATTTTTGGTCGCCTACTCAACTACTCAGTCAACATGAAAAGTATGAAACTTTGTTTCTATATATTTTCCCCCTCTTTATTACTTCTGATTGGATAATAATGTTTATATTGGGAAGTCGGAATGAGATTCTACTTATGTTGGAAGCTTTGAGGATTATTCCTGGTGTAAACAATGATACAGGATTGTATATATGGATGTGGAGGTTAAGTTTTCTCTCTCTTTTATTAAACTAATTTCTTTAGTTATAAGATAGTTGGTGTGTAAATAAAACAAATAAGTGATGTTTCTACTTTAAACTATATCAGCATTATTCCTAGTGCAAACAATGATACAGGATTGTATATATGGATGCGGAGGTTAAGTTTTCTCTCTCTCTTTTATTAAACTAATTTCTTTAGTTATAAGATAGTTGGTGTGTAAATAAAACAAATAAGTGATATTTCTACTTTAAACTATATCAGCATTATTGGTCGACCTAAATAAGTGTAGGCGAATGGTCACCAATTAAATCACAAACAGTTGGCACATAAAAAGCAAATATAATTAGTAACATGAATTGGAATTGAGAGTGATGCTTATCTAAAAGCTGAAATTGTAATACAAATTAAAATTGCAAATCTTTATATAATTTAATAGCCCAATTTCTAAAGATTTTAAGTCGCAAATTCTTGATTGAGATTATTTTGAAATATCATTCAAAAAATACAACATTTTTGAAATGAATATAGGTATGTTAAAATATGAAGACATAGCAGTAGGATTTAGGTTTCAGCTGAGAAGCTGCTGTTGGATCTAGATTAACCCTAGAGGGGGGGGTGAATAGGGTTTATCACAGTTTTTAAACTGAATTGAAAAGAAAAACTGACAGGATATTAAAATAATAAACAGATCACAGAATGCAGCAGAAATAAAAAGTCCAGAAAATAAATCACACACAGATATACCCAGTTTCGGCAAAACCCTGCCTACTGCTGCATTCCTAAGGTTTCTACTAGGTGCTATAAACAGATCCCGCATACAAGACCATGTACACTCGCAGCGCCTGCTCCTGTCCTAACCCTACGCTCAAAACCCAAGACTACACTACACCACACTAAAACAGTGGATTCCCAACAAGTATAGGTGTTACAAATAATTTCCGTAACACTTTTATGTGTCACTAACAGCCTGTGAGGAATTTCCTGTAACACTTATAAGTGTTACAAGCAGAGTAACTGCTAACACTTATAAATGTTGGAACTATAATATATGGTAACACTTATAAGAGTTACAGACATATTCATTGCTAACACTTATAAATGTTGGAACTATAAGAGATGGTAACACTTATAAGAGTTACAAACATATTCATTGCTAACACTTATAAATGTTGGAACCATAAGATATGGTAACACTTATAAATGTCAGTATCATAATCCTACTAACTCCTATAAATGTTGGCATACATAAATTGCTAACACTTATATATCATGTTTTTATGATTTTCAATCACATATATAGTTCAACATATCAATTCAAATAAAAGTATTTGATACACTTTCATATTTCAAATTCAATAATGTCACTTTTGCATAATGCTTCCAATTTCAAAATACCATAATATCAAGTTCAAATTACAAAAAACATTACAAAGTTTTACTAAAGATACATAGAATTTTAGATATTATGAAGGTGAAACATGGACCATATCACAAAGCCTCCATCCGAAAACATATTTGCTTTCCTGTTGCCATAACATTCCAAATTCTGTTTTTTTTCCTCCTCCACAAGTGCCTACAAAATATAAATGCATTCATTTTTACAGAAATAAAAAATTGCAAAACTAATAAATAACAAGTGTATTTGCAAAACTAAATACAGAGATGATATAAGATGTTGTGATAGGTAATATTTACTGGAAATAAATATTTGTTTGTGTTCAATGTTTAGGTTCAATTATGGATAGTGGAATTTGGGATCTGTCCCTTATTATCAACTCAATACAACTCAATACAGAGAAATTTCTTATCATAATGCACCTAGTTGTTGATACAACAATCAATGATTATTGTATTAATGTTTAAATACCTAGTTGATTTGGGATCTGTCCCTAGGTTCAGATCCCAAATTCCACTATCCAATATTAAATAAGACATAACTAATCGTTAAGAAGATAAAAATTGACATAATTAAAGGTGCGAACAGCTTAAGGAAGTTGAAAGTAAATTTGAAGTAGGCCAATCCACTTACATAAAACAACAAAACAAATGGTAATTGGTTTTTTTATGAGCCTTTAGATCATATAGTACTAGACCGTGTGATTACCATTGTCGTTGTCGTTGTTTTTTTATGAGCTATAGCATAACTGTACCAAAGGTAATTTAGACTTTGTTGTTGGTGCAGGTTCATATATGCACCACGGATATAACTAGTGCACAGATTCACGACTGCGCTAATGGTACAAATTCATGCTCCTTTTTTCCGTAAACGAAACGATAATGCATAGCAGGTTTATAATACTGAAAGTTAACCATACATACGTTGTCATCAGCTTTAGTATATCTTTAGCCCGAACATCACCAGATCGCTTATGAATACCATATTGCTGGCAGGAGACCACATATGTAAACTTCATATCAGCTACAGCTTGGCACTGGGCCCATAGTGATCTTCCAACTTTAGAATTTTCCTCAGATGCTAACTCTATAGCTTTATAAACTTCCAGAATTTCTGAACAGAATCACATATTTGACTTGTTAGTGACTTAGTGTACAAGGATAAATACCAGAGCTTAAAACATGGTTACTTAGGTTCAGAATTACCTTCATCCTAGGCCATATCTAAAAAACCTTGAAGCTCCAAAGCCTTTCCGTAGTACATCATGCCTCTAACCAGGAAATAAATGATCAAAGTATCAATAATAGTCATTGTTAATTTTCATTTAAAAAGATGAAATTTCACGACACTTGTCAAAAATTAATATTAGGAATAAAATATATCCAGATCTTTTACTATCCAACACTGTCAAGCCCATGGTGATGATCGAGGAATCAATATTCTAAAAAAAGTTTTGCATACAACAAAAAAGGATTGTTTGACAACAACCTCAATGGTGGATATAAGCCTCGACGGTAAGAACATTTTTTCCCTTCCTGACATTCCCTTTCGCTAACAAGTCCAAAAAGGCCCAAAAAAAAGGTCTGGGAGTTCATTTTCGTTTTAATACATATTGTAATTTAATTTTGAAACCTAAGGGGCTGGGTAGTAATATGAACATTAGAAGGTTAAGTTTACTTTCACTATTAACACTAGAGGTAAAGTCAAAAACACTGGAAAAAAAAACAGCCACCGAGACAAATGAGGTATACCAGTTCTTGCCAACGTTTGACCCCTATAAGATGCCCACAGACGAAGCTCCTCTTCTAAATCTTCATTTCCACTGATTTCATCCTCTACTTTGCATTCTACTCGTTGAAGGAAATTCTTCCATTCATCTAAGATCATACAAAAAAATTACTACTTTATAAACAGTTTATTATAATCTAAAGCTCCAGTAAAGGATCACCAACCAGGGTATATCTTTTGCAAGTAAAAAAGCATGGTAACACCATCTTCATTTGGCTCACCCAGACCAGAAGAAGAGAAAAGAACGTCTTCAGTATGGTAACCACTAAGCATAGCTTCTCTGTCGCCTCTCTCCAACTATTAATTTAGTACAATATCTGAAAGAAAAGGGAAATGGAAAATTTTAAATAGCGAAAAAATTAATAGCTACATATTAGAACATGAAAAATCCTATTAATTTAGTGTCTGTTAAGGTTTGCATGGTTTGCAACTAAGTTTTCAATTGAGTTCACAACTCAGTTTTGAAAACTGAGTTGCAACCCAGTTGAAAACTGAGTCGCAAATACGCAAAGCACGGTCTATAATAATATGTAAAGATGGTTGATGGTTGATCTAGAATGTGAAAATTAGTTTTGATTTAAAATGGTGGAGATATAACCAGTCTTGCAAAACTGAGTTACTAGTTTAAATTGAGTTTGCAGCTATCTTGATATTGAATTGAAGCTCAGATATGCAAAAGGAGTTGTATGCTCATTTGCAAGATAGTAGACAGAGGAATAGTTAGATTAAAATGAAGAAATATGGGATATTGCCTTATGAACTTTTCAACCCAATCATGTTATTAGGATAAAAATTCAACTTGAATCCGCAAGTTTCCAACCTCATGTGATAATAACCACAGTTATAACAATAATAACATCACAACATGTGAATCAATTAAATGGTTATTAAATAAATTGAAATCGTGTGCCTGTCTAGGAAGGGAAGCATGTCACCTTTCAGGTTATTGTTGTTTCTCCTTTTCCATAATGCTCTTTCAGGAGAAGTTAATACAAAGTAAAGGATCCATTCCCATATTCACCTACATCATTTAGAGTTGATCAGCCAATGAAATCTCAAAATCAAATCTTTAACTTATAAAATAGAAACCAGGTGGAATCACCTTTAGAAGTCAGAACTGGAAACAAAATTCAGCTATCATAGTTTGGAAGCCAAAACAAACTACATCGAGTACTGAAAATATAGAAACAATCAAAGTTATAATGCCACAGACAAACTCTGACTTCACTCAATCTTAATAAAACCGGCTGCATTTCAGGATGCTTCACTCAAAGGTAAGCATGCAGAGGGTATAGCAGGCCGAGGCCAAATATTTTATAAATAAACAATTAGGATGTGTATTATTATTACTTTCTATCGATCTGTGCATATGCTACTTATATAAAGGAATTTGCACATTTTGTAGTTGTTGCTATTCATTCTGTACAAATACAGTTTAGAGAAATCAAATTACAACAATTTTCTTTTATGATATAAGAGCTCTAAAAGACAAATGGCATCAAAAGAAAATTTATTTGATCCACAAGAAATACATACAGTGTAGCAAGTTGAAATTTGTTGACAGTTCCTCTGGCATAATCAAGATACTTAGGCTTAAGGTTTTCATGGAGTCATTCAAACTACTGCACCGTGATTTTCTACTAGAAGATTTACACATCTAAGTACAAAGTATACACAAAAAATGGTTTGTGAAAATAACCTTTCAAATAACCTTTGACAATGGTTTTTATCGACTCAAGAGCAATCAAGATATAATTGCAATCTTAGTTTGTGAAAATAACCTTTTAAACAACTATACTGTTTTGTTATCTCTAACAAATAGGTTCAAAAGTATGAAATGGGCATATGGTGAATGCACTGATTATTGCAACTCTGCAAGTTAACAGAACAGAAGTAAAATGAATAGGAAGGACCTGATAACCATGTAACAAAACAACTATGAATTTAACTGATAATGGAGTAAACCCAACATCTATATACATAGTACAATCAAACCAAACAGTAGCTTGAAAGTGACATAAATGAAATTGATAATGGGGCTATAAATCCATTATGTTATGAAAAAGGTGCAGACTGCTAGAAATTCTGAAATATATACTGAATGTATTTTTGGAAGATACCAAATTTATAGCTCTCTTATAGAGCTAAAAAAACGTTTTAAATTTCTAACATGTGTACTAATCAGACAAACATGTATAAATGAACCAATAAATAAACCAAAAAGTTTATACATATACCAAAAAAATCAACAAAATGAGTTCGATCTTTTAAAAAAATGTAAACTAAACCCCTAGAAACCAAATAATTAATATAAGTTGGAGACCTTACATTTGGGAAATATCGCAAGCTCCAGAATCTTGAATCGAATGTTAGTAAGCATCAAATCTGAAGCCGAATCTTAATCGACCATCGATTAATCCTGACAACGATGTTGAACCTGACGGTAGATCTGGAATAACGCCGATTCAACCTTGGTTTACGCGGTGCTTTCAGTAGAATAAAATACTATCATGGATCTACCATCAACATAATAAAATTGAAAATCGGGTGCTTTCACTAAAACGCAAATAAAATCACAGATTTACAATACCTTCGCTTTGAGAAACCCTTGCTCAAATCTCTAAACCCTAGATGCTAATTTGCGGCAAGAAGGAATTGACGGAAGTGCAGACATGTTAAACCCTGGATCTATCGCGAATTCAACTATTTGCGGCCACAATAGGAAAAAGCGTTTGAAGTAGGGTAAAGCATAAGATGGATAACATTTACCATCACGCCCCCACCGCTTCCCAAAATATCAGATGTTATAACATGGATAAGTGTTGGGAGTGAAATCCTAAAATAAAAAGTTAGTTTTCTTTATTTTTACCAACTCTTTTATTTAAAATAACACATAAAAGTGTTGCCATCGGCCAACAGAAATAAGTGTTGGCAGTTAAAAAAAATAAGTGTTGGCAAATCACTGTTTTGGTGTAGTGCTAATCGATATCCCCTCGATTAGATTCCCCTAGTTACAACCCTATAACCAGAATTCTAGAATTTTACAGACTCTAGACAGAACTGTTTGGACGGTTTTACAACAATATAAAAAAAACAAATTAAAACTAAAACATGAAAAGAAAAAACCCTAGGAGTTAAACATAGAAGGGTCATCCCCTTTTGTCTTCAAAAACATGGCTTAACCAATGAAGATCGGCCGGCCCATTCCCTTTCTAATTAGCCCGATCCTTTTTCTCTTTTCCTCTGGAACTTGGAAATGGCGGCTGCGAAAAAGAATATCTAGGGTTTCTGAAATTTCTCCCAATCACTGATCGATTGCTTGATAAAAGTGATTCTCTGATGGCTTCAAAAGTATTGAGGCTTGACTCTCTTCGATTTAGGATTTTTCTGCGATCGAAAACAGATGGTAAAGCTTGTGAGTTTTCTCTGAGTTTTTCTTTTGATTATACTCTGATTTTTTATGTTAGTTTTCGATGGATGCTTGCCAGTGATGAATGGTTGTGTTTATAGGATTTAGAAATCCTTTAATTGAGCTCTGATTTCACTGAATGGCTCGTCTGATTTGCGGTTTTCTCTTGCGTGATTTTGGGCTTTGAATCCAGACGTGTTATTGCCCTTTTGAAAGAATACATGCTTGATTTATCTTAAATACTTGCCAAATTTATGAATACCCATTTTCCAAAAAAAATGTTTTTGCCGTATATTCCTTTCAAATGAATTGGGTATGTATGCCGCATCCATACTTGCCAAACATGTTTGATTGATTTCAGGAAATGAAATTTGCATATTAATCACTTTGCTACATTTGTTCTTGAGTGATTTTCTCCTGTTGCTTTGCCATAATCTTCATGCCAGTTTTATAAAAAAAAAACATTTCTGAAAACAATATAAAATTGTTTTTTATGTCTTTCATTTCTGGAAAGTTGATCCTTGCTTAAAAAATGATTTCTGGAATTTTGTTACCATTCATAATTCTTGCTTATTGCGGTGCATACATGAATTAAACCCAGTTTAGCACGATAGACACTATTTCAAGTTTGCAAAACATCATTCCCTTTTAACTATTTGTTTCTTGCCTCAAAACACATTTTGATCTTCTGTCCCTTGAAATTAAATGAATCATTTTTGGAAGGATTTGATTTCTTGCTTTAAAAAAATCTTTTTGTTGCCTTGCTTGAATTCATTTGCTCCTGTGACTAATCTGAGAAAATCTGGAAGTTTATAAAGTTTACCAAAAAATGATTTCACCAATATCAAATCAATTTAAAGCATGCCAAAATTGGATTGCTTATTTCAGTAAAGTATTTGGAGTCGATTGTTAATCAACTCTTATGCCTTGTATGGTGAATGCAATTTCTGGAAACATTTTTGAAATTGCTGTTGCCAAGAATGAAATGTTATTTCAGGAAATGCTTTTAAAAAAAAACTTTGCCACTTATTGATTTCATTCCTGAACCTGAATTATGTCGAGTTGTCTATGTTTGCACAGCTACATGTATGTATGTATGAACTATGCTCCATCACTGTTTCATGCTTTATCACCTTGGTCTTGTCCATGAATATATATGATGCAGCTTGCATATAAGTTTATCCCTTTTAATATGCTGTAGACATGAACATGCAATTGTATAGCCTTGTATATGTCGCTCCATTGTGACTTTGTCTTGCATTGCTGTTTGTGATCAATTTCTGAACTTTAATATGACATGTATTTGAGCTCGGCCATTTGCTGCTGCCATGCACGATTGAGCTGAACCATATGCTTGATCATTTACCATACTGCTCGGCCCCTTGCACTTGAATTTGCACTATTTTGTCTTGAGTTCACATGCTGTTTTGATTTTGTTGATCGACTCTTGAACTTTTGTGTACTGATTTTCATTTTGCACTGAGTCGAGACGGTCCACGTGACTACTCCTCAGTTGCACACTGATCGGCGAGGCAGTGCACACATGTGCATGCACGTGTGTACATGCAGTCATCAGATTATTTTTCTGTCCCTGTACTATATATAAACTGTCTAGACACAGTCGGATTAACAGATCAGATCAAGTTAGAAAAATGATGAGAAACACACCGAAATTCTGAGGCAAATAAAATTTTAAAAATAAAATTTATATTCGCATATATTCAGTTTAAATTCTATTGCAGTGTACTGTGTATGTGTGTGTTTCATGTGACAGGTAAGCAGGTGATGACTGGACTGACAGTGAAGTGCTGTGAAAACAAAAAATAAAAGACAGAAGACAGTGAAAATAAGAAGAGTGTCAGTGTGTCTGTGTAAATATATATGAATCTGTGTAAATGGAATTGTATATATGAAATGCAAACTGAGTGAATGTATGAATGTCATAGTGAGGAGCTAATGTATATGAAAGAGTGATTGTACTGATTATTTGTAATAAACAAAATCTTGTTTGAAATAAAAAATATTATTTCATTGTTGTCAAACAGATTTGTCTATTCTATTCTGTTTATTTGTAAGTACAAATATGTGAAGTGATTAAATAGTGGAGTTAAAATAGATGTACTGTTTGAATGTTAGAAATATAATATTTATATTTTAAATACAATACAGTAAATATTTGAATTTCTGTATAGATGTATTTTATTTAAATATAAATATTACATTCCTGTCTGTGATGTAAATATAGAACAGTACAGTAACAAACACATTTATAAAATATATTTGGTTGTTATCATCAAACAAAAATCATATAATTGTGTATACAACACCGTTATATACAACAATCTCCCCCTTTTGATGATGACAAACAAATAAAAGATTTTGAATCCAACAAATGTGTTTTACAGTGAAAATTGGATTCCCCCTATTTATTAGCTCCCCTACAACAGAAAACTCCCCCTATAACTGTGCATGAGTGAATATGAACTGGATAATGAATTTTCAAAATTAAAAATGTTTATAAAATATTCACTCATAAATCAAAATCTCTATCCATTCTCCCCCTTTTGTTATCATCAAAAGGATACATAATTTAAAATATAGATGAAAAATGACTAACAAATACTATATCAACTTAAGAGGAAGAACTGTCATCATAAATCTCAATCAGTCAAACAAAAATCATAATAAACTAAGAACTGGTGGCATATCTCACAATGTAGAGAATGACGGATTTACGATGAAATTTATATAAAATGGGGAGAGTAAAAATGTATTCCAATTATTTTCCAAAAAAAATGAGGTTCAAAAACAGAGATGGAATTAATAATTCAATTTAAGTGACAAGATCGAATAACCTCAAATCCCAATACCCATCAATCAGCAAATCATAATACGTCATAAAATATTAACACATTTCACAGATTAGAAAATGGATTGGTAGGCTGGCTTTTATACACAAAGGAGAATTTCAAGTTTATTTCAATTTATAGCACATTATTCCTTTTTCTTTTATTTTTATTTAAGAGCACACTGACCACGCATAACCAGAGCTTGGATTTTTAAATGAGGTCAGTCGCAGCTTAAATTATAAGTTGTCTCTTAACCATGCATGACCAGAGCTTGGATTTTTAAATGAGGTTAGAGACACACTTATATATTAATTATATTTATTATTTTCAGCAATTAAAGAAAAAAAACTCCTCAGTATGTAAAACCAATATATGAATGATAGAAAATGGGGTAGATACAGAGATGGACTATGAAAATAAATTTCTAAATTAATTATATTATGAAATAAGGTCGACTGTACTGGGATTATTGAAAATTTCAATTATCACAAGAAAACTAATATAGTCCCATTTCTATCACAAATAATTTTCACTGTTTTAAAACAAGATGATTTTTCTTTTTTAAAAATAAACTCTCCACATTAATATAAAATCATGATGGATGGCAGACGGGTGATAGACAAAGGAGATGGTTGTGAAATATTTGCCAGTTCAAAGATATTATAATTAATATTCAACCATCATGAAAATCCAAATAAAATCTCCTCTTGTTGTGAAATACACTGCAGTCACAATTCATCACAATTTCAAAAACTGATAATAATTTTGATGAATTATAAACACAGCGCAAATTGGATATTGATTTCAATTTCTGAATGAATAAAAAATAAATAATTTTAAAATTGAAAAACAATTACAAGAAGGAATTAAACAGATTTAAAAAAATGAATCTATACAGGGTGATAATTCAAAAAACAGATGAGTGAAAAAGGCTGATACCAAATGTTCTCGCTTATCGAGGAATTTATTTACACCCTGATGAACTATCATGGACATCTCAGACTAAAGAAAATTAAACACAAACCCAGCTAGACAAATTTAGCACATTTATTTGTATAAGGCAAAAAAAATATGGATCTATACAAGGTGAGAAATTTGAATCTCAGTACAGATGGGTGAAACAAATATAAGGCACTTCTGATACCACTTGGTGTCTCTATTTACGAGGAGTTTTAACATGATACTGAACAAGAATGTCATAGACAAAAAAAATTATTAAGTACCAAGCCCAAACAGACAGATAATAGATTATGCACATGTATCAGAGCAGCAAGCATGTGATTCCAGAACAAACATTATTCAAAACAGTATCAGAGCAACACAGAACATAGTTTCAAATCATACTTGTCAAGATGATGGCCACATATGATGATTCATGATCTAATGATTAAAATACTGTTTACTTGAAATCATTTGAGGAATATGAAAATATCATAATTTAATGAATCAATCACACCAGATTATAAATTTTTGATTTGAGATATGTGTGAGATTCAATAAATCAATAATTTCAAATGATTTTAAACAAACAAATAATTAGATCAAATAATCATGAAATAGGAGTGAATTTCAAGACCAGATTTTCAAAGGATTTTTTCACAAAATTTCTAAGAATGATTTCAGATCATTTACATCAAATAATTAAGAGATATTCATAAATAAATAATTTATTTGAAATCACTTGAATCAATGTCAAGTTTGAGATATAATGAATTATTCACACAGGATTGATTATTTCAAATTCAAGAGGTGTGTGATATTCAAAATATCAGGAATTTCAGATGATTTCAAACAGACATATTCTATCCATAATGATCATGAATAAAGATGGAATTCAGGATGTATCACTGATTCAAGCCAATCCGAAAATCAATGAAATTATCACAACTGATAAATAATAGAGTGCTGTAATGAGTATAATATTTTCAGCTTTTCTAAAATGAATTAGAATAAACTCAGAACAGCAAAGGTGTGTAAAATTTCATTGAATATTCAGATCTTCAAAAAAATTTAGAATTCAAATTAACAGTGTTCAAGATATGACATGAATGCTTCAGCACTGTTATGAATTCAAGAATAAAATAAACTTCTAAACAATTGCAGATTATTACAAGATTAAATTCAGAATCTGGAAATGATTATAAACAAGAGAGTTTTATTCAAATAAAATGAATTTCCAGAAAATCATGAGAACTGCAATTGGAAGTTTAAGAAGCACAGAATAAACAAAGAGATATGGCAGTGACAAATCAAATAAAAACAAATAGAAGAAAATAAAATAGAAAGGGGTAGAAGAAGCAGAAATAAACAATGAAAAAATATATTTACAAGGATGAGGTTAGAAATCATACCTGATTCACAGAAGACGTTGTGGATCTCTAACTCATCAGACTTGGCTAAGAAACAGTAGATGATTCAATGATGTGAAGCAGTTTAAATCAGTTTCTCATTTCAGCACAGTTGTTCCTCAACCTCCTTTGGTAGCTAACTGTTTAGAGGATTCAGTGGTCTAACAAAAGCAGTAAAACCACTCACAGTTGTATTTGTTCGTTTTGGTACCCAAACCTGTTTATATAACAAACCATTCGAATTTACCTTTGTACCCTTTGGAACCCAAATCTGCTTGAATTTAACAAAGTTCGTTTTATTTCTTTTTGGGATCCAGGATTGTTTAAATGGATTATTATCAAACAAATTCACATCCTGTTTTTGATTTAAAAATCCTTTGAAATTGTTAGAGTTCAAATTTTCAGAACAAACGTTTTCAAAGCGGTTTGAAGGATTTTTAAAATCAATTGAATTCCCTTTTTCAAAAACACTTGTAAAACCGAGACCTCTTTTATTCCCATGAGAAAACTGACTTTTCAAAAGCATATTTAAAGATTTTTCTCCGAAAGAAAAACGTTTCAGACTCAACTCAAGATTGTTGATTTGGGACTTAAGATTAGAATTTTCTTTCATCAGATTTGAGCAACAATTAATGCTGTTCTTTCTTCTTTCAGTGTCATTCTGTTTCAAAATCAAATTCTCATTTTCAAGCAGTTTGATTATGGTTTGGGATTCGGCAATTTCAAATTCAAAATGTTTTCGATTTTCAGATTCAAAATTCTTGAATTTTCAATCTCAATTTCTAACTCATTCAAAATAGACTCAGTTTTCAACAAATTTTCATTTTCAGCAATTTCTAGTTTGGAATGTATATCAATTTTAAAATTTTCAAATTCCTTTTGTAGAAGACTGTTCAAACTTGATAACTCAATCTTGTTCTCATTTAAGATTAGAATTTCTTTTTCAAACTTTTGAATATTTTTATTGAGTTGAACAAGATTGGTTTCCAGATTTAAACAATTTTTGCAATTAGAATTTGAAGAATTCTTAACGTTTTTGAGTTTTGATTCCAAAACATTATTTTTGCAGATCAACTCAAGCTTCTCAGATTTCAGAAGTTTATTTTTAGATTTTAACTTCTCAACAGATTCAGTTAAACCATTTAAACGGTGAATCAAAGAAATATTTCCTGTTGAGTCTCCATCTGGATTTCCATCTGTACAACCTGTTAAGCACACATCTGAAGCTGAGTTATCTTTCTGGGATTTTGAGCATTTGTCAGTTTTTCCATATAGTGCGTTGAGAGTCTACCAGATTTCCTGCACAGTCAAACAATGGGAAATAAGGCTATATTGAACATCATCAATATAAGAATATAAAATATGAGTAGCATGTAAATTAAATTCAATATCAACCCTACTTACAATATCATACCCGTTTTTAATACTATTCCAACATCTAATATCAATAGATTTTAAATAAGATTTCATTTCTGATTTCCAATTTAAAAAATCTGTACCATTGAAAATAGATGGAATATGACTGGACTGACTCTCTATGGACTGACAACTAGGATTCACCATTACTCTAGAGTTAACCGAAAACCTTGCTCTGATACCAAATGTTGGATCTAGATTAACCCTAGAGGGGGGGTGAATAGGGTTTATCACAGTTTTTAAACTGAATTGAAAAAAAAATCTGACAGGATATTAAAATAATAAACAGATCACAGAATGCAGCAGAAATAAAAAGTCCAGAAAATAAATCACACACAGATATACCCAGCTTCGGCAAAACCCTGCCTACTGCTGCATTCCTAAGGTTTCTACTAGGTGTTATAAACAGATCCCGCATACAAGACCATGTACACTCGCAGCGCCTGCTCCTGTCCTAACCCTACGCTCAAAACCCAAGACTAATCGATATCCCCTCGATTAGATTCCCCTAGTTACAACCCTATAACCAGAATTCTAGAATTTTACAGACTCTAGATAGAACTGTTTGGACGGTTTTACAACAATATAAAAAAAACAAAAACAAATTAAAACTAAAACAAGAAAAGAAAAAACCCTAGGAGTTAAACATAGAAGGGTCATCCCCTTTTGTCTTCAAAAACATGGCTTAACCAATGAAGATCGGCCGGCCCATTCCCTTTCTAATTAGCCCGATCCTTTTTCTCTTTTCCTCTGGAACTTGGAAATGGCGGCTGCGAAAAAGAATATCTAGGGTTTCTGAAATTTCTCCCAATCACTGATCGATTGCTTGATAAAAGTGATTCTCTGATGGCTTCAAAAGCATTGAGGCTTGACTCTCTTCGATTTGGGATTTTTCTGCGATCGAAAAAAGATGGTAAAGCTTGTGCGTTTTCTCTGAGTTTTTCTTTTGATTATACTCTGATTTTTTATGTTAGTTTTCGATGGATGCTTGCCAGCGATGAATGGTTGTGTTTATAGGATTTAGATATCCTTTAATTGAGCTCTGATTTCACTGAATGGCTCATCTGATTTGCGGTTTTCTTTTGCGTGATTTTGAGCTTTGAATCCAGACGTGTTATTGCCCTTTTGAAAGAATCCATGCTTGATTTATCTTAAATACATGCCAAATTTATGAATACCCATTTTCCAAAAAAAATGTTTTTGCCGTATATTCCTTTCAAATGAATTGGGTATGTATGCTGCATCCATACTTGCCAAACATGTTTGATTGATTTCAGGAAATGAAATTTGCATATTAATCACTTTGCTACATTTGTTCTTGAGTGATTTTCTCCTGTTGCTTTGCCATAATCTTCATGCCAGTTTTATAAAAAAACATTTCTGTAAACAATATAAAATTGTTTTTTATGTCTTTCATTTCTGGAAAGTTGATCCTTGCTTAAAAAATGATTTCTGGAATTTTGTTACCATTCATAATTCTTGCTTATTGCGGTGCATACATGAATTAAACCCAGTTTAGCACGATAGACACTATTTCAAGTTTGCAAAACATCATTCCCTTTTAACTATTTGTTTCTTGCCTCAAAACACATTTTGATCTTCTGTCCCTTGAAATTAAATGAATCATTTTTGGAAGGATTTGATTTCTTGCTTTAAAAAAATCTTTTTGTTGCCTTGCTTGAATTCATTTGCTCCTGTGACTAATCTGAGAAAATCTGGAAGTTTATAAAGTTTACCAAAAAATGATTTCACCAATATCAAATCAATTTAAAGCATGCCAAAATTGGATTGCTTATTTCAGTAAAGTATTTGGAGTCGATTGTTAATCAACTCTTATGCCTTGTATGGTGAATGCAATTTCAGGAAACATTTTTGAAATTGCTGTTGCCAAGAATGAAATGTGATTTCAGGAAATGCTTTTAAAAAAAAAAAAAACTTTGCCACTTATTGATTTCATTCCTGAACCTGAATTGTGTCGAGTTGTCTATGTTTGCACAGCTACATGTATGTATGTATGAACTATGCTCCATCACTGTTTCATGCTTTATCACCTTGGTCTTGTCCATGAATATATATGCTGCAGCTTGCATATAAGTTTATCCCTTTTAATATGCTGTAGACATGAACATGCAATTGTATAGCCTTGTATATGTCGCTCCATTGTGACTTTGTCTTGCATTGCTGTTTGTGATCAATTTCTGAACTTTAATATGACATGTATTTGAGCTCGGCCATTTGCTGCTGCCATGCACGATTGAGTTGAACCATATGCTTGATCATTTACCATACTGCTCGGCCCCTTGCACTTGAATTTGCACTATTTTGTCTTGAGTTCACATGCTGTTTTGATTTTGTTGATCGACTCTTGAACTTTTGTGTACTGATTTTCATTTTGCACTGAGTCGAGATGGTCCACGTGACTACTCCTCAGTTGCACACTGATCGGCGAGGCAGTGCACACATGTGCATGCACGTGTGTACATGCAGTCATCAGATTATTTTTCTGTCCCTGTACTATATAGAAACTGTCTAGACACAGTCGGATTAACAGATCAGATCAAGTCAGAAAAATGATGAGAAACACACCGAAATTCTGAGTCAAATAAAATTTTAAAAATAAAATTTATATTCGCATATATTCAGTTTAAATTCTATTGCAGTGTACTGTGTATGTGTGTGTTTCATGTGACAGGTAAGCAGGTGATGACTGGACTGACAGTGAAGTGCTGTGAAAACAAAAAATAAAAGACAGAAGACAGTGAAAATAAGAAGAGTGTCAGTGTGTCTGTGTAAATATATATGAATATGTGTAAATGGAATTGTATATATGAAATGCAAACTGAGTGAATGTATGAATGTCATAGTGAGGAGCTAATGTATATGAAAGAGTGATTGTACTGATTATTTGTAATAAACAAAATCTTGTTTGAAATAAAAAATATTATTTCATTGTTGTCAAATAGATTTGTCTATTCTATTCTGTTTATTTGTAAGTACAAATATGTGAAGTGATTAAATAGTGGAGTTAAAATAGATGTACTGTTTGAATGTTAGAAATATAATATTTATATTTTAAATACAATACAGTAAATATTTGAATTTCTGTATAGATGTATTTTATTTAAATATAAATATTACATTCCTGTCTGTGATGTAAATATAGAACAGTACAGTAACAAACACATTTATAAAATATATTTGGTTGTTATCATCAAACAAAAATCATATAATTGTGTATACAACACCGTTATATACAACAGCTGCAACTGAAATGGAATGCTAAATATATCCTATTTTGACCTGTAACAACCCTGAATTTTAGGGTAAATTTAAAAAATTTATTTTAAGTTATTTTAATGAGTTTTTGATATTTAGAATAATTTATTTTAAATAATAACGATTAAAAATTTATTTTATTTGAAGTAAGACTTTAAAATTTATATTAATTCTATTTCGAGCCCGAAAAGGCACGGTAATTTAAAAATTCGTTTTTCAACTTTGGAATAATATATAAAATTCATTATAAGTCAAAATTAGACGAAACAAGAAACGCTAGAACCGTATTGATAATATCTTTATAATGAATTTAAGAAATTTAGATTTCAGTTTGTAATTTGTAAGTTATGTCAAAACTAAAATTTAGAAAGGTCGCTATGAAATTTATATATATAATATATAAAGGTCAAAAATGTTACTTTTTGCATACAAAGGAATTTGGACTTGAAACCACTTCCATTAAGTTCAGAATGATGTTTCTGCATTTAAAAAGTTTAAACACTTATATATTTCGAGTTTCAGAAATTATTTGTTTAAAAATGTATTTTTAATGTTTAATATATACGCCTTGAAAATAGTCATTTTACAAACGACCTCCATTTTCGACGAAACCACTTTTGTTGGATTCAGAATGTCAAAATATGGTTAAGTTTAATTTTTCATAATTTTTCGAATTAATTTGTGACCGTGGCGAAAAAATTTCTGTTTTGTCAATTTCGGTTAGATTTAATCGACTTGGAAAAAGACCATTTTTTAAACGGGCTCAGAATTGAACGAAATTAATTTTTCTAGGTCCGCAGCGGTAAAACATAGCTAAATATATTTTTCGGGGTTTTTCGAAGTTAATTTGTGGCCCTGGTGAATTTATTCGTACGATTGAATTAAAAATAAAAGTAAATATTTTAAAATAAAGAAAACTGGGTCAAGACACTCGTTTGGGCCGGCAGGACATAGCTAGATGAGTCTGGAATAGGGGTTAATTGGTAAGAACGATGGTCGTTGGGCTGAAATCGGACAAAGTTGATAAACGGGCCTTAATTGGGTTAGTTAGTGAATTAAATATTATATATATTCCTTAATCCTCAACCCTAATCCTTCCCTACTAAACGCAGCCGCCGTCCCCTGTTCTTCATGGCCATAAAGCTTCAATTTTCATCCCTTAATCTCTCTTAATCCTCTCACTAAAATCAAACACTTCTTTAGAACTAATTGTAGAGATTTTCAAGGGTTTTAATTCCATAAGGTGGTGATCAGATTTAGACAAGTGATTTGGCTGGAATCCTCTCCCTAACCCTCGCCTAACTCAGCCCCTCTGCCCCCTGTATGGCCCACCGCGGCCACCCATACTCCCGGCGCCCGAAGCCCTCTCCTCCTTCTCCGATATGCCACCTCCCGATCATCTTCAAGCCTCACCAATCTCGAGTTATTTTCAACCCTAGTTTGGAAGCCTATGTGTTCATATGACGGCTTGGGTTGGAAGGAGGAAGGTTGACTTTTTCAGCTTTGTACGTTATGAAATTACTTTAATTATCTAATTACTTTAATTCAAATTTGACCGATCTTAATTTAATCATAACTAATGCGTATGAACTCGAAATTGAACGATTTCAGGTGCGCCACGATCGTGAGACCGAGATCTTCGCGATGAAACTGACTAGACCTGATTCTGAGCAAGTTGAATTTTTGACAAATTTTGGATTTGAATAGCGCAGAACTCAATAACGATGTGAGATTTCTGAATTTAATTATTTCTTACGATATGAATTCCATCTATGTACGTTATGAAATCTGTATTGTTTGTGGTTGGGAAATTTGAATTTATTGATGTTGTGATGTGAATTGGTTGATGCTGTGATATTGGTGTTTGAGACAAAATCATTGAATCCAGATATGTAATCTTATTGAAAATAAAAGATTCAATTTTCACTGTAATGTTTATTATCATAAAAAGATATCATTTTGTTTCAAACATTACAGTGAAAATTTAATCAACATTACATTGAAAATTTAATCTTTTATTTTCAACAAGATTACATATCTGGATTCAATGATTTTGTTTCAAACACCAATATCACAGCATCAACCAAATCACATCACAACATTAATAAATTCAAATTTCCCAACCACAAACAATACAGATTTCATAACGTACACAGATGGAATTCATATCGCAAGAAATAATTAAATTCAGAAATCTCACATCGTTATTGAGTTCTACGCTGTTCAGATCCAAAATTTGTCAAAAATTCAACTTACTTAGAATCAGGTCTAGTCAGTTTCATCGCGAAGATCTCGGTCTTACGATCGTGGCGCACCTGAAATCGTTCAATTTCGAGTTCGTACGCATTAGTTATGATTAAATTAAGATCGGCCAAATTTGAATTAAAGTAATTAGATAATTAAAGGTTGAAAAAGTCAACCTTCCTCCTTCTTCCAAACCAAGCCGTCATATGAACCCATAGGCTTCCAAACTAGGGTTGAAAATAACTCGAGATTGGTGAGGCTTGAAGACGATCGGGAGGTGGCATATCGGAGAGGGAGGAGAGGGCTTCGGGCGCCGGGAGTATGGGTGGCCGCGGTGGGTCCTACAGGGGGCGGCGGGGGTGAGTTGGGCGCGGGTTAGGGAGAGAATTCCAGCCAAATCACTTGTCTAAATCCGATCACCACCTTATGGAATTAAAGCCCTTGAAAATCTCTACAATTAGTTCTAAAGAAGTGTTTGATTTTAGTGAGAGGATTGAGAGAGATTAAGGGATGAAAATCGAAGCTTTATGGCCATGAAGAACAGGGGATGGCGGTTGCGTTTGGTAGGGAAGGATTAGGATTGAGGATTAAGGAATATATATAATATTTAATTCACTAACTAACCCAATTAAGGCCCGTTTATCAACTTTGTCCGATTTCAGCCCAACGACTGTCGTTCTTACCTATTAACCCCAATTCCGGACTCATCTAGCTATGTCCCGCAGGCATAAATGACTGTCTTGAGCCAGTTTTCTTTATTTTAAAATATTTACTTTTATTTTTAATTCAATCGTACGAATAAATTCACCGGTGCCACAAATTAACTTCGAAAAATCCCGAAAAATATATTTAGCTATGTTTTGACGCTGCGGACCTAGAAAAATTAATTTCGTTCAATTCTGAGCCCGTTTGAAAAATGGTCTTTTTCCAAGTCGATTAAATATAACCGACATTGACAAAACAGAAATCTTTTCGCCACGGTCACAAATTAATTCGAAAAATTATGAAAAATTAAACTTAATCATATTTTGACATTCTAAATCCAACAAAAGTGGTTTCGTCGAAAACGGAGGTCATTTGTAAAATGACTATTTTCAAGGCGTATATATTAAAAATACATTTTTAAACAAATAATTTCTGAAACTCGAAATATATAAGTGTTTATACTTTTTAAATGCAGAAACATCATTCTGAACTCAATGGAAGTGGTTTCGAGTCCAAATTCCTTCATATGCAAAAAGTAACATTTTTGATCTTTATATATTATATATATAAATTTCATAGCGACCTTTCTAAATTTTAGTTTTCACATAACTTACAAATTACAAACTGAAATCTAAATTTCTTAAATTCATTATAAAGATATCATCAATACGGTTCTAGCGTTTCTTGTTTCGTCTAATTTTGACTTATAATGAATTTTATATATTATTCCAAAGTTGAAAATTGAATTTTGAAATTACCGTGCCTTTTCGGGCTAGGAATAGAATTAATATAAATTTTAAAGTCTTACTTCAAATAAAATAAATTTTTAATCGTTATTATTTAAAATAAATTATTTTAAATATCAAAAACTCATTAAAATAACTTAAAATAAATTTTTTAAATTTACCCCAAAATTCAGGGTTGTTACATGACCACATTTTTGTTTCAGATCATTCAGGTGCTCCAAAATAACGCTAACTTGCAAGTTATTACCTTTATTTGGTACAAAATACAATAACAATGTTGCTAACGAGTTTTGATTAAAGGCAACGTAAATTGCAAAAATTGAAGTAACCGAAATTCTACAACTGCTGGCCAACTCATTATTGATACCACCTGTTAATTTTTCTATCTCATTTCTCCCATCTCATCCAGCGACCAGCATTTATTTATTGATGTTTACCATTTTTGCCTCATGCTGTATGGTGATCATATAATCGAAAATAAGGTTGTAGTATCCATTTTGTATAAATACTGTATTGTTGTTTGAACATTCTCTTGTGGTATATGCCGTAAGGAAAAGATACCTAGGAATCTGTAAGGGATGTAGTAGATTGATTTTCCTAGATAGGCATAATCTACACTAAGTAGATTAAGTAAAAACATAGTCGATGGTACATATGTTTCATATGATGACCATAGTAAAAAAAAAAGGTCAGAACTTTTGCTTACTGCTCCATTGTCATTTGGCACACAAACCATGGATTATACGTTCAATCATCCAAGATTTTGGATGTCAACAGAGTACTAGATATGTTAAATATCCTGCATATTGGAAATTTAATATGTATTTTCTAAGTTTAATAAAGTTAGTTATCTTTTTTTTCCCTCTTTCCAATTACTTTTTATATTTCTTTGGGTCCATATATTGCAGTAACAGGGAATTGCAGTATGTGTTATATGTGGAAGGAGTACTTATATTGCTATGAAATAAGAACGGCAGAAGTTTGCTTATTTGGGAGACAAATCAAGGAATCGAGCTACCTATTCACCAGGCATATGCTTAGACAATTAGTACGGCTACTGATTGCATGATAAAAAATGAGGAAATGCCAAATTATGTCATATTTTAACTCATAACAGCTGAAAATTTAGAGGTTGATGAAACTAAGTGCTATACTGTCTTTATATTCAAAGGATAGTCCCTTTTTGGGTCAGATTTATATGTATTTTTATTAAATATTTAACATAGCGCATCTATTTTATTTTTTGTTTATCTGATTAAATAGTTACTGGGATACAAACGAGTAACGTTAGCTATTTAATCAATGTTTCCAAATTTTATGAAAAGCTTGCAGGAATGGTGAATCATGGATCTTTTTCCAGCCAACAATATAATTAAAAAGTATATAATGAAATGAACAATATGGGTATACAAACTCTTAAAATTTTCTATGTTATTTTATTTCTATGCATTCTTGATTAACTTCATACTTATGACTTTGTATATGTGGCACGCATCCTTGATTGAGATCTCATCTATGACTCTGTATTTATGAATGGAAGGCGATGTTAACATTAATGTCAAACAAAAAAAATAAACAGCGTGTTAGCATTTAATTATAGTCAGGTTTTAGGTAGATTAGTGATTGGGAATTCAATCGTTTTTGTATAGATAAAAACAATTTTACAAATCAATATTCCAATATAGGGTAAATCAAATCATGATAAAATAATCTTGATGGTTTAGTCTTGCAATATACCAATATTAGATGATCAAAATTGATGTATACTTTGGTTATTATATCTTTTTCCCAACTGACTTTAGTAAGCATGTATGTTAATAGATCATTTTCGCTAAGCAGTTACAAGTTAGATATTTTAGAGAAAACCATAATCTGAAATAAATATATATTATTAGCTGAGTTTTTGTTGTTGTTGCCATATACGTGTACGGTATACAAATATTATATAAAAAGAAACTATACTTACAACCCATGTGCGTAGTACCGGTTCACACTTGTGGAGAGGAAAGCACAAGGTGCTTTGCTTGCACCAGTTTATCAAAGCGGATTGGTGCATGCTATTCATTTACCAGTGGCATTTACTGCATGTCATCGTGGGTGACATACTGATACATAATCATTCAATTTTGAGAGAATAAAATAGTTGTATGTGAAATAAAACATGAATTTGTTTGTATTGTTAACTATATAACCAAACATAACTGATACATAACCAAATACAAATATTACCATGGCAACGAAAGTTAAAAAAAAACATCCTTAACAATGGCTGAAGCATGAGTTTGATTGTGGTGATTCAAACATTGTACTTGCTGGTTCAACCAAAAAATGTATTTTACTGTGATTCTTTTTGGTCAAGTGGGTAACTGATGTATGTCTGCATCCATTAGTTCATTGAAGTACAAAGTGATTAGTCAGATAATTCAATGCTTGAACAATTTTCAACCAAGAGATCTCTAAGTAATTAATATTGGGTAAAATACAATGATTTCGCTTTTCTTACAGATGCACCGAGACAAGTCCATGAACCACCGGCAACTTAGGTAATAAACAAGTAGTTTGTAAACTTAAAATCATTATCAAAATTGAATGACACAAACATCAATCAAGCTTCTAAAACTTTTCAGACTATTTCATATAATTAATATTTAATTCATACATATTTTGAATGACCCGATAATACATTATATGTTATGTTGATATCCAGATTAATAGTCACCTTTTAACATTATCACATTTTTAACCCTTTTCCTTTTTTTGTCTGTGCATACAAGAATATAAACATAATTTTCTGGTTTGACCATAAACTTTAAAATATAACTATAGATAAAATAAGAGGCTAGCAGTTCGAATTAGGGTTGTTATTGGTTATGTTAAATTTACCATTATCATACCATTACTAGTCTGTCAATTAACATTTTTTAAGCGAAACCAGTATATCATTTTATTTGGTATGATAACGTTAAATTTACCCTTTTTTGGGTAAATCATCCGTCATATTTATAATATATGTATGCTCACGTAACATGCTTTACTACAAATATACAAAATCAAACAGATTGTTGAAAGAGTAACATTAAAAATAGATAAGTAGAGCCAAAAAAGATGTTTGAGTGTCATGTAAATTATTCGTTATGCATAGCATAATTAGAAATTAATTTTTTCTTCCCCTATCTTCAGCCGTACAATGATTTAAATCTGAACTATTAATTATATACTACTATGAATTCCAACGAGCCATTTATAACTCAAAATAATCAATATGAACTAAATAATGAAAAAGTTCAACAAAACCAAGCAGTTAATATATTATTTTATATGCATCACTGTAAATGATAAAAGTTCATGGAAAAAAATCATTCCACTACTTGAATACACTAATCCTCAGTAAATTTCAAGGCTTTGTTACGATGCTATCCGAATTTAAAACTAATTGTATATTTAGTGTCATCGTTGCAAACATGTGCGTGCAGTATTTAGGTTACATGTTTCAACTTCCTTATGTAGTCATTGTCCAAGCATATTTTGAACGGATGATGTGTGATTTTTTTTTTTTTTTTTTATATATTTCCAGCTATTGTAACTGCTTAATAATTGACATCATATAAGTCGAAACTCGCTGATTTTTCCCAGCTATACATGGACAAACAGTAATTATACCGTAGTTTTTTCAATATGCAATAACTACAACAAATATTATACCTCATTTCAGTTGTCTATCTAACATGAAACTTGCATACTTTCTTTCTATAACAATTTATTTCAGGCCAATGTGAACCATACTTACAATACGACTGTCAAATTGTCCTTTGGTGGTTTCTTATATCAATATACAAACTGTTAAACTATACACTTCGTCCTCACAATGTCACCGAAAACAGACCCGTCATCTACCTCTACTTCACTCTGCCATCAGTTTGTTTTTCCTCGCTAAACATAGGGTCAATACAACCTTTTTTCTTTTTAACCGTATATATCATGCCACATAAAAAGGTTACTGAACTTTACTACTCTAAAAAAACTCAACTTTCCCTCTATTCCAAACAAATAACCACTCTTACACCCATGGTTTTATCTCCCTTCCAACCGCTTCACGCCATAATATCCACATCCTCCCGTGTGCGTAGCACGGGTTCCAACCTAGTAACATAATAATTCTAAAAGTATGGATAATAATTTCATTATGAAGCCTATCAAATCACAGATATTGTATAAAAGGAAAAACTTCATAATTGTAATATTCCAGTATGATATACTGGTCACATTACCATACCTAAAAAAAGTGGAGTTATGAAATCTATAAATTTGAGCAAGCTTTATAACTATCCTTCATTATATGTTTAGTTATTGTTATGGCACGTACAATGAAGATTTGAATTAGTAAACAATCCATTTTTCAAGTAGTTAATAAGGAGTTGCATTAAATGAGATGTAATTTTTCTTAAAACCAATAAAATAAAGCTTTGCTTATAATTTGATATACATTTTCAGTTCTACAATCTGTGTTATTATGTTTATGTTAAAAATATTGATCTATTTTATCAAATTCATAGTTAAATGCTCTCAATACAAATTTATAGATTTAAAGCACATGTATAAATGAGCATCCTCATATGCATTTATAGGCAGCGATTATCATACTTTGAAGTTGATTTGTTAAGAAAATACAACAAAAATTAAGTAAATGCTAAGATATTAGTGGTCTATAAATATATGGAACATGGTCATAGTTCGAACCAATTGATATTCGATAGTGAGGTATTTATCTAGCATTAAATATACTATATGGAAGCAAATCTAATGGTTAAGCGTACCATTTTCCATTAATGGCCAAACAATGGAAAAATAGAGAATGGTGAAAAGAGAAAAAACGTTAGTATAAAGAAGAAAATGTTGGTTATTTCACCTATAGATACCAGTTTTTTCCTCATCAACAATGAACCCAATTTACTAATATTCTTGGATGACATTGGTAATGATAATCCAAGCATGTTGCATGTATCAAAATGATCCAATCTTGTGCATCGTTCTTCTGTACAAAGTGAAAGAAAATTCAAAAGTTCAGTACCTAGTATTCAGTAAAGATTATGTATTAGGAAGTGCAAAATACCGCAAAGTACATTATTAATGTCATAAGTGGTCACACATGTGATGCATACGTCAGGGGAAGTGACAAAGTCAGTTGTGGCTGCATAATTTGCTGGCCTTACAATTTAAGATCCGCACAACCCTAGTTTTTATGTGTGTGTGTGTGCGAGCATATATATATATATATATATATATATATATATATATATATATATATATAATGTTTGTGTGTGTGGTGTGTATGTATCACACACACAAATAATATTAAGATCAATGTAATGGCTATTTTATTATTTAAATGGAAAGAAAATCAAGATAAATCTTTGATAATATACTCTTTTTAGTGTTATCAGCTTAGCAAGTAATGCTGCAAGTTTTGATTTATGGATGGTTGGAAAACTTGATTCAAAGATTGCTTTCATAAAGATTTCTGCTATTCGCTTTGTTAGTTCAAAATAGAAATAAATGCCAATGAGAGAAGATGACATAAAAATGAAGGGAAAAAAAATGTAAATTTAGGTTTAGGTTAGCGTTTTTAGTGGTCTATTGATGTTCTTTTGTTGAAATGATGATCAATAAACAAATATGTGTACATTCTAGCAACTTTTTCATCATACTAAAGAATCCACCAAAATGAAAGTTCGCTAAACATTTACCATCACCAATTATAGAAGACTACAACCATTTAGCATACATTAGAAAATCAAGTGTATTGTTAGTACAATTTAGAGTTCTAAAAAAGTGAGATAGTATATATCATAAAGTATACATAAGTCAATGTCAAAAAAAATTATGTGAAAAGGTTAGAACATGCAGTGCAAGTACAATATAATTCGCGCACTGAACCATCAACCTGGATTCAAGGGCTCAAATCAAAGAAATTATTTGTTTATTTATATTAAAAAAAAGAGGTAGGTGAGATTGATATAGGTGTAAGAGGAGACGGCAAGAGGCAAAAATTGGTAACTTATTTACATACAAACATAATTACATATACAGAGATAGGTTATACCCAATTATATTGAAAAGAAGAAAAAAAAAGCGGTTTTCATAAGGCTCTTTTAGAAGACTTAGCAAAAAATAGATTAGATGAAAAGATGATCATTAATAACTATTAGAAACTAACAAAATATGATTATACTTTATATTAAAAAATAAACAATACCCACCATGTTCCATCAACCTAGTATCTTAGTCATAACAGAAAAAAATTAAATCATATATTCTAATACTCTATGAAATACAATGTATTTAAGTACATATAGAAAAATTTAAGAGGAGAGAGGAAACAACCAACTTCTTCATCATTGATTATTAAGTAAAAGTATACCAGATGTTATGCCAATGGTTAATAAAGAAGGTAAACAAATATATAAATACTCGACTTGAACACACGAATGTAATTAACCGTGTAAGCGACCCATGAATGTAATTTACCATGCAAGCGATCGTAGGAGTAGTCATCATTTACAATTAGTTTCTTACACAATGGCTAAATTCAAATTTTCCCTATTTGAAATTACTCAAAAAATAGGTTTCACAGCAAATGATCAAAAAATCATTAAGCAAGTATCAACCTAGTTTCTCCGTAAGCATAGATGATAGCAATTCTTTACTATTATACATTTGTTCATAAATTACAACAGGACCACACAATTAATAATAAGATAGTGAAAATAAAATTACCACGTTCTGGAATCACTTATCTTTTCGTTAGGATGAGAAGAAAACTACACCCTTTTTCTTATACTGAAGATACAATACCCAACTCCCAGCACTTGATATATGCTAAGAAGAAAAATAGGGGTATGCACTCTTCTTTGTCTCCCTTTTATCTTTCTATTAAAAGTGCGTGGTTTTGGTAAGCATATATATACATATACATATACATATACATATATATATATATATATATATATATATATATATATATATATATATATATATATATATAGGGGCCAGCTATTTGGATACAAAATTAAACACAAAGAGAGACACAAAGCCTCCATCGTTGGATTTGTTTGGCTTTATGTGGAGAGTGAAATTCATGGAAAAATCCAATGGTTGAGATTTATTATGTGCAACTTTGTGTCCTCATTTTGTGTCTAAATAGAGTTTTCTATGTGTGTGTGTGTATATATATGTATGTATGTATGTATATGTACATGTATATATGATTATACTTGCATATATTTAATATTTATTTTCTGTGTGTAATATGAAATTGAATTGGATAAAAATTCCAAGCTACACAATATAAAAAAAGCAAATGTCATTGATATAGTGCAAAATTTGCTTTCTAACCATATAAGAAACTGCCATATATCCACATCAATAGTAATTTCTATATACGGAAAATAAATTGAATTAATATATCTATATGTAAAATATAAATGACCTTATATCTAATTTTAAACGTAAATATGTTTATACATATAATAGTATCATTTATACATACAACAATGGTTTAAAGCAAACAGTTTTGGAATGTAAAAAATTAATTGCATAATAAAACCTGAATGGATGTAGTAAATTACGCATGGAAATTCGTAGCATTAGAACCAATGAAAATGCATAAACTAAAATAAATATCAACTAAATCAAAGAAATTGTCCTAAACTTAGCACCTAAATATTTTTTCTTTAAAGCTGTCATCGATATAGTGCCAAATTTGCTTTCTAACCATATAAGATTTTGCCATATATCCACATGAATATTAATTTCTATATATGGAAAATAAATTGAATTAGCATATCTATATGCCAAATATAAATGACCTTAGTTCTAATTTTAAGCACAAATATGTTTATACATATAATAGTACCGTGCATATGCCTTGCCAAAAAATAGTACCGTACATACATATAATAATGGTTTTAAGCAAACTATTTTGGAATGTAAAATTTTAATTGCATAATAAAAACCTGAATGGATGCAGTAAATTACGCATGGAAATTCATAGCATTAGAACCAATAAAATGCATAAACTAAAATAAATAGCAACTAAATCAAAGAAATTGTCATAAAATTTGCACCTAAATATTGATAAAATTAAAAATTAGAAACATAAATGAACAGTGTTAGAATGGAGAACGTAAGCAAAAATCTAAAAGCTTCAAAAATGACTTTTGAAACATATATCTTTTCTGGCTCAAACGATACAAACAATGAAGTAAGTAAATAAATAAATAACTAATAGTTTACTAAAGTCCGTCCAACTATTCAATTGATTGGCCAAAATAAAGACTCATTATTCATGGTTCCAATATAGTTTTTGTGATTTATGGTTATTCGCTATGCTCATAATTTACCGAGGTTAATAACATTTATCAGTTATGGTTAGTAAAAATATCGTTACCCCATTTGCTTTTTTTTATTCAATAAAATATGTTTGACGAATAAATTATTAATTAACTTGATCAGATATTGCAATTTTTTCAGGCAATCATATTGTGATAACAATGAAAGTGAAAAGCTATAATAGACCAGATTACTAAAATAAAATTTACTGATGTTCATAGTTTTTGTCACCTTATGTGCATATGCGAAGAAAGTTAATTTCTCATAACTTACTTTTCAACCCAGTGACTTAAGATTTGTTTATCATGCAATTAGGCAAATATAGCAATAATTTTAAGAGATAAGTTTAAATATATTGCATTATATATATAAATGGTGCTCTTTAACTGTATAAGGAGTAAATTTTGTTAATTATCAAATAATTATATGAAAGGAACTGGTATAATTATATGGAAGGAGGTGATAAAAATATGTTTCCTCTTATATATCGATGGTACTGTAACAACGTGCATAGTATAAGTATTGTTTTTTTTCCTTATTATGTACAGAGGCCTAAGAGATATATTTTTCATCATTTTCCTTGTTTCAAACATTTAAGAAAGGATGAAGGAAGCAATTATTAGTGATGTTAAGTTGATATTGTGCAAGCAGATAGTAACATTAAAAAAATGTATAAAGGAATTCAAGATATAGAGAATGCTCTTTAATCATGTTGACAGTAAAATATGTAAACTTCTTTGTGCTCTTAGTCATATTGCCTGGAAGGAAATGACATTATTTTGTTAGGTACAAAATTTCAAAATAAGATTATCAAGACAACTGTTAATGATACTAAGCTAATACCGGACATGCATTTAGTAAGAACAATTAAAGAAAGGGGAAAAAAAGTAAGTACAAAATCAATACAAATTTACATTTTGGTTTTAACTCAAGTATGTGATCATTAAATTTGTTACATAATTTGAACTTTCTTTCTTGTCTCATGGTGAGGAAGTAATTTTATATTATTTTTACTTTGGTCAAAATTTATATAAAAGTAGTTAACCAATTATTGATGATGGCGCAAGAATTAAGTAATATGAGAAAATAAAGGAAGGGGTGGGGGAGTATAGTATAATTTTTAGTACAAAGCAAAATTTGTTTAGCCAAAAAATATATATAAGTAGTCTAATATTATTTTATTACAATATCCATACAAAGCCCTGCCAAAAGAATTTCACATGCAGTGATCTTGTTTTAATATAGCATAGTGAATTACTTTCAGCTACAATCATAGATCCCCGTGTAAATGAAAATTATTCCCAAAAAAAAAAGTAATAGTTATGATAGACAGGTAGCATGTAGGAGAAACAATACAAAAACTGTTCAATCGAAGCATGTACAAAAGGAAAATACTAATTCATCTAAATCCATTATAGAACAGAAGAAAATTATCTAAAATCATTTTCATGCAACAAACAAATGTAAACAAAGGATAAAATAAAACATTTTTGTTTTGGGCTTGCATAAATTGAACTCAAATGAATTAAGTAAAAAAATAACATAAGTCGCAAATGTCAAGATAAACAAATTATGTGATATTCAGAGAGAAACTTACAACCTTTTACATATTTTAAGCTTTTAACACAGGCTTATGGTAAAGATGGACAAGAAAAAGATACAAATAAAATTGAATTACTGCCAATTAATTAAATGGAGATATAATATATTTCCACCAAAAAAAAAAAGAAGCTAAATCACAATGTTGAAAAATAATCAAACCGACCGTTAGGAGGTTTCGCTCCTTTAAAGCTAAAAACAAATTGTCCGAGCAAGTAAACTAAACATAATTTTTGCTCAACAATAATTTTTCTCCGTTGTTTCCTTCTTTCTCGATTCTTTCTTCCTCCGATCTGTGTTTTCCTTAAATTCGAATTCTTTCTACCTATTCTTAAATACAACTTCTTTCATTTTATTTCCTACGCCTTAGATCTAGCCGCGTCCATGACAGAATAGCTTTTCTTCTCTTCGCTGTCGATTCACATATTCCTCAAATATCTCCTCTTCTCATATATCTTTTCAAATCTAGATATTCGGTAGCAAGATTAGAACCCTAGCCAGTTTCCTTACTATCAAATATTTTGCGTTAAATTTGCGTTTGAGCTCTCTTTCGCTCTCCAATCATTTTGATGACCAGGTATAACATTTCCTCTTGTTCAATTTTATAAGTTTTTTAGTAATCGAAAGTTGTTTTTTGAAAATTTCATATTAATTAAATAGTTGCTTGATTTCAAGTTAGTGATTGATGTGGCTTGATTTATTATATTGATTTTATTTCAAATCTTGCTTCTTCTTTTTCCAGATTTCCGAAGGTAATGAAAAGAGGTCAAATTTGTGATACTGCTTTCAAATTGAGGTAATTTATTATTTCATTCTGTCGCTGATACAGACAATTTTTGGTTAAATTAAGCAATTTTACTGTATGGTCACGTTCTGCTTCATTAAAAGCAAGTTGAATTGAAGCAATATGTTGCTTTTTTTTCTTAGATTGATTTCTTATTTATTTTTCTATCATTTAACCTTTGGTTTTTGACTTAATTCCGACCTGCTTTACTGAAAATTATTCAGTTTAGTTGGAAACTAATGAAGGAGATCTTCATACCTCCATACTATTGCAAATTTCTTTTAAATTAAATGATGTATTTCTTAATTGGAAACTTCTAAATTAAAGGATGAAAAGAGGTCAAATTTGCGATACTGCTTTTAAATTGAGGTAATTTATTATTTCATTCCGTCGCTGATATAGACAATTTTTGGTTAAATTAAGCAATTTTACTGTATAGTCACGTTCTGCTTCGTCAAAAACAAGTATTGAAGTAATATGTTGCTTTTTTTTCTTAGGTTGATTTCTTATTTATTTTTCTATCATTTAATCTTTGGTTTTTGACTTAATTCCGACCTGTTTTACTGAAAATTATTCAATTTAGTTGGAAACTAGTGAAGGAGATCTTCATACTTCCATACTATTGCAAATTTCTTCTAAATTAAATGATGTATTTCTTAATTGGAAACTTCTAAATTAAAGGATGTTCAAATTTAGTGTTTTTACTATCTCAAAATAAGATGGTTTCTATTTTAAGTTTGGATGTTGCTTATCTTTTAAGTTCTTTTTATTTTAAAGTTTAAAAACAAAGAAATTTGTAGACAAATTTTTTTTTTCTTAATCTCCTGAGTTTCGAGAAAATCATCATAACTGAACCATTTGTAAGGATGTGCAATAACTAATTCAGTTTATTATGGGATTTTGGGGATTTTATTATTAGTTTGGAAAAGGTTTAAGAAGTGTTTATGAATGCACATTTAAAATTACCATAATATCAAAAGTTTAAGAAGTGTTCACACTTCAATTGTTGTGAGTGTGCACGCACTGATGGAATCAATGCTAAAACAATCTAAACATTACAAAATTGTGTTCTATAATCATTTATGGACATTGTGTTTTGTTCAGAAAACATTTCCTTCTTTATTGATCACTTGGCTATTATTTCTTAATAATACTGAAATGCAGGCTATCTTCATACTTCCATAGTATTGCAAATTTCTTATAAATTATATGATGTATTGATGTGGTAAAAAAAAGTTAGATTTAAAATGACATATGTTATAGAGGATTAGTTTTTTCGCTTCAGTGCGATATAATGAATTTAGTTTTTATTTGATGATGCAATACAAGGTAACATTATATATTAACAAACATTTTTGTTAAATTGTTTCTACAAAGCAAAGTATCTAATCTCAAACTAAATTAGTTATGTGTAGTTTTGTCATCACTTCCACGTCATGAGAATCATAACCTCTATCAAACACTAATGTATACGTTTATGGTGACAACACTATTTATATTAAATACCTTGAGAAACATGAGCGTTCAAATTCATTTTCTGATGGAAGCTCTACTTGAAGATGTCTTGAATGAATTGTGTATGTTTGATGTTGGGTAGTGTGAGATAGTAGATGTAAAATGCTCTTATAACATTATTTTATAGAACAACTATTAGATAGATTATAATATTGAACTTTTGATGTAGCAATGCAAAATTTTTTGAAACTTACAAAAGTATAGCAAATATTTTTTGCCTTTACTATATATGTAAATGCACAAGACGATAAAATGGCTTTCTATTAATACTTTTGGTGCAGTTTGGAATATGCCAGCTATCTTTTTTCTTTTTTTTTTTTTTTTTTTTTTTTTTTTTGTAACTTAAATGATTTTTCTCAGTTGCATTGGTAATTGAGTTTGATCTGTAGTTTGAGAATCAAGTCTATTTTGTATGAAATTGGATTTTGGAAGTGTTTTCTTTCGAATTTTTTAACTTAACTTTCAACTTTGTGCTTTTCTATACAAATAAAGCATACAATTTTATTTATAGTTTGAATTTTTTAAGTGTAGATAATTCATATTATCTACAGTTTGATATTTATAACATTTGAATATTAAAAGTGAAGTATATTATGTCACTGGATGTTTGTGCACAGAATTTTCTATTACATTTTGTTTTACATGTTGTTTGAAAAATCATCATTCCTTTACAGACTAGTAATTTTGCTCTGCATAGGTTATCAAATTATATTCAACTATGTAAAACCATTGAATCCTCTTTCTTTGCTGATAATATTTAAATATTGATGTGACTAAAGATCCTAAGCTTAGAAATGAGTTTTCTCTATGTTTCAAGTTTTATCTGTATTTCATCTAGTAAATTATCGGTTTGGATTGTAGATTCGGCTATCTTAATATATTTTTATTTTGGTGTAACTTAAATGATTTTTCTCAGTTGCATTGGTAATTGAGTTTGATTTGTAGTTTGAGAATCAAGTCTATTTTGTATGAAATAGGATTTTGGAAGTGTTTTCTTTCGAATTTTTTCACTTAACTTTCAACTTTTGCATTTTTATACAAATAAAGCAAACAATTTTATTTATAGTTTGAAGTTTTTTAAGTGTAGATAATTCATATTATCTATAGTTTGATATTTATAACATTTGAATATTAAAAATGAAGTATATTATGTCACTTGATGTTCGTGCACAAGATTTTCTGCTACATTTTGTTTTACATGCTGTTTGAAAAATCATCATTCTTTTACAGACTTGTAATTTTGCTCTGCATAGGTTATCAAATTATATTCAACTATGTAAAACCATTGAATCTTCTTTCTTTGTTGATAATATTTAAATATTGATGTGTCTAAAGATCCTAAGCGTAGAAATTAGTTTTCTCTGTGTTTCAAGTTTTAACTGTATTTCATCTAGTAAATTATCGGTTTGGATTGTAGATTCAGCTATCTGAATATTTTTTATTTTGGTGTAACTTAAATGATTTTTCTCAGTTGCATTGGTAATTGAGTTTGATTTGTAGTTTGAGAATAAGTCTATTTTGTATGAAATTGGATTTTGGAAGTGTTTTCTTTCGTATTTTTTAACTTAACTTTCAACTTTGTGCTTTTCTATAAAAATAAAACATACAATTTTATTTATAGTTTGAAGTTTTTTAAGTGCAGATAATTCATATTATCTACAGTTTGACATTTATAATATTTGAATATTAAAAATGAAGTATATTATGTCACTTGATGCTTGTGCACAAAATTTTCTGTTACATTTTGTTTTACTGCTGTTTGAAAAATCATCATTCTTACATGACTACCTTTCATATGACATCTAATATGTAATAACTTGAATCAACTTAGAGTGTTTTACAATCTCAACTATCGAAATAGACTCTTTTTTTCTAGCATATGTGGATTTATAATTGGTGAGTAACCACGTATATTTAGCATAAACTTATAATCTATTTGCCATTCATGAATGATGATTGAGAAAATAGATTAGTGTGGAATTAATAAGTAAACGAATTAGCACTTTTTTATAACCCTTACTGTTAGAAAACTGCACCACAAATGAGTTGTTAGTACCATGAATGATATAATCACCTATTGGTTTGAAGTATGGGATTCATAGCCTACTGCATGGCCCATAACAGCCTTTGCATATGTCTATGTCATGTTGACACACTTTCTAGCAAATATACGTAGCCTTTTGGAGGGTTGATATATTCCCGCGAATAGTGTTTTATAATCCTATTTCCTCTTATGCACGTGCCCCTGTACTCGTATATATAATGTGAATAAGTAAGTTGTACAACATTTACGTTTTCTTCTGTCTTGGCAATAAAGTGAATAAGTAAAATATAATTTATATGCTAGATGATAAAAAGGATCAACACATCAATGATGAAAATTCCAAACAACAAATGAATTTTGGGAAAGGAGCTTCAAATGGACTTTACATATTAACCATTTGACATGTTTGCTCTAGGCTGATAACATGGATGTGAGCTTTACAAACATTTACCTGTCTGTGGCATGTATCAAATTCATATGAAATTTTGCTAATCATGCAATTGTTTATCAGGCCATCGTTCTATAATCTAGTTGAACTCCACATTATTTCTGGTTACAGTAAAAAATAGTATAAGGCTTGATTTATAAGTTACCTTAAGCTTGCAGGAGATTATAACACCAGCATGGATAATAACTAATTACTGGATCCAATGAAGAAGCACATGAATATCATTTAAATCAGCATAGAGGAACATAGATCAAGATTTTTTAAAACATTTGTGATTTTGGATTTGTGGCACGTGTTAGCATTGGGGAGTGGCTTCAGCAATCAGTAACAGAGTGCACGATTAAATGATATTGCAAATATCTTTCATAAATAGTCGTTGATTCTAAGATGTTATGCTAATTATGTATTTTTAACTTTGATTTTTCTTGTCAGCTTTAGCAAACCCAGAAAAAAATATTACATAAAGTTAGTTTGGAAAGCGTGGCATAAAAAAAATCTATTGTGTCTCCAAATCATATGCAAGTGTTTTAATTACAAACGAAACATATGTAAGTGTTTTGATTACAACATATCTAAAGAAACTATGTAATTTGCTATTAAAAGACGATAATAGTTCAGTTTGAAGCTTTTGACTTAAAGTCAGCAAAAAAAGTCAATGTGGAATTTGAAAATTTAGATGTGGGAAAATTAAATTCAAATCTGAATCTGAATTTTTGAATCCTAAGAATTGAGTTTAAAAAAAATATTAAAATTTTGGCCTATATTATTTTTTAAAACTTTGATGTAAATCAAATCTAATATTATAAGTAGAAAAAAAAAACTTCTGAATTTATATGAAAGTGACTTTTAAAAGTCGGTAATGTTTAATTCATCTATTTTGTTTCTTTTACTTCTCTTTTAAGTGAATATAAGTGACTTATATTAAGTTATCCCAAAAATGAAGTCACAGTGAAACGGGCAGCAGAAATGACGACTGAGGTATTTAATATAATGTCAATGCTCTGGTTAACACAATGTTTTTTATATACATAGATAGATGAATCATGTAATTCCATCATTTGGTTGTGTAGATTTACTACTAGGCATCTGGAGAAAAAGCACTTGATAGTCCAATGATATATGCGAGTTCCAAATAGTTCTACTGAGTATGCTACGATGGCAGTGATAAAAGAATTCTTGACATGACCATGATTGGCAGACAACTTGGTAAGCATTCATATTCGTGATTCATATGAAATGCAGACTTTTTTTTTGTTATAGTGTAGTACATGATCACCGTAATATGTTCGTAGGATGGAACCCGAAAACCTCTCTTTGGGACATGTTGGAATTGACACTGTCCTATCAACATAGTATGTATGCAGAGGCTATCAAGCAGTCAATCGCCAAGCCCACTTCTTCGTAACATTAATTGGTCCAGACAAAAATTTACCAATGATGTCTTGAAATATTTCTTGAATGGATGGAAACTTCTGGAGATTTGTTTTGCCTACCTTACATAACGGAAAATTGTGCTTGTAGTTGAACCAAGAGCTTGTTGCAGTGATGTAATCAATATGTTTCGTTAATACGAAATTCTATAGCAGACAATTGGAGTTATCCTTGTTATGAATTCCTTTTTTTTTTTTGGGCGTTTAGTCCACAGTCTCGAGTGCATAATAACACGCTTTGCCAGTTGGAACATTTTTATGTTAAGATGTATGCTAATCTTTGTGTTTTCATATTAAAAAGGTACGTTCTGTGTAAAAGAAAATGAGATTGGATATATGGTTTACCCTTCATAAAGAAACTTTTTATACAGTGAATAAATTACCTTCTGAATTATTGTGCATTTTAGCTGATTATCAATTTACTGTTACACTGACAAATAATTTTTATTTATAAATGTGTTGCTCAAGGTTTCATACAATGAAACTAGTACATACTAAATTCACGGTTAATTTTTCCTGAGCCTTATTTTAATCAAATGTAGCCAACCAAGTATTGAGAGAATCATCCTCCCTACACCTGCCAAATCCGCAATTACTTCAATCATCTACTTGTTTTTTGCAGGCTTACTGAAATAAAATTTGAAATATTCCAAGAGACAAAATAAATTCATAACTTCTGCATGGTCTTAATAAAAATAAATTGAATAATAAAAATATTATATATATTTTTTGGTATAGAGATTCAAATTTGTAACCTGAGTTACATGATAAAATTCCTAATTAGAAATAGATGCCAATATATATTTATTGTGTGATTCCGATATCATATTATTATAATATATTTTTAAAACTTATAGACGAAAAACTTGTGGTTTTATTTCAGTTGCTAATAAAATTATTTTACATACCTGCACATTATATAAGCTACCATTATCATTAATTTTCAGTTTTACTTCATAGTTTTTAACAAATTATTTTTATTTTATATTGAATACTTCAACGGTCGGTTTTCCCACTATTATACGGTAATACTAGTAATATCGAGATAAGAAGTAAAAACAAATTGTTGTTGCTCCAAATGTAAGAACTTTGACTACATGCGTTAGCACGATTAATTAAAAGAGTTTAAATCCTTTTGCTCTCATATTATAGTAAATAAAAGCCTTGAAAGCAAGTAAGTGATAGTTGTATCAGTTGTTAAGCTGAAAACATGATTAAAATTGTATAATCAAAGCTACCAAATTTATTTATTATATCTATTTCTTGTAAAAAATAATTAACCAAGTAACCTTAACTATTTATGCTCTCATGTTCTTGTAATTAATCCAAGAAATCTGTATATATCACAGGAATAAAAACAAACATAATGTTGATATATGTATATTTCTTATTCTTCATCAATTTATCCATCAAATGAGAAGGAATCTAAACTCTTGTAATGTGCATTTCTAACAATCAACCATCTCTGCAAATAGACGATTGTATTACAAAGCAAAACTTGAGCTATTTGAAGTGTATATTAAAATTCTACACAAATACAAAATTAAATCTTGAGATAAGGACAGACATTTGAATTATATAGGTTTTGTGATTCCTATATAAGCATACATTATAGTTCTAAAACTAATTATCAATCGAACAGGAGCCAACAATACACGAATATAAACAGTTTGCACTTTGTTATATACAAACTTCCTAAATCTTCCATCTGTAAGTATTAATGACCTCAACAACTTTGCAATATGATCACAATCATTTGTAATCCATAAAAAGAATCAACATCTGAATATATTGGCAATATAATTGCTTGGATTAATTCAACATTCACTTGAACAAAAATACAGAGGGAAGATTATTTCTCAATTTTTTTTTCATTTTAAAACGTGAAAATTTCCAAACTTGAAATGAATCAAAAATATGTAGTGTTTAGTATCCTTGTTTAGAATTTGGGAATAAGTCCAATGACATGTTATCCATAGATTTATAAAAATAGTGACATATTATTTTAATTTGATTTTCAATGGAATAGAGGATAAAATATCCATCGCCACCTATACCTACTATATAATTCAGAGTCTAACTACCAAGAAATAACATTTTTGCACATTTGTGTCTGTATAGTTTTCAACTGCTTAAGCCATCAAACAACAGCAAGAATTTTTTTACCCATAAGGCTGCAAGGAATAGAAGTACGCTTCAAATTGGACCGTGTCAGACCTAAATAAGAATATCGGTACTTTATACTTCAATCAAGAGCAATTTTATCAAACTGGTTGTAACTTATTCTAGTTTGAAAATGCTATTCCTTCTTGCATGGAAATATATAAAAGGCAAGTATAAATATTTCGATCAGAATACATCTGAAAATTAATTAGTCGATAACATGCCAGGTTATATCTCCCAACTAATGTAGAACACAGAATTTGATTTTTAGAATTTCACTGTTGATTTTTAGAGGAACTTTAAATATAACTGTAGAATATGAATAGACATTAGTCAACATAGACAATGCACTTTAACAGAAACAACTTTAAATTGCTCGTTTTCATGTATAACTGAAATGATATCTTCAACCAAACATCAAAAAAGACATCACTTATATTGGTTGGGGAAGTTATGGACACGTGTCAAATATAAAATGTACTTGATGTGAACTGATTACAATTTTGACTCAAAAAAGAAATCTATTTGACATATTATCAAACATCTTTGATGCAAAAAAATGGATAAAAATTACATTCCATTACCGACTTCTGGTTGAGTTTAAAATATAGGTAGTATCTCTTGAATAACATCTCACTAAAATAATAACTTAAATATCATCAATAATAAATATTTTTTATATCTATAGTTCGTGTCAACATAACATTGGAACTGATTTATATGCTTACTGAAAAAGCAAAAGCAAAACAAAAAACACGTAGAAAATATAAAAGATAAATAATTCGAATAGAGCTGTTCTGGATAAAAAATTAAAGCGTAATAAAAATTTATTAATAAATACCTAGAAAAGAACGTAGCCAAGGAATTAGCTTATCATGGATGACAACCATACTTAATGAATAAAAAAAGATCCGCAATTAGGAAAAATAACATAAACAAAGGTAGCAAACGCATGTATGTAAATAACATAGCGCGATTGCTTTATCTAAAATACAACAACTATGTAATCGCGGGAGAGTAGAGCCTCACATATGGTGAACCGTGATCTATTAAAATAGTCAGACTAACATACAACCCAAAGCATAAACAACCATTGTAAAGGAGTTCAAAACATATATAAAATTATGTGGAAGATAAGTCATAAAAATCATGCATATTAATAAATTGATCACATGAATACTGACACTAACCTTTAGAATGAATTAAAATATGGACATTTTATTCCTATTGAGAATAAAAGCCGGAATGAAAACCTAATAATAAGTTAGAACAATAACATATTTACCTCACCAATATATATTACGGTTAGATTTATATATATATATATACACACACACACACACATAGAAAAAATGCAGACGAACCACAAACCATAATCGAAAGGCAGAAGGGGAAATCAAAATCCTAAACCTACATAAACTCAAAAATCAGGCAAACCCAGAAAGAGCAAGGCAACTACGAATCCTAATTGAGAGGCATTAAGAAGAATTGGTACGTTTTTTTAAATACAGATTAACTATAAGTAAAAAGTATTTATGAATAAAAAGATATTAATTAGCAGAAGCGAATCCATTAACAGATAATCAAATACAATAATACTGTTTTCACTAAGTGTATAGTCCAATTAAACATAAAGGAAGAGGGGGGAATCAAAATCCTAACCCTACATAAACTTAAAAAAGTGGCAAACCCAGAAATAGCAAATATAAAGAGCAAGGCAACGATGACCCCGAATCAAGAGGCATTGCGAAGAATTGATTCATTTTTATAGCAAAATAAGACCGATCCTAAAACACAGATTAACTATAAGTAAAAAGTATTTACGAATTGGGTTGAAGTAGGAAACCATTTCAAAATCAAGATATCGAGATCGACAGAAACAGGAGAAAGAGGAGGAGAAACGCATACCTTAGAGATGGAGAGACAGGGGAAGGAACGCCGAAATCCATGTATGCCTGGAGCTGCATACAGACGGGAAATAATGGTTGAGAAGGCGATGCGGAGAGGGCGGCACGTGAATTTTGAGGACTAATTTCTTTTTCGTTTTCGTATACAAAAGGGGAAGTGTAGAGTAATATAAGGCGGCAGAGGAAAACGAGAGAAAAGGGGGAAAGAGCGACATTTGAGATCAAAATTTCTGCGGAGAAACTCTAGGTGGCTTGCGCGCCCTTGAAGCGAAACCCTGCTTTAACATAGTAGTATAGATACTAATTGCATAAATACATAAATTTGCATTAGATAAATTAAGGATAATGGTTTCTAGTGGATGATGGATGAGTAGATGCATGTAGATAACATTAATATTCTTATACCTTAGATTCGGGGACGAATTCCTTTAAGGAGGGGAGAATGTAACAACCCAAAATTTAACAAAACAATAATTAATTAACTAATTGTTAATTTAAGAATAAGTTGAGAAATAATCAGAAATTGGCAAGCGGGGGTTATGCTATGGGTCCATCATGATTTTCCGGTTCAAATAGACTTTTGTTTTGCGTAAAATGGACTTAAAACGAACAAGTTATGATCAGTTAAAGTTCGAATTTTAAACTAAAGATTTAAAATAAAGTTAAGAAATAAATATACTGAAATCAACGTATATCTAGGATGACACGGTCCCAGATGGGTCGACCCCTGTGTCGACCCACCAGGGGGTGGGTCGACCCAGATAACGTTGCCAGGCACGATTTCGTGCCTGGCACGAGACGTTGTCACTAGGCTGTTCTGGAGACTTTCTACTAACGTGGTTTTGAGCATTATGATTAAAAACCTAATAATCCTACGGCTAAAAATTTCCTTTTACAGCTATAAATTGACCTATACTCCTCCTTTTTTCCACATGCTTCTCCTTCTTTATTTTCTCAACCTCCACATCATTTCTTCTCTAACATAAAATATATTGTTGAGGAACAAATTCTGGAGTATTGTCCATTTATAGATTTGAAGGATTGTTCTACGGAGGCCTTTTTGGGTTTGCAATCTTTAGGTGAGTCTTCAGTAGTTTTTAGATTTCTCTTGAGATTGGAACCAAATCTATAAAATAGTAGTTGAAATTGTTTTGGATTTGAATTATTCTCGATCCATGATTCAGATTATACAGTTGTTCTAATTCTTCTCTGAATTTTCCTTTCTACTTCTGCAAATATTATTCAGAATTCTCGTGATTGTTATTCCGAATCTCTTTTCTCCTTTCTCCTTTCTCCTTTCTTTTCCTTTGGATTTTTACAGTTGCGCTAAACATATGCCTAAAAAAACCATATGAATATGTTGAAATAGGCATGAACCTGTAAGCTTTATACATTTCACATTGAATTAATTTTCCCTTTTCTTTGTTTGGCGTTTGGGCTGGGAAATGAAACACATGAAATTGAAATAATCAAAATTAAGGCTAAAATCTGAATATGTTCAAAAACTGCAAAATTGAAAGGAATAATTGAAATAAAGGAAATTGAACTGAATAAATGCTTACTCAATAAAATTGCCAGAAATAGACTGTAATTGAGAAAAATGACATTACTATGAGAATTATAATGTAAGCATGCTTATTTGTAAACATTTAACCCAGTACTCCCTACTGTTGGGTTTTAGCTCAGTATTCATTGTTGTCGAGCTATAAACATGTTAATTTATCTTGCTGTTGATTTTAAAGAACAGTACTCCTTATTGTCAGGCTTTTTAGATATGAACATAATAATAATAAATTTTAAGCTTAGTGCTACCTGTTTCGGGCTCAATAAAATAAATTGGTTTGAGGGCCAGATCATGGGTTGAGGGATTTGAACCAAGTTGTTTGGGATCCATTTCGTGTAGCATGCTCTAGTTATCATTTCGGCCTTACTTGAGGTAAGGGCACACACCATGTTACGTTGTAGATGTAAGTTGGTTCAACTGAGAGGTTGTGAGTGCGTTTTGGTGTGTCAGTGTGCATGCACTGCCTCGATTTGAGGACACAAGACATTTTCACACCTATGGATAAGATTATGTCAAATCGCTGGTGGGTGTGGGCCTGATAAACCCAAACCCATAGTGAGCATGGATTATCCATGATTCGACGCAGCCAATAGTTTGGGTATTATTAGGAATCTATTTCTAATTTGTTCTATTTGTATAAGTGCAAAATAGTCAATATCATTATCAAATATCTTTGTATGACATCCTTTATTCTATTCACTTTTCAGTTGTACACATATCCTTATTTCCTTTTTTATACTAGGCTACTTTTTTTTTATCTATTTGTCTCCTCTTTTTAGTTGTGCTAGAAATTACTACAACTCACCAGAATTTTTGTCTGACCCATTTTCTTCTTTCATTTTTCTTTCCCCTAGGCTCTCAGGGAGGAAGTACTTAGCTCAGATTGCTCTTTTGACTTCTCTTAGAAGATTCTTTTGGAGATGTACTGTTTGTCTTATTTTATTTCCATGGTTTGCTTTGACTATTTGGGATACTTCTGTTTTGTACTCTAATATTTCTTCTATGACTGAGATTCAGACATGGTACTTTTATGACATTTTAGTTTATCTAAAATAATTGAGAATGGTTACTGGTTTTGTAATTTTAATATAAATTATCTTTTCTTCCACGGTGAAATTATTCTTTTATGTCTTGTGAAATCATAGTCTTTGTGATGTTTATTGTCTTTATACCTACAACGCTCTGCATTTCTTAACGAGATTCTATATTAGGATTGTGTTAAGGGGTGCAGGGTGTTACACAATAAAGAATATAGGAATTACAAAAGACAAGACAATTTACTCTATTCTTCGCTATTCTCATCGATTAGTATTACACTTTTATCGCAACTCATAGGGTGCAAAAGTGCCCAAGAAATCTGGGATATTGTGGAACAAGTATTCAACGCGCAATCTACTTCTTGAATTATGCATTACAGAAGGAAATTAAACACCATAACAAAGGGCTCGATGACCATGAGGGGATATTTAATCAAAATTAAAACTTTATATGATTTACCAAAAGTTGTTGGTCACAAAGTGTCAGATGTAGAGCAAATGCTAACATTTTTGACCACTTTGAATAATGAATATTAGTAGATTGTCAGACTTCTTTCCTCCCAAAACGCAAAGACAAAGTGCATGCCAAGAAGCTTCGATTAGAGCTCTCAATCAATTACACCACTATAACAAAGAACAAAAATCAAGAAAAGTCTCAGAACTTAAAAAACAATCAGAGTAGTCAAAGTGGAAACTCAAACAATAGAGGCAGAGGAAAAGGAAGTGGAACAGCTCAAACAAAATTAGTTTCCAAATTTATGAAAAATTTGTTCATGTTGCTAGCAAGTACTATCTAGATTCGATCAGAACTTCACTGTCAATCAACAAGAGAGTAGAAGTCAAAAGAACAACTACCTCAGTGCCAATGTTGCCCACGCCAATTCTGAAGCAAGAAGCATGGTGATACAATAAGAAATCAAATTGATTATACACTTAGAGATCTGATGACATACAGAATGAAGAACGGTTTCTTGACTCAAGTGCTTCCAATCACATTATCAACAATGTGAACAATCTGAACTTAGAAACAGGGAGTACAATGGTACAAAGTCTATTTACTCAGGTGATGACACACCCATTAATATTTCAAACACTGGCACTGTTAATGGAAAAAGAAAGCTATACTTAAAAAACTTGCATAGAGTACCTAGAATAAAGAAAAATTTATTAGCGTATCACAATTTGCTAAATATAACCATATCTACTTTGAATTCTTTTCTAACCACTATCTTGTAAAAGACTTGACCAACGAGGAAATTTTATTATAGAGTGGTATGCACAATGGTCTATACACTTCAACCTAGTGAAGAATAATATGAATCATGATAGAAGATCATTGTGCAATTTTTCTAATGTTATTAGTAACAGTAAATCAAATGTTCAAGATTTATAGGATTGTAATTTGGATCGTCCAAGTTTGAATATTTGTAATATATGATTTAAGAACCAATAATATTAAGTTTAAAAATATGTCTCATTCTTATATATGCCCTGCTTGCCAAGTGGGTAAATGTCACAAGCTGCCATTTCCAGATTCTCAAACTACTTGTACCAAACCATTGGAAATGGTAACAGTTTTCCTATGGGGTCATGCCCTAATCAACTCTGATTATAAATTTAATTACTACATATCATTTGCTGATTTATATTCAAGATTCACATGGTTCTGCTTTCTTGAGTCAAAAGCAGAGACATGTAATGCAATTATTCAGTTCCTAACACTTGTTGAATGAAAATAAATCATCAAGTAAAGATCATTCAAGCCGATGGAGGGACATAGTTTAAACCACTAAAGCAGTATTTCATCAAAAAGGGAATTTGGCATAGGACAACATGTCCACATACCTCAAAGAAAAATGGACTCGTTGAAAGAAAGAACATGCACATAGTTGAAACTGGCCTGACACTTCTAACTCAAGCTTCTCTACTAATGAAATTTTGGCATGACTCTTTTGACACTGCAGTATTTCTGATCAACATGCTACCTACAAATGTATTAAAGAATATAAGTTCAATGGAAAATCTATTCAATGTAAAATTAGATTATATGTTTCTCAAAAGATTTGGATGCTCGTGCTTCATAAACTTGAGACCTTTCAACACTCACAAACTAAGCTTCAGATCAGAACCATGTACATTTGTAGGATATACTCAAAACTAGAAAGGATATAAATGTCTTACCAGTAAAGGGAAGATAATCATATCAAGGCATGTTGCTTTTAATGAACATGCCTACTCTTTAGCTAATACTGAAGTCAGAACAACTAAAATAATCTATAATATTGAAAAGTCCATCCCATCCATCCTTATTTATCAGTAATCAACCAGTGATGATGAATCATCTCCAGTCCAACTCACAACACTATATACATTGGATCAGGTCAAAGTGAAGGTCAACTTCAACATACATTATCCAATGCAAGGTTAGGTCATACTGTGAGTGATAATTAAAGTCACAATCAACCTAATAGTCAAAGAAATCCAAACAATCAAACTTTATCTAACGATGAAAGAGAAATAGAAAGTCAAAGTCAAGACTTGAGATCGAGCAAAACTGCTTCAAATCCAGATACAACAAACACAGGTCATCATATGATCACAAGATCTAAGAAAGGAATGTTTAATTCGAAAGTATACAATGTCACCTATAAACATGATGAACCTACAACATTCTATGAAGCCAACAAGGATTAACATTGGAAATCAGCAATGGACAAGGCATATGTAGAATTACAAAGAAATAAAACATGGAGCGTAGTACCAATACCAGACAACAAAAACATCATTGAAGCAGACGGACATACAGAATAAAAAGGAATCCAGATGGTACTATATCAAAATACAAAGCATGACTCATAACTAAAGGTCATTCTCAACAATATGGCTTCGATTCCAAGGAAACTTTCTCTCCTATGGTTAAGCCAACTACTATAAGAACTTTGTTAAGCTTAGATCTACACTACAACTGGAAAATAAGGCAATTAATTGTGAATAATGCCTTTCTTAATTAATAGAGAATTATTTGAAAAAGTGTATATGGATTAGCCACAAGGATACCAATAGCAAAACAATAATGTTATATGTAAACTTCACAAAGTTGTATATGGATTAAAGCAAGCTCATAAGGTTTGGTATGAAAAGCTAAAAGGTACTCTAAAAAATCTTGGATACAAAGCAACTAAGTCTGATAGTTCCCACTACGTGAAAATCAAAGAAATGAATATCACATACATCTTGGTATACGTGGATAATCCAATAATTGTTGGTAATAATAATGAGGAAATTAGTAAATTATTAAATATTTGGAAACTACCTTCTCTATTAAAGATCTAGGTGAATTAAGATTCTATTTGGGTATTGAAGTGATCAGAAGATCAAAATCGGAATTGATACTATGTTAGAGAAAATATATTTAAGAGATATCAACAAAAGCAAGGATGAATTAAGCAAAGCCATTACCTACTCCTATAATAAGCAACTTACACTTATCTGAACATAATGGAGAATCATTTTCTGATGCAAAAATGTATAGAAGCATAGTGGGCGCTTTACAATATATCACCATTACACGGCAGACATAACATGCAACATAAACAAAGTATCACAATGTGTGCACAACCCAAGTGAAGAACATTGTAACACCCCACCTCCGCTAGGGTCACTCACAAAGGGAATGCACTAGTTTTGGGGGAGTATTATCTAGGTAAACATACACAGAGATATCACAAGGCAGAACATAAATAAAGCAGCGGTAGAAATTAAAAACCAAATTTATTACTTTTAAGAAAAGAGTTAAAACCCCATATATCCAAGGTACAAATTATTCCATTACATCAAGTTCCAAATAAAGAAGCATAAACTTAAGATAACAAAAGTAATTTATTCCCCATAAATAGCAGAAGCAGCCATAGCATAGCCCAAGACCAAACCGTACATGAGCTGTCAGAAAGAAAGCTAAATCCAAGCTAAGAGCTAGTGTTTCCTCCCTGAAAACCTAGGGGGGGAGGGAACGAAAGAAAAAGAGGCGAAAGAAAAAGGGTCAGTCATAAAGACTGGTAAGCCCTAGTGACTTTCAGTATGAAAACTAGTAAAGGTAACATGATATGTGAAAACTGGAATTAAACATAAGGATGATAACAGAACTGGTAGGATAATTAAGATAACATGATAAGTCAAGTCTAGCATCGCATATTCGAGATTCGCTGCACTAACTGTACTAGTGTTCTAACCCATGTCAAGTATTAATCATGAAATTATCCCTTGGCCCAATATCATGAAGTGACCCATTACGGGGTCCTACGGTACGATCTACTAATCGATCGGCTCCCAACAAGTTCTAGCTCGTCATGTGTCTGTGTCATACGACCCTATCCTGAAATGTAGTTACCTGTGCTAGGTCCACCATAGGGTGTATCAAGCCCTATGGTGCCAACCACCGACACGAATCAAGCACGCACAGTGTAAATCTACAGGTGCCCAATGCCTGCTTTTTCAACTCCGGACTACGTGCACGACCATAGTCCGTCTGAACCTACAATGGCGCACCTACTCAGCCGTCGTACTGGTCGCTTACAATCAGCCCAGTAATCGTGCCTCACCCTGCCTAGTCCCAGGGTATCGTGATACATCTAAGTGGGTTACTGCTGAAAAGGACCGCGTAACTAGGGTTTCTAATGGGTTAAGTGTTGTCATTCAAATTCGTGATTTAACCCTATCTAAATCATGTATCAAGTTGGTTAAGTGTGTTCAAGCGGTTCATGACTTAACCCTATCAAACCATCGTGTCAAGTTAGTTAAGTATATTCAAGTGGTTCATGACTTAACCCTATCAAACCATCGTGTCAAGTTGGTTAAGTATATTCAAGTGGTTCATGACTTAACCCTATCTTGTGGCATTAATTCATTAATGCACCCCAACCTCTCACATTAGACTAACTGTTGTGGTCACTGGATTTGCCGGGCGGTTCCGGGTAGATTTACACCACAACATAGTCTAACCTCGGGTTTTTCGTGCGATATGACCAACTACCCACATTGGATCCTATTGTTTGCAGTCATTGGATTTGCCGGGCGGTTCCGGGCAGATTTACACTGCAAACTCTACCCAACCTCGAGTTGGCCATTTTCAAGTTTATCTAATTGTTATGCCCACGTTCAAGTTTTCATGTCAAAATTCATGTCAAGTTTTCATGTCATGTTTCATGTCAAATCATGTCAAGTTCATGTTCATATCCAGGTTCAAGTTATAATAACGTTCATGTTTAAAGCCAATTCATGTTTTACCTAACCTACCCAAATCGTATTCCCATCGCACATAAGCTCGAATCGATACAAATAAATCTAATTACGGAATAACATAAAAAGGGACGGGTATAAGGTGGCAAAAGTGATTACTAGCATAGCATGGTATGACTTGATTATAACACTACTGGCATATGGAATATTGGCCTCAAACATAAAGATTCCAAATCTAGCAAAATAAGGTACTAGTCAAGATAACAGTTGTCATAAGGTGATAGTATAGTCATGGTAACGATTGACATAAGGTGATAGTCATAAACTTGTGACTAATAGATTCAACATGATAATATGAGGGGTTTTCTTTTTGATTTACAACATGAATAGGCCCCAAATCAATGTCATAGCAATATATCCAAAAGTCAAGATCCAAGATGAACAAGAATGGATGTAAAACAGTCATCATACATAGGTCCAATTTCAATTTACAACATATTCGTATTACATTTACAGTTTAAATCTAAAAATAACTGGGGCTTACAGATCGTGGTTTGAGAATTAGAAAAAGACAGTCGATGTTGAATCTTTATATGCTTAGTCAAGTCCTAACAGAAATCCCTAAATCAGCAACGTAGTTTCGACGTAGAAGAAGTAGTCCCTTTCTCTAACTTTTCAACCAGAATTAGAGCAGCATAAGGTCAGGAAAAATTTTGTGTAGAGAGACTAGTGTTAGGGGCTGTACATATAGGGTCAGGTCAACGAATGTAGACAGAAATGAGGCCAGAAACATCAAAGTGAATCAAGCTTCAAAGGTGGGCTCGGCCATCGGGTCGACCCCCAGGTCGACACTATGGTCGACCTGGTCCTGGGCAGGTCGACTACATAGTCGACCCCCAGATCGACCTGGTCCTGGGGGGGAAATTTTCCGCCCAGTCCATTCTGAGGTTTGAATTCGAAATTCGAATTCGAATCCTGAGCTGTTTTGAACTTGAAAACTTCTGAAACTTCGAAAGGTCATAACTTGGTCATACGGACTCCGATTTTCGAAAACTCGGACTTGTTTCCAAGCAGAATTTCGAGACGAACGCATTGGCATAACCCGTTTCCCTTGATTTTTATTTTAAAAATTAATATTTCCTTGATTTATGGTTATTACACATTATAAAAAATACGGGTTGTTACATTCTCCCCCCTTAAAGGATTTCGTCCCCGAAATCTCTAAGTTAGGGAGGATGTGTCCTACCATCCATCATTCATCTACTCAAAGCATCATCCACAAGCAACCATTGTCCTTAAAAAGGTTTCTAGTGCTGTATGAACATATGCAGAAAGTGTGTGTATATGTACTTATCTAATGTAGAAGATCAGGCGGTTACTGATTCAGTAAACCTCCTTAATGCAAAATATGTTAGTGTAATGAATCCAACATGTATGCAAATTCCTAACATAGTTTATAATTTCTACATGAGTGCACAAACATTCATTCATATGCAACATCCAAGTGATAGCATAACAAGTTCCATCCATGTACAAGTATAAGCACTCATGAATATGCAACATGAAAATGTGACTGAGCTGATCTAGTGCCTAATGTGTGTCATGCATCCACTAGCAACCACTTGCAACCATTTGCAAACATCAACCATAACATGTTTCAATCACATGTTTACATCCATATGGTTCTACCTAAGGTTCTCAAGATAAGATTGAGAAGATAACAAGACAAACGTAGATAGTAGAAGCATGATACGAAAAGGTTTTTAAGTTTATAGGAAAAAGAGATCGAGAATGTACCCTCAAAAAGAAATGGGTAAAGCGCGCGTATCTTCTCTTCGGTTTCCCAAGTTGCGTCTTCTTGGGCTTCACTCCACTACACTTTCACTAGCTTGACTTCTCGATTCCTTAGCTTCTTAATCTCTGTGCCTAAGATACGAATCAGAACTCGCCTCAATGTGGCTTCTTTTTCCACTTCTACGTCTTCAAGGATGCTTGGCTCAACCACTTCGGCCGACTCATGCAAGCACTTTCGGAGTTGCGAGACGTGAAAGACATTGTGTACTCCAGTCAGCTTCTCGGGTAAGTCTACCTTATAGGCCATCCGTCCAATCCTCTCAGTGATAGGGAACGGTCCTATGAACCCTGGTGCTAGCTTTCCAACTGCTCCAAAACGAACTACATTGCGTAACGGAGAAACTTTTACAAAGACCATATCTCCGACTTCGAACTCTAAGTCTGTCCTTCTCTTGTCCGCATAAGATTTCTGTCTATCTTGGGTCGTTTTCATCCGTCTTCGTATCAACTCAATCTTCTCAGAAGTGTCCCTTATCATGTCAGGCCCAAGTTTAAGTCTGTCTGTCGTCTCCCACCAACAAGTTGGCGATTTGCATGGTCTTCCATACAGGGATTCGAACGGTGCCATTTCGATGCTAGCTTGGTAACTATTGTTATATGCAAACTCCACGAGAGGAAGATGGTCTTCCCAAGTGCCACCAAAGTCAAGAATGCATAGTCTCAAAAGATCCTCTAGCACCCTATTTACCCTTTTGGTTTGTCCATCCGTCTGCGGGTGATAAGCCGTGCTCAAGTTCAGTCATGTACCCATTGCTTCTTGCAGACGATTCCAAAACTGGCTAGTAAAAATCGGGTCACGATCACTAACTATACTAGAAGGAACTCCATGCAACCGTACTATCTCTCGAAGGTAAATAGACGGTAGCCATGATGCGGTCCTCTTGCTTTTCACTGGAATGAAGTGAGCACTTTTCGTGAGTCTATCAACTATGACTCATATGCTAGTATTTCCCTTCCTTGACCTAGGCAGTCCATCCACAAAATCCATCGAGATACTCTCCCATTTCCATTGCGGAACCTCCAAAGGATGTAATAGCCCACCAGGCTTCTTCGACTCGGCCTTTACTTGTTGGCACACCATCCACTTCGAAACGAACTCTTCCACGTCCTTTTTCATTCCAGCCCAAAAGAAAATGTGTTTCATATCCCTGTACATCTTATCCCCTCCGGGATGTATAGTCATCTTCGAGTGGTGCGCCTCTTCGAGAACTTTCCTTACTAGGTCTCCCACTTGTGGGACACATAGCCTTCCATCGCACCTTAGCCATCCCTTGTCATCTATGGCATACCTACTGAGGTGACTTGACGTCTCATCACTAATCAGCTTGTCCATGATTTCGACTATCTGTGGGTCTTCTTTCTATGAAGTCCCTACTAGATCTAGAAGTGTAGGTCTTAACTCAAGAGATGCTAACGTAGCAGTCAATGACTCAACAGCAGGTGTAAAATCAAAGGTTGCTATAAACTCGAGGCTTTTCCTTTCAACAAACAAGGGGCTCAAAGTCAACATTTTTCTACTTAGCGCGTCCACCACCACATTACCCTTGCCAGGGGTATAAGCTATATCGAAGTCATATGATGCCAATAACTCCATCCACCGTTGTTGTCTCAGATTCAAATCTTTCTGTGAGAAGAGGTACTTAAGCGATTTGTGGTCGGTATACAGCTCGAACCTCTCCCCTAGAAGATAATGGCACCAAGATTTAAGTGCAAAAACAATCGCGGCCAACTCCAAGTCATGCGTGGGATAGTTTTTCTCATGAACTTTAAGTTGTCTGCCCCCGTAGCATTTTACTCTTCCTTCTTGCATTAGGACAGCGCCTAATCCCGTGCCGCACGCATCTGTGTACACCGTAAACACCTTGCCTCCGTCAGGTAATGCCAAAACTGGAGTTGTGGTAGGGGCTCTCTTGAGTCTCTGAAAAGCAACGTCACACTCTACGTCCCATACAAAAGCTAGGTTATTCTTTGTTAACTTAGTAAGAGAGGCTGAAATCTTAGCAAAGTCCTTAATGAACTTCCTGTAGTAGCCCGCCAAACCGAGAAAGCTCCTCACCTCCGTCGCATTCTTAGGAATTTTCCAGTACCGCGACTACCTTTGCGGGGTCCACGGCTATGCCTTGCTTGGAAACTACATGTCCAAGGAACCGAACTTCCTTCCTCCAAAAATGGCATTTGGAGAACTTAGCCTTTAACTGGTGTGCTCTAAGTGTTTCCATGACTTCCTCGAGATGTCTAGCATGCTCTTCTTCGTCTTTCGAGAAGATCAAAATATCATCCATGAAACTACCACAAACTTGTTAAGGAACTCCCGAAACACCCTACTCATCAAATCTACAAAGTATGCGGGTCATTCATTAACCCAAACGGCATGACGAGCCATTCAAAGAACCCATCTGGAGTCCTAAACGCAGTTTTGTCAATGCTATCCTCAGCCACTCTAATCTGATGGAATCCTGTGGCTAGATCGAGTTGAGAGAAAACAGATGCTCCCACAAGCTGATCAAACAAATCGTCGATTCTTGGTAGTGGGTGCCTATTCTTCTTTGTCAGTATGTTTAACTTACGATAATCTACGCACAGATGAAGCGATCCATCCGCCTTAGTAGCGAATACCACCGGAGCACCCCATTCAGAAATGCTTCGCCTTATGAAATTTTTCTCAAGCAACTCATTAACTTGTTTACTGAGCTTTCTTCTTTCTCGCGGGGCCATGTGCCTAACGGGCAATGAAACTGGCTTGGCATTATCAACAATATAAATTCGGAAGTCTATCTCGCGTTTAGGATTAGTGTGACGGCCCGCCCCGCACCAACCGACATTTACTCCAAAGGTGCGTTGTACACATGTCCAATTGGCATGGAACGGTCGTCAGAAGAAAAGAAAGAAGACGAAGAATCAACAAAGAACCTGTAGAATGTCTCACAGCGCATAGAATAAAATATAGTAATAACATACTTGACATAAAACAGGTGAGACAGTGCATAAGCTGAAACAACTAACATAGCAGCGGAAAATATAAGTACAGCTTATGATCCAAAGTTAAACATTATTACAACTTTTCAAACTGTCTCAAAGCAAAAGCAAGATAAAGGAGATACACTACTAATGCCCAAGTAGCGACCACCAACGACACAGGGAGAATATCTATATATCATACGTGGAAGCCTCCTGCTCGCCTCCGAATCAGCTACTCGCGCATCACCAGCTAACCATAACCTGTCTCTAGTCTGCTCGTGTGAGCACCCAGAGTAATAAGAGGAGACATAAAACTCTGGGTCAGACATAAAGCCTGGTATGAGCGATAAGCAACAAAACATAACAATAACAGGTATAATCCAATCATACCTGAACCTGGACCTGCAACCAAAGAGTTAGCACTACATACTGTACAACACTCTAAGGTGCCATTTCAAGTGGTGTAAAGATAACGGGGGTGGGGTGTGCATGTCATAGTGATGTCAAACAATCAAACATAGCAATCATCCTCACATCTCTCACTCAGTGCGTAAAGCATACGATACCCACTACCTTGGTCCCCTAATCCTTTGGGCCATGACGAAATCCAATCCCGTGTAACTATCACTACAAGCCCACTATCCATCTCTCAATGGTGAACCAAAGTTATGAATACCGACAACCCCTTTGCACACGTCTCGCAGTAAAGCCCAATCATGAAGTGAACTCATTGGTTCCCATCTGGATCCTGAGCTCTAACTTCCATTTGGACTACCTTTGCATCTCGGGTTGTTGGTCTTCACCGGATCGGTCTTCTTCACTTCACTTGCTTCGGGTCGATCAAACGTCATCAGTTCAGCTCGGTCAACCTTCAGCTTTCGGTTCGGATCGGTCGTGCTGAGTTTCTCCGCCTGGTCGGTCAAAACACCCTGGTCGGTTTTTCCCTCATCTCGATACTGGTCGGTTTCATCGCCTCAATCCTGGTCGTTCGAAGCTCCTCTGGTCGGTCCAAAACATGGTCGGTCGAAGCTCCTCTGGTCGGTCCAAAACCTGATCGGTCGAAGCTCCTCTGGTCGGTCCAAAACATGGTCGGTCGAAGCTCCTCTGGTCGGCCCAAAACATGGTCCTCAAACCTGCACCATTCCAGCAAGCTATTTTCGCCTCTCGACGGTGTTTTCGACCAATCTAACACTTCTAATCAATCACAAAGCTTACCATACAATCATAGGAACATAGGGAATCAACCACAAACACCAAAACAACAATATGACATATCAAAATGGATCAAACATGGCCAAAACCCCATATTTTCCCTTAAGCATGTTTTAAGCAAAACTGATGATAGGATTAACAAAATTTAACCAAATTAACCAAATTTTCTAACAGAGGTCTAAAACAATATTTCAGAATTTCTGAACATTTTTCCAGATTTTTAACATGCATAAATTCGCTAATTATCACTAATCACCCCTTAATCCCTCAAATTCCGGGATTTGCAAAATTAGTCGAAATTAACCCAAATTCATATCAGAGGCATAAAATGGTGTTTTAGAATTTTAGGAATTTTTCTAGATTTTTCTGAGCCATAATTTCGCTAATCTTCGCTAATTACCATAATTAGCCGTAATTAGTGAAAAACAATGCAAATCACTCACCTTAGCCACAAACAAACTTTAGATCTGAAATAATCTCTGATTTGGATCCAATCCCTATGTGTTCCAGCAGCTCTCTCTCTCTGATTTGGTGCTACCCTTCCTTGATTTGATGTAGTTTTGCTTAATCTTCGATTAGAAAGTGATTAGAGATGATTTGGGATGAAATTAGAAGGTGGAGGCCATTGCTAGAGCTTGAAGGAGGTAAGTGGCGGCTGGAAAAATGAGTCTAAAACCGAAATCCTAACCCTAGCATCCCTTAAATACCCAAATCCCGAAATCTCCCATTGGGCCTAGTTGCTAATCACCCGATTAAGCCCAATTAGCTGAAAATAACCCTTTAAACCTTAATTCAGCCATATCTCCCAAACGGTAAGTCCGTTTGGCTAATATGACCACTCTACGGAAAGAGAAACCATCATTCGAATCCAATGGAAGTGGTTTCAGGTCAAAATTCCTTTCCAGTCAAAAGTTATGGCCAAAACAGTACCAACTAGGGGCAAAACGGTCATTTAAAAATCGACAAAAATCATAAACATGGGAAATGACCCCAATAGTCGTTTCCCAAAGTTACATGACCATACGACTTCATATGTGAATGAAATAAATATTTCACGATCCTATGATGCGTAGAATGCGGGTCGTTACACTCTCCCCCCCTTAAGAAATTTCGCCCCCGAAATTCCCTAACCAAAACACACAAAGGGTTCCGCATGCCTATCAACCATAAAACAACAATCAACATGCAAAACAAGTCTATCCTAGCATGCAGTTTACTAACAAGGGAAGAAACTATCACTACCAAAACCTTACTAGGCAAAGAGTTCTGGATACTTCTTCCTTATATCTTTCTTTGTTTCCCAAGTACGGTCTTTTTCCATTCTCACCCCACTGGACTTTGACTAGTTTCACCGCCTTCCTTCGAAGCTGCTTCGTATCGTTCCCAACGATACACATAGACTTGCGGTTCCCAACCGCCTCGAGTTCAACTTCGATGTTATCCAACTGATCAGGTGAAATAGCCACATTAGGGTCTTGCACAAACTTCCTTAACTGGGAAACATGAAATACGTTGTGAACTCCCGCCATCTTGTCAGGTAGCTCTACTTCATACGCCAAATTCCCAACTTGCTCGAGGACTGGGAATGGGCCAACAAATTTTGGTGCTAACTTACCTCTCCAACCAATCCGAATCACATTCTCAATGGAGAGATCCTGACGAACACCAAGTCGCTAACGAAGAATTCCAAATCTCTTCATCTCTTATCGAGATAAGCCTTCTGCCTATCTTTATCCCTTCCCAGTAGTATATCTACTCTATGTCTCAATACATCTTGTTACCACTGGGACGTATACTCAATTTCGAGTGATGATATGCTCTAAGCACTTCACCTCTCAGTCCATCTACGTTGGGTACAACTAGTCCCTTATTCTTTCGAAGCCACCCTTCTCGATCAAATCCTTACTTGATCATTCTCTTTCCATCGATGCCCATCTCTACCCTAGAGATGGTTCCCAATAGATTAGGATCGTCCTTCTAACTGGAAACAATCCACTCAATCAAAACCGATCTAATCGTCAAGCTTACTAGCGTTTCTGAATCCAATTCAGTCTTGGGTCTGAAATCATATCATGTGACATACTCTAGTTGCTTCCATCCTAGAAACAAAACCCCTAAACTGGCATGTCTCCTACTCAATGCAACTAGTACTGCACCCAAATCCTTTACTGTGATCACTCTGCCCCATGGAGTCATGGCGACTCCACTACACTGATCCATAGTCACTAGTCCTTTGCTATGTCCACTCTGCCCCATGAAGTCATAACAACTCCACTGCACTGGCTCATAGCCTTACTAATCCTTTACTATGTCCACTTTGCCCCTCGAGTCATGACGACTCTACTGCACTGGCTCATAGTCCTACTACAATCACTTTGTTCCCCATCGCTGGAACCCTACAGGTGATAGTCTACTCAAGAGAAGAAAGATAGGAACAAACATAGCAACCATAACATCCATCAAACAAATCCTATCTATCACCTGCTAAAGTCATAAACACATCGACACCTACATGATTGGTCTAACCAATCCCAATATGTCGATTCTAGTATATCTGGTCCAACCAACATCAATAACTAATGGAAGCCCAGCCCCCATACATACACCGATGCTTACTTGACTGGTCCAACCAATCCCAGGCCAATGGAAGCCCTGCCTCCCTTCGGACTACCGTACGTCCAACGCACGTTTATCCTCCAAGAATAATTAAACTAATGGAAGCCCAGCCTCCAATCGGACTACCATACGTCCAACGCACGTTTATCCTCCAAGGATAATTAAACTAATGGAAGCCCAGCCTCCAATCGGACTACCGTACGTCCAACGCACGTTTATCCTCCAAGGATAATTAAACTAATGGAAGCCCAGCCTCCAATCGGACTACCGTACGTCCAACGTACGTTTATCCTCCAAGGATAACTAGATCACGTCCAACGGATCCAAGGTAACGGGCGTCCCCAGATACCCCTGCTTTTAGTCCTCCTAAAATACTTGAGTCCAACCCAAGTCTATCCATTATCTTGCTGCCCTCTCGAGTCCAACTCGAGCTGAATCCAATTCCTTGCAGCCTTCTCGAGTCCAACTCGAGTCAATCTATAACTCAGACCCAGTCTTGAGTACCGACAAACTCTAGTCCAACGTGAGTCGTCTCCCTATTCGTTGCATCTCCAAGATCAACGAACACCTATTTTCTTTTACGAGTTCAAGTCCAACTTGAATCGCTCTAATCTTCGTTGTATCTTCCATGATCAACGAACACATCCTATTCCTTCAAAGTTCTACTATCCAATAGAGAACATCAACATAGGGTCCTAAACATTAACCTAGGGAAAGACACCAGGGAGAGATAGTACGTATACGAGAGAGCGTATTTGTGATTACTTTGGTTTTCAAAAGCTATGTATGTATATACTATTAGTAGTGTACCTCATTTATCTTACTTTGCTTGGAGACAGTTGAAAAGTTGTAATAAGCTGTATTTTTGGATTTCCGCTGCTATGATGTTTAGTTCTGATTTTCAGCCTATGCACTGTCTCTCCTGTTTTATGTCAAGTATGTTATTATTATATTTTGTTCGATGCGCTGTGAGACATTCTACAGGTTCTTTGTATGTTCATTTCCTTCTTCCTTTCCCTTCTCACAACCCGTTCCGTGCTAACTGGACATGTGTACAGCGCACTTATGGAGTAAATGTCGGTTGGTGCGGGGCGGGCCGTCACAGGTAACCCCCTCACTTCATCAAAGACATCTGGATATTCTCGGACCACTCTTACAGATTGCAAATTATCGTCGGACGAGTCAAGGGATTCAAGATAGCACAACATGACTGGACCCTTAGGGTTACAAGAAATTTCAAGGGTATTACCAAGGCGAGTCATGAGCCTCACTACCCTTCGTTCACAATCAAGAATGGCTCCATAATTGGTCAGCCAATCCATACCTAGGATCAAACCGTATCCCATAAATCCGAGAACATAAGCATTACACGTGAATTCTACGCTTAAGATAGAGATCCTCAAATCCACACACATCATAGGTAAATGGGCGGAGCCCCCAATTGGATTTGAAACTATAATGGGATCCTCAACCAGACTAGTACTTAGGTGCAGATTTTCAACAATATCAGAAGAAATAAAAGTATGCGTTGCGCCAGAGTCAAATAAGGTTCGAATAGGAAAGTCAGAAATGTAAACAAGGCTTTCTACGGAAATATGACTACCTCGGTCAAGAGCTGGAGTGGTGTTGAGAACATGCAACTGCCCTCCAGAAGTTCCTGCTCGCTGGGTCTGCCCTTGCCCCTTCCCTTACTTCTTAGGGCAATCCTTGCTGATGTGTCCAGTATCTAGACAATGAAAGCATTCACCCAACTTCCTCTTCTTCTTTCTACTGTCTTTAGCTAGATGTCCAGTAATACCACAGAAGTTGGACTTCCTCGTCTCACGTGGTTTGTTGTTGCTCTTGTTGCCCCCTTCTTGAAGTCAGCTTTCTTATTCTGAGTCTCATTAGGCTTAACCTCCTTCTTGCTATTCTTGTCTTCCTCATGAAGTAGAGCCATATCCACCAAGCTTTCAAAGGTCGCCCCCATGGGTATATGAGTTATGGCCAAACTGTGTAGTAGCTCGTTCAATCCTCGAGCAAAGCGTACAGCCTTTTCCTGGGTTGTGTTGACCAAATCCAAACTGAACCGAGCAAGCTGATTAAACTTATTCACGTACTCCCTAACAGACATGTCCCCTTGCTTGAGTGCTAGGAACCTCTCCATCTGAAGGTTCTCTTCTGCTGACGATAAGAATTTAAGCCCAAACCTCTCTCTAAAGTCTGCCCAAGTCTCAACTGGCCTGGTAGCATTGGTGACTTCCCACCAAAATGCAGCTTCCTGTTTTAACAACCATGCTGCCAACTGAACTTTCCTATGGTCCTCCATATCAAAGATAATGAACAAGTCTTCCGTCTCTTTTAGCCAGTTTTGTGCCTCAACAAAGGTTTCAGTTCCAAACGAAGTTCTTGCCACCCATTTAAAGTCTTTGCATATTTTGGCAAAGGCGGTACCAGGAGGAGGAGGAACCGCGACCACTGGGGGAGGAGGAGGAGGGATGTCTGCTGTGCCCGCATCATTGGCCCTGACTTCTAAGTACCTTCGGAACCATCCAGGCACGGGTATTCCCCCAGGAAGGTTAAGATCAGCCATGCTGAAAAACGAAAAGAAAAAGATTCAAACGAGGAAACAAAGGAAAGTGCTAATGGCTTTTTGGGGAATAGCCTTTTTAAACATAAAACTTTTCTTGAAAAATGCTTCTTTATAAATGGTTTTGAAAATAGTTTCAGAAGGTTTTTAAAACTTTTTGCCCAGCCTAGTAACCTTCTGCTCTGATACCAAATGTAACACCCCACCTCCGCTAGGGTCACTCACAAAGGGAATGCACTAGTTTTGGTGGAGTATTATTTAGGTAAACATACACAGAGATATCACAAGGTAGAACATAAATAAAGCAGCGGTAGAAATTAAAAACCAAATTTATTACTTTTAAGAAAAGAGTCAAAACCCCATATATCCAAGGTACAAATTATTCCATTACATCAAGTTCCAAATAAAGAAGCATAAACTTAAGATAACAAAAGTAAATTATTCCCCATAAATAGCAAAAGCAGCCATAGCATAGCCTAAGACCAAACCGTACATGAGCTGTCAGAAAGCAAGCTAAATCCAAGCTAAGAGCTAGTGTTTCCTCCCTGAGAACCTGGGGGGGGGGGGGGGGACAAAAGAAAAAGGGTCAGTCATAAAGACTGGTAAGCCCTAGTGATTTTCAGTATGAAAACTAGTAAAGGTAACATGATATGTGAAAACTGGAATTAAACATAAGGATGATAACAGAACTGGTAGGTTAATTAAGATAACAGGATAAGTCAAGTCTAGCATCGCATATTCGAGATTCGCTGCACCAACTGTACTAGTGTTCTAACCCATGTCAAGCATTAATCATGAAATGATCCCTTGGCCCAATATCATGAAGGTGACCCATTACGGGGTCCTACGGTACGATCTACTAATCGATCGGCTCCCTACAAGTTCTAGCTCGTCATGTGTCTGTGTCATACGGCCCTATCCTGAAATGTAGTTACCTGTGTTAGGTCCACCATAGGGTGTATCAAGCCCTATGGTGCCAACCACCGACACGAATCAAGCACGCACAGTGTAAATCTACAGGTGCCCAATGCCTGCTTTTTCAACTCCGGACTACGTGCACGACCATAGTCCGCCTGAACCTACAATGGCGCACCTACTCAGCCGTCGTTCTGGTCGCTTACAATCAGCCCAGTAATCGTGCCTCACCCTGCCTAGTCCCAGGGTATCGTGATACATCTAAGTGGGTTACTACTGAAAAGGACCGCGTAACTAGGGTTTCTAATGGGTTAAGTGTTGTCATTCAAATTCGTGACTTAACCCTATCCAAATCATGTATCAAGTTGGTTAAGTGTGTTCAAGCGGTTCATGACTTAACCCTATCAAACCATCGTGTCAAGTTGGTTAAGTATATTCAAGTGGTTCATGACTTAACCCTATCAAACCATTGTGTCAAGTTAGTTAAGTATATTCAAGTGGTTCATGACTTAACCCTATCATGTGGCATTAATTCATTAATGCACCCCAACCTCTCACATTAGACTAACTGTTGTGGTCACTGGATTTGCCGGGCGGTTCCGGGAAGATTTACACCACAACATAGTCTAACCTCGGGTTTTTCGTGCGATATGACCAACTACCCACATTGGATCCTATTGTTTGCAGTCACAGGATTTGCCGGGCGGTTCCGGGCAGATTTACAATGCAAACTCAACCCAACCTCGAGTTGGCCATTTTCAAGTTTATCTAATTGTCATGCCCACGTTCAGGTTTTCATGTCAAAATTCATGTCATGTTTCATGTCAAATCGTGTCAAGTTCATGTTCATATCCAGGTTCAAGTTATAATAACGTTCATGTTTAAAGCCAATACATGTTTTACCTAACCTACCCAAATCGTATTCCCATCGCACATAAGCTCGAATCGATACAAATAAATCTAATTAGGGAATAACATAAAAAGGGACGGCTATAAGGTGGCAAAAGTGATTACTAGCATAGCATGGTATGACTTGATTATAATATTACTGGCATATGGAATATTGGCCTCAAACATAAAGATTCCAAATCTAGCAAAATAAGGTACTAGTCAAGATAACAGTTGTCATAAGGTGATAGTATAGTCATGGTAACGATTGACATAAGGTGATAGTCATAAACTTGTGACTAATAGATTCAACATGATAATATGAAGGGTTTTCTTTTTGATTTACAACATGAATAGGCCCCAAATCAATGTCATAGTAATATATCCAAAAGTCAAGATCCAAGATGAACGAGAATGGATGTGAAACAGTCATCATACATAGGTCCAATTTCAATTTACAACATATTCGTATTAAATTTACAGTTCAAATCTAAAAATAACTGGGGCTTACAGATCATGGTTCGAGAACTAGAAAAAGAGAGTCGATGTTGAATCTTTATATGCTTAGTCAAGTCCTAACAGAAATCCCCAAATCTGTAACGTAGTTTTGACATAGAAGAAGTAGTCCCTTTCTCTAACTTTTCAACCAGAATTAGAGCAGCATAAGGTCAGAAAGAATTTTGTGTAGAGAGACTAGTGTTAGGGGCTGTATATATAGGGTCAGGTCAACGAATGTAGACAGAAACGAGGCCAGAAACATCAAAGTGAATCAAGCTTCAAAAGTGGGCTTGGCCACCAGGTCGGCCCCCAGGGCGACACTATGGTCGACCTGGTCCTGGGCAGGTCGACTACATAGTCGACCCCCAGGTCGACCTGGTCCTGGGCGGGAAATTTCCCATCCAGTCCATTCTGAGGTTTGAATTTGAAATTCGAATTCGAATCCTGAGCTATTTTGAACTTGAAAACTTCTGAAAACTTCAAAAGGTCATAACTTGGTCATACGGACTCCGATTTTCGAAAACTCGGACTCGTTTCCAAGTAGAATTTCGAGACGAATGTAATGGCGTAAACCGTTTCCCTTGATTCTTATTTTAAAATTTAATTCTGCCTTGATTTATGGTTATTACACGTTATAAAAAATACGGGTTGTTACAAACATTGGAAGGTAGTGAAACATATTCTATGCTTTCTGAATGGAACTTTAAATCAAGGGCTATAATTAAAAAAAGGAAAAGATACTAAGATTAGAGGTTACGCTGACGTCGATTGGGCCTCTGAACATGACGATCGAAGATCCACATCAGGTTATACGATTTAACTGGGCAAGAATCCCATTTTTTTATGCTCTAAGAAGCATCCCACGGTGTCATGTTCAAGTACTAAAGCAGAATACAGATGCATTCCTAGCACCATAGCTGAAATCTGCTGGATTGAGTCACTACTCAAATTTATTGGAATCAATCAATTAAAGAGGCTGATTATCTAGTGTGATAATTTTAGCATTGTGTCCCTGTCTGCAAATCCAGTTCTCCACTCTAGATTTAAGTATCAAGCAAGATTTGTATTTTGTAAGAGAAATAGTGATTAAAGGGAAAATTGAAATCAATCATCTTCCTACAGCCTTCTAGAAATCCAACAACTTAACGAAGCCACTCTCAAGAAGAAATTTTGAAAGATTTAAGTCAGATTTGAAGGTTTCCGACATTAGGGATATTTTGAAGAAAAGAGGCGGAAGCCATAAGAGCAGGAAAGGAAACCGTAACTTATTTGGTTAGGGGGAATAAGGAAATATTGGTTTATAGAGTGTTTATATTTCTACGGTTATAGGGGATTATTTTCTTTTCCCTTCCTTTGCTTTGTGACCGTTATTCTCTATTTATATAAATATCGGTCATTTGTACAGAATTATTATTACAATCATAATACAATAAATCAAAGCTTTTCTCTATATTGCTGCGTTCTTTGTAATATGAGGATATTTCAGAATTTCAAAAGGATACCGCAAAAGGTATACGTATTGAATAATATTTACCATTGATAGATATAAAACTTAAAGAAAAAATTACTGATGCTTATTATAGATAATGTAACTAACCAAAAACACTGATAATTTTGTCCTTAATCGAGACCTACAAAAAATGAATTATGTTACCATGCATTAAAGATTTTGAGTATTCATCACTGACTAACTGAATCATGTTATGGTGCTAAGAAGATAATAACAAAACCTTGACAACAAATAGTACTTCAAAAAATACTCATATTTGCCTAAGGCTATACAAAACATATGAATCATGCTTGAGAAATAAAATCATATAATCTTGGCTAAAACCATCTTCAATCCATGTGTATTTTAGTGTAATTTGGTAGTTGTGATTGAAGTTTCGATCAAAAGAAGGAAGTATACTCAAATTGTTGTTATGTGGTGTACCATTGAATGCATTACTGCTAGTTCCATGTGTAGTTCCATGTGTTGTTGAAAGAGTTTCAAATCTATTAAAACTTGAAATTATGGGTTTATTTGGTTAGAAGTGTGGAAGTTAGTGGATTATGCTTTGTTAAAATTGTTTTGACAGTTAGATGGAATAATTGGTTGGTTGTTTTGTGCATAATGGGTTTTAGGCAGTGAAATAAGTGCATGGGAAATATTATTTGAAGACATAATTTCCGCACCTCTGTGTCGTCTATCATGTACATTATGAAAAGTGTGCACATTATCTTTTGTGTTTGGAGGAGGGGAGTGGATGTTGGGGTAGATGAGGGCGGTTATTCGGGCTTATACTAACCAATGGTTGTTCTTATTAGAAAATAAGAGTATACAGCTGGCTCGACTTTTTCTTTATATTACTTATGTTATGCGGGTCTTACCGCTTGTATTTTGTTTCAAAATATATTCCATATTTTTATTTGTATCTCCTAACTATATATAGCCATGTAAACCACTATAATAATATGTTATTTAGGATTCTCTTGGAATGGTATTTGTCCACTTTACTTCTCATCAACTTCATCCTTAATACAATATAAAACCTTAGTTTACATCAATGTTAATTTGGTATTAGTGTAGTGAACCTATCCTAACGGCATTCATCAGTTTTCATATTGATAATTGTGTTTTTACGCATTAGAAAAGAATCATATTTTGGGTATTCTCTCATCTGAGTTTTCACTCATCATTTGAGAGTGAATACTGTGCAAATCATCAATGCCACATTTAAAAATCTTTCGAATTAGGCTGCATTCTAATCATCTACACTGCATTCTTGAATACTATAGTAACAATCACAAGGAAATCAATTCAAGAAAATCAAGAAATCAACAAAACCAATCAAGTGCCTGGCCAAAAAACCATACAAAGTGTATTGTAGAGCTTTTTACCTCATCATTGATCATTTCGGCTTCTCTTATTTGATTTTGTTATCTCTTTTCTTTCCTGGTCAACTTCGTTATCTGATCTGCACTGTTTCTCTTTGTTTTCATCATCTTTTTTTAGCAATTGCACTGTAACAACCCAAATTTTAATACGAAATGGTTAATTAATAAATTAAAATTTAAGTTGTAAAACTATGGGTAATTGGGTTATAAGGTTTACTCCATTGCGTCCGATATGATTTTTTGGTTCAAGTAGATATTTGGTTTGCGTAAAATGGACATAAAAAAGTTATGGAAAATAGAAGTTTTTAATTCAAATTTGAAATTGTGTAACACTCCACCTCCATTAAGGCCACTCACAAAGGGAATGCATTAACTTTAGTGGGGTCATAAGAGTATAAAACAGATAAAATTACAAAATAGACAAATTTAAGCGGCGGAAAACAATTAGAACTTTTATTCCATAGTAGCATAATAGGATAAACTTTCATAAGGGTTTTTTCAAACATCAACACCAAAACATCAAAACCCATTACATCAAATATCTGTCTTGTTTCTCAAAAGAAGCATAATACAAAATAACATAACATAATTCCCCAATTAAGCAGTAGCCAGCCATTGCAGTAAAGCAAAGAGTCCAAAGCAATACATCACAATCTTCGAGCTTGAAAAGAATCTGAACTAAGTGGTGGTATTCCCTCCCTTTGGACCTGGAGGGGGGGACAAAAGAAAGAAGGCGAAAAAAAAACAGAGTCGGACATAAAGCCTGGTAAGTCCAGTGACTTTCAGCATGTAAACAGGTAAAGGTATCATGACATGAATAAACTGGATACAAGACATAACCATGATAATAAGTATCGCAAGATAACGAGATAAGCATAAGATAAGACTGGAACATGATAAGGTATCGTAATGATTCCTAATTTCCTTGCACCACCTAATTAGTGTTCAACTAATGCCATTTGTTACAAAACAAGGTAAGTGATCCCCATTTCCCACATGATAGTTTTATAGGTACATATCTCATGATGAGGGTACCACCTCATATTGACAGTTTACCTGTCCCCACCGTACCTATCTTAATTGATCGGCTCCTACTCATAACGTTCCACATGTGTTTGTATCAACCCGGCCCCTACTTGTAGATACCTGTGCTGGTCCCACCATTGGGTGTATCATTTCCTAGGGTGGCGACTCGATACATTTCTAGAGTGCATAGCTTTATACCTACTTGGTAATCAATGTCTAAATTTTCCCATGCTGGAATTATGTGCATGCCCGTAATCCGTCGGAACCTGCACTGCCGTACCACCTGCCGCTGTTTTGACCGCTTATAATCAGCCTAGTAATCGTGCCCCACCCTGCCTAGCTCAGGGTACCGTTGATACCTAATGTGGGTTACTGCTGAAAAGGGTCCCGCTACTAGGGTTTTCCTAGGGTCTATTCGTATACCCCCTATATTGGTTAAGTGTCATCAATTAATCAGTTTAAGTTTACTTAACCCACCCATTCATCATGTTATATTGGTTAAGTGTTGCATGTTAACTTAACCCTACCATACTTAACATGTTTGTTTAGCATTAATTATTTATTAATGCATCAACCTCTTACATTAGACTTGTTTGCGGTAGCTGGATTGTGCTGGGCGGTTCTGGGCAGTCTTACACCGCAAACCCTTTCCAACCGCGGGTTCAAGCATTCAATGCGCTAACCTCTCACATTAGACTTGTTATTTGCGGTTGCTGGATGTGCCGGGCGGTTCTGGGCAGTCTTACACCACAAACTCATTCTAACCTCGTGTTAGGCATTATTACCCATCTAATCTTCACCTTTGACCTCTCACATTAGATTGTTGTGGTTGTTGGATGTGCCGGGCGGTTCCGGGCAGCCTTGCACCACAACTCAAATTTAACCATGTAACGTCCCGTATTTTTGGCAGTTAAATATTTAATTTAATTTATTATTTTAAATATTATATTTGGAATATTAATGGATTTTAATATTTAATTCGTTATTTAAATGAAGTCTGAACGCTATAATTTATATATAATATAAATCGAGCTCGAAATAGCGCTGTAGTTCGTAATATGGAGTTTTGAACTTCAACTGAACGAACAGGATCCGATATAAATCGGATTTCTGTGAAACAAGAAACGTTGGAAGCGTGTTGATTATAATTTTCACATGAAAGAGAAAAATCCAGATTTCGTATTATAGATTGTTAATTATGGCTAAATCAAATTTTAAAATAGTCGTTGTGAAAATCGTTATTAAAATATAGGCCTTTAAAATAGCCATTTTGCAAACGGTCTCTGTTTTTGATGAAATCAGTTTCATTGGGACGGTAACGTTAAATTATTGTACGGTATTAAATTGTGTGGCAAACCGATGTCGTATGTGACCACGGCAGCCATAAACGACCAGTTATTTTCTATAGCGCATAATTAAATTAATTTAATTTAATAAAGAAATATTTGAATATAACTTGAACAGACGATCAAAATAAGCCATGAAAATAATTCCGTTGAGTTTGTATCGTCGATTTGAGTCAGGATAGGTATATAGTTTGTTAATTTTGGAGACCGGGTAATTTGGTGTCCAAAATGGCATTGCGGTGCGTATAAAATAGCCTATCGGGAAAACAGTCTCAGAATGCAACGAAACTGGTGCCATTGGGTTCATATTAATGAATTATTGTAGGATTTCAAAGTTTCGTGTTGATTGGATTTATTTAGTGATCGTGGAAAATTTAAACGCGTGTTTTTCGCTGGTTTTGTAAAGGAATTTTTTTCAAACGATGTCGAAACTCGAAGAAACCTGTCCCATTGGATCCAGAATATTCTTTTATGCGAGGATTAATATTTTTATTAGAAAAACAGAAGTTGATTGGGGTTAGTTTCATGTGTTACTTCACTGCAAAGTTTCGTTAAATAATATTTTAATTAAATGGTACACTATATATATACACCGACACCTCTTAAAACCTATTCAACATTCTCTGTTGGTCAATGCAACTTCACGCCGGCCCTAAATCAAAATGAACGGCAGTAGTTCAATCCCTTCCCCATCCAAAATCTCTTTATCTCTTCACCATTTTGTAACATATTCTTCTGCAAATACGTAGAGCTCAACAAGCTTGAGTTTCCGACCGGTTGTGATCAGCTGGTGATCGCCGAGACGAAAGGAATTGGGTCACAAAGGTGTTGCAGGTTTTAGTGATTTAAAGGAGAAGTAGATGACCAAGGAACAAGCCATTCCAGGCGAGTGAGGAGGCAGGTCAGACGCAACCGCTAGAGGGGTCAGATCGGAGTTCGATCGTCGTAATAGGAGGCGCGGTGATGATTTTTTGTTGATCAACTTTGTGCGTGGTTCTCAGAATTGAATGAGACAATGGATCCTGGGACATCACATGGAGAAAGTGCCAATTGCTAACAAGCAACTGTGGACAGAGAAAGGAATTCGATCGATATCATGCTGTTAAGTATTTTAGTTAGGTTACACTAATTATGATTAGGAATATTGATGAGTTATTAATTAAATCGTAAATTGCTACAGATGGTTAAGTTATCTGGGACCAGAATTAAAAGAGAGGGTCATCTCTTTTATGTTTCTCAGATCAAAACATATTTGCATTGGTCAATTATATACCGTAGCAGGAATGGGGTGCAGTTTTGCAAATGGGAATGATGTAAACAGAGTAATTATATCATTTAACCACTACATACAAAGTGCTAAATTTGAAACTCATCAGTAGTTAATAATAAATTATTTTTGGTGATTGTTGCAGATGAAACCAAGGCCGTTTTAACGAAGAGAGACAGCGCAGAAGGATTTAAAATCGGTCAGTTATATTTGCTAAACTATGCGGCGATGGATTTTAAAAGGGTTGAGAAGTCAGAAGATGTTTTGGGGTTGGCCTGTGATAACCGAAAGTTTTAGAAGATGAAAGGAAAAAAAGTAAGAAAAGGGCAGAACGAAGAAAGTCTTGCAGAGAAATGTATATTATCATTAAATTAAGTGTTAATAGTTAGTTTAAAACATTCTTAATTAACGTTGCCAATTTTGTTTCCAGGTCGGAAAATAAAAAATAGTCAGAAATCTTGAATATGGGGGAGAAGATGGAGTCTTTGTTCGGGCACGACCTACGTTTCTAAAGATGCCAAAATGTAATTGACGTATATAACAACAAATCACCGTTTACAATTAGTAATTAGTTATTAGAATTTAACAAGTTATTTAAACTATAATTTATTTAATTTAAAGCGGTGATTAGATTAGTTAAATTATAATTATAAAATATAGGGTTAAGTAAATTAATTTAATCGTTAATATATAAATGCTAATAACATGTACAAATCTTATCGGAGCTGAACAAACAAGGCGCCGTAAGGACCACAGTGACGAGCACAACATTGTGGAACGGTACTGGACATGATTGGAACCAACTGGATTGTTCAGATAAATTAAACGCATGTTTAATTTAATTGAAACGAACCGATTCAACAGCGAATCAACTCAAGGTGAGTTAAACTCACTCAGTTCTTCCCATTTATATTTTATATAAATTGGATTTTTATTTTGCGTGTTCTGATTGTTGATGTTGACTGATTGCTAGTTATATATTTAGTTGATTTAACCGATGAAATTAAACTATTGTTTAATTTCAGTAAAATACCAAATCGTTATTTTAACGATTGGATCCAATAGAGGTAATTTACCTTGTTGGTCACATTTATTTATAAACGTGTTTTTAAATTGTTTGAAGTGTTTTGTTGATTGGTTGACGTTATATGGTCGTTATTTGCTATTATAGAAATTATCAGTTAAATGGAATTGAATGATCTGATTTGAGATAACCGTTGTGAATGCAGGGAAGAACAGGTTGAAGGGATCCAACGAGATTCCTCAAATATATCATTTATTTTCATATTATCATATGAACTGTCATGTTGGGTTATTGATTTGAGTATTCATCATTGATTGGAAATTCAACCTGTGTTTGGTTTTAACCAATGGGCAGTATTGGTTGAGTAATCGGCTAGTAAATGGCCTAAAAGTAAATTGTTTTATTTATATCGATTTACCGTCAGGTAATTGATAGAACTGAAGTTATAAAATTTATTTTATAGCTAAAGATAGATTTGAATATATATATTTTAAATAAATGTTTGTTAAAAAGAAATAAATAATTATTATTAATAATTTAAGTTTATAATTAGTTATTAATTAATTTAATAAAGTAAATTCTGAATTTAATCAGAATTATAAACAAGAGGTTAGAGATTAACCTAATGATTAAATTTGGATAATTGTCTTGTTAAGATTAATTAAATGGAATTATTTAAATTAATTATATTATTAATTAATTTAAAAGGGAAACGAATTGGGATTGGTTAATGAGATAATTGTGGTTGGACTTGACTAAGTCAATCGTTTTAAATTAAGATTTATTAATAAGTTAGTGCGTTGTGAATAAAATGGTTAATGAATATTTGTTTAATTTTAATAAGAGTTTTAAAATAGGAATTACTATTTATTTTAGTTAATAAAGAAAGTAACTATGGAAGTGGTTAATAATCGAAGTGAATTATTATGTTAATTAATAGTAATTTAGGGAATTACTTTTTAATTGTAATACAATTAAAAAGTAATCGAGTGGAAAAAAATTTGATGCGTTGGTGCAAGGAGTTTATGAACGGGTTTTATATTTAAAACCCGAAATTCTATAACGACGTTATAAAGAGAATTTTAAGTGGATATTATAGCTTAAATAAATGTCACTTAAAAAGGAATTTAGAAAAGGGTTTATAATAAACCATAGTTATATAAAAGAGTTTTGAGTTGTTATATCGTTTATTCTAAATGAACGTTACTTAATAATGTAATTAAGTAAAAGTGGGAACGTTAAATAAGGATTTCAAAGTGGGGAAGTTAAATAAGGATTTCAAAGTAGGTTGAATAGATTGGAAAGGAGATTGGTAAAAGTGAATTTGGTAAAGAAATGGGGCATCAGATTTTGTAAACAAATCCGAATTATAAATATAATTATTTAAAAAGAGGTAAAGGGATAAAAGTGGTGTTCTATAAGGAATTAGTTAATTTTTAAGGAAAAATGTTATATTTAAGAAAGAGATTTTCAAAGAGTATGTAACAACCCAAGGATTTTCGACCCCGAAAATCGACATAAAATCACCATGTCGACTATTCAAGCATTGAAAACACTAGATTGTCAATAGAAAGAAGTTAGAGGGTGAGAAAAGAAAGGAAGAAATATTAGAATAGAAGAAAGAAGAAGAACAACATCAGAATCTCACAGCGGAACAGATAAAATATAATATAACAAATCCTTTATTATAAAAGAATAGTGTATACATACCAATCATCAGAGTACAACATATATTAGACACAGCGGAAAAATAACTTTATACATCTAACGGTGAAGCCTCCTGCTTCCAGCACCTGAACTCCAAGCGAAACCTAACCTGGAACATACTCGGCCTGACCCGAGCACATTTGAAGCAAAGCAAAATACACCGGGTCAGTTTGGAATACTATCAGTGATAAATTCACATAACACACAACTTGTTTAACTTTTGGAAAATCCTTTATGAAACCAAAAGGATAATAGTAAGACCAGTCCACACATAAACACGGACGGTTTTTACCTTAATATAACCCAAAACAGTTTTGAAATCATAGCTTGCTCTGATATTATCATAATGTCTAAATACAAATAATAACAATCTAGAGGAACGCTTGCATCTCACGCTCCCCATATATAGTATACAATGCAAAACCGCGGGCGCTTATTGGATATTGGATTCCAACTTGACAAGGTATGGGACCACCTTCCGAATGTGTATCTCTAGAGGCGAATACACTGGGTTCAACAAGAACATCTTGCAACCCGGCCCTCACATGACTGACCACTCATTTCGCTTGAGTGTATCGAATGTATATCACCGACGGTTGGGATCAGCAACTACCTCCCGAAAAGGGACAGCATCGAATATAGATTTAAGAAGCAAATGGAATTTCTCTAGATAGGTGATCATACACCCTAATGGGAGCGACCCACATAGCCATGCTGCCTGCCCGATTTTTGTCATTTCCCGGTTGATGAGGCTTGAGGCCAGAACTTAACTTTAAAACATCTGGTCATCATTCACTTTGAATGCCACATCGTCAGATCCGCCAGATCACACTTGATTGACGTCCACAAAAATACTCTAGTTATTTGGCTAGAGAATAACCATTTCTCTGCCATCAACTATGGTACGTTTGGAGAAATCAACGCATGTAATTCCTTTGGAAATACTCTGTAAGACATCATCCATACAAGTCATCTAGGAACAGGATGAACCAAAGGTACTCTCCTACTGCATCTCATATAGGAATAACCCTATGGATCAGTAGCGAGTAGTCCTTGCAAATCCGTAGATTTCAACCACGACAGAATCACAAATCAAAATAACTCTGGTTGCATGCTAGAGAAATTCGTCAAGTAGTCCTTCCGCTTATGAAGATCCACGGTCTTCACTTGTTCCGTCTTCAATTGACGTCTTCATGTATTTGCTGGTTGGAATGGTTTTCGAATATAACTCGATCCCGGTCTTTCCGTACCAACAAGCGTATTGGTCAGGTTTTGATAGTCGGTGTTTTAACTATCAAATAACAATTGTGTAAATGATTTCACTGATTCAGTGCTTGGCATGACTTGGCCCATTTAAAAATATATTTAACAAAATAGTTAATCACCCTTATTATCTTTCAATGTATTGAAATCATTACTGTAGAAATATTTATAATCCAAATTCTCGCACTTATGTTCATTACATCTCTATGGAATACCACACTAATTCCACCACCTTTTTCTCATTTCAAACCAATACCATTCCTCGACGATAATGAAGCCGTTCAAGTTGGGGTATTCTATTTACGTCTTAGACCATGATCGACAACGTTCTTATCTCAGAATGAATACCAATTTGTAACTTAAATCCTCATAAAAATCTTGTTTTCCAACTCGATTTCAAATATGGTTTTATAAACCATTTCTTACATTTGAAATCCTTATTTCAATTACAACGTTTTTGCCCAATTTCATGCTTTAACCCTTAAGTTTCTCCTTTTGGTTTAAAAACCCTTTTAAACTCTTGTTTGAATTCTTCCAAATCATTTAATAATCTATTTAGCATTTAATAGACTTATTATGTTTTATTCCAAAGCTATTACATTTCTTCTTTGTCATCTCTCTTGGAAGTTTCATCCCTTTTCGGATTTTCCTTACTTAATTGACAATTTAGTAAAACCTTATTTAAATTTCTACCTTCTCTTTCAAATTCTATTTACTAATCTAGATTAAAACTTGGATTATAACCCCTTTTATAAACTCTTACCACTTCTTTGATCGAACTATAAGGCCACTTAAACCTTTCTTAAATTAATTCCAATTGAAAATCACTTATCCAGTTATTACCTAAAATAGTAATACTTTAACATTAACTATATAAAAATAGTTAACTTCGTTATTAACAGAATCATTATCATTTATAAAATCTGACTAAATAAAAATTAACTTCATTAACATTGAATAATTCAAAATTTTCCTTAATTAATAGTTAATCGAGGATTAACTAAAATTTTAGACTGTTCGTTAAGTTTAACGAGTGTCTAGCAAATTTAAACCAAGTTAATTCAGTTATCACTTTTGATTTAAAAAGAGTTGAATTTTTGTCAACCGTACATCTCAGTTAACCATTAACTGATTTTCGTTGTCATTTCCCCTTTTAAACTAATTAAATAACTTAATTAATTTAAAAACTCCATTTACTTGTTTTATAACAATAATTTCATTTTACCAACTCATGGGTAAATTCCTTGGGTTCTACCTTTAACTTGCATAAACCATTTACATAACTTCTTTTATAAATTCAATTTAAAATATTTATTTATGAATATCTAATTTAATTAATTATATAAAACGACTGAAAACTTCAGTTCAGTTATAAAATTAATTTATAACTTTAAAACTACGTCGATTCACCGAACAGTAAAACCGACGTCTAAACACACATTTTAGGCCATTCACTGCCAATTACCAATTCAACACTGTCGGTTGATTTTAAACACAACACAGGTGAATATTTATTCAACCATCATGTTCAAACAGATTTTACTACCATATGAGGTTCAATCAGTTCATATATCAACAAATAAAACAAACAAACAGCATATATAATATTTTAAGGAATCCGGTCGGATCCCTCCAACCTGTTCTTCCCTGCATCACAGCTCGTTATACATTTCATAATAATATATGAAATAAATTTCAACCATCTAAAAATTTAAAACAATGAATTATAATTAACAGCAACCATTCAACCAATAATCAGCCAATAACAACCAATCACCCAATATATACTTTTAAAGGTAAATTATATTTTTGTATGAATTTACCACATCACAGGATTCCAGAAGGTGTGAGAATTAACTCACCAGATTATTTCGGTTGGCGGTTGATGCGTTTGTTTCTTTAAATCTTGAACGGACGTTCAAAATTTGCTGAAATTTTGATGGCGTCAGATCAGTCCCTAGTCAGTGCCATCATCCAGGCCTCGTCCCTGCGATCTCAACAGATCCAGTTTCGTCAGATTTCGTCAACGTACGAAAAAATTATGCTCGTTTAAAGCTTATAAAGTTTAAAAGATAATTAACTAACAATAAATTAATAATTAAATTAAATAATTAAATATCTTTACCTTAATTTCCGTCTGTGCCACATCAGCTGTCATTACTGTTCAAACGCGTCTTCCACTTCAAGAATTCCACAACCTCGATCGTTCTTTTTTTCCCTTACTCAATGCAAAACCAAACTTCATCAACGACTTCAATCCGACGCCAGAGGCCGCCAATCACCCACCTGAACCCACCAGCATGACCACGCCTCCAAGTACCACCATCGCCAGAACTGCCTCGCCCCAGAACACCCCGACCGCCGTGATATCCAGATTTGAACGGAAACCGTTCAACCACCTATTCCCGCCGCCACACGCCACGTGGCCCCAGCAGACCACCTCCGTTGGAACCACCATCCGCCAGGCTTCCATCGCCCTCAGGTGCTCGACTGCCAGTCGCCACCACCGCCTCGTATTTCCCCCAAATCCGACCGTTACTCCCAAAAATGATCATCCACGTTCATCTCCTCACTCCGATCTCCTCCGACCACTGTTGAACCTCCGACCGGTGCCAAAATGAAGCTGTAACTCCCCTCTTTAATTTCCCCAAGGTCTAGGCATTTAAAATTGGACCATTTGCCCGAATTTCAGAGAATAGTAAAGGCAATTTTCCTTGGTTTTCCATCGATTCCGGCCATCACAGGTCGCGAAACCTCGCCAACTTTTTACAGCAGCTTCTCCTCGACCCGATCTACAACTTTCGCTTTAGAATCCCCTTTAAATTCTTTACGGATCGAGAGAAATAAATTATTTTTTGATCGAGGACTTATTTGCAAAATTGCAGAATGGAAATGGGGTTTGGTTGGAAATTTCTGATGTAGGGGTACATATAGATGAGGAAATAATATATTTTAAGTTGAGGTGACGAACGATATTGACTAACGATTTTTATTTCGTACCTATCGCTATTTTAAACGTTGTTTATTCGCTGCTGCACTCACATACAAATCCCGTTCGAGCCGTGAATGGACGACATAGTATGTCTTGACGATACGGTCCTAATGAAACTTGTTTCGTCGAATTCCGTGTCCGTTTGCCCAAACAGCGTTCGTACACGTCCCAACTGATCGTTTTATCTTGCATTTTATTTTGCCATGCTCACAGAATAACACCGTTTTGTGTGCAACTTGAAAATCTAGCAATAATTTACTGTTACGGTCCCAGTCGAAAACAGAGGTCATTTGAAGAAAGTCCCTTTTATAACTGCCAATTTGAATTAAAATAAATTAATTTTAAAATATTTCAATATAATATAATAATAAAATATTGCCATTGGCCATACACGACCAGAATATCGTACGCTACCACAATAAAATATCCCGGGTTGAATTTCAAGCCAAATTGATATTCAAAATATTTAAAAACCCTCATTTTATATAAACACAGCGCTATATATATAAAGGAAATTCCATAGCGTTTTTTTCAAAATTTGATTTGGACATAAAATAAAATCTACACGACGAAAATTGGATTTTTCTCTCCCATTGGAAAGATATCGTCAAACCGGTCCCGACATTTCTTGCTTCGAGGAAATCCGACTTATTTTGAACCTAGTACAACCAATTGAAGTTCAAAACGCCAAATCGCGAACTGCCGCACCGTTGCAGCTCGTTATTTAATTAAATTATAAACCATATTGCTCGACCGTCGTTAAATAAACGAAATCGTCGTTGTAAATTTAATATAACCAATATTTGACCAATTTAAACTGCCCGATCACAATATATGGCAAATTCTGTATTTTCTCAAATATTCTGGAAATTAAAATATTATTTTATTATTTATTTAAATAATATATTCCAAATAAAATCATTAAATTCGATTATTTAAATTCAAACCAATATTTTAAATAATTAAAATATTCCAAATAAATAGGCAGAAAATACAGGTCGTTACATTCCTTCCCCCTTAAAATAATTTCGTCCTCGAAATTGCTAAGGTAGAAAGAACGTTAAATCCCTTTATCTTTTCAAAAATATTAAATTTAAAATTCGATTTTATTTCCAAAACTAATTTGATTGGTCGTAAAACCAAATTAATTCAAGTAAAAGAATTTCCCAAAAATTTCCTAACATCTTAAATTTTGGAAAAATTTCGGCAGAGTCTCCCATGTACGGAGGACCATCTGCAATATTGCAGGATCAAGAAATATGTATACAACGACTCTCATAGTAGGAAAAAAATCAAAATCAAATCCCAAAATCCAAACAAAACCAAAATTTCATATTTGCGTAGGCGTACCTTTTTGGCGAGCGTTATTATGCGATATACGATAATTTATACTTGAGCTTGCTTAGTCATACTGCAGCTCTATTCTCAATCTGGATTCAGTTAACTCCAGAATTTCTTTTTCTTGGATGAATTTTAAACTGAATTGGCACTTTTGCACCTGTTCTCAACTCGAACAAATTTCATTAGTCATCACGACAATGCCAGTTATGTTCAAAACATCCATATCATCCATATTAACTAATTTTACACATAGTATAATCCATACGAGGTTATAATTATTTATAATCACTTCTTTTATTTTAATTATCCATTCAAATTTATTTATCTGGATTGATTTATACGGATTGTTTATTTCATATTGGTTTTCAATCAAATCTTATCATTCTCAGATTTATATTCAAGCAATCACAATACAGTCCAAACATATTACACTATCAACATTAACAAACCAATCGATTTGCCCATATCATAATAATTTATGAAAATCCTTACTTTTATTACTTTATAAAATAAATTGGGCAAAAATAGTTTTCAAAAATAATTTTATATCAAATCACAAATATGCGCTCTCATATATATACACAAACTCAATCTAGGGTGTTACTAACCCCATCTCTATTGAGTCACACCACAGATCCAAGGTTATCACTAAACCAATAGCTCTGATAGCACTGTAACAACTCAAGGATTTTCGACCCCGAAAATCGACATAAAATCACCATGTCGACTATTCAAGCATCGAAAACACTAGATTGTCAATAGAAAGAAGTTAGAGGGTGAGAAAAGAAAGGAAGAAATATTAGAATAGAAGAAAGAAGAAGAACAACATCAGAATCTCACAGCGGAACAGATAAAATATAATATAACAAATCCTCTTGTATAAAAGAACAGTGTATACATACCAATCATCAGAGTACAACAGATATCAGACACAGCAGAAAAATAACTTTATACATCTAATGGTGAAGCCTCCTGCTTCCAGCACCTGAACTCCAAGCGAAACCTAACCTAGAACATACCCGGCCTGACCCGAGCACATTTAAAGCAAAGCAAAATACACCGGGTCAGTCTGGAAAACTATCTGTGATAAATTCACATAACACACAACTTGTTTAACTTTTGGAAAATCCTTTATGAAACAAAAAGGATAATAGTAAGACCAGTCCACACATAAACACGGACGGTTTTTACCTTACTATAACCCAAAACAGTTTTGAAATCATAGCTTGCTCTGATATTATCATAATGTCTAAATACAAATAATAACAATCTAGAGGAACGCTTGCATCTCACGCTCCCCATATATAGTATACAATCCAAAACCGCGGGCGCTTATTGGATATTGGATTCCAACTTGACAAGGTATGGGACCACCTTCCGACTGTGTATCTCTAGAGGCGAATACACTGGGTTCAACAAGAAGGTCTTGCAACCCGACCCTCACATGACCGACCACTCATTTCGCTTGAGTGTATCGAATGTATATCACCGACGGTTGGGATCAGCAACCGCCTCCCGAAAAGGGACAACATCGAATATAGATTTAAGAAGCAAATGGAATTTCTTTAGATAGGTGATCATACACCCTAATGGGAGCGACCCACATAGCCATGCTGCTTGCCCGATTTTTTTCATTTCCTGGTTGATGAGGCTTGAGGCCAGAACTTAACTTTAAAACATCTAGTCATCATTCACTTTGAATGCCACATCGTCAGATCCGCCAGATCACACTTGATTGACATCCACAAAAATACTCTAGTTATTTGGCTAGAGAATAACCATTTCTCCGCCATCAACTATGGTACGTTTGGAGAAATCAACGCATGTAATTCCTTTGGAAATACTCTGTTAGACATCGTCCATACAAGTCATCCAGGAACAGGATGAACCGAAGGTACTCTCCTACTGCATCTCATATAGGAATCACCCCATGGATCAGTAGCGAATAGTCCTTGCAAATCCGTAGATTTCAACCACGACAGAATCACAAATCAAAATAACTCTGGTTGCAAGCCAGCGAAATTCGACAAGTAGTCCTTCCGCTTATGAAGATCCACGGTCTTCACTTGCTCCGTCTTCAATTGACGTCTTCACGTATTTGCTGGTCGGAATGGTTTTCGAATATAATTCAATCCTGGTCTTTCCATACCAACAAGCGTATTGGTCAGGTTTTGATAGTCGGTGTTTTAACTATCAAATAACAATTGTGTAAATGATTTCACTGATTCAGTGCTTGGCATGACTTGGCCCATTTAAAAATATATTTAACAAAATAGTTAATCACCCTTTTTATCTTCTAATATATTGAAATCAATACTGTAGTAATATTTATGATCTAAATTCTCGCACTTATGTTCATTACATCTCGTATGGAATACCACACTAATTCCATCACCTTTTTCTCGTTTCAAACTAATACCATTCCTCGACGATAATGAAGCCGTTCAAGTTGGGGTATTCTATTTACCTCTCAGACCTTGATCGACAACGTTCTTATCTCAGAATGAATACCAGTTTGTAACTTAAATCCTTATAAAAATTCTTTTTTTCAACTAGATTTCAAATATGGTTTTATAAACCATTTCTTACATTTGAAATCCTTATTTCAATTACAACGTTTTTGCCCAATTTCATGCTTTAACCCTTAAGGTTCTCCTTTTGGTTTAAAAACCCTTTTAAACTCTTGTTTGAATTCTTCCAAATCATTTAATAATCTATTTAGCATTTAATCGACTTATTATGTTTTATTCCAAAGCTATTACATTTCTTCTTTATCATCTCTCTTGGAAGTTTCATCCCTTTTCGGATTTACCTTACTTAATTGACAATTTAGTAAAACCTTATTTAAATTTCTACCTTCTCTTTCAAATTCTATTTACTAATCTAGATTAAAACTTGGATTATAACCCCTTTTATAAACTCTTACCACTTCTTTGATCGAACTATAAGGCCACTTAAACCTTTCTTAAATTAATTCCAATTGAAAATCACTTCTCTAGTTATTACCTAAAATAGTAATACTTAACATTAACTATATAAAAATAGTTAACTTTGTTATTAATAGAATCATTATCATTTATAAAATCTGATTAAATAAAAATTAACTTCATTAACGTTGAATAATTCAAAATTTTCCTTAATTAATAGTTAATCGAGGATTAACTAAAATTTTAGACTGTTCGTTAAGTTTAACGAGTGTCCAACAAATTTAAACCAAGTTAATTCAATTATCACTTTTGATTTAAAAAGAGTTGAATTTTTGTCGACCGTACATCTCAGTTAACCATTAACTGATTTTCATTGTCATTTCCCCTTTTAAACTAATTAAATAACTTAATTAATTTAAAAACACCATTTACTTGTTTTATAACAATAATTTCATTTTACCAACTCGTGGGTAAATTCCTTGGGTTCTGCCTTTAACTTGCATAAACCATTTACATAATTTCTTTTGTAAATTCGATTTAAAATATTTATTTATAAATATCTAATTTAATTAATTATATAAAATGACTGAAAACTTCAGTTCAGTTATAAAATGAATTTATAACTTTAAAACTGCGTCGATTCACCGAACAGTAGAACCGACGTCTAAACACACATTTTAGGTCATTTACTGCTAATTACCAAATCAACACTGTCGGTTGATTTTAAACACAACACAGGTGAATATTTATTCAACCATCATGTTCAAACAGGTTTTACTACCATATGGGGTTCAATCAGTTCATATATCAACAAATAAAACAAGCAAACAACATATATAATATTTTGAGGAATCCGGTCGGATCCCTCCAAACTGTTCTTCCCTGCATCACAGCTCGTTATACATTTCATAATAATATATGAAACAAATTTCAACCATCTAAAAATTTAAAACAATGAATTATAATTAACAGCAACCATTCAACCAATAATCAGCCAATAACAACCAATCACCCAATATATACTTTTAAAGGTAAATTATATTTTTGTATGAATTTACCACATCACAGAATTTCAGAAGATGTGAGAATTAACTCACCAGATTATTTCGGTTGGCAGTTGATGCATTTGTTTCTTTAAATCTTGAACGGACTTTCAAAATTTGTTGAAATTTTGATGGCGTCAGATCAGTGCCTAGTCAATGCCATCGTCCAGGCCTCGTCCCTGCGATCCCAACGGATCCAGTTTCGTCAGATTTCGTCAACGTACGAAAAAGTTACGCTCGTTTAAAGCTTATAAAGTTTAAACGATAATTAACTAACTATAAATTAATAATTAAATTAAACAATTAAATATCTTTACCTTTTCCGTCTGTGCCACGTCAACTGTCATTACTGTTCAAACGCGTCTTCCACTTCAGGAATTCCGCAACCTCGTTCTTTCTTTTTCTCCCTTACTCAATGCAAAACCAAACTTCATCAATGACTTCAATCCGACGCCAGAGGCCGCCGATCACCCACCTGAACCCACCACCGTGACCGCGCCTCCGAGTACCACCACCGCCAGAAGTGCCTCGCCCCAGAACACCCCGACCGCCGTGAAATCCAGATTTGAACGGAAACCGTTCAACCACCTATTCCCGCCGCCACACGCCACGTGGACCCAGCAGACCACCTCCGTTGGAACCGCCATCCGCCAGGCTTCCATCGCCCTCAGGTGCTCGACCTCCAGTCCCCACCACCGCCTCGTATTTCCCCCAAATCCGACCGTTACTCCCAAAAATGATCATCCACGTTCATCTCCTCACTCCGATATCCTCCGACCACTGTTGAACCTCCGACCAGTGCCAAAATGAAGCTGTAACTCCCCTCTTTAATTTCCCCAAGGCCTGAGCATTTAAAATTGGACCATTTTCTCGAATTTCAGAGAATAGTGAAGGCAGTTTTCCTTGGTTTTTGTAACAACCCGAATTTTAACAACATGTTAAAATCATAAATCAAGGCAGAATTAAATTTTAAGATCAGAATCAAGGGAAACGGGTTGCGCCATTGCGTCCGTCTCGAAATTCTGCTTGGAAACGAGTCCGAGTTTTCGAGAATCGGAGTCCGTATGAGGGAGATATGACCCTCCGAAGTTTCAGGAATTTTCAGAGTTCAAAACAGTTCGAATTCGAGTTCAAATTCGAATTTCAAAACCCAGACAGACTGGGCGGGAAATTTCCCGCCCAGCACCCCAGGTCGATTGGGGAGTCGACTGGGGAGTCGACACCCCCTAGGTCGACTGGGGAGTCGACACCCCCAGGACCAGGTCGACTGCGCAGTCGACTTGGGTGTCGACCTGGTCCCCGAGCCCATTTTTGGGCCAGTATTCGTTATGATGTATCTAGTCCGATTTCTGTCCAGATTCATCTGCCTAAACCTATTTAAACAGCCCCAAACCTAGCCTTCTCTACACACAATTCTATTCTGCTTCTACTCTGCCTCTGTTCTAAATAAAAATAAAAATGGTGTCGCTACTCTGCTGGAATCAAAACTAGAAGCTAATCAACATCAACCTAAGCAACTCAATTCAAACTAGAGATTAAGGCTTCAAGCAACGACGCCTAGACCATATTGAATCAAATCAGAAGATTAATCAAGTTAGACGTTTCAACGCGACAACGAATCGATTTGTCCTCTCTTAGCCAATCAATGTAAGTTCTAGTTGCTTTCCGATTTAAATATTTAACTATAATATGGCCATGGAATAAAGTGGAATTGGATTTAAGTATGTTTATCGATTCAGATCTATTTCTGTTGCTTCTTGAACCTTGAGTTTTGAGACTTGTTCATCTTTATTCTCATGTCTAGTTCATGGTCTATTCAGCCTGTTGTAATCTTAATATGCCTGTGATGATGTTTTTCTCTTCGATCTTATTTTGATGCAAGATTCTACCTTTCCCCTATTTATTTTCTTTCGATGAACCTTGGTCAATTTCGGACCTTGGCCTAAAATCACGAATTGCGTACGATATGTATACGGGGGAATTATGGGATTATTGCCTATATGAATATGATGGAATTATTGGCAACATGAAATTGGATATTATCATTGTATTTGCGAGTTTGGGCTTGATATGTAAATTTTGGTATAATCTTATTATGAGGAAATTTGCATAAATATTATATGCATGGAATTTAACGTAAATTTGGATCTATGTAATGTAAATCAAATCAAAAGATTGGACAACTGGCTTGTATTGTAATAAAAAGGTTATGGTTTGGGGTAACTACATTATGAATCACGATTTGGGTTTATTGGATATGAAACTTAATACATGTAATGTTGGCTAGATCTTGACATATGTAAAAGGGCATGAAATTTGGTATAAATGTAAATTGTCTAGGATTAGGCATATATAAATTGGCATATGTAATTTGGCATGGATCTTGATAGATGTGTAAATCGGCATAAAATTAGCATACATGTAAAACGGCATGAATTGAACATATGTAAATTTGGTATGAATTGGGCATATGTAAAACTGACATGTAACCTAGAACTTGGGCATATGTTAATTATGAAAAATTTGGAATAGAAACATATATGATAATTTATGACTTGGAGAAAGTTTAATATGAACGCGCCTAAGTTGGGTTTTGGGTAGTTGGTTTGTATTGGACATCTAGAAGGCACGTAAACATGCTTATGAACTTGAAACATGAATTGGTTATGAATATGAATCATTAACTTGATAATAGGCATAAGTGAAAACATGAAACTTGACATGAAACTCGCCATGAAACTAGACACGAACTTGACATGAAACTTAAACATGGACATGACATTTAGAATGAACTAGAAAATGGCCAACTCGAGGTTGGGTTGAGTTTACAGTGTAATTCTGCCCGGAACCGCCCGGCAAATCCAGTTACTGCAAACAATAGGAACCAATGTGGGTAGTTGGTCATATCGCACTTGAAAACCCGAGGTCAGACTGAGTTGTGGTGTAATTCTGCCCGGAACCGCCCGGCATATCCAGTGACCACAACAACAGGTCTGATGTGAGAGGTTGGGGTGCATAAATGAATTAATGACTTGATAGGGTTAAGTCATGAAACGCTTGAATATACTTAACCAATTTGACACGATGACTTGATAGGGTTAAGTCATGAACCGCTTGAATATACTTAACCAATTTGACACGATGACTTGATAGGGTTAAGTCATGAACCGCTTGAATATACTTAACCAATTTGACACGATGACTTGATAGGGTTAAGTCATGAACCGTTTGAATATACTTAACCAATTTGACATGATGACTTGATAGGGTTAAGTCATGAACCGCTTGAATATACTTAACCAATTTGACACGATGACTTGATAGGGTTAAGTCACGAACCGCTTGAATATACTTAACCAAATTGACACGATGACTTGATAGGGTTAAGTCATGAACCGCTTGAATATACTTAACCAATTTGACACGATGACTTGATAGGGTTAAGTCACGAACCGCTTGAACATACTTAACCAACTTGACACATGATTCGTAGGGCTAAGTCATGAACTTGAACGACAACACTTAGCCTATTTGACATGACACGTAGACGGGTTAAGTCACGAACTTGAATGACCACACTTAACCAACTTGACATGCTAGACTGATGGGGTTAAGTCTCGAATTTAAATGACAACACTTAACCTGCTGGACAGAAACCCTAGTTACACGGTCTTTTTCAGCAGTAACCCACTAGATATATCATGGTACCCCGGAACTAGGCAGGGTGGGGCACGATTACTGGGCTGATTGTAAGCGACCAGAACGACGGCTGAGTTGGTGCGCCATTGTAGGTTCAGGAGGACTACGGTCGTGCACGTAGTCCGGAGTTGAAAAAGCAGGCATTGGGCACCAGTAGGTTTACACTGTGCGTGCTTGATTCGTGTCGGTGGTTGGCACCCTAGGGCTTGATACACCCTATGGTGGACCTACCACAGGTGACTACATTCGAGATAGGGTCGTATGACACAGACACATGAATGAGATAGGACTTGTAGGGAGCCGATCGACTAATAGATCGTTTCGTGAGACCAAGTAATGGATCATTTCATGACATTGGGCAAGGGATCATTTTATAGTCAACACATGACACGGGTTGGGATACTAGTACGGTTGGTGCAGAGAAATTAGATATCATAGAAATATTTTAATAGTAAAGCAGAGAAATCTTGCGATGCTTGATAAAAATCTTGCGAAATTATACTTAGTATATCTTTAATGGACACCTGACAATGTTATACTTGACAAAAATCGTATGAGGTTATTCTTAGTTATCTTTCCTGTAGCTTATCTTGTCATCATGCTTATGTTTACTTTCAGTTTATTCATGCCATGTTATCTTTACCTGTTTTTATGCTGAAAGTCACTAGGACTTACTCAGTCTTTATGACTGACCCGTTTTGTTTCGCCTCTTTTTCTTCCGTTCCCCCCCTAGGTTCGCAGGGTGGGAATACAGCTTAGTTCGGATCTTACCAAGCTCCAAAGCTCTTTCATGTACGGCTTGGATTTCTCTTTACTATGGCTTGCTTTGCTTTATTGGGGAATGATTTATAACTATGGTTTTATGCTTCTTTACTATTGCAAGACAGATTTTGATGTAATTGACTTAATAGCATTTTGATTTAAAGGCGTTAGACCTTACTAGATTTTAAAGCAATGAAATTTGGGTTTTCCTTCCGCTGTTTTATTTATGTTCTGTCTTGTAATATTTCTGAGTATGTTTATCTAGATAATACTCCACCAAAGCTAGTGCATTCCCTTTGTGAGTGACCCTAGCGGAGATGGGGTGTTACATTTGGTATCAGAGCAGAAGGTTACCAGAGTGGGCAAAAGTTTTCAAAAACCTTCTGAACTAGTTTTCAAAACATTTACAAAGAAGCAAATTTTCAAGAAAATTTTGTTTTGATTAAAAGGCGTATTCCCCAAAGCCATAGGCACTATCTTTTGATTCTCTCTTGAAATGTCTTCTCTCTCTTTTCACCATAGTTTCGTAGGCATACAACACATGTCGGAGGGCAAAGTAGTGCCCAACTTCCATCTATAGCCGCAGTAGTTCCATCTGCGACTAATCTTATTTCAAGCTTTGTAGGGTTGCCGTGCGATGGAGGTAGCTTTCGAGAAACTTGTCAATAAGCTATACAAGGATAGTAAGAATGAGGATAAAGAACACAATCCTAAGAACGAGAAATTTGTTGATATGGCTTAATCCACGAAAAGGAAAAAAAATGAAAGGAAAGAGGCCAAAGTGAAAGAGTAATAAAACCCATGACAAAAGAGAGTATCTTTAGTATGGTAAAAAGGGAGAGGTAGTTAAGTATTATAGGACAAGAACAAGGGCAAAGAACAAGATCGTCGAGAGGGCAATCGTATGCTCTCACCACTAGCGTACCTAAGGGAGGTGGTAACATTCCTGATAGAGGTTTAGCTTTTCTTTTCTATCATCCCGTTAGAACTTTGTTTTTATACATCGCATCCTTTTAATTCTGCCTCGATAGTTGAGTCTCTGCACCTTAGTACTAACGTAGTAGAGGATCACATTTTTTTGTCTCAAATCCTGTTGGGGAATCGGCTCATGTATTCATGATTTGTTTGGATTTGAGAATGTCTATGCTAAGTGTTGAGTTTAGAAGTAATGCTTATGTTTATGTTTTGGGCTATGGATTGATTCTAGCGATGGAGTAGTTATCCAGTAAGGGTGACATTCTCGGTTTTGAAAAGAGGGTAGTTAGACTCTTGACTTGCCTCGGTAATACCCTCGAAGTCGCGTGTAACCTTTAGGGTTCTCTCATGATTAGTTACCTAGAATCTCTTGATACATTTATTGATCCGCTCGAGTAGTGTTCACCACTAAGGCGGATGGTTCATTTCACTTATGCATGAGTTGTAGAAAGTCACCTTAGTAAGTACATTTGGATACATGGTTGTTATTTGTTATTTTCAAGAGATAGTTCTTCTGCGTGGAATACCTCCTAGTAAGTGAACGAGATCCAAGATTCACTAGTGAATTTTGGAGAGCTTGCATGAAACCATGAGTACGTAGTTAAGTCTGAGCCGAGTATACTAGAAGGAGGATAAGTGAAAGTGGAACGAGAGGCAACGGTGAAATGAGTTCCAACTCATATTTTGGAAACAAGAATTAAGAATCTGTGAAGTTAAAGACGGTCAAAGCACAATGGAGTTAAGCTCAAGGAAACACAACTTAGAAGATTGAAGACTAGATACGTGCATCATATCTCTTTTTAAGAGTATATCCTTGGTCCCTCTTTTCCTGTAGAGCTTACTTGCATGTTATCTTTTTCCTCTCGGTCCTATTCTCAATCAAATTTCTGTTGCAAACCCCATAGGGAGTATGACTCATCTGTTAGTAATACATTTTGGGGCTTTAGGGTGTCCGTTGGGTTGACTAAACTCTTTGGGTTTTATAGGATACGGGTTGGTTTTAGGAAGGGATTCCCTTATAACCTAAAAGGAGTCCATCATGCTTAGTTTCCTCGAAACGTATATTGGTTTGATTGAGTAATTCTTTGGGTGTCAGCCTGATGTTGATTTCGGTCTCCGGGGCTGGTACTTAGGGAGTTCTTCTCCTGATCAGTATATATATGACATATATTTCCAGTTTTGACATGGCCTAATGGGCACAAGGTTTTTACTTGATTCTATCATTCGGCTATACCTTTAGGTAGGAACAATTGGGTGTAAACATGTGTTTGAGACATGTTATGATTGATGGTTGCAAGTGGCTGCAAGTGGCTGCAAGTTGTTGCTAGTGGTTGCTCGTGGATGCATTTACACATTAGGCACTAGATCGGCTCAGTCACCTTTCATGTTGCATATGCATGAGTGTTTATACTTATTTATGGATGAATTTGAATGTGTTATCATGTGGATGTTGCATATGGATGGATGTTTGTGCACACATGTAGTGTTATTGTGACTAGGACTATTTGTATACATGTTGGACTCATGGCACTAGACGTATTTTGCATTAAGAAGATCAATTAGGCCTGATCATTTGCATTAGACAAGGAACATACACACACACTTTCTGCATATGTTCATACAGCATTAGAAATCTATTAAGGACGATGGATGCCTGTGATTGATGATTGAGTAGATGGATGATTGGATGGTAGGACACATTCTCCTTAACTTGAAGATTTCGGGGACGAAATCCTTTAAGGAGGGGAGAATGTAACAACCCGAATTTTAACAACATGTTAAAATCATAAATCAAGGCAGAATTAAATTTTAAGATCAGAATCAAGGGAAACGGGTTGCGCCATTGCGTCCGTCTCGAAATTCTTCTTGGAAACGAGTTCGAATTTGCAAGAATCGGAGTCCGTATGAGGGAGATATGACCCTCCGAAGTTTCAGGAATTTTCAGAGTTCAAAACAGTTCGAATTCGAGTTCAAATTCGAATTTCAAAACCTAGACAGACTGGGCGGGAAATTTCCCGCCCAGCACCCTAGGTCGATTGGGGAGTCGACTGGGCAGTCGATACCCCCCCCAGGTCGACTGGGCAGTCGATACCCCCAGGACTAGGTCGACTGCGCAGTCGACTTGGGTGTCGACCTGATCCCCGAGCCCATTTTTGGGCCAGTATTCGTTCTAATGTATCTAGTCCGATTTCTGTCCAGATTCATCTGCCTAAACCTATTTAAACAGCCCCAAACCTAGCCTTCTCAACACACAATTCTATTCTGCTTCTACTCTGTCTTTGTTCTAAATAAAAATAAAAGTGGTGTCGCTACTCTGCTGGAATCAAAACTAGAAGCTAATCAACATCAACCAAAGCAACTGAATTCAAACTAGAGATTAAGGCTTCAAGCAACGACGCCTAGACAATATTGAATCAAATCAGAAGATTAATCAAGTTAGACGTTTCAACGCGACAACGAATCGATTTGTCCTCTCTTAGCCAATCAATGTAAGTTCTAGTTGCTTTCCGATTTAAATATTTAACTATAATATGGCCATGGAATAAAGTGGAATTGGATTTAAGTATGTTTAACGATTCAGATCTATTTCTGTTGCTTCTTGAACCTTGAGTTTTGAGACATGGTCATCTTTATTCTCATGTCTAGTTCATGGTCTATTCAGCCTGTTGTAATCTTAATATGCCTGTGATGATGTTTTTCTCTCCGATCTTATTTTGATGCAAGATTCTACCTTTCCCCTATTTATTTTCTTTCGATGAACCTTGGTCAATTTCGGACCTTGGCCTAAAATCACGACTTGCGTACGATATGTATACAGGGGAATTATGGGATTATTGCCTATATGAATATGATGGAATTATTGGCAACATGAAATTGGATATTATCATTGTATTTGCGAGTTTGGGCTTGATATGTAAATTTTGGTATAATCTTATTATGAGGAAATTTGCATAAATATTATATGCATGGAATTTAACGTAAATTTGGATCTATGTAATGTAAATCAAATCAAAAGATTGGACAACTGGCTTGTATTGTAATAAAAAGGTTATGGTTTGGGGTAACTACATTATGAATCACGATTTGGGTTTATTGGATATGAAACTTAATACATGTAATGTTGGCTAGATCTTGACATATGTAAAAGGGCATGAAATTTGGTATAAATGTAAATTGTCTAGGATTAGGCATATATAAATTGGCATATGTAATTTGGCATGGATCTTGATAGATGTGTAAATCGGCATAAAATTAGCATACATGTAAAACGGCATGAATTGAACATATGTAAATTTGGTATGAATTGGGCATATGTAAAACTGACATGTAACCTAGAACTTGGGCATATGTTAATTATGAAAAATTTGGAATAAAAACATATATGATAATTTATGACTTGGAGAAAGTTTAATATGAACGCGCCTAAGTTGGGTTTTGGGTAGTTGGTTTGTATTGGACATCTAGAAGGCACGTAAACATGCTTATGAACTTGAAACATGAATTGGTTATGAATATGAATCATTAACTTGATAATAGGCATAAGTGAAAACATGAAACTTGACATGAAACTCGCCATGAAACTAGACACGAACTTGACATGAAACTTAAACATGGACATGACATTTAGAATGAACTAGAAAATGGCCAACTCGAGGTTGGGTTGAGTTTGCAGTGTAATTCTGCCCGGAACCGCCCGACAAATCCAGTTACTGCAAACAATAGGATCCAATGTGGGTAGTTGGTCATATCGCACTTGAAAACCCGAGGTCAGACTGAGTTGTGGTGTAATTCTGCCCGGAACCGCCCGGCATATCCAGTGACCACAACAACAGGTCTGATGTGAGAGGTTGGGGTGCATAAATGAATTAATGACTTGATAGGGTTAAGTCATGAACCGCTTGAATATACTTAACCAATTTGACACGATGACTTGATAGGGTTAAGTCATGAACCGCTTGAATATACTTAACCAATTTGACACGATGACTTGATAGGGTTAAGTCATGAACCGCTTGAATATACTTAACCAATTTGACACGATGACTTGATAGGGTTAAGTCATGAACCGCTTGAATATACTTAACCAATTTGACACGATGACTTAATAGGGTTAAGTCACGAACCGCTTGAATATACTTAACCAAATTGACACGATGACTTGATAGGGTTAAGTCATGAACCGCTTGAATATACTTAACCAATTTGACACGATGACTTGATAGGGTTAAGTCACGAACCGCTTGAACATACTTAACCAACTTGACACATGATTCGTAGGGCTAAGTCATGAACTTGAACGACAACACTTAGCCTATTTGACATGACACGTAGACGGGTTAAGTCACGAACTTGAATGACCACACTTAACCAACTTGACATGCTAGACTGATGGGGTTAAGTCTCGAATTTAAATGACAACACTTAACCTGCTGGACAGAAACCCTAGTTACACGGTCTTTTTCAGCAGTAACCCACTAGATATATCATGGTACCCCGGAACTAGGCAGGGTGGGGCACGATTACTGGGCTGATTGTAAGCGACCAGAACGACGGCTGAGTTGGTGCGCCATTGTAGGTTCAGGAGGACTACGGTCGTGCACGTAGTCCGGAGTTGAAAAAGCAGGCATTGGGCACCAGTAGGTTTACACTGTGCGTGCTTGATTCGTGTCGGTGGTTGGCACCGTAGGGCTTGATACACCCTATGGTGGACCTAGCACAGGTGACTACATTCGTGATAGGGTCGTATGACACAGACACATGAACGAGATAGGACTTGTAGGGAGCCGATCGACTAATAGATCGTTTCGTGAGACCAAGTAATGGATCATTTCATGATATTGGGCAAGGGATCATTTTATAGTCAACACATGACACGAGTTGGGATACTAGTACGGTTGGTGCAGAGAAAATAGATATAATAGAAATATTTTAATAGTAAAGCAGAGAAATATTGTGATGCTTGATAGAAATCTTGCGAAATTATACTTAGTATATCTTGAATGGAAACCTGGCAATGTTATACTTGACAAAAACCGTATGAGGTTATTCTTAGTTATCTTTCCTGTATCTTATCTTGTCATCATGCTTATGTTTACTTTCAGTTTATTCATGCCATGTTATCTTTACCTGTTTTTATGCTGAAAGTCACTAGGACTTACTCAGTCTTTATGACTGACCCGTTTTGTTTCTCCTCTTTTTCTTCCATTCCCCCCCCCCCAAGGTTCGCAGGGTGGGAATACAGCTTAGTTCGGATCTTACCAAGCTCCAAAGCTCTTTCATGTACGACTTGGATTTCTCTTGGCTATGGCTTGCTTTGCTTTATTGGGGAATGATTTATAACTATGGTTTTATGCTTCTTTAATTACTATTGCAAGACAGATTTCGATGTAATTGACTTAATAGCATTTTGATGTAAAAGGCTTTAGACCTTACTAGATTTTAAAGCAATGAAATTTGGGTTTTCCTTCCACTGTTTTATTTATGTTCTATCTTGTAATATTTCTGTGTATGTTTACCTAGATAATACTCCACCAAAGCTAGTGCATTCCCTTTGTGAGTGACCCTAGCGGAGATGGGGTGTTACATTTGGTATCAGAGCAGAAGGTTACCAGACTGGGCAAAAGTTTTCAAAAACCTTCTGAACTAGTTTTCAAAACATTTACAAAGAAGCAAATTTTCAAGAAAATTTTGTTTTGATTAAAAGGCGTATTCCCCAAAGCCATAAGCACTTTCTTTTGATTCTCTCTTGAAATTTCATCTCTCTCTTTTCACCATAGTTTCGTAGGCATACAATACATGTCGGAGGGCAAAGTAGTGCCCAACTTCCATCTGTAGCCGCAGTAGTTCCATCTGCGACTAATCTTATTTCAAGCTTTGTAGTGTTGCCGTGCGATGGAGGTAGCTTTCGAGAAACTTGTCAACAAGCTATACAAGGATAGTAAGAACGAGGATAAAGAACACAAGCCTAAGAACGAGAAATTTGTTGATATGGCTTAATCCACGAAAAGGAAAAAAATGAAAGGAAAGAGGCCAAAGTGAAAGAATAATAAAACCCATGACAAAAGAGAGTATCTTTAGTATGGTAAAAAGGGACAGGTAGTTAAGTATTATAGGACAAGAACAAGGGCAAAGAACAAGACCGTCGAGAGGGCAATCGTATGCTCTCACCACTAGCGTACCTAAGGGAGGTGGTAACATTCCTGTTAGAGGTTTAGCTTTTCTTTTCTATCATCCCGTTAGAACTTTGTTTTTCTACATCGCATCCTTTTAATTCTGCCTCGATAGTTGAGTCTCTGCTCCTTAGTACTAGCGTAGTAGAGGATCCCATTTTTTTGTCTCAAATCCTGTTGGGGAATCGGCTCATGTATTCATGATTTGTTTGGATTTGAGAATGTCTATGCTAAGTGTTGAGTTTAGAAGTAATGCTTATGTTTATGTTTTGGGCTATGGGTTGATTCTAGCGATGGAGTAGTTATCCAGTAAGGGTGACATTCTCGGTTTTGAAAAGAGGGTAGTTAGACTCTTGACTTGCCTCGGTAATACCCTCGAAGTCGCGTGTAACCTTTAGGGTTCTCTCTTGATTAGTTACCTAGAATCTCTTGATACATTTATTGATCCGATCGACTAGTGTTCACCACTAAGGCGGATGGTTCATCTCACTTATGCATGAGTTGTAGAAAGTCACCTTAGTAAGTACATTTGGCAACATGGCTGATATTTGTTATTTTCAAGAGATAGTTCTTCTGCGTGGAATACCTCCTAGTAAGTGAACGAGATCCAAGATTCACTAGTGAATTTTGGAGAGCTTGCATGAAACCATGAGTACGTAGTTAAGTTTGAGCCGAGTATACTAGAAGGAGGATAATTGAAAGTGGAACGCGAGGAAACAGTGAAATGAGTTCCAACTCATATTTTGGAAATAAGAATTAAGAATCTGTGAAGTTAAAGACGGTCAAAGCACAATGGAGTTAAGCTCAAGGAAACGCAACTTAGAAGATTGAAGACTAGATACGTGCATCATATCTCTTTTTAAGAGTATATCCTTGGTCCTTCTTTTCCTGTAGAGCTTACTTGCATGTTATCTTTTTCCTCTCGGTCCTATTCTCAATCAAATTTCTGTTGCAAACCCCATAGGGAGTATGACTCATCTGTTAGTAATACATTTTGGGGCTTGAGGGTGTCCGTTGGGTTGACTAAACTCTTTGGGTTTTATAGGATACGGGTTGGTTTTAGGAACGGATTCCCTTGTAACCTAAAAGGAGTCCATCATGCTTAGTTTCCTCGAAACGTATATTGGTTTGATTGAGTAATTCTTTGGGTGTCAGCCTGATGTTGATTTCGGTCTCCGGGGCTGGTGCTTAGGGAGTTCTTCTCCTGATCAGTATATATATGACATATATTTCTAGTTTTGACATGGCCTAATGGGCACAAGGTTTTTACTTGCTTCTATCATTCGGCTATACCTTTAGGTAGGAACAATTGGGTGTAAACATGTGTTTGAGACATGTTATGATTGATGGTTGCAAGTGGCTGCAAGTGGTTGCTCGTGGATGCATTTACACGTTAGGCATTAGATCGGCTTAGTCACCTTTCATATTGCATATGCATGAGTGTTTATACTTATTTATGGATGAATTTGAATGTGTTATCATGTGGATGTTGCATATGGATGGATGTTTGTGCACACATGTAGTGTTATTGTGACTAGGACTATTTGCATACATGTTGGACTCATGGCACTAGACGTATTTTGCATTAAGAAGATCAATTAGGCCTGATCATTTGCATTAGACAAGGAACATATACACACACTTTCTGCATATGTTCATACAACATTAGAAATCTATTAAGGACGATGGATGCCTGTGATTGATGATTGAGTAGATGGATGATTGGATGGTAGGACACATTCTCCTTAACTTGAAGATTTCGGGGACGAAATCCTTTAAGGAGGGGAGAATGTAACAACCCGAATTTTAACAACATGTTAAAATCATAAATCAAGGCAGAATTAAATTTTACGATCAGAATCAAGGGAAACGGGTTGCGCCATTGCATCCGTCTCGAAATTCTGCTTGGAAACGAGTTCGAGTTTGCGAGAATCGGAGTCCGTATGAGGGAGATATGACCCTCCGAAGTTTCATGAATTTTCAGAGTTCAAAACAGTTCGAATTCGAGTTCAAATTCGAATTTCAAAACCCAGACAGACTGGGCGAGAAATTTCCCGCCCAGCACCCCAGGTCGACTGGGCAGTCGACACCCCCCAAGGTCGACTAGGGAGTCGACTGGGCAGTCGACACCCCCAGGACCAGGTCAACTGCGCAGTCGACTTGGGTGTCGACCTGGTCCCCGTGCCCATTTTTGGGCCAGTATTCGTTCTGATGTATCTAGTCCGATTTCTGTCCAGATTCATCTGCCTAAAGCTATTTAAACAGCCCCAAACCTATCCTTCTCTACACACAATTCTATTCTGCTTCTACTCTGCCTCTGTTCTAAATAAAAATAAAAATGGTGTCGCTACTCTGCTGGAATCAAAACTAGAAGCTAATCAACATCAACCTAAGCAACTCAATTCAAACTAGAGATTAAGGCTTCAAGCGACGACGCCTAGACCATATTGAATCAAATCAGAAGATTAATCAAGTTAGACATTTCAATGCGACAACGAATCGATTTGTCCTCTCTTAGCCAATCAATGTAAGTTCTAGTTGCTTTCCGATTTAAATATTTAACTATAATATGGCCATGGAATAAAGTGGAATTGGATTTAAGTATGTTTATCGATTCAGATCTATTTCTGTTGCTTCTTGAACCTTGTGTTTTGAGACATGGTCATCTTTATTCTCATGTCTAGTTCATGGTCTATTCAGCCTGTTGTAATCTTAATATGCCTGTGATGATGTTTTTCTCTCCGATCTTATTTTGATGCAAGATTCTACCTTTCCCCTATTTATTTTCTTTCGATGAACCTTGGTCAATTTCGGACCTTGGCCTAAAATCACGACTTGCGTACGATATGTATACAGGGGAATTATGGGATTATTGCCTATATGAATATGATGGAATTATTGGCAACATGAAATTGGATATTATCATTGTATTTGCGAGTTTGGGCTTGATATGTAAATTTTGGTATAATCTTGTTATGAGGAAATTTGCATAAATATTATATGCATGGAATTTGGCGTAAATTTGGATCTATGTAATGTAACATGTAAATCAAATCAAAAGATTGGACAACTGGCTTGTATTGTAATAAAAAGGTTATGGTTTGGGGTAACTACATTATGAATCACGATTTGGGTTTATTGGATATGAAACTTAATACATGTAATGTTGGCTAGATCTTGACATATGTAAAAGGGCATGAAATTTGGTATAAATGTAAATTGTCTAGGATTAGGCATATATAAATTGGCATATGTAATTTGGCATGGATCTTGATAGATGTGTAAATCGGCATAAAATTAGCATACATGTAAAACGGCATGAATTGAACATATGTAAATTTGGTATGAATTGGGCATATGTAAAACTGACATGTAACCTAGAACTTGGGCATATCTTAATTATGAAAAATTTGGAATAGAAACATATATGATAATTTATGACTTGGAGAAAGTTTAATATGAACGCGCCTAAGTTGGGTTTTGGGTAGTTGGTTTGTATTGGACATCTAGAAGGCACGTAAACATGCTTATGAACTTGAAACATGAATTGGTTATGAATATGAATCATTAACTTGATAATAGGCATAAGTGAAAACATGAAACTTGACATGAAACTCGCCATGAAACTAGACACGAACTTGACATGAAACTTAAACATGGACATGACATTTAGAATGAACTAGAAAATGGCCAACTCGAGGTTGGGTTGAGTTTGCAGTGTAATTCTGCCCGGAACCGCCCGACAATTCCAGTTACTGCAAACAATAGGATCCGTTTTGTTAGTTATCTTTCCTGTAGCTTATCTTTTCATCATGCTTATGTTTACTTTCAGTTTATTCATGCCATGTTATCTTTACCTGTTTTTATGCTGAAAGTCACTAGGACTTACTCAGTCTTTATGACTGACCCATTTTGTTTTGCCTCTTTTTCTTCCGTCCCCCCCCCTCCCGGTTCGCAGGGTGGGAATACAGCTTAGTTCGGATCTTACCAAGCTCCAATGCTCTTTCATGTATGGCTTGGATTTCTCTTGCCTATGGTTTGCTTTGCTTTATTGGGGAATGATTTATAACTATGGTTTTATGCTTCTTTACTATTGCAAGACAGATTTCGATGTAATTGACTTAATAGCATTTTGATGTAAAAGGCTTTAGACCTTACTATATTTTAAAGCAATGAAATTTGGGTTTTCCTTCCGCTGTTTTATTTATGTTCTGTCTTGTAATATTTCTGTGTATGTTTACCTAGATAATACTCCACCAAAGCTAGTGCATTCCCTTTGTGAGTGACCCTAGCGGAGATGGGGTGTTACAATTTTCCATCAATTCCGGCCACCACAGGTCGCGAAACCTCCCCAACTTTTTACAGCAGCTTCTCCTCGATCCGATCTACAACTTTCGCTTTGGAACCCCTATTAATTCTTCACGGATCTAAAGAAATAAATTGTTTATGATCGAGGACTTATTTGCAAAATTGCATAATGGAAATGGGGTTTGGCTGGAAATTTCTGATGTATGGGTATATATAGATGAGGAAATAATATATTTTAAGTTGATGTGACGAACGATATTGACTAACCTTTTTTATTTCATACCTATCGCTATTTTAGACGTTGTTTATTTGCTGCTGCGCTCACATACAAATCCCGTTCGAGACGCGAATAGACGATATAGTATATCTTGACGATACGGTCCTAATGAAACTTGTTTCGTCGAATTCCGTGTCCGTTTGCCCAAACAGCGTTCGTACACGTCCCAATTGATCGTTTTATCTTGCATTTTATTTTGCCACGCTGACAGAATAACACCGTTTTGCGTGCAACTTGAAAATCTAGTAATAATTTACTATTACGGTCCCAACAAAATTTGTTTCGTCGAAAACAGAGGTCGTTTTATAACTGCCAATTTGAATTAAAATAAATTAATTTTAAAATAGTTCAATATAATAATAATAATAAAATATTGCCATTGGCCATACACGACCAGAATATCGTATACTACCACAATAAAATCCGGGTTGAATTCCAAACCAAATCGATATTTAAAATATTTAAAAACCCTCATTTTATATAAACACAACGCTATATATATAAAGGAAATTCCATAGCTTTTTTTTTCAGAATTTGATTTGGACATAAAATAAAATCTACACGACGAAAATTGGATTTTTCTCTGCCATTGGAAAGATATCGTCAAATCGGTCCCAACGTTTCTTATTTCAAGGAAAACCGACTTATTTTGAACCTGGTACGACCAACTGAAGTTCAAAACGCCAAATCGCGAACTGCCGCGTCGCTGCGGCTCGTTATTTAATTAAATTATAAACCATATCGCTCGACCGTCGTTAAATAAACGAAATCGTCGTTGTAAATTTAATGTAACCAATATTTGACCAATTTAAACTGCCCGATCACAATATATGGCAAATTCTATATTTTCCCAAATATTATGGAAATTATTTTATAATTTATTTAAATAATATATTCCAAATAAAATCGTTAAATAAATTATTTAAATTCAAACCAATATTTTAAATAATTAAAATATTCCAAATAAATAGGCAGAAAATACGGGTCGTTACAGAGTAAGAAGGTTTTATGAAACCTTATTTTGAATAAAATAGTGAAATGGAATTTGTATTGATATTGGAATGAAGTATCGGGTTTTGAGTTACAACTTGTGTCTATCTTAAGATATGAACGTTGTTGATCAAGGTCTGAGAGGTAATTAAAATACCCCAACTTGAGCAACTTCAGGATTATCGGAGGATGATATTAGTTGTAATGGTAAAAGAGGATAGTAAGGATTTATTATTTCATTAGAGAAATAGTAACGCAACTCATTTGTGAAAATTTGGCAAGTATGTATATAATGAGATTTCAAAGTAAAAACCGAAATAAAAGGAGATTGGATTGCGTGAATTATGATGATATTTTCGAGCTAGAAATGAAATGTAAAAGATGAGTTCTGTTCTACTAGAATAAACATGGATTATGGTTTTTAAGTAATAAATAAATGATATCTCGTAATGTTGTTTTCCGAGTAATAAGTTGAATTGATTTCCCAATATTATATAATAATGTGGCAGATGCTTTGTAAATGAATATAGACAACTGAATATGATATAGGATTTCATAAGTATTAAAATGAATTGGTTTAAAGAGAAAACTTATGTTAAATAAGAAGTGAGAAAACTATATTTATAATATCGAAATATTTAAGAGTTTGAATTTACATTTGTTTTAATTAAAAAGGCCAAGTGGTGTTGGATACTGAACCAGTGAACTAATTGGAATGTCATGATTGAAACACTGTTTATTTTTATAGTTAAATCACCGACTATCAAATCTGACCCATACGATTGTTGGTAAGGAAAGATCGGGATCGAACTTAGGTTCGAAAACCATTCCGACCAACAAATACGTGAAGATATCAGAAGACGATCGAGATGGAGCATTGAAGACCGTGGATCTTCATAAGAGGAAAGATTACTTATAATCTCTGGTTTAGCGGCCAGAGATAAACAGTGGTTCTATCGTGGTTGGAATCTACGGGCTGCAAGGACTTCTCGCTACTGATCTATAGGGTGATTCCTATATTGGATGCAGTAGGAGAGTACCTTCAGTTCATCCTGTTCCTAGATGACTTGTATGGACAAGTGTCTGACAGAGTATTTCCTGAAACCACGTACGTTGATTTTTACAAATATACCATGTGGTGGCAAAGGGGGGCACTTCTTTTATACCCAGAGTATATTTGTGGACGTCGATTAGTGACTTGACGAATCTGACGATGTGGCATTCAAAGTGAATGGTGACCAAATATCCCAAAAGGAGATTTAAACCTCAAGTCTCATCAACTAGGAAAAGGCAGAAATCGGGCAGGCAACATAGCTATGTGGGTCGCTCCCATTAGGGTGTATAATCACCTATCTAGAGAAAATCCTTTTTTGCTTCTTTAATCTACTTCGATGCTGTCTCTTTTTGGGAAACAGTGGTTTGAGCCCAACCGTTGGTGATATACATTCGATACACTCAAGTGAAATGAGTGGTCGGTCATGTGTGGGCCGAGTTGCAAGACGATCTTGTTGAACCCAATGTATTCGCCTCTAGAGATACACTAGCGGTAGGTGGTCCCATACCTTGTCATAGTCGAAATCCAATCTCCAATAAGCGCCCGTAGTTTTAATTGTATACTATATATGTGGAGCGTGAGATACAAGTGCTCTACTAGATTCTATTTAATTGTATTTAGACATTATTATAATATCATACAAGATATTGGTTTCAAAAATGTCTGGGTTATCGTAAGGTAAAAACCGTCCGTATTTATGTGTGGATTTGATCTTACAATTATCCTTTTCTTTTGAAAAGGTTTTGAACTTAAGAAAAATTAAGTTGTGTGATATCTTAATATTGTGCGAGTTTTTCTCACTCTGGTTCACCAGACTGACCAGGTGTTTTGTAAATGCTCGGGTTAGCCCGGGGTGTACAGGTTCAGGTTATCGAATGCTGTGAAGAGACGCGCTGGAAGAGTCCAAATGTATGATATTATATAGCTACTATTCCAATGTGTGTTGTATATAGGACAGATTTTTATAACTGTCCAGAGATGTTGATGTACTCTGATATTGTAAGTATTTTTAAAAGCTCTCAATAAAGTTTTATTTTTGTATTATATTTTGTTCCATTGCGATGTGAGACTCTGATCCTGTATTGTGTTGGTTCTTCTTCTTCTTCCATTCTAATATTTCTTTCTTTCTTATCTAACCCTCTAATTTTCTTTCTAATAACATTCCAGTGTTTTCGGTGTTTGGAAGGTCGGCATAAGTTACGGTAATGGTATCTATGTTGATTTCCTGGGCCGAAAATCCCTGGGTCGTTACAAACCTCGTGTCTTAGGCGGCCATTAGAATTAATTAAATTATATACTTGCCAATTATGTCAAGTTCCAATTTTTACATTTCAATTATCATATGCCCAATTATTGACTTTCATGCCAATTTACATACGCCCAATTATTGATTTACATGCCAATTTACATATGCCCAATTATTGATTTACATGCCAATTTATATATGCCCAATTATTGATTTACATGCCAATTTACCCAAACTTGCAATTATAATAATAATACCCCATATCCATCACAAATTATGCCCAATAATTCCACCAAACATGTTATGCCCATAAATTCACCCAAATAGGCAATACCCAATATTCCCCGTATTCCAAACGATCGTATTTCGCGATTTCAGCCTAGGTTCGAAGTTAACCCAGGTTCAATAAAAGAAAATAAATAGGGGGAGATAGAAGTTGCATAAAATAAGAACAGAGATAAAATAGGCATGAAAATAACATCACAGGCATGAAGGCTAAGACTTGATAAGAACATTATCATGAACATGAAAAATTGATGTATAACAAGATAAACTAATGATAATAGCATCATGATAATAAGAATAGAAGCAAAAGAACAACTTAGAATCAGGCATAGTCTCAATTTCATCTTACATGTCATGACTAGATTTAGGTGTTCAAATCTAAAAATAACTAAACTTACAGCGTTTGGATTAGAAAAGATAATTGAATCGCGTGTTCTTGTTGAAGAACTCTAACTTGATATTGATTAATCCTCTAGGTTGATGAAGAACCTTTTGATTTGATTTAGGTTTTAGTGGCGGCTAGGTTTAGAAGAGAGTTTGGCGGCATGGAGGCGCCATGAGAGTGAATAGTAGAATTAGGGTTTAGGTTTAGATGTGTATTTATAGGTGTGTTAGGCAAACCATGGCCTTTAGATTAGCATAGGAGTCATCAGAGCCATCTAAACCAAAGAGACATGTCACCCAGCTAACCATAGTGCGACACATAAGCCCTAAAACACAAAATTTCATCATAGACCATTCTAGGCTGACGGGGTCGATTCCAAACACCTTGAGTTGACCCAGCGGGTTTCAGATCGACCCATAAAATAGGTCGGTTTGGCGTTTTGCCTTCCTGCTTTTGCTGTTTTGAATTTTTTTTCTTGAATTTTAGGTTGATTTTTATTTTATTAATTTATATATATACATATATTTTCCTTATATGTATACAAACTTCCAAGGTCCATAACTTTCTCATACATTATCCATTTAATGCAAACTTTGGGTCCATCTTGACCAGAATTTTGAGATGAACGCAGTGGTATAGTCTGTTTTACTTAATTCTCACTTTTAAAATTAAGTATTCTTATAATTCGTCTATTAATATTCATAGAAAAATATGGGATGTTACACTCTCCCCTCCTTAAAGGATTTCGTCCTCGAAATCTCTAAGTTAAGAAGAATGCATCCTACCTTCCAACATCCATCTACTCAACCATCATTCACTAGCATCCATTGTGCTTAAAAAAAGATTTCTAATGCTATATGAACATATGTAAAAGTGTGCGTGTATATGTTCCTTATCTAATGCAAAATCAGGCGGTCTACTAATTCAGTTGACCTCCTTAATGCAAATTATGTTAGTGCCATAAGTCCAACTATGTATGCAATTATTCCTAATGTACTACATAACCTCTATATGAGTGCACAATCATTCATCCATATGCAACATTCATATGATAACACGTCCAATTTCAATCTCATCCATAACAAAACATATATATGCATATGCAATGTGAAAGTGACTTGAGCCGATCTAGTGCCTCAGGTGTGTGTAAATGCATCCACGAGCAACCATTAGCAACCATTTGCATCCACTTACATCCATCACATAACATGTCTCAAACACATGTTTACAATCAAAGGATATTCCTAGCTAAAGTTCGATGATATAATCAAGAGGACGTCCGAAACAATAGAACAAGTTTAAACAAAGCGGTAGAAAAAGGGGAAATTAATAACATACCCTCAAAGAGAAAAGGATACAACGTACGCATCTTAGCTTCTGTCTCCTTCTTCACTTCCCCATTGTACTTTGACTAGCTTGACTTCTTTGTTGCGTAACCTCTTGACCTCCGATCCAAGAATGCACGTAGGGGTTCGTCTAATCGTGGCATCTTGCTCCACTTCAACTTCCTCAAGTATGCTCGGCTCCACCACTTCCGCAGTGTCTTGTAAGCACTTCCTCAAATGTGATACGTGAAACACATTATGTACACCACTAAGCTTCTCGGGCAACTCTACTCTGTAGTCCATCTATCCAACTCTCTCTGTAATAGGAAACGGTCCTAAGAATCTTGGTGCTAGCTTCCCTACCGATCCAAAGCGAACAACATTCCTTAACATTGATACTTTGACAAAGACCATGTTTCCAAAACTGAACTCAAAGTCGGTCCTTCTCCTATCAGCATACGACTTTTGCCTATCTTGCGTGGTCTTCATATGTCTTCGAATTAGATCCACTTTCTCCGAAGTCTCTCTAATCATATCTGGCCCAAGTACTAGCTTATCTGTGGATTCCCACCAACAAGTTGGTGATCTACATGGCTGTCCGTACAAAGCTTCAAAAGGTGCCATGCAAATGCTAGACTAATAGTTGTTATTATACGCAAACTCTACTAGTGGAAGGTGGTCCTTCCATGTCCCGCCAAAGTCCAAAATACAAAGCCTCAAAATGTTTCTGGAATCCGATTCACCCTCTCGGTTTGGCCGTCCGCCTGAGGATGATACGCCGTGCTCAAGCATAATTGAGTCCTTATGGCTTCTTGCAAACTTTTCTAAAAGTCACTAGTAAAGATAGGATCATGATCGCTTAATATGCTAGAAGGTACCCCATGTAAATGAACTATCTCCCTAACATAAATAGGTGCTAACGGTGATGCAGTCCTCTTTCTCTTTACAGGAATGAAGTGAGCACTTTTCGTAAGTCTGTCCACTATCACCCAAATACTGTTATTGCCTCTTCTAGACCTAGGCAACCCATCTATAAAGTCCATTGAGATACTCTCCCATTTCCATTGCGGAACCTCTAGAGGATGAAGCAGTCCACCAGGATTTTTCTACTCAGCCTTGACTTGCTAACATACCAAGCGTTTAGAAACGAACTTAGCCATGTCCTTCTTCATTCCGGCCCAAAAGAAAACTCGCTTCATGTCTTTGTACATCTTGTCACCACCGGGATGTATGGTCATCTTAGAATGATGGGCTTCCTCAAGAACTGTCTTCCTCAAGTTCTCGTCTTGTGGTACACAAAGTCTCCCATCCCTATGTAACCAACCCTTGTCATCTAGGGTATACCTACCAAGATGGCTCAAAGACTCCCCTCCTATGAGCTTTTTTACTAGCTCAAGCAACTGTGGGTCATCTCGCTGGGCCTCTCCAATCCGTCCCAAAAGCGTAGGTCTCACCTCTAAGGATGCTAACAAACCGGTCACATAATCGAAAGAGGGTCTAAAGTCAAAGGCCGCTATGTAATCTAAGCTCTGCCTCTCCAAAACATAGGACTCAAAGTCAACTTCTTCCTACTCAAGGCGTTAGCTACAACGTTACCCTTGCCAGGGGTATATGTGATCTCAAAATCGTAGGATGCTAAGAACTTCATCCACCTTTGTTGTCTCAAGTTAAGATCTTTCTGCGAGAAAAGGTACTTCAACGATTTATGGTCAGTATACAATTCAAACTTCTCACCTAGAAGATAATGGCGCCAAGACTTAAGCGCAAAAACGATGGCAGCCAACTCTAGATCGTGGGTTGGGTAGTTTTTCTCATGTACTTTCAACTGTCTTCCACCATAAGCTACTACCTTCCGTTCTTGCATCAAGACAGTGCCTAGTCCCGTACCGCATGCATCCGTGTATACTGTAAACATTTTACTCCCGTTTGGCAATGTCAACACTGGGGCTGTTGTAAGAGCCCTTTTCAATCGTTGGAAAGCAATGTCACAATCAATGTCCCAAGCAAAGGCTAGATTCTTCTTCGTTAGTCTAGTAAGTATGGCTGATATCTTCGCAAAGTCCTTAATGAACTTCCTATAATAGCTCGCTAATCCAAGAATGCTTCGCACCTCTGTTGCATTCTTTGGGATCTTCCAATCTTGCACTGCAACTACTTTTACGGGGTCTACAGCTACCCCGTCTTTGGACACCACTTTCCCTAGAAACCTTACTCTTCTCTCCAAAAGTGACATTTGGAGAACTTCGCTTTAAGCTGGTGTGCTCGAAGGGTATCCATGACTGCCCTCAAATGCAAAGTATGTTCTTCCTCGTTCTTTGCGAAAATCAAGATGTCATCCACGAAGACTACCACAAACTTATTAAGGAACTCCCTAAACACCCTACTCATCAAGTCAACAAAATAGGCGGGTGCATTTGTCATACCGAAAGGCTTGACGAGCCATTCAAAGAAACCGTCAGGACTCCTAAAAGCAGTCTTGTCTATACTATCCTCAGCCACTCTTAGCTGATGAAAACCCGTAGCCAAATCTATTGTGAGAAAACGGACGCACCTATAAGCTGGTCAAGCAAATCATTTATTCGTGGAAGTGGGTGCCTATTTTTCTTAGTCAGCTTGTTTAACTCTCTATAATCCACACATAAGCGAAGTAAACCATCTGCCTTAATAGTGAATACTACTGGAGCACCCCATTTAGAAATACTTCGGCTAATAAACCCCTTCTCAAGCAACTCTTTAACTTGTTTACTAAGCTCCTTCCTTTTCCCAGGAGCCATGTGTCGTACGGGTAAAGCAACTGGTTTGGCATTATCAACCAAGTATGTGCGGAAATCTATTTCACGTTTTGGGGGTAAACCCTTCACCTCATTAAAGACATCAGGATACTCACGGACTATTAGAACAGATTACAAATTATCAACAGATACATCAAGAGATTCTAGGTAACTAAGCATGATAGAACCCTTAGGGTTACTCGAGATTTCGAGGGTATTACCGAGACGAGTCAAAAGTCTAACTACCCTCCTTTCACGATCGAGAATGGCACAATTTCTAGATAACCAATCCATCCCTAGAATCAACCCATAGCCCATGAAACCAAGAACATATGTATTACATCGAAACTCAACACTAAGTATAGATATTCCCAAATCCAAGGAAATCATAGATAAATGAGCCGAACCCTTAATCGGATTTGAGACAACAATGGGATCCTCCACCATACATGTACTAAGGTGCAGAGACTCTACAATACAAGTGGATATAAAAGAATACGATGTGCCAGAATCAAAAAGAGTGCGTACAAAGTGATCAGCAATAAAAACTAAACTTTCAAAGGAAATATTTCTACCTCTCTCTTGAGTTGGTGCCATGAGAGCATGAACTTTCCCTCCAGAAGGTCCTGCCCTTTGCCCTTTCTTCTTTAGGCAATCGTTAACCACATATCCTGTCTCACCACAATGGAAACGACCACCCATCTTCCTCTTCTTCTTTCTGCAGTCTTTAGCGATGTGGCCAATGATACCACAATAGTTACACTTCCTCTTGTCGCGTGGCTTGTTGTTCTTTCCACCCTTCTTGTTGTCCACCTTCTTATTTTGAGGTTCATCCTTCTTCACTTCTTTCTTCCCACCCTTGTCTTCTTCATGTAATAGCACCATGTCGAGCAATCTCTCAAAAGTTGTGCCCATTGGAATATGGGACATAGCTAGACCATGCAATGGTTCATTCAAGCCTCTAGCAAAACGTAAAGCTCTCTTGTGAGGTGTATCTACCAACTCCAACCCAAATCTTGCAAGCAAATTGAATTTGTTGACGTATTCCTTGACAGACATACTCCCTTGTTTGAGTGCTAGAAACTTCTCCATCTGTAGGCTTTGTTCAGCTGGCGAGAGGAACTTCATCTCAAACCTCCGCCTAAAGTCCACCCAAGTCTCAACTGGTTTCTCAGCACCAGTAAATTCCCACCAGTAAGAGGATTCTTCCTTCATTAGCCAAGCGGCTAATTGTATCTTCCTCCTATCATCCACTTCAAAGATAGCAAACAACTCTTCTGTTTCCTTGAGCCGGTTCCGTGCTTCAACAAATGTCTCAGTCCCTTTAAAGTTCTTTCCGCCCATAGCACGAAAGTCCTTTACAAATCTTAGCAAAAGCATCTACGCGAGGAGCGACAGCAGCTAGGTGAGGAGGAGGAGGAGGAACGTTGGCTAGGCCCGTGGCAGTGGCCCTAGCCTCTAGGTAGCGTCTGAACCAAGCGGGTATCAGAACACCCTCAGGTATCTCGGGTTCCCCAGACATGCTGAAAAGAAAAAGGAAATGATTCAAAACAAAGAAAAGAAGGATAGTGCATATGGCTTTGGGGAATATGCCTTTTTAAAATAACAATACTTTCCTTGAAAATGCTTCTTTAAATCATGGTTTTGAAAATATTTTCTTTAAAATATGCATTTGAAAATAGTTTTCAAAACCTTTTATCCGTTCTGGTAACCTTTAGCTCTGATACCACGTGTAACAACCCACCTCCATTAAGGTCACTCACAAAAGGAATCCATTAACTTTAGTGGGGGTCATAAGAGTATAGAAGAGATAAAATTACAAAACATACAAATTTAAGCAGCGGAAAACAATTAGAACTTTTATTCCATAGTAGCATAATAGGATAAATTTTCATAAGGGTTGTTTCATACATCAACACCAAAACATCAAAACCCATTACATCAAATATCTGTCTTGTTTCTCAAAAGAAGCATAATACAAAATAACATAACATAATTCCCCAATTAAGCAATAGCCAGCCATAGCAGTAAAGCAAAGAGTCCAAAGCAATACATCACAATCTTCAAGCTTGAAAAGAATCTGAACTAAGCGGTGGTATTACCTCCCTATGGACCTGGGGGGGGGGGGAGGAACGAAAGAAAGAAGGCGAAACAAAATCAGAGTCAGACATAAAGCCTGGTAAGTCCAGTGACTTTCAGCATGTAAACAAGTAAAGGTATCATGACATGAATAAACTGGATACAAGACATAACCATGATAATAAGCATCGCAAGGTAACGCAATAAGCATAAGATAAGACTAGAACATGATAAGGTATCGTACTAATTTCTAATTTCTCTGCACCACCTAACTAGTGTTCAACTAATGCCATTTGTTACAAAACAAGATAAGTGATCCCCATTTCCCACATGATAGTTTTGTAGGTACGTATCTCATGATGAGGGTCCCACCTCATATTGACAGTTTACCTGCCCCCACCGTACATATCCTAGTTGATCGACTCCTACTCATAACGTTCTGCATGTGTTTGTATCAACCCAGCCCCTACTTGTAGATACATGTGCTGATCCCACCATAGGGTGTATCATTTCCTAGGGTGGTAACCCGATACAGTTCTAAAGTGCACAACTTTATACCTACTTGGTACTCAGTGTCTAAATTTTCCCATGCCGGAATTATGTGCACGCCCGTAATCCATCGGAACCTGCACTGCCGTACCACCTGCCGCTATTTTGACCGCTTATAATTAGCTTAGTAATCGTGCCCCACCCTGCCTAGCTCAGGATCCCGTTGATACCTAATGTGGGTTACTGCTGAAAAGGGTTCCGCTACTAGGGTTTTCCTAGGGTCTATTCGTATACCCCCCATATTGGTTAAGTGTCATCAGTCAATCAATTCAAGTTTACTTAACCCACACATTCATCATGTTATATTGGTTAAGTGTTGCATGTTGACTTAACCCTACCATACTTAACATGTTTGTTTAGCATTAATTATTTATTAATGCATCAACCTCTCACATTGGACTTATTTGCGGTAGCTAGATTGTGCCGGGCGGTTCCGGGCAGTCTTACACCTCAAACCCATTCCAACCTCGGGTTCAAGCATTCAATGCGCTAACCTCTCACATTAGGCTTATTGTTTGCAGTTGCTGGATGTTCCGGGCGGTTCCGGGCAGTCTTACACCACACACTCATTCTAACCTCGTGTTAGGCATTATTACCCATCTAATCTTCGCCTTTGACCTCTCACATTAGATTGTTGTCGTTGCGGTTGCTGGATGTGCCAGGCGGTTCTAGGCAGCCTTACACCACAACTCAAATCTAACCTCGTGTCTTAGGTGGCCATTAGATTTAATTAAATTATATACTTGCCTATTATGTCAAGTTCCAATTTTTACATGCTTATTATCATATGCCCAATTATTGATTTACATGCCAATTTACATATGCCCAATTATTGATTTACATGCTAATTTACATATGCCCAAATATTGATTTACATGCCAATTTACATATGCCCAAATATAGATTTACATGCCAATTTACATATGCCCAATTATTGATTTACATGCCAACTTACATATGCCCAAATATTGATTTACATGCCAATTTATCCAAACTTTCAATAATAATAATAATACCCCATGTCCATCAAAAATTATGCCCAGTAATTCCACCAAACATGTTATGCCCATAAATTCACCCGAATAGGCAATACCCAATATTCCCCGTATTCCAAACGTTCGCATTTCGCGATTTTAGCCTAGGTTCGAAGTTAACTCAGGTTCAATAAAAGAAAATAAATAGGGGGAGACAGAAGTTGCATAAAATAAGAACAGAGAGAAAATAGGCATGAAAATATCGTCATAGGCATGAAGGCTAAGACTTGATAAGAACATCATCATGAACATGAAAAATTGATGTACAACAAGATAAACTGATGATAATAGCATCATGAGAATAAGAATAGAAGCAAAAAAACAACTTAGAATCATGCATAGTCTCAATTTCATCTTATTACATGTCAAGACTAGATTTAGGTGTTCAAATCTAAAAATAATTGAACTTACAACATTTGGATTAGAAAAGATAATTAAATCGCTTGTTGTTGTTGAAGAACTCTAACTTGATATTGATTAATCCTCTAGGTTGATGAAGATATTTTTGATTTGATTTAGGTTTTAGTGGCGGCTAGGTTTAGATGAGAGTTTGGCGGCATGGAGGCGCCATGAGAGTGAATAATAGAATTAGGATTTAGGTTTGGATATGTATTTATAGGTGTGTTAAGCAAACCATGGCCTTTGGATTAGCATAGGAGTCATCAGAGCCATCTAAACCAAAGAGACATGTCAACTTGCCAACCACAGTGTGACACATAAGCCCTAAAACACAAAATTTCATCACAGACCATTCTAAGCTGATGGGATCGATTCCAAACATCCTGAGTTGACCTTGGGGTCAACCCAGTGGGACTTGGGTCGACCCATAAAATAGGTCGGTTTGGCGTTTTGCCTTCTTGCTTCCGTTGTTTTGATTTTTTTTTTCTTGAATTTTAGGTTGATTTTTAAATTTACTAATTTATATATCTACATATATTTTCCTTATATGTATACAAAATTCCAAGGTCCATAACTTTCTTATACATTATCCGTTTAATGCAAATTTTGGGTCCATCTTGACTAGAATTTTGAGACGAACGCAATGGTATAGTCTGTTTTACTTAATTCTCACGCTTAAAATTAAGTATTCTTATAATTCGTCTATTAATATCTATAGAAAAATATGGGGTGTTACAAAATGTAAACAAAACATATATACAATTAATAACGCTTCAATCACTTTTAATAAGGATGACCCAGTCCCTGGCATAGTCGACCCAGGCCATAAATGGGTCGACTCCTTTATCGACCTACCTGGGTGATGGGTCGACCCAGTGAAATGAGCCAGACATTATTTTGTGTGTGGCACAAAAAGTTGGAAGGTCAAAATTTTACTTTTGATTTTCAGGGCCATGTGTATGGCTGATAATTGCTGATATGATCAATCCGGATTGACCCGAGGACATAATGGTTCAGATTGAAAACCTAATATATGATGGTTGAGGGTCTTCCACTCGAACTATAAATAAGCCTCCACCCCTCCCCTATTCCTTACAACTTTTCTCTTCTTTCCTATATTATGCCAAAATTCTTTCTAAAATAATGGAGTTTTGAAATAAAACACTTTTATACATTTATACATATAATTCTAGGAGGTTGTTTATATGCATATTTCGAAGAATAGTTTACATATATTCTGGAGTTTAGCCGAGGCCATATAGGAAGCAAATTGTTGGTGGGATTACTGTGATTATTTAGATTTCTGATAATTTAAAGAAAAATTTGTACCATAATAATTGTAGATTTTTCAGATTTGAATTATTTATAGTTTATTTTCACATCTGAATTATATACAATTTATTTTCATATTAAGTTTGTTTATAGTTTATTTACAGAGCCAGATTATTCCTATTTCTTTTCTGTCCACTTCTACATTTTCTATTCATATTTCTATGAATTGTTATGTTCTGGTTTCTTTTACCTTTTATATTTTCTAATTTTGTAGTTTATGTGGGTTATGGCTAAATATGCCTAATAGGCATACAAGTATGATTAAATTAGGCATAGATCTGTATGCCTAATACCCTAAGATGGATTATTATTCTGTTTCTTTTATTCTGCGCTTGGATTGGGGTAAATCTAATTGAATTGGAATAATCAAATTGTGGCAAAATTGGATGTATTCATAATTCGAATTGAAGGGTGATATCAAATCGGTCTATTTTCGGCGTCATATACATAGTTAGCACATTCGTCATAGTTAGCAGCTCCGTATCAAGGTCATCATCAATATCGTCACTATCATCAATATGGATATCGTCACTGTCATCAATATCGATATCATCAATAAGATACTCTTTAGGCTTGTCATCCAGTTATGGAACAAATTATGATGGAAATTGGACTGTAATCGGTATTTGCATAAATTGGACAACTAGAAAATCAAAATAAACATATATGGTTTATACGCAAATTATAATATGACACATAATGATTGAAATGACAGTGAGGCTTTAATATGAACATATTGACTTAAAAGAGTTAAATTACGAGCATATGGCTTTAATATGAACATATGGACATATTGACTTAAGTTACAAGCAAGTTGGCTTTAATATGAAAACATTGACTTAAGTTATGATCAAGTAGACTTTAATATGAACATATTAATTTACAAAGTGGGGGTAAATTACGAGCCTAAAATTCTATAATTTGTGGGCAATCAATACAAATGGGGATTTGGGATGAATATTATTTATTCGGTTGGACCCATTCCATGTAGCATAATTTTTTTATCATTTTTGGTCTGAAGTAGAAGGCAAGGGCACGCACCATGCTGTGTTGTGGTTGTAAGTTGGTCCAAATTGGGCTAGGTACAGGTGCGTTCCAGCGGGTCATTGTGTGTCCATTGGTCCGACTGGGGAAAATAAGCCATTGTGACACCTGTGAATAAGGTTATGTCTTTTGCTGACAGATTATGGCATGATAAACCCAAACCCATAATAGGCATAGATTATTCATAGTTTGGTTAACAACCGATCGTTGGGTAGTATAAGAAAATTTCTTCCTAAATTATTCCAAATTAGTAAAAGCGCAAAACAGTCATCATTATCAAATCTTATGAATAAGAACATTCAATCATTTATGTCATTTCTAGTTGTTGACTTTCAGGTGTACACAAACACTTATCCTCTTATGGCACTAGATCTACTATTTTATTTATTTTTCCTTTGCTTATCAATCATGTTAGTAATCACAATAGCTTACCAGATTTTTTGTCTGACCCATTTTTCCTTTCCTTTATCTCCCTCTAGGCTCTTAGGGAGGAAGCACAAAGTTGGATTATCGAGCTAATTCTAGCTTGGAGATCCTTGCTGAAGATGTATTGTTTTCTTCTTTTTCATTTCCACGATTTAGTTGTTTCTTTGGATATTTGGGGAATATTAATAATTATGTACTCTAACGTTATTTCTTTTTCTGCCTGAGATTTGAGACATGATATTCTGAGACAATTTGGATTTACTAGATTAAATGGTTGTATTATTTTAATGTAAATTGTTTTCTTCTTCTACCATAAATTTATTTGTTTATATCTTGTAGAATCTTAGTTTCTGTGATGTTTATGTCTTTATACCTTCAACGCTTCATATTTCTTAACGGAATTCAGATAACGTCAAAGGTGTAAGGTGTTACATTTGGTGTTAGAGCCTAAGGTTACCAGATTATTAAAAATTTGGTATTAGAGCCTAAGTTTACAAGACTAGTAAAAAAAATTATTGTATAAGAAAACCTAATTTTTCTAAAGCCAAAGGTTATTTTTGAAAATAAAATATATCTGCTCTAAGTTTGTTGCAACTTTCCTTTGATCCCTTCGAATTCTAAATTTCTGTCCATTCTTGTACGCAATATGTCTGGAGCCTCTAATCTTTCTGAGGGCGTTCCTATCTCCGGTTGGTTCCGTAGATACTTAAAGGCTATGCTACCTACCGAGGTACATGACCGTGCACATGTTCCAATACCCGATGAGGTGGTTCCTCCCATCCCACCTGCAGCCATGAATTTTTCTAATCTTTGGAAAGACTTCTCTAACTTGGATGGTAAGATTTTTATGGGTATCAAGGCGATTATGGAGGCGCGTGCTTGGATTAGAGAGATAGAGAGGATTTTTAAGGACTTGGAACTTGAGGATAGGATGAGCGTCTGGCAACTTAAGGAGGAAGCCTTATTTTGGTGGGAGACTGCAGAGGGTGAGATGAGGTATATGGACTAGGCTGCATTCAGAAAAAGGTTTAAAAGGAAGTTTCTATCATCTATTGAGGGAGGAATGCAATTGGAGCAGTTTTTGAATTTGAAGCCGGGAAATCTGTTAGTAAAGGAGTACATCAAATAGTTAAACCAATTGTCGAGATTTGTCAAGGATTTGGTTAACAAGGCTAACAAGAAGGTTGTTCGATTTGCGAGAGGGTTGAATCAAGCTCTCCAAGGCTTTGTGATGATTCACATTCCCATGGAAGCGACAAATGAGGCTCTGATTGAGATGATGTTGATGCATGAGGATAAAAGGGAGGAAGTCAAGGATTATAAGAGTGGAGCTTCCGAGTTTTCTAGTCCTAAAATGAAATGTTGGGATAAGAAGAAAAAGAAGAAACAAGTTGGGAATCCTCAAAAAGCGCTGATCAGGACTAGGATAGAGTGTCATGGGTGTGGGATAACAAGGAATCTGATTAAGGATTGTAAGAAGCTGAAGGGTAAATGTTTCCATTATGGGAAAATGGAGCATTTTAGTAGAGCATTTCCACAGAAGACTGGACAAAGGACTGATACTTCAATATCTCAGGTGCATGTATTGGAGGCAGATCCGACTAGTAATATCCCAGACAAAGGTAGGAAATTTTATGTAGAAGGTTTCATCTCTATCTCTTATTTTTTTATACGCTCTTTTTTCGATTCAGGAGCTTCTCATTCATTTGTTTCTAGTACTTTGGTTGACTATTTGCATAAAGAAATCTCACTAGTTACCGATCCTATAGTAGTTTTAAACATGATTGGTGGTTCGGCGCACTTATCTATGCTTTGTAAGGGTTTAAAATTTTCTATATTAGGTGTTGAGTTTGATTGTCATGCCTATGTTTTAGGGTTTGTGGGATACGAGGTGATCTTAGGGATGGACTGGTTAGCCATCTATTGATGGTTTGGCACACTTATCTCTAAGAAGCTTCTTTGAGTTTATTTCAGGAAGATCTTCAATTGGAGGTGGTCTTGGGAGGTTCGACGCTATGGAGTTGTGTTCGACATTTCAAACAGTGGAAACGACAAACTTAGGGTTTGAATTTGTGGGTTTTGTAGTTGATAAAGATTGAAATAATGGTGGATTCGGGTTTGGGAGGTTGCTTTGCTTCTGATCTTGAAAAGTGGTGGTGTTCAAACCACTATCATCAAACATGTTCGTGGGAACTCCCTATAGATAGCAGCTTCTCGCATTTTTAATAGTGAGGTCAGGTTTCAATTGAGGGTAATGATTGCGAAGAGGAGTAAGTGTGGAAGTCAATTAAGAGAATGATTTGAGTTTTCATGGAATAGAGATGGAGAAAGGTGGAAGTGAAGTAGTGTTAATGATGGAAAAGATTTACTGTGTTGAGCGAGAGTGGGAAGATGATTAGAATGGAGAGCGTAACTAAGGGGTATTAATTTTATTAATTATAGATATTAAGTTATTAATTAATTTGATTAATCAGTGACATATAAAATAAATTTCTAACTCATATAAGGTCCAATTTAAACATTGTCTGTTCCTTTGGACTTGTAAAACTTATCTACATTGTGGAATTGGATTAGATGTTGTTTGAGCTTGTTAGAATTTACGCTAAAATCAAATGCCAGTTTTGATTTAACTTTAAATCATATCGCTTTGTCGATAACCAAAAATCAATGTTAGTTAACTCCCACACAATCTATAGTACTATATTATCATGTCATATAATATAAATATCAATTGTTGAATCAATATTTATTTGTTTGATATGTTTGATTATTTGTTTTATTGATTGGAGATTTATTGCTTTGTTGGTGATTGTCGACATATATTATCTGTTATGTATACATAAGTAATCATTTTGTTGCAGGGAACAAAATAAAAGGAAAAGCGGAGTGTAAGTAGCAAATTAGGTTGTCACGAAATACTTCGAAATTTACACACTTGTGTGTGGTCGATAAAGAATTAATTGTTCCTTGGTTCATATTCATATGTTATCCTCATTCATCCTTTCGTTTGTATTTAATTTTTGCTTGCATTTATGTGCGTATATTCATTTATGTCCAAAATTTACTTATGTACATTTCCATATTGTTTATATTGTCGATGATTGAAGCAAATTAAATGTTTTGTTTAATATTAGCTTATTTTTCACAGAATCGATATTTGGATAAAATTGTCATTTTAGTTAATGATATTTATAAACTTATTTATTATTTGAGTTTATAATAATGAGATTCTATTATTTATTTTAGCAAGTGACAATTAAGCCTGATTTTGCATAAGTAACGAACTGAAAGTAGATTATTCATTTCAATCAATGATAATTGAACTTAATTATTTATTATAGTCATTGAAACTTTATTTTAATTGATTATTTTAAGTAATAATTAATTGAAGCTTAATAATCGATTTAGTGAATGATGATTTGGTTCTAATAACTTATTTTAACTATGATATTTGATTTGATTGGTCTGTTTTTACTAAGTGGCTTTTAAAGTGAAATTGAATTGAATTTTAAATGAACGAAAAACTAATTTAATTGATCAAGTAAAAAGGATTCAAGAATAAATTAACTAGTTTATAAAAAGGATTTAAAATCCAAATTAAGTTAATAGCTCTTTGTATGTGATCCATTTATTGATTATAAATAATCATAAATTTGATTAGCTATCTTATTGGATAATTAATGTTGTTTAGCAATTTATAAACATAATCTGCATCCGGTTTGTATCCCTTTGAGAATATTAAAAGACGGTTTTATAAATTGTCTTTCAGAATGATTAATATTTTTTTTAAATATATTAAAGTATATAAATTTTCTATTATCCTTTTGGATAAATACTATTGTTTAAATCTAACGATGGTTTTAAATAAGAATGTCCTTTTTAAATTGAAATGGTTTTGAAATTTAGTCTAAGTGTAGGGTGAGTTAGGTTTTATTGAAATTGATGTTTTAATTTAACATTGGTTTCAACTTTTCTTTTAAATACACTTAGAATAATAATTATCTCTTTAAAATTAGTATTTTAAAGAGTATTGTTAAAAATGTTTCCATTCAAATATCTAAATTGTGAAAACCTAACACGAGTTTTGAAGTTTAAATGTTTTCGATACAAATACGAGAAGAAATTTTCATAAACGATATCGCTTATATAAAAATATTCAGTTATACTTTTATCACTAGATGTCGAAGTATAACAACTTTCCCCGATCTTCAAGTTTGAAAGCATCGTCCGGACGATGCTTATGGCTAACACTACCTCAACTTGTCCGAATTTATATTTAACCAAGAGATAGTATAAGTTCAAGAATAATAAATAATGGTAAAGGAATGTGATTTAATTTCCATATAACATCATTTTGAATATTTCTGATACTTTATTAACAAATATTTGTTCAGCTTTCTTGAGTTGTATCATCCAATCAAAATGATCTGTTGCTCATTAAGCTTTGTTATCCTTTGTTGTAAATAACTAAATCCAGAAAGTGATGGACGTCTGGCTATGTAGGGTTTCTCACATTAGGGTAATTTCACACCTACTCTAGGGTTGTGTAACGACCCAAGGATTTTCGACCCTAAAAATCGACATAAAACACGATGTCAACCATTCAAGTATCGGAAATACCAGATCATTAATAAAAAGAAGTTAGAGGGTGAGAAATAGAAAGAAAATTAGAATAGAAGAAGAACACAACTGAATAGAATCAAAGTAATACGAATGTCACAACGGAATGAGTAAAATATATTATACTATAACTTTGGAAATACAAACTGGTAACTATATATACATACCATTATTGTAACACCCTGTAATCTTAACAACACTAAAAGAGGATAAGTAAAATAATAATTAATTTAATATTCAGAATTAAGGGAAATGGACTGCTCCATTGCGTCCGTCTCGAAATTCTAGTCAAAATAGACAGGTTGTTTGCGTAAAACGGACACCGTATGAAGAAGTTATGTAGGTTTGATGTTTGTATACGCGAAAAAGAGTTATATTTATATAGGGTCCAGGCATTCAAATTTCAGTTCAAAATTCGAAAATCCCGTGGGCGGTAAAATTCCCGCCCCATGGGTGTCGACCCCTTAGTAGGGGGATCAACCCCATAGTAGAGGCGTCGACTCCTTAAGGGGGGTTGACCCCGGGGTCGACCCCATAAAGGGGGAGGGGTCGAACCTCCTAGGGCTGAGGTGGCAGTCGGTTTCTGGAGGCTGGAAGCTATATATAATGGTCCATTTCTCTTGTTTTCTTCACTGGAAATCAGTGGAGGCCAATCGCTGCCAGTGTCTGAACTGAACTTAATTCTTTATCTTCTACAACAATCATCTAAGGCTAATCAGTTAGAGATTCAAGTGTAGATCTGCATCTCAACAAGCTTCTCTTTTAGTTCTATCTTCTTATCCAAACACTTTGAATTCTAGGTTACTTTCAAATTTAAATGATTAAAAGTAAAACGTGATAGTAATGTGATTTGGATCTGTCTTAAATCATGGATTTATGTTATTCTTGGATCTCAAAATTTATCATGCTAGATCTATTTTTATAGATCTAATTCACTTGTGGTTAATTTATCATGTCACCTTTGTGGATCTGAACCTTTATCTAGGTTTGTGGTTAATTTAGATCTATCATTACTTGGACAGTTAAATCCTTGTTTAAATCTGGATCATCTTGTTGTGGTTAATTAAGATCTGTCAATAATTGGACATAGGAATTCTTATTTAGATCTTTTCATGCTTCTCATGACAACCTTATTATGTTAGATCTAGTTTAATTATCACAAGTTCATAGATCTACTCTTATATGTCCACCTTATCATCATGCCAGTATATATATATATATATATATATATATATATATATATATATATGCCAGTTATGTTAGAATAATCACTATGGTCATCTTCCCGTCACCTTTCCCTTTTTATTGTTTATGGCCGGGCTACTTTCTAGCCTAGGCATGCTGCTAAATATATGCAAATGCGTTAGATAAGGAACGAGGGAAAACATTGAAATTGGCATAATTTGAATGATGAATTTGAATTTGGACATATAATTCACTATGAATATAATTGGGTAAATGGGCCTGAACATCTATAAATACATAAGTATAATTAGTTGGTTAATAATTAAAATGCCTAGGATTACAGTAATTAGAAACTATAACTGCACTTATGACATGAGGATAGATTGCATTTGCGGTGGAAGTCTGCCCGGACTCGACTGGCATATCCAGCAACCGCAAACGTTGAATCCAATTTGAGGGGGGTCTAAGTGCACAAATACGAGATGGGCTAAGACACGAGGTTAGGCCCAACTTATGCAAGAAATCTGCACGGAACCGACCGACATATCCAGCATCCACAAGCCGTAGGCCTAATGTGAGAGGTCTATCCCATTATAAACCGTAAATGGACATGGTAAAGAATTGAAATACTTAACCTAGTTGAATCCATAGGGATTGGGTGAACATTAGCATGAATAGGGGTTAAGTAAACTTGGTTGAACAATAGGTGGGTTAAGTTAAGTATATCTGAGATGGGTGGGTAATATTTAATATAGGCCCACAAAACTTAACCAATTGGGGGTCATGTATTAAAGACACCTATGGGTAAGCAGAACCGGTGGAAAGATTGGGGTTATATAATTAAAGACACCTTTAGGGTAAATATAACCTGCGGAAAACCTAGTGGGGGATACAAGACAAAGGGGAAAGCTTGTATCATATTGTGCTGGACCCGTTTTAGTCAGTAACTCGGAGTTGGTATCAAACATATTACTCCGAACTAGGTGGGAGAAGGGGCACGCTTACTGAACTGATTATAAGAGATCCAAACATGGAGGACGGTGTGGACGGCGCAAACCTACCAGGTTATGTGCGTGCAAGGGCCGGGCAGAGGGGGATAAGATGACCGTGACACTTGTAGATATGGGGCTGTGTATATCAGTGAAGGGTTGCCACTTTAGGACGTGATACATCCTACAGTAGGGCTGGCACAGAGTATCTACATGGATTAGGGAGTCGATCCATTAGGGTAGCAGTTAGGGTACATCTGGACATATGCCTATGTCTACCATCTTAGAGTGGACAGGATCACTTCATTCTGGTTATTCTAGTAATAGTGCAGAGTAATCTTTAGAGAAACATACACACCCTATCCTGTTTACCTTGTCATACCTGCTCTTTTTTGTAGTTATCTCTCTCTTATCCACTTTATATGTCTGTCATGCTACTTTTATTTATTTACTTGCTAAAAGTAACTGGACTCGCCAGACATTATGTCTGACCCTTTTTTGTTTCCTCTTCTTTCTTCCGTTTTCGCCCAGGTCTCAGTGCGGGAACATTCAGGATTGACAGTGATTCTGCTTACTTTTGTTAGAGCTGCTTTGATGTATGGCTCAAGCTCCTATCCTTGATGCTATGCCTATATTTTGTTTTGGGGAATTTTATTTCTTTCATGTACTCTGATGTTCTAAAGTACAAGACAATAGTTTTCAATGATGTAATGGTTTAGGTTTATTTCAGACATGTGCTGTTTTTGAACCACGATGCTTTATTATAAACAAAGTTTTAATTCCGCTATTATTTTATGTCTATCTTGTATTGTTTCTGTTTCTGTTTACCTACAAAACTTCACGAAACTTAATGCATTTCCTTTATGAGTGACATTAACGGACGTGGGGTGTCACACTTGGTTTTAGAGCTGAAGGTTACCAGATTAGATAAAAGTTTTTGAAAATTGTTTTCAAAATGGGTTTAAAAGAAAGCATTTTCAAAAAGAGAAGTCTGTTTTGAAAAATATTCCCCTAAATCCATATGAAATATCCTTCAGTCCTTTGTCAAAATCTCTATCTTTTTCTTTTCCTTCATGTCTGGGGAACCTAAAATTCCAGAGGGAGTTATGATACCAGGCTGGTTTCATAGATATCTAGAGGTCACGACGCCTACCGAAGGCCAAGGAAACGTTCCTCCCCCAACTGCACCCGTTATTCCTCCTACGTGTGCAGACAACTTATCTAAGATCTGCAAAGATATCCATGCTATGGGAGGGAAGCCATTCCATGGAACAAGCCATTCCATGGAACCGAGACAATCGTAGAGGCAAGGAATTGGCTCAAGGAGACCAAGGACTTGTTTGTTATCTTTGAAGTAGAGGATCGAAGGAAGATTCAGTTAGCTGCTTGGCTACTGAAAGATGAAGCTTCGTTTTGGTGGGAGGTGACCCAAGCAGGTCATCCAGTGGAAACTTAGGATTACTTTAGACAGAGGTTTGAAATGAAGTTTCTTTCCCAAGCTGAGAAAAACATGCAAATGGAGAGGTTCTTAGCACTCAAACAAGGAAACTTTACTTTTAAAGAGTATGTGAACAAATTCAACTAGCTGGCAAGATTTGGACTGGAATTGGTGGATACTCCGCATAAGAAAGCTTTGCAGTTTGCTAAAGGGCTGAATGAACCCCTTCATGGGTTAGCTATGTCTCATATTCCAATGGGGACAACTTTTGAAAGGCTTGTTGATATGGCCTTGATGTATGAGGAAGAGAAAGGAGAAAAGAACGAGGTTAAAGCTAAGGAAACAACGCAAAACAAGAAGATATGGCCCAAGAAATGACAACAACAACAATAGAATAAGGGAGGGAAGAATGACAAGGCTAAGGATAAGAGGAAGTGTCGCAGTTGTGGATGTGAGGGTCACTTGGCGAAAGAATGCGAAAAAATGAAGAATTCTTGCTTCAATTGTGGAGAGGTCGGACACTTTGCTAAGGAGTGCCCGAAGAAACAGGGACAAGGTCAAAGGGAAGGAACTTCTGTAGGGCAGGTGCATGCTCTCGCGATCAGTGCTCCTGATAGAGGTAGAAAATTTTCTATGGAGGGTATAATTTCTCTTTCAAATCACCCAATTCGAACACTTTTTTATTCTGGCGCTTCACATTCATTTATATCTAGTTCTGTGGTTAAATCTCTGCACTTAATTACTAGTATGGTAGTGGATCCCGTAGTTGTCTCAAATTCCATTGGTGGTTCGGCTCATTTATCTATGATTTGTTGGGTTTGAGAATATCTGTGTTAAGCGTCGAGTTTGAATGCGACGCATATGTGCTCGGTTTTATGGGCTACGGTTTGATTCTAGGGATGGATTGGCTAACCATGTATGGCGCCATTCTAGATTGTGAGAGGAGGGTCGTTAGACTTCTGACTTGCCATGGGAGGACCCTCGAGATTTCTTGCGACCCCCAAGGGTATGTTATGCTTAGTTTCCTAGAGTCTCTTGATGCACCTATCGATGATTTGCAATCTGTTCCAGTAGTCCGAATTATTCTGATGATTTTGATGAGGTACGGGTTTACCTCCGAGGCACGAGATTGATTTTCATATATATCTGGTGCACAATGCAAAGCCGTTGCATTACTAGTGCGCTATATGGCTCCGAGGGAAAGGAGGGAGTTGAGTAAACAAGTAGGGGAGCTACTTGAAAAAGGGTTTATAAGAAAAAGCATATCTGAATGGGGTGCTACAGTTGCATTCGCGACTAAGGAAGATGGTTCGCTTCGTTTGTGTGTAGACTATAGGGAGTTGAATAAACTCACCAAGAAGAACAGACACCCACTTCCGAGGATAGATAACTTGTTTGACCAGCTTGTTGGTGCCTCGGTATTCTCTCAGTTAGACTTGGCCACGGGGTTTCATCATTTGAGGGTGGCTGAGGACAATATAGACAAGACTGCTTTTAGGACTCCGGATGGTTTCTTCGAATGGCTAGTTATGCTTTTTGGGCTAACGAATGCACCCGCTTATTTTGTCGATCTGATGAGTAGGGTTTTCAGGAGTTTCTAAATAAATTTGTCGTAGTTTTGTTGACAATATTTTAATCTTCTCCAAAAAAGAAGAAGAGCATGCCCAACATTTGCGATAAGTTTTGAAGACTCTCCGTGAGCATCAGCTTAAGGCAAAGTTCTCCAAATGCCATTTTTGGAGAAAAGAAGTGAGATTCTTAGGGCATGTGGTCTCCAAAGAAGGGATAGCTGTGGATCCCACGAAGGTTGTTGCAGTGCAAGATTGGCATATTTCGAAAAATGCAATAGAAGTGAGTATCTTTCTTGGATTGGCAGGTTATTATAGGAAGTTCATTAAGGACTTCGCAAAGATATTAGCCCCTTTCACCAGGATGACAAAGAAAAACTTGGCATTTTCATGGGATATAGATTATGATGTTGCTTTCTGAAGTTTGAAGAGGGCTCTGACAACAACCCAGTCTTGACTTTGGCCGATGGGAACAATGTGTTTACGGTTTACACTGATGCATGTGGTACAAGGCTTGGTGCGGTTTTGATGCAAGAAGCAAAGGTAGTGTGCTATAAGGGTAGACAGCTGAGAGTTCATAAGAAGAACTACCCCACCCATGATTTAGAGCTAGCTACCATAGTATTCGCGCTAAAGATATGGCGTCATTATTTACTTGGAGAGAAGTTCTAGTTATACACTAATCATATATCTCTTAAGTATCTGTTCTTGCAGAAGGATCTCAATTTAAGGCAACAAAGGTGGATGGAGTTCTTAGCTTCTTATGATTTTGAAATCGCTTATGCCTCTGGAAAGGGTAATGTGGTGGCTGACGCACTAAGTAGTCAGAGGATGGCCTTAAGTCCTCTGTTTGTAGAGAGGAAAAGCTTGAAGTTCATGTAATCTTTTGACTTTAGACCCTCCATCGATATTTTGCTTGATTTGTTTGCATTGCTGGAAATACGACCAACTCATATGGATCAGATAGAAGCTTCGCAGCAAGGTGACCCACAGATTTTAGACATCATGGATAAGCTCAGAAAAGGGGAGACTTCTAGTCACCTCGGTAGATATTCCATAGATGAAATGAGGTGGTTGCGACGAGATGGAAGGCATTGTGTTCCTCAAACGGGAAGCTTGATAAAGGCAGTCCTAGAAGAATCCCACCATTCTAAGATGACTATTCATCCAGGCGGTGGTAAGATGTACTGGGACATGAATAGGGTTTTCTTTTCGGCTGGGATGAAGAAAGATGTGGCAGAGTTTGTTTCTCAATGTTTAGTTTGCCAGCAAGTTAAAGCTGAGCAAAATAAGCCTGGTGGTTTACTTCATCCTTTGGAGGTTCCATAGTGGAAATGGGAGAGTGTCTTCATGGACTTCATAGATGGTTTGCCTAGATAAAAAAAAGGCAATACCAATATTTGGGTAGTAGTGGATAGACTAATTAAGAGCGCTCATTTCATTTCATTTAAGAGTAAGAGGACGACATCATGGTTGGCATCAATTTATGTTCGTAAGATAGTCCGTCTTCATGGAGTACCTTCCAGCATCGTAAGCGATCGTGACCCCATCTTTACTAGTGAATTTTGGAGGAGCTTGCAAGAAGTATTAGATACACAGTTGTGTTTGAGCACCACTTATCATCCTCAGACCGATGGACATACAGAGTGGGTGAACAGAGTTCTTGAGGGTCTTTTAAGGCTGTGTATTCTAGACTTCAGAGGGACATGGGAAGAGCATCTTCCTTTAGTAGAGTTTCCCTATAACAACAGTTATCAAGCTAGCATTGGCATGATACCCTTCAAAGCATTGTACGGATGACTCTGTAGATCACCGACTTGTTGGTGGGAATCTACAGAAAGATTATTACTTGGACCTGATATGGTTAGAAAAATGTCCTAGAAAATTGATCTTATTCGACGACGAATGAAGACAGCTAAAGATAGGCAGAAATCCTATGCAGACAAGAGAAGGACTGACATCGAATTTGAAGTGGGAGACTTAGTTTTTATTAAAGTATTACCTCTGGGGAATGTGGTTCGCTTCGGATATGTAGGGAAGTTGGCACCCAGATTTGTGGAACCATTTCCCATAACTGAGAGGATTGGCCAAATGGCTTATAGATTAAAGCTCCTAGAAAATCTATCCGGCGTTCATGATGTTTTCCACATTTCTCATCTACGGAAGTGCTTGCATGACACTGCGGAAGTTATTGAGCCAAGTATATTAGAGGAGGTAGAATTGGAATGGGAGACGACAGTCAGACGAGTCCCTACCCGTATTCTTGGATCAGAATTTAAGAAGCTACGCAATAAAGAAATCAAGTTGATAAAAGTTCAATGGGGAGACAACCCAGAGGATGCAACTTGGGAGATCGAAGAAAAGATTCGTGCTTCATACCCTTTCCTTTTCGAGGGTATGTTCTTAACTTCTTTTCCAAAGTTTTATCTATGCTTGTTTCTGTCATTTGAGTATGTCCTATCAATAGTATTTTCGACCTTTAGATAGGAATCCTATGGATGTAAACATGTGTTTGAGATATGTTATGTTTGATGGATGCAAGTGGATGTAAGTGGTTGCCTGTGGATGCATATATACACACGTTAGGCACTAGATCGGCTCAATCACTCTCATACTGCATATGGATGTGTGTGCATTTTTCTTTGCTTTTAATGGGTGAAAATAGATGTATTATCATATGGATGTTGCATTTGAACGAATGATTGTGCACACATATAGAACTTACATGTTACAATAGGAATATTTGCATACATATTGGATTCATGGCACTAACATACATTGCATTGAGGATGTCGACTGAATCAGTAGACTGCCTAATCTTTGCATTAGTATCGGGACATATACACACACCTTTGCATATGTTCATATAAGAATTAGAATTCTTTAAGGACAATGGATGCCTCTGATTGATGGATGAGTAGATGGGTGATGGATGGTAGGATATACATTCTTCTCAACTTAGAGATTTCAGGGACGAAATCCTTGAAGTAGGGGGAATGTAACACCCCGTAATTTTAACAACACTAAAATAGGATAAATCAAATAATAATTAATTTAATATTCAGAATTAATGGAAACGGACTGCTCCATTGCGTCCGTCCCAAAATTCTGGTCAATTATTTGGTTTGCGTAAAACGGACACCTGTATGAAGAAGTTATGTAGGTTTGAAGTTTGTATACGTGTAACACCCCGTAATTCTATAACACTAAGATTCACAAATCAAGGTATAATTAATCCAAAATGGAGGAATTAAGGGAAACGGGCTGGGCCATTGCGTTCGTCTCGGAATTCTGCTTGGAAACGAGTCCGAGTTTGCGAGAATCGGAGTCCGTATGAGGGAGATATGACCCTCCGAAGTTTCAGGAATTTTCAGGACCGAAAACAACTCGAAATTCGAATTCAAAATTCGAATTCAAACCCAGAAGCGGGCTGTGCAGGAAAATTCCCGCCCAGGACCCAGGTCGACTGGGGAGTCGACTGGGTAGTCGACCCCCCCTGACCAGGTCGACTGCCCAGTCGACATGGGTGTCGACCTGGGTGCAAAAACCCACTTTTGGGTCTGGGTGCATTCAGATGTACCTGGTCTCGTTTTCTGCCTAGATTCGTCCATCTAATCCTATATAAACAGCCCCTAGTCTCCTTCACTATTCACAATTCTTCTCTAACCTTATGCTGCAAAGATTCTTGGTGGACATGGCTTCTTCTCCTCCTCTAAATTAAATAATAAATAAAATAATATGTAAAATAAATCAAGACGAGGAAATGCTGCTCAAGACTTTCAAGAGGAGATTCAAAACAAGCTAGGATTCAAGTGAAGATTCAAACGACTTCAACGACTGTTTTTCTACGAATCTAATATAATATCTGTAAGTCGGTTACTTTTTAGATTTGAACGTTTTCTCTATCCGTGACATGAAATTAAAGGAATAAAAGAATATGCCAAATCTTTCTGTTTGAATCAGTGCTTATATCCTTGGACCTAATTAAGAACTGTTATGATTCGATGACCAATAAGACTGTGACTATGAAACTATGGACCTTAAAACCATATGCCGCTTTGACTATGAACATTGCCTATGAACATTTCCTATGACTGTGACTCATGATTGTGAGAATTATTTTCCTTTGACTATGAACATCGCCTATGACTGTGATTCATTAACTATGAGGATTTATTGCATATGACTATGTATATAGGGTTATTATTTATGCCCATGACACTGTAGTTACAAAACCATGTTGTACCCCAAACTGGCATTATATTGGATCAAGGCTTGACTTTCTATTTCTAGTTATCCTTGGATCTTGATCTTGGGAATTTACCTATTAAGTTAGGTCTACCCATGTTCTTGAACCTACACTATTCAACCCTTTTCATGTCGTAATATTACTAGATTTATATGCCTGTGAATTATCATCTTATGCCAGTTGTTATGTCTATTCTTTCATGGCATTTTGGTTCATTCCCTTTTATCCACGAATCTAGATTTATTTATAATCTAGGTTGAATCACGATTTTACGAACGATGGGAATACGTTTTGGGAAAAAACATGAAATTGACTAAACTTGGAAATTGGCATAATTTGGGAACATGCATTATAACATGGCTATTAAGATGAAAATTAGAATAACAAGTCTAGTTTTGACATGAACTGAAATTAGAATATTAAATCAGAATTGGGTGGCTAAATTAAGCATGATAAGTATATTAGCATATTTGTGAATAATTTACATACATTGGGCGTAAATGGTAAATGGTTAAATGGGCCACAAAGTAGGTAGTTGGTATGCAAATTAAGTTTTGGGCATAAACGGTGAATTAGAATATGAAATCTAGTTTGGCATAAACTGTAGACTAGAATATAAAATCTAGTTTTTGGCATGAACTGTAAATGAGGATGTTGGATCTAAATTGCTATAAACTGTATGATAGGCAAATCAAAATTTGGGCCTAGAATATAAGTCCATTAGTGGGCATGGCAAATGTATATGGTATAGGCCAAATTTATTTAAAAAGGGAAAATGGACTTTGGGGATAAATTGTTAACAATTTATATATACAAAAGAAAGGTTTATTAATGACATCTCTTTTAATAATACATACACCAGAAAGTTCTTGGGTGACAGAGGGGATAGTTTCTAGGCTTGGGTTTGGAAAATACAAGTTTCCTGCTCTCCCTGGCTATCCCTAACTGATCTGATGGACGGGGTGGTTACTTTCAAAACCTGATTTGAAAATAAATCCAAAACCCTTTGAACTTAGAAAACACGAAGATGCCTAACCCGAGGTTAGACTGAGTTGCGATGTAAACCTGCCTGGAACTAACCGGCACATCCAGTAATCGCAACAATATCTGTCTAATGTGAGTGGTCGCGGCTTTAATTTATTTAGTTAAAGCTAGAACTAGAATGGTAGGGTTAAGTTAACTAAGACACTTAACCAATTCAACATGATAACCAAACCGATGGGCGGGGTTAGGTTCATACAGACACTTAACACAGTTAAGCTAGAATGGGAGGGTTAAGTCCATAGGAACACTTAACCAATTTAACACAGTTAAGCTAGAATGGGAGGGTTAAGTCCATAGGGACACTTAACCAAACTTAACATCGTAACAAGACAAGATTTATAGGGATTAAGTAACTAAGAAAACACTTATCCAAATTAACATGTTAACTAGACTAGAAGGTGGGGTTAAGTAAATACACTTAGCCAAATTAACATGTTAACTAGACTAGAGGTTGGGGTTAAGTAAAATTTAATACACTTAGCCAATTTGATATGTTAGCTGGACTAGACTGTAGGGTTAAGTAAACTTGAACACTTAACCATCAGATTGTGAATAGGGTTAAGTCTAAAACATGACGGGATAATACTTAACCATTAATAACATGTTAGTTAAAACAGATGGGCAAGGTTAAGTTAAAAGGAACACTTAACCAATACAGGATGAATGGGTAGGGTTAAGTAATAATAAATACTTAACCAACATAACTTGGTTTGTGGTAGGGTTAAGTCAACATGAATAACTGATAACACTTAACCAGTTTAACAGGATAAATGAAGAGGGTTAAGTTAGTTTGAATTGACTAATGACACTTAACCAATCCAAATTGACGAGAAAGAGAACTAAGTAGTAAACCTTAGTTAAAAGGAGCTAAGTAGTAAACCTTAGTTAAGAAAACAACGATTCTGGAAACTAAGTGGTAAACCTTAGTTAGCAAAACTAAGTAGTAATTCTTAGTATAACACGGGAAGGAGCGAACGTCCGTCTGATTAAAAAGAAGGCTCCAACGAATTGGGTTACGAAGCCCAAGGCTTCGAGGGGACGTGAGGGTACTCTTGGTATCCCTCTGTGAGGTGGCAGATGATCCTCCTGGGCTCACAGAGGTTAAGGTCTGCAGTAGAAGAACCAAGGGTATGTCTTGGTTGCAATACAAGGCAACCTAAAGACTAGGATGGATCAACGTGATTCGGCGAGACCAGTAGCCCTGTGATAGCAACTCGTCGTCTACCTACCATCTTTAGTCAATCGTTGTACGTATGCGGAAAGGCAGAGAACTCCCAACAGACCATATACTCGCTATCTAGTTATGGGTGAGGCTGGCCAATAGGAAAGTAGGGCATAGGGTGGCAAAAGTACAGTTCTCGCGCTTGATTTGCTTGGATTGCCTTTCATTAGTTGAGGGAGGGGTCATGTGGGACCATAACCACTGGTAGAAAAACAGACCTTAGCATCTGCACTGGCAGATATCTGAAAAGCTCCCGACCGAGTTCCGTGTTTCAAGAGTAGCCCTACCACGGGACTCGGGTCGCACATTTCAGGACATGTGCATCTAGACAGAGATAAACGATTCGCGACACATACGTGGGGAAAGTCTAGGAACATATACCACTCTAGGTAGTGTGTCCTAGACTAGGGGCATCGTTCGACAGGTAGCGTAATCCCTAGTGAACCTAGGTGGCATAAACCCTGAATCTGTAAAGCATTAGACAAGTCGCGTAAACCCTAGTTGAATCTAGGAAGCACTCAATAGAAAACCCTAGATTAGATCTAGGTGATAGATAATAAATGTATGCCAGAAGGCAACCGAAATTACCGGGATTGGGATCACGTTACTAGCTGGGACACTAGTCAGGAGGTGCAGAGATATAGAAACCGGTATAACAAGGAAATAGCGAAGCGGCGAAAGTATTAGAGCATATCCAGTTTATTTTGTCTTAGCATATCATATGTTAATCTTATCTAATCTTGCTGACCCTATCATCATGGTGTTATCTTGTATTCAGTTAATTCATGTCGTTTTGTTTTTCCATGTTCACATGCTAGAAGTAACTGAACTTACTCAGGCTTTACGTCTGACTCTGTTTTTCTTTCGTCTTCTTTTCTTCCATCCCCCCCCCCCCCAGGTAGTAAAGGAGGGAATAGTATAGCTCAGGTTAAGTTGGACTGTCACTCTTTCCCAGCTTGAAGATTTGTCAAAGTTTTGCTTGGGTTCTCTTTCCAGATGCTATGGCTGGCTCTTGCTACATTGGGGAATATAAATGTTGTTTTATGCTTCTTTATTTTGCAAGACAGATGATACTCTGATATTGTAAAAAAATCATTGTACAAACTATTTTATCAATAAAGCAAAGTTTAATTTTCCGCTGTTTTAATTTTTGTCTGTCTTGTAATTCATCTGCATCTTTTACCTTAAAATGCTCCACAGAACTTAATGCATTCCCTTTGTGAGTGACACTAACGGATGTGGGGTGTTACACGTGGTATCAGAGCTGAAGGTTACCAGATCAGATAAAGGATTTGAAAAATTATTTTCAAAACGGTTTTAAAAGAAGCATTTTCAAGAGAAAAGATTTGTTTAAAAGGCATATTCCCCAAAGCCATATGCACTATCTTCTATTCCTCTGTTTGAATTCTTGTCTCCTTCTTTCTTGAGTCTCTGGGGCTCTTGGCTTTCTGGGTGGTAACCTCATCGATGGGCGAAGTAGTGCCTGGCTTCCATCCATAGCCGTAGTTGCTTCACCTACGGCCAGTTTTCTTTCAAGCTTATAGGGTTTTCTGTACGATGGAAGCAGCTTTCGAGAGATTTGTCAACATGGCTACACACGGAAGAGGATGAGGAATTCATGGATGTAGATTTAGCTTACAAAGGAGGAAGGAATTATAAAACCTAAGACAAGAGGAAGTATCTTTACTATGGTGTAATAGGGCATGTAATTAAGGGCAAAGGACAAGATTTTCAGAAAGGCAAGTACCTACTTTCGCCACCAAGCGTACCTAGGAGAAAGGTAGTAAAGTTCTGTTGGAAGAGTCTAGTTTTGCTGTTCGTACTCTTTCCTTTGGTTTTAGCGCTTCACATTTGTTCATATCCACTTCCATAGTTGAGTCTCTGCACCATAGTACTTGTATAGTAGAAAGATCCCACTAGAGTCTCGAATCCAATTGGTGGTCCGACCAGTTTATTTTTGGTTAGTAGAGATTTGAGAATAACTATCGAGTTTGCTTATATCATCCCACGTAGATCGTCTAAATTCGGAGGAGATATTCCTTGGGTGCTTGTCTGATATTGGTTTAGGCCTTTGGGGCTTGTACTTGAGAATGTCGAGTTCGACTAGGATGGTTTGTGTGAGAGATGAATAGTTGTGGCAGGCACTCTAAAAAGCACGTAGTGACCTTTCGACCCTTATAGTTATGGCATGGTGGATAAGAGGGAGGCCTCTAATCATCTTAGTACATACACTTGGTACCGTGATTGACATCTGTTTATTTTGGAAATGGAGATCGGAAACTTCATAATCATGAAGTTAAATTAGTTAAGATACAGTGGAGTAAAGCTCAAGAAGGCTAGATACTAGCATCATACCCTTTTCCTGAAGGGTGCATCCTTGATTTCTTTTTTGTAGGAGCTTTACGCATAATTGTTTCTCTCTTTCCAAAGTATATCCTCTAGGTCGTATCTTCGATCGTTAGGTAGAAACTCTTTTGGATGTAAACATGTATTTGAAACATGTTATGGTTGATGGTTGCGAGTGGTTGCTAATGGTTGCTCGTGAATGCATATACATACGTATTAGGCACTAGATCAGTTCGGACGCTTTAATATTGCATTTGCAGATATGTATTTGTTTGTAAGTTGAAATTGATATGTTATCATATGGATGTTGCATATGGATGAATGGCTATGCACACATGTAGTATTTACATAACTAGGGATTCTTGCATACATGATTGGACGCATGGCACTGACATGATTCGCATTAAGGAGGTCAACTGAATCAGTAGACCGCCTGATCTTGTATTAGATAAAGACATATACACACTATGCATATGAACATGAAAACATTAGAAATCCTTTTAAGGACAGTGAATGCCTGTGATTGAATGGTTGATTAGATGGATGACGGAATGGTAGGACACATTCTTCCTAACTTGAAGATTTCGGGGACGAAATCCTTTTAAGTGGGGGAGAATGTAACACCCCGTAATTCTGTAACACTAAGATTCACAAATCAAGGTATAATTAATTCAAAATGGAAGAATTAAGGGAAACGGGCTATGCCATTGCGTTCGTCTCGGAATTCTGCTTGGAAACGAGTCCGAGTTTGCGAGAATCAGAGTCCGTATGAGGGAGATATGACCCTCCGAAGTTTCAGGACCGAAAACAGCTCGAAATTCGAATTCAAACCCAGAAGCGGGCTGTGCGGGAAAATTCCCGCCCAGGACCCAAGTCGACTGGGGAGTCGACTGGGTAGTCGACCCCCCCTGACCAGGTCGACTGCCCAGTCGACATGGGTGTCAACCTGGGTGCAAAAACCCAATTTTGGGCCTGGGTGCATTCTGATGTACCTGGTCTCGTTTTCTTCCTAGATTCGTCCGTCTAATCCTATATAAACAGCCCCTAGTCTCCTTCACTATTCACAATTCTTCTCTAACCTTATGCTGCAAAGATTCTTGGTGGACATGGCTTCTTCTCCTCCTCTAAATTAAATAATAAATAAAATAATATGTAAAATAAATCAAGACGAGGAAATGCTGCTCAAGACTTTCAAGAGGAGATTCAAAGCAAGCTAGGATTCAAGTGAAGATTCAAACGACTTCAACGACTGTTTTTCTACGAATCTAATATAATCTTTGTAAGTCAGTTACTTTTTATATTTGAACTTTTTCTCTATTCGTGACATGAAATTAAAGGAATAAAAGAATATGCCAAATCTTTCTATTTGAATCAGTGCTTATATCCTTGGACCTAATTAATAACTGTTATGATTTGATGACCAATAAGACTGTGACTATGAAACTATGGACCTTAAAACCATATGCCGCTTTGACTATGAACATTTCCTATGACTGTGACTCATGATTGTGAGAATTATTTTCCTTTGACTATGAACATCGCCTATGACTGTGATTCATTAACTGTGAGGATTTATTGCCTATGACTATGGATATAGGGTTATTATTTATGCCCATGACACTGTAGTTACAAAACCATGTTGTACCCCAAACTGGCATTATATTGGATCTAGGCTTGACTTTCTATTTCTAGTTATCCTTGGATCTTGATCTTGGGAATTTACCTATTAAGTTAGGTCTACCCATGTTCTTGAACCTATACTATTCAACCATTTTCATGTCGTAATATTACTAGATTTATATGCCTGTGAATTATCATCTTATGCCAGTTGTTATGTCTATTCTTTCGTGGCATTTTGGTTCATTCCCTTTTATCCATGAATCTAGATTTATTTATAATCTAGGTTGAATCACGATTTTACGAACGATGGGAATACGTTTTGGGAAAAAACATGAAATTGACTAAACTTGGAAATTGGCATAATTTGGGAACATGCATTATAGCATGGCTATTAAGATGAAAATTAGAATAACAAGTCTAGTTTTGACATGAACTGAAATTAGAATATTAAATCAGAATTGGGTGGCTAAATTAAGCATGATAAGTATATTATCATAATTGTGAATAATTTACATACATTGGGCGTAAATGGTAAATGGTTAAATGGGCCACAAAGTAGGTAGTTGGTATGCAAATTAAGTTTTGGGCATAAACGGTGAACTAAAATATGAAATCTAGTTTGGCATAAACTGTAGACTAGAATATAAAATCTAGTTTTTGGCATGAACTGTAAATGAGGATATTGGATCTAAATTGCTATAAACTGTAAGATAGGCAAATCAAGATTTGGGCCTAGAATATAAGTCCATTAGTGGGCATGGCAAATGTATATGGTATAGGCCAAATTTATTTAAAAAGGGAAAATGGACTTTGGGGATAAATTGTTAACAATTTATATATATACAAAAGAAAGGTTTATTAATGACATCTTTTTTAATAATACATACACCAGAAAGTTCTAGGGTGACAGAGAGGATAGTGTCTAGGCTTGGGTTTGGAAAATACAAGTTTCCTGCTCTCCCTGGCTATCCCTAACTGATCCGACAGACGGGATGGTTACTTTCAAAACCTGATTTGAAAATAAATCCAAAACCCTTTGAACTTAGAAAACACGAAGAGGCCTAACCCGAGGTGAGACTAAGTTGCGATGTAAACCTGCCCGGAACCAACCGGCACATCCAGTAATCGCAACAATATCTGTCTAATGTGAGTGGTCGCGGCTTTAATTTATTTAGTTAAAGCTAGAACAAGAATGGTAGGGTTAAGTTAACTAAGACACTTAACCAATTCAACATGATAACCAAACCGATGGGTGGGGTTAGGTTCATACAGACACTTAACACAGTTAAGCTAGAATGGGAGGGTTAAGTCCATAGGAACACTTAACCAATTTAACATAGTTAAGCTAGAATGGGAGGGTTAAGTCCATAGGGACACTTAACCAAACTTAACATCGTAACAAGACAAGATTTGTAGGGATTAAGTAACTAAGAAAACACATATCCAAATTAACATGTTAACTAGACTAGAAGGTGGGGTTAAGTAAATACACTTAGCCAAATTAACATGTTAACTAGACTAGAGGTTGGGGTTAAGTAAAATTTAATACACTTAGCCAATTTGATATGTTAGCTGGACTAGACCGTAGGGTTAAGTAAACTTGAACACTTAACCATCAGATTGTGAATAGGGTTAAGTCTAAAACATGACGGGATAATACTTAACCATTAATAACTTGTTAGTTAAAACAGATGGGCAAGGTTAAGTTAAAAGGAACACTTAACTTACAGGATGAATGGGTAGGGTTAAGTAATAAGAAATACTTAACCAACATAACTTGGTTTGTGGTAGGGTTAAGTTAACATGAATAACTGATAACACTTAACCAGTTTAACAGGATAAATGAAGAGGGTTAAGTTAGTTTGAATTGACTAATGACACTTAACCAATCCAAATTGACGAGAAAGAGAACTAAGTAGTAAACCTTAGTTAAAAGGAGCTAAGTAGTAAACCTTAGTTAAGAAAACAACGATTCTGGAAACTAAGTGGTAAACCTTAGTTAGCAAAACTAAGTAGTAATTCTTAGTATAACACGGGAAGGAGCGAACGTCCGTCTGATTAAAAAGAAGGCTCCAACGAATTGGGTTACGAAGCCCAAGGCTTCGAGGGGACGCGAGGGTACTCTTGGTATCCCTCTGTGAGGTGGCAGATGATCCTCCTGGGCTCACATAGGTTAAGGTCTGCAGTAGAAGAACCAAGGGTATGTCTTGGTTGCAATACAAGGCAACCTAAAGACTAGGATGGATCAACGTGATTCGGCGAGACCAGTAGCCCTGTGATAGCAACTCGTCGTCTACCTACCATCTTTAGTCAATCGTTGTACGTATGCGGAAAGGCAGAGAACTCCCAACAGACCATATACTCGCTATCTAGTTATGGGTGAGGCTGGCCAATAGGAAAGTAGGGCATAGGGTGGCAAAAGTATAGTTCTCGCGCTTGATTTGCTTGGATTGCCTTTCATTAGTTGAGGGAGGGGTCACGTGGGACCATAACCACTGGTAGAAAAACAGACCTTAGCATCTGCACCGGCAGATATCTGAAAAGCTCCCGACCGAGTTCCGTGTTTCTAGAGTAGCCCTGCCACGGGACTCGGGTCGCACATTTCAGGACATGTGCATCTAGATAGCGATAAACGATTCGCGACACATACGTGGGGAAAGTCTAGGAACATATACCACTCTAGGTAGTGTGTCCTAGACTAGGGGCATCGTTCGACAGGTAGCGTAATCCCTAGTGAACCTAGGTGGCATAAACCCTGAATCTGTAAAGCATTAGACAAGTCGCGTAAACCCTAGTTGAATCTAGGAAGCACTCAATAGAAAACCCTAGATTAGATCTAGGTGATAGATAATAAATGTATGCCAGAAGGCAACCGAAATTACCGGGATTGGGATCACGTTACTAGTTGGGACACTAGTTAGGAGGTACAGAGATATAGAAACCAGTATAACAAGGAAATAGCGAAGCGGCGAAAGTATTAGAGCATATCCAGTTTATCTTGTCTTAGCATATCTTATGTTAATCTTATCTAATCTTGCTGACCCTATCATCATGGTGTTATCTTGTATTCAGTTAATTCATGTCATTTTGTTTTTCCATGTTCACATGCTAGAAGTAACTGAACTTACTCAGGCTTTATGTCTGACTCTGTTTTTCTTTCGTCTTCTTTTCTTCCGTTCCCCCCCAGGTAGTAAAGGATGGAATAGTATAGCTCAGGTTAAGTTGGACTGTCACTCTTTCCCAGCTTGAAGATTTGTCGAAGTTTTGCTTGGGTTCTCTTTCCAGATGCTATGGATGGCTCTTGCTACATTGGGGAATATAAATGTTGTTTTATGCTTCTTTATTTTGTAAGAAAGATGATACTCTAATATTGTAAAGAAATCATTGTACAAACTATTTTATCAATAAAGCAAAGTTTTATTTTTCGCTGTTTTAATTTTTGTCTGTCTTGTAATTCATCTGCATCTTTTACCTTAAAATGCTCCACAGAACTTGGTGCATTCCCTTTGTGAGTGACCCTAATGGATGTGGGGTGTTACAATACGCGTAGAAGAATTATATATATATATATAGGGTCTAGGAATTCAAATTTTAGTTCAAATTTCGAAAATCCCGTAGGCGGTAAAATTCCCGGTCCAGGGGTGTCGACCCCTTAGTAGGGGGGTCGACCCCATAGTGGGGTTGTCGACCCCTTGGTAGGGGGGTCGACCCCATAGTGGGGGTGTCGACCCCTTAAGGGGGGTTCAACCCCGGGGTCGACCCCATAAAGGGGGTGTCGACCCCTCTAGGCTGAGGTGGCAGTCGGTTTCTGGAGGCTGACAGCTATATATAGAGGCCCATTTCTCTTGTTTTCTTCATTGGAAATCAATGGAGGCCAAACGTTGCCGATGTCTGAACTGAACTGAATCTTTTATCTTTTACAACATTCATCTAAGGCTAATCAGTTAGAGATTCAAGTGTAGATCTGCATCTCAACAAGCTTCTCTTCTAGTTCTATCTTCTTATCCAAACACTATGAGTTCTAGGTTACTTTTATATTTAAATGATTAAAAGTAAAACATGATAGTACAGTGATTTGGATCTATCTTAAATCATGAATCTATGTTATTCTTGCATATCAAACTTTATCATGGTAGATCTATTTTTATAGATCTAATTCACTTGTGGTTAATTTATCGTGCCACATTTGTGGATCTGAACCTTTATCTAGGTTTGTGGTTAATTTGGATCTATCATTATTTGGATAGTTAAATCCTTGTTTAGATCTAGATCATCTTGTTGTGGTTAATTAAGATCTGTCATTAATTAGACATATGAATTCTTATTCAAATCTATTCATGCTTCTCATGACGCCCTTATTATGTTAGATCTAGTTTAATTATCACACTTCATAGATCTACTCTTATATGTCCACCTTATCACCATGCCAGTATATATATATGTAGCCAGTTATGTTATAATAATCACAATGGTCATCTTCCCATCACCTTTCCCTTTTCATTGTTTACCACCAGGCTACTTTCTAGCCTAGACATGCTGCTAAATATATGCGAATATGTTAGATACGGAACAGGGGAAAACATTGAAATTGGCATAACTTGAATGATGAATTTGAATTTGGACATATAATTCACTATGAATATAATTGGGTAAACGGGCCCCAACACCTAAAAAGACATAGGTATAATTAGCTAGTTAATAATTAAAATGCTTAGGATTACAGTAATTAGAAACTATAACTGCATTTATGACACGAGGTTAGATTGCATTAGCGATGGAAGTCTTCCCGGACCCGACCGGCAAATCCAGCAACCGCAAATGTTGAATCTAATGTGAGGGGTCTAAGTGCACAAATACGAGATGGGCTAAGATGCGAGGTTAGGCCCAACTTGTGGAAGAAGTCTACCCGGAACCGACTGGCATATCCAACATCCATAAGCCATAGGCCTAATGTGGGAGATCTAGCCCATTATAAACCATAAATGGACATGGTAAAGAATTGAAATACTTAACCTAGTTGAATCCACAACGATTGGGTGAACATTAACATGAATAGGGGTTAAGTAAACCTGGTTGAACAATGGGAGGGTTAAGTTAAATATATCTGAGATATGTGGGTAATATTTAATATAGGCCCACAAAACTTAACCAATTGGGGGTTATGTATTAAAGACACCTATGGGTAAGCATAATCGGTGGAAAGGTTGGGGTTATATAATTAAAGACACCTTTAGGGTAAATATAACCTGTGAAAACCTAGTGCGGGATACAAGACAAAGGGAAGAGCTTGTATCATATTGTGTGGGACCTGTTTCAGTCAGTAACCCGGAGTAGGTATCAAACAGATTACTCCGAACTAGGTCGGAGAAAGGGCACGCTTACTGAACTGATTGTAAGAGATCCGAACGTGGAGGACGGTGTGGGTGGCGCAAATCGACCGGGTCATGTGCATGCAAGGGCCGGGCAGAAGGAGATAAGACGACCGTGAAACCTTTAGACATGGGTTTGTTCATATTAGCGAAGGGTTGCCACTTTAGGACATGATACATCCTATGGTGGGGCCGACACAGAGTATCTACGTGGATTAGGGAGCCGATTGATTAGGGTAGTAGTTAGGGTACATTTGGTCGTATGCCTAAGTCTACCATCTTAGAGTGGAAGGGATCATTTCATTCTGGTTATGATAGTAATAGTGCAGAGTAATCTTTAGAGAAGTGTACACACCCTATCCTGTTTACCTTGTCATACCTGCCTTTTTTTAGTTATCTCTCCCTTATCCACTATATATGTCTGTCATGCTACTTTTATTTATTTACTTGCTAAAAGTAACTGGACTCGCCAAACTTCATGTCTGGCCCTTTTTGTTTCCTCTTCTTTCTTCCGTTCCCCCCAGGTTCTCAGGGCGGGAACACTCAGGCTTGACTATGATTCTGCTTACTTTTGTTGGAGTTTCTTTCACTACAACAAAATAACCGTACTACAACTGTTCATTCGCAACTTGCATAAAATAGCAGTTGTGATAGATACTTTGTAACAAAATAACCATACTAAACTATGCTTTTAACAACTGTATTTATGTAGCAGTTGTAATATAAATCTATAATAACTGCCAATTCACATACAATTGTAAATATCCATCAATAATCACTGTATTTTGGAGTTGCAATACTTATATTAGTATTCCTTGGTTTTCTAACTTAAAAAATTAGAAGTAGGGCTCTAAAACTTTTCAGGCCGCACTTTCACGAAATTCTTAATTCCTAAATATCCAACCCTAATCGAATCGCTCTGTCTTTTTCGTCCACGATTTAAACAAATTACCTTCCGTCGATGTTATCCACTGATCTCCTTCAACGACCATCGCTTTTAGGAAACCCTAATCGAATCGCTTGATTGCCATCGGATCTCCTTCAATGGCCATCGCTTTAACGAAACCCAAATCGAATCGCTTGATTGCTATCGGATCTCCCTCAACGATCGGTCGCTGCGATTGGAAACCTAAACAAGGACGCATTTCGGTTTCCTCGTGAGGAACTGCCATAATTTGAAGTTCGTTTCTGGGTCAGATTCGTTTACACTGGTAGTATTTTAAATAGCATCTACAATTTTAATTTTTAAAATTTCATCGGTTGTGTTGTTAATTAGCAGTTATATTTTTTTCGATTCTAAGCTAGTAATTATTCTTATTGCCATGTCTTTTGGATCATTGGCCTCTTAATAACTTCTTACTTACTGCTATGTTTTTATATTGTGCTTTCAACTAACGGTAATCAATGTTTTGTAATTAGCACTAGAATAGTGAACCCAAAATGTTTTGATTACTACAACAGTAACCTTGTATTCGATACTATTTTCTATCTAAATTTTCTTCTAGAACTCCTAAATTAGATGTTTACAAATACTGGACAATGTTTAGATTTTAGTTCAGATTTTGGCTATGATGGCATCATAGCTGAGATGAATATGTTTTGTTCAAGTGCAACAATGAGAACAATGAAATGGATGCAACCAAAAATTTATTTGATAGAAATAAGGATACCATCAATAAGCACTGTCAACTCTAATGAGTTTATTTATGCAAAAATTTCAACCTTCTCAACTCTTTTACCTTTATGGTTTTAGACACCTCTACGTTTTTTTTTACTCTTTTGTTTTCCGAATTACTGTTTATTTGCTTTACTCAAATATGGCACATTTAAATTTTTGGAAGCTCATCATTGTTTCATGTTAAAATTGTATATGTATAGTTGGAATAGAAATATTACTTTTAGTGTCTGATATGAATCCTAAACATTTCTGTCCTTTTTTTATTTGATGTAGACATGTGAACCGTGTATCTAGAATTATGATATTGGAGAACACATTTTATTACAAAGTATTAGTTTAAGATACCACATAATCAGTTTTTCAGTTGGTTCCAATAAATGCAACCTATTGATAGTTAACAGGTGTTTCTCTTGTAGTATGAATTCAACAATAGACTATCCTCCAAGCAATACTTCCAATGTAAGAAATGACTTCATTTTTCTCAATGTTAAAAAAAAAATCTGAATGAGTCATAAGAAATGATCTGTGAGCATTAGTAATTGGTAGAAAATACTTGCTTACTGTTTATAATTAATCGGAGCAACATATTGCAATTAAGTTCTTAATAACATAGAGAAACTATTATATTTTTAAAAATAAAAAATAAAAAAAATCGTTGGCATGTTTGGATGATATGCGTATTGAAATTCATCAGTTACGCATATATATCCTTGAATTTCACTCATTAGTCGTAGTTAATAGGGGCTGAATGTAGGTTTTATAGGTTTTTTTTCTTTTTTTTTGTCTTGTCTTCTAAACAACCACTAACATACACCCACACTACATTTAATTTTTAATGCCCATATTAGGTCTGAATAGGGATGGTTATGTTCGAATCTGAAATCATTTTTTGAATATCCATAATGGATAGCAATCAAATATCGAATTTTATACTATACATCGACAATTGATAAATTTGTAGACATAAATATAAAAGTTTAGTTTCATAAAACTATTTTAGTCTCATTGGTTTTATAAAAAGATATATATGATGATAAAAAATGGTAGAGCAGTGAATAAACATTTATGCACACTAGAAGACATTGTTTTAATAAAACATAAAACAATTACTTCGTTTCATTTTGTTGTGCTAAAATTCACATTGTAAATGTTAATATTGACAAAAGAACTAATGGATAAGTTTTGAATGCTGATGCCATCATATCTGAATTCATACTTGTATTTTGGAATATTCCTTTTTGGTTTTGGATGATGCTGTTGGTTTGTCATATAGTTCATATGGATAAAGAATGTGCAATTTTTAATAGGTTTGCAGTTTGGTTAAACCATAAAAAGAAGCATTTTTATAAGATATTCTCTGTTAATATTCATTATGATCTAGGTTTTAAAAGCATCTTTGTCTTTGGCTGATGACGAGGAAAGGGGTCAGGTTCCCATTAGCAGCGTTGGATTGAATTAAGATGGGGTTTTTGTTTCATTACATTTTCCAGCGTGGGTTTATAAGTAAATAGGGAATTGAAACTTGTTTATTGTCCATATGAGTTTCTAAATAGGTTTCAGGTTTCTCTTTATACCTTTTCTAACTTCAAATTATAATGTTAAGCTTGATTTCTTTTCATAAACTATAAATCGGTAACACCAAAAATAATGTGAAATTATAATGTTAAGTTTAAGTTTAGTTTCTTTTCAGAAACAGTGCTTATAGTAATACAAAGTGGTTTGCCTTTCGCTGTTCTTACTTATTTCCCTTTATTGAAAATAGATCAGATTTATGCTTTGAGCAATGGAGCTTCCTCTTGGCCCACAAAAAGGTTGGCCTTTTTATATGTTTATCAAAATATGTTTTAAATCTTTTGCTATTATTCAATATCAATTTACAATATGTTGTTAATCGTTCAGTTTGGTTGGACATATAAAACCCTTTTTAATTGAAGAAGGCTTAAAAGAAAAGGTAATACATGCAAATGAAAGCCAAAAATATATGCTCATGATATATCCGTATCTTGGAAGCTTGGTTTATGCATGCATCAGGTCACATGTGTAATTATATTCGTAAAACATATGTATTGCCAACACACCCAAAAGTTAAATGAAATGCTCATTCACCGCATTGTAAAATGCATAGACGTTGTAAAAATGAAGTGTATATATTATGGTGGTTATGTATATTTTTTGAAGAATATGAATACAGATTGTAAAACAATGAAGTGCATTAGCAAACTCACGCAACAAAATGAAGCATGTTATATACACACGTATGTATATATGTATTTTCGGCATCCCCCAACGGAACATCAATGCAAAATAAATATAACATGGATATGAAAAAGTGAGGGTAATGGCTCGGTATTGCTAACGAAGGCTGTCAAATTGGTTGTGGCACTTGGGTAAGATAAATAAATAATTTTTCAATACATGATCTATATTTTAATGTGTAAAAAAGTAGTAAATTTTTTAATTTCAATGTCATATATTATAATGCATTAAAGTGAATTTTTAATTCCTAAGTCTCTATGATTTTAAAAAGAGTTTTTAAACAAGTTATTACCAACGGAAAAGTAATCTGTGTATTGATTGGCTATCTTGTTAAACATATACTTAACTATAAGAGCATGGTAGTACATTGCCAGGGATTCAATGTGTGATATAGTTTGATAAAAATACATTTTCCTGACATGTGATCGAGACTATATTCGCTATATCATGTGTAGCAATACTTCCAAAGCATGGCAATACATAATACGTACATGAACCTTACACTTTTTCCTTAAATCGAAACACTGTCCCAGGACGACAATTAACAATGTAAGTAACCAGGTTTTAGTTAAATTTTAAATGCGCATCCTTCATATTAACGGAATATGTTTACACTGTTTCATTTCATCTACTCACATTTGAAAACAGAAACCAAAGTCAGATTCCAAAGGAGAGATAAAATTTCAAATACCCTTCGTTGTAATTGAATCCATTTATTTTGTTGAATTCGGCCAAAACATAAAGAAACAGTCTCAACTGAAAAACAATAACTATACAATTCATTACAAATATTTATAATTATATTTTCAAATGAGTTAAAATTTAAACACAAATGAATGTTTACCATTGATTTGTGTAAAATCTTTTTCTCTTAAAATATTAAGTTTCTCTTTATATGCTTCGAGATTTGTTAAAGAAATTTATCAAAAAATATTTATGGTGGGATACAAGAAAAGATAATCAAACGTACTACAATACATAATTATTTATTTTCAACTTCGTATATTATAACATTAAAAAAAATACAATTATGAAATTATATCGTGAAACCCGTGTGCGTTACTAAAACTAATAACAACTAATCAATTACTAATAATCAAGAGAAGGTTTGTTATTTTCAAAATTCAGCTCTGCCATGGTAAGTGATAGTAGTTTTTCTAAAGTGTTTGATAAACACTTTGTGGTTTTGTGCCATGCAGGAATGAAAGTTGAAATTACTATGGTTCAACACATTTACACATCTTTTCCAAATATGTACAACAACATACTAATATAACTATTTGCGTTCAATTCTTATACCTCCATGCAATGATTTTGTAACCAAATTAACAATGCATTATTTCAGCAATAACCCATTCATACTGTTAACTGATAAAATATGTTGTTTCAGCTTTGTACAATGTACTTCTCCAAACATAGCCTTATGGTTGAGATTGTTTATTAAAAAAATAAGCTTACTGTCAGATCATTCTAATAACTGATGATTTTTCATGTAAGGGGCTACATTATTTTTCAATGTTAACAACTAGACGGTTACCAGAACATTGGTGTTTAGATGTCAATGAGCGAATCTTTCAGAAATGCTTAGCATAATGCAATGTGTATCACTGTTATTTTTGTTTCTATAGACTTCTGAAAATTGTCGATACTAGGTAATTATTTTGCATAGTGCATTGGAACAATTATATTATTTAAATGAAGGGGTTGGAGACATAAAGTGTAGGCACTGTGCAGTTTTCGGTCCTTATAGTTATGAGTTTTCAAATATTATTCACGTAAGTAACATAAAATGCTATATATTTCCTTTGCAACCCTCAATCTCTGCTTATCCATATGTTGCGGTCCATGTTTGAACAAATCACATACAATTTCTCTATGCTGCAAAAAACTGGACTGATCTTCCTCTCGCAGCGGATTTATCAACTTACGGATCTACAGTTGATTGCTTAATCTGTTTTAACCGACCTGCCTCTTGTACATACGTACTTTCTGACTTCTTGCTCTATTAACGACTTGGCTGTTGCTGAAGCTTTGATACTTAATTTTATGTAACCCTACGTTTTTTAGTAGCAATTTGGCTACTATTATTTTTTGGTTTGTTGCATGGTTTTAAATTTTCTACTTCTGTAGTAGATAAGTCAATGATTTTATATATCATTTTCAGTTAAATAAAGTGTTTTCAAAATAGATATTGACTTATAATAACACAAAAATTTTAGATTCAATTTGTAATTTTACTACCACCATTTTTTAACTCTATTGCAAAGGTTTTAAACTAGGGAAAAAAAATGAGATTCAATGATATACTTTCAATTATACCCTTTAATGTATATTGTATATTTTAGCAGCAGCTGATGATCGAGATGCACAATATTCTCCAGAAGCTCAAGCTTAATAAACGTCTCAAAATTGAAAGCATTCAGAAGGACCTCCTGCATCAGATTCGCATCATATTTGCACTCATCATACGCTTGGTGGTGGAAGCAGCAGTGGCTTCTGCAGTCGAGGCAGCCCTTTCAACAGCCAGTTCTGCACTCCTCGGGTCAATGAGCGAGTGGTTTGACTCCTTATGGGAAAGGTATGAAAACACTATGAAAAATCAAAGGGATGCGATAGTATCCATGCAGGCTTTTACTGAATTTAGATGTGAAGGTGCACGTGATATGGTTGCTGCATTGTTTCCATAAAATTTAACATGCTGATTCAATTTTCATTCTATGGAATTTGGATTCTTTATGAAGATTTCTTGATCAAAATGACAGTAATCGTACAACCTTTACGTCAAATATGGCCTTCACCAAATAAGTTGACATGTTTATTGAATCAAAAACTAGAATGATCCTTTTCAAATGAAACCTGTAAAATGTCCTTGGTCACGAACAAAGAGGTAGAATAAGAGGACTTGGTTTTGGGGTTGCACCAACTTAGTTCGGATCTCATATTAGTAGTTCCAAAAATGTATGTGAAATGGAAAATCAAATTTCTACTTTACAAACTGAAATGAAAGAGCTTTCTGATATGTTCATGGTTGTAAGATATAACCGATTTAATGTATTAATGAGCAACTGCTAAGCACTTAAAAACTATTTGGTACATTTTTTAAACAGAATATCAATGGTAGACAAAATGCAGCGGAAGAACCAATGACTCCATGTGCTAATACGCTACAGGTATTTCTTAATTTTTTTGACTTTTTGTTAATTTCAAATTTTTGACAGTTTTATTCACGTGAGTAATCAGTAGAAATAAGGGCCAAATTACTATGTGAGCAAAAAAAGTCATACTTTGATAATACGGCATTGTGCCAAACTGAACACAATTGCTTCCTTATATTTTTGAACATTGGTCCAGATTTTCGAAGTTCGAATTCTAATGGTGTTTGGATAGAAAATTACTTGTTCAGTTATCTTTCATTCTCGCCTACTGTTCACTTCCACTATATCTATTTTCTTTTTAAATATTATGATTTTTAAATATTATGCAACCACCCTTCCCAAGAATAAAACTTCAGTGCCTTTGAAACTACCAACTCAGGAGCCGCCTGATCTGCACCTTTCCTCCACCAACTATGCTCCAAATACACCTGAGCAATGCAACTCGCCTGCCACTTGAAAATCTCCTTCGTAGCCAGTGAATTTAACCTTTTGTTTATTCAAGTTGATTGGGCTTGGGACATGTAACACCCCGCGAATTCTACAACTATGAAATTCATAAATTAAAGGATAATTAATTTGAAATCAAAGAACTAAGGGAAACGGGATACGCCATTGCGTTCGTCTCGGAAAAATACGCGAAATAGAGTCCGAGTTTTCGAAAAACGGAGTCCGTATGAGGAAGATACGGCCTTCGGAAGTTTCTGAATTAAGTTTAAAATTCAAACAGAATAAAATAAGCTCAGAAAACAAAAATAGGGCCCAGTGGGCCAGGGCGGGAAAAGTCCCGCCTGACACACCCAGGTCGACTGGGCTGTCGACCTGGTCTAACCAGGTCGACAGGCCTGTCGACAGGGCTGTCGACAGGGGTGTCGACCTGGTCCAGACCCAGGTCGAACCCAGTCTAACCCGGCTGGCCTATTCTATGTTGGCCGATTTTCTGTGGTCTGTTTTGTCATTAGGGCTAGGTGGCAAGCTCTAATTGGTCTCTCCTTAGGATGAAAGGCTACGATCTAACCGAGCAACATCAACGGTCCTAATCAGTTCATTACCTCTATAAAAACAACCCTAGACTAACCCTAATCTATTCATTCAAAAAATAAGAACAAAGCCGCCATGTTGCTGAGGAACGACTAGGGGTAGCCACCAAATTGGAGAGAGGATTAGGAGGAAAATTCTAAAGCCTAAAGCAATTCAAACAAAGCAAATCAACGCCTACGTCAAAAGGAGTCGCATCTCTAAATTCCTAAATTAGAGAATTCGCCGCAACGATTGTAAGTAGAGTATTACTTTGGTATGAACAAATAACTGTGTTGGTTTGTATACTTGATTGTGGTGATAAATAGTTCATAATTTGTGCGTTACTATGATTATTATTGATTTGAAATATTGTATACGTTTGGATATTAATGAATTATGTTATTCATTATAAAGAACTACATGCGGTAGTTCTATGCAAGTATACGTTGGAATATTCGCAAATTATGTAATCCATGTTGAAGCTACATGTATGTAGTTGATTGAAATTCATGCAAGTTTGGGGCTTTGCTATTATGCCATCATAATGTGTATTTTTATACAAACATCATTTTTGAAGTAATTGGAATAAGGTTGGAATTATGTTGAAAATTTGGCATCATGTATTAAGCCATGCTTTTGTACTAGAAAACCTATTTGCAAACTTATGACTAGGCTATGATTGATAATTTGCATAATTGAAATTGTTAACAAGAATTATATGATGACATATGTGGTACATAGCTAGGTTAGATTCAAAAATCCCATTTTGCAAGTTTACATGACTAAAGTAAAAATCATGATTTCATGTTAGAAATATTTATGCCATGGTTATGTGAACAAATTTAACTATACCTATGCCATGCTTATGTTTGACATTATGCCATGCTTATGTTAGAAATATTTATGCCATGCTTATGTTTGACATTATGCCTGAGATAAAAATATAGGTTCATGTTGTAGTTATGCCTATGTGTCAATAGTGATATTCTTAACATAACTACAAGTTTACATGCTTTGATTCATGTCATCTATGCTTTATGACCAAAGTATATGTCACTACTATGCAAGTACACTAGTTTCTATTTTGTATTTCCAACGTCATATTGCAAGTTCATGCGCTCACATTCCCCTCTTTGTGTATGTAATTACGCTTTAAGCCTCCCCTTTTCGCATGGCTAAGTTGGGCTTAAAAAGGCTAAGCCCAACATATACATAATAAACGGACGTGTTAAACGGGGGAAAATAACGTTGGGTTAAAATTACTAATGAATGAAAATATAAAATAGAAGGGCCCAAATTCAAGTATGGGTTGGGCCCATGATTGGTGTAACCTTTACACCATTAACTTAATAATGGGCCGCAAATATTTACATATAAGAAAATAAAGAAGAAAGACAAAAATATGTAAATGTAGAACATACGATGTGTTTAACCCGAGGTTGGATTGAGTTGTGATGTAAACCTGCCCGGAACCGCCCGGCTGTCCAGTAGTCACAACAATACCTATCCAATGTGGGAGGTTAAACATGGAGCCCAATAAGGACCCAAGGTTAGACTGAGTTGTGGCGTAAGACTGCCCGGAACCAACCGGCAACAGGCAGCCACAACAATACCTGTCTAATGTGAGAGGTCAGGGCCTTAATAAGACAATTAAGGCTGAGTCAGGATTGTTAGGATTAAGTGAACTAAAGACTTAATCAAAATAGAACATGCTAAATTAAACGGACTAGTGGGGGTTAGGTTAGAAAACACTTAACCAACTTAGCATGTTGGCTAGAGATAGAAAACCTAGTAACGGGGGACCCTTTTCAGCAGTAACCCTAGAAGGAGTATCAGGATACCCTGAAACTAGGCAGGGTGGGGCACGATTACTGGGCTGATTGTAAGAGGTCAAATCGACGGCGGTGGTGTAGCAGTGTAGGTTCTAACGGGGTGCGGGCGTGCACACACTCCGGCGCAGAAAAATAAGGCAGTGGACACCAGTAGCATACCTGTGCATTCTAAGGTTGTGTCGGGCCGCCACCATGGGACTTGATACACCCCATGGTGGGACCAGCATAGGTAACTACAACATCGGGGGCCGTAAGACACATGTAACTATGCGAGTAGGAGCCGATCATCATAGAATGGATCACATCACCCTGATTTATGGGGTGCCAGTTGGAAACTAGTTTATATGGGTTCAGAGATTAACATGGGGTACGATAGTTTATTCGACCCTAGACAACTTAACCAAGTTATAGTGCTTTCCCACTTCTTGTTTATACTTATCATACCCAGTTCTTTATTCATAGACAAAATAGTACTAGACTTACTCAGGCTTTATGTCCGACTCTACTTTTCTTTCGTCTTCTTTTCTTCCGTTCCCCCCCCCCCCAGGTCCACAGGGAGGGAACACTGCAGCTTGACCAGCCTTAACATCCAGCTTGAAGAAGAGAAATGTATTGCTTGGACCTTTTCGTTTGAAACTATGGCTTTGGACAAACTCTATGGGGCTTTTGCAGTTTATCTATGTTTTATTTATGCTTCTTTAAATAATGTAATCAAGACAGATTATGAAAGTGTTATGTTATGTTTTTGGAAAGGATGTAAGACAATCATAATGATGTTGTTGTAAAACGTATTTGCTTTCATGAAATAAAAGTTTGTTGATTTTCCGCTGTTTACAAATATGTGTTCTTATATCTGTCTTGTATATCTGTGACTTATACTTATAAACCTCCACCAAAATTAGGGCATTCCCTTTGAGAGTGACCCTAACGGAGGTGGGGTGTTTCACTTGGTATCAGAGCCTAGGTTTACCAGATAAGATAAAAAGTTTTGAAAAGTAATTTCAAAAAGGAAATTTAAAGAAGCATTTTTAAAAAAGGATAAAATATTATTATTTTTTTTAAAAGGCAAAGTCCCTCCCCAAAGCCATAGGTACTATCTCTTATCCTTCGTTTTGAATCTATCCTTTTTGTTTCAGCATGTCCCAAGAACTTAACTTGCCGGAAGGGGTGCCAATACCTGGTTGGTTTAGACGGTTCTTAGAAGCAAGGGCCACTCAGCCAGGTCCTACCGTTCCTCCTCCCCCAGCTGAAGGAAATCATCCAGCTGCGGCAGCACCTTTTCCTCCACCTCCTCTACGAGGAAACACGTTTGCTAAGATATGCAAAGATTTTAAAGCTATGGGAGGAAGGGATTTCCATGGAACTGAGTCCTTCGTGGCAGCTAGAAATTGGCTGAAAGAAACGGAGGACCTATTCATCATCTTTGAGGTAGAAGATAGACAAAAAGTATAATTGGCGGTGTGGCTATTGAAGGGCGAGGCTTCCTACTGGTGGGAAGTCACTAATGCTGAAAGACCAGTGGAGACATGGGAGGACTTTAGGGCAAGGTTTGAGACTAAATTTCTCTCAGATGCGGAAAGAAGTTTGCAGTTGGAAAAATTCTTATTTCTTAAGCAAGGGGACAAGACAGTCAGAGAGTATGTGAATCAGTTCGATGAGCTGGCTAGGTTTGGGCTTGACCTAGTCAACACCCCGCACAAGAAGGCTCTCCGTTTCGTCAAAGGGTTGAATGAGCCATTACACAGTTTGGCCATGACCCATATACCCATGGGAGCCACGTATGAAAGATTGGTGCAAATGGCATTGCTGAATGAAGAGGACAAGGGCAAGAAGGAGACAAAGGCAGAGAGCTCTCACGGGAAGAAAGAGGGTTTGCAGCCTAAGAAGACAGACTTTAAGAAAGGCGGGAAAGGCAACAAGGAGAAGAGGAAGTGCAATTTCTGTGGCAAAGTGGGGCACTTAGTAAAAGACTGCCGGAAAAAGAAGGCCAAGGAGAATGGTGGGTGCTTTTCTTGCGGTGAGACAGGCCACAGGGCTAAGGACTGCCCAAAGAAACGAGGATAGGGGAAGAGGGCTGGATCCACCCCAGGGGCACAGGTTCATGTGCTGGAAGCGCCACCTCTGCAACAACGAGGTATAAATACTTCTGTAGAAAGTGTAGTCTATCTTTATGATCACCCCGTTCGCACTTTGTTTGATTCTGGCGCATCACACTCCTTTATCTCGTCTGCTTTAGTAGAATCTCTGCACCTAAAAACTAGTATGGTAGAGGACCCCTTAATTGTTTCAAACCCAATTGGGGGCCCAGCTCATTTGTCTATGATCTGTGTGGGATTGAAAATTTCTATTCTAAGTGTAGAATTTCAATGTAGTGCCTTTGTTTTGGGCTTTTCGGGTTATGGTTTGATCTTGGGTATGGATTGGCTATCCAGTAATGGGGCCATCCTTGATTGTGAGAAAAGGGTTGTTAGGCTCCTAACCCAGCTCGGTAATACTTTGGAAATTTCTTGTAATCCCTCGTATGCGGTTATGCTTAGTTATCATGAATCGCTAGATGCCTCTGTTGAAAATTTGCAATCAGTTAAAGAGGTCCGGGAATATCCGGATGTCTTCGAAGAGGTGAAGGGCTTGCCTCCGAAGCGGGAAATAGACTTCCGCATATATCTTGTAGATAATGCAAAGCCCGTTGCGTTGCCCGTTAGACACATGGCTCCACGAGAAAGGAAAGAGCTCAGTAAACAGATTAAAGAGCTTCTAGAAAAGGGGTTCATTAGGAGGAGCATTTCAGAATGGGGCGCTCCAGTGGTGTTCGCTACAAAGGCGGATGGTTCACTCCGTCTATGTGTTGACTATAGGGAGCTCAACAAGCTAACGAAAAAGAATAGGCACCCTCTCCCTAGAATTGACGATTTATTTGACCAGCTTGTAGGAGCGTCTGTTTTCTCCCAGCTCGATTTAGCAACCGGTTTTCATCAGCTAAGGGTGGCTGAAGATAGCATCGATAAAACGGCGTTCAGAACCCCAAACGGCTTCTTTGAATGGCTTGTCATGCCTTTCGGCTTGACAAATGCACCTGCTTACTTCGTGGACCTGATGAGTAGGGTATTTAGAGATTTCCTCAACAAATTCGTAGTGGTCTTCGTAGATGATATCCTTATCTTCTCAAAGAGTGAAGAGGAACATGCTCAGCACTTAAGGGCAATCATGGAAACTTTGCGAGTCCATCAACTAAAAGCCAAATTCTCCAAATGCCACTTTTGGAGAGAAGAGGTGAGGTTCCTTGGGCACATAGTATCCAAACAAGGGTTAGCAGTGGACCCTGCTAAGGTAGTGGCGGTACAGGATTGGAAGACACCAAGGAATGCAACTGAGGTCCGAAGCTTTCTAGGACTAGCGGGTTTCTATCGAAAATTCATAAGGGATTTTGCGAAAATCTCAGCTCCGCTCACGAAATTGACTAAGAAGAATCTAGTGTTTAATTGGGACTTGGATTGCGAGTTTGCTTTCCAACGACTAAAAAGGGCTCTCACAACAGCCCCAGTTTTGACGCGGCCAGATGGGAGCAAGATGTTTACTGTTTATACGGATGCATGTGGGACAGGGCTAGGCGCCGTCTTAATGCAAGAAGGAAGGGTAGTAGCTTATGGCGGGAGGCAGTTGAAGGTGCACGAAAAGAACTACCCAACCCACGATCTTGAGTTAGCCGCCATCGTCTTTGCACTCAAGTCTTGGCGACACTATCTCCTAGGTGAGAAGTTCGAACTTTACACTGACCATAAATCGTTGAAATATCTTTTCTCGCAGAAGGATCTTAACTTGAGGCAACAAAGATGGATGGAGTTTCTTGCCTCGTACGATTTCGAAATCTCCTATACTCCGGGCAAAGGCAACGTAGTGGCAGACGCGTTGAGCCGAAAGAAATTGACCCTAAGCCCGTTGTTTGTTGAAAGACAAAGCCTAGAGTTTATAGCCAGCTTCGACTTTAGGCCTTCCTCCGATTTCGTACCAGGCTTGCTAGCATCTCTCGAAGTATGCCCAACTTTAGTGGATTTAGTAGGGACAGCACAACGCGAAGACCCTCAGCTTGTGGAAATAATTGATAGGCTAATTAGGGGTGAGACTTCAAGTCACCTCAACAGATACTCCATCAACGATAAGGGTTTGCTAAGGCGAGACGGAAGACTATGCGTCCCACGGACAAAAGATTTAATAAAGAAGGTTCTCGAGGAAGCACATCACTCCAAGATGACGATACACCCAGGCGGAGATAAAATGTACAAAGATATAAAAAGGACTTTCTTCTGGAACGGCATGAAAAAGGACGTGGCAGAGTTCGTTTCTAAGTGCATGGTGTGCCAACAGGTTAAGGCGGAACAGAAAAAGCCTGGCGGACTACTACATCCTCTGGAGGTCCCGCAATGGAAGTGGGATAGCATCTCAATGGACGTCATCGATGGGCTGCCTAGGTCTAGGAGAGGCAACACTAGCATTTGGGTAATAGTGGATAGGCTTACTAAAAGCGCCCACTTTTTACCTGTCAAAAGTAAAAGAACTGCCTCATCCCTAGCATCACTTTACCTCAAGGAAATCGTTCGACTCCATGGAATACCATCTAGCATTGTTAGTGACCGAGACCCCATATTCACCAGTGAGTTTTGGCGGAGTCTGCAAGAAGCAGTAGGAACGCAGCTATGCTTGAGCACAGCCTATCATCCCCAAACCGACGGCCAAACAGAGAGAGTGAACAGAGTTTTGGAAGACCTTTTAAGGCTATGCGTCCTTGACTTCGGAGGGACATGGGAAGACCACCTTCCTTTGGTGGAATTTGCCTACAACAACAGCTATCAAGCAACCATCGGAATGGCGCCCTTCGAAGCTTTATATGGAAGACCATGCCGATCTCCCACTTGTTGGTGGGAGTCTACTGATAAGCTCATACTTGGACCAGATATGATCCGAGAGACTTCAGAGAAAGTAGACTTAATACGAAGAAGGATGAAGACGGCCCAAGACAGACAAAAGTCCTATGCCGACAAGAGAAGGACCGACCTTGAATTTGAGGTTGGAGACAGAGTTTTTCTCAAGGTATCTCCACTAAGAAACGTTGTTCGTTTTGGAACCACAGGAAAGCTAGCACCAAGGTTCGTAGGGCCGTTCCCTATCATCGAGAAAATTGGGAAAATGCCCTATAGATTAGAGCTACCCGAGAAGTTGTCTGGAGTCCACAACGTTTTTCACGTTTCACACCTCCGAAAATGTCTACATGAGTCTGCTGAAGTGGTAGAGCCAAATATCCTCGAAGAGGCCGAAGTGGAACGCGAAGCAACCATAAGAAAAGTTCCAACCCGCATATTAGGAACGGAAGTAAAGAAGCTACGCAACCGCGAAGTTAAACTCGTCAAAGTTCAGTGGAGCGACGCCGAGGGAGATGCGACTTGGGAAACTGAAGCTAGAATACGCACTGCCTACCCTTTTCTGTTCGAGGGTACATCCTTGATCTTTCTTATCTTAAGTTGCGCTTTTATCGACCTTATCTTTTAGGTAGAATCTTTTTGGATGGAAACATGTAGTTGAAACATGTTATGGATGATGGTTGCAAGTGGTTGCAAGTGATTGCTAGTGGTTGCTCGTGGTTGCATATACACACACAATCTAGGTTTTAGATCGGCTCAGTCACTTCATATTGCAAATGCATATATGTTTGCAGTCGTATGTGGTTGAACTATAATGTGTTGTCATATGGATGTTGCATTTGTATTGAATGATTGTGCACTCATGTAGAATCATGAATAGGAAAAATTTGCATACATGATGGATTCATGGCACTTACATAATTCGCATTAAGGAGGTCAACTGAATCAGTAGACCGCCTGATTTTGCATTAGATAAGTACATGTACACACACACTTCGCATATGATCATGAATCATTAGAAGTCTTTTAAGGACAAGGATGCTCGTGTTTGTTGGATGAGTAGATGGATGATTGGATGTTAGGATATACATTCCTCCTAACTTAAAGATTTCGGGGACGAAATCCTTTTAAGTGGGGGAGAATGTAACACCCCGCGAATTCTACAACTATGAAATTCATAAATTAAAGGATAATTAATTTGAAATCAAAGAACTAAGGGAAACGGGATACGCCATTGTGTTCGTCTCGGAAAAATACGCGAAATAGAGTCCGAGTTTTCGAAAAACGGAGTCCGTATGAGGAAGATACGGCCTTCGGAAGTTTCTGAATTAAGTTTAAAATTCAAACAGAATAAAATAAGCTCAGAAAACAAAAATGGGGCCCAGTGGGCCAGGGCGGGAAAAGTCCCGCCTGACACACCCAGGTCGACTGGGCTGTCGACCTGGTCTAACCAGGTCGACAGGCCTGTCGACAGGGCTGTCGACAGGGGTGTCGACCTGGTCCAGACCCAGGTCGAACCCAGTCTAACCCGGCTGGCCTATTCTATGTTGGCCGATTTTCTGTGGTCTGTTTTGTCATTAGGGCTAGGTGGCAAGCTCTAATTGGTCTCTCCTTAGGATGAAAGGCTACGATCTAACCGAGCAACATCAACGGTCCTAATCAGTTCATTACCTCTATAAAAACAACCCTAGACTAACCCTAATCTATTCATTCAAAAAATAAGAACAAAGCCGCCATGTTGCTGAGGAACGACTAAGGGTAGCCACCAAATTGGAGAGAGGATTAGGAGGAAAATTCTAAAGCCTAAAGCAATTCAAACAAAGCAAATCAACGCCTACGTCAAAAGGAGTCGCATTTCTAAATTCCTAAATTAGAGAATTCGCCGCAACGATTGTAAGTAGAGTATTACTTTGGTATGAACAAATAACTGTGTTGGTTTGTATACTTGATTGTGGTGATAAATAGTTCATAATTTGTGCGTTACTATGATTATTATTGATTTGAAATATTGTATATGTTTGGATATTAATGAATTATGTTATTCATTATAAAGAACTACATGCGGTAGTTCTATGCAAGTATACGTTGGAATATTCGCAAATTATGTAATCCATGTTGAAGCTACATGTATGTAGTTGATTGAAATTCATGCAAGTTTGGGGCTTTGCTATTATGCCATCATAATGTGTATTTTTATACAAACATCATTTTTGAAGTAATTGGAATAAGGTTGGAATTATGTTGAAAATTTGGCATCATGTATTAAGCCATGCTTTTGTACTAGAAAACCTATTTGCAAACTTATGACTAGGCTATGATTGATAATTTTCATAATTGAAATTGTTAACAAGAATTATATGATGACATATGTGGTACATAGCTAGGTTAGATTCAAAAATCCCTTTTTGCAAGTTTACATGACTAAAGTAAAAATCATGATTTCATGTTAGAAATATTTATGCCATGGTTATGTGAACAAATTTAACTATACCTATGCCATGCTTATGTTTGACATTATGCCATGCTTATGTTTGACATTATGCCATGCTTATGTTAGAAATATTTATGCCATGCTTATGTTTGACATTATGCCTGAGATAAAAATATAGGTTCATGTTGTAGTTAGGCCTATGTGTCAATAGTGATATTCTTAACATAACTACAAGTTTACATGCTTTGATTCATGTCACCTATGCTTTATGACCAAAGTATATGTCACTACTATGCAAGTACACCAGTTTCTATTTTGTATTTCCAACGTCATATTGCAAGTTCATGCGCTCACATTCCCCTCTTTGTGTATGTAATTACGCTTTAAGCCTCCCCTTTTCGCATGGCTAAGTTGGGCTTAAAAAGGCTAAGCCCAACATATACATAATAAACGGACGTGTTAAACGGGGGAAAATAACGTTGGGTTAAAATTACTAATGAATGAAAATATAAAATAGAAGGGCCCAAATTCAAGTATGGGTTGGGCCCATGATTGGTGTAACCTTTACACCATTAACTTAATAATGGGCCGCAAATATTTACATATAAGAAAATAAAGAAGAAAGACAAAAATATGTAAATGTAGAACATACGATGTGTTTAACCCGAGGTTGGATTGAGTTGTGATGTAAACCTGCCCGGAACTGCCCGGCTGTCCAGTAGTCACAACAATACCTATCCAATGTGGGAGGTTAAACATGGAGCCCAATAAGGACCCGAGGTTAGACTGAGTTGTGGCGTAAGACTGCCCGGAACCAACCGGCAACAGGCAGCCACAACAATACCTGTCTAATGTGAGAGGTCAGGGCCTTAATAAGACAATTAAGGCTGAGTCAGGATTGTTAGGATTAAGTGAACTAAAGACTTAATCAAAATAGAACATGCTAAATTAAACGGACTGGTGGGGGTTAGGTTAGAAAACACTTAACCAACTTAGCATGTTGGCTAGAGATAGAAAACCTAGTAACGGGGGACCCTTTTCAGCAGTAACCCTAGAAGGAGTATCAGGATACCCTGAAACTAGGCAGGGTGGGGCACGATTACTGGGCTGATTGTAAGAGGTCAAATCGACGGCGGTGGTGTAGCAGTGTAGGTTCTAACGGGGTGCGGGCGTGCACACACTCCGGCGTAGAAAAATAAGGCACTGGACACCAGTAGCATACCTGTGCATTCTAAGGTTGTGTCGGGCCGCCACCATGGGACTTGATACACCCCATGGTGGGACCAGCATAGGTAACTACAACATCGGGGGCCGTAAGACACATGTAACTATGCGAGTAGGAGCCGATCATCATAGAATGGATCACATCACCCTGATTTATGGGGTGCCAGTTGGAAACTAGTTTATATGGGTTCAGAGATTAACATGGGGTACGATAGTTTATTCGACCCTAGACAACTTAACCAAGTTATAGTGCTTTTCCCACTTCTTGTTTATACTTATCATACCCAGTTCTTTATTCATAGACAAAATAGTACTAGACTTACTCAGGCTTTATGTCTGACTCTACTTTTCTTTCGTCTTCTTTTCTTCCGTTTCCCCCCCAGGTCCACAGGGAGGGAACACTGCAGCTTGACCAGCCTTAACATCCAGCTTGAAGAAGAGAAATGTATTGCTTGGACCTTTTCGTTTGAAACTATGGCTTTGGACAAACTCTATGGGGCTTTTGCAGTTTATCTATGTTTTATTTATGCTTCTTTAAATAATGTAATCAAGACAGATTATGAAAGTGTTATGTTATGTTTTTGGAAAGGATGTAAGACAATCATAATGATGTTGTTGTAACACGTATTTGCTTTCATGAAATAAAAGTTTGTTGATTTTCCGCTGTTTACAAATATGTGTTCTTATATCTGTCTTGTATATCTGTGACTTATACTTATAAACCTCCACCAAAATTAGGGCATTCCCTTTGAGAGTGACCCTAACGGAGGTGGGGTGTTTCAGGACATGGTATCAACTTCATCCACTTCATCTTATGTCTTTCAAATTTTGTCACCATTAATTTCACCTTTTGTCTTTTTTTTTAAATCTCAGAGTTGTAGTTCATTTTCATAAACTCAAAAGCGTTGCAACTTTTACATATATTGATTAGATTAGCGATAAGATGTCAACAACTAATTTTGTCCTGAAATACCCACGTTTATCACCAAAAATGAAAAGAAAACGAGGCATACATTGCTTGATTTATTACTATCCCAGAGCTTGTTCCACATTTCGTTCATCTTCCTCTACTTTCTTCCAAGCAGCCTGATCTCTCTCAAGCCTTGAAACACGAGGCCTAATAGAATTACCCAAGCTTAAACCTCCCTACGCTCCTGCAACTCTCTTTCCCTTGCTTCTTTGCGTGCATTAGCGGCATGCTTCACATAATCCTCCACATTAATGTTTTTTGCCGACTCGGTTTCAGGTTTACGTTTCATCAAAATTGTATCTAAACTATCTGAATTATCAACTTCAGTGGTCTGGCATTTCCTATATCTTGCATTTCGGTATGTAACTGGCTCTTTAAGAGCAACAGTCTTCTCCTTTTCAAGTTTCGATTAATATTTAACCAAAACATTATCCAAACTCTCCACGATTTCAAACTGCAGATTCCTTTTCTTCACTGCGGATACACCATAATCCTTTCCAGAAGCTTCCATTTTCTCCTTCTCCAATCTATGCACAGACTTAACCAAAATCCTACCTAGACTAAGCGAGTTCAGTTCATCTACTTTAGCCCTTTGAAGTTGTGTCATGTTTTTTAAAGGTGTCTGCTGTATGTTTCCATCTACATTCTCCTCGCATTTACTCTCTTCATTTGTATATTTTCTTGAATTTACTGAATTTTGCAGCTTTTTTTCCTCCTTAACCTCCTACTAAAGTTTAGACACATGCTTCACAAGTACACTTCTTAGGTCTGAGGTGGGTTCGTCTAAAGCACTTTTATGTTTTACCTAAAGATCAAACTTCTTGTTAGAAGCTGAGCTTCATGCTTCTACAACCTCTTTTTCGAGCTTAGATAGATGCTTAACTAAAAACTTGTCAAGGCTAGGAAACTCTGCATTTGAATCTTTCTTTTGCTCTTGCAGCTTCAAATGCTTTTACTGCACTTTTATGTTCGTTTTCCAGCTCAGCTTCTGGTTCTTTACTCTGAATTATGTCTGCCTTTAGTATTATGCAGCAAGAGGCTTCTACCAGGGCATTTTTTCGAGCAGTCATAGCTTTCTGTGCTGGCTCTCTTGCAACAATTTTCTCTCTTGCTATCTTTCTGTAATGAGGGTTTGCTTTTCCTAATGTCTCATTAACAAGTTCATTCCTTCAGTTTGCTGAAGAAGTTTGGTCTTCCTTTTCAAGTAAGTGTCTCCTTTTTTCGAGGAAACCAGTTAACGGGAGATCCACTGCGCCTAGTTTGTCTTACTGTAGTTTTTGTAGAATCTGCCAGTAAGTGTTTTAGATTACTTTTTGGCCTTTTTTTTTGAGACGTGGTTTGTTTATTTTTAAATTGTGTTCAGTTCAGGAACTATATGAATTATATCAGATCAGGATTTTTTTTAAAATCCATTCATGGTTGTAGAATGAGTTCAATGGATTTATCTCTAATTATTTTCGTTGTTGAAGAATAAGTATATCACTTATCAAATTGAATATTGTTTTTTTTTCACAGTGGCAATTGGTATAACACTATTATGTTGTGTGCTGATTTTTGATATGACGATATGTTGGTAAATAGTTGATACTGTGAGTAAAGATACGAAAAGAGATGACAAACATTTTGCAGTGAAATATTATATAGGCCAGCCCAAACCATCTAGACCACCGTGGCCGATGACACCATCGCCTATACACCAGACCCGACCCCCTTATCCGTTTGTCAAACTAGCGACCTATTGTTTGTCCGGTCACTCGCCTCCATCTTTCGTTGCTTTATTATTGTTTCTTTCTTTCCCCCTTTTTTTGTTATTTATGTGCTTGCTAGTATGGTTCTATTTCATATAGTAAATAGATTTGGTCTTGACAGTAACCATAGTTCATAGTTCATTCCTAAAATAAGTGTTAAAGTTTCATAGTTCATGGTATTTCATACAGTATGGGAGATGTGCTGTGAACGTATATGTGTTAAAATTTCAGAAATATTCAATTTTTAGTGTCAATAATCTTAGTTCATTCCTAAATCTGTCACTTTGTTTTCTATCATCCACTATACATCTTAAACAATTGTTTATTTGCTGAATCCTGGTTTAGGAATTAAAACCATTATCAGTAGCAATTGGTACTTTTATTTAGTATGGCAAAAAACATTGACATAAAAATGAATAAAATGATTTGTGCATGCTGTTTGATAACTATATTTGCATTTAATTGTTTGTTATTCTTTTGCAGTCATATCGGAGTAGCAAAAATGTCCCAACTGGTGGTAATACACAAAGTCGAGAATCATTCTAGAAAGTGCAAACTGGTAGGTTAGCAAAGAAGTGTTGTTGTAGAAGCAACAATTGCATCAACTGATCCTACTGTTTTAGTGTACCATGTACCATTATGAACAGATGCTTGGAAGGTTTAGGTTGATACGGTAGAGGTTTGGGTTGATACGGTTGTAGACCCCCAAGCTACTTTATACAGATCTATTTCAGATATCTATACTATCCGACAAGCAGTCGGGACGACTCTAGCTTGGCATAAGGAGTTCATCTCTTTTGATTAGTACATATATGAACTTATATTGATATATGTTATGGATTTGGCTATGTTATGTAATGAAGTTATAAATTCAAAAACAGTGTAACTTGAATTGTTTTTGGCTACTAAAAATGTGAACGGTTCGTGTTGTTTCAAGTTACTTAAAACTGCTATAGTTATTATTAATGAAATATTTTTTTTTAATTGTAATGCTATAAAATTAATGGTTAAAATCAGTTATAAAAGTATTGGGTGCAATTTTCAGTCGTAGTAGATTGTATTACAGCTATTGTAAACAGTTGTAAATTGCCAGCGCAACTGATGAAAACAGTTGTTGAAACGTTAATAGCAACAGTTAGTAATAGTTGTAAGTGAGTCTTTTGCAACTAGTAGCGGCAGTTGTGAACGGATCTTATAACAACAGTTACGGTTAGTGTAAACGGTTTTTACAAGAGCTTAAAGCAGTTGCAAAAGGTAATTTTACAACTGTAATTGCAAGTTGTCAATAAATCTATTACAACTATCATCGATAGTTGTAATAAATATTTTTACAACTGTCCAAAATAGTTGTAAACTAGTCCCTGCTATTACAACTCCGGATAATAAGACTGTTGGGCGAGAGTTGTAACAGACATATTACAACTGTTTTTGGCAGTTGCAAAAGGGTATTTCTGTTGTAGTGTTTGATTTATGGATCAAGCTCCTATCCTTATTGCTATGGCTATATTTTGTTTTGGGGAATTTTTCTTCTTTCATGTACTCTGATGTTTTAAAGTACAAGACAGTAGTTTTTATGATATGATGGTTTATGTGTATTTCAGACATGTGTTGTTTTTGAATCATGATGCTTTATTATAAATAAAGTTATAATTCCGATGTTATTTTATGTATGTCTTGTAATATTTCTGTTTCTGTTTACCTATAACACTTCACGAAACTTAATGTATTCCCTTTGTGAGTGACATTAACAGACATGGGATGTCACAATTATCACATAACATCACAGCAGAAATAAACTCTATATATATCTAAATCTGAAGTCTCCTGCTCCGAGCTCCTCCAAGTATATCTGAAAAATCCCGACTACTTGACTGCCCGTACAAATTTGAATAACCTAGAGTTTATTTTGTTTTGTTTTCCCTAAACTCTTGGGTGCCCAAATTTGTACATGCAGTCAAGTAGTCGGGATTTTTCAGATATACTTGGAGGAGCTCGGAGCAGGAGGCTTCAGATTTAGATATATATAGAGTTTATTTCTGCTGTGATGTTATGTGATAATGGTATGTATATACAGTTACCAGTTTGTATTTCCAAAGTTATGATATAATATATTTTATTCGTTCCGCTGTGATATTCGTATTACTTTGATTCTGTTCGGTTGTTTTCTTCTTCTTCTTCTATTCTAATCTCCTTTCTTTCTATTTATCACCCTTTAACTTCTTTCTATTAATGATCTGGTATTTCCGATACTTGAATGGTAGACATCATGTTTTATATTGATTTTTAGGGTCGAAAATCCTTGGTTCGTTACAGGTTGGTTGGTTTGTATGCACGTAAGATGTGAAATACTTGAATACTCGGTAAATTTGGCAGGTAGGCCTAGTACATTTCTGAGAACAGTGTAATTCTCAAGTACAATCTAGAGGTAAACTATTCGGTAAGGTGGACGAAACCTCCTAGTCATTTGTTGGAAAATTTCGCATTGTATTCCTTTAATTCTGAATTTATGAGTTTCCCCCATTTTAATTGCATCGGGAAGATAAAACTTTCACGATGCTTAATTACTTGTATCTGTGGTGTGATTGAATGTTGTTGTAAGTGGCCTAGTCCGTAGTAAGCAATGCGGTACAATTATTTTGGGCAAATTTACCTTTTCCTTGTTTGTTCCAAATTTTTGGCTTAGTTTCTTCGTTTCCATCGAGAATTGCCATGCACTCTTCTCAATGGGGTGTTGTACTGTTATTACTTTTATGTTGGTAAATTTTACATATGACACCAATTCCTTATTGTTCCGGTAATTTTGTTTTGTGATGATACTTTTACATATATGTTATTCTTGTAGGGTAAAAACCCGTACCACGATTAGCGGCATGGTCTCACAGAATTATTGTATGTTTCCTTTTACTTGAGTTCTCTCGTGTTGGTATTCCAACCTGATCCGTGTATTGTTTCATTATAATGATCGGGTCATACCATGCTTGTTTTCAGGTTGTCTTCTGTTGGATGTGGAGCTCATGAAGTAAAGTTGGAAGTTTTCATGTTTCATTATTTTATTTCTGCTGTATTTTATTTTAACCATCAGCATTTGTAAGGTCATAATTTTATAATTGTCCAACTGGTAGGATATGTTTATAACTTTGATATACATTGTATCTTGGAGTGACATTTCATCTGTCATTATCATTATCATTATTATTATTATATGTTGTCTATTCCACTATGAGATTCTTATTTCTCTTGTTCTTTCTATTTTCCATTTCTTTTATCCTAACAATCCGCGTTTTCGGTGATTGAATGTTCAACATTGAAGGTCATATTTGATGTCGGTTTTCGATGGTTGGAATTGCGGGTTGTTACATTTGATATCAGAGCTAAAGGTTAGGCAAGAACCTTGGTTCTGTTGGGGTAACTCATTAAGATTGGGTTAGCGAGACCCTGAAATGAGTCTAACAGAGAGAGAGAGAGTATGTGTTTGTGTGTGTACTCGTATTTGTTTGTGTTATAAAAACATATTATGTTAATTAGTCTGTTCAGTTGTTTATGAATTCATGTTTAGACATGTGATGCCACAGGATCGATAGGGATTTCTAAATATTCGATCAAGGAAAGTAGACACGCTATTGATTTTTGAAAATTGGTAAATGAAATATTTTACCTAAGATATATTCTATGTGTATAAAAAAAATTAAAATTTCAAAACTGTATAGTTTTTTTTGTCTAGTTGTTTATTGATGATAATATTAAAATATTATAATTATTGTTTGATTTTTAAAGCTCAAATAGTTTAGGAGCATTGACTATTGTTTGTTGATTGTTAATTTATGTTATATTAATATACAGACATTTATTAACAGTTTAAGTGTATTAGAATCGAACCTCTTGTGAATTAAGTTTCACGGTTTGACTATAAGGTGTTCAATATGAATATTAAGTTAAAATCAACATTTAATAGAAGATTAGTTAATCTTAGTGGCATATTGAACATTTTAAAAAGAAAATATTATTTTAATGTAAGTTGATTATATGTATATTTGCAATTAAATAAGTATAATGATGAAATATATTTTGAAAATAGTTTTGATTAAAATAATCTTGAATTTGTTTAAAATGAGTTTAAAAGTGATTTATTAGAATAGAAATAGAAGCCCTACTTAAAAATATTTCGAATATTTGATATTCTAAAATTTTAAGTTTCCTTATAAGAAATTGTTTTGAGTTAAAATCCATTTTTTATAATAAGTTCATACTTAAAAATTTGAAATTTCTAATTGGTAAAGAAACATTATTAGCCCGGTTCAATTGAGTTAAGTTGGTAGGAGAATTTAATAAGCTCGTTTTTTAAATCATAAATTGGTATAAACATCTAAATTTAATAAAACATTTGATGTTATTTGAGCGAATCCCTAGACATCTTTTCTTTAGACACTCTTAAGTAAATGTGTCAAGAGGTTGGCTCAGTAGGAAAACCTATATTTTCTTTAGGTATCTATTTGAATTTTTGAACGAAATAAAAAAATTGTTAAGTGAGGACAAATTTGTTGCTATGTATATGCTCTTAAGAAGTAAAAGAGTATTATACAAAGTAAGTTGAACTAGAGCTGTTTGATTTAGTTTTTCACTTGATATGATGTTTCATAGGTTTATTTATAAATGAAAATGAATATTCGACAATTTGGATAGTTGAGATTTCCAAATTGATTATGGAAACATATTTTAGTTTATAAGAAATTTTAAGAGAAGATGATTATAATTTATTAATTTAGCAAAGTTTGAACGTATAAATTTAATTAAATCAAGCTCACCGTGTAGTGATTGTTCGTAAATCTCTGGTTTGAAGTTCAAACAAATTTATAGGATCTAATATAAGTCAGAATTCTTTGAAACAAGAATTTATCGTATCTGTTGGATTGTAGTTTCCCAATAAAAAGAGAGAGAGAAAGATCTGATCTTATAGAGTTTGAATTATGTCAAAATCAGTTTTTCAGAAAAATCGTGGTTTGGTAGTTCATAAACTAAAATTAATAATTTTATATAATGGTGAAGTGATCTAGTAAAGATTGGTACAGTTAAGAAACCAATCAAAATAAGTAAGTAGGATATATGTAGATTGTTTGGTTCACATGATGTATGGTCGAGATTTGGATATGTAACTTCGTGGTAATTTGCACTAATCAAAAAAAGGATTTCTCATTTGATTATGATAGCAAACACTTGATTTGGATTCTCGGTACGATACAAAAGTTTTTTTTCATCGTATTTGAAGGCTATGTAAGGAAGACAGATGTTCAAATAGAGAAACCCAATCGAAATCTGCACTTGGAATGCCGAGTGAGTGGTACTGGTTCTGAAGTAAAATCTATGTGTTCGAGTAAGTGATTAGTTCAAATTTTACGTATAAATGATTTATATATATCATATAGACTTGAATATAATTGAATTAATAGTTTGTGACTCATCCAAAAATATGGGTGATATTTATTTGACATTTTAAATAATTTCAAGTGTTAAATTTCCCGTTATGGATTCTGTTTGATTATTGCGATGGTTTATTCCATTTTTGAATTTGATTGATTGATCGTGTGCTTTTATGGACTATGGTTTATAAAATAATTGCTTGATTAGAACTTATATCTTGGAATTTTTTTAAAAAAATGGTAACGAAGGAATTAGAAAGGAAAAATGTCATTTGATGTAAATTTTCCAGTATTTAGTTATAATCAAAAAAGGCATTTGAGAATTTTTTCGATCAGAAGACTCGCCAGGTATATTTATTTCACTCTAGTTGTCATTGTAAGAGGAACCAACAAACCACTGGATGCTCCGTATTGTTTTAGAGTAATACCATGCTTCGTAGGAGGAGCCTTCCCTTGTCATAATTAATTTTAGTTTGGTTTTTTTCCGAAGAAATTCGAAAGTACGTTTTGAATATAAAACCTGTAACACCCCATAATTTAATACACTATAATCGCATAATAAAATGAATGTTACTTAATTAAATATTCAGAATTAGGTAAAACAGACTTTACCAAAGTGTTTGTTACAAAATTTTGGTTCAGATAGACTCCTAAATTTCGTAAATCGGAGTTCATATGAAGAAGTTATGGGCTTAAGAAGATTTTACCAAAATATAGACAAATTATATATATTCAATATAAAAATATATAAACAAAGTTCTAGAGTAACGGTCATGAGGTGACCAAGGTTGGCCAGGTCGACCCGTGGGTCGACACAGATCTAGGTGAGTCGACCCACCCGGATGCTGAGATAGATTCCTGCGCTTGTTTTGGACTGAATTCTTAACCAAGTTCGTTAGCTGACTCAGCACTGCATGTACGGTCGGATTGGATAACCTAAATCTAACGGAAAGAGATTATCCTAGGTAATTTATATAAAGGTTGGCAGCCTCATTGTTCTCCACACACAAATCAATTCTTCCCCTTCTTCCTCCAAACCTTTTTCTAAAAATAATGTATACATGGAGATACTGAGGTGATGCCCAAGCATAAATTAGCAAGGATAATTCTGATTACTCTACAACAAAATATAAAAGTGGACTTTCTTCTATAATAGCATATACACACAAAAGAGATATTTTCTTCTTCAATCCAACCACTATGATTTTCATGTCATTTTAGATCTGATATTTTAAAATGTTTTAGATAGTAAATTGTTGGATCTAAAATAAGTACTTACAAGTTATTCCTTATATGTTGTTCTTTTACTGTTAAATCAGCTATTTTAGATTATTATTATATGTGCATGTGTACTTCCATCTTCCGTATCCCTATTCTGTCTTTTATTTACAATCTTTTATATGCCTTTTTATTCAGTCTAAGATCTGTTTTCTCCCATTTTCTGTTTTGTTTACGCTGAGCCTAGGCCAATAAAAGCCTAAACCATTACAGTTGATTTGCGAATAAATGATATAAATTGGAATAACTGATTAATGACACCAAAACAGAGAAAATTGGGCATATTGTAAACTGGGAACATTTGACTGTAAATTTGGGTTAATTACATTAAAGGAGGAATATGTGACATGTTAATCTGATATATTAGACTTAATTTAAGATTAATTATAACATGTAAGAAAGTATGGGTAATGAATGTAAAATTAAGTAAAATGAATTACTGTAGTCTATATATGCATCTAGGCAGGTGCTGTTTGGGGAAGGGGTTGTACACAAATAACATTTAGGATAAATGCCATTTACAACCAACATTATTAGTGAACTTAAATCTACCAAGTTAAACTTGTTAATTAATAAGCTAAGAGGTCCCGGGTTTAGTTGTTTGTATCAGGTTTGGGACTCTTAAATCCTAGTTAAGTGGGGACAGAAGCCTTGGGATGGCTTGTGTCAAGTTATGTGGAACCCGTATCAGTCAGTATCTCTGTTGGTATCTTAGGAGGGGCCTCACACTAGGTAGGGCCAGTGCAAGCTTTACTGATCTGGATTGTAAGAGGTTCAAGATGGAAGGTGGGTACGGGCGCATTTCGGCAGAGTCATAAGCATGCATGGGTCTGATTAGGAGAAACTAAGACGCTGTAACACCTACAAATAGGTATGTGTCTTATAAGTTGTTGGGTTAGGGATTGATATACCCTACTAATGGGGGCAGGTAAATGATATTCGGGTAATAGGGAGTTGATCGCATATGTAGTATATAGGTAACACCTGATCATGTTAATACTAGTAATTGGTGCAGTAACTTGATTCTTGGAATATGAATGAGAAGTTTAATTTACCTTTACCTTGCTTTGATATCTTATTTTCCTCGTACTTGCATATTTTACTGCTCATCCAGTATCATTTACCTGTCTTGACACCTCTTATCATATGCTTATGATAAAAATCACTGGAACTCGCTAGACTTTATGTCTGGCCTATTTTGTTTCCTTTTTCTCGCTTCCTTTCCCCCTCAGGTTCCCAAAGTGGGAGTAGATAGTAGCTGAGCTTGTGATCTTATCTTGCTTGAATTTCTTCTAATTCATGTACCACCTTGATTATTATTCTATTTTGTTATAGCTTTTAATAAGAGACATGGCTTTATATTTCTGTACTCTGTTGTTTGGAATTATAAGATGGATTGTTTTATTTGAGGTTTTTGGTATTTGAACAATATGATGTTGTAACTTGTTTGAAACAATGTTTTCTTTATTAATAAAAGTTAAGTTTTCAGCTGTGTATTTATATCTGCCTTTGGAATGCGACGAACCCCAAATCCCGTACTGACGGTTTTAAGGGTAATCTTTGGAATATAACACAGAAATAGATAATAGCAGAACAAAAATAAATAAATATACCAGATAAAGAACAAATAATACACTGGATAAACGTAATCATCATAGTTACACAGTATACAGGATCATACTTAGTACAAATACAGTTCAGCTATACATAAATGTCTACAGTGGAAAACTAAACATAATGTATAATAGGAGTTGAACAGCATAAAAAGAGATAAATGATAGAATCCATCTTCAGCTCCAGCAATCCAGAAAGAGCCTGCTAAAACCTGAAGACAAGTCTGCCCGTGTAGAAAAAGGGGCACCCGAGTTTGAAAGTGAAATAAACTACGAGTCAGTCATGGGACTGGTATGAGAAATCTACTTAACACATTTATAATATGGCTAATCACAGGACCACGCCACTTTCGTGGAACGGGTTTACTCCATTGGATTGCTAGTGATTTAAAACAAATCATTCTTTTAAAACAGCACAATGCTTTTTATAAAAATGAAGCCATTATAAGACTCAGTTCCCATCACACAATGCAACGCAAACCAGAGGATAGAGTTTTTACCTTATAATCGCCAAAATATGCTTGATACGAATAAAACAAAAGAATTTCTTATTATTACTAGTGTTTATATGTTTCAAAAACAATTTAAAATCATAAGTATCAATCATAGACGACATTAATGCCCCATACCACTATGTCGCCATATATAGGTATACAATCAAAACTGCACAGTCACGTATTTGGAAATTGGATTTCCGTCATGAACCGAGGCAAGGGATCGTCCTCACCGAATTCAAGACACTCTAGCCCGCCCCTCAGGAACAGCCGCAACTGCCCCTTGGATCGTCAGGGTTGGTCCACCGATGTGGATTATTATACCTGAACACTGCGTTTCCCCACCCTTTGTGGCGTAAATGAGCCAACGAATGGCTCCTTCGGCTTCACATAGTCACCGGTATATCCGAGGTGCCTCGCAACAGCAATAACCACGTAGGTGAAAATAATATAAATGTCAGCCAGTTTAAGCACCGACGCCACCTCTAGCTAGAAAGAAACGCAGGCTCTCCCTGATGTCCTCTCCCGTTTCTGGTTCATACCGGGGTGTGAGGCTCGCGAATTAACGTTATACACAAAGCTATGCCACACAGGGCGGGCTTTGATCATCAACCACAAGACTTTGCTTTTCAACAGAAGCCCTAATCACCGCATCTTAGCATGCTACACAGGCAATTCACACCATGCAGCTGATGGCTATCAATCGCACAGAATAAATTCCAATGTCAGACACACAATCCATTTACAAGTCCGTTCTAGTATAGGGAATGGACCAATAAATCTGGGCGCTAATTTCCCAGTTTTGCCAAAGTGAATCACTACCCTCATCGGAGAAACCTTTATATACACATAATCACCAACAGAAAAAGCCAAATCCCTTCTTCTCGAATCAGCATAGCTCTTCTGTCGGCTCTGAGCGACGAGTAATCGTTTCTTAACGAAATCGACTTTGTCGGTAGCCTCGCGGATCATATCTGGTCCCAATACAAGCCTATTACCGGGTTCAACCCAACAAGAAGGGGATCGACACGGCCTACCATACAATGCTTTGAATGGCGACATTGTCAGGCTCGCTTGGTAGCTGTTGTTATATGAGAACTCAGCCAAATGTAAATGGTCTTCCCATGATCCACCGAAATCTAGAACACAAGCCCGCAATAGATCTTCTCAAATACGATTCACCCTCTCAGTCTGACCATCTGTCTGAGGATGATAAGCGGTGCTCAAGTTCAGCTTCGTTCCCAGCTCTACTTGAAATGCCTCCCAGAATTTGCTAGTGAATATTGGATCTCTATCACTAACTATACTGATCAGCACTCCATGTAGCCTAACTATTTCCTTGAAATATATCTGCGCCAGACTCTGAGCAGTTCTGTTTGATCTGACAAGTATGAAATGGGCGGTCTTCGTGAAGTGATCTATGATCACCCAAATACTATCATTTCCTTTTCTGGTTCTGGGCGAACCATCTATGAAGTCCAAATATGTTCCCACTTCCAACCTGGAACGTCCAGCGGTTGCAACAATCCAGCCAGTTTCTGTTGGTCGCTTTTGACTAGCTGGCAAGTAGGGCATCGGATAACATATATTGAAACGTCTCTTTTCATAGCCTTCCACCAGAATGTTCGCTTGAGATCGTTATACATTTTGGCCACACCGGGATGGATACTCAACTTGGATTTGTGACACTCGTCTAACACTTCCCTTTTTAACTCGGGGATGTCGGGAACACAAATCCTTCCTTTCAGTCTAAGGGTCCCATCGTTATCTATTTGAAAACACGAGGGTTCGCCTTTCTGAATCCTTTTGATCATATCCTTAATAAAGTTATCATCCTTCTGAAGAATAGATATTTTGTCAATCAAGGAAGTCGTAATAATAAAGCTGGCGATCATTACATTTTTTCGACTCAGCGCATCTGTCACGACATTGGCTTTCCCTGGAGTGTATAAAATCTCAAAATCGTATGCTGCAAGGAATTCTAGCCAACATTGCTGCCTCAGATTCAAGTCTTTCTGGGTGAACAGATACTTTAGCGACTAGTGATCGGTAAATAGTTCGAATTTCTCACCCAGAAGATAGTGTCTCCAGATTTCAAAGCAAATACTATAGCCAACAACTCAAGATCATGAGTGACGTAGTTTTTCTCGTGCGGCTTCAGCTGACGGCTAGCATAAGCGATCACTTGACCTCTTTGCATTAGTACTGCACCCAGGCCTACTCTAGAGGCATCTGTCCAGACTTCTAAATCCTGATTGCCGTCGATAATGGTTAACACTGGAGAAGTTGTTAATCTTAACTTTAGCTCCTCAAAGGCCTCCTCACATTCTGGAGTCCACTTGAATTTTGAGTACATCTTTGTAAGCTTCGTCAAGTGACTAGATATCTTCGAAAAATCTTTAACGAACTTCCGGTAATAACTAGCCAATCCGAGAAAACTGCGGACTTCTGTAGGAGTACTGGGCTGTTTCCAATTTTGAATAGCTGTGATTTTACTTGGATCCACAGCAGTTCCTTCTTTCGATACGACATGGCCTAGAAATTTCACTTCATCTTGCCAGAATATACGTTTGGACAACTTGGCTTTCAATACATTCCTTCTCAGAATTTCTAGTACTTGTTCCAAATATTTCTCATGTTCGGCTTTTGACTTAGAGAAGATTAGAATATCGTCAATAAAAACCAGAACAGACTTATTCAGGACTCCTCAGAACACTCGATTCATCAAATCGACGAAGTATGCTGGAGCGTTACATAAGCCGAACGACATTACTAACCACTCATAGAATAAATCTGGACCTCTGAATGCTGTCATAGGAACACACTCTTCGGCAATACGAAGCTGATGGAAACCTGTAGCTAGGTCCATCCTTGAAAATACTTGTACTCCATTCAGACGATCCAATAAATCATCGATTCGTGGTAATGGATATTTATTCTTAATTGTTTGCTTGTTTAAATCACGATAATTCACACATAGTCGCAGAGTACCGTCAGATTTTGGGACAAACACCACTGCTGCTCCCCAACCAGAGAAACTAGGCCGGATCAAACCCTTCCATACAAGCTGTCGAGTTTTATTATCTAACTCTTCTTTCTCCTTTAGGGTCATCCTCCGAATAGCGTGCACTACTGGCCTAGCATTCGGAATCAAAGCGATCTTGAAATCAATTTCTCTCTGCGGAGGTAGACTAACGACTTCTTCGAACACATCCGCATAATTCTTGACGACAGGAATATCTTTGATGAGGTCGGGAATATTCTCTGTGACTACAGGGATATTTTCTATTTGAACAGGAGAAACATCCAAAGCTGCCCAGAAGTCTTTTCTATTAGCATTCTGACCTTCATAGGGAATGGTTATATAATCACCTGATTTAATCTTCGCCCTAACAACTCTGTCGGCGCATCTAACCTCTGCCACATATTTGGTTAACCAATCCAATCCCAAGATAAGATCGAATTCAGTAAAATTCATGATGATAGAGATGGTAGGAAACTTATAACAGGACAAAGAGATAGGCACCGCTCAAATCCTGCTAAGATCGAGAGAACCCCCAACCGGATTATGGACAGTGATGGGTTCTTTGAGCTTCCTTAATTTCAAGTCCAACTTCTTGACCGCATTTTTGGAAATAAAGCTTCTTGACGCGCCTGTGTCAAACAATACTTTGACTGGAATGTTTTTGACAGTAAGCGTGCCTTCTAAAACATCTGGCCTTTCCTAAGCAGACGAAGATGCAGGCACTTCTGCCACTTCATTTACTTGAACCTCTTTGGTCTTTTTCAACAGCCAATATTCTTGCTTTACGTGACCAGCCTGATGACAAAGTTTACATTCCCGGGTTGATTGAAACTTGTTCTTGGATTTAGATTCATCCTTTCTTCGTTTGTTCGAAGACTTACAACTTATCGCCAAATGTCCTTGCCTATTGCAGCTTGAGCATGTGGCAGTCATTACCGGTTCTTTTTCAGATCTAGTCCTCTCCCTCTTGGCTCTGGGCTTCTTACTAGCCTCAGGACTATCAGTCATCGACTCCACTTTGTTACTCGAACTGACTTCCTCTTCGTCGCGCAACAAACCTTTCTTATGGAGATCTTCGTACTGATAAGCCATATAAATCATTTCTGAAAAAGGAAGTTTCACACTCTTCATTACACTATTCTGGTATTTTCTTTGCAGGCCATGAATAAATCTCAGATTCTTCCTCTTTGCATCTTGAATCAGATGAGGAGCAAAGTGAGAAAGTTCGTTGAATTTCTTATGATATTCTGGAATGGTCTTATCTCCTTGTATCAGATAAGAGAATTCATCACATAATTGCTCAGTCACTTCAAGAGGAGTAAATCTTTCTAGGAAAATCTCCTTGAATCTATCCCAGGTGATATCACCTTCTGGATTATCTTTGATGATTGTTTCCCACAAGATTAAAGCTTCTTGTTTGAGTGCCCAAGATGCTACTAATCTTTTCTGATCATCTCTTAATTGGATACGTTCAAAAATTCTTTCAACAGAACTCGTCCAAGCTTGAGTTTGAATTATAGATTCATTGCCCGAGAATTGTGCTCCGCCCAGATTTCGATATCTCTTTAATAGAGCCTCTAGATCGGGTTCTGCATTTCTTCTGTTTCGGACACTCATTTTCTAGTGCTTCTGCAAATAGCAGATCAAGTGTCAGGTCACAGAAAAGGTATTTTAAAACATAGAAACATATACTTCAAATGTAAATGTGTCTATCGGGGTGTAATTTCATTCTGCTTTACTCATACTAGGATATCGATGATCCTATCTGTAATGAGTTTCCCGTCCTAGAACACTACTGGTTCTATTTCTGACATGTTCGTTAATATGTTATATCCCAGCACTAAGCTTAATCAAAGATCTGATACCACGCTCACATATTAACTTCAAAAATTATGAAATTTGAAACCTAGCAATAATTTGACATCCCGGATCCAACAAAAGTGGTTTCGTCGAATTCCGAGGTCGTTTGCAAAATGGCCATTTTCACGGGCTATATAAATTCCATATAGACCTTTCAGAAAATTCATTTGGCCATAACTTTTGCTTCCCGCTATGAAACTTAGATTTTTCAGATTCGTTAGAAAGGTATTCACTAACAGATTTAAATATTTTTGGTTTTAGTCAAATTCGTTTTGTTTTGCACCCGGTACAGTCATTCAAAGTTTGAAATGAAAATTTGAAACTACCGCGCCATTTCAGGCCTAGTTTATAATTCAAAGTAATTATATTTATTTTCAAACGTCGATTCAAACTTACTTTTTTTCGTTATTATTTAAAATATTGATTTTAAATATTTTAAAATTCACTAAATTAGCCAATTTAAAATTTTTAAATTGGTTCAGATTTTCCGGGTCGTTACATTGAATTTTTGTTGATGTTTACCTATTGCACTTCACGAAACTTAATGCATTCTCATATGACTGACATTACAGGATGTGGGTGTCATATTTGGTATCAGTGCCCAAGGTTACAGGATCAGAGAAAAGTTTTTTAAGAGAGTTTTCAAAATAAGGGATTTTCAAATAAAAATCAATTTTTGAAAAAGATATCCCCTCAAGTCATTTACAATATTCCTTCTCTTTCTAAATTCTTATTTCATCCTTTTTTAACATGTTTGGGGATCCTAATTTTCTAGAGGGAATTCCCATTCCTACATGGTTTCGTAGATACATAGAAGCTACGACACCTTCTGGAGTGCAAGAAAATGTCCCTCCCACATTTGTTGTCGCGGTAGCTCCACCTCTCTCTCTCTCCTCCTATAGTAAACTTTTCTAAACTTTGAAAGGACTTCTGCGTAATGGGAGGCAAGCAATTCGTGGTACCGAGAGTTTTGTAGAGATGCACAATTGGCTTAGAGAATCAGAGAATGTTTTCAACTTGTTCGAGCTTGATGATATGAGGAAAATCAAGTTGGTCGCTTGGCAACTGAAGGATAAAACATTGGACTGGTGGGAAATAGTTCAAGCCGGACAAGAGGTCGCTACTTAGGATGAATTTAAGGCTAGAATTGAGACGAAATTCTTGTCGCAAGAAACAGAAGGAATGCAAATGGAGAAATGTCTGAATTTATAGCAAGGGAGCATGACTATAAAGGATTTTTTTCAACAATTCAATCAACTAACGAGATTTGGATTAGAGTTAGTAAACACCCCTCACAAAAAGGCCTTAAGGGTTCATAAAAGGATTGGACCAACCGCTCCAAAACTTAGCAATGATACATGTACCGATGGGAGTAACCTTCGAGAGACTCATTGATATGGCCTTGATGCACGAGGATGGCGAAGAAGGGAAGAAAGAGGTTAATACGGAGGAAGAGAAACCCGAGGCTGAGAAAAAGAAATGGTCGCCAAAGAAGAGCATAACTAAGAAAGGAGTCAAGCCTAATAAAGCTAAGATCAAGACAGAAGTGAATGCCATGGGCGTGGTGCTTTAGGACACTTTGTGAAAGATTGTAGAAAGGTGAAGAATGCTTGTTTTTTTGTTGTCATATTGGAAATTTCAGTGGATAGTGTCCTAGCAGGCAAGGACAGAAGGCTAGATCGTCAGGAGGAAAAGTTAATGCTCTAGAGACTAGTAGAATGGATCATGGTAGGAAAGTTGTTTTGGAAGGTTTGATTTCTCTTTTAGGCTATCCTATTAGAACTCTGTTTGATTACGGTTCTTCTCATTCATTTACATCCAACTCTATGATAGAAAATCTGCACCTAGATACTAGTATTGTTTCTGATCCTATTATAGTCTCAAACCTTATAGGAGGGACAACACATTTATCTATGATATGCAAGGGTTTGAGGATTTCCTTTATGGGCGTCGAATTTGAATGCGACACATATATTCCTGGCTTTATGGGTTATAGATTAATTCTAGGAATGGATTGGCTAGCCATGTATGGTGTCATTCTTGATTGTTAGAGGAGAGTTATTAGACTTCTTGCTCGCCAAGGTAGAACTCTCAAAATTTCTTTTGACCCTTGAGTGTCAGTTATGCTCAGTTTCCTAGATTCTCTTGATGCTTCCGTTAATGATCTTCGATCAGTAACCATAGTTAGTAGATTTCCGGACGTGTTCTATGAGGTTAGAGGACTACCTCCCATATGATAGATAGATTTTCAGATTTACTTAGTGGAGAATGTGAAACCTATCGCTTTACTAGTGTGCCATATGGCTCCCAAGGAGAGGAGGGAGCCAACAAATAAGTAGGCGGGTCATTCGAAAATGGATTCATTAGGTGGAGCATTTCTGAGTGGGGAGCTACAGTCATCTTCGCAACCAAGATAGATGGATCTCTCCGTTTATGTGTGGACTACAGAGAATTGAATAAACTCACTAAGAAGAATAGGCACCCACTTCTGAGAATTGATGATTTGTTAACCCAACTAGTAGGCGCTTCGGTTTTCTCACAGTTGTATCTAGCCATGAGATTTCATTATCTTAGGGTGACGGATGATAGTATTGAAAAGTCAGTTTTCAGAACCCTAAACGGTTCCTTTGAGTGGTTAGTCATGCCTTGTAGGCTGACCAATGCACCGACATACTTCGTCGACTTAATGAGTCGGGTGCTTAGAGAATATCCGAACAAGTTTGTGGTGGTGTTCATGGACGACATTTTGATCTTCTCAAGGAGCAAAGAAGAACTTGCCAAACACTTAGATGATGTTCTCAGTATACTCAGATCACATCGACTTGAAGCTAAATTTTTTAAGTGTCATTTCTAGAGGAAGGTGGTAAGGTTCCTAGAGAATGTAGTCTCCAAGGATGGGACAACGGTGGACCCCGCTAAATAGTCGCAGTTCAAGACTGGAAGGCCCCTAAGAATGCGATGGAGGTAAGAAGTTTTCTTTGATTGGCAGATTATTATAGGAAGTTTATTAAAGACTTTACGCGTATCATAGCTCCGCTCAGCCATCCGATGAAGAAGAAATTGGATTTTTCTTGGAGTATTGATTGTGAGTATGCATTTCAGAGATTGAAGAGGGCTTTGATAACAACCCATGTGCTGACTCTTCTCAATAGTAGCAACATATTTACAGTCTACACAGATGAATGTGGTATGGTATTAGGTGCTGTATTGATGCAGGAGGGTAGGGTAGTGTGCTATGGAAGTAGGCAACTACGAGTTCATAAGAAGAACTACCCCACCATGACTTGGAGTTTGCTGCTATAGTGTTCATACTTAAGTCTTGGCAAAACTGTCTACTTAGAGAGAGATTTGAACAATATACAAATCATAAGTCTCTTAAATATATGTTCCCATAAAAGGATCTTAACTTGAGGCAAAAATGGTGGATGGAGTTCCTAACGTCCTACGATTTTGAGATAGCTTATACCCAGGCAAGGGTTATGTATTGGCGGACGCGTTGAGTAGACAAAGGATGACCTTGAGTCCTCTATTTAAAGAGAGGCAGAGCATGGAGTTCATCTCGACCTTTGATATTAATCCGTCTACGGATTTTACATCTGGATCTTTAGCATCATTGAAGGTGCGACTTACTCTCATGGAGCGTATTAGATCTATGCAGCAAGAGGACCAACAGTTGGCAAACATCTTGGATAGACTCGGTAAAGGAGAAGCTTCTAGTCACCTAGCTAGATATACTGTGGACGAAAAATGGTGGCTAAGACATGATGAAAGACTGTGTGTCCCTAGATTTAGGGAATTGCTAAGCGCAGTGCTTGAGGAAGATCATCACTCTCGGATGACTATCCATCCGGGCAGTGACAAGATGTACCAAGACATGAAGCATGTTTTTCATTGGACTGGCATTAAGAAAGATGTAGCGGAATTCATGGCCCAATGTTTGGCTTGCCAACAAGTCAAGCTGAATAGAGGAAACCCGGCGGAGTGCTTCAACCCTTGGATACCCCGCAATGGAAGTGGGAGAGCGTCTCTATGGACATCATTGATGGACTTCCCTGATCGAGGAAGGGCAACACGAGCATTTGGGTGATAGTGGATAGACTTACCAAGAGCGCTCATTTTATCCCTGTCAAGAGCAAGAGGACAGCTACATGGCTGGCTTCGTTGTACCTTAGAGAGATCAACTGACTACATGGGGTACCTTCAAGTATAGTAAGTGACCGTGACTGCATATTTACTACTAAATTTTGGGGGAACTTGCAAGAATCCCTTGGTACACAGTTAAGACTTAGCACAGCTTATCACCTTCAGACTGATGGACAAACTGAGAGGGTTAATAGAGTTCTTAAGGATCTATTAAGACCATGTATACTAGATTTTGGAGGGACTTGGGAGGAGCACCTCCATTGGTTGAGTTCACCTACAATAATAGTCATCAGTCAAGCATTGGGATGGAACCCTTCGAGGCATTATATGGATGACCTTGCAGATCACTGACGTGTTGGTGGGAGTCTACGGACAGACTTCTACTAGGGCCAGATATGGTGAGAGATACTTCAAAAAAAAAAGATTTCATTCGAAGGACGATGAAAGCTGCACAAGATAGACAAAATTCATATGCCAATAAGAGAAGAACCGACTTGGAATTCAAAGTACGAGATATGGTCTTCATCAAAGTATCACCTTTAAGGAATGTAGTTCGATTTGGCATGGTGGGGAAATTGGCACCAAGGTTCGTAGGACCATTTCCCATAGTAGAGAGGATAAGCCAAATGTCCCACAGGGTTAGATTACCAGAGAGGCTGGTGGGAGTTCACGACGCATTCCATGTTTCCCATTTATGGAAATGTCTTCATGATTCAACAGAAGTAGCGGAGCTAAGTACACTTGAAGATGTTGAAGTCGAGAAAGAGGCATCAGTTCAAAGAGTTCCTACTCATATTTTTCAGATGGAAGTTAAGAGGCTACGCAACAAAGAGATAAAATTAGAAAAAGTGCAATGGGGATAAGATCGAGACGACCGGACATGGGAACCAGAGGACAAGATTCGCGCTTCTTGCCCTTTTCTCTTTAAGAGTACGTTATCAATTTGCTTTCGAGCTTTTGAATTTGAGTTTTTTCATTTCCGTCATTTGAATCAACGGTCCGTAGGGTAGAAACCTATGTTTTAAAACATATGTTTGAGGCATGTTAAGTTTGATGATTCCAAGTGGTTGCTAGTGGATGCCCGTGGATGTATACACACACACATTAGGTAATAGATCGGCTCAAGCACTTACATATTGCATATGGATGTGTGCGAATTTTATTTTATTTTTCAATGGATGAAAAAATGATTGTATCATCATATGGATGTTGCATTTTGGTGAATGGTTGTGCCCATATATAGAACTTATATGTATTATTTGGATAATTTGAAAACATGCTGGATACATGGCACAAACATACATTGCATTAAGGAGGTCAACTGAATCAGTCGACCGCCTGATTTTTGCATTAGCTTAAGGACATATACACAACACTTTTTCATATGTTCATATCAAATATTAGAAATATTAAGGACAATGGATGAATGTGGATGATGGTTGAGTAGATGCGTGTAGGTATAAATAGTAACATTCTTCTTAACTTAGGATTTCGGGGACGAAATCCTTCAAGGAGGGAAAAATGTAACCACCATACATCAATACACTGTAATTGTATAATAAGGATAATAAAATGAATATTACTTAATTATATATTCAGAATTAGGTAAAACAGGCTTTAGCATTGTGTCTGTTACGGAATTTTGGTTAGACAGACTCTTAAATTTCGTAAATCGGAGTTAATATGAAGAAGTTACGGAATTAAGAAGATTTCATGAAAATATAGACAGATTATATATATTTGATTTAAAAATATATATACAAATTTTTCGAGTAACGATCATGGGGAGACCTAGTTTGGTCGGGTCGACACATGGGTCAACATAAGTCAAGGTGGGTCAACCCACCCGGATGCTGAGACAGATTCCTACGCTTGTTTTTGGACTGAATTCTTAACCATATTCGTTCGCTGACTCAGCACTGCATGTACGGTCGAATCGGAAAGCCTAAATCTAATGGTATGGGATTATCCTAAGTAATCTATATAAAGGCCGACAGCCTCATTGTTCTCCACACACAAATCTATTCTTCCTTTTTTTGAAAATAACATATACATGGAGATATTGAGGTGCTGCCCAAACATAAATTAGCAAGGATGATTCTGAACTCTACAATAAAATATAAAAGTTTCTTCTACAACAACATATACATACAAAAGAGATATTTTCTTCTTCAATCCAACTACTATGAGTTTCATGTCATTTTTAAATCTATTATTTTAAAAGGTTTTAGACAGTAAATTGTTGGATCTAAAATAAGCGGTACTTATAAGTTATTCCTTATACGTTGTTCTTTTACTATTAAATCAGCTATTTGTGATTACTGTTATTATATATGCATGTATACTTCTATCTTCCTTATCCCTATTATGTCTTTTATTTATTTACAGTCTTTCATATGCCTTTTTATTAAGTCTAAGATCTTCTTTCTCCCTTTTTTCTTTTTATTTACGCTGAGCCTAAGCAACTAAAAGTCTAGACCATTACCGTTGAGTTGCTTATAAATGATATAAATTGGAATAACTGATTAATGACACTAAAATGGAGAAAATTGAGCATATTGTAAATTGGGAACCTTTGACTGCAAATTTGGGTTAATTACATTAAAGGAGGAATATGCGACACGTTAATCTGATAGATCGGACTTAATTTAAAATTAAGTATAACATGCAAGAAAGTATGAGTAACTAATGTATAATTAAGTAAAATTAATTACTATAGTCTATATATGCATCTGGGCAAGTGCTTGCTTGGAAAAGGGGTTGTGCACAACTAACATTTAGGATAAATGTCATTTACAACTAGGCTTATTAACGAACTTAAACCTGGTAAGTTAAACCTATAAATTAATAAAGTAAGAGATCTCGGTTTTAGTTATTTGTATCAGGTTTTGGACTCTTAAATCTTAGTTACTTGAGGGTGCAAGCCTAGGGGTGGCCTGTGTCAAATTGTGTGGGACCCGTATTAGTAAGTATCCCTGTTGGTATCTTAGGAGGGGCCTCACACTTGGTAGGGGCTAGGGCACGCTTTACTGATCTGGATTGTAAGAGGTTCAAGGTGGAAGATGGGTACAAACACGTTTCGGTGGAGTCATGAGCGTGCATGGTTCCGATTAGGGGAAACTAAGATGTTGCAACACCTACGAATAGGTCTGTGTCTTATAAGTTGCTGGGTTAGGGACTGATACACCATATTGTCGGGGCTGGCATATGATATTTGAGTAATAGGGAGCCAATCTCATGGGTGGTAATTAGGGCAACATCTAATCCTGTTAATACTAATAATTGGTGCAGTAACTTGATTCTTTGGATATGAAAGAGAACTTTATTGTACTTTTACCTTGTTTTGATATCTCATTTACCGCGTACTTATATATTTTACCATACTTTCTCATATAGTATTATTTACTTGTCTTGACACCACTTATCATATGCTTATGCTAAAAATCACTAGAACTCGCTAGACTTTATGTCTGACCTATTTTGTTTTCTTTCTCTCTCTTCCTTCCCCCCTCAGGTTCTCAAAGTGGGAGTGGACAGTAGCAGAGCTCGAAATCTTATCTTGCTTGGATTTCTTCTGATTCATGTACGCATTGATTATTATTCTATTTTGTTATGGCTTCTGAGAAGAGATATGGCTTTACATTTTTGTACTCTATTGTTTGGAATTATAAGACATATGGTTTTATTTGAGGTCTTTGGTATTTGAATAATATGATGTTGTAACTTGTTCGAAATGATGTTTTCTTTCTTAATAAAAGTTAAGTTTTCCGCTGCATGTTTATATTTGTCTTGTGAATTTTAGTTGCTGTTTACCTATTGTGCTTCACGAAACTTAATGAATTCTCAAATGAGTGACATCAACGAATGTGGGGTGTTACGAAACCCGAGAATTTGGTTCTAAAATTTTCATACAGAACATTGGATGCATATTATATATTACAGGATACTCTCTGTAATTTGGTTACATATGCGTGTTTGTTCTTTGTTGTATCATATTATAGTTTCATTGTTCTGACTATTATTGATTTTGTGAGCATAGGGAAACTAGAGATTGCTATTTGAATTCTTGTGCATTAGCATTAATTCAGAGAAAATGATGTGCAAGTTAAATAAAAATAAACAGTTTTGGATTTTTGGTTTGATTGGTGATTTTATGCCCCAGATATAGGAAGCCACTTGGCTTTATTTTTCTTTTGAGTTGATTGAGGTCGTGCATGGCACTTGTATTTTTTCGGATCAAGTCGCGTAAGAGAGGTGCTGTCAAAATTTTCCGAAATTTTTGGCGTTAGTCAAATAAATTGTTAAGTCATTTTAATTTACAGTTTAAACTTAAGGATATGTTGTCATTTCTTTCCTTTAGGAATTTAAAGGATAAAATTCTTTAGGGGGATGAATGTAACACCCTAAAATTTTAGTTATTGGATTTTAATTATTTAATTGATTGTAAATATTTAAAGAATTGGATTTTGGAATTTAATAAGTTGTATTTCGATGTCATGGTTGTTTGAATAATTGAATTGATAATTAGATATTAATTGAACGCATTCAATAATTTTCTTTTATCTTTTTTAGTTAATTAATATCTATAACAAATACATTATGTAAACCTATTTCTATAATAAATAGTTCGGGTTTGAATCAATAATTGAACCGTGTTATAAAATAATATTTTAATATAGAAAATATCAATTTGGAAAATTATCTAGGATTTCAATGTAACTAGTTTCATCAGAACCAAAATAGTGAATTATCGTAGGATGTCAAGTTTCATGATGATCAGACGTATCATGTGGTCGTGCAATCTCGAAACATATGCAGGTCAATTCTCAAAATTAAATTATTATAATTGGATTTTAAAATTTTCTTAAATTAGATCAATTTCTAAATTTTAAATTTTATTTATGGTGAGTGGATTGATGTGAGTTTGGCTATGATGTTGGCTTGTAACTTAAGTTTTACTTCTACTTTAAGCTTGCTAGGAATTTGTTAATAAACTAACATACACTTGGCCTACTTAACACACTAAAAACAACATATGCTTGGCATACTATAAAAATGGACCATGGAAAATTGTTCTCCTAAATTCATTTTAGAATTAACTGAAATCACATAAAAGTGAAAGGAAGTTTCTTTGTGTTTCTTTCAGCAAGATCTTCAAATGGGTGGTGGTCATGGTAGGTTCGACACTATGTGGTTGTGTTCATAGCGAATTAGGTCACAATGGAACACTCTCAAATTTACATACTTGTGTGTTGTCGAAAAGGAATTAATTGTTCCATTGTTTATATTCATATGTTATCCTCATTTATTTATTTATTTATATTTATTTTCTGCTTGCATTTGTTTTTGTATAAACATTTTTCACCAAAATTTACTTATATGTTTTTCCATTTTGTTTATATTGTCGATGATTGAAGTAAATTAAACACTTTGTTTAATATAATCTTATGTTTTTACACAATCGATATTTGGATAAAATTATCATTTTAACTAATGATATTTATAAATTAATTTATTATTTGAGTTAATAGTAATGAGATTCAATTATCTATTTTAACAAATGACAACAAAGTCTGATTTTGCATAAGTAACGAAAAAAAAGTTGATTATTCATTCCAATCAATTATAATAAAATTTAATTAATTATTGTTGTAATGACATGGGTTTTTAGTCGTTTAATTTTAAACATTTGAGTTTGTTTATAATGTTGAAATGGAAATATAAATGGATTTTTATACGAAGTTTATCAATTTAAGAAACGGAATACGATTTAATTTCGAATATACCAAATTATCGTCATAAGAAAAAGAGAAATAATTAAATATAAGTTAAAATGAATTAAAATGATTCTAATAGTTCATATAAATTCTATTTGAATTAGAACGATAAAAATTATCTAATATAAATGGATTTGATTATTTCAAAATCGATTTATATTTCATGGATTCAATTTAACATATGGAAATAGCCAATTTTCAAATGACCTCGGCATTTAACGAAACTAACTTTATAAAATCCGCAATGGTTCATTATTGTAAGGTTTTCGATTTCGGGTCGATTGGGGTTATCATGTGATCGTGTGCTATATAAACGCATATTGATTTATGTTTTGAATTTTGATAGGAGTTTTCAAATTGTAACACCCCATGTCTATTAATGTCACTCACAAAGGGAATGCATCAATGTCCATGGAGCGTTATTGCTGTATAGAACAGATAAATTACAAGAATAAATAAATAAAACAACACAACGGAAGATAAAACTTATTTCATAGCATCATAACTCAAAATAAGCTTACATAAGTAGTTTCCAAAACCATTACAACAGGATCAACAGTCTTTTCCAAAAACTTCAAAGTACATAAAGAAGCAAATACTTAAATAACATAAATGCATGAATCCCCACTGAGCATAAGCAAAGCCATAAAGATGAGAGAGTCCAAAGCGATACATCTACTCTTTTCAAGCAACTGAAAGAAATCGGCACTAAGCTGTAGTATTCCCTCCTTGCAAACCTGGGGGGGAGGGGGGAAGGAAAGAAAAGAGGTGGAAACAAACGGGTCAGACATAAAGTTTGGCGAGTCCAGTAATTTTAACAAATAATAGGTAAGGTAAATGATCAAGACATAAATAGGCATCATGGTATGGTTGTAACTTAGATAAGGTAGATAAAAAGGACGAAAAAGATGATTCCGTTCCTATGACAATCCTACACCTTGGCTAAGCGAACAACCCTCCAAGTACTAACCCCGATTTGATGACCCACATTTCCAACGGTATAATAGTTAATTTATTTAATTATTTGAAAGGTGTTTAAAAGGATTTAATGGTCGTGGAATTAAATAATGGTGAATATTTAATTAAAATAATAAATTAAATAATACTTTAAATTCTGAAATAATCAGAATTGGCTGAAATGGCGATATGGTGTGAACTGGATCATCTGTGATATTTAATTCAGGTTAGAATTGAATTATAATAACGAATATATTATTTGAACGGTAGTTGAACGTATAATTATATAATAATTAAAATCGAGCTTGAAATCGCGCTGCAGTTCGTAAATTGGCGATTTGAACTTCAACTGAATGTACATGATTCGTTTTAAGCTGGATTTCTGTGAAACAAGAAACATGTGGAGTTGGTGGAGTATATCTTTCTAGTGCAAGAGAAAAATCGGGATTTCGTCATGTAGATTTTGATTCACGTCCAAATCAAATTTCAGAAAAGTCGCTGTGGAATTCCTTTATAATTTATAAAGGAATTATTTATATTTTAAAAAGGAATTTCAATATAAATCGAATATCGATTTAATCGGGATTTGAAATATCAAGTTAGAAATTCATATAGGAATATTCTAGAGCTGTATGGTATTCCACTATGAATATATATACGATAATATAAATTTATTTATATTTAATTTAATTTTATTCAAATATATTTATATATTTAAATGGGTCATCCAGAGCTTTAAAAATATGTTGTGTTTGCAAACGGAGTCGGAAGTCGACGAAACCAGTTTCATTGGGACCGTAATGTCAAACTGTAGTTGCATGTCAATTTTCGTGATTTTTAGGTATCGTGTGTGTGTTCGTAAGGATTTTTAGAAGACTGAAACGAATATAAAATAATAAAAAGAAAATATCTAAAATAAAATATGTGAACAAAAAGGAGCCACCTACTTCAATTTCCAACCACACAAGATTTTCCATCCCGTATATATTCAAATTTAGGCCGCCACTTCATTTTGACCGTAAACCCAAAACGCAGAAAATAAATTGCAAGAAGAAAATCAAAAGAAAAACCAAATCAATTTCTATAAATCTGAAAACTTATACATTTGCAATCCTCTTAGCTTTCTCTTCGATTCTATACAAAATTTGTTGGGTTCGGCATCATCTATACTCGCTGGAATTTTTGGAGTGAAACCTAGGGTTCAACAATTTAGCTAATTGAAGCATTTATACTTGTTTGGAGTATTATTTTTAGAATGTGGGGGTGATTGCAAATCTATAGGAGTATTTTGGTTGGTTTCGACATCTGTTGAACTCGCTAGTTCTGTAGCTGGAACTGTGGAGGATCGCGACGGAAAATATTTGCGGAGCTCGAGTAAAATGAGGTAGGCACGAGGTGATGGAGTGGACGACAGGGAGTTGTTTGGTGGTCATGGCAGTAAGAACCGTGGTGTACAGGAGGAGAAAATGGCAACGAAAGAGGTGGTCATGGTGTTTGTTTCAGGAGCAGGTTACAGTTTAAACCATCGGGGAAGAAGGGTGAACGTGGGCCTTTGAAGTTGGGTTATGGGCCGATGTATGAAAAGGGGTGAGGCCCGATATTTATTTTACTTAAGTTTTATTTAAATTTAATGAATGTATTAACTTATAAAAGCAATATCTCAATCATACGATATCAGAATCAAGAACCGTAATTTGTGTTAGGATCGTATGGATGGACACTACCCAATGGAACAGATTGGGAGGGAAACCGAGCTCGTTACAATTTATCGAAAAATAAATTGTCCGTCCGAATCAAATCGAGTGATGGTTATTGTTATTAACAATGATCGTCCAATGTGAGTAAATCTCACTAACTCTGAACAATTTATAAATTTCATGTTGTATTTTTAGAACTGTTAAATATTGGCTGATTGACTGTGTGTTGACTGTTTGATTGAACTGCTAGTCAGTTAGTTGAATTTCTATATTGATTCTGTTTAACAGAATATATCATATGGAACTGAAAGTGATGTTGATTTTATTGTTTAACATCTGTGGATGCAGGGAAACAGGTTGGAGGAATCCGACTGGATTTCTCAACACTTATTTTACTGTGATTCATATACTGTAATATATGTTGTCGATTATATGTGTTTGAACGATATTGGTCATCGTTATTTGATGTGTTAAATACCATAACATACCGGAATGGTGAAAAGGGAATTTTCAAAAATGAATATTGAAAATAGATTATTTATAAAATCAAAGGATTTTATAAAAGAGATAATATTTATAACAATCAAAGGAGATTTTATAAATTTTGAAAATAGATTATTTATAAAATCAAAGGATTTTATAAAAGAGATAATATTTATAACAATCAAAGGAGATTTTATAAAAGGAATTATTTATAAATGGAATATTTATAAATAGAAATTTATTTATAAATGGATTATTTATAAATAGAAAATACTTAGAAATGAAACCCTAAAGGAATTATTTGCAAACCATTTGCAAATAGATTAGAACGAGAAAGGTTTGTAAACCATTTACAAATCAATCAGAAAGAGAAAGGTTTGTAAACCACTTACAAATGGAATCGGAAGAGGAATATTTGTAAAACCTTTACAAATGAAATCGAAAAGGAGGTATTTGTAAAACCATTTACAAATAGAATTTAAAAGGAAATATTTAGAAAATAAATAGAGTTATAAAAGGGAAATTTGTTTATAACTAAATAGGATGTTATAAAAAGGAAACCGTTATAAAAAGGAAATCATTTGTAAAGTGAAGAACCGTTACTAAAAGTAAATCTTTATAAAGGAATAGTTTATTCGAAGGGAGTTAATCGAATAGAGTTATTCGAATAGAGTTAAATAAATAAGAGTTATTCGAATTAGTTATTCGAATAGAGTTAAACACATAAGGGAGTTAATCGAATATAATATTCGAAAGTAAGTAAATCGAATAGAGTTACTCGAATAGAGTTAAATAAATAAGAGCTATTTGAATTAGTTATTTGAATAGAGTTAAACACATAAGGGAGTTATCGATTATAGTTTAATCGAAGGGAGTTATCGATTATAGTTTAATCGAAGGGAGTTATCGATTATAGTTTTATCGAAAGGAGTTATCGATTATAGTTTAATCGAAAGGAGTTAAGTAAGGAGTTAAGCAAAAAGAGTTAATCGATTAAGGTTAAATAAATAGAGTTAATCGAATTTAGTTTATTCGAAGAAAGGTTTTCGAATCTAGTTATTCGCAAGAGAGATTATCAAATATAGTTATTCGAAGAGAGGAGTTATCAAATAAAGATTTATTCGAACGAGAGTTACATAAGGAAGTGTTAAAGAGTTAAAAGATGAACTTAACCTATATTGAGATTTGAGATGTTGTTCAGTTAAGGTCTGAGAGGTAGTTATACTCCAAATTGATTGACTTCGTTTTTAATTTAGAAATGGTTAAGGTTCGAGAGTGAAAGTGGTTAAGTGATTTTAGTAAATAAGTATAGTGGTTCGAGTTGTCGTCGCGATGTTGATTTAAACATCTGTTTAAATCCAAGTAAACAAGATTTGGAAATGTTTTCCAGCATTAATGTATATTTTCTAAACATAGAAAATAAGGAAATATGAATATATATATATATATATATATATATATATATATATATAGATGTATATATGATTGATGATTGATTGATAGAATTTCCATCTAGAAATAATATCGTTGTTTGCACACCTGTTTTTCTTTGATAGTTAACTCACAGACTATTGAAGTTTTGACCATTTTAACGTTGTTAATATGGAGAGACCGGTTGGATTATTATCCAAAGAACCACTCTGTATTGGCATAAGCATTGCGAATCATATATGCCAAAGATAATTGAAGACGGAGTAAAGTGCAAGGGCTGTGGTATAAATCTTAGATAACAGTGCCTAAGATGGATATACTGAATAGTACCTTCGGTTCATCCTGTTCCTGGATGACTTGTATGGACGGATGTCTGACAGAGTATTTCTAGACGATCACGTATATTGATTTCTCCAACCGTACAAAGTGTGGAAGCGGAGAAGGAAACTTCTTTTAGCTAACACATAATGTATGGTTGAGGACGTCAATCAGTGATTTGATGGATTTGACGATGTGGCATTCAAAGTGAATCTGGTGTGATGATAAAGCGTAGCTTTTAGCCTCACATCCGGTAAATGACAGAAATCGGGCAGGCAGCATGGCTATGTAGGTCGCACCTATTAGGGTGTATAATCATCTGATCTAGAGTTTCATTTACTTCTAAAAATCTATTATTGATGCTGTCCCATTCGGGATTTGCTGATCCCAACCGTTGGTGATATACATTCGATACACTCAAGCGAAATGAGTGGTCAGTCATGTGTGGCCGGGTTGCAAGATGTTCTTGTTGAACCCATTGTATTCCTTTCTAGAGGTACACCAGCGAAAGGTGGTTCCATACCTTGTCATAGTTGGAAATCCATTACCCAATACGTGCTTGCGGTTTTGATTGTATACTATATATGTAGAACGTGGGATGAAAGCGTTTCTGCTAGATGATTATTATATTGTGGTTGATAGACATAATTATAATATCAAAGGGTTTTTGATATAAAAATATTTTGGATTCTCATAAGGGAAAAACCCATTCCATTATACGGCGTGGTCTTATGAGATATCGATTACTTGTTCGAACTGTTTTAACTGTTTTACTCATACCAGTCCCATGACTGACCCGGAGTTTATTTTGTTTTGTTTTCCCTAAACTCTTGGGTGCCCAATTTTGTAATTTTGTACGGGCAGTCAAGTAGTCGGGATTTACAGATATACCTGAAGATCTAGAGCAGGAGGCTTCAGGATCATGTAACTATAATTTATTTCCGCTGTGTTGTAAGTGTTGTACTCTGATAATGATATGTATATTCAAATATAGATTTATATTTCAAAGATATGTTATCTATTATATGTTATTCGTTCCGCTGTGAGGTTCGTGTTACTCTGATGTTGTGCTGTTATTCTTCTTCTATTCTAAGTTTCTATCTTATCTATCCTCACCCTCTAATTTCTTTCATTAATGACTGGTTTTTTCCGATGTTTGGTTAGTCGTCATCGTGTTTATGTCGATAACCAAAGTCATCAAAAACTCGGGTCATTACAGTTGGTATCAGAGCTTAGGTTAAGTGATTTACCTTGGCTCTGTGGCGTGACTCGGTAGAGATAGGGTTAGTAATGTAACAACCCGAAAATCTGGGCCAGTTTAAAATTTTTATTTTGGCGATTTTAGCGAATTTTGAATATTTAAAATGGATTATTTTAAATAATATCGACGAAAATTTATTTTGAATATATTTAGAACGTATATATTTATACGCGTCGTCGTTAGAATATAAATAATTATTTATAATTATAAATAGAATTGAAAATGGCGCGGTAGTTCGATAATTCGATTTCAAACTTCAATTGCATGTACCGGGTGCAAAACAATCCAGATTTTAGTGAAACCAAAAATAATAGAATCTAATTGAGAATATCTTTCCAACGAATCCGAAAAATCAAAATTTCATAGCGGGAATCAAAAGATATATCCAGTTGAAAATTCTGAATAGTCGCTATGGAATTCAGGCCCTTAAAAATAGACATTTTGCAAACGATCTCGGATTTTGACGAAACCACTTTTGTTGGATCCGTAGTGTCAAATTATTGCTAGGTTTCAAATTTCATAATTTTTCGAATCAATATGTGAGCGTGGCAAAGGAAAACGCGTTTGACCAGTTTCAGTTGATTTTAATCGACTGGAAATTGGCCATTTTTCCAACGGTCTCAGAATTCGACGAAACTAGTTTTGTTAGGACCGTATCGTCAATACGAAGCTAGAAAATATTTTTCTGCAATTTATAGAGTTCGTATGTGACCCCGGTAAATTGAAATGCGCGTTCAAAATCAATATATAGAGTTATATGTTGATTTTGATGAAAACTGATCGAAACAATCGAATCAGCCTACGATACATATCCCATTGTGTTTGGAATGGAGGTAATTTGCTATGGACGATAGGCGGTGGGCCTCGTTTAGAGGTCGTATGTAAAAGTCAATTTTTTCAAAATTAAATAATTAATTAAATAAATAAAAATAATCCTCTCCCCTTCAAAACCGTTGCCCCCCCATCTGTTTCATTTCAGAAAATCAAATAAAAAAAAAGCATCGACGGAAAGGGGGAAACCCCTGTCGCTCGCCACCGCCGTGCTGGCCAGCCGCCGCCGGCCTCCAAGCGACCCCCTCCTCCGATCGAGACGCCTCCCCCCCACCGCGCAGCTTCTCTCTCCCCTCCTCTGACCAATCGCGAATCAGCCCCCCCTCCCCCACCACGATGATGTCGCCGCCTCTATGGCGCATCGCTCCTCCAGGTTGACCCCCCTTCCGTCAAGCGCGCCTCTACCCCACAACGCCTCCCCCAGCGCCGCTGTGGCCCAACACCGCCACCACCGGCCAGTCTCAGCCGTGAAGCACCTACCCGCGAGCACTCCCCTCCCTCCAGTCGACATCCAGACAAACGGTGAGTTTTTTCTTTCAGATTTATTTATAAATAAAAATAGGGTTTTTAACTTATATAAAAAAAAATAGGATTTTCGAACTGTATAAGTTACGCATTTTAAAATAGAAAAGATATGATTTTTAAAATAGAAAAGATATGATTTTTAAAATAGAAAAGATATGAATTTTAAAATAGAAAAGATTACATTTTTAAAATAGAAAAGGCGAGATTTTTATATATTGAATAGCGAAGTAAAAATTCGATTTTTATATATTGAATAGCGAAGTAAAAATTCGATTTTTATATACTGAATAGCGAAGTAAAAATTCGATTTTTATATATTGAATAGCGAAGTAAAAATTCAATTTTTATATATTGAATAGCGAAGTAAAAATTCGATTTTTATATATTGAATAGCGAAGTAAAAATTCGATTTTTATATATTGAATAGCGAAGTAAAAATTCGATTTTTATATATTGAATAGCGAAGTAAAAATTCGATTTTTATATATTGAATAGCGAAGTAAAAACTCAATTTTTATATATTGAATAACGAAGTAAAAATTCGATTTTTACATATATAGAGTATACGGGCAACGAAGGTAACAAAAGGCGGGAATGGCAGTGATTCCCTACATCGGAAGTGTCGTGGAGTTGGAATAGCTATGGGTGAGAACTTCTCACTCAAATTTCCTTTTCTAGTTATATATATATATATATATATATATATATATATATATATATATATATATATATATGCTAGGATGCAGACGGTGTTTAGTAGCACCCGACACCCGCCATCCACAGACCATGGATGGCTTGTTTGTTTGATTGATATGTTGTGAAATTTGTTTGTGAAATTGATGTGAAATAGATAATGAAATATATTCATGTGTTGAAAGGAAATAAAATATTTATATAGTTAAAAATATTTTATCGTTAAAAATATAATTTTTAACGGGAATGTGAGTAAATAAATAGTTATAAACAAATCGGCCGATTTGTTTATATACACTGATTTGACTGATATTGATTGGGTCGATAAATTTTACACATCGCCCAACTGCACAAATAAAATATGTGTTTGATTGTTTGAAACCCCACACGGGTATTGGGATAATATATGACATACACTAATCCCAATAATTAGTTGTATGTCGATCGATTGATCGACAGGCTGTTATAAGCGTTAGATATCTATATTTGATGCTTATACAGTGTAGTGCACTTTGGATGATGGTTGATTATTTATCGTTGCTGTTATATACATGTGTGTATGGAATCCATATAATTAACGTTATATGGTAATTGATTGGGCCTCATTCCAATTTAGAAGATAAAGAATATTATAAAATAAAGGTTCATGTGTTGACCGTACTCATCCGTTAAGATTAGTCATGTGTTGAACGAAATAGTATAACAATAAAATTTACATCTTTATCATTATAAAATAAAGGTTCATATGTTGACAGTACTCATCCGTTGAGATTAGTCATGTGTTGAACGAAATATTTTAACAATAAAATCTACATCTTTATCATATATAAAATTAGAAACTAACTGGAAAATAGATGAGATGAGTGGTCTCCTGGGTATTGATCTGATGTTGGTTTCGACCTTCGGGGTTAATATTCAGGGAATCGTTCTCTTACTAATTTACGGTTGGAGTCTGATTTTAAATCAAACGATAGATACCATAATTTTTATAAAATATATTAAATAACAAAAATAGTCACACGTGGAGAGTACTCATTCATTGAGATTAGTCGTGTGTTGACAAAGATATAGAGTCGTGTATTGAAAGAAATATAGATCCATTTGTTGAATATAAAGCCGTGTTGATTAGAGATGCGCTATTTTGACGCAAACGATATTTATATCGATTATATTCGAAATGAAACGAATTTGATTTGATTAGAAAACGAAACGAATTTGATTTGATTAGAAAACAAAACGAATTTGATTTGATTAGAAAACGAAACGAATTTGATTTGATTAGAAAACGAAACGAATTTGATTTGATTAGAAAACGAAACGAATTTGATTTGATTAGAAAACGAAACGAATTTGAGTTGAATAGAAAACGAAACGAATTTGATTTGAATAGAAAACTAATCGAATTTGAATTGAATAGAAAACGAATTCGAAATGAATCGAATAGAAAACCAATTTGAATGAATCGAATAGAAAACCAATTTGAAATGAATCGAATAGAAAACCAATTCGAAATGAATTGATTATAAAACGAATTCGAATTGAATTGAAAACCAATTCGAATTGAATTGAAAACGAATTGAAATGTATTCAAATTGAATTGAAATTTGAATTGAATAGAAATGAATTTTAAAACGAATTTATAAGGAAAAATTCAATTTTGATTTGAATTGAAATGGAAGTTGAAATTGTTTTTGAAACGAATTTAAAACAATTTATAAAATTCGTTTTAAATAGAAATCGACGAAATATATATTATATATATTATATATATAATATAATGGCTTGAATAGAACACGCCGCGCTGCGGCAGTTCGCGAATTTCGACCATTTATTTCAAACGGACATTACGGGAGATCCGACCGTCGGATTCTCCTAAAACCGGAAACGTTGGGTTCGTATCGAAAAGAGCTTTATAACGAATATTAGAAATTTGAAATCTAACGGTTGGATTTGGAGATACGTCCAAATCAAATTTGGAAAAGGTCGCTATAAGTGCAGTTCGATGGCCGTTGATGGAAATCGACTGTACGGGCCTTGATAAAATTATTAAAAATAGTAAAAATTTGTGTAAAATCACAAGAAATGATTTGGGAAAAATTGGGATGAAAAACTCCATATTTTAAAAGATAAAAATAGATTTTTATCGAAATGAACTAGTTTTGAACTAAATTTAAAACCCAATTATTTTTAAATAAATAAATTAGATTTAAAAAGGGATTTTAAAGAATCGGAATTTCTAATATATTTGATTGGATTTGGATTAAAATTCATTTGTGGGTTTAACGTGAACGGTGTTTTAAATAACACTAGTTCTTTAACCCGATAATAAATAGAATGTGATTTGGGTTTATCGTGAACTGTGTTTTAAATGACATTAGTTCTTTAACCCAGTAAAAGGAGTTTTAATGAATCCGCAATTTGATTGAAATGTGAATTGATAATTTAAATTATCAAATTTTGAAAATGACCGAGAATGGAGTATTACCAGTTTCGCTCCAAAGCGATAGCTAAATCTTTAATTAGATTTGAACGTGAAATGGTAATTTATTTTACCTATAACACTATGGTGTTAGATATGGAGTATTACCAGTTTTGCTTCGTGGGATGAATAGGTTGGGATCGGGAAATAAAATAAATAATTACTTCAGTGTGGTTCGCTAATCTCGACTAGTTTGGAAAACCATAATCTGGTTTGAAATGACATCCAAAGGAAGATTAAAGGATAAATTTTAAAGAATTTATCTTGGATAAAATTAATGGGAATCTTTCCCTAAGAATATGAAATTTAGAAACTAGTTGTAGGTTAGTTAAGAAGAATGGTTTCCTGGGTATTGATCTGATGTTGGTTTCGGCCTTCGGGGTTAATATTTGGGAAATTGTTCTCTTGCTGATTTACGGTTAGTGACTAATGAATTGGAATGAGGCGTATGTTGTGTTTGTGTAACATTTGTTTTTAATATACGCGGGTTGTTCGGAAAGGCCGGGTTTATACCCATTCTGAATAACCGATTCGACGATATGTCAAAGATGAAGACGGTGGTCGAAGACCGGAAGTCTTCACATCGTTTGGGTGATTACTGATGATCTTGATTGGGCTGTACACCCAAGATGAGGGAATCAGTTAGTGGTCGTCGAGACGTACTTGGAGATCGATGGATATGCGAGGAAAGTGCCTCCGGTTTCGTTCAGACCTAGAACGAACTTGTAAATGGATTGTGTGTCTGACATTGGGTTTTAATCTGTGTTGATTGATTTCTGTTAAATATATATCTGTTTGGCGGCAGAGAATTTATTCTCTTGCTTAACGCCCTTCTCTGAGACATACGAGCTTAGAGGTTATATATCGATAGATATCAATCGCATGGCATGAATTGCCTGCGTGGCACGCTGAGTTGCATGGATCAAGGCTTCTGTTGAAAAGCAAAGTCTTGTGGTTGATGATCAAAGCACGGCCTACGTGGCAGCTTTGTGTATAACGTGAATTCGCGAGCCTCACACCTCGGTATGAGTTAAATACGGGATAAGGACTGCATGGAGAGCACGACGTTTCTTTCTAGCTTTGGTGGTGTCAGTGATTTACCAGCCCTGACATTTATATACTTTTCACCTATGTGGTTGTTGGATGAGGCGCCTCGATTTTAGGTCTGTAAGGACCGGGAAACGTGTGTTCAGGCATAATTAATCCTCTAACGTAAGTGAGGACCGGCCCTGAAGATCCAGGATTGCCCAGAGTGTGTAGTCCTGAGACATTTGCTAGAGTGTCTCGAAAGCAGAGAGGAGCTTGCCCCTTGCCTCGACTCATGACAGAAATCCAATTTCCAATACGTGTATTGCGGTTTTAATTGTAGAACTAGTTTGGCGACATGATATATGGTACCCATGCCGTCTATGATTTATATTTATGATTGAAATTGTTTTGACACTATACACTTGTTATAGTATCAAATGATTTGTTTTAAACGTACCAAGCATGTTTGGCTATTATAAGGGAAAACCTTTCCCCGGCTTGCGTTGCATTGTGTGATGGGACCTGGGTCTTATAATAGCTTCATTTTTCGAAAAAGCATTGCGTTGTTTATCTATATGCACTGGTATTCTTGGGAGGAAACCCGTTCCGTGTTATACGGCGTGGTCCCCTGAATTACTCTCTTTTAAAGTAAAGTTTAAATAATTGTTTTAGTTCTCACACCAGTCACATGACTGACCTGGAGTTTATTGTTTTAACCTAAACTCTGGGTGCCCTTATTTTCGACACGGGCAACTAGTAGTTTTGGTTTTGCAGATTTATATTCATAGGATCCTGGTTTACAGCTGGAATGATATCCGGAAAGCTCTTTATCCGTATATCACATTCAGTTGTGCTTTGTATTATTTTCCGCTGCTATGTAATTTAATGTAATCTCTGATATTTATCGAATGTAATTTATTCATTTATACTCTATATATTCTTGTATCTGATGGCATTGTTGTAATAGCAATGAAATGTTCTTCCGTCTGCGTTCATTTATGTGTTGTTCTCATAGTATCCGCTCTTTCCTTCACGGGGAAGTTACGGGTCCTCACATTTGGTATCAGAGCTTTGGTTTACAGAGCTCGAGAACAAGACACATTAGAACCATACGAAAGAATTCATCAGATGTTGGATTAGTAATATCCAATTAGAATGACTCGTTAGAGATAGGATCAGTAGCATCCTAGAACGAGTGTGAAGAGTATATTTTTCAAATGGAAACAATTTCGTTTTGAAATTTAAATCGTTTTATACGTATTTGAATATTTTATTTGTGTTGAATTTGGACAATCCAATATATAAAGATTTTGCATATACGCGTCATGAACGTATATTCGAAGTTTTAATATACTGGATAGATATAGAATTACACTCTAGTCGCCCGGAGATGATGTTGATAATGAACATGGCATCATCAATATTTATGTTCGTGTTTCGAAGGTGTGATATCTATATATTTCCATTAGACTGGTGTGAGAACCAAAACTTATATAGATAGGTTTATTGTTGTGGTTTGGCATTAAAAACATGATTTTTTATACATGTATCAAAATTATGAATTTGAAACGTTAATCCACTAATTGATTGATGTTTGTGTTGTTTGTTTAGTTGTTTGATAATTTTGAACCATTATGCCTAATAGAATCAAATATTGAACTGTACTGAAAATTGGTCGCATTTGCTTGCATATACATATACTTACATTGAACAGGTCATAGCAAGGAGGCTAGAGCAGAGAATAAAATTTGTTTGCCCGACAAATAGGTACATGTTTACTATAATTTACTGTTTTGTTTGGGTGATGATGATTTTATGAGCCTGTTGGCTTTTTCTTTTTCTTTTTGAGATCAGAAGGCCTATATGGCAAATTCGGGATTTTCCCGTGGCTCCTGGTGCAGGGGAGGTTATGGCGAAATTTTTCGAAAATTTAGGGTGTTAGCCAAATTTTTGAAAATTTGAAAATTCCCAGAAACTGAAAAGTTGGAGAATGGAAGCCAGATCGAACGTAGAGTTGATTAATCAAACCACTTTCGACTTTGTTCCTTTTCGGGGATGAAAAGTTTTAAGTGGGGGAGATTGTAACAACCCGAAAATCTGGGCCAGTTTAAAATTTTTATTTTGGCGATTTTAGCGAATTTTGAATATTTAAAATGGATTATTTTAAATAATATCGACGAAAATTTATTTTTAATATATTTAGAACGTATATATTTATACGCGTCGTCGTTAGAATATAAATAATTATTTATAACTATAAATAGAATTGAAAATGGCGCGGTAGTTCGATAATTCGATTTCAAACTTCAATTGCATGTACCGGGTGCAAAACAATCCGGATTTTAGTAAAACCAAAAATAATAGAATCTAATTGAGAATATCTTTCCAACAAATCCGAAAAATCAAAATTTCATAGCGGGAATCAAAAGATATGTTCAGTTGAAAATTCTGAATAGTCGCTATGGAATTCAGGCCCTTAAAAATAGACATTTTGCAAACGACCTCGGATTTCGACGAAACCACTTTTGTTGGATCTGCAGTGTCAAATTATTGCTAGGTTTCAAATTTCATAATTTTTCAAATCAATATGTGAGCGTGGCAAAGGAAAAGGCGTTTGACCAGTTTCAATTGATTTTAATCGACTGGAAATTGGCCATTTTTCCAACGATCTCAGAATTCGACGAAACTAGTTTTGTTAGGACCGTATCGTCAATACGAAGCTAGAAAATATTTTTCTGCAATTTATAGAGTTCGTATGTGACCCCGGTAAATTGAAATGTGCGTTCAAAATCAATATATAGAGTTATATGTTGATTTTGACGAAAACTGATCGAAACAATCGAATCAGCCTACGATACATATCCCATTGTGTTCGGAATGGGGGTAATTAGCTATGGACGACAGGCGGTGGGCCTCGTTTTGAGGTCGTATGTAAAAGTCAACTTTTTCATAATTAAATAATTAAATAAAATAACCCTCTCCCCTTCAAAACCGTTGCCCCCCCATCTGTTTCATTTCAGAAAATCAAATAAAAAAAGCATCGACGGAAAGGGAGAAACCCCTGTCGCTTGCCACCGCCGTGCTGGCCAGCCGCCGACGGCCTCCAAGCGACCCCTCCTCCGATCGAGACGCCTCCCCCCCACCGCGCAGCTTCTCTCTCCCCTCCTCTGACCAATCGCGAATCAGCCCCCCACCCCCCACCACGATGATGTCGCCGCCTCTATGGCGCATCGCTCCTCTAGGTTGACCCCCCCTTCCGTCGAGCGCGCCTCTACCCTACAACGCCTCCCCCAGCGCCGCTGTGGCGCAACACCGCCACCACCGGCCAGTCTCAGCCGTGAAGAACCTACCCGCAAGCAGTCCCCTCCCTCCAGTCGACATCCAGACCAACGGTGAGTTTTTTCTTTCAGTTTTTATTTATTTATAAATAAAAATAGGGTTTTTAACTTATATAAAAAAATATAGGATTTTCGAACTGTATAAGTTAGGAATTTTAAAATAGAAAAGACATTATTTTTAAAATAGAAAAGATATGATTTTTAAAATAGAAAAGATATGATTTTTAAAATAGAAAAGATTAGATTTTTAAAATAGAAAAGGCGAGATTTTTATATACTGAATAGCGAAGTAAAAATTCGATTTTTATATATTGAATAGCGAAGTAAAAATTCGATTTTTATATATTGAATAGCGAAGTAAAAATTCGATTTTTATATATTGAATAGTGAAGTAAAAATTCGATTTTTATATATTGAATAGCGAAGTAAAAATTCGATTTTTATATATTGAATAGCGAAGTAAAAATTCGATTTTTATATATTGAATAGCGAAGTAAAAATTCGATTTTTATATATTGAATAGCGAAGTAAAAATTCGATTTTTATATATTGAATAACGAAGTAAAAATTCGATTTTTACATATGTAGAGTATACGGGCAACGAAGGTAACAAAAGGCGGGAATGGCAGTGATTCCCTACATCAGAAGTGTCGTGGAGTTGGAATAGCTATTGGTGAGAACTTCTCACTCAAATTTCCTTTTCTAGTTATATATATATATGCTAGGATGCAGACGGTGTTTAGTAGCACCCGACACCCGCCATCCACAGACCATGGATGGCTTGTTTGTTTGATTGATATGTTGTGAAATTTGTTTGTGAAATTGATGTGAAATAGATAATGAAATATATTCATGTGTTGAAAGGAAATAAAATATTTATATAGTTAAAAATATTTTATCGTTAAAAATATAATTTTTAACGGGAATGTGAGTAAATAAATAGTTATAAACAAATCGGCCGATTTGTTTATATACACTGATTTGACTGATATTGATTGGGTCGATAAATTTTACACATCGCCCAACTGCACAAATAAAATCTATGTTTGATTGTTTGAAACCCCACACGGGTATTGAGATAATATATGACATACACTAATCCCAATAATTAGTTGTATGTCGATCGATTGATCGATAGGCTGTTATAAGCGTTAGATATCTATATTTGATGCTTATACAGTGTAGTGCACTTTGGATGATGGTTGATTATTTATCGTTGTTGTTATATACATGTGTGTATGGAATCCATATAATTAACGTTATATGGTAATTGATTGGGCCTCATTCCAATTTAGAAGATAAAGAATATTATAAAATAAAGGTTCATGTGTTGACCGTACTCATCCGTTGAGATTAGTCATGTGTTGAACGAAATAGTATAGCAATAAAATTTACATCTTTATCATTATAAAATAAAGGTTCATGTGTTGACAGTACTCATCCGTTGAGATTAGTCATGTGTTGAACGAAATATTTTAACAATAAAATCTACATCTTTATCATATATAAAATTAGAAACTAACTGGAAAATAGATGAGATGAGTGGTCTCCTGGGTATTGATCTGATGTTGGTTTCGGCCTTCGGGGTTAATATTCAGGGAATCGTTCTCTTACTAATTTACGGTTGGAGTCTGATTTTAAATCAAATGATAGATACCATAATTTTTATAAAATATATTAAATAACAAAAATAGTCACACGTGGACAGTACTCATTCGTTGAGATTAGTCGTGTGTTGACAAAGATATAGAGTCGTGTATTGAAAGAAATATAGATTCATTTGTTGAATATAAAGTCGTGTTGATTAGAGATGCGCTATTTTGATGCAAACGATATTTATATCGATTATATTCGAAACGAAACGAATTTGATTTGATTAGAAAACGAAACGAATTTGATTTGATTAGAAAACGAAACGAATTTGATTTGATTAGAAAACGAAACGAATTTGATTTGATTAGAAAATGAAACGAATTTGATTTGAATAGAAAACGAATCGAATTTGAATTGAATAGAAAACGAATTCGAAATGAATCGAATAGAAAACCAATTTGAATGAATCGAATAGAAAACCAATTTGAAATGAATCGAATAGAAAACCAATTCGAAATGAATTGATTATAAAACGAATTCGAATTGAATTGAAAACGAATTGAAATGAATTCAAATTGAATTGAAATTTGAAATGAATAGAAATGAATTTTAAAACGAATTTATAAGGAAAAATTCAATTTTGATTTGAATTGAAATGGAAGTTGAAATTGTTTTTGAAACGAATTTAAAACGATTTATAAAATTCGTTTTAAATAGAAATCGATGAAATATATATTATATATATAATATAATGGCCTGAATAGAACGCGCCGCGCTGCGGTAGTTCGCGAATTTCGACCATTTATTTCAAACGGACATTACGGGAGATCCGACCGTCGGATTCTCCTAAAACCGGAACCGTTGGGTTCGTATCGAAAAAAGCTTTCTAACGAATATTAGAAATTTGAAATCTAACGGTTGGATTTGGAGATACGTCCAACTCAAATTTGGAAAAAGGCGCTATAAGTGCAGTTCGATGGCCGTTGATGGAAATCGACTGTACGGGCCTTGATAAAATTATTAAAAATAGTAAAAATTTGTGTAAAATCACAAGAAATGATTTGGGAAAAATTGGGATGAAAAACTCCATATTTGAAAAGATAAAAACAGATTTTTATCGAAATGAACTAGTTTTGAACTAAATTTAAAACCCAATTATTTTTAAATAAATAAATTAGATATAAAAAGGGATTTTAAAGAATCGGAATTTCTAAAATATTTGATTGGATTTGGATTAAAATTCATTTGTGGGTTTATCGTGAACGGTGTTTTAAATAACACTAGTTCTTTAACCCGATAATAAATAGAATGTGATTTGGGTTTATCGTGAACTGTGTTTTAAATGACATTAGTTCTTTAACCCAGTAAAAGGAGTTTTAATGAATCCGCAATTAGATTGAAATGTGAATTGATAATTTAAATTATCAAATTTGGAAAATGAGCGAGAATGGAGTATTACCAGTTTTGCTCCAAAGCGATAGCTACATCTTTAATTAGATTTGAACGTGAAATGGTAATTTATTTTACCGATAACACCGTGGTGTTAGATATGGAGTATTACCAGTTTTGCTTCATGGGATGAATAGGTTGGGATTGGGAAATAAAATAAATAATTACTTCGGTGTGGTTCGCTAATCTCGACTAGTTTGGAAAACCATAATCTGGTTTGAAATGACATCCAAAGGAAGATTAAAGGATAAATTTTAAAGAATTTATCTTGGATAAAATTAATGGGAACCTTTCCCTAAGAATATGAAATTTAGAAACTAGTTGTAGGTTAGTTAAGAAGAATGGTTTCCTGGGTATTGATCTGATGTTGGTTTCGGCCTTCGGGGTTAATATTTGGGAAATTGATCTCTTGCTGATTTACGGTTAGTGACTAATGAATTGGAATGAGGCGTATGTTGTGTTTGTGTAACATTTGTTTTTAATATACGCGGGTTGTTCGGAAAGGCCGGGTTTATACCCATTCTGAGTAACCGATTCGACGATATGTCGAAGATGAAGACGGTGGTCGAAGACCGGAAGTCTTCACATCGTTTGGGTGATTACTGATGATCTTGATTGGGCTGTACACCCAAGATGAGGGAATCAGTTAGTGGTCGTCCAGACGTACTTGGAGATCGATGGATATGCGAGGAAAGTGCCTCCGGTTTCGTTCAGACCCAGAACGAACTTGTAAATGGATTGTGTGTCTGACATTGGATTTTATTCTGTGTTGATTGATTTCTGTTAAATATATATCTGTTTGGCGGCGGAGAATTTATTCTCTTGCTTAACGCCCTACTCTGAGACGTACGAGCTTAGAGGTTATATATCGATAGATATCAATCACATGGCATGAATTGCCTGCATGGCACGCTGAGTTGCATGGATCAAGGCTTCTGTTGAAAAGCAAAGTCTTGTGGTTGATGATCAAAGCACGGTCTACGTGGCAGCTTTGTGTATAATGTGAATTCGCGAGCCTCACACCTCGGTATGAGTTAAAAACGGGATAAGGACTGCAGGGAGAGCACGACGTTTCTTTCTTGCTTTGGTGGTGTCAGTGACTTACCAGCCCTGACATTTATATACTTTTCACCTATGTGGTTGTTGGATGAGGCACCTCGATTTTAGGTCTGTAAGGACCGGGAAACATGTGTTCAGGCATAATTAATCCTCTATCGTGAGGACCGACCCTGAAGATCCAGGATTACCCAGAGTGTGTAGTCCTGAGACATTTGCTAGAGTGTCTCGAAAGCGGAGAGGAGCTTGCCCCTTGCCTCGACTCATGACGGAAATCCAATTTCCAATACGTGTATTGCGGTTTTAATTGTAGAACTAGTATGGCGACATGATATATGGTACCCATGCCGTCTATGATTTATATTTATGATTGAAATTGTTTTGACACTATACACTTATTATAGTATCAAATGATTTGTTTTAAACGTACCAAGCATGTTTGGCTATTATAAGGGAAAACCCTATCCTCCGGCTTGCGTTGCATTGAATGATGGGACCTGGGTCTTATAATAGCTTCATTGTTCTTTATTTAGCATTGCACTGTTTGTTTTCTGCACTGGTATTCTTGGGAGGAAACCCGTTCCGTGTTATACGGCGTGGTCCCTGGATTTACCTAACTTTAAGAAAAAAGATTAATAACTGTTTTAGTTCTCACACCAGTCACATGACTGACCTGGAGTTTATTGTTTTAACCTAAACTCTGGGTGCCCCTATTTTCCACCCGGGCATCTAGTAGTTTTGGTTTTGCAGATTTATATTCACAGGATCCTGGTTTACAGCTGGAATGATATCCGGAAAGCTCTATATCCGTATATCACATTCAGTTGTGCTTTGTATTATTTTCCGCTGCTATGTAATTTAATGTAATCTCTAATATTTATCGAATGTAATTTATTCATTTATACTCTGTATATTCTTGTATCTGATGGCATTGTTGTAATAGCAATGAAATGTTCTTCTGTATGCGTTCTGATTTGTCCTGTTCTCAAAACGATCAGGGATTTCGAACGGTCTAGATCGGTTTAACGACTGATTCAGATCGAGCGAAATTCCTTGCCATCACAAGTAATACCCTCGATTGAGTTTGAGTGTATATATACGAGTGAGCGTATTAGTTATTGATATAAAAAGTGATTTTATATTGTGGAGATTCATTGGTTGAGTTGTTTATGAGTTCTGGTCGATCAGTTTGATCCACTGTATCGGTAGGAGTTACTAAACACTCGAATAAAATGGGTCGACACGATATGTTTTGAAAGAAGTGTAAATTAAATTAAGTTTACCCAAGGTATATCTTGAAATAGAGAAGATATATATATATATCAAAATTATATTATAGTGGATATATTGGTTGTTATTATAATCGAGTAAGATTATAAATTAAATGGTTATGTAAATAACCAATCAGAATTCATATAAGTGAAACACGTGAAATCAGATGAGTTAAATCTGAATTTAAATCAAAAATTGAATTAAAACTCTGGAGAATTGGATAAGTGTTTGTAAATGGGTTTGGAAAAGAATAAGGAAAATTTAAGATCCTGGGAGATTTTAATTTGTTTTACAAGCAGTGTGAAATATATTTTGAAATGAATTTCAAAGTGGAAATGTTTAGAAATGGTTTTATAGTATTGAACTCACTTCGATCGCTGGAAAATAGATTTCGATGATGACAGCTGCATCGTCAGTATTCATTTTCGAGTTGTAAGTGACGAATTACTACTAGAGATACTGTTTTGAATTTGTTTTGGGAATGACAAGCTGTGTTGAATTTCAAAATGGGATTTATAATATAGAATTTGATATATAGAATTTGAATAATAGAAGTGAAATAGATTTGAATAATAGAAGTGATATAAAATTTGAATAGAAATTGAATAGAATTAACTAAGTCGAAGAGGAATTAGTTAATCGATTTTGAATTTGAAGTTGAACTTTGAAAGGTGAATTGGATTTGTAAATGGATATTCGAAATCGAATATAGAACTTAAATTTGAAATTTGGATTCAAATTAGTTAATAAGCAAGTTAAAATATATTAGAACATGTCATGTTCAAATATAAAAGGGAAATAGACTAAAGAGTTAACTAACGGATTGAATTAAAACGATCAGGTATAGTTGAAATAGATTGGGCAGGTATAGATATACAGGAGACAGGTATGGGATAAGGTATGAAGGTATATAAATAGAATTCTCGACAAAAAGGTATGCATTTAATTCATATATGAGATTTTATACACCGTATCGGCTAGCCGCTTGGCTTTTTCTTTTGGAGTGGTGAGGGCCATGGGAGGCTATTTGAAATATCCCGATGCTCCTGGTACAAATGAGGTTATGGCGAATTTTTCCGGGAATTTAAGGAGTTAGAATATTTTTAAGATAATTTGATAGTTAGAAATCAACGTATCGATATATATATAGAAGTCGATAAGGAAACGAACTTAGAAATAGAATAGTAAAATCAAAAAGGAAGACTAAGAATAAAATCTAGTAAGAATAAAAAGAGGAAGCGTATACGTGTTTAAAAGTGAATAAGTAGTTGTATGGTATTGATTATTCGAGTAAGTAGTCATATCTGTTTTGACGTTATAAATGTTATTCAGTCAAGGTCTGAGAGGTAGTTATACCCCAACTTGATTGATTTCATTATTAACAAATAAATAGTAAGATTTCAGGCTCGATGATCAATGTTGAATAAGAGTTAGTTGAATATAGTATTTGGGTTGTCGTAACGATGTTTTACATAACATCCGTTTTAACCCAAATAAGTGTAAGCTTGGAAATATAATAAAGAATATTTCCTAAGTATGGAAATAAACGAGATCGGAAAAGAGATAAGTAATTGGAATATTTTTCAATTATAAATAGCATATATTTTCTAAAGTTTAGAAAATAAAGGAAGGCGATATTCGGAAATGTTTTCCAAATAACATAAAAGGCCAATATGGCTATTGAAAATATTTGGCTAACAAATATTGATAAAGAAATAGAGAAGTGATTTAACTAATGGAATATTAATTAAGGGCTCAGTGACATGTTCAAAAGGAAATTTTAATTTTTGAAAAGAGTAAACTGTGTAAAAACTCCCAGGGAAAGAATGTTTGAATTAAAAACAAATTTAACAGAAATTTGTAAAAGTAAATTGGAATTTATAATAAAGCCAGTAAAGTGGTAACTGAGATTGAATTAGAATGATATCAAGACAAATTGGATTGTGAGATTCAAATTTGAAGTGTAATGTGATAATCAAGTTAAGAGTTGGGAATCGAGAATGAAACTCGAGTTTGAAATGATATTTGGCTCGGATATAAGCGAATGCTTGTGTTGTGGATAAAAGCAGATTGGAATTTGATTGGAATGACCCTTGTATCTGCTGAATTGATAATAGGTGGAAAGGATATAATGATATGCCGACAAAAGGTACAAGTTTATATTTCTATTGGATATAAGATTTATGAGCCGAATAGGCAAGCCGCTTGGCTGTTTGATTTTCTTTTGGGATGGAGATGGCCTAGAGAGTCGAGTTGGAGTTTGACCTATTGACCAGTACAAAGGAGGTGCTGGCAAAAATTTTCAAAAAGTTAAGGTGTTAGAAAATTTTCCGGATTTTTGGAAATATTCGTTGATAAGAATAAATTTTTAATTAAAATTAAATTGGTTCAATTGAAACTGAAGTTAAGAAGTGAACAAATATGTTCTAACCAGTCGATAGGGTCGTCCTCTACCTTCTACCAATTTCGAGGACGAAATTATTTTAAGTGGGGAAGAATGTAATGACCCGCATTTCCAGCGGTATAATAATTAATTTATTTAATTATTTGAAAGGTGATTAAAAGGATTTAATGGTTGTGGAATTAAAAAATGGTTAATATTTAATTAAAATAATATATTAAATTCTGAAATAATCAGAATTGGCTGAAATGGCGATATGGTGTGAACTGGATCATCTGTGATATTTAATTCAGGTTAGAATTGAATTAGAATAACGAATATATTATTTGAAAGATAGTTGAACGTATAATTATATAATAATTAAAATCGAGCTTGAAATGGCGCTGCAGTTCGTAAATTGGCGATTCAAACTTCAACTGAATGTACAGGATTCGTTTTAAGCCGGATTTCTGTGAAACAAGAAACATGTGGAGCTGGTGGAGTATATCTTTCTAGTGGAAGAGAAAAATCGGGATTTCGTCGTGTAGATTTTGATTCACGTCCAAATCAAATTTCAGAAAAGTCGCTGTGGAATTCCTTTATAATTTATAAAGGAATTATTTATATTTTAAAAAGGAATTTCAATATAAATCGAATATTGGTTTAATCGGGATTTGAAATATCAAGTTAGAAATTCATATAGGAATATTCTAGAGCTGTATGGTATTCCACTGTGAATATATATACGATAATATAAATTTATTTATATTTAATTTAATTTTATTTAAATAAATTTATATATTTAAATGGGTCATCCAGAGCTTTAAAAATACGCTGTGTTTGCAAACGGAGTCGGAATTCGACGAAACCAGTTTCATTGGGACCGTAATGTCATCCTGTAGCTGCATGTCAATTTTCGTGATTTTTAGGTATCGTGTGTGTTCGTAAGGATTTTTAGAAGACTAAAATGAATATAAAAAATAAAATGAAAATATCTAAAATAAAATATGTGAACAAAAAGGAGCCACCTACTTCAATTTCCAACCACACAAGATTTTCCATCCCGTATATATTCAAATTTAGGCCGCCACTTCATTTTGACTGTAAATCCAAAACGCAGAAAAGAAATTGCAAGAAGAAAATCAATAGAAAAACCAAATCAATTCCTATAAATATGAAAACTTATACATTTGCAATCCTCTTAGCTTTCTCTTCGATTCTATACAAAATTTGTTGGGTTCGGCACCATCTATACTCGCTGGAATTTTTGGAGCGAGACCTAGGGTTCAACAATTTAGCTAATTCAAGCGTTTATACTTGTTTGGAGTATTAGTTTTAGAAAGTGGGGGTGATTGTGAGTCTATAGGAGAATTTTGGTTGGTTTCGACATCTGTTGAAGTCGCTAGTTCCTGTAGCTGGAACTGTGGAGGATCGCGACGGAAAATATTTGGGGAGCTCGAGTTAAATGAGGTAGGCACGTGGTGATGGAGTGGACGACGGGGAGTTGTTTGGTGGTCATGGCAGTAAGAACCGTGGTGTACAGAAGGAGAAAATGGCAACGAAAGAGGTGGTCATGGTGTTTGTTTCAGGAGCAGATTACGGTTTAAACCATCGGGGAAGAAGGGTGAACGTGGGCCTTTGAAGTTGGGTTATGGGCCGATGTATGAAAAGGGGTGAGGCCCGATATTTATTTTACTTAAGTTTTATTTAAATTTAATGAATGTATTAACGTATAAAAGCAATATCTCGGTCATACGATATCAGAATCACGAACCGTAAGTTGCGTTAGGATCGTATAGACGGACACTACCCAATGGAACTGACTTGGAGGGAATCTGAGCTCGTTACAATTTATCGCAAAATAAATTGTCCGTCCGAATCAAATTGAGTGATGGTTATCGTTATTAACAATAATCGTCCAATGTGAGTAAATCTCACTAACTCTGAACAGTTTATAAATTTCATGTTGTATTTTTAGAACTGTTAAATATTAGCTGATTGACTGTGTGTTAACTGTTTGATTGAACTGCTAGTCAGTTAGTAGAATTTCTATATTGATTCTGTTTAACAGAATATATCATATGGAACTGAAAGTGATGTTGATTTTATTGTGTAACATCTGTGGATGCAGGGAAACAAGTTGGAGGAATCCGACTGGATTCCTCAACATTTATTTTACTGTGATTCATATATTGTAATATATGATGTGATATATAATCTATTGTCGATTATATGTGTTTGAACGATATTAGTCATCGTGATTTGATGTGTTAAATACCATAACATACCGGAATGGTGAAAAGAGAATTTTCAAAATGAATATTGAAAATAGATTATTTATAAAATCAAAGATTTTATAAAAGAGATAATATTTATAACAATCAAAGGAGATTTTATAAAAGGAATTATTTATAAATGGAATATTTATAAATAGAAATTTATTTATAAATGGATTATTTATAAATAGAAAATACTTAGAAATGAAAACCTAAAGGAATTATTTGCAAACCATTTGCAAATAGATTAGAACGAGAAAGGTTTGTAAACCATTTACAAATCAATCAGAAAGAGAAAGGTTTGTAAACCATTTACAAATGGAATCGAAAGAGGAATATTTGTAAAACCTTTTCAAATGAAATCGAAAAGGAGGTGTTTGTAAAACCATTTACAAATAGAATTTAAAAGTAAATATTTAGAAAATAAATAGAGTTATAAAAAGGAAATTTGTTTATAACTAAATAGGATGTTATAAAAAGGAAACAGTTATAAAAAGGAAATCATTTGTAAAGTGAAGAACCGTTACTAAAAGTAAATCTTCATAAATGAATAGTTTATTCGAAGGGAGTTAATCGAATATAGTATTCGAAAGTAAGTAAATCGAATAGAGTTATTCGAATAGAGTTAAATAAATAAAAGTTATTCGAATTAGTTATTCGAATAGAGTTAAACACATAAGGGAGTTAATCGAATATAGTATTCGAAAGTAAGTAAATCGAATAGAGTTATTCGAATAAAGTTAAATAAATAAGAGTTATTCGAATTAGTTATTCGAATAGAGTTAAATACATAAGGGAGTTATCGGTTATAGTTTAATCGAAGGGAGTTATCGAATATAGTTTAATTGAAGGGAGTTATCGATTATAGTTTAATCGAAAGGAATTATCGATTATAGTTTAATCGAAAGGAGTTATCGATTATAGTTTAATCGAAAGGAGTTAAGTAAGGAGTTAAGTAAAAAAAGTTAATCGGTTAAGGTTAAATAAATAGAGTTAATCGAATTTAGTTTATTCGAAGAAAGGTTTTCGGATCTAGTTATTCGCAAGAGAGATTATCAAATATAGTTATTCGAAGGGAGGAGTTATCGAATAGAGATTTATTCGAACGAGAGTTATGTAAGGAAGTGTTAAAGTGTTAAAAGATGAACTTAACCTATATCGAGATTTGAGATGTTGTTCAGTTAAGGTCTGAGAGGTAGTTATATCCCAACTTGATTGACTTCGTTTTTAATTTAGAAATGGTTAAGGTTCGAGAGTGAAAGTGGTTAAGTGATTTTAGTAAATAAGTATAGTGGTTCGAGTTGTCGTCGCGATGTTGATTTAAACATCTGTTTAAATCCAAGTAAAGAAGATTTGGAAATGTTTTCCAGCGTTAATGTATATTTTCTAAACATAGAAAATAAGGAAATAAGAATATATATATATATATATATATATATAGATATATATGATTGATGATCGATTGATAGAATTTCCATCTGGAAATAATATCGTTGTTTGCACACCTGTTTTTCTTTGATAGTTAACTCACAGACTATCGAAGTTTTGACCATTTTAACGTTGTTAATATGGAGAGACCGGTTGGATTGTTATCCAAAGAACCACTCTGTATTGGCATAAGTGTTGCAAATCATATATGCCAAAGATAATTGAAGACGGAGTAAAGTGCAAGGACTGTTGTATAAATCTTAGATAACAGTGCCTAAGATGGATATGCTGAATAGTGCCTTCGGTTCATCCTGTTCCTAGATGACTTGTATGGACGGATGTCTGACAGAGTATTTCCAGACGATCACGTATATTTATTTCTCCAACCGTACCAAGAGTGGAAGCGGAGAAGGAAATTTCTTTTAGCTAACACATAATGTATGGTTGAGGACGTCAATCGGTGATTTGATGGATTTGACGATGTGGCATTCAAAGTGAATCTGGTGTGATGATAAAGCGTAGCTTCTAGCCTCACATCCGGTAAATGACAGAAATCGGGCAGGCAGCATGGCTATGTAGGTCGCACCTATTAGGGTGTATAATCACCTGATCTAGAGTTTCATTTACTTCTAAAAATCTATTGTTGATGTTGTCCCATTCGGGAAATGATTGCTTATCCCAACCGTTGGTGATATACATTCGATACACTCAAGAGAAATGAGTGGTCGGTCATGTGTGGCCGGGTTGCAAGATGTTCTTGTTGAACCCAGTGTATTCCTTTCTAGAGGTACACTAGCGAAAGGTGGTTCCGTACCTTGTCATAATTGGAAATCCATTACCCAATACGTGCTTGCGGTTTTGATTGTATACTATATATGTAGAACGTGAGATGAAAGCGTTTCTGCTAGATGATTATTATATTGTGGTTGATAGACATTATTATAATATCAAAGGTGTAACGACCCATATTTTTGACCGTTCAAATCGACAATAAACCACACATGTCGACTCAAACAAATAACAAATACAGGCGGTTATTAGGAAAAGAAGAAAAAGAAGGAAGAAGAGAAAAACAGATTTCAGAATCTCACAGTGGAAGGGCAACATATAGTAGACAAATAGCAGTTAAAAACAATTGGAATATATACATTTGACTATAGCATACAAATGATAAATCAGAGTTGCACATAAACAGATATACACAACATGGCAGCGGAAATAAGATGCAGCGGAAATATATATAATAGATATATACCAAATCTTCGTCTTCGGTCTCCACGGCAAAGTAATCTTCATTAACTGCAACATCTTCTGACCCGAGCGTATTACATAAAGAAAACACAACAAACACTCGGATCAGCACTAAATCATTCTCATATTAGTCAAATCAAAATACGAAATAACATTAGTGTCATGGGTGCAGTAACTCAAGAGATGTACGGGATTTTTCCATCTCTCAAGGATCCGTTGAACTAATACAAAAATAGTATAATACGCTATTATTATAGTGTCTACTCAGTAAGGTATAAATACTGAAAATAGCGTAAGCGGGATTACATTTTTACCCTTATACCGTTTATAATACCGTAGTCTATACAATACCGTAAACCAACCATAAACGATGGCATCAGAGGGTACTCCATATGTACGATACAAATAAAAATCGTATGAGGCTCGATAAAGATAGTATGACAAGGCACTCGAGGCAATGCCCAGGGTAGGATTCTACCAATTGCACTCCCGGGCCGGTGGTAACGCATAACAACCACTACCGCCCAAATCATCATCATCATAGTCATAGAAATAGTATCGAAGAAGTGTGTCTGATCAAAGGTGCTACCTCAATTAGTCACGGTATAGCTCCTGTTTTAGTCATTTCAATTCTGACCCGAAGGTCAGGGCTATTTCGTCATTGTTCATCTTCTTCGATTCGATAATCGCCTCCAAGTCATCATCTTCCATTCTGGATACGTCCTAACGTTCACAGTTGTTAAAGTGGTATCGACACTGACATAGAGTATGCCTTATGTCGACTCCGGTCTCCTTAACAACCAACGTTTACATTTTCCATAACGGTCGGTTCTTTTACATTTCACAAAGGTTCGCTTTCATATCAAAATATCATATTTTGTTTCGAACCCATTTTATATTCAAAATAGAATAAACTTTCATATCAAAAATATCCCAATCGTTCCCAAACCGATTATATTCCAAACTAGAATATATTTCCATGTCATTATATTATACTCGTATAATATTTCAATTGATCTATATTCACATAGAATATACTTCATCTTAAAAGATTCAGTTATTTCAAATCGATTTACATTTGAAATCCCTTCATATTCAAATAGAATATATATATTTTTCCATATCTATTCATTTCAATCTTTGGAAATCCCATTTATATTCAAGTAGAATAAAATCTACCTTTCCATATCAAAATCGGTTTAAAATCAATTCATATTCAAATAGAATATAACTTATCTCAACTCCATTTGACCCAACGGTTTAAATCCAAACACTTTCCATTCGGAAGAAGAATTACAATTCATAAAATAAATTTTTTGAAAATAAATACTTATAACTAAAACCTTATATAAAATTTACTTATATAGAGTCATTAGAGTGTACTAAGGTAATTTAAATCACTACATATATATACACAAACAAGCTTACTAAATAAATTTTTGAATAAAAATATATGTATGAAAACTTCACTTATAACAAAGTAGATATATAGTTTATAAATAAAATAAAATAGAATAAAAAATTAAAAATAGAACAAAATAAAATAGAAATTTTAAACCTTAAATTGTTTCTCCTTCCAAATTTCAACATTTGAATCTAAATTCCAGTCTCAAATGGAGTTACACCATTTCAATATCTTATTCCAACCCATTCATCCCATTTTCCATTTCGAGGATTCAAAACCATATTTGTACTTAGTTTAAAACAACTCCAAATATCCTCGATTACTTTTATTCCAAAATTTAAATTAAAAAGAATTTATTAAATTTGAGTCCACCAATTGTTGGAATAAATCCCAATCCAAATCACAAACTTTCAAATTAGTTTGGGAAATTTATTAACCATTCCAAATAACATCGAGAATTCATACCTTAAAGGAAAAATAAAATTTATCGAAAATTGATACATTTCCTTTAAATGAAATTTCCACCCAATAGAATTCAAATAATTTAAAATCATTTAACCACCCGATGTCCATATATAATTTGCTATCCTATGTCCAAGTGATTTTAAATTTAATTTCTCGATATTCAGGGATGGATCTATCATTTCAATCCAAATCAGGGTCACAGAGATTTATCATTTCACTCTGTGTTCTTAATTTATTTTATCGATAAACCCGGGTTTATTAGATGTGTAACGACCCAGAAAATCTGAACCAATTTAAAATTTTTAAATTGGCTAAAATAATGGATTTTAAATATTTAAAATAAATATTTTAAATAATAGAGATGAAAAGTGAGTTTGAATCGACAATTGAAAACGAATATAATTAATTCTAATTATAAACAAGGCTTGAAATGGCGCTGCTGTTTCAAAAATTGAATTCAAACTTTGTCGGACTGTACCGGGTGCAAAACAAAACGGATTTTAGTGAAACCAAAAATATTTAAATCTGTTAGTGAATACCTTTCTAACAAATCTGAAAAATCGAATTTTCATAGCGGAAAGCAAAAGTTATGGCCGAATGAATTTTCAGAAAGGTCGCTATGGAATTTATATAGCCCGTGAAATTGGCCATTTTGCATACGACCTCGGAATTCGACGAAACCACTTTTGTTGGATCCGGGATGTGAAGTTATTGCTAGGTTTCAAATTTCATAATTTTTGAAGCTAATATGTGAGCGTGGCAAAGGAAAACGTGTTTTGGTCAATTGTAGTTAAATTGGATCGACCAGAAATGGGCCTTTATGCAAACGGTCTCAGAATTCGACGAAACTAGTTTTGTTGGGACCGTATCGTCAAAACATAGCTAGATTTATTTTTCTGGAATTTTTCGAATCAGTTTGTGGCCCTGGCAAATTGAAATGTACGTTCAAATCAAATATTAAATGTTATATATGTTAATTTGAAGGAAAACTAACTGAAACAGTCGAATGGGCCTATGAAACATATCCCATTGTGTTCGGAATGGGGGTAAAACGCTAGGGACAACAGTTGTTGGGTTTGAATTGGGATTCGAGCGTGAAAGGGGGTATTTCCGAGATTTTAAAAATAAAATGTATATATAAAAAATTATAAAACCCTAGCCCTTTTTCTTTACAGCCGCCATCGATAGAAACAACGACCGACATCCTCCCAATCTTCCCCAGCTAAGATCTCACAAACGAAGACGAATTAAAACACGATTCAAAGCGGAAATGGAGGAGCAACTCAAGGCCTCCATATCCATACAGAGGTGATCATCTGAAGGTGACAGGGGAGCTCGAATTTTATGCTCAAAGCCGGACGTTTTGGGCTCGATTTTCGAGCGTTGGCGAGGTGCGAGTGGGGCCCCCTTCTAGGTGGCGGTGGAGGAAGCCAAGGGCTTCGAGGTGGCATGCTGGGATCATCTTCCGCTCGACAGGGTGGCGCGCGATTTGAGCCTGAAGGTGGCGATGTCGGGTTTTGCTGTTCCAGGAAGTAGGTTTTTTTTATTAAATTAATCCTATTTTAATTAGTTCGAAAAGTGATTAACGCGTTGTGGATCATATCTTTTTGCTATGTTGACGAAATCCAGTGAAACGAGAGACAGTGGACTCGTGTGGACGTCTTCTACATTCTAGAAGAGACCGCATATTTTTCTGAGCCTTCTGCTATTTTTGGTGGAGTGGAACCCAATGTGAGATTTCTGATTTAAAAACAATATGAAAAACGATGATGTATAAATTATATAGTCAATGTATGAGTTATATAAGCGTTGTACACCTCATGTATAAGCGTTGTATAAGTTGTATGTTCGATGTATAAGTTATATATGCGTTGTAAAAATTATATATATCTGTTGAAATAAAAGTGAATTGCTATATATATATATATATATATATATATATATATATATATATATATATATATATATATATATACGCCCCTTGTCCACAAACCATGGACGATATTTATTGATTGTGATTGGTGTGAAAATTGATTGATAGCGAATGGTTGTTTGGGATTGTTTGTGGTTGATATTGATTGATTGTGGTTGAAAAATACCCGTTTGTGGTTGAAAAATATTTGGTTGAAACCACATAGGATTAGTTTGTGGAAATGAAATAAATATATACATGCCGCCTGCGTGCGAACTAGATGCATGATCCCCATTGTCAAAAACCGCGAGGTTTTAAGGTAGAGCGAGGAGCCGTACTAGGGACGGTCCCGGTTTTAACTACCCTGCCGTTATGCTGCCGAAATTTTGAATAATATTCATATGTTTGAATTATTTTCATTTGCTGAAACTATATTTATTCGTTGAATAGAAAACCTTCATGTGTTGAATCGATATTCATTCGTTAATTAGAAATTCATGTGTTGAATGGTATTCGCGTTTTAAATATAAAAAATCACATTTTTATCTATATATAGAAACTATAGAAAACCTTCATGTGTTGAATCGATATTCATTCGTTAATTAGAAATTCATGTGTTGAATGGTATTCGCGTTTTAAATATAAAAAATCACATTTTTATCTATATATAGAAACTATAGAAAACCTTCATGTGTTGAATCGATATGCATTCGTTAATTAGAAATTCATGTGTTGAATGGTACTCGCGTTTTAAATATAAAAAATAACATTTTTATCTATATATAAAAACTATAGAAAACCTTCATGTGTTGAATCGATATTCATTCGTTAATTAGAAATTCATGTGTTGAATGGTATTCGCGTTTTAAATATAAAAAATCACATTTTTATCTATATATAGAAACTATAGAAAACCTTCATGTGTTGAATCGATATTCATTCGTTGATTAGAAATTCATGTGTTGAATGGTATTCGCGTTTTAAATATAAAAATCACATTTTTATCTATATATAGAAACTATAGAAAACCTTCATGTGTTGAATCGATATTCATTCGTTAATTAGAAATTCATGTGTTGAATGGTATTCGCGTTTTAAATATAAAAAATCACATTTTTATCTATATATAGAAACTATAGAAAACCTTCATGTGTTGAATCGATATTCATTCGTTAATTAGAAATTCATGTGTTGAATGGTATTCGCATTTTAAATATAAAAATCACATTTTTATCTATATATAGAAACTATAGAAAACCTTCATGTGTTGAATCGATATTCATTCGTTAATTAGAAATTCATGTGTTGAATGGTATTCGCGTTTTAAATATAAAAATCACATTTTTATCTATATATAGAAACTATAGAAAACCTTCATGTGTTGAATCGATATTCATTCGTTGATTAGAAATTCATGTGTTGAATGGTATTCGCGTTTTAAATATAAAAATCACATTTTTATCTATATATAGAAACTATAGAAAACCTTCATGTGTTGAATCGATATTCATTCGTTGATTTGAAATTCATGTGTTGAATGGTATTCATATTTTGAAATAAATTGTTTGATAATAAAAATCACCTTTTATCGACTATATGAACTGTGTAAAATAATCTTGTTTTGAAAGAAATTGTTTTATAAGAAAAAAAACTATTTTTATCACCTATATATACACTATATAAAATAATAGTGTTTTGAAATGAACTTTTTACAATAAAAATCACATTTTTATTATATACACGAATTGTTGAAATGTGAAGTGTTAAAAATAACCACTCGTTCAAAAATATATATATGAGTTGAAATATTCATTAATTAGCTAATGATATGATTTTTGCCTATACATGTAACATTAGAATGAATGGTGTTTTTAAACCAAAAGGAATCAAATATGAAGTTGAATGGAAAATGATAAACGATAAGAACTGTATATATGTACATGCATATTTATTGAATAGGTTATAGCAAAAGGGCTAGAGAAGAGGAATAAAATTTTGTGCCCGACAAATAGGTACACATTTACTGTTTTGTTTGGGTGATGATTTTATGAGCCTGTTGGCTTTTTCTTTTTCTTTTTGACATGAGACGCCCGTGTGGCTATTTGGGAATTTTCCCAGCCCCTCCCGTACAAAGGAGGTTATGGCGAAATTTTCCAAAATTTTAAGGCGTTAGTGAAATAATTGAAGTAAAAACGATATTGAAATGGTTGAATGAACTATATTTATATAAATATATAAATATAAATAAAATTAAAACGAAATGTGGCCGTGTAGTTCGCGTTTTGAAACCGTGATTCCAAACAACTAGTACGGGAAATCCGACCATTGGATTTTCCCGAAACCGCAACCGTCGGGTTCGCCTTGGAAATATCTTTCCAACGGCACCAACCTTGTAAAAATCCAACGGTTGGATTGTCTGGAATGTTTAATTCAAATCTGAAGAAAAACAGCGCCAGAAACGATTATATATATATATATATATATATAAATATAATTATATTTAATCGAATAACGACGCTGCAGTTCGTATTTTGAAATCGAAACTTCAAACGATTGTACCGGGAGATCCGACCGTCGGATTTTCCCGAAACTGGAACCGTTGGATTCGTTTGGAAAAGACCTTTCTAATGATGTAAATTTTATGAAGATCCAACGGTTAGATTTTCAGATATGTGTAAATCAAATCTGAAGAAAAACAGCGCTACGGCCGCGTTATGGCCCGAAGCGTCGTTTTGAATAAATAGGCTATTTTAAAATAAATAAAAATAGCGATAAATCGTTATAAAATATTATAAACGATATGGAATGGAAATAAACTGAATTTGCTCGATTTATGTGGTGCTTGATGGTTGAATGTGTTTGGTGTGAAAATTACATTAAAGAACAAAATTGGTGTTGTCGAATGATTTAACCATTGAAATAAATTGATTTGAAATTCTAAATATACGTGAATTATTTGAAAAGGCCGAGTTAATTCTCATTTCAAATAATTGACCTATGATTGAAAGTCGAAGATGAAGACGGTGGTCGAAGACCGGAGATCTTCACCTCGTTTGGAAGGTAACCGAGGTCCTGATTGGGAGGCATCCCGAAATATGGATAATGAGTGGTGATCGTCCAAACGTACGTGGTGATCGATGGATTTGCGAGGTATTTAGTGCCTCCGGTTTCGTTCAGACCAAGAACGGACTTGTAAATGGACTGTGTGTCTGACATTGGAGTTTATTCTGTGTTGATTGATTTCTGTTAAATATACATCTGTTTGGCGGCGGAGAATTTATTCTCTTGCTTAACGCCCTTCTCTGAGACGCACGAGCTCAGAGGTTGTATATCGATGGACATCAGTCACATGGCATGAATTGCCTGTGTGGCATGCTAAGATGCAGTGATCGGGGCTTCTGTTGAAAAGCAAAGTCTTGTGGTGATGATCAAAGCACCGCCGGTGTGGCGTAGCTTTATGTATAACGAAAAATCGCGAGCCTCACACCCCGGTATGAACCAGAAACGGGAGAAGGACCTCAGGGAGGGCATGCGTTTCTTCCTAGCTAGGGTGGTGTCAGTGACCTACCAGCCCTGACATTTATATACTTTTCACCTGTGTGGTTGTTGCTGTTGCGAGGCGCCTCGGTTTGATCGGACGGTCCGGGTCCGATGGAGTCATTCGTTGGCTCGTTTACGCCCCAAAGGGCAGGGAAACGTATTGTTCAGGCATAATAATCCACATCGGTGGACCGGCCCTGACGATCCAAGGCTTGCCTGCGCGCTTGCCTGAGACTCGGGCTAGGCAGTCTCGAATTCGGTAAGGACTGTCTTTTGCCTTGGTTCATGACGGAAATCCAATTTCCAAATACGTGACGATGCGGTTTCGATTGTATATATATATATATTTGGCGACATAGTGGCATGGGACGCTCATGTCGTCTATGATTGATAGTTATGATTTGAAATTGTTTTCAAAACATATAAACACTAGCAATAATATCAAATGCCTTTGTTTTATTCGTATCAAGCATATTTTGGTCGTTATAAGGAAAAAACTTTATCCTCCGGTTTGCGTTGCATTGTGTGATGGGAACTGAGTCTTATAATGACTTCATTTTTATAAAATGCATTGCGTTGTTTAAAAGAATGATTTGTTTAAAGCACTAGCAATCCAATGGAGTAAACCCGTTCCATGAAAGTGGCGTGGTCCTGTGATTAGCCATATTATATATGTATTGAATAGATTTCTCATACCAGTCCCATGATTGACTCGTAGTTTGTTTCACTCTCAAACTCGGGTGCCCCTTTTTCTACATGGGCAGCCTTGTATTCAGGTTTAGCTGGTTCTTTCTGGATAGCTGGAGCTGAAGATGGATTCTATCATTTATCTCTTTTTATGCTGTTCAGCTCCTATTGTACATATTATGTTTGTTTTCCGCTGTAGACATTTATGTATAGCTGAATTGTATTTGTACTAAGTAAGATCCTGTATACTGTGTAACTCTGATGTTTACTTTTATCCAGTATATTTTAATTGTTCATTATCTGGTTTATTTAATTTTGTTCTGCTATTATCTGTTTCTGTGTTATATTCCAAAGATAACCCTTGTCTTCGTCAGAACGGGATTTGGGGTCGTCATAAGATGCCCGTAAAATCAAGGGTAAATGAGATTTATCGTCATAATCACATGCAATACAATATACTGAATATGAATCATTAACAGTGTCAATATCGAATTCAGTAATAAAATCCAACCAAGCATCCATCACACCATTATATTTAACTGATCCACATTAAACTGTTACAAGATTAGCAAGGATTCAAATTTCCAACTAGAAATTTAAATTTAATTAAATAACTAATTATCGATCTAATTTGCATGTTAACACATTGGTATATCAAAATTTAAGCAACCAAATTCAACAGCCAATCCCAACCATGCAACCAAACTATTTCATAATTTAATTCGATAAATATGGGAACAATTCAGTATTTCATGAGCGGAGAATCACTCACCTTTTTGGTCTTTAAATCAGACGAACGTCCAACCAAACCCAAAATTTTAGAGTCTCTAAATGCAGCGAAACAAGTCTCAGATCGTCTGCAATCTCGCCACGATCCCAACGCAACAAACCGCGTCCAAATCCGATTTAAAACATAAAAGTTATAAGTATTTTACTCATTTAAATTTAAATATATAAAAACAAGTTAACTAATTCCTCACCCAACCACAAGATGACACGTCATCTTCCCTTCCAGAGCAAATCCCGCTCGTTTCCCTTTAGATGAACAGTACTCGCGGACAACCCCATCTATCAACCTCATTTGACCACCGATTGCACCCCATTCTGGCCACGAGAAGCTTTGGGACCACCACCATTGGAAATCCTCCATGCGCATCCACCCTGTCGATGTCACGATCTCCGGTGGTCGTCATCTCCTCTGGCGGCGAACTGAACGAAGCGGGTTTCTAGCTTTGACGATCAAAATTCCGGCTACCTACTCCTCTTTAAATCACATGAACACCATATACAAACTCGTATGAATCCTCTCTACCAAACCCATATCCTCGATTCCATGATTGAGCCTTAAATCGAAAAGCCCCAATTCTAGCCTTTAGGGTTACGAATTTCAGAACCTTTGACCATAAATTTCAGCCAAACTAACCATTGCATGTTGAAATAAATCACACCAATGTTTACATATCATTGAGAGCTTCGATTTGGTATGTAATTTGTTGTGGTTTGAAGAGATTTGAAATTCAAAGTTTGGATTTTTCTTGCTAGGGTTTGAAAACTGACTTCAGCCATTAAAGAGATGAAGTAGATAAGAAATAAACGTACATAAATGAGGAGAATAACTTATGGGCTGGTTAGGTGGATAGGGAATTTATTTATATATATAGGAGGCCCAATATCAGAACAACCAAAATATCCTATTGCATCGATTCTCATTCGCACGATCAAATTACAAGTCGGATTGTAACGTAAATTGAAATCCTACCATAATTCATCGTTCCGGATCCAATGGCGCCAGTTTCGTCGGTTTCCGAGACAGTCGCCAAAACAGTTAAATTTCACCGTTAATTAAATAAATAAAATATTCAATTATTCGATTAACTGTTTAAATTCAATTTTGAATATTTAAAATTTCCATTTTAAATCAATTTATAAATTAAATAAAATTTTCTAAATCAATACCACATATTTCATGTTCTCGAATTAATTTACTTATCCATTTAAATTTATATTTCAATTATAAATTAATGGACTCGAATTATCCTTAACAATCGTAATATCAACTCATAATTTCAAAAATTTATCAGATAAAATTTGAATTCCTATTTTAACTTAGACAATCCAAATTTTATTTGTTATAAAATATTAAATTTCACATTACAACATTTATATATGCTCAATTCAAAAATTATTATCATCAAAAATCAACAAAATTTGATTTTTCCCAAAATTAACCCATTTTATTTACTTTAAATTGAAAATTAAATATACAGAAAATATGGGATGTTACATTCTCCCCCACTTAAAATCTTTTCGTCCTCGAAAAGAGAATGAAATAAGGTATTAAACAAATCATACTTTCAAATCCATACTCATAAGTGTATAGTTGTAAAACCTCAAAAAATTTCTAACTCCCGAATTCACGGAAAATTTCGGCAGCATCTCCTTTGTACGGAGAGGTCCGGAAAAATCAAAATACATATATAAACTCAAATATTCATCTCATCACTCGATGAGGCATCCCAAACAGGGGAAAACAAAAATATAAAACCACCAAAACTTTGTAACACAGTCGCGTACCTTTCTTTAGCGTTTGTTTGCATTTTTATTTACCTTAGCATTCAGCGTTTAGCGCAAGGGAGCTCGGAAGCGTAGCGCGACTTCCTTACACCTGCTACATACTCACATACACATAAGAATCAAACCTATATACAATATATAGCAATTGTATACAACTTACACAACATATATTGACCATTTCAATTCCAAAACCAAGATATTCATAACAGGCCAGCGAACAAATTTGAGTTTAACACCCTTTAGATGAGGGAATTCGAATAAAACATACTAGGAAAAGTTTTAGCATTTGTTTCAGGCTTTCTGAATTGTCTGGATTCATCGAATTCGGATAAATCGTTCAAAAGTTATGGCCATTTTAGCGGGAGCGAATGCTCCAGCCCCCAAAATAAAAAATGCAGGTCTGAATTGTTCAACCCATTTTTTAACCCCTTAAACAACAAAATTTGACACAGCAAATTAAGAGAAAGTTTTAGTTTTAGTTTACATTCTGGCTTTTCTGAATTGTACTCGCACATCGAAATCCGACGCTCCGTTAAGAAGTTATGGTCAAAACAATATAGGTATATGCTTCAGATTTTTATTTTTTTGCGCACACGACTACGAATAAAACTTGTATTACAGTTTAGTAACATGAAAATTCCGACATGGCTCTATTAACGAAAGTTTTAGCTCGTGTTTCTAAGGTTTCCAAATTGTCCTGAATCGTCGAATTCCGATCATCCAATCAAAAGTTATGACTACTCCACTACAGCCTATCGAACACTTTAGATTCCGCATGAACATCGACTTATATAATTGGAGTTTCAAACTTTCGGATTACAAAACTTTTATAAATCTTTATCACTTCACATTAGTTATTACTATTTACTCGAGGAATGGTTTTCGAAACTTTTAGTAACCTAACCATCAAAATGAATTATTGCCCCTTTGTCCTCATAATATGAATTCCCTTTTTAATATTTAAATATGTTCATATTCATTTCCAATATATGAAATGTATTTTATTTCAATTACTTATTTCCATTTCCATCCATTAAATCCTTTACAGTTACTTCATTATTCAAGCAACGAATTCATATCCAATTGCTTATTTCACACCAATATATTTTCGATACATTTCTCGTTTCTTTTCAAGCATTAATTTTAGTTAAAACTTGATGTCGTTTTACTTTCCGAACTAACTTGATTGTATTGAACCATTAATTCATTTTCATGGATTGATTCTCCAAACTTCATTGCTTATCCTTATTACTCCATCCGTATCACAAGAATGTCGTCCCATATAGTCAACTTCCAAATCCAAAATCAAGGGTTAAGATCCTTGATGGTTTCCTTTATATAAACCATTTCATTTCTCTTACTTAGTCCAACAATTCATATAAATTCTATATCGACTGATTTAAATTTTTCCTAAGTTGATTTCATTTCATTATATCTATCCAACTCAGGTCAAACTTCATTTTACATCTCATTTCGATATCTCCAAATTTTGAATAAAAATTCGATTAACTCCGTTCTCTTATTCCAGATAAGCCAAATTTTCCACACTTGCATCTCATTTATTTTGTTTTGGCTCTTCTATTCATACCTTCAACCCTTTCTTATTCACTTGTTCCATTTTCATTTTGAATTAAGTTTTATTCCATTAACTCAAATTTTTATTTGTCTCATAAATAATGAATTAAATTAAGGGTTGTTCACAACTCAAATTTTATTCTTAGTTCTCAAACCATTTTAATTCAGTTTCCTAGGTTAACCTTAATTTAACTCGATTTCTTTACCTAAGTTAAGTTATATTCCTATCGACAAACATAAATTCTTTTAAACTTCTTCTCGAATTAACTCAAATTTCTTATTAATCATTCCAAATCACGAATTGAGTTAAGAATGGTCGATATCGCTCAAAATTTATATTTAGTTCTTAATCATTATTCGATTTCCTAAATTAAACTCTATTTAACTCGAATCCCCTACACGAATTAACTTATATTTCATTCAAATAAAGTATTTATATTCCATTCATTTTATTTTCTCTCGACAATTCACATTTTAACAACGATATAAATTCCTTCAACTCCTATCGACCAAACTTAGAACTCTTTAACTTATTCTCGCCCAGGCTTAAGCATTTCAATGACCACTTCTTTAATACTTAAGTCAATTCCTGGTTTCAAAAATCAAAATTCAAATAAATCGATTTACCTTAGTACATGAGTTAATATTATTAGTTGAGATGAACTCAAATACCCTGATCCCAAGTTTATAAACTAGGGTTTTAAAATAATATATATATACACCTGTACTCTTTTATAGAGAAATCACATCAAAATTTTTTAAATCCAAATCTTAATTAACAAAACATAGAAATTTCAATTCTAGTTTAATCTAAATTCAACCATTAAATAACATATACAATTACTTTTATATATGTTATACCGTATGGAATTTAATTCAAAATCCTTTGTCAAACCCAATTATAATGATCAATGAGTGGTCTCTCCCCCACTTAGACTTTTCAGAATAAACATTGATAATGCGTGCACTCATTACCAAGGCTATTCTAAGGTCCAAGGAGGAATTTCACTCATTTCGTTAAAGATTCTTTTGAAGACTATTTCCAAAACTATTTCTTATAATACGATATTATTTCAAAATTTGACAAACTATTTCAAAAGTACCCCAGGATCAAGTTCCAAGTTCATTTCTATTTCAATCTCAACCCTTTCACCCAATTATACTCAAAGGTTTCATATTCAACTATTTTCTTTTACCAATAAAATTTCCTTATTAAATTTACTATCGAATCAACCGAAATAGGTATTAACTTAATATTATTACCTACCAACGACCAATGATCCCATACACTTAAAACCACTAATAGTATATATAATATATATAAAATATAGTTAAAAATCATAATATGTCGATCATTCTGTTCAATTATTTATAAATTTCTATCGATTCTATGGCGTCCCATATATCGACTAAAATCCATAAATATTCAACAGAATAAGTCAACCTAATGTAAAACCATTTGTATTCAAAATACAAGCACGCTCTCTCGTAGATACACTCAAACTCATTCTAGGGCATTTCTAATGGGTTTATTCCCAACAGAGCCAAGGTTATCGCTAACCATTGCTCTGATACCAAATTGTAACAACCCATATTTTTGACCGTTCAAATCGACAATAAACCACACATGTCGACTCAAACAAATCGCAAATACAGGCGGTTATTGGGAAAAGAAGAAAAAGAAGGAAGAAGAGAAAAACAGATTTCAGAATCTCACAGCGGAAGGGCAACATATAGTAGACAAATAGCAGTTAAAAACAATTGGAATATATACATTTGACTATAGCGTACAAATGATAAATCAGAGTTGCACATAAACAGATATACACAACATTGCAGCGGAAATAAGATGCAGCGGAAATATATAATAGATATATACCAAATCTTCATCTTCGGTCTCCATGGCAAAGTAATCTTCATTAACTACAACATCTGCTGACCCGAGCGTATTACATAAAGAAAACACAACAAAAACTCGGATCAGCACAAAATCATTCTCATATTAGTCAAATCAAAATACGAAATAACATCAGTGTCATGGGTGCAGTAACTCAAGAGATGTACGGGATTTTTCCATCTCTCAAGGATCTGTTAAACTAATACATAAATAGTATAATACACTATTATAATAGTGTCTACTCAGCAAGGTATAAATACTGAAAATAGCGTAAGCGGGATTACATTTCTACCCTTACACCGTTTATAATACCGTAGTCTATTCAATACCGTAAATGTAATAACCCGAAAATCTGGGCCAGTTTAAAATTTTTATTTTGACAATTTTAATGGATTTTGAATTTTTAAAATGAATAGATAAAGAAATTCAAATTGAAATGAATAGATAAAGAAATTCAAAATGAAATGAATAGATAAAGAAATTTGAATTGAATTGAATATATAAAGAAATTCGAATTGAACTGAATAGAAAACCAATCTGAATTGAATCGAATAGAAAACCAATTTGAATTGAATCGAATAGAAAACCAATTTGAATTGAATCGAATAGAAAACCAATTTGAATTGAATCGAATTGAAAACGAATTCGAATTGAATTGAAAACGAATTCGAATTGAATTGAAAACGAATTGAAATGAATTTAAATTGAATTGAAATTTGAATTGAATAGAAATGAATTTTAAAACGAATTTATAAGGAAAAATTCAATTTTGATTTGAATTGAAATGAAGTTGAAATTGTTTTTGAAACGAATTCAAAACTATTTATATAATTCGTTTTAAATAGACATCGACGAAATATATATATTATATATATTATATATATAATATAATGGCCTGAATAGAACGCGCCGCGCCGCGGCAGTTCGCGAATTTCGACCATTGATTTCGAATGTACATTACGGGAGATCCGACCGTCGGATTCTCCTAAAACCGGAACCGTTGGGTTCGTATCGAAAAGAGCTTTCTAACGAATATTGAAAATTTGAAATCTAACGGTTGGATTTGGAGATACGTCCAAATCAAATTTGGAAAAGGTCGTTGTAGGTGCAGTTCGATGGCCGTTGATGGAAATCGACTGTACGGGCCTTGATAAAATTATTAAAAATATCTATAATTTGTGTAAAATCATAAGAAATGATTTGGGAAAAATTGGGCTGAAGAATTCCACATTTGAAAGGATAAAAATAGATTTTTGTCGAAATGAACTAGTTTTGAACTAGAATTAAAATCAATTTATTTTTGAAATAAATAAATTGAATTTGAAAGTGATTTTAAAAATAATCAATATTCCCAATACGTGGATTGGACTGGAGTTGAATCGAAATTATCTTCGGAATATTTCGATGTTGGATTTCTTGACTATACAGATATTGTTATGGGAATTTGAAAGATATATTTTATATCGTTATTTCCAATACGATAATTGTTGGTTTCAGAATTTGATATTGAATATAAGCCGGTATATTTTCTATTCAGAGCCTTGTATTTAATATCAAATGTGATTTGGGTTTATCGTGAATCATGTTTTTGATGACATTGGTTCTTTAACCCAGTTAAAGGCGAGATATTGATTTTTGAAAAGATTAAAACTAAGTGGAGTTTTAATGAATCTTTAATTAAATTAAAATGTGAATTGATAATTTAAATTATCAAATCTGAAAAGTGATCGAGAATGGAGTATCACCAGTTTTGCTCCAGAGCGATAGTTAAATCTTTAATTAGATTTGAACGTGAAATGGTAATTTATTTTACCGATTACACCGTGGTGTTAGAAATGGAGTATTACCAGTTTTGCTCCATGGGATAAATAGGTTGGGATTGGGAAATAAAACAAATAATTACTTCGGTGTGGTTCGCTAATCCCGACTAGTTTGAAATGATATCCAAAGGAAGATTAAAGAATAAATTTAAAAGAATTTATCTTGGGTAAAATTAATGGGAACCTTTCCCTAAGAATGTGATTTTGTGAATAAAAGAATATTCTGAATTGGAATGAGGAATTTGTTGTGTTTGTGTAACATTTGTTTATCATATACGTGGGATATTCAGAATGACCGGGTTTATACCCATTCTGAATAACCGATTCGATGAGATGTCGAAGAGGAAGACGGTGGTCGAAGACCGGAAGTCTTCACATCGTTTGGGTGATTACTGATGATCTTGATTGGGCTGTACACCCAAGATGAGGGAATAAGTTGGTGGTCGTCCAGACGTACTTGGAGATCGATGGATATGCGAGGAAAGTGCCTCCGGTTTCGTTCAGACCCAGAACGAACTTGTAAATGGATTGTGTGTCTGACATTGGATTTTATTCTGTGTTGATTGATTTCTGTTAAATATATATCTGTTTGGCGGCGGAGAATTTATTCTCTTGCTTAACGCCCTTCTCTGAGATGTACGAGCTTAGAGGTTATATATCGATAGATATCAATCGCATGGCATGAATTGCCTGTGTGGCATGCTGAGTTGCATGCATCAAGGCTTCTGTTGAAAAGCAAAGTCTTGTGGTTGATGATCAAAGCACGACCTACGTGGCAGCTTTGTGTATAACGTGAATTCGCGAGCCTCACACCTCGGTATGAGTTAAAAACGGGATAAGGACTACAGGGAGAGCACGACGTTTCTTTATAGCTTTGGTGGTGTCAGTGACTTACCAGCCCTGACATTTATATACTTTTCACCTATGTGGTTGTTGGATGAGGCGCCTCGATTTTAGGTCTGTTAGGACCGGGAAACGTGTGTTCAGGAATTGCCAATCCTCAAACGTTAGAGAGGACCGACCCTGAAGATCCAAGGGTTACCCAGAGTGTGTAGTCCTGAGGCATTTGCTAGAGTGTCTCGAAAGCGGAGAGGAGCTTGCCCCTTGCCTCGACTCATGACGGAAATCCAATTTCCAATACGTGTATCTCGGTTTTATTTGTAGAGCCTAGTATGGCGACATGATAGATGGTACCTATGCCGCCTAGGATTGATATTTATGATTGAAATTGTTTTGACACTATACACTTATTATTGTATCAAATGATTTGTTTTAAACGTACCAAGCATGTTTGGCTATTATAAGGGAAAACCCTATCCTCCGGCTTGGGTTGCATTGTGTGATGGGACCTGGGTCTTATAATAGCTTCATTTTTCGAAAAAGCATTGCGCTGTTTATTCTATGCACTGATATTCTTGGGAGGAAACCCGTTCCGTGTTATACGGCGTGGTCCCTTGAATTACTCTCTTTTAAAATAAAGTTTTAATAATTATTTTAGTTCTCACACCAGTCACATGACTGACCTGGAGTTTATTGTTTTAACCTAAACTCTGGGTGCCCCTATTTTCCGCACGGGCAGCTAGTGTTAGCCTACTTTGTGAACTAGGCAACACAAAGTCAAGAAACCAACCGTTGAAGAGTATTTCAAGTTATGTGACTTCGGTTCGGATCGGAAGGAAGCTCCACAGTTCAGATTGATAGCAGCGTATCGGTTCGGATCGGGTAAAGTTCTCTGTTCGGATCGGATATCTCTTTCTGGATAAATTGGTAAAGCATACCTGATCGGATCGGAAGGTCAATGAATCTCAGGTGGATCGGAAAGCTGTCTGCTTGCCACGACTTCAGAACGGAGCGGAGTACGATTTGAGAAGAAGAGACGTTCAAGCTACTCCGGTTCGGGTCGGGTATTCCGATCCGAACCCCCAACCTGCATGTCTCCGACCCGCACCCATGATCCAGGAAAATCTCCTATAAAGCCGCCTGGAGAACCGGACCGGATGTGACCAATTCCTACCCCTAACGTCCATCTCATTGATGCGTTGTCTGCTTGATGGCCCATCCGAACCCGAAGAGAGGGCGATGGATGACACGTGTTCCGACCCGGATTGCATTTCAGGCAAATTCACACCTATAAATACCCCAACTAGAGACAAAGAGAAGGATCTTTTTCAGCACTTTTGAGAATCCAAGTACTTCCATCATTCGAATTCCTTCACTCCCGGAAAATCCAAACCATCTTTCATTTCTTGTTTTTATCTTTCTTAGTGAACAAAAGAGAGTTGTGAGCGAATCTTACATTGTATTTGTAATTGAATTCCTGAATATAGTGAAAACTAAGTGGACGTAGGCATTTCTTCGCCGAACCACTATAAACCTTGTGTGTTCTTTTTTATTTCTGCTTTATTTTATCTTGTTTCTAATCAATTTGGGTGTTAGAACCACATTTGGGTCTAACATTTTGGTGCTTTCACTGAGAATCCTCATCTAAATTCTTTATTTTCCGGGATCTCTTTCTACTTTTTGGACCGTTGAGTTCAAAGAAGTGAATCCATAAGTGTCTCCACTTTCTTACATTCGTTGAAGTAATTGTCAAAGACTCATGGCCCGAGGAAAAGGCAAGGAAGTCCAGTCTGTTCAAGGAAATGGAGCTGATGAAGATCAGCAACATGCTGTTGTAACTAGGTCTAGGGGGCAGAGTTCAGCAGCAGGGAGAATCAATGCAGGAAATCCGAACCGACAGCAAGGGGAAAGCTCCGATCCGAACCGGGTTGGAGACTCTGAAGCAGTGCACTCCCCCAATCTGAACCGACCCGACTTGCTTGCTGCACACCGATCCGACCAGGGACCCCAGCTCCGATCCGACCCGACTTCCTACCTCCGATCCGACCCGATGCTTGGTGAAGCTGGAACATCTACTCGAGTCCCCGCGAATGCTCCAATTCCAGCTGCCAGGGCTGGAGACCAGGCCAATCCATCTGCTCCCATCACTCAAGGAGATTTCTCGCGCTTGCTCGATATGCTTGAGAGCACGAGGGAAGCTATGAGAGTTCATGAGCGTACCAACCTCATGATGCAGGAAAATATGAGGCTCATGAGTCGGGAAATCAGTGAGCTCCGCCGGCAAAGAACTCCGTCGCCAGTTCGTCATACACCAGTAGATCAATCTTCATCTTCTGAGGAAGAGAGGCCCCGTGAGCGAAGGCCACTCGAACGACCTCAGAACGTGGAGCAGCTAACGTTTGGATCTTTGGGATCTCGCGAGGATATCGCACGAGCATTAAGAAACGATAGCCCATCTCGGGGGCAAAGACTCCAATCCCCTCTTCCCGAGATCGACCGGGAACGCGGGGAAAGGAATCGAGCAGAGGCAGCTCGAAGAAGAAGGGTGTCTCCTGAGCAAGAGCCCCGGAGGAACTCGGACACTAGGGCCAGGGAACCTGAGCAGCCCCTAACTAGTGCCGATGTGCAGGCGATGGTTCGTCGAATTATGTCCGAAAGCCGGAATTATACAAATGAAGACTACGGCATAGAGCGAAGCCATACTCCGTTCACTGACGACATCTTAGACTTCCAGTTCCCCCGACGCTTTAATTTGCCACAGATGGATAAATATAACGGAAGGACTGATCCAGGACAGCACTTGATGCGGTATTCATTGCTTATGAATGCCGCTGCTGCCCCCGATGAAGTAAAATGCAAAGCGTTCCCAATCTACCTAGAAGATGTGGCTTTATTTTGGTTTACCCGACTTCCTCCTCGTTCAATTTCTAATTACAAAGAACTAAGCGAGCGTTTCATGAACCAGTTCCGACTACATGCTCGAAAGTCCAAGAGCGTTATTGAATTGTCAAGGATCAAACAGGCACCAGGAGAATCTTTAAGGGCATATTTAGATCGTTTTAACCAAGCTGTAACTGAGGTCAGTGACCCGCATGAGCCCACAATTCTGATGGCATTGAAGGAAGGAGTCGATCCCGAATCTGAGTTTGGAGACTACCTTTCTGGGAAGACACCCCCCACAAGGGCGATATTCTACGAAAAAGCCGATATTTATCTAAGACGAGAGGAGGCCCGGGCAAACCGGAAGAGAAAATCTGAGACAGCTTCAAAGGAGAATGTGCAGAGTAATATTGCAGTGAAGCAGTCTGGGGAGAGCTCTGGCAAGGTTGAAGTAAATGTAGGAAACAAGGGTGGAAACAGCAATACTGGAAGCGGGGGAAACAACAACAACCGTAATTCGAACGGTAACAGGAGAAACAGAAATAGGGGAAGCGACCCAAACAAAAGGCCCCGATTCCAAAACTACGAGAACTACACACCATTGAATGACACGTTGGAAAATATTTACCTGGACACATATAATGTGTTGCAATACAAAAGACCGCCACCTCGTGATTCGACCGAAAAAGAAATGGCGACAGGGAAATTTTGCTTGTTTCACGGAACGCATGGACATTCGACCAATGAGTGTCGACATTTGAGGGATGTAATTGAAAAGCTGCTGCGTGAGGGAAAGTTGGATGAGTACAAGGTTGCCCCGAGGGATAGGGGGCAAGGAGAGCAGGCTCCAAAGCAAATCCTACCTGCTCCTAAGCCTACCGCGCAGCAGAAAGGTAAAGGGATCGTCATCAACTCCATAGTAGGCGGACCTCACCCGGCAATCCGAAGCTTTAGGTCAATGGACCAATATGTGAATGCTGCCAAACATCTAGATGTGAATGAAGGTGACGAGTTGGAAGATGTCACCCCCATCAAACAACAAAAAACCATGTTCGATGACGTGGTGTTTCGCAGCCGAGACAACACGGGAATACAATCTCCCACCAATGATCCGTTGGTTATTACTACCACTATTGGGCCGGCTTTGGTCCATAAGGTATTAGTAGACAACGGAAGTTCCGTTAATATTTTGTTCAAGAAGTCATTTGATCAGATGAAGCTAGAGCCTGAAGATCTGAAACCTTGTGAAGGATGGATTAGAGGTTTCAACGGAGCGACGACAGCTCCTATGGGATACATAGAGTTGCCTGTGACCCTAGGACAAGGAGAACGTAGAAGAGTGCGAATGCTTCAGTTTGTAGTACTGGACGTAGATTCGCCATATAACGCATTTTTAGGGAGGCCTGCCATCGCTGAATTTAGAATTTGTATCGCCCCTTGGTGCTTGTTACTAAAGTTCCCAACCGAAGCCGGGACTGGAGTAATAAGAGGGGATCAGGTTTCTGGACGGGCCTGCTATGTGGCCGAACTGAAGATGTTGATGAAAGGAGTTAATGCTGAGAATAAGGATGCCTCATCTCCCTCAAAGGGGGACTTGGCATAGCAATTAGAGAGGTTGAACCCGAGGGAGTTGCGAAAGGGAACGCCTGAAGACCTGGATCCTAGAAAAGACGAGGAACCAGAGGCTAGGAATGCAACTCCTAATGAAGCAACAGTGGAAATTCCTGTTGATAAAACTGATCCGACGAAAGTTTTGAAGATTGGTTCCCAATTGGATCCGCGTCGTGCTGAAGAGCTGACGAACTTCTTGAAGGCGAACTTAGATGTGTTCGCCTGGACCCATGCTGACATGTGTGGGATATCGCCTTCCATTATCAGTCACAAATTGAATGTAGATCCGAAGCATCCGCCTGTGAAGCAAAAGAGACGCATGCTGGGCCCAGAGAGGTCGGTTGCTCTCAAAGAAGAAGTAGAGAAATTGAAGCAAAATGGATTTGTTCGAGATTCGACTTATCCCGACTGGATATCGAATCCTGTCTTGGTAAAGAAGCCAAACGGAAAGTGGCGAACTTGTATTGACTTTTCAGATTTAAATAAGGCGTGCCCAAAGGATAGTTTCCCGCTTCCCAGAATTGACCAGCTTGTAGACTCGACAGCAGGTCATGAACTTCTCTCTTTCATGGATGCGTATTCCGGATACAATCAAATTCCTATGCATGTGCCAGACCAAGAGCACACGAGTTTCATTACGAATTTGGGATTATATTGTTATGTTGTAATGCCGTTCGGATTAAAAAACGCTGGAGCTACTTATCAGCGATTGGTAAATAGAATGTTTTACGATCAGATAGGAAAAACTATGGAAGTTTATGTGGATGATATGCTAGTTAAATCAAAGCAGTCCTCCAGTCATACGCAAGACTTAGCAGAAATGTTTGGTATCTTGCGAAAATACCGTATGAAATTGAATCCTTTAAAATGTTCATTCGGAGTGGCGTCGGGAAAGTTCCTTGGCTTCATTGTGAGCTCCCGAGGAATTGAGATCAACCCTAGCCAGATAGCGGCGATTAGAAATATCAAAGAACCAAGGAAAATTAAAGACGTCCAAAGTCTGGCAGGGAAGGTAGCGGCGCTAAGTAGATTCATCTCCAAAGCCACCGATAAATGTGTTCCATTTTTTGATTTGATAAAAAGGGGAAAGAAGAACTTTCAGTGGACTCCCGATTGTGTCGAGGCTTTTCAAAATCTGTTAGAACTGCTAGAAAAACCGCCGATCTTATCAAAGCCCGTAGACCATGAAGAACTGTTTGTTTATCTAGCAGTCTCGGCTCACGCTGTCAGCACAGTTCTGGTTCGAGAGGAAGATAAAGTACAAAGGCCAGTATACTATGTGAGTAAGAAATTAGCAGCGGCAGAGCGCAACTACCCAAAGATCGAGAAGCTTGCTTATAGCCTCCTGATTGCATCCCGAAAGCTTCGTCACTACTTCCAAGCCCATCCAATAACCGTATACACCGATCAGCCGTTAAGACAAGTGCTGCAGAGAACCGAAGCGTCGGGGAGGTTGATTAAATGGAACATAGAACTAAGCCAGTTTGATTTGAATTTTCAACCACGAAAGTCAATCAGGGGGCAAGCTCTAGCAGACTTTATTGCGGAGTTCACCATTCCAGAAGAAGAAATAATCAATGACCAAGTGGTCAAATCTGAGGATAAGCTAGAGATGAATCCGTGGAGACTATATACAGATGGAGCTAAAAATGACCGAAGATCCGGAGCTGGAATTGTCTTAGTCACTCCGGAGGGACGGTCATTATATTACGCCCTGCGATTAGAATTTTCGGCAACAAACAATGACTCTGAGTATGAAGCCCTGATTGCCGGGCTGAAACTCGCTAAAGACCTCGGAGTAAAAATGATGGACATATTTTGTGACTCTAAGATTGTTGTTTGTCAAGTGCGAGAGGAATTCGCGGCTCGAGGACCTCGACTTGTTGCTTACCTCAAGAAAGTGAAAGAGCTATTAAATAGTTTAGAGCGGTACAACATAACACATATTCCCAGAGTAGAAAACCAGAAAGCGGATAGACTGGCAAAGTTGGCTAGTTCCGACAGTCCAGAAGGGACTGAGATAATTCCAATTGAAACATTGGAATCGCCAAGTTTTGAGTCAATGGAAGTTGAATTCGTTCTTGAAGCGGAACCAGAGAAGGAGTCATGGATGACTCCAATCAAGAGTTTTCTTAAGAATGGGACTCTCCCATCGAAGAAGAGTGAGAAGAGAGCTGTAGTTCGCAAAGCTGCCAGATATGTTATGCAAGACGATACCCTCTATAGACAAGGATTTTCTATGCCCCTGTTACGATGTATCGCACACGACGACATCAAACGTGTACTGAGAGAAGTACACGAAGGTGAGTGTGGAGATCATACAGGAGGTCAAACTTTAGCAAAGAAAATATTGCGGTACGGATACTTCTGGCCTACGATCAACAAGGATGCAGCTGATTATTCACGACGCTGCGATAAGTGCCAGAGATTCGCCAAAATCCCCAGGGCACCATCAACCCAGCTTAAATCGATGGTGAGTCCTTGGCCATTTGCCACATGGGGAATCGATATCATTGGGGTTTTACCAATTGCTAAAGGGGGAGCTAAGTATGCCATAGTAGCCGTGGATTATTTCACGAAGTGGGTGGAAGCTGAACCCTTGACTAAGATCACCACAAGAAAGGTGATAAGTTTTGTGGTCCGAAATATTATATGCCGATTCGGAATCCCAAGGACAATTATTACCGACAACGGGACCCAATTTGATAGCACTGAATTCAGAAACTTTTGCCAGAAATATAAGATAGATAAACGATATACTGCAGTTGCCTATCCACAATCTAATGGGCAAGTAGAGGCAATAAACAAGGTAATAAAATCCATCCTCAAAAAGCGATTAGAGCGTGCAAAGGCAAAATGGGTTGATGAATTGCCCCTAGCTTTGTGGGCATATCGAACAACGTTTAAAACGGCTACTGGTCATACCCCTTTCTCCCTCTCCTTTGGTTCAGAAGCAGTAATTCCAGTTGAACTGGAAGTTCCTTCCCACAGGGTGACATATTATGACCCGATGACGAATCGGGCACTTTTACTTGAGTCTCTTGATGAAGTCGAAGAGAAAAGAGATGAAGCAGACTTGCGTGCAGCAAGACATCGGCGTCAGATGGCGCACTATTATGACAAAAAAGTTCGCCTCAGAACTTTTGAACCAGGAGATTTGGTGCTAAAGAGAGTTTTTCCATCTCTTCCTCACCTCGGCCCAAAATGGGAAGGACCCTTTGTCATCCAACGGAAACTTGATAAGGGAACATTCAAGTTAACGACCGTAGATGGCGAAGAAGTCCCTCGAACATGGAATGCCCAACACTTAATGCGATATTTGGATTAGAAATGCTATACTTTTTGCTGTTCTTCCTGTAAACTCTGTAATAAGGCACGACTTGCCTTGGGAAAATCCGGTGATATGAATAAAGAACTATAAAGTGGATGTAGGCTATGACTTAGCCGAACCACTATAAAAATATTGTGTGTTATTTACTTTTATGCATTTACATTCATTAGTTGTTCTGTTGTGATTATAAAATACAGGATAACTGAGAGCCTAAAGAAGGTTGAAAACAGTCTGGACATGAAAAGAAGCACAATGATTATTTGTGCGATAGGATGTGAAAGAATGAGAAATTCTATTTCTAACTCTAACTCTCCAGAGAAAGAGAGAGAGTATAAAAGCGTCTCCGACTGAGCGCTGAAAAAGAAATTCTATTTCTAACTCTAACTCTCCAGAGAAAGAGAGAGAGTATAAAAGCGTCTCCGACTGAGCGCTGAGAAAAAGGTTCAACTCCGAACTCTAACTTTCCAGAGAGAAAGAGAGTATAAAGGCGTCCCTGACCGAGCGCCGAGAAAGAAATCTTTTCCTGTTGAACGACCGGGGAATAAACAAATAGCTGAACTCGAACTCTAACTCCCGAGAAAATGAGAGAGAGTGTAAAAGGAATGCCAGGAAAAACAACAGAAGTTGGTGATACAGGAAATGCTATCCCGTTAGAGAATCGGGAATATTCAGATTGCATGGTTAAGCACTGAATAACTTATGGAGATTGACTGGGGACACATATATATACACATATCTCCCCTCTCCACAACTTTGTTTCATAACTATAGATATGCATTTTTACATAAGTGCAGAACTGCTAACAAATAAACATTGCAGAAAGTGAATTATCCTATGTGGTGTACGTGTCCCCCCAACCAACCCGAGTCTGGAGCTAAAGTGGTGCGGGCAGGCTCTTTTGCCTTAGCAGGAGTAGTCTCCTCAGAAGAAGTGAAGACTAGAGGGTCCTTTCTGAAATCTTCCGAAGTGTATATAGTCTCGGGTAAAGGGAGATCCCCCAAACCCTGGAATATGTGTTCGTCGGCGCTAGGAACATCCCCTTCGGAAGCGTGAAGTGGCGACCCTTGGGGAGATTTTGATTTGTCTACCGAGGTAGCTTCCTCGGGGGCAACATACCCTTCACGATGTTTTTTGGCCAGATTAGCCAGCTCATCGTCTTGAGTGGAAGAGGGAGAGGGTGAAGTTTGAAGAGAAGCTGCAGGAATTCCCGAGCCTTCACCCATTTCTGGAACTGTTTCCACAGGAGGAATATATGCATAAGGGACTGTCCCATGACCGATGCTACGGTAGACGGATAGCAGCCCGTGAGAATGAAGGTACTCATCTTTAAGAACCTCGTCAATAGTAAGGAATTTTTGGTCGCCATTGAGGAGACGGTGCATTCGATCAAAGAACACTTGGTCTGATACCTGTTTGGGATTATCGACTGCAAATAAAAAGGAAAAACAGGTCAGGGTGATGATTCAAGTGTATAGAGTCCAGGGTCAGGAAATCAGTGCTTTACTTGATTTTGTCCATCTTCTGGCGCATCCAGACTGTTGCTTTATATAGAACCACTCCAGTCTGGAATCTCCAGCCTTGCTGCTAAACGGCGTAGAAATTATCTTCCTCTTTGGGACCGACTCAAAGTAACAGAAAGAAGGGGTTTCCCTAGTCCGATGTTTGAAATTATAGAAGAAATGAACGTCGTCAAACGTAAGCTCCACGCCTAGAATTTCACGATATGCTATGAATAAGGTATGCAAATAGGCGTATGAATTGGGATGCAGCTGCATGGGGGCAATCCGCATTTGTCTTAAAAAGTCGACGATGAAAGGCGAGAAAGGAGGAATAGCGCCAACCATGCACATCAGACGAGTGACCGTCATATATCCTTCTGGAGGGTTATGTGGACGATCAGAGCGTGAGGGCACTAGAGTGTCTCTCTTCATTATTCCATACTTCAAGCAGATTCTCACGAGTCGATCGTTGTCAATTGTTGATTCTACGGAATCTGGAGGTGATTCCAATATAGTGGCTGAGTCAAATTCATCGGGTGCTCGGTTGTCACCAATCCCTCCTTCCTCCTCAAAGCCTAGGGAAACTTCATTTTCTGAAGACATTTCATCGTTTTCCCGATGACCAACTTCGTAATCCGGACCCTCGCTATCCCATTCTGGGTCAGATGAAGAAGATATATCCTCGAGAGTGGTTTTGTTGGAAGTTTCTGGAGCTTCTTTCCTCTCAGCTAGACGAGAAGAGCGTCTGGGTCTCATTGTCATGGAACTATTGAAGAAGCAATAGCACGAATTAGAGTGAATTATCCCGTGTCCCCTTTTTGTGTATGTGTGTGAACTAAAGTGTGTGCAACAAATGCGGGAAGTGCAAAATAAAAGTACAGCAATATAAGACGAAGCTTTAAAGAGAAAGTAATAGTCCGAGTTGTCCTTGAGTCTCATTTATGTTCACAAGGCACTATCCTAACTGTCCGCGAGGCATATTTGTCTAGAATAAGTGTTAGTTGAGTTAGTTGGGTGGTCTTTATGTGTCAAGTTCAATATGTTCGGTTCGGTTCGGATATGCATGTAACGATTGGCTCAATACAGAAGACATTCGGTTCGGGTGCTTCGGTAAGGCAAGGTTATTTCAAGACAATAGGAACAGTGGGTTCGGAAGCAGAACTGATCTGATCGGATCGGGTGACCCGATCCGATCCGAATCAGCACCACCTGACCGATCCGTTTACTTCAGCCTCTTATCCCATTCACTTTTCCGACCCGAACCGACTTCTTCTTTCCTTTCCATCTTTCCAAAGAACGAAACTCGAGCCGATCCCCTTTCCCTCCTTTTCCTTTCTGCTCCTTCGTCTTCCACCCGAACCGACTCCAGCTTGTCATCCCACTCTTCATCTCTTTCCTCTTTTCCCATTTATTCACAGACAAGTCCACCTTATCACCGAAGCCATCGTTGAGGATAAAATTTGCCCTCTCCAGCCTCGCAACGCCTTGAAGCGATAGCGCATCCACCAGCGGCGGCGGGGGGTTCGAGCGAAGCCTACGATTAAACCATCCCAGTCCAACACAAATTGAAATCAAGAGCAATTACTATGAAGCTATTCGAGATTAAAGAGCTACCTATGTGTTCGATTTGAGAAATCTACAAGGAACGGTTTCGAAATATTGGAGTTTTTAAGGTTTTCAATGCTAGGTACGAAAGTGGCGGTGAAGAAGAAGAAGAAAAGAGAGAAGACGGTTGTGAACTTATATAGGGGGCAATGTGGACTCCTCGTATTCCTATTCTTCCTCGCCCGTTCGGACCGGAGTAAAGGCCCAGAAGCGCAGCTCTCACTGAAGGCCCAATGTCAAAAAGCCAAACCCATGAAAGCGTTTCGGATCGGCATCCGAACCGAGCAGATTTCACACGTTAGTTTAGCATCTAACTCGAATTGAGTTCAAAAGAATAAAAACAAAGATAGAGTACGCCTGCAAGAAGCATTATATGTCAAGAAAAGATTTCCAAATTTGCTCAGGAATGAAGAGAATGTGCGTTCTTCTAACACCCGAACCGAATGAGAAATCTGTGCGTCCCTCCTGACTGTTCTGATTCAAGAGCTAGCGGTTAAAACGACATCAAAGCATGCTTTGTACAACGAAAGCATCCTTTGAGGGGGCAGAATGTTAGCCTACTTTGTGAACTAGGCAACACAAAGTCAAGAAACCAACCGTTGAAGAGTATTTCAAGTTATGTGACTTCGGTTCGGATCGGAAGGAAGCTCCACAGTTCAGATTGATAGCAGCGTATCGGTTCGGATCGGGTAAAGTTCTCTGTTCGGATCGGATATCTCTTTCTGGATAAATTGGTAAAGCATACCTGATCGGATCGGAAGGTCAATGAATCTCAGGTGGATCGGAAAGCTGTCTGCTTGCCACGACTTCAGAACGGAGCGGAGTACGATTTGAGAAGAAGAGACGTTCAAGCTACTCCGGTTCGGGTCGGGTATTCCGATCCGAACCCCCAACCTGCATGTCTCCGACCCGCACCCATGATCCAGGAAAATCTCCTATAAAGCCGCCTGGAGAACCGGACCGGATGTGACCAATTCCTACCCCTAACGTCCATCTCATTGATGCGTTGTCTGCTTGATGGCCCATCCGAACCCGAAGAGAGGGCGATGGATGACACGTGTTCCGACCCGGATTGCATTTCAGGCAAATTCACACCTATAAATACCCCAACTAGAGACAAAGAGAAGGATCTTTTTCAGCACTTTTGAGAATCCAAGTACTTCCATCATTCGAATTCCTTCACTCCCGGAAAATCCAAACCATCTTTCATTTCTTGTTTTTATCTTTCTTAGTGAACAAAAGAGAGTTGTGAGCGAATCTTACATTGTATTTGTAATTGAATTCCTGAATATAGTGAAAACTAAGTGGACGTAGGCATTTCTTCGCCGAACCACTATAAACCTTGTGTGTTCTTTTTTATTTCTGCTTTATTTTATCTTGTTTCTAATCAATTTGGGTGTTAGAACCACATTTGGGTCTAACAGCTAGTAGTTTTGGTTTTGCATATTTATATTCACAGGATCCTGATTTACAGCTGGAACGATGCTCGGAAAGTTCTGTATCCGTGCATTACTTTCAGTTGTGTTTTATATTGTTTTTCCGCTGCAATGTATTTAAATGTAATTTAAATCTCTGATATTTGTTGAATGTAATTTATTCATTTATACTCTATATATTCTTGTATCTGATGGAATTATTGTAATAACTATGAAATGTTCTTCCGTCTGCGTTCTGATTTGTTCTGTTCTCAAACGATCAGGGGTTCCGAACGATCTAGATCGGTTTAACGACTGATTCGGATCGAGCGTAATTCCAAGTCGTCACAGTTGGTATCAGAGCTTTGGTTTACAGAGCTCGAGAACAAGACACATTAGAACCAAACGAAAGAATTCATCAGATATTGGATTAGTAATATCCAATTAGAATGACTCGTTAGAGATAGGATCAGTAGTATCCTAGAACGAGTGTGAAGAGTATATTTTTCAAATGAAAACAATTTTGTTTTAAAAATTTAAATTGTTTTATACGTATTTGAATATTTATTTATTTTGAATTTGGACAATCCAATATATAAAGATTTTGCATATACGCGTCATGAACGTATATTCGAAGTTTTAATATACTGGATAGATATAGAATTACATTCTAGACACCCGGAGATGATTCTGATGATTGATATATCATCATCAGAATTTGTGTTCGTGTTTCGAAGGTATGATATCTATATATTTCCATTAGACTGGTGTGAGAACCAAAACTTATATAGATAGATTTATTTGTTGTGATTTGGCATCAAAAATGGGATTTTTGTATATATATCAAAAAAAATTATGAATTTGAAACGTTAATCCACTAGTTACTTGATGTTTGTGTTGTTTGTTTATTTGTTTGATAATTTTGAACCATTTAGCCTCATTGAAAATTAGTCGCATTTGCTTGCATATGCATATACTTACATTGAACATGTCATAGCAAGGAGGCTAGAGCAGAGAATAAAATTTGTTTGCCCGACAAATAGGAACATGTTTACTATAATCTACTGTTTTGTTTGGGTGATGATGATTTTATGAGCCTATTGGCTAGCCGCTTGGCTTTTTCTTTTTCTTTTTGAGATCATAAGGCCTATATGGAAATTTCGGGATTTTCCCGTGGCTCCCGGTGCAGGGGAGGTTATGGCGAAATTGTTCAAAAATTTAGGGTGTTAGCCAAATTTTTGAAAATTTGAAAATTCTCAGAAACTGAAAAGTTGGAGAATGGAAGCCAGATCGAACGTAGAGTTGATTAATCAAACCACTTTCGACTTTGTTCCTTTTCGGGGACGAAAAGTTTTAAGTGGGGGAGATTGTAATAACCCGAAAATCTGGGCCAGTTTAAAATTTTTATTTTGGCAATTTTAATGGATTTTGAATTTTTAAAATGAATAGATAAAGAAATTCAAATTGAAATGAATAGATAAAGAAATTCAAATTGAAATGAACAGATAAAGAAATTTGAATTGAATTGAATAGATAAAGAAATTCGAATTGAACTGAATAGAAAACCAATTTGAATTGAATCGAATAGAAAACCAATTTGAATTGAATCGAATAGAAAACCAATTTGAATTGAATCGAATAGAAAACCAATTTGAATTGAATCGAATAGAAAACCAATTTGAATTGAATCGAATAGAAAACCAATTTGAATTGAATCGAATAGAAAACGAATTCGAATTGAATTGAAAACGAATTCGAATTGAATTGAAAACGAATTGAAATGAATTCAAATTGAAATTTGAATTGAATAGAAATGAATTTTAAAACGAATTTATAAGAAAAAATTCAATTTTGATTTGAATTGAAATGAAGTTGAAATTGTTTTTGAAACGAATTCAAAACTATTTATATAATTCGTTTTAAATAGAAATCGACGAAATATATATATTATATATATAATATAATGGCCTGAATAGAACGCGCCGCGCCGCGGCAGTTCGCGAATTTCGACCATTGATTTCGAACGGACATTACGGGAGATCCGACCGTCGGATTCTCCTAAAACCGGAACCGTTGGGTTCGTATCGAAAAGAGCTTTCTAACGAATATTGGAAATTTGAAATCTAATGGTTGGATTTGGAGATACGTCCAAATCAAATTTGGAAAAGGTCGCTGTAGGTGCAGTTCGATGGCCGTTGATGGAAATCGACTGTACGGGCCTTGATAAAATTATTAAAAATATCTATAATTTGTGTAAAATCATAAGAAATGATTTGGGAAAAATTAGGCTGAAGAATTCCACATTTGAAAGGATAAAAATAGATTTTTGTCGAAATGAACTAGTTTTGAACTAGAATTAAAATCAATTTATTTTTGAAATAAATAAATTTAATTTGAAAGTGATTTTAAAAATAATCAATATTCCCAATACGTGGATTGGACTGGAGTTGAGTCGAAATTATCTTCGGAATATTTTGATGTTGGATTTCTTGACTATACAGATATTGTTATGGGAATTTGAAAGATATATTTTATATTGTTATTTCCAATACGATATTTGTTGGTTTCAGAATTTGATATTGAATATAAGCCGGTATATTTTCTATTCAGAGCCTTGTATTTAATATCAAATGTGATTTGGGTTTATCGTGAATCGTGTTTTTGATTACATTGGTTCTTTAACCCAGTTAAAGGCGAGATATTGATTTTTGAAAAGGTTAAAACTAAGTGGAGTTTTAATGAATCTTTAATTAAATTAAAATGTGAATTGATAATTTAAATTATCAAATCTGAAAAGTGATCGAGAATGGAGTATCACCAGTTTTGCTCCAGAGCGATAGTTAAATCTTTAATTAGATTTGAACGTGAAATGGTAATTTATTTTACAGATAACACCGTGGTGTTAGATATGGAGTATTACCAGTTTTGCTCCATGGGATAAATAGGTTGGGATTGGGAAATAAAACAAATAATTACTTCGGTGTGGTTCGTTAATCCCGACTAGTTTGAAATGATATCCAAAGGAAGATTAAAGAATAAATTTAGAAGAATTTATCTTGGATAAAATTAGTGGGAACCTTTCCCTAAGAATGTGATTTTGTGAATAAAAGAATATTCTGAATTGGAATGAGGCATTTGTTGTGTTTTTGTAACATTTGTTTATCATATACGTGGGATATTCAGAAAGACCGGTTTATACCCATTCTGAATAACCGATTCGACGAGATGTCGAAGAGGAAGACGGTGGTCGAAGACCGGAAGTCTTCACATCGTTTGGGTGATTATTGATGATCTTGATTGGGCTGTACACCCAAGATGAGGGAATCAGTTGGTGGTCATCCAGACGTACTTGGAGATCGATGGATATGCGAGGAAAGTGCCTCCGGTTTCGTTCAGACCCAGAACGAACTTGTAAATGGATTGTGTGTCTGACATTGGATTTTATTCTGTGTTGATTGATTTCTATTAAATATATATCTGTTTGGCGGCGGAGAATTTATTCTCTTGCTTAACGCCCTTCTCTGAGACGTACGAGCTTAGAGGTTATATATCGATAGATATCAATCGCATGGCATGAATTACCTGTGTGGCATGCTGAGTTGCATGCATCAAGGCTTCTGTTGAAAAGCAAAGTCTTGTGGTTGATGATCAAAGCACGGCCTACGTGGCAGCTTTGTGTATAACGTGAATTCGCGAGCCTCACACCTCGGTATTAGTTAAAAACGGGATAAGGACTGCAGGGAGAGCACGACGTTTCTTTCTAGCTTTGGTGGTGTCAGTGACTTACCAGCCCTGACATTTATATACTTTTCACCTATGTGGTTGTTGGATGAGGCGCCTCGATTTTAGGTCTGTAAGGACCGAGAAACGTGTGTTCAGGAATTGCCAATCCTCAAACGTAAGAGAGGACCGGCCCTGAAGATCCAATGGTTACCCAGAGTGTGTAGTCCTGAGGCATTTGCTAGAGTATCTCGAAAGCGGAGAGGAGCTTGCCCCTTGCCTCGACTCATGACGGAAATCCAATTTCCAATACGTGTATCTCAGTTTTATTTGGAGAGTCTAGTATGGCGACATGATAGATGGTACCCATGCCGCCTAGGATTGATATTTATGATTGAAATTGTTTTGACACTATACACTTATTATAGTATCAAATGATTTGTTTTAAACGTACCAAGCATGTTTGGCTATTATAAGGGAAAATCCTATCCTCCGGCTTGCGTTGCATTGTGTGATGGGACCTGGGTCTTATAATGGCTTCATTTTTTGAAAAAGCATTGCGCTGTTTATTCTATGCACTGGTATTCTTGGGAGGAAACCCGTTCCGTGTTATACGGCGTGGTCCCTTGAATTAATCTCCTTTAAAATAAAGTTTTAATAACTATTTTAGTTCTCACACCAGTCACATGACTGACCTAGAATTTATTGTTTTAACCTAAACTCTGGGTGCCCCTATTTTCCACACGGGCAGCTAGTAGTTTTGGTTTTGCAGATTTATATTCACAGGATCCTGATTTACAGCTGGAACGATGCTCGGAAAGCTCTGTATCCGTGCATTACTTTCAGTTGTGTTTTATATTGTTTTTCCGCTGCAATGTATTTAAATGTAATTTAAATCTCTGATATTTGTTGAATGTAATTTGCTCATTTATACTCTGTATATTCTTGTATCTGATGGAATTGTTGTAATAACTATGAAATGTTCTTCCGTCTGCGTTCTGATTTGTCCTGTTCTCAACGCTATCCGCGCTTTCCTTCACGGGGAAGTTCGGGTCGTGTCAGTAAACCCTCCGTAAACGATGGCATCAGAGGGCACTCCATATGTATGATACAAATCAAAATCGTCTAGGGCTCGATAAGGATAGTATGACAAGGCACTCGAGGCAATGCCCAGGGTAGGATTCTGCCAATTGCACTCCCGGACCGGTGGTAACGCATAGCAGCCACTACCGCCCACCTCGGAACACACTCCCAAAGTCATAAATGGGCCCAAATCATCATCATCATCATAGAAATAGTATCGAAGAAGTGTGTCCGATCAAAGGTGCTACCTCAATTAGTCACGGTATAGCTCCTGTTTTAGTCATTTCAATTCTGACCCGAAGGTCAGGGCTATTTCATCTTCTTCGATTCGATAATCGCCTCCAAGTCATCATCTTCCATTCTGGATACGTCCTAACGTTCACAGTTGTTAAAGTGGTATCGACACTGACAGAGAGTATGCCTTATGTCGACTCCGGTCTCCTTAACAACCAACATTTACATTTTCCACATCGGTCGGTTCTTTTACATTTCACAAAGGTTCGCTTTCATATCAAAATATCATATTTTGTTTCGAACCCATTTTATATTCAAAATAAAATAAACTTTCATATCAAAAATATCCCAATCGTTCCCAAACCGATTATATTCCAAACTAGAATATATTTCCATGTCATTATATTATACTCGTATAATATTTCAATCGATCTATATTCACATAGAATATACTTCATCTTAAAAGATTCAGTTATTTCAAATCGATTTACATTTGAAATCCCTTCATATTCAAATAGAATATATATTTTTTTCCATATCTATTCATTTCAATCTTTGGAAATCCCATTTATATTCAACTAGAATAAAATCTACCTTTCCATATCAAAATCGGTTTAAAATCAATTCATATTCAAATAGAATATAACTTATCTCAACTCCATTTGACCCAACGGTTTAAATCCAAACACTTTCCATTCGGAAGAAGAACTACAATTCATAAAAATAAAAAAATTGAAAATAAATACTTATAACTAATAAACCTTATATAAAATTTACTTATATAGAGTCATTAGAGTGTACTAAGGTAATTTAAATCACTACATATATATACACAAACAAGCTTACTAAATAAATTTTTGAATAAAAATATATGTATGAAAACTTCACTTATAACAAAGTAGAAATATAGTTTATAAATAAAATAAAATAGAATAAAATAAAATAAAATAAAAATAGAACAAAATAAAGTAGAAATTTTAAACCTTAAATTGTTTCTCCTTCCAAATTTCAACATTTGAATCTAAATTCCAGTCTCAAATGGAATTACACCATTTCAATATCTTATTCCAACCCATTCAGCCCATTTTCCATTTCAAGGATTCAAAACCATATTTGTATTTAGTTTAAAACAACTCCAAATATCCTCGATTACTTTTATTCCAAAATTTAAATTCAAAAAGAATTTATTAAATTTGAGTCCTCCAATTGTTGGAATAAATCCCAATCCAAATCACAAACTTTCAAATTAGTTTGGGAAATTTATTAACCATTCCAAATAACATCGAGAATTCATACCTTAAAGGCAAAATAAAATTTATCGAAAATTGATACATTTCCTTTAAATGAAATTTCCACCCAATAGAATTCAAATAATTTAAAATCATTTAACCACCCGATGTCCATATATAATTTGCTATCCTATGTCCACGTGATTTTAAATTTAATTTCTCGATATTCAGGGATGGATCTATCATTTCAATCCAAATCAGGGTCACAGAGATTTATCATTTCACTCTGTGTTCTTAATTTATTTTATCGATAAACCCCGGGTTTATTAGATGCGCGTAACATCATGGGTAAATGGGATTTATCGTCACAATCACATGCAATACAATATACTGAATATGAATCATTAACAGTGTCAATATCGAATTCAGTAATAAAATCTAAACAAGCATCCATCACACCATTCTATTTAACTGATCCACATTAAACTGTTTCAGGATTAGTAAGGATTCAAATTACCGACTAGAAATTTAAATTTAATTAAATAACTAATTATCAATCTAATTTGCATGTTAACACATTGGTATATCAAAATTTAAGCAACCAAATTCAACAGCCAATCACAACCATGCAACCAAACTATTTCATAATTTAATTCGATAAATATGGGAATAATTCGGTATTCCGTGAGCGAAGAATCACTCGCCATTTTGGTCTTTAAATCAGACAAACATCCAACCAAGCCCAGAATTTTACAGTCTCTAAATGCAGCGAAACAAGTCTCAGATCGTCCGCAATCTCGCCACGATCCCAACGCAACAAACCGCATCCAAATCCGAGTTAAAACATAAAAGTTGTAAGCGTTTTACTCATTTAAATTTAAATATATAAAAACAAGTTAACTAATTCCTCACCCAACCACAAGATGACACGTCATCTTCCCTTCCAGAGAAAATCCCGCTCATTTCCCTTTAGATGAACAGTACTCGCGGACAACCCCATCTATCACCCTCGTTTGACCACCGATTGCACTCCATTCTGGCCACGAGAAGCTTTGGGACCACCACCATTGGAAAGGTCTCCTCCAGGCGCATCCACCCTGTCGATGTCACGATCTCCGGTGGCCGCCATCTCCTCTGGCGGCGAACTGAACGAAGCGGGTTTCCAGCTTTGACGACCAAAATTCCGGCTACCTACTCTTCTTTAAATCACACGAACACAATATACAAACTCGTATGAATCCTCTCTACCAAACCCATATCCTTGATTCCATGATTGAGCCTTAAATCGAAAAGCCCCAATTCTAGCCTTTAGGTTTACGAATTTCAGAACCTTTGACCATAAATTTCGGCCAAACGAACCACTGCATATTGAAATAAATCACACCAATGGCTTCATATCGTTGAGAGCTTCGATTTGGTATGTAATTTGTTGTGGTTTGAAGAGATTTGAAATTCAAAGTTTGGATTTTTCTTGCTAGGGTTTGAAAACTGACTTCAGCCATTAGAGTGATGAAGTAGATAAGAAATAAACGTACAGAAATGAGGAGAATAACCTATGAGCTGGTTAGGTGGATAGGGAATTTATTTATATATATAGGAGGCCCAATATTAGAACAACCAAATTATCCTGTTGCATCGATTCTCATTCACACTTTCTCTCGTACGATCAAATCACAAGTCGGATTGTAACGTAAATTGAAATCCTACCATAAGTCATCGTTCCGGATCCAATGGCGCCAGTTTCGTCGGATTCCGAGACAGTCTCCAAAACAGTTAAATTTCACCGTTAATTAAATAAATAAAATATTCAATTATTCGATTAACTGTTTAAATTCAATTTTAAATATTTAAAATTTCCATTTTAAATCAATTTATAACTTAAATAAAATTTTCTAAATCAATACCACATATTTCATGTTCTCGAATTAATTTACTTATCCATTTAAATTTATATTTCGATTATAAATTAATGGACTCGAATTATCCTTAACAATCGTAATATCAACTCATAATTTCAAAATTTTATCAGATAAAATTTGAATTCCTATTTTAACTTAGACAATCAAAATTTTATTTGTTATAAAATATTAAATTTCACATTACAACATTTATATATGCTCAATTCAAAAAATATTATCATCAAAAATCAACAAAATTTGATTTTTCCCAAAATTAAAACATTTTATTTATTTTAAGTTGAAAATTAAATATATAGAAAATATGAGATGTTACATTCTCCCCCACTTAAAATCTTTTCGTCCTCGAAAAGAGAACGAAATAAGGTTTTAAACAAATCATACTTTCAAATCCATACTCATAAGTATATAGTTGTAAAACCTCAAAAAATTTCTAACTCCCGAATTCACGGAAAATTTCGGCAGCATCTCCTTTGTACGGAGAGGTCCGGAAAAATCAAAATACATATATAAACTCAAATATTCATCTTATCACTCGATGAGGCATCCCAAACAGGGGAAAACAAAAATATAAAACCACGAAAACTTTGTAACACAGTTGCGTACCTTTCTATAGCGTTTGTTTGCATTTTTATTTACCTTAGCATTTAGAGTTTAGCGCAAGGGAGCTCGGAAGCGTAGCGCAACTTCCTTACACCTGCTACATACTCACATACACATAAGAATCAAACCTATATATAATATATAGCAATTGTACACAACTTACACAACATATATCGACCATTTCAATTCCAAAACCAAGATATTCATAACAGGCCAGCGAACAAATTTGAGTTTAACACCCTTTAGATGAGGAAATTTGACTAAAACATACCAGGAAAAGTTTTAGCATTTGTTTCAGGCTTTCCGAATTGTCCGGATTCATCGAATTCGGATAAATTGTTCAAAAGTTATGGCCATTTTAGCGGGAGCGAACGCTCTAGCCCCCAAAATGAAAAATGCAGGTCTGAATTGTTCAACCCAATTTTTAACCCCTTAAACAGCTAAATTTGACACAGCAAATTAAGAGAAAGTTTTAGTTTACATTCTGGCCTTTCTGAATTGTACTCGCACATCGAAATCCGATGCTCCGTTAAGAAGTTATGGTCAAAACAATATAGGTATATGCTTCAGATTTTTATTTTTTTGCGCACACGACTACGACAAAAACTTGAATTACAGTTTAGTAACATGAAAATTCCGACATGGCTCTATTAACGAAAGTTTTAGCTTGTGTTTCTAAGGTTTCCAAATTGTCCCGAATCATCGAATTCCGATCATCCAATCAAAAGTTATGACTACTCTACTATAGCCTATCGAACACTTCAGATTCCACATGAACGTCGACTTATATAATTGGAGTCTCAAACTTTCGGATTTCATAACTTTTATAAATCTTTATCACTTCACATTAGTTATTACTCTTTACTCGGGGAATGGTTTTCAAAACTCTTAGTAACCTAACCATCAAAATGTATTATTGTCCCTTTGTCCTCATAATATGAATTCCCTTTTTAATATTTAAATATGTTCATATTCATTTCCATTATATGAAATGTATTTTATTTCAATTACTTATTTCCATTTCCATCCATTAAATCCTTTACAGTTACTTCATTATCCAAGCAATTAATTCATATCCAATTGCTTATTTCACATCAATATATTTTCGATATATTTCTCGTTTCTTTTCAAGCATTAATTTTAGTTAAAACTTGATGTCGTTTTACTTTCCGAACTAACTTGATTGCATTGAACCATTAATTCATTTTCATGGATTGATTCTCCAAACTTCATTTCTTATCCTTATTACTCCATCCGTATCACAAGAATGTCATCCCATATAGCCGACTTCCAAATCCAAAATCAAGGGTTAAGATCCTTGATGGTTTCCTTTATATAAACCATTTCATTTCTTTTACTTAGTCCAACAATTCATATAAATTCTATATCGACTTATTTTAATATTTCCTAAGTTGATTTCATTTCATTATATCTATCCAACTCAGGTCAAACTTCATTTTACATCTCATTTCGATATCTCCAAATTTTGAATAAAAATTCGATTAACTCCGTTCTCTTATTCCAGATAAGCCAAAATTTCCACACTTGCATCTCTTTTATTTTGTTTTGGCTCTTCTATTCATATCTTCAACCCTTTCTTATTCACTTGTTCCATTTTCAGTTTGAATCAAGTTTTATTCCATTAACTCAAATTTTTATTTGTCTCATAAATAATGAATTAAATTAAGGGTTGTTCACAACTTAAATTTTATTCTTAGTTCTCAAACCATTTTAATTCGGTTTCCTAGGTTAACCTTAATTTAACTCGATTTCTTTACCTAAGTTAAGTTATATTCCAATCGACAAACATAAATTCTTTTAAACTTCTTCTCGAATTAAGTCAAATTTCTTATTAATCATTCGAAATCACGAATTGAGTTATGAATGGTTGATATCGCTCAAAATTTATATTTAGTTCTTAATCATTATTCGATTTCCTAAATTAAACTCAAATTGACTCGAATTCCCTACACGAATTAAGTTATATTTCATTCAAATAAAGTATTTATATTACACTCATTTTATTTTCTCTCGACAATTCACATTTTAACAACGATATAAATTCGTTCAACTCCTATCGACCAAACTTAGAACTCTTTAACTTATTCTCGCCCAGGCTCAAGCATTTCAACGACCACTTCTTTAATACTTAAGTCAATTCCTGGTTTCAAAAATCAAAATTCAAATAAATCGATTTACCTTAGTACATGAGTTAATATTATTAGTTGAGATGAACTCAAATACCCTGATCCCAGGTTTATAAACTTGGGTTTTAAAATTATATATATATATATATATATATATATATATATACCTGTACTCTTTTATAGAGAAATCACGTCATAAAATTTTAAATCCAAATCTTAATTAACAAAACATAGAAATTTCAATTCTAGTTTAATCTAAATTCAACCATTAAATAACATATACAATTACTTTTATATATGTTATACCGTATGGAATTTAATTCAAAATCCTTTGTCAAACCCAATTATAATGATCATTGAGTGGTCTCTCCCCCACTTAGACTTTTCAGAATAAACATTGATAATGCGTGCACTCATTACCAAGCTATTCTAAGGTCCAAGGAGGAATTTCACTCATTTCGTTAAAGATTCTTTTGAAAACTATTTCCAAAACTATTTCTTATAATACGATATTATTTCAAAATTTGACAAACTATTTCAAAAGTACCCCAGGATCAAGTTCCAAGTTCATATCTGTTTCAATCTCAACCCTTTCACCCAATTATACTCAAAGGTTTCATTTTCAACTATTTTCTTAGACCAATAAAATTTCCTTATTAAATTTACTATCGAATCAACCGAAATAGGTATTAACTTAATATTATTACCTACCAACGACCAATGATCATACACTTAAAACCACTAATAGTATATATAATATATATAAAATATAGTCGAAAATCATAATATGTCGATCATTCTGTTCGATTATTTAGAAATTCCTATCGATTCTATGGCGTCCCATATATCGACTAAAATCCATAAATATTCAACAGAACAAGTCAACCTAATGTAAAACCATTTGTATTCCAAATACAAGTACGCACTCTCGTATATACACTCAAACTCATTCTAGGGCATTACTAACCCCATTTCTAATGAGTTTATTCCCAACAGAGCCAAGGTTATCGCTAACCATTGCTCTGATACCAAATTGTAACGACCCATATTTTTGACCGTTCAAATCGACAATAAACCACACATGTCGACTCAAACAAAACACAAATACAGGCGGTTATTGGGAAAAGAAGAAAAAGAAGGAAGAAAAGAAAAACAGATTTCAGAATCTCACAGCGGAAGGGCAACATATAGTAGACAAATAGCAGTTAAAAACAATTGGAATATATACATTTGACTATAGCGTACAGATGATAAATCAGAGTTGCACATAAACAGATATACACAACATGGCAACGGAAATAAGATGCAGCAGAAATATATATAATAGATATATACCAAATCTTCGTCTTCGGCCTCCATGGCAAAGTAATCTTCATTAACTGCAACATCTGCCGACCCGAGCGTATTACATAAAGAAACCACAACAAACACTCGGATCAGCACTAAATCATTCTCATATTAGTCAAATCAAAATACGAAATAACATCAGTGTCATGGGTGCAGTAACTCAAGAGATGTACGGGATTTTTTCATCTCTCAAGGATCCGTTAAACTAATACATAAATAGTATAATACGCCATTATAATAGTGTCTACTCAGTAAGGTATAAATACTGAAAATAGCGTAAGCGTGATTACATTTTTACCCTTACACCGTTTATAATACCGTAGTCTATACAGTACCGTAAACCCACCGTAAACGATGGCATCAGAGGGCACTCCATAGGTACGATACAAATCAAAATCGTATGGGGCTCGATAAGGATAGTATGACAAGGCACTTGAGGCAATGCCCAAGGTAGGATTCTACCAATTGCACTCCCGGACCGGTGGTAACGCATAGCAGCCACTACCGCCCACCTCGGAACACACTCCCAAAGTCATAAATGGTCCCAAATCATCATCATAGTCATAGAAATAGAAATAGTATCGAAGAAGTGAGTCCGATCAAAGGTGCTACCTCAATTAGTCACGGTATAGCTCCTGTTTAGTCATTTCAATTCTGAGCCGAAGGTCAGACCTATTTCGTCATCATTCATCTTCTTCGACTCGATAATCGCCTCCAAGTCATCATCTTCCATTCTGGATATGTCCTAACGTTCACAGTTGTTAAAGTGGTATCGACACTGACAGAGAGTATGCCTTATGTCGACTCCGGTCTCCTTAACAACCAACATTTACATTTTTCACATCGGTCGGTTCTTTTACATTTCACAAAGGTTCGCTTTCATATCAAAATATCATATTTTTTTCGAACCCATTTTATATTCAAAATAGAATAAACTTTCATATCAAAAATATCCCAATCGTTCCCAAACCGATTATATTCCAAACTAGAATATATTTCCATGTCATTATATTATACTCGTATAACATTTCAATCGATCTATATTCACATAGAATATACTTCATCTTAAAAGAATCAGTTATTTCAAATCGATTTACATTTGAAATCCCTTCATATTCAAATAGAATATATTTTTTCCATATCTATTCATTTCAATCTTTGGAAATCCCATTTATATTCAAGTAGAATAAAATCTACCTTTCCATATCAAAATCGGTTTAAAATCAATTCATATTCAAATAGAATATAACTTATCTCAAGTCCATTTGACCCAACGGTTTAGATGCAAACACTTTCCATTCAGAAGAAGAATTACAATTCATAAAAAAAAAATTGAAAATAAATACTTATAACTAAACCTTATATAAAATTTACTTATATAGAGTCATTAGAGTGTACTAAGGTAATTTAAATCACTACATATATATATACACAAACAAGCTTACTAAATAATTTTTTGATTAAAAATATATGTATGAAAACTTCACTCATAACAAAGTAGATATATAGTTTATAAATAAAATAAAATAAAATAAAATAAAATAAAAATAGAACAAAATAAAATAGAAATTTTAAACCTTAAATTGTTTCTCCTTCCAAATTTCAACATTTGAATCTAAATTCCAGTCTCAAATGGAATTACACCATTTCAATATCTTATTCCAACCCATTCTACCCATTTTCCATTTCGAGGATTCAAAACCATATTTGTATTTAGTTTAAAACAACTCCAAATATCCTCGATTACTTTTATTCCAAAATTTAAATTCAAAAAGAATTTATTAAATTTGAATTCACCAATTGTTGGAATAAATCCCAATCCAAATCACAAACTTTCAAATTAGTTTGGAAAATTTATTAACCATTCCAAATAACATCGAGAATTCATACCTTAAAGGCAAAATAAAATTTATCGAAAATTGATACATTTCCTTTAAATGAAATTTCCACCAAATAGAATTCAAATAATTTAAAATCATTTAACCACCCGATGTCCATATATAATTTGCTATCCTATGTCCAAGTGATTTTAAATCTAATTTCTCGATATTCAGGGATGGATCTATCATTTCAATCCAAATCAGGGTCACAGAGATTAATCATTTCACTCTTTGTTCTTAATTTATTTTATCGATAAACCCCAGGTTTATTAGATGCCCGTAACATCAAGGGTAAATGGGATTTATCGTCACAATCACATGCAATACAATATACTGAATATGAATCATTAACAGTGTCAATATCGAATTCAGTAATAAAATCCAACCAAGCATCCATCACACCATTCTATTTAACTGATCCACATTAAACTGTTTCAGGATTAACAAGGATTCAAATTTCCAAGTAGAAATTTAAATTTAATTAAATAACTAATTATCGATCTAATTTGCGTGTTAACACATTGGTATATCAAAATTTAAGCAACCAAATTCAACAGCCAATCACAACCGTGCAACCAAACTATTTCATAATTTAATTCGAAAAATATGGGAATAATTTAGTATTTCGTGAGCGAAGAATCACTCACCTTTTTGGTCTTTAAATCAGACGAACGTCCAACCAAGCCCAAAATTTCACAGTCTCTAAATGCAGCGAAACAAGTCTCAGATCGTCTGTAATCTCGCCACGATCCCGAAGCAACAAACTGCGTCCAAATCCGAGTTAAAACATAAAAGTTATAAGCATTTTACTCATTTAAATTTACATATATAAAAACAAGTTAACTAATTCCTCACCCAACCACAAGATGACACGTCATCTTTCCTTCCAGAGCAAATCCCGCTCGTTTCCCTTTAGATGAACAGTACTTGCGGACAACCCCATCTATCACCCTCGTTTGACCACCGATTGCACTCCATTCTGGCCACGAGAAGCTTTTGGACCACCACCATTGGAAAGGTCTCCTCTAGGCGCATCCACCCTGTCGATGTCACGATCTCCGGTGGTCGTCATCTCCTCTGGCGGCGAACTGAACGAAGCGGGTTTCCAGCTTTGACAACCACAATTCCGGCTACCTACTCCTCTTTAAATCACATGAACACCATATACAAACTCGTATGAATCCTCTCTACCAAACCCATATCCTCGATTCCATGATTAAGCCTTAAATCAAAAAGCCCCAATTCTAGCCTTTAGGGTTACGAATTTCAGAACCTTTGACCATAAATTTCGGCCAAACGAACCACTGCATGTTGAAATAAACAACACCAATGGCTTCATATCGTTGAGAGCTTCAATTTGGTATGTAATTTGTTATGGTTTGAAGAGATTTGAAATTCAAAATTTGGATTTTTCTTGCTAGGGTTTGAAAACTGACTTCAGCCATTAGAGAGATGAAGCAGATAAGAAATAAACGTACAGAAATGAGGAGAATAACTTATGGGCTGGTTAGGTGGATAGGGAATTTATTTATATATATGAGAGGCCCAATATCAGAACAACCAAATTATCCTGTTGCATCGATTCTCATTCGTACTTTCTCTCGTACGATCAAATTACATGTCGGATTGTAACGTAAATTGAAATCCTACCATAATTCATCGTTTCGGATCCAATGGCGCCAGTTTTGTCGGATTCCGAGACAGTCGCCAAAACAGTTAAATTTCACCGTTAATTAAATAAATAAAATATTCAATTATTTGATTAACTGTTTAAATTCAATTTTAAATATTTAAAATTTCCATTTTAAATCAATTTATAACTTAAATAAAATTTTCTAAATCAATACAACATATTTCATGTTCTCGAATTAATTTACTTATCCATTTAAATTTATATTTCAATTATAAATTAATGGACTCGAGTTATCCTTAACAATCGTAATATCAACTCTTAATTTCAAAATTTTATTAGATAAAATTTGAAATCCTATTTTAACTTAGACAATCCAAATTTTATTTGTTATAAAATATTAAATTTCACATTACAACATTTATTTATGTTCAATTCAAAAATTATTATCATCAAAAATCAACAAAATTTGATTTTTCCCAAAATTAACCCATTTTATTTATTTTAAATTGAGAATTAAATATACAGAAAATATGGGATGTTGCAAAAGGGTTTTTGATATAAAGATATTTTGGATTCTCATAAGGGAAAAACCCGTTCCGTTATATGGCGTGGTCTTATGAGATATTGGTTACTTGTTCGAACTGTTTTAACTGTTTTACTCACACCAGTCCTATGACTGACCCGGAGTTTATTTTGTTTTGTTTTCCCTAAATTCTTGGGTGCCCAATTTTGTACGGGCAGTCAAGTCGTCGGGATTTACAGATATACCTGAAGAGCTGGAGCAGGAGGCTTCAGGATCATATAGCTATAATTTATTTCCGCTGTGTTGTAAGTGTTGTACTCTGATAATGATATGTATATTCAAATACAGATTTATATTTCAAAGATATGTTATCTATTATATGTTATTCGTTCCGCTGTGAGGTTCGTGTTACTCTGATGTTGTGTTGTTCTTCTTCTTCTATTCTAAGTTTCTAACTTATCTATCCTCACCCTCTAATTTCTTTCATTAATGACCGGTTTTTTTCCGATGTTTGGTTAGTCGTCATCATGTTTATGTCGATAACCAAAGTCGTCAAAAACTCGGGTCATTACACCCGAAGACCGAAGTCAACATCAGACTAGCACCCAAAGGACTATCCAACTCAACCAACATGTATTTCGTTACACCGCACTTTGCTAAGTTACACCACATTACTTAATTACACCGCACATCTACTAGTCTCTTTTTACTAGAGGTTGATCCCTTCCCACTTACTGTACTCACATGACAAACTTGGTAGTTACTTGTACCTAGCTGCTATCGTAGGTGCCGGCTCGCTCCTACCACCGCTAAGGTACCCTTAATCTACCCATTCAATCGGCTCCCTAAACCCCGTAGGCACCCGTGCTGGCCCCATAGTGGGGTGTATCACTCCCCAAAGTGGCAACCCCGATACCAACATGAAATGCACGGCCATACCTACACGATGCAACAACATCTTACCTACCAGCCCGAACCCATGCACGCACATGAACCCGTTGAACTTGCGTTGCCACCGCTATTCATGTTTTGACCTCTTATATTCAAGGGCAGTAAGCGTGCCCCAACCCCAGCCTAGTACCGGGCCCAATTAGATACTCAAACGGGCTACTGGTTGAAACGGGTCACCATCCGACACAAGCCTCTCGCCTATGCTTGGTCCCCACTAGGTTTTTCTCCTACTTAACCATTTTAATTTAAATATCCATGTCTTACACATGCTACGGTTAAGTTCATACTTACATGTCATAATTTACATGTCCTATCTTATTCCGGTTAAGTCCATATTTACATGTCAAAATTTACATGTCACCCCACTTAACCCTCTAACCATACCCATGTCTTATTATGGTTAGTATTCTTTAATTTATTCCTTATGACGAACGCTGCATGACCTCTCACATAAGACCGAACACTTTGTGGCCGCTGGATTTGTCGGGTGGTTCCGGGCAATCTTACGCCACAAACCGGGTCTAACCTCGTGTCATTAACCGTTACGCCTACAATTCATTCCTTTGACGTCTCACATTAGAGGTCCAATTGTGACCGTTGGATTTGCCGGGCGGTTCCGGGCAGTCTTACGTCACAATTGCGCCTAACCTCATGTCAAAGGTTCATTAATATCGTATTTCACCCATACCCAATTTTCATGTCATATATATCCAATTAAACATATAATCATGTCTATAATATTGCCTATTCCAAATTGTCACTAATTACACATTAATTAGCCTCAATTTCAAATTTACAATTTTAGGCAATTTCATCAATTCCATGTAATTCATACCCAAATATGCCAATTTCACATATTATCCAATTATCCAAAATATTCAATAGTATCCAATTTTCCGAATTTCCCATATTCCCAATATTCCACATCGTTCCCACGTATTCGCATTCGCGCGTATTTTTAATATAGTCTCGAAGGTAGCCTAGATCCACAAATAAAAGGAATAGGGGTAAGAAGAGAGAATCAATTCATAGAAAATTGGAATAAAACACCATCATGAAATAAAGAGGCATATAGACTGGAATAGAGGCATAATAAAATATTCAACATGAATAAACTGATAAAAGGTATGAACTTTAAATAGAAACATAGGCATATGATGACATGAATCAAAAAGGTGAAGACTTGGTGAGATTTTCATTACAAACATATATATGAATCCTTTTTACAACTTTTTCATGTTACTTTAATCCTATTAGATTTGTGAAAATAGTTGTACTCACCTTTCGTGGCTTAAGAAAAGGATTAATGAATTGAAATTGGTGCAGAAACTTTGAATTGATGTTGATTAATCTTCTTTAATTGTTGTTGAAGCTCTAAACTTTGATTTGAACTGTGTATGAACATTTGAGATTTAATTTAGAGTCAGCGGCTAGGGTTTAAGAGAGAGCTTGATAGCATAATAGTGTCATAGATAATATTTTATGAATTAGGGTTACGTCTTAAGGTGTATATATAGATGTCTAGGATCGATTAGAGCTCTTAGATTAACCTAGAAATCATCAGGACTACTAAGATGCAACATCCGCCCTCAGCGTGAACCGGGCCACGGGTTGACAGCCAAACACCCTGGATCGACCCCTAGTCGACCCAGCGAGGCTCGGGTCGACTACAAAAATGGTGCGGTTCAGCTATTCCCCCTCCCGATTTGTTGTTTTGAACTTTTTTGAATATTTATTTATTTAATTTATATATATATATATATATTTCTCTCATATGCATACAAACTTCAAGGCTTAATAACATCTTCATAAGGTATCCGTGTCGTGCAAATCAAATGTCTATCTTGACCCAAAATTTTGAGACGAATATAAGCGCAACCCATTTCACTTAATTCTTCTTCTAAAAATTAAGTATACTTTAATTTGTGAATTTTAATGTTATAAAATTATGGGGTGTTACATTCTCCCCTCCTTAAAGGATTTCGTCCCCGAAATCTCCAAGTTAAGAAGAATGTATCCTAGTATCCAATCATCCATCTACTCAACCATCATCCACAAGCATCCATTGTCCTTAAAAGATTTCTAATGCTTTTCATGTACATATGCATAGTGTGTGTATATGTCCGTATACTAATGCAAAATTAGGTGGTCCACTGATTCAGTCGACCTCCTTAATGCAAATAATGATAGTGTCATGTATCCGTCATGTATGCAAAGAACCATATACATATCATTACTACATGTGTGCACAACCATTCATTTAAATGCAACATCCATATGATACACACATTCAATGTACATTCATTTTACTAAATACATCCATTTATATGCAATATGCAATAATAAAGTGATTGAGCCGATCTAGTGCCTAAAGTGTGTGTATATGCATCTACGAGCAACCGCTAGAAAACACTTACATCCACATGCATCCACCATACATAGCATGTCTCAAACACATGTTTCAACCATAGGACAACCCTATCTAAAGGTCAAAGATACTAGCGAGAGGACATGCTAAAGATAGAACAAGTACAAGCTAAGCGATAAAGGAGAAATTAAAAGACATACCCTCAAAAAGAAAAGGGTACAATGAAAGCATCTTCTCTTCCGTCTCCCAAGTAGCGTCGCTCTCATCATCTCCCCATTGCACTTTGACTAGCTTGACCTCTCTATTCCTCAACTTCTTAATCTCCGACCCAAGAATGCATGTAGGAGCTTGTCGAATCATCATATCACACTCTATCTCCACATCTCTAAGCAAGCTCGGCTCTACCACTTCCGCGGTCTCATGCAAGCACTTCCTCAAATGTGATACATGGAATACGTCGTGTACACCACTAAGTCTCTCGGGCAACTCCACTCTATACGCCATCTTTCCAGTCCTCTCCTTAATAGGAAACGGCCCTACGAACCTTGGTGCTAACTTCCCAACGGACCCAAAGCGAACAACATTCCTTAATGGAGATACCTTGATAAAGACCATGTCCCCAATATCAAATTCAAGATCTGTCCTCCTCTTGTCCGCATACGATTTCTGCCTATCTTGCGCCGTCTTCATCCTCCTTCGAATTAAGTCGATCTTCTCCGAAGTCTCTCTAATAATATCGGGCCCAAGCAAGATCTTATCCGTAGATTCCCACCAACATGTATGTGAACGACACGGCCTTCCATAAATAGCCTCAAAAGGTGCCATGCCAATGCTAGACTGAAAACTATTATTATACGCAAACTCCACCAAAGGAAGATGCTCCTCCCATATACCTCCGAAGTCTAAAACACATAGCCTCAAAAGATCCTCTAGAGTATGATTCACCCTCTCGGTCTGGTCGTCTGTCTAAGGATGATATGCGGTGCTCAAACATAACTGAGTCCCTACCGCCTCTTGCAAGCTCTTCCAAAACTCGCTAGTAAAAATAGGATCGCGTTCACTCACTATGCTAGAAGGAACACCGTGAAAACGAACTATCTCTCGAATGTATACGGAGGCTAACCATGGAGCAGTCCTCTTACTCTTCACGGGAATGAAATGGGTGCTCTTAGTTATTCTGCCAACCAGGACCCAAATCCCCGTATTGCCCTTCCTTGAACTTGGTAACCCATCAACAAAGTCCATTGAGACACTCTCCCACTTCCATTGTGGGACCTCCAATGGGTGAAGCAACCCACCGGGCTTCTTTTGCTCTGCTTTTACTTGTTGGCACACCAAGCATCTAGCGACAAACTCGGCCACATCCTTCTTCATACCGGCCCAAAAGTAAACTCATCTCATGTCCTTGTACATCTTGTCCCCACCGGGATGAATGGTCATCTTCGAACAATGTGCATCATCAAGAATGGTCTTCCTCAACTTCTCGTTTCGTGGTACACAAAGTCTACCATCCCGACGTAACCAACCCTTATCATATAGGGTATACCTACTGAGATGGCTCGAAGAATCCCCCCTTATGAGCTTCTCTACTAACTCAACCAACTGTAGGTCATCTCGTTATGCCTTACCAATCCATCCCAAAAGCGTAGGTCTGACCTCTAAGGATGCTAGCAAACCGGGTACAAAGTCAATCGAAGGTATAAAGTCAAACGTAGATATGAACTCTAAGCTTTACCGCTCAACAAACAACGGACTGAAGGACAACCTTTTCCTACTTAAGGCGTCTGCCACCACGTTACCCTTGCCAGGGGTATATGCTATCTCGAAATCATAGGACGCTAAGAATTCCATTCGCCTTTGCTGCCTTAAGTTCAAGTCCTTCTGAGAGAACAAGTATTTTAGCGATTTGTGGTCTGTGAACAATTCGAATTTCTCGCCAAGAAGATAATGGCACCAAGACTTAAGCGCGAAAACAATAGCGGCCAACTCTAGGTCATGTGTAGGTTAATTCCTCTCATGCACTCTCAACTACCTTCCTCCATAGGCTATTACCCTCCCCTCTTGCATTAAGACTGCGCCTAGTCTTGTCCCACAAGCATCGGTATAAACGGTAAATGGCTTACTCCCATCTGGCAACACTAAGACTAGGGTTGTGGGCAAAGCTCTCTCTGAACGTTGGAATGCATCATCACAATCTACGTCCCACGTGAAAACTAGGTTCTTCTTCGTCAAGCGTGTCAATGGGGCTGATATCTTTGCGAAGTCCTTGATAAAATTACTATAGTAGCTAGCCAACCCCAAGAAACTCCTCACCTCGGTAGCATTTTTAGGGACCTTCCAATCTTGGATGGTCACCACCTTCGCGGGATCCACAGCTATCCCTTCTTTGGAAACCATGTGCCCTAAGAATCGCACTTCCTTCCTCCAAACGTGACATTTAGAAAATTTAGCTTTAAGGTTATGCACTCGAAGGGTCTCCAACACTTCCCTAAGATGTAGGGCATGCTCTTCCTCACTCTTAGAAAAGATTAAGATGTCATCCACAAAGACCACCATGAATTTATTAAGGTACTCCCTAAACACCCTACTCATCAAGTCAACAAAGTATGCGGGGGCATTTGTCAAACCGAAGGGCATCACAAGCCATTCATATAAACCGTCTGGAGTCCTAAAGGCAGACTTGTCTTTGCTATCCTCAGCCTCTCTCAATTGATGGAAACCAGTGGCTAAGTCCAATTGCGAAAACACTGAGGCGCAAACTAACTGATCGAAGAGATCGTCAATCCTCGGCAGTGGGTGCCTATTCTTCTTAGTAAGCTTATTAAGTTCTCTATAGTCCACACAAAGTCTAAGGGACCCATCCGCCTTCGTGGTAAATACTACTGGAGCACCCCACTCTGATATACTACGTCTTATGAACCCCTTCTCAAGCAACTCCCCTACTTGCTTATTGAGTTCCCTCCTCTCACAAGGAGCCATGTGGCGTACTGGAAGAGATACGGGTTTTGCATTGTCTACAAGATAAATACGAAAGTCTATCTCATGTTTTGGGGGTAGACCCCTCACCTCATCGAAGACATCAACATATTCACGGACTATACGAACAGAATGTAAATCATCATTGGATGCGTGAAGTGACTCAAGATAACTAAGCATCACCGATCCTCTAGGGTCACAAGAAATATCAAGGGTCTTTTCCACTATGAGTCAACAATTTTACTACCCTTCGTTCACAATCTAGGATGACACCATGTCTGGCTAGCCAATCCATCCCTAGAATCAACCCATAGCCCATGAAACAAAACACAAAAGCATTACATTCAAAACCAACGCCTAAGATAGACAATCTCAAATCCCTACAAACCATGGATAAATGAGCCGACCCACCAATAGGATTTGAGACTACAATGGGATCCACAATGAGACTAGTATTTAAGTGTAGTGTTTCAACTAATGATGTAGAGATAAACAAATGTGATGCGCCAGAATCGAATAAAGTACGGACACGATGATCAAACAAGAAAATCAAACTTTCGACAGAAATTTTTCTACCTCCTTCCAGTCCCGAAGCCATGAGAGCGTGAACCTGCCCTCCTGAAGTAGAACCTTCCCTCTGCCGTTGCTTCTTAGGATAGTCCTTGACAGCATGACCTGGATCACCACAATGATAACAAGCGAACTTCTTCTTCCTACAGTCTTTCTTCAAATGGCCGAGTATCCCACAGTTGTGACACTTCCTCTTTTCTTTACCACCTTTCTTTTGTTATTGGGCTTTCTTTGGATCCTCCTTCTTATCTTGCGGCCTAAAAGTACTTAAACCTTCTCTTCTTCATGCATGTATGCCATATAAACAAGCTTTTCATATGTAGCCCCCATTGGAATGTGGGACGTAGCCAAACAGTGAAGCGGTTCATTTAGGCCCTTTACAAACCTCAAGGCCTTCTTGTGAGGCGTATTCACCAACTCTAGTCCAAATCTCGCCAACTTACTAAATTCGGTCACATACTCCTTCACGGTCAAGTTTTTATGCTTCAATGTCAAGAACCTCTCCATGTACATACTCTCCTCAGCTTGAGAAAGGAATTTCAACTCAAACCTTCTCGTAAATCTGCCCACGTCTCTACAACATGCTCTCCATTAGTAACCTCCCACCAAAACGAAGCTTCGTCCTTCGTCAACCAAGCAGCCAATTGGACCTTCTTACAATCGTCCAAATCGAAAATGCCCAACAAATCCTCCACTTCTTTCAACCAATTTCTAGCTTCAACGAACGTTTCAGACCCACTAAAAGGTTTTCCACCCATCGAATGAAAGTCTTTACATATCTTGGAGAAAGAATCTCCACGCGGAGGAATGATTGGAGCTGGGGGAGGAGGAGGAGGAACGTCGGCTGGACCTGCGGCAGCGGCCCTAGCCTTGAGATATTGACGAAACCAACCGGGTACATGAACACCCTCTGGTATCTCAGATGCTCCAGACATGCTGAAAAGAAAAAGAAAGAGTTTCAAAACAAGGGAAGCGAAAGAGAGATGTATGGCTTGCGGGGATTATGCTTTTTAAAGTAAACTTTCCTTGAAAATAGCTTCTTTAAAACAAGTTTTTGAAAATACTTTCTAGGAAAATAATACTTTTGAAACCACTTTTCAAAAATTTTTATCTGTTCTTGTAACCATAGCTATGATACCACATGTAACACCCCATGTCTATTAATGTCACTCACGAAGGGAATGCATCAATGTCCACGGAGCATTATTGTTGTATAGAACAGATAAATTACAAGAATAAATAAAACAACACAGCAGAAGATAAAACTTATTCCATAGCATCATAACTCAAAACAAGCTTACATAAGTAGTTTCCAAAACCATTACAACAGGATCAATAGTCTTTTCCAAAAACTTCAAAGTATATAAAGAAGAAAATACTTAAATAACATAAATGCATAAATCCCCACTGAGCATAAGCAAAGCCATAAAGATGAGAGAGTCCAAAGCAATACATCTACTCTTTTCATGCAACTGAAAGAAATAGGCACTAAGCTGTAGTATTCCCTCCTTGCAAACCTGAGGGGGGGAAGGAAAGAAAAGAGGTGGAAACAAACGGGTCAGACATAAAGTCTGGCGAGTCCAGTAATTTTAACAAATAATAGGTAAGGTAAATGATCAAGACATAAATAGGCATCATGATATGGCTGTAACTTAGATAAGGTAGATAAAAAGGATGGAAAAGATGATTCCGTTCCTAAGTACTAAGACAATCCTACACCTTGGCTAAGCGAACAACCCTCCAAGTACTAACCCCGAAGACCGAAGTCAACATAAGACTAGCACCCAAAGGACTATCCAACTCAACCAACATGCATTTCGTTACACCACACTTTTGCTAAGTTACACTACATTACTTAATTACACCGCACATCTACTAGTCTCTTTTTACTAGAGGTTGATCCCTTCCCACTAACTGTACTCACATGACAAACTTGGTAGTTACTTGTACCTAGCTGCCATCGTAGATGCCGGCTTGCTCTTACCACCGCTAAGGTACCCTTAATCTACACATTCGATCGGCTCCCTAAACCCCGTGGGCACCCGTGCTGGCCCCACAGTGGGGTGTATCACTCCCCAAAGTGGCAACCCCGATACCAACATGAAATGCACGGCCATACCTACACGATGCAACAATTTCTTACCTACCAGCCTGGACCAATGCACGCACATGAACCCGTTGGACTTGCGTTGCCACCGCTATTCACGTTTTGACCTCTTATATTCAAGCCCAGTAAGCGTGCCCCAACCCCAGCCCAGTACCGGGCCCAATTAGATACTCAAACATGTTACTGGTTGAAACGGGTCCCCATCCGACACAAGCCTCCCACCTATGCTTGGTCCCCACTAGGTTTTTCTCCTACTTAACCATTTTAATTTAAATGTCCATGTCTTACACATGCTACGGTTAAGTCCATACTTACATGTCATAATTTACATGTCACCCCACTTAACCCTCTAACCATACCCATGTCTTATTATGGTTAGTATTCTTTAAGTCATTCCTTATGACGAACGCTGCATGACCACTCACATTAGACCGAACACTTTGTGGCGCTGGATTTGCCGGGCGGTTCTGGGCAGTCTTACGCCACAAACCGGGTCTAACCTCATGTCATTAACCGTTACGCCTACAATTCATTCCTTTGACCTCTCACATTAGACGTCCAATTGTGATTGCTGGATTTGCCGGGCAGTTCCGGGCAGTCTTACGTCACAATTGCTCCTAACCTCGTGTCAAAGGTTCATTAACATCGTATTTCACCGATACCCAATTTTCATGTCATATATATCCAATTAAACATATAATCATGTCTATGATATTGCCTGTTCCAAATTGTCACTAATTACACATTAATTAGCCTCAATTACAAATTATAAATTTACAATTTTAGGTAATTTCATCAATTCCATGTAATTTATACCCAAATATGCCAATTTCACATATTATCCAATTATCCAAAATATCCAATAATATCCAATTTTCCGAATTTCCATTATTCCCAATATTCCACATCGTTCCCACGTATCCGCATTCACGCGCATTTTTAATATAGGCTCGAAGGTAGCCCAGATCCACAAATAAAAGGAATAGGGGTAAGAAGAGAGAATCAATTCATAGAAAATTGGAATAAAACATCATCATGAAATAAAGAGGCATATAGACTGGCATAGAGGCATAATAAAATATTCAACATGAATAAACTGATAAAAGGTATGAACTTTACATAGAAACATAGGCATATGATGACATGAATAAAAAAGGTGAAGACTTGGTGAGATTTTCATTAAAAACATATATATGAATCCTTTTTACAACTTTTTCATGTTACTTTAATCCCATTAGATTTGTGAAAATAACTGTACTCACCTTTAGTGGCTTAAAAAAGGATTAATGAATTGAAATTGGTGCAGAAACGTTGAATTGACGTTGAATAATCTTCTTTCATTGTTGTTGAAGCTCTAAACTTTGATTTGAATTGTGTATGAAAACTTGAGATTTAATTTAGAGGTGGCGGCTAGGGTTTAAGAGAGAGCTTGACAACATAATGGTGTCATAGATAATATTTTATGAATTAGGGTTAGGTCTTAAGGTGTATATATAGATGTCTAGGATCGATTAGAGCTCTTAGATTAACCCAGAAATCATCAGGACCACTCAGATGCAACATCAGCCCTCAGCGCGAATCGGGCCACGGGTTGACAGCCAAACACCCTGGATCGACCTCTAGTCGACCCAGCGGGGCTTGGGTCGACTCCAAAAATTGTGCGGTTCGATATTCCCCCTCTCGATTTGCTGTTTTGAACTTTTTTGAATATTTGTTTATTTAATTTTTATATATATCTATATATATTTCTCTCATATGCATACAAACTTCAAGGCTTAATAACATCTTCATAAGGTATCCGTTTCGTGCAAACCAAATGTCTATCTTGACCCAAAATTTTGAGACGAATATAATAGCGCAACCCATTTCACTTAATTCTTCTTCTAAAAATTAAGTATACTTTAATTTGTGAATTTTAATGTTATAAAATTATGGGGTGTTACACAAATAGTCTCGTAATTCGATAAAACCAGTTCCATCAGGTCCGGAATATTAAGTTATACCAGGGTTTCGAATTTCATGGCAATCGGATTTGGTATGGGGTCGGAAAGGCATAAAGCGTTCAATGTAAAACACATGAATATAAAATAATAAATTTGGGCCTATAAACGCCCCCTCAACCCTCGTCTGTACCTAAGGAAAATTCTTCCCACAACTTTTCTGGGCCGCTATCTCTAATATTCTTCAGAAATTAAAATCAAATCCAATACTCAATGAAATTTAAGTGAAATTAAGTGAAATTAGCTCCATTAAGTTCACGCAAGTGAGGGCTTCACTTTGGTATCGCTAGAATTTGGTAAGATGGCTTTTGTTGTAGCTTGATATTCACGCAGCGTAAGTAGGGCTATTGTTGGTCGACTTTTGAGGGGAAGTGAGGGAAAAGGTCGATGGCGTTGAACTCAGGGAACGAAGAAGTGGAGATTGGCAAAAAAATTGGAGTTCCATGAAAAATGGATCGCTCCTTTTCCTTATAGTTGTGCTTCAGAGGTACAGAACAAAACCAAGGAATGACATGCCAGCTGGAGATAGGCAGGTGCAAAAAATGGCTTCCGCAAGGTTTTGAATGATTGTGAAATCAGTTACCGATTTCGTGGAGTATGGTGGATGAATGGGTTGGTATTAGATTTCCTATGACGGATGTTTTCCAAGTTTAGACGGGAGGAAATAAGGGAGATGAAGGATTATTATAGTGATAAAGGTGATTAAGGAATTAACAATAATTTTATTTTTTAGAAAATTTATAATTCAAGTCAATATAACACATATAACTTGTTCATTCTTGAAGAGAATTCGATAAAGCAAAAAGAGTTAGATCGTATGGACGATATTTACGTGTACGAACTAGAATGGTGTGATTTGAAGGCAACTAGATTTTTATTTAATTTCAAATGCTAGTTTGAAATTATATAAAACGACGCAGAATCATTAATCAAAAACGAAAGTGAGTTAACTCTCACGCTTTCTGAAATACCGTGATGTGGTAAGATTCATATGATCATAATTTATCATTGTCAATATGAATTGTGTGTTTAGATGCTTTAGATGATTATTGTTTGGTTGCCAATTGTCGATATTTTATTTCTGCTATCTTAAACACATTAGATTAGAATTTATGTTTCATATGCATTTATAAAATGATATTATGAGTTGTGATGCATGGAAAATGGGTAGGAGGGATCCAACTAGATTCCTCAAATATTTTGTATGTCACTTGCTTTCGTATTATTCAAATATTAATTGATTAACCCGAGTAACATTAATTTGGTTTGGATGTCTATTATTGAATTAAAATTCAACGTTGATTAGTTAGTAATCAATAAACGTATTGATTAAGTGATTGGCAGCAAATGACCCAATACTATCTTTTTAAGACGTTAATTTGTCGTCGGGTAAATTAATAATGTTTAAGTTATAAAATTTATTTTTATGACTGAAGACAGGTTTTCAATTTGTTTTATGTAAGTTATATAAAATAGAAGTTTTAAATAAATCGATATTTATAATTGGTTTTTATAAAGTAGTTATAAAATATTTTATGGAGTGTTTGCCTATTTTGTGAGCAAGACACACAAAGTACATATATGATGTGTACAAGGAAGCAAGAATCCTGATTGTCCAAAATACAGAGGTCTGGTTGGGTTCTGAGAAGTGCTTCTGGTTGGATAAAAGATATATATATATATATATATACACACACACGTATACTTCGAACTTTGTAGAAATTGGGAACCAGTTTGAGGCAAATGGGATTGGATGAGCTCGACTCAACCCGCGTGCTCTCAGTACCTGCTCACTGCTTTCGTCTTGTTTGGATCGGAAGAAGGCTGACCCGACCCATATGTCTCCAACACGCACAACCTGAACTTGTCCACTATCTCCTAATTTATAGGATCAGATGCACGTAACTCCAAGCAGATGCTCCATCATCCAATGGGAACTAGTCCACTACTTAGCTACAATATTGGAGATCGTGAGACGTACACAACAATTTACATCAGAGTACTAGAATATAACAGAGTATGAATAAATATTATACATTTGATAAATATCAGAGTTGAGCAGCGGAAGCGTGGTGGGCCCATAACCCATAGGTCCCAGGATCGAAACCTGGCTCTGATACCAAACTGTGACGACCCAAACTTCCCCGTAAAGGAAAGCCCGGATTGAGTTGAGAACCCGACAAATCAGGACACAAACAGAAGAACATTTCATTGCTTATTACAACAATTTACATCAGAGTACTAGAATATAACAGAGTATGAATAAATATTATACATTTGATAAATATCAGAGATTTAAATTACATTAGCAGCGGAAAAATAATACATAACACAACTGAAAGAAATACACGGATACAGAGCTTTCCGAATATAGTTTCAGCTATAAACCAGGATCCTATGAATATAATATCTGTAAAAACCCAACTACTAGCTGCCCTTGTGGAAAATAGGGGCACCCAGAGTTTAGGTTAAAATAATAAACTCCAGGTCAGTCTTGTGACTGGTGTGAGAACTAAAACAGTTATTAAATATTTACTTTAAAATGTAAAGTAAATCAAGGGACCACGCCGTATAACACGGAACGGGTTTCCTCCCAAGAACATCAGTGCATAAAATAAACAGCGCAATGCTTTTTGGAAAAATGAAGCTATTATAAGACCCAAGTCCCATCACACAATGCATAGCAAGCCGGAGGATAGGGTTTTCCCTTATAATAGCCAAACATGCTTGGTACGTTTAAAACAAATCATTTGATACTATTGTAAGTGCATAGTGTATAAAGCAACTTCAAATATAAATGTATCAATCATAGGCGGCATGGGTACCATCTATCATGTCGCCATACTAGGCTCCCCAAATAAAACCGAATGTCACGTATTTGAAATTGGATTTCCATCATGAGTCGAGGCCAGGGATGGCTCCTCACCGCTTTGAGACACTCTAGCAAATGCATCAGGATTCCCCGAAGAGAACCCTGGATCTTCAGTGCCGGTCCTCCCTTACGTTTAAGGATTAGTATTCTTGAACACACGTTTCGCGGTCCTATTGGACCTATATCCATCGGCTCCGTAGTAACCGATATATCCGAGGCACCTCACAATCCAACAACCACATGGGTAAAATATATAAAAATGTCAGGGCTTGCAAAACCCTGACACCACCTATAGCTAGAAAGAAACGTTGTGCACTCCCTGCAGTCACGATCCCGTTTTTGACTCATACCGAGGTGTGAGGCCTGCGAATTAACTCTATACACAAAGCTATGCTATATTAAAGACATTCTTTGATCATCAACCACAAGACTCTGCTTTTCAACAGAAGCCTTGATCATTTGCATCTCAGCATGCCACACAGGCAATTCACGCCATGCGACTGATGTCTATCGATATATAACCTCTGAGCTCGTATGTCTCAAAGAAGGGTGTTAAGAAAGAGAATAAATTCTCCGCCACCAAACAGATATATATTTAATGGAGATCAATCAACATAGAATAAAATCCAATGTCAGACACACAGTCCATTTACAAGTTCGTTCTAGGTCTGAACGAAACCGGAGGCACCTTATTCCTCGTCCCATATGTTTAATACATGGGAGAGGTCCTCGCATATCCGTCGATCTCCAAGTACGTCTGGACGATCACCACTTATTACCTCGTCTTGGGTGTACGGCCCAATCAAGATATCAGTAATCATCCAAACGATGTGAAGACCTTCGGTCTTCAACCACCATCTTCATCGTCGACTTATCGTCGAATCAGTTATTCAGAATGTGTATAAACCCAGCCTTTGTGAATAACTCGCGTATATAATAAACAAGTGCTACACAAACACAACATACGCCTCATTCCATTTCAGAATATTCTTTTATTCAAATATTCACATCATTAGGGAAAGGTTCCCATTAATCTTATCAAAGATAAATTCTTTAAAATTTATTCTTTAATCTTTCTTTGGATATCATTTCTAAACCAAATTAAGGTTTATCCAAACTAGTTGGGATTAGCACACCTTACCGAAGTAATCGTTTGTTTTATTTCCCAATCCCAACCTATCCATCCCATGGAGCAAAACTAGTAATACTCCATATCTAATACCACAGTGTTATCGGTAAAAATTAATTACCATTTTACGTTCAAATCTAATTAAAGATTTAACTCTTGCTTGGAGTAAAACTAGTGGTACTCCATTCTCGATCATTTCCCAAATTTGATAATTTAAATTATCACATTCTCATTTCAATCTAATTAAAGATTCATTAAAACTCTAATTCAGTTTTAATCTTCCCAAAAATCAACATTACTGATTATTCGACTTTAGGAAAATAAATTTTGTCTTTAACTGGGTTAAAGAACGAGTGTCATTTAAAACATTGTTCACGATAAACCCAAAATCACATTCCATTAATTATTGAAGCTTCACGGAAAATAGATCAATATGTATAATCGATATAAATTTCCTTATCCGACTAATAATATAAATGGAATAACGACATAGCCTTTTAAATTCCATATATATTAACAGTCTTCCTCCACAGAAGCTCACTTCGATTATTATCAAATCGAATTCCATTCCATTCAAATTTAATATATTAAACTGGAAAACTTTACTTTGGAAATCCCATTAAATCTTAATAAAAGATTCATATATTCCAAATCACATCTTTCTGTAAATCAGTTTAAAGAACAGATGTTGTTAAAAACACTATTCACAATAAACCCAATTCACATTCCCTTTTAATTCTAATTAAATGTTAATTAACTGGAAACTCTAATAATCTTAATTAAAAGATTTATTCTTTTCACACAGGGTTTAAGAACAATGTTATTTAAGAAACTAATCACGACAAACCTAAAATCCAATTCTTTTATTCAACCCCAATTAAATCTTAATTAATTGGAAAACTTCACTAAATCTTAATTAAAAGATTTATTCTTTCCTCAACTAGGTTTAAAAACAGTGTTAATGAAGACACCATTCACGACAAACCCATAATCTAATTCAATATTAAATACAAGGCTTTGAATAGAAATTATATCGTCTTATATTTAATATCAAATTCTAAAATCAACAAATATTGTATTGATAATAACGATATATATATCTTCCAAATTCTTCCACAATATCTGTATAATCACGGAATCCAATATCGAAACATTCCAAAGATATTTTGATTCAAATCCATTCCAGTTCATATATTGGAAATTCTGGTGATTTTTAAAACCATTTCAAATCCAATTTATTTATTTAAAAATATTGGATTATAATTCTAGTTCATAACTAGTTCATTTTGATAAATATAAATTTTTATCTTTACAAACGTGGAATTTTTCATACAAATCTTTTATTATGATTTTACACAAATTATTAATATTTTCATAATTTTATCAAGGCCTATGCAGTCGATTTCCATAAACGGTCAACGAACTGCACTTACAGCAACCTTTTCCAAATTTGTTTCGGACATAATTCCAAATCCAACTGTTAGATTTCAAATCTCTTATATTCGTTGGAAAGCTCTTTTCGATATGAACCCAATGGTTCCGGTTTTAGGAGAATCGGACGGTCGGATCTCCCGTGATGTCAATTCGAAATCAATGGTCGAAATTCGCGAACTACCACAGCGTGATGCGTTCTATTCAGGCTACTAAATATATTATATATATTTCGTCGATTTCCATTTAAAACGTATTTTACAAATCATTTAAATTCGTTTTCAAAACGATTTCAACTTCATATTCAATTTTAAATCGAAATTGAATATTCCATATCATTAATATATAAATGATAATATTTCCAAAACATTAGATTTTGAAATCACTTTCTTTTGTATATTCATTATATAAAATCGATATAAATATCGTTCACGTCAAAATGATGTTAATCTAATCAACACGGCTTTATATATTTAAATATTTTCGTGTCCATCCCAGATCAGATATTAAAATCATAATTTGATCCATTACTGAATATTACTTTAAAATATTAGTTATTTTAAAAGATTTATTATTCGCCATTTTAAAATATTCGTTAATTTAAAATATTCATTATTCCCAAATTGAAATCAGACACAATCAATTACCAAATAAATTTATTTGTATGGATTTCCTACACACATGTACACAACCATAATCAAACATAGTCAACCATCATCCAAAGTGCATTACACAACTGCATAAGCATTAAATATGAATAATTAACGATTACAATAGCCTGTCAACCAATCGATTGACATACAACTAAATATTGGGATTAGTGTATGTCCAATATCATCCCAATATCTGTATGGGGTTTTTAAACAACAAACACTGATTATTATTTGTGCAGTTGGGCGATGTGTAAAATATATCGTCCCAATCCATATCAGTCAAATGTGTGTACATAAACAAATCATCTGATTCTTAAATGAATATTTATTTTATTCATATATACATTAAAAATTATATTTTTAACTATAAAATATTTATTTCAACACATGAATATTTTATTCATTTCATTTATATAACAAAAATGATATTTTTATTGTTCTAACATTTTTAGAAAATTTCTGCAGCATAACGGCGCGATACTAGAACCGGAATAAGGTCTAGCCTTATCCCTCGTCTAATAATGGATCGTGCTATACACATACCGATTCTAATCAATTCATTTCATTTTCCAAATCAAATTCAAACAAATAAACCAATCCACCAAACAAACATGGTTTCAAGCAAAGGTGTCGGGTGCTACCAAGCACCGTCTGCATCCTAATATATATATACATGTATATATATATATATATTTAACTAGAAAATAAATTAGAGTGAGAAGTTCTCACCTTGGGGATCCACTACTCCATTCCTTATTTCTGAATGGTTCGAATTTGCCCGAAATTCCAACTCAAACTTTTCCACGCTGTTTATAGTAAAAATCACATTTTTAATATGATGTTTATACATTAAAAATCATATTTTAATCAACGATATTTATATTTTTTAAAAATCACATTTTTATATGCTCATATATATATATATATATCACATTTTTATCTAGCTACATATATATATAAATCGAATTTTTATTTCGCTACAACATATATAAAAATCATATTTTTATACCGCTACTTCATTATAAAAATCAAATCTTAATATTCGCTACTTCATTAAAAAAAAATCAAATTTTTATATTCGCTACCTCCTTATAAAAATCTAATCTTTTCCCTATTTAAAAATCTAATCTTTTTATTTTTAAAAATCTAATCTTTTTATTTTTTAAAGCACCGTATTTTGAAACCCTTAAAAATCATATTTTTAGACCACAAAAATCATATTTTTAAACCATATAAATTATATTTTTAAACCATATAAATTATATTTTTTACTCAAATTAAAAGAATTAAAAAAATTAGAGGACTCACATTTTTTTCCGTTGGTGGTGGCTGGCTAAGGGGGAGCTCAGGTCGTCGGATGGCGAGCAGGAGGGGGGGAGGGAGAAGAAGGCAGCTCTAGCAATGGCCCATGGCGTCTAGGGTTTTGTCAGTGGGGGCTCGCGGCTGTGGGATTCGACGAGGGAGACTGCACGAGAGGGAGAAAGGAGAGAAGGGGGTGGTGCGGCGAGGTGGGGGTCTGGCGCCTGGAGCGGCGGCACAAGAGGAGGGGGGACGACGCGACGATGGGTGGCGACGGGCTAGGGCATAATCGATTTGGGTTTATTTTATTTTTTTTCCTTCATTGACTGATTAGGAGAAAGGGAGGGGTAAGGGTACTATATAATATATATATATATATATATGTACGTATGTATACATATATGTATATTAATTTAATTTATTTTCAAAATGCAACTTTTTAATTCCAACTCCAAATCAAACCCAACGACTATCGCCCCTAGCTAAATACCCCCATTTTGAACACAATGGGGTACGTTTCGTAACCAATTTGGTTGTTACGATCAGTTTCCATTAAATTTAAAATATAAATCATTATATTTTAAATTCAAACGCACATTTTAATTTACCGGGGCTACATACAGACTCCAGAAATTCTAGAAAAATAATTCTGGCTATGTTTTGGTGATACGGTCCAAACAAAACTAATTTCGTCTAATTTGGAGACCGTTTGAAAAACTGTTATTTTCCAGTCGATTAAATTCAAACTAAATTGACCAAACACATTTAAATTTAACACGCCTGCGCGAGAGGAGGGGGGCGCGACGATGGGTGGCGACGAGCTAGGGCACGATCGATTTGGGTTTATTTTTTTTCCTTTGTTGAATGATTAGGGGAAAGGGAGGGGTAAGGGTATTATATAATATATATATATATATGTATATTGATTTAATTTATTTTCAAAAAGCAAAATTTTAATTCCAACTCCAAATCAAACCTGACGACTATCGGCCCTAGCTAAATACCCCCATTACGAACACAATGAGGTATGTTTCGTAACCCAATTCAGCGGTTACAACCAGTTTCCATTAAATTTAATATATAAATCATTACATTTTAAATTCAAAAGCACATTTTAATTTACCGGGGCTACATACGGACTCCAAAAATTCCAGAAAAATAAATCTGGCTATGTTTTGGTGATACGGTCCACACAAAACTAATTTCATCCAATTTGGAGACCGTTTGAAAAACAGTCATTTTCCAGTCGATTAAATTCAAACTGAATTGACCAAACACATTTAAATTTACCACGCCCGCATATTGATTCCAAAAATTATGAAAATAGGAATGTAGCAATAACTTGACATTCTAGATCAAACAAAAGTGGTCTCGTCGAAAACGGAGGTCATTTGCAAAATCGCTATTTTTAAGGGCTATATTTTATATAAATTCCATAGCGACTATTCTGAATTTTCAACTGGACACAACTTTTTATTCCTGCTATGAAATATGGATTTTTCAGATTCATTGGAAAGATATTTTCAAACAGATTCAAATATTTTTGGTTTCACCAAAATCAGGTTTATTTTTAATCTTGTACGTTCATTTGAAATTTGAAATCGAATTTTCAAACTACCGCGCCATTTTCAATTCCCTTTATACTAAAAATAAATATTTATATTCTAACTTCGATTTAAATAAATTTATACGTTCTAATTCTGTTCAAAATAAATTTCTAGTCGTAATTATTTAAAATAATTCATTTTAAATATTCAAAATTCATTAAAATGCTAAAATAAATTTTTTTAATTGGTTCTGATTTTTTGGGTTGTTACACTTGAGCTCCACCATTATCATAATTCTCCTTGTTAACAAATATTTTTCTCTTGATTTTTGTGTATAATCCTATAAGTCGTGAAATAGAATTAGTTGTATTTGTGAGATTGAGTGATTATCAACATTGTATTTGTAATTCATTACTCAATCAAAGAACTATAAAGTGGACGTAGGCTCGTTAATGCCGAACCACTATAAATTTTTTGTGTAGATTGCTTTTTCTCTATTTTTATAATAATATTCTTCACTATTTTCTACAAAATCCAGTCAATTGGGTGTTAATGCCATTCTTTGGTCTAACATGGAGCAAATTCATATATTTTTAACAAGTTATTAAGCAAGTAAGTCAAAATTAACCTATAGGTTAATAAGTAGGGATAATTGTTTTAAGAAACAATTAAGGGTGATATTATTAAATTGATTATATTATTAATTAATTTAAGAGGAAGGATTAGTGGAAATCAGTTAACAAGTTGACTAGGTCAATTGCTTTTAATTGGAATTGGTTTTTAAATTAATTTGTTTCCAAATAATTTAATAAAAATAGTTTTGATAAATATTTGTTTAAAATTAATAAGATTTCTTTAAAGTTAATTAACTTTGTTTAAAGATAATCATTGAGTCGATTATTAATAAAATTAATTCTTTTTTTAATAACGTTTATTAGATATTAACTATTCAATTCTTAGTCAGCAAAGAAGTTAAGTACTTCTACTTTAGTTAATGACAAAGTTAATTATTATTTTTAATTAATATTAATTAAGTGATTACTTTTTAATTGGAATTCATTTAAGAAGTAATCAAGTTTGTAATGTGATTTAGTGGAAATTTGTAAAGAGATTTTATGATAAATCCAAGTTTTATAAATAGGGTTTATAAATGAAGTTTAAAACTAATGCGATGGGCTTAAATAAGCATTCACTTAATATTTAATTAAAATGATTTTTATTGAAAAGAGATTTCCAAAGATGCAAAAGGAAGGTAATTTAATGGATTAGTGTAAAAGGATTTGATAAAGTTTTTTTTGTAATAAATCCAAGTTGTAAATAAAGTGTATTAAAACGGTTTAAGGCTAAAATGTGTGTTTCAGTAATTGTTTACTTAATAATATAATTAAGTAAAGTTAATCACAATTGGAGGAATAAAGAATGGTTCATAAAACCATATTTTAAATGAAATAGTAAAAGAGATTTTTGTGATATTATAATAATATCATCTTTTGAGTTGTAAACTTTTATCTATCCTAAGATAGGAATGTTGTCGAGTCAAGGTCATAGAGCTAAATAAAATACCCCAACTTGAACGACTTCACTATTATCGGAAGGGTGGTACTAGTTTGAAATGGTAAAGATGTTGTAAATAAATTATAATTTCCATTAGAAGTATTGCAACTTTATTTTGCAAAGTTCACGAAAATTTAATAAAACTATTGGGTTTTATAGTGAACAATGTATAACATGACATTGTTGGCCAGGTATGAAGTGCGACTATACTTATGCCATTCGGTTAAGTATATAGCAATATTTTCTAAGTAATGAAAATAGTACAGTTTTGTGAGTATAGTTATTCCAAGAAACAAATATGGCTATGGTTTTCTAAGAAATGAAACATGAGGTTATACGGGTTTGGAAAACGAAAGTGGATATTGGAAATTAAATTATTATTTCCATTAGAGGTAATTTGGCAAAGCTTTTGAAATTAAATAAAACAATTTAGGTTATATAATAAATCATATGTCGCACGACATTGTGTTGAGCCATATGAGACTGATAATTAGACTTATACCATTTGGGTAAGTATATATTGTGATGATTTCAAAGTAAAGGAAATAAAGAGGTGTTTTGTGACTACGTTTATAAGTGTATGGTTATGATTTTCAAAATAACGAAAATTAGGAATTTGTGAATATAATTATTCCACTAAAATAAGTATATAAAATTGATTTTTAAGAATCAATGAAATGGTTTAATTGAAAAGGGCCTGAGCTGCTAATGTACTTGATTTGATAGTTAAAAACCCGATTGTCAATAGATTTCTTTTCGACTATCGACGTGTTAGTTCGAGGAGATCGGGATAGGAATTGGACCCAAAACCACTGCGAACCTATTTTGCATTCGAAAACTAAATTTGCAGAGATTATTATGCGTATAAAGAAGATTTGAAGGCGCGGATCTTTGGGGTGAGAGTGATGCTTGTTGATGTCTCTGGTTAACCACCAGGATTAAACTTTTAGCAGTAATCCGTACGTTCCGGGTTCTGCATATTGGAAGGACTTCTTGTTACTAATCCTTGGGTTTATCCCGATAGGATGTTGAAAAGGAGTACGTTCGGTTTGTCCAATCCCGGACAACTTTTATGGATGAATATCTAACATGGTATTTCCTAGAATCACTTACGCTGGTTTTTATAAATATACCGAGTATGGTGACGGAAAAGGCAACTTCTTTTAGCTTAACACCCAGAATATGTTTGTGAAAACCAATTAGAGATTTGGAGGATCAGATAATTTGGCACTAAAAGTGGGATGTGACGTCTAAAAAAGGTAATCGTTGCCTTAAGCCTCATCAATCAGGAAATGACTAAAATCGGGCAAACACCATGGCTATGTGGGTCATATCCCTTAGGCTATATCATCACATGATCTAGAGAAATCGATTGTCCCTTTTTGTATGTTTTGAAATGATATGGTTGCCGATCCCAACTGTGGTGATGATATATTCAGTACACTCAAGTTGAATGAGTGGTTAGTTCTGTGTGGAGGGTTGCAAGAAGTCCTTGTTGAACCCCAATGTTTTATCTCTAGAGGACACTGATTGGAAGGTGGTCCCATACCTAGTCATGTATGGAAATCTAAACTCTAATATGAGCCTTATGGTTTTAGATGTAAACCAACTATGTCGAAAAGTGAGATTCAAGCTTTTCGCCTATATTCCTATTTTATTTGTGTATTGTTAGACATTATTATAATATCATTGGATTTTGACATAAAAAGTGATTTGGTTATCGTAAGGGAAGAACACGTGCCATCTTTGTGTGTGGTAATGTCTTACGAGAATTTCATTCTTTTAAAGGATTTCTAAAAGTTAAGCAAGTTGTTTGTGATGTGATTTTTATTGCTGAAAGTATTCCCAACTAATCTGGGTGATACTGCTTTCCTCAAATTGTGCTTGGGTCAGACCGAGTATATTTTCTAGATTGCATTAGGTTTGCTTGGATCTTCAGACGAGGAACCTGAGTCAAGACGTATTCTCTGGTATTAATTATTTCTGCTGTGTGTTGTATATGTTGATCTAGTTGTGTACTGATTGCATAATCATATATATATATATATAAAGTTTTCTCTTTGTGTAAGGAGTATTGATATATTTTACTGTGTTCATTCCGTTGTGAGATTCTATTCTACTTTGTTTCTGTAGTGTTGATGTTCTTCTTCTTCTATTCTAACACTTCTTTCTTTCTTTTTCTCACTGTATAACTTCTTTCCCCTAACTATCCGCTTTTCTATGTCTTTTGAGTTTGACATGTGTGGTTAAATGTCAACTTAAACAATACAGAAAAGTTGGTTCGTTACTATTTGGTATCAGAGCAGAAGGTTAAGTAACAACCTTGGCTCTATGGTGTGGCTCAGTAGAGATGGGGTTAGTAATACCCTAGATTGAATTTGAGTATATATGTGTATATATATACACGTATATGAGAGAACGTACTTATTAGTGTTATAAAAATTGTTTTATATTGTGTTGATTGAGTTGTTGAGCAGTTTACGAACTTTGGTCGATACAGGATGTACAACTGTATCTTTAGGTGTTTCTAAACACTTAATAAGTACTATATTGTATTTTGTTATTAGTTGTAATAAAAGGTGTTTGTGGCCATCTTAGAAACTAGCTGGTTTTGCCCAAAAAAACATTTGAACAGAGCAATTGAATAAATTATTATTTTCAGTGGGTAAATGAAATAATTTTATCCAAAATTTTATTTTTGATATAAAGGAATAATTTTCTTAAACTATTGATGTGGTTGATTGTTAATATTATAATCAAATGGGATACTAAAGTTTAGATGGTTTTATATAACCAAATAGAATTTGTATAAGAATTGAATATGCAAATGAGTTGAATTAAAGTTGGATTCAGACAAGAATTGGGAATTTAAAATCTCCGATGTTTAGAAAATATTTTTTGAAGTATCATAAAGTAATATAACACTACTTTAAATATATTTTTGAATAAGAATTGTTTTAAATGGGTTTTGGAAATGATAAAGAACGTCATCCGTTGGAAAATAATTCTGAAGATGATCGCGACATTATCGGTATTCATTTTCGAGTTTCTAAGTGATGGATTGCTACCATAGTATAATTGCTAATGGAAATATATTTGAGAAAAACAATTTTTTAAAATTCAAATTTTTTGAATTTGCAAACGGCAATAAATATATACTTATATTATTTTAAAAAGAATTTTCAAAAATATAGGGAACTGAATTATGGAATCTGAATTCTGAAATTTAAATTTAATTTGTGCAAGTTAAATAGATTGAAATGGTATAAGTGAGTCAAATGGATTAAAATTTAACTTAAATAAAGTTAAATAAATTGGATTGAGTTAGAAATAATATCGAGTGGAATCGAATATTGAAAATTTAGTTGTAAATGATTTTATAACTTAGTTTTAATTTTTGAATGGAATATTCGATGATTTTGGACCGTCGAAATTTTGAAGTAAGATTTGAAAACCTAGCTTAATTTATATTAAAATATAAGAGAATGGAGTTGAAATTTATTAATAAAGAGAAGCCAAATGTATCAATTAAATTAAATTAAAAACCAGATCGTCGCGTCGCGGTAATTCATAATTTTATATTTTGTACTTTAAATGGATATACAAGGTTCAATATAGGTCGGAATTCTTTGAAACAAGAATCCACTGGATCTATTGGATTATAGTTTTCTACTGGAAGAGAAAAATTGAGATTTCATATGGTAGATTTTGATTTATGTCAAAATAAAATTTCCAAAAAAATCGCAGTGTGGTTGTTTATAAACTATAATGATTTATCAAATAAAATAAATGGATTTTACAGATACTAAATTGTGAAGCTTATAATTAAAAGCAATTAAATTGATTTAGAATCAGTTTGGATGAATGTGAATGTATGTTTATGGAATATGAATTGAATGTAAAGATATTGCTTGGAAATCATTCAAAATTAAACGAAACGGTATTGGTAGATCGAAATGAATAATTGAATGATGAACTCTCGAGATTTGCTTACTAATACATGATAGTATGTAGAACGTGGAAATTATGTGTTTGCTCAAATTAAAAGAATGAATGATATTTAAACTTCATGTTATGAGACTTATGTTTCTAAACAAGTAAGTACAAGTACATGAAGCTATATGGCTCGGTTTTGCTTGCGTAAATCGCGTAAATATTAAGCAAACTCACTTAATAACGCTTATATAAGGTACACCTATGCAAAAATAAAAAATAGGGTATAGAAACTGTTATTAATTGTGTTTTCCGACAGAGTGGGTCGAGGTATACATATTTATCTCTCTTGTTATATTGCCAAAGTCCCTACATGTAGTGGAGACTATCAAAAATTTACGAAAATTTAGGGAGTAAGAAAATTTTTCTAAATTTTCAAATATTTTTGTAAGCTAAAAGAAGAATTTCAAATTGGGTATAATTTAAAGAATTTTGAATTAGAAATGGAAAATTAATTATTCCATGGGTACTAAAAGTTTTGTATGGAAGTAAAATTGTAAAAATGTCTGTGATGGTACACTTCGTTTTTGGGGTCTTCAATGGTTTCCTTGTTTTCTTCTAGTAGGTAGTTCATGGTTTACAGTCTTGTGTTTTTTGTAGTTGTATACTGTATTGAGGTGTTTGGTTTGTAATTGTTATCTCTGGTACTTGAACTTAGACCTGTAACATATTATGTTGTAGTATGCTTGGCACTGTTGTTTCTATTTTCTTGGTAGTAACATCGCTGAAGTTGATGACAAAACATGATATGCTTAGGCATTGATCATTGCCGTTAAGTTTGGGGATGGGACTGTCTAAGCTACTACTAAAGTGTCTTGTGTACTACTTAGGTTATGTCATCTCCTCTATGCCCTCTGCGTATATGCCTTGGACATGACATGTAAGTCATTCTGGTGAGTTTTCACTTAGCTTAATGGTTATTTGTTCTGTATCTACTCCTTGGCCATTCTTAGCTCCACAGTTGAAGCCTTTCTCTCAACGGAGAGTTGGCAATATTCTGGTAAATTAACCCTCCTTGCCAGGAGCTTTACTGTGATTCTTCCAGTCATCCAGATATGTCAAGTTCCAATACTCTACTTGCTTGAGTCTTGGAAATGCAACGGCAAGTGAATTACGCCGATAGTAATCCTATGCTGTCGCGTCTTTTGCTTGCTTCAACAATCAGAAAAGTCAGATCATAGAGCCACGGGATACATCGATTACATTTCCAAACGGCTGCACTGTTATGGATCGAGCAATGTACCTTGTCACTGTTTTGCCAGTGTATGGGTTATGCTTTTGTCTGTATAGTGTTATATTTTTTAATCTTATATGTACCACTTCTTTTGTGGTATGAAAGATTTTTTTTCCTCCTATGTGGAGGGATTTGTAGACTAGTAACATAGGCTAGCTCCATTTCTATAAGCCTGTATAGGTATAGTGGACAGAACACTTATAATTCTGTATATGGTGGACGGTCCACCTTAAAAACCAAATTGTAGTAGGTTGGCCACCACCAACCACCTGTTATACTTGTATTTATTATTGGTAATAATAACAGTGTTTGTGGTCACTTTAAAAACCGGTTGGCTATGCCAAAAAAATTGTAAAAATGTGAGTCAGGTTTCAACTAAGTGGATTTTTGAAAGGTTAATGTGACAACCCGGACTACCTCGAGAAGGAAAGAATGGATTGCTTTAAGGACAAGACGAATCAAAACAAAAACAGAAGAACATTTCATTGCTTATTACAACAATTTCATCAGAATACAAGAATATACAGAGTATGAATAAATATTACACATTTACTAAATATAAGAGATTTACAAGTTACAATGCAGCGGAAAATAATACAAAATACAACTGAAAAGAATATACGGATACAGAGCTTTTCGAATATCACCCCGGCTGTAAACCAGGATCCTGTGAACATAAATCTGCAAAACCAAAACTACTAGCTGCCCGTGCAGAAAATAGGGGCCCCAGAGTTTAGGTTAAAACAATAAACTCCAAGTAAGTCATGTGACTGGTGTGAGAACCAAAATAGTTATTTAAAACTTTACTTTAAATCAGAAATATCAAGGGACCACGCCATATAACACGGAACGGGTTTCCTCCCAAGAATACCAGTGCATATGTAACGACCCGGAAAATCTGAACCAATTTAAAAAAATTTAATTGGCTATTTTAGTGAAATTTAACTATTTAAAATAAATTATTTTAAATAATAATGATGAAAAGTAAATTTGAATCGAAAATTGAAAAGGAATATAATTAATTCTAATTATAAACAAGGCCTGAAATGGCGTGGTAGTTTCAAAATTTGAATTCAAAATTTGAATTCAAACTTTGACTGATTGTACCGGGTGCAAAACAAAACGGATTTGTGTGAAACCAAAAATATTTAAATCTGTTAGTGAGTATCTTTCTAACGAATCTGAAAAATCGAAGTTTCATAGCGGGAAGCAAAAGTTATGGCCAAATGAATTTTCTAAAAGGTCGTTATGGAGTTTATATAGCCCGTGAAAATAGCCATTCTGCATACAACCTCGGAATTCGACGAAACCAATTTTGTTGGATCCGGGATGTTAAATTCTTGCTAGGTTTCAAATTTCATAATTTTTGAAGCTAGTACATTAGCATGGCAAAGGAAAACGTGTTTTGGTCAATTACAGTTAAATTGGATCGACCAGAAATGGGCCATTTTTCAAACGGTCTCAGAATTCGACAAAACTAGTTTTGTTGGGACCATATCGTCAAAACATAGCTAGATTTAATTTTCTGAAATTTTTCGAATCAGTTTGTGGCCCTGGCAAATTGAAATGTACGTTCAAATCGAATATTGAATATTATATATTTTAAATTGAAGGAAAACTGACTGAAACAGTCGAATGGGCCTACGAAACATATCCCATTGTGTTTAAAATGGGGGTAAAACGCTAAGGACGATAGTCGTTGGGTTTGGATTGGGGTTCATGTGTGAAAGAGGGTATTTTTGGAATTTTAAAAGTTGTAAATAAAAAAATTGATTCGTCCACATCAGACCCCCCCCCCCCCCGATATTCTCTCTCCCCGCTACCTATCGAAGGCGGAAAAGACTTCGAAGCTTCCCTCCCTGATTTCTCCTTCCACGCGCAATATAACACCATGCCCCAGTTCAAGTTTTTGTAGAGCTCGGCTTCCTCTCCACATCCATAGCCAGAGCGCCACCTATCGTCGCCTGTAGGAGGAGATCCGACGCCCTGAAGTCGGAGCCTTTCAAGCGCCGCCGCACACAGTTGGAGCCACCGCACGTGACCCCACCCACCTGCGCACGTGCGCGCCTCGAAGCTCTTCTTCATGGCGCTGGCCGATTGTCCTGAATGGCGTGGATTTCAGGATAAATGCAAACCTAGTTTTGAACAGTTTGCTGAAGGTAACAACTGTTTTTAATTAAACTATATTATGGCATTTTAAAGCGCTACGGTTTCTGTTTTCACTGTAAAAATCATATCTTTTTCGTTTCTTGACGAAATTCAGTGAAACAAGAAACAGTGGACTCGTGTGGACGTCTTCTACATTCTAGAAGAGACCGCATATTTTTCTGAGCCTTCTGCTATTTTTGGTGGAGTGGAACCCAATGTAAGATTTCTAAATTATAAACGATATGCAAAACGACGATGTATAAATTATATAGTCGATGTATGAGTTATATAAGCGTTGTACACCACATGTATAAGCGTTGTATAAGTTGTACGTTCGATATATAAGTTATATGTGCATTGTAAAAATTTATATATATGTTGAATAGAAGTGAGATGCTTATATATATATATATATATATATATATACGCCCCTCGTCCACAAACCATGGACGATATTTATTGATTGCGATTGGTGTGAAAATTGATTGATTACGAATGGTTTATTAGAATTGTTTGTGGTTGAAATTGATTGATTGTGGTTGAAAAATACCCGTTTGTGGTTGAGAATTATTTGGTTGAAACCACATAGGATTAGTTTGTGGAAATGAAAAAAAATATACATGCCGCCTGCGTGCGAACAAGATGCATGATTCCCCATTGTCAAAAGCTGCGAGGCTTTAAGGTAGAGCGAGGAGCCGTACTAGGGACGGCCCGGTTTTAACTACCCTGCCATTATGCTGCCGAAATTTTGAATAATATTCATGTGTTAGAATTATTTTCATGTGTTGAAACTATATTCGTGTGTTGAATAGAAAACCTTCATGTGTTGAATAGAAATTCATTCGTTGAATAGATATTCATGTGTTGAATGGTATTCGTGTTTTGAAATAAATTGTTTTATAAAAAAAAATCATATTTTTATCATCTATATGAACTATATAAAATAATCGTGTTTTGAAATGAATTGTTTTACAATAAAAATCACATTTTTACTATATATATACAAACTATAGAAAACCTTCATGTGTTGAATCGAAATTCATTCGTTGAATAGAAATTCATGTGTTGAATGGTATTCGTGTTTCGAAATAAATTATTTTATAATAAAAATCATATTTTTATCATCTATATGAATTATATAAAATAATCGTGTTTTGAAATAAATCGTTTTATATTAAAAATCACATGTTTACTATATACAAGGATAGTTAAAAATAGCGAAGTGTTGAAATAATTGTAGGTTGGATAAAAATATCATTTTTATCAAATGTATAAAAAGAATATAGTTTTGAAATCGAAGAATCGATATATATATATATATATATATGGAATTGAAATATATCGAATAACGAACCTACAGTTCGTGTTTTGAAGCTGTGATTTCAAACGATTAGTGCGGGAGATCCGACCATCGGATTTTCCCGAAACCAAAACCGTTGGGTTCGCTTTGGAAATATCTTCCCAACGATACCCACTTTGTGAAAATCCAACAGTTGGATTGTCTGGAATGTTTAATTCAAATCTGAAGAAAAACAGCGCCAGAATCGATTTTATTTATATATATATAATGAAATTAAATCGAATAACGACGCTGCAGTTCGTATTTTGAAATCGAAACTTCAAACGATTATACCGGGAGATCCGACCGTCGGATTTTCCCAAAACTGGAACCATTGGATTCGTTTTGAAAAGATCTTTTTAATGATATAAATTTTGTGAAGATCCAACGGTTAGATTTTCAGATATGTGTAAATCAAATTTGAAGAAAAACAGCGCCACGGCCGCGTTATGGCCCGAAGCGTCGTTCGAATAAATTGGCTATTTTAAAATAAATAAAAATAGCGATAAATCGTTATAAAATATTATAAACGATATGGATGTGAAATTTAGAAACTAACTGAAGGTTGGCTAAGTCGAATGGTTTCCTGGGTTTTGATCTGATGTTGGTTTCGGCCTTCGGGGTTAATATTTGGGAAATCGTTCTCTTACTGATTTACGTTTAGCGACTAATGAATTGAAATGATGCGTATGTTGTGTTTGTGTAGAACATGTTTATTTATATACGCGAGTTACTCAGAAAGACCGAGTTTATCCCATTCTGAATAACTAAATCGACGATAAGAAATCGAAAATGAAGATGGTGGTTGAAGACCGGAAATCTTCACCTCGTTTGGATGGTAACTGATGTCCTGATTGGGAGGCATCTCGAAATATGGATAATGAGTGGTGATCTTCCAGACGTACATGGTGATCGATGGGTTTGCGAGGTATATAGTGCCTCCAGTTTCGTTCAGACCCAGAACGGACTTGTAAATGGATTGTGTGTCTGACATTGGAATTTATTCTGTGTGATTGATAGCCATCAGTTGCATGGTGTGAATTGCCTGTGTGGCATGCAAAGATGCAGTGATCAGGGCTTTTGTTGAAAAGCAAAGTCTTGTAATTGATGATCAAAGCATCGCCTGTGTGGCGTAGCTTTGTGTATAACGTGAATTCGCGAGCCTCACACCCCGGTATGAACCAGAAACGGGAGAAGGACCTCAGGGAGGGCATGCGTTTCCTTCTAGCTAGAGGTGGTGTCGGTGCTTAAACTGGCTGACATTTATACTATTTTTCACCTATGTGGTTGTTGTTGTTGCGAGGCGCCTCGGTTATATCGGTCGATCTGGGACCGATGGAGTTATTCGTTGGCTCATTTACGCCCCAAAGGGCGGGGAAACGTAGTGTTCAGGCATAATAATCCACATCGATGGACCGACCCTGACGATCCAAGGGCCCACCTGAGTCTGGGTCCCGAGACACGGGCTAGAGCGTCTCGAATTCGGTAAGGACTATCTTTTGCCTTGGTTCATAACGGAAATCCAATTTTCAAATACGTGACTGTGCGGTTTTGATTGTATACCTATATATGGTGACATAGTGGTATGGGGCATTAATGCCATCTATGATTGATACTTATGATTTGAAATTGTTTTTGAAACATATAAACACTAGAAATAATATCAAATTCTTTTGTTTTATTCGTATCAAGCATATTTTGGCCATTATAAGGTAAAAACTCTATCCTCCGGTTTGCGTTGCATTGTGTGATGGGAACAGAGTCTTATAATGGCTTCATTTTTATAAAGAGCATCGCGATGTTTAAAAGAATGATTTGTTCTAAAGCACTGGCAATCCAATGAAGAAAAACCGTTCCACGAAAGTGGCGTGGTCCTGGGATTAGCCATATTGTAAATGTGTTAAATAGATTTCTCATACCAGTCCCATGACCGACTCGTAGTTTGTTTCACTTGCAAACTCCGGTGCCCCTCTTTCTACACGGGCAGTCTTGTATTTTGGTTTTAACAGGCTCTTTCTGGATAGCTGGAGCTGAAGATGGATTCTACCATTTATCTCTTTTATGCTGTTCAACTTCTATTGTACATATTATGTTTGTTTTCTACTGTAGACATTTATGTATAGTTGAACTATATTTGTACTAAGTAAGATCCTGTATACTGTGTAACTCTGATGATTATGTTTATCCAGTATATTATTTGTGCATTATCTGGTGTATTTGTTTAATTCTGTTCTGTAATTATCTATTTTATGTGTTATATTCCAAAGATTACCCTTGCCACCATCAATACGGGGTTTGGGGTCGTCTCATTTGGTATCAGAGCTTTGATTAAGCTTAGTGCTGGAATATAACATATTAACGAACTCGTCAGAAAATAAAACCAGTAGTGTTCTAGGATGGGTAACTCATTACAGATAGGATCAGTAATATCCTAGTATGACTAAAGCAGAATGAAATACACCCCAGTAGACACATTTACATTTGAAGTATCTGTCTTTATGCTTTGAAATATCTTTTCTGTTGACCTGACACTTTGTCTGCTAATTGCAGACATACTAGAAAATGAGTGGCAGAAACAGGAATAATCGTATGGCTCGACAAGCTAATGAGCCAGTTGTGCTCCCATAGCCAGAATCAGATATAGAAGTTCTATTCAAGAGATTTCGAAATCTGGGTGGATCACCATTCTTAGGTAAACAGTCCATTATGGAAACACAAGCTTGGATTCGTTCTACAGAGAAAATCTTTGAAGGTTTAAAGCTGAGAGATGACCAAAAAAGATTACTGGCGTCTTGGGCACTCAAAGAAGAAGCTTTGTTCTGGTGGGATTCGATTATTAAGGACAATCCAGAAGGTGATATCACCTGGGATAGATTTAAAGTGATTCTCCTAGAAAGATTTACTCCTCCCGAAGCAACTGAGCGGTTATGTGATGAATTTTCTTATCTGATACAAGGTGATATGACCATCCCAGAATATCATAAGAAATTCAACGAACTTTCTTACTTTGCTCCTCATCTGATTCAAGATCCAAAGAGGAAGAATCTGAGATTTATTCATGGCCTGCAAAGGAAATATCAGAATAGTGTAATGAGGAATGTGAAGCTTCCTTTTTCTGAAATGATATACATGGCTTACCAATATGAGGATCTCGACAAGAAAGGTATGTTGCGTTACGAAAAAGAGGCCAGTTCTAGTAATAAAGGTGAGCCTAAAACTAGTAATCCTGAGGCCAGTACGATGTCTGCGGTCAGTAAGAAGCCCAAAGTAAATCGGAAAGGGGCCAGATCTGAAAAAGAACCAGTAACGACTGCCATATGCAATAATTACCATCAGAAAGGGCATTTGTCGATAAATTGCGGACCCTTAAAGAAACGAATCAAGAGTGGATCTAATCCCGATAAGAAGTTACAAGAGGGGAGAGGATGCCATAAGTGCCACTAGGCCGGTCATATTGCGAAGAATTGCTGGCTTTTAAAAAAGACCAAAGAGGCTCAGGTAAATGAAGTTGCAGAAATCTCAGCACCCTCAACTAATCAGGAAAGGCTAGATGTTTTAGAAGGCACGCTAACCGTCAAAGATATTCTAGTTAAAGTACTGTTTGACACCGGCGCGTCGCGAAGCTTTGTTGCAAAGAATGCGGTTAAGAAACTGGATTTAAATTTGAAGAAGCTCAAAGAACCAATGACTATCCATAATCCGGTTGGGGGTTCCCTCGATCTCAGTTGGGTTTGTGGAGTGCCGTTTTCTTTTTCTCGTTATCGGTTCCCTACCATCGCGGTCGTCATGAATTTTACAAAGTTTGATCTTATCTTGAGGTTAGACTGGTTGACCAAGTATGAAGCTGAGGTTAAATGCGCCGACAGAGTCGTTAAGGCAAAGATAAAATCAGGTGATTATATAACCATTCCCTGTGAAGGCCAGAATTCAAATAGAAAAGACTTCTGGGCATCTTTGGATGTTTCCCCTGTCCAAATAGAAAATACCCCTGTAGTCATAGAGAATATTCCGGACCTCGTAAAAGATATTCCTGTCGTCAAGAATTATGTGGATGTGTTCGAAGAAGTTGTTCGCTTACCTCCGCAGAGAGAAATTGATTTCAAAATTGCTTTAATCCCGAATGCAAGGCCAGTAGTTCATGCTATTCGAAGAATGACCTTGAAAGAGAAAGAGGAATTAGACAATCAAACACGACAGCTCGTATGGAAGGGTCTGATCAGGCATAGTTTCTCTGATTGGGGAGCAGCAGTGGTGTTTGTCCCAAAATCTGACGGTACTCTACGACTATGTGTGGATTATCGTGACTTGAACAAACAAACAATAAAGAATAAATATCCATTGCCGTGAATCGATGATTTGTTGGATCGTATGAATGGAGCACAAGTATTTTCAAGGATGGACCTAGCTACATGTTTCCATCAGCTTCGTATTGCCAAAGAGTGTGTTCCTATGACAACATTCAGAGGTCCAGACTTATTCTATGAGTGGTTAGTAAGGTCGTTCGGCTTATGTAACGCTCCAGCATACTTCGTCGATTTGATGAATAGAGTGTTCAGAGGAGTCCTGAATAAGTTTGTTCTGGTTTTATTGATGATATTCTAATCTTCTCTAAATCAAAGGCCGAACATGAAAAACATTTGGAGCAAGTTCTGGAAATTCTGAGAAAGAATGTATTGAAAGCCTAACTGTCCAAATGTATATTCTGGCAAGATGAAGTGAAGTTTCTTGGCCATGTCGTATCGAAAGAAGGAATTGCTGTGGATCCAAGTAAAATCACGGCTATTCAAAATTGGAAACAGCCTAGTACTCCTACAGAGGTTCGCAGTTTTCTTGGATTGGCTAGTTATTACCGTAAGTTCGTTAAAAACTTTTCGAAGATATCTGGTCACTTAACGAAGCTTACAAAGAAGCACTCAAAATTCAAATGGACTCCAGAATGTGAGGAGGCTTATGAAGAGCTAAAGTTAAGATTAACGACTGCTGCAGTGTTAACCATTATCGACGGCAATCAGGATTTAAAAGTCTGGACAGATGCCTCTAGAGAAGGCCTGGGTGCAGTACTAATGCAAAGAGGTCAAGTGATCGCTTATGCTAGCCGTCAGCTGAAGTCGCACGAGAAAAACTACGTCACTCATGATCTTGAGTTGTTGGCTATAGTATTTGCTTTGAAAATCTGCAGACACTATCTCCTGGGTGAGAAATTCGAATTGTTTACAGATCATCAGTCGTTAAAGTATCTGTTCACCCAGAAGGACTTGAATCTGAGGCAGCAACAGTGGCTAGAGTTCCTTGCAGCATACGATTTTGAGATGTTATACACTCCAGGGAAAGCCAATGTCGTGGTTGATGCAATGAGTAGAAAGAATGTAATGATCGCCAGCTTTATAATTACGACTTCCTTGATTGACAAAATATCTATTCTTCAGAAGGATGATAACTTTATTAAGGATATGATCAAAAGGATTCAGAAAGGCGAACCCTTGTGTTTTCAAATAGATAACGATGGGACCCTGAGATTGAAAGGAAGGATTTGTGTTCCCGACATCCCAGAGTTAAAAAGGGAAGTGTTAGACAAGTGTCACAAATCCAAGCTGAGTATCCATCCCGATGTGGCCAAAATGTATAACGATCTCAAGCGAACATTCAGGTGGAAGGCTATGAAAAGGGACGTTTCAATATATGTTAGCCGATTCCCTACTTGCCAACTAGTCAAGAGCGACCAACAGAAACTTGCTGGATTGTTGCAACTGCTGGACGTTCCAGGTTGGAAGTAGGAACGTATTTCCATGGACTTCATAGATGGTTTGCCTAGAACCAGAAAAGGAAATGACAATATTTGGGTGATCGTAGATCGCTTCACGAAGACCGCCCATTTTATACCTGTTAGATCAAACAGAACTGCTCAGAGTCTGGCGCAGATATATTTCAAGGAAATAGTTAGGCTACATGGAATGCTGCTCAGTATAGTCAGTGATAGAGATCCAATATTCACTAGCAAATTCTGGGAGGCATTTCAAGTAGAACTGGGAACAAAGCTGAACTTGAGCACCGCCTATCATCCTCGGACAGATGGTCAGACTGAGAGGGTGAATCGTAATTTAGAAGATCTGTTGCGGGCTTATGTTCTAGATTTTGGTGGATCATGGGAAGACCATCCGCATTTGGCTGAATTCCCATGTAACAACAGCTACCAGGCAAGCCTGACAATGTCACCATTCAAAGCTTTATATGGTAGACCGTGCCGATCCCCTACTTGTTGGGTCGAACCCGGTAATAGACTTGTATTGGGACCTGATATGATCCGAGAAGATGCCGACAAAGTCGATTTCGTTAAGAAACGATTACTCGCCGCTCAAAGCCAACAGAAAAGCTTTGCAGATTCGATAAGAAGGGATTTGGATTCTTTTGTTGGTGATTATGTGTATATAAAGGTTTCTCCAATGAGGGGAGTGATTAGATTTGGAAAAACTAGAAAGTTGGCGCCCAGATTTATTAGTCCATTCCCTATTCTTGAACGGATTGGAACCCTCGCTTATAGAGTTAAATTGCCTAACTGGTTTCCTGGAGTTCATAATGTATTTCACATATCTCAACTTCGAAAGCACGTTCATGATCCAGACTTGATTGTGGAAGCAGCAGCGCAACATGATACTGAAATTACTCCAGAATTGGCTGTGAGAAGAGAGCCGCTAAAGATTATCGACAAAGAAACCAAAGAGCTAAGGAACAAGAAGGTTCACTTAGTCAAAGTGCAATGGAGTGGAGATCCGTGAGACTGTACTTGGAAAACCGAGGAGAGCATTCAGAAAGCCTATCCTAAGTGTCGAGTAGATATCTCTGATTGACTCCGGTGCAAGGTACATTTACCATACTTTGCATTACCATTTAGTTCTCTACTTTGTTGTTATTTTCCTTTCATGGATGTAAATTTTTAATTCTATAGTCTGAATGATTTTAAAAGAGTATATGAATTGATTAGGACATTTTTGAAAAGTTAAAAACAAATTGCTTGTTGTTTGCATTGTGTGATAGTAAATTGGATAATTAAATTATTGAAACGATAGTTAATTTAATTAATAAAAAAATGAATGGTAGGATTTATTCGATTAACTCACACATTGAACTGATTTAAAAATAGATAGATATATACACATGTGCATCATATATGTTTGAACAGGTAAATGGATAGCTGTTGAGTAAAGATTTTATTTGCGTGCCCGACAAATAGGTAAACCTTAATGAGTTGGATGCGAAATATTATTATATCAACTCCTGTGAATGCCATTGGATGCGAAGTGCTGGTTATTCTGTGTGTAATAATAAACGTCGCCATAGGATAGTAACAATTAATTTTGAAATACACTACATGGCATACTTCTTGAAGATAAGCATACTTCATCATATACCACATAAGCATTTGGAGCTTGTGTGATGAGGTAGAAGATTTACCATACGAGCGACAGTCTTGTATGGCGATGACTATATTTTACAGGTTGAACTGATGACTGATATGACCATATAAAAATGTAACGATAAATTGCCAGATTAATAAAAAAACTCCACACGGGTCTGGGGTTGACAATAATCACGTCTCTCTAGTTATTAGATACGGCACATGGATTATTTATTTCCCACACGGGACGAGGTGACGAGGATTTATCCTCTGGAGCAATTAAAAATACACACTCCCTCAGGCTTTGACAGGGTGACGAGAATTTATTCTCTGGAGTTATTATCTATACACGCTCCCCTGTAAACACTAGAATATATCACTATAAATATGTGTATGCTTTATAGGATTTATTGGGTACCTAATACGGCCCAATAAATTTCCAAACCCCTCCCCGTACAAAGGAGGTAATGGCGAAATTTTTCGAAAATTCCGGGTGTTAGCCAAATTTTTGAAGAATTTGGAAATTCTCAGAAACTGAAAAGTTGGAGAATGGAAGCCAGATTGAACGTAGAGTTGATTAATCAAACCACTTTCGACTTTGTTCCTTTTCGGGGATGAAAAGTTTTAAGTGGGGGGGATTGTAACGACCCGGAAAATCTGAACCAATTTAAATTTTTTAAATTGACTGTTTAATGAAATTTAAATATTTAAAATAAATTATTTTAAATAATAATGAAGAAAAGTAAATTTGAATCAACAATTGAAAAGGAATATAATTAATTCTAATTATAAACAAGGCCTGAAATGGCGCGGTAGTTTCAAATTTTGAATTCAAACTTTGACTGACTGTACCGGGTGCAAAACAAAACGGATTTGAGTGAAACCAAAAATATTTAAATCTGTTAGTGAGTATCTTTCTAACGAATCTGAAAAATCGAATTTTCATACCGGGAAGCAAAAGTTATGGCCAAATGAATTTTCTAAAAGGTCGCTATGGAGTTTATATAGCCCGTGAAAATGGCCATTCTGCATACGACCTCGGAATTCGACGAAACCACTTTTGCTGGATCCGGGATGTTAAATTTTAACTAGATTTCAAATTTCATAATTTTTGAAGTTAGTGTGTGAGCGTGGCAAAGAAAAACGTGTTTTGGTCAATTACAGTTAAATTGGATCGACTAGAAATGGGCCATTTTTCAAACGGTCTCAGAATTCGATGAAACTAGTTTTGTTGGGACCGTATCGTCAAAACATAGCTAGATTTAATTTTCTGGAATTTTTCGAATCAGTTTGTGGCCCTGGCAAATTGAAATGTACGTTCAAATCGAATATTGAATATTATATATTTTAAATTGAAGAAAAACTGACTGAAATAGTCAAATGGGCCTATGAAACATATCCCATTGTGTTCGGAATGGGGGTAAAACGCTAGGGATGACAGTCGTTGGGTTTGGATTGGGGTTCGTGTGTGAAAGACGGTATTTTTGGAATTTTAAAAGTTATAAATAAATAAATAAAATTTGATTCGTCCACATCAGACCCCCTCCGATATTCTCTCTCCCCGCTACCTATCGAAGGCGGAAAAGGCTTCGAAGCTTCCCTCCCCGATTTCTCCTTCCACACGCAATATAACACCATGCCCCAGTTCAAGTTTTTGTAGAGCTCGGCCTCCTCTCCACATCCATAGCCAGAGCGCCACCTATCGTCGCCTGTTGGAGGAGATCCGATGCCCTGAAGTCGGAGCCTTTCAAGCGCCGCCACACACAGCTGGAGCCACCGCTCGTGACCCCTACCCCCTGCGCACGTGCACGCCTCGAAGCTCTTTGTCATGGCGTTGGCCGATCGTCCTGAAGTGGCGCGGATTTCAAGATAAATGCAAACTAGTTTTGAACAGTTTGCTGAAGGTAATGGCTGTTTTTAATTAAACTATATTATAGCATTTTAAAGCGCTACGGTTTTTGTTTTCGCTGTAAAAATCATATCTTTTTCGTTTCTTGACGAAATTCAGTGAAACAAGAGACAGTGGACTCGTGTGGACGTCTTCTACATTCTAGAAGAGACCGCATATTTTTTTGAGCCTTCTGCTATTTTTGGTGGAGTGGAACCCAATGTGAGATTTCTAAATCATAAACGATATGGAAAACGACAATGTATAAATTATATAGTCGATGAATGAGTTATATAAGCGTTGTACACCTCATGTATAAGCATTGTATAAGTTGTACGTTCGATAAGTTATATATGCGTTGTAAAAATTATATATGTGTTGAACAGAAGTGAAATGCTTATATGTATATATATATATATATATATATATATATATACGCCCCTCGTCCACAAACCATGGACGATATTTATTGATTGTGATTGTTGTGAAAATTGATTGATTACGAATGGCTGATTAGAATTGTTTGTGGTTGAAATTGATTGATTGTGGTTGAAAAATACCCGTTTGTGGTTGAGAATTATTCGGTTGAAACCACATAGGATTAGTTTGCGGAAATGAAAAAAAATATACATGCCGCCTGCGTGCGAACTAGATGCATGATTCCCCATTGTCAAAAGCTGCGAGGCTTTAAGGTAGAGCGAGGAGCCGTACTAGGGACGACCCCGGTTTTAACTACCCTGCCGTTATGCTACCGAAATTTTGAATAATATTCATGTGTTAGAATTATTTTCATGTGTTGAAACTATATTCGTGCGTTGAATAGAAAACCTTCATGTGTTGAATAGAAATTCATTCATTGAATAGAAATTCATGTGTTGAATGGTACTCGTGTTTTGAAATAAAATGTTTTATAATAAAAATCATATTTTTATCATCTATATGAACTATATAAAACAATCATGTTTTGAAATGAATTGTTTTACAATAAAAATCACATTTTTACTATATATATATATATATATATATATATATACACAAACTATAGAAAACCTTCATGTGTTGAATCGAAATTCATTCGTTGAATAGAAATTCATGTGTTGAATGGTATTCGTGTTTTGAAATAAATTGTTTTATAATAAAAATCATATTTTTATCATCTATATGAATTATATAAAATTATCGTGTTTTGAAATAAACCTTTTAACAATAAAAATCACATGTTTACTATATACAAGAATAGTTAAATATAGCGAAGTGTTGAAATAATTGTCGGTTGGATAAAAATATCATTTTTATCAAATGTATAAAAAGAATATAGTTTTGAAATCGAAGAATCGATATACATATATAAATGGAATTGAAATATATCGAATGACGAAGCCGCAGTTCGTGTTTTGAAACCGTGATTTCAAACGATTAGTGCGGGAGATCCGACCATCGGATTTTCCCGAAACCGAAACCGTTAGGTTCGCTTTGAAAATATCTTCCCAACGATACCCACTTTGTGAAAATCCAACGGTTGGATTGTCTGTAATGTTTAATTCAAATCTGAAGAAAAACAGCGCCATAATCGATTTTATTTATATATATATATATATAAATATAATTAAATTAAATCGAATAACGACGCTGTAGTTCGTATTTTGAAATCGAAACTTCAAACGATTATACCGGGAGATCCGACCGTCAAATTTTCCCGAAACTGGAACCGTTGGTTTGTTTTGAAAAGATCTTTCTAATGATATAAATTTTGTGAAGATCCAACGGTTAGATTTTCTGATATGTGTAAATCAAATCTGAAGAAAAACAGCGCCACGGCCGCGTTATGGCCCGAAGCGTCGTTCGAATAAATTGGCTATTTTAAAATAAATAAAAATAGCGATAAATCGTTATAAAATATTATAAATGATATGGATGTGAAATTTAGAAACTAACTGAAGGTTGGCTAAGTCGAATGGTTTCCTGGGTTTTGATCTGATGTTGGTTCCGGCCTTCGGGGTTAATATTTGGGAAATCGTTCTCTTACTGATTTACGGTTAGCAACTAATGAATTGAAATGATGCGTATGTTGTGTTTATGTAGCACATGTTCATTTATATACGCGAGGTACTCAGAAAGACCGGGTTTATCCCATTCTGAATAACTAAATCGACGATATGAAATCGAAGATGAAGATGGTGGTTGAAGACCGGAAATCTTCACCTCGTTTGGATGGTAACTGATGTCCTGATTGGGAGGCATCCCGAAATATGGATAATGAGTGGTGATCATCTAGACGTACGTGGTGATCGATGGGTTTGCGAGGTATATAGTGCCTCCGGTTTCGTTCAGACCCAGAACGGACTTGTAAATGGATTGTGTGTCTGACATTGGAATTTATTCTGTGTGATTGATAGCCATCAGTTGCATGGTGTGAATTGCCTCTGTGGCATGCTAAGATGCAGTGATCAGGGCTTCTGTTGAAAAGCAAAGTCTTGTAATTGATGATCAAAGCATCGCCTGTGTGGCGTAGCTTTGTGTATAACGTGAATTTGCGAGCCTCACACCCCGGTATGAACCAGAAACGGGAGAAGGACCTCTGGGAGGGCATGCGTTGCCTGATATTTATACTATTTTTCACCTATGTGGTTGTTGCTGTTGCGAGGCACCTCGGTTATATCGGTCGATCCGGGACCGATGGAGTCATTCGTTGGCTCATTTACGCCCCCAAAGGGCGGGGAAACGTAGTGTTCAGGCATAATAATCCACATCGGTGGACCGACCCTGACGATCCAAGGGCCCACCTGAGTCTGGGTCCTGTGACACGGGCTAGAGCGTCTCGAATTTTGTAAGGACTAACTTTTGCCTTGGTTCATGACAGAAATCCAATTTCCAAATACGTGACTGTGCGGTTTTGATTGTATACCTATATATGGCGACATAGTGGTATGGGGCATTAATGCCGTCTATGATTGATACTTATGATTTGAAATTGTTTTTGAATCATATAAACACTAGAAATAATATCAAATTCTTTTGTTTTATTCGTATCACGCATATTTTGGCCATTATAAGGTAAAAATTATGTCCTCCGGTTTGCGTTGCATTGTGTGATGGGAACCGAGTCTTATAATGGCTTCATTTTTATAAAGAGCATCGCGATGTTTAAAAGAATGATTTGTTTTAAAGCACTGACAATCCAATGGAGAAAACCCGTTCCATGAAAGTGGCGTGGTCCTGGGATTAGCCATATTGTAAATGTGTTAAATAGATTTCTCATACCAGTCCCATGACTGACTCGAAGTTTGTCTCACTTGCAAACTCGGGTGCCCCTCTTTCTACACGGGCAACCTTGTATTCCGGTTTTAGCAGGCTCTTTCTGGATAGCTGGAGCTGAAGATGGATTCTACCATTTATCTCTTTTATGCTGTTCAGCTTCTATTGTACATATTATGTTTGTTTTCCGCTGTAGACATTTATGTATAGCTGATCTGTATTTGTACTAAGTAAGATCCTGTATACTTTGTAACTCTGATGATTATGTTTATCTGGTATATTATTTGTGCATTATCTGGTGTATTTATTTAATTCTGTTCAGTAATTATCTAATTTATGTGTTATATTCCAAAGATTACCCTTGCCACCGTTAGTATGGGGTTTGGGGTCGTCTCAGCATATAACAAAACAACGCAATGCTTTTTGGAAAAATGAAGCTATTATAAGACCCAGGTCCCATCACACAACGCAACGCAAGCCGGAGGAAAGGGTTTTCCCTTATAATAGCCAAACATGCTTGGTACGTTAAAACAAATCATTTGATACTATTATAAGTGCGTAGTGTATAAAACAACTTCAAAAATAAATGTATCAATCCTAGGCGGCATGAGTACCATATATCATGTCGCCAATGCTAGGCTCTACAATGAAAACCACAAATGTCACGTATTGGAAGTTGGATTTTCATCTATGAACCAAGGCCAGGGATCGTCCTTACTGCTTCGAGACAATCTAGCCTACCATGTCTCAGGCAAGTACTATGTCAAGCCTTTGGATCGTCAGGGCCGGTCCACTCGATGTGAAAATGCCTGAACACTACGTTTCCCCGCCCTATAGGGCGTAAATTGGTCATATCCCGACCAAACTATCGGTCCCGGAACGACCGATATAACCGAGGCGTCTCGCAATCCATTATCCACATAAGTAAAATGTCACGGCTAGTAAAACGCTGACACCACTCTTAGTTGGAAAGAAACGCATGTCCTCCCTGAAGTCCTCTCCCATTTCTGGTTCACACCGGGGTGTGAGGCTTGCAAATTAACGCTACAAAAAGCTATGCTGTATTAAAGCTGTGCTTTGATCATCAACCACAAGACTCTGCTTTTCAACAGAAGCCTTGATCCTTTGCATTTCAGCATGCCACACAAGCAATTCACGTTATGCAACCGATGTCTATCAAACACATAGAATGAAATCCGATGTCAGACACACATCCATTTACAAGTTCGTTCTGGGTCTGAACAAAACCGAAGGCACCTTATTCCTCCCCCATATGTCCAATACAGGGGAGAGGCCCTCGCATATCCATTGATCTCCAAGTACGTCTGTACGATTACCACTCATTACCTTGTCTTGGGTGTAAGCACAATCAAGACATCAGTAATCATCCAAACGATGTGAAGACCTCTGGTCTTCAACCACTGTCTTCATCCTCGACATATCGTCGAATCAGTTATTCAGAATGGGATAAACCCGGTCTTTCTGAATAACTCGCGTATGTAATAAACAAGTGCTATAAAAATACAATATACGCCTTATTCCAATCCAGAATATTCCCTTATTCAAATATTCTTATACTTTGGGAAAGGTTCCCATTAATTTTATCAAAGATAAATTCTTTAAATTTATTCTTTAATCTTCCTTTGGATATCATTTCAATCTAATTAAAGATGCATTAAAACTCCACTTTGTTTTAATCTTCCCAAAAATCAATATTAACGATTGTTTAACTTGGGAAATCATATCCTATCTTTAACTGGGTTAAAGAACCAATGCCATTTAAAACACGGTTCACTATAAACCCAAAACCACCCCATTCCATCAGCCTCTAACCATAAATTAGCAAGTGAACAGTTCCCTTAGTGTTAACCGCGAAGGCCGAAACCAACATCAGATCAATACCCCGGAAACCATTCAACTTAACTAATCCCTAGTTAGTTTATGATTTTCTTAAATCCATTGGGTCTAAGAACAGTATTATTAAAGATACCATTCACGACAACCCAAAATCTCATTTCATTGTTAATCGGGTTAAAGAACAAGTGTTATTTAAAACACCGTTCACGGTAAACCATAAATCACATTCATTAACAATGGAATCTTCATAGAAAACAGATCAATATATATATAATCGATATGAACTTCCATATCCAACCGATACTGTAAATGGAATAACGACAAAACCTCTTAAATTCCATGTATAGTAACAGTCTTCCTCCATGGAAGTCCACTTTGATTATCACCAAATCGAATTCCGTTCCATTCCAATTTATTTTATTAAATTGGAAAACTTTCACTTTGGAAGATTTCCTTTAAATCTCGATAAAAGATTTATAAATTCCAAATCATATTTCACTGTAAATCAGGTTAAAGAACGAATGTCGTTAAAAAATAGTTCACGATAAACCCAATTCACATTCCATCAATCTATAATCGTTAATTAGTAAGAGAACAATTCCCTAAGTATTAATCCCGAAGGCCGAAACCAACATCAGATCAATGCCTAGGAAACCATTCAACTTAGCTAATCTCTAGTTAGTTTCTAATTTTCTTAACTCAACAGGTTTAAGAACAATGTTAGTGAGGACACCGTTCATTACAAACCCAAAATCCCATTTGATATTAAATATAAGGCTCTGAATAGAAAATATATCAACTTATATTCAATATCAAATTCTGAGATCAACAAATATCGTATTGGAATAACGATATATATATATCTCTTCCAAATTCCTCCACAATGTCTGTATAATCACGGAATCCTATATCGAAATATTCCAAAGATAATTTCGATTCAAATCCATTCCAATTCATATATTGGAAATTTCCGTTATTTTTAAAACCATTTCAAATCCAATTTAATTATTTTAAAAACATCGGATTTATTATTCTAGTTCATAACAAGTTCATTTCGACGAAAATACCTATTTATTTTTTTTTAAATATGGAATTTTTCATCCTAATTCTTTCCAAATCATTTATTATGATTTTACACAAATTATCGATATTTTTAATAATTTGTTCAAGGCCCGTACAGTCGATTTCCATAAACGGCCATCGAACTGCACTTATAGTGACCTTTTCCAAATTTGATTTGGACATAATTCCAAATCCAACCATTAGATTTCAAATCTCTAATATTCATTAGAAATCTCTTTTCAGTACGAACGCAACGATTCCGGTTTTAGGAGAATCCGACGGTCGGATCTCCTATAAGATCCGTTCGAAGTTAATGGTCCAAATTCGCAAACTGCCGCGGCGCAGTGCGTTCTATTCAGGCCATTAAATATATATAATATATATTTCGTCGATTTCCATTTAAAACGTATTTTATAAATTGTTTTAAATTCGTTTTCAAAACGATTTCAACTTCATATTCAATTTCAAATCAAAGTTAAATAACCCATATCATCGATATATAATGATAGTATTTTCAAAACATTATATTTTGAAATCAATTCCTTTTCGATATTCATTATAGAAATGAATAAAATCGATATAAATATCGTTCACGTCAAAATAGCGTTATCTAATCAATACAGCCATATATATTTAAATATATTTGTGTCCATCCTGAATCGGACATCAAAATAAAATTTTGATCTTTTACTGAATATTATTTGAAAATATTCGTTATTTTAAAATAATCGTTATTTCAAAATATTCATTCTTTCTAAACTGGAATCAGACACAGTCAATTACCATATAATTTGATTATATGGATTTCATGCAATACATGGATAATACAACAGTGATAAATAATCATCCATCATCTAGAATGCATTCTACACTGTATAAGCATTAAATATAAATATTTGACTCTTATAACAGTCTGTCAACCAATCGATTGACATACAACCAACTATTGGGATTAGTGTATGTCCAATATCTTCCCAATACCCGTATGGGATTTCAATCAACAAATAATGAATTTTATTTGTGCATTTGGACGATGTGTAAAATTTATCGTCCCAATCCATATCAGTAAAATGGGTGTTCATAAACAAATCGTCCGATTTGTAAAGGAATATTTATTTTATTCATATACACGTTAAAAATTATATTTTTAACGATAAAATATTAATTTTTAACGATAAAATATTTTATTCAACACATGAATATTCTATTCGTTTCATTTATACAATAAAAATGATATTTTTATTATTCTAACATATTTTAGAAAATTATGGCGGCATAATGGTGCGATATCAAAATCGGGTATTGTCTAGCATTATCCCTCTCTTGATATTGGCTCGCGCCATATAAATATAACAATTCTAATCAATTGATTGCACCCAAACAACCAATTTTAACCAAATAATCTAACCAACCAAACCAAACAATCAAACAAGTCGTCCATGGTCTATGAACGATAGGGAACAGTTCATATATGCAGTTATAAAAATAAATAACTATATAAGAAAATATGGTGAGGAGTTCTCACCTTTGGGATTCACTCCTCCATTCTTTATTTCTGAACGGTTCAGATTTGCCTAACATTCCAATGCGATTTTTTTTCACATTGTTCATATTAAAAATCACATTTTTTTACATCACTATATATAATTAAAAATCGCTTCTTTTTCTGTTATACATATAAATAAAAATCAAATCTTTATATGTAAAAATCACATTTTTATACCACTACTTTATAAATAAAAATCGTCTTTTTATTTCGATACATATATAAAAATTATATTCTTTTTTATCTCTACTTTTTATACAAAGATCGAATTTTTATTTTGCTTTATATATAATAAAAATTGAATTTTTATTTTGCTAGAACATATATAAATATCGCATTTTTATTGTTATCCCTATACTAAAAAACGTATTTTTATTCTATGTTTCCATATATAAAAATCATATTTTTATATGCCATTCAAAGAAATATTTTACCATTTCATTTTCAAAAATCACGTCTTCTTCATTTTAAAAATCACTCCTTTTTCATTTTAAAATCATGTATTTCTATACGCTATTTCATGATAAAAATCGAATCTTTATCTTCATGAAAACATGGGAAAAATCAAATCTTTATCTTCTATATATATAACTAAAAATCATTTCTTTATATTAAAAATCTCAACTTTCTTAAATAAAAATTGTATTTTTATTTCCAAATCTATACATATATATATTTCAGATTTAAAACTATAATATATATTAAATTTCAGAAAATAAAATGTAATGTAATTTACCTTTCATTGTTGTTCTCACTCCAAGAAAGTTCTGCCTCGACTTCACCATGATTGCATGGTTCATCGGAGTTAGGGGTTGCGTGGTAGCCTTCAGGTGGTCGGTGGGTCAGCTAGTTGTCGGAGGCACGGTTTTTGGCGAGTTTTTGTGGCGGTTAGGGTTTCCAGTGGAGCAAGGGAAGAGAAGGGGGGAGGGAGGTGGGAGTTCGACGCTGGCGACTGAATAGAGGGGGGTGGCGATGGGGGAGCGACGGTGGTGGAGGGGGTTAGGCGACGGGATAAAACGCGGTTCCATTTTCTTTTCTTTTTTCTCTCTGATCGATTTTCAACAAGGAAGGGAAAGAGTGATTTGGGGAAAACTTTTATAATATATATATATATATATGTATATGTATATGTATATGTATATATAATTTAATTCTATTTTACTTCAAAAAGGTGAATTCGTATATGAACTCCAAAACGGACCCAATGACCATCGCCCCTAGCTAATTACCCCTATTCCGAACGCAATGGGATATGTTTTGTAAGCCAGTTCGGCTATTTCGATCAGTTTTCTCAAAAATTAAAATATAATTCATTATATATTGAATTCAAACATACATTTTAAATTACCTGGGCCACATACTGACTCGAAAAATTCTAGAAAAATTATTTCTAGCTTCTTATTGATGATACGGTCCTAACAAAACTAATTTCTTCAAATTTGAAGACCGTTTGAAAAATGGCCATTTTCTGGTCGATCCAAATTGACTGAAACTGTTAAAACACGTTTTAATTCGCCACGCTCACATATTGATCCCAAAAATTATGAATTTTGGATTTTACCAATAATTTGACATCCCGGATCCAACAAAAGTGGTTTCGTCGAAAAAGGAGGTCGTTTGCAAAATGGCTATTTTTAAGGGCTATATTTCCATAGTGACTATTCCGAATTTTAAACTGGGCATAATTTTTTTTCCCGCTATGAAATTTCAATTTTTCGGATTCGTTGAAAAGATATTTTCAAATAGATCCTAATATTTTTGGTTTCGCTAAAATCCGGTTTATTTTGAATCCTATACATTCATTTGAAATTTGAAATCGAATTTTCAAACTACCGCGCCATTTTCAATTCCTTTTGTAATTAAAAATAAATATTTATATTCTAATGACGATTCAAATAAATATATACGTTCTCATTCTATTCAAAATAAATTTCTTATCGTTATTATTTAAAATAAATCATTTTAAATTTTCAAAATTCATTAAAATTGCCAAAATAAAAAATTTAAATTGGTTCAGATTTCTCGGGTTATTACATTCTCCCCCACTTAAAATCTTTTCGTCCTCGAAAAGGAACGGAGCTTAAAGTTGTTTTACAAACCAACTTAACTTTCATTGTTTTAATTATGGCTTAAGTTCTTCAACTTTTCAGTTTCTAAGAACTTTTCAAATTCTTCAAAAATTTGGCTAACACCCTAAATTATCGAAAAATTTCACCATAACCTCTTTTGTACGGGAGCACCGGGAAAATCCCCAAACCGCCACACAGCCCTCTCCAATCCAAAAAGAAAAGGAAACAACCAAGCGGCTAACCAATCGGCTCATAAAATCATCAAAAACCCCAAGAAATACAATAACGATGTACCTATTTGTTGGGCAAACAATTTTATTCCTCTCTTAGCTTCCTTGCTATGACTTGTTCAATGTATATACATATATGCAAATTTCAAGAAAATTTCAATTCAGTCCAATATTTGACTCAATTTGGCCAAATTTACCATACATGTACGAATTAGTTTCAACAATTCTATTAGAAAAATTAATAATCAAACAACACAACCATCAATTAATTAGTTGGTTAATGTTTCAAATTCATAATTTTTATATACCCAAAAATCATGTTTTTGATGCCAAGTCACAATAAATAACCCTATCTAAATTTTGGTTCTCACACCAGTCTAATGGAAATATATAGATATCCCACTTTCGAAACTCGAGCATATGCTCTGATGATGAGGCCTCATCATCAGGATCATCCTCAGGCGACTAGAGCGTGATTCTATATCTATCTAATATATTAAAACTTCAAATACACGTGGATCAAACGTATACGCAAAATCTTTATATACATGATTTTCCAAATCAATATAGAAATAATATTCAAATACGTATAAACAGGTATAAATTTTCAAAACAAAATTTGTTTTCATTTTTATTTTCAAAAATACACTCTCCACGCTCGTTCTAGGATACTACTGATCCTATCTCTAACGAGTCATTCCTATGGGATATTACTAATCCAATCTATGATGAATTCTTTCGTTTGGTCCTAACATGTTTTGTTCTCCGAGATCTGTAAACCAAAGCTCTGATACCAGCTGTGATGACCCGAACCTCCCCGTGAAGGAAAGAACAGTTTGCTTTGAGGACAAGACGAATCAAAACACAAACAGAAGAACGTTTCATTGCTTATTACAACAATTTCATTAGAATACAAGAATACACAGATTATGAATAAATATAACACACATACTAAATATCATAGATTTACAAGTTACAATGCAGCGGAAAATAATACAAAATACAACTGAATAGAATATATGGATACAGAGCTTTCCGAATATCATTCCAGCTGTAAACATGGATCATGTGAATATAAATCTGCAAAACCAAAAGTACAAGTTGCCCGTGCGGAAAATAGGGGCACCCAGAGTTTAGGTTAAAACAATAAACTCCAGGTCAGTCATGTGACTGGTGTGAACACTAAAACAGTTATTTAAAACTTTACTTTAAATCAGATATATCAAGGGACTATGCCATGTAACACGGAACGGGTTTCCTCCGAAGAATACCAGTGCATTTAACAAAACAGCGCAATGCTTTTTGAAAAAATGAAGCAATTATAAGACCCAGGTCCCATCACACAATGCAACGCAATCCGGAAAATAGGGTTTTCCCTTATAATAGCCAAACATGCTTGGTACGTTAAAACAAACCATTTGATACTATTATAAGTGCATAGTGTATAAAATAACTTCAAATATAAATGTATCATCCTAGGCGGCATGGGTACCATATATCATGTCACCAATACTAGACTCTACAATCAAAACTGCAAATGTCACGTATTGGAAGTTGGATTTCCATCTGTGAACCAAGGCAAGGGATCGTCCTTACCGCTTCGAGACAATCTAGCCTACCATATCTCAGGCAAGTACTCTATCAAGCCTTTGGATCGTCAGGGCCGGTCCACTCGATGTAGATTAAAATGCTTGAACACTACGTTTCCCTGCCCTATGGGGCGTAAACTGGTCATATCCCGACCAAACTATCGGCCCTGGAATGGCCGATATAACCGAGGCGCCTCGTAATCCATCATCCACATAAGTAAAATGTCAGGCCTAGTAAAATGCTGACACCACTTCTAGCTAGAAAGAAATGCATATCCTCCCTGAAGTCCTCTCCCATTTCTGGTTCACATCGGGGTGTGAGGCTCGCGAATTATCGCTACACAAAGCTACACTGTATTAAAGCCGTGCTTTGATCATCAACCATAAGACTCTGCTTCTCAACAGAAGCCTTGATCCTTTGCATCTCAGCATGCCACACAGGCAATTCACACTATGCAATTGATGTCTATCAATCACACAGAATGAAATCCGATGTTAGACACACATCCATTTACAAGTTCGTTCTAGGTCTGAACAAAACCGGAGGCACCTTATTCCTCCCCCATATGTCCAATATAGGGGAGAGGCCCTCGCATATCCGTTGATCTCCAAGTACGTCTGGACGATCACCACTTATTACCTTGTCTTGGGTGTATAACTCAATCAAGACATCAGTAATCATCCAAATGATGTGAAAACCTCCGATCTACAACCACCATCTTCATCCTCGACATATCGTCGAATCAGTTATTCAGAATGGGATAAACCTGGTCTTTCTGAATAACTCGTGTATATAATAAACAAATGCTATAAAAACACAACATATGCCTCATTCCAATCCAGAATATTCTTTTATTCAAATATTCTTATACTTTGGGAAAGGTTCCCATTAATTTTATCAAAGATAAATTCTTTAAATTTATTCTTTAATCTCCCTTTGGATATCATTTCAATCTAATTAAAGATGCATTAAAACTCCACTTGGTTCTAATCTTCCCAAAAATCAATATTAACGATTGTTTAACTTGGGAAATCATATCTTGTCTTTAACCGGGTTAAAGAACCAATGCCATTTAAAATACGGTTCACTATAAACCCAAAACCACATTCCATTCCATTAGCCTCTAACCGTAAATTAGCAAGTGAACAATTCCCTAAGTATTAACCCCGAAGGCCGAAACCAACATCAGATCAATACCCCGGAAACCATTCAACTTAACTAATCCCCAGTTAGTTTTTGATTTTCAAACTCCATTATGTCTAAGAATAGTATTATTAAAGATACCGTTCACAACAACCCAAAATATCATTTCATTGTTAATCGGGTTAAAGAACAAGTGTTATTTAAAACACCGTTCACGATAAACCATAAATCACATTCATTAACAATGGAATCTTCACAGAAAACAGATCAATATATATAATCGATATGAACTTCCATATCCAACCAATACTGTAAATGGAATAACGGCAAAACCTCTTAAATTCCAAATATAGTAACAGTCTTCCTCCATGGAAGTCCACTTCGATTATCACCAAATCGAATTCCATTCCATTCCAATTTATTTTATTAAATTGGAAAACTTTCACTTTGGAAGATTTCCTTTAAATCTCGACAAAAGATTTATAAATTCCAAATCACATTTCACTGTAAATCAGGTTAAAGAACGAATATCGTTAAAACATAGTTCACGATAAACCCAATTCACATTCCATCAGTCTTTACCCATTAATTAGTAAGAGAACAATTCCCTAAGTATTAATCCCGAAGGCCGAAACCAACATCAGATCAATGCCCAGGAAACCATTCAACTTAGCTAATCACTAGTTAGTTTCTAATTTTCTTGACTCAACAGGCTTATGAACAGTGTTAGTGAAGAAACCGTTCATGACAAACCCAAAATCCCATTTGATATTAAATACAAGGCTCTGAATAGAAAATATATCGGCTTATATTCAATATCAAATTCTAAAATCAACAATATTATATTGGAATAACGATATATATATCTCCCAAATTCCTCCACAATGTCCGTATAATCACGGAATCGAATATCGAAATGTTCCGAAGATAAGTTAGATTCAAATCCATTCCAATTCATATATTGGAAATTCCGGTTGTTTTTAAAACCATTTCAAATCCAATTTAATTATTTTAAAAACATTGGATTTATTATTCTAGTTCACAACTAGTTCATTTCAATGAAAATACCTTTTTATCTTTTCAAATATGGAATTTTCCACCCTAATTTTTTCCAAATCATTTATTATGATTTTACATAAATTATCGATATTTTTAATAATTTTATCAAGGCCCGTACAGTCAATTTCCATAAACGGCCATCGAACTGCACTTCCAATGACCTTTTCCAAATTTGATTTGGACATAATTCCAAATCCAACCGTTGGATTTCAAATCTCTAATATTCGTTAGAAAGCTCTTTCGATACCAAACCAACGATTCCGGTTTCAGGAGAATCTGACGGTCGGATCTCCCGTAACGTCCATTCGAAGTCAATGGTCGAAATTTGCGAACTGCCACGGCGCGGCGCATTCTATTCAGGCCATTGTATATATATATATATATATATATATATAATATTATATATATTTTGTCGATTTCCATTTAAAACATATTCTATAAATCGTTTTAAATTCGTTTTCAAAATGATTTCAACTTCATATTCAATTTCAAATTAAAATTAAATATTCCATATCATTGATATATAAATGATAGTATTTTCAAAACGTTATATTTTGGAATCAATTCCTTTTCGATATTCATTATAGAAATGAATGAAATCGATATAAATATCGTTCACGTCAAAATAGCGTTATCTAATCGACACAATTATATATATTTAAATATATTCGTGTCCAACCCAAATCGGTCATCAAAATAAAATTTTGATCTTTTACCGAATATTATTTGAAAATATTTGTTATTTTAAAATAATCGTTATTTCTGAACTGGAATCAGACACAGTCAATTACCATATAATTTGATTATATGGATTTCATTCAATACATGTATACAACAACAGTGATAAATAATCATCCATCATCCAGAGTGCATTCTACACTGTATAAGCATTAAATATAAATATTTGATGCTTATAATAGTCTGTCAACTAATCGATTGACATACAAGTAACTACTGGGATTAGTGTATGTCCAACATCATCCCAATACTCGTGTGGGGTTTCAATCAACAAATAATGAATTTTATTTGTGCAGTTGGGCAATGTGTAAAATTTATTGTCCCAATCCATATCAGTAAAATGGGTGTTCATTAACAAATCGTCCGATTTGTAAAGGAATATTTATTTTATTCATATACATGTTAAAAATTATATTTCTAATTCGCTACGCTCACATATTGATCCCAAAAATTATGAATTTTGGAATCTAGCAATAATTTGACATCTCGGATCCAACAAAAGTGGTTTCGTCGAAAACGGATGTCGTTTGCAAAATGGCTATTTTTAAGGGCTATATTTCCATAGCGACTATTCTGAATTTTCAACTGAGCATAACTTTTTATTCCCGCTATGAAATTTCAATTTTTTGGATTCTTTGGAAAGATATTTTCAAATAGATTCTAATATTTTTGTTTTCGCTAAAATCTGGTTTATCTTGAATCTTGTATTTTCATTTGAAATTTGAAATCGAATTTTCTAACTACCGGGCCATTTTCAATTCCTTTTATAATTTAAAATAAATATTTATATTCTAACTACGATTCAATTAAATATATACGTTCTAATTCTATTCAAAATAAATTCCTCATCGTTATTGTTTAAAATAAATCATTTTAAATATTCAAAATTCGTTAATATTGCCAAAATAAAAAAATTAAAATGGTTTGGATTTTCGGGTTATTACAGTTAACGAGTTTAAAGCATTTTTCTTGCTTTAGTAACTTCGGAGCCGAAACTCTTTTAAGGCGATGGAGTGTAACAACCTATATTTTTAGCCGTTTAATTTTGAACATTTTTTTAAATGTTCAATTGGAAGTATAAATGGATTTTTATTTGAACTTTATTGATTTAATTAACAGAATATGATTTAATTTCGAATATACTGAATTATCGTAGTATGAAAACGAGATATAAATGAATTCTAATTAAAATTGAATTGAAATGATTCTTATAATTAATATAAATTCAACTTGAATTAGAACAATAATAATAATTTACTATCAATGGATTTGATTATTTTAAAATTGATTTATATTTTATTGATTCAATTTAACATATGGAAATAGCCAATTTTCAAACGACCTCTGATTTTAATGAAACTAACTTTATAAAGTCCGCAAAGGTTAATTATTGTAAGATTTCCAATTTCGGGTCGATTGGAGTTATAATGTGATCGTGCGCTATTAAACATGTATCGATTTACGTTTTGAATTTTAATAGGACTTTTTCAAATAATCTTAGAATTTGAAGAAATCGGTTTCATTAGGTCTGGAATATTAAGTTATTGCAGGGCTTCGAATTTTGTGGAATTGGATTTAGCATGGGGTCGTACAGACATAAAATGTTCGACGTAAAACAGGTGAATATAAAATAATAAACTTAGGCCTATAAATACGCCCTCAACACTCGTCTAAACCTAGGGAAAATATTTCCCAGCCACCACCTCTAATATTCTTCAGAAATTAAAATAAAATCATATACTCAATGAAATTGAGTGAAATCAGATCAATTGAGTTTGCTTGAGTGAGGGCTTCACTTTGGTATCACCAGAATTTGGTGCAATGGCTTTTGTCATAGCTCGATATTCGTACAATGTAACTAGAGCTCTCGTTGCTCGATGTTTGAGGGGGAGGTGGGAGAAAAGGTCGATGGTGTTGAACTCGAGGCACGAAGAGGTGGAGACAGGAAAAAAAATTGGAATTCCATCAAAAAAGGATCACTCCATTTCCCTGTAGCCGTGCTTCAGAGCTGGAGAACACAACCAAAGAATGGCATGTGAGTTGGAGGTAGTTTGGTGTAGTGAGAAGCTTTCATGAAGTGTTGAAAGATAGTGAAACAGTTGTCGATTTCGTGGAGTACGGTGGATGAAGGGGTTGGCATTAGTTCAGTCGTGATGGTTGTTTTTCAGGTTTGGGCTGGAGGAAATAAGGTAAAGGAAAGATTATAATAGTAATGAAGGTGATTAAGAATTTTAATAATAATTAATTTTTGTTAGTGAAGTTATAACTTAAGTCAATATTATAGCACGTATAACTTATTCATTTGTGAACAGAATTCGACAAAACAAAAAGCGTTGGAATCATATGGACGATATCTACTGGTACGAACTGGAATGGTGTGATTTGAAGGAACTTAATTTTTATGCAATTTAAAATTCAAGTTTGAAATTATACAAAACGACATAGAATCACTGATCGAAAATGAAATGCGAGTTAACTCTCACGTTTTCAGAAATACCGTGATGTGTCAAATTCATATGATTATAATTTATCGGTATTAGCACAAATTGTGTGTTTGGATGCTTTAGACGATTACTGTTTGGTTGTTGATTGTCGATGTTTATATTTTCGTTAACTTAAATGCACTAGATTAAAATGTTAGTATGATTTGTGATGTAGGGAAAACAGTCGGAGGTATCAGACTGGATTCCTTAAATATTTAATATGTTACTTGCTTTCGTATTATTCAAATGTGAACTGTTTAACCCAAGAAACGTAAATTAGGTTTGGATGTTGATAGTTGAATTAAATTCAACATTGACGTGTTATTGATCAATAAACGGTATTGATAAAGTGATTGGCAACAGATGGCCCAAAATCTATCTTTTTAAGACGTTAATTTATCGTCAGGCGAATTGATGAAGTTAAGTTATAATTTTTTTTTATAACTGAAGAAAGGATTTCAATTTATTTTACATAAGTTATAAAAAATAGAAGTTTTATAAAAATAGATATTTATAATTGGTTTTTATAAAGTAGCTATAAAATATTTTATATAGCAAATTCAAATGTTTTTAATAAGTTATTGAGCAAGTAAATCAGAAATTAACCTATGGGTTAATAAGTGGAGATAATTGTTTTTAAGAAACAATTAAGCAAGATATGATTAAGTTCATTATACTAATAATTAATTTAAGAGAAAGGATTAGTGGAAATCAGTTATCGAGTTAACCAAGGTTTCAAGTTGATTAAGTCAACTATTTTTAGTTGGAATTGGTTACTAAATTAATTTGTTTCCAAATAATTTAATAAAAATAGTTTTGACAAATAGTTGTTTAAACTTAATAAGATTTCAAAAAAGTTAATTAATCTTTTAATTAACTATGTTTAAAGGTAATTATCGAGTTGATTATATTAATAAAGTAATACTGATTTTAATAACTTTTATAAGAGATTAACTATTTTATTCTTAGTTAACAAAGAAGTTAACTACTTCTGCTTTAGTTAATGTTGAAGTTAATTATTATTTTCAATTAATAATAATTAAGGTAATTACTTATTAATTGGAAGTCATTTAAGAAGTAATCGAGTTTGTATTCGATTTACTGGAAATTTATAAAGGGATTTTATGATAAATCCAAGTTTTATATATAGGTTTATTAAAGAAGTTTAAACTAAGACGATGGGCTTAAATAAGCGTTTACTTGATAGTTGAATTAAGTAAAATGATTTTTTTGAAAAGAGACTTTCAAAGATGCAAAAGGAAGGTTATTTAATGGATTGGTGTCAAAGGATTTGATAAAGGTTTTTTTTTGTAATAAATCTAAGTTGTCAATAAAGTGTATTAAAATGGTTTAAGGCTAAAAGGTGTGTTTTAGTAAGTGTTTACTTAATAATACATTTAAGTAAAGTTAATCGTAATTGGAGGAAGATTTTCAAATATAAAGAATGGTTCATAAAACCATATTTTAAATGAAATAATAAAAGAGATTTTTGTGATATTTTAATTAATACCAGTTTTTGAGTAACAAACATTTATCCACCTTAAGATAAGAACGTTGTCGAGACATGGTCTGAGAGGTAAATAAAATAATACAACTTGAACTACTTCACTATTATCGAAAGGATGGTACTAGTATGAAATGGTAAAAATGTTGGAAATAAATTATTATTTCCATAAGAAGTATTGCAACTTTATTTTTCAAAGTTTAGAGAAATTTAATGAAATTGTTCGGTTTCATAATAAATAATATATCACTTAACATTGTTGCCCACGTATGAAGTGTGACTATACTTTTATAATTCAGTTAAGTATATAACACTATTTTCTAAGTAATGAAAATAGTATAGTTTTGTAAATACACTTATTCCTAGAAACAAGTACGGCTATGGATTTCTAAGAAATCAAACAAACAAAAGTGGGTGTTGGAAATTTAATTATTATTTCCATAAGAGGTTATTTGACAAAGCTTTTGAAGTTAAATAAAACCAATTAGGTTATATAATAAATCACGTGTCGCAGGACATTGTGTTGACCCATATGAGATTGGTAAGTAGAATTATACCATTTGGTTAAGTTTATATATTAATGATTTCGAGGTAAAGGAATTAAAGAGGTGTTTTGTGAATAAGATTATTCTGAAGAGATAAGTGTATGGTTATGATTTTCGAAGTAACAAAAATAAGGAATTTGTTAATATACTTATTCCATTGAAATAAGTTTATAAAATCGATATTTAAGAATCAAATGAAATGATTTTGATGAAATGGTTTAATTGGAAAGGGTATGAGTTGCTAATGTACTTGAATGTACTATTTTAATTTGATAGTTTAAAACCTGACTGTTAATCAATTATTTTTTACTATTGACGGTTAGTTCGAGGACCGAGATGGGAATTGGACCCAAAACTGCTTTGAACCGACTTTGCATTCGAGAACTAAATTTATAGGGATGATTATGCATATGAAAATGATTTGATGGCATGGATCTTCGAGGAAAGAAAGATGCTCGCTGATGTCTCTGGTTAACTACCAACATTAAACTTGTAGCAGTAGTCTCTATGATCTAGGTTCTACATGATGCAAGGACTTCTTGTTACTGATCTTAGGGTTTATCCCAATAAGATGTAGTAAAAGAGTAACTTTGGTTTGTCTTGATCCCAGACTAATTTTATGGATGAATGTCTGATAGAATATTTCCTAGAATCACGTACGATGGTTTTTACAAATATACTGAATATGATGGCGAACAAGGCAACTTCTTTTAGTTTAACACTCAGAGTATATTTGTGCAAGTCATTATTGATTTGGAGGATCTAACATTGGGGCATTCAAAGCGGAATGTGATGTATGAAAAAGGCAATCGTAACCTTAAGCCTCATCAATCGGGAAATAACTAAAATTGGGCAGTCAACAAGGCTATATGGGTCATACCCATTAGGGTATATCATGATTTCGAAATCGATTTCGAAATAAATTGAATTGAAAACGATTTCGAAATGAATTGAATTGAAAACGATTTCGAAATAAATTGAATTGAAAACGATTTCGAAATGAATTGAAAACGAATTCAAATTGAATTGAAAGCGATTTCGAAATAAATTGAATTGAAAACGATTTCGAAATGAATTGAATTGAAAACGATTTCGAAATGAATTGAATTGAAAACGATTTCGAAATGAATTGAATTGAAAACGATTTCGAAATGAATTGAATTTTAAAACGATTTCGAAATGAATTGAATTGAAAACGAATTCAAATGGAATTGAAAGCGAATTGAAATGAATTCAAATTGAATTGAAATTTGAATTGAATAGAAATGAATTTTGAAACGAATTTATAAAGAAGAATTCAATTTTGATTTGAATTGAAAAGGAAGTTGAAATTGCTTTTGAAACGAATTTAAAACCATTTATATAATTCGTTTTAAATAGTAATCGACGAAATATATATTATATATATTATATATATAATATAATGGCCTGAATAGAACGCGCCGCGCTGCGGCAGTTCGCGAATTTCGATCATTTGTTTCAAACGGACATTACGGGAGATCCGACCGTCGGATTCTCCTAAAACCGGAACCGTTGGGTTCGTATCGAAAAGAGCTTTCTAATGAATGTTAGAAATTTGAAATCTAACGGTTGGATTTGGAGATACGTCCAAATCAAATTCGAAAAAGGTCGCTGTAAGTGCAGTTCGATGGCCGTTAATGGAAATCGACCGTACGGGCCTTGATAAAATTATTAAAAATAGTAATAATTTGTGTAAAATCATAAGAAATGATTTGTGAAAGTTTGGGATGAAAAACTCCATATTTGAAAAGATAAAAATAGATTTTTATCGAAATGAACTAGTTTTGAACTAGAATTATAATTCTATTTATTTTTAAATAAATAAATTGAATTTGAAATGGTTTTGAAAATAACCAAAATTTCCAATGATTGCATTGGAGTGGATTTGAATCGAAATTGTCTTCGGAATATTTCGATGTTGGAATTCGTGATATTACAGGTGTTGTTATGGAAATTTGAAAGATATATATGTATATCGTTATTTCCAATACGACATTTGTTAATCGTAGAATTTGATATTGAATATAGGCCGATATAGTTTCTATTCAGAGCCTTGTATTGAATATCGAATGTGATTTGGGTTTGTCGTGAATGGTGTCTTCACTAACACTGTTCTTGAACCCAGTTGAGAAAAGATTAAATCTTTTTATTTAGATTTAATGAAGTGTACCAATTAAATGATATTTAATTGGAATTGAATTGATATTGATTTTTGGGTTTATCGTGAACAGTGTTTTAAATAACACTTGTTCTTTAACCCGATAATTAATGGGATGTGACTTTGGGTTTATCGTGAACCGTGTTTTAAATGACACTGATTCTTTAACCCAGTCACAGATTAAAACTAAGTGGAGTTTTAATGAATCTTTAATTAGATTGAAAAGATCGAGAATGGAGTATCACCAGTTTTGCTCCAGGCGATAGTTAAATCTTTAATTAGATTTGAATGTGAAATTTAGAAACTAACTGGCGGTTAGCCAAGCAGAATGGTTTTCTGGATATTGATCTGATGTTGGTTTCGGCCTTCGGGGTTAATATTTGGGGAATTATTCTCTTGATTAATTTACGGTTAGTGACTAATGAATTGGAATGAGGCGTATGTTGTGTTTGTGTAACACTTTTATAATATATACGCGAGTTATTCGGAAAGACCGGGTTTATCCCATTCTGAATAACTGATACGACGATAAGTCGAAGATGAAGACGATGGTCGAAGACCGGAAGTCTTCACGTCGTTTGGGTGATAACTGATGATCTTGATTGGGCTGTACACCCAAGAAGATGGAAACAGTTAGTGATCGTCCAGACGTACTTGGAGATCGATGGATATGCGGGGTACTAGGTGCCTCCGGTTTCGTTCAGACCCAGAACGGACTTGTAAATGGACTGTGTGTCTGACATCGGATTTCATTCTGTGTGACTGATATCGGTTGCATAGGATGGCTTGCCTGTGTGGCATGCTAAGATGCAAATGATCGAGGCTTCTGTTGAAAAGCAAAGTCTTGTGGTGATGATCAAAGCACGGCCTTTGTGGCGTAGCTTTGTGTAACGTTTACCTCGCGTGTTTCACACCCGGTATGAACCAAAAACGGGAGACGGACCTCAGGGAGGGCATGCGTTTCTTTCTAGCTAGAAGTGGCGTCAGTGGTTTTACACGCCCTGACGAGTTTGACTTATGTGGTTGTTGCTGTTGCGAGGCGCCTCGGTTATATCGGTTTCGGCCGAATGCATTCTGGTCGGCTGACGGACCAGACTTACACCCCATAGGGTGGGGAGACGTATTGTTCAGGCATAATAATCCACTCCGTGTGGACCGGCCCTGACGATCCAAGGCTTGCCTGCGCGCTTGCCTGAGACATGGGCTAGATTGTCTCGAATCGGTTGAGGACTATCTTTTGCCTCGGTTCATAGATGGAAACCCAATTTCCAAATACGAGACTTTGCGGTTTTGATTGTATATCCTATATATGGCGACATAGTGGGATGGGGCGCTCATGCCGCCTATGATTGATACTTATGATTTGAAGTGTTTTATATACTATGCACTTATAATAGTATCAAATGATTTGTTTTAAACGTATCAAGCATTCTTTGGCTGTTATAAGGGAAAACCCTATCCTCGACTGCGTTGCATTGTGTGATGGGACCTGGGTCTTATAACAGCTTCATTTTTCTTTATTTAGCATTGCGCTGTTGGTTTTATGCACTGGTATTCTTGGGAGGAAACCCGTTCCGTGTTATACGGCGTGGTCCCTTGATTTACCTAATGATTTGAAATAAAGATTAATAACTGTTTTAGTTCTCACACCAGTCACATGACTGACCTGGAGTTTATTGTTTTAACCTAAACTCTGGGTGCCCCTATTTTCGACACGGGCAGCTAGTAGTTTTGGTTTTGCAGATTTATATTCACAGGATCCTGGTTTACAGCTGGAACGATATCCGGAAAGCTTTGTATCCGTATATCTCATTCTAGTTGTGTATTGTATTATTTTCCGCTGCTATGTATTTAAATGTAATTTAAATCTCTGATATTTCTGTGTAATATTCATTTATACTCTGTATATTCTTGTAATCTGATGCATTGTTGTAATATACAATGAAACGTTCTTCTGTATGCGTTCTGCTGTGGTTTGTTCTCGAACTATCCGACGCTTTCCTTTACGGGGAGGTTGCGGGTCGTTACACTAGAGAAACCGGTTTTCCCTTTTTGTTTGCTTCGAAATGATATGGTTGCCGATCCCAACCGTGTTGATGATATATTTGATACACTCAAGTTGAATGAGTGGTCGGTTTTGTGTGGCCGGGTTGCAAGATGTTCTTGTTGAACCCAAATGTTTTATCTCTAAAGGACACTGATGGAAGGTGGTCCAATACTAGCCATGTATGCAAATCAAAACTCCAATATGAGCCTTATGGTTTTAGATGTAAACCAACTATGTTGAAAAGTGAGATGCAAGCTTTTCGTCTATATTAGATATTATTATAATATCGTTGGATTTTGATATAAAAAGTGATTTGGTTATCGAAAAGGAAAAACACGTGCCTTGTTTATGTTTGGTCATGCCATATGAGAGTTGCATTTTTTAAAGGATTTCTAAAATTTAAGCAAGTTGTTTGTGATGTGAGTTTTATCACTAAAAGTATTCTAGGCTGCTCCAGGTGATTTTGCTTTCCTCAAAATGTGCTCCACTCGGATCGAGTATATTTTCCAGGTTACATTAGGTTTGGTTGGAGCTTAAGAAGAGGAACCATGAATTGATTGTTTTCAGTTGTGTGTTGTATAAGATGTTCTAGTTGCGTAGTTTTATTGTGTAATCGTGTGTATATATATATATATATATATATATATATATAGACACACTCACAAAATAATTTCTCTTTGTGTAAAGAGTATTGGTATATTATATTTTGTTCATTTCGCTCTGAGATTCTATTCTAATTCTGTAGTGTTGATGTACTTATTCTTCTTCTTCTATTCTAACATTTCTTTCTTTTTCTCACCCTCTAACTTCTTTCCCCTAACTATCTGCTTTCCTGTGCCTTTTGAGTTGACATGTGTAGTTAAATCTCAACTTAAACGATACGAAAAACATTGATCGTTACAAATGTAGTTATTGGAATCTGATTATAATTTATTATTTTATTTAGTTATTTTAAGTAATAATTAATTGGAACTTAATAATCGGTTTAATGAATGATGCTTTTGTTCCAATAACTTAATTTAACTATGAGATTTGATTTGATTGATCTGTTTTTACTAAGTGGCTTTTATAGTGAAATTGAATTGATTTAATGAAATGAATGAAAACACTAATTTAATTGATTAAAGAATAAATTAACTAGTTTATAAAAGGGATTTAATATGTTTAATTAATTAAGTTAATAACAATTTGTATGTGATTTTTATTGATTATAAAAGATCTTAAATATGATTATGTATCTTATTGGATAATTAATGTTGCTTAGCAATTTATAAACAAATTTTGCATCTAGTTTGTGTCCTTTTGAAAATAATAAAAGGGGGTTTTATAAAAAGAGTTTTGTAAATTGTCTTTCAGAACGGTTAATACCTATTTTAAGTATATTAAAGTATTTAAAATTTATTTATTATCCATTCATATAAATCTTATCGTTTAGATATTATAAATAATAGTTTTAAATAAGAATGTCCTTTTTAAATAGAAATAGTTTTGAAATTTATTCTAAGTGTAGGTTGATTGGTTTTTTTCTAAATTGATCTTTTAATTTAACATTGGTTTCAACATTTCTTTTTAACACACTTGGAATAATAATTATCTCTTTAAAACTAATATTTTAAAGAGTATTGTTAAAATTGTTTCTTTTCAAATATCTAAAATGTGAAAACCAAGCACAAGTTCGAGTTTTAAAGAGTATAACAACTTTCCCATAGCTTGGAGTTCGAAAACATTTTCCGGACGATGCTTAGGGGTAACACTACCTCAAATTGTCCGACATAATTTTTAATAAGGGATAATATAAGTTTGGGATCGATAAAGAATAAAAAGAGAATGTGATTTAGTTTCCATATATGATCATTTTGAATATTTCTGATAGTTGATTTAATAACTATTGCTTTAGCTTTCTTGAGTTGTATCGTCAAATCAAAACGATTTGTTTCTCATTGAGCATTGTTATCCTTCGCTGTAAATGACTAAATCTAGAAAGCGAATGGACGTCTAGCTAAGGGGTTGCTCCCATTAGGGTAATTTCACATCTGCTCTAGGGTTGGTTGGGTTGTATGCGTGTAAGGTGTAAAATAATCGGAGACCCGGTAAAGTTGGCATGGTCCGGCTAGTACATTCCCGAGAACAGTGTAGTTCTCAAGTATATTCTAGAGGTATACTATTTGGAAGGTGGGCGCACTCTCCTACTCATTTGTTGAAAAAAAAATCAATGTATTACTTTGATTCCAAATTAATGAGTTTTCCCCATTTTAATTACATTGGGAAGATAAAACCTTTGCAATGTTTAATTACTTGTATCCATGGTGAGATTGGATGTTGTTGTATGCGGCATAGTCTGTAGTAAGTGGTATGGTCCAATTATTTCGGGAAAATTTACATTTCCCTTGATCGATCCAAATTTTTGGATCAGTTTCTTCATTTCCATCGAGTAGTGTCGTGCACTTTTCTCAATGGGGTGTTGTCCTGTTATAACTTTTATGTTGGAAAATTTTACGTATGACGCCCATTCCTTATTGTTTTGGCAATTTGGATTTTTGTTGATACTTTTACATATATGTTATTCTTGTAGGGTAAAAACCAGTTTCGATATTAGCGGCATGGTCTCACAGAATTATTGTATGTTTCCTTTTACTTGAGTTTTCTCGTGTTGGTATTCCAAACTGATCCGTGTATTATTTCATTATAATTCTTGGGTCATACCAAGCTTGTTTTCAGGTTGTCTTCTATTGGATATGGAGCTCATGGAGTAAAGTTGGAAGTTTGCATGTCACATTATTTTATTTTCACTGTATTTTATTTTACCTATCAACATTTGTAAGGTCAGAATTTCATAAATGTCCAACTAGTAGGATTTGTTTATAACATTGGTATACATTGTATCTTGGAGTGACAGTTCAACTGTGATTATTATTGTTATTATATGTTATCGATTCTGCTGTGAGATTTTTATTCTTCTTATTCTTTCTATTTTCTTTTTCTTTTATCCTAACAATCCACGTTTTCGATGATTAAATGTTCCACATTGAACTAGAATGGTCGTATTTGATGTCGATTTTTGAAGGTCGGAAAGGCGGGTTGTAACATTTGGTATCAAAACTAAAGGTTAGGCAAGAACCTTGGTGTTAGCAATTGTGGAATGCATCGTTAAGGAAAATTTACATTAGAGGGTGGGTGAATAGTGTTTTTGAGAATTTAAACAAAATCAATAGCTTATATGATCTAATATATGAATAAACACCACAGAAAAAATCACATACACAGAATTAAACACAAACACAAAAATAAACAGAAATAAAATTCATAAAAGGAAAGAACACACCAGATTTTATATTGGTTCGAAATTGCTCCTACGTCCAGTCCTACGCAACGCTTGGTTGTGCAAGTTTTATTACTATATCAATATCCAATTACAATCCTCCTTGATTTCACGGCTACAAAGGATACCACCGATTCCACACACACACTTGATCAAGTATCCTCCTTGATTTCACGGCTACAATGGATACCACCGATTACCCTTCCTTGATTTCACGGCTACAAGGGATACCACCGATTACCCTTTCTTGATTTCACGGCCATAAGGGATATCACCGATTACAAACACTACCCAAACAATTACAACAACCTTATAACTCTTCAATAGCACTTTGATTCAAGGAGTAATGAGTAGAGAGTGAGAAGAGAAGAAGTTTAATGAAAATAGAATTGAATTCGCTAGAGTATAAGTGTAGAAATCATAAAAATGAGAAGATATAATGGTGTAAAGAAAGGAGATGAAGATGGAGAAGAAGAATTATAAAAAAAATTCAAAATCAACCCCTATTTATAACATTTGAAAGGTTGCAACATTTCTGGAGCATCACAAATAGTGAAAAGACACTTCCTTTCAGTTTTGAAAAAATGACAGTTATATGTCGACGTGTATATAAATGTATGTTGACATATCATGTTTTAAAATTAAATTTTGAGTATTTTCAAGTGTTTTGATATATATATGTATATATAATTTTGGAAATTGTTGAATTAAAACATAGTGTTATAAATGAATATTATAAAGTAGAAAACCATATGAAAACATAAATATAAACTATATAAACATATTTATAAAATTATAGAGTTAAAACTTATAAATGTAAAGTATATAAAAGTATAAATATAAAATTTATAAAACTTGAGTTTGAAATCAAAAGAAAATAAAATAGAGAAGATAGAGATTGAAGATAGAATATGAAAACAGAATTTGAAATCAAAAATTGAAAAACAAAATTTGAATTTGAACCTGGAGTGTTATTTAGAGTCTTACATAATCTAGACTCAATTACTATATTTATCTTGAACTCTTAAACTCTTGAAATCTTGAATACTCATGAGTCTTGAATCATCTTTGAATTCTGAATCTCTACTATCTTTAAACTGTACAGTCTTCAGTAATAATTCTTGCATATAAATCCTACATATGTATATATATATATATTCTAAACAAAAGTGTTAGTATATATTGTATAATCAATTAATATTGAAATAAGGTTGTTGCCATAAAAACTCCATTCTCCAACAATCTCCCCCTTTTTGATGATGACAACCTTAGTTTATAAAATATCATACATGTATATACCTATTGATGATGATCCTTCAAATACTTCTCCGATCTATATGAATCCTATATTTTATAATTTTGCCCCCTTTGGCATTATCAAAAAGAAATTCTAAAAGTACTCTCCCTAAATCGTATAACTATCTAAATAAAACCTATAAGTAACTAAGTAATTTCTAAATCAAAGTAGAATACTCCCCCTAAGTAAAGTATTTCCATTAATAATTCTTATATAATCCCCTTAATTCTTGCCTATATAACAAAGTAATAAAAAACTTATGTTATACAAAACAAGCAATATATTTAACAATTGCTTATACAAATGATATTACATGTACATATTAAATATTGTATTAATGAAAAGGAACGAGAATATACGACAAGGAACCAATCAAAAACCTAAAATATAATTGTCCTTAACTATTAGAGACTTATGAGTAGGGAAATTTGGTCATGGAGGCAAAAATTTCCATTCCTTTCAATCATATTTTCGTTATGATCGTATATGACTTCGCCTACACAAACAACTTGATCCTCTTCATTTGAAACTTCTTGTTGTTCTTCCTCGGGTTCCTCTTCCTCCGTTATCTCTTCTTCCTCTTCTTCTGGTTCCTCTTCCTCTTCCATGGATTCATTATCATCTTCGGTGATAATCGGATTAGCGTGATTATCCGTTATGAACTTAAGAAGACTCCTTATCACTTTCCCTTGCCTATTTTTCTCTTGGCTCACCCTAATTTGAAGGACTTGTAATTCAGCCAACATTTTCATAGCATAGTCCATCTTTTCTTCAATTTAGATGACACGTGATAGCGTAGATTGTTGAAATGGACCTTTGGATGGTCCAGCGGATGAATCAGGATTGATTTGGGTGTTTAAATTGTTGCAGGCCATTGTTTATTTTAGTTTAGAATTTTTACAGAAGTGATAAATGAAAATAAAGAAGAAAAGTCGAAGTAGAGAGTTTAAATAATTAATATAACTTACTTTTTATGAGAATTAATTTTAAAATTTTGGCAGTTATATGTCGACATATACAAAAATGTATGTCGAGATACTTGTCTTTTAAATTTTATTTTTCTGATTTTTTATGTTATATATATATATATATATTACTATATATAATTATTCTGACTCACTTAATGAACATATGCATAATTCTCTTCTAAATTGAATAAATGTTGCTTTGTTTAATGGTTTTGTGAATATATATGCTATTTTTTATTTATTTCTATAAATTTGAGTGAAATTTTCTTTTTACTTACATTATCTATTAGAAAATGATGTCTTATATTGATATGTTTAGTTCTTGAATGATGATTTTGATTTTTAGAAATATTTATAGCACTTGTATTATCGCAGTATATCGGTGATTTTTTTATATTTAATCAAAAATCATTTAGAGTTTTTGCATATCTATTACATATGAACTAGATAAAGCAGCAGAGATATATTCTGCTTCAGTTGTTGACAAAGATACAATATATAGCTTTTTACTGAACCGAGAGACTAGTGAATATTCTAAGAAGTGACATCTTCCACTAATACTTTTACGATCGGGTTTACATCCTGCATAGTCAGCGTCACAGTAAGAAACTAAGTCGAATGAATCATCCTTAGGGTAAAATAATCCAAAGTCTGATATGTGCTTTACATACCTTAGAATACGTTTTACGGCTTTTAAATGTGTTTCCTTAGGTTGCAATTGATATCTTGCACACAGACATACACTATGCATTATATCTGGTCTACTAGCAGTTATATATAATAACAATCCTATCATTCCCCTATATAATTTTTGATCAACGTCTTTAGATGTTTTATCTTTACTTAATGCTATAATAGTTGCCATAGGTGTTGGTCTCCCATTAGTTGTTGTTAGATTATATTTATTAATTATATCTCTTGCGTATTTTTCTTGATTAAAAAATATTCCATTCTTTAATTAACAAATTTTAATCCTAAAAAGAATGTTTGTTCTCCCAATTGACTCATTTCAAATTCTTGGGTGATAATATCTGAAAATTCTTTATTCATCTTATCGTTTGTTGATCCGAAAATTATATCATCAACATATATTTGAACTAATTGTATGTCTTTATTATTCTTCTTAGTAAACAAAGTATTATCTAGTTTTCGTATTTCAAAATTTGATTCTAACAAATAATTTCTTAATCTATCATACCAAGCCCTAGGAGCCAGTTTTAATCCATATAATGCTTTCTTTAACTTATATACGTGATCTGATAATTTCTTGTCTTCAAATAGAGGTTTTTCTCTACATATATGTCTTCTTTAACAAACCCATTCAGAAAAGAACTTTTGACATCCATTTGAAATTATTTTGGCTTGCAAAAGCTAGTAAAATCCTAACAGCTTCTAGTCTTGCTACGGGGGCAGAAGTTTCATCGTAATTTATTCCTTCTTCTTGAGTATAACCTTGTGCTACTAGTCGTGCCTTATTTCTTACGACCTCACTGTGTTGATTCATTTTGTTTTTATAAATCCATTTGGTTCCTATTATAGTCTTATCCTCTAGTCTAGGAACAAGTTCCCATGCATCATTCCTAGTAAACTGATTCAGTTCTTCTTGCATAGCATGTATCCATGAATCATCGAAAGATGCTTCGTTTGGATTCTTATTGAAATGAATGCAGTATTACTCATATTATTTAATTGATTATGGGTTCTAATAACGGATTCAATATCTCCTAAGATATTTTCTACAGGATGGTCTCTAAGTAATCTAATTCGTTCATTTGGTTGATTAATTTCATTTTCACATTCATCTTCATTGTTTTGAGTTATAACTTATAGTTTTCATCGAAAGATACATTTAAGGTTTCTTTTATGGTACTGGTTCGAGTATTGGAAACTCTATATGCTTTACTTCTTTCTGAATATCCAATAAATATTCCTTTAGGATTTTGAGTCGAACTTGTCTAAATTTTCTTTACTATTAATTATAAAACATTTACTTCCAAATATTTTAAAATATGATACTTTTAGTTTCTTATTATACAAAAGTTCATATGGGGTTTTATGAGTTAAAGGTCTAATTGAAATTCTATTTATAATATAACAAGCTGTTGCAACTGCCTCGTCCAAAAATTTCTTGGTAAATTACTACCAGATAACATAGTTTTAGCACACTCTTATATTGTCCTATTTTTACGTTCAACTACTCCATTTTGTTGAGTGGTTCTCGGAATTGAAAACTTATGGGTTATTCCCTTTTTATTACAATATTTTTCAAAATTTTCGTTTTCGAGTTCTCTGCCATGATCACATCATATTGTTTTTATTTTTAATGATAGTAAGATTTGAAGTCTTTTAGAAAAAGTTTTAAATTGATAAAAAGCATCACTTTTATTTTTAAGAAACAAAGTCCAAGTAAATCTAGAAAAATCGTTGGCTATTACGTAAACATACCTATTATGATTTATCAATAGAACTTGATATGGACCAAATAAATTCATGTGAATCAACTCTAATGGTTTTGATGTACTAATTTCCTTTTTTGTTTTAAATGAACTCTCTTTAATTTACCAAATTGACAAGCGTCGCATAAGTTATTAACATTAAATTTCATTTTAGGTAACCCTCTTATTGAATCTAATTTAGAAATCCTAGAGATATGTTTGGAGTTTATATGACGAAATCTCTTATGCCAGATCCAGGGGTCACTTGTAATGGCCATTAGACATAGGTTATCGTTGGAGATTTTCATACTCAATATATAGATATTTTTCTTTCTACCTCCTTCGAATATTACTTTTGAATTCCTATCTTCTATAAAACATTTATCCTTTTCAAAGTTCCTAACTAATAAAACATCAGAAATAGTAGGAATTTCAGAATTACCTACATTGCCAATTCCAATAATGTATCCTTTAGAGTTATCTTCGAAGTTCACCATTCCACCATCTTCATATTTCATATTAGTGAGTAATTCGGGATTTCCCGTCATATGTCTCGAACAGCCACTATCCAATATCCATTTATCCTTTTTCATTTCCACCAATAGCTTTCAATAATTTGAAATCTCAACGGCCATGTAACACACCGGTTCGGAATTTGAATTTCCAATGGCCACATTTTCAGAATTTGAAAAGCCACCATTTTAGAATTTGAACTGCCAACAACCACTTCACTCATCTTTTCAACTTTTGAAGTTTCAAAAGCCAAAAAACACATCTTTTCCTGGATTGAACAATACTTCAGTAGATTACATGACTTTTCAACATCATTATATGCAGACTCTTTCAACATTGGTACAATGCATGAATTGATGCTAGTGTTAACAAATATTCCAAAATTTTCCACTTAAAAATTTTCAAAAATCAGATTATGAACTTTTTGAAAGATCTTGCTCTGATACCAAATGTTAGGGATTGCAGAATAGATCGTTAAGGCAAAACTAACACTAGAGAGGGGGAGGTAAATAGTGTTTTTGAGAATTTAAACAAAATTTTAAAACTTAAATGATCTATCATATGAATCAAACATAATAGAAACAATCATAGACACATAATCAAACACAAACAAAAAAAGCAACAACAAAATGCAGAAAAGGAAAGAACACACCGGATTTTATATTGGTTCTGAATTGCGCCTACGTCCAGTCCCACGCAACGTTGGATTGTACAGAGTTTTATTACTATATCAATATCCAATTATAGTCCTTCTTGATTTCACGGCTGCAAGGGATACCACCAATTCCACACACACACTTGATCAAGTATATCTGTAACAACCTGGAATTTCATAACCAATTTTAAAATTTTATTTTAGCTATTTTAATGGATTTTGAATATTTAAAATGATTTATTTTAAGTAATAACGACTAAAAATTTATTTTAATCGAAGTTAGAACGTGTAAATTTATTTTAATAATAATATGAGCTTAAAATGGCGTGGTAGTTTGAAAATTCAATTTTAAACTTTAAATTAATGTATAGAATTCAAAATAAATCGGATTTCAGTAAAACCAAAATCATTTGAATCAGTATAATTATATCTTTCTAACGAATGTAAAAAATCAAGATTTCGTAATATAAATTAAAAGTTATGTCTAGTTTAAAATTTAAAATAGTCGCTATGGAATTTATACATATATTAATATATATATATATATAGCCCTTAAAAATAGCCATTTTGCGAACGACCTCCGTTTTCGACGAAATCACGTTTGTTGAATTCGGAATGTCAAATTATTGCCAAGTTTAAAAATTCATAATTTTTGGAATTAATATGCGAGAACAGTGAATTTAAAATGTTTGGTAATTTTAGTTTGAATTAAATCGACTAGAAAATGGCCATTTTTCAAACGGCCTTCAAATTCGACGAAATTAGTTTTGTTAGGACCGTATCGTCAAAACATAGCTAGATTTATTTTTCTGGAATTTTTGGGAGTCAGTATGTGGCCCCGGTAAATTAAAATGTACGTTTAAATTCAATATATATTGATTTATATTTTAATTTAAAGAAAAACTGATCAAATTAGTCGAATTGGCTTACAAAACATATCCGTTGTGTTCGGAATGGGGGTATTTAGCTAAGGGAGACAGTCGTTGGGTTTGATTTGAAGTTCGTATCGATAAACAGGTATTTTTGAAAATTAAACAAATTAAATAATATATATGGGCCAATCAAATAATTAGAAACCCTAATTTATTTATTTACAAACCCAGCCGCCGTCGTATGCGATTAAAAGGCGATAATTTTTCGAACTAGTTCCCCTCTCGATCTTCAAATCCATGCTATAGTTGAAGAACATCATATGATCTCTAAATCCAACGGCTGAGATCAGTTAAAACTTTGTAAATCGTGCGAATCGAGATCAAGAACCTACGTCGTTTCGAGGCATTTTCAGGCCATTGCTAGCGATCGAGTTCGCCATTGTGGGTACTGGCGAGAAGCTCTCGCGGTGGCGCTGCCTGTGGAAGGTTCCAATCGACGCGAAGCTTCATGGTTTTGGTTTAAAACCGAGACCTAGTTTTGAATGACTGTGTTTAAACGTCGGCCGAGGTTTTTAAGGAAGAAAGGTTTATTTTGTTTATTTTACTTTGTTAATCAATTCAAAAATGTCATTAACCTTTATAATAGCATACCTTTCTCATAAGAAGTCCAAATCGCATGAAATAGGATCCGTTGCGATCATGGGGACGAGAGCTTCACAACAAGACTAACTTGGTAAAATTTGGAGCTTGTTAGAATTTATGGTAGATTTAAATCCAAACCGTCCAATAAAGAATGACGGAGTGGAAACCGACTGTGAGAACTCTCTCACTCAAATTATTTAATAGTTATTATATAATAGGTTGCAGACGGGGCTTAGTAGTTCCTGACACTATTTTTTGTACAAATCATGGTTGATTTTTTGTTTGGATTGTGATTGGGATTGTCATTGATTGATATTGTTGTATATATAAAATTATTTATATAAAATGTATATAAAAAGGAAAGGAAATAAAATAAATATTCATTTACAAATTGGATGGCTTCTTTATGTACACCTATTTAACTGACATTGATTCGGATGACAATATTTTACACATCTCCCAACTGCGCATGTAATAAACAGTATTTGTTGGTTGAAACCCTACATGGGTATTAGGATGATATTTGACATACACTGATCCCAATAATTAGTGGTATGTCAATCGATGGGTTGACAGACTGTATAAGCGTTATTTATTTATTTTCATGCTTATACAGTTGTAAAATGCACTCTGGATGTTGTATGAATTTTTAATGATTGTTTAACATTATTGTTATATACATGCGATGCATGTAATCCATATAACCGAAATTATATGATAATTGATTGAGTCTGATTCCAGTTCAGAATTAATGAATATTTTAAAATAATATTCAGTGAATAATCAAAATGTGATTTTGATGACCGATTTTGGATAGACACGAAAATATTAAAATGTGAAGTCGTGTTAAGTAGTTAAACTCCATTTTAACACGAATGGGATTTCTGTCGAATTTATAAATATTATAATGAATATCTAAAAGTGATTTCAAAATCTGATATTTTGAAAATATTATCATTTTAATATTATAATGATATAGGATATTCAATTTTGATTTAAAATTGCAATAGAAGTGGAAATAATTTTAAAATGAATTTATAAATATTTTATAAATACGTTTTGAATGGAAATCGACGAAATATATATTATATATATAATGGCATGAATAGAACGTGCCATGCAGCGATCGTTCACGAATTTCGACCATTAACTTCAAATTGATGTAACGGGAGATCCGACGTCGGATTCTCCTAAACCGGAACCATTGGGTTCATATCGAAAAGAGCTTTCCAATGAGTCTAAGAGATTTGAAATCCAATGGTTGGATTTGGAATTATGTCCAAATCAATTTCAGAAAAGATCGTTATGAATGCAGTTTGGTGGCCGGTATTGGAAATTGACTGTAAAGGCCTTAATAAAATTATTAAAAATATGGAAAAATTATGTAAATTCATAATAAGGATTTTGGAAAGATTTTGGATGAAAAATTCCATATTTGAAAATATAAAAATATATTTTTATCGAAAAGAACTAGTTGATAACTAGAATTATAATCCAATTATTTTTAGAAATAAATAAATTGGAATTGAAAATGGTTTTAAATTAACTAGAATTTTCCAACGAATTAATTGGAATGGAAATAATCTTCAGAATATTTCGATATTGGATTCCGTGATTATATAGATATTGTTGTGGGAATTTGGAAGATACAGATATCGTTGTTCCCATTACGATATCCGTTAGTATCAGAATTTGATATTGAATATAAGCCGATATAATTTCTATTCAGAGCTTTATATTAATATCAAATTGGATTTTCGGTTTATCGTGAACGGTGTCTTAAATAACATTGTTCTTAAACCTAGATGAGAAAAGAATAAATCTTTAAATTAAGATTTAGTGACGTTTTACAATTAATTAATATTTTATTGGAATTGAATAAAAGAATCCGATTTTTGGGTTTATCGTGAATGGTATTTTAAATAACATTTGTTCTTTAACCCAATTAACAGTGAAGAATATGATTTGGAATTTATAATCTTTTAATTAAGATTAATGGAATTTTCTAAAGTAAAGATTTCCAATTTAATATATTAAATTGGAATTGAATGGAATTCGATTTGGTAATAATTGAGATGAGCTTTTGTAAAGGAAGACTGTTACTATATATGGAATTTAAAAGGCTTTGCCGTTATTCCATTTATAGTATTGATTTGATACGGGAATTTATATCGACTATATACTGTAATGATTTCCGTGAAGATTCCATTTTGATGGAAGATGATTTTTGGGTTTATCGTGAATGGTGTTTTAAATGACATTGGTCCTTTAACCTAGTAAAGACAAGATTAAATTTCAATAATCATTAGATAATGATTTTTGAAGATTAAAACTGAGACGGAGTTTTAATAAATCTTTACTTAGATTGAAATGTTAATGTGGTAATTAAATTTGCCAAATTTGGGAAGTGCGAGAATGAAGTATCACCAGTTTTACTTCATGCAATAGTTAAATCTTTAATTAGATTTGAACGTGAAAAGGTAATTGAATTCACCAATAACACAGTGGTGTAAGATATGGAATACTAATAGTTTTTCTCCATGGGATGGGATAATAAAATGAATGATTACTTCGGTAAGGCGTTAATCCTGACTAGTTTGATAAACCTTAATTTGGTTTCAACGTTGAAAAGATACTATAAAATCTTTTGAAATGATTTCCAAAGAAATGGATTAAACGGTGTGTTTAAAAGTGATAATCTTTGATAGGATTAATGAGAACCTTTCCAAAATAAAGAAATACTAATAAAGGAATATTCTAGATTGGAATGAGGTGTATGATGTGTTGTGATAGCACTTGATTATAAGATACGCGAGTTATTAAGAAAGACCAGGTTTAACCCATTCTGAATAATTGATACGACGACTAACAGTCAAAGAGATTGAAGTCGGTGTAGGATCGACGATCTTCACATCAAATAGATGGGTTGCTACGGATGCCCATGATTGGAGCAGCTACCTTGAAGGTGCTACAGTGGTGGCCGTTCGGACGTATTTGTTGATTGTTCGGATATTCGAGGGCCTCTCTTCTATATTGAACATATGGGACGAGGAATAAGGTTCTTCCAGTTTCGTTCAGACCCAAAACAGACTTGCAAATGGATGGAGTGTCTGACATTGTATTCCTTTATGCGGTATTCGTTGATCCCTGCTATATATATATATATATATATATTTGATGGCGGAGAATTTATTCTCTTGCTTAACACCCTTCTCTGAGACATACGAGCTTAGAGGTTATATATTAGTAGAAATCAATGGTATGACGTGGATTAATAGTGTGGCATGCTGAGTTGCAGTGATCCAAGTTTTTGTTGAAAAGCAGAGTTTGGTGGATGATGATCAAAGTTAGCTTTAATTAGCATAGCTTTGTGTAGCGTTAATTCACGAGCCTCACACATCGTGATGGTGAGCTGATGGTTAGATCTGTATACTTTCAAGATGAGGATGGATTCGGTCGACTGAGATAGGTTGGGTGTAGTCACTCCACATCTGGTAGTGTAAGATCCGGATTTTTAGCCGTTAAATTCTGAATATTTAAATTTGTTTTAAATATTTTATTTGAATTATATATAGGAATTTATTTATTAAAAGGAAGTTTTAAACATGTAATTTATAATATAATTAAAACGAGTTCAAAATGGCGCGGTAGTTTTGAAAATTCGATTTCAAATTTCAAATTTCAAATGAATGTACATGATTCAAAATAAATTGGATTTTAGCGAAACAAGAAATATTTGAATCTGTTTGTAAATATCTTTCCAAAGAATGTGAAAAATAAATATTTCATAGTGGGAATAAAAATTTATGTCCAAATCAAATTTTCAGAAAGTCGCTATGGAATCACATATAGACCATAACAGTTTATTTAATATATTTAAATATCGGTCTTGAATTTGGATAAGGTTCTTTTGAGGCGTAGTTATAATTTAATTTTTAGAATTTTACTGTAATTTTTAATTAATTAAATACAAAACTTTTTATTTGGAGTATTTTGCACCCTGTATCAATATTTTGGATTTTCAAATATAAGTTAAACTACCGATATTATTATATTTTTAGGATCATAGCACATTGCCCTCACAACAATATTTTTATTTCTGTCTATAGCAGTCTGTAAAGGAATTAAAACACAGACTATACATTTAAATTATACAGATGCATACGCTGGAACCTTGTATAAAATGTAATACCATTACACATGAATTTTATATTTAATAAACCGCATCCAAGTCTGAACTCCAAACAGACACCCACATGCTAGCTAATTAGACTACGATCTACCCTTTCTTATTGAGCCTACGGCATTAATTTAAATTGCACCCTATTTCTACCTAATGTTAGCACACGTTGCATACCCTTTACACCAGTATTTTTCCATCATTCTAGCCACATATTTAGGACCAATTTTCATAACTAAGATGAAAATTGGTTATAACAACAATTAAAACAAGTCTATTCACTTTCCTTGGTCGCAAATCCATCTCTTACGTGCCGACCAAGTTGTATTAGAATTCGCACCCAGGTAGCTACCCTATTATATTCTGCAAACCTATACCTAATTCCGTGATGACCACGCCTTCTTTCTTATAAATTAAACTGCCTTTCTTCATTCATTCGTTTTTGACCGATCCTTCTTCTTCAATAGCGAAACCACCAAAAATCCTTCAAACGAAATATATCAGTTCAAATAAATTACTAAATAGTTCAAAGCATATACCCTTGAGTGTCTCGTGAGGTCAGATCCACTAGATCCGTACGAGACTAAGCTTCGACAACATGGCAATTTCATCCCGTTCGACTGGAACTTCTGTGCTGCGATTTTTGGGGCAGCAGCGCTTCGGTTTGAGGCCAGACAGAGGGAGATGGGGTGAGGCATAGGGGTCAACGTGCTTTCGGAGGAGTGACACTTTGTTTTACAAAGTCTGGTAGCCGATGAGCATAAATAGGGGGAGATGGAAAGCATCGCGACTGGAGACTTACTCGGGCTCGTCGAGGTGTCATTTGAGAAGTCGTTGAGTAAGTTGTGGGGGAGTGAAGACTGGTAATCGAGTGGATTGGTGTAATCAGTTTGGGTAATCATTGATGGTAGATGAGAAAGTGGGGTTCAAGGTTATGCGGCTTTGGGGAAGGCTACAAGGAGTTATCATGGTGATGCTGTGCGGTTCTACTATTCATGAATTGGGATGCAGGGGATCGTGTATTTTACACCTGGGAAGAAGTAATGGTATAAACGAAGGGTGCGCACTTGTTTTCAATTTCAGGCAATGTGAACAGAAATAATTCAGTTTGCTGAGAAGTTGTTTTAACAGTACCGTGATTATGGCTGTGAAACCATGGCTTAATGGTACGTATTTAGTTAAGAACAAACAAGAAGTTTTGCAAGATAGTTGCATAGTTTAGTTTAAAAAAAATACTTTAACGATAAGAGCATCTTTATTTGGAACCCGTTTGACCCGTGGTTTCGACGTTGTAACCATGATAAGGAGTAAATCATGTTAGTAATATTGTTTCACCCTTGATTAAACGTAGGATATGTATAAATTATTAGGGAATGGATTAGATTACGATTTACGTAATTAAATAACTATATTTTATAGTAACACTAGTTAGAAAAATCAAAACATCGTTTTGCTGCTGAATTGAACATTTGTTTGTGTGTCAGTTAAGTAAATTTTGTTCGTACGATATCAGATACGACGAAATAAGAGATGTGGAAATCATCTCGACAAATACTAGCCTATGAAGCTGATGCGAATGATTTCGTGTTAGTTGGAATTCCAGACAAAGCGAAGTACCGGATTGAACTATCGGAAATAAATCGTTATTCAACGATGAGTAACCAAGGTGAGTAAACTCACTAACTCTGCCTCGTTTATATTTTTATATAAACGAGTTTTTAAATTTATTTATATTGTGTGATGGTTTATTGGTTAAAATGGTTGATAAGATTGGTTGAAATAGTTGATATAGATATATCGTTGATCGATTATCAGTTCTGTTTACTATGATATCTCATATTGATGTGATTAACATCTGTGGATGCAGGGAAACAGGTTGGAGGAGCCCAACTGGGTTCCTCAACATTTATATATTATTGTTTTCATATATTTGCGTTATATAATGTGATATGTATTCTATGATTGATTTTGTTGTCACTGGCCCTATAAATTTTAGTATTTAAATACTATAAAATATTTTCAAATATGAGAAAAGGAGTTTGGGATTTAAAAAGAAAATTTATTCCCAAAATTAGAAATTTACTTTCAAATTGAAAGTAGAAATACATTTAAATGAATAAAACATGAAGTTGTTTATAAATGAGTTTGTAACTTAAGCGAATTATTTATCATTGGATAAATTAAAAGATAAATTCAAATTTGAATTATATGGAAAGTGGAAATCGGTTTTTAAATAAATATTGGAAATGAGATTTAAACTTAGTAGATTATAAAGGAAATTAATTCCAAAATAGAAATTAGATTTCAAATGGAACGGAAGTAGAAACTTGTTTAAGTGAATCAAAACAAGAAGTTGTTTATAACGATGTTTATAAATTAAATAAAATATATATCATAGAATAAAGTGAAATATAAATTCAAGTTGAATTTATTTAAGCAAAGTAGTAATTGGTGTTGATACACGATATTTGAAGTGGAATTTGAATGCAATAGTGTTAAAAGAGATTTGAGTGGAAAGATTTGGTTTCGAAAGAAACGATGGGTTATATTCCAGAGATTTGAAAATAAAAATTAACTGAGATATATCTGATAAAATTTTAAATAAGAATTCAGCGATGTCGAATTTTACAAATGATTTATGTTTCGGAAGAATATTTAAATTTTATTTAACATGAACTTTTGAATTAATTTAAATACGTTAAAAGGTCCATATTCAATTAATTCTATAGTTTGCAATTATATATCTAAAAAGGGATTTACAGAAATCAAATTGAGTTAATTTCAGAAGTTAAAGAACATATAGATTGTAAATACATTTAAATGAGAACTTGAATTGTTTAAAATAAACAGAGTTTATAAATGAACAACGGAGGCGTGTGCATCACACACGGTACTTTATTTAAAACAGCGATTATAGCGCTGTTGTTATGATATTTGTTTTGTAAATCTAAACAGCGATTATAGCGCTGTTGTTATAATATATGTTTTTGTAAATCTAAACGGCGATTATAATGCTACTGTTATCACAGATATTTTTAACAACGATTTTAATGTTGCTATTATAATAAAAGCTAAACAGTGATTGTAACGCTGTCATTTAAAGAAATGTTTTATAAATCAAATATTTGGAAACAACGATTATAACGCTACCATTATAATCAATATTTTCTGTCAAAGAAGTGTGTTCTTAGATTGAATCCAAAAGTCGCGTAAGCGATGAAGCTATGAGTTTTGACTATTTCGAAGTTAAGAATGTTGTTCAATTAAGTCTGAGAGGCAATTATACCCCCAAGTTGATTGACTTCATGATTGATGGAGAAATGGTTAATGTTCGATAGTGAAGATTGGTTAACATGCTGGTTTGTTAATAATTGGTTAATGTTTAAGTTATAATAACGATGTTTATAACATCGCGTTAATTTAAAAGAATTTGAAATGTTATTCCCAATAAAATGAGAGATATTTTCTACGTATAGAAAATGAAATGAATTGGTCAATGAAGAATTAAGAAGAAAATTTGGAAATATTTTCCAATATTAATGCGGCATATTTTCTGTATATAGAAAATAAGGATTCGCTAATATATATATAGAAATGTTTTCTAAATGGGGAAAAGAGATATTTTCTCGAATAAAGAAATTACTTATTGGAAATGTTTTTCAAAGAATTAAGAGGGAAATCGAGCTTCAAAAGGATACGAAAGATAGGGAAACAGGAATTTGAAATAATAATATAATCAGGAATTGATTTAAAGGGGCCCAGTGTTGTTTGATGCTTGATCGGTAGAATTTCCAATTGGAAATAGGACCGTTGACTGTATGGATGTTTCTTTGATAGCTAAATCACCGACTATCAAAGTTTTGATTTATTTTATACCTCCGTTGTCAATATGTAGAGACCGGGATTAGATTTAATATCTGAAAACCACTCCATATTGGCATAAGCGTTACGAATCAACTTATGTTGAAGGGATTATGAAGACGGAGAAAAATGCAAGGGCTGTTATGTTAATTCAAACCTCAAGCCTCACAACCGGGAATTGACAAAAATCGGGCAGGCAGCACGGCTATGTGGGTCGCTCCCATTATGATGTATAATCACCTATCTAGAGAAATTCCGTTTACTTCTTTAGTCTATCGATGTTGTCCCTTTCGGGAAACGGTTGCTGATCCTAACCGTTGGTGATATACATCTGATACACTCAAGCGAAATGAGTGGTCAGTCATGTGAGGGACGGGTTGCAAGACGTTCTTGTTGAACCCAGTGTATTCGCCTCTAGAGATACACTATCGGAAGGTGGTCCCATACCTTGTCACGTTTGAAATCCAATCTCCAATAAGCGCCCCGTGGTTTTCGATTTTATATTATATATGGAGCGTGAGATGCAAGCATTCCGCTAGATTCTATTTATTTGATGTAGACATTATTATAATATCACTGGATTTGATATCAAAAATATTTTTGGTTATCGTAAGGTAAAACCATCCGTGTTTATGTGTGGATCGGTCTTACGATTATCATTTCTTTCGAAAGGATTTTTAAAAGTTAAATCAATGGTTGGAGTTTACTCACACCAGTCCCATGACTGACCCAGAGTTTATTTTGTTTGTTTTCCCTAAACTCTTGGGTGCCCAAATTTGTACGGGCAGTTAAGTAGTCGGGATTTTACAGATTCACTTGGAAGAGTTGGAAGAAGGAGGCTTCACCAGTCATCTAGAGACTATCATATTTTCCGCTGTGTCTAGTGTTGTATCTGAAAATAGGTGTTTATAACTGTTCCAGAGATAACCGTTGTGCTCTGATAATGGTATGTATATACAGTTACTGATTTGTATTTCAAAATTTATGTTATTTAATATATTTTATTCGTTCCGCTGTGAGTTTGTGATCTTCGCTTTCTTTTGTTCTAATATTTCTTTCTTTCTATTTCTCATCCTCTAACTTCTTTCTAATAATGATTCGTATTTCTGTGTCATTGGGTTGGACGTGTGGTATTATTAGTCAACTCAAAGGGTACGGAAATTCGGGCCATTACAGGTAGGGATATGGCACACTCCCCGATTCCATAAGGATAGAGTATATGGCGTTTTCTCATGCATGGGACGTAATCCATTGAGATACTCGATATCCTGTATATAGTGCAGATGTGCATTACGGCGTTTTCTCATGCACGAGACGTAAGTCATTGAGTATTGCACTACGTGACAGATCTTTCGGATCAGTAGCCATGATGATGGGAATCCAAACTTCCAATATGACATTTTACAGTTTAGTTGCATACTACTATGGCATAGTGGTATGGGACATTCATCTCGTGTATGATTGATACATTTATATTTGAAGTTGATTTCTTCACTTGTAGTAATAATAAAACATAAATTTCGTGTAACAATCATATTTGGCTATTATAAGGTAATACTCTATCCTCCGGCTTGCATTGCATTGTGTGATGGGACATGAGTGTTATAATAGCATCATTGTTCTTTTATTTAGCATTGCGCTATTGGTTTTATGCACTGGTATTCTTGGGGGTAAACCCGTTCCGCATTAACACCATGGTCCCTTGATTAACCCAACTTTAAAATAAAGATTTAATAATTGTTTTAGTTTTCACACCAGCCCCATGACTGACTCGGAGTTTATTTTTCTACCTAAACTCTGGGTGCCCATATTTTCCACACGAACAGCTAGTAGTTTTGATTTTTGCAGATATTTCTTTTCCCAGGATCCTGGATTACAGCTAAAGCTATATTCGGAAAGCTTTGTATCCATGTATTTCGTTCAGTTGTGTTAGTCATTGTATTTATACATTTAAATTTCTGCTGCTTTGTATTTTAAATCTTTTATATTTTTATGTTGTATAATTATTCATACTCTGATATCTTGTACTCTGATGTAAATTGTTGTAATAGCAATGAAATGTTCTATTTTTTGTGTTCTGATACGTCGTGTTCTCAATTCAATCTGAGCTTTCCCATAAGGGTGAGTTTGGGTCATCTCAATATCCTCCTTGATTTCACAGCTACAAGGGACACCCCTGATTACCCTTCCTTGATTTCACGACTATACGGGATACCACCAATTACCCTTCCTTGATTTCACGGCTACAAGGGATACCACCAATTACAAACACTACCCAAACAATTACAATAGCCCTAACTCTTCAATCGCACTTTGATTCAGAGAGTAATGAGTAAAGAGTGAGAAGAAAAGAAGTTTAATGAAAATAAAATTGAATTCGACAATGTATAAGTGTAGAAATCATAAAAATGAGAAGATATAATGGTATAAATAAAGGGGACGAAGATAGAGAAGAAGAATTATAAAAACAAAATTTGAAACTAGCCCCTATTTATAACATTTGAAAGGTTGCAACGTTTCTGGAGCGTCACAAATAGTGAAAAGACACTTCCTTTCAATTTTGAAAAATGACATTTATATGTCGACATGTATATAAATGTATGTCGAAATATCATGTTTTAAAATTGAATTTTAAGCATTTTCAAGTGTTTTGATATATACATAATTCTCCATATTCTTAAATTAAAACATAGTGTTATAAATGAATATTATAAAGTAGAAATCATATGAAAACATAAATATAAACTATATAAACATAATTATAAAATTATAGAGTTAAAACTATATAAATATAAAATATATAAAAGTATAAATACAAAATTTATAAAACTTGAGTTTAAAATCAAAATAAAATAAAATAGAGAAGATAGAGATTGAAGGTAGAACATGAAAACAGAATTTGAAATCAGAAATTAAAGAACAGAATTTGAACATAGAGTGCTATTCAAAGTCTTACATAATCTAGACTCTATTACAATATTTGCCTTGAACTCTTGAAATCTTTAATACTCATGAGTCTTGAATCATATCCGAATTCTGAATCTCTACTATCTTTAAACTGTACTGTCTTCAATAACAATTCCTGTATATAAATCATGCTTATGTGTGTGTGTATATATATATATATGTATTCCAGACAAGTGTTAGTATATATTTTATAATAAATTAATATTAAAATAAGGTTGTTGTCATCAAAACTCCATTCTCCAACACTTGGCTATGGTGGTTTAACTCATTAAGATTGGGTAAGCAAAACCCTGAAATGAGTCTGAGTGTGTGTGTGTGTGTACACACACAAGAGCGTATTTGTTAGTGTTATAAAAATATATTATGTTAATTAGTTTATTCAGTTGTTTATGAATTTTGGTCGAGACGTGGGATGCCACAGGATCGATAGGGATTTCTAAACATTCAAACAAGGAAAGTAGACACGTTATTGATTTCTGGAAATTTGTAAATGAAATATTTTACCTAAGATATATTTTGTATGTATAAAGAAAATTAAAATTTCAAAACTGTATAGTTTTAAGTTTAGTTGTTTGTTGATGATAATATTAAAATATTATCATTATTGTTTAATTTTTAATGCTCAAAATAGTTTAGGAGCATTGACTATTGATTGTTGGTTGTTAATTTTTGTTCTATTAATATAAGAACATTTATTAATAGTTTAAGTGTATTGGAATTGAACCTCTTGTGAACTAAGTTTCACGGTTTGACTACAAGGTGTTCGATGTAGATATTAAGTTAAAATCAACATTTAATAGAAGATTATTTAATCTTAATGGCAAATTGAACATTGAAAAAAGAAAATTTCATTGTAATTTAAGTTGAGTATATGTATATTTGCAATTAAGTAAGTATGATGATTAAATATATTTTGAAAATAGTTTTGATTAAAATAATATTGAAATTGTTTAAAATGAGTTTAAAAAGGATTTATTAGAATAGAAATAAAAGTCCTACTTAAAAATATTTCGAAGTTTAGATATTCCAAAATTTTAAGTTCCCTTATAAGAAATTGTTTTGAATTAAAATCCATTTTGTATAATAAGTTCATAATTAAACATTTGAAATTCCTAATTGGTAAAGAAACATTGTTAGCTCGGGTTCAACTGAGTTAAGTAAGTAGGAGAATTTAACAAGCTCGTTTTTAAATCATAAATTGGTATAAACATCTAAGTTTAATAAATCATTTGATTTTATTTGAGCTAATCCCTAGACATCTTTCTTTAGACACTCTTAAGTAAATGTGTTGAGGGTTGGCTCAGTTGGAAAACCTATATTTGTTATGTATCTATTTGAATTTTTGAACGAAATAAAAAAATTGTTAAGTGTGGAAAAATTTGTTGCTATGTATATGCGCTGAAGAAGTAAAAGAGTATTATAAAAAGTAAGTTGAACTAGAGCTATTTGATTTAGATTTTCACTTGATATGATGTTTCATAGGTTTATTTCTAAATGAAAATGAATATTCAACGATTTGGATAGTCGAGATTTTCAAGTTGAATATGGAAACATAGTTTAGTTTATAAGAAATTTTAAGAGAAGATGATTATTATTTATTAATTTAATGAAGTTTGAACTATAAATTAAATTAAATTAAATCAAGCTCGTCGTGTAGCGGTAGTTTATAAATCTCCGATTTGAAGTTCAAACAAATTAATAGGATCTATTATAAGTCAGAATTCTTTGAAATGATAATTTTTTGAATCTGTTGGACTACATTTTCTCTATAAAAGAGAAAAAAACAAGATTTCATCCTGTAGATTTTGAGTTATGTCAGAATGGATTTTTCAGAAAAATCGCGGTTTGGTAGTTTATAAACTAAAATTAATAATTTAATATAATAGTGAAATGATTTGTCACGATTGGTACAGTTCAAAAATCAATCGAATTGAGTAAGTATGATATATGTAGATTGTTTGGTTCCCATGATGTATGGTCTAGATTTGGATATGTTACTTCGTGGTAATTTACACCAATCAGAAAAAGGATTTCCCATTTGATTTCGATAGCAAACTCTAGATTTAGATTCTTGGTACGATACAGATGTTTTTTTTTCAACATATTTGAAGGCTATGTAAGGAAGACAGATGTTCAAATCGAGAAATCCAATCGGAATCCGCACTAGGAAGGTCGAGTGAGCGGTATTAGGTCTGAAGTAAAATCTTTGTGTTCAAGGAAGTTATTAGATCAAATTTAGCGTACGAATGATTTATGTATATCATATGGACTTGAATATAACTGAATTAATAGTTTGTGACTCATCCAAAAATCTGGGTGATATTTATTTGACATTTTAAATAATGTCAAGTGTTTAATTAAGCAGGTTCGGCTAGTACATTTCCGAGAACAGTGTAATTCTCAAGTATATTCTAGAGGTATACTTTTCGGTAAGGTGGACAAAACCTCCTAGTCGTTTGCTGGAAAATTTCGCATTGTATTCCTTTGATTCCGAATTTATGAGTTTTCCCTATTTTAATTGCATCGGGAAGATAAAACTTTCGCGATGCTTAATTACTTGTATCCATGGTGAGATTGGATGTTTATGTAAGTGGCTCAATCCGTAGTAAGCAATGCATTACAATTATTTTGGAAAAATTTACTTTTTCCTTGTTTGTTCCAAATTTTTGGATCAGTTTTTTCGTTTCCATCGAGAAGTGCCATGCTTTCACCTATTATATGTTTTTTGATTCCTTATTGTTCTAGTAATTTTGTTTTGTGTTAATGCTTTTACATATATGTTATTCTTATAGGGTAAAAACTCGTTCCGCGATTAGCGGCGTGGTCTCACAGAATTATTGTATGTTTCCTTTTACTTGAGTTTTCTCGTGTTGGTATTCCAGACTGATTCGTGTATTATTTCATTATAATGCTTGGGTCATACCAAGCTTGTTTTCAGTTTGTCCTTTGTTGGATGTAAAGCTCATGGAGAAGAGTTGGAAGTTTGCTTGTCACATAATTTTATTTCCGCTGTATTTTATTTTACCTATCAGCATTTTAAGGTCAGAATTTTATAACTGCCCAGCTGATAGGATATTTTTTAATTCTGGTATACATTGTATCTTAGACTAACAGTTCATTTGTCATTTTTATTATATTTTGTCGACTCCGCTGTGAGATTCTGCATTTCGCTTGTTCATTCCGTTTTCCTTTTGTTTTACCCTAACACTCTGCGTTTTCGATGACTCAATGTTCGACATTGAATTACAGTGGTTGTATTTGATGTTGATTTTCGAAGGTTGGAAAGGTGGGTCGTTACATTTAGACTGATGGACAGATTAAGAGGGTGAATAGGATTTTGAGGACCTACCGAGGATGTGTATTTTGGACTTTGGAGGGACATGTGAGTATCATTTACCCCTTGCAAAATTCACGTATAATAATAGCTTCTAGACTAGCATTGGCATGACACCCTTCAAGGCCTTGTATGTACGACCCTGCAGATTCCCAGCATGTTAGTGGGATTCGACAGACAGATTTCTCCTTAGACCAGAAATGATTAAAGAGACCTTCGATAAGGTTGATTTGATTAGGAGGATGTAGGCAGCAAAAATAGACAAAAGTCATATGCGTATAAAAGAAGGATCGACCGGAGTTTGCTGTTGGAGATTTGGTTTTCATCAAGGTTTCGCCATTAAGGAACATGTTAAGGTTTGATTCCAAAGGAAAGTTAGCACCGTGATTCGTTGGACCACTCCTGGTCACACAGAGGGTGGGGAAGATGGCGTACAGGGTTCGACTATTGAAGAGGCTATCAGATGTTCACGACATCTTTCATATTTCACACTTACAAAAGTGCTTGCATGACTCAGAAGTAGTGATGGAGCATAGTTCAATGGAGGATGTGGAGCTTTTGCGTGAACCTCTATTCGACGAGTCCTACGCAGATCCTTGATTTTGAGACCAAGAAGCAGAGGAATAAAGAAGTGAGGATTACAAAGGTTTAGTGGGAGACAATGATTGTGAGGCTACTTGGGAACCAAAGGAGAAGATGCATATTTCTTATCCTTATCTTTTGATGGAACGTTCCGATCTTTTTCCATCTTTAATTCTTGAATAGGTTCTACCTTTTAAATTCCTTTAAATTTGATCTTAGAAGAAACCTACTGATGGTAGAATATGGATGAAATGTGTTAATAGAACTTGATGGATGTTGTAACAACCCGGAATTTTGGAGCCAAGTTAAAATTTTTATTTTAGAAATTTTAATGGATTTTGAATATTTAAAATAATTTATTTTAAATAATAACGAATAAAAATTTATTTTAAATAAAGTTAGAACGAATATATTTATTTTAATTTTAAAAGGAGTTTAAAATAGCGCGCCAGTTTGAAAATTTGAATTTGAACTTTGACTGAATGTATAGGATGCAAAATAAGTCGGATTTTAGTGAAACCAAAAATATGAGAATCTGTTTAAAAATACCTTTCCAACAAATCCGAAAAATTGAAATTTCATAGCGGGAATCAAAAGTTATGGCCAGTTAAATATTCAAAATAGTCGCTATGGAATTTATACATATATATTTTAATATAAAATATAGGCATTTTGCTAACGACCTCCTTTTTCGATGAAACCACTTTGGTTGGATTTGGAATGTGAAATTATTGCAGGATTCCAATTTTCATAATTTTTGGAATCGTTATGTGGGCGTGGCAAAAGAAAATATGTTTTGTCAATTTCAATCAATTTGGATCGACCAAAAAATGGCTATTTTTCAAACGGTCTCCAATTCGACGAAATTAAATTTTTTTGGACCGTATCGTTAGAACATAACTAGAAATAATTTTTCTGTAATTTTTAGAATCAGTATGTGGCCCCGGTAAATTCAAATGTACGATCAAATTAAATAATTAAATGATTTATATTTTAAAATAAATGAAAAATGATCAAAACGATGGAATTGTCTTTCGAAACATACTCCATTGTGTTCGGAATGGGGGTATTTAGCTAGGGGCGATAGTCGTTGGGTTCGGACTGGAGTTCGTATCAATAAACAAGAATTATGGGAATTAAATAAATTAAATAATTAAAAAAAATATTTTTCTATATAAATACCCCTCGATATCCATGCAAACCCTAATTCTAAATTACACAGCGCCACCAGTTAAGGGATGAACGACCGAAATCCTCCGTAATTCAATCCTTAATTCCTCTTAACCTAGTTCAAATTAAATCCAGTTTTTAACACAAATCGAGTAGAGAATTTCTTGCTCTTTCATTTAATAAGGAGGAGATCTAATTTTGTGAGGTATACGGTCCGATTTTCAGACTCGAAGCCGCAGCTTTGGGGAGAGGGATTTTGAGGTAGATGGTGCACCGAGTTCGATGAGACCAGCGGCAATGGCGGCGCACGGGAAGGGGCTACGGCCTGGTCACGTTGGATCGCCCTCCGACGAACTAAAGGGGGTGCGGCGCCTAGATGTTTGTAACGAGCCGATGGGGTCGGCTATTTCATGATTTCCAGAAGGATGGAAGAAGGATTAGTGGCCTAATGAATGTAATTAATTTTTTTAATGATTGTAGTTAATTTCAATAATCGTTCAAAGTTTAAAATACAATATCTTTAGCATACGATAACAAAATTCAGAAAACTACAGTCCATTAGAACCGTATTTCCGAGATCTACAAAATGGGGCAGACCAGAACTGAAACGGAGCGATCTAAAATTTTGAAGAATTCAAAACCAAATGTGAGATCTCTATTTTAAATAAACTCTATTATTGATTGTGAGGTGAAATCCATATATATGTTGTCTAAAATCTGAATTGATTGTTTGTGATTGTGTTTAATGGTTGGATTGAATTACATATGTTAGAAAAATGTTCGTGTTTAATAAGAACATGGTTGGACAATAAAATCAACCGATGAATGTGAGATTTCTCGACTTAAAATAAAAATAAATATATATATATGTAGAAATATATATATATATAAATTGATTTTGATTGTTATATTTAATATACATGCTATATAAAACACATATAGGCGTTGTGTAAAATTGAGATTGATTTATTTTGGTTGTGATGAATTGTTACATCAAAATATATGTTATTCGTTAAAATATTGTCTTTACCAATTTAGTTTAGAATAAAATATTCATGTGTTAATTACAATTTTGTTAGTCAAAAATATTCATCCTTAGCATGTTCATAAATGATAAAATAATCACTCATTAATTATATTTTTGTTAGTCAAAATGATCATTGTTTGAAATGAAAACATGTTGATAATAAAAATTACATTTTTATTGTGTATATTAAATATCCACTTGTTGAAATAGAAATGTCATTATATTAAAAATGTCATTATATTAGAAATGTCATTTTTGTTAAATAGAAAGTGTTGAAACAAATTATTCATTTTTGTTAAACAGAAAAGTGTTGAAACAAAATATTCATTTTTGTTAAATAGAGAAGTGTTAAAACGGAAATATCAACTTTGTCGAATTAGATTACTGTTAAGAAAATAAAATATCATTTTTAATTATTTTGTTGAAATAGATTTTCCAACAAAATAAATTATCTTTTTATATTGTCATGTAAATAATTTATCGTTTTATTTTGTCACTAGAATTATAAACATGTTCATATGACAAAGTTGTCTTTTATTTTGTCAATAGAAATGTAGACAATGTTATGACAAGTAACGTTCTTTTTGTTTGACACTAGAAATGTAGACAAGGTTATGAAAATAAAAACCATTATCATATATGAACATTGGAATTATTGAATATAAAAACCACCTTTTTATCTCTCATATATGAACACTGAAATTATTGAAAATAAAATTCCCTTTATTTGTCATATATGAGCGTAGGAATTATGGAAAATTGTTTGACAATAAAAATTTACATTTTTATTGTATATTAGAAATGATTAAAAACATGCATTGTTTTAGATAAAAAAAGTTCAATTGAATATATATGTTTTGTTAGTTAAACATTATCATTCATATGCTTGTTACATAGAAAAATGTTTATTTGAATATATATGTTTTGTTAGTCAAAACATTATCATTCATATATTAGAATCATAGTAAAATGTTCATTTGATTATTTATGTCTTGTTAATTAAAACATTTTCATTTATATGTTAGTGAAATAGAAGAATGTTCATTTATGAAACATACGTTGATTCATTGAAAATAGTGTCACTTAACATTGTTAGCATTACAAAAATGCCATTTAATTAGGACATGTTTGGTGAAATAAAAAATACATTATTTATAATAATGTCATGTGAATTAAAAATGTCATGTTAGAATAAAATTGTCATTTTAGTTAAAAATGTCATTTTATTAGATAATGTCTGTAACACCCCACATTTTTAATGAAATTAAAAATATGGAAATATGTATATATATTATATACATAGATATATTTAAGAGAAAAATTAAATAATGACAATAAAATTGCATGTAACAAGTTCATGCAGTGAAATGAAGGAAAAGGATTAATAAAAGAAACTAAATGCAATATATGAAATGCAAAGAAATGCATGCGAACAATTAAATAGAAATAAAAAGAAAAATTTGAAGAGCTTCAGGAATTTGGTCACGAAATTAACGTCATTGCGTTCGTGGCGATTTTCTAGTCAATTTAGACCTATGGTTTGCAGAAAACCGATTTAGGATGAAAATGATATCTTTAAATTAAATATTGCGACAAAACATGAAAAAGAGGAATGAGAAAAGAATAATGTTTAGCATTGTTCTAAGGTTTGTAGACAAAAGACTTAGTAGCTCATTGGTTAGAACATGTGATTTGTATACAAAAGGTTCTAAGTTCAATCCCCGCCAACGCCATATTTTTGTTTTAGGGAAATGGCTAAAAAGTGCCTTAGTGTGAACACGGTTCAATTTAAAAGCGGTTTAGTGTGACAAGTGTTAATTGGAGGATTGATCGGAAAAATGGTTAAGAAGATATATATATATATATATATATATATATATATATATATATATATATATATATATAACGTTTGGGTGTCAACACCCCTGCGGCTGCACATCATGTTGCACACATGGCACGTTTTTATGGGTTAATGATTGTGTTTTTCGCAACATGGCTATTTTCTATTGGTCGGATGACGTGGACGATTCCTATGGCTCCTGATCTAATCTAAAGGTCCCAATACACCTATAAATAAACACCTAATCTAACCCTAATATCATTGTTTTCATCCATGGCGCCTCCACGCTACTCTAATCTAAATTAAAACAAGCCTTTCTTCTCCATCAAGTCAAATTAGAAGATCAGAATTTCTTCAACAACTTCTTAGCAAATCAAATTCAGAATTCTAGATCCGTTCTTTCTCAAATCTCTAAATCTAGCGCTGTGAGTTTCTAGATTACTTTTAGGTTTAGATAAATAAAAGTATGCTTTGACAGACAACGAATTGGATATGTTGTAAATTATGATTTTGTGTTAACATGAAATTCTATCATGACAAATCTAATTTCTTAGATCTAATATAATTGTGGTGATTCGATTATGATATTTATCTGGATCTTGACTTGTAACCATGTTATGATGGAAGTACATCTATTAGTTTGGATAATTGTGACGTTATTTGGATCTAGACCTTTATGTTAATCTACCTTTTAATCTAAACATGTTGCTATGTCACCCTTACTATGCTAGATCTAGGTAATTGGACACCTAATGTTAAATCTAGATCTATTGTAGACTTGACATGTTACATTTATTTAATTGGACAGTTGGATCTAGTTGTTTATATGAATCTCCTTATTGTGGTAAATCTAGATCTATTGTAAACTTGACATGTTACACTTATTTAATTGGACAGTTGGATCTAGTTGTTTATATGAATCTCCTTACTGTGGTAAATCTAGATCTATTGTAAACTTGACATGTTACATTTATTTAATTGGACAGTTGGATCTAGTTGTTTATATGAATCTCCTTATTGTGGTAAATCTAGATCTATTGTAAACATGACATGTAACATTTATTTAATTGGACAGTTGGATCTGGTTGTTTATATGGATCCCCTTATTGTGATCAATCCAGATCTGTTGTGAACTTTACATAAGAATCCATATTTATGTCACCCTAATCAAGCTAGATCCAAGTAGGAGACATTTAGATCTCATTATGCTTGATTTGATATTTTAGAAATTGCCACAAGTTATCAGTTTTACATATCCACACCGTTATGATAATTACATGTCCTTTCACTTTGTTATCATGTCAGTATGTTATGTCAATATGTGTTGAAATTATCACCTTTATCATATTCCCTTTTCATTGTTATGGGAAGGCTACTTTATATCCTAGATGCCACCAAAATACATGTGAATACGTTAGTTAAGGAAACAGGGGAAAAGGGATTTATAATTGGCATGTAATCTTTATTTTAATTGATATGTAATTCAAATTATCATTAAAATAGGTATTGACACATTTAAAAAGGAAAGGATTAATTTATAAATTAATTAATCAAAAATGTAATGTTTAGTAATTATAATTAGGAATTGTAATTGCACTTATGACATGAGGTTAGGTTACATTAGTGGCGGAAGTCTGCCCAGACCCGACCGGCATATCCAGCAGCCACTAATGTTGAACCTAATGTGAGAGGTCTAAGTACGTAAATACAAATCGGGCTAAGACACGAGGTTAAGCCCAACTTTGGAGTAAGACTGCCCGGAACCGATCGGCATATCCAGCATCCATATGTTGTAGGCCTAATGTGGGAGGTCTAGCCCATTATAAAACATAAATGGACATGGTAATGAATTGGACTACTTGACCAAATCTAATCCATAGGGATTGTGTGAACTTAGACTTAAGTTGAGGTTAAGTAAACTTGGTTAAGCAAAGTGGGAGGGTTAAGTAAATATTGGGTAGGTGGGTAATATTAGTATATATAGGCCCATAAACTTAACCATTAAATAAATATGCTTGAATCAGTGGGAGGGTTATGTACATCTTGGGTTAGTGGGTAATATTTTTATATATAGGCCCACAAACTTAACCATTATAGAGTTATGTAATTAAAGATCACCCTTTAGGGTATACATAACTGGTATATGGCTATATAATTAAAGATCACCCTTTAGGGTATACATAGTCAGTGGAAAGCCTAGTGGGGATACAAGACAAAGGGGATAGCTTGTATCATATTGTGTGGTAGTTATGTAATTAAAGATCACCCATTAGGGTATACATAACTAATATAGGGCTATGTAATTAAAGATCACCCTTTTAGGGTATACATAGTCAGTGGAAAACCTAGTGGGGATACAAGACAAAGGGGAGAGCTTATATCATATTGTGTGGGACTCATTTCAGTCAGTAACCCGTAGTTGGTATCAGAGTAGAGAACTCCATACTAGGCGGAGAAGGGGCATGCTTACTGATTGATTATAAGAGATCCAAAACGTGACGGGTGGTGTAGACGGCGCAAACCGACCGGGGACATGTGCGTGATGGGCCGGTCAGAGGGGGACAAGACGACCATGACACCAGTAGATAGGCCTGTGCACATCTTGGGTTGCCACTTTAGGGAAGTGATACCCCCTATTGTGGGGCTAGCACAGGATATCTACAGAGTAGGGAGCCGATCGATTAGGGTAGTGGTTAGGGTATACTCAGATGTATGCCCTAAGTATGCTAACTTATAGTGGAAGGGATCATCTCATCTTGATTATGCTAGTAATAGTGCATAGTAGTTATTAGTGAAGCATATATATATATATATATATATATATATATATATATATATATATATATATAGACATACACCTTACCTTGTCTTACCTGCCATTTATGTGGTGACCTCTTTTATCCACTTTATATGACTATCATGTTACTTTTATTTATTTACTGGCTAAAAGTAACTAGATTCGCCAAACTTTATGTATGATCCTTTTTGTTTCTCCTTCCTTCTTCCGTTTCTCCCCCTCCCCCCAGTTCTCAAGGGAGGGAATTCTCAGGCTTATTCAGGATTCTGCTATCATCTTACTTGGAGCTTCCAAATTTATGGCTTGAGGTTCTTTCTTTGCTACTATGGCTTATGATTTGGGGATTGTAACACCCCACCTCCGTTAAGGTCACTCACAAAGGGAATGCCTTAACTTTGATGGAGCGTTTTAGTAGATAGAACGGAAATTTACAAGATAGATAAAACAGCGCTTGAAAAATTAATAACTTTTTTACAACAGAAACCGAAATAAGTTTGGTTACATCTTTTCAAATCACAATATCAGAATTCAAGTACAAAATATCGGTCTTGTACAAAAGCCTTCAGAATGCATAGTTTTTAAAGTCATAATCCCCAACATAAACTGCCATGGAAAGATAGAGCCAAGGCCAAGCGATACTTCGAGCAGAGAAAATCTGAATCAAGCTCCTATATCTCCACCCTACAAACCTGGGGGGCGGGGGAACGAAAAAAAGGGGTGAAAACAAGAAAGGTCAGACATAAAGTCTGGCAAGTCCAGTGATTTTTAGCATATGAACAGATAATAATATCATGACATGAAAATAAAGCTGGATAAGAGACAACAGCAACAGGAGTAACTGGTATACTTAAGCTAAACAGAAGAAACAGAATGATATAGCCCAAGTTATGCTTCTTACTTATATTTTACTTCTCTGCACTAATACTAGTATAACAGGATTAGGTGTTACCCTAATGTCTAAACAGAACAGAATAATCTATACGGAAATAGAGTGCCAGTAATGGGCCTTTACCTCCCCAATAGACAGAAGGTACATAAACAGAATAAGAGACGAAAACAGAATAATCCCTACGGAAACAGAATATTAGAATTAGGTGTACACTAGTAAATGGGCCTTTACCACCCCAACAGACGGTACCCGCGCAGAAACAGACAGGTGTTACCACCCAACAGAAACATACGGTACCCCAACGGAAACAGACAAATCTAAGTGTACCCTAAATCTACCCCAAGCGATCGGCTCCCTAATACATAAATACCCTGTGCCAGCCCCATAGAAGGGTGTATCACTCCCTAAAGTGGCAACCTTTGAATACACATACCTATTTACAGATGTCACGGCGTCTTACATCCTCAGAGGCAGACCGGGATCCATGCACGCACATGACCCGGTTGGAACGCACCATCAACACCCCTCGCCATTATCAGAATGAACCGCTTATAATTAGTTCAGTAGGTATGCCCGGACCCTACCTACTGTTGGGTCATAGTTTTGATACCAGAAAGGGTTACTGACTAATATGGGTCCCAAACAACAGATGACACAAGTATTCCCCCCCCCAACCTTATGTCTAAGCATATTTAGTTATGCCTATGACCTCTCACATTAGACTAACAGTTTGCGGTTGCTGGTTAAGCCGGTTGGGTCCGGACAGGCTTCTACCGCAAACGTGAGTTTAACCTCGTGTCTCAGCATTTTTATTATAACCAGTTTATTCCATTACAAATTATACAACTATTAGACTAATTCTGTCAATTTAAAAGATTTGACTTCATTTCAAGTCGCAGCAGATTAACCAAATTAATCATGTTTTACTCAATCTTAGATCGAGCCTACGGATTTTCATACACAAATTACAATAATTCAGCTTTTCAACAGATTTAACAGATTTAGCAGCTCAGGTGGTTCAATAGATTTAGCAGATTAGGCAACTCAACAGATTTAGCAGATTAGGCGGTTCAACATATTTAACAGTTTAGGCAATTCAACAGTTTAAACAGGTAACAGATTTAGCAGATTAGGCAAATTTAACATATTAAGCAGATAACAGTTTTAACCGATTTAAACATTCCTTAAAGTCCTATTCACATATCTTGCCTAATTCATAAAGTAAGCCTAAACTTATATGCCCAAATTATGGTCATAATCCACTATATAACATATGTCCCAAATTCTAGTTAAACTTGCATAGTTCAGAATATTCTCCAAAAACCCTAATCGTGATTCACATATAAATTATACCAAATATAGCCATTGATTATAATGCATGTCACATGTCCAAAAAAAAATCTTACTTAGGTGTATTCACACTTAATAGTCATCAAATCTTGATATAGATTTTTACACCTAAGTAATATGCAAATTAATTCTCCTACTTCCAAATGACAAACTATTAGATTTAATATGCCCAGATCCAGATCTTAAATTATGGAATATGTTCTTTATGTTCTAAGTCACTATAATCCTCTTCTTCCAAGACATAGATCATCTTATGCAATATGTCTCAAATTTATGTCCAGATTTACAACTTGCATTGTGTCCTCAAATTAGTTACAAATTGATTTTGCTCAAATATGCGTCATTCAACATTCTTCCCAAATTTAGTGTTTATGCGTTCATCTCTTATGAGACTTGGCTCAGGCTCGTGGTAGCCTGACTATCAAACAAAAAGAAAGAAAGGAGGAAGAAAGGCAGAACAAACAGAATAATAAAACAGAGGAGCAGATCTGATAAATAGAAAAAGGGCCTAGTCTTAGATTCAGTTTTATAATTATGACAAGATCATGATTAAATTTCATATCGGAAAATAACTGCACTTGCCTTGGTTGGATCATAGAAGAAGAATTGCAGTAGTTCTCTTTTAATCTTATTCAGATTTGGAAGAAGATGCACTAGTTCTAGTTTTGATCCCGGCAGAGTATCGACGCCATTATTTTATTTATTTATTTCTATTATTTCAGAGGCAGCATAAGGAGAGAAGAATGGTGTAAAGAGAATGGGGCTAGGGTGCTGTTTATATAGGATTAGGCAGGCGAATCTAGACTGAAAACGAGACCAGATACATCAGAATGAACCCAAGCTCAAAACTGGGTTCTGGCACCAGGTCGACCCCCAGGTCGACCATAGGGTCGACCTGGTCCCTGGGAGGTCGACCATAGTGTCGACCCCTAGGTCGACCTGGTCCTGGGCGGGAAAATTCCTACCCAGTCTGCGCTGGGGTTTGAATTCGAATTTCGAATTGGAATTTCGAGCTGTTTTCGATTCTGAAAATTCCTGAAACTTCGGAGGGCCATATATCCCTCATACGGACTCCGTTTCTCGAAAACTCAGACTATTTTCCAAGCAAAATTTCGAGACAAACGCAATGGAGCAACCTGTTTCCCCTGATTCTTCTTTTAAAATTTAATTCTGCTTTGATTTACGGTTTTAACATGTTATAAAAATACGGGTTGTTACATTCTCCCCTCCTTAAAGGATTTCGTCCCCAAAATCTTCAAGTTAAGAAGAATGCATCCTATCATCCAATCATCCATCTACTCAACCATCATCCACAAGAAACCATTGTCCTTAAAAGACTTCTAATGTTGTATGAACTTATGCAAGAGTGTGTATATATGTACTTATCTAATGCAAAGATCAGGCGGTCCACTGATTCAGTTGACCTCCTTAATGCGAATTATGTCAGTGCCATGAGTCCCACTTGTATGCAATTTTCCTATTTGATACATTTCATTTCTATATGAGTGCACAACCGTTCATTCATATGCAACATCCATGTGCTGAGCCAACCATTTTGCATCCATAAAAATTTAAAAAAAAATGCACACACATCCATATGCAGTATGAGAGTGTTTTTGAGCCGATCTAGTGCCTGGTGTGTGTATATGCATCCACGAGCAATCACTAGCAACCACTTGCATCCACTTGCAACCATCAAACATAACATGTCTCAAACACATGTTTACACCCATTAGTTTCTACCTAAAAGTCGAAGGATAAAGTCAAGTGATAGAAGCAAGTATAATTAAAACTAAAGCTAGGTACCCATTATACATCGGTTTAAGAGAATAACTCCTAAGTATCAACCCCGAAGACCGAAATCAACATCAGATTAATACTCAGATAATCACTCCCACTAAACAAATGCCCAGCTGGAAATCTATTTCACACTTTGAGTAAAAACTCCTGCCCTTTTCAGAAACCTACAGACTGCTGATACAGATCAGATTACCAAATGATTCTTAGGAAACTAAGCATGATAAAAACTCAGAATGTATGCATCATGGTCAACTTAACGCCCAACACAGATGCCCTCAAACCCCAACTTATCACAAACAGATGAGTCGTAACTCTCATGGGGTCTGAGACTATAACGGAACCAAAAACAAGACTAGTATTAAAGTGCAGAGTTTCAATTATAGAATCAAAATGCCAGAATCAAAAAGAGTTTTTTTTTAACTTCTCAATCAGATAAGGAAATTAAACCTTCTACATAAATTTTCTTATTTCTACCCTATCTACCAGTCACTTGAGCATTCGCCTGTCCTTCAGAAGTGGGTTATGCCCTCTGCCCCCGTTTCTTTGGGCAGTCCCTTGTGAAGTGCCTCATTTCCCCGCAGTTGAAGCAAGTGCCCTTACTTTTTCTACAATCCTTGTTCAGATGGGTCGAGCTTCCTCAAGTAAAGCACTTCTTCTCCTTCTTATCTTCAGTCTTCTCATCCTTCTTTTGTGCTTCCTTTTTAGGCCCCGCCTTCTGGTTTTGTGGTCCTTCAAGCTTTTCCTCTTTCTTTTTACTTTCGGCTTCCTCTTCATGCATTAACGCCATGTCCACCAACTTTTCGAAGGTTGCCCCCATAGGAGTGTGGGACATCGCCAATTCGTGTAGTGGCTCATTCAAACCTTTAGCAAAACTTAGTGCCTTCTTATGCGGTGTATTTACCAATTCTAAGCCGAATCTTGCCAATTGATTAAACTTGTTGACATACTCTCTCACTGATAAATTCCCCTGCTTCAATGCCAAGAACCTTTCTACGTATAGACTCTCTTCCGCTCATGAAAGAAATTTCATCTCGAACCTATGCCTGAAATCCATCCATCTCTCTACCGAACGTTCTCCATTTGTGACCTCCCACCAAAAAGAAGCTTCGTCCTTAAGCAATCATACCGCCAACTGTATCTTCTACCTATCGTCCACCTCGAAGATAACGAACAAATCCTCAGTTTCTTTGAGCCAGTTCCTTGCTTCCATGAAGGATTCAGTTCCATTAAAGTTCTTCCCACCCAAGGCTCGAAAGTCTCTACATATCTTCGGGAAAGTATTCACGCGCAGAGGAGGAGGAGGAACCGCTGCAGCTGGGGGAGGAGGGACGTTTGTTGGGCCCGCATCATTAGCCCTAGCTTCTAGGTACCTCCTGAACCAGCCAGGTATTGGTGCGCCCTCCGGAAGGTTAAGATCCCCAGACATGCTGAAACGAAAGTAAAAGGAAAGATTCAAAACAAAGGATAGAAAGATAGGCTATGGCTTTGGGGATTATGTTTTTCAAAATAAACTCTACTTTTGAAAATACTTCCTTTTTAAAAAACCTTTTTGAAAATAGTTTTCCAAAACTTTTTATCAAATCTGGTAACCTTCAGCTTTGATACCAAGTGTAACACCCCACCTCCGTTAAGGTCACTCACAAAGGGAATGCCTTAACTTTGATGGAGCGTTTTAGTAGACAGAACGGAAATTTACAAGACAGATAAAATAGTACTTAAAAAATTAATAACTTTATTACAATAGAGACCGAAATAAGTTTGGTTACATCTTTTCAAATCACAATATCAGAATTCAAGTACAAAATATCGGTCTTGTACAAAAGCCTTCAGAATGCATAGTTTTTAAAGTCATAATCCCCAACATAAACTGCCATGGAAAGATAGAGCCAAGGCCAAGCGATAATTTGAGCAGAGAAAATCCGAATCAAGCTCAATTCGAACTGTTTACAGATCACCAGTTGTTAAAGTATCTGTTCACCTAGAAGGACTTGAATTTGAGGCAGCAACGTTGGCTGGAGTTTCTTGCAGCATATGACTTTGAAATTATATACACTCCAGGGAAAGCCAATGTCGTGGCCGATGCGTTAAGCCGAAAGAATGAGATGATCGCCAGTTTTATTATCACGACTTCATTGATGGATAAAATATCTGCTCTTCAGAAGGATGATCACTTCATTTAGAAGATCAGAGAGATAATTCAGAAAGGAGAACCCTCGAGTTTTCAAGTTGATGATGAGGGGATTCTAAGGCTCAAAGGTCGGATCTGTGTCCCTTACATTCCTGAGCTTCGAAAGGAAGTACTGGATGAATTCCACAAGTCAAAACTTAGTATCCATCCGGGAGTAAGCAAAATGTATAATGACATCAAACGCACTTTCTGGTGGAAGTCGATGAAGAGGGACATTTCTCTATATGTTAGCCGATGCCCTACTTGCCAACTAGTCAAGAGCGACCAACAGAAGCTGGCTGGATTGTTACAACCTCTAGACGTTCCTGGTTGGAAGTGGGAACATATTTCCATGGACTTCATTGATGGTTTGCCCAGAACCAGAAAAGGAAATGACAGTATTTGGGTGATCGTGGATCGCTTCACGAAGACCGCCCATTTCATACCTGTCAGATCAAACAGAACTGCTCAGAGTCTGGTGTAGATATACTTCAAGGAAATAGTTAGACTACATGGAGTGCTGCTCAGTATAGTCAGTGATAGAGACACAATATTCACTAGTAAATTCTGGGAGGCGTTTCAAGTAGAGCTGGGAACAAAGTTGAACTTGAGCACCGCCTATCATCCTCAGACAGATGGTCAAACTGAGATAGTTTTTATATGATGATTTGTTGGATCGATTAATAAAAACCCCACACAGGTCTGGACTTGACAATCAAACATGACAACTAGTATGGAAGGGTCTGATCAGGCCTAGTTTCTCTGATATCACGTTGTGACGACCCCAAACCCCGTACTGACGGTGGCAAGGGTAATCCTTGGAATATAACACAGAAACAGATAATAGCAGAATAGAATTAAATAAATACACCAGATAATGAACAATAGAATATACTGGATAAACGTAATCATCAGAGTTACACAGTATACAGGATCATACTTAGTACAAATACAATTCAGCTATACATAAATGTCTACAGCGGAAACAAACAAAATATGTACAATAGGAGCTGAACAACATAAAAAGAGATAAATAATAGAATCCATCTTCAGCTCCAGCTATCCAGAATGAACCAGCTAAACCTGAATACAAGGCTGCCCGTGTAGAAAATGGGGCACCCGAGTTTGAAAGTGAAACATACTACAAGTCAGTCATGGGACTGGTATGAGAAATCTACTCAACACATTTATAATATGGTTCGTGGAACGGGTTTACTCCATTGGATTGCCAGTGCTTTAAAACAAATCTTTCTTTTAAACATCGCAATGCTTTTTATAAAAATGAAGCCATTATAAGACTCAGTTCCCATCACACAATGCAACGCAAACCGGAGGATAGAGTTTTACCTTATAATGGCCAAAATATGGTTGATACGAATAAAACAAAAGCAATTGATATTATTACTAGTGTTTACATGTTTCAAAAACAATTTCGAATCATAAATATCAATCATAGACGACATGGGTACCATATATCATGTCGCCATATATATATATATATATATATATATATATATATATATATATATATATATATATATACAATCAAAACCGCACGATGTCGTATTTGGAAATTGGATTTCCATCCTGAACCAAGGCAAAAGATAGTCCTTACCGAATTCGAGACTGCCTAGACCGAGCCTCAGGAACAGCCGCAACTGCCCCTTGGATCTTCAGGGCCGGTCCACTGATGTGGATTATTATGTCTGAACAATACGTTTCCCCGCCCTATGGGGCGTAAATGAGCCAAAGAATGACTCCATCGGACCCGGATCGTCCGATCTAACCGAGGCGCCTCGCTATCCATCATCCACATAAGTAAAATGTCGGGCCGTGTAAAAACACCGACACAACTCCTAGCTAGGAAGAAAAGCATGCCCTCCCTGAGGTCCTTTCTCCCGTTTCTGGTTCATACCGGGGTGTGAGGCTCGCGAATTCACGTTATACACAAAGCTACACCACACAGGCGGTGCTTTGATCATCACCACAAGACTTTGCTTTTCAACAGAAGCCCTGATCATTTGCCACTTAGGCATGCCACACTAGCAATTCATGCCATGCGACTGATGTCCATTGATATACAACCTCTGAGCTCGTACGTTTCAGAGAAGGGCGGTAAGCAAAAGAATAAATTCTCCGCCGCCAAATAGATGTATATTTAATAGAGATCAATCAACACAGATTAAAATCCAATGTCAGACACACAGTCCATTTACAAGTCCGTTCTGGGTCTGAACGAAACCGGAGGCACTATATACCTCGCAAACCCATCGACCACCACATACGTCTGGACGATCACCGCTCATTATCCATATTTCGGGATGCCTCCCAATCAGGACCTCGGTTACCATCCAAACGAGGTGAAGATCTCCGGTCTTCGACCACCATCTTCATCTTCGATTTCTTATCGTCGATTTAGTTATTCAGAATGGGATAAACTCGGTCTTTCTGAGCAACTCGCGTATATAATAAACAAGTGCAACACTAACATACACATGCATCTTTCCAATTCATTGGTCTGTTTCCTATCCTGGAACGGATCGGGACTCTCGGTTATAGGGTTAAATTGCCAGATTGGTTGCCTGGAGTTCATGATGTGTTTCATATATCTCAACTTCAAAAGCACGTTCATGATCCAGACTTGATCGTGGAAGAAGCAACTCAGCGGGATATAACAGTCTGTCAATCAATCGATCGACATACAACTAATTATTGGGATTAGTGTATGTCATATATCATCCCAATAATTAGTTGTATGTCGATCGATTGGTTGACAGACTGTTATACGATTTCCCAAATATTAACCCCGAAGGCCGAAACCAACATCAGATCAACATCCAGGAAACCATTCGACTTAGTTAACCTTCAGTTAATTTCTAAATCACATCCATATCGTTTATAATATTTTATAACGATTTATCGCTATTTTTATTTATTTTTAAAATAGCCAATTTATTCAAAACGACGCTACGGACCATAACGCGGCCGTGGCGCTGTTTTTCTTCAGATTTGATTTACACATATCTGAAAATCTAACCATTGGATCTTCACAAAATTTACATCATTAGAAAGATCTTTTCAAAACGAATCCAACGGTTCTAGTTTCGGGAAAATCCGACGGTCGGATCTCCCGGTATAATCGTTTGAAGTTTCGATTTCAAAATACGAACTGCAGCGTCGTTATTCGATTAAATATATTTATATATATATATATATATAATCGATTTTGGTGCTGTTTTTCTTTAGATTCGAATTAAACATTCCAGACAATCCAACCATTGGATTTTTACAAAGTTGGTGCCGTTGGAAAGATATTTCCAAAGCGAACCCAACGGTTGCGATTTCAGGAAAATCCGATGGTCGGATCTCCCGGTGTAATCGTTTGAAATCACGGTTTCAAAATACGAACTGCAGCGTCATTATTCGATATATTTTAATTCTATATATATATATATATATATATATATCGATTTTTCGATTTCAAAGCTATATTCTCTTCATACATTTGATAAAAATGATATTTTTATCTAACTGTCTTCTATTTCAACACTTCACTATATTTAGCAATTCATGTATATAATAAAAATGTGATTTTTATTGTAAAACAATTCTTTTCAAAACACTATTATTTTATATAGTTCATATAGGTAATAAAAATAGGATTTTTATTATAAAACAATTTCTTTCAAAACGAGATTATTTTATATAGTTTATATAGGTAATAAAAATATGATTTTTATTATAAAACAATTTCTTTCAAAACGAGATTATTTTATATAGTTCATATAGGTAATAAAAATATGATTTTTATTATAAAACAATTTATTTCAAAATATGAATACCATTCAACACATGAATTTCAATTCAACGAATGAATATCGATTCAACACATGAAGGTTTTCTATAGTTTATATATATAGATAAAAATGTGATTTTTATATTTAAAACACGAATACCATTCAACACATGAATTTCTAATCAACGAATGAATTTCAATTCAACACATGAAGGTTTTCGATTCAACGAATAAATATAGTTTCAGCAAATGAAAATAATTCAAACACATGAATATTATTCAAAATTTCGGCAGCATAACGGCAGGGTAGTTAAAACCGGGACCGTCCTTGTACGGCTCCTCACTCTACCTTAAAACCTCGCGGTTTTTGACAATGGGGATCATGCATCTAGTTCGCACGCAGGCGGCATGTATATATTTATTTCATTTCCACAAACTAATCCTATGTGGTTTCAACCAAATATTTCTCAACCACAAACGGGTATTTTTCAACCACAATCAATCAATATCAACCACAAACAATCCCAAACAACCATTCGCTATCAATCAATTTTCACACCAATCACAACCAATAAATATCGTCCATGGTTTGTGGACGAGGGGCGTATATATATATATATATAGCAATTAACTTCTATTTCAACACATATATAATTTTTACAACGCATATATAACTTATACATCGAACGTACAACTTATACAAGGGGTGTACAACGCTTATATAACTCATACATCGACTATATAATTTATACATCGTCGTTTTCCATATCGTTTATAAATTAGAAATCTCACTTTTCACATTTCGTATATATATACAATTCACGGTCACAACACAATCAAATAAATCGTCCATGGTCTGTGGACGTATGTGAACAGTTCAGATATGGAGTTATATTATAAATAACCGTACAAGAAAATTTATAGTGAGAGAATCCTCACATTGGGATCCACTCCGTCAGTTTTATCTGAATTTTCTGATCTGTTTCGATTTGAAATTGTCTGAAACTCTGACGTGCTCTGTTTTCGACACGGTCAGTTTTGTTGCGAAGCTCTCGTCCGCACGATCGCAACGGATCCAGTTTCGTGCGATTTGAACCTCGTATGAAGAAGTTATGAGTTTTTGAACATTGACCAACTAAATTAGTAATTAATTAAATTAATTAAAGTTAACAACGTTTAATTAAACGCTACCTTTTCTCTTTCCCCTTCGTTTTAGCCTACACCGTGAAACCCACTACTGCTCCGTTCTAGGGTTCCCTGCACCACCTTCTAGAAGTCGCCGCCACCCGATCAAACCCCATCACAACGACGCCCTCACCGCCACCTTCAACCACCAGGAACCATTCAGAACTTGGTGGGCCCATGGTCATGGAATTTGGGCACGAGCGGCAGCCCTTTGGGGGCTCGATTCGCCCTCCATCTACCACCAACGGTGATCATCACCATTGATCTTCTAGATCCCCCTGAGCTAAGCATATTTCGCTTTGGAAGCTTCGGTATCGATGAACGTGCGAGGAGATCGGAGGGGATGAAGATCGGAGCGATAATCGCCCTTCATTTTGTAAAACGCGGCGGCTGTAATAAACGAGAGGGTTTTAGGGTTTTCTTCTTTTTATATTTATTTTTAATATTATTTTAATTCCTAAAATACCCTTATGTTGATACAAACTTCAAATCGAACCCAACGACTGCCATCCCTAGCGTTTTACCCCCATTCCGAGCACAAGGGGATATGTTTCGTAGGCCCATTCGACTGTTTCAGTCAGTTTCCATTCAATTTAAAATATATAACATTCAATATTCGATTTGAACATACATTTCAATTTGCCAGGGCCACAAACTGATTCGAAAAATTCCAGAAACATAAATCTGGCTATGTTTTGACGATACGGTCCCAATAAAACTAGTTTCGTCGAATTCCGAGACCGTTTGCAAAAAGGCCCATTTCTGGTCGATCCAATTTAACTATAATTGACCAAAACACGTTTTCCTTCGCCACGCTCACATACTAGCTTCAAAAATTATGAAATTTGAAACCTAGCAATAACTTCACATCCCGGATCCAACAAAAGTGGTTTTATCGAATTCTGAGACCGTTTGCAAAAAGGCCCATTTTTGGTCGATCCAATTTAACTGTAATTGACCAAAACATGTTTTCCTTCGCCACGCTCACATACTAGCTTCAAAAATTATGAAATTTGAAACCTACCAATAACTTCACATCCCGGATCCAACAAAAGTGGTTTTGTCGAATTCCGAGGTCGTATGCAAAATGGCCAATTTCACGGGCTATATAAATTCCATAGCGACCTTTCTGAAAATTCATTTGGCCATAACTTTTGATTTCCGCTATGAAAATTCGATTTTTCAGATTCGTTAGAAAGGTATTCACTAACAGATTTAAATATTTTTGGTTTCACTAAAATCCGTTTTGTTTTGCACCCGGTACAGTCCGACAAAGTTTGCATGCAATTTTTGAAACTGCAGCGCCTTTTCAGGCCTTGTTTATAATTAGAATTAATTGTATTCATTTTCAAACATCGATTCAAACTCACTTTTCATTGTTATTATTTAAAATATTTATTTTAAATATTTAAAAACCATTATTTTAGCCAATTTAAAAATTTTAAATTGGTTCAGATTTTCTGGGTCGTTACAATCTCCACCCTGTAAACCTGGGGGAGGGGAACGAAAGAAAAGGGGCGAAAACAAGCAAGGTCAAACATAAAGTCTGGCAAGTCCAGTGACTTTCAGCATATGAACAGATAATAATATCATGACATGAAAATAAAGCTGGATAAGAGACAACATCAACAGGAGTTACTGGTATACTTAAGCTAAACAGAAGAAACAGAATGATACAGCCCAAGTTATGCTTCTTACTTATATTTTACTTCTCTGCACTAATACTAGTATAATAGGATTAGGTGTTACCCTAATGTCTAAACGGAACAGAATAATCTATACAGAAACAGAGTGCCAGTAATGAGCCTTTACCTCCCCAACAGACAGAAGGTACATAAACAGAATCAGATAATCCCTATGGAAACAGAATATTAGAATTAGGTGTACACTAGTAAATGGGCCTTTACCACCCCAACAGACTGTAGCACGCAGAAACAGACAGGTGTTACCACCCAACAGAAACAGACGGTACCCCCACGGAAACAGACAGAACTAAGTGTACCCTAAATCTACCCCAAGCGATCAGCTCCCTAATACATAAATACCCTGTGACAGCCCCACAAAAGGGTGTATCACTCCCTAAAGTGGCAACCTTTGAATGAAACGGACCTATTTACAGATGTCACGGCGTCTTACATCCTCAGAGGCAGACCGGGATCCATGCACGCACATGACCGGGTTTGAACGCACCATCAACACCCCTCGCCATTATCAGAATGAACCGCTTATAATTAGTTCAGTAAGCATGCCCGGACCCTACCTACTGTTGGGTCATAGTTTTGATACCAGGAAGGGTTACTGACTAATATGGGTCCCAAACAGCAGATGACACAAGTATTTTCCCCCCTAACCTTGTGCCTAAACATATTTTAGTTATGCCAACGACCTCTCACATTAGACTAACAGTTTGCGGTTGCTGGTTAAGCCGGTTGGGTCTGGGCAGGCTTCTACCGCAAACATGAGTCTAACCTCGTGTCTCAGCATTTTTATTATAACAAGTTTATTCCATTACAGATTATACAACTATTAGACTAATTCTGTCAATTTAACAGATTTGACTTCTTTTCAAGTCGCAGCAGATTAACCAAATTAATCATGTTTTACTCAATCTCAGATCGAGCCTATGGATTTTCATACACAAATTACAATCATTCAGCTTTTCAACAGATTTAACAGATTTAGCAGCTCAGGTGATTCAACAGATTAGGCAACTCAACAGATTTAGCAGATTAGGTATAATTAGCATATTAGGCGGTTCAACATATTTAACAGTTTAGGCAATTCAACAGTTTAAATAGGTAACAGATTTAGCAGATTAGGCAAATTTAACATATTAAGCAGATAATAGTTTTAACCGATTTAAACATTCCTTAAAGTCCTATTCACATATCTTGCCTAATTCATAAAGTAAGCCTAAACTTATCTACCCAAATTATGGCCATAATCCACCATATAACATATGTCCCAAATTCTAGTTAAACTTGCATAGTTTAGAATATTCTCCAAAAACCCTAATCGTGATTCACATATAAATTATGCCAAATATAGCCATTGATTACAATGCATGTCACATATCCAAAAAAAAACCTACTTATGTGTATTCACACTTAATAGTCATCAAATCTTAATATAGGTTTTTACACCTAAGTCATATGCAAATTAATTCTCCTACTTCCAAATGACAAACTAACAGATTTAATATGCCCAGATCCAGATCTTAAATTATGGAATATGTTCTTCATGTTCTAAGTCACTATAATCCTCTTCTTCCAAGTCATAGATCATCTTATGCAATATGTCTCAAATTTACGTCTAGATTTACAACATGCATTGTGTCCTCAAATTAGTTACAAATCAATTTTTCCCAAATGTGCCTCATTCAATATTCTTGCCAAATTTAGCGTTTATGCGTTCATCTCTTATGAGACTTGGCTCAGGCTCGTGGTAGCCTGGCTATCAAACAAAAAGAAAGAAAGGAGGAAGAAATACAGAACAAACAGAATAATATAAAAGAGGAACATATCTGATAAATAGAAAAAGGGCCTAGTCTCATATTCAGTTTTATAATTATGTCAAGATCATGATTAAATTTCATATCGGAAAATAACTGCACTTGCCTTGGTTGGATTATAGAAGAAGAGTTGCAGTAGTTCTCTTTTAATCTTATTCAGATTTGGAAGAAGATGCACTAGTTCTAGTTTTGATGCCGACAGAGTAGCGACGCCATTATTTTATTTATTTATTTCTATTATTTCAGAGGTAGCATAAGGAGAGAAGAATGGTGTAAAGAGAATGGGGCTAGGGGGCTGTTTATATAGGATTAGGCGGGCGAATCTAGATTGAAAATGAGACCAGATACATCAGAATGAACCCAGGCTCAAAACTGGGTTCTGGCACCAGGTCGACCCCCAGGTCGACCTGGTCCTGGACGGGAAAATTCCCGCCCAGTCTGCGCTAGGGTTTGAATTCGAATTTCGAGCTGTTTTCGATTCTGAAAATTCCTGAAACTTCGGAGGGTCATATCTCCCTCATACGCACTCCGTTTCTCGAAAACTCGGACTCGTTTCCAAGCAGAATTTTGAGACGAACGCAATTGCGCAACCTGTTTCCCCTAATTCTTATTTTAGAATTTAATTCTGCCTTGATTTACGGTTTTAACATGTTATAAAAATATGGGTTGTTACATGGATTATGCTTTCTTTATTATTGTACTCTGATATTAAAAGTACAAGACAGAAGTTTTAACGATGAACATAGTTTATGTATTTTTAGACATATGGTGTAACCATGCTTTATGATTAATAAAAACGCTGCAAAAATTTTATTATCTTTCTTGTAATATTCTGTGTCTGTTTACCTAAACGCTTCACGAAACTTAATGCATTCCTTTTGTGAGTGACATTAACGGACGTGGGGTGTCATACTTGGTATCAGGTCCAGGTTACCAGATTAGATAAAAATATTTTTGAAAAATATTTTCAAAAAGGTTTTAAAAGAAAGCATTTTCAAAAAGAAAAGTCTGTTTTGAAAAACATATTCCCCAAAGCCATATGTAATATCTCTCAATTCTCCATGTAACATCCCACCTCCGTTAAGGTCACTTAAAAAGGGAATGCATTAACTTCAGTGGAGCATCATAAGTGTGTAAAATAGATAAATTACAAAACGGACAAAATTTATAAACAGCGGAAAATAAATAAAACTTTATCGATAAAACAGCAACTTGGTAAAACAGCTTATACAAAGATTGTTTTCCAACACCAATACCCATTACAACAAAGCATCTGTCTTGTTTAACAAAATAAAGAAGCATGAAATGACAATGATATTCCCCAATAAAGCATGAGCCATCCATAGCTGTCGAAAGCAAAGTCCAAAGCAATACATCGTCTATCTTCGAGCTTGGAAAGAAAACTGAGCTAAGTGGCAATATTCCCTCCCTGTGAAACTGGGGAGGGGGGGAAACGGAAGAAAAGAGAGTGGAACAAAAAATAGTCATACATAAAGCCTGGTAAGTCCAGTGACTTTTAGCATGTAAATATATAAAAGCATCATGACATGAATAAACTGGATACCAGTCATAACCATGATAACAAGCATAGCAAGACAACGAATGATGATCGTTAGATATGACAAGGTAAGATACACTGAATGCGCTTCGGTTCTTTCTCTGATTTCCTATTTTCTCTGCACCACCCAACTAGCATCCTAACTAGTGTCTTTTATAGAATGATTCGTGTTCCCTACTAGTGTCCCAACTAGTATCCTGTGAAAAAGGATATGTATCCCCTACTAGTGTCCCAACTAGTATCCTATGTTATATGATAAGGTGATCCCAACCCCGCAATTATGGTAGCCTTCAGGTGTACATCTAGTATGAGGATCTTACCTCAATCAGCCTAATTGCCATGAAGATGTTAGATGTACCCTTACTACTCTATCGATCGGCTCCCTACTTGTATTATTTTTCCTTGTGTCTGTGTCAATCGGCCCTCTCTTGCGTGTAGATACCCTGTGCTGGTTCCACCATAAAGTGTATCAATCCCTATGATAGCAACCCGACACGATTTAAGATGCACAATGTATAACTACCGGTACCCAGTGCCTACTTTTTCCACTCCGTAGTACATGCACGCCCGTAATTCGTCGGAACCTACACTGATGTACCCCCTGCCGCTATTTTGACAACTTATAATTAGCCCAATAATCGTGACCCTGATACATCTATGTGGGTTACTACTGAAATGGGTTCCCGTTACTAGGGTTTCCTAGGGTCTATTCGTATACCCCCAAATTGGCTAAGTGTTATCCATCCATTCAAGTTAAATTAACCCATCCACACGCCACGTCATGTTGGTTAAGTGTTTCTTATTAACTTAACCCTTCTCATTCATCATGTTGTAATTGGTTAAGTGTTTTCTATTAACTTAACCCTGTTCATTCATCATATTATATTGGTTAAGTGTTTCCCTTTAGCTTAACCCCGTTCGTTCATCATGTTATATTGGTTAAGTGTTTCCCATTAACTTAACCCCACTCGTTCATCATGTTATATTGGTTAAGTGTTGCCCTCTTGTGTTACTTAACCCTACACTTGTCATGTTACATTGGTTAAGCGTTGCCCTATCACACATCATGATATATTGGTTAAGTGTTGCCCTCTTATGTTAACTTAACCCTACCATTCTTAGCATGTTCATTCATTAGCATTAATTCATTCAATAATGCCTCAACCTCTCACATTAGAACTGTTGTTTGCGGTTGCTGGATGTGTCGGGCGGTTCTGGGTAGACTTCTACCGCAAGCTCATTCTAACCTTGGGTTTTTGGCTTAATGCGCTAACCTCTCACATTAAATCTATATTATTGCGGTCGCTGGATGTGCCGAGCGGTTCTGGGCAGTCTTACACCGCAACTCAATCTAACCTTGGGTTAGGCACGTTCATCTTTAGGCAATTTACATATGTACTATACATGTCCAAGTCTAGATTTTATATGCTAATTATCCCAAATTCACCAAACTAGTCGTGTTCCAATTCCTAAGTTATGCCCAACTAATTCAATTACAAGTTATTACTCAAAATAGGTTACACCCAATCTTCCCAAATTTGCAATAATAGTCATGCCCCAAAATCGCAATATACATTATGCTTGGCGTCCCAACCAATAGTTATGCCCAATCCAGATTTAATATTCCAATTTACAGTTTCCGTCCAATCTAGATTTAATATTTCAATTTACCCAAGTTCGCAACAATAACATTTATACCCCAAATCACAAGTGTTATGCCCAATTATTTCACCGAATACATTGTGTCCAATATTTACCCAAAATATTCCCCATATTCCAATCGTTCGTATTTTGCGATTTCAGCCTAGGTTCAAACGTAACCCAGGTTCATAAAAGAAAAAGGAAATAGGGGAAGAGAGGGAGAAGGAGCATAAAATAAGAATAGGCGTAAAAATAGGCATGTAACAACAGACCTAATACAAGAGATTTAGATCCAACAAAGATAGATTCTTGAATAAATTGATACAATCATTATCGCAGGCATAAGAATAACATCACGAACCAAAGAGGATTATAAACCTGATGTACAACAAAGATAGGCCTGATTTAATCAATAAAAATAACCTCTAAGGAATGTAAAGACATAGATTCAATAGAAGGATAGGGATAAATTTGAAAAGATTATCTTACAATCAGGCATAAACTTTGATTCATTTTATTACATGTCAAGATTACAATCAGATATTCAAATATGAAAATAACGCGAACTTACAATGCTAGGATTAAGAAAAGATAATTGAATCGTTGTTGTTGTAGCAAAACTAATATTCTAATTTGATTTGAGGCTCTATAATTTTCTTCTTGAATTTAGGTTGAAGAATGACAGCTAGGCTAGTTTGGGGAAGAACAGCATGACGGCGCCATATCCTGTAACACCCCACTTCCGCTATGGTCACTCTCTAAGGGAATGCCATAAAATCGGTGGAGTATTTTTAAGTGAATATAGAACAGAAAAATTACAACAAGACAGATATAAGTAATACTTGAAACTTTTGAAAACATCATTTCATTGCAGCGGAAAGTAAAACATGTTTGGTTACATCACAAAACCATAATAAGAGTCAAGTACAAAATATCCATCCTGATAAATAAAAGTACATAATCCCAATACATGAACTGATAGCCATAAAAGAAAGGGTAAGCTGAGCTCTACACCTATGGTCCAAGCTCCAAAAGAGAATAAAGCAGCCTGATCAAAGCCCACTCGTACTGGGCCCACTCTGATAACCTGAGGGTTGGGAAAAAAGATAAAAACAACGGGGTCAGACATAAGTCTGAGCGAGTCCTATAACTTTAACAATACAATCATTAAAGTAACCAGAGAAGACATAAGCTTGATATACGGTAACGTCTGGGGATGAATGGCTACACTAAGCAGCTTGGTAGACTTAGGATAAACTAAGATAACCGTAAAGACGCATCCACCCACCCAAGGATAATTACTATATTGCACCACACCAGTCATTCCTACTTAAAGGTTGATCTCACTAAGTGTACTTAGTAATTTAGTAGTTTCGTGTACCCCTATCTGACTACATAGGTGTACCCACTACTCCCCAAGCGATCGGCTCCCCTACGTAGATACCCGTGCTGGTCCCACGATGGGGTGTATCATTCCCCAAAGTGGCCACCTGATAATATCAACGGTGCACGGCTTTATATCTACACGATGCAACAACGACTTACCAACCAGCCCGGGTCCACACACGCATATGAAACCCGTTGGTCCCGCGTTGCCACCGCTAACCCGGTTTGGCCTCTTATAATCAAGCCCAATATGCGTGTCCCGTCACTCGACTAGAGTCGAGCCCACAAAGATACGTTTGGGATATTGGTTGAAATGGGCCCCCACAAGCTACCACCTAAGCTTGTTATTTCTAGTGAATCCCACTTAACCCTTTAACCATGTCCACTTAAATGTTATACATTTTGGCTAAGTCATTTAATCATATTCCTGTTGTCATACAAGGTACCCACTAGATTTTCACATGCCACCCATGGCACTTACTTAACCCTTTAATCATGTTTAATTACATGTTCCACTTTGGTTAAGTATTCTAATTGTATTTTCACATGCCACCCATGGCACTTACTTAACCCTTTAATCATGTTTAATTACATGTTCCACTTTGGTTAAGTATTCTAATCGTATTTTCTATTGCCACCCAGGGCAACTACTACATTTCCACATGCCACCCAAGGCACCCACTTAACCCCTCATGTCCCTTTACATACTAATTTGGTTAAGTGTTTCTTAATTAATTAAGACCGTGATTCTCATAAAGACCTCTCACATTAGACTATCTTTTATGACTGCTGGTTAAGCCGGTTGGGTCCGGGCAGCCTTATGTCATAACCGAGTCTAACCTCGTGTCTTTACATTAATCACGTATTTAGTTTGTGCCTAAGACCTCTCACATTGGGCTAACATTTGTAGCAACTGGTTAAGCCGGTTGGGTCCGGGCAGTTTTACACTACAAATGAGTCCAACCTCGTGTCTTAGTCGATTAATTACACCTAAGTAATCACCCCCATATTTATTAATTATCCCTAATTAATATTCACATTTACAAGAATATGGGTAGACCTAACTCAATAGGTAAATTCCCAATTCCATAACATGGGTAGACCTAACTCAATAGGTAAATTCCCATGGGGTAGACCTAACTCAATAGGTAAATTCCCACTTATGCTTATTCATTTTATGGTATGCTTAATCATAACCATTTCACACCATTCATTAACATGTCTATTAACCCCATCGTTTCCCCGCGTACTTATGCTAACACGACATATTTCCAAGAGAAGATTCTTTTACAATTAACATGGGTTTCACTTAGCATACATTAGCATTAACATGGGTTAAAAGGTGTCCACTTACATCATGACATTAACCCAACTAGCATTACTAAATAACCCAACTTGCATGAACATACATATGTCATGTATAAAGGCGACTTGCATAAGTGTTCATAGGTTATACAAAAGTGAACTTGCATGTGTCTTAAAGGTGTGAACTTGCACAACATGTTACATGTTAACTTGCATAACATCATACACATAACTTGCATAATATTATAAACATAACTTGCATATCAACATACACATAACTTGCATAACATCATGCACATAACTTGCATAACATCATACACATAACTTGCATATGAACTTGCATAACAACATGCACATAACTTACATAACATCATACACATAAACTTGCATAACATGTTGAGCTTGCATATAAGCATACACATAACTTGTATAACATGTTGAACTTGCATATAAGCATACACATAACTTGCATAACATGTTGAACTTGCATATAAGCATACACATAACTTGCATAACATGTTGAACTTGCATATATGACTTGCATCTTAAAGGAGGGTAAACATGCATATATATATATATATATCTATATATATATATATATATATATATTCATAGCATATAAAGGTGTCATCTTGCATATGTATGCATCACATTTACAAGGGTAAACTTGCATGTCATGATTTATGCATAATACCAAACACTTAGCATGCATAAAACCACCTACTTAGCATGCATAAAATCAATTACTTATTATGCATAAACCCACCACTTAACTTGCATAAACCCACATATCCAACTTGCATAAACTCACATATTCAACATGCATAAACTCACATATTCAACATGCATAACTCACATATTCAACATGCATAAACATAGGATTAATATTAAACATAGATTAGCATATTCACATCATATCATATGACTTGAAAACCCATTAATCCACATGCAAAACCATAGATCTCATCATATCTCATCTACTTAATTTAGCAATTGATCATCAAAGTGATAGAAACTCACCAAAACCAAGATTAGCAAACTTATGAAGTGGAATTAGTTGCTTTAGTTGAAGAAGATGTTGATTAGAGGTTGATTAGCTTGCAACTCTCTTCATTGATTTGTGGAGGCCATGATCAAGTTTCATTTTGCCATAGTTTAGTTACAAGATCTAATTATGAATGAATTAGGGTAGGGTTGGGGTCTTATTTATAGGATTAGGTAGTGTTTTAGGCCCTTAGATTAACCCTAGATTAGATTAGGACCCTTAGATTTCGGAAATCTCTAGAACACAGCCCAAGACTCAACCAAAAACCAGATCTGGTGCACCCAGATCAACAGGGCCGACACCCTGTGTCGACACCCCTGTCGACAGGGCTGTCGACACCCCTGTCGACATGCCTGTCGACATGCCTATCGACACGGGGCTAGGCGGGAACTTTCCCGCCCTTTCCGCTTTTGGCTCCAAACTTGTTTTAGAACTGAATTTTAAATCTGTTTTTAACTTTGAATTTTCTGAAAACTTCTTTGGGCCATAACCGGGCCATAACCGGGCCATACGGACTCCGATTCTCGAAAACTCGGACTCTATTTCGCGTATTTTTCCGAGACGAACGCAATGACGCAGCCCGTTTCCCCCAATTCTATTATTTATTCTGCAATTAATGAATTTCAGCATTAACTGAAATACGGGGTGTTACATTCTCCCCTCCTTAAAGGATTTCGTCCCCGAAATCTCTAAGCTAAGGAGAATGCATATCCTACCATCCAAACAACCATTACTCAATCCATCAAACACGGGCATCCATTGTCCTTAAAACAATTTCTAATGATGTATGAGCATATGCAAAAAGTGTGTGTATATGTTCCCTATCTAATGTATGAACATATGCAAACCATGATAGTGCCATGCATCCATTATGTATGCGAGAAAACCCTATCGACACATACAATATCTACATGAGTGCACAATCATTCACCAAAATGCATCATCCATATGATAACACAATCATTATACATCCATAAATATAGCTTCCTACACACAATTTTATGCAATATGCAATATGAAGTGATTGAGCCGATCTAGTGCCTAGAGTGTGTATATATGCATCCACGAGCAACCACTAGCAAACACTTGCATCCACTTGCATCCATCAACCATAACATGTCTCAAACACATGTTTTAACCATAGGTTTACCCTATCTAAAGGTCAAAGGTACTAATGAGAGGACATACTAAGGATAAGATAAGCACTAGACAACCGATAAAGGAGACGTCTAAAGCACATACCCTCAAAAAGGGATGGGTATAACGAACGCATCTTCGCTTCTGTTTCCCAAGTAGCATTGCTCTCACTTTCTCTCCTTTTTCATTTTGACTAGTCGAACCTCTCTGTTTCTCAACTCCCTAATCTCTGACCCAAGGATGCGGGTAGGAGCTCGTCGAATAATCACATCACGCTCTACCTTACTTCTTTAAGCAAGCTTGGCTCTATCGCCTCTACGATCTTATGTAGGCCCTTCCTCACATGGAATACATCATGTACACCACTAAGTCTGTCGGGCAACCCCACCAATGGAAGATGCTCTTCCCATGTACCTCCTAAATCCAAGATACATAGCCTCAAAAGGTCTTCTAAAATACGATTCACCCTCTCGGTTTGGCCGTCTATCTGAGGATGATATGCGGTACTCAAATACAACTGAGTCCCTACGGGCTCTTGCAAACTTTTCCAAAACTCTTTAGTGAAGATAGGATCTTGATCGCTCACTATACTGGAAGGTACATCATGCAATCTAATAATCTCTCGAATGTAAACTGAAGCTAGACATGGAATAGTCCTCTTGCTCTTCACGGGTATGAAATGGGCACACTTAGTAAGTCTATCTACCACAACCCAAATCCCCGTATTACCCTTCCTTGATTTCGGTAATCCTTCGAGACACTATCCCACTTCCTTAGCGGAACTTCCAATGGGTGAAGCAACCCACTTGGTTTCTTTTGCTCCGCTTTCACCAAGCATCTAGCGACATACTCGGCCATGTCTTTCTTCATACCGGCCAAAAAGAAAACTCGCTTCATGTCTTGGTACATCTCGTCCCATGAGAAAACCAGATTCTTCTTCGTCAAGCGGGTTAATGGGGCTGATATCTTCGCGAAGTCTTTGATGAACTTCCTATAATATCCTGCCAACCCCAAGAAACTTCTTACTTTGGTAGCATTCCTAGGAACTTTCCAATCCTGGATAGATACTATCTTTGCGGGATCCACAGCTATCCCTTCCTTAGAGACCACATGCCCTAAGAATCGCACTTCTCTTCTCCAAAAATGACATTTAGAGAATTTAGCTTTAAGACTATGTGCTCGAAGAGTCTCCAACACTTCTCTGAGATGTAAGGCATGCTTTTCTCCACTTCTAGAGAAAATCAGGATATTCTCCCATGCAAAATCGTCACAACTATCCACCTCTCACGCAGACCACCCTGGTCGAACTCGACATCCCCCAAATGCAAGCCCCAAAGGCCTAAACCAATATCAGACAAACACCCAAGGGATGCGTCCTTCGAACCTAGACGTCCTACGTGAGATGATACTAGTAAAAACGGCTAAATAATTAAGCCCTTGTCCAACTCTGGATGTCCTCGCCAGTCTCGCTCCAAAACCACCGTTTATCCCATAACTGGCTTTGCTCATCCTATTGAGCACATACGAAAACTTATTCCGCTCCTAGAAAAGACCAAGATGTCATTTACAAAGACCATCACAAACTTATTTAGGTACTCCCTGAACACCCTTCTCATCAAATCAATATGCGGGGGCGTTCGTCAAACCAAATGGCATCTCCAGCCATTCATGAAAATCATCCGGAGTCCTAAAGGTAGTCTTCTCTATACTATCCTCAGTCACTGACGAAACCTCGTGGCTAAGTCCAACTGCGAAAATACTGAGGCGCCCACTAACTGATCAAGGAGATCATCAATCCTCGATAATGGGTGTCTATTCTTCTTTGTGAGTTTATTTAGTTCTCTTTAGCCTACACAAAGTCTGAGGGACCCATCCGCCCTCGTGGCAAAAACTACCGGAGCATCCCACTCCGATATACTTCGTCTTATGAACCCCTTCTCAAGCAAATCGCCTACTTGCTTATGGAGTTCCCTCCTCTCACGAGGAGCCATGTGGCACACTGGCCAAGACACTGGTTTGGCATTGTCTACCAGATATATTTGGAAGTCAATCTCCCGCTCCGGAGGTAAGCCCTTCACCTCCTCAAAACACATCCGAGTATTCCCGGACCACTCTATAGATTGCAAACTCTCGACCGACGTGTCAAGCGACTCTTGATAACTTAGCATAACAAATTCCATGGGATTACAAGAGATTTCGAGAGTGTTACCCAAGCGGGTCATAAGCCTAACAACTCTCCCTCCACAATAAGAACGGCACCATTACTGGATAACCAGTCCATGCCCAAAACTAACCCATAGCCTGTGAAGCCCAAAAAGCATCACATCTAAACTCAACGCTAAGTATAGAAACTTCCAAACCCAAACACACCATGGAGCCCCAATTGGGTTTGAAACAACTAAGGGATCACCTACTAAACTGGTGTCTAAGTGCAGTGACTCAACTAACAATGATGAGATAAACGAACTCAATGCGTCAAAATCAAATAAAGTACGGACAGGATGATCAAACAGGAAAACTAAACTTTCCACGGAAATAGTTCTACCTCTTTCTCGAACCGGTGGAGCTGCGAGAGCCTGAACTTGCCCCCTTGCCTGAGCTGGTGCCACAAGAGCTTGCACCTGTCCTCCTGAGGTAGACCCCGTCCTTTGCCCTTTCTTAGGGCAGTCTTTCGCTAGATGTCCTGCTTCGTCACAGTGGAAGCAGCCAGCCTTCCTCTTCTTGCGACAATCCTTGCTTAGGTGGCCCAGTGTCCCACAATTGAAGCACTTCTTCTTTCCCTTGCCACCGTTGCCTTTCCCACCCTTGTTTTACTGTTGCTGTTGAGGTCTCCTCTGATCTCCTTCCTTCTCGGGTGCTTTACTAGCATTGGGACCCTTCTCTTCCTCATGCATAAGTGCCATGTCCACTAGCTTCTCAAAAGTGGCCCCAATAGGGATGTGAGACATAGCCAATCCGTGCATCGGTTCGTTTAAGCCTTTAACGAACCTCAGAGCTTTCTCTTCCGGTGTGTTTACCAAGTCTATGCTGAACCTCGCTAACTGCTTAAACTTGTTAACATATTCTTTCACCGACAAGTTCCCTTGCTTTAAGTTCAAGAACCTTTCCACGTGCATATTTTCTTCCGCTTTTGAGAGAAACTTTGCCTCAAACCTTTGCCTGAAATCCATCCAAGAGTCAACAGGGCGTTCTCCATTAGTGACCTCCCACCAGAACGAGGCCTCTCCTTCCATTAACCAAGCGGCTAACCTGACTTTCTTTCCCTCTTCCACTTCCAAGATTTCCATTAATTCTTCCGTCTCATTAAGCCAATCCCTAGCTCCCACAAAAGGTTTCCCTCCCATAGCCTTAAACTTCCTACAAGTCATAGCAAAAGTATCCGCGCGAGGAGGAACGAGTGCAACGGGTGGAGGAGGAACATTTGCTGGACCTGCAGCGGTGGCCCTAGCCTCTAACAACCTCCTATACCATACTGGTACCGCTACACCGTCCGGAAGATAAAGATCTTCAGCCATGCTGAGACGAAAAAGGAAAGACTCAAACGGAGAATTCAAAAGATAAAGATATGGCTATCGGGGATTATGCTTTTCTTTCAAAAACTTTTCTCTTTAAAGACATGTTTTTGAAAATATTTCTTCCAAAAATGTTTTTAGAAAAATAGTTTTCTAAAAAATTTATCTGTTCTGGTAACCTTTGCTCTGATACCACGTGTAACACCCCACTTCCGCTATGGTCACTCTCTAAGGGAATGCCATAACATCGGTGGAGTATTTTTAAGTGAATATAGAACAGAAAAATTACAACAAGACAGATATAAGTAATACTTGAAACTTTTGAAAACATCATTTCATTGCAGCGGAAAGTAAAACATGTTTGGTTACATCACAAAACCATAATAAGAGTCAAGTACAAAATATCCATCCTGATAAATAAAAGTACATAATCCCAATACATGAGCTGATAGCCATAAAAGAAAGGGTAAGCTGAGCTCTACACCTATGGTCCAAGCTCCAAAAGAGAATAAAGCAGCCTGATCAAAGCCCACTCGTACTGGGCCCACTCTGATAACCTGAGGGTTGGGAAAAAAGATAAAAACAACGGGGTCAGACATAAGTCTGAGCGAGTCCTATAACTTTAACAATACAATCATTAAAGTAACCAGAGAAGACATAAGCTTGATATACGGTAACGTCTGGGGATGAATGGCTACACTAAGCAGCTTGGTAGACTTAGGATAAACTAAGATAACCGTAAAGACGCATCCACCCACCCAAGGATAATTACTATACTGCACCACACCAGTCATTCCTACTTAAAGGTTGATCCCACTAAGTGTACCTAGTAATTTAGTAGTTTCGTGTACCCCTATCTGACTACATAGGTGTACCCACTACTCCCCAAGCGATCGGCTCCCCTACGTAGATACCCGTGCTGGTCCCACGATGGGGTGTATCATTCCCCAAAGTGGCCACCTGATAATATCAACGGTGCACGGCTTTATATCTACACGATGCAACAACGACTTACCAACCAGCCCGGGTCCACACACGCATATGAAACCCGTTGGTCCCGCGTTGCCACCGCTAACCCGGTTTGGCCTCTTATAGTCAAGCCCAATATGCGTGTCCCGTCACTCGACTAGAGTCGAGCCCACAAAGATACGTTTGGGATATTGGTTGAAATGGGCCCCCACAAGCTACCACCTAAGCTTGTTATTTCTAGTGAATTCCACTTAACCCTTTAACCATGTCCACTTACATGTTATACATTTTGGCTAAGTCATTTAATCATATTCCTGTTGTCATACAAGGTACCCACTAGATTTTCACATGCCACCCATGGCACTTACTTAACCCTTTAATCATGTTTAATTACATGTTCCACTTTGGTTAAGTATTCTAATTGTATTTTCACATGCCACCCATGGCACTTACTTAACCCTTTAATCATGTTTAATTACATGTTCCACTTTGGTTAAGTATTCTAATCGTATTTTCTATTGCCACCCAGGGCAACTACTACATTTCCACATACCACCCAAGGCACCCACTTAACCCCTCATGTCCCTTTACATGCTAATTTGGTTAAGTGTTTCTTAATTAATTAAGACCGTGATTCTCATAAAGACCTCTCACATTAGACTATCTTTTATGACTGCTGGTTAAGCCGGTTGGGTCCGGGCAGCCTTATGTCATAACCGAGTCTAACCTCGTGTCTTTACATTAATCACGTATTTAGTTTGTGCCTAAGACCTCTCACATTGGGCTAACATTTGTAGCAACTGGTTAAGCCGGTTGGGTCCGGGCAGTTTTACACTACAAATGAGTCCAACCTCGTGTCTTAGTCGATTAATTACACCTAAGTAATCACCCCCATATTTATTAATTATCCCTAATTAATATTCACATTTACAAGAATATGGGTAGACCTAACTCAATAGGTAAATTCCCAATTCAATAACATGGGTAGACCTAACTCAATAGGTAAATTCCCATGGGGTAGACCTAACTCAATAGGTAAATTCCCACTTATGCTTATTCATTTTATGGTATGCTTAATCATAACCATTTCACACCATTCATTAACATGTCTATTAAACCCATCGTTTCCCCACGTACTTATGCTAACACGACATATTTCCAAGAGAAGATTCTTTTACAATTAACATGGGTTTCACTTAGCATACATTAGCATTAACATGGGTTAAAAGGTGTCCACTTACATCATGACATTAACCCAACTAGCATTACTAAATAACCCAACTTGCATGAACATACATATGTCATGTATAAAGGCGACTTGCATAAGTGTTCATAGGTTATACAAAAGTGAACTTGCATGTGTCTTAAAGGTGTGAACTTGCACAACATGTTACATGTTAACTTGCATAACATCATACACATAACTTGCATAATATTATAAACATAACTTGCATATCAACATACACATAACTTGCATAACATCATGCACATAACTTGCATAACATCATACACATAACTTGCATATGAACTTGCATAACAACATGCACATAACTTACATAACATCATACACATAAACTTGCATAACATGTTGAGCTTGCATATAAGCATACACATAACTTGTATAACATGTTGAACTTGCATATAAGCATACACATAACTTGCATAACATGTTGAACTTGCATATAAGCATACACATAACTTGCATAACATGTTGAACTTGCATATATGACTTGCATCTTAAAGGAGGGTAAACATGCATATATATATATATATATATTCATAGCATATAAAGGTGTCATCTTGCATATGTATGCATCACATTTACAAGGGTAAACTTGCATGTCATGATTTATGCATAATACCTAACACTTAGCATGCATAAAACCACCTACTTAGCATGCATAAAATCAATTACTTATTATGCATAAACCCACCACTTAACTTGCATAAACCCACATATCCAACTTGCATAAACTCACATATTCAACATGCATAAACTCACATATTCAACATGCATAACTCACATATTCAACATGCATAAACATAGGATTAATATTAAACATAGATTAGCATATTCACATCATATCATATGACTTGAAAACCCATTATTCCACATGCAAAACCATAGATCTCATCATATCTCATCTACTTAATTTAGCAATTGATCATCAAAGTGATAGAAACTCACCAAAACCAAGATTAGCAAACTTATGAAGTGGAATTAGTTGCTTTAGTTGAAGAAGATGTTGATTAGAGGTTGATTAGCTTGCAACTCTCTTCATTGATTTGTGGAGGCCATGATCAAGTTTCATTTTGCCATAGTTTAGTTACAAGATCTAATTATGAATGAATTAGGGTAGGGTTGGGGTCTTATTTATAGGATTAGGTAGTGTTTTAGGCCCTTAGATTAACCCTAGATTAGATTAGGACCCTTAGATTTCGGAAATCTCTAGAACACAGCCCAAGACTCAACCAAAAACCAGATCTGGTGCACCCAGATCAACAGGGCCGACACCCTGTGTCGACACCCCTGTCGACAGGGCTGTCGACACCCCTGTCGACATGCCTGTCGACATGCCTGTCGACATGCCTGTCGACACGGGGCTAGGCGGGAACTTTCCCGCCCTTTCCGCTTTTGGCTCCAAACTTGTTTTAGAACTGAATTTTAAATCTGTTTTTAACTTTGAATTTTCTGAAAACTTCTTTGGGCCATAACCGGGCCATACGGACTCCGATTCTCGAAAACTCGGACTCTATTTCGCGTATTTTTCCGAGACGAACGCAATGACGCAGCCCGTTTCCCCCAATTCTCACATTTTGAGATTATTTATTCTGCAATTAATGAATTTCAGCATTAACTGAAATACGGGGTGTTACATATCCTTTGAGCAATAGAATTAGGGTTTGGTTATGAGTGTATATATAGATGTCTAGGATTATTAAGAGCCTTTAGATCAACATAGGGTCCATCCAAACCATCCACTCCAAGAGAATGCATCATCAGGCCGATCAGAAGTCGCCGCGTAGCCCTACGACTGAGAAATTCGTCACTGCCTCGTCAGCCAGATACAAAACGAAGTATTTCACCCAGATCTGGGGGGGGTCGACACCCTTATGGGGGGGGTCGACACTTATGTCGACACCCCTTAAGAGGGGTCGACATCCTCTAGTGGGAATTTTCCCGCCCAGCCTGTTTTTGGCTGATTTTGAATTTCAAACCCATTTTTGACTTTCTGGACCTATTTCTGAAGTACTGAACCCAATATATATATGTATATATTCTCCCCCACACATATACAAACTTCTAAGGCTTATAACTTCTTCATACAGTGTCCGATTTATGCAAACTCGGAATCTATTTCAAGCATAATTCTGATACGAATGCAATGGCGTAACCCATTTCGTTTAATTCCCACTTTTAAAATTAAGTATTCTTCAATTCGTTACTTTAATATTCATAGAAAATACGGTGTGTTACACTCCTCTTGATTCCTTTTTCCCTTTTTGTCTGGGGAACCGATTCTTCTCGAAAGGTGTCCCCATTCCGTCATGACGCCGTAGACATGTTTAGCACATGTCAAAGGGAAATGAAGTGCCTAACCTCCATCTGTAGCCGCAGTGGTTTCACCTGCGGTTAATTTTCTCGAGCTTCGTAAGGATTTCCGTGCGATGGAGGCAACTTCGAAAGACTTGTTAGCTTGTTACACAAACGTGGGTAAAAGGGAGTATAAGGAAGTTAGGGCTAAGGTGCACAGCCCAAGGATGAGAAAAAGGTATGGCCCACGAAAGGACAACAACAACGACAGAAGAAGGGCGGAAAAAAATGACAAGGCTAAGGATAAGGGGAAGTGCCATAGTTGTGGGCGAGAGGGTCACCTGGCCAAGGACTGCAGGAAAAGGAAGAATGCTTGGTTCATTTATGGAGAGGCTGGACACTATTTAGGGGAGTGCTCAGGGAAGCAAGGGCAATGTCAAAGGACATGACCTCTGGAGGGCAATAGAATGCTCTCGTGGCTAGTGCACCAGATAGAGGTAGGAAAGTTTCCATGGAAGTTTTTGATTTCTCTTTCCAATCAACTGGTTAAAACTCTTTTCGATTCTAGCGCATTCACATTCGTTCATATCTAGTTCTATAGTTGAATCTCTGCACTTATTACTAGTATGGTAGTGGATCCCGTTGTTGTCTCAAACCTCATTAGTGGTTCGGCTCATTTATCCGTGATTTGTCGGGGTTTGAGAATATCTGTGTTAGGCATCAAGTTTGAGTGTGATGCATATCTTTTTCCTTGAGGTACGGTTTGATTCTAGGGATGGATTAGTTTCCTAGAACCTCTTGATGTATTTATCGATGATTTGCGACCGGTACCAATAGTTGTGAGTATCCTTATGTTTTTGACGAGGTTCGGGGTTTACCCCGAAGCACGAGATTGGTTTCCGCACAAACTTGGTAGACAATGCAAAGCCAGTTGCATTCCATGTGCGACCTGTGACTCCTTAAAGAAAAGAGGGATCTTTGTAAGCATGTAGGGGAGATACTTGAGAAGAGGTGATAAAAGGTATAGAGTTCGAGATATTGGAGCCAAACTTGCGAAAGGAAGTGAAAGTAGAGAAGGAAGCAACGATTGGACGAGTTCCGACTTGCATACTTGGATTGGAGGTTAAGAAATTATGCAACAAAGAAGTGAAGCTAGTAAAAGTGCAATGGGGAGAGGACCGCGAGGATGCTACTTGGGAGGCTGAAGACAAAATTCGTGCTTCATATCCTTTCCTTTAAAAGAATACATTCTTAACTTCTTTTTCCAGCTTCGAATTAATACTTGTGTATATATCGTTAGAATACCTCCTATATATCGAGCCTTTAGGTAGGGAACCCATGGATGCAAACATGTGTTTGAGACATGTTATGTTTGATGGATGCAAGTGGATGCAAGTGTTTGCTAGTGGTTGCCTGTAGATGCATATACACACATTAGGAACTAGATCGGCTCAATCACTCTCACTGCATATGGATGTGTGTGCAGTTTTCTTTCTTTAATGGATGGAAATGGATGTATTAGCATATGGATGTTGCATTTGGACGAATGAGTTTGCACACATATAGAATTCATTTGTTATAATAGGACTATTTGCATACATATTGGATTCATGGCACTAACATACATTGTATTAAGGAGGTCAACTGAACAAGTAGACCGCCTGATCTTCGCTTTAGTATTGGGACATATACACACACCTTTTCATATATTCATAGGAGCATTAGAAATCTTTTAAGTACAATGGATGCTTGTGGATGATGGATGAGTAGATGGAAGATGGAGGGTAGGATAAATTCTTCTTAGCTCAGAGATTTCGCGGACGAAATCCTTTAAGTAGGGAAGAATGTAACACCCGCATTTTTAATGAAATTAAAAATGTGGAAATATGTATACGTATTGTATACAGAGATATATTTAAGAGAAAAATTAAATAATGACAATAAAACTGCATGTAATAAGTTCATGAAGTGAAATGAAGGAAAAAGATTAATAAAAGAAATTAAATGCAATATATGAAATGCGAAGAAATGCATGCGAACAATTAGATAGAAATAAAAAGGAAAATTTAAAGAGCTTCAGGAATTTGGTCACGAAATCAACGTCATTGCGTTCGTGGCGATTTTCTAGTCAATTTAGACCTACGGTTTGCAGAAAACCGATTTAGGATGAAAAAGGTATCTTTAAATTATATGTTGCGACAATATGTGAAAAAGAGGAATGAGAAAAGAATAATGTTTAGCATTGTTCTAAGGTTTGTAAACAAAAGACTTAGTAGCTCATTGGTTAGAACATGTGACTTGTGTACAAGAGGTTCTGAGTTCAATTCCTGCCAGCGCCATATTTTTGTTTTAGGGAAATGGCTAAAAAGTGCTTTGGTGTGAACACAGTTCAATTAAAAAGCAGTTTAGTGTGACAAGGGTTAATTGGAGGATTGATTGGAAAAATGGTTAAAAAGAAGATATGTATATATATATATATATGTGTGTGTGTGTGTGTGTGTGTGTATGTATGACATGTGGGTGTCAACACCCCTGCGGCTGCGCATCATGTTGCACACATGGCGCGTTTTTATTGGTTAATGATTGTTTTTTCGCAACATGGCTATTTTCTATTGGTCGGATGACGTGGACGATTCCTATGGCTCCTAATCTAATCTAAAGGTCATAATACACCTATAAATAAACACCTAACCTAACCCTAATCTCATTGTTTTCATCCATGGCGCCTCCATGCTGCTCTAGTCTAAATTAAAACAAGCCTTTATTCTCCATCAAGTCAAATTAGAAGATCAGAATTTCTACAATAACTTCTTAGCAAATCAAATTCAGAATTCTAGATCCGTTCTTTCTCAAATCTCTAAACCTAACGCTGTGAGTTTCTAGATTATTTTAGGTTTAGAAAAATAAAAGTATGCTTTGATATACAATGAATAGGATATGTTGTAAATTATGATTTTTTTGTTAATATGAAATTCTATCATGACAAATCTAATTTCTTAGATCTAATATAATTATGGTGATTCGATTATGATATTTATATGGATCTTGACTTGTAACCATGTTATGATGGAAGTACATCTATTAGTTTGGATAATTATGACGTTATTTGGATCTAGACCTTTATGTTAATCTACCTTTTGATATAAACATGTTGCTATGTCATCCTTACTATGCTAGATCTAGGTAATTGGACACCTAATGGTAAATTTAGATCTATTGTAATCTTGACATGTTACATTTATTTAATTGGACAGTTGGATCTAGTTGTTTATATGAATCTCCTTATTGTTGTAAATCTAGATCTACTGTAAACTTGACATGTTACACTTATTTAATTGGACAGTTGGATCTAGTTGTTTATATGAATCTCCTTACTGTGGTAAATCTAGATCTATTGTAAACTTGACATCTTACATTTATTTAATTGGACAGTTGGATCTAGTTGTTTATATGAATCTCCTTATTGTGGTAAATTTAGATCTATTGTAAACTTGACATGTTACATTTATTTAGTTGGACAATTGGATCTGGTTGTTTATATGGATCCCCTTATTGTGATCAATCCAGATCTGTTGTGAACTTTACATAAGAATCCATCTTTATGTCACCATAATTATGCTAGATCCAATTAGGAGACATTTAGATCTGATTATGCTTGATTTGATATTTTAGAAATTGCCATAAGTTATCGGATTTATATATCCACACCGTTATGATAATTACATGTTCTTTCACTTTGTTATCATGCTAGTATATGTTATGTCATTATGTGTTGAAATTGTCACCTTTATCATATTCCCTTTTCATTGTTATGGCTAGGCTACTTTATAGCCTAGATGCCACCAAAATACGTGCGAATAAGTTAGTTAAGGAAACAGGGGAAAAGGGATATATAATTGGCATGTAATCTTTATTTGAATTGATATGTAATTCAAATTATCATTAAAATAGGTCTTGACACCTATAAAAAGGAAAGGATTAATTTATAAATTAATTATTCAAAAATGGAATGTTTAGTAACTATAATTAGGAATTGTAATTGTACTTATGACATGAGGTTAGGTTACATTAGTGGCGGAAGTCTGCCCGGACCCGACCGGCATATCCGACATCCACTAATGTTGAACCTAATGTAGGAGGTCTAAGTATGTAAATACGAATCGCACTAAGACACGAGGTTAAGCCCAACTGTGGTATAAGACTGCCCGGAACCGATCAGCAAATCCAGCATCCATATGTTGTAGGCCTAATGTGGGAGGTCTAGCCCATTATAAACCATAAATGGACATGGTAATGAATTGGACTACTTGACCAAATCTAATCCATAGGGATTGTGTGAACTTAGACTTAAGTTGAGGTTAAGTAAACTTGATTAAGCAAAGTGGGAGGGTTAAGTAAATCTTGGGTAGGTGGGTAATATTAGTATATATAGGCCCACAAACTTAACCATTAAATAAACATGCTTGAATAAGTGGGAGGGCTAAGTACATCTTGGGTTGGTGGGTAATATTTGCATATATAGGCCTACAAACTTAACCATTATAGAGTTATGTAATTAATGATCACCCTTTAGGGTATACATAACTGGTATAGGGCTATGTAATTAAAGATCACCCTTTAGGGTATACAAAGTCAGTGGAAATCCTAGTGGGAATAAAAGACAAAGGGGAGAGCTTGTATCATATTGTGTAGGAGTTATGTAATTAAAGATCACCCTTTAGGGTATACATAAGTAGTATATGGCTATGTAATTAAAGATCACCCATTTAGGGTATACATAGTCAACGAAAAACCTAGTGGGGATACAAGACAAAGGGGAGAGTTTGTATCATATTGTGTGGGACCCATTTCAGTCAGTAACCCGTAGTTGGTATCAGAGTAGAGAACTCCGTACTAGACAGAGAAGGGGCACACTTATTGATTGATTATAAGAGATCCAAAACGTGACGGGTGGTGTTGACGGCGCAAACCGACTAGGGACATGTGCGTACATAGGCCGGGTAGAGGGGGACAAGACGAGCGTGACACCATTAAATAGGCCTGTGCACATCTTGGGTTCCCATTTTAGGGAAGTGATACCCCCTACCATGGGGCCAGCACATGATATCTACAGAGTAGGGAGCCGATCGATTAGGGTAGTGGTTAGGGTATATTCGGATGTATGCCCTAATTCTACCAACTTATAGCGGAAGGTATCATCTCATCTTGATTAAGCTAGTAATAGTGCAGAGTATTTAGTAGTGAAGCATATATATATATACCTTACCTTGTCTTACCTGCCATTTATGCAGTGACCTCTTTTATCCACTTTATATGCCTATCATGTTACTTTTATTTATTTACTGGCTAAAAGTAACTAGACTCACCAGACTTTATCTCCGACCCTTTTTGTTTCTCCTTCTTTCTTCCGTTTCTCCCCCTAGATTCGCAAGGGAGGGAATTCTCTGGCTTAGTCAGGATTCTGCTATCATCTTACTTGGAGCTTCTAGATGTATTGCTCAAGGTTCTATCTTTTCTACTATGACTTATGATTTAAGGATTATGCTTTCTTTATTATTGTACTCTAATATTTAAATACAAGACAGAAGTTTTAATGATGAATAGAGTTTATGTATTTTCAGACATATGGTGTAACCATGCCTTATGATTAATAAAAGTTGTTTTTATTCCGCTGCAAAAAATTTATTATCTATCTTGTAATATTCTGTGTCTGTTTACCTAAACGCTTCACGAAACTTAATGCATTCCCTTTGTGAGTGACATTAATGGACGTGGGGTGTCACAATGTCATTTATGTTAGAAATAAAAATGTCATTTATGTTAGAGAATAAAAAAAATATTGTTAGAGAATAAATATGTCAGTTACGTTAGAATATAAAAATGTCATTTATTTAGAATAATGTTTGTGAAATAAAAATGTTACCTTTATCGTGTTAGACAAGAATATAAAAATAATTGCTTGTTAAAGTATATGTTCATTAAAATTAAATTATAAATATTTATTTATAATTTAATAGTGAAAATTGGTTAAAAAGAAAATAATTCAAAATGAATTATAATTGGTTAAATCTATTAACCAATGATTTATTTATATAAACCGTTGTTGTTTGAAAACCCTACACGGGTATTGGGATGATACTTGACATATACTAGTCCCAATATTTAATTAATTGTCAATCGATGGATTGACGGTCTGTGATGAGCGTTATTTATTTATTTTAATGCTCACATAGTTATAAACTTCACTTTGGATGTGAATGTATTATTGGATGATTATTTTTCATTATCGTTGAATATATGCAATGTATGAAATCCATATAACTAAAATTATATGGTAATTGATTGAGTCACATTCCGATTTAGAATATCTTTTATATAAAGAATATTTTAAAATAAAGAAACTTTCAAAATTAAGAATATTTTAAAATAACGAATATTTTAAAATCATATTTAGTGAAGAATAAAATAATGATTTTTATGTCCATCTTTGGGTGGACACAAAAATATAAAAATATGAAGCTGAGTTAAGTAGCAAACGCCATTTTTACCCCAACGGGTTTATCGATCGATTTTATTCGTTTTTATAACGAATACAAAAAAAAGTAGTGATTAGAAAATATAACATTTTGAAAATAATAATATTTTAATATGATATAAATATAGGATATTCAAATTTGATTTAAAATTGAAAATGAAATTAAAAATCATTTTAAAATGAATTTATAAATATTTCATAAAATACGTTTTAAAAGGAAATCGATGATATATATATATATGTATATATATATTTATTTATTTATTTAATGGCCTGAGTAGAACACGCCACGCAGCGACCGTTCGCGAATTTCTACCATTAACTTCAAATTGATGTAACGGGAGATCCGACCGTCGGATTCTCCTAAAACTGGAACCGTTGGGTTCGTATCGAAAAGAAATTTCCAATGAATATAAGAGATTTGAAATCTAATGGTTTGATTTGGAATTATGTCCAAATCAATTTCAGAAAAGGTCGTTATGGATGTAGTTCGGTGGCCGTTATTGGAAACCGACTGTACAGGCCCTAAATAAGATTATTAAAAATATGGAAAAATTATGTAAAATCATAATAAATGATTTAAAAAGATTTTGGATGAAAAATTCCATATTTTAAAAGATAAAAATATATTTTTTATCAAAATGAACTAGTTATTAACTAGAGTAAATCTTTTAAATTAAGATTTAATGAAGTTTTACAATTAGATGATATTAAATTGGAATTAAATAAAATAAATTGGATTTTGGGTTTGTCGTGAATGGTGTCTTCAATAACACTGCTCTTAAAACCCGTGTAAAAACAATAAATCTTTTAATTAAGATTATTAGAAATTTCCAATTATATTTAGTAATTGGAATAAATTGAAATGTGAATTGGGTTTATTGTGAACTGTGTTTTTAACGACATTCGTTCTTTAACCCAATCAATAGTGAAAATATAATTTGGAATTTATAAATATTTTATTAAGATTTAAATAGAATTTTTTTTCTAAAGTAAGGTTTTCCAATTTAATATATTAAATTTGGAATTGAATAGAATTCTATTTAATAATAATCGAGATGAGCTTCTATAAAAGAAGACCGTTATCATATATGGAATTTAAAAGGCTTTGTTGTTATTCCATTTATACTGTTAGCATGATACGGAAATTTATATTGATTATATACTGATTTGATTTCTTTGAAAATTCCATATTTGATGGAAGATGATTTTGGGTTTATCGTGAACTAGGTTTTAAATGACATTGGTTCTTTAACCCAGTTAAAGACAAGATTAATTTCTTAAAGTTGAATAATCATAAAGTATGGTTTTTGATATTAAAACAGAATTGGAGTTTTAATGAATCCTTTAAAAGAAGATTAAAGAATAAATTTAAAGGAATTTATCTTTGATAAAATTAATGGGAACCTTTCCCTAATAATGTGAATATTTTATTAAAAGAATATTCTTAATTGGAATGAGGTTTATGATGTGTTTCTATAGCACTTAATTATTGATTATAAAATACGTGAGTTATTCGGAAAGACCGGGTTTAACCCATTCTGAATAATTACTACGACGATTAAGAGTCGAAGATGAAGACGGTGGTTGAAGACCGAAGATCTTCACATCATTTGGATGATTACTGATGTCTTGATTGGGAAGCATCCCAAGACAAGGTAATAAGTGGTAATCTTCTAGACGTACTTGGAGATCGATGGATATGCAAGAACCTCTCTCCTGTATTGGACATATGGGACGAGGAATAAGGTGTCTCCGGTTTTGTTCAGACCCAGAACGAACTTGTAAATGGATGGTATGTTTGATGTTGTATTCCTTTATGTTGTATTCGTTGATCTCTGCTTAATATATATATCTAATTGGTGGCGGAGAATTTATTCTCTTGCATATCACCTTCTCTGAGACGTACGAGCATAAGGTTATATATTGGCAGAAACCAATGGTATGGTATGGATTGACAATGTGGCATGCTAAGATGCAAATGACCAAGGCTTATTGTTGAAAAGCAGAGTCTTATGATTGATGATCAAAGCACAACTTTATTGTAGCATAGCTTTGTGTATAGCGTTACTTCGCGAGCCTCACACCCCGGTATGAACCAGAAACGGGAGAAGGATCCAGGGAGAACATGCGTTTCTTTCTAGCTAGAAGTGATGTCTGGGTTTTACACGCCTAGATATTTTTACTTATGTGGATGATGGAAAGCGAGGTACCTCGGATTTGAGTCCCTAGTGGCTCTATTTACGCCCCATAGGGCAGGGAGACGTATTATTTAGGAATTATATATAATCCACTAACATTAGTTGTGGACCGACCCTGTTGTTCCTAGGTGCAGTTGCAGTTGTATCTTGAGACTCGGGCTAGAGATTCTCGAATTCGGTAAGGACGATCCCTTGCCTTGGTTCATGATGGAAATCCAACTTCCAATACGACCCATACGGTTTTGATTGTATAACTAGTATGGCGACATAGTATATGGTAGCTATGCCGTCTATAATTAATACCTTATGATTGTAATGTTTTTGAAACATATATACACTAATAACAATATCAAATCCGTTTTTATCGTATTAAGAGTTTTTGACCATTATAAGGTAAAACTCTATCCTTCGGTCTGTATTGCATTGTGTGATGGGACTTGAATCTTATAATGGTTTCATTTTTCTAAAAATCATTTCATTGTTTAGCGATTTACTTTTTTTATGCATTGGAAATACAATGTAGTAAACCCGTTCCGCGTTAGCGACGTGGTCCTGTGATTAGCCTTATTATTAAATAGGTTAAGTAGATTTATCACACCAGTCCCATGACTGACTCGTAGTTTGTTTCACTTTGCAAACTCAGGTGCCCTCTTTTCCACATGGGCAGTCGAGTGGCTTGTTTTTCAGATATCTATTTATTAGGCAGGATTCTGGATCGAAGCTTAAAGTTGCGGCCAGAGCAATGATAGTCTTCCATTGCATTGTGTTAAGTTTATTGTAAATTAATCTTCCACTGAATTATTATTTATTCGATGTACTCTGATATTCTGTACTCTGATGTAACATTATTATGATGTTTATAAAAGTCTTTTTTTATCTGTTTTGATGTCTTGTATGCCCATAGCTAGTGCAGTCGAGGATTTCCAAATTTTGGATCAGACCTGTGTGGTTTATGGTCGATTCAAAGGGTGGGGATTCTCGGGTCATGTAACACCCCATATTTTCTGAGAATATTAAAGTAATGAATTAAAAAATACTTAATTTCGAAATTGAGAATCAAGGGAAATGGGTTATGCCATTGCGTTTGTCTCGGAATTCTGCTTGAGACAGAGTTCGAGTCTACGTGAATAGGACTCCGTATGAAGAAGTTATGGAGTTCAGAAGATTTCATGTTTAAACAGAAAATTATATAATTAAATAATTAAATAAACAAAACAGTTCGGATTTCAAAATCACGTGAGTCAGCTGGGCACGAAAATTCCCACCCATAGGGGTCGACTCCCCCCAAGGGGGTCGACATATGTGTCGACCTCCTAAGAGGGGTGTCGACTGGGGTGTCGACCCCCCTATAAGGTAAGACTCCCTCGCCCAGATCCAAACAGTGATGATTTTCTGACTTGTTGCTGAGTCACTAGGGCATAGGTGGCCATTTCTGGATAGCTCTATCTAGTCTGGACAGTTCTGATTGCTTCTAGGTTGATCTAACGGCTCATATAAATCTAAACCTCTATAAAAGCAACCCCAACCCTCAACCCTAAATCACACAATTTCATTCCAAGGAGCCACCATGTTTTCCATGGTCAACCTAGCATAGAAACCATTCTTCTCCAGCTAGGAAGCAAACTAGAAAATCAAATCCAAACTAGTAATCGATTAAGAAGATCGTCAAATCAAACGTCTACATCAAAGGATAGCTAATCAAATTCAGAAATCAGATCTCAGAATTTAAGACCGTTCTGTAATTTGTAAGTTCATGTTACTTTCAAAAATAAAAGATAATTGTGATTCTGACATTGTAATAAATCTGAATCTGAGATTATGCCTATTTCTATCTGTCTTTCTATATCCACTAGATCTATCTCATTGATAATATTATGTCCATTCTTTGTTTCTTCTTTCCTTCTTCCCTTTTTGTTTTTATAGCCAGGTTACTGCGAGCCTGAGCCAAATCTCATAAGAGATGAACGTACGTTGAAAATAAAATTGAGCGTAATATATGATTTGGACATGACCAGTGCTAAAATTAGGAAAAGTATTAAATTATGTATAATTTGGCATAATTGATTTGTAACTGATTTGAGGATATAACACATGATGTATTTAAAACATAAAGTGTATTGAACGTATGATTTGAGATTTGAGGCATAAAGTATATTGGACTTATAACTTGCGGTTTGGGCGTAAATTGAACTGTAAACATGTAAGGCATAGTACATGTTGTGGTTTAAGACCTAAAATTAGGGCATATGTATATGGTAGTTTATGACTTGGAAGAAGAAAATTATTGTGTATAGTGATATATGGCTTAAGCATGAAAACCTATAGTAAGATAGGGACAACTGTTGAATGTGAACACGCCTAAAATTGGGTAATTGGCATGCACTGAAATTAAAGGCTATAATTTGGCATAGTTTATACTGTGAATCATGATTGGGGGTTTTTGGAGAATATTTTGTACAGTGCAATATAACTAAATCTTGGGGCATGTGTTATATCGTGATTTTGGGGCATGACTGTTATTGCAAATTTGGGAAAATTGGGTGTAACCTATGTTGAGTAATAACTTGAATTTGTGGGGCATGACTTGTAATTAGCTTTGTTGAGGTATAACTTGAGAATTGGAATATGACTAGTTTTGTGAATTTGGGATAATTAGCATATAAAATCTAGACTTGGACATGTATGGTAAATATGCTAAATGATAAACATGCCTAACCTGAGATTAGATTGAGTTGCGGTGTAAAACTGCCCAGAACCGCCCGACACACCCAGTAACCGCAACAACACTTATCTAATGTGAGAGGTTAGTGCATCACGCCCAAGAAAAACCCGAGGTTAGATTGAGTTGTGGTGTAAAACTGCCTGGAACCACCCAACACATCCAGTAACCGCAACAACATAGATCTAATGTGAGAGGTTGGTGCATTAATAAATCAATTAATGCTAATGAACAAGACATGTTAAGAATAATAGGGTTAAGTTAACTAAGGCAACACTTAACCGTTATAACATGTTAATTAGGAAAGAGGATTGGGTTAAGTAAATTTATAACACTTAACCGTTATAACATGTTAATTAGACAAGAAGACGAGTTAAGTAAATTTAGAACACTTAACCGTTATAACATGTTAATTAGATAAGAAGGTGAGGTTAAATAAATTTAGAACACTTAACCGTTATAACATGTTAATTAGACAAGTGAGTAGGGTTAAGTTAATAAGAAACACTTAACCAATATGACATGATGAATGGGTAGGGTTAAGTCAAAGCAAGAGAGCAACACTTAACCAATATAACAGTTTGTGTGGAAGGGTTAAGTTAACACAAGAAGGCAACACTTAACCGGTGTAATATGACAAGCGGGTGGGTTAAGTTAACGTGAATTGATTGATGACACTTAGCCAACACAACATGATGAACGCGTGGGGTTAAGTTAATAAGAAACACTTAACCAATGTAACTTGATGAACGAATGGGGTTAAGTTAATGGGAAATACTTAAGTAATATAACCTGATGAATGGACGGGGTTAAATTAATAGGAAACACTTAACCAACATGACATGATAAGTAGGTGGGTTAAGTTAACATGAATGGACAACACTTAACCAATATGACATAATGTGTGGGAGGGTTAAGTACATATCGGTTTGGTGGGTAATATTTGTAAATATAGGCCCACAAACTTAAACATTAAGTAAACATGTTTGAATTAGTGGGAGGGTTAAGTACATATCGATTTGGTGGGAAATATTAGTAAATATAGGCCTACAAACTTAACTAATAAGAAACCCTAGTAACGAAGACCCATTTCAGCAGTAACCCACATAGATGTATCAAGGTACCCTGAAACTAGGCAGGGTAGGGCACGATTACTGGGCTGATTATAAGCGGTTAAAATAGCGGCAGGGGGTACGTCAGTGCAAGTTCCGACGGATTACGGGCGTGCACGTACTCCGGAGTGGGGAAAAAGCAGGCACTAGGTACCGGTAGTTATACACTGTGCTTCTTGAATCGTGTTGGGTCGCTATCATAGGGATTGATACACCTTATGGTGGTGCCAGCACAGGATATCTACACGCAAGAGAGGACCGATTGACACAGACACATGGAACATTGATACAAGTAGGGAGCTGATCGATAGGGTAGTAAGGGTACATCTAACATATTCATGGCAATTAGGCTGATTGAGGTATGATCCTCATACTAGATGTATACCTGAAGGCTACCACAATTGCGTGGATTGGGAGCACATTTTCATATGTTCATTTTATACAGATTACTAGTTGGGACACTAGTTAGGTGGTGCAGAGATATAGAAATCAGAATAACAGGGTAGTAGCAAAGCAGAGAAAGAGTAGAAGTGCATTCAGTTTATCTTGCCTTGTCATATCTATGCTAATCGTATCTTATCTTGTTATCCTTGATATCACAGTGTTGTCTTATGTTCACTTTATTCATGTCATAATGCTTTTGCCTATTTATATGCTGAAAGTCACTGGACTTACCAAACTTATGTCTGACCTAGTTTGTTTCGCCTATTTTCTTTCGTTTCTCCCCCAGGTTCATAGGGAGTAAATGTTACCACTTAGCTCAGTTTTCCTTCCATGCTCAAAGATAGTCGATGTATTTCTTTGGACTCTCTCTTCCACTGCTATGGCTGGTTCATGCTTTATTGGGGAATATCATTGTTATATTTTTATGCTTCTTTTATACTTGGAAGTTTTTGAATCAAGACCGAAGTTCTATGTATTATTTTTAAGTATGATTGAGACAATTGTTGTAAAAGCTTGACTAAACCACATTGTTTATAAAATGACTTTATTTTCCATTGCTTTAATTGTCTATCTTGTAATTCATTTGCATCTTTTACCTAAAATGCTCCACCGAAGTTAAGACATTCCCTTTGTGTGTGACCTTAACGGAGGTGGAGTGTTACACTTGGTATCAGAGCTAAAGGTTGCCGGATCAGATAAAAGATTTAAAAAATTATTTTCAAAATGGATTTAAAAGAAGGATTTTCTAAAGAAAAAGTTTTGTTTTAAAGGCATATTCCCCAAAGCCATATGCACTATCTTTTGATCCTCTGTTTGAATCCTTGTTTCCTTCTTTACTGAGTCACCGGGGCTCCTAGCTTTCTAGGAGGTAACCTCATCGCGGTATGGTTCCGTAGGCTTGATGAGACTACGGCATCTGTCAAAGGGCATAGAAGTGCCCAACTTCCATCTATAGCCACTGTAGTTTCACCTGCGGCTAATTTTATTTCAAGCTTTGTAGGGTTTTCCGTGTGATGGAGGTTGCTTTCAAGAGACTTGTCAACAAGTTACACAAAGATGGCAAAGATGAGAATAAGGGAGTTTGGCTAAGGAGCACAACCCAAGGATGAGAAACTCAAGGATATGTACTTGGTTGATAAAGGAGGAAAGAATAGTAAAATCTAAGACAAGAGGAAGTGTCATTATTATGGTATAACAGGTCATATAATTAAGGACAAAGGCAAGAACAAAGGACATGATTTTCAGGAGGGAAGTGCATGCTCTCAGCGCCTGCATACCTGAGAGAGAGGTAGTAAAGTTTCTGTTGAAAAAGTCTAGTTTTCCTTTTTGATCATCCTGTTAGTACTCTTTTTGATTTTAGCGCTTCACATTCGTTTATATCTGCTTCCATAGTTGAGTCTTTGCACCTTAGTACTTGTATAGTAGAGGATCCCATTATTGTCTCAAATCCAATTGGTGGTTCGGCTCGTTCGTCTATGATTTGTTTGGATTTGGGAATATCTATATTAAGCATTGAGTTTAAGTTTAATGCTTATGTTTTCGGTTTTTCATGGGCTATGGGTTGATTCTAGGCATGGATTGGTTAGCTAGTAATTGTGAAAGGAGGGTAGGTAGACTTTCGACTTGCCTTGGGAATACCCTCGAGATTTCGTGCGATCCTAAGGGATCAGTTTGTCTTGGCTACCTAGAATCACTTGATGCATCTATCGACGATTTGCGATCCATTAGAGTAGTCCATGAGTACGCATATGTTTTTGATCAGGCTAGGGGTTTATCCCCTAAAATGCGAGATAAACTTCCGCATATATCTAGTTGACAATGCAAAACCAGTTGCATTACCTGTACGACAAATGAATCCAAGGAAAGGAAGGGCTCAGTAAACAAGTAAAAGAGTTACTTGAAAAAGGGTTCATAAAGCGAAGTATATCTGAATGGGGTGCTCCAGTCGTTTTCGTTACAAAGGCGGATGGTTCATTTTGCTTGTGCATATATGATATTTTTTGAATGAAGAAGATCATGCTTCGCATATAAGGGAAGTCTCGGAAACCCTCCAAGCGCATCAACTTAAGGCGAAGTTCTCCAAAAATGTTATTTTTGGAGAGAAGAAGTAAGGTTTCTAGGACATGTGGCACCCAAGAATGGATAGTAGTAGATCCCGCAAAAGTAGTTGCGGTGCAAGACTGGAAGGTCCTAAGGAATGCAACAGAAGTAAGAAGCTTTCTTGGACTAGCGGGCTAATATAGGAAGTTAATTAAGGACTTTATGAAGGTATCGGCCTCACTTACTAGATTGACGAAGAAGAACTAATCATCTTAGTATGTACACTTGGTAACATGGTTAGCATCTGTATATGAAGTTCTGGGAATGTTAGCATGACACAGTAGAAGTTGTAGTGCCAAGTATACTATAAGAAGAAAAGGTGGAATGAGAGGCGACAGTGAAATGAGTGCCAACTCATATTTTGGAAATAGAAATTAAGGAGCTACGCAATCGTGAAGTCAAGATAGTCAGAGCACAATGAAGTGAAGCTCAAGAAAGATGCGACTTAGAAGACTGAAGAATAGATACACGCATCATACCCTTTTTGAGAGTATATCCTTGATCTCTCTTTTTCTGTAAAGTTTATTTGCTAGCTTTATCCTTTAAGTATATCCTCTCGATACTATCCTCGATCCTTAAGTAGAAGCCAATGGATGTAAACATTTGTTTGAGACATGTTATGTTTGGTGGATGCAAGTGTTTGCTAGTGGTTGCTCGTGGATGCATATACACATATTAGGCACTAGATCAGCTCAGTCACTTTCATATTGCATATGCATGAGTGAATTTATATATATATATATATATATATATATGAATTGAAACTTGATGTGTTATCCTGTGGATGTTGCATTTGTATGAATGATTGTGCACTCATGCAGAAATTATAAAGTACGATTAGGAATAATTGCATACATGATGGACTCATGGCACTGACATAATTCGCATTAAGGAGGTCAACTGAATCAGTAGACCGCCTGATTTTGCATTAGACAAGGACATGTACATACACTATGCATGTGATCATGAAAGCATTAGAAATCTTTTTAAGGACAATGGACGCTTGTGATTGAATGGTTGAGTAGATGGATGTTAGATGTTAGGATACATTCGCCTTGACTTGGAGATTTCAAGGACGAAATCCTTTAAAGGAGGGGAGAATGTAACACCTCGTTTTTTCTGAGAATATTAAAGTAACGAATTAAAGAATACTTAATTTCGAAAGTGAGAATTAAGGGAAACGGGTTATTCCATTGCATTCGTCTTGGAATTCTGCTTGAGATAGAGTCCGAGTTTGCGTGAATCGGACTCCGTATGAAAAAATTATGGAGTTCAGAAGATTTCATGTTTAAACAGAAAATTATATAATTAAATAATTAAATAAACAAAACAGTTTGAATTTCAAAATCACATGAGTCAGCTGGGCAGAAAAATTCCCGCCCATAGGGGTCGACTTCCCCCGGGGGGTCGACATAGATGTCGACCCACTCGCCCAGATCCAAACAGTGACGATTTTCTGACTTGTTCCTAAGTCGCTAGGGCATAAGTGGCGATTTTTGGATAGCTCTTCTAGTCTGGACGGTTCTGATTGCTCCTAGGTTGATCTAACGGCACACATAAATCTAAACCTCTATAAAAGCAACCCCAACCCTCAACCTTAAATCGCACAATTTCATTCCAAGGAGCCACCATGCAGTCCATGGTAAACCTAGCATAGCCACCATTCTTCTCCAACTAGGAAGCAAATTAGAAAATCAAATCCAAACTAGTAATCGATCAAGAAGATCGTCAAATCAAACGTCTACATCAAAGGATAGCCAATCAAATTCAGAAATCAGATCCCAGAATTCAAGACCGTTCTATAATTTGTAAGTTCATGTTACTTTCAGAAACAAAAGTTAATTGTGATTCTGACATTGTAATAAATCTGAATCTGAGATTATGCCTATTTCTATCTGTCTTTCTATATCCATTGGATCTATCTCATTGATAATATTATGTCCATTCTTTGTCTCTTCTTTCCTTCTTCCCTTTTTGTTTTTATAGCCAGGCTACTGCGAGCCTGAGCCAAATCTCATAAGAGATGAACGTACGTTGGAAATAAATTGGGCATAATGTATGATTTGGACATGTCCAACGCTAAAATTGGGAAAAGTATTAAATTATGTATAATTGGGCATAACTAATTTGTAACTGATTTGAGTACATAACACATGTTGTATTTAAAACATAAAGTGTATCGAACATATGACTTGAGATTTGAGGCATAAAGTAAATTGGACATATGACTTGGGGTTTGGGCGTAAATTGAACTGTAGACATGTAAGGCATAGTACATGTTGTGGTTTAAGACCTAAAATTAGGGCATATATATATGGTAGTTTATGACTTGGAAGAAGAAGATTATTGTGTATAGTGATATATGGCTTAGGCATGAAAACCTGTAGTAAGATACAGAAAACTGTTGAATGTGAACACGCCTAAAATTGGGTAATTGGCATGCACTAAAATTAAAGGCTATAATTTGGCATAGTTTATATTGTGAATCATGATTGGGGGTTTTTGGAAAATATTTTTTACGGTGCAATATGACTAATCCTTAAGGCATGTGTTATATCGTGATTTTTGGGGCATAACTATTATTGCAAATTTGGGAAGATTGGGTGTAACCTTATGTTGAGTAATAACTTGAATTTGAATATGTGGGGCATGATTTGTAATTAGCTTTGTTGAGGTATAACTTGAGAATTGGAACATGACTAGTTTTGTGAATTTGGGATAATTAGCATATAAAATCTAGACTTGGACATGTACGGTAAATATGCTAAAAGATAAACATGCCTAACCTGAGGTTAGATTGAGTTGCGATGTAAAACTGCCCGGAACCACCCGACACATCCAGTAACTGCAACAAAACCCTATCTAATGTGAGAGGTTAGTGCATCATGCCCAAGAAAAACCCGAGGTTAGATTGAGTTGTGGTGTAAAACTTCCCGAAACCGCCCGTCACATCCAGTAACCGCAACAACATAGATCTAATGTGAGAGGTTGGTGCATTAATAAATCAATTAATGCTAATGAACAAGACATGTTAAGAATGGTAGGGTTAAGTTAACTAAGGCAACACTTAACCATTATAACATGTTAATTAGACAAGAGGATGGGGTTAAGTAAATTTAGAACACTTAACCGTTATAACATGTTAATTAGACAAGAAGATGGGGTTAAGTAAATTTAGAACACTTAACCGTTATAACATGTTAATTAGATAAGAAGGTGAGGTTAAGTAAATTTAGAACACTTAACCGTTATAACATGTTAATTAGACAAGTGAGTAGGGTTAAGTTAATAAGAAACACTTAACCAATATGACATGATGAATGGGTGGGGTTAAGTCAAAACAAGAGAGCAACACTTAACCAATATAACAGTTTGCGTGGAAGGGTTAAGTTAACACAAGAAGGCAACACTTAACCGGTGTAGCATGACAAGTGGGTGGGTTAAGTTAACTTTAATTGATTGATGACACTTAACAAATACAGCATGATGAACGCGTGGGGTTAAGTTAATAAGAAACACTTAACCAATGTAACTTGATGAACTAATGGGGTTAAGTTAATGAGAAATACTTAACCAATATAACCTGGTGAATGGACGGCGTTAAGTTAATAGGAAACACTTAACCAACATGACATGATGAGTAGGAGGGTTAAGTTAACATGAATGGACAACACTTAACCAATATGACATAATGTATGGGAGAGTTAAGTACATATCGGGTAGGTGGGTAATATTTGTAAATATAGGCCCACAAACTTAACCATTAAGTAAACATGTTTGAATCAGTGGGAGGGTTAAGTACATATCGGGTTAGTGGGTAATATTAGTAAATATAGGCCCACAAACTTAACCAGTAAGAAACCCTAGTAACGAAGACCCATTTCAGTAGTAACCCATATAGATGTATCAAGGTACCCTGAAACTAGGCAGGGCGGGGCACGATTACTGGGCTGATTATAAGCGGTCAAAATAGCGGCGGGGGGTACGTTAGTCTAGGTTCCAACGGATTACGGGCATGCACGTACTCCGAAGTAGGAAAAAAGCAGGCACTGGGTACCGATAGTTATACACTATGCATCTTGAATCATGTTGGGTCACTATCATAGGGATTAACACACCTCATGGCGGGGCCAACATAGGGTATCTACACGTAAGAGAGGGTCGATTGACACAGACACATGGAACATTAATAAAGTATGGAGCCGATCGATAGAGTAGTAAGGGTACATCTAACATCTTCATGGCAATTAGGCTGATTGAGGTAAGATCCTCATACTAGATGTACACCTGAAGGCTACCACAATTGTAGGGATTGGGATCACATTTTCATATGATCATTTTATACAGATTACTAGTTGGGACACTAGTTAGGTGGTGCAGAGATATAGAAATCAGAATAACATAGTAGTAGCGAAGCAGAGAAAAAGTAGAAGTGCATTTAGTTTATCTTGCCTTATCATATCTATGCTAATCGTATGTTATCTTGTTATCCTTGTTATCACGGTGTTGTCGTATATTTAGTTTATTCATGTCATAATGCTTTTGCCTATTTATATGCTGAAAGTCACTGGACTTACCAGACTTATGTCTGACCTAGTTTGTTTCGCCTCTTTTCTTCCGTTTCTCCTCCAGGTTCACAGGGAGGAAATGTTACCACTTAGCTCAGTTTTCTTTCCAAGCTCAAAGATAGTCGATGTATTGCTTTGGACTCTCTTTTCCACTGCTATGGCTGGTTCATGCTTTATTGGGGAATATCATTATTATATTTTTATGCTTCTTTTATACTTGGAAGTTTTTGAATCAAGACAAAAGTTCTATGTATTAATTTTAAGTATGATTGAGACAATTGTTGTAAACGCTTGATTGAACCACATTGTTTATAAAATGACTTCATTTTCCGCTGCTTTAATTGTCTGTCTTGTAATTTATCTGCATCTTTTATCTAAAATGCTCCGCCAAAGTTAAGACATTCCCTTTGTGAGTGACCTTAACAGAGGTGGGTGTTACAAGTCATTACAGTTGGTATCAGAGCTTTGGTTAATTCAAATCTTTGAGGTATAACTCGTTAGAACAGAAAAAAAGACTCATCAGAGGTAGGATTAGTAATATCCTATAAAAGAATACTCATTAGAGATAGGATCAGTAGTATCCTAGAATGAGAAAACTCGTTAGAGATGGGGTTGTAATGCCCTAGAATGAGTTGAGAGTGACAAGTTCATAATTAACGTATTTATGATTATATATATAATCTGATATTAGAAAATTTAATTTTTGAATATATAAAAGTTATATATATTTGAAAAATTAATCAAATAATTGATTGATGATTGTGTTGTGCAATTATTAGTTCAACTAATAAAATTATTAAAACCAACAAAAAAATGAGAGTTGAGTTGGTTGGTTAAACAACTTTCAACTCCGTTCCTTTTCGAGGACGAAAAGATTTTTAAGTGGGGAGATTGTAACAACCCGGAATTTTGGAACCAATTTAAATTTTTTATTTTAGAAATTTTAAGGGATTTTGAATATTTAAAATAATTTATTTTAAATAATAACAACTAAAAATTTATTTTAAATGAAGTTAGAACGAATATATTTATTTTAATTTTAAAAGGAGTTTAAAATAGCGCGGCAGTTTGAAATTTTGAATTTGAACTTTAAATGAATGTACATGATGAAAAATAAATCGAATTTTAGTGAAACCAAAAATATGAGAATCTGTTAAAAACTACCTTTCCAATGAATCCGAAAAATTGAAATTTCATAGCGGGAATCAAAAGTTATGGCTAGTTAAATATTCAGAATAGTTGCTATGGAATATATATATTTTTTAATAAAATAGCCATTTTGCAAATGACCTCCATTTTCGATGAAACCACTTTGGTTAGATCCGGAATGTCAAATTATTATAGGATTACATTTTTCATAATTTTTGGAATCATTATGTGAGCGTGGCAAAAGAAAATGTATTTTGTCAATTTGGATCGACCAGAAAATGACCATTTTTCAAACGGTCTCCAAATTCAACAAAATTAATTTTGTTAGGACCGTATCGCCAAAAAATAACTAGAAATATTTTTTCTGTAATTTTTAGAATTAGTATGTGGCCCCGGTAAATTCAAATGTACGATCAAATTAAATAACTAAATGATTTATATTTTAAAATAAATGAAAACTGATCTAAACGATGGAATTGGCTTTCGAAACATATTCCAATGTGTCTGAAATGGGGGTATTTAGCTAGGGTGATAGTCGTTGGGTTCAGATTGGATTTCATACCAATAAACAAGAATTATGGGAATTAAATAAATTAAATAATTTTAAAAAAATTATATATTTTCTGTAAAAATACCCCTCGATTTTCGTGCGAACCCTAATTCTAAATTATACGGCGCCACCGGCTAAAGGATGAATGACCGAAATCCTCCATAATTCAATCCTTAATTCCTCTTAACCTAGTTCAAATTAAATCCAGTTTTTAACACAAATCGAGTAGAGAATTTCTTGCTCTTTCATTTGACAAGGAGGAGATCGAATTTTGTGAGGTATACGGTCCGATTTTCAGGCTCAAAGTCGCGGCTTTTGGGGGGATTTCAAGGTAGATGGTGCATCGAGTTCGATGAGAGCAGCGTTGATGGCGGTGCACGGGAAGGGGCTACGGCCTAGTCAAGTTGGATCGCCCTCCGACGAACTAGAGGAGGTGCGGCGTCCAGATGTTTGTGACGAGCTGATGGGTTCTGTAACAACCCGAAAATCTGGGCCAGTTTAAAATTTTTATTTTAGCAATTTTAGCGAATTTTGAACATTTAAAATGAATTATTTTAAATAATATCGACGAGAAATTTATTTTGAATATAATTCGACGTATATATCTATATACGTCGTCGTTAGAATATATATAGTTATTTATAATTATAAATAGAATTGAAAATGGCGCGGTAGTTCGATAATTCGATTTCAAACTTCAATTGAATGTACCGGGTGCAAAACAATCCGGATTTTAGTGAAACCAAAAACATTAGGATCTAATTGATGATATCTTTCCAACGAATCTGAAAAATTGAGATTTCATAGCGGAAATCAAAAGATATGTCCAGTTGAAAATTCTGAATAGTCGCTATGGAATTCAGGCCCTTAAAAATGGGAATTTTGCAAATGACCTCGGATTTCGACGAAACCACTTTTGTTGGATCCGTAGTGTCAAATGATTGCTAGGTTTTAAATTTCATAATTTTTCGAATCAGTATGTGAGCGTGGCAAAGGAAAACGCGTTTGACCAGTTTCAGTTGATTTTAATCGACTGGAAAATGGCCATTTTTCCAACGGTCTCAGAATTCGACGAAACTAGTTTTGTTAGGACCGTATCGTCAATACGAAGCTAAAAAATATTTTTCTACAATTTTTAAAGTTCGTATGCGACCCCGGTAATTTGAAATGTACGTTTAAAATTCAATATAGTGATTTAAATGTAAATTTAACGGAAACTGATTGTAACAGCCGAATCAGCCTACGATACATATCCCATTGTGTTCGGAATGGAGGTGAAACGCTATGGACGACAGGCGGTGGGCCTCGTTTTGAGGTCGTATGTGGAAGTCAACTTTTTGCCAAATTAAATAATTAAATAATAAAAAAAATAATAAATATCTCTCTTCCCCCCCTTAATTCATTCTGGCCCCCCCCCTTCAAAATCAGACCGAATAAAAAAAAAGAAAAAAAAAGGAAAAAATACGGAGGGGGGCGCGATCGATGCCGCCGCCCCCTCCGATGAGTCGCCGCGCCCAGGGCGGCGCAGCTACCGCCATTCCTCCCCCTTCGTCCGATCTTCCCTCTCCCCTCCTTCATCTCAAAAGTCGTCCAGTTCAGGCGAGTTTTCAGCGCCGTTCAGGCGAGCGAGTTCGCCAGAACTCTGGCGATAGGTGGCGCCCTCCGAGGTGCAGCCCGTCGTGGCATTGGATCATCCTCCGGCGCAGTGTTCTGATGGCAATTTCGAACCCTAGAACTCGAGCTGATGGGTTCAACGCAAGGGAAGAACGACAGACTGTTCTGTGGAGGAAGAAAGGTAGTTTTCTACTACATAAAAATTCAGTTTTAACATTTGAAAAATGCAGTTTTTTTTTATATATAGAGTGATTCATATATATTGTTTTGAAAAATAAAATAACTTTGTTTTGAAAAATAAAATAACTTTGTTTTGAAAAAAATAAAATAACTTTGTTTTGAAAAAAATAAAATTACTTTGTTTTGAAAAATAAAATAACTTTGTTTTAAAATATAAAATACGATTCATTTGAAAATATAAATACATGACTTTAAAAATATGAATTATACGTGAAGTGATATGTAATAAAAATATGATTTTTATATTTTTAAACAATTAAAAATTGGATTTTTATATTTTTAAAGTGGTAAAAATATAATTTTTACATAATTTTTACATGATAGGAATATGAAAAAATGAAATCTTTATTTTTGAAAAGGTGAAACATTTATATTTGAAAAGGTGAAACATTTATTTTTGAAAAGGTGAAACATTTATATTTGAAAAGGTGAAACATTTATTTTTGAAAAGGTGAAACATTTATTTTTGAAAAGGTGAAACATTTATATTTGAAAAGGTGAAACATTTATTTTTGAAAAGGTGAAACATTTATATTTGAAAAGGTGAAACATTTATTTTTGAAAAGGTGAAACATTTATTTTTGAAAAGGAGAAACATTTATATTTGAAAAGGTGAAACATTTATTTTTGAAAAGGTGAAACATTTATTTTTGAAAAGGTGAAACATTTATATTTGAAAAGGTGAAACATTTATTTTTGAAAAGGTGAAACATTTATTTTTGAAAAGGTGAAACATTTATATTTGAAAAGGTGAAACATTTATTTTTGAAAAGGTGAAACATTTATATTTGAAAAGGTGAAACATTTATTTTTGAAAAGGTGAAACATTTATTTTTGAAAAGGTGAAACATTTATTTTTGAAAAGGTGAAACATTTACTTTTGAGAAGGTGAAACATTTATTTTTGAAAAGGTGAAACATTTATTTTTGAAAAGGTGAAACATTTATTTTTGAAAAGGTGAAACATTTATATTTGAAAAGGTGAAACATTTATTTTTGAAAAGGTGAAACATTTATATTTGAAAAGGCGAAACATTTATTTTTGAAAAGGCGAAATCTTCATATAAAGGATAACGGTGTAAAAATAGAATTTTTATCCATATAGCAGAATAAAAATTCAATTTTTATATATTGAATAGCGAAATAAAAATTCGATTTTTATATATTGAAAAGCGAAATAAAAATTCGATTGTTATATATTGAACAGCGAAATAAAAATTCGATTTTTATATATTGAATAATATAATAAAAATTCGATTTTTATATATTGAATAACAAAATAAAAATTCGATTTTTATATATTGAATAGCGAAATAAAAAATTCGATTTTTATATATTGAATAGCGAAATAAAAATTCGATTTTTATATATTGAATAGCGAAGTAAAAATTCGATTTTTACATATGTAGTGGCTATAGCAACGAAGATGACAAAAATGCGATAGCGATGAAGATTTCTATCAAAGAAGAGTCAAGATGATTGGATAGCTATTGGTGAGAATTTCTCACCTTTCAATTTCTTTTTCTAGTAATATATATATACTAGGATGCAGACGGTGCTTAGTAGCACCCGACACAATCGTCCACAGACCATGGACTTGTTTGTTTGGTTGCATAGATTAGTTAGATGATTTGGTTTGAAATTGAATTGTTTGGTGAAAGGAATGAATTTGATTGATGTGTGAATGGCGTGGGCCTTCACTAGACCGGGGATAAGGCTAGGCCTCGTCCCGTTTCTAGTATCGTGTCGTTATGCCACCGAAATTTTCTAAAATAAGTTAGAAAAATAAAATATCATTTTATTTAAAGAATGAACTGAATAGAAATTCATATGTTAAAATAAAATGTTTTATCGTTAAAAATATAATTTTTAACGTGAATGTGAATAAAATAAATATTCATTTACAAACCGGACGGTTTGTTTATGTACACCTATTTGAAGGACATTGATTGGGTCAATAAATTTTACACATCGCCCAACTGCACAAATAAAATCTGTGTTTGATTGTTTGAAACCCCACACGGGTGTTGGGATGAAATTTGAAGTTCACTCATCCTGATTGATTAAATATGTCGATCGATTGTTTGACAGGCTGTTATAAGCGTTAGATATCTATATTTGATGCTTATACAGTGTAGTGCACTTTGGTTGATGGTTGATTATCATTCAATGCTATTATATACTTGTGATATATGAAAATCCATATAATTAACATTATATGGTGATTGATTGGGCCTCATTCCAATTTAGAAAATAAAGAATATTATAAAATAAAGGTTCATGTGTTGACAGTACTCATCCGTTGAGATTAGTCATGTGTTGAACGAAATATTTTAATAATAAAATTTACATCTTTATCAATATAAATAAAGGTTCATGTGTTGACTGTACTCATCCGTTGAGATTAGTCATGTGTTGAACGAAATATTTTAATAATAAAATATACATCTTTATCATATTTAAAATTAGAACTACTTCACGGTGGAGTCTAATTGAAAATCAAACGATAGATACCCAAATTTTATAAAATATTTTAAATAACAAAAATAGCCACACGTGGACAGTACTCATTCGTTGAGATTAGTCGTCTGTGGAGAAAAAGGATAAATATTCATTTGTTCAATAGAATAACGAAATTATTGAAAAATATAAAGCCGTGTTGATTAGACTGACGCCATTTTGACGTGAACGATATTTATATCGATTTTATTCATTTTAAAATGAATATTGAAAAGTGATTTCGTAATCAGATATTTCGAAATGAATTGAATATAAAGATATTTCGAAATGAATTGAATATAAGATATTTCGAAATGAATTGAATATAAAGATATTTCGAAATGAATTAAAGATAAAACGATTTCGAAATGAATTGAATATAAAACGATTTCGAAATGAATTGAATATAAAATGAATTGAATTCGAATTGAATATATAACGGATTTGATTTCAATTAAATAGATAACGAATTTGATTTGAATAGAGAACGAATTTGATTTGAATAGAAAATGAATTTGAATCGAATAGAAAACCAATTTGAATTGAATCGAATAGAAAACCAATTTGAATTGAATCGAATAGAAAACAACTTTGAAATTGGATTGAATTGAAAACGAATTCAAATTGAATTGAAAGCGAATTGAAAACGAATTCAAATTGAATTGAAAGCGAATTGAAATGAATTCAAAATGAATTGAAATTTGAATTGAATAGAAATGAATTTTAAAACGAATTTATAAAGAAGAATTCAATTTTGCTTTGGATTGAAATGGAAGTTGAAATTGTTTTTGAAATGAATTCAAAACTATTTATAAAATTCATTTTAAATAGAAATCGACGAAATATATATTATATATATTATATATATAATATAATGGCCTGAATAGAACGCGCCGCGCCGCGGCAGTTCATGAATTTCGACCATTTATTTCAAACGGACATTACGGGAGATCCGACCGTCGGATTCTCCTAAAACCGGAACCGTTGGGTTCGTATCGAAAAGAGCTTTCTAACGAATACTAGAAATTCGAAATCTAACGGTTGGATTTGGAGATACGTCCAAATCAAATTTGAAAAAGGTCGATGTAAGTGCAGTTCGATGGCCATTGTTGGAAATCGACTGTACGGGCCTTGATAAAATTATTAAAAATAGTAATAATTTGTGTGAAATCATAAGAAATGATTTGGGAAAATTTGGGATGAAAAACTCCATATTTAAAAAGATAAAAATAGATTTTTATCGAAATGAACTAGTTTTGAACTAAATTTAAAACCAAATTATTTTTAAATAAATAAATTAGATTTAAAAAGGGGTTTTAAATAACCGGAATTTCTAATATATTTGATTGGATTTGAAATGGGTTTATCGTGAACGGTGTTTTAAATAACACTAGTTCTGTAACCCGATAATAAATATAATGTGATTTGGGTTTGTCGTGAACTGTGTTTTAAATAACACCTAGTTCTTTAACCCAGTAAAAGGAGTTTTAACGAATCTGCAATTAGATTGAAATGTAAATCTATAATCTAAATTATCAAATTTAGAAATGAGCGAGAATGGAGTATCGCCAGTTTTGCTCCAAAGCGATAGTTAAACCTTTAATTAGATTTGAACGTGAAATGGTAATTAATTTTACCGATAACACCATGGTGTTAGATATGGAGTATTACCAGTTTTGCTTCATGGGATGAATAGGTTGGGATTGGGAAATAAAATAAATCATTACTTCGATGTGGTTCGCTAATCTCGACTAGTTGGAAAAACCATAATTTGGTTTGAAATGACATCCAAAGGAAGATTAAAGGATAAATTTTAAAGAATTTATCTTGGATAAAATTAATGGGAACCTTTCCCTAAAAATGTGATTTTGTGAATAAAAGAATATTCTGAATTGGGATGGGGCGTATGTTGTGTTTGTGTAACATTCGTTTTTAATATACGCGGGTTGTTCGGAAAGTCCGGGTTTATACCCATTCTGAATAACCGATTCGACGATAAGTCGAAGATGAAGACGGTGGTCGAAGACCGGAAGTCTTCACATCGTTTGGATAATTACTGACGATCCTGATTGGGCTGTACACCCAAGAGGATGGAAATAGTTGGTGGTCGTCCAGACGTACCTGGAGATGGATGGATATGCGAGGAAAGTGCCTCCGGTTTCGTTCAGACCCAGAACGGACTTGAAAATGGATTGTGTGTCTGACATTGGATTTTATTCTGTGTTGATTGATTTCTATTAAATATACATCTGTTTGGCGGCAGAGAATTTATTCTTTTGCTTAACGCCCTTCTCTGAGACGTACGAGCTCAGAGGTTGTATACCGATGGACATCAGTCGCATGGCATGAATTGCCTGTGTGGCACGCTAAGATGCAATGATCAAGGCTTCTGTTGAAAAGCAAAGTCTTGTGGTTGATGATCAAAGCACGCCTACGTGGCAGCTTTGTGTATAACGTGAATTCGCGAGCCTCACACCTCGGTATGAGTTAAAAACGGGATGAGGACCCAAGGAGTGCACAACGTTTCTTTCTAGCTTTGGTGGTGTCAGTGACTTACCAGCCCTGACATTTATATATTTTTCACCTATGTGGTTGTTGGATGAGGCGCCTCGATTATAGGTCTGTAAGGACCGGGAAACGTGTGTTCAGGCATAATTAATCCTCTAACGTAAGTGAAGACCGGCCTTGGAGGATCCCAGGGTTGCCCAGAGTGCGTAGCCCTGAGACATTTGCTAGAGTGTCTCGAACGCGGAGAGGAGCTTGCCCCTTGCCTCGACTCATGACGGAAATCCAATTTCCAATACGTGTATTTCGGCTTTATTTGTAGAGCCTAGTATGGCGACATAGTGGGATGGGGCACTCATGCCGTCTATGATTTATATTTATGATTGAAATTGTTTTGACACTATACACTTATTATAGTATCAAATGATTTGTTTTAAACGTATCAAGCATGTTTGGCTATTATAAGGGAAAACCCTATCCTCCGGCTTGCGTTGCATTGTGTGATGGGACCTGGGTCTTATAATAGCTTCATTTTTCGAAAAAAGCATTGCGTTGTTTATTCTATGCACTGGTATTCTTGGGAGAAAACCCATTCCGTGTTATACGGCGTGGTCCCTTGAATTACTCTCTTTTAAAACAAAGTTTTAAATAACTGTTTTAGTTCTCACACCAGTCACATGACTGACCTGGAGTTTATTGTTTTAACCTAAACTCTAGGTGCCCCTATTTTCCGCACGGGCAGCTAGTAGTTTTGGTTTTGCAGATTTATATTCACAGGATCCTGGTTTACAGCTGGAATGATATCCGGAAAGCTCTGTATCCGTATATCACCTTCAGTTGTGCTTTGTATTATTTTCCGCTGCTATGTAATTTATTGTAATCTCTGATAATTTTCGAATGTAATTTATTCATTTATACTCTGTATATTCTTATATCTGATGGAATTGTTGTAATAGCAATTGAAATGTTCTCCCGTCTGCGTTCATTTGTGTGTTGTTCTCAAAGTATCCGCTCTTTCCTTAACGGGGAAGTAACGGGTTCTTACAGTGGTATCAGAGCTTTGGTTTACAGATCTCGAGAACAAGACACATTAGAACCATACGAAAGAATTCATCAGATATTGGATTAGTAATATCCAATTAGAATGACTCGTTAGAGATAGGATCAGTAGTATCCTAGAACGAGTGTGAAGAGTATATTTTTCAAATGAAAACAATTTTGTTTTGAAATTTAAATCGTTTTACACGTATTTGAATATTTATTTTGAATATGGACAATCCGATATATAAAGATTTTACATATACGCGTCATGAACGTATATTTGAAGTTTTAATATACCGGGTAGATATAGAACCGCACTCTAGTAGCCCGACAATGTTATGATGGTGGTTCGAAACATCATCAGCATTTATTTTCGAGTGACGAAGGTGTGATTTCTATATATTTCCATTAGACTGGTGTGAGAACCAAAACATATATAGCTAGAACACATTGTTGTGAATTGGCATCAAAAACATGATTTTTGTATATATGTATCAAGTTATGAATTTGAAACTCTAATTCACTAATTGATTGATGTTTGTGTTGTTTGTTTATTTGTTTGATAATTTTGAACCATTATGCCTAATTGCATCAAATATTGAATTATATTGAAAATTGGTCGCATATGCTTGCATATATATGTACTTACCTTGAACAGGTCATAGCAAGGAGGCTAGAGCCGAAGAATAAAATTTGTTTGCCCGACAAATAGGTACATGTTTACTACATAATTTACTGTTTTGTTTGGGTGATGATGATTTTATGAGCCTATTGGCTAGCCGCTTGGCTTTTTCTTTTTCTTTTTGAGATCAGAAGGCCTATATGGCAATTTCGGGATTTTCCCGTGGCTGCCGGTGCAGGGGAGGTTATGGCGAAATTTTTCGAAAATTTAGGGTGTTAGCCAAATTTTTGAAAATTTGAAAATTCTCAGAAACTGAAAAGTTGGAGAATGGAAGCCAGATCGAACGTAGAGTTGATTAATCAAACCACTTTCGACTTTGTTCCTTTTCGGGGACGAAAAGTTTTAAGTGGGGGAGATTGTAACAACCCGAAAATCTGGACTAGTTTAAAATTTTTATTTTAGCAATTTTAGCGAATTTTGAACATTTAAAATGAATTATTTTAAATAATATCGACGAGAAATTTATTTTGAATATAATCCGACGTATATATCTATATACGTCGTCGTTAGAATATATATAATTATTTATAATTATAAATAGAATTGAAAATGGCGCGGTAGTTCGATAAATCGATTTCAAACTTCAATTGAATGTACCGGGTGCAAAACAATCCGGATTTTAGTGAAACCAAAAACATTAGGATCTAATTGATGATATCTTTCCAACGAATCTGAAAAATTGAGATTTCATAGCGGAAATCAAAAGATATATCCAGTTGAAAATTCTGAATAGTCGTTATGGAATTCAGGCCCTTAAAAATGGGAATTTTGCAAATGACCTCGGATTTCGACGAAACCACTTTTGTTGGATCCGCAGTGTCAAATGATTGCTAGGTTTTAAATTTCATAATTTTTCGAATCAGTATGTGAGCGTGGCAAAGGAAAACGCGTTTGACCAGTTTTAGTTGATTTTAATCGACTGGAAAATGGCCATTTTTCCAACAGTCTCAGAATTCGACGAAACTAGTTTTGTTAGGACCGTATCGTCAATACGAAGCTAGAAAATATTTTTCTACAATTTTTAAAGTTCGTTTGCGACCCCGGTAATTTGAAATGTACGTTTAAAATTCAATATAGTGATTTAAATGTAAATTTAACGAAAACTGATTGTAACAGCCGAATCAGCCTACGATACATATCCCATTGTGCTCGGAATGGAGGTGAAACGCTATGGACGACAGGCGGTGGGCCTCGTTTTGAGGTCGTATGTGGAAGTCAACTTTTTGCCAAATTAAATAATTAAAAAATAATAAATATCTCTCTTCCCCCCCCCCCCCCCTTAATTCATTCTGCCCCCCCCCCCTTCAAAATCAGACCGAATAAAAAAAAAGAAAAAAAAGAAAAAAATACGGAGGGGGGCCCGATCGATGCCGCCGCCCCCTCCGATGAGTCGCCGCGCCCAGGGCGGCGCAGCTACCGCCAATCCTCCCTTTTTCGTCCGATCTTCCCTCTCCCCTCCTTCATCTCAAAAGTCGTCCAGTTCAGGCGAGTTTTCAGCGCCGTTCAGGCGAGCGAGTTCGCCAGAACTCTGGCGATAGGTGGCGCCCTCCGAGGTGCAGCCCGTCGTGGCATTGGATCATCCTCCGGCGCAGTGTTCTGATGGAAATTCCGAACCCTAGAACTAGAGCTGATGGGTTCAACGCAAGGGAAGAACGACAGACTGTTCTGTGGAAGAAGAAAGGTAGTTTTCTACTACATAAAATTTCAGTTTTAACATTTGAAAAATGCAGTTTTTTATTTATTTATTTTTATATATAGAGTGATTCATATATATTGTTTTGAAAAATAAAATAACTTTGTTTTGAAAAATAAAATAACTTTGTTTTGAAAAAAGTAAAATAACTTTGTTTTGAAAAAAAATAAAATAACTTTGTTTTGAAAAATAAAATAACTTTGTTTTAAAATATAAAATACGATTCATTTGAAAATATAAATAGCATGACTTTAAAAATATGAATTATACGTGAAGTGATATGTAATAAAAATATGATTTTTATATTTTTAAAGAATTAAAAATTGGATTTTTATATTTTTAAAGTGGTAAAAATATAATTTTTACATAATTTTTACATGATAGGAATATGAAAAAATGAAATCTTTATTTTTGAAAAGGTGAAACATTTATATTTGAAAAGGTGAAACATTTATTTTTGAAAAGGTGAAACATTTATATTTGAAAAGGTGAAACATTTATTTTTGAAAAGGTGAAACATTTATATTTGAAAAGGTGAAACATTTATATTTGAAAAGGTGAAACATTTATTTTTGAAAAGGTGAAACATTTATATTTGAAAAGGTGAAACATTTATTTTTGAAAAGGTGAAACATTTATTTTTGAAAAGGTGAAACATTTATATTTGAAAAGGTGAAACATTTATTTTTGAAAAGGTGAAACATTTATTTTTGAAAAGGTGAAACATTTATTTTTGAAAAGGTGAAACATTTATTTTTGAAAAGGTGAAACATTTATATTTGAAAAGGTGAAACATTTATTTTTGAAAAGGTGAAACATTTATTTTTGAAAAGGTGAAACATTTATTTTTGAAAAGGTGAAACATTTATATTTGAAAAGGTGAAACATTTATTTTTGAAAAGGTGAAACATTTATTTTTGAAAAGGTGAAACATTTATATTTGAAAAGATGAAACATTTATTTTTGAAAAGGTGAAACATTTATATTTGAAACGGCGAAACATTTATTTTTGAAAAGGTGAAACATTTATTTTTGAAAAGGCGAAATCTTCATATAAAGGATAACGGTGTAAAAATAGAATTTTTATCCATATAGCAGAATAAAAATTCGATTTTTATATATTGAATAGCGAAATAAAAATTCGATTTTTATATATTGAATAGCGAAATAAAAATTTGATTTTTATATATTGAATAGCGAAATAAAAATTCGATTTTTATATATTGAATAACATAATAAAAATTCGATTTTTATATATTGAATAACAAAATAAAAATTCGATTTTTATATATTGAATAGCGAAATAAAAAATTCGATTTTTATATATTGAATAGCGAAATAAAAATTCGATTTTTATATATTGAATAGCGAAGTAAAAATTCGATTTTTACATATGTAGTGGCTACAGCAACGAAGATGACAAAAATGCGATAGCGATGAAGATTTCTATCAAAGAAGAGTCAAGATGATTGGATAGTTATTGGTGAGAATTTCTCACCTTTCAATTTCTTTTTCTAGTAATATATATATACTAGGATGCAGATGGTGCTTAGTAGCACCCGACACAATCGTCCACAGACCATGGACTTGTTTGTTTGGTTGCATAGATTAGTTAGATGATTTGGTTTGAAATTGAATTGTTTGGTGAAAGGAATGAATTTGATTGATGTGTGAATGGCGTGGACCTTCACTAGACCGGGGATAAGGCTAGGCCTCGTCCCGTTTCTAGTATCGTGCCGTTATGCCGCCGAAATTTTCTAAAATAAGTTAGAAAAATAAAATATCATTTTATTTTATTTAAAGAATGAACTGAATAGAAATTCATATGTTAAAATAAAATGTTTTATCGTTAAAAATATAATTTTTAACGTGAATGTGAATAAAATAAATATTCATTTACAAACCGGACGGTTTGTTTATGTACACCTATTTGAAGGACATTGATTGGGTCAATAAATTTTACACATCGCCCAACTGCACAAATAAAATCTGTGTTTGATTGTTTGAAACCCCACACGGGTGTTGGGATGAAATTTGAAGTTCACTCATCCTGATTGATTAAATATGTCGATCGATTGTTTGACAGGCTGTTATAAGCGTTAGATATCTATATTTGATGCTTATACAGTGTAGTGCACTTTGGTTGATGGTTGATTATCTTTCAATGCTATTATATACTTGTGATATATGAAAATCCATATAATTAACATTATATGGTGATTGATTGGGCCTCATTCCAATTTAGAAAATAAAGAATATTATAAAATAAAGGTTCATGTGTTGACAGTACTCATCCGTTGAGATTAGTCATGTGTTGAACGAAATATTTTAATAATAAAATTTACATCTTTATCAATATAAATAAAGGTTCATGTGTTGACTGTACTCATCCGTTGAGATTAGTCATGTGTTGAACGAAATATTTTAATAATAAAATATACATCTTTATCATATTTAAAATTAGAACTACTTCACGGTGGAGTCTAATTGAAAATCAAACGATAGATACCCAAATTTTATAAAATATTTTAAATAACAAAAATAGCCACACGTGGACAGTACTCATTCGTTGAGATTAGTCGTGTGTGGAGAAAAAGGATAAATATTGATTTGTTGAATAGAATAACGAAATTATTGAAAAATATAAAGCCGTGTTGATTAGACTGACGCCATTTTGACGTGAACGATATTTATATCGATTTTATTCATTTTAAAATGAATATTGAAAATTGATTTCGTAATCAGATATTTCAAAATGAATTGAATATAAAGATATTTCGAAATGAATTGAATATCAAGATATTTCGAAATGAATTGAATATCAGATATTTCGAAATGAATTGAATATAAAGATATTTCGAAATGAATTAAAGATAAAACGATTTCGAAATGAATTGAATATAAAACGATTTCGAAATGAATTGAATATAAAACGAATTGAATTCGAATTGAATATATAACGGATTTGATTTCAATTAAATAGATAACGAATTTGATTTGAATAGAGAACGAATTTGATTTGAATAGAAAATGAATTTGAATCGAATAGAAAACCAATTTGAATTGAATCGAATAGAAAACCAATTTGAATTGAATCGAATAGAAAACGACTTTGAAATTGGATTGAATTGAAAACGAATTCAAATTGAATTGAAAGCGAATTGAAATGAATTCAAAATGAATTGAAATTTGAATTGAATAGAAATGAATTTTAAAACGAATTTATAAAGAAGAATTCAATTTTGCTTTGAATTGAAATGGAAGTTGAAATTGTTTTTGAAACGAATTCAAAACTATTTATAAAATTCGTTTTAAATAGAAATCGATGAAATATATATTATATATATTATATATATAATATAATGGCCTGAATAGAACGCGCCGCGCCGCGGCAGTTCATGAATTTCGACCATTTATTTCAAACGGACATTACGGGAGATCCGACCGTCGGATTCTCCTAAAACCAGAACCGTTGGGTTCGTATCGAAAAGAGCTTTCTAACGAATACTAGAAATTCGAAATCTAATGGTTGGATTTGGAGATACGTCCAAATCAAATTTGAAAAAGGTCGCTGTAAGTGCAGTTCGATGGCCATTGTTTGAAATCGACTGTACGGGCCTTGATAAAATTATTAAAAATAGTAATAATTTGTGTAAAATCATAAGAAATGATTTGGGAAAATTTGGGATGAAAAACTCCATATTTAAAAAGATAAAAATCGATTTTTATCGAAATGAACTAGTTTTGAACTAAATTTAAAACCAAATTATTTTTAAGTGAATAAATTAGATTTAAAAAGGGGTTTTAAATAACCGGAATTTCTAATATATTTGATTGGATTTGAAATGGGTTTATCGTGAACGGTGTTTTAAATAACACTAGTTCTGTAACCCGATAATAAATATAATGTGATTTGGGTTTGTCGTGAACTGTGTTTTAAATAACACCTAGTTCTTTAACCCAGTAAAAGGAGTTTTAACGAATCTGCAATTAGATTGAAATGTAAATCTATAATCTAAATTATCAAATTTAGAAATGAGCGAGAATGGAGTATCGCCAGTTTTGCTCCAAAGCGATAGTTAAACCTTTAATTAGATTTGAACGTGAAATGGTAATTAATTTTACCGATAACACCATGGTGTTAGATATGGAGTATTACCAGTTTTGCTTCATGGGATGAATAGGTTGGGATTGGGAAATAAAATAAATCATTACTTCGATGTGGTTCGCTAATCTCGACTAGTTGGAAAAACCATAATTTGGTTTGAAATGACATCCAAAGGAAAATTAAAGGATAAATTTTAAAGAATTTATCTTGGATAAAATTAATGGGAACCTTTCCCTAAAAATGTGATTTTGTGAATAAAAGAATATTCTGAATTGGGATGGGGCGTATGTTGTGTTTGTGTAACATTCGTTTTTAATATACGCGGGTTGTTCGGAAAGTCCGGGTTTATACCCATTCTGAATAACCGATTCGACGATAAGTCGAAGATGAAGACGGTGGTCGAAGACCGGAAGTCTTCACATCGTTTGGATAATTACTGACGATCCTGATTGGGCTGTACACCCAAGAGGATGGAAATAGTTGGTGGTCGTCCAGACGTACCTGGAGATGGATGGATATGCGAGGAAAGTGCCTCCGGTTTCGTTCAGACCCAGAACGGACTTGAAAATGGATTGTGTGTCTGACATTGGATTTTATTCTGTGTTGATTGATTTCTATTAAATATACATCTGTTTGGCGGCGGAGAATTTATTCTTTTGCTTAACGCTCTTCTCTGAGACGTACGAGCTCAGAGGTTGTATACCGATGGACATCAGTCGCATGGCATGAATTGCCTGTGTGGCACGCTAAGATGCAATGATCAAGGCTTCTGTTGAAAAGCAAAGTCTTGTGGTTGATGATCAAAGCACGCCTAGGTGGCAGCTTTGTGTATAACGTGAATTCGCGAGCCTCACACCTCGGTATGAGTTAAAAACGGGATGAGGACCCAAGGAGTGCACGACGTTTCTTTCTAGCTTTGGTGGTGTCAGTGACTTACCAGCCCTGACATTTATATATTTTTCACCTATGTGGTTGTTGGATGAGGCGCCTCGATTATAGGTCTGTAAGGACCGGGAAACGTGTGTTCAGGCATAATTAATACTCTAACGTAAGTGAAGACCGGCCTTGGAGGATCCCAGGGTTGCCCAGAGTGCGTAGCCCTGAGACATTTGCTAGAGTGTCTCGAACGCGGAGAGGAGCTTGCCCCTTGCCTCGACTCATGACGGAAATCCAATTTCCAATACGTGTATTTCGGCTTTATTTGTAGAGCCTAGTATGGCGACATAGTGGGATGGGGCACTCATGCCGTCTATGATTTGTATTTATGATTGAAATTGTTTTGACACTATACACTTATTATAGTATCAAATGATTTGTTTTAAACGTATCAAGCATATTTGGCTATTATAAGGGAAAACCCTATCCTCCGGCTTGCGTTGCATTGTGTGATGGGACCTGGGTCTTATAATAGCTTCATTTTTCGAAAAAGCATTGCGTTGTTTATTCTATGCACCGGTATTCTTGGGAGAAAACCCATTCCGTGTTATACGGCGTGGTCCCTTGAATTACTCTCTTTTAAAACAAAGTTTTAAATAACTGTTTTAGTTCTCACACCAGTCACATGACTGACCTGGAGTTTATTGTTTTAACCTAAACTCTGGGTGCCCCTATTTTCCGCACGGGCAGCTACTAGTTTTGGTTTTGCAGATTTATATTCACAGGATCCTGGTTTACAGCTGGAATGATATCCGGAAAGCTCTGTATCCGTATATCACCTTCAGTTGTGCTTTGTATTATTTTCCGCTGCTATGTAATTTATTGTAATCTCTGATAATTTTCTGTAAAAACCCGTAACTTCCCCGTAAAGGAAAGCGGCGGGTTTTTACAGTTGGTATCAGAGCTTTGGTTTACAAAGCTCAGAGGACAAGACACATTAGAACCATACGAAAGAATTCATCAGATATTGGATTAGTAATATCCAACGGGAATGACTCGTTAGAGATGGGATCAGTAGTATCCTAGAACGAGTGTGAAGAGTATATTTTTAAAGTGAAAACAAATCTAGTTTTGAAAATCTAAATCGAATATTCGTATTTGATTATTTATTTGTATTGATTTGGACAGTCCAGTATATAAAGAATTTGCATATACGCCTTGCAAACGTATATTCGAAGTTTTAATATGCTGGATAGATATAGAGTCACATTCTAGACACCCGGGGATAATTCTGATGATGTGGCCACATCATCAGTATTTATATTCGTGTTTCGAAGGTGTGATTTCCATATATTTCCATTAGACTGGTGTGAGAACCAAAACTAGAATAGGGTCTATTAATGTGATTTGGCACCAAAAACATGATTTTCTCTATTTGTATCAAAATTATATGTTTGATAAGCTAATCAACTAATTGATTGATGTTTGTGTTGTATGATTCTTTATTTAAAAACTGATATGTACAGGAAAAGTTAACTTAGCCAATTTGAACCCAATATTAATCAGAATTGAAATTTGTTTGTAATTGCATGCATATATATGTGTATATCTATTGGACAGGTCATAGCAAGGAGGCTAGAGCAGAGGAATAAAATTGTTTGCCCGACAAATAGGTACATGTTTATGGTATTTCTTGGGGAATTGATGATTTTATGAGCCGATTGGCTAGCCGCTTGGTTGTTTCTGTTTCTTTTTGAGATCAGAAGGACCGGGGAAGCCATTTGAGATTTCCCGATGCTCCCATTGCAGGGGAGGTTATGGCGAAATTTTTCGAAAATTTAGGGTGTTAGCCAAATTTTTGAAGAATTTGAAAATTCTCAGAAACTGAAATGTTGGAGAATGGAAGCCAGATCGAACGTAGAGTTGAATGATCAAACCACTTTCGACTTTGTTCCTTTTCGGGGACGAAAAGTTTTAAGTGGGGGAGATTGTAACAACCCGAAAATCTGGGCCAGTTTAAAATTTTTATTTTGGCAATTTTAGCGAATTTTGATTATTTAAAATGAATTATTTTAAATAATATCGACGAGAAAATTATTTTGAATAGAATTAGAACGTATATATTATATACGTCGTTGTTAGAATATAAATAATTATATATAATTATAAATAGAATTGAAAATGGCGCGGTAGTTCGATAATTCGATTTCAAACTTCAATTGAATGTACCGAGTGCAAAACAATCCGGATTTTAGCGAAACCAAAAACATTAGGATCTAATTGATGATATCTTTCCAACGAATCCGAAAAATCGAGATTTCATAGCGGGAATCAAAGGATATGTCCAGTTGAAAATTCTGAATAGTCGTTATAGAATTCAGGCCCTTAAAAATGGAAATTTTGCAAATGACCTCGGATTTCGACGAAACCAGTTTTGTTGGGTCCGTGGTGTCAAGTTATTGCTAGGTTTCAAATTTCATAATTTTTCGATTCAATATGTGAGCGTGGCAAAGGAAAACGCGTTTGACCGGTTTTAGTTAATTTTAATCGACTGGAAATTGGCCATTTTTCTAACGGTCTCAGAATTTGACGAAACTAGTTTTGTTAGGACCGTATCGTCAATACGAAGCTAGAAAATATTTTTCTGCAATTTATAGAGTTCGTATGTGACCCCGGTAAATTGAAATGCGCGTTCAAATTCAATATATAGAGTTATATGTTGATTTTAACGGAAACTGATCGAAACTATCGAATCAGCTTGCGATACATAACCCATTGTGTTCGGAATGTGGGTAATACGCTAGGGACGACAGTCACTGGGTTTAAATCGGAGATCGAAATAAAAGGTTGCTTTATGGAAATTTAATTAATTAAATAAATATATATTTATATATTCCCTACCCCACTCCCTTCTATACTCAGTCAACCCGCCCCAAATCGGAAAAAAAATAAACCGATCCCCTTTTCAGAAACCCTATGCCCTACCTCCTATCGCCACCTCGCCTCCATGCCCCGCTGCTACTCCGATGAATCCTCTCACCGTGGCCCCCTGACGCGCCTCCTCCTCCATCCAACTCCCCCTTCGCCTGCTCGATGGAAGGATGACGCTCCCCAGTCGAAGGAAGCCCCCAACTGACGTCGCTCCAGCACCCAAGTCCGTCGCAAGGCCTGAGCCGCCACCAGCACCCCACCTCTGACAAGCCGCACCTCCCTCTCTCGCTCCCCCTCCCTCTCCCTCTGATTGAACCCACACCCAAACCGGAAAACCACTTTTTCGTGAAACTGAAAATCCGTGAGCTCGTGGAAGCCGTCGCCTCCACCACCCGGATCCGCTCCGCTTTCCGTAACTCCGGCGCTTCTCCCTCCAACACACGGGTTCAGGTGAGTGAAAATAAAACTGAGTTTACATTGATTTTAAAATTGTATTTACATTGATTTTAAATACTGAATTTACATTAGTCTTAAATCAGATTTTCGTAGGAAAGTTTTGAATTTTTAAACTAGGAAAGTTTTGATTTTTGAACTAGAAAAGGGTTTGGTTTTTATACGATATATAGTTGAATAAAAATATGGTTTCTAGAAATAAAATGTGTGATGTTTTTAAAAGAGAAAGAAAATATAAAATACCTTTGCTTTGAAAAATAAAAAGAACGGAATAAAAATATAATTTTTATGCAAATAAAGATATAATTTTTGTCGAAGTAAAACTATAATTTTTAGTATAAATTTTAGCGTTAGAAAATATATTCTTTCGTTGTAAAAATATAATCTTTATAGTCAAAACAGCTTTGTAAAAATATAATCTTTATAGTCAAAACAGCTTTGTAAAAATATAATCTTTATTTTAGAAATAGCGGTATAAAAATAGAATTTTTATCTATAAATGGCGATGTTAAAAATGTGATTTTTAACGTGTGCCGCGTGAAACAGATCTTGTTGAAAAGCACGGTGAAGATTTTCTACCTATGAAGATTCGTGACATTGGATAGCTATCGGTGAGAATTTCTCACTCAAAATTTCTTTTCTAGTTATATATATATATACTAGGATGCAGACGGTGTTTAGTAGCACCCGACACAATCGTCCACAGACCATGGACTTGTTTGTTTGATTGCAAAAATTAGTTAGATCATTTGATTGAAATTGAACTGTGTGGTGAAATGAATGGATTTGATTGATGTGTGAATGGCGTGGGCCTTCACTAGACCGGGGATAAGGCTAGGCCTTGTCCTGTTTCTAGTATCGTGCCGTTATGCCGCCGAAATTTTCTAAAATAAGTTAGGAAAATAAAAATATCATTTTATTTAAAGAATGAACTGAATAGAAATTCATATGTTAAAATAAAATGTTTTATCGTTAAAAATATAATTTTTAACGTGAAAGTGAATAAATAAATATTTATAAACAAATCGGCCGATTTGTTTATATACACTGATTTGACTGATATTGATTGGGTCGATAAATTTTACACATCGCCCAACTGCACAAATAAAATCTGTGTTTGATTGTTTGAAACCCCACACGGGTGTTGGGATGAAATTTGAAGTTCACTCATCCTGATTGATTAAATATGTCGATCGATTGATTGACAGGCTGTTATAAGCGTTAGATATCTATATTTGATGCTTATACAGTGTAGTGCACTTTGGTTGATGGTTGATTATTTTTCAATGCTATTACATAAGTGTGATGTGTGAAAATCCATATAATTAACATTATATGGTGATTGATTGGGCTTCATTCCAATTTTGAAAATAAAGAATAATAATAAAGTTTACATCTTTATCAATATAAAGTAAAGGTTCATGTGTTGACTGTACTCATCCGTTGATATTAGTCATGTGTTGAACGAAATATTTTGATAATAACAACTATTTTGAAAAAGAAATATTTGAAATAGAATATTTGAAAAATAGAAATATATGAAGCCGTGTTGATTAGATTGACGCCATTTTGACGTGAACGATATTTATATCGATTTTATTCATTTTGAAATGAATCGAATAGAAAACGATTTCGAAATGAATTGAATGGAAAACGATTTCGAAATGAATTGAATAGAAAACGAATTTGGTTTGAATAGAAAACGAATTCTATTTCAATTGAATATATAACGAATTTGAATCAAATAGAAAACCAATTTGAATTTGAATCAAATAGAAAACCAATTTGAATTGAATCGAATAGAAAACGACTTTGAAATTGAATTGAATTGAAAACGAATTCAAATTGAATTGAAAGCGAATTGAAATGAATTCAAATTGAAATTTGAATTGAATAGAAATGAAATTTTAAAACGAATTTATAAAGAAGAATTCATTTGTGCTTTGGGTTGAAATGGAAGTTGAAATTGTTTTTGAAACGAATTTAAAACTATCTATATAATTCGTTTTAAATAGAAATCGACGAAATATATATTATATATATAATATAATGGCCTGAATAGAACGCGCCGCGGCAGTTCGCAAATTTCGACCATTTATTTCAAACTGACATTGCGGGAGATCCGACCGTCGGATTCTCCTGAAACCGGAACCGTTGGGTTCGCATCGAAAAGAGATTTCTAAAGAATATTAGAAATTAGAAATCTAACGGTTGGATTTGGAGTTACGTCCAAATCAAATTTGAAAAAGGTCGCTGTAAGTGCAGTTCGATGGCCATTGATGGAAATCGACTGTACGGGCCTTGATAAAATTATTAAAAATAGTAATAATTTGTGTAAAATCATAAGAAATGATTTAGAAATAATTGGGTGAAAAACTCCATATTTGAAAAGATAAAAAAATAGATTTTTATCGAAATGAACTAGTTTTGAACTAGAATTATAATTCTATTTATTTTTAAATAAAGAAATTGAATTTGAAAAGGGTTTTAAAAATATCCAGAATTTCCAATGATTGCATTGGAGTGGATTTGAATCGAAATTGTCTTTGGAATATTTCGATGTTGGAATTCGTGATTATACGGATGTTGTTATGGAAATTGGAAAGATATATATTTATATCGTTATTTCCAATACGACATTTGTTAATCGTAGAATTTGATATTGAACATAAGCCGATATATTTTCTATTCAGAGCCTTGTATTGAATATCAAATGTGATTTGGGTTTGTCGTGAATGGTGTCTTCACTAACACTGTTCTTGAACCCAGTTGAGAAAAGATTAAATCTTTTTATTTAGATTTAATGAAGTGTACCAATTAAATAATATTTAATTGGAATTGAATTGATATTGAAGTGGATTTGAATATTGTAACAACCCGAAAATCTGGGCCAGTTTAAAATTTTTATTTTGGCAATTTTAGCGAATTTTGATTATTTAAAATGAATTATTTTAAATAATATCGACGAGAAATTTATTTTGAATAGAATTAGAACGTATATATTATATACGTCGTCGTTAGAATATAAATAATTATATATAATTATAAATAGAATTGAAAATGGCGCGGTAGTTCGATAATTCGATTTCAAACTTCAATTGAATGTACCGGGTGCAAAACAATCCGGATTTTAGCGAAACCAAAAACATTAGGATCTAATTGATGATATCTTTCCAACGAATCCGAAAAATCGAGATTTCATAGCGGGAATCAAAGGATATGTCCAGTTGAAAATTCTGAATAGTCGTTATAGAATTCAGGCCCTTAAAAATGGAAATTTTGCAAATGACCTCGGATTTCGACGAAACCAGTTTTGTTGGGTCCGTGGTGTCAAGTTATTGCTAGGTTTCAAATTTCATAATTTTTCGATTCAATATGTGAGCGTGGCAAAGGAAAACGCGTTTGACCGGTTTTAGTTAATTTTAATCGACTGGAAATTGGCCATTTTTCTAACGGTCTCAGAATTTGACGAAACTAGTTTTGTTAGGACCGTATCGTTAATACGAAGCTAGAAAATATTTTTCAGCAATTTATAGAGTTCGTATGTGACCCCGGTAAATTGAAATGCGCGTTCAAATTCAATATATAGAGTTATATGTTGATTTTAACGGAAACTGATCGAAACTATCGAATCAGCTTGCGATACATAACCAATTGTGTTCGGAATGGGGGTAATACGCTAGGGACGACAGTCCCTGGCTTTAAATCGGAGATTGAAATAAAAGGTTGCTTTATGGAAATTTAATTAATTAATTAATTATATATTTATATATTCCCTACCCCACTCCCTTCTATACTCAATCAACCTGCCCCAAATCGAAAAAAAAATAAACCGATCCCCTTTTTAGAAACCCGATGCCCTACCTCCTATCGCCACCTCGCCTCCACGCCCCGCTGCTGCTCCGACGCATCCTCTCAGCGTGGCCCCCTGACGCGCCTCCCCCTCCATCCAACTCCCCCTTCGCCTGCTCGATGGAAGGATGACGCTCCCCAGTCGAAGGAAGCCCCCAACCGACGTCGCTCCAGCACCCAAGTCCGTCGCAGGGCCTGAGCCGCCACCAGCACCCCACCTCTGACGAGCCGCACCTCCCTCTCTCGCTCCCCCTCCCTCTCCCTCTGATTGAACCCGCACCCAAACCGGAAAACCACTTTTTCGTGAAACTGAAAATCCGTGAGCTCGTGGAAGCCGTCGCCTCCCCCACCCGGATCCGCTCAGCTTTCCGTAACTTCGGCGCTTCTCCCTCCAACACACGGGTTCAGGTGAGTGAAAATAAAACTGAGTTTACATTGATTTTAAAATTGTATTTACGTTGATTTTAAATACTGAATTTACATTAGTCTTAAATCAGATTTTCATAGGAAAGTTTTGAATTTTTAAACTAGGAAAGTTTTGATTTTTGAACTAGAAAAGGGTTTGGTTTTTATATGATATAGAGTTGAATAAAAATATGGTTTCTAGAAATATAATGTGTGATGTTTTTAAAAGAGAAAGAAAATATAAAATACCTTTGCTTTGAAAAATAAAAAGAACGGAATAAAAATATAATTTTTATGCAAATAAAGATATAATTTTTGTCGAAGTAAAACTATAATTTTTAGTATAAATTTTAGCGTTAGAAAATATATTCTTTCGTTGTAAAAATATACTCTTTATAGTCAAAACAGCTTTGTAAAAATATAATCTTTATAGTCAAACCAGCTTTGTAAAAATATAATCTTTATTTTAGAAATAGCGGTATAAAAATAGAATTTTTATCTATAAATGGCGATGTTAAAAATGTGATTTTTAACGTGTGCCGCGTGAAACAGATCTTGTTGAAAAGCACGGTGAAGATTTTCTACCTATGAAGAGTCGTGATATTGGATAGCTATCGGTGAGAATTTCTCACTCAAAATTTCTTTTCTAGTTATATATATATATATATACTAGGATGCAGACGGTGTTTAGTAGCACCCGACACAATCGTCCACAGACCATGGACTTGTTTGTTTGATTGCAAAAATTAGTTAGATCATTTGATTGAAATTGAACTGTGTGGTGAAATGAATGGATTTGATTGATGTGTGAATGGCGTGGGCCTTCACTAGACCGGGGATAAGGCTAGGCCTTGTCCCGTTTCTAGTATCGTGCCGTTATGCCGCCGAAATTTTCTAAAATAAGTTAGGAAAATAAAAATATCATTTTATTTAAAGAATGAACTGAATAGAAATTCATATGTTAAAATAAAATGTTTTATCGTTAAAAATATAATTTTTAACGTGAAAGTGAATAAATAAATATTTATAAACAAATCGGCCGATTTGTTTATATACACTGATTTGACTGATATTGATTGGGTCGATAAATTTTACACATCGCCCAACTGCACAAATAAAATCTGTGTTTGATTGTTTGAAACCCCACACGGGTGTTGGGATGAAATTTGAAGTTCACTCATCCTGATTGATTAAATATGTCGATCGATTGATTGACAGGCTGTTATAAGCGTTAGATATCTATATTTGATGCTTATACAGTGTAGTGCACTTTGGTTGATGGTTGATTATTTTTCAATGCTATTACATAAGTGTGATGTGTGAAAATCCATATAATTAACATTATATGGTGATTGATTGGGCTTCATTCCAATTTTGAAAATAAAGAATAATAATAAAGTTTACATCTTTATCAATATAAAGTAAAGGTTCATGTGTTGACTGTACTCATCCGTTGAGATTAGTCATGTGTTGAACGAAATATTTTGATAATAACAACTATTTTGAAAAAGAAATATTTGAAATAGAATATTTGAAAAATAGAAATATATGAAGCCGTGTTGATTAGATTGACGCCATTTTGACGTGAACGATATTTATATCGATTTTATTCATTTTGAAATGAATCGAATAGAAAACGATTTCGAAATGAATTGAATGGAAAACGATTTCTAAATGAATTGAATAGAAAACGAATTTGGTTTGAATAGAAAACGAATTCTATTTCAATTGAATATATAACGAATTTGAATCAAATAGAAAACCAATTTGAATTTGAATCAAATAGAAAACCAATTTGAATTGAATCGAATAGAAAACGACTTTGAAATTGAATTGAATTGAAAACGAATTCAAATTGAATTGAAAGCGAATTGAAATGAATTCAAATTGAAATTTGAATTGAATAGAAATGAAATTTTAAAACGAATTTATAAAGAAGAATTCATTTGTGCTTTGGGTTGAAATGGAAGTTGAAATTGTTTTTGAAACGAATTTAAAACTATCTATATAATTCGTTTTAAATAGAAATCGACGAAATATATATTATATATATAATATAATGGCCTGAATAGAACGCGCCGCACCGCGGCAGTTCGCGAATTTCGACCATTTATTTCAAACTGACATTGCGGGAGATCCGACCGTCGGATTCTCCTGAAACCGGAACCGTTGGGTTCGTATCGAAAAGAGCTTTCTAAAGAATATTAGAAATTAGAAATCTAACGGTTGGATTTGGAGTTACGTCCAAATCAAATTTGAAAAAGGTCGTTGTAAGTGCAGTTCGATGGCCATTGATGGAAATCGACTGTACGGGCCTTGATAAAATTATTAAAAATAGTAATAATTTGTGTAAAATCATAAGAAATGATTTAGAAAGAATTGGGATGAAAAACTCCATATTTGAAAAGATAAAAAAAATAGATTTTTATCGAAATGAACTAGTTTTGAACTAGAATTGTAATTCTATTTATTTTTAAATAAAGAAATTGAATTTGAAAAGGGTTTTAAAAATAACCAGAATTTCCAATGATTGCATTGGAGTGGATTTGAATCGAAATTGTCTTTGGAATATTTCGATGTTGGAATTCGTGATTATACGGATGTTGTTATGGAAATTGGAAAGATATATATTTATATCGTTATTTCCAATACGACATTTGTTAATCGTAGAATTTGATATTGAATATAAGCCGATATATTTTCTATTCAGAGCCTTGTATTGAATATCAAATGTGATTTGGGTTTGTCGTGAATGGTGTCTTCACTAACATTGTTCTTGAACCCAGTTGAGAAAAGATTAAATCTTTTTATTTAGATTTAATGAAGTGTACCAATTAAATAATATTTAATTGGAATTGAATTGATATTGATTTTTGGGTTTATCGTGGACAGTGTTTTAAATAACACTCGTTCTTTAACCCGATAATTAATGGAAAGTGATTTTGGGTTTATCGTGAACCATGTTTTAAATGACACTGATTCTTTAACCCAGTCAAAGATTAAAACTAAGTGGAGTTTTAATGAATCTTTAATTAGATTGAAAAGATCGAGAATGGAGTATCACCAGTTTTACTCCAGGCGATAGTTAAATCGTTAATTAGATTTGAACGTGAAATGGTAATTGAATTTACCGATAACGCTGTGGTGTTAGATATGAAGTATTACCAGTTTTACTTCATGGGATGAATAGGTTGGGATTGGGAAATTAAAATAAATGATTACTTCGGTAAGGTTCGCTAATCCCGACTAGTTTGAATTGATATTCAAAAACAGATTAAAGAATAAATTTTAATGATTTATCTTTGATAAAATTAATGGGAACCTTTCCCTATGAATGTGAAATTTAGAAACTAACTGTCGGTTAGCCAAGCAGAATGGTTTTCTGGATATTGATCTGATGTTGGTTTCGGCCTTCGGGGTTAATATTTGGGGAATTATTCTCTTGATTAATTTACGGTTAGTGACTGATGAATTGGAATGAGGCGTATGTTGTGTTTGTGTAACACTTATTTAAATATACGCGAGTTATTCGGAAAGACCGGGTTTATCCCATTTTGAATAACTGATACGACGATAAGTCGAAGATGAAGACGATGGTCGAAGACCGGAGGTCTTCACGTCGTTTGGGTGATTACTGATGATCTTGATTGGGCTGTACACCCAAGAAGATGGAAACAGTTGGTGATCGTCCAGACGTGCTTGGAGATCGACGGATATGTGGGGTACTAGGTGCCTCCGGTTTCGTTCAGACCCAGAACGGACTTGTAAATGGACTGTGTGTCTGACATTGGATTTTAGTCCGTGTGATTGATCTCTATTAAATATATATCTGTTTGGCGGCGAAGAATTTATTCTCTCGCTTAACGCCCTTCTCTGAGACGTACGAGCTCAGGGGTTATATATTGATGGATATCAAATGCATGGAGTGAATTTCCTGTGTGGCATGCCTAAGTGGCAATTGATCGAGGCTTCTATTGAAAAGCAAAGTCTTGTGGTGATGATCAAAGCACAGCCTGTGTGGCACAGCTTTGTGTAACGTTTGCTTCGCGAGTTTCGCACCCCGGTTGTGAACCAAAAACGGGAGAGGACGTCAGGGAGGGCATGCGTTTCTTTCTAGCTAGGGTGGTGTCAGTGACCTACCAGCCCTGACATTTATATACTTTTCACCTGTGTGGTTGTTGCTGTTGCGAGGCGCCTCGGTTTGATCGGACGATCCGGGTCCGATGGAGTCATTCGTTGGCTCATTGACGCCCCAAAGGGCGGGGAGACGTAGTGTTCAGGCATAATAATCCACATCGGTGGACCGGCCCTGAGGATCCAAGGGGCAGTTGCGGCTGTTCCTGAGACACGGGCTAGAGCGTCTCGAATCGGTTGAGGACTATCTTTTGCCTCGGTTCACAGACGGAAATCCAATTTCCAAATACGTGACATTTGCGGTTTTATTTGTAAACCTATATATGGCGACATGATATATGGTACCCATGCCGCCTATGATTGATACTTATGATTTGAAGTTGTTTTATACACTATGCACTTATAATAGTATCAAATGATTTGTTTTAAACGCATCAAGCATTCTTTGGCTGTTATAAGGGAAAACCCTATCCCCCGGCTTGCGTTGCATTGTGTGATAGGACCTGGGTCTTATAACAGCTTCATTTTTCTTTATTTAGCATTGCGTTGTTTGTTTTATGCACTGGTATTCTTGGGAGGAAACCCGTTCCGTGTTATACGGCGTGGTCCCTTGATTTACCGAACTTTAAAATAAAGATTAATAACTGTTTTAGTTCTCACACCAGTCACATGACTGACCTAGAGTTTATTGTTTTGACCTAAACTCTGGGTGCCCTTATTTTGACACGGGCAGCTAGTAGTTTTGGTTTTGCAGATTTATATTCACAGGATCCTGGTTTACAGCTGGAACGATATCCGGAAAGCTTTGTATCCGTATATCTCCTTCAGTTGTGTATCGTATTATTTTCCGCTGCTATGTATTTAAATGTAATTTAAATCTCTGATATTTCTGTGTAATATTTATTCATACTCTGTATATTCTTGTAATCTGATGCATTGTTGTAATATACAATGAAATGTTCTTTTATATGCGTTCTGTTGTGGCTTGTTCTCGAACTATCCGTCGCTTTCCTTTACGGGGAAGTTACGGGTTTTTACATTTTCGAATGTAATTTATTCATTTATACTCTGTATATTCTTATATCTGATGGAATTGTTGTAATAGCAATTGAAATGTTCTCCCGTCTGCGTTCATTTGTGTGTTGTTCTCAAAGTATCCGCTCTTTCCTTAAAGGGGAAGTAACGGGTTCTTACAGGTTCAGCTGTTCCGTGATTTCCAAAAGGATGGAAGAAGGATTAGTGGCCTAATGAATGTAACTAATTTTTTTAATGATTGTAATTAATTTCAATAATTGTTCAAAGTTTAAAATACAATATCTTTAGCATACGATAACAGAATTCGGAAAACTCAGGTCCGTTGGAACCGTATTTCCTAGATCTACAAAATGATACAGACCAGAACCGAAACAGAGCGATCTAAAATTTTGAAGAATTCAAAACCAAATGTGAGATCTCTATTTTAAATAAATTCTATTATTGATTGTGAGGTGAAATCCATATGTGTTGTCTAAAATCTGAATTGATTGTTTGTGATTGTGTTTAACGGCTGGATTGAATCACATATGTCAGAAAAATGTTCATGTTTAATAAGAACACGGTTAGACAATAAAATCAACCAATGAATGTGAGATTTCTCTATTTAAAATAAAAATAAATAAATAAATATATGTAGAAATATATATATATAAATTGATTTTGATTGTTATATTTAATATACATGCTATATAAAACACATATAGGCGTTGTGTAAAATTGAGATTGATTTATTTTGGTTGTGATGAATTGTTAGATCAAAATATATGTTGTTTGTTAAAATGTTGTCTTTACCAATTTAGTTTAGAATAAAATATTCATGTGTTAAATATATTTTTGTTAGTCAAAATTTGTCATCCTTAGCATGTTCATGAATGATAAAATAATCATTCGTTAATTATATTTTTATTAGTCAAAATGATCATTCTTTGAAATGAAAACATGTTGACAATAAACATTACATTTTTATTAAGATATCCACTTGTTGAAATAGAAATGTCATTATATTAAAAATGTCATTATATTAGAAATGTCATTTTTGTTAAATAGAAAGTGTTGAAACAAAATATTCATTTTTGTTAAATAGAAAAGTGTTAAAACAAAATATTCATTTTTGTTAAATAGAAAAGTGTTAAAACGAAAATATCAATTTTTTTGAATTAGATTATTGTTAACAAAATAAAAATATCATTTTTAATTGTTTTGTTGAAATAGATTTGCCAACAAAATAAATTATCTTTTTATATTGTCATGTAAATAATTTACCTTTTTATTTTGTCACTAGAATTGTAAACATGTTCATATGACAAAGTTATCTTTTATTTTATCATTAGAAATGTAGACAATGTTATGATAAGTAATGTTCTTTTTATTTGACACTAGAAATGTAGACAAGGTTATGAAAATAAAAACCATCTTTTTATCTGTCATATATGAACATTAGAATTATTGAAGAAAAAAAACCATATTTTTATCTGTCATATATGAACACTGAAATTATTGAAAATAAAATTCCCTTTTTATTTGTCATATATGAGCGCAGGAATTGTAGAAAATTGTTTAACAATAAAAATTTACATTTTTATTGTATATTAGAAATGATTAAAAACATGCATTGTTTTACACAGAAAAATGTTCATTTGAATATATATGTTTTGTTAGTTAAAACTTTATCATTCATATGCTAGTTACATAGAAAAATGTTTACTTGAATATATATGTTTTGTTAGTTAAAACATTATAACTCATATGTTAGAGTCATAGTAAAATGTTCATTTAATTATTTATGTCTTGTTAATTAAAACATTTTCATTTATATTTTAGTGAAATAGAAGAATGTTCATTTATGAAACATACGTTGATTCATTGAAAATAGTGCCACTTAACATTGTTACCGTTACAAAAATGCCATTTAGTTAGGACATGTTTGGTGAAATAAAAATACATTATTTAGAATAATGTCATGTGAATTAAAAATGTCATGTTAGAATAAAATTGTCATTTTAGTTAAAAATGTCATTTTATTAGATAATGTCATTTATGTTAAAAATAAAAATGTCATTTATGTTAGAGAATAAAAACATTATTGTTAGAGAATAAATACATCATTATGTTAGAATATAAAAATGTCATTTATTTAAAATAATGTTTGTGAAATAAAAATGTTACCTTTATCATGTTAGACAAGAATATAAACATAATTGCTTGTTAAAGTATATGTTCTGTTGAAATTAAATTATAAATATTTATTTATAATTTAATAGTGAAAATTGGTTAAGTAGAAAATAATTCAAATTGAATTATAATTGGTTAACTCTATTAGCCAATGATTTATTTATATAAACTGTTGTTGTTTGAAAACCCCATACGGGTATTGGGACGATATTTTACATACGCTAGTCCAAATATTTAATTAATTGTCGATCGATGGATTGACAGTCTGTGATGAGCGTTATTTATTTATTTTAATGCTCACATAGTTATAAACTTCACTTTCGATGTGAATGTATTGTTGGATGATTGTTTGTCATTATCGTTTAATATATGCAATGTATGAAATCCATATAACCAAAATTATATGGTAATTGATTGAGTCGCATTCCGATTAAGAATATTTTTTATATATAGAATATTTTGAAACAAGAATCTTTCAAAATAAACAATATTTTAAAATAACAAATATTTTAAAATCATATTTAGTGAAGAATAAAATTAAGATTTTTATGTCCATCATTGTGTAGGCACAAAAATATAAAAACACGAAGCCGAGTTAAGTAGCAAATGCCAATTTTACCCGAACAGGTTTATCGGTCGATTTTATTCGTTTTATAATGAATATCAAAAAAAGTAGTGATTTTAAAATATAATATTTTGAAAATATTAATATTTTAATATGATATAAATATATAATATTCAATTTTGAATTAAAATCGAAAATGAAATTTAAAATCATTTTAAAATGAATTTATAAATATTTTATAAAATACGTTTTAAAAGGAATCAACGATATATATAATACACATATATATTTATTTAATGGTTTGAATAGAACGTGCTGTGCAGCGACCGTTCGCGAATTTCGACTATTAACTTCAAATTAATGTAACGGGAGATCCGACCGTCGGATTCTCCTAAAACCGGAACCGCTGGGTTCATATCAAAAAGAGCTTTTCAATGAATATAAGGGATTTGAAATCTAATGGTTGGATTTGGAATTATGTCCAAATCAATTTCAAAAAAGGCCGCTATAGATGCAATTCGGTGGCCATTATTAGAAATCGACTATACATGCCCTAAATAAAATTATTAAAAATATGGAAAACATTATGTAAAATCATAATAAATGATTTAAAAATATTTTGGATGAAAAATTCCATTTTTGAAAAAATAAAAATATATTTTTATCAAAATGAACTAGTTATTAACTAGAGTAAATCTTTTAAATTAAGATTTAATGAAGTTTTCCAATTAACTTATATTAAATTGGAATTAAATAAAATAAATTGGATTTTTGTTTTTGTTGTGAATGGTGTCTTCAATAACACTGCTCTTAAACCCCATGTAAAAAGAATAAATCTTTTAATTAAGATTATTAGAAATTTCCAATTATATTTAGTAATTGGAATAAAATGAAATGTGAATTTGGTTTATTGTGAACTGTGTTTTTAACGACATTCATTCTTTAACCCAGTTAACAGTGAAAACATAATTTGGAATTTATAAATCTTTTATTAAGATTTAAATGGATTTTTTTTTCAAAGTTAGGTTTTCCAGTTTAATATATTAAATTTGGAATTGAATGGAATTTGATTTAATAATAATCGAGATGAGCTTCTATAAAAGAAGACCATTATTATATATGGAATTTGAAAGGATTTTCCGTTATTCCATTTATATTATTAGTCTGATACGGAAATTTATATTGATTATATATTGATTTGATTTCATTGAAAATTCCATATTTGATGGAAGATGATTTTGGGTTTATCGTGAACTGTGTTTTAAATGACATTGGTTCTTTAACCCAGTTAAAGACAAGATTAATTTCTTAAGTTGAATAATCATAAAGTAATGGTTTTTAATACTAAAACCAAATTGGAGTTTTAATGAATCCTTTAAAAGAAGATTAAAGAATAAATTTAAAGGAATTTATCTATGATAAAATTAATGTGAACCTTTCCCTAATAATGTAAATATTTTATTAAAAGAATATTCTGAATTGGAATGAGGCATATGATGTGTTTCTATATCACTTGATTATTGATTATAAAAACGCGAGTTATTCAGAAAGACCGGGTTTAACCCATTCTGAATAATTACTACGAAGATTAAGAGTCAAAGATGAAGACGGTAGTTGAAGACCGGAGATCTTCACATCATTTGGATGATTATTGACGTCTCGATTGGGAGGCATCCCAAGACAAGCTAATAAGTGGTTATCATCCAGACGTACTTGGAGATCGATGGATATGCGAGAACATCTCTCCTGTATTGGACATATGGGACGAAGAATAAGGTGTTTTCGATTTCGTTCAGACGTAGAACGAACTTGTAAATGGATGGTATGTCTGACGTTGTATTCCTTTATGTTGTATTCGTTGATCTCTGCTTAATATATATCTGTTTGGTGGTGGAGAATTTATTCTCTTGCTTAACACCCTTCTCTAAGACGTACGAACTTAGTGGTTATATATTGGCAGAAATCAATGGTATGGAATGGATTGACAATGTGGCATGCTAAGATGCAAATGATCAAGGCTTATTGTTGAAAAGCAGAGCCTTGTGGTTGATGATCAAAGCACAGCTTTATTGTAGCATAGCTTTGTTTATAGCGTTACTTCGCGAGCCTCACACGCCGGTAGGAACCAGAAACGGGAGAAGGATCCAGGGAGAATATGCGTTTCTTTCTAGCTAGAAGTGGTGTCTGTGTTTTACACGCCCAGATATTTTTACTTATGTGGATGATGGAAAGCGAGGTACCTCGGATTTGAGTCCCTAGTGGGTCTATTTATGCCCCATAGGGCAGGGAGACGTATTGTTCAGGAATTATATAAAATCCGCTAACATTAGTTGTGGACCGACCCTGTGGCTCCTTGGTGCAGTTGCGGCTGTATCCTAAGACTCGGGCTAGAGAGTCTCGAATTCGGTAAGGAAGATCCCTTGCCTTGGTTCATGATGGAAATCTAACTTCTAATATGACCATACGGCTTTGATTGTATAACTATTATGGCGACATTGTATATGGTAGTTATGCCGTCTATGAGTAATACATTTTGATTGTAATGTTTTTGAAACATATATACACTAATAATAATATCAAATCCATTTTTATCATATTAAGCATTTTTGACCATTATAAGTTAAAACTCTATCCTTCGGTTTGTGTTGCATTGTGTGATGGGACTTGAGTCTTATAATGGTTTCATATTTCTAAAAATCATTGCGTTGTTTAGCGATTTACTTTGTTTATGCACTGGCAATCCAGTGGAGTAAACCCGTTCCGCGTTAGCGACGTGGTCCTGTGATTAGCCTTATTATTAAATAGGTTAAGTAGATTTCTCACACCAGTCCCATGACTGACTCGTAGTTTATTTCACTTTGCAAACTCGGGTGCCCGCTTTTCCATACGGGTAGTCGAGTGGCTTATTTTGCAGATTCCTATTTATTAGGCAGGATTCTAGATCGAAGCTTAAAGCTGTGGCCAGAGCAGTGACAGTCTTCCACTGCATTGTGTTAAGTTTATTGTAAATTAATCTTCCGCTGTATTATTATTTATTCGATGTACTATGATATTCTGTACTCTGATGTAACATTATTATGATGTTTATAAAAGTCTTCTGTTATCTGTTTTGATGTCTTGTATGCCCAGAGCTAGTGCATTCGAGGATTTCCAACTTTTGGATCAAACCTGTGGGGTTTATGGCCGATTCAAAGGACGGGGATTCTTGGGACACTACAGATGTAAATGGATGCAAGTGAATGCAGTTGATGCATTACACACACTAAGCATTATAATCGTCTAATAGGACACCTGCAAATGCATATGGATGTATGCACATTTTATTATTTTATGGATGATATACATGGATGTTATCAAATAGTTGTTGCATATGAATTATGGTTGAGGAACACATGCAAAACCATTTGTTATCATTAGGGTACTTGCATACATTTGGATGCATTACACAAACATAATTGCACAAAAATGAGATAAGCTGAATCAATAGGTCTCGTAATCTTTTGCATTAGTTAGGGACCCATACACTACACTATTGCATAAGTACATAAATTGCATTAGAGAAATTAAGAACAATGTTTCCAACGGATGAGTAGATGGATGTAGAAAACACTCAAATTATTTTTCTACCTTAAAGATTTCGAGGACGAAATCCTTTTAAGGAGTGGAGAATGTAACAACACAAATTTTAATACTAATAAATTAAAATATGAGCTGTAAAACCATGTGAAATTGGAGTACGAGGTTTGAGCCATTATGCCCGTTACAATTTTCTGGTTCAAATAGATATTTCGTTTACGTAAAACAGACTTAAAAAAATAATTTATAGCGAATAGAAGTTTGAACTTCAAATTCAAAATTGAGTATAACCAAAACATTTATATATACATATGAATACAATTAATAACCCTTCAATCACATTTAACTGGGATGATCCAGTCCTTGGCTAAGTCGACCATGTGTCGACCTACATGGGCGATGACCTAGTAAAACGAGCCAGGCACGATTTCGTTCCTAGTATGAAAAGTTGGACGCTCATATTTTTATCTTTGTTTTTCAGGGCTACGTATATGGGAAAGAATTACTGATATGACCAATCTGAATTGACTCAAGGATAGAGCAGTTCAATCTGAAAACCTAATTTATGATGGCTATAGGTCTTCCATGCTAACTGTAAACAAGCCTCAACCCTCTCCCCTATTCGACAAAACTTTTCTCTTCTCCACTATAGTATGCAAAAGTTATTTCTAAAATAATGGAGTTTTGTAATAAAAAACATTTACTAAAGTTACACATATAATTCTAGAAGGCTGTTTATACACATATTTTGGAAAATTGTTTACATATATGTTGGAGTTCTACTGAAGCCATATAAGAACCAAATTGTTGGTGGGATTACTGTGATTATTTAGATTTCTGATATGTTAAAGAAAAATTTGTACAATAGTAGTTGCAGATGTTTTATATCTGAATTATTTATAGTTTATTTTCAAATCTGAATTATTTACAGTTTATTTTTAGATTCACTTTGTTTATAGTTTATTTACAGATTCAGTTTGTTCCTATTTCTTTTTTGTAAATACTTTTGTCTATTTATGCAGTTTATATTCAAATTTCTGCAAATCGTTATGTTCTGATTTCTTTTCCATTTTCTATTTTTTGGTTTTGCATTTTGTTTGGGTTATGCCTAAATATGCCTAAAAGGCGTACGAATACGATTAAATTAGCATAGATCTAGATGCCTAATGCCCTATAACGGATTATTATTCTCTCTTTTTTATTCTGCTTTTGGATTAGGGTAAATTTTATTGAATTTAAATAATCAAATTGGGGCTAAACTGGATATATTAAAAACTGTAATTAAAAAGGGAATATTGGATTAAATCTGATTTTGACTTTATAAATGCCAATGGAACAAATTATGATAGACATTGGACTGTAATTAGTATTTGCATGGACAATTAAAATATAAAATAAATATATGTATGGTTTATATGCAAATTATAATATTACAGAGAATGATTGAAATGGCAGTTAGGCTTTAATGTTAACATATTGACTTAAAGAGTTAAGTTTCAAGCACAAGGCTTTAATATAAACATATTGACTTAAATTGGTTAAGTTACGAGCCTAAGGCTCTAACATGGACATATTGACTTAAGTTAGAAGAAAGTTGGCTTTAATATGAAAATTTTGGCTTAAGTTACGAACAAGTATGCTTTAGTGCGAATGTATTGATTTACAAAGGGGGTAAATTACGAGACTAAAATCCTATAGTTTGCGGTCAAATCAAATGGGGATTTGGGCCGAATATTATTTATTGTTTGGGACACATTCCATGCAACATACCCTTTTCTATCATTTTCGGTCTCATGTAGGAGGCAAGGGTATGCACCTTGTTGTGCTGTGGTTGTAAGTTAGTTTAAATAGGGGTGGGTAAAGGTGCATTCCAATGGGTCATTGTGCGTGCATTGGTCTGATTAGGAAAAATAAGCCACTGTGACATTTGCAGACAAGGTTATGTCTTTTGCTGATGGGCTAGGGCCTGATAAACCCAAATCCATGCTAGGCATAGATTTTTAACACTTTGATTAGCAACCGATCGATGGGTAGTATTAGGAAAGTTCTTCCTAGATTGTTTATATTGTTCTAAATTTGTGTAAGTGCAAAATAGTCATCATTGTTAAATCTTATGAAGAATAGTCAATTTTTTATGTCTTTTCTACTATCTACATTTTTAATTGTTCACTTTTTGGTGTACATTGACACTTACCCTCTTATGACACTAGAACAGCTATTTTATCTATTTTTCCTTTGCTTATCAATCATGTTATTATCACAATAACTCACTAGACTTTTTGTCTGACCCATTTTTCCTTTCCTTCTTTCATTTTTCCCCCAGGCTCTCAGGGCGAAAGAACATAGTTAGATTGCCAAGCTGATTCTATCTTGAAGATCTTTGTTGAAGATGTATTGTTTTCTTATTTTTCATTTCCACGGTTTGGTTGTTTCCTTATCTATTTGAGGAAATTTAATAACTATATACTACGATGTTATTTCTTTTTCTTACTGAGATTTGAGACATGATATTCTAAGATTATTTGGCTTTGATGAAATAATGGTTTTATTATTTTAATGTAAATTGTCTTCTTCTTTCACTGTAAATTTATTTGTTTATGTATTGTGGAATCTTAGTCTTTGTGATGCTTATGTCTTTATACCTATAGCGCTCCATATTTCTTAACAAGATTTTATATTATGATAAGTTAAGGGGTGTGGGGTGTTACATGTATTACTATCATCATGGGAGACGAATCCCGGTCCTTTGAATTAACATCTGGAATTAGCCCAAAAAATCCAATGCTGCATCTATTTAACAATTGGTTAAAACAGCTATTGGCCCTCAAAGTCAACAAATTACCATTCATTTAGGAGAAGACAACTATCTACTGTGGAAATTACAAGTCGAAATTGTTGTATAAGGATATAACTTATAGGGATTTATTCTTAGATCTACTGCTGTACCAACAAAGTTTATCACTAGCCAAAATAATAAAATAATGGAAGATCAAGCATATATTCAATACCATACACAAGATAGAATAATAAGTTCTTGGTTGTTATCATCTATTAGTGAAAAATTGTTACCCTTAGTAATTGGCTGTAATTCTTCAAATGAAATATAGAAAGATGTGAAAAAAGAATTTAACAACCTATCTTCTACAAAAATGCTTCACTACAAATGATAACTTCAAAGTAGTCGAATGGACAACCTAAGTATGTGGGAGTACATTTATAAAGTCAAGAAACTATGTGATCTTCTCATTACCACTGGAAACAAAGTCCAGAATTTTGATAAATTGTTGTACTTATTTAATGATTTAAGTGATGAGTATGAAGCAGTGGTTGCTTTCATAAAATTTCAAAAGACTCTATCACCAATTGATGAAGTGCATTCAATTCTCTTATCTCATGAGGCAAGAATTAGTAGTAAAAGAATTCAAGAAATTCTTTGCAATGTTAATCTCGCTACTGGATAAAAACAAAGAATCAAACTGGTAATAAAAATGAAGCATCATACCACAGAGGCAAAAATTTAAACAAAGGAAGAGGTAGAGGTAGATGGAACAGTGGCAACATGCCCAAATGCCAAATCTACGAAAAAGTTGGTCATATAGCCCTGAAATGCCACTTCAAATACAATAGAAACTACCCTGCTAATCAGAATCAAGGAAACAGTAATAATCCGAGTGCAAATGTTGTATGAGTCAACAAAGATACCAACATCAATGACAATTCACATTGGAGCAACAATCAAAGTGATACCGCCAAGTTAGAACATCTACATAATGATAGTTGGTATCCTGATTCTGGTGCAAAAATCATATTACTCACAATCTTGACGACTTAAATTCCGAAGGAAACAAAGAAAACAAAGGTAATCGATGTATTTCAATAGGTAATGGTAAGAATATTCAAGTTACTCATATTGGTAATGCCTTTCTTAAAGGTAAAAAATAGTTATATTTGCATAATTTATTAGTGTGTCAATAATCACCAAAAATATAATCAATGTATCTTAATTTGCTAGATATAGTTATGTCTATTTTGATTTTTTTTCAAAGTACTTCTTAGTTAGAGACATTCTAACTAAGGATGTCATTTTATAGGGTGATGTCATCAATGGACTATACAAGTTTAACACTGTTAGGTGCCAAAATGTTGTTAGTGAAGAAAAATATTTTGATGTCAATGAAAGAAAGTGTTGTAACTTAAATGAAATAGAAATGCGAATAGTATGAAAAACATTTTTGATCTTTTGTGTTGTAAACCTGGACATCCAAGTGCGAAGACTGTTCTAAAAATCTTGAATGGTAATAAGATAAAGTTTGATCTTATATGTTTCCCTTATGTTTGTGAGTATTGTCAAATAGATAAAAGCCATAAATTTTCGTTCAATGATTCATGTACTAAATACACTAGACAATTGCAGTTGATAGCAACGAATTTATGGGGTCCTGCTCCTATTTACTTAGAATTTGGTTACAAGTATTATATTTCCTTTGTTGATGCATATACTAGGTTTACTAGGATTTATTTTCTAAAAGCTAAAACTGAAACTTACAATGTTGTGATAAATTTTATAAAAAAGAAAGAGAATAAAATCAGTACTCAAGTAAAAATTATACAATCTGATGGTGCAAGTGAATTAAAATGCTTAAACGGTTATTTTCAAAAGAAAAGTATTGTACATCGAATCACCTGTCTATATACATCCCAACAAAATGGACTAGTGGAGAGAAAACATAGGCACATCGTGGAATCTGGTTTGACATTGCTAGCTTTAGCTAGCTTACCATTGAAATTTTGGACAAAGGCCTTTAATACAACTATGTACTTAATTAATAGACATCCAATAACTGTATTAAAGGGCTAAACACCACTTGGAAAACTCTATAATATCAAACAAGATTATCATAGGCTCAAAACTTTTGGTTGCTTGTGTTTTGCATATTTATGGCCATATACTAACACGTTGAATTTTAGGTCTAAGAAAATGTACCTCTCTTAGCTATACTACTAATCAAAAAGTGTACAAGTGCATTGATGGAATAAGTAAAGTGTACATTAGCAGACATGTGGTGTTTAATAAAAAGTTTTTTCTTTTAGTAGAAGAGATATAAAGAACACAAGCAAAGTTTGCAATGCCAAAAAATCAACTCCTGTCGTACCTAGTTTACATGGAGACGGGCGGCAAGTGGACATTGATGAAGTTGTTGATGCTCAAAGGCCACTAACTCCAAATGCTAAATGCTATAATAGCATTGAGCCTCTCGGTCACTCTTCACATTAAACTGCTTCATCACAAATTCAAAGTTAACAAAATGAAGTGGAACCAACAAACTATCAACCAACTACATTTGAAAATTCAACCAATTCTGAAAATATTGATCACTCACCACAAGCTAAACCACCAGTTCTACCTAATCACCCAATGATTACTAGGGTTAAGAGTGGTATTTTTAAACCAAAAGTGTCTGCTACCTTATCCAATTCAACTAAACTCGAATCTTTTGATCAGGCTGTTAAAAATAAAAAATTGAAAGGCCAAATGGATGATAAGTATAATACTCTCATCAAAAACAAAATTTGGGATCTTATATGTCCAACCCCTAATAAAAATATTGTAGGATGCAAATGGACTTACAAATCAAAAAGGAATCCAGATGGTTCCATGAATAAGTACAAAACTAGGTTAGTAGTCAAAGGCTTTACACAGGAATATGAGTTTAATTTCAATCAAAATAGACATTTGGTTTGCATAACACCCCGTAATTTTAACAACACTGAAAGAGGATAAATTAAATAATAATTAATTTAATATTCAGAATTAGGGGAAACGGACTGCTCCATTGTGTCTGTATCGAAATTCTGGTCAAAATAGACATTTGGTTTGCGTAAAATGGACACGTATGAAGAAGTTATAGGTTTGAAGTTTGTATATGCGTAGAAGAATTATATATATATATAGGGTCCAGGAATTCAAATTTCAGTTCAAAATTTGAAAATCCCGTAGGAGGTAAAATTCTCACCCTAGGGGTGTCGACCCCTTAGTAGGGGGGTCGACCCCATAGTAGGGGTGTCGACCCCTTAAGGGCGGGGGTCGACCCCATAAAGGGGGGGTCGACCCCTAAGGGTGAGGTGGGCAGTCGGTTTCAGGAAGCTGGCTGCTATATATAGAGGTCCATTTCTCTTATTTTGTTTCACTGAAAACCAATAGAGGCCAAACGCTGCCGGTGTCTGAACTAAACTGAATCCTTTATCTTCTACAACAATCATCTAAGGCTAATTAGTTAGATATTCAAGTGAAGATCTGCATCTCAACAAGCTTATTTTCTAGTTCTATCTTCTTATCCAAACACTGTGAGTTCTAGGTTACTTTTAGATTTAAATGATTAAAAGTAAAACATGATAGTACTGTGATTTGGATCTGTCTTAAATCATGAATCTGTGTTATTCTTGGATCTCAAACTTTATCATGCTAGATCTATTTTTATAGATCTAATTCACTTGTGGTTAATTTATCATGTCACCTTTGTGGATCTGAACCTTTATCTAGGTTTGTGGTTAATTTGGATCTATCATTATTTGTACAGTTAAATCCTTGTTTAGGTCTAGATCATCTTGTTGTGGTTAATTAAGATCCATCATTAATTGGACATATGAATTCTTATTTAGATCTATTCATGCTTCTCATGACACCCATATTATGTTAGATATAGTTTAATTATCACAAGTTCATAGATCTACTCTTATATGTCCATCTTATCACCATGCCAATATATATATATATATATATATATATATATATATATATATAATCATCTTGTTGTGGTTAATTAAGATCCATCATTAATTGGACATATGAATTCTTATTTAGATCTATTCATGCTTCTCATGACACCCATATTATGTTAGATATAGTTTAATTATCACAAGTTCATAGATCTACTCTTATATGTCCATCTTATCACCATGCCAATATATATATATATATATATATATATATATATATATATATGCCAGTTATGTTAGAATAATCACTATGGTCATCTTCCCATCACCTTTACCTTTTCATTATCTATGGCCAGGCTACTTTCTAGCTTAGGCATGCCGCTAAATATATGTGAATGCATTATATATGGAACGGGGGGAAACATTGAAATTGGCATAACTTGAATAACAAATTTGAATTTGGACATATAATTCACTATGAATATAATAGGGTAAATGGGCCTGAACACCTATAAAGACATAGGTATAACTAGTTGGTTAATAATTAAAATGCCTAGGATTACAGTAATTAGAAACTGTAACTGCACTTATGACACGAAGTTAGATTGCGTTTGCGGTGGAAGTCTACTTGGACCCGACCGGCATATCCAGCAACCACAAATGTTGAATCTAATGTGAGGGGTCTAAGTCCAAAAATACGAGACGGGCTAAGACACGAGGTTTGGCCCAACTTGTGGAAGAAGTCTGCCTGGACCCGACCGGCATATCCAACATCCACAAGTTGTAGGCTTGATGTGGGAAGTCTAGCCCATTATAACCATAAATGGACATAGTAACGAATTAGAATACTTGACCTAGTTGAATCCATAAGGATTGTATGAATATGTTGGGGATAAGTAAACTTGGTGGAACAGTGGGTGGATTAAGTAAATCCGAGGGGGTAGGCACATATAGGCCCATAAACTTAACCTGATAAGGTTATGTAATTAAAAACACCTAGTGGTATACATAACCAGGGAAAATAATAAAGTTATGTAATTAAAGACACCTTTTAGGGTAAACATAACTTGTAGAAATGATAGGGTTATGTAATTAAAGACACCTAGTGGTATACATAGCCAATGAAGACCTAGTGGGGGATACAAGACAAAGGGGAGTGCTTGTATCATATTGTGTGGGACCCGTTCCAACTAATAACCCAGAGTAGGTATCAAACACGCACTTCGAACTAGGTCGAAAAAGGGGCACGGTTACTGGACTGATTGTAAGAGATCCAAACGTGGAGGACAGTGTGGGCGGTGCAAACCGACCGGGCCGTGTGCGTGCATTAGCCGAGCAGAGGGGGAAAAGACGACCGTGACACCTGTAGATATGGGGCTATGCAAATCAGCGAAGGGTTGCCACTTTAGGACGTGACATATTCCACGGTTGGGCCAGCATAGAGTATCTACGCGGATTAGGGTGCCGATCGATTAGGGTACATTTGGACGTATGTATAAGTCTACTACCTTGTAGTGGAAGGGATTATCCCATTCTGGATATACTAGTAATAGTGCAAAGTAATCATCAGAAGCGTATACACCCTATCTTGTTTACCTTGTCATACCTGCCTTTTATGTAGTATCTCTCTTATCCACTTTATGTGCCAGTCATGCAACTTTTATTTATTTACTTGCTAAAGGTAACTGGACTTTCCAGACTTTATGTCTGCCCCTTTTTGTTTCCTCTTCTTTCTTCCATTCCCCCCTCCCCACAAGGTTCTCAGCGCGGGAATACTCAGGTTGACCGTGATTCTGCTTACTTTTATTGGAGCTGCTTTGATATATGGCTCAAGATCCTATCCTTGTTGTTATGGCTATATTTTGTTTTGGGAAATTGTGCTTCTTTTATGTACTCTGATTTTTAAAGTACAAGACAGTAGTTTTTATGTTGTAATGGTTTATGTGTATTTTAGAGATGTGCTGTTTTTGAACCACAATGCTTTATTATAAATAAAGTTTTAATTCCGCTGTTATTTTATGTCTGTCTTGTAATATTTCTGTTTGTGTTTACCTATAACGCTTCACGAAACTTAATGCATTCACTTTGTGAGTGACATTAACGGATGTGGGGTGTCACACTTGGTATCAGAGTTCAAGGTTACCAGATTAGATAAAAGTTTTCAAAAATTATTTTCAAAATGGGTTTAAAAGAAAGCATTTTCAAAAAGAAAAGTCTATTTCGAAAAATATTCCCCCTAAATCCATATGCAATATCCTTCGGTCCTTTGTCTAAATCTCTTTCCTTTTCTTTTTCAGCATGTCTAGGGAACCTAATATTCCAGCGGGCATTACGTTATCAGGCCGTGGTTCCATAGGTTTCTAGAGGCCACGACACCTGCCAAAGGCCAAGGAAACGTTCCTCCCTCAGCGACACCCGTTGTTCCTCCTCCTCCTCCGTGTGCAGATAACTTCTCTAAGATCTGCAAAGATTCCATGCTATGGGAGGGAAGCCATTCCATGGAACCGAGACATTTGTAAAGGCAAGGAATTGGCTCAAGGAGACCAAGGACTTGTTTGTGATCTTTGAAGTAGAGGATCGACGGAAGATTTAGTTAGCTTCTTGGCTACTAAAAGATGAAGCTTCGTTTTGGTGGGAGGTAACCCAAGCAGGCCGTCCAGTGGAAACTTGGGATGACTTTAGACAGAGGTTTGAAACGAAGTTTCTTTCCAAAGCTGAGAAAAGCATGCAAACGGAGAGGTTCATAGCACTCAAACAAGGAAACTTGACTGTTAGAGAGCATGTGAACAAATTCAACCAGCTGGCAAGATTTGGATTGGAATTGGTGGATACTCTGCATAAAAAAGCTTTGCATTTGCTAAAGGACCGAATGAATCCCTTCATGGGTTAGCTATGTCCCATATTCCAATAGGGGCAACTTTTGAAAGGCTTGTTGATATGGCCTGGATGTATGAGGAAGAGAAAGGAGAAAAGAAGGAGGTTAAAGCTAAGGAAACAATGCAAAACAAGAAGATATGGCCCAAGTAAGGACAACAATAACAAAAGCAACAGAAGAAGGGAGGGAAGAATGACAAGGCTAAGGATGAGAGGAAGTGCCCCAGTTGTGGATGTAAGGGTCACTTGGCGAATGACTGCAAAAGAAGGAAGAATTCTTGCTTCAATTGTGGAGAGATCGGACACTTTGTTATGGAGTGCCCGAAGAAACAGGGACAAGGTCAAAGGGCAGGAACTTCTAGAGGACATGTGCATGCTCTCACGATCAGTGCTCCTGATAGAGGTAGAAAAATTCTGTGGAAGGTTTAATTTCTCTTTCAAATCATCCTATTAGAACGCTTTTTGATTTTGGCGCTTCACATTCATTTATATCTAGTTCTGTAGTTGAATCTCTGCACTTAATTACTAGTATGGTAGTGGATCCCGTAGTTATTTCAAACCCCATTGATCGTTCGGCTCATTTAACTATGATTTGTCGGGGTTTGAGAATATATGTTCTAGGCGTCGAGTTTGAATGCGACACATATGTTCTTGGTTTTATGGGCTACGGTTTGATTCTAGGGATGGATTGGCTAACCACGTATGGCGCCATTCTAGATTGTGAGAGGAGGGTCGTTAGACTTCTGACATGCCATGGGAGGACCCTCGAGATTTCTTGTGACCCCCAAGGGTCTGTTATGCTTAGTTTCCTAGAGTCTTTTGATGCATCTATCGATGATTTGCAATCTGTTCCAGTAGTCCGAGATTATTCTAATGATTTTGGTGAGGTATGGGGTTTACCCCCGAGGCACGAGATCGATTTTTGTATATATCTGGTGGACAATGCAAAGCCAGTTGCATTACCGATGGCCATATAGCTCCGAGGGAAAGAAGGGATATGAGTAAACAAGTAGGGGAGCTATTTGAAAAAAGGTTTATCAGATGAAGCATATCTAAATGGGGTGCTCCAGTTGTATTCGCGACTAAGGCAGATGGTTCGCTTCGTTTGTGTGTAGACTATAGAGAGTTTAATAAACTCACCAAGATGAACAGACACCCACTTCCGAGGATAGATGACCTATTTGACCAACTTGTTGGTGCCTCGGTATTCTCTCAGTTGGACTTGGCCATGGTGTTTCATCAGTTGGGGGTGGCTGAGGAAAGTATAGACAAGGATGCTTTTAGGATTCCGGATGGTTTCTTCGAATGACTAGTTATGCCTTATGCCTTTTGGGATGACGAATGCACCCTCTTATTTTGTCGATCTGATGAGTAAGGTGTTTCGGGAGTTTCTAAATAAATTTGTCATAGTCTTTGTTGATGATATTTTGATCTTCTCCAACAGCGTAGAAGAGCATGCCCAACATTTGAGAAAAGTTTTGAAAACTCTCGGTGAACATCAGCTTAAGGCAAAGTTCTCAAAATGTCCCTGTAGTCTCCAAAGAAGAGGTAGCTACGGATCCCGCGAAGGTAGTTGCAATGCAAGATTGGCAGATTCCGAAAAATGCAACAGAGGTGAGAAGTTTTTTTAGAATGGCAGGTTATTATAGGAAGTTCATTAAGGACTTCACAAAGTTATTAGCCCCTCTCACTAGGCTGACAATGAAGAACTTGGCATTTTCATAACGGATGCTGCTTTCCAACATTTGAAGAGGGCTCTGACAACAGCCCCAGTCTTGACTTTTCCCAATGGGAACAAAGTGTTTACGGTTTACACTGATGCATGTGGTGCAGGGCTTGGTGTGGTTCTGATACAAGAAGGAAATGTAGTGTGTTATGGGGGTTACAGTTGAGAGTTCATGAGAAGAACTACCCCACCCATGATTTAGAGCTAGCTGCCATAGTATTCGAGCTAAAGACGTGGCGTTATTATTTACTTGGAGAGAAGTTCGAGTTATATGCTAATCATAAATCTCTCAAGTATCTTTTCTTGCAGAAGGATCTTAATTTAAGGCAACAAATGTGGATGAAGTTCTTAACTTCTTATGATTTTGAAATCGCTTATACCCCTGGCATGGGTAATGTGGTGGCTGACGCACTAAGTAGGAAGAGGATGGCCTTAAGTCCTCTGTTTGTGGAGAGGAAGAGCTTGGAGTTCATATCAACTTTTGACTTTAGACCCTCCATCGAGATTTTTCCTGATTTGTTTGCATCGCTAGAAATACGACCAACTCTTATGGATCAGATTGGAGCTTCGCAGCAAGGTGACCCGCAGATTTTAGACATTATGGATAAGCTCAGAAAAGGGGAGACTTCTAGTCACCTCAGTTGTAACGTCCCAGTTTTTGACTGCTTCTGTAATATAATATATTTTGTATTATTTTAATAATGATTTTTTTTACAGGACCTATGATACAAATACGACGTATATATGAGATTATAAATTTATCTTTCTTGCTATAGTATTATTGTTTTCACCGTAACTATGACCTAAATAATAATGGTATGTTCATTGCTCTATCCTAAGTTATGACATAAAAATAATCATTATCTTTCCTAGTAATAAGTTTTTGCAAGACCGTGTTTAGCGATCCTAGTAGAAAGTAAGTTTATTGATTTTGTCATAACAAATGTAAAGACTGGTATTTGATCAATTAACAAAATAACCACATCGGGATATAACAAAACTTAACACCGCATGAATCAAGTTCTAACAGAAGATGCACATGATGTTCATATACGCTGTTGATGTAATAATCTCATCATAATCTTAGTATCTATCATTCCATTGCCATCAACATCTGCTTGATTACAAATGCATATATGAAAATTTATAAACAAATTACTTTGCAACCAATGAAAAGACATGCATTTATTTGTTTAAAATGCTTAGTAGCCAAGTCTTGTTTCTAAATAAAACAGGTACAATTATAAGCCATAGCATACATTGCGATACACATAGGCAGTACATACATTAAACAGATAAATTACTTTGCAACCAAGCTTGGATTTCAATAATTACATGCTATAGCTTTAAACCATCTTATTTGCACATGACTAGTTATATAAGTATGTACATCATACAGTTGTTCATGCATTTATTCTTTGAAGCCATATTGGAATAGCTATAAACTTCCCTTTCAATCAACTAATACTAGGGCAACTAAAACCATTTTCCAATCAAACACAATAGCTAAACCATAGTTTCAATCACATCAATACACAGTTGAATATGCACAGCTAGGACATAGGTTTTCCTTCCAATCAAACTACCCATAAACAGCTAATACGCCTGGCTTTAGTTCTTTTCAAATCAAAACATGCACAATAGAGCCATCCAGGCTAACATGCATATGTTATTTCAATTAAAGTGTAGTACCTGCTAACAACTTCATAGCTAAGCCTATTTCACATGGTTATACAAACATATCTGCTCATTTTATGTGGCTGTCGTGCATTTATATGTAAGGCAAATAGGACTGTATCCTATCACTACATGAACAGCTATGAACTATACATACCTGCACATACATTTTAGTCTGCACGTAGCTCCATTCCAATCAAATAACAGCAGGAGCTATACCACTTTCCATCAAGCTGCATTATATTCCACATGCACAAATAAATGCCCCATTATTTTAATCATTTGCTGCATCTATATATATACACCTTGTTGCATTGCATTCATACAATCATTCGAACCAAACTAAAATAAGAAAAATGGCAAACAAAAACTGGAAGTGAGATCTAAGACAAAACTGAAATAGAGAGCTAAGAAACCATAGAACAGAGTAATGAAAACTGGAAGCAGACACGGTGAGTAAACTCCACCCTGTACTTATTTGTTTTACATATTAGGATGTTTATATATTAAGATACACGCATGTTTTGATTTAATTAATTCGACCTTTATGCAAAATTTGAGGACAAATTGCATAAAACAGAGAGAGAAAAAAAACCTGGGACAAAAAGTAAAAACTGAGTCAGAGAACATAAGACTATGAGTAACTCACTTCGAAGTTTGGTTGGGTAAATGTTTGAATGCAAGGTTAAGATGTATATTGATCGGAATTTTGTTTATTGTTTCAAGTGGTTACTATATCAAATTTTGATAAAATTTAAGTAGCAGAACTTTTTTTTCTTTTTGTTTTGAGTATAGAACATATAATAAAATAAGTAGGCAGTATTGAACTTTTAAGCCTGAAATCATAAATTAATCGCATAAGTAAACAGAAGAATGAAAATCCGGAATAAACAAGAGCCTGTAAAACTGAAAACTGAATTTTGAAGTGTTAAAAAAACCCAAATTTGCCAATATGGGAAATTCTGCATCTGATATTCCAACAGAAATGTTGTACGTAGGTTTCCTAGATCATTGTATAAATGGTTGGAGGTTTTTAAGTTGCGTGCGTGTTAACATATTATTGGATCTAAGTAAAGAATAAAATTATGAAATATCAGTAAACGTATAAAGAAGAAATTTAGAACTACTTGACTGATAACACACATATTGTAAGAGAAGTGTTGAGTGATGTCAGTTGAGTCGAAAGGAGCAAAGTGGGTTACGATGATTGTGGGATAGGCGATGATCGTCCAAGCTGATCGGAAACATAAATGTTTGGCTTGGTAATCTTTTTGATAAATTCCTGGAGTATGCTTCAAGGGATAGAGTTTTAAACCGCAAGACATGCCAGTGATCAGGAGGAGGGACAGTCGAAGTAAGGGAGGCATGGCCGACCAACTGGTGGCTCCGTTTTGGTGGTACACAGTACGTACATGTGCATGTTGTTTCCATGCGCATGGAAAAGTGCAGAAACAACACAAAATGAAGGGAAAAAAGTACAAATGAAAGAAAAGAAGAAATGAAAAGCAACATAAGAAGAGGAGAAAGAGAGGAAGGAAAGATGGGAGTAGAAGTGGATGGGACCGAGTAAAGAAGGAAATGGGAGAGGACAAATTGAACACAGACGGTATTAGAAAGAAATAGGAGAGGGGGGAGTTGTGTGAGTGTTGCAAATAATAAGTAGCTAACGAAGACAGAAGAAGGAAATCAACAGGAGAGAAAAAATAAAAAAAGAAATAAAGGGCGGAAGAGCTATGGGTGAATATGGGAAATGAAAACATGGCACGGGAATACAGGCGCAGGTGAGTGTTTGGGCTTGATGGGTTTAAGAAGATAGCCACGCAACTAAAACAATATCTAAGTTATGGAAAAGAAAATAACATGCTAAGTGGGTGAATCCAAAAGGGCGATGCAACCATTTTTATATGTTTCGCTGACAACGGTTATGTGACTTTGTGGGTTTATATTCATCCATTTTTTGTTTGCTTCATTCCCTATTGTTCACTCATAGCAGTCATTTACTCTAGGCTTACATGATAGACGTAAAAAGAGGAAAAATAAAATAAAACAGAAGTAGAAGGGAACGGAAGAATAGGGCAGGGCATCGTGTTGTTGTGAATGTTTAACTGGAGGGAAAAGTGATGCGTTCCTTTTTGGGTAATGCGTAGGCTATGGGCTTCAGCCTAGTTTATATTTATAAATATATAAATTTTTTATTTAAAGGAATGTAAAGAAGAAACAAACAAGGGTGTAAGGAACAGAAATGAAAGGGAAGATTGATAAGAAGGAATAGAACAAGAAAGGGGAAGGGAGAATGACGGAAAATATATGGTGGCAGCAAATATTTGGTGTATGCAGTAATGTTGCTCAACCCATTCCAAATAGAAAAGAAAAGAAAGATGTTTTTAAGTTATAATTTTATTGTAAATAGAATATATATTAGTGCATAAATACACTGATGTCTTTATAACTTAAGTTAGATCTAGAAAGATATTTGAATAGTTTTGGCTTGTGCATGTACGGTCTCGTCGAACGTTAGTGTGCCTCAATAGCTCGATGTAGCTGTGAAGTTTAAATAACTCAATTTAAAATAAATCGATTTGTTAAGTGACTAAACGTGATTTTTAAACTAAGTATCATTTAAGTAAATCAACCGTAAAATTTGTCATGAACTAAATTAACGTATAAAGAAATGATCTGTAATTCAATAATTGTAAATTAGTTGTTCAATTAACTGATTTATTAATTGATTTGTTTATAATTACATGTATCGTAATTATATTCTTATTTACATCTGTTAGTGGAAATAAACGTCATCCCACTATATATTTGATTGACTGAATTGTTTGTACATCCTGTTAGCAGAAATAAACATCGTTCTGCTATTATATTGGTTTGAAATATGACGTCGAGATAGTATATTATCAGTTGATAATATTGAATTGTATTCTAATTGTTTGTGCAAATTGGGTTAACGACTCAAATGTCGTATATTATAAGAACTGTTATGTACCGTTGGAGATGCTAAGTAACTCAGAAATAAACATAAGTTTTTGATATAAATTGTTTTTAAGAACAATTAAATGGATTAACTTAAATTAATATACTATTTATTAATTTAAAAGGAAGGATTAATTGCAATCGTTTTAAACTATCTGTTTCTCTGAAATAAATGGTTAGAAGTCAATTAGTTTTGAATCTACAGATTTTGGTAAAATAATGGTGTAATCAAATAGCAGTTTAAATTTGAATAAATTATCTCTGAAGGATGTTATAAATTAAACTTTAAATCAAGTAAGTGATGAGGATAATTTGGTTATATAAGAAAAGAAATTTTAGTCGGTCATTTGGAATAAATTCCCAGATTCGATATTTAAGTTAAGTTAACTTAATAAATGTTTTCAAAACAATGACATTGTTTGAAAAGGGGTTAAGGTTTGGAAATAAATGGATTTAAGGTTTTGTCGAATATTTGAATATCGAACTTCTACGAATCCTGATGATGAAAATGATTTCGTTCAAGGTCTGAGAGGTAATTAAAATACCCCAACTTGAATGATTTCACTATTATCCGATAGATCGTATTAGTTTGTATTCAGAATGAGTGTTAGAGTTGAATATCGTATTGTACTAATACAGGAATGCATGTTCAAACATCAAAACCAACATAAGGTATCAGAATTTCAAGGCCATAAAAATGGTCTAATATTTACCGATGAACAAAATGCGAATGACACATGACATTAACACACCAAAGACATCTAACCGGTGAACAAGCCCCAAAAAAGGAAAAAAAAGAAAAAGAAAAAAAGAAGCAATATTGACCATATCTGCATAAACGACACAACCGTATAATTTATTCTCTTTAGAAGCTTGAACAACTAGAAAATAACCAATTGTCATTCCATTTAAGTTTTAGACACAACTGGTAATTTGCTATTTTCTTATTAATGCGCAGAATCAGTTCTACGCTTGAAATAGCAACCTGTGTAGGTTTGATTTGTTAGATGTTACACTTAATTTAGATGGCATGTAACATAGATTAAACATCAGGAATTTAATGCCCAACCTTGTTATTATTATCATGTGTGAATTCAATGCAAATGTGGCACCATTTTGTATTGCATAAGTACACCAGATATCTCCTTGGAGTTGCTGATGTATCCTTATACTATATCAAAATGTATTGGGATCAATCTCATTATAATCAGTTAACCATATTTAGAAAAAGGAAACTGCAGAAGTACACTAGATGTAATAACCCGGAAAATGCGAACCAATTTAAAATTTTTAAAATTGGTTATTGTCAAAGAATTTGAACAATTGAAATAGCATATTTCAATAAAATAAGGAATTGGGAATAGTGAAGCAGTTTAAAAATTTGAATACAAACTTTGTCTGACTGTACCGGGGGGAAAATATAACAGATTTTAGCGAAACCAAAAATATTTAAATCAGTTTATGAATACCTTTCTAATGAATCTAAAAAATCGAAGTTTCAAAACAGGAATCAAAAGTTATGGCCAAATGAATTTTCAGAAAGGTCGCTATATAGAATATATAGCCATTGAAAATAGATATTTTGCATACGACCTCAGAATTCGATGAAACGACTTTTGTTGGATCCGGGATGTCAAAATATTGCTAGGTTTCAAATTTCATAATTTTTGAAGCTAGTATGTGAGCGGGGCAAAAAATATGTGATTGGTCAATTTCTGTTAAAATGGGTCGACCTGAAAATGGACATTTTGCATACGATCTCAGAATTCGACGAAACTGGTTTTGTTGGGACCGTATCGTCAAAACAAAGCTAGTTTTATTTTTTTGGAATTTTTCGATTCATTTTGTGGCCCTGGCAAATTAAAATGTACGTTCAAATTGAATATTAAATGTTTTATACTTTAATTTGAAAAATAACTGACTGTAACAGTCGAATTGGCCAACAAAACATATCCCATTGTGTTCGGAATGGGGGTATTTAGCTGAGGGCGACAGTCGTTGGATTGAAATTGGTGTACGTTGGTTAAAAAGGGATATTTTGGGAATTTAAAATTAAATATAATAGAAAATATCTTCATTTTCTCTCTCATTTGAAAACTGGTCAACCCTCTCACGAACGAACGGCGAAACCCGCTCGAAACTTCCAGGACTGATCGCCGCCGCCACAGGCATTTTCGCCACCGCCTCCAGTTGGCTTTTCCGATCGCATTTCTCCCCTCTTTCAATCAAACCAAGCCTCGTCTGAAACCATCGAGTATTGACGTCGAATTTCTCCCAGGAAGTCTTCACCTTTGGAGCGCCGCCGATCATCACTGGAGCCGTCGAGTTTGCTGCCACCACAGGCGCTGGAAAGCCTGTTCGAAGCTCTTCGACGTTGCAGCATCCGATCGTGACGAAACTGCACGGATCGATCGTGAATTAAAAACCTAGTTTTGAAGGTTTGAAAAGTTATCTGCTTTGAAATTTCTGAATTGAAAATAACACTTTTAAGTGTTGCAAAACTTTGAAAAATCATATCTTTTTAGTGTGTTAACGAAATTCGATGAAACAGGAAACATCGGGACCGCATGGAGGCTCTCTACCATCTAGCAGAAGCCGCGGATTTTTCTGATCTTCATACGATTTTTAGCACTTCAAAAACCAATGTGAGGAATCTAAATTAAATTGTGTGAATGGAATCGTGTTGTATAAATTATATAAGCGAAGTGTAAATTATATACGCATTGTATACCTCATGTACATGTGTTGTATAAGTTATATTAGCGATGTATAAATTATACAAGAGTTGTATGAAACATATATGCTTTAAATTGTGATGAAATGCAAGTGAATTATAGAAATAATATATATATATATACTTCCCTCGTCCACAGACCATGGACGATATTTATTGCTTGTGTTTGGCGTGATATTATATGGTATGACAAATGGTTGGAAATAATTGTTTGTGGTTGATATTGTGGTTGAAACAAATTAGAATAGGATTGTGGAAATGAAAATAAAACATGCCGCCTGCGTGCGAACTAGATGCATGATCCCCATTGTCAAAAACCGCGAGGTTTTAAGGTAGAGCGAGGAGCCGTACTAGGGACGGTCCCGGTTTTAACTACCCTGCCGTTATGCTGCTGAAATTTTCTGAAATATTCATGTGTTAGAATAATTTTCATTTGTTGAAATTAATTACATATGTTGAAACCAATATTCATGTGTTGAATTGAAATTCATTCGTTGAATCGAAATTCATGTGTTGAATGTTATTCGAATTTTAAACAAATAGCTTTAGCGATAAAAATCACATTTTTATATGTATACAAACTATAGAGAATATTCATGTATTGAATTGAAATTCATTCGTTGAGTTGAAATTCATGTGTTAAATGTTATTCAAATTTTAAATAAATAGCTTTAGTGATAAAAATCACATTTATATATATATAAAAACTATAGAAAATATTCATGTGTTGAATTGAAATTCATTCGTTGAGTTGAAATTCATGTGTTGAATGTTATTCGAATTTTAAACAAATAGCTTTAGCGATAAAAATCACATTTTTATATATATACAAACTATAGAGAATATTCATGTGTTGAATAGAAATTCATTCGTTGAGTTGAAATTCATGTGTTGAATGTTATTCGAATTTTAAACAAATAGCTTTAGCGATAAAAATCACATTTTTATATATATATATAAAAACTATAGAGAATATTCATGTGTTGAATTGAAATTTGTTCGTCAAGTTGAAATTCATGTGTTGAATATTATTGGAATTTTAAACAAATAGATTTAACGATAAAAATCACATTTATATATATATATATATATATATATATATATATATATATATATACAAACTATAGAGAATATTCATGTATTGAATTGAAATTCATTCGTTGAGTTGAAATTCATGTGTTGAATGTTATTCGAATTTTAAACAAATAGATTTAACGATAAAAATCACATTTTTATATATATACAAACTATGGAGAATATTCATGTGTTGAATTGAAATTCATTCGTTGAATCGAAATTCATGTGTTGAATGTTATTCGTATTTTAAAATAAATTGAATAGACAATAAAAACTACCTTTTTATTGTGAATATGAAGTGTTAAAAACATTCACGTGTTGAATAAATATCTTTGATGATAAAAATATTTCTTTTATCATGTATACGCTTTGATAAAATTACACACGTGTTGAAATAAATTTTTTTTTGCTAGAAATGTTATTATTAGCTTTGTTCTGCATATATATATATATATATATATATATATATATACATGTGTCGAACAGGAAAAATGGATTAGCTGTAGAGTATAGAAATTATTTGCGTGCCCGACAAATAGGTAAGCCTTGATGAGTTGGCTGTGCAATTTTATTTTTATATCAACTCCTGTGAATGCCATTGGATGCGGAGTGCTGGTTATTCTGTGTGAAATAATAAACATCGCCATAGGATAGTAACAATTAATTTTGAACTACACTACATGGCATACTCCTTGACGATAGGCATACTTCATCATATTCTACATAAGCATTTGGAGCTTGTGTGATGAGGTGGAAGATTTACCATACGAGCAAGAGGCTTGTATGGCGATGATTATATACTACAGGTTGAACTGATGACCGATATGGACTATATTAAATATAACGATAAATTGCCAGATTAATAAAAACCCCACACGGGTCTGGAGTTGACAATAATCACGTCACTCTAGTCATTAGATACGGCACATGGACTATTTGTTCCCACACGGGACGAGGTGACGAGGATTTATCCTCTGGAGTAATTAAAAATACACACTCCCTCAGGCTTGACAGGGTGACGAGAATTTATTCTATGGAGTTATTATCTATACAAGCTCCCCTGTAAACACCAGAATATATCACTATAAATATGTGGATGCTTTATAGGATTTATTGGGTACCTAAAACGGCCCAATAAATTTCCAAACCCCTTCCCGTACAAAGGAGGTTATGGCGAAATTTTTCGAAATATAAAGGCGTTAGTGAAATATTTGAAGTGAAAACGATGTTGAAATTAATGAATGAACTATATTTGAAATAAAAAAATGAACTATATTTATATATGTATAAATATAAATAGAATTGAAAGGAATCGAAGCCGTGCAGTTCGTGTTTTGGAATCGTAATTTGAAACGATTAGTACGAGAAATCCGACCATCGGATTTTCCTGAAACCGCAACCGCTGGGTTCGCCTTGGATGGAGTGGACTACCTATGTGGACTACCTATGTGGCATGCCAAGATGTTGTGATCAAGGCTTCTATTGCAAAACAAAGTCTTGTGTTTGATGATCAAAGCACGACCTACGTGGCCTGGCTTTGTGTATAGCGTGGATTCGCGAGCCTCACACCTCGGTATGAGTTAAAAACGGGATACGGACCGCTGGGAGAGCACGACGTTTCTTTCTAGCTATGGTGGTGTCAGTGACCTACCAGCCCTGACATTTATATCTACTTTTCACCTTTGTGGTTGTTGGAATGCGAGGCGCCTCGATTATAGGTCTGTAAGGACCGGGAAACGTGTGTTTAGGAATTGCCAATCCTCAAACGTAAGAGAGGACCGGCCTAGCCGATCCAAGGGTTAACCAGAGTGTGTAGTCCTGAGGCATTTGCTAGAATGTCTCGAAGCGGAGAGGAGCTTGCCCCTTGCCTCGACTCATGATGGAAATCCAATTTCCAATACGAAATAACGGATTCGATTGTAGAACTAGTATGGCGACATAGTACATGGTAGTTATGCCACCTATGATTGATATTTATGATGCTATTCGTTTTTGAAACATATATGCACTAGTAATAATATCAAATGATTTTGCTTTACACGTATTAAGCATATTTGGCCATTATAAGGTAAAACTCTATCCTCCGGTTTGCGTTGCATTGTATGATGGGACTTGAGTCTTATAATGGCTACATTCTTTTTAAAAGCATTGCGTTGTTTTAAAGAATTTACTTTGTTTTAAATGCACCAGCAATCACTGGAGTAAACCCGTTCCGCGAAAGTGGCGTGGTCCTATGATTTGCTTATTAATGTTGTTTAAACTGTTAAGTAGATTTCTCATACCAGTCCCCATGACTGACTCGTTGTTTGTTTCACTTTGCAAACGCGGGTGCCCTTATTTTCACACGGGCAGCCTAGTTCACATGTGACAGGTTGTTTTGGCTCAGCACTGCAGTATAGAGTGCACTTTTGGCTCATGGCGAGGCTAACTTCACCGAGATGACTTTGACATTTTCCGCCATTATTGTATTTATATTATGATTCCGCCACTGGCGATGCAGACTGCTTTACTTCCAGTACTTATTATCATATGTATATGTACCGCCTTCGGCGATGTAGACTGATACCCTTATTATGTCTCACTGCATGTATATATATTCCGCCTCTGGCGATGGTGACTGATCATTTCCCTTTTATTTACTAAGTTATATCCTACGTTGTGCTATTCTGATGTTGTTACATGTTGTGATTCCGCTGTCATATCCATGTAAAATTATTCTAGTTATTGTTTTCGCTATTATCTGTACTCTGCTATGATGATTGATGTGTTATATTCCAATGATTATCCTTAATACCGTCACACGGATTTTGGGATCGTCACACTAGATACCCTTAATGGGTCAGTGATATCTCTCTGGATAGAGTATCAATTAAACTTGTTAAAAAGGAAAAAGAAAATTTCACAAGTAAATCCAACTATTTCTTTTTCAAAGATAGCAAACAAATACACATGAACTTTGTTTGAATATTTAAAAAATACAATATGAAATTAAGTTAACAACCATACTGTTGATTGAATATTTAACTTTATAATATAAAATTAATTTAAACAATCTTATAGTTGAGGAGGCCACGAGAGCCTTCTTTGATTGATTCCAGTGTCTGTGAAATCGTTGAAACCAGCGGTTGCATCTTTCCATTGAGGCAGAGCATGAAACCTCATAATTTCCTAAGGAGCTTCAGGTTTCAATAGAGATGAAGTTGGCCTACTTGAAGTTGTTATAGAATTGAAAAGGAATCTCCAATGGTTGACATGCCTTGAAGAATCTAGTGCACAATGCCAATGAAGTAGGAATTGGCCTTAGCATTTCCTTTATTGAAATTTATAAAGTATTCAGTAGTGCAAGGAAAGAAAAAATACATCAAATGCTGTTACGTGAAATGAAATGAATTTCTGGCATGATGGAAGACTTAATTCTTTTATTAGTTATAATTAAAGCATGTATTGTGTGGGTTTATCTACAAATTAGAGAAAAAAATGTAAGCAACTTTTATTGTATGTGACCTTACATGCATTGGCATCTCCTGTGCATGATACTGCCCGCATAAAACTTCAAACATAAGCAACTTTGTTGCCTTCTTCTATGCATGGTGATATACACGTAAATATGTATATTTTATCCGCTTATTTATCTTATTTTCCATTTAAAATAATTGATACTGTGTATTTATAGCTGTGTTTTCAGATTGTTGATAAAAAGCTTGGGTTAGAGCATTTGATGGATAAAGCATGAAGAATTGTCTTAAAAATAGTGAAGTTTGAAATTGCTAAAGCTTGAAGAGTTTAAAGCTTGAAGAACGGTTGTAAATAGGGTTCATTTAGAAAGATTTGGCTCAGTGAATACTCATGCCGTGTTCACATTAGCTCCTTTGAAAGGCCTCTTACTCATGTTGCGTTCACATTAGCTCGTTTGCAATACCACTCACTCTACAGCTGCGTTCACACTAGCTTATGTGTTATTTGGACTAATTCTTTAGTCCCACATTGTGTAATTTTCCAAGATGCCTTTGTCATATCAGCTATAAATACACTTTATCTCATTCATTGAAAAACACATTGGGTTTTATTCTGTAATTCTCTCTTGGAATAAAACTCTTCTTCCTCTGTTTTATTTAGTTTTAGTTTTATTTATGTTCATGTTATTTAATTTCTGTTTTTCCTCTTCTTTAGCTATGTCTAGCTAATCCCCTTTGATTAAGGGGTGATGACGCTAATAGATATGATTCAACATGAATCACATAGCCAATAGATGAGGACTTTATATATGTAGATCTAGATCTGAATCAAGGGTTAGATTTGAACCTTCATATTCTGTGTCGTTTAAGAGCTATGCTCCTTCACAGGGTATATTCGTGTTCGATCTAACAATTATCAGATTTAGATCTAATTTTAGGTTTTTAGAAATTAATTTGTGAATCTGTCCTGATAGTCTATGGTTGTTTAAGAGCTCAGCTCCTACATAGGCTATGCTTGTCGTTGTTTACTTATTTGTTTCTAAAAATCTATTTATCGTTGTTTCGTGTTTGTGACAGAAACATGAATTAGATCTATATTTATTTGTTGGCTATTGATGAGTGTGAATCTAATCTACGTCATTATCCCCATATTGCTTTCTCTTATTGTTAAAACTCTCTTTTTGTTCATTTTCTGTGTTTTCAACCAATCAAAATACTGGAATAACTTGATTGGATTTATTAATTAAAATACTTTTGGTCCCAGAGTTCGACACCCTCTACAACAATCCTTGTTGTTTAGGAAAACCGAACGAATTTTACAGTTGTTTACAATTGTATAATTTGTTCGCAAAACACATGGTACATGCCTGCATAAAACTTCAAACATAAGCAACTTTGTTGCCTTTTCCTGTGCATGGTACATGCACATCTGCAAAACAAAAAAAAACAAAAATTGTTTAGTGTTAATCTTTTCTGTGCACCAAACATAAGTAACTTTGTTGCCTTGCCTTCTGATCATGGTACATGCACACTTCTTTTCTTTCTTTCTTTTTTCCTTTTGCATTTCTTATCTTCCTATATTTCCCTCTCCTGTACATCCAGTGTTCTTTTTCATTCTAATTCTATTCCTACTTTCTTGATTTGTGTTTAAGGTGCATGGAACATGCACCCATACAAACATTTCTTTTTTTTCTTTTTGTTATTTTACCTTTTTTCCTTCATCGGCTAGTTCGTCATGGTATCGCCACTATAGACAATCAATGACCAGAACACATTTTCACATAGCTACTCAATACAAATCTATCGTTATCCTATATTCCAAGCCCAACGTCCCCGCTCATAATACTGATGCAGGAACGACGGTGTTAAATAGTCGTAAGTTAAACTAAATATTACAACTTAAATTGTCGACTCAAATACCTCACTCTAATGCCCCATTTTTAACCATGAATGCATTCTTCGTTGAACACTTTCCCACTCAAATACTCAGATTTCATTTACTGCAACCACACCCTAAAATTTACTATAGTGAGAAAAGAATTAAATGAATATCACATCATGATTCACATGCACCTCTTTGGGCATTTCTTTGTTGTGGGACATAATTACGTGACATGAAGCAACGTTTTTCTTTCAGCTAAATAAGGTTCCTGTATGAGTAGTTTGCTACTTAAATCTTTAGCTTTTTAATCAAACTTGAGTTTACCCATTATTTAACTAGTGTATTACATTCGCTACTATATATAAACATGTATAAGTTTAAAAACACAAAAAACCATAAAAGGAGAGAAAGATGAGCATTAAAATGAAACTTGTCTGCAAAAACAGTCACCTAGACATAGTACAAATTCCATTATCACTTGTAATCTCTATATGTTATCACAGTTGGCACATTTGCAATGCCCATACCGAACACCATAGTATAATCATCAAAACAAACTCTGCTGCAAGTTACCTTTGGGTCATCTCTATCATGAAGGTACCAATATATGATATATTTATACTATACACACAAATATCACTTAGTAAGAGAACTAAACGGATGCAGAACATATAAGAATTACATATTGGCAGCGCAAACAATAAGAAATAGAGTACACTGGTGCGACACAATAAATCATATGATGAGGACCATAACACAAAGTTTATTTTGAGAATATATAAGGCGGACATGCTAAGCATCTCAATAATACTAGAAAGGCCCTAGTAAAATAAGGTGAGCTTAGATTGTTAGTTTCAATCAACATAGTTCAAAGACATTCCTACCACCATAAACTCATGAAAAAACTGAATTAAATATGAATGAGCTTGCTTACAAAATACTGAATATATTTCAATGAACTTACACATGTAAGCAAAAAAGTAATGGTCCATAAGTGTAAGGGATGGTGATCTGAGTTAAACAAATGAACAAAAATTGAAGTATTTGTAGTATGTTTCAATTATTGTACGGTATTGAATTTTCCCCCCAAACCCATGAATAACGATGACGAATAAGTTGCCATTTTTGAGGCTGCTCAGAAAAAACATAAATGAATTATTTATGTCAAACAAAAAGTGTAATAATTAGCATAAATCGGCAATTAATTCACCACCGGAAAACAGTTCATTTTCCATTATATTACAAAAACAAAAACAAAACCATAGAATTTATGGTTGAACAAAACAAATTGATTATGGGTAAGATTTAGGAAATTACCTACTAATGAACATCTCAATTGGTGATTCTGACGTATCTGGAGTGAATTGAAGATGGCGTCGTTGAGTTTGTTGCTGGAGCGAAAGTCGATTTCTGAAGTTTCTAAAGGGCGTCGTTCGGTTCGTCAATTTCTGGAAGGAGTGAAAGTCGATTTCTTGAGGGAGTGAAATTCGATTTCTAGATTGGATCATTAAAAAGTCAAAATTTTGAGGAGAAAGTTAATCGAGATGGAGAGTGGAGGAGGGAAATAATAATTTAGGCGGCCTTTGTTTTTATTTCTGTAAAAATGATAGCCGCCTTTTTTTACTCGAGAGCGGGAATTTTACTTTGCCAAAAAAAACATCCGAAATTTTCAGGAGCTAGCTAAATATAACGGAATCAATTTACATAGCCCAATTTACATGCTATATTCTCCACTTTGCTGATTTTATTATAGCACATTAATATTCAGCTATCACTTAGTGCTATGTATATCATATTTTCTTGTAGTGAACATTGCATATTTGCTACTAACAATTAATACATGACATATATATTCATTTATCTTTTTTAAATCTGAAGTTCAATTTTGAAAAGATAGATGCATCTATCTTTTTTAAATCTGAAATAAAATAAGATATTCCACTAAACATTTAAAAAAATTAATTACAAAAATGCAATTTTGTAATCAAAAGTTCATTTTTAGCATTAACATTGCATATTTGCAACTAACATTTAACACATGACATATATATTCATTTATCTTTTTAAATCTAAAGTTCAGTTTTGAAAAGAGAGATGCAACTATCTTTTTTAAATCAGAAATAAATTAAGATATTCTACTGCATCTAAAAATTGTTAATTACAAAAATGCAATTTTGTTATCAAAAGGTCGGTTTTATCATTAACATTGCATATTTGCAACTAACAATTAAGATATGACATATATATATATATATATATATATATATTCATTTATCTTTTTTAAATCTGAAGTTCAGTTTTGAAAAGATAGATGCATCTATCTTTTTTAAATTTGAAATAAAATAAGATATTCTATGTAAAAAATAAACATGTTAATATTTATCATTTAGTAAAAGATAAAATAAGATATTATATGTAACTTATCTTTTATTCTACTAAATCTGAAATAATATGATATATTCTATGTAACTTATCTTTTATCTTTGAGTAAAAGATAGATGCAATTATCTTATTTAAATCTGAAATAAAATAAGTTATTCTATGTAAAAAATAAACATGTTAATATTTATAATTTAGTTAAAGATAAAATAAGATAGTCTATGTAACTTATCTTTTATCTTTTAGTAAAAGATAAATGCAATTATCAATTTTGAATCTAAAATAAAATAAAATATTCTATGTAAAAAATAAACATGTTAATATTTATCATTTAGTAAAAAGATAAAATAAGATATTCTATGTAACTTATCTTGTATTATACTAAATATGAAATAAAAAAAGATATTCTATGTAACTTATCTTTTATCTTTTAGTAAAAGATAGATGCAATTAATTTTTTTAAATCTGAAATAAAAATAAGTTATTCTATATAAAAAATAAAGATGTTAATATTTATCATTTAGTTAAATATAAAATAAGATAGTCTAGGTAACTTATCTTTTATCTTTCAGTAAAAGATAAATGAAATTATCTATTTTAAATTTGAAATAAAACAAGGTATTCTATGTAAAAAATAAACATGTTAATATTTACCGTTTAGTAAAATATAAAATAAGATATTCTATGTAACTTATTTCGTATTCTACTTAATATGAAATAAAAAGAAGATATTCTATGTAACTTATCTTTTAACTTTTAGTAAAAAAAGATAGATGCAATTATCTTTTTTAAAATATGAAATAAAATATGATACTCTATGTAAATAATAAACATGTTAATATTTATTATTTAGTAAAAGATAAAATAAGATATTCTATGTAACTTATCTTTTAATGCTTTTATCATAATAAATCCAAATCATAAGAAAAAACAACAAATATGGTTAAAATGTATCAGTAATTATCAAATATTACTAAGGTTTAATACATAATTAAATCATTCAAATCAAAAGATAAACACCTTTATCTTTTTAAGCTGTTAAATAAATTAACATCTACCATTGAATATATATGTATGAACAGTTTCATCATCACTGTAAATTGATTCATATTACATATTATTAACCCATTGAGTATATACATATGATTAACAAAACAAAAAAATATGTTTTACATGTATCAGTAATTTTCAAATATTACTAAATTTTAATACGTAATTAAATAATTCAAATCAAAAGATAAACACCTTTATCTTTTTAAGTTGTGAAACAAAATAAAATCTACCACCGAATATATACGTATAAACTGTTTTATATTGCAAATAAAATCAATCAGTGAATGACTACTTACGTCAGCTAACAAAAACAATCGATACATAGCAAATAAAAAAAATCGAGAACAACAAACAACAAAGATAAACAAGTACTTACTTGTTCAACAACGAACACAAATTGCGTCTTGCAAATAGTGAATAGTTTTGTCACCTGAATAAAGGTGAGGCGATTAACATCAGCAATCGATATATAACAAATAACAGAAATAAACGATTACTTACTTGTTTAGCTGAGAAAAGTGATGCGGTTGGATTTCTTCAGCCAATCGACAAATCAACTGAGGCAATTTTGTTTTGAAAGTAGATTTGCAGCAAATTTGATTTCGAAAGTATGAAGATGAAGTAGAAAGCGGATTTGAAATCGATTTGGGTTTTTTTTGACCCTCGAGAATGCATACGAAATGATACGATAAAATTTTGTCCTTAAAAATAACTATTTTAAACCCGTGTCCTTAAAATTAATTGGTTGAGGGGAGTAAGCCCTTATTGTATAATGCCCCTTGATTATATTATATTTGTTCCTTCCGCAGTGACATGTTTTTCGAACTCTGACATGTTTTATGTCACTGTTTTTCTGCAGGATACCAGGGCAAACCAACACGGGTTCCGATGGACTGGGTTTTAGAAAGAAAAAAAATCGATCCGTCGGAATTTGGGTTGTTACAGTATATATATTAAGTAGTTATTTTATAACATATTTTAATATACATAACCATTTTCAATACTCAAGCTGTTTTAATATCCAAACTATTCCAAATCTCCCAACTATTTACAATTATTCAAAAAGTTATTTAAAACCCAAAAACTATTTCAAACTTATAAAATGTTTTAAAAGTGGAATTTTTTACATTTAAATCTCTGATTTAAAAGTAAATATGATTATTTTGATGTTAAAATCATAAACGAATTCAAAACTATTTTTAAAGTAAATTGAATGATTCGAAGGAAATGTGGTTAATTGAAGTTATAACCAATTATTGAATTTGAAATTTATCTCAAAGTGAATATGAGTTTTGAAAGTAAATATTATTGTGATTAAAATAGTATGATATTTTAAAGTGAAATTTGTTTAAGTGAATATGATATTTTGATATCATAACGATTCACTTTTGAAATATAAAAGTACCAATCGGTGTGTAACATGACGTTTGGTTGTTAAAGAGACCAGGCCACTTATTGACATACTTTCTGTCAATGTTGGAACCACTTTGTGACGATCTCAAAACTCCGTACGACAGAATTAAGGATAATCATTGGAATAAAACACATTAATCACCATTAGCAGAGAACAGATAATAGCATAAACAGAAAATAGAATAATTTATATCAATATGATAGTGGAATCATAATATGTAACAACATCAGAGTAGCACAGTGTAGGATACAACTTAGTGCAAGAAAGGAAATGATCAGTCTACATTAAGATCACTGGTACATATACATCATAGATACATAATAGACGTAAATTTGTATACATCACGATAAGCAGAATTAATATACATAAAGTACTAATGGCGGAATATCACATAGCCAAAATAGTGAGAAGTCAAGTCCTCGCCATATAAGCCAAAAGGAGCACTCCATGCTGTAGTGCAAAAGCCAAAATATACCCTGTTACCTGTCACTAGGCTGCCCGTGGGAAAATAAGGGCACCCGAATTTGCAAAGTAAAACAAACTACGAGTCTGTCATGGGACTAGTATGAGAAATCTACTTAACTGGATAAACAACAATAACAAGGCAAATCGTAGGATCACGCCACTTTCGTGGAATGGGTTTACTCCACAGATTTCCAATGCATGAAATAAAGTAAATCTTTTGAATAACGCAATGGTTTTTATAAAAATGAAACCGTTATAAGACTCAAGTCCCATCACACAATGCAACACAAACCAGATGATAGAGTTTTACCTTATAATGGCCAAAATATGCTTCATACGTGTAAGCAAAATCATTTGATATTATTACTAGTGCATATACATTTCAAAAGCAAATTCAATCATAAATATCAATCCTAGACGGCATAGCTATGTAACGACCCAGAAAATCTGAACCAATTTAATTTTTTTTAAATTGGCTAAAATAATGGATTTTAAATATTTTAAATAATAGCAATGAAAACTGAGTTTGAATCGACGTTTGAAAACGAATATAATTAATTCTAATTATAAACAAGGCCTGAAATGGCGCGATAGTTTCAAAATTTGAATTCAAACTTTATCGGACTGTACCGGGTGCAAAATGCCCAGAGTTAGCGTATGCGGGATTCGAACGGTCTTGGTCGATTTAGCGATCGATTAGGTCCGGGCGAAATCCGTATCGTTACAAGCTACCATCTACTATGTCGCCATATATAAGTTACAATCAAATTCATAATCTAGTATTGGAAATTTGGATTCCATCGTGAGTCGAGGCAAGGGGTAAGCTCCTCACCGCTTCGAGACACTCTAGAAGATGCCTCAGGACTCCACGCAGAGAACCCTTGGATCTTCAGGGACGGTCCTCTCTTACATTTGAGGATTGGTTATTACTGAACACACGTTTCCCGGTCCTATTAGACCTATCCATCGGCTCCGTAGAGACTGATATATCCGAGGCGCCTCACATTCCAACATCTACAAAGGGTAAAATAAACAACGATGTCAGGGCTAGTAAAATGTTGACATCACTCATAGCTAGAAAGAAACGTCGTGCACTCCCTGCAGTCACGATCCCGTTTTTGACTCATACCGGTGTGTGAGGCTCGCGAATTAATGCCATACACAAAGCTACGCTATATCAAAGTCGTGCTTTGATCATCAACCACAAGACTCTGCTTTTCAACGAAAGCCTTGATCACTGCATCTCAGCATGCTACACAGGCAATTCATGCTATGCGACTGATGTCTACCGATATACAATCTCTGAGCTCGTATGTCTCAGAGAAGGGCATTAAGCAAGAGAATAAATTTTCCGCCGCCAAACAAATGTATATTTAGTAAAGATCAACGAATATAGCACAGAATACACGTCAGACACACATCCATTTTCAAGTCCGTTCTAGGTCCGAACGAAACCGGAGTCACATTATTCCTGCTCCCGTATATCTAATACAGGAGAGAGGCCCTCGCATATCCGGACGATCAACAAATACATCTAGACCACTACCGCTGTAACCTCATCAAGGGAGCTACCCATCTTAAAGGCATTAGTAATAATCTACACGATGTGAAGATCACCGGTCTTGCACCGTCTTCATATATGCGACATTTATTCGTCGATAAATTATTTGAAATGAGCATTAACTCAGCCTTTTCAAATAATTCACATATATTAGAATTCAAATAAATTTTGTCCATGGTTAAATTATTCGACATCCACATTTCAGTTCTTTATATAATTTTTAATGTCAAACACATTCAACAATCAAATATCAAGCGAACCAAGTAGAATCGGTTTATTTCCATTCCATATCGCCTATAATATTTTATAATGATATATCGCTATTTTTATTTATTTAAAAATAGCGCCGTTTAATTAAATGACGTTTCAGGCCATAACGTGGCACTGACGCTATTTTTCTCTAAATTTTAGTTACACATTTCTCAACATCTAACCGTCGAATCTTAACGAAGTTAAGTCTGTTGGAAAGATCTATTCAAAGTGAAACCAATGGTTCCGGTTTCGGGAGAATCCGATGGTCGGATCTCTCGATATAATCATTTAAAGTTACGATTTCAAAATACGAACTACAGCGTCATTATTCGTTTTATTTAATTTATATATAAATATATATATAATTCATTATGACATTGTTTTCATTCAGATTTGAATTAAACATTTCACATAATCCAACCATTGGATTTTAACAAACTTTATATCGTTGGAAAGATTTTCCAAAGCGAACCCAATGGTTCCAGTTTCGGGGAAATCCGATGGTTGGATTTCTCTATATAATCGTTTAAAATTACGATTCCAAAACACGAACTGCAGCTGCGCGATTCATTTATTTAATATATATATATAATTCATTCGACGATTTCCATATCATTTTTCACTTCGAATATTTCACTAACGCCTTTAAGTTTAGAAAATTTCTCCATAACCTCCTTTGTACGGGAAGGGGTTTGGAAATTTATTGGGCTGTATTAGGCACCCAATAAATCTTAAAAAGCATGCACATATTTATAGTGATGTATTCCGGTGTCCACAGGGGAGTGTGTATAGATCTTAACTCCAGAGAATAAATTCTCGTCACCCTATAAATGGTTTTTGTGCCTTAATGACTAGAGAGACGTGTTTATTTTCATCTCCAGACCCGTGTGGGGTTTTTTATTTTTTGGCAATTTATTGTTATATTTTATATAGTCCATATCAGTCTTCAGTTCAACCTGAAATATAGTCATCGCCATACAAGCCTCTTGCTTGTATGGTAAATCTTCCACCTCGTCCCATAAGCTCTAAATGCTTATGTGGTATATGATAGGGTATGCTATCTTCAAGAAGTATGCCATGTACTGTAGTTCAAAATTAATTGTTACTATCCTATGGCGACGTTTATTATTTCACACAGAACAACAAGCACTCCACATCCAATGGCATTCACAGGAGTTTATATAATAATTAATTTGCGTAGCCAACTCATTAATGCTTACCTATTTGTTGGGCATGCAAATATATTCTTTACTCAACAGCTAATCCATATTCCTGTTCAACACACACACACACACACACACACACACACACACACACATATATATATATATATATATATATGCAGAACTAAACTAAAGTAATATTTTTAGCGAGCAAGTGTTTATTTCAACACGCGGTTATTTTTAACACTTCATAGTTCATACATAGGATAAAAATGTTATTTTTGGCGAACCAAAAATATGTTTCAACACATGTGTATTTTTAGCGAGTCGTATACATGATAAAAATGATATTTTTATCGTTCAAAATATTTATTCCACACATGAATGTTTTTAGCACTTCATATTCACAATGATATGTTAATTTTATTATTCAATCCTTTTATTCAACCCATGAATCCTTTTCAACATATGAATATTTTAATTAGTTCATACATATAATAAAAATGATATTTTTATCGTTAAAACAATTTATTTGAAACACGAATATTTTATATATTTCGTAAATAAAATAAAAATGATATTTTTAAAGTTAAAATAATTTATTTAAAACACTAATATTTTATATACTCCATACATTAGATAAAAATGTATTTTTACTTTTCAAACAATTTATTCAACACATGAATGTCATTTAACGTATGAATACCTTAACATATGAATATCTCAAACATGCACACTTCATATACTTCGCACACATAATAAAAATGTTATTTTTATTATCTAAACAATTTATTCAACACATGAATATAATTCAATACATGAAAATAATTCAAACACATAGATATTACTGAAAATTTCGGCAACATAACGGTAGGGGTTAAAAACCGGCACCGTCCCGAGTACGGCTCCTCGCACTACCTTAGGCCTCGTGGTGTTCCATAAGGGGCTTGTCTAAATGATCTAAGATCAATTTCATATCATATGAATTTCCCACAATAATTCCCATTGTTTCAACCACAAACAATTTCTTTCAACCACAAACAAATATTTCCAACCATTCGCATTTCAACTAATTTTCAACCATTCGCATTATCAATCAATTTCACGTCAATCACAATCAATTCATATCGTCCATGGTCTGCGGACGAGGGGAGTATATATATATGTATATATATATATATATATATTTCATTTCCATTTCAACACATATATGATTTTTACAATGCATGTATAATTTATGCATCACTCATATAACTTATACAATGCTCATACATGTGGTGTAGAACGCATATATAATTTATATTTCGCTCATATAATTTATACAATGCATTTCCATCCTATATTGAATTTAGATGTCTCACATTGATTTTAATCCTTCTGAAATTTGTAGCGAGCTCGGAGCACGTTCTGGCTTCTTCTAGAATGTAGATGATGTCGCTACGAGTCCGATGTTTCCTGTTTCATCGAATTTCGTCAACATAGCAAAAAGATATGATTTTTATTTGAAAATTATTATTTTCAACACTTAGAAGTGTTATTTTCTATTTCAAAAACAAAGGCCGTATACCTTCTTTGAATGTTCAAAACTAGGTTACGGATTTTCTCGTAATCCGTGCAACGTTAGGCCGATCAGACCAGATTACGTGTATTGCTAGGAGCTGCGCACCAGAGCCTGGAGGCGGCGCTCAGATCGAGGTACAGAGGAGGGCGCGGAGGCTCTCTGAAGTCACATACTTTGAAGGGCTCGTTCTCTGCGATGGGGCGACGATAGGGGGTGTACCAGGTACATATTTGAAGAGGAGGAAGAGAGCTTCAAAAAGTTGCAAAGGGATGAGGTGTAATTCGTGATGGATTCGCCGGATAATGGCTGGGAACGGAAGAACAACTTCCGTCGTCGATGAGGGAGAGAGGCGGGGGTTTTTCTGATTTTTTTATAAAATTAATTTAATGAATGGATAATTCCAATTGGCCGATATATATATATATATATATATATTATTTCAAAAATTTGAGTTTTTCCACACGAATTCCATTTCAAACCCAACGACTGTCGCCCCTATCTAAATACCCCCATCCCGGACACAATGGAATATGTTTCGTAGGCCCATTCAACTGTACAATCAGTTATTCTTCAAATTAAAATATAAAACATTCAAATTCTATTTTGAACGTATTAATTTGCCGGGGCCACATACTGATTCTAAATATTCCTGAAAAATAAATCTACCCATGTTGGGATGATACAGTCCCAACAAAACTGATTTCGTCGAATTCTGAGATCGTTTGAAAAATGGCCATTTTCTGGTCGATCCAATTTGATTGAAATCAACCAAACACATTTTCCTTTACCATGCTCACATATTAATTCCAAAAATTATGGAACTTGAAACATAACAATAAATTGTCATCTCGGGTCCAAAAAAAGTAGTTTCGTCGAAAACGGAGGTCGTTTGCAAAATGCCAATTTTCAAGGGCTATATTCATTCTATAGCGACCATTATGAATATTCAACTGGCCATAACATTTGATCCCGCTATGAAATTTCGATTTTTCAGATTCTTTAGAAAGATATTCTTAAATAGATTTAAATATTTTTTGTTTTGCTAAAATCCGCTTTATTTTGCATCCTGTATGTTCAGTCAAATTTCGAATTCAAATTTTTAAACTGCCGCAAAATTTCTAACTCGTTATTTAATTGAAATATTTTATTTCAATTACTTCAAATTCATTAAAATAACCAAATTAAAAAATTTAAGTTGGCTCGTATTTTCTGGGTTATTACACACTTTAACAACTGTTTACGCGGTGGAGTTCCAGAAATGAAGTAGGATGAATTTGGAGACGATTACTGGATTTGAAGAAAGTGAACAGTAATGGATGACTCCGACACTTGTGTCGATTTGAAATGACTAAAACAGGAGCCGTTCCAGACCAAATGAGGGTTGCTACCTGTTAGTGGACATCTGCTCTTCGATTTTCCTGGGCCTCGGGTCCATACTATTACTATTCAGTTGTTGTTTTTGTTGGTGCGCACCCTCGATGGGATGTATTTTCCTTTGATTCGATATGGGGTGGATGTCTACGGCGGGCTATTAGGGGTAACCACCAGCCTGGATCAGGAAAACTGGTAGCATACTACCTTGGGTATTGCCTCATGTGTCTTGTCATACGTTTATCCTTATGCGAGGCAACTACGATTTTGATATTGGCATAGGTCTATAGGGGACTCACTGGCTACCGACGTTCTGCTGGTTGTGTTACAGGACCTGCATAAACTGTGTAAGGGTAATCAATGTAACCTCACTTACACTATTTTTCTGACAAGTATTTGTGAATAGACACTATTATAATAGCGAAATTATATTATATAGTATCTAGTTTGACGGATCCTTAGGAGATGGAAATTCTCGTCGCATCTCTTGAGTTATGTGTGTACATGTTCATATGATGTCGATTTGACTTAGAGGAGAATATTTTTGCCTAATCCGAGCTTGTTTTATTTTCATGCTATTACGCTCGGGTCAGACTTCAGCATCCCAGTTTCAAAGGTTATCTTCTGAAGGATAAAGACGAAGACGGTATACTATTGTTTTTATTACTATTGTATTCCACAAATATTCTACTGCATTACTCTGTATTAACAGTTATGTATATAAATTGTATAACTCTAATGATAATGTTTAACCCTGATAAATGTTGTAAAATGATCAAATGTCTATTTTAAACAGCTTCATGAGCTGTTATTTGATTATTATATTTTGTTCATTCCGTTGCAAGATTTTGTGCTTGTTTTCTTCTTTCTTTCTAATTCTAAATTAATTCCCTTTATTATCTGTATTTTTAACTATAATGGTTAAAGATGTGGATCGTCATTTAACAATTTGTAAATACGTTCAGTTTTGAGTTAGACATGTGTGGATTATTGTCGATTCAAAAGGTACGAATTTCCAGGTCATTACAGTTGGTATCAAAGCTTATGGTTTAGCAGTAAAACTTGGCTATGTTGGGATTTACTCATTAGAGATAGGGTTAATAACACCCTAGAATGAGTTCTGAGTGTATATATATATATACTATAGAGCATACTTGTACTTTTGATATAAAAAATGGTTTTATATTGTGTTGTTTGGCTTATTGAGTTGAGTTCGGAGTTCCGGTCGATGCGTGTTGTAAGCGTTACCGAATGGGATTTTAAAACACTTGAACAAGGCATTCTAACACAGTATTGTTTTCATATATATTTTATATATGTAAGATAATTAATTTTGAAATTTGATGGTAAATTAGTCAATACTCTTAACCTATTGACTATAACAATAAATCGATCTTTTATATATGATTTATAATTAATTGTAAACCAAATGAATTTAAACGGAGAATATGAGATCTCTAAATTCCAATGATTTGTAAATGTTTTTCAAGGTTTTGAAAAAATATAGTGTAACACCCCACGTCCATTAATGTCACTCTCAAAGGGAATGCATTAACTTTCATGGAGTATTATTGGTGTATAGAACAGAATATAACAAGATAGATACATATATTGGTACTTGAAAATTTAAAACAACTTTTGTTGCAACGGAGAAATAGTTTGGTTACAACAACATCACAAACCAACAATAAAACCAAGTACACTTAATATCTATCTTGACAAATTGTTATCTGAGTACATAAAGTAAAAAAGCATAACCCCAACATAAGTAGCCATAAAAGAGATGAGCTGAACTTTACTTTCAGCAATCCAAGCACTTCCAAAAGAGAGAGAAAGATCCAAATCAAGCTCCACTAGCACTAGTCCCACCCTGAGAATCTGGGAGGGGGAGAGGAAGAAAAGAGGTGAAAACAAAAGGGGTTAGACATAAAGTCTAGTGAGTCCAATAACTTTAACAATATAATTATTAAAGTAATTAGGATAAGGCATAAACTGGTAAAACAAGGAATGACTATGAAACAACTGGGCAAGACAAAACAAACTAGAGGAATATTCTGACGTTAATCTCGCTCCTAATCACTATAGGATAATTACTATACTGCACCATTACTAGTCACCCTAAAAGTTGATCCCGCCTATTGAACATAATAATCATAATGGTAGTTTTGTGTATCCCTAGCTGTCTTCATAGGTGTCGCCTGCTCCTATCTCCACTAGTTGTACCCACTACCCCCATGCTATCGGCTCCCTAACTCGTAGATACCCGTGCTGGTCCCACAGTGGGGTGTATCACTCCCCAAAGTGGCAACCCAATACCATTAAAGATGCACGGCTTATATCTACACGATGCAACAACATCTTACCTACCAGCCCAGGCCCACGCACGCACATGACCGCATTGGACTTGCGTTGCCACCGTTAACCCGTTTTGACCTCTTACAATCAAACCCAGTAAGCATGTCCCGTCCTCGATCTAACTCGAGCTCACAAAGATACTTAATGGGTTATTGGTTTGAAAAGGGTCGCCCATGCTTGACACAAGCTTTCCACCTGTGCTTGGTCCCCACTAAGATTTCCCACTTAACCCCTTCTTATTCATGTCTTCTTACATGTTTCAATTTGGTTAAGTGTTTCTAATCGTATTTCACATGTCACCCATGTCACCCACTTAACCCCCATGTCCCACCACATGTTTGTCTTGGTTAAGTGTTACTTAATTCATTACAACCGTAACCTTGTAAGACCTCTCACATTAGACTACTGTTTGTGGTTGCTGGATTTGCCCGGCGGGTCCGGGCAGTCTTATACCGCAAACGAGTCTAACCTCGTGTCTTAGGAGCTTATTATTACACATAATTATTTCACCCCAAAATGAATTAATTATCCCCATTCAAATTGTCAATAATTTCCAAATAAACTATGTCCATAATTGTCATCTAAATTATGTTCATACTTTTTAGGTATATAAATTATACCAATTAATGTCTCAATTTAATTATATGCCTTTAAAGCCATTTTATGTCAATTCACAATTTGCATAATTAATATTTTCCCATTGTCCCCACGCTATTCGTACGTTTTCATATAAAATATGTTAGACTCGCAAATAGTCTAACTCATAAAAAGAAAAGAAGCATCACAACTTGCATAACACATAAAACAGATCTAACTTGCAAATAAGAATTACAACATAAGTTTGCATAGCCAATAACTTGCATAGGGAATGAACATATAGAACAATAAATTTGCATAAACTATGTACTGCCATGGATCTAAATATAGATCTAAACATGAAATTGTGAACTTACATATATGAATATGGGTTTCACCTAAACTTGCATATATGGAATATGGTTTTCACCCAAACTTGCATATGTGAATATAGTTTTCACCTAAAAATGTGAATATAGTTTTCACCTAAACTTGCATATGAATTTATCACATGTTTTGCATATGAATTTATCACATGTAAACTAGCATATGTATATACTTGATTCACATATAAACTTGTGTATAATTCGCATACAGACTTGCATAAGATTCACATACAACTTTCATATGTAAAAACAGACTTGCATAAGATTCACATACAAATTAGCGTATGATTTACATCCTAAACTTGCATATAAACTGATGTCATAAAATGAATCAAGTTAAACATATGTGATTGGACATATGAAATAGATCTACCAACATAAATTAACAAAACTGTCATATGTTCACCAACAGATGATAACAAGGTTAAGTAACATCACATGATTCAATAGACATGTTCTCATAATCCCAATTATAAATCATCATAATTAATTTATTAATTATTTTGTGAAAGAAATTGTACTCACAAAGATGGGTTAGAGAAGAGAATGATTCGTTCGTCTTTTGAATTAGAATTTTGACTTGCAAATTCCTAAGCTTTAGGAAGAAGAACTATTCTAGCAGCAGCATGGTGGCCAAGAGACTAATTTAGTTTAGGTTTAGGGTTTGAGTTTATGCGTGCTTTTATAGAAGTTTAAATCAACCTAAGCCGTTAGATTATCATAGGGGCAATCACAACCGTCCAGACTAGATAGAGTTATCTAGAATTGCCACCTCTGCCCTAGTGACTCAGCAACAGGTCAGGTAAGACTCAGCAACAAGTCAGGATCGTCATATTTCAGATCTGCCCCGGGGGTAGGTCGACCCCCTGGTCGGCCTGTATAGGGGAGGTTGACCCCCTGGTCGACCTGGCCTTGGGCGGGAGAAATCGCGCCTAGCCCCCTGTTTGAATTTTGAATTTTGAAATTTTATTCTAAACTGTTTTAATTTATTTAAATTACAGAAACTTCTGAGGGCCATAACTTCCTTATACGAAGTCCGATTTACGAAAACTTAGACTCTATTCCAAGCAGAATTTCGAGACGAACGCAATGGCATAACCTGTTTCCCTTAATTCTCACTTTAACAATTAAGTATTCTTAAATTGTTCTTATAATAGTCATAGAAAAATTTAGGGTGTTACATATAGTAATAATATTTGAAGGATATTCAAATAAAAAAATTGGTTAAGTACTCTATTTTGCTACTGGGAAATAAATTTCGGTGATGAGATGATCATAGTCATCGACTTTCATTTTCAAGTTTCAAAGTGGGGGAGACCACTTGGTAGCATTGCTATATATTCGTTTTGGAAATAATTTTAATTTGAAATCTTGAGTATATTTTGATGTACAAAAATTTAGTATATAGTATTTCAAAATGTTTTGAACAGAAATTGGTATTTAAGATTCTCAAGTCTCCATTTATACAAATTACTCTCCTTGTTAATAATCAATGAAATAAATAATTGTCATTATTAATATCAAATAAATTTTTTAATAGGTGAACAAAGAAATACGATAAATGAATAAGAGAAATATAAATGAAAATATAATATAATATTATAAAATTGAAGCGTAAAGTAAGGAAAATGTTAAAGTAAAACAGAAACAAATAATCATGTTACTTTGATAATTAAGAATAAAATCGTGAAATACTAAATTTCATTTGTTATATATACAAACCTACCTAAATGAAAAGTTTAAGAGTATATAAATATGTAACGAAATATTTTACAAATGAAATTAAATAATTTAAACCAAAGAAATGTTTGTTAATGTTAATCAAGTGGTTGTAATAAATTTTTAATTGGTTAATGTTCTGAAACGATTAACAAATGGATGGAATATTGGCAAAGGACGACGTCATTTAAGTAAATGAAATGTCAAACTTAAGTGAGTTATAAGCTGCAGTTGAGATAAATTAATACTAATAAAATTCTAAATTGTTCAAATGATGAAAGTTGAAATGTAATGTGCAATTACAGCAAAGGAAGTGAGCTAAACAAATTAAACTAATGTAATCAGCTAATCCAAGTTATGAAAATAATGAACTTAGATCCTGATTGAATAAAATGTCAAAGATAAGCTTAAGAGAATTTACAATAAGCTATTTCGCGAGGTAGATAAGTTTATAAGTTGAATCGATTATAAAACTATTTAAGCAAGTTAATTAAAAACATAGAGAGCATAAGATGCAGATGAAATTAAAGTATTAACATATATAGAAATTGAAATGAGTAAGTATGTAAATTTCAAATAAGTTGAGAATAAGTATAGATAAAACGAAATGGTAGCATATAGAAAATTTTAATATAGTTGAAATAAGTAGATTTTGAACAAATGAAAACTATAGACTAAAAATTCATTAAACACAAATGAATATATGGAAATCAATAAATGTAATCAAATTGGATGAGAAACAATTTAATGCGAATACATTAAACATAAAGACATATGTGAACCAATCAAACGAAATTTTATGGGTATGAATAAACTATATAAATTTAATTGTTGTATGTTATTATGTTGCGTTTGCTATGTTCATGTGTATTGTTGTTGCATTTTGATGTATGCATGGACGTTGTCTCAAGTACATGATTCACATATCATTGTTATTGAGTAATTGGTAGGTACATAATGTGTTTGATTTAATTTGGAAGCTTGCGCGCGTTTATCGTTTTGCTTGCGTATATAAGCGAACTCGCTTATATATAAATAAAATAAAAGATACGCCTACGCAAAAAAATAATATAAATATGATGTCACTACAAAAGAATTCTGAATTCCATACGCCAATTTGGCGTAGGGATGGCGTAGGAAATCGAATATCCATACGCCATCCCTAAGCTCGTCACAAATATTTCCCTACGCCATCCCTAAGCCAAGTTCCCTACGCCATCCCTACGCCATCTTCCTTACGTCATCCCTACGCCAAGTTGCCTACGCCATCCCTACACCGTATTCCTATGCATTCCCTACGCCAAGTTTCATATGCATCCTTACCTATTCCATACGCATTCCCTACGTCTCCGTACACCAAAATTCAATACGGTTATTTGATATTTATTTTCGTCTACCACAAATCATAACAACAAGGAACATATACAAAATCGTAGCAATATACATTAATAAACACATCGATGTAAAATGAATTTCATGGTCAAATTACCATAAACGTGCTACAAATGTATTTAAAATAAATCATGTCCAACAAACAATTAAGTTGTTACATAACTCAGACATCGTATTTTCATCTAATACAAACATCATTTAATGCTTTCTGTAAAGTCATATGACGATTTTAGTAACAGAAAGCATAAACTAGTATAGCATTTCATATAGTAACACATACCCTTTGATATAACAAAGCCACCGAGCACAATAAGGATCAACTAAGTGAAAGAACCAAAAGTATTTACAATGATCATTGATCTACCAGTAGCAGCAACACACCGGAAGATTCCGAAAGCCATTTGACTAACCAGCGAAAATAGCAAAAATTGCCTCCAAAACCTGTAATTATATGGAATAGAATACCAAGGTAGACATCTAAAACTGAATTTACAAAATTTGACCAATTAATTTCAACATACTTGTTTGCGCTAGGGTCAAACCCAATGACATAGCACGTTAGTACTGTGTACAGGAGGCATTCAAGAAAAGATATTGGAATCTTTAAAATCTAGGTCGGTAATTCATAAGCCCATGCTGGAAAGAACAAGAGATCTCTTTGCTTGTAGAAAATAGGAAGCTTAGCAATGCTCATTGCTAACTCAGCAAATCCATTGAAAAGATGCGCAATTAAACCAACAAACTGTGCTCCCATAAAATAAGTCCATCACTCAGGTCATCATGTTTCATCTTCGTACGCAGAAAGACTGTCATTGCTATGAGTGATATTATAGTAAGCTGCAAAACAAAATGCAGTAGCATTGTTATAATCTGGTTTCAAGGGCATTAAAAATAACTGCAAAACTAGAATAGTACGAACCTGGAACATCTTAAAGATATAAACTAAGGAGTTCCTTTTCATGAGTAGATACTCTCTGGCAATGCAAGTTTTCAAAAGATCCATCTTTGTGCTGCCATATCTTGAAGTGGTCAATGCAGCTGGGTGGTTATTGGTTTTATCAGAAGGCACACTTAACTCTTCTGCAATCCTACGTCCTACGTGAAACAATTGAAATTCATCAGAAAATTATTTTATAGGAATAAATCTGTATGGTTCATCGGGGAGAGACCAATACTATTGCTGATCTTTCCTCGACGTCACCTAAAAATGTATATTTGTTAATCATTTATAAATAAATTTCTCATTAAAGGACAACTTATATGATTAAGGCCTAAAGGTGCAGACTTACTTCTTGTAAGAAGTCAGCAACGCCCTTTCTTTCAGGGCACTTAAACCCCATAGACTCAAAAAAGGCAATGAAATGCTCACGAGGGCCTTGATAAACAATCTGCTCACGAGGGCACTTAAACCCCAAAGAAGCAGATTAATATTATTCTATCAAAGTAACAAACAAATTAAGGCTAGAGATTGGAACACAAATTACCTGAAATCGAGCAGATAGCAAGAACCAGAAGGATTTGTCTTGCTACCAGTGTAAGGGGCGGAGTGGCTAAGGACAAAGAAAGATGGCGTAGCGATAGCGGCTGGACTCGATGGATCGACGGATGGACTCGGCAGATTGGCAGCGACGGCCTGGAGATAATTTAGGTTTTTTTCCTAATCTGAGCGAAACGATGGAAAGCAAAAGTAATGGGTTGAGTGAAAAACGATGGAGGGTAAGTGGGTGTATTGAACGGGAATGGATATTTTGACCGTAATTTCATAACCAATTAAATAATTTCCCTGCACAGTCCTACGCCATTTACATATTTTTATGTTTTCCCTACACCGCACCTACGCCGAGTAGGGACGGCGTAGGGAATTCTGGGTTGGAAAATTGCCCTTCTTTTGTAGTGTATAACAATCATCTTTATTTGCATAACATACAATAGAATTTATATGTAAATATAAAAGTCATTTTTATTTGCAAACTTACATTGGAATTTACATTCTAATATAAGAATCATATTCTTGGTCAAAACATACATTAGAATGTACAGGCGAGTTAAAGTGACATTTTTATACGTTAATGCATACATTAGAATTTGTATGCACTTTAAAATAAACATTTTCGTGTGTTGGGTTATACATTGAAAACATATACAAATGGAATTATTATTTTTATGTCTTAAAGTTAACATATACAAATGGAATTATTTTTTTTATGTGTTAAAGTTAAGAATAATTACATCCAAATAAAGTATAAGGGAAATTATCTTTTATTTAGCATTAGCAATAATGCCATATAAATAAATTATAGTTTATTAGACATTAGCAAAGTATAAGGAAATTATTCGAGTAAAATATATTTTTATTCGGCACTAGGAATATAAAATCATGTTTTGTTCACCATCATCAATATGTTAGCAGAATTAGAAATGGGTTAAATTCATTAACCAATTATTTATATGGACTATTGTTGGCTGAAAACCCCACATGGTTATTAGGATGATAATTGATATACACTAGTCCCAATATTTATTTGTATGTCAATCGATAGATCGACAGGCTGCGATGAGCATTATTATTTCATTTTAATGCTCACACAGTTGTGAACTTCACTCTGGATGTTGAATGGATGGTTTGATGATTATTTATCATTTGTTGTTATTTACATACGATGTATGAAATCCATATAACCGAAGTTATATGGTAAATGATTGAGTCGCTTTCCGATTCAGAATATCTTTTATATAAAGAATATTTTAAACAAAGAACTTCTTTTAAATAAAGAATACTTTTAAAAGATATTGTAATATAAAGAATATTTTACATAAGGAACCTTTTTACATAAACAATATTCTTAAATAACACTGTTCTTAAACCCCGTATGAAAGAATAAATCTTTTAACTAAGATTATTAGAGTTTCAAATTGTATCTAGTATTGAAACAAATTGATATGTGAATTGGGTTTACCATGAACTGTGTTTTTAAACGACATTTGTTCTTTAACCCAATTAACAGTGAAAATATAATTTGGAATTTATAAATCTTTTTATTAAGATTTAAAAATAAATTTTTCCAAAGCCAAGTTTTCCAATTTAATATATTGAGTGGAAATTCGATTTGATAATAATCGAGATAGGCTTCTGTAAAAGAAGATTGTTACTATATATGGAATTTAAAAGGCTTTGCCGTTATTGCACTCATATTATTAGCCTGATACGGAAATTTATATCGATTGTATATTGATTTGATTTCTATGGAAATTCCATATTTAATGGGAAGTTATTTTGGGTTTATCGTAAAATGCGTTTTAAATGACATTGGTTCTTTAACCCAGTTATAGATAAGATTAATTTCGTAAAAATTGAATAATCATAAAGTTATGATTTTTGATATTAAAACCGAATTGGAGTTTTAATGAATCTTTAAAAGAAGATTAAAGATTATATTTAAAAGAATTTATCTTTGATAAAATTAATGGGAACCTTTTGCTAATAATATGAATATTTTATTAAAAGAATATTCTGAATTGGAAAGAGGCGTTAGATGTGTCTTTATAGCACTTGATTTTCAATTATAAAAATACGCAAGTTATTCGAAAAGACCGGGTTTAACCCATTCTAAATAATTACTACAACGATTAAAAGTCGTAGATATTGAAGACGCCGATGGAACACTGACGATCTTCACATTGAATGGACGACTACTGATGCCTGGCACTGGGTCACTCCCAATAAAGGGTTAAAGTGGTAGTTTTCCGGACGTACTTGTTGATTATTCGGATACGCAAGCACCTCACTTCCGTATTGGACATACGGGACGAGGAATAAAGTGACTTCGGTTTCGTTCAGACCCAGAACGTACTTGTAAATGGATGTGTGTCCGACATTGAATTTCATTCTGTGTAATTAAATTGATACCTATTAATATATATCTGTGGGGGCGGAGAGTTTATTCTCTTGCTTAACACCCTTCTTTGAGACGGACGAGCTCGAAGGTTATATATTGGTAGTTATCGATCGCATGGTGTGAACTATCAATGTGACATGCCAAGATGCAGTTAATCGAGGCTTTTGTTGAAAAGAAAAGCCTTATGGATGACGATCAAAGCATAACCTATTTAGGCAGAGCTTTGTGCATTACGTTACCTCGCGAGCCTCACACCCCGGTAGAGTCAAAATCGGGACAAGGGAACGCAGGGAGTGCACACGTTTCTTTCTAGCTAGAAGTGGTGTTTGGTTTTTTATCAGGCCCGACATTTTTACTTATGTGGTTGATGGAATGAGGCGGCTTAGATTTTATTTTTTTGGTCGCCAATGGCTAATTTATAGGTCCAATAGGATCGAGGAGCGTGTGCTCTGGCATAACTAATCCACTAGCGTTATTTGTGGACCGGCCCTGCTGTATCCAAAGGTTCACTGCGAGGAATCCTGAGGCATTGCTAGATGTCTCGAATCGGTAAGGAGATCATTCCTAGCCTTGACTCTTGATGGAAACCCAATTTTCAATACTACACCAAGCGGATTTGATTGTAAAACTAGTATGGCGACATAGTATATGGTAGTTATGCCGTCTATGATTAATACATTATGATTGAAATGTTTTTAAAACATATATACACTAATAATTATATCAAATTCGTTTCTATCGTATCAAGCATTTTTGACCATTACAAGGTAAAACTCTATCCTCCGGCTTGCATTGCATTGTGTGATGGGACCTGAGTCTTATAATAGTTTCATTTTTCTAAAAAGCATTGCATTGTTTTAACGATTTACTTTATTTATGCACTGGCAATCCAATGGAGTAAACCCGTTCTGCGTTAGCTGCGTGGCCCTGTGATTATCCTTATTACCAGTTAAGTAAAGTAAAGATTTCTCATACCAGTCCCATGACTAAACCGTGGTTTGTTTAACTTTGCAAACTCGGGTGCCCTCTTTTCCACACGGGCAGTCGAGTAGCTTATTTTGCAGATATATTGAGCAGGATTCTGGATCGAAGCTTAAATTTGCATCCAGAGCATTGGTAGTCTTCTGCTATGTTAATTTAATTATTCCGCTGCATTGTATTAGTTTTGTTGTAATTTAATCTTCCGCTGTATTATTTATCCAATGTACTCTGATATTTTGTACTCTGATGTAACATTATTATAATGTTTATAAAAGTCTGTTGTTATATGTTCTAATGTGTTGTATTCCCAAAGTTAACGTATGCGGGATTTGAATGGTCTTAGTCGATCTATTGATCGATTAGGTCTGGGAAAAATCCGTATCATTACATTTGGTATCAGAGCTCTGGTTAGCTCATATCTTTGGGGCACAACTTGTTAGAACTGAACAAAAGACTCATCAGAGATTGGATTTGTAATATCCAATAAGAATACTCATTAGAGATAGGATCAACGGTATACTAGGATGAGAAAACTCATTAGAGTGGGGTTAGTAATGCCCTAGAATGAGTTCAGAGTGACAAATTTATAAATCATGTATTTGTGATTATATATATAATCCAATATTAGAAAATATGAATTTCGAATATGTAAAAGTTATATATATTTGAAAAGTTAATCAACGAATAATAAGTTATTGAAACCAATAGAAGAAAAAAGAAAAAAAATCAAATTGGTTTATTTAATGACTTTTAGCTTCGTTCCTTTTCAAGGACGAAAAGATTTTGAGTGGGGGAGAATGTAACAACCCGCAAATTCTGAAAAAAATTAAAATTTTTATTTTAGAAATTTTAATGGAATTTTAATGTTTAAAATAATTTATTTTAAATAATAACAACGAAAAATTTATTTTAATCAAAGTTAGAACGAATTTTTTTAATATAATTATAAAAGGAGTTAAAAATAGCGCGGTAGTTTGTAAATTTGAATTTGAACTTTGACCGAATGTAAAGGATGCAGAATAAAATGGATTTTAGTGAAACCAGGAATATTAGAATGTATTTAAAAATATCTTTCCAACGAATCCAAAAAATTGAAATTTCATAGCGGAAATCAAAAGTCATGCCCAGTTTAAAATTCAGAATAGTCGCTGTAGAATTTTTTTTAATATTAAAAATAACCATTTTTTCAAACCACCTCCATTTTCTATGAAACCACTTTTGTTGGAACCAGAATGTCAAATTATTGCTCGGTTTCAATTTTCATAATTTTTAGCATTAATATGTAAGAGTAGCAAAAGAAAACATGTTTTGTCAATTACAATCAATTTCGATCGACCAGAAAATGGCCATTTTTCAAACGGCCTAAGAATTCGATGAAATTAGTCTTGTTAGAACTGTATCGTCAAAGCATAACTAGAAATACATTTTTTGGAATTTTTAGAGTCCGTATGTGGCCCCTGTAAATTTAAATGTACGATCAAATTAAATAAATAAATGATTTATATATTAAATTAAAGAAAACAAGCTGGAGATGATCAAACGGGCTGACGGGACCTAGTCCATTGGATCCGGGACGGGGGTATTTTCCTAATAACAATTTTTGTTGGGCTGAATTCGAAGTTAGTAGGAGTTAACGGCCTTTTTCAGAATTAAAGGATTAAATATATTATTAAATTATTATAAATACCCTAGTGTACAGTATAACGCTAACCTAACATCTGTAGCCGCCGTTCTAACATATTCAATGGCCAACATACATCGAAACAAAATCGCTAACCTCTCCTAAATCAAATCAAACTAAGGTATGGATCCAAAGCAAACATGAAAGAGCCGAGCAAGATCTACGATTCCATATGGTGATGATCGTGTTTAGGTTCATGGGTTTGTCGGATTTTGAGCTCGAAGTGCAGAAGTTCGGCGCTGGTTTCGAGGCGAGAGAAGAGGTCGAGGTGGCCGGGGGTCCTGGCGAAGGTGGAGGGGACGTTGGCGGTCGGAGGGAGCATGTCAGATCGGAGGCTAGGCGAGCGTAGGGGGGGGTGATCGAAAGTTGAAAACCAACGATGTGTTCTCTTTAAACAGTAAAGAACAATGATAAGAAGAGGAAGAATGGTAGAAATAATTCTCAACGGTCAAAAGAAAAAGTCAAAGTAATTAAATCAGTTATATTTTAATTATTTTAAATTGTAATTGAATGTTTATAAAGCCGTAACTTTTTCAAACAGAAACGGAATCGAGAAATTCAAATTGCGTTGTAATCGTGAAAGCGAGGTCTACGCTATGAAACAAACCAGATCTGGAACGGAGCAGATCAAATTTTGGACAGAATTAAAATCAATGTGAGAAATTCTATCCTTTTATTTATATAATTAAAATCTGTTGATCATAATTTTAGTGTTACACAAGTGTTGTAATATTTTGCTGAATGTCATACATGATTTGTTTTGAATTGTTGATGTTGTTTGTTGATTTGTTGACATGATGAAATATTGTTGTTGTATTATAATTGACAACGTAAAAGTGTAAAGTAGACAAAATAAAAATGTCAACTTGTTAAAGTAGATTGTTGTCAAGAATTAAAATAACAATTTTTGGATTAAATGTTTTTTTAGAAATATGTTTTTATTGTCATATTGATTACGATAAAAAGAATAGATTTAAAAGACATATTTTATCGTCATTTTAGATATAATAAAAGAGTAGAATTTAAAATCATCATTTTGGTTATTATAAAATAGATGAAAACAATTATACCTTTTTGTTGTGACAAAGGATGTCAAAACGAAAATATATCATTTTTATTGTAACCAAAGATTTAACCAAAATCATCAATTTTTGTTGAAACTTAGTTTAAAACAAAAATGTTCATTTTTTCAAAATATGTTTATTGAACAAAAATCATACATTTTTGTCAAACTAGAATGATGAAATAAAAATATAGATCTTTGTCAAAACATGTAAACTGAAATAAAAATTATCATTTGTATCAAAACATGTTATTGAAACAAATTTAACATTTGTGCCAAAAAGATTAGAATAAAAAGATTTGAAATAAAAGATTAGATTTTTATTGTCATTTGTTGTCAATAAAAAGTATTGAAATAAAAGATTAGATTTTCATTGTCATTTGTTTACAATAAAAGAATAGATTTAAAAATAACATTTTTATTGTCAAGTTAGTTACAGTAAAAAGAATTGATACAAAAGAAACATTTTTATTGTTATTTTAGTTGTAGTGAAAAGAATGGATTTTAAAGTATCATTTTTTGTTATCATTTTATATGCAATAAAAATAGATGAGTTGAAAGTATCATTTTTGTTGTCATTTTAAATAAAACAAAAATAGTCACTTTTGTCAAACATGTTAGTTAAAATAAAAATAGTCATTTTTGTTAAAACATGATTATTGAAATAAAAATATAGATTTTGTTAAACATGATTATTGAAATGAAAATATTGATTTTGTTAGACATAATTATTGTAATAAAAATAACATTTTTGTCAAAACATGTTTGTTGAAATAAGATTAACATTTGTGTTAAAACCTGTTAGAAGGAATAAAAGATTTATTTTCATTGTCATAAAAGAGTAGATTTAAAAGACTTCATTTTTATGTAACATTGTTTACAATAAAAAGAATTGAAATAGGAGATTTGATTTTTATTGTCGATTTAGATGTAACAAAATAGTAGAAGTAAAAGTTACATTGTTAGTGTCATTTCAGATAAAATAAAAAGAATATATTTAAATGCCACATTTTTATTTTTATTTTAGATGCAGTAAAAATAGTAAATTTGAAAATAACATTTTTATTGTCATTTTAGTTACAATAATAAAAGAGTGGAATTAAAAATCATGTTTTATTGTCATTTGGTTTCAATAAAAAGAGTGAACATTGAAATAATACATTTTCAATGCATTTTTGTTCATTAGAAAGAATGACTACATTTTTGTTCATTAAAATGGATTAAACAAAAATACTCATTTTTGTCAACATAGAATAGTTAAACAAAATACTCATTTTTTTCACTATTGAATAGTTAAAAAAAAAAATTCATTTTGACAATATGTGTAGTTAAACAAAAATATTCATTTTTGTCAATATAGTGCATTTAAAAAAAAATATTCACCTTGTAAATTTATATTAGTTGAAACAAAATATACACTTTCATCAAATTACAAAAGTAGAAACCAAATTGTCACTTTTGTCAAAGTTTCGAAGTTAAAATCCAATTTGTCGCTTTTGTCAAATTATCATCGTTAAAACAAACTGGTCACTTTTGTCCAACTATAATGGTTAAAACAAACATTATCATTTTTGTCGCATTAGATTTGACAAAACAAATATGTCATTTTCATTTGTTTTGTTGAGTTAGAATTGTCGACAAACAAAGTTATCATCCTTATTGTTTTGTTGAAATAAATTTGTCAACAAAACAAAGTCATTATCTTTAATGTTTTGTTGAAAAAGATTAGTTAAATCAAAATATACATTTTGTCAAAATATTCATATTTGTCAAAATAGATTAGTTAAAGCAAACCATATATTTTTGTCAAAATATATACTTTTGTCAAGATAGGTTAGTTGAAGCAAAATACACCTTTTTGGTCAAATTGAACATTTTTGGTCAAATAGTTTAGTTGAAGAAAAATATTTATTTTTGTCAAAAATACAATAGTTGAAACAAAAATTCCATTTTGTCAAGTATGATTGTGGAAAACAAAAATTACATTTTTGTTAATTAGATTTGAAATAAACAAAAATCACATTTTTGGGTTAAATAAAAGAGTTAAACACAAATAGTATTTTGTTAAATAGGTTTGTGTTATAAACAAAAATATTCATTTTGGTAAAATAGAACTGTTAGAAAAATGGATGTATCACTTCTTATACATTTTGTTGAAATAGAATTTATATGAAAATATAAAAATCATTTTTATTTGCAAACTTACATTGGAATTTATATTCAAATATAATAATCATTTTTATTTGCATAACATAGAATAGAATTTATATGCAAATATAAAAAATCATTTTTTACTTGCAAACTTACATTGGAATTTATATTCTAATATAAGAATCGTATTCTTGGTCAAAACATACATTTGATTGTATACGTGGGTTAAAATGACATTTTTATATGTTAATGCATACATTAGAATTTGTATGCACTTTAAAATAAACATTTTTATGTGTTGGGTTATACATTGAAAACATATACAAATGGAATTATTTCTTTTATGTGTTAAAGTTAAGAAAAATTACATCCAAATAAAGTATAAGGGAAATTATCTTTTATTTGGCATTAGCAATAATGCCATATAAATAAATTACAGTTTATTAGGCATTAGCAAAATATAAGGAAATTATACGAGTAAAATATATTTTTATTCGGCACTAGGAATATAATATCATGTTTTGTTCACCATCATCAATATGTTAGCAGAATTAGAAATGGGTTAAATTCATTAACCAATTATTTATTTATATGGACTATTGTTGGCTGAAAACCCCACATGGGTATTGGGATGATAATTGATATACACTAGTCCCAATATTTATTTGTATGTCAATCGATAGATTGACAGGCTGCGATGAGCATTGTTATTTCATTTTAATGCTCACACAGTTGTGAACATCACTCTGGATGATGAATGGATGGTTTGATGATTATTTATTATTTGTTGTCATTTACATACGATGTATGAAATCCATATAATCGAAGTTATATGGTAAATGATTGAGTCACTTTCCGATTCAGAATATCTTTTATATAAAGAATATTTTAAACAAAGAATTTCTTTTAAATAAAGAATACTTCTAAAAGATATTGTAATATAAATAACATTTTACATAAGGAACCTTTTTATATATAGAATATTCTTAAATAACACTGTTCTTAAACCCTGTATGAAAGAATAAATCTTTTAGTTAAGATTATTAGAGTTTCAAATTATATTCAGTATTGAAATAAATTGATATGTGAATTGGGTTTACCACGAACTGTGTTTTTAAACGATATTTGTTCTTTAACCCAATTAACAGTGAAAATATAATTTGGAATATATAAATCTTTTTATTAAGATTTAAAAAGAAATTTTTCCTAAGCCAAGTTTTCCAATTTAATATATTAAATTGGAATTGAGTGGAAATTTGATTTGATAATAATTGAGATAAGCTTCTGTAAAAGAAGACTGTTATTATATATGGAATTTAAAAGGCTTTGCCGTTATTCCACTTATATTATTAGTCTAATACAGAAATTTATATCGATTATATATTGATTTGATTTCTATGGAAACTCCATATTTAATGGGAAGTGATTTTGGGTTAATCGTAAACTGCGTTTAAAATGACATTGGTTCTTTAACCCAGTTATAGATAAGATTAATTTCTTAAAAATTGAATAATCATAAAGTTATGATTTTTGATATTAAAACCAAATTGGAGTTTTAATGAATCTTTAAAAGAAGATTAAAGATTATATTTAAAAGAATTTATCTTTGATAAAATTAATGGGAACCTTTCCCTATAAATATGAATATTTAATTAAAAAAATATTCTGAATTGGAAAGAGGCGTTGGATGTGTCTTTATAGCACTTGATTTTCAATTATAAAAATACGCGAGTTATTCGGAAAGACCGGGTTTAACCCATTCTGAATAATTAATACGACGATTAAAAGTCGAAGATATTGAAGACGGTGATGGAAGACCGGCGATCTTCACATTGAATGGAAGACTACTGATGCCTGTCACTGGGTCGGTCCCAGTAAAGGGTTAAAGTGGTAGTTGTCCGGACGTACTTGTTGATTGTCCGGACAAGCGAGCACCTCACTTCCGTATTGGACATACAGGACGAGGAATAAGGTGACTCCGGTTTCGTTCAGACCCATAACGGACTTGTAAATGGATGTGTGTCTGACATTGAATTTCATTCTGTGTAATTAAATTGATACCTATTAATATATATCTGTGGTGGCAGAGAATTTATTCTCTTGCTTAACACCCTTATTTGAGAAGCACGAGCTCAAAGGTTATATATTGGTAGTTATCGATCGCATGGTGTGAACTGTCACAGTGATATGCTAAGATGCAATTCATTGAGGCTTTTGTTGAAAAGCAGAGCCTTGTGGATGATGATCAAAGAATAGCCTATTTAGGCATAGTTTTGTGTATTACATTACCTCGCGAGCCTCACACCCCGATAGAGTCAAAAACGGGACAAGAGAACGCAGTGAGTGCACACGTTTCTTTCTAGCTTGAAGTGGTGTTTGAGTTTTTACAAGGCCCGACATTTTTACTTATGTGGTTGATGGAATGAAGTGCCTCGGATTTTATTTTTGGTCGCCAATGGCCAATTTATAGGTCCAATAGGATCGGGAGCGTGTGTTCAGGCATAACTAATCCACTAGCGTTATTTGTGGACCGGCCCTGCTGTATCCAAGGATTCACTACGGGGAATCGTGAGACATTGCTAAAGTGTCTCGAACCGGTAAGGAGATCGTTCCTAGCCTTGAATCTTAATGGAAACCTAATTTCCAATACGACACCATGCGGTTTTGATTGTAAAACTAGTATGGTGACATAGTATATGGTAGCTATGCCGTCTATGATTAATACATTATGATTGAAATGTTTTTAAAACATATATACACTAATAATATCAAATCGGTTTTATTGTATCAAGCATTTTTGACCATTATAAGGTAAAACTCTATCCTCCGGCTTGCATTGCATTGTGTGATGGGACCTGAGTCTTATAATGATTTCATTTTTCTAAAAAACATTGCGTTGTTTTAACGATTTACTTTATTTATGCACTGGCAATCCAATGGAGTAAACCCGTTTCGCATTAGCGGAGGAGTCCTATGATTAGCCTTATTACCAGGTAAGTTAAGTAGAGATTTTTCATACCAGTCCCATGACTGACCCGTAGTTTCTTTCACTTTGCAAACTCGGGTGCCCTCTTTTCCACACGGACAGTCGAGTAGCTTATTTTGCAGATATATTGAGCAGGATTCTGGATCAAAGCTTAAAGCTGTGTCCAGAGCATTGGTAGTCTTCCGTTGTGTTAATTTAATTATTCCGCTGCATTGCACTAGTTTTGTTGTAATTTAATCTTCCGATGTATTATTTATCCAATGTACTCTGATATTTTGTACTCTGGTGTAACATTATTATAATGTTTATAAAAGTTTGTTGTTATTTGTTCTAATGTGTTGTATTCCCAAAGTTAACGTATGCGGGATTTGAACGGTCTTGGTCGATCTAGCGATCGATTAGGCCTGAGAAAAATCCGTATCGTTACACATAGTATATGGTAGCTATGCCGTATATGATTGATACATTATGATTGAAATTGTTTTTGAAACGTATACACACTAGTAATAATATCAAATCCGTTTTATCGTATCAAGCATTTTTGACCATTACAAGGTAAAACTCTATCCTCCGGTTTGTGTTGCATTGTGTGATGGGGCTTGAGTCTTATAATGGTTTCATTTTTCTAAAAAGCATTATGTTGTTTAACGATTTACTTTGTTTCATGCACTGACAGTCCAATAGAGTAAACCCGTTCCACGTTAGCGGTGTGATCATGTGATTAGCCATATTGTTAGATAAGTTAGGAAAGGTTTCTCGTACCAGTACTATGAATGACCCGTAGTTTGTTTCACTTTGCAAACTCGAGTGCCCTCTTTTCCACATGGGCAGTCGAGTAGCTTATTTTGCAGATATCGAGCAGGATTCTGGATCGAAGCTTAAAGCTATGTCCAGAGTATTGATAGACTTCTGTTGTATCTGATTAATTGTTCCGCTGTAGAGTATTACATTTATTGTAATTCAGTCTTCCGTTGTATTATTATATTCGATATATTTTGTACTCTGATGTAACATTATCATGATGTAATAAAAGTCTTCTGTTATTTGTTCTGATGTGTTGTATTTCCAGGTTAACGTGTTCGGGTTTTGAATGGTCTTGGTCGATTTAACGATCGATTAGGTCCAGGGCGAAATTCGGGTCATTACATGTCCCTTATAGGCTATACACAAAGCTACACCTAAACAGGCTATGCTTTGATCATCAACCACAAGTTCCTTATTTTCAACAAAAGCCTTGATCATTTGCATCTTGGCATGCCACATTGACAATCCACGCCATGGGATCGATAACTACCAATATATAACCTCTGAGCTCGTACGTCTCAGAGAAGGGTGTTAAGCAAGATAATAAATTCTCCACCACCACAGATATATATTAAATAGAAATCAATTTAATTTACATGGAATGAAATTCAATGTTAGATGCACATCCATTTACAAGTCCGTTCTGGGTCTGAACGAAACCGAGACACCTTATTTCCTCGTCTCGTATGTCCAATACGGAAGTGAGGTGCTTGCTTATCCGGACGATCAACAAGTACGTCCGGACAACTACCACTTTAACCCTTTACTGGTAGCTAGCCAATGTCGGACATCAGTAGTCATCCATTCGATGAGAAGATCGCCAGTGTTCAACCACTGTCTTCATCTTCGACTCTTAATCGTCGTAGTAATTATTCGGAATGGGTTAAACCCAGTCTTTCCGAATAACTTGCATATTTTATAATAAAAAATCAAGTGCTATAAAAACACATCCAACGCCTCATTCCAATTCAGAATATTCTTTAAATAAAATATGCTCTAATACTAAATGTGGAAACCCAAACTTCCGTGGTACGAAAGTAAAGATAATCATATGAGCATAACATATTTAAAATAATAACAGATCTCAGATAATAGCAGAACATATAAATCATTGCAGCGGAGAAAGAAATGTCATCACAAAACATTATCACAGAACATCAGAGTACGCAGTACATGATACACTTAGCAAAATAGATGTCTAAAGCAGGGAAAGAAATAAAGTCTCAATCTCCCAAAATACATCAATACTCAATACTTTCTCAATGTCTCAAGAAGTAAATAAAAAGATAAAAAGAAAAGATCCTCCATCATCTGCATCAACAAGCTCTAGTCCAGAAAACATCCCTACCTGAAACCTGACAATTGGCTGCCCTTGTGGAAAGAGGGCATCCGAGTTTGCAAAGTGAAACAAACTACTAGTCAGTCATGTGACTGGTATGAGAAATCTTACTTAATTAAAAATATAGCAAATCACTGGACCACACCGCTAACACGGAACGGGTTTAATTCCATTGGATTGCCAGTGCATAAGTTTTATAAATTTTAAGTCAAAAACAACGCAATGCTTTTTAGAAAATGAAATCATTATAAGACTCAAGTCCCATCACACAATGCAATGCAAACGGAGGATAGAGTTTTACCTTATAATGATCAAAAATTCTTGACACGTAGAAAATAATATTTTAATATTATTATTAGTGTATAATAAGTTTTCAAAATACTTCAAAGTAAATGTATCAATCCTAGACGGCATAACTACCATATACTATGTCACCATATATAGGTTTACAATCAAGATCGTAATGTCGTATTGGAGGTTGGTTTCCATCATTAGTCAAGGCTAGGGATGGTCTCCTAACCGATTCGAGACACTCTAGCAATATCTCAGGATTCAGACGCTGGCAAACCCTTGGATACAGCAGGGCCGGTCTACAAATACTTTAGTGGATTGGGAATTCTTGAACACACGCTCCCCGATCCTATTGGACCTATAAATTGGCCATTGGAGACCAATAAAAATATCCAAGGCTCCTCATTCCATCAACCACATAAGTAAAAATGTTGAGCCTTGTACAAACCCAAACACCACTTCTAGCTAGAAAAAAACGTGTGCACTCCCTGCGGTACCCTGTCCCGTTTTTGACTCTACCGGGGTGTAAGGCTCACGAGGTAACAAAATACACAAAGCTATGCCTAAATAGGCTATGCTTTGATCATCATCCACAAGGCTCTGCTTCTCAACAAAAGCCTCGATCAATTGCATCTTGGCATGTCACATTGACAGTTCACACCATGCGATCGACAACTACCAATATATAACCTTCGAGCTCGTGCGTCTCAAAGAAGGATGTTAAGCAAGAGAATGAATTCTCCGCCACCACAGATATATATTAATAGATATCAATTTGATTACATGGCATGAAATTCAATGTCGAACACACATCCATTTGCAAGTCCGTTCTGGATCCGAACGAAACCGGAGTCACCTTGTTCCTCGTCCCTTATGCCCAATACGGAAGTAAGGTGCTCGCGTATCCGGATGATTAACAAGTACATCCGGACAACTACCACTTTAACCCTTTATTGGTAGCTAGCCAATGCCAGGAATTAGTAGTTATCCTTTCGATGTGAAGATCGCCGATCTTCAATCGCCGTCTTTGAGATCTTCAATTTAAATCGTCGTATGACAATTCGAAATGAGTTTTAACTCGGACTTTTCAAATGGTCCTCGCATATATATAGTTTAAAAATCATTTTATATCGTCAGTGGTATTTAATAATGATTAATCGCTATTTTTATTTATATAAAAATAGCCAAATTTATTTAACGACGCTTCAGGTCGATGGGCGGCCCTGGTGCTATTTTTGCCAAAATTTGATTTACACTTATCTTGGAATCTAACCGTTGGATTTTAACAAAATTCATATCCATGGAAAGATCTTCCCAAAGCGGTCCTAACAGTTCTGGTTTTGGGGAAATCCGACGGTCGGATCTTACGGTATAATCGTTTTAAGTTATGATTGCCGAAATGTGAACTACCATGCGTGATTCGTTTTAATTTCAATTTATATTTTTATATATATAAATATAAATCGTTTGGCAGTTTCAGCTACTTTCAAACAATCACATGCAAGCCAAATTCAGTCTATATTCATGTTAGAAATTTTATATATGATTTTCATAATTCTACTAACATGATAAAAATGATGATTTGAAATAAATCGTGTTTTAATGACTAGTTATTTCCAATGGTAACTAAATTACATTGAAAATATATTCGTAATGTTCACCCTTCATGTTGAAACCTAACGACAATAAAAGCATGACTTTTAATCCTACTATTTTTATTTCATTTAAAATGACGATAAAAATGTGACATTTAAATCTATTCTTTTATTGTATATAAAATGGCAAAAGTGTAATTTTTATTTCTTTTCTTTTTACATGACAATAAAAATGTAACTTTCAATTCCGTTCTTTTTATTGTCTCTAAAATGACAATAAAAATGTAATTTTAAAATCTACTTTTTATTTACAACCAACATGTCAACAAAAATGTCATTTTTGATTTATTTTTTTATTGTTTCTAATTTGACAATAAAAATATAACTTTTTAAAACTATACTTTTTATTACATCTAAAATGTAGATAAAGATGGAGCTTTTAAATCATATTCTTTTTATTTCAACTAACATGTAAATAAAACGTAACTTTTTATTTAATGTTTTCATTTGCATCTAAAATGCAAACAAAAATGTAATCAATGTTTTTATTTGCATCTAAAATGCAAACAAAAAATGTAACTTTTAAATCAGTGTTTTTATTTGCATCTAAAATGCAAACAAAAATGTAACTTTTATTCAAGTTTTCATGTGCATCTAAAATGCAAACAAAAATGCAACTTTTAATTTCATGTTTTAATTTGCATCTAAAATGCAAACAAAAATGTAACTTTTAATTTCATGTTATATTTGCATCAAAGAATGCAAATAAAAATGAAACTTCTAATTTCAATGTTTTATTTGCATCAAAGAATGCATATAAAAATACAACTTTTAATAGGATATTTATTTGCATCTAAATTTGCAGAATAAAAAAATGTAATCTTTTTCTACGATGTTTATTTGCAACTAAATTTGCAAATAAAAAATGTAATCTTTTTCTACGAATGTAATATTTTCTACGATGTTTATTTGCATCTAAATTTGCAAATAAAAAATGTAATCTTTTTCTACGACCATCAAACAACAACAAAGGTGGTGTTTTCGTCAATCAACACGAAAAGTGATGTATTTTATATTGAATTGAAAGTTCTAACTCAATTCAATAACATTAACAAAGTGATGTTTTTATTGAATTGAAAATTCTAATTCAATTCAATAATATAAACAAAAATGATATTTCTTTATTGAATTGACAATCCTATTTCAACTCAACAATATAAACATAATGATATTTTTCATTGAATGGTCAATTCTATTTCAACTCAACAATATAAACATAATGATATTTTTTATTGAATTGACAATTCTATTTCAATTCAACAATATGACAAAATAATATTTTTAATTGAATTGACAAACAAATTCAATTCAATAAATATGACAAGATAAATTTTTTTAATATACATGATTCACCAAATATTGACAAAGAAAAATGATTTAATTTAAATTTAACCAACACATACAGATCTATAATTATTCATCACCAATCAATAGATCAATCATCCAAAATTTTAGAACATAGCAGATCTAAATCATATACATACAATCATTACATAGCGAGTAAAATAATTAAACTGATGTAAATCATTTAATAACAATGATGGCTAGGATCATATTGACGATATCTTTCTACTAAATTTTAGAAATTGAGATTTCAGTTTATGAATTGTAAGTTATGACAAAATTAAAATTGAGAATGGTAGCTATGGAATATATATATATATAATATATATGGCCCAAAAGGCTACTTTACACATACGAATGAATTTGAACTCAAAACCACTTCCATTGAGTTCAAAATGACGTTTCTGAATTCACAAAGTATAAGCACTGATATATTTCGAGATTCGAAATTTTTTCATATAAAATTGTACTTTCAATATAAAATATATATGCCTTAAAAAGTGAAAATTTTCAAACGGTCTCCAAATTCAACAAAATTAATTTTGTTAGGACCGTATCGTCAGAACAAAGCTAGAAATAATTTTTCTATAATTTTTAGAATCAGTATGTGGTCGTAATTGATTTTACAGTGTAAACTATCAATTTTCAGACTTTAAAAATTCACTATTAATGCATACGGTCTTAGAATTCGACGAGACTAGTTTCTTTGGATCCGTAATATCAAGGAATAGTCGTGTTTTAATTTTCATTGAAAATGGAATCCAAGGGTGATCTCATGATTATTTAAACCATGAAAACAGACCGAATTTGAGTATATTATAATATAATTAAATATACAAGGGCTAAAATAAAACCATTCACCTCTATATATTATCCTAACTTTCTCATAACCCTAAAGGCAAAACCTAATCTACTTCTTCTTCTTTTCCATGGTGGCAGCTCTCCTCCTCTCTAAAATTCTTTTGCAAGTAAGACCCTAGAAACAAAGCAATTTTTATCTCACAATCCGTAAACAATTAGACCAAACCATTTTTGGGTTTTGAAGATCATCATAGCCTCTATCTACCACAAAAATTCCATAGCATATCGTCGCACGGATTCGCTGGAATCGATGGTCAAAGCCAGAAAATGACTTCTGAATTTTGGCGAATTACACACAAACAATGAAGAATTAGAAGGTGGCCCAGTTGAAGTAATTGTAGAGGAGAGATAGACGAATGACTTTGTTTTTGGGTATTTTCCGGAAAGTGCTTGTGGAGGCCGGAAACTGAGATGATCGGAGATGAGTGAATTTTGAAAGCTGAAAACAAACTTGGCCAAGACTGGCCAAGTCCGACGTCGATGGGAGGAGGTGGCTGAAGGTCAAACCTTCAGGGTGGCGTGGCGCGTCAGAGTGGTGGGGTCCGCAACCGCCACGTGGTCTCTGGCGGCCGGATTTCTCAACGAGGCGGCTGACGTTTGGGGCTCGATGTCTGGTCGACGGAGGCGCGGCAGGTGAAGGGGAAGCAAGTGGTGGTGCTTGGCTGGGCTCCGGTGGCCCACGACGTTGGCAGCGACGATCCATGGAGGGGGGACAGTAGTATACTGAATTGGGGGTAAATTTGGAAATTAGTTTTAAAATTAATTATTTTATTTAATTATATAATGATTATCATATAATATCTTTCACATACAAGGTCGGAATCTGACGATTTCAGATCCCCTGCGATCGTGGCACCGAGACCTTCGCGTGAGCAGCAATTTCGTCCAATTTGGAGCAAGCTGAAATTTTGGGTAAAATCCATGATTTAATTAATTATTTTAAAACTTCGTTAATTAATATCTTTTTGCTACAAACTCAAAATCGTGCAAAACAGGATTTGCTATGATCATTGAGTCATGAGCTTCGCGTGGACATCAATTTTGTTAATTTTGGAGCAAGTTGGATTTTGGACCAAAATCAGGCTCAAACTGTCAATTAAAGATGAACGGAATAGAAATAAAGGTGAGAACTCTTTCGCACTCGATCTTTTAAACAATTATTTATTTCTATAACTGAAATGTAATAAATTGTTTGTGAATGAAATAATCATCTGTTGATTATATCTATTGCCTGGATGATGTGTTATTTTGTTATGTTATGATTGAGAGTTGAAGAAAATAATGTTAATGTATTTATGATTATTTAAATAAAATATTACACTGCCATTTACAAGTAACCTGACTTGTTTATGTGATTGGGACGATAATTTTCACACATCGCCCATGTATACAAATAATAATAATATATTAGGTAATTATTTGTTGGTTGAAACCCCACACGGGTCTTGGGATGATATTCTAATCACACATCTCCCTTGTGATTAGTTGTAAAATGCACTCTGGTTGTTAATTGAATGTGTAATGAACATTTATCGTTAGTTCAGAATTCATGCGATGTATGAAATCCATATAACTGAAAATTATATGGTAATTGATTGGGTCTCATTCCAGTTCAGAAATAAATGACTGTTTTAAAATAAAAAGTTAATCTTTTTATTTTATGTAGGAATATAAAAATTATCAGAATTTGTTTTACAACAAAAATATTCTTTTACAATATTCTTTTATAATACTTATAATGAAATTATCCTTTTATAATTTACAATAACAATGTTCTTTATATATTTTACAATAACAATGTTCTTTATATAATTTTCAATAACAATGTTCTTTATATAATTTACAATAACAATGTTCTTTATGACAATAAAAAGATCAATTTTATTGTAAATCATTTTTCATGTTTCTAAATGGTAATAAGGGACTTATTTTAAGCATCAACAATTTACTGTTAAATTCATGTCTCTAAATGTGAGTAAAAGAGTAAATTTTATTCTAAAACATATTTTTAATAATTCATATGTTCTTTCATAACAGTAAAAAGATAATTTTTATTGTAAAACAAATTCTGATAATTTTTATATTCCTACATAAAATAAAAAGATTAACTTTTTATTATAAAACAGTCGTTTATTTCTAAACTGGAATGAGACCCAACCAATTACCATATAATTTTCAGTTATATGGATTTCATACATCGCATGAATTCTGAACTAACGATAAATGTTCATTACACATCCAATTAACAACCAGAGTGCATTTTACAGCTAATCACAAGGGAGATGTGTGATCAGAATATAATCCCAAGACCCATGTGGGGTTTCAACCAAGGTTTCAAATCTCAGATATCGGTCGAGTTTCGTCTCGGGGATTTTATAGACTTGGTCTCGTATCATGGGAGATCTCATACGAGTTGAGTCTAACTCGGGAGTTCATCTCAGATTTTCATCTCGGGTCTGAAAGTTCATATCGGAACAATCTCGGGATACCTGATATGTTAAAAAGGATATTTTAACAAAATAATTTTTATGAATGCTATTAAAAACATAGTAACTTAAACTTAAAATGCAAAATAACTTTATTATTCGTTATTTTACGAAATATCATTCATACTCTAACTCGTAATATGCTTAAAACAGAAATATTGTTAGACATGAAACATTAAAAGGATCCAAAACATTAAAAAACTCAGCATAAATAGACCATAAAATACATAATTCCATAAGTAATATGTATGTAAAAAGACGAATATGAAAATCATAAGCATTGTAAAACATATATGAACATACAATATAGTCATTTAACATGCAAAATAACAAATGATTGATATGGCTAGATTTGAGATTTTTAATTATAGTTCTAGTTCAGGCACAAATCTAAATTTTAACCAAAAAATCTAAGATCTCGGACGATATTCTAGTATTTCGTCTCAGTCGATATATCGTTCGATATTGCAATATATCAGGCGATATATTTGAAAGGAGATTTCAATTGATATTTGCTGTTTCATTTCGGAAGGAGCCCAAAACGAGATCTCCGAGGAGATCTCGGGCGATATTTGCGATATTTGAAACAGTGGTTTCAACCAACAAATAATTACCTAATATATTATTATTATTTGTGCACATGGGCGATGTATTAAAATTATCGTCTCAATTACATAAACAAGTTAGGTAACTTGTAAATGGTAGTGTGATATTTTATTTAAATAATCATAAATACATTAACATTATTTTCTTCAAATCTCAATCATAACATAACAACACAGCACATCATCCAGGCAATAGATATAATCAACATATGATTATTTCATTCACAAACAATTTATTATATTTCAGTTATAGAAATAAATAATTGTTTAAGAGATCAAGTGCGTAAGTGTTCTTAACTTTATTTCTATTCTGTTCGTCTTTAATTGACAGTTCGAGCCCGATTTTGGTCCAAAATCCAACTTGCTCCAAAATTGACAAAATTGATGTCCACGCGAAGCTCTCAACTCAATGATCGTAGCAAATACTGTTTTCTGCGATTTCGAGCTCGTAGCAAAAAGATATTAATTTACAAAGTTTTAAAATAATTAAATAATTAATTAAATCGCGGATTTTACCCAAAATTTCAACTTGCTCCAAATTGGACGAAATTGGTGCTCACGCGAAGGTCTGGATGCCACGATCGCAGCGAATCTGAAATCGTCAGATTCCGACCTTGTATGTGAAAGATATTATATGATAAACATTATATAATTAAATTAAATAATTAATTTTAAAATTAATTTCCAAATTTACCCCCAATTCAGCATACCGTCGGTCCCCCTCCATGGATCATCGCTGCCAATGCCATGGGCCACCGGAGCCCAACCGAACACCACCACCCGCTTCCCCTTCACCTGCCGCGCCTCTCAGCCGAACGCCGCCTCCCCTTGCGCCTCCGTCGACCAGAAATCGAGTCCCAAACGCCAGCCGCCTCATCGAGAAATTCGGCCGCCAGAGGCCACGTGGCGGTCGCGGACCCCACCACTCCGACGTGTCATGCCACCCCGAAGGTTTGACCTTCAGCCATCTCCTCCCAACGACGTCGGACTTGGCCGGATTTTAGCCAAGCTTGTTTTCAGCTTTTGAAATTCACACGTCTCCGATCGTCTCAGTTTTTCGGCCTCCACAAGCATTTTCCAGCAAACACCCAAAAATAAAGTAATTCGTCTATCTCTCCTCTACAATTTCTTCAACTGGGCCACCTTATAATTCTTCACGGTCTGCTTGTAATTCACCAAATTCAAAAGTCATTTTCTGGATTTGACCCTCGATTCCGGCGAATCCGTGCGACGATATGCTATGGAAATTTTGTGGTAGATAGAGGCTATGATGATCTTAAAAACCCAAAAATAGTTTGGTCTAATTGTTTACGGATTGTGAGATAAAAATTGTTTTGTTCCTAGGGTCTTATTTGCAAAAGAATTTTAGAGAGGAGGAGAGCTGCCACCATGGAAAAGAAGAAGAAGTAGATTAGGGTTTGCCTTTAGGGTTATGAGAAACTTAGGGTAATATATAGAGGTGAATGATTTTATTTTAGCTCTTGTATATTTAATTATATTATAATATACTCAAATTCTGTAATAACCCGGAAAATACGAGCCAATTTAAAATTTTTAAATTGGTTATTTCATAGGAATTTGAACAATTGAAATAGAATATTTCAATGAAATAGTTAATTAGAAATAGTGAGTCAGTTTGAAAATTTGAATTCAAACTTTGACTGACTGTGCAGGGTGGAAAATATAACGGATTTTAGCGAAACCAAAAATATTTAAATCTGTTAGTCAATACCTTTCTAACGAATCTGAAAAATCGAAGTTTCATAACGGGAATCAAAAGTTATGGCCGAATGAATTTTCAAAAGGGTCGGTATATAGAATATATAGCCCTTGAAAATTGATATTTTGCATACGACCTCAGAATTCGACGAAACTAGTTTTGTTGGGACCGTAGGGTCAAAACATAGCTAGATTTAGTTTTCTGGAATTTTTCGAATCAGTTTGTGGCCCTGGCAAATTGAAATGTGCGTTCAGAGTTAAAAATTAAATGTTTTATACTTTAATTTGAAAAATAACTGATTGTAACAGTCGAATTGGCCTACGAAACATATCCCATTGTGTCCGGAATGGGGGTATTTAGCTAGTGGCGACAGTCGTTGGGTTTAAAAAGGAGTTCGTTTGAGAAAACACTATTTAAAAAAAAATTAATATAGTCCTCGGCCAATCATATTTCTCCATTCATAAATAAATAAATAAAAATCAGAACCCCCCCCCCCCACCCCCCCGACCCCGACATCGACGACGGAAAGCTTTCCCCCCCTTCCCTGGCGATTTCCGATCGCCACAGCCCGAATTAGCTCCTCCCCCAGTTCAACTTTTTGTAGTTCTCCTTCCCCTCTTCAAATCCATATAAGGAGCTCCCCCTATCGTTGCTTCTACGTCGAGATATCCCCTTCCAAAGTTCCGACCTTTAAACCGCCGCCACCGCCGATCTGGACCACCGAACGCCACCAAACCGCCGCACGCCTGTAGCCCTCTCGAAGCTCTTCCACGTCCAACTCCCTGATCGTCCCCTCGTGCCCCGGTTCTCGCGAAAACTGTAAACCTAGTTTTGAAGCTTCGTGAAAGTGAGTTTTTCTTTGATCTTTACACTTTGAAAAATCATATCTTTTTGGTGTGTTGACGAAATTCGATGAAACAGGAAACATCGAGACCGCAAGGAAGCTCTCTACCCAATAGAAGAAGCTGCAGATTTTTCTGACATCGTATCGATTTTTAGCGCTCAGAAAACCAAGGTGAGAAATCTAAATTAACGTGAAATTGAATGGAAAATGTCGTGTATAATTTATATAAGCGAAATATAAATTACATACGTGTTGTATACCTCATGTACAAGCGTAGTGTAAGCTATATAAGCGAAGTATGAATTTTACATGCATAGAATAATTGATATTTGTGTTGAAATGCTAGTGAAATATAGCAAATATATATTATATAATATATATATATACTCCCCTCGTCCACAAACCATGGACGATATTTATTGTGGTGAATTGGTGTGAAATATTGGGTGAAAAATACGAATGGTTGAATAATTGTTTGTGGTTGATATTGTTTGGTTGTGGTTGAAAAATACCCATTGGTGATTGAAATGAATTGGAAATATTTGTGAAAATAAAAATAAACATGCCGCCTGCGTGCGAATTAGATGCATGAATCCCCATTGTCAAAAACCGCGAGGTTTTAAGGTAGAGCGAGGAGCCGTACTAGGGACGGTGCCGGTTTTAACTACCCTGCCATTATGCTGCCGAAATTTTGAATAATCTTTGTGTGTTAGAATTATTTTCATATGTTGAAATTATTTTCATGCGTTGAAATCAAAGTCATATATTGAAACTATATCCATGTGTGGAAATATTCATGTGTTGAAAAGTGTTGTGTGAAAATTAAATTCATTTGTGAATGAGTGAAGTGGTTAAACAATAAAAATCACATTTTTTTTATATATATGAAGTATGAAAAATATTCGCCTTATATAAATAATTTCAACCATAAAAATCCCATCTTTCTAATATGAACAACATAAATAAAATGTCCATGTGTGGAAATACTCATTTGTTGAGAAGTGTGTGTAGTGGAAAAGTTCATGTGTTGAATAAAAAGATAGAACAATAAAAATTACATTTTTATTGAAACTATGAAGTGTTGAAACCATCCATTGGTTGAATAAATATTTTGAACGATAAAAATATCATTTTTATCATATTTGTGATATGCTAAAGATATGCGGACGTTGAAGTAAATATTTGTGAAAGAAATATTAATTTTAACATGCATAGGAACTAAATAAAATAGTCATGTGTTGAAATCTATTTTAGTTCGCCAAAATTATCATCTTTGAAATGTGAAGTGTTAAAAATAGCCACTTGTTCAAATAAACGTGCATGAGTTGAAATATACATTAACTAGCTAATGATATGATTTTAGCCTATGCATGCAACATTAGAATGAATGGTGTTTTTAAACCAAAGCAAATCAAATATGAAATTGAATGGAAAATGATAAATGTTAGAAATTGTATATATGTACATGCATATCTATTGAACAGGTTAAAGCAAAAGGGGCTAGAGAAGAGAAATAGAATTTTGTGCCCGACAAATAGGTACACATTTACCGCTTTGTTTGGGTGATGATTTTATGAGCCTGTTGGCTAGCCGCTTGGCTTTTTCTTTTTCTTTTTGATATGAGACGCCCGTGTGGCTATTTGGGAATTTTCCCAGACCCTCCCGTACAAAGGAGGTTATGGCGAAATTTTCCAAAATTTAAAGGCGTTAGTGAAATAATTGAAGTGGAAACGATATAGGAATTTTTGAATGAACTATATTTATATAAATATATAAATATAAATAGAATTAAAACGAAACGTGGCCGTGCAGTTCATGTTTTGAAACCGTGATTTCAAACGACTAGTGCGGGAAATCCGACCATTGGATTTTCCCGAAACCTCAACCGTTGGGTTCGCCTTGGAAATATCTTTCCAACGGCACCAACTCTGTGAAGATCCGACGGTTGAATTGTCTGGAATGTTTAATTCAAAACTGAAGAAAAACAGCGCCAGAAATGATTATATTTATATATATATAAATATAATTAAATTAAATCGAATAACGACGCTGCAGTTCGTAAATTGAAATCGTAACTTCAAATGGTTAGTGTGGAAGATCCGACCGTCGGATTTTCCCAAAACTGAAACCGTTGGATTCGTTTTGAAATGACCTTCCTAATGATGTAAAATTTGTGAAGATCCAACGGTTAGATTTTCATACATGTGTAAAACAAAATTAATGAAAAGCAGCGCCAGTGCATCGACACGACCAGAAACGTCATTTAATTAAATATGGCCGTTTTAAATTAAATAAAAATGGCGATATATCGTTATAAAATACTATAGACGATATAGAGTGGAAATAAACCAATTTTGTTGTGTTTGTTTGATATGTGATGGTTGAATGTATTTGACATGAAAATTATAACTAAATAACTGAAATGTGAATGTTGAATAGTCCAACCATGTGATTAATTGATTTGAAAATCTAAATATACGTGGGTTATTTGAGAAGGCCGACTTTAACTCATTTCAAATAATCGATCGACGTTGAGAAGTCGAAGAGTCGAAGACGACTGAGGACCGACGATCTCCACATTGGATGGATGGGCGCTACTGATGCTCATGATTAGAGTAGCTACCATGAAGGAATTGAAGTAGTAGCCGTCCAAACATACTGTTGATTGTACGGATATGCGAGGAATTGGTGCCTCCGGTTTCGTTCAGACCCAGAACGGACTTGTAAATGGACTGTGTGTCTGACATTGGATTTTGTTCTGTGTTGATTGATCTCTGTTAAATATATATCTGTTTGGCGGCGGAGAATTTATTCTCTTGCTCAACGCCCTTCTCTGAGACGTACGAGCTCAGAGGTTATGTATTGACAGAAATCAGTCGCATGGAGTGGATTGCCTGTGTGGCACGCCTAAGTGGCATATGATCAAGGCTTCTGTTGCAAAGCAAAGTCTTGTGGTTGATGATCAAAGCATGGTCTGTGTGACGTAGCTTTGTGTATAACGTGAATTCGCGAGCCTCACACCTCGGTATGAGTCAAAAACGGGAGAGTGACTGCAGGGAGAGCACGACGTTTCTTTCTAGCTAAGGTGGTGTCAGTGACCTACCAGCCCTGACATTATATATACTTTTCACCTGTGTGGTTGTTGGAATGCGAGGCGCCTCGATATAGGTCTGTAAGGACCGGGAAACGTGTGTTCAGGAATAATTAATCCTCAAAAGTAAGAGAGGACCGGCCCTGAAGATCCAAGGATCATAGTGGGGTCCTTGGACATTTGCTAGAGTGTCTCGAACGGAGAGGAGCTTGCCCCTTGCCTCGACTCATGAAGGAATCCAATTTCCAATACGAAATATGCGGACGTGATTGTATTACTAGTATGGCGACATAGTGGTATGGGTCATTTATGCCGCCTAGGATTGATATTTATGATTGAAATCGCTTTTGAAACATATATACACTAGTAATAATACCAAACACTTTTGTTTTATTCGTATGAAGCATCTTTGGCCATTATAAGGTAAAAACTCTATCCTCCGGCTTGCGTTGCATGGTGTGATGGGACCTGAGTCTTATAATGGCTTCATTTTATAAAAAGCATTGCGTTGATTTAATCATTTACTTTATTTCATGCACTAGCACTCATTGGAGTAAACCCGTTCCGCGAAAGTAGCGTGGTCCTTTGATTTGCCTTATTATTGTTGTTAATAAGTTGAGTAGATCTCTCATACCAGTCCCATGACTGACTCGTAGTTTGTTTCACCTTGCAAACTCGGGTGCCCTCATTTTCACACGAGCAGCCTTGTTACAGGTTTCTGACGCACCTTTTGGCTCATGGCGAGGCTTGACTACACCGTGCTGACTTGGATTTTCTCCGCCATTATTGTATCTATATTATGATTCCGCCACTGGCGATGTAGACTGGTATTTATTTTGAGTACTCTTTATGTATGATTCCGCCTCTGGCGATGGTGACTGATTATGTATCATTATGCACTAAGTTGTATCCTGTACTGTGCTTCTCTGATGTGATGATATCTATATGATTCCGCTGTCATATGTGTGTAAATTATTCTATTTTCTGTTTATGCTATTATCTGTGATCTGCTAATGATGATTAATGTGTTATATTCCAATGATTATCCTTAACACCGTGTCACGGGGTTTTGGGATCGTCACAGCTGGTATCAGAGCTTTGGTTAACCTTAGTTCTGGAGTCTAACACATTAAACACTTCGTCAAAATAGAATCAGTAGTATTCTAAGGCGAGTCGCTCATTAGAGATAGGACTAGTAAAGTCCTAGAATGAGCTGAGCAGAATAGCAAAAACAATTGATCAGTCCATCGTTATCTTTCCGTAGAAATTTCTGCTTAACTATGCAATAGACTATCATTTCTGTTAGCTGACTTTTTCGTTGCTTATACAGAATTTGACAAATGGCTACCAGAGCAGCCGCCGCTAGAGGAGGCCGTGCCGGCCGAGGCCGAGGAAGGGGAGAAATCCCAGCTCAAGAAGGACCTTTGATACAACCTCCGGCAGCTCAATACTTCGAGCTTGACCGTGTAGCTAAGAGATATAAGAACTTAGGAGGCAAGACCTTCTCGGGAACTGGCACTGTAATAGAGGCCCTTGCATGGCTCAAAACATGCGAGAAAATTCTTGAAGGCCTAAGGCTTGGAGACGAAGACTAAGCTATTATGGGCGCATGGCTTATGCAGGAACAAGCTGAATTATGGTGGGAATCTCTTACCGCCGGGAATAGAGAAGCTGGAAGAACATGGGATGGATTTAAAGAACTCTTCAAGGAGAAATATGTCCCAGAACAAGCTCTTGAAAGAATGCACGATGACTTCGCCAATCTCCAGCAAGGGGATCTTTCCGTGCAAGATTATCTGAACAAATTTACAATGTTGTCGCCCTATGCTCCAGAGCTCGTCGCCACCGCGAAATCCAAAAATAAGAGGTTTATCCTTGGACTAAGACGACGATATCATGATAGAGCCATGGCCCATGTCAAGCTGGAATTCAACGAGCTAGTGGAAATGACATGCAACTATGAAGACCTTGATCAAAGGCATCTGGATCAGGATCGCGCTAGAAGCCAAGCCGGAAACAAGCGCAAGCCTGCTGTAAATCAGGGCGAGTCAAGCCAAGCAGCATCTTCAAAGCCTCAGACTGGCAAGCCGCCAAGAGGAAATTGCTTTAACTGTGGTAAGCCGGGGCACTACTCAAACGTCTGCACATCTCTGAAGAGACAGAAGACAAATTCTCAAGGCTCGAGCCAAGGCTCTCAGAACCCTCGCTCGTGCTTCAACTGTCGCAAGACCGATCATCTGGTCAAAGACTGTCCTTTGCTGAAGAAAGCTACAGTAGCTCATGTCTATGACGGGTCTAGCCCGCCAGCTGCTTCCGATGGAGCAGGTAAACCCGATGTTTTGGGAGGTACCCTTACAATTAAAAATATTCCTGTTTCTGTATTATTTGACACAGGTGCGTCGCGTAGTTTTATTGCTAATAACACAGTGCACAAATTAAAGTTAAAACAGCGAAAGCTCAAAGAATCGGTTGAAGTTCATAACCCGATAGGGGGTCCTAATACTCTCAGTACATGCTGTAGAGTGCCAATCTCTTATTCTTCCTACAAATTTCCCATTAATTTGATCGTTATGGATTTTCCCAAATTCGACGTTATCCTTGGGCTAGAATGGTTAACGAAATACGAAGCCGAAGTGAATTGTGCGGAAAGAATCGTTAAAATTCGAACGAAGCTTGGATATATTACGGTTCCCTGTCATGGTTCGAATCCGAATAGAGAAGAATTTTGGTCAGCATTGGAACTTATCCCCACTTCCATGGAAAAGATTCCGATTGTTAGAAACTTTGCGGATGTGTTTGAAGAAGTTGAAAACCTACCTCCGCAAAGAGAAATAGAATTCCGAATCGATCTAATTCCCAATGCCAGACCAGTGGTGCATCCAATTCGTAGAATGACTCCGAAAGAAAAAGAAGAATTAGGCGATCAAACTCGTCAACTGTTGTGGAAGGGTCTAATCAGACCTAGTTTTTCTAATTGGGGTGCAGCTGTTGTGTTTGTCCCGAAGTCAGACGGTACTCTTAGATTATGTGTTGATTACCGAGACCTCAACAAACAGACGCTTAAAAATAAATATCCATTACCCCGCATTGATGATTTGCTAGACCAATTGAATGGGGCGAAAGTATTTTCCCGAATGGACCTAGCTACAGGTTTTCATCAATTGAGAATAGCAGAAGAGTGTGTTCCTTTGACAGCTTTCAGAGGTCCAGACATATTTTATGAATGGTTAGTAATGTTGTTTGGCCTATGCAACGCTCCAGCATACTTTGTCGATCTAATGAATAGAGTGTTCAGGGGAGTTCTGAATAAATTTGTCCTCGTATTTATCGATGATATTTTAATCTACTCCAAATCAAAACCCGAGCATGAAAAGCACTTAGAACAAGTATTGGAGATTCTAAGGAAGAACGTCTTCAAAGCCAAATTCTCCAAATGTGTCTTCTGGCAAGAAGAAGTTAAATTTCTTGGCCATGTCGTGTCAGAGAAAGGAATTTCTGTTGGCCCAAGCAAAATAATAGCGATTCAAGACTGGAAACAACCCACTACTCCCACAGAAGTTAGAAGTTTTATGGGGTTGGCTAGTTATTATCGAAAGTTCGTTAAGGATTTTTCGAAGATATCCGGTCCGTTAACGAAGCTCACAAAGAAACATGAGAAGTTTAAGTGGACTTCCGACTGTGAAGAAGCTTTCCAGGAATTGAAATCGAAGCTGACCACCGCTCCAGTGTTAACTATTATTGATGGCAATCAGGATTTAACGGTTTGGACAGATGCTTCTATTAGAGGTCTTGGTGCAGTGTTAATGCAGAGAGGCCAAGTAGTCGCTTATGCAAGCCGCCAACTGAAACCGCATGAGAAGAATTATGTAACTCATGATCTTGAGCTGCTAGCTATCGTTTTTGCTTTGAAAATCTGGAGGCATTACTTGTTGGGCGAGAAGTTTATACTGTACACAGATCATCAATCGTTGAAGTATTTATATACCCAGAAAGATCTGAATCTGAGACAACAGCGTTGGCTAGAATTTCTTGCAGCGTATGATCTTGATATCCTGTATACGCCGGGAAAGGCTAACGTTGTAACGGATGCACTTAGTAGAAAAACCGCAATCATTGCCAATCTTATAATTACACCTGGATTGATTGATAGGATATCTGTTCTACAGAAAAGTGACAATTTTGTGAAAGAAATGGTAAAAAGGATTCAAAGGGGCGAAGGCTCCAGTTTCCAAGTAGATAGTGAGGGAGTTCTGAGGCTGAATAGAAGAATATGTGTTCCCGACATTCCGGAGCTTAAAAGAGAGGTGCTGGATGAATGCCATAAATCCAAATTTTGCATCCATCCTGGGGTGAGTAAAATGTACAACGATATCAAACGCACTTTCTGGTGGAAGGCAATGAAAAGAGATATTTCCTTGTATGTTAGCAGATGCCCTACTTGTCAACTGGTCAAGAGTGACCAACAGAAGCTAGCTGGACTGTTGCAACCGTTGGAAGTCCCAGGTTGGAAATGGGAACAGATTTCCATGGATTTCATAGATGGTTTGCCGCGAACCAAGAAAGGTAATGACAACATTTGGGTAATCGTAGATCGCTTCACGAAGACTGGCCATTTTATACCTGTCAGGTCCAATAGAACTGCTCAAAGTCTAGCGCAGATATATTTCAGAGAAATTGTTAAGTTGCATGGAATTCCCATCAGCATAGTCAGTGATAGAGATCCCCTATTTACTAGCAAATTCTGGGAGGCTTTCCAGACAGAATTGGGAACAAAACTGAATATGAGCACCGCTTATCATCCACAAACAGATGGCCAAACTGAGCGGGTGAATAGAATTCTGGAAGATTTATTGCGGGCTTGTATAATCGATTTTGGTGGGTCATGGGAAGATCATTTGCATTTGGCAGAATTCTCATATAACGATAGCTATCAAGCAAGTTTGAGAATGTTGCCATTTGAAGCATTATATGGCAGACCCTGCAGATCTCCAGCATGTTGGGTAGAACCTGGCAACAGACTTGTACTAGGACCCGATATGATTAGGGAAGCATCTGATAAAGTGGACTTCATCAAGAAGCGATTGAAAACCGCCCAAAGCCGACAGAAAAGTTATGCAGACTCTAGAAGGAGAGATTTGACATTTGCTGTTGGTGATCATGTTTATTTAAAGGTTTCTCCGATGAGAGGAGTAATCAGATTTGGCAAGACGGGGAAGTTGGCACCGAGATTTATTGGTCCCTTTCCTATACTTGAGCGAATTGGAACTCTTGCTTATAGGGTTCAATTACCAGATTGGTTGCCTGGAGTGCACAATGTATTTCACGTATCTCAACTTAGGAGACATGTGCATGATCCGGATCTTGTTGTAAAAGAAGCAGCGCAACGGGATGTGGAGATAACTCCAGAATTAGCACTTAGAAGAGAGCCATTAAAGATTGTTGGCAAAGAAGCTAAGAGAACTCAGAAGCAAAAAGGTTCATTTAGTTAAAGTGCAGTGGAGCAGTGATCCTAGAGACTGTACTTGGGAAACTGGAGAAAGCATTAAGCAAGCTTACCCCAAATGCAGAGTGGATATCTCTGACTAACTCCGGTGCAAGGTACCTTTACAATACTTTGCATTTACATTTTATTTCCTACTTTACTGTTGTTTCCTTTTCGAGGACGAAAAGTTTTAAGTAGGGGAGATTGTAATAACCCAGAAAATACGAGCCAATTTAAAATTTTTACATTGGTTATTTCATAGGAATTTGAACAATTGAAATAGAATATTTCAATGAAATAGTGAATTAGAAATAGTGAGTCAGTTTGAAAATTTGAATTCAAACTTTGACTGACTGTGCAGGGTGGAAAATATAACGGATTTTAGCGAAACCAAAAATATTTAAATCTGTTAGTCAATACCTTTCTAACGAATCTGAAAAATCGAAGTTTCATAACGGGAATCAAAAGTTATGGCCGAATGAATTTTCAGAAGGGTCGGTATATAGAATATATAGCCCTGGAAAATTGATATTTTGCATACGACCTCAGAATTCGACGAAACTAGTTTTGTTGGGACCGTAGGGTCAAAACATAGCTAGATTTATTTTTCTGGAATTTTTCGAATCAGTTTATGGCCCTGGAAAATTGAAATGTGCGTTCAGAGTTAAAAATTAAATGTTTTATACTTTAATTTGAAAAATAACTGATTGTAACAGTCGAATTGGCCTACGAAACATATCCCATTGTGTCCGGAATGGGGGTATTTAGCTAGGGGCGACAGTCGTTGGGTTTAAAAAGGAGTTCGTTTGAGAAAACACTATTTAAAAAAAAATTAATATAGTCCTCGGCCAATCATATTTCTCCATTCATAAATAAAAATAAAAAAACAGAAACCCCCCCCTCCGACCCCGACATCGACGACGGAAAGCTTTTCCCCCCTTCCCTGGCGATTTCCGATCGCCACAGCCCGAATTAGCTCCTCCCCCAGTTCAACTTTTTGTAGTTCTCCTTCCCCTCTTCAAATCCATATAAGGAGCTCCCCCTATCGTTGCTTCTACGTCGAGATATCCCCTTCCAAAGTTCCGACCTTTAAACCGCCGCCGATCTGGACCACCGAACGCCACCAAACCGCCGCACGCCTGTAGCCCTCTCGAAGCTCTTCCACGTCCAACTCCCTGATCGTCCCCTCGTGCCCCGGTTCTCGCGAAAACTGTAAACCTAGTTTTGAAGCTTCGTGAAAGTGAGTTTTTCTTTGATCTTTACACTTTGAAAAATCATATCTTTTTGGTGTGTTGACGAAATTCGATGAAACAGGAAACATCGAGACCGCAAGGAAGCTCTCTACCCAATAGAAGAAGCTGCGGATTTTTCTGACATCGTATCGATTTTTAGCGCTCAGAAAACCAAGGTGAGAAATCTAAATTAACGTGAAATTGAATGGAAAATGTCGTGTATAATTTATATAAGCGAAATATAAATTACATACGTTTTGTATACCTCATGTACATGCGTAGTGTAAGCTATATAAGCGAAGTATGAATTTTACATGCATAGAATAATTGATATTTGTGTTGAAATGCTAGTGAAATATAGCAAATATATATTATATATATATATATATATATATATACTCCCCTCGTCCACAAACCATGGACGATATTTATTGTGGTGAATTGGTGTGAAATATTGGGTGAAAAATACGAATAGTTGAATAATTGTTAGTGGTTGATATTGTTTGGTTGTGGTTGAAAAATACCCATTGGTGATTGAAATGAATTGGAAATATTTGTGAAAATAAAAATAAACATGCCGCCTGCGTGCGAATTAGATGCATGAATCCCCATTGTCAAAAACCGCGAGGTTTTAAGGTAGAGCGAGGAGCCGTACTAGGGACGGTGCCGGTTTTAACTACCCTGCCGTTATGCTGCCGAAATTTTGAATAATCTTTGTGTGTTAGAATTATTTTCATATGTTGAAATTATTTTCATGCGTTGAAATCAAATTCATATATTGAAACTATATCCATGTGTGGAAATATTCATGTGTTGAAAAGTGTTGTGTGAAAATTAAATTCATTTGTGAATGAGTGAAGTGGTTAAACAATAAAAATCACATTTTTTATATATATGAAGTATGAAAAATATTCGCCTTATATAAATAATTTCAACCATAAAAATCCCATCTTTCTAATATGAACAACATAAATAAAATGTCCATGTGTGGAAATACTCATTTGTTGAGAAGTGTGTGTAGTGGAAAAGTTCATGTGTTGAATAAAAAGATAGAACAATAAAAATTACATTTTTATTGAAACTATGAAGTGTTGAAACCATCCATTGGTTGAATAAATATTTTGAACGATAAAAATATCATTTTTATCATATTTGTGATATGCTAAAGATATGCGGACGTTGAAGTAAATATTTGTGAAAGAAATATTAATTTTAACATGCATAGGAACTAAATAAAATAGTCATGTGTTGAAATCTATTTTAGTTCGCCAAAATTATCATCTTTGAAATGTGAAGTGTTAAAAATAGCCACTTGTTCAAATAAACGTGCATGAGTTGAAATATACATTAACTAGCTAATGATATGATTTTAGCCTATGCATGCAACATTAGAATGAATGGTGTTTTTAAACCAAAGCAAATCAAATATGAAATTGAATGGAAAATGATAAATGTTAGAAATTGTATATATGTACATGCATATCTATTGAACAGGTTAAAGCAAAAGGGACTAGAGAAGAGAAATAGAATTTTGTGCCCGACAAATAGGTACACATTTACCGCTTTGTTTGGGTGATGATTTTATGAGCCTGTTGGCTAGCCGCTTGGCTTTTTCTTTTTCTTTTTGATATGAGACGCCCGTGTGGCTATTTGGGAATTTTCCCAGACCCTCCCGTACAAAGGAGGTTATGGCGAAATTTTCCAAAATTTAAAGGCGTTAGTGAAATAATTGAAGTGGAAACGATATAGGAATTTTTGAATGAACTATATTTATATAAATATATAAATATAAATAGAATTAAAACGAAACGTGGCCGTGCAGTTCATGTTTTGAAACCGTGATTTCAAACGACTAGTGCGGGAAATCCGACCATTGGATTTTCCCGAAACCTCAACCGTTGGGTTCGCCTTGGAAATATCTTTCCAACGGCACCAACTCTGTGAAGATCCGACGGTTGAATTGTCTGGAATGTTTAATTCAAAACTGAAGAAAAACAGCGCCAGAAATGATTATATATATATATATATAAATATAACTAATTAAATCGAATAACGACGCTGCAGTTCGTAAATTGAAATCGTAACTTCAAATGGTTAGTGTGGAAGATCCGACCATCGGATTTTCCCAAAACTGAAACCGTTGGATTCGTTTTGAAATGACCTTCCTAATGATGTAAAATTTGTGAAGATCCAACGGTTAGATTTTCATATATGTGTAAAACAAAATTAATGAAAAGCAGCGCCAGTGCATCGACACGACCAGAAACGTCGTTTAATTAAATATGGCTGTTTTAAATTAAATAAAAATGGCGATATATCGTTATAAAATACTATAGACGATATAGAATGGAAATAAACCAATTTTGTTGTGTTTGTTTGATATGTGATGGTTGAATGTATTTGACATGAAAATTATAACTAAATAACTGAAATGTGAATGTTGAATAGTCCAACCATGTGATTAATTGATTTGAAAATCTAAATATACGTGGGTTATTTGAGAAGGCCGAGTTTAACTCATTTCAAATAATCGATCGACGTTGAGAAGTCGAAGAGTCGAAGACGACTGAGGACCGACGATCTCCACATTGGATGGATGGGCGCTACTGATGCTCGTGATTGGAGTAGCTACCATGAAGGAATTGAAGTAGTAGCCGTCCAAACATATTGTTGATTGTACGGATATGCGAGGAATTGGTGCCTCCGGTTTCGTTCAGACCCAGAACGGACTTGTAAATGGACTGTGTGTCTGACATTGGATTTTGTTCTGTGTTGATTGATCTCTGTTAAATATATATTTGTTTGGCGGCGGAGAATTTATTCTCTTGCTCAACGCCCTTCTCTGAGACGTACGAGCTCAGAGGTTATGTATTGACAGAAATCAGTCGCATGGAGTGGATTGCCTGTGTGGCACGCCTAAGTGGCATATGATCAAGGCTTCTGTTGCAAAGCAAAGTCTTGTGGTTGATGATCAAAGCATGGTCTGTGTGACGTAGCTTTGTGTATAACGTGAATTCGCGAGCCTCACACCTCGGTATGAGTCAAAAACGGGAGAGTGACTGCAGGGAGAGCACGACGTTTCTTTCTAGCTAAGGTGGTGTCATTGACCTACCAGCCCTGACATTATATATACTTTTCACCTGTGTGGTTGTTGGAATGCAAGGCGCCTCGATATAGGTCTGTAAGGACCGGGAAACGTGTGTTCAGGAATAATTAATCCTCAAAAGTAAGAGAGGACCGGCCCTGAAGATCCAAGGATCATAGTGGGGTCCTGGGACATTTGCTAGAGTGTCTCGAACGGAGAGGAGCTTGCCCCTTGCCTCGACTCATGAAGGAATCCAATTTCCAATACGAAATATGCGGACGTGATTGTATTACTAGTATGGTGACATAGTGGTATGGGTCATTTATGCCGCCTAGGATTGATATTTATGATTGAAATCGCTTTTGAAACATATATACACTAGTAATAATACCAAACACTTTTGTTTTATTCGTATGAAGCATCTATGGCCATTATAAGGTAAAAACTCTATCCTCCGGCTTGCGTTGCATGGTGTGATGGGACCTGAGTCTTATAATGGCTTCATTTTATAAAAAGCATTGCGTTGATTTAATCATTTACTTTATTTCATGCACTAGCACTCATTGGAGTAAATCCGTTCCGCGGAAGTGGCGTGGTCCTTTGATTTGCCTTATTATTGTTGTTAATAAGTTGAGTAGATCTCTCATACCAGTCCCATGACTGACTCGTAGTTTGTTTCACCTTGCAAACTCGGGTGCCCTCATTTTCACACGGGCAGCCTAGTTACAGGTTTCTGACGCACCTTTTGGCTCATGGCGAGGCTTGACTACACCGTGCTGACTTGGATTTTCTCCGCCATTATTGTATCTATATTATGATTCCGCCACTGGCGATGTAGACTGATATTTATTTTGAGTACTCTTTATGTATGATTCCGCCTCTGGCGATGGTGACTGATTATGTATCATTATGCACTAAGTTGTATCCTGTACTGTGCTTCTCTGATGTGATGATATCTATATGATTCCGCTGTCATATGTGTGTAAATTATTCTATTTTCTGTTTATGCTATTATCTGTGATCTGCTAATGATGATTAATGTGTTATATTCCAATGATTATCCTTAACACCGTGTCACGGGGTTTTGGGATCGTCACAAATTCGGTCCGTTTTCATGGTTTAAAAATCCGTGTGATCACCTACGGATTCCATTTTCGATGAAAATTAAAACACTACTATTCTTTGACATTACGGATCCAAAGAAACTGGTCTCATCGAATTCCGAGACCGTATGCATTAATAATGAATTTTTAAAGTTTGAAAATTGACAGTTTACACTGAAAAATCAATTATGACCACATACTGATTCTAAAAATTATAGAAAGATTATTTCTAGCTTTGTTTCGATGATACAGTCCTAACAAAATTAATTTCGTTTAATTTAGGGAACGTTTGAAAATTTTCACTTTTTAAGGCTTATATATTTTATATTAAAAATACAATTTTATATGAATAAATTTCGAATCTCGAAATATATTAGTTCCTATACTAATTCAGAAACATCATTTTTAACTCAATGGAAGTGGTTTCGAGTCCAAATTCATTCGTATGTGAAAAGTTGCCTTTTGGGCCATATATATTATGTATATAAATTCCATAGCGACTATTATGAATTTTAATTTTGTCATAACTTACAATTTATAAACTGAAATCTCAATTTCTAAGATTCGTTAGAAAGATATCGTCAATATGATCCAAGCATTTCTTGTTTCGTCCAATTCCGACTTATAATTAATTTTATATAATTTTCCATAGTGTAAAATCAAATTTTGAAATTACCGCGCCATTTCAGGCTCGTAATATAAATATTATAAATTTATAAATTCAAACTTCAGTTTAATTTTTTTTCAGTCGTTGTTATTTAAAATAAATTACTTTAAATATTCAAAATCTGTTAAATTAGCTAAAATAAATAATTTTAGTTGGTTCAGAATTTGCTGGTTGTTACAATCTCCCCCGCATAAAATCTTTTCGTCCTCGAAAAGGAATGGAGCTGAAAGTTGTTTAGCTAACCTACTCAACTTTCAATTTTAATCAAATTTTCCATTCAATTCAATATTAAATTCGATTTAGTTAAATTTATCATTCTTATATTTTAACTAATAATCAAACATCACAACCAGCAATCAATTAGGTGGTTAACTTTTAAAATATATATAATTTTTATATATAGTCAAAACTCATATATTTTTTTAGTGCAAATCACAGCAATAGACCCTATCTAGTTTTGGTTCTCACACCAGTCAATGGAAATATATAGATATACCACCTTCGAACTTGAACATAAATTCTGATGATATTTCGAACCACCATCAGAATATCTCCGGGCAACTGAGTGTGATTCTATATCTACCCAGTGTATTTGAGACTCCGTATACACGCTAGCTAGGCGTATATGCAAATCTCTATATACTTGATTGTCCAAAATAAAATAATATATTCAAATACGTATAATAAGATTTTAAATTTTCAAACTAAATTTGTTATCATTTTGATTTTCAAAATAACACTCTTTCGACTCATTCTAGGATACTGCTGATCTTGTCTCTAACGAGTCTTTCTTATTGGATATTACTAATCCAATCTCTGATGAATTCTTTTGTTCGGTCCTAATGTGTCTTGTTCTCGAGCTCTATAAACCAAAGCTTTGATACCAAATGTGACGACCCAAACTTCCCCGTAAAGGAAAGCCCGGATTGTTTTGAGAACAACACAAATCAAAACACAAACAGAAGAACAATTTATTGCTTTTTACAACAGTTACATCAGAGTATAAGAATATTCCAGAGTATGAATAATTATCCAATAGAAAATAAAATCAGAGATTTAAATTACAATTAAATAGTAGCAGAAAATAATACAAAATACAACTGAAGGAAATACACGGACACAGAGCTTTCCGAATATCGCTTCAGTTGTAGACTAGGATCCTGCGAACATAATATCTGCAAAACCAATATGTTAAAACAATAAACTATAGGTCAGTCATGGGACTGGTATGAGAACTCAAAACAGTTATTAATTTGTTTTTTTTAAGTTAGGTAAATCAAGGGACCACGCCATACTACACGGAACGGGTTTCCTCCCAAGAATACCAGTGCATAAAATAAACAGCGCAATGCTCTTTAGAAAAATGAAACCATTATAAGACTTAAGTCTCATGCAACGCAAACCGAAGGATAGAGTTTTACCTTATAATGGTCAAAAATGCTTAATACGCGAAATTCATCTTTTTCAATAATACTATAAGTGCATAGTGTAGAAATCAATTTCGAATATAAATGTAACAACCCGAAAATCTGGGCCAGTTTAAAATTTTTATTTTGGCAATTTTAGTGAAGTTTGAATATTTAAAATAGATTATTTTAAATAAAAACGACAGAAATTTATTTTGAATAGAATTCGAACGTATATATTTATATGTGTCGTCGTTAGAATATAAATAATTATATATATAATTATAAATAGAATTGAAAATGGCGCGGTAGTTCGATAATTCGATTTCAAACTTCAATTGAATGTACCGGGTGCAAAACAATCCTGATTTTAGTGAAACCAAAAATAATGGAATCTAATTGGGAATATCTTTCCAACGAATCCGAAAAATCGAAATTTCAAAGAGGGAATCAAAAGATATGTTCAGTTGAAAATTCTGAATAGTCGCTATGGAATTCAGGCCCTTAAAAATGGAAATTTTGCAAACGACCTCGGATTTTGACGAAACCACTTTTGTTGGATCCAGGATGTAAAGTTATTGCTAGATTCCAAATTTCATAATTTTTCAAATCAATATGTGAGCGTGGCAAAGGAAAACGCGTTTGACCAGTTTCAGTTGATTTTAATCAACTGGAAAATGGCCATTTTTCCAACGGTCTCAGAATTCGAAGAAATTAGTTTTGTTAGGACCGTATCGTCAATACGAAGATAGAAAATATTTTTCTGGGATTTACAGAGTTCGTACGTGACCCCGGTAAATTGAAATGCGCGTTCAAATTCAATATATAAAGTATATGTTGATTTTAATGGAAACTGATCGAAACGATAGAATCAGCTTACGATACATATCCCATTGTGCTCGGAATGGTGGTAAAACGCTACAGGCGGTGGGCCTCGTTTAGAGGTCAAATCAAAAAGTACCTTTTTGAAATTTAAAATAAAATAATAAAATTAATATACATATATATATATATAAACCCCCTCCCCTTTATAATATCTCAGCCCCTTTTACTTCTAACCTAAATCGAAAATTTCATAAACCCGCTCAAGCCCAGGCCTCGTTCTCCGCTGCCGCCCTCATCGTGAACACGCCGCGCCGCCAGCTCCCAGGGCGTCGCCCCCACCAAGTCCGACTGCACCCTTCCCCGCTCCATCCTCAGCTCACCCTCCTCGCTTCTCTCTCTCAATTCAAAACCCCCCTCAGCCAAAGGATCGCCGCCAGCCACTCTAGGGCCCGCCACCCCTGCCGACCACCCAGGGCTCAGCGGTGCCTCCCCTCAGCGCCTCCTTGTAAGTTTTCATTTCATTTTAAACTGATTTTGTTTGCTTTTAAAAAAAACTGAATCTTTATATGGTTTTTACCATATGAACAACAACTTAACAATGTGATTTTTATAGTTGAAAAGGCGATTTTTTTTTTATATTATAGAAAGAATAAAAATTCGATTTTTATATGCTAGAGAAAATAAAAATATGATTTTTATCATATGTGAAATATAAAAATATAATTTTTATAAAATAGAAGTTATAAAAATATAATCTTTTATATTGTAGAAGTATAAAAATATAATTTTTATATAGGTAAGATAGTAAAAACATCACCTTTATATATGTAGTGAAATAAAAATTAAATATTTATATTTGAAAAGGCGAAATCTTTATGTAGAGAATAGCGTGTAAAAATAGAATTTTTATCTATATAGTAGCGGTGTAAAAATAGAATTTTTATCTATATAGTAGCGATGTAAAAATAGAATTTTTTATCTATATAGTAGCGATGTAAAAATAGAATTTTTATCTATATAGTAGCAAAGTAAAAATAGAATTTTTATATATTGAATAGCGAAGTAAAAATTCGATTTTTATATATTGAATAGCGAAGTAAAAATTCGATTTTTATATATTGAATAGCGAAGTAAAAATTCGATTTTTACATATTGCATAGCAACGATATAAAAATATGATTTTTATATATGTAGTGTCTACGGGCGACGAAAGTGACAAAAGGCGAGAACAGTGGAGATTTCTTTAAATGAAGGGTCGTGGAGTTGGGATAGCTATCGGTGAGAATTTCTCACTCTTCAATCTCTTTTTCTAGTTATATATATATATACTAGGATGCAGACGGTGTTTAGTAGCACCCGACACCCGTCATCCACAGACCATGGATGGCTTGTTTGTTTAATTGTTGTGTTGTGAATTTGTTTGTGTTGTTGATGTGAAATCGATAATAAAATGTAGATGTGTTGAAATAAATTAATTATCATTAAAAATATAATTTTTAACGTGAATGTGAGTAAATAAATATTTATAAACAAATCGGCCGATTTGTTTATATACACTGATTTGACTGATATTGATTGGGATGATAAATTTTACACATCGCCCAACTGCACAAATAAAATCTATATTTGTTGATTTGAAAACCCCACACGGGAATTGGGATGAAATACGACATTCACTAATCCCAGTAATTAGTTATATGTCGATCGATGGATCGACAGGTTGTTATAAGCGTTAGTTATCTATATTTGATGCTTATACAGTGTAGTGCACTTTGGATGATGGTTGATTATTTATCGTTGCTATTATATACATTTGTCGTATGTAATCCATATAATTAACTTTATATGGTAATTGATTGGGCCTCATTCCAATCGGGAAAATAAAGAATATTATAAAATAAAGGTTCATTTGTTGACAGTACTCACCCGTTGAGATTAGTCATGTGTTGAACGAAATATTTTAACAATAAAATTTACATCTTTATCTTTATAAAATAAACGTTCATGTGGTGACAGTACTCATTTGTTGAGATTAGTCATGTGTTGAATGAAATATTTTAACAATAAAATTTACATCTTTATCATATATAAAATTAGAAATTAACTGGAAAATAGATAAGATGAGTGGTCTCCTGGATGTTGATCTGATGTTGGTTTCGGCCTTCGGGGTTAATATTTAGGGAATCGTTCTCTTACTAATTTACGGTTGGAGTCTGATTTAAATCAAACGATAGATACCATAATTTTTATAAAATATATTAAATAACAAAAATAGTCACACGTGGACAGTACTCATTCGTTGAGATTAGTCATGTGTTGACAAAAATATAGATTCATGTATTGAATAGGATAAACATTCATTTGTTGAATAGAATAACGGAATTATTGAAATATATAAAGCCATGTTGATTAGAGATGCGCTATTTTGACGCGAACGATATTTATATCGATTATATTCGTTTTTCGAATTGAATTGAATATATAATGAATTCAAATTGAATTGAATATATAACGAATTCAAATTGAATTGAATATAAAACGAATTCGAATTGAATTGAAAACGGATTGAAATAGAATAAAAGTCGATTTGAAATGAATTCAAATTGAATTGAAATTTGAATTGAATTGAATTTAAAACGAATTTATAAGGGAAGATTCAATTTTGATTTGAATTTGAAATGGAAGTAGAAATTGTTTTTAAAACGAATTTAAAACTATTTATAAAGTTTGTTTTAAATAGAAATCGACGAAATATATATATTATATATATAATGTAATGGCCTGAATAGAACGCGTCGCGCCACGGCAGTTCGTAAATTTCGACCATTGACTTCGAACGGACATTACGGGAGATCCGACCGTCGGATTCTCCTAAAACGGGAACCGTTGGGTTCGTATCGAAAAGAGCTTTCTAACGAATATTAGAAATTTGAAATCTAACGGTTGGATTCGGAGGTACGTCCAAATCAAATTTGGAAAAGGTTGCTGTAAGTGCAGTTCGATGGTCGTTGATGGAAATCGACTGTACGGGCCTTGATAAAATTATTAAAAATATCAATAATTTTTGTAAAATCATAAGAAATGATTTGGGAAAAATTGGGATGTAAAACTCCATATTTGAAAAGATAAAAATGGATTTTTATTGAAATGAACTAGTTTTGAACTAAATTTAAAACCCAATTATTTTTAAATAATTAAATTAGATTTAAAAAGGGGTTTTAAATAATCGGAATTTCTATTAAATTTGATTGGAATTGAATTAGAATTGATTTGTTGGTTTATCGTGAACGGTGTTTTAAATAACACTAGTTCTTTAACCCGATAATAAATAGAATGTGATTTGGGTTTATCGTGAACTGTGTTTTAAATGACATTAGTTCTTTAACCCAGTAAAAGGGGGTTTTAATGAATCTGCAATTAGATCGAAATGTGAATTGATAATTTAAATTATCAAAATTGGCAAATGAGCGAGAATGGAGTATCACTAGTTTTGCTCCAAGCGATAGTTAAATCTTTAATTAGATTTGAACGTGAAATGGTAATTAAATTTACCGATAACACCGTGGTGTTAGATATGGAGTATTACCAGTTTTGCTTCATGGGATGAATAGGTTGGGATTGGGAAATAAAATAAATAATTACCTCGGTGCGATTCGTTAATCTCGACTAGTTTGGAAAACCATATTTTGGTTTGATATGACATCCAATAGAAGATTAAAGAATGAATTTGAAAGAATTTATCTTTGATAAAATTAATGGGAACCTTTCCCTAAGAATTGAAATTTAGAAACTAGCTGTAGGTTAGTTAAGAAGAATGGTTTCCTGGGTATTGATCTAATGTTGGTTTCGGCCTTCGGGGTTAATATTTGGGGAATTGCTCTCTTACTGATTTACGGTTAGTGACTAATGAATTGGAATGAGGCGTATGTTGTGTTTGTGTAACATTTGTTTTTAATATACGCGGGTTGTTCGGAAAGGCCGGGTTTATACCCATTTTGAATAACCGATTCGACGATAAGTCGAAGATGATGACGGTGGTCGAAGACCGGAAGTCTTCACATCGTTTGGATAATTACTGACGATCCTGATTGGGCTGTACACCCAAGAGGATGGAAATAGTTGGTGGTCGTCCGGACGTACTTGGAGATCGATGGATATGCGAGGAAAGTGCCTCCGGTTTCGTTCAGACCCAGAACGAACTTGTAAATGGATTGTGTGTCTGACATTGGATTTTATTCTGTGTTGATTGATTTCTGTTAAATATATATCTGTTTGGCAGCGGAGAATTAATTCTCTTGCTTAACGCCCTTCTCTGAGATGTACGAGCTTAGAGGTTATATATCGATAGATATCAATCGCATGGCATGAATTGCCTATGTGGCACGCTGAGTTGCATGGATCAAGGCTTCTGTTGAAACGCAAAGTCTTGTGGTTGATGATTAAAGCACGTCCTACGTGGAAGCTTTGTGTATAACGTGAATTCGCAAGCCTCACACCTCGGTATGAGTTAAAAACGGGATAAGGACTGCAGGGAGAGTACGACGTTTCTTTCTAGCTTTGGTGGTGTCAGTGACTTACCAGCCCTGACATTTATATACTTTTCACCTTGGTGGTTGTTGGATGAGGCGCCTCGATTTTAGGTCTGTAAGGACCGGGAAACGTGTGTTCAGGAATAACTAATCCTCAAACGTAAGAGAGGACCGGCCCTGAAGATTCAAGGATTGCCCAGAGTGTGTAGTCCTGAGACATTTGCTAGAGTGTCTCGAAAGCGGAGAGGAGCTTGCCCCCTTGCCTCGACTCATGACGGAAATCCAATTTCCAATACGAGTATTTCAGTTTTATTTGTAGAGCCTAGTATGGCGACATGATAGATGGTACCCATGCCTCCTAGGATTGATATTTATGATTGAAATTTTTTTGACACTATACACTTATTATAGTATCAAATGATTTGTTTTAAACGTACCAAGCATGTTTGGCTATTATAAGGGAAAACCCTATCCTCCGGCTTGCGTTGCATTGTGTGATGGGACCTGGGTCTTATAATAGCTTCATTTTTCGAAAAAGCATTGCGTTGTCTTCTCTATGCACTGGTATTCTTGGGAGGAAACCCGTTCCGTGTTATACGGCGTGGTCCCTTGAATTACTCTCTTTTAAAGTAAAGTTTTAAATAACTGTTTTAGTTCTCACACCAGTCACATGACTGACCTGGAAGTTTATTGTTTTAACCTAAACTCTGGGTGCCCCTATTTTCGACACGGGCAGCTAGTAGTTTTGGTTTTGCAGATTTATATTCACAGGATCCTGGTTTACAGCTGGAATGATATCCGGAAAGCTCTGCATCCGTATATCACCTTCAGTTGTGCTTTGTATTTTTTTCCGCTGCTATGTAATTTATTGTAATCTCTAATATTTATCAAATGTAATTTATTCAATTATACTCTGTATATTCTTGTATCTGATGGAGTTGTTAAATAGACAATGAAATGTTCTTCTGTTTGTATTCTGATTTGTCCTGTTCTCAAACGATCAGGGGTTTCGAATGACCTAGATCGGTTTAACGACTGATTCGGATAGAGCGAAATTCCTTGCCGTCGCATTTGGTATCAGAGCTTTGGTTTACAGAGCTCGAGAACAAGACACATTAGAACCATACGAAAGAATTCATCAGATATTGGATTAGTAATATCCAATTAGAATTACTCGTTAGAGATAGGATCAGTAGTATCCTAGAACGGGTGTGAAGAGTATATTTTTCAAATGAAAACAATTTTGTTTTGAAATTTAAATCCTTTTATACGTATTTGAATAATTTATTTACATTGATTTGGACAATCGAGTATATAAAGATTTTGCATATACGCGTCATGAACGTATATTCGAAGTTTTAATATATTAGATAGATATAGAGTCACACTCTAGTCGCCCGAACATGGTCCTAATGATGAAGTATACCATCACCAGTATTTATTTTCGAGTGACGAAGGTGTGATATCTATATATTTCCATTAGACTGGTGTGAGAACCAAAACCAGTATAGCTAGAATACTTTGTTGTGATTTGGCATCAAAAACATGATTTTTGTATATGTATCAAAATTATGAATTTGAAAATCTAATTCACTAATTGATTGATGTTTGTGTTGGTTGTTTATTCGTTTGATAATTTTGAACCATTTAGCCTAATTGAACCAAATATTGAATTGTATTGAAAATTGGTCGCATTTGCTTGCATATACATGTACTTACATTGAACGGGTCATAGCAAGGAGGCTAGAGCAGAGAATAAAATTTGTTTACCCGACAAATAGGTACATGTTTACTATATAATTTACTGTTTTGTTTGGGTGATGATGATTTTATGAGCCTATTGGCTAGCCGCTTGGCTTTTTCTTTTTCTTTTTGAGATCTGAAGGCCTATATGGCAATTTCGGGATTTTCCCGTGGCTCCCGGTGCAGGGGAGGTTATGGCGAAATTTTTCGAAAATTAAGGGTGTTAGCCAAATTTTTGAAGAATTTGAAAATTCTCAGAAACTGAAAAGTTGGAGAATGGAAGCCAGATCGAACGTAGATTTGATTGATCAAACCACTTTCGACTTTGTTCCTTTCCGGGGACGAAAAGTTTTAAGTGGGGGAGATTGTAACAACCCGAAAATCTGGGCCAGTTTAAATTTTTTATTTTGGCAATTTTAGCGAAGTTTGAATATTTAAAATAGATTATTTTAAATAAAAACGACAGAAATTTATTTTGAATAGAATTCAAACGTATATATTTATAAGCGTCGTCGCTAGAATATAAATAATTATATATATAATTATAAATAGAATTGAAAATGGCGCGGTAGTTCGATAATTCGATTTCAAACTTCAATTGAATGTACCGGGTGCAAAACAATCCGGATTTTAGTGAAACCAAAAATAATGGAATCTAATAGGGAATATCTTTCCAACGAATCCGAAAAATCGAAATTTCATAGCGGGAATCAAAAGATATGTCCAGTTGAAAATTCTGAATAGTCGCTATGGAATTCAGGCCCTTAAAAATGGAAATTTTGCAAACGACCTCGGATTTCGACGAAACCACTTTTGTTAGATCCGGGATGTAAAGTTATTGCTAGATTCCAAATTTCATAATTTTCGAATCAATATGTGAGCGTGGCAAAGGAAAACACGTTTGACCAGTTTCAGTAGATTTTAATCAACTGGAAAATGACCATATTTCCAACGGTCTCAGAATTTGAAGAAATTAGTTTTGTTAGGACCGTATCGTCAATACGAAGATAGAAAGTATTTTTCTGGGATTTATAGAGTTCGTACGTGACCCCGGTAAATTGAAATGCACGTTCAAATTCAATATATAGAATATATGTTGATTTTAACGGAAACTGATCGAAACGATCGAATCAGCTTACGATACATATCCCATTGTGTTGGAATGGGGGTAAAATGCTACAGACGACAGGCGGTGGGCCTCGTTTAAAGGTCCAATGAAAAAGTACCTTTTTGAAATTTAAAATAAAATAATAAAATTAATATATATATATATATATATATATATATATATAACCCCTCCCCTTTATAATATCTCAGCCCCTTTTACTTCTAACCTAAATCGAAAATTTCATAAACCCGCTCAAGCCCAGGCCTCGTTCTCCGCCGCCGCCCTCATCGTGAACACGCCGCGCCGCCAGCTCCAGGGGCGTCGCCCCCACCAAGTCCGACCACACCCTTCCCCGCTCCTTCCTCAATTCACCCTCCTCGCTTCTCTCTCTCAATTCAAAACCCCCCTCAGCCAAAGGATCGCCGCCAGCCACGCTAGGGCCCGCCACCCCTGCCGACCACCCAGGGCTCAGCGGCGCCTCCCCTCAGCGCCTCCCTGTAAGTTTTCATTTCATTTTAAACTGATTTTGTTTGCTTTTAAAAAAATGAATCTTTATATGGTTTTTACCATATGAACAACAACTTAACAATGTGATTTTTATAGTTGAAAAGGCGATATTTTTTTATATTATAGAAAGAATAAAAATTCGATTTTTATATGCTAGAGAAAATAAAAATATGATTTTTGTCATATGTGAAATATAAAAATATAATTTTTATAAAATTGAAGTTATAAAAATATAATCTTTTATATTGTAGAAGTATAAAAATATAATTTTTATATAGGTAAGATAGTAAAATATCACCTTTATATATGTAGTGAAATAAAAATTAAATCTTTATATTTGAAAAGGCGAAATCTTTAAGTAGAGAATAGCGTGTAAAAATAGAATTTTTATCTATATAGTAGCGGTGTAAAAATAGAATTTTTATCTATATAGTAGCGATGTAAAAATAGAATTTTTTATCTATATTGTAGCGATGTAAAAATAGAATTTTTATCTATATAGTAGCAAAGTAAAAATAGAATTTTTATATATTGAATAGCGAAGTAAAAATTCAATTTTTATATATTGAATAGCGAAGTAAAAATTCGATTTTTATATATTGAATAGCGAAGTAAAAATTCGATTTTTATATATTGCATAGCAACAATATAAAAATATGATTTTTATATATGTAGTGACTACGGGCGACGAAAGTGACAAAAGGCGAGAACAGTGGAGATTTCTTTAAATGAAGTGTCATGGAGTTGGGATAGCTATCGGTGAGAATTTCTCACTCTTCAATCTCTTTTTCTAGTTATATATATACTAGGATGCAGACGGTGTTTAGTAGCACCCGACACCCGTCATCCACAAATCATGGATGGCTTGTTTGTTTAATTGTTGTGTTGTGAATTTGTTTGTGTTGTTGATGTGAAATCGATAATAAAATGTAGATGTGTTGAAATAAATTAATTATCGTTAAAAATATAATTTTTAACGTGAAGTGAGTAAATAAATATTTATAAACAAATCGGCCGATTTGTTTATATACACTGATTTGACTGATATTGATTGGGATGATAAATTTTACACATCGCCCAACTGCATAAATAAAATCTGTGTTTGTTGATTTGAAAACCCCACACGGGTATTGGGATGAAATACGACATTCACTAATCCCAGTAATTAGTTATATGTTGATCGATGGATCGACAGGCTGTTATAAGCGTTAGATATCTATATTTGATGCTTATACAGTGTAGTGCACTTTGGATGATGGTTGATTATTTATCGTTGCTATTATATACATTTGTCGTATGTAATCCATGTAATTAACTTTATATGGTAATTGATTGGGCCTCATTCCAATCGGGAAAATAAAGAATATTATAAAATAAAGGTTCATGTGTTGACAGTACTCACCCGTTGAGATTAGTCATGTGTTGAACGAAATATTTTAACAATAAAATTTACATCTTTATCTTTATAAAATAAAGGTTCATGTGTTGACAGTACTCATTCGTTGAGATTAGTCATGTGTTGAACGAAATATTTTAATAATAAAATTTACATCTTTATCATATATAAAATTAGAAATTAACTGGAAAATAGATAAGATGAGTGGTCTCCTGGATGTTGATCTGATGTTGGTTTCGGCCTTTGGGGTTAATATTTAGGGAATCGTTCTCTTACTAATTTACGGTTGGAGTCTGATTTAAATCAAACGATAGATACCATAATTTTTATAAAATATATTAAATAACAAAAATAGTCACACGTGGACAGTACTCATTCGTTGAGATTAGTCATGTGTTGACAAAAATATAGATTCATGTATTGAATAGGATAAACATTCATTTGTTGAATAGAATAACGGAATTATTGAAATATATAAAGCCGTGTTGATTAGAGATGCGCTATTTTGACGCGAACGATATTTATATCGATTATATTCGTTTTTCGAATTGAATTGAATATATAAAGAATTCAAATTGAATTGAATATATAACGAATTCAAATTGAATTGAATAAAAAACGAATTTGAATTGAATTGAAAACGAATTGAAATAGAATAAAAATCGATTTGAAATGAATTCAAATTGAATTGAAATTTGAATTGAATTGAATTTAAAACGAATTTATAAGGGAAGATTCAATTTTGATTTGAATTTGAAATGGAAGTAGAAATTGTTTTTAAAACGAATTTAAAACTATTTATAAAGTTTGTTTTAAATAGAATTCGATGAAATATATATTATATATATTATATATATAATATAATGGCCTGAATAGAACGCGCCGCGCCATGGCAGTTCGTAAATTTCGACCATTGACTTCGAACGGACATTAGGGAGATCCGACCATCGGATTCTCCTAAAACCGGAACCGTTGTGTTCGTATCGAAAAGAGCTTTCTAACGAATATTAGAAATTTGAAATCTAACGGTTGGATTTGGAGGTACGTCCAAATCAAATTTGGAAAAGGTCGCTGTAAGTGCAGTTCGATAGCCGTTGATGGAAATCGACTGTACGGACCTTGATAAAATTAATAAAAATATCAATAATTTGTGTAAAATCATAAGAAATGATCTGGGGAAAATTGGGATGTAAAACTCCATATTTGAAAAGATAAAAATGGATTTTTATCGAAATGAACTAGTTTTGAACTAAATTTAAAACCCAATTATTTTTAAATAAATAATTTAGATTTAAAAAGGGGTTTTAAATAATCAGAATTTCTAATATATTTGATTGGACTTGAATTAGAATTGATTTGTGGGTTTATCGTGAACGGTGTTTTAAATAACACTAGTTCTTTAACCCGATAATAAATAGAATGTGATTTGGGTTTATCGTGAACTGTGTTTTAAATGACATTAGTTCTTTAACCCAGTAAAAGGGAGTTTTAATGAATCTGCAATTAGATCGAAATGTGAATTGATAATTTAAATTATCAAAATTGGCAAATGAGCGAGAATGGAGTATCACCAGTTTTGCTCCAAGTGATAGTTAAATCTTTAATTAGATTTGAACGTGAAATGGTAATTAAATTTACCGATAACACCGTGGTGTTAGATATGGAGTATTACCAGTTTTGCTTTATAGGATGAATAGGTTGGGATTGGGAAATAAAATAAATAATTACCTCGGTGCGATTCGCTAATCTCGACTAGTTTGGAAAACCATATTTTGGTTTGATATGACATCCAATAGAAGATTAAAGAATAAATTTGAAAGAATTTATCTTTGATAAAATTAATGGGAACCTTTCCCTAAGAATTGAAATTTAGAAACTAGCTGTAGGTTAGTTAAGAAGAATGGTTTCCTGGGTATTGATCTGATGTTGGTTTCGGCCTGGGGTTAATATTTGGGGAATTGCTCTCTTACTGATTTACGGATAGTGACTAATGAATTGGAATGAGGCGTATGTTGTGTTTGTGTAACATTTGTTTTTAATATACGCGGGTTGTTCGGAAAGGCCGGGTTTATACCCATTTTGAATAACCGATTCGACGATAAGTCGAAGATGATGACGGTGGTCGAAGACCGGAAGTCTTCACATCGTTTGGATAATTACTGACGATCCTGATTGGGCTGTACACCCAAGAGGATGGAAATAGTTGGTGGTCGTCCAGACGTACTTGGAGATCGATGGATATGCAAGGAAAGTGCCTCCGGTTTCGTTCAGACCCAGAACGAACTTGTAAATGGATTGTGTGTCTGACATTGAATTTTATTCTGTGTTGATTGATTTCTGTTAAATATATATCTGTTTGGCGGCGGAGAATTTATTCTCTTGCTTAACGCCCTTCTCTGAGACGTACGAGCTTAGAGGTTATATATCGATAGATATCAATCGCATGGCATGAATTGCCTGTGTGGCACGCTGAGTTGCATGGATCAAGGCTTCTGTTGAAAAGCAAAGTCTTGTGGTTGATGATCAAAGCACGGCCTACGTGGCAGCTTTGTGTATAACGTGAATTCGCGAGCCTCACACCTCGGTATGAGTTAAAAACGGGATAAGTACTGCAGGGAGAGCACGACGTTTCTTTCTAGCTTTGGTGGTGTTAGTGACTTACCAGCCCTGACATTTATATACTTTTCACCTTGGTGGTTGTTGGATGAGGCGCCTCGATTTTAGGTCTGTAAGGACCGGGAAACGTGTGTTCAAGAATAACTAATCCTCAAACGTAAGAGAGGACGGGCCTTGAAGATCCAAGGATTTCCCAGAGTGTGTAGTCCTGAGAAATTTGCTAGAGTGTCTCGAAAGCGGAGAGGAGCTTGCCCCTTGCCTCGACTCATGACGGAAATCCAATTTCCAATACGAGTATTTCGGTTTTATTTGTAGAGCCTAGTATGGCGACATGATAGATGGTACCCATGCCGCCTAAGATTGATATTGAAATTGTTTTGACACTATACACTTATTATAGTATCAGATGATTTGTTTTAAACGTACCATGCATGTTTGGCTATTATAAGGGAAAACCCTATCCTCCGGCTTGTGTTGCATTGTGTGATGGGACCTGGGTCTTATAATAGCTTCATTTTTCGAAAAAGCATTGCGTTGTCTTCTCTATGCACTGGTATTCTTGGGAGGAAACTCGTTCCGTGTTATACGGCGTGGTCCCTTGAATTACTCTCTTTTAAAGTAAAGTTTTAAATAACTGTTTTAGTTCTCACACCAGTCACATGACTGACCTGGAAGTTTATTGTTTTAACCTAAACTCTGAGTGCCCCTATTTTCGACACGGGCAGCTAGTAGTTTTGGTTTTGCAGATTTATATTCACAGGATCCTGGTTTATAGCTGGAATGATATCCGGAAAGCTCTGTATCCGTATATCACCTTCAGTTGTGCTTTGTATTTTTTTCCGCTGCTATGTAATTTATTATAATCTCTGATATTTATCAAATGTAATTTATTCAATTGTACTCTGTATATTCTTGTATCTGATGGAATTATTAAACAGACAATGAAATGTTCTTCTGTTTGTGTTCTGATTTGTCCTGTTCTCAAACGATCAGGGGTTTAGAACGACCTAGATCGGTTTAACGACTGATTCGGATCGAGCGAAATTCCTTGCCGTCACAATAAATGTATCAATCCTGATGGCATAATATATCATGTAAGCAACATAATATATTTTGTCACCATATAGATATACAACTAAAACCGTAAAGCTCGTATTGGAAAATTGGTTTTCCATCATGATGGCTGCAAGTTCGAAAGATCTATCGTGAATGTATCTCCACGGCTTATGTCTTAGCAAGAGAAAACACTGTAATACATATAATAAAAGTGATCAAGTAACTCGTTTCAATGCAACAGACTCAAACTGCAAGCAGCGACCTATTTAACCATTTAGAAACATGAAAAATTATTTACAATAAAATTAATTTTTTTATTGTCATAAAGAACATTGTTATTGTAAATTATATAAAGAGCATTGTTATTGAAAATTATATAAAGAACACCGTTATTGTAAATTATATAAAGAACATTGTTATTGTTATTGTAAATTATAAAAGGAAATTTTCATTGTAAGTATTATGAAAGAATATTTTTGTTGTAAAAGAACATTTTTGGTGTAAAGGGACATTTTTTTGTTATAAAAATTACATTTGTAGTGAAGTTTGTTTTCAATAAAAAGATTGAACAATAAAATTTACATTTGTAGCGAAGTTTGTTTTCAATAAAAAGATTGAACAGTAAAAATTACATTTGTAGTGAAGTTTGTTTTCAATAAAAAGATTGAGCAGTAAAAATTACATTTGTAGTGAAGTTTGTTTTCAATAAAAAGATTGAGCAATAAAAATTACATTTGTAGTGAAGTTTATTTTCAATAAAAAGATTGAACAATAAAAATTACATTTGTAGCGAAGTTTGTTTCCAATAAAAAGATGAACAATAAAAATTACATTTGTAGTGAAGTTTGTTTCCAACAAAAAGATTGAACAATAAAAATTACATTTGTAGTGAAGTTTGTTTTCAATAAAAAAGATTGAACAATAAAAATTACATTTGTAGTGAAGTTTGTTTTCAATAAAAAGATTGAACAATAAAATTACATTTGTATTGAAGATTGTTTTTAATAAAAGATTAAACATTAAAGATTACATCTTTATTGTTAGTTGGTTTCATTTAAAAACCCACTTTAAAATAAAAGACTTGACAATGAAAATTATGTTTTCAATGTATGTTTGTTACGTAAAAAAAAGAAGCCGAGTTAAGTAGCACCTGCCATTTTAACCCGAACGGGTTTATCGATCGATTTATTCATTTTATAATGAATATAGAAAAGAAGTGGTTTTAAAATCTGATGTTTTGAAAATATTATATTAATATGATAAAACAATAGAATATTCATTTTTTATTTGAAATTGAAAATGAAGTTGGAATCGCTTTGAAATGAAATTTTAAACAATTTATAAATACGTCTAAAATGAAATCGACAAAAAATATAATATATATATATATATATATATATATATATATATATATATATATAATGGCCTGTATAGAACGCGCCGCGCAGCGACCGTTCGCGAATTTCTACCATTAACTTCAAACAGACGTAACGGGAGATCCGACCATCGGATTCTCCTAAAACCAGAACCGTTGGGTTCGTATCGAAAAGAGCTTTCCAATGAATATAAGAGATTTGAAATCTAACGGTTAGATTTGTAGATATGTCAAATCAATTTCGGAAAAGGTCGCTATGGATGCAGTTCGGTGGCCGTTGTTGGAAACCGACTGTACGGGCGATGATAGAATTATTAAAAATATGGAAAAATTAACTAAAATCCTAATAAATGGTTTGGAAATATTTTTGATGAAAAACTCCAATTTTATAAAGATAAAAATATATTTTTATCGAAATGAACTAGTTATTAACTAGAATAATAATTTAATTATTTCTAGAAATAAATAAATGGGATTTGAAAATGGTTTTAAAATAACCAGCATTTTCCAAAGAAAATATTGGAATAGATTCAGAATGGAAATCAGCCTTGGAATATTTCGATATTGCATTCCGTGATCATACGAATATTGTTATGGGAATTTGGAAGATATATATATATATATATATCATTATTCCCAATATGATATTTGTTGGTTTCAGAAGTTGATGTTGAATATAAGTCGATATAATTTCTGTTCAGAACCTTATATTCAATATGAATTGGATTTTTGGGTTTACCGTGAATGGTGTTTTAATTAACACTTGTTCTTCAACCCAATTAACAGTGAAGAAATAATTTGGAATTTATAAATCTTTTATTAAGATTTAATGGGAATTTTCCAAAAATAAAGTTTTCCAATATAATATATTAAATTTGAATTGAATGGAATTCAATTTGGTAATAATCGAGATGAGCTCCTGTGAGTGAAGACCGGTACTATATATGGAATTCAAAAGGCTTTGCCGTTATCCCATTTATATTACTAGTCTGATACGGGAATTTATATCAATTATTTACTGTTATGATTTCTATGTAGATTCCATTTTAATGGAAGAAGATTTGGGTTTACCGTGAACTGTGTTTTAAAAGACATTAGTTCTTTAACCCAGTTATTTATTTCTTAAAATTGGAATAATCATTAAGTAGTGATTTTTGAGATTAAAACTGAACTATAGTTTTAATGAATCTTTAATTAGATAAAAATGTCAATATTTTATTAAAAGAATATTCTGAATTGGAATCAGGCGTTGGATGTGTTTTTATTTCACTTGTTTATAAAGTACGCCAATTATTCGAAAAGACCGAGTTTAACTCATTTTGAATAATTGATATGACAACTAACAGTCGAACAGATTGAAGACGGAGCAAGACCGACGATCTTCACATCGAATGGATGAGTTGCTACTGATGCCCATGATTGGAGTAGCTACCTTGAAGGGGCTACAATGGTAGCCGTCTGGACGTACTTGTTGATTGTTCGAATATGCGAGGGCCTCTCTTCCGTATTGGACATACGGGACACGGAATAAGGTGCCTCCAGTTTCGTTCAGACCCAGAACGGGTAAACGGATGGTATGTATGACGTTGTATTCCTTTATGCTGTATTCGTTGATCTCTGCTATATATATATATATATATATATATATATATATATATATATATCCTTTGGTGGCGGAGAATTTATTCTCTTTCTTAACACCCTTCTCTGAGACGTATGTGCTCAGAGGTTATATATATTGGCAGAAATCAATGGTATGGTATGGATTGACAATGTGGCATGCTAAGATGCATGGATCAAGGATTTTGTTGAAAAGCAGAGCCTTGTGGATGATGATCAAAGCACAACTTTAATTAGCATAGCTTTGTGTACAACGTTACTTCGCGAGCCTCACTCCCCGGTATGATGGTGAACGATTTGTTTGATTAGTTTTTGAAAAGCAAACATATAATTACACTGAAAGAATTACAATGTATAGATTGATTTGTTCGATTAGTAGGTTTGACTAATATACTTTATATATGTATTTGGTCGGCCGAGTTGTGTTGGGTGTGGTCGCTCCATACTTGGAGATTGGGATAGGTCATTTCAACCGACCGAATCCCATGAGGATAGAACATACTGATGCTCATCCAAAATACGTAGTATATGTATTACTGTGATTTCTCTTACCAAGACGTAAGTCATGGAGATACATTCGCGATAGATCTTTCGAATCTGCAGCCATCATGATGGAAACCCTATTTTCCAATACGAGCTTTACGATTTTAGTTGTATACCTATATGGTGACATAATATATTATGTCGCTTACATGATATATTGCGCCATCTAGGATTGATACATTTATATTCAAAATTGATTTCTACAATATGCACTTATAGTATTATTGAAAAAGATGAATTTCGCGTATTAAGCATTTTTTTACCATTATAAGATAAAACTCTATCCTTCGGCTTGCGTTGCATTGGACTTGAGTCTTATAATGGTTTCATTTTTCTAAAGAGCATTGCGCTGTTTATTTTATGCACTGGTATTCTTGGGAGGAAAACCGTTCCGTGTAATACGACATGGTCTCTTGATTTACCTAACTTTAAAAAAACCAAATTAATAACTGTTTTGAGTTCTCATACCAGTCCCATGACTGACCTAGAGTTTATTGTTTTAACCTAAACTCTGGGTGCCCATAATTTCCACACGGGCAGCTAGTAGTTTTGGTTTTGTAGATATTATGTTCGCAGGATCCTGGTCTACAGCTGAAGCAATATTCGGAAAACTCTGTGTTCGTGTATTTCTTTCAGTTGTATTTTGTATCATTTTCAACTGCTATTTAACTGTAATTTAAATCGCTGATATTATTTTCTGTTGTATAATTATTCATACTCTAGAATATTCTTGTACTCTGATGTAATTGTTGTAAAAAGCAATAAAATGTTCTTCTGTTTGTGTTCTGATTTGTGTTGTTCTCAAAACAATCCGAGCTTTCCTTTACGGGGAAGTTTGGGTCGTCACATTTTTGGTATCAGAGTCAATACCTAGCCGGAATTGTGGCTCCTGTATGGTCCACATCACCTGGGTGAGGTGTTTGTGAGCCAATGGGGACATTGGGCTCTATAGGAGGTGAGAATGTAACACCCCTAAGTCCCACATCGTGGAAGCCTGTGTGAAGTGGGTACCTATATAGTAGAGCCCATCTCTTACTAATGCCGAGGCCTTTTGAGGAACAAAACCCCACACTTATACGGTGGCTAAGATGGGGACAATATCTTGCGTGAACGGAGGTGCGGGTTGTTACAGGGGGACAGCGATGAAGGGTATAATGCCCTCATCAAAAATCAAACATAAGAGCTTGTCAAACCACCTGTAAACAAAATTTTGATTGGATGCAATTAGACTTACAGAGTTAAGAGAAACCCAAAGATCAACTAATAGATTCAAAGCAAGATTGGTTGCTAAAGGGTACACCCAACAATATGGTTTTGACTACAATGAGACTTTTCTCCAGTAGTCAAACCAGCAACTATTAGACTATTTTTTACCATTTCATTGAATAATCATTAGAAAATCACACATTTGGATGCATTTCTACATGGAGTTTTACAGAAGGAGATTTACATGCTATAGAGGGCTATGCTCAAAATGTAGACCATGCGTGGAATTAAACAAAGCAATATTGACCTAAAGTAAGCTCCTAAAGTTAGTTTGAAAGGCTAAAATCGGCACTGACTTCAATAGGCTACCACTACTTAAAATTTGATCTCTTTGTTCATTAAAACTAATAACTGCTCTATTATATACATTCTAATTTATATTGATGATTTGATTGTGATAGGTAATAATGATGTAGAAATACGAAAGATGACACAATGCATGAACAAAGAGTTCTCAATTAAAGATTTGGGTGAAGTCGCATACTTCTTGGGGATAGAAGTGATAAGAAAATTAATTTCAGAACTGCTTCGATGTCAAAGAAAGTATGTAATAGAGTTGCTAATAAAAATTAAATGAATGAAGTAAAGCCTCAACTAACCTTAATGATACCAAATCAACACTATTTCAAAAACAGGGGAGAAGCCATAAATAATATTAAATAATGTAGAAGTGTTGTGGGTGCACTACTATATGCAACCATAACCTAACTTGGCATTGCTTTCATTGTTAAAAAAGTTTCACAATTTTGTATAGAAACTCAGGGACGAACATCGGAGGAGAGTTAAAAGAATACTAGGGTACTTGAAGGGAACAATAAATTGTGGATTTTTTCTAAAGGAGGGAAGGATCTAAATATCAGTTGGTACAATGACTCTGACTGGGTTGCAGATCCAGATAACAAAAATTCTGTCACTGGATACTACATCTACATTGGTAATATTTAATCTCATAGAGTTCAAAGAAGCAATCTACAATATCTAAATCAAGTGCTGAAGCCGAATACAGAAGCATTGCAAGTGATACAGCAAAGATTATATAGTTACAATTGATACTAAATGACCTAAATCTACCAACTACGTCAAAGGAAATAACTGGGTATGATAATAAAATCTCAATATATATGTCTGTCACTCCTATTCAATATGCTCAAACAAAACATACTGAAATTGACATCTACTTTTTACGAGAGCAAGTAAAAAAGGAAAACTGCAAGTCACTATATACCTTCTTACCATCAAAAGGATTATACTTTTACTAAAGCCCTTTCAGCAACAAATTATATCATATTGCAAGATGAATTAAAGATCCAGAGACAAGAGAGACCTGAATCACCTACAACAACTCATCGTAATGTAACGTTCCGTGAAATAAACATAAATTAGAAATAAGTTAATCTAATTTAAAATAAATAATAAGCTAATGAGCTAAAAATGAAAATTTTTATAATTAGTAATTGGGCCACAAAAGTATTATAAATGTGTTCGTGGCGGGATTCTAATATGTTTTTCTATTTTATTTACTGAAAACGGACCCCGTATGTGAAAGATATTAATAAACAAGTTGTGCGTAAATATTAGCGCAAAAGATTTGGATTTCAAATAAATAAATAAATATACAAATCTGGAATATATTAACTTAGATAAGCATGAAAAGGGTATTCCAATTGAATTCTAATTTGTGTGTATATATTTATATATAAGAGAGGACAAGAGTAATCAATATAAGGTAACCAATCAATCAAATATATTCCGAATTAATAAAAGGAAACGTACAAGAGAATAAATCTCCATGGCTCAACCCCAAAAAGGGGTTGGCCGCCCTTGTAGAAGAGGGTTCGACCGGCAATGGGGTCGACCGCTCTCTTACATGAGTGATCAACCGCCCTCCGATAGGGTGCCCAGTAAAGGATGTTTTTAAAGGATTACTTGTTTACATTTTCAAACAAACAGACTGCTTAGATTTAATCTATTGAACCTAACGGTCTGTATACATGATGTAAACTATAAATATGACACCCCGCCTCTTAAAAATAAATAATAAAATAAAATTCTTAAAATTTTTAGAACTTGGTCGCGGAACTAGCATCATTGCGTACGTGGTCATTATTTGATCAATTTGAACTTATGGTTTGGTGAAATCGGATTTAAAACGAAGAAGATATCATTAAATAAATTTTCGTAACAAACATGAAAAAGAAGATACAAGGAAAAATAAATAAGAGTAATAACTACCAATGTTTTACTATTGTGAAAAAAGCTAAGTTAGGTGAGTTGGTAGAGCATGCACTTCCCAAGTTGGGGGTCAGGAGTTCTGTGACACCCCACGTCCGTTAATGTCACTCTTTATCAGAATGCGTTAAGTTTTGTGAAACATTATAGGTAGATAGATACAAAATTACACAAGACAAATATAAAATAGCAGCAGAAATAGAATACTTTATTTTCCAAAAGAAAACACTGTGGTCCAAAGACCCAGTTATAACATAAGTCAGAGATATTGAAAACCAATTACATCAAATTAAAGTATCTGCCTTATAACAAAATCATCATAGTACATAAATATAAATCCACTGTCCCCAAAAATAGCCATAATAAGGTAGACAGTTAGTCAAAGCGATACATCTTAATCAAAGCAAAGCAAATATGTGATGACCGCCCACAACCCCTGCACTAAACAAGAGGAATAATGGGCTGAAAGGTATGACAGGTAGCTATGGACGATCATCAAGGTATGATAACACAAACGGTACCTATCATAAAACTCACAACACAAGGATAAAATTTAATAAAACATATACAACAGGCAGAAATGGTGAAGCATCATATAACAACTTTTGAAAACTTTCACAACATCGTGAAAGGTTATCCATACATCATAGTAATACCAAAATCTGTACATGAAGCCTCACTACAACACTCAGAGAGCAACTCAAACAACAGAAATAGAAATACTAGATAGTAAGTAAGATAATGCGCTATCCTCCTGCCCGCCTCCGAATTGCAACATCGTCCTCACTAAGCTATCGCCTGTCACATGCCACCTAGTCTGCCCATCGACAACCGGATGAACAGCCCAAGGTAATAAGAGGGAAACATAAAACCTTGAGTCAAACAACAGTCTTAGTGAGCGATAAAACAACTAACAAACATCATCAATAAAGCATATGAGAATGGATAAATAAACAAACTAATCTACCCACAACACTAGAGAAAAACTCAACCTTGTCTTCCCCATAACGGACAGTGATAGTCTTTATAATAACATTTCAACCATACATCCATGGAAACCAGAATACCCATTCGATCATGGCAAAGCACTCATGACATCCAAATTATATATCTTACGTAAACCATCCAAATCGAACTCAACATCCCTCAAGCACAAGCCCCAAAGGCCTATATCAATATTAGGCAAGCACCCAAGGAACATCTCCTTCGATGTTGGACAATCTACATGAGACGGTTCAAATAAGGAAACTAATCAATCATGGCAAACTCTGGCTATCACCGCCAATCCTGCTTCGAAACCATCATTATTCGTATGATGGCTAACCTTGTCATATGTCAAGGGCTAATGGTAACCTTAATTCTAGCATAAAATCCATATGCCTTTCAAAGATACGTATTTATGTCCAAGCTTGACAACTAGGCCTTTCAACGATACCCAGGGTACTCGACCAGCAACCTTCCAGTCTTTTGGGTGCCCTTATTGTACTCCTTCTTTAAGCCTGTTAGAAGTTATGACAATGATAATCTCACGGCCTTCGTATCTCTAGTCATATAACCCGATGACTTTTCATAGCTCAAGAAACCATTATCCACCAACTCCCGACCTTTGAGTTGCCCCATCATTCGTTATTCTGCACCGATCAATGAACACATACAACACTCCGAATATTCCCACTTGAATTCACTTCGAAGTTACAACATCACTGAGCCAAATTACACCATTGCGCTATGGCTAAGGTTCGGGGGGTTGCCTCCGAATTTTTTTCAGGCCTTTCCATTTAAATCTGGGTCATGCCCGAAAAATATTTTTTTTCCTTCAGAAATGACCCTGTGCACGTCATGCACGACCGACCAGCTTCAGGCCTGACCAACCCGTCCCTGCTCGACCAACCCTGTCATCATCCGGTCGACCTTCACCCGACCGACCGAGCAACCTGGTCGATCCGCCCCTGCTCGGCCGACCCCATATCTCTGGAGTCACGACCGACCCCTTGGTGACCGACCTCCCTTGTTTTCATGCCCGACCTGAACAACCGACCCCTCGTCCAATGTATCAACGACCACCCCACTTTTGGCCGACCGACCCTACCCATGCACGACTACCCATGCACTATCGAGCCAAGTGTGCACGACCGACCCCATTTTGTACTACACCGTACTACACTTGTACTACACACTCAACCCGTGGCCTGTACAACCCCAATAAAAGTCTAAATTTCACCAAAATTTCGCCAAACGACAAGATCGACCGAATCTTCTCAACCAATTCATCCAATACAATCATAAGATTGTTATGAAACCGCTAACAACACGAATATGGTGATTGTCATCAAAATTATATAAACTTCACCAAAATCATGATAAATGAACATAATTATGGATCTAACTTGCATAAACATATGAAATAGCATAAAAATTACTAGTTTTAAGTTGCTAAATTAGATCTTATGGCGATTCATATGAAAATAGACTTACCATGGTGTATATCTAAGGGAACGACATGAAAATGATGAAATTAAGATCATAGAACTCATATACTTGCTTGAATCCGTGTGAGAGATGCATATCACTTACCAATTCTCCAAATCAAAGCAAAAACGGTGAAATTAGATTTTGGATAGCGAAGAACTTGATCCAAATCCTTCGATTCGATGAACTCTCACTTCAAACGATGTAAATTTAGCTTCAAATGGTGTAGATCTTAGATTCCCTTCCTTAGATGTCGATTTTAATGGTGGGAAGGTGTTAGATGAAGGAGGAACACAGGTCCACCAAATGAGAGAATGGAGAAAGTAAACTATTCTCCATACCTATCAACCCCTATTTATAGCTTTCCACTAGCCCATTAATGGGCTTCTACAAATCAGCCCATTAAGGCTCCCAAAACCCGAACATCCAACTGTTAAACCTTAAAACAGCGGTTCCTCCCAAACCGCTGAGCTAAATTTGTAATGTGACCACTCTACGGAAAGAGAAACATCATTTCCTTTCCAACAGCACAGGTCTCAACACCTGATTCGACCTGACTCAAAAGTTATGCCTTGTACAAAACTGATAGGGGAAAAATGGTCACAAACAAAATTGGTAAAAATTATGGACATGTCTCACATCCCCATAAGCAACATATTAAAATATAAGAATGATTCAACCCTCAGGGAATAAAATAAAATATTTTATGATCCTTCGATACATAAAATGCGGGTCACTACAAAATCCAACTCCAAGTAGAAACATAAGAGAATGTCTTAATCAAGCCTATGTATTCCCACCTTGAGAACCTGGGGGGAAGAAGAGAGAGAAAAGGAAACAAAATGGGTCAGACACAAAGTCTGGTGAGTCCAGACTTTTAGTATATAAAGAGATAAAAGTAACGAGACAGTAAATAAACTGGATGAGAGATAATAGAAGTATATAACAGGTATAAACAGGATGAATTATGTTTCTCAAGTACTTTCTTTGCACCAATACTAGTATATCGCATTAAGTGTTTTTCAACTACTTAACATAAATAGAATGATCCCAAACATAGCATAAATGGTAGACTTAGGTGTACTTCTAGCAACGCGTTTTACCCCAAACAGAATAACAGGTATCTAAACAGAATATAACGGGTAATACCTCCAAATAGAAATAACAGGTACCTAAACATAACTAGATGCACCCGAATCACTGTTTCAAATCTCGCAAATATCGCCCGAGATCTCCTTCGAGATCTCGTTTTGGGCTCCTTCCGAAACGAAACAACAAATATCACTCTAGTTATATCACCCGAGATATTGCAATATCACTCTAAATCTTCTTTCGAATATATCACCCTAGATACTGCAATATCGAGCGATGAGACGAAATACTGGAATATCGTCCGAGATCTTAGTTTTTTTGGTTAAAATTTAAATTTGTGCCTGAACTAGAACTATAATTTGAGAAAATCGAATCTAGCCATATCAATCATTTGTTATTTTACATTTTGCATGTTAAATGACTATATTGTATGTTCATATATGTTTTACAATGCTTATGATTTTCATATACGTCTTTTTACATACATGTTACTTATGAAATTATGTATTTTATTATCTATTTATGCTGAATTTTTTAATGTTTTGGATCCTTTTAATGTTTCCAGTCTAACAATATTCCTGTTTTAAGCATATTACGATTTAGAGTATGAATGATCTTTCGCAAAATAAATAATAATAAAGTTATTTTGCATTTTAAGTTTAAATTACTATGTTTTTGATAGCATTCATAAAAATCATTTTGTTAAAATATCATTTTTAACATATCATGTACCTCGAGATTGTTCCGATATGAACTTTCAGACCCAAGATGAAAATCCGAGATGAACTCACGAGTTAGACTCATCTCGTCCGAGATCTCTCCCGATACGAGACAGAGTCTATAAAATCCCCGAGACGAAACATGACCGATATCCAAGATTTAAAACTTTGACCCAAATTACTACCCCCATGACCGGCTCCCTACCACGTAAATAACCTGTGTCGGCCCTACAGTAGGGTGTATTACGTCCTAAAGCGGAAACCACTAGAAGGACACATACCTATTTATAGGTGTTATGGCGTTTTATTTTCCCGGACAGACCGGACCCATGCATGCACATGACTCCATTGGAACGCACCATCAGAACACCCCATCCCAAATGAACCTCTTATAATTAGTCCTAGTAAGCGTGCCCTGACCTCTACCTAGTGCAGGGTCCTTCTTTAATACCATAATGCGTTGCGGGCGAATATGGGTCCCACACAACAAATGACACAAGCACCCCTAAACTTGAGTCCCCAATCAACAAAGGTTTATATAGGTTAAATTTTACATGGGTTAATAGTGTCCCTACAACCCTACCAAATTTACATGTTTTCTTAACCCTCCCAACAGATCAAACAGAAACATAGGTGACGTACAGTTTCATCTACATGTTCCGTTAATCTTTATATTAAGTCTACATGTTTCCCTATTCATACACCCAATATTTCAGTTATATTGCATATTATAAGTTATGCCCAAAACTTTAGTCATATTCATAATACAGGTTATTCCCCCAAATTACCATTCCCAATTAAACCCAATTTCGTTCGTACGCGTATTTCTGCGTTATCGTCCTAGGCTCGTAGGTAGCCTGGCTATAAAAATTAAAAGAGAATAAAGGAGGAAGAAGAACAGAAATAGGCATAAATAACAGAGATAGACATAGAAATAGGCATATAGAAATAATTGAACAAAATAGGAGTATGGCAAGTTTCATGTCAATTTAGCAGATCTATTTAACCATTAATCAACATCTTAACAGGCATAAGTCTTAGATCTGGTTTATTAACGTGTTAAGATTACATATTAAGTATTTATATCTAAAAGAAACATGAACTCATAATGACTGGATCTAAAGAACTGAGAAAAGAGTGTTGATGTTGTAGCAGAGATTCTTGTATACGTATAAGCTGTTGTTGAATAGAAATAGGCTAGTTCAATCCAAGCTGAGGCAGCATCTCCTTGTCTCCATTGTTTAAGGTGAATAAAAAATAGAAATGTTGTCCTATTTATAGCCTATCGCCAACGAATCTCGTCCAGAAACGCGTCCAGGTTCATAATATGAATCGGCCCCTGATCTGGATGGGGTCGACCTTGGGGTTGACACCCCCTTGTGTGGGTTGACCCTAGGATCGACACCCATGGGGCATGGGTCGAACCCCAGCGGGTCGATCTCCCGCGTAGTTTTACACTCTTCGATCTTGATTTATTTTGAATTCTATACTGGTTTTTTTATATATATTTTTCATATATGTATACGAACTTCAAAGCTTAATAACTTATTCACACGATGTTCGTTTTACGCAAACTCGGAGTCTATCTTAAACAGAATTCAAAGAGGAACACAATCGTACAGTCTGTTTCCCTTAATTCCTAATATTTAATTAAGTATTCTTTAGTTTATTGATATCGTTAGGGACTGCGGAATGGATCGTTCGGGATAATCAAACACTAGAGGGGTGAATAGTGTTTATAGGAATTTAAACAAAACTTAAAACTAAATAGAATTACGGAATGAATCAAACAACACAAACACAATCACAGACACAGATTCAAACATAAATGCAAAATAAACAGAAATAAAAATGCTAGAAAAGGAAATAACACGCCGGATTTTATACTAGTTTGTGTCACTCCTACATCCAGTCCCGCACAACGTTGGATTGTGTAGAGTTTTATTACTATTTCCAATAGTCAAATACACCCTCCTTGATTTCACGGCTCAACAAGGAGACACCGACTCCTATTCCATGATTTCACGGCTCAACAAGGACAAACCGACTCCTATTCCTTGATTTCACGACTACAAGGATACACTGATTCCTCTTTAACTTACAAACAAGTTTTAATCAACACAAGCAATTACGAAACAACCCTATAACTCTTCAATAGAACTTGATTCAGAGAGTAGAGAGTGTAGAGAGAAGAAGTTTGATCAAAATAGAATTGAATTCGGCAGAGTATTAGTGTAGGAATCATAAAAATGATTAAGAATAATAGTGGAGTGAAAGAAGATGAAGTTAGGGAAGAAGATGTGTTAAAAAATTCGGTTTTAACCTCTTTTCATAGAGTATGAAGGGTTGCAGCGCATCTGAAGCATTTCAAATAAGAAAAGACACTTCCTTTCAAAATTAGAAAAAATAGCAGTTATATGTCAACATACACTTCTTGCTATGTCGACATACTCATGTGTATTTTTGATTTTGAATCATTTTCAAGTGTTTTGATATAAAACTAATTCTATAAATTCTTGAGTAAAATTCCAGAGTTGTAAATTAATATTATATGATAGAAAATCATATGAAAACATACTTTTAAACTATATAACTATATTTATAAAATTATAAGGTTTTAAATTATATAAAGTATAAATATAAAGTATATAAAAAAATTAAGTTTTGAAAACAAAGAAGAATAAAAATAGAAACAAATAGAAAAACAAAATAGAGAGGATTGAGGACAGAATTGAAAATAAGAATTTGAAAATTAGAATTTGAATTTTGAACCTGGAGTGCTATTTAGAGTCTTACAAAATCTAGACTCTATAACTATATTAATCTTGAACTCGTGAAATCTTAATTGCTCATGAGTCTTGAAATTTCTCTGATCTTTGAATCTCTATCATCTTTATAACTGTACAGTCTTCAGTAATATTTCCGTATATAATTTCTGCACACACACACACATACATATATATATATGTATATTCTATACAAAAAGTGTTAGTATATATTTTATAATCAAAGATAATTGAAATAAGGTTGTTGTCATCAAAACTCCATTATCTAACAATCTCCCCCTTTTTGATGATGACAAACTTAGTTTATAAAATATCATACCTGTTTGATGATGTTCCTTCTATACTCCCCATATCTGTAAGAATCCTAAAAACTGTGTCTATATTTTATAATTTCTCCCCCTTTGGCATTGTCAACAAGAAACCCTAAAGATACTCCCCCTTAATTATATAACTCTAGAACCAAAGTAATATTTCTAAAAATACTCCCCCTTAATTTATTAACTAATTCTAAGTAGAACACTGCCCTTAATCTATAATAATACCTAACATTATGATGAATAAATACAAACCAATTCAAGTATTATTTACATATGTTTGTCTGATATATATATATAAATTAAACCAAACTAAATCACACCATATGTCATAATATATACAAGTTTCAAACAATATAATCTAAATCACACCACATCTTATGTTTTTAGAATAATTAAACAAATCAATCAAATAGTACCAAACAACTAAACGTTTCTTGGAACTTCAACCCATTCATCTTGTCCAGTAATTGGATTCTTCTAGATATCTTTCCATTCTTCTTCAATGTTATGTGATGTTTAGTTGTTTTCATTTCTGAAATGAGAAGAAATGTCCCAACGAATTACATCAAAATGTTTTTCTTGATGTTTAACCATCCTCATTCGGATTAACTCTAGTTTGCGTTGATTACGTAGCACTATAGAGAGAGTTTTCTTGAAAGAATTCAAAGAATCATCAAGATTCTCACTAATATTATCAATAGGATTTGCCATAGAATTTGATTAGAAATGATTAAGGAAGAAGAAGTAATGGAATAATGAAGTTTTCTGGAAGAACTGGACTTAAATAGGGCGTGGAATTTGTTAGATTTTGAATGGACATGAGTAGTTATTTTAATTTTAAAATTTGAATATTTTGAAAATATGTCTGTTATATGTCGACATGCATATTTTGTCATGTCGACGTACTATAGTATGTTTATTGAAAATTTTGAATACTTTTGGACTCTTGTAATATTATAATATGTTTTATGGTTTTTTTAGAAACATAAATATGATTTAATCAGAAATTAACTCTGTTCATTACTTTATAGAAAGTAAAAACATCCAACTAAACATGACACACTTTAAATACGAAATTCGAAAGCAAATACAAGGAAACATATAAAGATAGATTAAACTAGATAGCCTAGTTTTCGGATGATCATGAGAAAGATGAAATTCCAAGCTTTCTTCCTATCTTGACCATGAATTTGGATATTTTAGAAAGCTTCTTGTTAAGCTTCTTTTAATTTTTGATGATTTTCACTTGATTTTTGAACAATCGTGTAACAACCCGGAAATGCGAGCCAGTTTAAAAATTTTATTTCGGCGAATTTAGCGAAGTTTGAACATTTAAAATGAAGTATTTTAAATAATATCAATGAGAAATTTATTTTGAATAGGCATAGAACGTGTATAGTTATATAGATCGTCGTTATAATATAAATATTTATTTTAAATTATAAAAGGAATTGGAAATGGCGCGGTAGTTCGATAATTCGATTTCAAATTTCAATTGAATGTACCGGGTGCAAAATAAACCGGATTTTAGTGAAACCAAAAATAATGGAATCTAATTGAGGATATCTTTTCAACGAATCCGAAAAATTGAAATTTCATAGCGGGAATCAAAAGATATGGCCAGTTGAAAATTCTGAATAGTCGTTATGGAATTCAGGCCCTTAAAAATAGTCATTTTGCAAACAACCTCGGATTTCGACGAAGCCACTTTTGTTGGATCCGGGATGTAAGGTTATTGCTAGGTTTCAAATTTCATAATTTTCCGATTCAATATGTGAGCGTGGCAAAGGAAAACGCGTTTGACCAGTTTCAGTTGATTTTAATCGACTGGAAAATGGCCATTTTTCTAACGGTCTCAGAATTCAATGAAATTAGTTTTGTTAGGACCGTATCGTCAATACGAAGCTAGAAAATATTTTTCGAGAATTTTTCTAGTTAGTATATGACTCCGGTAAATTGAAATGCGTGTTCAAATTCAACATATAGAGTTATATGTTGATTTTGACGAAAACTAATCGAAACAGTCGAATCAGCTTACGATACATATCCCATTGTGTTCGGAATGGGGGTAATTAGCTATGGACGACAGGCGGTGGGTCCCATTTCGAGTTGGAAAATAAAAGTACCTTTTTGGAATTAAATTAATTAAATAAAAAAACCTTTCTCCCTACAAGCCCAGTCAAACCAGCCCTTATCCCCACCATTCCTATTCAGATCGAAACTAATAAAAAAACGAACGAAGCCTCGATGTCGCGCCTCCCTCAAATCGTTCGACGCAACCACCGGAGCGCCTCCCCCGACGTCGACGATCTCCAGCACCTCGGCCATGCACTCCCTTGCGCCTTTCTTCCTCCTTCATCCTCAAACCCCCCTTCGTTCAAACCCTCAAAAGACCATCGCCCAACCCTAGAACAGCCTCCACCGAAGCCCTACGCCTCACGCCGCCACCACAGCCCGCTCCGACCCCCCCTGCAACTTCTGACGCAGCGAAACGACCCCTCCCCTCTCCCAACATCAACTGTAAGTATTTATTTAAGTTTATTTTAAAAATAATTAGTTTAAAATAGTTAAAAGTAGAATTTTTACTTCGTTAAAAACATGATTTTTATATAAGTAGGGAGTAAAAATATGATTTTTATTCATGTGGAGTAATAAAGATATAATCTTTATTAGGAGAAGAGCAATATAAAAATATAATTTTTATAACGAAGTGAAGATAAAAATTTGATTTTTATATATATGAGGTGAAAATAAAAATTCGATTTTTATATATGTAGCGAAACAAGAATATGATTTTTAGTGAAGTAAAAATACGATTTTTATATTATATAGATAGTAAAGATTGAAATCTTTATATTTGAAAAGATTGAAATCTTTATATTTGAAAAGGAGGAATCTTTATATTTGAAAGGCGAAATCTTTATATTTGAAAAGGCGAAATCTTTATATTTGAAAAGGCGAAATCTTTATATTTGAAAAGGCGAAATCTTTATATAGAGAGTAGTGTGATAAAAATATAATCTTTATTATATGAACATCGTTGTAAAAATAGAATTTTTATGTATATAGTAGCAATGTAAAAATAGAATTTTTATCATATATGTAGCAAAGTAAAAATACGATTTTGATCATTAGAATGATTAAGGAAAAATATGATTTTTAAATTGAAAGTTAACAAATAAAAATGTGATTTTTATTTTAAATACAGGAATATAAAAATGTGATTTTTATATATGTAGTGGCTACGGACAACGAAAGTGACAAAGGACGAAAATGTGAAGATTTCTACATAAGAAGAGTCGTGGCGTTTGGTTTAGCTTTCAGTGAGAACTTCTCACTCTAAATTTCTTTTCTAGTTATAAATATATACTAGGATGCAGACGGTGCTTAGTAGCACCCGACACCCGTCGTCCACAGACCATGGACGGCTTGTATGCTTGTTTGATGTGTTGTAAAATTTATTTGTGATGTTGATGTGAAATCGATAATAAAATGTAGATGGTTGAAATAAATTAATTATCGTTAAAAATATAATTTTTAATGTGAAAGTGAATAAATAAATATTTATAAACAAATCGGCCGATTTGTTTATATACACTGATTTGACTAATATTGATTGGGATGATAAATTTTACACATCGCCCAACTGCACAAATAATATTTAGTGTTAGTTGATTTGAAACCCCACACGGGTGTTGGGATGATATTTGGCGTACACTAATCCCAATTATTTAATTGTATGTCAATCGATTGGTCGACAGGCTGTGTAAGCGTTAATTATTTATATTTGATGCTTATGCAGTTGTGTGGTGCACTTTGGATGATGATTGATTGTTTATCGTTGCTATTATATACATGTGTTGTATGGAATCCATATAATTAACATTATATGGTAATTGATTGGGCCTCATTCCAATTGGGAAAATAAAGAATATTAGAATATAAAAATAGCCAGGTGTTGACAGTACTCATGTGTTGAGATTAGTCATGTGTTGAATAGAAATATAGATTCATGTGTTGAATAGGATAAATATTCATTTGTTGAATAGAATAACGAATTTATTGAAATATATAAAGCCGTGTTTATTAGAGTTGCACTATTTTGACGTGAACGATATTTATATCGATTATATTCATTTTTAAAATGAATATAGAAATGGTAGTGATTTCAAAATATAACGTTTTGAAAATATTATCATTTATATAGTAATGATATGAAATATTCAATTTTTATTTGAAATTGAATATAGAGGTGAAATGGTTTTGAAAACGAATTTAGAACGATTTATAAAATACGTTTTAAAAGGAAATCGATGAATTATAATATATATATATATATATATATATTATATATAATGGCCTGAATAGAACGCGCCGCGCCGCGGCAGTTCGTGAATTTCGACCATTGACTTCGAATTGACGTTACGGGAGATCCAACCGTCGGATTCTCCTAAAACCAGAACCGTTGGGTTCGTATCGAAAAGAGATTTCCAATGAATATTCAAAATTTGAAATCTAACGGCTGTATTTGGAATTATATCCAAATCAAATTTGGAAAAGGTCGCTATAAGTGCAGTTCGATGGCCATTGATGGAAATCGACTGTACGGATCTTGATAAAATTATTAAAAATATTAATAATTTTTGTAAAATCATATTATGTGAATTGGAAAGAACTGGGATGAAAAATTCCACATTTGAAATGATAAAAATAGATTTTTATTGAAATGAACTAGTTTTGAACTAGAATTAAAATCAATTTATTTTTGAAATAAATAAATTGAATTTGAATTGGTATTGAAAATAACCAGAATTTCCAATATATATAAAGTGGAAGTGGATTTGAATCAAAATTGTATTTGGAATATTTCGATGTTGGATTCCGTGATTATATAGATATTGTTATGGGAATTTGAAAGATATATTTATATCGTTATTTCCACTACGGTATTTGTTAGTTTCAGAATTTGATATTGAATATAAGCCAGTATATTCTCTATTCAGAGCCTTGTATTTAATATCAAATGTGATTTGGGTTTTTCGTGAATCGTGTTTTAGGTGACATTGGTTCTTTAACCCAGTTAAAGACAGGATATTGATTTTTGAGAAGATTAAAACTAAGTGGAGTTTTAATGAATCTTTAATTAGATTGAAACGTGAACTGATAATTTAAATTATCAAATTTGGAAAGTGATCGAGAATGGAGTACACCAGTTTTTCTCCAAAGCGATAGTTAAATCTTTAATTAGATTTGAACGTGAAATGGTACTTAATTTTACCGATAACATCATGGTGTTAGATATGGAGTATTACCAGTTTTGCCCCATGGGATGAATAGGTTAGGATTGGGAAATAAAATAAATAATTACTTCGGTGTGATTCGCTAATCCCGACTAGTTTGGAAAACCATAATACGGTTTGAAATGATTTCCAAAGGAAGAATAAAGAATAAATTTAGAAGAATTTATCTTTGATAAGATTAATGGGAACCTTTCCTTAATGATGTGAATTTGTGAATAAAAGAATATTTTGAATTGGAATGAGGCGTATGTTGTGTTTGTGTAACACGTGTTTATTATATACGCGGGTTATTCGAAAAGACAGGGTTTATACCCATTTTGAATAACCGATTCGACGATAAGTCGAAGATGAAGACGGTGGTTGAAGACCGGAAGTCTTCACATCGTTTGGGTGATTGCTTATGATCTCGATTGGGCTGTACACCCAAGATGAGAGAAACAGTTGGTGATCGTCCAGACGTACCTGGAGATCGATGGATATGTGAGGAAAGTGCCTCCGGTTTTGTTTAGACCCAGAACGAACTTGTAAATGGACTGTGTGACTGACATTGGATTTTATTCTGTGTTGATTGATCTCTATTAAATATACATCTGTTTCGCGGTGGAGAATTTATTCTCTTGCTTAACGCCCTTCTCTGAGAAGTACGAGCTCAGAGGCTGTATATCGATGGACATCAGTCGCATGGAGTGAATTGCCAGTGTGGTACGCGTAAGTGGCAATTGATCAAGGCTTCTATTGCAAAGCAAAGTCTTGTGGTTGATGATCAAAGCATGGCCTGTGTGGCGTAGCTTTGTGTATAGCGTGGATTCACGAGCCTCACACCCCGATATGAGTCAAAAACGGGATACGGACCGTTGGGAGAACACGACGTTTATTTCTAGCTATGGGTGATGTCAGTAGCCTACCAGCCCTGACATTTATATACTTTTTACCTGTGTGGAAGTTGGAATGCGAGGCGCCTCGGATATAGGTCTGTTAGGACTGGGAAACGTGTGTTCAGGAATTGCCAATCCTCAAAAGTAAGAGAGGACCGGCCCAACCGATTCCAAGGATCATAGTGGGGTCCTGAGACATTTGCTAGAGTGTCTCGAATGGAGAGGAGCTTGCCCCTTGCCTCGACTCATGACAGAAATCCAATTTCAAATACATGATATTTCGGTTTTATTTGTAGAACCTAGTATGGCGACATAGTGGTATGGGTCATTAATGCCGTCTATGATTGATATTTATGATTGAAATTGTTTTTAACATTATACATTTATTATAGTATCAAATATTGTGTTTTTAACGTATCATGCATGCTTTGGATATTATATGGTAAAAACCCTATCCTCCGGCTTGCGTTGCATTTCGTGATGGGACCTGGGTCTTATAATAGCTTCATTTTTCTTTATTTAGCATTGCGCTGTTTGTTTTATGCACTGGTATTCTTGGGAGGAAACCCGTTTCGTGTTATACGGCGTGGTCCCTTGATTTACCTAACTTTGAAAATAAAGATTAATAACTGTTTTAATTCTCACACCAGTCACATGACTGACCTGGAGTTTATTGTTTTAACCTAAACTCTGGGTGCCCCTATTTTCCACACGGGCAGCTAGTAGTTTTGGTTTTGCAGATTTATGCTCACAGGATCCTGGTTTACAGCTGGAATGATATCCGGAAAGCTCTGTATCTGTATATCACCTTCAGTTGTGCTTTGTATTATTTTCCGCTGCTATGTAATTTATTGTAATCTCTAATGTTTATCGAATGTAATTTATTCATTTATACTCTGTATATTCTTTTGTCTGATGGAATTGTTGTAATAACAATGAAATGTTCTTCTGTCTGCGTTCCGATGTGTGTTGTTCTCAAGGCAATCCGGGCTTTCCTTACCGGGGAAGTTCGGGTCTCTACAGAGTGGTATCGGAGCTTTGGTTTACAGAGCTCGAGAACAAGACACATTAGAACCATACGAAAGAATTCATCAGATATTGGATTAGTAATATCCAATTAGTATGACTCATTAGAGATAGGATCAGTAGTATCCTAGAACGAGTGTGAAGAGTATATTTTTCAAATGAAAACAAATTTGTTTTGAAATTTAGATCATTTTATACGTATTTGAATATTTATTTATATTGATATTGGACAATCGAGTATATAGATATTTTGTATATACGTGTCATGAATGTATATTCGAAGTTTTAATTTACTAGATAGATATAGAATCACATTCTAGACACCCGGGGATAATTCTGATGATGTGGCCACATCATCAGTATTTATATTCGTGTTTCGAAGGTGTGATTTCTATATACTTCCATTAGACTGGTGTGAGAACCAAAACTTACATAGATTTATTTGTTGTGATTTGGCATCAAAACATGATTTTTGCATATATATCAAAATTATGAATTTGAAACGTTAATTACTAATTGATTGATGTTTGTGTTATTTGTTTATTTGTTTAATAATTTTGAACCATTTAGCCTAATTAAATCAAATATTGAATTGTATTGAAAATTGGTCGCATATGCATGCATATACATGTACTTACATTGAACAGGTCATAGCAAAGAGGCTAGAGCAGAAGAATAAAATTTGTTTGCCCGACAAATAGGTACATGTTTACCATAATTTACTGTTTTGTTTGGGTGATGATGATTTTATGAGCCGATTGGCTAGCCACTTGGCCTTTTCTTTTTGAGATCAGAGGGCCTATATGGCAATTTTGGGATTTTCCCGGTGCTCCCGGTGCAGGGGAGATTATGGCGAAGTTTTTCGGAAATTTAGGGTGTTAGCCAAATTTTTGAAAAATTTGAAAAGTTTTTAGAAACTGAAAAGTTGAAGAACTTAAGCCATAACGAAAATAATGGAAGTTGAGTTGATTAGTTGAACAACTTTCGGCTTCGTTCCTTTTCAGAGACGAAAAGTTTTAAGTGGGGGAGAATGTAACAACCCGGAAATGCGAGCCAGTTTAAAATTTTTATTTCGGCGAATTTAGCGAAGTTTGAACATTTAAAATGAAGTATTTTAAATAATATCGACGAGAAATTTATTTTGAATAGGCATAGAATGTGTGTAGTTATATAGATCATCGTTATAATTTAAATATTTATTTTAAATTATAAAAGGAATTGGAAATGGCACGGTAGTTCGATAATTCGATTTCAAATTTCAATTGAATATACCGGGTGCAAACTAAACCGGATTTTAGTGAAACCAAAAATAATGGAATCTAATTGAGGATATCTTTCCAACTAATCCGAAAAATTGAAATTTCATAGCGGGAATCAAAAGATATGGCCAGTTGAAAATTCTGAATAGTCGCTATGGAATTCAGGCCCTTAAAAATAGCCATTTTGCAAACGACCTCGGATTTCGACGAAACCACTTTTGTTGGATCCGGGATGTAAGGTTATTGCTAGGTTTCAAATTTCATAATTTTCCGATTCAATATGTGAGCGTGGCAAAGGAAAACGCGTAGTTTCAGTTGATTTTAATCGACTGGAAAATGGCCATTTTTCTAACGGTCTCAGAATTCAATGAAATTAGTTTTGTTAGGACCGTATCGTCAATACGAAGCTAGAAAATATTTTTCGAGAATTTTTCTAGTTAGTATGTGACCCCGGTAAATTGAAATGCGCGTTCAAATTCAATATATAGAGTTATATGTTGATTTTGACGAAAACTAAACGAAACAGTCGAATCAGCTTACGATACATATCCCATTGTGTTCGGAATGGGGGTAATTAGCTATGGAAGACAGGCGGTGGGTCCCGTTTCGAGTTTGAAAATAAAAGTACCTTTTTGGAATTAAATTAATTAAAAAAAACCTTTCTCCCTACAAGCCCAGTCAAACCCGCCCTTATCCCCACCATTCCTTTTCAGATCGAAACAAATAAAAAAAACGAACGAAGCCTCGATATCGTGCCTCCCTCAAATCGTTCGACACAACCACCGGAGCGCCTCCCCCGACGTCGACGATCTCCAGCACCTTGGTCGTCCACTCCCTTGCGCCTTTCTTCCTCAAACTTCCCCTCGTTCAAACCCTCAAAAGATCATCGCCCAACCCTAGAACAGCCTCCACCAAAGCCCTACACCCCACGCCGCAACCACAGCCCGCTCCGACCCCCCCCCCCCCCCCGCAACTTCTGACGCAGCGAAACGGCCCCTCCCCTCTCCCAACATCAACTGTAAGTATTTATTTAAGTTTATTTTAAAAATAATTAGTTTAAAATAGTTAAAAGTAGGATTTTTACTTCGTTAAAAACATGATTTTTATATAGGTAGGGAGTAAAAATATGACTTTTATTTATGTATAGTAATAAAGATATAATCATTATTAGGAGAAGAGCAATATAAAAATATAATTTTTATAACGAAGTGAAGATAAAAATTTGATTTTTATATATATGAGGTGAAAATAAAAATTCGATTTTTATATATGTAGCGAAACAAAATTATGATTTTTAGTGAAGTAAAAATACGATTTTTATATTATATAGATAATAAAGATTGAAATCTTTATATTTGAAAAGATTCAAATCTTTTTATTTGAAAAGGCGAAATCTTTATATTTGAAAAGGCGAAATCTTTATATTTGAAAAGGCGAAATCTTTATATTTGAAAAGGCGAAATATTTATATAGAGAATAGCATGATAAAAATATAATCTTTATTATATGAACATCGTTGTAAAAATAGAATTTTTATGTATATGGTAGCAATGTAAAAATAGAATTTTTATCATATATGTAGCAAAGTAAAAATACGATTTTGATCATTAGAATGATTAAGGAAAAATATGATTTTTAAATTGAAAGTTAACAAATAAAAATGTGATTTTTATTTTAAATACAGGAATATAAAAATGTGATTTTTATATATGTAGTGGCTACGGGCAACGAAAGTGACAAAGGACGAAAATGTGAAGATTTCTACATAAGAAGAGTCGTGGCGTTTGGTTTAGCTTTCGGTGAGAACTTCTCAATCTAAATTTCTTTTCTAGTTATAAACATATACTAGGATGCAGACGGTGCTTAGTAGCACCCGACACCCGTTGTCCACAGACCATGGACGGCTTGTATTCTTGTTTGATGTGTTGTAAAATTTGTTTGTGATGTTGATGTGAAATCGATAATAAAATGTAGATGGATGAAATAAATTAATTATCATTAAAAATATAATTTTTAACGTGAAAGTGAATAAATAAACATTTATAAACAAATCGGCCGATTTGTTTATATACACTGATTTGACTGATATTGAGTGGGATGATAAATTTTACACATCGCCCAACTGCACAAATAATATTCAGTGTTAGTTGATTTGAAACCCCACACGGGTGTTGGGATGATATTTGGTGTACACTAATCCCAATTATTTAATTGTATGTCAATCGATTGGTCGACAGGCTGTGTAAGCGTTAATTATTTATATTTGATGCTTATGCAGTTGCGTGGTGCACTTTGGATGATGATTGATTGTTTATCGTTGCTATTATATACATATGTTGTATGGAATCCATATAATTAACATTTTATGGTAATTTATTGGGCCTCATTACAATTGGGAAAATAAAGAATATTAGAATATAAAAATAGCCAGGTGTTGACAGTACTCATGTGTTGAGATTAGTCATGTGTTGAATAGAAATATAGATTCATGTGTTGAATAGGATAAATATTCATTTTATGAATAGAATAACGAATTTATTGAAATATATAAAGCCGTGTTGATTAGAGTTGCGCTATTTTGACGTGAACGATATTTATATCGATTATATCATTTTTAAAATGAATATAGAAAAGGTAGTGATTCCAAAATATAACGTTTTGAAAATATTATCATTTATATAGTAATGATATGAAATATTCAATTTTGATTTGAAATTGAATATAGAGGTGAAATGGTTTTGAAAACGAATTTAGAACGATTTATAAAATACGTTTTAAAAGGAAATCGACGATATATATATATATATATATATATATATATATATATATATATATTATAATGGCCTGAATAGAACGCGTCGCGCCGCGGCAGTTCGTGAATTTCGACCATTGACTTCGAATTGATGTTACGGTAGATCCAACCGTCGGATTCTCCTAAAACCGGAACCGTTGGGTTCGTATCGAAAAGAGCTTTCCAATGAATATTCAAAATTTGAAATTTAACGGTTGGATTTGGAATTATGTCCAAATCAAATTTGGAAAAGGTTGCTGTAAGTGCAGTTCGATGGCCATTGATGGAAATCAACTGTACGGGCCATGATAAAATTATTAATAATTTGTGTAAAATCATAATATGTGAATTGGAAAGAACCGGGATGAAAAACTCCACATTTGAAATGATAAAAATAGATTTTTATCGAAATGAACTAGTTTTGAACTAGAATTAAAATTAATTTATTTTATTGAATTTGAATTGGTATTGAGAGTGGATTTGAATCGAAATTGTATTTGGAATATGACGATGTTAGATTCCGTGATTATATAGATATTGTTATGGGAATTTGAAAGATATAATTATATCATTATTTCCAATACGGTATTTGTTAGTTTCAGAATTTGATATTGAATATAAGCCGGTATATTCTCTATTCAGAGCCTTGTATTTAATATCAAATGTGATTTGGGTTTGTCGTGAATCGTGTTTTAGGTGACATTGGTTCTTTAACCCAGTTAAAGACAGGATATTGATTTTTGAGAAGATTAAAACTAAGTGGAGTTTCAATGAATCTTTAATTAGATTGAAACGTGAACTGATAATTTAAATTATCAAATTTGGAAAGTGATCGAGAATGGAGTATCACCAGTTTTGCTCCAAAGCGATAGTTAAATCTTTAATTAGATTTGAACGTGAAATGGTACTTAATTTTACCAATAACACCGTGGTGTTAGATATGGAGTATTACCAGTTTTGCTCCATGGGATGAATAGGTTGGGATTGGGAAATAAAATAAATAATTACTTCGGTGTGATTCGCTAATCCCGACTAGTTTGGAAAACCATAATACGGTTTGAAATGATTTCCAAAGGAAGAATAAAGAATAAATTTAGAAGAATTTATCTTTGATAAAATTAATGGGAACCTTTCCCTAATGATGTGAATTTGTGAATAAAAGAATATTCTGAATTGGAATGAGGCATATGTTGTGTTTGTGTAACACGTGTTTATTATATACGCGGGTTATTTGGAAAGGCTGGGTTTATACCCATTCTGAATAACCGATTCGACGATAAGTCGAAGATGAAGACGGTGGTTGAAGACCGGAAGTCTTCACATCGTTAGGGTGATTGTTGATGATCTCGATTGGGCTGTACACGGAAGATGAGAGAAACAGTTGGTGATCGTCCAGACGTACCTGGAGATCGATGGATATGCGAGGAAAGTGCCTCCGGTTTCGTTCAGACCCAGAACGAACTTGTAAATGGACTGTGTGTCTGACATTGGATTTTATTCTGTGTTGATTGATCTCTATTAAATATACATCTGTTTGGTGGCGGAGAATTTATTCTCTTGCTTAACTCCCTTCTCTGAGATGTACGAGCTCAAAGGCTGTATATCGATGGACATCAGTCGCATGGAGTGAATTGCCAGTGTGGCACGCGTAAGTGGCAATTGATCAAGGCTTCTGTTGCAAAGCAAAGTCTTGTGGTTGATGATCAAAGCATGGCCTGTGTGGCGTAGCTTTGTGTATAGCATGGATTCACGAGCCTCACACCCCGGTATGAGTCAAAAACGGGATACGGGCCGTTGGGAGAACACGACGTTTCTTTTTAGCTATGGGTGATGTTAGTGACCTACCAGCCCTGACATTTATATACTTTTTACCTGTGTGGAATTTGGAATGCGAGGCGCCTCAGATATAGGTCTGTTAGGACTGGGAAACATGTGTTCAGGAATTGCCAATCCTCAAAAGTAAGAGAGGACCGGCCCAACCGATTCCAAGGATTATAGTGGGGTCCTGAGACATTTGCTAGAGTGTCTCGAATGGAGAGGAGCTTGCCCCTTGCCTCGACTCATGACAGAAATCCAATTTCAAATACGTGATATTTCGGTTTTATTTGTAGAACCTAGTATGGCGACATAGTGGTATGGGTCAATAATGCCGTCTATGATTGATATTTATGATTGAAATTGTTTTTGACACTATACATTTATTATAGTGTCAAATAATGTGTTTTTAACGTATCAAGCATGCTTTGGCTATTATAAGGTAAAACCCTATTCTCCGGCTTGCGTTGCATTGTGTTATGGGACCTGGGTCTTATAATAGCTTCATTTTTCTTTATTTAGCGTTGCACTGTTTGTTTTATGCACTGGTGTTCTTGGGAGGAAACCCGTTCCGTGTTATACGGCGTGGTCCCTTGATTTACCTAACTTTGAAAATAAAGATTAACAACTGTTTTAGTTCTCACATCAGTCACATGACTGACCTGGAGTTTATTGTTTTAACCTAAACTCTGGGTGCCCCTATTTTCCACACGGGCGGCTAGTAGTTTTGGTTTTGCAGATTTATGTTCACAGGATCCTGGTTTACAGCTGGAATGATATCCGGAAAGCTCTGTATCCATATATCACCTTCAGTTGTGCTTTGTATTATTTTCCGCTGCTATGTAATTTATTGTAATCTCTGATGTTTATCGAATGTAATTTATTCATTCATACTCTGTATATTCTTGTATCTGATGGAATTGTTGTAGTAACAATGAAATGTTCTTCTGTCTGCGTTCCGATGTGTGTTGTTCTCAAGGCAATCCGGGCTTTCCTTACCGGGGAAGTTTGGGTCGCTACAAATCGTGTCTTTGAGGTTACGCTTTGAGGTTGGATACTCAATGCTTTCCATAGATGTCTCTTCTTCTTCATCGACTTCCATTGGGTCTTGTTCTTGTTGCAATCGAGCTTGCTTGGCCTCATATGTCTCATAAGGTTTGAAAGTGAGAGGAATTTGCATGAGATGAATATTTGATGTGTCAAACACTTTTCTATGGACAAATTGTTCTCCATGAAGATGAACTCGCAAGTATTTGAAAATGAGAGTGAGATAAACACCATAGTAGAGATTGTTTTCTCTTGTAGATACATCTATGGGCTTAAATTAATTTAGAATCATATCGGCCCAATTGATAAGGTAATTACCCATAATGGCAAAGAGAGCCTTTTGGACTTTAAGAGTTGGATTGTTGTAATTTTCGGAACAAGGAGTGATGGTATGTTGAAGGAGAAGGTTGACAATTCCTGTTTTTGGACGAAAGAAACGATTTTTGAAATCCATTGGAGCACTATCTTCAAAGATATCGTGATAGGTTTCCATATCGGTTTCATCGATAGAAAAAGTTGAGAAATCCATGCCCTCGCTTCTAGAATTTAGAATTTCGCCTAAAAGATCGGCATCGAGAACAATTTGAGTTCCCTTAACACTACTCCAAATTTGGTTTTCGTTGCCTTGATAAATCCGCGATTGAGATTGCATAGAACATCTTCACGAGTTTGGGATAACATAGTTCATCATTATCACGAGAGTCAATTAGACTCAAGATTTCATTATGTTGGAAAAGAGAGGCAAGACCATAAGATGGAAAGTTGCTAAAGACGGCGAAAGCACCCGTGTTAACATTAGCATTTGCTAAATAGTTACCATAGGTTTTGATGGCCTCTTTGTCATTGTAAAGATAACCTTTTATGGTTTTGGTTATCTTCAATTTCTGAGATGAACATGAGGAAGCCATTGAAATGATAATTTTGAAGAGAGCATACATGAAGAATATTACTTTGAGTTGTGAATGAAAGGTAGAAAGGATGGATATATATATATAGAAAATGAATAGATATGAATTGAATGAATATAGATTGAATAGGCACAACTTTTCAGATTGAAAGGACACTTTTTCAGACCTTGGGAGTTGGTGAAAAGACTGGAGGGAAGTTTGAAAGTTTAAACTTTTGAAATTCGAAATTTAAATTTCAAATCTGTTGGATATGTCGACATGTATATTTCATTATGTCGACATACAAGGCTTATTTCAAATGGAAATTGGATTTTCAAGTTTTTAATTAAATTATCGATTTATATTTCAGGTTTAACGATTTCCTAAAATACTTCTAATCCTAATGAACATATAAAAAATTTATTTTATTAATTTATTGGTTATTTAATATTATATTATTATTTTGAATTTAAAATTTTGAATTTGAATTTCAAATTTAAAAAAATTATTAAATTGTTAAAGTTTTAAATTCAAACCAAAATAAACAAACAAAGCAACCATTCAACCAAATAAAATTAAAATTTAATTAATGCATACCCGGTTTTTTGATCCTTTCCTTCATGATCTTCTGAACTCTGAATTACTATAAAGAATATATTTGTATTTCCAGTTTTTGGTTCTTCATCACTTGATGATGAATCATCTAATGTTGCTACGTATGCTTTCTTTCTTTTCCTTGAAGAATTGGTGTTGTCCGTTTGTTGAGTAGATTTATCTTGATATGGACACATTTTCTTTACATGACCTGGTTTGTTGCAGTTAAAACATCGTCCATCATTTAATTTTGAATTTGCTTGATTATAACCCTTTCTTCTTTATTTTAGAAATCTTCTAAAATGATTTGTCATGAGCGTTGTTTCTTCATCATCTTCGCTACTCGAGTCAGAATCCTTTGTTGTTGCTTTCAGTGCAATAGATTTCTTTTCAGTTGATCTATTTTCTTTTCTTTTCTGTAATTGAATTTCATATGACATCAAATTCCCAATTAACTCTTCATTCTTCATTTCATTGACATCATTGCCTTTTCTATAGCCAAAGTCTTCTGATCCCATTCTTGAGTTAATGAATTTAATATTTTTCTAACTTGGTCTGCTTCGGAATAAGTTTTTCCAAGTGCTGTTCGTGAATGCACTATCTCTTGAAATCTGCAATACATATCTGAAATAGACTCATTCTCGTTCATTTTAAATAATTCAAATTGATTGACTAGCATGTCTATCTTAGTCTGTTTAACTTTACTAGTTCCTTCATGAGTAACTTGTAAAGTTCTCCAGATTTCATAAGCAGTCTTACATACTGATACTTTATTAAACTTATTTCCATCTAATGAATTCATGGCTTTAGAATTGCTCTGTGCAGCAGCCTTTTGTTCATTTTTCCATTGTGCAAATGCAGTTGTGGGTTCAACATATTCATTTTGTGTACTATTCCATGTGTCTAATCCTACAGACTGTAAATAAATTTTCATTCTACATGCCCAATATGAATAAGTACTACCATTAAACAATGGTGGTCTAACGGTGGATTGACCCTCAATAAAAGAACTATTATTGCTACAAATTTTGGTTGCCATTATCACTATTTTCAAAAATCATATTATGAACTTTTGGAAAGACCTTGCTCTAATACCAATTTTTAGGGATTGCGGAATGGATCGTTCAGGCAAAGCAAACACTAGAAGGGGTGAATAGTGTTTGTAGGAATTTAAACAAAACTTTAAACTAAAGAGAATTATGGAATGAATCAAACAACAAAAACACAATCACAAACACAGATTCAAACACAAATGCAAAATAAACAGAAATAAAAATGCAGAAAAGGAAAGAACACACCGGATTTTATACTGGTTCGTATCACTCTTACATCCATTCCCACACAACGCTGGACTGTGCAGAGTTTTATTACTATTTCCAATAGTCAAATACACACTCCTTGATTTCACGGCTCAACAAGGAGACACCGACTCCTATTTCTTAATTTCATGGCTCAATAAGGACACACCGACTCATATTCCTTGATTTCACGGCTACAAGGATACATCGATTCCTCTTTGACTTACAAACAAGGTTTATTCAACCCAAGCAATTACAAATAACTCTTCAATAACACTTGATTCAGAGAGTAGAGAGTGTAGAGAGAAGAAGTTTGATTAAAATAGAATTGAATTCGGCAGAGTATAAGTGTAAGAATCATAAAAATGATTAAGAATAATGGTGGAGTGAAAGAGGATGAAGTTAGGGAAGAAGATGTGTTAAAAAATTCGGTTTTAGCCTCTTTTTATAGAGTATAAAGGGTTGCAATGGTTCTAAAGCGTTTTTATTAGTGAAAAGACACTTCCCTTCAAAATTAGAAAAAATTGCAATTATATGTCGACGTACGCTTTTTGCTATGTCGACATATTCATGTGTATTTTTGATTTTCAAATCATTTTTCGAGTGTTTTGATATAAAACTAATTCTGGAAATTCTTGAGTAAAATTCTAGTGTTGTAAATTAATATTATATGATAAAAAATCATTTGAAAACATACTTTTAAACTATATAAATATATTTATAAAATTATAAGGTTTTAAACTATATAAAGTAAAAATATAAAGTATATATAAAGTTTAAGTTTTGAAAACAAAGAAGAATAAAAATAGAAACAAATAGAAAAACAAAATAGAGAGGATTCAAGATAGAACTGAAAATCAGAATTTGAAAATTATAATTCGAATTTTGAACCTGGAGTGCTATTTAGAGTTTTACAAATCAAGACTCTATAACTATATTAATCTTGAACTCTTGAACTCTTGATTACTCATGAGTCTTAAAATTTCTCTGATCTTTAAATCTCTATCATCTTTATAACTGTACAGTCTTAAGTAATATTTCCTGTATATAATTCGTGCACACACACACACACACACACATATATATATATATATATATATTCTATACAAAATGTGTTAGTATATATTTTATAATCAATGATAATTGAAATAAGGTTGTTGTTAGCAAAACTCCATTCTCCAACAGATATCATGTCCTTTAAAATTACGGGGTGTTACATTCTCCCCTACTTAAAGGATTTCGTCCCTGAAATCTCTAAGTTATGAAGAATGTATATCCTAACAACCACATCCATCTAACTCATTCATCAATCACAGGCATCCATTGTCCTTAAAAGATTTCTATGTTTTAATGAACATATTCAATTGTGTGTGTATATGTCCTTGCACTAATGCAAAAAATCAAGCAGTCTACTAATTCAGTTGACCTTCTTAATGCAATTCATTTCGTGCGATCTAATCAAAATGTATGCAAGTAATTCCAGTATAACATGTAAGTTCCATATGTGTGCACAATCATTCATCTAAATGCAACATTCATATGATGATACATCCATTTTCATCCATATAAAAATTAAAACTCACACACATCCATATGTAGTATGCAGTGATTGAGCCGATCTAGTGCCTAATGTGTGTGTATATGCATCCACGGGCAACCACTAGCAAACACTTGCATCCATCAAACATAACATGTCTCGAACACATGTTTACATCCATTGGTTTTCCACCTAAAGGCCAAAGATTCGATCAATAGGATACGTACATGTGATAGAAACAAGTACGGATAAAAGCTTGGAAAAAGAAGCTAAGAACATACCCTTAAAAAGAAAAGGGCACTGAGCGCGAATCATGTCTTCGGTCTCCCAAGTTGTATCTTCGCTATCTTCTCCCCATTGGAATTTTATCAACTTGACCTTTCGATTGCAGAGCTTCCTAACCTCTGATATAAGTATGTGGGTAGGAACACATCTAACTGTTGCCTCCTTTTCTACCTCTACCTCCTCAAGCATGATCGGCTCAACTACTTCTGTCGTATCGTGTAGACACTTCCGCAAATGAGAAACGTGGAAAACATCGTGCTCACCCACCAATCTCTCTGGTAGCTTTACTCTAAGGCCATTTGACCAATCCTTTCTGTTATGGGAAATGGTCCTACAAACCTTGGTGCCGATTTCCCTACAGGACCAAAGTGAACCGCATTCCTCAAAGGTGATACCTTGATGAAAACCATGTCTCCCATCTCAAACTCAATATCAGCCCTTCTCTTATCCGCATAGGACTTCTGCCTGTTCTGAGCTGTCTTCATGCGTCTGCGAATAAGGTTGATCTTCCTTGAAGTCTCTCAAATAATCTCAGGTCCAAGTAGATGTCTATCTGTAGATTCCCACCAACAAGTTGGTGATCTACAGGGTCGTCTGTATAGTGGCTCGAAGGGGGCCATGCCAATACTAGCCTAATAACTATTGTTGTAGGCAAACTACACCAATGGAAGATGCTCTTCCCAAGTCCCTCTGAAGTCTAGGATACACAGCCTCAAAAGATCATCAAGAACTCTATTCACCCTCTCAGTTTGCCTATCAGTCTGAGGGTGATATGCGGTGCTCAAACCTAACTGTGTACCAAGTGCCTCTTGCAAGCTTCCCCAGAATTCACTAGTAAAGATGGGATCACAATCACTTACTGTGCTAGAAGGTACTCCATGTAGACGGACTATCTCACGAAGATAAATTGATGCCGACCATGCTTCCATTCTCTTGCTCTTAACGAGAATGAAATGAGCGCTATTAGTAAGCCTATCTATAATAACCTAGATGATGGTATTGCCCTTCCTCGATCTAGGCAAACCATCAATGAAATCCATAGAGACTCTCTCCCACTTCCACTTTGGAACCTCCAAAGGGTGTAGCAACCTGCCAGGCTTTTTCTGTTTGGCTTTAACTTGCTAGCATATCAAACATTGAGCTATGAATTCTGCTACATCTTTCTTTATCAGCCCAAAAGAAAACCCTCTTCATATCTCTATACATATTATCGCCACCCGGATGAATATTCATTCTAGAACGATGGGCTTCCTCAAGGACTGTCTTCAACAGACTCCCAACTTGGGGATCACAAAGCCTTCCATTCCTTCATAGCCACCCTTTATCATCTGTGGAGTATCCATTAAGGTGACTAGAAGTCTCTCCTCGCTGAGCCTATCCAAAATGTATTCTATCTATGGGTCCTCTCGCTGCAAAGATCCTATCTGATCCAAAAGAATAGGTTGCACCTCTAACGATGCCAATAAACCAGGTATAAACTCGGTAGAGGGCCTAAAATCGAAGGTCAATATAAACTTCAAGCTCTGCCTCTCTACAAATAGAGGACTTAAGGTCATCCTTTGCTTACTCAATGCATCTGCCACCACATTACCCTTGCCAGGGTTATAAGCAATCTCAAAGTCATAGGACGCTGGGAACTGTATCCATATCTGCTGTCTCAAATTGAGATCCTTCTGCAAGAACAGATACTTGAGAGATTTATGGTCCGTATATAACTCGAACCTCTCTTCAAGTAGATAATGTCGTCAAGACTTAAGTGCGAATACAATAGCAGCCAATTCCAAATCATGAGTGGGGTAGTTTTTCTCATGAGTCTTCACCTGTCTACTCCCATAGCATACTACGCTTCCCTCTTGCATCAAAAAGGCACAAATTCCTGTACCACATGCATCAGTGTACATTGTGAACACCTAGCTCCCATCAGGCAATATCAGGATTGGGGCTGTTGTTAGAGCCCTCTTTAATCCCTGAATAGCATCCTCATAATCAACGTTCCAAGCAAAGGTCAGATTCTTCTTCGTCGGTCTGATGAGTGGGGCTGATATCTTTGCAAAGTCCTTGATAAACTTCCTATAATAGCCCGCTAATGCAATAAAACTCCTCACCTCCATTGCATTCTTTGGAGCTTTCCAATCATGAACTGCAACTACTTTCACGGGATCCACCGCTATCCCTTCCTTGGAGACCACATGCCCTAAAATCTCACTTCCTCTCTCCAAAAGTGGCACTTGGAGAATTTCAACTTAAGCTGATGTGTTCTGAGAGTCCTTAATACCTCTCCTAAATGGAGGGCATGTTCTTCTTCATTGTTTGAGAAAATCAACATGTCATCAATAAAGACCATAAAAAAATTATTCAGAAACTCCCTGAACACTCTACTCATCATATCCACAAAATATGTGGGTGTGTTAGTCAACCCAAAAGGAATGACTAACCACTCAAAGAAACCATCTGGAGCTCTAAAAGCAGTCTTCTATACTATCCTTGGCCACTCTCAACTGATGAAATCCCATAGCCAAATCTAACTGCGAGAAAATAGATGCACCAACAAGCTGGTTAAAAGATCATCAATCCTTGGGAGTGGGTGCTTATTCTTCTTAGTGAGCTTGTTCGACTCCCTGTAGTCCACACATAAGCGAAGTAAGCCATCCGCCTAAGTCACGAAACCGACTGGAGCACCACATTCGGATATGCTTTTCTAATAAAACCTTTCTCAAGTAGCTCCTCTACTTGCTTACTGAGCTCCCTCCTTTCTCTAGGAGCCATGTAGTGCACAGGCAATGCAACTGGCTTTGCGTTGTCCACCAAGTGTACCCGAAAATCATTCTAGTGCCCTGAAGACGAGCCCTGAACCAATTAAAAACATCAGGATACTCATAGACTACAGGTACAGATCGTAAATCATCTACGTAAGCATCAAGCGATTCTAGGAAACTAAGCAAAATAGACCCCTTAAGGTCATAAGAAATCTCGAGAGTCCTCCCATGGAAAGTCAAAAGTCTAACGACCCTCCTTTCACAGTCTAGAATGGCACCATACATGGCTAGCCAATCCATCCCTAGTATCAAATTGTAGCCCATGAAACCAAGCATATATGCATCGCACTCAAACTCAACGCCCAACACAGATATCCTCAAACCTCAAAAAATCATAGACAAATGAGTCGTGCCACCAATGGAGTTTGAGAAATAATAGGATCAGAAACAATACTAGTACTAAGGTGCAGAGACTCAACCATAAAATCAGATATAAAAGAGTGAGAAGCACCAGAATAAAAAAGAGTCCTAATTGGATGATCGGAAAGGGAAATCAAACTTTCAACGGAAACTTTCCTACCTCTATCCGGTCTGCTAACCTCGAGAGCACGCAATGCACTCCAAAAGGTCCTACCCTCTGCCCTTGTCCTTGCTCCTTCGGGCATTCCCTACTGTAGTGTCCAGCTTCACCACATTTGTAAGAGGAATTCTTCCTCTTTCTGCAATTCTTGATCACATGACCCAAGCCTCCACAACCATGACATTTCTTCTTATTCCGAGCTTTGTCGTTCTTCCCATCTTTATTTTGTTGTTCTTTCTTAGGCCACACTTTCTTATTTTGAGTCTCATCAATCTTTGCCTCTTTCTTTTTGCCTATCTCTTCTTTGTTCATTAATGCCATATCAACGAGCTTCTCGAAAGTTGGTATCATTGGAATATGAGACATAGCCAGTCCATGTAGGGGTTCGTCCAGTCCTCTTGTGAACCTCAAAGTATTATTGTGTGGAGTATTTACCAACTTCAGACCAAACCGTGCTAACTGGTTGAACTTATTGATATACTCTTTGACCGACATGCCTCCTTGCTTAAGTGCCAGAAACCAGTCCATCTGCATACTCTCTTCTGCCTAAGATAGAAACTTCATCTCGAACCTCTGACAAAAATCAACCCAAGTATCTACTGGACGCCCTGCGTACGTCACTTCCTACCAGAATGAAGCCTCATCTTTCAGCTACCATGCTGCTAATTGAATCTTCCTACGGTCATCAACCTTGAAAATCCCAAACAAGTCCTCTGTCTCTTTAAGCCAGTTTCGTGCTTCCACAAAGCTTTCAGTTCTACGGAATAGCTTTCTGCCTATAGCACAGAAGTCCTTGCATATCTTAGAGAAATTATCCGCTCACGGAGGAGGGGGAACAATGGTAGCAGCTGAGGGAGGAGCGTCCTCTTGGCCTTCGGCAGGCGCTGTACCCTCAAGGTATCTACGGAACCAAGTCGGTATCTAAACTCCCTCGAGAAGATTCATTTCCCCAGACATGCTAAAAAGAAAAGGGGTCAAACAGAGAGTCGAAAGACTTTTATATGGCTTTGGGGAATATATTTTTCAAAAACAGACCTTTCTTGTAAAAATACTTTCTTTTTGAAACCTTTTGAAAATGATTTAAAAACATATTTTATCCGATCTTGTCACCTTTAGCTCTGATACCAAATTTGACACCCCACGTCTGTCAATGTCGCTCTTTATCAGAATGCATTAAGTTTCGTGAAGCATTATAAGTAGATAGATACAGAATTAAACAAGACAGATATAAAATAGTAGCGGAAATATAATACTTTATTTTCCCAAAGAAAATAAAATGGTCCAAAATTGCAGTTACAACATAAGTCTGAAATAGTGAAAACCAATTACATCAAATTAAAGTATCTGCCTTGTACCAAAATCATAAGAGTACATAAATATAAATCTATAGTCCCAAAAATAGCCATAATTAGGTAGACAGGTAGTCAAAGTGGTACATCTTAAGAAAAGCAAAGCAAATCCAACTCCAAGTAGAAACAGGAGAGAATGTCCTAATCAAGCCTGAGTATTCCCATCTTGAGAACTTGGGAGGAAGGAAGAGAGAGAAAAGGAAACAAAATGGGTCAGACATAAAGTCTAGCGAGTCCGGTGACTTTTAGCATGTAAAGAGATAAAAGTAACGAGACAGTAAATAAACTAGATGAGAGATAATAGAAGTATATAACAGGTATAAACAGGAACAGGATGAATTATGTTTCTCAAATACTTTCTCTGCACGAATACTAGTATATCGCACTAAGTGTTTTTCAACTACTTAACATAAACAGAATGATCCCAATCATAGCATAAATGGGAGACTTAGGTGTACTTCTAGCGACGGGTTTTACCCCAAACAAAATAACAGGTATCTAAACAAAATATAACGGGTAATACCCCCAAACAGAAATAACAAGTACCTAAACAGACCCAGATGTACCCTAATTACCACTACCGCGATTGGCTCCCTACCACGTAAATACCCTGTGGCAGCCCCATAGTAGGGTGTATTACTTCCTAAAGTGGCAACCAATAGAAGGACACAGACCTATTTACAGGCGTTATGGCGTCTTATTTTCCCAGACTGACCGGACTCATGCATGCACATAACTCCATTGGAACGCGACATCAGAACATCCCATCCCAAATGAACCTCTTATAATTAGTCCCAGTAAGTTTTCCCTAACCCCAACTTAGTGCGGGGGTCCTCCTTTAATACCATAATGAGTTACTGGCTAATATGGGTCTCATACAACAAATGACACAAGCACCCCTAGACTTGCGTCCCCAATCAACTAGGCTTTACATAGGTTAACTTTTACACGGGTTAATAGTGTCCCTACAACCCCACTAGATTTACAAGTTTACTTAACCCTCCCAACAGATCAAACAAAATACATAGGTGATGTATAGTTCCATTTAAATGTTCCCTTAATCTTTGTATTAAGCCTACATGTTTCCATATTCATACATCCCATATTTCACATATATTGCATATTATAAGTTATGCCCCAAACTTTAGTCATATTCATAGTACAGGTTATGCCCCAAATTACCATTCCCATTCATTCCCAATTAAACCCAATTTCATTCGTACGTGTGTTTCAGCGTTAGTGACCTAGGCTCGAAGGTAGGCTGGTTATAAAAATAAAAAGGGAATGAAGGAGGAAGAAGAACATAAATAGGCATAAATAACAGAGATAGACATAGAAATAGGCATGTAGAAATAACTGAACAAAATAGCTGTATGGAAAGTTTCATGTCAATTTAGCAGATCTTTTTAATCATTGATCAACATCTTAACAGGCATAAGTTTTAAATTCGGTTTATTAACATGTCATGATTACTTGTTAAGTATTTATATCTAAAAGCAACATGAACTCACAGTGACTGGATCTAACGAACTAAGAAAAGAGTGTTGATGTTGTAGTAGAGATTCTTGTATACATATAAGTTGTTGTTGAATAGAAATAGGTTAGTTCAATCCAAGATGAGGCAGCATCTCCTTGTCTCCATTGTTTAAGGTGAATAAAAAAATAGAAACGTTGTCCTGTTTATAGATTACCGCCAATGAATCTCGTTCAGAAACGCGTCCAGGTTCAAAATATGAATCTGCCCCAGATCTAGGTGGGTCGACCCTAGGGTCGACATCCCCTTGTGTGGGTCGACCCCCAACGGGTCGATCTCTCACGTAGTTTCCCTCTCTTCGATCTTGATTAATTTTAAATTCAGGACTGATTTTGTTTATATACATTTTACTTATATGTATACAAACTTCAAAGCTTTATAACTTCTTCATACAATGTCCATTTTATGCAAACTCGGAGTCTATCTTAAGCAGAATTCCAAGACAAACACAGTGGTATAGTCTTTTTCCCTTAATTCCCAATATTTAATTAAGTATTCTTTAGTTTATTGATATAATGTCCTTTAAAATTACAGGGTTTTACAAGTTCGAATCCCACCGATGTCATGTTTTAAATTTTAAGAGGCCAACTAAAAGGACACATTTTCTAACAGAAATATATATACACATAAACATATACATATAAAAAAATTTACATATATATGAGAGTGTGTGTATGTAAGTATATATATATGTGTGTGTGTGTATGTATATATATATTGGCAAGAAATTCAAAAGTAACAAGCAAGATGTAACACCCCACCTCCGTTAAGGTCACTCACCAAGGGAATGCCTTAACTTCGATGGAGGGTTTTAGGTAAAAGATGCAGATAAATTACAAGACAGACAAATAAAGCAGTGTGAAATAAAGTCATTTTATAAAACATGTGGTTTACTCAAACTTTTGCAACAATTGTCTCAATCGTACTTAAAAGTAATACATAGAACTTCTGTCTTGATTCAAAAACTTCCAAGTATAAAGAAGCATAAAAATAACAATGATATTCCCCAAATAAAGCTTGACCCAGCCATAGCAGTGGAAGAAAGAGTCCAAAGCAATACATCGACTATCTTCGTCCTTGAAAAGAAAACTGAGCTTAAGTGGTAACATTTCCTCCCTACGAACCTGGGGGGAAATGGAAGAAAAGAGGCGAAACAAACTAGGTCAGACATAAGTCTGGTAAGTCCAGTGACTTTCAACATATAAATAAGCAAAAGCATCATGACATGAATAAACTGAATATAAGGCAATACCGTGAGAACAAGGATAACAAGATAACCTAAGAATAGTATAGATATGATAAAGCAAGATAAGCTGAATGCACTTCTACTCTTTCTCTGCTTCGCTACTACCTAGTTATTCTGATTTCTATATCTCTGCACCACCTAACTAGTGTCCCAACTAGTAATGATCATATTGTAATGTAATCCCAATCCCCGTAATTGTGGTAGCCTTCAGGTGTAATCTATCGTGAGGATTCCACCTCAATCTGCCTAATTGCCATGAACATGTTAGATGTACCCTTACTACCCTATCGACCAGCTCCTTACTTGTATTAATTTTCCTTGTGTCTGTGTCAATCGGCCCTCTCTTGCGTGTAGATACCATGTGCTGGCCCCAACATAAGGTGTATCAATCCTATGATAATGACCCGACACGATTCAAGATGCACAGTGTATAACTACTAGTACCCAGTGCTGCTTTTTCCCACTTCGGAGTATGTGCACGCCCGTAATCCATCAGAACCTACACTGACGTACCCCCTGCCGCTATTTTGACTGCTTATAATTAGCCCAGTAATCGTGCCCAACCCTGCTTAGTTTCAGGGTACCTTGATACATCTATGTGGGTTACTGCTGAAATGGGTCCCCGTTACTAGGGTTTCTTACTGGTTAAGTTTGAGGGCCTATATTTACTAATATTACCCACCAACCCGATATGTACTTAACCCTCCCACCAATTCAAACATGTTTGCATAATGGTTAAGTTTGTGGGCCTATATTTGCTAATATTACCCACCAAGCCGATATGTACTTAACCCTCCCACACATTACGTCATATTGGTTAAGTGTTGTCCATTCATGTTAACTTAACCCACCCACTCATCATGTCATGTTGGTTAAGTGTTTCTTATTAACCCTTCTCACTCGTCATGTCGGATTGGTTAAGTGTTTCATATTAACTTAACCTCACGCGTTCATCATGCTGTATTGGTTAAGTGTCATCAATCAATTCAAGTTAACTTAACCTGCCACTTGTCGTGTTACATTGGTTAAGTGTTGCCTTCTTGTGTTAACTTAACCCTTCCACACATCCTGTTATATTGGTTAAGTGTTGCTCTCTTGTTTTAACTTAACCTTACCCATTCATCATGTCATATTGGTTAAGTGTTTCTTATTAACTTAACCCTTCTCATTCATCATGTTGTACTGGTTAAGTTAACCCTGCTCACTTGTCTAATTAACATGTTATAATGGTTAAGTGTTCTAAATTTACTTAACTCCATCTTCTTGTCTAATTAACATGTTGTAACGGTTAAGTGTTGCCTTAGTTAACTTAACCTTACCATTCTTAACATGTCTTGTTCATTAGCATTAATTGATTTATTAATGCACCAACCTCTCACATTAGATCTACGTTGTTGCGGTTACTGGAAGTGTCGGGCGGTTCCGGGTAGTTTTACACCACAATTCAATCTAACCTTGGGTTTTTCTTGGGCATGATGCACTAGCCTCTCACATTAGATAGGTGTTTTTGCAGTTACTGGATGTGCCGGACGGTTCCGAGCAGTTTTACACCGCAACTCAATCTAACCTCGCGTTAGGCACATTTATCTTTTAGCATATTTACCATACATGTCCAAGTCTAGATTTTATGTGCTAATTATCCCAAATTCACAAAACAATTCATGTTCCAATTCTCAAGTTATACCTCAACAAAGCTAATTGCAAGTTATGCCTCACAAATTCAAATTCAAGTTATTACTCAAAATAGGTTACACCCAGTTTTCCCAAATTTACAATAATAGTCATGCCCCAAAAATCACAATATAACACATGCCCTAAGGTTTAGTCATATTGCACCGTACAAAATATTCTCCAGAAACCCCCAAATCATGAGTCACAGTATAAACTATGGCAAATTATAGCCATTAATTATAGTGCATGCCAATTACCCAAAATCCCAATTTAGGCGTGTTCACATTTAACAGTTATCCCTATCTTACTATAGCTTTTCATGCCTAAGCCATATATCACTATACACAATAATCTCCTTCTTCCAAGTCATAAACTATCATATATAATACGCCCCAAATTTTAGGTCTTAAACCACAACATGTACTATGCCTTACATGTTTACAGTTCAATTTACGCCTCAAATCCCAAGTCATATGTCCAATATACTTTATGCCTCAAATCTCAAGTCATATGTTCGATATACTTTATGTTTTAAACACAACATATGTTATGTCCTCAAATCAATTACAAATTAGTTATGCCCAATTATACATGATTTAATACTTTTCCCAATTTTAGCGCTGGTCATGTCCAAATCATATTTTATGCCCAATTTTAGCGCTGGTCATTTCCAAATCATATATTATGCCCAATTTTATTTCCAACATACGTTCATCTCTTATGAGATCTGGCTCAGGCTCGCAGTAGCCTGGCTATAAAAACAAAAAGGGAAGAAGGAAAGTAGAGACAAAGAATGGACATAATAATATCAAATGAGATAGATCCAATGGATGTAGAAAGACAGATAGAAATAGGCATAATCTCAGATTCAGATTTGTTACAATGTCAGAATCACAATTGAATTTTACTTTTGAAAGTAACATGAACTTAAAAATTACAGAACGGTCTTGAATTTTGGGATATGATTTCTGAATTCGATTAGTTATTCCTTTGACGTAGACTTCGATTGTTAACTTGAAAACTCTAATTTGATTGATTAAGGTGGAGTCTAGGTCACTTCAGGTTTTAGCAGCATATAAACGCTTATGAATTCGTGTGTAGAAAACAATAGGTTTAGGGGTCTTTTTATAGGTGTATAGGAAGATTTAGAGCCATCAGATCAGTCTAGAAGTCTTTAGGATCGTTCATAGCAGAAAAATACGTCACACCGCGAATCAGGGAGCGACACATCAGCTAAAACACGTCGGTCCACAAATTTCTCCAGATCTGGAAAAGGGGTCGACACCCTATAGGGGGGTCGACACCTATGTCGACTCCCTTATAGGGGGGTCGACTCCTATGTCGGCTCCCCCTAGGGGGGTCGACACCTATGTCGACTCCCCCTAGGGGGGTTGACACCTGTTGAGCAGGAATTTTCCCACCCACTTCCCTTTGGCTGATTTCGAATTTTGAACTTGGTTTTGAAATGTTTAATTATTATTTATATTTACTGTTTAAACATGAAATCTTCCGAACTCCATAACTTCTTCATACGGAGTCCAATTTACGCAAACTCGAACTCTATCCCAAGCAGAATTCCGAGACGAACGCAATGCATAACCCATTTCCCTTAATTCCCACTTTTAAAATTAAGTATTCTTTAATTCGTTACTTTAATATCCACAGGAAATACAGGGTGTTACACAAGAAATAAATGTCGGCATAACGCCATTAGAATTTTGAAAATAAATGGGGTTGTGTATAGATACAGATAAATTCTAAATTAAAATTTAAAGCATAAATTTAAAGTGAAAGATAATATTGAAATGAATACGCACATTCATAACATTTATTGAGTATCTATTAGTGAAAAAAAATTTAGGAAGCTACGTGCTAATATATACGCGCAAATTTAAATTTGAAATCTAAAACGTATGTTATAAATGAAAGAAATTAATACCGGGAAGAATAGCAGGTAAGAAAATGTAACTTTGAGTGTAACGTTAAACAAGAAATAAAAGGGAGAAAAATTAACGCGCGTGACCCAATACTGAGCAAGAGACGTGGATTTAACTTTTTGTATAGCTGTGATTTTATTTATTTCAGTCAAACAAACGAGGTTCTTCTAAGTACCTATATATAGACCAGCAGGGCCTAACCTCTAACTCATATATTCTGAGAGGGCGCCAGAGCTTTGTCATTTCTTTTCTCCTCCAAATTTTTCAGAAAATTAATATATTAATTTTAGAATTTCTGATTCAAAATTTTGAGGTAAAGATTGCGGATTTAGGCTCTAGATGCTCAGATCCTCCGTCCAGACAAATCTACAAATATGAATTAAGAAAAAAGCAACGCAGATCCAAATCAGATCTAGAATATTAGAGCACAAATCTCAGGTGAGTGGATTAAATTATATTTTTCAATAATAGTATTTTTGTACCATTTGATTCTTGCTAAAATTTACAATATGTTCTTCTTCTTCTTCTTTCCCCCTCTTACGTCAAAATATACCGTTTATGTCAAATTTTGGTTATGCACGAAAACTGAATAAAATTGGGCTAGTGCGCAAATTAGATAATTGAATTATGGATTGTTGCATAATTATTGAATTGTAGTTATGCGCATTTTAATTTAAATTTTAACAAAATTGTGAAAATTTAGTGATTTGGGCTAAAAGAACATATTGTGTCAATATTGAAATAAATGAAGGATTTGCAAATTTAAATATTGTTTGTAAGAAATCCCTTTTCATATTTAAATGGAAATAGTGAAAAAATTATTAGTATTAAAAGAAAAAAATGTAAATCAAATTATAACAAATTTTATTGTAATTATGAAAAACAAAAAGAAGAAATCAAGTTCGAGATGATAATCAATACATATTAATCAAATCTAAAATGAGTAATGATCTAGATTAATTGATTAGGAAAGAAGGAATATATTTGCGTAGTTTAATAAACAAATAAAAATAGGAAACATGATTGCAAACTGGAATTATGAATAAATGAAGATTAGGTTGAAATACGGAGTTAACTGTATTACGCACTAATTTGACGACCTTAAAAATATCAAAGGAAATGATTGGAAATCATTGGTTTTTATTGTAATAATTACCTAAAACTATGGAAATAGATGTTTTTTACAGTCTTGATAACCAATCAATTTGGAATATTCCTAACTTCCAAAAATAATAAATGGTAAAGATGGAAAAAGAAAAGTAATATAACCGAGAGAAGTAATAAAAAGAAAAAGGCTTATTGTCAACTTATAATTTGAATGTAATAAGCACCGTTCAGTAACAATAATATGTAAGAAAGATTATAACATAAAGGTTATAATTTGGAAAGTGAAAAGTATGGAACAACACTTATAAATAAATAAGTAAATAAATAAATATGAAATTTGAAATTAAGTTTAATAAGCCTAAAAATATTCTATGGTGGCCTTGTAATTAGGCAATATTCTGTGGTAATCAGCAAATTTGATTTATAAATAAATAATATTCAATAAAATAGATTAGTGAATATTGTAAATTAACGAAAAAGGAAAAGTAAGAAAAACACATAAAATAAGTTAGACATAGAGTTTAATAAAATAACAATATGCATTTGGTCCAATCCATAAAGGATGAAGAACCCAATGGGGTGGATCATCGAAGGTCTCAGATGACATTGTGGGAGAATCTCCAACTTATTCGACGGGACTAGAAGGAAGTGCGAGACTTCTACGGGACATGAGGACACTCTGTGATGGCCGTTTATGGTAGGCTTAATGAAGTTGTATCCACAGAGGCATGATCTGTACGGTTCCATCTAGTGAGTATCCCTTGGTTGCATCTTGGATGATGGACAACCTAAAGACTAATAAGAGGATGTTCTTAAGATGATTTGGTGGCTGCCTCAAGGAGGGAGGCTTCGTGGTCAAGACCCAACTATGGATAGTAGGTCCTTGGTTACCTGTCATCGTCAGTCAAAGTGCATGCGGGAAAGACTGGAGCTAAGCCAATAGGCCAATGATCTTTTACTATTAGTCATTGGATGAGGGACCACATGTTTGCTTAGATTAATGGATGGTAGGATGGTCACTTAGCACTTTTGAACAGTCTTTCATTAGATTGGAGGTAGGCTGGAGTGGGGCCTTGGAGAAACAACGAAGAGACAGACCTTAATTTGGATATCTGTACTGTAGACCTAACTAGGCTGTCCTTTACAGGTATGCGTAAAGCTCTCGACCGAGTTTCATGGAGAAACTCAAGGATTAGGGTGCTTTATGGCCCAACGATAGAAGCTTATTCGCTTTCGTAGCATAGCCTAGTATGCTTTTGTTGTGTGACATTAGAGACTAGGTATGCCTTTGTAACATAGTATAGTACGTTTTTTTAGCATGGAGATGTAGGTCTAATACATTTTTCGTAGTATGACCATAGGGACTACTCGAGGAGGGTACTGTGGGAAGTACCTCAGTGTTGGGTGTATAGCCACGTATATATTCACTACACCATATATGCTAATTAGGCTGTGTTTATTAGCCGTATCTAAAGCAGTTAGGCATGATAAGAACACGTATCAGAAATTGGTGTGTTAAATTATTAGATACGGCTATAAACCGTATCTCACTAAAGTAACATATGGTTCTTAGCCGTATCTAAAGTGTAATTAGACACGGCCTTTGACCGTATCTGATTATAAGTTTGTGTACACATACACACACATATATATACATGTGTGTGTGTGTATATATATATCGTATACGTGTATATATATAAAAACAGAAACTGTAGCACATATTTTTCATAACACAGAGCATATATACCACAAATTATACACATGAATAACACAATTTATATAAATATATATATATATATACACTCACAACATTACAAGTTTTGTTATAACACAAACACAATGTACATACAAACATGTACAATAAAAGGAAACTATCAAAGATTTTCATCACATTACGAACTAACAAAAAAAGGTAAAAACATATCAGCCTGATAAAACTCCAGTCGAGGCCGGGAAGATTGAGCGTGATAGCTAGCCTGAGTTCAAGTTTCATTTGGCAAAAAAACTGAATCGTGATATATAGCCTGCAGCCTGAGTTCCAGCAGCTCAAATGCACCAAAATCTCAAATAGGACTGCCTATAAAATACAAGAAACAAGTTACAAATACTTCATTGGACAAGAGATCAACATTGTAACTCACTGTGACTAAGATGCAAACACGGATACAGAGATAAGTGTATGTCGATCATTGTGTTTATGTACTGTAAGGGGTTCGAATCGACCAGTTGATCAGTGTGTTTGTGTAATTTCAATGGACACCAATAATAGTGAAGGGCATATCATGTCGATCAGTGTGTTTGTGTAATTTCGCGGTAATCGATCAGTGTATTTGTGTACAAATACTTCATTGGACACCAATAACAACCTAGCCGAATCGACTAGTCGATTAATCGACTAATTTCTATCCATGCGCCCGAAATTCATACAAAAAGCAAGTCGAGACTTCATGTCGATGGTTTGATCTCGATTAGTAGACTAGTCGACGATTAGTCGCGACTAGTTGAGCGTCGTACTGATAACAGTGAAGGCATATCGTGTCTTTGTGTTCGTGTGTGCATATTAGTCAATTGTATCTATGATTCTATCTTAACATGTTTATGGTGCTAATGACATGATTTCATGAACTTGCATAGACAACCTAGAAACATACCAGCATCTCACATGCTTTGTGCTTTAACATGACCTCTGTAACAACCCAGATTCCGATGGACCGATTTTTTTCAAAAAAAAAATTCAATCCATCGAAACCCGGGTTGGTTGCTCTGGTATCCTGCAGAAAAAGACAAAGAAAAGAGATATGTCAGAGTTTGAAAAACACCTCACAGCGGAAGGAGTAAGATATAATGTATTTAAAACATAGCTTACCTTAATCACAATACTGCTAAATCAGTATTCCCAAAGCTATAAGTCTCTGTCTAACCTACAAATGTTGTGAGGAGGGGGTCAGAACATAAGTTCTGTGTGAATGAATTTAAACTAAACTTCTTGAATAATCCTACATATACCATTCAATTATGTTTTCTTATTTATTAGGTTATACGTGTTATTACCATTCAAAACTTACACACACGTCGCGCCCATCTACTCCCTAGTAGATTAACCTAATACAATGTATATGTAGCTACTCCCAAAACTGAGGTACACCTTGTGGTACCCCGCTCGCACGGTCTCCTCCGTATCGCCACAATACTATGCGCAGTCCCTCATCGTATGCCATAGTAACGTACAACGCTACATCCGCATAGAACCACTATCGCTGTGCTACGTAAGCGTACTAACTGCTATCCTCGAACTATTCGACCGAATTTGGTTCCATCATCGAATAATGCCCTCTAGTCTACGATACACCACCCAGAGCAGACATGGTTGTACCTAGACTTTCCCACGTACGTATCATCAATCGTACTCGATGTTTCTACTACACATAACCTCTACTTGTGCACCCGAGTTCCGTGGCAGGGCTACACTAGAAACACGAAACTCGGTCAGGAGCTTTTCTATATCTGTACGGGCCCGCCCCTAAGAGTGTCTAATGTACAGATATCCCTCGGGTCTTGTTTTCTATGGTGGCTATGGCCCTACCTCAGCCCCTCCCTCAACTAGTAAAGACCACACGAGCTAAGTGACCACCCCTAACAAGCAAACAATCTAAACATCCATTGGGGTCTCCCCGCACCCGTCCCTTGATAGCAAAGGTTAACGATCTCTAGGGGTTAGCTCTTGTCTTTTCACATTCCTTAGGCTGCTGGTGACAGGCGTCCGACGATCTTGCTATCTTTTGGTCATGACCCTCCACATCCGCCTGAGGCAACAGCCAAACCACCCTTAATGCCACCGCGTATAGCATTCTGACTGCCCCCTACTTATGCAGTCAAGGCCCACCCACCTGGTAGTTCCGCGAAGACCCAACCTCTGTAATCCTAGCCCGAAGCTAAACCACCACAGAGGACTACTAGGAGCACCTTTTACGTCTCAGGAAGCCGCCTGCCTCCCCTTCCAGTTCGTTGGAGCCGCCCGAATAATGAACGTGCGCTCCCCTCGTGCCTTATGACACCGTGATGATCTACCTCATTGGGCTATTCATCCTATAACGTATGGACTGCTTCAAGCGCCTTAGTTTTTTCTGTCATTAGACCCTACGTCTAATCATTAATTACGCACTTGCGCCACCTCATAAATTTTTTCATTTAACTTGGTTATTCACATTAGCTTCCTTTTTCGTATTCACCAAGTTACCCTTGCTTTTTAACTCAATTTATACTTAACTCACTTAAGTCCATTTATAAGCCAACAACATGTTATTTTCCAATTTCATAAATTATTCCCCTTTTAGGGTTACAACAATATGTTATACCTAATTCATAGTTAAGTATGCTTTATCCCTGCACGTATATACTGGTTAGGAGAATAACCCTCTAAACACCAGTCCCGAAGACCGAAATCAACATCAGACTGGCACCCAGAGAATTACTCAACCCAACCAACATATATGATTCTAATTTACTTCTTTTCCATTCATATAACTTATATCATTTTCAATTTCACATTTCTCCTTCCCAAACCGCTTAATTTAAGTATATCTTTATATATAAGTTATCTCATCTTCCTTATCATTTCTTATAACTTATCTTGTTCCATAAGTTATAATTTCCACCTATTATCCTTTCTTGCCTTATTCAAGTTTATTCGTAACAGGTTATTAATCATTCCCCATTTCTTGTCATTAATTTTATAATTTGACTTAACCCTCCTTATTAAAGTTTCCATGTCTTAAACATGCCTTACTATGGTTAAGTCTATCTTAGTCATGTTTTACATCACATGTCTTACAACAGTTAGGTCCACAATAGTCATGCTTTACATGTCATTTATATCACCCATTTAACCCTCTAACCATACCTATGCCACCCACATGCCTTATTATGGTTAGTATTTCTTAATTTATTTATTATGCCGTAACGATGTATGACCTCTCATATTAGATGTCCGCTTGTGGTTGCTGGATTTGTCGGGTGGTTCCAGGCAGTCTTACACTACAAACGCGCCTAAACTCGTGTCATAAACCGTTACGCATCTAGTTCTTACCGTTGACCTCTCACATTAGACATCTTCCTGTGTTTGCTGGATTTGCCGGGCGGTTCCGGGCAGTCTTACACCACAAACGCGCCTAACCTCGTGTCATAGGCGTTCATTAACAATCGTCTTTCACCCAAATCCCAAATTCATGCCGTGCATTCCAATTCAACTTAATTACAATTCATTTTTCTATTCCTATTTCCAATTTATCATTAACTACACCAATTACATAATAGTTAGCCAAATTCCATATTACCCAAATTATCCAATTATAGCCAAATTCACCAATTCCATGTTTTTCATATCCAAACATGCCAATTTCCAATATCCAATTATACCTAATTTCATATAATCAATATTTTCCCAATATATATACCCACATTCCCACGTTCATACATATAATCTAATCCACCCTCTAGGCTTATCTTTCAAATCACAAATAAATTTCACGAATCCATGTTATCCAATTACATGTTGTTACTATTAAATTATACCAATTCCATATCTAATTACAATTATGTCAAACATAAATAAATTCAACATTACAGTATAATTATGTCCATAATTCTATACAAAACTTTCCAATCCCAATATTATGCTAAAACCAACCCTTTTTCCCTTTTTTATTTCTCATTCCCATTAAAACGCATAAATCCATGATAGACGTAGGTTCGAGATAACCTACCTATAAAAATAAAAAGGGAAAGAATATAAAGGAGAGAACTCAAACGTAGGCATAAATAAAATAAATGATCTTATTGAATTATCATCATATTTATTATGGGGAACGGTAAACGATAGAAGCAATATTATACAATAAATATAGTTCAAATCCAATCACATTGACTGGATTGGAGAAATAAACGATTTGTTGTTGATGTAGAACGCTGATTTAATCATCTTCTTTTGTTTTTTTTTGTAAAGAGCTTGAATTGTTGATGAAGAATTTCTAATTTGATTTAGGTTTTAGAGGCGGCGGCTAAGAGAATTGAGATTTCAGCAGCACGGAGGCGTCCTGAGGAATTGTTGTGAATTAGGGTTAGATCTTGCTATGTATTTATAGGTCTAGGGAGTGTTTTAGAGCCCTTAGATTGACCTAGAAGCCACCAGATTCGTACAGCACAGTAAAGCACGTCACAGAAACGAGGCTGCCCAGATCTGGGATGGGGGGTAGGTCGACACCAAGGTCGACCTCCTTAGGGGTAGGTCGACCCCCAGGTCGACCTGCCTGGTTGATGGCGGGAAAATTCCCGCCTAGCTGCCTGGGTCGAATTTCGAACTGTTTTGAATTTTAGTTGAATCTTCTGAAGGCCATAACTCATTCATACGGAGTGCGATCTATGCAAACTTGGACTCTATTCCAAGAAGAATTCCGAGATGAACGCAATGGTGATGTCTGTTTTACTTAATTCCTGAAATTTAAATTAAGTATCCTTATTTTATTATCATTTCTGTACACACACTATTGTTGAATTAATTATTCCCCTCTCTTTCATGTATTAATTAATTCTCATTGTACATCACCATTATTTACCCATCTATGCATATATATACACACACACACACATTTTTAATTATATTAAAAAAAATGCTCTCCCACCCTTAAAGGATTTCGTCCCCAAAATTCAATAAGAGTAAAATAGATATCCCTCGCAATATTCATCCATCAAGTGTGCATTCAATTGTTGCAAACATTGTGCATATGTGCAAAGCGAAATACATCATAGTAAAGCATGTATGCCTAATGGGTACCACCTATATGTATGCAAATTTTAAAACGCTTTCCCAAATCATGATGCTCACATCCTAAATATACATGCAGTTCTATATGAATGAAAAATTATTTTTGGAAAATTCTAAAATATTTTTCATCCAAATTTTCCCACACCCCTATAAAATAAGAGTGTAGTTCATCCAATTGCCACGCCCAAAATCCTGTCAATCACTTTTAAATTTCAAAATTCAGAAAAATCTAATTTTCTAAATTTTATTCCTTATGCATTTAACGGAAAAACCTATATTTTCCCATTTTCTTTTAGCATTCTAGTTTAATTAATTTAAATTCTTCATTTTTCTTTGCTTCATATATATATTTATATATATATAGTATTTATATTTTTCTCCAAAATACAAATACGCTCACTCATTATTTTTCCCTAGGAAAACTAAACCTCGTTCTGATACCAAATGTAACAACCCAGATTCCGACGGACCGATTTTTTTCAAAAAAATCCAATCCATCGAAACATGAGTTGGTTGCTCTGGTATCCTGGAGAAAAAGACAGAGAAAAGAGATATGTCAGAGTTCGGAAAACACCTCATATCGGAAGGAGTAAGATATAATGTATTTAAAACATAGCTTACCTTAATCACAATACTGCTAAATCAGTATTCCCAAAGTTGTAAGTCTCTGTCTAACCTGCAAATGTTATGAGGAGGGGATCAGAACATAAGTTCTATGTGAATGAATTTAAACTACACTTCTTGAATAATCCTATATATACCGTTCAATTACGTTTTCTTATTTATTAGGTTATACATGTTATTAGCATTCAAAACTTACACACACGTCGCACCCATCTACTCCCTAGAAGATTAACCTAACATAATGTATATGTAGCTACCCCCAAACTGAGGTACACCCCGTGTTACCCCACTCGCATGGTCTCCTTCGTATCACAATAGTACTATGCGTAGCCCCTCTTCCTATGCCATAGTAACGTACAACGCTACATCCGCATAGAACCACTATCGCTGTGCTACGTAAGCATACTGACTGCTATCCTCGAACTATTCAACCGAATTTGGTTCCACCATCGAATAATGCCCTCTAGTCTACGATACACCACCCAAAGCATACACGGTTGTACCTAGACTTTCCCACGTACGTATCGTCAATCATACTCGACGTTTCTACTGCACATAACCTCAACTTGTGCACCCAAGTTCCGTGGCAGGGCTACACCAGAAACACGGAACTCGGTCGGGAGCTTTTATATATCTGTACGGACCCACCCTTAAGAGTGTCTAATGTACATATATCCCTCGGGTCTGGTTTTTCTATGGTGGTTATGGCCCCACCTCAGCCCCTCCCTCAACTAGTAAAGACCACATGAGCTAAGCGACTACCCCTAACAAGAAAACAATCTAAACATCCATGTGGGGTCTCCCCGGACCCGTCCCTTGATAGCAAATGTTAACGATCTCTAGGGGTTAGTTGTTGTATTTTCGCATTCCTTAGGCTGCTGGTGACAGGCGTCCGACGATCTTGCTATCGTTTGGTCTTGACCCTCCACCTCCGTCTGAGGCAACCGCCGAACCACCCGTAATGCCACCGCGTACAGCATTCTGACTGCCCCTACTTATGCAGTCAAGGCCCACCCACCTAGTAATTCCACGTAGACCCAACCTCTTTATTCATAGCCCAAAGCTAAACCACCACAGAGGACTACCAGGAGCACCTTTTACGTCTCAGGAAATCGCCTGCCTCCCCTTCCAGTCCGTTGGAGCCGCCAGAATAATGAGTGTGCACTCCCCTCGTGCCTTATGACACCATGATGATCTACCTCGTTGGACTATTCATCCTATAACGTACGGACTGCTTCAAGCGCCTTAGTTTTTTTCTGTCATTAGACCCTACGTTTAATCATTAATTATGCGCTTGCGCCACCTCATAAATTTTCTCATTTAACTTGGTTATTCACATTAATTTCCTTATTCGTATTCATCAAGTTGCCTTTGCTTATTAACTCAATTTATACTTAACCCACTTAAGTCCATTTATAAGCCCACAACATGTTATTTTCCAATTTCATAAATTATTCCCCTTTTAGGGTTAAAACAACATGTTATACTTAATTCATAGTTAATTATGCTTTATCCCACATATATACTAACTAGGAGAATAACCCTCTAAACACCAGTCTCGAAGACCGAAATCAACATCAGACTGGCACCCAGAGAATTACTCAACCCAACCAACATATATGATTCTAATTTACTTTTTTTCATTTATATAACTTATATCATTTTCAATTTCACATTTCTCCTTCCCAAACCATTCAATTTAAGTATATCTTTACATGTAAGTTATCTCATCTTCCTTATCGTTTCCTATAACTTATCTTGTTCCATAAGTTATAATTTCCACCTATTATCCTTTCTTGCCTTATTCAAGTTTATTCAGAACAGGTTATTAATCATTCCCAATTTCTTGTCATTAATTTTAGAATTTGACTTAACCCTCCTTATTAAAGTTTCCATGTCTTACACATGTCTTACTACTGTTAAGTCTACCTTACTCATGTTTTACATCACATGTCTTATAACAGTTAAGTCCACATTAGTCATGCTTTACATGTCATTTATATCACCCACTTAACCCTCTAACCATACCCATGTCTCCACATGCCTTATTATGATTAGTATTTCTTAATTTATTTATTATGTCGTAACGATGTATGACCTCTCACATTAGACGTTCGCTTGTGGTTGCTGGATTTGCAAGGGCGGTTCCAGGCAGTCTTAAACCACAAACACACCTAACCTCATGTCATAAACCGTTACGCCTCTAGTTCTTGCCGTTGACCTCTCACATTAGACGTCCGCTCGTGGTTGCTGGATTTGCCGGGCGGTTCCGGGCAGTCTTACACCACAAACGCGCTTAACCTCGTGTCATAGGCGTTCATTAACAATCGTCTTTCACCCAAATCTCAAATTCATGCCATGCATTCTAAATTCAAATTAATTACAATTCATTTTTCTATGCCTAATTCCAATTTATCATTAACTACACCAATTAAATAATAGTTAGCCAAATTTCATATTACCCAAATTATCTAATTATAGCCAAATACACCAATTCCATGTTTTTCATATCCAAACATGCCAATATCCAATTATACCCAATTTCATATAATCAATATTTTCCCGATATATATATATATATATATATATATATATATATATATATATATATATATACCCACATTCCCACATTCATACATATAATCTAATCCACCCTCTGGGCTTATCTTTCAAGTCACAAATAAATTTCACCAATCCATGTTACCCAATTACATGTTGTTACTATTAAATTATACAAATTCCATATCCAATTACAATTATGTCAAACTTACATAAATTCAACATTACAGTATAATTATGTCCATAATTCTATACAAAACCTTCCAATCCCAATATTATGCTCAAACCAACCCTTTTTCCCTTTTTTAATTTCTCGTTCCCATTAAAACGCATAAATCCATGATAGACGTAGGTTCGAGATAACCTACCTATAAAAATAAAAAGGGAAAGAATAAAAATGGGAGAACTCAAACGTAGGCATAAATAAAATAACTGATCTTATTGAATTATCATCATATTTATTATGGGGAATGGTAAACGATAGAAGCAATATTATACAACAAATATAGTTCAAATCCACTCACATTGACTGGATTGGAGAAATAAACGATTTGTTGTTGATATAGAACGCTGATTTAATTTCTTCTTTTTTTATGAAGCGCTCGAATTGTTGATGAAGAATTTCTAATTTGATTTAGGTTTTAAAGGCGGTGGCTAAGAGAATTGAGAGTTCAGCAGCACGGAAGCGTCTTGAGGAATTGTTATGAATTAGGGTTAGATCTTGTAATGTATTTATAGGTGTAGGGAGTGTTTTAGAGCCCTTAGATTGACCTAGAAGCCACCTGATTCGTACCGCACAGTAAAACACGTCACAAAAACGAGGTTGCCCAGATCTGAGGGGGGGGGGGGGTAGGTCGACCTCCCTGGGGGTAGGTCGACCTGGCCCCCAGGTTGATCCCCCGGTCGACCTGCCTGGTTGATGGCGGGAAATTTCCTGCCCAGCTGCCTGGGTCGAATTTCGAACTGTTTTAAATTTTAGTTGACTCTTCTAAAGGCGATAACTCACTCATACGGAGTCCGACCTACGCAAATTCGGACTCTATTCCAAGCAAAATTCTGAGACGAACTCAATGGTAATGTCCGTTTTACTTAATTCCTGAAATTTAAATTAAGTATCCTTATTTTATTATCATTTCCGTACACACACTATTATTGAATTAAATTTTCCCCTCTCTTCCATGTATTAATTAATTCTCATTGTACATCACCATTATTTACCCATCTATGCATATATATATATATATATATATATATTAATTATATTAAAAAATACGGGGTGTTACAACCTCCAACATCATATATAGAAGATCGACATTGTACATATGAATATAGAGAAACTAAAATAGCATTCGGTTCGATCAGTATATATCTCAAAAATGAATGAATACACATTGTAAAATAGTTTTGCTATGGCCATAGGCTTTTAAATGAAATTAACTGTACATAGGAATGAAAATTGATAGTCATTAAAAATGCAAACCTAGAAGAAGAATCTCCTGAACTGTAGTCGATCTGCAACATCGATATTTCGTACCCTAGCACACAGAACATCCTCCTATACACTTAAAAAGGAACGAATAAACCAAATGTCGACTTTTTGACTAAGAATTTACCAAGATTTCTGATTAAGTGTAAAATAATATATACTTGCTCCAACGTCTAAAGATATTGAATCATCATCTTCGGATGACACACATACTCGACTTTCTGATTAAAGATTTATTGGGCGATCCACCAGGGGGATGCATATTAGCTCACGCGCAGGGTCAGTAATCATTGCGTATTAGCTTTATCCAAATGTCAAATTTCCCTTCACTTAACCTTTGGAAAAAGCTGCTTTTACTTGCAACTTTCAGTTTCTTTAAAGCAGACTGTGTAGTGAAACTTACATTACAGTCTCTGCTACAAAGTAGTGGAAAGTTGCTAGTAAAAGCAGCTTTTAGCTGAGGTTAAGTGCAGTAGCATCCGGCATTTGGATAAACCGAATAAGCATGGATACCCGACCCTACGCATGAGCTAGTGGATCGCCTATTAAAATATTAACTAGAAAGTCTAGTAATCATCCATCTACCAAAATTTTCAACAAACCTGTTAAAATATTTTCAGTACACTTGTTATCTCTCAAAAAAGAGTAAACTTGCTATAAGACAACCCAATTTAAATTTCAAGCATAAGGCAAACAAACAGTCAAATGATGATGAAATCATGGTTAAATATTGAACTATAATTATCCATTTGCTCAGTTTCTGCCACATTTCAGATTCAATGTGGCAAACGATCTAAACAACATATCACCAAATGGCTATTGCAAATAGAATCAGGTTATGGACAATTAACATTAAACATCTTAACATTAGTAAAGGTTATTGCATCCTTATGACTAAGTCATTGTTATTTCTTTGTTCCATGGATATAACACAGTATAAAATTATACCATACATGTTTCCAATAGCAATTCAGATGTTTTTTACATTATCACAAAACATGGTTCAAATTTGATTTCTCTGATTCCAGGGTATAACCATAGATCTGTCCCTAACACAAAGTAGCAATCAGCTAACACACTTACACAAACTAATTCAATTAAAATTGCTAATACATTAACACAAAGTAGCAATCAACTATCACACAAAGATTTCAATTTGTTCCCTGTTATTAGGCATGCATTCCAAAATTCAATTGAATACATACCTGCGCTATCGAAGGAGGGCTAGGGAGACCAAGGGTTGTTGCGTTTCTGCCGAAGGAGAGGGTTGTTCGTCTCTGTCGAAGGTGGAGGTATGATTTGATGACCGAAAACCCTAATTTGGGTTTTCGGTCACCATTAAAGTAAAACAAATGGAAAAGGGAGCGGTCAAAATTTTTATTCCGAGTGCCTAATGTGATGCACAATATGATGCACATTCGATTTGGCATAAAGCCATATCAAATTAACTAATCCGGGGCTTCGTTGATGGATGGTCAGATTTAGGGCATTTGGGGTGGTGCAGATTGCAAATTGTAGTTTGATACGAATCTAAGCACTATCAAATATGATGCGGCTTTAACCCGTATTATATCTCCACATCCATTTGTGCCAAATTGGTTGTTATGGTGTAGTGATTATTTATTTCGTTAGTCTACTTGGGAATAGATGAGTACGATTTATGCGGAGAAATCAAAAGCGCATTGTGAAATAAACCCGAATAACTTAATAAATATAAATTGGTGATAAAATGGTATATATAGTTATATTTGTAGAAAGTATAATTTATCCATTCACCGAAACTTTTGTTCTAACCCCCTCCTCATAACAAACCCGTAGGTTAGACAGGTGGTTGAGATACTGCAGCTTAGAGACACTTGTTAGATAGTGTCATTACATGGGTGAGTATTTACTTACTATTATATTTTATTCTCTTCCGCTGTGAGATTTCTATTATGAGCTCTGATATATTTATCTTAGACTTTCTACAGGATACCAGATAAACCAGCTTTGGTTTCGATAGATTTGGATTTTTGAAAAAAAACCGGTTTGTCCAAATTCGGGTTGTTACATTTGGTATCAGAGTTAAGGTTTAGGATTCCTATATAGATAGTGAGTGAACGTATTTGTATTTTTAAAAATATAAATATTATATATATACATATGTTATAGAGGAACCCACTAAACAAGTGAGCAATACATGGAGGAAGTTGAGGTATTGGTTTTGTACACTAAGGAAAAATTTATGGAAGTTTGAAGATTACAAATCCATGAATGGTTAGGGTGGAGAGTGTACAAAATGTTTATCATGTGTTAATATTTGAAATTTTTGTATCTCAGATTAGTGAATTGGGCAGTAGGACCTTGCATATTGAGAAAAGATTAAGAAAGAAAAAATGATTTAGGAATTTATATATACATTTGGGGCAAAAAGTGGCGCTAGTCTTATTCTTCATTTAGACATAGTTTGGTAGAAATTTATGCAAAGAAGAAATTTAAGACAAAGAAACATAATTTCTTGCAAAGAATTTGGAAAATGCAGAAGTTAAAACCACTTTGTATTTATCCCCATAGTTAGAACTTTTGAAAAGAACTTGAAAAAATGTAAACGTACAAAAAGATTTATAGAAAAAGATTTCAAGTCTCAAAATTTTAAATGTTTACAATTCTTATAGAAAAATCTACTAGTTTGTGATATTAAGTGTTGGATTAAAATAATTTTTGAAGAAAATTAAGTAAATTTGTTTCAAAAAGAATTAAGTGTGCAAACAAGTAATGGGGTTGAGAGACATAAGTGGGTAAGAGAAAGCGCGAATAATTGAATTAGCCATATGGGATGCATATGTGACCTTAAGTGAAATAAAATATAAAAGTTTTCATAAATGAGGGATTGTGACACACTTTAATTTGTTGGAATAAGAAGAATTATAAGATTTTTTTTTTGAATTATTAAGTTAGTAAGTAAACACGTTTTACTAAAGTAACAAGGAAATATGCAGCGAAAGAGAGGTACAAAATATAGGCAAAGCACCATATTTTGTGCCACCTATTTCAACAAAATAATAATAATTTTAAAGTTTTCTTATTACTTTACACAGAACACAAAAGTCCACTTTAAAAAAGATTCATAGAAACCTAATCATATTGATCCCTCTTGAAAATGAAATGTATATTACAATAAACAAAGCTCCAACTAAGTCAAAGTACATAATTCTATCTTATCTGATTTTAACATTTAAGAAAAGTTTTGAGAATATTAAATTTTTATTGAATTAAAATTAATTTAGTAAGAAATGGTCTCATTGACGTGCATGGGCGGTTAGTAAAGATTTTAGGAAATTTTGAAATGATGTTTCAAGTGGTTACTATTTAGGAGAAAGAGGTAAAAAATAAATTTAAGACTTGCATGGTTTAAGAAAAGAGGAGAATGTAAAAAAGAGGAAGTTTAGATCTTTATAAGTAAACTAACGATATGATTAGTAATTAATAGAAATCCTTTTTAGCATCCTTGAGGAAATAGGAAAGTTTTCTTTTCGTATAGATCTGCATTCCCATGTAATGTTCTATTTTAGAAAAATATAATGTTGTAGTTGGGTATTTTCTTCCTAGTTGTTTGTAGTGATCGCTAGGTAAGAAAAAAAAAGGATACTGTGAATTAAATGAAAATGAAGATAAAAGATGAACAACTAAAAGAAAACAAACAAAGATGACAACTGCAGAAATAGAGAACAATAAAAGAAAATGAATTCTTCCCAAGTAAGTTTGGAAAAAGAAAAAGGAAAATTTATTATGTAAACTGTACGTAGAATAGAAAATATGAATTTTTGTAAGATAGGCAATTAAGGTTTCCAATTATGGGGAAATAGGTGCGTAAAAGTGGATGGAAAATATGTAATTTTCCATTTTCTATCTTTTTCTATCATAACAAACCAAATTCGGAAAATTAGACTATTCTGAAATTCGCAAATTTAAAGTTGGTTGGTAGGGTTTGGATGCAAAAACTGGATGAACTACGCTCTTACCCTGCAATAGTGTAGGAAAAATTAGATGAAAAAATATTTTTATTTTCAAAAAATTGCATTCATATAGAATTTTCTAGTATATTTAGGATGTGTGCATCATGTTTTAAATGATTTTCAAGAAAATTTGCATTCATATAGGAGGTACCGCTTAGGCATTCATTGCATTAATGTATTTTGATGTTGTGTTACATTTTGCACAAGTGCACAAATGGTTGTAAAATTGGATGTACACATGATGGTTGTGAATTATGCGAGGGAAAGGTTGCGAGGGAAAGGTTGTGCGCACTAATCGACCACCCCCAGAGCTTGGAAAGCCGTGAGAGTAGTACCGGGATGGGAGATTGACCTGGAACGTCCTCTCGCACTTGAGTACGGGAGCCTTTGGCACTGGGTATCCACCTTACATGATGGTTGTAAATTATGCGAGGAATTACATAATTTTACCCTTACCAAATTTCGGGGACGAAATTTCCAAAGGGTGCGAGAACGTGGCACCTCCCATTTTCAATTAAATAATTCTTTAAACTTTTAGAATTTGGTTGTGAAACTAGCATCATTGCGTCCGTGGTGATTTTCTGATCAATTTAGACCCATGGTTTGCAGAAAACGGATTTAAAATGAAGAAGGTATCATTAAATAAAGTTTTAAAACAAACATGAAAAAGAAGATACAAGGGAAACACAAATAAGAACAATAACCGCCAATGTTTTAGTATTCTGAACAAAAAGCAAAGTTATGTGAGTTGGTAGAGCATGCACGTCCCAAGTCGGGGGTAAGGAGTTTGAATCCCACCAACGTCATGTATAAAATTTTAAGAGGACCAAGTAAAAGGATGCATGTTCTAAGAGAAATATATATATATATATATATATATATGTGTGTGTGTGTGTGTGTGTGTGTGTGTGTGTGTGTGTGTGTCTATGTGTGCGTGTGTGTATGTGTATATAAATATGTATATATATATATATGTGTGTGTGTGTGTTGTGTTGTGTTGTGCGTGTCTGTGTGTGTGAGTATATATATATGTATGCGTGTATACATATATATATATATTGGCATGAAATTCAAAAGTAACAAGAAAGAAATAAACGCCGGCATAACGTCATTTGAATTTTGAAAATAAATAGGGTCGTGTGTGTGTGTCTATATATATATATATATATATATATATATATATATATATATATATATATATATATATATATATATGCGCATAAATCCAAATTAGAATTTAAAGCATAAATTAAAAGCGAAAGATAATAATGGAACGAATGTGCCCATTTATTTATGTGTGTGAAAGCGCGTTAAAAATATTGGAAATAGTTAAATAGATTAGAAAGAAATTTGGCAAGGGAATAATGTTAATAATAACATTTATTGGGCAGGTATTAACAAACAAAAGTTTAGGAAGGCAAAAAAAAGTAACATTGAATGTAACATTAAACAAGAAATACAAGAGAGAAAAATTAACGTTCATGACCTAGTACTCGGCACAGTGACATGGATTTAGCATTTTGTATGGTTTGGTTTTATTTATTTCTATCAAGTGGACGAATTTCTTCTGAGCACCTATAAATAGACCAGTAGGGTCTAACCTCTAACTCGTATTTTTCTGAGAAGGCACCTGAGCTCTACCATTTCTTTTCTCCTTCATTCTTCAGAAAATAAATATATTAGTTTTAGGATTTCTGATTCAAGATTTGGAGATATAGATTATAGATTTAAGTTATAGTTGCTCAGATTATTCGTCCAAACAAATCTATAAATCTGAATTAAAAGGAAAGCAACGCAGAACCAAATCAGATCCAAAATATTAGAGCATAAATCTCAGGTGAGTGGATGAAATTATATTTTTCAATAAAAGTATTTTTTATCGTTTGATTCCTGCTAAAATTTAAAATATGTTCTTCTTTTCATTCTTTTCCCCTCTTCTGCTTCAAAATATACCATTTATGTCAAATTTTGGTTATACGCGAAGATCGAATAAAATTGGGGTTATGCACAAATTGGATAATTGAATTATGGATAGACGCAGAATTATTGAACTGTATTTATGTGCAATTTAATTGAAATTATAAAAAAAAGTTGAAATTTTGTGACTTAGGCTAAAATAACATATTGTGTCGGTATTGAAATAAATGAAGGGTTTGCGAATTCACATATTGTTTGTAAGAAATCCCTTTTCAGATTTAAATGGAAATAGTGTAAAATTTGTAAGGATAAAAGAAAAGGAAGTGTAAATTAAATTATGACAAATTTTACTATAATTGTGCAAAACAAAAAGAAGAAAACAAGTTAGGGACAGTGATTAATGTATATTAATCAAATTTGAAAATTAGTCTAGATTGATTGGTCAAGAAAGAAGGAATGTATTTGCATAGTTTGGGTAAACAAAAAAAATAGGAAACAAGATTGCAAACTGGAATTATGAATAAATGGAGATTAGTTTAAATTAGGGAGTTAACCATATTGCGCACTAATTTGACGACCTTAAAAATAAGAAAGGGAATGATTTGCAATCACGGGTTCCTATTATAATAATTACCTAAAACTATGGAAATGGATTTTTTTTCTACAGTCTTGATAACCAATCAATTTGGAATATGCCTAACTTCCTAAAAGAATAAATGACAAAAATGGAAAAAGAAAATTAACATAACTGAAAGAAGTTACAAAAAGAAAAAGGCTTATTGTCAACATATAATTGGAATATAATAAGCACTGTTCGGTGACAATAATATATAAGAAAGATTATAACATGAAGGTTATAATTTGGAAAATGAAAAGTAAGGAAAAACGCTTATAATAAATAAACATGAAATTAGAAACTAAGTTTAATAAACCTAAAGATATTTTATGGTTGTCTTGTAATTAGGCAAAATTCTATGGTAATTAGATAAGTTGATTTATAAATAAATAATATTCAATTGAATAGATTAATGAATAATGTAAATCAACGAAAAAGGAAAAGTAAGCAAAACGCATAGGAATAAGTTAGACATAGGGTCCAATAAAATAACAATATGTGTTTGGTCCAGTCCATAAGGATGAAGAATCCAATGGGGTAGATCATCGAAGGTGCTCGGAGACATAATGAGAGCACGTCTAACTTATTCGACGGGACTAGAAGGAAGTGCAGAACTTCTACGGAACGTGAGGATACTCCGTGATGGCCTTCTATGGTAGGCCAAATGAAGTTGTACCCCAGAGGCATAGTTTGTATGGTTCCATCCGGTGAGTATGCATTGGATGCATCTTGGGTGATGGACAACCTAAAGACTAATAAGAGGAAGATCTTAGGATGATTTGTCGGCTGCCTCAAGGGGGGAGGCTTCGTGGTCAGGACCCAGCTAAGGGTAGTAGATCGTCGGATACCTGTAATCATCAGTCGGAGTGTATGCTGGAAAGAATGGAGCTAAGCCAATAGGTCAATGATCTTTTACTATGGTCATTGGATTAGGGACCACAAGTTTGTTTATATTGGATGATAGAGAGGTCATTTAGCTCTTTTGAATAGTCTTTCATTAGATTGGGGGTAGGCTGGAGTGGGGCCTTGGAGAACTACCGAAGAGACAGAACTAAATTTGGATATCTGTACTGGAGGCCTAATGAGGCAATCCTTTACAGATATGGGTACAGCCCCTGACTGAGTTTCATGGAGAAACTGTGACGATCCCAAAATCCGAGGTGCGGTATTAAGGATAATCATTGGAATATAACACATCAATCATCATAGCAGAGTACAGATAATAGCAAAAACAATAAATAGAATAATTTTACATGGGTATGACAGCGGAATCACAACATGTAACAACATCAGAATAGCACAGCGTAGGATATAACTTAGTAAATAAAAGGGAAGTGATCAGTCATCATCGCCAGAGGCGGAATACATACATGCAGTGAGACATAATAAGGGTATCAGTCTACATCGCCGAAGGCGGTACATATACATACGATAATAAGTACTGAAAGTAAATCAGTCTGCATCGCCTGTGGCGGAATCATAATACAAGTACGATAATGGCGGAAAATGTCAAAGTCATCTCTGTGAAGTCACCCTCGCCATGAGCCAAAATGCACTCTATGCAATAGTGCAGAGCCAAAAACAACCTGTCACATGTGAACTAGGCTGCCCGTGTGAAAATAAGGGCACCCGCGTTTGCAAAGTGAAACAAACAACGAGTTAGTCATGGGGACTGGTATGAGGAATCTATTTAACAGTTAAACAACAGTAATAAGCAAATCATATGACCACGCCACTTTCGCGGAACGGATTTACTCCAGTGATTGCTAGTGCATTTAAAACAAAGTAAATTCTTTAAAACAACGCAATGCTTTTTAAAAAAGAATGAAGCCATTATAAGACTCAGGTCCCATCATACAATGCAACGCAAGCCGGAGGATAGAGTTTTCCCTTATAATGGCCAAATATGCTTGATACGTGTAAAGCAAAATCATTTGATATTATTACTAGTGCATATATGTTTCAAAAATGAATAGCATCATAAATATCAATCATAGACGGCATAAGTGCCCCATACCACTATGTCGCCATACTAGTTCTACAATCGAGTCCGTTATTTCGTATTGGAAATTGGATTTCCGTCATGAGTCGAGGCAAGGGGCAAGCTCCTCTCCGCTTCGAGACATTCTAGCAAATGCCTCAGGACTACACACTCTGGGTAACCCTAGATCGGCTGGGCAGGTCCTCTCTTACGTTTGAGGATTATTTATTCCTGAACACACGTTTCCAGGTCCTTACAGACCTATAATCGAGGCGCCTCGCATTCCAACAACCACAAAGGTGAAAAGTAGATATAAATGTCAGGGCTGGTAAGTCACTGACACCACCATAGCTAGAAAGAAACGTCGTGCTCTCCCAGCGGTCCGTATCCCGTTTTTGACTCATACCGAGGTGTGAGGCTCGCGAATCCACGCTATACACAAAGCCAGGCCACGCAGACCGTGCTTTGATCATCATCCACAAGACTTTGCTTTGCAACAGAAGCCTTGATCATAGCATCTTGGCATGCCACATAGGCAGTCCACTCCATACGATTGATTTCCATCGATATATAACCTCTGAGCTCGTACGTCTCAGAGAAGGGCGTTAAGCAAAAGAATAAATTCTCCGCCGCCAAACAGATATATATTTAACAGAGATCAATCAGTATAGAACAAAATCCAATGTCAGACACACAGTCCATTTACAAGTCCGTTCTGGGTCTGAACGAAACCGGAGGCGTCAAATTCCTCGTATATCCGTACAATCAACACATGCGTTCAGACGGCTACTACTTCCGTCCCTTTCCGGTAGCTACTCCGGTCAGGAACCTCAGCAGCGCCCATCCAACCGATACGAAGATCGTCGGTCTTCAATCGTCCTTGTATTTTCCAATTCGAATCGCTCGATAAATTATTTGAAATGAGGGTTAGCTCGGCCTTTTCAAATAATTCACGTAATTAGAATTTAAATCGATTCTTTTCATGGTTATATTATTCGACACCCATCTTTCAGTTCTTTAGTGTTATTTTTGTGTCAAACACATACAACCATCAAATATCAAACAATTCAAGCCCAATTGGTTTATTTGCAATCTATGTTGCTTATAATATTTTATAACGATTTTTCGCGATTTTTATTTGTTTAAAAATGGCCATATTTAATTAACGACGTTTCAGGTCGTGTCGTGGCACTGGCGCTGTTTTTCCCCTAATTTGTTTTACACATATCGGAAAATCTAACCGTTGGATTTCTACAAAGTCTATATCAGTGGGAAGATATTCCCAAAGCGAACCCAACGGTTCCAGTTTCGTGAAAGTCCGACGGTCGGATCTTCCACTCTAGTCGTTTGAAGTTACGGTTTCAAAATTCGAACTACAGCGTCGTTATTCGATTTAATTTAATTATATTTATATTTATATATAAATATAAACGATTCTGGCGCTGTTTTTCTTCAGATTTGAATTAAACATTCCGGGCAATCCAACCGTTGGATTTTTACAAGGTTGGTGCCGTTGGGAAGATATTTCCAAGGCGAACCCAGTGGTTGCGGTTTCGGGAAAATCCGATGGTCGGATTTCTCGCACTAATCGTTTCAAATTACGATTCCGAAACACGAACTGCACGGCTTCGATTCCTTTTAATTATATTTATATTTATATATAAAAATATAGTTCATTCTATAATTTCAACTATAGTTCATTCTATATTTTCAACTTCGTTTTCACTTCAAATATTTCACTAACGCCTTAATATTTCGAAAAATTTCGCCATAACCTCCTTTGTACGGGGAGGGGTTTGGAAATTTATTGGGCCGTGTTAGGTACACAATAAATCCTAAAAAACATCCACATATTTATAGTGATATATTCTGGTGTTTACGGGGGAGCATGTATAGATAATCACTCCAGAGAATAAATTCTCGTCACCCCATTTCCGTGTGGAAATAAATAGTCCATGTGTCGTATCTAATAACTAGAGAGACGTGATTATTGTCAACTCCAGACCCGTGTGGGGTTTTTATTAATCTGGCAATTTGTCGTTATATTTTATATAGTCCATATCAGTCATCAGTTCAACCTGTAGTATAAAATCATCGCCATACAAGCCTCTCGCTCGTATGGTAAATCTTCCACCTCGTCACATAAGCTCCAATTGCTTATGTGGAATATGATGAAGTATGCCTATTGTCAAGAAGTATGCCATATAGTGTAGTCCAAAATTAATTGTTACTATCCTATGGCGATGTTTATTATTTCACATAGAATAACCAGCACTCCGCATCCAATGGCACTCACAGGAGTTGATATAAAAATGAAATTGTGCAGCTAACTCATCAAGGTTTACCTATTTGTCGGGCACACAAATAATTTCTTTACTCAACAGAAAATCCATTTTCCCTGTTCAACACATGTATATATATGCAGAACAAAGCTAATAACAATATTTCTAGCGACTATTATTTATTTCAACACGTGTGTATTTTTATCAAAGCGTATATATGATAAAAGAAATATTTTTATCATCAAAAATATTTATTCAACACGTGAATGTTTTTAACACTTCATATTCACAATAAAAATGTAGTTTTTATTGTCTATTCATTTTATTTTTAAAATACGATAATATTCAACACATGAATTTCGATTCAACGAATGAATTTCAACTCAACACATGAATATTCACTATAGTTTGAATATATATAAAAATGTGATTTTTATCGCTAAAGCTATTTGTTTAAATCCGAACAATATTCAACACGTGAATTTCAACTCGACGAACGAATCTCAATTCAACACATGAATATTTTCTATAATTTGTATATATATAAAAATGTGATTTTTATCGCTAAAGCTATTTGTTTAAATCCAAACAATATTCAACACATGAATTCCAACTCGACGAACGAATCTCAATTCAACACATGAATATTTTCTATAGTTTGTATATATATATATAAAAATGTGATTTTTATCGCTAAAGCTATTTGTTTAAATCCAAACAATATTCAACACATGAATTTCAACTCGACGAACGAATCTCAATTCAACACATGAATATTTTCTATAGTTTGTATATATATAAAAATGTGATTTTTATTGCTAAAGCTATTTGTTTAAATCCAAACAATATTCAACACATGAATTTCAACTCGACGAACGAATCTCAATTTAACACATGAATATTTTCTATAGTTAGTATATATATAAAAATGTGATTTTTATCGCTGATGCTATTTGTTTGAATTCAAATAATATTCAACACATGAATTTTGATTCAATGAATGAATTTCAACTCAACACATGAATATTGGTTTCAACATATGTAATTTATTTCAACGAATGAAATTTTTTATAACACATGAATATTTAAGAAAATTTCGACAGCATAACGGCAGGGTAGTTAAAACCGGGACCGTCCCTAGTACGGCTCCTCGCTCTACCTTAAAACCTCGCGGTTTTTGACAATGGGGATCATGCATCTAGTTCGCACACAGGCGGCATGTTTTATTTTCAATTCCACAATCCTATTCTAATTTGTTTCAACCACAAGAGGGTATTTTTCAACCACAAAGGTATTTTTCAACCACAATATCAACCACAAACAATTATTTCCAACCATTCGTCATACCATATAATATCACGTCAATCACAAGCAATAAATATCGTCCATGGTCTATGGACGAGGGGAGTATATATATATATATATATATATATATATATATATATATATATATATATTATCTCTATAATTCACTTGCATTTCATCACAATTCAAAGCATATATGTTTCATACAACGCTTGTATAATTTATACATCGCTAATATAACTTATACAACACATGTACATGAGGTATACAATGCGTACATAATTTACACTTCGCTTATATAATTTATACAACGCGATTCCATTCACACAATTTAGTTTAGATTCCTTACATTGGTTTTTGCAGTGCTAAAAATCATAGGAAGATCAGAAAAATCCGCGGCTTCTTCTAGATGGTAGAGAGCCTCCTTGCGGTCACGGTGTCTCCTATTTCATCGAATTTCGTTAACGAACGAAAAAGATATTATTTTTCAAAGTTTTGCAACACTTAAAAGTGTTATTTTCATTTCAGAATAATAAAGGTCGTACCTTTATATTTTGTTCCGAACTAGGTTTGGGATTTTTGCAAAATCCGTGAAGTATGGGGATGATTGGCCGTGCTGACGTGAAAGAGGGGGGTGGGGGCTTCCTGTCGACGGTGGTGCGGCCTCCTCCGGTGGCCTGTGGCGTTGTCGGCGGCGGTGGGAAGTTCCGAGGTTTGGGGGCTCGATTCAGGCGGAGGGGGTGGTGGTGGAGGTCATGTCGGGGTCGGATGTGAAGAGGGGACGAAGGCGAGTGGAGTGGTGGTGGTGGCGCGGCCTATACGTGGCGGTGGCGGCTGGAAAACGAAGGGGAAGATCGGAGCAACGTGGGTCGTCGAGAGCAGGGTGGCGGCTAGGGTTCAGTAGTTATTTTATTTTATTTTATTTTTGAAAGGAAAAATCATATTGGTCGAGGCTTTATAGGAAATTTTAAATAGTGTTTTTACAAACGAACTCGAAATCAAACCCAACGACTGTCGCCCCTAGCTAAATACCCCCATTCCAGACACAATGGGATATGTTTCGTTGGCAATTTGACTGTTACAGTCAGTTATTTTTCAAACTAAAATATAAACCATTCAATATTTAATTTGAACGTACATTTTAATTTGCCGGGGCCACAAACTGAACCGAAAAATTCCAGAAAAATAAATCTAGCTTTGTTTTGACGATATGGTCCTAACAAAACCCGTTTCGTCGAATTCTGAGCTCGTTTGAAAAATGGCCTTTTTAGGTCGACCCATTTTAACAAAAATTGACCAATCACATTTTCTTTTGCCCCGCTCACATACTAGCTTCAAAAATTATGAAATTTGAAACCTAGCAATAATTTGACATCCCGGACCCAACAAAAGTGGTTTCGTCGAATTACAAGGTCGTATGCAAAATATCAATTTTCAAGGGCTATATATGCTATATAGCGACCTTTCTGAAAATTCATTTGGCCATAACTTTTGATTCCCGTTATGAAACTTCGATTTTTCAGATTCGTTAGAAAGGTATTCATAAACAGATTTAAATATTTTCAGTTTCGCTAAAATCCGTTATATTTTCCACCCGGTACAGTCAGACAAAGTTTGTATTCAAAATTTCAAACTGCAATACTAGCCCCAATTCTTTATTTTATTGAAATATGCTATTTCAATTATTTAAATTCTTTGGTATTAACCAATTTTAAAAATTTTAAATTGGTTCACATTTTCCGGGTTATTACAATCTCCCCCACTTAAAACTTTTCGTCCTCGAAAAGGAAATAACAGCAAAGTAGGAAACAAAATGTAAATGCAAAGTATTGTAAAGGTACCTTGCACCGGAGTTAGTCAGAGATGTCCACTCTGCATTTGGGGTAGGCTTGTTTAATGCTTTCCTCAGTCTCCCAAGTACAGTCTCTAGGATCACTACTCCACTGCACTTTGACTAAATGAATCTTTTTGCTCCTTAGCTCTCTAGTTTCTTTGCCAACAATTTCTAATGGCTCTCTTCTGAGCGCTAATTCTGGAGTTATGTCTATATCCTGTTGCGCTGCTTCTTCCACAACAAGATCTGGATCATGAACATGTTTTCTGAGTTGATACATGTGGAACACATCATGTACACCAGGCAACCAATCAGGTAATGAAACCCTATATGCAAGAGTTCCAATCCGTTCAAGTATAGGAAAGGGACCAATAAATCTCGGTGCCAACTTCCCAGTCTTGCCAAATCTTACTACTCCCCGCATTGGAGAAACTCTTAAATAAACATAATCGCCAACGGCAAATGATAAGTCTCTTCTTCTCGCATCAGCATAACTTTTCTGTCGGCTCTGTGCGGTTTTCAATCTCTTCTTAATGAAATCGACTTTATCAGATGCTTCTCGAATCATATCGGGCCCTAACACAAGTCTGTTGCCAGGTTCTACCCAACATGCGGGAGATCTGCACGGTCTACCGTATAATGCTTCAAATGGAGACATTCCCAAACTTGCTTGATAGCTATTGTTGTAAGAGAATTCGGCTAGATGTAAGTGATCTTCCCATGAGCCTCCAAAATCGATAACGCAAGCCCGTAGTAAATCTTCTAGAATTCTATTCACCCATTCAGTTTGGCCGTCTGTCTGCGGGTGATAAGCGGTGCTTAGATTCAATTTGGTTCCCAATTCCATCTGGAATGCTTCCCAGAATTTGCTAGTAAATAGGGGATCTCTATAACTGACTATATTGAGCGGCACCCCATGTAGTTTAACTATTTCTTTGAAGTAAATCCGTGCTAAACTTTGAGCCGTTCTGTTGGATCAGACAGGTATGAAATGGGCAGTCTTCGTGAAGCGATCTACGATTACCCATATACTGTCGTTTCCTTTCCTAGTTCGAGGCAAGCCATCAATGAAGTCCATCGAAATTTGCTCCCACTTCCATCCTGGAATTTCTAAGGGTTGTAATAATCCAGCCAATTTCTGCTGATCGCTCTTAACTAGCTGACAAGTGGGGCATCTGCTAACATATAATGAGATATCTCTTTTCATCGCCTTCCACCAGAATGTGCGCTTGATATCGTTATACATTTTGCTCACACCGGGATGGATACTTAATTTGGACTTGTGGCATTCATCAAGCACTTCTCTCTTTAGCTCGGAGATGTCGGGAACACAAATTCTTCCTTTTAATCTCAGAACCCCCTCACTATCCACTTGGAAGCTGGAGTCTATGCCGTCATTGATTCTTTTGATAATCTCCTTTACAAAATTATCCTCTTTTTGAAGGGTCGAGATCCTATCAATTAAAGAAGACGTAATGATAAAACTGGCAATGATTTCATTCTTTCTGCTGAGCGCATCTGCTACAACATTGGCTTTCCCTGGAGTATATAGAATTTCAAAATCATATGCCGCAAGGAATTCTAACCAACGCTGTTGTCTCAAGTTTAGATCTTTCTGAGTGAATAGATATTTCAAGGATTGATGATCGGTAAATAGTTCGAACTTCTCGCCCAATAAATAATGCCTCCAGATTCTTAAAGCAAACACGATAGCTAATAACTCAAGATCATGAGTTGCATAGTTTCTTTCATGTGGCTTCAGCTGACGGCTGGCATAAGCGACCACTTGGCCTTTTTGCATTAGTACTGCGCCTAGCCCTCTAATAGAAGCGTCTGTCCCTACAGTCAAGTCTTCGTTGCCTTCTATAATTGTCAATACTGGAGCAGTAGTCAACTTCATTTTCAGCTCCTGGAAAGCTTCTTCACATTCGGGAGTCCATTTGAATTTCTCATGCTTCTTTGTAAGCTTTGTCAATACACCAGATATCTTTGAAAAATCCTGAACGAATTTCCGATAGTAACTAGCCAATCCAAGGAAACTTCGAACTTCTGTGGGAGTAGTAGGTTGTTTCCAGTTCTGAATCGCTGTAATTTTGCTTGGATCTACAGCAATCCCTTCTTTTGATACAACATGGCCTAGGAACTTGACTTCATCCTGCCAGAAGACACACTTAGAAAATTTAGCTTTCAAGACATTTCTCCTTAGAATTTTCAACACTTGTTCTAAATGCCTTGCATGTTCGTCTTCCGACTTGGAGTAGATTAAAATGTCATCGATGAAGACTAGAACAAATTTATTCAATACACCACGGAACACTTTGTTCATAAGATCGACGAAGTATGCCGGAGCGTTACACAAGCCGAACGGCATTACTAACCATTCGTAGAATAAATCGGGACCCCTGAAGGCTATCAAAGGAACACAGTCTTCAGCTATACGTAATTGATGGAAACCTGTAGCTAGGTCCATTCTGGAGAATACTGCTGCTCCATTTAATTGATCTAACAGATCATCTATACGTGGCAAGGGATATTTGTTCTTCAGTGTCTGCTTATTGAGATCTCGGTAATCAAAACAAAGTCTTAGAGTACCGTCTGATTTCGGGACAAATACTACTGCTGCTCCCCAAGCTGAAAAGCTCGGTCTAATCAGACCTTTCCAAAGCAATTCTCGGGTTTGACTACCTAACTCTTCTTTTTCTTTCGGGGCCATTCTTCTAATTGGATGTACTACTGGTCGGGCGTTAGGAATTAGATCTATTCTAAATTCAATTTCTCTTTGCGGCGGTAAGTTTTCTACCTCTTCAAACACATCCGCATAGTTTTTAACGACCGATATCTTTTCTAATGAAGGTGGAGTAACTTCTAAAGAAGACCAAAATTCTGTTCTATTAATTTCTGAACCGAGGCATGGTATAGTGATACGCCCAAATTTTGTTTTAGCTTTCACGATTCTTTCGGCGCATCTAACTTCGGCCTTATATTTTGTCAACCAGTCCAGCCCCAGTATAATATCAAATTCAGAAAGGTCCATGACAATCACTTTAAAAGAGAACTGGTATCGAGAGAAGGAAATAGGTACTTTACAATACGTACTGAGACTAACAGATCCTCCTATCGGGTTTTGAACTTTAATTGGTTCTTTAAGTTTTCCTTGTTTCAATTTTAACTTGTGAACAATGTTACCAGAAATGAAGCTACATGATGCACCAGTATCAAAAAGTACAGAAACAGGAATATTTTTAATGGTAAGGGTCCCTCCCAAGACGTCGGGTTTACCTGATCCATCGGTGGTAGCTGGCGGGGTCTCCCCGTCATACACATGAGCCACTTGAGCATTCTGCTTTAGAGGACAATTCCTGCTATAGTGCCCTTTCTTATGGCAGTTGTAGCATTCGGCTGAGTCTGGATTTGCCTTTGGCTTCCTCGGGGCTTTGCACACATTAGAAAAATGTCCTGGCTTCCCGTAGTTGTAGCAATTTCCTTTCGGTATCTTTCCAGGTTTCTGACTAGCGGCCGCTGTAATGCTAGACTCTGGCTGATCTGCTGAAGCCTTGCGCTTATTTCCAGCTTGGCTTTTGGCGCGGTCTTGGTTGGCGTGTCTTTCATCCATATCTTCATAATTGCAAGCCATTTCTACCAATTCTGAGAAGGAGAGTTTGATGTTGCTCATGGCTCTGTCATGGTACTTGCGCTTTAGCCCAAATATAAACCTCTTGTTCTTAGCTTTGTTAGTCATAATAAGCTCTGGAGCATAGCGCGACAACTGGGTGAATTTACTGAGGTAATCCTGGATAGAGAGATCTCCCTGCTGGAGATTAGAAAACTGCTCTCGCATCCTCTCTAAAGCCTGTTCAGGTACAAACTTTTTGTTGAACATGGTCTTGAATTGCTCCCAGGTCCTAACAGTACCTGCTGCATCCTCTGAGGTGATGGCATCCCACCACAACTCTGCTTCCTCCTATAGGAGCCAAATACCTAGTCTTGCTTTGTTGTGGGTTCCCAAACCCAAGCCTTCAAAGATCTTTTCACAGGTCTTCAACTAAGCTATAGCCTCTGTCACTGTACTAGTGCGAGAAAAGGGTTTTCCTCCCAGGTTCCTATACCTCTTCGCTACTCTGTCTAGCTCAAAGTCCTGGGGTGCTGGTGGCTGAATAATAGGGCCTCCCTCAACTACGGGGATATTCCCCCGTCCTCCTGCTACTCCTGCTCGGCCTCCACGGCCTCCTCTAGCTGCTGCTGCTCGTGTAGCCATCAAAGAGAGTACTGTATAAGCAAGAAAAGAGTCAAGCTCACAGATTTGATAATTTTCATATATGATAAAGCAGGGGAACATAAGGAAAGGTAATGATGTACTGATCAAATTGTTTTGCTAATCTGCTTAGCTCATTCTAGGACATTGCTAATCCTATCTCTAATGAGCTACTCGCCTTAGAACTCTACTGATTCTATGCTGACGAGGTGTTTAATGTGTTAGATCCCGGAGCTAAGGTTAACCAATGCTCTGATACCAACTGTGACGATCCCAAAATCCGAGGTGCGGTATTAAGGATAATCATTGGAATATAACACATCAATCATCATAGCAGAGTACAAATAATAGCAAAAACAATAAATAGAATAATTTTACATGGGTATGACAGCGGAATCACAACATGTAACAACATCAGAATAGCACAGCGTAGGATAAAACTTAGTAAATAAAAGGGAAGTGATCAGTCATTATCGCCAGAGGCGGAATACATACATGCAGTGAGACATAATAAGGGTATCAGTCTACATCGCCGAAGGCGGTACATATACATACGATAATAAGTACTGAAAGTAAATCAGTCTGCATCGCCAGTGGCGGAATCATAATACAAGTACGATAATGGCGGAAAATGTCAAAGTCATCTCTGTGAAGTCAGCCTCGCCATGAGACAAAATGCACTCTATGCAACAGTGCAGAGCCAAAAACAACCTGTCACCTGTGAACTAGGCTGCCCGTGTGAAAATAAGGGCATCCGCGTTTGCAAAGTGAAACAAACAACGAGTCAGTCATGGGGACTATTATGAGGAATCTATTTAACAGTTAAACAACAGTAATAAGCAAATCATATGACCACGCCACTTTCGCGGAACGGGTTTACTCCAGTGATTGCTAGTGCATTTAAAACAAAGTAAATTCTTTAAAACAACGCAATGCTTTTTTTAAAAAGAATGAAGCCATTATAAGACTCAGGTCCCATCATACAATGCAACGCAAGCCGGAGGATAGAGTTTTCCCTTATAATGGCCAAATATGCTTGATACGTGTAAAGCAAAATCATTTGATATTATTACAAGTGCATATATGTTTCAAAAATGAATAGCATCATAAATATCAATCATAGACGGCATAAGTGCCCCATACCACTATGTCGCCATACTAGTTCTACAATCGAGTCCGTTATTTCGTATTGGAAATTGGATTTCCGTCATGAGTCGAGGCAAGGGGCAAGCTCCTCTCCGCTTCGAGACATTCTAGCAAATGCCTCAGGACTACACACTCTGGGTAACCCTGGATCGGCTGGGCCGGTCCTCTCTTACGTTTGAGGATTATTTATTCCTGAACACACGTTTCCCGGTCCTTACAGACCTATAATCGAGGCGCCTCGCATTCCAATAACCACAAAGGTGAAAAGTAGATATAAATGTCAGGGCTGGTAAGTCACTGACACCACCATAGCTAGAAAGAAACGTCGTGCTCTCCCAGCGGTTCGTATCCCGTTTTTGACTCATACCGAGGTGTGAGGCTCGCGAATCCACGCTATACACAAAGCCAGGCCACGCAGACCGTGCTTTGATCATCATCCACAAGACTTTGCTTTGCAACAGAAGCCTTGATCACAACATCTTGGCATGCCACATAGGCAGTCCACTCCATACGATTGATTTCCATCGATATATAACCTCTGAGCTCGTACGTCTCAGAGAAGGGCGTTAAGCAAAAGAATAAATTCTCCACCGCCAAACAGATATATATTTAACATAGATCAATCAGTATAGAACAAAATCCAATGTCAGACACACAGTCCATTTACAAGTCCGTTCTGAACGAAACCGGAGGCGTCAAATTCCTCGTATATCCGTACAATCAACACATGCGTTCAGATGGCTACTACTTCCGTCCCTTTCCGGTAGCTACTCCGGTCAGGAACCTCAGTAGCGCCCATCCAACCGATACGAAGATCGTCGGTCTTGAATCGTCCTTGTATTTTCCAATTCGAATCGCTCGATAAATTATTTGAAATGAGGGTTAGCTTGGGCTTTTCAAATAATTCACGTAATTAGAATTTAAATCGATTCTTTCCATGGTTATATTATTCGACACCCGTCTTTCAGTTCTTTAGTGTTATTTTCGTGTCAAACACATACAACCATCAAATATCAAACAATTCAAGCCCAATTGGTTTATTTGCAATCTATGTTGCTTATAATATTTTATAACGATTTTTCGCGATTTTTATTTGTTTAAAAATGGCCATATTTAATTAAACGACGTTTCAGGTCGTGTCGTGGCACTGGCGCTGTTTTTCCCCTAATTTGTTTTACACATATCGGAAAATCTAACCGTTGGATTTCTACAAAGTCTATATCAGTGGGAAGATATTCCCAAAGCGAACCCAACGGTTCCAGTTTCGTGAAAATCCGACGGTCGGATCTTCCACACTAGTCGTTTGAAGTTACGGTTTCAAAATTCGAATTGCAGCGTCGTTATTCGATTTAATTTAATTATATTTATATTTATATATAAATATAAAAGATTCTGGCGTTGTTTTTCTTCAGATTTGAATTAAACATTGCGGGCAATCCAACCGTTGGATTTTTACAAGGTTGGTGCTGTTGGGAAGATATTACCAAGGCGAACCCAGCGGTTGCGATTTCGGGAAAATCCGATGGTCGGATTTCTCGCACCAATCGTTTCAAATTACGATTTCGAAACACGAACTGCACGGCTTCGATTCCTTTTAATTATATTTATATTTATATATATAAATATAGTACATTCTATAATTCCAACTATAGTTCATTCTATATTTTCAACTTCGTTTTCACTTCAAATATTTCACTAACGCCTTAATATTTCGAAATTTTTTGCCATAACCTCCTTTGTACGGGGAGGGGTTTGGAAATTTATTGGGCCGTGTTAGGTACCCAATAAATCCTAAAAAGCATCCACATATTTATAGTGATATATTCTGGTGTTTACGGGGGAGCATGTATAGATAATCACTCCAGAGAATAAATTCTCGTCACCCCGTTTCCATGTGGAAATAAATAGTCCATGTGCCGTATCTAATAACTAGAGAGACGTGATTATTGTCAACTCCAGACCCGTGTGGGGTTTTTATTAATCTGGCAATTTGTCGTTATATTTTATATAGTCCATATCAGTCATCAGTTCAACCTGTAGTATAAAATCATCGCCATACAAGCCTCTCGCTCGTATGGTAAATCTTCCACCTCGTCACACAAGCTCCAATTGCTTATGTGGAATATGATGAAGTATGCCTATCGTCAAGAAGTATGCCATGTAGTGTAGTTCAAAATTAATTGTTACTATCCTATGGCGATGTTTATTATTTCACACAGAATAACCAGCACTCCGCATCCAATGGCACTCACAGGAGTTGATATAAAAATAAAATTGCGCAGCCAACTCATCAAGGTTTACCTATTTGTCGGGCACGCAAATAATTTCTTTACTCAACAGCAAATCCATTTTCCCTGTTCAACACATGTATATATATGCAGAACAAAGCTAATAACAATATTTCTAGCGACTATTATTTATTTCAACACATGTGTATTTTTATCAAAGCGTATATATGATAAAAGAAATATTTTTATCATCAAAAATATTTATTCAACACGTGAATGTTTTTAACACTTCATATTCACAATAAAAATGTAGTTTTTATTGTCTATTCATTTTATTTTTAAAATACGATAATATTCAACACATGAATTTCGATTCAACAAATGAATTTCAAATCAACACATGAATATTCGCTATAGTTTGAATATATATAAAAATGTGGTTTTTATCGCTAAAGCTATTTGTTTAAATCCAAACAATATTCAACACATGAATTTCAACTCGACGAACGAATCTCAATTCAACACATGAATATTTTCTATAGTTTGTATATACATAAAAATGTGATTTTTATTGCTAAAGCTATTTGTTTAAATCCAAACAATATTCAACACATGAATTTCAACTCGACGAACGAATCTCAATTTAACACATGAATATTTTCTATAGTTTGTATATATATAAAAATGTGATTTTTATCGCTAAAGCTATTTGTTTAAATCCAAACAATATTCAACACATGAATTTCAACTCGACGAACGAATCTCAATTCAACACATGAATATTTTCTATAGTTTGTATATATATAAATATGTGATTTTTATCGCTAAAGCTATTTGTTTAAATCCAAACAATATTCAAGACATGAATTTCAACTCGACGAACGAATCTCAATTCAACACATGAATATTTTCTATAGTTTGTATATATATAAAAATGTGATTTTTATCGCTAAAGCTATTTGTTTGAATTCAAATAATATTCAACACATGAATTTCGATTCAACGAATGAATTTCAACTCAACACATGAATATTGGTTTCAACATATGTAATTTATTTCAATGAATGAAAATTTTTCTAACACATGAATATTTCAGAAAATTTCGGCAGCATAACGGCAGGGTAGTTAAAACCGGGACCGTCCCTAGTACGGCTCCTCGCTCTACCTTAAAACCTCACGGTTTTTGACAATGGGGATCATGCATCTAGTTCGCACACAGGCGGCATGTTTTATTTTCAATTCCACAATCCTATTCTTATTTGTTTCAACCACAAGAGGGTATTTTTCAACCACAAAGGTATTTTTCAACCACAATATCAACCACAAACAATTATTTCCAACCATTCGTCATACCATATAATATCACGTCAATCACAAGCAATAAATATCGTCCATGGTCTGTGGACGAGGGGAGTATATATATATATATATATATTATCTCTATAATTCACTTGCATTTCATCACAATTCAAAGCATATATGTTTCATACAACGCTTGTATAATTTATACATCGCTAATATAACTTATACAACACATGTACATGAGGTATACAATGCGTATATAATTTACACTTCGCTTATATAATTTATACAACGCGATTCCATTCACACAATTTAGTTTAGATTCCTCACATTGGTTTTTGCAATGCTAAAAATCGTAGGAAGATCAGAAAAATCCGCGGCTTCTACTAGATGGTAGAGAGCCTCCTTGCGATCACGGTGTCTCCTGTTTCATCGAATTTCGTTAACGAACGAAAAAGATATTATTTTTCAAAGTTTTGCAACACTTAAAAGTGTTATTTTCATTTCAGAATAATAAAGGTCGTACCTTTATATTTTGTTCCGAACTAGGTTTGGGATTTTTGCAAAATCCGTGAAGTATGGGAATGATCGGCCGTGCTGACGTGAAAGAGGGGGGTGGGGGCTTCCTGTCGATGGTGGTGCGGCCTCCTCCGGTGGCCTGTGGCGTTGTCGGCGGCGGTGGGAAGTTCCGAGGTTTGGGGGCTCGATTCAGGCGGAGGGGGTGGTGGTGGAGGTCGTGTCGGGGTCGGATGTGAAGAGGGGACGAAGGCGAGTGGAGTGGTGGTGGTGGCACGGCCTATAGGTGGCGGTGGCGCTGGAAAACGAAGGGGAAGATCGGAGCAACGTGGGTCGTCGAGAGTAGGGTGGCGGCTAGGGTTCCGTTGTTTTTTTGTTTTTTTATTTTTTTTTGTAAGGAAAAATCCTATTGGTCGAGGCTTTATAGGAAATTTTAAATAGTGTTTTTACAAACGAACTCGAAATCAAACCCAACGACTGTCGCCCCTAGCTAAATACCCCCATTCTGGACACAATGGGATATGTTTCGTTGGCTAATTTGACTGTTACAGTCAGTTATTTTTCAAATTAAAATATAAACCATTCAATATTTAATTTGAACGTACATTTCAATTTGCCGGGGCCACAAACTGAATCGAAAAATTCCGGAAAAATAAATCTAGCTTTGTTTTGACGATACGATCCTAACAAAACCAGTTTTGTCGAATTCTGAGCTCGTTTGAAAACTGGCCATTTTTAGGTCGACCCATTTTAACAGAAATTGACCAATCACATTTTCTTTTGCCCCGCTCACATACTAGCTTCAAAAATTATGAAATTTGAAACCTAGCAATAATTTGACATCCCGGACCCAACAAAAGTGGTTTCGTCGAATTCCGAGGTCGTATGCAAAATATCAATTTTCAAGGGCTATATGTGCTATATAGCGACCTTTCTGAAAATTCATTTGGCCATAACTTTTGATTCCCGTTATGAAACTTCGATTTTTCAGATTCGTTAGAAAGGTATTCATAAACAGATTTAAATATTTTCAGTTTCGCTAAAATCCGTTATATTTTCCATCCGGTACAGTCAGACAAAGTTTGTATTCAAAATTTCAAACTGCAATACTAGCCCCAATTCTTTATTTTATTGAAATATGCTATTTCAATTATTCAAATTCTTTGGTATTAACCAATTTTAAAAAATTTAAATTGGTTCACAAAGTGAGTAATAAATACGTTTATGTTAGGAAATAGAATTTGAATGTCCCCATAGGAATTTGTATGTATGTGTGTAAGTTAATGGCTTAAATTATAATAAATGACACATATACATGAGGTTAACCATTACTTGTAGTAGAAGCATTCCCGAAACCGACCGGCATATCCAATATCTACAATTAAGACTGGTTAATGTGAGAGGTCTGGGTGTCATGAGACATTATAATTATTTCACTATGATGTGAGGTTAGACCCATCTTGTAGTAGAGGACTGCCTAGAACCGCCCATCAAATCCAACACTACAAGTGTACGACCTAATGTAAGACGTCTAGTGTGTGTGTATGTGTATATATATGTGTGTGTGTGTGTGTGTGTGTATTTGTGTGAAGTAGACCTTCCTCGAGGAAAAGTATTAAGTGGTTGACCTGCCTCTTATTGGGTATTATGTGGTGAGGACTACGTCCATTCCTAAGGTTCACTCCTTGGTTCTGGACACAAGTCATGGGACCCACCCTTCGAGGTTTTAGTTGTTGTCCACCTTCTCTTATAAATAAGGTATTAAATGGTCTTATTAGGAAATAGCGTATGAGTGGGTAGTTCTTCAAGTAATGTTTCCTTCTTGTCTAGGGGCTTAGTGAGGTTTTACCTAGGGATAGTTTATATAAAAGATCTAAAGGAACCACCGCCTAAGGGACGTATTAAGTGGCTAGGAGATCACCATAGTGACAACTAGATAGTAACAAGATGGTCGGCCAAGAGGGTCTTAAATGGTGTCGTGCTCCTACCTAAAACTAGTATTAAGTGGTCGTTACTAGTTCTTAACCTACAAGGAGAGTATATATTTAATGAAGTGGACGTTAGGTACAAGGTATTAGTAGCTAGGTGTCCTCCATGGGAATTAAGAGACTGTAAGGATGTCCGCCCTTAATATATTAGATAATGTCCTTAAGTGACTGGGTATAGCCCACCTCGTAGGGTATTAAGTGACTGTAAAGATGTCCACCCTTACACTTACTAGTGGGGTACTAACTAATTGTAAGAATGTCCACCCTTAGTTTAATACATAAAGGCCTTAAGTGACTGTTAGAATGTCTGCCTCATACGTTTAATTGTGTGTCTGTTTGTTTGCATAGACATAACATGAAGAGTTTACACTACCAAATATATGAAATAGTCATTCATAAACTTATATGTATTTCATTCACCATAACTTTATGTTCTGACCTCCCTCCTCTTAAAAAAAAGGTTAGTAGGTGAGGACAATTGATTGATGATGACGAACAATTGCTTGGAGGAGGAGCCTCTCGACGAAGACTTAGTTATTATGGTAGTAGTGTTATTATTGTTGTTATGTACTTGGGATAATGAATGACGTACCCGTTATCATCTGTAAGACTTACTGTATCTAGCATTTTGGTTTTAATAATGGTACATCAATTTTTATGCTAATATATTTTATTCCTTTTGCTGTGTGAGATTCTGATTTTTCGTTTAAATTGCTCCATGATATTTATTTTAATATTTCCTTATAGGAACCAATGATCCATTTAGAGTGGCTCTAAGTTTTGATGGGCCTTTTATGGATCGGAATTTAAGTCCATTCCGGGCGGGTTGTTACATCTGGTATTGATATACACGTAAATATGTATATTTTATCCACTTGTTTATCTTATTTTCCCTTTAAAATAATTGATATTGTGCATTTATAGATGTGTTTTCAGATAGTTGATAAAAAGCTTGGTTTAGAGCATTTGATGGATAAAGCATGAAGAGTTTTCTTTAAAAAAGTGAAGTTTGAAATTACTTAAGCTTGAAGAGTTTAAGCTCGAAGAACGGTTACAAATAGAGTTCTGTTAGGTAGATTTGGCTCAATGAATACTCATGCTGCATTCATGTTGGCTCATTTGCAAGGCCTCTTACTCATGATGCGTTCACATTAGCTCATTTGCAAGACCACTCACTCAACAGATGCGTTCACACTGGTTTATGTGTTATTTGGGCTAATTCTTTAGTCCCATGTTGTGTAATTAACCAATTAATCTTTGTCACATCATCTATAAATACACTTGTATCTTGTTCAATGAAAAGTACATTGGGTTTTATACTGTAATCCTTCTCTTAGAATAAAATCATTCTTCTTCTTTTCTCTTTACTTTTTATTGTATTTTATTTATATTGTTTATTTTATATTTCTCTTCTCTTCAAGCTATGTCAAGCTAATCTCCTTTAATTAGGAGGTGATGAAGCTTAGATTAAATTCAATATGAATCACATAGCTAAAGAGATTAGAATTCACGTATATAGATCTAGATCTGAACCAAGGATTAGATCTGATCCTTCATATTCTATGTCGTTTAAGAGCTATGCTCCTTCACAGGGTATATTCAAGTTCGATCTAACGTTTATCAGATTTAGATCCAATATTTAGGGTTTTAGAAATAAATTATTGAATCTATCCTGATAGCCTATGTTTATTAAGAGCATAGCTCCTGCATAGGCTATACTTGTTGTTATTCACATATTTGTTTATAGAAACCTAATTATCGTTGATTCATGTTTGTGACAGAAACATGAATTAGATTTGTATTAATTCATTTGGCCATTGATGAATATTTATCTAATTTATGTCATTACTCACTAATTGCTTTCTTTTATTATTAAAAACTCGTTTTTTCATATATTTTCTGTTATTTTTAACCAATCAAACCTCTAGAATAACTTGATTGGATTTATTAATTTAAATAATTTTGGTCCCGGAGTTCGACACCCTTACAACAACCCTTGTTGTTTAGGAAAACCGAACAAATTTAACAGTTGTTTTCAATTGTTTAATTTGTTCGAAAACAAATTTTGGCGCTATTGCCGGAGACTGAAATAATTTTTATTAGTAAATCCTTCGGGTATATTTTTATTTTCTTGTTTTTCCATTTAAAAAAATACAAAAATATTTTTATTTTATTTTTCCTTTTGTTTTCTTTCATAGATAGAAAAAAAATCTTGTTTAGTTGATTTAGTGTTGATAATTGATATTGTAATCTTCTACATAAGAGAAAAAAAAAGTTGTCATTTTTCTTTGATTTCTTTACTTTCGATCTCCTTCTTTTCAGTACATAGCTCTTCATTTTCTGTTACAATAAAATATATGTAAAAAAATCATCAAATAAAAATGATTTTGCACCCACATTTGTTGGATTTTCTGATTTCGTTTTCATGCATAATATTTTTTTCCACTCAAATCTTCAAAATCGTAAGTTCTAAAATCCACTTGGCCCAATTAAGGAGAAATGACTCATTGTAGCGTTCTTCTTCGATACCCCACATTATTCAAACCCAAGTTTTAGTCGATTTACATTCATGTTTCGACAAGTTTTTCTTATATTGGTATACTCAAGAACCTTTTGTTTAAAGGTTAAAAACACGTCACTTTTTATACCAGTATTACACTACTCAATCCGTACTTGTTTTAAGGTAGGATAGCCATATACCACATCTTATTTTATATGGGTTGTCTATCATACGAAACTTTGTTTATCAGTCATTTCAGCTTTTTATATAACATCAATCCAGACTTGTGTGTTGAATTAAGGTTATAGAAGTAGAGTAACTAGGGCAAAAAACTTTCCTTTCATGAAGTGTTGGCTATGATTTGCTTAGTAGAGGAGGAATCAAATGAACTAATATACGGTATCATTCCATTCCATCTCCACTCATCATTCATCATGCAAAAAGAAAAAAAAGAAAAAAAAAATGCAATGAAAAGAAAATCTCGTAGAGTAAAATAGTCATTCATCATTCTGGACTATAAAGCATTCATTTCCATTCCATCCACATCCATCATACCGTATTTAGAAGCGAGGATTGTAGTTGGGGAGATGAAAGGAAACAAACATGCTTATATGTTCCTTAGTATTACTTTATCTCTTGTAGCTTGAAGTTCAACTAATACACTTGCCCTCTTATCTATACCATTTTTAGAACTTACAAAATTTTCCTTCATCTATGCATAACTCACATCCAATACATTATAGTTACACTGGTGCAAAATTATTAAAAAAAGAATAAATGATTGGGTGCACATTATCGACGTGTAGAACTTTGATTGACACCACACTCTTAACCTTCAAGGCAATTAAAGTGTTATCAAGGAATTACGATTCAGCTTGAAAATTTTTATTCATTTTTGCACCAATAATGGGATGGACAATTTAGGACTAAACCGTTATTATTAAAGTTAGGTGAAATCCTTGGAATGTGAAAGACCTTAATTATATCATTTGATTAATCCGCGTACTAAAGACGCTTTGGAATTTGTGGGTAGTATCCACTGAAAACCCTCACGAGGCAACACTCGTCCTACTAGGGACACCTAGGGGTTTAACGGCTTGTTGCATATGCTAAATGCAATCGTGTTTCCTAGGAAAGTGTGACATATCTTAGTTTAGTTTATTCAAGGACGAATAAAAAGATAAGTGTGGGGGTATTTGATTTAAACGTAAATATGTATATTTTATCCACTTATTTATCTTATTTTCCCTTTGAAATAATTGATATTGTGTATTTATAGCTGTGTATTCAGATAGTTGACAAAAAGCATGGTTTAGAGCATTTGATGGATAAAGCAAGAAGAATTTGCTTAAAATGAGTGAAGTTTGAAATTACTTAAGCTTGAAGAGTTTAAGCTTGAAGAACGGTTGCAAATAGAGTTTAGTTAGGTAGATTTGGCTTAATGAATACTCATGCTGCATTCACATTGGCTCATTTGCAAGGCCTCTTACTCATGCTGCATTCACATTAGCTCATTTTCAAGACCACTCACTCTATAGCTGCGTTCACACTGGCTTATGTGTTATTTGGGCTAATTCTTTAGTCCCACATTGTGTAAGTAGCCAATTAGTCTTTGTCACATCAGCTATAAATACACTTGTATGTTGTTCATTGAAAAGTACATTGGGCTTTATTCTGTAATCCTTCTCTTAGAATAAAATCATTCCTCTTCTTTTCTCTTTACTATTTATTGTATTTTATTTATGTTGTTTATTTTCTGTTTCTCTTCTCTTCTAGCTATGTCAAGCTAATCTCTTTTAAGTAGGGGGTGATGACGCTTAGAATAAATTCAATATCAATCACATAGCCAAAGAGATTAGAATTCACGTATATAAATCTAGATTTGAACCAAGGGTTAGATCTGTACCTTCATATTTTTTGTCATTTAAGAGTTATGCTCCTTCACAGGGTATATTTGTGATGACCCAAACTTCCCCGTAAAGGAAAGACTGGATTGGTTTGAGAACAACACACATCAGAACACAAACTGAAGAACATTTTATTGCTGATTACAACAATTACATCAGAGTACAAGAATATAACAGAGTATGAAAATTCATTACACAATAGAAATACAGTAATATCAGAGACTTAAATTACATTTAAATAGCAGCGGAAAAAATAATACAAATATACAACCGAAAGGAATACACGGATACAGAGCTCTCCGAATACCTTTTCAGCTGTAAAATCGGGATCCTGTAAATATATCTGCAAAAAGCTACTCGACTGCCCGTGTGGAAAATATGGGCACCCGAGTTTGCCATTGGAACAAACTACAGGTCAGTCATGGGACTGGTATGAGGAATCTTAACTTAACTTATCTAATAATAAGGCTAATCACAGGACCATGCCGCTAACGCGGAACGAGTTTACTCCATTGGATTGCCAGTGCATAAACATCAACCATAAATAAACATACGGATCTAAAATGCATCAATCAGCATGCAATTCCTTTATCTACCCATTTAGGCTTAATCCCTAAACTTAGATTTCAAAAATCCAATTCTCTTTACAGAAATTATTTCTTTGGACTTTATTTTCGATTTCTTTTATTTCAAACCATTTGAAATACATACCATTTTTTTTAATATCAAAGTAGATTTCACTACGGGATTTGAAAACAAAACATTTGGAAATATGAATTCCAAAACATAACAATCCATAAAAACAAATATGCAACCAAATATCGGGTTTCCCTTAGACAAGGCAAAGGGCACGCACCTGAGCAACTCAATATATATATATATATATATGTGTGTGTGTGTGTGTGTGTGTGTGTGTACCTCTCACTATGGAGCAGGCTACACTGACCAGTTCAGTCGGTCAGGATCTTTCACTCAACCCATACTTTTAGTCGTCCGGGTTACCAGAATATTTAGCCACATACTAAATCATTTTTATATCCCGAAGTGGAAAAATCATTTCACAACATAATCACAAGTATAATCAAATCTATATAGATTTCTACTTTCGAATCATTTCGAAATCATCGGGTATAGTCCTCGAAATCCTTTCTGTTTTATAAAACATTCTATAAAACATTCCCTGTCCAAAATCGGGAATAATTCTTCTTTTACTTAAGAAAATCACTTTCAAAATCATTCATTAATTTTGAAATAAACAATCGATAAACACCTTATAGTCAAATCGTGAAGTGTTTCACAAGGTGTTAACATACTTATATTTATACCCAACCCAATGCTAAATGTAAAAACATATATTGCTCATAAACTGGTCGAGCACAATCCATTCAATAAATCGACATGTCTATTTTATATGTTGCATTCCTATGTTAAAAACGTATTTTAACAAGCCAGTAATTTTCTTCGATTAAATTTATTTCAATGATATAGATTAATGTCAAATAAATCTAACCATCCATATTACTTTATAAACCAAGGTAAACTGGTTTATGTTCACCCCATATCGTTAATAATATTTTATCATGATTTATCGCTATTTTTATTCATATAAAAATAATCCATTTTAATTTAACGACGCTTCAGGTTGTTATGCGGCCCTAGCGCTGTTTTTACCCAAATTTGATTTATACATTTCCCGAAATCTAACCGTTGGATTTTAACAAAGTTTATATTGTTGGAAAGATCTTCCCAGAGCAGTCCTAACAGTTCCAGTTTTGGGAAAATCCGACAGTTGGATCTTTCGGTATAATCATTTAAAGTTACGATTCCAAATCGCGAACTGTAGTAGCGCGATTCGTTTAATTTATAATTTATATTTATATATATATATATAAATATAACTTTGCTCGGCGATTTCAACACCATTTATTTCATTACATGTAAGAAGAGTATTGTTTACTGAAAAAAAAATATTTCAGTACATGTAAATTCTTTACGCCTTATATTACATTAAAAAGAATATTTTAATGTACTAACATATTTTTATATATGTTTTCTTTTCCTCTTTTCTAGCATGTTAAAAATAATGTTTTAACATATAAATATTTTCTAACATGTAATTCCTATCATGTTAAGAATATGGTTTTTAACCTTTTATATTTTCTAACATGTTCTTCTAGCAATGTTAAAAATATGTTTTTAACATATTTATCCTTTTCTAACGTATTCTCTTTTCTTTCTTCATAAGCATGTTGAAAATAATGTTTTCAACATAGAAAACATTTCTAACATAACATGTAAACAATAAAAAGACATTTTTAATGTTTAATAATTTTAACAATTCATATATTAACATAAAAAGAATACTTTTATGTTAAATCAATTCTATCATTTCATATATTAACATAAAAGAATACTTTTATGTTAAATCAATTCTAAAATTTCAACAAATATGATAATTTGGTTCCAACTCTCTTATTTCAACAAGCATGATAATTTTAATCTAATGACCATTCCAATATAAGGACATTTTTAATCTAACATAAATGACATTTATGAATCTTAACATAAATATCATTTTGAATTCTAACATAAATGTTTTTTTTAATTCTAACATAAATGTTCTTTTATTTTCTAACAAAAGATGACAACTTATTCTCTAACAAAAGATGAAAATTTATTCTCTAATAAAAGATGACAATTTATTCTCTAATAAAAGATGACAGTTTATTCTCAAATAAAAGATGACAATTTATTCTCTAATAAAAGATGACAATTTATTCTTTTAACATCACATAAAAATGTAATCTTTTTATTTTTAACGTTACATAAAAATGTAATCATATTTCTAATGTAAACATTTTTCTAATGTAAACACTTTTCTAATGTGATCATATTTCTAATATATTGACATTTTTAATATAGCAATTCTCATTTCAACATAAAACGATGTTTTTATATGCCAATTCTTATTCCAACATAAAACGATGTTTTTATATAACAATTCACATTCAACATAAAAACGATGTTTTTATATAATAATTCCTTTTCAACAAAAAACGATGGTTTTATATAACAATTCTAATTTAACATAAATGTGAATTCTTGGATTAACAAATCTAACAACCACAACATAATGATTTTGTTCTACTATTTTTCTAATTAACATAGTTGTAAATTAACAAATCTCATAACAGAACAAGGTGATTTGGTTTAACAAATTTGTTTATTAACCCATCTAATAACACAACATGATGACATGTTCAATTTGTTAAGTGTTAATTCAACATAAATATTCCATCAAATTAACAGAATACCAAATAGTATCAGACGTTTAGAATCCAATCACGAACATGTATGAATCACTAAACACGATAACAAGTAATTTATTTTAGTGAAAATTAGGCTCACATCCTTAAAAATAAAGTTAATTAGGCTCACATCCTCCCCTTTTGAAACATATAAATCTCATCCCTATTTTCAAAACGCAGCCTTTATTTTTTCGGAAATGCCCTTATTCGATTTTAACGGTGTATTTTTGTTTATAGGTTACGTATTACGGTTTTATTTTTTACAGAAACATATTTTTGAAATCCATGGCGGCTGACCTAAACCTAATCCGCCGCTCCATCTCGGCGTCAATCGTATTCGCATCATCAACGTCAACTGGAGTTCGGATTTTCAATCAAGCCTAGTCGCCATCTTCTTTTCAATCGAATCAACCCAAATTGAAACGGGTCCTTCCAGATTTTCTTCGTCGGGCTTTCAGAAGTGTTTATCGCCAGTTTTTGACTATATTCGATCATTACCAGCAATAGTAGGTATTAATTTTCCCTTTGCCTTTCTTGTCGAGTTGATTGTTGGATTCTTAGGGTTTGCTTGAATCGATTTGTGATTTTGGGGAATTTGTATTGTGGTGTTACGGTTTTGGAAATCGGCTTGATTTGGGGACATGTGAGAATTTGACTCGGTGATAAAAACCGATACTGATCGTATGTAATATTGAATCCAGCTTGTTTTAATAGTTTGACTTTACGAACCCTAATTTTAATTTGTACTTTCACCCTTTGTAATTGGATTTGAATATGGCAATGTCAGCATTCACTGTTGTTAAACTTTCTGAACAGATTGTGTTTGTGAAAATTTCGTTTTGAATCCGAATTCAATAGTTTGTGACTTGTAATAGAGGGATTAAGGAAAACAATATACAGTGAAAGGTGAGTTTTTAATAGATTTTTAATCTCTATAAAAACTGATTTTTAATCTCTATAAAAACTGATTTTTATCGCTATAAAAACTGATTTCAGATCTGGAGGCCACATTTCCATTGTAAAGTTCTTGAATATATTCATGAAAAAAACATATGTTATTGAAACTATTGCTAGAATTTGTGGGTTTTTGATGAAATTCTGATAAAAAATGTCGGACAAATATGCATCTATTCTAAATATATGCATATGTGTATTATTTTACGAATATATTCATATTTATATGCATACATGTAGAATACTTGCATATAAATATTCAGAAATTATTGTTATTTTGCTGAATTGTACGCATGTATGTATATTAATCTGAAGCTGTTTTTTTCCTTTTCTTTCTTATTTTATGTTGTAGGATAAATATAAGGTTTTTATTAGCATAAAAATACGATTTTTCATATGATAAGGACCTAAAAAAACATATATCCATGGAACCATTGTTAGAACTTGTGGGTTTTTGCTGAAATTCTGATACAAAGTTGCATACAAATATGCATCTATTCTAAATATATGCATATCTGTATGCAATTTTTTATCAAACAAACAGAAAAACATATTATTTTACAAATATATTCATATTTCTATGCATATATGTAGAATAATTGCATATAAATATTCAGAAATTATTGTTATTTTGCTGAGTTGTACGCATGTATTTATATAATTCTGAAGCAGTTTTTGTAATTTAGGTTACTGCACATTAAGCTTACTAATGTTGATTTTGTTTTTTTTATAACAGTGTTCCGGCGGATATTGGTGTTATCGTGTTGTTGAAGATTGGTCGTCCATCCTTTTCCAAATGATTGGAATCTGCATTTGTTTCTACAGAGACTACTAGATGTGGTTTGCGCTGAGTCTTAACAAAATTATTTGTTCTTCAAAAGACCATCATCTCTGCTTTGTAAATGTTCTGAAATTTTTGATGTAGTACATGTAAAAGTGGTCTGTACTAATTTTTTGATGTAGTACATGTAAATGTTATGAAAATTTTCATGTAAGTATGCACATATTTCTGTTATTTGCGTATATATATGCATCTTGTTATAATCATATGTATTTATTTTTTTGTCATTTCGTTTGTTTCAGCAATTATGCAGTACAGTTCTGTATATGTATGCAATTATTTCACTTTTTTGCATAAATGTATGCAATTTTTCGTAAAAATCAAATCTTAATAAAAAAATTGTAGTCACTACATTCAAGTAATAATTTATTCCTGTATAATGTTAATATATGTATGCAATTATTTTACTTAGTTGCATAAATGTATGCAATTTTACATAATATTTGTATTTAATTTTCCAGTTTTTCGTTAAAAAAAAACGCTGTTGGAATTATTGACGGTTTTCCAAAATTGTAGGATTAGGTTTTTAAGCGAGATTATATGAGCGGTGGACTGAGTAAATGAGGACAAATAGTTGTTGGATAGTTTTTTAGGGGCATAAGGGTAGATAAGGATTTTTTTTTGCGGAAATTCAAAAATAGGGATGTATTTTATAAGTTTTTTATCACCGGGTTTTTTTTATATTTTGAAACTTAATAGGGACCTGTAAAAACGCACCCTTTATTTTAAATTATTTAGATCAGAAATCTCACTAATTAACAAACTGATCATTTTTGTTAAACACAATTCTAATTAACAAACATGTTAATTTTTCAGATCCACATAACACACAAATCACAGTTCAAATCAAATCGCAAAGCACGGCGTATACCGTGAATGGAGGAGAACACAATTACGATTTATTCATATTATTTAAAATAAATAATAATAAAAATAAATTAAGATTTCTCACATTGGTTTGAACCTAAGTGGTTCAGATCTGAATTTTCCTCAAATTCTGGTTTGCTCTGTTTCAGACCTAATCAGTTCCATGCTATAGATCTCATCAACACGAGTCCAACGAACTTCGTTTCGTTTAATTCCGTTCTAATTTGAAGAAGCTACATCATTTTAATTATTTGAACAATTTAACTAAAAATAATAATTAATATTAATTACATGGATTAGTTTCTCTAACCACTACCCCTTTACATCGTGTTTCTGCCATCACGAGAACCCATCGTTCAGGTTGAGGAAAGCGACGCCGCACCCAGAACCGTTGACCGGAGGACCAACCATCTCCACTACCCCACTCGCCATCGCAAGAGTCACCACCACCCAGAGCCGCTCCCCTCTCGCAACCCCCCAGCGCGCGATAATCAAGGTCGAACTCTGCCTGTTTGAGGGCTAAATTCTCCTAATCCAGAACGTGAAAACCCATCATAGCCATTGAGATTGAGGGGCTCACTCCCCTCTTTGATTTCCTTTTGGAGATTTCTATCTTCATTGCATCGATTAGAAGAACGAATCGATTTCTTTTTGGTGCTTTCTGGCCATTGGAAGGAGGATATAGCGGCTATGTATTTGGATATTAGGGTTGAGCGTATATCCCCTGTATTTATACTGTATATTAGTATATTTATTTATTAAATTTTCTTTTAAATTCTGTTAATTCTTATTTAACGCCACGAACTCCGAATCCAACCTAACGAGTGTCGCCCCTAGACGAATACCCCCATTCCGGACACAATAGGATATGTCCGGTGAGCTGATTCGACTGTGTCGATAGGTTTTTCTCTAATTTAATATTTAATTCCTTTATTTAATTAATTCATACTTACATTTAAATTCATCGGGGCCACATACGGACTCTAAAAATTATAGAAAAAACATTTCTAGCTTTGTTTTGACGATACGGTTCTAACAAGACTAATTTCGTCGAATTCTGAGACAGTTTGAAAAATGGCTATTTTCAAGCCGATTAAATTTGACTGAAACTGACAAAACACGTTTTCCTTTGCCACGCTCACATATTAATTCGAACAATTATGAAAATTGAAACCTAATAATAATTTGATATTCCGGTTCCAACAAAAGTGGTTTCATCGAAAACCGAGGTCGTTTGCAAAATGGCTATTTTTAAGGCCAATATATTTAATTAAAATATATATAAATTCTACAGCGACTTTTCTAAATTTTAAACTGGACATAACTTCCAAATTATAAAGTGAAATTTCAGTTTTTCAGATTCGTTAGAAAGATATGATTAAACAAATTTAAATATTTCTTGTTTCACTCAATTCTGATTTAAAATGAATCATGTACATTCAGTCTAAGTTAAAATTCAAATTTTCAAACTGCAGCGCTGTTTCAAACTCCTCTTATAATTAAATTAAATTTATACGTTTTAAAATAAATTTTTAGCGTTATTATTTAAAATAAATTATTTTAAATTTGAAAAATCTATTAAAATTTCTAAAATAAAAATTTTAAATTGGCCCCAAAATTCCGGGTTGTTACAATCGCCCCCACTTAAAATCTTTTCATCCTCGAAATGGAACGTAGCTAAATGTTGTTTTATTAACTAACTCAATTAAATTTTATTTATTGGTTTCAATTAATTATCATTCTAATATATTAATTTGTGAAACTAATTAACAAACATCACAACCAGCAATCAATTAGGTGATTAACTTTTCAAATATACATAACTTTTATACATAGCCAAAAATCATATTTTTATTGCAAATCGCAGCAATGTGTACTAACTAAGTTTTGGTTCTCATACCAGTCAATGGAAATATATAGAAATCCCACTTTCGAGACTCGAACATAAACTCCGATGACGCGAGCAATCATGAGAATCAGCTCCGGGCGACTAGAGTGTGATTCTATATCTATCCAGTATATTAAAACTTCGAATATCTGTTAATTAGTCGTATATTCGAAATATTTATATACTCGATTGTCCAAATTAAAATACAATAATATACTCAAATACGCATATTAAGATAAAATTTTCAAAACTAAATTTGTTTTTAATTAAATTTTAAAGAAAATAATACTCTTCACGCTCGTTCTAGGATGCTACTGATCCCATCCCTAACGAGTCATTCTTATTGGATATTACTAATCCAATCTCTGATGAATTCTTTCATTCAGTTCTAATGTCTCTTGTTCTCGAGCTCTATAAAACAAATCTCTAATACCACATGTGACGACCAAAACTTCACCGTAAAGGAAAGACTGGATTGCTTTGAGAACAACACACATCAGAACACAAATTGAAGAACATTTTATTGCTGATTACAACAATTACATCATAGTACAAGAATATAACAGAGTATGAAAATTCATTACACAATAGAAATACAATAATATCAGAGACTTAAATTACATTTAAATAGCAGCAGAAAAAGTAATACAAATATACAAACGAAAGGAATACACGGATACAGAGCTCTCCGAATACCGCTTCAGCTGTAAAACTGGGATCCTGTAAATATATCTGCGAAAAGCTACTCGACTTCCCATGTGGAAAATAGGGGCACCCGAGTTTGCCAGTGGAACAAACTACAGGTCAGTCATGGGACTGGTATGAGGAATCTTAACTTAACTTATCTAATAATATGGCTAATCACAGGACCATGCCGCTAACGCGAAACGGGTTTACTCCATTGGATTGCCAGTGCATAAACATCAACCATAAATAAACATATGGATCTAAAATGCATCAATCAGCATGCAATTCCTTTATGTACCCATTTAGGCTTAATCCCTAAACTTAGATTTCAAAAATCCAATTCTCTTTACAGAAATTATATCTTTGGACTTTATTTCCCGATTTCTTTTATTTCAAATCATTTGAAATACAGACCATTTTTTTTATATCAAAGTAGATTTCACTACGGGATTTGAAAACAAAACATTTGGAAATATGAATTCCAAAACATAACAATGCATAAAAACAAATATGCAACCAAATATCGGGTTTCCCTTAGACAAGGCAAAGGGCACGCACCTGAGCAACTCAATATATATATATATATATATATATATATATATATATATATATGCACCTCTCACTATGGAGCAGGCTACACTAGCCACCGACCAGTTCAGTCGGTCAGGGTCTTTCACTCAACCCATACTTTTAGTCGTCCGGGTTACCAGAATCTTTAGCCACATACTAAATCATTTTTATATCCCGAAGTGGAAAAATCATTTCACAACATAATCACAAGTATAATCAAATCTATATAGATTTCTACTTTCGAATCATTTCGAAATCATCGAGTATAGTCCTCAAAATCCTTTCTGTTTTATAAAACATTTTATAAAACATTCCATGTCCAAAATCGGGAATAATTCTTCTTTTACTTAAGAAAACCACTTTCAAAATCATTCATTAATTTTGAAATAAACAATCGCTAAACACCTTATAGTCAAATCGTGAAGTGTTTCACAAGGTGTTAGCATACTTATATTTCTACCCAACCCAATGCTAAATGTAAAAACATATATTGCTCATAAACTGGTCGAGCACAATCCATTCAACAAATCAACATGTCTATTTTATATGTTGCATTCCTATGTTAAAAACGTATTTTAACAAGCCAATAATTTTCTTCGGTTAAATTTATTTCAATGATATAGATTAATGTAAAATAAATCTAACCGTCCATATACTTTATAAACCAAGGGAAACTGGTTTGTTTTCACTCCATATCGTTAATAATATTTTATCACGATTTATCGCTATTTTTATTCATATAAAAATAATCCATTTTAATTTAACGATGCTTCAGGTTGTTATGCGGCCCTAGCGCTGTTTTTACCCAAATTTGATTTATACATTTCCCAAAATCTAACTGTTGGATTTTAACAAAGTTTATATTGTTGGAAAGATCTTCCCAAAGCAGTCCTAACGGTTCTAGTTTTGGGAAAATCCGACGGTTGGATCTTTTGGTATAATCGTTTAAAGTTACGATTCCAAATCGCGAATTGCAGTAGCGCGATTCGTTTAATTTATAATTTATATTTATATATATAAATATAACTTTGCTCAGCGATTTCAACGCCATTTATTTCATTACATGTAAGAAGAGTATTGTTTACTGACAAAAATATATTTTAGTACATGTAAATTCTTTACGCCTCATATTACATTAAAAAGAATATTTTAATGTACTAACATATTTTTATCTATGTTTTCTTTTCCTCTTTTCTAGCATGTTAAAAATAAAGTTTTAACATATAAATATTTTCTAACATGTATTTCCTATCATGTTAAGAATATGGTTTTTAACCTTTTATATTTTCTAACATGTTCTTCTAGCAATGTTAAAAATATGTTTTTAACATATTTATCCTTTTCTTACGTATTCTTTTCTTTCTTTATAAGCATGTTGAAAATAATGTTTTCAACGTAGAAAACATTTCTAACATAAAATGTAAACAATAAAAAGACATTTTTAATGTTTAATAATTCTAACAATTCATATATTAACATAAAAAGAATACTTTTACGTTAAATCAATTCTACCATTTCATATATTAACATAAAAGAATACTTTTATGTTAAATCAATTCTAACATTTCAACAAATATGATAATTTGGTTCCAACTCTCTTATTTCAACAAGTATGATAATTTTAATCTAATGAGCATTCCAATATAAGGACATTTTTAATCTAACATAAATGACATTTTTGAATCTTAACATAAATGTCATTTTGAATTCTAACATAAATGTTCTTTTTAATTCTAACATAAATGTTATTTTATTTTCTAACAAAAGATGACAATTTATTCTCTAATAAAAGATGACAGTTTATTCTCTAATAAAAGATGACAATTTATTCTCTAATAAAACATGACAATTTATTCTCTAATAAAAGATGACAATTTATTCTCTAATAAAAGATGACAATTTATTCTTTTAACATTACATAAAACTGTAATCTTTTTATTTTTAACATTACATAAAAATGTAATCATATTTCTAATGTAAACATTTTTCTAATGTAAACACTTTTCTAATGTGATCATATTTCTAATATATTGACATTTTCAATATAGCAATTCTCATTTCAACATAAAACGATGTTTTTATATGCCAATTCTTATTCCAACATAAAACGACGTTTTTATATAACAATTCACATTCAACATAAAAACGATGTTTTTATATGATAATTCCTTTTCAACATAGAACAATGGTTTTATATAACAATTCTAATTTAACACAAATGTGAATTCTTGGATTAACAAATCTAACAACCATAACATAATGATTTTGTTCTACTATTTTTCTAATTAACATAGTTGTAAATTAACAAATCTCATAACAGAACAAGGTGATTTGGTTTAACAAATTTGTTTATTAACACATCTAATAACACAACATGATGACATGTTCAATTTGTCCAGTGTTAATTCAACATAAATATTCCATCAAATTAACAGAACACCAAACAGCATTAGACATTTAGAATCCAATCATGAACATGTATGAATCACTAAACACGATAACAAGTAATTTATTTTAAATTATTTAGATCAGAAATCTCACTAATTAACAAACTGATCATTTTTGTTAAACACAATACTAATTAACAAACATGTTAATTTTTCAAATCCACATAACACACAAATCACAGTTCAAATCAAATCACAAAGCATTGCATATACCGTGAAGGGAGGAGAACACAGTTACGATTTATTCATATTATTTAAAATAAATTAAAATTTCTCACATTGGTTTGAATATGAGTGGTTCAGATCTGAATTTTCCTCAAATTCTGGTTTGCTCTGTTTCATATCTAATCAGATCCATGCTATAGATCTCATCAACACGAGTCCAACGAACTTCGTTTCGTTTAATTCCGTTCTAATTTGAAGAAGCTACATCATTTTAATTATTTGAACAATTTAACTAAAAATAATAATTAATATTAATTACATGGATAAGTTTCTCTAACTACTACCCCTTTACATCGTGTTTCTGCCATCACGAGAACCCATCGTTCAGTTTGAGGAAAGCGACGCCGCACCCAACACCGTTGACCGTAAGACTATCCATCTCCACCACCCCACTCGCCATCGCAAGAGTCACCACCACCCAGAGCCGCTCCCCTCTCGCAACCCCCCAGCACGCGATAATCAAGGTCGAACTCCGCCTGTTTGAGGGCTAAATTCTCCTATTCCAGAACGTGAAAACCCATCATAGTCGTTGAGACTGAGGGGCTCACTCCCCTCTTCGATTTACTTTTGGAGATTTCTATCTTCATTGCATCGATTAGAAGAACGAATCGATTTCTTTTTGGTGCTTTCTGGCCATTGGAAGGAGGATATGGCGGCTATGTATTTGGATATTAGGGTTGAGCGTATACCCCCCGTATTTATACTGTATATTAGTATATTTATTTATTAAATTTTCTTTTAAATCCTGTTAATTCTTATTTAACGCCACGAACTCCGAATCGAACCTAACGAGTGTCGCCCCTAGCCAAATACTCCCATTCCGGACACAATGGGATATGTACGGCGAGCTAATTCGACTATTTCAATAAGTTTTTCTTTAATTTAATATTTAATTCCTTTATTTAATTAATTCATACTTACATTTAAATTCACCGGGGCCACTACGGACTCTAAAAATTACAGAAAAATCATTTCTAGCTTTGTTTTGATGATACGGTTCTAACAAGACTAATTTCGTCGAATTCTGAGACAGTTTGAAAAATGGCTATTTTCAAGCCGATTAAATTTGACAGAAACTGACAAAACACGTTTTCCTTTGCCACGCTCACATATTAATTCGAAAAATTATGAAAATTGAAACCTAACAATAATTTGACATTCTGGTTCCAACAAAAGTGGTTTCATCGAAAAACGAGGTCGTTTGCAAAATGGCTATTTTTAAGGCCAATATATTTAATTAAAATATATATAAATTCTACAGCGACTTTTCTAAATTTTAAACTGGATATAACTTCCAAATTATAGAGTGAAATTTCAGTTTTTCAGATTCGTTAGAAAGATATGATTAAACAGATTTAAATATTTCTTGTTTCATTCAATTCTGATTCAAAATGAATCATGTACATTCAGTCTAAGTTAAAATTCAAATTTTCAAACTGCAGCGCTGTTTCAAACTCCTCTTATAATTAAATTAAATTTATTCATTTTAAAATAAATTTTATCCGTTATTATTTAAAATAAATTATTTTAAATATTAAAAATCTATTAAAATTTCTAAAGTAAAAATTTTAAATTGGCCGCAAAATTCCGGGTTGTTACAATATTCGAGTTCAATCTAACATTAATCGGATTTAGATCTAATATTTAGGGTTTTAGAAATTAATTAGTGAATCTGTCCTGATAGCCTATGGTTGTTTAAGAGCGTAGCTCCTGCATAGGCTATACTTGTTGTTATTCGCATATTTGTTTCTAGAAACCTAATTATCGTTGATTCATGTTTGTGACAGAAACATGAATTAAATCTGTATTAATTTTTTTGGTTATTGATGCATATTTATCTAATTCATGTCATTACTCCCTAATTGCTTTCTTTTATTATTAAAAACTCGCTTTTTCATATATTTTCTGTTATTTTCAACTAATCAAACCTCTGGAATAACTTGATTGGATTTGTTAATTTAAATAATTTTGATACTAGAGTTCGCCACCCTTACAACAACCCTTATTGTTTGGGAAAATGGAATGAAATTAACAGTTGTTTTCAATTGTTTAATTTGTTCGCAAACAGGTATCAGAGCATATGTTACTCGATTACAGAGAAATATACGTATGAGAGACGTATTTGTTATTCAGAAAGGTTTTCAGAACTATATATAAATCACTACAACAAAAGTACCCCATTACAACGTCCTTTTTACAACTGTCACTGGCAGTCCATTGTAATAGAATGTTATTACAACGATCATTTTATGAACATTGTAATAGATGTCCTATACAACATCCTTTTTACAATAAAAAATGATTTCCTGTTGTAATAGAACACTATTACAATGGTCAATTCCTGCCTGTTGTAACAGATGTCTATTTTACAACGTTCAAAAAATGCCCATTGTAAAAGGTGCATTTTTACAACGGGTTATGCTCGTTGTAATAAAAACATCAAAGCCCATTCACACTAGTACCCGATCCAACTCTCTGTTCATAAATTATTGTTAGTTGTCCTCTTCCTAGTTGCTATTTCATATTGGCGGTCATTTAGATAACAAAATGAAAACCCTAGATCTGCTTCACGATTAAAAAAAATTTAGCCCCTAATTCTTTCTCCGCTCCTCGGTGTCTTTGCTTGTCGGTTCCTATGTTACCCTTTGTAAGCCCTATTTAAATCAAGAAAGACAGTGCAATAAAAAATCAAAAGGTAAGAATTCTAATTATATCTTGCAAAAAAAGATAAAGAGAAGGGAAGTACAGTAGAAGGAGGAAGCGGAGGTGAAAACAGCGAACAATGTGACGGAGATCGACGACAAAGGATAACGAAACCGACTTAGGGTTGGAACGATTGTTGCTCGTGTTGTTGCTAGCATCGGGATTGGCACCGAAATTAGGATTAGTGTTTGAATATGGAGAAGCTAAGTATTGAAATCGAAAGAGCAGCTGTAGCTTTCTTTTCCGATCCAAGCTTCGGATTTCTTCTGGTGATGCATCTAAGGCTAGAAGCTGAACTGAGCTTCGGATTTATTCCAGTGAATATTATTGTGGTACACATTAGTTTGGCTTTAACTATTTAATAGTAATTATACTTTGATCATGTTAACAGTGATGAAAAGTTTGCAAACTTGCTAGTGTAATACATAAAGATTTGCCTCTTCTTGCGGTTCTCCATTATCTCGATTTCTCTAGCTTTGTAGCTATATATATCTGTTACTATATATGTTAATATAATAAAATATGAGCAGTAATTACAGTGGCTAACTACAATTAACCAATAGTTCAATTATTAGATACTCATAAGTGATTTTTCTCAGAAGTATAATTCAGTTGTTAGATATATCAATTGCTAATTTTGTGTATTCTCAGCATGTACTATATGTAGACATATATCAGTTGCTACACCCTAGACCTTTCATCATAAAAGGTTGGCCATTTTTCCTCCTTTGTCTCTCACTGCATTTTTAGAACAACTCTCGAGTGTGGATTTGCCTTAGGTATGTCCCAATTGATGAGCTCAGTGCATTGTTTGAGTGCTTTCGCTTGGCATTGGCTCAGTTGAGGCTGTTCAAGTTTTTTTGGGTTGTAGTGTAATGACCCGCATCGGCAGAGGTATTATAATTAATTTATTTAATTATCGATATGTTGGTTTAGAGAATTTAATGGTCGTGGAATTAAATAATGATGAGTATTTAATTAAAATAATAATTAAATAATATATTTAATTTTGAAATAAACAGAATTGGCTGAAATGACGATATGGTGTGAACCGAATCATCCGTGATATTTAATTCAGCTTGGAATTGAATTTGAATAACGAATATATTTTATAAACAACAGTTTGAACGTATATTATATTATAATTAAAATCGAGCTTGAAATGGCGCTGCAGTTCGTAAATTGGCGATTTGAACTTCAACTGAATGTACAGGATTCGTTTTAAGCCGGATTTCAGTGAAACAAGAAACGTGTGGAGCTGGTGGAGTATATCTTTCTAGTGGAAAAAGAAAAATCGGGATTTCGTCGTGTAGATTTTGATGTATGTCCAAATCAAATTTTAGAAAAGTCGCTGTGGAATTCCTTTATAATTTATAAAGGAATTATTTATATTTTAAAAAGGAATTTCAATATAAATCGAATATCGGGTTGACCCAGATTTGAAATATCGAGTTATAAATCCCAGTAGAGTTGTATGGTATTCCACTGTGAATATAGAAGATAATATTTATTTTTAAATATTTAATTTTATTTTATTTAAATATATTTATATATTTAAATGGGTTATTTAGGACTTTAAAAATAGCCACTTTTGCAAACGAAGTCGGAATTCGACGAAACTAATTTTGTTGGATCCGCAATGTCAAGTAGTTGTTAGATTTCCAGTTTTGTGATTTTTAGAGTCACTGTGTGGTCGTACGGATTTTTAAAGTGAGAAGCAGTCAGTATTTCGACAGCTAAAAATACGCTGTGTGAGCATACGGAGTCGGAATTCGACGAAACCAGTTTCGTTGGGACCGTGATGTCGAGCTCTAGCTACACGTCCAGTTTCATGATTTTTGGGGATCGTGTGTGATCACACGGATTTTTAGAAGGCGAAATGAATATAAAAAGAAAATAAATATCCTAAGATTTGTGATCATAAACAATGCCACACGCACCACTCTTCTCATCCACAAATTCACAGTATAACACAAGTAACAATTTCTCATTCACAGGAACGAAACGCAGAAGAATGAAAACAAAGGAAAATCAAAGTAAAATCAAAAATAAATCTATAAATCTACAAACCCACATTTATGGACTCCTGTAGTGTCGCTCTTCAATCTAGTACCGGTTTTGGATGGTTCGATCACCATTTTGGTTGCTGCGTTTTATACAGTGGGGTATAAAAATGTTAGGGTTACCGATTTTGTAGTTTTAGTCCATTGAATCAAGAAATGAGAGCCGTATTTGGGTTGAGGATGTCGAATAGATGATGTTGCAACACTTGGGAAACTTCCGCGCCAGAAGACGTCGGACCTGGCAATGCTCGGTGGAAGCGTCGGTCGATGGTGAGGCCATCGGAGGGTGTGCAAGTGTCGTTGGCAGAAAGAGAAAGTGAAAAGGAGATTTATCGTGATTTTAGTTTAAATTTTTGTTGAAGTAGTGAGGATCGGTGGAGGATGAAAGATGCAGAAATGGGTTGAAACGAACAGGAGCGGATCTGGAGTTTTTGCGTTGGGGAAGAAAGTAGCAAACGGGTCTGGGCTCGGTGGAAATGGGTTGAGAATGTTGGGTAAGGCCAAATCGTGTTTAAACAATATCAAGTGTGTATTTAAATAACGTATAAACTTTAAAATGCTATAACTCGTTCATACAGTGTCGGTTTTATGAACGGTCGGATCCATTGGGATCGTATGGACGGTGGCTACACCATGGAGCTGGCTGAAAGTGGATTCAAGCTCGTCTGAATTTATGGCGAAATAAATTGTTTGATTCAAATCAAACAACAGTTTATCGTTCTTTAACGATGAACTGCCAATGTGAGTAAATCTCACTAACTCTGAACAGTTTATAATTTCATGTTGTATTTTTAGAACTGTTAGATATTGGCTGATTGAGTGTGTGTTGACTGTTTGATTGAACTGCTAGTCAGTTAGTTAAATTTCTATATTGATTCTGTTTAACAGAATGTATCATATAGAACTGAAAGTGATGTTATCTATATTGTTTAACATCTGTGATGCAGAGAAACAGGTTGGAGGAAACCAACTGGATTCCTCAACATTTATTTTACCGTGATTCATATATTGTGATATATGATGTGATATATAATATCTTGTTGATTATGTGTGTTTGGACGATATTTATCGTTGTTATATGGTATGTTAAATACCATAAGAAATACTGGATATGGGAAAGAGGATTTTCAAAGTGTATTCTGAAAATGAATTATTTATATAAAATCGATGGATTTTATATAGAAAAGGAAAAGGATTTTTTATAAAAGAAATATTTATAAAAATCAAAGGATAAGTAGAATAAAAGGAAATCATTTGTAAAGTGAAGAACCGTTACTAAAAGTAAATCTTTATAAATGAATAGTTTATTCGAAAAGGAGTTAATCGAATTAGTTATTCGAATAGAATAAAGGAGTTTATCAGATATAGTTTATTCAAATAGAGTTAAAGGAGTTAAAACGAATATGGTATTCGAAAGTTAGTAAATCGAATTAGTTATTCGAAAGGGGTTAGTCGAGTCGAGTTAGTTGAATAGAGTTAATCGAATATTAGTTATTCGAATTAGGTTAACCAGTTAGGGTAAAACCATTAGAGTTTAAAACCATTAGAGTTAAACAGTTAGTGTTAATCAGTTAAAGTAAATCGATAGTGTTATATCGAACTAGAATTTATTGAATAGAGTTAAATCGAACTAAAGTTATTTAAATAGAGTAATCGAATATAGTTTATTTGAATAGAGTTAAAGAGAAGGAGTTATCGAATCTAATTATTCGAAAGGAGTTATCAAATCTTGTTAATTAAAAGTAGTTATCGAATATAGTTTATTTGAATAGTGTTAGAGGAGTTAATAGAGTATAGTTTATTCAAATAGAATAAAGTAGTTATCGAATATAGTTTATTCGAATAGAATAAAGGAGTTAATAGAATATAGTTTATTCGAATAAAGTTAGAGGAGTTGTCGAATATAGTTTATTCAAAAGGGGTTAAGTGAATAGAGTAAATCAAATAGAATAAATCGAATAGAGATTTATTCGAACGAGAGTTAAGTAAGGAAGTTAGTTAAAGAAATATAAAGTGAACTTTACCTATTTCAAAGTTAGAAATGTTGTTCAATTAAGGTCTGAGAGGTAGTTCTACCCCAACTTGATTGGCTTCGTTTTTAACTAAGGAATAGTTAAGGTTCGGCATTAAAGGAAATGGTTTGAGTTGGCATCGCGATGGTTTGTTTAAACATCTATCTAAGTCCAATGAAGAAGCTTTGGAAATGTTTTCCAAATAAGAAACCAGAAATGTTTTCTAATAAAGAAAACAAGAAATGAAAATGCTTTCCATTGTTAATAACGTATATTTTCCAAATTTAGAAAATAAGAAATATTGTATATAGGGAAACAAGAGATAAGTAAATAAATGAAATAAAGAGATAAATGTTGAATGATGTTTGATCGATATAAATTTCCATTTGGAAATAATATCGTTGTTTGCACACCTATTTTTCTTCGATAGTTAAATCACAGACTATCGAAGTTTTGACCATTTTAACGTTGTTATTAAGGAGAGACCGATTGGATTATTATCCAAAGAACACTATGTATTGGCATAAGCGTTGCGAATCATATATGCCAAAGATAATTGAAGACGGTGTTATGCAAGGGCTATCCTGTTTACAGAATAGTGCCTTTGGTTCATCCTGTTCCTGGATGACTTGTATGGATGGATGTCTGACAGAGTATTTCCAGACGATCACATATATTGATTTCTCCAACCGTACCAAGAGTGGAAGCGGAGAAGGAAACTTCTTTTAGCTAACACATAATGTATGGTTGAGGACATCAATCGGTGATTTGATGGATTTGACGATGTGGCATTCAAAGTGAATCTGGTGTGATGATAATGTGTAGCTTCTAGCCTCACATCCGGTAAATGACAGAAATCGGGCAGGCAACATGGCTAAGTCGGTCGCACCGAAGTAGGGTGTATAATCACCTGATCTAGAGTTTCATTCATTTCTAAAAATCTATTGTTGATGCTGTCCCGTTCGGGAAACGGTTGCTGATCCCAACCGTTGGTGATATACATTCGATACACTCAAGCGAAATGAGTGGTCGGTCATGTGTGGTCGGGGTGCAAGATGTTCTTGTTGAACCCAGTGTATTCCTCTCTAGAGGTACACTAGCGAAAGGTGGTTCCATACCTTGTCATAGTTGGAAATCCATTACCCAATACGTGCTTGCGGTCTTGATTGTATACTAAATATGTAGAACGTGAGATGAAAGCGTTTCTGCTAGATTGATATATATTTGTACTTAGACATTATTATAATATCAGAATGATATTGCTTGTCAAAGATGTTGGATTCTCATAAGGGAAAAACCCGTTCCGTATTCACAGCGTGGTCTTATGAGATATCATATATATGTTAAACTGTGTTAAACTATTTTACTCACACCAGTCCCATGACTGACACGGAGTTTACTTTGCTGTTTTCCCTAAACTCTTGGGTGCCTAAATTTGTATGGGCAATCAAGTAGTCGGGATTTTACAGATACACTTGAGGAGCTAGAGCAGGAGGCTTCAGGATTATATAGCTATAGTTATTTCCGTTGTGTTGTAAGTGCTGTACTTGATAATGATATGTATATTCAAGTACAGATGTATATTTCAAGTTATGTTATATGAAATATATTTATTCGTTTCGATGTGAGGTTCGTGTTACTCTGATGTTGTGTTCTTCTTCTTCTTTTATTCTAAGTTTCTATCTTATCTTTCCTCACCCTCTAATTTCTTTCACTAATTACCAGGATTTTTCGATGATTGGTTATCGACATCGTGTTTATGTCGATAACCAAAGTCGTCAAAATCCCGGGTCATTACAGTTGGTATCAGAGCCAGGTTAAGTTAAGTAATTACCTTCGCTCTGTGGCGTGACTCTGTAGAGATAGGGTCAGTAATACCCTAGATTGAGTTGAGTGTATATATATACGAGTGAACGTATTTGTTATTGATATAAAAATTGTTTTATATTGTGGAGATTTATTGGTTGAGTAGTTTATGAGTTCTGGTCGATCAGTTTGATCCACTGTATTGGTAGGAGTTTATAAACACTCGAATACGATGGGTCGACACGATATGTTTTGAAAAGAGGGTAAATTAAAATAAGTTTACCCAAGGTATATCTTGATATAAGAAGATATATGTATAAAAAAATTAATATCATGGACATATTAGTTGATATTATAATCGAGTAAGATTATAAATTAAATGGTTCTGTAAATAACCAATCAGAATTCACATAAGTGAAATACGTGAAATCAGATGAGTTAAATCTGAAATTTTAACCAGAAATTGAATTTAAAACTCTGGAGAATTGGATAAGTGTTTGTAAATGGATTTGGATTAAAAATAAGGAAAATTTAAGATCCTGTGAGATTTTAAATTGTTTTACAAGCAGTGTGAATTATATTTTGAAATGAATTTCAAAGTGGAAATGTTTAGAAATGGTTTTATAGTATTGAACTCACTTCGATCGCTGGAAAATAGATTCTGATGATGACAGCTGCATCATCAGTATTCATTTTCGAGTTGTAAGTGACGAATTACTACCAGAGATACTGTTTTGAATTTGTTTTGAAAAAAAAAACAAGTTGTTTTGAATTTCAAAATGGGATTTAAAATATAGAATTTGAATTTTTAAATAGATTTGAAATATTAACTTGTTTTAAAGGAAATAAAACGAGAAGTTCCTTTATAAACGAAGTTTATAAATAGTTCTTTTATAAACGAAGTTTATAAATGAAGTGAAAAGAATTATCATTGGATAATTCATAAATGAAAATACAAGTGTGAAATTGAAAGGGAAATCTATTTTCCAAAGGTAGAAATATCGATTTAAAAAGGAATTGAAATCGAGACTTATTTAAAGAATGAATGAAGAAAGTTTGAAAAGGAATTTGAATAAAGGAAGTTCAAACATAGAATTTAAATAAGAGAATTAAAAGGGGATTTGAATATAGAAATTCAAATGAGATTTGAATATAGAAATTCAAATGAGATTTGAATAAAGAAGATTTAAATAATGGAAATTGAATGTAGAATTCATATAGAGTAATAATGAAATTTGAATATAGAATTCAAAAAGTTAGAAATGAAATTTGAATATATAATTAAAATAGTTTGAAATGAAATTTGAATATAGAATTCAAATAGTTTGAAATGAAATTTGAATATAGAATTCAAATAGATTGAAATGGAATTTGAAAATAGAATTTCAAAATAAAATTGAATATAGAATTTGAATAAAGAGAATTGAAATAGAAATTGAATATAGAAATTCAAAGGGAGTTTGAATATATGAAGTTCAATGGAATTGAAATAGAGTTTGAATATAGAAATTCAAAGGGAGTTTGAATATATGAAATTCAATGGAATTGAAATAGAAATTGAATATAGAAATTCAAATGGAATTTGAATATAAAAATTCAAATGGAATTTAAACTATAGAATTTATAATATAGAATTTGAATAGAAATTGAATAGAATTAACTAAGTCGAAGAGGAATTAGTTTAATCGAGTTTTGAGATTTGAAGTTGAACTTTGTAAGGTGAATTGGATTTGTAAATGGATATTCGAAATCGAATATAGAACTTAAATTTGAAATTTGGATTCAAATTAGTTAATAAGCAAGTTAAAATATATTTGACCATGTCGTGTTCAAATATAAAAGTGAAATAGACTAAAGAGTTAATTAACAAATTAATTAACGAATTGAGTTAAACGATCAGGTATAGTTATAATCGATTGGGAAGGTATAAATATACATGAGATAGGTATGGATAAGGTATGAAGGTATATAAATAGAATGCCCGACAAAAAGGTATGTATTTAATTCACATATGAGATTTTATGCGCCGTATCGGCTAGCCGCTTGGCTTTTCTTTTTCTTTTTGATTGGAGAAGGCCTGTGTGGCAGTTTGGGGATTTTCCCGATACTCCCGGTACAAAGGAGGTTATGGCGAATTTTTCCGGAAATTTAAGGAGTTAGAATATTTTTAAGATAATTTGATAGTTAGAAATCAACGTATCGATATTTATATAGAAGTCGATAAGGAAACGAACTTAGAAATAGGATAGTAAAAATCAAAAAGGAAGACTAAGAATAAAATCTAGTAAGAATAGAAAGAGGAAGCATATACGTGTTTAAAAGTGAATAAGTAATTGTATGGTATTGATTATTCGAGTAAGTAGTCATATCTGTTTTGACGTTATAAATGTTATCCAGTCAAGGTCTGAGAGGTAGTTACACCCCAACTTGATTGATTTCATTATTAACAAATAAATAGTAAGATTTCAGGCTCAAAGATCAATGTTGAATAAGAGTTAGTTGAATATAGTATTTGGGTTGTCATAACGATGTTTTACACAACATTCGTTTTAACCCAAATAAGTAAGCTTGGAAATATAATAAAGAATATTTCCTAAGTATAGAAATAAACGAGATCGGAAAAGAGATAAGTAATTGGAATATTTTCCAATTATAAATAGCAAATATTTTCTAAAAGTTTAGAAAATAAAGGAAGGCGATATTCGGAAATGTTTTCCAAATAACCTAAAAGGCCAATATGGTTATTGAAAATATTTGGTTAACAAATATTGATAAAGAAATAGAGAAGTGATTTAACTAATGGAATATTAATTAAGGGCTCAGTGACATGTTCAAAAGGAAAATTTAATTTTTGAAAAGAGTAAACTGTTTGAAAACTCCCAGGGAAAGACTGTTTGAATTAAAAACAAATTTAACAGAAATTTGTGGAAGCAAATTTGAATTAAAGTAAAGCCAGTAAAGTGGTAACTGAGGTTGAATTAGAATGATGTCAAAACAAATTGGATTGTGAGATTCAAATTTGAAGTGTAATGGGATAATCAAGTTAAGAGTTGGGAATCGAGAAGAAACTCGAGTTAGAATGATATTTGGCTCGGGTATCAGCGAATGGTTGTGTTGTGGATAAAAGCAGATTGGAATTTGATTGGGATAACATTGGTACATGCTGAGTTGATAGCATATGGAAGTGATAGAGTTGATATGCCGACAAAAGGTACAAGTTATATTTCTATTGGATATAAGATTTATGAGCCGAATTGGCAAGCCACTTGGTTGTTTGATTTTCTTTTGGGTTGGAGATGGCCCAGAGAGGCGAGTTGGAGTTTGACCGATTGACCAGTACAAAGGAGGTGCTGGCGAAATTTTTCGAAGAGTTAAGGCATCAGAAAATTTTCAGGATTTTTTTGAAAATTTTCGTTGATAAGAATTAATTAATAATTTAATTGAATTTAAATTGGTCCAGTTGAAAACTGGAATTAAAAGGTGAACAAATATGTTCTAACCAGTCGATAGGGTCGTCCCCTGCCTTTTAGCAATTTCGAGGACGAAATTATTTTAAGTGGGAAAGATTGTAATGACCCGCATTGGCAGAGGTATTATAATTAATTTATTTAATTATTGATATGGTGGTTTAGAGAATTTAATGGTCGTGGAATTAAATAATGATGAATATTTAATTAAAATAATAATTAAATAATATATTTAATTTTGAAATAAACAGAATTGGCTGAAACGACGATATGGTGTGAACCGGATCATCCGTGATATTTTATTCAGCTTGGAATTGAATTTGAATAACGAATATATTTTATAAATGACAGTTTGAACGTATAATTATATTATAATTAAAATCGAGCTTGAAATGGCGCTGCAGTTCGTAAATTGGCGATTTGAAATTCAACTGAATGTACAGGATTCGTTTTAAGCCGGATTTCAGTGAAACAAGAAACGTGTGGAGCTGGTGGAGTATATCTTTCTAGTGGAAAAGAAAAATCGGGATTTCATCGTGTAGATTTTGATGTATGTCCAAATCAAATTTTCGAAAAGTCGCTGTGGAATTCCTTTATAATTTATAAAGGAATTATTTATATTTTAAAAAGGAATTTCAAAATAAATCGAATATCGGGTTGACCCAGATTTGAAATATCGAGTTATAAATCCCAGTAGAGTTGTATGGTATTCCACTGTGAATATAGACGATAATATTTATTTTTAAATATTTAATTAATTTTATTTAAATATATTTATATATTTAAATGGGTTATTTAGGACTTTAAAAATAGCCACTTTTGCAAACGAAGTCGGAATTCGACGAAACTAATTTTGTTGGATCCGCAATGTCAAGTAGTTGTTAGATTTCCAGTTTCGTGATTTTTAGAGTCACTGTGTGGTCGTACGGATTTTTAAAGTGAGAAACAGTCAGTATTTCGACAGTTAAAAATACGCTGTGTGAGCATACGGAGTCGGAATTCGACGAAACCAGTTTCGTTGGGACCGTGATGTCGAGCTGTAGCTAAACGTCCAGTTTCATGATTTTTGGGGATCGTGTATGATCACACGGATTTTTAGAACGTGAAATGAATATAAAAAGAAAAAGAAAATAAATATCCTAAATTTGTGATCATAAACAATGCCACACGCACCACTCTTCTCATCCACAAATTCATAGTATAACACAAGCAACAATTTCTCATTCACAGGAACGAAATGAAGAAGAATGAAAACAAAGGAAAATCAAAGTAAAATCAAAACTAAATCTATAAATCTACAAACCCACATTTATGGATTCCTGAAGTGTCGCTCTTCAATCTAGTACCGGTTTTGGATGGTTCGATCACCATTTTGGTTGCTGCGTTTTATACAGTGGGATATAAAAATGTTAGGGTTACCGATTTTGTAGTTTTAGTGCATTGAATCAAGAAATGAGAGTCGTATTTGGGTTGAGGATGTCGAATAGATGATGTTGGCAACACTTGGGAAACTTCCGCGCTAGAAGACGTCGGACCTGGCAACGCTCGGTGGAAGCGTCGGTCGATGGTGAGGCCATCGGAGGGCGTGCAAGTGTCGTTGGCAGAAAGAGAAAGTGAAAAGGAGATTTATCGTGATTTTAGTTTGAATTTTTGTTGAAGTAGTGAGGATCGGTGGAGGATGAAAGATGCAGAAATGGGTTGAAACGAACAGGAGCGGATCTGGAGTTTTTGCGTTGGGGAAGAAAGTAGCAAACGGGTCTGGGCTCGGTGGAAATGGGTTAAGAATGTTGGGTAAGGCCAAATCATGTTTAAACAATATCAAGTGTGTATTTAAATAACGTATAAACTTTAAAATGCTATAACTCGTTCATACAGTGTCGGTTTTATGAACGGTCAGATCCGTTGGGATCGTATGGATGGTGGCTACACCATGGAGCTGACTGAAAGTGGATTCGAGCTCATCTGAATTTATGGCGAAATAAATTGTTTGATTCAAATCAAACAACAGTTTATCGTTCTTTAACGATGAACTGCCAATGTGAGTAAATCTCACTAACTCTGAACAATTTATAATTTCATGTTGTATTTTTAGAACTGTTAGATATTGGCTGATTGACTGTGTGTTGAATGTTTGATTGAACTGCTAGTCAGTTAGTTAAATTTCTATATTGATTCTGTTTAACAGAATGTATCATATAGAACTGAATGTGATGTTATCTATATTGTTTAACATCTGTGATGCAGGAAAACAGGTTGGAGGAATCCAACTGGATTCCTCAACATTTATTTTACCGTGATTCATATATTGTGATATATGATGTGATATATAATCTGTTGTTGATTATGTGTGTTTGGACGATATTTATCGTTGTTATATGGTATGTTAAATACCATAAGAAATACTGGATATGGGAAAGAGGATTTTCAAAGTGTATTTTGAAAATGAATTATTTATATAAATCGATGGATTTTATATAGAAAAGGAAAATGATTTTTTATAAAAGAAATATTTATAAAAATCAAAGGATAAGTAGAATAAAAGGAAATCATTTGTAAAGTGAAGAACCGTTACTAAAAGTAAATCTTTATAAATGAATAGTTTATTCGAAAAGGAGTTAATCGAATTAGTTATTCGAATAGAATAAAGGAGTTTATCAGATATAGTTTATTCAAATAGAGTTAAAGGAGTTAAAACGAATATGGTATTCGAAAGTTAGTAAATCGAATTAGTTATTCGAAAGGGGTTAGTTGAGTCGAGTTAGTTGAATAGAGTTAATCGAATATTAGTTATTCGAATTAGATTAAACCAGTTAGGGTAAAACCATTAGAGTTAAACAGTTAGTGTTAATCAGTTAAAGTAAATCGATAGTGTTATATCGAACTAGAATTTATTGAATAGAGTTAAATCGAACAAAAGTTATTTAAATAGAGTAATCGAATATAGTTTATTCGAATAGAGTTAAAGAGAAGGAGTTATCGAATCTAGTTATTCGAAAGGAGTTATCAAATCTTGTTAATTAAAAGTAGTTATCGAATATAGTTTATTCGAATAGTGTTAGAGGAGTTAATAGAGTATAGTTTATTCAAATAGAATAAAATAGTTATCGAATATAGTTTATTCGAATAGAATAAAGGAGTTAATAGAATATAGTTCATTCAAATAAAGTTAGAGGAGTTGTCGAATATAGTTTATTCGAAAGGGGTTAAGTGAATAGAGTAAATCAAATAGAGTAAATCAAATAGAATAAATCGAATAGAGATTTATTCGAACGAGAGTTAAGTAAGGAAGTTAGTTAAAGAAATATAAAGTGAACTTTACCTATTTCAAAGTTAGAAATGTTGTTCAATTAAGGTCTGAGAGGTAGTTCTACCCCAACTTGATTGGCTTCGTTTTTAACTAAGGAATAGTTAAGGTTCGGCATTAAAGGAAATGGTTTGAGTTGGCATCGCGATGGTTTGTTTAAACATCTGTCTAAGTCCAATGAAGAAGCTTTGGAAATGTTTTCCAAATAAGAAACCAAAAATGTTTTCTAATAAAGAAAACAAGAAATGAAAATGTTTTCCATTGTTAATAACGTATATTTTCCAAATTTAGAAAATAAGAAATATTGAATGTAGGGAAACAGGAGATAAGTAAATAAATGAAATAAAGAGATAAATGTTGAATGATGTTTGATCGATATAAATTTCCATTTGGAAATAATATCGTTGTTTGCACACCTGTTTTTCTTCAATAGTTAAATCACAGACTATCGAAGTTTTGTCCATTTTAACGTTGTTAATATGGAGAGACCGGTTGGATTATTATCCAAAGAACCACTCTGTATTGGCATAAGCGTTGCGAATCATATATGCCAAAGATAATTGAAGACGGTGTTATGCAAGGGCTATCCTGTTTACAGAATAGTGCCTTCGGTTCATCCTGTTCCTGGATGACTTGTATGGACGGATGTCTGACAGAGTATTTCCAAACGATCACGTATATTGATTTCTCCAACCGTACCAAGAGTGGAAGCGGAGAAGGAAACTTCTTTTAGCTAACACATAATGTATGGTTGAGGACATCAATCGGTGATTTGATGGATTTGACGATGTGGCATTCAAAGTGAATCTGGTGTGATGGTAAAGCATAGCTTCTAGCCTCACATCCGGTAAATGACAGAAATCGGGCATGCAACATGGCTAAGTCGGTCGCACCGAAGTAGGGTGTATAATCACCTGATCTAGAGTTTCATTCATTTCTAAAAATCTATTGTTGATATTGTCCCGTTCGGGAAACGGTTGCTGATCCCAACCGTTGGTGATATACATTCGATACACTCAAGCGAATGAGTGGTCGGTCATGTGTGGCCGAGCTGCAAGATGTTCTTGTTGAACCCAGTGTATTCCTCTCTAGAGGTACACTAGCGAAAGGTGGTTCCATACCTTGTCATAGTTGGAAATCCATTACCCAATACGTGCTTGCGATTTTGATTGTATACTATATATGTAGAACGTGAGATGAAAGCGTTTCTGCTAGATTGATATATATTTGTACTTAGACATTATTATAATATCAGAATGATATCGCTTGTCAAAGATGTTGGATTCTCATAAGGGAAAAACCCGTTCCGTATTCACGGCGTGGTCTTATGAGATATCATATATATGTTAAACTGTGTTAAACTATTTTACTCACACCAGTCCCATGACTAACCCGGAGTTTACTTTGTTGTTTTCCCTAAACTCTTGGGTGCCTAAATTTGTATGGACAGTCAAGTAGTCGGATTTTTACAGATACACTTGAGGAGCTGGAGCAGGAGCAGGAGGCTTCAGGATTATATAGTTATAGTTATTTCCGCTGTGTTGTAAGTGTTGTACTTGATAATGATATGTATATTCAAGTACAGATGTATATTTCAAGTTATGTTATATGAAATATATTTATTCGTTCCGATGTGAGGTTCATGTTACTCTGATGTTGTGTTCTTCTTCTTCTTCTATTCTAAGTTTCTATCTTATCTTTCCTCACCCTCTAATTTCTTTCACTAATTACCAGGATTTTTCGATGATTGGTTATCGACATCGTGTTTACGTCAATAACCAAAGTCATCAAAATCCTGGGTCATTACATGTAGCTTAGTTAGTTTTGTTGCTTGTGGACACTGTGTGTTTTGAATTTTGAGATTATAACTAGGTGGTGTCGTTTTTCTTGAGAAAGGTGATTTTTTCTAGGTTTCTGGCTTGAAATTGGATTTTGTAGTGGCTAAAAAAATCGATCATTTTTTTTCAATTTGTTTCTTACAATATCGCTTTTTGGTTCAATTACGTTGTGTTATAGCATTGACCATTTTGGTTCAATCTGTTATTGATCATGTGCTCCAGTGTCTATAATTTTGGTTTAATACTGCTTTTAGGTATTAGTATTTTTTCTTTAGAACTGCTTTTAGGTGTAACAACCTGTGGCACCAATACAAATTATGCATGTAAATAGAACTGCTTTTAGGTGTCTATAATTTTATTTTTATAGAAAACCAAAAATTATAGTAGCATCTATTCTCCTCTTAAATAAAATATGTAATTGCCTTTCATCTATTTTCCTAAAAAATAAGTTGACAACCATACATTAAAAGTACAAATCTTCTGAACGATGAATCCATATACTCGTGATCATATTTGGATGTTCATATCATATTTATGTTGTAGGAAGAGGAAAGTTTCATGGGTGTGAGAATTTGTAGATAAAGCAACAAAAGTGGATGTCATGGAAATGGGTAACAATTACGAGTTCGAAGGACTTGTAAAAAGGAAATAAAAGTTGATGGTAAGAATTATTTTTTTTTCCTTTTTAGCTAAGTATATTTATTACTCAAATTACATGAGTTTTCAAACTATCATCTAAAATTAGTGATTGTGAATGCCAAGGCCCAAACGAGAAAAACAAAAAATGAAACACGACAACTATGCAAGCAAATAAGAGCTGAGGATCAATGATGCAATTTATCTTTCCATGGTTATCAAATTACTTACCTGCTATGGTGGACTAGAGCCTGCACGACAAACTCATGTGATTCCCATCTCCACTTATAAATCCCTAAATTTAGACCACATTCAGTAGAAAAGCTCACCCAAATCGACATGGCTAATAGCAAAATCCTTGCCACATTCACCATCATCTTAACCCTAACTGCAGTCATATGTCCGCATCCAACCCCAAGTCCAAGCTGTAGGGAAGTAGCACAGATGATAACCCCATGCGTGTCCTACTTGGTAAACCTGGCATGGGCGCCGTAGGACCCATGATGCAACGGAGTTGTTGCGCTCAACCAAACAACAATGGCGTCCCACGAGCAAATAATAGTAGCATGCAACTACCTGAAAAGGATATCCCCTTACCTGTCCATGGTCGACCTCACTCAGGCTTGGCTTCTACCTCGAGCCTGCGGAGTTCTTCCCATCAACGTCACTCTTTCTCCCTCATAAAATTGTGACAGGTATCTCCCTCGGCAGATTGCCCCGAGCCCGTGGAGCTTGAAGAACTTGTAAAAAAGAAATAGAAGTAGATGGTAAGAATTAGATTTTTCTTTTTATAGCTGAGTATATTCCTTACACAAATTACTTGAATTTTCACACCAATGTTGAAACACCCCATCTCCATTAAGGTCACTCACAAAGGGAATGCCTTAACTTTGGTGGGGCATTATAGCTAAAAGACACAGATAATTTACAAGACAGATATATATATAAGCAGCGGAAAATAGAACTAACTTTATTTCAAACATGGTTCATAACAAAACATTACAACAAACTATTTCAAACCAACTTCCAAACCATTACATCATAATTTCTGTCTTGATTATTTTCTAAAGAAGCATAAAACAAAATAAAACTGTAAAAATCCCCCAAGTAATAGTGTATCCAAAGCCATAGCCAAAAGCAAGAGATTCCAAGCTATACATCACAGAGTCTTCAAGCTTGGAAAGATGAACGGTCCAAATTAAGCTGAGCTATTCCCTCCCTGGGTACCTGGGGGAAACGGAAGAAAAGAGAGCGAAAGAAAAATGGGTCAGACATAAGTTTGAGTAAGTCTAGTGACTTTTCAGTGAGTGAATATGGAAAAGGTCATGATAGCAATAAACTGAAAAACAGGACAGTACCAGAATAACAATCTAACATAAAAATATACAAGGCAGGATAAACCGAATATACATCGCACCCATGTCAATTTCTCTACACCTACTCATACTTGTCCAACTAGCACCACGTGTTTGTGGTGAAATGATCCCCTTATATTGATCGGCTCTTACTCGCATGCATTTATCACGTGTGTCATTCAGCCCCTGCTTGACTGTAGATAACTGTGTTGGTCCCACCACGGGGTGTATCAAGTCCTATGGTGGCGACCCGACACGATTCAAGATGCACAGTGTATGACTACTGATGCCCAGTGCCTGCTTTTTCCACTCCAGAGTACGTGCACGCCCGTACTCCGTCGGAACCTACACTGACGCACCACCCGCCGATGTTTTGACCGCTTACAATTCAGCCTAGTAATCGTGCCCTACCCTGCCTAGTTCAGGGTTCCATGATACATCTATGTGGGTTACTGCTGAAATGGGTCCCCGTTACTAGGGTTTTCTAGCCAACATGTTAAATTGGTTAAGTGTCCAAAATTAACCTAACCCCACCCATCAGTTTAGTTAACATGTTGAATTGGTTAAGTGTTTCCTTAATTGACTTAACCCTACCAATCTTGACTTAGCTTTATTAAAGCACCAACCACTCACATTAGATAGGTATTGTTGTGGTCACTGGATGTGCCGGTCGGTTCCGGGCAGTTTTACACCACAACTCAGTCTAACCTCGGGTCCTTTTTGGGCTCAATGCACTAACCACCCACATTAGACAGGTATTGTTGTGGTCACTAGATGTGTCGGTCGGTTCCGGGCAGTTTTACACCACAACTTAGTCTAACCTCGGGTTAGGCATATTCGTCTTTTCTAAATTTACATATTTATCCTTTTATGCTTATATGTAAATTTGTCAACAATTTATTGTCATGGCCCACTTTCCCTCTAATTCAAGTTCATGGTTTTTCGCATAAAAATTATACCATTTTTATGCCACTCATTAATTACATGACTATGAGCCAAATATGTCAATTATATGTAATTTTCAAGTTTTCCCAACATTACCCCCGTTGTACGTTCGCGTTAATCACATAAAGTCATTAGGCCCGCAAATTAGCCCAATTTATAAACAAGAGGTAAAAGAACGGAACATTTAATCAAACATATGTCACGTAAATTTAAATTAATATGTCTCATGAAACTTACAATTAAATTGGATAGAACTAGCATAAGCCTAAGCATGTGAACATGTAGATCTAGGCATAGGTGAACACAACTTGGTTTATAAACTAGCATAATTTAGGAGAATCATGACATGTACATTACCAAAGCATGTATAAGTTTAACTTTAACATGTAGATGTAAACTAGATCTAACAATAATGATCATATGAACTTGCATGAATCCACTTTATAAACATGCATATAAATATAGATCTAATTTTTGGATCTAACGCAGAACATGAAACTTGCATATGAACATATATATATATATATATATATATATATATATATAGATCTTGACTTGGGTCTAACATAAAACATGTATCTTGCATATGAGCATATATATAGATCTTGACTAACATAAAACATGTAACTTGCATATGACACATCATGAAAGGATTGTCAAACTTATATGTGGTATGATGGTTTCGTTCCCCAAATCATAATAAGTTCATCACCAATTTTCACATGATACGATAAGTTCAAATAAACCATAATCATTGCAAGACATACATGACCAAATTATCGCAAGAATTAGACATGAATCCGCATTATATATCACATACAACTTGGTTCAAATTCTATTTTCCAATTCATTACAAATCACATCTTTAATTTATTCACATCTGAAAGGTAACTATACTTACAAACAAAAAGGAATTCTTGAGTTCTGGGATCTGTATTCTGAAATTGAATTGCTCTCCTTTGATGTAGATTGTTGAATTCTCTTAGTTGAATTAGATTAGATTTAATTTGATTTTTGATGTAGCTTCTATCTTGCCTCTGAGATGAAAGGGATTACAGCTATTCTAGGTTCACCATTGACGGCATGGCGGCTCTTGGAATGAATTGGTGTGATTTTAGGTTGAGAGTTAGGTTGTTTATATGGAGTTTTAATTAATTTAGAGCCGTCGGATTAACCCTAGAAGCAATCAAGACCATCCAGTCAAGATAGAATAACACCTCAGCCCTAATGACTCAGCAAAGAGTCAGAAAGGACTCAGCAATGACTCACTGTCTGGATCAGAACACTCCCGAAACTTGTGTAGGTTTTTAGCCTGGCCTGGGCGCACTTGGCAGGTGCGCCAGTGCATTTTTGTACTGGAGCACTTGTGAAGTGCACCAGCGTATTCTGGTCGACTTTCGGTTTTCTTGCCTAACTTCGTTCGTCCATATCTCCTTTATACGGTGTCCGTTTTACGCAAACTCGGACTATCTCGTGCAGAATTCCGAGACGAACGCAATGGCGTAACCCGTTTCCCTTAATTATCACATTTGAAATTAATTATTCTTTGATTCGTTACATTAACGATAACTGAAAATACGGGGTGTTACATTCTCCCCTCCTTAAAGGATTTCGTCCCCGAAATCTTCAAGTCAAGAAGAACGTATATCCTACCATCCAATCGTCCATCTACTCAACCATCAAACACAGGCATCCATTGTCCTTAAAAGACTTTTAATTCTCCATGATCATATGCGTAGTTTGTGTACATGTCCTTATCTAATGCAAAATCAGGCGGTATATTGATTCAGCTGACCTCCTTAATGCAAATTATGTCGGTGTCATTATTCCATTATGTATGCAATCTTCCCTAATCATACTTTCTACATGAGTGCAAAATCATTCATACGAATGCGACATCCACATGATAACATATCAAGTCTTAATCATATACAAATACGTATATGCATATGCGATATGAAAGTGACTGAGCCGATCTAACATCTAATGTGTGTATATGCATCCACGAGTAACCACTAGCAACCACTTGCAACCACTTACAACCATCAATCATAACATGTTTCAAATACATGTTTATACCCATTGGTTTCTACCTAAGGATCAAGATAGCACTGAGGAAATATACTCAAAAGGGTAGATGCGAGAATGAATAAACTTAAGGAAAAAGAGATCAAAGATGTACCCTCAAAAAGAAAAGGGTAGGCTGCGCGTATCTTGGCCTCAGTCTCCCAAGTCGCGCTTCCTCAGCGTCATTCCATTGAACTTTAACAAGTTTGACTTCGTGGTTGCGTAGCATTTTGACTTCTGTACCCAAGATATGGGTTGGAACTCTTCTCACAGTCGCCTCTCGTTCTACTTCTACTTCCTCTAATATGCTTGGTTCCACCACTTCTGCAGACTCATGTAAGCACTTTTGTTGGTGAGAAACATGAAAGACATTATGAACTCCAACCAATCTTTCAGGCAGCTCTACTCTATAAGCCATCTTCCCAACCTTCTCGATGATAGGGAACGGCCCTACAAATCTTGGTGCTAACTTTCCTGCGGATCCAAAGCGAATGACGTTCCTCAAAGGAGATACTTTAAGGAAAACCTTGTCTCCAACTTCAAACTCAAGGTCGGTTCTTCTTTTGTCTGCGTAGGACTTCTATCTATCTTGGGCAGTCTTCATTCTTCTTCGTATCAAGTCCACTTTCTTTGAAGTTTCTCTGATCATGTCTGGTCCAAGTATGAGCTTGTCTGTAGATTCCCACCAACAAGTTGGTGATTGGCATGGTCTTCCATATAAAGCTTCGAAAGGTGCCATTCCTATGGTGGCTTGGTAGCTATTATTGTAAGCGAATTCCACCGAAGGAAGATGATCCTCCCATGTACCTCCAAAGTCAAGAATGCATAGTCTCAAGAGGTCGTCTAATACTCTGTTCACTCTTTCCGTCTGACCATCGGTTTGGAGGTGATAGGCCGTGCTTAAGCATAATTGTGTGCCTACAGTTTCTGGCTAACTCCTCCAAAACTCGCTCGTAAAGATAGGATCTCGGTCACTCACTATGTTGGAGGGTATCACATGGAGTTGAACTATCTCTTTAAGATATATAGATGCTAGGGATGAGGCAGTCCTTCTACTCTTAACGAGTATGAAGTGAGCGCTTTTTGTGAGCCTGTCCACTATTACCCAAATACTGGTATTGCCTCTTCTTGACCTAGGCAGCCCATCAATAAAGTCTATCGAGATGCCATCCCATTTCCACTGTGGGACTTCTAGAGGATGAAGCAAACCACCAGGCTTCTTCTGCTCCGCCTTGACTTGTTGGCATATCATGCACATAGAAATGAATTCAGCTACATCCCTCTTCATGTCATTCCAAAAGAAAACCCTTTTGATGTCTTTGTACGTTTTATCTCCACCGCGGTGTATGGTCAGCTTGGAATGGTGTGCTTCTTCAAGAACTTTCTTCACCAAATCCCTTACTTGTGGGACACATAGTCTTCCATCCCGCCTCAATCAACCCTTATCATCGATGGAGTATCTATTGGGGTAATTAGAAGTCTCACCCCTACTCAGCTTATCTATCACATCAACTAGCTGAGGGTCTTTACGTTGTGTGGTCCCTATTGAGTCCAAAAGAGTAGGCCGCACCTCTAACGATGCTAACAAACCAGTCACATGATCGACAGAGGGTCTAAAATCAAAGTTGGCTATGTACTCCAAGCTTTGCCTTTCTACAAAGAGAGGGCTTAGGGTCTGTTTCTTTCTACTCAAAGCTTCTGCTACTAAATTTCCCTTGCCATGAGTATAGGAAATCTCAAAATCATATGAGGCAAGAAACTCCATCCATCTTTGCTGCGTCAAGTTGAGATCTTTCTACGAGAAAAGGTACTTCAACGATTTATGGTCAGTAAACAATTCAAACTTCTCACCTAGGAGATAAGGGCACCAAGACTTAAGTGCAAAGACGATGGCAGCCAGCTCTAGATCGTGGGTTGGGTAGTTTTTCTCATGTGCTTTCAGCTGTCGGCCTCCATAAGCTACTACCTTCCCTTCTTGCATTAGGACAGCGCCTAGTGTCGTACCGCATGCATCTGTATATACGGTAAACATCTTGCTTCCATCAGGCAATGTCAGAACTGGGGCTGTTGTCAGAGCCCTTTTCAAGTGTTGGAAAGCAATATCGCAATCCAAATCCCAAGTGAAAGTTAAGTTCTTCTTTGTCAACCTTGTAAGTGGAAATGAGATTTTCACAAAATCTTTGATGAACTTTCGATAAAAAGCCTGCTAGCCCGAGAAAGCTTTGGACTTCGGTTGCATTCCGTGGGACTTTCCAATCTTGCACCGCAACTACTTTTGCGGGGTCCACAGCTAATCCTTCCTTGGATACCACATGTCCAAGAAATCTTATCTCCTCTCTCCAAAAGTGGCATTTGGAGAATTTGGCTTTCAATTGATGTGCTCGAAGAGTATCCATGACTTCTTTCAGAAGCTGAGCATGCTCTTCCTCACTCTTCGAGAAAATCAAAATGTCGTCCACGAAGGCCACTATAAACTTATTGAGCAACTCCCTAAACACCCTGCTCATCAAATCGATGAAATAAGCGGGCGCATTTGTCAAGCCGAAAGGCATGACAAGCCACTCGAAGAATCCATCCGGAGTTCTGAACGCAGTCTTATCAATGCTGTCTTCAGCCACTCTTAGCTGATGAAACCCGGTAGCCAAATCTAGTTAGGAGAAAACCGATGCACCTACAAGCTGATCGAACAAGTCGTCTATTCTTGGGAGTGGGTGCCTATTTTTGTTGGTCAGCTTGTCTAGCTCCCTATAATCAATGCATAGGCGAAGCGAACCGTCCGCTTTAGTTGCGAACACTACTGGAGTACCCCATTCAGAAATACTCCGCCTTATAAACCCCTTTTCTAGCAGCTCCTTAACTTGCTTGCTGAGCTCTTTCCGCTCCCTTGGAGCCATGTGCCTAACGGGTAAGGCGACGGGTTTTGCATTATCAACGAGGTATATGCGGAAGTCTATCTCCCGCTTTGGAGGTAAGCCCTTCACCTCTTCAAACACATCCGAGTATTCACGAACTACTCTAATAGACTGTAAGTTCTCAACAGACGCATCAAGAGATTCTAGATAACTAAGCATAACAGAGTTTATGGGATTACAAGAGATTTCGAGAGTGTTACCGAGGTGAGTCATGAGTCTAACCACTCTCTTTTCACAATCGAGGACAACACCATTACTGGATAGCCAATCCATGCCTAGAATCAACCCACGACCCGTGAAGCCCAAAACATAGGCGTTACATCTAAACCCAATGCTTAGTATAGAAATTTTCAAATCCAAACAAACCATTGACAAATAAGCTGAGCCCCCAATTGGATTTGAAACAACCAAGGGATCCTCTACTATACTGGTGTCTAGGTGCAGAGATTCAACTAAAGCAGTAGATATAAATGAGAGCGATGCGCCAGAATCAAATAGTGTACGAACAGGATGATCAAAAAGATAGACTAGACTTTCGATAGAAATATTTCTACCTCATTCTTGCGGAGGTGCTATGAGAGCATGAACTTGTCCTCCAGAAGAAGGTCCAGCTCTCTGCCCTTGCCCTTGCTTTCTTGGGCAGTCCTTAGCCATGTGTCTTGTCTCGCCGCAGTGGAAACAGCCACCCATCTTCCTTTTCTTCTTCCTGTAGTTTTTGACCAGATGTCTAGGAATGCCACAGAAATTGCACTTCCTCTTATCACGGGGTTTGTTGTTCTTCCCGCCTTTCTTTGAATCTGTCTTCTTGTTCTGTGACCCTCCGCTTTCTTGTCTTGAGGCACCTCTACCTTTGCCTGTTTTTTGCCCCTGTCTTCCTCGTGTAACAATGCCATGTCCACCAGTCGCCCCCATGGGTATGTGGGTCATAGCTAGGCTGTGTAGTGGCTCATTCAGTCCCTTAAAAAAATAGAGAGCCTTCTTATGAGGAGTGTTCACTAACTTCAATCCGAATCTGGCCAGCTGATTGAATTGGTTGACGTATTCTTTGACCGTCATACTTCCTTGCTTAAGAGATAAGAACTTTTCCATCTGTAGACTTCGTTAAGCTTGTGAGATGAATTTCATTTCAAACCTTATTCTAAAATCCATCCAAGTTTCAATTGGTCTTTCAGCGTTAGTGACTTTCCGCCAATAGGAGGCTTCGTCTTTGAGCAACCACACCACCAACTGTATCTTTTGTCTATCATCCACTTCGAAGATATCGAACAAATCCTCAGTTTCTTTGAGTCAGTTTCTTGCTTCCACAAATGATTCAGTTCCATTGAAATTCTTTCCACCCATGGCTCTAAAGTCTCTACAAATCTTTGAGAAAGCATTTGCACGAGGAGGAGGAGGAGGAACCGCTGCAGCTGGGGGAGGAGGAATGTCTATTGGGCCTGCGTCGTTAGCCCTAGCCTCTTGGTACCTCCTGAACCAGCCAGGTATCGGTACACCCTCTGGAAGGTTAAGATTCCCAGACATGCTGAAACGAAAAAGGAAAGATTCAAAACAAAGGATAGAAAGATAGTGCATATGGCTTAGGGGGATTATGCCTTTTAAAGTCAAATAACACTTTTCTTGAAAAATGCTTCTTTATACTTCTTTTTAAAAAAAAATTAGTTTTCAAAAACTTTTATCTGATCTAGTAAACCTTTGCTCTGATACCAAGTGAAACACCCCATCTCCATTAAGGTCACTCACAAAGGGAATGCCTTAACTTTGGTGGAGCATTATAGGTAAAAGACACAGATAATTTACAAGACAGATATATATAAGCAGCGGAAAATAGAACTAACTTTATTTCAAACGTGGTTCATAACAAAACGTTACAACAAACTGTTTCAAACCAACTTCCAAACCATTACATCATAATTTCTGTCTTGATTATTTTCTAAAGAAGCATAAAACAAAATAAAATTGCATAAATCCCCCAAGTAGTAGTGTATCCAAAGCCATAGACAAAAGCAAGAGATTCCAAACTATACATCACAGAGTCTTCAAGCTTGGAAAGATGAACGGTCCAAATTAAGCTGAGTTATTCCCTCCCTGGGCACCTGGGGGGAAACGGAAGAAAAGAGAGCGAAAGAAAAATGGGTCAGACATAAGTCTGAGTAAGTCTAGTGACTTTTCAGTGTGTGAATAAGGAAAAGGTCATGATAGGAATAAACTGAAAAACAGGATAGTACCAGAATAAAAATTTAACATAAAACTATACAAGGCAGGATAAACCGAATATACATTGCACCCATGTCAATTTCTCTGCACCTACTCATACTTGTCCAACTAGCACCACATGTTCGTGGTGAAATGATCCCATTATACTGATCGGCTCCTACTCGCATGCATTTATCACGTGTGTCATTCGGCCCCCGCTTGACTGTAGATAACTGTGCTGGTCCCACCACGGGGTGTACAAGTCATACGGTGGCAACCCGACACGATTCAAGATGCACAGTGTATGACTACTGATGCCCAGTGCCTTCTTTTTCCACTCTGGAGTACGTGCACGCCGGTACTCCGTCGGAACCTACACTGACGCACCACCCGCCGACGTTTCGACCCTTACAATTCAGCCCAGTAATCATGCCCCACCCTGCCTAGTTCAGGGTTCCATGATACATCTATGTGGGTTACTGCTGAAATGGGTCCCCGTTACTATGGTTTTCTAGCCAACATGTTAAATTGGTTAAGTGTCCAAATTTACCTAACCCCGCCCATCAGTTTAGTTAACATGTTGAATTGGTTAAGTGTTTCCTTAATTGACTTAACCCTACCAATCTTGACTTAGCTTTATTAAAGCACCAACCACTCACATTAGACAGGTATTCTTGTGGTCACTGGATGTGTTGGTCGGTTCCGGGCAGTTTTACACCACAACTCAGTCTAACCTCGGGTCCTTTTTGGGCTCAATGCACTAACCACCCACATTAGACAGGTATTGTTGTGGTCATTGGATGTGCCGGTCGGTTCCGGCCAGTTTTACACCACAACTCAGTCTAACCTCGGGTTAGGCATATTCGTCTTTTCTAAATTTACATATTTATCCTTTTATGCTTATATGTAAATTTGTCAACAATTTATTGTCATGGTCCACTTTCCCTCTAATTCAAGTTCATGGTTTTTGTCATAAAAATTATACCATTTTTATGCTACTCATTAATTACATGACTATGAGCCAAATATGTCAGTTATATGTAATTTTCAAGTTTTTCCAACATTACCCCCGTTGTACGTTCGCGTTAATCACATAAAGTCATTGGGCCCGCAAATTAGCCCAATTTATAAACAAGAGGTAAAAGAAGGGAACATTTAATCAAACATATGTCACGTAAATTTAAATTAACATGTCCCATGAAACTTGCAATTAAATTGGATAGAACTAGCATAAGCCTAAGCATGTGAACATGTAGATCTAGGCATAGGTGAACACAACATGGTTTATAAACTAGCATAATTTAGGAGAATCATGACATGTACATTACCAAAGCATGTATAAGTTTAACTTTAACATGTAGATGTGAACTATATCTAACAATAATGATCATATGAACTTGCATGAATCCACTTTATAAACATGCATATAAATATAGGTCTAATTTTTGGATCTAACACAGAACATGAAACTTGCATATGAACATATCTGTATAATAATACAAATACTTTTATGTGGTGAAGCTTTTTTCGAGTTCCAAAAACATCCTTGCTACTCTTGCAGTGTACACAATTGCAATGCGGGGCAAAAACGTCTTCCCACCCACTGCTTTCTGCCACCCACTACGCTCGGTTAGTAAAAATTTATCCACGTTTTTCTTCCTTATTGTCGTTTCCACATGTTCTTCACGTCTTCCGTCCTTTTCTTCTTCTTTCTCCACTAACCTCAGCCGACTTTCATTCATCCCCCTCTAAACCTACATTTAATTTTGCTTTCTCTTCTGATCTACCACTCCGCTTCAGTTTATTTTTATTTTCCCTTTAGCTCTGTTGCTCCTCTCGAGATCTGCTATTGGAGGAACTGTTTTCCCGCGTTGATGAAGACATCCGAGGTAAATCGGTTCTTACTTATGTCATTGAAACTAAGTCGTCTAATTTATTTGATTTTAATCCTGTAGGTTATGATTTACAAATTGTAATCCATCTTCTACTGGAGGAACTATAATTTAGCTCTATGGCTATTTGAGGTTGTTTAATCGACGTAATCCGCAACCTCAAAATGGGTTCATCCTACTCATCGCGGATTGTACCGTCAAAGACTTAAATTGGCTTAGCGTTTGAAGGTATTATGACTAATTGTTGGTTGATTAGGATAAAGTGCGTAAGCTTTCATTGATTCAATATTTGTTCTCTAATTCAGTTTGTTTGTTTTACTGAAGGTGCTTGAGTTAACTGCTTTTCCTATGTTTTCTCTTCTTCTAAGGGGTCATGAGATTAAGATAACCTTTTGTAATTCTGTAATCGGTGTTTACCTGGCTTGCAAGGAGATCAACTGGCTGAAGGTTGGCCTTTCATCTGAGATTCCTATAGGTATAATGATTTTTTGCGGTTTTTTTTCTTGGAAATCGATGGGATTACTTTTCTCTTCCCTGAAGCTATTTATTTACAAAGAGAAGACAAAAAAATGTTTAGAAGACAACAAATCTACTTCCATCTTAAATAATAAGCAGATTCCGTACTTGATTTTCAAATGCCGGTTTTTCTTATTAATAAGATCCTACGTCTTCTTTTCATGTAATTTTCAGTAACTTTCTACTTTGTTGTTGTTAATCTTAATTTTAGTATCTATTTTCATTCTGTTTCAGGTTCGAAGCTATGATTTTGCTACTTTTTACATATAATCTTTTTTACTCTATGATTTGAAGTGAAAACGGGGCAAGATAAAGGCATAAAGGCCAAAACTTTAACCTCGGGTACTCATGGATTACATCAACTCTTCTTATTTTTAGACCGTACTAATTTGGAACTTTAAAAAAATATTAAGATGTTGATTCTATTTTCAAGTTTTATCAGTCCATATCTGAAACTTTCATAGAATTAGATGCCTATTGCGCAATAGAAATTTTAGTAGTTACGTACAACAAAAGCAAAATTAGAGGTTCTTAGTTTATAATAAAAAATTCGTTTTTAATTGCTTCGTTTGTGTTTATTCGAATATAGCTGTTGCATCTGAAAATTTTGTTTATCATGAAAAGCTTATGTATATTCTTTGTTCATTTTATTCTTTGTATGATTTTATATTCAGTCCTCACGCTACTTCGCTTAGAAAAGTACGGGTTCCATTCAAGTTAAACTCTCTCTTTTCTTATTATGGTAATCGTTTATTTCCTTTTTTTGAATTAGCAAAACTGGAGATTCTTAATGTTTAGATTTAGTTATGGCACTGTTTGCTATAGTTATATTGAATTCAGTTGTATAATATAGGAGACTAGGACTGTAAATTGTAAATGAGAGTTCGTTGAAATTATTTATCCCCAAATTAAGTTCTTTCATAGTCAGAAGTATAGATGCAAAGTTATTCTTCCATCTCAACTAAAAATATCTAACTAGGTTAAAATTTATGCTTTAGATGTGTCAACTTTTCCATTGTTATGGTTATTTATATATGACTTCCAAGAAGACAAATATTCGTGAAGATAATTCTTGGTATAAAGAAGACCCAAGTCTGAATTTTAAAATTAATTTATTTTGAAAACATTTGTGACAAATTTGTAGTCCTTTTTCAACTCTGAGAAATAAATTTGTCCTGCTTCTAAACCCTTGAATGTTAAAATAGGAGTGCGATAAAATGTGGAAGTGCAATTAGACAGAATAGATAATCTATTCAAATTCAAAGCAATATGTAAATATAGGTAAATTATTGAAGGAGTCATGTTCAAAGATTTTCATTATCAACTAATGTGGAATGATTACATAACAACATTCAAAGTATCAAAACCATCTGAAAAATAAAGTTAGCACAATTGAAAGGCACGGAAATAATCAGTTTAAATTGATCCCGTATGATAAATTTATTATATTTTGATTATAGTAGCGACGGGATATTGTTTTACCAATTCTTAATACTGATTGTAGATATGTAAATTGGGTTGGCGAAAGAGTACATGTGATACAGGAAGAGGGTTTAGCCATAACTTTGTATTTTGCGATGTTTTTGTAGATTAAGATGAAAGATTGGTCAACCCTCTAAGATATGATAAGTTTGCTCTGCAATTTAGTCCTCAGATACATGATATTATAAAATACAAAAAGCTAGCATGTTGGATATCATGAGATGTTCTAACAATTTATCTACTTATCTGTTCATGTTTTCTTAGTTTCAACTGAAGCATTTTGTATTATTTGAAGCATAAATGCTTTATCACTAGCCAAAAAATGATAATATTCATAAATATTGCATCCGCAGGTTTTAAAAAAAAAGAATAATAAGGGCTATGTTCTTGAATCAAAAATATATTTGATTGTAATGTAGGTTACAGTCTTCACAGACATGAAAAATATGAACCTGAAGAAAACATAACGTTAGTGGTTGTAGCTTTGAATTAATGTTGTCGCTCTCTATTGTTTTAAAAGAGTAGCTTCTCTCTTTGTAGTTTTCCTATTTAAAAGTTCTTTTAACATTGCATTATTTCCCCTCTAACTTTCTATGCATGTATTTTTTATTTATTAATTTTGTATGTATTTATGGGACAAGGAGTTCATATGCTGTTTGTTTTAGCTAGATGGATCAAGAAAGGGATGGAGCTGGAAGTCGGGTAGCACTTCAACAAATCCTTGGAAAAAGGACTGTACCTAACATCTTTATTGGTGGAAAGCATTTTGGTGGCTGTGATGATGTTATGGTGATGAACGGACCAAATGATCGATGTTGGGATTGGCATTACTGAACATGAAGAGAGACAAGGTTGGGCATCATAATTTGAATGGGCACACAAATTTTTTGGTTCGTTACCTTTAAAATCATCACAGAAGGGTTATATGAACATATTGAACTTCTCCCTGAATGTTGTATTTATTTTATTGCCTCTGTAGTCAAATAATGGAGCTGTATGTTATATCATTTATACTGCTATGTAATAACATTGTAGTATAACACAAGTATAGGTTGTGTGCTTTGGTTGTTGTTTCCATAACTTCAACATGATAATATATCACTGTACATTGCTACTGAATAACTTGGACCTGTTTTGTTTACATGATAACTCGGTTATTACTGTTCTAACTGCTCCATCTGCTTGTGCCTGAAAAAAAGCTCTACTTTTACACTTTCTTTTGCACAAAACCAACCTTTGTTTCAAACATCTATGCACACGTCCAATGGACGTGCCTACGTACTGGTATATATATAGATCTTGACTTGGGTCTAACATAAAACATGTATCTTGCATATGAACATACATATAGATCTTGACTAACATAAAAACATATAACTTGCATATGACACATCATGAAAGGATTGTCAAACTTATATGTGGTATGATGGTTTCGTTCCCCAAATCATAATAAGTTCATCACCAATTTCCATATGATACGATAAGTTCAAATAAACCACAATCATTCCAAGACATACATGACCAAATTATCGCAAGAATTAGACATGAATCCGCATTATCAATCACATACAACTTGGTTCAAATTCTATTCTCCAATTCATTACAAATCACGTCTTTAATTTATTCACATCTGAAAGGTAACTATACTTACAAACAAAAAGGAATTCTTGAGTTCTGGGATCTGTATTCTGAAATTGAATTGCTCGCCTTTGATGTAAATTGTTGAATTCTCTTAGTTGAATTAGATCAGATTTAATTTGATTTTTGATGTAGCTTCTATCTTGCCTCTGAGTTGAAGGGGACGACGGCTATTATAGATTCACCATTGATGGCATGGCAGCTCTTGGAATGAATTAGTGTGATTTTAGGTTGAGAGGTTGGTTGCTTATATAGAGTTTTAATTAATTTAGAGCCGTCGGATTAACCCTAGAAGCAATCAAGACCATCCAGTCAAGATAGGATAACACCTCATCCCTAATGACTCAGCAAAGAGTCAGAAAGGACTCAGCAATGACTCACTGTCCGGATCAAAACACTCCAGAAACCTATGCAGGTTTTTAGCCCAGCCTGGGCGCACTTGGCAGGTGCGCCAGTGCATTTTTGTACTGGCGCACTTGAGAAGTGCGCCAGTGTATTCTGGTCGACTTCCGGTTTTCTTGCCTAACTTCGTTCATCCATATCTCCTTCATACGGTGTCCGTTTTACGCAAACCCGGACTCTATCTCAAGCAGAATTTTGAGAAGAATACAATGGCATAACCCGTTTCCCTTAATTATGACATTTGAAATTAATTATTCTTTGATTCGTTACATTAACGATAACTGAAAATACGGGGTGTTAAAATTGTTAGAGAGCATATTTAACTAATTTTAGATTCTGCATCAAACTTTACATAGGATATTCTTTAAAGAAGAAGTCCTACGATACTCCTATAATCATCGATGATGCATCAAGAATTGCTAATTCTAAAAGGTCCCCTCTTAGATTTTGTAATTTTTGATTTGAACTTGGAAACAATTAGGGTATGTTCGCTAGAGGAATGGTTGGTGAATTGAATTATTGGTAGTAATGAGTTACGGTACTCATTCATCTTTACTCTCTTTATTCTAAGCAATATAAACCACTTAGATCATCTACAACATTCAATTGATTCCATCATATTTTACTCTTAAAGTGTCCAGCTAAAACAATTTAAGCCTAATTTCTAATGAAAAGTTGATTTTTCTCTAATGGTGTTGTCTGCAATGTGCCGATAGTTAAGATCAGCGTTCTAATAGGATTACCATTTTTATAGTCTAGATACTTTTTCTTTACATATATAATTTTTATCAAAGTAGCAAATTGTTAGCATCATAAAGGTTGAAATCACTTTGCAATGTAAGGCTAATATCCCTTTAAATATGTATACCTTTTGTGGACTAATATCCATTTTTCATGCTATGTAGGGAAGTGAATTCATTTCTAGTTGTGGCCCGAGTACAAATTTAAAGAACTTCATAGGCTGCATCAATTTCAGCAGTTTGTTCCTGATCATTCACTGAAAATGAAACAGTGAGTAAGTGAGTGTAACTGAGTGTATGTAGTGAGGCAATGCTTATACAAATGAGTATTTTGTATAGTGATTGTATAATAGAGAGAAATAGAGCTTTGTACTATTCAAAAGTGTAATAAAATATTTGTTTGAATAAAATATCTATTTAAAATTAGAAACTTTGGTTTAAATAATTCAGTTCTCTTAAATATTTTATATTATAATGGGCATTAATTGTTATCATATAGTCTATTGCAACGGGCAATGAGTTTTGTAAAATGTGATTTATTACAACGTGATCTAATACAACGGTCTTAATGATCGTTGTGGAAACCATATTACAACGGGAATTGCCCATTGTAAAAAGGTTTTTTTACAACAAGCAACGCCTTTCATAAAAAATGGTACCTATTACAATGTACCCAATGCCTGTTGTGAAAACCATATTACAACTGGCAATGCCAGTTGTAAAAAGTATGTTTTATTGTAGTCTATGTGTGTGTGTTATACCCCAAAAAACATAGGCATTATACTAGGCAACCTTATCTTTCTTTCTTTTGGGCCTTGATATTATCATTGGAAGTCCAATGAAGGTTTTTTTTTTCCTTTTTCAAATAGTAGAAATGGCCAAGAACAAGCCCGAACAGTGGAACCCAGTAAAGACTCATTACTTGCCAGAATGGTTCCAATAGTACCTTAGGACTGTGGAACATGTCCCTACTGAAAATCCTTCCCTAGCGGAACTAGCAGCTTAGACCGCTAAAGCGGCCCTCAACTTCTCTCGTCCTTCAAAGATTTCATGAGTTTAGGAGGCAAGTCATTTTCGGTGATTGAGAACTTAATTGATGCTAAAGTGTGCATCTTCAGATGAGAAAGGATCTTTGAATCTACCCAATAGGACGATCAACTTAAGCATAGGGTAGCGGCTTGGCATTTGAAGGGGGAGGCCTTTGAATGGTAGAACCTTATTTCACAAGAGAATGTGGGTAAAGTGTTTTCTTAGGCAGATTTTAGGACCCGTTTTGAGGCTAAGTTCTTAACTAATGCCGAGAAGAATCTACGACTAGAAAATTTTATCCATTTGAAGCAACGAGAGTTGGATATGAAAGAGTGTGTGGCGAAGTTTACAAAATTATCTTAAGTTTGGAAGAGGTTTATTGGACACCCCAATGGGTAAAGGCTTTAGGTTTGTTAAAGGACTGAATTCTCCATTTAAAGAGATGCTTTTGGCCCAAATATTGTTTGGAGCTACGTTTGAAGTCCTTGTCGAGGTAGCTATCCTATATTCAGCTGAGGGTGTTAAGGGAGTTAAGACTGATAAGGGAGAAGGTACTTCTTGTGTTGGGAAGAACAAGAAGAAAATTTTTGTCTTAAGAAGAAGAAGAGAGGTAAATTCAAGAAGGATGTGAAGACATGTTCTAGGTGTTAAAAAAAGCATGAGGCAAAGGACTACAGAGTGAGCTTAGCAAAGCCAGAATCCAAAGAAAAAGGCTTTGATTGTCATGAGGATGGGCATTTGGCAAGGAACTGCACAAAATCGAAAGTAGTGTAGAGTGGTCAAGACTATGCCTTCTAAGTATCTCCAATTCGTAGTCAGATCCATATGGATCAAGAAAAACGTGCATTGGAAGGTATAATTTCTATCTTAGGAATTTCATTGTGTACCGTATTTGATTCTGGAGCCACCCACTCCTTTATTGCTAGAAAGATTGTTGATTCTTTGAAACTTCCCTTATCCTTTGCTAGCCATCCGATAGAGGTGTCTAACCTTATCAGAGGGATTATGCAACTTACTGTTGTGCGTAAAGACATAATTTGGACATTGGTGATGTCGACTTCTTTTGCGATGCATATGTACTTGAATTTGAGGGGTATGGTCTTATTTTGGGAATGGACTTACTATCATTTTATGAGGTTGTCTTTAACTACGATAAGAGAGTAGTTTGCTTGAGAAACCATGGAGGCGGCATTTTAGAGATCCCTTATAGGACATAAATAAGGATTCAGCCTTATGTTCCTTATCTTCCGATTTAGAAGGATACCATTTTTGGTACTGATGTGAGTTTCCAGATGTCTTTGAGAAGGTTGTAGGACTCCCATCCCACCGACGAATATCATTTAAGATAGACCTCGAAAAGGATGTGAGGCCTTAGCATTGCCTTCAAGGAACATGACCCCTAAGGAAAGGAGAGAGTTTGATAGACAAATCTCAGAATTATTGTAGAATGGGTTTATTTGTAGGAGTAACTCTAAGTGGGGTGCACCGTAGTGTTGCCACAAAATGTAATGGATCATTGAGATTATGTGTCAATAATAGAGAACTTAACAAGCTGATTAAGAAGAATAGATATCCCTTACGAAGGATTGATGACTTATTTGACCATTTGGGAGGAGCCCAAATATTTTTCCAATTAGATTTGGCTACTGGATTTCACCAGTTAAGGATTTCAGAAGATAGTAAGCCCAATATAGTGTTTAGAACACTAGATGAACAGTTCGAGTGGGAGGCTATGCCTTTTGGTTTGACAAATGCCGTTGCTTTCTTTGTAGACCTTATAAGTAGAGTATTTAGGGGCATACTCAATAAGATTGTGGTAATATTTGTAAATGGCATCCTTATCTTTTCCAAAGATCGTACGGAACATGAGTATCACTTGAGGAAAGTCCTAAGTATCTAGATGACATCCTTATCTTTTCCAAATATCATAAGGAACATGAGTATCACTTGAGGAAAGTCCTAAGTATTCTGAGGGAGAACCAACATGAAGCCAAATTCTTGAAATGCCACTTTTGGAAAAATGAAGTCCAGTTTCTAAAGCATATTGTTTTAGGAAAAGGATTAGCAGTAAACCCCGCTAAGGTAGAAGTTGTCCAAGAGTGGAAGATACCCCACAATGTGACAAAGGTTAGGAGTTTCCTTGGGTTAGCAGGCTACTATCAGAAATTTATTAAGGACTTCACAAAGATTACAACCCCTCTAACCAAATTGACAAAAAAGAATCAATGGTTGTATGGAGAAAGAAATGTGGAATTTCCCCTGAGAGGTTGGAGGAATTTCCCAAAAGTGCAATTATTATTATTATCCCAGATGGAACCAAGATGTTCATAGTTTTTACGAATGCAAGTAGGACCGGTTTGGGAGCGATACTTATGCAGAAAGGTAGAATAGTTCCCTACGCAAGTAGAAAACTTATGGGTCACGAGAAAAGGTACCCCATCCAAGATTTAAAGCTAGCAGTTGTGGTTTTTTCCCTTATGATGTGGAGACATTATCTTCTTGGAGATAAGTTTGAGTTATTCATTGAACATAAGTCTCTTAGATAATTGTTTTCTCAACGAGATCTAAACCTTCGAAAACAAAGATGGATGGAAAATCTTGCATCTTTCAATTTCGCCATTTAGTATATAGTGGTAAGAATAACATTGTGGTCGATGCTTTGAGTCGGAGGCAAGCCACCCTTAGTGCGATCACCGACCGGATACAACTAGAGTTTCTCTCTAGTTCCAATTTGTAACCACCGTATGTAGCAACTTAAGGATTTTTTAGAGCTATGGATATAAGGCCGGTTCTGATGGAGAGAATCAAGAGTAAGAAAGACCATGATGATGAGTTAAGGGTGTTAAAGGAAAGAGTATCCGAGGGAGAATCTTTCCCTCGTTCTGATAGATATTCTATTGATGATAGTGGTAGCTTAAGGAGAGATGGTCGAATTTGTGTCCCCAGGAGTGTGGACCGTAGAAAGGAGATTCTTGAGGAATGTCATAGGTAAAGAATGACAATACACCCCGGAGGTGACAAAATGTTTAGGGATATGAAGAGACTCTTTTATTAGGAAGCCATGAAAAGAGACGTTGCAGAGTTTGTTTCCAGATATTTAACTTGTAAAGAGTGAAGGTGGAGCGAGGGAAGCCTGGAGGACTTTTGTTACCCTTAGAGATTCCCACTTGGCAATGAGAACACATTTCTACTGATTTTACTGATGGGCTTCCTAGGAGTAAGAAGGGGAATGAAGTCATTTAGGTCATAGTGGACCGATTAACGAAGAGAACCCATTTTATTCCAATCAAGAACAGTAGGATCGCCGCTTTATTACCCGTGTTGTATGTTAAGGAGATCATTAGGCTACATGGAATCCCAGCTACTATAGTTAGTGACAGAGCCCCTTTATTTACTAGCGAATTTTAGAAGAGTCTTCAAGAAGCATTGGGAATGACGCCGAGTTTGAGTACAGCCTATCATTCGCAAACCGATGGCCAGACAGAGAGAGTCAATAGAATTTTGGAGAATCTTCTTAGAGCTTGCATCATCGACTTCGAAGGAGCATGGGAACAACACTTGTCTGTGGTAAAGTTTTCATATAATAACAGTTGCCAAGCGACGATTGGTATGACCCCTTACGAAGCTTTGTATGGGCGGCCATGCAAATCAACAACTTGTTGGTGGGAAACTACCAATAAGGTCTTACGCAGACCAAACCTTATCCATGGGTCAGTGGAGATTATTGCTCTGATTTAGCAAAGAATGAAGGCTTCTTAAGACCGGTAGAAGTCATACGTGGATAGGAGAAGGAAGGAGCTAGAATTTGATGTTAAAAATTTGGTATTTGTTAAGCTTTACCCTCTAAAGAAGACAACTCAGTTTGGGAAGACTAGGAAGTTGGCTCACAGGTTTATTGGGCCTTTTAGGATTTTGGATAGGATGGAGAAGATGGCTTACCTACTGGATCTTCCCCAGCGTTTATCGGGGGTCCAAAACGTTTTCCAAGTTTCTCATTTTCGCAAATGCCTTTATGATTCCACCAACGGACTCGAGCTTAATGATATTGGGGACGTAGGGAGCTTCAAGTTGGAGTCTAGAGTGCCCCGTTCCACCAACAAAAATCATAGAGCACGGAATCAAACGACTCCGCAACAAATCTATGCACTTATTCCAAGTTCAATGGGGAGTTAACCCTGTGGAAAGCACTTGGGGAACTAAGGAGAAGATTAGGCAAACTTAACCAGAGCTTTTCTCGGGTAATTATTTTCTCTTATATTATCGTTTTTGGTTGCATTTTGGTTTCTAAATCAGATGGTAGGGGATGGATGCAACACAGATGCGCCGTGCACTCATATATAATTTTTTGCATACATATTGCATTTATTATTACACATATACACTAGGACTGAGCTCATTATTAACAAGTCTGCAGTTCATGACCACTATGAGTTATCGATGATTATAAACTAGCATGGGTATACAACATGGTTGTTGAGACCGAGTTGTGTTCTTCGACCCTTCAAAAGTTCTCGGGATGAAATCCTTTATAAGGGGGAAGAGTGTAACACTTCGTAAAATAAACATAAATTAGACATAAGGTAATCTGATTCAAAATAAATAATAATAATCGATAATAAGCTAATGGGCCGAAAATGGAAATTGGATAATTAAGAATTGGACCATAAAAGTATTATAATTGCATTCGTGGCGAGATTCTCATCCGTTTTCATGTTTTGTTTCTGAAAACGGAGCCCATATGTGAAAGATATTAATAAAACAAGTTGTGTGTAAATATTAACACACAAGATTTTAATTTCAAATAAATAAATATACAAATCTGGAATTTATTAATTTAGATAAATATGTAAAGAATATCCTAATTGAATTCGAATTTGTGTGCATATATTTAATTATACACAAGTGGGGACAAGAATAATCAATATAAGATAACCATTTAATCAAAAAATTCAGAAATTAATAAAAAGAAACGCATAGGAGAACAAATCTCCTACGCTCGACCCTAAAAGGGGGTTGACAGGGGGATGAGGAGGTTGGTCGCCCTCCTATAAGAGTGGTTGACCGTCGTCCTATAGGGTGCCCAGTAAAGGATGTTTTTAAAGGAGGACTTATTTATATTTTTCGTCAAACGGACTGCTTATATTTAATCTATTGAATATAACGGTCTGTATACACGATGTCAACTATAAATATGACCCCCAGCCCTCACTCAAAACCCTACATCTATTCTTCTCCACGCCTCTATTATCTTTCTGCCATTACCAATTTGTAGAGAAAGGTTAGATCTCTTATGCCTCTCTTATCCTCATATTTTCCTTCTCTAAACTAGGTTTTTCTATAGATTTAGAATTCTAGAAATTTGGTTTATATATATATATATATATATATATGTGTGTGTGTGTGTGTGTGTGTGTGTGTGTGTGTGTGTGTGTATCCAAGATTCTAATTCTTATACATATATAATATATTTTATAGAAGGATTGGAGCTCGTTTGAGTAGGCTAAATCCATATTGCAGTTCTACAATAATTCAATAATTTTCTATCTCAAAATCACTATGAGTGGAATTCATTTAAGTTTGCTATTTCTATGATTTATTAGTCTAAATTTGGATTATTATGCCTAGGAAGAGTTGAGTTTATATGAAAAGAAAACAATATCAAATCCCTCAAATCTTCCATTTGTTTCATGTTTGTATGAAGAAATGGTCAATCTGTTTATAAACGTGGGTTTGGATTATTGAAATAATAAAAGAGAAGCGTGTTGGTGTTGTATAATTCTCTATATTGGTCAGATTCATCTTATTTTATTTTTTGTAGATTCATAAGTGTGGTTTTGTTGCAAAATATTAAGACTTGGAGAAATTGTAATTTTGTATAAGTTTAAATCTCCCTTCTTCTAAATGGAGTATTTGAACGTATTGTTTACAAGATGTCAAAGTATTAAGATTTTGAAAATAAACTTACATAAAAAGTAAATCTGTACCAAAATAGAATATATATATATATATATATATATATTCGATATATGACACTTTGTTTATCTTTTATTGTTGTGATAATCAAATCAAACCTAGGTTACAAGTCTTGTGTTGATATTGTTGTTTTCCCATTTTAATTGCTACATGTTAATATGTATATTTGTACCATGATTGAAGGGAATATGGAAAATAACTTATACACCTTTAATTTGAATAAGGATTGACATTTCAAACGTGGTTAGGACGTTAATCTCATTCGCATAATTCACGCATATTTGTATAAATATCTATAGCGTAAGCAAATGTAAAATTAACACGCACTAAGTGCGTAATAAATATATTTAAATTAGGAAATAGAATTTGAATATCCATATAGGAATTTGTATGTGTGTAAGTTAATGACTTAAATTATAATAAATGACACATAGACACAAGGTTAACCATTACTTGTAATAGAAGCTGTTCAGAACCGACCGACATATCCAACATCTATATGTATGACTGGTTAATGTGAGATGTCTGGGTCTCATGGGCCATTATAATTATTACACCATAATGCGAGGTTAGACCCAGCTTGTGGTAGAAGCTTGCCTGGAACCGACCGACAAATCTAACATATATAAGTGGGTGTCTTAAGACGTCGTGTGTGTGTGTGTGTGTGTGTGTATTCGTGTGTGAAGTAGACATGCCTTGAGGAAAGGTATTAAGTGTCTGACCTGCCTCCTGTTGGGTATTAAGTGGTTAAGGCTAGGTCTGTTCCTAAGGTTAAATCCTTAGTTTCAAGACCCAACTCATGGGACCCTCCCTTCGAGGTTTTAGTAGTTGTCTACCTTCTCTTATATATAAGGTATTAAATGGTATTATTAGACGATAACATATAAGTGGGTAGTTCTCCAAGTAATATTCGCTTCTTGTCTAGGAGATTATAGTGAGGGCTGACGTAGGGACGGTTTATATAAAAGGTATAAAGGAACCACCATCTAAGGGAAGTATGAAGTGACTATGAGATCACCCGTAGGGACAGTTGGATAGTAACAAGATGGTTCGCCAAAAGGGTCTTAGATGCCATCGCGCTCTTACTTAAACAAGGTATTAGGTGGTTGTTATTATTTTTCGACCTACGAGGAGAGTATATATTTAATGATATGGACGTTAGGTACGAGGTCTTAGTGGCTAGGGGCCTGTTATGGGTATTAAGTGACTCTAAGAATGTCCGCCCTTAGTAAATTAGATAATGTCCTTAAGTAACTAGGTATAGCCCGCCTCATATTGAATTAAGTAAATGTAAGGATGTCAGCCCTTAGACTTACTTATGGGGTATTAGGTGACTATAAGGATGTCCGTCCTTAATTTTTAATAAATATATGCCTTAAGTGACTGTTAGTATGTCTACCTTGTATTTTTAATTGTGCGTATGTTTGTTTATGTAGACATACCATGAAGAGTTTATACTACCAAATGTAAGAAATAGTTAATTATGAACTTATATGTATTTCATTCTCTAGAACTTTATGTTTTGAACTCCCTTCTCCTAACATAATAGGTTAGCAGGTGAGGATAGTTGATTGATGATGATGAACGATTGCTTCGAGGAGGAGCCTCTCAACGAAGACTTAGTTATCATGACAGTAGCATTATTATTATTATTATTGTTTTGTACTTGGAATAATGAACGATGCACTCGTTATCATCTGTAAGACTTATTGTATTTAAATTTATGATTTTAATAATGATACATCTATTTTTATGCTATTATATTTTATCCCTTACACTATATGAGTTTTTTTATTTTCATTTAGATTGTTTTGTGATATCTGTTTTAGTATTTTCTTACAGGAACAACTATCCGTTTAGAGTGACTCAAAGTTTTGAATCTATTATATATAATAGAATTGTGGAAACCTCAACTGCTGACTCCTTTACAGCTCATTATGCTTTGTTTTCCCGAATTCCATCTGTTCTCCTTTTCATTTTTTTAAAAACGGATTAAAAAAGGGGATTGTTATTGACACTCCAAGTATTGTTAAGAGAGGATCATTTTTTTTAAATAATTTGTTAAGGGGAGTACCAATGCAAAGAGCACCCCCTTAACAAATAAAATTTATTTTATCAAATTAGCATTCTTTACAATAATATCCTTTTGTTGTTAATCAAAAAAAATTATAAGGTATATTAGTTGAACTACATCAAATTTTTATACCAAATTATCAATAATTTCATTTGTTGATATGCATCAGATCAGATGAAAATATATATCATTCATAGGAAATCGATATACATATATCGAACAATTTTTTTATATGGTATTCCACCGCCGAATTTGTCGATAAACTTGATTTATTACGATCGCCTTTTTTTCTTTGCAAATAATTTAGGGATTTGGGTTTTTTTTGTATTTGAAATTGATTGGGATTTTGAATTGTAACTGACGTTTTACGAGGGTAAAAAAGGAACGTAAAAACTAAGTACGTGACCCCCTTTAATATTATTTTTATAATTGGAGTGTTTTTAAAATTTGAAAGCCCCTTAACAAAATTTGGAGTCTGAATAACAATGCCCCTGGGAAATCTTTCCCAACTTCACCTATACCCCTTACTTCCACTGCCCTTTCATCTTCGGATCCACTTTGGTCCGCCCAGCACCGCTCCTATCTATCCGACTTTTATCTTCCTCGTCCTTTAGAGCATACCCAGCAGCATGTCGATTGCAGCGTGTGGAGGAGAAGAATTAAGTGTTGATTCGCGCCCCTCTTCGAGCAGTTGAATGGGAGTTTTGTCACTTTTTTTTTTTTTTAGTCAACGCTAAACGGCAAACAGTTTGCCGTTTAACGCTAAACGGCAAATAGTTTGCCGTTTAACGGTGTTTTTTTGTTTTTTTTACCGTAAACAGCAAACTGATTGTCGTTTTATCCTTAAACGGCAATCAGTTTGCCGTTTAACGATCGCCACCCAAAAACAAAAAATGGAAAGAATCCCCACTTTAAAGCTGAACTCACGCTGCTCGCCACACTGCTGCAGTTGGGAATCGCTCCCACTTCCATGAGTATTCCCACCGCTGGGAATGCTCTTATACAATCGACCTCCGGTTACCGCCTATGACAACGGGTTATCTCAGGCGATTGCTTAGACGTAGATCAGACATAACCTACTGTTATGGATGTCCGACCTCTGAATTTGGCCTAATCAACGTTCAGGTACTTCCCATATGCCATTAGCAATTATTGATGTTTATTGTACTTACAGCTACAGTACACGATTAAAATCCATTTGACACCAAATGATTTACCTGTTACTTGGTTCTTCAATTAAGTTAGGTATACTTTTACTGTTTTTTTTTTTTTTTTTTTTTTTTTTTTTTTTTTTAGTTGTTGTTGTTGTTGTTGATTTGGGTTTTGATCATTTGCCTATTCAGTTGATTGATTTAATTTACTTTGCAGTAAGGTTAGCTATGTACCCACTGTTACTTATGTTATTACTTTCAGGTTTGATTACTATGTATTTAGTACCGAATTATCCTTCTTGATAATTGGTTCGTCGTGTATCAAAGCAAGCCAAAAAATAGATGTATTTTTTATACTCTGTTACAGCAGGAATGCAAATTAGAATTTCTCACACCATACATAGATCCGGTATAATTCACAAATGTGCATAATTTGGTTGTTGTCTGTCTAATTCATACGTGGCAGGAAATGAAAACTGATGAGTCCCTGATACTTGAACATTGATGTCACTTGAACTAATATCTTCTACTTCAAGTGTTTATATCTCTGTTTTTTGGTCCATAGCATTGCATTATAGTTTTCTGCACATCAACCGTTTGATGGATTGCCGCCTCCAAGTTCTATCTTCCTCCTCCCTTATGCAATCAGTGTTGACAATTATTATTATTTAACTAATTATGATTTGATATTACAGCTCAACGTTTTCTTAAATTTTATTTTGCTAAAATTGGTGTTGCATATGAAGATTTTGCATATTTCAGCTCAATGTTCGAGATGTCCCGGCAAAGGCTTTCTCGTATGCATAACCACTACACCAAGTCTTGCTTAAAAAACATGAATGATAATATCCTTTTATAAACTGTAAATTATATTAACCATCCAGTCTTCTCCTCCATATTGCCCCCCACCTGTTGTTACCCTAGGATATTGATTGTCTATGAATCAGGTCCGTCTTTCAACTTTGACATCATGGGTTCTCTTAGCGTCATTAATAGTTAATACCTTTAACATTTTTTAAAAATATGTATGTATTCACGTTCGCTTCCCATATCAAATTTCTTTTCCTTTCTCATTTAATGCGGCTGCATGCATTGTGCTTGTAATTAAAGCCTCATCATCACCTAGAAAATTTGACAAGAATGGTTAAATTTTCCTCCATTCCCTCTGTCATACATTGAACCTCTCATTTCCCTAATTGTTCACATCCTTTTCTATCACTCTCCCTTCATTCTTTTCCCATTTTTAGATGTGTGATGTCTGTTGTTTTCTTAGTCCAGATTCCACTACCATATGTATTACATGCATCATGCATGCACTTCTCCTTTCTCATCTTATTTTCAAAGAAAGATAATTATCACTCTTTTAAAGTGATATTAACGGTTTTGAAATAATGGTTTTGAAATATAAAGAACCACTTAAATGTTAGATATTTCAAAACCAACTCCAATTTGGGGATCTTACACCCAAAGATGAGACTAGCTGCATCTCATGCACTGCCAACCCTATTAGAGTGACCTATATTAGAATAAATCTCCTCCACCTTATAAACTTATAGAAACAAGAGATGCTAAAAATATATCAAAGTGAAATTATTCTCTAAACTCATGTGTATCGCAAATATCATTTTTTTGATGTTCATGAAGATCATTTAATGGTACAAATTTTGATCCGAACATTCCCTAACGCAGATACATATTTAGTTTTAACAACATATGTCCGAACTAATCATTTGTTCATATCGAAATATCAAAATCATAGTGTGTGTGTGTTATCTATTTACTATTTTGTTTGTTTGTATGCGGGTGTTTTGATTACTTTGTTTTAAATTGGATTCATCACTATCAAATTTTTATGTTATCATTGTCCGTGCATAATGGGAGCTTCGCGTGTCCGGCTCGGGTATTGGGTTTGAAATAACAAACGAATTCAGGTCATGTTCGGGTTTGATTATTGCAACTAGGGTTGTGATTTTACTGCATATTTATACATTCATTCCCACAAATATTACCGTTCATATTTTACTGCGTATTTATCTAAAACCAGATGTACTATTCATGTAGGATGATCTTGATGTCGTCAATCATGCAGATCTTACCCGTGCTCAGCCGGTTGATAAACGCAGAAAAAAATTAAAAATATTTGTACTCTCATTTCAATAACATTTGCTACTCTTCTATTCTATCGTACAATTTTTTTCATGTAATTTATCTGTATTTTAGTTTCTATATTTATTTTCTTTCTACCTACATTCATCCGTCTGTACTGCTTCTACAATATGTTATTTTCCTACTGCTTATCTTTGTTGTTAAATGCCTGTTACAGTTTCTTTCTCTAATTGTTAATTCTATCCAGGTGTGCATAATATTTACCATCACTCTAACGTACATACAATATTCGATCTCATATTCCTGAATATTTTGTTCCTTCACCGACGTATCTTAATGCTATAACATGATCACCGACGGATCTTAATACAATATTCAATCTCATATCCCAGTAGACGCTCGCCTTTTTATTTTGTGTATTTCATTCGTCGTATGTATGATCTGCTGGTAGCGTGTTTCAAATGGACAGAGTTCATATTGTTTCAACATGCTCTTGTTTTCACCTTATAGCGTGTTTCCAAGCTCATAATGTTTCTGCTCACAAACACCAGTTCTACTGTAGCTTATTTCAGTTGCGCCATGTTTTAGAATCAGCGCGTTATTCTAGTCTATATTTTTAAAATGAGTTGTGTTTTTGTTCAGTCTAGACTTGTATATATATCCCCAATTTTATTGAATACCACTGCTTAACCTCTTTGTTGATTGATTTTGTAATTACGAACAGGTGTTTTGGTCACATTCAGAACTACGTACTTCATATACACGTACACGGTGATCAACTATCCGTTTATTTGTATTTAACAAGTAAACCATTATAGGAACAACTATCCGTTTGTTTGTATATATAAGCAACCATGTAGCGTTGTAAACAGGATGTACGAGTTTTATTTGTTCAACAGCTATCCGTTTGTTTGCAATGCAAGCTGGGTGTGTTGTACTGCAAGCTCTAACCGGCTAACTAGATATCTATTTATATATCTCGACTCAAGAAATGTAGGTGCATATACTTTGATTCATACCTTCGTCTTTTGATATAAAAACGCTCTAACTACTAATAATTCCTTTGACATTCTTCGTAATCATTCCTTTTATATCCAAATCAAACATTCACATACCTAATACAAAGCAAATGGATAAATTATATACTTACAATTCAATGGGAGCTGCTATATATAAACTGTCTACATCCATTTATTTTCATCGTCCAAAACAAAACAATGAATTCCATCTCTGTTACTTTGTCAATAGTATTCTTCTTTTATCTCCGGGCAGTAATGTCAGCAAATGTTTCACATTCATCCTCAATCACCCCTGAAGATGCATGTAATTACGCTGTTGACACTGCATTTTGTAAGTTGTTCCTCTCCTCTCAAGGCTCTCAATCCCTTTACTCTTTCGGTCGTTTCTCCATATCGAAATCCCTTTCCGAATCAAAGAAACAGCTCGACTCTGTAAACAAACATTTAGACAAGAGCTCTTCTGCACTATCAAAATCAGCAGTTATGGCACTGCAGGATTGCAAACAGTTGTTAGGTCGTAATGTTGAATTTCTATCTTCTGTGAGCTCGACTTTAAGTTCTGTAAATGCCATTCTTGATTTTTCTGAAGCTGATGATTTGAAAACAATGCTTGATGCGATACTTACTGATCAAGAAACTTGTAAAGAAGGACTAGATATGATGGCACCAGCGGATATCAAGAATGAATTTGACGTTTCTTTATCGAATGGTAATTTTCAGTTTAAGAAATTACCATGAATTTGTTTTACTACGGGTTTTAAAAGCTTATTACGGTTATTTTCATTGTGCAGGGAAAAAAGTGGGTAGTGTATCGCTTGCTTTCTTCAAATATGCTTGGACCAATGCAGGTTCTAATTCATCAAGTCCTAGAAACAACAGCAACTCAAACAAAGGAAGAAAATTGATGCTATTTCACCATGCAAGAATTGGCCGTAACGGAGAATTGCCTCTAAAAATGTCGAAAGCAAATCGTCAAGTATTTGAAAAAATAACGGGTGGCAGGAAGCTTCTGCAGTCTCCTTCAGTTTTGGTGTCGAAAATGGTGGTGGTGAGCAAAGATGGGTCCGGTAACTTCACCACAATAGCCGCAGCAATAAACAAAGCACCAAACAACACCAATAGTGCAAATGGGTATTACTTAATACGGGTTCGTGCAGGAGTATACAAAGAATATGCCTCGATAGAATCAAATAAAAAATACATCATGATCGTCGGAGACGGCATTAATCAAACTATAATCACAGGCACTCACAACGTTGCAGATGGATGGACAACTTTCAACAGTGCTTCATTCTGTAATAATCAAACTAGCCTCAACTTCCATTATGTACATGTTAAATAGTTTGACATTTTTTTAGCTAAAACAGAATATATACATTACAGCTGTTGTAGGGCAAGGGTTCGTAGCGATAGACGTGACGTTTCAGAACACGGCAGGAGCAGTGAAAAACCAAGCAGTAGCAGTGAAAAATGCAGCGGACTTATCTACATTCTACAAGTGCAGCTTTGAAGGATATCAGGATACTCTTTTAACACATGCAATGAGGCAGTTCTATAAAGAATGCAACATATATGGGACAGTGGACTTCATATTTGGAAACGCAGCAGTGGTCTTTCAAAACTGCAATATATATGCTAGACTTCCGATATATGGTCAAAGCAACGTTGTTACAGCTCAAGGTCGATCTGATCCGAACCAAAGCACGGGTACTTCTGTACAGAACTGTAACATAGCTCCCGCTCAGAATTTAGGGACGACGAAAACATATTTGGGTAGGCCATGGCAAGTGTATTCGAGAACGGTAGTAATGGAATCGAGTTTGGGTAGTTTGATTGATCCGAAAGGGTGGATGCCAATGAATGGAGATGTTGGTTTGAGCACATTGTATTATGCAGAGTACAGTAATACTGGGCTTGGGTCGGATACGGGAAATAGAGTTACTTGGCCTGGTTATCGCAGGTCAATTAGTAGCGTGGATGCTAATAATTTCACTGTAGGTAGTTTTATTTCGGGAAATAATTGGTTGCCTCAGACTGGCGTACCATATTTTAGTAGGCTATGATTATTTGATTTTTTATATTTGATTTTTTTTTTCATTGATTTTTGAGTCTTTGACACACTTGTTATTTTTAGAGATTCTTAATGTAATATCCGAGTAACTCATTTTGCATTATATAGTAGGGTTGTTGTATGATACATTTGATATATCTTATAATTAATGAAAATGGTTTTGCTTCCCAAAATATCCAAGATTTATTTTTATTTGATGTACGGTTTACAGAAGTTTTTGCTTGAATTTATAGAAAAATACATCAACAAAGCTATTTTATCATTTGATATCAATATGATTATTGTTCCAGGGAGGAACAACTTTTACAGATAATGAAACTAACCAAACACAATAGAAATTTTGTTCTTAATCGAGACCTGCAAAAAATGGATTATGTTACAGTGCATTAACGACTTCGAGCATTCATCAACGACTAACTGAATCATGTTGTGGTTCTAAGAAGAGAATAACCGAACCTTGCCCACAAATTGTGGTTCATAAAAAATACCCATATTTGCCTACATATGAATCATGATCGAAAAAGAAAATCTTATAATCCTGGCTAAAACCGTCTTCAATCCATGTGTATTTCAGTGTAATTCTGGAGTAGTGATTGAAGTTTGGATCAGAGGAAGGCAGAACACTCAGATTGCGGTTATGTGGTGTATCATTGAATGCATTACTGCTAGTTCCATGTGTTGTTGAAAGAAATTCAAATCTGTTGAAACGTGAAGTTATTGGTTTGCTTGGTACAAAGTATGGGAGTTGGTGGATTGTGCTTTGTTAAAATTGTTTTGACAGTTAGATGGTATAACTGGTTGGTTGTTTTGTGCACAGTGGGTTTTAGGCAGTGATCAGTGAAACGGGTGCATGGAAAATATAATTTGAGGACATAATTTTCGCACCGTTGTGTCGTCTGTCATGTACATTATGAAAAGCGTGCACATTATCATTGTGTATGTATTGGGGGGTTTGGCTTGTACTAAGCAGCGGTTGTTTTTATTAGAAAATGAGACTATGCTGCCGGCTCAACCTTTTCTTCATATTACTTATGTTTTATGGGCCTTACCGATTGTATTTTAGACCAAAACCCATTACGTATTTTTCTTCGTATCTCCCGGTTATATATAGCCATGTAATCTGTTAACCGATATTTTTTGTTCGGTTTCCAAAAGTACATAAGACTCACTTGACTCAACACGTCACGCGGTACCAAAGCTAGGAGTGTTGCCACAATGTTGACACGTCAAACAAAAGAGAGACTGAGCGAGTAAAATCCTCACACCGTCTTCAAACAAACATAATTCGCCTCGCATCAACCCGCGATAGCTCGCACCGCATCATGACTGCTCACCTCGCATCACATAAACTTGGGGGCCGTATCCATTGTCTCATCGCATCACATAAATATGAGCTTTTCCATATAGGAAGGGACTCATTCCCAATACAACCTACCCCGTCTTAATTTTGTAGCTACCACTAACAAAATGAAATTCCATAGTAATTAAGAGTAATATTTTTATAGTAATTAAGAGTATTACATGCACCAAAGCACAAGGTAAAATACAACTTTAAACTTGTCTATTAATTTTGCTAATTTCGCAATTTGACCAAAATAAAAAATAAGAAAGCTAGTTCTAGAGGCAAGGACATTAGCCGATGCATTTACAAGCTCTTTTCTAAGGATTACCCCGGAACATACATACATCAGTAGCATGCTTTAACCGTATCATTCACCTTCACACATTTTATTATTGATGTCGATGTCAGTATGGATGCTGTACTGTTTGGTGGTTGGGACAGGAGGGGGGGGGGGGGGGGAGGTTGGCTTTTGATTCTAACAAGAAACGAAATGGAAAAAAAATGAGTATCACTGGACAGTTCATTATTCAGCCGGTTCTATTATTCTCAGTTCGTGCGTTCTGAAACTGGATGTGGCAGACATCAATTATCAGATAAAAGAAGCGACGATACTTCAATACATTGGTGTTTGGTTGACATACTGGTAGATGGCAATAAAATCATACTCAACAACTTAATATTCTTTTGACATTCTCTCCTCACTCAAACTAATTATAACTTGCGTGTTCATTAGCGTTGTGGTTTATAATAACTCCCCTCTAAATATATAATATTATATCAGTATATTGATCGCCTTGCTGATTCGGTATATGCTGGTGCATGCATGTTTCTTGATTAAGTTGATGCTAAAGCAGACCATATAGATCGAGAGGGACAGAAGGAGAGCTCCAGAACTACTAATAATTCCTTTAACATTCTTCGTAATCATTTCTTTCGTATCCAAATCAAACATTCACATACCTACTACAAAGCAAATGAATAAATTATATGCTTACAAATTTCAATGCGGGCATATATATATATATATATATATATATATATATATATATATATATATATATATATATATATATATATATATATAAATTGTCTACATCCTATTATTTTCATCATCCAAAACAAAACAATGAATTCCATTTCTATTACTTTATCAGTGGTAATCTTTTTTTTTTCTTCGGACAGTAATGTCAGCAAATGTTTCACATTCATTCTCAATCACCCTTGAAGATGCATGTAATTACGCTGTTGACACTGCATTTTATTACAGGGAGTTATAATTAGTTTGAGTTAGGAGAGAATGACAACCTCATAGGTGGGATGTAGAAGCAGAGTCTAAGACTAACACAATCAACAGTTATAACCGTTGAGAACAAAAATTAACTATTCGTTTTCAAAGGTCATCGATAACCATACATTATCTTCAAAAACATAACTTCTTTCCGGTTGGTTCAAGTGATCGTGACTTCTACAATTACACTACACTTATTTAGACAGAACGTTTTGTATAAAGGAAAAACTTTCTTGAATGAGTATGATTTGATCGTGCCATGTACCTATATATATGTACACCATTCTACACCATTAAATTGCCTGTTTTATATTTTATTTCACGGATATTTTAACAACTTAAGATAATTAAAGTAACAAGATGTATACTAATTACATGTGACTTGCATACATTTGTAACATGTAAATACATAATTTACTTCATAAAAAAACCAAGACTAATGTTGGAGAAAAAATCTAAGTCATATTTATTCGTCATCGAATGGATTGAATCATCTTCACTATATGAAAATCGCCCATTGCGACATTAAATGTCAGAATATACTCATCTGTGGCGACGGTAGAGCAAAAGTCGCCGATTTAGGTTGCGCGAAGTACATGGCCGCTGATAACGAAAACAGGGCTAAAATCAGGGGAACGCCAATGTTCATGGCGCCAGAGCTAGCCACAGGCGAAGAGCAGGGACAGGAGTCTGACGTTTGGGCGCTCGGATGCTCGATTATTGAAATGGCTACGGGCAGAGCTCCATGGTCCAATGTTTCGGATGCGGGTTCCCTTCTTTATCGGGTTGGATTCACAGACGATCTGCCTGAGATTCCTGACTGGATTTCGGATTCTGGTAAAGACTTGCTGAGCAAGTGTCTGGTGAAGGATGCTGCCAAGAGGTCTACCGTTGGCGAGTTGTTGATGCATCCTTTCTTAACGGACGCAGATTTGGATATCGAGTACAAGCGGGTTACGCCGAAGAGTATAATGGATAATGTCGTATGGGATTCTGTATCAGAAAGTTAAGCGGATTTCGAATATCCAACAGGAAAATGCATTTGATTGGGTTTGGCGATGGACCCGACTGGAGCTGGGATGACAGGGGGCAAACGGTACGCAACGAATCACTGTTTCCTAGTGTTAGCGTTGTTGCCAGTACAAGAAACGATTTGTTTGAGGTTACTGTTGACGATGAATTATGCGATCACAGTGAAGTTAATTATATGTATGAATCCGGTGAAGAAGGCGTGAATGTCTCTGAAAACTGTATAAGTGATTTTGATGATACAGGATTGATATCTATTGATAGTAATGATATATTTAATCCGTTTGAAACTGATTTGTTTGTCTGTAATTTAACAATGCAAATTGACATCCAATTTGTAGTTGATACAGGGAGTGTGTCTTTTAATTTAACAATGATATTGGTGAAACTTTATGCTGCCCCATTATCGTATCTCTTAGTTTAAGCTGTCTTTAGCCGGATTAGTTTATTCAGTTACCGTGTCACGCATTTTTCTTTTTGCCAATCTTGAACAAAAGAAGCGACGAATAGTTTAATATGGTTATCAAAAAAAGAAGCGACGATACTTCAATACATTGGTGTTTGGTGAGATACTGGTAGATTGCAATAAAATCACACTCAACAGCTTTATATTCTTTTGACATTCTCTCCTCACTCAAACTAATTATAACTTGAATATTCATTAGCGGTTGTGGTTTATAATAACTCACTCTAATTATATAATTTTATATCAGTATTTTGATCGCCTTGCTGATTTGCTATATGCTGCTGCATGCACGTTTCTCGAGTCAGCTGTAGTCGCATGTCCAACTAAACAAACAGAGTTGATACCTACAGGTCGAGAGGAATAGAAGGAGAGCTCCAGAGCTTAAAAAAAAGGGTCAAAAAGTCTGGGTAACTACATATATACTTATATACCTTGACTCAAGGAAGGATGTGTTGCACTGCAAGCTTTGGGTTCAGAATTGGGCAGAATTTTGTTCAAGCTGTGAGTTCAGAATTTGAACTGGGTAGAATTTTGTACTTCTCTAGTAGTGATATGGGAGTTTGAAAGAACCGAAACCATGACTTCTTACATCTTGCTCTTACGCTCTAGCCAGTCGAGACAAGATGCTTGTCTTACTATTATTAGTCTGCCAATGCATAAAACCAACTGCACAACATATACTTAACCCTCAACAGGAATCAGGCATACAGTGTATGACCGGGAATTGAACCGAAAAGATTGAAGTTTGCTGTTGAAAAGTTTCCATATTCCGCACATGTATGTTACCTACATATGTACTAATAAACTTCCATAAGTACCAAATCAATACCTTAATACTTTTAGTATCAAGATGTAGATGCAGATACTTTGATTCATACTTTCCTCTTTCAATGTATTGACCACCTAACTACTAATGATTCCTTTGACATTCTTCGTAATCATTTCTTTGATCTCTAAATCAAACATTCACAAACCTAATTCAAAGCTAATAGATAAATTATGTACCTACAAATTTCAATGGGAGCTGCTATATAAACTGTCTACATCCATTTATTTTCATCATCCAAAACAAAACAATGAATTCCATTTCTGTTACTTTGTCAATGGTATTCTTCTTTTTTCTACGTGCAATAATGTCAGCAAATGTTTCACCTTCATCCTCAGTCACCCCTGAAGATGCATGTAATTACGCTGTTGATACTGCGTTTTGCAAGTCGTTCCTCTCCTCTCAAGGCTCTCAATCCCTTTACTCTTTCGGTCGTTTCTCCATATCTAAATCCCTTTCTGAATCAAAGAAACAGCTCGACTCTGTAAACAGACATTTAGATAAGAGATCTTCTGCACTATCAGAATCAGCAGTTATGGCACTGCAGGATTGCGTACAGTTGTTAGGTCGTAATGTTGAATTTCTATCTTCTGTGAGCTCAACTTTAAGTTCTGTAAATTCCATTCTTGATGTTTTTGAAGCTGATAATTTGAAAACAATGCTTGATGCTATACTGACTGATCAAGAAACTTGTAAAGAAGGGTTAGATATGATGGCACCATCAGATATCAAGAATGAATTTAATGTTTCTTTATCGAATGGTAATTTTCAGTTCAAGAAATTATCATGGACTTGTTTTACAATGGGTTTTAAAAGCTTATTACGATTATTTTCATTGTGCAGGGAAAAAGATTGGTAGTGTATCGCTAGCTTTCTTCAAATATGCATGGACCAATGCAGGTTCTTCATCAAGTCCTAGAAACAACAGCAACTCAAACAAAGGAAGAAAACTGATGCTATTTCACCATGCAAAAATTGGTCGTAACGGAGAATTGCCTCTAAAAATGTCAAAAACAAATCGTCAAGTATTTGAAAAAATAACAGGTGGCAGGAAACTTTTGCAGTCTCCTTCAGTTTTGGTGTCGAAAATGGTGGTGGTGAGCAAAGATGGGTCCGGTAACTTCACCACAATAGCCGCAGCAATAAACAATGCACCGAACAATACCAATAGTGCAAATGGGTATTACTTAATACGGGTTCGTGTAGGAGTATACGAAGAATATGTCTCGATAGAATCATATAAAAAATACATCATGATCGTCGGAGACGGCATTAATCAAACTATAATCACAGGCAATCACAACGTGGTGGATGGATGGACAACTTTCAACTGTGCTACATTCTGTAATAATTAAACTAGACTCAATTTTCACTACTTTGGACATGTTACATAGTCTAACATTTTTTAACTAAAACAAAAAAAATATACATTACAGCTGTTGTAGGGCAAGGATTCGTAGCGATAGACGTGACGTTTCAGAACACGGCAGGAGCGGTGAAAAACCAAGCAGTAGCAGTGAAAAATGTAGCAGACTTATCTACATTCTACAAGTGCAGCTTTGAAGGGTATCAGGATACTCTTTTAACACATGCAATGAGGCAGTTCTATAAAGAATGCAATATATATGGGACAGTGGACTTCATATTTGGAAACGCAGCAGTGGTCTTTCAAAACTGCAATATATATGCTAGACTTCCGATATATGGGCAAACCAATGTTATTACAGCTCAAGGTCGATCTGATCCGAACCAAAGCACGGGCAATTCTGTACAGAGCTGTAACATAGCTCCTGCTGAGAATTTAGGGACGACGAAAACATATTTGGGTAGGCCATGGCAAGTGTATTCGAGAACAGTGATAATGGAATCGAGTTTGGGTAGTTTGATTGATCCGAAGGGGTGGATGCCAATGAATGGAGATGTTGGTCCGAGCACATTGTATTACGCGGAGTATAGTAATACTGGGCCTGGGTCGGATACGAGCAATAGAGTTACTTGGCTTGGTTACAGTAAGTCGATTAGTAGCGGAGATGCTAATAATTTCACTGTAGGTAGTTTTATTTCGGGTAATAGTTGGTTGCCTCAGACTGGCGTACCATACTCTAGTGGGTTATGATTATTTGTTTCTTTGTATTTGATTTTTTTTTCATTGTTTGTTGAGTCTTTGACAGGCTTATTATTTTTAGAGATTCAGATTCTGAATGTAATATCCAGTGATTCATTTTGCATTATGATATGGGGTTGTTGTATAATACATTTGATATATCTTATAACTAATGAAAATGGTTTTGCTTCCCGAAATATCCTAAACTTATTTTTATTTGATGTTCGGTTTACATAAGTTTTTGCTTGAATTTATAGTTAATAGATCAATAAAGCTATTTTATCATTTGATAACAATATGATTATTGTTCCACCAGGTTAAACTCAAAAGGGAAGAATAGCTTTTACATGAATTCACCGTAAGCATTGATTTTGAATCATTACTAGAAAACATGATATCAGTTTTGCAACATTTTTTGTACTAGACTATCAGGCGTCGTAGCCTTACTAAATTCAGAAATACTAATATGCAAATAAGAATGAGTCGTTTTGGATGCATGGAATTGCAAGAACTGAAATGTCAGCAGTGCATACTCGGATTGGCACGTTGAAAAGTAGTGATCAACGTGTGTCGATCAAGCAAAATAGGATGAGGTTTAACGCTTGCCGTGGCAAGGGATCAGAAATACGCATCCCTAGAAAGATACGAATTTCGTACCCTGAAGGGGAATGCGAATTTCACATCCTTAAGTGGGATGCAGGATTCACATCCGTGGTGGGATGCAGAATTCGCATCCTGTGGTGGGATGCAAATTTCGCATCCCTAGATGGGATGTAGAATTCACATTTCGCTTCGCCGGACGGGAAGCATAATTCGCATCCTCTGGTCGCATCCCATGGTTTTAGGCGATACTGGGGATGTTCACTTGCCACCGCTCCAACGTGATCCGTTGCTTCGAGTTCGCCAAAGGCGATGCACTCTGTATCCCCTGAAGGGATACCAAATCGGGATGCGAAAAGTGTATATTCGTGTCCCTATGGGATACGAATGATCCTAAAGTCGTGCCGAGTTTGGAGCGAAGTCGGGGCCAGTGTGCGCATGTGGATTTTATCGATCGAGACCTGTCGATCACGTGATTTCACGATGCCGAATCATGTTTTGTCATTTTTGGGCGATCCTATGTTGTTGGGTTTGCGCAAGCGATGTTAAGTGATCGGCATGATGTGTTCAAGCCTTTTTGAGGGATCGACATGCGTCTGCCACACGCGACTGAGTCGCTGCTGATTCCAAGAATGAAGTATGTTGTAATTCGATTTTGAATGAGTTGCAACTTCGACCAACTCACCTTCTTTTTTCTGATGACGTTCTCGAGATTCGAGCGCATCGTTAGTCACAAACTTGACATATGACTGCTTTGACCAAAAAGCATGTCAACACTTTTGTAACAACCCTGAATTTTGGGGCCAATTTAAAATTTATTTTAAGTAATTTTAAATGAGTTTTGATATTTATAATAATCTATTTTAAATAATAATGATCACAAATTTGGTTCAAATCGAAGTTAGAATAAATAAATTAATTTTAATTATAAAAAGAGTTAGAAATAGCGCGGTAGTTTGAAAAGTCAAACTTGAACTTTGACTGACCGTATAGGACGCAAAATTTAACGGATTTTAGTGAAACCAAAAATATTAGAATCTATTTAAATATATCTTTCCAACGAATCCGAAAAATCGAAATTTCATAGTGGAAATCAAAAGTTATGGCCAATTCAATTTTTAGAAAGGTCGCTAGGTAATTTGCATAGGTCAAAAAGCTACTTTTCACATACGAAGGAATTTCGACTCGAAACCACTTCCATTGCGTCCGGAATGACATTTCTGCATTTAAAAAGTATAAACACTTATATATTTGGAGTTTCGAAAATTATTTGTTTAAAAATGTATTTTTAATATAAAATATATAGCCATAGAAAATAGTGATTTTTCAAACAGTGTCCGTTTCTGACGAAACCACTTTTTTTGGATTCGGAATATTAAATTATTGCTAGGTTTAAATTTTTAGAATTTTCCAAGTTAGTACGTGAGCGTGGCAAAAGAAACAGTATTTAGTCAGTTTTGGTCAAAATTAATTGACTGAAAAATGGCCATTTTTCAAAATGTCTCAGAATTCAACGAAATAAATTTTGTTGGATTCATATCATCAAAACAAAGCTAAAAATGATTTTTTGGTAATTTTTAGAATTAAAATATAATTATAATTGATTTTTCAGTGTAAACGGGCAAATTTTTGACTTTAAAAATTCATTAAAAATCCATACGGGCTCAGAATTGAATGAAATTAATTTTCTTAGGTCCACAGCATCAAAACATAGCTAAATATATTTTTTGAGAATTTTTGAAGTTAATTTGTGACCTCGGTGAATTTTCATGTACGGTATACATTAAAAAATTAATAAAATAATATAATTATTCCAAAACTCATAATAAATTTCGGAATTGGGTCCTGTAACATGTTCCATTGCGTTCAGAAGGCCTCAAAACCTTAAGAACGATAGTAAGCAGGCCTAAATCAAAGTTCGGACCAAAACGGGCCTTAACGGGCTAATTAAATTGTTAACTAATGATTAGGAAAACCTAATATAATATTATTTAAACCCGAATTCACTGTTCATCGCCTCCTTCCCGTCATTTTTCTGCAGCCACCAAAACCCATTACCTTCAAAACTTCAAACCTTGATTTCTCTCTCATTTCTCAACGAAATTTAGCGTGTGAGTACTCGTTTCGAAGCTCTTCCCGAGCTCTTCAATCTCCGACAAGTCCCAGCACCTCTCGTGCATCGTAGCGCCGCCACAAGGGCCGAGAAGCCGCCGCCGTTCGCTGCAAACCGGGCCTACCACGTGCGTGCGCACCTCCTCCAATTCCTGGCGCCGATAGCTCTCTCCAAGGCGGTCATTCTCCAACTAACGGCACCTAAAACCGTCAACCGTAGCCTGAGATATCTTAATCCAAAGTTTTGAACAAATTCTGAAAATAAGGTATGCTTCAGATTTTGCGACGCTTTTAAGCGTTGTTGCAGCAGTTGTTAAAAGTCAGAATTATTCAAACATTGATAACTAATGCGTATGAACCCCGAATCTGAAAATTTCATATCCGACAGGACCGTGGCGAAGAGTAGGCTTTGCTGAGACTGATTAGAGTGAATTCTGAATTTATTTAGCATTTTAAATTCTTATCCAATCAAGGTGAGAATTCATTTTAAGTTAAATTTAATTAGTTTAATTGTTATGCTTGCGTTATGAGAAGTTGAAAATAATAATGGATGTTATAATGGATTATAGATTTGGATTGCTTTGCGATGTTAGGATGCTAGATTTGAAACTTTAAGTGATTAGATATGTGAGAATTTATTTTTAATTTAATTTAATTTATTTAATTATTAATTCTTAGTGATTAAAGAATATCTCTTGATAAATCCGCTATGTATTAATATTTTGAATACGGATCTCAGTTGTTTATGTCCGTATGATGTTAGATCTATGAACCTAGATATTAGATTTGAATTCATTGACTAATTAAAATGATTATTTGTTAATTCATTTACATCATCCCTCGTTGATTTGTCATATGCCATCAAAAATATCACCTTCTGTAAAATTTGGATGTAAAGTGTTAGATCTATGCTGGTTGATTTATTTGATTTTCTTTTTCTGTTGTTGATTGTGATGATTTATATTTTAGTATGCAAATCAAACATTTAGAATTTGCGATGATTTACATTTTACTATGTAAACCAAAGATTTGGCATTTACGATGATTTACAATTTAGTATGTAAATCAAAATTTTAGAATTTGCGATGATATACATTTTAGTATGTAAATTAAATGTAAGATTTGGCGTTGACATGAATTTACATTTTATTTTGTAAATTCAATATTAAGATTTGGCGTTGACATGAAATTTACATTTTACTTTGTAAATTAAAAGTAGAATTTGGCGTTGACATAAAATTTACATTTTATTATGTAAATTAAAGTTATCATTTAGCGATGACATGAAATTTTCATTTTTATTATGTAAATTATAAAGTGAAATTATACTGTATGTTAAAATTACATTTTTCTTGGTAATTAAAAGGTGAATTTACATCTGATGAATTAAATTATATTTTATTATGTAATTTATGAATGAATTTACACCGCATATTAGAAATATACATTTTTTTTGTGTAATCAAAATGTGAATTTATGTTGTATGATAAAAACTACTTTTTTTATGTAATTACAATAGAAGTTTGTATTGTATGATAAAAATTACATCGTTGTATGTAATCAGAGAGGGGATTTGGCGATGTAATTAAAATTTACATTTTTATGTAATGTAAATAAAACTGGGAATGTGTTATGTATAAAAATTTACTTTATTTAAGATTAATGGTATAGAAATATTCGCCATAGGAAAATTTACATTTTTTTTATGTAAATACTATAGTAATTTTGATCGTAGGAAAATTTACACTTTAATGTAATTATTATAGTCATTCTTCTCCGTAGTAAACTTACATTATTTTTAGTGTAAATGTAAATATATAGGAATTCACCGTATGTTAAAATTTACATTTATTATTAATGTAATATGTATAAGAATTTCACCGTAGGGAAAAGTCCACCTTTTATTTAATAAATAAAATAAGAATGTGACATGGAATATAAATATACATTTTTATTAATGTAAATAAATAGAATATTCACCATAGTTAAAGTTTACATTTTCATTGATGTAAATAAGAATGTGACATAGAATATAAATTTACATTTTTGTTAATGTTAAAATAGGAATTTACATTGTATGAGAAATTAACATTATTTTTGGTGTTAATAATAGGTAATTTACAATGCATGAAAAATTAACATTTTTAATTTTAATTAAATAGTAAGTTCACCGTATGATGAAATTAACATTTTTAATGTTAATATTATAAAAATTATAACGTATGATGTAATTAACATTTTTTAAGTTAATATTAATAAGTAATTTTACCGTGGGATAAAATTAACAGTTTATGTTAATAATGAGTAATTTCACCGCATGTATAAATTTACATTATTGTCAATGTAAATTAAATAGTAAATTTAACTGTAGGATGATTAACATTATTTTTAATGTTAATAAAGGGTAATTTAACCATAGGATAAGTCAACATTATCTTTAATGTTAAAATTAAGAAAATATGCATTGTAGGATGAGTTAACATTATTCTAAATGTTAATATAAAAAGTGTATATACCATAGGGGAAAATTTACATTATTTATAATGTTAATAAAAAGAGAACTGACCGTAGTATAAGTGACATTATTTATGATATTAATAAAAAGAAAATTTACCGTAGGATAAGTGACATTATTTATAATGTTAATAAAAAGAGAATTGACCGTAGGATAAGTTACGTTATTTTATAATGTAATTTAAAGAAATTTAGACCGCATGACATGAATTACATTTATTTATGTAATTTATAAAAGAAATTAGACCACACGACATAAATTACATTTATTTATGTAATTTATGAATGAATGAAGCCCGCATAATATAAAATACATTTTTATATGTATTTTATGAATGAATTAAGACCTCATAAATAAATTACATTTTTATATGTATTTTATGAATGAATTAACATCGCATGAAATAATATACATTTGTATATGCATTTTATGAATGAGTTAAGATCGCATGAAATAAATTACATTTTATTTTATAAATGAAATTAGTCTGCATAAAGTAAATTACATTTTTTTATATAATTTATGAATAAATTTTCATCGTATGAAATAAATTACATATTATTATGTAAATTATGAATGAATTTAACCCGCATGAATGAAATTTCATTTTTTCTATGAAATGAATGTATGGGTTTACTTTGTAAATAAAGATTACATTTTTATAATGTAAACAAGAAGTAGGAATCACATTGTAAATAAAATTTATATTTTTATATGTACTTAAGAACGATGAATTATAAATTACATTTTACATGTAAGAAGGAATTGAACGATGAAATATAATTTACATTTTACCGTAAATTAAAGAAATTAAAAGAATCAAAAAGGAAGTATTCATCATTCAAGTATGATTTACATTTCCCTGTAAATGAAGGGATAAAAGGATAAAGAAGGAAAATATACTTAAGAATAAAGAGTTAAACGGGTTACGTTTATATATATATATATATATATATATATATGTATGTATGTATATATAATTAAAATTAAACGAATCGAGCGCGGTATTTCGCGTTTTAAAATTATATCTTTAAATGACAATACAAGAAGATCCGACCGTCGGATTTTCTTGAGACTGAAACCGCTAGGACCGTCTTGGAAAAATCTTTCCAACGATATATAATACGTCAAAATCCAACGGTTAGATTTTGAGATATATGAAAATCAAAATTGATTGAAAATAGCACCAGAATCACCATTGACCTGAATCGTCGCTGATTAAAGATTTAATTATTTTCAATTAAATAAAATAGGAAATAATCGTTATAAATTAGAAATAACGATAAGGAAGAGTTTCCAATATATATATATATATATATATATATATATATATATATATACGAAGATTATTTGGAAAGACCGAGTTAATCTCATTCCAAATAATCAAAACGACGATGAGAATAGAAGAAGAAGATGACTAATGAAGACCGTCGATCTTCCCCTCAGGAAGACAGCGATTGAGGCTTTGAATTGATTTGCTCCCAAGTCAAGGTCATGATCGTCGTCCGAACGAACATGTTGATTGAATGGATTTGACTTTCGTTCAGACCCAGAGCATAAGTTTAAATGGGGTGTGTCTGACATCGTACTTCGTTATATATCATATTGTTGATTTTCTGTTAATATATAAATATTGGTGGTGGAGAATTTATTCTCTACTTAACACCCATTTATGTATTGATGGAGAAGCAATGGTATGGTATGGAGTGACAGTGTGGCATACTAAGATGCAATGATCAAGGTTTCTTGTTGAAAAGCAGGCCTTGTGGGATGATCAAAGCATAGCCTGTTTAGGCATAGCTTTGTGTATGACGTGACTTCACGAGCCTCACACACCGGCGGAGTCTAAAACGGGAGAAGGGAACGCAGGGAGTGCACACGTTTCTTTCTAGCTAGAGTGGTGCCAGGGACCTACCAGCGCTGGCATTTATTCATTGTGGTTGTTGGATTTTTCGAGGCATCGGTTTTATGCGGTCGCCACTGGCCGTATTATAGGTCCAAAAGGACTGGGAAGCGTGTGTTCAGGAATTGCCAATCCATTAAGCGTTAACGTATGGACCGGCCCTGCAGGATCCAAGGGTTGGACAGAGTACCAATCCTGGGGCATTGCTAGAGTGTCTCGAATCGGTAAGGATCTCCTCCCTAGCCTTGACTCAGATGGAAATCCAAATTCCAAATACGACCCTACAGTTTTGATTGTATTACTAGTATGGAGATATAGTAGGATGGGGTACTATGTTTCCTAGGATTGATACATTTATTTTGAAATGTTTTTATTATACACTAATAATAATATTAAACTCGTATTTGTCGTATTTAGCATGTTTAATCACCATAAGGGAAAACTCTATCCTCTGGTGTGCGTTGCATTGTGTGATGGGACTTGAGTCTTATGGTGATTCCATTTTTCTAAAAAGCATTGCGATGTTGTACGTTCTGACACTTTAAATTATGCACGACAATCCATTGAGTAAACCCGTTCCGCACTAGCGGCGTGGTCTTTGGATTTGTCATATTATTATTACTAAACTAGTTATGAATTCTCATACCAGTCCCACGACTGACCCGTAGTTTGTTTCACCTTTTTGCAAACTCGGGTGCCCTCTTTTCTACACGGGCAGCCAAGTAAACAGGTTCATTCTTTGCTTGGAGTCTTCTTGGAGTGGCTCATTATCTTTGCTTGGATTTGCTTTTGTGGAGAGGTGATGACTTGGAGCTTTGAGGACAACTATCATTTACTTCTATTGCATTTTTCTATCTTTAAGTCCAGTCATTAGACTTGTTTCATTTCGTATTGCTTATTTTGGGAGTTGGAACTTATTTTCATTTCTGCAAACTTGATGTAATAATTTGGATTCTGTGACTGTTGGGATTCTGTGGTTTATGACATTATATTTCCGCTGCTATAATGTTATTATTCTATGGTTTTTCCTCTGCTATATTGTATCAGTGATATGTATTGTTATATTTATGTTGTATTCCATTTGATTATTCCTTACTTTCACCTAGTGGAAGTTTGGGGTCATCACAGTTGGTATCAGAGCTTTGGTTACACTTAGCTTTGGAATATAACATATTTATAGCAAATTCGTTTACATAGAATCACAATATTCTATGGCGAACATTTCATGAGATACATAATAGCCAGTCACTTTCGTCATCTTTTCATTCATCCTTTGATCTTTTCTATCTCTTAGAACCACCATTACAGTTGTTCTGACTCTTCCCTTGATCGTACAGAACTAACTAAAACTGGGTACTCGGGCCGCTAGAACTAGTAGAGCTAGAGCAAGGAGGCAAGACGCTACTGGAACTGAGGAGCTTTATTCCCAACGACACGGTTAAGAAGTTAGAAATTAAAACATTCTACGTTCTCTAGGTTAGTTCCTACTCTTCTATCTCTCTTTTCCTTTTCGAGGACGAAAAGTTTTTAAGTGGGGGAGATTGTAACAACCCTGAATTTTGGGGCCAATTTAAAATTTATTTTAAGTAATTTTAAATGAGTTTTGTTATTTAGAATAATCTATTTTAAATAATAATGATCAAAAATTTGGTTCAAATCGAAGTTAGAATGAATAAATTAATTTTAATTATAAAAAGAGTTAGAAATAGCGCGGTAGTTTGAAAAGTCAAACTTGAACTTTGACTGACCGTATAGGACGCAAAATTTAACGGATTTTAGTGAAACCAAAAATTTTAGAATCTATTTAAATATATCTTTCCAACGAATCCGAAAAATCGAAATTTCATAGCGGAAATCAAAAGTTATGGCCAATTCAATTTTTAGAAAGGTCGCTAGGTAATTTGCATAGGTCAAAAAGCTACTTTTCACATACGAAGGAATTTCGACTCGAAACCACTTCCATTGAGTCCGGAATGACGTTTCTGCATTTAAAAAGTATAAACACTTATATATTTGGAGTTTCGAAAATTATTTGTTTAAAAATGTATTTTTAATATAAAATATATAGCCATAGAAAATAGTGATTTTTCAAACAGTGTCCGTTTCTGACGAAACCACTTTTGTTGGATTCGGAATATTAAATTATTGCTAGGTTTAAATTTTTAGAATTTTCCAAGCTAGTACGTGAGCGTGGCAAAAGAAACAGTATTTAGTCAGTTTCGGTCAAAATTAATTGACTGAAAAATAGCCATTTTACAAAATGTCTCAGAATTCAACGAAATAAATTTTGTTGGATTCGTATCATCAAAACAAAGCTAAAAATGATTTTTTGGTAATTTTTAGAATTAAAATATAATTATAATTGATTTTTCAGTGTAAACGGGCAAAATTTTGACTTTAAAAATTCATTAAAAATCCATACGGGCTCAGAATTGAATGAAATTAATTTTCATAGATCCACAGCATCAAAACATAGCTAAATATATTTTTTGAGAATTTTTGAAGTTAATTTGTGACCTCGGTGAATTTTCATGTACGGTATACATTAAAATATTAATAAAATAATATAATTATTCCAAAACTCATAATAAATTTCGGAATTGGGTCCTGTAACATGTTCCATTGCGTTCAGAAGGCCTCAAAACCTTAAGAACGACAGTAAGCAGGCCTAAATCAGAGTTCGGACCAAAACGGGCCTTAACGGGCTAATTAAATTGTTAACTAATGATTAGGAAAACCTAATATAATATTATTTAAACCCGAATTCACTGTTCATCGCCTCCTTCCCGTCATTTTCTGCAGCCACCAAAACCCATTACCCTTCAAAATTTCAAACCTTGATTTCTCTCTCATTTCTCAACGAAATTTAGCGTGTGAGTACTCGTTTCGAAGCTCTTCCCGAGCTCTTCAATCTCCGACAAGTCCCAGCACCTCTCGTGCATCGTAGCGCCGCCACCAGGGCAGAGAAGCCGCCGTCGTTCGCTGCAAACCGAGCCCACCACGTGCGTGCGCACCTCCTCCAATTCCTGGCGCCGATAGCTCTCTCCAAGGCGGTCATTCTCCAACAAACGGCACCTAAAACCGTCAATCGTAGCCTGAGATATCTTGATCCAAAGTTTTGAACAAATTCTGAAAATAAGGTATGCTTCAGATTTTGCGACGCTTTTAAGCGTTGCTGCAGCAGTTGTTAAAAGTCAGAATTATTCAAACATTGATAACTAATGCGTATGAACCCCGAATCTGAAAATTTCAGATCCGACAGGACCGTGGCGAAGAGTAGGCTTTGCTGAGACTGATTAGAGTGAATTCTGAATTTATTTTGCATTTTAAATTCTTATCCAATCAAGGTGAGAATTCATTTTAAGTTAAATTTAATTAGTTTAATTGTTATGCTTGCGTTATGAGAAGTTGAAAATCAATAATGGATGTTATTATGGATTACAGATTTGGATTGCTTTGCGATGTTAGGATGCTAGATCTGAAACTTTAAGTGATTAGATATGTGAGAATTTATTTTTAATTTAATTTAATTTAATTAATTATTAATTCTTAGTGGTTAAAGAATATCTCTTGATAAATCCGCTATGTATTAATATTTTGAATACGGATCTCAGTTGTTTATGTCCGTATGATGTTAGATCTATGAACCTAGATATTAGATCTGAATTCATTGACTAATTAAAATGATTATTTGTTAATTCATTTACATCATTCCTCGTTGATTTGTCATATGCCATCAAAAATATCACCTTGTGTAAAATTTGGATGTAAAGTGTTAGATCTATGCTGGTTGATTTATTTGATTTTCTTTTTCTGTTTTTGATTGTGATGATTTATATTTTAGTATGCAAATCAAACATTTAGAATTTGCGATGATTTACATTTTACTATGTAAACCAAAGATTTGGCATTTACGATGATTTACAATTTAGTATGTAAATCAAAATTTTAGAATTTGCGATGATATACATTTTAGTATGTAAATTAAATGTTAGATTTGGCGTTGACATGAATTTACATTTTATTTTGTAAATTCAATATTAAGATTTGGTATTGACATGAAATTTACATTTTACTTTGTAAATTAAAAGTAGAATTTGGCGTTGACATAAAATTTACATTTTATTATGTAAATTAAAGTTAGCATTTAGCGATGACATGAAATTTTCATTTTTATTATGTAAATTATAAAGTGAAATTATACTGTATGTTAAAATTACATTTTTCTTGGTAATTAAAAGGTGAATTTACATCAGATGAATTAAATTATATTTTATTATGTAATTTATGAATGAATTTACACCGCATGTTAGAAATATACATTTTTTTGTGTAATCAAAATGTGAATTTATGTTGTATGATAAAAACTACTTTTTTATGTAATTACAATAGAAGTTTGTATTGTATGATAAAAATTACATCGTTGTATGTAATCAGAGAGGGGATTTGGCGATGTAATTAAAATTTACATTTTTATGTAATGTAAATAAAAGTGGGAATGTGTTATGTATAAAAATTTACTTTATTTAAGATTAATGGTATAGAAATATTCGCCATAGGAAAATTTACATTTTTTTTATGTAAATACTATAGTAATTTTGATCGTAGGAAAATTTACACTTTAATGTAATTATTATAGTCATTCTTCTCCGTAGTAAACTTACATTATTTTTAGTGTAAATGTAAATATATAGGAATTCACCGTATGTTAAAATTTACATTTATTATTAATGTAATATGTATAAGAATTTCACCGTAGGGAAAAGTCCACCTTTTATTTAATAAATAAAATAAGAATGTGACATGGAATATAAATATACATTTTTATTAATGTAAATAAATAGAATATTCACCATAGTTAAAGTTTACATTTTCATTGATGTAAATAAGAATGTGACATAGAATATAAATTTACATTTTTGTTAATGTTAAAATAGGAATTTACATTGTATGAGAAATTAACATTATTTTTGGTGTTAATAATAGGTAATTTACAATGCATGAAAAATTAACATTTTTAATTTTAATTAAATAGTAAGTTCACCGTATGATGAAATTAACATTTTTAATGTTAATATTATAAAAATTATAACGTATGATGTAATTAACATTTTTTAAGTTAATATTAATAAGTAATTTTACCGTGGGATAAAATTAACAGTTTAGGTTAATAATGAGTAATTTCACCGCATGTATGAATTTACATTATTGTCAATGTTAATTAAATAGTAAATTTAACCGTAGGATGATTAACATTATTTTTAATGTTAATAAAGGGTAATTTAACCATAGGATAAGTCAACATTATCTTTAATGTTAAAATTAAGAAAATATGCATCGTAGGATGAGTTAACATTATTCTAAATGTTAATATAAAAAGTGTATATACCATAGGGGAAAATTTACATTATTTATAATGTTAATAAAAAGAGAATTGACCGTAGTATAAGTGACATTATTTATGATATTAATAAAAAGAAAATTTACCATAGGATAAGTGACATTATTTATAATGTTAATAAAAAGAGAATTGACCGTAGGATAAGTTACGTTATTTTATAATGTAATTTAAAGAAATTTAGACCGCATGACATGAATTACATTTATTTATGTAATTTATAAAAGAAATTAGACCACACGACATAAATTACATTTATTTATGTAATTTATGAATGAATGAAGCCCGCATAATATAAAATACATTTTTATATGTATTTTATGAATGAATTAAGACCTCATAAATAAATTACATTTTTATATGTATTTTATGAATGAATTAACATCGCATGAAATAAAATACATTTGTATATGCATTTTATGAATGAGTTAAGATCGCATGAAATAAATTACATTTTATTTTATGAATGAAATTAGTCCGCATAAAGTAAATTACATTTTTTTATATAATTTATGAATGAATTTTCATCGTATGAAATAAATTACATATTATTATGTAAATTATGAATGAATTTAACCCGCATGAATGAAATTTCATTTTTTCTATGAAATGAATGTATGGGTTTACTTTGTAAATAAAGATTACATTTTTATAATGTAAACAAGTAGTAGGATTCACATTGTAAATAAAATTTATATTTTTATATGTACTTAAGAACGATGAATTATAAATTACATTTTACATGTAAGAAGGAATTGGACGATGAAATATAATTTACATTTTACCGTAAATTAAAGAAATTAAAAGAATCAAAAAGGAAGAATTCATCATTCAAGTATGATTTACATTTCCCTGTAAATGAAGGGATAAAAGGATAAAGAAGGAAAATATACTTAAGAATAAAGAGTTAAACGGGTTACGTTTATATATATATATATATATATATATATATATATATATATATATATATATATATAAAATTAAAATTAAACGAATCGAGCGCGGTATTTCGCGTTTTAAAATTATATCTTTAAATGACAATACAAGAAGATCCGACCGTCGGATTTTCTTGAGACTGAAACCGCTAGGACCGTCTTGGAAAAAACTTTCCAACGATATATAATACGTCAAAATCCAACGGTTAGATTTTGAGATATATGAAAATCCAAATTGATTGAAAATAGCACCAGAATCGCCATTGACCTGAATCGTCGTTGATTAAAGATTTAATTATTTTCAATTAAATAAAATAGGAAATAATCGTTATAAATTAGAAATAACGATAAGGAAGAGTTTCCAATATATATATATATATATGTATATATATACGAAGATTATTTGGAAAGGCCGAGTTAATCTCATTCCAAATAATCAAAACGACGATGAGAATTGAAGAAGAAGACGACTAATGAAGACCGTCAATCTTCCCCTCAGGAAGACAGCGATTGAGGCTTTGAATTGATTTGCTCCCAAGTCAAGGTCATGATCATCGTCCGAACGAACATGTTGATTGAACGGATTTGACTTTCGTTCAGACCCAGAGCATAAGTTTAAATGGGGTGTGTCTGACATCGTACTTCGTTATATATCATATTGTTGATTTTCTGTTAATATATAAATATTGGTGGTGTGGAATTTATTCTCTACTTAACACCCATTTATGTATTGATGGAGAAGCAATGGTATGGTATGGAGTGACAGTGTGGCATACTAAGATGCAATGATCAAGGTTTCTTGTTGAAAAGCAGGCCTTGTGGGATGATCAAAGCATAGCCTGTTTAGGCATAGCTTTGTATATGACGTGACTTCACGAGCCTCACACACCGGCGGAGTCTAAAACGGGAGAAGGGAACGCAGGGAGTGCACACGTTTCTTTCTAGCTAGAGTGGTGCCAGGGACCTACCAGCGCTGGCATTTATTCGTTGTGGTTGTTGGATTTTTCGAGGCCTCGGTTTTATGCGGTCGCCACTGGCCGTATTATAGGTCCAAAAGGACTGGGAAGCGTGTGTTCAGGAATTGCCAATCCATTAAGCGTTAACGTATGGACCGGCCCTGCAGGATCCAAGGGTTGGACAGAGTACCAATCCTGGGGCATTGCTAGAGTGTCTCGAATCGGTAAGGATCTCCTCCCTAGCCTTGACTCAGATGGAAATCCAAATTCCAAATACGACCCTACGGTTTTGATTGTATTACTAGTATGGAGATATAGTAGGATGGGGTACTATATTTCCTAGGATTGATACATTTATTTTGAAATGTTTTTATTATACACTAATAATAATATTAAACTCGTATTTGCCGTATTTAGCATGTTTAATCACCATAAGGGAAAACTCTATCCTCTGGTGTGCGTTGCATTGTGTGATGGGACTTGAGTCTTATGGTGATTCCATTTTTCTAAAAAGCATTGCGATGTTGTACGTTCTGACACTTTAAATTATGCACGACAATCCATTGAGTAAACCCGTTCCGCATTAGCGGCGTGGTCTTTGGATTTATCATATTATTATTACTAAACTAGTTATGAATTCTCATACCAGTCCCACGACTGACCCGTAGTTTGTTTCACCTTTTTGCAAACTCGGGTGCCCTCTTTTCTACAAGGGCAGCCAAGTAAACAGGTTCATTCTTTGCTTGGAGTCTTCTTGGAGTGGCTCATTATCTTTGCTTGGATTTGCTTTTGTGGAGAGGTGATGACTTGGAGCTTTGAGGACAACTATCATTTACTTCTATTGCATTTTTCTATCTTTAAGTCCAGTCATTAGACTTGTTTCATTTCGTATTGCTTATTTTGGGAGTTGGAACTTATTTTCATTTCTGCAAACTTGATGTAATAATTTGGATTCTGTGACTGTTGGGATTCTGTGGTTTATGACATTATATTTCCGCTGCTATAATGTTATTATTCTATGGTTTTTCCTCTGCTATATTGTATCAGTGATATGTATTGTTATATTTATGTTGTATTCCATATGATTATTCCTTACTTTCACCTAGTGGAAGTTTGGGGTCATCACAACTTTGCCCCTCAAAACGTGTCTTTCTTGCGTGAAGGAAGATGTGTTCTGCGAGTGGTCCGGAAACCTGTAAATCTATGAGCTGAGATCTGGAAGAAGTCCAACGATCGCTGAGGTCGTAATAGGAAAGAACATTGACGATCGTTGAGGTCATAATAGAAAAGAACTTTGACGATCGCTGAGATTACATTAAAATAGAAGTCCGACGATCACTGAGATCGTATTAGAATAGATATCCGACGATCACCGAGATCATAATAAGATAGAGCCTCGACGATCGTTGAGATCATATTAGAAATAGAAGTCCAACGATCGCTGAGACCGTGGTAGATTAGAAACCCGGCGGTCACTGAGATTGTATTTTGACAGTTTGTTGAATCCGAAATGCATAAGATCCAGAGAATTTGATACCGCAGGCTTGTTGGGTCCTGCTGAAGCAAGTAGGTACCTACAAAGAAGGGTTTCGCACTTGGCGGGCCAAGTTATGTGATATTATGTACTCGACGGGTTGGGTTGTTAAGATTCCCACGCTAAGAGGGTCAAGATAAGGGACTTCCGTACTTGGCGGACGGAGTCGGGAAGCTTTTATGCTTGGTGAACCCATTTGAAGAATCTTAACACCCAATAGCCCAAGTTTTTGGAAAGTCATAGACCGAAGTCCAAAGTTGCGAACCGAAGTTCTTCATGAGGGATTGGCAAAATGCGGGACCGGAGTCCGAATTTCACAATTGATAGATTAAGTGGGGATTAAAGTCCTAATTTTATACTTGCCGGACCAAGTATGGAACCTGAGCCCAAATTTTATACTCGATTGATCGAGTGTGGAGCCGAAACCCGAATTTTGTACTCGACTGATCGATTGTGTATCAGAGCTCGAATTTTACACTCGACTGATTGAGTGTGGAGCTGGAGCCCTTTTTTATACTTGGCGAACCAAGTGTGGAGCCGAAGCTCTTTTTTATACTTGGCAGACCAAGTGTGGAGCCGAAGCTCTTTTTTATACTTGGTGGACCAAGTGTGGATCGGAGTCCTAATTTTATTGATACCACAGAAGTACAACAATCGATAGCCCAACCCAGAGCATGATTGGAAACCACAAGTCGATTCTGTGCATGTGTAGGCCGACGTTGCAACTTTGATTACAAGTAGGTAAAATGAAAAAAGGCAAGAAGTCACCAACAACAAGAATAAACAGAAGTAATGGACCAGAGTACGGAAAGCAAAGAGGATCCGTAGGGTGGATCAGTTGATTATAATGCTTTCAGGGCATCCACTCCTGCCCCTATCCTGAGATGTCATAGGAGGCTGAGCATGTGGCATTGCTGTTGTAGGATTCCTGACGTACTGTGATAGCTCGCTACACCTAACGCGTGCTTCGATAAGATCACAGAACTATCTGCAATGGTCGGTGTCATAACACGATAGTTCGTGGAATAAACAATGCTTGTTAGAGCTTACTTGTTTCGAAGTCGGGTCCCTCATGGAAGGCTTTTGGAAAGGTGCAGTTTCGTGAATGTCAAGATAAATCCTTTTCAAGCCATGAGTGAGTTCAGTGTATACTGGGAACTTTAGCTTGATGCGAGGCCCTATGCTCCGATTGTCCCAAGATTTACCCTTTCCTTTTCGAGCGCAGCTGGCCCTACTCCTTCTGTAGAGTTAATTTCATGCACTGGTTTTTCATTATGGGAGTTTTCCTACCTAAGAAATCTTTTTGCCTCGAAGTAGAATTAGACGAGATTCCTTGGCGGGTCCCATCGCAATCAGATTTTGAAGTTTGTTTTGTCAAGAATGCCAGAGACGGTGGCCGTTAGAACCATGGACAGATCCAGCCTATCGACAGAGGCCACACCACGTTGTATCTTTCAAGAAATTTGTGTAGAGTTTCACCTGACCTCTGCCTAACTGATGTCAGAGTCACGATGTTCCTTGGTTGGGCTATGTGAACTCTAAAGTACTCAACGAATTTTCCAACGAAGGCGTTCAAACTGTTAATAGATTCGGGTTCCAACTTCCTGAACCACAAAGCAACAATGTCTGTGAGATATAGTGGAAAGCACTTTGCTATCACACTGTCCGAAGTTGAAAGCACTTCCATATGGCGCATGTAACGCATAAGATGAATTGTAGGATCATTTCTACCATTGAAAGCTTCTAACACCAGCAACTTGAAGTCTAGTGGGTTTTGATAATTCCTGATGTCTTAAGGGAAGGGGCTGCGAGTAACACAGTCCATGCTTGCATGGGGAGCCCCTCCCCGAGCATAGCGTCGAATAACGTCGGCGACTTGACTTTGATTTCCCATAGCAAGAAATTGATTCAAATTATGTAAGTTGACGTCAGTACCCCCAGCGTCAAGTCCAACATTAGCGAACTATCGAGCACTAAGAAAAATGTCTGGCTCGATCCTAATTTGAGGTGCCTCGATGGGAACAAATCCAACATTCGGAACTACAGGAGTTCTTGCATCCAAAGCTGCACATATTGTGACGACTGCCCACAACCCTCACACAATATGAGAGGAATAATGCTCTGAAGGGTGTGCCAGGTAGCTATGGACGATCATCAAGATATGATATATAAGCGGGACCTGTCGTAAACTCACAACGCAAGGATAAAATATAATAGAACATATACAACAGGTAGTGATAGTGAAGCAGAAAACACTAAACTTTCATGACAACTAGAAAGTAATTCTCATACACGTGGATACCAACAACAGTGTTTGTACAATTTGCCTCACTACAACACTCAGAGAAGTAACAAACAGCGGAAACAAATACTAGATAGTAATAAAATGGTACATGAGCCTCCTGCTCGCCATCGATCAACATCATTGTCCTCACTAAAGCATAACCTGTCACCTGCTACTCATTATGCCCATCCACAACCGGATGAACAACCCAAGGTAAAAGGAGGAAACATAAAACCTTGAGTCAGACAACAGTCTTAGTGAGCGGTAAAACAGCTAACAAACTTCATCAATAAAGTATATGAGAATGGGTAAATAAACAACTAATCTACCCAGCTCCAGAGAAGAACTTACACCTTCCTTCCCCACACCTGATAGTGATGGCCTTTACGATCCATACATCCAAACGAATAACAATTTATCCATGGCAACCAAAACAATCGTTCACATATAGCAATAGCAACTCAGACATTAGTACAACAAGTATTCAAACATCCATGACAGACCCTGGCTATCACTGCCAACCTTGCTTTGGAACTCTCGTTATCATATGATTGGCTAACAACTTGCCGTCAATTGTCAAGGACCACACACACGATGCTCCGGTTCTAGCAAAACCCCACACGCTAAACACAACACATGGTACACGCTATCCTCAGCACGTGTCTAGGCCATACACAACGCCCAGCGCACTCGACCTACAATTGGTCTTCAATTGTACCCCTGCGCCCCCGATTTTTTTCCAGGCATTCTCTCTCAAATCCGAGTCGTACCCGAAAAATGCACTTTTTCAAAAAATGACCCTATGCGACCGACCTCGTCTTGTTCGATCGACCGACCCAACATGGTGCGACCGACCCGTACTTCTTGGCTCGACCGACCGCTTTTAGTTGGACCATACATCTACGCTTTAAAACGTGTACGACCGACCAGCTCATCCATGTACGACCACTAGATGACTGACTGACCAAATTAATTCACCCATAGGCTCGCTCAAACCCGTCACCGAAGCTCGCTCGAACCGAACAACCATCTAGGAATGCACGACCGACCCAACACCAGGAGCGACCGATCACCTGCTTCCTAAAGGCAAAACCCCAGGCCTTTTTCCACTTGCACAACCGACCCTGATTGCTTCTGCTATGTGCAACCGACTCCTGAGCCTGTCTTGTTCTCTAAGAAAACACACCTTGGGCGAATGACTCAAAACCTGCTCTTTACCATTCCCACTCCAATTTCCACCAAAACTTCGCCAAACGATAGATTCGACGAAACCAACTTGTCAAATCCGTCCAATATGATCAAAATACGGTGTGAATCCGCTAACAACATGAAAACAATAGTTTTCACCCAAATCATACACAATCACTCCAAAAACCATCATGAATGAACATAAGAACAAAACTAAGGATCTAACTTTCATAATCATATGGAATAACATGGAATCAATGATTTAAACATGCTAAATGAGATCATAGAGTGATTGATATGAAAATGGACTAAATATGGCATAGATCTATGGTTAAACACTTAAACTTGATGAAAAACATAATCAAACACTCATACACTTCACTGAATCCATGTGAGAGATGTAAACCACTCACCGATTCTCCAAAACAAGCTAAAATTGATGAAATAAGAATCCGCACGCAAGCACCTCGCACCAAACACCTTGATCCGATGAATCCTTGCCTCAATTGATGTAGATCTAGCCTCCAATGGTGTAGATCTTTGATTTTCCTCCTTGGATTGTGATTTCTAATGGTGGAAAGGTGTTAGAGGAAGGAGGAGCACAAGGCACCAAATAGGAGAATGAGAAACTAAACTATTTCCTATATCCCTCACCCCCTATTTATACCCTTCCATCAACCCACTAATGAGCCTTCCCCAAATCAGCCTATTGGACTCCAAAAAATTGGACAACCAACTAAAAAAAACTTAAAATAGCGATTTCTCCCAAACCGCTGAGTCGAATCTTTAATGTAACCAGTCTACGGAAAGGCAATCATCAATTCCTTTCCAATGGCACAGGTCTCACCCTTTAATTCGACCTGAGTCAAAAGTTATGCCCTGTACAAGATTGACAGGGGCAAAATGGTCACAAACAAAATCGGTAAAAATTATGGACATGTCTCACATCCCATAAACAACATATTGAAAGATGAGAATGATCCAACCCTCAGGGAATAAAATAAAAAATATTTTACGATCTCCCGACACGTAAAATGCGGGCTTTTACACATATTGACGCCTAAGTGATATTTCCAATACCTGATACTGAGACCTGATTAACCACAACCTGAGTTGAACCTTGTACGAGATTGGGGGTGATTTCTTGGAGCCTAGCCGATCCGGTAGATGTCTGCGGATTGGTGTCGACATGATGTTATTCTTTAGGAATTGCCCCAAGTTCTGAGCTAATCCCTGCGGAAAACTAGCACTTGTTTCGATCGTGTTACCTTGGCCCGACTACCTCGTAAATCCTTCGAGTCGAGCAAGAAGAGTGTTCATAGTGGCTTCCTGTCGACAGAAATTCTCTTCCTGTTGTTCCAAGCGAGAAGCAAGATCCTTTGTTAAATCTTTGACGACCATGTCGATGTCGTCGCGAGTAACGTAGTTTGTGGGTGTCCAGTTAAAGAAATTTTCTAACTTTCCTCCGTAAGTGCTCCTTCTGAGCGAGCTAACTGTTTCCTTTTAACCTTGGTGGAATCCGAGTGAATTCCAAGCAAAGCCGAGATATAAACCAATAGCAAAAGTCGAAGTTGTGCGCCCCCACCAGGCGTGCCAAAATCTTAAATGGGAAATTGGTTATTTGCACACACCAACGCCCAAGGTTATGTTTTGTTGTAAATTTATAATCCGAATATCTTTAATGCGATAAATGTAAAGGGAACGCACAATGTTTGTAGTGGTTCGACACAAACGCCTACATCCACTTCATAATAGTCATTCATCATATATTTGTCGATTACAAGATTTGTACAAGTTCAGACAATTTATGTGTTCAAAATTGTATGATAAAACAACATATAGCTTGTTAATTCTAAACTTTGACCGAAATTCCATTCTTCTTTTTCGTTGAGTCAAAGTGTGAGTCAATGTCCAAGAAATAGCTTCAATGTCCAAAAGTGTCAAAATATGTTTAAAAGCATGCCAAACGTCCAATTGAATGTCCAAAAGTTGTAGACAAAAGTTTATGTAGTGTCTATTTAACGAACCAGGAATTTTGATGTTCAAAATAAAATTTTAATTAAGATTTAGTGTTAAAAATATATTAGGATATTTAGATTTTGACGTTGTATTTGGACTTTTATCGCAAGTTTAATCAAATAAGAATGTCGTGTTAAAACGAACGTTGTTAACGACATTAATTAATTTGGACTTCTTTGAATACTGAAATTTGACTTTGGAAACAACTTCGCCGTTAAAGTATAAATTTTGTAATTTGATTTGAGAAGGAAATCTATTAAATGCGATATGATTTAATCTAATCATAATTTTTTTTGAAACCAAATTGTTAAAAATAAATTCATTTCAAAATATCATTAAACGATAAAGAAATCGGTTCGCGCTATAAAGTACTGTTTAGTCAAATTATTCGTTTGATAAATTTTGTAAGATATTTCATGTACAAAAATTCAACCGTTGACGAATTTTAAGCATTGGTTGTATATTTCGTTCATACACATCTTTGTTCAGCCTAATCTTATGTCCAGACCAAACTGTTTGCCTTGTTCAGACCCATGTTTCAAATCCAAACCATATCTGATAAATATTTGCCTGAAATTTGGGCGGTGGAAGCTGTTTACCACTTGTCCTCACCGTCCTGTTTTACGTTACATGTGTTGTCTTCCTTCTTTTGTTGTCCCCTGTGTTGAGTTATTTAAACAACGTACCCCTTATTCTATTAATTCACTACAGAAATATTTCCTCTCCACCTTTCTAACAGTCGTAGCTTACCATTGTCCGCAAATCACTCCATCTTTCCCTAAAAATATTCACATCCTCGATCAAAAATCAAAACTGTTCCCCCAAAACTGAACCTATGGCCGCCGTTGATGATGAAGTCGCACCTCCGTCGCATATTTTGCCTCGTCTCCGCTGCCAACTTCAGTCCTCCACCGCTGCTTCGAACTAGCGCCTTCCAGCAAGAACCCCTGCTACCCGCCAAGCTTTCCACTTCGCCTGACCATCGCTCCGACTCTTTCCCCTAATCACAGTCACCCGAGCTGTTTGAGCCACATACGCCATCACCTGAATGCCTTCGCTGACCTCTAGTTTTTCCCAAAAGTAGACGAAGGCTGTTCCTGCATCCTGCTAGAACCCGTAGTGAACGCCAGTCACTATTCTCCATCGCTGGCTTCGGCCTCTGTCGACTGGTGCACCCTTCCTCCGTCTTTCCGGCGTAGCACCCATTTCCAGTGAGCAAAACTGAGTTGCCAAGCCCAACCCATGCGTTGCCATCGTCGACAGGATGTAAGTTTTCTTATGATTAAACTGTTTTCAAGTTTGCGATTTCGGATTTACTAAGTATGCTGTTTAGCCTGTTGATTGGATACCTTGTCTTGCATGTTTCGTTTCCTGTTTGCTCGGTGTAATCCTTCTCGAACACTGACCTTATCATCATATTTGGACTGTGGCTTAATTTAATGTGCCTAGAATTGACTGTATAGTCATTATTTGTTTAAGCTAGAAATTCATAATATATGTATATACGCTGCTCATGTTTGATCGTTCATCCCTTGTGATATTCACCTTTGGCTTATTAGTTATATTTAACCCAATCTGAACCGTGTGGGAATTTAGGGTATCATGACAGTATAATGCGCCTCAGACTCATCATTCTACTTTCTGATTTCGTAAACTTCATGACAATAGTTTCTGCCACTTTGTATCCTTAAGAATTCACCCAGATGTGCATTGCCTGTGTCATTACTTTGCGTTAAGTACCCTGTCCACTTCCCATTACCATGCCTCACTGAGTATGTTCATTCTTGGTACTTACTGTCACTTGTTCCAACGTATCTAGGATCCATTTGTCTTGTGTAAACCTGCAACTCTATCCATTGGTTAAATAAGGGTTATCATTTTGGGAATAGTGTGTACATAATTAAAAGGATAGGATGCTTCAGATGTATGAGTTTTGGGCAAAAAGGCCCTTGCGCGGTCTGATGTATTTTCCTGTATAATGCATTTCATCTGCATCTAATTCTATCATTTAACATACACATGCTCTTTGTCTTGCGTAATTCTCTTGCCTTGCCAATTCCTATTTATAATTGCTGTAGCACTATAATGAGTACACCCTTATTTTTCTTGAATATGACCCATCCTACTATTTTACTTTCCTTTGTTTATGGGACGCATACAGTCTATATATATACTGCCGTATATTTTGATCTTGACATATTATTTCGAACCCAAACTATACAACGCGTCGACTGTTATACTGAACTCTAGGATGACTTTCCAAAAATGTATACTTTCCAAAAGTGTGTTAACTTGAAATAAGTTTAATCCTGACTCAGGTGTTTTGTGTATTTTGCATGGAACACTCGGGTCAGGCACTAAGTGTTCCAGGTTTAGATATTTCAGCTCGCAATGAACTAGAGAGGACGTGGAGACGTGAAGACGCTCGCATGCGCTAAGCTCGGAAAAACAGTAACTTGCTTGAAAAGAAATTTTATTCATTTAAGACTTTATGTAAAAATTTATATTTATCTTCCGCTATAAATTTTTGTACAACTCTGATATATATATATGTATGTATGTATGTATATATAGAGAAATTTTTATTCCGCTGCAATTATTGTACTCTATGATTCGGTGTTAATTCTGTTTAAACCGTGTAAGCCAATAACAATTTGTCACTTTTAACGTTTCAAATTGATTTAAATACCAATTTTGAATGGGAAAAATGCCTGGTCATTACATCTGGTATCAGAGCTTCGGTTCATACAAAGCTTGGCTTAGTTGGTTTAAAAACTCATTAGAGATAAGGTAGAAATACCTTAGAATGAGCAGAATTGATACTTGAATTAGCGGAATTCGAAGGAAAGAATTTTTGAAAAGGATTTTCGAAAATAAAATATTTTAAAAGAAATATTTTCAAAATGAAAGCTAGTTGCGGTAAAAATTTCTCGAAGTCGATCGTCGAGTGTTCGGTATATCAACAAAAAGAAAAGTGTATAAATGAATCGTTTTTCCAAACATTTTGAAATCTTCCAAATTATATTAAAGGATTTTGTGGAAGAGGAAAAAGGAGGGAAAAAAATAAAGAGATTTCGAGGATTATCATATGAAAAGGATTTTTCCAAAGAGAAATCAAGACATGTACTAAGTACGGGTTTTCGAAAAAGTACAATAAAATTGGTAAAGTTGAAGCTTGACGAAGATGAACTTAACGATACTCGATCGAGGAGCGATTGTTGAAACAAGTATTTTGAAATCTCTAATACATTATTTTGAAGAGAAGAGGAAGAAAAGAAAGGAGAATTCAAGACTAAAATGAAAATTTCGTAATGAAGGTTTCTGAAACCTATATGTGAATAAGACGGCAAATAGTTCGAGAACTGTACCAAAGAAAATCAATACAAGTACTGAGTGAGAATTTTGAAAAGTACTTGATAAGTTGGAAATATGGCAATTTATGAGTTGAAATGAAACTGAACTGGACTCGGATTGGATCAAAATTAGCATATTCGTTGTTATGTAAAGCTCTTTTGTATTCGATTTAATTATTTGTGTTTTAACTTTCTATTTAACCTGTTTTATCAAGCTTATATTTTTATTATTTTTATATTAAACATATTTCGATTTACTTATTTTGTACCAACAACATCCATTTTATTCGAATTAATTTTTCTACTGTTTCATTTGGACTATTTTGCCCAATTTATCTTTTATTTAAACTATTTTTGAACTATAATTCAAAAGCTTTCTATCTTATTTAATTTATTCAAATCTATTTCTTTGTAAACTATTGTATTTTGTTCAAATTAATTTGACTGTTTTATTAGGTTTTATTTGCGAAGTTCTATTTTATTTTACTCGACTTGTTTATTCCAATTTACGATACTTTAACTTTACTGTTTTACCTACATTATCTTTTACTTAACTATTCTATTTGGTTTACAATATGTGAGGTTTTATCTATCTTTTGCTTGAAACTATTTAACCGAACTTATTTTGAAAATATATAAATTTCGATCTAAGAAATTTTGGGGTATAAATTGAGTACGAAGGCTCGATCATCTAACGAAATGTGTGAGATGTAAATCCGAATCAAATATGTTGTTTTGATGACAAAGTTGACTTGAAACCATGGATTTGGATTTGAAATGATAATTGACACCGAATCGATATAGGAACCAGAAATGATTTTTGGAACTGAATGAAATTTTCCAAGATATTGATTTGAAGTTTTCGGAACTTATATGAAATATAAGGAAGAGATTAGTTTAGAAACTATTGTTCGAAGGTAATTGATTGAAAGAAAATTTTATACAAAGGAAGGTATACAAGAATGATATATTTGAAAACATGGTTTAGAAATCTCATAGACACTTATGTAAGTGCGATAGATCGAAACGTGAAATGAAGTACTATGTATGTAGTATCCTATGTTTTCAAATTAAGATACGGGAAGTACCTTCTTGCGAATAATGAATCTATTTAGGTATTTCATGTGATGATTGGGTTGTCCGGACGTAAAATTTGTATGTTCCCTTCGACTGCATAACGAAATTCGCAGGGCTGGGAGCTCCTACGGCGATAGATGTTTCCTGGGGGATCCAGGCGAAACCAATGTGTCTGCTGTGATTTATGGTCAATTTGTGATGGCGTAATCCGCAGAGCTGGGAGTGCCTACGGGTACGGATGTTTCCTGGGGAATCCAGGCGCAACCATTGTGTATCTACGGTCCAACTTGGGATATAGGGCGTAAGTTGGCAGTGATTGCCTAACCTAGTTGAGTTCTTTGGGTATCTCAAGTTTTGTTTTTTTTAGATGCCTTCTGTTGATTTGCTCATGACGAAATTTGCAGGGAAGTGACTTCCTAAGGGTGCGGATGTTTCTTGGGGGACCGAGGCATAACCATTGTGTATCTGCGATTTGTGAGTAGTTTCGACAATTGGCATCGGTTGGAACTTCCAATATCTATTTTTAAGAATTTTAAGTATTTTCACTGGAAGTTGAAACAAGTATATATTTAGTAATTAGGGATTTTTAGACATGCGTCGGTACCACGTATGGCTAAATTTCTTTAAAAACAGAGGTAGACTAGTTAGACTTCGAGTTACCAAGTATTTCCAAACTCTAAATAACAAATCAACAACTCGAAATTAGAACTTGTACAACCTCAACTTAATGAATTAAGAAAGGTGATTTTAATGATTCCCAAGCCCAAAACTTTGAAATTATATACAAATCTTTCCGCTTTACTATGAATGATTTTGAAAATCAAAGTTTTGAAATTAATCAAGTTGTATATAAATTTTGTAACCTAACCAAGGATAATATTATACGTAAACCTGTCGTTGAGTGTTAAATAAATTAGAATAAATGATCGACTTGAATATATGTTAAACTTGAATAAAAAAATCAAAGTTCACTTTAGAAATTAGAAGATGATTTCGATAATACTAACATAAGTTAAGAAATCGTATAGAAGGTAATTTGAATTATAACAAAGGTTCAAGTGGGGAAGAAGGCTGATTTTCGCCACTTGAAATAGCATGAATGAACCGAATAAGAATTTTTGAATATATAATCAGTTATAGTGCATTTAAAATAAATCTTGGATTAATATTGTATTCGAGTATTGCATCACTGAATTATCGATATTTGTATTTGTGACTTTCCTATCTTGGCCTAGACGAATTTGAACCGTTGTTCTTGAGTAACGTCAATCATACCTTTATATCTTATGAACATGGTCAAGTGTTTTAATTCGAACCATTATACCTTTGGATACTCATTGAACTTCTATTTTGACTTAAGTACCTGAAATGTTAACTTGGTCCATAATGGTTCACCCGTGTGTCATTGTCGAATGTAACCAAGATTGAATTCAAAATTAATAACTTTGTTTGGTCCAAGATATAATGATAATGGAACCTCAATAAATGAGCTTTTTATAGTAATTGAAAATGTTTGAAATATAAGATCCAACTTATGCAAGGAAATTGGATTTTTGAAATGTTAATTTAGAGAATTTGATTCCGAAAAATTTGAAATCAATGTTTGAAATTAATATTTGGAACAATTCTAGTTGAAACATGAACGTATTAAATCAGAGTGCGCAGCGGAAGCGTGATGATAATTTGAACAGAAATGCTTCAAAAGGTTTTTCAACTAGAAGAATAATGTAACCTTCTCAAACACGATTTGATCTTTTAAAGAAGAAAGGTTCCATATTGTTTTGAAAGGAAAGAATTTGTGTGATAACCCCAAACTTCCGTAGACCGAAAGTAAGGATAATCATTTGGAATACAACATATTTATAACAACAACAGATCTCAGACAATATCATAACACATAATTATAGCAACGGAAAGATATAAGTCATAAACATCACATCAACAGAACCACAGAGTACGCAGTTTACAGGATACAACTTAGCAAAATAAAAGTCTGAATCAAAAGAAATAAGTTTCAAAGGAAATAGGTCTAAACTCCATGACGTACATCAAAATACAAGATAGAATAAAGTCTCTAAAGCAAAAGATAAAGATAAAAGAGGGTCTTCGCCTTCTCCTTCCAAGCAGTCTTCAATCCAGAAATGCCTACTTAAGAACCTGTCACTGGCTGCCCATGTAAAAAAAAAGGGCACCCGAGTTTGCAAAGTGAAACAAACATCGAGTCAGTCATGGGACTGGTATGATAAATTCACCCTATACTAACTATCAATATGGCGAATCACAAGACACGCCACTAACGCGGAACGGGCTTACTCCATTGGATTGCCAGTGCATAATTGAATAAAGTTTATACAAAAATAACGAAATGACGTTTGAAAAATGAAATCATCATAAGACTCAAGTTCCATCACACAATGCAACACACACATGAGGATAGAGTTTTCCCTTATGATGATCAAACATGCTTAATACGCAAAAAATAATATTTTAATATTATTGTTAGTGTCTAAGCAGTATTAAAATACTTCAATATAAATGTAGCAATCCTAGACGGCATAGGTACCATATACTATGTCGCCATATATAAGTTTACAATCAAGACCGTAATGTCGTATTGGAAATTGGTTTTCTGCCATGAAATCGAGGCTAGGGATTGTCCTCTTCCGATTCGAGACACTCTAGCAAATGCCTCAGGATCACACCTATGGGCAACCCTTGGAGCGGTAGGACCGGTCCCCACCCAACGGTAGTGGATTAGTTATGCCTGAACACACGTTTCCCGGTCCCTTTGGACCTATAGTATGACCACTTCCGACCTATAAAACCTGAGGTACCTCAATCCAACATCTACATAAGTAAAATGCCAGCCAGTTTAAGCACTGACACTACCCCTAGCTAGAAAGAAACGTGTGCACTCCCTACGGTCCATATCCCGTTTTTGACTCATACCGGGGTGTGAGGCTCGCGAAGACACGCTATACACAAAGCTATGCCTAAACAGACTATGCTTTGATCATCAACCACAAGGCCTGCTTTTCAACAAAAGCCTTGATCATTGCATCTTGGCGTGCCACATTGACAATTCACGCCATGCGGTCGATAACTATTATTATATACTAGGGTGTTAAGCAGAGAATAAATTCTCCACCACCAAACAGACATATATTAATACAAATCGATTTAGATTACATGGGATGAATTCCAACGTCAGACACGCATCCATTTACAAGTCCGTTCTGGGTCTGAACGAAACCAGAGACACCAAAGAGGTGCTCGCTTATCCGCACGACTAACACACACGTCCGGACAACTACTGCTTCAACCCCGTCCTGGGAGCAAATCAGTCTAAGGCATCAGTAGTCGCAGTCAATTCGATGTGAAGATCGCCGGTCTTCAACCACCATCTTCTATACCTTTTATTTAATCGTCGTGTAATTATTTGAAATGAGTTAAACTCGGTCTTTTCAAATAATTATCGCAAAATTATAATTTAAATCATTTCATATCGTTAATATTTATTTATAACGATTTATTGCTATTTTTATTTATTTAAACTAGCTCAATTATAATTAAACGACGCTTCAGGTCGATGGGCGGCCCTAGCGCTATTTTTACCAAAATTTGATTTACACATATCTTACAATCTAACCGTTGGATTTTGATGAAATTTATATCGTTGGAAAACCCTTCCCAAAGCGGTCCTAACGATTCCAGTTTTGGGAAAATCCAACGGTCAGATCTTTCAGTATAATCGTTTAAAGTTACGATTGCCGATACACGAACTACCGCGTGCATCTCGTTAAATTTTATATTTATATTCATATATATAAACATTTATAGATATAAATCGTTTAGCGATTTCAACTGTTATAATTTATCCTTTTTATCGCACCTAAAGTGACGATAAAATTAACATTTCTAATTTCTACTCTTTTATCGCATCTTGTCATGATGATAAAAATGTGTTTCATAAATTCATATTTTTATTTGCAACTGTTTTGCAAATAAAAATCCACTTATTTAACATGGTGCTTTTATTTTATCCTACATGTGCATAAATGTGATTTTTTTTCTTATTTATTTACGCTACAATGTAAATAAATGGTTTCATATCCTTATAAGTGCTTTCACAATAAATATGTTCTTTTTATTTACATAAGAAATTGTAAATAAAATGTCATCGTAAAACTTGCTCTTTCTATTTACATAAGAAAATGTAAATAAAGTAAATTATTTTTATTCCTTTTTAGTTTTTCTTGTTTATTTACTCCAAATGTAAATAAATGTCCTTTTTGTCTAATTCATTTTTAATACATAAAAATGTACTTTTCTTCTAATTCATTTTTATAACATAAAAATGTACTTTTTCTCTAATTCATTTTTATAACATAAATTGTACTTTTTCTCTAATTCATTTTTATAACATAAAAATGTACGTTTTCTCTTTCTTTTTCTTTACATTGGAAAAATGTAAATTTTCTAATATTACATTAAAGATATGTCTTTAAATGTAGATCATATTTCTAAATAAAATATGATTCTTTTACTACTCTTCTTATTTCATGTTATATTTGTGTTGTGAACACAACAACAAGAAGAAGAAAAAATGGACTTGAACTTATTTGTCTATGTAATATTTGCATTGTAAAATGCAAATAAAAAGGTGAACTTTTATTTCTAAGTTTTATTCACATTAGAGAACTCAAATAAACAGTTAATTTATTTTTCTATGTAATATTTGCATTGTAAAATGCAAATAAAAAAAAGTGAACTTTTTGTTCTAAGTTTTTGGTGTCAACGTATATGTTAAATACGATATCACAATCTAAATTTTTGGTGTCAACCACAAGTAATCTAGTGCCTAAGTTTTCATGTCAACATAACGATGGCAACTATAATTCGGTGTTAGGTTTCATGTCAACACACCATCAACAACATATGATTTGGTGTATAATTCTCATGAATCAAAACAAAGGTCTCATCTTTATTTTATTTTGTAAATCAAAATAAAATATCTCATCTTTATTTATCTTTTAATTAAAATTTAAAAGATTTAAACTTTCCTTATTTTATAAATCATAAACAAAATAAAGATTCAACCTTTCTGTTTATTTTGCAAATCAAAATAAAAATTCAAACTTTCATTTATTTTGTGAATCAATAGTAAAGATTTACCTTTCTCTTATTTTGTTAATCCAAATAAAAATTCAACTTTTCATTTTATGTTGTGAATCAAAAATAAAGATTTGAACTTTCTTTATTTTACAAACCATAAAACAAAATAAAGATTCAACTTTAATTTTGTTAACCAAAATAAAGATTTACTTTTCTTTTTATTTAATAAATCAAAATATAAATCCAACTTTTCATTTTATTTCAAAATATTCTAACGTCCTTTTATTTTGTAAAACAAAATAAAAATTCAAACTTTATTCAGTAAATCAGAATAAAAAATCAAATTTTCAATTCTAGAAAGAAATAAAAATAAAATAATAAAGATGAGAACTTTGTAGAGATTACATCAGAATTTATAGATCTAAACTAACATGGCTATATCATGACATCACAACACGTCTTAACCACCATACAACAATCACAACATCGCAGATCAGAAATAATAACATACAGATCGTGATTTCATAATTATGATTAATTTAATAAATCAGAATTCTCACAGTTATAGATCCGCCTTGGCTTTTTGCCAAAAATTAGACTCGTTCAGAATTGTCCCAAATTAGTATGGAAAAATAGCTTTCTGCGTCACGAGTCCAACGCTTCAGTAATCGTCAAATTCTGATTCAGAACGAATGAGATACGATTAAATTAAGTTGGATAATAATTTAGTTTTAAATTAGTTAATTAATTAAAGGAGAACCACCTTTCTTCTTCTCAGATACAAGGCCGCCGTCCATTGTATTTGGTTCGTTCCTAGGGTTCATTTTTCTGATCGACACAGGGGGCTTGGAGGTGATCCGACAGGGCGTGCTGGGGGGAAACGGCCGGCGCTTCGATGGGGGGTGGTGGCGGCGAGCTCGGTGCACCCTGGTGGGCCCGACGGCGGTGCAAAGCCGTGGGTTTTGGGGGGTTGGTGCTCGGTCTGTGCGCCAAATCAGGGTATGATACCCGTATGGATTGAAAGAGGAAGAAAATCTCTTCGAAGTGGTGTATGGGTTGGGTTCTAACTCGTGGAGACAGAAGAGAAATTAGAGGAGGAAGTTTCAAGCTCCCAGCGCCATTGAACGAAGGGGTGGCGGCGGCTACAGAGATGAATAGTGGCTAGGGTTCCTAATTCTCTATTATTTATATAATTTAAATGGTAATTTTGCAATTAAATCTATATGTTTTAAACCGGTCCAATTCCAGTCCAGCAGAAAGTGACCTTAGTCAATAGCCCATGTTCCGGATCCAACGGACCAGGTCCCGTCAGCCCAAACGGCTGTCTGTGGCCTGAATTATTTAAATTAATAATTAAATCCTTTATAAATCTAATTCGGTCGTATAAATAAATTCACCGAGGCCACATATGGACTCAGAAAAATTCAGAAAAAATATATTTGGCTTCGTTATGACGATACGGTCCTAACAAAATTAATTTCATTGAATTCTGAGACTGTTTGAAAAATGGCTATTTTTCAGTCGATAAATTTGACTGAATTGAACAAAATACAGTTTCCTTCGCCACGCTCACATATTAATTCGAAAAATTCTAAAAATTGAAACCTAGCAATAATTTGACATTCTGGTTCCAACAAAAGTGGTTTCGTTGAAAACAGAGATCGTTTGAAAATTGACTATTTTCACTGGCTTTAATATTTTTTAAAAATGAAAATTTTATTTTCTGGCACATTTTTCCACCAAATTATTTAAAATAAAAATTTTAAATTGGTTCGTATTTTCCGGGTCGTTACAATCTGTAACGACCCGTATTTTCTGCCTATTTATTTAGGATATTTTAAAAAATATTGGTTTGAATTTAAATAATCGAATTTAATGATTTTATTTTGAAAATATTATTTGAATAAATAATAAAATAATGATTTAATTTCAAAATGTTGGAAATTGTTGAAATTGCTGAATAGGGTGAATTGGCAGAATATAGAGAGGTTGTATCGTCTATATTGAAGTTATATCGACGATTCCGATTAGTTAACGACGATTAAAAATATATAGTTATAATTTAATTAAATAATGAGCTGCAGCAGCGCGGTAGTTCGCGATTTGGCGTTTTGAACTTCAATTGGTCGTACTGGGTTCAAAATAAGTCGGATTTTCTTGAAACAAGAAACGTCGGGACCGGTTTGACGATATCTTTCCAACGGCAGAGAAAAATCCAGTTTTCATCGTGTAGATTTTGTTTTATGTCCAAATCAAATTCTCAGAAAAACAGCGCCAGAAATTCCTTTATATATATAGCGCTGCGTTTATATAAAATAACGGTTTTTAAATATTTTGAGTATCAATTTGGCTTCGAATTCAACCCAGGATGTTTTTCCTTGGTAATACATCAAATTCTGGTCATGTGTGGCCAACTGCAATATTTTGATATTATTATATTGAAGTATTTTAAAATTGGTTTATTTTAATTCAAATTGGCCAATTCAAAAGGAACATTTTTCAAACGACCTCCATTTTCGACGAAATAAATTTTGTTGGGACCGTAACAGTAAATTATTGCTAGATTTTCAAACGACACGCCAATCGGGGTTATTCTGTGAGCGTGGCAAAATAAAATGCAAAATAAATCGGTCAATTTGGACGTGTACGAACGCTATTTGAGCAAACGGACTCAGAATTCGATGAAACAAGTTTCGTTAGGACCGTATCGTCAAAATATACTATGCCATCCAGTCGCGTCTCGAACGGGGTTTGTATGTGAGCGCAGGAGCGAATAAACGGTATTCAAAATTGCGATAGACACGAAATAAATATCGTTAGTCATTATCACACATCAAGTCAACATAAAATATATTATTTTCAACTATATATAGGCCCAAAGAACTCAGCCATTTCAGCCATTCCACAAATTCTTCAGCAAATTTGCAAATAAGTCCTTGAATGCAAAACAATTTATATCTTTCGATCTAGAAGGAATTTGTGGTAGCAACCTGAAGCAATGTTGTAGATCCAGTCGAGATCTAGCTCCACACAAAAATTCAGCCCCAAAGGTCGCCATAGTTCGCCGGAATCGAGGTAAAACCGAAGAAAACTGATTTCGTTTTTCTTCAAAATTGATGAGATTTTGTTGATTTGATGGAACGGGGCCTTGGGTTCTGAAGAGGAGAGTCAGGCGGAGATTTCGGTGGTGGTGGCGTGACCTCTGGTGGTCGAGGTTGTCGGAAATTGGTAGATGAACGGAGGTGTGTTGATTTCGAAAGCAACAGTCGAAGTTGAGCTGATTCCGGCGCCATCGGTCATCGTGGGTGTCGATGGTCGGATGTCAGAGGAAGAGGGGTGTGAGGTCTGTCGATTGGTGGTGGTGGCGGCACCTGGAAGTGACAGCGGCGGCGTAATTTCGGAGATGGACGAAAATTGGGGGAGTTCGAAATTAGGGTAGTCGGAGGGGAACTGCGGGTCGCCGGTTCTGGCAAAGGATCACGGCGGAGTGGGGGTTCCAGTGGGAGGCTTGGTGGCGATTCCGGTGGTTGTATGTGGCGGCGGGGATCGTGAAAAGGACCGGAGCTTTTAACGAGGGAAATGGTTGAAGACGGAACGGGATTCTTAGTGGGAAGAAGGTGAAGACGCGTGACGCAGAGAAGTGAAAACGTGGGGGAGTGCTGACGTGGCATTTCAATTAAGGTAATTAAGTTAATTAATTAATTAATTAATTTATTAATAATCGTAAAATTTTTACAAACTTTAAATAAGCGTATCTTCTTCATACGTGGATGGATTTTAACGAAACTGGATCCGTTGGGATCGCAGGGACGAGACCTATCCGATGGCACTGACTAGGAGTCAATCTGATGCTGTTGAAAATTCAGCTAATTTTGGACGGTCGTCCCAAATTAAATGCAACAAACGCGTCAACCGTCAACCAGAACACAATCTGGTAGTTAATTCTCACACCTTCTGGAATCCTATGATGTGGTACATTCACAGTAAAATATATTTTACAGTTAACAGTTTAAATTGACTGATTGGATGCGATGGATGCAAATTGGTTGTTATTGTGTGATTGGTTGCAGTTATTTATATGCCATCAATTATTTAATTCGTATATTTTTATCCAACTGACATCTGTGTGCAGAGAAGGACAGGTTGGAGGGATCCAACTGGGTTCCTCAAATAAACTGTATTTTTGGTTGTTATGCCTATATATGGACTGTTTGCTCTGATTGACACCAAAATCAGTTTAAATGTTGATGGTTGAATATGTATTCGCCGGTGTTGTGTTTAAAATCAACCGATAGTGTTGCTTTGGTAATTGACAGTGAATGGACTAAAAAGTACCGTTTTAACCGTCGTTCGACTGTCAGGTGAATTGACGTATTTTAAAAGTTATAAATTTATTTATAAATGAATTAAAGTTATCCAAATGTTTTAAATGAGTATTTAAATTAGAAAATTATAAATAAATATTTTTAATCGAGTTAAAGGAAATTATTCAGATGTTTTAAACCAGTTGTAAAAGCAGAAACCAAGAATTTACCGATAGGTTGGTAAGATAGAATAATTGTTTTAGAACAATTGAATAGTGATTTAAATTAATTGGGTTATTTAAACTAATTAAAAGGGGAAATGACAAGAGTAACTCAGTCAACTGTTAACGGACATGTACGGTTGGCAGAATCAACCATTGTTAGTTAAAATTGATTAATTGGATAATTTTTGATTAACCGTAAATTAATGGAATTATTCAATGGTATGGTGTTAAATACTAGTTAATCCCTTATTAACTTTGATTAAAGAAAAGGATCGAATTTATTAAAGTAAATGAAGGTAAATTATTACTTATTTAGTTTTCAAAAATGATAGTGATTCTATTTTGGGTAAATAGCATCGTTAACTACGTCGGTGTAGTAAATATTGAAGTTAATTATTTTGTTAATAATTAAAGAGATGATTTTAGTTGGAGTTCAATTAAGAAGAAATAGATGATGATGAATTTGATTGAAGCCGAATAAAGGTGTTATAAAGGGATATTTAACCCAGGTTTCAAATAAGATTGGTGAGTGGATAATTGTAAATAACAATCCCAATTAGAAGTGTTTTGACTTAAAGTAAGGGTAAGTGGGTTTTAGTTGTAAAATCCAAAGTGAAAGTTTTGGTTTACAAATGCTCAAATAAATAGAATCAAAATTTGTTTGACGAAGGATTTATATTATAAATCAATGTCATAAACAGATAATGTTGAAATTAAAAGTTATGGTTTAATGAATATTTATTCAATTAAAGAAGTTAAGTAAAGAGATGGTTAAACGAGGATTTAAATATAAGGGATGGTTTAAAACCCAGATTTGAAACCAAAAAGGGAAATGAGAAATTGATATTAGTGGTTAAACGAATATTTTTCTAAGGTAAGAAGGTTGTCGATCAAGGTCTGAAAGGTAACTAAAATACCCCAACTTGGTTGGCCTCACTATTACCAAGGAACGGTATTAGTTTGGTGTGAGTGAAGATGATGAATTAGTTTTATCTTATACAAGAAATATCGAACTCTAATGCAAGGATTTGGGAAATTAAGTAATATTGCAATATTGGTTTAAAAAGGAATAAGAATATTGATTTCAAATTTATATCGAACATTTGTTATTTAATTAGAGTTGATCGAATATAGTAGAGTTAATCAAACATAGTTATCCAGGAAAGGTTTCCATTGCGTACGACTGCTAGGTAATTCGCAGGGCTGCATATAGCCTACGGCGGTCGGATGTTTCCTGAGGGAATCAGGCGTAACCATTGTGATTGCTGCAATTTAGAGTTGAGCGAATGGAGTTAAGTTGTGTATTAATTATTCGATAGTAGTAATCAAGTCAAGTAATCGAGTTAAATAAGTCGAGTTAGTCAAGTTGAGTTAATCAATCAAAGTAAACCAATTAGAGTTAATCAGAGTAAACTTGGTATATACATATATTTTAAAGAGGTCAAGTTGTGTCAAGTGCTGAATCAGCAAACTGATGTTATTCACACATTTGTTATTCGATAGTTAAATCACCGACTATCGAAGTGGACCAATACGCTTGTTGTTACGGAAAGACCGGGATCGAATTTTATTCGAAAACCATTCCGACCAACAAATACGTGAAGAGATCAGAAGATGATCGAGATGGAGCATCGAAGACCGTAGATTTTCATAAACGGAGGAATCACTAATCATCTCTGATGTTGCAACCAGAGATAAAAATGGGATTCTGTCGTGGTTGGAATCTATGGGTTGCAAGGACTTCTCGCTACTGATCCTTGGGGTGATTCCTATATGAGATGCAGTAGGAGAGTACCTTCGGTTCATCCTGTTCCTGGATGATTTGTATGGACGGATGTCTGACAGAGTATTTCCAAAAGAAATTACATGCGTTGATTTCTCCAAATGTACCATAGTTGATGGCGGAGAAATGGTTATTCTCTAGCCAGATAACTAGAGTATTTTTGTGGACGTCAATCAAGTGTGATCTGGCGGATCTGATGATGTGGCATCCAAAGTATATGATGACCTGATGAGTTCTAGCCTCAAGCCTCATCAACCGGGAAATGACAAAAATCGGGCAGGCAGCATGGCTATGTGGGTCGCTCCCATTAGGGTGTATGATCACCTATCTAGAGAAATTCCATTTGCTTCTTTAATCTATATTCGATGCTGTCCCTTTCCGGGCAGACGGTTGCTGATCCCAACCGTCGGTGATATACATTCGATACACTCAAGCGAAAGGAGTGGTCGGTCATGTGAGGGCCGGGTTGCAAGACGTTCTTGTTGAACCCAGTGTATTCGCCTCTAGAGATACACGTGCGGAAGGTGGTCCCATAACTTGTCAAGTTGGAATCCAATATCCAATAAGCGCCCGCGGTTTTGGTTTGTATAATATATATGGGGAGCGTGAGAAGCAAGCGTTCCTCTGGATTGATATTTATTTGTATTTAGACATTATGATAATATCATAGCAAGTTATGATTTCAAAACCGTTTTGGGTTATAGTAAGGTAAAAACCGTCCGTGTTTATGTGTGGACTGGTCTTACTATTATCCTTTGATTTAAAAAGGGTTTCCCAAAGTTAAACAAGTGTGTGTTCTGTGAATTTATCACTGAAAGTATTCCAGACTGGCCCGGTGTATTTTGTTTTAAATCAAATGTACTCGGGTCAGACCTAGTTTGTTCCAGGTTAGGTTTCGCTTGGAGTTCAGGAGCTAGAAGCAGGTGGCTTCACCGCTAGTAATATCAAGTTATTTTCCGTTGTGACTGATACATGTTGTACTCTGATGATTGGTATGTATATACAGTTCTTTGGTATAAAGAGATTTTATATTATATTTTATTCGTTCCGCTGTGAGATTCTGATGTGTTCTTCTTCTTTCTTCTATTCTAACATTCTTTCTTTTCTCACCCTCTAATTTCTTTCTATTGACAATCCAGTGTTTTCGATGCTTGAATGGTCGACATGGTAATTTGATGTCGATTAACGGGGTCGAAAAACCGCTGGGTCGTTACAGTGGTATCAGAGCTATTGGTTTAGAGATAACCTTGGCTCTGTGGCATGACTCAATAGAGATGGGGTTAGTAATACCGTAGATTGAGTTCGTGTGTATATATGAGAGAGCGTATTTGTATTTTGATAAAAAAATTATTTTTGAAATTATTTTTGCCCAATATATTTTATAAATAATGAAAGTAATGATTTTTCAAATTATTATAATATGGGCAAATTATTTGGATTTGTTAATGTGATTGTGTGATATGTTTGGATGGTGTGCTTGATTTCATGAATATAAACCTGAACATGGATCGACTTGGTTAAAACTAGTCTGAAATAAATAAATAAGTTGAATAAATCAATTCAGATAAAATAAATTCGAATGGATAATTAAAGAAATAAATGAAGTGATTATAAATAATTATAACCTCGTATGGATTGAACTGTGTGTCAAATTAGTCGATATGAATGATATGGATGTTTTTGAACATAACTGACATTGTTCTGGAGGTTAATGAAACTCATTTGAGTTGAGAACAGGTGCAGGAATGCCAATTCAGCTTTAAAACCCAACCAGAGAAAATTCTGAAGTTAATTGAATCTAGAGCTGCACAATAGTTGAGCAGGCTCAAATATAAATTTTCGCTTATTGCGCAATAACGCTCGCCAAAAGGTACGCTTACGCAAATATGAAATTTTGGTTTTTCTGACCATGAGAGTCGATGAATATTTATTTCTTAATCCTGCAATATCGCAGATAGTCCTCCGTGCAGGGGAGACTCTGCCAAAATTTTTCCAAAATTTAAGGAGTTAGAATTTTTTTTTGAAGATTTTTGGAAAATTATTTTATTTGAAATAAACTGGTTTTAAAACCAATTGGGTTAGTTTGAAAATAAATTCGAGTTTTAAAATTAATTCCTTTTAAAAAAAAAATTGACGATATTTCTTCTACCTTAGCAATTTTGAGGACGAAATTATTTTAAAGGGGAAGGAATGTAACGACCCATATTTTCTGCCTATTTATTTGGGATATTTTAATTATTTAAAATATCGGTTTGAATTTAAATAATCGATTTTAACGATTTTATTTGGAAAATATTATTTGAATAAATAATAAAATAATGATTTAATTTCAAAATGTTGGAAATTGTTGAAATTGCTGAATAGGGTGAATTGGCAGAATATAGAGAGGTTATATCGTTTATATTTGAGTTATATCGACGATTCCGATTAGTTAACGACGATTAAAAATATATATAGTTCGCGATTTGGCGTTTTGAACTTCAATTTGTCGTACCGGGTTCAAAATAAGTCGGATTTTCTTGAAACAAGAAACGTCGGGACCGGTTTGACGATATCTTTCCAACGGCAGAGAAAAATCCAGTTTTCATCGTGTAGATTTTGTTTTATGTCCAAATCAAATTCTCAAAAAAACAGCGCCAGGAATTCCTTTATATATATAGCGCTGCATTTATATAAAATAACGGTTTTTAAATATTTTGAGTATCAATTTGGCTTCGAATTCAACCTAGGATATTTTTCCTTGGTAATACATCAAATTCTGGTCATGTATGGCCAACTGCAATATTTTGATATTATTATATTGAAGTATTTTAAAATTGGTTTATTTTAATTCAAATTGGCCAGTTCAAAAGGAACATTTTTCAAACGACCTCTGTTTTCGACGAAATAAATTTTGTTGGGACCATAACAGTAAATTATTACTAGATTTTCAAACGGCACGCCGATCGGGGTTATTCTGTGAGCGTGGCAAAATAAAATGCAAAATAAATCGATCAATTTGGACGTGTACGAACGCTATTTAAGCAAACGGACTCGGAATTCGACGAAACAAGTTTCGTTAGGACCGTATCGTCAAAATATACTATGTCGTCCAGTCGTGTCTCGAACGGGGTTTGTATGTGAGCACGGGAGCGAATAAACGGTATTCGAAATTGCAATAGACACGAAATAAATATCGTTAGTCATCATCACACGTCACGTCAACATAAAATATATTATTTTCAATTATATATAGGCCCAAAGAACTCGGCCATTTCAGCCATTCCACAAATTCTTCAACAAATTTGCTAATAAGTCCTTGAATGCAAAACAATTTATATCTTCCGATCTAGAAGGAATTTGTGGTAGCAACCTGAAGCAATGTTGTGGATCCAGTCGAGATCTAGCTCCACACAAAAATCCAGCCCCAAAGGTCGTCGGAGTTCGCCGGAATCGAGGTAAAACCGAAGAAAATTGATTTCGTTTTTCTTCAAAATTGATGAGATTTGGTTGATTCGAGGGAACGGGGCCTTGGGGGTTTTGAAGAGGAGGGTCAGGCGGAGATTTCGGTGGTGGTGGCGTGACCTCTGGTGGTCGAGGTTGTCGGAAATTGGTAGATGAACAGAGGTGTATTGATTTCGAAAGCAACAATCGAAGTTGAGGTGATTCCGGCGCCATCCGTCATCGTGGGTGTCGATGGTCGGATGTTAGAGGAAGAGGGGTGTGAGTTCTGTCGATTGGTGGTGGTGGAGGCACCTAGAAGTGACGGTGGCGGCGTAATTTCGGAGATGGACCGAAATTGGGGGAGTTCGAAATTAGGGTAGTCGGAGGGGAACTGCGGGTCGCCGGTTCTGGCAAAGGATCACGGCGGAGTGGGGGTTCCAGTGGGAGGCTTGGTGGCGATTCCGGTGGTTGTATGTGGCGGCGGGGATCGTGAAAAGGACCGGAGCTTTTAACGAGGGAAATGGTTGAAGACGGAACGGGATTCTTAGTGGGAAGAAGGTGAAGACGCGTGACGCAGAGAAGTGAAAACGTGGGGGAGTGCTGACGTGGCATTTCAATTAAGGTAATTAAGTTAATTAATTAATTAATTAATTTATTAATAATCGTAAAAATTTTACAAACTTTAAATAAGCGTATCTTCTTCATACGTGGATGGATTTTAACGAAACTGGATCCGTTGGGATCGCAGGGACGAGACCTATCCGATGGCACTGACTAGGAGTCAATCTGATGCTGTTGAAAATTCAGCTAATTTTGGACGGTCGTCCCAAATTAAATGCAACAAACGCGTCAACCGTCGACCAGAACACAATCTGGTAGTTAATTCTCACACCTTCTGGAATCCTGTGATGTGGTACATTCACAGTAAAATATATTTTACAGTTAACAGTTTAAATTGACTGATTGGATGCGATGGATGCAAATTGGTTGTTATTGTGTGATTGGTTGTAGTTATTTATATGCCATCAATTATTTAATTCGTATATTTTTATCCAACTGACATCTGTGTGCAGAGAAGGACAGGTTGGAGGGATCCAACTGGGTTCCTCAAATAAACTGTATTTTTGGTTGTTATGCCTATATATGGACTGTTTGCTCTGATTGACACCAAAATCATTTTAAATGTTGATGGTTGGATATGTATTCGCCGGTGTTGTGTTTAAATCAACCGATAGTGTTGCTTTGGTAATTGACAGTGAATGGACTAAAAAGTACCGTTTTAACCGTCGTTCGACTGTCAGGTGAATTGACGTATTTTAAAAGTTATAAATTTATAACTGAATTAAAGTTATCCAATTGTTTTATATGGGTATTTAAATTAGAAAATTATAAATAAATATTTTTAATCGAGTTAAAGGAAATTATTCAGATGTTTTAAACCAGTTGTAAAAGCAGAAACCAAGAATTTACCGACAGGTTGGTAAGATAGAATAATTGTTTGAGAACAATTGAATAGTGATTTAAATTAATTGGGTTATTTAAACTAATTAAAAGGGGAAATGACAAGAGTAACTCAGTCAACTATTAACGGACATGTACGGTTGGCAGAATCAACCATTGTTAGTTAAAATTGATTAATTGGATAATTTTTGATTAACCATAAATTAAGGGAATTATTCAATGGTATGGTGTTAAATACTAGTTAATCCCTGATTAACTATGATTAAAGAAAAGGATCGAATTTATTAAAGTAAATGAAGGTAAATTATTACTTATTTAGTTTTCAAAAATGATAGTGATTCTATTTTGGGTAAATAGCATCGTTAACTACCTCGGTGTAGTAAATATTGAAGTTAATTATTTTGTTAATAATTAAAGAGATGATTTTAGTTGGAGTTCAATTAAGAAGAAATAGATGATGATGAATTTGATTGAAGCCGAATAAAGGTGTTATAAAGGGATATTTAACCCCGGTTTCAAATAAGATTGGTGAGTGGATAATTGTAAATAAAAATCCCAATTAGAAGTGTTTTGACTTAAAGTAAGGGTAAGTAGGTTTTAGTTGTAAAATCCAAAGTGAAAGTTTTGGTTTACAAATGCTCAAATAAATCGAATCAAAATTTGTTTGACGAAGGATTTATATTATAAATCAATGTCATAAACAGATAATGTTGAAATTAAAAGTTATGGTTTAATGAATATTTATTCAATTAAAGAAGTTAAGTAAAGAGATGGTTAAACGAGGATTTAAATATAAGGGATGGTTTAAAACCCAAATTTGAAACCAAAAAGGGAAATGAGAAATTGATATTAGTGGTTAAACGAATATTTTTCTGAGGTAAGAAGGTTGTCGATCAAGGTCTGAAAGGTAACTAAAATACCCCAACTTGGTTGGCCTCACTATTATCAAGGAACGGTATTAGTTTGGTGTGAGTGAAGATGATGAATTGGTTTTATCTTATACAAGAAATATCGAACTCTAATGCAAGGATTTGGGAAATTAAGTAATATTGCAATATTGGTTTAAAAAGGAATAAGAATATTGATTTCAAATTTATATCGAACATTTGTTATTTAATTAGAGTTGATCGAATATAATAGAGTCAATCAAACATAGTTATCCAGGAAAGGTTTCCATTGCGTACGACTGCTAGCGTAATTCGCAGGGCTGCAGATAGCCTACGACGGTCGGATGTTTCATGAGGGAATCAGGCGTAACCATTGTGACTGCTGCAATCTAGAGTTGAGCGAATGGAGTTAAGTTGAGTATTAATTAATCGATAGTAGTAATCAAGTCAAGTAATCGAGTTAAATAAGTCTAGTTAGTCAAGTTGAGTTAATCAATCAAAGTAAACCAATCAGAGTTAATCAGAGTAAACTTGGTATATACATATATTTTAAAGAGGTCAAGTTGTGTCAAGTGCTGAATCAGCAAACTGATGTTATTCACACATTTGTTATTCGATAGTTAAATCACCGACTATCGAAGTGGACCAATACGCTTGTTGGTACAGAAAGACCGGGATCGAATTTTATTCGAAAACCATTCCGACCAACAAATACGTGAAGAGATCAGAAGATGATCGAGATGGAGCATTGAAGACCGTAGATTTTCATAAACGGAGGAATCACTAATCATCTCTGATGTTGCAACCAGAGATAAAAATGGGATTCTGTCGTGGTTGGAATCTACGGGTTGCAAGGACTTCTCGCTACTGATCCTTGGGGTGATTCCTATATGAGATGCAGTAGGAGAGTACCTTCGGTTCATCCTGTTCCTGGATGACTTGTATGGACGGATGTCTGACAGATTATTTCCAAAAGAAATTACATGCGTTGATTTCTCCAAACGTACCATAGTTGATGGCGGAGAAATGGTTATTCTCTAGCCAGATAATTAGAGTATTTTTGTGGACGTCAATCAAGTGTGATCTGGCGGATCTGATGATCTGGCATCCAAAGTATATGATGACCTGATGAGTTCTAGCCTCAAGCCTCATCAACCGGGAAATGACAAAAATCGGGCAGGCATAATGGCTATGTGGGTCGCTCCCATTAGGGTGTATGATCACCTATCTAGAGAAATTCCATTTGCTTCTTTAATCTATATTCGATGCTGACCCTTTCCGGGCAGGCGGTTGCTGATCCCAACCGTCGGTGATATACATTCGATACACTCAAGCGAAAGGAGTGGTCGGTCATGTGAGGGTCGGGTTGCAAGACGTTCTTGCTGAACCCAGTGTATTCGCCTCTAGAGATACACGTGTGGAAGGTGGTCCCATACCTTGTCAAGTTGGAATCCAATATCCAATAAGCGCCCGCGGTTTTGGTTTGTATACTATATATGGGGAGCGTGAGATGCAACCGTTCCTCTAGATTGATATTTATTTGTATTTAGACATTATGATAATATCAGAGCAAGTTATGATTTCAAAACCGTTTTAGGTTATAGTAAGGTAAAAACCGTCCGTGTTTATGTGTGGACTGGTCTTACTATTATCCTTTGATTTAAAAAGGGTTTCCCAAAGTTAAACAAGTGTGTGTTCTGTGAATTTATCACTGAAAGTATTCCAGACTGACCCGGTGTATTTTGTTTTAAATCAAATGTACTCGGGTCAGACCGAGTATTTTCCAGGTTAGGTTTCTCTTGGAGTTCAGGGGCTAGAAGCAGGTGGCTTCACCGCTAATAATATCAAGTTATTTTCCACTGTGACTGATACATGTTGTACTCTGATGATTGGTATTTATATACAGTTCTTTGGTATAAAGAGATTTGATATTATATTTTATTCGTTCCACTGTGAGATTCTGATGTGTTCTTCTTCTTTCTTCTATTCTAACATTCTTTCTTTCTTTTCTCACCCTCTAATTTCTTTCTGTTGACAATCTAGTGTTTTTGATGCTTGAATAGTCGACATGGTAATTTGATGTCGATTAACGGGGTCGAAAAACCGCTGGGTCGTTACACAATCTCCCCCACTTGAGAGTTTTTCGTCCTCGAAAAGGAAACAAAGTAAAGTAGGAAACAAGACGGAAAATGTAAATTGAGGTAAATGTACCTTAACATAAGAGTTATTCGGAGATGTCCACTCTGCACTTGGGGTAAGCCTTTTTGATGCTATCTTCTGTCTCCCAAGTACAGTCTCTAGGATCCCCACTCCATTGAACCTTGACTAGGTTGATCCTCTTGTTCCTCAAAATTTTGGTTTCTTTGCCAATGATCTTAATCGGGTCTTTTCTCACTGTTAGATTCGGAGCAATATCCAGGACCTGTTGATTTAATTCATCCTCAATCAGATCTGGATCATGCACATGCTTGCGGAGTTGAGACACATGAAATACATCATGCACCCCTGGCAACCAGGCAGGCAGCTGTACTCTATAAGCGAAAGTACCAATCCTTTCGAGAATAGGAAATGGACCAATGAATCTTGGTGCCAACTTTCCCGTCTTCCCAAAACGAATCACGCCTCTCAAAGGAGAAACCTTTAAGTATACTCGATCACCCACAGAGAATTCTAAATTTCTTCTTCGCTGGTATGCACAGCTCTTCTGTCGGCTCTGAGCAGTTAACAAGCGTTTCTTAATCAAGTCAACCTTATCCGATGCTTCACGAACCATGTCGGGGCCCAAGACTAGTCGATTGCCTGACTCCACCCAACATGTCGGAGATCTGCATGGCCTGCCATATAGTAATGCAAACGGTGACATCTTCAAGCTTGCTTGGTAGCTATTATTATAAGAGAATTCCACCAAGTGCAAGTGATCCTCCCATGAACCGCCATAATCAAGAATGCAAGCTCGCAACAAGTCTTCTAAAACACGGTTCACCCTCTCAGTCTGGCCATCTGTCTGAGGGTGATAGGCAGAGCTCAGATTCAACTTGGTCCCAAGCTGTTCTTGGAAAGCTTCCCAGAATTTGCTGGTAAATAATGGATCCCGATCACTGACAATGCTTTTGGGAATCCCATGTAGTCTGACTATCTCTTTAAAATAAAGCTGCGCCAGACTACGAGCTGTTCTATTGGACCGAACATGGATGAAATGGGCAGACTTTATTAAGCGGTCAACTATCATCCATATACTATCGTTGCCTTTTCTGGTTCGAGGCAAGCCATCAATGAAGTCCATAGAGATTTCCTCCCACTTCCAACCTGGAACTCCCAGCGGTTGCAACAAACCTGCCAGTTTCTGCTGATCACTTTTAACTTGCTGACAAGTGGGATATCTAGCAACATAAATAGAAATATCTCTCTTCATGGACCTTCACCAAAACGTGCGCTTGAGGTCGTGATACATCTTGCTCACTCCAGGGTGAATACTAAGCTTAGATTTATGACATTCATCCATAACCTCCCTTCTGAGCTTAGAGTCATACTGGACACAGATTCGGCCTAATAGCCTCAGAACCCCTTTGTCGTCAATTTGGAAACTCGTGGTTTCGCCATCCTGAATTCTTTTGATAATCCTCTGAATAAATTTATCGTCCTTCTGAAGAGCCGAGACTTTATCAATCAGGGTAGGGGTGATAGTGAGATTGGTGAGAATAAGCTTGTCATCATCTGCATTCTTTCTACTAAGCGCATCGGCCACAACGTTGGCTTTCCCTGGAGTATATAGGATATCCAAATCATATGATGCAAGAAATTCAACCCAGCGTTGCTGCCTCATATTCAAATCTCTTTGGGTAAAAAGATGTTTCAAGGATTTGTGATCCGTGTATATTTCAAACTTCTCACCCAAGAGATAATGCCTCCATATTTTCAGAGCAAACACAATAGCCATTAGCTCAAGATCATGCATGGCATAATTCTTCTCATGCGGTTTCAGCTGGCGGCTAGCATATGCGACTACTCTGTCTCTTTGCATCAGCACCGCACCAATACCTTAAAGAAATAAGGGATAACATGTTAAAATGAGATTTGACATTAAAGGAAAATGTTAACTTTGACATGTTGATTTATAAAAAAAAACAACCTTGTTTAGAAGCGTCGGTCCAGACCTTCAAATCCTGATTGCCATCAATGATGGCCAACACAGGAGCATTGGTCAACCTCTTTTTTAGCTCTTGGAAAGCTGTCTCGCATTCGGGTGTCCAATTGAATTTCGTATGCTTCTTGGTCAGGTTTGTCAATGGGCAAGCTTCTTGGTATCTCCAAATTTGGGTTTGATCTTAACTATTCTTTCAGCGCATACTAACTCAGCCTCATACTTTGCTAGCCAATCTATACCAAGTATGATATCATATCCAGAAAACTCCACGATGATCAAATTGAAAGGAAACTGATAGCGAGAATAGGAGATAGGCATTTTACAATACTGATCTAGAATGAGGGAACCTCCTATCAGACTATTAGCTCTAATCAAATTTTTGAGTTTTCTTGGTTTCAGTTTCAACTTTTTAATTGCATCATTAGAAATAAAGCTTCTTGCAGCACCAGTATTAAATAAGACAGTGATAGGGATGTTCTTAATATTAAGTGTACCTCCTAAGACATCGGGTTTACCTGGCCCCTCGGCAGAAGCTGGTGCATCTGCTCCCTCATAAACATGTGCCACTTCTGTTTTCTTCAACAGGAGACAGTTTCTGGCAAAGTGCCCCAGCTTATGGCAGTTATAGCAATCCTGAGTGTTCCTGGGGTTCTGACCACGATCCTGAGAATTCTGGCCAAGATTCTGGGAATTCTGACCACGGTTTTGACTAGGGCCCGAATCATTTCTCTTGACCTTTTTAGGTGCTCTACACTCATAATCAAAATGTCCAATCTTGCCACAGTTATAGCATGTCACTTTGCTCCTGTCCCTCTTCTTCCCTTGGGGCTTAGCGGTAGAAGAATTGCCTGCCTCCGGTTTATTGTTAGCCTGTTCCTTCTGATTGTTGCCTTGACTTTTTCCTCTATCCTGCGGTCCAGACTCGTCATTTTCCTCGTAGCGGCACGCCATCTCTACTACTTCATTGAATGGAAGCTTGATATGAGCAGTGACTCGATTTAAATATTTCTTTGACAGACCCTTGATAAAAAAATTATTCTTCTCTACCGGATCTTGAATCAACCCAGGAGTATATCGTGAAAGCTCATCAAACTTCCTCACATACTCAGAAACGGTCATATTCCCTTGTTGTAGGTTAACGAACTGCTCGCGCAGGCGCTCTCTTGCTTGCGGGGGAACATACTTCTCATTGAAAGGTTCCTTAAATTTGGCCCAAGACATATTGGCCACGTCATTGTAGATCTTGATCGTATCCCACCAATGCCCGGCTTCATCTTTTAATTGCCATACTGACAGGAAACGCTTTCGCTGATCTTCTAATTCTAAGCCCTCTAGGATCTTTTCACAATCTTTAAGCCATGCCTCCGCCTGAATCGCAGAATCTCGCCCCGTGAAAGGTACACCTCCTAGATTCCTGAATTTCTTTGACATTCTCTCCAAGTCAAAGGGCTATGGAGGTGGTTGTGCTACGACCTCTGAAGTATGTTGTTCCTGAGTGATGGGGGTCTCGTCTCTAGTTTGCCCGCCGACTCCCCCTCGGGCTCCTCCTCTGGACCCGCCTCGTGTTCCACCTCGGGCTGTTATTGCTCTAGTATCCATTTAAATCAGTCTGTACCATCAAGGAAAGAGTCATACCAACAAAAATGAAAATTTTCAAGAAAAGATAAGGTAAGGACAAGATGAAAAGACAATGATGTAACGACTTATAAATATGTGTTATTCTGCTGTGCTCATTCTAGGACATTACTATTCCTATCTCTAATAAGCTACTCGCCTTAGAATAATGTGGATTCTATCTAGACGAATTGTTCTAAATATGTTATATTCTGAAGCTAAGGTTAACCTTACGCTCTGATACCAACTGTGATAACCCCAAACTTCCGTAGACCGAAAGTAAGGATAATCATTTGGAATAGAACATATTTCTAACAACAACAGATCTTAGACAATATCATAACACATAATTATAGCAGCGGAAAGATATAAGTCATAAACATCACATCAACAGAACCACAGAGTATGCAGTTTACAGGATACAACTTAGCAAAATAAAAGTATGAATCAAAAGAAATAAGTTTCAAAGGAAATAGGTCTAAACTCCATGACGTACATCAAAATACAAGATAGAATAAAGTCTCTAAAGCAAAAGATAAAGATAAAAGAGGGTCTTCGCCTTCTCCTTCCAAGCAATCTTCAATCCAGAAATGCCTACTTAAGAACCTGTCACTTGGCTGCCCGTGTAAAAAAAAGGGCACCCGAGTTTGCAAAGTGAAACAAACACCGAGTCAGTCATGGGACTGGTATGAGAAATCTTCCTATACTAATTATCAATATGGCGAATCACAGGACCACGCCGCTAACGCGGAACGGGCTTACTCCATTGGATTGCCAGTGCATAATTGAATAAAGTTTATACAAAAACAACGAAATGACTTTTGAAAAATGAAATCATCATAAGACTCAAGTCCCATCACACAATGCAACGCACACAGGAGGATAGAGTTTTCCCTTATGATGATCAAACATGCTTAATACGCGAAAAATAATATTTTAATATTATTGTTAGTGTCTAAGCAGTATTAAAATACTTCAATATAAATGTAGCAATCCTAAACGGCATAGGTACCATATACTATGTCGCCATATATAAGTTTACAATCAAGACCGTAATGTCGTATTGGAAATTAGTTTTCTGTCATGAAATCGAGGCTAGGGATCGTCCTCTTCCAATTCGAGACACTCTAGCAAATGCCTCAAGATCACACCTATGGGCAACCCTTGGAGCGGTAGGGCCGGTCCCCACCTAATGGTAGTGGATTAGTTATGCCTGAACACATGTTTCCCGGTCCCTTTAGACCTATAGTATGACCACTTCCAGTCTATAAAACCTGAGGTACCTCAATCCAACATCCACGTAAGTAAAATGCCAGCCAGTTTAAGCACTGACACTACCCCTAGCTAGAAAGAAACGTGTGCACTCCCTACGGTCCATATCCCGTTTTTGACTCATACTGGGGTGTGAGGCTCGCGAAGACACGCTATACACAAAGTTATGCCTAAACAGACTACGCTTTTATCATCAACCACAAGGTCTGCTTTTCAACGAAGGCCTTGATCATTGCATCTTGGCGTGCCACATTGACAATTCACGCCATGCGGTCGATAATTATTACTATATACCAGGGTATTAAGCAGAGAATAAATTCTCTACCACCAAACAGACATATATTAATATAAATCGATTTAGATTACATGGGATGAATTCCAACGTCAGACATGCATCCATTTACAAGTCCGTTCTGGGTTTGAACGAAACCGGAGACACCAAAGAGGCGCTCGCTTATCCGCACGACCAACACACACGTCCGAACAACTACTGCTTCAACCCCATCCTGGGAGCAAGTCAGTCCAAGGCATCAGTAGTCGTCGTCCATTCGATGTGAAGATCGCCGGTCTTCAACCACCATCTTATATACCTTTTATTTAATCGTCGTGTAATTATTTGAAATGAGTTAAACTCGGCCTTTTCAAATAATTATCGCAAAATTATCATTTAAATCATTTCATATCGTTAATATCTATTTATAACGATTTATCGCTATTTTTATTTATTTAAACTAGCTCAATTATAATTAAACGACGCTTCAGGTCGATGGGCGGCCCTGGCGCTGTTTTTACCAAAATTTGATTTACACATATCTTACAATCTAACCGTCGGATTTTGATGAAATTTATATCGTTGGAAAGCCCTTCCCAAAGCGCTCCTAACGGTTCCAGTTTTGGGAAAATCCAACGGTCAGATCTTTCAGTATAATCGTTTAAAGTTACGATTGCCTATACGCGAACTGCCGCGTGCGTTTCGTTAAATTTTATATTTATATTCATATATATAAACATTTATAGATATAAATCGATTAGCGATTTCAACTGTTATAATTTATCCTTTTTATCGCACCTAAAGTGACGATAAAATTAACATTTCTAATTTCTACTCTTTTATCGCATCTTGTCATGATGATAAAAATGTGTTTCATAAATTCATATTTTTATTTGCAACTGTTTTGCAAATAAAAATCCACTTATTTAAAATGGTGCTTTTATTTTATCCTACATGTGCATAAATGTGATTTTTTTTTCTTATTTATTTACGCTACAATGTAAATAAATGGTTTCATTTCCTTATAAGTGCTTTCACTATAAATATGTTCTTTTTATTTACATAAGAAATTGTAAATAAAATGTCATCGTAAAACTTGTTCTTTCTATTTACATAAGAAAATGTAAATAAAGTATATTCTTTTTTAGTTTTTCTTGTTTATTTACACCAAATGTAAATAAATGCCCTTTTTGTCTAATTCATTTTTAATACATAAAAATGTACTTTTCCTCTAATTCGTTTTTATAACATAAAAATGTACTTTTTCTCTAATTCATTTTTATAACATAAAAATGTACTTTTTCTCTAATTCATTTTTATAACATAAAAATGTACTTTTTCTCTTTCTTTTTCTTTACATTGGAAAAATGTAATTTTTCTAATATTACATTAAAGATATGTCTTTAAATGTAGATCATATTTCTAAATAAAATATGATTCTTTTACTACTCTTCTTATTTCATGTTATAGTTGTGTTGTGAACACAACAACAACAACAAAAAAATGAACTTGAACTTATTTGTCTATGTAATATTTGCATTGTAAAATGCAAATAAAAAGGTGAACTTTTATTTCTAAGTTTTATTCACATTAGAGAACTCAAATAAACAATTAATTTATTTTTCTATCCAATATTTGCATTGTAAAATGCAAATAAAAAAAAGTGAACTTTTTGTTCTAAGTTTTTGGTGTCAACGTATATGTTAAATACGATATCACAATCTAAATTTTTGGTGTCAACCACAAGTAATCTAGTGCCTAAGTTTTCATGTCAACATAACGATGGCAACTATAATTCGGTGTTAGGTTTCATGTCAACACACCATCAACAACATATGATTTGGTGTATAATTCTCATGAATCAAAACAACGGTCTCATCTTTATTTTATTTTGTAAATCAAAATAAAATATCTAATCTTTATTTATCTTTTAATTAAAATTTAAAAGATTTAAACTTTCCTTATTTTATAAATCATAAACAAAATAAAGATTCAATCTTTTTGTTTATTTTGCAAATCAAAATAAAAATTCAAACTTTCATTTATTTTGTGAATCAATAGTAAAGATTTACCTTTCTCTTATTTTGTTAATCCAAATAAAAATTCAACTTTTCATTTTATGTTGTGAATCAAAAATAAAGATTTGAACTTTCTTTATTTTAAAAACCATAAAACAAAATAAAGATTCAACTTTAATTTTGTTAACCAAATTAAAGATCCACTTTTCTTTTTATTTTATAAATCAAAATATAAATCCAACTTTTCATTTTATTTCAAAATATTCTAACTTCCTTTTATTTTGTAAAACAAAATAAAAATTCAAACTTTATTCAGTAAATCAGAATAAAAATTCAATTTTTCATTTCTAGAAAGAAATAAAAATAAAATAAAATAAAAATAATAAAGATGAGAACTTTATAGAGATTACATCAGAATTTATAGATCTAAACTAACATGGCTATATCATGACATCACAACACATCTTAACCACCATACAACAATCACAACATCGCAGATCAGAAATAATAACATACAGATCGTGATTTCATAATTATGATTAATTTAATAAATCAGAATTCTCACAGTTATAGATCCGCCTTGGCTTTTTGCCAAAAATTAGACTCGTTCAGAATTGTCCCAAATTAGTATGGAAAAATAGCTTTCCGCGTCACGAGTCCAACGCTTCAGAAATCGTCAAATTCTGATTCAGAACGAATGAGATACAATTAAATTAAGTTGGATAATAATTTAAGTTTAAATTAATTAATTAATTAAAGGAGAACCACCTTTCTTCTTCTCAGATACAAGGCCGCCGTCCACTGTATTTGGTTCGTTCCTAGGGTTCGTTTTTCCGATCGACACAGGGGGCTTGGAGGTGATCCGACAGGGGGTGCTGGGGGGAAACGACCGGCACTTCGATGAGGGGTGGTGGCGGCGAGCTCGGTGCACCCTGGTGGGCCCGGTGGCGGTGCAAACCCATGGGTTTTGGGGGGTCGGTGCTCGGTCTGTGCGCCAAATCAGGGTATGATACCCGTATGGATTGAAAGAGGAAGAAAACTCTTCGAAGTGGTGTATGGGTTGGGTTCTAACTCGTGGAGATAGAAGAGAAATTAGAGGAGGAAGTTTCGAGCTCCCAGGGCCATTGAACGAAGGGGTGGCGGTGGCTACAGAGATGAATAGTGGCTAGGGTTTCTAATTCTCTATTATTTATATAATTTAAATGGTAATTTTGCAATTAAATCTATATGTTTTAAACCGGTCCAATTCCAGTCCAGCAGAAAGTGACCCTAGCCAATAGGCCATGTTCCGGATCCAACGGACCAGGTCCCGTCAGCCCAAACAGCTGTCTGTGGCCTGAATTATTTAAATTAATAATTAAATCCTTTATAAATTTAATTCGCTCGTATAAATAAATTCACCGAGGCAACATATGGACTTAGAAAAATTCAGAAAAAATATATTTGGCTTCGTTATGACGATACGGTCCTAACAAAATTAATTTCATCGAATTCTGAGACTGTTTGAAAAATGGCTATTTTTCAGTCGATTAAATTTGACTGAATTGAACAAAACATAGTTTTCTTCGCCACGCTCACATATTAATTCGAAAAATTCTAAAAATTGAAACCTAGCAATAATTTGACATTCCGGTTCCAACAAAAGTGGTTTCGTCGAAAACAGAGATCGTTTGAAAATTGACTATTTTCACTGGCTTTAATATTATTTAAAAATGAAATTTTTAATTTTTGCCACATTTTTCCACCAAATTATTCAAAATAAAATTTTTAAATTGGTTCGGATTTTCCGAGTCGTTACAATTTGGCTATTTGAATTGTATATGAATTAAAAGATATAGTAATTTATATAGCATTTTGATTTATTTTATCTAATTTATTCCTTTTATTTAGCTTATCATCTCACTAAACTATTATAATTCGCATTTGTACTTACAATCGGTCTTTTCAAGTTCTTTTACTTACATTGTTTTACTATTTTACTGTATTACCTATTCTCTATCAAGTTTTTCTAAATTGCTTATATTCATCCATTTATTTGTAACTTTTAAGGTTATCTTAGATTAAACTCTTTGGATTTTTTTAAATCTACTTTTTATTTCAAAGTAACTATACCATTTTAAACTACTTTCCCTTAAATTATCTTTTACTTTGAACATATTCTTCTTCTACAACATATAGCAAATTTCCTTATTTAATTTACACAATGGTTTAAGTTTGATAAAATAAAAGTTTATATAAGAAGCTTTCCCAAGTTAGTTGTATGATAAAAATTTTGTTAATATCTTAAGAACCTTTCTATAAATTGTATTTTTTTTTGAATTTGATAACATTTATTTATATTTTGGTTTTAATAAATTCTATAAGTAAGATTTGTTTTACTTAAGTATAGAACTTTACAACTCTCCTTTTCGCGGACGAAAAGTTTTAAGTGGCGGAGGCTGTAACGAACCAGGAATTTTGACGTTCAAAATATAAATTTAATTAAGATTTAGTGTTAAAAATATATTACGATATTTAGATTTTGACGTTGTATTTGGACTTTTATCCTAAGTTTAATTAAATATGAATGTCGTGTTAAAACGAACGTTGTTAACGGCATTAATTAATTTGGACTTCATTGAATATTGAAATTTGACTTTGGAAACAACTTCGCCGTTAAAGTATAAATTTTGTAATTGGATTTGAGAAGGAAATCTATTACATGCGATATGATTTAATCTAATTATAATTTTTTTGAAAACCAAATTGTTAAAAGTAAATTCATTTCAAAATATCACAAAAAGACAAAGAAATCAGTTCGCGCTATAAAATACCATTTAGTCAAATTATTCGTTTGATAAATTTTGTAAGATATTTCGTGTACAATAATTCGACCGTTGACGAATTTTAAGCATTGGTTGTATATTTTGTTCATACACATCTTTGTTCAGCCTAATCTTATGTCCAGACCAAACTGTTTGCCTCGTTCAGACCCATGTTTCAAATCCAAACCATATCTGATAAATATTTGCCTGAAATTTGGGCGGTGGAAGCTGTTTACCACTTGTCCTCACCGTCCTGTTTTACGTTACATGTGTTGTCTTCCTTATTTTGCTTGTCCCCTGTGTTGAGTTATTTAAACAGAGTACCCCTTCTTCCATTAATTCACTACAGAAATATTTCCTCTCCACCTTTCTAACAGTCGTAGCTTACCATTGTCCCCAAATTGCTCCATCTTTCCCCAAAAATATTCACATCCTCGATTAAAAATCAGAACTTTTTCCCCAAAACTGAACCTATGGCGGCCGTTGATGTTGAAGCCGCACCTCCGTCGCATGTTTTGCCTCGTCACCGCCGCCAACTTCAGTCCTCTACCGCTGCTTCGAACTAGCGCCTTCCAGCAAGAACCCCTGCTACCCGCCAAGCTTTCCACTTCGCCTGACCATCGCTCCGACTCTTTCCCCTAATCACAGTCACCCGAGCTGTTTGAGCCACATACACCATCACCTGAATGCCTTCGCTGACCTCTAGTTTTTCCCAAAAGCAGACGAAGGCTGTTCCTGCATCCTGCTAGAACCCGTAGTGAACGCCAGTCACTATTCTCCAGCGCTGGCTTCGGCCTCTGTCGACTGGTGCACCCCTGCTCCGTCTTTCCGGCGTAGCACCCATTTCCAGTAAGCAAATCTGAGTTGCCAAGCCTAGCCCTGCGTTGCCATCGTCCACGGGATGTAAGTTTTCTTACGATTAAACTGTTTTCAAGTTCGCAATTTCAGATTTACTAAGAATGTTGTTTGTCCTGTTGATTGGATACCTTCTCTTGCATGCTTCGTTTCCTGTCTGCTCGGTGTAATCCTTCTCGAACACTAACCTTATCATCATATTTGGACTGTGGCTCAATTTAATGTACCTAGAATTGACTGTCTAGTCATTATTTGTTTAGGCAGAAATTCATAATATATGTATATATGCTGCTCACGTTTGATCGTTCATCCCTTGTGATATTCACCTTTGGCTTGTTAGTTATATTTAACCCAATCTGGACCGTGTGTGAATTTAGGGTATCGTGACAGCATAATGCGCCTCAGACTCATCATGCTACATTCTGATTTCGTAAACTTCATGACAATATAGTTTCTTCCACTTTGTCTCCTTAAGAATTCACCCAGATGTGCATTGCCTGTGTCATTACTTTGCGTTAAGTACCCTGTCCACATCCCATTACCATGCCTCACTGAGTATGTTCATTCTTGGTACTTACTGTCACTTGTTCCAACGTATCTAGGATCCATTTGTCTTGTGTAAACCTGCAACTCTATCCATTAGTTAAATAAGGGTTATCATTTTGGGAATAGTGTGTACATAATTAAAAGGATAGGCTGCTTCAGATGTATGAGTTTTGGGCAAAATGGCCCTTGCGCAGTCTGATGTATTTTCCTGTATAATGCATTTCATCGTCATCTAATTCTATCATTTAGCATACACATGCTCTCTGTCTTGCGTAATTCTCTTGCCTTGCCAGTTCCTATTTATAATTGCTATAGCACTATAATGAGTACACCCTTATTTTGCTTGAATATGACCCATCCTACTATTTGACTTTCCTTTGTTTATGGGACGCATACAGTCTATATATATGCTGTCGTATATTTTGATCTTGACATATTATTTCGAACTCAAACTATACAACGCATCGACTGTTATACTGAACTCTAGAATGACTTTCCAAAAATGTATACATCCATGTAGTATTTGGCCTTGTACAGTTCCTTACTTATACCACCCACTGTTGTGAGGATGCAAACATATTGCATTGCTGCTGCACCATTTGGACACGTTACCGCAAACTATTTTCACATGCATGCAATATATTCTAGTTTTACCCAAGCATGTTAGCTTCTTCATTGAACCCGGTCTACTGTTGTACATGTTTCGACCACATTGTTCACTCCCATCAGTTTGCATCATAAATATTAAGTCTGAGTTATTTCGAATTACATGCATACGTTATGCATACTGCATGCGTTAAAACTGGGTAGTAATTTCTGTTATGCATGCCTTGATAACCTGCTTTTAGGATGGTCAATGGGTCGGGTTGGGTCGGGTTTGGGTCAGGTCTAGTTGTGTTCGGTTTGAGTTTGGGTTATGTCAGCTCAACCCGTTTATTAAACGGGTTGGGTTGGGTTCGGGTCGGGTCATTTATAATCGTGCGGGTTTTGGGTTTGAGTCGTGTAACCCGTTAAGAAAAATATTTGTATAAAAAGATGAAAACATGAAAGAAAGGTGTTTCGTCATTCACTTGTTGCAAGCTAAGATGAGAATAAAAATGCAAAAAGTTGTTAATGTGGGAATAAACATGAAAACGCGAAAGAGTGAATCAATGAAGAAGTAAAAACGTAGAAATTAGAATGACTGAATGAGTGATGGCTTGGTAATTGGTAAATTAGGGTAAAGGGAAAAATGGGTGGTGGACTAGGCTGGGCCTATGTTTTGTAGATTGTAGAGTAATAAAATTATGTTTTATATTAAACGGGTTATAACGGGTCAAAAACGGGTTCACGGGTCGGGTCGGGTCGGGTTGGGTCAACCCGTTTATTAAATGGGTCAGAGCAGGTTGACCCGAAATTGTCCCATTTATAAATGGGTCGTGTCGGATCGGGTTTTCTTCGTGCGGGTTACGAGTCGTGTTTCGGTCGTGTTAGAAATTGACGGCCTTACCTGTTTATACATGACTTGTCATTCCCTAAGCTCTTGATTAGGTCGTTGCCATGTGAATATATCACACGGTATGTATTGCTGCACTAAGTTCAAACATATTATGGCCATACAACTTGTCACTCCTTCGTCGTCACCCGTCCTATTTAGTTACATTCACTCAACCCACTTTGGTATGTATTTGGCGGAAATTTCATGGGATGTTATACTCTATTTATTTTAAAATATATCATTGGGGTTAAACTAATTATGCTTATGTGTCTATCGAAGTGTGCTAACTTGAAATAAGTTTAATCCTGACTCGGGTTTTTTGTGTATTTTGCATGGAACACTCGGGTCAGGCCCTAAGTGTTCCAGGTTTAGATATTTCAGCTCGCAACGAACTGGAGAGGACGTGGAGACGCTCGCATGCGCTAAGCTTGGAAAAACAGTAACTTACTTGAAAAGAAATTTTATTCGTTTAAGACTTTATGTAAAAATTTATATTTATCTTCCGCTATAAATCTTTGTACAACTCTGATATTTATATAGAAATTTTTATTCTGCTGCAATTATTGTATTATGTGATTCAATGTTAATTCTGTTTAAACCGTGCAAATGTTTCGAATTGGTTTAAATACTGATTTGGAATGGGCAAAATGCCAGGTCGTTACAGTCTACAAATCCATGGAGATGTCCAAAGTCATGAAGATGATGATGGTAACCATTAATGGTGCCTGAGAGCACCAATACCGTATGCCAATGTGTAGGCAAAGTCTAAAAATATCTTTAAATGCCAAGCAAAGGGTATTTATATGTGAGTTTTGGAGGCATCAGCCTGAATTTCGTATCCCAAAAACTTAGCCAAAAAACCATATTGCTTTAAAAAATTTCACATCCCGGTTTGCACGTTGAAAAGTATTGATCTACCTGTGTCGATCAAGCAAAATAGGGTGAGGTTTAACGCTTACCATGGCAAGGGATTAGAAATTTGCATCTCAAGGGAGATATGAATTTTAAATCTCGTGATGGGTTACAAAATTTGTATCCAATGGAGGGGTATGAATTTCGCATCCCTAGATGGGATGTAGGATTCACATCCCATGGTGAGATGTGAATTTCGCATCCTCGGATGGGATGCAGAATTCACATTCTATGGTGGGATATATAATTCACATCCCGTGGTGGGATGCAAAATAAGTAGCCCCAGATGGGATGTTGAATTTGCATCCCGTGGTGGGATGCAAATTTCGCATCCCATCGTGGGATGCGATACAGGGATGTTTGCATGCCAATGTGCTCTGCTACTCCGAGTTCGTTGAAGGCGATGCACCCTGTACCCCCTTAAGGGATACGAAATACGTTTTTCACATCTTGTAGGGATGCAAAAATGTATATTCGTGTGCCAAGGGGATAAAAATGATCTTAAAGACGTGCAAAGTCTGAAGAGAAACTGGGGCCAGTGTACGCATGTGAATTTGCCTAATCGAGACGTATCGATCACTTGATTTTGTGATGTCGAACCATTCAAGTGATGTTAAGTGATCGACATGAGGTGCTCAAGCCTTTTTGAGTGATTGACACGCGTCTACCACACGAGGCTGAGTCGATGCTGATTCCATGAATGAAGTATCCTTTAATTCAATTCTGAATGAGTCGCGACTTTGACCAAATCGCCTTGTGCTTTCTGATGACGTTCTTCAGATTCGAGCGCATCCTTAGCCATGAACTTAATGTGTGACTGCTTTGACCAAAAAATGTGTCAACATAAGTAATCTGCATTTTATATTTACTTAAAAAAAGTGAATGAATATGTACAAAAATTTTGTACTACATTTTTTATTTAATTTGTTTTCTTTGTGGTATCCATGATACTTTAGGAAAAGAATTGCTCAAAAGATTGTGAATCGACGGTGAGATTTTATTGATAGATGAGGAAATAAGGAAATATCGATTTAAATATTGTTTCATGTTTCCAGGGTACTGGGGCTTTATTATCTTTTCCCTTCCTTTACTTTGTGACCATTGTTCTCTTCTTGTATAAATATTGGTCATTTGTACAAATTTATTATTACAATCATAATACAATAAATCAATGCTTTTCTCTGTATTGCTGCATTCTTTGTAATACGATATCAGAGCCCTTTCTCGCCAAACGACATCATCGTCTTCTCAAAAGCTTTCTCCATCGATTTTTTGGTGTTTGTTTCTCATCTTAGTTTTTTAGCATCGAGGAGATACCTTCTTCTCGACCAAAGTGATTCTTTTTTTTTTTTTAAGATATATGTTCGTTCAAAACTGATCATGCCATCCAAGACTGCTTGTTTCCAAAACAACCTGATTGCATCACGTCAGCATATCAGTGGCGTTTGCATCATATGATCTTTCCTACTAACCATTACCATGGCCAATAATGATGTTACAACATCAAGCACAACAACACCAAGAGACAATGTATCACATTATGTTGATAATATTCAAAACAATGGATTAGAATCAAGAAATGTCATGAACCAAAAAAATCATGAAATCTCTATACAATTGGATGAATAAAACTACCTGCTATGGAAGTTTCAAGTTAATACTTATCTTATTGGATATGGGTTAAATGAATATATCACTGGAACTCTATCTATTCCAGCAAGAACGTGTACTAATTCGAGTGGAAACTTGGTAATCAATATGTAACAACCCAAATTTTAACAAAAAAATAATTAAATAACTAACTGTTATTTTAAGAAAGAGTTGAGAAATAATTAGGAATTGGGCAACAGAGCTTGTGCCATTAGGCCCGACGTGATTTTTTGGTTCGGATTGACCTTTGGTTTGCGTAAAATGGACTTAAAACGAACAAGTTATGATCAGTTAAAGTTTGAATTTTAAACTAAAGATTTAAAATAAAGTTAAGAAATAAATATAGAGAAATAAACGTCTATATAGGATGACCCGGTCTTGGATGGGTCGACCCATGACCCTTGTGGGTCGACCCAGATAACGTTGCCAGGCATGATTTCGTGCCTGACACAAGAAGTTGTCGCTAAGCTGCTCTGCAGACTTCCTACTAACCTGGTTTTGAGCGTCGTGATTGAAAACCTAATAATTCTAAGGCTAAGATTTTCCTTCTACACCTATAAATTGACCTGTACTCCTCCCTTTTTCCACACACTTCTCCTTCTTTATTTTATCAGCTTCTACATCATTTCTTCTCTAAAATAAAGTATATTGTTCAGGACCTAATTCTAGAGTACTGTCCGCTTATAGATTTGAAGGATTATTCTACGGGGCCTTTTTGGATTTGCAATCTCTAGGTGAGTTTTTAGTAATTTTTAGATTTCTCTTGAGATTGGAACCAAATCTATAAAATAATAGTTGGAACTGTTTTGCATCTGAATTATTCTCTATCCTTGATTTAGATTAGTTGTTCAAATTCTTCTCTGAATTCCTCTGTCAACTTCTGCAAATATTATTCAGAACTCTCGTGGTTGTTATTTGAATCTCTTTTTTTCCTTTCTTTTCCTTTGGACTTTTGCAGTTGCGCTAAACATATTCCTAAAAAGAGCATCTGAATACGTTGAAATTTGCATAAACCTATAAGCCTCATATATTTCGCATTGGAATATTTTTCCCTTTTCTTTGTTTTGTGTCTCGGTTGGGAAATGAAACACATGACATTGAAGTAATCAAAATTATAGCAAAAATCTGAATATGTTCAAAAACTGCTAAACTGAAAGGAATAACTAAAATAAAGGAAATTGAACTGAATAAATGCATATTTAATAAAATTGAAAAAAATAGACTGTAATTGAGAAAATGACGTAATTGTGAAAATTATAATGTGTGGATGCTTATTTGCAAACATGTTAACTCAGTACTCCTTGTTGTCGGGTTTTAGCTCAGTACTCCTTGTTCTCGAGCTATAAACATCTTAATTTGTAGTAGGAACCTAGTACTCCTTGTTATCGGGTTTTAAAGCTCAGTACTCCTTGTTGTTGGGCTTTTGGGATATGAACATAATAATAATAATGAAATTTAAGCTTGGTACTCCTTGTTGTCGGGCTTAATAAAATAAATTGTTTTGAGGGCTAAATCAAGGGTTGGAGGATTTAAGCAAAGTAGTTTCGGATCCATTCCATGTAGCATATCCTAGTTATCATTTTAGCATCACTTGAAGTGAGGGTATGCACCATGTTATGTTGTGGATACAAGTTGGTCCAATTGAGAGGGTGCGAGTGCGTTCTGGTGAGTCAATGTGCTTGCACTGCCTCGATTTGGGACATAAGACATTTTCACACCTATGGATAAGGTTATGTCAAATCACAGATGGGCTTGGGCCTTATAAAGCCAAACCCATAGTGGGTATAGGTTACACATGATTCGATGCAGCCGATCGTTCGGGTAGTATTAGGAATTTCTTCCTAATTTTCTATTTGTAGAAGTGAAAAACAGTCAACATCATTATCAAATATCTTTGTATGGCATCCTTAATTTTGTTCACTTTTCAGTTGTACATAGACACTTATTTCCTTAGTTATACTAGACTATTTGAAATAAAATCCATTTTCCAAAGGCAAAAGTTATTTTTGTAAATTAAAATATATCCCCTCTAGTCAAAGTTACGACCTACCTTTGATTCCTTCAATTTTTAAATTTCTATCCTATCTTTTGCGCAGCCGGTTAGGAGCTCCTAATCTTCCTGAGGGTGTTCCTATCCCTAGTTGGTTTCATAGATACTTAGAAGCTACAACACCTGGTGAGGGACAAGAACATGCACATGTTCCAGCACCAGCTGCAGTGGTTCCTCCTAACCCACCTGCAGCCGCAAATTTCTCAAAGCTTTATAAGGACTTCTTTATTTTGTATGGAAAGACTTTTTCGGGTACCGAGACATTTGTTGAAGCACGCACCTGGATTAGAGAGACCGATAGGATTTTCAAGTAGTTGGGACTTGAGGATGGGATGAGGGTTCGACTTGCAGCTTGGAAACTTAATAAGGACGCTTTGTTTTAGTGGGAAACCGTAGAGGCTGAAGGAAGGAATATGGGTTGGGATGAATTTATAAATAGGTTTGGAAGGAATTTTTTGTCATCTTCTTAGAAGGGAATGTAGTTGGAATGGTTTTAAAATCTAAAGCAAGGATATATGTCAATAAAGGAATACATCAATCGGTTTAACAAGTTAACGAAGTTTGGCATAGACTTGGTTAATATTCCTCATAAGAAGGATATTCAATTTGCGAGAGGGTTGAATCAACCTCTACAAGGCTTGACTATAACTTACTTTCATATGGGAGAGACATATGAGGCTATGATTGAGATGGATTTTGAAACGACCCAAACTTCCCCACTACAGAAAAGCCCGGATAGAGTTGAGAACATGACGCGTCAGAATGCAAACAATAGAACATTTCATTGTTACTACAACGATTACATCAAAGTACAAGGATATATCAAAGTATGAATAAATAATATATAGTGGAAAAATGAATATCAGAGATTTACAAATTTACATAGCAGCGGAAAATAATACATAAGTATAACGCGTAGCGGGAAAATAAAAACCAACACAACTGAAAGAGATATGCAGATACAAAGCTTTCCGAATATAGCTCCAATTGTAATCTAGGATCCTATCAAAAGAGGTAACTCCAAAAAACCAAAACTACTAGCTGTCCGTGTGGAAAATACGGGCACCCAGAGTTTAGGTAGAAACAATAAACTCCGAGTCAGTCATGGGACTGGTGTGAGAACTTAAAAATAGTTATTAAAGTTTTACTTTAAAATAGGGTAAATCACGGGACCACGCCGCATGTCACGGAACGGGTTCACCCCCATGAATACCAGTGGATAAACAATAACCAATAATAGTCATATGGATCTACAAAGCATCACACAACATGCAATTCCCCAATCTACCCATTTAGGCTTAATCCCAAATTTAGAATTTTCCAAATCCAATTTACTTTACAGGAATTATTTCTTTGGACTTTATTTCCCTATTTCTTATTTCAAATCATTTGAAATACATATCTAGCTTTATATCAAAGTAGATTTCACTTCGGGATCTCAAACCAAAACATTTGGAAATATGAATTCCAAAATTTAACAATGCATACAAACAAGTATGCAACCAAATATCGGGCACGACTCTCAGACAAGGCTGTACACGCCCCTCCAACTCGATATATATACATATATGCACCTCCCATTATGGAACAAGATACACAAACGATGCATCTCCCACGCCCTCGGAGAAAATCCATTGCCCTCACATTTTTAATCATCCAGGGTTACCCGAATCTTTGGCCACATACCAAATCATTTCATATCCCGAAGTAGGGAAAATCATTTCACAACATAATAATCACAAGTACTTTCCAAAATATAGTACTTTACAATAACAATTCACACATATGATCAGTCACTATTAATCACATAACCTTTGAGCTCGTATGTCTCAAAGAAGGGTGTTAAGCAAGAGAATTTTTATTCTCCACCACCAAACAAATATATCATCAATAGCAACTAATTGGTTATGTGATGAATTACAATGTCAAACACATAATACGTTTCGAAATCATTCGACAATATCGGGTTAAGCCCTCGAAATCCTTTATGTTTTATAAAACATTCCCTGTCCAAAATCGGGAATACATTTCTTTTCACTTAAGAAAAATATCATTTCAAAATCATTCATTAAATTTGAAATGAACTCAACCACATCGCTAAACATCTCATAGTCAAATCGTGAAGTGTTTCACAAGATGTTAGCATACAAGTATTTTTACCCAACACAATGCTAAATGTAAAAGCATATTTTGCTCATAAACTGGTCGAGCAAAATCCAAACAATACATCCATAACAATGAATATCAACAACCATGTATATTTGGTTATAATACATCTCGTGTTTTGGTAAATTTAATCACCGTTCATTCATTCCAATCTAATTAAAGATTGAATATCAACAACCATGTATATTTGGTTATAATACATCTCGTGTTTTGGTAAATTTAATCACCATTCTTTCATTCCAATCTAATTAAAGATTTATTAAAACTCTTCTTCATTTTAATCTCTAAAATCATTACTTAATGATTCTTCAACTTTCTGGAAATTAATCCTGCCTTTAACTGGGTTAAAGAATCAATGTCCTTTAAAACAAAGTTCACGATAAAACCAAAATCATCTTCCATCAAAATAGAATCTTCATGGAAAACAGATCATTACATAATCAATATAAATTTCCATATCAAATTAATACTATACGTCGAATATCGGCAAAGCCTTTTAAGTTCCATATATAGTAACGGTCTTCATTCACAGAAGCTCATCTTGATTATCACCAAATCAAATTCCATTCAATTCAAATTTAATATATTAAATCAAAAAACTTTACTTTGGAAAATTTCCATTAAATCTTAATAAAAAGATTTATAGATTCCAAATCATAACTTCAATGTTAATTGGGTTAAGGGGTTTTTACCCTCAAGGACAAGAGGAATAAAAAATTGTTCCATAAGGACAAGGGAGAAATCTTTTATTCTCAAGGACAAAATTTATTGTAAATGGAGGAATTCATGGGCCCACTATAATTCCTCCCGTTACACTAAAACTTGTCATTATGGACAAAATTTTGCCACCTTATCCTTTTGAAATAATTTTTTGTTCATTTTTTCCTTTAGGGTATTTTCCTGTTGGGTTAAAGAACTAATGTTATTTAAAACACATTTCACGATAAACAAAAAGTCCAATTTCAATTCAATTCCAATTAAATATTAATTAGTTGGTAAATTTCACTAAATCTTAAATAAAAGTTTTATTCTTTTCTCAACGGGGTTTAAGAATAGCATTATTAAAGACACCATTCACGACAAACCCAAAATCCAATTTGATATTAAATACAAGGCTCTGAATAAAAATAATATCGGCTTATATTCAATATCAAATTCTGAAAACAACAAATATCATATTGGGAATAACGATATATAAATCTTCCAAATTCCTCACAATATCAGTATAATCACGGAATCAAATATTGAAATATTCCGAAGATTATTTCCATTTAAATCCATTCCAATTCAAACGCTGGAAAATTTTGGTTATTTTTAAACCATTTCAATCCAATTTATTTATTTAAAAGAATTGGATTATTCTTCTAGTTAATAACTAGTTCATTTCGATAAAATATATTTTTATCTTTTCAAACTTGGAATTTTTCATCCAAAATCTTTCCAAATCATTTATTATGATTTTATACTATTTTTCCATATTTTTAATAATTTTATTAAGGCCCTTACAGTCGGTTTCCAATAATGGCCACCGAACTGCATCCATAGCGACCTTTTCTGAAATTGATTTGGACATATTTTAAAATTCGACCGTTCAAATTTAAATCTAATATATTCATTGGAAAGTTCTTTTAGATACGAACCCAACGGTTCCGGTTTTTTAGGAGAATCTGACGGTCGGATCTCCTGTTACATCAATTTTGAAGTTAATGGTCGAAATTCGCGAACGGTCGCTGTGTGACGCGTTCTATTCAGGCCATTATATATATAATATATATATCATCGATTTCCATTTAAAACATAATTTATAAATCGTTTATAAATTCGTATTAAAAACGATTCCAACTTCCATTTCAATTTTAAATCAAAGTTGAATATTCCATTACATGACAATTTTATACAGTGCATATATATGTTAAAAATTATATTTTTAAAAATCCAATAATTTTTCCATTACCTGACCATTTTATATCACGCCTATATATGTTTTTCACATCGTATATATATATTTTTCACAACACACACACACACAGATATATATATATATATATATTTTATTCACATCGCATATATATATTTTATTCACATCGCATATATATTTTATTCACATCGTGTATATATATATATATTTTATTCACATCGTGTGTATATATATATATATATTTTATTCACATCGCATATATATATTATTCACATTGCACATATATAATTTTCACAGCGCATATATATATAATTTTCACAATGCATAAATATAATTTTCACAACGCATATATATTTTATTATACAACGCATTTTTTTTTATACAACGCATATATATATATATATATATATATATATATTTTATTTTCACAACGCATATATATATATATATATATTATTTTCACAACGCATATATATTTTATTATACAACGCATATTTTTTTTACTCCATTTCACATCATAATCACAACACAATACAGTCAATTAAATCGTCTGTGGTCTGTGGACGTGGGAGGTAAGCTAACAGGCACCGTACAACATTTGTGATAATTAAAAACTGATAAAAATCTATACTGGCAGTTCATATATGTAGTTATAAAATAAATAACAGTACAAGTTTTTTAGTGAGAAGTTCTCACAATGATTTCCACTCCGCCATTCTTTATTGAATATTTCAGTACTGTTTGAGTTTGAATATGCCCCAAATTCTAACTTGCCCCGTTTCTGATCTAGTCAGTTCCATTGTGTAGATATTGTCAACACGAGTCAAACGCAAGTCGTTTAGCTGAATTTTGTTTTGATTTGGACAAGTTATAGCAGTTTAAACTTTAATGACATTAATTAATTAATTAACATTAACTAATTACTCACTAATCCCATCTTCATCGTCATATCCGCTTCAGGAAGATAGCCGACCCTTAGCTCCATTCTAGGGTTCAAATTTTCTTCCTCCACCGTACGTTGGAACTTCATCAGCCGCCACCCCAACGTCTGCATACACCTCGCCTTTCCCCTCCGTCAACCTCTCCAAACTCGGTCAACCCATTGCTTCGTAAACCAAGCTCGAACGAGCGGACTTCTAGCTCAAAAATCGCACAATATATTTCATAATAGACGATCAAACGGGTACAGATCTGAAGAGCATAGAAAGTACAACGATTTTCTCTTTGGAATCATTATCAATTTCGAATCAGGTTAAGTGCGATTAGGATTTGAATTCAGGATGTTTTGGAGCGTCGGTTTTAGGAGATGGCGGCTGCTGTGTAAATGGGACTAGGGTTTAGATGTGGTGTACATTTATATAAAATATATATTAATATTTAATTCTATAAATTCCAATTTTACTTGTTTATCCGTTCAGACTCCAAATCAAAACCAAAGACTGTCGCCGCCAGCTAAATACCCCTATTATGGACACAATGGGATATGTTTTGTAAGCCAATTCGACCATTTTGATCATTTTTATCTAAATTAAAATATATAACGTTCAATATTGGATTTGAACATACATTTTAATTTACCGGGGCCACATACTAACTCCAAAAATTACAGAAAAATAAATCTAGCCATGTTTTGACGATACGGTCCTAACAAAACTAATTTCATCGAATTTGGAGACTATTTGAAAATTGGCATTTTTCTAGTCGATTAAATTTAAACTGAAGTTACAAAACACATTTAAATTTACTACGCTCACATATCGATTCCAAAAATTATGAAATTCGAAACCTAACAATAATTTGACATTCCGGATCCAACAAAAATGGTTTTGTCGAAAATGGAGGTCGTTTGCAAAATGGCTATTTTTAAGGGCTATATATTATTTAAAAATATATATAAATTCAATAGCGACTATTTAGAATTTTATTATGCATATAACTTACAATTTATAAAGTGAAATCTCAATTTCTTACATTCGTTAGAAAATTACTGTTCAAAATATTCCAACTTTTCTTGTTTCTTTCAATTCTGATTGATATTGAATTCTGTATACTCAATTGAAATTAGAAATCAAATTTTCAAACTACCGCGCCATTTCGGGCTCGTTTTATAATTAAAATAAATTTATACATTCTAACTTCAATTTTAAGTAAATTTTTAGTCGTTATTATTTAAAATAAATCATTTTAAATATTCAAAACCCATTAAAATAGCTAAATTAAAAAATTTAAATTGGTTCAGAAATTCCGGGTTGTTACAATCTCCCCCACTTAAAATATTTTCATCCTCGAAAAGGAACGGAGCTGAAAGTTGTTTAACAAACCAACTCAACTTTCATTCTGACTTTCATTCTTCAACTTTTCAGTTTCTAAGAAATTTCTAATTTCTCAAAATTTTGGCTAACACCCTAAATTTTTTTATTTTTTTGCCATAACCTCCTTTGTGCAGGCTGATCGTAAAACCGCAACTTGTCTCATAGGGCACTCATCAATTAAAAAGAAAACGAAAAAGATAGGCGGCTTGCCAATCGGCTCATAAAATCATCAAACCCAATGAATATAGTAAACATGTACCTAGTTGTCGGGCATACAAATTTATTCCTCTTCTTAGCTTCCATGCTATGACTTGTTCAGTATATATATATATAATATATATATACATACATATATGTGTGTGTGTGTGTGTTTGTATGTATGCAATTTCAACCAATTTTCAATTCAGTTCAATAATATATTCGATTTGGCAAAATTTTACCCTTTATTCTCTTATTGGTTTATATAATTCCAATATTTTAAATTGTTGAACTAATAATCACATCTCACAACCAGCAATCAATTAGTTTATTAGCTTTTAAAACATGTAACTTATATACTCAAAAATCATATTTTTAATGCCAAATCACAACAATAACCCCTATCTAAGTTTTGGTTCTCACACCAGTCATTTGGAAATATATAGATATCCCACTTTCGAAACTCGAACATAAATACTGATGATGTCCGGACAGCACCAGAATCATCCCCGGGCGACTAGAGTGTGTATATCTATCAAGTATATTTGAGACTTCGTATATACGTTCACGACGCGTATATGCAAAATCTTCATATACTCGATCATCCAAAATAAAATAAAATAATATACTCAAATACGTATAATAAGATAAAATTTTCAAAACTAAATTTGTTTTTAATAACAATACTCTTCAAACTCATACTAGGATATTACTAACCCTATCTCTAACGAGTTATTCTTATAGGATGTTACTAATCCTATCTCTGATGAATTCTTTTGTTCGATTCTAATGTGACTTGTTCTCTAGCTTTGTAAATCAAAGCTTTGATACCACAATGAAACGATCCAAACTTCCCCAGTACGGGAAAACCTGGATTGAGTTGAGAACACGACGCATCAGAACGCAAACAATAAAATATTTCATTGCTATTACAACGATTACATCGGAGTACAAGAATATATCAGAGTATGAATAAATAATATACAATGAAAAAATAAATATTAGAGATTTACAAATTTACAAAGCAACAGAAATAATACATAAGTACAATGCATAGTGGGAAAGTAACAACCAACACAACTAAAAGAGATATGCAGATACAAAGCTTTCCGAATATAGGTCCGGCTATAATCCAGAATCCTATGAAAAGAGGTATCTACGAAAAACTACTAGCTGCCCATGTGGAAAATATGGGCACCCAGAGTTTAGGTAGAAACAATAAACTCCAAGTCAGTCACGGGACTAGTGTGAGAACTCAAAAACAGTTATTAAACTTTTACTTTAAAATAGGGTAAATCACGGGACCACACCGCATGTCACGAAACGAGTTCACCCCCATGAATATCAGTGGATATACAATAACCAATAATAGTCATATGGATCTACAATGCATCACACAACATGCAATTCCTCAATCTACCCATTTAGGCTTAATCCCAAATTTAGATTTTTCCAAATCCAATTCACTTTACAGAAATTATTTCTTTAGAATTTATTTCCCGATTTATTATTTCAAATCATTTGAAATACATATCTAGCTTTATATCAAAGTAGATTTCACTTCGAGATCTAAAACCAAAGCATTTGGAAATATGAATTCCAAAATATAACAATGCATACAAACAAGTATGTAACCAAATATCGGGCACGACCCTCAGACAAAGCTGTATGCGCCTCTCTAACTCGAGATATATATATATATATATATATATATATATATATATATGTGCACCTCTCACTATGGAGCAGGCTACATTGACGATGCATCTCCCATGCCCTCGGAGAAAATCTACCGCCCTCACACTTTTAGTCATCCAGGGTTACCCAAATGTTTACCCGCATACCAAATCATTTCATATCCCTACGTAGGGAAAATCATTTCACAACATAATAATCACAAGCACTTTCCAAAATATAGTACTTTACATTAGCAATTCACACATATGATCAGTCACTATTAATCACATAACCTTTAAGCTCATACGTCTTAAAGAAGGGTGTTAAGCAAGAGAATAAAAACTCCACCACCAAACAGATATATCATCAATAGCAACTAATCGGTTATGTGATGAACTACAATGTCTAACACATAATACATTTCGAAATCATTTCGACAATACTAGGTTTAACCCTCAAAATCCTTTCTGTTTTATAATTTTTTTATAAAACATTCCCCATCCAAAATCGGGAATACGTTTTTTTCACTTAAGAAAAATATCATTTCAAAATCATTCATTAAATTTGAAATGAACTCAACCACATCGCTAAACATCTCATAGTCAAATCATGAAGTGTTACACAAGATATTAGCATACAAGTATTTCTACCCAACCCAATGCTAAATGTAAAAGCATATTTTGCTCATACACTGGTCAAGCACAATCCAAACAATCCATCCATGACAATGAATATCAACAACCATGTATATTTGGTTATAGTACATCTCGTGTTTTGGTAAATTTAATCATCGTTCATTCATTCCAATCTAATTAAAGATTTAATATCAACAACCATGCATATTTGGTTATAATACATCTCGTGAAACACCCCACCTCCGCTATGGTCACTCACAAAGGGAATGCCTTAACTTTAGTGGAGCATTATAGGTAAAAGACACAGATAATTTACAAGACAGATATATATAAGCAGCGGAAAATAAAACTAACTTTATTTCAAACATGGTTCATAACAAAACATTACAGCAAACTATTTCAAACCAACTTCCAAATCATTACATCATAATTTCTGTCTTGATTATTATATATAGAAGCATAAAACAAAATAAAACTGCATAAATCCCCAAGTAGTAGTGTATCCAAAGCCATAGCCAAAGGTAAGAGATTCCAAGCTATACATCACAGAGTCTTCAAGCTTGGAAAGAAGAATGGTCCAAATTAAGCTAAGCTATTCCCTCCCCGGGTACCGGGGGGGGGGGGGGGACGGAAGAAAAGAGAGCGAAAGAAAATGGGTCAAACGTAAGTCTGGTAAGTCCAGTGATTATTCAGCATGTAAACTGATAAGAGAACCATGACTTGAATAAGCTGGACACAGGACAATAACTAGGAAAATAAGATAACATAGGATAAAGTAAGGTAAATAGGGCAAGATAAACAAGGCAAGATAAACTAATCATACTATCGCACTCGTATCCATATTCTCTGCACCTACTAGATGTTTCAACCATTATCGTGAGTTCAAAACCCAGTGATCCCTTTTCATTGATCGGCTCCTACTCGCTCGCATTTACCACTTATGTCATACGGCCCCGCTCGATTGTAGATATCTGTGATGGTCCCACCGTGGGGTGTATCAAATTCTATGGTGGCAACCCGACACGATTCAAGATGCACAGTGTATAACTATTGATGCCCAGTGCCTGCTTTTTCCACTCCGGAATACGTGCACGGTCGTACTCCGTCGGAACCTACACTGACGCACCAACCGCTGTTCCTTTGACCGCTTATAATCAGCCCAGTAATCGGGGGCCCACCCTACCTAGTTCAGGGTACCATGATACATCTATGTGGGTTACTGCTGAAATAGGTCCCCATTACTAGGGTTTCCTAATCAACATGTTAAGTTGGTTAAGTGTCCAAGTTAACCTAACCCCTCCCATCAGTTTAGTTAACATGTTGTATTGGTTAGGTGTTACCTTAATTAACTTAACCCTACCATTCTTGACTTAGCTTTAATTCATTCATTAAAGCACCAACCACTCACATTAGACAGATATTGTTGCGGTTACTGGATGTGCCGGTTGGTTCCGGACAGATTTACACCGCAACTCAGTCTAACCTCGGGTTCTTTTGGGCTTGATGCACTAACCTCCCACATTAGATATGTATTGTTACGGTTGCTGGATGTGCCGGGCGGTTCCGGGCGGTTTCGGGCAGTCTTATATCATAACTCAATCTAACCTCGGGTTAGGCATATTCGTCTTTTCTAAATTTACATATTTACCTCTTTATATTTATATGTAAATTATTGTCATTCAAGTCAAGCCCTACTTTCCTTTTAAATCAAGTTCATAATTTTAGGTATAAAAATTTATACCATTTTATGCCATAAAACATTTACATGTTTATGAGCCAAATATGCCAAATTATGTTATTTCAAGTTTTCCCCAACGTTACCCCCGTTAAACGTTCGCATAAATCACAAAAAATGTTAGGCTCAATACATAGCCTAACTTATACCCAAAAGGTGAAAAAGAGGAACATGTAATAATTCCGACATCATAAAAATATGGATCTAACAACACATGTGATGTATGAATTTGTCATAGAACAACATACATGTAATTATAAACTCGCAAATTTAGATCTACACAACATGCATATTAAAATAGGGGTTTTACATAGAACTACATAAACCTAAAATTAGGTATGTAGTTGTGAACTTTCAAATTGGTTGGATCGAATCTAACATGAACTTAATCATATTAATATGTAGTTTTGGATCATATATGTTAACATGGTTGAACTTGCATAAACATAGCCTAACTCTCAAATTGTCATATAACATATAGGTGTTATTACCAAATCATGCGACATGAAATGTCATCGCCAAATTATACACAATATGATATCCATCGCCAATTTATACAATATGATATGCCATCGCCAAATTATAATATGTAATCGCCAATTTATGTCATCACCAAGTATACAACATAATATGTCATCTTCAATTTATTCAACATGGTATGTTATTGCCAAGGTATAATATGTCATCACTAAATTACACAACATATATGTCATTGGCAAATTATACAACATATGGATCCAAAGCAATTAACTTTTGTTAAACCAAAAATTGGTTCCAACACCCAAATTAGCTATGATTTCAATGAAATAGAATCAAAAAGCAACAAAGAACACGCGATTTATAGTGGTTCGGCGTTAAAGAGCCTACGTCCACTTTGTTTTCTTTTAATTAATGATTTGGATACAAATACAGCAATGATTCTCACTCAACTTCACAATTACAATGCATAAACTCACTTAAGTCTCTCAAAAATAGACTTTAAGAGATGATTTTGATCTGAATATGATTGTAGAATTCGGCTATGAAGGAATTTAGAACTGAGAACTTGCCAAAAGATCTTTTCAAATGCCTCTAGATGGTGTATTTATAGGTGAAAAATCTCTTCGAAGTGGCTGCGGTTCGGAATTGCGTGGCACCCATCCCATAAGAGTCGGGTTCGGAGGCTTCCAGATGGTGACAGCGCATCGATTTAGTGGGAGATCATGGGAGAAATGGTCATGCTTGGTCCGAGTCTTCAGGAAATATGTGTATCAACGGTCACAGGCTCAGAGAAAGGGGTTCGGAACGGCTGCCTCCGATCCGATCCGATGAGGCCACTCGCTATCTCTTGATGTTGCTGACGTACTCCTCCGAACCGAACCGATATGGCATCTGTGCATTTGATCTCTACTTTTTTCCTGCGCTATCTCCTGTCGATCCGGACCGATTGGTGGTTTTCTCACTGTTTGCTCTTTGTGTAGCCTAGTTCACAAAGTAGGCTAACATTTTGCCCCCTCGAAGTACACTCTTATTTAAGATAAAGTGTGCTTCGAAGCAGTTTACAAAACATCCTTTGAATTAGAACCATTGAATGATCGCCTCCATTTACTTGTAGTGTCGTGTCGCTTCATAAAGTCGTGGCTTTTGCTGCTTATATATATCCACAATCCATATGAATTACTTTCTTCATTTTCAAACAACTTTGAGAGCTCCTTTTAATGTCCAGTGATTCTTCCAGGTGAGCTTTTTCTTTACTTTTTCTCAAATTCAACATGCGTGTCAAATCAGTGTATATGGTCCCCTTCGGTTCGGATTCTGATCCGAATGGATTTCCTCCAGTGGCACACCCGAATGGGCCCTCCAGTATTGCTTCACCATGAACTGATAGGCCAAAGTTCCTTTGTGGGCCTGATTCCCGGTCCGAACGGGTCAGAGAAAACTGGGAGTACGAGTAGTCACCACAACTTTATATAAGTCTTTCCCCCGTCTTCTTCTTCCTCTTCTTCTTTTATTATTCTCGTTCGACAGATTTTGCATCAAAACCCTCAAATTTCAAAAACTCTGAAACCCTCTCGTTTTTCCTTAAATTAAACAACTCGGTAGGTTAAAGGCTTTGATTATCCTTGTAATAACTGATTTCAGTCGAGATCTGTGGTCAAATTGGGCGATTCGATCTTGGCGTTTGCCTGGTTTCAATGCCTTGGCCTCCTCTCTCCTCGCCGTCGTCGTTGGTGGCTCTGTCACCACCTCGAGGCGTTGAGAGGAAAAATTAGGGTTCTACAGTATATTTGAGCACGTAAATGCTTGGACTTAATTGGGGTTTGTGAAATGGAGTTGGGTTCGGTATTGGTTAAGCGGGGTGGAAAATGAAGGAGATGAAGGAGAGGAGAGGAACTGGGATCGGTTCGGGTGAAGGAACGTTGGAATGAAGGAAAGGGAAAGATGTTTGCAAGACCGGATCAGGTCAGAGCAGAAAAAGGAAAAAAGGAAAACGAAACCTGCTTAACCGAATCGGATGGTGTTTACAAGACTGGATCGGGTCGGAGCAGGAAAAGGGCAAAAAAAAGGGAAAACAAAACCTACATGATCGGGTCGGATCGGAATAAGAGACAAAGAGAAGAAGGATTATTCAAGCTGATCTGATTCGATCCAAAAGCCTACATCCGAAACGATCCGGTTCTACTCACTGGGTGTGAACATCTGCTTCAGAGTGAAACACGACTTTGCACCTCGATCCGATCCCAATACACATATCCGAACCGAACCGAAACAGTCTAACTCAATGTGCAAGAAATTTTCCAACTAGCTTAATCAATGCTTGGCATAACCTTCAACTTGATGAACAGTTAGGATAGCGTCTTACGAACATAACAAACATCAAGAACTATTCTGAACCATTATTACTCTTTTGAATCTGTATATCACGCTCTCCTGTGTTTACTTTGCACTTTTGTTACACGTAGCACACACTTTAGTTCACATACACACACGGGGGACAAGGGCAACTTTACTCTAATCCTTGCCGTTGTTTCTTCAATAGTCTAGTGATCATGGCCGAGAGACGTTCATCTAGGTTAGCAAAGAAGATGGAAGCTGCGGAAACTTCTGAGAAAATTACCATTGATGACATATCTTCTTCTTCAGACCCTGAATGGGACGATGAGGGCCCAGATTATGAAGTAGGAGTGCATAACAACGAAACGCCTTCCAATAGCGAAGTTTCTCTAGGCGATGAGAAGGAAGGAGGGATCGGAGATAATTGAGCTCCTGATGAGTTTGAGTCTGCCATTATGTTAGAGTCACCCAAAGACTCTGTTGAATCAACGATCGACGACAACAGACTTGTTCGCATATGTTTAAAGCACGGGATATTGAAAAGGGATATCCTGGTGCCATCGAAAACTGACCATCCTCACGATCCCCTAGAAGGATTTATGGCAATTACCCGATTGATGTGTATGGTTGGGGCTATTCCACCATTTCCTCCTTTTGTTGTCGACTTTCTAAGACAGATGCGGATTGCCCCCATGCAGTTACATCCCAACTCTTATGCTTACTTATATACCCTATATATAGCATACAGAGAGATTTTAGGTACAGAGCTCACTTTCGACGACGTCCACTTTTTTTATAATTTCAAGCACCAGACTCAAGAGACTCCTTCCTTTTCCTATTTCGAATCAGTCCCAAAAAGGAAAATTATTTTAGCTCCATTTAGCAGCAAGGCCGGCGATTCTAAGCTAGAATGGTTTTATATCAGGCAACAGCCGGGGTGCGCCAGGAGATGGACAAAATCAAGTAAGGCATCGATTTTATAGATCTCAATTTTGAATGTTCATGTCAACACATTAACCTGCTTTCTCTTTTGTTTGCAGTTGATAACCCAAAACAAATATAGGGTCAAGTGTACTTTGATCGGATGCATCGGCTCCTCAATGGTGATCAAAAATTTCTAACCATCGATGAAGTTCTTAAGGATGAGTACCTCCATCATCACGAGTTATTATCCATTACCCGTAGCATAGGTCATGGGTCAGGTCCATATGTATACGCCCTCCCAGTGGACATAATTCCTGGAACGGGCGAGGGCTCGAAAAGTCCAACAATGCCTCTTCGGACTTCACCTTCTCCATCTTTAACTTAGGACGATGAGTTGGCCAACATAGCCGAAAAGCACAGAGAAGGGTACACCGTCCCTGATGATGCTATCTCTCCTGAGAAGTCAATGTCTCCTAAAGAACTGCCAATAGACGCTTCTCAAGGAGATGTCCCTACTACTGATGATTCCACATTTCAGGGTTTAGGAGATCTCCCCCTACCTGAAACCATCTACACTTCAGAGGATTTTGGCACAAATCCTTTAGTTTTCACTTCTTCAGAGGAGACTACTCCCGTTAAGGCCAAAGAGCCCACTCGCGCTGGTCTGGCTTTGGACTCGGGTTTGTCGGTGGGAACACCAATTAGGATGCACTTAACACAATAGCACCACACTTCACAGCACTTACTTCTCATAAGAATACTGATTCTGAATTCCACTTACATTGTTGCGCAGGTACAATGTCTCGCCCTTACTACGACATCAGGAAAATACGTCGCAGCATGACTAGACCCCCTTTCAATGTCGAGCATGATCGTCGTGAAAGCCGGGGTAGAAAGGACAGAAGGCCTCATGATTCTTATCAGTCGCACACCTCGCGCTCTCGCCCCCCCGTCCGGTCGGATTCGGACCGATATAGAAGCTATCAGAGTCGTCGAGGAGAAGACACATCGTAGCCCAAAGACCGAACTTCTCCTCAAGACAAACACAGTCGGGAAAGGAACCCACCGAAAGATACCGACTCACAAGGCAAGCATAAGGTTTTTGATAAGCGGCCTAGAAAGGGTGATGCAGCCATCGTGCCCACTAAACATAAGGATACTGAGCTAACATACTGTGAACCTCCACCACTGGATGCTAAATCTAAAGTTAAGCGGGCATATCTGGAGAAGCAGTTCCCCAACCACTATTTTGAAAATATGACTTTCTTACCTGCTCTCGAGCCAATTTCCTAAAAGTGGGCAGATGAGGCCAAACCGAAGATTGACGCAGTCGAGAAGCAATATTTGGAGATGTTCAAGTATTCACGTAACCTCTCTAGAATCATTCGAACTTTAATTACAGATGTTAATTCGATGAAAAAGACTGCAGACGCCGACGCAAAAGCCTTGAAAAATTTGGAGAAGGACCTTGAGGACACACAGGCCCAACTTGTCATCGCTCAACAAGATGCTACCAACTTTAAACAACAATTTGAAGAGTTACAGAAGCGTTATCATGACTTGCTAGAATCTCATAGTCAAGAGCGCTTGGAGTTGAAGAAACAAGCAGAAAATGCTAAGTCGGATAACGCCAAAATGCAACTAGCTTACAATACTCTTGAGCGAGAAAAAGCCGAGTTAGCGAGAAAAAATGCCGAATTAGAAAAATGAAACGCTGACTTGGAATACAAGTTAATGGAAGCCGAGAATAGGGCTGCCCTAGCGGAGGGGAATGTGGAAAATGTTATTAAATCTGCTGATGAGACCCGCAAGCAGCTGTCAGAGGCTCAGGAAGAAGTGCACGGTTTCGGCGAATTACTGATTGAATTCTTCGCGCACATAATTCGCCGCCGAAACAACTCTTGGATTGAAGATTATCCAACTACCTTGGTTCACGTATGGAGTCAAATTATCGAATGGGAGAAAGAGGAACTCAAGGTAGACTCCATCGACGAAGATAAACTTATGGAAAAATATCTGAGAGATGATGAGCTGACACGTCTGGCCGAAGGGCGTCGCCTCATCGCCGCTACCATGGAGGAGGAGAAGCGGAGGGCCAAACAAAAGAATATCCCTGAGGTTGGTTCTTATTCTACTACCACCGAAACTTCTGAAGTTGAGGGATATGACCCCGAAAACCCGGGGATCCCTCAGGCATCTCTTTTATCTCCCATACCCGAGTCAGCGTAAGAGACGACAATCACTCCAGCTGAGAAATCGTCGGAAGGTATTTCTACCTTTTCACCTCAATTCGTCAAGGCCGTCTCCACTTTTCACCAAATAATTGGGCAACCGACGGAGGATCCTTTATTTTCTCCTGAGTTGATAACTGTTGCTTCTCATTATGTAGGTGTTGAACCGACCGAGAAGACTGGCGGGCCTTAGGGAACCACCACCGGAGCAAAATCCGCGGAGAAGGCTCAAGGAGAAAAGGATAAGGCTGCCACTGTAGAGTCAGGAGGGGGAGCTGAACTGTCTAAGGCTGATGCTCCTTATGATGACGAGATGATAGATGCCTTGAAAGACGATGGCGGTAACGAGGGACATGAGGAAGACCCTGATGTGGCTATAATTGGGGATTCAAAAAGCGCTGATGACATCACTTTGGCTGTAATGAAAGCCGAACAAGACAAACGTATGCAGCTAAAAGTTGAAGACCTAAACCCTGAAAGCCTTAAGCCTCTTGCAGTGATGGATCCTGGATTAAGGTTAGTCTTTCAACTAGGTCTATTACAGAAGAGCTTGCTAAAAAGTCTTCTCTTAATTCCAGTGTTCCGACTCCTGGGAAAAAAATCAACCGATTCTAGCACTTCGGTTGCAGGGAAGAAAAACCCAAAGCGCATTTTGACTGATGCTGAAAAAGAGGCTAAGGATTCTCAGAAGGCTGCCAAAAAATCCAAGTCCGCTCCAAAGCCCAAGTGATGAAGTGCTTTGTTTTATTTTGGCATTTAATTGGTTCGCAATTGTTGCAGCGAGTGCGGCCCTCGCATCTTCTTTTTTGCTTGTTTTCCTTGTACAAACTCGCATGTTTGTAAATAAAAATAGTTTATTTCCTGCAATGTCTGATAGTCTTTAGTTCAGCACTTAAGTGAAAATACAAAAGTATGTCATATTAAAGTTATATAATAAAGTCATTGTTGAGGGGAATATGTATGCACATATATTCCCCCAGTTATTCTTGGATAACTGAGCCAGAATTATTCAAGATTGATTAACTTAAAAAATCCAATTGTCCCTGATTCTATGATGGGGCCATATTCCTTTTGTCATCAATGCCTATTCTTTCTAGCATCTTTATACTCTCCTGTCTCATAACCAGGTTAGAGTTTCGTTGAGGCGGTCTCTCATCTGGGTGAACCTTCACGCCTCAGGGGACGTCGTCTTCCCGTCCTTTATACTCTCTCTCAATTCTTGAGAGTTAGAGTTAAGAATGTCGTCTTCCCATTCTTCTGTGTTTTATCGCACAAATAGTCATTTTGTTTGCTCATGCACATAGGCCATCTCCAACTTTCCAAATTTAATTTAACATTTCGTGTTTCACAGTCATGATATAATAATTGTTGAAGATATAAATAATGCAGGAAAGTAAATGACACACGATATTTTTATAGTGGTTCAGCTAAGTCGTAGCCTACGTCCACTTTATAATTCTTTGTTCACATAAACAGACTTTTAAAGGCAAGTCGTGCCTTTTTACATAGCTTATGAAAACAAAAGAGATGACATTTCATATTTAGCTCAGGTATTGTCGTAGGTGCTGAGCGTTCCAAGCTCTGCGAATCTTCTCACCGTCCATGGTCGTTAGCTTGAACGCTCCTGTATCAAGCTTCCGTTGGATGGTGTATGGCCCTTCCCATTTTGGACCCAATTGGGTCGAAGGCGGGAAGACTCGTTTCAGTACTAGGTCTCCTGGTTTAAAAGTTTTGAGGCGAACTTTCCGGTCATAATAGTGTGCCACTTGATGTCGATGTCTCGAGGCACGCAAGTCAGCTTCATCTCTTTTTTCTTTAATCATATCAAGAGATTCTAGGAGGAGTGCTTTATTTGTCATCGGGTCATAATACGCAACTCGATGAGAAGGGACTTCTGATTCTATAGGGATCACTGCTTCTGACCCAAAGGAAAGTGAATAGGGAGTATGGCCGGTAGCCGTTTTAAAGGTCGTTCTGTAGGCCCATAAAGCTAATGGCAAATCGTCTACCCATCTAGCTTTGGCCTGTTCCAACCGCTTCTTTAGAATTGATTTAATGACCTTATTTATGGCTTCGACCTGACCATTTCACTGCGGGTGAGCTACTGTAGTGTATCGTTTATCAATCTTATATTTCTGGCAGAAGTTTTTGAACTCGATGCTGTCAAATTGCGTCCCATTATCAGTTATAATGGTTTTCGGTATTCCAAATCGACAAATAATGTTTCTGACCACAAAACTGATCACCTTCCTCATCGTGATGGTTGTTAGAGGTTCAGCTTCCACCCATTTTGTGAAGTAGTCCACGGCAACAATCGCGTACTTAGTTCCTCCTCTGGCAATAGGTGACACTCCAATAATGTCAATTCCCTACATGGAAAACGGCCATGGACTTACCATTGACTTGAGTTGAGTCGGAGGCGCTCTGGGAACTTTGGCATATCTTTGACATCTATCGCAGCGTCATGAATAATCAGTCGCGTCTTTATTCATGCTAGGCCAGAAATATCCGTATCGTAACACTTTCTTTGCTAGGGTTTGGCCCCCAGTGTGATCTCCACACTCACCTTCATGCACCTCTTGCAGTACACATTTAATGTCGTCGTGTGCGATACACCGTAATAGGGGCATTGAAAACCCTTAACGATAAAGGACGTCGTCCTGTAAAACGTATCTTGCAGCCTTGCTTCTTACAGCTCGTCTTTCGCTCTTTTTCAATGGGAGGGTTCCATTCTTGTGAAAATTCTTAATTGATGTCATCCAGGATTCTCTTTCTGGTTCAACTTCCAAGGCTAGCTCTGCTTCCATTAGGTCGGAACTTGGTGAATCCAACACCTCTATCGGAACCATTTCGGTTTCTTTAGGATTATCAGAACTTGCTAGCTTCGCCAGTCGATCTGCTTTCTGATTTTCCGCTCTTGGAATATGTGTTATGCTATAATGCTCCAAACCTTCCAATAACTCCTTTACCTTTTTGAGATAGTGATGAGTCGAGGTCCTTCAGCAGCAAATTCTTCCTGAACTTGACATACAACTATCTTGGAATCGCAATATATATCTAGTGTCTTCACTCCCAAATTTTTGAGGAGTTTTAGCCCGGCAATCAGGGCTTCATACTCGGAATCGTTGTTAGTAGCAGCGAACTCTAACCGTAATGCATAGTAGATAGATCGTCCTTCAGGAGTTATCAAAACAACTCCGGCGCCGGACTTTCTATCATTCTTGGCCCTATCCGTATATAATTTCCACGGACTTAGCTCTAACTCTCGATCCAAAGCAACTACCTTGTCGCCCACCGTTTCCTCTTCAGGAATTGTAAATTCAGCTATAAAGTCATCCAATGCCTGCCCCCTTATTGATCTTCGTGGCTGAAAGTTCAGATCAAATTGACTCAGCTCGATATTCCATTTTAGCAACCGCCCCGATGCTTCGGGTTTTTGCAACACTTGTCTCAAAGGTTGTTCAGTATATACAATTATCGGGTGTGCCTGAAAATAGTGGTGAAGTTTGCGGGAAGCAATCAGGAGGCTATAAGCAAGCTTCTCTATCTTCGGATAGTTACGTTCTGCAGCAGCTAGTTTTTTGCTTACGTAATACACATGTTTCTGGACTTTATCCTCTTTACGTACTAATGCTGCGCTGACGGCATGAGATGATACGGCCAAGTAGATGAACAAGTCCTCATGTTCCACAGGTTTTGATAATATTGGAGGCTTTTCTAAGAAGTCTAATAGATTCTGGAACGCCTCCACACAGTCGGGAGTCCATTAAAAATTTCGCTTTCCCCGTTTTATAAGATCGAAGAAAGGTACACACTTATCTGTTGCTTTGGAGATGAACCTGCCCAATGCTGCAACTTTCCCAGCTAATCTTTGAACATCCCTGATCTTCCGTGGCTCCTCTATATTCCGGATTGCTGCTATTTGGTCCGGATTGATTTCAATTCCTCTGGAACTCACGATAAAGCCCAGGAACTTGCCTGATGCCACTCCAAAAGAACACTTCAAGGGATTCAACTTCATCCCATACCTTCGTAGTATGCCAAACATTTCTGCTAAGTCCTTCGTATGATCAGGAGATTGCCTGGATTTCACGAGCATATCATCTACGTAAACTTCCATGGTTTTCCCGATTTGATTGTAAAACATGCGGTTGACTATGCGCTAACACGTGGCTCCCGCAATTTTTAACCCAAATGGCATTACCACGTAACAATATAATCCCAAGTTTGTGATAAAGCTTATATGTTCTTGATATGGTATGTGCATGGGAATTTGATTGTACCCGGAATAGGTGTCCATAAAGGATAAAAGTTCATGCGCGGCCGTCGAATCTACTAGTTGATCAATTCTGGGGAGAGGAAAGCTATCCTTCGGGCAAGCCTTGTTCAAATCAGAAAAGTCAATGCACGTTCTCCACTTCCCATTTGACTTTTTGACCAGGACAGGATTCGGTATCCAGTCGGGATACATTGAATCCTTGATGAATCCATTACCTTTTAATTTCTCTACTTCTTCTTTCAAAGCTGCTGACCGCTCTGGGCCCAACATCTGTCTCTTCTGCTTGACTGGTGGGTGCTTTGGATTAATACACAAAGAGTGGCTCATGATGGTAGGTGAAATCCCACACATGTCAGCGTGAGTCCAGGCAAACACATCCAGATTTGCCTTTTAGAAATCAGCCAATTCCCTTGCTCTAACTGGACCCAGTTGCGAGCCGATCTTTAGTACTTTCGTTGGATCCGTTTCATCAATAGGTATATCGATTTTTATTTTGTTGGGAGTTGCCTTCCCGTCTCCGGGTTCTCTATCCTCTCTGGGATCTATGTCCTCGAGCACGTCTGAGGGCGACTCTCTTGGGGCAGGACCCCTTAATTGCTATGCTGAGGTCTCCTTTGGAGGGGTGGAATCATCCTTAGCATCTATATTCAACCCTTTCATTAACATCTTTAATTCTGTCACGTAACAAGCTCGTCCCGTAACTTGATCGCCCCTCATCGTCCCAACTCCTGAGTCAGTTGGGAATTTAAGTAGCAAGCACCAAGGCGCAATACATGCCCTAAATTCGACAAGGGCTGGTCGGCCTAGGAAGGCATTGTAAGGCGACTCCACATCCAAAAGTACAAACGGCAGGATCCTTACTCTTTGGTGATCTCCCTGCCCTAGTGTGACTGGTAATTCCACAAAACCCATCGGAGCTGTAGATGCTCCGTTAAAGCCACGTATCCATCCTTTACATGGCTTTAAGTCTTTTGCTTCGAGCCTCATTTGTTCGAAAGCTTTCTTGAAGATGATATTGACCGAGCTTCCGTTGTCGACTAACACCTTATGGACTAAAGCAGGGCCAATTGTTGTGGTAATCACTAATGGATCGTCGGTTGGAGATTGAACTCCAGAATCATCTCTATTGTGGAATACGACATCATCTGACATCGTTTTTTGTTATTTTATTGGAGTGACGTCTTCAAGGCTACTGCATTCTCCTACTTCAAAATGCTTGGCGACATTGACGTACTGGTCCATTGCTTTAAAACTATGACCAACTAAGTGAGGTCCGCCTATAATAGTATTAATGACGATCCTCTTACCTTTTTGCTGAGTTGTGGGTTTTGAAGCAGGCTGGTCTTGGTTTGGGGCTTGTCCCCCTTGCCCCCTGTCCCTCGGGGCGACCTTGTACTCATCTAACTTCCCCTCTCGCAGCAATTTTTCGACGATATCCCTCAAATGACGACACTCATTGGTGGAATGGCCGTGTGTACCATGAAACAAGCAAAACTTTCCTGTTTCATTCTCTTTCTCAGTAGAATCTTTGGGTGGTGGTTTTTTGTACTGCAATATGTTGTATGTATCTAAATAAATGTTCTCCAACGTATCATTTAACGGCGTGTAATTTTCAAAAGTCTGGAATCTGGGTCTTTTATTAGAGCTATTCCCTCGGTTTCTGTTCCTTCTATTGCCGTTCCCATTTCTGTTGCTATTACCACCACTCTGGTTGCCAACATTTACTTCCGCCTTCCCTAAACTGTCACCAGATTGTTTCATAGCGACATTACTCTGGACACCTTCCTTCGAGGCCCCTTTGGACTTTCTCTTCCGATTTGCCTTAGCTTCTTCTCGCCTTAAGCGGACATTAGCCTTTTCATAGAACAATTCTCTTGTAGGAGGAGGTTTTCTAGCCAGGTAATCCCTGAACTCTTGTGTCAGGATCTACCCCTTCTATCAAGGCCATCAGGATAGTGGGCTTATGGGGATCGCTAACTTCGGTAACGGCCAGGTTGAAGCAATCCAAATATGACTTCAAAGATTCTACTGGGGCCTGTTTAATCCGTGACAATTCTATAACGGTCTTGGACTTTTGGGCATGGAGTCGAAACTGATTCATGAAATGCTCACTCAATTCTGTGAAATTTGATACCAACCGAGGAGGGAGTCGGGTGAACCACATTAAGGCTACGTCTTCTAGATAGATTGGAAAAGCTTTGCATTTTACGGCATCCGGAGCTGCTGCCGTATTCATGAACCATGCATATCTCATCAGATGCTGCCCTGGGTCTGTTCTTCCTGAATATCGATCCATCTGAGGCAAGTTGAATCGCCGGGGGAACTGGAAATTCAGGATGTCATTTGTGAAGGGGGTATGACTTCGTTCAATGCCCCAATCTTCATTAGTATACTGCCGTCTTTCGGACATGATCTTGCGCACCATTGCCCATACATCAGTGTTTGTTAATGTCTGCACAGGCTCTCTTGATCTGATGTTCGGATTACCCCTAGGTTCCTGATCAGGGGATAACCTCCTATTTCTGGCGGCAGCTGCTCTACGTTGCTCTCTGTGTTCCCGGTCGATCTCAGGAGGTAGAGGTTGGAGAAGCTGTTGCTGTGTGGGATTGGTAATATTGGATCCCTGGGTAAGACGTGGGATCCAAGCATGGGTAGCAACATAGGCTGTTGTAGGCTTGGGTCATCAGGGCCCAATGCACGAGCAGCGTCTTCTCGGGATCCCAAAGATCCAAAAGTCAATTGATCAAGGTTCAAAGGTCGTTCAAGCGGCCTTCTCTCGCGAGAACATTCCTCCTCCGAAGAAGACGAATCATCTATAGTAAGACGGCGTGTTGGGGAAGGAGACTTCTGCCTCCGGAGCTCCTGTAGTTCTCTACCCATAGTGATCATGTTTTCCTGCATGCGAAGGTTGTCACGCCTTTAGGCTTCCAATGCTTCTTTTGTGCTCTGAAGCATGTCAAGAAAACGTGAAAAATATCCCTGAGTAATGGGTGCAGATGGATCGGGCTGAACATTAGTCATTGTGGCTGGAATCGAAGCGTTGGAGGGAGCTCGAGTAGAAGTTCCAGCTTCATCCTGGTTCGGATCGGATCGGTTCACAGCAGCCTGGTCGGGGCGGTTCGGATGGAGAGAGTGAGTGCCCACGACATCATCAGATCGGATCGGATCGGTGCCTTCCACCCGGTTCGGATCGGCACCTCCGATCCGGTTCTGATCCTCCTGATCGGAGCGGTCTACTCCAGAGTTTTGAGCGCGTGACCTTGTTAACACAATAGCTTGCTGATCTTCTCTGGAATCATTTCCCCTAGCGCCTTGCACTTCTTTTCCTTTGGTCTTAGCCATAATACTTGATTTTTCAACAGTTAGTCAACAAGTACTGAAAGTTGTCAGAGAGAGGGGATTAACTTCTTTGAACTTGAAAGTCCAAATAGTAGAATGATAATCCCGAAAAGGTTGAGAATTCGAAAGGCTCTCAGTGAAAGCACCAAAATGTTAAACCAAAAATTGGTTCCAACACCCAAATTAGCTATGATTTCAATGAAATAGAATCAAAAAGCAACAAAGAACACGCGATTTATAGTGGTTCGGCGTTAAAGAGCCTACGTCCACTTTGTTTTCTTTTAATTAATGATTTGGATACAAATACAGCAATGATTCTCACTCAACTTCACAATTACAATGCATAAACTCACTTAAGTCTCTCAAAAATAGACTTTAAGAGATGATTTTGATCTGAATATGATTGTAGAATTCGGCTATGAAGGAAGTTAGAACTGAGAACTTGCCAAAAGATCTTTTCAAATGCCTCTAGATGGTGTATTTATAGGTGAAAAATCTCTTCGAAGTGGCTGCGGTTCGGAATTGCGTGGCACCCATCCCATAAGAGTCGGGTTCGGAGGCTTCCAGATGGTGACAGCGCATCGATTTAGTGGGAGATCATGGGAGAAATGGTCATGCTTGGTCCGAGTCTTCAGGAAATATGTGTATCAACGGTCACAGGCTCAGAGAAAGGGGTTCGGATCGGCTGCCTCTGATCCGATCCGATGAGGCCACTCGCTATCTCTTGATGTTGCTGACGTACTCCTCCGAACCGAACCGATATGGCATCTGTGCATTTGATCTCTACTTTTTTCCTGTGCTATCTCCTTCCGATCCGGACCGACTGGTGGTTTTCTCACTGTTTTCTCTTTGTGTAGCCTAGTTCACAAAGTAGGCTAACAACTTTCATCATCAAATTACATACAACAAGATCACAACTTAGCATGATAAGAATCATAGTCTCAATTAATTCATTTTTAAAAAGGATAGGCATAGATTTACATTATGCGATGTTCTATATCCAATTATTTAGTTACAATTCTTACATCGTTTAGATCTAAATGATAACTGGACTTACAAAAAAGAGGCTAGTCTTGAGTTCTGGGATCTGTATTATGGAATTGATTAGCTCTCCTTTGTTGTAGGCGTTGAATTTTCTTAGTTGAATTAGATTTGTTTTGCAATTCCTTCTTGCTTTCTAGTTGAAAGAGGATGGAGGCTACTCTAGGCTAAGTACTGACAGCATGAAGGTCTTAGGAATATTTTTGTGTGGCTTTAGGGTTTAGATTTAGGTTGCTTATATAGAAGTTTAATTTAATAGGAGCTGTCAGATCAATCTAGATCAAATCAAAGCCATTCAATCCTAAGAGAACCAATCATAATGTGCCACACAAGCCCTAATGACACAACAATTCGTCATAGGAGAAAACAGGTCAGATTTCAGATCTGACCAGAGGGGGAGGTTGACCCCCTGGTCGACCTGTATGGGGGGTGGTCGACCCCCTGGTCAACCTCCTGGTCGACCTGGCCTTGGGATGGAAATTTACCACCCAGCCTGCTTCTGCTTCTGATTTTTGAATTTTGAATTTATGAACTTTAGTCTGAACTGTTTATTTAAATTTTTGAATCTTCTGAAGGCCATAACTCCTTCATACGGATTCCGATTTACGCAAACTCGAACTCTATCTCAAGCAGAATTCCGAGATGAGCGCAATGGCATAACAAGTTTCCCTTAATTCTTACATTTGAAATTAATTATTCTTTATTTCGTAACTTTAATGTTTACAGAAAGTACAGAGTGTTACATTCCCCCCTCCTTAAAGGATTTCGTCCCTGAAATCTTCAAGTCAAGAACAACGTATATCCTACCATCCAATCGTCCATCTACCCAACCATCAAACATAGGCATCCAATCTCCTTAAAAGACTTCTAATGCTTCATGATCATATGCATAGTGTGTGTACATGTCCTTATCTAATGCAAAATCAGGCGGTCTACTGATTCAGTTGACCTCCTTAATGCAATTCATGTCGGTGCCATGAGTCCATTATGTATGCAGTCATCCTTAATCATTACTTTCTACATGAGTGCACAATCATTCATACAAATGCAACATCCACATGATAACTCATCAAGTTTCAATCATATACAAGTACACATATGCATATGCAATATGAAAGTGACTGAGCCGATCTAATACCTAATGTGTGTGTATAGGCATCCACGAGCAACCACTAGTAATCACTTGCAACCACTTGCAACCATCAATCATAACATGTTTCAAATACATGTTTACGCCCATTGGTTTCTACCTAAGGATCGAGAATAGCACTGAGGAAAATACTAAAAGATAGATACGAGCATGAATAAATTTAAGGAAAAAGAGATCAAGGATGTACCCTCAAAAAGAAAAGGGTAGGCTGCGCGTATCTTGGCCTCAGTCTCCCAAGTCGCGTCTTCCTCAGCGTCACTCCATTGAACTTTAACAAGTTTGACTTCGCGGTTGCATAGCTTTTTGACTTCTGAACCCAAGATACGAGTTGGAACTATTCTCACAGTCGCCTCTCGTTCTACTTCGACTTCTTCTAATATGCTTGGTACCACCACTTCCGCAGACTCATGTAAGCACTTCCGTAGGTGAGAAACATGAAAGACATTATGAACTCCAGCCAATCTTTTGGGTAGCTCTACTCTGTAAGCCATCTTTCCAATCCTTTCAATGATAGGAAACGACCCTACAAATAAATCTTGGTGCCAACTTTCCTGTGGATCTGAAGCGAACGACGTTCCTCAAAGGAGATACTTTAAGGAAAAACCTGTCTCCAACCTCAAACTCAAGGTCGGTCCTTCTTTTATCTGCATAGGACTTCTGCCTATCTTAGGAAGTCTTCATTCTTTTTCGTATCAAGTCTACTTTCTCTGAAGTTTCTCTAATCATATCTGGTCCAAGTATGAGCTTGTCTGTAGACTCCCACCAACAAGTTGGTGATCGGCATGGTCTTCCATATAAAGCTTCGAAGGGTTCCATGCCTATGGTGGTTTGGTAGCTATTGTTGTAGGCAAACTCCACCAAAGGAAGATGATACTCCCATATTTCCCCGAAGTCAAGAATGCATAATCTCAAGAGGTCTTCTAATACTCTGTTCACCCTTTCCGTCTGACCATCGGTTTGGGGGTGATAGGCCGTGCTTAAGAATAGTTGTGTGCCTACAGCCTCTTGCAAGCTTTTCCAAAACTCGCTCGTAAAGATAGGATCTCAGTCACTTACAATGCTGGAGGGTATCCCATGGAGTCGAACTATCTCTTTAAGATAAATGGATGCTAAAGATGAGGCAGTCCTTCTACTTTTAATGGCTATAAAGTGAGCACTTTTTGTGAGCCTGCCCACAATTACCCAAATACTGGTATTCCCCCTTCTTGACCTAGGTAGTCCATTGATAAAGTCCATTGAAATGCTATCCCATTTCCACTGTGGGACCTCTAGAGGATGAAGCAAACCGCCAGGCTTCTTTTGCTCCGCCTTGACTTGCTGGCATATTAAGCACTTAGAGACAAATTCAGCTACATCCCTCTTCATGCCATTCCAAAAGAAAACTCTTTTTGCGTCTTTATACATCTTGTCTCCACCTGGGTGTATGGTCAACTTGGAATGGTGTGCCTCTTCGCGAACCTTCTTCACCAAATCCCTTGCTTGTGGGACGCATAGCCTTCCATCTCGCCTTAACCAACCTTTATCATCGATGGAGTATCTATTGAGGTGACTAGAAGTCTCACCCCTAATTAGCTTGTCCATTACATCAACTAGCTGAGGGTCTTCACGTTGCGCGGCTCCTATTGAGTCCAAAAGAGTAGCCCGCACCTCTAGTGATGCTAACAAACCAGTCACATGATCGATGGAGTGTCTAAAGTCAAAGTTGGCTATGTACTCCAAGCTCTGCCTTTCTACGAAGAGAGGGCTTAAGGTCAGCTTCTTTCTACTCAAGGCGTCTGCTACTACATTGCCCTTGCCAGGGGTATAGGAAATCTCGAAATTCTAGGATGCCAGGAATTCCATCCACCTCTGTTGCCTCAAGTTTAGATCTTTCTACGAGAAAATGTACTTCAACGATTTATGGTCAGTATACAATTCAAATTTCTCATTAGGAGATAATGGCGCCAAGACTTAAGCGCAAAGATGATGGCAGCTAACTCTAGATCGTGGGTTGGGTAGTTTTTCTCATGTACTTTCAACTGTCTGCCCCCATAAGCTACTACCTTCCCGCCTTGCATCAAGACAACATCTAGTCCCGTACCGCATGCATCTATGTATACGGTAAACATCTTGCTCCCATCCGGCAATGTCAGAACTGGGGCAGTTGTTAGAGCCCTCTTTAAACGTTGAAAAGCGATATCGCAATCCAAATCCCAATTGAAAGTTAGGTTTTTCTTAGTCAACCTTGTAAGTAGAGCTGAGATTTTTGCAAAGTTTTTGATGAACTTTCAGTAAAAGCCTGCTAGCCCGAGGAAACTTTGGACTTCGGTCGCATTTCGTGGAGCCTTCCAATCTTGCACCGTAACTACTTTTGCGGGGTCCACAGCTAATCCTTCCTTGGATACCACATGTCCAAAAAATCTCACTTCTTCTCTCCCAAAATGGCATTTGGAGAATTTGGCTTTCAACTGGTGTGCTCGAAGAGTGTCCATGATTTATTTTAAATGCTGAGCATGCTCTTCCTCACTCTTTGAGAAAATCAAAATGTCATCTACGAAGACCACCACAAACTTATTGAGGAACTCTCGGAACACCCTGCTCATCAAGTCAACGAAATAAGCGGGTGCGTTTGTCAAGCCGAAAGGCAGGACAAGCCACTCGAAGAAACCATCCGGAGTTCCAAATGCGGTCTTATCAATGCTGTCTTCAGCCACTCTTAGCTGATGAAACCCGGTAGCTAGATCTAGTTGGGAGAAAACCGATGCACCTACAAGCTGATCGAACAAGTCATCTATTCTTGGGAGTGGGTGCCTATTCTTCTTGGTCAGCTTGTTTAACTCCCTATAATCAAAGCATAGGCAAAGCGAACCGTCTGCTTTAGTTGCGAACACTACTGGAGCACCCCATTCAGAAATACTCTGCCTTATAAACCCTTTCTCAAGAAACTCTTTAACTTGCTTACTGAGTTCTTTCCTCTCCCTTGGAGCCATGTGTCTAACGGGTAAAGCAACGGGTTTTGCGTTGTCTACGAGGTGTATGCGGAAGTCTATCTCATGCTTCGGAGGTAACCCCTTCACCTCATTAAAGACATCCGAGTATTCACGGACCACTCTAACAGACTGCAAATTCTCAATAGACGCATCGAGAGATTCTAGATAGCTAAGCATAACAGAGTTCATGGGATTACAAGAAATTTCGAGAGTGTTACCGAGGCGAGTCATGAGTCTAACCACTCTCTTCATAGTTGAGGATGGCACCATTACTGAATAGTCAATCCATGCGTAGAATCAACCCATAGCCCGTGAAGCCCAAAACATAGGCATTGCATCTAAACCCAATACTTAGTATAGAAATTTCCAAATCCAAACAAATCATTGACAAGTAAGTTGAGCCCCCAACTGGATTTGAAACAACCAAGGGATCCTCTACTAAACTAGTGTCTAGGTGCAGAGATTCAACTAATGCAGTAGATATAAATGAGTGCGATGCACCAGAATCAAAGAGTGTATGAACAGGATGATCAAAAAGATAGACTAAACTTTCGACAGAAATATTTCTACCTCGTTCTTGAGGAGGTGCTGTGAGAGCGTGAACTTGTCCTTTAGAAGAAGGTCCAGCTCTCTGCCCTTTCTTTCTTGGGAGTCCCTAGCCATGTGTCCTGTCTCGCCGCAATGGAAACAGCCACCCATCTTCCTCTTCTTCTTTCTGCAGTCCTTAACCAGATGTCCAGGAATGCCACAAAAATTACACTTCCTCTTATCACGGGGTTTGTTGTTCTTCCCGCCTTTCTTGAAATCTGTCTTCTTGCTCTGTGATCCTTCCCCTTTCTTATCTTGAGATGCTTCCACCTTTGTCTCCTTCTTGCCAGCCTTATCTTCTTCTTGTAACAGTGCCATGTCCACCAGCCTCTCGTAAGTTGCACCCATAGGTATATGGGACATAGCTACACTGTGCAGTGGCTCATTCAATCCTTTAACCAAACAGAGAGCCTTCTTATGTGGAGTGTTTACTAACTCCAATCCGAACCTAGCCAGTTGGTTGAATTGGTTGACGTATTCCTTGATCGTCATACTTCCCTGTTTGAGAGTTAAGAATTTCTCCATCTGAAGGCTTCGTTCAGCTTGTGAGAGGAATTTCATTTCAAACCTTATTCTGAAATCCATCCAAGTTTCAATTGGTCTTTCAGCGTTAGTGACTTCCTACCAATAGGAGGCTTCGTCTTTGAGCAACCATACCACTAACTGTATCTTTAGTCTATCATCCACTTTGAAGATATCGAACAAATCCTTGGTTTCTTTGAGCCAGTTTCTTGCTTCCACGAAGGATTCATTTCCATTGAAGTTCTTTCCACCCATGGCTCGAAAGTCCCTACATATTTTTGAGAAAGCATTTGTATGAGGAGGAGGAGGAACCGCTGCAGCTGGGGGAGGAGGAACGTCTGCTGGGCCTGCGGCGTTGGCCTTAGCCTTTAGGTACCTTCTGAACCAGCTAGGTACCGGCATGCCCTCTGGAAGGTTAAGATCCCCAGACATGCTAAAACGAAAAAGGAAAGATTCAAAACAAAGGATAGAAAGATAGTGCATATTGCTTTGGGGTATTATGCCTTTTTAATAAAACACTTTTTCTTGAAAGTTGCTTCTTTATACTTATTTTTGAAAACAGTTTTCAAATTTTTTTATCTGATCTGGTAAACCTTTTCTCTGATACCAAGTTAAACACCCCACCTCCGCTAAGGTCACTCAGAAAGGGAATGCCTTAACTTTAGTGATGCATTATAGGTAAAAGACACAGATAATTTACAAGACATATATATATAAGCAGCGGAAAATAAAAATAACTTTATTTCAAACATGGTTCATTACAAAACATTACAGCAAACTTTTTCAAACCAACTTCCAAATCATTACATCATAAATTTTGTCTTGATTATTATATAAAGAAGCATAAAACAAAATAAAACTGCGTAAATCCCCAAGTAGTAGTGTATCCAAAGCCATAGCCAAAGGTAAGAGATTCCAAGCTATATACATCACAGAGTCTTCAAGCTTGGAAAGATGTACGGTCCAAATTAAGCTGAGCTATTCCCTCCTTGGGTACCGGGGGAGGGAACGGAAGAAAAGAGAGCGAAAGAAAATGGGTCAGACATAAGTCTGGAAAGTCCAGTGATTATTCAGCATGTAAACTAATAAGAGAACCATGACTTGAATAAACTGGACACAGGACAATAACTAGGAAAATAAGATAACATAGGAAAAGGTAAGGTAAACAGGGCAAGATAAACAAGGCAAGATAAACTAATCATACTATCGCACTCGTATCCATATTCTCTGCACCTACTAGATATTTCAATCATTATCGTGAGTTCAAAACCCAGTGATCCCTTTTCATTGATCGGCTCCTACTCGTACGCATTTACCACTTGTGTCATATGACCTCGCTCGATTGTAGATATCTGTGCTGGCCCCACCATGGGGTGTATCAAATCCTATGGTGGCAACCCGACACGATTCAAGATGCACAGTGTATAACTACTGATGCCCAGTGCCTGCTTTTTCCACTCCGGAATATGTGTACGCCTGTACTCCGTCGGAACCTACACTGACGCACCAACCGCTGTTCTTTTGACCTCTTATAATCAGCCCAGTAATCGTGCCCCACCTTGCCTAGTTTAGGGTACCATGATACATCTATGTGGGTTACTGCTGAAATGGGTCCCCATTACTAGGGTTTCCTAATCAACATGTTAAGTTGGTTAAGTGTCCAAGTTAACCTAACCCCACCCACCAGTTTAGTTAACATGTTGTATTGGTTAAGTGTTGCCTTAATTAACTTAACCCTACCATTCCTGACTTATCTTTAATTCATTCATTAAAGTACCAACCACTCACATTAGACAGATATTGTTGCGGTTACTGGATGTGTCGGTCGGTTCCGGGCAGATTTACACCGCGCCTCTGTCTAACCTCGGGTTCTTTTGGGCTTGATGCACTAATCTCCCACATTAGATATGTATTGTTACGGTTGCTAGATGTGTCGGGCGGTTCCGGGCAGTCTTATACCATAACTCAATCTAACCTCGGGTTAGGCATATTCGTCTTTTCTAAATTTACATATTTACCTCTTTATATTTATATGTAAATTATTGTCATTCAAGTCAAGCCCCACTTTCCTTTTAAATCAAGTTCATAAATTTAGGTATAAAAATTTATACCATTTTATGCCATAAAACATTTACATGTTTGTGAGCCAAATATGCCAAATTATGTTATTTCAAGTTTTCCCCAACGTTACCCCCGTTAAACGTTCGCATAAATCACATAAAATGTTAGGCTCGATACATAGCCTAACTTATACACAAAAGGGGAAAAAGAGAACATGTAATAATTCCAACATCATAAAAATATGGATCTAACACATGTGACATATGAATTCGGCATAGAACAACATACATCTAATTATGAACTTACAAAGCTAGATCTACACAACATGCATCTTAAAATAGGGGTTTTACTTAGAACTACATAAACTTAAAATTAGGTATGTAGTTGTGAACTTTGCAAATTGGTTGGATCGAATCTAACACAAACCTAATCATATTAACATGTAGTTTTGGATCATATATGTGAACATGGTTGAACTTGCATAAACATAGCATAACTCCCAAATTGTCATATAACATATAGGTGTTATTACCAAATCATGCGACATGAAATGTCATCGCCAAATTATACACAATATGATATCCATCGCCAATTTATACAATATGATAAGCCATCGCCAAATTATAATATGTCATCGCCAATTTATGTCATCACCAAGTATACAACATAATATGTCATCTTCAATTTATTCAACATGGTATGTTATTTCCAAGGTATAATATGTTATCGCTAAATTACACAACATATATGTCATTGGCAAATTATACAACATATGGATCCAAAGCAATTAACTTTCTTCATCAAATTACATACAAAAAGATCACAACTTAGCATGATAAGAATCATAGTCTCAATAAATTCATTTTTAAAAAGGATAGGCATAGATTTACATTAGGCGATGTTCTATGTCCAGATATTCAGTCACAATTCTAACATCGTTTAGATCTAAATGATAACTGGACTTACAAAAAGGAGGCTAGTCTTAAGTTCTGGGATCTATATTATGGAATTGAATAGCTCTCCTTTGTTGTAGGCGTTGAATTCTCTTAGTTGAATTAGATTTGATTTTCAATTCCTACTTGCTTTCTAGTTTAAAGAAGATGGCGGCTACTCTAGGCTAAGTACTGATAGCATGACGGTCTTAGGAATATTTTTGTGTGGCTTTAGGGTTTAGATTTAGGTTGGTTATATAGAAGTTTTATTTAATAGGAGCCGTCAGATCAATCTAGAGCAAATAAAAGCCATTCAATCCTAAGAGAACCAACCAGAATGTGCCACACAAGCCCTAATGACACAGTAATTCGTCATAGGAGAAAACAGGTCAGATTTCAGATCTGACCCGAGGGGGAGGTCGACCCCCAGGTCGACCCCCGGGTTGACCCCTAGGTCGACCCCCAGGTCGACCCCCTGGTCGACCTCTTGGTCGACCTGGCCTTGGATGGTAAATTTCCCGCCCAGCCTGCTTCTGCTTCTGATTTTTGAATTTTGAATTTCTGAACTTTAGTCTGAACTGTTTATTTAAATTTTCGAATCTTCTGAAGGTCATAACTCCTTCATATAGATTCCGATTTACGCAAACTCGGACTCTACCTCAAGCAGAATTCCGAGACGAATGCATTGGCGTAATCCGTTTCCCTTAATTCTTATATTTGGAATTAATTATTCTTTAATACGTAACTTTAATGTTTACAGAAAGTACGGGGTGCTACATCTCGTGTTTTGGTAAATTTAATCACCGTTCATTCATTCCAAACTAATTAAAGTTTATTAAAACTCTTCTTCGTTTTAATCTCTAAAATCATTACTTAATGATTGTTCAATTTTCTGGAAATTAATCCTGCCTTTAACTGGGTTAAAGAATCAATGTCCTTTAAAACAAAGTTTACGATAAACCCAAAATCATCTTCCATAAAAATGGAATCTTCACGAAAAACAGATCAAAATATAATCAATATAAATTTCCGTATCAAATTAATACTATACATGGAATATCAGCAAAGCCTTTTAAATTCCATATATAGTAACGGTCTTTATTCACAGAAGCTCATCTCGATTATCACCAAATCGAATTCCATTCAATTGCAATTTAATATATTAAATTGGAAAACTTTACTTTGGAAAATTTCCATTAAATCTTAATAAAAAGATTTATTGATTCAAAATCATAACTTCACTATTAATTGGGTTAAAGAACTAATGTTATTTAAAACACAGTTCACGATAAACCAAAATTCCAATTTCAATTCAATTCCAATTAAATATTAATTAATTGGTAAACTTCACTAAATTTTAATTAAAAGATTTATTATTTTCTCAATAGGGTTTAAGAACAGCATTATTAAAGACACCATTCACGACAAACCTAAAATCCAATTTGATATTAAATACAAGGCTCTGAATAAAAATAATATCGGCTTATATTCAATATCAAATTCTGAAACCAACAAATATCGTATTGGGAATAACGATATATATATCTTCCAAATTCCTCACAATGTCCTTATAATCACGGAATCAAATATCGAAATATTTCAAAGATTATATCCATTTAAATCCATTCCAATTCATACATTGGAAAATTTTGGTTATTTTAAAACCATTTCAATCCAATTTATTTATTTAAAAACATTGGATTATTCTTCTAGTTAATAACTAGTTCATTTCGATAAAAATATATTTTTATCTTTTCAAACTTGGACTTTTTCATCCAAAATCTTACCAAATCATTTATTATGATTTTTCCATATTTTTAATAATTTTATTAAGGCCCTTACAATCGGTTTCCAATAACGGCCACCGAACTGCATCCATAGCGAAATTTTCCGAAATTAATTTGGACATATTTTAAAATCCGACCATTCAAATTTAAATATCATATATTCATTGGAATTTCTTTTCGATACAAACCCAACGGTTCCATTTTTTAGGAGAATCCGACTGTCGGATCTCCCGTTATATCAATTTGAAGTTAATGGTCGAAATTCACGAACGGTCGCTGCGCATCGCGTTCTGTTCAGACCATTATATATAAAATATATATATCGTCGATTTCCATTTAAAACGTATTTTATAAATTCGTTTTAAAAGCGATTCCAACTTCCATTTCAATTTTAAATCAAAATTGAATATTCCATTACATGACAATTATATACAGTGCATATATATGTTAAAAATTATATTTTTAAGAATCCAATAATTTTTCTATTACCTAACCATTTTATATCTTGCCTATATATGTTTTTCACATCACATCTATATATTTTTCACAACACATATATATTTTTTATTCACATCGCATATATATATTTTATTCACATTGTATATATATTTTATTCACATTGTGTATATATATTTTATTCACATCGCATATATATATATATATATATATATTATTCACGTTGCATATATATTTAATTTTCACAACGCATATATATAATTTTCACAACGCACACACAGATATATATATATATAATTTCCACAACGCATATATATTTTATTATACAACGCATTTTTTTAAACAACGCATATATATTTTATTTTCACAACGCATATATATTTTATTATACAACGCATATATATATATATATATATATATATTTACTCCATTTCACATCACAATCACAACACAATATAGTCAATTAAATCGTCCACGGTCTGTGGACGAGGGAGGTGAGCTAACAGGCACCGTATAACATTTGTGATAATTAAAAACTGATAAAAATCAATACTGGCAGTTCATATATGTAGTCACAAAATAAATAACCGTACAAGAATTTTAGTGAGAATTTCTCACATTGATTTCCACTCCGCCATTCTTTATTGAATTTTTTAGTACTGTTTGATTTTGAATCTGCCCCAAATTCTAACTTGCCCCGTTTTTGATCTGGTCAGTTCCATTGTGTAGATATCGTCAACACGAGTCCAACGCAAGTCGTTTCGTTGAATTCTGTTTTGATTTGGACGAGTTATAGAAGTTTAAACTTTAATGACATTAATTAATTAATTAACATTAACTAATTACTCACTAATCTCATCTTCTTCGTCATATCTGCTTCAGGAAGATTGCCGACCCTTAGCTCCATTCTAGTGTTCAAATTGTAATAACCCGAAAATCTGGGCCAGTTTAAAATTTTTATTTTGGCAATTTTAGCGAATTTTGAACATTTAAAATGGATTATTTTAAATAATATCAACGAGAAATTTATTTTGAATAGAATTTGAACTTATATATTATATACGTCGTCGTTAGAATATAAATAATTATATATAATTATAAATAGAATTGAAAATGGCGCGGTAGTTCGATAATTCGATTTCAAACTTCAATTGAATGTACCGGGTGCAAAACAATCCGGATTTTAGTGAAACCAAAAACAATAGGATCTAATTGAGAATATCTTAACAACGAATCCGAAAAATCAAGATTTCATAGCGGGAATCAAAAGATATGTCCAGTTGAAAATTCTGAATAGTCGTTATGGAATTCAGGCCCTTAAAAATGGAAATTTTGCAAACGACCTCGGATTTCGACGAAACCACTTTTGTTGGATCCGCGATGTCAAATTATTATTAGATTCCAAATTTCATAATTTTTCGAATCAATATGTGAGCGTAGCAAAGGAAAACGCATTTGACCAGTTTTAGTTGATTTTAATCGACTGGAAAATGGCCATTTTTCCAACGGTCTCGGAATTCGACGAAATTAGTTTTGTTAGGACCGTATCGTCAATACGAAGCTAGAAAATATTTTTTGGAATTTTTCTAGTTAGTATGTGACCCCGGTAAATTGAAATGCGCGTTCAAATTCAATATATAGAGTTATATGTTGATTTTAACGGAAACTGGTCGAAATGGTCGAATCAGCTTACGGTACATATCCCATTGTGTTCAGAATAAGGGTAATTAGCTATGGACGACAGGCGGTGGGCCTCGTTTAGAGGTCGTATGAAAAAGTCAACTTTTTGAAATTTAATAATTAAATAAAAAACTCCCTCCTTTCCTCACGTTGACCACCCCCCTTTTTTTTATCAAAATCGATTCAGTAGGAAAAAAAGGGGTGACCGGGGGGGGGGGGGGGGTGAACCGCCACCGCATCGCGCCTCCCCCCCCCCCCCCCAGCGGCGCGCCGCTGAGCCCCCTCCATCTTCCCCCTTCTTCCTCCTCTTCCCCTCCTCGAGCGATGCAAACCCCGAGACCCTAGCCCCCCTGAAACCACCAGCGACGCCACTGCGCCCCCTCCTCCTGTTTCCGCCACCTAGACGCCTCCACCGCGCCTGCATCCGCGCGCCGAAACCCCCTCCTCCTCTTCAATTGCTGTAAGCCCTTTGATTTATTTTATTTTGTTTTGTTTAATTAATTTTTGCAATTAAAAATCTGAATTTCTATATTGTAGAAGGATAAAAATAAAATCTTTTATATTATAGAGAGTTCAAAATATAATTTTCATTATATGTAGAGGTTAAAAATAAAATTTTTATCGCATGTAAAGATTGAAAATATAATTTTCATATTATATAGATAATAAAAATGTGATCTTTATATGGTAGGATATAAAAAGACGATATTTTTATGTAGTGAAAGACGACATTTTTAAAGTAGTAAAAGGCGAAATCTTTATATAGAGAATAGTGTGGTAAAAATAGAATTTTTATCTATATAGTAGCAATGTAAAAATAGAATTTTTATCTATATAGTAGCAATGTAAAAATAAAATTTTTATCTATATAGTAGAGATGTAAAAATAGAATTTTTATCTATATAGTAGCGATGTGAAAATAGAATTTTTATCCATAAGGAGTAATTATAAAAATTTGATTTTTATATACCTAGCAACAATATAAAAATGTGATTTTTATATATTGAATAGCGAAGTAAAAATGGGATTTTTATATATTGAATAGCAAAGTAAAAATTCGATTTTTATATATTGAATAACGAAGTAAAAATTTGATTTTTATATATTGAACAGCGAAGTAAAAATTCGATTTTTATATATTGAATAGCGAAGTAAAAATTCGATTTTTATATATTGAATAGCAATATAAAAATGTGATTTTTATATATGTAGTGGCTACGAGTAACGAAAGTGACAAAAAGGCGAGAACGACGAAGATTTCTACATAAGAAGAGTCGGGATATTGGATTAGCTTTGGTAAGAACTTCTCGCTCTAAATTACTTTTTCTATATATATATATATATATATATATATATATATATATATATACACACACACACACTAGGATGCAGACGGTGCTTAGCAGCACCCGACACCCGTCATCCACAGACCATGGATGGCTTGTTTGTTTGATTGATGTGTTGTGAAAATTGATTGTGTTGTGGAATGATTGAATAATAAAATATTCTTGTGTTGAAAGGAAATAAAATATTTATATAGTTAAAAATATTTTATCGTTAAAAATATAATTTTTAACGTAAATGTGAATAAATAAATATTTATAAACAAATCGGCCAATTTGTTTATATACACTGATTTGACTGATATTGATTGGGATGATAAATTTTACACATCGCCCAACTGCACGAATAAAAATATGTGTTTGTTGATTTGAAACCCCACACGGGTATTGGGATGATATTTGGCATACACTAATCCCAATTATTTAATTGCATGTCGATTGATTGGTCGACAGGCTGTGTAAGCGTTGATTATTTATATTTGATACTTATGCAGTAGTGTGGTGCACCTTGGATGATGGTTGATTGGTTATCATTGCTATTATATACATGTGTTGTATGGAATCCACATAATTAACATTATATGGTGATTGATTGGGCCCCATTCCAATAGGGAAAATAATGAATATTATAAAAGAAAATTCATGTGTTGAATATAAAAATAGTCATGTGTTGATGATGTTCATGTGTTGAAAATATTCGTGTGTTGAGTAAAATATTTTAATAATAAAATTTACATCTTTATCATATTTAAAAGTAGAACCACTTCACGGTGGAGTCTAATTAAAAATCAAACGATAGATACCATGATTTTATAAAATATTTTACATAACAAAAATAGTCGTGTGTTGAAAGAAATATAGATTCATGTGTTGAATAGAATATATATTCATTTGTTGAATAGAATAACGAAGTTTTTGAAAAATATAAAGCCGTGTTGATTAGAGATGCGTTATTTTGACGCAAACGATATTTATATCGATTTTATTCGTTTTATAATGAATATTGAAAAGTGATTTCAAAATTCAATATTTTGAAATGAAATTCAAATTAAATTAGATTAAAATTCAAATTGAAATTTTATTGAATCAATTTGAATTCGAATCGAATAGAAAATGAATTCGATTCGAATTGAATAGAAAGTGAATTTGAATTCGAATTGAATAGAAATGAATTCAAATTGAATTAAATTGAAATTGAATTAAAAACGAATTGAAATCGTTTTGAATGAAATTTAAAACGAACTAAAATTGAATTGAAATCAATTTGAAATGAATTCGAATTGAAGTAAATAGAAGGTAAATTCAAATTTAATTGAAACGAATTAGAATTTGAATTGAATTGAAATGAATTCGAATTGAATTGAAATCAAATCGATTTGAAATTGAATGTAGCGTTGAAATGGTTTTGAAAACGAATTTAAAACGGTTTATAAAATACGTTTTAAAAGGAAATCGACGAAATATATATAATATATATAATGGCCTGAATAGAACGCGCCGCGCCGCGGCAGTTCGTGAATTTCGACCATTGACTTCGAATTGACGTTGCGGGAGATCCGACCGTCGGATTCTCCTAAAACCGGAACTGTTGGGTTCGTATCGAAAAGATCTTTCCAATGAATATTAGAAATTTGAAATCTAACAGTTGGATTTGGAATTATGTCCAAATCAAATTTGAAAAAGGTCGCTGTAAGTGCAGTTCGATGGCCGTTGATGGAAATCGACTGTACGGGCCTTGATAAAATTATTAAAAATATCTATAATTTGTGTAGAATCATAAGAAATGATTTGGGAAAAATTGGGCTGAAGAATTCCACATTTGAAAGGATAAAAATAGATTTTTGTCGAAATGAACTAGTTTGGAACTAGAATTAAAATCAATTTATTTTTGAAATAAATAAATTGAATCTGAAAGTGATTTTAGAAATAATCAATATTCCCAATACGTGGATTGGACTGGAGTTGAATCGAAATTATCTTCGGAATATTTAGATGTTGGATTTCGTGACTATACAGATATTGTTATGGGAATTTGAAAGATATATTTTATATCGTTATTTCCAATACGATATTTGTTGGTTTCAGAATTTGATATTGAATATAAGCCGGTATATTTTCTATTCAGAGCCTTGTATTTAATATCAAATGTGATTTGGGTTTATCGTGAATCGTGTTTTAGATGACATTGGTTCTTTAACCCAGTAAAAGGCAAGATGTTGATTTTTAAAAGGATTAAAACTAAGGGGAGTTTTAATTAATCTTTAATTAGATTAAAAAGTGAATTGATTATTTAAATTATCAAATCTGAAAGGTGATCGAGAATGGAGTATCACCAGTTTTGCTCCAAAGCGATAGTTAAATCTTTAATTAGATTTGAATGTGAAATGGTAATTAATTTTACCGATAACACCGTGGTGTTAGATGTGGAGTATTACCAGTTTTCTCCATGGGATGAATAGGTTGGGATTGGGAAATAAAATAAATAATTACTTTGGTGTGGTTCGCTAATCCCGACTAGTTTGAAATGATATCCAAAGGAAGATTATAGAATAAATTTAGAAGAATTTATCTTGGATAAAATTAATGGGAACCTTTCCTTAAGAATGCGATTTTGTGAATAAAAGAATATTCTGAATTGGAATGAGGCGTTCGTTGTGTTTTTGTAACATTTGTTTACTATATACGTGGGTTATTCAGAAAGGCCGGGGTTATACCCATTCTGAATAACCGATTCAACGAGATGTCGAAGATGAAGACGGTGATTGAAGACCGGAAGTCTTCACATCGTTTGGGTGGTTACTGATGATCTCGATTGGGCTGTACACCCAAGATGAGGGAAACAGTTGGTGATCGTCCAGACGTACTTGGAGATGGATGGATATGCGAGGAAAGTGCCCCCGGTTTCGTTCAGACCCAGAACGAACTTGTAAATGGATTGTGTGTCTGACATTGGATTTTATTCTGTGTTGATTGATCTCTATTAAATATACATCTGTTTGGCGGCGGAGAATTTATTCTCTTACTTAACGCCCTTCTCTGAGACGTACGAGCTCAGAGGTTGTATATCGATGGACATCAGTCGCATGGAGTGAATTGCCAGTGTGGCACGCGTAAGTGGCAATTGATCATGGCTTCTGTTGAAAAGCAAAGTCTTGTGGTTGATGATCAAAGCACGACCTGTGTGGCGTAGCTTTGTGTATAACGTGAATTCGCGAGCCTCACACCTCGGTATGAGTCAAAAACGGGAGACGGGCCGCTGGGAGAGAACGACGTTTCTTTCTAGCTAGGGTGGTGTCAGTGACCTACCAGCCCTGACATTTATATACTTTTCACCTGTGTGGTTGTTGGAATGCGAGGCGCCTCGGATATAGGTCTGTAAGGACCGGGAAATGTGTGTTCAGGAATTGCCAATCCTCAAAAGTGAGAGAGGACCGGCCCAGCCGATTCCAAGGATCAAAGTGGGGTCCTGGGACATTTGCTAGAGTGTCTCGAACGCGGAGAGGAGCTTGCCCCTTGCCTCGACTCATGAGGAATCCAATTTCCAATACGTGATAATTCGGTTTTATTTGTAGAACCTAGTATGGCGACATAGTGGTATGGGTCATTAATGCCGTCTATGATTGATATTTATGATTGAAATTGTTTTGACACTATACACTTATTATAGTATCAAATAATGTGTTTTAAACGTATCAAGCATGCTTTGGCTGTTATAAGGTAAAAACCCTATCCTTCGGCTTGCGTTGCATTGTGTGATGGGACCTGGGTCTTATAACAACTTCATTTTTCTTTATTTAGCATTGCGCTGTTTATTCTATGCACTGGTATTCTTGGGAGGAAACCCGTTCCGTGTTATACAGCGTGGTCCCTTGATTTACCAAGCTTTAAAACCAATATTAATAACTGTTTTAGTTCTCACACCAGTCACATGACTGGCCTGGAGTTTATTGTTTTAACCTAAACTCTGGGTGCCCCTATTTTCCACACGGGCAGCTAGTAGTTTTGGTTTTGCAGATTTATATCCACAGGTTCCTGATTTACAGCTGGAACGATGCTCGGAAAGCTCTGTATCCGTGCATTACTTTCCGTTGTGCTTTTGTTTTATTTTCCGCTGCGATGTATTTAAATGTAATTTAAATCTCTGATATTTGTTGAATGTAATTTATTCATTTATACTCTGTATATTCTTGTATCTGATGGAATTGTTGTAATAACAATGAAATGTTCTTCTGTTTGCGTTCTATTTTGTCTTGTCCTCAATTCTATCTGTGCTTTCCTTCACGGGGAAGTTCGGGTCGTCTCACAAATTTTCTTCCTCCACCGTACGCTGGAACTTCATCAGCCGCCACCCCAACGTCCGCCTACACCTCCCTTCCGTCAACCTCTCCAAACTCGGTCAACCCATTGCTTCGTAAACAAAGCTCGAACGAGCTGATTTCTAGCTCAAAAATCGCACAATATATTTCACAATAGACGATCAAATGGGTACAGATCTGAAGAGCATAGAAAGTACAATGATTTTCTCTTTGGAATCGTTATCAATTTCGAATCAGGTTGGGTGCAATTTGAATTTGAATTCAGGATTTTTTGGAGCGTCGGTTTTAGGAGATGGCGGCTGTTGTGTAAATGGGACTAGGGTTTAGATGGGGGGCATATTTATATAAGTGAAAATTAGGCACACATCCCTATTTTCAAACTTAATACACGCCACGTCCGGTTATAACTTTCCATTCATTTCCGGTCCATATTTTCAGCTGCCGCTCCTTTTTACAATCTTCCGTCTGCTGTGTTACCCCCTTCCTCCTTCTACGTATTTGTGCCCAAAAAAAAGCATGTCCAAGTAAAAATAAATATATTCTAAAATCTAGAAATAATTCTAGAAGTCCACGCAAAGAAAAAAAATAGCTGCATATATGTTAGCAACTATTGAAAATAGTTGCGTACATATATGCAACTATTTGAATACGCATGAATATATTCACGCACGTCACTTGAATAACAGCGTACATATATGCAGTTTTTGTTTATAACTGCATACATGTGTGCATATATGTCAAAATATATGTAAAAGTGAAAAAATTGCATGTACATATGGATTTTTTTAACTAAATGCTTTAGAAGATGCATGTTTTCAAAGTATGTGCATACATGTATGCATTTATAATTTAGTTTTGACGCAGAATTGGAATAAATGCATACATGTATGCAACTTACTGAATTATATGCATCTGTCGATGCATTTTACTGGAATTCGCTGTTTTTTGTGTAATTCTTGATTTTAATGTGGTTTTTTATGTTTTTCCACCTGATTTTTTTCACGATTAATTGTTTTAATTAATTACGTATTTATGTGATTTTTTATATTTATTTTTTTAGTGTATTTTCAAAAAATAGGGACCTAATTTATAATAAGTTTATGACCGGACGTGAGCCTAATTTTGAAACTTAATAGGGACCTGTAAAAAACGCACCCTTTATATAAAATATATATTAATATTTAATTCTATAAATCCAATTTTACTTGTTTATCCATTCGAACTCCAAATCAAACCCAACGACTATCGCCCCTAGCTAAATACCCCCATTCCGGAAACAATTAGAAATGTTTCGTAAGCCAATCCGACTGTTTCGATCAGTGTTCATCTAAATTAAAATACATAACGTTCAATATTGGATTTGAACATACATTTTAATTTACCGGGGCCACATACTGACTCCAAAAATTACAGAAACATAAATCTAGATATGTTTTAATGATACAGTCCTAACAAAACTAATTTCGTGGAATTTGGAGACCGTTTGTAAAATGGCCTATTTCTAGTCGATTAAATTTAAACTTAAGTTACAAAACACGTTTAAATTTACTACGCTCACATATCGATTACAAAAATTATGAAATTTGATACTTAACAATAATTTGACATTCTGGATCCAACAAAAGTGGTTTCGTCGAAAACAGAGGTCGTTTGCAAAATGGCTATTTTTAAGAGCTATATATTATTTAAAATATATATAAATTCCATAGCAACTATTTAGAATTTTAATCTGCATATAACTTACAATTTATAAAGTGAAATATAAATTTCTTACATTCGTTAGAAAATTACAGTTCAAAATATTCCAACGTTTCTTGTTTCGTTCAATTCTGATTTATACTGAATTCTGTATACTCAATTGAAATTAGAAATCGAATTTTCAAACTACCACGCCATTTCGGGCTCGTTTTATAATTAAAATAAATTTATACATTCTAACTTCGATTTAAATAAATTTTTAGTCATTATTATTTAAAATAAATCATTTTAAATATTCAAAACCCATTAAAATAGCTTAATAAAAAAAATTGAATTGGTTCAGAAATTCTGGGTTGTTACAATTTCCCCCACTTAAAATCTTTTCGTCCTCAGAAAGGAATGGAGCTGAAAGTTGTTTAACTAACCAACTCAACTTTCATTCTGGCTTTCATTCTTCAACTTTTCAGTTTCTAAGAAATTTCTAATTTCTCAAAAATTTGGCTAACACCCTAAATTTTCGATTTTTTTTGCCATAACCTCCTTTGTACGGGCTGATCGTAAAACCACAACTTGTCTCATAGGGACCTCGTCAATCAAAAAGAAAACGGAAAAGCTAAGCGGCTTGCCAATCGGCTCATAAAATCATCAAACCTAATGAATATAGTAAACATGTACCTATTTGTTGGGCATACAAATTTATTCCTCTTCTTAGCTTCCATGCTATGACTTGTTCAGTATATATACATGTGTATGTATGCAATTTCAACCAATTTTCAATTTAGTTCAATAATATATTCGATTGGCTAAATTTTACCCTTTCTTCTCTTATTGGTTTATATAATTGCAATATTTTAATTTGTTGAACTAATAATCACAACACACAACCAGCAATCAATTAGTTGATTAGCTTTTCAAACATGTGACTTATATACTCAAAAATCATATTTTTAATGCCAAATCACAATAATAACCCCTATCTAAGTTTTGGTTCTCACACCAGTCATTTGGAAAAATATAGATATCCCACATTCGAAACTCGAACATAAATACTGATGATGTCCGGACATCACCAGAATCATCCCCAGGCGACTAGAGTGTGATTCTGTATCTAACCAGTATATTTGAGACTTCGAATATACGTTCACGACGCATATATGCAAAATCTTCATATACTTGATCATCCAAAATAAAATAAAATAATATACTCAAATACGTATAATAAGATAAAATTTTCAAAACTAAATTTGTTTTTAATAACAATACTCTTCAAGCTCATTCTAGGGTATTACTAACCCTATTTCTAATGCATTACTCTTATATGATGTTACTAATCCTATCTCTGATGAATTATTTTGTTTGGTTCTAATGTGACTTGTTCTCTAGCTTTGTAAACCAAAGCTTTGATACCACAATGAAACGACCCAAATACGGGAAAGACCGAATTGAGTTGAGAAAACGATGCATCAGAATGCAAACAATAGAACATTTCATTGCTATTATAACGATTACATCAGAGTACAAGAATATATCAGAGTATGAATAAATAATATACAGTGGAACAATAAATATCAGAGATTTACAAATTTACATAGCAACGGAAAATAATACATAAGTACAATGCATAGAGGGAAAATAACAACCAACACAACTGAAAGAGATATGCGGATACAAAGTTTTCCGAATATAGGTCCAGCTATAATCCAGAATCCTATGAAAAGAGGTATCTGCGAAAAACAAAAAATACTAGCTGCCCGTGTGGAAAATATGGGCACCCAGAGTTTAGGTAGAAACAATAAACTCCGACTCAGTCATGGGACTGGTGTGAGAACTCAAAAACAGTTATTAAACTTTTACTTTAAAATAGGGTAAATCACGGGACCATGCCACATGTCACGGAACGGGTTCATCCCCATGAATACCAGTGGACAAACAATAAACAGGGAAAATCATTTCACAACATAATAATCACAAGCACTTTCCAAAATATAGTACTTTACATTAGCAATTCACACATATGATCAGTCACTATTAATCACATAACCTTTAAGCTCGTACGTCTCAAAGAAGGGTGTTAATCAAGAGAATAAAAAGTCCACCACCAAATAGATATATCATCAATAGCAACTAATCGGTTATGTGATGAACTACAATGTCAAACACATAATATATTTCAAAATCATTTCGACAATATTGGGTTTAACCCTCAAAATCCTTTCTGTTTTATAATTTTTTTTATATAAAACATTCCCTATCCAAAATCGGGAATACATTTCTTTTCACTTAAGAAAAATATCATTTCAAAATCATTCATTAAATTTGAAATGAACTCAACCACATCGCTAAACATCTCATATACAAATCGTGAAGTGTTACACAAGATATTACCATACAAGTATTTCTACCCAACCCAATGCTAAATGTAAAAGCATATTTTGCTCATAAACTGGTCGAGCACAATACAAACAATCCATCCATAACAATGAATATCAACAACCATGTATATTTGGTTATAATACATCTCGTGTTTTGGTAAATTTAATCACCGTTCATTCATTCCAATCTAATTAAAGGTTTAATATCAATAACCTTGTATATTTTGTTATAATACATCTCGTGTTTTGGTAAATTTAATCATTGTTCATTCATTCCAATCTAATTAAAGATTTATTAAAACTCTTCTTCATTTTAATCTCTAAAATCATTACTTAATGATTATTTAACTTTCTTGAAATTAATCCTGCCTCTAACTGGATTAAAGAATCAATGTCCTTTAATACAAAGTTCACGATAAACCCAAAATCATCTTCCATAAAAATGGAATCTTCACGAAAAACAGATCAATATATAATCAATATAAATTTCCAAATCAAATTAATACTATATGTGGAATATCGGCAAAGCCTTTAAAATTCCATGTATAGTAGCGGTCTTTATTCACAGTATCTCATCTCGATCATCACCAAATCGAATTCCATTCAATTCCAATTTAATATATTAAATTGGAAAACTTTACTTTGGAAAATTTCCATTAAATCTTAATAAAAGTATTAATAGATTCCAAATCATAACTTCACTATTAATTGGGTTAAAGAACTAATGTTATTTAAAACACAGTTCACGATAAACCAAAAATCCAATTTCAATTCAATTCCATTTAAATATTAATTAATTGGTAAACTTCACTAAATTTTAATTAAAAGATTTATTCTTTTCTCAACGGGGTTTAAGAATAGCGTTATTAAAGACACCATTCACGACAAACCCAAAATCCAATTTCATATTAAATACAAGGCTCTGAATAAAAATAATATCGGCTTATATTCAATATCAATTTCTGAAACCAATAAATATTGTATTGGGAATAACGATATATATCTTCCAAATTCCTCACAATGTCCGTATAATCACGGAATCAAATATTGAAATATTCCGAAGATTATTTCCATTTAAATCAATTCCAATTCAATATGTTGGAAAATTTTGGTTATTTAAAAACCATTTCAATCCAATTTATTTATTTAAAAACATTGGATTATTCTTCTAGTTAATAACTAGTTCATTTCGATAAAAATATATTTTTATCTTTCCAAACTTAGAATTTTTCATCCAAAATCTTACAAATCATTTATTATGATTTTATTCTAATTTTCAATATTTTTAATAATTTTATTAAGGCCCCTACAATCAGTTTCCAATAACGGCCACTGAACTTCATCCACGACCTTTTCTGAAATTGATTTGGACATATTTTAAAATCCGACCATTCAAATTTAAATATCATATATTCATTGGAAAGTTCTTTTAGATACGAACCCAACGGTTCAGGTTTTTTAGGAGAATCCGACGGTCGGATCTCCTATTACATCAATTTGAAGTTAATGGTCAAAATTCGCGAACGGTCGCTGCGCAGCGCGTTCTATTCAGGCCATTATATATATAATATATATATATCGTCGATTTCCATTTAAAACGTATTTTATAAATCATTTATAAATTCATTTTAAAAATAATTCCAATTTCCATTTCAATTTTAAATCAAAACTGAATATTCCATTACATGACAATTTTATACAGTGCATATATATGTTAAAAATTATATTTTTAATAATCCAATAATTTTTCCATTACCTGACCATTTTATATCTCACCTATATATGTTTTTCACATTGCATATATATATTTTTCACAACACATATATATATTTTGTTCACATCGCATATATATATATATATTTTATTCACATCGCATATATATATTTTATTCACATCGTATATATATATTTTATTCACATTGCATATATATATTATTCACATTGCATATATATATAATTTTCACAACGCATATATATATGATTTTCACAACGCATATATATATATATATAATTTCCACAACGCATATATATTTTATTATACAACGCAATATTTTTTTAAATAACGCATGCATATATATTTTATTTTCACAATGCATATATATTTTATTTTCACAACGCATATATATTTTATTATACAACGCATATATATATACTCCATTTCACATCACAATCACTACACAATATAGTCAATTAAATTGTCCATGGTCTGTGGACGAGGGATGCGAGCTAACAGGCACCGTATAACACTTGTGATAACTAAAAACTGATAAAAATCAATACTGGCAGTTCATATATGTAACACCCCGTAATTTTATAATATTAATATTGACAAATTACAGAATACTTAATTTTTATAAGAAGAATTAAGGCAAACGGGTTGCGCCATTGTGTTCATCTCGGAATTCTGCTTGGGATAGAGTCCGAGTTTGCGTAAAACGGATAAGGTATGAAAAAGATATGGAGCTTAGAAGATTTCAATTTAAACCCGAATTAGAATAATAATTAAAATCAAATTCGAAATTCAAATTAGCAAGAAGCGACTGGGCAGGAATTATCTCGCTCTAGGGTGTCGACCCCCCTGGGGGAGTCGACATAGTAGTCGACCCCCCTGTAGGGGTCGACCCCATTGGCCAGATCTGGGTAGTGACAAATTTTGGAGAATTAGGGCTTATGTGGCGCTCCAGGATTGGCTGAGTGATGTGATTTTCTGGTTTGGATGGTTTAGATGGATCCTAACCTAATCTAAAGGCCCTAATTCACCTAGAACATCTATAAAAGAACCTTAGAAATAACCCTAATTTCATTAACAAAATTCATGGCGCATCCATGCTGCTAAAATTTTAATTAACCTAGCCTCCACCAAAGTAAATCAAATTCAAGTTGGAAGATAAAGATCAAAGTCTACATCAACGGTTTAGCTAATCAACTTCAGAAATCAGAATTCAGAAATATTCGCTATCCTTAATCCTATCGCTGTGAGTCTATGTCACTTTAACAAGATAACTAAATTAAAAGTGACTCTGATAAGTTGTAAATTGGATTTAATGTGTATGCCTGTAATGAGTCTTATCAAGTTAGCAAATTGTCACCTTTTTGATTCATATCCAAAAACCTATCATATGCCTTTCTGATCTATTTTATCGTTACATGTCTATTTATTTTCATATGCAAGTTCTTATGTTTATGCCAAGTTTGATGTCATGATTCTCTTCCCTCCACCTTTTCCTTTTTCTTTTTATGAGATTAGGCTAACTTTGAGCCTAACATATTACGTGAGATTTGCGTATGAATAACGTTTGGATGATTGGGAAAAGTTTGGGAAAATTGAAATAATATGTAATTTGTAATTGGGCATAAATTGATGATGACTATGGATTGGGCATAATTGTACATAACTTGTAAATATGAGATTTGGCATAAGTGGGTTTGGATAAAATTTTGGTATAACTTGTAAACTTGGGATTATAGGCATAAAATTAGATTAGAATTTGTCACATGAATTTGGATTGGAATTTATGGGTAATTGGGAATAAATATAATCCATAATTTAAGTATCAACTAAAGAAAGTGATAATAAATGCCTAAGACACGAGGTTAGATTCGAATTGCGGTATAAGACTGCCCGGAACCGCTTGGCACATCCAGCAACTGCAATTTGGTAATCTAATGTGAGAGGTTAAAGGCACAAATTAGATGCGTAATAATGCAAAGACACGAGGTTAGATTCGGATTGCGGTATAAGCCTGCCCAGAACCGCCCGACACATCCAACAACCGCAAAACGGTAATCTAATATGGGAGGTCTTGAAAGATTACGGTTATAATGAATTAAAGAACAATTAACCAAAATAAGACATGTAGTATGACACGAGGGTTAAGTGGGTGACATGGGTGACATGTGAAATATAATTGAGGCACTTAAACAATGTGAAACATGTAAGAAGACATGAGAATAAAAAGGGGTTAAGTGGAATTCCTAGTGGGGACCAAGCTTAGGAGGGAAGCTTGTGTCAAGTGTGTGGACCCTTTTCAACCAGTAACCCATTATGTATCTATGTGAGCTCGAACTAGGTCGCGGATGGGACACGCTTACTAGGTTTGATTATAAGAGGTCAAAAGAGTTAGCGGTGGCAACGCAAGTCCAACAGAGTCATGTGCGTGCATGGGTTCGGGCTAGTAGGTAAGACGTTGTTGCATCGTGTAGGTATAAGCCGTGCATTGTTAGTAGTATCTGGTTGCCACTTTAGGGAGTGATACACCCTACTGTGGGACCGACACGGGTATCTACGATTTAGGGAGCTGATCGAATGGGGAGGGTAGTGGGTACAACTAGTGGAGATAGGAGCAGGCGGCACCTATGATAGCAGCTAGGGGTACACGAAACTACCATCATTATTATTACCATTATTATGTTTGGTTAAGAGGGATCATCTTTTAGTATGTAACTAGTATGTTAGTATGGTGCAGAGCATATCGTATAGTGGTTAGGAGCGCAGCTGATGTTCTGTCTTACTTACCTTGTTTTCCTTGTCACATCTGCTTATATTACAGTCATCTCTTATATCCAGTTTATGTTCTTATCCTGTTACTTTACTGATTATATTGTTAAAGTCACTAGACTCGCCCGACTAGTTCTGACCCTTTTTGTTTCTCCTTTCCCCCCAGGTCCTCAGGGTGGGAATTAGTGGAGGTTGACTTGGATTTCTTTCTTCTTGAACTGCTTGGAGTGCTGAGAGTATTGCTCAGCTTTATCTCTGTTTCATTATGGCTATTTGTAGTGGGATTATGCTTTTATTTTATGTACTCTAATAATAATTTTATCAAGATGGATATTTATGTACTTGGCTTTAGTATTTGACTTTGATGTTGTAACCAAACATGTTTTGCTTTTCCGCTGCAATGAATAAAGTTTAAATTTTTAAGTACCATTTATATATATATATATGTCTTGTGATGTTCTGTTGTATACACTGTTAATGCTTAATGGAAGTTAATGCATTCCCTTAGTGAGTGACATTAATGGATGTGGGGTGTTACACATGGTATCAAAGCTGTAGGTTACCAGAACAGATAAAAGATTTTGAAAACCATTTTCAAAAGCATTTTTAGAAGGAAGTATTTTCAAAAACATGTTTTAAAGAGAGTATTTTCAAGAGAAAGGTTTATTATGAAAAACATAATCTCCAAGAGCCATATATCTATCTTTCGATTCTCTGTTTTGAATCTGTCCCTTTTTCCTTTTAGTGTGTCTGGAGAACCCGAAATACCCGAGTGCGTCCAAATACCAGGCTGGTTCAAAAGGTATCTGGAGGCAAGGGCTAATGTCGCAGGCCCAACAAATCCTACTCCTCCTCCTCCCCCTCCTTGTGTAGACGCTTTTTTGAAGATATGCAAAGATTTCTGTGCGATGGGAGGAAAACCAATTCATGGGACTGAGACGTTTGTCGAGGCTAGAAATTGGCTCAAGGAAGTGGAGGACTTGTTTGGTATCTTTGAGATAGACGATGGAAGGAAGGTCCAGCTAGCTGCTTGGTTGATGAAGGACGAAGCCTCATTTTGGTGGGAAGTAACTAATGGAGGGAGTGAAGTAGAGATGTGGATGGATTTTAGACAGAGGTTCGAGTTGAGATTTCTTTCACAAGCAGAGGAGAGTTTATACATGGAGAGGTTCTTGGCTTTGAAACAAGGGAGTTTGTCTATGATGGAGTACGTTAACAAGTTTAACCAGTTAGCAAGATTTGGTATGGAATTAGCTAATACACCACATAAGAAGGCCTTGAGATTTGCCAAGGGTCTGATTGAACCATTGCACGGGTTAGCTATGTCCCACCTTCCTATAGGGGCTACTTTTGAGAAACTGGTTGATATGGCGCTGATGCATGAAGAGGAGAAAGGTGCTAATGCTAATAAGGAACAGGATAAGAAAGGGGATCCAAAGAAATCACAACAACAAAAGAAAGGTGGTAAGGATAACAAGGGCTAAGTGAAGAAAAGGTTCCTTAATTGTGGAACACCGGGCCACTTAAGCAAGGACTAAAGGAAGAAGAAGAAGACGGGTTGCTTCCAGTGTGGTGAGGCAGGACATATGATTAAAGACTGCCCAAGGAGGTAAGGAAAAGGGCAAGGACATGATCTACTTCTGGAGGGCAGGTTCACGCTCTCATGGCACCTCCGCAAGAGAGAGGTAGAAACATTTCTGTTGAAAGTTTGATTTTCCTTTTTGATCATCCTGTTCGTACTTTGTTTGATTCTGGCGCTTCACATTCATTCATATCTGCTTCTATTTTTGAGTCTTTGCACCTAGATACTAGTTTAGTAGTGGATCCCATTAGTTTCTCAAATTCTATTGGGGGTACCGCTCATCTTTCTATGTTATGTCGGGGTTTGAGAATTTTTGTGTATGGCGTTGAGTTCGAATGCAACGCTTATGTGCTTGGTTTCACGGGCTATGGGTTGATTCTAGGAATGGACTAACTAGCCAAATATGGTTCCATTCTCGACTGTGAAAGGAGGGTAGTTAGCCCTAAGGGTTCTGTTATGCTTAGCTACCTAGAATCTCTTGACACATCTATTGATTATTTGCAATCTGTTCGAGTAGTTCGTGAGTATGCAGATGTCTTTGATGAGGTTAGGGGCTTACCTCCAAAATGCGAGATAGATTTCCGTATATACTTGGTGGACAACGCAAATCCAGTTGCACTGCCAGTGCGCCACATGGCTCCTAGAGAAAGGAGGGAGCTTAGTAAACAAGTGAAAGAGTTGCTTGAGAGAGGGTTCATAAGAAGAAGTATCTCGGAGTGGGGTGCTCTAGTTGTTTTTTCTACGAAAGCTGATGGTTTACTTAGACTGTGTGTGGACTATAGGGAGCTAAATAAACTCACGAAGAAAAATAGGCACCCATTGCTGGGGATAGGTGATTTGTTCAATCAGTTGGTTGGTGCTTCGGCTTTCTCGCAGTTGGACTTAGCTATAGGATTTCATCAGTTGAGGGTAGCTGAGGATAGTATAGATAAGACTGCTTTTAGGACTCTCGACGGTTTCTTTGAATGGATAGTCATGCCTCTTGGATTGACAAATGCACCCGCATATTTTGTAGACTTGATGAGTAGGGTGTTTAGGGAGTTTTTAAACAAGTTCGTGGTGGTCTTTGTGGATGATATTTTGATATTCTCTAAAAGCGAGGAAGAGCATGCCCTACATCTTAGGGAAGTATTAGAGACCCTTCGAGCACACCAACTCAAAGCTAAGTTCTCCAAATGTCATTTTTGGAGGAAGGAAGTGAGGTTCTTAGGGCACGTGGCCTCTAAGGAAGGGATAGTTGTGGATCCCGCGAAGGTGGTGGCAATCCAAGATTAGAAGATTCCTAAGAATGCAACAGAAGTAAGAAGTTTTCTTGGTTTGGCGTGCTATTATAGAAAGTTCATTAAGGACTTTGCTAAGATATCATCCTCACTTACTCGATTGATGAAAAAGAAAATGGCCTTTTCTTGGGATGTTGACTGCGACGATGCTTTCCAACGTCTAAAGAGAGCATTGATGACAGCTCCGATTTTAGTTTTGCCCGATGGGAGTAAGATATTCACAGTGTATACAGATGCTCGCGGGACAGGGCTTGGCGCAGTTTTGATGTAGGAGGGAAGGGTGATATGCTATGGTGGAAGGCAGTTAAAGGCCCATGAGAAGAATTACCCTACCCACGACTTGGAGTTAGCTACCAAAGTTTTTGTGCTTAAGTCTTGGCGTCACTATCTGCTTGGAGAGAGGTTTGAATTGTATACAGACCATAAGTTGCTTAAATACTTGTTCTCTCAAAAAGATCTAAACTTAAGGTAACAGAGGTGGATGGAGTTCTTAGCATCCTACGATTTTGAGATTGCATATACCCCTGGCAAGTGTAACGTTGTAGCTGACGCCTTGAGTAGAAAGAAGTTGACTTTGAGTCCTTTGTTTGTCGAGCGGCAGAGTTTAGAGTATATCTCTACCTTTGACTTTAGACCCTCTATTGGTTATGTACCCGGTTTTTTGGCATTGTTAGAGGTGTGACCTACACTTTTGGGACAGATAAGCGCGGCACAGCAAGATGACCCATAGTTGATAGAGATAGTAGACAAGCTCATAAGAGGGGAGTCTTCGAGCCATCTTAGTAGATATACTATAGATGAAAAAGGATGGTTGCAAGAGATGGGAGACTTTGCGTATCTCAAGACGAGAATTTGAGGAGGACAATCCTTGAAGAAGCACACCGTTCTAAGATGACCATACATCACGGTGGTGAAAAGATGTATAGGTGCATGAAGCGAGTTTTCTTTTGGCCGGAATGAAGAAGGATGTGGCTGAGCTCGTTTCTAGATGCTTAGTGTGCCAGCAAGTCAAGGCTAAGCAAAAGAAGCCTGGTGGTTTGCTTCACCCTTTAGAGGTTCCATAGTGGAAATGGGAAAGTGTTTCCATGGATTTTGTTGACGGGTTGCCGAGATCAAGGAAGGGTAATATGGGGATTTGGGTAGTAGTGGATAGACTTACCAAGAGTGCCCAGTTCATTCCCGCTTAAAGTAAAAAAACGGCGGCATGGTTGGCATCAGTTTACCTCCGAGAGATAGTTTGTATGCACGGCATACCTTCTAGTATTGTGAGTAACCGCGATCCCATTTTCACTTGTGTGTTTTGGAAGAGCTTGCAAGAGGCGGTAGGAACACAGTTGTGTTTGAGCACCACTTATCACCCTCAGACGGACGGTCAAACCGAAAGAGTGAATCGAATTCTAGAAGATCTTTTGAGGTTATGCATCTTGGACTTTGGAGGGACATGAGAGGAACACCTTCCATTAGTAGATTTCGCCTACAACAACAGCTATCAGACTAGTATCGGAATGGAACCTTTTGAGGCTTTATATGGGCGACCTTGTCGATCACCGACTTGTTGGTGAGAATCTACTGATAAGATTTTACTTGGGCTCGATATGGTTAGAGAAACTTTGGAGAAGATAGACTTGATTCGAAGACGAATGAAGTCGGCATAGGACCGACAAAAGTCATATGCTGATAAGAGAAGGACCGATCTTGAGTTTGATGTTGGAGACATGGTCTTTATTAAAGTATCACCATTGAGGAATGTAGTTCTCTTTGGAACTGTAGGGAAATTGGCACCAAAGTTTGTAGGGCCATTCCCCACTACAGAGCAAATTGGATAGATGGCCTACAGAGTGAAGTTGCCCGAGAAGCTTAGTGGTGTGCATGACGTATTTCATGTGTCGCATTTGAGGAAGTGTTTACATGATACTGCGAAAGTAGTAGGGCCGAGCATGCTTAGAGAAGTGGAAGTAGAGCGAGATTCCACGATTAGACGAGCTCCTACGTGCATCCTTGGATCGGAGGTCAAGAAGTTACGCAACCGAGAGGTCAAGTTGGTTAAAGTTCAATGGGGAGATGATCAAGGAGACGCGACTTGGGAGACTGAAGACAAGATACGCGCATCATACCCTTTCCTTTTTGAGGGTATGTTCTTAACTTCTCCTTTTTCTACCACTTTGTTTATATTTGTTCTATCGTTTAGTGTATCCTCTCGATTATATCTTCGATCTTTAGGTAGAAAATCTTATGGTTGTTAACATGTGTTTGAAACATGTTATGTTTAATGGATGCAAGTGGTTGCTAGTGATTGCTCGTGGATGCATTTACACACACTTTAGGCACTAAGATCGGCTCAGTCACTTTCATATTGCATATTGCATATGATTGTTTATTGATTGAAACTTGATGTGTTATCATATGGATGCTGCATTTGAATGGATGGTTGTGCACTCATATAGAAATGATATGTATCATTAGGATTCTTTTGCATACATAATGGATGCATGGCACTATCATGTTTTGCATTAAGGAGGTCAACTGAATCAGTAGACTGCCTGATCTTTGCATTAGATGAGGAAAATATACACACACTTTTGCATATGTTCATATAGCATTAGGAATCTTTTAAGGACAATGGATGCTTGTGGATGATGGATGAGTAGATGGATGATTGGATGATAGAACACATTCTTCTTAACTTTAAGATTTTGGGGACGAAATCCTTTAAGGAGGGGAGAATGTAACACCCCGTAATTTTATAATATTAATATTGACAAATTAAAGAATACTTAATTTTATAAGAAGAATTAAGGGAACGGGTTGCGCCATTGCGTTTGTCTCGGAATTCTGCTTGAGATAGAGTCCGAGTTTGCGTAAAACGGATACGGTATGAAAAAGTTATGGAGCTTAGAAGATTTCAGTTTAAACCAGAATTAAAATAATAATTAAAATCAAATTCGAAATTCAAATCAGCAAGAAGCGGCTGGGCGAGAATTATCCCGCTTTAGGTGTCGACCCCCCCTAGGGGAGTCGACATAGGTGTCGACCCCCTATAGGGGTGTCGACATAGGTGTCGTCCCCCCTGTAGGGGTCGACCCCACTGGCCAGATCTGGGCAGTGACGAATTTTGGAGAATTAGGGCTTATGTGGCGCTCCAGGATTGGCTGAGTGATGTGGTTTTCTGGTTTGGATGGTTTAGATGGATCCTAACCTAATTTAAAGGCCTAATTAACCTAGAACATCTATAAAAGAACCCTAGACCTAAACCCTAATTTCATTAACGAAATTCATGGCGCCTCCATGCTACTAAAATCTTAATTAACCTAGCCTCCACCAAAGTAAATCAAATTCAAGTTGGAAGATAAAGATCAAAGTCTACATCAACGGTTTAGCTAATCAACTTCAGAAATCAGAATTATTCTCTATCCTTAATCCTATCATTGTGAGTCTATGTCACCTTCACAAGATAATTAAATTAAAAGTGACTTCGATAAGTTCTAAATTGGATTTAATGTGTGAGCCCGTAATGAATCTTATCAAGTTTGCAAATTGTCACCTTTTTTATTCATATACAAAAACCTGTCATATGCCTTTCTGATCTATTTTATCATTACATGCCTATTTATGTTCATATGCAAGTTCTTATGTTTATGCCAAGTTTGATGTCATGATTCTCTTCCCTCCTCCTTTTTCTTTTTATGAGATTAGGCTAACTTCGAGCCTAACATATTACGTGATATTTGCATACGAATAACGTTTGGACAATTGGGAAAAGTTTGGGAAAATTGAAATAATATGTAATTGGGCATAAATTGATGATGACTATGGATTGGGCATAATTGTACATAACTTGTAAATATGAGATTTAGCATAAGTGGATTTGGGTAAAATTTTGGTATAACTTGTAAAATTGGGATTATAGGCATAAAATTGGATTAGAATTTGTCATATAAATTTGGATTGGAATTTATGGGCAATTGGGAATCATTATAATCCATAATTTAAGTATGAACTGAATAAAGTGATAATAAAAGCCTAAGACACGAGGTTAGATTCGAATTGCAGTATAAGACTGCCCGGAACTACCCAGCACATCCAGCAACTACAATTTGGTAATCTAATGTGAGAGGTCAAAGGCACAAATTAGATGCGTAATAATGCAAAGACACGAGGTTAAATTCAGATTATGGTATAAGCCTACCCGGAACCGCCCGGCACATCTAGCAACCGCAAAACAATAATCTAATGTGGGAGGTCTTGCAAGATTACGGTTATAATGAATTAAAGAACACTTAACCAAAATAAGACATGTAGTAAGACATGGGGGTTAAGTGGGTGACATGGGTGACATGTGACATATAATTAGAGGCACTTAACCAATGTGAAACATGTAAGAAGATAAGAGAATAAAAAGGAGTTAAGTGGGAATTCCTAGCGGGTACCAAGCTTAGGAGGGAAGCTTGTGTCAAGTGTGTGGACCATTTTCAACCAGTAACCCATTCTATATCTATGTGAGCTCGAACTAGGTCGAGGACGGGACACGCTTACTGGGATTGATTTTAAGAGGTCAAAAGATTTAGCGGTGGCAACGCAAGTCCATCGGAGTCATGTGCGTGCATGGGTCCAGGCTGGTAGGTAAGACATTGTGGCATCGTGTAAGCCATGCATTGTAAGTAGTATCGGGTTGCCAATTTATGGAGTGATACACCATACTGTGGGTCCGGCATGGGTATCTATGAGTTAGGGAGCCGATCGAATGGGGAGGGTAGTGGGTACAACTAGTGGAGATAGGAGCAGGCGGCACCTATGACAACAGCTAGGGGTATACGAAACTACCATCATTATTATTACCATCGTTATGTTTGGTTAAGAGGGATCATCTTTTAGTATGTAACTAGTATGTTAGTATGGTGCAGAGCATATCGTATAGTGGTTAGGAGCGCAGCCGATGTTCTATCTTACTTACCTTATTTACCTTGTCACATCTGCTTATGTTACAGTCATCTCTTATATCTAGTTTATGTTCTTATCCTGTTACTTTACTGATTATATTGCTAAAGTCACTAGACTCGCAGACTATGTCTGACCCTTTTTGTTTCGCCTCTTTTCTTTCCTTACCCCCCTAGGTCCTCAGGGTGGGAATTAGTGGAGCTTGACTTGGATTTCTTTCTTCTTGAACTGCTTGGAGTGCTGAGAGTAATGCTTGGCTTTATCTCTGTTTCATTATGGCTATTTGCAGTGGTATTATGCTTTTGTTTTATGTACTCTGATAATAATTTTATCAAGATGGATATTTATGTACTTGGCTTTAGTATTTGGTTTTGATGTTGTAACCAAACATGTTTTGCTTTTCCGCTGCAATGAATAAATTTTAAATTTTTAAGTACCATTTTTATATATCTGTCTTGTGATGTTCTGTTCTATACACTTATAATGCTCCATGGAAGTTAATGCATTCCCTTAGTGAGTGACATTAACGAACGTGGGGTGTTACAATATATGCAGTTATAAAATAAATAACTGTACAAGAATTTTAGTGAGAAGTTCTCACATTGATTTCCACTCCGCCATTATTTATTGAATATTTTAGTACTGTTTGAGTTTGAATCTGCCACAAATTCTAACTTGCCCCATTTCTGATCTAGTCAGTTCCATTGTGTAGATATCGTCAACACGAGTCCAACGCAAGTCGTTTCTTTGAATTCTGTTTTGATTTGGACAAGTTATAGTAGTTTAAACTTTAATGACATTAACTAATTAATTAACTAACATTAACTAATTACTCACTAATCTCATCTTCTTTGCCATATCCGCTTCAGGAAGATTGCCGACCCTTAGCTCCATTCTAGGATTCGAATTTTCCTCCTCCACCGTACGCTATAACTTCATCAGCCGCCACCCCAACGTCCGCCTACACCTTCCCTTCGTCAACCTCTCCAAACTCGGTCAACCCATTGCTTCGTCAACCAAGCTTGAACGAGCGGATTTCTAGCTCAAAAATCGCACAATATATTTCACAATAGACGATCAAACGGGTACAGGTCTGAAGAGCATATAAAGTACAACGATTTTCTCTTTGGAATCATTATCAATTTTGAATCTGGTTAGGCGCGATTTGGGTTTGAATTCAGGATTTTTTGGAGCGTCGGTTTTAGGAGATAGCGGCTACTGTGTAAATGGGACTAGGATTTAGATGGGGGCATATTTATATAAAATATATTAATATTTAATTCTATAAATTCCAATTTTACATGTTTATCCATTCGAACTCCAAATCAAACCCAACAACTTTCACCCCTTGCTAAATACCCCCATTCCGGACACAATTAGATATGTTTAGTAAGCTAATTCGACTATTTCGATCAGTTTTCATCTAAATTAAAATATATAACGTTCAATATTGGTTTTGAACATACATTTTAATTTACCGGGGCTACATACTAACTCCAAAAATTACAAAACATAAATCTAGCTATATTTTGATGATACAGTCCTAACAAAACTAATTTCGTAGAATTTAGAGACCGTTTGAAAAATGTCAATTTTCTAGTCGATTAAATTTAAACTGAAGTTACAAAACATGTTTAAATTTATTACGCTCACATATCGATTCCAAAAATTATGAAATTCGAAACCTAACAATAATTTGGCATTCCAGATCCAAAAAAAGTGGTTTCGTAAAAAACGGAGGTCGTTTGCAAAATGGCTATTTTTAAGGGCTATACATTATTTAAAAATATATATAAATTCCATGGCGACTATTTAGAATTTTAATCTGCGTATAACTTACAATTTATAAAGTGAAATATCAATTTCTTACATTTGTTAGAAAATTACAGTTCAAAATATTCCAACGTTTCTTGTTTCATTCAATTCTGATTTATACTGAATTCTGTATACTCAATTGAAATTAAAAATCGAATTTTCAAATTACCGCGCCACTTCGGGCTCGTTTTATAATTAAAATAAATGTATATGTTCTAACTTCGACTTAAATAAATTATTATTCGTTATTATTTAAAATAAATCATTTTAAATATTTCAAAACAAATTCAAATAGCTAAATTAAAATTTTTAAATTGGTTCAGAAATTCTGGGTTGTTACAGACTTGATGCATGAGGATAAGATAGAAGAAGTCAAAGAAGAGAAGACTAAGTTCTCTAGTCCTAAGAAAATTTTTTGGAATAAGAAAGACAAGAATAATTTGGGTGGAAATCCACACAAAGAACCAATCAAGGTTGAGATCAAGTATCATGGTTGTGGGATGCCAGGGCATCTCATCAAGGACTGTATAAGGCTTAAGGGAAAGTGTCATAGTTGTGGGAAGCCAGGATATCTGAGTAGGGCATGTCCACAGAAGACTGTAGAGAGTGCTAGTACAGTAGTAGAGTCGGCTCAGGTGCATGTGTTGGAGGTAGTACCGACTATTAGTGGCCCTAATCGGGAATAAAGTCTCTGTCGAAGGTTTGATCTCTATCCCTGATTTTCGTATTATTACTCTTTTTGATTTGGGTGATACAAATTCGTTTATTTCTAGTTCTTTGGTTGACTATTTTCACTTAGAAATCTCACTTCTTACCGATCCCTTTGTAGTTTCAAACCCTGTAGGTGGTCCGGCACACTTGTCTATGATTTGTAGAGGTTTGAAAATTTCCATTTTAGGCATAGAATTTGATTGTGATTCCTATGTGTTGGGATTTGCGGGGTACGAGATGACTTTAGGGATGAATTGGTTTCCATGTACGGGGTTGTACTTGACTACGAAAGGAGGGTCGTTCGTTGATGACTTGTAGTGGTAGGATCCTAGAAATTTTTTATGACCCGCGAGGGTCAATCATGTTGAGTTTTCTTTACTCCCTAGATTCTTCTATTGATATCTACTCCGTACATATTGTTTGTGAATATCCAGATGTATTTGAAGAGGTTAGATGATTTCCACCTAGGCGAGAAATTGATTTTCGAATTTACTTAGTGAGAAAGCAAAGCATGTGGCACTGCCAGTTCGACATATGGTGTAACAACCTGAATTCCGACAGACCGAGTTTTTTTTCAAAATTCCAATCTATCGAAACTCGGATTGGTTTGCTCTGGTATCCTGCATAAAAGATAGAGACATAAAATATGTCAGAGCTTAGAAAATATCTCACAGCAGAATGGATAAAATATAATATAAAACAAAATAGCTTATCGTATTAATAATACTGCCTAACCAGTATCCAAAGCTATAATGTCTCATGTCTCTGCCACAAATCTAACCTGCGAGTATATTATGAGGAGTGGGTCATAACACAAGTTCTGGGGACAAGATTTAAACTATACACTTTGGATAATCCTACATATACCATTCAATCATATTTTCTTATTTATTAGGTTACTTGGGTTAACAACACTCAAAGCTTACACACACGTCGTACCCATTTACTTCCCAGTGGATTAACCTAATACAATATATGTGTAGCTACTCCTAATATTGAGGTACACACCATGGTACCCCACTCGTACGGTCTCAAGCGAAACACATCGAAATATACGCAGTCCCTCTTCCTATGCCGTAGTGACGTATAGATAACAATACTACGTTCCGCATATATCTCTCATTACTATGCTACACGAACATACAGACTGCCACCTTTGTTTGAATTAGAATTCATACCGGAGTAATGCCCTCAAATCTATGATACACCACCCAGAGCCGACATGCATGTATCCAGACCGTCCATCATACGTATCTTCAATTGTAGCTCGATGCCTTAATCGCAGTCCACTAATGTGCATCGAGTTCCGTGGCAGGGCGATACAAGAAACACAGAACTCGGTCAGGAGCTTTTCCATATCTGTACAGGCCTGTTTTTAAAGAGCTTCTATATACAGATATACCTAGGGTCTGTTTTCGTGGTGGCTATGGCCCCACCTCGGCCCCTCCCTTAATTAGTAAAGACTACAATAGCTAAACGACCGCCTCTACGCAAACAATCTAAACATCCATATGGCGTCTCTCCTCAACCCCTTACACCGATAGTGAAGGGTGAAATGGTATCTTGGGTTTAGCTCTGGTCTTTCTGCATCCCACTAGCTGCCGATGATGGGTATCCGACGGTCTACTATCCTTGTTGGTCGTGACCCTCTGCCTCCTCGTGAGGCAACCGCCGAACTACCCTGGTGTCACCACGTCACAACATTCTGAATACATAGCTGCATCTGCAGTCAAGACCTACCCACCTAGTAGTTACGCGCAGACCCAACCCCTGCGAGCACAGCCTAAGACATCTGTCACCGCACAGAGGACTACTAAGAGCACCTTACGTACCTCAGAAAGCTGCGTGCTTCCCATTCCAGTCCTTTAGGGCCGTCAGAACAATCAGATGAATGTGCGCTCACCCCTCGTGTCTTATTACACCTCGATGATCTACCCCGTTGGGTTATTCACCCTCAAACGTGCGGACTGGCCCAAGCACCACAATTTAATATGTTGTTAGACCCTATGTCTAAACATTCTCTTACGCGCTTGCCTCACCTCATCCGGTTTCCAGTTAACTTGGTTATTCCAATTTATAATGAATTCTTAATGAAGTTACCAAGTTTCTCTTGCGTATTAATTTCAGTTATATAATGTAACCCGTTTAAGTTTATTAATAAGCTCACAACATGTTATTCTCTAGATTGTGGCCTAAGGTCCATAATCCACAATCCCTTCTTTATTATGGTTTGATTTCATCATTACAATAACATGTTCTACTTAATATGTAATTAAGTATATCTCAATTCACATGTTTTCTGTTAACATGTCAGTCATTATTTATGATTTCATAAGTTTTCCTCATTCTTTCTCATTTAATCATAATTCCATTTTACATTGTCAATACAACTTATCGCTGTTTACTTATTAACTTTGTTCTATTAACTAAGGCCCATAAATAAGTTTCTCTACCCATTTATTATAACCTATGTTATAATTTCTGCTTGTCCCTAGGACAAGCCTAAGCATTTTTATCAACGGGTTTCAGACTTCCAAGCTTACAGATTACTTAATTTATAATTAAACACAATATATTTTCCCCCTTTTCTTAACTGGTTTCAGGTTTTCCCTTTTACAAATTTCTTAATCTATAATTAAGTGTCCCTTAACTCAATTCACCAGTTATCCCATTCCCTTACTAGTTTATTATAATCTAAGTTATAATATTCACTTGTCTCTAGGACAAGTTTACCTATTATACAACGTTTTCATTAATGTTACTTATTTATAATAGGTGATTATCATTTCTACAAGTTATGCTTACCCTAAAAAGTGACTTTAATTACATAACTTTATTATTTCTACCGGTTATGTATACCACTAGGTATCTTTAATTATATAACCTTATCGGGCTAAGTTTGCGGGCCTATATGCAAATATTACCTACCCCCTCAGATTTGCTTAGCCTACCTAATTTCCTACCAATTTTAATTAACCCTAACTTTAGTTCATATTCACATAATCTCTACGGATTAGATTAGGTTAAGTAGTCCAATTCATTCCCATGTCCATTTATGGTTTATAATGGGCTAAACCCCCCACATTAGGCCTACAACTTGTGGATGCTGGATATGCCGGTCGGGTCCGGGCAAACTTCTTCCACAAATTGGGCCTAACCTCGTGGCATAGCCCATCTCGTATTTATGCACTTAGACCCCTCACATTAGGTTCAACATTAGTGGCTCCTGGATATGACGGTCGGGTCCGGGCAGACTTCCACCACTAATGCAACATAACATCGTGTCATAATTGCAATTACAATTTCTAATTGTAATCCTAAGCACCCATTATTAATCAATTATTGAAATCTATGCCTTTGTAGGTGTTAATGCCCATTTACCAATTATATTCATGATGGATTATATGTCTAAATTCATATTATTCAAATTATGCCAATTCATATTTTACATATGATCCCATTTGCGCCCAAATCATTTTTCCTATACTCGTGATCCAATTTAAGATCTTTAAACATAATTTAGTCGATGCCCCAAACCCACATTTTTTTATTCAATTCTATGTTAACATGAATCCATATAATCGTATACTTACTCCAATTATTCCCTGTATATAATTGGGACAAATTTACATGTAAACTTTTTAGCACTACAACAAATCCAATATATGAATTATAACATGTAAACATTCCAACATTTCAACTGATTCCATATATATGAATTATTCATATTAACAATTTGACGTTATATCACGCTAATCATTCCCACATGTCATTTACACCACTTTAATCATTATTAGCATATGTTTAGGCATCTTAACATGTAAACTAATTGCACATATTATCCATTTTAGCGCAATAATTCATTTCATCAAATTAATCCTTCCAATATGTTCATTATAGGGAATGCCAAACGATAGAGGTACTATTATTCAAAAAGTATATTTTAAATCCACTCACCTTTCATGCTTTTCCCAAATTTTGGATCTGAACCGTTCTATCATCCATGGTTTCTCTTTAATTTGATTCACAACCTAACGACCATATATATTATTTTTATGAAAAGAGAAGGGAAGGAGAAAGAATTTAATTAGATAGGTTCTTAGAAGTTTACCTTGCTTTCATGATTCATTAATCTTTTTATTAGCATTGATTCCCTCTTCCAGATCTGAATGCATAATTTTCCTAGGCTAATATTTTCAAGATAAATTTGAGAAGAGAGAGAGAGGGAGCCATGGCAGAGCTACAGCGTAGCTGCCGAATATGATGTTTAGCGTTAGGTCTAAGGTCTTACTTATAGGTGTATGGAGCAACTAAGACCCTCAGATTTGACCAAAAGCCATCCGAACCGTCAAAATTTCAGAAAACCCTTATCTGCCAAAATCTGCTGTCGGGGGTCGACCCCCCTTCAGGGGTGTCGACCCCTGGCTCAACCCCGGGGTCGACCCAACAAGGTCTCGCGTCGACCCCAAACGGTCGGCCCTTCCTTGATTTGCACGCCAGATTTCTAGTTTTGTATTTTTGAACTTATTTTTTTGAATTTCTGGATTTAAATAAATAAATATATTCTTCTTATGCATATACAAACTTCAAACTTTAATAACTTCTTCATACGGTGTCCGTTTCATGCAAACCAAATGTTTATCTTGACCAGAATTCCGAGACGGATGCAATGGCGCAGTCTGTTTCACTCAATTCCGAATATATAATTAGGTTATTATTATTTTATTATCTTACACTAAAAATACGGGGTGTTGCATTCTCCCACCCTTAGGAAATTTCGTCCTCGAAATTTGATAAGGATGAAATAAATTAACCCCTCGAATAATATACATCCATCTTGTGTGCATCCAGTTTTAGAAAACATTGTGCACTTGTGCAAAGTAAAGTACAAAATAATAATGCATGCATGCCTAAACGGTACCTCCTATGTGTATGCAAGTTTTTCAAAAATCCTTTTAAAATATGATGCTCACATCCTAAATATACTGGCAGTTCTATATGAATGCAATATTTTGAAAATCAAAAATCTTTTTCATCCAAATTTTCCCATACTCTTACTGAGTAAGAGCATAGTTCATCCAATTGTTGTATCCATAATCCTACCAACCAACTTTAATTTTCGAATTTCAGAAAAATCTAATTTTCTAAATTCGATTTCTTATGTTACAAAAAGGTGAAAAAGGGAAAACCCCGCATCTTTCGTTTTTCTTTTCCAACCTATTTCTAACCGTACTTTGATTTTATGAAACTATTTATAAAGATTTCTCTTTTCCTATCCAAGCACAGTCCACATAAGAAAATTTTCTTTGTTACTAATTTTCTTTTTCATATTATCTTGGAAATTTTTATTCTTATCCATCTTTTATCATTTTCCATTTTTGTTGCTTTACTGAATTTTCTGTTTCCTTTTTATTTGTACCTTTTCTCTTTTTCTTAGCTTATTTAATTATTTGATCATAGTTTAAATTTAAATAAGCCTATAGTCTTTCATCTAAAACAGGAGAACAGACACCCTACACAACTACTACGAAGGGCTAAGAATCTCGGGACTATGTCCCCCTCAGACTGAAAAGTCCAAACTATGGGATCTATGATGGGTTTAGGTGTCACCCTAACCACGCAACAAGAACAAAATAACAGAACGATCCCAACAAGAATGTAGTAACGGGTTTTACCCCTAACATGAAAATTAGCAACATGATCTAAACACTTACTTGCCCCTTTTTTCAATCTAGCAATCACCACTAGTCCTAGCTATGTTCTAATAATTATTTCAAGCAACATCCTAGGCTTTCCAATGCTTACACATTCTATGGGAACTCACTATTATTCCAAGATAATTCTCGCTCTTTACTTTATAATCTCAAAACTTTTCCTGTCTTTCCTAGGCACTAATCCTTACCTACTTCATACTTTTTAAAACATGGTTTGGCCATTTTTCTTCCAAAAATTAAAAGTTCCAAAACTCTATTTTCCTCATGAAAACTTTCTTTTGCCAAACCATAAAAACATGTCATCTTAAAAATGTAAATCATCATTTTTTTTCAAATCACAAAACTGGAGTAGATATGGACAATTATTTTCTCCATCGGGTTTATGACTTGTTCTTACCTATAAGGTCAGTTTAGTCTCTTACTACAAGGTGACAACATGCACTCTATTCTAATTTTCTATAACTTATTTTGTCCATCCACAAAATTATCTTAAAATAATTTATCAAAAAGGGTTGTCATAAGAATAGAGATTTTAAAATCTTTTTTTATAAAACTTCTAGTTATCAAATATAACAAGAAAATTAGCGAGCTATACATGCTCTATAATATGCACCTTTTACTGAGAGAAATTTACTTTAAAACTCAATATGTACTTCTTTATATATTTTAAAACTATAAATTTTAAGATTAAAACTTTACAACACCATAAACCACTTTCCCAAAACTTTTATAATCTCAAGTTCTTAAAAGTTAACAATGGGGTTAGACTCAAAGCGGGTTTCCAATTTTTCTAGGCTTTCCTAGACACTCCCTAAGGTTAATTCTATCTACTATATATATTCCTAATCCATTTTATTTTTCTCTTTTTAACCTTTTCCTAATTTATAAGGTTTTACTGCCGAACCCACTAACCCGAAATACTAATCATATGGGATTCACTTTCCTTTCATACAAAGTATATTGTACATTTTCCACCCAAATTACCTAAGGGTCTCATACTTCCGTATTCATTCCTTTAGTGTACAAAACAAGTACCCCAATTCTTACCATATTACGCTCTTTCTATTTAGTGGGTCTCTCTATGGATCTGGGTATATATATAATATTTATATTTTTAAAAATAAAAATACTTTCACTCATAATTTATATAGGAATCCTAAACCTAAGCTCTGATACCAGATGTAACAACCCGAATTCCGACAGATCGAATTTTTTTCAAAATACTAATCTATCGAAACTTGGATTGATTTGCTCTGGTATCCTGCAGAAAAGACAGAGACAAAATATGTCAGAGCTTAGAAAATATCTCACAGCGGAATGGATAAAATATAATATAAATCAAAGTATAGCCTTACCGTATTAATAATACTGCCTATCCAATACCCAAAGCTATAACGTCTCATGTCTCTGCCACTAATCTAACCTTCGAGTATGTTATGAGGAGGGGGTCAGAACACAAGTTTTGGTGACTGGATTTAAACTATACACTTTGGATAATCCTACATATACCATTCAATCATATTTTCTTATTTATTAGGTTACTTGGGTTAACAACACTCAAAGCTTACACACACGTCGTACCCATTTACTTCCCAGTGGATTAACCGAATACAGTATATGTGTAGCAACCCCAATATTGAGGTACACTCCATGGTACCCCACTCACATGGTCTCAAGCGCAATACCATCGAAATATACGAAGTCCCTCATCCTTTGCCATAGTGACATATGGATAACAATACTACGTTCCACATATATCTCTCATTACTACGCTACGTGAACGTACGAACTTCCACCTTTATTCGAACTAGAATTCATACCAGAGTAATGCCCTCAAGTCTACGATACACCACCCAGATCCGACATGCATTTATCTAGACCGTCCACCATATGTATCTTCAATTGTAGCTTGATGCTTCAATCGCACGTCCTCTAATGTGCACCAAGTTCCATGGCAGGGCGATACAAGAAACACGGAACTCGGTTGGGAGCTTTTCCATCTGTACAGGCCTGTTTTTAAAGAGCCTCTATATACAGATATACCAAGGGTCTGTTTTCATGGTGGTTATGGCCCTACCTTGGCCCCTCCCTCAACTAGTAAAGACTATAAGAGCTAAGCGACCGCACCTATGCAAACAATCTAAACATCCATGTGGCGTCTACCCTCAACCCTTACCCCGATAGTGAAGGGTGAAATGGTATCTTGGGTTTAGCTCTAGTCTTTCCTCATCCCACTGGCTTCCGATGATGGGTATCCGACGGTTTACTATCCTTGTTGGTCGTGACCATCTGCCTCCTCGTGAGTCAACCACCGAACTACCCTAGTGTCACCACGTCACAGCATTCTGACTGCATAGCTACATCTGCAGTCAAGGCCCACCCACCTAATAGGTACGTGCAGACCCAACCCCTGCAAGCACGGCCTAAGACATCTGTCACCACGCAGAGGACTACTTGGAGCACATTACGTACCTCGGGAAGCCGCGTGCTTCCCATTCCAGTTTTTTGGGGCTGACAGAACAATCAGATGAATGTGCGCTCCCCTCGTGTCTTATTACACCTCGATGATCTACCCCGTTGGGTTATTCACCCTCAAATGTGCGGACTGGCCCAAGCGCAACAATTTAATATGTTGTTAGACCCTATGTTTAAACATTCTCTTACGCGCTTGCCTCACCTCATCCGGTTTCTTTTTAACTTGGTTATTCCAATTTATATTGAATTCTTAATCAAGTTACCAAGTTTCTCTTGCTTATTAATTTCAGTTCTATAACATAACCCATATAAGTTTATTAATAAGCTCACAACATGTTATTCTCTGGATTGTGGCCTAAGGTCCGTAATCCACAATCCCTTCTTTATTCTGGTTTGATTTCATCATTACAATAACATGTTCTACTTAATATGTAATTAAGTATATCTCAATTCACATGTTTTCTATTAATATGTCAGTGATTATTTATGATTTCATAAGTTTTCCTCATTCTTTCTCATTTAATCATAATTCCATTTTACATTGTCAATACAACTTATCGCTGTTTACTTATTAACTTAGTTCTATTAATTAAGGCCCATTAATAAGTTTTTCTACCCATTTAGTATATCCTATGTTATAATTTCTTCTTGTCCCTAGGATAAGACTAAACATTCTTATCAACGGGGTCCATACTTCCAAGCTTACAGATTACTTAATTTATAATTAAGTACAATATATTTTCCCCCTTTTCTTAACTAGTTTCAGGTTATCCCTTTTTCTAATTTCTTAATCTATAATTAAGTGTCCCTTAACTCAATTCACCATCTATCCCATTCCCTTACTTGTTTATTATAATCTAAGTTATAATATTCACTTGTCTCTAGGACAAGTTTACCTTTTATACAACGTTTTCATTAATGTTACTTATTTATAATATGTGATTATCATTTCTACAAGTTATGCTTACCCTAAAAAGTGTCTTTAATTACATAACTTTATTATTTCTACCGATTTTGTATACCACTAGGTACCTTTAATTACATAGCCTTATCGGGCTAATTTTACGGGCCTATATGCAAATATTACTTACCCCCTCATATTTGCTTAGCCTACCCAATTTCCAACCAATTTTACTTAACCCTAATTTTAGTTCATATTCACACAATCCTTATGGATTAGATTAGGTTAAGTAGTCCAATTCATTCTCATGTCCATTTATGGTTTATAATGGGCTAGACCCCCCACATTAGGCCTACAACTTGTGAATGTTGGATATGTCGGTCGGGTCCCGGCAGACTTCTTCTACAAGTTGGGCCAAACCTCGTGTCATAGCTCGTCTCATATTTGTGCACTTAGACCTCTCACATTAGGTTCAACATTAGTGGCTGCTGGTTATTCCGGTCGGGTCCGGGTAGACTTCCACTACTAATGCAACCTAACCTCGTGTCATAATTGAAATTACAATTTCTAATTGTAATCCTAAGCATTCATTATTAATCAATTATTTAAACCTATGCCTTTATAGGTGTTAATGCCCATTTACCAATTATATTCATGATGGATTATATGTCTAAATTCATATTATTCAAATTTTGCCAATTCATATTTTACATATGATCCCATTTGCACCCAAATCATTTTTTCTATACTTGTGATCCAATTTAAGATCTTTAAACATAATTTAGTCGATGCCCCAAACCCATATTTGTTTTTTCAATTCTATGTTAACATGAATCCATATAATCGTATACTTACTCCAACTATTCTGTGTATATAATTAGGACAAATTTACATGTAAACTTTTTAGCACTCCAAAAAATCCAACATATTAATTATAACATTTAAACATTCCAACATTTCAACAGATTCCATATATATATATGAATCATTCATATTAACAATTTGACATTATATACACCACTTTAATAATTATTAGCATATGTTTAGGTATCTTAACATGTAAACTAATTGCACACATTATCCATTTTAGCACAATAATTCATTTCATCAAATTAATCCTTCCAATATGTTCGTTAAGTGGAATGCCAAACGATAGAGGTACTATTATTCAAAAAGAATATTTTTAACCCACTCACCTTTCATGCTTTTCCCAAATTTTGGATATGATCTGTTCTATCATCCATGGTTTCTCTTTAATTTGATTCACAATCTAACGACCATGGATATATTATTTTCATGAAAAGAGAAGGGAAAGAGAAAGAATTTAAATAGATAGGTACTTAGAAGTTTACCTTGCTTTCATGATTCAGTAATCTTTTTATTAACGTTGATTCCCTCTTCCAGATCTGAATTCATAATTTTCCTAGGCTAATATTTTCAATATAGATTTGAGAAGAGAGAGCAAGAGGGAGCCATGGTAGAGCTACAACGTAGCCGTCGAATTATGATGTTTAGGGTTAGGTTTAAGGTCTTATTTATAGGTGTATGGAGCAACTAGGACCCTCAGATTTGACCAAAAGCCATCCGAACCGTCAAAATATCATAAAACCCTAATCTGCTAAAATCTGCTGCAGGGGGTCGACCCCCCTTCAGGGGTGTCGACCCCTGGCTCAACCCCGGGGTCGACCCAACAAGGTCTCGCGTCGACCCCAAACGGTCGGCCCTTCCTTGATTTGCACGCCATATTTCTAGTTTTGAATTTTAGAACTTATTTTTTTGAATTTCTGGATTTAAATAAATAAATAAATATACATATATATTCTTCTTATGTGTATACAAACATCAAACTTTAATAAATTTTTCATACGGTGTCCATTTCATGCAAACCAAATGTATATCTTAACCAGAATTCCGAGACGGACGCAATGGCGCAGTCCGTTTCACTTAATTCCGAATATTTAATTAGGTTATTATTATTTTATTATCTTACACTAAAAATACGGGGTGTTGCATTCTCCCATCCATAGGAAATTTCATCCCCGAAATTTGATAAGGGTAAAATAAATTAACCCCTCGAAAATATACATCCATCATGTGTGCATCCAGTTTTAGCAAACATTGTGAACTTGTGCAAAGTAAAGTACAACATAATAATGCAAACATTCTTATCCATCTTTTCTCATTTTCCATTTTTGTTGCTTTACTGAATTTTCTGTTTCCTTTTTATTTGTACCTTTTCTCTTTTACTTAGCTTATTTAATTATTTGATTTTATTTTAAATTTCTAAAACAGGAGAACATACACCCTACACAGCTGAAACAACCCAAACTTCACAATAAAGGAAAGCCTGAATTGCTTTGAGAACGACACACATCAGAACACAAAACAAAAGAACATTTTATTACTGTTACAACAATTACATCAGAGTACAAGAATATTCCAGAGTATGAATGAATAATATACATTGGAAATACAATATCAGAGTTTAAATTACAATTAAATAGCAGTGGAAAAATAATACAAAACACAACAGAAAGAAAAACACGGATACAGAGCCTTCCAAATATCGCTTCAGCTGTAGACCAGGATCCTGTGAATATAATATCTGCAAAACCAAAACTACTAGCTGCCCGTGTGGAAAATATGGGCACCTAGAGTTTAGGTTAAAACAATAAACTCCAGGTCAGTCATGGGACTGGTATGAGAACTCAAAAACAGTTATTAACTTTATTTTAAAGTTGGGTAAGTCAAGGAACCACGCCGCTATCGTGGAACGGGTTTCCTCCCAAGAATACCAGTGCATAAAAACAACGCAATGCTTCTAGAAAATGAAACCGTTATAATACTCAAGTCCCTTGCAATGAAAGCCGAAGGATAGAGTTTACCTTATAATGGTCAAAAATGCTTAATACGCGAAATTCATCTTTTACTATAAGTGCACAGTGTAGAAATCAATTTTTGAAAATAAATGTATCAATCTTAGGTGGCATAATTTACTATGTAAGCGGCATAATATATTATGTCACCATATAAGTATACAACTGAAACCGTAAATCTCGTATTGGAAAATTGGATTTCCATCATGATGGTTGCTGATTCGAAAGAAAAATCGCGAATGTATCTCCACGACATACGTCTCGGCAGGAGAAAACACCGTAATACATATACTACGCACTTTGGATGAGCAGTAATCTGATCTATCCTCATGAGATTCGACTGAAATGACCTATCCCACTTATAGAGTGGAGCGACCACCCTAGCCTCATCGGCCGACCCCAAATCCGTATAAAGTATATTGGTCGAACCGAACATTATCAAACAAATCGTTTACCATCGTACTGTGGTGTGTGAGGCCCGCGAAGTCACGTTATATCCAAAGCGGCGCTATATAAAAGCTATGCTTTGGTCATCATCCATAAGGCTCTGCTTTTCAATAAAAGCCTTGATCATATGCATCTTAGCATGCCACATTATCAGACCATACCATATCATTGATCATCTATTGATATATAACAGGGTGTTAAGCAAGAGAATAAATTCTCTGCCACCAAACAGCTATATATTAAATAGAGATCAACGAATACAATATAAAGGAATACAATGTCAGACACACAATCCATTTATCAGTCCGTTCTGGGTCTGAACGAAACCATATCCAGTAGATCTCCAAATACGTCTGAATGATCACCAATTTTTCCCTCATTTTGGGTGTGCGGTCCAATCAAGATATCAATAATCATCCATTCAATATGGAAATTTCCCGATCTTCAACAACTGTCTTCATCGTCGATCTTCAATCATCGTATGAATTATTCAGAATGGGTTAAACCTGGTCTTTCTGAATAATTTGCGTAATTTAAAATCATGTGCTTTAAAACACAACCAACGCCCCATTCCCATCAAGATCATTCTTTGATTTTAATTTAAACCAAATTAAGGTTTATTCAACTAGTCGGGATTAACACCTTACCAAATTAATCATTTATTAATATCCCATTCCCAACCTATACAACCCATGGAGTAAAACTGGTGGTACTCCATATTTAACACCCAATGTGTTACGGTAAACTTAATTACCGTTTTACGATCAAATCTAATCAAAGATTTAACTATCGCTTGGAGTAAAACTGGTGGTACCCCATTATCGTTCATTTCTTGAATTAAGTAAATTTAATTTCTTTTATCCTCATTCAATCCAATTAAAGATTTATTAAAACTATATTTAGTTTTTAATCTTCAAGAATCATTATTTAAAGATTATTTAACTTCCAAGAAATAATCTTACCTTTAACTGGGTTAAAGAACAAATGTCTTTTAAAAACTTCCAATTTAATATATTAAATTGAAAACTTCTCTCTAGAATGTTTCGTTAAATCTTAATTAAAAGATTTATGAATTACCAATCTAAATTTCACCGTCACTCGGGTTTTGAGAACTAATGTCATTTAAAAACATTGTTCACAATAAACCCAAAAGTTAGTTTCACTTAATTTTCAATTATGTTTAATAATTGGTAATCTTATTTAAATCTTAATTAAAAGATTTACTCTTTCTCAAATGGGTTTAATAACAGTGTTATTTAAGACACTATTCACGACAAAGCCAAATTCTAATCTGATATTAAATATCATGCTTTGAATAGAAATTATATCGATTCATGTTCAATATCAAATTCCGAAAATTAACGTATACCAAATTGGGAATAACGATATTAATATCTTCCAAATTCCCACAATAACATCCACAATAACATCCGTATAATCACAGAATCCAATACTGAAATAATCCGAAGATTATTCCCATTCAAATCCATTCCAATATATGTATTGGAAAATCTTGGTTTTATTAAAACCATTTTAATCCTTTTATTTTCTTTTACATAAAAATGTATATTTACATTAAAATGAATCCTTTTCTTTCTTTTGAAACAAATTAACTATAAAAATGTATTCTTTCTAATGTAATAAATCTTAAATAAAAATGAAATCTTTTTAATATAATCTTTTTAGTTCAACCATTATTACATTGAAAGATGTAATATTTTCATTTCAATCTTTATTACATTGAAAATGTAATATTTTCAATTTTAAATCCAAATTGAATATTCAGTCTATTATCATATTAAAATAATATTATTTACAAAATATTAATTTTGAAATTAGCTCTTTCAATATGCATTATAAAATGGATAAAATAAATCGATAAACATGTTTGGGTTAAAATGGCATTGCTATTTAAAATAGATTAAATAGCCCAATTCATTATCTTATTCATTTATATTTTAAACTGGGCTAGACCTCCCACATTAAGCCTGCGACTTGTGGATGCTGGATATGCCGGTTGGTTCTGGGCAGACTTATCCCACAAGTTGGGCTTAACCTTGTGTCATGACCCAATTCGTATTTACGCACCTGGACCTCTCACATTAGGCACAACATTTGTGGCTGCTGGATATGCCGGGCAAGTCCGGGCAGACTTATACCACAAATGTAACCCAACCTCGTGTCCAAGTACAATTATAATTAATAATTATAATTAATTCACTGAAAATATTATTTTTATATATTCTTTTAAAATAAAGATATGATCTTTACATTAAATTGTCACCAATTTTATAAAATCCTTTGTTTCCGAATATCCTAACTGACATTTCAATTTTTAAAGAAAAATTGAACTTTTTATATTATTATTATATTATAATAATAATCTTTTCAAATGTTCAAATTTTGAAATCAAACCTTCTTATCTTATCATACTGACCGTAAAGATGTAATCTTTCTAATTTAATCCTTTTTATTATAACTTTTAAACAATAAAGATATAATTTTTCTAATTCATATGTCAATTAATTCCATTAACTGAATATTAAATTAAAATATTCTTTTAATTCAAAATTGGAATGAGACCCAATCCATTACCATATAATTTTAACTATATGGATTTCAAACATCGCATTAATTCCATGATAAAACATTCAATAACAGCCAAAGTGCATTCTAAACTAATTATGTGCAGTCAGAATATCAACCCAAGACCCGTGTGGGGTTTCAACCAACACAAATTCAAATAATATATTATAAATTGTGCTCTTGGACGATGTGTGAAAATTTATCGTCCAATCAACATAAACAAGTCAGACAACTTGTAAATGGCAGTGTAAACATGTTTTAAATATCATAAATGTCATAACAACATGTTACATATTTCAATTTTCAAACAATTCACAACAGTCAACCAAATCAACATTTATCCAACGAATAATAATTTCAACACAGTTAATTAATTAATATTTAACAATAAAAATAATTAACTGTTTCAAAATTTTGAGTGAGATAAAAGTTCTCACTTTAAAAAAAGAAAATATATTTATTACGATACCGAATTTGTCAATTACATGTTCTCAATTGAAATAAAAAGAAAATCTTTTTATTACAAAACCTAATTTGTCATTTACATGTTCTCAATTGAAATAAAAAGAAAATCTTTTTATCACAAAACCCAATTTGTCATTTATTTGACAAATATATGTTCAAATCTACATGACATATAAAAATGTAAATTTTAACATGTATACAAAACTAATGTATACATAACTTATAAAAATGTTAATTTTATCTTTGACAATTCTAAATGAATCATAAATGACATTTCTAAATGAATATAAATGATACTTCATTTTCTGACAATTCTAAATAAATATAAATGGCAGTTTTATTTAGCAAAACATGTTTTTAACAAATGACAGTCTTATTTAACAAATATTCATTTTATAATAACTACACTAACATGTAAATGTTATGATCTTAACCTAACGAAGTGTGTGTATATAATATATATATGTACATATATATATAACAAATGGTATTTATATTCAATTGCAACATTTTATTAAAAAAAATGTTATTTTTATTCTCATTCCTCGTGTTATTTTTAATTACATAACAAACTTCTAACGAAAAAAATGTTATTTTTATTCAAATGTAACATCTTCTAATTAAATGACATATTTACTTGTCATAAATGACCTCGATAACGACCCGAACTCCCCCGGTAAGAAAAGCCCGGATTGAGATGAGAACAACACACATCGGAACGCAGACGAAAGAACATTTCATTGTTATTACAACAATTCCATCAGATACAAAAATATACAGAGTATGAGTGAATAAATTACATTCGATAAATATCAGAGATTACAATAAATTACGTAGCAGCGGAAAAATATACAAAACACAACTGAAAGTGATATACAGATACAGAGCTTTCCGAGCGTCGTTCCAGTTGTAAATCAGGACCCTATGAATATAAATCTGCAAAACCAAAACCACTAGCTGCCCGTGTGGAAAATAGGGGCACCCAGAGTTTAGGTTAAAACAATAAACTCCAGGTCAGTCATGTGACTGGTGTAAGAACTAAAACAGTTATTAATCTTTATTTTAAAAGATAGTAATTCAAGGGACCACGCCGTATAACACGGAACGGGTTTCCTCCCAAGAATACTAGTGCATATAACAAAACAACGCAATGCTTTTTGGAAAAATGAAGCTATTATAAGACCCAGGTCCCATCACACAATGCAACGCAAGCCGGATGATAGGGTTTTCCCTTATAATAGCCAAATAATGCTTGATATGTTTAAAACAAATCATTTGATACTATCATAGGTGAATAGTGCCAAAACATTTTCAATCATAAATATCAATCATAGACGGCATGGGTACCACATATCATGTCGCCATACAAGTTCTACAAATAAAACCGCAATATCACGTATTGGAAATTAGATTTCCGTCATGAGCCGAGGCAAGGGGCAAGCTCCTCTCCGCGTTCGAGACACTCTAGCAATGCCTCAGGACCCCACTCTGATCCTTTGGAACCTCCAAGGCTAGTCCTCTCTTACTTTTGAGGATTAATTATTCCTGAACACACGTTTCCCGGTCCTTACAGACCTATATCCGAGGCGCCTCGTATCCAACAACCACACAGGTGAAAAGTATATAAATGTCAGGGCCGGTAGGTCACTGACACCACCATAGCTAGAAAGAAACATCGTGCAATCCTTGGGTTCGTATCCCGTTTTTAACTCATACCGAGGTGTGAGGCTCGCGAATTCACGCTATACACAAAGCTACGCCACACAGGTCGTGCTTTGATCATCAACCACAAGACTTTTCTTTTCAACAGAAGCCTTGATCAATTGCCACTTACGCGTGCCACACTGGCAATTTACTCCATTCGATTGATGTCCATCGATATACAACCTCTGAGCTCGTACGTCTCAGAGAAGGGCGTTAAGCAAGAGAATAAATTCTCCACTGCCAAACAGATGTATATTTAATAGAGATCAATCAACACAGAATAAAATCCAATGTCAGACACACAATCCATTTACAAGTTCGCTCTGGGTCTGAACGAAACCGGAGGCACTTTCCTCGCATATCCATCCATCCCCAAGTACGTTTGGACGATCACCAACTGATTCCCTCCTCTTGGGTGTACAACCCAATCAAGATCATCAGTAATCACCCAAACGATGTGAAGACTTCCGGTCTTCGACCACCGTCTTCATCTTCGACAATTCATCGAATCGGTTATTCAGAATGGGTATAACCCGGCCTTTCTGAATAACCCACGTATATAATAAAAAAATGTTACACAAACACAACGAACGCCTCATTCCAACTCAGAATATTCTTTTATTCACAAAATCACATTCTTAGGGAAAGGTTCCCATTAATTTTATCCAAGATAAATTCTTCTAAATTTATTCTTTAATCTTCCTTTGGATATCATTTCAAACTAGTCGGGATTAGCGAACCACACCGAAGTAAATATTTATTTTATTTCCCAATCCCAACCTATTCATCCATGGAGCAAAACTGGTAATACTCCATATCTAGCACCACGGTGTTATTGGTAAAATTAATTACCATTTCACGTTCAAATCTAATTAAAGATTTAACTATCGCTTTGGAGCAAAACTGGTGATACTCCATTCTCGATCACTTTCCACATTTGATAATTTAAATTATCAATTCGCATTTCAATCTAATTAAAGATTCATTAAAACTCCACTTAGTTTTAATCTTTTCAAAAATCAACATCCTGCCTTTAACTGGGTTAAAGAACCAATGTCATCTAAAACACGATCCACGATAAACCCAAATCACATTTGATATTAAATACAAGGCTCTGAATAGAAAATATATCGGCTTATATTCAATATCAAATTCTGAAACCAACAAATATCGTATCGGAAATAACGATATAAAATATATCTTTCAAATTCCCATAACAATATCTGTATAGTCACGAAATCCAACATCGAAATATTCCAAAGATAATTTCGATTCAACTCCAGTCCAATTGACATATTGGGAATACTGATTATTTTTAAAATCACTTTCAAATTCAATTTATTTATTTCAAAAATAAATTGATTTTAATTCTAGTTCAAAACTAGTTCATTTCGATAAAAAAAAAAACTATTTTATCCTTTCAAATGTGGAATTTTTCATCCCAGTTCTTTCCACCTCCCATATTATAATTTTACACAAATTATTGATACTTTTAATAATTTTATCAAGGCCCGTACAGTCGATTTCCAACAACGGTCATCGAACTGCACTTACAGCGACCTTTTCTGAAATTGATTTGGACATAATTCCAAATCCAACCGTTGGATTTCAAATTTCTAATATTCATTGGAAAGCTCTTTTCGATGCGAACCCAACGGTTCCGGTTTTAGGAGAATCCGACGGTCGGATCTCCCGCAACGTCAATTCGAAGTTAATGGTCGAAATTCACGAAATGCCGCGGCGCGGCGCGTTCTATTCAGGCCATTATATAATATATATATATATATATATTATATATATTTCGTGGATTTCCTTTTAAAACATATTTTATAAATCGTTTTAAATTCGTTTCAAAAACAATTTCAATTTCATTTTCAATTTCAAATCGATTTGATTTCAATTCAATTCGAATTCATTTCAATTTTATTTAATTCGAATTCAAATTCGTTTCAATTCAATTCAAATTCTAATTCATTTCAATTCAATTCAATTTGAATTTACCTTCTATTTAATTCAATTCGAATTCATTTCAAATTGATTTCAATTCAATTTCAGTTCGTTTTCAATTTCATTCAAAACAATTTCAATTCGTTTTTAATTCAATTTCAATTTAACTCAATTTGAATTCATTTCTATTCAATTCGAATTCAAATTCACTTTCTATTCAATTTGAATTCAAATTCACTTTCTATTCAATTCGAATTCAAATTCACTTTCTACTCAATTCAAATCGAATTCATTTCAAATTGATTCAATAAAATTCAATTTGAATTTTAATCTAATTTAATTTGAATTTCATTTCAAAATATTAAATTTTGAAATCACTTTTCAATATTCATTGTAAAACGAATAAAATCGATATAAATATCGTTCACGTCAAAATAGCGCAACTCTAATCAACACGGCTTTATATATTTCAATAAATTCGTTATTCTATTCAACAAATGAATATATATATTCCATTCAACACATGAATCTATATTTCTTTCAACACACGACTAATCTCAACACATGAGTACTGTCAACACATCACTATTTTTGATATGTAAAATATTTTATAAAATTATGGTATCTATCGTTTGATTTTTAATTAGACTCCACCGTGAAGTAGTTCTAATTTTAAATATGATAAAGATGCAAATTTTATTGTTAAAATATTTTACTCAACACATGAATAGTTTCAACACACGAACATCATCAACACATGACTATTTTTATATTCAACACATGAATTTCCTTTTATAATATTCATTATTTTCCCGATTGGAGTGAGGCCCAATCAATCACCATATAATGTTAATTATATGGGTTCCATACAACACATGTATATAATAGCAAAGATAAACAATAAACCATCATCCAAAGTGCACCACACAACTACATAAGCATCAAATATAAATAATCAACGCTTACACAATCTGTCGACCAATCGTTCGACATACAATTAAATAATTGGGATTAGTGTAAGCCAAATTTCATCCCAACACCCGTGTGGGGTTTCAAATCAACAAACACATATTTTTATTTGTGCAGTTGGGCGATGTGTAAAATTTATCATCCCAATCAATATCAGTCAAATCAGTGTATATAAACAAATCGGCCGATTTATTTATAAATATTTATTTATTCACATTCAAGTTAAAAATTATATTTTTAACGATAAAATATTTATTTCAATACATTAATCTATATTACCGATTTCACATCAACATCACAAACAATTTTCACAACACATCAATCAAACAAACAAGCCATCCAAGGTCTGTGGATGACGGGTGTCGGGTGCTGCTAAGCACCGTCTGCATCCTAGTATATATATATATAACTAGAAAAAGAAATTTAGAGTGAGAAGTTCTCACCGAAGCTAATCCAATTCCATGACACTTCTATTGTAGGAATCTTCGTCGTTCTCGCCTTTTGTCACTTTCGTTGCCCGTATTCACTACATATATAAAAATCACATTTTTATATTATTGCCATGTATATAAAAATCATATTTTTATAATTGCTCCATATGGATAAAAATTCTATTTTTACATCGCTACTATATAGATAAAATTCTTTTTTTACATCGTTACTATATAGATAAAAAATTTATTTTTACATCGTTATTCTCTACATAAAGATTTCGCCTTTTCAAAAATAAATATTTCGCCTTTTCAAAAATAAATATTTCGCCTTTTTAATTATGAAGATTTCGCCTTTTCTAAAATAAATATTTCGTCTTTTCAATTATGAAGATTTCGCCTTTTCTAAAATAAATATTTCGTCTTTTCAAAAATAAATATTATATTTTTATTCTCACTACTATATAAAGATCAAATTTTTATATTATCTATTATATAAAAATCATATTTTTAACCTTCTACTATTATAAAAATTATATTTTTTTTCTTACTTGCTTCCTTTATGTTTTTTTTATAAAAACAGTGCTACATATATATTTTTAAAAACCATAACTTTCTTTGTATAAATAAAATCACTTCTTTTAGACATTAAAAATCCGATCTTCCTTTGTTTAAAAAAAACCTATTCTTCCTATAAAATAAAGATCTATTCTTTCTACAAGATAAAAATACAAATTTTTATTTAAAAATAATCTAAAAGTCCTATATTTTTTCTTATAAACTAATTAAAAAGAAATGGATAAAATAAAAATATAAAACTTACATTTTTTTTCACTCAGCGAAATGGGGCGGTCTTCGGAAGTGGGTTGCGGCAGGGGCGCACGGGGTTCGGTGTACAGCGGAGGAGAGAGAAGGAGGGGGTGCGAGGTGCTGAAGCAGGTGGTGGCGCAAGGAGGGGTGCGAGGCTCGCGGTCGACGAGTGGCGCGGCTTCGGGGCTTTCCAGTTCGCAGAGGAGTTAGGCGAGAGAAGATGAGGAGGGAGGCGGAGGGGAAGGATCGAATAAGGGGGGGAAGGGCGCGGTGGTGGAGGCGCTCCTCCGGCGGCGGCTAGGGCTGCTTCCGTCGCCCTTCTTCTTTTTTTATTTGTTTTTTTCTCCTAAATAAAGAAATCGACGGGGAGGGGGGCCTGAGAGGGAGTAAGGAGAGAGTTTTATTTTATTTCAATTATTTAAATTATCCACTTAAAGTTGACTTTCTTTCGAACTCAAAACGAGACCCAACGACTGTCGTCCATAGCTAATTACTCCCATTCCGAACACAATGGGATATGCCACGTAGGCTGATTCGATCATTTCGATCAGTTTTCGTCAAAATCAACATATAACTCTATATATTGAATTTGAACGCGCATTTCAATTTACCGGGGTCACATACTAACTCGAAAAATTCCAGAAAAATATTTTCTAGCTTTGTATTGACGATACGGTCCTAACAAAACTAGTTTCATCGAATTCTGAGACCGTTGGAAAAATGGCCATTTTCCAGTCGATTAAAATCAACTGAAACTGGCCAAACGCGTTTTCCTCTGCCACGCTCACATATTGATTCGAAAAATTATGAAATTTGGAATCTAGCAATAATTTGACATCCCTGACCCAACAAAAGTGGTTTCGTCGAAATCTGAAGTCATTTGCAAAATTCCTATATTTAAGGGCCTGAATTCCATAGCGACTATTCAGAATCTTCAACTGGACATATCTTTTGATTCCCGCTATGAAATTTCGATTTTTCGGATTCGTTGGAAAGATATTCTCAAATAGTTTCTATTATTTTTGGTTTCACTAAAATCCGGTTTATTTTGCACCCGGTACGTCCAATTGAGGTTTGAAATCGAATTATCGAACTACCGCGCCATTTTCAATTCTATTTATAATTATATATAATTATTTATATTCTAACGACGACGCATATAATATATACGTCGAATTCAATTCAAAATAAATTTTCCGTCGATATTATTTAAAATAATTCATTTTAAATGTTCAAAATTCACTAAAATTGCCAAAATAAAAATTTTAAACTGGCCAGATTTTCGGGTTGTTACAATCTCCCCCACTTAAAACTTTTCGTCCCCGAAAAGGAACAAAGCCGAAAGTGGTTTGATTAATCAACTCTACGTTCGATCTGGCTTCCATTCTCCAACTTTTCAGTTTCTGAGAATTTTCAAAAATTTCAAAAATTTGGCTAACACCCTAAATTTTCGAAAAATTTCGCCATAACCTCCCCTGCACCGGGAGCCACGGGAAAAATCCCGAAATTGCCATATAGGCCTTCTGATCTCAAAAAGAAAGAGATAAAGCCAAGCGGCTAGCCAATAGGCTCATAAAATCATCATCACCCAAACAAAATAGTAAATTATAGTAAACATGTACCTATTTGTCGGGCAAACAAAATTTATTCTCTGCTGTAGCCTCCTTGCTATGACCTGTTCAATGTAAGTACATGTATATGCAAGCAAATACGACCAATTTTCAATACAATTCAATATTTGATTCAATTAGGCTAAATGATTCAAAATTATCAAACAAATAAACAAACAACACAAACATCAATCAATTAGTGAATTATCGTTTCAAATTCATAATTGGATATATATACATAAAATCATGTTTTGATGCTAATCCACAACAATGTATCCTAGCTATTTTTGGTTCTCACACCAGTCTAATGGAAATATATAGAAATCACACCTTCGTCACTCGAAAATAAATTCTGACGACGAGTACTAAACCATCAGAATCATCTTCGGGCCACTAGAGTATGATTCTATATCTATCTAGTATATTAAAACTTCGAATATACGTTCATGACGCGTATACGCGAAATCTTTATATACTCGATTGTCCAAATTCAAAATAAATACATAAATATTCAAATACGTATAAAGCGATTTAAATTTCAAAAAAAATCGTTTTCATTTGAAAAATATACTCTTCACACTCATTCTAGGATACTACCGATCCTATCTCTAACGAGTCATTCTAATTGGATATTACTAATCCAATATCTGATGAATTCTTTCGTATGGTTCTAATGTGTCTTGTTCTCGAGCTCTGTAAACCAAAGCTCTGATACCACTCTATAACGACCCGAACTCCCCCAGTAAGGAAAGCCCGGATTGAGATGAGAACAACACACATCGGAACGCAGACGGAAGAACATTTCATTGTTATTACAACAATTCCATCAGATACAAGAATATACAGAGTATGAGTGAATAAATTACATTCGATAAATATCAGAGATTACAATAAATTACATAGCAGCGGAAAAATATACAAAACACAACTGAAAGTGATACACGGATACAGAGCTTTCCGAGCGTCGTTCCAGCTGTAAATCAGGACCCTGTGAATATAAATCTGCAAAACCAAAACTACTAGCTGCCCGTGTGGAAAATAGGGGCACCCAGAGTTTAGGTTAAAACAATAAACTCCAGGTCAGTCATGTGACTGGTGTGAGAACTAAAACAGTTATTAATCTTTATTTTAAAAGATAGTAATTCAAGGGACCACGTCGTATAACACGGAACGGGTTTCCTCCCAAGAATACTAGTGCATATAACAAAACAACGCAATGCTTTTTGGAAAAATGAAGCTATAATAAGACCCAGGTCCCATCACATAATGCAACGCAAGCTGGAGGATAGGGTTTTCCCTTATAATAGCCAAATAATGCTTGATACGTTTAAAACAAATCATTTGATACTATCATAGGTGAATAGTGTCAAAACATTTTCAATCATAAATATCAATCATAGACGACATGGGTACCACATATCATGTCTCCATACTAGTTCTACAAATAAAAACGCAATATCACGTATTGGAAATTGGATTTCCGTCATGAGCCGAGGCAAGGGGCAAGCTCCTCTCCGCGTTTGAGACACTCTAGCAATGCCTCAGGACCCCACTCTGATCCTTTGGAACCTCCAAGGCCGGTCCTCTCTTACTTTTGAGGATTAATTATTCCTGAACACACGTTTCCCGGTCCTTACAGACCTATATCCGAGGCGCCTCGTATCCAACAACCACACAGGTGAAAAGTATATAAATGTTAGGGCTGGTAGGTCATTGACACCACCATAGCTAGAAAGAAACATCGTGCACTCTTTGGGTCCGTATCCCGTTTTTGACTCATACCGAGGTGTGAGGCTCGCGAATTCACGCTATACACAAAGCTACGCCACACAGGTCGTGCTTTGATCATCAACCACAAGACTTTGCTTTTCAACAGAAGCCTTGATCAATTGCCACTTACGCGTGCCACACTGGCAATTTACTCCATGCGATTGATGTCCATCGATATACAACCTCAGAGCTCGTACGTCTCAGAGAAGGGCGTTAAGCAAGAGAATAAATTCTCCGCCGCCAAACAGATGTATATTTAATAGAGATCAATCAACACAGAATAAAATCCAATGTCAGACACACAATCCATTTACAAGTTCGCTCTAGGTCTGAACGAAACCGGAGGCACTTTCCTCGCATATCCATCCATCCCCAAGTACGTCTGGACGATCACCAACTGATTCCCTCCTCTTGGGTGTACAGCCCAATCAAGATCATCAGTAATCACCCAAACGATGTGAAGACTTCCGGTCTTCGACCACCGTCTTCATCTTCGACATTTCGTCGAATCGGTTATTCAGAATGGGTATAACCCGGCCTTTCTGAATAACCCACGTATATAATAAACAAATGTTGCACAAACACAACGAACGCCTCATTCCAACTTAGAATATTCTTTTATTCACAAAATCACATTCTTAGGGAAAGGTTCCCATTAATTTTATCCAAGATAAATTCTTCTAAATTTATTCTTTAATCTTCCTTTGGATATCATTTCAAACTAGTCGGGATTAGCGAACCACACCCGAAGTAATTATTCATTTTATTTCCCAATCCGAACCTATTCATCCCATGGAGCAAAACTGGTAATACTCCATATCTAGCACCACGGTGTTATCGGTAAAATTAATTACCATTTCACGTTCAAATCTAATTAAAGATTTAACTATCGCTTTGGAGCAAAACGGGTGATACTCCATTCTCGATCACTTTCCACATTTGATAATTTAAATTATCAATTCGCATTTCAATCTAATTAAAGATTCATTAAAACTTCACTTAGTTTTAATCTTTTAAAAATCAACATCCTGCCTTTAACTGGGTTAAAGAACCAATGTCATCTAAAACACGATCCACGATAAACCCAAATCACATTTGATATTAAATACAAGGCTCTGAATAGAAAATATATCGGCTTATATTCAATATCAAATTCTGAAACCAACAAATATCGTATCGGAAATAATGATATAAAATATATCTTTCAAATTCCCATAACAATATCTATATAGTCACGAAATCCAACATCGAAATATTCCAAAGATAATTTCGATTCAACTCCAGTCCAATCCACGTATTGGGAATATTGATTATTTTTAAAATCACTTTCGAATTCAGTTTATTTATTTCAAAAATAAATTGATTTTAATTCTGGTTCAAACCTAGTTCATTTCGATAAAAAAACTATTTTTATCCTTTCAAATGTGGAATTTTTCATCCCAGTTCTTTCCAACTCCCATATTATAATTTTACACAAATTATTGATACTTTTAATAATTTTATCAAGGCCCGTACAGTCGATTTCCAACAACGGTCATCGAACTGCACTTACAGCGACCTTTTCTGAAATTGATTTGGACATAATTCCAAATCCAACCGTTGGATTTCAAATTTCTAATATTCATTGGAAAGCTCTTTTCGATGCGAACCCAACAGTTCCGGTTTTAGGAGAATCCGACGGTCGGATCTCCCTCGACGTCAATTCGAAGTTAATGGTCGAAATTCACGCACTGCCGCGGCGTGGCGCGTTCTATTCAGGCCATTATATATATATAATATATATATATTATATATATTTCGTCGATTTCCTTTTAAAACGTATTTTATAAATCGTTTTAAATTCGTTTCAAAAACAATTTCAATTTCATCTTCAATTTCAAATCGATTTGATTTCAATTCAATTCGAATTCATTTCAATTTTATTTAATTCAAATTCAAATTCGTTTCAATTCAATTCAAATTCTAATTCGTTTCAATTCAATTTGAATTTACCTTCTATTTAATTCAATTCGAATTCGTTTCAAATTGATTTCAATTCAATTTCAGTTCATTTTAAATTTCATTCAAAACGATTTCAATTAGTTTTTAATTCAATTTCAATTTAACTCAATTTGAATTCATTTCTATTCAATTCGAATTCAAATTCACTTTCTATTCAATTTGAATTCAAATTCACTTTCTATTCAATTCGAATTCAAATTCACTTTCTATTCAATTCGAATCGAATTCATTTTCTATTCGATTCGAATTCATTTCAAATTGATTCAATAAAATTTCAATTTGAATTTTAATCTAATTTAATTTGAATTTCATTTCAAAATATTAAATTTTGAAATCACTTTTCAATATTCATTGTAAAATGAATAAAATCGATATAAATATCGTTCACGTCAAAATAGCGCAACTCTAATCAACACGGCTTTATATATTTCAATAAATTCGTTATTCTATTCAACAAATGAATATATATATTCCATTCAACACATGAATCTATATTTCTTTCAACACACGACTAATCTCAACACATGAGTACTGTCAACACATCACTATTTTTGTTATGTAAAATATTTTATAAAATTATGGTATCTATCGTTTGATTTTTAATTAGACTCCACCGTGAAGTTGTTCTAATTTTAAATATGATAAAGACGCAAATTTTATTGTTAAAATATTTTACTCAACACATGACTATTTTTATATTCAACACATGAATTTCCTTTTATAATATTCATTATTTTCCCGATTGGAATGAGGCCCAATCAATCACCATATAATGTTAATTATATGGGTTCCATACAACACATGTATATAATAGCAACGATAAACAATAACCCATCATCCAAAGTGCACCACACAACTGCATAAGCATCAAATATAAATAATCAACGCTTACACAATCTGTCGACCAATCGTTCGACATACAATTAAATAATTGGGATTAGTGTAAGCCAAATTTCATCCCAACACCCGTGTGGGGTTTCAAATCAACAAACACAGAATTTTATTTGTGCAGTTGGGCGATGTGTAAAATTTATCATCCCAATCAATATCAGTCAAATCAGTGTATATAAACAAATCGGCCGATTTGTTTATAAATATTTATTTATTCACATTCACGTTAAAAATTATATTTTTAACGATAAAATATTTATTTCAATACATTAATCTATATTACCGATTTCACATCAACATCACAAACAATTTTCACAACACATCAATCAAACAAACAAGCCATCCATGGTCTATGGATGACGGGTGTCGGGTGCTGCTAAGCACCGTCTGCATCCTAGTATATATATATAACTAGAAAAAGAAATTTAGAGTGAGAAGTTCTCACCGAAGCTAATCCAATTCCACGACACTTCTATTGTGGGAATCTTCGTCGTTCTCGCCTTTTGTCACTTTCGTTGCCCGTATTCACTACATATATAAAAATCACATTTTTATATTATTGCCATGTATATAAAAATCATATTTTTATAATTGCTCCATACGGGTAAAAATTCTATTTTTACATCGCTACTATATAGATAAAATTCTATTTTTACATTGTTACTATATAGATAAAAATTCTATTTTTACATCATTATTCTCTACATAAAGATTTCGCCTTTTCAAAAATAAACATTTCGCCTTTTCAAAAATAAATATTTTGCCTTTTTAATTATGAAGATTTCGCCTTTTCTAAAATAAATATTTCGTCTTTTTAATTATGAAGATTTCGCCTTTTCTAAAATAAATATTTCGTCTTTTCAAAAATAAATATTATATTTTTATTCGCACTACTATATAAAGATCAAATTTTTATATTATCTATTATATAAAAATCATATTTTTAACCTTCTACTAATATAAAAATTATATTATTATTTTTTTCTTACTTGCTTCCTTTATGTTTTTTTTATAAAAACAGTGCTACATATATATTTTTAAAAACCATAACTTTCTTTGTATAAATAAAATCACTTCTTTTAGACATTAAAAATCCGATCTTCCTTGGTTTAAAAAAAACCTATTCTTTCTATAAAATAAAGATCTATTCTTTCTATAAGATAAAAATACAAATCTTTATTTAAAAATAATCTAAAAGTCCTATATTTTTTCTTATAAACTAATTAAAAAGAAATGGATAAAATAAAAATATAAAACTTACATTTTTTTTCACTCAGCGAAATGGGGCGGTCTTCGGAGGTGGGTTGCGGCAGGGGCGCAAGGGGTTCGGTGTACAGCGGAGGAGAGAGAAGGAGGGGGTGCGAGGTGCGGAAGTAGGTGGTGGCGCAAGGAGGGGTGCGAGGCTCGCGGTCGACGAGTGGCGCGGCTTCGGGGCTTTCCAGTTCGCAGAGGAGTGAGGCGAGAGAAGATGAGGAGGGAGGCGGAGGGGAAGGATCGAATAGGGGGGAAGGGCGCGGTGGTGGAGGCGCTCCTCCGGCGGCGGCTAGGGTTGCTTCCGTCGCCCTTCTCCTTTTTTTTATTTGTTTTTTTTCTCCTGAATAAATAAATCGACGGGGAGGGGGGCCTGAGAGGGAGTAAGGAGAGAGTTTTATTTTATTTCAATTATTGAAATTATCCACTTAAAGTTGACTTTTCTTTCGAACTCAAAACGAGACCCAACAACTATCGTCCATAGCTAATTACCCCCATTTAGAACAAAATGGGATATGCCACGTATGCTGATTCGATCATTTCGATCAATTTTCGTCAAAATCAACATATAACTCTGTATATTGAATTTGAACGCGCATTTCAATTTACCGGGGTCACATACTAACTCGAAAAATTCCAGAAAAATATTTTCTAGCTTCGTATTGACGATACGGTCCTAACAAAACTAGTTTCATCGAATTCTGAGACCGTTGGAAAAATGGCCATTTTCCAGTCGATTAAAATCAACTTAAACTGGCCAAACGCGATTTCCTCTGCCACGCTCACATATTGATTCGAAAAATTATGAAATTTGGAATCTAGCAATAATTTGACATCCCGGACCCAACAAAAGTGGTTTCGTCGAAATCCGAAGTCATTTGCAAAATTTCTATTTTTAAGGGCCTGAATTCCATAGCGACTATTCAGAATCTTCAACTGGACATATCTTTTGATTCCCGCTATGAAATTTCGATTTTTCCGATTCGTTGGAAAGATATTCTCAAATAGTTTCTATCATTTTTGGTTTCACTAAAATCCGGTTTATTTTGCACTCGGTACGTTCAATTGAAGTTTGAAATCGAATTATCAAACTACCGCGCCATTTTCAATTCTATTTATAATTATATATAATTATTTATATTCTAACGACGACGCATATAATATATACGTCGAATTCAATTCAAAATAAATTTTCCGTCGATATTATTTAAAATAATTCATTTTAAATGTTCAAAATTCACTAAAATTGCCAAAATAAAAATTTTAAACTGGCCCAGATTTTCGGGTTGTTACATATTTGCTTTCTAACAAAAGATGATATTTTACTCCCTTTCAAAAGATGACACTTTTGTTCTCAAACAAAAGATGACTTTTTTTATTAACATGAAACACAATCTATATAAATGACATATTTGTAACATGTCATTATTCTAATTTAACACTTCAAAATAAAAATGGCATTTGTATGCTCTAACATAAATGACAAATTTGTTTTCTAACATAAATGGAAAATTTATGCTATATGAATATTATTTTTTTATCTTTATTTTATTTTATTCATGAAAAATAAAAATGTAATTTTATTTCACAAAGACATTATCTAACAAAGATGACACTTTTATTTCAAGATTATATTTTACACAAATAAAATTTAACCAATCAGCACCACCACAAGTCAAATCAACTGTAACACCCTACCTCCGTTAAGGTCACTCACAAAGGAAATGCCTTAACTTTGGTAGAGCATTTTAGTAAACAGAACAGAAACTTACAAGACAGATAAAATAGTACTTGAAAAAATTATAACTTTATTTCAATAGAAACCGAAATAAACTTGGTTACATCCTTTCAAAACACATTATCAGAATTCAAGTACAAAATATCAGTCTTGTACAAAAGCCTTCAGAGTGCATAGTTTAAAATCATAATCCCCACAGAACGGAAGCTATACAGAGCCAAGCCATACTTTAAGCACTTCAAGCGGAAGAAATATGGATCAAGCTAGAGTACTCCCTTCTACAAAACCTGCGGGGAAACGGAAGAAAGGAGGCGAACAACAAGGGTCAGACAAAAAGTCTGGCAAGTCCAGTGATTTTCAGTTATGAACAAATAATAATAACATGACATGAAGATAAAACTGGATGAGAGATAACAGTAACAGGTGTAGCGGATATTACAGAAGAACAGAATGATATAAGCTATTGCTTTATACTTCTCTGCACCAATACTAGTATAACAAAATTAGGTGTCACCCTAATGTCTAAACTAAAACAGAAACGGGTATAGAATAATTTAACAAAAACAGAATGTTAATAATGGACCTTTACTACCCGATCAGAAACAGACAAAAGCAGAAACAGATTAATCCCTACGGAAACAGAATGTAGAATTAGGTGTACACTAGTAATGGGCCTTTACCACCCAAACAGACGGTACCACACAGAGACAGACAGGTGTTACCACCCAACAGAAACAGACGGTACCAACAGAAACAGACAGAACTAAGTGTACTCTAAAACCCTACCCCAAGCGATCGGCTCCCTAATACATAAATACCCTGTGTCGGCCCCACAGTAGGGTGTATCACTCCCTAAAGTGACAACCAATTGGCACAGACCTATTTACAGATGTCACGGCGTCTTACATCCTCAGAGGCAGTCCGGGATCCATGCACGCACATGACCCGGTTGGAACGCACCATCAACACCCCTCGCCATTATCAGAATGAACCGCTTATAATTAGTTCAGTAAGCGTGCCCGGACCCTACCTACTGTTGGGTCAAAGTTTTGATACCAGAAAGGGTTACTGACTAATATGGGTCCCAAACAACAGATGACACAAGTAATTCCCCTCCTAACCTTGTGTCCCCAGTCTAACAGATTTCAGCTTAACTTGTCTACAAGTTTCAGACATACAAAATTTAGATTAACTAGTTCACAGATCAAACAATCAAGTTAACAGGTTTTCAGACTAACGGATCAGATGTTTGGATTAACAGGCTTACAGATTAACTGGTTACAGATTAACAGACTTACAGATTAACTGGTTATAGATTATCTAACATTGTATTGGGCCTACGAATTCACGAAACGGGTTTATCAGATTCATTGGTCCAATTGGTTCAACCTTACCCACCCAACACATTTTAGACATCATGTTTATCTCAGATTTTCATTATTAAATATTAATGCCGAGACCTCTCACATTAGACTGACAGTTTGCGGCTACTGGTTAGGCCGGTTGGTTCCGGGCAGGTTTCTGTCGCAAACTGAGTCTAACCTCGGGTTTCAAGCACGTTATGACCAACTTCTCACATTAGAACCTATTGTTTGCGACCACTGGAAAATGCCGGGCGGTTCCGGGCAGAATTACGCCGCAAACTCATTCTAACCTCGAGTTAGCCATGTTTATCTTTGCGGCCAATTAATTAATGATTTACCATTTATACCCACGCCTAATATACATGTCAATTATTCATAACTATAGCCAATTCAGATTATGTCAATAGCGGACTAATTATATCAACTCAACAGATATAGTAGATAACAGATTTTTCAGATTAGGCGACTTAACGGATTTGGAAAACTAGCAGATTTAGCAGATAATAGATTAGGCATCTCAACAGATTTAGTTTAGAAGATTTGGCATTTTCAACAGACTTAGCAGATGATAGATTTAGCAGATTAAGGAATATAACAGGACTAGCAGATTAGGCAAATATAGCAGAACTAGCAAATTAGGCAAATATATCAGATTTAATCATTCCTTAAAGTTTCACAAACATATCTTGCCTAATTATAAATTTGGCCTAAGTTTACATGCCTAAATAGTTGTTGTAATAACCCGAAAATCTGGGCCAGTTTAAAATTTTTATTTTGACAATTTTAGCTGATTTTGAATATTTAAAATGAATTATTTTAAATAAAATCGACGAGAAATTTAGTTTGAATAGAATTCGACGTATATATTATATACGTCGTCGTTAGAATATAAATAATTATATATAATTATAAATAGAATTGAAAATGGCGCGGTAGTTCGATAATTCGATTTCAAACTTCAATTGAATGTACCGGGTGCAAAACAATCCGGATTTTAGTGAAACCAAAAACATTAGGATCTAATTGATGATATCTTTCTAACGGAGGTAAGAAACTGAGATTTCACTTTAAAAATTGAGAGATATGTCCAGTTGAAAATTCTGAATAGTCGCTATGGAATTCAGGCCCTTAAAAATGGACATTTTGCAAATGACCTCGGATTTCGACGAAACCACTTTTGTTGGGTCCGTGATGTCAAGTTATTGCTAGGTTTCAAATTTCATAATTTTTCGAATCAATATGTGAGCGTGGCAAAGGAAAACGTGTTTTGACCATTTAAGTTGATTTTAATCGACTGGAAATTGGCCATTTTTCTAACGGTCTCAGAATTCGACGAAACTAGTTTTGTTAGGACCGTATCGTCAATACGAAGCTAGAAAATATTTTTCTGCAATTTATAGAGTTAGTATGTGACCCCGGTAATGTGAAATGTACGTTTAAAATTCAATATAGCGATTTAAGTGTAAATTTAAAGGAAACGGATCAAAACGATCGAATCAACCTACGATACATATCCCATTGTGTTCGGAATGGGGGTGAAACGCTATGGGCGACAGGCGGTGGGCCTCGTTTCGAGGTCGTATGTAAAAGTACCTTTTTGAAAATTAAATAATTAAATAATTAAAAATATAAAACTTTTTCTTTTCCATATTACCCCCCCCCCCCCCCACCCCCCGTAGAAATCAAATCAGAAAATTAAAAAGGAAAAAAAAAAAACAAACGAAGGCGACGGGGGGGAGAGAGCCGCCGCCGCCACCTCGCGCGCCCCCCTAGAGCTGCCGCCGCCTCTTCCTCTTCTTCCCCTCCCCGCATCGTTCCCCCTTCCTTCCCCGCACTCCATCGAGGAACCGACAGCCCCCCCCAAATCCGAACGAGAATCGCGACCACCACCTCACCACCGCCCTCCAGCCCCGCTCCTCCTCACCACCGCTCGCCATCACCCCACCTCCGACCACCGCGACCCCCCCCTGAAGCCCGACGAACCCAAAGAAACCCCGACGCCGACGCACCAGTAGCCCCCTGTAAGTTTATTTATTTATTTATTTATTTTATATTTACAGAAAATTAAAAACTGTTTTTTTTATATTATGTTAAAAACTGATTTTTATGATCTTAAAAACTGATTTTATTTTTAAACTTTAAATTAGAGAAAGATTTAAACTTTAAATTAGAAAGGGTGAAAACTTTTAAATTAGAAAAGGGTTAAACTTTAAAATAGAAAAGACGGGATTTTTATTGGGTAGAAGAGATAAAAATATGATTTTTATATTTTTAAAGTATTAAAAATATAATCTTTACTATATAGGAATATTAAAAATATGATTTTTATATTTTTTTAAAGTATTAAAAATATAATCTTTATAGGATAGAGAATATAAAAATATCATCTTTGTATATGTAGCAAAATAAAAATCTGATTTTTATTTTATATACGTTGAAATCAGGTGAGATCTTTAAATTTAAAAAGGTGAAATCTTTAAATTTAAAAAGGTGAGATCTTTAAATTTAAAAAGGTGAAATCTTTAAATTCAAAAAGGCGAAATCTTTATATGGAAAATAGCGGGATAAAAATGGAATTTTTATCTATATGACACCAAAGTAAAAATTCGATTTTTAAATATATGAAGTGATTATAAAAATATGATTTTTTAAATTAAAAGTAAACAAATAAAAATGTGATTTTTATTTTAAAGGCGTCAAAATATAAAAATGTGATTTTTGTGTATATAGTGACTACGGGCAACGAAGTGACAAAAGGCGATAGCGACGAAGATTCCTATCAATGAAGTGCCGTGGAGCTAGGATAGCTATACGTGAGAACTTCTCACTCAAAATTCTTTTTCTAGTTATATATATATATACTAGGATGTAGACGGTGCTTAGTAGCACCCGACACCCGTCATCCACAGACCATGGATGGCTTGTTTGAAAATTGTTTGGTTGTGTAGTTGGTTAGATTAATTGAATTGAAATTGAATTATTGGGTGAATTGAAATTGATTTGATTGATGTGTGAATGGCGTGGGCCTTCACTAGACCGGGGATAAGGCTAGGCCTCGTCCCGTTTCTAGTATCGTGCCGTTATGCCGCCGAAATTTTCTAAAATATGTTAGAAAAATCGAAATAATCATTTATTGAATAAATGAACTGAATAGAAATTCAAGTGTTAAAATAGAATATTTTGTCGTTAAAAATATAGTTTTTAACGTGAAAGTGAATAAATAAAATATTTATAAACAAATCGGCCGATTTGTTTATATACACTGATTTGACTGATATCGATTGGGTCGATAAATTTTACACGTCGCCCAACTGCACAAATAAAATCTGTGTTCGATTGTTTGAAACCCCACACGGGTGTTGGGATGAAATTTGAAGTTCACTCATCCTGATTGATTAAATATGTTGATCGATTGATTGACAGGCTGTTATAAGCGTTAGATATCTATATTTGATGCTTATACAGTGTAGTGCAGTTTGGTTGATGGTTGATTGTTTATTAATGCTGTTAAATACATGTGTTGTATGGAATCCATATAATTAACGTTATATGGTGATTGATTGGGCCTCATTCCAATCGGGAAAATAATGAATATTATAAAAGAAAATTCATGTGTTGAATATAAAAATAGTCATGTGTTGACGATGTTCATGTGTTGAAAATATTCGTGTGTTGAGTAAAATATTTTAAATAATAAAAATTACATCTTTATCATATTTACGATTAGAATTTACTTTACGGTGGAGTCTAATTAAAATCAAACGATAGATACCTTAGTTTTATAAAATATTTTACATAACAAAAATAGTGATGTGTTGACAGTACTCATGTGTTGAGATTAGTCGTGTGTTGAAAGAAATATAGATTCATGTGTTGAATGAGATAAATATTCATTTGTTGGATAGAATAAAGGAGTTTTGAAAAATATAAAGCCGTGTTGATTAGAGATGCGTGATTTCGACGTGAACGATATTTATATCGATTTTAAACGATTTCGAAATGAATTGAATTGAAAACGATTTCGAAATGAATTGAATTGAAAACGATTTCGAAATGAATTGACTTGAAAACGATTTCGAAATGAATTGAATTGAAAACGATTTCGAAATGAATTGAATTGAAAACAATTTCGAAATGGATTGAATTGAAAACGATTTCGAAATGAATTGAAAACGAATTCAAATTGAATTGAAAGTGAATTGAAATGAATTCAAATTGAATTAAAATTTGAATTGAATAGAAATGAATTTTAAAACGAATTTATAAAGAAGAATTCAATTTTGGCGTTGAATGGAAATAGTGTTGAAATGGTTTTGAAACGAAGTTAAAACGATTTATAAAATTCGTTTTAAAAGGAAATCGACGAAATATATAATATATATATATATATATTATATATATAATGGCCTGAATAGAACGCGCCGCGCCGCGGTAGTTCGTGAATTTCGACCATTTATCTCAAACGGACATTGCGGGAGATCCGACCGTCGGATTCTCCTAAAACCGGAACCGTTGGGTTCGTATCGAAAAGAGCTTTCCAATGAATATTAGAAATTTGAAATCTAACGGTTGGATTTGGAATTATGTCCAAATCAAATTCGAAAAAGGTCGCTGTAAGTGCAGTTCGATGGCCGTTGTTGGAAATCGACCGTACGGGCCTTGATAAAATTATTAAAAATATCTATAATTTGTGTAAAATTATAATATGTGAATTGGAAAGATTTGGGCTGGAAAATTCCACATTTGAAAAGATAAAAATAGATTTTTATCGAAATGAACTAGTTTTGAACTAGAATTGAAATCAATTTATTTTTAAAATAAATAAATTGAATTTGAAAGTGATTTTGAAAATAATCGATAATTTCCAATACGTGGATTGGACTGGAGCTGAATCGAAATTATCTTCGGGATATTTCGATGTTGGATTTCGTGACTATACAAATATTGTTATGGGGATTTGAAAGATATTTTATATCGTTATTTCCAATACGATATTTGTTGGTTTCAGAATTTGATATTGAATATAAGCCGATATATTTTCTATTCAGAGCCTTGTATTTAATATCAAATGTGATTTGGTTTGTCGTGAATCGTGTTTTTGATGACATTGGTTCTTTAACCCAGTGAAAGGCAGGATATTGATTTTTGAAAAGATTAAAACTAAGTGGAGTTTTAATGAATCTTTAATTAGATTGAAAAGTGAATTGATAATTTAAATTATCAAATCTGAAAGGTGATCGAGAGTGGAGTATCACCAGTTTTGCTCCAAAGCGATAGTTAAATCTTTAATTAGATTTGAACGTGAAATGGTAATTAATTTTACCGATAACACCGTGGTGTTAGATATGGAGTATCACCAGTTTTGCTCCATGGGATATATAGGTTGGGATTGGGAAATAAAACAAATAATTACTTCGGTGTGGTTCGTTAATCCCGACTAGTTTGAAATGATATCCAAAGGAAGATTAAAGAATAAATTTAGAAGAATTTATCTTGGATAAAATTAATGGGAACATTTCCCTAAGAATGTGATTTTGTGAATAAAAGAATATTCTGAATTGGAATGAGGCGTTTGTTGTGTTTGTGTAACATTCGTTTATTATATACGTGGGTTATTCAGAAAGGCCGGGTTTATACCCATTCTGAATAACCGATTCGACGAGATGTCGAAGATGAAGACGGTGGTTGAAGACCGGAAGTCTTCACATCGTTTGGGTGATTACTGATGATCTTGATTGGGCTGTACACCCAGGATGAGGGAATCAGTTGGTGATCGTCCAGACGTACCTGGAGATGGATGGATATGCGAGGAAAGTGCCTCCGGTTTCGTTCAGACCCAGAACGGACTTGTAAATGGACTGTGTGTCCGACATTGGATTTTAGTCCGTGTGATTGATCTCTATTAAATATATATCTGTTTGGCGGCGGAGAATTTATTCTCTTGCTTAACGCCCTTCTCTGAGACGTACGAGCTCAGGGGTTATATATTGATGGATATCAAGCGCATGGAGTGAATTGCCTGTGTGGCATGCGTAAGTGGCAATTGATCAAGGCTTCTGTTGAAAAGCAAAGTCTTGTGGTTGATGATCAAAGCACGGCCTGTGTGGCATAGCTTTGTGTATAACGTGAATTCGCGAGCCTCACACCTCGGTATGAGTCAAAAACGGGATAGTGACTGCAGGGAGAGCACGACGTTTCTTTCTAGCTAGGGTGGTGTCAGTGACCTACCAGCCCTGACATTTATATACTTTTCACCTGTGTGGTTGTTGGAATGCGAGGCGCCTCGGATATAGGTCTGTAAGGACCGGGAAACGTGTGTTCAGGAATAACTAATCCTCAAAAGTAAGAGAGGACCGGCCCTGAAGATCCAAGGATCAGAGTGGGGTCCTGGGACATTTGCTAGAGTGTCTCGAATCGGAGAGGAGCTTGCCCCTTGCCTCGGCTCATGACGGAAATCCAATTTCCAATACGTGATAGTGCGGTTTTATTTGTAAAACCTAGTATGGCGACATAGTGGTATGGGTCATTCATGCCGCCTATGATTGATATTTATGATTGAAGTTGTTTTGACACTATACACCTATACCAGTATCAAATAATGTGTTTTAAACGTATCAAGCATGCTTTGGCTGTTATAAGGTAAAAACCCTATCCTCCGGCTTGCGTTGCATTGTGTGATGGGACCTGGGTCTTATAACAGCTTCATTTTTCTTTATTTAGCATTGCGCTGTTTGTTTTATGCACTGGTATTCTTGGGAGGAAACCCGTTCCGTGTTATACGGCGTGGTCCCTTGATTTACCGAACTTTAAAATAAAGAATTATAACTGTTTTAGTTCTCACACCAGTCCCATGACTGACCTGGAGTTTATTGTTTTAACCTAAACTCTGGGTGCCCCTATTTTCCACACGGGCAGCTAGTAGTTTTGGTTTTGCAGATTTATATTCACAGGGTCCTGATTTACAGCTGGAACGATGCTCGGAAAGCTCTGTATCCGTGTATCACTTCTAGTTGAGTTTTGTATATTTTTCCGCTGCTATGTAATTTATTGTAATCTCTGATAGTTATCGAATGTAATTTATTCATTTATACTCTGTATATTCTTGTATCCGATGGAATTGTTGTAATAACAATGAAATGTTCTTCCGTCTGCGTTCATTTGTGTGTTGTTCTCAAAGTATCCGCGCTTTCCTTCACGGGGAAGTTACAGATCTTACAGTGGTATCAGAGCTTTGGTTTACAGAACTCGAGAACAAGACACATTAGAACCATACGAAAGAATTCATCAGATATTGGATTAGCAATATCCAATTAGAATGACTCGTTAGAGATAGGATCAGTAGTATCCTAGAACGAGTGTGAAGAGTATATTTTTCAAATGAAAACAATTTTGTTTTAAAAATTTAAATCGCTTTATACGTATTTGATTATTTATTTATGTTGAATATGGACAATCGAGTATATATAGATTTCGCGTATACGCGTCATGAACGTATATTCGAAGCTTTAATATACTGGGTAGATATAGAATCACATTCTAGACATCCGGGGATGATTCTGATGATGGTGCATCATCATCAGTATTCATATTCGAGTTTCGAAGGTGTGATTTTCTATATATTTCCATTAGACTGGTGTGAGAACCAAAACTTATATAGTTAGAACACATTGTTGTGAATTGGCATCAAAACATGATTTTTGTATATATGTATCAAAGTTATGAATTTGAAACTCTAATTCACTAATTGATTGATGTTTGTGTTGTTTGTTTATTTGTTTGCTAATTTTAACCATTTATGCCTAATATAATCAAATATTGATTTGTATTGAAAATTGGTCGCATTTGCTTGCATATACATATACTTACATTGAACAGGTCATAGCAAGGAGGCTAGAGCCGAAGAATAAAATTTGTTTGCCCGACAAATAGGTACATGTTTACTACATAATTTCCTGTTTTGTTTGGGTGATGATGATTTTGTGAGCCTATTGGCTAGCCGCTTGGCTTTTTCTTTTTCTTTTTGAGATCTGAAGGACCGGGGAAGCTATTTGAAATTCCCCGATGCTCCCGGTGCAGGGGAGGTTATGGCGAAATTTTTCAAAAATTTAGGGTGTTAGCCAAATTTTTGAAATTTTGAAAATTCTCAGAAACTAGAAAGTTGGAGAACGAAAGCCAAATCGAATGTAGAGCTTAATAATCAAACCACTTTCGACTGTGTTCCTTTTCGGGGACGAAAAGTTTTAAGTGAGGGAGATTGTAATAACCCGAAAATCTGGGCCAGTTTAAAATTTTTATTTTGGCAATTTTAGCTGATTTTGAATATTTAAAATGAATTATTTTAAATAAAATCGACGAGAAATTTAGTTTGAATAGAATTCGACGTATATATTATATACGTCGTCGTTAGAATATAAATAATTATATATAATTATAAATAGAATTGAAAATGGCGCGGTAGTTCGATAATTCGATTTCAAACTTCAATTGAATGTACCGGGTGCAAAACAATCCGGATTTTAGTGAAACCAAAAACATTAGGATCTAATTGATGATATCTTTCTAACGGAGGTAAGAAACTGAGATTTCACTTTAAAAATTGAGAGATATGTCCAGTTGAAAATTCTGAATAGTCGCTATGGAATTCAGGCCCTTAAAAATGGACATTTTGCAAATGACCTCGGATTTCGACGAAACCACTTTTGTTGGGTCCGTGATGTCAAGTTATTGCTAGGTTTCAAATTTCATAATTTTTCGAATCAATATGTGAGCGTGGCAAAGGAAAACGTGTTTTGACCATTTCAGTTGATTTTAATCGACTGGAAATTGGCCATTTTTCTAACGGTCTCAGAATTCGACGAAACTAGTTTTGTTAGGACCGTATCGTCAATACGAAGCTAGAAAATATTTTTCTGCAATTTATAGAGTTAGTATGTGACCCCGGTAATTTGAAATGTACGTTTAAAATTCAATATAGCGATTTAAGTGTAAATTTAAAGGAAACGGATCAAAACGATCGAATCAACCTACGATACATATCCCATTGTGTTCGGAATGGGGGTGAAACGCTATGGGCGACAGGCGGTGGGCCTCGTTTCGAGGTCGTATGTAAAAGTACCTTTTTGAAAATTAAATAATTAAATAATTAAAAATATAAAACTTTTTCTTTTCCATATTACCCCCCCCCCCCCCCCCCCGTAGAAATCAAATCAGAAAATTAAAAAGGAAAAAAAAAAAACAAACGAAGGCGACGGGGGGGAGAGAGCCGCCGCCGCCACCTCGCGCGCCCCCCCTAGAGCTGTCGCCGCCTCTTCCTCTTCTTCCCCTCCCCGCATCGTTCCCCCTTCCTTCCCCGCACTCCATCGAGGAACCGACAGCCCCCCCCAAATCCGAACGAGAATCGCGACCACCACCTCACCACCGCCCTCCAGCCCCGCTCCTCCTCACCACCGCTCGCCATCACCCCACCTCCGACCACCGCGACCCCCCCCTGAAGCCCGACGAACCCAAAGAAACCCCGACGCCGACGCACCAGTAGCCCCCTGTAAGTTTATTTATTTATTTATTTATTTTATATTTACAGAAAATTAAAAACTGTTTTTTTTATATTATGTTAAAAACTGATTTTTATGATCTTAAAAACTGATTTTATTTTTAAACTTTAAATTAGAGAAAGATTTAAACTTTAAATTAGAAAGGGTGAAAACTTTTAAATTAGAAAAGGGTTAAACTTTAAAATAGAAAAGACGGGATTTTTATTGGGTAGAAGAGATAAAAATATGATTTTTATATTTTTAAAGTATTAAAAATATAATCTTTACTATATAGGAATATTAAAAATATGATTTTTATATTTTTTTAAAGTATTAAAAATATAATCTTTATAGGATAGAGAATATAAAAATATCATCTTTGTATATGTAGCAAAATAAAAATCTGATTTTTATTTTATATACGTTGAAATCAGGTGAGATCTTTAAATTTAAAAAGGTGAAATCTTTAAATTTAAAAAGGTGAGATCTTTAAATTTAAAAAGGTGAAATCTTTAAATTCAAAAAGGCGAAATCTTTATATGGAAAATAGCGGGATAAAAATGGAATTTTTATCTATATGACACCAAAGTAAAAATTCGATTTTTAAATATATGAAGTGATTATAAAAATATGATTTTTTAAATTAAAAGTAAACAAATAAAAATGTGATTTTTATTTTAAAGGCGTCAAAATATAAAAATGTGATTTTTGTGTATATAGTGACTACGGGCAACGAAGTGACAAAAGGCGATAGCGACGAAGATTCCTATCAATGAAGTGCCGTGGAGCTAGGATAGCTATACGTGAGAACTTCTCACTCAAAATTCTTTTTCTAGTTATATATATATACTAGGATGTAGACGGTGCTTAGTAGCACCCGACACCCGTCATCCACAGACCATGGATGGCTTGTTTGAAAATTGTTTGGTTGTGTAGTTGGTTAGATTAATTGAATTGAAATTGAATTATTGGGTGAATTGAAATTGATTTGATTGATGTGTGAATGGCGTGGGCCTTCACTAGACCGGGGATAAGGCTAGGCCTCGTCCCGTTTCTAGTATCGTGCCGTTATGCCGCCGAAATTTTCTAAAATATGTTAGAAAAATCGAAATAATCATTTATTGAATAAATGAACTGAATAGAAATTCAAGTGTTAAAATAGAATATTTTGTCGTTAAAAATATATTTTTTAACGTGAAAGTGAATAAATAAAATATTTATAAACAAATCGGCCGATTTGTTTATATACACTGATTTGACTGATATCGATTGGGTCGATAAATTTTACACGTCGCCCAACTGCACAAATAAAATCTGTGTTCGATTGTTTGAAACCCCACACGGGTGTTGGGATGAAATTTGAAGTTCACTCATCCTGATTGATTAAATATGTTGATCGATTGATTGACAGGCTGTTATAAGCGTTAGATATCTATATTTGATGCTTATACAGTGTAGTGCACTTTGGTTGATGGTTGATTGTTTATTAATGCTGTTAAATACATGTGTTGTATGGAATCCATATAATTAACGTTATATGGTGATTGATTGGGCCTCATTCCAATCGGGAAAATAATGAATATTATAAAAGAAAATTCATGTGTTGAATATAAAAATAGTCATGTGTTGACGATGTTCATGTGTTGAAAATATTCGTGTGTTGAGTAAAATATTTTAAATAATAAAAATTACATCTTTATCATATTTACGATTAGAATCTACTTTACGGTGGAGTCTAATTAAAATCAAACGATAGATACCTTAGTTTTATAAAATATTTTACATAACAAAAATAGTGATGTGTTGACAGTACTCATGTGTTGAGATTAGTCGTGTGTTGAAAGAAATATAGATTCATGTGTTGAATGAGATAAATATTCATTTGTTGGATAGAATAAAGGAGTTTTGAAAAATATAAAGCCGTGTTGATTAGAGATGCGTGATTTCGACGTGAACGATATTTATATCGATTTTAAACGATTTCGAAATGAATTGAATTGAAAACGATTTCGAAATGAATTGAATTGAAAACGATTTCGAAATGAATTGAATTGAAAACGATTTCGAAATGAATTGAATTGAAAACGATTTCGAAATGAATTGAATTGAAAACAATTTCGAAATGGATTGAATTGAAAACGATTTCGAAATGAATTGAAAACGAATTCAAATTGAATTGAAATGAATTCAAATTGAATTAAAATTTGAATTGAATAGAAATGAATTTTAAAACGAATTTATAAAGAAGAATTCAATTTTGGCGTTGAATGGAAATAGTGTTGAAATGGTTTTGAAACGAAGTTAAAACGATTTATAAAATTCGTTTTAAAAGGAAATCGACGAAATATATAATATATATATATATATTATATATATAATGGCCTGAATAGAACGCGCCGCGCCGCGGTAGTTCGTGAATTTCGACCATTTATCTCAAACGGACATTGCGGGAGATCCGACCGTCGGATTCTCCTAAAACCGGAACCGTTGGGTTCGTATCGAAAAGAGCTTTCCAATGAATATTAGAAATTTGAAATCTAACGGTTGGATTTGGAATTATGTCCAAATCAAATTCGAAAAAGGTCGCTGTAAGTGCAGTTCGATGGCCGTTGTTGGAAATCGACCGTACGGGCCTTGATAAAATTATTAAAAATATCTATAATTTGTGTAAAATTATAATATGTGAATTGGAAAGATTTGGGCTGGAAAATTCCACATTTGAAAAGATAAAAATAGATTTTTATCGAAATGAACTAGTTTTGAACTAGAATTGAAATCAATTTATTTTTAAAATAAATAAATTGAATTTGAAAGTGATTTTGAAAATAATCGATAATTTCCAATACGTGGATTGGACTGGAGCTGAATCGAAATTATCTTCGGGATATTTCGATGTTGGATTTCGTGACTATACAAATATTGTTATGGGGATTTGAAAGATATTTTATATCGTTATTTCCAATATGATATTTGTTGGTTTCAGAATTTGATATTGAATATAAGCCGATATATTTTCTATTCAGAGCCTTGTATTTAATATCAAATGTGATTTGGTTTGTCGTGAATCGTGTTTTTGATGACATTGGTTCTTTAACCCAGTGAAAGGCAGGATATTGATTTTTGAAAAGATTAAAACTAAGTGGAGTTTTAATGAATCTTTAATTAGATTGAAAAGTGAATTGATAATTTAAATTATCAAATCTGAAAGGTGATCGAGAGTGGAGTATCACCAGTTTTGCTCCAAAGCGATAGTTAAATCTTTAATTAGATTTGAACGTGAAATGGTAATTAATTTTACCGATAACACCGTGGTGTTAGATATGGAGTATCACCAGTTTTGCTCCATGGGATATATAGGTTGGGATTGGGAAATAAAACAAATAATTACTTCGGTGTGGTTCGTTAATCCCGACTAGTTTGAAATGATATCCAAAGGAAGATTAAAGAATAAATTTAGAAGAATTTATCTTGGATAAAATTAATGGGAACATTTCCCTAAGAATGTGATTTTGTGAATAAAAGAATATTCTGAATTGGAATGAGGCGTTTGTTGTGTTTGTGTAACATTCATTTATTATATACGTGGGTTATTCAGAAAGGCCGGGTTTATACCCATTCTGAATAACCGATTCGACGAGATGTCGAAGATGAAGACGGTGGTTGAAGACCGGAAGTCTTCACATCGTTTGGGTGATTACTGATGATCTTGATTGGGCTGTACACCCAGGATGAGGGAATCAGTTGGTGATCGTCCAGACGTACCTGGAGATGGATGGATATGCGAGGAAAGTGCCTCCGGTTTCGTTCAGACCCAGAACGGACTTGTAAATGGACTGTGTGTCCGACATTGGATTTTAGTCCGTGTGATTGATCTCTATTAAATATATATCTGTTTGGCGGCGGAGAATTTATTCTCTTGCTTAACGCCCTTCTCTGAGACGTACGAGCTCAGGGGTTATATATTGATGGATATCAAGCGCATGGAGTGAATTGCCTGTGTGGCATGCGTAAGTGGCAATTGATCAAGGCTTCTGTTGAAAAGCAAAGTCTTGTGGTTGATGATCAAAGCACGGCCTGTGTGGCATAGCTTTGTGTATAACGTGAATTCGCGAGCCTCACACCTCGGTATGAGTCAAAAACGGGATAGTGACTGCAGGGAGAGCACGACGTTTCTTTCTAGCTAGGGTGGTGTCAGTGACCTACCAGCCCTGACATTTATATACTTTTCACCTGTGTGGTTGTTGGAATGCGAGGCGCCTCGGATATAGGTCTGTAAGGACCGGGAAACGTGTGTTCAGGAATAACTAATCCTCAAAAGTAAGAGAGGACCGGCCCTGAAGATCCAAGGATCAGAGTGGGGTCCTGGGACATTTGCTAGAGTGTCTCGAATCGGAGAGGAGCTTGCCCCTTGCCTCGGCTCATGACGGAAATCCAATTTCCAATACGTGATAGTGCGGTTTTATTTGTAAAACCTAGTATGGCGACATAGTGGTATGGGTCATTCATGCCGCCTATGATTGATATTTATGATTGAAGTCGTTTTGACACTATACACCTATACCAGTATCAAATAATGTGTTTTAAACGTATCAAGCATGCTTTGGCTGTTATAAGGTAAAAACCCTATCCTCCGGCTTGCGTTGCATTGTGTGATGGGACCTGGGTCTTATAACAGCTTCATTTTTCTTTATTTAGCATTGCGCTGTTTGTTTTATGCACTGGTATTCTTGGGAGGAAACCCGTTCCGTGTTATACGGCGTGGTCCCTTGATTTACCGAACTTTAAAATAAAGAATTATAACTGTTTTAGTTCTCACACCAGTCCCATGACTGACCTGGAGTTTATTGTTTTAACCTAAACTCTGGGTGCCCCTATTTTCCACACGGGCAGCTAGTAGTTTTGGTTTTGCAGATTTATATTCACAGGGTCCTGATTTACAGCTGGAACGATGCTCGGAAAGCTCTGTATCCGTGTATCACTTCTAGTTGAGTTTTGTATATTTTTCCGCTGCTATGTAATTTATTGTAATCTCTGATAGTTATCGAATGTAATTTATTCATTTATACTCTGTATATTCTTGTATCTGATGGAATTGTTGTAATAACAATGAAATGTTCTTCCGTCTGCGTTCATTTGTGTGTTGTTCTCAAAGTATCCGCGTTTTCCTTTACGGGGAAGTTACGGATCTTACAGTTGTCATGATTCACACTATGATCATATACCCCACGTTGCATTGAATTTGCATGTCACAGGTTATGGTCATAATTTACATGTCCCAATTTAGTTCAACTTGCCTAGTACAAAAGATTCACATATAAATTATACCAAATATAGCCATCGATTTCAATGCATGTCATATATCCCAAAGATCCCTTACTTAGGTGTTTATTTTCATTTAATAGATATCCTACTTTAATGTGAATCTTTACACCTAAGCCATATTCTCTTTATCTCAAGTCATATGTTCAATACCCTTTATGTTACAAATATAACATGTCCAGTCATATGTCTCAATTTCATGTTCTAGCTACAGTCCATGTTCTTTCCTCAAATTAGTCACCTATTGGTCATGCCCAATTTATGCATCATTCATTTTACTGTCCCAAACATTTTAGCGTATGTTAATCTCTTATGAGATTGGCTCAGGCTCGTGGTAGCCTGGCTATAGAACAGAAAGAGGAAAGAGATACAAAATAAGATAGATCTAAACAGAACAGAACAGATATAATCTCAGATTCAGATTTACAATTCATGTCACAATCATAATTAACGTTTATAGCGGAAAATAACTGTACTTGCCTTGGTTGGATTAAAGAAAGAACTTTAATTTGTTGTAGAATCGTTGCAGAAGCTTTAATCTCTAGTTTGAATTGGGTTGCTTAGGTTGATGTCGATTAGCTTCTAGTTTTGATTCCAGCAGAGTAGCGACGCCATTTTTATTTTTATTTTTTTTTAGAACAGAGGCAGAGAGGAAGCAGAATAGAATTGTGTGTAGAGAAGGCTAGGTCTTAGGTTGTTTTTATAGGTCTAGCAATTCATTTCAGCCATCAGATTAACCCTAAAACCAATCCGGACCATCAAAAATCGTCCCTGGGCTTCAAAAACGTGTTCTGGACTGAAACAGGCCGACCAGGTCGACCTGTAGGGGGGAGGTCGACACTATAGTCGGCCCCCATGGGGGAGGTTGACTCCCAGGTCGACCTGGCCCCCAGGTCGACCCCCAGGTCGACCTGCCCAGTTCTGTGCTGACCGAAGCCTTCTGAATCTTCTACAGGCCATAACTTCTTCATCCGGACTCCGATTTTCGAAAACTTAGACTCTATTTCATGTAAAATTTCGAGAGGAACGCAATGGTGATGTCCATTTTACCTAATTCCTGATTATTAAATTAATTATCCTCATTTTACTATCTTTTCCGTTACGCACACCGTTATCGAACTAATTTTTCTTCTCTTTCGTGTATTAATTAATTCTTCTTATGCATCACCATTATTTACCTATCATAAGCATATTTTCATATATTTTATTTCATTTTTAATTATACTTAAAAATGCGGGGTGTTACATTCTCCCCTCCTTAAAGGATTTCGTCCCCGAAATCTTCAAGTTAAGAAGAATGTGTCCTACCATCCAATCATCCATCTACTCAATCACCAATCACAGGCATTCATTGTCCTTAAGAGATTTCTAATGCTGTATGAACATATGCAAGAAGTGTGTGTGTATGTTCCTTGTCTAATGCAAAGATCAGACGGTCCACTGATTCAGTTGACCTCCTTAATGCGAATTATGCCAGTGCCATGAGTCCAACATGTATGCAATTTTCCTACTCGATACATATCATTTCTATATGAGTGCACAACCATTCAGTCATATGCAACATCCATGTGCTGAGTCAATCATTTTGCATCCAAAAAAATTGAAAATGCTCACACATCCATATGCAGTATGAGAGTGTTTTCGAGCCGATCTAGTGCCTAGTGTGTATATATGCATCCACGAGCAACCACTAGCAACCACTTGCATCCACTTGCAACCATCAAACATAACATGTCTCAAACACATGTTTACACCCATTAGTTTCTACCTAAAGTTCGAAGATTCGATCGATAGGATACAGTCGAATGATGGAAGCGAGTACAGATAAAACAAAAACTTGGTTCCCATTAGACATGGGTCCTAAGTATCGACCCCGAAGACCGAAACCAACATCAGATTGACACCCAGCGGATTATCCTCTTTAGACAATGTCAGAACTGGGAATCAGAATTATTCAGATATTTGCATACTACCAGTACAGATCAGGTCCCCTAATGATTCTTAGGAAGCTAAGCATGATAAAATCATATCCCACAAAAACTCAGAATGTATGCGTCATACTTGACGTCTAACACAGATATCCTCAAACCCCAACCTATCACCAGCAGATGAGTCGTAACCCCTATGGGGTTTGAGACTATAACTAGATCAGAAACAAGACTAGTATTAAAGTGCAGAGACTCGACTACAAAATCAGAATGCCATAATCGAAAAGAGTTCAAACTCACTAATCAGATAAGGAAACTAAACTCTCTACGGAAATTTTCCTACTTCTATCCTATCCACCAACTATGAGAGCATTCACCTGCCTTCCCGAAGTAGGTCATGTCCTCTGTCCTTCCTCTTGAGTCAAGCTTCCATAAGTAAAGCACTTTTCTCCTACTTTATCTTCAGGCTTTTCTTCCTTCTTTTGTGTTTCCTTTTTGCCTCCTTTGTAAACCAAGTCCATGTCCATGAGTTTCTCATCCTTGGGTTGTGCTCCTTAGCCAATCTCCCTCATTCTCATCTTTACTATCTGTGTGTAACACGTGGACAAGTCCCTCGAAAGCTGCCTCCATCGCCCGGAAAATCCGACAAAGCTCGAAAGAAAATTAGCCGTAGGCGAGACTACTGCGGCTATAGATGGAAGTCGGGCGTTTATTTGCCCTTTGACTAGTGTCGTAGTCTTATCAAGCCTACAGAACCATGCCGCGATGAGGTTACCTCCCAGAAAGCCGGGAGCCTCGGAGAAAGAAGGAAACAAAGATTCAAACGGAGGATCAAAAGATAGATATATGGCTTTTGGGGATTATGTTTTTCAAAAACAGGCTTTACTTTCGAAAATACTTCCTTTTTAAAACCTTTTTGAAAATAGTTTTCAAAAACTTTTATCTAATCTGGTAACCTTTAGCTCTGATACCAAATGTAACACCCCACCTCCGTTAAGGTCACTCACAAAGGGAATGCCTTAACTTTGGTGGAGCATTTTAGTAAACAGAACAGAAACTTACAAGACAGATAAAATAGTACTTGAAAAATTTATAACTTTATTTCAACAGAAACCGAAATAAACTTGGTTACATCCTTTCAAATCACATTATCAGAATTCAAGTACAAAATATAAGTCTTGTACAAAAGCCTTCAGAGTGCATAGTTTAAAATCATAATCCCCACAGAACGGAAGCTATACAGAGCCAAGCCATACTTTAAGCACTCCAAGCGGAAGCAATCTGGATCAAGCTAGAGTACTCCCTTCTACAAAACCTGGGGGGAAACGGAAGAAAGGAGGCGAACAACAAGGGTCAGACAAAAAGTCTGGCAAGTCCAGTGATTTTCAGTTATGAACAGATAATAATAACATGACATGAAGATAAAACTGGATGAGAGATAACAGTAACAGGTGTAGCGGATATTACAGAAGAACAGAATGATATAAGCTATTACTTTACACTTCTCTGCACCAATACTAGTATAACAGAATTAGGTGTCACCCTAATGTCTAAACCGAAACAGAAACGGGTATAGAATAATTTAACAGAAACAGAATGCTAATAATGGGCCTTTACTACCCGATCAGAAACAAACAGAAGCAGAAACAGATTAATCCCTACGGAAACAGAATGTAGAATTAGATGTACACTAGCAATGGGCCTTTACCACTTGAATAGACGATACCACACAAAAACAGACAGGTGTCACCACCCAATAGAAACAGATGGTACCAACAGAAACAGACAGAACTAAGTGTACCCTAAAACCCTACCCCAAGCGATCGGCTCCCTAATACATAAATATCCTGTGTCGGCCCCACAGTAGGGTGTATCACTCCCTAAAGTGACAACCAATTGGCATAGACCTATTTACAGATGTCACGGCATCTTACATCCTCAGAGGCAGACCGGGATCCATGCACGCACATGACCCGGTTGGAACGCACCATCAACACCCCTCGTCATTATCAGAATGAACCGCTTATAATTAGTTCAGTAAGCGTGCCCGGACCCTACCTACTGTTGGGTCAAAGTTTTGATACCAGAAAGGGTTACTGACTAATATGGGTCCCAAACAACAGATGACACAAGTAATTCCCCTCCTAACCTTGTGTCCCCAGTCTAATAGATTTCAGCTTAACTTGTCTACAAGTTTCAGACATACAAAATTTAGATTAACTAGTTCACAGATCAGACAATCAAGTTAACAGGTTTTCAGACTAACGGATCAGATGTTTGGATTAACAGGCTTACAGATTAACTGGTTACAGATTAACAGACTTACATATTAACTGGGTACAGATTATCTAACATTGTATTGGGCCTACGAATTCACGAAACGGGTTTATCAGATTCATTGGTCCAATTGGTTTAACCTTACCCACCCAACACGTTTTAGACATCATGTTTATCTCAAATTTTCCTTAATTAAATATTAATGCCCAGACCTCTCACAATAGACTGACAGTTTGCGTGGTTAGGCCGGTTGGTTCCGGGCAGGTTTCTGTCGCAAACTGAGTCTAACCTCGGGTTTCAAGCACGTTATAACTAACTTCTCACATTAGAACCTATTGTTTGCGACCACTGGAATATGTCGGGCGGTTCCGGGTAGAATTACGCCGCAAACCCATTCTAACCTCGAGTTAGCCATGTTTATCTTTGCGGCCAATTAATTAATGATTTACCATTTATACCCACGCCTAATATACATGTCAATTATTCATAACTATAGCCAATTCAGATTATGTCAATAGCGGACTAATTATATCAACTCAATAGATATAGCAGATAACAGATTTTTCAGATTATGCGACATAACGGATTTGGCAAACTAGCAGATAACAGATTAGGCATCTCAACAGATTTAGTTTAGCAAATTTGGCATTTTCAACTGACTTAGCAGATGACAAATTTAGCAGATTAGGAAATATAACAGGACTAGCAGATTAGGCAAATATAGAAGAACTAGCAAATTAGGCAAATATATCAGATTTAATCATTCCTTAAAGTTTCACAAACATATCTTGCCTAATTATAAATTTGGCCTAAGTTTACATGCCTAAATAGTTGTCATGATTCACACTATGATCATATACCCCACGTTGCATTGAATTTGCATGTCACAGGTTATGGTCATAATTTACATGTCCCAATTTAGTTCAACTTGCCTAGTACAAGATTCACATATAAATTATACCAAATATAGCCATCGATTTCAATGCATGTCATATATCCCAAAGATCCCTTACTTAGGTGTTTATTTTCATTTAATAGATATCCTACTTTAATGTAAATCTTTACACCTAAGCCATATTCTCTTTATCTCAAGTCATATGTTCAATACCCTTTATGTTACAAATATAACATGTCCAGTCATATGTCTCAGATTCATGTTCTAGCTACAGTCCATGTTCTTTCCTCAAATTAGTCACCTATTGGCCATGCCCAATTTATGCATCATTCATTTTACTATCCCAAACATTTTAGCGTATGTTAATCTCTTATGAGATTGGCTCAGGCTCGTGGTAGCCTGGCTATAGAACAGAAAGAGGAAAGAGATACAAAATAAGATAGATCTAAACAGAACAGAATAGATATAATCTCAGATTCAGATTTACAATTCATGTCACAATCAGAATTAACGTTTATAGCGGAAAATAACTATACTTGCCTTGGTTGGATTAAAGAAAGAACTTTAATTTGTTGTAGAATCGTTGTAGAAGCTTTAATCTCTAGTTTGAATTGGGTTGCTTAGGTTGATGTCGATTAGCTTCTAGTTTTGATTCCAGCAGAGTAGCGACGCCATTTTTATTTTTATTTAGAACAGAGGCAGAGAGGAAGCAGAATAGAATTGTGTGTAGAGAAGGCTAGGTCTTAGGTTGTTTTTATAGGTGTAGCAATTCATTTCAGCCATCAGATTAACCCTAAAACCAATCCGGACCATCAAAAATCGTCCCTGGGCTTCAAAAACGTGTTCTGGACCGAAACAGGTCGACCTGTAGAGGGGAGGTCAACACTATAATCGACCCCCATGGGGGAGGTCGACTCCCAGGTCGACCCCCTGGTCGACCTGGCCCCCAGGTCGACCTACCCAGTTCTGTGCTGACCGAAACCTTCTGAATCTTCTACAGGCCATAACTTCTTCATCCGGACTCCGATTTTCGAAAACTCGGACTCTATTTCATGTAAAATTTCGAGAGGAATGCAATGGTGATGTCCATTTTACCTAATTCATGATTCTTAAATTAATTATCCTCATTTTACTATCTTTTCTGTTACACACACCGTTATCGAACTAATTTTTCTTCTTTTTCATGTATTAATTAATTCTTCTTATGCATCACCATTATTTACCTATCATAAGCATATTTTCATATATTTTATTTCATTTTTAATTATACTTAAAAATGCAGGGTGTTACATCAACCAACCTCAATTTTTCATGATACAGACATGTGTTTTATATATAGCGTAAATATTCAATATTACAATCAAAATCAATTTGAATATATATATTTATTTTAAAAAACGAGAAATCTCACCTGAATGCTCCACCGCCGCATGCACCAAAGACAACTGGATCCACATCAAACCACCTCACATCGAAGCCTATGCCAGCCTCCACCTTCGCTTGCCGTATGGGGAAACTCGCTGCCCCCTATAGCCCCCAATTCGACCACGAACCTGCCACCTTTGAACCCAAAAATCTTCCCATCCATGGTGTTTTAAATGATCACTACCGTTCATCTTCATGAGCTAGAAGAGGCGAATGTTTTTCGTTCATAAGATTTTCAAATTTATTGTTTGGATTAGAAGAAAAAGGAGGAGGAACTGGAGAACATTTTGGCCATTGGACATGTTTGGCGGCTGCTGGTCATGTTAGTGGATTAGGGATTTGGGAAAAAGGACAAAAGCAATTTTATAATACTTTATTTCTAATTTTACAATTAAATCCATACATTATTATTCCTTAATATTTTTGGAATATTTTTGAATTGTCCAAATTTAACATTTACATCTTTCCTATTAAATAGTGTGTATATTTGCTTTAATATAAAGCTATTATGTAACAACTTATATACTCAAGAATGTATTCCATATTTAAATAAATTTTACCTATAGTAGATTAAGACCATTTTTAAACATATCACAACTCATATATTTTTTTAAAAGTTATGAAACCAAAATAGGAAAACATATCAATTTTAATTATCTATCTTTCTGTAACATTTTATTATTATTATTATGCAAAGAAATTCAGCAAGCCCATTATTTGGCGAGTATGCATATCAACCATTTTTAGCATGTAACCAACAAGGCAATTACAAATTTGACAGTGGGGAAAAGTTTTGTTTTTATTCCAGAAACCATGCATGTGCATTACGAATAAATATGTTTTATGTTTTAATTGTGTTTTATAAATTTTTCCTTAAATCCCCTTTTGATTACACGCTATAATGACACATTTATTCCAATTTTTTATTATTCAAATTTCAAAAGTAGATGACAATGAAAGAGAGAGAAAGAAGATAAAATGGAAAGAATTAATGCTAGATTAATGCTATTTGTTTATGAACATATAGTCTACATTTTGAATTTCTAAAAGTTAAATTTGAATTGATAGGGGAAATATTTAAGAGGACAACCAAAGATATGTACATACATATACATATATATATATATATATATATATATATTAATATATATATTTATTGTTAGAATTTATTTCATTTATGACCTAAACATTATTTTCAATCAATAAATTAATAAATGTCACTAAAGTTCCTAAGACATTTTTAATGTTAACATATTTGCCAATCAAGCATTCTTTTTTAATGAATCATATTACATATTGCACATTTAAAATATAATCTTTTATTGTAAGCTTCTTTACATTAAACAAATGTAGCATAAGAATATAATCTTTTTATATTACTTAAAAATGTAAATTTTTATGTTACATCATTTAAACAAGCTATGATTCATTTCACTAATCAATATTACATAAAAATGTACATTTTTATGTTATATGAACTTTCCTGTTTAAACAAATGTCCATTTTTCATATTTTCTTCTTTACAATAAAAATGTAAACTTTTTATTGTTTAACCTTTTTATTAATAATTTTTTTTAGAATTTCTAAATTCTGACGCATTTTCTATTTAAAATTTCTTAAAATAAAATTTTAAATTGGTTCTGATTTTCCTGTTTGTTACAATCTCCCCCACTTAAAATCTTTTCGTCCTCGAAAAGGAACAGAGCTGAAAGTCGTTTAATTAACCAACTCAACTTTCAATTCTAATTGATTTCGAATTCAGTTCAATATTAAATTTGATTTAACTAAATTTATTATTCTTTTACATACTGGTTTAATTAATTATCATTCCTATATTTTTATTTGTTAAACTAATAATCAAACATCACAACCAGCAATCAATTAGGTGATTAACTTTTCAAATGCATAACTTTAATATATATATTCAAGAATCATGTTTCAGTGCGAATCACAATAATATACCCTATCTAGTTTTGGTTCTCACACCAGTCAATGGAAATATATAGATATACCACCTTCGATACTCGAACATAAATACTGATGACGCAGCTGTCATCATCAGAATTATACCCGGGCGACTAGAGTGTGATTCTATATCTATCCAGTATATTAAAACTTCGAATATCCGTTAATTACTCGTATATTCAAAATCTATATAAACTCGATTGCCCAAAATAAAATAAAATATACTCAAATACATATATTAAGATAAAATTTTCAAAACTAAATTTGTTTTCATTTATTAATTTTATAAAAATAATACTCTTCCAACTCATTCTAGGATACTGCTGATCCCATCTCTAACGAGTTATTCTTATTGGATATTATTAATCCAATCTCTGATGAATTCTTTCATTCGGTTCTAATGTGTCTTGTTCTCGAGCTCTGTAAACCAAAGCTCTGATACCAAATGAAACAACCCAAACTTCACAATAAAGGAAAGCCTGAATTGCTTTGTGAACAACACACATCAGAACACAAAACAAAAGAACATTTTATTGCTGTTACAACAATTACATCAGAGTATAAGAATATTCCAGAGTATGAATGAATAATATACATTGGAAATACAATATCAGAGTTTAAATTACAATTAAATAGCAGCGGAAAAATAATACAAAACACAACTGAAAGAAAAACACGGATACAGAGCCTTCCGAATATCGCTTCAGCTGTAGACCAGGATCCTGTGAATATAATATCTGCAAAACCAAAACTACTAGCTGCCCGTGTGGAAAATATGGGCACCCAGAGTTTAGGTTAAAACAATAAACTCCAGGTCAGTCATGGGACTGGTATGAGAACTCAAAAATAGTTATTAACTTTATTTTAAAGTTTGGTAAGTCAAGGAACCACGCCGCTATCGCGGAACGGGTTTCCTCCCAAGAATACCAGTGCATAAAAACAACGCAATACTTCTAGAAAATGAAACCATTATAAGACTCAAGTCCCTTGCAATGAAAGCCGAAGGATAGAGTTTACCTTATGATGGTCAAAAATGCTTAATACGCGAAATTCATCTTTTACTATAAGTGCACGGTGTAGAAATCAATTTTTGAAAATAAATGTATCAATCTTAGGTGGCATAATATACTATGTAAGCGGCATAATATATTATGTCACCATATAAGTATACAACTAAAACCATAAATCTCGTATTTGAAAATTGGATTTCCATCATGATGGCTGCTGATTCGAAAGACAAATCGCCAATGTATCTCCACGGCTTACGTCTCGGCAAGAGAAAACACTGTAATACATATACTACGCACTTTGGATGAGCAGTAATCTGATCTATCCTCATGAGATTCGGCTGAAATGACCTATCCCACTTCTAGAGTGGAGCGACCACCCTAGCCCCATCGGCCGACCCCAAATCCGTATAAAGTATATTGGTCGAACCAAACATTATCAAACAAATCGTTTACCATCATACCATGGTGTGTGAGGCCCACGAAGTCACGTTGTATCCAAAGCGGCGCTATATAAAAGCTATGCTTTGGTCTTCATCTACAAGGCTCTGCTTTTCAATAAAAGCGTTGATCATATGCCTCTTAGCATGCCACATTATCAGACCATACCATATCATTGATCATCTATCGATATATAATAGGGTGTTAAGCAAGAGAATAAATTCACCGCCACCAAACAGCTATATATTAAATAGAGATCAACGAATACAATATAAAGGAATACAGTGTCAGACGCACAATCCATTTATCAGTCCGTTCTGGGTCTGAACGAAACCATATCCAGTAGATCTCCAAATACGTCTGAATGATCACCAATTTTTCCCTCATTTTGGGTGTACGGTCCAATCAAGATATCAATAATCATCCATTCAATATGGAAATTTCCCGGTCTTCAATAACCGTCTTCACCATCGATCTTCAATCGTCGTATGAATTATTCAGAATGGGTTAAACCTGGTCTTTCTGAATAATTTTCGTAATTTAAAATCATGTGCTTTAAAACACAACCAACGCCTCATTCCCATCAAGAATATTCTTTGATTTTAATTTAAACCAAATTAAGGTTTATTCAACTAGTCAGGATTAACACCTTACCGAAGTAATCATTTATTAATATCCCATTCCCAACCTATACAACCCATGGAGTAAAACTGGTGGTACTCCATATTTAACACCCAATGTGTTACGGTAAACTTAATTACCGTTTTATCGATCAAATCTAATTAAAGATTTAACTATCGCTTGGAGTAAAACTGGTGGTACCCCATTATCGTTCATTTCTTGAATTAAGTAAATTTAATTTCTTTTATCCTCATTCAATCCAATTAAAGATTTATTAAAACTATATTTAGTTTTTAATCTTCAAGAATCATTATTTAATGATTATTTAACTTCCAAGAAATAATCTTGCCTTTAACTGGGTTAAAGAACAAATGTCGCTTAAAAACATCGTTCACAATAAACCCAAAATCATATTCCGATTTAATATATTAAATTGAAAACTTCTCTCTAGAATGTTTCATTAAATCTTATTTAAAATATTTATGAAGTACCAATCTAAATTTCACTGTCACTCGGGTTTTAAGAACTAATGTCATTTAAAAACATTGTTCATAATAAAGCCAAAAGTCAGTCACTTAATTTTCAGTTATGTTTAATAATTGGTAATCTTATTTAAATCTTAATTAAAAGATTTATTCTTTCTCAAATGGGTTTAATAACAGTGTTATTTAAGACACTATTCACGACAAACCCAAATTCTAATCTGATATTAAATATCATGCTTTGAATAGAAATTATATCGATTCATGTTCAATATCAAATTCCGAAAATTAACGTATATCAAATTGGGAATAACGATATTAATATCTTTCAATTCCCACAATAACATCTGTATAATCATAGAATCCAATATTGAAATAATCCGAAAATTATTCCCATTCAAATCCATTCCAATATATGTATTGGAAAATCTTGGTTTTATTAAAACCATTTTAATCCTTTTATTTTCTTTTACATAAAAATGTATATTTACATTAAAATGAATCCTTTTCTTTCTTTTGAAACAAATTAACTATAAAAATGTATTCTTTCTAATGTAATCAATCTTAAATAAAAATGAAATCTTTTTAATATAATCTTTTTAGTTCAACCATTATTACATTGAAAGATGTAATATTTTCATTTCAATCTTTATTACATTGAAAATGTAATATTTTCAATTTTAAATCCAAATTGAATATTCAGTCTATTATCATATTAAAATAATATTATTTACAAAATTTTAATTTTGAAATTATCTCTTTCAATATGCATTATAAAATGGATAAAATAAATCGATAAACATGTTTTGGTTAAAATGGCGTTGCTATTTAAAATAGATTAAATAGCCCAATTCATTGTCTTATTCATTTATATTTTAAACTGGGCCAGACCTCCCACATTAAGCATGCGACTTGTGGATGTTGGATATGCCGGTTGGTTCCGGGCAGACTTATCCCACAAGTTGGGCTTAACCTCGTGTCATGACCCAATTCGTATTTACGCACTTGGACCTCTCACATTAGGCCCAACATTTGTGGCTGCTGGATAAGCCGGGCAGGTCCGAGCAGACTTACACCACAAATGTAGCCCAACCTCGTGTCCAAGTACAATTATAATTAATTCACTGAATATATTATTTTTATATATTCTTTTAAAATAAAGATATGATCTTTACATTAAATTGTCACCAATTTTATAAAACCCTTTGTTTCCGAATATCCTAATTGACATTTCAATTTTTAATGAAAAATTGAACTTCTATATTATTATTATATTATAATAATAATCTTTTCAAATGTTCAAATTTTGAAATCAAACCTTCTTATCTTATCATACTGACCGTAAAGATGTAATCTTTCTAATTTAATCCTTTTTATTATAACTTTTAAACAATAAAGATATAATTTTTCTAATTCATACGTCAATTAATTCCATTAACTGAATATTAAATTAAAATATTCTTTTAATTCAAAATTGGAATGAGACCCAATCAATTACCATATAATTTTAATTATATGGATTTCAAACATCGCATTAATTCCATGATAAAACATTCAATAACAGCCAAAGTGCATTCTAAACTAATTATGTGTAGTCAGAATATCAACCCAAGACCCGTGTGGGGTTTCAACCAACACAAATTCAAATAATATATTATTAATTGTGCTCTTGGACGATGTGTGAAAATTTATCGTCCAATCAACATAAACAAGTCAGGCAACTTGTAAATGGCAGTGTAAACATGTTTTAAATATCATAAATGTCATAACAACATGTTACATATTTCAAATTTCAAACAATTAACAACAGTCAACCAAATCAACATTTATCCAACGAACAATAATTTTAACACAGATAATTAATTAATATTTAACAATAAAAATAATTAATTGTTTCAAAAATTTGAGTGAGATAAAATTTCTCACTTTAAAAAAAAGAAAATCTTTTTATTACGATACCGAATTTGTCATTTACATGTTCTCAATTGAAATAAAAAGAAAATGTTTTTATTACAAAACCTAGTTTGTCATTTACATGTTCTCAATTGAAATAAAAAGAAAATCTTTTTATCACAAAACCCAATTTGTCATTTATTTGACAAATATATGTTCAAATCTACATGACATATAAAAATGTAAATTTTAACATGTATACAAAACTAATGTATACATAACATATAAAAATGTTAATTTTATCTTTGACAATTCTAAATGAATAATAAATGACATTTCTAAATGAACATAAATGATACTTCATTTTCTGACAATTCTATATAAATATAAATGGCAGTTTTATTTAGCAAAACATGTTTTTACTAAATGACAGTCTTATTTAACAAATGGTCATTTTATAATAACTACACTAACATGTAAATGTTATGATCTTAACCTAACGAAGTATATATATATATATATATATATATATATATAACAAATGGTATTTATATTCAATTGCAACATTTTATGAAAAAAAATGTTATTTGTATTCTCATGCCTCGTGTTATTTTTAATTACATAACAAACTTCTAACGGAAAAAAAATGTTATTTTTATTCAAATGTGACATCTTCTAATTAAATGACATATTTACTTGTCATAAATGACCTATTTGCTTTCTAACAAAAGATGATATTCTACTCCCTTACAAAAGATGACATTTTTGTTCTCAAACAAAAGTTGACTTTTTTTTATTAACATGAAACACAATCTATATAAATGACATATTTGTAACATGTCGTTATTCTAATTTAACACTTCAAAATAAAAATGACATTTGTATGCTCTAACATAGATGACAAATTTGTTTTCTAACATAAATGGAAAATTTATGCTATATGAATATATATTTTTATCTTTATTTTATTCATGAAAAATAAAAATGTAATTTTATTTCACAAAGACATTATCTAACAAAGATGACACTTTTATTTCAAGATTATATTTTACACAAATAAAATTTAACCAATCATCACCACTACAAGTCAAATCAACCAACCTCGGTTTTTCATGATACAGACATGTGTTTTACATATAGCGTAAATATTCAATATTACAATCAAAATCAATTTGAATATATATATATATATATTTATTTTAAAAAACGAGAAATCTCACTTGAATGCTCCACCGCCGCACGCACCTAAGACAACTGGATCCACATCAAACCACCTCACATCGAAGCCTATGCCAGCCTCCACCTTCGCTTGCCGTATAGGGAAACTCGCCGCCCCCTATAGCCTCCAATTCGACCACAGACCCGCCACCTTTGAACCCAAAAATCTTCCCATCCATGGTGTTTTAAATGATCACTACAGTTCATCTTCATGAGCTAGAAGAGGCAAATGTTTTTCGTTCATAAGATTTTCAAATTTATTGTTTGGATTAGAAGAAAAAGGAGGAGGAACTAGAGAACATTTTGGCCATTGGACATGTTTGGCGGCGGCTGGTCATGTTAGTGGATTAGGGATTTGGGAAAAAGGACAAAAGCAATTTTATAATACTTTATTTCTAATTTTACAATTAAATCCATACATTATTATTCCTTAATATTTTTGAATTGTCCAAATTTAACATTTACATCTTTCCTATTAAATAGTGTGTATATTTGCTTTAATATAAAGCTATTATGTAACAACTTATATACTCAAGAATGTATTCCATATTTGAATAAATTTTACCTATAGTAGATTAAAACCATTTTTAAACATATCACAACTCATATATTTATTTAAAAGTTATGAAACCAAAATAGGAAAACATATCAATTTTAATTATCTATCTTTCCGTAACATTTTATTATTATTATTATTATGCAAAGAAATTCAGCGAGCCCATTATTTGGCGAGTATGCATATCAACCATTTTCAGCATGTAACCAACAAGGCAATTACAAATTTGACAGTGGGGCAAAGTTTTGTTTTTATTCCAGAAACCATGCATGTGCATTACAAATAAATATGTTTTATGTTTTAATTGTGTTTTATAAATGTTTCCTTAAATCACCTTTTGATTACACGCTATAATGACACATTTATTCCATTTTTTTATTATTCAAATTTCAAAAGTAGATGACAATGAAAGAGAGAGAAAGAGGATAAAATGGAAAGAATTAATGCTAGATTAATGCTATTTGTTTATGAACATATAGTCTACATTTTGAATTTCTAAAAGTTAAATTTGAATTGATAGGGGAAATATTTAAGAGGACAACCAAAGATATGAACATATATATACATATATATATATATATATTAATATATATATATATATATATTGTGAGAATTTATTTCATTTATGACCTAAACATTATTTTCAATCAGTAAATTAATAAATGTCACTAAAGTTCCTAAGACATTTTTAATGTTAACATATTTGTCAATCAAGCATTCTTTTTTAATGAATCATATTACATATTGCACATTTAAAATATAATCTTTTATTGTAAGCTTCTTTACATTAAACAAATGTAGCATAAGAATATAATCTTTTTATATTACCTAAAAATGTAAATTTTTATGTTACATCATTTAAACAAGCTATGATTCATTTCACCGAATCAATATTACATAAAAATGTACATTTTTATGTTATATGAACTTTCCTATTTAAACAAATGTCCATTTTTCATATTTCCTTCTTTACAATAAAAATATAAACTTTTATTGTTTAACCTTTTTATTAATAATTTTTTTTTTAGAATTTCTAAATTCTGACGCATTTTCTATTTAAAATTTCTTAAAATAAAATTTTAAATTGGTTCTGATTTTTCGGGTGGTTACAACAGCTACTACTAAAGGCTAAGAATCTCGGGACTATGTCCCCCTCAGACTGAAAAGTCCAAACTATGGGATCTACGATGGGTTTAGGTGTCACCCTAACCACGCAACAAGAACAAAATAACAGAACGATCCCAACTAGAATGTAGTAACCGGTTTTACCCCTAACATGAAAATTAGCAACATGATCTAAACACTTACTTGCCCCTTTTTTCAATCTAGCAGTCACCACTAGTCCTAGCTATGTTCTAATAATTATTTCAAGCAACATCCTAGGCTTTCCAATGCTTACACATTCTACGGGAACTCACTATTATTCCAAGATAATTCTCGCTCTTTACTTTATAGTCTCAAAACTTTTCCTGTCTTTCCTATGCACTAATCCTTACCTACTCCATACTTTTTAAAACATGGTTTGACCCTTTTTCTTCCAAAAATTAAAAGTGCCAAAACTCTATTTTCCTCATGAAAACTTTCTTTTGCCAAACCATAAAAACATGTCATCTTAAAAATGTAAATCATCATTTTTTTCAAATCACAAAACTGGAGTAGATATGGACAACTATTTTCTCCATCGGGTTTATGACTTGTTCTTACCTATAAGGTCGGTTTAGTCTCTTACTACAAGGTGCCAACATGCACTCTATTCTTATTTTCTGTAACTTATTTTGTACACCCACAAAATTATCTTAAAATAATTTATCAAAAAGGGCTGTCATAAGAATAGAGATTTTAAAATCTTTTTTTATAAAACTTCTAGTTATGGAATATAACAAGAAAACTAGCGAGCTATACATGCTCTATAATATGCACCTTTTACTGAGAGAATTTTACTTTAAAACTCAATATGTACTTCTTTACATATTTTAAAACTATAACTTTTAAGATTAGAACTTTACAACACCATAAACCATTATTCTAAAACTTTTATAATCTCAAGTTCTTAAAAGTTAACAATGAGGTTATACTCAAAGCGGATTTCCAATTTTTCTAGTCTTTCCTAGACACTCACTAGGGTCAATTCTCTCTACTATATATATTCCTAATCCATTTTGTTTTTCTCTTTTTAACCTTTTCCTAATTCATAAGGTTTCACTACCGAACCCACTAACCCAAAATACTAATCATATGGGATTCACTTTCCTTTCATACAAAGTGTATTGTACACTTTCCACCCAAATTACCTAAGGGTCTCATATTTCCGTATTCATTCCTTTAGTGTACAAAACAAGTATCCTAATTCTTACCATATTACGCTCTTTCTATTTAGTGGGTCTCTCTATGGATCTTGATGTATATGTATATATATAATATTTATATTTTTAAAAATACAAATACGTTCACTCACAATTTATATAGGAATCCTAAACCTATGCTCTGATACAAGATGTAACAACCCGAATTCCGACAAATCGAATTTTTTTCAAAATTCCAATCTATCAAAACTCGGATTGGTTTGCTCTGGTATCCTGCAGAAAAGACAGAGACAAAATATGTCAGAGCTCAGAAAATATCTCACAGCGGAATGGATAAAATATAATATAAATCAAAGTGTAGGCTTACCGTATTAATAATACTACCTAACCAGTATCCAATGCTATAATTTCTCATGTCTCTGCCACAAATCGAACCTGCGAGTATGTTATGAGGAGGGGGTCAGACCACAAGTTCTGATGACTGGATTTAAACTATGCACTTTGGATAATCCTACATATACCATTCAATCATATTTTCTTATTTATTAGGTTACTTGGGTTAACAACACTCAATGCTTACACATACATCGTACCCATTTACTTCCCAGTGGATTAACCTAATACAGAATATGTGTATCTACCCCCAATATTTAGGTACACCCCATGGTACCCCACTTACACGGTCTCAAGCGTAACACCATCGAAATATACGCATTCCCTCATCCTATGCCGTAGTGACGTACAGATAACAATACTACGTTCCACATATATCTCTCATTACTACGCTACGCGAACGTATGGACTGCCACCTTTGTTCGAACCAGAATTCATACCAGAGTAATGCCCTCAAGTCTACGATACACCACCCAGAGTCGATATGCATGTATCTAGACCGTCCACCATATGTAACTACAATTGTAGCTCGATGCCTCAACCGCACGTCCTCTAATGTGAACCGAGTTCCATGGCAGGGCGATACAAGAAACATGGAACTCGGTCGGGAGCTTTTCCATATCTGTACATGCCCATTTTAAAAGAGCCTCTATATACAGATATATCTAGGGTCTGTTTTCATGGTGGCTATGGCCCTACCTTGGCCCCTCCCTCAACTAGTAAAGACGACAAGAGCTAAGCGACCGCCCCTATGCAAACAATCTAAACATCCATGTGGCGTCTCCCCTTAACCCCTTACCCCGATAGTGAAGGGTGAAATTGTATCTTGGGTTTAGCTCTAGTCTTTCCGCATCCCACTGGCTGCCGATGACGGGTATCCGAAGGTTTACTATCCTTGTTGGTCGTGACCGTCTGCCTCCTCATGAGTCAACCACCGAACTACCCTGGTATCACAACGTCACAACATTCTGACTGCATAACTACATCTGCAGTCAAGGCCCACCCAGCTAGTAGTTACGTGCAGACCCAACCCCTGCAAGCACAGCCTAAGACATCTGTCACCGCAAAAAGAACTACTAGGAGCACCATATGTACCTTAAGAAGCCACGTGCTTCCCCTTCCAGTCATTTGGAGTCGTCAGAACAATCAAATGAATGTGCGCTCCCCTCGTGTCTTATTACAACTCGATGATCTACCCCGTTGGGTTATTCACCATCAAATGTGCGGACTAGCCCAAGCGCCACAATTTAATATGCTGTTAAACCCTATGTCTAAACATTCTCTTACGCGCTTGCCTCACCTCATCCGGTTTCTAGTTAACTTGGTTATTCCAATTTATATTGAATTCTTAATCAAATTACCAAGTTTCTCTTGCTTATTAATTTCAGTTATATAACATAACCCATTTAAGTTTATGAATAAGCTCCCAACATGTTACTCTCTGGATTGTGGCCTAAGGTCCGTAATCCACAATCCCTTCTTTATTCTGGTTTGATTTCATCATTACAATAACATGTTCTACTTAATATGTAATTAAGTATATCTCAATTCACATGTTTTCTGTTAACATGTCAATCATTATTTATGATTTCATAAGTTTTCCTCATTCTTTCTCATTTAATCATAATTCCATTTTACATTATCAATACAACTTATCGCTGTTTACTTATTAACTTAGTTCTGTTAACTAAGGCCTAATAATAAGTTTTTCTACCCGTTTAGTATAACCTATGTTATAATTTCTTCTTGTCCCTAGGATAAGCCTAAACATTCTTATCAACGGGTTTTAGACTTCCAAGCTTACATATTACTTAATTTATAATTAAGTACAATATATTTTCCCTCTTTTCTTAACTGGTTTCAGGTTATCCCTTTTCCTGATTTCTTAATCTATAATTAAGTGTCCCCTAACTCAATTCACCAGTTATCCCATTCCCTTACTAGTTTATTATAATCTAAGTTATAATATTCACTTGTCTCTAGGATAAGTTTACCTTTTATACAACGTTTTCATTAATGTTACTTATTTCTAATAGGTGATTATCATTTCTACAAGTTATGCTTACCCTAAAAAGTGTCTTTAATTACATAACTTTATTATTTCTACCGATTTTGTATACCACTAGGTATCTTTAATTACATAACCTTATCGGGCTAAGTTTACGGGCCTATATGCAAATATTACCCACCCACTCTGATTTGCTTAGCCCACCCAATTTCCAACCAATTTTACTTAACCCTAACTTTAGTTCATATTCACACAATCCCTTTGGATTGATTAGGTTAAGTAGTCCAATTCATTCCCATGTCCATTTATGGTTTATAATGGGCTAGACCCCCCCCCCCCTCCCACATTAGGCCTACAACTTGTGGATGCTGGATATGTCGGTCGGGTCCAGGCAGACTCTTTCCACAAGTTGGGCCTAACCTCATGTCATAGCCCATCTCGTATTTGCGCACTTAGACCTCGCACATTAATTTCAACATTAGTGGTTGCTGGATGTGCCGGTCGGGTCCTTGCAGACTTCCACCACTAATGCAACCTAACCTCGTGTCATAATTGCAATTACAATTTCTAATTGTAATCCCAGGCATTCATTATTATTCAATTATTTAAACCTATGCCTTTATAGGTGTTAATGCCCATTTACCAATTATATTCATGACGGATTATATGTCTAAATTCATATTATTCAAATTATGCCAATTCATATTTTACATATGATCCCATTTGCGCCCAAATCATTTTTTCTATACTTGAGATCCAATTTAAGATCTTTAAACATAATTTAGTCGATGCCCCAAACCCATATTTGTTTATTCAATTCTATGTTAACATGAATCCATATAATCATATACTTACTCCAATTATTCCCTGTATATAATTGGGACAAATTTACATGTAAATTTTTTAGCACTCCAACAAATCCAATATATGAATTTTTACATGTAAACATTCCAACATTTCAACTGATTCCATATATATGAATTATTCATATTAACAATTTGACATTATATCACACTAATCATTCCCACATGTCATTTACACCACTTTAATTATTATTAGCATATGTTTAGGCATCTTAACATGTAAACTAATTGCACACATTATCCATTTTAGCACAATAATTCATTTCATCAAATTAATCCTTCCAATATGTTCATTATGGGGAATGCCAAACGATAGAGGTACAATTATTCAAAAAGAATATTTTAAACCCACTCACCTTTCATGCTTTTCCCAAATTTTGGATCTGATCCGTTCTATCATCCATGGTTTCTATTTATTTGATTCACAACCTATTGACCATGGATATATTATTTTCAGGAAAAGAGAAGGGAAAGAGAAAGAATTTGAATAGATAGGTTCTTAGAAGTTTACCTTGCTTTCATGATTCAGTAATCTTTTTATTAACGTTGATTCCCTCTTCCAGATTTGAATTCATAATTTTCCTAGGCTAATATTTTCAGAATAGATTTGAGAAGAGAGGGAGAGAGAAATGGAACCATGGCAGAGCTACAGCGTAGCCGCTGAATTATGATGTTTACGGTTGGGTCTTAGGTCTTTTTTATAGGTGTATGGAGCAACTAGGACCCTCATATTTGACCAAAAGCCATCCAAACTGTCAAAATATCAGAAAACCCTAATCTGCCAAAATCTGCCGCCGGGGGTCGACCCCCCTTCAAGGGTGTCGACCCCGGGATCGACACCAAAGAGCCCGGGTCGACCCCAAACGATTGACCCTTCCTTGGTTTGTGTGCCGGATTTCTGGTTTTGAATTTTTAAACTTATTTTTTTGAATTTCTGGATTTAAATATATATATATATATATATATATATATATTCTTCTTATGCATATACAAACTTCAAACCTTAATAACTTCTTCATACGGTGTCCGTTTCACGTGAACCAAATGTCTATCTTGACCATAATTCCGAGACGGACGCAATGACATAATCCATTTTACTTAATTCTGAATATTTAATTAGGTTATTATTATTTTATTATCTTACACTAAAAATATGGGGTGTTACATATGGCTCCGAGGAAATGGAAAGAGATGAGCAAGCAAGTAGGTGAGCTTTTGGAGAAGGGTTTTATTAGGAGGACTATTTTTGAGTGGGGAGTACCAATTGTCTTCACCACTATGGTCGATAGTTCCCTCCGTCTATGTGTAGATTACCGAGAGTTAAATAAGCTCACGAAGAAGAATCATTACCCAGTCCCTCGAATAGATGATTTATTCAATCAGTTGGTAGGAACATCAGCATTTTCTCAAATGGATTTGGCTACTGGTTTCCGTTATTTGTGCGTGGCAGAGGATAACATCAATAAGACAACATTCCAGATCTTGATTGCTTCTTCAAGTGGTTGGTTATGCCTTTTGGCTAACCAATGCACCGGGATATTTTGTGGATCTGATGAGTAGGGTCTTTAGAGATGTTCTGAATAAGTTTGTCATGGTTTTTGTGTATGATATCTTAATCTTCTAAAGGGATGAGGATGAGCACACTCTGCATTTAGGAGAGGTTCTTTGTATTCTCTGAGCTCACCAATTGAAGGAGAAATTTTCCACATGCATTTTTGAAGGAAGGAGGTGTGTTTCTTAGGGAATATGGTCTCTAAGGATGGGTTGACTGTTGACCCCACCAAGATAGCAGCAGTATAGGATTTTAGGACCCCCAAGAATGCAACTGAGTTAAGGATTTTTCTTGGCTTAGCGGGTTACTACAGAAAGTTCATTAAGGACTTCGTATAGAACCTAGCACCATTAACCTGACTTACTAAGATGAATCCGGTTTGCTCTTGGGATATAGGTTGTGAGGATGCTTTCCATAGGCTAAAGAATGCTCTTAGCAGTGCACCAGTTTTGACATTGCCCGATGGATCTAAGATTTTACAGTATATATTGATGCTTGTGAGACGGGTCTGCGTACAGTATTAATGCAAGAGGGTAAAGTAGTATGCTACATTAGTAGGTAGCTAAGAGTTCATGAGAGAAATTACCTTACGCATGGTTTGAAGTTAGCTGCCATAGTATTCGCACTTAAGTCTTGGAGACACTACCTACTAGGAAAAAGGTTCGAGCTCTTTACAGATCACAAGTCACTCAAGTAATTATTCTCTCAAAGGGATCTCAATTTGAGGCAACAAAGGTGGATGGAGTTCTTGACGTCATATGATTTTGAGATTTCGTATACCCCGGCCAAGGGGAACGTGGTGGCTTATGCATTGAGTAGACATAGAGATACATTGAGTCCTCTGTTATTTGAGTGGCTGATCTTGGAATATATAGCCACCATCGATTTTTGACCGTCTACAGACTTCATTCCAGGATATTTGGCATCTTTGGAGGCGAAACCTAATTTATTAGAGCAGATTGGAGCTAAACAAATTTGGTAGAGGAGAATATTCTAAACACCTCCTTAAGTACACTGTGGATTGTAGAGGATGGCTTCGCAGAGATGGTAGGTTGTGTGTTCGCTGCATAAATGATTTAATGAGTGCTGTTTTGGCAGATTCTCATCACTCTCGGATGACTATCCATCTAGGTGGTGACAAGAAGTATTGCGATATGAGGCGAACCTTCTATTGGTCTGGTATGAAAAAAGTGCGGCTGGGTTTGTATCTAGATGTATGACTTTCCAAAGGGTTAAGGCAGAACAAAAGAAGCCTGATGGACTACTTCAGCTCTTGGATATACCTTTGTGAAAATACGAAAGTATTTCTATGGATTTTGTGGATGGATTGCCTAGGTCGAGAAAAGGCAACACCAGCATCTCGGTCATAGTGGACCTATTGACCAAGCGCACCCATTTCCTTTCGATTAAAAGTAAAAGGACAACAACATGGTTGGTTTCTTTATACGTTCGTGAGATAGTTAGATTGCAGGTTATCCTTTCGAGCATTGTCAGCGACAGAGACGCCATTTTCACTAGCAAATTTTGGGAGAGTCTATTAGAAGCTCTGGGAACACAACTGAGGTTGAGTACCGTGTATCACCCTCATATGGATAGGAAGATGGAGAGAGTGAATAGGGTTTTGGAAGAACTACTGAAGATGTGTATGTTAGACTTTGGAGAGACTTGGGAACATCATCAACTACTCATGGAATTTGCTTATATTAATAACTTCCTATCCAGTATTGACATGGCATCCTTTGAGCCCTTATATGAGCGGCCTTGTAGATCTTCGGCATGTTGGTGAGACTCGACTGACAGATTGCTGCTAAGGTTAGAAATGATTAGGGAAACTTCAAATAAAGTTGAGTTGATTAGAAAAAGGATGAAGGCAACATAAGATAGGCAGAAGTCCTATGCTGATAAAAGAAGGATTGATTTGGAATTTTCTGTTGGAGATTTGGTCTTCATTAAAGTTTCACTCCTAAGGAACGTGGTGAGATTTGGCTCAGTAGGCGAATTGGGCCCAATATTTGTTGGACCATTCCCAGTCGTAGAGTGGATAAGGAAAATGGCTTATAGGTTTCAACTGCCTGATAGGCCATCAGGCGTTCATGACTTGTTCCATATATCCCACTTGAGGAAATGTCTGCATGATTCAGCAGAGGTTGTTGAGCCCAGTGCATTTGAGGATGCAGAGATCGAGCGCGAAGCATCCATTAGATGAGAACCTCGGAGGATCTTAGATTGGGAGACCAAGAAGTTAAGGAATAAGGAAGTATGATTGGTTAAAGTACAGTGGGGAAACGATGATAGTGAGGCTACTTGGGAATCCAACGAGTGAGTACAAATTCTTACCCCTATCTGTTCGACAGTACGTTTCGATCTTTTCCTTTTTCCATCTCTAGTTCTTAGGCTCTATCTCTTGAATTCCTTTGAATTTGATCTTAGGAGAAACTTATAGCAAATAGGATATGGTTGAAACATGTTATGTTTGATGTTTGCAAATGGATGCAAGCATTTGCAAGTGGATGTAGTGGATGTATACACATAATAGGCACTCTGATTGGGTGAATAAGTCACTTGCATATGCATATGGATGTGTGTGCATTTTTTTATTTATATAATATATGGATGTGGTCATATGGTTTTTGCATATGGATGATGCCACACATATAGAACTAACTGTTACCAGTAGAGTTTTGCACACATTTAGACGCATGACACCCACATATTTGCATAAAGAAGAGGTCGACTGAATCAGTAGATCACATAAAATTTTGTATTAATTAGGGTCATATACTGTGACACCCACGGGATTCGAACCCCTGACCTCCCGGAAAGCAACACCACGCACTAACCACTGTGATAAAAGATCTTTGTGTTACCTTTTCGAGAGGGGTGTTACAGACTATCCCCTTTAAAGAGCCCAACGTCCTCGTTGGCTCACATCACTCACTACCCAGGCGTTGTGCATGTAACCCGCATCAATACCACACCGACTGACATTCGCAGCATTATACACACAATTCCGGCTGGGTATAGGCTCTGATACCAAATGTGACACCCACGGGATTCGAACCTCTCGGAAAGCAACACCACGCACTAACCACTGTGCTAAAAGATCTTTGTGTTAGCTTTTCGAGAGGGGTATCACATATACACTATACTAATTGCATAAATACATAAATTTGCATTGGAAAATTAAGGATAATGGTTGCTAGTGGATGAGTAGATGCTTGTAAATAACATTAATATTCTTTTACCTTTGATTCGGGGATGAATTCCTTTAAGGAGGGGAGAATGTAACAACCAAAAATTTAACAAAACAATAATTAATTAACTAATTGTTAATTTAAGAATAAGCTGAGAAATAATCAAAAATTGACAAACGGGGGTTATGCCATGGGTCCATCATGATTTTCCGGTTCAGATAGACTTTTAGTTTGCATAAAACGGAATTGAAACGAACAAGTTATGATCAGTTAAAGTTTGGATTTTAAGCTAAAGATTTAAAATAAGTTAAGAAATAAATATACTGAAATGAACGTATATCTAGGATGACACGGTCCCGGATGGGTCGACCCCTGTGTCAACCCACCAGGGTGTGGGTCGACCCAGATAACGTTGCTAGGCACGATTTCGTGTCTGGCACGAGACGTTGTCACTGGGCTGTTCTGGAGACTTTTTGCTAACGTGGTTTTGAGCATTATGATTAAAAACCTAATAATCCTACGGCTAAAAATTTCATTTTACACCTATAAATTGACCTGTACTCCTCCCTTTTTCCACACAATTCTCCTTCTTTATTTTCTCAAGCTTCACATCATTTCTTCACTAACATAAAATATATTATTGAGGAACAAATTCTAGAGTACTGTCCATTTATAGATTTGAAGGATTGTTCTACGGAGGCCTTTATGGATTTGCAATCTTTAGGTGAGTCTTTAATAGTTTTTAGATTTCTCTTGAGATTGGAACCAAATCTATAAAATAGTAGTTGGAATTGTTTTGAATCCGAATTATTCTCGATCCATGATTCAGATTATACAGTTATTCTAATTCTTCTCTGAATTCCCCTTTCTACTTCTGCAAATATTATTCAGAACTCTCGTGATTGTTATTCCGAATCTCTTTTCTCCTTTCTCCTTTCTCCTTTCTTTTCCTTTGGATTTTTACAATTACGCTAAATGTATGCCTAAAAAAAGCATATGACTATGTTGAAACAGGCATGAACCTGTAAGCTTTATACATTTCGCATTGAATTATTTTTCCCTTTTCTTTGTTTAGCGTTTGGGTTGGGAAATCAAACACATGAAATTGAAATAATCAAAATTAAGGCTAAAATCTGAATATGTTCAAAAACTGCAAAATTGAAAGGAATAATTGAAATAAAGGAAATTGAACTGAATAAATGCTTATTAATAAAATTGCCAGAAATAGACTGTAATTGAGAAAAATGACATTACTATGAGAATTATAATGTAAGCATGCTTATTTGTAAATATTTAACCCAGTACTCCTTGCTGTTGGGTTTTAGCTCAGTACTCATTGTTGTCGAGCTATAAACATGTTAATTTATGGTGGGAACCCACTACTCCTTGCTGTCGATTTTAAAGAACAGTACTCCTTATTGTCAGGCATTTTGGATATGAATATAATAATAATAACTACTTGTTGTTGGGCTTAATAAAATAAATTGGTTTGAGGGTCAAATCATGGGTTGAGGGATTTGAACCAAGTTGTTTGGGATCCATTTCATGTAGCATACTCTAGTTATCATTTCGGCCTTACTTGAGGTAAGGGCACATACCATGTTACGTTATGGATGTAAGTTGGTCCAGTTGAGAGGGTGTGAGTGCGTTTCGGTGTGTCAGTGTGTGTGCACTGCCTCGATTTGAGGACATATGACATTTTCACACCTATGGATAAGGTTGTGTCAAATCGCTGATGGACGTGGGCCTGATAAACCCAAACCCATAGTGAGTAGATTATTCATGATTCGACGCAGCCAATAGTTCGGGTATTATTAGGAATTTCTTTCTAGTTTGTTCCATTTGTATAAGTGCAAAATAGTCAATATCATTTTCAAATATCTTTGTATGACATCCTTTATTCTGTTCACTTTTCAGTTGTACACTTCAATTTTCAGTTGTACACATATACTTATTTCCTTATTTATACTAGACTACTTTTTTATCTATTTGTCTCCTCTTATTAGTTGTTAGTTGTGCTAGAAATTACTACAACTCACCAGAATTTTTGTTTGACCCATTTTCTTCTTTAATTTTTCTTTCCCCCAGGCTCTCAGGGAGGAAGTACTTAGCTCGGATATCTCTTTTGACTTCTCTTGGAAGATTCTTCTGGAGATGTACTGTTTATCTTATTTTATTTCCACGGTTTGCTTTGGCTATTTGGGATACTTCTGTTTTGTACTCTGATATTTCTTCTGTGACTGAGATTGAGACATGGTACTTTTATGACATTTTAGTTTATCTAAAATAATTGAGAATGGTTACTGGTTTTGTAATTTTAATATAAAATATCTTTTCTTCCGCTGTGAAATTATTCTTCTATGTCTTGTGAAATCTTCGTCTCTGTGATGTTTATTGTCTTTATACCTACAACGCTCTGAATTTCTTAACGAGATTCTATATTAGGGTTGTGTTAAAGGGTGCAGCGTGTTACACAATAAAGAATATAGGCACTACAAAAGACAAGACAATTTACTCTATTCTTGGCTATTCTCATCGATCAGTACTACACTTTTATCGCACTCATAGGGTGCAAAAGTTCCCCAGAAATCTGGGATATTGTGGAACAAGTATTCAACGCGCAATCTACTTCTTGAATTATGCATTACAGAAGGCAATTAAACACCATAACAAAGGGCTTGATGACCATGAGGGAGTATTTGATCAAAATTAGAACTTTATATGATTTACCTAAAGTTGTTGGTCACAAAGGGTCAGATGTAGAGCAAATGCTAACGATCTTGACTGGTTTGGATAATGAATATGAGTCAATTGTCACACTTCTTTCCTCCCAAGCTAGTACACCCCCACTACAACATGTACACTCATCTTTGATTGCGCGCGAAGACAAATTGGATGCCAAGAAGCTTCGATTAGAGCTCTCAATCAATTACACCACTACAACAAAGAACAAAAATCAAGAAAAGTCTCAGAACTTAAAAAACTATTAGAGTAGTCAAAGAGGAAACTCAAACAATAGAGGCAGAGGAAAAGGAAGTGGAACAACTCAAACAAAATTAGTTTCCAAATTTATGAAAAATTTGTTCATGTTGCTAGCAAGTGCTATTTAGATTCGATCAGAACTTGACTGTCAATCAACAAGGGAGTAGAAGTCAAAAGAACAACTACCTTAGTGCCAATGTTGCCCACACCAACTCTGAAGCAAGAAGCATGGGTGATACAATAAGAAATCAAATTGATTATACACTTACCAGATCTGATGACATACAGAATGAAGAATGGTTTCTTGACTCAAGTGCTTCCAATCACATCATCAGCAATGTGAACAATCTAAACTTAGGAAACATTGAGTACAATGGTACAAAGTCTGTTTACTTAGGTGATGACACACCCATTAATATTTCAAACACTGGCACTAGCACTGTTAATGGAAAAAGAAAGCTATACTTAAACAACTTGCGTAGAGTACCTAGAATAAAGAAAAAATTATTAGCGTGTCACAATTTGCTAAATATAACCATATCTACTTTGAATTCTTTTCTAATCATTGTCTTGTAAAAGACTTGACCAACGAGGAAATTTTATTATAGAGTGAAATGCACAATGGTCTATACACTTTCAACCTGGTGAAGAATAATATGAATCATGATAGAAGATCATTGTGCAATTTTTCTAATGTTATTAGTAACAGTAAATCAAATGTTCAAGATTTGTGGCATTGTAAATTGGATCGTCCAAGTTTGAATATTTGTAAGATATGTTTTAAGAACCAATAACATTAAGTTTAAAAATATGTTTCATTCTTATATATGCCCTGCTTGCCAAGTGGGTAAATGTCACAAACTGCCATTTCCAGATTCTCAAACTACTTGTAACAAACCATTGGAAATGGTAACAGTTTTCCTATGGGGTCCTGCCCCAATCAACTCTGATTATAAATTTAATTACTACATATCATTTGCTGATTTATATTCAAGATTCACGTGGATATTCTTTCTTAAGTCAAAAGAAGATAAAGGTAATGCAATTATTCAGTTCATAACACTTGTTGAAAGAAAATAAATCATCAAGTAAAGATCATTCAAACCGACGGAGGGACAAAGTTTAAACCACTAAACCAGTATTTCATCAAAAAGGGAATTTGGCATAGGACAAAACGTCCACATACCTCAAAGAAAAATGGACTCGCTAAAAGAAAGAATAGGCACATAGTTGAAACTGGCTGACACTTCTAACTCAAGCTTCTCTACCAACGAAATTTTGGCAAGACTCTTTTGGCACTGTAGTATTTCTAATCAACATGCTACCTACAAATGTATTAATGAATATCAGTCTAGTGGAAAATCTATTCAATATAAAATTAGATTATATGTTTCTCAAAAGATTTTGATGCTCGTGCTTCATAAACTTGAGACCTTTCAACACTCACAAACTAAGCTTCAGATCAGAACAATGTACATTTGTAGGATATACTCAAAACTAGAAAGGATATAAATGTCTTACCAGTAAAGGGAAGATAATCATATTAAGACATGTTGCTTTTAATGAACATGTCTACTCTTTTGCTATCACTGAAGTCAGAACAACTGAAATAATCTATAATATTGAAAAGTTCATCCCATCCATCCTTATATATCAGCAATCAACCAGTGATGATGAATCATCTCCAGTCCAACTCACAACACTATATACATTGGATCAGGTCAAACTGAAGGTCAACTTCAACACACATTATCCAATGCAAGGTTAGGTCATACTGCGAGTGATAATTAAAGTCACAATCATTCTAATGGTCAAAGGAATCCAGACAATCAAACTTTATCTAACAATGAAAGAGAAATAGGAAGTGAAAGTCAAGACTTGAGATCAAGCAAAACTGCTTCAAATCCAGAAACAACAAACACAGGTCATCATATGATCACAAGATCTAAGAAAGGAATGTTTAATTCGAAAGTATACAATGTCACCTATGAACATGATGAACCTACAACATTCTATGAAGCCAACAAGGATCGACACTAGAAATCAGCAATGGACGAGGAGTATGTAGAATTACAAAGAAATAAAACATGGAGCGTAGTACTAAGACCAGGCAACAAAAACATCATTGGAAGCAGATGGACATACAGAATAAAAAGGAATCCAGATGGAACTATATCAAAATACAAAGCATGACTCATAACTAAAGGTCATTCTCAACAATATGGCTTCGATTCCAAGGAAAGTTTCTCTCCTATGGTTAAGCCAACTACTATAAGAACTATGTTAAGCTTAGATCTACACTGAAACTGGAAAATAAGTCAATTAAATGTGAATAATGCCTTTCTTAGTTAATAGAGAATTATTTGAAAAAGTTTATATGGATTAGCCACAAGGATACCAATAGAAAAAAAACAATGTTGTATGTAAACTTCACAAAGCTGTATATGGATTAAAGCAAGCTCATAAGGTTTGGTATTAAAAGCTAAATGGTACTCTAAAAGATCTTGGATACAAAGCAATTAAGTATGATAGTTCCCTCTACGTGAAAATCAAAGAAAGGAATATCACATACATCCTGGTATACGTGGATCATCCAATAATTGTTGGAAATAATAATGAGGAAATTAGTCAAATTGTTAAATATTTGGAAACTACCTTCTCTATTAAAGATCAAGGTGAATTAATATTCTATTTGGGTAATGAAGTGATCAGAAGATCAGAATCGGAATTTGTAACACCCCACCTCGGTTAAGGTCACTCACAAAGGGAATGCATTAACTTCAGTGGAGCGTCATGAGTGTATAAAACAGATAAATTACCAAACAGACAAAATTTAAATAGTGGAAAATAAATAAAACTTTACTTTATTGATAAACAACAACTTGTACAAAGATTGTCTTCCAATACCCATTACAACAAAGCATCTATCTTGTTTAACAAAATAAAGAAGCATAAAATGACAATGATATTCCCCAATAAAGCATGAGCCAGCCATAGTAGTGGAAAAGAGAGTCCAAAGCAATACATCGTCTATCTTCGAGCCGGGGAAGAAAACTGAGCTAAGTGGTTGTATTCCCTCCCTGTGAACCGGGGGGGGAACGGAAGAAAAGTAGGCGAAAGAAAACGGGTCAGACATAAGTCTAGTAAGTCCAGTGATTATCCAGCATGTAAACAGGTAAAAGGATCATGACATGAATAAACTGAATACCAGACATAACCATGATAATAAGCATAGCAAGACAACAAATGATGATCGTTAGGTATGACAAGGTAAGATACACTGAATGCGCTTCGATTCTTTCTTTGATTTCCCATTTTCTCTGCACCACCCAACTAGCATCCTAACTAGTGTCTTTTAATGAACGATTCGTATTCTCTACTAGTGTCCCAACTAGTATCCTGTGAAAAAGGATCCGTATCCCCTACTAGTGTCCCAACTAGTATCATCTGTTATAAAATAAGGTGATCCCTACCCCACAATTGTGGTAGCCTTCAATTGTATATCTAGTATGAGGATCTTACCTCCAGCCTAATTTTCATGAAGATGTTAGATGTACCCTTACTACCCTATCGATCGGCTCCCTACTTGTATTAATTTTCCTTGTGTCTGTGTCAGTTGACCCTCTCTTGCGTGTAAATACCCTATGCCGGTCCCACCATAAGGTGTATCAATCCCTATGATAGCAACCCGACACAAATTCTAGATGCACAGTGTATACTACTGATGCCAAGTGCCTGCTTTTCCACACCGGAGCACGTGCACACCCATACTCCGTCGGAACTACATTGCTGCACCACCTGCCGCTATTTTGACCACTTATAATCAACCCAGTAATCGTGCCCCACCATGCCTAGCTCAGGGTACTGTGATACATCCATGTGGATTATTGCTGGAATGGGTCCTGGTTACTAGGGTTTCCTAGGGTCTATTCGTATACCCCCTAAATTGGCTAAGTGTTATCCATCCATTCAAGTTAACCCATCCACACGTCATGTCATGTTGGTTAAGTGTTTCTTATTAACTTAACCCTTCTCATTCATCACATTGTAATTGGTTAAGTGTTTCCTATTAACTTAACCCTGTTCATTCATCATATTATATTGGTTAAACGTTTCCCACTAACTTAACCCCGCTCGTTCATTGGTTAAGTGTTAACTTAACCCTACCACTTGTCATGTTACATTGGTTATGTGTTGCCCTCTTGTGTTACTTAACCCTTCCACTTGTCATGTTACATTGGTTAAGTGTTGCCCTCTCGTGTTACTTAACCCTACCACTTGTCATGTTACATTGGTTAAGTGTTGCCTTCTTGTGTTAACTTAACCCTACCATTCTTAGCCTGTCTTGTTTCTTAGCTTTAGTTCATTCATTAAAGCACCAACCTCTCACATTAGATCTATATTGTTGCGGTCGCTGGATGTGCCGGGCGGTTCCGTGCAGTCTTACACCGCAACTCAATCTAACCTCGGGTTTTTGGGCTTAGTGCGCTAACCTCTCACATTAGATCTATATTGTTACGGTTGCTGGATGTGCCGGGCGGTTCCGGGCAGTCTTACACCATAACTCAATCTAACCTCGGATTAGGCATATTCATCTTTAAATTAATTTACATATTTAAAATTTATACAACTAAATATTGGGATTAGTGCATGACCAATATCATCCCAATACCGAGTGGGGTTTTCAAACAACAAACGCTGATTATTATTTGTGCAGTTGGACGATGTGTATTATATATCATCCCAATCAATATCAGTTAAATGTGTGTACATATACAAATCGTCTGACTTGTAAATGAATATTTATTTTCCATTTATATACTCGTTAAAAATTATATTTTTTTATGATAAAACATTTATTTCAACACATGTATATTTTATTTATTCCATTCCACATTAATTTCCACAACACAATAAAATCAAACAGGTCGTCCATGGTCTGTGGACGTTGGTGTCTGGTGCTGCTAAGCACCGTCTGCATCCTAGTATACATTTTAACTAGAAAATAAAATTTAAAGTGAGAAGTTCTCACCTTTGGTTTTCACTCCGCCGTTTTATTTCTGAATTTCAGAACAGTCCGGATTTGCCCGAATTCCAACGTAGTCCTTTTTTCATGCTGTTCATAGTAAAAATCACATTTTTAATATGATGTTTACATTATAAAAATCACATTTTTAAATCACTATTATATATATATAAATCATATTTTTATATTTAAATTATATACATAAAAGTCGTATTTTTATTTTGAAACTCTATACATAAAAATCATAATTTTATACCGCTCTCTTCATAATAAAAATCACATTTTTATTATATAACTTCATATATAAAAATCGCATTTTTAAATTGCTAATACATATATAAAAATCAAATTTTTATAACGCTAGTTCGTATATAAAAATCACATTTTTATTTCAAATCTATGTATCAAAATCCAATTTTTCTTCGCTATATGAACATATAAAAATCCAATTTTTCTTCGCTTAATGAATATATAAAAATCCAATTTTTCTTCGCTATATAAATATAGAAAAATCCAATTTTTCTTCGCTATATGAATATATAAAAATCCAATTTTTCTTCTCTATATGAATATATTAAAATCCAATTTTTATATTATAGAAAATCATAACTTTATATTATTAAAAATTGAATCTTTTTCATTATAAAAATCTAATCTTTTTATTTTTAAAAATCATATCTTCATCATTTAAAAATCATATTTTTATATCGCTTTTCATTTCTTCTTCTAACTAAAAATTATATCTTTATATAACTAAAGATGATATTTTTATGTAACTAAAAATTATATATTTTCTTATAAACTAAAAATCATACCTTTATGTTCATAAAAATCATATTTTTATTCATAACAATCATATTTTTATTTATAAAAATCATATCTTTTATATTTATAAAAATCATGACCTTATATACAAATTAAAAAATCAAAATTTTAACATCATAAATGAAGAAAAATAAAAATAGAAGCTTACATGAGTGTCGAGGTGGCGGGGAGGGGTGCAGGCCGTCAGGGAGGTGGCGGGCGGTCTGGTGGTGGTGCGGTGGTGGCCCTATAGGGGCGGCGGCGGCTTCTAGGGTGGTGCGGGAATGGGGGTTTTGAATTGGGGTGGAGAGGAGAAAGGGGACGGTGGAGGAGGATCGGTGAGGCGCTGGGGCGCGGCCGGACGTGGGGGAGGGTGGCAGCGTCGGCGCGGTGGCGCTTGGAGGATCGGGTGCGTGGTTTTCCCTTTTTTTGTTTTGAAATCGATCCGGAAATAGGAGAGAGAGGAGGGAGGGTATAGGTAAATATATATATATATATATATATTATTTTATTTTTTTCCAAAAATGTTGACTTTCCATTCGAACTTCAAACGAGATCCAACGACTGTCGCCCATAGCTAATTACCCTCATTTCAAACACAATGGGATATGTATTGTAACCCAAGTTGGATGCTACGATCAGTTTCCGCAAAATTTAAAATATAGATCGTTATATTTTAAATTCAAACGCACATTTTAATTTACCGGGGCCCCATACGGACTCCGAAAATTCCAGAAAAATAAATCTGGCTATGTTTTGACGATACGGTCCTAACAAAACTAATTTGGTCGAATTTGGAGACTGTTTGAAAAACGGTCATTTTCCAGTTGATTAAATTCAAACTAAAATTACCAAACACGTTTAAATTCACCATGTTCACATATTGATTCCGAAAATCATGAAAATTGGAATCTAGCAATAATTTGACATTCTGGATCCAACAAAAGTCATCTCGTCGAAAACGGAAGTCGTTTGCAAAATCGCTATTTTCAAGGGCTATATTTTCCATAGCGACTATTCTGAATTTTCAACTGGGCATAACTTTTTATTCCCGCTATGAAATTTGGATTTTTCAGATTCGTTGGAAATATATTTTCAAATAGATTCAAATATTTTTGGTTTCACTAAAATCCGATTTATTTTGAATTATGTACATTCATTTGAAATTTGAAATCAAATTTTCAAACTACCGCGCCATTTCCAATTCCTTTATAATTAAAATAAATATTTATATTCTAATTTCAATTTAAACAAATTTATACATTCTAATTCTATTCAAAATAAATTTCTGGTCGTTATTATTTAAAATAAATCATTTTAAAATATTCAAATTTCATTAAAATTGCCAAAATAAAAAATTTTAATTGGTTCTGATTTTCCGGGTTATTACACTTACATTACATTAAAAATGTGAATTTTTAATGTAGACATGTTTTTTATTGTAACTAAAATGATAATAAAAATATGTCTTTTAATTCTAATGCATTCTATGTTCATATATTCAAATAAAAATAATACTTTTATTACTAAACAAAATCTAATCAAAACCCATGTTCTATAATATGTTCCATAAAAAAAATTACTGTTAATCAAATCTAAACCAATCCATGTTTCATGTTTCAATAAAAATGAATATTTTTATTATTAATTAAAACCTGACACAACCCTGTTCATGTAAACAAATAAAATAAAAATTTTATTGTAAATCAATAATTTGACAAAAACCCGGTTCATGTAAACAATAAAAATGTAATTTTTATTGTAAACCTAATCTCAATGTTCATGGATTCCATAAAGATGATATTTTTATTATAAAAACAAATCTATGTTTATGGATCTAAATAAAGATGATATTTTTTTACTTCAAACCAAATCAATATTACTAGATCTAAAATAAAAATAAGATTTTTATTCCAAATCCAACCAATATTCATAGATCCAAATAAAAGATAAAATCTTTACTATAAAACAAATCTAACAATAAGCTATAGATTCAAATAAAAGAAAGGATTTTTTTATTGTAGATCTAGATCTAACAAAACATGAACATCACATTCCATCACAATCCACAAACAACAAATTCCAGTCTCAAACATCACAGATCTGATTTTATAATCTTACATACATGGATTTCAAATAGCGAGAAATAATTAAATTTTAATTAATTATTAAAAATAGAAATCTCACCTTGATCGGTTTCAGGAATTGTTTATATAACGATTGGTTGTAGTAAAATTAAACTTGCATTTAATTTTACCAAAAATCTAACAGCTTCTGTTTCAGTTCTGGTCTGTTCCATCGCGTAGCTCTTGTTAATACGAATCCAACGCATCTAATTTGACGAAATTCTGATATTGTTTGACAAAGTTACAACGATTTATATATTTAATTATATAAATAAATAATAAATAAATAAAAACTTAATTACATTTTAACTGATTAAACCATCGTTTTCCATCCTCATCGTTCCAGTGAAGCTCGGCGGTCTCCTCCCCTCGCAACCCCGCAGCAAACTCCCACGTTTTGGAGCCCAAAATCGCCTCCCAAGGTCACCAATATTTGATCATAACCATTGGTCGAGGAGATCAAATTGAGTTGAATAAGCTTTGCTTTTTTTCTTCTCTGAAATTGTTTAATCAATTTGAAGAAATTAAGGGAAAGGTATGGGAGCTTTTCAGCCATCCAAGAAGTAGGAGGCGGCGGCTATGTATTATGAATTAGGATTTTGTGATATAAGGGTATATATATTAATACTTTATTTAATTCCCCATTTTATTTCAATAGAATTGTTATCATACGCTTATATTTTGATATATTAAAGGATAAAAATCAATTATACATTGTGACATATGAAAAGGGAAAGTGCAATTATGCTCCTTGGATATTGCAAATCAATTAATTTCCCTATATGCAACACTTAGACTCTGTTTGAATAAATATTGTGAACCACTAATAAATGTCATTTATATAGTTTCTATTATTGTTCTAACCACGTTTTTTGTTTAAACTTATATTGGAATGCAAATTCCAATATACAATATAACATTTAATTAATTAATGTCAACAATTGTGTTTAGTTTAATCTTGTGAAAATTAAACTTACCAATAATAGAAGCTATTTAAAACATTTCATATGGTTGTATATTTCATAAGGATAATCGTTTAGCTACCCAACGTATGATATAGGACAGACATTCCATTTATACCAATATTGAATTCTAACTTTCAAACGAAATGAATTACTATATATATTAAATTCCAATTTGAAATTCCCAGTGATAAACTCTTCCTATATTACTCTCTTCAATTCAAAGTTTGAATTACATAGAATGTCTTTATTACATTAATTGTACTATGAATAATATGGTAATAAATTTAAACTTATTAGTCTACAAAAATTAATCACCATTAAAGCTGCAACATACATTTGAAATTAATTTGACGTTTATTGCGCCATTTATACTTATAATTTGATGATATGTCAGTATACAAATAAAATCTTTATTTAAGATTAAATTAAATTGCATGGTTTATTTAAATATTTATTTAAAATGGACGAATTTCGAAATATAATGTTAATTTGTGATAATCTTTTTTAATCTTTCTTTTATTACATAAAAAGTGTATTCTTTTATGTTAAAATATTTATCAAGCTATGAACATTTTAATGAATCATTATTACATAAAAATGTAAATTTTTATGTTACAACATTTTAAACAAGCTATAAATAAATCATTATTACATAAAAATGTAAATTTTTACATTACAACAAATTTCCTACAATGAATCCTTTGATATGATCCATACATACATTAAAATGTAAATTTTAATGTAAACACCACTTTATTAACTTTTCCTATTCAAACAAATGTTCCTTTTTCATATTTTCTCCTTTACAATAAAAATGTAAACATTTTATTGAACTTATCTTTACATTAAAATGTGAATTTTAATGTAAGAACAAATTTCATTTCAAATAATGATCTTTTTTTTCTAATCTACAATAAAAATGTAAATTTTTATGTTAACATATTTTCATTCCAAAAAATGAATCTTGTTTAATGATTCATTTACATTAACGATGTAATCATCAAGAAATGGATATATATATTATTTTTTAAATTTTGATGCATTTTCTATTTAAAATTTCTTAAAATAAATTTTTAAAAATGTTCTGATTTTCCTGGTTGTTACAATACTTTCCAACTATTTTAATAGATAACTTATTTTAGGAACGACAAGATTTTTGTGTGGTTTAAATAGAGATTTCAATACGAAAATGTACTCTATTTGAATATGAAATGTTTCAAAAGAAAATATGATATTTTGACATGAAGTACGAACCAATTTGAAATGTAAATTAACCAACCAGTGTGAAATAAGCATTTGGTTATTAAAGAGATCGGGACAGATATTGTCATACTCTCTGCCAATACCGAAAACCACTTTAACAACTGTGCACGTGGTGGAGAACAAAATGAAGTAGGTTGATTTGGAGGTGATTACTAGATTTGAATAAAGAGAACGATGATTGATGTCCTTGACCTTCGGGTCATTTTAAAATGACTAAAACAAGTGCTATACCATCACCAAGTGGGGTTAGCTACCCCCATCGGTAATACTTCTTCCTTTATTATTATTTTCCCTCGGTTTGATCGATTTGATACGCATCCTTGATTTGGGAGTGTTGTTCCGAGGTGGGCGATAGTAGTAGTTATGCATTACCACCAGTCCGAGCATGCAACCGATAGATTCCTACCTTGGGTATTTCTCGTGTACCTTGTCATATTATCTTGATCGCGCCCACTACGACTTTGTTTTGTGATGTACCTATGGAGTGCTCCCTGATAGCCCATCGGTTTGGTGGAGTTTACAGTACTGTATAGACTACAATGTTTATAAACGGTGTAAGGGTAAAAATGTAGTCCCACTTATGCTATTTTGATACTTTTACTTTACTGAATATGCACTATTAGAATCGCGTATTGTATTATATAGTATCTAGTTTATAGTATCTTAAGTTATTACACTCACGAACACATTGGATAGGAGATGTGAATTACCGTAAGCATCTCTGACGCCGTGACACTCATATTATTACCTAATTTTGATTTAACTGATATGAGAATATTTTTGTTCTGATCCGAGTATTTTTGTATTTTCATTGGTGCTCGGGTTAGCCTGAATTTTTTAATTAGTGAAGACCACATTATATTGAAGATGAAGATTGAGCTTGACAGACGTAGTTACTAGTATTATTCCGCTGCATATATGGTATATTTTATGATAGTTAACTCTGATGTATTATTGTAATGTATAATCAAATTTTTAATTTAACAACTTCACGAACTGTTATTTGATTATTATACTTTGTCCTTCCACTGTGAGATTCTGTGATTGTTTTTCTTCTTCTTTCGCTTTCTTATATTAATCCCAATAACTATCTGTATTTTAGATTTGTTTGAGTCGACATGTGAGGATTATTGTCGATTTGAACGGATCGAAAAATATGGGTCGTTACATGAAAGGTTCCCACTTAGTTTCTGTAATTTTTGATTTGAACTTGGAAACAATTAGGGTATGTTTGCTAGAGGAATGGTTGGTGAATTGAATTAGTGGTCATAATGAGTTATAGTACTTATTCATCTTTACTCTCTTTATTCTAAGCAATACATACCACTTGGATCATCTACAACATTCAATTGGTTCCATCATATTTTACTCATACAGTGTCTAGCTAAAACAATTTAAGCCTAATTTCTGATGAAACATTGATTTTTCTCTAATGGTGTTGTCTGCAATGTGTCGATAGTTAAGATCAACGTTCAAATAGGATTACCATTTTTACAGTCTAAATACTTTTTCTTTACATATATCTTTTTTAAAGTAGCAAATTGTCAGCATCATCTAGGTTGAAATAACTTTGCAATGTAGGTCTAATATCCTTTAAATATGTATACCTTTAATGGGCTAATATCCATTTTCCAGACTTTGTAGAGCAGTGAATTCATTTCTAACTATGGCCCGAGTATAAATTTGAAGAGCTTCATAGGCTGCATCAGGTTCAGCAGTTGGTTCACGATCAATCACAGAAAATGAAGACAGTGAGTGTAAGAGTGAGTAAGTGAGTGTAACTGAGTGTATGTAGTGAGGCAATGCTTATACAAATGAGTATTTTGTTTAGTGATTGTATAACAGAGAGAAACAGAGCTTTGTACTATTCAAAAGTGTAATAAAATATTTGTTTGAATAGAATATCTATTCAAAATTGGAAATTTTGATTTAAATAATTTAGTTCTCCAAATATTTTATATTATAACGGGCACTAATTGTTATCATATAGTCTATTGCAATGGCCAATAACCATTGTAATATGTAATTTATTACAACGTGGTCTAATACAACGGTCTTAATGACCGTTGTGAAAACCATATTACAACGGGCATTACCCGTTGTAAAAAGGCTTTTTACAACGGGAAATGCCTGTTGTGAAAAGGGTACCTATTACAACGTGGCCTATTACAACATTCCCAGAGCCGGTTGTGAAAACCATATTATAACTGACATTGCCTATTGTAAAAGGTTGTTTTCTTATAGTGTATGTGTGTGTACTATACCCCAAAAAACATATGCAATTATACTTGGCACCTTTATCTTTCTTTCTTTTAGGCCTTGATTCTATCATTTGAAGTCCACTGAAGGGTTTTTCCTTTTCTAGATAGTAGAAATGACCAACAACCAGCCCGAGCAGGGGAACCCAGCAAGGCCTCATTACTCGCCAGACTGGTTCCAATAGCACCTTAGGAGTGTGGAACATGTCCTTACTGCCAATCCTTCCCCAACAGAACTAGCAGCTTAGCCCGCTGAAGGGGTCCTCAACTTCCCACTTCTTTTTAAAGATTTCATGAGTTTAGGAGGCATGTCATTTTCAGTGATTGAGAACTTAATTGAAGCTAAAGCGTGCATCTCCAGAAGCGGAAGGATCTTTGAAGCCACCCAATGGGATGATCAACTTAAGCGTAGGGTAGCGGTTTGGTATTTGAAGGGGGAGACCATTGAATTATAGAACCTAATTTCACAAGAGAATGTGGGTTAAGTGTTTTCTTAGGTAGAGTTTAGAACCTATCTTGAGGCTAAGTTCTTAACTAATGCTGAGAAGAGTCAATAACTAGAAAAGTTTATACAGTTGAAGCAATGAGAGTCAAATGTGAAAGAGTATATGACAAAGTTTACAAAATTATCTAAGTTTGTAAGAGGGTTAGTGGACACCCCAGTGGGTAAAGGCTTTAGGTTTGTTAAAGGACTGAATTCTCCATTTAGAGAGATGCTTTTGTCCTAAGTGATGTTTGGAGCTACGTTTGAAGTCCTTGTCGAGGCAGCTATCCTATATTCAACTGAGGGTGCTAAGGTAGTTAAGACTGATAAGGGAGAAGGTACTTCTAATGTTGGGAAGAACAAGAAGAAAAATTCATTCTTAAAAAGAAGAAGAGAGTTAAATTCAAGATGGAGGCTAAGACATGTTCTAGGTGCCACAAAAAAAGGCATGAGGAAAAGTAGTGCAGAGTGAGATTAGCAAAGCCAGAATCCAAAGAAAAATGATTAACTATCATAATGACGGGTATTTGGCAAGGAACTGCACAAAATTGAAAGTAGTGAAGAGTGGTCAAAACTATGCCTTAGAAGTAACAGTGATTCGTCGTCAGCCCCTTATGGATCAAGGACAACTTGCATTGGAAGGTATAATTTCTATCTTAGGAATTTCTTTCTGTACTCTATTTGATTCGAAAGCCACGCACTCCTTCATTGCTAGAAAAATTGTTGATTCTTTGTAACTTCCCTTATCCTTTGTTAGCCATCCGATAGAGGTGTCTAACCTTATCGGATGGACTATGCAACTTTCTGTTGTGTGTAAAGACATAATATGGACATCAGTGATGTCAACTTCTTTTGCAATGCGTATGTACTTGAATTCGAGGGTGTAACGTCCCGCATTTTTGTCGGTTCATATTTGAATATTTAAATCAGTTTAAATATTGGATTTGTAAAATAAATGAATTTATATATTTATTAAAACGAAGTTGAACGTATAAAAATATATACTAAATATAATCGAGCTCATAACGGCGCTGCAGTTCGTAATTTAACGTTCTAAACTTCAACTGAGTATACTGGACTCGTTTTGAATCGGATTTCTTCGAAACGAGAAACGTTGGAATCTGTTGAACTGTATCTTTCTAACAGAAGTGAAAAATCAAGATTTCGTCGTACAAACTGCAAGATATGTCCAAATCAAATATTCGAAAAGTCGCTGTGAAATCGTATATCGACCGTAACGGTTATTTGAATGTAACTTGATATCGGTTGCAAATCGGGACAAGGTTCTTTTGAGGCGCAGCGATAATTTAATTTTTAGAATTTTACTGTAATTTTTAATTATTTAAACAAGCAACTTTTTATTTGGAGTATGGTGTACCTTGTATCGGTATTTCGGGGTTTCAAAATATGAGTTAACATACCGATATTATTATATTTTTGGGATCGTGGCACCTCGCTGGACACGATCGTACTATCATTTCTGTCCGTAGCAGTTCGAACATGAACGAAAACCTTATATACCGTAATACACTAAAATTGGAACACATGAAACCAATGTCAGCGTGAACATTAAAAGAACAACACATGGCGGACCATACCCTACTATTAGCCTACCTATCATGTATTATCAAATCACCTTGACCTTTGTTAATAGTGCTTTCTACTTAGCAGCTAAGTAATTGTAACCAAAAACAAATACGCGTAGAGTAAGGAAATGAGACAGCTAACCTACCACTCTAAGATTATACGTGTAGATCTACTTGTGTTTCTTAACACAGAAGGAAGTAACAGCTCATCTACCCTATGACTGTGAACCATACCCTTATATTTAGTCTTCCATACCCTATTACTTCTCGTTGTCATCAAAATAAATTCTCCCATACGCTGAGTTAACTTCTCCCATACCGTCCTTACCTAAACCCCTAGGATGCAGACAAATAAACACTGAAATTTTTCCACCTATAACTGAAACTTTCCATACCCATTTATGATCCTATATGCAGACCATACCCCTCAGCTAGTTTGAAAATAGGTTCATCCTAATATGTACTAGTTGAAAACGAAAGTGTTCTTATCCTTTTCCTTTATAAAAATCACAAGTTTCATTCATCTGTGAAAAACAAAACTAAATTAGCGACCATCTATAAATCCACGAAAAACCCATTCAAAAATCCCAGACTTAAATCTTTGACTTATTTCAATCCTTTACCATATTTTAGAGGGCGTGATATATATTATGTATGAGGAGAGTGTTGATGATTCCTGGTGATTTAATGGTGAAGAGGAGTGCGAGCAGTGGAGCTCGAAAGTTCGGAAATGGAAATGGAAAACGTACTGGAGCAGATGAAGTAACTATGCATGTAAAGCGTACATGTCTGGTTTTCCTTGTTTCGAAGGTGGAGAGAACGTTCAAAGTGCATGCGAGATGGTGAACAGACAAACTGAAGCCCGAATGATAAGGTGGCGGTTGTTTTTGAAGGGAAGAGGGAGATTTCAGTTTCATGAAAACAAAGGGGGACGTGTGTTTCAAAGGTAATGGAAACAGTGGAATCTCGGATGCTAACGGTTTGGGTTTAAGTGATGGCATGGCTGTTACACTGAAGCGTGATGTGTGCATTTCATTCGGGACGAAAGTTTGTGCATGCAGACATGCAAAGTCAACAAGTGAGATGAAAAATCATATCTTGGAGCTTGTAAAGTTGTGCCAGAACAATTAATGAATTGATTAATAAATAGTTAGGCGTGAGTTGTAGTGAATGGAGTTTGTAGAAAAATCTGGAGCGGCATATTACTTTTGGGTAGAAAATACAGTGCGGAAGCACTGTGTATTATTCAGCAGAAGGAGAGAAGTTGATAAGTAAGGTGGTAGTTGTTTTGAGGGACGGCTCCATGGAGAAGACGAGCTTAAAACGTAAAAAGGTATGGAAGCATGCAAGTTTTCTGTAGTGGAGTGATATGCATGGTTCTTGCGTTAAAAGGAAAGGAGGACACAACAGCAGCTTACGTTTTAAAGTGGCTTCCTGAAGGCAGCGAGGTGGAGGACAGTTAGCGGGGTGGAGCAGATAGTGCCGAAGGGAAGATTGCACCTTCTTTAATCTCTTTGGAAGTAAAGGACTTGCGGTTGGATAGTACACCAACGAGAGCAGCTTGAGTGGATAGGGTTTGCTGGTTGGAGTTTCTTGGAGGAGCGATAGGCCATATATGGTACGACAGTGGTGAAATAACAAAGAAAGAAACAAGTGCTGGATGTCAACAAATTTGGAAAGGATGGAATTGAAGAACCAATGAGGATCGGCCATGAGAAATAAACAATATGCTGCAGCGGATGTAGTATTACAGGAAGGGGGCGGCATTGTTCATATTGAATTGGGCCTTAGTTATGTAATTTTGGGCCAAGCTAAAAATGTGAAGCCCGGTGGTAAACAAAAAAATAAATAAAAATATAAAGGCAAACGCTGCTGATGGGATAAGGCGGCATGTTCTCGCAAGGGGATTGGGTTTGGTCCATGAGACATGGACATGCACGTAGTGTTGAGCATGGGTTTAAGCGGAAAATTTTGGTGAAATATATGTGTGGGGTAGGAAGAATGATGGAAAGGGATATTGAGAATAAGAAGCACGGTCAGAAAATAAGGGAGCCACATTTTGTAATGTGAGAAGGAAGAGAACGGTAGACGCTGATCTGAAGAATGGGTTGGAGTAGTTTGGAGCTCATTACGAATTCAGAAAAAAATAAACTGCCTGTTTAACCAACTGACGCAAATCGTTATTTAACGGTTAACGCGCGAAGGTGGGTAAATTCACTAACTCTGATCTATTTTAATTATATTTTAATATTGTTTGAATGCTGAGTGATGGTCGATTAGGTAGATTACAGTTAATTTGGTTGAATATTATATATTGTTACATATGTACACATCACCGGTTAGACACTGATTCCATCAATTAAAATATTCCTTAGTATAGAGTTAGTGATAATTGTGTGGACTAACATCTGTGGATGCGGAAACCGGTTGGAGGAATCCAACCGGATTCCTCGATATTTACATATACTGTTTGTTGCACTGTTGAACCCGAATCTCATTTTAAACCCGGTGTGAATATTGATGTTGAACGGAAATTCAACATTTGTTTAGATTAAATAAATAAACGGTATCAATTTAGAAGGTGACATCAGTCGACTGTAAACCCGCCGTTTTGAAGTTGATTGGCCGTCAGGCAAATCAACGAAGTTAATTATAAAAATTATATTTTTATAATTAAAGTAAAGTTTTAAATTTATAATAGAAGTTCTATTATAAACCAGCATTTTTGAGTTCGTCTTTATAAAATAAATAAAACGATTGTTGACATTTAACTAAGTTTATAAAAGCAAAAATTATCCGACGATTAAATATTTGGATAATTATATTTAAGATAAACAATTTAAAAATATTATTAGATTAATTTTATCAATCTAATGTTGAGGAGTAATCAGTTAACAAGTTTACTGATGGAATGAGGTTGATTTAATCAACCGTTATTTGAGAAAATGATTATTAGATTAATTGGTCTTTAATTAATCTAATGAAACAGTTTAGAAATAAATTAATCAAAATTTATGAGATTTAATTAACTTTTTGTTTAAAAATTTATAAGTAGAACTGTGAAATGGAAAAGCGAAGAGTTAATGTTAAAAAAAAAACATAAACAACCGAGATTTCAACGTATGAATATGGTGTTATAAAACCATATTCCGAAATAAAACAAGGAAATATGATTTGATGAATAGTATAGGTAATAAGGGGTTAGAAAACAGACTTATATCTGTTCTAAGGTAAGAACGTTATCGATCAAGGTCTGAGAGGTAAATAAAATACCCCAACTTGAACGGCTTCGCTATTACCGAGGAACGATATCAGTTTGTAACGGAAAGAGATGTCAAGATTTTTGTAACAGAAAGAGATGTCAAGATTTTTGTGACGGAAATAGATGTTAAGATTAGTATAAAAGGAATATGGCAGCATATGCAAGTCTTAGAACTATAGCGATAAAATAAACGCTGTTAATTGGGCTTAAGTGTGACTGTTATGTCAAGATTAGTTATAAAGAGAATATTACAGCGTATGGCAAGTTTTTACTATAGCGATAAATTAACGCTGTTAACCAAACTTAAGCGTGATTTTTATATATAACATCACTTCCTAGAAAGTGCTACAGTTTTGATTTGAAATCCACTTATTTTAAATAAAATAAGTGAAGATGTCTGTCCAAAGAAATATAAGAACGGATTAGAAAGAGATATTGGAAAATCGTTTCAGGAAGCAACGACATCATTTCGATATTCGAAATGTGATTAGAATTAAACCAATAGGATTTGATATTTTAATTCGACGATGTCGAATGTATTAAAAGTAGATCATTTTTAGGGATTATAATCTGATAGGATAATTAACATTTAGTACAAACAAATAAATGTTAATAGGATAGGAGTCAGTATTTAGTTATAAACTTGATATCAATTTGATAAGCAGTGGACTTAGAAACAGAGTTTATAAAGTGGATCAGGAATATAAAGGTATGAAAGAAACTTCGATAAACAAGATAAGGGGAATTATTACGTTAATTAAGAGTATATGATAAAGATGTTTAGCTTTCTATAAGAAGGGATGGTATTCCCATTTCAAAGTGAATGATGTTTCAAAAAAGTGAACGTTGGGCCGATTAAAAGGTTAAAATGAAATTGGAAATATTTTCCAATATAAATAGGGTAGATTTCCCAAATATAGGAAATAAAGAACATGAAAGGAATGGAAATGTTTCGAACGTTAATAACGTATGTTTTCTGGAACATAAGAAAAATAAGAGTGTGAAATAACTGGAAATGTTTTCCAAGAAATATGAAAAGGCTAAAATGGGAATTGAGAAATATCTGGTAAGATATGAGGATTCGAATAATAAAATCGAATGTTAAAATTAAAAATACCCGTGGTTGTGTGATGAATGTTGTTTTAACTTCGATAGTTAAATAACCGACTATCGAAGTGTATTGACCATCATTGTCAATATGGAGAGACCGATTGGATATATTATCCGGAAACCACTCCGTATAGGCATAAGCGCTGCGAATTAGATATGCTGAAGATACTTGAAGATGGAGTTAAACGCAAGGGGTCGTCCAGTTCCAGAATCGTGTTTTCTGTTTGTCCAGTCCCAGGACAACTTGTATGGACGAGTGTCTGACAGAGTATTTCCAACGGTCACGCCGTTGATTGTCACGAATATACCAAGTTGGTGGGGAGAAGATAACTTCTCTTTATTCTACACCCAGTGTGCATTTGTGTAATCAATGTGTGATTACGGATTTGACGATGTGACATTCAAAGTGAATGGTGATCAGATGTTCTGAAGATAGACGTAGCCTCTAGCCTCACAACCAGGAATGACAGAAGTTGGGCTAGGCAGCATGGCTAGTTGGGTCATCCCCAAGCAGGGTGTATTGTCATCGATCTAGAGAAAATTCATATTTATACTTCTTTTCGATTCTGTATCTTCGGATGACGGTTGGATGGCCTACAACCATGGTGGCAATATATTCGCGACACTCAAGCTAAATGAGTGATCGGTCATGTATGGCCGGGTTGCAAGACGTTCTTGTTGAACCCTGAGTGTATCCCCTCTAGAGTACACTATTAAGAAGGTGCTCCCATACCTTGTCTGTTGAAATCCATTCTCCGATAAGAACCCTGCGGTTTATGATTTTATACTATATATATGTGTGGAACGTGAGATGCAAGCGTTCTGCTACTTGGATATTTATTTGCTTAGACATTATCATAATATCACTGGATTTGATATCAAAGATATTTTATAGTAAGGTTTTTCAAAGTTAAACAGTATGGTTGGAATTTACTCACACCAGTTCCATGACTGACCCAGAGTTTATTTTGTTTGTTTTCCCTAAACTCTTGGGTGCCCAAATTTGTACGGGCAGTCAAGTGTTTCAGGCTTTGCAGATTCACTTAGAGGAGCTCGAAGCAGGAGAATCCACCACTAGTTATATAGAGATTATTTCCGTTGTGATATGATGTATTATACTCTGATATGGTATGTATATATACAATACAATTTTGTAATTCAAAGTTATGTATTTAATACATTTCATTGTTCCGCTGTGAGATTCGTGTTTACTCTGATTCTGTTCAGTGATGTTCTTCTTCTTCTATTCTATTAGTTCTATCTTTTCTATCCCACCCTCTTAATTCTTTCAATAATGACACGGTTTTCAGGGTATCGAAAATCGCGTCCATTACAGAGGGGTATGGTCTTATTTTGGAAATGGATTGGATATCATTTTATGGGCTTTCCTGAACTATGATAGGAGAGTAGTTTGTTTGAGAATCCATGGAGGCTGCATCTTAGAGATCTCTTGTAGGACAGGGAATAAGGATTCGACCTTATTTTCCTTATCTTTCGATATAGAAGGACGATGTCTTTGATACTGATGTGAGTTTCTAGAAGTTTTTGAGGTGGTCGTAGGACTCCCACCCCACCGAGGAATATCATTTAGGAAAGACCTCGAAAAGGATGTGAGGCCTTAACATTGCCTTTAAGGCACATGGCTCATAAGGAAAGGAGAGAGCTTGAAAAACAAATTTTGGAATTATGGCAGAATTGGTTTATTTGTAGGAGTACCTCTGAGTGGGGTGCACGGTAGTGTTTGCCAGAAAGTCTAACGGATCATTGAGATTATGTGTGGATTACTGAGAACTTAACAAGCTGACCAAGAAGAATAGATATCCCTTACCAAGGATTGATGACTTGTTTGACCATTTGGGAGGAGCCCAAATATTTTTCCAATTAGATTTGGCTACTGGATTTCACCAGTTAAGGATTTCAGAAGATACTAACCCCAAGACAGTGTTTAGGACACCATATGGAATGTTTAAGTGGGAGGTTATGCCTTTTGGTTTGACAAATTCCCCTGCATTCTTTGTAGACCTTATGAGTAGAGTATTTAAGGGCATACTCAATAAGATTGTGGTAGTATTTGTGGATGACATACTGATCTTTTCCAAAGATCGTAAGGAACATGAGGATCACTTGAGGAAAGTCTTAAGTATTCTGAGGGAGAACCAACATAAATCCAAATTCTCGAAATGACACTTTTGGGAAAAAGAAGTCAAGTTTCTAGGGCATATTGTTTCAGGGAAAGGATCAGCAGTAAACCCCGCTAAGGTATAAGTTGTCCAAGAGTGGAAGATACCCCGCAATGCAACGGAGGTTAGGAGTTTCCTTGGGTTAGCAGCCTACTATCGAAAATTTATTAAGGACTTCGCAAAGATTGCAACCCCTCTAAACAAATTAACAAAAAAGGATCATAAGTTTAGGTGGAGAAAGAAATTTGGAATTTCCCTTGAGAGGTTAGAGGAATTTCTCATAAGTGGACATATTCTTATTATCCCGAATGGAACCAAGATGTTCATAGTTTTTACGGATGCATGTAGGACCGGTTTGGGAGTTGTACTTATGCACAAAGGTAGAATAATTGCCTACACAAGTAGACAACTTATGGATCACGAGAAAAGGTATCCCGTCCATGATTTAGAGTTAGCAGCAGTGGTTTTCTCCCTTAAGATGTGGAGATATTATCTTCTTGGACAGAAATTTGAGTTATTCACTGATCATAAGTCCCTTGGACATTTGTTTTCTCAATGAGATATGAACCTTCGACAACAGAGATGGATGGAATATCTTGCATCTTTCAATTTCTCCATTCAGTATACAGTGGTAAGAGTAACATTGTGAATGACGCTTTAAGTTCGAGGCAAGCCACCATTAGTGCGATCGCCAAGTGGAGATAGCTAGAGTTTCTCTCTAGTTTCAATTTGTAACCATCGTATGCGGCAACTTAAGGATTTTTTAGAGCTATGGAGATCAGACCAGTTCTATTGGAGAGAATCAAGAGTGAGCAAGACCATGATGATGAGTTAAGGGTGTTAAAGGAAAGTGTTTATGAGGGAGAATCTTTCCCTCATTCTGATAGATATTCCGTTGATGATAGTGGTAGCTTGAGGAGAGATGGTCGAATTTGTGTCCCTATGAGTGTGGACCTTAGAAAGGAGATTCTTGAGGAATGTCATAGGTCAAGAATGACCATACACCCCGGAGGTGACGAAATGTTTAGGAATATGAAGAGAAGCTTTTATTGGGAAGGCATGAAAAGAGATGTTGTAGAGTTTGTTTCTATATGTTTAACTTGTCAAAGAGTGAAGGTGGAGCAAGGGAAGCCTGGAGGACTTTTGTTACCCTTAGATATTCCCACTTGGAAATGGAAACACATTTCTATTGATTTTATTGATGGGCTTCCAAGGAGTAAGAAAGGGAATGAAGCCATTTGGGTCATAGTGGACCGATTAACGAAGAGCGTCCACTTTATTCCAATCAAGAAGAGTAGGACCGCTGCTTTATTAGCCTTGTTGTATGTTAAGGAGATTGTTAGGCTACATGGAATTCAAACTACAATAGTTAGCGATAGAGACCCATTATTTACTAGCGAATTTTAGAAGAGTCTTCAAGAAGATTTGGGAATGACGCCAAGTTTGAGTACATCTTATCATCCGCAAACCGATAGCCATACAGAGAGATTCAATAGAATTTTGGAGAATCTGCTCAGAGCTTACATCATCGACTTCGAAGGATCATGGGAAAAACAGGTGCTTGTGGAAAAGTTTTCATATAATAACAGTTACCAAGCGACGATTGGTATGTCCCCTTACAAGGCTTTGTATAGGCGGCCATGCAAATCAACAACTTGTTGGTGAAAAACTACCGATAAGATCTTACTTGGACCAAACCTTGTCCGTGAGTCAGTGGAGATTATCGCTTTGACTTGGCAAAGAAATGAAGGCTTCCCAAGACCGGTGGAAGTCATACGTGGATAAGAGGAGGAAGGAGCTAAAATTTGATGTTGGAAATTTGGTATTTTTTAAGGTTCCCCCTTTGAAGAAGACAGTTCAGTCTGGGAAGACTGGGAAGTTGGCTCATAGGTTTTATTGGGCCTTTTAGGATTTTGGATAGGATTGGGAAGATGGCTTACCTAGTGGATCTTCCCTAGCGTTTATCGGGGGTGTTGAATAATAAGATTTTGATCGATGTCAACGAATAAAGCTACTATGGGAATCGAATCATAAAGATAAGGTTTAATATATATATGTACATTGAGTCATGTTAGAATTATGTTAAAATCTATCCTCAAGTATACACGAATGTGCTAATCAAGTTCATATATATATATGTATATATATATATATAAAATTTAAAACCTTTCAAAAAGCCAGACTATGCAGAAAATTGCCCACCAGTCAACTGGTAGGAAATTCACCAGTCGACTGGTCAAGCAATCTCTGCACATAACGGCTGGTTTTAAAAGTTTTATATAAATAAATTAGTCAACTGATGATTTTTAACCAGTCGGTTGATTCTACCTAGAACTTATATTTTGAAGAGTTGCTTCCATTCATGAAGAGATTCTTCTTCATTAATCAAAGAAAATGGACATATCTTTTTATGGAAACTCTTCAAGATAGATTGCTACTCTTATACTACTATATAAACAAGATTAATCATGTTTTACAATCATCTAATCTCTTCGAATTTTACTGATTTTCTGATAATCATTCTACTCTCTCCGTTTACATTCTTTGCAATTAAAAAAGCTCCCCATTTCAAATACTTGTTGAATTCGTGAATCAATTCAATATCATTTGATTCAACAAGATATATTCTTCCTTAAATATTCACATTCAAAGTATATACTCGAGGATCAGATTATAAGAAGGTTGTACTTAAAATATTGGCTATCCGTGTTGATTCAAGAACATAAATCAGAAGTCAAACTCTTTGTAGTGTTGAAGACCTGTATAGTTTCTCAGGCGAGAAGCATCCTTGTTGGGGTCGGGTGTACTGACCTATTCCTCCGGGTTAAGACAGGGCATTGTTAGTGAATTCTGGAGAGGAACTTCAGGACTGAACGTAGGGCGGGAAGTCTGAACCAGTATAAAAACTCTTGCTGTCTCTTTTACTTTACTTACAGCTTTTATTACTTGTTATATATCTCGGTAACTTAAATTTTATTTGCATAAACTATGCACATTATTTAGCTAGTATATCATGAATACTTCTGCATTATCCATATAGATCCTTTAAGTCGTACATAACTGACTTTTCAGGGGGTCCATAACTTTTTCTAGGTTTCTCATCTTCGCAAATGCCTTAATGGTTTCACCGAAAGACTCGAGCTTAATGATATTCGGAACATAGGGAGCATCGAGTTAGAGTCTAGGGTGCCCCGTGCCACCAACAAAGATCATGGAGAACGGAATCAAACGACTCCGTAACAAATCTATTCGCCTAGTCCAAGTCCAATGAGGGAGATAACCCTGCGGAAAGCACTTTGGGAACTAAGGAGAAGATTAGGAAAACTCAACCATAGCTTTTCTCAGGTAATAACTTCCTCTTATATTTCCATTTTTGTTTGCATTTTGGTTTCTAAATCGGATGGTAGGAGATGGATGCAACACAGATGCATAGTTCACTCATATAGAATTTTATTCATATTTGGATGTTCTACATACATATTGCATATATTACACATATACACTAGGACTGAGCTCATTATTAGTAAGTCTGCAGTTCATAATCACTAAAGGTCATGGATGTTTATGGATGATTATAAAATAGCATGGGTGTACAACATGGTTATTGAGAGCGAGTTATGTTCTTCGCCCCTTCAAAAGTTTTCAGGACGAAATCTCTTATAAGGGGGAAGAATGTAACACTCCGTAAAATAAACATAAATCAGACATAAGGTAATCCGATTTAAAATAAATAATAATTGATAATAAGCTAACGGGCTGAAAATAGAAATTGGATAATTACTATTTGGGCCATGAAAGTAACATAATTGCATTCGTAGCGAGATTGTGATCCGTTTTCATATTCTATTTACTAAAAACGGAGCCTGTATGTGAAAGATATTAATAAAACAAGTTGTGCATAAATATCAACACACAAGGTTTGAATTTCAAATAAACAAATAAACAAATATGGAATTTATTAATTTAGATAAACATGAAAAGAATATTCTAATTGAATTCGAATTTGTGTGTATATATTTATATACAAGAGGGGACAAGAATAATCAATATAAGGTAACCATTTAATCAAAAAATTCAAAAATTAATAAAAAGAAATGCACAGGAGAACAAGTCTTCTGCGCGCGACCCTAAAAGGGGGGTCGACCGGGGGAGGGGGCAGGTCGGCCACCCTCCTTTAAGAGTGGTTGATCGTCATCCTGCAAGGTGCCCAGTAAAGGATGTTTTTAAAGAAGGACTTATTTATATTTTTTTGTCAAACGGACTACTTAGATTTAAGCTATTCAATCTAACGGTCTGTATACATGATGTCAACTATAAATATGACCCCTAGCCCTCACTTAAAACCCTACATTTATTCTTCTCCACACCTCCATTATCTTTCTACCATTACCAATTTGCAGAGAAAGGTTAGATCTCTTCAACCTCTCTTATCTTTATTTCTGCCTTGTCTAAACTAGGTTTTCTAGATTTAGAATTATAGAAATTTGGCTTATATATATATGTATATATCCAACATTCTAATTCTTATACATATATATAATATATTTTATAGAAGGATTGGAGCTCATTTGCGTAGGCTAAATCTAGATTTCAATTCTACAACAAATTATGCTATTTTTTTATCTCAAAATCATTGTGAGTGGAATTCATTTAAGTTTGTTATTTTCTGTGATTTGTTAGTATAAATTTGGATTATTATGCCCAGGAAGATTTGAGTTTATACGAAAATAAAACAATATCAAATCCCTCAAATCTTCCATTTATTTCATGTATGTATGAAGAAATGGTCAATCTGTTTGTATATATGGGTTTCGATTATTGAAATAATAAAAGAGAAGCATGTTGGTGTTGTATAATTCTCTATATTGATCAGATTTATCTTATTTTGTTTTTTTGTAAGTTCATATGTGTGGTTTTGTTGCAAAAGGTTAAGACTTGGAGAAATTATATTTTTGAATAGGTTTAAATCTCTCGTTTTCTAAATGGAGTATTTGAACGTATTGTTTACAAGATGTTAAAGTATTAAGGTTTTTCATACAAACTTACATAAAAAACCAAAATAGAAATTACATATATATATAAATGACACTTTATTTATCTTTTAGTGTTGTGATAATCAAATCAAACCTAGGTTACAAGTCTTGTGTTGATATTGTTGTTTTCTCATTTTGATTGCTACATGTTAATATGTATATTTAAGCCATGATTGAAGGGAATATCGAAATAAATTATACACCTTTAATTTGAACAGGGATTGACATTTCAAACTTGGTTAGGACGTTAATCTCGTTCGCATAATTCACGCATATTTATATTTATATCTATAGCACAACCAAACATAACATTAACACGTACTAAGTGCGTAATAAACATATCTAAATTAGGAAATAGAATTTGAATGTCCCTATAGGAATTTGTATGTATGTGAGTTAATGGCTTAAATTATAATAAATGACACATAGACACAAGGTTAACCATTACTTGTAATAGAAGCTGTTCAGAACCGACTGACATATCCAATATCTACAAGTATGACTGGTTAATGTAAGATGTCTAGGTGTCATGGGTCATTATAATTATTACACCATAATGTGAGGTTAAACCCAGCTTGTGGTAGAAGCCTGCCTGGAACTGGCCGACAAATTTAACATCTATAAGTGGATGTCTTAATGTGAGACATCTAGTGTGTGTATGTGTGTGTGTATTTGTATGTGAAATAGACATGCCTTGGGGAAAGGTATTAAGTGTCTGACCTGCCTCTTGTTAGGTATTAAGTGGTTACGACTAGATCTGTTCCTAAGGTTCACTCCTTGTTTCTAGACCCAAGTCATAGGACCCACCTTTCGAGGTTTTTGTGGTTATCTGCCTTCTCTTATATATAAGGTATTAAATGGTCTCATTAGATGATAACATATGAGTGGGTAGTTCTCCAAGTAATATATGCTTCTTGTCTAGGGGCTTATAGTGAGGGTTGACCTAGGGATGGTTTATATAAAAGGTCTAAAAGAACCACCATCTAAGAGAAGTATTAAGTGACAGCTAGATCATCCATAGGACAGTTAGATCGTAACAAGATGGTCCGCCGGAAGGGTCTTAGATGGTGCCGCGCTTTTACCTAAACCGGGTATTTAGTGGTCGTTACTATTTCTCGACCTACAAGGAGAGTATATATTCAATGACGTGGACATTAGGTATGAGGTCTTAGTGGCTAGGGGTTTGCCATGAGTATTAAGTGACTGTAAAGATGTCCGCCCTTAGTAAATTAGATAATGGCCTTAAGTAACTAGGTATAGCCCGCCTCGTATTGTATTAAGAAAATATAAGAATGTTCGCCCTTAGACTTACTTGTGGGGTATTAGGTGACTTTAACGGTGTCCGTCCTTAATTTTGATACATATATGCCTTAAGTGACTATTAGGATGTCCGCCTTGTATTTTAAATTGTGCGTATATTTGTTTACGTAGACATAACATGAAGAGTTTATACTGCCAAATGTAGGAAATAGTCAATTCTGAACTTATATGTATTTCATTCACTAGAACTTTATGTTCTGGCCTCCCTCCTCTTAACATAAACAGGTTAGCAAGTGAGGACAATTGATTGATGATGATGAATGATTGCTCAAAGGAGGAGCCTCTCGACGAAGACTTAGTTATTATGATAATAGAGTTATTATTATTGTTATGTGCTTGGATAGTGAATGATGTACCTGTTATCATCTGTACGACTTATTGTATTTGACTTTATGGTTTTAATAATGATAATTCAAATTTTATGCTATTATATTTTATCCTTTTCGTTGTATGAGATTCCAATTTTTGTTTAGACTATTTTGTGATATCTGATTTAATATTTCCTCACAGGAACCAACGATCCATTTAAAGTGGCTCTAAGTTCCGATGGATCGTTCCTGAACCGGAATTTAGGCTCGTTACGAAAGGGTTGTTAGAAGTAATTGATCCAGCTCTCCAGCTTAATAATTCTCGCTAGATCTACCAAACTTGAAACCCCAATTCAGGCGATTTACCATCTTCGAAGGACTCCGAGAAAGTTCGAAGCATAATCAACCTGAGTTTGCTTCAACAAAAATTGTGTCATCAGGAAAGAGCAAGTTTTTACTACAGAAAGCATCAATCTCAATCTTCCTTTACTTTCGACATCGAAGCAAATCTAGGGTTTACAAACCCTAACCCTAGTTTTGAAAGGGGAAAATAAAGTGAAGACCAAAAGTGTAACGACCCGTATTTTTACGGGTAATAATTAATCTATTTATTTATTTAAATAGTGAATTAGAAATTTAAATGGTCGTTAAATTAAATTATATGGATTATTTAATTAATTTAAATAATAGAATAATATATTTAATTTGGAAATAATCAAAAAAATAGTGGAATTCACAATATAGTGTGAATTGGATTATTTAAAATATATAATTCAGTTTAGAGTTGAAGTATATTAGCGAATATATTTAAATAACGACCGTTGAACGTATAATTATATTATAATTAAAATCGAGCGTGAAATGGCGCTGCAGTTCGTAAATTGGCGATTCGAACTTCAACTGAATGTACAGGATTCGTTTTAAGCCGGATTTCTGTGAAACAAGAAATGTTCGGAGCTGGTGAAGTTTATCTTTCAGATGGAAGAGAAAAATCGGGTTTTCGTCGTGTAGATTTTAATTTATGTCCAAATCAAATTTTAGAAAAGTTGCTGTGGAATTCCTTTATAATTTATATCGATTTATTTATATTATAAAAGGAATTTAATATAAATCGAATATCGATATGACTGGGAACTTTGAAATATCGAGCTGTAAATTCAGTAAGAAATATATTGGAGCTGTATGGTATTCCACTGTGAATATATACGATAATATTTATTTATAAATATTTAATTTAATTGTTTTTAAATATATTTAATATTTAAAAGGGTTTATTTAGAGCTTTAAAAATAGCTGGTTTTGCAAACGACCTCAGAATTCGACGAAACTAATTTTGTTGGATCCGCAATATTAAATTATTGCTAGATTTCAATTTCCGTGATTTTTGAAGTCAGTATGTGGCCGTACGGATTTTTAATGTGAAATACAGTCTATAATTTGACCTTTAAAAATACGCTATGCGAGCAGATGGTGTCGGAATTTGACGAAACCAGTTTCATTGGGACTGTAATGTCAAACTATTGCTGCACGTCAATTTCCATGATTTTTAGATATCGTGTGTGTTCGTAGGGATTTTTAGAGTACTGAAACAAATATAAAATGGAAATAAAATTAGTAAAATATCCTAAATTTTGTGTGGACCTAAACAGGGCCACCCATCCTCTTTCTTAACCACAACCCTCAACCACCACCGCAAGTTATAAACCATGAGAACAAATTCTTAAGCCGTCACAAATTTCTTCAATAACAAACCAGAACGTGAAAAATCCACTTCAAACAAATCAAATAAAAATCAAATAAATTAGCATAATTCCTACTATGTATATATATGGAATCAGCAAGGCAAACGCTTTATTTCTATGTACATTTTTGCTAGCTCGACATCGATTCCGTTCACTGCAATTTTGTAGTGAATACTAGGGTTTATTGATTCAAGAATTTTGAGCTTTGATTCACGATTTGGTTGCTATATTCGGGTTTATCATGAGATTCCGCATCCACGGTGGGTTTTTGGTAGGAATCGAGGTCAAAACTGTTCGCAGGTTTAATGAACGGAGTGGTTTTAGGCTGATGTCGAATTTTGGTAGGATGATGCGAGTTGGGAGAAAAGAGGATGGAGTCGATGGGCGTTGGAAAAGAAGAACTTCAGTGGTGTTGGTGATTGGTTTCAATGAAGGAGGAGGAAGAACGAGGCTTTCAAAGTTTGGTAATGGCGTTTGTAAATAACAGGAGGACGGGTTTAAACTGCTTTGAAAGGGGAGATCGAGTAGAAGCAAACGGGGATGGGAGGAAAGAGGATCCGAAAAGGGAAAGGGTGGTAGTTTTTATTTGAATTTAAGAAGAGAGATGAAGAGGAATGAGGCGCTCGAAGTTGCGATAATGGCACAGGTCGGTTTCCTGTATACTCGATTTGGGAAGAAGATTGGTGACGGGCATGGGCTTTTCAAATGGTAAGTGGGCCGAGAATTTATGTGGAGGCCCAAATGTTGAGTATAATTAAAGTCTAGTTAAATTTATAATGTACATTAACTTGAACTTATCATATCTTATTCATATGGTAACGGAATCTGACGAAACAAGATCCGTTGGGATCATATGGACGGACACTACAACATGGAACTGACTGGAAGTCCATCAGAGCTCGTTACAATTTATAGCAAAATAAATTGTCTGTCTGAATCATGCAATGGTTATCGTTATTAACGATGATCGTCCAATGTGAGTAAAACTCACCAACTCTGAACAGTTATATTTTTCTAACGTATATTTAGAACTGATAGTTATCTGTTGATTGATGTGTGTTAACTGTTTCGTTGAATTGCGTATGTATTGGTTGAAATTATAGATAACGATATTTATATATATCGTTAATCAGATATCGATTCTGTTTATCAGAATATTTCATATCAAAGTGAAATCGATGTTATTATATTGTTAAACATCTGTGGATGCAGGGAAACAGGTTGGAGGAATCCAACTGGATTCCTCAACATTTATTTTACTGTTTTTCATATATTGTGATATATGATGTGATATATAATCTGTTGTTGATTATGTGTGTTTAAATAAAATCGATCAATGTTATTTGATATTTTAAATACCATAAGAAATACTGGGATGTAAAAAGGGGATTTTCAAAGTATATTTTGAAAATAAATTATTTATATAAAATTAATGGATTTTATACATAAAAGGAAAAAGGATTTTATATAAGGAAATAATTATAAAATCTAAAGAATTTAAAAGGAAATATATTTGTAAAAAAAATTATAAAGGAAATTATTTGTAAAACAATTAAAAGGAAATATATTTGTAAGACAAATACAAAGGAAGATATTTTCAAAAACAAATAGAAAAAGGAATATTTGTAAACCATTTACAAATAGAAATGAAAAGGGTATATTTGTAAACCATTTACAAATAGAAATGAAAAGGATATATTTGTAAACCATTTACAAATAGGTTTGGAAAGGGAATATTTGTAAAACATTTACAAATAAATAGAAATGATAAAAGAAATATTTATTTGTTAAATAAATAGAAAAGATAAAAGAAATATTTATTTGTTAAATAAATAGAATTGAAAAGGGAATAGTTATTTGTTAAGTAAACAAATAGAAAAGGAGATAATCCAAAAGAGATAATCCAAAGGAGATAATTCAAAGGAGATAATCCAAAGGAGATAATCCAAAGGAGATAATTCAAAGGAGTTAATTCAAAAGTGTAAATCGAAATGAGTTAATCGAATATTAGTTATTTGATTAGAGTTAATCAATTAGAGTTAGAGTTAACCAGTTAGAGTTAATCAATTAGAGTTAGAGTTAATCAGTTAGAGTTAATCGATTAGAGTTAGAGTTAACCAGTTAGAGTTAATCAGTTAGAGTTAATCGATTAGAGTTAGAGTTAACCAGTTAGAGTTAACCAGTTAGAGTTAATCAGTTAGAGTATTAGAGTTAGAGTTAACCAGTTAGAGTTAATCGATTAGAGTTTGAGTTAACCAGTTAGAGTTAATCGATTAGAGTTAGAGTTAACCAGTTAGAGTTAATCAGTTAGAGTTAATCGATTAGAGTTAGAGTTAACCAGTTAGAGTTAATCGATTAGAGTTAGAGTTAACCAGTTAGAGTTAATCAGTTAGAGTTAATCGATTAGAGTTAGAGTTAACCAGTTAGAGTTAATCGATTAGAGTTAGAGTTAACCAGTTAGAGTTAATCGATTAGAGTTAGAGTTAACCAGTTAGAGTTAATTGATTAGAGTTAGAGTTAACCAGTTAGAGTTAACCGGTTAGAGTTAATCGATTAGAGTTAGAGTTAACCAGTTAGAGTAAATCAGTTGAGTTAAATGAGTCGAGTTAATCAAGTTGAGTTAAATGAGTCGAGTTAATCAAGTTGAGTTAAATGAGTCGAGTTAATCAAGTTGAGTTAAATGAGTCGAGTTAATCAAGTTAAGTTAGTCAAGTTGAGTTAATCGAGTATGGTTAGTCGAACCAAGTTAGTCGAACCAAGTTAGTCGAGTTAGTCGAATATGGTTAGTCAAGTCGATTTAGTCGATTCGAGTTAGTCGAGTCGAGATAATCGATTATTAGTTAATCGAAAGGTGTTATCGAATCTAGTTATTCGAAAAGAGTAATCGAATATAATTTATTCGAGAAGAGTAATCGAATATAGTTCATTCGAGAAGAGTTATCGATTATAATTTATTTGAAGAAGAGTTATCGAATATTGGTTATTCGAAGTGATTTAATCGAATATTGGTTATTCGAAAGGAGTTATCAAATCTAGTTATTCGAAAGAAGTTATCGAATCTAGTTATTCGAAAGGAGTTATCGAATATTGGTTATTCGAAAGGAGTTATCGAATCTAGTTATTCGAAAGGAGTTATCGAATAAAGTTAAAAGGAATTATCAAATCTAGTTATTCGAAAGGAGTTATCGAATATTAGTTATTCGAATAAAGTTAAAAGGAGTTATCGAATCTAGTTATTCGAAAGGAGTTAATCGAATATAGTTTATTCGAATAGAATTAAAGGAGTTAATCAAATATAGTTTATTCGAATAGAAGGAAGGAGTTATCGAATATAGTTTATTCGAAAGGAGTTAAGTGAAAAGAGTTAATCAGATAAAGTTAATCAAATAGAGTTAATCGATTAGAGTTAAATCAAATAGAGTTAATCGATTAGAGTTAAATCAAAAAGAGTTAATCCAATAGAGTTAATTGATAAGAGTTAATTGAATAGAGTTAATCGAATATAGTTTATTCGAAGAAAGGTTTTCGAATCTAGTTATTCGTAAGAGAGATTATCGAATATAGTTATTCGAAGGGAGGAGTTATCGAATAAAAATTATTCGAAAGAGAGTTACGTAAGGAAGTTTGTTAAAGGTTTAAAAGATAAACTTTGTCTATTCTGAAGTTAAAACGTTGTTTAGTTAAGGTCTGAGAGGTAATTATACCCCAACTTGATTGACTTCCTTCTTAACTAAGGAATGGTAAGGTTTGATAGTGAATGATGGTTAAGTGATTTAGTAAATGGTTAGAGTTGGCATAGCGATGTTTTATTTAAACATCTGTTTAAATCCAATGAAGGAGCTTTGGAAATGTTTTCCAAATAAGAAACCAGAAATGTTTTCTAATATAGAAAACAGGAAATGGGAATGTTTTCCATTGTTAATAACATATATTTTCTAAATTTAGAAAATAAGAAATGTTGAATATATGGAAACAGGAAATGACAAATGAAATAAATTAATGATAAATTAATTTAAAGGATAAAAGTTGATTGGTGATTGATCGATGCAATTTCCATCTGGAAATAAGATCGTTGTTTGCACACGTGTTTTTCTTTGATAGTTAACTCATCGACTATCGAAGTTTTTGACCATTTTAACGTTGTTAATATGGAGAGACCGGTTGGATTATTATCCAAAGAACCACTCCGTATTGGCATAAGTGTTGCGAATCATATATGCCAAGGATAATTGAAGACGGAGTAAAATGCAAGGGTTGTTGTATAAATCTTAGGTAAAGATTGCCTAAGATGGATGTACTGAATAGTGCCTTTGGTTTTTCCAGTCCCAGGACAACTTGTATGGAAGAAGGTCAGACAGTGTATATCTAATAGATCGCGTAAGTGGATCTCTTCAAACGTAATCACGTTTGGTGGCGGAGGAATTTGTTTCTCTTAGCTGTATACCCATGTTATTTTTGGATAAACCAATTTGTGATTTGGCGGGTATGATGATGTGACATTCTAAGTGAATGAAGATGTGGCATGTAAAAGATAAGCGTAGCTTCTAGCCTCACAACCGGGAAATGACAAAAATCGGGCAGGCAGCATGGCTATGTAGGTAGGACCTATTAGGGTGTATAATCACCTGATCTAAAGTTTCATTTACTTCCAAAAATCTATTGTCGATGTTGTCTCATTCGGGAAACGGTTGCTGATCTCAACCGTTAGTGATATACATTCGATACACTCAAGCGAAATGAGTGGTCGGTCATGTGTGGTCGGGTTGCAAGATGTTCTTGTTGAACCCAGTGTATTCCTCTCTAGAGGTACACTAGCGAAAGGTGGTTCCATACCTAGACATAGTTGGAAATCCATTACCCTATACGTGCTTGCGGTTTTGATTGTATACTATATATGTATAACGTGAGATGAAAGCGTTTCTGCTAGATGATTATTATATTGTGGTTGATAGACATTATTATAATATCAAAAGGTTTTTGATATAAAGATAATTTTGATTCTCATAAGGGAAAAACCCGTTCCGTTATACGGCGTGGTCTTACGAGATATCGTTTACTTGTTCAAACTGTTTTACTCACACCAGTCCCATGACCGACCCGGAGTTTATTTTATTTTGTTTCCCTAAAGTCTTGGGTGCCCAATTTTGTACGGGCAGTCAAGTAGTCGAGATTTACTGATATACTGGAAGAGCTTGGAGCAGGAGGCTTCAGGATGATAAAACTATAGTTATTTCCGCTGTGTTGTAAGTGTTGTACTCTGATAATGTTATTGTATACATATACTGATTTTATTTCAAGGATATGTTAGTTATTATATGTTGTTCATTCCGCTGTGAGATTCGTGTTACTCTGATGTTGTATCTTCTTCTTCTTTTATTCTAAGTTTCTATCTTATCTATCCTCACCCTCTAATTTCTTTCTATTAACTTTCCGGTATTTTTTGGTGTTTGGTTAGTCGTCATTGAATTTATGTCGATAACCAAAGTCGCTAAAAACTGGGTCGTTACAGTTGGTATCAGAGCCAGGTTAAGTAATTACCTTGGCTCTGTGGCGTGACTCGGTAGAGATGGGGTTAGTAATACCCTAGATTGAGTTTGAGTGTATATATATGAGTGAACGTATTCGTTATTCAATATAAATTTGTTTTATATTGTGGAGATTTGTTGGTTGAGTTGTTCATGAGTTCTGGTCGATCAGTTTGATCCACTGTATCGATAGAGATTTATAAACACTCGAATACGATGAACCGTCATGGTATGTTTTGAAAAGAGGGTAAACAGAATAATTTTACCCAAATTATATTTTGATATAGAGGAGATATATATATATATATATATATACTGGAATGAATATATATATTGGATATATTGGTTGTTATTATAATCGAATAAGATTATAAAAATGTGAAATGGTTATGTAAATAACCGATCAGAATTCAGATAAGCATAATGAATTGAATTAAATCTGAAATTAAAATCAGAGTTGAAATTTAAACCGTGGAATTTGAAAGGTGTTTGTAAATGGAGTTAAATTAAGTATACGAGGATTTTAAAATCCTGGGCGATTTTAAATTGTTTTATGGCATTGTGAATGACATTTTGAACTGATTTCAAAATAAAAGTGTTTAAAGAATGGTTTTGATAAGTGATATAGTATTGAACTCACTTCGATAGCTGGGAAATAACTCTGATGATGCTGGCCATATCATCAGTGTTCATTTTCGAGTTTGTAAGCGACGAATTACTACCAGAGATACTGTTTTGAATTTGTCTTGGGAAAAACAAGTCATGTTGAATTTCAAAAAGGAAAATTTGATTTTTAAAAAGAGGCAGACTGTTTAAAAACTCCTAGGAAGAAAATTGTTTGAATTAAAAACAAATTGAATTGAAATTTGTGAAAGCCAATTGGAATTAAACTAAAGCCAGTTAAGTGAAAACTGAAATTGATTTAGAATGATATCGAGACAAATTGGATTTGTGAGATAAGGAGTTGAAATAAAATTGGTTTGGTAAATTAAGAATTGAAATCGAAAATGGAACTTTGATTTGAAATTGATTTCGACTTAGGTATAAGCGAATGGTTGGATTTGTGGATAAAAGCATATTGGAGTTTGATAGGGATGACCCTTGTATCTGCTGAATTGATAACAGGTGGAAAGGATATAATGATATGCCTGACAAAAAGGTACAAGTTATATTTCTATTGGATATAAGATTTATGAGCCGAATTGGCAAGCCGCTTGGCTGTTTGATTTTTTTTTTGGGTTGGGGATGGCCTAGAGAGGCGAGTTGTGGTTGTACCGATTGACCAGTACAAAGAAGGTGCTGGCAAAAAAATTCGAAAATTTTAGGTGTTAATTTTTATTTAGGATTTTTGAAAATTTTCGTTAATAAGAATTAAATAATATTTTAATTGGAATTGAATTGGTTCAGTTGAAAACTGAAGTTAAGAAGTGAACAAATAAGTTCTAACCAGTAGTAGGGTTTGTTTTCTACCTTAGCAATTTCGAGGACGAAATTATTTTAAGTGGGGAAGAATGTAACGACCCGTATTTTTACGAGTAATAATTAATCTATTTAATTATTTAAATAGTGAATTAGAAATTTAAATGGTCATTAAATTAAATTATATGGATTATTTAATTAATTTAAATAATAGAATAATATATTTAATTCGGAAATAATCAAAAAAATAGTGGAATTCACAATATAGTGTGAATTGGATTATTTAAAATATGTAATTCAGTTTAGAGTTGAATTATATTAGAGAATATATTTAAATAACGACCGTTGAACGTATAATTATATTATAATTAAAATCGAGCTTTAAATGGCGCTGTAGTTCGTAATTTGGAGATTCGAACTTTAACTGAATGTACAGGATTCGTTTTAAGCCAGATTTCTGTGAAACAAGAAACGTTCGGAGTTGGTGAAGTATATCTTTCGGATGGAAGAGAAAAATCAGGATTTCGTCGTGTAGATTTTGATTTATGTCCAAATCAAATTTAAGAAAAGTCGTTGTGGAATTCCTTTATAATTTATATCGATTTATTTATATTATAAAAGGAATTTAATATAAATCGAATATCGGTACAACTGGGAACTTTGAAATATCGAGCTGTAAATTGAGTTAGAAATATATTGGAGCTATATGGTATTCCACTGTGAATATATACGATAATATTTATTTATAAATATTTAATTTAATTGTTTTTAAATATATTTAATATTTAAAAGGGTTTATTTAGAGCTTTGAAAATAGCCGGTTTTGCAAAGGACCTCAGAATTCGACGAAAATAATTTTGTTGGATCCGCAATATTAAATTATTGCTAGATTTCAATTTTCGTGATTTTTGAAGTCAGTATGTGGCAGTACGGATTTTTAATGTGAAATACAGTCGATAATTTGACCTTTAAAAATACGCTGTGTGAGCAGACGGTGTCGGAATTCGATGAAACCAGTTTCGTTGCGACCGTAATGTCAAACTGTAGTTGCACGTCAATTTTCATGATTTTTAGATATCGTGTGTGTTCGTAGAGATTTTTAGAGTACTGAAACAAATATAAAATGAAAATAAAATTAGTAAAATATCCTAAATTTTGTGTGGACCTAAACAGGGCCACCCATCCTCTTTCTCAACCACAACCCTCAACCACCACCGCAATTTATAAACCGTGAGAACAAATTCTTAAGCCGCCACAAATTTCTCTAATAACAAACCAGAACGTGAAAAATCCACTTCAAACAAATCAAATAAATTAGCATAAATCCTACTATGTATATATATGGAATCAGCAAGGCAAACGCTTCATTTCTATGTACGTTTTTGCTGGCTCGACATCGATTCCGTTCACTGCAATTTTGTAGTGAATACTAGGGTTCGTTGATTCAGGAATTTTGAGCTTTGATTCACGATTTGGTTGCTATATTCGGGTTTATCATGAGATTCCGCATCCACGGTGGGTTTTTGGTAGGAATCGAGGTTAAAACTGTTCGCATGTTTAATGTATGGAGTGGTTTTAGGATGATGTCGGATTCTGGTAGGATGATGTGAGTTGGGAGAAAAGAGGATGGAGTCGATGGGCATTGGAAAAGAAGAACTTCGGTGGTGTTGGTAATTGGTTTCAATGAAGGAGAAGGAAGAACGAGGATTTCAAAGTTTGGTAATGGCGTTTGTAAATAACAGGAGGACGGGTTTAAACTGCTTTGAAAGGGGAGATCGAGTAGAAGCAAACGGGGATGGGAGGAAAGAGGATCCGAAAAAGGAAAGGGTGATAGTTTTTATTTGAATTTAAGAAGAGAGATGAAGAGGAATGAGGCGCTCGAAGTAGTGATAATGGCGCAGGTCGGTTTCCTGTATACTCGATTTGGGAAGAAGATTGGTAGCGGGCATGGGCTTTTCAAATGGTAAGTGGGCCGAGAATTTATGTGGAGGCCCAAATGTTGAGTATAATTAAAGTCTAGTTAAATTTATAATGTACATTAATTTGAATTTATCATATCTTATTCATATGGTAACAGAATCTGACGAAATAAGATCCGTTGGGATCACATGGACGGACACAACAACATGGAACTGACTGGAAGTCCATCGGAGCTCGTTACAATTTATAGCAAAATAAATTGTCCGTCTAAATCAAGCGATGGTTATCGTTATTAATGATGATCGTCCAATGTGAGTAAAACTCACCAACTCTGAACAGTTTTATTTTTCTAACGTATATTTAGAACTGATAAGTATCTGTTGATTGATGTGTGTTAACTGTTTGGTTGAATTGCGTATGTATTGGTTGAAATTATAGATAATGATATTTATATATATCATTAATCAGATATCGATTCTGTTTATCAGAATATTTCATATCGAAGTGAAATCGATGTTATTATATTATTTAACATCTGTGGATGCAGGAAAACAGGTTGGAGGAATCCAACTGGATTCCTCAACATTTATTTTACTGTTTTTCATATATTGTGATATATGATGTGCTATATAATCTTTTGTTGATTATGTGTGTTTGAATGATATCGATCAATGTTATTTGGTATTTTAAATACCGTAAGAAATACTGGGATGTAAAAAGGGGATTTTCAAAGTATATTTTGAAAATAAATTATTCATATAAAATCAATGGATTTTATATATATAAGGAAAAAGGATTTTATATAAGGAAATAATTATAAAATCAAAAGAATTTAAAAGGAAATATATTTGTAAAACAAATATAAAGGAAATATATTTGTAAAACAAATATAAAGGAAATTATTTGTAAAACAATTAAAAGGAAATATATTTGTAAGAAAAATACAAAGGAAGATATTTGCAAAAACAAATAGAAAAAGGAATATTTGTAAACCATTTACAAATAGAAATGAAAAGGGTATATTTGTAAACCATTTACAAATAGAAATGAAAAGGATATATTTGTAAACCATTTACAAACAGATTTGGAAAGGGAATATTTGTAAAACATTTACAAATAAATAGAAAAGATAAAAGAAATATTTATTTGTTAAATAAATAGAAAAGATAAAAGAAATATTTATTTGTTAAATAAATAGAATTGAAAAGGGAATAGTTATTTGTTAAGTAAACAAATAGAAAAGGAGATAATCCAAAGGAGATAATCCAGAGGAGATAATTCAAAGGAGATAATCCAAAGGAGATAATCCAAAGGAGATAATTCAAAGGAGTTAATTCAAAAGTGTAAATCGAAATGATTTAATTGAATATTAGTTATTCGATTAGAGTTAATCGATTAGAGTTAGAGTTAACCAGTTAGAGTTAATCGATTAGAGTTAGAGTTAATCAGTTAGAGTTAATCGATTAGAGTTAGAGTTAACCAGTTAGAGTTAACCAGTAAGAGTTAATCAGTTAGACTTAATCAATTAGAGTTAGAGTTAACCAGTTAGAGTTAATCAGTTAGAGTTAACCAGTTAGAGTTAACCAGTTAGAGTTAACCAATTAGAGTTAATCGATTAGAGTTAGAGTTAACCAGTTAGAGTTATTTGATTAGAGTAAGAGTTAACCAGTTAGAGTTAATCAGTTAGAGTTAATCGATTAGAGTTAGAGTTAACCAGTTAGAGTTAATCGATTAGAGTTAGAGTTAACCAGTTAGAGTTAACCAGTTAGAGTTAACCAGTTAGAGTTAACCAGTTAGAGTTAATCGATTAGAGTTAGAGTTAACCAGTTAGAGTTAACCAGTTAGAGTTAATCGATTAGAGTTAGAGTTAACCAGTTAGAGTTAATCGATTAGAGTTAGAGTTAACCAGTTAGAGTTAATCAGTTAGAGTTAATCGATTAGAGTTAGAGTTAACCGGTTAGAGTTAACCGATTAGAGTTAGAGTTAACCAGTTAGAGTAAATCAGTTGAGTTAAATGAGTCAAGTTAATCAAGTTGAGTTAAATGAGTCGAGCTAATTAAGTTGAGTTAAATGAGTTGAGTTAATCAAGTTGAGTTAAATAAGTTAAGTTAGTCAAGTTGAGTTAATCGAGTATGGTTAGTCAAACCAAGTTAGTCGAACCAAGTTAGTCGAGTTAGTCGAATATGGTTAGTCAAGTCGAGTTAGTCAAGTCGAGTTAGTCGAGTCGAGTTAATCGATTATTAGTTAATCGAAAGGAGTCATCGAATCTAGTTATTCGAAAAGAGTAATCGAATATAATTTATTCGAGAAGAGTAATCGAATACAGTTCATTCGAGAAGAGTTATCGAATATAATTTATTCGAAGAAGAGTTATCGAATATTGGTTATTCGAAGTGAGTTAATCGAATATTGGTTATTCGAAGTGAGTTAATCGAATATTGGTTATTCGAAAGGAGTTATCAAATCTAGTTATTCGAAAGAAATTATGGAATCTAGTTATTCGAAAGGAGTTATCGAATATTGGTTATTCGAAAGGAGTTATCGAATCTAGTTATTCGAAAGGAGTTATCGAATATTAGTTATTCGAATAAAGTTAAAAGGAGTTATCAAATTTAGTTATTCGAAAGGAGTTATCGACTATTAGTTATTCGAATAAAGTTAAAAGGAGTTATCAAATCTAGTTATTCGAAAGGAGTTAATCGAATATAGTTTATTCGAATAGAATTAAAGGAGTTAATCAAATATAGTTTATTCGAATAGAAGGAAGGAGTTATCGAATATAGTTTATTCGAAAGGAGTTAAGTGAAAAGAGTTAATCAGATAGAGTTAATCAAATAGAATTAATCGATAAGAGTTAAATCAAAAAGAGGTTATCCAATAGAGTTAATTGATAAGAGTTAATTGAATAGAGTTAATCGAATATAGTTTATTCGAAGAAAGGTTTTCGAAACTAGTTATTCGTAAGAGAGATTATCGAATATAGTTATTCGAAGGGAGGAATTATCGAATAAAGATTATTCGAAAGAGAGTTACGTAAGGAAGTTTGTTAAAGGTTTAAAAGATAAACTTTGTCTATTTTGAAGTTAAAACGTTGTTCAGTTAAGGTCTGAGAGGTAATTATACCCTAACTTGATTGACCTCCTTCTTAACTAAGGAATGGTAAGGTTTGATAGTGAATGATGGTTAAGTGAATTTAGTAAATGGTTAGAGTTGGCATAGCGATGTTTTATTTAAACATCTGTTTAAATCCAATGAAGGAGCTTTGGAAATGTTTTCCAAATAAGAATCCAAAAATGTTTTCTAATATAGAAAACAGGAAATGGGAATGTTCTCCATTGTTAATAACATATATTTTCTAAATTTAGAAAATAAGAAATGTTGAATATATGGAAACAGGAAATGACAAATGAAATAAATTAATGATAAATTAATTTAAAGGATAAAAGTTGATTGGTGATTGATCGATGTAATTTCCATCTGGAAATAAGATCGTTGTTTGCACACGTGTTTTTCTTTGATAGTTAACTCATCGACTATCGAAGTTTTTGACCATTTTAACGTTGTTAATATGGAGAGACCGGTTGGATTATTATCCAAAGAACCACTCCGCATTGGCATAAGTGTTGCGAATCATATATGCCAAGGATAATTGAAGACGGAGTAGAATGCAAGGGCTGTTGTATAAATCTGAAGTAAAGATTGCCTAAGATGGATGTACTGAATAGTGCATTCGGTTTGTCCAGTCCCAGGACAACTTGTATGGAAGAAGGTCTGACAGAGTATATCTAATAGATCGCATAAGTTGATCTCTTCAAACGTATTCATGTTTGGTGGCAGAGGAATTCGTTTCTCTTAGCTGTATACCCGTGTTATTTTTGGATAAACCAATTTGTGATTTGGCGGGTATGACGATGTGACATTCTAAGTGAATGAAGATGTGGCATGTAAAAGATAAGCGTAGCTTCTAGCCTCACAACCGGGAAATGACAAAAATCGGGCAGGCAGCATGGCTATGTAGGTCGCACCTATTAGGGTGTATAATCACCTGATCTAGAGTTTCATTTACGTCCAAAAATCTATTGTCGATGCTGTCCCACTCCGGAAACGGTTGCTAATCCCAACCGCTGGTGATATACATTCGATACACTCAAGCGAAATGAGTGGTCGGTCATGTATGGTCGGGTTGCAAGATGTTCTTGTTGAACCCAGTGTATTCCTCTCTAGAGGTACACTAGCGAAAGGTGGTTCCATACCTTGTCATAGTTGGAAATCCATTACTCAATACGTGCTTCCGGTTTTGATTGTATACTATATATGTAGAAAGTGAGATGAAAGTGTTTCTACTAGATGATTATTATATTGTGGTTGATAGACATTATTATAATATCAAAAGGTTTTTGATATAAAGATAATTTGGATTCTCATAAGGGAAAAACCCGCTCCGTTATACGGCGTGGTCTTATGTGATATCATTTACTTGTCCAAACTGTTTTACTCACACTAGTCCTATGACTGACCCGGAGTTTATTTTGTTTTGTTTTCCCTAAACTCTTGGGTGCCCAATTTTGTACGGGCAGTCAAGTAGTCGGGATTTACAGATATACTGGAAGAGCTTGGAGCAGGAGGCTTCAGGGTGATATTGCTATAGTTATTTCCGTTGTGTTGTAAGTGTTGTACTCAGATAATGTTATTGTATACATATATTGATTTTATTTCAAGGATATGTTAGCTATTATATGTTGTTCATTCCGCTGTGAGATTCGTGTTACTCTGATGTTGTATCTTCTTCTTCTTCTATTCTAAGTTTCTATCTTATCTATCCTCACCCTCTAATTTCTTTCTATTAACTTTCTGGTATTTTTCGATGTTTGGTTAGTCGTCATTGAGTTTATGTCGATAACCAAAGTCGCTAAAAACCGGGTCGTTACAGAAAGCAACAGAATGTTTACGGCCACTCTTTGTTTTGCTTTATTTCTTTCTGCTGGAACAAATAGGTTAATGCACCGAGTTGGCCCATTAACAATTTTATTTGTATATATAAGCAACCATGTAGTGTTGTGAACAGGATATACAAGTTTTATTCATTCAAAAATGTTCTATTCTCTACTAAATAAATTTCTGCATTTCAACAAGTGATCGAATCATCAAATCTCACATTTCTAACACAATCCACGACCCACTCTCACCCAAATATTACACCTTTCCAAGAATAAGTGTAGTGCCCATGATAACTGATGTTAAAGAAGACCAAGACTGTACAGGTCAAGAGGAATAGAAGGAGAGCTCCAGAGTTACGTAATTCGAACTCCATATGAGTTACTAAAAAAGAATGTTAGAATTAAATTATGATTTTGCCTAAGTAGTTGATAACATAAAAAGAGTAAATGCATAAAGGTACAAATAGATAACTACATATATATGTATTTATATACATTGACTCAAGGAAGAATGTGTTGTACTCCAAGCTGTGGGTTGGGCAGAAATTTGTCACTTCTGTCATATACAAATATATATATATATATATATATATATTGTGAGTGTTCAATGGCACCCCAAATAGTGCAGCACACCAAAAGCCCCCTGATTTCTACCACAAGTTTCCCCCTCTCTCTCTCTCCCTCCACTACATTATTCTAATATATAAACGAGTGGCTAGAAATGAGGTTCAAATGGGGTGCTAGAAAATAGGGGTGCCATTGAACCTGCCTATATATATAGGGGCAGGTTCAATGGCACCCCAAATAGTGAGCACCCCTTTAGCCTACCATTTTTCCACCACACATTTCCTCCCTCTCTCCTTCCACTAACTCTCTCACCTCCCACTCACTTTTTTTAATATAAATGAGTGGCTATTGTTCGGGTGCAAATGGGGGGATGAAATTCAGGGGGGCTCCCTGATCTTATCCCATATTATATATATATATATATATATATATATATATATATATATATATATATGTATGTATGTATGTATGTATGTATGTATGTATATGAAGTGCGTTCAATGGCACCCTAAATACTGAGCACCCCATTTGTCCTCCTCTCTCCACCTCTCATTTATTATAAATTAAGCTAGTGAAAGGAGAGAGAAGTAGTGGAGGGAAAGATAAACGAAATGTGTGGTGGAAATCAGGGGGCATTTAGGGGTGTTGCACTGTTTTGGATGTCATAGTCATCCCATGCATAAAACCAACTGCAGGACAAACAGCATTCACCTGTGAAAAGCTAACGATAGCAGAAAGGATGTACATGTATGATCGGGAATTGAACTGAAAAGATTGAAGCTTGACATGGAAATTTTTCCATATTCCGTACATGTATGTTACCTACATATGTACTGCTAATCATTCCTTTGACGTACCAAATCAATACCTTAATACTTTTATTATCGAAATGTAGGTGCATATACTTTGATTCATACCTTCGTCTTTTGATATAATAACCTCTAACTACTAATAATTCCTTTGACATTCTTCGTAATCATTTCTTTCATATCCATATCAAACATTCATATACCTAATACAAAGCAAATGGATAAATTATATACTTACAAATTTCAATGCGAGCTGATATATATAAACTGTCTACATCCATCTATTTTCATCATCCAAAACAAAACAATGAATTCCATTTTTGTTACTTTGTCAATGGTATTCTTCTTTTTTCTCTGGGCAGTAATGTCAGCAAATGTTTCACATTCATCCTCAATCACCCCTGAAAATGCATGTAATTACGCTATTGACATTGCATTTTGCAAGTCGTTCAGGCTCTCAATCCCTTTACTCTTTCAGTCGTTTCTCCATATCAAAATCCTTTTCCGAATCAAAGAAATAGCTTGACTCTATAAACAGACATTTAGACAAGAGCTCTTCTGCACTGTCAAAATCAGCAGTTATGGCAATGTAGGATTGCAAACAGTTGTTAGGTCATAATGTTGAATTTCTATCTTCTGTGAGCTCGACTTTAAATTCTGTAAATTCCATTCTTGATTTTTTCTGAAGCTGATGATTTGAAAACAATTCTTGATGCAATACTTACTGATCAAGAAACTTGTAAAGAGGGATTAGATATGATGGCATTGTTGAAAAATTAAACTTGACTTTGGGCTATTAGTTTGGGCTACAAATAAAGAAGAAGAAAAATCTAGAGCATGAGAAATATCTAGATATATATTGATGTGGAAGAGAGATCTAGAATTATCTACTCAAAATAAATAGAATCTAGAGTTTTCTTCTCTAGAGACATTTATGGAAAAATCTAAGATATTTTGTATGAAAGTTCTAGAGAGGAATTGTATACCGTAGGATCAAATACATCTCAACCATACAATTGATATGTAATCTACTATAAATAGGAGTGGAGTACTTCATTTGTAAGCAAGCAAAAAAAATTTGTAAGCAAAGTTTAAGTTTGTAACAAAGTTTCACTTCCTCTTTCAAAATCAATCTCCCACTTCATACTTGCTATTCAATTCACTTTCTACTTATTAAATTTTTGCTAACATTGGTATCAAAGCTAGGTCTTTGGTTAAAAATATGGCAAGTGGCATGACTCCATTTCAAGTTCCATTGCTAAAGAAGGAGTACTATGATAATCGCAGTATTCGCATGAAGGCGTTGCTTGGATCACAAGATGAGTGGGATATCGTTGAAAGCAGGTATGTTGAACCTGCTGACATCACCACTTTATCCCAAAATCAAAGGGATAATTTGATGGATTCAAGAAAGAAGGACCGAAAGGCTCTTACTCTCATTCATCAAGGTTTGGACGAATCAATGTTTGAGAAGGTGGCAAGTGCAAAAAGTAGTAAGGAAGCATGGGAGATTTTGGAAAATGCATTCAAGGGCATTGATAAAGTGATGAAGATAAGACTACAGACTATGCAAGGTGAGTTTGAAGCTTTACATATGAAATCAACAGAATAGATTGATGATTTTTTTCATGAGTTTTATCTTTAGTAAATCAAATGAAAAGTTATGGTGAAAAATTGGAAGATTCTAGAGTGGTTGAGAAAATTCTACGATCTTTAGATTCAAAATTCGATTATATAGTTGTAGCTATTGAAGGATCTAAAGATCTAGAATCCATGACCATTGATCAACTCATGGGATCGCTTCAAGCCCATGAAGAAAAATTAAAGAAAAGGGTTAAGGAAGATCCAATAGAGCAAGCTCTTCAAACCAAACTCACCTTGAGCGAGAATGAAAGAATTATAAGAGGTCACAGCCAGAGAGGAAGAGGTCGAGGCCAAAACTATGGAAGAGGTGGTTACAAATCTTTCAATAAAGAGGAGAGAAGCCAAAAAACATATGCTACAAGAGGTCGAGGAAGAGGAGGAAACATGAAACAAAATGGAAGGCCAAGGTATGATAAATCACAAATTAAATGTTATAATTGTGATATATTTGGGCATTTTACTTCCGAATGTAGATCTACTTCTAATAAAGTTCTAGAGAGATCTAACTTTGCTAAAGAAGAGGAAGAATATTCTACACTACTCTTGGCACATAAAGGAGATGAAAGTGGTGATACTAACACATGGTATTTGGATATAGGGGCAAGCAATCATATGTGTGGAAGAAGGAATATGTTCACGGAGCTTGATGAATCGGTAAGTGGAAACATTCATTTTGGTGATGAATCCAAAATTCCCGTTAAGGGAAAAGGAAAATATCAATTTTCTTGAAAAATGGAAAACATGACTTTATCTCTAATGTATATTATGTGCCTAATATGAAAAGTAACATTCTAAGCTTGGGGCAACTTTTAGAAAAAGGATATGATATTCATATGAAAAATCATAGCCTTTCAATGAAATATGCTAAAGGAAATTTGGTTGCTAAAGTAGAGATGCCAAAAAATAGAATGTTTCCACTCCATATTTCAATTGGTATTGCTAAATGTTTAAAATCATGCTATAAAGATTCATCATGGCTTTGGTACTTAAGATTTAGACATCTTAATTTTGGGCGTTTGGAGTTGTTAAAGAATAAAAACATGGTAAAAGGCATACCACGAATTGATAATATGAATCAACTATGTGAAGGGTGCTTATTTTAAAAAAAATCAAGAAAAAGTTTCCCAAAAGAGTCCAACACAAGGGCTAGAGAACCATTAGAGTTAATTCACACTGATATTTGTGGTCCAATAAAACCGTGTTCACTTAGGAAAAGTAATTACTTTGCTTTATTTATTGATGATTATAGTAGAAAAACTTGGGCCTATTTCCTTAAACAAAAGTCTGATGTATTTGATGCTTTTAAGAAATTCAAAGCTTTTGTAGAAATTTACCTGCAAAGAATTTGAGAAATTTTGTGAAGAAAATGGAATTCACCGTCCCGTATACTCCACAACAAAATGAGGCTGTGGAAAGGAAGAATAGATCTCTTCTCAACATGGCACGAAGCATGTTAAAGAGCAAAAATTTTCCTAAAGAGTTTTGGGCCGAAGCCATCGAATGCGCGGTATATTTAGCAAATCGCTCTCCAACTCGGAGTGTGTGGAACAAAACCCCCAAAGAAGCATGGAGTGGTAGAAAACCATGTATATCTCACTTGAAAGTTTTCGGAAGCATTGCATACGCCCATGTGTTGAACCAAAGACGCTCCAAGTTAGATGATAAAAGTGGAAAATACATCTTCATTGGCTATGACCCGCGGGCAAAAGGGTATAAGTTATATAATCTGGTAAATGGAAAAGTTGTTGTTAGTTGAGATATGGAGTTTGATGAAGAAAATACTTGGAACTGGAGCACACAAGAAGATGAATATAATTTCCTCCCCTTTTACGAAGAAGAAGAAATCAATGATGTGCAAGAAGAGACAACTAGTCCAACACTGTCATCTCCATCATGCACTCAAGAAGAATCTCCACAAGAAGAAAGCTCAAGTGAAAGGGTCCAATGTATGAGATCATTATAAGAACTATATGAGGTAACACCACTTTCTGATGATATTACTTTATTTTACCTTTTTGCAAATTGTGAGCCAATAGATTTCGAAGAAGAAAAAGAAGACAAAAGATTGAGAAGTGCTATGGATGAAGAAATCAAAGCCATTGTGAAGAATGATACATGGGAGATAGCTAATTTACCAAAAGGACACAAATCTATTGGAGTAAAATGGATGTACAAAGTAAAGAAGAACGCTAAAGGAGAAGTTGAAAGATACAAAGCTAGATTGGTAGCCAAGGGATACAAGCAAAGATCAGGTATAGATTATGAAGAGGTATTAGCTCCTGTTGCCCGCTTAGAAACTATAAGATTACTAATCTCTTTAGCGGCCCAAAACAAATGGAAAATATATCAAATGGATGTAAAATCAGCTTTCTTAAATGGTAAATTAGAAGAAGAGGTTTATGTGGAGCAACCACCTGGCTATAAAATTAAAGGACATGAAGGTAAAGTTTTAAAATTGAAAAAGGCACTTTATGGTTCGAAACAAACCCCTAGAGCATGGAATACTAGAATTGATAAATATTTTCTAGAAAATAACTTTATAAAATGGCCCCATGAACATGCTCTTTATGTAAAAACAAATCGAAGTGGAGATATCTTGATCGTATGTTTGTACGTGGATGATTTTATTTTTACTAACAATAATCCAAAAGCATTTGTGGATTTTAAGAAGGAGATGAGTTTAGAATTTGAGATGATGGATATCGGACTCATGTCATATTATCTTGGCATCCAAGTAACTCAAAGTGTCGGCATATTTATTTCACAAGAAGCATATGCAAAGGAAATATTGAAGAAATTTAAGATGGATGGAAGTAAGCCGGTAAGTACCCCGATAGAATGTGGAACAAAGCTCTCAAAACACACCAAAGAAGAAGAAGTGGATCCTACATTATTCAAGAGTTTGGTTGGTAGCTTGAGATATCTCACATGCACAAAGCCCGATATACTTTATGGTGTTGGACTCATTAGCCGCTATATGGAAGCTCCTACAACATCACACTTAAAGACTGCAAAAAGGATTCTTCGATACATCAGAGGTACCACTGATTTTGGTTTATTATATTCAAGTTCTAACAAATTCAAGTTGATTGGTTACAGTGATAGTGATTGGGCTGGAGATGTTGATGATCGTAAAAGCACAACTGGATTTGTCTTCTTTATGGGAGATATATAGCCCTCACCTGGAGTTCAAAGAAGCAACCGATCGTAACGCTTTCCAGTTGTGAAGTTGAGTATATTGTTGCTTCAACTTGTGTTCGTCATGCTATTTGGCTTCGAGATTTGTTGAAGGAGTTGCACATGCCACAATATAATGCAACAGAGATTTACATGGATAACAAGGCGGATATCGCTCTAGACAAGCATCATGTCTTCCATGAACGGAGTTCACACATCGATACACGTTATCACTTTATTCGAGAGCGGATTGCCACAAAGGAAATACAAGCAAAGTATATCAACTCAAAGGAACAAGTAGCAGATATTTTTACAAAGGCGTTGAAGTATGAAGACTTTCAAAGACTACGAGAGACGCTTGGAGTGAAAAAGTCAAGTTTACGGGGGGATGTTGAAAAATTAAACTTGACTTTGGGCTATTAGTTTGGGCTATTGGTTTGGGCTACAAATAAAGAAGAAGAGAAATCTAGAGGATGAGAAATATCTAGATATATATTGATGTGGAAGAGAGATCTAGAATTATGTACTCTCATGTTGTAATAAAATAAATAGAATCGAGAATTTTCTTCTCTAGAGACATGTATGGAAAAATCTAAGATATTTTGTATGAAAGTTCTAGAGAGGAATTGTATACCGTAGGATAAAATACATCTCAACCATACAATTGAGATGTAAACTACTATAAATAGGAGTGGAGTACTTCATTTGTAAGCAAGCAAAAAAAATTTGTAAGCAAAGTTTAAGTTTGTAACAAATTTTCACTTCCTCTTTCAAAATCAATCTCCCACTTCATATTTTCTCTTCAATTCACTTTCTACTTGTTGAATTTTTGCTAACAGGCACCAGCGGATATCAAGAATGAATTTGACGTTTCTTTATCAAATGGTAATTTTATAAAGAAATTACCATGAATTTGTTTTACTATAGGTTTTAAAAGCTTATTACGATTATTTTCATTGTGCAGGGAAAAAAGTGGGTAGTGTATCGCTTGCTTTCTTCAAATATGCTTGGACCAATGCAGGTTCTTCATCAACTCCTAGAAACAACAGCAACTCAAACAAAGAAAGAAAATTGATGCTATTTTACCATGCAAAAATTGGCCGTAACGGAGAATTGCCTCTAAAATGTCAAAAACAAATCGTCAAGTATTTGAAAAAATAACAGGTGGCAGGAAATTTTTGCAGTCTGCTTCAGTTTTGGTGTCGAAAATGGTGGTGGTGAGCAAAGATGGGTCCACTAACTTCACCACAATAACCAAAGCAATAAACAAAGCACCAAACAACACAATAGTGCAAATGGGTATTACTAAATATGGGTTCGTGAAGGAGTATACAAAGAATATGCCTCAATAGAATCAAATAAAAAATACATCATGATCGTCGAAGATGGCATTAATCAAACCATGATCACCGGCACTCACAACGTTGCAGATGGATGGACAACTTTCAATAGTTCTTCATTTCATAATAATCAAACTAGCCTCAACTTCCATTACTCCTCTGTACATGTTAAATAGTTTAACATTTTTTTAGCTAAAACAAAATATATACATTACAGTTGTTGTAGGGCAAGGGTTCGTAGCGATAGACGTGACATTTCAAAACACGACAAGAGAAGTGAAAAACCAAGCAATAGCAGTGAAAAATGCAGCGGACTTATCTACATTCTAGCAGTGCAGCTTCGAAGGTTATCAAGACACTCTTTTAACACATGCAATGAGGCAGTTCTATAAAGAATGCAACATACATGGGACAGTGGACTTTATATTTGGAAACGCAATAGCGGTCTTTCAAGACTGCAATATATATGCTAGACTCCCGATATATGGGCAAAGCAATGTTGTTACAGCTCAAGGTCGATCCGATCCGAACTAAAGCACAGGTACTTCTGTAAAGAAATGTAACATAGCTCCTGCTCAGAATTTAGGGACGATGAAAACATATTTGGGTAGGCCATGGCAAGTGTATTCGAAAACGGTGATAATGGAATCGAGTTTGGGTAGTTTGATTGATCCGAAAGGGTGGATGCCAATGAATGGAGATGTTGGTTTGAGCACATTGTATTATGAAGAGTACAGTAATACTGGGCCTCGGTCAGATACGGGCAATAGAGTTACTTGGTCTGGTTATCATAGGTCAATTAGTAGCGGGGATGCTAATAATTTCACTATAAGTAGTTTTATTTCGAGAAATAATTGGTTGCCTCTGACTGGCGTACCATACTCTAGTGGGTTATGATTATTTGATTCTTTATATTTGAATTATTTTTTCATTGTTTGTTGAGTCTTCGACAGATTTATTATTTTTAGAGATTCTGAATGTAATATCTGAGTAATTCATTTTGCATTGTAATATGGGGTTGTTGTATGATACATTTGACATATCTTATAACTAATGAAAATGGTTTTGCTTCCCAAAACATGCTTAGATTTATTTTTATTTTTGATGTACAGTTTACAGAAGTTTTTGCTTGAATTTATGGGAAAATATATCAACATAACTATTTTATCATTTGACAACAATATGATTGTTGTTCCACCAGGTTAAACTCAAAAAGGAAGAACAACTTTTACATGAATTCACCATAAGCATTGATTTTGAATCATTACTAAAAACCATGAGATCAGTTTTGCAGCATTTTTTGTACTGAATTCAGAAACACTAATCAACAAATGAGAATGAATCGTGTTAGATGCACAGAATCGCAAGAACTGAAATGTTGGTAGTACAAGATAACCTATAATATAAGAAATCTTCTTTTTATAGTTACTATAAAAAAAGAATGGATGAATATATACAAAAATTTCGTACCACATTTTTGATTTAATTTGTTTTCTTAGTGATATCCATGGTACTTTAGGAAAAGAATTGTTCAAAAGATTGCGAATCTGTAATGAGATTTTGTTGATAGATGAGGATATTTCAGAATTTCAAAAGGATACCGTAAAAGTTGTAAGTATTGAATTATCTTTTATTAGCGGTAGATATAAAACTTAAAGAAAAAAACTACGAATGCTTATTAAGATAATGGAACTAACCAAACTAATTGAAAATTTTGTCCTTAATTGAGAACTGCAAAAAATGAATTACGTTACAGCACATTAACGATTTCGAGCATTCATCACCGACGAACTGAATCATGTTATGGTGCTACAAAGAGAATAACCGAACCTTGCCCACAAATTGTAGTTCATAAAAAATACTCATATTTTCCTAAGGCTGTTCAAAACATATGAATCATGATCGAAAAAGAAAATCTTATAATCCTGGCTAAAACCGTCTTCAACCATGAGTATTTCAGTGTAATTTTGGAGTTGTGATTGAAGTTTGGAACAGAGGAAGGCAGAACACTCAGATTGTTGTTATGTGCTGTATCATTGAATGAATTACTACTAGTTCCATGTATTGTTGAAAGAAATTCAAATCTGTTGAAACTTGAAGTTATTGGTTTGTTTGGTACAAAGTGTGGAAGTTGGTGGATTGTGCTTTGTTAAAATTGTTTTGACAGTTAGATGGTATAACTGGATGGTTGTTTTGTGCACAGTGGGTTTTAGGCAGTGAAACGGGTGCATGGAAAATATAATTTGAGGACATAATTTTCGCACCCCTGCATCGTCTGTCATGTACATTATGAGAAGCGCACACATTATCATTGTGTATGTATTGAGGGGTTTGTTTGATGTTCAGTCTTGTACTAAGCAGCGGTTGTTCTTATTAGAAAATTAGGCGATGCTGCCGGCTCAACCTTTTCTTCATATTGCTTATGTTATACGGGCCTTACCGATTGTATTTTTGGCCAAAACCCATTACGTATTTTTCTTCATACCTCCCGGCTATATATAGCCAAAGTAAATTGTTAATCGGTATTTTTTGTCTAGTTCCCGAGAGTACATAAGACTCACTCGACTCAACACGTCACGCGGTACCAGAGTTAGGAGTGTTGCCACAATGTTGACACGTCAAGCAGAAAAGGGATCGAGCGAGTAAAAGTCTCACACCCTCTCCAAACAAACATAACTAGCCTCGCATCAACCTACGATAGCTCGCACTATATCATGACTGCTCACATCGCATCACATAAACCAGGGGACCGTATCCATCGTCTCACCACATTGCACTCCAACAAGATACGATCGCGCCGCATCCTTCAGGACGCGGTGCCATCGCATCCAACAAGATGCATCTATCGGGACGTGACCCCATCGCAACCAACAATCCCTCGGGATGCAACCCCATCGCATCCAACGAGTTGTGATGGTGTCGCATCCCTCAGGATGCGATGTCAGCGCGTCCCACAAGATGCGATGGCGCCGCATCCCTCAGGATGCGATGCCACCGCATCCAAGAGATGCGGCGCCCCCAATATCCACAGCGCATCCCTTTGGGATGCAAATTTCCTTCCAACAACTATGCGCGATGCGATTTCCTGGTGCTTCCAAGCCCGTGATGCAATTTTCTGCTGAGTGGTCCCCAATTCCTACCTGCTCCCACCTAACCACTCCACTATAAATACCCCCAAACTTATTTGTTACAAGAGTTGGAAAATTGCTGATTTGACATCTCTCTAGAGTTCTAAGGGACCTCTCTAATGACATCTTTGCTTTGAGGAAGAAGGACAAGTTTGACTTTTTCCCTACAATCACATATGAGGACTATAACCTCAAGTTACATGAAAATTCTTGTAATTAGATGCCTAGAAGGGGCTCATAGATTGTAAATCATTGTTGTCAATAAAATATCAGCACCTTTTCCAAAGTGGACGTAAGCCCCTCACGGGACCGAACCACTATAAATCCCAAGTGTCATTTACTGTTTTCCTACTCTTCTGCACTTAATTTCCTTACGCGAAACCGTATTCTTAAGTAATTAAGAATCTCGGGTGTTGATGACATTTTTTGGCGTCAACTTTCTGGTGCTTTCATTGAGAGCTAAGCTCGATTCTTTGTCACGCATCCCCATCTTGACTCCGACATGCTCTAGGTTCCTTCTTTAACCTACCGCCAAGTCTGCTTACGATGGCTAAGCGACCAAAGAATACAATGATTGATTCATCTGCTGCAGCCAAAGCTGAAGCATCCCAACAACATTAGCCGGCGGATACCCCGGACGAAATGGACATCCTTCCTCCCACGGACCCCGAAGCCCCTGTAGCTCAAGCGCAGATTTACGTGTTGGATAAGAAGTATGAAAACATGGCTCTTGAACTCAACGAAGTGTTGAAAAAACAACATTGACCTGATGCGCCAACTTAAAGAGAGTCAGTGCATCGTCACTCAACTTCAGCTTGCTCAAAATAACCCCAGAGTGAGACGCACGATGTCGGAAACCTCATCCTCTAAGTCTCGAGGACCCACATCAGCAAAGGAAGTATAACCATAACAACAACATCATTGTCCGTTCAAATTCCCACACTAACAGTCATGGCCCCGGCTATGGAAACGGGGATAGGACAACTGTCACGTATAGCGGGGGAACACATCATCACGACCGCTCCCGTTTGTTATCAATGATGAACCAGGGCTGAGTAACCGACCCCTTCCTCAACAGCACCCAACTGTCGTTGCTCAGAACTTGGGGCCCACGCTTCCAACCACTCAGTAGGCACAAGTTCCTCTGAATCAAGCAGAACGTCATCCCCGCTCACCCTCACCAATTCTACCAAAACCAGGCCACCGAAGTCGATAAGATGGAAGAGGATGAGTCGAATGTACGTCATAGGAGATGCCCATGGAACAGAACTCCCAAGATTCGCCAAAACCAGTGGGTTCCACAAGAAGATGTCCATCCAACATATCTCCTCGACATGGTCCGAAGGATCTTGAGGAATATAATGGGAAACGCCAACGACTCGTGGGAAACCTACTTGAGGCGTAACCCTTTCACTAGGATCGTACATGAAGCCGAGTGGCCTCGACGCTTCAACATGCCGCTAATAGCATCCTATGATGGCACGACGGACCCTTGTGCTTTCGTAAATCGTTATGAACGACAGATGGACTCCACTCGTGCCACTGACGCGGTGAAATGCAAGTGTTTTCCGATCTTCCTTTCAGGCACAACTTTGCTATGGTTCTCCCGCCTCCCACTCGACTCCGTCAACACCTTCGAACAACTGGTCATAGAATTGGTCAAGCAATTCAGAATGCACATGCCGACTCCGAAGAATGCACTCACTCTCTTCAACTTGTATCAAGGTCCTACAGAATCCCTCAAAAGCTATCTAGAGCGGTTCAATACATCCCTCGCCGAGGTCGATGATACCGCTCCCACCGTACTCTTCCAGCTTGCAAACGGAGTCCTCCCTACTTCCGAGTTCGGTGCTTGGATCGACCGAAAGTAGCCCAAGACCTTGAAAGCATTCTATGAAAGGCAGGGAAATTCCTGTGCCAAGAAGAAGCAAGACGCAACATGGCTTCATGGGTTAACCACTCCAACAACCCACATGCCAGCATTGTCGACGACAATGTCAATGGAAAACAGGTCGGAGAATCCTCTGCCAAGGGCCAAGGAGCGATCCCATACGAGCCAAAGCTGAATAGCAGCAAACAAGGCGGTTGCTACAACAATGTGACTCCACTGGATCCTAAGAAGCATGAACGCTATCAAAATTACAGGAACTACACTCCATTGAATCGAGACCATTTACTTAGAAACTTGTAATATCCTCCAATACAAGAAGCCCAACACGAGGGAATCCACCGACCGTGAGAAGAACTCTAGCAAGTACTGCAAGTTCCACAACATGTATGGGCACAGTACCAACGATTTCAGACATTTCAAGAATGCAATCGAAAAACTCATCCACGAGAAACGCCTAGAGTAGTATGTTCAGGATCCTGCTCCTACCGAGGAAGCTATGGGCCCTCTAACGCCAGCACTTCTGGCTCCTGCTAATGCGGCCCTAGAGCCGTCCAACCAAGGTCACGTGACATCATGATCAACACTATTTGTGCTGGACCTCACCCTATGCATGAAAGCTTCCGCTAAATGGAAGAATACGCCAACTCTATCAAGCATGCCACATACGAAGCTTGTTCTACCCTAGATGAATCAGTCCCTGTCAAACTTCAAAAGAAGACGCGAGACATATCGTCTTCCACGAGAGAGAGAGAGAGAGAGTCCATGGGAATCGAGATCCCAACCATAGACCCTGTTGTCATCTCTACTCAGATTGGCCCAGCTTTCGCCTGAAGGATCCTTATTGACTCAGGAAGCTCAGTCAATATAATATTCAAGGTGGCTTACGACCAGATGAAATTGGAGGCTAAAGACTTGAAGCCCTGCCATGCAACAATCCACAACTTTAATGGATCCACCAACCACTCGGTCTGCATGGTAGACCTTCCCGTGGAACTTGGAGAAGGGGATCTGACCCGGGTCTGTATCCTCAGCTTTGTGATCATTGACGTCATCTCTTTGCAAAATGTCTTCTTGGGACGACCTTTCCTCGCAAAATTCTAAGTCTACCTACCACCATGGTTCCTATTGATGAAATTCCGGATAGAGAACGGGATCAGCACAGTCAAAGTAGACCAAGCCCCGGTCAGAGATTTCTACCTCACAGAGTGGAGGAACGCACGCAATAAGGACAAGAGAAAGAACGTGCCTCCGCCTTCTTACGCCAAGACCATCTTCGTATAACAATCAAAGGCGTCTGAATCCTGGCTTAGGCGCCATTGTCGTCTTTCCGACAACCTTGATCTGAGTAGGGATGAAGAGCACGATTTTGAAAGGGCTACCTTGGTAAAACAAACGGTGGATGTTCCGATTAGCCCCGATGATCCGACGAAGGTCTTGAAAGTTGGGTCGCAACTCCACCCGGCAATAAAGGAAGAACTCGTGGAATTCTTAAGGGCCAACCTCGACGTGTTTGCTTTGACACACTCTGACATGTGTGCCATCGACCTAGGAGTCGCTTGTCATACGCTCACCATAAACCCTTTGCAACTTTCAGTCAAACAAAATCGCTGAATCTTAGGGATCGACAGGTCAACAACACTCAAAGAAGAGGTTGATAGGCTACTCAACAACGACTTTATCCGAGAAGCCTATTACCCTGAGTGGGTCTCTAATCCAGTCTTGGTCAAGAAAGAAAACGGAAAGTGGTGAACGTGTGTTGATTTCTATGACTTGAACAAGGCATGCCATAAAGATAGTTTCCCACTCCCGAAAATCAACCAGCTTGTCGATTCAACAACCGGCTATCAGCTCCTCTCCTTCATGGATGCCTACTCAGGATACAATCAGATTCCTATGTACCTCCCTGACCAGGATCACACTTCTTTCATAACTGACCTTGGGCTCTACTGCTATCTCATCATGCCTTTTGGTCTCATGAACACTAGAGCCACTTACCAACGACTAGTCAACTTCATTTTCAAGAACCAAATTGGGTGATCCATGGAGGTATACATGGACGATATGCTTGTTAAGTCAAGGATATCGAACGACCATGTCCGTAACCTCTTCGAAATGTTCGGTGTCCTCCGCCAATATGGCATGAAGCTTAATCCCTTGAAATGCTCTTTTGTCCTTGCATCTGGAAAATTCTTGGGTTTTATTATCAATTTGCGAGGCATCGAAGCCAATCCAGATAAGATCGAAGCTATCCTGGACATCCAGTCCCCTCAAAGCATCAAGGATGTTCAGAGTTTGAATGGGAAGGTCGCCGTCTTAAGTCGATTCATCTCAAAAGCTATTAACAAGTGCATTCCCTTTTTTGATATGCTTATAAAAGGGAAGCACAATTTTTCATGGACATTGAAATGCCCTGCCGCAATCCAAGACCTCCTGAATCACTTAGACCGACCACCTATTCTGTCAAAACTAGTGGATCATGAGGACTTATATATTTATTTGGATGTTTCCTTGCAGGAAGTCAGCTCAGCGCTCGTGTGAACCGAAGATCATGTCCAGCGACACGTATACTACATTAGCAAGAGGCTGACAGGCCAGAAAAGAATTATCTTAAGCTTGAAAAGTTGACCTATTGCATGTTGATCTCTTCTCAGAAGCTACGGCCTTACTTCCAACCTCATCCCATCGAATTTTCACCAACCAGCCACTACGACAGGTCCTGCAATGACCTGAGGCGCCTGGCCGATTTATGAAATGGAACATTGAGCTAACCCAGTTCGAGATCACTTTCATCCCTCGTAGGGACATCCTTGGACAAGCCCTAGCCGACTTCATCGTGAAATTCACCATTCCGGAAGACCCTCCTCCGAAGGACACCGAAACTCCAGAACCTAATGGAAACTCTATATGGATGATCCTCTAACGACCAATGTTCCAGTGTCGGAGTCGCGCTCATCACCCCTGAGGCACACCCGATATGCTATGCTCTGAAACTCGACTTTTTTACTACCAACAACGACGCCGAGTACGATGCCTAAATAATCAGATTCAAAATAGCAACTGAACTTAACATTAGGCAATCCAGATCTACTCGGACTCACTGCTCGTCGTGCGGCAAGTATTGGGAGAGTACCAAGCCAAGAGGGCACAACTCGCTCCCTACCTCGCTCGGGTTCACGAACTCCTCACCAATTTCGACTACTACCTCATTACGCACATCCTTTGAGGACAAAACGAAAAGGCTAACTCCTTATCTAAACGGTCAAGTTCTGGGGATGAGCAGCTTATGGGGCTTGCCCCCATCGAAGTACTCAACTCTCTGAGCATCGATTAGATGCAAACTGATTTGATAGCAATGACAGAAAACGAGCCCGAACCCGAGCCCAAGCCCGAGTCATGGATGATGCCGATTAGGACCTACTTGCAGCATGGAATCCTCCTCGAGTGCCGCAAAGACAAACAAGCACTCACCCGAAAATCATCCCGCTACATCATTCTAGATGGGGTGCTCTACTGCAGGGGATTCTCATTTTTGCTACTCCGGTGTGTAGCCCACAATGATGTTGAGCGCATATTGAAGACATGCATGAAGGAGAGTGCGGCGATCACACCAAGGGGAAAACTCTAGCAAAGAAAGTTCTCAGACATAGTTATTTCTGGTCGACACTCGATCAAGATGCAACAGACTATGCTCGCAAGTGCGATAAATGCCAGAGATTTTCCAAGATTCCAAGATCCCCACCTAACAATCTAACACAAATAGTCAGTCCCTGGGCATTCGACGTGTGGCGAATAGACATCATCGGGACTCTCTAATTGGCCAGTTGGGGGCACGTTATGCTATCATCATAGTGGATTACTCTACCAAATGGGCAGAAGCCGAGTCCCTCGCTGTAATAACCACCAAGAAGGTAATCAACTTCGTCGTCTGCAATATTATCACTAGGTATGGAGTCCCCCAAGCCATCATCTCCGATAATGGAACCCGGTTTGAGAGTGCAAAGTTCAAGAATTTCTGTTGACTGCACAAGATCGAGAAGAGATTCTCAAAGGTGACTCGTCTCCAAGCTAATGGGGAAGTTGAGGCGGTCAACAAAGTAATCAAGTCCATCATTAAGAAGCATCTGTGATTGCATCATCGGGCATGATTTCTCTCAAAGGAGGTTGAAAGCACAAGAATGGATGGCGCGCCTTCTGCTCTGTTTGGTCTAGTCTTCGCGACCACCTTCTTTTGACCCATCTTCCCAGCCTTGAGTTTTCTGGCCCCTGCTTCCTACAACTGTTTGTATGCCTCCACGGCCTTCTTCTTAAAGGCCTTAGCATTGGCTTTTTCCTTCAGATCTGCTTGTTCCTTTGCCGCAGCTTCCCTGTCTCTTTGGACCTTGGCCGCAACATCTTGTTCGACCTTCTTCCTAGCATCCACCCGAACCATTTGTCGAGCTAACTCATCAGCTAATTTTTTTTGCTCTTGTTCTTCAGCTTTGGCACGTAAGCCAACCTGTTGCTCCTCGAACAATCCATGCATCGTGTGCTCACTCGCTCCGGCAGTCTCTGTCACCTAACCCTCCTACTCATCTCTTCCCACAAAGTAACCAAAGAGTGCCAGATCCTCATCAGAAAATGTGATATCCACCCCAACTCCTTTGTCATGCTGACCCATGAAGCCCTTCGTTTTAGTCCCGAGCTATCCAAACTGAGCCGCGTCCAGGCTCATGGTCGTTTCGACCCCAAACGGTCCTGCACATGCAAGAAACTGATCATCAGTCGGCTTAATTCCCATACACCTACACCTCTAGGTGCTTAGGAGGATGTGACTTTACCTATCGACACATCAGCGCAGCTCCGAAAGGAGCCAAGATCCCGCCTGTTGTCCGGGATAAGCTCTCAAGTTCCGGCCCCGGCTGGTTAAGGTTGTATTCAGGTACGACGGGGCTAGAACTTGCAAGCTAATTATTGGAGCAGACGACCTAGCTATCTGTTGAGAAGAGCTACCTCCACTGAACTCATGGGCCACCACCAAAATGTCAGTGTCCACAGTCTATCCCTTCGTGGTAGCCCGTTCCGCCTCAACATCATCCCTCGGTAATTGCCTTCCCTCCGCCAACATCAAACGCTCTTTCTCCTTCAAGTGGGAGAACATGAAATCCATCTCGTCTACAGCCTCCACCTCCTACAGGTCGGCCTCAAATTCCAGCAACTTATCCTACACCTTGGCCAATATCCTAGAGTAATTGTCAACCCATAAGAGATCGCGGTACTTAAGCACTTTGACGTACATGTCCCATATATAGGGCTCTAAATCCAGTTCCACTTGGGCCGAGGCATCCTCTGCTGCAATTTTGATCTCCTTTACCTCTCTCTCATGCTCATCCCTCACTCCATCCAGCTGGCCTAACGAATCTCGAGTCGTTTCCTCGGCCTTTTCCTTATCTCTCTTGGCCTCCTCAAAATGTCTTTTCAGATCAGCATTCTCCTGCATTAGCCTCTGAGTTTTCGCATTCTCAGCACCCAACATCTCATTCTCCTTCCTCAGGGCTTCATTATCCTACTGAAGCTGTGAAACCCTTTCATTGTCCTTCTCCAATTGGGCGTTAACTTGTTCTAGGTCGGCTTTATCTTTCTTGAGGATTGTATTCTCAGTTGTTAGCAAGGCCGTTGTATCTTTGAAATTCGAAGCTGCATTCTCCGCCTCCCTTTTTAGCCTATCATGTGCCTCCTTCAGCTTCACTATGTCAACAACAAAAAATTAACTTTCGAATGGGACACTACAAGTACAAAAGTGCCTCCGACATAAGGACAAGCCTCACCTATCTCTTTCTCCAGATTTTGGACAGTCATCCGCTCAACCTCAATGGTCAAACCCCAGTTCTGGATCTCCACATTCTAGACCCGAATCAGGTCAGAGAGATGCCTAGAATACTTGTTGAACTCCGCAGTCTGGTGGTAGGCTAGATATACTTTCTTCCATATAAGAGTGGTGTCATCACGTTGAATTAGGTCAAGTTCTGGTACAAACATCAACTCCTCCAAGTAATGCTTTGGGAACTGCTCTTTCAAGAGGGCAATCTTCTCTGCTTTAGTCAGTTGTGGGACTTCCATCCTCCCCTCAGCATGCCCGTCTGTGGTGGCCTACGATCCACCGGATGAATAACGTGACTGGTTGATTTGTGGACGGTCTCCACCCTGAGGGGTAGGAAGGGGGAACGTCGAAGCTTGCGGTTTGGTTCCTGCGGTCTCGAGCCTTGAATCATTTCCTGACGATTGAAGTGGTGGTGGGGATTCCGAGTGTCTCTAATACCGATGATCGCCACCATGACCATGAGGGCGGGAGGACTGAGGCAGTTTGGCCGCTTTCTTAAAACCACTTAGGACTGAACTCTTTTGCGGTTGTCGGCCCTCTGATCCGTGGCCTCGATACCTACCATCGCCACCTCTGCGAACCATTTCACCTGCACAAAAAAGAGTCAAAGATTAGGCCAAAGCACTTTGCGCACATAAGCAAATGCTGTGATATGCAGTGTTTATGAGTATCTGCCACAAATGTGCTCTCCACGACCAAATTGAGACCCGCTTGAAGGGGTTGTTCCCAAACAAGTAAAGTCAAGCTTCCAGAACTTATGCCGCTAGGTAAGACAGTGGAATATCAATTGGAATATCATCCAACCCTTTAAACTGATCCTCTCTCTCCAACGAAGCGGGGGTCCCGGAAGTGGTTATCGGGGGAACTGGCCTTGCCGACGCTCCCGCTCCAACCTTAACATTCATAGGCGGAATGGTAGTAAACGGCGGAACATCTCCTCCACCAACCGTTTCCCCAACGTGACCACCGCTCGCGCTAGCACTCTCCTGAATCTCTGCAACCTTATGTCCTTTAGTAATTACAGGATGTGCTTTCTGCTTACGACCTAGAGAGCTCTTTTCTTCCTCGGGTTCCTCGCTCCTTTTTTCAGGAATGGAAGCCCTTAACATTGTCCGGTTTCATGGGAGTAGGCCTGTCCGACGAGGGGCCTCCTCGTCAAAAATCTTCTCCGTAGAGCGAACTTCCTTCGGAATAGCTTTCAGACGTGCTATACTCCCCTAGTACTCATCTCCCTTTGGCACCGGCAGGATCCCTATTACAGAAAGTCAAGATTAGGGAAAATTATGTAAATCGACCAGCATTAAGCCGGAGATAACAAAGATACTTCCTTCCAGCCAGCATCTCCCAAAACCCGGGGGACAGTGAACAAAGAACCACTCGGATTTAAACAATCTAAGTCCAGTCCATGACCCTTCAATAAACCAGGCACTGTGTATCGCTTCTAGGAAGTAGAGGGAAGGCGCAATCTTAGGTCTCCTCTTGATCTGAAACAGGGACCAGATTTCCTCTCCAGTGGGTTCCTCATGCAGGTACTCTCTGAATAAACGGCAGGTACTGAGAAGGAAGGCATATCCGTTCTGATGAAGCTATATAGGCACAAAACTGAAGTAACTTAGCATGTCGCGAATGAAGTCGCAAGACGGGGGAATGCACCTCGCAATGCACATATGCATGTTCCATGTGGTATATCCTTCCGGCAAAGCATGTTCCCTGTCTCCCTTTTGGGGAACTAGAACGTGGGTCCACGGTATGCTGAATCTTGCGCAAATGTGCCTCAGGCCTAGTTCGTCCACACTTTAACATCCTGAATCTGGTGGATTGTCAACAATGATGGCGCCTGCCATTACATCAGGAGCCTCGGGTACATCACTCGTCATAATATATGCGTCCTCTTTGTACCTCTCCTACAATACAGTAGCACCTCCCTGCACCGACGGATCAGTCACGCGCTCGGTCGTCTGTTGTAAATCGCGGTAAGGTGCTTTCGGCGAATCTATGGACTGGGAAGGGGTTAACTCTGAAGAGGTCTCAAGCTTGTTGTCCCCAGGGCTAGTGCTGTTAGTTGAGCCGGACTGGGATGATGAGTGTTGAGAAGCTTCAACCTCCAAGTGTTGTTGTATTTTGGATCGTGTCTCCATTGCAAGCTATACTTCAATATAGTTGCGTTAGACATCGTATGTAAAACCTGTACCCCTCGTGTTGGTGTGAACTGACGTGCAGTGTAGTGCGATGAGAATGCATTTATAGTTGAAGCAGGCTCAGAACAGGGCGACGATCACTGCTTCTTAATGACAATAACCATCGTCGTCATAGACCGATGTCTTTAAACTTGCGTTGAATCACGACCACATCAAGATCAGAACTAGGAAACAAATTATAGTCCAAAAGTTGAAGTCCTCGTCCATGATCCGGGCTATATGCTCTAAGTCCTATGTGCGAAGTACGAATCCCATCTAATCATGAATATCACAGGAACACTGTGGGAGATAGCACTTTGCGTCATCCCAGCAGCACGAGATCTCGCATCACCAAGGAGACGCGAAATTGCCTCACAAGTGATGCAAAATCGCATCACAAGTGATGTGAAATTGCATCACAAGCAATGCAAAAAACGCATCACTCAAGTGGTTCAGCATTGCATCACAAGAATGCAGAAAACTAGCATCACAAGCGATGCGGAATCGCACCACTGAAGTGATGCGACATTGCATCACAAGGATGCGAGATCTCGCATCGCAAGTGATGCGAAACCGCATCACTAAGAGTGATGCGAAATCGCATCACTCGGATGCGAATCCGCATCCATCTAGATGCGAGATCCCGCATCACAAGAGTGATGTGAAATCGCATCACTCGGGTGTGAATCCGCATCCATCTGGATGCAAGATCCTGCATTACCAGAGTGATGCAAGATCACATCACTAGGATGTGGAGCCGCATCCAGCCAAGTGCAAGATCCCGCATCACGCAATGTGAGTCACCACCTAGGAGGCCGTGTGCCTCCTACCTTTTCTCCTGCCTGTCCGTTTCTCCTCTCTCACCATTAATACTTCAGATAAAGGCAGTATGCTTGATGTGGAAAGTAGAGGCGAGAAAAGTGTTGAAGATGAGTAGGGGGATCGGCTTATATAGTGACCGAGGGAGGTTAGGCCTTGGCGAGTTTTACCTCGGCCTACATCTCCCCAAGATGTGATATACCGCATCCTAGCAGGATGTGATACACCACATTCCACTAGGATGTGAATTATCGCATCACACTAGCATGCGATGTCTTGTATCCTATGGGGATGCGATAAAATAATAATAATATATGTATATATATATATATATGTATACACATATGTATATATGTAGCACCCCGTAATTTTAAATATTAAAATTAACAAATTTAAGAACACTTAATTTTTAAGAGAAGAATTAAGGGAAATGGGTTACGCCATTGCGTTCATCTCGGAATTCTGCTTGGAATAGATCCAAGTTTTCGTAAATCGGACTTCGTATGAGGAAGTTATGGCCCTCAGAAGTTTCAGGAATTTATATAAAATAAAACAGCTCAGATTTAAAAATTCAAAATTTTAAAATCAAAACAGAGAAGCGGGCTGGGCGGGATTTTTCCCGCCCCAAGCCAGGTCGACCAGGGGGTTGACCTCCCCTATACAGGTCGACCTGGGTGTCGACCTACCCCCCTCGGACAGATCTGAAATATGACGATTTCTGATTTGTGGCTGAGTTAATAGAGCTTAGGTGGCGGTTTCTGGATGGTTCTAATTGGTCTGAATGGTCCTGATTGCTCCTATGTTAATCTAACGGCTTATGTTGATCTGAACTTCTATATAAGCACGCATAGACTCAAGCTCTAAACCTAAACTAAATTAGTCTCTTAGCCACCATGCTGCTGCTGGAATAATTCACCTTCTTCTTAAAGCTTAGGAATTGCAAGTCAGAATTCTTATACAAACGACAAGCGAATTATTCTCTTTTCTAATCCATCTTTGTGAGTACAATTTCTTTCACAAAATAATTATTACATTAATTATGATGAGTTATAATTAGGATTATGAGAACATGCTTGTTGAATCATGTGACGTTACTTAAATTTGTTATTGTCTGTTTGTGAACATATGACAGTTTTGTTAACTTATGTTAGTGGATCTATTTCATATGCCCAATCACATATGTTTAACTTGATTCATTTTATGACATTAGTTTATATGCAAGTCTGTATGCGAATTATACACAAGTTTATATGTGAATCAAGTATATATATACATGCGAGTTTATATGTAAAACGTGTTATATTAGTTTACATGTTTAAATTCATGATGTTGGTTCATATGTCTAAACACATATGCTAGATTTGATTCATTTTATGACATTAATTTACATGTCTAAATCACATGCAAGTGTAAATGTAAATATTAATTTACATGTCTAAATTATATATGCAAGTTTATATTTAAGTTTGGATGTAAATCATATGCTAGTTTATATGTAAGATTGTATGCAAATCATATGTAGGTCTTAGTTTACATGTCTAAATTGCATATGCAAGTTTAATACAAGTTTGTATGTAGATCATATGCAAGTTTATGTGAAAACCATGTTCATATATGCAAGTTCACCTTTATGTGTATAGATCTATGCAAATTATATCTTATATAATTTGATCCATGCCAGTTTGTGGTTTATGCAAATTATGTTTATTGCCTATGCAAGTTATTGATTATGCAAATTTATGAATATGTAAATTTTAATCATGCAAGTTTTGATCCATGCTAGCCTATTCTTATTTGCAAGTTAGATCTATTTTTTGTGTTATGCAAGTTGTGATGTTTCTTTTCTTTTTATGAGTTAGACTATTTGCGGGTCTAAGATATTTCATATTAAACGTGCAAACGACGTGGGGGCAATGGGAAAATATTAAATATTAATATTGTGAATTGGCATAAAAATGGCTTAAAAGCATATAATAAATTTGAGACATTAATTAGCCTAATTTATATGCGTAGAAATTATGGACATAATTTAGGTGACAATTATGGACATAGATTAATTTGGAAGTTATTGACAATTCGAAATAGGGATATTAATTCAAATTGGGGTTGAATAATAATGTGTAATAATAAATACCTAAGACACGAGGTTAGACTCGTTTGTGGTATAAGACTGCCCGGACCCGCACGGCACGTCCAGCAACCGCAAACGGCAGTCTAATGTGAGAGGTCATAGGCATAATTAAAAGATGCTTAGACACGAGGTTAAGTCTGGCTTGTGGTGGAAGTCTGCCCGAAACCACCCGGCATATCCAGCGGCCACAAGCAATCGACTTGATGTGAGAGGTCTGTTCATTAATAATTAATTAATGCTGATCAAAGACGAATATGAATGACAAACAGAAGTTTGGTTGAGTTGAGTAATTCTCCGAGTACCGATCTGATGTTGATTTTGGTCTTCGGGGTTGATACTTAGAGAGTTATTCTCTTAAACAATGTATCTGTGAACTAAGATGTAATTAATCATAAATTAAGTAAAACATGTTATACGATATATATATATATATATATATATATATATATATATATATATGATACATAAAACATGACAAGTGGATAGGGTTAAGACCAGCTTAACCAGTAATCTGATAAGTGGATAGGGTTAAGACCAGCTTAACCAATAATCTGATAAGTGGATAGGGTTAAGACAAGCTTAACCAATAATATATAAGTGGATAGGGTTAAGACCAGCTTAACTGTGACGGCCCGCCCCGCACCAGCCTGCATTTCCTCCGAAAGTGCGCTGTACACATGCCTGACTAGCACAAGACGGTCGCCAAAGAAAGAAAAGAAGGAAATGAACTAATCAAGGAACCTGTAGAATGTCTCACAGCGCATGGAATAAAATATAATAATAACATACTTGACACAAAACAGGCGAGACAGTGCATAAGCTGATAACTAGAATCAACATCAATCATCAAAGCAGCGGAAATCCAAATACAGCTTATTACAATTTTCCAAATTTACTGTCTCTAAACAAAAGAAAGCTGAAGTAGAAGATACACCAACAATGCCTAAGCAGTGATCTTCAACAACACAGGGAGAATACTATATATATTACGTGGAAGCCTCCTGCTCGTCTCCGGATCATCTACCCGTGCATCACCAGCTAACCTGTCTCTAGTCTGCTCGTGTGAGCACCCAGAGTAATAAGAGGAGACATAAAACTCTGGGTCAGACATAAAGCCTGGTATGAGCGATAAGCATCTAAACAGAATAATAACAGGTATACTAAACCATACCTGAACCTGGACCTGCAACCAAAGAGTTAGTACCACATACCGTACAATACTCCAAGGTGCCATAATAAATAGTGTAAGAATACGGGGGTGGGGTGTGCATGTCACAATGATAGCAAACAAATCATCCATAGCAACCATCCTTACATCTCTCACTCAGTGCGTAAAGCGTATGACATCTACCACTTTGGAACACTAGACAAACTGAGGTAACGACGAATCCCGACTTGTAGAAACCCTGCTGTGACCAAGCTAAACACTTGGAGTCATGACCAAACATTTCAATGACCCACTTCATTGGTCGTAGCCCTTGGTTCTACCGATGCCATAATGGCCCTGAATCCGCCTTCGTACCTCCTACCATAGTGGTCCAAAGCTATAGACGTCGATAACTCCTTGGCACGCGTCCCGCAGCAAAGCCCAACCATGAAGTGAACTCGTTGATTCCCATCTGAATCTTAAGCTCTAACTTCTCATTTGGACTTCCTTTGCATCTCGGGTTTGGTCGAATTGGAGTGGGTCTTCAGAAGAGTTGTCGCGCAGTAACAGTCCTAGAATTCGGTTCGGTTCGGTAGTCATCATCTTCGTCGGTTCGGTTCGGTAGTCATCATCTTCGTCGGTTCGGTTCGGTAGTCATCACCTTCGTCGGTTCGGTTCGGTAATCGTCTTTTCCATTCGGTTCGGGTTCTCCACTTTGCTCGGTTCGGAAGTGTAGTGCCTATTCTCTGCTTGGTTCGGTGGTTGCTCCCTTCTAAGTTCCCGTACCCGATCCTGTCCTTCTCCAATTGCCGATCCGCTCCGCCCCCTTAGCTTACCCCAATCCGATCTGCCCCGATCCGATCCGCTCCACAGCTCCGATCCGGTCCGCTCCCCAGTTCCGATCCGATCTCCCTTGTCCACTCCAACTCTAAGCAAACAGCCTTCCTTCTCGCCGATCCTCCTCCAGTGACAAGCTCCGATCCAGTTCAGATTCCCTTGGTCAGTTCACCAATCCGATCCGACCCTCTACTCCGATCCGATCCGGTTCGGAACCTGCACATTTCTACAACTTTCCAGCGAGCTTTCTACGCCATTCGACGACGTTTTCGAGCAATTTAACTATTCTAATCAATCATAAAACATACCATAGAGTCATAGCAACATGTAATAGCAACCACAAACAGCAAACAACAATTCAAATGAATCAAAATAGATCAAAAGTGGCTAAAACCTCACATTTTCCTATAATCCTTCTTAATCATGTTTTAAGCACATACTTAGTAAAACTTAATCAAATCGTCTAAATTTTCTAACAGAGGCATGAAACATTATTTAAGAATTTCTAAACATTTTTCCAGAATTTATTAGTGTATAAATTCGCTAATCTTCACTAATCACCCTTAATTAACTGTAATTAGTGTCAAAACGATGCTATCACTCACCTTTGCCACAACTAGAACCCCAAAACTGAAATATTCTCTGATTTGGCGCTGTTCCCAATCCTACACAGCAGCTCTACCTCGGTTCTCGTGCTAATACTCCTTGGTTTGATGTTTGCTATGCCTGATTTCCAATTAGAAAGTGATTTTTGGGTGTTTTAGAGAGATTTAGAGAGTGGAGGCCATGGCTAGGTCAAGAGAAATGAAAGTGGCGGCTGGAAAATGTCTAAAGAAATGTTTTCTAACCCTAACCAGCCTCCATATACCCCTAAACCCGAAATTCCCCTTGGGCCTAGCTGCTAATCACCCGGTTAAGCCCAATTAAGCTGTTTTTAACCATCTGAAACTTGTTTCAGCCATATCTCCCAAACGGTAAGTCCGTTTGGCTAATGTGACCACTCTACGGAAAGAGAAACCATCATCCGAAGCCAATGGAAGTGGTTTCTGGTCAAAATTCCTTTCCAGTCAAAAGTTATGGCCAAAACAGTGCCAACTAGGGGTAAAATGATCATTTAAAAATCGGGAAAAATCACGAACATGGGAAATGACCCCAATAGTCGTCTCCCAAAGTTACATGACCATACGACTTCGTATGTGAAAGAAATAAATATCCTACGATCCTATGATACGTAGAATGCGGGTCGTTACACTCTCCCCCCCTTAAGAAATTTCGCCCCCGAAATTCCTTAACCCAAAACATACAAAGGATCCCGCATGCCTAACAACCATATACAACAATCAACTATGCAAAACAAGCAAACAAGCCTATCCTAGCATGCGGAAAAACTAAATCGAAGTCAAAATCTTACCAGACAAAGAGTTCTGGATACTTCTTTCTTATGTCCTCCTCTGTTTCCCAAATACAATCACTCTCGTCCTCGCTCCACTGTACCTTGACTAGCTTCACCGCCTTCCTTCGAAGTTGCTTCATGTCGTACTCGACAATACAGGCCGGCTTGCGGTTCCCAACCGCCTCGGGTTCTACTTCGAAGTCCTCTAACTGATCAGGTGAAATAGTCATATCTGAGTCGTGAACGAACTTCCTTAGTTGGGAAACATGAAATACGTTATGAACTCCCGCCATCATCTCTGGTAAGTCAATCCTATATGCCAAATTCCCGACTAGTTCAAGAACAGGGAATGGGCCAACAAATCTTGGTGCCAACTTGCCCCTCGTGCCAAATCGTATTACGCTCTTCAACGGGGAAATCTTGACAAACACCAACTCACCAACGGAGAATTTTAAGTCTCTTCGCCTCTTATCAGCATAACTTTTCTGCCTATCTTGGGCTGCCTTCATTCGTTGCTGAATGATCTTGATCTTATCTGAAGTTTCCCTCACCACATCTGGTCCAAGCATAAACTTCTCGCCAGTCTCTATCCAACATGATGGTGAGTTACACGGCCTTCCGTACAAAGCTTCAAACGGAGCCATACCGATACTGGATTGGTAGCTATTATTATATGCAAACTCTACTAGATGCAAATGGTCATCCCATGATCCTCCAAAATCCAATATACATGCTCTCAAGAGATCTTCCAAAATACGGTTCACCCTCTCCGTCTGACCGTCGGTCTGAGGATGATATGCGGTACTGAGATGTAACTCTGACCCTAGAGCCTCTTGTAAGCTCTTCCAAAACCCGCTAGTAAATAACGGGTCTCGGTCGCTCACAATGCTTTTAGGTACCCCATGAAATCTCACTACCCACTTCATATACAATTCTGCTAACTTAGCTGCCGTTCTGGTCGATTTGACTGGTATAAACCTTGCACTTTTAGTCAGTCGATCTACAATTACCCAAATGCTGTCATATCCCGATCAAGTCCTTGGTAAACCATCGATGAAATCCATCGAGACTTGCTCCCATTTCCATTCGGGAATTTCTAATGGTTGCAACAACCCACTAGGCTTCTTTTGCTCGGCTTTAACTAGCTGGCAATTCATGCATTTGGATATAAACTTCCCAACGTCTCTTTTCATCCCTTCCCAGTAGTAGGCCTGCTTCATATCTCGATACATCTTATTACCACCGGGGTGTATAGTCAGTTTTGAGTGATGACATTCTCTAAGCACTTCATCCCTCAATCCATTGACATTGGGTACAACAAGCTTTCCATTCTTTCTAAGCCACCTATCTCGATCAAGCCCATACTTGTTCACCTCCTCATCGATACTCATCTCTAACTTGGAGATGATTTCCAATAGGTTAGGATCGTCCCTCTGACTAGAGCCGATCCGCTCAATCAAAGTGGGTCTGATCGTCAAACTCGCTAACATTTCTGGATCCAATTCGCACTTTGGTCTGAAATCAAACCCCGCGATAAACTCCAGTTGCTTCCATTCAAGGAACATAGCCCCTAAGCTGGCATGTCTTCTACTCAATGCATCAGCCACCGCATTGCCCTTTCCTGGTGTGTATGCGATGTCAAAATCATAGGAAGCTAAGAACTCTAACCATCTCTGCTGACGGAGGTTTAAATCCTTCTGGGAGAATAGATACTTCAACGACTTATGATCTGTAAACAGCTCAAATCTTTCTCCCAAGAGATAGTGTCTCCACATCTTTAACGCGAACACGATCGCTGCCAATTCTAAATCATGGGTAGGGTATCTTCTCTCGTGCGGTTTCAATTGCCGACTTGCGTAAGCTACAAACCTACCGCCTTGCATCAATACAGCACCCAGTCCGGTACCACAGGCATCCGTGTATACCGTCATCTCTTCATCCCCCTTAGGAATGACTAACACTGGTGCGCTTGTCAACTTGTCCTTTAGGCTTCTGAATGCATTCTCGCACCTTTCATCCCAGACAAAAGCTTGATTCTTCTTGGTCAACTGGGTCAATGGTGCTGCTATCTTGGAGAAACCTTGGATAAACTTACGATAATATCCCGCTAACCCCAAGAAACTTCTTACATCTGTTGCATTCTTGGGCGTAGGCCAATCTTGTACCGTAGCCACCTTCGCTGGGTCCACGGCAATACCATTCTCTGATACAACATGGCCCAAGAACCTCACTTCCCTCTTCCAGAAGTGACACTTAGAAAACTTTGCTTTCAATTGGTGTTTTCTCAACACCTCCATCGCTACTCTTAAATGTTCCTTGTGTTCTTCCTCTGTCCTCGAATAGACCAAAATATCATCAACGAACACAAGGACAAACTTATTCAACTGATCTCTGAATACCCTATTCATAAGATCCACAAAATATGCCGGGGCATTGGTCAGCCCGAATGGCATGACCAACCACTCATAAAACCCCGACGGCGTCCGAAATGCCGTTTTAGCTATACTCTCAGCTTCCACTCTAAGCTGATGAAAACCCGTCGCGAGATCCAACTGAGAAAATACTCTCGCGCCACTCAACTGATCGAACAAATCATCTATCCGCGGTAGAGGATACTTGTTCTTCCTCGTCACTTTACTCAACTCGCGGTAGTCTACACACAACCGAAGGGAACCATCCGCCTTGGTAGCAAACACAACTGGTGCTCCCCATTCAGAAACACTCCTTCTGATAAATCCCTTCTTCTAAAGATCACTGACTTGCACCTCGAGCTCTCGCTGCTCTCTTGGTGCCATACGACGAAGTGGCATCACTATAGGCCTGGCATCTTTTACCAAATCAATACGGAACTCAATCTCTCGGTGTGGTGGAAGTCCGGTCACTTCTTCGAAAACATCCGGATACTGGCCAACCACGGGCAAACCTGACAACTCACTATGCGGAATGTCGAGGGAGTTTAGAAAACTAGCCAATACCCCCTTACTGGGTAGACCACCAAACACTATCCTCCGCCCATCATCCGCTCTAGCTGTCACCAACAAGCCCTCACAGTCTACCACCACCCCGTATCTTTGGAGCCAATCTACTCCCAAAATAATGCCAAACCCAGTAAAGCCCAAAACAAAGCAATCACAAACAAACATGCATCCATGACTCGATAGAACCACATTACGACAAATCATGCTAAGACTAGTCGAACCACCAATCGGGTTCGTCACTACTAAAGGTCTATCGACGATCTCGGGCTCCAATCCCAACCTATCTACCAGTTCACTAGATATGAAAGAACTGGAAGCTCCGGTATCAAACAAAACTCTAACAGGAACATCATAAACAGAAAGCATACCTTGAATGACGACATTCTTTCCCTTCTCCGCCGCAGTTGGGGCATTCGACGAAGAAGGAATAGCATTAAGAGCATATGCTTTCACCATTTGCTTTTCCTTAGGGGGTTGCGGACACTTGTCCTTGTGATGTCCCAATTGGCCACAATTGAAGCACTTCCTATCCGCTGGCTTGGCCCGACAATTACTAGCATAATGGCCCTTCTTACCACAGCTGAAGCACTCCACATCTTGCTTATTCTTTTTCTTCTGGCCATCCTTAGCCTGATTCTGCTTTCTCTTATTCTGAGAACCACCTTTGCCTCCACCACTAGCTTGTGGCTTTGGCTCATCTGCGGATGCAACCTCAGTCTTCGACTTAGGGTAGAGACTTTCCGATCTTAACGCTTTCCCCACAACCGATTCAAACGTCTCATCGATGTGGTTAATAAGTTTTTCCCCCAAGTATTGATCCAAACCAGTTATGAATTTCTCATTCTTTTTCTCGGCAGTATCAATAAGAGATAACCCATATTTTGACAAAGTGTCAAATTCAGCAATATACTCCGAGACAGCTCTGCCATTCTGCTTGAGCTCTAAGAACTTCTTAAACAACATTGACTTCTGAGCAGCTGGAATGAACTTCTCACTAAAGCGAGCCTTAAACTGCTCCCAAGTAATCTGATCTTCGGGAGTAGCTGCCTTTATAGCATTCCACCAATTCATTGCCCGCCCTTGCAGCTGACGGGACGCTAGCTTTCTCTTCATCGCATCCTCGATACCCAAATCCTCGAAGATACGTTCGCAACTATCCAACCAATCTTGAACATCCGTAGCCGACTCCGTTCCGTGGAACGGCTTTCCACCAAGGCTAGTATAATCCTTATTCAGCTTGGCGAAGTCGACTCTTGGCGCCTGCACTATTGGACCACCACCATTTCCACCATTGGGAGCTGCCCTCTGCACATCTCTAAGCATCTCTCTCATGAGGTCAGTAAACATCGTCCTCATGTCAGCAGCATTCCCATTATTGGCTCCCCTACCAGCACCTCTAGTATATCGGCTCATCGTCAATCTGAAAAAGGAAATGATTAACGACTCCATAGTGGTGCTAGTGCAGTACGACTTCATCCTTATACTACTAATAGTATATATATATAGCTTTTTAAAAACCAAAGTAATCACAAATACGCTCTCTCGTATACGTATAATATCTCTCCTTGATAACTTCCCTAGGTTAACTATGCAACCTAGAGCTCTGATACCAAGTGTGACGGCCCGCCCCGCACCAGCCTGCATTTCCTCCGAAAGTGCGCTGTACACATGCCCGACTAGCACAAGACGGTCGCCAAAGAAAGAAAAGAAGGAAATGAACTAATCAAGGAACCTGTAGAATGTCTCACAGCGCATGGAATAAAATATAATAATAACATACTTGACACAAAACAGGCGAGACAGTGCATAAGCTGATAACTAGAATCAACATCAATCATCAAAGCAGCGGAAATCCAAATACAGCTTATTACAATTTTCTAAATTTACTGTCTCTAAACAAAAGAAAGCTGAAGTAGAAGATACACCAACAATGCCCAAGCAGTGATCTTCAACAACACAGGGAGAATACTATATATATTACGTGGAAGCCTCCTGCTCGTCTCCGGATCATCTACCCGTGCATCACCAGCTAACCTGTCTCTAGTCTGCTCGTGTGAGCACCCAGAGTAATAAGAGGAGACATAAAACTCTGGGTCAGACATAAAGCCTGGTATGAGCGATAAGCATCTAAACAGAATAATAATAGGTATACTAAACCATACCTGAACCTGGACCTGCAACCAAAGAGTTAGTACCACATACCGTACAATACTCCAAGGTGCCATAATAAATAGTGTAAGAATACGGGGGTGGGGTGTGCATGTCACAATGATAGCAAACAAATCATCCATAGCAACCATCCTTACATCTCTCACTCAGTGCGTAAAGCGTACGACATCTACCACTTTGGAACACTAGACAAACTGAGGTAACGACGAATCCTGACTTGTAGAAACCCTGCTGTGACCAAGCCAAACACTTGGAGTCATGACCAAACATTTCAATGACCCACTTCATTGGTCGTAGCCCTTGGTTCTACCGATGCCATAATGGCCCTGAATCCGCCTTCGTACCTCCTACCATAGTGGTCCAAAGCTATAGACGTCGATAACTCCTTGGCACGCGTCCCGCAGCAAAGCCCAACCATGAAGTGAACTCGTTGATTCCCATCTGAATCTTAAGCTCTAACTTCTCATTTGGACTTCCTTTGCATCTCGGGTTTGGTCGAATTGGAGTGGGTCTTCAGAAGAGTTGTCGCGCAGTAATAGTCCTAGAATTCGGTTCGGTTCGGTAGTCATCATCTTCGTCGGTTCGGTTCGGTAGTCATCACCTTCGTCGGTTCGGTTCGGTAGTCATCACCTTCGTCGGTTCGGTTCGGTAATCGTCTTTTCCATTCGGTTCGGGTTCTCCACTTTGCTCGGTTCGGAAGTGTAGTGCCTATTCTCTTCTTGGTTCGGTGGTTGCTCCCTTCTAAGTTCCCATACCCGATCCTGTCCTTCTCCAATTGCCGATCCGCTCCGCCCCCTTAGCTTACCCCAATCCGATCTGCCCCGATCCGATCCGCTCCACAGCTCCGATCCGGTCCGCTCCCCAGTTCCGATCCGATCTCCCTTGTCCACTCCAACTCTAAGCAAACAGCCTTCCTTCTCGCCGATCCTCCTCCAGTGACAAGCTCCGATCCAGTTCAGATTCCCTTGGTCAGTTCACCAATCCGATCCGACCCTCTACTCCGATCCGATCCGGTTCGGAACCTGCACATTTCTACAACTTTCCAGCGAGCTTTCTACGCCATTCGACGACGTTTTCGAGCAATTTAACTATTCTAATCAATCATAAAACATACCATAGAGTCATAGCAACATGTAATAGCAACCACAAACAGCAAACAACAATTCAAATGAATCAAAATAGATCAAAAGTGGCTAAAACCTCACATTTTCCTATAATCCTTCTTAATCATGTTTTAAGCACATACTTAGTAAAACTTAATCAAATCGTCTAAATTTTCTAACAGAGGCATGAAACATTATTTAATAATTTCTAAACATTTTTCCAGAATTTATTAGTGTATAAATTCGCTAATCTTCACTAATCACCCTTAATTAACTGTAATTAGTGTCAAAACGATGCTATCACTCACCTTTGCCACAACTAGAACCCCAAAACTGAAATATTCTCTGATTTGGCGCTGTTCCCAATCCTACACAGCAGCTCTACCTCGGTTCTCGTGCTAATACTCCTTGGTTTGATGTTTGCTATGCCTAATTTCCAATTAGAAAGTGATTTTTGGGTGTTTTAGAGAGATTTAGAGAGTGGAGGTCATGGCTAGGTCAAGAGAAATGAAAGTGGCGGCTGGAAAATGTCTAAAGAAATGTTTTCTAACCCTAACCAGCCTCCATATACCCCTAAACCCGAAATTCCCCTTGGGCCTAGCTGCTAATCACCCGGTTAAGCCCAATTAAGCTGTTTTTAACCATCTGAAACTTGTTTCAGTCATATCTCCCAAACGGTAAGTCCGTTTGGCTAATGTGACCACTCTACGGAAAGAGAAACCATCATCCGAAGCCAATGGAAGTGGTTTCAGGTCAAAATTCCTTTCCAGTCAAAAGTTATGGCCAAAACAGTGCCAACTAGGGGTAAAATGGTCATTTAAAAATCGGGAAAAATCACGAACATGGGAAATGACCCCAATAGTCGTCTCCCAAAGTTACATGACCATACGACTTCGTATGTGAAAGAAATAAATATCCTACGATCCTATGATACGTAGAATGCGGGTCGTTACATTAACCAATAATCTGATAAGTAGGTAAGGTTAAGACCAACTTAATCAATAATACATATATATATATATATATTAATTTGATAAGTGGGTAGGGTTAAGACCAGTTTAACCAGTAATATATTTTAATATGATATGCGGATAGGGTTAAGACAAGCTTAACCAATAACCCATGTTGATTTGATAAGTGGGTAACATGGGTGACATGTGGGATATAATTATAAACACTTAACCAAGTTGAAACATGTAAGAAGACATGAATAAGAGGGGGTTAAGTGGGAAATCCTAGTGGGGACCAAGCATAGGTGAAAAGCTTGTGTCAAGTGTGGGGAACCTTTTCAACCAGTAACCCATTTAGTATCTGCTCGATCTAGGTCGAGGACGGGACACGCTTCCTGGGTTTGATTGTAAGAGGTCAAAACGGGTTAGCGGTGGTAACGCAAGTCCAACGGGGTCATGTGCGTGCGTGGGCCCGGACTGGTAGGTAAGACGTTGTTGCATCATGTAGGTATAAGCCGTGCATCTTTAGTGGTATCGGGTTGCCACTTTGGGAAGTGGTACACCCAACTGTGGGACCAACACCGGTATCTACGAGTTAGAGAGCCGATCGAATGGGGAAGGAAGTGGGTACGACTAGCGGAGATAGGAGCAGGTGGCACCTATGAAGACAGCTAGTAGTACAACTACCATATTGTGAATAAATGTTGGGGAGGGTAGTGGGTACAACTAGTGGAGATAGGAACAGGCGGCACCTATGAAGACAACTAGTGGTACACGAAACTACCATTATGATTATTATGTTCACTAGGCGGGATCAACTTTTAGGGTGACTAGTAATGGTGCAGTATAGTAATTATCCTATAGTGATTAGGAGCGCGATTAACGCCAGCATATTCCTCTCGTTTATTTTGTCTTGCCCATTTGCTTCACAGACATTCCTTGTTTACCAGTTTATGCCTTATCCTAATTACTTTAATAATTATATTGTTAAAGTTATTGTACTCTCCAGACTTTATATCTGACCCCCTTGTTTTTGCCTCTTTTCTTCCTCCCCCCCCCCCCCCCCCCCCACACACACACAGAGGTTCTCAGGGTGGGACTAGTGCTAGTGGAGTTTGATTTGGATCTCTTTCTCTATCTTTTAGAAGTGCTTGAATTGCTGAAAGCAAAGTTCTGCTTATATCTTTTATGGCTACTTATGTTGGGGTTATGCTTTTTACTTTATGTACTCAGAAAACAATTTGTCAAGATGGATCTTAAGTGTACTTGGTTTTATTGTTGGTTTATAATGTTGTTGTAATCAAACTATTTCTCCGCTGCAATAAAAGTTGTTTTAAAATTTTCAAGTACCAACATACATATCTGTCTTATTATATTCCGTTCTATACACCAATAATACTCTATGAAAATTAATGCATTCCCTTTGTAAGTGACTTTAATGGACGTGGGGTGTTACACGTGATATCAAAGCTGAAGGTTACCGGAACAGATAAGAGATTTTGAAAAACTGTTTTTCAAAAACATTTTTATAAAGAAATACTTTCAAAAGTATGTTTTAAGGAAATTAATTTCAAGAGAAAAGTTTATTTTGAAAAAACATAACCCCCAAGAGCCATATATTTTTCCTTCGATTCTCCATTTTAAATCTCTTCCTCTTTCCTTTTTGAATTTCTTCCTCCACGTATAGACGCTTTTTCTAAGATATGTAAGAACTTCCGTACGGAGGGCGGAAAATCGCTTCATAGGACTGGGACGTTTTTCAAAGCTAGAAGGAAGTGGAGGACTTGTTGGTACCTTTAAGATAGACGATGGGAGGAAGGTTCAATTAGCTGCTTGGTTAATGAAGGATGAAGCCTCATTTTGGTAGGAGTTTACGAATGGAGAATGTACAGGAGAGACATGGATAGGACACATGATAAGAAAGTAGATCCAAAGAAAGGCGGCAAGAATAACAAGGGGCCAAGAGAAAAGGAAGGGCCACACTTGTGAAATACCTGACTACTTAAATAAAGACGTTAGAAAGAAGAAGAAGACTAGTTATTATCGTTACAACAGGACATCTTATTAGGATCAAAGAAGAAAAAGGCAAAGGTAAGGACAAAGTACAGGATCTTCTGGAGGGCAGACGCTGTAACGACCCGGTTTTCGCCCGACCCCAATCGATCGCAAGATCGATCAAAACCGTTCAAAACCCGCGTAAGTTAACTTTGGGCATACAACACATCAGAACAACAACACAGACTTTTATAACATCAATAATAAATGTTACATCAGAGTACAGAATATATCAGAGTACATCGATAAATAATACAGCGGAAGATAAATTACAATAAATTAATACATTGCAGCGGAACTAATCTCAGCGGAAGGCCATCAATATTCTGGACCCAGCTACAGGCTTCAATCCAGGATCCTGCTTAACTATATCTGCAAAAAGCTACTCGACTGCCCATGTGGAAAGAGGGCACCCGAGTTTGCAAAGTGAAACAAACTACAGGTCAGTCGTGGGACTGGTGTGAGAATTCTATACTTAACTTATCTAATAAGTAGGCTAATCACAGGACCACGCCGCTAACGCGGAACGGGTTTACTCCATTGGATTGCCAGCGCATAAATAAAGTAAATCGTCAAATAACGCAATGCTTTTTAGAAAAATGAAACCATTATAAGACCCAGGTCCCATCACACAATGCAACGCACACCAGAGGATAGGGTTTTACCTTATAATGGTCAAAAGATGCTTGATACGTAAAAACGATATTATTATTAGTGTGTATATATATATCTAAAACATTTCAAATATAATATCAATCCTAGACGTCATAGATACCATCTACTATGTCGCCATACTAGTTATACAATCAAAACCGCAAGGGCGTATTGGAAATTGGGTTTCCATTAGGAGTCAAGGCTAGGGAGGAGCTCCTGACCGATTCGAGACACTCTAGCAATGCCTCAGGATTCGGACGCTGGCGAACCCTTGGATACAGCAGGGCCGGTCCACAAATACTTTAGTGGATTAGTTATGCCTGAACACACGCTCCCCGATCCTATTGGATCTACAAATCAGCTGAGGGCGACCGATAAGAATAAACCGAGGCGTCGCAAAATTCCAACAACCACATAAGCAAATGTCAGCCAGTTTAAGCACTGACACCACTTCTAGCTAGAAAGAAACGTGTGCACTCCCTGCGTTCCCTTCTCCCGTTTTAGACTCAACCGGTGTGTGAGGCTCGCGAAGTCGCGATATACACAAAGCTATGCCTAAAGAGACTGTGCTTTGATCATCAACCACAAGGCCTTCTTTTCAACAAAGCCTTGATCATTTGCATCTTAGCATGTCACATTGTCAGACCCTACCATATTATTGATCATCTACCAATATATATATATAACCTCTAAGCTCATACGTCTTAGAGAAGGGTGATAAGTAAAGAATAAATTCTTTACCACCAAACAGAAATATATAATCAGTAGCATTCAACAAATACAGTAGAAAGGAATACAATGTCAGACACACAATCCATTTACAAGTCCGCTCTGGGTCTGAGCGAAACAACGTGTCTGTCGATCTCCAAATGCGTTTGGACGATCATTACTAAATACCTTGCGTTGGAAGGCCAATCCCAATTCAAGATACCAGTCATCATCATCCCAACGATGTGAAAACTTTCGGTCTTCAACCACCGCCTTCATCTTCGACTCTTGATCGTCGTGATGATTATTCAGAATGGGTTAAACCCGGTCTTTCTGAATAACTCGCGTATATTGAGATTAAAAAGTAAATATTGGAAAATCACACATTACGCCACATTCCAACTCCGGGTATTCTTTTAATAAGATATTCGTGTTAAAAGATTCTCATTAATTTTATCAAAGATAAACTCTGAAAATAAAATCTTAAATCTTTCTTAAAAGATTTATTAAAACTCCAATTTTGATTTGATGTCAAAAATCATTATTACAAGATCATTTATTTTAAGGAATAAATCTTGTCTTAAACAGGTTAAAGAACTAGTGTCCTTTAAAACACAGTTCACAATAAACCCACAAATCAATTTCCAAAATATGGAATTCCACAAAAATCAAATCAATACATAATCGATATAAATTTTTGTATCGGACTAATAATATAAATGGAATAACGGTAAAGCCTCTTAAATTCCATATATAATATCGGTCTTCTTTTACAGAAGCCCATTTCGATTATTACCAATCGAATTTCCACTTAATTCCAATTTAATATATTAAATTGGGAAAACTTGATTTTTAGAAAATGTCTTTTTAAATCTATAAAATAGATTTATAAATTCCAAATAATAATTTCAATGTAAATTGGATTAAAGGACAAATGTCGTTTAAAACACCGTCCACGATAAATCCACTTCACACCTCAATTTATTTTATGTCACAAAATATAATTGCAAATCCTAATAATCTTTTAGAAACATATTTTAAAATAATCATTAAAAATATTCTTTATATAAAAGATTCTAAATGGGAAGTATTCTTTATATAACAAATTTTTATCTTTACAAATATTCTATGTTTTAACATATACTTGATTAAAAAAATATTTTTCTATTTTATGAAAATATATACTTTATATAAAAAGGATTTCTAATGTAAAAATATTCTCCTTTAAAAGAACACCTGAATCGAAATGCGATTCAATCATTTACCATATAATTTGGATTATATGGATTTCACACACATCATATATATGATAATAACAGTATGATCATCAAGTCATCCATCTACATCCAAAGTGTAATTTCCACTGTGTAAGCGTTAAAATTAAATAATAACGCTCATCGCAGCCTGTCGATCTAACGATCAACATACAACAGAATATTGGGATTAGTGTATGTAAATTTTCATCCCAACACTCGTGTGGGGTTTCAACCAACAAACAAATAATAAACTAATTTGTCCACTTGGGCGATGTGTGAAAATAATCGTCCCAATCACATAAACAAGTAGGGTAACTTGTGAATGGAAGTGTAATACACAATACATATAATGATGACAAGAAAATATCTCTATTGCAATGAATGAATAAGCATAATAACTTCGTCTCTATTGACAATTTCTACTTTGCTAGTTTAAGCTCAAGCAAAAATGGTTATATTGTTCTGACAATTCTAATGCGACAAAAATGATAATTTTTGTTTTAACTAACCCATCTTGAAAAATATATAACTTGCCAAACCTAACATATATATATATATATAACTTGCTTCAACTAATTCATTTTGACAAAAATGAATATTTTTGACAAAATGTCTATTTGGTTTAACTAATATAAATTGACTAAAATGAATAATTGTTTTCAACAAATGTAAATTGATAAAAGTGAATATTTTGTTATTAACTAGTATAAGTTGACAAAAGTGTTTATTTCATTTTATCTAATCAATTTGACAAAAGTGCATATTTTATTTCCACGGGTATAAATTGATAAAAGTGATTATTTTATTTCAACTAGTATAAATTGACAAAAGTAATTATTTTATTTTAACTAATCAAGTTTGACAAAAATGTTCATTTCATTTTAACTAAATCAAGTTTGACAAAGATGTTTATTTCATTTTTATGTTTGCAAATAAAAATGTAACTTTTATTTTAGATGTTATATTGCATTGTGGAATGCAAATAAAAGAACAAACTTGATTTTCAAAGTATATTTACATTTGTGATTGTAAAAAAAAAGCAAATTTTATTTTCAAGATATATATGCATTCGTGAATGTAAATAAAGAAAGAATTTTATTCTCAATGTATATTTGCATTGAAGAATGCAAATAAAAGAACAAATTTTATTTTCTGAATATATTTGCATTTGTGAATGCAAATAAAAGGGCAAACTCTATTTCAAAATATATTTGCATTAGGGAATGCAGATAAAAGAACAATTTATACTTTAATGTATATTTGCATTAGAGAATGCAAATAAAAGAATAAACTTTGGTTTCAACATATATTTGTATTGGTGAATGCAAATAAAGGGTAAATTTTATTTTCAATGTATGTTTGCATTAGTTAATGCAAATAAAAGATTGAACTCAAAATTTCAGTTCTAGGATAACATAAAAAAGGGTATTTCATTGTTTTACACTTTTCTATGTGTTCTAATAACAAATAAAAGAATCCTTTTATTTGTTTATACTTTTCTATACATTCTGATAACATATAAAAGAATATTTTATGTGTAAATATTTTTCTATGTATTCTAATGTCAAATAAAAGTGAATTTTATTTGTATAATAAATCCTAATTTTTAAATGACAAATAAAAAAGTAGATTTTATTCGTCTAATAAATTCTTGAGTTTCAAATGACAAATAAAAAGTGAATTTTATTTGTGCAACAAGTTCTAAGTTCATATTTGCGTTGTAGCATGCATATAAAAAGATGGACTTTATTTCTATGTCATATTTGTATGGAAAAATACAAATAAAAAGATGAACTTAATTTCTATGTTATATTTGTATTGACAAAATACAAATAAAAAGATGAACTTTATTTCTATGTATATTTGTATTGAAAAAAAAATACATATAAAAAGGTAATTCATTTTCTAAGTTATATTTGTGTTGAAAGACACAAATAAAAAGATACTTCATTTGCTAAGTTACACTTGTGTTGAAAAACACAAATAAAAAGATACTTCATTTGCTAAGTTACACTTGTGTTGAAAAACACAAATAAAAAGATGCTTCATTTGCTAAGTGTATATTTGTGTTAAGAACACAAATAAAAAGAAACAATTCAATTTCAATGTTAATATTTGTGTTGAAGGACAAAAATTAAAAAGACATTTATTATTCTATGTGTATTTCTGTTAAGAACACAAATATAAAGACATTTATTTTTCTTATGTTTATGCTTGTGTTAAAAATACAAATGAAAAGATGATTCACGTTCTATGTTTATGTTAAGAACACAAATATAAAGATAATTCATTTGTGATCTTATTTTCTATGCAATATTTGCATTGTAAAATGCAAATAAATAGATAATTCATATTCTAAGTTTTATTTGTGTTGGTAAACACAAATAAAAAGATAATTCTTTTGCTAAGTTATATTAGTTGAAAAACACAAATAAAAATAATAATTCATTTCTATGTATATATTTATGTTGAAAACACAAATAAAAGAATGGTTCTTTTCCTATGTTATTATTTGTGACGAAAAACACAAATAAAAGAATGGCTTCTTTTTCTCAAATAAAATGTAAACGCTTATGTGTTTTTCTGAAATATTACTTTTAATCTCCAAATACAATGTAAATAAAGTTTTGTTTTAAAAGATATGTTTTTAATATCAATAATAAAATTTAATATTTCATAATTATTCTAATTCTATAATATCTTATGTTTAAGGTGACAGTAAAAAGAAAATTTTTACTGTAATTCACAAATTTGTTCTTAATGTAAACAAATAAAAGTAAGATTTTATTTGTTAACCAATTTCTGTCGAAATGAAAATATGTTCTATTCGTTGTTCATATTCTATTGTAAACAAACAAATAAAAATAATATTCTATTTGTCGTTCAAATCTTATTGCAAAGTAAACAAATAAAAGCAAGGTTTTATTTGTTGTTCATTTTCTGTTGCAAAGTAAACCAATAAACAAAAGTAAAGTTTTTTTTATATTTGTCGATCAACTTCTAGCGTTCATCTCAGAATAATAAAAATATTTTTTTTAAAATAAACTAGAATAAACAGATCTAAATAAAATATAATCTAAATCTAAATCTAGATTTATTTTCTAATCGCAAATAAAATCCAACCATATATTAAATTCAACACGGATCTAGCATATCATGAACAACAAAACAAACCACCAACAACAATCAACCATTCATCAATCACAGAACATTTCAAATCTGAGTTACATCACAATACAAATATTTTTAACGCAAGAAAAAAAATTAATTAATTAAAAAATAAAATTCAGATTTCTCACATTGATATGGCTGAAAATTCGACTGTCTCGGAATCAGCTCTGGTCTCTGCCATCGCGAAGCTCTCGGAAATACAAGTCCAACGCAACTTACGGTTTGTCAAACGGACCTCGTATGAGAGAGATACGAATTTTTAAAGTTTTCATAAATTAAATATTAAAGAATTAAAATAATATTAAATAATTAACCTTCTTCTTCTTTGAAGCCGTCAGGAATGATAAACCCAAAGCCGCCATCCTCAACTCCAAATCGCACCGACCATAGAGCCACCGTCCGTCGATCCAACACCATCACTCCGAAGCCCGAACCACGAGCCACCACCGCCCAGAAGGCCACCACGCTCGGCCCCCTCCTCGCCTCGAAATCCGAACCCGAACACGCCCACTTCCTCGCCAGAATTCGTGAAATCCGTGCACCAAAACCCGATCTTAACTGTATAGATTCGAAGCTCTCTGAATTCTCTTCGATTTGGTATATAATTTGTAGATTTTCGTTGAACGGATTGAGAGAAATTGATGTTTGAATTTGGGATGTTTTTTGCCATTGTTTGAGATAGGCGGCGGCTGCAATTTTTAGGGTTAGGGTTTTCATTTTCGGATTTTTTTTATTATTAAAAAATGTGTTATAAAGGTGAAAATGCAGGCTGTCTCCGAATTGGGCTTGCTCACTGTCGATCTTAACGTTTTGAGGCCTTCTGAACGCAATAGGATAGGTCTCGGGGTCCAATTCCGAAATCTATAGAAATTTTTATTTAAAATTCCATTAAAATTAATTAATTAAATATTGACCGTACATTTAAATATGTCGGGGCCACATATGACCTCAGAAAATTCCAAAAAAAAAATATTTTTAGCTTTCTTATGATGATACGGTTCTAATAAGACTAATTTCGTCGAATTCTGAGACTGTTTGAAAATTGGCTATTTTTAAGGCGTTTAAATTTAACTAAAATAGTCAAAACACATTTTCTTTTGCCACGCTCACATATTAATTCGAAAAATTCTGAAAATTGAATCCTAGATATAATTTGACATTCCGGTTTCAACAAAAGTGGTTTCGTAAAAAACGGAGGTCGGTTGAAAAATGACTATTTTTAAGGCCAATATATTTAATATTAAAAATACATTTTTAAACAAATAATTCCCGAAACTCAAAATATATAAGTGTTTACTGTTTTTCAATGCAGAAACATCATTCCAGACTCAATGGAAGTGGTTTCGAGTCCAAATTCCTTCGTATGTGAAAAGTAGCCCTTCGGTCCATATATAATATATATAAATTCTACAACGACCTTTCTAAATATTGAATTGGCCATAACTTTTGATTTTTAAAACGAAATTTCAATTTTTCAGATTCGTTAGAAAGATATGGTTAAACAGATTTAAATATTTCTTGTTTCACTCAATTCTGATTTATTTTGAATCTTGTACATTCAGTTTAAGTTCAAAATTAAAATTTCAAACTATCGCGCTATTTCTAACTCCATTATATTTAAAATTAAATTTATTCATTCTAACTTCGATTAAAATAAATTCTAGCCATTATTATTTATACTAAATCACTTTATATTTTCAAAATTCATTAAAAAAAAAAAAATTGGTTCAGAATTTGCGGGTTGTTACAGACGCGTTCCCTCACGGCTGACATAACTGATAGAGGTAGAAATATCTTGGTTGGAAGTTTGGTTTTTCTTTTTGATCATCCTGTTCGAACCTTGTTTGAATTCTGGTGCTTCACACTTGTTTGTATCTGCTTCGCTAGTTGGAACACTGCACCTAAATACTAGTCTAGTTACGGATCCTATAGTAGTCTCAAATTCTATTGGTGGTTCGGCTCATCCTTCGATGATTTGTTGGGATTTGAGAGTGTCTATCTTGGGCGTTGGGTTTGAATGCAATGCCTTCGTTCTTGGCTTCATGGGCTACGGCTTGATTCTAGGCATGGATTGGCTAGCCAGATACGGTGTCATCCTAGACTGTGAAAGAAGGGTAGTTAGATTGTTGACTCATTGTGGAAAGACCCTTGATATTTCTTGTGACCCTAGAGGTCCGGTGATGCTTAGCTACCTAGAATCTCTTGACGCATCCAATGATGACTTGGAATCTGTTCGTGTGGTCCGTGAATATGGTGACGCCTTCGATGAAGTTCGGGGTTTACCCCGAGGCGCGAGATAGACTTTCGTATATACCTGGTAGATAATGCAAAGCCAGTTGCATTACCAGTACGCCACATGGCTCCGAGGGAGAGAAGAGAACCCAGTAAGCAAGTGAAAGAGTTGCTTGATAAGGGGTTCATAAGAAGAAGTATTTCGGAATGGGGTGCTCCAGTTGTTTTGCTACGAAGGCTGATGGTTCACTTAGATTGTGTGTGGACTATAGAGAGCTGAATAAGCTCACATAGAAGAACAGACACCCATTGCCGAGGATAGATGACTTATTCGATCAGTTGGTTGGTGCTTCGGTTTTCTCGCAGCTGGATTTAGCTATAGGATTTCATTAGCTAAGAGTGGCTGAAGACAGCATAAATGAGACCGCATTTAGAACTCCTGACGGTTTCTTCGAGTGACTCGTCATTCCTTTTGGTTTGACGAATGCACCCGCATACTTCGTTGACTTAATGAGTAGGGTGTTTAGGGAGTTTCTAAACAAGTTTGTGGTAGTCTTTGTGGACAATATCTTGATTTTCTTTAGAAGCGAGGAAGAGCATGCCCTACATCTTAGGGAAGTCTTAGAGACCCTACGAGCGCATCAACTCAAAGCTAAGTCCTCCAAATGCCATTTTTGGAGAAAAGAAGTGAGGTTCTTAGGACACGTGGTCTCTAAGGAAGGGATAGCTGTGGATCCCGCAAAGGTGGTGACAATCCAAGATTGGAAGATTCCTAAGAACGCAATAGAAGTAAGAAGCTTTTTAGAGCTGGCGGGCTATTATAGGAAGTACATTAAGGACTTCGCGAAGATATCAACCCCACTTACTCGGTTAACGAGGAAGAACTTGACTTTTGCTTGGGATGTTGACTGTGACGATACTTTCCAGCATTTGAAGAGGGCTTTGACGACAACTCCAGTTTTAGTTTTTCCATATGGAAGTAAGCCACTCACAGTGCATACCAGTGCTTGCGGGACAAGGCTTGGAGCAGTTTTCGATGCAAGAGGAAAAGGTGATATGCAAAAGGCGGCAAATACGAGTATCACTTATCATCCACCGACGGATGGACGGACAGAAAGGGGTGAATAGAATCCTTGAGATCTTTTGAGGTTATGTATCCTAGATTTTGGAGGGACATTAGAAGAGGCAACGAGCTTAATGGTGTTCATGACGTGTTTCACGTTTCGCATTTGCGTAAGTATTTACATGATACGGTGGAAGTGGTGGAGCCGAGCACGCTCAAAGAAGTGGAAGTAGAGCGAAATGCCACGGTTAGACGAGCTCCTACATGCATTCTCGGATCGGAAGTCAAAAGGCTACGCAACAAAGAGGTCAAGTTGGTCTAAGTGCAATGGGGAGATGATCAAGGAGACGCGACTTGGGAAACGGAAGATAAGATGCGTACGCTGTACCCTTTCCTTTTTCAGGGTATGTTTTTAACTTCTCCTTTTTCTACCACTTTGTTGGTACTTGCCCTATCATTTAGTATGTCTTTGCGATGATACCTTCAATCTTTAGTTAGGAAAAACCCTATGGTTGTAAACATGGGATTGAGACATGTTATGGTTGGTGGATGCAAATGGATGCAAGTGGTTGCTAGTGGTTGCTCGTGGATGCATGTACACACACATTAGGCACTAGATCGGCTCAATCACTTTCATATTTCATATAAATATGTGTGCATATCTAAATTAATGGATGTATAACGGTTGTGTTATCATATGGATGCTGCATTTCGATGAATGGTTGTGCACACATGTAGAAATAATATCTATCGTTAAGATTCTTTTGCATACATAATGAACGCATGGCACTATCATGATTTGCATTAAGGAGGTCAACTGAATCAGTAGAACGCCTGATTTTGCATTAGATAAGGAACATGTACACACACTTTTTGCATATGTTCATACGGCATTAGAATTCTTGTAAGGACAATGGATGCCTGTGTTTGATGGTTGAGTAGATGGATGATTGGATGTTAGGATATACATTCTCCTTAACTTGGAGATTTCGGGGGCGAAATCCTTTAAGGAGGGGAGAATGTAACACCCCGTAATTTTAAATATAAAAATTAACAAATTTAAGAACACTTAATTTTTAAGAGAAGAATTAAGGGAAATGGGTTATGCCATTGCGTTTGTCTTGGAATTCTGCTTGGAATAAAGTCCAAGTTTTCGTAAATCGGACTTCGTATGAGGAAGTTATGGCCCTCAGAAGTTTCAAGAATTTATATAAAATAAAACAGCACATATTTAAAAATTCAAAATTTTAAAATCAAAACACAGAAGCGGGCTGGGCGGGATTTTTCCCGCCTCAGACCAGGTCGACCAGGGGGTCGACCTCCCCTATACAGGTCGACCTGGGGGTCGACCTACCCCCTCGGACAGATCTGAAATGTGACGATTTCTGATTTGTGGCTAAGTCACTAGGGCTTAGGTGGCGGTTTCTGGATGATTCTAATTGGTCTGAATGGTCCTGATTGATCCAATGTTAATCTAAGGGCTTATGTTGATCTAAACTTCCATATAAGCACACATAGACTCAAGCTCTAAACCTGAACTAAATTATTCTCTTAGCCACCATGCTGCTGCTGGAATAATTCACCTTCTTATTAAAGCTTAGGAATTACAAGTCAGAATTCTTATACAAACGACGAACGAATTATTCTCTTTTCTAATCCATCTTTGTGAGTACAATTTCTTTCACAAAAATAATTAATAAATTAATTATGATGAGTTATAATTGGGATTATGAGAACATGCCTGTTGAATCATGTGACGTTACTTAAATTTGTTATCGTCTGTTTGTGAACATATGACAGTTTTGTTAACTTATGTTAGTAGATCTATTTCATATGCCCAATCACATATGTTTAACTGGATTCATTTTATGACATCAGTTTATATGCAAGTCTGTATGCGAATTATACACAAGTTTATATGTGAATCAAGTATATATACATGCGAGTTTATATGTAAAATGTGTGATATTAGTTTACATGTTTATATTCATGATGTTGGTTCATATGTCTAAACACATATTCTAGATTTGATTCATTTTGTGACATTAATTTACATGTCTAAATCATATGCAAGTGTAAATGTAAATCTTAATTTACATGTCTAAATTATATATGCAAGTTTATATATAAGTTTGGATGTAAATCATATGCTAATTTATATATAAGATTGTATGCGAATCATATGTAGGTCTTAGTTTACATGTCTAAATTGCATATGCAAGTTTAATACAAGTTTGTATGTAGATCATATGCAAGTTTATGCGAAAACCATGTTCATATATGCAAGTTCACCTTTATGTGTATAGATCTATGCAAATTATATCTTATATAATTTGATCCATGCCAGTTTGTAGTTTATGCAAATTATGCTTATTGCCTATGCAAGTTATTGATTATACAAATTTATGATTATGTAAATTATAATCATGCAAGTTTTGATCCATGCTAGCCTATTCTTATTTGCAAGTTAGATCTAATTTATGTGTTATGCAAGTTGTGATGTTTCTTTTCTTTTTATGAGTTAGACTATTTGCGGGTCTAAAATATTTCATATTAAACGTGCAAACGACGTGGGGGCAATGGGAAAATATTAAATATTAATATTGTGAATTGGCATAAAAATGGCTTAAAAGCATATAATAAATTTGAGACATTAATTAGCCTAATTTATATGCATAGAAATTATGGACATAATTTAGGTGACAATTATGGACATAGATTAATTTGGAAGTTATTGACAATTTGAAATAGGGATATTAATTCAAACTGGGGTTGAATAATAATGAGTAATAATAAATGCCTAAGACACGAGGTTAGACTCGTTTGTGGTACAAGACTTCCCGGACCCGCCCGACACATCCAGCAACTGCAAACGGCAGTCTAATGTGAGAGGTCATAGGCATAACTAAAAGATGCTTAGACACGAGGTTAAGTCTGGCTTGTGGTGGAAGTCTGCCCGGAACCGCCCGGCATATCCAGCGGCCACAAGCAATCAAATTGATGTGAGAGGTATGTGCATTAATAATTAATTAATGCTAATCAAAGACGAATATGAATGACAAACAGAAGTTTGGTTGAGTTGAGTAATTCTCCGAGTACCGATCTGATGTTGATTTCGGTCTTCGGGATTTATACTTAGAGAGTTATTCTCTTAACCAATGTATATGTGAACTAAGATGTACTTAATCATAAATTAAGTAAAACATGTTATACGTTATATATATATATGATACATAAAACATGATAAGTGGATAGGGTTAAGACCAGCTTAACAAATAATATGGTAAGTGGGTAGGGTTAAGACAAGCTTAACCAATAATCTGATAAGTGGATAGGGTTAAGACCAGCTTATCCAATAATCTGATAAGTAGGTAAGGTTAAGACTAGCCTAACCAATAATATATATTAATTTGATAAGTGGGTAGGGTTAAGACCAGCTTAACCAGTAATATATATTAATCTGATAAGCGGATAGGGTTAAGACAAGCTTAACCAATAACACATGTTGATTTGATAAGTGGGTAACATGGGTGACATGTGGGATATAATTATAAATACTTAACCACGTTGAAACATGTAAGAAGACATGAATGAGAGAGGGTTAAGTGGGAAATCCTAGTGGGGACCAAGCATAGGTGAAAAGCTTGTGTCAAGTGTGGGGACCATTTCAACCAGTAACCCATTTAGTATCTAAGTGAGCTCGATCTATGTCGAGGACGGGACACGCTTACTTGGTTTGATTGTAAGACGTCAAAACGGGTTAGCGGTGGCAACGCAAGTCCAACGGGGTTATGTGCGTGCATGGGCCCGGGCTGGTAGGTAAGACATTGTTGCATCGTGTAGGTATAAGCCGTGCATCTTTAGTGGTATCGGGTTGCCACTTTGGGAAGTGATACACCCCACTTTGGGACCAGCACGGGTATCTACGAGTTAGGGAGCCGATCGAATGGGGAAGATAGTGGATACGACTAGCTGAGATAGGAGCAGGCGGCATCTATGAAGACAGCTAGGAGTACAACTACCATATTATGAATAAATGTTGGGTAGGGTAGTGGGTACAACTAGTGGAGATAGGAGCAGGAAGCACATATGAAGACAACTAGGGGTACACGAAACTACCATTATGATTATTATGTTCAGTAGGCGGGATCAACTTTTAGGGTGACTAGTAATGGTGCAGTATAGTAATTAACCTATAGTGATTAGGAGCCCAATTAACGCCAGCATATTCCTCTCGTTTGTTTTGTCTTGCCCATTTGCTTCACAGTCATTCCTTGTTTTACCAGTTTATGCCTTATCCTAATTACTTTAATAATTATATTGTTAAAGTTATTGTACTCGCCAGACTTTATGTATGACCACCTTGTTTTCGCCTCTTTTCTTCCTCCCCCCCCCCCCACACACACAGGTTCTCAGGGTGGGACTAGTGCTAGTGGAGTTTGATTTGGATCTCTTTCTCCCTCTTTTGGAAGTGCTTGGATTGCTGAAAGTAAAGTTCAGCTTATCTCTTTTATGGTTACTTATGTTGGGGTTATGCTTTTTTACTTTATCTACTCAGAAAACAATTTGTCAAGATGGATCTTAAGTGTACTTGGTTTTATTGTTGGTTTATGATGTTGTTGTAATCAAACTATTTCTCCACTGCAATAAAAGCTGTTTTAAAATTTTCAAGTACCAATATATGTATCTGTCTTTTTATATTCCGTTCTATACACCAATAATACTCCATGAAAGTTAATGCATTCTCTTTGTGAGTGACATTAATGGACGTGGGGTGTTACAATATATATATATATGGGTATATATGTATATTTATGTACTTACATATATGTGCATACATAAGATGAAGAATGTGTATATACATACATCTGTCTGTACATGTAATTTTTTTCTTTCGATGCTTGTATATGTGAACGCATACGCATGAAACGTATATGCCTATCTATACATATATGCCTCTGCAGCGTTTTCTCTCCAAATGTTTATTTCCAACTGTGATCGCGTTGCATAAGACTATACAAAAATATGTTAGCGTGAGCGCGAATACATGTCAACAACCACTCGCTTCGCTAAGACGTAAATGAGAGTCAACGACTAACGTTTGAATTTCATGAATAAGACAAGAATCGAATGTTCAGACAAACTTCTGGCGGAATTGCTGCAACCAGATACTCAACAAATGGAAAGTTTCACTCTTTCCCCTTAACTTTTTTCTTAACAAAAAGCACATCCCGCCAAGGCAAGATGTACTTTGGGGGGCTAATATTAACCGGTATTTTTCGTTCGGTTCCCAAAAGTACACAAGACTCACTCGACTCAACACGTCGCATGGTACTAAAGATAGGAGTGCTGCCACAATGTTGACTCATCAAGCAGAAGAGAGATCGAGTGAGTAAAAGCCTCACACCCTCTCCAAACAAACATAAATCGTCTCGCATCAACCCGCGACAGCTGGCACAGCAACTGATCACCTCACATCGCATAAACCAGGGGACCGTATCCATCGTCTCACCGCATCGCACCCCAACAAGATACGATCGTGCCATATCCCTCAGGATGCGGTGCCATCACATCCAACGAGGTGCGATGGCATCTGTAGTAACCTGAAAATCCGGTCCAATTTGAGCTGACTAAATAACACAAGTCCAACCCCAAATTTGCACTAGAAATTCAAGAAACTAATAGAAAGAAGATAGAGGGTGAGGATAGATAAGATAGAAACTTAGAATAGAAGAAGAAGAAGACAACAACAACAACACCAGAGTAACATGAATCTCACAGCGGAACGAATAAAATATAACATAACTTTTGAAATACAAAGTTATAACCGTTTATACATACCATTTTCAGAGTACAACATATAACATCACAGCGAAATAAATAATAGCTATCGACTGCTGAAGCCTCCTGCTCCAAGCTCTTCAAGTGCATCTGTAAATCCCGACTACTTGACTGCCCGTACAAATTTAGGCACCCAAGAGTTTAGGGTAAACAAAACAATAAACTCCAGGTCAGTCATGTGACTGGTGTGAGTAAACTCAAATCATTTAAACAGGTATATGATATCTCATAAGACCATGCCGTGAATACGGAACGGGTTTTTCCCTTATGAGAATCCAAAACATCTTTGAAAAGCAATATCATTCTGATATTATGATAATGTCTAAATACAAATAGATATCAGTCTAGTAGAAACGCTTGCATCTCACGTTCTACATATATAGTATACAATCAAAACCGCAGGTGCGTATTGGATGATTGGGTTTTCCAACTATGACAAGGTAGAGAACCACCTTCCGATCAGTGTACTCTAGGAACGATACACTGGAGTTCAACAAGAACATCTTGCAACTCAGCCACACATGACCGACCACTCATTTCACTTGAGTGTATCGAATGTACATCACCAACGGTTGGGATCAGCAACCGTTTCCCGTATATATAGGGGACAGCATTGATAGATTAAAGAAGCAAATGAATATTCTCTAGATAGGTGATTATACACCCTACTTCGGTGCGACCGACTTAGCCATGCTGTCTGCCCGATTTCTGTCATTTACCGGATGTGAGGCTAGAAGCTACGCTTACTTTCCATTCATTGATAACACGATCACTTGAATGCCACATTATCAGATCCGTTAATCATTAGTTGGATCTGCACAAATAGATTCTGGATATTATGCGAAGGGAATAAATCCGTTGGCCACCATATATATTTGTACAGTCCAACTCTTTCGATCATTGGAACTATTCTGTCAGACATTCGTCCATATACGTTCGTTCTGGGACTGAACGAAACCGAAGGCACTATTCTGTAAACAGGACAGCCCTTGCACTTTACTCCGTCTTCAATTTCTTCATCGTATTTGATCACAATGCTTATGTCGATACGGAGTGGTTCTTCGGATAATAATCCAACCGGTCTCTCCATATTAACAACGTAAAATGGTCAAAACTTCGATAGTCTGTGATTTAACTATCAAATGAAAACATGTCGGTGTACAAACAACGATCTTAATTCCAAATGGAATTATCAATCCAATCATCAATCATATATATATATATATATATATATATATATATATATATATTCATATTTCCTTATTTTCTAAAACTAGAAAATATACATTTTCCACATTGGAAAACATTTCCAATCCTCATTTACGCATCACTATCATTCCACAACTATTAGTCCTTAACTGTAAACTAGTAAGAGAACAATTCTCTAAGTATAAACCCCGAAGGCCGAAACCAACATCAGATCAACACTCAGAAAAATATTCAACTTACCAATCTCTAGTTAGTTTCTAATATTGTTTAACTCTATTTGATTTACTCTTATTCGAATACTATAAGTCGATTAACTCTATTGATTTAACTCTATCGAATAACTAAATTCGATAAACTCCTTTTGATTAACTCTATCGAATAACTAAATTCGATAAACTCCTTTTTTATTAACTTGTATTCGGTTACTAAATTCGATTAGCTAATATTAGACTATTCTTATTCGATTAACTAATATTAGACTAACTCAAATCAGGTTATTTCTAATTGAATGACTAATATTCAATTACTTTATTTCGATTATCTCTTTTATATCTCATCAATTTCCTTTTTATAACGTTTATTTACCGTTACAAATATTTCCTATTTACAACTTCTATTTACCGTTACAAATATTACCTATTTACAACTTCTATTTACCGTTACAAATATTTCCTATTTACAACTTCTATTTACCGTTACAAATATTTCCTATTTACAACTTCTATTTACCGTTACAAATATTCCTTATTTACAACTTCTATTTATCTTTTAAATAAATATTTCTTATTTATATTTATTTTCTAAATAAATATTCTCCTTTTCAATTCTATTTATTTTCTAAATAAATATCCCTTTTATAAAACTCTATTTGTTTTATAAATAATTTCCAATATTTCAATATATATTGAAATATTCCTTTTTCCTATTCTAATTGTTTTATCAACATTTTTTTCCCTTTTTATAAAACTCTATTCGTTTTATAAATACTTTCCTTTTATAAAACCGTGTTCGTTTTATAAATAATTTCCTTATATAAAATCCTGTGATTTTATAAAATTTCTTTATTTCAATATACATTGAAATATTCCATTTCACAACTCGGGGTTTCTTATGATATTTAAAATATCGAACAACGATGATCAATATCGTTCTAACATCCATAATCAATAACAGATTATAAATCACAACATATATCACAATATATAAAAACAGTAAAATAATTGTTGAGGAATCCAGTCGGATTCCTCCAACCTGTCTCCCTGCATCCACAGATGTTACACAGTATAATATATATCATATTTCATTTTGAAATGAAATATCCTGCTGTACAGAACCATATTTGATTAACAGTACATAGATTAACTATAACTACATTTTCAATCAAATCTATTTAACAGTCCAGTTTAACAATCAATATACAGCAGTCAATAAATAAAGTACAATTTATATTGAAATATAAATTGAGGAGAGTTAGTGAGTTTTACTCACATTGTCCGTAATCGTTAAATACGATATACGGTCGATGGTTCTGATCCGGCAATTTATTTTGATATAAATTGTTATGAGCACACATTTTTTTTCTGAACCAATTCCATTTGATAGCCGTCGTCGATACGATCCTGTCGGTACCCAGTTTGTGAATTTCAAAATGTTCTTCTGACCTCAACATCGCCATCACGGAAACTGGGGCTTGCATGTATTTAGAAAATGCACATACGACATGTATTTTTACTCATCCAACGTCCCTTACATTGTCGAGTTTTGCCACTTCCACCCGGTCATCACTATTCATCGCTGAACCACCTCACTACAGCCATATATTGCTCGCTCAACCCAAATTCACACACCAACCATACTCATCATACCACACTGTACTCTCCATACTGCCAACCGCCATCTTCATCACACTCTTCATCTCCACCCCAAAATGACAGCATAACCATATGCCATTTCACGTCCACCTCAAATTATGTAAACATTACCAACACTTCCCAGTCCACACGTAAACCCACTCTTACCATTTACCACTCTTCAATCCTCTAACACTAATTCAATTTCCCTCCTCACGCAAGACACTGTTATCACCAACAAAAATCCACACTCGCAGGCAATACACAGTTCGAAACTCCTCCACGTAGACTTGCGTTCACTCATTCCAGACCACTCAGGTCTCTCTTCTCTCAACGCTGACAGCTCCAGTGATCCCAAGCCAACCTCCATCTCATTTACCCCATCTACCCCACCATTTTCCAACTCCACAGTTCACCAGTGCCTCACTCGACTCATGCCCGCCCCTTTCCGCCGTGAAAGCCTGCGACGGCACCTTGCTCGAACTCAGCAAACCCACTCAGAAACGACGCTAATTGGATGTTGATTCCATATATGAACAGACTTTGATTCATACGATTTGCTTGATTGGTTTGGGGATTTGTTTTCTTGCGATTTTGGTTGAGGGAGAATAAGAGTGGCGGCTCATTTTAGAGTTACAGAAGGAATGGAAAATTAGGTTTAACTTTAAGGGTATTATATAGCATGAGGGAATGAGATATTTTTCTTATTTTATTATATGTTCTATTTGTTTGAAATAATCTGTCGTGTGAATGGATTAGTCATTGCGATGAAACGTGATATGTCCGGATGTGCAGAAAATAAGGTGTTGTCTCATTACTTCATGGCTAAGTTTTCATTTGGGGTCAAGTCTTGTCTGTACTGACGTATCACTTCATAGGTCTTCAATTATATTTTAGGCTCTGTGGTAGAAAGTGACGGAGATCTAGAAGACTTAGCATGGAAGATAAGCCATATATATATATATATATATATATATCCGTATAAATATATACGTATTAGGTACCCTGTTATATAAAATTATGTTCACAATCCAGACGGCTAACGACAGAAATAAATATACCGTTGTGACCAGTACGGTACCATGATTTCAAAAATATAAAAATACTGGTAGATTAACTCATATTGTGAAACCCCAAAATGTCGATACTGGGTGCCAAATACTCCAAATAAAAAGTTGCTTATTAAATTAATTAAAAATTACCATAAAACTCTAAAATTTAAATTATCACTACTTCCCAAAAGAACCTTGTCTAAATTCGAACCCGATCTCTAGTTATATCGAATAAACCGTTACGGTCGATAAACGATTCTATAGCGACTATTTTAAAATTTGATTTGGCCATAAAACAAAATCTACACGACGAAATCTCGATTTTTCTCTTCCACTAGAAAGATGTACCCCACCAGCTCCACACGTTTCTTGTTTCACAGAAATCCGACTTATAACGGATTCTGTATATTCAGTTGAAGTTCAAATCGTCAAATAGCGAACTGCAGCGCCATTTCGAGCTCGATTATAATTATTATTAAAATTTATACGTTCAACTATCGTATATTTAAATATATTCGTTATTTAAATAATTAAATAACTTCATTATTCGACCGTTCAAAATACGGGTCACTACAGCATCACATCTCTCGGGATGCAACCCCATCGCATCCAACAAGATGTGATGGCATCGCATCCCTAGGGATGCAACCCCATCGCATCCAATGAGTTGCAATGGTGCTGCATCCCTCAAGATGCGATGTCATCGTATCCCATGAGATGCGATGGTGCCTCATCCCTTAGGATGCAATGCCACCGCATCCAAGGGATGCGGTGCCCCCAATATCTACAACGCATCCCTTTGGGATGCGAATTTCGCATCCCTTGGGATGCAAAAATCGCATTCCACGAAGGGGATACGAATTTCCTTCCAACAACTATGCGCGATGCGATTTCCCGGTGCTTGCAAGCCTGTGATGTGATTTTCTGCTGAGTGGTCCCCAAATCCTACCTACTCCCACCTAACCACTCCACTATAAATACCCCCAAACTCATTTGTTATAAGGGTTGGAAAATTGTTGATTTGACAGCTCTCTAGAGCTCCAATGGACCTCTCTAATGGCATCTTTGCGCTGAGGAAGAAGAAGGACAAAATTGACTTTTTCCCTACGATCTCATATGAGGACTATGACTTCGACTTACATGGAAATGCTTGTAATTAGATGCCTAGAAGGGGCTAATAGCTTTTAATAATTATTGTCAATAAAATATCAGTAGCTCTTCCAAAGTGGACGTAGTCCCCTCAAGAGACCGAACCACTATAAATCCCAAGTGTCATTTACTGTTTTCCTGCTCTTTTGCACTTATTTTTCGTATGCGAAACCATATTCTTAAGTAATTAAGAATCTTGGGTGTTGACGACATTTTTTGGCATTAACATAAACCACTGTAATATTATGTTATTCAGAATTCTATTGTAATAATGTTTCTCCACTTCACTTCTCATCAATTTCATCTCTAATATAATAACAAACCTTATTTACATAAATCTTAATATCGTATAAGACTAGTGAACTTAACCTAACGCCATTTATCTATTTTCATATTGAAAGTGGTGTTTTTATCCATCACAAAAGATTATTATTTGAGTATTATCTCATCTAAGTTTTCACTCATCATTTGAGAGTGAATACCATGCAAATCATCAGTGTCACACCTAAAATTATTTCGAATTAGGCTGCAATCTGATCATCTACACTGCATTCTTGAATATTGCAGTAAATCACCAAGAAATCAATTAAAGAAAATCAGGAAACCAACAAAACTAAACAAGCGACTCACCAAAAAATCATCCAGATAGTATTGTATATCTTTTTACCTCATCACTAATCATTTCTGGTTGCACTTACTTGATTTTCCATCTCTTTTCTTTCCCGGTCAGCTTCACATCTGATTTGCAGTGTTTCTCTTTGTTTTCATAATCTTTTTATCATATGTACTGCTATCATCATGGGAGACCAGTCCAAATCTCTTCTGAATCAGCATCTGGAATTATCCGAGAAAACCAACTGCTGTATTTATTCAACAACTGGTTGAATCAGTCATTAGCTTTTAAAGTCAACTAATTACCATTCGTTTAGACGAAGAAAAAATTATCTACTATAGAAATTATAAGTCGAAACTATTGTACAAGGATGTGGTTCAGAGATATTTATTCTTGGGACCACTGCATTACCAAAAAAGTTTATCACTGACCAAAATAATAGGACAGTGGCAAATGCAGCATACATTTAATACCATAGGCAAGATAAATTAATAAGTTCTTGGTTGTTATCATCTATCGTTGCAATTTGTTACCACTAGTAATTGGCTATAACTTCTCAAATGAAATATGGTCAACTGTGGGGAAAAAAATTAACAACCAATCGTCTGCAAAAGTGCTTCACTACAAACAATAACTTCAAAGTATTCGAATGCAAAACCTAAGTATGAGGGAGTACATTTATAAAGTCATGAAACAATGTGATTTTGTTAATGCCACTGGAAACCAAGTCCAAAATTCTGATCAAGTGTTCAACTTATTAAATGGTTTAAGCAATGAGTATGAAGCAGTGGTTGCTGACACAACATTACAAAAGACTCGATCACTAATTGATGAAGTGCGCTCAATTCTCTTATCTCATGAGGCAAGAATTAACAAAAATAGAATTCAAGGAACTATGTATAATGTTAATCTAGCTACTGGGTACAAAACAAAGAATCAAACTAGTAATAAAACTGAAGCATCATACCAGAGGGGCAACAATTCAAATAAAGGAGGAGGTAGAGGGAGATGGAACAGTGGCAATATGCATAAATGCCAAATCTACGAAAAAGTTGGTCACACGGCCCTAAAATGCTACTTCAGATACAAAAACAACTACTCTACTAATCAAAATCAAGGAAATAGTAATAATCCGAGTGCAAATGTTGCACAAGTCAACAAAGACATCAACATCAATGACAATTCACATAGGGGAAACAATCAAAGTGATACCGCCAAGTTAGAACATCTACAAGATGATAGTTGATATCCTGATTCTAACACAACAAATCATATTACATACAATCTTGACAACTTAAATCTTAGAAGCAAAGAATATAGAGGTAATCAATCTATTTCAGTGGGTAATGGTGAGCATAATCAAATTACTCATATTGGTAATGCCTATCTTAAAGGTAAAAAACGGTTATACCTGCATAATTTACTTAGAGTCCCAAAAACCTAAGTGTATCTCAATTCTCTGGAGACAATGATGTTTATTTTGAATTTTTTTTCCTAAGTATCGCTTAGTTAGAGTCATTCTAACTAAGGATATCATTTTATAGGGTGATGTCATTAATGGACTGTACTAGTTTAACGCTGTTAGGTGCCAAAATGATGTTACTAAAGAAAAATGTTTTGTTGTCAGTGAAAGAAAGTATTGTAGCTTAAATAAAATGGAAAATGCGGGTAGCAGCAAAAACATTTTTGATATTCGACACTATAAACTTGGACATCCAAGTACAAATTCTATTCTAAAAATCTTGAATCATAATAAGATAAAGTTTGGTCATATCTCTTTACCTTATGTTTATGAGTATTTACAAATGGATAAAAGTCATAAACTGTCTTCTAATGATTCATGTACTGAATACACTGAACCATTACAGTTGATAGCAACAAATTTATGGGATCCTGCTCCCATTTACTCAGATTTTGGTTACAAGTATTATATTTATTTTGTCGATGCATACACTAAGTTTACTTGGATTTATTTTTTAAAAGCTAAAACTAAAACTTAGAATGTTATGATAATTAACTTTATAACTATTATAGAGAAGCAAATCAACAATCAAGTAAAAATTATACAATGTGATGGTGGACGTGAATGTAAATGCTTAAGTAGATATTTTTAAAAGAAACATGTTGTACGTCGAACCAACTTCCCATATACACCCCAAGAAAATGGACTAGTCGTGAGCAGATAGTGTAATCTGGTTTGACATTGCTAGCTCAAGCTAGCTTACAATTGAAATTTTGGCTAGAGGCCTTTAGGATAACCATGTACTTAGTTAATAGACAACCAACGACTATATTAAAGGGCTCAACACCACTTGAAAAACTTTATAATATCAAACCAAATTATCACAGTCTCAAAACCTTTTGTTGCCTGTTTTTTCCATATATATGGCCATATAATACTAACAGGTTGAATTTTAGGTCTAAACAATGTACCTTTCTTTGTTATACAACTGATAAAAAAGGGTACAAATGCATTGACGAAACAGGCAAAGTGTACTTTAGCAGACATGTGAAGTAAAGTTTACAATGCCAAAACATCTATACCTGCCATACCCAGTTTACAAGGAGACCGACAACAAGTAGAGATTAGTGAAGTTACTGATGCTCAAATCCCACTACCTCCAAACGTTGAAGGGCATGATGGCTTTGAGCCTCTCAATTACTCTTCACATTCACCTGCTTGAACACAAACTCAAAGTCAACAAGATAAAGTGGAACCAACAAAATCTCAAGCAATAATATCTTAAAATTCAACCAGTTCTGAAAATATTGATCACTCACCACAAGCTGAACCACCAATTCAAACTGGTCACCCAATGATTACTAGGGCTAAGAGTGGTATTTTTAAACCAAAAATGTTTGCTGCCTTGTCCAGCTCAACTGAATCTGGATTGTAACAACCCGGAAAATCGGAACTAATTTAAAATTTTATTTTAAGAAAATTTTGTTAAAAACATGCTATAAATGATAAACATAACTTAAAATGTGTTGGTTTAGAGAATTCAAAACATGAAATTGATTTATAATTAACACTTAGATTTAAAAATATGTTAATTAGCTTTGATTTGTAAACACGACATTTATTAAGTAAACATGCTATTTTACATTGATTTTAAACATGTTAATAATTGGCATTGATTAACATTAATTTGTGAACCTGTAAACATGTTAATATAAACATAGTTTTGTTTGGAAGTTGGTAAAAATATAAAAATCATATCTTTATTGTAAATGTAAACATATTTTTGGAAACTTGCTATACAATAAAAATCATCCTTTTATTGTAAAATGTAAACATAGTTTTGTTCGGAAGTTGTCATACCATAAAAATCATTTTGATGAAAAGTTTCATCTTTTTAGTTTAGAAGTGTTAAAACATTAAAAATACTGGTTATGTTAAAAATAGAACTGAATGAATAATTATGGGTTTGTGGCGTTGACCAAATTATGTTAAAGATCTTAAATTGGATCATAAGTATAGAAAGAAAGAAAAAAATGATTTGGGCACAAATGGGATCATATGTAAAATGTGAATTGGCATAATTTGAGTAATATGAGTTTAGACATATAAACCATCATGAGTAATTAATAAATTATGTTATTGGAGAATGCATACATAAATGGAATAATTAAAAATCTCTCGTAAATATACATAAATAAAATTTCAATGTATACAAGCAATTTAATTAATTGCACGATTGAATTTGGAATTTAGACACATGTCAAAACCGGAAAAGAATGTAATAAAAATATGGAAACGTATAAGTCGCACGTTGTGAATTAATTGCATGGGTTAATTGCACACTAATTAAAATGTTTTTCAAATTCTAGATATATATGCATATATGTGTGTGTGTGTGTGTTTGTGTATGTGTATGTGTGTGCGTGCGAATGTGTGTATTAATTATGCATTGACTATATGTCTTTTGACAAAATACAAATAATGTTCAAATTCTATATTTAAAGTTTTGATTTATTAGACATTTAGGGAAGGTTTCTATTTTATTATTATTTTTTGTATATATATATATAGTAAGCACATTCTTGTAACTAATGAACATGATTTTGAATTTCCCTAAATATGTGTATATAAAGAGAAGTCTTTAGGTTCATATACCATTAATTACGTACGTTAAGAAATTAATTTGGCATTGATTGACACATAAGCCAATCAATATGGTTTTTTTTTAAAAAGAACTATTTCCTAGAATAATCATTGGCGTTGGTTTTTTTTGCTAAACTTGGCATATCTTTAATCTATTTTCAATACTTAGTCGATGTGGCTTGATCGGTGTAGAATAAAAAACCTAAAATCTAAAGGCATAAATTACTCTGCCTCCCTTATGAATACACTTCCTATCCAATACTAATTCTCACAACTCCATTCCCCATTCTCTGCCTCCACTATGTAAAACTTCAAAAAAAAAATGGAGTTCTAAGATTTATATTTTTACAAACAAAAATTGGAGGATGTTTATATATAGAACTAGAGATTCTTACCAGGGCCATTTGGATAAGCATATTTAGGTGAGATTTCTGAATTATTTAAAAATTTAATTATTTTTCTTGTTATTTAATTCTTTTTTGTATGATGAAAATTCAGATCTACGATGCAGTTTTATTCTTTATTTCAGATCCAATATTTTAGATCTGATTATGCGACGTAATTTTCTTCTTTGTTTCAGATCTATTATTTTAGATTCGTCTAGGCGATAAAAATCTCAACTTTATTGAGATTCATGTTATTTGATTCGTCTACGCGATAAAAATCTCAAATTTGCTGAGATTCATGTTATTTGATTCGTCTACGCGATAAAAATCTCAACTTTACTGAGATTCATGTTATTTGATTCGTCTACGCAATAAAAATCTCAACTTTACTGAGATTCATGTTATTTGATTCGTCTACGCGATAAAAATCTCAACTTTACTGAGATTCATGTTATTTGATTTGTCTACGCGAGAAAATCTCAACTTTACTGAGATTCATGTTATTTGATTTGTCTATGCGATAAAAATCTCATCTTTACTGAGATTCATGTTATTTGTTTTGTTCGTGCGATAAAAATTCCTTCTTCATTTCAGATCTTTATTGTTTGATTTGTTCTTGTGTTAAAAGTTTCATTTTTATTCAGAATTATAAATATTTATTGGGTTTTAAATTAAAGATTCCAACCTTAATTATACAAGAACATGTGAATCAGGATCAACAATAAAAATTTACATTTTTATTGTTGTTCATGGACATGGGTTTTTTTTAAGGGTACTTTTGTCTCACGTCCTTATTTAAGTTTTAAATTAAAGCTACGTCCACCCATACTTTTCCATACGTTTCCGGTCCCTAAAATCACATGCCGCCCAAAAAATTTGGTCCATTCCCCTGCTCCTCGTGTCCCCTTCGCCTTTTTCAATTTCTGGCCCAAAAAAAATGCGCTAATGCATAAAAAAAAAATTCTAAATTCTGGAAATAATCCCAGGAGCCCACGCAAACTGAAAAAAAAGTTGCATACATGTATGCAACTATTACTGATAGTTGCATACATGTATGCAACTTTTTAAATACACATGCAAAAAAGATCCGCAAGCCTGCTGAATAATTGCATACAAGTATGTTGTTATTCAAAATAGCTGCATACTTGTATGCAGTAATGTGTTGAAAGCCAAAGGCGTGACAATATGTGCATACTTGAATGCATATTTTCTGCATAACTGCATACTCGTATGCACATATGCAAGCATGCGTGTTTTCCATGCAGAAATCGAATAGATGCATGAAATCATGCATGTATTTCGGAAAATCTACATACATGTATGCATATATGCTGCTGTATGATGCGGAATTGAAATAGATGCATACATGTATGCAACTATTTGAAATATGTGCATGTTTTTATGCATTTTACTGCATTTTTCGCTGTTTTGTGTATTTTTTGATTTTGACGTGTTTGTTGATTGATTTTCCACCTGATTTTTTTGGCGTGAACATGTTTTATTTAATTACGAATTTACGTGATTTTTTTAATATTTTTTTATATGTTTTTGAAAAATAGGGAGCTAATTTACAATAAGTTTAGGACCGGATGTGAGCCTAATTAAGTTTCGTTTTAGGGATGTGTGCCTAATATTCACTTTTTTTAATCAGATTTGAGATTTGAAATAAAATCACATTTTTCATGATTTACATAAAACATGGATTTTATCAAATCAAGAGCTAGAATAAAAATCTCATTTTTTATGAACCACATGAAAATGGATTTTTATTGAGACTGGGTTTCCAATAAAATAATATTTTATTGATTTTATGTAAAATTTGATTTTTAGTGAATTTGTCTTTTTCAAAACAAAAAGAACAAATTTTGATTTTATTTTCATGTTAAATAAAAAGAACACCTTTTTTATGTTATTTTCATGTTGAATAAAAAGAACATCTTTTTATGTTATTTTCATGTTAAATAAAAAGAACACCTTTTTATGTTATTTTCATGTTGAGTAAAAAGAACATCTTTTTATGTATTTTCTTGTTAAATAAAAAAGAATATTTTCATGTCATATTCTTTTGTTGTATGAAAAGAACATCTTTTCATGTCATTTGCTTTTTATATAAAAAGGAACATTTTTATTTCATTTTAGAAGTAACAAAAAGAATAGATTTAACGTGACATCTTTATTTATATTTTAGATGTAAATAAAAAAGAATAGATTTAAAGTTACATCTTTATTTACATTTTAGATGTAAATAAAAAGAATAAATTTGAAGTGACACCTTTATTTACATTTTAGATGTAAATAAAAAGATTTGATTAAGAGTGACATTTTGATTTACATTTTAGAAGTATTAAAAAGAGTAGATTAAAATGTTATATTTTCATTGTCAAATTAGAGACAATAAAAAGATTAGAATCAAAAGTTATTTTTTTATTTACATTTTAGATGTAAATAAAAGAATAGATTTAAAGTTACATTTTTGTTGACATTTTAAATGTAATAAAAAGGGTAAAATCAAAAGTTATATTTTTAGTGTCATTCTAGGGTAATAAAAAGAGTAGAATTAAAAGTGACATTTTATTTACATTTTTGATGTAAGTAAAAACATAGATTAAAAAGGTGACATTTGTATTTACATTTTAGATGTAAATAAAAACCATGGATTAAAAAGTTTCATTTTGTTTACATTTCAGATGTAAATAAATGAATAGATTAAAAGTGACATTTTTATCGTCATTTTAGATGCGATAAAAAGAATAGATTTTAAAATTACATTTTCTATGTAATTAATGAATGAAAGGAAAATTTACATTTTTCAATATAAGTAAAGATGAAATAAAGGATTACATTTTTCAGTGTAATAAAAGATTGAATAAAGGATTACATTTTTCAATGTGATAAAAGATTAAACAAAACATTACATTTTTCAATGTAATAAAAGATGAAATAAAAAGATTACGTTTTGTAATAGTGTAATAAAAGAATAGAAAAAGGTTTACATTTTGATGTTATATAAAGAGTTTACATTTTTATGTAATATAAAAAGTTCACATTTTTATGTAATATAAACCTCATTATTAATGTAATGAATGAAATATAAAAATGTCATGTTTTAAATTATAAAAACATGTTTACCTTAAAATCCTCATTTCTAATGTAAGAAATGAAATTAGAAAATAGTTCATGTTTTAAAAATAAAACATATTTATATTCAAAATCATATTTTAATGTAAAGAAAGAGAATATAAAATATTCATAGTTTGGAATGGAAAGGATAAACAATAAAAATTTACATTTTTATTGTAATATAATAAATGATGAAAAATATTCATCATTTGAAAGAGAAATGATAAACAATAAAAATTTACATTTTATTGTCATATAAGGAATGAAGAAAATGTATATGTTTTGATATAGACTTCTGTTCATTAAAAATAACTTGAATACAAAGTGTAGAAAATTATTTAAAGATTAAATAATTTGAAATCGTCGAACGAATGAATTATATATATATATGAATTAAAATAAAACGAATCGCATTGCTGCAGTTCGCGATTTGAAATCGTAACTTCAAACGATTATACCGAAAGATCCAACCGTCAGATTTTCCCAAAACTGGAACCGTTAGGACCGCTTTGGGAAGATCTTTCCAACGATATAAATTTTGTTAAAATCCAAGGGTTAGATTTCGAGATAAATGTAAATCAAATTTCGATAAAAACAACGCCAGGGCTGCCCATTGACCCGAAGCGTCGTTGAATTAGATTGAGCTATTTTTATATATATAAAAATAGCGATAAATCGTTATTAAATACTAATAACAATATGAAATGGTTTTAATATATATATATATATATATATATGCGAGGATCATTTGAAAAGTCCGAGTTCAATCTCATTTCAAATGATTATACGATGATCTAAGTCGAAGATTTGAAGACGGTGGTTGAAGACCGACAATCTTCACATCAAATGGATGTGTTGCTACTGAGGGCCATGATTGGAGTAGCTACCTTGAAGGGGCTTCAGTGGTAGCCGTCCTGACGTACTTGTTGATTGTTCGGTTATGCGAGGAATAAGGTGCCTCCGGTTTCGTTCAGACCCAGAACGGAATTATAAATAGAGGGTCTGTCTGACGTTGTATTTCTTTATGTTGTATTCGTTGATCTCTGCTAAATATATATCTGTTTGGTGTTTAACACCCTTCTCTTAGACGATACGAGCTTAGAGGTTATATATTGGTAGAAATCAATGGTATGGTATGGATTGACAATGTGGCATGCTAAGATGCATGGATCAAGGCTTTTGTTGAAAAGCAGAGCCTTGTGGTTGATGATCAAAGCACGGCCTGTTTAGGCGTAGATTTGTGTATAGCGTGACTTCGCGATCCTCACACTCCGGTATGAGTCAAAAACGGGATTAGGACTGCTGGGAGTGCACACGTTTCTTTCTAGCTAAGAAGTGGTGTCAGTGACCTACCAGCCCTGACATTTTTACTTATGTGGATGTTGGATTATGAGGTACCTCGGTTTTATAGGTTGTTAATGGCTATATTAGAGGTTCAAAAGAACCGGGAAGCGTGTGTTCAGGAATTGTCAATCCACTATCGTTTATGTGTGGACCGGCCCTGAAGATCCAAGGGTTCACTGCGGGGAATCCTGAGGCATTTGCTAGAGCGTCTCGAATCGGAGAGCACGATCCCTAGCCTCGATTCATGATGGAAACCCAATTTCCAATACGACACCATCGGTTTTGATTGTAGAACTAGTATGGCGACATAGTAGGATGTGGTACTATGCCGTCTATGATTGATACATTATGATTGAAATTGTATTTTTTTAAACATATATACACTAGTAGTAATATCAAATCTTTTTTTATCGTATCAAGCATTTTTTACCATTATAAGGTAAAACTCTATCCTCCGGTTTGTGTTGCATTGTGTGATGGGACTTGAGTCTTATAATGGCTTCATTTTTCTAAAAAGCATTGCATTGTTTAACGATTTACTTTATTTTATGCACTGGAAATCCAATGGAGTAAACCCGTTTTGCGTTAGCGGCGTGGTCCTGTGATTAGCCTTATTATTAGATTAGTTAAGTTAGATTTCTCATACCAGCCCCATGACTGACCTGTAGTTTGTTTCACTTGCAAACTTGGGTGCCCTCTTTTCCACACGGGCAGTCGAGTAGCTTTTTGAAGATATTTATCTCTTGAGCAGGATTCTGGATCGAAGCCTAAAGCTGTGTCCAAAGCATAGAAAGTCTTCCGCTGTGTATTGCATTAATTTATTGTAATAAGTCTTCTGCTGTATTTTATTTATCGATGTACTATGATATTATGTTCTCTGATGTAACTTTATTATGATGTTTATAAAAGTCTTTTGTTATTTTTTCTGATGTTGTTGTATGCCCAGAGTTAATGCATTCGAGAATTTCCAACTTTTGGATCAGACCTGTATGGTTTATGGTCGATTCAAAGGGCGGGGATTTTCGGGTCATTACATGGATCCTTTGATCAGGCTATTAAAAATAAATACTTGAAGGTATTAATGGATGATGAGTATAATTCTCTCATCAATAACAAAACTTGGGATCTTATATGTCCACCTGCTAATAAAAATATAGCAGGATGCAGGTGGATATACAGATTAAAAAGGAATCCAGAGGTTCCATTAATAAGTACAAATCTAGATTAATAGCCAAAGGCTTTACACAGGAATATGGGTTTGATTTCAATCAAACTTTTTCACCTATAGTAAAGCCAACTACTATAAGGTTAATTCTAACCATAGCTTTGTGCAAGAAATAACATATTAAACACTTGAACGATAATAATGCATTTCTTAATGGAACCTTAAAAAAATATTTTACATGAGTGGACCATAGGGTTATAATATAAACCCTAACCTTGTATGTAAATTAAATAAAGCTATATATGGCTTAAAGCAAGCTCCATGTGTCTGGCTTGATAGATTGAAAAGAATTTTACAGAAGTTAGGCTATCAGAAACTTCATTATTCATTAAAGCAATTAACACTTCTGTAATCTACATACGAATATACATAGATGAATTAATTGTTATTGATAGCAATGCTACTAATATAGATAAATCAACACAGTATCTCGATCAACAAATTTCTTTTAATGATTCAGGTGAAGTACAATATTTTCTAGGCATAGAAGTCAAAAGATCTAATATTGAAATAACACTACGCCAAAGAAAATACATTACTGAATTACTGTCCAAACTAAAATGTTTATGTTAATCCCCAACCAACACCTATGATAAGTAATCAACATTATTCTAAATATAAGGGAGAAGGAATATTAGATATTGTATAATATAGAAGTGTTGTAGATGCATTACAATATGCAACTACCAACAGACCAGATATTGCTTTTAGTGTTAATAAAGTCTCTCAATTTATGCAGAATCCGCTAGATGTACACTGAAAAGAAATTAAAAGAATACTACGATACCTTAAGGGGACTATCAACCACGGTTTAACACTGAAGGTCAACCAACATCTAAACATAAACACTTATGCAGATGTTGACTGGGCCTCTGTAATGGCTAGAAAAAAAAAATCGACACTCGAATTTACGACAATAACACAAAATCCTATATTACTTGTCAAAAACCCAAGTATCGAAAACTATGACTATTAATAGAAAGAAGTTAGAGGGTGAGAAAGAAAGATAGAACTATTAGAATAGAAGAAGAAGAAGAAGGAGAAGATCACAACTGGACTAAATCAGAGTAAACACGAAACTTACAGTGGAACGAATAAATTGTATTATAACATAACTTTGAAATACAAATCTAAATTTGTACTTACATATCATATCGGACTATAACTCATATACATCACAGAGGAAATAATCTCTAAATAACTAGCGGTGAAGCCTCCTACTTCGAGCTCTTCCAAGTGAATATGCAAAGCCTGAAATACTTGACTGCCCGTACAAATTTGGGCACCCAAGAGTTTAAGGAAAACATAACAAATAAACTCTGGTTCAGTCATGGAAATGGTGTGAGTAAACTTCAACCATATTGTTTAACTTTGGAAAATCCTTTTGAAAAAAAAGGAAAATAGTAAGACCAGCCCACACATAAACATGGATGGTTGTTACCGTACTATAACCCAAAATATTTTGATATCAAAATCCAGTGATATTATAATAATGTTTAATCAAGTAAATAACCAAATAGCAGAGCGCTTGCATCTCACGCTCTACATATATATTATAAAATCAAAAACCACAGGGCGCTTATTGGAGATTGGATTCCAACAGACAAGGTATGGGATCACCTTCCAATCAGTGTACTCTAGAGGGTATACACTGGGGTTCAACAAGAACGTCTTGCAACCCGGCCACACATGACCGCCCACTCATTTAATTTGAGTGTAACAAATATATTGTCACCCACGGTTGTTGGCCATCCAACCGTAATCATAAGATATAGAATCGAAAAGAAGAACAAATATGAATTTTCTCTAGATCGGTGACAATACACCCTGCTTGGGTATGACCCAACTAGCCATGTTGCCCGCCCGATTTCTGTCATTTCCCGGTTGTGAGGCTAGAGGCTACATCTATCCTTTCAGAATATCTGGCCATCATTCACTTTGAATGCCACATCGTCAAACCCGTCAAATCACTAGTTGATCTTCTAAAAATATTATGGGTATAAAAGCTAAGAGAAACGAATTTCTCTACCACCAGACATAATAGCTTGGAAAGATCATCTGGTGTGATCTATTAGGAGTACTCTGTCAGACACCCATCCATACAAGTTGTCCTGGGACTAGACAAACAGAAAGCACCATTCTAGAATAGAACGACCCATGCATTTCACTCCGTCTTCAATTGCCTTCAGCATAATCTAATTCGCAGCACCTATGCCTATATGGAGTGGTTTTCGAATAATATATCCAACCGGTCTCTCCGTATTGACATGAAGGTCAAAACACTTCGATAGTCGTTAATTTAACTATCGAAGTACAACAAACATTCATTCGAATGTACAACTAAATATCACACAATCACTATCCCTTTTTGTTTACATTAATTTTTTGGTTTTTCATATCTTCCCAGATATTTCCCTCAACCCGTTTAACCCTTCATGTTTCTTGGAAAACATTTCCAAATGTTATAACTTTTATTTTCGCATATTCCGAAAATATATATTGTTAACGTTCGAAAACATTTCCATCTTTTTAAATTTCTTATTTTCTGTATACATTATTTATATTGGAAAAACGCATTCCAATTTCCCTTGTAAGTATTTGAAATCTGCAAAACATTGTTTTCAAAACATTATTCATTTTAACATGTGCATATTATCCTTTATAGAAACCTGAACACCTTTATCAATTAAAATTTCATTTAGGTAATAAATACCCTTACGGGCTCAAATCTTATTTACCGAGTTATTCTATAATTTTATCTTCCCATTCCACTTCATACACTCTGTTTCTAAGTCACTTCTTAATAAATAGATATCACGTTTATAACTTTAATCTTGATTACATATTCTATTATAATTTATTTGTTTAAAACCATGTATTAGCTATCCTATCAATTTATAATTTCTAAGAATAGTTTATTTTCATAATATTCGGCATTTTCGAATTATAATTCCAAATCCTAATGGTTTAGTTCTAATCACATTTCGAACATCGAAATGATGTCACTGTTTTCTGAAACGATTCTCCGATTTCTCTTTCAAATCTCATTCTTATATTTCTTTGGACAAACATCATTACTTATTACTTTAGAATAAGTGGATTTCAAACCAAATTGTTTCCAATCCCTAGGGAATAGTGCTATATATAAAAATCACGCTTAAGCTTGGTTGACAACGTTAATTTATCGTTACAGTTTAAAAACTTGCAATACGCTGCAATATCCCCTTTATAACTAATCTTGACATCTCTTTCTGTGACAAACTGATACCATTCCTCGATAATAGTGAAGCCGTTCAAGTTAGGGTATTTTATTTACCTCTCAGACCTTGATCGACAATGTTCTTATTTTAGAATAGATATAAGCCCATAACTCTAACCCCTTATTATTTCTAATCTCGATCAAACCGTATTTCTTGTTTTATTTTACACTATAGTTTTTTTAATGCCATATACTTACTTTGAAATCTCCATTGTTTATGGCTATTTATATTAACTCTTCACTCTCCTTGGAAAACAATTTCAAATATTTTAAAATCTCATTTCCCATTTTCCAGAAGATATATATTATTAATGTTCGAAAATGTTTACCGATTCCATTACAACTATTTAGATCTACAAACCTTTTGCTTCTAAATCCTTATTCATCTTTAAAACATGAATAATATTTTTATAGAAATCTGGTCTCATTAAATCAGTCTAAACTTGGTTTTAAAAATATCATTACCGATTATAATTTCATCTTATCATGTTCTTCTAGTTTTATATTCTAGTTTCATTCCATAAACTTCGTTTACAAGCTGACTCCTTCTTAATTAAATCTGGTTTATAACCTAAATCTTGATTTCCTATTTGATTATAAATCTCGGGTTTCAAACCAACTATTAACTATCTTGTCAAACATATAAAATTTCTAAGAATAGATTATCCATATATAATTCGACAAAGTCGAATTCCAACTATACCCCCTTATGGATTTATTTCAGTTTTATTTGCATTTCAAACATAGAAAAGTTTCATCGTTTCTTTGAAATGAATCCCCATTTCCCCCTTTTAAAAATCTATTCTTATATTCCAAATTATTTAATAATTATTATTGTACTTTATTCCTAAACATTTGTTTAGAAATCAAGCTGCTGGTTTTAATGTAGTTACAACAAATTATTATATTCCAGTCCCCCCAGATTCAATTTCTATTATTAAAAATAATAATAATATAATTCCCCTTTTAAACTAGAATTCTTTTCCAATGTATTTTACGGTATTTAGATACTAGTTAATTCAGGGCAGTGTAATCCCACATCCCCAACAAACAACAATTAATGACAGAGTACCTATCACATCATATAGTGCAATATATGAAAAACAACAATATAATTGGTTTGGAATCCAGTTGAATTCCTCCAACCTATTTCCCTCTATCCATAAATGTTAATTACATAAATAACACCGATTCCATATCGGTGTGAAATATAACGGTAAACAGAATCAGCATTCAAATAACAGTTTCTATATATCACGGTATATGTTATTTTAACCGAATAATTTAGTAAATCATCCAAGCAACCATCGCACACAACATTCAATATTTAAAATATAATTATAATATTTTAAAATAGAGCAAAGTTAGTGAATTTACTCACCTTGCGCGTTAACCGTTAAATAACGATTTGTGTCAGTTGATTATACCCGGCGCTTTAATTGCCTAAAACTGTAACGTGCTCCAAATCACTTTCCGTTGGTGCCATTGCATCGCTATTTTCAGAACAGTATAATACTTTTAAAACCCTGACTAGCATGCGTGCAACGCTCCTCTTTTCCCTTCCATCATCTTTCTCTCCAACGTTTTAAAATCTCCAGTCATATGTATATCTGTTCCGGAAACTATTGGTGTATAGTAGTCTTAGATCCCTTTCGATTTGACTGGATTACCGCAAACATAATGCCTCCAGTAACCGTACATTGTTCCCACTTCCTTCATGAAAATAAATGTTACTAAATCCTGCTTCTCCATTTCACTTTGCAACATGAACCTCCATTGACCAGCATGCTCCGATCCCTTGTTTGTTCCACACGTCCCCAACGAAAATGAATTGCTGTACATTGCTCCATTGCCACACATTAGTTCCAACCTCCCTGTACAGATGCATGCTCCTCCAACTGGTAGTACATACCATTTACAGTACCTTAAGCCATCCACTTCTACTTTACATGCCATGTCCAGATCCTCCATTCTTTCCAATATACTTGCTTTACATCCCATGCAACCATAAACAAGTACAACCGTATAACTTGCACATCCATCTTCACCAAAATACCAAAAAGAAACATGCTCTGAACATCGTCCACTGTCATGTTATCCCTCTTCAGCAAAGCTTCACCCTCATTACAAGGTTTATTGGCTCGCCGCCCTCCCCATGGCGTCCCGTTCAAAACTCCACTTTTCTTTCATTTTCTCGCTTCAAGCTCACCCCGTTTCACATACACAGTCCGCTTGCGTACAACCCTCTTCCATGATTAAGATCATCAAATCTGTTAGCTAAGCCAACTCCTAGATTGACATTTACATCCTTTCCCACTACAATAGTGGCATGAGTAGCTTCAACATAATCATCAGAAAGTTAATGAAATTCCCGCTTAAACTCTTTCCATTCACAGTATTACTTCTTCCCAAATGCATTATCACGCCCTAGCTTTAATCCTCCTCCCCATCTTGTTCACGTTTCAGGAATTACAAGTGCTGGATGGTTTACCCTTCTTTTTTTTATCTTTTCTTTCACTCGCGGTTCTTATTTGCTAAAACAAGAAAAACCAATGAAGAGACCGCTGTGCATATTTATAATGTTCCGATCCTTTGTTGCTAAGTAATAACATGTACCCCTCTCACAAATATGACTGATAACTTTTCTTTGGTATGTGCTGTTGTATAATTCGTACTATATAGGTCAGCTACTTTAAGGTAGGTTATATTTTCAACAATATAAGTAGGCTTGAAGTCTGATTTACCAATACATAGCTTGCAGCATATTTTACTTTAGAACGAAGTAATTGGAGTATAGGAAATTCGTTGGGTCTTGAGAGGACGTGGGTAACCTACGTTTTAATGTATTAGGCAAGGTGTAGATTTGGTAGCCTTAAGTCTTCATTGTCTTTTTCGTTAGTGGACAAGAGATGTGCAATTTGAAGTTACACAGCACGTTATATATTGAAGAGATAGGCTAGAAATATAGGGTATCATTATAATTTATGTAGTGTGTAGAGTACCATGTATTTACACGTTTTAGCTGGGTAGGTCGGCTAGCAATTCTTCAACACAAAGGAATTAAAAATAGAAAATTAATTAATACATATATTGATTTGATTTATAATGTATATACACTGAACTTACGTATGAGGCAACGCAGAAAAAACAACAACCGCATATGAGCTCTGTTCAGCTACGGACTGTTATGGACAAAAATAAAAATATCTTTGAAATGAGCAATGTGTCACAATCCCAAAAATATAATAATATAGACAAGTTAACTAATTTTTGAAACCCCAAAACGCTGATATAGGGTGTAAAATACTCCAAATAAAAAGTTGCTTATTTTCCAAAATAAAAATTACAGTAAAATTCTAAAAATTAAATTATAACTACGTCTCAAAGATCTTATCCGGATTCGAAACCAATATTTAATTATATTAAATAAACCGTTATGGTCCATAAACGTTTCTATAACGACTATTTGAAAATTTGGTTTGACCATAACCTATAATATAAAATGTGAAACCTTGATTTTTTTCTCTTTCATTAGAAAATTATAGTGTAACAAATTCGAATATTTCTTGTTTCAGTGAATTTCGATTTATAACAAATCTATTACACTCAATTGAAGTTCAAAACTCAATATTACGAACTACCACGCCATTTTGAGCTCATTTATATTTTATATATATTTTTGTATGTTCAACTTCGTTTTAATTAATATATAAATCCACTTATATTACGAATTCAATATTTAAAATGATTTAAATATTCAAATACAAACCGATAAAAATGCAGGACGTTACATTCCTTCCCCCTTAAAAGAATTTCATCCCCGAAATTACTAAGGTAGGAAAAATGTTATGAACACTATTATAACCTAGTTAAAAAATCTTTTTTTCACTTCTTATCTTCAGTTTCAACTGAATTAATTTATTTCCATTAATTATTAATTTCTTCTTATTAACGAATATTTTCAAAAATTCTGAAAATTTTCTAACACCTTAAAATTTCGGGGAATTTTGCCAGCATCACCTCTGCACGGCTGAATCGGTACTACTACAACTTGCCTCTCTGGGCCTTCTCCAATCCAAAAGAAAACTAAACAGCCAAGTGGCTTGCCCAAAATTACTCATAAATCTCATACTCAATATAATTTAAACATGTACCTTTTTGTCGCACATCCAACTCTATTTCTTCCATTTGCTATCCAATTAGCATACACAAATGCATTTCCAACTGATCTCCAGTCAGTCCATCCTCAACCAATAATTCTCTTACATCCAAGCCAATTCCATTTCAAACTCCAATTTCAAATTTTTACTCAAAAACCAAATTTAATAACCAACTTCGGTTCCATTCCAAATCGTAATTCTCAAATTCAACTACTTTGCCAAGTTAAATCCTATTCCAATACGATTTCCACTTAATCGACCTCAATTCAATTCCAACCATTTTAACTTAGTTTTTAAGTTAAATTCAGATTTATTCACTTTTACCATTTTAATTTGTTTAACTTCATAAGTTAAATTAAGATTTAAAAATCCAAATTCCTGGGTTTTTATTTCAAATCAGTTTGAAATTATATATAATAATAGTAATTCAAAACATTTGGAATTTCTGATAACTTATTTTCTCAACAATTCAAAACAAAATCTTTAGTAGTAATCCGTCACTTAGAAACTCGAAAATGAACACCGATAATGGGGCGCTCATCGTCAGAATTATTTTCCAGTGCCCCAAGTGAGTTCAATACTATATAATTTCCAAAACTCTTTTTAAAACACTTCCATTTCAAAATTTATTTCAAGATATCCTTCATAACGCTTAGAAAACATTTTTTAAATCTCCCAGGATTATAAAATTTTCATATATTTAATTCAAATCCATTTACAGCAACTTCCCAATTTTCGAGAGTTTTTACTCCAGTTTTGGTTTATTTTCAGATTCGATTCATCTGATTTATATACATTATTCTTACGTGAATTATGATTGGTAACCAAATTAATTATAATCTTATTCAATTACAATTTCAACCGACACATTCAATATATATATATACATATTAATAACTCCAATATAAATACTTTTTCCATATCAAAATATGTTTTCGGGTAAAATTATTTTATTTACCCTCTTTTCAAAACATACTGTGTCGAATTACTCTGTTCAAGAGTTTAGAAACACATATCGACACAGTTTGCATTACTGTATCGACCAGAATTCATAAACCACTCGTCAAACCAATCAACACAATATAAAACTATTTTTAATCAATCTACAAATATGCTCTCACGTATATATGCAATCAACTCAATTTAGGGTATTACTAACCCTATCTCTACTGAGTTACGCCACAGAGCCAAGGTAATCACTTAACCTTTAGCTCTGATACCACCTGTAATGGCCAGGAAAAAATTCGATGCTCGAATTTACGACAATAACACAAAATCCTGTATTACTTGTCAAAAACCCAAGTATCGAAAACTCTGACTATTAATAGAAAGAAGTTAGAGGGTGAGGAAGAAAGATAGAACTATTAGAATAGAAGAAGAAAAAGATCACAACTGAACTAAATCAGAGTAAACACGAAACTAACAGTGGAACGAATAAATTGTATTGTAATATAACTTTGAAATACAAATCTAAAATTGTACTCACATATCATATCAGAGTATAACTCATGTACATCACATCGGAAATAATCTCTAAATAACTAGCGGTGAAGCCTAATACTTCGAGCTCCTCCAAGTGAATCTGCAAAGCCTGAAACACTTGACTGCCCGTAAAATTTGGGCAACCAAGAGTTTAGGGAAAACGTAACAAATAAACTCTGGGTCAGTCATGGGACTGGTGTGAGTAAACTTCAACCATATTGTTTAACTTTGGAAAATCCTTTTGAAAGAAAAGGAAAATAGTAAGACCAGCCCATACATAAACTTGGATGGTTGTTACCTTACTATAACCCAAAATATTTTGATATCAAAATCCAGTGATATTATAATAATGTCTAATCAAGTAAATAACCAAATAGTAGAGCGCTTGCATCTCACGCTCCACATATATATTATAAAATCAAAAACCGCCAGGCGCTTATTGGAGATTGGATTCCAACAGACAAGGTATGGGATCACCTTCCGATCAGTGTACTCTGTAGGGTGAACACTGTGGTTCAATAAGAACGTCTTGAACCCGGCCACACATGACTGCCCACTCATTTAACTTGAGTGTAACGAATATATTGTCACCCACGGTTGTTGGCCATCCAACCATAATCCGAAGACACAGAATCGAAAAGAAGAACAAATATGAATTTTCTCTAGATCGGTAACAATACACCCTGCTTGGGTATGACCCAACTAGCCATGCTACCCGCCCGATTTCTGTCATTTCCCGGTTGTGAGGCTAGAGGCTACGTCTATCCTTTTAGAATATCTGGCCATCATTCACTTTGATAGTCAGTTATTTAACTATCGAAGTACAACAAACATTCATTTGAATGTACAACTAAACATCACACAATCACTGGCCCTTTTTGTTTACATTAATTTTTTAGTTTTTCATATTTTCCCAGATATTTCCCACAGCCCCTTTAACCCTTCATGTTTCTTGGAAAACACTTCCAGATGTTATAACTTTTATTTTCGCATATTCCGAAAATATATATTGTTGACGTTCGAAAACATTTCCATCTTTTTACATTTCTTATTTTCTGTATACATTATTTATAGTGGAAAAACCCATTCCAATTTCCCTTGTATGTATTTGAAATCTGCAAAACATTGTTTTCAAAACATTATTCATTTTAACATGTGCATATTATCCTTTATAGAAATCTGAACACCTTTATCAATTAAACTTTCATTTAGGTAATAAATACCCTTACGGGTTCAAATCTTATTTACCAAGTTATTCTATAATTTTATCTTCCCATTCCACTTCATACACTCTGTTTCTAAGTCACTTCTTATTAAATAGATATCACATTTATAACTTTAATCTTGATTACATATTCTATTATAATTTATTTGTTTAAAACCAAGTATTAACTATCCTATCAATTTATAATTTCTAAGAATAGCTTATTTTCATAATATTCGACATTTTCGAATTATAATTCTAAATCCTAATGGTTTAGTTCTAATCACATTTCGAACATCGAAATGATGTCATTGTTTTCTGAAACGATTCTCCAATTTCTCTTTCTAATCTCATTCTTATATTTCTTTGGACAAAAATCGTTACTTATTACTTTAGAATAAGTGGATTTCAAACCAAACTGTTTCCATTCCCTAGCGAATAGTTCTATATATAAAAATCACGCTTAAGCTTGGTCAACAACGTTAATTTATCATTACAGTTTAAAAAATTGCAATACGCTGCAATATCCCCTTTATAACTAATCTTGACATCTCTTTCCATTACAAACTGATACCATTCCTTGATAATAGTGAAACCGTTCAAGTTGGGGTATTTTATTTACCTCTCAGACCTTGATCGACAACGTTCTTGTCTTAGAATAGATATAAGCCCATAACTCTAACCCCTTATTATTTCTAATCTCGATCAAACTGTATTTCTTGTTTTGTTTTGCAATATAGTTTTTTTAACGCCATATACTTACTTTGAAATCTCCGTTGTTTATAGCTATTTATATTAACTCTTCACTCTCCATGGAAAACAACTTCAAATATTTTAAAATCTCATTTCCCATTTTCCGGAAGATATATATTATTAATGTTCAAAAATGTTTCCCGTTTCCATTACAACTATTTAGATCTGCAAACCTTTTTTCTTCTAAATCCTTATTCATCTTTAAAACATGAATAATATTTCTTATAGTAATCTGGTCCCGTTAAATCAGTGTAAACATGGTTTTAAAAATATCATTACCGATTATAATTTCATCTTATCATGTTCTTCTAGTTTTATATTCTAGTTTCATTCCATAAACTTCGTTTACAAGCTGACTCCTTCTTAATTAAATCTGGTTTATAACCTAAATCTCGATTCCTATTTGATTATAAATCTCGGGTTTCAAACCAACTATTAACTATCTTGTGAAACATATAAAATTTCTAAGAATAGATTATCCATATATAATTCGACAAAGTCGAATTCCAACTATACCCCTAATGGATTTATTTCCATTTTATTTGCATTTCAAACATCGAAAAGTTTCATCGTTTCTTTGAAATGAATCCCCATTTCCCCCTTTTAAAAATCTATTCTTATGTTCCAAATTATTTAATAATAATTATTCTACTTTATTCCTAAACATTTGTTTAGAAATCAATCTACTGGTTTTAATGTAGTCGCAACAAATTATTATATTCCAGTGCCCCCAGATTCAATTTCTATTTAAAAATAATAATAATAATATAATTCCCCCTTTTAAACTCGAATTCTTTTCCAATGTATTTCACGGTATTTAGATACCAGTTAATTCAGAGCCAGTGTAATCCCACATCCCCAACAAACAACAATTAATGACAGAGTATCTATCACATCATATAGTGCAATATATGAAAAACAACAATATAATTGTTGAGTAATCCAGTTGTATTCCTCCAACCTGTTTCCCTCCATTCATAAATGTTAATCACATAAATAACACTGATTCCATATCGGTATGAAATATAATGGTAAACATAATCAGCATTCAATCAACGGTTTCTATATATCACGGTATGTGTTATTTTAACCGAATAGTTTAGTAAATCATCCAAGCAACCATCACACACAACATTCAATATTTAAAATATAATTATAATATTTTAAAATAGAGCAAAGTTAGTGAATTTACTCACCTTGCGCGTTATCCGGTAATAACGATTTGCGTTTGTTGATTATACCCGGCGCTTTAATTGCCTAAAACTGTAACGTGCTCCAAATCACTTTTCATTGGTGCCATTGCGTCGCTATTTTTAGAACAGTATATACTGTTAAAACCCTGACCGGCGTGCATGCAGCTCTCCTCTTTTCCCTTCCATCATCTTTCTCTCCAACATTTTAAAATCTCCATTCATATATATATCCGTTCTGGAAACTATGGGTGCATAGGAGTCTTAGATCCCTTTCGATTTGACTGGATTACCGCAAACATAATGCCTCCAGTAATCGTACATTGTTCCCACTTCCTTCAGGAAAATAAATGTTACTAAATCATGCTTCTCCATTTCACTTTGCTACATGAACCTCCATTGACCAGCATGCTCCGATCCCTTGTCAGTTCCACACGTCCACAACGAAAATGAATTGTTGTACATTGCTCCATTGCCGTACATTAGTTCCAATCTCCCTGTACAGATGCATGCTCCTCCAACTGGTAGTACATACCATTTACAGTACCTCAAGCTATCCACTTCTACTTTACACGCCATGTCCAGATCCTCCATTCTTTCCAATATACTTGATTTACATCCCATGCAACCATAAACAAGTACAACCGTACAACTTGCACGTCCGTCTTCACCAAAATATCAAAAAGAAACCTACTCTGAACATCGTCCACTGTCGCGTTATCCCTCTTCGGCAAAGCTTCACCCTCATCACAAGGTTTATCAGCTCGTCGCCCTCCCTATGGCGTCCCATTCAAAACTCCACTTTGCTTTCATTTTCTCGCTTCAAACTCACCCCGTTTCACATACACAGTCCCCTTGCGTACAACCCTCTTCCATGATTAAGAGCATCAAACCTGTTGGCTAAGCCAACTCCTAGATTGACATTTACATCCTTTCCTACTACTATAGTGGCATGAGTAGCTTCAACATGATCATCAGAACGTTAATGAAATTCCTGCTTGAACTCTTTCCATTCACAGTATTACTTCTTCCCAAATGCATTATCACGCCCCAACTTTAATCCTCCTCCCCATCTTGTTCACGTTTCAGGAATTTCAAGTACTAGATGGTTTACCCTTCTTCTTTTTTATCTTTTCTTTCACTCTCGGTTCTTATTTGCTAAAACAAGAAAAACCAATGAAGAGATCGCTGTGCATATTTATAATGTTCTGATTCTTCGTTGCTAAGTAATAGCATGTACCCCTCTCACAAATAGGACTGATAATTTTTCTTAGGTATGTGCTGCTGTATAATTCGTACTATGTTTAGCTGCTTTACGGTAGGTTATATTTTCAACAATATAAGTAGGCTTGAAGTCTGATTTTCCAATACATAGCTCGCAGCAGATTTTACTTTGGAACGAAGTAATGGGGTTATAGGAAATTCGTAGGGTCTGGAGAGGACGTGGGTTACCTGCGTTTTAATGTCTTAGGCAAGGTGTAGATTTGGTAGCCTTGAGTCTTCATAGGCTTTTTCGTTAGTGGACAAGAGATATGCAATTTGAAGTTACACAGCACGTTATATATTGAAGAGATAGGCTAGAAATATGGGGTACCATTATAATTTATGTAGTGTGCAGAGTACCATGTATTTACACGTTTTAGCTGGGTAGGTCGGCTAGCAATTCTTCAGCACAAAGGATTTAAAAACAGAAAATTAAGTAATACATATATTGATCTGATTTATAATGTATATACACTGAACTTACGTATGAGGCAACGCAGAAAAAACAACAACCGCATATGAGCTCCGTTCCGCTACGGATTGTTACGAACAAAAATTAAAATATCTTTGAAACGAGCAATATGTCACAATCCTAAAAGTATAATAATATAGACAAGTTAACTTATTTTGTGAAACCCCAAAATGCTGATACAGGGTGTAAAATACTCTAAATAAAAAGTTGTTTATTTTTCAAAATAAAAATTACAGTAAAATTCTAAAAATCAAATTATAACTACGTCTCAAAGATTTTATCCAGATTCGAAACAAATATTTATTTATATTAAATAAACCGTTATGGTCCATAAACGTTTCTATAGCGACTATTTGAAATTTTGATTTGACCATAACCTACAATATAAAATATGAAACCTTGATTTTTTCTCTTTCATTTGAAAATTATAGTTTAACAGATTCGAATATTTCTTGTTTTAGTGAATTCCGATTTATGACGAATTCGGTACACTCAATTGAAGTTCAAAACCCAATATTACGAACTACCGCGCCATTTCGAGCTCGTTTATATTTTATATATATTTTTATACATTCAACTTTGTTTTAATTAATATATAAATCCACTTATATTATGAATTCAATATTTAAACTGATTTAAATATTCAAATACAAACCGATAAAAATGTGGGACGTTACAGCCTCAGACCCAGAAGATAGAAGATCAACAACAGGAAACTGTGTGTACATTGGATAGAATTAAATTCATGGTGTTCTAGAACCAACAATTTCAAGATCCATCACTGAAGCTGAATATCAAAGTATAGCAAATACTGCAACAGATATAAAAGGCTATGATCACTACTGTTCGAACTCAAGTTAAAATCAGATGTAAAGCCAACAACATGGTGTGACAACAAAAGTGCTATGTACTTGTCTGAGAATCCAATTCAACACGCCAAAACCAAACATATAGTAATTGTCTTGCATTTTTGTCAAAGAAATGGTTCAAAAAGTTGAAATACAAGTAAATCACATACCTGGAACTTACCAAAGGGAAGATATTCAAACCAAAGAAATCTCACTTACAAACTTTACCATATTTCGATCAAAGATGAACATCGATAATAAAGATGAACAAGCCACTCAAAAAGACAAGCTCTCAACTACAAACCCTAAAGATAAGAAGAAGGAGCAGCTCAAAAATCATCAAAACCCTAGAACCATTGATTTGATTAGCTAAGGTTTCAATGAACTCCTCAAATCAGAAGTAAACCAATTCGTATCCCTTAGATCTGAAGCTTCTAAAGATTAAGCATCATTCTTCGATCATTTTTATGGTTTCTAGATTTGAAGTGCCGCAATGAAGATCTAAATTAGGATTTCAAGAACCCTAGTTTCAAGGGAGGCTATTAGAATATAAAGTGTACTGTCGGCTCAATCTTTTCTTCATACTACTTATGTTATGCGGTCTTACTGCTTGTATTTTGGGACAAAGCCCATTACATCTTTTTCTTTGTATCTCTCGGCTATATATAGCCATGTAAACAATGTAACATTATGTTATAAAGAATTCTCTTGCAATAATATTTCTCCACTTCACTTCTCATTAATTTCTTCTCCAATATAATATTAAACCTTAGTTTACATCGATCTTCATTGTTTTCCTTTGATGATGAGGTTATTTTGCCTTGTTTATATGTTTCGTTGGTTGAAAACTTTGCAATGGTTGGAATAGGGTTGGTTGTGTTATTGCTTTTTGAACATATCTCCTAGAATGACCAAAGATTTCACAATGTGTGCATGTAAGCAATTACCAATCATACGTGATTTCAACAGTTGATGTGTTATTCTCTTCCCGAACAAAAATAATAAGCTTTAGTTCATTCTCTGCATCTATTCAATCATGCTTTTGGCATAACATAGTCTAGTCGTTTTTTCAGTCGCTTCGTTAAGATATCAATTCACTAATTTTAAATGCAAGCCAATTAATCGCAATCAATGTATATATGTGACGACCTTCCCTTTTGGATCATTCAAATCGATAATAAAACCAATTCAAATCGTTCGAAAAAGCAGATTGATATTGCTATGAGGTTAAATATAACATTATCACGGAATCATAGAAACATAAAAGCAGACTATCTCTTAGCAGAGTAGATAAATACAATAGTAGTTCATGAAGCTACTAAATACAGAATTTTCAAAACTTATACATATAATCAGAGTTACAAAAGAAAATACAGGAAGTCAAAATACAATGATTTAAATCAATTCAAGTGAACTGTTCAAATGAAACGCTAAAGCAATTTAAAGGACTTTCGGGATTCATATCCTATAAGTATCTGTGGAACTATAAACATATAATGCAATACACTATTATAATATTGTCTACGGTAAACAAATATTCAAAATAGCATAAGTAAGGTTACATTTTTACTCTTACACTGTTTATAATATTGTAGTCTATATAGATACCGTAAAGTACACTGTAAACTAATGGTTATCAAAGGACACTCCATAGGTACGGTACAAATTATAATCATAGAGGCTAGATCAGGATAATACGACAAGGCACACAAGGTAATACATAGGGTAGTTTCTATCAATTGCAAGTCTGGGCCGATTGTAACGCATAGCCGCAACTACCGTCCACCTCGAGTAACACTTTCATAATTAAAGGTGTGCACCAATCAAATCACAAAGTAATAGATATGGTTTCAAAGAAGTATGTCCAATTAGAGGAGCGACCTCACTTAATCATGGTATATCTCATACTTTAATTATGATACGATGTTCAAAACTATCCATCATCGTTCTCTTATTTCATTCCAGCAGCGTTCGCTAAACCAACGTACTTCATTCTGGATTTTTCACCACCTACATAGCTATTAAAGTGGTTCTCGTTATTTGCAAAGAGTATGACAATAACCGGCTCGATCTCTTTAACAACTAAACACTTACATTTTTCGCACGACGGTCATTTACATTTAAAATCATATTCAATTGAATAAATAAATTTAACTTCATGTATTAATATCTTTGTAATCATTTATTCAAAACTATTAAGTATTGGATTCAATTTCATATCTCATGTTACCAAATGGCTTATTATTAAGTTCAAATTTTGGTTTCAAACTTCTATTTCATAAATATCATTATTAATCGAAACCATTATCTTATGTCAATTTGGATTTAATAGCTCGGACTAGAAATAGAATTTATTTTAAACAGTAAAATATATTTAAAAATAGTTTAATTTTAAAATAGTAGAAATATATCTAATTAAATTTAATATAAAAATGGTTTCACTAAACATAGTTTGTATTAAAATAATCATAAAATTTTAATAGTCGAAAGATATAAAATAGTTTTATCAAAATTAGTTATAAAACTTTAATAGATAAAATATTTCAAATTAAATAGTTATAAAATAGTTTAACATAAAATAAATTTAATCTAAAATAGTACTGTATAGAATAAATTTAATATATTAATCCAATCCAAACCAAATATCCTTATTTCAAAATTCAACTTATCATTCATTTAGATTTCAAATTTTCGTTCAAATTAACTTAAACTTAACTGGTACAAATTCCTAATTTATTAGCTTACCATTAGAGTCATAAGTTTTAAGCCAATACTTCAATTTTGTTTTAGGCTTATGCTCAAAATCCATTTCATTTCATTATATTATTCAAAACAACTCTAGATGTTTAATTATCAATTAATAAGTGCTGGTCTTCAAGCATCCATAGGGACTAGATCACCTCCTCTTTTCTCCTCCTCCCTTTTTTATCTATTTCCTTTGCTTCCCCAATCATCACGATTTTCTTATCCCCATCTTCCCTAACTTTCCTCATATTTGTCAGGAGAGAGCGTGCTAATCTTCGAATCAAACCCCTTGCCACAGATCTATCTACTTGACTTACTCCCCTCATCGCGGCCATTCTTCAATTTCTTGCTGCCTTAGACTGTCTTCGTATTCGTAGTCGCCCTGCCTTTCGATTTGATTTCCCCTATCATCGTAATCTAGGTTAAAATTTCACGACTTGCCCTTTCCCGATCTACCTTTAGGTATTGCTCTGTTGCACGACCTCCAATGGCAAGCCCTCTCTCCCTCAAGTGCATAAAACTGCGCTGTCGGTTTTTTATTTGTGGTTGCTTTGGATTTGGTTCAAGATTGCCTCCATTACTTGGTGTGAATCTAACGTATGTTTGCACTTATGCTTTCTTGAGGTTTAGTTATGTTCTGGTTATGGTTCGGCTTTTCCCTGTTTTATGTTGGACTGGGTGTTTTGGTGTTGATTGGTAGTGTTTCAACTTGAGTAAGGAGATGGTTGTTTGGTTGTATGCTGTTGTCTTTTGGATTTCGAAGGGTTGTTATTTTCTGATGATTTGGAGGAGTTTGGTTAGTTATTAGTGAAAGCCTCTGCATGTCATGTTGGTTCAGGTTGATTGCATATGAGTACTGTTAAAACTATGTTGGCGATACCCCTGCTTTTTTAAGTGTTGCTATTTTGCTGTAACTACTAGTGATGTATGCTGGTGATTAAGATGTTACACTCTAGTTTTGAGTGAGTGAATGTGACTGGCATCCTTTGCCTATCTTTGTTTTTACATGTAATGTAACTTCCTCCGTGGCATTGGATAAAATTGCAGTCTATGTAATTAGTCTAGCTCCAATTCTGTAAAAAAGTTTAGTTGAAGTGGACGGTCAACTGTAAGAACCATCTGTAGTAGATTGGCAATGTGCCTAACTCATGTACTTATTTTGTTATTATTATTTATTCTAATAATAACTGTTACGAATCACTATAAAAATCGATCGGTCATGTCAAAAAAATGTTTATTTATCAAGTTAATTTCTAAAATTAAATTCTTCAACTTCAGAATTTATAAATTTAGCAAATAAAATCTTATGTCGATAATATCTTCAAATCAAATATTTATGTTTACTTAATATGAAAAAATTGAGTCATGAAATTAAATCCTTTATTAAAGTTATTAAATTAAATATTTAAACTAAATTAAAATTTTATAATAAATCTTTTAGAGCTAAATAGATATTTTGTATTAATTTTAAACATTTCAAAATAAATTATTATAGTAAATTAGTTTACATTATAAAATTTAGTTTAGATTAAATTATAACTTTGAATATTAAATGTTAATTAAATTTATAAATTATTTTCAAACAACAATTTCAATAAATCAAATTTAACTTCAATTCAAACATTCAAGTTAAATATTTTAAACATTAATTTAAACTAAAATATTCAAATTAAATCTCAAATCAATACATACCTAAAAAGTTTTAGAAAATAGTTTTATTTACCAACGGTGTCATTATATATTTTTCTACCTTATGGTCAAGTAAATCATATGTATCAACTATTTTAAATATCCATTAAAATCTTTAAAAAGCAATGGATCTCTAATGCCTTTCCTCCTATCTCTACTAAGCGATTTCTCAGATTTCTCGTAATTTTTGTTCCCTTAGTTGTTTCTGTTCGCTTTTCTGCTTTGTCTTGCCTTGAATGCGCTCTATTGGCACTTTGCCCTAATTGGCAATTCTAGGGTTGATAGCCTTTGGTTTCTCCAGTGATGGTTTTTATGCTTTTGGTTCTTTTGTGGGGATTTCCTCTGCCGTCGATCTAATTTTAGAGGCTTTGGTGGCCGCAGCAGGGGTTCCGGTCGTCATTGCCTTGGTTGGTCCGTCCACTATTGTGATTTGGGTTGCTTCTTTACTAGATTTCGAGGTGCTTACCTAGCACCAGTTTGTTGTTGTGGGAGGGGGTGTTTGTGGAAGTGCGACCTTTTCTTTTCGCCAGTGGTAGGTTGTTGGAGTATGGTTGCTCCTCCTAGTGAGTCATGAGGCTTCACTTTTTCCGGGGAAGCTTCACGCTGTAGAGTTGCTCCCTTTCAGGATTTTGTTGGTGTCGAGGCAGTGATGCCTCCCAATTCTATTTCTTCCTAAATCGATATCATGTTATTCACCGCTTTTGGCAAACTAGCCTGCTATAAGCAACTCGTATAGAGATCAAGATAGAGGAAGTCGAAGGTGGGGTCGCCATCATCTCTCTCATAGTGCACATTCCCGTGCACTGCTCCACTCTCTACGAGAAACTTCTTTATTCCGATCAGGTTGATTGAGGATAAAGAAGCAAGCACTAGCGGTTCTTCGTTTAGTGATTCGCCTGCTTTGCGTCAAGGTTAAGTTTGGAGAAGAGGTAGTGTGTTCAGGCATTGGATGGGTTCTTCTCGTGTGAGTGTCGATGTGAAGTGGGATATTACTAGTCAAAATTTGCAGCCAATTTGTTTGGACACTAGCATAGCAGCTTTGGACCTACATGAGAGTTGCCTTGGCTGCTCGCTATCTAGTTGTACTTGCTTTTCCCTGAGGGTGGTGGCTTGTCTAAAGTTGCATCCTGTTTGTGAGGCCACTGGCGTGGCAACCTTGGACCCTAGTGTGAGTTGAGTTGGTTGCCCGATGCCTGGTAGTGCTAGCTTTGCACCGTGCTTCGCTGTTTAGTCATCTATCCCATTGCAGGTTCAGCTTCCGTCCTCTATTTTTTTATGTTTCTTTGGCACTTTATGTAATTATTTTTTGGATTACGCTCTTTTGTCTGGTCTTGTTTTTTTGTGTTGGCTCTTCTTTGGGTATACCTGTCGAGGACTATGTTACCTCGATATTTGTTTTTGGGGAGTTCCCCTCGTAGCTTCCTTGTTTTTTATGCATGTTGTTAGTGTCGTTGTGTTGGTCTCTGGTAGTGTTTTTTCGCATGTTTGGTTTTTCCCTGCTCTTTTGGGTTGGTATTGTTGTGGTTCATGTCATCGTTTCATGTATTGTGGTATGGCTTTTTCTTTTGTATCGAAGTGCGCTTGTGCAACCTATTCTTGGTTTGTTGTCTTTTTCCACTTGTGGTTTTTGTTCCTGGTTGGGGTTGTTTCTTTCAAGTTAGCCCTACTTCCATTTTGTCAATGATGTATCAATCAATGATATGGTCGTGGGGTCGATCTGTAGTATTATTTTGCTAGCATTAGGCTGGTTTATTTTTCGGATTTACTTGTTGGTGTGGGTCGTTTCATCTGGGAGAGGGAGTATATACCACATTTTGGATGTTACCTATATGTCGTCTACAATTCCTATGTTTCTCATTATGTTAGAGCATTTCTTTGCGGTTTGTTGGGTTTATCGCCTCCCCAGATTTGTGGACCTTTTTTGTTCTGGGATTTCCATTCTTGCGCTGGATCGTCAATCCGATGACTTTACTATAGATATGGAATCCACATAGCATGGCGCGATGCCAGTTTCAGACGTCTCAACGTCTCCTCTCCCCTCTCCTAATATTTCTCACTCATTTTCGCTTCTTAGTTTGGATGAGATAAGGGTCTTTAATGATAGTTTGGATCGTCTTTCTAGGAACTCTTATTCTTATTTGTTAGGACATCTCGACTCTTCCAATCGAGAAGTTTTATCGTCTGGCTCGGCTAGCTTGGATCTGGATCTGATTGCTTCTGTAGTGGAGCCTTCTACTAGATTTTTGGGCCGCTCTTCTCGGAGGGGTACTTGGTCTCAACCGTGTGCCCCTCGTACCATTTGGACTCGATCGCTCGTTGAGGCTAAGTAGATAGTTAGGTCAACTTGATGCATGCTTTATCCGATTCGAGTTTTTTCTTTTATCCCTCGTGCTGCTTTGTGGTTTCTATCTTTATTCTTTATTTTTGGTCAATTGCTGGGGTGGCGAATGTTTTGTTGTGGAAAATCCAAGGTATTGGTAATGATGTATCTCTCGGCGACTTAAGCGCATCGTCAAGAAACATTCCATCCAGTTGGTTGCATTTCAGGAGCCACTCACGAGATCTAAAGTGCTTTCCAATACTTTCCTCTCCCTTTGCTTCGCGAGTGCCTTACCCAATGTTTCTCCCAAAATTTAGATTCTCTGGGCTAAAGACGTCTTTATGAGCCTTCTATTTGACTCGGTTCAACTACTGTTAGTTGAGTATTCGATTCCATCTTTTCCTCCCCCTTTCTTTTTTTCCTCGGTCTTAGCTAGATGAGATCACGTCGAGCGTTTGTTCTTATAGAATGATAATTTGTCCCTTTATAATCTAAGTTTTAGTGCTTCGTTCATTGGAGGCGATTACAATGTCATGTCGTGCCAAACGAAGAAGTGTGGGGGTCCTCTATTAACCGCGTGGCAGTTAAGGATTTCAACTCCTTCATCATCGAATCAGGCTTGTCTAAGATATCTTTTATTGGATCGACCTTTACTTGGTGTAGCAACCAAGAGGGCACCAGCCAGATCCTTTCTCGTCTCGACCGTGTTTTCGAGTTAGACGGATGGTTTAGCTTTCCTTTTTTCTATTCAGTTGCTATCTTCATCGCGCTAATTCAGATCAGGCTCCTATAATTATGTAATGCTCTTATTTCGCTTTATCGGGGCCGACCTCGTTTTGATTTCATTCCATTTGGAGATTACATCACTCCTTCTTTCATACTGTGGACGAATCTTTGTTTGTTCGTACAATAGGTAGCTCTATAGTGATGCGCCTGAAGGTTTGGAACTCCCAAGTTCTCAAGAATATCTTTGATAGAGTTCGTTTGGCAGAAGAAACTCTTATCCTTGCGGAAGCATCTTACAATGAAGATCCTTTGGCTTCTAAAAAGGCAGAATGGTTTCAAGCCCGACTTGGCTTTTCCTCTGAGTTGTGCATTGAGAATGATTTCCTTCGTCAGAAGGCGAAATCAGTTGGATCATTGATGGTGACTCCAACTCGAAATTCATTCATTCTTCTATTAGAAAAAAGAATAATATCATGTTTATTCGCCAAATTCTTCGCTCTGACCTTTCGTTGGCTTTACTTCTACAGAGATCGAAGAGACGATCATTTCCCACTTTCAAACTTTTCTGCAGTGTCCGTCTATCGACCGGTCAGAACCAGACCTTTTGTCTTACATTCCTCACTTGGTTCTTTCTGGAGAGAACCCTTGTCTTTGTATCCCTCCCTCTGTTGAGAAGATTTATTCTTGTGTTTTTTGGCTAATAAGGATAACACAAGTGGCCTGGACGGCTTCAGTGGTTTTTTTTTATCGGAGTGTCTGGCCAATCATTCAACTTGACTTCTGCTTGGCGATTCAGTCTTTCTTCTCGGATGGTATGCTCCCTAAGGGGTGGACATCCACCAATCTTGTTATCATCCCTAAATGTGAGAACCCTCGGTCATATGTTGATTTCAAACTGATTAGCATGTGTAACTTCTCGAACAAGGTCATTTCTAAGGTTCCATCTTCTATGCACTCGCCTATCCCTGATCGTATTATCTCGTCATCTCAAGCAGGATTTCTCAAAGGTTGTGTAATCACTAAAAATGTCCTTCTTGCTTAAAAACTTATCTCCCATCTTGATCAGAAGGTTCAAGTTTTCAATGTGGTAATAAATCTTGATATGGCGAAGGATTACAATTGTATGCCTTGGTTTTCTCTATCAAGGTTTTCATAGCTTTTGGGTTTCCTGAGCCTATCATAGATTTTATTTAAAGGCTCATTTCGAACTATTAGTTCTTAGTTCTTATCAACAGAGCGACCAAGGGATTTTCCAGTTAGGAAGGGAACTACGGCAAGGCGATCCCCTTTCCCCTATGTTGTTCGTCATCCTGCAGAGCCTTTCACCCGAGGGGTGCATTCTCTTACAATAGCTGGGGAGATCTATTGTTTCTATATCCTTAGCAGTTGTCTTGTGATTTCTTCATTGTCTTTTGTGATGAATTCATTGTCTTCTCTAGTGGAATCAATGCTCCTTTCGTCGGTTCTAGAATTTTCTTCATCTCTACGAAGGGTGTTCAGGACAATTCATCAGTGCTTCGAAGAGCTGCTTCATTCCTGCTAAGTCTATGGACCCTAGAAGGATTTCTTGGATGGATTCCTTATCTATTTTTTGGGTTGCCTCTTACATTGCCTTATCCTGGCATCGTTCTTTAAAGAGGTCACAAACGCAACATGATTTTCAATCCCCTAGCTGAAAAAGATAAGTGGAAAATTTTAGATGGAACTCTACTCTCATCTCTCAAGCTGGGAGGCTTATTCTCATTAAATCGGCCTTTGATTCTCTTGGGTCTCATGCTTCCACAGCCATGACTCCCCCTCTTTTTTCTTTCGTTCCTATCGCTCTCTAGCCTTGTTTTTTTCTAGGGAAAAAATGACGATGCAAAGAGGAATCATTGGGTTTCCTAGGATGCCACCTGTCACCCCAGACACGAGGGTGTTCTGGGTTTGCGGAACCCTAGGGACGTCTGTAAGGCGCATGCTTGTATGCTTTAGGTTATATTTCGTTCTATGACTCACTTTGGGCATCGTTTCTTGATGTGAAGTACCAGTGCCTTTTGGATATGGATTTTTTAGAGTCCTCGTCTTATGCTAGTGAGACGTGGAAACAGATGCAATCGATGAAGGCCTTTTCTGATTCCCACGGTAGGTTTGTCTGCTAGGTAGGGTTCATTTCTCTCTAAGGGTAGCTTGGAATTCTAGGAGAATTCTAGTGTCGAGAATTCCGGTTTTCTCATTAATTTGGGACAGCTGCATCCCTTCCAAGGTTTCTATTCTTATATGAAAAATTCTTCATGATGATTAACCGCTGAATGTTAATCTTATGAGGATCAGTATACCTCTTGTGTCCCGGTGCGGGTGTTGCAAATCCAGGAATACATAATCGATCACTCATTTATTCTTGGATAGTATGTGCGCTAGCGCTATCTGGTCTTTCTTTGGGGAACTGATAGGTCTTAGGGTGAAGCACCTTCCTTTCTTGACTTGCTTCATTTCTGGTGGGGGAAGGACCGGAAAGGATCTTTGGTCTATCTTTTTCTGTTTTATTTCTTGTCTCATCTGCTGGCATCATTGGTGCTCTCAAAATAAGGTTCATTTTCGATGAGTTACCAATGATGTCATCTTCCATCTTTCGTAAATTCAAGAACAATTTCTTTGTGTTTCGAGGTAGGCCCTTCATGGGTAACCTCTATCCTTGTTCTTTGTCGTCGTCTTGTGCTTTCTTCTTTGTGTTTCGATGAGTTACCAATGATGATTGCGTATGCTTCACACGTGGATTGTTTTTATGTAAATTACATATGATTAACACATGTAAGAGAATAATTTGCACGAATATTTAACCATATTTTTATGTTAAAATAATGTGTACTTGATTTAAATTTTTATTTTTAAGTTGGAAAATATACTTTTTTTTGTTAATTTGAATTTTTATTCATAAACTTAATTAATAGACAACGAAATTGTGAATGATATTTATTTGTTAGATTATATTTTTAAGAACTGCGACATGTTTTGAATTTGAAAAGAAGTTTGACCATTGGATCATATATTTAAGCATGAAGTGATTTTTTAAATTATAAAGATTCTATTTTTAAGGGATATTGAAACTTGTTTATATTAATAGAGATGTAATTTTGAAAGTTTACGTTAACATCAAAAAAGTATGACAATAAAAGTATTAAAACTATTAATAAAGATAAAGATCATATATTTTCCCCCTAAAATATGGTATAACATTTTAAATCTAATACAAAATATCTTGAGAGTTTTAAGTTGAATTGAGACAACATAGAGAACTTTTAAAGGTTCTATTTTACTATTATTTAATAGATATCTCGTTTATGTTAGCTAGACCCATTGACTAGTCTATGAATCCTTCTCGTGTTTCGGTTGTTACTGATGGTAAAGTCACATTCAACATCCTAACACTAGCCTTCGCCACTTGAGCATACCTTGGATCTCTCTTTAGATTCCAACGAATCAAACATATGTTTCATACCTCATGGATTCGAGCATCTTGAACATATCTTGGATCTCTATTTTGATATACTACCGGTATATTCTAGACTACCGATATATAGGCGAAGCAATGTAGTTACAGCTCAAGGTTGATCCAGTCCAAACCAAAGCACAGGTACTTCTGTACAATAAAATAACATAGCTTCTGCTAAGAGCTTAGGGATGATAAAAACTTAGTTGGGTAGGCCATAGCAAGTATATTTGAAAATGGTGATAATGGAATCGATTTTAGGTAGTTTGATAGATCTTAAAGGGTGGATGCCAATGAATGGAGATGTTTGTTTGAGCACATTGTATCATGCAGGGTACAACTATACTGGGCCTGGGTCGGATAAGAACAATAGAGTTACTTGGTCAGCTAACCGTAAGTCGATTAATAGTGAGGATGCTAATTATTTCACTGTGGGTGGTTTTATTTCAGGAAATAGTTGGTTGCCTCAGACTGACGTACCATAGTCCAGTGAGTTATGATTATTTTTTTATTTATATTTGATTTTTGCGTTATTTTTTTTAAGTCTCTGAAAAATGAATACTGTAGACTTATTATATTTCCATTCTAAATGTTATATTGGTATAATTCATTTTGCATTATAATATGGGGTTGTTGTATAATTCATTTGAGATAACTTATAACAAATTAAAAAGGTTCGCTTCCCAAAATATAATAGATTTATTTTGATTCGATGTACAGTTTACAGAAGTCTTTGCTTGTTTGGGAAGGTACTATTCAAAATCATTGTGGCTTTTCATAAATTTATAGGAAAATACATGAACAAAGCTGTTTTATAATATGATATCAGTTTGATTATTGATCCACAAGGTTGAACTCAAAAGTGATATGCTTTTCAACATTGGTTTTGAACTTATATTTGAATTCACCAGAACATTGATTTTGAATTATATTAACAAAGCTATTTTGAACATTGCTTGTTGTTGTTGCTAATGGCTGTATTGAGTTTTGGAAAAATAACGATAATTTTTTGGATACTTTAACTGTGATTCCTTCACTGGTCTCAATAAAGGTATCATAAGATTCATAACATTATTATTCTAAATACTTATTTTGAACCAACCGTTAGCCTTAGCTTTTTTATTTACTCGTCTGCAGTTCTGTTGATTTTGAAATATATATCCATATCTCCAGACTAGAAAAAAATAGCCATACACTGGATAATTGTGAACATTGTTGAAGAAAAAGTTAACCTCCAGATATGAACAATGTTTTTAAACTTTGAGATTAAGAAGCAAGAAAGGGGGAAAACATACATTGTGAATAATTTTCAAAATAAATGATGCTCCATCTAACCCATCATTAATAGACTAAACTTCAGTAAGTTTCCACAGGTATAAAATTATGTAGTGATTAAAAAGTTTGATGTGGTGTTTAAAACTAATCAATGATCGAAACTGGGCTCAAATATAAAAAGTAAACAACACTGAAAGGATTAGTTTTGTGTTGTTTATTGGACCGTTATCACAATTATTGGAGAATGGAGTTTTGATGACAACAACCTTATTTCAATATTAATTGATTATAAAATATATACTAACATCTCTATCTAGAACATATATATACACATATATGTTGGAGTTGTATACAGGAATTAATACCGAAGACTATACAATTTTAGAGATTCAAGAGATTCGGAATTCAGAGAAGATTCAAGAATCATGAGTAATTAAGAAATCAAGAGTTCAAGATAAATACAGTAATAGAGTCTAGGTTATATGTAAGACTCTGAATAGCACTCCAGGTTCAAATTCAATTTCTGATTTTCAAATTCAAATTCTGTTTTTCAAATCCTGATTTCAAATTCTATTTTCAAAAGTTCAAATTCTAATTTTAATTAGTTTTTCCATTTTACCTTTGATTTTAAAATTTAAGTTTTAAAGTTTACATAGTTATATACTTTTATATTTATATAGTTTTAAACTTTATAATTTTATAAATATGTTTATATAATTTATACTTATGATTTCATGTGATTTTCTACTTTATAATACTTATTTATATCACTATGTTTTAATTCAAGAATTTCCAGAATTATATATATATTGAAACCTTGAAAAATATTCATAATTCAAATTTTCAAACACATATGTCGACATATATATGTTGGGATATCAACATACAACTGTCATATTTTCAGATTTAAAAGGAAGTGTCTTTTCACCATTTGTTACGTTCTAGAAGCGTTGCAACCTTTCAATTCCTATAAATAGGGGTTGATTTCGAATTTTTTATTCAATCTTCTTCTCTATCTTCATCCCTTTTCATTCCTCCATTATTATTTCATATTTTTATGATTTCTACACACATACCCTGTCGATTTCTATTCTAAATACATAAAACTTCTTCTCTTCTCACTCTCTACTCATTACTCTATGAATCGAAGTGCTATTGAAGAGTTATAGGGATGTTATAATCATTTGGGATAGTTTGGAAACAGTGTGTTCCTTGTAGCCGTGAAATCAAGGAAAGGAAGCGGTGTTAACCTTGTAGCCGGGAAATCAAGGGTGGTGGAAATGGTGTTAACCTTGTAGTCGTGAAATCAAGGGGATTGTACTGAGATTTTGATCTAGTAATAAAACTCTGAGCAATCCAGCGTTGTGTGGGACTGGACATAGGAGCAATCCAAACCAGTATAAAATCCGGTATGTTCTTTCCTTTTCTGCATTTTATTTCTGTTTATTTCTGTGTTTGTGTTTGATTTTGTGTCTGTGATTATCTCTGTGGTGTGTTATTCATATAGTAGATAATATTAGTTTCAGATTTTCTTAAATTTCTTGAAAACACTATTCACCCCCCTCTAGTGTTAGCTTTGCCTTAAGATTCATTCTGCATTCCCTAACAATAATGTTAACTATTTAGGTGGTGTTTGGTTTATTTTTTGCTTTATATTCTGAGTTTTCAGCATTAGCTATAAAAAATGGATAGACTACACGGACAACGGAGGGATGAAAGGAAGATGGAATGGACGACGGGGAGGTTGGAGGGACGACGGAAGAATGAATTTTGTCTCGTCCATCCATTATTTTTCAAGAGTATTGTTATAGCCACTCCAAAAACGGATAAGGGGGTCATATTTTATTTCCACTCCATTAAAAATTAAATTGTTAAGGGGAGGTCAAACGCAATGGAAAAATAAATAAATAAACTCGATTTTACCCTCCATTCAAATACACAAAACACAGTAAAAATCGGCAAAGACATATCGAAATTCAGTACAAAGTTCGAAAATAACATGCTGAAAATAGATTAACTGAAGAAAAAATAAAATCCTACATATTTGGCGATAGTACATCGTAAAATACGATTTTATTTGGTGGCCTATCGCCGAATTTGTGTTATTGTCATGACCTGATGCGTTCAACAGATTGGGCGAGTACATGCCGTTTTAATTGTTTAACTTCGGCTCGCTGTTAACGAATATAATGTTTATGGCCAAAAACGGACCTTCGTTTTTTATATAGTAAATTGTTGCCTTTTCGATGATTTTTTTCAACAAATTCAACATGTCATTCGCTTTTTTGAGTAAAAATCATGTTGTCTTCTTTTTTAAAGTTAGAAATTTCGTTAGAAATTAGTTCCTCCATGTAAAAATGATTAATTGTTTTCTTTGAGAAGAAGAGGATGATTAGAGTTTAACGAATAGTAAAATATAATTAGGATAAAATAATAAAATGACATTTTGGTCTATATTTTACAAATTGTTAAGGGGGAGCTATTTAAATGATCCTACTCTTAATAAATTAAAAAAAAAATGACCTCCTCTTAACCGTTTTTGGAGTGGCTTTAACAATACTCTTTTTCAAAACATGAAAACTAAATAAAATTGTTTTCCATTTTATATGTTAAATTCATTTTCTAAAACCGTCATTTTCCACGGTTTATATATTTTGTTTGCAATTTTGTTATGGCAAAATGGAAAAACTAAAAAGGGTGAACCGGACTCACCCTTCAATTTTAGAAAATTTACCATATAAAAGATTAGTTCAAATTACAATAAAACACTGGTGTATGCGAGTGTCTTTGTAAATATATAGCACATAATCGCAAAATTACATGGCTAATATAGCTTTTCAATTTATATTATGGAAAATGCTTAATATGGTTAATGTGCAGTAAGTAATGCCCCAGTGTTCACTTTGTGTTTTGCTAACACACCATTAAAAAATCAAAGATCATTTTTCAAGGTAGCTTGAAATGATCGCATTTTTGTGTTTAACCAGAAATGGTTTTCTTGACTGATAGTCAAACAGTAGTAGAGTTTTATTCCACTCAAAACATTAACAAAATTACCACAAAAAGATTTAGGCTTATTTACCTGATTAAATCAGACTTTAAAGCATTAACAAATGCCGCCATAGTACCTCTTTATTTGGCCAAAGCAATAGATGATTCTCCAATCGGTTTTCAATGAAGAATATCAAAAGAGCATTGTTAATACCACTCCAAAAACGAATAAGGGAGGGGGGGGGGTCATATTTTATTTTAACTCCATTAAAATTTAAATTGTTAAGAGAGAGCCAAACACAATGGAAAAATAAATAAAACAACTCGATTTTTACCCTCCATTCAAATACACAAAACACGGTAAAAATTGACAAGAACATACTAAAATTCAGTACAAAGTTTGGAAATAACATGCTGAAAATAGATGATCGAAAACGGACCTCCGTTTTTTTCTAGTAAATCCTTACCTTCTCGGTGATTTCTTCAACAAAATTCAACAAGTCATTCGCTTTTTTGAGTAAAAATCATAAAGTTTCTTTTTCATAGTTAGAAATTTCGGTAGAAATTGGTTCCTCCATGAAAAAAGTAATTAATTATTTACACTGAGAAGAAGATGATTGAGATTTGACTAATAGTAAACTATAATTAGGGTAAAATAATAAAAGGACATTTTGGTTTATATTTTATAAATTGTTAAGTAGACTATGTTAAATGAGTCAGTCTCCCCTTAGTAAATTAAAAAAAAAAAAAAGTAATCCTCTTTTAACTGTTTTTGGAGTAGCATTAACAATACACAAACAAAACTGTACACCTGTGCCTAATCCCTATAAGAATCAACAGTGAACAAACAAAATAAAAATAAACGAAGATATAAAAGTATCCAAACTTCATATATAATATATCTAATAAATTCATTGGAAATAATGGAAATGTACAAGCCAGATTAAACCTTGAAGCGTGATAGATTACCTCCTTGATATTAGGGGTGTCAAATGGGTCATTTAGGTCGTATAAGGGTCAAGTAAATTTTGACCATATCCTTTTGCAACCCTTTTATTTTGACCCTTTTACCATAACGTTTTACCTGACCCAACCCACATATTATGTGGGTTACCCATTTAACCCACATATTAAAAAATATTACTTTAAAATAACGATTTTTAAAGCTAAACATGCCAAAATTACGAAAATACCCTTTATTTTGAAAAATATGAAAAAAATTCATAAAATCCAAAAAATTATGAACTGAAAAGCAATAAAAGAATTATTCAAAAATAATGATTTTTGAAGCTAAAAGGACCAAAATTACGAAAATACCCTTCATATTGGAAAAACGAAAAAAAATGAAAAAATTTCAAAAAATCCAGAAAATTATGAAATGAAAAGTAATAAAAGAATTATTTGAAAATAATGATTTTTAAAGCTAAAAGGACCAAAATTACGAAATGCCCTTCATATTTGAAAAAGTGAAAAAAATGAAAAAATTTCAGAAAATCCAGAAAATTACGGAATGAAAAGTAAAAAAAGAATTATTTTAAAATAACGATTTTTAAAGCTAAAAATGGTAAAATTACGAATATGCCCTTCATATTTGAAAAAGTGAAAAAAAATGAAAAAATTTCAGAAAATCCAGAAAATTACAAAATGAAAAGTAAAAAAAGAATTATTTAAAAATAAGGACTTTTAAAGCTAAAATTACGAAAATACCCTTTATTTTGGAAAAAGTAGAAAAAAGTGAAGAAAATTCAGAAAATTACGAAATGAAAAGTATAAAAAATTATTATTTTTTCATAATTTTTTGGATTTTTTTAAACTTATTATTGTTTTCACTTTTTTCAACATGAAGGGCATTTTCGTAATTTTGACATATTTAGTTTTAAAAATCGTAATTTTCGAATAATTCTTGTTTTACTTTTCATTTCGTAATTTTTTGGATTTTTTAAAATTTATTTATTTTTTTCACTTTTTCAACGTTAAGGGCATTTTCGTAATTTTGACCTTATTTTACTTTAATTATTATTATTTTCGAATAATTCTTTTATTACTTTTCATTTCATAATTTTCTGGATTTTTTTCATTTTTTCATTTTTTTTCATTTTTCCAATATGAAGGGTATTTTCGTAATTTTTACATTTTTAGCTTTAGAAATTGTAATTTTTGAATAATTCTTTTTTTACCTTTCATTTCGTAATTTTTTGGATTATTGGGAATTTTTTTATTTTTTTCACTTTTTTCAAAATGAAGGGTATTTTCGTAATTTTGGCCTTTTTAACTTTAGAAATAATTATTTTTGAATAATTCTTTTATTACTTTTCATTTCAAAATTTTCTGGATTTTTTGAAAAAATTTCATTATTTTTTCATTTTTCCAATATGAAGGGTATTTTCGTAATTTTTACATTTTTAGCTTTAGAAATCGTAATTTTCGAATAATTCTTTTTTTACTTTTCATTTCGTAATTTTCTGGATTTTTTGAATTTTTTTCATTTTTCCAATATAAAGGGTATTTTCGTAATTTTTTCATTTTTAGCTTTAGAAATCGTAATTTTCGAATAATTCTTTTTTTAATTTTCATTTCGTAATATTTTGAAATTTTTTCATTTTGTTCACTTTTTTCAAAATGGAGGGTATTTTCGTAATTTTGGTCCTTTTAGCTTTAAAACTCATTATTTTCGAATACTTCATTTTTTTTAATTCTCATTTCATAATTTTCTGGATTTTTTGAATTTTTTACTTTTTCTCACTTTTTCCAAAATAAAGGGTATTTTTGTAATTTTGACCTTTTTACATTTAAAAATCGTTATTTTAAAGTATTACTTTTTTACTATTTGGGTAAGTGGGTTACCCATTTGTAACCCTTATAAAAAAAAGTCAACCCTTTTATGATTCATTTAATAAAAAATTATAAAAGGGTTGACCCGATAGGGTTGTAATTAGGGTAAAATGGGTTGGGTAAAAGGGTGGGTCATATTTTGACAGGTCTACTTGATATACTCAGCATTTAGCTTCCCCTTTCGAGCATTAACTTACAAAAATAATAGCCATTGTAAACTCAGTCAGTAGGATCATTACTGCCATTGCTTATTAAAAACAAGATCGGACATTAACTGAAACGAAAATAGGGCTGCGGGTTTGGTATCCGAAACCGTTTATGTAGACGATGTTAGATAAAAATCGAAAAGTTCTGAATCAATAACGAACAACAAAGTCGTTGTAGTATAGTGGTGAGTATTCCCGCCTGTCACGCGGGTGACCCGGGTTCGATCCCCGGCAACGGCGATGATCTATCTGTTTTTGCCCCAAAATTGCTGATCTATTTGAACCCTAACGATCGATCAAAGTGAGAAAGTTGCTGAATGTGCCTCCTACCTTTTCCCTCTGTTACAAAATATATTTCTTTGCCAGGAATTGGGATTTCGCTGATCTAGTGTGAGCCTCAACAGTTGGCGATCCTGACGGAGATGAGAATCGCTCGCTAGCTACATCAACTACACTGTATTTTGAGCATTTCTCTTATGTTTATTTCGTTTGATCTTCTTTCCTAACTAGAAGATTACAACTAGCTTAGGTATCTTGCAGCTTTAGTCATTCTAGGAGGTGGTAAGGCATATGTTTGGATTTTTCATATACATTTTTGTGCCGGTACTGTAAATACACGGCGATTGGCGAACATTATTTGACTATACTGTTAGATTTATGTTACATCGTTTGACGGTACCATTCATAGTTTTGTTACGTTACCGCTGTTTGACTGTATTGTTGATTGTTATGCTATAGTTGTTTATGTATCTTTAAAGTGCCAAAGACCAAGTACCAAATAATCTTGTGGAGACAAATTTTCATTGTCATTCATTATGTTGTATGAACATCCACTATATCACGTTCACTTAAACAAACAATTCATAATTGAGATGAACTGATGATGTACACCACTTGCTAAAGATAATGTGACAACACCTTGAATTGATGTTGTCTGCCACCTGCTAAAGACGGTTGCATATGCTTATGGAACATCGCTTCAGATAGCAACTGATTATGCATTTCTCATTTCTTAACTCCAGCCTCTTCCATTTCGTACTTCTAACGCAGCACCTCCGATATATCTCTTGCAAACTTAGCTGAATCATAATAGTCGTAGAGATCTTCGCTCAGGACATTTAGGATGTAATACATAGTTGGTCGTTCTCCATTCGGAATTAAATCTGCTATGTTTGTTCAGCAATTGAATTTTCTAACAGCAATGGCTTGACGGTTGTGAGCATGTAAACCACCTTTCACACAATCATGTAAAATTTCATCTTTTGCCTCCATAATTTAATGTGAAGGCCTTCAAAGAGTTTAACTTAAAAGCTAAGAAACTAACATAAATATGATTTTTTTTTCTCGGTGTTAACGTGCACATCGAGCAAGAAATACACTTTCCAGACTCTTTTCTAGATGTTTCACAAACAATTTCAACTTTCCAAATGAATTAGTATTGCAACTAATAACTATAAAACATGAACCCCAAACTGAATAGATACGAATTGGAAAAAAAGGTTCAAATACGATGATCTAATTACTTATAAAAGCACATAATTGCTAATTTTCAAGTTTGGTATGAATTAAATTTCCGCTTCCAATAACAGTGTCTTATTAACAGCTCAAATGATCAATATTTTAGCTCCTTTGGCCCAAAAAAATGGCAGTGACGCGGCATAGTTTCAATGACAAGTCCGATCAAAAATGATGCCTAGACTCACAGCATTAGGCTTAACCTTGCATTATAAATGAATATATACTATATTGCCAGTGACAAATGTATGGATATATAGACTCAATCAGATGGCCCAATCATCTTCTCTGGAACAACAAGTTCATTAAATTCCTGCTCACTCAAGACTCCAAGGCCTAATGCAGCTTCCTGCAAAGCAATTAGATTATGGTTTAGGACCGAACAAATCAAAACAGCTCAAACATGAAACAAAAAAGGTTCTGGATATAAGAAATTAGTTTTAAAAAACCCGTTTTAGTTTGAAGAACACAAGTTTTAAACTTTGTGCCGAATGACAGTGAATGCTAATATCATAATAGCCATCAAATATACAGAATGCTATTAAACTAGCACCAAATATACAGAATCCTAGATTATACTATTTAAGTTGAAATATACGAGAAAAAATAAAATAACATCCATTTTTGCAGTTAAAAGAAATACCAAATTACATATTATTGCAGGTACAAAATGCTAAATTCATATAATATTCGGTATCATAGTTCATGTACCATCTCTTTTATCTGATATAGGGTTGCCAACGGATGTTTTCGGGTACGGATAGTGCAATATCCGTATCCGTATCCGAAATTATTTTCGGATATCGGATATCCGTATCCGTTAAATTCTCGGATATTGGATATCCGTATCCGCTTAATTTTCGGATACGAACGGATATCAGATATCGGATATTTGAGAGTATAAATAAAAATGTTTGGATCAATATAAAATATTTTTTATACTAATGTTTATAAAAAAACCAGGAAATAAAGACATGAGATAATGAAACATTGTTTCATACTAATATCCATAAGCATATCAAGAAAAATTCCAAAATTAAACACTAAAACTACAATTTTTCACTAAAAATGGACAAAAATTTATATCATAGTAACATTCAACAGTTACAAACTTATTATTAACTCTATTTTTCTGTTTTGACTTACATATATTACATCAATTAGTCGGACGGATATTTTTCGGATACGGATACCACTATAACCATATCTGTATCCGAAAAGCTTTTCAGATACCAGATATCCATATCCGCTTTTCGGATAATGCTGGATAACGAATATTTTTCATATTTTCGGATACGGATTCGGATGGATATCGGATTTTTTGGGTATTCATTGACAGCCCTAATCTGATACTATATATTAATACGGAAGTCAAAATTTTAAATCTCGGATATCGATCACGTTTCGTCTCGGAAATGTTATAGACTTAATCTCGTATCGGAGGAGATCGCGGACGAGATGAGTCAAACTCGGGAGTTCGTCTCGGATTTCCATCTCGGGTCCGAAAGTTCATATTGGAACAATCTTGGGGTACATGATATGTTAAAAAATGATATTTTTACAAAATAATTTTTATGAATGCTATTAAAAATATAGTAATTTAAACTTAAATTGAAAAATAAATTTATTATTCTTTATGTTGGAAAGATCAATCATACTCTAAGTCATAATATGCTTAAAATAGAAATATTGTTAGATATAAAACATTAAAAGGATCCAGAACATTAACAATTCTGCATAAACAGACCATAAAATACATAATTTCATAGGTAACATGTATGTAAAAAAGACGAATATGAAAATCATAAGCATTGTAGAACATATTTGAACATACAACATGGTCATTTAACATGCGAAATATAAAATACAAAAATTATCATGGCTGGATTTGGGTTTTTTAATAATTATTGTTCTAGTTCAGGCACAAATTTAAATTTTAACCCAAAAAACAAAGATCTCGGACAATATTCCAGTATTTCATCTCGGTCGATATATCGTTCGATATTGCAATATCTCGGACGATATAATTGAAAGGAGATTTAGAGTGATATTTGCTGTTTTGTTTCGGAAAGAGCCCAAAACGAGATCTTGGAAAAGATCTCGGGCGATATTTGCGAGATCTGAAACAGTGCACGGAATTAGTTCCTTCGGACTAAATTTTAAAATTTATGTACTTCACTCAAAAATGTGGTTGAAGTTTGTTCTTGGATATACGTAAATAGCCTTGCAGTGTGATTTGCAAGTACAACTGGAGAACACATAGTATGAAAGAGTAAATTTACATCTGGTAGCAAGAGACAGAATTTGCCTACATTAAAAACCCTGAAAGGTAAAGTTTGTGGAGAACAAACGACAAGGACAAACAATACATAGAACATTATAATGATCCATTAACCTTAAAGTCCAGAATGTGTATGAAATGGAATATTGAATTTACTTTCAATGAATGACAGAAAACAATACATGAACCAACAGTAGAATAGAAAACCAGGAGTGGGTGTTGAGGTATGCATAAGGTAGTAATGGCTAAAAATGAATATGATTTGAGTCTGATCTTTTTATGTTTGATTTATAACCAACATTACACAGCATAACCACAGGGCTGGATAAGCAGTGTTTGGTCGATCAATCAACCATCAAGGGTTTTACTATTATTATTAGTAGTAGTGGTGGTGGTGGTGGTAGTAGAGTAGAATACACACAAGACAAGAATATAATTATACAAAACAGTGTCAATTTATTGTTAAAATGCATTTTGTAGCTTAGCACGGTTCCATATTCAGCCCGCCAAGGCATCATTTTTTAATGATATTTTTGGTTTCCAATTTTTTTTAAATATGCAGTCAAAACTAGAAGGCAACCATGTATAAAGCAAGGTTCAAGATTCCGTCCACCAAGCCGGTATTCCGGCCATCCCAGTCGGTTCCGACGGTGAATGGGAAGGAGTTGTGAAGGAGTTCCGGTTCCAAATCGAATTGACAATAAAAATAAAATTTGCTTAATAAATGATGCAGTAAAGATTAGAGAAGAAAAATCCATAGAACTGAACAAAGAAAAAGAATCACCAAATTGGAGATTGTTGCAAGTCTACTGTTTTGATTCGAGAACGAAATAGAGTGACATCAGATGACAGCATTAGGAGATATCTTCGAACTAAATTTAGAGCCATTAGGAGAAGTAGTTGGCTTCAATAAAGATTTCAAATAAAATCCAGAGCTTCGAAAAATAGAGATAAAACGAGTGGAAGGAGAACTTAAAAGTTAGGGCTTATTGGCTTTAGGAGGGGAAAAGAAGAGCTTAAAAGGGAAAATAGATGTCGGGCTGCAAATTTTTTATTACTGAAATTGATATACATCAGGCCTTTTAGTATGCAAAAACTATATTTCAGTATTTGTGATAGACATTAGTAATTTAATTATATTTCAGAAAGCATTCAACATAAAAAAGGAATAAAATCTGGAATCGGAACCAAATCTGGATTTCCAGAATATCCGAAATGGAACCAAAACTGTACAAAATGTCAAAAAACGGGAACGAAATCGAAAATCGGAATTTCAGACATTGGTATAACGATGCTAAATACGTTCAATGTGGAAATAAAAACATATAACAAGGTCCTTTAGCAACACAAACATGAAATAATATATCCATAGAAAATTGTTAAATATGAAAAATGTCGAACTAAAACAACTCATTAGGTCCTAATATTTTCATAGTACAGATCTTGAACATTTTTGCATCTGGTTTGATCCTACCAATTAAGATGGTGGTATATTTTGACTAGAATATATTTTTCTTCTTCTAATTTTAAATTTAGCTCAGCCATGGGCAAAACTGCAGCCCAAATAAACTGTAGCTGGGGGAACCCAATAAAAAGCTGGCCCTGCCTAAACGAAGTATTTTGCTCGCTCCTTTACATATTCCCATCAGTTTATCACATGCATTAAAATTATTTTGAGAACGATTTCTATGGGTAAAATAATTTACATTGTAGTGATTTCATGTATGTGCATGCATCTACTTTAAAGTAGATTTTATGTTACTCTCTGGGCTATGTAATTTATCGTAACTGTATGATGAATCAAACCAATACTAAATATAGCAATCAAATTAAGAGCTAACTGTGGTATATCTTAGTTAAAAATGTGAATATGAAAAAGAAGTAGAGTAACTAACTAGTTTACAGTAATTAAGTAGCCCTCTCTATACGAGTAGACAACCATGCAAGAAATTATATAATAATGCCACCAAATGCAAGGTTACAATAATGTAAGATTCTGATGAACTGACATTACCTTCAAAGTTGTTCCTTCTTTATGAGCTTTTTTAGCTACAGCAGCAGCTTTATCATACCCAATTTTCTTTTCAAAAATCAACAATACATTAATACATTTCAAAAGCTAACATGCCCATTTATATCAAAGAACATTAAATAATGACTAAATAACTTACAGGGTTCAGAGATGTAACAAGCATTAGTGACTGTAAAGACGAAAAATAGAAAAAATTAGCATAACAGTAGATGTTCCATTGAAATTTATAACAACATTACCTCATGCAATAATTTAGATATTCTTTGATGGTTTGCTTTAATTCCCCTCACACAGTTCTTTTCAAATGATAGGGATGCATCCCCAAGTAGTCTCAAAGACTGTTGTAAAGAGAACAGTTAGCTAGTTAATGCTTTTTATTTATAATAAATTTATATTACAATCTCTAATCAGCAATAAACAGCGATAAAGATTCTTACACGAAGAAGACCACTAGCAATCATCGGCTTGAAAACATTTAGTTCGAAATGACCATTTGATCCACCTATAGTAATGGCAACATGATTACCCATTACCTACAATAATATATAACATATATGAGATCATCCACAAAAAATGTTTTAATATATACGTAAACATGATCCAAGCATGTTGTTATGCAATCAATTAGTAGCAACATGAACAATACATCTAAAGTTGTTACCTGAGCACAAACCATGGTGAGGGCTTCACATTGAGTAGGATTAACCTTTCCCTGAATATATGAAATTTGTCACGCCTTAAATGTGAAATAAGTTGTTGCAACAAGCAAAAGTTTCACAGGACTAGCCCAACAAAGAACGTAACTAAAAAGAGAGGGAGGGAGGGAGCGAGACCATAAATTAGTAGGACGTGTTATTAGTTATTTATTAGTTATTTATTATGTATCCATTGAAGTTGAGATTTCTGCTGAAAAAAAGGGAAACCTACCGGCATTATACTGCTACCAGGCTCATTTTCAGGCAATATTAGCTCTCCAAGTCCACAGCGTGGGCCACTAAAAAAAGGAAAAGGAAAATGAAAAACATGATGTGAAATTTCACGGTGTTAAGAAAATTAAAACAGTATATTGTGACACACCTTCCAAGGAGCCGTATGTCATTTGCAACCTTCATCAATGAAGCAGAAATGGTGTTCAAGGCTCCACTACTCTCAACAAAAGCATCATGTGCAGCCTAAAAATTAGAAGGTAATTTCTATGCCACATATTGCAAAATAGGCTAGCAGATTATAGTTCATATACTTCAAATTTAATATTTTTATTTGATGTGGAGACAGACACAAATGTGATGGGGCTTTAGTTTGAAGGAATACAGGTGTGTAAACTTGGTCCTTGGTCTATGAAACTAGAACTATCTTGAGGCATGACCCCATGATCGCTAAGACATTAAACGAACATTTCTTTTCAAGATGGATAGCTATATGATGGCTTCCTATAGACTAGATATAGGGTAATAATACAGTAATAGAGGGGGTGGAGAAGAAATTAAACATATTGCTATATCATATTTCAGCGTTTTGTTATGCGATAAAATGCCATGTACTTGTTGCTTCCCTCTACATTTGCAATTGAGTTGAGTTTTTTCACCGTTATTCATTACCAACAACAGAAATTTGATAAAAATGCCACGTAAACTTACGCACACGCGTGCACACACACATGTACGTGTAATTGTGTATATATGGAAATCCCTCGCAATGAAGGTAAAAAAGCATACACAACTCACCCACTACTATCCCCACCCAAGGGAAGCCTAGTGCTCTTGGTAGAGAATGATGATATATATTTTGAAACAAAGTCCTTTTGGAACTCCCTATATGAAGCTAGAAGCATTTATAGTTTTTTATTTTAATTCAAGATCACACTCTCAGTACACATTAAAGTTACAAAATTGCAAGGTGCAAAATTAAAATTACAAAATAATATTAATGATACTAACCAATGCTTCAAATTTGTTTTCTGCAGTGACAAATGGTAAACCGGTCTCCTCAGCTACAGCAGCTGCAATCTTAACATCAAAACTGTACAACATGCATTTATGTACGATATAAGATTTCAGACAGTGCACGAAGTAGTATTGGACAATGATAACTCATGAAGAGAAGATCAGTAATTACATAAGGAAAAGGAACCCAAAAAGTTAAAATAAAAAATAAGGCAATGAACGGTAGAAAAACGCTTCTAGGACGAAGAGACTAACAGAAAAAACTATTCTCTTAGTAAGCAAAAGAATGTGCAAGGATGCAAAAAGATCTGAATCATCCAGAATCATTATTGAACGATGAAGGGGAAAAACAGAAAAATACAAGTAATTTTGTATAGGTTTACAGTCTAAAATTAAAAATATTTCTCTCAAGAAGACGGGCCAAAAAGAAAATACAAGAACAACAAAGCCATATATCCCAAACAAGTTGGGGTTGGCTAGATATGGAACCCAAATTTAAAATTAAATAAAATAAATAATGATGATAATATATATATATATATATATATATATAAAGGATTTAAAATAACCAATCAAATAAAAAGTCGTCCGATAAAGGGTTTTTTTTAATAATAATAATAATAATAATAATAAGTGAAAATGTTCAATAAAAGTGAAATAAAATCTAAAATAGTAATAAAAAGTAAAAAGGTTCAGTAAACGTGAAAAAAAAAAAAAAAAAAAAAAAACCTATGGTCCAAAAAGAAAATCAAAAAAAAAAAAAAAAAAAAAAAAAAAAAAAAAAAAAAAATCAGAGACATGCTCAATGCTTGGGAAAAAAAATTAACCCCAATAACCCATACAAAATGTTACAGGAATATTGCCCATTCGCAGCATGATACCGTTAACATAAGTGCATAACAAATTGTGTGTACAAGACACAGAATAGTGCCATGGGTTCAAGACCTACCCTTTCTTAGAGTTTAATCCAGTGCCAACTGCAGTACCTCCTTGTGCAAGCTGTTCAAAAGTCACATAGTTTAACATTACTTGCAATTAAAGTCAGAAACACTGATATTTGTTCTGCCTTCAATTTGTGGTGGGTGAATCAGTAGAACAAAAAAACTAAGCCATGGGAAAAGAAATAAACTTGTTTTCAAAGTGTAGGCCTGTAATAAATGAACCCCAATTACTAAACGACGTAGGAGTTATTTAGGGGCTAACTAGACATGTCACAGGGTCTAGGTCAAGCCTGAAATCACCCGCAACCAATCGAATGGGCGAATTGGTAAAATTGGTTAGGTTTTCCGGCCCATTCTCAATCTGACCTGGAGCCATCAAAAGAAATCAATTTTGCATATGGTCAGGGCTCAAGCAACCCTTTAAAGACATTAAACATGGATCAACTGTAAATATCATTCAGCAGTATGGTATTATTAAAAGAAATTAATATTGCATATGGTCTGGGATCAAGCACCTTCTTAAACACGTATAAAGCAATATTAATTAATTAAAAATACAATTCTTACTATAAACTATTTTATTCCTATGAGGGAAAAAAAAGCTACATTGTATCTTATATTTCAAATTCATTGCTAAATAAATACTTTGTCAATTGGGTAAATGTGTTGGTACCAGGTCTAAAAGGACTAAAGATCTAGTTCATGTTGAAGTCCCAACCCGTTTTTAAAGGGGCTGCATCCTTAAAATTAAGTCATGCCAAAACCCGCTTCCCTCCCCCCTCGGGGGGGGGGGGGGGGAGGGGGGGGGAGGGGGGGGGCGTGTGTGTACAACTCGCCCACATATAAAAAACTTTGAGCACCATAACCTAGAATTTTCTTTAGAAAATTACTAAATATAACGCTGTTCACATTTTCAAGCCATCCGAATATGAATCATAAGCCTATGGCCTTTTGCTTTGAAATCAAATTTCATGTTATAGATACAATTTCAAAAAAATAAACGGGACTAATAAAGATGAAACATTTGAAAGCAACAAAACTATATATGATAAAAACAAAATCAATGAAGGAAGATTAAATAGAAAAAACAAAGTTATGGTTTTTGACATGGAAGGGAAGGGGGAAAAAAGAGAGAAACTGTTTTCTGTATGTCTTTCTAATATTGAAAGAAGTTCTAGTAGTCAAATTCAAAACTCGACTACCATGGTGTACTTTCTTTGACTGAAAGTCCAATTAAAAAGCTCAATTCCAGTTACAAACTAGATTATGTTCAACGCAGGTGCTGTTGACACCCCTTGCCTATTAGTGGATCTGTCAGTGGTGTTAATACGAGAAGGACAAGAAACTGCTTATGCACCTTTGTGTCAATAGAGTACTTTGTAAAGACCCCTATAGTATCAACGGGGGATGTTTACATGTAGGAGGGTAATTTGGTAAAAAGGCATACTTTACCATCCTTACTTGAATATAATAATAGACCAACTTGAGGATCGGGACTAAACATTCCAAACTAAATTTCATTTGTGATTTATTAATTCATTCACATACCTTATTTTCCTATATCAATTCAGATTCTGATCGACAGTGATGTGCAGATCTCTAATGTTGCAAAAAATTGAGGACATATGGCTATGGATTGCAATTTATAACAGCAGATAGCATGTGTGAGAGAGTGAAGGGATTTATGGCCAACAGTCAGAATAAGAATTCTGCACAGACTAACTTTATATGCAAATGGCACTTTTGATATTTGAAAACTGAAATTATCTCTGAAAAGGAATAGAAAAAAAAAAGATTGTATTTGAGCTGAGGAATATATGAATAAGGTGGACTAAATTTGTACAAGCTAAAGTTGAGGGTCCTTCATATTCTTAGAAAGTGGATAAATGAGTGCCTGACAATATTTACCATGGGTGAAAACTGAAAAGATATTGTTTTTGTGCACATGCTTGTGTGCATGTGTGTGTCTGTGTGTTGGTTGGGAAAGCGAGCAACCTTTTCATTTTAAAAAAAGTTAGGACAAACTACATAATTAGTTGACATAGTTTTCCCCTTCTAGGCATGATACAAAATGGTAAGGATAAGTTGTACCTGGTACATGCGAGGTAAAGTGTCTTTCACTCGAGCAATCCCGTATTTTACCTACGAATTTGATCTGATAAGCTCACGATAATGCAGAGAAAATATTATAGAGCATGGCGACAACCATTACATGCATAAAATGTTGTATATATACCTGTGTAGTATATCCACTGAATTCTTGTCCAAGAGTTAATGGAGTTGCATCTTGAGTATGCGTCCGCCCTATCTTGATAATGTCTTTGAACTCGACAGACTGAAAAGAAATTACCATATTTTTGACCCCTATCATTATAAGATATCCTGCTTGATAATATAACTTAATTGCAACAGAGTATGCCATTTTGCAGTCCAGTTAGGCATAAGACATGACTTCTGAATTTTAAGATTGCTGGGTTATTCCATGTTAAAGAATATACAACTAGCAATGAAGAAAGAAATTATAGAACAGGCGATTGTGTGTTTGTACATTTAATAGGTATATATTTGTAACTGAAAATATTAGAACAAAAAAATAATTTGCAATTTTAGTTCCAAGAAGGAATTTAATTAGTTAACCGGGAAGCTTCTGATTGCTACCTTTGCTTGTAGTGAACCGTGCAACTGTTCCAAACTTGGTATAAACCTTGAATTAATTTCTACTGCTGCAGCAATGTGCATAACCTGAAATTAACAATGAATCAGCTGTTAACACGAAACCACAAAAGGAATCTACGTATCATCTTTATTTGTTTACACGTAAGAGCGTTGTAGCTATGCAAGTTCATATAATTCAGGAAGGCCGCAATGTTTGTGTCCAAAATGTACAGTATTTTTCTGTAGTTTCAGCTTAGAAAAGTTCTTCAGATTCATAATAGATGTATTTCTACAGACAAGGGAACACAAATAGGACCTGAAAATCGAGTGAGTAAATAAGGCGAGAAGTAAATTGAGTGATCTTGTATAGCCTGACTTCAAAGAACGTTTTAGGCTAAAGATATCTGGATTTAGCTAATAATTATACAAGGTTAACTCAAAAAAATTTGAAGCTAACATAAAGGTACTACAGCTTACTGTTGGAAATGTATCATTTGAAGATTGAGCTCGGTTGACATGGTCATTGGGATGTACAAATTTCTCACCACGTTTATGGCCAAGTATCTCAGCTGCTCTATTGGCAATGACCTGTAGAATATAATTTGATCTTACTGACAGATTTGTCAAACGAAATTTCAATTGAACAGAAGGAGCAATTTAGCTCTGTGATGCAGTATAATCTAATATAAAAGTACTTTATTTAGTAGTAAACGTGAAACATTGCATAAAACCCATATATGATTTATCATATATATTATTATGCCTTGTGAGGCAACCGTATTTATTGAGCATATAGTTCTAATATTACAAAAAAACCTGTTGGAACCTTTAATTGGGCATGCACCCAAATGTTAGTTGTCTCAGAAAATAGATTTAAGCACAGGTCCCCTCTCTCTTATTTTGTTAGTGAGGAATAATTGTTCCTTTACAGTTCCAAAAGGCTGTTGAGTGATATGATTGGGTTTAAAATAAGAATTGGCTACCCCATTAATCATGCTTACACTTTTATGAGTTGTGGCTAAATGAAATCCAATTTGTTTGCACCAAACACCAAAAAACAAAGATATGTTACAGCTTAGGATCTTAAATGTGATACTAACGTTAGTTTCTATGAGATGGGATCTTTGTTTCTCAAATAATTAAGTTCTTACTCTAATTCACATCACAAATCACACATAGATGTACAAGAAAGCAGAAAATAAGATGCTGAAAAGTAAACGATACAAAAAAATTATGTAGTGGTTCGGCAATCACTACCATACATACATTTTATATATTTTATCATGATTACCCAATTTACAATTGGTACAGCACTTGTTAGATCCTTTTTTGGACTGGTTACAACCAAGGTTTTAAATCTCGGATATCGGTCGCGTTTCGTCTCGGGAATTTTAGATACTCGATCTCGTATCGAGAGAGATCTCGGATGAAATGAGTCTAACTCGGGGGTTTGTCTCGGATTTCCATCTCAGCTTTGAAAGTTCATATCGGAATAATCTCGTGACATATAATATGTTAAAAACTAATATTCTTGCATTATAATTTTCATGGATGATGTTATAAAACCAGTAACTTAGACTTAAATTGCAAAATCACTTCGTTGTTCTTAATTTACGGAAGAACAATCATGTTAATTCACATTATGCTTAAAATAAAAAAATAACATAATACAAATAGTTAGTGCTTACAACTTATGATCCATGAACATGAATTATCGTTAGACAAAGAACATATAAAAGATCCAAGACATTAAACAATGCAACATAAGTAGAACATAAAATAATAATTTCATAGGTGACATACTAGTTAATAAAATGATGAATATGAAAATCATAACCATTGTAGAACATATACGAATATACAATATAGTAGCTTATCATGCAAAATATAAAATAGCCGGAGATTATTATGGCTAGATTTGAGTTTTTTTAATTACTGTTTCATTTTAGGAACGGGTTTAAATTTTAACTAAAGTAACTAAGACCTTGGCTGATATTTTAGTATCTCGTCTCGATCGATATATTTTTCGATATTGCAATATCTCGGACGATATACTCAAAACGAGATTTACAGTGATATTTGTTGTTTCGTTTCGGAAGGAGCTCAAAACGAAATCTCGGAGGAGATCCCGGACGGTATTTTTGAGATCTGAAATAGTAGTTACAACAATAGTAAACAGTCAATTCATGTTGGAAATAAATTAAATTGCAATAAATGTTGCCTTAAATGTAGGCTTTTTATTTTGTATAAAATTATCCTTATCTCGAATATTTTTGTGAAGAGGATAAGGATGGATAATTAGAGAAAGTTCTAAAAGATAATATCCACCTTAGATTATTGATGTGTTGGCAAAACCTTATCTATTAATTGGATGATGTTATTTGTATAAATAGGATCGAAAGATTTGCATTAGAATGTAGAAACATCTTTTGTAATCAATCAATCAAGCAAAAAAAAGCAATAAAATTTGTCTTCTCCAAAACTTCTTCACCTCTTCCTCTCCAGTTAATTTTCTACATATTGGTATCAGAGCTATAAAATAATTTCTACAAATTGGTATCAGAGCTAGGTCGAAATAATGGGATTTCTATGTCGTATGTCGTATGTTCTCACAAAAAGAAATTTTGAACAATGGAGTAATGAAAAAAAAGAAGAGTTAATCTCCAAAGGGTTATGGGAGATTGTTGAGAATGACTACGAATGGCCAGAAAATGTTAAAAACATGACGGAGAAAGAAAGTAAAGCGTTTACGAACTTGAGATGGAAAAACCATAGTGCTCGTGTTGTGATGTGTGAGAACGTCGATGAAGAAGTTTTTGATCATATTATTGGAGAAAAATCCGCAAAAGATTCATGGGCTTTATTGAAGATGGTTTATGGTAAAAATGCGATAAGAGAACATTGAAGAAGAAAATTTGATTGAAAAGAAGACCGAAGAAAAAGTTGCAGAAATTATCAAAATAAGAGATTCAGAAGCCTCAAAGGCAGCAGCAACAATCGAAACACAAGAAGTTATGGCGAATGAAGTGAATATCGAAAAATTCGAACTAGTAAAACCTTCCAAGCCAATAGATGCTAAAGGCGTAAAAATAATGGAGAATCTTAAAGCAGAGATTGAGCAGCTACCGAATGCTATAACAAATCAGTGTGATCGGATTGATTATATTAGTCAGATGACTATTGATTTTCAAGGTGGTGATAGGGCTAGCGGGTCAGCTTGCTGTCAATGAAGATAATGAGACACTGGACACCATAGGCATGTCTGTTGAATTCAACATGGATGAAGGGGAGGAATTTCATGACTCCCACCAGATCCTAGAGATACCAAATCAAGATGATATGAAAGAGGCTGTAGATGAGGAAGAAAACAAAGACAATATGTTGAAAGAAACAGAAAATGATGTAGAACAAGAGGAGGTCGAAGAAGAGGACGAAAACAAAGGAGATGAAAATGAAGATATTGGAAGTGAAAAATTGAGAATGAAAACAGTAAAAGTGAAAATATAAAGAATGAAAAGGCAGAAGCAGAATCTGCGAACAGCGCCATCAAATCAGAGTGTGAGAAAGCCATGATTGCTCTAAGGCATGGAAACCATACCAAAGCTCTTAGGCTGATGAAAGAAGCTTGCGGAAAATATAAGGACTCTTCTCCTTTGGTTCATAGAGTTAATGGGACTATTGCTGTCAAGATCACTTCAATTTTGGACGATCAGAATGCTAAGAAGTTGACGATTGACTCAGCAAAGAAGGCAGTTGGCCTTTCTCCAAACATAAAAATTCTGATATTTCAAGTTCTTGTTTGGTTTCTTCAACTTTCTCCTCCATGTTATTAACTTCAGCTTTACTGTTGGTTTCCTTTGCAACTTGCTCCATCTCAGCATCAAGCTCTTGTTGGCTTACTTCAGATTCTTCCTTATTATTTACTACATTCTTAAGTTTTAGTTTTTATATTTCGTACTTTGGTCTCTTTTTCCCTTGGACTGGCACATCCCCAGTAGCGCTATTATTTTGACTCAAAAATTGATTCTTCATAGCTTCTAATTTTCTCTGTTCTTCCTTTTGCTTGGCTGTTAGCAGCTTCTCTTCTTGCTTCTTTTTCAATAGTTTTTCCTTCACTTTCTCTTTGCCTCCTCAGCTAATCTCTCCAACTCTTCTAACCTTCTACGTTCTTCCTCCTCTTTTCTCAACCTTTCCTCTTCTTCCCTTTTCTTTCTCTCTTCTTTTGGTTCCGCTTTCTTGTCTCTTGCTCCGGTTCTTTGCGAAACTTTTCTTCTACTTCTAGATCTCTTTTTCGTCTTTGATCCTCCATTTATATCCTTCTCCTTCTTTGTAATTTGGTCTTCTTTGTCTTTTGGATCGTCTTCTGCTTGAGCGTCTTCAACTTCAGTCATTCTGAAATCCATGTTTTTATTCTCACTTTTGTCTTCTCTTTCCACATCCATTTTCACTTCACTTTTGTTTTCTTCTATGTCCGTCGTCTCCACATCATCCGCTTCTGGCTTGCTCTGTCCACCTACTTCCTTATCTTTGTTCGTGACGTTCTCAACCTCATCTTCGGCATCACTCTCCTCCTCGTTATTTTTCTCGTTCTTTTCCTCAACGCTGCAGTTGTCTTCTTCTATTATTTTTGTGTCATCCTTTGCATATACCTCTTTCAATAATTTTTCCGCATCTTCCTTTTCACTATCTTTCTTTTCATCTTCCTCATCTTCGTCAACAATCTTCTTTTCTTTCTCCTTTTTCTTGTCATTCTTCTCATTTGCATCTCCATCTTCATTATCATCTTCTTCTTGTTTTCCTTTCTTCTCCGTTCCTTTCATCTTCTCTGCCTCTCTGCCTTCATCCCCATTTTCTTCATTTTTGTCCTTCGTTACTTTCCCTTTTTTCTTCTCTTTTTTCTCCTTTGTGCCGTGGCCCTCGCTGTCGTCTTCTTTTTGGTCTCCATCAAGAATCTTCTTTTCTTTCTCTTCTTCAACTTTTTCATCTTCTTCTCCAATGAATGAGCTTTGTAAAATCTCCCAATTTTGCAAAATCTCCCAAGCTTGCTTTGCAGAAGTGGCACGATATATTTTGTCAAAAGCGTCATCATATGTATCTACTTCCTGATAGATATAAAGCAAAGCTTGTTTGTCTATCATTTTCAATCTTCTTAATTTATCATTTTCAGCTTGTGTTAATTTTTCCTTATCTTCAACTTCGGTATACCCGCTTTCAACAATCTCTCATACTTCTTGAGATCCAAGAAGAACTTTCATTTGAACACTCCATTTGCCATAATTTTCTTTGGTTAATTGAGGTACAAAAGGAACAGATAAACAGTTATTCATTTTAATTGAACAAGGCTCCGATACCAATTTGTAGAAAATTAATTGGAGAGGAAGAGATGAAGAAGTTTTGGGAAAGACAAATTTTATTGCTTTTCTTTTGCTTAATTGCTTGATTACAAAAGATGTTTCTGCATTCTAATGCAAATCTTTCGATCCTATTTATACAAATAACATCATCCAATCAATAGATAAGATTTTGCCAACACATCAATAATCTAAGGTGGATATTATCTTCTAGGACTTTCTCTAATTATCCATCCTTATCTTCTTCACAAGAATATTCAAGATAGATAATTTTATACCAAACAAAAAACCTACAATTAAGGCAACATTTATTGCAATTTAATTTATTGAGAGTGAAAATATAAAGAATGAAAAGGCAGAAGCAGAATCTGCGAACAACGCCATCAAATCAGAGTGTGAGAAAGCCATGATTGCTCTAAGGCATGGAAACCATACCAAAGCTCTTAGGCTGATGAAAGAAGCTTGCGGAAAATATAAGGACTCTTCTCCTTTGGTTCATAGAGTTAATGAGACTATTGCTGTCAAAATCACTTCAATTTTGGACGATCGGAATGCTAAGAAGTTGGCGATTGACTCAGCAAAGAAGATAGTTGACCTTTCTCCAAACTCAATTAATTTTTCTCATTTCCATGCAAGTTTGTTATATGAGACCGCATTTGCTGAAATGGTTGAACATGGATATGATCTTGCTATTCAGGAATGTGAACGGAGGCTTGCAATTTCTGATCCGGTTGATCCAGGAACAGAGAGTTTCGATGATAGTCAGTTGAAGAGTTCTACCCAAGATGCAAGAATTGAGTACGTGAGTAAAGAATTGAGAGCATTGATTCAGAAGGCTAATACTGCTAAAATCTTGCAACAGCAAAGGTCTGAACCAAGTAATGTGAATGAAGTGAAGGCACAGAAGAAGAACACAATTAAGAAAGTTTGTATAATATCATTCTTTTTCTTGCCAAAGCACGTGAGATATAAAAGAATCAAAATCGAGATATCCTCAAGTGATCGGCTGACATTTTTGATAAAAGCACTTAGCGGGCAAGTCTTCCAAAGAAGTGCCAAAAATTTGGGAATAAAAAGCAAGTTTAATTTAGGGGAGACATTGTTGGAAATAAATTAAATTGCAATAAATGTTGTCTTAATTGTAGGTTTTTTATTTGATATAAAATTATCCTTATCTCGAATATTCTTGTGAAGATGATAAGGATAAGAATGGATAATTAGATAAAGTTCTAGAAAATCATATCCATCTTAGATTATTGATGTGTTGGCAAAATCTTATCTATTGATTGGATGATGTTATTTGTATAAATAGGATCGAAAGATTTGCATTAGAATGTAGAAGCATCTTTTGTAATCAATCAAGCAAGCAAAAAAAAGCAATAAAATTTGTCTTCTCCAAAACTTCTTCATCTCTTTCTCTCCAAATAATTTTCTACAAATTGGTATCAGAGCTATAAAATAATTTCTACAATTCAATAGATTGGCAAGGCTCTGGCTTCCCTAAATCTTAAAACGGATCGATTCAGTCTCTAGTTGTTGCTGCTGAATGATGGATTTGATCAGTTCAGATCTGTAGTGGTGTTTTTGATGGTTCATTGCTGTCTGATAATGCTCCAACTGTCTTAGGGTCTAACCGGTAAAGTGTATGGACCCAAGAAAATCATGTCTATACAAGTGGTATTATGTGCTATTTATGGGTATAAAAATACTATGTTCGGCAAATTCTGCTATATAAATTCTATTCAGCTGATTATGTTTGGATCTGAACAGATTCAGGCCTACCGGATCATTTTCATTATCCAACTAATTATAATCAGTTGTTTAGGTTTGTTCTTTCGGTTTGGTACAATTTTGTTTGATACCTGAGAAAATGATCGAGGTTGAACCGAATTTCTTTATCTTGTAATCCTTATATTTTGAAACTGAGTGAAATTTCAGCTTCTTACTGTTAAGTAGAACACTCCAGTGTCTTCAGATGTTCCATTTGGATGACGTAGCTAATGATTTTTCAAGGTGAGTCCAAATTGACTAGGTAGAGTACCGATTTTAAGACTTCCATATATTTCAATCCCTTACTCGATCGGATGTGGTTTCAACCAAGCTACATTTCCTGATTGCAGGCATATATACTAACTTGTCTGAGTTTATTCTAAGACCAGTTCGATTTTATCCCTAACACAACTATTATTCTATCATATTCACTAAGAAGATAACTCCACTGTTTTATTTTCTAAATTATTTTCCATAGGATGGAGTTTAATCTCTACTGTAAAAATCCTTCTAGGCTTCTGTCTAGGCCCCATTTAGACGTTAGGCTAGCCTTATGGTCTGAATGTTTGTCTAGCCCGTCTAGCTGAAACCTAGTGCGTATATAAACACGGGGCACGTACGCGAGTTATTCTTTTACAAATCTTCTACGTTTATCACATTCAAAATAAAACGACTTACATATATTTTTATGTTAAAATCATGTATTTTTTTATTTTTTTATTTTTAAGATGCAATATCTAATGTTTTTTAAGTTTGAACCTCTGTTTCTATTATTAATTAATAAAGAACGAATTTATAGATAAAGTTTATTTGTTGGATTTTATTTTTAAGCATTATTAAGACTTGTTAATATTTATACATAAATGTTCTGAATTTGCAAATAAAGATTGCGTTAGATCCTATTTTTAAACGATATTATGATCTAATAATATTTGTAAATGGACATTTTGAATTAGTAAATGAAATCTAGTTGTAACATCCTATATTTTAGTAATATTAAGATTTAATCATATCTACAAGGGATATTTTCGGTAGTTCACGCTTACATCAAAGACGTATGACATCAAAATTATTACAGCTATTATTAAAGATGTTTATATACATCATGTATGCATCGATTCAGGCTAGATATCTTTTATAAGCACAATTTTTTTTTTGTTTAAAGCGACCTTGTCTACATAGTTGCATCCAAACCTATCCAAATCAATGGAATAACATTGTAGATTGGTCAATACTAAACAGAATTCTAAAATTCCATCTGAAATGCATAAGTTTATCAAAAACATTTAGTTTCTATTAATCCTCGATTAATACCCGTCTAAGCCATTAATCTCAATTTATACTTATCACCTAACAGCCGCCTAATGATGTCTAAAATATTGGTTATAACGCATAACTATGTGGGTAAATACATGTACGCATATGTGATGCAATGAAAATGGGTGTCTGGGTTTGGTAATAGACCCAGATTGGAAATCTATGAAAACTTATCGCAAAAAACAATAATTGGGATTACACGTGGCATGAGTTGAAGCGGACAAGCACAACTTAATTTTCTTCAAGAGTTTGCAAGTCCGTCGAGTTCTTCTAGAGTACTTTCAACATGTATACATACGAGAAGTTATGGCACATTCAACGCACATGCATATAAAAATTCTTATAACATTTAAGATTTCTATGCAGTTTTGATAAAGTAATTAAAAAAACGTACCCCTTTTTTTGGAACAGTTTGGAACTTGTAATCATATTTACAATTCAAAAATACCATTGGTAATTATACTTTGATTTTTTTTTTTGTGGGTTCGAACTTATGAACTCTTTTTAGATATAAGGATATTTTTGGAACTTTGCGATGGAACTAAAAGTTTCTATTCCAACTATTCATAAACATGTGTGTGTATACACACACATAAACAATACATATATATATGAGGGTTATATGGCACCCGTATTCCATGACACTCGAACCATAGCCATTCGATTATATCTATTAAACAATAGTAAAACAGAAGAATTTTAAGCTCTCTCATTAAATTTAGGAGCTCTTTTCATTCTTTTTAATTCTTTCCCATTTCAGATATTTTATTTTTAAAATTCTAACGTCTGTCATTTTAAAATTATTTACTAATTTCTTACACTATTTTACATTCAAATATCCACTTTCAAAAAATCTACAATTATTTACAAATGTTTCTCTGTTTTCTCCCAATATTTTACATTAAGACTCATATATTTAAATTAATTAGCTGATTCAAACTTTAAACTAATTGATAAAACTAGTCAACTTATGTTCCGAAAATTTCAATATATGTCAATAAATTGGTCAAAAAAACCGTTTAGATATAAAAATATATAAACGGCATAACGCAGATTATATATACATTAATGATAATAACAAATTTATTTTATAATAATTTATTCACAGGTTTATCATATATTAAGATGCTCATTAACTTGAGCATCCAAATTTAACTTTTTTTTTTTAATTACTTAGAAACCCTTCTCGGTTCATATATCTAATTAATTGTGTAAATCTTAAATTTAAACTATTTAAAATATCAGATTAACTATAATTCGTTAATCTATCTAATAAATCCTAAAAATACGATACTTTCAATGCTGCAACATTCCTATACAATTAATAATAATAATAATAAAATATATTTTTTAGTTAAATGAAGTAACATAAATGTATACTTAAATATAATATCTCTTTTAGTTTCCAATTCATTTATCCCGAAAAAGTTGTTATTCATTGTATAACGTAATTTTGCTTTTAGCAACTTCTAAAGATAAATTTATATTTTACAACATTAAGATGTGAATACATAGATTAGCTGATAAAATATTAACATTCCTTTCAATACGTTATAAATTATATCCAAAATACAACTCACATTGATGCTACATAACATTATTTTGCAATTATCGTAGTTGTAAGTATGACTCTTATAATTATATGAAATACACGGTTGACCACAAAGATAAAACTATTTAAAAACTAAAACCAAGTAATAAACAAAAGCTCTTCTCAATTATAAATACGTAAATAACTTAAATTGTTTAACATTCATTCCTTCATTTATGTATCTTTACAAGAAAATGATAGTTGAATGCACACACAAAAACTATACAACAAAAATGATAAAGTTGTTTATTCACTCATACATAAAAAATATATCTCACATAACATAAATTCTTTACTTGTACATAATTAAGAAATTTAGTTTTCTTTTCTTCAGTTAAGACATATCTACAGATATACATAGTTGCGAGAATTGAATATCATTTTAGTTTGTAATTGATATATCACAATAAAAATTGTTAAAGTTGTATACAACATACAATTTTAAGTAATAACTGAAATACAATTATTATTGTTCATAATTGTCATAGCGAGCGCTATAGCGCGCTATAGCGCAAAATAGCGCATAGCGCACAGGTTGCGCTATTTTGGTTCTTATAGCGCAGGGGTCCCGTGTAGCGCAAAAATAGCGTGCTATAGCGCGCTATTTTATCATAGCGCAGCCATGAATAGCGCGCTATTTTGCTTTTTCTTTTTTGAACATGCATTTTCGTTTTTTTTTTTCCTTTTTGGAGATTTTAAACATACAGTTTTTTCCTTTTGTGCCTTTTTCCTGTGTGTTTTTTTTTTAGATCTTCTTTTCTGTAAGCAAAAAAAAAAAAAAAAAACATTATAGCGCATAGCGCAAAATAGCGCATAGCGCTATTTTGCGCTATTCGCTATTGACAACACTGTTATTGTTAACAACATTGTCGTGTGCAACGCACACGTTACACACTAGTTTAAATAGTGAGTGAGTGAGAGAGTTAGTGGGAATAGGGAGAAAGGAGATTGCATGATGAAAACCAGAAGAGCATTTAGGGATGTTGCCCTGTTTGGAGTGCAACGGAACTGTACTGTGTCCTACTACGGAACTGTAGTGTGCTTCAAAGTGAACTACTGGTAACAATTATTAGATCCAGGATCTTAGTTCAATATTTCCCGATGTGGAACAACTTTGAAGCACCATTTTTAACACACCCCCTTGCTTCAAAGTTGTGAGATAACCGAAGCACTTTCTCTTCGATTTGTGATGCACTTTCTCATCACCTTCAATTTGTTGAAGCACTTTCTCTTCAACCCTACTCTTTGAAACCTGGGCTCTGATACCATGTTAGATCCAGGATCTTAGTTCAATATTTCCCGATGTGGGACAGCTTTGAAGCACCATTTTTAACAACAATATATAGCTAAATGCTAACCTCATTAGCATTCATGTTGCTTTGGGTCCCACTTCCAGTCTGCCATATTACAAGGGGGAAATGGTCATTTAACTTTCCCTCGGCAACCTCTTCGGCAGCCTTCATTATTGCTTTCCCAATAGTTGGGTCAAGACCATACTCCATATTCACCTGTATTAAGAAATATCATTATGATGATACATAAATATTGAAAACACAAAGAAACAACAATAGAAATTGAGATTAAGTGTTTGTTGTGCAATCAACATTTCAAACATGTCTCTAGGTGAGAATATCATATATGGGGTTTTTACAACTAACTCAGGTACCCGGCAAACTCCTTTAGGCCAAAAATATATATGAAGACATACATATTAAATAACACTACCACAAAATGACAGAATGCTGAAAAGAGTTGAAAATCGAGAAGAAAAACCAAAAGGTATAAAAGGACAAAACTCTGAGAAGTGAGAACAATTGTGTAGGCATTCGCAGAATTACAGATAATTTTAGGAAACTAACAACCACATTTTTAGGACCTGTACATCTGGAGGTATACAGAATTATCCAGTTTATTATAACCGGAGCAATATAATGGTAAATATAATACGGTGATACAGCTTATGTTGCTTGACAAATGGTTCAGGTTCAATACTTCAGATTCCAACAATGCGTTTAAACATAGTAGTATAAGAAGACAAAAAATGTTAGCTAACAAATAAATTGTGGTGTCACTAAAATCTTCTAAGGTAATCAAGGTGAAGCCAAAAACTACAATTGCTCCAAGCTACCAAGGTTGTTAGTAAATTACATTAAAATTTCATCAAGTGCTCAAAAAGTTACATTTATACACACAATGTATACCATAATTTCATCGACGCTATACCATGGCGGTATAAACACAATTCCACCGTGATTGTAATTAACACCATAAATAACAAATAAAAATAACCAAATGCAATAGTTTTTCATTAACATAGAAATTATACGGTAGAAGTAACAGCAAAAAAGCAACAACTTTGCAAGGAAATTAATGGAATAAAAGTCACATCAATCATTCTTTTCGCTTTCTTTCTTCCATTGGAGTTCGCCGATAATTAATGCCTTGGTCAAATGTATATTGATACTGATATTTTGTGTCAAATAGCATATTGCATTTTTCTGCTCAAATGCGCTCTGGTATCACTTTGTATGTATACCTCAGGTTAGCTACAGAATAGCCCTACTTTGAACGGCATAACCATAAAACTTTATGACAATCATATAAGCTGACCCAATTGTGTGTTCGAACTATTTCAGTCGATTATCAAAAATATACCATGCGGCCTTTATCGCTTCTCCAATAGGAGATATATTTTCAAACTTTCTAAATTTTTGATAGGAAAACATCATTGCTTCAATCGGCTCCAAGGGTGAAGCCGTGGAGGATAGGGATCGGGCAACAGCTAACCCCTCCCAAATGTTGCTGTTTTGGTAGAATCGTGTGTTCATTGTTGTTATGTTTTGTTCCATTATATCCCCTTCATAAAACTTGCCATCAAATTCCCACCTCCCTTGGGTGTTTGCAGAATTGTTTAAAACAGTCGACCCTTTACACTTAGAAAGACATTTTGGATCCCCGTTTAAATCCCATTATTACCGTCTTTTGTTTCTTATATCTTATTTTTATGAGCCCAAACCATTTGGTGATGATATATGAACCCGTTGAGACTCTTAGATGACTCAAAATTTTATATACAACATGATATTCGCGCTTTATATGAGCCACATGGTTCTACAAAGAAAAGGATTATTTGGAGGCTCTTTTACATTGCAATAATATACGAGTACGCTTTTCGAACCATCCTAACTTACTAGACAAATATTTCCTAAGTTTCTAATTACTCCAATTTTATTCCTCAAACAGAAATGTGATTGACAAGCCTGAATCTCAAAAGGCTTCTTTGGCTTTTCTACTAACCATTTGCACAAACAAGTTAAAAGTTTTATGGTGACAAAAACTGAGTGATCCAATAGCAAAAGGAGAAAATAAAAAACCTTTGCAGCACATTTCTTCAAAACACCAAAAGCTCTCACAATGGGTTCAGGCATTTGCTCCCGTTCACCTCCAATATCAAAATTCTGCAGCGATCTCTGCGTCTGCGCTCCCCAGAGCCTTCAATTACTCAAAAACTTTTAATACACCGCAAATTAATACACAAACATATTAATAAATGATTAGTAACTAACTTATCGTTCGGAACACTGATCGGACCGAAAGTGTCGCGTTCTTCTCTGAACCCCGTCGAGATCCAGCGGAATGATGTCGGACGGCACAATATCTGAGTGGACGAGGTGAGCCGCCTTGATGCTACGAGCATCGCCATTGTTTTCGAATAGATTAAGAGAGTAGAAAATGAATAAATGAAAAGAAAAAGAGAGAAGAAAGAACAGGGCACTGGCGTAATTCGCTTTCTGTTAGGTTTGTTGATGTAATGGCGGCCGGGTTACACGCAATTTGACAATTGGGAAAGTTCAACGCGATTGGAGACGTTGATACTGAAGGTTACACGTTACGGCACGTGTCCCGATGAAGCTAGCTCGTTACGTTGTAGACGTACTCAGCAAAGGTCGTTGTTTAAGGGCTAACCAATAACAAAACGCATAAAAAATTATAGCCTGCTAGCAACCAAAAATGTGGTGGATCGTTCTAGAATATAAGAATACAAAAAGGGTTGAGGGGACGTTTTATTGGATGAAAAATACTCATACATCCCATATCCAACCCACCAACCCGACCCGGCCCAATCCACATAAACTCAACCCAACTGTAACAAGTTCGTGTTGGATATGGGTTACAATTTGTAACTCAAACTATATACGGGTCGGGTTTGATATTTTGTTTAATCCAACTCAACTCAATCTTATATTAAAAAACTAATTTAATATTAGCCTATTTAAAATTAGAATAGTATAATCCTAGCATATTGTTTATATATTTTATAGTAAATATACAAAAAACATATTTCATATCAATCCAAACTAGATAGAATTTAGCAAATATATTTTAAGGAGGATTTTTATGTATTTTAAAATGAAACACTACTATGTAGTAAATTAATTCATTATGGTATCCTTTACAATGATATTTTAATAAAATATGTGTTATAATGAACCAGTTATTTTTAGTGCATAATGCTAGCTAGAATTTGATATATTATGTTATATATTTTAATATTATTTTAAAAAAATCCCTCGTATTCTCGTTTTTTAATATATTCAAGCAACTCAACCCAACCCTAGTAAACCCGACCCAACACATACTTCAACTCAACCTCATATAGGGTCGGATACAGGTTGACCTACCTTAAACTCATATCTACTTGGGTCGGATGAAGTATTTAATCTAACCCGACTCAACCCATACTTTGTGCAGCCCTAAATACTAGTAGCTATATTTATAAGCATATCATAAAAAATAAAATTATAATAATGTACCTACAACGGTTAGTGTAATCGTATAACTTACGTCTTCAAAATCTTGGATGTTTATATGGTAATTTGAAGCTGTCAATTCTGAAACATTATGATAATTGATCTCATCAATATTATCTTGTCTACCTATATTTATTCAATCTTTATAGATAATGTTCACTGTCTCGTTAAAAAACACAGTTGTGAATACTCAATAAAAGAAGAAAAAAAATCTTACAAGAAAAAGAGTGAAACTTGTAAAATCTTAAATGTTATTATGTTAAAAGTGATATTCCTTCTAAAGAATGATGCTTTGGAATCAAAATGCCTCATTTAAATTGACACGACCCGAACTTCCCCGTGAAGGAAAGCACGGATTGCGTTGAGGACAAGACAAAATAGAACGCAGACAGAAGAACATTTCATTGTATATTACAACAATTCCATCAGAATACAAGAATATACAGAGTATGAATAAATAACATTCGATAAATATCAGAGATTACAATAAATTACATAGCAGCGGAAAAATATATAAAACACAACTGAAAGTAATACACGGATACAGAGTTTTCCGAGCATCGTTCCAACTGTAAATCAGGATCCTATGAATATAAATCTGCAAAACCAAAACTACTAGCTGCCCGTGTCGAAAATAGGGGCACCCAAAGTTTAGGTTAAAACAATAAACTCCAGGTCAGTCATGGGACTGGTGTGAGAACTAAAACAGTTATTAATCTTTATTTTTAAAGTTAGGTAAATCAAGGGACCACGCCGTATAACACGGAATGGGTTTCCTCCCAAGAATACCAGTGCATAAAACAAACAGCGCAATGCTAAATAAAGGAAAATGAAGCTATTATAATACTCAAGTCCCATCACACAATGCAACGCAAGCCGGAGGATGGGGTTTTTACCATATAATAGCCAAAGCATGCTTGATACGTTAAAAACACATTATTTGATACTATAATAAGTGTATAGTGTCAAAACAATTTAAATCATAAATATCAATCATAGGCGGCATGAATGACCCATACCACTATGTCGTCATACTAGGTTCTACAAATAAAACCGCAATATCACGTATTGGAAATTGGATTTCCGTCATGAGTCGAGGCAAAGGGGCAAGCTCCTCTCCGATTTGAGACACTCTAGCAAATGTCTCAGGACCCCACTATGATCCTTGGATCTTCAGGGTCGGTCCTCACCTAACTTTGGAGGATTAGTTATTCCTGAACACACGTTTCCCGGTTCTAACAGACCTATATCCGAGGCGCCTCGTATCCAACAACCACACAGGTGAGAAGTATATAAATGTCAGCCAGTTTAAGCACTGACACCACCCATGGCTAGAAAGAAACGTCGTTCTCTCCTTGCAGTCACTATCCCGTTTTTGACTCATACCGAGGTGTGAGGCTCGCGAATTCACGCTATACACAAAGCTACACCACACAGGTCGTGCTTTGATCATCAACCACAAGACTTTGCTTTTCAACAGAAGCCTTGATCAATTGCCACTTACGCGTGTCACACTGGCAATTCACTCCATGCGACTGATGTCCATTGATATACAACCTCTGAGCTCGTATGTCTCAGAGAAGGGCGTTAAGCAAGAGAATAAATTCTCTGCCGCCAAACAGATGTATATTTAATAGAGATCAATCAACACAGAATAAAATCCAATGTCCGACACACAATCCATTTACAAGTTGGTTCTGGGTCTGAACGAAACCGGAGGCACTTTCCTCGCATATCCATCGATCTCCAAGTACTTCTGGACGATCACCAACTGATTCCCTCATCTTGGATGTACAGCCCAATCAAGATCATCAGTAATCACCCAAACGATGTGAAGACTTCCGGTCTTCAACCACCGTCTTCATCTTCGACTTATCGCCGAATCGGTTATTCAGAATGGGTATAAACCCGGCCTTTCTGAATAACCCACGTATATAATAAACAAATGTTACACAAACACAACAAACGCCTCATTCTAATTCAGAATATTCTTTTATTCACAAAATCACATTCTTAGGGAAATGTTCCCATTAATTTTATCAAAGATAAATTCTTCTAAATTTATTCTTTAATCTTCCTTTGGATATCATTTCAAACTAGTCGGGATTAGCGAACCACACCGAAGTAATTATTTATTTTATTTCCCAATCCCAACATATTCATCCCATGGAGCAAAACTGGTAATACTCCATATCTAACACCACGGTGTTATCGGTAAAATTAATTACCATTTCACGTTCAAATCTAATTAAAGATTTAACTATCGCTTTGGAGCAAAACTGGTGGTACTCTATTCTCGATCACCTTTCAGATTTGGTAATTTAAATTATCAATTCACATTTCAATCTAATTAAAGATTCATTAAAACTCCACTTAGTTTTAATCTTTTCAAAAATCAATATCCTATCTTTATCTGGGTTAAAGAACCAATGTCATTTAAAACACGGTTCACGATAAACCCAAAATCACTTTAATAGGGCTTAAGAACGGTGTTAATGAAGACACCATCCACGACAAACCCAAATCACGTTTGATATTAAATACAAGGCTCTGAATAGAAAATATACCAGCTTATATTCAATATCAAATTCTGAAACCAACAAATATCGTATTGGAAATAACGATATAAAATATATCTTTCAAATTCCCATAACAATATCTGTATAATCACGAAATCCAACATCGAAATATTCCGAAGATAATTTCGATTCAAATCCAGTCCAATTCACGTATTGGGAATTTTGATTATTTTTAAAACCACCTTCAAATCCAATTTATTTATTTCAAATATAAATTGATTTTAATCCTAGTTCAAAACTAGTTCATTTCGATAAAAATCTATTTTTATCTTCACAAATGTGGGATTTTTCATCCCAGTTTTTCCCAAATCATTTCTTATGATTTTACACAAATTATTGATATTTTTAATAATTTTATCAAGGCCCGTACAGTCGATTTCCACCAATGGCCATCGAACTGCACTTACAACGACCTTTTCCAAATTTGATTTGGACATAATTCCAAATCCAACCGTTAGATTTCAAATTTTTAATATTCATTGGAAAGCTCTTTTCGATACGAACCCAACGGTTCCGGTTTCAGGAGAATCCGACGGTCGGATCTCCCGTAACGTCAATTCGAAGTCAATGGTCGAAATTCACGAACTGCCGCGGCGTGGCGCGTTCTATTCAAACCATTATATATATAATATATATATATATATATTATATTTCGTCGATTTCCTTTTAAAACGTATTTTATAAATCGTTTTAAATTCGTTTTCGAAACGATTTCAACTTCATATTCAATTTTGAATCAAAATTGAATATTCCACATCATCGATATACAAATGATAATATTTTCAAAACGTTATATTTTGAAATCACTTCCTTTTCTACATTCATTATAAAAACGAATATAATCGATATAAATATCGCTCACATCAAAATGGCGCAACTCTAATCAACACGGCTTTATATATTTCAATAAATTCGTTATTCTATTTAACAAATGAATATTTATTCCATTCAACACATGAATATATATACTTCATTCTATTCTTTATTTTCCCAATTGGAATGAGGCTCAATCAATTACCATATAATGTTAATTATATGGATTCCATACAACACATGTATATAATCACAACAATAAATAATCAATCATCATCCAAAGTGCACCACACTGTATAAGCATCAAATATAGATATCTAACGCTTATAACAGCCTTTCGATCAATCGATCGACGTACAACTAATCAATCGGGATGAGTGGACTTCAAATATCATCCCAACACCCGTGTGGGGTTTCAAATCAACAAACACATATTTTTATTCACACACACACGTTAAAAACAATATTTTTAACGATAAAATATTTTTAACTATATAAATATTTTATTTCACGTCACACAATCAATTTTCATCACAACAAACAATCAAACATACAAGCCATCCATGGTCTGTGGATGACGGGTGTCGGGTGCTGCTAAGCACCGTCTGCATCCTAGTATATATTTTTAACTAGAAAAGAAGATTTAAAGTGAGAAGTTCTCACCCAAGCTAATCCAAACGCCTCGACTCTTCTTATGTAGAAGTCATCGCTGTTCTCGCCTTTTGTCACTTTCGTTGCCCGTAGCCACTACATATATAAAAGTCACATTTTTATATTGTTGCCATGTATATAAAAATCATATTTTTATAATCAATCCATATGGATAAAAATTCTATTTTTACATCGCTGCTATATAGATAAAAATTCTATTTTTACATCGATGTTCATATAATAAAGATTATATTTTTGTCACGCTATTCGCTATATAAAGATTTCGCCTTTTCAAATATAAAGATTTCGCCTTTTCAAATATGATAAAAATCATGTTTTTATCACTTCTATAATATAAAAATCATATTTTTGTCACTTCTATAATATAAAAATCATATTTTTCTCCCCTCTTGTTACGAACAAAACTCACTCCCTTTTCGCCTTATCATACGAATAAAAATCATTCCTTTTTACTTTCAAAAACCGTATTTTCATGTGATTAAAAATCAAAGCTTTTCAAAAATAAAAATCAAAGCTTTTCAAAAATAAAAATCAAATTTTTATTACTTTAAAAACTGAAAATTAATCCTACGCTCCACATATATAAAGTTCAAATCTTTCTTCGCCATTACAAAGAAATAAAACTAATTTTTATTTTAAACTAATTATCTTAATTAAAAACCGAAATAAAACGCACCTTCTCATTGTAGAAAGTCATTTCTTTTTCTCTCTTTCTTTAAAGATCAAATTTTTATTTAAAAATAGTATAGAAACCTTATTTTTTATAAACCAACTACTTTGAAATAAAAATAAACACTGAAAAGATTAAAATAAAAATAATTAAAAATAAAGCTTACAGAAATCGGAGAGGAGGGGCGTTGGTGCTCGCGCAGAGGCAAAGGTAGGGCGTCGGGTGGTGTGAGGGAGGCTGGCGGGTCTGCGTCGCACGGAGGAGGGAGAAAGAAAAGAGGGGCGTGGGGTTCTGGGTGTTCGTGGAGGAAGGAGGAGGCGCGGCGAGAAGAAGGGGGGGGGGGGGGGCGGTGGCGATTTGCGGCGGAGGAGGGAGAGCAGAAGGGGAGGAGAAGCGCGCGAGGTAGGAGGTCGAGGGGGGGGCTTCCGCGAGATCGAGGGAGGTGGTGGTCGTGCCTGCGGTGCGGTGGCGCGACGGTGGGAGGAGCGGCGGCTCCTCCCCCTTCTTCGTTTCTTTTTTTTTTATTTTTTATTTCGATTGAAAATGAACTGACGGTGGGGGGGGGGGCTGGAGGGTATAGGAGAGAGATGTTTTATTTTTAATTTTTTTAATTTCAAAAAGGCACTTTTATTTTCGAACTCGAAACGGGATCCACCGTCTGTCGTCCCTAGCTAACTACCCTTATTCCGAACACAATGGGATATGTATCGTAAGCTGATTTGGCCGTTTCGATCAGTTTTCGTCAAAATCAACATATAACTCTATATATTGAATTTGAACGTGCATTTCAATTTACCGGGGTCACATACTAACTCGAAAAATTTTAGAAAAATATTTTCTGGCTTCATATCGACGATACGGTACTAACAAAACTAGTTTCATCGAATTTTGAGACCGTTTGAAAAATGGTCATTTTCCAGTCGATTAAAATCAACTAAAACTGGTCAAACGCGTTTTCTTTTGCCACGCCCACATATTGATTCGAAAAATTACGAAATTTGGAATCTAGCAATAACTTGACATCATGGATCCAACAAAAGTGGTTTCGTCGAAATCCGAGGTCGTTTGCAAAATGGCTATTTTTACGGGCCTGAATTCCATAGCGACTATTCTGAAATTTCAACTGGACATAACTTCTGATCCCCGCTATGAAATTTCAATTTTTCGGATTCGTTGGAAAGATATTCTCAATTAGATTCAAATATTTTTGGTTTCGCTAAAATCCGGTTTATTTTGCACCCGGTACATTCAATTGAAGTTTGAAATCGAATTATCGAACTACCGCGCCATTTTCAATTCCTTTTATAATTATATATAATTATTTATATTCTAACGACGACGTATATACATATATACGTTCGAATTCTATTCAAAATAAATTTTTCATCGTTATTATTTAAAATAATCTATTTTAAATATTCAAAATTCGCTAAATTCGCCAAAATAAAAATTTTAAACTGGCTCAGATTTTCCGGGTTGTTACAATCTCCCCCACTTAAAACTTTTCATCCCCAAAAAGGAACGAAGCCGAAAGTTGTTCAACTAATCAACTCAACTTCCACTATTTCCTTTACGGCTTAAGTTCTTCAACTTTTCAGTTTCTAAGAACTTTTCAAATTTTTCAAAAATTTGGCTAACACCCTAAATTTCCGAAAAATTTCGCCATAACCTCCCCTGCACCGGGGACTTCGAGATATTTCATATAGCCTCCCATGGCCTTCTTCAATCCAAAAGAAAAAAGAAAAAGCCAAGCGGCTAGCCAATCGGCTCATAAAATCATCATCACCCAAACAAAACAGTAAATTATGGTAAACATGTACCTATTTGTCGGGCAAACAAATTTATTCTTCTGCTCTAGCCTCCTTGCTATGACCTGTTCAATAGATATACATGTATATGCATGCAAATGTGACCAATTTTCAGTACAATTCGCTATTTGATTCTATTAGGCTAAATGGTTCAACATATCATTAATTCAAACTGTAATCAGACAACACAACCATCAATCAATTAGTGAATTAACGTTTCAAATTCATGATTTGATATATATACAGAAAATCATGTTTTTGATGCCAAATCACAACAAATAAATCTATGTAAGTTTTGGTTCTCACACCAGTCTAATGGAAATATATAGACATCACACCTTCAAAACACGAACATAAATATTGATGATGCCATGGTCATTATCAACATCATCTCCGGGCGACTAGAGTGTGATTCTATATCTATCCAGTATATTAAAACTTCGAGTATACGTTCATGACGCGTATATGCAAAATCTTTATATACTAGATTGTCCAAATCAATATAAATAAATTATTCAAATACGTATAAAATGTTTTAAATTTTCAAAACAATATTGTTTTCATTTGAAAAATATACTCTTCACACTCGTTCTAGGATACTACTGATCCTATCTCTAACGAGTCATTATAATTGGATATTACTAATCCAATATCTGATGAATTCTTTCGTTCGGTTCTAATGCGTCTTATTCTCGAGCTCTGTAAACCAAAGCTCTGATACCAAACTGACACGACCCGAACTTCCCCGTGAAGGAAAACACGGATTGCGTTGAGGACAAGACAAAACAAAACGCAGACAGAAGAACATTTCATTGTATATTACAACAATTCCATCAGAATACAAGAATATACAGAGTATGAATAAATATACATTCGATAAATATCATAGATTACAATAAATTACATAGCAGTGGAAAAATATATAAAACACAACTGAAAGTAATACGCGGATACAGAGCTTTCCGAGCATCGTTCCAACTGTAAATCAGGATCCTGTGAATATAAATCTGCAAAACCAAAACTACTAGCTGCCCGTGTCGAAAATAGGGGCACCCAGAGTTTAGGTTAAAACAATAAACTCCAGGTCAGTCATGGGACTGGTGTGAGAACTAAAACAGTTATTAATCTTTATTTTTAAAGTTAGGTAAATCAAGGGACCACGCCGTATAACACGGAACGGGTTTCTTCCCAAGAATACCAGTGCATAAAACAAACAGCGCAATGCTAAATAAAGGAAAATGAAGCTATTATAAGACCCAGGTCCCATCACACACTGCAACGCAAGCCGGAGGATAGGGTTTTTACCTTATAATAGCCAAAGCATGCTTGATACGTTAAAAACACATTATTTGATATTATAATAAGTGTATAGTGTCAAAACAATTTCAATCATAAATATCAGTCATAGGCGGCATGAATGACCCATACCACTATGTCGCCATACTAGTATCTATAAATAAAACCGCAATATCACGTACTGGAAATTGGATTTCCGTCATGAGTCGAGGCAAAGGGGCAAGCTCCTCTCCGATTCAAGACACTCTAGCAAATGTCTCAGGACCCCACTATGATCCTTGGATCTTCAGGGCCGGTCCTTACCTAACTTTGGAGGATTAGTTATTCCTGAACACACGTTTTCCGGTCCTAACAGTCCTATATCTGAGGCGCCTCGTATCCAACAACCACACAGGTGAAAAGTATATAAATGTCAGCCAGTTTAAGCACTGACACCACCCATAGCTAGAAAGAAACGTCGTGCTCTCCTTGCAGTCACTATCCCGTTTTTGACTCATACCGAGGTGTGAGGCTCGCGAATTCACGCTATACACAAAGCTACGCCACACAGGCCGTGCTTTGATCATCAACCACAAGACTTTGCTTTTCAACAAAAGCCTTGATCAATTGCCACTTACGTGTGCCACACTGGCAATTCACTACATGCGACTGATGTCCATCGATATGCAACCTCTGAGCTCGTACGTCTCAGAGAAGGGCGTTAAGCAAGAGAATAAATTATCCGTCGCCAAACATATGTATATTTAATAGATATCAATCAACACAGAATAAAATCCAATGTCAGACACACAATCCATTTACAAGTTGGTTCTGGGTCTGAACAAAACCGGAGGCACTTTCCTCGCATATCCATCGATCTCCAAGTACGTCTGGACGATCACCAACTGATTCCCTCATCTTGGGTGTACAGCCCAATCAAGATCATCAGTAATCACCCAAACGATGCGAAGACTTCCGGTCTTCAACCACCGTCTTCATCTTCGACTTATCGCCGAATCGGTTATTCAGAATGGGTATAAACCCGGCCTTTCTGAATAACCCACGTATATAATAAACAAATGTTACACAAACACAACAAACACCTCATTCCAATTTAGAATATTCTTTTATTCACAAAATCACATTCTTAGGGAAATGTTCCCATTAATTTTATCAAAGATAAATTCTTCTAAATTTATTCTTTAATCTTCCTTTGAATATCATTTCAAACTAATCGAGATTAGCGAACCACACCGAAGTAATTATTTATTTTATTTCCTAATCCCAACCTATTCATCCCATAGAGCAAAACTGGTAATACTCCATATCTAACACCACGGTGTTATCGGTAAAATTAATTACCATTTCACGTTCAAATCTAATTAAAGATTTAACTATCGCTTTGGAGCAAAACTGGTGGTACTCTATTTTCGATCACCTTTCAGATTTGATAAATTAAATTATCAATTCACATTTCAATCTAATTAAAGATTCATTAAAACTCCACTTAGTTTTAATCTTTTCAAAAATCAATATCCTGTCTTTAACTGGGTTAAAGAACCAATGTCATTTAAAACACGGTTCACGATAAACCCAAAATCACTTTAACTGGGCTTAAGAACGGTGTTAATGAAGACACCATCCACGACAAACCCAAATCACGTTTGATATTAAATACAAGGCTCTGAATAGAAAATATACCGGCTTATATTCAATATCAAATTCTGAAACCAACAAATATCGTATTGGAAATAACGATATAAAATATATATTTCAAATTCCCATAACAATATCTCTATAATCACGAAATCCAACATCGAAATATTCCGAAGATAATTTCGATTCAAATCCAGTCCAATTCACGTATTGGGAATTTTGATTATTTTTAAAACCACCTTCAAATTCAATTTATTTATTTCAAAAATAAATTGATTTTAATCCTAGTTCAAAACTAGTTCATTTCGATAAAAATCTATTTTTATCTTCACAAATGTGGGATTTTTCATCCCAGTTTTTCCCAAATCATTTCTTATGATTTTACACAAATTATTGGTATTTTTAATAATTTTATCAAGGCCCATACAGTCGATTTCCACCAATGGCCATCGAACTGCACTTACAACGACCTTTTCCAAATTTGATTTGGACATAATTCCAAATCCAACCATTAGATTTCAAATTTCTAATATTCATTGGAAAGCTCTTTTCGATACGAACCCAACGGTTCCGGTTTCAGGAGAATCCGACTGTCGGATCTCCCGTAACGTCAATTCGAAGTCAATGGTCGAAATTCACGGACTACCGCGGCGCGGCGCGTTCTATTCAGGCCATTATATATATAATATATATATTATATATATTTCATCGATTTCCTTTTAAAACGTATTTTATAAATCGTTTTAAATTTGTTTTCGAAACGATTTCAACTTCATATTCAATTTTGAATCAAAATTGAATATTCCACATCATCGATATACAAATGATAATATTTTCAAAACGCTATATTTTGAAATCACTTCCTTTTCTATATTCATTATAAAAACGAATATAATTGATATAAATATCGCTCACATCAAAATGGCGCAACTCTAGTCAACACGGCTTTATATATTTCAATAAATTCATTATTCTATTCAACAAATGAATATTTATTCCATTCAACACATGAATATATATACTTCATTCTATTTTTTATTTTCCCAATTGGAATGAGGCCCAATCAATTACCATATAATGTTAATTATATGGATTTCATACAACACATGTATATAATCACAACAATAAATAATCAATCATCATCCAAAGTGCACCACACTGTATAAGCATCAAATATAGATATCTAACGCTTATAACAGCCTTTCAATCAATCGATCGACATGCAACTAATCAATCGGGATGAGTGGACTTCAAATATCATCCCAACACCCGTGTGGGGTTTCAAATCAACAAACACATATTTTTATTCACACACACACACGTTAAAAACAATATTTTTAACGATAAAATATTTTTAACTATATAAATATTTTATTTCACGTCACACAATCAATTTTCATCACAACAAACAATCAAACATACAAGTCATCCATGGTCTGTGGATGACGGGTGTCGTGTGCTGCTAAGCACCGTCTGCATCCTAGTATATATTTTTAACTAGAAAAGAAGATTTAAAGTGAGAAGTTCTCACCCAAGCTAATCCAAACGCCTCGACTCTTCTTATGTAGAAGTCATCGCTGTTCTCGCCTTTTGTCACTTTCGTTGCCCGTAGCCACTACATATATAAAAGTCACATTTTTATATTGTTGCCATGTATATAAAAATCGTATTTTTATAATCACTCCATATGGATAAAAATTCTATTTTTGCATCGCTACAATATAAATAAAAATTCTATTTTTACATCGATGTTCATATAATAAAGATTATATTTTTATCACGCTATTCTCTATATAAAGATTTCGCCTTTTCAAATATAAAGATTTCGCCTTTTCAAATATAAAGATTTCGCCTTTTCAAATATGATAAAAATCATATTTTTATCACTTCTATAATATAAAAATCATATTTTTCTCCCCTCTTGTTACGAACAAAGCTCACTCCCTTTTCGCCTTATCATACGAATAAAAATCATTCCTTTTTACTTTCAAAAACCGTATTTTCATGTGGTTAAAAATCAAAGCTTTTCAAAAATAAAAATCAAAGCTTTTCAAAAATAAAAATCAATTTTTTATTACTTTAAAAACTGAAAATTAATCCTACGCTCCATATATATAAAGTTCAAATCTTTCTTCGCCATTACATAGAAATAAAACTGATTTTTATTTTAAACTAATTATCTTAATTAAAAACCGAAATAAAACGCACCTTCTCATTGTAGAAAGTCATTTTTTTCTCTCTCTTTCTTTAAAGATCAAATTTTTATTTAAAAATAGTATAGAAACCCTATTTTTTATAAACCAACTACTTTGAAATAAAAATAAACACTGAAAAGATTAAAATAAAAATAATTAAAAATAAAGCTTACAGAAATCGGAGAGGAGGGGTGTTGGTGCTCGCGCAGAGGCGGAGGTAGGGCGTCGGGTGGTGTGAGGGAGGCTGGCGGGTCTGCGTCGCACGGTGGAGGGAGAAAGAAAAGAGGGGAGTGGGGTTCTGGGTGTTCGTGTAGGAAGAAGGAGGCGCAGCGAGAAGAAGGGGGGGCGGTGGCGATTTGCGGTGGAGGAGGGAGAGCAGAAGGGGAGGAGGAGCGCACGAGGTAGGAGGTCGACGGTGGGCTTCCGCGAGATCGGGGGAGGTGGTGGCCGTGCCTGCGGCACGGTGGCGCGACGGTGGGAGGAGCGGCGGCTCCTCCCCCTTCTTCGTTTCTTTTTTTTTATTTTTATTTTTCGATTGAAAATGAACTGATTGGGGGGGCCTGGAGGGTATAGGAGAGAGATGTTTTATTTTTAATTTATTTAATTAATTTAATTTCAAAAAGGTACTTTTATTTTCGAACTCGAAACGGGACCCACCGCTTGTCGTTTCAAGCTAATTACCTCCATTCCGAACACAATGGGATATGTATCGTAAGCTGATTTGGCCGTTTCGATCAGTTTTCGTCAAAATCAACATATAACTCTTTATATTGAATTTGAACGTGCATTTCAATTTACCGGGATCATATACTAATTCGAAAAATTTCAGAAAAATATTCTCTGGCTTCGTATCGACGATACGGTCCTAACAAAACTAGTTTCATCGAATTCTGAGACCGTTTGAAAAATGGTCATTTTCCAGTCGATTAAAATCAACTAAAACTGGTCAAACGCGTTTTCTTTTGCCATGCCCATATATTGATTCAAAAAATTACGAAATTTGGAATCTAGCAATAATTTGACATCACGGATCCAACAAAAGTGGTTTCGTCAAAATCCGAGGTCGTTTGCAAAATGGCTATTTTTAAGGGCTTGAATTCCATAGCGACTATTCTGAAATTTCAACTGGACATAAATTCTGATCCCCGCTATGAAATTTCAATTTTTCGGATTCGTTGGAAAGATATTCTCAATTAGATTCAAATATTTTTGGTTTCGCTAAAATCCGGTTTATTTTGCACCCGGTACGTTCAATTGAAGTTTGAAATCGAATTATCGAACTACCGCGCCATTTTCAATTCCTTTTATAATTATATATAATTATTTATATTCTAACGACGACGTATATACATATATACGTTCGAATTCTATTCAAAATAATTTTTTCATCGTTATTATTTAAAATAATCTATTTTAAATATTCAAAATTCGTTAAATTCGCCAAAATAAAAATTTAAACTGCCTCAGATTTTCCGGGTTGTTACAATAATCTTCTAAGAAAAACTAAGCAGAAAGATCTTAGTGAAAGAAAAAAAGTATAATAACATATTTTATTACATTTTTTCATCGAACGAAGTTTGATACTTCTAGATCAGAATGATGCCTCATTAAAAGCTTCTTATGAAAAACTACGTGGGAAAAGTCTTAATGAAGGAAAAATAGTATAATATAATATGTTGTTTTAATGATTCATTGCATCAAAGGAAGTTTGATATTTCTAAATTAATGTAATGTCTTGTTAGTCTTGGTAAGAAAACCCGACCAAATTAAAAAAAATCTTAACGGAAGAAAAATAATACAATATATTATAACATATTTTAATAGATTATTGCATCAAAGAGACTTCAATACTTCTGGATCAATGTAACATCTCGCTAAAGTCGTACTAAGAAAAAACCCGGTATGAAAAAATCTCAATGAAGGAAAAGTAGTACAGTATGATATATTTATACATTCTCCCCGTGATTTTTTCCCCTTTAATTTTGGATACATCTATTCAAATCAACTACAAGTATTTGTGTGTGTGTGTATATATATGTATGTATATATATATATATATATATATATATATATGTGTGTGTGTGTGTGTGTATGTATATGTATATATATGTATATGTATATGTGTGTATGTGTGTGTATATATATATATATATATGTGTGTGTGTGTGTGTGTGTATAACTTTGCTTAAACAAGCATCCAGAAAATTATAATCAAATGTCGGTAATTCTACTTTTCCACCTTTAGATGTTTACTGTTAATTTGTTCTTCCAAATATGCATTGCATTTATGCATTTTGTATGCTACTTTTATAAAGTGGACAGTTTAGCTAAGGTCTTATTAAGATCCAAAATAGTCAAAACATCCTTATCGAAAAAGGTATGTAAATTAGGTTCTTAAAATTAAGTTAATTAATAATTGTACAAATTTATGCAATTATTCAGTAAATAGTTGCAGACATTTATTGTAACGACCTAAAATTTTGGAATCAATTTACAATTTTGAAAATAAGAGTTTTTGAGAATTTAAAATAACTTCGCACGATTCTGGGTACATATGCTCATTTTTAAATACGATTTCAAAAAGTATAACAGTCAGATAAGCTATTTAAATTAGTTTTATCTACTTATCAGTTTAAACAATTTTGGTTAGAAACACTGTTCATCGAAATGATAAATTTTGAGATTTTGAGTTAAGTATTTGAATGAGACTTATTTAATAGTTAAGACTAGTTTAATAAACTTTTAAAATTAATTTAAAAGTGAAAAGTTTGAAAATCAATATTTTAATATTATTCAGATGACCTAAAAAAGAATCATTTTTGAAATAGTCTCGGATGAAACCAATTTTACTGGATCCATAATGTCGAAATATGGTAAGATTTAAAATTTCACAATTTTCAGAGTTCGTATGTGAGCGTACATAATATAAATGTATGTTGAAAAACTAGTTAAAAATCAGTAAAAGCAAGAAATAAGGCCATTTTTCGAATGATCTCCAAATCCGACGAGACCAGGCTCGTTAGAACCGTAAATTGTGAAATGTAGCAAGATTTCAAATTTCGTAATTTTTGAAGTTAGTATGTGGTCATGCGACTAGAAAGAAGTTAATGTTGCATAATTAATTAAGAGAGATTTACTTCTTTATACACTAATTCGTATAAGCCACCACAATTAGATAACTAAGGTATCCTCTTGTACACATGTCATGCTCTTCCTAATGGCCCTCTTTCCTGAGTACTTAAGCATGTGCCACTTATTTTATTATTATTTTCATTTCTCTTTTCTTTTACCTTCTCCTTTAAGCTTTCTAAACTCCATTAATTCCTCCTCCTCTCCTACACTCAACACCTCCCCCAACCAGCCCTCCACCTCCTTGCGCACCACCACCAGTGCCTCCCGTCCTCCTCCTCATGTCGTGGGCCCTTCCCCTTAGCTCCAAAACCCCTTGCTCCTCTTTAGAGTGCTACAAACTCCACCTTTCTTCCTAAAACCTAAGGTACACCACCACAAACACCTCCCCCGGGCCCTACATACTTGCGCCATGACCCCACCAGCCCCCACTGGCGTTATGGACCCCCTACACCTCTAGCCGTGACCTCCCCCTTGGTCCTAAGCCCTTAATCCCCTTAAAATACTATATTTCTACTTAATTTTGCAAATTAAAGTATGTACACGTATACATACATACATACATACATATATATATATATATATATATATATATATATATATATATATATATATATATATATATATATTAGCTAGTTGAATTGAAGTAAAAAAAAAGGTGTAATTTTGGTTTCATTGCACGCTTGAAAGTCCTACATTAAAGTGTCGTAGTCGCGTGAGAGTGTTTGCATTCCATTCGCGTAAAAAGATCGACGGAGTGGAACTCACGGTGAGAAACCAAAACTTAAATGGGCTGGTTTAATTTTAATCGTAGTTAGTGAATTTATATGATTATATAATGATTCGTGGTTAATTATATAAGTTCATTATGATGTTAAATGATGTACAGTATGATAAAAATATCATTTTTACTTGATATATGTGTATTTGTTTGGGTATGTGACACTTCAACACAAACAACGTTGATTTGAAAATAGTTTGAACCTTAAATGGTCTTGATGAAGTAATTCAAAAATTATTGGTTAACGAATGTTAATATGAATTTTACTTGGGGTATTGGAATGTTAATTGTTACTACCAAAATTAACATCGAAGCAGGCTGGCAGTGAAGGGGTATTGAATAACCCGAGAAACTACATCAACCAAAACCCTCCTGAGGGAAAGGACCGCGAAAGCTACAAGATGTGACCGATGGGGTTCATCTGCATGTAGTAACTAGAGTATAACATGGGATATGATTTCAGACCTAAGTATGGATTGGATCCAGAAATGTTAACAAGTTTGACGATCAAACCAACTTTGATTGAGAGGATTGGTTCCAGTCAGAGTGACGATCCTAATCTATTGGAAATCATCTCCAAGGTAGAGATGGGCATAGATAGTGAGAAGATGAACAAGTATGGACTTGATCGAGGAAGATGGCTTCGAAAGAATGATAGACTAGTTGTACCCAATGTCAATGGATGGAGAGATGAAGTTCTTAGATAACGTCATCACTCAAAACTGACTATGCACCCCCGGTGGTAACAAAATGTATCGAGACATGAAGCAGACCTACTACTGGAAAAGGATGAAGAGAGACGTTGGGAAGTTTATCTCCAAGAGTATAAATTTCTAGTTAGTTAAAGTTGAGCAAAGGAAGCCTAGTGGTTTGTTACAATCGTTGAAAATTCCTGAATGGAATTGGGAATAAGTCCCGATGGATTTCATAGATGGTTTACCGAGGATTAGATCGAGCCATTATAGTATTTGGGTGATTGTGGATCGATTAACCAAGAGTGTAAGGTTTATACATGTCAAATCGAATAGAACGGCAGCTAAGTTAGTAAAACTGTATATGAAGTGGGTAGTGAGATTTCATGGAGTACCCAATGGCGTTGTGAGTGACCGAGATCCATTATTTACTAGTGGGTTTTGGAAGAGCTTACAAGAGGCATTAGGATCAGAATTATATCTCAGTACCGCGTATCATCCTCAAACTGACGGTCAGACAGAGAGGGTGAATCGAGTATTAGAAGATCTCTTGACAGCTTGCATATTGGATTTTGGTGGATTATGGGATGAACATTTGCATCTAGTAAAGTTTGCATATAATAATAATTATCAATCCAGTATTGGTATGGCTCCATATGAAGCTTTGTACGGAAGACCGTGCAACTCACCATCATATTGGTTAGAAACTGGTGAGTAATTTATTCTTGGGCCAGATGTGATAAGAGAAACCTCAGATAAGATCAAAGTTATCCGACAACGAATGAAAGCTGCCCAAGATAGGCAAAAGAGTTATGCTGATAAGAGGAGGAATGACTTAAAATTCTCCTTTGGTGACTTGGTGTTTGTTAAGATTTCTCCATTAAAGAGCGTGATACGATTTGGTAGGAGAGGCAAGTTAACACCAAGATTTGTTGGTCCATTCCCAATCCTTGAGCAAGTTGGAAATTTGGCATATAAAGTCGAATTACCAGAGAAGATGGCAGGAGTTCATAACGTATTTCATGTTTCCCAGTTAAGGAAATTCGTGCACGACCCTGATATGACTATTTCACCTGATCAGTTAGATGATATCGAAGTAGAAACCGAGGCGGTTGGGAACCGCAAGCCGATTCGTATTGTCGAGCAAGATACGAAGTAACTTCGAAGGAAAGTGGTGGATCTAGTCAAAGTTCGGTGGGGTGAGAACGAGAATGACTGTACTTGGGAGACAGAGGAGAGCATTAGGAAGACGTATCTAGAACTCTTTGCCTGGTAAGATTCCAATTGTGACTTAGTTTTCCGCATGCTAGGATAGACATCTTTGTTTGTTTTTGTATGTTTGATTGTTGTGAATGGTTGGTAGGCATGCGGGATCCTTTGCTTGTTTCTTAATTAAGGAATTTCGGGGGCGAAATTTCTTTAGGGGAGGGGGGGGGGGGAGGAGAGAGAATGTAACGACCCGCATTCTACGCATCGAAGGAACGTAGAATATTTATTTCTTTCACATATGAAGTCATACGGTCATGTAACTTTGGGAGACGACTATTGGGGTCATTTCCCATGTTCATGATTTTTGCCAATTTTTAAATGACTGTTTTGCCCCTAGATGATCCTCTTTTGGCCATCACTTTTGATTGGTAAGGAGTTTTGACCTGAAACCACTTCCATTAGATCCGGATGATGGTTTACCTTTCCGTAGAGTGGTCATACGTGAAAAACGGATTTACCATTTGGGAGATATGGCTGAAATAAGATTTAGAAGGTGAAAACTGCTTAACTGGGCCAAATGAGGTGATTAGTGAATGAGCCCATAACCCATTTCGGGATTAGGGTTATGGGGAGGCTGAAATGAGTTAGGTTTTCATTCTATTTTAGTTTTCTTAGCCGCCATTTACCTCTTAGAAACCCTAGCAATGGCCTCCACTTTCTAGAATCATTTCTAATCACCGTTTAATCAAGGATTAGCCTAATCTACACCAAATTAAGGAGAAATAGCACCAAAGCAAGGTTGGAGCTGCTGTTAGGCATTGGTATTCGCCTAAATCAACGGAGTTTCAGTTTTGAAAATTTTAATTGTTTCAAAGGTGAGTGATTAGCATTGTTTTTACACTAATTATGGTTAATTAGGGGTAATTAGTGTTAATTAGCAAATTTATGTATTAATAAATTCTGGAAAAATGTTTAGAAATTCTTAAACACTGTTTAAGGCCTTTGTTAGAAGTTTGGGTTAATTTGGTTAAGTTTTGCTAATCATATCATTAGATTTACTTAAACATGATTATGGGGAAAACATGGGTTTTGGGTATGTTTGATCCGTATTGACATGTTAAATTGTTGTTTTGGCGTTTATGGTTGATGTTATATGTTGCTGTGACTGTTTGGTATGATTTATGATTGCTTAGAACAGTTAGATTGGTTGAAAACGCTGTCGTGTGGCGTAAAATAGTCGCTGGAAAGGTTGTAGAAAATGATGAAGGAACCGGATCGGGTCGCCTACCCGTTCGTGACCACGGTATCACAACCCCGACCCGATCGTGATCACTCCACCCCTCACGAACCGGAATGATCATCACGAGCGGACCAGAGCACGCTCCGCTTGAAAGACTACGAGCCACCTAGGAGCATCATCATGAGTCGATAGCCTGGAGGTTTGACCACGAACCGGAGTTTGGTGCACCACCCATGAGCCACCAGGGAAGTGTTGCCACGACCCGAGCCCACCATCACGACCAGGAACCGCGAGTGGAGCTCACGAGCCACGATCCAATCGAGGAAGGGAGGTCACGAGCTGGAACAGGACCTACGAGTCGGAGATGGAGACCACGAACTGTGCCAAGAGAAGGACCCACGAGCCGACCAAGAAGGGGGTCCATGAGCAGGATCCACGATCCAATCTTCAAGCTTGGACAGCGAACAAACTGGGAGGAAAATGAAGTGCGAACGGGATGGTGACCAAAACCCGAGATGCAAAGGTAGTCCAAATATGAAGTAGAACTCAGGATCCAGTTGGGAACCGACGAGTTAACTTCATGATTGGACTTTGCTGCGGGATGTGTGCTAAGGGGTTATCGATGCCTATAGCTTTGACTCACCACTGAGAGACGGATTAGTGGCTATGGATCAGTGCAGTGGAGCCATTATGACTGCATGGGGTAGAGTGATCGTAGGAAAGAATTGGGTGATCAAAGTGGTGGATATCATTTGCTTCACGCACTGAGTGAGAGATGTGAGGATGATTGCTATGTTTGGTGTTTGTTATCATCATTACCCCCACCCCCGTTACTTTTACACTTTATGTTAGTGTTACCTTAGAGTACTGTACATCTTGTTGTGCTAACTCTTTGGTTGCAGGTCCAGGTTCAGGTATGATTGGATTATACATGTTATTGTTCTGTTTTGTTGCTTATCGCTCATACCAAACTTTTGTCTGACCCAAAGTTTTAAGTCTCTTCTTATTACTCTGGGTGCTCCTAAATGAGCAGACTAGAGATAGGTCAGGTGGATATGCACGAGTAGATGTCCAGAGACGAGCAGGAGGCTTACACGTACCATTTACACATATATTCTCCCCGTGTCACTGTTGGTCACTACTTTGGGCATTAGTAATGTACCTTTCTTATTTCGCTTTGGAGACAGTTTTGAAAGTTGTAATAATGATGATGTGGAACATAAGCTGTATTTTGGATTTTCCGCTGCTGTGATGGTTTAGTTTTCAGCTTATGCACTGTTTCACTTGTTTTATGTCAAATATGTTATTATTATATCTTATTCCATGCACTGTGAGACATTCTACAGGTTCCTTGTTAGTTCAAAATCCCTTCTTTCCTTTCTTTAACGACCGTCCCGTGCTGGTCGGGAATTGGCACAACACACTTTCATTGGAAATGTCGGCTGGTGCGGGGCGGGCCGTCACAAACGCAAACCCCTATCATCGCCTACGATGGTCAGGATAGGGCACCCCTTGGAGGGGGTGGCGTATAAGCCTATATCAGTGCTACAATGGTATGTATAGAGCGTCAAAAGAGCAAACCTTAGTTCTGTGCCTACGATGGCTCCGTCTGAGTTTCTAAGCCCTTATCATCGCCTATGATGGTCAGGATAAGGCGCCTCCTGGTGGGAGGTCGGGTAAGTCCTTGGGCCCTGCTTGTGGATAAGCTAGCCAAGCGCTCCGGACGCACAGGCCCAGAGAGTGGCCAACAAAGCACGTACATCCTCTGCTTTGACATCAAAAGCCCAGGGGGAGGCTCAAGAAGCACGTACAACCTCTGCTTCCCAAATCAAATCCGAAGGGGACACTCACTTCATTAATACCGGAGGGGGTTCCGGTCTTCTATGCTAATTCCCGAATCTGGGTCGATTCGGCACTTCATTACTACCGGAGGGGGTTCTAGTCTTATATGCTAATTCCCGAATTTGGGTCGATTCGGCGCTTCATTAATACTAGAGGGGGTTCTGGTCTTCTATGCTAATACCCGAATCTGGGTCCATTAGGCTCTTTACAGAAACCTGAAGAGGTTCCGGTCACCTACACGTTAATACCCGAATCTGGGTCCATTCGGCTCTTTACAGAAGCCGGAAGGGGTTCCGGTCACCTATACATTAATATCTGAATCTGGGTCCATTCAGCTCTTTACAGAAGAAGGAAGGGATTCCGGTTACCTACATATTAATACCCAAATCTGGGTCCATTCGGCTCTTTGCAGAAATCGGAAGTGGTCCCGGTCACCTTCATATTAATGCCTGAATCTAGGTTGAATCGATTTCTCGACAAAGTCCTAAAGCAAGTTGGCAGTCTTACATACCACAACCTGGGACAATCCTACAAAAAATACCACCAGGTATGGAGTCACCAAGGCCACACCAAACCTATGAAGAACCCAGTTCCCGATTCAAAAAAAAAAAAAAATCGCTTGCCCCTCTTGAAAATTCAAGTGGGGGCTCAAGGTTTGCCACCAAAGGTGGGCTCATAAACCTCTCAGGGAAGTGTTTTTAACTTATACGTCCATTATTTGTTTTCCTTTTCAACATATCAATCCCTTACGCAATTCTGAAAAATGACATCATATCATAACATCGGTTCAAAGAGCAATCGGGGTGAAGATCGCAAACGGTTTCAATAACATCCTACGAGTGACTATACCCTTATGTGTTCTAGGCGATTTTTCGTTAGAAGTATTCCATGGATAATTGTTTCGAGAAGAAGTTTCCTTATTGACACGTAGTACCGGAAGATTTCCATTCATTACAATGCCCTAGGAACATAATAATATTGTTTCTAACAAAAGCGATACAAAAAAAAATCATGTGACACACTGTCAGTTCCACCAGAAATCGCGATGCAAGCCATTACACAAACACAATCTTTGTTCTAAGAAATAAAATTTCTATACCCCAAACATGCAGTAAAAATCTCTCATTCTGAATCGGGGTTTTGCAAAGCAAACTCCAAAGAAGCGCAGTCCTCTTTAGCTTTCTTCAACTCATCCTCTAACTTATCAATTTGTTGATATAATCTACCAACCACCGCATCTGAGCTTTCGGAGGATCTCGCTGCTAACCTATGCTGTAAACTGCGAATAGATTCGTCTTTTTCTTTCAGTTGTTTTCCAAATAGGACACTTGTTCCTTGAAGTTTGTGATTGTCACCTTTTGGAGCTAATACATCTTTTTGTATCCCGACAGAGGTGCGTTGCTAAAAATATCTCTGCAATCAACGGCGTTTAGACTTTCCTCCCTAAACTGCAAAGAAGGGGTCTGGAACGAATCCTCCTAGCCATATATAAGGTGAAACATTGTAATACGAAAATTGCAAACATCTAGTGTGTGTTAACTACATCATACTTCCAAAAGAAAAAACAATCACATTACGCTTATCGGTTCATGCACATTATAGGTACCACGTTCACACTAGCACATTATTACGACACCATACACTACCAAGGATCACAAAATCAACACAATTCACAAACAGACCACAAAAGAATGTATGCTTTACACAACAACATTCAAAATCCCATGTTAAAATCGTCTGCGTTGAACCAAGCTTTTTAAGTTTTTCCCCTTAAAATTCTAAAACAATGAGTCTAAAACATAACTGCAATTTAAGTCTTCCGAGAAACAGAGGATTGTTGTAATATGGGAAACTTAATTATTAATGAAACCCAAGGGAGAGAAAGATACCTTGAGAGCGAAAGCCATACCTGTGCGACATCAACATCAGAATGACCAAGAGCCATCCTTTTTCTAGAGCCTAAAAAGCCTTCGTCCTCAGGGGGACAGCTCCTGGGATGTAAGAGTAGGTTCTCCAGCACTTCTTCAGGACCCGGCTACTTGGTCTGTGTGACCTTTTACCTCTCTGTCTGCTATATTGAACTCCTCCTCATCTTCCTCGTAATCTTCAAAAAACTCATCAATAAACAAAAGTGACACGGGACATATTTTACTGGTCGAGGGAACCCTACGCTCCTGTTTCACCTGCTCGATCTTCTCTAGGACTCTGTCTCTGATGAAGGGGTCAATTGAAGTAAAGCTAAATTCTGAAAGTTTTTCATAGTTTTCCGAAAAGGCAAGGAGGAGGGCATCTTCGTAATACTCCGCGGCGATATTGTTGAGGTGACATTCAAATTTTTTGAAATTCTATCGGTGGCTTCATAAATAATCCTCTTCGTAGTGGCAAGCCGGGTGTTCATCTTATCCATCTCGGCAGCATAGTCGATCTCCATTTCTATTTTTTGTTCTTTAAGGTCTTCAACCTCCTTCGCCAACTCCTCGTTGGCCTTCCTTACCTCCTCTAATGAAGTCGTCAACTCCTTGCGTTCATTATTTCCCTTTGTCCGCTCCCGCTGCAAAGCGTCCACTTTATCTGCCAGTACCTTATTCTCTTCCCTTAAAATGTTGACCTCAGTCGCTGAAGCGGAAGTTGGTCCTCGGGAAACATACCAAGTTTTCATCATCTAAAGAAGAAAATTAGGTTAAAGATAAAATAGAGAGAGAGAGAAGAGAGATAATGGTGAATATGCATACAATACCAAGAGGAAATCCCTAATTTGTTGTCTGTAGAGATCTATCGGGTTCAAGGTAGTAGAAGTTGAGGCAATATCCGCTACTTCAGGGGAAAAATATTCATTTCCACAAGCTTCTCAATATGCAAGGCAGGTGAAGGAGGTATAGGATGAGAAATATGTTGAGAGGAAGATGGTGCTGGAAAATCGAGCCTTCCCTCATCCACCTCATCAACAACATCGAAGGGGTAGGGTCACCCGTGGATTTACCTTTCGGGGAGACTTACGGGGAAGCATCAATATTTACCCCATTTTCGACAGCTATAACGGAAGGGTCAAAAGTTCGCTTTGTTTTTGGAGTAACAACATTATCTCTTGAGAAGCTATCTGACTCGTCACACCTGGGTTTCTTCGATGGGGGGGGGGGGGTCAACGGCGGGCTGAGCAAGCTTGTTCATGGCTAGGGCGCTAGCCCGACTATAAGAAGCAATAACAGTTGTATCCTGAGAAGCTGAGGATCCTAAGAAAAGGGAAGGATGAATCAGAAAATGCAACAACCGAAAAACAAGAAAAAGAATGGCAGAGGTTGTCTAGACAAACAAATTGTTCTCGTCTAAAATACCTGGGCCGAGAGGAGATCCTACATTAAACACATCAGAACCCGACAATAATCCTTTTGGACCAGGGAATTGAATGGGGGGTTGCCCCAATATCTTTTGTCCACGAGGAAGCAATACATACTCGCAGAGTCTATCGACATTCAAAAGAAACGACCTGCACATATGATTTACCGGTGCATTAAAGATGGCGTCAGTCACTTGAGCTTCCTCCATAGTCGAGTCACATCTTTGGAGGGAGGTTCTGCAATAGGGGGAAAGTTCAGAAAAAAAGAGAAAACCCACCTTCGTCAATAAATTGTCCTGATATGCCAGGTGGACATTGGACAAGGAAATATTGGTCCTCCCATGGCCTAGTTTTGTTGATGACATCAGTGATCAACCTCTTAACCGGATTAGCCTCCAGATCGGCGATTCTGAGGTCTTGGAGAACCGGATCATGTGGCGAATATGGTTGGAACTTAAAGAACTTTGACCCGAAGAAAGTGCTAGAGCCTCCACGCACAAAAGAGTCGTATATGTGTTTGGTGAAAGTTGAATAGGAGCAACTTTCAAATCCACCAAAAGCTTATGTAGAAAAGGGGAAAAGGGAGAAAACCCCCGTGCCAAATATGAATAGTCAAATACGCGAAGAATCCTTTTGGAGGATTCTTGAGGAAGTTTGTAGAAGAAAAAATCATGGCATCCACGCCCACTATGCCAAAATCATCCAATATGGCGTCCACAGACTGTTGGGATATAATCAAGGACGGCTTGGGCGCAAATGTCTTCTTAGGACGGGGAACCTTAGAATCCTTGACCTTCTCCTTAGCAGGGCTTTTATGAGACATGATTCTGCCAGGTAACATTATTTCATAACAATACGATCAGTACGCGTATCTCTTACACAAATGCACATATCACTAGCATTATCAAATATTATTAATTACCATTACACCTCGATTAATAGAGGTCAAGTAGGCGGAAACCTAAATCAGACCTAGATGGGGGATACGGGGAAAATCACATCTTTTATACCTTAACTAACGTATGACTATTCCTAACACGAATGTCCTAGAGACCTAAACAAACCGACATAATTACTGAAGGAGACAATCCTGATGACATTAGAGTCCTTTCAGGAGTGACATTAAGATTAGCACCTGGACCTATCTTTATAAACAAGCATAACCTTAGCTAACCATCATGTCAATTTTGACGCATAATTTGGATTGCAATTTATATGAGATGTGAAAATACTCACCAATAATCAAGCTCGAGTCTTCAAGAAACAGAAGGATCCGAGCGTTTTCTTTTATGAGAACAGTAATCTTCACAAGGATTTGATTTGCAGATGAAAGACGAGAACGGTGAGGGAGAAAGGTTTATGTTCAAATTCCAAGATCAATCTGGGCCGCACAAATGAAATCCAATCAACACTTCTGATTGAGGAAGACCAAAAGACTCTGACATGACATTTCAAAATAGGCCAGAAGTTTGACTTGAAAAGTCAAAAACACCCCTTCATCAAAGGAGGGGGCAAATGTTACTACCAAAATTAACATCGAAGCAGACTGGCAGTGAAGGGGTACTGAATAACCCGAGAAACTACATCAACCAAAACCCTCCTAAGGGAAAGGACTACGAAAGCTACAAGATGTGACCGATGGGGTTCATCTTCAGGGTCAACAAACCAGCAAGATCTCTCTGACAGCCCCAAGCTGGTAGAAGTTCCTGTAATAAAGAAGCTAACCTAGTCCGAAACCAAGTAAATCAGAAGCAATAAAGCCGATGGACAAAGCCCAAAGGAATCTTCAATAATAACCTGCCCAAATGTCGATACACCTGAAGACGAAAGCATCGAAGGTATTAAACCAGAAGAACGCGAAGGCCACCCAGAGACAACTTTCGGAGCGTATACTGCTTGAATACCGAAAGGCCACATCCGCGAATAAATAAAAATAACATCAGAAACCACCCTCCATGAACACATGCCACTACAAAGGCCCTACCGGAGGGGTAGCCGAGACCCGGGCAGGGATACAGGCTACCCATACTAGGCTACCTAGTACCGAAACCCGTAGCGGTTTCAACCCGACAGCTATCAACATACACCACGAGGTCAAGCCCCTCCAAATATTCATGATAAAGCCGAGAGCCTACATCCGAAAGTTCATGTCTGCAAGCCTACATTCATAAGTCGCCTTCAAGAATTCAAGTATCGTAACCGAATACACCAAAGGAAACCGAAGGTCAAGCACCCAAAACCAAGGATAAAACAACCGACAAAGACCCATGCGGGTCCGTTAGCCTTCCGACGGAAGGGGCCCTGAACCACTATAAATAAGACCCCAGAGGTCACATTAAAGAGGATCTTTTTTTCCTTACTTTTTGTACCATCAGAAACAACTTGGGAAATAAGATCAATGGAGAATTCCTCCCTATGACATTCATGTACTTCCAATAAAAGCTTAATGAAAAGGGATCGTCTTATATGAAAACTGCTCTGCAAGTGTGTATTATTATTTCTCTAATCATAGTAGTCACGGTTCATTATTCATTCTACAGAGAGGCCTGTGTTTACAGCCCCTAAATATACTCGAATGGCGGTTGAACCTCATTCACTAAGCCTAGATCCGACCTAATAGTCCTCAGCGATCCTGCACCTCTGAGCCCTAGCATCTAAAGTTCCCACTAAAATCGATCGAGGAAGTGAGCCAATCCACATGTTTCCCCTTTAGGTTTGACCCTATTGATCCACTTCCAGTGTTGACAGATAAATCGTTAACATTAATTAATTGATATATACACTCATTGATTATGTTTGTGGTTAATCTGTTGATTGACAAACCCGTATAAGCGTTATTGATTCAAGGATTATACGGTGTATTCCACTTTGTATGTGGATTAGATGTTGTTTGATATGATTTTCCGTAGTTTGTCAAATAGTTAATAAACTATTTTTAAATGAATTTGTTTTGTTATTTAATTATAACCGAAGTTTGGTTTGAATAGAGCTCGTCGCACAACAACAATTCGCGAATGTCGACCGTTAACTTTAAACTGATGTACCGGGAGATCAGACCGTTGGATTCTCCCGAATGAAAAACGTTGGGTCCGAAATTAAAAGAGTTTTCAAATGAATATAAGAATGTTAAGACCTAACGGTTAGATTGTGAAATGACTCAAAATAAAATTTCTAGAAAAATACGAATTTGTAGTTTAAGACACAAAACTGGATTTTTATGAAATGAGCTATTTTAAATTATTAAAATAGAGATAATTATGTTAAATTATAATAAATGATTTGAACGGATTATGAACCAAATATACTTAGTTTTTATATTTATTGTTGTCGATTGATTGTTTGGATTGTGCTCGACTAGTTTATGAGCAAGTTTGCCTTTATATTTAACATTGGGTTGGGTAGAAAATACTTGTATGCTAACACCTAGTGATTTATTTCACGATTTGACTATGACATGTTTAGCGATGTTGTTTGATTCATTTCAATTTAATGAATGGTTTTGAAAAGAGATTTTGATAAGTGAAAGGAAGCGTCATTCCCAATTTTAGACAGGGAATGTTTTATAAAATGTTTTATAAAACAAAAAGGATTTCGAGGACTATACCCGATGATTTTGAAATGATTTGGAAGTGGAAATTATCATAGAGTTGAATTATTTGTGATTATTGGTGTTAATGGATTTTACTTCGGGATATAAAATGATTTAGTTTGTGGCTAAAGATACGGGTAATCCGCAACTAAAAGTATGGGTGGTAGGACCTTAACCTCAATTGGTTAGTTGATGTAGTCTTGCCACGTTCATGGGAGATACAGTTATATATATATATATATGTATGTATATGTATATATATCGAACAATGGTGGGTGCCCTTTGCCGTGTTGATGGAAGAAGCCCCCCGATATTTGGTTGCATACTTTTTTTATGCATTGATTGTGATATTTCAGAATTTAAGTTTCCAAGTGATTTGATTAGAGATCCCGAAGTGAAAGTTAATTTGATATGAAAGTTATATATGTATTTCAAATGATTTGAAATAAGAAATCGGAAATAAAATCCAAAGAAATAACTTTTGTAAAGTTAATTAGATTTTGAAAATCTAAGTTTAGGAATTAAGCCTAAATGGGTAGCTTGAGGAATTTCATATTGTTTGATGCATCATAGGCTCCATAAGTCTATTTTTGGTGGTTGTTTGTGCACTGAAATTAGTGTGGAGTAAACTCATTCCGTGTTATACGGCATTGTCCTGTGATATGCCTTATTTTAAAAATAAGTTAAGAATAACTGTAGGGTTTCTTATACCTGTCCCATGACTGACCCATAGTTTGTTTTTTCCTTGCAAACTCGGGTGCCCATACTTTCCACACGGGAAGCCGGGTAGTTTGTTTTGTAGATATCTTGAGCAAGATTCTGCATTGAAGTTTAAAGTTGTGTCTAGAGCTTCGATAATTCTTTTGTTAAATTTAATTTTGTGTTTTCGCTGTGCATGATAATCATTTTACTCTGTGTTTATTTTGTACTCAGATAATCTTGTACTCTGATGTAAGATTGTTGTAATAGCAATGAAACGTTCTTATGTTTTTATCTGATGGGTTGTATGCCCAAAGTTAACGGTTCGAGAATTTCATCCGTTTTGGATCGGACTTGTATGTCTTACGATCGATTCGAAAGGTGGGGATTTTCAGGTCGTTACAATTGAAATCAGAGCATTGGTTAATTTAAAAGTTTTGGGGTACAACTCGTTAGAACAGAATGGAAGAATTCATCAGAGATAGAATTTGTAATATCCTATAAGAATAACTCATTAGAGATTGGATCAATAGTATCCTAGAATGAGTTAAGAGTATTACATCTTCCTTTCTTTTCAGGGACGAAATTTTTTTTAAGTGGGAGAGATTATAACAGCTTGAAATTTTGGAACTAATTTAAAATTTTGAAAATACGAGTTTTCGAGAATTTAAAATAACCGTGCACAGTTCTGGATACATACACTCATTTTTAAATACAATTTCAAAAAGTATAACGGTCAAATAAGTAATTTAAATTAGTTTTATCAACTTATCTGTTTAAACAATTTTGATCAGAAAGACTATTCACCAGAATTATAAATTTTGAGTTAGTGTTTGAATTAAAAATGACCCAAACACCAATGGTGTGAAGTCACACTTCACCAACTATGGTTAAAAAATAAAAGAGCCGCAATCAAAAATAAAAGTATAAAATGAAGACAAAGGGATTTTTATAGTGGTTCGTTCTAAAATGGATCTACGTCCACTTTGGCGGCCATTAATGAAGCTTTGGAGAGACCTCGGAGTTTGATGGCACTTCGTCCTAGGAATGAAAATTGGATCCCCCTTCAAGTGTTATGTGTGGGGGTATTTATAGTGGTGCTTAAAGAGGAGTGGCAAAGTTGTAAATAGGGTACAACTGGACAACGATATGCGGCATGGTGTAATTGACATGGTACCTGCGACTTTGACTGTTTTGCGGTATGAATTGAGGCAACATGGGACATGGGTACTACGGCTTTGTACCACAGCTTGAGTTTATAAAGTATTTACAAATAACCCGCTTTGCTTCTATGACATGCTGTCTTCGCAAGAAAAGGCATGAACCCAATAATAATCTAGAGACTCCACGTGTCATGGCATAAGTAGAACAACCCAAAACACCTGTGCATCTTGCTACATGGATTGAAGTAGCGGTTTTATATCCATGACATAGATTAACATGGATTCAGCGACATGCCTTATTCCAAGTCATACGACATGGATTCACATGACATGAGTTTTCTGCCATGCCATGCATTTGATAAATAGTGTTTACAACTTGGCATGCTTATATGATCCCAATGTTTTAACGGTTTAAATATATGCTGCTAACGACATGAGCCCTTTTATCATTCACGGTATGACTAGCTAGCGACATGGAGTTGGTTTGCGGTTTGAGCAAACACAGCGTCTTGAATTGGTGTGCACCATGACTTTTATGATTAAAGACATATAATCCCATGATGTCTCAAAGGACATGTCCTGCTCTCAACGCTTTGGTATTAATCTGACATTTGCTTTTTATCATTTAACGTGCTAAGGAATTATCCCAACATCATGTTCATGGCGTTACCTACATGCTTGTCGTGACACCTCAACTATTCTGATCGACTCAATGAGTTTAACATGATCAAACGATCATGACAACCTGATGCTCTTTTAATATTCATATAACGACATAACTTATGTTGGTTTCTGGGCCAAAGCGCCATGCTTTCGAATGACATGCACTTTAACGGCATGTGACTTGAACTGCTGCTACCTGTACTGGAACGATCTGAGTGTATAGTTTGAGCATTGCGACATGACTATATTTAATGACGTAGCCACAGTGACTCGGCATATCCAGTAGTTCGAACGACATGCTGATTATTATATGATATTCAACATTTTACGGCTTGAACATATGCAGGATGAAATGATGCCCCACTTTTGTTTGCTCATGCGTAACCTTATATTGGTATCTTACATCATGGTAGAACATTGAACTGAATACATGGTTCTGTTTTGATATCCACGGCATGAGTTAAGGAAGCCCAGGCCGGGACTCAATCCATTTGAGCTGTTAACGGCATGGGTAGTTTGATGACTTCGCGACATGAAACAAACAACAACATGACTTAATCATGATTGAAGTTGAACCATGTCGTGTTTACGTTGCATTAGGCCGAACGATATAAGCATGTCGCATTAATTGGTTGAACCACATTGAACTAACGGGGTTAACAGTTAGGTATTTGAATAAGGCTTATTTAATAGTTAAGACACGGTTGGTAAACTTTTAAAATTAATTTTAAAGTGAAAATTCTGAAAATCAATATTTTAATATTATTTAGATGACCTGAAAAAGAACCATTTTTGAAACAGTCTTGGAATCCGATAAACCAATGTTATTTTTGAAAACAAAAATGTGTGGTCTTCTGAAGAGAAGAGAGCACACATATATAATAAAAAACAAAGGTACAGAGTCTGACTATAGAACATAAGAATACAAGATAGAACCTAACAAATCTCTAGGAATGTAAGGATCGTAGATTGATGAGCTCCGGATAAACCACCGTCCATCTACTCCAATATCAAATTCCGGCAAGGCCACCACCCGATATTGAAGTATATCTACTCCAATACAATAACCCATACTCTCTATCTAATAACAAAAATAAAGAGATACAACATCAAAAAACTCTCTAACAATAAGCCCAAATGTAAAATGAATCATCAATCCAAACAGCAATCCTCATAGATACATAACTGCTACCAATCCATCCATCTATCCACTAAGCACCTCTTCTAAATCAACAACCTGAATCTGCGAAAAGCTCAACAGACAATTAGTAATTTGTTACACATATATATATGGAAATATATGCGTCTATATATATATATATATATATATATATATATTATAAGCATATATATATATATATTCATACATATTTATTTACCATACATATATGTGTAAAAGAAAATACAATGAAGAACTAACAAGAGAAATTAACAACCGATGCGATATCTATTACGGAAAAACTGTTAATTCTAATAAATAAATACAAATTCAGTCTAACCTTAATCAATAAATTCTCGAATCTCGATTTCCCAAAAAGTTTGTAATGTGAATTAGACATCCAATTCAAGCAATAATAAACTATTTTAATGATTAAATTATCCGTAGAAACAGAAGTAGAATGGAAAGATCTCTGATTTCTCTCGGACCAAATGAACCAACATACAATAATGACTAAAGAATCTAATATGTATCTTTTACTATCATTATAAACAAATCTATAAGAATCCCAATAATTAGCACAACAATTGAAAGTATAATGATAATCAAAAACAAATAACCTTAATACCATACTAAGTATATAGTTTGTGATATTGCATGAGAAAAATAAATGATCAACATCCTCATTCATAATATTACAAAAATAACACTTAACGTCAAAAATGATATTCTTCCTCTTAAGTAACTCCACAGTATTAAGTTTCTTATGAGCGATAAACCAATGTTATTGGATCCATAATACCGAAATATGGTAAGATCTAAAATTTCATAATTTTTGGAGTTCGTATGTGAGCGTACATAATATAAACGTATGTTGAAAAACCAATTAAAATCGGCAAAAGCTAAAAATAAGGTCATTTTTCAAACGGTTTCCGAATTCGATGAGACCAGACTCGATAGAACCGTAATTGTGAAATGTAGCGAGATTTCAAATTTCGTAATTTTTTGAGTTGGTATGTGGTCATGCGACTAGAAAGAAGTTAACGTTGCATAATTAATTAAGAGATATTAACTTCCTTATACACTAGTTCCTATAAGCCACCATAATTAGACACCTAATGTACCCTCTTGTACACATGTCATGCTCTTCCTAATGGCCCTCTTTCCTAAGTACTTAGGAATGTGCCACTTCTTTTATTATTATTTTTACTTCTCTTTTCTTTTACCTTCTCCTTTAAGCTACCTAAACTCCATTAATCCTTCCTCCTCCTCTCCTACACCCAATGCTTCCCCCAACCAACCCTCCACCTCCTTACGCACCACCACCAGCGCCTCCCCTTCTCCTCATCTTGTGGGCCCCTCCCCTTAGCTCCAAAACCCATTGTTCCTCTTTAAAAAGTTTAAAGTGCTAAAAACTCCACATTTCTTCCTAAAACTTAAGCTACATCACCACAAACACCTCCTCCGGGCCCCCACATGCTTGCTCCATGACCCCACCGCCCCCCACCAGTGTGGAGGACCCCTACACCTCTAGCAGTGACCTCCCTCCTTGGTCCTAATCCCTTAATCCCCTTAATAATCCTATCTTTCAACTTAATTTTGCAAATTAAAGTATATATAGGTATATATATGTATGTATGTATGTATTAGCTAGTTGAATTGAAGTAAAAAGGTATAATCTTGGTTTCATTGCAAGCCTGAAAGTCCTACACTAAAGTGTCATAGTCATGTGAGAGTGTTTGCATTCCATTCGCGTAAAAGATTGATGGAGTGAAACTCACGGTGAGAATAACAGGGCTAGTTTAATGTTAATCGTAGTTAATGAATTCATATGATTATATAATGATTTGTGGTTAATTATATAAATTCATTATGATGTGTAATATGATAAAAATATCATTTTTACTTGATATATGTGTATTTATTTAGGTATGTGACACTTAAACACAAACAGTGTTGATTTGAAAACAGTTTGAAACTTAAATGGCCTTGATGAAGTAATTCAGTTACTAGTTAATGAATGCTAATATGAATTTTAATTGGGTGTTGGAATGCTAATTAATTGATGTATACACCCATTGATTGAGTTTGTGGTTAGTCTGTTGATTGGCAAACCCGTATAGCGTTGTTGATTAAGCTTATACGGTGTATTCCACTTTGTATGTGGATTGGATGTTGTTTGATGTTTGATGCTTGATATGATTTTCTGGAGTTTGTTAAATAATTAAGAAACTATTTTCAGATGGGTTTGATTTGATATTTAATTATAATCGAAGTTTGGTTTGAATAGAACTCATCGCACAATGACAGTTCACGAGTGTCGGCCGTTAACTTCAAACTGATGTACCAGGAGATCCGACCGTCGGATTCTCCCAAAACAAAAAAAGTTGGGTCCGAAATTAAAAGAAATGAATATAAGAATGCTAAGTTCCAACGGTTAGATTGTGAAATAAGTCAAAATCAAATTTCTAGAAAAATACGGATTTTGCAGTTTAAGACCCAAAAGTAGATTTGTATGAAATGAACTATTTTAAATTATTAAAAATAGAGATAAATTATGTTAAATCATAATAAATGATTTGAAAGGATTATGTACCAAATATACTTGGTTTTCGATATTTATTGTTGCTGATTGATCGTTTAGATTATGTTCGATCAGTTTATGAGCAAGTATGCCTTTATATTTAGCATTGAGTAGGGTAGAAAGTACTTGTATGCTAACACCTAGTAATTTATTTCACGATTTGATTATGAAGTGTTTAGTGGTGTTGTTTGATTCATTTTAATTTAATGAATGGGTTTTAAAAGAGATTTTGATAAGAGAAAGGAAATGTTATTCCCGATTTTGGATAGGGAAAGTTTTATAAAACAGAAAGGATTTCGGGACTATACCCGATGATTTTGAAATGATTTGGAAGTGGAAATTATCGTAGATTTGATTTAATTGTGATTATTAGTGTTAATGATTTTTTTCCACTTCGAGATATAAAATGATTTAGTATGTGGCTAAAGATTCGGGTAACCTACAACTAAAAGTATGGGTGGTAGGACCATAACCTCAATTAGTTGAACGATGTAATCTGGCCTCGTTAGTGGGTGATACACCTACATATATACATATATACATATATACATATATATATAGCGAATGATGGTGCGTGCCCTTTGCCATGTTGATGGGAGAAGCCTCCCGATATTTGGTTGCATAAATTTTGTTATGCACTGATTGTGATATTTGGGGATTTAAATTTCCAAGCGATTTGGTTTGAGATCCTGAAGTGAAAGATAATTTGATATCAAAGCTAGATATGTATTTCAAATGATTTGAAATAAGAAGTTGGAAATAAAGTCCAAACAAATAACTTCTGTAAAGTTAATTAGATTTTGAAAATCTAAGTTTAGGAATTAAGCCAAAATGGGTAGTTTGAGGAATTGCATTTGATGCATCATAGGCTCCATAAGTCTATCTTTGGTAGTTGTTTGTGCATTGGAATTCATGTGGTGTAAACCAGTTCTGTGTTTTATGGCGTGGTCCTGTGATATGCCTTACTTTAAAAATAAGTTAAGGATAATTGTAGGGTTTCTCATACCAGTCCCATGACCGACCCGTAGTTTGTTTTTCCCTTGCAAACTCGGGTTCCCATATTCTCCACACGGGAAGCCGGATAATTTGTTTTGCAGATATTTTGAATAGGATTCTGAATTGAAGCTTAAAGCTGTGTCCAGAGCATCGATAAGTCTTCCGCTGAATGTAATTTTGTGTTTCCGTTGTGCATTGTAATCATTTTACTATGTGTTTATTTTGAACTATGATATTCTTGTACTCTTATGTAAGATTGTTGTAATAACAATGAAATGTTCTTTTGTTTCTATCTGATGCGTTGTATGTCTAAAGTTAACGGTTTAAGAATTTCTACCTTTTTGGATCGGACCTGTGCGGCTTACGGTCGATTTGAAATGCGGAGATTTTCGTATCGTTACGTTTATGCAATTATATCGAAAGACTGCAGAAATTTCAACAAATTTTCACCAAAAAAGTTGCGGAAATTTCCGCATTTTTTAAAAAAATTGCGAAAATTTCCATAATTATTTATCAAAAAACTGTGGAAATATCCGCATTTTTTCATAAAAAATTGCAGACAATCATGTAATTTTTTGATATAATCGCATAAATGTCAGCAATTATACATTGAACCATTGTGTAATCTTGTGCAGTTTTCAATAATTAAATTTTAGAGTTCTAATTTAAAATCTTTTTTGGAAAGGAGTTTTTGTGCATTAAATTTGATTTTAAGGACTTGAGCCTAATATTTACCTTATAAAAAGTACTTCAGGTACTTTCATTTTGGTGCTTTAACAAGTAATCTACTAATCATGAACTATATAAAAAAATCATTATAAGAATACTTTAAAAAATAGTGTAATATACACTATTTATTCTTTGCATTCTTTATAACCAGCAAAGTTAATTATATTCTTTGAGAACTAATTATTTTCATTATTTAGTATGATTTAACAAATATTTATCTGTTTGTGGTATTCTGAATGTTCCATACACTCACTGTTTCAGTGAAGTCAATTATTTCTGAAAGCATCATGCTTATGGCACTTAACATGTTGTTGACGCTATATGTGCTTTTAGTAATTTCAGTGTGCTTCTGCCACTATGTATTATATATATATATATATATATATATATATATTGAAAATTGGTACCTTTTATTACTTATACCGACCATATACTTCCATTATATGCCTCATCAAAACCTTGCAATCCCGCTAACCTAGATGGGTGTCTTGCAAGGGAAAAAAGTACATATAATTTCCATATATTAACAGTATATGCAAATATGATAATATAATACAAAAGAAAGAATACAAATAAATTGTAGTATGGACCTCCACGGCCCATGTAACAATCCACCCGGAATGGGCCTAAATTCCAATCCAGAAAAGGCCCATTGAAGCTTAAAGTCATTCTAAACAGATCTTTGGTTCCTACAAGGAAGTACTAAAACAAATATCATAGAGTAGTCTACATGAAATTATAATCTCACACAGTGGAGGGGATAAATATAATAACTTAAAATAGATGTACCTTTATTTAAAACCATAATAAATGTTGATTACGATGAGTCTCAACCAATCATAAGAGGTACATCAATAATAGTTACCCCAAGAATAAAATAATCTGCCATAATTAACTAAAAGCCTCCATCGTCGGGCTCCATCGCCAAAGCATCACTGATCCCAAGCGTCCTCACCTACTATCATGTTTATGTTATGAGGAGTGAGGTCAGAACATAAAGTTCTAGTCAATGAAAATCATATAAGTTTCGAAATGACTATTTCCTATATTTGGCAGAATAATTTCTTCATTTTATGTCTACGTAACAAACACACACAACTTAAACATAAAAGGTGGACATCCTCACGGTCACTTAAGGCCTATATGTTAATCTAAAGGCAGACATCCTTACAGTCACTTAATCCCCTACGAGGCAGGCTATACGTAGCCACTTTAGGCCATTATCTAACTTATTAAGGACGGACATCCCTACAGTCACTTAATACCCATGGCGTACCCCTAGCCACTTAAGACCTCGTCCTAACGTCAACGTTACAAAATATATAAACTCTCCATGTAGGTCAAGAAATAGTAACAGCCACTTGCTATCAGGTTTGAGTCAGGAACATAACTTCATTTAAGATAACCCTCCCGGTGGACCCTCTTATTACTATTTTGTTGTCCCTACGGGTAAACTCCTAGCCATTTAATGCTTCCCTTAGACGGTGGTTCCTTTAGGCTATATATATACATATAATTCGTCCCTAGGTCAGCCCTCACTAGCTTCTAGATAAGAAGCGGACATTACTTAGAGAACTACCTTACTCACACCATCGTCTACTAGGACCATTTAATACCCTATAAGAGAAAGGCAGACCCAATGACCACTTAAGACCTTTGTAAGGGAGAGTCCCATGACTTTGGTCCTAAACCAAGGAGTGGACCTAGCCCTAACTACTTAATACTCAAATCAAGGTAGGTCAACCACTTAATACTTTCTTAGGATAGGCCTACTTTACACACAACATATATACATATACACGCTAGACATCTCACATTAGGTCATCTACTTGCAGATGCTGGATTTGTCGGGCGGTTCTGGGCAAGCTTCTACTACAAGATGGGCCTAACCTCATATCATAGTGTAATAACTATAATGACCCATGACACCTAGACCTCTCACATTAACTAGTCTTACTAGTAGATACTAGATATGTTGGTCGGTTCCGCACAGGCTTCTACTACAAGTAATGATTAATCTCGTGTCTATGTGTCATTAATTATAATTCAAGGCCATTAACTCACACGCATACATGTAATATCCTATGGGAACACTCAAATTATATTTCCTAATTTAAAAATATTTATTACACGCTTAACATGCATTAATATTATGTTTAATTACGCTATATATATATATATATATATATATATATATATATTGGCATGAATTATGCGAATGAGAATAACGTCCTAACCATGTTTGAAATGTCAATTCTATCAATCACGATTAAGGTGTACAAGTCAATTTCCCTTATTAACTAACATGTCCAACATATATTCACAATTTATGAAAAAATGGAAATAGCTACATATATAAACAAAAGTTGCAATCTAGGCTTAAACAGTTATTCAGATAATTGAAATATAAGCAAGATGCAATATATCCAATTACATAAGGAAATCTTTTGCTTTTGGCATTGATTCACTTTTATATTTATGTTGCATACTAAACTTAAGATAATATGTTGTAAATAATGCGTTCAAGTCAATCTATTCAGAATAGACGCTTAAACCAATTAACTTTACAATATATAAATCTCATGTTTCAAACACAAACATATAAGAACATAAAAAGTAAGGATTAAGTGAATAAAAACCAAAAACTCAAGAAATTCATAACATCCCAAGCCTACATCTCCATTATCCAAACAACACAAACCCAAAACACAACACTTATGATTGACGATTTTAGCGACAAATATAAATAAAGGAAGACTATGGGGAATTTGATGCTATTTTCTTTTCGTATAAACCTAAATCTTTCTAGGCGCAATAATCCCAATTTATACTAACAAATCATAGTAAATAGCAAACCTAAATGAATTCTACTCACAGTGCTATGAGGACGAACAACAACATATTTGAGTAGAATAAGATCTGGATATGGCCTTCGCAAACGGGCTCCAATCCTTCTATTAACACACACACACACACTCACATATACATACATACATACATACATACATACATACATACATACATACATACATACATACACACACATATATATATAAGAATCAAATGAAATAGAATCTTATATATATACACATATATGTAAACTAAATTCCAGAATTCTCATATCCACATAAATCTTAGAATAGGGAGGATAGAACTGAGGTTAGAGAAGGAGAAGAGAAATCAAACCTTATATTCTGGATTTAGCAATGGCAGAAAGATAGTGGAGGCGAAAAAATGAGTTAACGAATAGGGTTTGGGAGAGGCTAGAAGAGTGGTTTATATAGTTGCACGTGTTTATAAACATTGTACGATCTATTATATTAAATCCAAGCAGTCCTTGTATACAAATTTATATAAGAACCCTCGCAAAAGTAAGCCTTCACCACCCTGCAACAACCAGAACAGTCGACCCCTCAGGTTGTGATTCGTCCAGGAGATTAATTCTCTTGTTTAGTGGCCTAATTTACTAAACATCTATTTATTGCATTGATTTATTTCCTTTGTTTACTTATCTTTGTCCCCTATTGTATATAAATACATATACACAAATTCAAACTCACATGGAATATTTTTTCATGTTAATCCTCAATTAATATATTCCAGATTTATATATTTATTTATTTGAAATTCAAATCATGTGTGTTAATATTTACGCACAACTTGTTTTATCAATATCTTTTACATACGGACTCCGTGTTCAGTAAATAAAATACGAAAACGGATGAGAATCTCACCACGAACGCAACTACAATGCTTTCGTAGCCCAAGTCCAACTTATTCAAAATTCTTATTTTCAGCCCATTAATATTTTATTAATTTACTATTGTTCATATTCAATTTAATTATCTATGTCTATTTAGGGTATATTTTACGGGGTATTTGTAACAACCCGAAAAATCAGAACCAATTTAAAATTTTTAATTTTGCTATTTTAATGGATTTTGAATATTTAAAATGATTTATTTTAAATAATAACAACTAAAAATTTATTTAAATCGAAATTAGAATATAAAAAATTATTTTGATTATATAGCGAGCCTGAAATGGCGCGGCAGTTTGAAATTTTGATTTTGAACTTTAACTGAATATATAGGATTCAAAATAAATCGGATTTCAGTAAAACCAGAAATATTTGAATCTATTAAAATATACCTTTCTAACGAATGTGAAAAATTCAGATTTTATAGTGGGAATAAAAATTTATGGCCAGTTAAAAATTCAAAATAGTTGGTATGGAATTTATATATGTTTTATATAATATAAAGCCCTTAAAAATAGCCATTTTGCAAACCACCTCTGTTTTCTACGAAACCACTTTTTTGGATCTGGAATGTCAAATTATTGTTATATTCCAATTTTCATAATTTTTGGAATTAATATTTGAGCGTGGCAAAAGAAAACGTGTTTTGTCAATTTTTGTCAAATTTAATCGACTGGAAATGGTCATTTTTCAAACAGTCTCCAAATTCAACAAAATTAGTTTTGTTAGGACCGTATCGTCAAAACAAAGCTAGATATAATTTTTCTGGAATTTTTAGAGTCGGTATGTAGCCCCGGTAAATTAAAGTATACGCTTAAATTGAATATATAATGATTTATTTTTTAATTTGAAGAAAAACTGATCGGAACAATCGAATTGGCTTACGAAACGTATCCCATTGTGTCCGTAACGGGGGTAATTAGATAGAAATGATAGTCATTGGGTTTGATTTGGAGTTTGTGGCAATAAACATGTATTTTTGGAAATCAAAGAATTAAAATATTAATATAGATTATTATAAAGGGCCCAAATGAAAACCCTAACTGTCCAATTCATTACAGCCGCCTCCCTCTTCGTCGAACGAATGATATCGTTCGAAATAAAATCCTCTTAAATCTCTCAAAATAGTCAATGAAATTTAATAATTCAAAAACAAAAACGGAAGAGATTTTCATGCTCTAGGATCCTATACTGGTATAATCGAATATCGTGAGGGCAATCGCGAGTTCTAGCACTTTGAAGTGGTTCGGTTTAGGTTGATTTTGGTGGCTGATGGAGCCGCCGAGTAAGGCGTGGTGGATGGGGTTGGTGGCAGTCACGGTGGCGCATCGTGGGGTGTGGTTGGATGTGGGTCTAGTCTGACATGGAGGCGGTGGCAAGTGGGTTATCTAATCGACATGGGTTTCAACGGTTTGTTTTGCCTGGGGTATTAACGCAAAGAAGAGGATTAAATGTGAAGGTTCAGTTAATTTATTATTAATTATCATAGTTAAACACTAATTTAATTTATATAACATTATTTAAAATCAATTTTAAAAAATATAGAACATTGAATTTTATTTTCAGATTTGAATATTAATAGCATTGTTAAAATAGGATTTTTTTTTTAAAACTGAAATTGTTTAGAAAATAAAAATGTGATTTTTAATTTAAAAAGAGTTAATATAAAGATATGAATTTTAAAAATATAAAGATAATTTTAAAAATATAAAGATAAGAATTTTAAAAATATAAAGATATGAATTTTAAAAATATAAAGATATGAATTTTAGAAATATAAAGAGATGAATTTTAAAAATATAAAGATATGAATTTTAAAAATATAAAGATATGATTTTTAAAAATATACGGATAAGAGTTTTAGTTATATAAAAATGTGATTTATATATATATATATATAGTAGCAATATAAAAATATGATTTTTAATATATATAGCGTTATAAAAATGTGATTTTTAACATAAACCGCGTGAAACAGATTTCGATGGAACAGACTGGAGGCAAAACGGAATCCAAAACATCGCCCGCCAAAGAATGGCAGAGTGGAAACCAAAGGTGAGAACTCCTTCTCACTCCAATTATTTTCCAGTAAAATATATACTAGGATGCAGCGGTGCTTAGCAGTACCCGACACCCTTTATTGTACAAACCATGATTGTTTGTTTGGATTGAATGGACTGTATTGTGATTGTTGATTGTATTATACGGAATAAAATATTCATGTATGGAATAAAATATTTGAAAAATAAAAATATCATTTTTATGGTATGAATAAAATATATAAAATATTCATGTTTGGAATAAAATATTTGAACAATATAAATATCATTTTTATTGTATGAAAAATATATATAAAATATTCATGTATAGAATAAAATATTTGAACAATAAAAATATCATTTTCATTGTATGAATAAAATATATAAAATATTCATGTATGGAATAAAATATTTAAACAATAAAAATATCATTTTTATTGAATAAATAAAATATATAAAATATTCATGTATGGAATAAAATGTTTGAACAATAAAAATATAAATTTTTATTGAATATATGAACCATATAAAATGGTCATGTGTTGAAAATAAATATTCATTTACAAATCGGACGATTTGTTTATGTACACCCATTTAACTGATATTGATTGGGACGATAAATTTTACACATCGCCCAACTGCACAAATAATAATCAATATTTGTTGTTTGAAAACCCCACACGGGTATTGGGATGATAATTGACATACATTAATCCCAATATTTAGTTGTATGTCAATCGATGGGTTGACAAACTGTTGTAAGCGTTAATTATTTACATTTAATGCTTATGCCGTTGTGTGATGCACTTTGGATGATGGTTGACTGTGTATAATTATTGTTGTGTACATGTGTGTATGAAATCCATATAAATAACATTATATGGTTATTGACTGAGTCTGATTCCAATTCAGAAAGAACGAATATTTTAAAATAATGAATATTTTAAAATAATATTCAGTAAAGGATTAAAAATCTGATTTGATGTCCGATTTGGGATGGGCATGAAAATATTGAAATATGTAAGCCGTGTGGATTGGATTTGTGCCATTTTAACGTGAACGATATTTATATCGATTTTATTCATTTTTATAATGAATATCGAAAAGGAAATGATTTCAAAATCTGATATTTTGAAAATATTATCATTTATATATTAATGATATGGAATATTCAATTTTGATTTAAAATTGAAAATGAAGTTGAAATCGTTTTTGAAACGAATTTATAAAATACGTTTTAAATGGAAATCGACGAAATATATATAATATATAAGTTATATATATTTAATGGTCTGAATAGAACGCGCCGAGTCGCGGTCGTTCGCAAATTTCGACCATTGACTTCGAATTGAGATTACGGGAGATTCGACCATCGGATTCGCCTAAAACCAGAACCTTTGGGTTCATTTCGAGAAGAGCTTTCCAACGAATATAAGAGATTTGAAATCTAACGGTTGGATTTGGAATTATGTCCAAATCAAATTAGGAAAAGGCCGCACTAAGTGCAGTTCAATGACAGTTTATGGAAATCGACTGAAAGGGCCTTAATAAAATTATTAAAAATATTGATAATTTGTGTAAAATCATAATAAATCATTTGGAAATAATTAGTATTAAAAATTCCGTATTTGAAAATATAAAAATATATTTTTATCAAAATGAACTAGTTATTAACTAGATTTGAAATCCAATAATTTTTAAATAAAATAAATTGGACTAGTGAATGGTTTTAAAATAATCAGAAATTTCCAATGAACAAAATGGAATGGATTTGGAATGGAAATAATCTTCGGAATATTTCGATCTTGGATTCCGTGATTATACATATATTGTTATGGAAATTTGGAAGATATATTTATATCGTTATTTGCAATACGATATTTGTTGGTTTCAGAATTTGATATTGAATATAAGCCGATTTAATTTCTATTCAGAGCCTTGTATTTAATATCAAATGTGATTTCGGGTTTGTCGTGAATGGTGTTTTCAGTAACACTGTTCTTAAACCCCATTTGAAAAGAATAAATCTTTTAATTAAGATTATTAGAGTTTCTAGTTACATTTGGCAATTGGAATAAAATGGAATGTGAATCTGGTTTATCATGAACTGTTTTTAACGACATTCGTTCTTTAACCCGATTAACAGTGAAATATGATTTGGAATTTATAAATCTTTTAATTAAGATTTAGGGGAATTTTCCAAAGAAATGTTTTCCAATTTAACAAAAAAATTGGAATGGAATGGAATTCAATTTGGTAATAGTCGAAGTGAACTTCTGTGGAGGAAGACTGTTACTATATATGGAATTTAAAAGGCTTTGCCATTATTCCATTTATATTATTAGTCAGATACGGAAATTGATATCGATTATATATATTGATCTGTTTTCCCTGAAGATTCCATAATTAATGGACTGAGATTTTGGGTTTATCGTGAACTGTGTTTTAAATGACATTAGCTCTTTAAAAGATAATATTAATTTCTTAACTTTGAATAATCATTAAGAAATGATTTTTGAGATTAAAACTGAATTAGAGTTTTAATGAATCTTTAATTAGATTCGAACGTAAATGGGATAATTAAATTTATCGAATTCATGAAATGATCGAGAATGGAGTATTACCAGTTTTGCTCCAAGCGATAGTTAAATCTTTAATCATATTTGAACGTGAAATGGTAATTAATTTTACCAATAACACTGTGGTGTTAGATATGAAGTATTACCAATTTTTCTTCACGAGTTGAATAGGTTGGGATTGGGAAATTAAACAATGATTACATCGGTAAGATTCGCTAATCCTGGCTAGTTTGGATAAACCTTAATTTAGTTTTAATTGATATCCAAATGAAGATTAAAGAATTTATCTTTGATAAATTTAATGGGAACCTTTACCAAAGGATATTAATATTTAAATAAAAGAATATTCAGAATTCAAATGAGGCATATGTTGTGTTTTTATAGGACTTGTTTATAATATACGCGAGTTATTCGGAAAGGCCGGGTTTATACCCATTTCGAATAACTGATTCGACGATGAAGACGGTAGTTGAAGACCAGAGGTCTTCACATTGTTTGGATGATTACTGATGTCTTGATTGGGATATACACCCAAGACGAGGTAATAAGTGGTGATCGTCCAAACGTACTTGGAGATCGACCGGATATGCGAGGATCTCTCTCCTGTATTGGACATATAGGACGAGGAATAAGGTGCCTCCGGTTTCGTTCAGACCCAGAACGAACTTGTAAATGAATGTGTGTCTGACATTGGATTTTATTCTGTGTTGATTGATCTCTATTAAATATATATCTATTTGGTGGCAGAGAATTTATTCTCTTGCTTAACACCCTTCTCTGACACGTACGAGCTCAGAGGTTATATATCGATAGACATCAGTCGCATGGCGTGAATTGCCTGTGTGGCATGCTGAGATGCAAATGATCAAGGCTTTTGTTAAAACGCAAAGTCTTGTGGATGATGATCAAAGCTTGGCTTTAATATAGCATAGCTTTGTATATAGCGTTAATTCGCGAGCCTCACACCCCAGTGTTGAACTAGAAATGGTAGGAACTTCAGGGAGGGCATGCGTTTACTTCTAGCTAGGAGTGGTGTCATGGTATGGAGCCCAGATATTTTACTTATGTGGATGATGGATAGTGAGGCGCCTCGGTTATATCGATCACTACGGGGCCGATCGATTATATGGTCAACATACTGACCATTTCGCCCCATACGGCGGGGAAACGCATGTTCAGGGATTTTAATCCACTTAAAAGGTGGACCGGCCCTGACGATCCAGGTGCAGTTGCAGCTGTTCCTGAGACATGGTAGGCTAGATTATCTCGAATTTGTACAGGATGATCCCTTTGCCTTGGTTCACAGATGGAATCCAATATCCAATACATGACATTTCGGTTTTAATTATAGAGCCTAGTATGGCGACATAGTGGGATGGGGCACTATGCCGTCTGTGACTGATACATTTATATTTGAAATTGATTTCTTCACTTATAGTAATAATAAAAGATGAAATTTCATGTATCAAGCATTATTTGGCTATTATAAGGTAAAACTCTATCCTCCGGCTTGCGTTGCATTATGTGATGGGACCTGAGTCTGATAATAGCTTCATTGTTCTTTATTTAGCATTGCGCTGTTTGTTTTATGCACTGTTATTCTTGGGGGTAAACCCATTCCGTGCTATACAGCGTGGTCCCTTGGTATATCTAACTTTAAAATCAAGTTAATAACTTTTTAGTTCTCACACCAGTCACATGATTGACATGGAGTTTATTGTTTTAACCTAAACTCTGGGTGCCCCTATTTTCCACACGGGCAGCTAGTAGTTTTGGTTTTGAAGATATTATATTCACAGGATCCTGGTTTACAGCTGTGGCTATATTCGGAATGCTCTGTATCCATGTATTTCTTTCAGTTGTGTTATGTATTATTTTTCCGCTGCTATGTAAATTATTTTAATCTCAGATATTTTTCTGATGTATAGTATTTATTCATACTCTGTTGTATTCTTGTACTCTGATGTAATGGTTGTAACAGAAATGAACTATTCTTCTCTTTGTGTTTTGATTTGTCGTGTTCTCAACTCAATCCGGGCATTCCTTTACGGGGAAATTTAGGTCATTTCATCGTGATATCAGAGATTTGGTTTATAGTGCCCGAGAACAAGACACGTTAGAACCGAACGAAAGAATCCATCAGAGATTGGATTAGTAATATCCAATGAGAATGACTCGTTAGAGATAGGATAAGTAGTATCCTAGAACGAGTGTGAAGAGTAGTGTTTTTAAAATAAAAATGAAAAACAAATTTTGTTTTGAAAATTTAAATCTAGTAATACGTATTTGACTATTTTATTTTATATTGAATTTGGACAATCGAGTATATGAGATTTTGCATATACGCGTCATGAACGTATATTCGAAGTCTCAAATATACTGGGTAGATATAGAATCACACTCCAGTAGCCCGATGATGATTCTGATGATTGAGTACTCATCATCAGAATTTATGTTCGAGTTTCAAAAGTGGGATTTCTATATATTTGCAATTGACTGGTGTGCGAACCAAAATTTAAATAGGGTTATTGTTGTGAATTTGCATCAGAAACATGATTTTTAATATATATATATATATATATATATATATATATATTAAAGTTATGCATTTGAAAACCTAAATAACGAATTGATTGCTAGCTGTGATGTTTGATTATTAATCAACCTAACTAAAATATTGGAATGATAAATTTAGCCAAATTGGATCAAATATTAAACTGAATTGAAATTTGATTGGAAATTGCATGCATATACATGTATATACATTGAACAGGTCATAGTAGGGAAGCTAAGCAGAGGAATAAAATTATATGCCCGACAAATAGGTACATGTTTACTAATTTATTGGGTTTGGATGATTTTATGAGCCGATTGGTTTTTCTTTTGGATTGATGAGGGCCCTACGTGGCTAGTTGCGGTTTTAATTTTTTTCACCTACAAAGGAGGTTTTGGCGAAATTTTTCGAAAATTTAGGGTGTTAGCCAAATTTTTGAAAAGTTAGAAATTTTTTAGAAACTGAAAAGTTGAAGAATGAACGCCAGAATAATAGTTGAGTTGGTTAAACAATTTTCAGCTCCGTTCCTTTTCGAGGACAAAAAGATTTTAAGTAGGGGAGATTGTAACAACCCGGAAAATCAGAACCAATTTAAATTTTTTGTTTTTGCTATTTTAATGGATTTTGAATATTTAAAATGATTTATTTTAAATAATAACGACTAAAAATTTATTTAAATCGAAATTAGAATATAAAAAATTATTTTAATTATATAACGAGCCTGAAATGAAGCGGTAGTTTGAAATTTTGATTTTGAACTTTAACTGAATGTACAGGATTCAAAATAAATCGGATTTCAGTAAAACCAGAAATATTTGAATCTATTAAAATATATCTTTCTAATGGATGTGAAAAATTCATATTTTATAACGAGAATAAAAAGTTATGGCCAGTTAAAAATTCAAAATAGTCGCTATGGAATTTATATATATTTTATATAATATAAAGCCCTTAAAAATAACCATTTTGCAAAGGACCTCTGTTTTCTACAAAACCACTTTTTTTGGATCCGGAATGTCAAATTATTGTTATATTCCAATTTTCATAATTTTTGGAATTAATATTTGAGCGTGGCAAAAGAAAACGTGTTTTGTCAATTTCAGTCAAATTTAATTGACCGGAAAATGGACATTTTTCAAATGGTCTCCAAATTCAACGAAATTAGTTTTTTTAGGACCGTATTGTCAAAACAAAGCTAAACATGATTTTTCTGGAATTTTTGGAGTCGGTATGTGACCCCGGTAAATTAAAATGTACGTTTAAATTGAATATATTATGATTTATATTTTAATTTGAAGAAAAACTAATCGGAACAGTCGAATTGGCTTATGAAACATATCTCATTATGTCCGTAATGGGGGTAATTAGTTAGGAATGACAGTCGTTGGGTTTGATTTAGAGTTCGTGGCAATAAACATGTATTTTTGGAAATTAAAGAATTAAAATATTAATATAGATTATTATAAAGGGCCCAAATGAAAACCCTAGCCATCCAATTCATTACAGCCGCCTCCCTCTTCGTCGAATGAATTATATCATTTGAAATAAAATCCCCTTAAATCTCTCAAAATAATCAATGAAATTTAATAATTCAAAAACGAAAATGGAAGAGATTTTCATGCTCTATGATCCTATACTGGTATGGTCGAATATCGTGAGGGCAATAGCGAGTTCTAACGCTTCGAAGTGGTTCGGTTTAGGCTGATTTTGGTGGCTAATGGAGCCCCCGAGCAAGGCGTGGTGGCTGGAGTAGGTGGCGGTCACGGTGGCCCGTCGGGTGTGGTTGGATGTGGGTCCGGTCTGACATGGAGGCGGCGACAAGTGGGTTTTCTGATCGACATGGGTTTCAGCGGGTTTGTTTTGCCTGGGTATTAACGCAAAGAAGAATAGGATTAAATGTGAGGGTTAAGTTAATTCATTATTAATTATTATAGTTAAACACTAATTTAATTTAAATGACATTGTTTAAAATCAGTTTTTAAAAAATATAGAACATTGAATTTTATTTTCAGATTTGAATATTATTAGCATTGTTAAAATATGATTTTTTTTAAAAATGAATTTCCTTTGAAAATAAAATTGTGATTTTTAATTTAAAAAGAGTTAATATAAAGATATGAATTTTAAAAATATAAAGAAATGAATTTTAAAAATATAAAGATATGAATTTAAAAATATAAAGATATGAATTTTAAAAATATAAAGATATGAATTTTAAAAATATAAAGATATGAATTTTAAAAATATACAGATATGATTTTTAGTTATATAAAAATGTGATCTTTATATATAGTAGCGATATAAAAATATGATTTTTAATATATATATATATATATATATATATATATATAACATTATAAAAATGTGATTTTTAACATAAACCATGTGAAACAGATTTCGATGGAACAGATTGAAGGCAAAACAGAATCCAAACCATCGTCCGCTAAAGAATGGCGGAGTGGAAACCAAAGGTGAGAACTCCTTCTCACTCTAATTATTTTTCAGTAAAATATATACTAGGATGCAGACGGTGCTTAGCAGCACCCGACACCTTTTATTGTACAAATCATAATTGTTTGTTTGGATTGAATGGACTGTATTGTGAATGTTGATTGTATTGTATGGAATAAAATATTCATATATGGAATAAAAAATTTAAATAATAAAAATATCATTTTTATTGTATGAATAAAATATATAAAATATTCATGTATGGAATAAAATATTTGAACAATAAAAATATCATTTTTATTGTATGAAAAATATATATAAAATATTCATGTATTAAATAAAATATTTGAACAATAAAAATATCATTTTTATTGTATGAATAAAAATATATAAAATATTCATGTATAGAATAAAATATTTGAACAATAAAAATATCATTTTTATTGAATGAATAAAATATATAAAATATTCAAGTATGGAATAAAATATTTGAACAATAAAAATATAAATTTTTATTGAATATATGAACCATATAAAATGGTCATGTGTTGAAAATAAATATTCATTTACAAATTGGACGATTTGTTTATGTACACCCATTTAACTGATATTGATTGGGACGATAAATTTTACACATCGCCCAACTACACAAATAATAATCACTATTTGTTGTTTGAAAACTCCACACGGGTATTGGGATGATATTGGACATATATTAATCCCAATATTTAGTTATATGTCGATCGATGGGTTGACAAACTGTTGTAAGCGTTAATAAATTACATTTAATGCTTATGCAGTTGTGTGATGCACTCTGGATGATGGTTGACTATTTATAATTATTGTTGTGTATATGTGTGTATGAAATCTATATAAATAACATTATATGGTAATTGACTGAGTTTGATTCCAGTTCAGAAAGAACGAATATTTTAAAATAATATTCAGTAAAGGATTAAAATCTGATTTGATGTCCGATTTGGGATGGACACGAAAATATTGAAATATATAAGCCGTGTGGATTGGATTTGTGCCATTTTAACGTGAACAATATTTATATCAATTTTATTTATTTTTATAATGAATATCGAAAAGGAAATGATTTCAAAATCTGATATTTTGAAAATATTATCATTTATATATTAATGCTATAAAATATTCAATTTTGATTTAAAATTGAAAATGAAGTTGAAATCGTTTTTAAAACGAACTTAAAACCAATTTATAAAATATGTTTTAAATGGAAATCGATATAATATATATATATATATATATTATATTTAATGGCCCTGAATAAAACGCGCTACACCGCGGCCGTTCGCGAATTTCTACCACTGACTTCGAATTGAGATTACGGGAGATCCAATCGTTGGATTCTCCTAAAACCAGAACCATTGGGTTCGTATCAAGAAGAGCTTTCCAACGAATACAAGAGATTTGAAGTCTAACAACTGGATTTGGAATTATGTCCAAATAAAATTTGGAAAAGGTCGCTGTAAGTGCAGTTCGATGACCGTTTATGGAAATCGACTGAAAGAGCCTAAATAAAATTATTAAAAATGTTGTTAATTTGTGTAAAATCATAATAAACGACTTGGAACGAATTGGGATGAGAAATTCCATATTTGAAAAGATAAAAATATATTTTTATCAAAATGGACTAGTTATTAACTAGATTTGAAATCCAATAATTTTTAAATAAAATAAATTGGACTGGTGAATGGTTTTAAAATAACCAGAAATTTCTAACGAACAAATTGGAATGGATTTGGAATGGAAATAATCTTCGGAATATTTCGGTCTTGGATTCTGTGATTAGACAGATATTGTTATGGAAATTTGGAAGATATATTTATATCGTTATTTCCAATACGATATTTGTTGGTTTCAGAATTTGATATTGAATATAAGCCGATATAATTTTTATTCAGAACCTTGTATTTAATATTAAGTGTGATTTTGGGTTTGTAGTGAATGGTGTTTTCAGTAACACTGTTCTTAAACTCCGTTTGAAAAGAATAAATCTTTTATTTAATATTATTAGAGTTTCCAATTACATTTGGCAATTGGAATAAAATGGAATGTGAATCGGGTTTATTGTGAACTGTGTATTTAACGACATTCGTTCTTTAACCCGATTAACAGTGAAATATGATTTGGAATTTATAAATATTTTAATTAAGATTTAGGGGAATTTTCCAAAGAATTTTTTTCCAATTTAACAAAATAAATTGGAATGGAATTCGATTTGGTAATAATCGAAATGAACTTCTGTGGAGGAAGGCTGTTACTATATATGGAATTTAAAAGGCTTTGCCGTTATTCCATTTATATTATTAGTCGGATACGGAAATTGATATCGATTATGTATATTGATCTGTTTTCCATGAAGATTCCATAATTAATGGACTGGGATTTTGGGTTTACCATGAATTGTGTTTTAAATGACATTAGTTCTTTAACCCAGTTAAAGATAATATTAATTTCTTAACTTTGAATAATCATTAAGAAATGATTTTTGAGATTAAAATTGAATTAGAGTTTTAATGAATCTTTAATTAGATTCGAAAGTGAATGGGATAATTAAATTTATCGAATTCATGAAATGATCGAGAATGGAGTACTACCAGTTTTGCTCCAAGCGATATTTAAATCTTTAATTATATTTGAACGTGAAATGGTAATTAATTTTACCAATAACACCGTGGTGTTAGATATGAAGTATTACCAGTTTTGCTTCATGAGTTAAATAGGTTGGGATTGGGAAATTAAACAATGATTACATCGTTAAGATTCGCTAATCCCGGCTAGTTTGGATAAACCTTAATTTGGTTTGAATTGATATCCAAAGGAAGATTAAAGAATAAATTTAAAGAATTTATCGTTGATAAAATTAATAGGAACCTTTCCCAAAGGATATGAATATTTAAATAAAAGAATATTCGGAATTCGAATGCGGCGTATGTTGTGTTTTTATAGGACTTGTTTATAATATACGCGAGTTATTCAGAAAGGTCGGGTTTATACCCATTCCGAATAAATGATTCGATGATAAGTCGACGATGAAGACGGTGGTTGAAGACCGGAGGTCTTCATATCGTTTGGATGATTACCGATGTCTTGATTGGACTGTACACCCAAGATGAGGTAATAAGTGGTGATCGTCCAGACGTGCTTGGAGACAGACCAGATATGCGAGGACCTCTCTCCTATATGGGACATATGGAACGAGGAATAAGGTGCCTCCGGTTTCGTTCAGACCCTGAACGAACTTGTAAATGGATGTGTATCTGACACTGGATTTTATTCTGTGTTGATTGATCTCTATTAAATATATATCCGTTTGGTGGCGGAGAATTTATTCTCTTGCTTAATGTAACGACCTGTGTTTTTGGCCGTCTAATATTTAATTTGATTTATTATTTTAAATATTTAATTTAGGATATTAATGGGTTTTAATATTGAATTCGTTATTTAAAACGAAGTTTTAATGTTATATTTTATTTATAATTTAAAACGAGGTTGAAAATGGCGTGCAGTTCGTAATATTTGATTTTTAACTTCAACTGAGAATACAGAAGCCGATATAAGTCGGATTTCTATGAAACAAGAAATGTTGAAACCATATTGACGATAATTTTATGAAAGAGAAAAATCCAGATTTCGTGTTGTAATTTGTTAGTTATGGCCAAATCAAATTTTGAAATAGTCGCTATGGAAAATCATTATTAAAATATACGCGTTAAAATAGCTGTTTTGCAAACGGACTCAGATTTCAACGAAATCAGTTTCATTGGAACCGTATCATTAAATTATTGTACAGTGTTGAATGGCGTGGCAAATCGATGTCGTATGTGACCCCGGCAACCGTAAATGCCCGTTAAATTTCTATAGCGCGTAGTTAATGCAATAGAGAGATATTTGACTGTAACTTGAACAGACGATCGAATTAGGCTGCAAAACCGATTCCGTTGAGTTAGTATCATCGATTAGAGTCAGGATAGGCATATAGTTTGTTATTTTTGAAGACCGTGTAATTTGGTGTTAAAAATGGCACTGCGGTGTGCCTAAAGATAGCCTACCAGGGAAACACTCTCAGAATGGGACGAAACTGGTGCCGTTGGGTTCGTGTTGAAGAATTATTGTAGGATATCAAGGTTTCAAGTTGATTTGATTTATCCATTGATCGTGAAAAAATTAAATGCGCGTTTATTTCTAGTTTTATAAAGGAAATTTCTTCATACGACCTCGGATTTCGACGAAACTTGTTCCATTGGGTCCAGGATATATTTTTACATCAAGATTAGTTTTTTAATTAGTAAACAGAAATTATTTATGATATTTTTATCAATTACTTCACGCTGAAGTTTCACAAAACATATTTTAATAATTAAACGTGCCTGCCATCACCTATGTACATTACTTGATCCCCAAACTCCACTGTTTTCTTGCCCACCACACTTCCTTACCGTAACCACCAAGCCATCAATTAAATAGGATTTTCCAATAGCGTGCTCACCACACCTCAAGCCTTATATATGTGTCTCCTTTCATTTACCTGTAACTCCCCATTGATCAGTTTCTTCTTCCACCGAAAAAAAAAACCAGTTGAAAGGGAGGCGAAGGCTTGTGTAAGGGAGAAAGTGCACATCAGCACAGTGGAGGGGATAGAGGCCCGTTGTTAGGAGCTTTCAGACCCGGATCCAGTCATCCGTAGGTGCTGCGTCGAGGTCCAGTTTGGGAGCAACAGTAACCAACGAGAGGGACAAAATGGGATCGTGGAGCCGTGATGATTGGTCAATGCGTGAAGGTGTGGCACTGCATGGCAGTGAGGACTTTAACATGGGCGAGTAGTATGGGAAATGGGGAGCTGGCGTGTTGCAGGTCAAAGGAGCAGACTCTTTGGCATATAGTTTCAATGAAAAAAAAAGAAAAAAAACTATATACAAAAGTAACGAAGAGGAGATTCACCTGAAGCTTTTTAGTTGTGGAAGAAGATGTCAGCGTGAGATGGGCAGGTATGTGAACATTGGGCTCCGTTTATATTTAAGGCCCAGTTTAAAATTAAATATAAAATTAGTTTAGTTTTAATTATATATATGACATGGCCCATTCGTTTTAACACAAAATATATATCTAATAGTCAGTTAGCTAACTCAGTTTTGCATGGTCTTTATATGTCTATAACGTGACCAGTTGATACAATATGCTGACCCCTTTTTAAATCGTGTCCATCTGAGTTATTTGTTGTACCCATGTTTTTAAACTTGAAAGTAAACCAATCTGACCTTAACTATTTAATTAAATCAGTCCATTTTATACGTGCAAAAGGAAGGCTCATTAAAGGTCAAGTAGAGATTAATAATTAATTATCTTTAAGTTTAAATAATATTTATTTAAATACCGAATACTGCATTAAATTTATAATATTGTCAGACATTGCTAGAACGGAATGGAGCAAGGGACAATGAAACTGTATGGACGTAGAGGATGCGATGAGACTGGTTTGGTCAAAATTGGCAGCTACGGGGATTTTTAATTAAATTAAACCGCAGTTTTATTTAATTAAAAACAAACTGTTTCAACGGTGAATCAAATCAAAGTGAGTTAAACTCACTCGGTATATTTTTCCCCATTTATATTTTATATAAATTGGGTATTTTTATTTGTGTGCTCTGCCTGCCAATGGTCGACTGTTTGCAAAGTATATATTTATTTGCTGATTTAACTGACGAAATTAAACCATCGTTTAATTTCATTGAAATACCAAATCGTTATTTTAACGATTGGTTCTAATGAAGGTAATTTACCTCGTTGGTCACGTTTATAAAATAAACGTGTTTTGTTTGAATTGCTTGATCTGATTAAACTGTTTGGAAAATTGGTTGATGTGAAATTGTTGTCATCTACTATTATATATCAGTTAAATGGAATTAACTGATCTATTGGGTGTGATGGATTTGATTATTGATCATCGATTTGAAAGTCAACCTGTGTGTGTGTTTTAACCAATGGGCTATATTGGTTGAGTAATCGGCGGTAAATGGCCTAAAAGTAAATTGTTTTGTTTATGTTGATTTACCGTCAGGTAGATCGATAGAATCAAAGTTATAAATTTTATTTTATAACTAAGATATATTTTGAAATGTATATTTTGAATAAAAACTTTATTTAAAGGGAAATAAATATTTATGTTATAATTTAGTATAAATACATTTTATAAAGTCAAATCTGTTGTAACCAGATTTGTAAATGTGAGGATAAGCAAGTTAATGTAACGGTTAAATTGGGATGATTAATTATAATAAGATTTTTAAATATATTATGAATAGAAAATAGTTTAAATAGATATTGTTAGATTATAATAAAATTTTAAAAAGGGATTTACTAGTTATTTGGTGAATAAAGGAATTAACTACCTATGTAGTAATGGTGGAAATAAATTGTTATTGTAATTAATAATAATTTAAGAAAATTCTTTTTAATGGGAATTTATTTAAAAAGTAATCTAAGTTAAAAAGGAGTTTTTAAGAAAATATTATAGCTTTAAATAAATGTTACTTAATTGTTTGAATTAAGGAAAAGGAAATTCAGATGAAAGAATTTGGTGATAAACCAGAGTTATATAAAAGAGATTTGAGGTGTTATATTGAAAATTCTATATTAACGTTATTTAAGAATGTGATTAAGCGGGGGAATTGAAATAGGATTTCCAAAGCATGAAAACATTGAATAGCTGTGAAAGGAGTTTGGTTAAAGAGGTCGAGTTAAAAGTGGTGTGATATAAAGAAGTTATTTAACTGAATTGAGAAATGATGGTATTTTTTAAAAAAAGGAGATTTTTTAAAAGGATAATAAGGTTTATTAAACCGTATTTTGAATTAAATCGATAAATAAAATCTGAATCAATTTAAAATGAAATATTGGGTTTTGGATTACAACTTGTATCTGTCTGAAGATATGAACGTTGTTGGTCAAGGTCTGAGAGGTAATTAGAATACCCCAACTTGAACAACATTAGGATTATCTGAAGATGATATTTGTTGGTAATCGTAAAAGAGGTTAGTGATAATTTATTATTTCCATTATAGAAACAGTAAGGCAACGTGTGGTGAAAACATGGAATATATATATATATATATATGTATCTATTTGGATTTCCAAAGCAACGGAATGAAAAAAAAAATTTGAATATATATAGTGCAAATTTCCAGAGTAACGCAAATAAGAAAATTAGCGGATATATATATTTACTTATTTAGCGATATTCCAAAAGGAAAAGGAAATAAAAATGATAAGTTTTTGGAATGTGTTTATTCTAAAAATAGATATTGGATATTGTTTTCAAATAACAATGGTTTACGTGGAATTGGTTAAAACAAGGTTGGGAATATACGTATATAAATATATAATGAATTCTAGTGTATTTGAAATAGTTTTGAAAATAAAGTCTTGTGTCAAATAAGAATCGAGAAACTATATTTATAATATCGAAATGTTTAAGAGTTTTAAATTTACAATTTAAGGGCCAAGTGATGCTGAATACCGAACCAGTAAACCCATTGAGTTGCCATGTTTGGAACACTGTCTATTTTGATAGTTAAATCACCAACTATCAAATTTGTCCAATACGATTGTTGGTACGGAAAGACCGAGATCAAATTTACATTCGAAAACCATTTCGACCAACAAATACGTGAAGAGATCAAGAGATGATCGAGGTGGAGCGTTGAAGACGGTAGATTTTCATAAACGGAAGAGCCACTAAAATTCCCTGCCTTGCAAACAGAGATAAGTTGTGATTCTGTCGTGATTGGAATCTGCGGGTTGCAAGGAATTCTCGCTACTGATCCATGGGGTGATTCCTATATTGGATGCAGTAGGAGAGTACCTTCAGTTCATCCTGTTACTGGATGACTTGTATGAACGAGTGTCTGACAATGTTTTTCCAGACGGTCACGTATATTGATTTCTTTAACTGTACCAAGAGTGGAAGCGGAGAAGGAAACTTCATTTAGCTAACACATAATGTATTGTTGAGGACGTCAATCAGTGATTTGACGGATTTGACGATGTGGCATTCGAAGTGAATCTGGTGTGATGATAAAGCGTAACCTCAAGCCTCACAGCCGGAAAATGACAAAAATCGGGCAGGCAACATGGCTATGTGGGTCGCTCCCATTAGGGTGTATAATCACCTATCTAGAGAAATTCCATTTGCTTCTTTAATCTATTTTGATGCTGTCCCTATTCGGGAAACGGTGGTTTGAGCCCAACCGTTGGTGATATACATTCGATACACTCAAGCGAAATGAGTGGTCGGTCATGTGAGGGCCGGGTTGCAAGATGTTCTTGTTGAACCCAGTGTATTCGCCTCTAGAGATACACTATCGGCAGGTGGTCCCATACCTTGTCATCGTCGGAATCCAATCTCCGATAAGTGCCCGTGGTTTTTGATTGTATACTATATATGTGGAGCATGAGATGCAAGCGTTCCGCTAGATTCTATTTACTTGTATTTAGACATTATTATAATATTATAAAGGATATTGGTTTCAAAACAGTTTTGGGTTATCGTAAGGTAAAAACCGTTCGTGTTTATGTGTGGATTTGGTCTTACGATTATCCTTTTCTTTTGAAAAGATTCTGAACTTTAAAATCATGTTGGATGATTTACCCTTAATATTGTGCGATTTTTACTCACTTTGGTTCACCAGACTGACCCGGTGTTTTGTAAATGCTCGGGTTAGCCCGGGGTGTACAGGTTCAGGTTATCGAATGCTGTGCAGAGACGAACTAGAAGAGTTCAGACGTATTATATTATATAGCTACTATTCCGCTGTGTGTAGTATATGAGGACAAGTTATTATAACTGTCCAGGTTTGTGATGTACTCTGATAATTGTAAGTATTTTTAAAAGCTCTCAATAAAGTTTTATTTCTGTATTATATTTTGTTCCGCTGCGATGTGAGACTCTGATTCTGTGTTGTGTTGGTTCTTCTTCTCCTATTCTTATGTTTCTTTCTTTCTTATCTCACCCTCTAAATTCTTTCTAAAAACGTTTTGGTATTTTCGGTGTTTGGAAGGTTGGCATGAGGTACGGGAAAGGTATTTATGTCGATTTTCAGGGCCGAAAATCCTGGGTCGTTACAGTGGTATCAGAGCTATTGGTTTAGTAATAACCTTGGCTCTGTGGTGTAACTCGATAGAGATGGGGTTAGTAATACCCTAGATCGAGATTGAGTGTATATATATGAGAGCGTATTTGTAAATTTAATATACAAGTGTTTTGTATTGTGTTTGTTGATCGGTTCAAGTGTTGAGAAGCATTGAACTGGCAATGGATACAGTATTGTCTTGTAAAGGGGGTAAATGAAATAATTTTACCCAAATTATATTTTTGTATAGAAAAGCAATAATTTTGCTAAATAATTGAAATATTAGCTTGTTTGATTGATTTGAATGGAATTCGAATTGGATTGAAAATTTGAATTGGAATTTAGCTTGGTTAAGTGTAATTTAATTAAGAATGTATTGGAATTAAATTAAATAAATTGGAAATTTGATGAATAACTAAATTTGGAATTCAAATAAATAATTCTCAAATAGAAATCAGTTGGATATTAATCGATTGATGTCCAAATATGTGAAACCAAAGTAAAATATTAAAATTGAATGTAAATTCAATTGATTTGGTAATTGGTTGTGTATTGGTTGCTGATTGTGCATTGTATGTTATTGGATGATAGTTTATTTGAATGCGATAATAAACAGTTTAATGGAGCTAAATGAATTATAAACTAAAGAATAAATTCTGGAATAATTAAATTGGAATGAAACTGCATATGAATTGAAATTTATAATTTAACCCTGTGTTTGATAATAAATTGATGCTATCTGTTTGATTTTGGAATTGGTATAGTTATATCAGTTGATTAGTGCAATATTATCTCAGAATTTCATATATCTATTACTGATATGTGAATTGAGTTAAGTACAGGTGCCAGATAGCTAGACAGATTGATATTGGTTGAGAAAATCGCATATGCATTGAGAAAATATGCTCAATAGCGCTCGTAAAAGGTACGCCTACGCGAAATATTAAACTTTGGGGTTTTGATTTTTGTTTTCCGACCGTGTTGGTCGATGTATATATATTATTTTTTCCTGCGATATCACAAATGTCACTCCATACAAGGGAGACTATGCCGAAAATTTGTGGGAATTTAATGTGTTAGAAATTTTTCGATATTTTTGAAAATATTTATTTACGGTATTGAATTGGTTTTGATTTAAATTAAAATGGATTTAGAAATTAATGGGTTGTAACATTCTTTCTTAGCTTAGCAATTTCGAGGACGAAATTATTTCAAGGGGGGAAGAATGTAACGTCCTTTATTTCTGGCAGCCAAATATTTAATTTAATTTATTATTTTAAATATTATATTTGGGATAGTAATGGATTTTTAATATTTAATTCAATATTTAAAATGAAGTTTTAACGTTAATTTTATTTATAATATAAATCGAGCTTGAAAATGGCGTGCAGTTCGTAAAATGGAGTTTTGAGCTTCAATTTGATATACAGGATCCGATATAAGTCGGATTTCTGTGAAACGAGAAACGTTAGGACCGTGTTGATGATAATTTTCATATGAAAGAGAAAAATTCAGATTTCGGGGTATAGTTTGTTAGTTATGGCCAAATCAAAATTTGAAATAGTCGCTATGGAATATCGTTATTAAAATATAACATTATTTAAAATATCTAAATAGAAAATTCAAACCATTTAACTCAAAATTTGACGATATTGAGTTGTATGAATTATATTTAGAATTGTATATATATTCTGTTTGGGTATATATGTTGAAAATAATTTATTATGGTTTATTTGAATTATTTGGGATTTAATTAATATTTATTCGATATTTTTATAGTGTTAAAAATAACATTTTTGCAAATAGAGGCCATTTTCGACGAAACCAGTTTCATTGGAACCGAAACATTAAATTATTGCATGGTGTTAAATAACGTGGCAAACCGATGTCGTACGTGGCCACGGTAGCCGTAAACGCCCGTTCAGTTTCTATAGCGCATAATTAATTCAATAAAGAGATATTTGAGTGTAACTTGAGCAGACGATCGAATTAAGCCAAGAAAGCAGTTCCATTGAGTTTGTATCATCGATTAGAGTTGGGATAGGTATATAGTTTGTTATTTTTGAAGACCAGACAATTTGGTGTCCAAAATGGCATTGCGGTGCGCGTAAAAATAGCCTACCGGGAAAACAGTCTCAGAATGCGACGAAACTAGTGCCGTTGGGTTCGTATTGAAGAATTATTATAGTATTGCGAGGTTTCAAGTTGATTTGATTTATCTGGTGATCGTGGTAAAATTAAATGCATGTTTATTTCTGGTTTTAAAAAGGAAATTTTTTCATATGACCTCAGATTTCGACGAAACTTGTCCCATTGGGTTCAGAATACCTTTCTATATTAAGATTAGCCTTTTTATTAGAAAACAAAAGTCGTTTGTGGTGGTTTATGTGTGTTACTTCACGACGAAGTTTCGTAAATAATATATTAATAATAAACCCACCCCTATATATACACTCCAACCAAGTCTGTAAACCTAAAATTTCCGCCGCCTCCACGAAATTAACAGCCATTATCATTCGATCCTTTCCACCATTTAATCACACAATCCTTCAGTTATTTCAACAAACATATATCGGTAAAGTTGTTGTACACTTCGAGTTCTACCAAATGATCGGAGGAGATGATCACTGGCGGACGACAACGGCCAGAATCCGGCCTGAAAGGCGCCGGATTTAGAAGACTTTTTGGGGAAACTAAGGGCGTCGAGTATCCTATGGTTGGTGGCGAGAGTTGAGGACGTTGGCGCATTTGTGGTGGATCCTTCTGATCAGGGTACAGACGCCGGTGGTAGGCGCAGCGAGGAGTAAAGGTTGGCAGCGGATGGATGCAGTTATCATGTAGATCTAATGAACGAAGTAAACTATCAGCCTTGTTTTACCAGAATTAATCGGCCTGATCAACTGGGTTATCAACCGTGGGCTTTGGGATTTCGTTTGAAGCAGAAGACGATGGAAATAATTAGTTCGGCCAGACTAATCAAACTTAGTGAAGTGATTAAACATTTTTAATTATAATTAAAAGTAATTACTATAACCTAATATTATTAAGAATTTATTTTAAACATATTATTAGGTGCTACATGGTTTGAACGGAGCTATAACAAGGAGGAGAGAAAGCCTGAGTTCGGTCTCTAGAGGAATTTGAACAAGAACGAGAGAGTGGAAAAAGAGGATCGGTTGTTAAGCTTACCCCTAAGTAATTAGCTATTATACTAACTTATTATTTAAGTATAACAACCCGTATTTTCAATAAACTATTATAACATAAATCGAGGCAGAATTTAATTCAAAAATCAGAATCAGGGGAAACGGGCTATGCCATTGCGTTCGTCTCGGAAAAATACGCGAAATAGAGTCCGAGTTTTCGAAAATCGGAGTCCGTATGACCCAGTTAAGGCCCATTGAAGTTTTCAGAAATTTCTATGCTAAAGACAAATTTAAATTTCAAATTAAAATCAAGGATTAGGGCTAATCAGGGTTAGGCGGGAAAATTCCCGTCAGGGGGCCCCATGTCGACAGGCATGTCGACAGGGCACCCAGGGTGTCGACTGCCCTGTCGACTGCCCTGTCGACAGCCCTGTCGACAGGGGGTGCCCAGGCAGTTCAGCCTGGTGCACCATTTCTGATTTGGGTTGGGTCATGTGGCTTGGTTCTGGAGAATTCTGAGATCTGATGGGCCAAACCTAATCTAGGGTTAATCCTAGGGCTAAAAACACTCTAATCTTCTATAAATATACCCCTAATCCTACCCTAAAGCCTCATTAATCAATCTAGCAACTAAACTATGTCAATTTGAATCCTCAAATGGCCTCCACCTAAAACCTAGCCTCCACCTTCCTCAAAGTTAAATCCTATGAAGATATGATGATCATACAACCTTTTCTATGTTGTATGAATGCTTAATAACTTGCATACTTCATTAAGTAGCAAGTTTGATTTGCTAAGTTTGTGTTTTTGGGATCTTGCAAAAGGGTTTTCTTATTTGAGGCTTTGTTTTGAGTTTTTAAAAGGGCTTCTTCATCTTATTTGGTGGATTTGTGGCTTGTTTATATTTGTAAGCCCTCTTACCTTCACTTTACAAACTCTAAAGTTAATGTTTGATGAAAGTTGAGATTTATGTGAGTTTAGTTGATTATGCATGCTTATGCGAACTCACTATGTCATGTTTTATATGATTCATAAGTTATGCATGCTTATGCGGACTTACTATGCCATGTTTTATATGATTCATAAGTTGTGCATGCTTATGCGAACTCACTATACCATGTTTTACATGTTTCATAAGTTATGCATGCATATGCGAGATTACTATGCCATGTTTTATATGATTCATAAGTTATGCATGCTTATGCGGACTTACTATGCCATGTTTTATATGATTCATAAGTTGTGCATGCTTATGCGAACTCACTATACCATGTTTTACATGTTTCATAAGTTATGCATGCATATGCGAGATTACTATGCCATGTTTTATATGATTCATAAGTTATGCATGCTTATGCGAGTTTATTATGTCATGTTCTACATGTTTCATGGGTTATGCATGTTCATACAAGTTCACCTTACCATGTTATGCAAGTTTAATGGATTATGCATGTTCACCTTACCATGTTATGCATATTTAATAAGCTAAGCATGTTTGTGCGAATTCACCATGACATGATTTGCAAGTTTAACATGTATGCATGTTTATTTCGACATGTGAAGTTCACCATGTATGTTATGCCAAGTTACCTTTTATACCCTTATACGTTATGACGAATATGTAAGCGAGATAATGACGTTGGGAGGGTTTGGGTAAACTTAAAAATACATGAAACTAAAAGATTGGGAATTTACCTATTAAGTTAGGTCTACCCCTTGGGAATTTACCTATTAAGTTAGGTCTACCCAAGTATATGTTAACTTGTAAATACGTTCTAAAGTGGACATGACATTAGATAACATGATATGGCCAACTCGAGGTTAGACCTAGTTGTGGTGTAAATCTTCCCAGGTAACCACAACGTAGGGTCTAATGTGGGTAGTTGGTCATGTTGCACCATAAGACCCGAGGTTAGACCTAGACGTGGTGTAAATCTTCCCAGGTAACCACGGATGTCTAATGTGAGAGGTTGGGTGCGTTAAGTAATTAATGCCTCATGATTAGGGTTAAGTCATGGCCCACTAATACTTAACCAATAATGGGGATGCGAGGATTAGATGGGGTTAAGTGGTTACACTTAACTAATTAAATCCAGGATTAGTGAGGGGTTAAAACCACACTTAACCCTCTTAGAAACCCTAGCAACGTGGTCTGTTCCAGCAGTAATCCCAGTTTGGTATCATTCACAACCCTAGAGGCTAGGCTAGGGCGGGGCACGATTACTGGACTGATGTAAGCGACCAAAGCGACGGCTGAGTGGTACAGCGGTGCGGGTCCGGCGGGCTACGGACGTGCACGTAGTCCGATGTTGGACAAACTCGAGGCACGGGTACCAGTAGGCTTAGACTGTGCATTATTGCTTAGGTGTCTGGGGTTGACATCTTAGGGCTTCATACACACCCGAAGGTGGACCCAGCACAGTCTGACTACATCCATGTGGGCCGTATGGACACCAACACTTGACGTGTTAGGTTTATAGGGAGCCGATCGACTAGACCGTTGGGCTGGACCTTATACTAAGGTCACTTCATGTTATTGGGCCAAAGTTTGGGCTAAGGGATCAAGATCTGTTTTGTGGGTTTGCTAGTACACTGTGGTGCAAAGTTAAATCTCGTCCATGTGATGTCACCTTTATCTATTGCCAGTATGTTCATCTCAGTTTCCATCATACTGTTAACTTTATTAGTTTATAGATTGATCGTAGTAGGGCTTACCAGTCTTTTTGACTGACCTGTTTTCTTTCGCTTCTTTTCTTCCGTTTCCCCCCCCACAGGTTCTCAGGGAGGGGCTACATCTGCTTAGTGGATCTTTGACTTGCTTGTTGGATAGCTCATGTATGGATCTGAGCTAGCTGTGGCTTATCTTTTATTTCTGGGGATTAGTACTGATGTTTTACCATGTACTTTGTTATCACGTATCTAGACTTATGTTGTATTTTGGATTATGACATTTGATATTATGTACTTGACTATGTTGGTTTTCTGAGATGATGATGATGGGTTTTTATCTGCTACCGCTGCTTTACTTATATTTATTTTTATATATTCTGTCTTGCGATATCTCTGTGCATGTTTACCTTCACAATAACGCCCCTCCAAAGCTAGTACATTCTAACGAGTGATCCTAGTGGAGGTGGGGTGTTACATTTGGTATCAGAGCACGAGGTTAACAAGATTGAACAAAACTTTTGAAAAAAAAAACCCCTTTTGAAAAACTATTTTCAAAAACCTACTAAGTATTTTCCAAAATAAAGTCTAGATTGTTTTAAGGCTAATCCCCAAAAGCCATTAGCGCTATCCTTCGTTCCCTTGACCTGATCTTATCTTATCTTTTGTTTCAGTATGGCTGAGAATCTTGACATCCCAGATGGGGTGAACGTACCACTCTGGTATAGGAGACTCCTAGAAGCTAGGGCGGCAGCTGGTCCCGCCAACCCTACTCCCACTCCTCCTCCTGTAATTGAGAATCCTATCCCTAATATCCCTCCTCCGGTGGTTCCTGCTCCCCCTCCTCCAGCAGCTAATATTCCCCCTCCCGTTGCTAATGTTCCTCCCCCTCCCGTTGCTGAGGCCCCTCTTCCTCCTCCTCCCCCTCAGCATCCTCAGATTGAGTTTACAAAGGTTTGTAAAGACTTCAAGGCAATGGGAGGCAAGAATTTCCTAGGCACGGAATCTTTCGTTGAAGCTAGGAATTGGCTGAAGGACACGGAGGACTTGTTTGCTATCTTTGGGATTGATGACGAGAGGAAAATCCTATTGACAGTATGGCTTTTGAAGGATGAGGCGGCCTATTGGTGGGAGGTCACCAATGGGACGAGACCCGTTGAGACTTAGGCCGATTTGAGGGCTAGATTTGTGACCAAGTTTCTATCTTCAGCTGAGGCGAATTTACAAATGGAGAAGTTCATTGCATTAAAGCAAGGGGATATGTCTGTCAAGGAGTATGTGAACAAGTTTAATCAGCTGGCCCGCTTTGGTTTGGATATAGTGAACACCCCGGAGAAGAAGGCTCTTCGATTTGCCAGAGGATTGAATGAGCCGCTACAGGGCTTGGCGATGTCACATATTCCGCATGGAGCCACTTTCGAGAGTTTGGTCAATATGGCTCTGCTTCAGGGAGAGGGAAAGAAGGAAGTCAAGTCGGGCGATACTCAAGCAAAGAAGGCTGATTCTCAAGGCAAAGGCAACCAAGGTCAAAGCAGTCAAGGAAATCAGAATAAGAACAAGAAGGGCCACAACAAAGGCAAGGGAAAGTGCAATTACTGTGGCATAGCTGGGCACTTTGCTAAGGATTGCAGGAAGAAGAAAAGGAAGCTTAGTGGTGGATGCTTTTCTTGTGGAGAGACTGGGCACTTCAGCAAAGAATGCCCAAAGAAGAAAGGACAGGCTGGATCTTCAGGAGGGCAAGTTCATGCTCTCAATGCCGCTTCAGTTCCCGAGAGAGGTAGTGTTTCTGTTGAGAACCTTGTTTATATCTCTGATCTTCCAGTACGTGCCTTGTTTGATTCCGGTGCATCTCATAGCTTTATTTCATCTGATCTTGTTGATAGCTTGCACCTCAGTACTAGCTTAGTGGATGATCCCGTTTGTGTTTCGAATCCCATTGGGGGTTCTGCTCATCTATCTATGATATGTGAGGATCTAAGGATCTCTATACTCAGCGTTGAGTTCTTGTGTAGTGCGTATGTTCTAGGTTTCAGGGGATACGGATTGATCTTGGGCATGGATTGGCTGTCTAGATATGGAGCCATTCTGGATTGTGAGCATAGGGTTGTAAGGCTTATGACTCGCCTGGGCAACACCTTAGAGATTTCATGCAATCCGAAGAATCCCGTCATGTTATGCTATCTAGAATCTCTCGACTCATCAGAGGAGGCCCTTCAGTCTGTAAGGGTGGTCCGGGATTATCCAGATGTGTTTGAAGAAGTTAAGGGGTTGCCCCCTAAACGAGAGATTGACTTTCGCATCTATCTGGTAGATAATGCTAAACCTGTTTCTTTGCCCGTTCGGCATATGGCTCCGCGTGAGAGACGGGAGCTGAGCAAGCAAGTGAAAGAATTGCTTGAGAAGGGCTTCATCAGAAGGAGTATATCCGAATGGGGAGCGCCTGTGGTGTTTGCAACTAAGGCAGATGGCTCTCTTCGACTCTGTGTGGATTATAGAGAATTGAATAAGCTGACTAAGAAGAACAGACACCCGTTACCGAGGATCGACGATCTCTTTGATCAACTTGTTGGTGCTTCTGTTTTCTCTCAGCTTGATCTTGCTACGGGTTTTCATCAGCTCAGAGTGGCTGAAGACAGTATAGACAAAACTGCATTCAGAACTCCAGACGGATTCTTTGAATGGCTTGTTATGCCGTTCGGTTTGACGAATGCACCCGCGTATTTTGTGGATTTGATGAGTAGGGTGTTTCGGGAGTTCTTGAATAAGTTTGTCGTGGTCTTTGTTGATGATATTCTAGTCTTCTCCAAGGATGAGGAAGAGCATGCGAGGCACCTAGTAGAGGTGATGGACACACTTAGAGCACACCAGTTAAAAGCCAAGTTCTCCAAGTGCCACTTTTGGAGAAGGGAAGTCAGATTTCTTGGGCATATCGTATCCAAGCAAGGCTTGGCAGTGGATCCCGCTAAGGTGGTTGCAGTTCAGGATTGGAAGACTCCAAGGAATGCAACCGAGGTGAGGAGCTTTCTGGGTCTTGCGGGTTTCTATCGGAAGTTCATCAAGGACTTCGCGAAGATATCCGCTCCTCTTACTAAGTTGATGAAGAAGAACTTAGTCTTTGCTTGGGATATGGATTGTGAGCTTGCTTTTCAGAGGCTCAAGAGAGCCCTTACCTCCGCACCAGTTCTAGCCTTACCCGATGGTGGTAGGATATTTACCGTGTACACTGATGCTTGTGGCACGGGATTGGGTGCCGTTCTGATGCAAGAGGGCAGAGTTATATGTTTTGGTGGGAGGCAACTTAAGGTGCATGAGAGGAATTATCCCACTCATGATCTAGAGCTGGCAGCGATTGTATATGCGCTCAAAGCATGGCGTCATTATCTTCTGGGAGAGAGATTTGAGCTATATACTGATCATAAGTCTTTGAAGTATCTCTTTTCGCAGAAAGATCTGAACTTAAGACAGCAGAGATGGATGGAATTTTTGGCTTCCTACGATTTTGAGATATCCTATACCCCTGGCAAGGGGAATGTTGTAGCGGATGCGTTGAGTAGGAAAAGATTGACACTAAGTCCTCTATTTGTTGAAATGAAGAATTTAGAGTTCTTGGCAACCTTTGATTTCTCTTTGGCAATGGAGTCGGAGATCGGTTCCTTGGCATCTTTAGAACTCAGGCCTACCCTTCTAGATCAAGTCGGGGCTTCACAAAAGGAAGACCCTCAGATAATTGAGATCATGGACAAGCTGGTTCGAGGGGAGACATCTAGTCACCTTGCTCGATATTCTATAGACGATAAGGGTTGGCTGAGGAGAGATGGAAGGCTTTGTGTTCCGATGGTAGAAGACTTGGTGAGGAAAGTTCTTGAGGAAGCACATCGCTCCAAGATGACTATACATCCAGGTGGTGATAAGATGTATAAGGACATGAAGCGCGTTTTCTTCTGGCCTGGAATGAAGAAGGATGTAGCGGAGTTTGTCTCGAGATGTGTTATTTGTCAGAGAGTAAAAGCTGAGTCAAAGAAGCCCGGTGGGCTATTACATCCGCTAGAGGTCCCGCTATGGAAGTGGGAGAGCATTTCTATGGACTTTATTGATGGGCTTCCAAGGTCCAGGAAGGGGAACACGAGCATATGGGTCATTGTGGATAGGCTCACGAAGAGTGCTCATTTTATCCCAGTAAAGAGCAAAAGAACCGCATCTGGACTAGCATCAGTATATCTTCGAGAGATAGTGCGGCTACATGGAGTCCCTTCCAGCATAGTCAGTGACCGAGACCCCATCTTTACTAGTCAGTTCTGGAACAGTTTGCAGGAGGCTATGGGCACAAGGTTGAACCTGAGTACGGCCTATCACCCACAAACAGACGGCCAAACAGAAAGGGTGAATAGGGTACTTGAGGACTTGTTGAGGCTTTGCATTCTGGATTTTGTTGGTGCTTGGGAAGACCATCTTCCTCTTGTCGAGTTTGCATACAACAACAGTTATCAGGCGAGCATAGGGATGGCACCCTTTGAGGCTTTATATGGGAGGCCGTGCAAGTCACCTACATGTTGGTGGGAATCCACGGATAAGCTTATACTTGGACCCGACATGATTAAGGATACATCCGAGAAGGTTGAGTTGATTAGAAGACGGATGAAAGCGGCCCAAGACCGGCAGAAATCCTATGCTGACAGGCGAAGGTCCGAATTAGAGTTTGAGGTTGGGGACAAGGTTTTCGTGAAGGTCTCTCCTTTACGGAATGTGGTCCGGTTTGGAGCTGTTGGGAAGTTAGCACCGAGATTCGTTGGACCCTTCCCCATCATTGAGAGAATTGGGAAGATGGCTTATAAAGTGCAATTGCCCGAGAAGCTGTCCGGAGTGCATAATGTCTTTCATGTCTCGCATCTCCGGAAGTGCCTGCATGAGTCCGCTGAGGTGGTTGAACCTAGCACTCTTGAAGACGTGGAAGTAGAGAAAGAAGCAACTTTAAGGAAAGCTCCGATTCGTATCTTGGGGACAGAGACCAAGAAGCTAAGGAATCGTGAGGTCAGATTGGTGAAAGTTCAATGGGGTGAAGCCGAAGAGGACGCAACTTGGGAAACCGAGGAGAAGATGCGCGGGCTTTATCCATTCCTTTTTGAGGGTACACTCTCAATCTCTTTCCTTTGTTAGTATATCTTTCTCTTTTCTATCCATATTTATCTAGTTATCGTGCTAAGCTTGTCATGAGAACCTTAGGTAGAAACCCTTTTGGATGAAACATGTGTTTGAAACATGTTATGTTTGATGGTTGCAAGTGGTTGCAAGTGTTTGCAAGTGGTTACTCGTGGATGCATGATACACATTAGGCACTAGATCGGCTCACACACTCCTCATATTGCATGTGCATGGGTGTTTATGCATATTCTTGGATGAAATTTATATGCAATCACATGGATGTTGCATATGGATGTATGATTGAGCACGCATGTAGATATTATACATTATGTTAGGGATTCGCATACATATGGATACATTTCACTAACATATTTTGCATTGATATTCGCATTAGATAAGTACATATACACACACTTTTGCATATGTTCATACAGCATTTAGAATCTTTTAAGGACAATGGTTGCTCGTGGATGATGTTTTGAGTAGATGGATGTTGGATGGTAGGATATGTTCTTCCTAACTTGAAGATTTCGGGGACGAAATCCTTTAAGGAGGGGAGGATATAACAACCCGTATTTTCAATAAACTATTATAACATAAATCGAGGCAGAATTTAATTCAAAAATCAGAATCAGGGGAAACGGGCTATGCCATTGCGTTCGTCTCGGAAAAATACGCGAAATAGAGTCCGAGTTTTCGAAAATCGGAGTCCGTATGACCCAGTTAAGGCCCATTGAAGTTTTCAGAAATTTCTATGCTAAAGACAGATTTAAATTTCAAATTAAAATCAAGGATTAGGGCTAATCAGGGTTAGGCGGGAAAATTCCCGCCAGGGGGCCCCATGTCGACAGGCATGTCGACAGGGCACCCAGGGTGTCGACTGCCCTATCGACAGGGGGTGCCCAGGCAGTTCAGCCTGGTGCACCATTTCTGATTTGGGTTGGGTCATGTGGCTTGGTTCTGGAGAATTCTGAGATCTGACGGGCCAAACCTAATCTAGGGTTAATCCTAGGGCTAAAAACACTCTAATCTTCTATAAATATACCCCTAATCCTACCCTAAAGCCTCATTAATCAATCTAGCAACTAAACTATGTCAATTTGAATCCTCAAATGGCCTCCACCTAAAACCTAGCCTCCACCTTCCTCAAAGTTAAATCCTATGAAGATATGATGATCATACAACCTTTTCTATGTTGTATGAATGCTTAATAACTTGCATACTTCATTAAGTAGCAAGTTTGATTTGCTAAGTTTGTGTTTTTGGGATCTTGCAAAAGGGTTTTCTTATTTGAGGCTTTGTTTTGAGTTTTTAAAAGGGCTTCTTCATCTTATTTGGTGGATTTGTGGCTTGTTTATATTTGTAAGCCCTCTTACCTTCACTTTACAAACTCTAAAGTTAATGTTTGATGAAAGTTGAGATTTATGTGAGTTTAGTTGATTATGCATGCTTATGCGAACTCACTATGTCATGTTTTATATGATTCATAAGTTATGCATGCTTATGCGGACTTACTATGCCATGTTTTATATGATTCATAAGTTGTGCATGCTTATGCGAACTCACTATACCATGTTTTACATGTTTCATAAGTTATGCATGCATATGCGAGATTACTATGCCATCTTTTATATGATTCATAAGTTATGCATGCTTATGCGGACTTACTATTCCATGTTTTATATGATTCATAAGTTGTGCATGCTTATGCGAACTCACTATACCATGTTTTACATGTTTCATAAGTTATGCATGCATATGCGAGATTACTATGCCATGTTTTATATGATTCATAAGTTATGCATGCTTATGCGAGTTTATTATGTCATGTTCTACATGTTTCATGGGTTATGCATGTTCATACAAGTTCACCTTACCATGTTATGCAAGTTTAATGGATTATGCATGTTCACCTTACCATGTTATGCATATTTAATAAGCTAAGCATGTTTGTGCGAATTCACCATGACATGATTTGCAAGTTTAACATGTATGCATGTTTATTTCGACATGTGAAGTTCACCATGTATGTTATGCCAAGTTACCTTTTATACCCTTATACGTTATGACGAATATGTAAGCGAGATAATGACGTTGGGAGGGTTTGGGTAAACTTAAAAATACATGAAACTAAAAGATTGGGAATTTACCTATTAAGTTAGGTCTACCCCTTGGGAATTTACCTATTAAGTTAGGTCTACCCAAGTATATGTTAACTTGTAAATACGTTCTAAAGTGGACATGACATTAGATAACATGATATGGCCAACTCGAGGTTAGACCTAGTTGTGGTGTAAATCTTCCCAGGTAACCACAACGTGGGGTCTAATGTGGGTAGTTGGTCATGTTGCACCATAAGACCCGAGGTTAGACCTAGACGTGGTGTAAATCTTCCCAGGTAACCACGGATGTCTAATGTGAGAGGTTGGGTGCGTTAAGTAATTAATGCCTCATGATTAGGGTTAAGTCATGGCCCACTAATACTTAACCAATAATGGGGATGCGAGGATTAGATGGGGTTAAGTGGTTACACTTAACTAATTAAATCCAGGATTAGTGAGGGGTTAAAACCACACTTAACCCTCTTAGAAACCCTAGCAACGTGGTCTGTTCCAGCAGTAATCCCAGTTTGGTATCATTCACAACCCTAGAGGCTAGGCTAGGGCGGGGCACGATTACTGGACTGATGTAAGCGACCAAAGCGACGGCTGAGTGGTACAGCGGTGCGGGTCCGGCGGGCTACGGACGTGCACGTAGTCCGATGTTGGACAAACTCGAGGCACGGGTACCAGTAGGCTTAGACTGTGCATTATTGCTTAGGTGTCTGGGGTTGACATCTTAGGGCTTCATACACACCCGAAGGTGGACCCAGCACAGTCTGACTACATCCATGTGGGCCGTATGGACACCAACACTTGACGTGTTAGGTTTATAGGGAGCCGATCGACTAGACCGTTGGGCTGGACCTTATACTAAGGTCACTTCATGTTATTGGGCCAAAGTTTGGGCTAAGGGATCAAGATCTGTTTTGTGGGTTTGCTAGTACACTGTGGTGCAAAGTTAAATCTCGTCCATGTGATGTCACCTTTATCTATTGCCAGTATGTTCATCTCAGTTTCCATCATACTGTTAACTTTATTAGTTTATAGATTGATCGTAGTAGGGCTTACCAGTCTTTTTGACTGACCTGTTTTCTTTCGCTTCTTTTCTTCCGTTTTCCCCCCCCCCCACAGGTTCTCAGGGAGGGGCTACATCTGCTTAGTGGATCTTTGACTTGCTTGTTGGATAGCTCATGTATGGATCTGAGCTAGCTGTGGCTTATCTTTTATTTCTGGGGATTAGTACTGATGTTTTACCATGTACTTTGTTATCACGTATCTAGACTTATGTTGTATTTTGGATTATGACATTTGATATTATGTACTTGACTATGTTGGTTTTCTGAGATGATGATGATGGGTTTTTATCTGCTACCGCTGCTTTACTTATATTTATTTTTATATATTCTGTCTTGCGATATCTCTGTGCATGTTTACCTTCACAATAACGCCCCTCCAAAGCTAGTACATTCTAACGAGTGATCCTAGTGGAGGTGGGGTGTTACATTAAGCAATCAAGTATATGATAAAATCTAATCGATCATATAATATTTAATCATGTATGACTGAACAGATTTTGTGCATAGGTTCATGAACAAGAACTAAGAAGGATACGGGGAAATAGAGAATGACCTGATTAAAGTAATTAATTTATTAAGAATTAATTAAGAAAATAAATCATATTAAACCATATAATTATATTGTTTATAGCTCTCGCATCTTTTGATAGAATTGAACGAAATAAAAGGGCGTTTGGACTGCACCAATGAACATTACATTTTGGAGTCAGCCTGGACAGTGCTGGGAATTTAATTAAATTAAACGTTTGTTTAATTTAATCGGGAACTGCACCATTTTAGCGACAATGAAATCAAGGTGAGTTAAACTCGCTCAGTTCTTCCCACTTATATTTTATATAAATTGGATTTTTATTTTGTGTGCTCTAGTTGCTAATATTTGACTGTTTGCTAGTCATGGATTTATTTGTTGATTTAACTGATGAAATTAAACTGTCGTTTAATTTCAATGAAATACCAAATCGTTATTCTAACGATTGATTCCAATAAAGGTAACTTACCTTGTTGGTCACGTTTATAAAATAAACTGTTTAAATGTTTAAATTATTTTATCTGTTTGAATTGTTTGATCTGTTTGAATTGAACAATCTGTTTGAGATAACCATTTGAATACAGGGAAGAATAGATTGGAGGGATCCAACCGGATTCCTCAAAAATACTATTTATTTTTCATATTATCATATATGGACTGTCATGATTGGGTAACTGATTTTGGTAGTCACCATTGAATGAAAAGTCAACCTATGTTGTGTTTTAACCAATGGGCAGTATTGGTTGGGTAATCAGCCGTAAATGGCCTAAAAGTAAATTATTTTATTTATATCGGTTTACCGTCAGGTAAATCGATCAAACTGATGTTATAAAATTTACTTTATAACTAAATATAGATTTTGGAATATATAATTTGAATAAAAAATTATTTAAAGGGAGAACGAAATGGGAATTGGTAAAAGAATTGAGTCGTAGGATTTGATAACCAAATCCGAATTATAAAATGAATTGGTTCATAGATGTAGAGATTAAAAAGTGGTGTATTATAAGGGGTTACTTAATTGAATAAAGAAATAGTGGAAGATTAGAGAAAGAGATTTTCAAAATGATAATAAGGTTTACAAAACCGTATTTTAAATCAAATAGTTAAATAGAATTTGTATTAGAAGGAAATATTGGTTGTGGATTACAACTTATATTTATCTTTAGATATGAACGTTGTTGATCAAGGTCTGAGAGGTAATTAAAATACCCCAACTTGAACGACTTCAGAGTTGTCTAAGGATGATATAAGTTGAAATGGTAAAAGAGATTAGTAAAGTTTATTATTTCATGGGAGAAATAATAACGCAACATGTTGGTGAAACTTGGAATATATATATATATATATATACATATAACGGGAATTCCAAGGTAAAGAGGGAAGAAAAGGGGTTGTCGCAAATATAACTATATTTTCAAGTTAGAAAGGAATTATAAGGTTGATTCTTTATTCTCTAAGAATAAACATTGGGTTTTGTTTTCAAGTAATGAATAAAAGATATCTCGTAATGTTGTTTTACTAGTAATAAAGTGAATCGATTTCCCAATATGAGATAATAATGCGGCTAATGTTTTGAAAGTGGAAATAGGAAACTGGATATATAAAAGTGAATTTGTTTAAAGTAAAATCTTATGTTAAATAAGTAGCGAAACTATGTTTATAATAGCGAAGTGTTTGAAAGTTTTAAATGTACATTTGTTTAATTAAAAGGCCAGTTGATGCTGAATATTGGACCAGTGAACTCATTGGATGGTCATGATTGAAACACTGTTTATTTTGATAGTTAAATCACCGACTATCAAATCTGACCCATACGATTGTTGGTAAGGAAAGACCGGGATCGAACTTAGGTTCGATAACCATTCCGACCAACAAATACGAGAATATATCAGAAGACGGTCGAGATGGAGCATTGAACACCGTGGATCTTCACAAGCGGAAGGATTACTTATAATCTTTGGCTTAGCGGCCCGAGATAAACTGTGATTCTGTCGTGGTTGGAATCTACGGGTTGCAAGGACTTCTCGCTACTGATCCATGGGGTGATTCCTATATTGGATGCAGTAGGAGAGTACCTTCAGTTCATCCTGTCCCTAGATGACTTATATGGACGAATGTCTGATAGAGTATTTCCAAAGGGATCACGTACGTTGATTTTTACAAACATATTTCTGTTAGTGGCGGAGAAGGGCACTTCTCTTAGCTTAATGACCAGAGTATTTTTGTGGACGTCAATTAGTGATATCTGGCGGATCTGACGATGTGGCATTCAAAGTGAATGGTGACCAAATATTCCAAAAGGAAATTCAAAGCTCAAGCCTCATAGCCAGAAAATGACAAAAATCGAGCAGGCAACATGACTATGTGGGTCGCTCCCATTAGGGTGTATAATCACCTATCTAGAGAAATTCCATTTGCTTCTTTAATCTATTTCGATTTTGTCCCTATTCGGGAAACGGTGGTTTGAGCCCAACTGTTGGTGATATACATTCGATACACTCAAGCGAAATGAGTGGTCGGTCATGTGAGGGCCGGGTTGCAAGACGTTCTTGTTGAACCCAGTGTATTCGCCTCTAGAGATACACTATCGGCAGGTGGTCCCATACTTTGTCATCGTCGGAATCCAATCTCCAATAAGTGCCCGCGGTTTTTGATTGTATACTATATATGTGGAGCATGAGATGCAAGCGTTCTGCTAGATTCTATTTACTTGTATTTAGACATTATTATAATATTAGAAAGGGTATTGGTTTCAAAACTGTTTTGGGTCATTGTAAGGTAAAAACTGTCCGTGTTTGTGTGTGGATTTGGTCTTACGATTATCCTTTTCTTTTGAAAAGATTATGAACTTTAAAATCATATTGGATGATTTACCCTTAATACCGTGCGAGTTTTACTCACTCTGGTTCACCAGACTGACCCGGTGTTTTGTAAATGCTCGGGTTAGCTCGGGGTGTACAGGTTCTGGTTATCGAATGCTGTGCAGAGACGAGCTAGAAGAGTTCAGACGTATTATATTATATAGCTACTATTCCGCTGTGTGTAGTATTTGAGGACAGGTTATTATAACTGTCCAGGTGTGTGATGTACTCCGATAATTGTAAGTATTTTTAAAAGCTCTCAATAAAGTTTTAATTCCGTATTATATTTTGTTCCGCTGCGATGTGAGACTCTGATTCTGTGTTGTGTTGGTTCTTCTTCTTCTCCTATTCTTATATTTCTTTCTTTCTTATCTCACCCTCTAAATTATTTCTAATAACGTTCCGGTATTTTCGGTGTTTGGAAGGTCGGCGTGAGGTACGGGAAAGGTATTTATGTCGATTTTCAGGGCCGAAAATCCTGGGTCATTACATTTTACATTAACCAGTCTAACTTGTAGATGATGGATATGCCGATTGATTCCGGGTATGCTTATACTGCAAGTAGTGGTTAACCTCTTGTCTATGTGTCATTAATTATAATTCAAGGCCATTAACTTGAACACATACATATAAATTCCTATGGGGACATTATAATTCTATTTTCTAATTTAAATGTATTTATTATGCACTTAATACGCATAAATATTAAATTTAATTATGCTATAATATTATATATATATATAGGCGTCAATTATGCGAACAAGAATAACATCTTAACCATGTTTGAAATGTCAATCCTATCAATCACAATTATGCACTTAATAAGCTATATGATATCACTAGTGACATACGGTTTATAGCCGTATCCAAAAATTTATTACGCCGTTTTTTGATACGGATTTTTTCCGTGTTTAAGAGCTTTAGATACGGTCGAAAACACAGCTTAATTAGCATATATGGTGTGGTGATGCACAGAGAAAACAACTTCTCTAACCTCTGGTAATGAAATGGGATGAAGTAGTAATTGTTGTCCCATGGAGTTAATTGTTGCTATGGCTTGGAAACTGGAAAAGAATCGATCACAAGAATATATATATATATATATATATATGTGTGTGTGTGTGTGTGTGTGTGTGCGCGTGTGTGCGCGCGTATGTGTTTGCGAACGACAACACCCTAACCATTATAACACCCTACAACACCTCTGATTTTCACCGTACATTCTCGTTACTGTCTCTTCTCACCGACTTATCAAAAGATAAATGAGAGACTGAATGTGGGGTGCTCCTAAATAGGCATATATTTGAAAATTGGTATACTTTATTACTAATACCAATCATATACTTCATTTATATGCCTCATCAAAGCCTTGTAACCTCGATGCCTTATAAGGTAAAAGGGTACATATAAGTTTTGTATATTAAGAGTACACCAGATGTGAAAATAAGCAACAAATAGATAAATAAATACAATTCTGGAACAACCAATGTAACGTTGTTGGCCCAACCAACAATTTGAAACAAATCCTTCTTCTTATTGTACATCGTCCTCTTCCAAATTCCATTAACATATGTCGATCAATTCTTGTAACGCCCCACCCCAAGACTCACCCTAATAAAGAGCATTATTGAGTAATATTATATATTAGAGCGAAGAATGGGGTTGATTAGAAGCGACCATCTGTAAGTTTTATATTAAACGAGCATTGAATATGTCGACTGGGTGTATAAAATTTTCTTTCTTACCTCAGGTGGGTCGACATACTCAATTCATGTTTAATATACAATTATAGTGGCTAAGGATCATATTCAGAATATAGTACATATACAAACACATGCAATAGATCACAAAACAGATTACATATAATTATAGATTGTAGAGTCTTAATAATACATGTGTACATACTCAAATGATTTAATAGACCATTTATTAATGCAATAGATCTCGAAATGAATATAAATCATATGACTTAGACCCTCAACTACATGACTTAAGTAATAGCTCCAAAAAGGTAAAGCCAAAGTGAAAGCGGAGCAAGCTCGAATCTACAGACATACCTGAAACAACTTAGTATAACCCAAGTGTGAATACATAGGTCAATCTAGTTTAAACATATCAGTAATAATATGATAAGTGAAATATACAATGTCATTTAAGACAATAATTCCTTCTCATAATAAAAGAATCTCATAATCACAAATTAATTAACTCAAGACAAAGAAGAGATCTTTTCTTTCTATCAGAAAGGAATAATATAAATTTCTCAAAAGATAGATTCATAGACTTAATTCTTAGATTACTCGTGACTGACAAAATGCACGAAAGGATTTACCATTAACAACAAGTTCTAAGCATCTAAGTTAAGCACAAATAAATTCTCCAAAGCAACAAAAGCAAATACATCAAATGCCAATATATAAATCTCATGTGAGAGTATATTTAACATATAAGTGATCACTATATATATATATATATATGCCTCAAGATAGCTCTTAGCTATATAAACCTCAAGTTAGCTCTCAACTGTATAAAAAAATCTGTAAGTCTCAAATTTTCAAAAATTGGATCCAAAACAAGAAAGGGATACAAAATCATCATAAAATGGATCTAAAACATCATATTTCATGTGCATAAAAATATAGTTTCTCGAGCTTTTCTTTCTACTATATACGTATTCAGACGCGCAACGCTACAACCCTTGGCGGAGTGTAACTTGGTGCCCAACCAAGTGAATATGAGCGCTTAACACTACAACTCTCGGCCAAGTGTGTCTTGGCCTCCGACCAAGTAAATACGTATATAAGAGTCCCTGGGCCTGTATTGGCACAATAAACGTCAAACATGTGTCACAGACTTCGTAACATTAACTCGAAAAATGAAAACAATGCGTCGCATACCACACGTTTCACTAACTGTTTTACGACTAGTCAGCCTATTTCACACTTGGAAAATAGCTTCGACCAATGAGTGCAGAATTAACCAATATAATTACTTTCATGTCTTATACCACGACGTTGGCTACATCATTTAATAAAAATCTCGCCTTCTCAAATGATGCAAAAATGTATGGTTTTATATGAGAAAAAATACTTTAGAGAAATTGAGTTTTTTGAATGATTTCGAAAAATGTATAAAATAGCTGATTTTAAAAATCTCTTTATATAATAAGAAATACATATATTAATGTTCTGAAAATGTTTATATTATGGAAAATTATTTTCTTAAAACAATACTTATTTAATTCAAAACTGTATAAAAATCAGTTGTTAATACATGTGTAACGTATTTATAGAATCACATAAAATTCACGAATTCATATATATTTAAAAACACACATAAAATTGCACTATCCGTAGTTCAGATTTGTAGAAATGTTAGCTTGTTCATTAATGAATCAATCTAAAGAAATTAGCAAGGGTTATGGTTTGAAAGCGAATAGGAAGTTACATAATAACACTTAGAATATAGGTTGAAAAACATTTGGCAAGTCATCAAAACAAGGTACAACAAGTAGGGAAGCTCCCAGCGCAGCTTTACACTACCAAGGTTGCCACCTAAGTCGAACTTGTTAAGCAAGAGGTAGACCCTAAGGTTGACCTTGATAGGAGAGGGGTCAACATTAGTGTCAAACCTTGTATGCTTAATCAGAGAAAATTTTCCGAAGCATGAATCTCTCCCGAACCCAACTTCAAGTGCTATTTTCGCAACCCTAGCAAGCTCATATTAATCTAAAAATTGATATGCACAAACTTTATTTTGTAGACTACAAGGTAGAAAAATTATCATGCAATTTCGACAAGTAAAAGGGGAGATATAATGCTTCAAACATCAATCCAGACAAGTTTAAGGACTGAAAATTTACTGAAATCAGGTTACAGTTGTAGTAAACTAATTTAAACATCAAATTCAACCAAACCCAAAATATAAACAAAGATAAATGTTTAAACTAGAGTGTGTGAGTATAAGAACTCACTATTCTTTGATTTTAGAAAAATTATAATGATTTTGGCATACTTAAAAGTTGATTTGAGCTTCTGAAATCCCTAGAAATACTCGGTAGAGACATGAAGACTTTGAATCTTACTGTAATTGATTATCCCTAATTTTTAAACCTTTGTTGAGAACATTTCTAGCATGCCTGATTTGCTGATACACAAGCTCTATCCCTTCTCTTATATATATATATATATATATATATATTTATATATGATTTGCAAGAAGATTTGGATTTTTAGGAATTAAAGAGGAAGAAGGAGTCATTTTTGTTTTCATGTTTATTTTCTCCAGGAAGAAGAAAAATGAGCAGAAAGGAGAAGATACACATTCCTTCTCTTTTTCCCATTTCCAAATATTTCCATATGCTTTGGGTTTCAACCCAGAATCCAAATTAAGAAGTGTTACAAAACTCAATGGGTTGTAAAATTATCTTAGTTAGGCTATGTAATCAATTTACATAAGTTAATCACCTTTTAACACAATTTCACAAATTATTATTATAACTAACATTATTTAAACTCTACAAAACTATACAAACATGTCTAAAATAATTTTAAACCGTCTAAATAACAATTTCAATGCAAACACACTAATTGTAACAACCCGAATTTTATAACATGTTAAAACAAGAAATCAGGACAGAATTAAATTATACATTAAGAATCAAGCGAAACGGGTTGCGCCGTTGCGTTCGTCTCAGAATTCTGGTTGGAAACGAGTCCGAAATTTCATAAATCGGAGTCCGTATGACCGAGATATGGCCTCTAGAAGTTTCATGAAAAATCAGAAAACGAAAACAGACTTTCAAAATTCGAATTTGGCCCAAACAGACTGGGCGGGAAAATTTCCCGCCCAACCCCAGGTCGACTGGGGAGTCGACCCCCCAGGGACCAGGTCGACTGCCCAGTCGACCTGGGTATTGACCTAGGGGTCGACCTCCCTGGTCGGGCCAGGTTAGCCTGGTACACCTGCTTGCTTGTGTGGTCTGGTTGGTTGGCCTATGACGATTTTCAGTGGTTCAGATCTAAACTAGGGTTAATCTAAGGGCCTAAACTAGCTCCTACTTCTATACAAACACCCTAAGACCTAACCTAAATCACTAAAAACCATCCTAACAACAAAGTGCTGCCCAAATGTCTCTTGATCATGGCCTCCATCTTCATCTTCAAAGGCCTAAGCATGCAAACTTGATTCAAGTCAAAGGAGCAAGCTTTCTACATCAAATCAAAGGAGCTACTTATATTCTCAAGGTTTCTAGTGTTGCTACATCATTCCTAGAGCTTCTACAACGATTCTATGACGATTCTTGCTCCTAATTCACAAGCCACGCTTTGTAAGTTCTAGCTACTTTTAGATTTAAACGGCAGTTCTAATGTTGACATGGAATAAAATGAGATGAAACCTAAGTATGCTAGCCTATGTGAATCTAGTCTTGCCTCTCTCTTGAACCTATGACTTTGGGCTATTTCTTAGTGATTAAATCATGCCACTCATGTTGTGTTTGACTTAGTTTATCATGCAAGATTGAATTTTTACTTATGGAATGTTGGCATGAACCCTTAGAACAATTTGGCTTGTGGAATACTCATAAGAACTTGACTTGGGGCTTATGCATGTAAAAGAACCTAAACCTCTCACGACCATTTACATCCTATGACGATAAACCTATTATTACGTTATCATACATGTTAGAGGCCAATCCCTTTATGTTATTATACATGCTTGAGGCCAATCCTTTTATGCTATCATACATGTTTGAGGCCAATCCCTTTATGCTATCATGCATGATTTGAGGCCAATATGTTGTCATATTATTCCTACTATGTTGACTCGCTTTCACTTGCGTTGGGAATACGCCTTGGGAAGTTTAGGCAAAACGTGAGATGGGCTATGAAATTTAACATGAATTAAGTAATGGGACAATGGGTACAAGTGTAAAACGTGGACTTTGTCATAGCCTAAATTTGACATGAACATGATAAGTAGGAAAACATGAAAGTGGCTAACTCGAGGTTGGGTTGAGTTTGTAGCATAAATCTGCCTGGAACTGCCCGACAAATCCAGTAGCTACAGACAATAGAACCCAATGTGAGAAGTTGGTCATATCGCGCTCAAAACCCGAGGTTAGACTAGGTTGTGGTGTAAAGCTGCCCGGACCCGCCCGGCGTAACCAGTAACCATAACAAAATCTAATGTGAGAGGTTGGGGTGCATTAATTTACTTAATGCCACATGATAAGGTTAAGTTAGTTTGACTAATGGCACTTAACCGATATGACATGAATGGGTAGGTTAAGTAAGACCAGACTTGATTAATTAAGAAACTTAACCATATAACATGATTAGCGGATGGGTTAGTTTAACCTAAATGGGTTGATAACACCCGACTGGGATAACGCGATGCGTGGCAGAGTTAAGTAAACCCACAAGAATGATACTTAACCATTATAAATACGACTAGTGGATGGGGTTAAGTTAACCTACACTTAACCAATCCGACTCGGTAATTTTATGGGGTTAAGTTAACTTACACTTAACCAATCCGACGTGATGATTTGATAGGGTTAAGTCACGAACCTCTTATATATACTTAACCAATTTGACTCGGTAATTTAATGGGGTTAAGTTAACCTACACTTAACCAATTTTACACGGTAAATTTGATAGGGTTAAGTTAACCTATACTCAACCAATCTGACACGGTAAATTTGATAGGGTTAAGTTAATCCATACTTAAACCAATCTGACACGATAATCTAGGGTTAAGTCATGAACGTCTTGATATACTTAACCAACTTGATACATGGTTTGTAGGGTTAAGCCTTGAACTTGAATACTTAGCCAATTTTGACATGATTCGTGGGCGGGGTAAGTCATGAACTCGAATGACAACACTTAACCCATTAGACAAAACCCTAGTTCAGGGGACTAAGTGGAAAATCGTAGTTAATAAGGATAACGGGAAGGGAAACTAAGTGATAAACCTTAGTTAAGGATAACTAAGTAATAATTCTTAGTCAAGACAATTGGACCAGTTCACAAATAGACGAGTAACCTGATACGGTAGGTCATCGTTTAAAACGAACACACGAGGAGGAGCGAATGTTTATCTGACTTAGATAAAGGCTCCAGCGAACTGGGTGACGAAGCGGTAGCTTCAGGGGACATGAGGGTACTCTTGGTATCCCTCTGTGAGGTTGCAGATGATCCTCCTGGGCTCACAGAGGTTAAGGTTTGCGGTAGAAGAACCAAGGGTATGCCTTGGTTGCTGTGCGAGCAACCTAAAGACTGGGGTGGATTAGCGTGGAGTCGGCGATATCTAGTTTAGCCCTGTGATAGCACGTCGTCGACTACCTACCATCTTTAGTCAATCGTGTACGTATGCGGAAAGGCAGAGAACTCCCAACAGACCATATACTTGCTATCTAGTTACGGGTGAGGAGGGACAATAGGAAAGTGGGGCATAGGTGGCCGGAGTATAGTTCTCGTGCATGATTTTCTTGGATTTCCTTTCAGTAGTTGAGGGAGGGGTCACGTGGGACCATAACCACTGGTAGAAAAACAGACCTTGATATCTGCATCGGCTGATAACCTAAATCTCCCGACCGAGTCCTGTATTTCTTGATCAGCCCTGGCACGAAACTCGGATGGCACATTGAGATACATGTGCATTTATACATGGAAAAACGATTCACGATACATACGTGGGAAAAAGGGGCGTGGTTGACGGGTAGCGTAATCCCTAGCGGTCCTAGGTGGCTTAAACCCAAACCGAGTTACGAAAACATTTAGTAGGTAGCGTAATCCCTAGTGGTCCTAGGTGGCATAAATCCTAGCCGAACATTCAAGAATTCATGGTAAGAAAGCACAGCTAGATCAAGGGTGACAGTCCAGACGATTGCAAGGATAATGGAACTACGTTGAAGTAGTATAGAACTACGTGAGGAAGCCCGTAGGATTTACGGCAAAGGACTAAACATATACATGGAAAGAAACATACGAGCTGGGAAAACCTACATTAGGTTGGCATGGACCATTTCATGGCATTGGGTAAGGGACATTTGGTAGCTAACACATGACATGGGTTGGGATACTAGTACGGAAGGTGCAGGGCAAACATACTTGATATAACCTTGGGTGTATTACTTGATAGAACCTTGGGTGTTATCACTACACCAAAAATGCCAATTTGGCAGTGTTAATGGCCGTATCAAAATCGATTTGATACGGTTTTAAGCCGTATCAAAAAATGGCGTCTCTGTTTATTTGATACGGTTTTAAGCCGTATCAGTTGAGAAATTTGATACGGTTCTGAACCTTACCAAATTAGCAATTTGATACGGCTTAAAACCGTACCAAATGAGATATTTGATACGGTTTTAAGCCGTATCAAATTGCTAATTTGATAAGGTTCAGAACCGTATCAAATTTCTCAATTGATACGGCTTAAAACCATGTCAAATTTGTATGCTGGCACTTTCAATTTTTAGATGGATACGGTTTTAATCCGTATCAGTTGAGAAATTTGATACGGTTTATAACCGTATTAAAATAGTATACTGATACGGCTCAAAACCGTGCTCAATGCCTCACTCCTACAATGATAACAATGAATTAGATACGGCTTTTAACCATATCAAAATCGGTATATCATATATGCTATTTACAAAATCACTGCACCCATTGATATATATATATATATACACACACACACACAATAAAGAAGATACACTAACACTCATATAACAGTATATAAAGAAGAGATACGCTAAGAATAATTCGATTAATACATAATTCATAACTTCAGTTAATACATAACACAATATATACAAAGCATAATGTTCACAGTTCTTCCTCTAAAAAAAAAAAGACAACAAAACTGCAGTTGTCAAGCTCATACAACTCATGCTTGTTCCAAAGCCTGAAAAGAAATTAAAATAACAAACATTGGTTTAGTAGGCATTGAGTAAATTTCTCAGTAGGTGCAGTAAACAAAAAAAAGGGCAGCAGGTCTCTTGATTAAAGAATGTCATGCATAACAACAATGCCTACAAAATGATTAAAGAATGTCAACATACAATTAAAGGACCTGATGCAAGAAAATGACATTCATATGCTTATTCACTACTGCATTTTATATGATCACTACTGCATAATAACAATATCAAATTTCCAACATGATCACTTTTTTTTTTCCAGTTGCTTGAAAGTTTCAAAAAGAGGCAATGTCTCAAACTTATTCAGAATTTTTTGAAGTTCTTTCAACCGTTTTCCAGATTATTTTTTGAAGTTAGTTTTCAGAAGGAGATTGCTCACCATGCATTAACTCAGATTCAACCTCGGGTTGTTTCTTTTGAAGAGCAGGTTTTAATTATATGGGACAAACTTGCAAAATTTTATGAGTCTGAGCAATAATGGTCCAAGGCAGCCCAGATGTTAAGTGGGATTAACTTAGAATCAGGAATAAGGATGCTTGATGAAACATATAAACTGTCCAAGTGTGACTAAATTACTCGTCCTTATCTTGAGGATGATGATGTTGTCAATGCAGAGGCTTTTATTAACAAAGCTTCCTTTTCCAGTTGCTTGAAAGTTTCAAAAAGAGGCAATGTCTCAAACTTATTCAGAATTTTTTGAAGTTCTTTCAACCCTTTTCCAGATTTTTTTTTTCAAATTTGTTGATATTTTTTTCTTTTTGCTACCAATATTTTATCTAAAACTCAGTTAACATAAACATGACTTCAAACGAATTACTCAAAACACTCACAATTAAACATTGAATTTAACATCAAGCAGCCTTGCGAGAGATTACAAAGCAAATAATATTTTGAGATTACTTTTATAGAAGTACTTTCAAATATGAATTGAAAGAATCTAAGCAAAAATACTTTGAGATATTTAAAACACACAAAACTAAACAATTCTTAAAAATGATAAGCCTGACATTTGTACACCTCAATACTACTGGCTAAGAATGCAGTAAAAGGCCTTTCTACTTAAAAGAGCCTCTAGGATGGACTGCCTAAATTTTGCTAGCCAAATATTGCTATGCAGGTCATAAAGCTACCATAAATTCACATTATAGGTTTAGCTGTCCATGCTGGACTGCATAAATTTAACTAGCTACAATATAATATACAGTGAATGCCTAATGTCTAATGAGGGATGTTTGTGTGGTATGGAGTCGAAGTGGCTTGTGACAATTTGGTGGAGTAATGCATGAGAGTTTGTGGGGGCTGCCGTGTGTGTGTAAGGGGGTTTACAAGTGTGTGCAAGGAAGTTTGTGCGGATTCCATGAAGTAGGCAGGAGGCGGTAAAGAAAGGTGTGGAGGCTGCCATGTTGTCAACGAGTAGGAGTTTAAGGATGCAGCAATTCGAACATTTGTTTATGGATATGCAATCTGTTGCGCTAATTGTCAGTCCAGGCAAAATATACATATTATATGTATATGGATGAGTGCAAGCGCCAAAAATAAAGTAGGATACGGTGAAGATGACTACTGCATCCAAATACCCATGCATTTTTGAGAATCTGATTGAGATACAATGTTGAATTCCTACTACTAGATACTACCTCTCATATAACTTACAAAAAAAAAAAAAAAAAACTCAAGGCCAAAAAAGGATGAAGAAAAATGTCGAGAAAACAAAATTTAAGCAACTTAATTTTATAAGAGCGAAACCATACCTGAAATAGCTCTAAAAGAAGAATTGCTTCGGTAACGCCACTGGAATAAGACATGCAATACCCGAAAGAAGACTACGTTGGACGATTCTTGAATTATAGTTGGTCATGCAAGATAAAATAGTTAAAGTCAAAGGGAATGTTGTACTAAAATTATATATAACTCTTTTGACTTGACAAGATAAAATAGTGTAAAATTATATATACCTGCTCCAATGTCTAAAGATATCGAATTAGGTTCTTCAGATGACGCATAAACCCACCTACTCCGACTTCATCAAAGGTCTCTGCAAATTGACGATTTATTTTGGTGGTTTTCTCATCCGGCAACAGTATATCGTCCAAAACCAATTTTTCATGTGTAGATGGTACATATTTCCCATGAATTCTGAACGATGTAGAATCTCGACATACAGTACCTGTTGCAATAAAGTTGTCTACATCTATCCAACAAAATAACTGCATCGAAATCAACTAATAATAAAAAGTTGGTAATAAATGCCTATTGCTACTATGTCTAGATCAGAGTTGAGAATTTCACATTTTTGATTGTTCGAAACATTAGTTGTTTCTTGAGAAGCAACAACTTTAGAAGAACCTAGTTGTATGTTGCGTGCTCCATCAGGGGGATCTAACGGTGTGAAGGTTCCTTTAGAAGCAGCGATGTCTCCCACCATTTGAATCAAAAGCTCCATTCGCCCCGCCATATTTCCCATTGTACCCTCCAAACTTCCCACCCTCGTTTTCAAGTCATCGTTGTCTTGACTAACATATTTGAATCGTTTATGTGCAATAGCACAAGCCTTAACATTAGTCATTGGTATGACGGTCCCAACACCGCGGCTCCTACCCTTCGTATCCTTACCAAACACTTGTGATAAAATATCATCATCCACTGTCAATTTTTCTTCATCACTATCGGTGATCTTTTCCTTCATTTTCGCAATTTTATCCTAAGACATGATAATTCTTAAATGAATAATGAAATTTCAAATAATATGCAAGTTAATATTTGTTTAACTTACGAAGTACACAGAAGCGGCATCTGATATGCTACCATCTTTTTTCGTGTGTGTCTTCTCCCATACTTGACGACGGTTGATATTTGCAGATGGATCTGCAACGGTCTGCAATATATTCCAGTTTATGTATATTTTCTATCATAATTGGGGGGGGGGGGGGAGGGGGGGTTTACTATTTTCGAAATAAAATGAATATAAATTACCAATTCGTGTTCTATTCTTGCATGACTTTTACGTCCTGCATGGTGACCATAATTGAGCAATAATCTATTTCTTTTGCCTGACTTCCTTCTTCCGCTCGCTTCAGGCGTTGCTTCATTTTTTATGAACTCATTCCAATCTTCTTGAGCAACTCTAGGTGGGCAATTTTTCAACAGTTCTTTGTCATTGTCGAAAATATCATAAAAACTTGCTCTCAAGTTTTTCTTGTGTCTTCTAAAAGCCTCGGCCATTCTTTTTATAAATATTTCCTTTGAAAGCGGATCAAGCGCATACATTTTCTGCAAAAATTAAGAGTCAGACTGTAAAAATACTGTAAACATTTAAGTGTTATATGTGACGGCCGGAAATTTCGCTCGATCCGAATCAGTCGTTAAACCGATCTAGACCGTTCGAAACCCCTGATCGTTGAGAATAGGACAAATCAGAACGCAGACGGAAGAACATTTCATTGTATATTACAACAATTCCATCAGATACAAGAATATACAGAGTATAAATGAATAAATTACATAGCAGCGGAAAATAATACAAAGCACAACTGAAGGTGATATACGGATACAGAGCTTTCCGGATATCATTCCAGCTGTAAACCAGGATCCTGTGAATATAAATCTGCAAAACCAAAACTACTAGCTGCCCGTGCGGAAAATGAGGGCACCCAGAGTTTAGGTTAAAACAATAAACTCCAGGTCAGTCATGTGACTGGTGTAATGACCCAACTTTCCAGTACCTCGGAAGTTGTATCAATATTTAAGAAAAGAAATAGATAGAAGAATAGAACTAAGAAAAACATCAGAATCTCATAGCGGAACTTGGAACAATATATAATAACCCAAAATATTACATGACATAATTCAAGTACATTGGAATACTTCATACATAGGGATACATATCATCACAATTTACATACTTAACATTTGTGATACTAACTTGCAGATAATTCTACATAACATATGATAGATAAGCCAACACTTCTGATCCTGCCATCTAGCTACTCCAAGTTACTTTATAACCTGGATCACTTGTCTACTCATAATAAATATTATGAGTACCCAAGAGTTTAAGGAAAACACATAAAATAAACTCCGGGTCAGTCATGGACTGGTATGAGTAAACGATTTATAAACAAGTTTAATAAATCACAATGATTCATAAGACCATGCCGTGAATACGGAACGGGTTTTTACCTTATGAGATCAAAACAGTTTGCATATTTAAACAGATATTATGATAATGTCTAGGTGTCCACAAATAATTACAATCTAGTAGAATGCTTTCATCTCACATTCTACTTATAGTATACAAACAAAACCGTTAAGTGCTTATGGATATTTGGTTTCCAACTATGACAAGGTATGGGATCACCTTCCGGAGGTGTATCTCTAGATACGAATACACGGGTTCAACAAGAACATCTTGTAACCCGGCCACACATGACCGACCACTCATTTCTCTTGAATGTATCGAATGTATATCACCAACGGTTGGGAGCTACCCACCGTTTCCCGAAACGGGTCAGAATCGACAATAGATTTTTAGAAGTAAATGAAACTCTAGATCAGATGATGATACATCCTAATGGGAGCTACCCACATAGCCATGCTGCCTGCCCGATTTTTGTCATTTTCGGTTGTGAAGCTTGAAGCTAAACGTACCCTGACATTCTTTTGATTTGCTTTGAACATCACATCGTCAAATCCGCTAATCCACTAATTGACTTCTCCAAAAATATATTACAAGTATAAAGTAAGAGAAACCAATTTCTCTACCACTTATAACTACGTTTGAAAAGGTCAACGTACGTGATTAGTTAGGAGTACTCTGTCAGACATTCGTCCATACAAGTTGTCCTGGGACTGGACAAACCGAAGGTACTATTCCGTACAACCATCTTAGGCACTGTTATCTAAGATTTATACAATAGCCCTTGCATTTTACTCCGTCCTCAATATATTCAACATTCTTGACTCGCAACGCTTATGCCAATACGGAGTGGTTCTTCGGATAATAATCCAACCGGTCTCTCCATATTAACAACGTTAAAATGGTCAAAACTTTGATAGTCGATGACTTAACTATCAAATGAAAATACGTGTGCCCACAACAATTCTTATTTCCAATTGGAATTTCTATTTGATCAATCATCATATATATTTATATTCCTGTGTTTACGTATCACTATCCTTTCACATCAATCAGTCGCTGACTGTAATCATTAAGAGAACAACTTCATAAGTATAAACCCCGAAGGCCGAAACCAACATCAGATAAATACTCAGAAAATCATTCGAGTTATTAATTCTAGTCAGTTTCTAATTCCAGTAATTCCATTTGAATTCTTATTTCAAAAATTCACATTCTTTTAATATTTTTATTTCGAAAAATATTAACTTATCTCCTTTATTTAATATCAAGTTATACCGTGTGCGAAGCACGGGTTTAAAAACTTGTCTTATGTAAAATCTTCTTTCTTTACTATTCGATTACCTTTATTTGATTGACTCTGTTTCGAACAACTAATTCAAATAACTCTTTGGTGTTAAACTCTATCATTCGACTAGCTAATAGTCGATTAACTTTGTTTAATTCAACTAACCTTCGATCAATTTAAAATCGATTAACTCAGTTTAACTGGGTTCATTTAACTAAATGATACTTAAATGGACCAGAATTAATTACTTAATTAATTCATTTTTAATTACCAATGATTTGATTCGTTAAATCATTCTAATCGATTCTGACTTTGGATGACAGAATCATACTTCATGTTTATTCAAGACATTTGAACGTTCATGCTGACTATAGTCCTTTCCCTTGTTCTACCTTTATTTTTATTTATCGATTGACTCGATCTAATAGAATAACTTTTACTTGGTTTCAAATTAAAAATCTCCAACTTGATTTCTATTTACAACTATCCGCAAATAAGTTATATAAATTTTCCTCAAATTTATATAATTAATTAAAGCCTTATTTATTTAATTATTTAATTAATTATTAAATAAACTAATTAAATAAACTTTGGAAATAAATTTCCTAACCTTTTATATGTTATAAACATGTTAGTAAAGGTCGTGTATAAATTTTCCCTTCATATCATATATTACTTATTAAAGTGTAATTATTTAATTGATTAAAAATAAATAAGTTAAATAAATTTCCTAAGATATTTTTCCTTTATTTTATATTTTCCTATTTTCTGTTTTTAAATTAAACTGTTTTTTTATTTAAAACTTCATTCAGAAATTCACTTTTGTTCATGTTTCACCGAAGTGCCAAGTACCACTTTTGAAAACAGTGGTGTGCGCGAGTAAAATCGGCTCCAGTTCATGCGTTCAGCCTTGGTAAAGTACCAAAGTGGTACCATCACTTTGGCAAAGTGCCAGATCCCGAAAACACCATGCCAAAGCCCAAAATCCCTTGCCAGTCACCACGTTTTTACCTTAGCCAAATCCCAAGTGGTACTACCACTTTTCACTGCCTGTCCCTGTACAGAACCCGATCGGAGAATCTTCCTCCAGCCGTCACCTCAGCCCACCGGAAGTCCGCTGCCTCCTGCCACCTACTGACGACAAACTGGCGCGCCGTTCACCGCTGGTGCGGTGGTCCCCCTCGTCTCCGGCGAGGTGCAGTTCACTGTTGAACCCGAGACAGCAAACTCGAACTAAACCCACCCAAAGCTCGACAAAACCCAAAATCTATACGATATAAAAATCGTGCAGTATTTTTCCTGTGATGCAGAGATCATCACGCTCCTTCACCCTCGATTTTTCGGTTAGTTATCGTGTAGATTATCCGCACTCGATCCTTCTTCCATTTTCGACGAAAACAGTATTTCTCTTTACACCCTTCATTAAAAATCTTAATTCTCATTTCTAAAATCATGATTTCTTTTACTGATCGTGTTTAGCACCCTGATATTTTAAATTTCGATGGTCGAAAATCTTGTTTAAATTTCTTTTCACAGTACATATGTGTATATTACAGTATATATGAATACCTAGGTGGTTTAAAACTTGTTAACCCCTTTTGTATATACTTAGATGGATTCTTGGTGTGTAGAACTTAATCTCGACTTACATTAGCATTTCTAGAATGTCTTCAACAGCAAACATGGTTGCACAGTTTTAACAGGGGGTGGAAAACTTATATGGTTATCTCAACAAAACAGTTTTGCCAAGTACATACAATGGCATTCAAATAACTTGAGTGTATATTCCGGTACTTCATCAATAAGCCAATATTAATCACATCACTCATATATAGAGACTTCACAGTTTAATGTGGTATTTAACAGTGAATGTCCCAGGTGTTTTTCTTTAATCAAGCAGAGCATATTTAGTTGGTAAAGTAAACCCAATACAATATGTATAACACTATCAACTTGCATGGATACTATAAAAGAAATACAGTGAGGTTTACTCACAGATAAATGGCAGAAAGATGGTGCAAATATAAATTCCAGATCTGCCTTTTTTGCTCTCGGGTTTTCAACAGCAAAACAGTGGAGAAAAGGTGGCTTAATGGTGTGTTAAAAAGTGGCAATTTGATCATATATATAGGCTAGCATATAATGTTTTATATTAGTTTATATTTCCATTTAATTAGCTAAATTTTTAATTAATCCTATCACTATATTTGGCGCAGGGATTTCTTGGCAGGAAAAAATATGTAGGTGAAAGCAACATGTTGTTTGGCAATACATGGATTTGTCATGGTGGAGCAATACTAACCATACACTTGTATACCTTAATACCAAAGTTTGCAACTTCTTCTAGATGGATTGTATTAAACAAAGCTTATACTTGTTCTTTCGCAAGGATTTGTACACGGGAAAATATTTGTTGATAGCAACATTTGCTTTTGGATATACATGGCAAGTGGTTGAGAGGATTACACCTACTTGTGTATTTAACTTAAATTTAAATAGTGTTTTAACTCTAGTGTGCTTCATCAAAGAATGCTGCGCAGAAACTTGCAATATCTCCCATTTTATTTAAGTATTAAACCATTAATACATATGTCATTATCACTATATACTTCACATACTTTACTATGAAGTCTTCTACTTAAACGGGCCTTAATTCTAACTTGTACATGGGCTGTATTGTTTGAGCAGGTGGGGCTGTTTTCAGCTGGCTAATGGGCTGATCTAAATTAGCTAATACATGTTAGTTTTGTTCACATTCTTGGGCTAGTTTATATTTGCAAAGAAATGCTATTTCTAGTTAGCATTTTGTGCTATGTAAATGCATAGTTTCCGGGCTGTCTAGCATTGTGTTTCTTGCGTGAGTTAGGGCCTATAAAATCTCAGCAATACACTTAGTTTCTAGCACAAGAAGTTGGATAAAGTCTGGTTTTTCCATGTTGCATGTTTTCTTTAATTTCTGGCCTAGCTTTTAGCTATAGTTTTTTGTTACATTTTAGCGACGGTTCTTTTGCTAACGCTTTAGCTATAGTTCCTTTAGTAACGTTTTGTCATAGCCCTTCAGAAGTGCTGTCATTATCTCTGTTTAGTTGTACTCACGTTGTTCTATAAAAATTGTTATACTTCTGGTCGTCGTCACCGAATCTTACTTACAGTTCTGGCCCTGTAATGAATTTATACATTAATAAGTTAGTTTACTAATGTATTATAAAATTTTAAGTTCGTTCGCAAATTTTGTTTTCGTTCAGAATTTCCGGGTCATTACAATCTACCCTCCTTATAAAAATTTCGCCCTCGAAATTGTAATTAAAGCGTAAATTCAAGTTATAATCAAAATTTTTAACTTTTATCCATAAATAATCAACACACATCAGCCAATTTTTATTTATCACAGTTATTTCCCTAATATCTGTTACTACCGTTTGAAAATATTTCTCATTGCTGCATCACTATTTCTCGAAATCCATCAGTTCCTGACCGTAAATTTGTAAGCGAATAACCCTCTAAATATCAACCCCGAAGACCGAAATCAACATCAGATTGATACCTAGAAAATTATTTAACATAATCAATTTCCAGTTAGGTTCTAATTTATTAACTTCACTTCTAAATTTCTCGTTACCCATATTACTTAAAATATGATCGATTTCCTTCGGAAAATAAATGCCAAATCTTTATTATCTTCCTCCATTTTGAATTGACTTATTTCAAAAGTATTCATCTACTCTGAATTCTCTTTTTACTTGAATCTATATCCAACGATCTCAAGTCCACTTAACTTAACTCCGTTAAGTATTTTATTAACTTAAGTCTAAACTTAATTCAGTGGAAATCCAAATTTTAATTCGATTAATAATCCTAACTTCATTATTAGAAAGAATAAGGTACCTTCCATCACTTCTTCCATGTCCTCAGAGGTAGATGGCTTATCCATTAAGGCCAAGACTGTTGGTTGCGTTCCTTTCTTCATAAGTGGGCAATCGTAAATCATATGTCCAGGCTGGTTACACTTATAGCATATATATTGTCGGACAGAAGCATTATCCGATTCCTGTGGCTCCTGCTGAGGTTGTTGTGGCTTTTCTGCTACTAGCTTCTTACAGAACCTAGCAATGTGACCCTTCTCTTTACAATTGTGGCATATGGTATTCTTGAAACGCTCCTTAGCTTTCTCCCCCATCTCTCCCTTGCCCTTCCAGTTCGGATTAAACTTCCTCTTTAGAGGATTCTCCCCACTGGCTTCTCCGGTTTGTGTCTTTGCTACTGGCTTCTTCGTGCTTAGTGCCTCATAACGAATTGCCATATCGATTATGTCGATGAATGGACTCTTCAGATGTCCAATTACCTTATCCTGTAGATCTTCTTTTAAACCAGCTATGAACATCTCGTTCTTCTTGAGCGAGGTGTTGATCAGGTCTGGACCAAAGCAAGATAGTGCGTTGAACTTATTCTCATACTCAACGATAGACATGTTACCTTGTTTCAGATCGATGAAGTCTCGATACATTCGGGTCTTTCCAGCTGCAGGTAAAAATTGTGCCTCAAACTCTTCTTTGAACTTTCCCCAGGAAAAATCATTCTCAGAAACGTTCGTCGTCTGTGCATCCCACCAGATTGCAGCAGCTCCTTGTAGTTGCCACGAAGCCAAAAGTCGTTTCTGTTCATCATTCAAATTCTGCCCTTTGAAAATTCTTTCACAAGATCTTATCCATGCTTGGACTTCGACGAAGGATTCCGTTCCTTTAAAAACCTTTCCTCCTAGTGTTTGATATTCCTTGCAGATAGTTGCCAAGTTCGACCTGGGTTGAACTAGGATAACTTCTTCCACAGTTTCTACTTGGTTCTGAGTAGTGTTACGACCATTGGTATTGGTGGTTCTACTAGTTCGACCTCTTTGTCCACGGGTATTCATTCTTACTAACCTGAATATAACAGGTTGACATCAAAACTCGATCGGATATTAAGATACCTAATCTATATAAAACTCAAGTCGATCCTTCCTAAGTATATATATAATAACATCCAACTTTTTGAAAATACGCTCTCTCAACACTCACCCAAAGCCTAGGTATACGGTAACCTAAGCTCTGATACCAACTGTAATGACCCAACTTTCCAGTACCTCGGAAGTTGTATCAATATTTAAGAAAAGAAATAGATAGAAGAATAGAACTAAGAAAAACATCAGAATCTCACAGCGGAACTTGGGACAATATATAATAACCCAAAATATTACATGACATAATTCAAGTACATTGGAATACTTCATACATAGGGATACATATCATCACAATTTACATACTTAACATTTGTGATACTAACTTGCAGATAATTCTACATAACATATGATAGATAAGCCAACACTTCTGATCCTGCCATCCAGCTACTCCAAGTTACTTTAAAACCTGGATTACTTGTCTACTCAAAATAAATATTATGAGTACCCAAGAGTTTAAGGAAAACACAGAAAATAAACTCCGGGTCAGTCATGGACTGGTATGAGTAAACGATTTATAAACAAGTTTAATAAATCACAATGATTCATAAGACCACGCCGTGAATACGGAACGGGTTTTTACCTTATGAGATCAAAACAGTTTGCATATTTAAACAGATATTATGATAATGTCTAGGTGTCCACAAATAATTACAATCTAGTAGAATGCTTTCATCTCACATTCTACTTATAGTATACAAACAAAACCGTTAAGTGCTTATGGATATTTGGTTTCCAACTATGACAAGGTATGGGATCACCTTCCGGAGGTGTATCTCTAGATACGAATACACGGGTTCAACAAGAACATCTTGTAACCCGGCCACACATGACCGACCACTCATTTCTCTTGAGTGTATCGAATGTATATCACCAACGGTTGGGAGCTACCCACCATTTCCCGAAACGGGTCAGAATCGACAATAGATTTTTAGAAGTAAATGAAACTCTAGATCAGATGATGATACATCCTAATGGGAGCTACCCACATAGCCATGCTGCCTGCCCGATTTTTGTCATTTCCGGTTGTGAAGCTTGAAGCTAAACGTACCCTGACATTCTTTTGATTTGCTTTGAACGTCACATCGTCAAATCCGCTAATCCACTAATTGACTTCTCCAAAAATATATTACAAGTATAAAGTAAGAGAAACGAATTTCTCTACCACTTATAACTACGTTTGAAAAGGTCAACGTACGTGATTAGTTAGGAGTACTCTGTCAGACATCCGTCCATACAAGTTGTCCTGGGACTGGACAAACCGAAGGTACTATTCCGTACAACCATCTTAGGCACTGTTATCTAAGATTTATAAATAGCCCTTGCATTTTACTCCGTCCTCAATATATTCAGCATTCTTGACTCGCAACGCTTATGCCAATACGGAGTGGTTCTTCGGATAATAATCCAACCGGTCTCTCCATATTAACAACGTTAAAATGGTCAAAACTTTGATAGTCGATGACTTAACTATCAAATGAAAATACGTGTGCCCACAACAAATCTTATTTCCAATTGGAATTTCTATTTGATCAATCATCACATATATTTATATTCCTGTGTTTACGTATCACTATCCTTTCACATCAATCAGTCGCTGACTGTAATCATTAAGAGAACAACTTCATAAGTATAAACCCCGAAGGCCGAAACCAACATCAGATAAATACTCAGAAAATCATTCGACTTGTTAATTCTAGTCAGTTTCTAATTCCAGTAATTCCATTTGAATTCTTATTTCAAAAATTCACATTCTTTTAATATTTTTATTTCGAAAAATATTAGCTTATCTCCTTTATTTAATATCAAATTATACCGTGTGCGAAGCACGAGTTTAAAAACTTGTCTTATGTAAAATCTTCTTTCTTTACTATTCGATTACCTTTATTTGATTGACTCTGTTTCGAACAACTAATTCAAATAACTCTTAGGTGTTAAACTCTATCATTCGACTAGCTAATAGTCGATTAACTTTGTTTAATTCAACTAACCTTCGATCAATTTAAAATCGATTAACTCAGTTTAACTGGGTTCATTTAACTAAATGATACTTAAATGGACCAGAATTAATTACTTAATTAATTCATTTTTAATTACCAATGATTTGATTCGTTAAATCATTCTAATCGATTCTGACTTCGGATGACAGAATCCTACTTCATGTTTATTCAAGACATTTGAACGTTCATGCTGACTATAGTCCTTTCCCTTGTTCTACCTTTATTTTTATTTATCGATTGACTCGATCTAATAGAATAACTTTTACTTGGTTTCAAATTAAAAATCTCCAACTTGATTTCTATTTAAAAATATCCGCAAATAAGTTATATAAATTTTCCTCAAATTTATATAATTAATTAAAGCCTTATTTATTTAATTATTTAATTAATTATTAAATAAACTAATTAAATAAACTTCGGAAATAAATTTCCTAACCTTTTATATGTTATAAACATGTTAGTAAAGGTCGTGTATAAATTTTCCCTTCATATCATATATTACTTATTAAAGTGTAATTATTTAATTAATTAAAAATAAATAAATTAAATAAATTAAATAAATTTCCTAAGATATTTTTCCTTTATTTTATATTTTCCTATTTTCTGTTTTTAAATTAAAACTGTTTTTTTTATTTAAAACTTCATTCAGAAATTCACTTTTGTTCATGTTTCACCGAAGTGCCAAGTACCACTTTTGAAAACAGTGGTGTGCGCGAGTAAAATCGGCTCCAGTTCATGCGTTCAGCCTTGGTAAAGTACCAAAGTGGTACCATCACTTTGGCAAAGTGCCAGATCCCGAAAACACCATGCCAAAGCCCAAAATCCCTTGCCAGTCACCACGTTTTTACCTTAGCCAAATCCCAAGTGGTACTACCACTTTACACTGCCTGTCCCTGTACAGAACCCGATCGGAGAATCTTCCTCCAGCCGTCACCTCAGCCCACCGGAAGTCCACTGCCTCCTGCCACCTACTGACGACGAACTGGCGCGCCGTTCACCGCTGGTGCGGTGGTCCCCCTCGTCTCCGGCGAGGTGCAGTTCACTGTTGAACCCGAGACAGCAAACTCGAACTAAACCCACCCAAAGCTCGACAAAACCCAAAATCTATATGATATAAAAATCGTGCAGTATTTTTCCTGTGATGCAGAGATCATCACGCTCCTTCTCCCTCGATTTTTCGGTTAGTTATCGTGTAGATTATCCGCACTCGATCCTTCTTCCATTTTCGACGAAAACAGTATTTCTCTTTACACCCTTCATTAAAAATCTTGATTCTCATTTCTAAAATCATGATTTCTTTTACTGATCGTGTTTAACACCCTGATATTTTAAATTTCGATGGTCGAAAATCTTGTTTAAATTTCTTTTCACAGTACATATGTGTATATTACAGTATATATGAATACCTAGGTGGTTTAAAACTTGTTAACCCCTTTTGTATATACTTAGATGGATTCTTGGTGTATAGAACTTAATCTCGACTTACATTAGCATTTCTAGAATGTCTTCAACAGCAAACATGGTTGCACAGTTTTAACAGGGGGTGGAAAACTTATATGGTTATCTCAACAAAACAGTTTTGCCTAGTACATACAATGGCATTCAAATAACTTGAGTGTATATTCCGGTACTTCATCAATAAGCCAATATTAATCACATCACTCATATATAGAGACTTCACAGTTTAATGTGGTATTTAACAGTGAATGTCCTAGGTGTTTTTCTTTAATCAAGCAGAGCATATTTAGTTGGTAAAGTAAACCCAATACAATATGTATAACACTATCAACTTGCATGGATCCTATAAAAGAAATACAGTGAGGTTTACTCACAGATAAATGGCAGAAAGATGGTGCAAATATAAATTCCAGATCTGCCTTTTTTGCTCTCGGGTTTTCAACAGCAAAACAGTGGAGAAAAGGTGGCTTAATGGTGTGTTAAAAAGTGGCAATTTGATCATATATATAGGCTAGCATATAATTTTTTATATTAGTTTATATTTCCATTTAATTAGCTAAATTTTTAATTAATCCTATCACTATATTTGGCGCAGGGATTTCTTGGCAGGAAAAAATATGTAGGTGAAAGCAACATGTTGTTTGGCAATACATGGATTTGTCATGGTGGAGCAATACTAACCATACACTTGTATACCTTAATACCAAAGTTTGCAACTTCTTCTAGATGGATTGTATTAAACAAAGCTTATACTTGTTCTTTCGCAAGGATTTGTACAGGGGAAAATATTTGTTGATAGCAACATTTGCTTTTGGATATACATGGCAAGTGGTTGAGAGGATTACACCTACTTGTGTATTTAACTTAAAATTTAAATAGTGTTTTAACTCTAGTTTGATTCATCAAAGAATGTTGCGCACAAACTTGCAATATCTCTCATTTTATTTAAGTATTAAACCATTAATACATATGTCATTATCACTATATACTTCACAAACTTTACTATGAAGTCTTCTACTTAAACGGGCCTTAATTCTAACTTGTACATGGGCTGTATTGTTTGAGCAGGTGGGGCTGTTTTCAGCTGGCTAATGGGCTGATCTAAATTAGCTAATACATGTTAGTTTTGTTCACATTCTTGGGCTAGTTTATATTTGCAAAGAAATGCTATTTCTAGTTAGCATTTTGTGCTATGTAAATGCATAGTTTCCGGGCTGTCTAGCGTTGTGTTTCTTGCGTGAGTTAGGGCCTATAAAATCTCAGCAATACACTTAGTTTCTAGCACAAGAAGTTGGATAAAGTCTGGTTTTTCCATGTTGCATGTTTTCTTTAATTTCTGGCCTAGCTTTTAGCTATAGTTTTTTGTTACATTTTAGCGACGGTTCTTTTGCTAACGCTTTAGCTACAGTTCCTTTAGTAACGTTTTGTCATAGCCCTTCAGAAGTGCTGTCATTATCTCTGTTTAGTTATACTCACGTTGTTCTATAAAAATTGTTATACTTCTGGTCGTCGTCACCGAATCTTACTTACAGTTCTGGCCCTGTAATGAATTTATACATTAATAAGTTAGTTTACTAATGTATCATAAAATTTTAAGTTCGTTCGCAAATTTTGTTTTCGTTCAGAATTTCTGGGTCATTACAATCTACCCTCCTTATAAAAATTTCGCCCTCGAAATTGTAATTAAAGCGTAAATTCAAGTTATAATCAAAGTTATAAACTATTATCCATAAATAATCAACACACATCAGCCAATTTTTATTTATCACAGTTATTTCCCTAATATCTGTTACTACCGTTTGAAAACATTTCTCATTGCTGCATCACTATTTCTCAAAATCCATCAGTTCCTGACCGTAAATTTGTAAGCGAATAACCCTCTAAATATCAACCCCTAAGACCGAAATCAACATCAGATTGATACCTAGAAAATTATTTAACATAATCAATTTCCAGTTAGGTTCTAATTTATTAACTTCACATCTAAATTTCTCGTTACCCATATTACTTAAAATATGATCGATTTCCTTCGGCAAATAAATGCCAAATCTTTATTATCTTCCTCCATTTTGAATTGACTTATTTCAAAAATATTCATCTACTCTGAATTCTCTTTTTACTTGAATCTATATCCAACGATCTCAAGTCCACTTAACTTAACTCCGTTAAGTATTTTATTAACTTAAGTCTAAACTTAATTCAGTGGAAATCCAAATTTTAATTCGATTAATAATCCTAACTTCATTATTAGAAAGAATAAGGTACCTTCCATCACTTCTTCCATGTCCTCAGAGGTAGATGGCTTATCCATTAAGGCCAAGACTGTTGGTTGCGTTCCTTTCTTCATAAGTGGGCAATCGTAAATCATATGTCCAGGCTGGTTACACTTATAGCATATATATTGTCGGACAGAAGCATTATCCGATTCCTGTGGCTCCTGCTGAGGTTGTTGTGGCTTTTCTGCTACTGGCTTCTTACAGAACCTAGCAATGTGACCCTTCTCTTTACAATTGTGGCATATGGTATTCTTGAAACGCTTCTTAGCTTTCTCCCCCATCTCTCCCTTGCCCTTCCAGTTCGGATTAAACTTCCTCTTTAGAGGATTCTCCCCACTGGCTTCTCCGGTTTGTGTCTTTGCTACTGGCTTCTTCGTGCTTAGTGCCTCATAACGAATTGCCATATCGATTATGTCGATGAATGGACTCTTCAGATGTCCAATTACCTTATCCTGTAGATCTTCTTTTAAACCAGCTATGAACATCTCGTTCTTCTTGAGCGAGGTGTTGATCAGGTCTGGACCAAAGCAAGATAGTGCGTTGAACTTATTCTCATACTCAACGATAGACATGTTACCTTGTTTCAGATCGATGAAGTCTCGATACATTCGGGTCTTTCCAGCTGCAGGTAAAAATTGTGCCTCAAACTCTTCTTTGAACTTTCCCCAGGAAAAATCATTCTCAGAAACGTTCGTCGTCTGTGCATCCCACCAGATTGCAGCAGCTCCTTGTAGTTGCCACGAAGCCAAAAGTCGTTTCTGTTCATCATTCAAATTCTGCCCTTTGAAAATTCTTTCACAAGATCTTATCCATGCTTGGACTTCGACGAAGGATTCCGTTCCTTTAAAAACCTTTCCTCCTAGTGTTTGATATTCCTTGCAGATAGTTGCCAAGTTCGACCTGGGTTGAACTAGGATAACTTCTTCCACAGTTTCTACTTGGTTCTGAGTAGTGTTACGACCATTGGTATTGGTGGTTCTACTAGTTCGACCTCTTTGTCCACGGGTATTCATTCTTACTAACCTGAATATAACAGGTTGACATCAAAACTCGATCGGATATTAAGATACCTAATCTATATAAAACTCAAGTCGATCCTTCCTAAGTATATATATAATAACATCCAACTTTTTGAAAATACGCTCTCTCAACACTCACCCAAAGCCTAGGTATACGGTAACCTAAGCTCTGATACCAACTGTAATGACCCAACTTTCCAGTACCTCGGAAGTTGTATCAATATTTAAGAAAAGAAATAGAAGAATAGAACTAAGAAAAACATCAGAATCTCACAGCGGAACTTGGGACAATATATAATAACCCAAAATATTACATGACATAATTCAAGTACATTGGAATACTTCATACATAGGGATACATATCATCACAATTTACATACTTAACATTTGTGATACTAACTTGCAGATAATTCTACATAACATATGATAGATAAGCCAACACTTCTGATCCTGCCATCCAGCTACTCCAAGTTACTTTAAAACCTGAATCACTTGTCTACTCAAAATAAATATTATGAGTACCCAAGAGTTTAAGGAAAACACAGAAAATAAACTCCGGGTCAGTCATGGACTGGTATGAGTAAACGATTTATAAACAAGTTTAATAAATCACAATGATTCATAAGACCACGCCGTGAATACATAACGGGTTTTTACCTTATGAGATCAAAACAGTTTGCATATTTAAACAGATATTATGATAATGTCTAGGTGTCCACAAATAATTACAATCTAGTAGAATGCTTTCATCTCACATTCTACTTATAGTATACAAACAAAACCGTTAAGTGCTTATGGATATTTGGTTTCCAACTATGACAAGGTATGGAATCACCTTCCGGAGGTGTATCTCTAGATACGAATACACGGGTTCAACAAGAACATCTTGTAACCCGGCCACACATGACCGACCACTCATTTCTCTTGAGTGTATCGAATGTATATCACCAACGGTTGGGAGCTACCCACCGTTTCCCGAAACGGGTCAGAATCGACAATAGATTTTTAGAAGTAAATGAAACTCTAGATCAGATGATGATACATCCTAATGGGAGCTACCCACATAGCCATGCTGCCTGCCCGATTTTTGTCATTTCCGGTTGTGAAGCTTGAAGCTAAACGTACCCTGACATTCTTTTGATTTGCTTTGAACGTCACATCGTCAAATCCGCTAATCCACTAATTGACTTCTCCAAAAATATAATACAAGTATAAAGTAAGAGAAACGAATTTCTCTACCACTTATAACTACGTTTGAAAAGGTCAACGTACGTGATTAGTTAGGAGTACTCTGTCAGACATCCGTCCATACAAGTTGTCCTGGGACCGGACAAACCGAAGGTACTATTTCGTACAACCATCTTAGGCACTGTTATCTAAGATTTATAAATAGCCCTTGCATTTTACTCCGTCCTCAATATATTCAGCATTCTTGACTCGCAACGCTTATGCCAATACGGAGTGGTTCTTCGGATAATAATCCAACCGGTCTCTCCATATTAACAATGTTAAAATGGTCAAAACTTTGATAGTCGATGACTTAACTATCAAATGAAAATAGTGTGCCCACAACAAATCTTATTTCCAATTGGAATTTCTATTTGATCAATCATCATATATATTTATATTCCTGTGTTTATGTATCACTATCCTTTCACATCAATCAGTCGCTGACTATAATCATTAAGAGAACAACTTCATAAGTATAAACCCCGAAGGCCGAAACCAACATCAGATAAATACTCAGAAAATCATTCGACTTATTAATTCAAGTCAGTTTCTAATTCCAGTAATCCCATTTGAATTCTTATTTCAAAAATTCACATTCTTTTAATATTTTTATTTCGAAAAATATTAGCTCATCTCCTTTATTTAATATCAAGTTATACCGTGTGCGAAGCACGGGTTTAAAAACTTGTCTTATGTAAAATCTTCTTTCTTTACTATTCGATTACCTTTATTTGATTGACTCTATTTCGAACAACTAATTCAAATAACTCTTAGGTGTTAAACTCTATCATTCGACTAGCTAATAGTCGATTGACTTTGTTTAATTCAACTAACCTTCGATCAATTTAAAATCGATTAACTCAGTTTAACTGGGTTCATTTAACTAAATGATACTTAAATGGACCATAATTAATTACTTAATTAATTCATTTTTAATTACCAATGATTTGATTCGTTAAATCATTCTAATCGATTCTGACTTCGGATGACAGAATCATACTTCATGTTTATTCAAGACATTTGAACGTTCATGATGACTATAGTCCTTTCCCTTGTTCTACCTTTATTTTTATTTATCGATTGACTCGATCTAATAGAATAACTTTTACTTGGTTTCAAATTAAAAATCTCCAACTTGATTTCTATTTACAAATGTCCGCAAATAAGTTATATAAATTTTCCTCAAATTTATATAATTAATTAAAGCCTTATTTATTTAATTATTTAATTAATTATTAAATAAACTAATTAAATAAACTTCGGAAATAAATTTCCTAACCTTTTATATGTTATAAACATGTTAGTAAAGGTCGTGTATAAATTTTTCCTTCATATCATATATTACTTATTAAAGTGTAATTATTTAATTAATTAAAAATAAATAAATTAAATAAATTAAATAAATTAAATAAATTAAATAAATTTCCTAAGATATTTTTCCTTTATTTTATATTTTCCTATTTTCTGTGTTTAAATTAAAACTGTTTTTTTTTACTTAAAACTTCATTCAGAAATTCACTTTTGTTCATGTTTCACCGAAATGCCAAGTACCACTTTTGAAAACAGTGGTGTGCGCGAGTAAAATCGGCTCTAGTTCATGCGTTCAGCCTTGGTAAAGTACCAAAGTGGTACCATCACTTTGGCAAAGTGCCAGATCCCGAAAACACCATGCCAAAGCCCAAAATCCCTTGCCAGTCACCACGTTTTTACCTTAGCCAAATCCCAAGTGGTACTACCACTTTTCACTGCCTGTCCCTGTACAGAACCCGATCGGAGAATCTTCCTCCAGCCGTCACCTCAGCCCACCAGAAGTCCGCTGCCTCCTGCCACCTACTGACGACGAACTGGCGCGCCGTTCACCGCTGGTGCGGTGGTCCCCCTCGTCTCCGGCGAGGTGCAGTTCACTGTTGAATCCGAGACAGCAAACTCGAACTAAACCCACCCAAAGCTCGACAAAACCCAAAATCTATACGATATAAAAATCGTGCAGTATTTTTCCTGTGATGTAGAGATCATCACGCTCCTTCACCCTCGATTTTTCGGTTACTTATCGTGTAGATTATCCGCACTCGATCCTTCTTCTATTTTCGACGAAAACAGTATTTCTCTTTACACCCTTCATTAAAAATCTTGATTCTCATTTCTAAAATCATGATTTCTTTTACTGATCGTGTTTAACACTCTGATATTTTAAATTTCGATGGTCGAAAATCTTGTTTAAATTTCTTTTCACAGTACATATGTGTATATTACAGTATATATGAATACCTAGGTGGTTTAAAACTTGTTAACCCCTTTTGTATATACTTAGATGGATTCTTGGTGTGTAGAACTTAATCTCGACTTACATTAGCATTTCTAGAATGTCTTCAACAGCAAACATGGTTGCACAGTTTTAACAGGGGGTGGAAAACTTATATGGTTATCTCAACAAAACAGTTTTGCCTAGTACATACAATGGCATTCAAATAACTTGAGCGTATATTCCGGTACTTCATCAATAAGCCAGTATTAATCACATCACTCATATATAGAGACTTCACAGTTTAATGTGGTATTTAACAGTGAATGTCCCAGGTGTTTTTCTTTAATCAAGCAGAGCATATTTAGTTGGTAAAGTAAACCCAATACAATAAGTATAACACTATCAACTTGCATCGATCCTATAAAAGAAATACAGTGAGGTTTACTCACAGATAAATGGCAGAAAGATGGTGCAAATATAAATTCCAGATCTGCCTTTTTTGCTCTCGGGTTTTCAACAGCAAAACAGTGGAGAAAAGGTGGCTTAATGGTGTGTTAAAAAGTGGCAATTTGATCATATATATAGGCTAGCATATAATGTTTTATATTAGTTTATATTTCCATTTAATTAGCTAAATTTTTAATTAATCCTATCACTATATTTGGCGCAGGGATTTCTTGGCAGGAAAAAATATGTAGGTGAAAGCAACATGTTGTTTGGCAATACATGGATTTGTCATGGTGGAGCAATACTAACCATACACTTGTATACCTTAATACCAAAGTTTGCAACTTCTTCTAGATGGATTGTATTAAACAAAGCTTATACTTGTTCTTTCGCAAGGATTTGTACAGGGGAAAATATTTGTTGATAGCAACATTTGCTTTTGGATATACATGGCAAGTGGTTGAGAGGATTACACCTACTTGTGTATTTAACTTAAATTTAAATAGTGTTTTAACTCTAGTTTGATTCATCAAAGAATGCTACGCACAAACTTGCAATATCTCCCATTTTATTTAAGTATTAAACCATTAATACATATGTCATTATCACTATATACTTCACAAACTTTACTATGAAGTCTTCTACTTAAACGGGCCTTAATTCTAACTTGTACATGGGCTGTATTGTTTGAGCAGGTGGGGCTGTTTTCAGCTGGCTAATGGGCTGATCTAAATTAGCTAATACATGTTAGTTTTGTTCACATTCTTGGGCTAGTTTATATTTGCAAAGAAATGCTATTTCTAGTTAGCATTTTGTGCTATGTAAATGCATAGTTTCCGGGCTGTCTAGCGTTGTGTTTCTTGCGTGAGTTAGGGCCTATAAAATCTCAGCAATACACTTAGTTTCTAGCACAAGAAGTTGGATAAAGTTTGGTTTTTCCATGTTGCATGTTTTCTTTAATTTCTGGCCTAGCTTTTAGCTATAGTTTTTTGTTACATTTTAGCGACGGTTCTTTTGCTAACGCTTTAGCTACAGTTCCTTTAGTAACGTTTTGTCATAGCCCTTCAGAAGTGCTGTCATTATCTCTGTTTAGTTATGCTCACGTTGTTGTATAAAAATTGTTATACTTCTGGTCGTCGTCACCGAATCTTACCTACAGTTCTGGCCCTGTAATGAATTTATACATTAATAAGTTAGTTTACTAATGTATTATAAAATTTTAAGTTCGTTCGCAAATTTTGTTTTCGTTCAGAATTTCCGGGTCATTACAACTGGTGTGAGAACTAAAACAGTTATTTAAAGCTTTACTTTAAAAGAGAGTAATTCAAGGGACTACGCCGTATAACATGGAACGGGTTTCCTCCCAAGAATACCAGTGCATAGAATAAACAACGCAATGCTTTTTCGAAAAATGAAGCTATTATAAGACCCGGGTCCCATCACACAATGCAACGCAAGCCGAACGATAGGGTTTTACCTTATAACTGCCAAACATGCTTGGTACGTTTAAAACAAATCATTTGATACTATAATAAGTGTATAGTGTCAAAACATTTCAATCATAAATATAAATCATAGATGGCATGAGTGCCCCATCCCACTATGTCGCCATACTAGGCTCTACAAATAAAGCCGAAATACACGTATTGGAAATTGGATTCCATCATGAGTCGAGGCAAGGGGCAAGCTCCTCTCCGCGTTCGAGACACTCTAGCAAATGTCCCAGGGCTACGCACTCTGGGCAACCCCTGGATGTTTCAGGGCCGGTCCTCACTTACGTTAGAGGATTAGTTATGCCTGAACACACGTTTCCCGGTCCTTACAGACCTATAATCGAGGCGCCTCGCATTCCAACAACCACATAGGTGAAAAGTATATAAATGTCAGGGCTGGTAAGTCACTGACACCACCAAAGCTAGAAAGAAACGTTGTGCTCTACCTGCACTCCGTATCCCCTTTTTGACTCATACCGAGGTGTGAGGCTCGCGAATTCACGTTATACACAAAGCTGCCACGTAGGCCGTGCTTTGATCATCAACCACAAGACTTTGCATTTCAACAGAAGCCTTGATCTATGAACTCAGCATGCCACACAGGCAATTCATGCCATGCGATTGATATCTATCGATATATAACCTCTAAGCTCGTACGTCTCAGAGAAGGGCGTTAAGCAAGAGAATAAATTCTCCGCCACCAAACTGTAACGACCCGGATTTTGAGCCACTTTGGTTATCGACATAAGCACGATGTCGATAACCAAAACATCGAAAAATCCCGGTAATTAATGAAAGAAATTAGAAGGTGAGAATAGATAAGATAGAAACTTAGAATAGAAGAAGAAGAAGACCACAACATCAGAGTAACACGAACCTCACAGCGGAACGAATAACATATAATAGATAACATAACGTTGAAATATAACAGTTATGTATACAATAGCACTTATCAGAGTACAACACTTACAACACAGCGGAAATAAACTATAGCTATATGATTCTGAAGCCTCCTGCTCCAGCTCTTCAATGTATCTGCAAATCCCGACTACTTGACTGCCCGTACAAATTTAGGCACCCAAGAGTTTAGGGAAAACAACAAAGTAAACTCCGGGTCAGTCATGGGACTGGTGTGAGTAAAACAGTTTAAACAGGTATATGAACAAGTAAACGATATCTCATAAGACCACGCCGCAGAATGGAACGGGTTTTTCCCTTATGAGAATCCAACATATCTTTATATCAAAGACCTTTTGATATTATAATAATGTCTATGTACAAATAGATATCAACTAGCAGAAACGCTTTCATCTCACATTCTACATATATAGTATACAATCAAAATCGCAAGCACGTATTGGATAATGGATTTCCAACTATGACAAGGTATGGAACCACCTTCCGATCAGTGTACCCTAGGAACGATACACTGGAGTTCAACAAGAACATCTTGTAACTCAGCCACACATGACCGACCACTCATTTCGCTTGAGTGTATCGAATGTACATCACCAACGGTTGGGATCAGCAATCGTTCTCGTATATATATAGGACAACATTGATAGATTTAAGAAACAAATGAATATTCTCTAGATAGGTGATTATACACCCTACTTCGGTGCGACCGACTTAGCCATGCTGCCTGCCCGATTTCTGTCATTTACGGTTGATGAGGCTAGAAGCTACGCTTTATCATCACATCAGATGCACTTCGAATGCCACATTGTCCGATCCATCAAAATCACTAACTTAACGTCTACAACCATACATTATGTGTCATCTAAAAAGAAGTTTCCTTTTCCGCTTCCTCTCTTGGTACGGTTGGAGAAATCAATGTACGTGATCGTCTGGAAATACTCTGTCAGACATCCATCTTCATTCACTTAGAATGTCACATCGTCATACCCGCCAAATCACAAATTGACTTATCCAAACATAACCCAGGTATACAGCTAAGAGAAACGAATTCCTCCACCACCAACGTGAATACGTTTGGACAGATCAACTTACGCGATCCATTGGATATACTCTGTCAGACCTTCTTCCATATACGTTGTCCTGGGACTGGACAATCCGAAGGCACTATTCAGTATATCCATCTTAGTCACTGTTATCTAAGATTTATACAACAGCCCTTGCACTTTACTCCGTCTTCAATTATCTTTGGCATGTATGATTCGCAATGCTTATGCCAATACAGAGTGGTTCTTTGGATAATAATCCAACCGGTCTCTCCATATTAACAACGTTAAAATGGTCAAAAACTTCGATAATCTGTGAGTTAACTATCAAATAAAAACAAGTGTGCAAAACAACGATCTTATTTCCCGGTGGAAATAATATCAATCAAACATCAAACATCATTAATCTCTTTAGTTCATTTTCACATCTCCTGTTTCCCTATATTCAACATTTGCTATTTTCTAAATTTAGAAAATATATTTATTAACACTTGAAAGCATTTCCATTTTCTTAAATTACTAAACTCACTTTACTATCCTTTACTGCCGAACCATACCCATTTCTTAGTTAAAACGAAGCCAATCAAGTTGGGGTAGAACTACCTCTCAGACCTTAACTGAACAACATTTCTGTAATGACCCGCATTTTCTGCGGTATATAATTAATTAATTTAATTATATAAATGGTGGTTTAGAGAATTCAAATGGTCGTTAATTTAATTATAGTGAATATTTAATTAAATTAAATAATTAAATAATATATTTAATTCAGAAATAATCAAAAATATTGGAAATCACAATATAATGTGAACAGGGTCATCCCCAATATTTAATTCAGCTTAGAGTTGAATAATATTGACGAATATATTCAATCGACGTCAGTTTGAACGTATAATTATAATATAATTAAAATAGAGCTTGAAATAGCGCGGCAGTTCGCTATTTGGCGATTTGAACTTCAACTGAATGTACAAGATTCGTTTTAAGCCGGATTTCTGTGAAACAAGAAACGTGTGGAGCTGGTGGAGTATATCTTTCTAGTGAAAGAGAAAAATCGAGATTTCGTCGTGTAGATTTTGATTCACGTCCAAATCAAATTTCAGAAAAAGTCGATGTGGATTTCCTTTATAATTTGCGACGCTTTATTTACGTTATAAAAGGGTTTTCAAAATAATTGAATATCGGGTTTGAATTTAGATGAGGTTCTTTTGGGACATAGCGATAATTTAATTTTTAGAATTTTACTATAATTTTTAATTAATTAAATAAGCAACTTTTTATTTGGAGTATTTGGCACCTTGTATCGACATTTCGGGGTTTCACAATACGAGTCCATCTACCGGTATTATTATATTTTTGGGATCGTGGCACCGAGCTCGATACAACGGTGTTATTACTTCTGTCTAGAGCAGATCATTTGGGGATGGAATTGTATATACATACGGTATCCTAACTCTTAAAATCAAAACAAAACAATATCCTAAGTCATTTTGTGACCAAAGGAAGGCCACGTCTCCTTCTCCTTTCAGCACCACACAAGTCCTTTGTCCCTCAAAAAGAAAATCGTGTAGAAACCAAAGCCACTCAACCACTATATATTAACTAACCCTATATATAACAGCCAAAATCCATTCTAACCTAATCTAGTTTCCTCTCGTCACCGAATTGGTAGCCGCCAGTTCCTAGTCTCCTCAAATCAAAGAAAGACGCAACTTTATAAATCCCTAGGAAATCCAACAAACATCCTAAAATCACTTAAGTTATATATTCCGAACCGTGGAGGCTTCTTCTTCGATTTTGGTATGGTGTGAGAACCGTGTGGTTCGAAACTGTCTGAGGGAAGAACAGGGATGAGGTCGGTTTCTGTTTGGGTGGTTTGTGATGGGAGGTGCGCGAGCTGTTTAATGGGGAGAGGGTGTCAAGTTGTTTGCTTAGGTGGTGAGGCTCGTATGAAGGAGCTGAAGAGGAAGATGATGGTCTTGCTCGAATAAGATTTGGGTTTTGGGACTAAACGATGTACTGAGTTTTCTGGAGTCATGTGAGGACTGCGTTGGACTCTGTGAAGTAACGAAGAACTTTGGAGTGATTGTTTTCCTGGAACTGGTTCAAGAGTACTGTTCGAATGCTATTTGAATGGAGTGGACGCGAGTTGTACAAATATGGGAGGATATTATGAAAGAGATAAAGGATGATGATGGGTTTGTTGCTTTTCGTTGAATGTTAGGAAGAATGGATGGGGTAAAAGACACGGCTATGGCAAGCTGTGAGTTTGAACACGTCCAGGATGAAGATGATGAGCGAAGTAAGAAAGTGATTAGGTAGAAGTGGTTAGAATCAAACGAAACAAGATCCGTTGGGATCGTATGGACGGGAGCAACACAATGAGACTGACCGGGAGTGAATCCGAGCTCGTTACAATTTATGGAGAAATAAATTGTCCGTCGCAGTCAAATAAACGCAAACCGTTATTTAACGATTAACGCGCCAATGTGAGTAAAACTCACCAACTCTCAACAGTTATATTTTTATAATGTATTTTTAGAACTGTTAGTCATCTGTTGATTGTTGTGTGTTGATTGTTTGATTGAACTGCTAGTCAGTTAGTTAAATGTCTATATTGATTCTGTTTAATAGAATATATCATATGGAACTGAAAGTGATGTTATCTATATTGTCTAACATCTGTGATGCAGGGAAACAGGTTGGAGGAATACGACTGGATTCCTCAACAGTTATTTTATTGTTTTTCATATATTTTAATATATGATGTGAATTATAACCTGTTGTTGATTGTGTGTGTATGGACGAGATTAGACATCGTGATTTGATATGATTGGATACCATAACATACGGGATGTTGATAAGGGAATTTTCAAAGTGATATTGAAAACAAAATATTTATAAAATGGGATATTTATAAATAAGAGATATTTATAAAGTGGAATATTTATAAATAAGAAATGTTTATAAATTGGAATATTTATAAATAGGAGATATTTGAAAAGGAAATAAATTCAAAACATTTCTTTTTGATTGGAAAGGCCTGTGTGGCGAGTTTGGGGATTTTCCCGATGCTCCCGATACAAAGGAGGTTATGGCGAATTTTCCCGGGAATTTAAGGAGTTAGAATATTTCAAGAATAAATTTGAAAAGGAAATATTTGTAAACCATTTACAAATAGAATTGGAAAGGGAACATTATAAAAAGGAAATCATTTTTAAAGTATAGAACCGTTATTTAAAAGTAAATCTTTTCAAATGAATAAAACGTTGTTAAAAAGGAAATCTTTATAAAGTGAATAAAGTAAATCGAATATGGTATTCGAAGTTAGTTAATCGAATATGGTATTCGAAGTTAGTAATCGAATATGGTATTCGAAGTTAGTTAATTGAATATGGTATTCGAAGTTAGTTATCGAATATGGTATTCGAAGTTAGTTAATCGAATATGGTATTCGAAGTTAGTTAATCGAATATGGTATTCGAAGTTAGTTAACCGAATATGGTATTCGAAGTTAGTTAATCGAATATGTTATTCGAAAGGGGTTAGTCGAGTCGAGTTAGTTGAATAGAGTTAACCAGTTCAGTAGAGTTAACCAGTTCAGTAGAGTTAATTAGGTAGAGTTAACCAGTTGGAGTTAATCAGTTAGAATTAATCGATTAGAGTAAACAGTTAGAGTTAAGTGAATGGAGTTAAAGAATATAGAGTTAAACAAAATTAGAAACTGACTGGAGATTAGTTATGTTGAACAGTTTTCTGAGTATCGATCTGATGTTGGTTTCGGCCTTCGGGGTTTATACTTGGGAAGTTGTTCTCTTATTAGTTTACAGTTAGAGTCTGATAGTTGTGGGTTGGTAGTGATTGATGATTGATCGATATAATTTCCATCTGGAAATAATATCATTGTTTGCACACGAGTTTTTCTTTGATAGTTAAATCACAGACTATCGAAGTTTTGACCATTTTAACGTTGTTAATATGGAGAGACCGGTTGGATTATTATCCAAAGAACCACTCTGTATTGGCATAAGCGTCGCGAATCATATATGCCAAAGATAATTGAAGACGGAGTAAAATGCAAGGGCTATCCTGTTTACAGAATAGTGCCTTCGGTTTGTCCAGTCCTAGGACAACTTGTATGGATGAAGGTCTGACAGAGTATATCCAATAGATCGCGTAAGTTGATCTGTTCAAACGTATTCACGTTTGGTAGCGGAGGAATTCGTTTCTCTTAGCTGTATACCCGTGTTATTTTTGGATAAGTCAATTTGTGATTTGGCGGGTATGACGATGTGACATTTCTAAGTGAATGAAGATGTGGTATGTGAAAATATAAGCGTAGCTTCTAGCCTCACATCCGGTAAATGACAGAAATCGGACAGGCAGCATGGCTAAGTCGGTCGCACCGAAGTAGGGTGTATAATCACCTATCTAGTGAATATTCATTTGTTTCTTAAATCTATCAATGCTGTCCCATATATATACGGGAACGGTTGCTGATCCCAACCGTTGGTGATATACATTCGATACACTCAAGCGAAATGAGTGGTCGGTCATGTGTGGCTGAGTTGTAAGATGTTCTTGTTGAACTCCAGTGTATCGTTCCTAGAGTACACTGATCGGAAGGTGATTCCATACCTTGTCATAGTTGGAAATCCATTACCCAATACGTGCTTGCGGTTTTGATTGTATACTATATATGTAGAACGTGAGATGAAAGCGTTTCTGCTAGTTGATATCTATTTGTACATAGACATTATATTAATATCAAAAGGTTTTTGATATAAAGATATTTTGGATTCTCATAAGGGAAAACCCGTTCCGTTATGCGGCGTGGTCTTATGAGATATCGTTTACTTGTTCATATACCTGTTTTAAACTGTTTTACTCACACCAGTCCCATGACTGACCCGGAGTTTATTTGTTGTTTTCCCTAAACTCTTGGGTGCCTAAATTTGTACGGGCAGTCAAGTAGTCGGGTTTTACAGATATACTGGAAGAGCTTGGAGCAGGAGGCTTCAAGATCATATAGCTATAGTTATTTCCGCTGTGTTGTAAGTGCTGTACTCTGATAAGTGCTATTGTATGCATAACTGTTGTATTTCAAAGTTATGTTATCTATTATATGTTATTCGTTCCGCTGTGAGGTTCGTGTTACTCTGATGTTATGTTCTTCTTCTTCTTCTATTCTAAGTTTCTATCTTATCTATTCTCACCTTCTAATTTCTTTCATTAACTATTCGGTTATTTTCGATTCTTGGATGTTCGATATGTGTTGTATATCGGATAACCAAGATCGCATTTTTCCGGGTCGTTACAATTTCTAACCCTGAAATAGACAAAGCTCACTTTAAAATTCTTTAACTAACTTCCTTACTTAACCTTTCTTTCGAATTATATTCGATTAGCTCTTTCCAATTAACTCTATTGGACTGACCCTATTGGATTAACTCTATTTACTTAGCTCTAATCGACTTACTTTATTTGATTAACTCTATTCACTTAACTCCCGTTGAATGAACTATATTCGAATAAACTATTCGATTGACTCCTCCAACTCTATTCGAATAAACTATATGATTGACTCCTCCAACTCTATTCGAATAAACTATACGATTGACTCCTTTGGATTAACTCGGTTTGATAACTCCTTTCGAATGAACTATATTTGATAACTCACTTCGAATAACCAATATTCGATAACACCTCTTTCGAATAACCAATATTCGATTTCTCTTCTCTCGAATACCCTATATTCGATTAACTCACTTCGAATAAGTGATATTCGATAACTCAACTCGATTAACTACATTTAAGTAACTCAAATTAGTTAACTCTAACTGGTTAACTCTGACTGGTCAACCCTAACTGGTTTTACTTGGTTTGACTAACTCAATTGATTAACTCGACTGACTAATTCAACTCAATTAACCTCACTTGATTTTACTTATCTCGATTAACTGAACTAATCACTTTGATTAACTTAACTAATCCACTTTGTTTAACTTAACTAATCCACTTTGGTTTGACTTAACTAATCCACTTTGGTTTGACTTAACTAATCCACTTTGGTTTGACTTAACTAATCCACTTTGGTTTAACTCTATTTATTTATCAAATAAATATCCCTCGATTTAATCCTATTTATTTACAAATAAATATGTCCTTTTACTTTCATTTATTTCCTAAATAAATATATCCTTTTACCTCTTTCAAATATATTCTTTTATATTTGCTGTCAAATATATTTCCTTTATATATTTGATTTATAAATAAATCCCTTTATATTTGAATTACAAATATAATTCCTTTTATATTCAAAACCCTTTTCTTTTATATATAAAATCCGGTGATTTTATATAAATGAAATATTTTCAAATTATACCTTGAAAATCCTCTTTCTACATTCTGGTATTTCTTATGGTATTTAACACACCATATAACAACGATAAATATCGTCTCGACACACATGATCAATATCAGATTATATATCACATTATATATCACAATGTATAAATCACAGTAAAATAAATGTTGAGGAATCCAGTTGGATTCCTCCAACCTGTTTCCCTGCATCACAGATGTTAGACAATAAAGATAAGATCACTTTCAGTTCCATCTGATATGAATTATTCTGATAGCAGAATCACATATAAATATTTAACAGTTTATATATATATATATATACAGATATATATATATATATATAATTTCTACTAACTGACTAGGAGTTCAATCAAACAGCCAACACACAGTCAACCATACAATATTTAACAGTTCTAAGCATACGTTGTAAAAATAGAACTGTACAGAGTTGGTGAGTTTTACTCACCTTTGGCATTTGACGATTCTGGTTTTGTTTTCATTTATAATCAAACAAGCCTTTGATTTTATTGCGAAATTTCAGTAGCTCTAAATCTCAGCAAATTCCATTCCAAATTGTATCTCTCGTTGCTATGATTCCCATGTGACAAGTCTGATCGAATTCTGATTAGGTTATGAAATTTAGAAGACAATATACTCTTCAAATCATTAAACTAAATCTATTTTTAAGATTTGGGCCTCACCGTTCAAATTTCTCGGCCCAACACCACTCATACCCGTTCTCCTTTTTCCCACTCCTTGTATTGCCATTTGCCAACGTTTCTATTTTTTCTTCTTTTAATGGGCCTTGCTTCTTAATACAAGTCCACGCCTCATTGCAGAAACCTTCCTCTTCTCAATGATGCAAAGCCCATCTTCCATCATGCTTTTGAACACCCTCACCATCTCCACTATAGATGAACACAGTAGCTCTTTCAGTTTCCAACTATTACCCCCGGTCATCACTAAGTCCACTGCGCACCTCAGCTTGCTGGCGCCTTGGCCGAGCTGACCCCCTCCAACAAACAACTGTAGCTTGAACATCTCCTCCCCCTTTCATAATATACACTTCCATTCTGTCCTAGCCCCTTCTTTCACTTAAACACAGTGCTGCCATCACCCCCTATACAGCAGCTCTTCCCTTAGTTCAGACCAAGCTCCACCGTCAAACAAACCACCAGCTCGCCCACCTTCCACGCATACAAACGAACTGCACTTTCCCTTCTCTTCAACCCTTCCACACCACACAGCTCGCAACAACACAGGTCGCGACTTCCCCACAAACCGCAGCTACCAGGAAATACCCACCGAACAATATTTGAACCGATCATCACCAAATTAGCACTCAAGGTGCGAAAACCCCTACCGAAACCAAATCAAATCACAAATTCAAAGACCGATGCCCCAAAATCGAGTAAACCCAAAACCCTAGATTTACTGTCTAATTTCGATCCCTAAATTCCCAGCGTCGCACCCTCTAAAACTGGTATGAGATTGTAGAGAAACCATAGAGGAATTCAAGGATATTTATAACATGATTTTAGGAATTTTATTTTAGTTTTCTATGATTTGATTCTCTCGTTTATTTTTCTGGTTAGAAAGGAGAAACTGGCGGCTTGTATTCGGTTATATAAGTGAATGAAAATGTTGTTTGGTTGTAAAGGGAAGGATGTGGCTTTGGTTTTGGCCTTTAATTTGGTTTAGATATTTTTGTATTTATTATTTTATATTCGATTCTGTCTTCTAAAAATCACTGCGAACACATATGACGCCTAAAAATCATGAAAACTGACACGCTGATAGAATTTGACATTACGGTCCCAACGAAACTGGTTTCGTCGAATTCCGACTCCGTATGCTCACACAGCGTATTTTTAACCGTAAAAATACTAACTGTTTCTCACTCTAAAAATCCGTACGACCACACAGCGACTCTAAAAATCACGAAACTTGACCTCTAACAAAAATTTGCCATTTCGGATCCAACAAAACTGGTTTCGTCGAATTCCGACTTCGTATGCTCACACGGCATATTTTTAAAGCTCCGGATGACCCATTTAAATATATAAATATATTTAAATATAATTAAATTAAATATAATTAAATTTATATTATCGTATATCTTCACACATGATATCGTACAGTTCCAGAATATCATATCAGAATACACAGTTTGATATTTCAGATTCCAGATTACCTCGATATTCAGTTTTACATTGAAAAAAACCCTTTTATAACGTATATAAAGCGTTACGAATTATAAAGGAATTTCACAGCGACTTTTCTGAAATTTGATTTGGATGTAAATCAAAATCTACCCGACGAAAATCCCGATTTTTCTCTTCCACTAGAAAGATATACTCCACCAGCTCCACACGTTTCTTGTTTCACAGAAATCCGGCTTAAAACGAATCCTGTACGTCCAGTTGAAGTTCAAATCGCCAAATCGCGAACTGCCGCGCCATTTCAAGCTCTATTTCAATTATAATATAATTATACGTTCAAACTGACGTCGATTGAATATATTCGTCAATATAATTCAACTCCTAACTGATATATATATTTTAGATAACCCAAATTACACCATACTGTGAATTTCACTATTTTTGATTATTACTGAATTATATATATTATTTAATTTATTATTTTAATTAAATATTTACCATTATTTAATTCCACGACCAATAAATTCTTTTAATTACCTTTTAAATAATTAAATAAATTAATTCTAATACCTCTGCCAATGCGGGTCATTACAATCTTTCCCACTTAAAATAATTTCGTCCTCGAAATTGCTAAAAGGTAGGGGACGACCCTATCGACTGTTTAAAACATATTTGTTCTCTTCTAATCTTCAGTTTCTACTGAACCAATTAAATTTTAATTAAAATATAATTAATCCTTATCAACGAAAATTTTCAAAAATCCTGAAAATTTTCTAACGCCTTAATCTTCGAAAAAATTTCACCAGCACCTCCTTTGTACTGGTCAATCGGTCAAACTCCAACTTGCCTCTCTGGGCCATCTCCATCCCAAAAGAAAATCAAACAGCCAAGCGGCTTGCCAATTCGTCTCATCAACATCTCAAACCCATATATAATATAAACTGGTACCTTTTTGTTGGGCATATCAAGATATCCTTTACATCTGCTGCTAATTCAGCATATATCAATGTCATCCCAATCAAAATCCAATCTTCTCTACAACACAACCATTTGCTTATATTCGAGTCAAATATCATTCAACTCGAGTTTCTTCTCGATTCCCAACTCTTAACTCGATTATCACATTACACTTCAAATTTGAATCTCACAATCCAATTTGTCTTGATATCATTCTAATTCAATCTCAGTTACCACTTTACTGGCCTTACTTTAATTCAAATTTGCTTTCACAAATTTCTGTTAAATTTGTTTTTAATTCAAACAGTCTTTACCTAGGAGTTTTTTTTTTACACAGTTTACTCTTTCAAAAGATCAAATTTTCCTTTTTTTGAAATTCAACCGAGCCCTTAATCAATATTCCATTAGTTAAATCACTCCTCTATTTCTTTATCAATATTTGTTAACCAAATATTTTCAATAACCATATTGGCCTTTTATGTTATTTGGAAAACATTTCCGAATATCGCCTTCCTTTATTTTCTAAACTTTTAGAAAATATGTGTTATTTATAATTGGAAAATATTCCAATTACTTATCTCTTTTTCGATCTCTTTTATTCCTATACTTAGGAAATATTCTTTATTATTTTCCCAAGCTTACACTTATTTGGGTTAAAACGGATGTTGTGTAAAACATCGTTACGATACCCCAAATACTATATTCAACTAACTCTTATTCGACATTTGATCTTCGAGCCTGAAATCTTACTATTTATTTGTTAATAATGAAATCAATCAAGTTGGGGTAGAACTACCTCTCAGACCTTGACTGAATAACATTTATAACGTCAAAACAGATAAGACTACTTACTCGAATAATCAACACCATACAACTACTTATTCCCTTTTAAACACGTATACACTTTCTCTTTCTATTCTTACTAGATTTTTTTTCTAGTCTTCCTTTTTGATTTTACTATTCTATTTTTAAGTTCGTTTTCTTATCGACTTCTAGATATATCGATACGTTGATTTCTAACTATCAAATTATCTTAAAAATATTCTAACTCCTTAGATTCCCGGAAAAATTCGCCATAACCTCCTTTGTACTAGGAGCATCGGGAAAATCCCCAAACTGCCACACAGGCCTTTTCCAATCAAAAAGAAAAAGAAAAGCCAAGCGGCTAGCCGATACGGCTCATAATTCTCATGCTTATATCAAATATAAACTTGTACCTTTTGTTGGCATATTAACTTTATAACTTTCACCTGTTATCAACCCAACATATACCAATGTAACCTAATCAAACTCTGATCTGTTTATCCTTAACACAACCATTCGTTTATCCAAGCCAAATTCGATTTCAAATCAAAGTTCTATTTCTGATTTTAAAATTCTTAACTCATCAACTCTATTCTAGATTATTTTCTAACCAAATCCAGATTTATTTAACTTGGTTCAAGTTAAATTTTAATTTACTTATTTGTTTTTACCATCTTGATTCATTTAACTTAACAAGTTAAATTTAAATTTCAAGATTTAAATTCCTGGGTTTTCTTTCAAATTCCATTTTGAAATCATACTAACAATTCAAAACATTTGAATTTCTTGAACAACTTGTTTTCTGAAAACAATTCAAAAACAAAATCCTTTGATAGTAATCCATCACTTATACCCTTGAAAATGAACACCGACGATGTCTAGCTCATCATCGGAATCTATTTCCCAGCGATCAAAGTGAGTTCAATACTATATCACTTTTCAAACCCATTTTCCAACATTTTAACTTTGGAATATATTTCAAATACCCTTCGCAATACTTTAAACCAATTTAAAATCTCCCAGGATTTTAAAATTTCCTTATACTTAATCCAGATTCAATTTCAAACACTTTTCCAATTTCTGGAATTTAAATTCCAATTAATTCTGATTTAAATTTCCGATTTAACTCATCTGATTCCACGTATTTTACTTATATGTATTCTGGTTGGTTATTTACATAACCATTTCAACTATAATCTTACTTGATTATAATTACAACCGATATGTCTAATATATATATATTTCCTCTATATCAGGATATACTCTGGGTAAACTTATTTTAATTTACCCTCTTTACAAAACATATCGTATCGACTCATCGTATTCGAGTGTTTTTAAACTCCTAACGATACAGTGGATCAAACTGATCGACCAAAACTCATAAACAACTCAGCCAATGAATCTCCACAATATAAAACCATTTTTATATCAAATACAAATACGCACTCGTATATATACACTCAAACTCAATCTAGGGCATTACTAATCCTATCTCTACCGAGTCACGCCACAGAGCCAAGCAATTCTTAACTTAAGCTCTGATACCAACTGTAACGACCCGGATTTTGAGCCACTTTGGTTATCGACATAAGCACGATGTCGATAACCAAAACATCGAAAAATCCCGGTAATTAATGAAAGAAATTAGAAGGTGAGAATAGATAAGATAGAAACTTAGAATAGAAGAAGAAGAAGACCACAACATCAGAGTAACACGAACCTCACAGCAGAACGAATAACATATAATAGATAACATAACTTTGAAATATAACAGTTATGTATACAATAACACTTATCAGAGTACAGCACTTACAACACAACGAAAATAAACTATAGTATATGATTCTGAAGCCTCCTGCTCCAGCTCTTCAATGTATCTGCAAATCCCGACTACTTGACTGCCCGTACAAATTTAGGCACCCAAGAGTTTAGGGAAAACAACAAAGTAAACTCCGGGTAAGTCATGGGACTGGTGTGAGTAAAACAGTTTAAACAGGTATATGAACAAGTAAACGATATCTCATAAGACCACGCCGCAGAATGGAACGGGTTTTTCCCTTATGAGAATCCAACATATCTTTATATCAAAGACCTTTTGATATTATAATAATGTCTATGTACAAATAGATATCAACTAGCAGAAACGCTTTCATCTCACATTCTACATATATAGTATACAATCAAAATCGCAAGCACGTATTGGATAATGGATTTCCAACTATGACAAGGTATGGAACCACCTTCCGATCAGTGTACTCTAGGAACGATACACTGGAGTTCAACAAGAACATCTTGTAACTCAGCCACACATGACCGACCACTCATTTCGCTTGAGTGTATCGAATGTACATCACCAACGGTTGGGATCAGCAACCGTTCCCGTATATATATGGGACAGCATTGATAGATTTAAGAAACAAATGAATATTCTCTAGATAGGTGATTATACACCCTACTTCGGTGCGACCGACTTAGCCATGCTGCCTGCCCGATTTCTGTCATTTACCGGTTGATGAGGCTAGAAGCTACGCTTTATCATCACATCAGATTCACTTCGAATGCCACATTGTCAGATCCATCAAAATCACTAACTTAACGTCTACAACCATACATTATGTGTCAGCTAAAAAGAAGTTTCCTTCTCCGCTTCCTCTCTTGGTACGGTTGGAGAAATCAATGTACGTGATCGTCTGGAAATACTCTGTCAGACATCCATCTTCATTCACTTAGGATGTCACATCGTCATACCCGCCAAATCAAAAATTGACTTATCCAAACATAACCCAGGTATACAGCTAAGAGAAACGAATTCCTCTGCCACCAACGTGAATACGTTTGGACAGATCAACTTACGCGATCCATTGGATATACTCTGTCAGACCTTCTTCCATATACGTTGTCCTGGGACTGGACAATCCGAAGGCACTATTCAGTATATCCATCTTAGTCACTGTTATCTAAGATTTATACAACAGCCCTTGCACTTTACTCCGTCTTCAATTATCTTTGGCATGTATGATTCGCAACGCTTATGCCAATACAGAGTGGTTCTTTGGATAATAATCCAACAGGTCTCTCCATATTAACAACGTTAAAATGGTCAAAAACTTCGATTGTCTGTGAGTTAACTATCAAATAAAAACAAGTTTGCAAAACAACGATCTTATTTCCAGGTGGAAATAATATCAATCAAACATCATTAATCATTAATCTCTTTAGTTCATTTTCACATCTCCTGTTTCCCTATATTCAACATTTGCTATTTTCTAAATTTAGAAAATATATTTATTAACACTGGAAAGCATTTCCATTTCCTTAAATTACTAAACTCACTTTACTATCCTTTACTGCCGAACCATACCCATTTCTTAGTTAAAACGAAGCCAATCAAGTTGGGGTAGAACTACCTCTCAGACCTTAACTGAACAACATTTCTAACCCTGAAATAGACAAAGCTCACTTTAAAATTCTTTAACTAACTTCCTTACTTAACCTTTCTTTCGAATTATATTCGATTAGCTCTTTCCAATTAACTCCATTGGACTGACCCTATTGGATTAACTCTATTTACTTAGCTCTAATCGACTTACTTTATTTGATTAACTCTATTCACTTAACTCCCGTCGAATGAACTATATTCGATAACTCCTCTAACACTATTCGAATAAACTATTTGATTGACTCCTCCAACTCTATTCGAATAAACTATACGATTGACTCCTCCAACTCTATTCGAATAAACTATACGATTGACTCCTTTGGATTAACTCGGTTTGATAACTCCTTTCGAATGAACTATATTCGATAACTCACTTCGAATAACCAATATTCGATAACTCCTCTTTCAAATAAGCAATATTCGATTTCTCTTCTCTCGAATACCCCATATTCGATTAACTCACTTCGAATAAGTGATATTCGATAACTCTACTCGATTAACTACATTTAAGTAACTCAAATTAGTTAACTCTAACTGGTTAACTCTGACTGGTCAACCCTAACTGGTTTTACTTGGTTTGACTAACTCAATTGATTAACTCGACTGACTAATTCAACTCGATTAACCTCACTTGATTTTACTTATCTCGATTAACTGAACTAATCACTTTGATTAACTTAACTAATCCACTTTGTATAACTTAACTAATCCACTTTGGTTTGACTTAACTAATCCACTTTGGTTTGACTTAACTAATCCACTTTGGTTTAACTCTATTTATTTATCAAATAAATATCCCTCGATTTAATCCTATTTATTTACAAATAAATATGTCCTTTTACTTTGATTTATTTCCTAAATAAATATATCCTTTTACCTCTTTCAAATATATTCTTTTATATTTGCTGTCAAATATATTTCCTTTATATATTTGATTTATAAATAAATCCCTTTATATTTGAATTACAAATATAATTCCTTTTATATTCAAAACCCTTTTCTTTTATATATAAAATCCGGTGATTTTATATAAATGAAATATTTTCAAATTATACCTTGAAAATCCTCTTTCTACATTCTGGTATTTCTTATGGTATTTAACACACCATATAACAACGATAAATATCGTCTCAACACACATGATCAATATCAGATTATATATCATATTATATATCACAATGTATAAATCACAGTAAAATAAATGTTGAGGAATCCAGTTGGATTCCTCCAACCTGTTTCCCTGCATCACAGATGTTAGACAATAAAGATAACATCACTTTCAGTTCCATCTGATATGAATTATTCTAATATCAGAATCACATATAAATATTTAACAGTTTATATATATATATACAGATATATATATATATATATATATATAATTTCTACTAACTGACTAGCAGTTCAATCAAACAGCCAACACACAGTCAACCATACAATATTTAACAGTTCTAAGCATACGTTGTAAAAATAGAACTGTACAGAGTTGGTGAGTTTTACTCACCTTTGGCATTTGACGATTCTGGTTTTGTTTTCATTTATAATCAAACAAGCCTTTGATTTTATTGCGAAATTTCAGTAGCTCCAAATCTCAGCAAATTCCATTCCAAATTGTATCTCTCGTTGCTATGATTCCCATGTGACAAGTCTGATCGAATTCTGATTAGGTTATGAAATTTAGAAGACAATATACTCTTCAAATCATTAAACTAAATCTATTTTTAAGATTTGGGCCTCACCGTTCAAATTTCTCGGCCCAACACCACTCATACCCGTTCTCCTATTTCCCACTCCTTGTATTGCCATTTGCCAACGTTTCTATTTTTTCTTCTTTTAATGGGCCTTGCTTCTTAATACAAGTCCACGCCTCATTGCAGAAACCTTCCTCTTCTCAATGATGCAAAGCCCATCTTCCATCATGCTTTTGAACACCCTCACCATCTCCACTATAGATGAACACAGTAGCTCTTTCAGTTTCCAACTATTACCCCCGGTCATCACTAAGTCCACTGCGCACCTCAGCTTGCTGGCGCCTTGGCCGAGCTGACCCCCTCCAACAAACAACTGTAGCTTGAACATCTCCTCCCCCTTTCATAATATACACTTCCATTCTGTCCTAGCCCCTTCTTTCACTTAAACACAGTGCTGCCATCACCCCCTATACAGCAGCTCTTCCCTTAGTTCAGACCAAGCTCCACCGATAAACAAACCACCAGCTCGCCCACCTTCCACGCATACAAACGAACTGCACTTTCCCTTCTCTTCAACCCTTCCACACCACACAGCTCGCAACAACACAGGTCGCGACTTCCCCACAAACCGCAGCTACCAGGAAATACCCACCGAACAATATTTGAACCGATCATCACCAAATTAGCACTCAAGGTGCGAAAACCCCTACCGAAACCAAATCAAATCACAAATTCAAAGACCGATGCCCCAAAATCGAGTAAACCCAAAACCCTAGATTTACTGTCTAATTTCGATCCCTAAATTCCCAGCGTCGCACCCTCTAAAACTGGTATGAGATTGTAGAGAAACCATAGAGGAATTCAAGGATATTTATAACATGATTTTAGGAATTTTATTTTAGTTTTCTATGATTTGATTCTCTCGTTTATTTTTCTGGTTAGAAAGGAGAAACTGGCGGCTTGTATTCGGTTATATAAGTGAATGAAAATGTTGTTTGGTTGTAAAGGGAAGGATGTGGCTTTGGTTTTGGCCTTTAATTTGGTTTAGATATTTTTGTATTTATTATTTTATATTTGATTCAGTCTTCTAAAAATCACTACGAACACATACGACGCCTAAAAGTCATGAAAACTGACACGCTGATAGAATTTGACATTACGGTCCCAACGAAACTAGTTTCGTTGAATTCCGACTCCGTATGCTCACACAGCGTATTTTTAACCGTAAAAATACTAACTGTTTCTCACTCTAAAAATCCGTACGACCACACAGCGACTCTAAAAATCACGAAACTTGACCTCTAACAAAAATTTGCCATTTCGGATCCAACAAAACTGGTTTCGTCGAATTACGACTTCGTATGCTCACACGGCATATTTTTAAAGCTCCGGATGACCCATTTAAATATATAAATATATTTAAATATAATTAAATTAAATATAATTAAATTTATATTATCGTATATCTTCACACATGATATCGTACAGTTCCAGAATATCATATCAGAATACACAGTTTGATATTTCAGATTCCAGATTACCTCGATATTCAGTTTTACATTAAAAAAAAAACCCTTTTATAACGTATATAAAGCATTACGAATTATAAAGGAATTTCACAGCGACTTTTCTGAAATTTGATTTGGAAGTAAATCAAAATCTACCCGATGAAAATCCCGATTTTTCTCTTCCACTAGAAAGATATACTCCACCAGCTCCACACGTTTCTTGTTTCACAGAAATCCGGCTTAAAACGAATCCTGTACATCCAGTTAAAGTTCAAATAGCCAAATCGCGAACTGCCGCGCCATTTCAAGATCTATTTCAATTATAATATAATTATACATTCAAACTGACGTCGATTGAATATATTCGTCAATATAATTCAACTCCTAACTGATATATATATTTTAGATAACCCAAATTACACCATACAGTGAATTTCACTATTTTTGATTATTACTGAATTATATATATTATTTAATTTATTATTTTAATTAAATATTTACCATTATTTAATTCCACGACCAATAAATTCTTTTAATTACCTTTTAAATAATTAAATAAATTAATTCTAATACCTCTGCCAATGCGGGTCATTACAATCTTTCCCACTTAAAATAATTTCGTCCTCGAAATTGCTAAAAGGTAGGGGACGACCCTATCGACTGTTTAAAACATATTTGTTCTCTTCTAATCTTCAGTTTCAACTGAACCAATTAAATTTTAATTAAAATATTAATTTATCCTTATCAACGAAAAATTTCAAAAATCCTGAAAATTTTCTAACGCCTTAATCTTCGAATTTTTTTCGCCAGCACCTCCTTTGTACTGGTCAATCGGTCAAACTCCAACTTGCCTCTCTGGGCCATCTCCATCCCAAAAGAAAATCAAACAGCCAAGCGGCTTGCCAATTCGTCTCATCAACATCTCAAACCCATATATAATATAAACTGGTACCTTTTTGTTGGGCATATCAAGATATCCTTTACATCTGCTGCTAATTCAGCATATATCAATGTCATCCCAATCAAAATCCAATCTGCTCTACAACACAACCATTTGCTTATATTCGAGTCAAATATCATTTCAACTCGAGTTTCTTCTCGATTCCCAACTCTTAACTCGATTATCACATTACACTTCAAATTTGAATTTCACAATCCAATTTGTCTTGATATCATTCTAATTCAATCTCAGTTACCACTTTACTGGCCTTACTTTAATTCAAATTTGCTTTCACAAATTTCTGTTAAATTTGTTTTTAATTCAAACAGTCTTTACCTAGGAGTTTTTTTTTACACAGTTTACTCTTTCAAAAGATCAAATTTTCCTTTTTTTGAAATTCAACCGAGCCCTTAATCAATATTCCATTAGTTAAATCACTCCTCTATTTCTTTATCAATATTTGTTAACCAAATATTTTCATTAACCATATTGGCCTTTTTATGTTATTTGGAAAACATTTCCGAATATCGCCTTCCTTTATTTTCTAAACTTTTAGAAAATATGTGCTATTTATAATTGGAAAATATTCCAATTACTTATCTCTTTTTCGATCTCTTTTATTCCTATACTTAGGAAATATTCTTTATTATTTTTCCAAGCTTACACTTATTTGGGTTAAAACGGATGTTGTGTAAAACATCGTTACGATACCCCAAATACTATATTCAACTAACTCTTATTCGACATTTGATCTTCGAGCCTGAAATCTTACTATTTATTTGTTAATAATGAAATCAATCAAGTTGGGGTAGAACTACCTCTCAGACCTTGACTGAATAACATTTATAACGTCAAAACAGATAAGACTACTTACTCGAATAATCAATACCATACAACTACTTATTCCCTTTTAAACACGTATACACTTTCTCTTTCTATTCTTACTATATTTTATTTCTAGCTTCCTTTTTGATTTTACTATTCTATTTTTAAGTTCGTTTTCTTATCGACTTCTAGATATATCGATACGTTGATTTCTAACTATCAAATTATCTTAAAAATATTCTAACTCCTTAGATTCCCGGAAAAATTCGCCATAACCTCCTTTGTACTAGGAGCATCGGGAAAATCCCCAAACTGCCACACAGGCCTTTTCCAATCAAAAAGAAAAAGAAAAGCCAAGCGGCTAGCCGATACGGCTCATAAATCTCATGCTTATATCAAATATAAACTTGTACCTTTTGTCGGCATATTAACTTTATAACTTTCACCTGTTATCAACCCAACATATACCAATGTAATCTAATCAAACTCTGATCTGTTTATCCTTAACACAATCATTCGTTTATCCAAGCCAAATTCGATTTCAAATCAAAGTTCTATTTCTGATTTTCAAATTCTTAACTCATCAACTCTATTCTAGATTATTTTCTAACCAAATCCAGATTTCTTTAACTTGGTTCAAGTTAAATTTTAATTTACTTATTTGTTTTTACCATCTTGATTCATTTAACTTAACAAGTTAAATTTAAATTTCAAGATTTAAATTCCTGGGTTTTCTTTCAAATTCCATTTTGAAATCATACTAACAATTCAAAACATTTGAATTTCTTGAACAACTTGTTTTCTGAAAAAATTCAAAAACAAAATCCTTTGATAGTAATCCATCACTTATACCCTTGAAAATGAACACCGGCGATGTCTAGCTCATCATCGGAATCTATTTCCCAGCGATCAAAGTGAGTTCAATACTATATCACTTTTCAAACCCATTTTCCAACATTTTCACTTTGGAATATATTTCAAATACCCTTCGCAATACTTTAAACCAATTTAAAATCTCCCAGGATTTTAAAATTTCCTTATACTTAATCCAGATTCAATTTCAAACACTTTTCCAATTTCTGGGATTTAAATTCCAATTAATTCTGATTTAAATTTCCGATTTAACTCATCTGATTCCACGTATTTTACTTATATGTATTCTGGTTGGTTATTTACATAACCATTTCAACTATAATCTTACTTGATTATAATTACAACCGATATGTCTAATATATATATTTCCTCTATATCAGGATATACTCTGGGTAAACTTATTTTAATTTACCCTCTTTACAAAACATATCGTATCGACTCATCGTATTCGAGTGTTTTTAAACTCCTACCGATACAGTGGATCAAACTGATCGACCAGAACTCATAAACAACTCAGCCAATGAATCTCCACAATATAAAACCATTTTTATATCAAATACAAATACGCACTCGTATATATACACTCAAACTCAATCTAGGGCATTACTAATCCTATCTCTACCGAGTCACGCCACAGAGCCAAGCAATTCTTAACTTAAGCTCTGATACCAACTGTAACGACCCGGATTTTGAGCCACTTTGGTTATCGACATAAGCACGATGTCGATAACCAAAACATCGAAAAATCCCGGTAATTAATGAAAGAAATTAGAAGGTGAGAATAGATAAGATAGAAACTTAGAATAGAAGAAGAAGAAGACCACAACATCAGAGTAACACGAACCTCACAGCAGAACGAATAACATATAATAGATAACATAACTTTGAAATATAACAGTTATGTATACAATAACACTTATCAGAGTACAGCACTTACAACACAACGAAAATAAACTATAGTATATGATTCTGAAGCCTCCTGCTCCAGCTCTTCAATGTATCTGCAAATCCCGACTACTTGACTGCCCGTACAAATTTAGGCACCCAAGAGTTTAGGGAAAACAACAAAGTAAACTCCGGGTAAGTCATGGGACTGGTGTGAGTAAAACAGTTTAAACAGGTATATGAACAAGTAAACGATATCTCATAAGACCACGCCGCAGAACGGAACTGGTTTTTCCCTTATGAGAATCCAACATATCTTTATATCAAAGACCTTTTGATATTATAATAATGTCTATGTACAAATAGATATCAACTAGCAGAAACGCTTTCATCTCACATTCTACATATATAGTATACAATCAAAATCGCAAGCACGTATTGGATAATGGATTTCCAACTATGACAAGGTATGGAACCACCTTCCGATCAGTGTACTCTAGGAACGATACACTGGAGTTCAACAAGAACATCTTGTAACTCAGCCACACATGACCGACCACTCATTTCGCTTGAGTGTATCGAATGTACATCACCAACGGTTGGGATCAGCAACCCTTCCCGTATATATATGGGACAGCATTGATAGATTTAAGAAACAAATGAATATTCTCTAGATAGGTGATTATACACCCTACTTCGGTGCGACCGACTTAGCCATGCTGCCTGCCCGATTTCTGTCATTTACCGGTTGATGAGGCTAGAAGCTACGCTTTATCATCACATCAGATTCACTTCGAATGCCACATTGTCAGATCCATCAAAATCACTAACTTAACGTCTACAACCATACATTATGTGTCAGCTAAAAAGAAGTTTCCTTCTCCGCTTCCTCTCTTGGTACGGTTGGAGAAATCAATGTACGTGATCGTCTGGAAATACTCTGTCAGACATCCATCTTCATTCACTTAGGATGTCACATCGTCATACCCGCCAAATCACAAATTGACTTATCCAAACATAACCCAGGTATACAGCTAAGATAAACGAATTCCTCCGCCACCAACGTGAATACGTTTGGACAGATCAACTTAAGCGATCCATTGGATATACTCTGTCAGACCTTCTTCCATATACGTTGTCCTGGGACTGGACAATCCGAAGGCACTATTCAGTATATCCATCTTAGTCACTGTTATCTAAGATTTATACAATAGCCCTTGCACTTTACTCCATCTTCAATTATCTTTGGCATGTATGATTCGCAACGCTTATGCCAATACAGAGTGGTTCTTTGGATAATAATCCAACCGGTCTCTCCATATTAACAATGTTAAAATGGTCAAAAACTTCGATAGTCTATGAGTTAACTATCAAATAAAAACAAGTGTGCAAAACAAAGATCTTATTTCCAGGTGGAAATAATATCAATCAAACATCATTAATCATTAATCTCTTTAGTTCATTTTCACATCTCCTGTTTCCCTATATTCAACATTTGCTATTTTCTAAATTTAGAAAATATATTTATTAACACTGGAAAGCATTTCCATTTCCTTAAATTACTAAACTCACTTTACTATCCTTTACTGCCGAACCATACCCATTTCTTAGTTAAAACGAAGCCAATCAAGTTGGGGTAGAACTACCTCTCAGACCTTAACTGAACAACATTTCTAACCCTGAAATAGACAAAGCTCACTTTAAAATTCTTTAACTAACTTCCTTACTTAACCTTTCTTTCGAATTATATTCGATTAGCTCTTTCCAATTAACTCTATTGGACTGACCCTATTGGATTAACTCTATTTACTTAGCTCTAATCGACTTACTTTATTTGATTAACTCTATTCACTTAACTCCCGTCGAATGAACTATATTCGATAACTCCTCTAACACTATTCGAATAAACTATTCGATTGACTCCTCCAACTCTATTCGAATAAACTATACGATTGACTCCTCCAACTCTATTCGAATAAACTATACGATTGACTCCTTTGGATTAACTCGGTTTGATAACTCCTTTCGAATGAACTATATTCGATAACTCACTTCGAATAACCAATATTCGATAACTCCTCTTCCGAATAACCAATATTCGATTTCTCTTCTCTCGAATACCCTATATTCGATTAACTCACTTCGAATAAGTGATATTCGATAACTCTACTCGATTAACTACATTTAAGTAACTCAAATTAGTTAACTCTAACTGGTTAACTCTGACTGGTCAACCCTAACTGGTTTTACTTGGTTTGACTAAATCAATAGATTAACTCGACTGACTAATTCAAATCGATTAACCTCACTTGATTTTACTTATCTCGATTAACTGAACTAATCACTTTGATTAACTTAACTAATCCACTTTGTTTAACTTAACTAATCCACTTTGGTTTGACTTAACTAATCCACTTTGGTTTGACTTAACTAATCCACTTTGGTTTGACTTAACTAATCCACTTTGGTTTAACTCTATTTATTTATCAAATAAATATCCCTCGATTTAATCCTATTTATTTAAAAATAAATATGTCCTTTTACTTTGATTTATTTCCTAAATAAATATATCCTTTTACCTCTTTCAAATATATTCTTTTATATTTGCTGTCAAATATATTTCCTTTATATATTTGATTTATAAATAAATCCCTTTATATTTGAATTACAAATATAATTCCTTTTATATTCAAAACCCTTTTCTTTTATATATAGAATCCGGTGATTTTATATAAATGAAATATTTTTAAATTATACCTTGAAAATCCTCTTTCTACATTCTGGTATTTCTTATGGTATTTAACACACCATATAATAACGATAAATATCGTCTCAACACACATGATCAATATCAGATTATATATCACATTATATATCACAATGTATAAATCACAGTAAAATAAATGTTGAGGAATCCAGTTGGATTCCTCCAACCTGTTTCCCTGCATCACAGATGTTTGACAATAAAGATAACATCACTTTCAGTTCCATCTGATATGAATTATTCTGATAGCAGAATCAGATATAAATATTTAACAATTTATTTATATATATATATATATACAGATATATATATATATAATTTCTACTAACTGACTAGCAGTTCAATCAAACAGCCAACACACAGTCAACCATACAATATTTAACAGTTCTAAGCATACGTTGTAAAAATAGAACTATACAGAGTTGGTTACTCACCTTTGACATTTGACGATTCTGGTTTTGATTTCATTTATAATCAAACAAGCCTTTGATTTTATTGCGAAATTTCAGTAGCTCCAAATCTCAGCAAATTCCATTCCAAATTGTATCTCTCGTTGCTATGATTCCCATGTGACAAGTCTGATCGAATTCTGATTAGGTTATGAAATTTAGAAGACAATATACTCTTCAAATCATTAAACTAAATCTATTTTTAAGATTTGGGCCTCACCGTTCAAATTTCTCGGCCCAACACCACTCATACCCGTTCTCCTATTTCCCACTCCTTGTATTGCCATTTGCCAACGTTTCTATTTTTTCATCTTTTGATGGCCCTTGCTTCTTAATACAAGTCCACGCCTCATTGCAGAAACCTTCCTCTTCTCAATGATGCAAAGCCCATCTTCCATCATGCTTTTGAACACCCTCACCATCTCCACTATAGATGAACACAGTAGCTCTTTCAGTTTCCAACTATTACCCCCGGTCATCACTAAGTCCACTGCGCACCTCAGCTTGCTGGCGCCTTGGCCGAGCTGACCCCCTCCAACAAACAACTCTAGCTTGAACATCTCCTCCCCCTATCATAATATACACTTCCATTCTATCCTAGCCCCTTATTTCACTTAAACACAGTGCTGCCATCACCCCCTATACAGCAGCTCTTCCCTTAGTTCAGACCAAGCTCCACCGTCAAATAAACCACCAGCTCGCCCACCTTCCATGCTTACAAACGAACTGCACTTTCCCTTCTCTTCAACCCTTCCACACCACATAGCTCGTAACAACACAGGTCGCGACTTCCCCACAAACCGCAGCTACCAGGAAATACCCACCGAACAATATTTGAACCGATCATCACCAAATTAGCACTCAAGGTGCGAAAACCCCTACTGAAACCAAATCAAATCACAGATTCAAAGACCGATGCCCCAAAATCGAGTAAACCCAAAACCCTAGATTAACTGTCTAATTTCGATCCCTAAATTCCCAGCGTCGCACCCTCTAAAACTGGTATGAGATTGTAGAGAAACCATAGAGGAATTCAAGGATATTTATAACATGATTTTAGGAATTTTATTTTAGTTTTCTATGATTTGATTCTCTCGTTTATTTTTCTGGTTAGAAAGGAGAAACTGGCGGCTTGTATTCGGTTATATAAGTTAATGAAAATGTTGTTTGGTTGTAAAGGGAAGGATGTGGCTTTGGTTTAGATATTTTTGTATTTGTTATTTTATATTCGATTCAGTCTTCTAAAAATCACTGCGAACACATACGACGCCTAAAAATCATGAAAACTGACACGTTGATAGAATTTGACATTACGTCCCAACGAAACTGGTTTCGTCGAATTCCAACTCCGTATGCTCACACAGCGTATTTTTAACCGTAAAAATAGTGACTGTTTCTCACTCTAAAAATCCGTACGACCACACAGCGACTCTAAAAATCACGAAACTTGACCTCTAACAAAAATTTGCCATTTCGGATCCAACAAAACTGGTTTCGTCGAATTCCGACTTCGTATGCTCACACGGCATATTTTTAAAGCTCCGGATGACCCATTTAAATATATAAATATATTTAAATATAATTAAATTAAATATAATTAAATTTATATTATCGTATATCTTCACACATGATATCGTACAGTTCCAGAATATCATATCAGAATATACAGTTTGATATTTCAGATTCCAGATTACCTCGATATTCAGTTTTACATTGAAAAAAAACCCTTTTATAACGTATATAAAGCGTTACGAATTATAAAGGAATTTCACAGCGACTTTTCTGAAATTTGATTTGGACGTAAATAAAAATCTACCCGACGAAAATCCCGATTTTTCTCTTCCACTAGAAAGATATACTCCACCAGCTCCACACGTTTCTTGTTTCACAGAAATCCGGCTTAAAACAAATCCTGTACATCCAGTTAAAGTTCAAATCGCCAAATCGCGAACTGCCGCGCCATTTCAAGCTCTATTTCAATTATAATATAATTATACGTTCAAACTGACGTCGATTGAATATATTCGTCAATATAATTCAACTCCTAACTGATATATATATTTTAGATAATCCAAATTACACCATACTGTGAATTTCACTATTTTTGATTATTACTGAATTATATATATTATTTAATTTATTATTTTAATTAAATATTTACCATTATTTAATTCCACGACCAATAAATTCTTTTAATTACCTTTTAAATAATTAAATAAATTAATTCTAATACCTCTGCCAATGCGGGTCATTACACAAACAGATATATATTTAACAGAAATCAAACAACACAGAATAAAATCCAATGTCAGACACACAATCCATTTACAAGTTCGTTCTGGGTCTGAACGAAACCGGAGGCACTTTCCTCGCATATCCATCGATCTCCAAGTACGTCTGGACGACCACCAACTATTTCCATCCTCTTGGGTGTACAACCCAATCAGGATCGTCAGTAATAATCCAAACGATGTGAAGACTTCCGGTCTTCGACCACCGTCTTCATCTTCGACTTGTCGTCGAATCGGTTATTCAGAATGGGTGTAAACCCGGCCTTTCCGAACAACCCGCGTATATTAAAACAAATGTTAGACAAACACAACATACGCCTCATTCCAATTCAGAATATTCTTTTATTCACAAAATCACATTTTTAGGGAAGGGTTCCCATTAATTTTATCCAAGATAAATTCTTTAAAATTTATCCTTTAATCTTCCTTTGGATGTCGTTTCAAACCAAATTATGGTTTTCTAAACTAGTCGAGATTAGCGAACCACACCGAAGTAATTATTTATTTTATTTCCCAATCCCAACCTATTCATCCCATGAAGCAAAACTGGTAATACTCTATATCTAACACCACGGTGTTATCGGTAAAATTAATTACCATCTCAAGTTCAAATCTAATTAAAGATTTAACTATCGCTTTGGAGCAAAACTGGTGATACTCCACTCTCGCTTATTTGTCAAATTTGATAATTTAGATTATCAATTCGAATTTCAATTTAATTGCAGATTCATTAAAACTCCTTTTACTGGGTTAAAGAACTAGGTGTTATTTAAAACACAGTTCACGACAAACCCAAATCACATTCTATTTATTTTCGGGTTAAAGAACTAGTGTTATTTAAAACACCGTTCACGATAAACCCATTTCAAATCCAATCAAATATATTAGAAATTACGATTCATTTAAAACCCCTTTTTAAATCTAATTCATTTATTTAAAAATAATTGGGTTTTAAATTTAGTTCAAAACTAGTTCATTTCGATAAAAATCCATTTTTATCTTTTCAAATATGGAGTTTTTCTCCCCAATTTTACCCAAATCATTTCTTATGATTTTACACAAATTATTACTATTTTTAATAATTTTATCAAGGCCCGTACAGTCGATTTCCATCAACGGCCATCGAACTGCACTTACAACGACCTTTTTCAAATTTGATTTGGACGTATCTCCAAATCCAACCGTTAGATTTCAAATTTCTAATATTCGTTAGAAAGCTCTTTTCGATACGAACCCAACGGTTCCGCTTTTAGGAGAATCCGACGGTCGGATCTCCCGTATTGTCGGTTTGAAATAAATGGTCGAAATTCACGAACTGCCGCGGCGCGTTCTATTCAGGCCATTATATTATATATATAATATATATTTCGTCGATTTCTATTTAAAACGAATTATATAAATAGTTTTTAATTCGTTTCAAAAACAATTTCAACCTCCATTTCAATTCAAAGCAAAATTGAATTCTTCTTTATAAATTCGTTTTTTAAAATTCGTTTCTATTCAATTCAATTTGAATTCATTTCAATTTGTTTCCAATTCAATTCGAATTCGTTTTCAATTCAATTCGAATTGGTTTTATATTCAATTCAATTCAAATTCGTTATCTATTCAATTCAATTCGAATTCGTTTCGTTTGCTATTCAATTGAAATCAAATTCGTTTTCCATTCAATTCGAATTCATTATATATTCAATTCATTTCGAAATCGTTTTATATTCAATTCATTTCGAAATCGTTTTATATTCAATTCATTTCGAAATTGTTTTATATTCAATTCATTTCGAAATCGTTATTTATTCAATTCAATTCGAATTCGATTTGTTTTCTATTCATTTCGAAATCGTTTTATATTCAATTCATTTCGAAATCGTTTTATATTCAATTCATTTCGAAATCGTTTTATATTCAATTCATTTCGAAATCATTATTTATTTAATTCAATTCGAATTCGATTTGTTTTCTATTCATTTCGAAATCGTTTTATATTCAATTCATTTCGAAATCGCTATTTATTCAATTCAATTCGAATTCGATTTGTTTTCTATTCTATTCAAATTCAAATTGGTTTTCTATTCGATTCAATTCAAATTGATTTTCTATTTGAATCAAATTCATTATATATTCAATTGAAATCAAATTCGTTTTATATTCAATTGAAATCAAATTCGTTTTATATTCAATTCAATTCATTTTCTTTTCAAATCAAATCAAATTCAATTTAAATCAAATTCATTTTCTATTCAAATCAAATTCATTATATATTCAATTCATTTCGAAATCGTTTTCAATTCATTTCATTTCAAAATATTCGATTTCGAAATCACTTTTCAATATTCATTTTAAAATGAATAAAATCGATATAAATATCGTTCACGTCAAAATGGCGTCAATCTAATCAACACGGCTTCATATACTTCTATTTTCAAATATTCTATTTCAAATGTTTCCTTTTTAAACATTTCTATTTCAAATATTTCGTTTTCAAATATTTCTACTTCAAATATTTCTACTTCAAATATTTCGTTTTCAAATATTTCGACTTCAAATATTTCGTTCAACACATGACTAATCTCAACGGATGAGTACGGTCAACACATGTACCTTTATTTTATATTGATAAAGATGTAAATTTTATTATTAAAATATTTCGTTTTCAAATATTTCGACTTCAAATATTTCGTTCAACACATGACTAATCTCAACGGATGAGTACAGTCAACACATGAACCTTTATATTATATTGATAAAGATGTAAATTTTATTATTAAAATATTTCGTTCAACACATGACTAATCTCAACGGATGAGTACAGTCAACACATGAACCTTTATATCATAATATTCTTTATTTTCTAAATTGGAATGAGGCCCAATCAATTACCATATAATGTTAATTATATGGATTTTCATACATCACACGTATATGATAGCATTGAAAAATAATCAACCATCAACCAAAGTGCACTACACCGTATAAGTATCAAATATAGATATCTAACGCTTATAACAGCCTGTCAATCAATCGATCGACATATTTAATCAATCAGGATGAGTGAACTTCAAATTTCATCCCAACACCCGTGTGGGGTTTCAAACAATCAAACACAGATTTTATATGTGCAGTTGGGCGATGTGTAAAATTTATCGTCCCAATCAATGTCCTTCAAATAGGTGTACATAAACAAACCGTCCGGTTTGTAAATGAATATTTTATTTTATTCACTTCACGTTAAAAATTATATTTTTAACGACAAAACATTTTATTTTAACTTATGAATTTCTATTCAGTTCATTCTTTAAATAAAATGATATTTTTATTTTTCTAACTCATTTTAAAAAAAATCGGCGGCATAATGGCACGATACTAGAAACGGGACGAGGCCTAGCCTTATCCCCGGTCTAGTGAAGGCCCACGCCATTCACACATCAATCAAATCCATTCATTTCACCAAACATCCAAATTCAAATCAAATCATCTAACTAATTTTTGCAATCAAACAAACAAGTCCATGGTCTGTGGACGATTGTGTCGGGTGCTACTAAGCACTGTCTGCATCCTAGTATATAAATATAACTAGAAAAGAAATTGAAAGGTGAGAAATTCTCACAAAAAGCTATCCAAACATCTTGACTCTTCTTTGATAGAAATCTTCATCGTTATCGCATCTTCGTCACCTTCGTTGCCCGTATCCACTACATATATAAAAATCACACATTTTTATATTTGATGTCTTTAAAATAAAAATCACATTTTTATTTGTTCACTTTCAATTTGAAAATCATATTTTTATAATCGCTTCATACATTCAAAAATCGAATTTTCACTTCGCTATTCAATATATAAAAATCGAATTTTTACTTTGCTACTAAATAGATAAAAATTCTATTTTTATAACGATGTTATATAGATAAAAATTCTATTTTTATCCCGCTATTCTTCATATAAAGATTTCGCCTTTTCAATTATAAAGATTTCGCCTTTACAAATATAAAGATTTCGCCTTTTCAAATATAAAGATTTCGCCTTTTCAAATATAAAGATTTCGCCTTTTCAAATATAAAGATTTCGCCTTTTCAAATATAAAGATTTCGCCTTTTCAAATATATCATTATAAAAATCACATTTTTATTTTTCTACACATATAAAAATTATATTTTTACAACGCTCTTTATAAAATCAAAAATCATATTCCCTTTTCGCTCTTCAGATAGTAAAGATCATATTTTTATTTGTTACCTCTATAGATAAAAAATCACATTTTTATTTTAAAAGCAAAGCAAATTTGATTGAGAAAAACAATGCTTATTTTATATTTTTTTAAAAACCAATGTATTTTATTTTATAAACAAACATTGCTATCCTATAAATATATAGTAAAACTGAATTTTTTCCTAACTAAAAATCTAAACTTTGAATTTATAAAAATCTACATTTATATTTTCCTAACTAAATAAGAAGAAAATAAAATAAAATAAATAAAAAAAAACAAATAAAGAAAACTTACAGTCAATTTGCCGAAAGGGGGGGAAGGGTTTTCGCTGCGTCGGTCATCGGGGGGGGGGGGGGGGGGAAGCTGTCGCGGTGGTCTGGTGGCTCGGGGATGGCCGACGGCTGTTGAAGGGGGGGGGGCGATGCCATTGCGCTGGCGCCAGGGAGGAAGTCGGCTCCGTCTTCGGTGGGTTTCGGGGTACTCCATCTCGCGGCTGTGGGGGTTTCGAACGAGGGGGGGGGCACGGAGGATCGGAGGAGGTGGGCGATGGAGGAGGGGGCGGTGGAGCGACGCCGGTGGTGAAGGCGGCTAGGGTATTGGGCTCGATGTTATTATTTTTTTATCTGCATCGAAATGAAAACGAGAAAAAAAGGGGGGGGGGGCAGAAGTTATAGAAGGAGAAGGTTTTCTTATTATTATTAATTATTTTATTTACTAAAAGTTGACTTTTACATACGACCTCTAAACGAGGCCCACCGCCTATCGTCCATAGCGTTTTACCCCCATTCCGAACACAATGGGATATGTATCGTAGGTTGATTCGATTGTTTGAATCAATTTCCGTTAAAATCTACATATAACTTTATATATTGAATTTGAACGCGCATTTCAATTTACTGGGGTCGCATACTAACTTGAAAAATTACAGAAAAATATTTTCCAGCTTCGTATTGACGATACAGTCCTAACAAAACAAGTTTCGTCAAATTTTGAGATCGTTTGAAGAATGGCCATTTTCCAGTCGATTAAAATCAACTGAAACTGGTCAAACGCGTTTTCCTTAGCCACGCTCACATATTGAATCGAAAAATTATGAAATTGGGAATCTAGCAATAACTTGACATTGTGGATCCAACAAAAGTGGTTTCGTCGAAATCCGAGGTCATTTGCAAAATGTCCATTTTTAAGGGCCTGAATTCCATAGCGACTATTCAGAATTTTCAACTGGACATATCTTTTGATTCCCGCTATGAAATTTTGATTTTTCGGATTCGTTGGAAGATATTATCAAATAGATCCTAATGTTTTTGGTTTCGCTAAAATCCGGATTGTTTTGCACCCGGTACATTCAATTGAAGTTTGAAATCGAATTATCGAACTACCGCGCCATTTTCAATTCTATTTATAATTATGTATAAATATTTTTATTCGAACGACGACGTATATAAAATATACGTCGAATCATATTCAAAATAAATTTCTCGTCGATATTATTTAAAATAATTCATTTTAAATGTTCAAAATTCATTAAAATTGCCAAAAATAAAAATTTTAAACTGGCCCAGATTTTTCGGGTTATTACAATCTCCCCCACTTAAAACTTTTCGTCCCCGAAATGGAACAAAGTCGAAAGTGGTTTGATTAATCAACTCTACGTTCGATCTGGCTTTCATTCTCCAACTTTTCAGTTTCTGAGAATTTTCAAAATTTCAAAAATTTGGCTAACACCCTAAATTTTCGAAAATTTTCACCATAACCTCCCCTGCACCGGGAGCCACGGGAAAATCCCGAAATTGCCATATAGGCCTTCAGATCTCAAAAAGAAAAAGAAAAAGCCAAGTGACTAGCCAATAGGCTCATAAAATCATCATCACCCAAACAAAACAGTAAATTATGTAGTAAACATGTACCTATTTGTCAGACAAACAAATTTTATTCTTCGGCTCTAGCCTCCTTGCTATGACCTGTTTAATGTAAGTATATGTATATGCAAACAAATGCGACTAATTTTCAATACAATTCAATATTTGATTCAATTAGGCATAATGGTTCAAAATTTTCAAACAAATAAACAAACAACACAAATGTAACACCCCGGATTTTTCCGTTAACAGTAAATTAACAAATTAAAGTATAATTAAATTGTAACAGAAAAATTAAGGGAAACGGACATCACCATTGCGTTCGTCTCGGAATTCTGCTTGAGATAGAGTCCGAGTTTGCGCAAAACGGATAACGTATGAAGAAGATATCTTTAATTTAAATATTACAGCAAAACATGAAAAAAGAGAAGTAAGGAGAGGACAATAATTATTATTATTCTAAGACTTATTAACAAAAGCCTCTGTAGCTCAGTTGGTTAAGGCATTGGATTTGTAGCATGGAGGTCGGGGGTTCGAACCCCGGCGGCGACATAATTTTTATCTCTGTTTTAGAGAGGGCCAACTGAGCATGCAAATACATGTACGTATACAAATTCAAATTTTGAAAGGATAAGAACGTACATATAAGGAAATAAAGAAAATATATGTATATATATGAGAATATATATATATATATATATATGCAAAAATATATGTATACAATAGATAAAATTCAAATAGACTAAAACAGCTCAATTTAAAGTTTAATTTTTGAAAATCGAACCCAGTCCCTCCTGGCTGGCCTGGTCTGTGTTTGGTCGAATTTCTGTGGGTTGCTTTGTCATTAGGGCTAGGTGGCAAGTTTTAATTGGTCTCTCTATCTAATGAATGGCTACGATCTAACCTAGCAACATCAATGGTTCTAATCAATTCCTAACCTCTATATAAACAACCCTAGACTAAACCCTAATCTATTCATTCAAATTAAGAGCATAGCCGCCATGTTGCTGAGGAACGACTAAGAGTAGCCGCCATCTAGAGAGAGAGGATTAGGGAGAAAGTTCTAAAGCCTAAAGCAATTCAAGCAACCTAAAGCTAATCAATTCAACAAAGGAATCATATCTCTTAATTAGAGAATTTGCCGCAACCATTGTAAGTAGAGTATTACTTTGGTATGAACAAATGATTGTGTAGATATGTATGCTTGAATTGTGGCAATGAAATTCGTATTTGTGCGATTTATATACTTTTGGATATTCTGAATTATGTCATTCAATTATAAAGAACTACATGCGGTAGTTCTATGCAAATATACGTTTGGAATATTGCGCAAATTATGTAGTCTATGTTGAAGCTACATGTATGTAGTTGATTGAAATTCATGCAAGTTTGGGGCTTTGTTATTATGCCATCATGATGTCTATTTTGTGCATAAATCATTTTGCAAGTAATTGAGACAAGTTTGGTTGTTATAGTTCATATGAAACTATGTTGGAATTTTGACACCATAATCCATGTATTAAGTCATGCTTTTACAAAACTTATGAATATGGCTAGGCTATGAATGATATTGGGCATAATTGAAATTCATGATTAAGTCTATCTTGTTTAAACGAATTATATGATGACATATGTGAGACATGGCTAAGTTAGACACAAAAATCCCTTTTTTTGCAAGTTAAAAGCAAACACCATGATTAGGAATATTTATGCATAAGTATACCATCGTTATGTGATTAAATTTAATTAAGTTGAACTATGCTTTTGTGTTAGTAACAAAGTATCCTCTTTGTAAACATGTAGAAACCTTATGAACATGACTTGTTTATATTTATGCCATGAACAAATTTAACTATACCTATGCCATGTTTATGCTAGAAGTATTTATGCCATGCTTATGTTTGACATTATGCCATGTTTATGCTAGAAGTATTTATGCCATGCTTATGTTTGACATTATGCCATGTTTATGCTAGAAGTATTTATGCCATGCTTATGTTTGACATTATGCCATGTTTATGCTAGAAGTATTTATGCCATGCTTATGTTTGACATTATGCCATGTTTATGCTAGAAGTATTTATGCCATGCTTATGTTTGACATTATGCCATGTTTATGCTAGAAGTATTTATGCCATGCTTATGTTTGACATTACGCCATGTTTATGCTAGAAGTATTTATGCCATGTTTGACATTATGCCATGTTTATGCTAAAAGTATTTATGCCATGCTTATGTTTGACATTATGCCTAAGTAAAAATATAGGTTCATGGGTCAATAATGATATCTCAATTACAAGTTCACATGCTTTGATTCATGTCACATATGTTACCACTATGCAAGTACACCAGTTTCTATTATGTATTTCCAACGTCATATGCAAGTTCATGCGCTCACCTTCCCCTCTTTGTGTATGTAATCACGCTTTAAGCCTCCCCTTTTCGCATGGCTAAATTGGGCTTTAAAAGGCTAAGCCCAATATATATGAACGGACGTGTAAAACGGGGGAAAATAACGTTGGGTTAAAATGAATTAATGAATGAAAATATAAAATAGAAGGGCCCAAATTCAAGTATGGGTTGGGCCCGTGATTGGTGTAATCTTTACACCATTAACTTAATAATGGGCCGCAAATATTTACATATAAATAAAGAAGAATGACAAAATATGTAAATGTAGAACATACGATGTGTTTAACCCGAGGTTGGATTGAGTTGTGATGTAAACCTGCCCGGAACCGCCCGGCTGTCCAGTAGTCACAACAATACCTATCCAATGTGGGAGGTTAAACATGGAGCCCAGCAAGGACCCGAGGTTAGACTGAGTTGTGGCGTAAGACTGCCCGGAACCAACCGGCAACAGGCAGCCACAACAATACCTGTCTAATGTGAGAGGTCAGGGCCTTAATAAGACAATTAAGGCTGAATCAGGATTGTTAGGATTAAGTGGACTAAGACTTAATCAAAATGGAACATGCTAAACTAAACGGACTGGTGGGGTTAGGTTAGAAAACACTTAACCAACTTAGCATGTTGGCTAGAGATAGAAAACCTAGTAACGGGGGACCCTTTTCAGCAGTAACCCTACACGGTGTATCATGATACCCTGAAACTAGGCAGGGTGGGGCACGATTACTGGGCTGATTGTAAGAGGTCAAAAATCGACGGCGGTGGTGTAGCAGTGTAGGTTCTAACGGAGTGCGGGCGTGCACACACTCCGGCGCAGAAAAATAAGGCACTGGACACCAGTAGCATACCTGTGCACTCTAAGGTTGTGTCGGGTTGCCACTATGGGACTTGATACACCCCATGGTGGGACCAGCATAGGTAACTACGACATCGGGGGCCGTAAGACACATGTAACTATGCGAGTAGGAGCCGATCATCATAGAATGGATCACATCACCCTGATTATGGGGTGCCAGTGGGAAACTAGTTTATATGGGTTCAGAGATTAACATGGGGTACGATAGTATATTCGACCCTAGACAACTTAACCAAGTTTATAGTGCATGCCCATTTCTTGTTTATACTTATCATACCCAGTTCTTTATTCATAGACAAAATAGTACTAGACTTACTCAGGCTTTATGTCTGACTCTATTTTTCTTTCGTCTTCTTTATTCCGTTTCCCCCCCTCCCAGGTCCTCAGGGAGGGAACACAGCAGCTTGACCTACCTCAACATCCAGCTTGAAGAAGAGAAATGTATTGCTTGGACTTTCCTGTTTTGAACTATGGCTTTGGACAATCCACTATGGGGCTTTTGCAGTTTATCTACGTTTTATTTATGCTTCTTTAAATAATGTACTCAAGACAGATTATGAAAGTGTTATGTTATGTTTTTGGAAAGGATGTTGTTGTAACACGTATTTGACTTTATGAAATAAAAGTTTGTTGTTCTTCCGCTGTTTACAAATATGTGTTCTTATATCTGTCTTGTATATCTGTGACTTGTACTTATAAACCTCCACCAAAATTAGGGCATTCCCTTTGAGAGTGACCCTAACGGAGGTGGGGTGTTTCAGTTGGTATCAGAGCATAGGTTTACCAGATAAGATAAAAAGTTTTGGAAATTTATTTTCAAAAAGGAAATTTAAAGAAGCATTTTTAAAAGATAAAAATATTATTTTATTTTAAAAAAGGCAAAGTCCACTCCCCAAAGCCATAGGTACAATCTCTTATCCTTCGTTTTGAATCTATCCCTTTTGTTTCAGCATGTCCGAAGATCTTAACTTGCCGGAAGGAGTACCAATACCTGGTTGGTTTAGACGATTCTTAGAAGCTAGGGCCACTCAACCAGGTCCTACCGTTCCTCCTCCCCCAGCTGCAGGGAATCATCCAGCTGCAGCAGCACCTCTTCCTCCACCTCCTCCACGAGGAAACGCGTTTGCTAAGATATGTAAGGATTTTAAAGCTATGGGAGGAAGGGATTTCCATGGAACTGAGTCCTTCGTAGCAGCTAGAAATTAGCTGAAGGAAACTGAGGATCTATTCATCATCTTTGAGGTAGAGGACAGACAAAAAGTACAATTGGCGGTGTGGCTATTGAAGGGCGAGGCTTCCTACTGGTGGGAAGTCACTAATGCTGAAAGACCAGTAGAAACATGGGAGGACTTTAGGGCAAGGTTTGAGACCAAATTTCTCTCAGATGCGGAAAGAAGTTTGCAGTTGGAGAAATTCTTATTTCTTAAGCAAGGAGACAAGACTGTTAGAGAGTATGTGAATCAGTTTGATGAGCTGGCTAGGTTTGGACTTGACCTAGTCAATACCCCGCACAAGAAGGCTCTCCGTTTCGTTAAGGGGTTGAATGAGCCATTACACAGTTTGGCCATGACCCATATACCCATGGGAGCCACGTATGAAAGATTGGTGCAAATGGCATTGCTGAATGAAGAGGATAAGGGCAAGAAGGAGGCAAAGGCAGAAAGCCCTCAAGGGAAGAAAGAGGGTTTGCAGCCTAAGAAGACAGACTTTAAGAAAGGCGGGGAAGGCAACAAAGAGAAGAGGACGTGTAATTTCTGTGGCAAAGTGGGGCACTTAGTAAAGGACTGCCGGAAAAAGAAGGCCAAGGAGAATGGTGGGTGCTTTTCATGCGGTCAGACAGGCCACAGGGCTAAGGACTGCCCAAGGAAACGAGGACAGGGGCAGGGCGCTGGATCCACCCCAGGGGCACAGGTTCATGTGCTAGAAGCGCCACCATTGCAACAGCGAGGTACAAACACTTCTGTAGAAAGTGTAGTTTATCTTTATGATCACCCCGTTCGCACTTTATTTGATTCTGGCGCATCACACTCCTTTATCTCGTCTGCTTTAGTAGAATCTCTGCACCTAAAAACTAGTATGGTAGAGGACCCCTTAATTGTTTCAAACCCAATTGGGGGCCCAGCTCATTTGTCTATGATCTGTTTGGATTTGAAAATTTCTATTCTAAGTGTAGAATTTGAATGTAGTGCCTTTGTTTTGGGCTTTGCGGGGTATGGTTTGATTTTGGGTATGGATTGGCTATCCAGTAATGGGGCCATCCTTGATTGTGAGAAAAGGGTTGTTAGGCTCCTAACCCAGCTCAGTAATACTTTGGAAATTTCTTGTAATCCCTCGTATGCGGTTATGCTTAGTTATCTTGAGTCGCTAGATGCCTCTGTTGAAAATTTGCAATCAGTTAGAGTGGTCCGGGAATATCCGGATGTCTTCGAAGAGGTGAAGGGCTTGCCTCCGAAGCGGGAAATAGACTTCCGCATATATCTTGTAGATAATGCAAAGCCCGTTGCATTGCCCGTTAGACACATGGCTCCACGAGAAAGAAAAGAGCTCAGTAAACAGATTAAAGAGCTTCTAGAGAAGGGGTTCATTAGGTGGAGCATTTCAGAATAGGGCACTCCAGGAGTGTTCGCCACTAAGGCTGAAGGTTCATTTCACTTATGCATGAGTTGTAAAGAATCACCTTAGTAAGTACATTTGGCAACATAGTTGGACTTAGGAAGGGACTCCCTTGTGACCTAAAAGGAGTCCATCATGCTTAGTTTCCTAGAATCATATGTGGTGGTTGGGTTGATTAATTCTTTGGGTGTCAGTCTGATGTTGATTTCGGTCTTCGGGGCTGATGCTTAGAGAGTTCTTCTCCTAATCAATATATATGTGGCATAGATTTCCAGTTTTGACATTGCCTAATGGGCACAAAATTTTTACTTGCTTCTATCATTCGACTATACCTTTAGGTAGGACCATTTCCTATCATTGAGAAAATTTGGAAAATGACCTATAGATTAGAGCTACCCGAGAAATTGGCCGGAGTCCACAACGTTTTTCACGTTTCACATCTCCGAAAATGTCTACATGAGTCTGCTGAAGTGGTAGAGCCAAATATCCTCGAAGAGGCCGAAGTGGAACGCGAAGCAACCATAAGAAAAGTTCCAACCCGCATACTAGGAACGGAAGTGAAGAAGCTACGCAACCGCGAAGTCAAACTCGTCAAAGTTCAGTGGAGCGACGTCGAGGGAGACGCGACTTGGGAAACTGAAGCTAGAATACGCACTGCTTACCCTTTTCTTTTCGAGGGTACGTCCTTGATCTTTCTTTTTCCTTAAGTTGCGCTTTTATCTATCTTTTTAGGAATATCTCCTCGACCTTATCTTTTAGATAGAAACCTTTTGGATGAAAACATGTAATTGAAACATGTTATGTATGATGGTTGCAAGTGGTTGCAAGTGATTGCTAGTAGTTGCTCGTGGCTGCATATACACACACAATCTAGGTTTTAGATCGGCTCAGTCACTTCATATTGCATATGCATATATGTTTGCACTCGTATATGGTTGAATTGTAATGTGTTGTCATATGGATGTTGCATTTGTATGAAAGATTGTGCACCCATGTAGAATCATGAATAGGAAAAATCTGCATACATAATGGATACATGGCACTTACATGATTCGCATTAAGGAGGTCAACTGAATCAGTAGACCGCCTGATTTTGCATTAGATAAGTTCATGAACACACACACTTCGCATATGATCATGAAGCATTAGAAGTCTTTTAAGGACAATGGATGCTCGTGTTTGATGGATGAGTAGATGGATGATTGAATGTTAGGATTTACATTCTTCCTAAACTTGAAGATTTCGGGGACGAAATCCTTTTAAGTGGGGGAGAATGTAACACCCCGGATTTTTCCGTTAACAGTAAATTAACAAATTAAAGTATAATTAAATTGTAACAGAAAAATTAAGGGAAACGGACATCACCATTGCGTTCGTCTCGGAATTCTGCTTGAGATAGAGTCCGAGTTTGCGCAAAACGGATAACGTATGAAGAAGATATCTTTAATTTAAATATTACAGCAAAACATGAAGAAAGAGAAGTAAGGAGAGGACAATAATTATTATTATTCTAAGACTTATTAACAAAAGCCTCTGTAGCTCAGTTGGTTAAGGCATTGGATTTGTAGCATGGAGGTCGGGGGTTCGAACCCCGGCGGCGACATAATTTTTATCTCTGTTTTAGAGAGGGCCAACTGAGCATGCAAATACATGTACGTATACAAATTCAAATTTTGAAAGGATAAGAACGTACATATAAGGAAATAAAGAAAATATATGTATATATATGAGAATATATATATATATGCAAAAATATATGTATACAATAGATAAAATTCAAATAGACTAAAACAGCTCAATTTAAAGTTTAATTTTTGAAAATCGAACCCAGTCCCTCCTGGCTGGCCTGGTCTGTGTTTGGTCGAATTTCTGTGGGTTGCTTTGTCATTAGGGCTAGGTGGCAAGTTTTAATTGGTCTCTCTATCTAATGAATGGCTACGATCTAACCTAGCAACATCAATGGTTCTAATCAATTCCTAACCTCTATATAAACAACCCTAGACTAAACCCTAATCTATTCATTCAAATTAAGAGCATAGCCGCCATGTTGCTGAGGAACGACTAAGAGTAGCCGCCATCTAGAGAGAGAGGATTAGGGAGAAAGTTCTAAAGCCTAAAGCAATTCAAGCAACCTAAAGCTAATCAATTCAACAAAGGAATCATATCTCTTAATTAGAGAATTTGCCGCAACCATTGTAAGTAGAGTATTACTTTGGTATGAACAAATGATTGTGTAGATATGTATGCTTGAATTGTGGCAATGAAATTCGTATTTGTGCGATTTATATACTTTTGGATATTCTGAATTATGTCATTCAATTATAAAGAACTACATGCGGTAGTTCTATGCAAATATACGTTTGGAATATTGCGCAAATTATGTAGTCTATGTTGAAGCTACATGTATGTAGTTGATTGAAATTCATGCAAGTTTGAGGCTTTGTTATTATGCCATCATGATGTCTATTTTGTGCATAAATCATTTTGCAAGTAATTGAGACAAGTTTGGTTGTTATAGTTCATATGAAACTATGTTGGAATTTTGACACCATAATCCATGTATTAAGTCATGCTTTTGCAAAACTTATGAATATGGCTAGGCTATGAATGATATTGGGCATAATTGAAATTCATGATTAAGTCTATCTTGTTTAAAAGAATTATATGATGACATATGTGAGACATGGCTAAGTTAGACACAAAAATCCCTTTTTTTGCAAGTTAAAAGCAAACACCATGATTAGGAATATTTATGCATAAGTATACCATCGTTATGTGATTAAATTTAATTAAGTTGAACTATGCTTTTGTGTTAGTAACAAAGTATCCTCTTTGTAAACATGTAGAAACCTTATGAACATGACTTGTTTATATTTATGCCATGAACAAATTTAACTATACCTATGCCATGTTTATGCTAGAAGTATTTATGCCATGCTTATGTTTGACATTATGCCATGTTTATGCTAGAAGTATTTATGCCATGCTTATGTTTGACATTATGCCATGTTTATGCTAGAAGTATTTATGCCATGCTTATGTTTGACATTATGCCATGTTTATGCTAGAAGTATTTATGCCATGCTTATGTTTGACATTATGCCATGTTTATGCTAGAAGTATTTATGCCATGCTTATGTTTGACATTACGCCATGTTTATGCTAGAAGTATTTATGCCATGTTTGACATTATGCCATGTTTATGCTAAAAGTATTTATGCCATGCTTATGTTTGACATTATGCCTAAGTAAAAATATAGGTTCATGGGTCAATAATGATATCTCAATTACAAGTTCACATGCTTTGATTCATGTCACATATGTTACCACTATGCAAGTACACCAGTTTCTATTATGTATTTCCAACGTCATATGCAAGTTCATGCGCTCACCTTCCCCTCTTTGTGTATGTAATCACGCTTTAAGCCTCCCCTTTTCGCATGGCTAAATTGGGCTTTAAAAGGCTAAGCCCAATATATATGAACGGACGTGTAAAACGGGGGAAAATAACGTTGGGTTAAAATGAATTAATGAATGAAAATATAAAATAGAAGGGCCCAAATTCAAGTATGGGTTGGGCCCGTGATTGGTGTAATCTTTACACCATTAACTTAATAATGGGCCGCAAATATTTACATATAAATAAAGAAGAATGACAAAATATGTAAATGTAGAACATACGATGTGTTTAACCCGAGGTTGGATTGAGTTGTGATGTAAACCTGCCCGGAACCGCCCGGCTGTCCAGTAGTCACAACAATACCTATCCAATGTGGGAGGTTAAACATGGAGCCCAGCAAGGACCCGAGGTTAGACTGAGTTGTGGCGTAAGACTGCCCGGAACCAACCGGCAACAGGCAGCCACAACAATACCTGTCTAATGTGAGAGGTCAGGGCCTTAATAAGACAATTAAGGCTGAATCAGGATTGTTAGGATTAAGTGGACTAAGACTTAATCAAAATGGAACATGCTAAACTAAACGGACTGGTGGGGTTAGGTTAGAAAACACTTAACCAACTTAGCATGTTGGCTAGAGATAGAAAACCTAGTAACGGGGGACCCTTTTCAGCAGTAACCCTACACGGTGTATCATGATACCCTGAAACTAGGCAGGGTGGGGCACGATTACTGGGCTGATTGTAAGAGGTCAAAAATCGACGGCGGTGGTGTAGCAGTGTAGGTTCTAACGGAGTGCGGGCGTGCACACACTCCGGCGCAGAAAAATAAGGCACTGGACACCAGTAGCATACCTGTGCACTCTAAGGTTGTGTCGGGTTGCCACTATGGGACTTGATACACCCCATGGTGGGACCAGCATAGGTAACTACGACATCGGGGGCCGTAAGACACATGTAACTATGCGAGTAGGAGCCGATCATCATAGAATGGATCACATCACCCTGATTATGGGGTGCCAGTGGGAAACTAGTTTATATGGGTTCAGAGATTAACATGGGGTACGATAGTATATTCGACCCTAGACAACTTAACCAAGTTTATAGTGCATGCCCATTTCTTGTTTATACTTATCATACCCAGTTCTTTATTCATAGACAAAATAGTACTAGACTTACTCAGGCTTTATGTCTGACTCTATTTTTCTTTCGTCTTCTTTCTTCCGTTCCCCCCCCCAGGTCCTCAGGGAGGGAACACAGCAGCTTGACCTACCTCAACATCCAGCTTGAAGAAGAGAAATGTATTGCTTGGACTTTCCTGTTTTGAACTATGGCTTTGGACAATCCACTATGGGGCTTTTGCAGTTTATCTACGTTTTATTTATGCTTCTTTAAATAATGTACTCAAGACAGATTATGAAAGTGTTATGTTATGTTTTTGGAAAGGATGTTGTTGTAACACGTATTTGACTTTATGAAATAAAAGTTTGTTGTTCTTCCGCTGTTTACAAATATGTGTTCTTATATCTGTCTTGTATATCTGTGACTTGTACTTATAAACCTCCACCAAAATTAGGGCATTCCCTTTGAGAGTGACCCTAACGGAGGTGGGGTGTTTCAACAAACATCAATCAATTAGTGAATTAACGTTTCAAATTCATAATATTTGATACATATACAAAAAATCTTGTTTTTGATGCCAATTCACAACAATGTGTTCTAGCTATATAAGTTTTGGTTCTCACACCAGTCTAATGGAAATATATAGAAAATAACACCTTCAAAACACGAACATAAATTTTGGTGATGGAGCTCCACCATCAAAATCATCTCCGAGCGACTAGAGCGTGATTCTATATCTATCCAGTATATTAAAACTTCGAATATACGTTCATGACGCGTATATGCAAAATCTTTATATATTGGATTGTCCAAATTCAAAATAAATAAATAATCAAAAACGTTTTTAAAATGGTTTAAATTTTCAAAACAAAATTGTTTTCATTTGAAAAATATACTCTTCACACTCGTTCTAGGATACTACTGATCCTATCTCTAACGAGTCATTCTAATTGGATATTACTAATCCAATATCTGATGAATTCTTTCATATGGTTCTAATGTGTCTTGTTCTCGAGCTCTGTAAACCAAAGCTCTGATACCAAATGTGACGGCCGGAAATTTCGCTCGATCCGAATCAGTCGTTAAACCGATCTAGACCCTTCGAAACCCCTGATCATTGAGAATAGGACAAATCAGAACGCAGACGGAAGAACATTTCATTGTATATTACAACAATTCCATCAGATACAAGAATATACAGAGTATAAATGAATAAATTACATAGCAGCGGAAAATAATACAAAGCACAACTGAAGGTGATATACGGATACAGAGCTTTCCGGATATCATTCCAGCTGGAAACCAGGATCCTGTGAATATAAATCTGCAAAACCAAAACTACTAGCTGCCCGTGCGGAAAATGAGGGCACCCAGAGTTTAGGTTAAAACAATAAACTCCAGGTCAGTCATGTGACTGGTGTGAGAACTAAAACAGTTATTTAAAGCTTTACTTTAAAAGAGAGTAATTCAAGGGACCACGCCGTATAACACGGAACGGGTTTCCTCCCAAGAATACCAGTGCATAGAATAAAAAACGCAATGCTTTTTCGAAAAATGAAGCTTTTATAAGACCCAGGTCCCATCACACAATGCAACGCAAGCCGGAGGATAGGGTTTTACCTTATAACAGCCAAACATGCTTGGTACGTTTAAAACAAATCATTTGATACTATTATAAGTGTATAGTGTCAAAACATTTCAATCATAAATATAAATCATAGACGACATGAGTGCCCCATCCCACTATGTCGCCATACTAGGCTCTACAAATAAAGCCGAAATACACGTAATGGAAATTGGATTCCATCATGAGTCGAGGCAAGGGGCAAGCTCCTCTCCGCGTTCGAGACACTCTAGCAAATGTCCCAGGGCTACGCACTCTAGGCAACCCCTGGATGCTTCAGGGCCGGTCCTCACTTACGTTAGAGGATTAGTTATGTCTGAACACACGTTTCCCGGTCCTTACAGACCTATAATCGAGGCGCTTCGCATTCCAACAACCACATAGGTGAAAAGTATATAAATGTCAGGGCTGGTAAGTCACTGACACCACCAAAGCTAGAAAGAAACGTCGTGCTCTCCCTGCAGTCCGTATCCCGTTTTTGACTCATACCGAGGTGTGAGGCTCGCGAATTCACGTTATACACAAAACTGCCACGTAGGCCGTGCTTTGATCATCAACCACAAGACTTTGCTTTTCAACAGAAGCCTTGATCTATGCAACTCAGCATGCCACACAGGCAATTCATGCCATGCGATTGATATCTATCGATATATAACCTCTAAGCTCGTACGTCTCAGAGAAGGGCGTTAAGCAAGAGAATAAATTCTCCGCCGCCAAACAGATATATATTTAACAGAAATCAATCAACACAGAATAAAATCCAATGTCATACACACAATCCATTTACAAGTTCATTCTGGGTCTGAACGAAACCGGAGGCACTTTCCTCGCATATCCATCGATCTCCAAGTACGTCTGGACGACCACGGACTATTTCCATCCTCTTGGGTGTACAGCCCAACCAGGATCGTCAGTAATAATCCAAACGATGTGAAGACTTCCGGTCTTCGACCACCGTCTTCATCTTCGACTTGTCGTCGAATCGGTTATTCAGAATGGGTGTAAACCCGGTCTTTCCGAACAACCCGCGTATATTAAAACAAATGTTAGACAAACACAACATACGCCTCATTCCAATTCAGAATATTCTTTTATTCACAAAATCACATTTTTAGGGAAGGGTTCCCATTAATTTTATCCAAGATAAATTCTTTAAAATTTATCCTTTAATCTTCCTTTGGATGTCGTTTCAAACCAAATTATGGTTTTCTGAACTAGTAGAGATTAGCGAACCACACCGAAGTAATTATTTATTTTATTTTCCAATCCCAACCTATTCATCCCATGAAGCAAAACTGGTAATACTCCATATCTAACACCACGGTGTTATCGGCAAAATTAATTACCATCTCACGTTCAAATCTAATTAAAGATTTAACTATCGCTTTGGAGCAAAACTGGTGATACTCCATTCTCGCTTATTTGTCAAATTTGATAATTTAGATTATCAATTCGAATTTCAATTAAATTGCAGATTCATTAAAACTCCTTTTACTAGGTTAAAGAACTAGGTGTTATTTAAAACATAGTTCACGACAAACCCAAATCACATTCTGTTTATTTTCGGGTTAAAGAACTAGTGTTATTTAAAACACCGTTCACGATAAACCCATTTCAAATCCAATCAAATATATTAGAAATTCTGATTCATTCAAAACCCCTTTTTAAATCTAATTCATTTATTTAAAAATAATTGGGTTTTAAATTTAGTTCAAAGCTAGTTCATTTCGATAAAAATCCATTTTTATCTTTTCAAATATGGAGTTTTTCACCCCAATTTTTCCCAAATCATTTCTTATGATTTTACACAAATTATTACTATTTTTAATAATTTTATCAAGGTCCGTACAGTCGATTTCCATCAACGGCCATCGAACTGCACTTACAACGACCTTTTTCAAATTTGATTTGGACGTATCTCCAAATCCAACCGTTAGATTTCAAATTTCTAATATTCGTTAGAAAGCTCTTTTCGATACGAACCCAACGGTTCCGGTTTCAGGAGAATCCGACGGTCGGATCTCCCGTAATGTCTGTTTGAAATAAATGGTCGAAATTCACGAACTGCCGAGGAGCGGCGCGTTCTATTCGGGCCATTATATAATATATATAATATATATAATATATATTTCGTCGATTTCTATTTAAAACTAATTATATAAATAGTTTTGAATTCGTTTCAAAAACAATTTCAACCTCCATTTCAATTCAAAGCAAAATTGAATTCTTCTTTATAAATTCGTTTTTTAAAATTCGTTTCTATTCAATTCAATTTGAATTCATTTCAATTTGTTTCCAATTCAATTCGAATTCGTTTTCAATTCAATTCGAATTGGTTTTATATTCAATTCAATTCAAATTCGTTATCTATTCAATTCAATTCGAATTCGTTTCGTTTGCTATTCAATTGAAATCAAATTCGTTTTCCATTCAATTCAAATTCATTATATATTCAATTCATTTCGAAATCGTTTTATATTCAATTCATTTCGAAATCGTTTTATATTCAATTCATTTCGAAATCGTTATTTATTCAATTCAATTCGAATTCGATTTGTTTTCTATTCATTTCGAAATCGTTTTATATTCAATTCATTTCGAAATCGTTTTATATTCAATTCATTTCGAAATCGTTTTATATTCAATTCATTTCGAAATCGTTATTTATTCAATTCAATTCGAATTCGATTTTTTTTCTATTCATTTCGAAATCGTTTTATATTCAATTCATTTCGAAATCGTTATTTATTCAATTCAATTCGAATTCGATTTGTTTTCTATTCTGTTCAAATTCAAATTGGTTTTCTATTCGATTCAATTCAAATTGGTTTTCTATTTGAATCAAATTCATTATATTCAATTGAAATCAAATTCGTTTTATATTCAATTCAATTCATTTTCTTTTCAAATCAAATCAAATTCATTTTCTATTCAAACCAAACTCATTATATATTCAATTCATTTCGAAATCGTTTTCAATTCATTTCATTTCAAAATATTCGATTTCGAAATCACTTTTCAATATTCATTTTAAAATGAATAAAATCGATATAAATATCGTTCACGTCAAAATGGCATCAATCTAATCAACACGGCTTCATATACTTCTATTTTCAAATATTCTATTTCAAATGTTTCCTTTTTAAACATTTCTATTTCAAATATTTCGTTTTCAAATATTTCTACTTCAAATATTTCTACTTCAAATATTTCGTTTTCAAATATTTCGACTTCAAATATTTCGTTCAACACATGACTAATCTCAACGGATGAGTACGGTCAACAAATGAACCTTTATTTTATATTGATAAAGATGTAAATTTTATTATTAAAATATTTCGTTTTCAAATATTTCGACTTCAAATATTTCGTTCAACACATGACTAATCTCAACGGATGAGTACAGTCAACACATGAACCTTTATATTATATTGATAAAGATGTAAATTTTATTATTAAAATATTTCGTTCAACACATGACTAATCTCAACGGATGAGTACAGTCAACACATGAACCTTTATATCATAATATTCTTTATTTTCTAAATTGGAATGAGGCCCAATCAATTACCATATAATGTTAATTATATGGATTTTCATACATCACACGTATATGATAGCATTGAAAAATAATCAACCATCAACCAAAGTGCACTACACCGTATAAGCATCAAATATAGATATCTAACGCTTATAACAGTCTGTCAATCAATCGATCGACATATTTAATCAATCAGGATGAGTGAACTTCAAATTTCATCCCAACACCCGTGTGGGGTTTCAAACAATCAAACACAGATTTTATATGTGCAGTTGGGCGATGTGTAAAATTTATCGTCCCAATCAATGTCCTTCAAATAGGTGTACATAAACAAACCGTCTGGTTTGTAAATGAATATTTTATTTTATTCACTTCACACTAAAAATTATATTTTTAACGACAAAACATTTTATTTTAACTTATGAATTTCTATTCAGTTCATTCTTTAAATAAAATGATATTTTTATTTTTCTAACTCATTTTAAAAAAAAATCGGCGGCATAACGACACGATACTAGAAACGGGACGAGGCCTAGCCTTATCCCCGGTCTAGTGAAGGCCCATGCCATTCACACATCAATCAAATCCATTCATTTCACCAAACATCCAAATTCAAATCAAATCATCTAACTAATTTTTGCAATCAAACAAAAAAGTCCATGGTCTGTGGACGATTGTGTCGGGTGCTACTAAGCACCGTCTGCATCCTAGTATATAAATATAACTAGAAAAGAAATTAAAAGGTGAGAAATTCTCACAAAAAGCTATCCAAACATCTTGACTCTTCTTTGATAGAAATCTTCATCGTTATCGCATCTTCGTCACCTTCGTTGCCCGTATCCACTACATATATAAAAATCACACATTTTTATATTTGATGTCTTTAAAATAAAAATCACATTTTTATTTGTTCACTTTCAATTTGAAAATCATATTTTTATAATCGCTTCATACATTTAAAAATCGAATTTTCACTTCGCTATTCAATATATAAAAATCGAATTTTTACTTTGCTACTAAATAGATAAAAATTCTATTTTTATAACGATGTTATATAGATAAAAATTCTATTTTTATCCCGCTATTCTTCATATAAAGATTTCGCCTTTTCAAATATAAAGATTTCGCCTTTTCAAATATAAAGATTTCGCATTTTCAAATATAAAGATTTCGCCTTTTCAAATATAAAGATTTCGCCTTTTCAAATATAAAGATTTCGCCTTTTCAAATATAAAGATTTCGCCTTTTCAAATATATCATTATAAAAATCACATTTTTATTTTTCTACACATATAAAAATTATATTTTTACAACGCTCTTTATAAAATCAAAAATCATATTTCCTTTTCGCTCTTCAGATAGTAAAGATCATATTTTTATTTGTTACCTCTATAGATAAAAAATCACATTTTTATTTTAAAAGCAAAGCAAATTTGATTGAGAAAAACAATGCTTATTTTATATTTTTTTAAAAACCAATGTATTTTATTTTATAAACAAACATTGCTATCCTATAAATATATAGTAAAACTGCATTTTATTTATTCCAAAAACTGAATTTTTTCCTAACTAAAAATCTAAACTTTGAATTTATAAAAATCTACATTTATATTTTCCTAACTAAATAAGAAGAAAAAAAAATAAAATAAATAAAAAAAACAAATAAAGAAAACTTACATTCAATTTGCCGAAAGGGGGGGGGGGGGAAGGGTTTTCGCTGCGTCGGTCATCGGGGGGGGGGGGGGGGAAGCTGTCGCGGTGGTCTGGTGGCTCGGGGATGGCCGACGGCTATTGAAGGGGGGGGGGGGGCGATGCCATTGCGCTGGCGCCTGGGAGGAAGTCGGCTCCGTCTTCGGTGGGTTTCGGGGTACTCCATCTCGCGGCTGTGGGGGTTTCGAACGAGGGGGGGGGGCACGGAGGATCGGAGGAGGTGGGCGATGGAGGAGGGGGCGGTGGAGCGACGCCGGTGGTGAAGGCGGCTAGGGTATTGGGCTTGATGTTATTTTTTTTTATCTGCATCAAAATGAAAACGAGAAAAAAGGGGGGGGGGGCAGAAGTTATAGAAGGAGAAGGTTTTTTTTTTATTAATTATTTTATTTACTAAAAGTTGACTTTTACATATGACCTCTAAACGAGGCCCACCGCCTGTCGTCCATAGCGTTTTACCACCATTCCGAACACAATGGGATATGTATCGTAGGTTGATTCGATTGTTTGAATCAGTTTCCGTTAAAATCTACATATAACTTTATATATTGAATTTGAACGCGCATTTCAATTTACTGGGGTCGCATACTAACTTGAAAAATTACAGAAAAATATTTTCCAGCTTCGTATTGACAATACGGTCCTAACAAAACTAGTTTCGTCAAATTCTGAGATCGTTTGAAGAATGGCCATTTTCCAGTCGATTAAAATCAACTGAAACTGGTCAAACGCGTTTTCCTTAGCCACGCTCACATATTGAATCGAAAAATTATGAAATTGGGAATCTAGCAATAACTTGACACTGCGGATCCAACAAAAGTGGTTTCGTCGAAATCCGAGGTCGTTTGCAAAATGTCCATTTTTAAGGGCCTGAATTCCATAGCGACTATTCAGAATTTTCAACTGGACATATCTTTTGATTCCCGCTATGAAATTTTGATTTTTCGGATTCGTTGGAAAGATATTATCAAATAGATCCTAATGTTTTTGGTTTCGCTAAAATCCGGATTGTTTTGCACCCGGTACATTCAATTGAAGTTTGAAATCGAATTATCGAACTACCGCGCCATTTTCAATTCTATTTATAATTATATATAAATATTTATATTTTAACGACGACGTATATAAAATATACGTCGAATCATATTCAAAATAAATTTCACATCGATATTATTTAAAATAATTCATTTTAAATGTTCAAAATTCATTTAAATTGCCAAAAATAAAATTTTTAAACTGGCCCAGATTTTCCGGGTTATTACATTATATTACCAAATTGCTCAAGTAAAAACTTACCACCAACTTGTTCCAAACGTCGTCCTTATATGTTTTGGGTATTTTATTCCAACTTACATACGATATCGGCACATGAGCTCTTACTAGTTTACCAAGCATAGTAGCGACTTTTGAAGCATTTTCTAAGATTGGGATACCAAGTAGGTTTTGATCAACTTTCTGCTCATTTGAACATGATGCATGTGATGATATTGGATTTTGTGACATGATTTCCTGCAAAATATAATATAACTAATACATGTGATCATCACCACCATGCTCAGTAGGTTATCCACAATTTAACATATGGTTTTGGTAAAAAAAAAACATTCAACAATTCATGACATTCCAAGTACATGTGATTCCCTTGAGGAAAAAAGCATTCAACAATTCATTACATTCAAAATACATGTGATAAAAAAAGCAGTCAACAATTCATGACTTTCCGAATACATTTTCTAATTTTTCATTGTCTTCAAAAGCTGACTGGTAGATGGTAGGAAACTCAATGTCATCCACATTTGTAGTCAACCGTTTTGGTCTATGCAAAACCACATACCATCCGTTATTTTTTAAATCTTTTGAGTAGAACACTTGACTCGCTTCTGATGCAAGAATAAATGGTTCATCATTCATGTTGTCGTTGTTCTTTATTTTTCCTAAATTGACCATGATTAAGTTTGAAACGGGAACTATTTTGCAACCATTGATCTTATCCTCCACCTTTACCCAATCACAATAAAAAACTGTTTGATTGAAGTCAGTGTAATCCAACTCAAGTATCTGCTGAATGACTCCGTAATACGTTGTTTCTGCTTCCTTATAATTTTTATCTTTACCACTCGCTCTAAATTTTGTAATTGCTTTCATGCATACACCGCTATCCTGTGTGACCATACGGTCTTCGTGCATTTTCGTGGAAAATAAAAATCCTTTCACTTGGTACTTCGTATAACTAACTGCCATGAACAGTGGCCCTTGTGCTAGCTGCCAAAGAGTTGGATCAGCATCACTGCAATTCACCAACTACATAAAACAAAATAAATAAAAGCATGGTTTGTATTGTCAACTTATAAACACATGAAATGCTTATGATGATGTAATACCTCATTACGTAACCATAGGGTAAAATCTTTAATGACTTCGACGGTTGTACCTTTTCGTCGTGGTTGAAGTCTAATGCTTTTCGCATAGACGTTGTACCTTCTATGGAAAACACATCGAAATTAATATATAAATTGGATTAAAAAAATGAAAATTTAAAACAAATTCATGAACTTACTTCTTCCATTCATCCAATCCATCATACTTATTAGGGACCCATCTACGCACTTGTTCAAACTGCACTTGGGTTAACGTTATATTTTTACCATTATCTAAAGGTATCTCACCAGCAAACTCATCATCCTCATCTAAAAATGCTTCGCGGGTATGTTTATGATTGCCGTAACCTCCATTTGGCATATATTCCATGCAGTAAAGGCTAGCTTCTTGTATGATATATCCTTCTGCAATACACCCTTCAATGTATCTTTTGTTGCGTACATATCCTTTATATGTTTTCATTAATCTGTGAATGTGATCAGTTATATATTATACATGATAGTTATTTACACCGAATAATAATGTACATAACTGAAATTAGTTATATACCGTTCAAAAGGATACATCCATCTATATCTGACAGGGCCACCAATCAATGTCTGATCGGCTAAATGAACTATAAGATGGATACTAATATCAAAAAATGCAGGTGGAAAATGTTTTTCAAAAACACACATTGCTTCTATCAAACCAGCCTTTGCTTTTATAAGGTGTTCCCTATTGATCACCTTTGAGCACAAAATGTTAAAGAATAAACTAATACGATGAACAGCATTTTGCAGATCCTTGTGTTGTGCATAAGAATGTTGAAGCAATACCAGAAGCAAATGCTGCATTATGACGTGATAATCATGTGACTTCATATTTCTTAATTCGGGAGGATTGATGGTCACAATATTGTGGAAGTTAGAAGAGAATTTATTAGGTACTTTCAGATTTTTCAATACAGTGAAAAACAGTATCTTTTCTTCTTTGCTCAAAGTAAAAGTTGCCTTCGGTATGATTATTTTATTTGTTTCAGGATCTTCCATCACCCACAACTTTTGTTTTATAGCCATGATTTTCAAATCCTTGCATGCATTGATGCCATCTTTTGACTTATCTTTATGGTTTATAATGGTGCTTATGAGATGTTCTGTTACATTCTTCTCCATATACATAACATCAATATTATGTCGAATCATATTTGCTTTCCAATATGGTAAATCAAAAAAGATAGACCTCCTATACCATCCAGAAACATCGTCAACTTCTTCAATGGCTGGCTTTTTTCGTTTTCGACCAATTTCTTCTTTCTGTTTACCGACTTTCATTTTGATATTCGTTGCTTTCTTCTCAACTTCAAAACCGATCAATGGTCGTTTAGGATGATGAAGTTCTTGTTCGTTATTGAAATTTGTCTTGTCGTATCGAAACTTGTGTCCGTTAGGAAGAAACATTCGATGTCCCATAAAACACATCTTTTTACTTTCAGGGAGATGATAAGAACAAGTGTTTTCCTCACAAACGGGACATGCAAAGTAACCGTGAGTTATACATCCCGATAAAGTACCAAGAGCAGGGTGATCATGGATTGCCCACAACGCTCAAGCTCTCATTGTAAACTCGGATTTATTTAATGAATCATATGTAACGACTCCTTCCCATAACCGTTTTAACTCGTCTATCAACGGCTGTAAATAAATATCAATATCCTTTCCCGGTTGTTTTGGCCCAGAAATCAACAGTGTTAACATTGAAAACTCCCGTTTCATGCACATAGACGGAGGAAGATTATATGGTACTACAATTACTGGCCAACTGCTGTAAGGGTTAGATAGAGAAACATGTGGATAGAAACCGTCTGTTGCTATTCCAAGTGTGACATTTCGTGACTCGACGGGAAACGTTTTATCAAAAGAATCCGCGGATTTCCATTGAGAAGTGTCACATGGATGACGCATTACTTGTGGATTAGACTTGGCACGACCATGCCAGGTCATTGCATCTGCTATCCACGGTATAGTATATAATCTCTTCAATCTAGAAATTAAAGGAAAATGTCTTAATGTCTTTCAAGCTACTTTGGTGCCTTTTCTCTCTTCATCAAATGATGTCGTATATCTTGGTTCATTGCAATTTCTACAAGAAACTCTGTTCGCATCATTTTTCCAGTACAATATGCAATCATTGATGCATGCATCATAAGTTTTGTAATCCATTCCAACTTGCTAAATTAACTTCTTCACGTCGGAGTATTTTGTCGGCAGTGTGTTACCTTCGGGGAGTAACTCCTTTATTAGTTCGAGAAGTGCAGTCACCCCATTATCTGAAAAGTCGTATTGGGTCTTCAAGCTATTCAGTTTCACAATGGCAGACAACTTCGTTAACCCTTTTGAACATGAAGGATACAATGGCTCTTTTGCGCTTTCAAAAAGTGGTTTATACTTCTTACTTTCATTGGCCTGCCAATTGCCATCATCCGTAGACTGCTGTCCAACATTAGCATGATCATACAATGGATTTTCAGGTTGAAAATCATGAAATCTATCTGCGTTATTGACTAGATCTTCCATCCTAATATGTTCAACCTCATCGGTATTTGTGGCATAACTAACTGGTTGTTTTTCCCCATGTAAATACCACATGCTATATGATTGGTTAAAACCCCATCTAAGCAAATGAAAATGAATGACCTCTAATCTTATCGTCTTCAGATTTTGGCACTTAATGCAAGGGCATAAATACACTCCTTTCTTACCACCGTTTGCTTCAACGAAACTAATAAACTTCTCCACCCCCTCTCTATAGTATGTAGTTCTTTGATCAGATTCATATATCCACTTTTTGTCTATACTGTGGGACATGTTGCCCTCCTATATCATATATTATATAGCATAAGACGTAAATATAATATATTTGCTATGTAATCAACTTAAAGAAGTTTATTGTAAATAACGTTTATGAGCTAAAGTTGTACATACTTCTAAAATTATTATCTGTATAATCTCATCAAACAAATGGGCCCACTCCCCGGACAATATGCTTTTTTTCAGTTATCCTTAGATTGCTCCTTTGATTGCTCTTTTTCAGTTATCAAACAAATTGCATGCATTTAGTTCCTAAATAATAAACTAAAACCCCACATTTTAGCTCCAGATTACCAGCCGAGTAACCTTACCGTTACGCCAGACACCACCTATCAAACTGTCTTGAAATGGATTGCAATGAATTGGTGTTGAATTAAGTCTGTGAGCTTGAATAAAAAGTTGTTAAAACCATCTTGAAATTATAATATTTAAATTCTGTCTAAATGATACAATTTATGAAACTTAAACGAAAGCTGAACTAATTCTTCTGAACGTTTGAAATTCTGGCTGCATATTTGAAGACTTGAATGGATTGTAGGCTATAAATATGTTTTAACCTAAGGCTTAAAAGAATCAAGGCATTAAATGATAATGTTTAAATTCAACATCTAAATGCATTTAATGCTTCGAATTTAATGTGTCAGTCCATATAAAATTACATGGACAACAAATACTGAAAACATTTCAGTCATTGTAGCCTTTTTCAATCAATGCAGTTGTACATCTTTAGCTTTGGCGAAAAAATTGTTAAGGGTCAACTTTATGTAAATACATTTTAGATTGAACTTAATGTTGAAGGCTGATTTACTTGAGTGATCGAGTTTAATTACAACTACCTCTCATATAACTAACTTGAGTGATCAATAGGACGTTATCAATAGGAGATTGGGGTTTTTGTTATTATCAACTTATCATTTCAACATTGAACGTCTTTACGGCTCTTTCCCTCTGCAACTTCAAGGCCTATAGCCTTACGCTCAGTTTCAACTGAGCCGTAACGCTCAGTTTCACCTGAGCCTTACGGCTCAGTTTCGCTGAGCCGAAAGGCTCAGTTTCAACTGAGCATTACGGCTCAGTTTCAGCTGAGCCTTAAGGCTTAGCGAAACTGAGCCTTACGCTCAGTTTCAACTGAGCCGTAAAGCTCAGTTTCAACTGAGCATTACGGCTCAGTTTCGCTGAGCCGAAAGGCTCAGTTTCAGCTGAGCATTACGACTCAGTTTCGCTGAGCCTTACACTCAGTGAAACTGAGCCTATATCATCATGTGAATTAGGAATGTAAGAAAAAGTTACAAAAAAATTGTATTAAACTTAACTTGATTGATTATACTATGTCTGAAATTCTTAAAAAGGTCAACATTTAAGATTGAAACATAGAGTTAAAACTGTTGCGCTTTGTATATAACTATGAAAGAAAGTAAATTAATGGGCATTCATTTCACTGTTGCCTTCCAAACATATGAAAATTCAATTATGATTTTATGATCTATTCTTTGGTTTTACATAAATATGAAATACTATCATTAAATTACTAATTAGGTTTCAAAAACTACAGGTTATAAAATTTGCATGAACCTAAGAATTGGCTGATCATCCATTGTTATGAATTCTGTAATATGTTTGCTGGTAGTAGTACAAACAAATCTAGTGCTAGAAATGGTCGGTAATTCAAAATCTTTTGATAAAAGAATTTAGAAGGGTAAATTAAATTGACAATTGTATAAGTCTTATAATAAGTGCAGTTCACTCGAGTATATGTTTGTTGTTTACTCCTTTTTGAATGACCGGATACTGAAACTTTTTTCTTATCTCAGAAAGAAGAGACAAATATAGCAATATGATGTGTTTATTCAAAAGACATGATATTAGATTTTTTATGTACAAGTTCCGGGTTGATATGACAAGTGAGGTATTGTTGATGTGTAAAGTTCGGAAGAACAGAGTGTTCATTTCCAGACATAACATCATCCAAGGAACATTAATAGTTTTCAACCATTAAACTCAACAACATCCATGTTATTGCTAATATAATTCATATGTATGTGGGTATATACGCAGTCATAGATCAACATAAACAAGCTTCATGAAAAACAGGGGTAGAAAGGTACCTGAAACCGAATAGATAGAATATCCGAATCCTGAAGATAATCAGGACGGCCAAGTGACACGAATGCAAATTTCCACTGCACCAAAAGTATACAAGAAAACCATCCATCAGCCCATTGGTTTAATTGCAACTACATCTCATATAACTAACTTGAGTGATCGAGTTTAATTGCAACTACCTCTCATATAACTAACTTGAGTGATCAATAGGACGTTATCAATAGGAGATTGGGGTTTTTGTTATTATCAACTTATCATTTCAACATTGAACGTCTTTAAGACTCTTTCCCTCTGCAACTTCAAGGCCTATAGCCTTACGCTCAGTTTCAACTGAGCCGTAACGCTCAGTTTCACCTGAGCCTTACGGCTCAGTTTCGCTGAGCCGAAAGGCTCAGTTTCAACTGAGCATTACGGCTCAGTTTCAGCTGAGCCTTAAGGCTCAGCGAAACTGAGCCTTACGCTCAGTTTCAACTGAGCCATAAAGCTCAGTTTCAACTGAGCATTACGGCTCAGTTTCACTGAGCCGAAAGGCTCAGTTTCAGCTGAGCATTACGACTCAGTTTCGCTGAGCCTTACGCTCAGTGAAACTGAGCCTATATCATCATGTGAATTAGGAATGTAAGAAAAAGTTACAAAAAAGATTGTATTAAACTTAACTTGATTGATTATACTATGTCAGAAATTCTTAAAAAGGTCAACATTTAAGATTGAAACATAGAGTTAAAACTGTTGCGCTTTGTATATAACTATGAAAGAAAGTAAATTAATGGGCATTCATTTCACTGTTGCCTTCCAGACATATGAAAATTCAATTATGATTTTATGATCTATTCTTTGGTTTTACATAAATATGAAATACTGTCATTAAATTACTAATTAGGTTTCAAAAACTACAGGTTATAAAATTTGCATGAACCTAAGAATTGGCTGATCATCCATTGTTATGAATTCTGTAATATGTTTGCTGGTAGTAGTACAAACAAATCTAGTGCTAGAAATGGTCGGTAATTCAAAATCTTTTGATAAAAGAATTTAGAAGGGTAAATTAAATTGACAATTGTATAAGTCTTATAATAAGTGCAGTTCACTCGAGTATATGTTTGTTGTTTACTCCTTTTTGAATGACCGGATACCGAAACTTTTTTCTTATCTCAGAAAGAAGAGACAAATATAGCAATATGATGTGTTTATTCAAAAGACATGATATTAGATTTTTTATGTACAAGTTCCGGGTTGATGACAGGTGAGGTATTGTTGATGTGTAAAGTTCGGAAGAACAGAGTGTTCATTTCCAGACATAACATCATCTAAGGAACATTAATAGTTTTCAACCATTAAACTCAACAACATCCATGTTATTGCTAATATAATTCATATGTATGTGGGTATATACGCAGTCATAGATCAACATAAACAAGCTTCATGAAAAACAGGGGTAGAAAGGTACCTGAAACCGAATAGATAGAATATCCGAATCCTGAAGATAATCAGGACGGCCAATTGACACGAATGCAAATTTCCACTGCACCAAAAGTATACAAGAAAACCATCCATCAGCCCATTGGTTTAATTGCAACTACATCTCATATAACTAACTTGAGTGATCGAGTATAATTGCAACTACCTCTCATATAACTAACAAAACATAAAAACATACCTCAAGGCCAAAAAAGGATGAAGAAAAATGTCGAGAAAACAAAATTTAAGCAACTAAATTTTATAAGAGCGAAACCATACCTGAAATAGCTCTGAAACAAGAATTGCTTCGGTAACGCCACTGGAATAAGAAATGCAATACCTAAAATAAGCAATGCAAGCAATGTATAAGTGAATCAAGATAAACCGATCCTTTGTTATCGAATATGCAATACCCTGGATAGTACACACATGTGCGTGTGTACGCACACACACACACACACATACATACATATTAGAAATCTAATATACATGATGCTTCCTCATACCAAACCGATCCTTTGTTATCGAATATTAGAAATCTAATATTAGAAAGCAACAGTTTTGAGTGGAAAGCTATGATTAAATGAGAGATGGTATTCTTCCTCATACCAAACCGATCCTTTGTTATCAAAGCAATGTAAAATTTCGAACAGTGCCTTGTCTTAGAAAACAAGAAATAATACATTTTCGTTTAACAATATGCACAAATTTCATTTCAGGCCTGCCATGTAAATGTGCGTTTTTAGCCTAGTAAATGACAAAATTTCACGAAATACTTAAAATAAAAGTTGTAGCTTAAGTCCTAAGCTTTCCGGAATGCATAAGATCGTCAAATTCGGACAAACCAATCAAAAGTTACGACCACAATGGTTTTAGCTCAGATTTTTTTTTTCAATTATGCAAATGCAGGTCAGCGCTTCTAAAGCGCAGTTTTGGACCAGCAAACAACAAAATTTCATGCAACACTTCAAATGAAAGTTGTACTTTATATTCTAAGCTTTCCGGAATGTGTAAACGTATCGGAATCGGATCAACGGTTTACAAGTTATAATCAAAACAGTTCAGCCCATATCAAAATCCTCTCATTGTATTCACACTAGAGTGAGTACAGTATACAAAATAACCAAAATCAAGACTAAGATAAACCATCTCTATCACAAACTAAATGGCATGGATAGGTTTCTCAACTATACCAAGAGGTGTTTGGCAAGTATCTATTACCTCTAATAAGAGAAGAAACAAAGTGGTGTACTTCAGTAACCTCATGTGTCCATTATTATTTGTTCAAAAATAAACAAGAAATGTCAGCCTATTTGACACGAGAAAATGTAAATGTAATATTATAAAATCCTAATTTCTTTGTTTACAGATCATGTATAGCCTTTGATTGAACATGCATGGCTACCCTAGGATGTATGCACACATAAACTAAGATATTTAATAACTAAGATATTTAATAATTAGCATTCTAAAATACTGTATTACCGCACAACGGTGGGAAAAAAACCGACCATTAAGTCGTATAATACTAAAAAAAGTCTTCCTTAATTTTTTTCTTAATTATGAATTTCGATGAAAAATTAATTACATGTTTGGAAAAAATGACATCTAATTTGCTCCCACAGGAGTGTATGTCTAAATTATAATCAAACTAAAAGCAAAATTGATGTCATTCCACAGTGAAAGGTTTAAGTTTTATTTAATTTAAATGTAAAAATTTATCTTAAGTATTGATTGCTAAAGCTTGCAAAGATATTATACAAAGCCAATCACAAAAACCGGACAAATACATGTTTAGTGCTATAAACTTATAGATATTTTTTCTTGCTAAAACAGGTTTGAGCAACATACCAATATTTTTTTTCCACAACAATACGGTTAAGCAGATAAGATTAGAAATGACACGTTTGGTTTAACAAATGTAAATAAAAATAGTAAAGCAAAAGAATCTCTCATCCCATTTGTTTGTAGATCCACGCATCCTTCAAGTATATTGTACTTATCATATCAACATACGAATAATCTTCTTCCAGACTAACAAAACCAAATGACACAATATCTAATAGCCAGACTTAATTCAACAAATTCAATACACAGTTGATGGTACCAACTCTAGTAAACAAACTGCAACTTCTGCCAAAATGATTTTTTTTAAAAAGGTGGAAACTAGAGTAAGATTTCTTAAATGGACAATAAAAACTATGAAATTTCTAGAATGTTGAAGGAATTCCAAGTCGCAGTATTCACGTTTATACATCTCATTTGATTCTCATCTCTTCCCATAACGCCTAATTGAACCAGATTAGTTCAAATGTCTGAAAAAAAGAAATACGCAACCGCTTAAATGAAATGAAGGAACATAATATACAAATCAATTTCAGTAAGAAGAATTAGGTAAAATAAATAAATAAAAACCAAAAATGAGGAAAAAGATATATATACGATAGTTTTGCCATTTTCTGCAGTAGGAAAAATGATATGTATGATAGTTTTGCCATTTTCTGCAGTAGGAAAAATGATATATACACATTTATTTTATCTAAGCTGGATTGCAAACTTACTGAATATATTCAGCCACTCAACAATAATTTTAATACATATTGACTCGATCGTTATACATAATGGTTGGTTCTTGTATATAGAAAAATAAAATTTACAAATTATGGACTGCATCCAGACGGTATCACAAATATTTTGCATCAAAATAATTTATCTTTTTCTTTTTATTTAATCAACCAATTGATTTTGACCCAACTTAAAGAAAAATTGATGGGGCCATTTTGTCCCATTAGTTTGGAGAACAGTCTTTTCTGTTCTTTCACATGTGGCCTTTATACGTTTCTTGTTAATGAAACTTCAAGTTTGCCTTAACTACATTTGCAGAACCTAGCCTTATATATCTTTAAAAAACAACTAACATCAAATGTTTAAACTGCCACCCATCTGAATACATAATATCATAGTCAATGGAAGACCTTAATCTATCACCAACATCCATTAATTTGTCATGAAACTCATTATCCCTGATACTAGAAGAATCCACAACCGGTTTAAGAAGCACACTATCAAACTAAGTAGCCACAAGTATACTGTGCCCACCCCCCTAAAACAGGCAAATGGAAAGATGAAAATATGAAGTTACAACAAAGTCCTAAAATTTTGGTAACACATATGTCAGTATAGTCAAATTTTCATATGGACAGTCCAGGGTAGTGAAGTGTCAGCAAATGGTCGTATAAATGCTGGTGCCGAACAAACAATGTATTAAGTTAGCTATAAATAAAAACCATGTACTAATACATACCTTGCTCTAATTATTTTATTCAAATATATTTCAAGATTCTGTGAACTTTCAAACAATAAGTTGGGTTGTATATTTTAAATAATCAGGGCAACAAAATTTGTAAGAAAACTTTTCCTTACCTCATTCATTACGTGCATTTCAATTCTTAGGATACAAGGTCATGTAATTCATTGTTAAGAGTAAAAAAAGGTACTTCATGAAAACATGAAAAGAAATGTAAAAGCATGTACCAGTACAAACATTGAAACATTACGTTCATTTCAATTCTCAGGTTATAAGGACATGCACCAATACAAACATAAAAACAAATAGCTTCAGTATTGAGAAAAAAATAATATCAATGTTCAGAATGCCAAGGATCCTCCCACCCAAAAAAAAAAGAATTAAAAAACACATTTGAAAATTGTAAACAACACATGAACTCAAGCTGCAGAAAAATAACACAAAAATGCATCTCATATTTCATGAAAATTACTCCACTGAAGCACATTTAGATCTTAATTTTTTTGCAATTGATCGATTATCAACAGGACAATCTACAGGTGATTTAAAAAAAAAATCAACAAATAGGGAGTTTAACGACTTGGGAAAAGAAATCAATTGATTTTAATATTGCAGATGATGAATAAAAGAAATTAAGATGCACTGGAAATATAAAATTGAACTACTCGCCTTTTGCAAAATCTTATGACTGTTAAGTGAATAAAGATATCTCGTTTATGACGACTAATTTTGACACTGAAAATAAAATTAATTTACGTTTTGCAGTTTATACCTATGAATGCGAGATCCATGAAAAAAATGGATTTTGAAAAATGATAATGATATCAACTTACTATTAAGGGAGATAATGATATCAACTCAAATGAACTTACTATTACAGGTCAAATGTATCTCAATTCAACTTTTTTGTCCCTCGCAAAAGCTAGATTATTCTGAAGCTCTAATACCTGCAAGTAACAAACCCATATTCAGACACCAAACATGTAATCTAAATTCAATTTGTTTCCTGTTGATACTATAATAGTCTAAGGTAGACATATTTATACATTTTGTTAAACGACTGAAACACCATAGAAGGAAAATCACATTTATGATATCACCAGAAGCACGTAATATCAAAAGTGTGTGAGTGCTTATCATACAGTCCAACTTCAACTATATAGTGTAATCATAAAACAATTATTCAGACGGCTCAGTTTCGCTGAGCTTAACGCTCAGTTAAACTGAGCCGTAAGGCTCAGTTTCAGCTGAGCATTATGGCTCAATTTCAACTGAGCCGTAAAGCTCAGTTTCACCGAGGCTCAGTTTCAACTGAGCCATGAAGCTCATGACAGGCATAAGTCGCTCGAAGAGTCCGCAAAACCTTCTGTAGGCCATGCTCTTCCCCTAAGTATGAAACCATATTCACATATTTTTTTAGTAAAAATATAATCGTTCAATTAAACACAATGAGATTTTCCCTTGACTTAAATAAATTTCTCCTACACATAAAGCCAATCAAATCCGCAGATTACATGTTAACAAATAACAAGTATGCATAAAATCCATGAAATCCGCAGATTACATGTTAATAAATAACAAGTATGCATAAAATCCGTGAAATCCTAGAACTTGGTATGGGAATCAACTTCGTAACCCTAACACAAGAACTAGTTTGATGCAGTTTGAAAGAAATAATCATCGAACAAATAAGTATTTACCAGATTTGTAACCCTAAAACATCAAATCCATGAAATCCATAACGATTTACTAAACACTAACAATGTAACCCTAAAACTTGGTATGGAAACAAATAACCATCGAATCAAATAAGTAATTACCAGATTTGTAAAACTGAAGGCAGGAATTTTTTCTATTTCCAACTTTTTTCGATCGCAATTCGATAGAGGGCACGGTTGAGGGAAATTAGAAAAAAAGGGGAAATAATGCGTGAGAGGGAAATGAAAAAAAGGGGGGAGCAAGTCTGCGTTGCCAAAAAATTTATTCCTAAGTTTGATACGGTCAAAATTTGGGCCAAATTCAAATTAGGCTCTAAGCCTTATCTAAATAGAAAGGCACTGCTTAGAGCCCTCTCTAATTTGATATGGTTATAGGCCATATCAAATTTAGAGGATGGGGGAGTGACAAAATAGGCTTTGTGGTGTAGTGTATACTCGATAGAACCTTGGGATGTTATACCCGATAGAACCTTGGATGTTGTACTCGATAGAACCTTGAGAAGTTATACTTGATGCATAGTGACCGTAGTTTATCTCTATATAGTAGTTCATCCTGTTACCTTAGTTTAGCTTGTCTATCTTGTCATCATCCTTATGTTTACTTTCAGTTTATGCATGACATGTTACCTTTACCTGTTTTTATGCAGGAAGTAGATAGGACTTACCAGTCTTTATGACTGACCCCGGTTTTCTTTCGCCTCTTTGTCTTCCGTTCCCCCCCAGGTTTTCAGGGAGGAAATACTGTTATTTAGCTCGGACTTCTTCTGCTTCAAGGTCATCATGTATGGCTTGGATTTTTCTTGGCTATGGCTGCTTTACCGTTTTACTTGGGGAATATTTTACGACCATGGTTTTATGCTTCTTTAACTATTGCAAGACAGGTTTCCAATGTAATGGCTTTTAAAGGCATTTTGATGTAAAAAGGCTTTAGACCTTGTAATTTTATGAGGTAATGAAATTTGGTTTTTCTTCCGCTATTTTATATGTTCTGTCTTGTAATATTTCTGTGCATGTTTACCTAGATAATACTCCATCAAAGCTAGTGCATTCCCTTTGTGAGTGACCCTGGATGAGGTGGGGTGTTACATTTGGTATCAGAGCAGAAGGTTACCAGACTGGGCAAAAGTTTTAAAACCTTTTGAAAACCATTTGAAAACTGTATACAAAGAAGCATTTTTCAAGGAAAGTTTTATTTTTTTTTTAAAAAAACTATTCCCCAATGGCCATTAGCATTATCCTTTGTTTCCTTGATTGAATCTCTTTTCCTTTCTTTCCTCCACCTGTAGTCATAGTGGTTTGAACTGCAACTAATCTTTTTTCTAACTACGTCAGTGTTTTCGTTACGATGGAGGCAGTTCTCGAGAGACCTGTTACTGCGTTATAAGAAAGGATAGTAAGAACAAGGATAAAGGATACAAGCTTAAGGACAAGCAACTGGTTGGTATGGCTCAATCCACAAAGGAGGAAAAGGGTGAATGATAAAACCCATGACAAGAGAGAGTATCTCTAGTAGGATAAAAAGAGAAAGATAGTCAGTAAGGGTCATCTATGACTTGGTTGAATTTGAGGACATCTATGACTTTTGGGAATAATGCTTATGTTTTTGAGCTATGGGTTAATTCTAGGAATGGAGTGGCTGTCCAGTAAGGGTGCCATTCTCGGTTCGGAAAGGAGGGTAGTTAGACTCTTGACTTGCCTCGGTAATACCCTCGAAGTCTCGTGTAACCTTTAGGGTCATGTCATGATTGGTTACATAGAATCTCTTGATGCATTTGTTGGTAACCCGATCGAGTAGAGTTCGCCACTAAGGCGGATGGATCACTTTGCTTGTGCATGAGTTATAGAAATCACTCTAGTGAGTACACTTGGTAACATGGTTGGCATCTATTTGTTTCCAAGAGATAGTTCTTCTGCGTGGAATGCCGCCTAGTGAGTAAACGAGATCCATGATTCACTAGTGAATTTTGGAGAGCTTACATGAAACCATGAGTGCACGGATATGGTTGAGCCAAGTACACTAGAGGGAGAATAAGTAAAAGTGGAACGAGAGGCGACAATGAAGTGAGTTCCAGCTCATATTTGGAAATAGGAGTTAAGAGGCCACAAAATCATGAAGTTAAAGATGGTCAAAGCACAATGGAATTTAGCTCAAGGAAATGCGACTTAGAAGATTGAAGACAGGATACACACATCATATCTCTTTTTAAGAGCATATTCTTGATCCCTGTTTTCTTGTAGAGCTTACCCGCATGCTATCTTTTATGCATATCCTCTCGATCCTATTCTTGATCTTATTTTGTTGCAAACTCCATAGGGGGTATGGCTCATCGGTTAATAATACATGTCAGGGTTTGAAGGTGTCCGTTAGGTTGACTAAACCTTTTGGACTTTATAGGATATGGGTTGGGTTTAGAAAGGGATTTCTAGTAATCCAAAAGGAGTTTATCTTGCTTATCTTCTCGGTCCTATCTTGAGGACCTTAGGTAGAACCCTGTGGATGTAAACATGTATTTGAAAACATGTTATGATTGATATGGTTGCAAGTGGTTGCTCGTGGATGCGCGAATACACATTAGGCACTAGATCGGCTTAGACACATTTTCATGTTGCATATGTATGAGTGTTTATACTTGTTTATGGATGAAATTGAATGTGTTATCATGTGGATATTGCATATGGATGAATGGTTGTGCACACATATAGTGTTTATGTGACTAGGACTATTTGCATACATGTGGATTCATGGCACTAAACATATTTTGCATTTAGAAGATCAATCAGGCCTGATCATTTGCATTAGATAAGGAACATATACACACACTTTCTGCATATGTTCATATGGCATTAGAAATCTTTTAAGGACAATGGTTGCTTGTGGATGATGTTTTGAGTAGATGGATGATGGATGGTAGGATACATTCTTCCTAACTTAGAGATTTCGGGGACGAAATCCTTTAAGGTGGGGAGAATGTAACAACCCGAATTTTATAACATGTTAAAACAAGAAATCAGGGCAGAATTAAATTATAAATTAAGAATCAAGCGAAACGGGTTGCGCCATTGCGTTCGTCTCGGAATTCTGGTTGGAAACGAGTCTGAAATTTCGTAAATCGGAGTCCGTATGACCGAGATATGGCCTCTAGAAGTTTCACGAAAAATCAGAAAACGAAAACAGACTTTCAAAATTCGAATTTGGCCCAAACAGACTGGGCGGGAAAATTTCCCGCCCAACCCCAGGTCGACTAGGGATTCGACCCCCGAGGGACCAGGTCGACTGCCCAGTCGACCTGGGTGTCGACCTCCCTGGTCTGGCCAGGTTAGCCTGGTGCACCTGCTTGCTTGTGTGGTCTTGTTGGTTGGCCTGTGACGATTTTCAGTGGTTCAGATCTAAACTAGGGCTAATCTAAGGGCCTAAACTAGCTCCTACTTCTATAAAAACACCCTAAGACCTAACCTAAATCACTAAAAACCATCCTAACAACAAAGTACTACCCAAATGTCTCTTGATCATGGCCTCCATCTTCATCTTCAAAGGCCTAAGCATGCAAACTTGATTCAAGTCAAAGGAGCAAGCTTTCTACATCAAATCAAAGGAGCTACTTATATTCTCAAGGCTTCTAATGTTGCTACATCATTCCTAGAGCTTCTACAACTATTCTATGACGATTCTTGCTCCTAATTCACTAGCCACGCTTTGTAAGTTCTAGCTACTTTTAGATTTAAACGGTAGTTCTAATGTTGACATGGAATAAAATGAGATGAAACCTAAGTATGCTAGCCTATGTGAATCTAGTCTTGCCTCTCTCTTGAACCTATGACTTTGGAATATTTCTTAGTGATTAAATCATGCCACTCATGTTGTGTTTGACTTAGTTTATCATGCAAGATTGAATTTTTACTTATGGAATGTTGGCATGAACCCTTAAAACAATTTGGCTTGTGGAATACTCATAAGAACTTGACTTGGGGCTTATGCATGTAAAAGAACCTAAACCTTTCATGACCATTTACATGCCTATGACGATAAACCTATTGTTATGCTATCATACATGTTAGAGGCCAATCCCTTTATGTTATTATACATGCTTGAGGCCAATCCTTTTATGCTATCATACATGTTTGAGGCCAATCCCTTTATGCTATCATACATGATTTGAGGCCAATATGTTGTCATATTAATCCTACTATGTTGACTCGCTTTTACTTGCGTTGGGAATACGGCTTGGGAAGTTTAGGCAAAACGTGAGATGGGCTATGAAATTTAACATGAATTAAGTAATGGGACAATGGGCACAAGTGTAAAACGTGGACTTTGTCATAGCCTAAATTTGACATGAACATGATAAATAGGAAAACATGAAAGTGGCCAACTCGAGGTTGGGTTGAGTTTGTAGCATAAATCTGCCTGGAACCGCCCAGCAAATCCAGTAGCTACAGACAATAGGACCCAATGCGAGAAGTTGGTCATATCGCGCTCAAAACCCGAGGTTAGACTAGGTTGTGGTGTAAAGCTGCCCGGACCCGCCCTGCGTAACCAGTAACCCCAACAAAGTCTAATGTGAGAGGTTGGGGTGCATTAATTTACTTAATGCCACATGATAAGGTTAAGTTAGTTTGACTAATGGCACTTAACCGACATGACATGAATGGGTAGGTTAAGTAAGACCGGACTTGATTAATTAAGACACTTAACCATATAACATGATTAGCGGATGGATTAGTTTAACCTAAATGGGTTGATAACACCCGACTGGGATAACGCGATGCGTGGTAGAGTTAAGTAAACCCACAAGAATGATACTTAACCATTATAAATACGACTAGTGGATGGGGTTAAGTTAACCTACACTTAACCAATCCGACTCGGTAATTTTATGGGGTTAAGTTAACTTACACTTAACCAATCCGACGTGATGATTTGATAGGGTTAAGTCACGAACCTCTTAAATATACTTAACCAATTCGACTCGGTAATTTAATGGGGTTAAGTTAACCTACACTTAACCAATTTTATACGGTAAATTTGAAAGGGTTAAGTTAACCTATAATCAACCAATCTGACACGGTAAATTTGATAGGGTTAAGTTAATCCATACTTAACCAATCTGACACGATAATCTAGGGTTAAGTCATGAACGTCTTGATATACTTAACCAACTTGATACATGGTTTGTAGGGTTAAGCCTTGAACTTGAATACTTAGCCAATTTTGACATGATTCGTGGGTGGGGTAAGTCATGAACTCGAATGACAACACTTAACCCATTAGACAAAACCCTAGTTCAGGGGACTAAGTGGAAAATCGTAGTTAATAAGGATAACGGGAAGGGAAACTAAGTGATAAACCTTAGTTAAGGATAACTAAGTAATAATTCTTAGTCAAGACAATTGGACCAGTTCAAAGATAGATGAGTAACCTGATACGGTAGGTCATCGTTTAAAACGAACACACGAGGAGGAGCGAATATTTATTTGACTTAGATAAAGGCTCCAGCGAACTGGGTGACGAAGCGGTAGCTTCAGGGGACGTGAGGGTACTCTTGGTATCCCTCTATGAGGTTGCAGATGATCCTCCTGGGCTCACAGAGGTTAAGGTATGCGGTAGAAGAACCAAGGGTATGCCTTGGTTGCTGTGCGAGCAACCTAAAGACTGGGGTGGATTAGCGTGGAGTCGACGATATCTAGTTTAGCCCTGTGATAGCACGTCGTCGACTACCTACCATCTTTAGTCAATCGTGTACGTATGCGAAAAGGCATAGAACTCCCAACAGACCATATACTTGCTATCTAGTTATGGGTGAGGAGGGCCAATAGGAAAGTGGGGCATAGGTGCCCGGAGTATAGTTCTCGTGCATGATTTTTTTGGATTGCCTTTCAGTAGTTGAGGGAGGGGTCACGTGGGACCATAACCACCGGTAGAAAAACAGACCTTGATATCTGCATCGGCAGATAACCTAAATCTCCCGACCGAGTCCTGTATTTCTTGATTAGCCCTGGCACGGGACTCGGATGGCACATTGAGATACATGTGCATCTAGACATGGAAAAACGATTCATGATACATACGTGGGAAAAAGGGGCGTGGTTGACGGGTAGCGTAATCCCTAGTGGTCCTAGGTGGCTTAAACCCAAACCGAGTTACGAAAACGTTTAGTAGGTAGCGTAATCCCTAGTGGTCCTAGGTGGCATAAATCCTAGCCGAACATTCGAGAATTCATGGTAAGAAAACACAGCTAGATCAAGGGTGACAGTCCAGACGATTGCAAGGATAATGGAACTACGTTGAAGTAGTATAGAACTACATGAGGAAGCCCGTAGGATTTACGGCAAAGGACAAAACGTATACATGGAAAGAAACATACGAGCTGGGAAAACCTACATTAGGTTGGCATGGACCATTTCATGACATTGGGTGAGGGACATTTGGTAGCTAACACATGACACGGGTTGGGGTACTAGTACGGAAGGTGCAGGGCAAACATACTTGATAGAACCTTGGGTGTATTACTTGATAGAACCTTGGGTGTTATACTCAATAGAACCTTGGGATGTTATACCCGATAGAACCTTGGATGTTATACTCGATAGAACCTTAGGAAGTTATACTTGATGCATAGTGACCGTAGTTTATCTCTATACAGTAGTTCATCCTATTACCTTAGTTTAGCTTGTCTATCTTGTCATCATCCTTATATTTACTTTCAGTTTATGCATGTCATGTTACCTTTACCTGTTTTTATGCAGGAAGTAAATAGGACTTACCAGTCTTTATGACTGACCCCGGTTTTCTTTCGCCTCTATGTCTTCCGTCCCCCCCAGGTTTTCAGGGAGGAAATACTGTTATTTAGCTAGGACTTCTTCTGCTTCAAGGTCATCATGTATGGCTTGGATTTTTCTTGGCTATGGCTGCTTTATTGTTTTACTTGGGGAATATTTTATGACTGTGGTTTTATGCTTCTTTAACTATTGCAAGACAGGTTTCCAATGTAATGGCTTTTAAAGGCATTTTGATGTAAAAAGGCTTTAGACCTTGTAATTTTATGAGGTAATGAAATTTGGTTTTTCTTCCGCTGTTTTATATGTTCTGTCTTGTAATATTTCTGTGCATGTTTACCTAGATAATACTCCACCAAAGCTAGTGCATTCCCTTTATGAGTGACCCTGGCGGAGGTGGGGTGTTACACTAATATTTCAATGTTTGTAAAAATACACATATCACCTTACTTAAGTTCAAAACGTACATATTTTAGATAACAAAATTTATACAACCTTCAAAAATTATTTCATCACTCAATATTGATTTTAAATCAACATTTTATCCCGTTATCTTTCATACACACACTTAACATTTCTAATTACAATGTGAGTAATTTATAAGCATTGCATTTACAAACAAAAATCCATATTTATCGTTAGTTTACAAAACGATTTCAATTTAACTTAACTGTTATCGTATAATCATCAAAAGAATTCATTAACCAATTGCAACCATGGTTTTTCATTACAAACCCAATTTTTCATTTCCTGTTAGTGTACAAATTTTGCAATATTGCAAGAGAATTACCCAAGTACTCATTTAAGTATATTAAAAAACTTAAGAGCTCATATTAAAAAATTTAACACTTAAATATTGATTCCAAATCAATGTTTTATATTTTCAATATTCGCTCTAATAACCAAAAATGGTTGTTATGTAATAATTAACCAATTATTACATTTGGTAAAATGAAACTTTTAAACATAATTTATAACATTTCTCTAACTTTATTATTTTCATCCTAAATTTATTTAGCAACATAGATTAAAATGAATTTCCTTATTACATTATTTGAATTCAATTTATTTCAATCTAAACAATTTCTTATAGAGTCCCAATTCTTTAGTTTCTCAACTTACATAATTATACGTTTTTAGCTCTTAAACTCGTATTTCTTAGATTTTTAATTTTAACACTACAAGAAAAGCTGTATATAGCGGCAGATTTTTAGCAGCGGAAAAGTTCATTGAAAATTAGCGATGGATTTCCATGTGATCTACGAGGGATTATTTTTGGTTTTTTCAATTTTTTCCTTTATTTACAACTGTCATCTTCTATTATCCCTCGCTGCTCCGCTGCAAAATTGCATCAAGTTACCGACATAATTTTTCTACCGTTATTATCCGCTGCAAATAGAGGCAAAATACCGACGAATATGTATCGAAGCTATTTTACAGCAAAATCACAACGGATTTGCAAGAGATATTTAGGTTATTTTTCCAGAAAATAATTTATTATTATTTTATAATAATCATTAATATGTTCAATAATTAATAATTGATAACAATGTAATATTTAAAAATTACTTTTGTTGTTCAATAATTAGTTTTTAATAGTCGATAATCACAATAAAATAATTACTAATGATGTGTAGTGAATATTTTATTAACATTAAATATTAAATAAAATTTTTATCAAAATTAAATATTTAATAACTAATTTTTATGATTAATTAGTCATACTTAACTTTAGTGATTAAATGCTGGCTTTACCAAATATCGATTTGTTATATTTTGACTATATCTATGATTCTGGACTTTTTTCTCCATTCAGCATACTAAAATAAATCAAATAATTAATGATATTTTGTTCATAAATTGTAACACCCCACACCCGCTATGGTCACTCGCTAAGGGAATGCCATAACATCGGTGGAGTATTTTAAGTGAATATAGAACAGAAAAATTACAACAAGACAGATATAAGTAATACTTGAAAATTTTAAAACATCATTTCATTGCAGCGGAAAGTAAAACATGTTTGGTTACATCACAAAACCATAATAAGAGTCAAGTACAAAATATCCATCCTGATAAATAAAAGTACATAATCCCAATACATGAACTGATAGCCATAAAAGAAAGGGTAAGCTGAGCTCTACATCTATGGTCCAAGCTCCAAAAGAGAATAAAGCAGCCTGATCAAAGCCCACTCGTACTGGGCCCACTCTGATAACCTGAGGGTTGGGAAAAAAAGATAAAAACAACGGGGTCAGACATAAGTCTGAGCGAGTCCTATAACTTTAACAATACAATCATTAAAGTAACCAGAGAAGACATAAGCTTGATATACGGTGTCGTCTGGGGATTAATGGCTACACTAAGCAGCTTGGTAGACTTAGGATAAACTAAGAAACGTAAAGACGCGTCTACCCTTCCAAAGGTAAATTACTAAACTGCACCACACCAGTCATTCCTAACTTAAAGGTTGATCCCACCCATGGACTTATAAAATTAACTTAATAGTTCTCGCGTACCCCTAGGTGACTGAGTAGACGCCACAGGGCCCTACAATCCACTAGGTGTACACACTACTCCCCATTCGATCGGCTCCCTAACGTAGATACCCGTGCTGGCCCCACCGTGGGGTGTACCATTCCCCAACGTGGCAACCTGATAAAACTAACGGTGCACGTCTTATATCTACACGATGCAACAACGTCTTATTTACCAACCCGGGTCCACACACGCATATGAAACCCGTTGGTCATGCGTTGCCACCGCTAACACATTTTGTCCTCTTATAGTCAAGCCCAATATGCGTGTCCCGTCACTCGACTAGAGTCGAGCCCACTAAGATACGTTTGGGATATTGGTTGAAATGGGCCCCCACAAGCTACCACCTAAGCTTGTTATTTCTAGTGAATCCCGCTTAACCCTTTAACCATGACCACTTACATGTTATAAATTCTGGTTAAGTCATTAATCATATTTTAATTGCCATTCAAGGCACCCACTAGATTTCCACATGCCACCCAAAGCACTTACTTAACCCTTTAACCATGTTTTAATTACATGTTCCACTTTGGTTAAGTATTCTAATCGTATTTTCTATTGCCACCCAAGGCCCCCACTTAACCCCTCATGTCCCTCTACATGCTAATATGGTTAAGTGTTTCTTAATTAATTAATTAAAATCATGACCTCATAAAGACCTCTCACATTAGACCGTCTTTTATGACTGTTGGATATGCCGGTTGGGTCCGGGCAGCCTTACGTCATAAAAAGGGTCTAACCTCGTGTCTTTACTTTAATCACGTATTTAATTTGTGCCTAAGACCTCTCACATTGGGCTAACATTTGTAGCAACTGGTTAAGCCGGTTGGGTCCGGGCAGTTTTACGCTACAACTGAGTCCAACCTCGTGTCTTAGTCGATTAATTACACCTAATTAATCACCCTCATAATTTATATTAATTATCCCTAATTAATTAATCAAGTTTTCCAGAATATGGGTAGACCTAACTCAATAGGTAAATTCCCAACTCCGTAGTATGGGTAGACCTAACTCAATAGGTAAATTCCCAACTCCATAATATGGGTAGACCTAACTCAATAGGTAAATTCCCAATTATGTCCATTTAATTTATGTTACTCTTAAGCATACCCATTCCACATCATTTTATTAACATGCATATTAACCCCATCGTTCCCCACGTAATTCGTTCTCGTAACGTGACATAATAAAAGGGAAGATTCATCACAAATGTCATGGGTTTAACCAACATAGCTTATAACTTTATCATGGGTTCAAAAGGTGTCAACTTGCATATATGAGCATACATTAAACCCAACTAGCATTTAACCCAAACTTGCATTATGCATGTCATAAAAAGAGACAAACTTGCATATGAACTTGCACATAAACTTGCATATGAACTTGCACATAAACTTGCATATGAACTTGCACATAAACTTGCATGTGAACTTGCATAACATGTCATACATAGAGGCAAACTCGCATATGTTATGCATATCATAAAAAGAGACAAACTTGCATATGAACTTGCATCATAATAGGGTAAACATGCATATGTATGCATTGCATACAAAGGTATGCATCTTATTTAGAAAAAGGGTAAACTTGCATGTCATAATGTATGCATAAAACCAAACACTTAGCATGCATAAAACCAAACACTTAGCATGCATAAAATCAAATACTTAGCATGCATAAAATCAAATACTTAGCATGCATAAAATCAAATACTTAGCATGCATAAAATCAAATACTTAGCATGCATAAAATCAAATACTTAGCATGCATAAAATCAAATACTTAGCATGCATAAAACCAAACACTTAGCATGCATAAAATCAAATACTTAGCATGCATAAAATCAAATACTTAGCATGCATAAAACCTATCACTTAACTTGCATAAACATAGGGTTAACATTAAACATAGATTAGCAAACTAACATCATATCATATGACTTAAAACCCACAAATCCGCATACAAAACCGCATGATCTCATCATATCTCATCTACTTAATTTAGCAATTGGTTATTAAAGTGATAGAAACTCACCAAAACCAAGATTAGCAAACTTATGTAGTAGAACTAGTTGCTATACAAGAAGAAGATGATGATTAGAGGTTGATTAGCTTGCAACTTTCTTCATAAACTAGTGGAGGTTCCTCTCAAGTTTGATTTTGGCGGCATGGTGGCATCATTTCTATTTTTAGTATGAATTAGGGTAGTATTAGGGTGTATTTATAGATTAGGTGAGTGTTTTAGGCCCTTAGATTAACCCTAAATTAGATTAGGACCCTTAGATTTCGGAACCTTCCAGAAACCAGCCCTAAGACCAAGCCCAAACCCCAAACTGGTGCACCCAACCACAGAACTCTCTAGAAACTGTGCAGGTTTCCTGTCCCGACATGGGCGCACTTCCCAAGTGCGCCAGTGTATTTTTGTGCTGGCGCACTTCACAAGTGCGCCAGTGCATTTCTGGCCTGTTTCGGGTTTTTCTGCCTAACTTCGTTCGTCCATATCTCTTTCATACGGTACCCGTTTTACGCAAACTCGGACTCTATTTCGCGTATTTTTCCGAGACGAACGCAATGACGCAGCCCGTTTCCCCTGATTCTCACATCTGAGATTAATTATACTTTAATTACTAACCATTAGTGTTAATTGAAATTCGGGGTGTTACATTCTCCCCTACTTAAAGGATTTCGTCCTCGAAATCTCTAAGTCAAGAACGTATCCTACCAACCAAACAACCATCTACTAAACCATCAACCACAAGCAACCATTATCCTTAGAAACTTCTAATGATGTATGAACATATGCAGAAAGTGTGTGTATATGTCCGTATACTAATGCAAAATCAGGCGGTCTACTGATTCAGTCGACCTCCTTAATGCAAACCATGATAGTGCCATGCATCCAATATGTATGCGAAACCCTATTGACACATACAATTTCTATATGCGTGCACAACCATACACAAAAATGCATCATCCACATGATAACACAGCCATGATACATCCATCAATCTAACTACCACATCCATTTATGCGATATGCAACATGAAGTGACTGAGCCGATCTAGTGCCTAATGTGTGTGTATATGCATCCACGAGCAACCACTAGCAAACAATTGCATCCACATGCATCCATCAACCATAACATGTTTCAAACACATGTTTCAACCATAGGTTTTACCCTATCTAAAGGTCATAGGTACTAGCGAGAGGATATACTAAAGATAAGATAAGTACTAGACAAGCGATAAAGGAGAAGTTAAAAGACATACTCTCAAAAAGAAATGGGTACAAAGAACGCATCTTCGCTTCCGTCTCCCAAGTAGCATTGCCCTCGTCTTCTCCCCATTGCACTTTAACTAGCTGAACTTCTCTGTTCCTCAACTTCCTAGTTTCTGACCCAAGGATGCGAGTAGGAGCTCGTCGAATCGTCGCATCACGCTCTACCTCTACATCTCTAAGCAAGCTCGGCTCTACGACCTCTGCGGTCTCATGTAAGCACCTCCTCAAATGTGATACATGGAATACATCATGAACACCACTAAGTCTGTCGGGCAACTCCACCCTATATGCCATCCGTCCAATCCTTTCCTTAATAGGAAACGGCCCAACAAACCTCGGTGCTTACTTCCCAACGGACCCAAAGCGAACAACATTTCTCAACGGAGATACTTTGACAAAAACCATGTCCCCAACCTCAAACTCAAGATCCGTCCTTCTCCGATCCGCATAAGATTTCTGTCTATCTTGCGCTGCCTTCATCCTTCTTCGAATCAAATCAATCTTTTCTGAAGTCTCTCTAACCATATCTGGCCCAAGCAAGATCTTATCCGTAGATTCCCACCAACATGTAGGAGATCGACAAGGCCTTCCATAAAGAGCTTCGAAAGGTGCCATGCCAATACTAGACTGAAAGCTGTTATTGTATGCGAACTCCACCAAAGGAAGATGTTCTTCCCATGTACCTCCAAAATCCAAGATACAAAGCCTCAAGAGATCTTCTAAGATACGGTTCACCCTCTCGGTCTGACCGTCCGTCTGAGGATGATATGCGGTGCTCAAACACAACTGAGTCCCTACCGCCTCTTGCAAACTTCTCCAAAACTCACTAGTGAAGATAGGATCTCGATCACTCACAACGCTGGATGGTACACCATGCAATCTAACAATCTCTCTAACATAGACTGAAGCAAGCCATGGAGCGGTCCTCTTACTCTTCGCGGGTATAAAATGGGCACTCTTGGTAAGTCTGTCTACCACAACCCAAATTCCCGTATTGCCCTTCCTCGATCTCGGTAACCCATCGATGAAATCCATCGAGACACTATCCCACTTCCATTGCGGAACTTCCAATGGGTGTAGCAACCCACCGGGTTTCCTTTGCTCCGCTTTAACTTGTTGGCACACTAAGCATCTAGCCACATACTCGGCCACATCTTTCTTCATACAGGCCCAGAAGAAAACTCTCTTCATGTCTTGGTACATCTTGTCCCTACCAGGATGAATGGTCATCTTTGACCGATGTGCATCATCAAGTATAGCCTTCCTCAGACCCTCGTCTTGCGGTACACAAAGTCTACCGTCTCTACGCAACCACCCCTTACCATCTAGGGTGTGCCTACTCAAATGGCTGGACGACTCCCCCCTTATGAGCTTCTCTACTAACTCAACCAACTGTGGGTCGTCTCGCTGTGCCTCGCCAATCCGCCCCAAAAGAGTAGGCCTAACCTCCAAGGAGGCTAGCAAACCGTGTACAAAGTCAACGGAAGGTCTAAAGTCAATCATAGAATTAAACTCCAAGCTTCGCCATTCCACGAACAATGGACTCAAAGACAGCCTTTTTCTGCTCAAGGCGTCTGCCACCACGTTACCCTTGCCAGGGGTATACGCTATCTCAAACTCATAGGATGCTAAGAATTCCATCCACCTTTGTTGTCTTAAGACAATGCGCTCAAAGAGTCTCCAACACTTCCCTAAGATGTAGGGCATGCTTTTCTCCACTTCTAGAGAAAATCAGGATATTCTCCCATGCAAAATCGTCACAACTATCCATCTCTCACGCAGACCACCTTAGTCAAACTCGACATCCCCCAAATGCAAGCCCCAAAGGCCTAAACCAATATCAGAAAAACACCCAAGGGATACCTCCTTCGAATTCAGACGACCTACGTGAGATGATACTAGTAAAAACGGCTAAATAATTAAGCCCTTGTCCAACTCTGGATGTCCTTGCCAGTCTCGCTCCAAAACCACCGTTTATCCCATAACTGGCTTTGCTCAACCTATTGAGCACATACGAAAACTTATTTCGCTCCTAGAAAAGACCAAGATGTCATCCACCAAGATCATCACGAACTTATTTAGGTACTCCCTGAACACCCTTCTCATCAAATCAACAAAGTATGCGGAGGCGTTCGTCTAACCAAATGGCATCACCAGCCACTCATAAAACCATCCGGAGTCCTAAAGGCAATCTTCTCTATACTATCCTCAGCCACTCTCAACTGACGAAACCCCGTGGCTGAGTCCAACTGCGAAAATACTGAGGCGCCAACCAACTGATCAAAGAGATCATCAATCCTCGGCAATGGGTGTCTATTCTTCTTTGTGAGTTTATTTAGTTCTCTTTAGCCTACACAAAGTCTGAGGGACCCATCCGCCTTTGTAGCAAAAACTACTGGAGCACCCCACTCCGATATACTTTGTCTTATGGACCCCTTCTCAAGCAACTCCCCTACTTGCTTATGGAGTTCCCTCCTCTCGCGAGGACCCATGTGGCGCACTGGTAAAGATACAGGTTTAGCATTGTCTACCAGATATATTCGGAAGTCAATCTCCCGCTCCGGAGGTAAGCCCTTCACCTCCTCAAACACATCCGAGTATTCCCGGACCACTCTAACAGATCGCAAACTCTCGACCGACGTGTCAAGCGATTCTAGATAACTTAGCATAACAGATTCCATGGGATTACAAGAGATCCCGAGAGTGTTACCCAAGCGGGTCATAAGCCTAACAACTCTCCCTTCAAAATCAAGAACGACACCCCTACTGGATAACCAGTCCATGCCCAAAACTAACCCATAGCTCGTGAAGCCCAAAAAGCATCACATCTACTCTCAACGCTAAGTATAGCAACTTTCAAACCCAAACACTTCATGGAGCCCCAATTGGGTTTGAAACAACTAAGGGATCATCTACTAACTGGTGTCTAAGTGCAGTGACTCAACTAACAATGATGAGATAAACGAACTCGATGCGTCAGAATTAAATAAAGTTCGAATCGGATAATAAAGAAATCCAAATTCCAACCTAGACGGTCTATCCCTATTTGGTACCCTAGTCGTGAGGGAATACAACTACCCTCTAGGAGATTCCGTACCTTGCCCTTGCCTCTTTGGACAATCCTAATAAGGTGTCCTATTCCTCCCAAAAGGATAACTACTCGCCTTCTTCATCCCATTCTCCACTCGTAACCTCCCACCAATGAGGTTTCATCCTTCATTAACCAAACAACTATTTGAGCCTTTCTCCCTTCGTCTATCCAATAGATACCTACCAGTCCTCCTCCTTCTTGAACCAACTTCTAATCTGACTAACGTCTAAGTCCCTTGAAGTGGTTTTCCATTCTTATCTATCTTAGAAAGGTCATCTATACGCGGAGGGGAAACTCAAAACGAGAGAGGAAGAGATTCAAAACGGAGAATTCGAAAGATATAGATATGGCTATTGGGGATTATGCTTTTCTTTCAAAAACTTTTCTTTTAAAAGACATGTTTTTGAAAATACTCCTTTCAAAAATATTCTTAGAAAATAGTTTTTCTAAAAATTTTATCTGTTCTGGTAACCTTAAGCTCTGATACCACGTGTAACACCCCACACCCGCTATGGTCACTCGCTAAGGGAATGCCATAACATCGGTGGAGTATTTTAAGTGAATATAGAACAGAAAAATTACAACAAGACAGATATAAGTAATACTTGAAAATTTTAAAACATCATTTCATTGCAGCGGAAAGTAAAACATGTTTGGTTACATCACAAAACCATAATAAGAGTCAAGTACAAAATATCCATCCTGATAAATAAAAGTACATAATCCCAATACATGAACTGATAGCCATAAAAGAAAGGGTAAGCTGAGCTCTACATCTATGGTCCAAGCTCCAAAAGAGAATAAAGCAGCCTGATCAAAGCCCACTCGTACTGGGCCCACTCTGATAACCTGAGGGTTGGGAAAAAAAGATAAAAACAACGGGGTCAGACATAAGTCTGAGCGAGTCCTATAACTTTAACAATACAATCATTAAAGTAACCAGAGAAGACATAAGCTTGATATACGGTGTCGTCTGGGGATGAATGGCTACACTAAGCAGCTTGGTAGACTTAGGATAAACTAAGAAACGTAAAGACGCGTCTACCCTTCCAAAGGTAAATTACTAAACTGCACCACACCAGTCATTCCTAACTTAAAGGTTGATCCCACCCATGGACTTATAAAATTAACTTAATAGTTCTCGCGTACCCCTAGGTGACTGAGTAGATGCCACAGGGCCCTACAATCCACTAGGTGTACACACTACTCCCCATTCGATCGGCTCCCTAACGTAGATACCCGTGCTGGCCCCACCGTGGGGTGTACCATTCCCCAACGTGGCAACCTGATAAAACTAACGGTGCACGGCTTATATCTACACGATGCAACAACGTCTTATTTACCAGCCCGGGTCCACACACGCATACGAAACCCGTTGGTCATGCGTTGCCACCGCTAACCCATTTTGGCCTCTTATAGTCAAGCCCAATATGCGTGTCCCGTCACTCGACTAGAGTCGAGCCCACTAAGATACGTTTGGGATATTGGTTGAAATGGGCCCCCACAAGCTACCACCTAAGCTTGTTATTTCTAGTGAATCCCGCTTAACCCTTTAACCATGTCCACTTACATGTTATAAATTCTGGTTAAGTCATTAATCATATTTTAATTGCCATTCAAGGCACCCACTAGATTTCCACATGCCACCCAAAGCACTTACTTAACCCTTTAACCATGTTTTAATTACATGTTCCACTTTGGTTAAGTATTCTAATCGTATTTTCTATTGCCACCCAAGGCCCCCACTTAACCCCTCATGTCCCTCTACATGCTAATATGGTTAAGTGTTTTTTAATTAATTAAGATCATGACCTCATAAAGACCTCTCACATTAGACCGTCTTTTATGACTGCTGGATATGCCGGTTGGGTCCGGGCAGCCTTACGTCATAAAAAGGGTCTAACCTCGTGTCTTTACTTTAATCACGTATTTAATTTGTGCCTAAGACCTCTCACATTGGGCTAACATTTGTAGCAACTGGTTAAGCCGGTTGGGTCCGGGCAATTTTACGCTACAACTGAGTCCAACCTCGTGTCTTAGTCGATTAATTACACCTAATTAATCACCCTCATAATTTATATTAATTATCCCTAATTAATTAATCATGTTTTCCAGAATATGGGTAGACCTAACTCAATAGGTAAATTCCCAACTCCGTAGTATGGGTAGACCTAACTCAATAGGTAAATTCCCAACTCCATAATATGGGTAGACCTAACTCAATAGGTAAATTCCCAATTATGTCCATTTAATTTATGTTACTCTTAAGCATACCCATTCCACATCATTTTATTAACATGCATATTAACCCCATCGTTCCCCACGTAATTCGTTCTCGTAACGTGACATAATAAAAGGGAAGATTCATCACAAATGTCATGGGTTTAACCAACATAGCTTATAACTTTATCATGGGTTCAAAAGGTGTCAACTTGCATATATGAGCATACATTAAACCCAACTAGCATTTAACCCAAACTTGCATTATGCATGTCATAAAAAGAGACAAACTTGCATATGAACTTGCACATAAACTTGCATGTGAACTTGCATAACATGTCATACATAGAGGCAAACTCGCATATGTTATGCATATCATAAAAAGAGACAAACTTGCATATGAACTTGCATCATAATAGGGTAAACATGCATATGTATGCATAGCATACAAAGGTGTCATCTTGCATATGTATGCATCTTATTTAGAAAAAGGGTAAACTCGCATGTCATAATGTATGCATAAAACCAAACACTTAGCATGCATAAAATCAAATACTTAGCATGTATAAAACCAAACACTTAGCATGCATAAAATCAAATACTTAGCATGCATAAAATCAAATACTTAGCATGCATAAAATCAAATACTTAGCATGCATAAAATCAAATACTTAGCATGCATAAAATCAAATACTTAGCATGCATAAAACCAAACACTTAGCATGCATAAAATCAAATACTTAGCATGCATAAAATCAAATACTTAGCATGCATAAAACCTATCACTTAACTTGCATAAACATAGGGTTAACATTAAACATAGATTAGCAAACTAACATCATATCATATGACTTAAAACCCACAAATCCGCATACAAAACCGCATGATCTCATCATATCTCATCTACTTAATTTAGCAATTGGTTATTAAAGTGATAGAAACTCACCAAAACCAAGATTAGCAAACTTATGTAGTAGAACTAGTTGCTATACAAGAAGAAGATGATGATTAGAGGTTGATTAGCTTGCAACTTTCTTCATAAACTAGTGGAGGTTCCTCTCAAGTTTGATTTTGGCGGCATGGTGGCATCATTTCTATTTTTAGTATGAATTAGGGTAGTATTAGGGTGTATTTATAGATTAGGTGAGTGTTTTAGGCCCTTAGATTAACCCTAAATTAGATTAGGACCCTTAGATTTCGGAACCTTCCAGAAACCAGCCCTAAGACCAAGCCCAAACCCCAAACTGGTGCACCCAACCACAGAACTCTCTAGAAACTGTGCAGGTTTCCTGTCCCGACATGGGCGCACTTCCCAAGTGCGCCAGTGTATTTTTGTGCTGGCGCACTTCACAAGTGCGCCAGTGCATTTCTGGCCTGTTTCGGGTTTTTCTGCCTAACTTCGTTCGTCCATATCTCTTTCATACGGTACCCGTTTTACGCAAACTCGGACTCTATTTCGCGTATTTTTCCGAGACGAACGCAATGACGCAGCCCGTTTCCCCTGATTCTCACATCTGAGATTAATTATACTTTAATTACTAACCATTAGTGTTAATTGAAATTCGGGGTGTTACATAAATAAATAATGAAGTAATAGACATTCCGCTCTGCATTTTTATTCCTAGACCACGGTGTAAATTTTCGTTTTCCCTCCATATGGTCCGCCTCCATGTTTAATTAAATAAAAATATTTGACGAAAACAACTCTCATTTCTTAATCCCCAAATCTAGAAGACCTAATCTAAAACCACGCTCTCTCCATCCTCAACTCCTTCCGCACCGCCTTTCGGTCTGGCCTCTGCGATGCTCGCCTAAGTTACTCGCCGCTTGCTACCATCCATCTCTGCTTGCCTTCGTTTCTCGCCGCTTGCCTCTGTTATTGCTCGTTGCTTGCCGCGCTCGCCGTTGTATAGGTTGATGCTCGCTGGCTTCGCCTTTCCATTGATCAATTTGTAAGTATGGTGGAGTGCGGAACATTTACTATTTTATTTATTTTTCTATCTTAATCTGATTTTAGCTAGTTGATAGCTTCAAGAAACTCGCAAATCGAAAACAAAAAAGGAGATCCTAAAGAGTTGTATGTTAAAACTCTTATTGTTAGTTCTCTGGCTTTATTATCATTATTTGTGTTTAATATGGTCGTTAAGGCTGCCGCTGATGTTTGGTCTAATACTGAGGAGGAGGTGGTCGCTGAAGAAACTCAGAAGGAAGGTTCTGCTTATTTTTTTGTTAGATCTATTTATTAAAATTTGTTGTGTTCTGGTCTTCGGTTTTTTAGTTAAATAACAAAAGTTCTCATCCCTTGTTAAATAACAAAGTTCAGATCTGAATCTTGGATCTAAACAAGGTTCTGGCCTTATACCAAAGTTCTGAAAATTGAATATGACTCTGCAGATCATTGGCATAGGATGCTGGTTTATGAATGCATTCCATATGTTTCGTTAGTTGAATGCATGGCTGGTAAGAAGTGGACAAATTTAACGTGGAGGCTGCAGGTAAATATAACTATTGGAGCTATTTCAAATGGAGTTGGTGTAAACGTAATCTTAATTCTTTTTGCAAACTTACTCTATATTTAAACGTAATCTTAATTCTTTTTGCAAACTTACTCTATATTTTCATTTTGCAAATAACTTACTCTATATTTCAAATGGAGTTGGTGTAAATATAACTAAGTCTGTCATGGAAACTTACTCTATATTTTCATTTTGTAAACTTTTAACGTTAGGTCACATCTTTAGTTGTTATATCGATATTAATTATATAAAGGTTTGAAATGATTTTATTTATGTAACAGAATTTTAATTACATAGAAAACATGCTTAGAATGTATGTGCAATCAATATAACATTGATTGTCTGTGTAGTAGTAATGGTAAATCAAAGAAACATTCCATTTTACAAAATAATATCATTCCAAACATCTTCCATTTTATTGCTTCAGTAGTGATCAATGTTTGTCAGCTTCAATATCTTCTATGCATTCTAGTAAAGGAAATATGCCTGAGAGCTTCATGTGCTTCAATCGAATGGTTAGACAGTGTGTGTACACACGCACTGAAAAAATCAATTGAATGGTTAAGTGATGAATAACTTAATATGTCTTGTGAGTTGCACGAGTTCTATGTTACACTTGATTGGTAATTTTCAGTATACACATTATTTTATCTAACTTTTTAATTCAAGGGCGGTCTATATCCTTTTGACCCTTGTGAAAGTTTCTCTCATTGATGCAAATTGGGGTGCACTTTGCGATGAAGATATAAGTCAATTTTACTTTTTTCTAATTACATATTGTTGTAAAGAATATTTTAATGATAATAGTCAATTGGTCTTTGTTCGCACACTCTGTCTATCCTAGTAAATGGCAACCTTGGAGTTCTCAGAATTGTTTCTGTTGTATTTTCCCACAGGGGCGATAACATTCAGGTCAGTATTATTTACTTATTTCTTGTTTTATTTTTATTAAATTTTAGTTTAAAATCTACTAAAGTCTTATGTGATACCGTGCCTCTTATTTTCAGAGTCATGCTATAATTTTAACTGAGACAGAAGGCATTTCCCGAATCATAAGAACCGAAGAATCTATATCCAAGTTAGTACAACAACCATCCAAGCTAATCGGTGTCCATAATGTGAGTTAAATACACTTGTGTACCATCCCTGATATATATGACAATAGTAACTGCATTACTTTTGATTAGAGTCTGATTTTTAAATCTGTTATTTTTGCTCAGACATAACATTTGAATCTGATGGTGCAATATCATCATTTGCTAGTTCTAGGCTGCTATTTAGTACATAAAACTAGATGGTATACTATCAAAGTTACAAAAACAACATGTAATTACTCTACTTGACATGATGCGAAAAATCGTACAAAATCACCGTGAAGGAGTTTTGAAGTAATATATGTAAAATGTACAAAATCATCGAGATAGATCAGGAGGAGAAATAACAAGTCAAAGTTAGACTCCTGCCTTTTATTTATTTTTACTTATTTTTTGTTTGACGCACTATGTGCTATCCTCTATTGTTTGTGATATTACTATGATTACCTTAACTGGATGTAAATACTATGAATTTGTGTGATGTTTTTCAACAATATGATTTACCTGAAGGCCTTGCTGCATATGCTTGGCACAGTTATTTTATATTCAGTCTTACATTGTTAGGATCACCATAATTATGATATGTCCATTTTGGATTTACAGGCAACGTGGGATGGAATCTTGCTACGCAGTCTACCAAAATTACCTCTCAGAACAGTTGATGTCTGAAATATTATAATAATCTATTTAGAGTTCTGAATATATCACTCTCATCATTTTTAGTCATGACCGAATCAACAAAATATAGGGGAGCATTCATGTGCAAGTTTTCATACTATTCGAAACAACCTAGAATCTGAATATAAGGAAAACTGACCATATAATAGTGATAATTTTGAAATTTTACCATGATAGCCTTTAGGCAATTCCTCCATTCCATAGATAGACATCTTACGTCGGCTTACCATGAGTATTATTTTATACATACTTCCCTATGAAGTTTCACTGCAAATGATGTCTGGAAGAAATTATTGGTAACCTGTTGTTTGTAGATATCATCTCTGGATTTGTTGAGAGCAATATCGGAACAAGAAGGCATTGCCATTGAAGAGCTTCACGCAGGGGATGTTTTTGATTGGTTCTTAAAAGACAAGCTTAAAAGAAAGCAAGATTTGTAGTTTGCAGTTCTTCAGTGGGACGATTCCGATTTTCCAATCTAATTCACAAGTTTTATGGGTTTGGGAAGGTAATGACCAGTTTTGTTTATGGCTTTTCCTGTATAAAAGATGGGTCTACTATGTATTTTTTCATGTACATTTGTCTTACGAGCAATGAAATGAATAGCGACTGTGCAGAATGGTGAGGTGAACATGTACTGAGAATATGATGAGTTGTTTATATATACATTTTTTTATTTATGCCATGAATTATGTAAATGTCCATTTATATTTTCTAGAGACACTTTTGTTTATTAATTTTTTCATCCTAATTTAATTTCCGTCGCTAATCCTTTGCTGAATTGTAAGGGTTTTCCGACAAAATGCCTTAAATAGTTTTTTCAAATCGAAACTTTTTGTCGCTAATCCTTCAGAAATTAGTAAAGGTTTACCAACGCTTTTTATAAATAATAATTTATTACAAATTACTTATCTGTCGGTAAATAGTCGATATATAAATTAAAATTAAATTAATAAATAAAATCATAATTTTATTATATAATTAGAAAAACAGCGGAAAATTGTCGAAAAAATCATGCTAAATTCCTTCGTAAAATCTGACATAATTATTGTCATCGTTTTTACTGACCACAGCATTTTGCAGGAAATCCGGCGCTAAGGTCTATTTAGCGATGGATTGGAAGCGGATATTTCCACTGCTATATGCAGTTTTTCTTGTAGTGTAAAGCTTGTTAAAATCTGTTTACCCTAGGTAACCAAAACCCGGGTACGAACTCATCCCATAAAGAAATTGCATCCTCGCAATTTTCTTATGTTAACACATTTTCATCCTCAATTTCTAATAACTCATATCAAAATTATTTCCTTACTAAAGTTTTTGTTTAAGTAACCAAACACATGGTATTTGAAACTCTTAATGCTCATAACTAATTTGCAGACTTAGAACAATAAAGTTCAAATTTTAGTTACACAGTTTACAATTTTTTTATCTCTCATCTCGAATAATAGAAAAATATTTAAGTTATTACGACATATCTTTCATATAGCACATAACTGGAATACACACTCATATTTTCTCAATTTCCAATCAATGATTGATTTATTGTTACACCTTTGATCACTGGACTCGTCTTTTGAACTCAAATATAAAGGTGGATTTCAAAAATATTGCTCATTTTCAAGACAGTTTCTTATCAACTCTTTATACTCAGAAACACTTTGTACTATTTCCCTAAATTTTCTCAAAACACAATTTTCACTTAATAACACTCTCATTCATTTCGAATGAATTAAACTACCAAATTTATAATGGTTTTCATCTTTATTTAACTGCAAAGTCGATATAATATGGCTATTGCTGGGTCATCTCTCCAACTATTCTCGACTCATATAGCGGTTTAACTCTATTCTCACATAAGTATTTTACATCTCTCTTTCTAAAATTTATTTTATTACTCAAGGTGTTATGCCCGATTGTTTCATATAAGTGTTTAAGAAATTCATACTGATAACTCTGGTCTGTCACATCGATCAGATCCCTGAAATACCAAATAGACAATTTAACACAAAGATAATTATAGATTTTGGTTTGCTTGAGGATGTATTTATTTTATATCTCAACTACTCTTGATTTAATTTTTTACACAACCCAACAATAAGTCTCAATAATTAGCCATCCATTGTATTTCCACCGCTTAATCCCACTTATAACTTTCTTAGATTTAGCTTAGCAGAAACAATTCACTTGTTTCTGCTGCGCACCTTGATTTATCTCGGTACTCTTTTTATCCTAATATGAGTTTATTTTTTAATATTTTGGATATAATTCAGTTATGCAATCTATTTTATTTTTATTTAACACAACCATCAATTATACTCAGGAGGACACGATTAAAATTTCATCGAATTTTTAAACCCAAGCTTTAAACACCAAAAGAATTTAAGAGGTTAGAGATTACTACAAAGATATACTACGAACAATAGGATTCAACTCATGGAATACCAAGGAATGAAATACATTCCTAGACGTATTCCCAAAACTAAGATTTACTCAAGACTCAGATGATCAAGAACATGGATTAAGGATAATAATGGAAAGTAATAAATGTACACACGGATGTTATCCTTCTATGTTGTAATACATGTATTATTCCGATTATGTTCTATGTTTATCATACTTTTTTTTGAATATTTGCTTTGATACCATTTTGCCACTCCCTATCCCAAGACCCACCATAATAAAGAGCATTATTGAGTAATATTGTATATTAGAGTGAATAATAGGGCTAGTTAGAGTCAATTATCCATAAATATTATACTAAACGAGTATCAAATACGTCAATTGCGTGTATAAAATTTTCTTTCTTACCTAAGGTGGATCGATATACTCAATTCATGTTTAATATATAATTTATTTGGAATGCGAATTATGGATCTTAAGGCTAATTTAACACTAGAGGAGGGGAGAATAACACTTAATGTAATTTATGAATGTTTTGAAATATTTTTTAATACACTAGAATCAAATGGTAATCAAAGAACCAGACACAAATACAAATAAAAGGTAAAAGCAGTAAAGGAAAGAACACATCGAGATTTTATACTAGTTCAGAGTTACCCTACATCCAGTCCTACATAATACATGATTGTGTGGATTTTTTTACAAAAGTCTACCTATTTTATTAAATCCTTTCTTTCGTGTTCTTAATTTTCAATTCTTGACATTTCTAACTGCTTCCACTGTAAATGTCCTTTGTGTCCATTTTTGTCCATTAAATAATGCTCATTCTTATGGACATTAAATTAAAAATAGAATATGTATACCTTCGCATAAATGACCTTAATTACTTCCTTAATATTTTTCGATTTCAATATACATTCATCTATTGACCATTTAACGCTTTATCAAATTCAAAATTCCATATTGACTAATATGGAAGTTTTATTCCATTTAATAAAAGGTATTCTTCCACTTTTCCTGAAACCTTTTCACCTCTATGCTATAGACGTTAATTTGTCCTCTTCCAAATTCTTACTATTAATTTCTCCCATATCCTTTCCATAATTGATAGTTAAGTCACCAATTTCCTTCCATTAAATGCCTATTTAATTTGGGAGGTTTATTCCTTTCCACATTTCAAACATTTTGGTTCTTACATTTCTTAGGTTTTTATAGGCTTCTAAATTGATATGGGAGCTACTGAATCACTGCATGGCTTCTAGGGATTTTCTAGAAACAAAGATTAACCCTTTCCTAGAAGGACCAACATATAGTATTTTCTAAAGATTTGCGTACTTTAAATAAATAAATATACTTATATATAGCAAAAATTTTGAAAGTCCTTTTCAAAATAATAATTACGCCTCTCATACGTATATTTTCCCTACAATCGGGTAAGCTGTGCTCTGATACCAAATGTAACGGGCCGCACATCCTACCCTTTAAAAGGTGTGGCTACAAATCGTAACCCCAGACTAACTTGTTTTACGGTCAGCCTCTCTACTGCTCAATAACCAACCTAATCACTCGGGACATGTAGGGCTAAGAGACAAAGCTTTGCCATTATTCACAATGCGAGAATCCCCTATTACGCTAGGTACACAAGGCCAACAACTTCTGGTGAATGAAAATCATATAAATTTAGAAATGACTATTTCCCATATTTGCCAGTGTGAATTCTTCGCGTTATGTCTATACAACAAACACTAACAACTTAAACATACAAGGTGGACATTCTCACAGTCACTTAAAGCCCGTATGTTAATCTAAGGGTGGGCATCATTACAGTCACTTAATACCCTACGAGGCAGACTATACCAAGTCACTTATGGACATTACCTAACTTACTAAGGGCGGACATCTTTACAGTCACTAAATGCCTATGGCAGACCCTTAACCACTTAATACCTCATCCTAACGTCAATGTTATAAAATATATATACTCTCCTTGTTGGTTGATAAATGGTAACAACCACTTACTGCTAGTTTTGGGTCTGAAACACAACTTCATTTAAGAAAATCCTCCCGACGGACCCTCTTGTTACTATCTAATTTTATCTACGAGTGAACTCCTAGTCACTTGTTACTTCCCTTAGATGGTGGTTGCTTTAGGCCATTTATACATACATATATATATATAGTCCATCCCTAGGTCATCCCTCACTATCCCCTAGATAAGAAGCGGACATTACTTGGAGAATTACGCTACTCACACTATCGTCTACTAAGACCATTTAATAACATATAAGAGAAAGGCGGACCCAACGAACACCTAAGACCTTTTTAAGGGCGAGTCCCATGACTTGGATCCTAAACCAAGGATTGGACCTTAGGAATGGATATAGTCTTAACTACGTAATGCCCAAATCATAGTAGGCCAGCCTCTTAATACTTCTCAAGGCAGGCCTACTATACACAAACACGCACACACATGTATATATATTATATATATGTATATATATATATATGTACATATATAAACACACTAGACATCTCAAATTAGGCAGACCACTTGTAGATGCTAGATTTGCCAGTAGTTCCGGGTAGGCTTCTACTATAGGTTGGACCTAACCTCATATCATAGTGTAATAATTATAATGTTCCATGACACCTATACCTTTTACATTAACCAGTCTAACTTGTAGATAATGGATCTGCCGGTTGGTTCAGGGTATGATTCTACTGCAAGTAGTGGTTAACCTCATGTCTATGTGTCATTAATTATAATTCAAGGCCATTAACTCACACACATACATATAAACTCCTATGGGGACACTAAAATTCTATTTCCTAATTTAAACGTATTTATTATGCACTTAATACGCATAAATATTACATTTAATTATGTTATATATATACGCGTCAATTAGGCGAACGAGAATAACGTCTTAACCATGTTTGAAATGTCAATCCTATCAATCACAATTATGGTGTACAAGTCAGTTTCCCTTATTAACTAATAACATATATTCACGATTTATGACAAAAAGGGAAATAACAATATATATAAACAAAACTTGCAACCTAGGCTTGAATAGTTATTTTGATAATACAAATATAAGCAAGATGCAATATATCCAATTAAATAAGAAACCCTTTTGCTATTGGAATTGATTCACTTTTATATTTATGTTGCGTACTAATTTGAAGATAATATATTCTGAATAATACGTTCAAGTCAATCTATTCAGAATAGACGCTTAAACCTATTGAATTTACAATATATAAATGTCATGTTTTAACACAAAATCATATATGAAAAAAAAAAGTTAGGATTAAGTGAATCAAAACAAAAAATTCGAGAAATTCATAACGTGAAAATCATGTCATTACGTGAAAATCATGTTTGCGGATATTTTGGAGAATGAAAAATAAACTGGTTCAAAACAAAGGAATTGTTTTGGAGAATGAAATCATGTCAGTAGCATTACATAAACATGTTATACATATAATTGGCAAATATGCATACATGAATACAAAGACACGATATGCCCTTCACTGTTATCAATACGAACACAAAGACACGATATTTTGTGTGCAATTTGGCATAAAATTACTTCTTTTTTCCTGTTGATTTTGGTGCTTTTGTGCTACTGGAACTCAGGCGCTGGCTATCACGATTCAGTTTTACTACCAATCATCAGGTTGGCCATTTAAACTTTTGTTTTAACTGTGTACATATATAAATATTTATGCTATTATATATAAAAATTTATGATCAACATCATGAGCTAGCTTATTCTCGTAGTACTGCTTTGATTTACATCAAACATATGGATTTCATCGGCATGATCAACACGTACGCTCAATCTTCCCGGCCTCGGCTGGAGTTATATATATCAGGCTGATCATATGTTTTTACCGTTTTTTGTTAGTCCGTTCTGTTATGAAAATATTTGGTAGTTTCTTTTGTATATGTTTGTATGTTATACATTGTGTTCGTATTATGAAAAATATTGTAATGCTTTGAGTGTGTGTATATATATAAATTGTGTTATTCTTGTGTATAAATTGTTGTATGTATGCTGTGGTATGAAAATTATGTGCTACAGTTTCTGTTATATATATATATATATATGCATGTGTATATATGTGTGCATACACAGATATAATTAGATACGATCAAAGGCCGTGTCTGAATTCGGTTTAGATACGGCTATATGCTGTATGTTATCACTAGTGAGATACGGTTTATAGCCATATCTTAAAATTTAACACGCCATTTTTTGATATGACTTTTTTCCATGTTTAAGAGCTTTAGATACGGCTCAAAACACAGCTTAATTAACACATATGGTGTAGTGATGCACAGAGAAAACAACTTCTCTAACCTCGGGTAATGAAATGGAATGAAGTAGTAATTGTTATCCCATGGAGTTAGTTGTTGCTATGGCTTGGAAACTGGAAAAGAATCGATCACAAGAACATATATATATATATATATATATGTGTGTGTGTGTGTGTGTGTGTGCGCACGTGCGTGTGTATGTGTTTGTGATTGACAACACCCTAACCATTGTAACACCCCTACAACCCCTCTGTTTTTCACCATACATTCTCATTACTGTCTCTTCTCACTGACTTATCAAAAGATAAATGAGAGGATGAAAATGGGGTGCTCCTAAATAGGCATGTATTTGAAAATTGGTACACTTTATTACTAATACCAATCATATACTTCCTTTATATGCCTCATCAAAGCCTTGTAACCTCGATGCCTTGTAAGGTAAAAGGGTACATATAAGTTTTGTATATTAAGCGTACACCAGGTGTGAAAATAAGCAATAAATAGATAAATATATAAATACAATTCTGAAACAACCAATGTAACGTTGTTGGTCCAACCAACAATTTGGAACAAATCCTTCTTCTCATTGTACATCGTCCTCTTCCAAATTCCATTAACCTATGTCAATCAATTCTTGTAACACCCCACCCCAAGACTCACCCTAATAAAGAGAATTATTGAGTAATATTATATATTAGAGCAGAGAATGAGGTTGATTAGAAGCGACCATCTGTAAGTTTTATATTAAACGAGCATCGAATACGTCGATTGGGTGTATAAAATTTTCTTTCTTACCTCATGTGGGTCGACATACTCAATTCATGTTTAATATATAATTATAGTGATTAAGGATCATATTCAGAATATAATACATATACAAACACATGCAATAGATCAAAAAATAGATTACATATAATTACATATTGTAGAGTCTTAATAATACATGTGTACATACTCAAATGATTTAATACACCATTTATTAATGCAATAAATCTCAAAGTTAATATAAATCATATGACTTAGACCTTCAACTACATGACTTAAGTAATAGCTCCAAAAAGGTAAAGCCAAAGTGAAAGCGGAGCAAGCTCGAATCTACAGACATACCTGAAACAACTTGGTATAACCAATGTGAATACATAGATCAGTCCAGATTAAACATATCAGTAATAGTATGATAAGTGAAATATACAATGTCATTTAAGACAATAATTCCTTCTCGTAATAAAAGAATCTCATAATCACAAATTAACTAACTCAAAACAAAGAAGAGATGATTTCATTCTATCAGAAAGGAATAATATAAATTCAGAAGAATAAATTTCTCAAAAGATAGATTCATAGACTTAATTCTTAGATTACTCGTGAGTGACAAAATACACGAAAGGATTTAACATTAACAACAAGTTCTAAGCATCCAAGTTAAGCATAAATGAAATCTCCAAAGCAACAATGGCAAATACATCAAATGCCAATATATAAATCTCATGTGAGAGTATATTTAACATATAAGTGATCACTATATATATATATATATATATATATATATATATGCCTCAAGATAGCTTTTAGCTATATAAACGTCAAGTTAGCTCTCAGCTATATAAAAAAATTCGGTAAGTCTCAAATTTTCAAAAATTGGATCCAAAACAACAAAGTGATACAAAATCATCATAAAATGGATCTAAAACATCATATTTCATGTGCATAAAAATATAGTTTCTCGAGCTTTGCTTTCTACTACATACGTATTCAGACGCGAAACACTACAACCCTTGGCGGAGTGTAACTTGGTGCCCAACCAAGTCAATATGAGTGCTTAACACTACAACCCTCGGCCAAGTGTGTCTTGGCCTCCGACCAAGTAAATACGTATATAAGACTCCCTGGGCCTGTAGTGGCACAATAAGCGTCAAACATGTGTCATAGACTTCGCAACATTAACTCGAAAAATGAAAACAATGCGTCGCATACCACACGTTTCACTAATTATTTTACGACTAGTCTGTTGTATATAACAGTGTTGTATACACAATTATATGATTTTTGTTTGATGATAACAACCAAATAAATATTATTTTAAATGTGTTTGTTATCGTACTGTTATATATATATACATCACAGACAGGAATATAATATTTATATATAAATAGAATATGGCTGTACACTCATTCATATATTCATACAGTATTTTATTTAAATTAAATATTATATTTCAAACATTCAACTGTACAACGTTTTATAACTCCACTATTTAAACTCTTCACAGGAATATGTACTTGTAAATAAACTGAATTCGATAGACAAATTTGTTTGAACACAATAAAATAATATTTTATTTCAACCATATCTGTTTATTACAAATATCAGTACAACTTTCTATTTTCTGTACATCACCTCCTTACTACAGTTCATTCAACACTCATTTACATCTCTATACAATTCATATATACATACAGTTTCATATTGACTCATATTCACCGACTCATATACACTCTGCATTCTCTATCTTCTGTCAGTCCGGTCTTCACAGCTTTCAGTCAGTTCAGACACCATCTTCATACCTATCACATACAGAAGAACACACACAGTAGACTGCAACGAAAATAAAATTAAATAAAAGCAAATAAAAATTTATTTTTAAATTTTATTTTCCTCAGAATTGCGGTGTGTTTTTCATCATTTTTCTAGACTTTGTCTGATATGCAGGGACAGAAAAACTCGTCTAGATAGCTGCATATACACACGTGTATACACGTGTGCACTGCCTCACCAATCCAGTGTGCAACTAAGGAGTAGTGAAACACCCCACCTCCGTTAGGGTCACTCTCAAAGGGAATGCCCTAATTTTGGTGGAGGTTTATAAGTATAAGTCACAGATATACAAGATAGATATAAGAACACATATTTTTGAACAGTGGAAAACAACAACAACTTTTATTTCATTAAAATACGTATTACACAAACCATGCCATAATTGCCTTACAATTCTTCCAAAAACATAACATCTTCATAACTGTCTTGATTACATTATTTAAAGAAGCATAAAGAAAACATAAATAAACTGCATAAGTCCCATAATTGCTGTCCAAAGCCATAGTCCAAAACGAAAAAGATCCAAGCAATACATTCTTTCTCTTTAAGTTGGATGTGAAAGCTGGTCAAGCTGCGGTATTCCCTCCCTGTGGACCTGGGGGGGGGGGGGGGGACGGAAGAAAAGAAGACGAAAGGAAAGTAGAGTCAGACATAAAGCCTGAGTAAGTCTAGGACTATTCAGTCTATGAATAAAGAACTGGGTACGATAAGTATAAACTGGAAATGGGAAAGCACCATAAACTAAGTTAAGTTGTCTAGAGTCGAATATACTATCGTACCCCATATTAATCTCTGTACCCATTTAAACTAGTTCCCAACCGACACCCCATAATCAGGGTGAAGTGATCCATTTTTGATGATCGGCTCCTACTCGCATAGTTACATGTGTCTTACGGCCCCCGTTGTTCTAGTTACCTATGCTAGTCCCACCATGGGGTGTATCAAGTCCCATGGTGGCGGCCCGACACAATCCTAGAATGCACAGGTATGCTACTGGTGCCCAGTGCCTTATTTTTCTGCGCCGGAGTGTGTGCACGCCCGCACCCCGTTAGAACCTACACTGCTGCATCACCGCCGTCGATTTGACCTCTTACAAGCAGCCCAGTAATCGTGCCCCAACCTACCTAGTTCAGGGTATCCTGATACACCTTGTAGGGTTACTGCTGAAAAGGGTCCCCCGCTACTAGGTTTTCTATTTCTAGCCAACATGCTAAGTTGGTTAAGTGTTTTATAAACCTAACCCCCTAATCAGTCTGTATAGTTTAGCATGTTCCATTTTGATTAAGTATTAATTTAATTTACTTAATCCTATCAATCCTGACTCAGCCTTAATTGTCTTATTAAAGCCTTGACCTCTCACATTAGACAGGTATTGTTGTGGCTGCCTGTTGCCGGTTGGGTCCGGGCAGTCTTACGCCACAACTCAGTCTAACCTCGGGTCTTTATTGGGCTCTGTGTTTAACCACCTACATTGGATAGGTATTGTTGTGACTACTGGACAACCGGGAGATTCCGGGTAGGTTTACATCACAACTCAATCCAACTTCGGGTTAAACACATCGTATTTTCTACATTTAAATATTTTGTCTCTTTCCTTTTTATATGTAAATATTTGCGGCCCATTATTCAAATTCATCTTTATTGGTTTAAAATTTATTTATGCCACTTAATTATTTTTCAAGGTTGTTGGCATGCGTCAAACATGCCAACACATATGTTCTATATTTTTAAACCAAACGTCATTACCCCTGTTTTACACATTCGCTACAATATAAGATATGTTGGGTTTAACATTTAAACCCAACTTAGCCATATGAAAAGGGGAGGCTTGAAACATGGTGTTTATAAGGTAACATAAAAAGGGGAGTGTGAACGCATGAACTTGTAACATAACGATTCAATTAACATGAATTAGGCACATGTGAACTTGCATTGTAATAGCGTATAATCATGGCATAAACAATACTTAAACATGAATCATCCTATTCATATAATCATGGCATAAACATACCTAAACATGAAATCATGTTTTTAGTCTATTCATGTAAACTTGTAATTAGAATGTAAATCTAACTTAATTGTGTGTCACATATATCACCATATGATTTTGATAACAACTTAGGCCTAAAGCATGTTTTCAACTAGGCATAACACCAAACATAGTTTAGTTATGTTCATAAAAATGCTTACTTTTGTTTTTAATACAAAAGCATGATTTGCCAATTCCAACATAGATTCATATAAACCATAGTACTTAGTCGAGTCCAATTACACACTAAAAGCGATCATAAAAGTATGTACATCATATTGGCATAATAGTGAATCATATACTTGCATGAATCCAAATTAAAATACCACAACATGTGGTTGTTAACATGAATCATATACTTGTATGAATCCCTAAATAAAATACCACAACATATGGTTGTTAACATGAATCATGTACTTGTATGAATCCCAAATAAATACCACAACACATGGTCGTTAACTTCCAACATAAATCACATACTTACAAATATCCAATCGTATACCATAACATTTCCAAATAGTTTAGAATCAAAATAAGATACAAATATAGATTATTATCGCCACAATTCCATTTCTCATTTTATACAAATCAAACGCAATTAATTATTCACATCGGAGTAGCACTCTACTTACAACGTATGATTAATCTTCAATTCAGGAATCTGAATTCTGAATATGGAGATGCTATCCTTTGTTGTAGGCGTTGTTTTGATTTAATTGACGTTACTTTAAGCTTTCGAATTATCTCCTAATTGTCTCTCAATTTCTGACGGCTATTCCTAGTCTTTCCTCAGCAGCATGACGGTCTCATCTCCATTTTAGTTTGTGTGAATTAGGGTGAGTCTTAGGTCCTTTTTATAGAGTTTGTGAGTTGATTAGGACCGTCGATGGAGCTTGGTTTAATAATAGCCGTTCATTTGAAGGAGAGACCAAGCAGGAGCGGACACCTTGCCCTAGTGACAAGGCAAGGCTCAGAAAATCGACCAAACACAGACCAGGCCAGCCAGGGGAGCTGGGTTCGACCTGGCTCAGGGGCCAGGTCGACACGCCAGTCGACACCGTGTCGACTTGGCAGTCGACACGGGTGACCCAGGCCGACTACCCAGTCGACCTGGGTAGCCCCAGGTCGACTACCCAGTCGACCTGGGTGCCTTGGGCGGGAAACTTCCCGCCCTGGCCAATCCGGCCCGATTTTGTATTTTAAATTGGTTTTTCTGAGCTGTTTTGGTCTGTTTGAATTTTAAACTGAATTCTAAAACTTCCGGAGGCCATATCTTCTTCATACGGAGTCCGTTTTACGCAAACTCGGACTCTATCCCAAGCAGAATTCCGAGACGAACACAATGGCGTATCCCGTTTCTCTTAATTCTTTGATTTGAAATTAGTTATACTTTAATTTGTGAATTTCACTGTTATAGAACACACGGGGTGTTACATTCTCCCCCACTTAAAAGGATTTCGTCCCCGAAATCTTCAAGTTCAGGAAGAATGTACATCCTAACATCCAAACATCCATCTACTCATCCATCAAACACGAGCATCCATTGTCCTTAAAAGACTTCTAATGCTTCATGATCATATGCGAAGTGTGTGTGTACATGTACTTATCTAATGCAAAATCAGGCGGTCTACTGATTCAGTTGACCTCCTTAATGCAAATTATGTAAGTGCCATGAATCCATTATGTATGCAGATTCTCCTATTCATGATTCTACATGAGTGCACAATCATTCATACAAATGCAACATCCATATGACAACACATTAAACTTCAACCATGTAAGAATATAAATACATTTACGCATATGCAATATGAAGTGACTGAACCGATCTAAAACCTAGAATGTGTGTGTATATGCAACCACGAGCAACCACTAGCAATCACTTGCAACCACTTGCAACCACTTGCAACCATCATCCATAACATGTTTCAATTACATGTTTTCATCCAAAGGGTTTCTACCTAAAAGATAAGGTCGAGGAGATATACCCTAAAAGATAGATAAAAGCGCAACTTAAGGAAAAAGAAAGATCAAAGATGTACCCTCGAAAAGAAAAGGATAGGTTGCGCGTATTCTAGCTTCAGTTTCCCAAGTTGTGTCTCCTTCGGCGTCGCTCCACTGAACTTTGACGAGCTTGACTTCGCGGTTGCGTAGCTTCTTCACTTCCGTTCCTAATATGCGGGTTGGAACTTTCCGCACGGTCGCTTCGCATTCCACTTCAGCTTCTTCTAGGATATTTGGCTCTACCACTTCAGCAGATTCATGTAGACATATTCAGAGATGTGAAACGTGAAAGACGTTGTGAACTCCGGCCAATTTTTCGGGTAGCTCTAATCTATAGGCCACTTTCCCAATTTTCTCAATAATAGGAAATGGTCCTATGAACCTTGGTGCTAGCTTTCCCGTGGTTCCAAAACGAACAACGTTCCTTAGTGGAGATACCTTAAGAAAAACTCTGTCCCCAACCTTAAATTCAAGGTCGGTCCTCCTCTTGTCGGCGTAGGACTTTTGTCTGTCTTGGGCCGTCTTCATCCTTCTTCGTATTAAGTCTACTTTCTCTGAAGTCTCTCGGATCATATCTGGTCCAAGTATGAGCTTATCAGTAGACTCCCACCAACAAGCGGGTGATCGGCACGGTCTTCCATATCAAGCTTCGAAGGGCGCCATTCCGATGGTTTCTTGGTAGCTGTTGTTGTAGGCAAATTCCACCAAAGGAAGACGGTCTTCCCACGTCCCTCCGAAGTCAAGGACGCATAGTCTTAAAAGGTCCTCCAAAACTCTGTTCACTCTTTCTGTTTGGCCGTCAGTTTGGGAATGATAGGCTGTGCTCAAGCATAACTGTGTGCCTACCGCTTCTTGCAGACACCGCCAAAACTCACTTGTGAAGATAGGGTCTCGGTCACTAACAGTGCTGGATGGTATTCCATGGAGTTGAACAATTTCCTTGAGGTAAAGAGATGCTAGGGATGAGGAAGTTCTTTTACTTTTGACAGGTAAAAAGTGGGCGCTTTTAGTAAGCCTATCCACTATTACCCAAATGCTAGTGTTGCCTCTTCTAGACCTAGGCAGCCCATCAATGAAGTCCATTGAGATACTATCCCACTTCCACTGCGGGACCTCTAGAGGATGGAGCAGACCGCCAGGCTTTTTCTGTTCCGCCTTAACCTGTTGGCACACCATACACTTAGAAACGAAATCTGCCACGTCCTTCTTCATGCCGTTCCAAAAGAAAGTTCTTTTTATGTCTTTGTACATTTTATCTCCGCCTGGATGTATCGTCATCTTGGAGTGATGTGCTTCCTCGAGAACCTTCTTTACTAAATCCCTTGTCTGTGGGACGCATAGTCTTCCATCCCGCCTTAGCCAACCTTAATCGTCGATGGAGTATCTGTTGAGGTGACTTGAAGTCTCACCCCTAATTAACCTATCAATCGTCTCCATAAGCTGAGGGTCTTCGCGTTGTGCTGCCCCTATTGAGTCTACTAAAGTCGGGCGTACTTCGAGAGATGCTAGCAAACCCGGTACAAAATTGGAGGAGGGCCTAAAGTCAAAGCTGGCTATAAACTCTAGGCTTTGTCTTTCAACAAATAGCGTGCTTAGGGTTAGTTTCTTTCGGCTCAACGCGTATGCCACTACGTTGCCTTTGCCCGGAGTGTAGGAGATCTCGAAATCGTACGAGGCAAGAAACTCCATCCATCTCTGTTGCCTCAAGTTAAGATCTTTCTACGAGAAAAGATATTTCAACGATTTATGGTCAGTGTATAGTTCGAACTTCTCACCTAGAAGATAATGTCGCCAAGACTTGAGTGCAAAGACGATGGCAGCCAACTCAAGATCGTGGGTCGGGTAGTTCTTTTCGTGTACTTTCAACTGTCTTCCGCCATAAGCTACTACCCTACCTTCTTACATTAAGACAACGCCTAGCCCTGTCCCACATGCATCTGTATAAACTGTGAACATCTTGCTTCCATCTGGCAACGTCAAAACTGGGGCTGTTGTAAGAGCCCTTTTTAGTCGTTGGAAAGCAAACTCGCAATCCAAGTTCCAATTGAACACTAGATTCTTCTTTGTCAGCCTTGTGAGGGGAGCTGAGATTTCGCAAAATCCCTTATGAATTTTCGGTAGAAACCTGCTAGTCCTAGAAAACTTCGGACCTCAGTTGCATTCCTTGGTGTCTTCCAATCCTGCACCGCTACTACCTTAGCCGGGTCTACTGCTAACCCTTCTTTGGATACTATATGCCCAAGGAACCGCACTTCCTCTCTCCAAAAGTGGCATTTGGAGAATTTGGCTTTTAGCTAATGGACTCGCAGAGTTTCCATGATTGCCCTTAAGTGCTGAGCATGTTCCTCTTCACTCTTTGAGAAGATAAGGATATCGTCTACGAAGACCACTATGAACTTGTTGAGGAAATCTCTGAACACCCTACTCATTAGGTCCACAAAGTAAGCGGGTGCGTTTGTCAAGCCGAAAGGCATAACAAGCCATTCAAAGAAGCCGTCTGGGGTTCTGAATGCCGTTTTATCGATGCTATCTTCAGCCACCCTTAGTAGATGAAAACCGGTCGCTAAATCGAGTTGGGAGAAAACAGACGCTCCTACAAGCTGATCAAACAGATCGTCAATTCTGGGGAGAGGGTGCCTATTATTTTTCGTTAGCTTGTTGACCTCCCTATAGTCAACACATAGACGGAGTGAACCATCCGCCTTTGTAGCGAACACCACTGGAGTGCCCCATTCTGAAATGCTCCTTCTAATGAACCCCTTTTCTAGAAGCTCTTTAATCTGTTTACTGAGCTCTTTCCTTTCCCATGGAGCCATGTGTCTAACGGGCAACGCAACGGGCTTTGCATTATCTACAAGATATATGCGGAAGTCTATCTCCCGCTTCGGAGGCAAGCCCTTCACCTCTTCGAAGACATCCGGATATTTCCGGACCACTCTAACCGATTGCAAACTCTCAACAGAAGCATCTAGCGATTCAAGATAACTAAGCATAACCGCATACGAGGGATTACAAGTAATTTCCAAAGTATTACCGAGTTGGGTCAGGAGCCTAACCACCCTTTTCTCACAATCCAGGATGGAACCATTACTGGATAGCCAATCCATGCCCAAAATCAAACCATATCCCGAGAAGCCCAAAACAAAAGCACTACATCTAAATTCTACACTTAGAATAGAAATTTTCAATCCCACATAGATCATAGACAAATGAGCTGGGCCCCCAATTGGGTTTGAAACAATTAAGGGGTCCTCTACCATACTAGTTTCTAGGTGCAGAGATTCTACTAAAGCAGACGAGATAAAGGAATGTGATGCGCTAGAATCAAATAAAGTGCGAACTGGGTGATCATAAAGATAAACTACACTTTCTATAGAAGTATTTATACCTCACTGTTGCAGAGGTGGCGCCTCTAGCACATGAACCTGTGGCCCCGAGGTGGATCCAGCCCTCTACCCCTGTCCTCGTTTCTTCGGGCAATCCTTAGCCATGTGGCCTGCCTCACCGCAAGAAAAGCACCCGCCATTCATCTTGGCCTTCTTTTTCCGGCAATCTTTCACTAAGTGCCCCACTTTGCCACAGAAATTACACTTCCTCTTCTCTTTGTTGTCTTTCCCGCCCTTCTTAAAGTCTGTCTTATTAGGATGTAAACCCTCTTTCTTCCCTTGAGAGCTTTCTGCCTTTGTCTCCTTCTTGCCCTTATCTTCTTCGTTCAACAATGCCATCTGCACCAACCTTTCGTACGTAGCTCCCATGGGTATATGGGTCATGGCCAAAGTGTGTAATGGCTCATTCAACTCCTTGATAAAGCGGAGAGCCTTCTTGTGCGGGGTGTTGACTAGGTCCAGTCCGAACCTAGCCAGCTGATCAAACTGGTTAACATACTCTTTGACTGTCATATTCCCTTGCTTAAGAAATAAGAATTTTTCCAACTGAAGACTCCTTTCAGCTTCTGAGAGAAATTTAGCCTCGAACCTTGTCCTAAAGTCCTCCCATGTTTCCACTGGTCTTTCTGCATTAGTGACTTCCCACCAGTAGGAAGCCTCACCTTTTAGTAGCCACACTGCCAGTTGTACCATCTGGATATCTTCTACCTCAAAGATGACGAATAAGTCCTCGGTTTCCTTTAGCCAATTCCTAGCTGCCACGAAGGACTCTATTCCATGAAAGTCCTTTCCTCCCATAGCTTTAAAATCTTTACATATCTTAGCAAAAGTATTTCCCCGCGGAGGAGGTGGAGGAAGAGGTGCTGCGGCAGCTGGATGATTTCCTGCAGCTAGGGGAGGAGGAACGGTAGGACCTGGCTGAGTGGCCCTTGCTTCTAAGAATCGTCTAAACCAACCAGGTATTGGTACACCCTCTGGCAAGTTAAGTTCTTCGGACATGCTGAAACAAAAGGGATAGATTCAAAACGAGGGATAAAAGATAGTACCTATGGCTTTGGGGGACTTTGCCTTTAAAACAAAATATTTTATCTTTAAAAATGCTTCTTTAAATTTTCCTTTGAAAATAAATTTTCAAAACTTTTATCTTATCTGGTAAACCTATGCTCTGATACCAAGTGAAACACCCCACCTCCGTTAGGGTCACTCTCAAAGGGAATGCCCTAATTTTGGTGGAGGTTTATAAGCATAAGTCACAGATATACAAGATAGATATAAGAACACATATTTTTGAACAGCGGAAAACAACAACAACTTTTATTTCATTAAAATACGTGTTACACAAACCATGCCATAATTGTCTAACAATTCTTCCAAAAACATAACATCTTCATAACTGTCTTGATTACATTATTTAAAGAAGCATAAAGAAAACATAAATAAACTGCATAAGTCCCATAATTGCTGTCCAAAGCTATAGTCCAAAACGAAAAAGATCCAAGCAATACATTCTTTCTCTTCAAGCTGGATGTGAAAGCTAGTCAAGCTGCGGTATTCCCTCCCTGTGGACCTGGGGGGGGGGGGGGGGGGAACGGAAGAAAAGAAGACGAAAGGAAAGTAGAGTCATACATAAAGCCTGAGTAAGTCTAGGACTATTCAGTCTATGAATAAAGAACTGGGTATGATAAGTATAAACTGGAAATGGGAAAGCACCATAAACTAAGTTAAGTTGTCTAGAGTCGAATATACTATCGTACCCTATATTAATCTCTGTACCCATTTAAACTAGTTCCCAACCGGCACCCCATAATCAGGGTGAAGTGATCCATTTCTGATGATCGGCTCCTACTCGCATAGTTACATGTGTCTTACGGCCCCCGTTGTTGTAGTTACCTATGCTGGTCCCACCATGGGGTGTATCAAGTCCCATGGTGGCGGCCCGACACAATCCTAGAATGCTCAGGTATGCTACTGGTGCCCAGTGCCTTATTTTTCTATGCCGGAGTGTGTGCACGCCCGCACCCCGTTAGAACCTACACCGTTGCACCACCGCCATCGATTTGACCTCTTACAATCAGCCCAGTAATCGTGCCCCACCCTGCCTAGTTCAGGGTATCCTGATACACCTTGTAGGGTTACTGCTGAAAAGGGTCCCCCGCTACTAGGTTTTCTATTTCTAGCCAACATGCTAAGTTGGTTAAGTGTTTTATAAACCTAACCCCCCAATCAGTCTGTATAGTTTAGCATGTTCCATTTTGATTAAGTATTAATTTAATTTACTTAATCCTATCAATCCTGACTCAGCCTTAATTGTCTTATTAAAGCCTTGACCTCTCACATTAGACAGGTATTGTTGTGGCTGCCTATTGCCGGTTGGGTCCGGGCAGTCTTACGCCACAACTCAGTCTAACCTCGGGTCTTTATTAGGCTCCGTGTTTAACCACCCACATTGGATAGGTATTGTTGTGACTACTGGACAGCCGGGCGGTTCCGGGCAGGTTTACATCACAACTCAATCCAACCTCGGGTTAAACACATCGTATTTTCTACATTTACATATTTTGTCTCTTTCCTTTTTATATGTAAATATTTGCGGCCCATTATTCAAATTCATCTTTATTGGTTTAAAATTTATTTATGCCACTTAATTATTTTTTCAAGGTTGTTGGCATGCGTCAAACATGCCAACACATATGTTCTATATTTTTAACCCAAACGTCATTACCCCCGTTTTACACATTCGCTACAATATAATATATGTTGGGTTTAACATTTAAACCCAACTTAGCCATATGAAAAGGGGAGGCTTGTAACATGGTGTTTATAAGGTAACACAAAAAGGGGAGTGTGAACGCATGAACTTGCAACATAACGATTCAATTAACATGAATTAGGCACATGTGAACTTGCATTGTAATAGCTTATAATCATGGCATAAACAATACTTAAACATGAATCATCCTATTCATATAATCATGGCATAAACATACCTAAACATGAAATCATGTTTTTTAGTCTATTCATGTAAACTTGCAATTAGAATGTAAATCTAACTTAATTGTGTGTCACATATATCACCATATGATTTTGATAACAACTTAGGCCTAAAGCATGTTTTCAACTAGGCATAACACCAAACATAGTTTAGTTATGTTCATAAAAATGCTTACTTTTGTTTTTAATACAAAATCATGATTTTCCAATTCCAACATAGATTCATATAAACCATAGTACTTAGTCGAGTCTAATTACACACTAAAAGTGATCATAAAAGTATGTACATCATATTGGCATAATAGTGAATCATACACTTGCACGAATCCAAATTAAAATACCACAACATGTGGTTGTTAACATGAATCATATACTTGTATGAATCCCTAAATAAAATACCACAACATATGGTTGTTAACATGAATCATGTACTTGTATGAATCCCAAATAAATACCACAACACATGGTCATTAACTTCCAACATAAATCACATACTTACAAATATCCAATCGTATACCATAACATTTCCAAATCGTTTAGAATCAAAATGACATACAAATATAGATTATTATTGCCACAATTCCATTTCTCATTTTACACAAATCAAAAGCAATTAATTATTCACATCGGAATAGCACTCTACTTACAACGTATGACGAATCTTCAATTCAGGAATCTGAATTCTGAATTTGGAGATGCTATCCTTTGTTGTAGGCGTTGTTTTGATTTAATTGACGTTGCTTTAAGCTTTCGAGTTATCTCCTAATTGTCTCTCAATTTCTGACGGCTATTCCTAGTCTTTCCTCAGCAGCATGACGGTCTCATCTCCATTTTAGTTTGTGTGAATTAGGGTGAGTCTTAGGTCCTTTTTATAGAGTTTGTGAGTTGATTAGGACCGTCGATGGAGCTTGGTTTAATAATAGCCGTTCGTTTGAAGGAGAGACCAACCAGGAGCTGACACCTAGCCCAAGTGACAAGGAAAGGCTCAGAAAATCGAGCAAACACAGACCAGGCCAGACAGGGGGCTGGGTTCGACCTGGCTCAGGGGCCAGGTCGACACGCCAGTCGACACCGTGTCGACTTGGCAGTCGACACGGGTGACCCAGGTCGACTACCCAGTCGACCAGGGTACCCCAGGTCGACTACCCAGTCGACCTGGGTGCCTTGGGCGGGAAAATTCCCGCCCTGGCCAATCCGGCCCGATTTTGAATTTTAAATTGGTTTTTCTGAGCTGTTTTGGTCTGTTTGAATTTTAAACTGAATTCTAAAACTTCTGGAGGCCATATCTTCTTCATACGGATTCCGTTTTACGCAAACTCAGACTTTATCCCAAGAAGAATTCCGAGACGAACGCAATGGCGTATCCCGTTTCCCTTAATTCTTTGATTTGAAATTAGTTATACTTTAATTTGTGAATTTCACTGTTATAGAATACACGGGGTGTTACAAGTAGCCACAAGTAACTTCTCGACTCAGTGCAAATCAGTATGAAAATAGTCAAGACATAAGTGAAAATAAAAAAAAGCCAGAAAAATTAAAACAAAAGTTTCAGGTCGTGGAAAAACAAGCAAAGACATGCATGGTGAAGGACAGAATTATTTGACATGGTCGAATTCTCACAAAACTGGTTTCAAGCCAACACATTCACAACAATCATATCTGCAAGCAATTATACATACAACAGTGAGTAACATCTATATGCAAAATTGGTCGAGCCATGTACAAGGAGAAAGTGGCAAGTCAAAGAGACAACATGGTGACATACAGGAAGTGTTTGAGAAGGGTGAATCATGGATATCACATGGATGGTACTGCCAACATGTTTTCCAGCATCTACAAACAAACAGCAAGAACATGGTCGAGTCATTCACATTTCAGGTTCAAGACAATAAAGCAAAAGTGTGCAACAACAGCTAAAGTCGGCAAATACTAGTTCATACAAGTTCATGGTGCAACATATTCAAGTCAACATGTGGTGAATCAGTTAACATCGCAAAAGCAATGAATGATTTACAGTTTTTAGCAAGCTCAACATTTGGTAGAGAATCATTCAAAAGAAATGAAATATCAACATAGTTCTCAAGCCAGAAAAACAAGATGTATTAAAATGGTACAACATGGTTTCAGCATAGCAAGCAAGAAAGGCAAAAGTAATTTTCATGCAAAGGGGTGCAACCATATCAAATCTATTCGAGTATACACATATGGGATGTGTGCAACAAATTATGTTGAGATGCAAAGCAATAATTCCAGAAATTACAGGAACAAAGATTGACAAGTCAACAACTCAGATTCAAGTGCAATATTTGTTCAAATTTGTCAATGTCATATTATTTTAAGACCAGTTAAAACTTTAAAACATATTGAGCAGTATCATGATCAAAGAACAAACAGGAAAATTCTAACATAGAAAAATGTTCTTATCAAATAAGTGGTCCAAGAAGTGGCGTGAACAAATGAAACAACTATTCTTATCAGTATCAAAAAGGATTAAGTGTTGGTCAAAGACAGTTCAAGTAGTATCAACAAAATCAAGGCAGTATGAAACATATCATGGTCATGGCATTAGCACAGTGCACAAAGCAATGGGGAGCAGTGTGACATATAAGCATGAACAATAAAGGAAGCATCTATTTATATCATATTTTATATGAAGCAGAATAAAAACGATCAGGAAAGTATCTGTTTAATGACAAGGCAAAGGATTTAGAAAAGGTCAGATTGAAATTTTCAAAAAGAAAGCAAAATCAATGTTCCAGAAAAAGAATTCAAGTCTGATTACAGAAAAATATATATATGGCAATTATTGTTTTAAGGACCAATTTAAAGTCAACAAATTCAAGTTTTTCTTCTGGGAAGTTTAAATTTAAAATAGCCAATCAGGAAATGAAAACTTAGTTTCAGAAAAGCAGTACAATGAAGACTAATTCGAAGTCCAGAAATTATCTCCCAAATTGATGTCAAAACTTAAGGGAGAACTCAAAACAGAAATCACGCAAGACCTGTTCAAAGCCAAGGATATCAAAAAGTTCCAAAATTATCGTATATATCATGAACCAAGTGTAATACAAAATCAGAGAATATCGGATTTTCAATCCTATTTAAACACCAATCCTCATCGGCAATTATCCATCCAAGTTCTAGCACCAATTAAAACTGAATCTCAAATTAAAATTCATACCAGGAAAGGAGAAAGCTTGGATCCAGAATTCAACATCAAATCGAAGAGGATAGACTCTGAATAACTCGAGATCATCACACGACAGAGCGGCGGCCTCCAGATTGAAAGAGAATCAAAACCCTAAAGTCAATCATCACTTTAATCTTCAATTTCAAGGAGTAAAAGCAAACCCTAGACATTATCGCAGCCGCCATTTTCATTTTAGAGAAAAAGAGATCGGGATAAAAGAAGTGGTGAATCAACTTTGAAAAGGAGCCGGCCTACTTAGTTTTAAAAAGGGGGATAACCCTAATTTATTCTCCTAAGTGTTTCTAAGTTTATAAGGATGTCAAATTGTTTTTTTTTTAATTTTCCAATTTGTTAACAAGTATAGTTTTCAAGTTTGTCTCTAAAACTAGGGAGACGAATTACGAGATTTGTAATTCGGGGAAATCTGGTTTCGGGGATAGAAACCAGTGCAGGGTTTTGAGCATAGGGTTAAGCACAGTTGGGAGCGAGTGTTACGAGTTTACAGGGGATTGTAAGCGTAGAGATTGTTTTAACTCCTAGTAGAAACCTTGAGGAATGCAGCCGTAGGCAGGGTTTTGCCGAAGCTGGGTATATCTGTGTGTTATTTATTTTCTGCATTTATTCTGATTATTATCTGTGCTGTTATTATTTAATTACTCTGTGAAAATCTGAGATAAACCCTATTCACCCTCCTCTAGGGTTAATTTAGATCCTACAAGTGGTATTAGAGCATGTATTTTTTTTATTTTAACTCTAGAGTCATGAATCTATCTAATAACGCTTTTTCTGAGGGTCAGTCCATAGCTAGGCCACCAATGTTTAATGGAACAGATTATGCATATTCGAAAGCTAGGATGAAAATTTATTTGAGCTCAGTTGACTATGATGTGTGGGATATTATTGAAACGGGTTATAGATCTCCCACTGTTATTGTCAGTGGTGTTGAAATTCCTAAATCAAAAGACATGTGGGATGCTAATGACAAAAAAATATTTTCAACTAATGCCAAAACGATGAATGCTTTAATCTGTGCTCTTGATAAAACAGAATTTAATCGAGTTTCTCATTGTGAAACTGCACAGCAAATATGGCATACGTTGGAGGTCACACACGAAAGTACATCTCAAGTGAAGGAATCTCGTCTCGCTCTACTCAGCAACGAATATAAAAATTTCTCTATGCAAAGAGACGAAGATATAAAAGAGATGTATGGACGCTTCTCGTCACTAGTCTACAATGAAAAAGCTATTGGCAAAACCTATACTGAAGTGGATTTGATGAGAAAATATTGAGAGTGCTAACGATGAATTTTGAAGCAAAAGTTACGGCGATTCTAGAATCAAAAGATCTGAATAAAATAAGCATGGAGGAGTTGATTGGAAATCTCATCACTTACGAGATAGAGTTAAAAGCAAGAGAAGAACAAAAGAATTCTGAGTCAAAGAAAAAGACGATCGCTCTAGATAATACCGTTGAAAGTGATGATGAAGATTCCACTGAAGAGCTAGCCATGGTCTTGAGAAAGTGGGCCAAAGGAAAATACAAGCCACAAAAGAAGAAAACTGTCAAATCCGAAAGTTCAGAAAGTTCAGATGATGAAGTGTTTTGCTACAACTGCAAGAAACCCAGATATATCAAATCAAATTGCCCACAGCTTAAAAATGAAAAGAAAAATAAGTTCAGAAGAAAGAAGAAGGCTTTTGCTGCTACATAGGATGACCAGGAAGGAGAAGAAGTTTTTGAAAGTGATGAAGAGGGAGCTAATTTGTGTCTTATGGCTCAATCTGATTCAGAAGGTAGTGAAGAGGATTCTAGTGAGGTATCGAATTTTACCTATAAAGAATTAATTTTAATGTGTCACGACCTCACAAAAACCGTTGATTCTCTTGAACTAAAAGTTAAGAAATTGAAATCTGATAGGTTAAAACTAGTTTAAGAAAATAACAGTTTAGAAAGAGAACTTGAAAAGGTTAAGAATTCACCGTTTTCAGAATGCGAAAAATGTCAATTTTTGAGTAATGATTCTTTGAAATTCAAAACTGATTTTGAGTTACTTAAAAGTGAAAACGTGAATTTGAAGAACGAAAATCGTGATTTTGAAAAGGAAATTAAAAAGCTTAGAGAATCTGAAAAACTTGATTTTGAAAAGCGAAAACAATTTGAAATTGAAATTTCTAAGTCCAATGCTGAAATCAAAGCACTTGAAAACGAAAATTTGGTTTTGAAACAAACTGATGCTGAAAAGAGGAAAATCGCTATTAATCGTTGTTCAAATTTAATGAAACAAAATAGCAACCTTAAATTTAAAATTCAACGACTTGAGTCAACTTTGACTAAATTTTCCAAAGGAGAGAAATCGTTGAATATGTTGTTAAAAAACCAATTTTTTGTTCAAAATAAAAATGGACTTGGCTTTGGATCTGATCAAGTTGAAAAACAAAATTCTAATGATTTTAAAAATTCTTTAAATGATTTTGAAAATGATCAAATTGAATTTTTAAAATTTAATAATTTCAAAGGGTTTTTAAATCATAAACAAATTGATAACTTGTTTAAAAACAATTCATTTAAATCTGTTTGGATTCCAAAAAATAACAAAATAAATTTAAATAAATCTAAACGAATTTGGGTTCCAAAGGGTACGCTAGTGAATAGTAATGGATTGTTATATAAACGGGTTTGGGTACCAAAACGTGTAAACGAAGATAAGAGTGGTAAAACAATCTTTGTTAGACCACTCGATTCTATAATCATTTAGGTGCCGAGGGAGGCTAAGGAACGACTGTGCTTAAAAGAGATATAATTCAAGCTGTTCCACTTTATTGAATTGTTTGAAGTTCCTTAGCCATAGATTCAGAGTTGGAGATTCATTGGATCACATCGATTATGGTAAGTTAGGTATTATCTCTAAACTCATTTTTTATTCCTTTTTAGTTTATTTTCTTTTTTAGTTTTATTTCTTTTATTCTCTTTTATTTTTACTTGGTTGTTTTTGAAATCATTCGTTATGGATTGTTGAAATTCTTGGATTATAAAAATTGATTTTTTTCCTTAGGTGATTTCAAATAATTATCTTCAGATTTGATCGTTGACTGTTTCTTGTGTTTGTCTAAAAATACTCTGAGAATGTCAATTGTGATTCTTGCTTCGAAAATGATCTTGTGCTGCTCTGATAAGGAAATTAATTTGATTTAGTGATTGAACAATGAGTTGAAAAATCAATGATAAAATATCTTTAATTTCCATAGACAATTTGAATTAAATATATAAGTGTCTTTAAAAATCGTCTAGGAACAATCAACATTAAAAATATTAGAAAATTCCATAACCTACTGTTTGATTTTTGAAACTGACTTTCAACTTGCATTGATATTTTCAAAAACTCCTCTTGAAATTGATATTTTCAATTTTAAAATTATTTTTGATTATTTATTCAAAAATTGAAATTGTTGATTGTTTTGAACCGTTTTGTGACTCATCAAAATTATTAAAAGATTTATTAAATTGTGATGAGTTGTGACTATGGTATGATTCATAACTAAAGGAGATGTTGTTTTAAATCTCATGATGATTGGACAGATTTTATAATATCTTTGAATTTGAGCTTATTTCACGACCATCTTATATATCTACCATATTTCTGTCATTCATCATGGTTTTATTTAATTTGGGGAGTTCTAATTGTTCTTGAAATTAAAAATAAAATAAAATAATAAATAAATAAATAATTTATCCTTGGTATTCACTCCCATTTAAAAGTCCTCGCGGTTATGCGTGGGTGAATTACCTTAATCTCTATGTGCTTCCAGTCTCACTTAAAAGACCTTTGGGCTGTGCATGGATGGAACTCATTAGAGAGGATAAAGTTAAGTTACTACTAACCCATTTAAAAGACCTTTGGGCTATGCGTGGTTAGCAAGTGCTTAACACATTTTAAGCATATTTAAAATATTCAAAATTCATATTTAAATATTCAATTGAACTCTCCTCATTCTTTAAAATCCATCGTAAATCCATTCATTCTGAAAGTGAAATTTGCTTTTGATTTAAAGATTATTATGATTTTTGTTTGATTAAATGGGTTTTACGATATATATTCTCTCTCCTGATTTGAATTAATATTTTTAGTCTATATTCATCACTGTTTCAATTTCTATTATTCTTTTGATGATAACAAAAGGGGAGAATGGTCAAGATTTTGATTAATGAGTATTTAATTCAAAAATATTTTAAGATTGGAAATTAAATATCTAGAGGGAGAATGGTCAATTGGATATCATCATTAATATTTTCCACATATATAGGGGGAGTTCAGTTGTAGGGGGAGCATACAAATAGGGAGAGTAATATATTTCACGTTCAAACACATTCAAAATCTTTTATTTGTTTGTCATCATCAAAAGGGGGAGATTGTTGTATATAACAGTGTTGTATACACAATTATATGACTTTTGTTTGATGATAACAACCAAATAAATATTATTTTAAATGTGTTTGTTATCGTACTGTTATATATATACATCACAGACAAGAATATAATATTTATATTTAAATAGAATATGACTATACACTCATTCATATATTCATACAGTATTTTATTTAAATTAAATATTATATTTCAAACATTCAAACAGTACAATGTTTTATAACTCCACTATTTAAACTCTTCACAGGAATATGTACTTGTAAATAAACTGAATTCGATAGACAAATTTGTTTGAACACAATAAAATAATATTTTATTTCAACCAAATCTGTTTATTACAAACATCAGTACAACTTTCTATTTTCTGTACATCACCTCCTTACTACAGTTCATTCAACACTCATTTACATCTCTATACAATTCATATATACATACAGTTTCATATTGACTCATATTCACCGACTCATATACACTCTGCATTCTCTATCTTCTGTCAGTCCGGTCTTCACAACTTTAAGTCAGTTCAGAAACCATCTTCATACCTGTCACATACAGAAGAACACTCGCAGTAGACTGCAACAAAAATAAAATTAAATAAAAGCAAATAAAAATTTATTTTTAAATTTTATTTGCCTCAAAATTACGGTGTGTTTCTCATCATTTTTCTAGACTTTGTCTGATATGCAGGGATAGAAAAACTCGTCTGGATAGCTGCATATACACACGTGTATACACGTGTGCACTGCCTCACCAATCCAGTGTGCAACTAAGGAGTAGCCACAAGGACCTTCTCGACTCAGTGCAAATCAATATGAAAATAGTCAAGTCATAAGTGCAAATAAAAAAAAGCCAGAAAAAATAAAACAAAAGTTTCAGGTCATGGCAAAACAAGCAAAGACATGCATGGTGGAGGACAGAATTATTTGACATGGTCGAACTTTCACAAAACTGGTTTCAAGCCAATATGTTCACAACAATCATATCTGCAAGCAATTATACATACAACAATGAGCAGAATCTATATGCAAAATTGGTCGAGCCATGTACAAGGAGAAAGTGGCAAGTCAAAGAGACAACATGGTGACATACGGGAAGTTTATGAGAAGGGTGAATCATGGATATCACATGGATGGTACTGCCAACACGTTTTCCAGCATTTACAAACAAACAGCAAGAACATGGTCGAGTCATTCACATTTCAGGTTCAAGACAATAAAGCAAAAGTGTGCAACAACAGCTAAAGTCGGCAAATACTAGTTCATGGTGCAACATATTCAAGTCAACATGTGGTGAATCAGTTAACATCGCAAAAGCAATGAATGATTTACAGTTTTTAGCAAGCTCAACATTTGGTAGAGAATCATTCAAAAGAAATGAAATATCAACATAGTTCTCAGGCCAGAAAAACAAGATGTATTAAAATGGTACTGTGTGGTTTCAACATAGCAAGCAAGAAGGGTAAAAGTAATTTTCATGCAAAGGGGTGCAACCATATCAAGTCTGTTCGAGTATACACATATGGGATGTGTGCAACAAATTATGTTGAGATGCAAAGCAATAATTCCAGAAATTACAGGAACAAAGATTGACAAGTCAACAACTCAGATTCAAGTGCAATATTTGTTCAAATTTGTCCATATCATATTATTTTAAGACCATTTAAAACTTTAAAACATATTGTATGACAAGAGCAGTATCATGATCAAAGAACAAACAGGAAAATTCTAACATAGAAAAATATTCTTATCAAATAAGTGGTTCAAGAAGTGGCGTGAACTAATGAAACAACTGTTCTTATCAGTATCAAAAAGGATTAAGTGTTGGTCAAAGACAGTTCAAGTAATATCAACAAAATCAAGGCAGCATGAAACATATCATGGTCATGGCATAAGCACAGTGCACAAAGCAATAGGGAGCAGTGTGACATATAAGCATGAACAATATAGGAAGCATCTATTTATATCATATTTTATATGAAGCAGAATAAAAACGATCAGGGCAGTATCTGTTTAATGACAAGGCAAAGGATTTAGAAAAGGTCAGATTGAAATTTTCAAAAAGAAAGCAAAATCAAAGTTCCAGAAAAAGAGTTCAAGTCTGATTACAGAAAAATATATATATGGCAATTATTGTTTTAAGGACCAATTCAAAGTCAACAAATTCAAGTTTTTCTTCTGGGAAGTTTAAATTTAAAATTGCCAATCAGGAAATGAAAACTTAGTTTCAGAAAAGCAGTATAACAAAGACTAATTTGAAGTCCAGAAATTATCTTATAAATTTATGTCAAAACTTAAGGGAGAACTCAAAACAGAAATCACACAAGACCTATTCAAAGCCAAGGATATCAAAAAGTTCCAAAATTATCGTATATATCATGAACCAAGTGTAATACAAAATCAGAGAATATCGAATTTTCATTCCTATTTAAACACCAATCCTCATCGGCAATTATCCATCCAAGTTCTAGCACCAATTAAAACTGAATCTCAAATTAAAATTCATACCAAGAAAGGAGAAAGCTTGGATCCAGAATTCAACATTAAATCGAAGAGGATAGACTCTGAATAACTCGAGATCATCACATGACAGAGCGATGGCCTCCAGATTGAAAGAGAATCAAAACCATAAAGTCAATCATCACTTTAATCTTCAATTTCAAGGAGGAAAAGCAAACCCTAGACATTATCGCAGTCGCCATTTTCATTTCAGAGAAAAAGAGATCCGGGTAAAAGAAGTGGTGAATCAACTTTGAAAAGGAGCCGGCCTACTTAGTTTTTAAAAGGGGGATAACCCTTATTTAATCTCCTAAGGTTTTCTAAGTTTATAAGGATATCAAATTGTTTTTTTAATTTTCCAATTTGTAAACAAGTATAGTTTTCTAGTTTGTCTCTAAAACTAGAGAGACGAATTACGAGATTTGTAATTCGGGGAAATCTGGTTTCGGGGATAGAAACCAGTGCAGGGTTTTGAGCGTAGGGTTAAGAACAGTTGGGAGCGAGTGTCGCGAGTTTACAGCGGATTGTAAGCGTAGAGATTGTTTTAACTCCTAGTAGAAACCTTGGGGAATGCAGCAGTAGGCAGGGTTTTGCTGAAGCTGGGTATATCTGTGTGTTATTTATTTTCTGCATTTATTCTGATTATTATCTGTGTTGTTATTATTTAATTACTCTGTGAAATTCTGAGATAAACCCTATTCACCCCCCTCTAGGGTTAATTTAGATCCTACATAGTCAGCCTATTTCACACTTGGAAAATAGCTTCGACCAATGAGTGCAGAATTAACCAATATAATATACCTTCAACCTTATACCACGAGGTTGGCTACATCATTTAATAACAATCTCGCCTTCTCAAATGATGCAAAAATGTATGGTTTTATATGAGAAAACATACTTTAGAGAAATCGAGTTTTTTGAATGATTCCGAAAAATGTATAAAAATAGCTGATTTTAAAAATTTCTTTAAATAATAGGAAATACATATATTAATGATATGAAAATGTTTATATTATGGAAAATTATTTTCTTAAAACAAAACTTATTTAATTCAAAGCTGTATAAAAATCGGTTGTTAATACACGTGTAATGTGTTTATAGAATCACATAAAATTCATGAATTCATATATAAAAAAACACACATAAAATTGCACTATCCATAGTTTGGTTTTATAGAAATGTAAGCTTGTTCATGAGTGAATCAAGCTAAAGAAATTAGAAAGGGTTATTGTTTGAAAGCGAATAGGAAGTTACATAATAACACTTATAATATAGCTTGAAAAACATTTGGCTAGTCATCAAAATAAGGTACAACAAGCAGGGAAGCTCCCAGCGCAACTTTACACTACCAAGGTTGCCACGTAAGCCGAACTTGATAAGCAAGAGGTAGACCCTAAGGTTGACCTTGATAGGAGAGGGGTCAACATTAGTGTCAACCCTTGTATGCTTAATCAAAGAAAATTTTCCGAAGCATGAATCTTTCCCAAACCCCACTTCAAGCGCTATTTTCGCAACCCTAGCAAGCTTATATTAATCTAAAAATTGATATGCACGACCTTTATTTTGCAGACCACAAGGTAGAAAAATTATCATGCAATTTTAACAAGTAACAGGGGTGATATAATGCTTCAAACATCAATCCAGGCAAGGTTTAAGGACTGAGCATTTACTGCAATCAGGTTACAGTTATAGTAAACTAATTTAAACATCAAATTCAACCAAACCCAAAATTACGATGATTTTGGCTTGCTTAAAAGTTGATTAGAGCTTCTAAAATCCCTATAAATACTTGGTAGAGACATGAGGACTTAGAATCTTACTGTAATTGATTATCCATAATTTCTAATCCTTTGTTGAGAATATTGCTAGCATGCCTGATTTGCTGATACACCTGCTCTCTCCCTTCTCTTATATAAATATAAATATATATATATGATTTGCAAGAAGATTTAGATTTTTAGGAATTAAAGAGGAAGAAGGAGACATTTTTGCTTTCATGTTTATATTCTCCAGGAAGAAGATAAATGAGCTGAAAGGAGAAGATACACATTCCTTCTCTTTTTCCCATTTCCAAATATTTCCATAGGCTTTGGGTTTCAACCTAGAATCCAAATCATGAAGTGTTACAAAATTCAATGGGTTGTAAAATTATTTTAGTTAGGCTATGTAATCAATTTACATAAGTTAATCACCTTTTAACACAATTTCACAAATCATTGTTATAACTAACATTATTTAAACTCTACAAAACTATACAAATATGTCTAAAATAATTTTAAACCATCTAAATAACAATTTCAATGCAAACACACTAATATTTTGATGTTTTTAAAATACACATATCACCTTACTTAAATTCAAAACATACATATTTTAAATAACAAAATTTATACTACCTTCAAAAATTATTTCATCACTCAATATTGATTTTAAAATCAATATTTTATCCCTTTATCTTTCATACACACACTTAACATTTCTAATTGCAATGTGAGTAATTTATAAACATTGCATTTACTAATAAAAATCCATATTTATCGTTAGTTTACCAAACGATTTCAATTTAACTTAACTATTATCGTATAATCATCAAAAGAATTCATTAACCAATTGCAAACATGATTTTTCATTACAAACCCAATTTTTCATTTCCTGTTAGTGTATAAATTTTACAATATTGCAAGAGAATTACCCAAGTACTCATTTAAGTATATTAAAAAACTTAATAGCTCATATTAAAAAATTTAACACTTAAATATTGATTCCAAATCAATGTTTTATATTTTCAATATTCGCTCTTATAACCAAAAATGGTTGTTATGTAATAATTAACCAATTATTGCATTTGATAAAATGAACCTTTTAAACATAATTTATAACATTTCTCTAGCTTTATTATTTTCATCCTAAATTTATTTAGCAACATAGATTGAAATGAATTTCCTTATTACATTATTTGAATTCAGTTTATTTTAATCTAAACAATTTCTTATAGAGTCTCAATTCTTTAGTTTCTCAACTTACATAATTATACGAGTTTAGCTCTTAAACTCGTATTTCTTAGATTTTAACACTACAAGAAAAGCTGCATATAGCGGCAGATTTTTAGCAGCGGAAAAGTTCATTGCAAATTAGCGACGGATTTTCATGTGATCTACGAGGGATTGTTTTTTGTTTTTTCATTTTTTCCCTTTATTTATTACCATCATCTTGTATTATACCTTGCTACTCCATTGCAAAATTGCGTCAAGTTATCGACAGAATTTTTCTACCGCTATTATCCACTGCAAATAGAGGCAAAATACCGACTAATATATATCGAAGCTATTTTACAGCAAAATTACAATGGATTTGCAAGAGATATTTAGGTTATTTTTCTAGAAAATACTTTAGTATTATTTTTTAATAATCATTAATATGTTCAATAATTAATAATTGATAACAATGTAATATTTAAAAATTATTTTGTTGTTCAATAATTAGTTTTTAATAGTTAATAATCACAATAAAATAATTACTAATTATGTGTAGTGAATATTTTATTAACATTAAATATTTAATAAATAATTTTTATACTAAACATTTTTATAGATAATATTTTATCAACATTAAATATTCAATAACTAATTTTTATGATTAATTAGTCGTACTTAACTTCAGTGATTAAATGCTGGCTTTACCAAATATCGATTCGTTATATTTTGATTATAATCTATGATTCTGGATTTTTTCTCCATTCAACATACTAAAATAAATCAAATAATTAATGATATTTTGTTCATAAATAAATAATGAAGTAATAGACATTCCGCTCTACATTTTTATTCCTAGACCATGGTGAAAATTTTCATTTTCCTTCCATACGGTCCGCCTCCATGTTTAATGAAATAAAAATATTTGATGAAAACAACTCTCATTTCTTAATCCCCAAATCTAGAAGACATAATCTAAAACCACGCTCTCTCCATCCTCAACTCCTTCCGCACTGCCTTTCGGTCTGGCTTCTGCGATGCTCGCCTCAGTTACTCGCCGCTTGCTATTATCCATCTCTGCTTGCCTCCGTTTCTTACCGCTTGCCTCTGTTATTGCTCGCCGCTTGCCGCGCTCGCCGCTGTATAGGTTGATGCTCGCCGGCTTCGCCTTTCCAGTGATCATTTTGTAGGTATGGTGGAGTGCGAAACATTTACTATTTTATTATTTTTCTATATTAATCTGATTTTAGCTAGTTGATAGCTTCAAGAAACTCGCAAATCGAAAACAAAAAAGGAGATCCTAAAGAGTTGTATGTTAAAACTCTTATTGTTAGTTCTTTGGCTTTATTATCATTATTTGTGTTTAATACGGTCGCTAAGGCTGCCGCTGATGTTGGGTCTAATACTAAGGGGGAGGTGGTCGCTGAAGAAACTCGGAAGAAAGGTTCTGCATATTTTTTTTTGTTAGATCTGCTTATTCAAATTGTTGTGTTCTGGTCTTAGTTTTTTTTGTTAAATAACAAAAGTTTTCATCCCTTGTTAAATAACAAAGTTCAGATCTGAATCTTGGATCTAAACAAGGTTCTGGCCTTATACCAAAGTTCTGAAATTTAAATATGACTCCGTAGATCGTTGGCATAGGATGCTGGTTTATGAATGCATTCCATATGTTTCGTTGGTTGAGTGCTTGGCTAGTAAGAAGTGGACAAATTTAACCTGGAGACTGCAGGTAAATATAGCTATTGGAGCTATTTAAAATGGAGTTGGTGTAAAGGTGCTCTTAATTCTTTTTTCAAACTTACTCTATATTTTCATTTTGCAAACTTACTCTATATTTTCATTTTGCAAACTTACTCTATATTTCAAACGGAGTTGGTGCAAATATAACTAAGTTTGTCATGGAAACTTACTCTATATTTTCATTTTGTAAACTTTTTACATTGGGTCACATCTTTAGTTGTTGTTATGTCGATATTAATAATATACGGGTCTGAAATGCTTTTATTTATATAACAGAATTTTAATTACATCAAAATGTGCTTAGAATGTCTGTGCAATCAATATAACATTGATTGTCTGTGTAATAGTAATGGTAAATCAAAGAAACATTCCATTTTACAAAATAATATCATTCTAAACATCTTCCATTTTATTGCTTCAGCAGTGATCAAAGTCTGTCAGCTTCAATATCTTCTATGCATTCCAGTAAAGCAAAGATGTCTGAGAGCTTCATGTGCTTTAATTGAATGGTTAGACAGTGTGTGTGTACACACACATTGGAAAAAAAATCAATTGAATGGTTAAGTGAAGAATAACTTGATATGTCTTGTGAGTTGCACGAGTTCTATGCTACACTTGATTGTTAATTTTCTGTATACACATTATTTTATCTAGCTTTTTAATTCAAGGGTGGTCTATACCTTTTGACCCTTATGAAAGTTTCTCTCATTGATGCAAATTGGGGTGCACTTTGCAATGAAGATATAAGTCAATTTTACTTTTTTCGAATTACATATTGTCGTAAAGAATATTTTTATGATTATAGTCAACTGGTCTTTATTCGCGCACTATGTCTATCCTTGTAAATGACAACCTTGGAGTTCTCAGCTTTGTTTCTGTTGTATTTTCCCATAGGGGCGATAACATTCAGATCAATATTATTTACTTATTTCTCGTTTTATTTTTTATTTAATTTTAGTTTAAAATCTACTAAAGTCTCATGTGATATCGTGCCACTTATTTTCAGAGTCCCGCTTCAAGTTCAGCTAAGATAGAAGGCATTTCCTAAATCACAAGAACCGAAGAATCTATATCCAAGTTAGTACAACAACCATCCAAGCTAATCGGTGTCCATAATGTGAGTTAAATACACTTGTGTACCATCCCTGATATATATGACAATAGTAACTGCATTACTTTTGATTAGAGTCTGATTTTTAAATCTGTTATTTTTGCTCAGACATAACATTTGAATCTGATGGTGCAATATTCATGTGCAAGTTTTCATACTATTCGAAACAACCTAGAATTTGAATATAAGGAAAACTGACCATATAATAGTGATAATTTCGAAATTTTTCCATGATAGCCTTTAGGCAATTCCTCCGTTCCATAGATAGGCATCTTACGTTGGCTTACCATGAGTATTATTTTATACATACTTCCCTATGAAGTTTCACTGCAAATGATGTCTAGAAGCAATTATTTGTAACCAGTTGTTTGTAGATATCATCTCTGAATTTGTTGAGAGTAATATCGGAACAAGAAGGCGTTGCCATTGAAGAGCTTCACGCAGGCAATGTTTGTGATTGGTTCTTGAAGGACAAGCTTAAAAGAGAGCAAGATTTGTAGTCTGTAGTTCTTCAGTGGGACGATTCCGATTTTCCAATCTAATTCACAAGTTTTATGGGTTTGGGAAGGTAATGACCAGTTTTGTTTATGGCTTTGGCTGTATAAAAGATGGGTTTACTATGTATTTTCTCATGTACATTTGTCTTATGAGCAATGAAATGAATAGTGGCTGTGCAAAATGGTGAGGTGAACTTGTACTGAGAACGTGCATTTATATTTTCTAGAGACACTTTTGTTTATAAATTTTTTTCATCCCAATTTAATTTCCATTACTAATCCTTTGCTGAATTGTAAGGGTTTTCTGACAAAATACCTTAAATAGTTTTTTCTGATCAAAACTTTTTGTCGGTAATCCTTCGGAAATTAGTAAGGGTTTACCAACGCTTTTTATAAATAATAATTTATTATAAATTACTTATCCGTTGGTAAATAATCGGTATATAAATTAAAATTAGATTAATAGATAAAATTATATTTTTATTATATAATTAGAAAAACAATGGAAAATTGTTAAAAAAATCATGCTAAATTCCATCGTAAAATCTGACACAATTACCATTATGGTTTTTGCCAACCACGGCGTTTTACAGGAAATCCGTCGCTAAGGTCTATTTAGCGATGGATTGGAAGCGGATATTGCCGCTGCTATATGCAGTTTTTCTTGTAGTGTAAAGCTTGTTAAAATCTATTTACCCTGGGTATCCAAAACCCGGGTTGTTACGAACTCATCCCATAAAGAAATTGCATCCTCGCAATTTTCTTATGTTAACACATTTTCATCCTCAATTTCTAATAACTCATATAAAAATTATTTCCTTAGAAAAGTTTTTGTTTAAGTAACTAAACACATGGTATTTGAAACTTTCAATGCTCATAACTATTTCACTAGACTTAGAACAATAAAGTTCAAATTTTAATTACACATTTTACAATTTTTTTTATCTCTCATCTCAAATAATAGATAAATATTTAAGTTATTATGACATATCTTTCATATAGCATATAATTGGAATACACACTCATATTTTCTCACTTTCCAATCAATGATTGATTTATTGTTGCACCTTTGATTGCTGGACTCATCTTTTAAACTCAAATATAAAGGTGGATTTCAAAAATATTGCTCATGTTCAAGATAATTTCTTATCAACTCTTTATACTTAGAAACACTTTGTACTATTTACCTAAATTTTCTCAAAACACAATTTTCACTTAATAACATTTTCATTCATTTTGAATAAATTAAACTACCAAATTTATAATGGTTCTCTTCTTTATTTGGCTGCAAAGTCGATATAATATGGCTATTGCTGGGTCATCTCTCCTGCTATTCTCGACTCTTATAGCGGTTTAACTCTATTCTCACACTAGTATTTTACATCTCTCTTTCTAAAATTTATTTTATTACTCAAGGTGTTATGCCTGATTGTTTCATATAAGTGTTTAAGAAATTCTTACTGATAACTTTGATCTGTCACATCGATTAGATCCTTGAAAAACCCAATAGACAATTTAACACAAAAGATAATTATAGATTTTGGTTTGCTTGAGGATGTATTTATTTTATAGCTCAAATACTCTTGATTTAGTTTTTTACACAACCCAACAATAAGTCTCAATAATTAGCCATCCATTGTATTTCCACCGCTTAATCCCACTTATAACTTTCTTAGATTTAGCTTAGCAGAAACAATTCACTTGTTTCTGCGCGCACCTTGATTTATGTCAGTACTCTTTTTTATCCTAATATGAGTTTATTTTTTAATATTTTGGATTTAATTCAGTTATGCATCCTATTTCATTTTTATTTAACATAACCATCAATTATACTCAAGAGGATATGATTAAAGTTTCATTGAATTTTTAAACCCAAGATTTAAACATCAAAAGAATTTAAGAGGTTAGTGATTACTACAAAGGTATACTACAAACAATAGGATACAACTCGTTGAATACTACGAAATGAAATACATTCCTAGACGTATTCCCAAAGTTATGATTTACTCAGAACTCAGATGATCAAGAACATGGATTAAGGATAACAATGGAAAGTAATAAAAGTACACACAAATGTTATCCTTCTATGTTGTAATACATTTATTATTCTGATTATGTTCCATGTTTATCATACTTTTTTTTGAATATTTTCTTTGATACCATTTTTCCACTCTCCATCCCAAGACCCACCATAATAAAGAGCATTACTAAGTAATATTGTATATTAAAGTGAATAATAGGGCTAATTAGAGTCAATTATCCATAAATATTATACTAAACGAGTATCAAATACATCAATTAGGTGTATAAAATTTTCTTTCTTACCTAAGGTGGATCGACATACTCAATTCATGTCTAATATATAATTTATTTGGAATGCGAATTATGGATCTTAAGGCTAATTTAACACTAGAGGAGGGGGTGAATAGCACTTAATGTAATTTATGAATGTTTTGAAATATTTTTTAATACATTAGAATCACAGAGTCAAACACAAATACAAATACAAATAAAAGGTAAAAGCAGTAAAGGAAAGAACACACCGAGATTTTATACTAGTTTAGAGTTACCCTACATCCAGTCCTACATAATACATGATTGTGTGGATTTTTTTACAAAAATCTACCTCTTTTATTAAATCCTTTCTTTCATGTTCTTAATTTTCAATTCTTGACATTTCTAATTGCTTCCACTATAAATGTCCTTTGTGTCCATTTTTGTCCATTAAATAATGCTCATTCTTATGGACATTAAAAAAAAATCGAATATGCATACCTTCGCATAAATGGCCTTAGTTACTTCCTTAATGTTTTCCGATTTCAATATACGTTCACCTATTGACCATTTAATGCTCCATCAAATTCAAAATTCCATGGAGTTTTATTCCATTTAATAAAAGGTATTCTTCCAGTTTTCCTGAAATCTTTACACCTCTACGCTACGGACGTTAATTTTCCCTCTTCCAAATTCTTACTATTAATTTCTCCCATATCCTTTCCATAATTGATAGTTATGTTACCAATTTCCTTCCATTAACTTCCTATTTAATTTGGGAGCTTTATTCCTTTCCATATTTCCAACATTTTGGTTCTTACATCCTTAGGTTCTTATAGGCTTCTAAATTGATATGGGAGCTACTGAATCACTGCATGGCTTCTAGGGATTTTCTAGAAACTAAGATTAACCCTTTCCTAGAAGGACCAACAGATAGTATTTTCTAAAGATTTGCGTACTTTAAATAAATAAATATACTTATATATAGCAAAAAATTTGAAAGTCCTTTTCAAAATAACAATTACGCCTCTCATACATATATTTTCTCTGCAATCGGGTAACCTGTGCTCTAACACCAAATGTAACGGGCCGCACAACCTACCCTTTAAAAGGTGTGGCTACAAATCGTAACCCCAAACTAACTTGTTTTACGGTCAGCCTCTCGACTGCTCAATAACCAACCTAATCGCTCGGGACATGTAGGGCTAAGAGACAAAGCTTTACCACTATTCACAATGAGAGAACCCCCTATAACGCTAGGCACACAAGGCCAACAACTTCTGGTGAATGAAAATCATATAAATTTAGAAATGACTATTTCCTATATTTGCCAGTGTGAATTCTTCGCGTTATGTCTACACAACAAACACAAACAACTTAAACATACAAAATGGACATTCTCACAGTCACTTAAAGCCTATATGTTAATCTAAGGGTGGGCATCATTATAGTCACTTAATACCCTACGAGGCGGACTATACCAAGTCACTTATGGACATTATCTAACTTACTAAGGGCGGACATCCCTAAAGTCACTTAATACCTATGGCGGACCCTTAACCACTTAATAACTCATCCTAACGTCAATGTTATAAAATATATATACTCTCCTTGTCGGTCGAGAAATAGTAACAGCCACTTACTACCAGGTTTGGGTCAGAAATACAACTTCATTTAAGAAAATCCTCCCGATGGACCCTCTTGTTACTATCTAGCTGTATCTACGAGTGAACTCCTAGTCACTTAATACTTCCCTTAGATGGTGGTTGCTTTTTGCCATATATATATACATATATATATATACATATATATATATATAATCCATCTCTAGGTCATCCCTCGCTATCCCCTAGATAAGAAGCGGACATTACTTGGAAAATTACGCTACTCACACTATCGTCTACTAAGACCATTTAATACCCAATAAGAGAAAGGGGGACCCAACGACCACCTAAGACCTTTGTAAGGGCGAGTCCCATGACTTGGATCCTAAACCAAGGAGTGGACCTTAGGAATGGATCTAGTCTTAACTACTTAATGCCCAAGTCAAAGTAGGCCAACCACTTAATATTTCTCAAGGTAGGCCTACTATACACAAACACACACACATGTATATATATATATATATGTGTGTGTGTGTGTGTATATAAACACTAGACATCTCACATTAGGCCGACCACTTGTAGATGCTAGATTTGCCAACAGTTCCGTGTTGGCTTCTACTACAAGTTTGGACCTAACCTCATATCATAGTGTAATAATTAAATGGTCCATGACACCTATACCTTTTACATTAACCAGTATAACTTGTAGATGATAGATATGCTAGTCGGTTTCGGGTATGCTTCTACTACAAGTAGTGGTTAATCTCATGTCTATGTGTCATTAGTTATAATTCAAGGCCATTAACTCACACACATACATATAAATTCCTATGGGGACATTAAAATTCTATTTCCTAATTTAAACCTATATATTATGCACTTAATACACATAAATATTACATTTAATTATGCTATATATATATATATATATATAGGCGTCAATTATGCAAACGAGAATAATGTCTTAACCATGTTTGAAATCTCAATCCTATCAATCAAAATTATGGTGTACAAGTCAGTTTCCCTTGTTAACTAACAACATATATTCACGATTTATGACAAAAAGGGAAATAACAATATATATAAACAAAACTTGCAACCTAGGCATGAATAGTTATTTAGATAATACAAATATAAGCAGGAAGCAATATATCCAATTAAATAAGAAACCCTTTTTGCTATTGGCATTGATTCACTTTTATATTTATGTTGCATACTAAACTGAAGATAATATATTCTGAATAATATGTTCAAGTCAATCTATTCATAATAGATGCTTAAACCTATTGAATTCACAATATATAAATGTCATGTTTTAACACAAAAACATATATGAACATAAAATGTTAGGATTAAGTGAATCAAAACCAAAAACTCAAGAAATTCATAACATCCCAAGCCTACATCTCCATTATCCGAACAACACAAACACAAAGTACAATACTTATGATTGACCATTTCAGCGACAAATATAAATAACGTAAGATTTAGGAGATTTGATATTATTTTCTTTTCGTATAAACCCAAATCTTCCTGGGCATAATAATCCAAATTAATACTATCAAATCATAGTAAATAGAAAACTTAAATGAATTTCACTCATAGTGTTATGAGGACGAACAATAGCATATTTCAGTAGAATAAGATTTGGATCTGGCCTTCGCAAACGAACTCCAATCCTTCTATTAATATATAAATATATATATAAGAATCAAATGAATCAGAATCTTATGTATATATAAAAAACAAAATTCCAAAATTCTCAAACCTGTATAAATCTTAGAATAGAGAGGATAGAATTGAGGTTAGAGAAGGATAAGAGAAATTTCTAACCTTATATTATGATTTAGCAATGGCAGAGAGATGGTGGAGGCACAAGAATGAAATGAAGAATATGGTTTGGGAGAGGCTGTGAGGGTGGTTTATATAGTTGCAAGTGTTAATAAAGACCGTATGATCTATTATATTAAATCCAAGCAGTCCGTGTATGAAATTTATATAAAAACCCGTATAAAAACAAGCCTTCACCACTCTACAACACCGAGAGAGGTCAACCTATTTGCTAGGAGGGTCAACCCCTTGGGTTGTGATTCGTCTAGGAGATTATTTCTCCTAGTTAGTGGCCTAATTTATTAAATGTTTATTTATTGCATTGATTTCTTTTCTTTGTTTACTTATCTTTGTCTCCCATTGTATACAAATATATACACACAAATTCAAACTTATATGGAATATTCTTTTCATGCTAATCCTCAATTAATATATTCTAGATTTATATGCTTATTCGTTTGAAATTCAAACCTTGTGTGTGTTATTATTTACTCACAACTTGTTTTTATCAATATCTTTTACATACAAGCTCTGTTTTAAGTAAACAAAATATGAAAACGGATTAGAATCTCGCCATAAACGCAACTATAATACTTTCGTGACCTAATTTCAACTTATTCAAAATTCTTATTTTCAGTCCATTAATATTTTATTAATTTATTATTGTTTATATTCAATTTAATTATCTATGTCTATTTAGGGTATATTTTACAGGGTGTTACAGCCCAACATAGCAAACCCTCTTCTACAACCTGCCTTCTTTAAATTCCTTCCCCTTCAAAATCTACCATAGTTTAATAATGCCAGACCATATGCCCAATATCAATATGCTAGATGGAACTCTGAAGCGGCAGCTAGTGGAAAGCAACTTTGGACCAAGGTTAACACGAATAAAGGCAGTTTCAAGCATTGCTATTCGAATAACAATGTTGGAATCCAAGTGACTAAGAAGGTAAACAAAGTTTCATGTTATAATAATAAGGACAACTTAGAGACAAATATTTCGTTTGGGGCACTTGATGAGTTAGTTGGAGAACTCTTACAAAATACAGAAAGTACTAAAGCAGGTGCGAATGTTGTTGGTACTAATAATGTTGTGAATGAGGAGGGTATGAATGTTGTTGGTAATGAAAATGTTGTGAATGAGGCAGGTGTGAATGAGGAAAACACATCTAACTCGTCAGTTTATATTGATGGTAGTGATAGTGTTGTAACCAAGGACGAGGTTAACGTGAAACAAAGTATACAATCACATACAACACAGAACCCTATGAAAAACCTGATGGATGATGTTATGTTATTTGAAGCTAATAGAGGTGCGATTGGAAGTATTCCAAGGTCAGTTGTAGGTTTTTCTGGACTTGTTGATTCAATCACTGAACATCACCCCGGTTCTAATGACAAGCAACTTGAAGTTTTCCTTCAACATAACTTTAATGTTGAAGTTGATATGGTAGGTAAGGCTAAGAGGAAAACATTGTTTACCACAGCGTACCCAAAGCAAGTGAAAAAGTTCCGCTTCTCATCAAAAAGCTGAAAGGTGAACTAGCCAGTGGCAAAGTGATTGGAGAAGCATACACGAAAAAGCAAGATTTGATGAAGCTCATGCAGAAAAACTACAACTATTTCATGAATTTGAAACCTGTTGGTGAACAAGTGGAATCGACTCCAGTGCATAAAATTGCAAAATCCGTCTCTCCCCTACCCTTTAAATCAGGCTTTTTGAATGTACAATGTCCCAAAAGTGACAGCGCTGTTGCTTTAAAGAGAAATATATACACGCACTTAGCTCCCCCTTTGGCTTATAAGGACCCTCCTCAGCCATTAGCTGTGCATAAAGACAAGAGTTATGTGCCTCATGGTGAAGAACCGTTGAAAACTACGCTCACTCGTAGTAGAAAGAGAGAGCTGATGAGGGAACATTTAGACAAAGGCTAGATGCCTGGGTCAAGCTGGGTGTGCACTTTTGTTGCACTAGAAAATTTAGTAGGAAACTCTAGTAAGTGTTTTTTGCTTATTTAGTAAGTGTATTATGTAATTTCCAGAATGGTATCCCCTATGTGGGAACTATGGAAAATATGGGTGATGTGTTGTTCCATGTCTTCTGAATTTCCTGTACTTTCTTTGTTTTTTAATAAATAGTGTTACAGATCATATAAAAACCGGTCAGCTTTGCCAAAAAAAAAAAAAAAATCTACCAGAGTTAAATAATTCGATACCCCACCTCCTTAATAGCTCTTCATTCTATCTCGTTCTCAAAGTAGTAGATCCATCATTTTGAATTAGATATTTCACATCGATCTCAATTTGTTTCACTTTAGTCGCTAAATCTGTTCGGCTGTTTCCAAAAATCCTTGCGTTCCATTCTAGCCAAATATGATATATAGATGTATGAAAGCAGCAAATGCCACATCCTTCAATTGATATTTTCCTTTAATCCTATGGAAAATGAGATTCGCTTCGACTGTTAAGGATACCAGAGTGTTCGACACAATTCTCAGCTTCCTTTTCATCATCATCCATATAGCCTGTGAGAACTCACAACCAAAAAATAGATGGTAAGATGATTTTACCCCTTTGTTACATAGGTAGCATTGTACATCATGAACAAGACCATGACTTTGCCGTCTGTCTTTAGTATTTAACCGATTTAAGGTTGCTAAGTATGAGATGAAAGCCAATTTCCTGCTATTTTTGTTATGCCATATAACTTTGTAATAGTTATTTACTTCATATCTTCTGCGACTGTAGTCCCAGGCATAATGAAAAGTGAATGTACCTTCTTGAAACCATTTGTAGTAATCAAGTAGGTCAGATATAGATACTTTAATTTGTTCAATTAGCCGAGTAACTTCCCTTGTGGCCGCATGTAATTTAGGATGAATATTCCTATTATGTATAGTAGCAGAGACCTTGTCATTGGAACCTCCAATAGCTCGGAGTATATGAATACCCAATAAATCAACCAAACATTTTGCGTTTATCCATGGTTCGAACCATAATAGAGTGTTCGAGCCAGGTGTGATTAATTTGTTAAATAATTGTAGCCTATTAGTTCGAAGATATAGGATAGCCTTCCATGTGCATGATAAATTGTTATCGATAGCCATGGACAAAAAATATTTCCCTTGGTAGTACATGCATCCATTTAGTCCACAAACATTTTTTGAAAGGAAATTCCATAGAAGTTTGAACAAGCTGCCTTTTCCAAATATGAAAACAGCTTTAAACCAATTCCACCTTCCTATTTCAACCGACAAAGGTTTTTCCAACTAACTTTATGTTGTGAATCACCCATAGAAAGTCAACACACCTTGAGTTAAGCTTGTCATCTGGAATCTGATATATGAAAAATGAGATAAAACGATGGGAGTGATGACAGTTTGAATCAATTCGGCTCTTACTGCAAAAACTCAAGAATTTGGCATCCGATCCTCAAGGTTAATATCTATGATAACGATCAATATGGTCATTTTGTTGGCAATGTCTATTTCAATAACATTTTTATTCAGGTAATTTTTTCATGGTACAACCCTTCATGTAATACGAGAAGTTGTCAGTGTTTTGAACCGTATAGGTTATAACTATGCAGTAAAACCATAATTGTGCAGGGTCTGCTGGATTGGGATTTCGGTCATGGTACTTAGCAGGAAAAATCAGAGCATTTTTGATATAAATTTCAGGTAAAATCTCGCTTTTTTCCATCCCCTCATCTCAGATACACTACATTAGATAAGGGTGATAGAATAGAAAGGGCAAGGCTATAGCAGTGTTATGTCTACATTGCAGCCAAGTGACAAGGATAATTATAATAAGTGCGTGGTTTAATACTTTTAGAGCAGATTAGTGAGTCATTACGTGAAAATCATGTTTGCGGAGATTTTGGAGAATGAAATATAAACTGGTTCAAAGCAAAGGAATTGTTTTGGAGAATGAAATCATGTCAGTAGCATTACATAAACATGTTATACATATAATTGACAAATATGCACATACGAATACAAAGACACGATATGCTCTTCATTGTTATCAGTACGAACACAAAGACACGATATTTTGTGTGCAATCAGGCATAAAATTACATCTTTTTTCCTATAGATTTTGGTGCTTGTGTGCTGCTGGAACTCAGGCGCTGGCTATCATGATTCAGTTTTACTACCAATCATCAGGTCGGCCTTTTAAACTTTTGTTTTAAACTGTGTACATATATAAATATTTATGTTGTTATATATAAAACTTTATGATCAACATCATGAGCTAGCTTATTCTCATAGTACGACTTTGATTTAAAGCAAACACATGGATTTCATCGATATGATCAGCACGTACCCTCAATCTTCCCAGCCTCGACTTGAGTTATATATATCAGGCTGATCATATGTTTTTACCTTTTTTGGTTAGTTCATACTGTTATGAAAATCTTTGACAGTTTCCTTTGTATATTTTTGTATGTTATACATTGTGTTCGTGTTATGAAAAATCTTGTAATGCTTTGAGTATATATATATATATATATATTGTGTTATTCTTGTGTATAAATTGTGGTATATATGTTGTGTTATGAAAAATATGTGCTACAATTTCTATTTATATATATATATATACACACGCATGTGTGTGTATATATATATATATGTGTGTGCACACACAGATATAATTAGATACGGTCAAAGGCCGTGTCTGAATTCGGTTTAGATACGGCTATATGCCGTATGTTATCACTAGTGAGATACGGTTTATAGCCGTATCTAAAAATTTAACACGCCGTTTTTTGATACAGATTTTTGCTTTGTTTAAGAGCTTTAGATACGGCTAAGAGCATAGCTTAATAAGCACATATGGTATAGTGACGCACAGAGAAAATAACTTCTCTAACATCTGGTAATGAAACGGGATGAAGTAGTAATTGCTGTCCCATGGAGTTAATTGTTGCTATGGCTTGGAAACTGGAAAAGAAATCACAAGAACACACACACACACACATATATATATATATATATATGTGTGTGTGTGTGTGTCCATGTGTGTGTGTGCGTGCGTGCGTGTGCGTGCGTGCGTATGTGTTTGTGATTGACAACACCCTAACCATTGTAACACCCCTACAACCCTTTTGATTTTCACCATACATTCTCGTTACTCTCTCTTCTCACTGACTTATCAAAAGATAAATGAGAGGCTGAAAATGGGGTACTCCTAAATAGGCATGTATTTGAAAATTGGTACACTTTATTACTATACCAATCATATACTTCCTTTATATGCCTCATCAAAGGCTTGTCACCTCGATGCCTTATAAGGTAAAAGGGTACATATAAGTTTTGTATATTAAGAGTACACCAGGTGTGAAAATAAGCAACAAATAGATAAATAAAGTGGAAAATAGGGAGAAGGACAAACTTAACAAAAAAATTGGTGAAAAGCATGGAAAGTTTAGAATTTAGTGAGAAGGCCAAATGATAGCGTACATGGAAAAAGGTTAGTGGGCCCCCTGAATTCCACCTTTAGTGTAATGTGTCATTCTCCCTAATTTTGAAACTTCCCAAACTTTTCATCAAAAAAATTCCAAAGTTTGTCCTTTAAAAGAAAATCCTCAAAAATAAATAAATACAATTCTGAAACAACCAATGTAACGTTGTTGGCTCAACCAACAATTTGAAACAAATCTTTCTTCTCATTGTACATCGTTCTCTTCCAAATCCCATTAACCTATGTCGATCAATTCTTGTAGCGCCCCACCCCAAGACTCACCCTAATAAAGAGCATTATTGAGTAATATTATATATTAGAGCGGAGAAAGGGGTTGATTAGAAGCGACCATTTGTAAGTTTTTTATTAAACGAGCATCGAATACGTCGACTGGGTGTATAAAATTTTCTTTCTTACCTCAGGTCGGTCAACATACTCAATTCATGTTTAATATACAATTATAGTGGCTAAGGATCATATTCAGAATATAGTACATATACAAACACATGCAATACTTCACAAAACAGATTACATATAATTACATATTATAGAGTCTTAATAATACTTGTGTACATACTCAAATGATTTAATAAACCATTTATAAATGCAATAGATCTCAAAATGAATATAAATCATATGACTTAGACCCTCAACTACATGACTTATTGCAATAGATCTCAAAATGCAATAAATGCAATAGAACTCAAAATGAATTATAGAGTCCGGTATCTGCGATGCTCGCCTCAGTTACTCACCATTTGCTGCTCTTGCCGCTTTCTAGGTTGATGCTCGACGGCTTCGCCTTTCCATTGATCAATTTGTAGGTATGGTGGAGTGCGAAACATTTACTATTTTATTTATTTTTCTATCTTAATCTGATTTTAGCTAGTTGATAGCTTCAAGAAACTTGCAAATCGAAAACAAAAAAGGAGATCCTAAAGAGTTGTATGTTAAAACTCTTATTGTTAGTTCTTTGGCTTTATTGTCATTATTTGTGTCTAATAAGGTCGCTAAGGCTGCCGCTGATGTTGGGTCTAATACTAAGGAGGAGGTGGTCGCTGAAGAAACTCGAAAGAAAGGTTCTGGTTATTTTTTGTTAGAACTATTTATTCAAATTTGTTGTGTTCTGGTCTTAGGTTTTTTTGTTAAATAAAAAAAGTTTTCATCCCTTGTTAAATAACAAAGTCCAGATTTGAATCTTGGATCTAAACAAGGTACTGGCCTTATACCAAAGTTCTGAAATTTAAATATGACTCTGCAGATCATTGGCATAGAATGATAGTTTATGAATGCATTCCATATGTTTTGTTAGTTGAGTGCATGACTGGTAAGAAGTGGACAAATTTAACCTGGTGGCTACAGGTAAATATAACTATTGGAGCTATTTCAAATGGAGTTGATGTAAAGGTAATCTTAATTCTTTTTTCAAACTTACTCTATATTTTCATTTTGCAAACCTACTCTATATTTCAAATGGAGTTGGTGTAAATATAACTAAGTCTATCATGGAAACTTACTCTATATTTTCATTTTGTAAACTTTTTACGTTGGGTCACATCTTTAGTTGTTGTTATATTGATATTAATTATATACAGGTCTAAAATGCTTTTGTTTATATAACAGAATTTTAATTACATACAAAAAGGTGCTTAGAATGTCTGTGCAATCAATATAACATTGATTTTCGGTGTAATAGTAATGGTAAATCAAAGAAACATTCCATTTTACAAAATAATATCATTCCAAACATCTTCCATTTTATTGCTTCAGCAGTGATCAGAGTCTATCAGCTTCAATATCTTCTATGCATTCTAGTAAAGGAAAGATGTCTGAGAGCTTTGCTTCAATTGAATGGTTAGACAGTGTGTGTGTACACACACACACTGAAAAAAAAATCAATTGAATGGTTTAGTGAAGAATAACTTAATATGTCTTGTGAGTTGCACGAGTTCTATGCTACACTTGATTGTTAATTTTCAGTATACACATTATTTTATCTAACTTTTTAATTCAAGGGAGGTCTATATCCTTTTGACCCTTGTGAAAGTTTCTCTCATTGATGCAAATTGGGGTGCACTTTGTGATGAAGATATAAGTCAATTTTACTTTTTTCCAATTACATATTGCTGTAAAGAAACTCCAACGACCCTTGCGTATATATATACACACACATATACACACAAACACACACATGTACATATATACAATTGATAAGATGACAATGGATAGGGATAATCTAGATTCTGTATTTTTATGATTATAGTCAACAGGTCTTTGTTCGCACACTCTGTCTATCCTTGTAAATGACAACCTTGGAGTTCTCAACATTGTTTCTGCTTTATTTTTAAACAGGGGCGATAACATTCATGTCAATATTATTTACTTATTTCTTGTTTTATTTTTATTAAATTTTAGTTTAAAATCTACTAAAGTCTCAAGTGATACCGTGCCTCTGATTTTCAGAGTCCTGCTACAAGTTCAGCCTAGACAGAAGGCATTTCCCAAATCACAAGAACCGAAGAATCTATATCCAAGTTAGTACAACAACCATCCAAGCTAATTGGTGTCCATAATGTGAGTTAACTACACTTGTGTACCCTCCCTGATATACATGACAACAGTAACGACATTACTTTTGATTAGAGTCTGATTTTTAAATATGTTATTTTTGCTCAGACATAACATTTGAATCTGAGGGTGCAATATCATCATTTGCTAGTCCTAGGCTTCTATTTAGTACATAAAACTAGATGGTATACTATCAAATTTAATAAAACATTATGTAATTGCTCTACTTGACACGATGCGACAAACCGTACAAAATCACCGTGAAGCCGTTTTGAATAAATATACGTAAAATGTACAAAATCGTCGAGATAGATCAGGAGGAGAAATAACAACAACTCAAAGTTAGACTCCTGCCTTTTATTTTTTTACTTATTTTTTGTTTGACGTACTATATGCTATCCTCTAGTGTTTGTGATATTACTATGATTACCTTAACTGGATGTAAATACTATGAATTTGTGTAATGATTTTCAACAATATGATTTACCTGAAGGCCTTGCTGCATATGTATGGCATAGTTATTTTATATCCAGTCTTACATTGTTAGGATCAACTATAATTATGATCTGCCCATTTTGGATTTACAGTCAGCGTGGGATGGAATCTTGCTGCCCAGTCTACCGAAATTACCTCTCAGAACAGTTGATGTCTAAAATATTATAATAATCTATTTAGAGTTCTGAATATATCACTTGTAACGGCGGGAATTTTCGACCCAGAAAATCAACATAAAAACATACTGTTGACTATTCAAGTATCGAAAACACCAGGACATTAATAGAAGAATTTAGAGGGTGAGAAAGAAAAGATAGAACTAATAGAATAGAAGAAGAAGAAGAAGAAGAAGATCACAACTGAACAGAATCAGAGTAACACGAAACTCGCAGCGGAACAAAATAAGATGTATTATATAACATAACTTTGAATACAAAACTGTATTGTATATACATACCATTATCAGAGTACAATACATCATATCACAGCGGAAATAACTCTACATAACTAATGGTGAAGCTTCCTGCTTTTGAGCTCCTCCAAGTGAATCTGCAAAGCCTGAAACACTTGACTGCCCGTACAAATTTGGGCACCCAAGAGTTTAGGGAAAACAAACAAAATAAACTCTGGGTCAGTCATGGGACTGGTGTGAGTAAAATACAACCATACTGTTTAACTTTGAAAATCCTTTTGAAACAAAAGGATAATAGTAAGACCAACCCACACATAAACATGGACGGTTTTTACCTTACTATAACCCAAAATACTTTGATATCAAACACCAGTGATATTACGATAATGTCTAAAACAAATAATCATTCAAGTAGCAGAACGCTTGCATCTCACGTTCCACATATATAATATAAAATCATAAACCGCAGGGCACTTATCGGAGAATGGATTCCAACAGACAAGGTATGGGAGCACCTTCTTAATAGTGTACTCTAGAGGGGATACACTCAGGGTTCAACAAGAACGTCTTGCAACCCGGCCACACATGACCGCTCACTCATTTAGCTTGAGTGTCGCGAATATATTGCCACCACGGTTGTAGGCCATCCAACCGTCATCCGAAGATACAGAATCGAAAAGAAGTATAAATATGAATTTTCTCTAGATCGGTGACAATACACCCTGCTTGGGGATGACCCAACTAGCCATGCTGCCTAGCCCAACTTCTGTCATTCTCGGTTGTGAGGCTAGAGGCTACGTCTATCTTCAGAACATCTGATCACCATTCACTTTGAATGTCACATCGTCAAATCCGTAATCACATATTGATTACACAAATGCACACTGGGTGTAGAATAAAGAGAAGTTATATTCTCCCCACCAACTTGGTATATTCGTAAAATCAACGGCGTGACCGTTGGAAATACTCTGTCAGACACTCGTCCATACAAGTTGTCCTGGGACTGGACAAACAAAAACATTATTCTAGAACTGGACGACCCTTGCATTTAACTCCGTCTTCAATCATCTTCAGCATATCTAATTCGCAGCGCTTATGCCTATACGGAGGGGTTTCGGATAACGTATCCAACCAGTCTCTCCATATCGACAACGATGGTCAAACACTTCGATAGTCGGTTATTTAACTATCGAAGTAAAAACAACATTCATTCTAATGTATAATTAACATCACACAACCACGGGTATTTTTAATTTTAACATTCGACTTTATTATTCGAATTCTCATATCTTACCAGATATTTCTCAAATCCCGTTTTAGCCTTTCCATACTTCTTGGAAAACATTTCCAGTTATTATAAACTCTTATTCTTTCATGTTCCAGAAAACATACGTTATTAACGTTCGAACTATTTTCATTAATTTCACATTCTTTATTTTCTACCCTTGGACAATCTACCCTATTTGCATTGGAAAATACTTCCAATTTCATTTTAACCTTTTAATCGACCCAACGTTCACTTTTAAAACATTATTCACTTTGAAATGTGAATATCATTTCTATTATAGAAATCTGAACATCTTTATCAAATAAATCAATACCATGATCCCGTTTATCGAAATCTCTTTCATACTTTATATATTCCTATTCCACTTTGTAAACTCTGTTTCTAAGTCAACTTCTTATCACATCGATATCAAGTTTAAACTAAGTACTGACTCCTATCCTCTTTAACATTTATTTGTTTACAACTAAATGTTAATTATTATATCAGATTATAATCCCTAAAAATAGTTTACTTTTAATACATTCGACATCGTCGAATTCTAGTTACAAATCCTAATGGTTTAATTCTAATCACATTTCGAACATCGAAATGCTGTCATCCGTTTCTAATACGATTCCCCAATTCTTTTTCTAAACTCTTCTTATATTTCTTTGAACAAACGTTGTTACTTATTGCTCTAGAATAAGTGGATTTCAAACCAACTGTTACATTTCCTAGGAAGTGCTGCTATATATAAAAGTCACGCTTAAGTCAAATTAACAGCAGTTAATTTGTCGCTATAGTTCTAAACTTGTCATACGCTGTAATATTCTCCTTATAACTAATTACAGTCACACTTACCTTATCAACAGCGTTATTTTATTGCTATAGTTCAACTTATCATACGCTGTAATATTCTTTGTTATAACTAATCTTGACATAACAGTCACACTTATCTTATCAACAACGTTATTTTATTGCTATAGTTCTAAGACTTGCATACGCCGCCCTATTCCTTTTATACTAATCTTGACATCTATTTCCGTCACAAAAATCTTGACATCTCTTTCCGTTACAAAAATCTTGACATCTCTTTCTGTTACAAAAATCTTGACATCTCTTTCTGTTACAAAAATCTTGACATCTCTTTCCGTTACAAACTGATATCGTTCCTCGGTAATAGCGAAGCCGTTCAAGTTGGGGTATTTTATTTACCTCTCAGACCTTGATCGACAACGTTCTTACCTTAGAACTGATACAAGTCTGTATTCAAATTCCTTATTACTTAATATATTTATTAAATCGTATTTCCTTGTTGTATTTTGGAATATGGTTTTACAACACCATATTCTTACTTTGGAATCTCTGTGGTTTATGAATATTTAATTTAAACATTAACTCTTTGCTTTCTCCATTTCCCAGTTCTTATCTATAACTTCTTAAATGGTAATTAACTCTCATTATTTTCGATAAACTTATTTCTAACTTGTTTTCATTAGATTAATTAAAGACCAATTAATCTAATTATCATGTTCCCAAATAACAGTTGATTAAATCAACTTATTTCCATCAGTAAATTCATTAACTGATTTTAATTACTTCTTAACATTAGATTAATCTAATTAATCTAATGATATCTCTAAATTATTTATCTTAAATATAATTATCCAAATATTTAATCGTCGGATAGTTTTTACTTTATAAACTTGTTTAAATGTCAACAATCACTTTTATTTGCTTTATAAAAACGAACTCTAAAATACTGGTTTATAATAGAACTTCTATTATAATTTAAAACTTCACTTTAATTATAAAAATATAATTTCTATGATTAACTTCATTGATTTGCCTGACGGTAAATCAGTTTCTCAACAAAACGATAGTTTTACGGTCGATTGTTAACACTTTCTAAATCGATATCGTTTATTTATTTAATCTAAACAAATGTTGAATTTCCGTTCAACATCAATATTCACATGGGATTTTAAATATAATTCAGGTTCATACAAAACAACCAGTACATATAATTATCAAGGAATCCGGTCGGATTCCTCCAACCGGTTTCCGCATCCACAGATATCAGTCAACACAATTTACATTAACTCTATACTAGGGGGTATTCTAATCGGTGGAATCAGTGTCCAACTGATGATGTGTACATATATGTAACGGTATATAATATTCAACCGAATTAATTGTAATCAACCTAATCAACCATCACAGCATTCAAACAACATTAAAATATAACTGCAATATTTTAAAATAGATCAGAGTTAGTGATTTTACTCACCATCGCGCGTTAACCGTTAAATAACGATTTGCGTCGGTACACCCGATCAGACGTTATAATTTCCAACGAGCTTCCAATGGTTTCGAACCAGCTCCATTACGTTGTTTTCATTGATACGATCCCATCGGTCTTTATTTTATCCAATTGTTAATCGCTGCATTTTAAGACTATAATCAGGATCACCATCGGCTGATCACTCTTCTCCATTCAAAACATGGAACCACTGCTTGTCTACTATACATCATTTATTTCTGCGCCTTCTTCCAATAGGATTAAACAAACCGATATTCTCTTCTTTTCTTTTTCTTTAAAATAAACAAAGCCCAAGCCCACCAGGGAAATAAAACCCATCTCTACCATTCACGCCCTGTACTTCCTTCATCTATGCCACGAAATGATCCCACTTTCTATTGCCATTTCACTCAGCTTGAACTGCTCACAAACCCCACTTCATTCCCTTTTTCCATTCGTTATGCCCGGTACACCACGTCATGTTCCTATTTTCACCACTTAGTCTTTTAAAACACACATGCATGAACCACTTCGAAATCTTACTCTTCCCAAACCTGCACGTTTCAATGATGCTACTCTCCTTTTTACTTCAGTAAATACCCTTCACGTGTACACTTTGCACCGCCTTCTTCTCCATCATCAACTGACTCAACCACCGGAACCACCAACCGCCTCCCGTGCCGAACTACAATAGCCACCATACAAAAAGTTCAACCATCTCTTGCTTAACCCAATACTAACTCCAAGCGCAACAAGCTCCAGTTTCTCCACAAATCTTGAACGTGTACTATCAGGTCAGGCATCTCCCCCTTAACAGATGCATGCACTCCCTTTCACCTTGCATCAGCACTCAAAACTTCCACTTCCAGTAACTAAAACCTCCTGCAAACTCGAGCTCCCCGCACCCGTACTGCCCTCCTACCTTACAGATCCTCCACCAGCCCAACATATACATGTCAACTCCTCCATTTACTTGCATTGAAGCCCATCAACACAACAGATCGTCCATTATGCCGCGCCTCAAACCGCTACAACCAGTAGCAGTCTCTCCCCTTCATGCTTTGACTCATGCATCATTCTGCTCGACTGACTTACGTCCACCGCACTGTTTTCGTTTGAGGTAAAAGCTAACATTTCCTATATGCAGAGAATGGCGACGGGCACATTATTTATAGGAAGGGGTTTCTTGATAAGAAGAACGTCATCTCGTGTTGCGTACAGGCTAGGGAGCAAGATTTTAAATCAATAGGTTATGCTCTATTTAATTCGATTTGGACAAAACATACAGGGTGATGGATTCTGTGAATAGGGTGATGGGTTCTATGTATTTTCTTCTCAAGTTTCTGTGTTGACGGCAATTCATTAAATCAACTAAGACAGGTGCGAAAAGAGAAGACATAGGGTAGGGGTTGAAAACAAAGAAAATGTTAAGTATAGACTTCTTGCTGTGCGTGTGGATTGGAATAGGGTAGGGTGATTTCTTAAGGAATAGGGTAAGGTTGGCCATGTTTTCCAGACGTGGTAGGCTTAACTGGCAACTGGTTCCTTTATATTTCCAACGTAAGAACTTCCTAGGTGAGTAGACAGAGATTAGGGTAGTTTTCATTCCCAAAGTATGGGCTGTATATTTATATATTTCTTTGAATTCCTTAATTTCGAAGCAAGAGGTACAGCTTGATTTTATAATACAAGAGTCTAGGGTAGCTGAGGTTATAGGGGATGGTTTGAAGTATGGTGCGTTTTCTTAGTAATGAAGTAAAGCTATTACTTCACTGTTGAGAAAAATGTGGACAGATATTTTTCTTGTCCATCTGTTATGAAGCTTCTGCGATAGGCAGCGAATAGTAGGGTAGGCAATTGTTATATATATTATTTGTTAAAGTGTATGTGGCGATGACGGTATAAAATTTCGTTCATTTACTGACTGCTACGGACAGTTGTAAGAGTACAATCGTGCTCAACGAGGTGTCACGGTCCCAAAAATATAATAATACCGGTAGTTTGACTCATATTTTGAAACCCCAAAATACCGATACAGGGTGCACAATACTCCAAATAAAAAGTTGCATATTTAATTAATTAAAAATTACAGTAAAATTCTAAAAATTAAATTATCTCTGCGCCTCAAAAGAACCTTGTCCCGATTTGCACCCGATATCAAGTTATATTCAAATAACTGTTACGGTCGATATATGATTTCACAACGACTTTTCGAATATTTGATTTGGACATATCTTGCAATCTATACGACGAAATCTGGGTTTTTCACTTCTGTTAGAAAGATACAGCTCAACAGATTCCAACGTTTCTTGTTTTGAAGAAATCCGATTCAAAACGAGTCTGGTACACTCAGTTGAAGTTCAGAACGTTAAATTACGAACTGCATGGTCGTTCTGAGCTCGATTGTAATTAATATATATTTATATACGTTTCAACTTCGTTTTAATTAATATATAAATCCATTTATATTCTGAATTCAATATTTAAACTGATTTAAATATTCAAATACCAACCGACAAAAATGCGGGACGTTACAGACCTTCCCCCTTAAAATAATTTCGTCCTCGAAATTGCTAAGATAGGGAAAATGCTACAATCTCTGTTATAACATGGTTAAAAATCTTTTTGGTTTACTTCATAATTCCAGTTTCAACTGAACTGGTTAATTCCAATTAAAATATTAATTTCTTCTCATTACCGAACAATTTCGAAAATTCTGAAAATTTCCTAATAGCTTAAATTTTCAGAGAATCTTGCCAACATCTCCTTCGCACGACTTATTCGGTACTACAACAACTTGCCACTCTGGGCCTTCTCCAATCCAAAAGAAAATCAAACAGCCAAACGGCTTGCCCAAACTGACTCATAAAAATCTCGTAATCGTACATAAACGTGTACCTTCTTTGTTGGGCATTCAACTATATCTCTGCCATCTGCTGTCAAACCAGCATATCCAAGCATCCTTGGTTGATCTCCCATCAATCCGTTCTCAAACCAGTCTTTCGCTTTTACTAATCCAAATTTCTATTTCAACTCCGATTCCATTCTCAGTTCTTAACCTTGTTAAGTTTTATTACGACATTCCATTTACTGATTTATTTCTCAAATCAGTTATCTCCATCTCTAATTCAAAATTCGATTCTTATTCTCCAAGAATCAATTCATTTTTAATAACTCGAATATCCAATATTTTTCTTTTATAATTTTCATTCTGGATCTTTCCAAATTCAGTCCAATTTTGTTATCTTTGTTTAAATTCCACTTTTACCATTTTAACTCCATAAGTTAAATTTTTATTTCAAAATTCAAGTTCCTGGGATTTATTTCAAATCAGTTTGAAATCATATATAATTCAAAACATTTGAATTTCTGACAACTTGTTTCTCAAACAATACAAAACAAATCTTTGGTTGTAATCTGTCACTTACCAGCTCGAAAATGAACACCGATAATGTCGCGATCATCATCGGAATTTTATTTTCCAACCATCGAAGTGGGTTCAATACTATATTGCTTTAAAAACTCATTTATAATCACTCTATTTTTGAAATTACTTCAAAATATCTTTCATAGAACTTGGAAACAAATTTTCAAATCTCCCAGGATTTTAAAATTCCCTTATATTTAATTCAATTTCAATTCTTTTCCAAGTTTCTAGAGTTTTATTTCAATTCTGGTTTTTAATTCAGATTCAGCTCATCTGATTTTGCATATCATACTTATATAATATTTCGATTGGTAATTTATATAACCAACTCAATTTTAATCTTGTTCGATCATAATAATGATCACATATCCAATATATTATATTAATATCAAGATATACACTTCTTTTTATATCAAAATATACTTTGGGTAAAATTATTTCATTTACCCTCTTTTCAAAACATACTGTGTCGAATTACTCTGTTCAAGAGTTTAGAAACACCTATCGACTCAGTTTGCATTACTGTTTCGACCAGAATTCATAAACCACTTGATTGACCAGTCAACACAATATAAAACAGTTTTTATATAAATCTGCAAATACGTTCACTCATATATATACATTCAAACTCAATCTAGAGTATATCTAACTCCATCTCTATTGAGTTATGCCACAGAGCCAAGGTAATCACTTAACCTTCAGCTCTGATACCATCTGTAACGGCGGGAATTTTCGACCCAGAAAATCAACATAAAAACATACTGTTGACTATTCAAGTATCGAAAACACCAGGACATTAATAGAAGAATTTAGAGGGTGAGAAAGAAAAGATAGAACTAATAGAATAGAAGAAGAAGAAGAAGAAGAAGATCACAACTGAACAGAATCAGAGTAACACGAAACTCGCAGCGGAACAAAATAAGATGTATTATATAACATAACTTTGAATACAAAACTGTATTGTATATACATACCATTATCAGAGTACAATACATCATATCACAGCGGAAATAACTCTACATAACTAATGGTGAAGCTTCCTGCTTTTGAGCTCCTCCAAGTGAATCTGCAAAGCCTGAAACACTTGACTGCCCGTACAAATTTGGGCACCCAAGAGTTTAGGGAAAACAAACAAAATAAACTCTGGGTCAGTCATGGGACTGGTGTGAGTAAAATACAACCATACTGTTTAACTTTGAAAATCCTTTTGAAACAAAAGGATAATAGTAAGACCAACCCACACATAAACATGGACGGTTTTTACCTTACTATAACCCAAAATACTTTGATATCAAACACCAGTGATATTACGATAATGTCTAAAACAAATAATCATTCAAGTAGCAGAACGCTTGCATCTCACGTTCCACATATATAATATAAAATCATAAACCGCAGGGCACTTATCGGAGAATGGATTCCAACAGACAAGGTATGCGAGCACCTTCTTAATAGTGTACTCTAGAGGGGATACACTCAGGGTTCAACAAGAACGTCTTGCAACCCGGCCACACATGACCGCTCACTCATTTAGCTTGAGTGTCGCGAATATATTGCCACCACGGTTGTAGGCCATCCAACCGTCATCCGAAGATACAGAATCGAAAAGAAGTATAAATATGAATTTTCTCTAGATCGGTGACAATACACCCTGCTTGGGGATGACCCAACTAGCCATGCTGCCTAGCCCAACTTCTGTCATTCTCGGTTGTGAGGCTAGAGGCTACGTCTATCTTCAGAACATCTGATCACCATTCACTTTGAATGTCACATCGTCAAATCCGTAATCACATATTGATTACACAAATGCACACTGGGTGTAGAATAAAGAGAAGTTATATTCTCCCCACCAACTTGGTATATTCGTAAAATCAACGGCGTGACCGTTGGAAATACTCTGTCAGACACTCGTCCATACAAGTTGTCCTGGGACTGGACAAACAAAAACATTATTCTAGAACTGGACGACCCTTGCATTTAACTCCGTCTTCAATCATCTTCAGCATATCTAATTCGCAGCGCTTATGCCTATACGGAGGGGTTTCGGATAACGTATCCAACCAGTCTCTCCATATCGACAACGATGGTCAAACACTTCGATAGTCGGTTATTTAACTATCGAAGTAAAAACAACATTCATTCTAATGTATAATTAACATCACACAACCACGGGTATTTTTAATTTTAACATTCGACTTTATTATTCGAATTCTCATATCTTACCAGATATTTCTCAAATCCCGTTTTAGCCTTTCCATACTTCTTGGAAAACATTTCCAGTTATTATAAACTCTTATTCTTTCATGTTCCAGAAAACATACGTTATTAACGTTCGAACTATTTTCATTAATTTCACATTCTTTATTTTCTACCCTTGGACAATCTACCCTATTTGCATTGGAAAATACTTCCAATTTCATTTTAACCTTTTAATCGACCCAACGTTCACTTTTAAAACATTATTCACTTTGAAATGTGAATATCATTTCTATTATAGAAATCTGAACATCTTTATCAAATAAATCAATACCATGATCCCGTTTATCGAAATCTCTTTCATACTTTATATATTCCTATTCCACTTTGTAAACTCTGTTTCTAAGTCAACTTCTTATCACATCGATATCAAGTTTAAACTAAGTACTGACTCCTATCCTCTTTAACATTTATTTGTTTACAACTAAATGTTAATTATTATATCAGATTATAATCCCTAAAAATAGTTTACTTTTAATACATTCGACATCGTCGAATTCTAGTTACAAATCCTAATGGTTTAATTCTAATCACATTTCGAACATCGAAATGCTGTCATCCGTTTCTAATACGATTCCCCAATTCTTTTTCTAAACTCTTCTTATATTTCTTTGAACAAACGTTGTTACTTATTGCTCTAGAATAAGTGGATTTCAAACCAACTGTTACATTTCCTAGGAAGTGCTGCTATATATAAAAGTCACGCTTAAGTCAAATTAACAGCAGTTAATTTGTCGCTATAGTTCTAAACTTGTCATACGCTGTAATATTCTCCTTATAACTAATTACAGTCACACTTACCTTATCAACAGCGTTATTTTATTGCTATAGTTCAACTTATCATACGCTGTAATATTCTTTGTTATAACTAATCTTGACATAACAGTCACACTTATCTTATCAACAACGTTATTTTATTGCTATAGTTCTAAGACTTGCATACGCCGCCCTATTCCTTTTATACTAATCTTGACATCTATTTCCGTCACAAAAATCTTGACATCTCTTTCCGTTACAAAAATCTTGACATCTCTTTCTGTTACAAAAATCTTGACATCTCTTTCTGTTACAAAAATCTTGACATCTCTTTCCGTTACAAACTGATATCGTTCCTCGGTAATAGCGAAGCCGTTCAAGTTGGGGTATTTTATTTACCTCTCAGACCTTGATCGACAACGTTCTTACCTTAGAACTGATACAAGTCTGTATTCAAATTCCTTATTACTTAATATATTTATTAAATCGTATTTCCTTGTTGTATTTTGGAATATGGTTTTACAACACCATATTCTTACTTTGGAATCTCTGTGGTTTATGAATATTTAATTTAAACATTAACTCTTTGCTTTCTCCATTTCCCAGTTCTTATCTATAACTTCTTAAATGGTAATTAACTCTCATTATTTTCGATAAACTTATTTCTAACTTGTTTTCATTAGATTAATTAAAGACCAATTAATCTAATTATCATGTTCCCAAATAACAGTTGATTAAATCAACTTATTTCCATCAGTAAATTCATTAACTGATTTTAATTACTTCTTAACATTAGATTAATCTAATTAATCTAATGATATCTCTAAATTATTTATCTTAAATATAATTATCCAAATATTTAATCGTCGGATAGTTTTTACTTTATAAACTTGTTTAAATGTCAACAATCACTTTTATTTGCTTTATAAAAACGAACTCTAAAATACTGGTTTATAATAGAACTTCTATTATAATTTAAAACTTCACTTTAATTATAAAAATATAATTTCTATGATTAACTTCATTGATTTGCCTGACGGTAAATCAGTTTCTCAACAAAACGATAGTTTTACGGTCGATTGTTAACACTTTCTAAATCGATATCGTTTATTTATTTAATCTAAACAAATGTTGAATTTCCGTTCAACATCAATATTCACATGGGATTTTAAATATAATTCAGGTTCATACAAAACAACCAGTACATATAATTATCAAGGAATCCGGTCGGATTCCTCCAACCGGTTTCCGCATCCACAGATATCAGTCAACACAATTTACATTAACTCTATACTAGGGGGTATTCTAATCGGTGGAATCAGTGTCCAACTGATGATGTGTACATATATGTAACGGTATATAATATTCAACCGAATTAATTGTAATCAACCTAATCAACCATCACAGCATTCAAACAACATTAAAATATGACTGCAATATTTTAAAATAGATCAGAGTTAGTGATTTTACTCACCATCGCGCGTTAACCGTTAAATAACGATTTGCGTCGGTACACCCGATCAGACGTTATAATTTCCAACGAGCTTCCAATGGTTTCGAACCAGCTCCATTACGTTGTTTTCATTGATACGATCCCATCGGTCTTTATTTTATCCAATTGTTAATCGCTGCATTTTAAGACTATAATCAGGATCACCATCGGCTGATCACTCTTCTCCATTCAAAACATGGAACCACTGCTTGTCTACTATACATCATTTATTTCTGCGCCTTCTTCCAATAGGATTAAACAAACCGATATTCTCTTCTTTTCTTTTTCTTTAAAATAAACAAAGCCCAAGCCCACCAGGGAAATAAAACCCATCTCTACCATTCACGCCCTGTACTTCCTTCATCTATGCCACGAAATGATCCCACTTTCTATTGCCATTTCACTCAGCTTGAACTGCTCACAAACCCCATTTCATTCCCTTTTTCCATTCGTTATGCCCGGTACACCACGTCATGTTCCTATTTTCACCACTTAGTCTTTTAAAACACACATGCATGAACCACTTCGAAATCTTACTCTTCCCAAACCTGCACGTTTCAATGATGCTACTCTCCTTTTTACTTCAGTAAATACCCTTCACGTGTACACTTTGCACCGCCTTCTTCTCCATCATCAACTGACTCAACCACCGGAACCACCAACCGCCTCCCGTGCCGAACTACAATAGCCACCATACAAAAAGTTCAACCATCTCTTGCTTAACCCACTACTAACTCCAAGCGCAACAAGCTCCAGTTTCTCCACAAATCTTGAACGTGTACTATCAGGTCAGGCATCTCCCCCTTAACAGATGCATGCACTCCCTTTCACCTTGCATCAGCACTCAAAACTTCCACTTCCAGTAACTAAAACCTCCTGCAAACTCGAGCTCCCCGCACCCGTACTGCCCTCCTACCTTACAGATCCTCCACCAGCCCAACATATACATGTCAACTCCTCCATTTACTTGCATTGAAGCCCATCAACACAACAGATCGTCCATTATGCCGCGCCTCAAACCGCTACAACCAGTAGCAGTCTCTCCCCTTCATGCTTTGACTCATGCATCATTCTGCTCGACTGACTTACGTCCACCGCACTGTTTTCGTTTGAGGTAAAAGCTAACATTTCCTATATGCAGAGAATGGCGACGGGCACATTATTTATAGGAGGGGGTTTCTTGATAAGAAGAACGTCATCTCGTGTTGCGTACAGGCTAGGGAGCAAGATTTTAAATCAATAGGTTATGCTCTATTTAATTCGATTTGGACAAAACATACAGGGTGATGGATTCTGTGAATAGGGTGATGGGTTCTATGTATTTTCTTCTCAAGTTTCTGTGTTGACGGCAATTCATTAAATCAACTAAGACAGGTGCGAAAAGAGAAGACATAGGGTAGGGGTTGAAAACAAAGAAAATGTTAAGTATAGACTTCTTGCTGTGCGTGTGGATTGGAATAGGGTAGGGTGATTTCTTAAGGAATAGGGTAAGGTTGGCCATGTTTTCCAGACGTGGTAGGCTTAACTGGCAACTGGTTCCTTTATATTTCCAACGTAAGAACTTCCTAGGTGAGTAGACAGAGATTAGGGTAGTTTTCATTCCCAAAGTATGGGCTGTATATTTATATATTTCTTTGAATTCCTTAATTTCGAAGCAAGAGGTACAGCTTGATTTTATAATACAAGAGTCTAGGGTAGCTGAGGTTATAGGGGATGGTTTGAAGTATGGTGCGTTTTCTTAGTAATGAAGTAAAGCTATTACTTCACTGTTGAGAAAAATGTGGACAGATATTTTTCTTGTCCATCTGTTATGAAGCTTCTGCGATAGGCAGCGAATAGTAGGGTAGGCAATTGTTATATATATTATTTGTTAAAGTGTATGTGGCGATGACGGTATAAAATTTCGTTCATTTACTGACTGCTACGGACAGTTGTAAGAGTACAATCGTGCTCAACGAGGTGTCACGGTCCCAAAAATATAATAATACCGGTAGTTTGACTCATATTTTGAAACCCCAAAATACCGATACAGGGTGCACAATACTCCAAATAAAAAGTTGCATATTTAATTAATTAAAAATTACAGTAAAATTCTAAAAATTAAATTATCTCTGCGCCTCAAAAGAACCTTGTCCCGATTTGCACCCGATATCAAGTTATATTCAAATAACTGTTACGGTCGATATATGATTTCACAACGACTTTTCGAATATTTGATTTGGACATATCTTGCAATCTATACGACGAAATCTGGGTTTTTCACTTCTGTTAGAAAGATACAGCTCAACAGATTCCAACGTTTCTTGTTTTGAAGAAATCCGATTCAAAACGAGTCTGGTACACTCAGTTGAAGTTCAGAACGTTAAATTACGAACTGCATGGTCGTTCTGAGCTCGATTGTAATTAATATATATTTATATACGTTTCAACTTCGTTTTAATTAATATATAAATCCATTTATATTCTGAATTCAATATTTAAACTGATTTAAATATTCAAATACCAACCGACAAAAATGCGGGACGTTACATCACTCTCATCATTTTTAGTCATGACCGAATCAACAGAATATAGGGGAGCATTTATGTGCAAGTTTTCATACTATTCGAAACAACCTTGAATCTGAATAAAAGGAAAACTGACCATATCATAGTGATAACTTTGAAATTTTACCATGATAGCCTTTAGGCAATTCCTCCATTCCATAGATAGGCATCTTACATCGGATTACATGAGTATTATTTTATATATACTTCCCTATGAAGTTTCACTGCAAATGATGTCTGGAAGCAATTATTGGTAACCTGTTATTTGTAGATATCATCTCTGAATTTGTTGAGAGTAATATCGGAACAAGAAGGCATTGCCATTGAAGAGCTTCACGCAGGCAATGTTTGTGATTGGTTCTTGAAAGACAAGCTTAAAAGAGAGCAAGACTTGCAGTCTGCAGTTCTTCAGTGGGACCATTCCAATTATCCAATCTAATTCACAAGTTTTATGGGTTTGGGAAGGTAATAACCAGTTTTGTTTATGGATTTTGCTGTATAAAAGATGGGTCTACTACGTATTTTCTCATGTACATTTGTCTTACGAGCAATGAAATGAATAGTGGCTGTGCAGAATGGTGAGGTGAACATGTACTGAGAATATGATGAGCTGTTTATAAATACGTTTTTTTATTTATGTCATGAATTATGTAAATGTGCATTTATATTTTCTAGAGACACTTTTGTTTATTAATTTTTTTCATCCCAATTTTATTTCCGTTGCTAATCCTTTGCTGAATTATAAGGGTTTTCCGCAAAATACCTTAAATAGTTTTTTTGATCAAAACTTTTTGTCGCTAATACTTCGAAAATTAGTAAGGTTTACCAAAGCTTTTTATAAATAATAATTTATTATAAATTACTTATCCATCGGTAAATAGTTAGTATATAAATTAAAATTAATTAATTAATAAAATTATATTTTTATTATATAATTAGAAAAACGGCGAAAAATCGTCGAAAAACTCATGCTAAATTCCGTCGTAAAATCTGACACAATTACCATCATGGTTTTTACCGACCACAGCATTTTGCAAGAAATCCATCGCTAAGGTCTATTTAGCGATGGATTGGAAGCGGATATTGCCGCTGCTATATGCAGTTTTTCTTGTAGTGTAAAGCTTGTTAAAATCAGTTTACCCTGGGTATCCAAAACCCGGGTTGTTACGAACTCATCCCATAAAGAAATTGCATCCTAGCAATTTTCTTATGTTAACACATTTTCATCCTCAATTTCTAATAACTCATATCAAAATTGTTTCCTTAGAAAAGTTTTTGTTAAGTCACCAAACACATGGTATTTGAAACTTTCAATGCTCATAACTAATTCACTTGACTTAGAACAATAAGGTTCAAATTTTAGTTACACAGTTTACAAATTTTTTATCTCTCATCTCGAATAATAGATAAATATTTAAGTAATTATGACATATCTTTCATGTAGCATAAAATTGGAATACACACTCATATTTTCTCAATTTCCAATCAATGATTGATTTATTGTTACACCTTTGATCGCTGGACTCATCTTTTGAACTCAAATATAAAGGTGGATTTCAAAAATATTGCTCATGTTCAAGACAGTTTCTTATCAACTCTTTATACTCAGAAACACTTTGTACTATTTCCCTAAATTTTCTCAAATCACAATTTTCACTTAATAACACTTTCATTCATTTCGAATAAATTAAACTACCAAATTTATAATGGTTCTCATCTTTATTTGGCTGCAAAGTCGATATAATATGGCTATTGCTGGGTCATCTCTCCTACTATTATCGACTCATATAGCGGTTTAACTCTATTTTCACACTAGTATTTTACATCTCTCTTTCTAAAATTTATTTTATTACTCAAGGTGTTATGCCCGATTGTTTCATATAAGTGTTTAAGAAATTCTTACTGATAACTTTGATCTGTCACATCGATCAGATCCATGAAATACCCAATAGACAATTTAACACAAAAGATAATTATAGAACTTGGTTTTCTTGAGGATGTATTTATTTTATATCGCAAATACTCTTAATTTAATTTTTTACACAACCGAAAAATAAGTCTCAATAATTAGCCATTCATTGTATTTCCACCGCTTAATCCCACTTATAACTTTCTTAGATTTAGTGTAGCAGAAATAATTCACTTGTTTCTGCTGCACGCCTTGATTTATCTCGGTACTCTTTTTATCCTAATACGAGTTTATTTTTTTTAATATTTTGGATTTAATTTAGTTATGCATCCTATTTTATTTTTATTTAACATAACCATCAATTATACTCAAGAGGACACGATTAAAATTTCATCGAATTTTTAAACCCAAGCTATAAACACCAAATGAATTTAAGAGGTTAGAGATTACTACAAAGATATACTACAAACAATAGGATTCAACTCGTGGAATACTACGGAATGAATTACATTCCTAGACGTATTCCCAAAGCTATGATTTACTCAGGACTCAGATGATCAAGAACATGGATTAAGGATAACAATGGAAAGTAATAAAAGTACACACGGATGTTATCCTTCTATGTTGTAATACTTGTATTATTCGATTATGTTCTGTGTTTATCATACTTTTTTTTTGAATATTTGCATTGATACCATTTTGCCACTCCCCATCCCAAGACCCACCATAATAAAGAACATTACTGAGTAATATTGTATATTAGAGTGAATAATAGGGCTAGTTAGAGTCAATTATCCATAAATATTATACTAAACGAGTATCAAGTACGTCGATTGGGTGTATAAAATTTTCTATCTTACCTAAGGTGGATCGATATACTCAATTCATGTCTAATATTTAATTTATTTGGAATGTGAATTATGGATCTTAAGGCTAATTTAACATTAGAGAGGGGGGGGGGGAAGGGGTGAATAACACTTAATGTAATTTATGAATGTTTTGAAATATTTTTTAATACATTAGAATCAAATGCAAATCACATGATCAAAAACAAATACAAATAAAAGGTAAAAGCAGTAAAGGAAAGAACACACCGAGATTTTATATTAGTTCAGAGTTACCCTACATCCTATAACGACCCAACTTTTTGCCTGATTTTCGCCGTTAATTAAACCAACTTGAATCGTTCATAAAGACGAATTGTTATGGGTACATACATATATTGAACAAATGTTTCATTGCAAAATAAAATGTTACATCAGAGTTACATAGAATATCAGAGTTACAACATATACAACAGAAGAAAAGAAAATATACTTTCTGCGGGAGAAACCGTATGACATAGCAGAAGCTTCAAACTCTTGTGTGAACTCCAACTCTAAAAGAACTCCGAATCCTGCTCCAACGATTTATAAATGCAAAACTAAAATACTAGCTGCCCATGCAAAAATTATGGGCACCCAGAGTTTAGGTGTGGGAAAAATAAACTCCAGGTCAGTCGTGGGACTGGTGTGAGAACTCAAAACAGTTATTATTAGGTTCATTTTAAAGTTAGGAATTTCACCGGACCACGCCGCTAACGCGGAACGGGTTTACTCCATGTGAATTCCAGTGCATCGAAATTCGTTATGACTTTGAAAAAAAATGAAGGTATCATAAGCTCGTCCCACATCACACAATGCAAGCGCACACCAGATGGGAAAGTTTTATCTTATGATAACCAAAAATGCTTTCATAAGTGAAAATCCTCTTTTAATACTATCATATAGTGTGGAAAACAATTTCTCAAATAAATGTATTAATCCTAGACGGCATAATATCCTATAATATCATGTCGCCATATATATATATACACAATCAAAATCGTATGGCTCGTATTGGAGATTTGGGTTTCCAACTTGATGATTCCTGGCATAAAAGATCAATCGAAACACAAACGAAATGTAATCATAGGTTTTTCATCCAGACGCGGACACCAATACAAATCATGAGGTAGATCAACAGTTTTCGACCAGACACGGCCCCCCGAACTACCCTATTCCATAAGTCATAAGTGGTTTCCCACTGCTGCAACGGTCATCATCAATTCATATATTTATGCACAACCTAACCGCCAGTTTCTCATCATCCGGGGTGTGAGGTTTGTCGATGTCACATCTCACACAAAGCTACGCTTCGATAAGGCATGCTTTGATCATTACTAGCTCGTTTCATAACTCGAGTATGCCACATTGAAAATTCACGACATATCACTGATTTAAATCAATGCATACCCTCTAAGTTCTTATGACTTAAAGACGAGGATAATATCTTTGCCACAAAATCCGATATATATTAACGGAAATCAGTGTTATGCGGTCAATTTCAACGTCAGACACACCATCCATACAAGTCCGTTCTGGGTCTGAACGGAACAACAACCCGAAAATACTTAAATATGTTCAGGTCTCATGCAACTCATACCTCATATCGGGTGGCCTACCCAACCGAGACATCAATCAATAATCAATCTAAACAATTCAAATATACCCGGTCTTCATTCGTCATTTTACCAAGTCTTGAATTGCTTCATAACGTCGTATTATTACTTGGAATGGTTTTCGAATATATACTCGATCCCAGTCTTTCCAAGTAATAAGCGTGCCTTAAAACAGTAGCTATGGTTTACACAGGCTTTTCAATTCAAATCTCCTTCCTGGTAGTTAGCAATTCATTTACGACTCAAGATTTGAATTACTATAAATTTCATACATCTCGTTATCATCTTAACTCTTCTTCAAAATCAAAGATTATACCCTCGCTTCAATTTCTTACTTTAAATTCCTTGAATCAAAGATTTGACTTAATCCCAATTATGATATGAATTAGCACCATTCAATCTCATCGGTTTTAAGAATGATATAATTGAAGATACGATTCACGACAAAACCCAAATCAATCGATATTGTATCATAAGTTACACAGAAATTTTTATCCACTTATTCGATATAAATTCTCATAATCAATGAATACTATAAGTGGAATAACGATATAATAATATCTTTCAAATTCCCCAGATATTATACGTTTACATCATGAGGTTTCATACCAAATATCGAAGATTATTTCTATCTAACTTATTTCAATCAGGTTGAGAAACCCTGTATCTTAATTGAAAGATTTATTCCATTCTTCGACATTAGATCTGGATAGAAATACCATCAACTTATCTTCAATATTAATTACCGTATCCAACTCATGTTATAAGCGGAATATCAGTGAATTACCTTTTAAATTCCTCATATAATAAGAGTTTTCATTTTCCGAATTAATATCAAACATCCAAAGATTTTCTCCAACCATATCCAATTTTAGAATTGGAAAACCCATTTCAAGTCCATATAAATATTCCAATACTTTAATAACCTTCGAAACTATTTTATAAATCATTCTTATAGTCAAACAATAGTTCCTGCTTTAAATTTCAAAACCAATAATAACATTTGGAAATGTTACCAAAAGTACTGCTATTAAAATAGCCATTTAAATCACATAGATTTAAAAATTGTTTGAAATTCAAATATTCCAATGCTTTTCAAAACTGTTATCATTTACAATTCAACATTTCTTATTTCAAGTCAAATTAATTTCAAATAATCAAGTTTAAACTTGAAATCGATATTTACGAATTATCGCATCATAGTGCATTCTATTCAAACCATATAATGATGTAAATACAAAATTTTCAAATCCTTTCAAATTTAATTTATATATCCAAATCATTTGAAAACAGTTTCAAAATATATTTCAAATTAGATTTCGAATTTACCATCCCGTTTGTTGGATCAGTTAGGGATAGCCAGGGAGAGCAGGAAACTGAATTTCCAAACCCAAGCCTAGTCACTATCCTCTCTGTCATCCTAAAACGTTCTGGTGTATATTATTATTACTAATAAAGAGACATCGTTAATATATATTTAAAAAACAATATTCAAATTTCAAAATCTCATTTCGAATTTAAATTGAAAATAATATATTTTTACCAAAACTGGTTTTAGATAGATGTAAAGATCGTTATGCAAAAATCAATACATAATTCAAATCATTTTCCCATTCAAATTCAATATTTTAAAGTTGATATTTAATTCAAAACTAATAATTAAATATTATTTAACAATTAAATAAAATCGTATATAGGAAGGAGATTCTAAATCGATCACCCATATATTCCACAACCACGGGGTGTGTGTGTGTGTGTGTGTGTGTAATATGCAATGCAATCATATCTATCCAAATGAATCATATGCTCAGATGGATACGAATTCATTCATCATAGACAACATTTTAACTGTGCACAAGCATTACAGTCAATAACGCTTACCAGTGTTCAGTGTATTATCTAATTGCATGAACAACCATTCAAACATCAACATTCATCACACAATCATCATCAACTAATTATAATTATTCTCAGCTAATTATAATTAACTAATTTAAATAAAAATAAATAAATTAGAAGTTCTCACTATAATAGCTCCAACATCTTCACTACCACGACGAACAGACCAACGAACCCTACTACTACTCCTCGTACTACTCTCAATCCACTTCTATTAGCAGCTGGTAATTTCTGCTAATTATTATATGTTGGGATTGAATTAATAACAATACTCGTTATAATTAATTATGCATAAAGATTCTTATTTTATTTTATAAATTTTACTTAACTAAAATTATCAATAATATTCTGATCTGTTCTATTTTCCGATACGGTTCCAACGGACACAATGGCGTGTTCAACGGATTAAAGATGAATGAGATACTAGCTTTTAAAGTACAAACTATTTAAACTTAAATGAAAACCATAGCCAAAGCCTTTAGGCCCAAAGCCCACATCTCCTTGCGTTCAAGACCCGGCCCATTCCCTTTTCTTCTTCCTCCTCCTATCTCATTATTCACTCTCCCTGGAAGAAACACGTACACGCGTGGTGCACGGTGAACACCCTCTTACTTCACCGATCCCAAATTCAAGACCACCAATGAACTTCTCATCGCGTCCTCTTCTGAATGCACCCACCCGCCTGAACTTTGGTTGCCTCAATCAAATTTCGTCCTTTGGATGTCGTGACCAGCTACTGACAAAACGCGGGTACCAAAAACCTTCGCACCCTTCATTCTTGCACCGATCTTCACCAATTTTTGTCACCAGAAAGCTCTCTCCAACCTCAACACAACACCATCCTCTGATTCTCCTATCTCCACTTGATTCTCCAACAAAGTCTAAAACCTAGTTTTGAACAATTCTGATCATCGACACGGAATCGAACCAATTTTACATGAAAAATCCTATATACTTTGCTGATCTCAATGGTGCAGACGTAATTGATCCATTCTTCTCAGATTGAGTGATTTTATTTTTTCAATGCTTTAAACCCATTCCTCATATTTTATGTAAATCCGCGATTTCTCTCTCGTTTATCAATGAAATTACAATCCGTCAATTTTTAAAAACTACAAACAATGATACGAACATTATTCGCGTTGAAGATGAAGGCTAAAAGCGATTAAATTGAGAGATGTTGGTTTTTGATTGAGTGGAAATGTATATTTCTCTTTACTTGACAATGCAAAATGAAAGGAGAGAAGGAACGGGAGGAAGCTGATGCATTCGAACTTGTTAATAGTTGAAGTGTGGAGTACAATGGAGCCTAACCTTCCTTTAAATATGCAAACTAAGGGTATTTAAGGAATTTTGATAAGGGACACTTGTCTTCTTCATGAAACTAATCTCATACATGTATTACACATATAAGACTACATGGCACCATACCATGAATAACTCCATGCATCATGACACCTAAGTGGACAACTCACCGTGCTTCTTATCTTAAGGAGATTTTAAAATTAATTTATCTTAGTAACACTTTTGAATGTAGCCAAATTTAGTTATACACATAAATGCAGCATTTATAGATCTTATCTATATCGAAATCATAAGTTATCATATTTTAAATTAATTATTCCAAAATACTTATCAAATATTTGTACATATAATTTACAAAAACAAATAGTTGAAAAGAAATGCTTATCAAATATGGAAGTCCTTAAAAATCTTAAATATGGTCTCAAATAAATACATAACAATCTTTATACAATTTATAAATACCATTATAATTTATCAAAATAAATAAAATAATAATAATCATTTTTATAAAATCATAAAATAAATTGTCCTTTACCAAAATCAATATTATCAAAATTTGAAAATAGTATTACTTAAACATAAATCTTATAAATTAAATAATTTTTTTTTCAAAATAATTTTTTCTTATACCAAATCATATTCAATAAAAAATACTTAATCAAAGTTAAAATTTAGATTCAAATCTTATAAAAAATCAATTTATATTCAAAAAATCAAACATTATATATATAAAAAAATTCAAATCAAATTTAATTAAAATTATGGGATGTTACATTCACCCCCCTAGAAACTTTTCGTCCTCGTAAAGGAAGTCGGGTAAATTTAAGCTCCTTTTCAAGTTTTAAATTCGAATTGCTCTCTCAACATATCAGAAATGTAATGGTCAGAACCATGGCTCGTATCATTCTCAGGGTACTCTCTCTGATTCTCACTAAAGGTAGAGTCTAAGGAAATTTCTATGATCTCGTGATTACTAGGGTCGTCACCGGTCTTGTTTTTAATCGAAATTTCTGAGTTAGACTCAGAGCTGCTACCACTACCACTAAGGAGAAACTAGGATAGATACTGTCTAGTACTTAGAGGTCTACGACCCTAGGAAAATTTTATATTTTGGAAATTGTCTTTCTAACTTACTCTTATGGAATCCATGGTTCTCTCATCAATTATAAGACTAAGTGCTTAATTAGAAATTTAATCCAGGTTCTCAAATAAGTTTTCCTGGTCATTCAATTATCTTGTAAAATACCGTCTTGGCTAAATTCAGTATTAGAAATTATATTGCTCTCAATACAAATTCAAGTTCAATTTAAGAGATAATTAAAAATAATGGTTCCAAATCCAAATTAATTCACTTGTCCATGGCTTTATCAGAGCAGAGCCAAAAGGAAGAATTTAGAAATAAAGTTGGAAAGTTAAAATTTCGAGCACGATAATTTGGGGTGAAAATCAAAATATAACAATGGTCGAGCAAACCCAGCAAAAGAGATGGAATTAAATTTCATTCTATTTCAATTTTTTATTCTAATTGTTTTCAAGTTTCATATTAACCCATTTATAAGTTAAATTTATACTCATTTGATATTCATATTTTGGTTGTCATATTCACCTAATCGAATAACACTTTTTCTAAATCCACTTTAAAATTCATAAATTTACATAACTCTTTTTCGATCTTGTTTAAATATCAAATCTTGTTTAGAAAAATTGTCTTACTCAACTAGCCGGAAAATCCCTTAAAACAGTTCTATTTAAAATACCATCACGCTTCCTCTGCGCACTCTGATTATGCGTATACATGTTCAAGCTACGGTTATTTCAAATATTAATCTTAACATTTTCCGAACTTACTTCTTCAAATTTAATATTTCAAAGATCCTAATTCCTCCTACTTCGATGTTTGTTACGATTTAAATTAACCTTTTAAACTCATTCCTAACTTAAGTCAAAATCATCTCTTTAAACAAATTCTTAACTTAAGTCTAAATCATCTTCAGATTCCTTGAGGGTGGAATTGATATGAATTTTTTTACACTTACGTGTTCTTTCTAATTCTTAAGTATAGTTTACTTCTACAATATCTCCTTTTTGTTATTATCAAAATAGTTGGTTTTGCATCTATAACATATTGTCCTTACATTATATTCCTTTTTAATATTTCTAACATATCGAAATGGTTCAAGTATTCCTTGACGTCTTAATTGAAACCATATAGCCATCCCACTTTCGAAACTCGAAAATAACCACTAATGGTGCCATGGTCATCAGTAAAATCATCCTCGAGCGACTAGAGTGTGATCCTACATCTGCCTAGTATATATTAGACTTTGTATATACATTGATCAGACGTATATTCAAAACTCTTACATACTCGATAGTCCAATTGTGACGTCGAATAAAACACTCGAAATCCTTATTTCCAATTATTTTTCAAAATATATTTCAAATAATCATCGTTTTCAAAATGATTTACTTGTTCAAAAATATCTTATATAGATTTCAAAAATACGCTCTCTCATCATAATATTCCAAAATCTCATTCTAGGGCATTTCTAACCCAATCTCTAATGGGATAATATAACTCTGATGAGTCCTATCCTTTGTTCAAAATACGTCGTACCCGATAGCTTTGTATAACCTGGCTCTGATACCACAATTATAACGACCCGCCTTTTTGCCCGATTTTCGCCGGTAATTAAACCAACTTGAATCGTTCATAAAGACGAATTGTTATGGGTACATACATATATTGAACAAATGACAGAACTTTTCACTGCAAAATAAAATGTTACATCATAGTTGCATAGAATATCAGAGTTACAACATATACAGCGGAAGAAAAGAAAAAATACTTTCAGCGGGAGAAACCTTATGATGTAGCAGAAGCTCCAAACTCTCGTGTGAACTCCAACTCTAAAAGCGCTCCGAATCCTGCTCCAACGATCTATAACTGCAAAACTAAACTACTAGCTGCCCATGCAAAAATTATGGGCACCCAGATTTTAGGTGTGGGAACAATAAACTCCAGATCAGTCGCGGGACTGGTGTGAGAACTCAAAACAGTTATTATTTGGTTCATTTTAAATTTAGGACTTTCATCGGACCACGCAGCTAACGCGGAACGGGCTTACTCCATGTGAATTCCAGTGTATCGAAATTCGTTATGTCTTTGGAAAAATGAAGGTATCATAAGCTCGTCCCACATCACACAATGCAAGCGCACACCAGATGGGCGAGTTTTATCTTATGATAACCAAAAATGCTTTCATACGTGAAAATCCTCTTTTAATACTATCATACAGCGTGGAAAACAATTTCGCAAATAAATGTATTAATCCTAGACGACATAATATCCCATAATATTATGTCGCCATATATATATATATACAATCAAAATCGTATGGCTCGTATTGGAGATTTAGGTTTCCAACTTGATGATTCCTGGCACGAAAGATCAACCGGAACACAAACGAAATGTAATCACGGGTTTTTCATCTAGACGCGGACACCAATACAAATCGCGAGGTAGATCAACGGTTTTCGACCAGACACGGCCCCCCGAACATACACTATTCCATAAGTCATAAGTGGTTTCCCACTGCTGCATCGGTCATCATCAATTCTTACATTTATACACAACCTAACCGCCAGTTTCTCATCATCCGGGGTGTGAGGTTTGTCGATGTCATGTCTCACACAAAGCTACGCTTCGATAAGCCATGCTTTGATCATTACTAGCTCGTTTCATAACTCGAGTATGCCACATTGACAATTCATGACATATTACTGATTTAAATCAATGCATACCCTCTAAGTTCATATGACTTAGAGACGAGGATAATATCTTTGCCACAAAATCCGATATATATTAACGGAAATCAGTGCTATGCAGTCAATTCCAACATCAGACACACCATCCATACAAGTCTGTTCTGGGTCTGAACAGTACAACAACCCGAAAATACTTATATATGTTCAGGTCTCATGCAACACATACCTCGTATCGGGTGGCCTACCCAACTGATACATCAATCAACAATCAATCTAAACAATTAAAATATTCCCGGTCTTCGTTCGTCATTTTACCAAATCTTGAATTGCTTCATAACGTCGTATTATTACTTGGATTGGTTTTCGAACATATACTCGATCCCGATCTTTCCAAGTAATAAGCGTGCCTTAAAACAGTAGCTATGGTTTACACAAGCTTTTAAATTCAAATCTCCTTCCGGGTAGTTATCAATTCATTTATGACTCAAGATTTGAATTACTATAAATTTCATACATATCGTTATCATCTTAACTCTTCTTCGAAATCAAAGATTATACCTTTGCTTCAATTTCTTACTTTAAATTCCTTGAATCAAAGATTTGAATTAATCCCAATTATGATATGAATTTCCACCATTCAATCTCATCGGGTTTCAAGAATGGTATTTATTGAAGATACGATTCACGATAAAACCCAAATCAATCGATATTGTATCATAAGTTACACAGAAATTTTTATCCACTTATTCGATATAAATTCTCATAATCAACGAATACTATAAGTGGAATAATGATATAATAATATCTTTCAAATTCTCCAGATAGTATACGTTTACATCATGAGGTTTCATACCAAATATCGAAGATTATTTCTATCTAACTTATTTCAATCAGGTTGAGAAACCCTGTATCTTAATTGAAAGATTTATTCCATTCTTCGACATTAGATCTGGATAGAAATACCATCAACTTATCTTCAATATTAATTACCGTATCCAACTCATGTTAGAAGCGGAATATCGGTGAATTACCTTTTAAATTCCTCAGATAATAAGAGTTTTCATTTACCGAATTAATTTCAAACAGCCGAAGATTTATCTCCAACCATATCCAATTTTAGAATTGGAAAACCCATTTCAATTCCATATAAATATTCCAATACTTTAATAACCTTCGAAACTATTTTATAAATCATTCTTATAGTCAAACAATAGATCCTGCTTTAAATTTCAAAACCAATAATAACATTTGGAAATGTTACCAAATGTACTGCTATTAAAATAGCCATTTAAATCACATTGATTTAAGAATTGTTCGAAATTCAAATATTCCAATCCTTTTCAAAACTGTTATCATTTACAATTCAACATTTCTTATTTCAAGTCAAATTAATTTCAAATAATCAAGTTAAAACTTGAAATCGATATTTACGAATTGTCGCATCATAGTGCGTTCTATTCAAACCATATAATGATTTAAAAATAAAATTTTCAAATCCTTTCAAATTTAATTTATATTTCCAAATCATTTGAAAACAGTTTCAAAATATATTTCAAATCAGATTTCGAATTTACCATCCCGTTTGTCGGAACAGTTACGGATAGCCAGGGAGAGCAGGAAACTGAATTTTCTGTAATGACCCGAAAAATCTGAACCAATTTAAAATTTTTAATTTGGCTAAAATAGTTGATTTTAAATATTTAAAATAAATATTTTAAATAATAGCAATGAAAAGTGAGTTTGAATCAATGTTTGAAAACGAATATAATTAATTCTAATTATAAACAAGGCCTGAAATGGCGCGGTAGTTTCAAAATTTGAATTCAAACATCAACTGACTGTACCGGGTGCAAAACAAAACGGATTTGAGTGAAACCAAAAATATTTAAATCTGTTTGTGGATACCTTTCTAATGAATCTGAAAAATTGAAGTTTCATAGCAGAAAGCAGAAGTTATGGCCAAATGAATTTTCAGGAAGGTTGCTATGGAATTTATATAGCCCGTGAAAATGGCCATTTTGCATACGACCTCGGAATTCGACGAAACCACTTTTGTTGGATCTGGGATGTGAAGTTATTGTTAGGTTTCAAATTTCATAATTTTTGAAGCTAGTATGTGAGCGTGGCAAAGGAAAATGTGTTTTGGTCAATTATAGTTAAATTGGATCGACCATAAATGGGACTTTTTTCAAACAGTCTCAGAATTCGACGAAACTAGTTTTGTTGGGACCGTATCGTCAAAACATAGATAGAATTATTTTTCAGGAATTTTTAGAATCAGTTTGTGGCCCTGGCAAATTGAAATGTACGTTCAAATCAAATATTGAATATTATATATTTTAATTTGAATGGAAACTGACTGAAACAGTCAAATGGGCCTTCGAAAAATATCCCATTATGTTCGGAATGGGGGTAAAACACTAGGGACGACAGTTGTTGGGTTTGGATTGGTGTTCGTGTGTGGAAGAGGGTATTTTAGAGATTTTAAAATATATAAATAAATTAAAAAAAAATCATTGGTCAGAAAACCTTTTCTCTCTCCCTGATAATATCGCGACGAACGACGGAAGGGTGTTCATCACTTCCTGTTCATTTTCCGATCAATCCACGCAAAATTAGCCCCTCTTCCAGTTGAAGATTTTGTAGAGCTCATCGAGATCTTCAAATCCATATATAGTTTGGAATTTTTCGTGGCCTGTGGAGTGAGAATCGACGCCTGGAAGTCGACGTCTTCCCGCCACCGCCACCATCGCCAGAGGCGATCGAACTGGCCGCCACCCCCCTACGCTGGAAGCTCTCTCCTCCCCCTTCGACGCTGCGAAGGCCGATCGATGAATAGCTACACGGATTTCGAGATAAATGCAAACCTAGTTTTGAACAGTTTGCTGAAGGTATCGGCTAAATTTATTTTCAATAGTTCTAACACCTTTAAACCGTTGCAAACTTTGAAAAATCATATCTTTTTCGTGTATTGACGAAATTCGATGAAATAGGAAACATCGTGACCGTGTGGACGTCTTCTACATTCTAGAAGAGACCGCATATTTTTCTGAGCCTTCTGCTATTTTTGGTGGAGTGGAACCCAATGTGAGATTTCTAATTTATAAACGATATGGAAAACGACGATGTATAAATTATATAGTAGATGTATGAGTTATATAAGCGTTGTACACCTCATGTATAAGCGTTGTATAAGTTGTACGTTCGATGGATAAGTTATATATGCGTTGAAAAAATTATATATGTGTTGAAATAGAAGTGAGATGCTATATATATATATATATATATATATATATACACACGCCCCTCGTCTATAAACCATGGACGATATTTATTGGTTGTGATTGGTGTGAAAATTGATTGATAGCGAATGGTTGATTGGAATTGTTTGTGGTTGATATTGATTGATTGTGGTTGAAAAATACCCGTTTGTGGTTGAGAAATATTTGGTTGAAACCACATAGGATTAGTTTGTGGAAATGAAATAAATATACATGCCGCCTGCGTGCGAACTAGATGCATGAATCCCCATTGTCAAAAACCGCGAGGTTTTAAGGTAGAGCGAGGAGCCGTACTAGGGACGGTCCCGATTTTAACTACCCTGCCGTTATGCTGCCGAAATTTTGAATAATATTCATGTGTTAGAATTATTTTCATTTGTTGAAACTATATTTATTCGTTGAATAGAAAACCTTCATGTGTTGAATTGAAATTCATTCGTTGGATTGAAATTCATGTGTTGAGTGGTATTCATGTTTTAAATATAAAAATCACATTTTTATCTATATATATAAACTATAGAAAACCTTCATGTGTTGAATCGATATTCATTCATTGGATTGAAATTCATGTGTTGAATGGTATTCGTGTTTTAAATATAAAAATCACATTTTTATCTATATATATACAAACTATAGAAAACCTTCATGTGTTGAATAGAAATTCATTCGTTGAATTGAAATTCATGTGTTGAATGGTATACGTGTTTTAAATATAAAAACCACCTTTTTATATATATATATATACAAACTATAGAAAACCTTCATGTGTTGAATCGATATTCATTCGTTGGATAGAAATTCATGTGTTGAATAGTATTCGTGTTTTAAATATAAAAGTCACCTTTTTATCGATATATATAAACTATAGAAAACCTTCATGTGTTGAATCGATATTCATTCATTGGATTGAAATTCATGTGTTGAATGGTATTCGTATTTTAAATATAAAAATCACATTTTTATCTATATATATATATATATATATAAACCATAGAAAACCTTCATGTGTTGAATAGAAATTCATTCGTTGAATTGAAATTCATGTGTTGAATGGTATTCGTGTTTTAAATATAAAAATCACCTCTTTATATATATATATACAAACTATAGAAAACCTTCATGTGTTGAATAGAAATTCATTCATTGAATTGAAATTCATGTGTTGAATGATATTCTTGTTTTAAATATAAAAATCACTTCTTTATATATATATACAAACTATAGAAAACGTTCATGTGTTGAATAGAAATTCATTCGTTGAATAGAAATTCATTCGTTGAATTGAAATTCATGTGTTGAATGATATTCGTGTTTTAAATATAAAAATCACCTTTTTATATATATATATATATACAAACTATAGAAAACCTTCATGTGTTGAATCGATATTCATTCGTTGGATAGAAATTCATGTGTTGAATGGTATTCGTGTTTTAAATATAAAAATCACCTTTTTATCGATATATATAGACTATAGAAAACTTTCATGTGTTGAATCGATATTCATTCGTTGATTTGAAATTCATGTGTTGAAAGGTATTCATATTTTGAAAGAAATTGTTTTATAATAAAAATCCCATTTTTATCACCAATATGAGATATATAAAATAATCTTGTTTTGAAATAAATTGTTTTATAATAAAAATCCTATTTTTATCACGTATATTAACTATATAAAATAGTCGAGTTTTGAAATAAATTGTTTTACATTAAAAATCACACTTTTATCACATACATGACTTGTTAAAAATAGTGAAGTGTTGAAATAGAAGACAGTTTGATAAAAATATCATTTTTATCAAAAGTATGAAATTCATATGGTTTTGAAATCGAAGAATTGATACATATATTTAAATAGAATTGAAATATATCGAAAAACGACGCTGTAGTTCGTATTTTGAAACTGTGATTTCAAACGATTAGTACGGGAGATCCGACCATCGGATTTTCCTGAAATCGCAACCGTTGGGTTCGCTTTGGAAATATCTTTCCAACGGCACCAACTTTGTAAAAATCCAACGGTTGGATTGTCTGGAATGTTTAATTCAAATCTGAAGAAAAACAGCGCCAGAATCGATTATATATATATATACAAGTATAATTATATTTAATCGAATAACGACGCTGCAGTTCGTATTTTGAAATCGAAACTTCAATCGATTATACCGGGAGATCCGACCGTCGGATTTTCCCAAAATTGGAACTGTTGGATTCGTTTTGAAAAGATCTTCCTAATGATGTAAATTTTGTGAAGATCCAACGGTTAGATTTTTAGATATGTGTAAATCAAATCTGAAGAAAAACAACGCAACGGCCGCGTTATGGCCCGAAGCGTCGTTTTGAATAAATTGGCTATTTTAAAATAAATAAAAATAGCGATAAATCGTTATAAAATATTATAAACAATATGGGTGTGAAATTAAAAACTAACTGAAGTTTGGCTAAGTCGAATGGTTTCTTGGGTATTGATCTGATGTTGGTTTCGGCCTTCGGGGTTAATATTTGGGAAATCGTTCTCTTACTGATTTACGGTTAGCGACTAATGAATTGAAATGATGTGTATGTGTATTTGTGTTGCACTTGTTTATCATATACGTGAGTTGTTCAGAAAGACCGGGTTTATCCCATTCTGAATAATTGAATCGATGATAAGAAATCGAAGATAAAGACGGTGGTCGAAGACCGAAGATCTTCACCTCGTTTGGATGGTAACCGAGGTCCTGATTGGGAGGCATCCCGAAATATGGATAATGAGTGGTGATCGTTCAGACGTACGTAGTGATCGATGGGTTTGCGAGGTATGTAGTGCCTCCGGTTTCGTTCAGACCCAGAACGGACTTGCAAATGGACAGTGTGTCTGACATTGGAATTTATTCTGTATGATTGATATCTATCAGTTGCACGGCGTGAATTGTCTATGTAGCATGCTAAGATGCAGTGATCAGGGCTTCTGTTGAAAAGCAAAGTCTTGTGGTGATGATCAAAGCACCGCCTGTGTGGCGTAGCTTTGTGTATAACGTGAATTCGCGAGCCTCACACCCCGGTATGAACCAGAAACGGGAGAGGACCTCAGAGAGGACCTGCGTTTCTTCCTAGCTAGAAGTGGCGTCAGTGGTTTTATACGCCCTGACGAGTTTGACTTATGTGGTTGTTGCTGTTGCGAGGCGCCTCGGTTAGATCGGACGATCCGGGTCCGATGGAGCCATTCGTTGGCTCATTTACGCCCCAAAGGGCGGGGAAACGCAGTGTTCAGGAATTTTAATCCACATCGGTGGACCGGCCCTGACGATCCAAGGGTCGATGCGCTCTGACCCTGAGGCTCGGGCTAGGCAGTCTCGAAGGCAGTAAGGACTATCTTTTGCCTTAGTTCATGACGGAAATCCAATTTCCAAATACGACATCGTGCGGTTTTGATTGTATATATATATGGCGACATGATATATGGTACCCATGCCGTCTATGATTGATAGTTATGATTTGAAATTGTTTTTGAAACATGTAAACACTAGTAATAATATCAAATGCTTTTGTTTTATTCGTATCAAGCATATTTTGGCTATTATAAGGTAAAACTCTATCCTCCGGTTTGCGTTGCATTGTGTGATGGGAACTGAGTCTTATAATGGCTTCATTTTTATAAAAAGCATTGCGATGTTTAAAAGAATGATTTGTTTTAAAGCACTAGCAATCCAATGGAGTAAACCCGTTCCACGAAAGTGGTGTTGTCCTGTGATTTGCCATATTTTAAATGTGTTGAGTAGATTTCTCATACCAGTCCCATGACTGACTCGTAGTTTGTTTCACTTTCAAACTTGGGTGCCCTTTTTCTACATGGGCAGCCTTGTATTCAGGTTTTAGCTGGCTTTTCTGGATAGCTGGAGCTGAAGTTGGATTCTATCATTTATCTCTTTTTATGCTGTTCATCTCCTATTGTACATATTTTGTTTATTTCCGCTGTAGACATTTATGTATAGCTGAACTGTATTTGTACTATGTAAGATCCTGTATACTGTGTAACTCTGATGATTACGTTTATCCAGTGTACTATTTGTTCATTATCTGATGTATTTATTTAATTCTGCTCTGCTGTTATCTGTTTCTGTGTTATATTCCAAAGATTACCCTTGTCACCGTCTGTACGGGAAATGGGGTCGTCACAACGTGGTATCAGAGCTTTGGTTAAGCTTAGTTCTGGAATATAACATATTAACGAACTCGTCAGAAATAGAACCAGTAGTGTTCTAGGACGAATAACTCATTACAGATAGGATCAGCAATATCCTAGTATGAGTATAGCAGAATCAGAACAACTCGTTAGAGATGGGGTCAGAAGTGCCTCAGAATGAGTCGAGGGTAATTTGTTTTTAAATAACGTATTTGTGATAATATATATAGGTTGGTTTTAGAAATATGATTTTGGAATATATAAAAGATATATATTTGAAAAGTAAAAGAGTATAGAAATTGATTAGTATATTTTTGAAAAGTTAAAAACAATTTGATTGTTGTTTGTGTTGTGTGATAGTAAATTGGATTAATTAAATTATAGAAACGATAGTTAATTTAATTAATAAGAGAATAATGGTAGAATTTATTCATTTAAATCACACATTGAACTGATTTAAAAATAGATAGAAATATATATATATATATACTTGTGCATTATATATGTTGGAACAGGTAAATGGATTAGCTGTTGAGTAAAGATTTTATTTGCGTGCCCGACAAATAGGTAAACCTTAATGAGTTGGATGTGAAATATTATTATATCAACTCCTGTGAATGTCATTGGATGCGGAGTGCTTCTTGTTCTGTGTGAAATAATAAATATCGCCGTAGGATAGTAACAATTAATTTTGAACTACACTACATGGCATACTTTTGAAGATAGGCATATCATATACCACATAAGCATTTGGAGCTTGTGTGACGAGGTGGAAGATTTACCAAACGAGCGAGAGGCTTGTACGGCGATGACTATATTTTACAGGTTGAACTGATGACTAATATGGACTATTTAAATTGTAACGATAAAATTGCCAGATTAATAAAAACCCCACACGGGTCTGGAGTTGACAATAATCACGTCTCTCTAGTTATTAGATACGGCACATGGACTATTTATTTCCCACACGGGATGAGGTGACGAGGATTTATCCTCTGGAGCATTTAAAATACACACTCCCTCAGACTTTGACAGGGTGACGAGAATTTATTGTCTGGAGTTATTATCAATACACGCTCCCCTGTAAACACCAGAATATATCACTATAAATATGTGTATGCTTATTAGGATTTATTGGGTACCTAATATGGCCCAATAAATTTCCAAACTTCTCCCCGTACAAAGGAGGTTATGGCGAAATTTTTCGAAAATTCCCGGTGTTAGCCAAATTTTTGAAGAATTTGAAAATTCTCAAAAACTGAAAAGTTGGAGAATGGAAGCCAGATTGAACGTAGAGTTGATTAATCAAACCACTTTCGACTTTGTTCCTTTTCGGGGACGAAAAGTTTTAAGTGGGGGAGATTGTAACGACCCGGAAAATCAGAACCAATTAAATTTTTTTAAATTGGCTAAAATAGTTGATTTTAAATATTTAAAATATTTAAAATAAATATTTTAAATAATAGCAATGAAAAGTTAGTTTGAATCGACGTTTGAAAACGAATATAATTAATTCTAATTATAAACAAGGCCTGAAATGGCGCGGTAGTTTCAAAATTTGAATTCAAACTTCAACTGACTGTACCGGGTGCAAATCAAAACGGATTTGAGTGAAACCAAAAATATTTAAATCTGTTAGTGGATACCTTTCTAACGAATCTAAAAAATCGAAGTTTCATAGCGGAAAACAGAAGTTATGGCCAAATGAATTTTCAGAAAGGTCGCTATGGAATTTATATAGCCCGTGAAAATGGCCATTTTGCATACGACCTCGGAATTCGACGAAACCACTTTTGTTGGATTCGGGATGTGAAGTTATTGCTAGGTTTCAAATTTTATAATTTTTGAAGCTAGTATGTGAGCGTGGCAAAGGAAAATGTGTTTTGGTCAATTACAATTAAATTGGATCGACCAGAAATGGGCCTTTTTGCAAACAGTCTCAGAATTCGACGAAACTAGTTTTGTTGGGACCGTTTCGTCAAAACATAGCTAGATTTATTTTTCGGGAATTTTTAGAATCAGTTTGTGGCCCTGGCAAATTGAAATGTACGTTCAAATCAAATATTGAATGTTATATATTTTAATTTGAATGGAAACTGACTGAAATAGTCGAATGGGCCTTCGAAACATATCCCATTGTGTTCGGAATGGGGGTAAAACGCTAGGGACGACAGTCGTTGGTTTTGGATTGGTGTTCGTGTGTGGAAGAGGGTATTTTAGAGATTTTAAAATATATAAATAAATTAAAAAAAATCATTGGTCAGAAAACCTTTTCTCTCTCCCCGATAATATCGCGACGAACGACGGAAGGGTGTTCATCACTTCCCGTTCATTTTCCGATCAATCCACGTAAAATTAGCCCCTCCTCCAGTTGAAGATTTTGTAGAGCTCCTCGAGATCTTCTAATCCATATATAGTTTGGAATTTTTCGTGGCCTGTGGAGTGAGAATCGACGCCTGGAAGTCGACGTCTTCCCACCACCGCCACCATCGCCAGAGGCGATCGAACTGGCCGCCACCCCCCTACGCTGGAAGCTCTCTCCTCCCCCATTCGACGCTGCGAAGGCCGATCGACGAATAGCTACACGAATTTCGAGATAAATGCAAACCTCGTTTTGAACAGTTTGCTGAAGGTATCGGCTAAATTTATTTTCAACAGTTCTAACACCTTTAAACCGTTGCAAACTTTGAAAAATCATATCTTTTTCGTGTATTGACGAAATTCGATGAAACAGGAAACATTGTGACCGTGTGGATGTCTTCTATATTCTAGAAGAGACCGCATATTTTTCTGAGTCTTCTGCTATTTTTGGTGGAGTGGAACCCAATGTGAGATTTCTAATTTATAAACGATATGGAAAACGACGATGTATAAATTATATAGTCGATGTATGAGTTATATAAGCGTTGTACACCTCATGTATAAGCGTTGTATAAGTTGTACGTTCGATGTATAAGTTATATATGCGTTGTAAAAACTACATATGTGTTGAAATAGAAGTGAAATGCTATATATATATATATATATATACACTCCCCTCGTCCACAAACCATGGACGATATTTATTGGTTGTGATTGGTGTGAAAATTGATTGATAGCGAATGGTTGATTGGAATTGTTTGTGGTTGATATTGATTGATTGTGGTTGAAAAATACCCGTTTGTGGTTGAGAAGTATTTGGTTGAAACCACATAGGATTAGTTTGTGGAAATGAAACAAATATACATGCCACCTGCGTGCGAACTAGATGCATGAATCCCCATTGTCAAAAACCGCGAGGTTTTAAGGTAGAGCGAGGAGCCGTACTAGGGACGGTCCCGGTTTTAACTACCCTGCCGTTATGCTGCCGAAATTTTGAATAATATTCATGTGTTAGAATTATTTTCATTTGTTGAAACTATATTTATTCGTTGAATAGAAAACCTTCATGTGTTGAATTGAAATTCATTCGTTGGATTGAAATTCATGTGTTGAGTGGTATTCGTGTTTTAAATATAAAAATCAGATTTTTATCAATATATATAAACTATAGAAAACCTTCATGTGTTGAATCGATATTCATTCATTGGATTGAAATTCATGTGTTGAATGGTATTCGTGTTTTAAATATAAAAATCACATTTTTATCTATATATATAAACATAGAAAACCTTCATGTGTTGAATAGAAATTCATTCGTTGAATTGAAATTCATGTGTTGAATGGTATTCGTGTTTTAAATATAAAAATAAACTTATATATATATATATATATATATATATATATATATATACAAACTATATAAAACCTTCATGTGTTGAATCGATATTCATTCGTTGGATAGAAATTCATGTGTTGAATGGTATTCGTGTTTTAAATATAAAAATCACCTTTTTATCGATATATATAAACTATAGAAAACCTTCATGTGTTGAATCGATATTCATTCATTGGATTGAAATTCATGTGTTGAATGATATTCGTGTTTTAAATATAAAAATCACATTTTTATCTAACTATATATAAACTATAGAAAACCTTCATGTGTTGAATAAAAATTCATGTGTTGAATGGTATTCGTGTTTTAAATATAAAAATCACCTCTTTATATATATACAAACTATAGAAAACCGAATAGAAATTCATTCGTTGAATTGAAATTCATGTGTTGAATGATATTCGTGTTTTAAATATAAAAATCACCTCTTTATATATATATATATACAAACTATAGAAAACCTTCATGTGTTGAATAGAAATTCATTCGTTGAATTGAAATTCATGTGTTGAATGATATTCGTGTTTTAAATATAAAAATCACCTTTATATATATATATATATATATATATATATATATATATATACAAACTATAGAAAACCTTCATGTGTTGAATCGATATTCATTCGTTGGATAGAAATTCATGTGTTGAATGGTATTCGTGTTTTAAATATAAAAATCACCTTTTTATCGATATATATAAACTATAGAAAACTTTCATGTGTTGAATCGATATTCATTCGTTGATTTGAAATTCATGTGTTGAAAGGTATTCATATTTTGAAAGAAATTGTTTTATAATAAAAATCCCATTTTTATCACCAATATGAGATATATAAAATAATCTTGTTTTGAAATAAATTGTTTTATAATAAAAATCCTATTTTTATCACGTATATTAACTATATAAAATAGTCGAGTTTTGAAATAAATTGTTTTACATTAAAAATCACACTTTTATCACATACATGACTTGTTAAAAATAGTGAAGTGTTGAAATAGAAGACAGTTTGATAAAATATCATTTTTATCAAGAGTATGAAATTTATATGGTTTTGAAATCGAAGAATTGATATATATATTTAAATAGAATTGAAATATATCGAAAAACGACGCTGTAGTTCGTATTTTGAAACCGTGATTTCAAACGATTAGTACGGGAGATCCGACCATCGGATTTTTCTGAAATCGCAACCGTTGGGTTCGCTTTGGAAATATCTTTCCAACGGCACCAACTTTGTAAAAATCCAGCGGTTGGATTGTCTGGAATGTTTAATTCAAATCTAAAGAAAAACAGCGTCATAATCGATTATATATATATATATAAATATAATTATATATATATAAATATAATTATATTTAATCGAATAACGACGCTGCAGTTCGTATTTTGAAATCGAAACTTCAAACGATTGTACCGGGAGATCCGACCGTCGGATTTTCCCAAAGCTGGAACCGTTGGATTCGTTTTGAAAAAATCTTCCTAATGATGTAAATTTTGTGAAGGTCCAATGGTTATATTTTCAGATATGTGTAAATCAAATCTGAAGAAAAACAGCGCCACGACCGCGTTTTGGGCCGAAGCGTCGTTTTGAATAAATTGGCTATTTTAAAATAAATAAAAATAGCGATAAATCGTTATAAAATATTATAAACAATATGGATGTGAAATTTAGAAACCAACTGAAGTTTGGCTAAGTCGAATGGTTTCTTGGGTATTGATCTGATGTTGGTTTCGGCCTTCGGGGTTAATATTTGGGAAATCGTTCTCTTACTGATTTACGGTTAGAGACTAATGAATTGAAATGATGTGTATGTGTATTTGTGTTGCACTTGTTTAACATATACGCAAGTTGCTCAGAAAGACTGGGTTTATCCCATTCTGAATAACTGAATCGACAATAAGAAATCGAAGATAAAGACGGTGGTCGAAGACCGAAGATCTTCACCTCGTTTGGATGGTAACCGAGGTCGTGATTAGGAGGCATCCTGAAATATGGATAATGGGTGGTGATCGTCTAGACGTACATGGTGATCGATGGGTTTGCGAGGTATGTAGTGCCTCCGGTTTCGTTCAGACCCAGAACGGACTTGCAAATGGACAGTGTGTCTGACATTGGAATTTATTCTGTATGATTGATATCTATCAGTTGCACGGCGTGAATTGTCTGTGTAGCATGCTAAGATGCAGTGATCAGGGATTTTGTTGAAAAGCAAAGTCTTGTGGTGATGATCAAAGCACCGCCTGTGTGGCGTTGCTTTGTGTATAACGTGAATTCGCGAGCCTCACACCCCGGTATGAACCAGAAACGGGAGAGGACCTCAGGGAGGACCTGCGTTTCTTCCTAGCTAGAAGTGGCGTCAGTGGTTTTACACGCCCTGACGAGTTTGACTTATGTGGTTGTTGCTGTTGTGAGGCGCCTCGGTTAGATCGGACGATCCGGGTCCGATGGAGCCATTCGTTGGCTCATTTACGCCCCAAAGGGCGGGGAAACGCAGTGTTCAGGAATTTTAATCCACATCGGTGGACCGGCCCTGATGATCCAAGGGTCGATGCGCTCTGACCTTGAGGCTCGGGCTAGGCAGTCTCGAAGGCAGTAAGGACTATCTTTTGCCTTAGTTCATGACGGAAATCCAATTTCCAAATACGACATCGTGCGGTTTTGATTGTATATATATATGGCGACATGATATATGGTACCCATGTCGTCTATGATTGATAGTTATGATTTGAAATTGTTTTTGAAACATGTAAACACTAGTAATAATATCAAATGCTTTTGTTTTATTCGTATCAAGCATATTTTGGCTATTATAAGGTAAAACTCTATCCTCCGGTTTGCGTTGCATTGTGTGATGGGAACTGAGTCTTATAATGGCTTCATTTTTATAAAAAGCATTGCGATGTTTAAAAAAATGATTTGTTTTAAAGCACTGGCAATCCAATGGAGTAAACCCGTTCCACGAAAGTGGCGTGGTCCTGTGATTTGCCATATTTTAAATGTGTTGAGTAGATTTCTCATACCAGTCCCATGACTGACTCGTAGTTTGTTTCACTTTCAAACTCGGGTGCCCCTTTTTCTACACGGGCAGCCTTGTATTCAGGTTTTAGCTGGCTTTTCTGGATAGCTGGAGCTGAAGATGGATTCTATCATTTATCTCTTTTTATGCTGTTCAGCTCCTATTGTACATATTTTGTTTCCGCTGTAGACATTTATGTATAGCTGAACTGTATTTGTACTATGTAAGATCCTGTATACTGTGTAACTCTGATGATTACGTTTATCCAGTGTACTATTTGTTCATTATCTGGTGTATTTATTTAATTCTGCTCTACTGTTATCTGTTTCCGTGTTATATTCCAAAGATTACCCTTGTCACCGTCTGTACGGGAAATGGGGTCGTCACATTTTCAAACCCAAGCCTAGTCACTATCCTCTCTGTCATCCTAAAACATTCTGGTGTATATTATTATTATTAATAAAGAGACATCGTTAATATATATTTAAAAACCATATTCAAATTTTAAAATCTCATTTCGAATTTAAATTGAAAATAATATATTTTTACCAAAACTGGTTTCAAATAGATATAAAGATCGTTATACAAAAATCAATACGTAATTCAAATCATTTTCCGATTCTAATTTAATATTTAAAAGTTGATATTTAATTCAAAACTTACAATTAAATATTATTTAACAATTAAATAAAATCGTATATAGGAAGGAGATTCTAAATCGATCACCTATATATTCCACAACCACGGTGTGTGTGTGTGTGTGTTTGTGTAATATGCAATGCAATCATATCTATCCAAATGAATCATATGCTCAGATGGATACGAATTCATTCATCATTAACAACATTTTAACTGTGCACAAGCGTTACAGTCAATAATGCTTACCAGTGTTCAGTGTATTATCTAATTGCATGAACAACCATTCAAACATCAACATTCATCACACAATCATCATCAACTAATTATAATTATTCTCAGCTAATTATAATTAACTAATTTAAATAAAAAATTTAAATTAGAAGTTCTCACCATAATAGCTCCAACATCTTCATTACCACAACGAACAGACCAGCGAACCCTACTACTACTCCTCGTACTGCTCTCAATCCACTTCTACTAGCAGTTGGTAATTTCTGCTAATTTTTATATATTGGGATTGAATTAATAACAATACTCATTATAATTAATTATGCATAAAGATTCTTATCTTATTTTATAAATTTTACTTAACTAAAATTATCAATAATATTCTGATATGTTCTATTTTCCGATACGGTTCTAACGGACCCAATGGCGTGTTCAACGGATTAAAGATGAATGAGATATTAGCTTTTAAAGTATAAACTATTTAAACTTAAATTAAAACCATACCCAAAGCCTTTAGGCCCAAAGCCCACTTTTCTTTGCGTTCAAGACCCGGCCCATTCCCTCTTCTTCTTCTATCTCATTATTCACTCTCCTTGGAAGAAACACGTACACACGTGGTGCACGGTGAATACCCTTTTACTTCGCCGATCCCAAATTCAAGACCACCGGCGAACTTCTCATCGCGTCCTCTTCTGAATGCACCCACCCGCCTGAACTTCGGTTGCCTCAATCAAATTTCGTCCTTTGGATGCCGTGACCTTCTACTGACAAAACGCGGGTACCAAAAACCGTCGCATCCTCCATTCTTGCTCCGATCTTCACCAAATTTTGTCACCAGAAAGTTCTCTCCAACCTCGACACAACACCATCCTCTGATTATCCTATCTCCACTTGATTCTCCAACAAAGTCTAAACCTAGTTTTGAACAATTCCGATCATCGACATGGAATCGAACTAATTTTACATGAAAAATCCTATATACTTTGCTGATCTCAATGGTGCAGACGGAATCGATCCATTCTTCTCGGATTGAGTGATTTTATTTTTTCATTGCTTCAAACTCATTCCTCATACTTTCTGTAAATCCGCGATTTCTCTCTCGTTTATCAATGAAATTACAATCCGTCAATTTTTAAAAACTACAAACAATGATACGAACATTATTCGCGTTGAAGATGGAGGCTAAAAGCGATTAAATTGAGAGATGTTGGTTTTTGATTGAGTGGAAATGTATATTTCTCTTTACTTGACAATGCAAAATGAAAGGAGAGAAGGAACGGGAGGAAGCTGATGCATTCGAACTTGTTAATAGTTGAAGTGTGGAGTACAATGGAGCCTAACCTTCCTTTAAATATGCAAACTAAGGGTATTTAAGGAATTTTGATAAGGGACACTTGTCTTCTTCATGAAACTAATCTCATACATGTATTACACATATAAGACTACATGGCACCATACCATGAATAACTCCATGCATCATGACACCTAAGTGGACAACTCACCGTGCTTCTTATCTTAAGGAGATTTTAAAATTAATTTATCTTAGTAACACTTTTGAATGTAGCCAAATTTAGTTATACACATAAATGCAGCATTTATAGATCTTATCTATATCAAAATCATAAGTTATCATATTTTAAATTAATTATTCCAAAATACTTATCAAATATATGTACATATAATTTACAAAAACAAATAGTTGAAAAGAAATGCTTATCAAATATGGAAGTCCTCAAAAATCTTAAATATGGTCTCAACTAAATACGTAACAATCTTTATGCAATTTATAAATACCACTATAATTTATCAAAATAAATAAAATAATAATATTCATTTTTGTAAAATCATAAAATAAAGTGTCCTTTACCAAAATCAATATTATCAAAATTTGAAAATAGTAATACTTAAACATAAATCTTATAAATTAAATATTTTTTTTAAATAACCTTTTCTTATACCAAATCATATTTAATAAACAAATACTTATTCAAAGTTAAAATTTAAATTCAAATCTTATAAAATAATCAATTTATATTTAGAAAATCAAAAATTATATATATATATAAATTCAAATCAAATTTAGTTAAAATTCTGGGATGTTACACATCCAGTCCTACATAATACATGATTGTGTGGATTTATTTTCAAATAATCTCCAATATTGCAGTCCTCGATTTCATAGCCATGGGGTCCATCCCCACCTGCTTTCGAACATAGGGAGCTCTCTTGATTTTGTAACACCCCACACCCGCTAAGGTCACTCACTAAGAGAATGCCTTAACTTCGGTGGAGTATTTTAAGTGAATATAGAACAGAAAAATTACAACAAGACAGATATAAATAATACTTGTTAACTAAAACATCATTTCATTGCAGCAGAAGGTAAACATGTTTGGTTAAAATAACAAAACCATAAAACAAGAGTCAAGTACTAAATATCCATCCTGATAAAAACATAAGTACATAATCCCACTACATAACTAATAGCCATAATAGAAAAGATAAGCTGAGCTTTACATCAACGGTCCAAGCTCCAAAAGATAGATAAAGCAATCTGATCAAAGCCCACTAGTGCTAGGCCCACTCTGAAAACCTGAGGGTTGGGAAAAAGATAAAAAAACAACGGGGTCAGACATAAGTCTGAGCGAGTCCTATAACTTTAACAGTACAATCATTAAAGTAATTAGGGTATGATATAAACTCGGTACGGTAACGACTGGGGATAAATGACTACACTAAGCAGCCAACTAGACATGGGAAGAACCAAGATAACGGTAAAGACGCATCTACCCACCCAAGGATAATTACTACACTGCACCACACCAGTCATTCCTAACTTAAAGGTTGATCCCACCCAAGGACTTAGAAAATATAACTAGTAGTTTCGTGTACCCCTAGCTGACCACATAGGTGTCATCTGCCCCTATCTCCACTAGGTGTACCCACTACTCCCCAAGCGATCGGCTCCCTAACGTAGATACCCGTGCTGGCCCCACAGCGGGGTGTATCACTCCCCAAAGTGGCAACCCGATACAACCAACGGTGCACGACTTATACCTACACGATGCAACAACGTCTTATCTACCAGCTCGGGTCCACACACGCATATGAAACCCGTTGGACTTGCGTTGCCACCGCTAACCCGTTTTGGCCTCTTATAGTCAAGCCCAGTACACGTGTCCCGTCCTCGACATGGGTCGAGCCCACAAAGATACATATGGGTTACTGGTTGAAACGGGCCCCCACAAGCTACCCACCTAAGCTTGCTCCCTCTAGTGTATCCCACTTAACCCTTTAATCATGTTTAATTACATGTTTCCACTTTGGTTAAGTATTCTAATCGTATTTTCTATTGCCACCCAAGGCAATCACTAGATTTCCACATGCCACCCAAGGCACCCACTTAACCCCTCATGCCCCACTACATGCTTATCTGGTTAAGTGTTTCTTAATTGATTAAGACCGTAACCATTGTAAAGACCTCCCACATTAGACTGTCTTTTATGGCAGCTGGATTTGCCGGTCGGGTCCGGGCAGCCTTACGCCATAACAGAGTCTAACCTCGTGTCTTTACACTTGTCACGTATTTAGTTTATGCCTAAGACCTCTCACATTGGGCCAATCATTTGTAGCCGCTGGATTTGCCGGTCGGGTCCGGGCAGTCTTATGCTACAAAAGGTTCCAACCTCGTGTCTTATTCGATTAATTACACCTAATTAATCACCCCCATATTTTGAGTTAATTTTCCCTAATTAATTCCAATTTAATGATGTTCATAATTGACTCAATTATGTCCATCCACTTATGGTATGCAACATCATACCAATTTCACCACAATTTTGTTAACATGAATATTAACCCCATCGTTCCCCATGTAATATGCTAACATGACATACTTAAAAGGGAAGATTCATCACAAATACAATGGGTTCAACTTAGCATAACATTAGCATCAACATGGGTTTTAAAGGTGTCAACTTGCATATATGACCATAGCATCAAACCCAACTAGTATAAATAATCAACCCAAACTTGCATGAATCACGTATGTCATAAAGAGGGTAACTTGCATAGATGTTCATGTCATAGACCTATCATAAAGGGATAAACTTGCATACATGTCATAGGTCTAAAAAGGGATGAACTTGCATATGTTACTCATATCATAAAAAGGGGTAAACATGCATATATATGCATGACATACAAAGGGGTAAACTTGCATATGTATGCATATCATACAAAGGTGTAAACTTGTACATGTTACTTGCATATAATCAAACACCAAACTTGCATAACATGTCATATATGAACTTGCATATAATCAAACACCAAACTTGCATAACATGTCATATATGAACTTGCATATAATCAAAAACCAGACTTGCATAACATGTCATATATGAACTTGCATATAATCAAACACCAAACTTGCATAACATGGTGTCATAATGGATCAATGTTTATCATAGTGATTTGCATAACTAGCATCATGAACATATAGCATAAAACTTGCATAACTAGCATCATGGACATATAGCATAAAACTTGCATAACTAACATCATGAGCACATAGCATATGATAACATAACTTGCATTGATCCACATTCATAACCATAACCTCATTACATCCTATCATAATTAGTTTAGCAATTGCTTGCTAAAGGCATAGAAACTCACAACTTGTTGATTAGCACTCCTATGAAGAAGATTAAGTTGCTAGAGTTGATTAGAAGTTGATTTGAGAAGCTATCTTCTTCTAAAATTTGATGGAGGCTCCTTCTAATTGCATTTTGACGGCATGATGACGTTGTATCTATTTTTAGTATGGATTAGGGTAGTCTTAGGGTGTATTTATAGATTTAGGATGTAGTTTAGGCCCTTAGATTAACCCTAATTTAGGTTAGAGCCGTCAGATTTCGTCACAAGCCCCAAAACACAGCCCAACAGCCAAAACAGTGCACCCAGGCCAATCTGCCTGGCCACCTGTGTCGACTCCCAAGTCGACTGGGCAGTCGACTTGGGGTGGCTGGTGGGAATTTTCCCGCCCAGCCCGCCTGGCCTGATTTTTGAATTTTGAACCTGAAATTTAATTCTGTTTTGAACTTAGAATTTTCTGAAAACTTACATGGGCCATAACTGGGTCATACGAACTCCGATTTACAAAAACTCGGACTCTATTTCGCGTATTTTTCCGAGACGAACGCAATGGAATAGCCCGTTTCCCCTGATTCAGAACTTAAAATTTAATTCTGCCCTGATTTATATTATAACAAGTTATTCAACATACGGGGTGTTACATTCTCCCCTACTTAAGGGATTTCGTCCCCGAAATCTCTAAGTCAAGAAGAACGTATCCTACCATCCAAACAACCATCTACTAAACCATCAAACACTGGCATCCATTGTCCTTAAAGTTTCTAATGCTGTATGAACATATGCAAAAAGTGTGTGTATATGTTCCCTATCTAATGCAAAATCAGGCGGTCTACTGATTCAGTTGACCTCCTTAATGCAAATCATGATAGTGCCATGCATCCAATATGTATGCGAAAGAACCCTATCGACACATACTATATCTACATGAGTGCACAATCATACACCAAAATGCATCATCCATATGATAACACAACCATTATACATCCATTAACATAGCTACCTACACACAATTATATGCAATATGCAATATGAAGTGACTGAGCCGATCTAGTGTCTAAAGTGCGTGTATATGCATCCACGAGCAACAACTAGCAAACACTTGCATCCACACGCATCCATCAATCATAACATGTCTCAAACACATGTTTCAACCATAGGTTTACCCTATCTAAAGGTCAAAGGTACTAATGAGAGGACATACTAAAGATAAGACAAGAACTAGACAAACGATAAAGGAGAAATTAAAAGACATACCCTCAAAAAGAAATGGGTACAGTGAACGCATCTTCGCTTCTGTCTCCCAAGTAGCGTTGCTCTCATCATCTCCCTATTGTACTTTGACTAGTTGAACCTCTCTGTTTCTCAACTTCCTAATCTCTGACCCAAGGATGCGAGTAGGAGCTCGTCGAATCGTCGCATCACGCTCTACCTCCACTTCTCTAAGCAAGCTCGGCTCTACCACCTCTGCGGTCTCATGTAGGAACTTCCTCAAATGTGACACATGGAAAACGTCATGTACACCACTAAGTCTCTCGGGCAAATCCACTCTATATGCAATTTGTCCAATCCTTTCCTTAATAGGAAACGACCCTACAAACCTTGGTGCTAACTTTCCAACGGACCCAAAGCGAACAACATTCCGTAATGGAGATACTTTGACAAAGACCATGTCCCCAACATCAAACTCAAGATCTGTTCTCCTCTTATCCGCATAAGATTTCTGTCTGTCTTGCGCTGCTTTCATCCTTCTTCGAATCAAATCAATCTTTTCCGAAGTTTCTCTAACCATATCCAGCCCAAGCAAGATCTTATCCGTAGATTCCCACCAACATGTAGGTGACCGACAAGGCCTTCCGTAAAGAGCTTCGAAAGGAGCCATGCCAATACTAGACTGAAAGCTGTTATTATACGCAAACTCCACCAATGGAAAATGCTCTTCCCATGTAACTCCAAAATCTAAGATACATAGCCTTAAAAGGTCTTCTAGAACACGATTCACCCTCTCGGTCTGGCCGTCCGTCTGAGGATGATATGCGGTGCTCAAACACAACTGAGTCCCTACCGCCTCTTGCAAACTCTTCCAAAACTCGCTAGTGAAGATAGGATCTCGATCGCTCACTATGCTAGAAGGTACACCATGCAACCGAACTATCTCTCGAAGGTAAACTGAAGCTAGCCATGGAGCAATCCTCTTACTCTTCACGGGTATGAAATGGGCGCTCTTAGTAAGTCCCAAATTCCCGTATTACCCTTCCTTGATCTCGGTAACCCATCAATAAAATCCATCGAGACGCTATCCCACTTCCATTGCGGAACTTCCAATGGGTGAAGCAACCCACCAGGTTTTTTTGCTCTGCTTTCACCTGTTGGCACACCAAGCATTTAGCGACATACTCGGCCACATCTTTCTTCATACCGGCCCAAAAGAAAACTCGCTTCATGTCTTGGTACATCTTGTCCCCACTGGGATGAATGGTCATCTTCGAACGATGTGCATCATCAAGAACTGCCTTCTTCAAACCCTCGTCTTGCGGTACACAAAGTCTACCGTCTCTACGCAACCAGCCCTTACCATCTAGGGTGTACCTACTCAAATGGCTGGACGACTCCCCCCTTATGAGCTTCTCCACTAACTCAACCAACTGTGGGTCGTCCCGCTGTGCCTCACCAATCCGTCCCAAAAGAGTAGGTTTGACCTCTAAGGATGCTAGCAAACCGGGTATAAATTCAACGAAAGGTCTGAAGTCAAACATCGAGATAAATTCCAAGCTTCGTCGTTCCACGAACAATGGACTCAAGGACAACCTTTTTCTGCTTAAGGCGTCTGCCACCACGTTACCCTTGCCTGGGGTATATGCTATCTCAAAATCATAGGATGCTAAGAACTCCATCCACCTTTGTTGCCTTAAGTTCAAATCCTTTTGAGAAAACAAGTACTTCAATGATTTGTGGTCAGTGAACAATTCGAACCTCTCGCCAAGAAGATAATGGCGCCAAGACTTAAGCGCAAAAACAATAGCGGCCAACTCTAGATCATGCGTAGGGTAATTTTTCTCATGCACTCTCAACTGCCTTCCCCCATAGGCTATTACCCTTCCCTCTTGCATTAAGACTGCGCCTAGTCCTTTCCCACAAGCATCGATATAAACAACAAATGGCTTACTCCCATCCGGCAGCACTAAGACTGGAGTTGTGGTTAAAGCTCTCTTTAACCGTTGGAACGCATCATCACAATCTACGTCCCATGTGAAAACTAGATTCTTCTTCGTCAAGCGAATTAATGGGGCTGATATCTTCGCGAAGTCCTTGATAAACTTCCTATAGTAGCCAGCCAACCCCAAGAAACTCCTCACCTCGGTAGCATTCTTCGGAACCTTCCAATCTTGGATGGACACTACCTTCGCGGGATCCACAGCTATCCCTTCTTTGGAGACCACGTGCCCTAAGAACCGCACCTCCCTCCTCCAAAAGTGACATTTAGAGAATTTAGCCTTAAGGCTATGCGCTCGAAGAGTCTCCAACACTTCCCTAAGATGTAGGGCATGCTCTTCTTCACTCTTAGAAAAGACCAAGATGTCATCCACAAAGACCACCACAGACTTATTAAGGTACCCCCTGAACACCCTACTCATCAAATCAACAAAGTATGCAGGGGCGTTCGTCAAACCAAAGGGCATCACCAGCCACTCATAGAAACCATCCGGAGTCCTAAAGGCAGTCTTCTCTATACTATCCTCAGCCACTCTCAACTGATGAAACCCCGTGGCTAAGTCCAACTGCGAAAACACTGAGGCGCCAACCAACTGATCAAAGAGATCATCAATCCTCAGCAATGGGTGTCTATTCTTCTTTGTAAGCTTGTTGAGTTCTCTATAGTCTACACAAAGTCTGAGGGACCCATCCGCCTTCGTGGCAAAAACTACTGGAGCACCCCACTCCGATATACTTCGTCTTATGAACCCCTTCTCAAGCAACTCCCCTACTTGCTTATGGAGTTCCCTCCTCTCACAAGGAACCATGTGGCGCACTGGCAAAGATACCGGTTTAGCATTGTCTACCAGATATATTCGGAAGTCTATCTCCCGCTTCGGAGGTAAGCCTTTCACCTCCTCAAACACATCCGAGTATTCCCGGACCACTCTAACAGATCGCAAACTCTCGACCGAAGCGTCAAGCGATTCAAGATAACTTAGCATAACAGAATTCATGGGATTACAAGAGATCTCGAGAGTGTTCCCCAAGCGGGTCATGAGCCTAACAACTCTCCTTTCGCAATCAAGAACGACACCATTATTGGATAACCAGTCCATGCCCAAAATTAACCCATAGCCCGTGAAGCCCAAAACAAAAGCATCACATCTAAACTCAACGCTAAGTATAGAAATCTTCAAACCCAAACATATCATGGACAAATAAGTGGAGCCCCCAATTGGGTTTGAAACAACCAAGGGATCATCTACTAGACTGGTGTCTAAGTGCAGTAACTCAACTAATGATGATGAGATAAATGAATGCGATGCGCCAGAGTCGAATAAAGTACGGACAGGATGATCAAACAGAAAAACCAGACTTTCAACGGAAATAGTTCTACCTCTTTCCTGAATCGGTGGAACTGCGAGAGCTTGAACTTGCCCCTTGCCTGACCTGGTGCCATAAGAGCTTGCACCTGTCCTCCTGAGGTAGATCCCGTCCTCTGCCCCTTCTTAGGGCAGTCCTTCACTTGATGCCCTGCTTCGCCACAGTGGAAGCAGCCAGTCTTCTTCTTCTTCCGACAATCTTTTCTTAGGTGGCTTGGTGTCCGGCAATTGAAGCACTTCTTCTTTCCCTTGCCACCGTTGCCTTTCCCACCCTTGTTTTGTTGTTGCTGTTGAGGTCTCTTCTGATCTCCTTTCTTCTCGGGTGCCTTATTAGCATTGGGACCCTTCTCTTCCTCATGCATGAGTGCCATGCCTACTAGCTTCTCAAAGGTGGCCCCTATAGGGATGTGAGTCATAGCCAATCCATGCATCGGTTCATTCAAGCCTTTAACGAACCTCAGAGCCTTCTTCTCCGGTGTATTCACCATGTCTATGCCAAATCTTGCTAGCTGATTAAACTTGTTGACATATTCCTTCACTGATAAGTTTCCTCGCTTTAGTGTCAAGAACCTTTCCATATTCAGATTTTCTTCCGCACGTGAAAGAAACTTCGCCTCAAACCTTTGCCTGAAATCCGCCCAAGAGTCAACTAGGCGATCTCCATTAGTGACCTCCCACCAGAATGAGGCCTCTCCCTTCATTAACCAAGCAGCTAACTTGACTTTCTTTCCTTCTTCCATCTCAAAGATGTCTATCAACTCTTCCGTTTCCTTAAGCCAATCCCTAGCTTCCACAAAAGTTTCTGATCCTTGAAAAGGTTTCCCTCCCATAGCCTTAAATTCCTTGCAAGTCTTAGCAAAAGTATCCGCGCGAGGAGGGGGAGGGGGAGGAAGATCGGGTGCAACTGGTGGTGGAGGAAGATTTGCTGGACCCGCAGCGGCGGCCCTAGCCTCCATCAATCTCCTATACCATACTGGTATCGCTACACCCTCCGGAAAGTTAAGATCTTCAGCCATGTTGAAAAAGGAAAGATTCAAAACGGAGAATTCGAAAGATAAAGATATGGCTATTAGGGATTATGCTTTTCTTTCAAAAACTTTTCTCTTAAAAGACATGTTTTTGAAAATACTCCTTCAAAAATGTTTTTAGAAAAATAATTTTTCCAAATTTTTTTTATCTGTTCTGGTAACCTCGCTCTGATACCACGTATAACACCCCACACCCGCTAAGGTCACTCACTAAGGGAATGCCTTAACTTTGGTGGAGTATTTTAACTGAATATAGAACAGAAAAATTACAACAAGACAGATATAAATAATACTTGTTAACTAAAACATCATTTCATTGCAGCAGAAGGTAAACATGTTTGGTTACAATAACAAAACCATAAAACAAGAGTCAAGTACTAAATATCCATCCTGATAAAAACATAAGTACATAATCCCACTACATAACTAATAGCCATAATAGAAAAGATAAGATGAGCTTTACATCAACGGTCCAAGCTCCAAAAGATAGATAAAGCAATCTGATCAAAGCCCACTAGTGCTAGGCCCACTCTGAGAACCTGAGGGTTGGGAAAAGGATAAAAAAACAACGGGGTCAGACATAAGTCTGAGCGAGTCCTATAACTTTAACAATACAATCATTAAAGTAATTAGGGTATGATATAAACTTGGTACGGTAACGACTGGGGATAAATGACTGCACTAAGCAGCCAACTAGACATGGGAAGATCCAAGATAACGGTAAAGACGCATCTACCCACCCAAGGATAATTACTACACTGCACCACACCAGTCATTCCTAACTTAAAGGTTGATCCCACCCAAGGACTAAGAAAATATAACTAGTAGTTTCGTGTACCCCTAGCTGACCACATAGGCGCCGTCTGCCCCTATCTCCAATAGGTGTACCCACTACTCCCCAAGCGATCGGCTCCCTAACGTAGATACCCGTGCTGGCCCCACAGTGGGGTGTATCACTCCCCAAAGTGGCAACCCGATACAACCAACGGTGCACGGTTTATACCTTCACGATGCAACAACGTCTTACCTACCAGCCCGGCACACGCATATGAAACCCGTTGGACTTGCGTTGCCACCGCTAACCCGTTTTGGCCTCTTATAGTCAAGCCCAGTACGCGTGTCCCGTCCTCGACATGGGTCGAGCCCACAAAGATACATATGGGTTACTGGTTGAAATGGGCCCCCACAAGCTACCCACCTAAGATTGCTCCCTCTAGTGTATCCCACTTAACCCTTTAATCATGTTTAATTACATGTTTCCACTTTGGTTAAGTATTCTAATCGTATTTTCTATTGCCACCCAAGGCAATCACTAGATTTCCACATGCCACCCAAGGCACCCACTTAACCCCTCATGCCCCCACTACATGCTTATCTGGTTAAGTGTTTCTTAATTGATTAAGACCGTAACCATTGTAAAGACCTCTCACATTAGACTGTCTTTTATGGCAGTTGGATTTGCCGGTCGGGTCTGGGCAGCCTTACGCCATAACAGAGTCTAACCTCGTGTCTTTACACTTGTCACGTATTTAGTTTATGCCTAAGACCTCTCACATTGGGCCAATCATTTGTAGCCACTGGATTTGCCGGTCGGGTCCGGGCAGTCTTATGCTACAAAAGGGTCCAACCTCGTGTCTTAGTCGATTAATTACACCTAATTAATCACCCCCATATTTTGAATTAATTTTCCCTAATTAATTCCAATTTAATGATGTTCATAATTGACTCAATTATGTCCATCCACTTATGGTATGCAACATCATACCAATTTCACCACAATTTTGTTAACATGAATATTAACCCCATCGTTCCCCACGTAATATGCTAACATGACATACTTAAAAGGGAAGATTCATCACAAATACAATGGGTTCAACTTAGCATAACATTAGCATCAACATGGGTTTTAAAGGTGTCAACTTGCATATATGACCATAGCATCAAACCCAACTAGCATAAATAATCAACCCAAACTTGCATGAATCACATATGTCATAAAGAGGGTAACTTGCATAGATGTTCATGTCATAGACCTATCATAAAGGGATAAACTTGCATACATGTCATAGGTCTAAAAAGGGATGAACTTGCATATGTTACTCATATCATTAAAAGGGGTAAACATGCATATATATGCATGACATACAAAGGGGTAAACTTGCATATGTATGCATATCATACAAAGGTGTAAACTTGCACATGTTACTTGCATATAATCAAACACCAAACTTGCATAACATGTCATATATGAACTTGCATATAATCAAACACCAAACTTGCATAACATGTTATATGTGAACTTGCATATAATCAAACACCAAACTTGCATAACATGTCATATATGAACTTGCATATAATCAAACACCAAACTTGCATAACATGGTGTCATAATGGATCAATGTTTATCATAGTGATTTGCATAACTAGCATCATGAACATATAGCATAAAACTTGCATAACTAGCATCATGGACATATAGCATAAAACTTGCATAACTAACATCATGAGCACATAGCATATGATAACATAACTTGCATTGATCCACATTCATAACCATAACCTCATTACATCCTATCATAATTAGTTTAGCAATTGCTTGCTAAAGGCATAGAAACTCACAACTTGTTGATTAGCACTCCTATGAAGAAGATTAAGTTGCTAGAGTTGATTAGAAGTTGATTTGAGAAGCTATCTTCTTCTAAAATTTGATGGAGGCTCCTTCTAATTGCATTTTGACGGCATGATGACGTTGTATCTATTTTTAGTATGGATTAGGGTAGTCTTAGGTTGTATTTATAGATTTAGGATGTAGTTTAGGCCCTTAGATTAACCCTAATTTAGGTTAGAGCCGTCAGATTTCGTCACAAGCCCCAAAACACAGCCCATCAGCCAAAACAGTGCACCCAGGCCAATCTGCCTGGCCACCTGTGTCGACTCCCAAGTCGACTGGGCAGTCGACTTGGGGTGGCTGGCGGGAATTTTCCCGCCCAGCCCGCCTGGCCTGATTTTTGAATTTTGAACCTGAAATTTAAACCTGTTTTGAACTTAGAATTTTCTGAAAACTTACATGGGCCATAACTGGGTCATACGGACTCGATTTACAAAAACTCGGCTCTATTTCGCGTATTTTTCCGAGACGAACGCAATGGCATAGCCCGTTTCCCCTGATTCAGATCTTAAAATTTAATTCTTCCCTGATTTATATTATAACAAGTTATTCAGCATACGGGGTGTTACAGATTTAACCGTGCTACAAGACCACCTAATTGATTTACGAGCTATAATCGCATCCAGTTGATTTAAATAGGCTACAACCACACCTTTCCAGTAATAGTTTGGTAGAGAGACATGAAAGGACTTTTGATCTTTCGATCTTCGATTACAAATACTCATATAACTCTGAGTAGCACTTAGGTCTTTGAGAGAGAGGGAAAAGACTTAAAGAGATATTCCTGTTTGATTCTTTTTGAATTTTGGCAGAGTTTGGTTAGAAATCTTGAAATTTAGAAAGGAAATGGAGAGAAGAAGAAGGAACGAAGAAGAAGATGAAAAATAGTTAAAAAAATTCATTTTTATTGGGTATTTATAGATAAACAACAATGCCATGTCCATTCACAAAAACATTTAAATGAATAGACACTTCTGTTGAAATTTGAACTAAAAAACGGCAATGATGTCGACATGGGTCATCCCCCTACGTCAACATGCCCCATGTATTTTTGAAATTTGAGTTTTTGAAAATAATGGAAATGAGGTCTAGATAGATCAAGGTAATTCTAGAGTTTGAACAAACTATTTTCGTATATTATAAAATAGTATAATAGAGTACAAATATATATTAGAAAACATAGATTTATAATATATAAAAGTGATATTAAAACTTAATTATATATTAAAATTTTGACTTAAAAACTTGTTAAACCAATCTTTAGACTTGTACAATATTCTAATCATAATATAAGTAAATAATAACACTTGTTAAACATTCTAGAAAAAAGATTTGAAAATAATACTTAATATACAAAACTATAAATAAGAATATGAGAAAATTAAAATTAAAAATATAATTTGAGATTAAGGACAAAACCTTGAAATTTAAAACTAACAATAAATTACAGAGATATCAAAGAGATAATATTTAAAACAAGAAACATTTAGAAATAAAAAATAGTTATTCAAAACAGTTTTAATTTTGAGGCTAAAAAGATATAAAAGGAAATTTGAAAAATAACTTTGAAAAACACTTTGAAAGGTAAAGATGTTAGTGCTATTATAAAGTTTTAACATAAATCTAGACTCTATTACTTATTTTGATATCTTGAATTTTTGATACTCATGACCCTTCAATCTTGAATTCTCTATCTTTGTAATCTTCAATCTTGAATCTTTGTACTGTACAGTCTTCATTCTCAGTACCTGCATATAATACCTACGCATATATATATATAAACAAAAGTGTTAGTATATATTTAATAATAATAATAGTTAAAAGGGTCGTTGTCAGCTAAACCATCATCTCAATTCCTAACGATCTCCACCTTTTTGATGATGTCAACTTTTTTTATAAAATATACTTACCAATACCTTGATTCTTCAATTACTCTCCCTTACTACAACATATCCTCTTAAAACATCTAACTCCCTCTTGATCTAAGTGCATTCTAACCAATTTTATAATTCTCCCACTTTATCATCAACAAAAAATGTATAACATGTTTAAATTATAATAGTCCCCCTTAATATTATAAAACTTAACAAGATAATTAAACTAAACTTAGATTTATAATGTTATTTTACAAACGTAAGAACATACATAATAAGATTGTATAAAAATACAGTATGTTTCTAATTAATTTATATAATGAATATTGACAAATATATGCAACCTATCTAATGTATTTTTGATAATGGGCGATTTTTGAATTGGACAATTTGGATAATAAAGACAAAAATCTTCATTTTGTTCAACTACATTTCTAGTTTTATCAAAAATCTTCTTCTTCTACTTCTTTCTCTTCATCTTCCATAGGATCATGGATATTTATATTAGTAAAATCATCTTCTATAATAATAGGATCAAAATGATTATCCATTAGGTATTTCTGTAGATCCCTAAGGGGTTTCCATTTATTTTCGTGTTCCTTGGCCATGCGAAATTGCATAACTTGAATTTCAATAAGCATTTGTAGAGAATCTTTCAAAGATTCTTCCACTTTCATAACACAAACAAGCGTAGTACATTAAAATTGTCCTAAAGGAGGTGAAGAGAAGGTAAGGGTCTTGTTTTATTAGCATTGGATAATGAGGCCATTAATTCTTGTTTCTAGAAGTTTATTGCAAAGAGAAATGAGTGAAGAGATAGAAAATTTTGAAATTAAAAGTTTAAATAAGCAAATAAACTGATTTTAGAGGGAAAATTAAATTTGAAGTTTTCTGTTGGATGTCGACATAGGGGGATGGGAATGTCCGCATGGGTATGTTTATTTTGAATTTTTTTGTTTTTCTTTTTATATTTTAATACACACACACACACACACACACACACACATATATATATATATATATATATATATATATATATATATATATATACACACACACTAATGTTATATTTCGGCTAAAGAACAAATTCCAAGTTCTCTTCATAATTTAGTAAATGTTGCTTCATTCAAAGGTTTAGTTAAAATATCTACAAGTTGATTCTCAGTTTTAATGAATACCAGTGAAACATTTATTTACTTACATTATAACTAAGAAAATGATGTCTAACATCAAAGTGTTTGGTTCTAGCATGATGTATAGTATTCTTAGATAGATTTATTGCACCAGTATAATCATAATAAAGTGGTGATGTTTAATCCAAAATCTTGTAGAATTTGCTGCATATAAATTACTTGAGAAAAAGATAAAGCAGCAAAGATATATTCTGCTTCAGTTGTTGACAATGATATAGTGTATTGCTTTTAACTAAACTTGGAAACCATGGAATGTCCCAAAAAGTGACAAGTTCCACTTGTACTTTTTTGGTCTGATTTACAACCGGCATAGTCAGCATCACAATATGAAATTAAATCAAATGAATCATTTTTATGTCAGAATAAACCAAAGTCTAAAGTGTGTTTAACATATCTTAGAATATGTTTTACAAATTTTAAATAGGTTTCCTTAGGTTGAGATTGATATCTACCGCAATGGAAAAAACTATGCATAATATTTGGCCTACTCATAGTGATATAGAATAATAAACCAATCATACCTCTATATAATTTTTATCTACATTTTTGATATATCATCTTTGCTCAAAAATTCATTTGTTGCAATGGGAGTGGGTTTTCCACTTGTAGTGATCATATTAAATTTACTAATTAAATCCTAGCATATTTTCTTAACTAAAATACTATTATCGAACTATATTGTTTGTAATCCTAAAAAGAAAGTGAGTTGCCCCATATAACTCATTTCAAGCTCTGTTGTCGTAATTTCAGAAAACTCTTTGTTCGTTTCATTATTTGTTAATCCAAATATAATAGATTTGTACTAATTGAATATCATTTTTGTTTCTTTTAATAAAGAGATTATTATCTACTTTTCTAATTTCAAAAATTGATTGTAATAAATAAGATCTTAATATATCATACCAGGCTCTAGGAGCTTGTTTTATACGATATAAAGTTTTCTTTAACTTGTAAACATGATTTGTAAATTTTTCATTTTAAAAAAGTGGAGGTTATTCAACATAAACATCTTCTTAACAAAACCATTTAATTATGCACTTTTTACATCCATTTGAAATTATTGTAATTAGTGAAAACGAGTAGAATTCTGATACCTTCTAATCTTGCTGCGGGTGCAAAGGTTTTATCAAAATTAATTCCTTCTTCTTGACAATAAATTTGTGCAACTAATCGAGCTTTATTTTTAATGACGTCTTATAAACCCATTTAGTTCCTATTATTGTTTTGTCCTCAAGTCTAGGAACAAGTTCCCATGCATTATATCTGGAAATTGATTCAGTGCTTCTTGCATAAAAAGTATCCATGAAACATCAGATAATGCTTCCTTTAGGTTTCTATGTTCATTAGTTGATATAAAAGTTACATTACTCATTTTATTTAATTGATTTCTATTTCTAATGATTGATTTAACATCTCCTAGTATATTTTCTACAAGATGATCTTTTAATACCCTGATTCTTTTATTAGGTTAATAAATTTCCCAACTAATTTCATTTGACTCATTATTTATATTATCAATTGTATTATCAAACTCATCTTCATCACTTATTTAACCAATATCTTTAAAATTTTCATCAAATGATATGTACATAGGTTCTTCAATGGTAATAATTTTTAAATTGAAAGCTCTGTAGGCTTTACCTCTATTTGAATATCCAATAAAAATTCCTGTATCAGATCTAGGATTAAATTTATTCAATTTTCTTTAGTATTTAAAATAAAATATTTACTTCCAAAAACTTTGAAATAAGATACTTTTAGTTTCTTATTATACAGAAGTTCATATGTTGTTTTGATGGTTGGTAGTCTTATTAAAATCCTATTCAAAATATAACAAGCTGTAGTGACTGCTTCAACCTAAAAATTTCTTGGTAATTTACTATCTGAAAGCATAGTTCTAGCACACTCTTGAATCATTTTATTCTTACGTTAAACTACTTCATTTTTTTGTGGAGTTCTTAAAAAGGAGAAATTATGAGTAATTCCTTTTGGTAACAGAAATTCTCAAAATTTTCATTTTCAAATTCTCCACCGTGGTCACTACGTATATTTTTGGTTTTTAAAGAAAGTTGATTTTGAATACGTTTTGCAAAAGTTTTGAATAAATCAAAAGCCTCACTTTTATGTTTGAGAAAAAGAGTCCAAGATTATCTTGAATAATCATCTACAATTACAAAAACATATCTACTATGATTTATTGACTGAACATGAGAAGGGCCAAATAATGAAGTGACTTTTGAGGTTTTTAAGGGGAAATCTTATCTTTTAGTTTAAATGAAGTCTTTCTATGTTTTCCTAGTTGAAAAGCATCACATATACTATCTATTTTAAAGCCCATTTGAGGATAACCTCTTACTAAATCAAGTTTCGAAATTTTAGATAGGAGTTTGAAATTCAAATGTACAAATTTTCAATGCTAAATTCAAGGGTCACTTGTATTAACCAAAAAACATAAGCTGTCATTTGAAATTTTCATACTTAGAATATAAATATTTTTCTTCCTAACTCCTTGAAATATAATATTTGAATTATTATTTTCGATGTTACATTTTTCTATTTCAAATTTAATTTTGTAACCTTTGTCAATTGGCTTATACTAAGTAAGCTGTGTTTTAAATTCCTAACTTGTGTAACATTTGAAATAATAGGAGTTATAGAATTACCATATTGTCGATGGCAATCACACATCCTTTTGAGTTGTCTCCAAAATTAACCATTTCTACATCTTCATAAACTATATCATTCAGTATATCTAGATTTCCAATCTTGTGCCTTGAACAACCATTATCAAGTATCAATTTGTTTTTCTTCATTTGCATCATTTGTCCATTGAGTGTTGAACCATCAAAAGCCATATAGCATATGTGTTCCTGCCCAACACACCAATTCGGTAGATACCTTGATTTTTTTAAAATAACTATATGTAGACTCATGAAACAATGATGAATTGAACATTCTTAAAACAGTGTTATCGAAAATTCCAAAAATTGCCATTTTAAACTTGTTAAAAATTCAGATTATGAAAGCTTTGAAAACCTATGCTCTGATACCGATTGTTGGGAATGCAGATTAGTGATCTTAAGGCTAATTTAACATAGAGGGGTGAATATTGTTCAGTGGAATTTATGAATTTTTTCAAATCTTTTTGAACATACTAGAATCAAATGCAAATCACAGATATGGAAGAGTCATAGAATCAAATATATATGCAAATAATAAGTAAAAGCACTAACGGAAAGAAAACACAGGGATTTTATACTAGTTCGGAGTTATCTTACATCCAGTCTCACACAACTCAGGGTTTACAAATAATCTTCAATATTGCAATCCTTTATTTCGGGGCTACGAGGTCCATCCCCACCTACTTTCGAGCACATGGAGCTCTCTTGATTGAACCAGGCTATAAAGATCACCTAACTGATTTACGGGCTACAATCACACCCAGTTGATTTAAACGGGCTACAATCGTACCTTCTCAGTAATAGTTTGGTATAGAGACTTGATAGGACAATTGATCTTTCGATCTTTGATTACAAATGCTCCTATAACTCTGAATAACACTCAGATCTTTGAGAGAGATTGGGAAGAGAATTGAACTAGAGATATTCTGGTTTCATTCTCTCTAAATTTTGGTAGAGTTTGATTAAGAAATCTTGAAATTTAGAAAAGTAAATGGAGAGAAGAAAGGATGAAGAAGATAATGAAAAATAGTTAAAAAATTCGTTTATGTTTGGGTATTTATAGGAAAACAACAGCCATGTCCATTCAGGAAAAGATTAAAACAAGTAGAATTTTCATTTAAAATTTGAATTATTGAAAAAAGGCTATGATGCCGACATGGGTCATCCGCTTATGTCTACTTGCCCTATGTATTTTTGAAATTTGATGTTTTGAAAACAATGGAAATGATGTTTAAATAGATCAAGGTAATTCTGGAGTTTAAACAAACCATTTTTCTGTATTATAAAATATTATAATAAAGTAAGTATATAGATTAAAAAATATATATTATAATATATAAAAGTGTAACTTAAAACTTAAGTATATATTAAAATTTTGACTTAAAACTTTTTAAACCAATTCTTTGACTTGTAAAATATTCTAATCATAATATAAGTAATAATAACACTTGTTAAACATTCTAGAAAAATTATTTGAAAATAATACTTAACATATAAAACTATAAATAAGAATATGAGAAAAACTAAATTAAAAAAATAATTTGAGATTAAAGCTAAAACCTTGAAATTTAAAAATAACAACAAATTACAAAGATATCAAAGAGTATAATATTTAAAAACAAGAAATATTTAGAAATCAAAATTTAGTTATAAAAAAAATTGGATTTGAAGCTAAAAAATATTGAAAAGGAAATTTGATAAATAATTTTGAAAAACATTTTTGAAAGTTAAAGATGTTAGTGCTGTTACGAAGTTTTAACATAAATCTATACTCTATTACTTATTTAGATATCTTGAATTCTTGATACGCATGAGTCTTTATTCTTGAATTCTTTGTCTTTGTAATCTTCAATTTTGAATCTTTATACTATACAATTTTCATTCTCAATACCTTCATATATATATATATATATATATATATATATATATATATATATATATATGTAACAAAGTGTTAGTATATATTTTATAATAATTAAAGTTAAAAAGTTTATTATCGTCAAAACCATCATCTCAGTTCCTAACACAATCGTGGTGGCTAAGGATCGTATTTGGAATAGAGTACATATGGAAACACATGCAACAAATCACATAATATATAACATATAATTACAAATAACAGAATCATAATAATACATGTGCATATGCTCGAACAGTTCAAAAGACCATTTATAAATACCATATATTTCAAAATTAATATACATCATATGACTTAGTGTAACATACCGTCTTTCGTCCGCTTCAAGCTGGTAATTAAACCAACTCAAACCGTCCGAAATGACAGAATGTTATTAGCTTCTGAGGTAAATAGAATAAATCACAGAATCATAGACACAGAAAAACAGAATATCTCGCAGCGGAATAAATAAATTATACAATAGTAGTTCATGAAGCTACTAAATAAAATCAAAGTTTATACATAATATCAGAGTTACAAAATTAAATACAGCGGAAGTCTAAATACAAGAATTTCTAATACAAAGGAGAAATAGCCAGAATCAACAGGTAGAGTGATATCTTCAATAGTCTCCAGCTTCAAAAGGTGAAATCTCAACACTGCAATACTCGATCTGACCCGAGCAATAATGCAAAACAAAACAACTCGGATCAGGACTAACATTCTCATGGAAGTAAATCAACTTAAACGAAATATTCAATGAAATGCATCAGTAACTTAGAGGATGTTTGGGATCACCATCCTCTAAGGATCCGTTAAACTAATATCATATAATATAATACGCTATTACAATAGTGTCTATGTTTAAATATACTACTGAAAATAGTGTAAGCGGGATTACCATTATTACCCTTACACCGTTTATACCGTTATCGTACAGTTTGCATATAACACACCAGTACGTCGGCGGATAGGGATGCGCCGTGATACGACAACGCTAAATCAAAATCGTAGGGGGCTCGATCAGGATAATATGACAAGGCACACGAGGAATACCCACGGTAGGATTCTACCGATGCATGCCCGGACCGGTGGTAACGCATAGCCGCAACTACCGCCCACCTCGAACAACACTCCCATAATCAAGGGTGGCCACTAATCAAATCACAAAGTAATAGATATAGTTCGAAGAAGTGTGTTCGATGGAGGTGCGACCTCACTTAATCACGGTATAGCACCTGTTTTAGTCATTTTAATTATGACCCGAAGGTCAAGGCTATCCATCAACGTTCTCTTTCTTCAATCCAGTAATCGCCACCAAACCATCCTACTTCATTCTGGAACTCCACCGCGTACACAGTTGTTAAAGTGGTTTTCGGTATTGGCAGAGAGTATGACAATATCCGATCCCGGTCTCTTTAACAACCAAACGTTTACATTTTTCACACCGTGGCCATTTTAATAAAACCATATCTTGAAATAAATTGATTTAAGAAATTTCTTTAATTCAAACCAAAAAGTTTATGAATCAATTCCATGTATAAAATTATTTCAATTCATATTCAGTCAATTTATAATCGAATTCATATATTCATATCAATTATAAATTCAAATTCCAATTAACTACGTAGTTCACGTACATTTCCTATACAGTTCAATATTTATGTCAATTCAAAATTCGCATTTAGTTGATTAAAATTCAAATTCATTGAATCAAGTATCGTTATATAAATTTAATTTTTTTAAACCTCGCTTTTAAATCACAAAATCAAAACTTATCCGCCTTTTGAGTTTATTATTAAAGTTTATAAAATATATATAAAATAAGCATTGAAAATATTTTTTATAAGTTATAAATTTATATAGGAAATAACTTTATAAACATATATAGGTTCAAATTAATTCAGAAATAGGTTTTAAAAGAATAATTTATTATAATATATTAATTTATAGTTAAAAATACATATATGATTAAATTATATAGTTTAAAATAAATTAATTATAAGTAAAATCTTACATAAGCATTTAAATACATTTTTACTCATAAAACCATTTTAAAACATATAATTTAAAATTTACAAAATTTAATTATAAATCTTTAAAATATAAATATAATATCTTAAATTAATATTATTACAATCAAAATTTCCAACTCATTTTAATTCGAAAACATAACCAACGGTGTCCATATATAGTTTTCTACCCTATGGTCAAGTGATACGGATATTTATCATTTCAACCCGTAATTTATAAAATTTCTACGGGTTTATCATTTCAACCCGCAATCCCAAATTCAGTAAAATCGTTCAGGTCTATCATTTCAACCCATAACAATTTTTCCCTAATCTAATATCCATTCGGGTATGTATCATTTCAACCCTTAGTGATTTTTCCTAAACTAGGGGTATATACAACATAACAAATCATCACATATCATCAATCACATCATAGTCATATATAATCAGTGTACATACATGTCATATAAATATCGTGTCACATATGAAAGTGCATATTTTAAACAAACAATTTCTACTGACAATCCTATACATTTCATAACAGTTCATTTAGTTGATCTAACATCTATGAAGTAATGTGAGTCAGGTGTGAGATAAACTCACCTTTCGTGGCATAAAAATGAAGACGGCAGACGAATGAACATAGAATGATCCGACGACATTCAGGCACGTTTCAGAACGGTTTCAACTTGATGATCACTCAATATTTATTTGAGTTTATAAGAGGAAATTAGGGAATTTCTCAACATAACGGTACATCTATTGGGTTTGGAATAGTTCGGCTATGGGGTTTTGGAATGGTTTTGGAAATCAATACCAACTGAATTCAACAAAAATGAACACAAAATTTCTTTATAAAATATTATATAAACATTTCTATATATGTAAACACAAAATAAATTTATAACATATATATTTATAACACTTAAATAAATAAAAATTTATAATTCATACACACACAAAATACTAACACAAAACATACGCAGTATGTTAAAATAACTAACCCCCTCAACACACATTTAAATATATCCAACTCACCCACATACACAATTATATACAATATATTATATGTATAGGTAATTTTTCAAAACAAATAAATATATAAAACCCAAAAATATGTTTGTTATATATATATATATATATATATATATATATATATATAAATTGATACACACACCCAAACTCAACCCAAAATCACACATGAAAGCACACGCAAATATCAACACACACAAATACACATTAAAATCACACATAAACACACGCACACAACTCAGCAGGCAACACACAACTCACGCAAAACCCATAACTCACGCCACGAAAAACGCACAATAAATTTATAATATTTATTTTGAAATTCAACGCACTCCGCAAATTAAAATTAATATATATATATATATATATATAAATTTTATAAACACACCCAAAGCTTTATATATTATAAATTATACATATATAAACAACTCAGACACACTCATCAAAACGTTTTCACATATATGTAAAATTTATATATTTAAAACAAATACACACGAAATACTTCAAAACCATTACATATATATATACACACACACTATTAAACAAGATATATGTATGTATATATATATAGATATACATATTTTCAAAATAAATAAATTTTCAAAACTCCCCCATATATTAATATAAGTACAAAATATAAATTCTTTCCAAACTCACACACCAATATTCCACACATACAAAACAAATGAATACATACATATATAATACATAAAAGAGAATAAGTCCACGCAACATCACATTGTAAACATCACCACAAATATAGACACCAAAACTCACGTATATAAGACACAAGAGTACTGCATAAGAAGGAGAAGAGTGGGGATTGCGGCTTTACGTTGGCTAGTCATCGACAGGAAGTTTTGGGTGGCACGGCTTTGGTTCGGAACAGCGAGCAATTGGGGAAAATATATGGGTTCGTGTACTAAGGTGGGGAGGCGCTATCATAGAGAGTGAGGTGATTGGGTGTGCGCTATGGGAAGGCTCACGGGTTGGGGATAAATGACGATGGGGATTTGTAGTCGTGAAGGAGCAAGGGTGAATGTCGGAGTTGGTGAATCCTTCAGGTCTCCAGGCTTGAAAGATGCGGTTTTTATATATATATATAGATAGATAGATAGAGGGAGAGAGAGAGAAGTTTTCATATCTTTATAAATTAGAAGAAGAATAATATAGAGAGGGGAGGAGATATAATAGTAAAGGAATGGAGCGTGTGATAAAATAAGAATTAAAGTGGCAGTTGCTTATTTTAATACCCATGAGAAAATTAATAGGAGATAGAAATGGACGAAGTTTGAACAGAGATTGTGGAACCTGATGGATTGTTATTTATTTCCTATAGCCTTTAAACGTGGTTCAAAAATGCAAATGTGGATGCCATATTTCACGTACACCGTGTTTACTAATTTATCATCATACTTATTGATATTCCAAACTAAAATTTCAAATTGGCTAATATTAGTGCTTTGATAATGCTATGTGATACAAATGAAAGGGTAGGAGTTTAATGCTATATAATGCTTAACAAATTCAGGAAATGTATGGATTTTAAAAGGAAATATAATATATTTATGTGAGAACGAAAGGAAATAAATAAAAGGAGGCATATGGTTCAAATTTTGAAATAATGGATGTTCAAGTAAATAATTTATACTAATCAATGGACGTTGAAATTTAAGGATGTAGACATTGTTCATAAATAAAAGGAAACGATATAATTTTATTAATTAAAAGAAACAAATAGTTTTGGCAATATAATTAACAAACAATTATTATTATTTTGCAAACATAATAGACGCTATCATAGGAAAATAAACTTGACAAGTAAAAATAGAAATGTTCGCATCAACAACAATCAATATGCATGGCATATCTAAAAGAGAAATAATTTGAAATCAAATCAAAGACTTAATATCATTACTAATGGAAACACATTGTATACTTATACGAGCTTTTAATATTTAACAAAATTCGAAGAATAAATTACAAATTCAAATAAATATCTCAATTAAAGTTTCCAATAAATAAGATTCTAACTTAGCAATTATTGATTTGTATTATTAAGTTATATTTATATCAAAACAAATTCAATTGTGTTATAAAATCCAAACAAATTTAAATTTAAAAGAAATCAAAATAAAAATTATTTCCATAAAATGCAAACAAATAAAATAAATAAACCAAAATTTAAGTTAAATCATAAATTAAAATACTCTAAAATTTTGAGGTTGTTACAATCTCCCCTACTCAAACCTTTTCGTCCCCGAAAAGGAGCGAGGTAGGGAAATAGTATTTAAATAATTAATATATTTAAACCAAAGGTTCATATTTATATTCATACCTATATATATACACACACACACACACACACATATATATATATATATATATATGTATATATATCACAAATTAAAATCTTTATAATCTATTTAAATTTATAAATTTCGATATATGCATAACTTTATAAACTATATCGTTATAGATTTCAACTAAGATAATATCATTTTCTTACAAAATCTACATCTTTACCTCTTATTCAAAATGTATAGTTTATAAAATATAAAGTCTTAAAGTATAAACATCAAATCCTTTTAAAATATTGGTATTACCAAAACATAACATTATTTACGAATATATATATATATCAAAATTTCAAATCAACATTTAATAAGAATACTCTTCTTCAACTTCTTACCTTGTTATATACAAGGATAAGTTATAGAATTCGAGGTAAAAGCTGAACGAACGAAGAATCTAATCAAAGAGGATCTACGAAGGAAGATAGATTCAATGGAAAGGAAATTTCAGTAAAGAATATATATATATATATAGTTTATATCCGAAAATATTTGTTTAAAACATTTAAAACCATTTTAAAAACCATTTATACTTTAAAAAGACGCTCTCTCGCAAGGAAGATTCAGCGACTGATTAAACTCATTCTAGGGTATCACTACCCTATCTCTAATGAGCTTTTTACCTCATAAGCTAAAGCTTTGATAAACCAAAGCTCTGATACCAACTGTAACATACCGTCTTTCGTCCGCTTCAAGCTGGTAATTAAACCAACTCAAACCGTCCGAAATGACAGAATGTTATTAGCTTCTGAGGTAAATAGAATAAATCACAGAATCATAGACACAGAAAAACAGAATATCTCGCAGCGGAATAAATAAATTATACAATAGTAGTTCATGAAGCTACTAAATAAAATCAAAGTTTATACATAATATCAGAGTTACAAAATTAAATACAGCGGAAGTCTAAATACAAGAATTTCTAATACAAAGGAGAAATAGCCAGAATCAACAGGTAGAGTGATATCTTCAATAGTCTCCAGCTTCAAAAGGTGAAATCTCAACACTGCAATACTCGATCTGACCCGAGCAATAATGCAAAACAAAACAACTCGGATCAGGACTAACATTCTCATGGAAGTAAATCAACTTAAACGAAATATTCAATGAAATGCATCAGTAACTTAGAGGATGTTTGGGATCACCATCCTCTAAGGATCCGTTAAACTAATATCATATAATATAATACGCTATTACAATAGTGTCTATGTTTAAATATACTACTGAAAATAGTGTAAGCGGGATTACCATTATTACCCTTACACCGTTTATACCGTTATCGTACAGTTTGCATATAACACACCAGTACGTCGGCGGATAGGGATGCGCCGTGATACGACAACGCTAAATCAAAATCGTAGGGGGCTCGATCAGGATAATATGACAAGGCACACGAGGAATACCCACGGTAGGATTCTACCGATGCATGCCCGGACCGGTGGTAACGCATAGCCGCAACTACCGCCCACCTCGAACAACACTCCCATAATCAAGGGTGGCCACTAATCAAATCACAAAGTAATAGATATAGTTCGAAGAAGTGTGTTCGATGGAGGTGCGACCTCACTTAATCACGGTATAGCACCTGTTTTAGTCATTTTAATTATGACCCGAAGGTCAAGGCTATCCATCAACGTTCTCTTTCTTCAATCCAGTAATCGCCACCAAACCATCCTACTTCATTCTGGAACTCCACCGCGTACACAGTTGTTAAAGTGGTTTTCGGTATTGGCAGAGAGTATGACAATATCCGATCCCGGTCTCTTTAACAACCAAACGTTTACATTTTTCACACCGTGGCCATTTTAATAAAACCATATCTTGAAATAAATTGATTTAAGAAATTTCTTTAATTCAAACCAAAAAGTTTATGAATCAATTCCATGTATAAAATTATTTCAATTCATATTCAGTCAATTTATAATCGAATTCATATATTCATATCAATTATAAATTCAAATTCCAATTAACTACGTAGTTCACGTACATTTCCTATACAGTTCAATATTTATGTCAATTCAAAATTCGCATTTAGTTGATTAAAATTCAAATTCATTGAATCAAGTATCGTTATATAAATTTAATTTTTTTAAACCTCGCTTTTAAATCACAAAATCAAAACTTATCCGCCTTTTGAGTTTATTATTAAAGTTTATAAAATATATATAAAATAAGCATTGAAAATATTTTTTATAAGTTATAAATTTATATAGGAAATAACTTTATAAACATATATAGGTTCAAATTAATTCAGAAATAGGTTTTAAAAGAATAATTTATTATAATATATTAATTTATAGTTAAAAATACATATATGATTAAATTATATAGTTTAAAATAAATTAATTATAAGTAAAATCTTACATAAGCATTTAAATACATTTTTACTCATAAAACCATTTTAAAACATATAATTTAAAATTTACAAAATTTAATTATAAATCTTTAAAATATAAATATAATATCTTAAATTAATATTATTACAATCAAAATTTCCAACTCATTTTAATTCGAAAACATAACCAACGGTGTCCATATATAGTTTTCTACCCTATGGTCAAGTGATACGGATATTTATCATTTCAACCCGTAATTTATAAAATTTCTACGGGTTTATCATTTCAACCCGCAATCCCAAATTCAGTAAAATCGTTCAGGTCTATCATTTCAACCCATAACAATTTTTCCCTAATCTAATATCCATTCGGGTATGTATCATTTCAACCCTTAGTGATTTTTCCTAAACTAGGGGTATATACAACATAACAAATCATCACATATCATCAATCACATCATAGTCATATATAATCAGTGTACATACATGTCATATAAATATCGTGTCACATATGAAAGTGCATATTTTAAACAAACAATTTCTACTGACAATCCTATACATTTCATAACAGTTCATTTAGTTGATCTAACATCTATGAAGTAATGTGAGTCAGGTGTGAGATAAACTCACCTTTCGTGGCATAAAAATGAAGACGGCAGACGAATGAACATAGAATGATCCGACGACATTCAGGCACGTTTCAGAACGGTTTCAACTTGATGATCACTCAATATTTATTTGAGTTTATAAGAGGAAATTAGGGAATTTCTCAACATAACGGTACATCTATTGGGTTTGGAATAGTTCGGCTATGGGGTTTTGGAATGGTTTTGGAAATCAATACCAACTGAATTCAACAAAAATGAACACAAAATTTCTTTATAAAATATTATATAAACATTTCTATATATGTAAACACAAAATAAATTTATAACATATATATTTATAACACTTAAATAAATAAAAATTTATAATTCATACACACACAAAATACTAACAAAAAACATACGCAGTATGTTAAAATAACTAACCCCCTCAACACACATTTAAATATATCCAACTCACCCACATACACAATTATATACAATATATTATATGTATAGGTAATTTTTCAAAACAAATAAATATATAAAACCCAAAAATATGTTTGTTATATATATATATATATATATATATATATATAAATTGATACACACACCCAAACTCAACCCAAAATCACACATGAAAGCACACGCAAATATCAACACACACAAATACACATTAAAATCACACATAAACACACGCACACAACTCAGCAGGCAACACACAACTCACGCAAAACCCATAACTCACGCCATGAAAAACGCACAATAAATTTATAATATTTTGAAATTCAACGCACTCCGCAAATTAAAATTAATATATATATATATATATATATATAAATTTTATAAACACACCCAAAGCTTTATATATTATAAATTATACATATATAAACAACTCAGACACACTCATCAAAACGTTTTCACATATATGTAAAATTTATATATTTAAAACAAATACACACGAAATACTTCAAAACCATTACATATATATATACACACACACTATTAAACAAGATATATGTATGTATATATATATAGATATACATATTTTCAAAATAAATAAATTTTCAAAACTCCCCCATATATTAATATAAGTACAAAATATAAATTCTTTCCAAACTCACACACCAATATTCCACACATACAAAACAAATGAATACATACATATATAATACATAAAAGAGAATAAGTCCACGCAACATCACATTGTAAACATCACCACAAATATAGACACCAAAACTCACGTATATAAGACACAAGAGTACTGCATAAGAAGGAGAAGAGTGGGGATTGCGGCTTTACGTTGGCTAGTCATCGACAGGAAGTTTTGGGTGGCACGGCTTTGGTTCGGAACAGCGAGCAATTGGGGAAAATATATGGGTTCGTGTACTAAGGTGGGGAGGCGCTATCATAGAGAGTGAGGTGATTGGGTGTGCGCTATGGGAAGGCTCACGGGTTGGGGATAAATGACGATGGGGATTTGTAGTCGTGAAGGAGCAAGGGTGAATGTCGGAGTTGGTGAATCCTTCAGGTCTCCAGGCTTGAAAGATGCGGTTTTTATATATATATATATAGATAGATAGATAGAGGGAGAGAGAGAGAAGTTTTCATATCTTTATAAATTAGAAGAAGAATAATATAGAGAGGGGAGGAGATATAATAGTAAAGGAATGGAGCGTGTGATAAAATAAGAATTAAAGTGGCAGTTGCTTATTTTAATACCCATGAGAAAATTAATAGGAGATAGAAATGGACGAAGTTTGAACAGAGATTGTGGAACCTGATGGATTGTTATTTATTTCCTATAGCCTTTAAACGTGGTTCAAAAATGCAAATGTGGATGCCATATTTCACGTACACCGTGTTTACTAATTTATCATCATACTTATTGATATTCCAAACTAAAATTTCAAATTGGCTAATATTAGTGCTTTGATAATGCTATGTGATACAAATGAAAGGGTAGGAGTTTAATGCTATATAATGCTTAACAAATTCAGGAAATGTATGGATTTTAAAAGGAAATATAATATATTTATGTGAGAACGAAAGGAAATAAATAAAAGGAGGCATATGGTTCAAATTTTGAAATAATGGATGTTCAAGTAAATAATTTATACTAATCAATGGACGTTGAAATTTAAGGATGTAGACATTGTTCATAAATAAAAGGAAACGATATAATTTTATTAATTAAAAGAAACAAATAGTTTTGGCAATATAATTAACAAACAATTATTATTATTTTGCAAACATAATAGACGCTATCATAGGAAAATAAACTTGACAAGTAAAAATAGAAATGTTCGCATCAACAACAATCAATATGCATGGCATATCTAAAAGAGAAATAATTTGAAATCAAATCAAAGACTTAATATCATTACTAATGGAAACACATTGTATACTTATACGAGCTTTTAATATTTAACAAAATTCGAAGAATAAATTACAAATTCAAATAAATATCTCAATTAAAGTTTCCAATAAATAAGATTCTAACTTAGCAATTATTGATTTGTATTATTAAGTTATATTTATATCAAAACAAATTCAATTGTGTTATAAAATCCAAACAAATTTAAATTTAAAAGAAATCAAAATAAAAATTATTTCCATAAAATGCAAACAAATAAAATAAATAAACCAAAATTTAAGTTAAATCATAAATTAAAATACTCTAAAATTTTGAGGTTGTTACACTTAGACCCACAACTATAGGACTTAAGTAATATCTCCAAAAAGATAAAGCCAAAGTGAAAGCAGGGAAAGCTCGAATCTACAAAATACCTGAAACAACTCGATCTAACCCGACTATAAATACATAGGTCAATCTAGTTTAAACAATATTAATAATAACATGATAAGTGAAATATATAATGTCATTTAAGACAATAATTCCTTATCACAATGAAAGGAATCTCATAATAATATATTAACTCAAGACATGGAAGAGATGATTCCTTTATACCAGAAAGGAATAATATAAATTCAAAATAATATATTTCTCAGAAGACAGACTCATGGACTAAATTCTCAGATTACTCGTGAGTGACACAAACACATGAAAGGATTTACCATTAACAATAAGTGCTAAGAACCCAAGCTAATCACAAATATAAAATCTCCTAACCAACAAAGCCAATTACATCAAATGCAATATATAAATCTTATATGAGAGTATATTTAATGTATAATTATAACTATATATATATATATACATATACATATATATGTATATAAGCCTCAAGATAGCTCTTAGCTATATAAGTCTCAAGTTAACACTTACTATATAAAAAAAATCAGTAAATCTCAAATTCTCATAAATTAGATTGAAAACGGCAAAGAGATATAAAATCACCAAAATCATCATAAAGTGGATCTAAAACATCGAATTGCACGTGCATGAAATATAGCTCCACGAGCTTTGCTTAGTACTATATACGTATTCGGCGCACAACACCACGACCCCGGACCGAGTGTAACTTGTTCCTCGACCAAGTGAATATGAGCGCCTAACACTACGACCAATAGCCAATTAAATACGTGTATAAGACCCCATAGCCTGTACTGGAACAAACAACATCAATCATCTATCATTTAATTCCCAAAACTAAATTGAAAAGTGAAAATAGTATGTCTCACACTGCAAGTTTCACTAATTGCGACTAGTCAGCCTACTTCACACTTGGAAAATAGCTTCAATCTACGAGTCTGAAATTAACCGATATAATATACCTTCGTGCCCCCATACCACGAGGTTTACCAAATCATTTAATCACAATCTCGCCTTCTCGAAGGGTTCAAAAATGTATGGGTTTATATAGGAAAATATATTCGAGCGAAATCGGGTTTTTTGAACGATTTCGGAAAACATTTAGAATTCGCTGATTTCGGAAATCTCTTTATATATATAAGAAATATATATATATATATATATATATATATATTAATGATCTGAAAATGTTTATATTATTGATAATTATTTTCTTAAAATAATACTTATTCAAAATTTGAAACTCTTTAAAAATCAATTTTCAACACATGTGTAACATGTTCACTAAATCTCAGAAAAACTCATAAATTCATCAACAAAAAAACACACACAAAACTATATAATCCACAGTTCAGATTTGTAGAAATGTAAGATTGTTCACGGATGAATCAAGCTAGAGAAATTCACGAGAATCATGGCTTGAAAGCAAATAGGAAGTTGCATAATAACACTTAGAATATAGCTTGAAAAACATTCGGCGTGCCATCAAAACTAGGCATAGCAAGTAGGAAGCTCCTTACGCAACATTACAGTTCCAAGGTCAACACCTAAGCCGACCTTAATAAGAAAGGGGTCAACCCTAGGGTCGAACTTGATAGGAGAGGGATCGATATTAGTGTTGAACCTTGTACGCTTGGTCACATGAAATTTTTCCTTGGCATAAATCTTGCCCAAACCTAACATCGAGCACTAGTTTCACAACCTTAGCAAGCGAATGTTGATTTGAATATTGGCATGCACGAACTATAGCATGCAGGCTACAAGATGGAAAAACATCACATAGTTTCAACAAGTAACGAGGGAGATATAAAGCTTCAAACATCAATCTAGACAAGGTCTAAGGACCGAAAATATACTGAAACCAAGTTACTGTAAATTAACTTTAACATTAGATTCAACCAAACCCAACATATGGACAAAGATAAATGCTTAAACTAGGGCGCATTAGTGTAACAATTCACCTTGTTGTATTTTAGCAAAATTACAACGATATTGGTTTTCCCAATAGATGATTTGAGCTTCTGAAATCCCTAAAACTACTCAATAGAGACATGCAAAATTTGAATCTTACTATATTTAATTATCACTAATTTTTGAACCTTTGTTGAGAAGATTTCTAGCATGATTGATTTGTTGATACACCATCTCTCTCTCCCTTCTCTTTTATATATATTATTTGCAAGAAGGTTTGGATTTTTAAGAATTAAAGAGGAAGAAGGAGCCCTTTTTGTTTTTCTGTTTATATTATCTAGGAAGAAGAAAAATGAGATGGAAGGAGAAGATGCGCGTTCTTTCTCGTTTTCCCATTTCCATTTATTTCCATGGGCTTTGAATTGCAACCCAAAACCAAATTAACAAGTATCACAAAATTAATCATGATGTAAAACTATCTTATTTAGGCTATGCAACCAATTAGCACAAGTTTATCATCTTTTAACCAAAAAATTGTTATAATCAACATTATTTAAATTCTATAAAATTATAGTAACATGCCTAAAGTAATATAAACCATCTAAATAATAATTTCAATGCAAACATGCTATATTTCCACGTTTGTAAAAATAAACGTTTCACCTTCCTAAAATTCAAAACTTACAAATTTTAGACAATGAAATTTATATAACTATCAAAAAATTATTTCGTCACACAATATTGACTTTACAATCAATATTTTGCCTCTTTATATTTCATAAACATACTTAACATTTATAGTTGCAATGTAAGTAATTTACGAACATTGCATTTACTAACAAAAACCCACATTTATCATTAATTTAAAAAATGGTTTCAATTTAACTTAACTATTATTGTATAATAATCAAAAGAATTCATTAGCTAATTGAAAATATGACTTTTCATTACAAAACCAATTTTTTTTGTTTCCCGTTAGTTTACACGTTTTACAATATAACAACAAAATTACCTAAGTATTTATTTAAGTATATCAAGCAACTTAATAACTCATATTGAAAATATTTAATACTTAAATATTGATCCCAAATACCCTAAATATTGAGAATATTAGGCACACATCCCTAAAACGAAACTTAATTAGGCTCACCCCCGGTCATAAACTTATTGTAAATTTAGTCCCTATTTTCAAAAACATATAAAAAAATATAAAAAAATTATTAAAAAACCATGTAAATTCGTATTTAATTAAAACAATTAATCGTGAAAAAAATCAGATCAAAAAAACATTAAAAACAACGTCGAAATCACGAAATACAGAAAATCAACGAAATGCAGTAAATTGCATCAAAACATGCATATAAATCGATTAGTTGCATACATGTATGCATTTATTTCAAATCTGCGTCAAAACTGCAGTATAAATGCATACATGTATGCACATATTGTTAAAACATGCATCTGCCGATGCATTTATTTAAAAACTGCATACCTACGTGCAACTTATTCACGTTTGCATGTATTTTGACATATATGCACACATGTATGCAGTTATATAGAAAAACTGCATACATGTATGCAATTTTTCAAACAGGCGTGCATAAATATATGCATGTGTATTCGAATAGTTGCATAAATGTATGCAACTATTCGTAAAAGTTGCATACATTTATGCAACTTTTTTTTTTAAATTTCTGTGGACTTTCGAGAATATTTATAGATTTTAGAATTTTTTTTTTTTTTTTTAAGTGATAGCGCCTGAAAATTTGGACAGAAAACGAAAGAGGCGGAGGTATGGAAAGTGGCAGGCGGAAGATTCCAGGCGGCAGCTAAAATAGGAGGCGGGTTTACAGAGAAAACATTAATTACAGGGATGTATTGTGAATTTAAAACTTGCAAAATAGTTGCATACATGTATGCAACTTTTGCCAATAGTTGCATACATGTATGCAAGTATTTCTGAAGCTGTTTTAGTTGAAAATGCATGCATAAACTTGCATACATGTGTGCAACTATTTGAAATACTTGCACACATGTATGCAAGTATTTACATGTGAAAATAAAATATGTGCAGAAACTTGCATACATGTATGCAACTATTTTAAATACTTGCACACATGTATGCAAGTATTGCATGTAAAAATATAACAGAGAAATACTTGCACAGATGAATGCAAGTATTCCAAATATGTGCATGATTTGATGCAAATTACTGCATTTTTCGTTGTTTTCTGTATTTTTTCGATTTTGATGCATGTTTTGATTTTATTATGATCTGAATTTTTGGGCGAGTACATGTTTTATTTAAATACGAATTTACGTGATTTTTTTATATTTTTTTCATATTTTTTTGATGACTTTTCAGAAAATAGGGACCTAATTTACAATAAGTTTATGACCGGGTTTTTTTTATATTTTGAAACTTAATAGGGACCTCTAAAAAACGCACCCATAAATATTTATATTTTTAATATTCACTCTAATAACCAAAAATGGTTTCTGCGTGATAATTTACTAATTATTACATTTGATAAAATGAACTTTTTAAATATAATTTATAAGATTTCACCAGCTTTATAATTTTCATCTTAAATTTATTTAGCAACATAAATTAAAATTAATTTCCTTATTACATTATTTGAATTTAATTTATTTCAATCTATATAATTTCTCATAGAATCCTAGTTCATTATTTTCTTAGCTTACATAAATACAAGTTCTGCTCTTGAATTTGCATTTCTTAGATTTTGAATTTCAAAATATGTTATAATCTGTTTGTCCTCGGTACCCAAAAACTGGGTTGTTATAGTTCGATTCCCTAACGGCTGAGAAATCCCAGATTCTCCTTGTTCGTTCGGTCATGCTTTTATTGTCCTAAACAAGGTACTGTACTTCCTTTTCAATGTACTTTAGTTTGGTTTCACAGTTATTCCATTAATTTTGAAAAACCCTAGCATTGCACTCCTGCCATATATGGTAAATCGCAGTGGTAAATACTGCATAGACAACATCTTTAATTTGATCCTTTTCCTTTGATTTACGGAATAGCAATAGTGTTTCATCCTCCATAGAATGAAGGATATTTGCGGAAATAGTTAATTTTTTTAATCAAACAACAATTTTACATAAAATAATCACATTGAAAAATAAGTGGTTGGATGATTCATTGTTTTATCACAAAGACGACATCGAGTATCGTTTAAAACCCCAAATCTTCTTAACCTATCCTTGGTGTTTAACCTATCATTAACGACTAAATACTATATCAAGGAGATTCTCCTCAAATTTCTGTTGTTTTACATAACTTTAGACTAATCTTTTGGAGGCTGTTTTTCTTTATTTTTTTTCCATGCTTTATGAAATGAAAATTTTCCTCCTTCTCACAGTTCACAATAGTCATTTGATTCATTAGGATGTGTAGTAACATGTTGAATATGTCGGAGATCCTCTCTAGTTGCTAGTTGTAAAATAAAGTTCAACATCTTCAATAATAGAGGATACCAATTCATTATGCCTGCCAATAGCTTAGAATCGTCAAATGCCAGTTAAATCAATTAGACATTTGTAATTAATCCATAACTCAAACCACAACAGTATGTTAGAACCAAAGGATATTACTTTGCTATATAGTTATTGACTTTGTGTTGGTAACCCAAGAATCGACTTCCATGTATATAAGGAGTTGTTATCAATGCGCCTATCCTAAAAAAAATTACATAGCAACCTTGCCAAAGATTTTCTTTTGATAAAAAATTCTACATTAACTTAGTACATGCAGCCTTCTTCAAATTCAAAAATTATTTCAGCCCAATACCACCTTCAATTTTTGGTGTGTAATGCTTTTCCAGCTTACTTTATGCTTTGCATCACCCAAAAAAAGTATGCATGTATGGTATTTAATTTGTTAAGAGTGTGTTCAGGAAGTTGATATACAAATAACCAATACAAAACAATAGAAGTAATGTCCTTTTAATTAATTATTCTCTACCCTTAAAAATTAAAACCTTGACATCCTATGATTGCAATTTATTTTGAATTTGATGTAACAAAGTCCGACAGTCATTATAATGTATGTAGGTAGATGTCAGGGGCATACCTAAATATTTGACAGGCAACTGACCTATTTGAAAATCAAGTATTTGAGTGGTCTCCCTAACTCGAGAGGCTACAATGCTGAAGAATATCTTATTTTTAAAGGTACTAACATTCAATCCACTAAATTTACTCAATCTCGTAAAAACAAATTTCAAAGTGGAGGCATAAGTACAATTACTCTTGACAAAAATCATTAGATTCGGCATATAATAGGTGGTGGTGACAGGATAAAAGCTGTAACAACCCGGAAAATACGAGCCAATTTAAAAATTTTAAATTGGTCATTTCAAAGGAATTTGAACAATTGAAATAGAATATTTCAATAAAATAGTGAATTAGAAATAGTGAGTCAGTTTGAAAATTTGAATTCAAACTTTGACTGACTGTGCAGGGTGGAAAATATAACGGATTTTAGCGAAACCAAAAATATTTAAATCTGTTAGTGTATACCTTTCTAACGAATCTGAAAAATCGAAGTTTCATAACGGGAATCAAAAGTTATGGCCGAATGAATTTTCAGAAAGGTCGCTATATAGAATATATAGCCCTGGAAAATTGATATTTTGCAAACGACCTCGTAATTCAACGAAACCACTTTTGTTGGGTCCGGGATGTCAAATTATTGCTAGGTTTCAAATTTCATAATTTTTGAAGCTAGTATGTGAGCGTGGCAAAAGAAAATGTGTTTGGTCAATTTCTGTTAAATTGGATCGACCAGAATATGGCCATTTTTCAAACGATCTCAGAATTCGACGAAACTAGTTTTGTTGGGACCGTAGCGTCAAAACATAGCTAGAATTATTTTTCTGGAATTTTTCGAATCAGTTTGTGGCCCTTGCAAATTGAAATGTACGATCAAAGTTAAAATTAAATGTTTTATACTTTAATTTGAAAAATAACTAACTATAACAGTTGAATTGGCCAACGAAACATATCCCATTGTGTCCGGGATGGGGGTATTTAGCTAGGGGCGACAGTCGTTGGGTTTGAATTGGGGTTCGTATGTGAAAACCCTAATTTTCTGAATAATATATATATCGGCGAATCAGAAAATTCCTTTCATAAATTAAAATAAAAAAAACCCACACTCTCTCGTTTAACGGCGGAAAACCGATCGCCACTTCCCCTCCAATTCTCCGCCGCCTCAGCCCCCTGCCGACGCCGCCACCTACCTCCGTCGACGCCCCTCCTCCTCCTCTTCGGATCCGACCAACCCTCACACCCCCTCGACCACCGTATCGCCTGAATCGAGCCCTCCAAGTCGCCGACTTCCCATCGCCGCCCCGATCGCCAAAGACCACCGAACCACCTCTGACCACCACCGACCGACTCCCCTCTCCTCCCTCTTCCACGTCATCACCTCCGATCATCCCCTCGTGCCTCGGTTTTCGCGAAAACCGCAACCCTAGTTTTGAACCATCGTGAAAGGTGAGTTCTTTTTGATGTTTGCACTTTGAAAAATCATATCTTTATGGTGTGTTGACGGAATTCGATGAAACAGGAAACATCGGGACCGCAAGGAAGCTCTCTACCACATAGAAGAGACCGCGGATTTTTCTGGGTCATCTACGATTTTTAGCACTCCGAAAACCAATGTGAGAAATCTAAATTAAATGAATTTGAATGGAAAATGTTGTGTATAAATTATATAAGCGAAATATAAATTACACACGTGTTGTATACCTCATGTACATGCGTGGTGTAAGATATATAAGCGAAGTATGAATTATACATGCATAGTATAATTGATATATGTGTTGAAATGCAAGTGAAATATAGCAATAATATATATATATATATATACACACACACTCCCCTCGTCCACAAACCACGGACGATATTTATTGTTGTGAATTGGTGTGAATTATTGGATGAAAAATGAGAATGGTTGAATAATTGTTTGTGGTTGATATTGATTGGTTGTGGTTGAAAAATACCCATTGGTGATAGAAGTGAATTGGAAATAATTGTGGAAATAAAAATAAAACATGCCGCCTGCGTGCGAATTAGATGCATGAATCCCCATTGTCAAAAACCGCGAGGTTTTAAGGTAGAGCGAGGAGCCGTACTAGGGACGGTGCCGGTTTTAACTACCCTGCCGTTATGCTGCCGAAATTTTGAATAATATCCATGTGTTAGATTTATTTTCATATGTTGAAATTATCTTCATGCATTGAAATTAAAGTCATATGTTGAAACTATATCCATGTGTGGAAATGCTAATGTGTTGAAAGGTGATGTGTGAAAATTAAATTCATGTGTGAATGAATGGAGTGTTTAAACAATAAAAATCATATTTTTATAATATATATGAAGTATGTAAAATATTCGCCTTATATATAAATAGTTTCAACAATAAAAATTTCATCTTCCTTATATGAACAACATATATAAAATATCCATGTGTGGAGGTGCTCATGTGTTGAGAAGTGTGTGTATTGGAAAAGTTCATGTGTTGAATAAAAAGACCGAACAATAAAAATTACATTTTTATTGAAATTATAAAGTGTTGAAAGCATTCATGTGTTGAATAAATATTTTGAATGATAAAAATATCATTTTTATCATATATGTGATATGCTAAAGATATGCGAGCGCTGAAATAAATATTTGTGAAAGGAATATTATTTTTAACATGCATAGGAACTAAATAAAATAGTCATGTGTTGAAATATATTTTAGTTCGCCAAAATTATCATCTTTGAAATGTGAAGTGTTAAAAATAGCCACTTGTTCAAATAAATATGCATGAGTTGAAATATTCATTAATTAACTAATGATATGATTTTTTCCTATGCATGCAACATTAGAATGAATGGTATTTTTAAACCAAAGTGAATCAAATATGAAGTTGAATGGAAAATGATAAGTGATGAGAATTGCATATATGTACATGCATATTTATTGAACAGGTTATAGCAAAGGGGCTAGAGAAGAGGAATAAAATTTTGTGCTCGACAAATAGGTACACATTTACTGTTTTGTTTGGGTGATGATTTTATGAGCCTGTTGGCTAGCCGCTTGGCTTTTTCTTTTTCTTTTTGACATGAGACGCCCATGTGGCAATTTGGGAATTTTCCCAGCCCCTCCCGTACAAAGGAGGTTATGGCAAAATTTTCCAAAATTTTAAGGCGTTAGTGAAATATTTGAAGTGAAAACGATATAGGATTTTTTTAATGAACTATATTTATATAAATATATAAATATAAATAAAATTAAAACGAAACGTGGCCGTGTAGTTCGTGTTTTGAAACCGTGATTTCAAACGACGAATGCGGGAAATCCGACCATTGGATTTTCCCGAAACCGCAACCGTTGGGTTCGCCTTGGAAATATCTTTCCAACGACACCACCTTTGTGAAGATCCGACGGTTGGATTGTCTGGAATGTTTAATTTAAATCTGAAGAAAAACAGCGCCAGAAACAATTATATTTATATATATATATATATAATTAAATTAAATCGAATAACGACGCTGCAGTTCGTAAATTGAAAACGTAACTTCAAATGGCTAGTGTGGAAGATCCGACCGTCGGATTTTCCCGAAACTGAAACCGTTGGATTCTTTTTGAAATGATCTTTCTAATGACATAAACCTTGCGAAGATCCAACGGTTAGATTTTCAGATATGTGTAAAACAAATTTAGTGAAAAACAGTGCTAGTGCATCGGCATGACCTGAAACGTCGTTTAATTAAATATGGCCATTTTAAATAAATAAAATTGCGATATATCGTTATAAAATACTATAGACGATATAGAGTGGAAATAAACCAATTTTGTAGTGTTTGCTTGATATGTGATGGTTGAAGGTATTTAACATGAAAATTATAACTAAAGAACTAAAATGTGAATGTTGAATAGTCCAACCATGTGATAAATTGATTTGAAAATCTAAATATACGTGGGTTATTTGAAAAGGCCGAGTTCATCTCATTTCAAATAATCGATCGACGTTGAGAAGTCGAAGAGTCGAAGACGGTTGAAGACCGACGATCTTCACATTGGATGGATGGGCGCTACCGATGCTCGTGATTGGAGTAGCTACCGTGAAGGAGCTGAAGTAGTAGCCATCCAAACATACTGTTGATTGTACGGATATGCGAGGAATTTGGTGCCTTCGGTTTCGTTCAAACCCAGAATGGACTTGTAAATGGACCGTGTATCTGACATTGGATTTTGTTCTGTGCTGATTGATCTCTATTAAATATATATCTGTTTGGCGGCGGAGAATTTATTCTCTTGCTTAACGCCCTTCTCTGAGACGTACGAGCTCAGAGGTTATGTATTGATAGAAATCAGTCGCATGGAGTGGATTGCCTGTGTGGCACGCCTAAGTGGCATATGATTAAGGCTTCTATTGCAAAGCAAAGTCTTGTGGTTGATGATCAAAGCATGGTCTGTGTGACGTAGCTTTGTGTATAACGTGAACTCGCGAGCCTCACACCCCGGTATGAGTCAAAAACGGGAGAAGGACCCAAGGAGTGCACGACGTTTCTTTCTAGCTATGGTGGTGTCAGTGACCTCCCAGCCCTGACATTTATATCTACTTTACACCTGTGTGGTTGTTGGAATATGAGGCGCCTCGATTATAGGTCTGTAAGGACCGGAAAACGTGTGTTCAGGGATTGCCAATCCTCAAAAGTAAGAGAGGACCGGCCTTGGAGGATCCAGGGATAGCTGTGTGCGGTCCCGAGGCATTTGATAGAGTGTCTCAAATCGGAGAGGAGCTTGCCCCTTGCCTCGACTCATGAAGGAATCCAATTTCCAATACGAAATATGCGAATGTGATTGTATTACTAGTATGGCGACATGATATATGGTACCCATGCCATCTAGGATTGATATTTATGATTGAATTTGCTTTTGAAACATATATGCACTAGTAAAAATATTAAACACTTTTGTTTTATACGTATGAAGCATTTTTGGCCATTATAAGGTAAAACTCTATCCTCCTGCTTGCGTTGCATTGTGTGATGGGACCTGAGTCTTATAATGGCTTCATTTTATAAAAAGCATTGCGATGATTTAATCATTTACTTTATTTCATGCACTAGCACTCATTGGAGTAAACCCGTTCCGCGAAAGTGGCGTGGTCCTTTGATTGCCTTATCATTGTTGTTAATAAGTTAAGTAGATTTCTCATACCAGTCCCATGACTGACTCGTAGTTTGTTTCACCTTGCAAACTCGGGTGCCCTCATTTTCACACGGGCAACCTAGTTACAGGTGTCTGGCGCACTTTTGGCTCATGGCGAGGCTTGACTACACCGTGCTGACACTGACTCTTTCCGCCATTATAGTATATGTATTATGATTCCGCCATCGGCGATGTAGACTGACATTAATTTTTTGTACTCTTTATATATGATTCCGCCTCTGGCGATGGTGACTGATTATGTATTATTATGCACTAAGTTGTATCCTGCACTGTGCTCTCTGATGTGGTGATATCTATATGATTCCGCTGTCATATGTGTGTAAATTATACTATTTTATGTGTATGCTATTATCTGTGATCTGCTAATGATGATTGATGTGTTATATTCCAATGATTATCCTTAACACCTTGTCACGGGGTTTTGGGATCGTCACAAAAGCTATGCACTGGCAATAAAATATTTTGGTTCGTATCTTCATTCATACAAAAAATAAGGTACTTCATAGCCATTAAAAATAAATAGGGGGAAAGGGGGTCAGCTTGTCGGATCCCCCTATTTGATGTAATAAATTATTTTGGCACCCCTTTGATTAGGATGTAAAAAGAAGAAGTTTAAATACATTCATAAATGATGTAAATAAAGTGAGTACGAAACCCCATTATCATCATTATATGACATATGAAATACGAACTCCCTATTAATAAGCTTTTCATAATTCAACTTTAACACAAAATTTGCTAACACTAGCCTTCTTATAATTCATGTGCAAGTAAAATATTATCTCCAATATATCTTCCAACAATAAATGAATACTATGTTGCATAAAATTCTACAGAAAAATTTATAATGCATGTTAAAATAGGAAATGAGTCAATACTGTGATATATTAGTAGGCCTTTTAAAAATTTGCATCAAGGTAACAAATATGTGATTACTACCTTTTGGAAGTTTAGCAGAAATGAAAATATCCTACATAGCTGCTAATGGATCTACCTTTAAATCATCTGAACGTAATTTAAAAAAATTGGAGTTGATCCCATTTGGTCCAGGACTAGAGTCACCATGCACTAAGTAAACTGTAACAACCCGGAAAATATGAGCCAATTTAAAATTTTTAAATTGGTTATTTCAAAGGAATTTGAACAATTGAAATAGAATATTTCAATAAAATAGTGAATTAGAAATAGTGAGTCAGTTTGAAAATTTGAATTCAAACTTTGACTGACTATGCAGGGTGGAAAATATAACGGATTTTAGTGAAACCAAAAACATTTAAAATCTGTTTATCAATACCTTTCTAACGAATCTGAAAAATCGAAGTTTCATAACTGGAATCAAAAGTTATGGCCGAATGAATTTTCAGAAAGGTCGCTATATAGAATATATAACCCTGGAAAATTGATATTTTGCAAACGACCTCGGAATTCGACGAAACCACTTTTGTTGGGTCCGAGATGTCAAACTATTGCTAGGTTTCAAATTTCATAAATTATGAAGCTAGTATGTGAGCGTGGAAAAAGAAAATGTGTTTGGTCAATTTCTGTTAAATTGGATCGACTAGAAAATGGCCATTTTTCAAACGATCTCAGAATTCGACGAAACTAGTTTTGGTGGGACCGTAGCATCAAAACATAGCTAGATTTATTTTTCTGGAATTTTTTGAATCAGTTTGTGGCCCTGGAAAATTGAAATGTACGTTCAAAGTTAAAAATTAAATGTTTTACACTTTAATTTGAAAAATAACTGACTGTAACAGTCGAATTGGCCAATGAAACATATCCCATTATGTCCGGGATGGGGGCATTTAACTAGGGGCGACAGTCGTTGGGTTTGAATTGGGGTTCGTAAGTAAAAACCCTAATTTTCTGAATAATATATATATCGGCGAATCAGAAAATTCCTTTCATAAATTAAAATAAATAAAAAACGCGAAAACCTTTTTTCTCTCTCGACCTATGGCGGAAATCGTTCGCCACATCCCCTTCAAATCGCCGCTGCCTCAACCCCCTGCCAACGCCGCCACCACCTGCAATCGACGCCGCCGCCTCCCCTCTTCAAATCTGACCCACCCTCATCACCTCTCTCCTCCCCATCGACGAGAACGAGGCCCAGGAAATTCCGACCTTCCCAGCGCCGCCTCCGTCGCTACAGGCGTTCGCTCCGGCCAAGACCACCACCGACCGACTCCCCTCTCTTCCCTCTTCCACGTCATCACCTCCGATCATCCCCTTGTGCCTCAGTTTTCGCGAAAACCACAACCCTAGTTTTGAACCATCTTGAAAGGTGAGTTCTTTTTTATGTTTGCACTTTGAAAAATCATATCTTTATGGTGTGTTGACGAAATTCGATGAAACAGGAAACATCGGGACCGCAAGGAAGCTCTCTACCACATAGAAGAGACCGCGGATTTTTCTGAGTCATCTACGATTTTTGGCACTCCGAAAACCAATGTGAGAAATCTAAATTAAATGAATTTGAATGGAAAATGTCGTGTATAAATTATATAAGCGAAATATAAATTACACACGTGTTGAATACCTCATGTACATGCGTGGTGTAAGCTATATAAGCGAAGTATGAATTATACATGCATAGTATAATTGATATATGTGTTGAAATGCAAGTGAAATATATATATATATATATATATATATATACTCCCCTCATCCACAAACCATGGACGATATTTATTGTTGTGAATTGGTGTGAAATATTGGATGAAAAATGCGAATGGTCGAATAATTGTTTGTGGTTGATATTGATTGGTTGTGGTTGAAAAATACCCATTGGTGATTGAAATGAATTGGAAATAATTGTGGAAATAAAAATAAAACATGCTTCCTGCGTGCGAATTAGATGCATGAATCCCCATTGTCAAAAACCGCGAGGTTTTAAGGTAGAGCGAGGAGCCGTACTAGGGACGGTGCCGGTTTTAACTACCCTGCCGTTATGCTGCCGAAATTTTGAATAATATTCATGTGTTAGAATTATTTTCATATGTTGAAATTATCTTCATGCGTTGAAATTAAGATCATGTGTTGAAACTATGTCCATGTGTGGAAATGTTCATGTGTTGAAAAGTGATGTGTGAAAATTAAATTCATGTGTGAATGAATGAAGTGTTTAAACAATAAAAATCACATTTTTATAATATATATGAAGTATGTAAAATATTTGCCTTATATATAAATAGTTTCACCAATAAAAATTTCATCTTTCTTATATGAACAACATATATAAAATATCCATGTGTGGAGGTGCTCATGTGTTGAGAAATGTGTGTATTGGAAAAGTTCATGTGTTAAATAAAAAGATCGAACAATAAAAATTACATTTTTGTTGAAATTATAAAGTGTTGAAAAGATTCATGTGTTGAATAAATATTTTAAATGACAAAAATATCATTTTTATCATATATGTGATATGCTAGAGATATGCGAGCGTTGAAATAAATATTTGTGAAAGGAATATTATTTTTAACATGCATAGGAACTAAATAAAATAGTCATGTGTTGAAATATATTTTAGTTCGCCAAAATTATCATCTTTGAAATGTGAAGTGTTAAAAATAGCCTTGTTCAAATAAATATGCATGAGTTGAAGTATTCATTAATTAGCTAATGATATGATTTTTGCTATGCATGCAACATTAGAATGAATGGTGTTTTTAAACCAATGTGAATCAAATATGAAGTTGAATGGAAAATGATAAGTGATAAGATTTGCATATATGTACATGCATATTTATTGAACAGGTTATAGCAAAGAGGCTAGAGAAGAGGAATAAAATTTTGTGCCCGACAAATAGGTACACGTTTACTGTTTTGTTTGGGTGATGATTTTATGAGCCTATTTGCTAGCCGCTTGGCTTTTTCTTTTTGACATGAGACGCCCATGTGGCTATTTGGGAATTTTCCCGGCCCCTCCCGTACAAAGGAGGTTATGGCGAAATTTTCCAGAATTTAAAGGCGTTAGTGAAATATTTGAAGTGAAAACGATATTGGAATTTTCGAATGAACTATATTTATATAAATATATAAATATAAATATAAATAAAATTAAAACGAAATGTGGCCGTGCAGTTCGTATTTTGAAACCGTGATTTCAAACGACTAGTGCGGGAAATCCGACCATTGGATTTTCCCGAAACCGCAACCGTTGGGTTCGCCTTGTAAATATCTTTCCAACGACACCAACTTTGTAAAGATCCGACGGTTGGATTGTCTGGAATGTTTAATTCAAATCTGAAGAAAAACAGCGCCAGAAACGATTATATTTATATATATATAAAAATATAATTAAATTAAATCGAATAACGATGCTGCAGTTCGTAATTTGAAATCGTAACTTCAAACGACGAGTGTGGAAGATCCGACCGTCGGATTTTCCCAAAACTGAAACCGTTGGATTCGTTTTGAAATGATCTTTCTAATGACATAAAATTTGTGTAGATCCAACGGGTAGATATTCAGATATGTGTAAAACAAATTTAGTGAAAAAAAGCGCCAGTTCATCGGCACAACCTGAAACGTCGTTTAATTAAATATGGCCGTTTTAAATGAATAAAAATGGCGATATATCGTTATAAAATACTATAGACGATATAGAGTGGAAATAAACCAATTTTGTTGTGTTTGCTTGATATGTGATGGTTGAATGTATTTAACATGAAAATTATAACTAAAGAACTGAAATGTGAATGTTGAATAGTCCAACCATGTGATAAATTGACTTGAAAATCTAAATATACATGGGTTATTTGAAAAGGCCGAGTCCCTCTCATTTCAAATAATCGATCGACGTTGAGAAGTCGAAGAGTCGAAGACGGTTGAAGACCGACGATCTTCACATTGGATGGATGGGCGCTACTGATGCTCGTGATTGGAGTAGCTACCGTGAAGGAGCTGAAGTAGTAGTCGTCCAGACATACTGTTGATTGTACGGATATGCGAGGAATTGGTGCCTCCGGTTTCGTTCAAACCCAGAACGGACTTGTAAATGGACTGTGTGTCTGACATTGGATTTTGTTCTATGCTGATTGATCTCTGTTAAATATATATTTGTTTGGCGGCGGAGAATTTATTCTCTTGCTTAACGCCCTTCTCTGAGACGTACGAGCTCAGAGGTTATGTATTGATAGAAATCAGTCGCATGGAGTGGATTGCCTGTGTGGCACGCCTAAGTGGCATATGGTTAAGGCTTCTGTTGCAAAGCAAAGTCTTGTGGTTGATGATCAAAGCATAGTCTGTGTGACGTAGCTTTGTGTATAACGTGAATTCGCGAGCCTCACACCCCGGTATGAGTCAAAAACGGGAGAAGGACCCAAGGAGTGCACGACGTTTCTTTCTAGCTATGGTGGTGTCAGTGACCTCCCAGCCCTGACATTTATATCTACTTTTCACCTGTGTGGTTGTTGGAATACGAGGCGCCTCGATTATAGGTCGGTAAGGACCGGGAAACGTGTGTTCAGGAATTGCCAATCCTCAAAAGTAAGAGAGGACCAGCCTTGGAGGATCCAAGGAGTGCTGTGTGCGGTCTCGAGGCATTTGCTAGAGTGTCTCGAACAGAGAGGAGCTTTCCCCTTGCCTCGACTCATGATGGAATTCAATTTCCAATACGAAATATGCGAATGTGATTGTATTACTAGTACGGCGACATAGTGGTATGGGTCATTTATGCCGCCTATGATTGATATTTATGATTGAATTTGCTTTTGAAACATATATGCACTAGTAATAATATCAAACACTTTTGTTTTATACGTATGAAGCATTTTTGGCCATTATAAGGTAAAACTCTATCCTCCGGCTTGCGTTGCATTGTGTGATTGGACCTGAGTCTTATAATGGCTTCATTTTATAAAAAGCATTGCGATGATTTAATCATTTACTTTATTTCATGCACTAGAAGTCATTGGAATAAACCCGTTCCGCGAAAGTGGCGTGGTCCTTTGATTTGCCTTATTATTGTTGTTAATAAGTTAAGTAGATTTCTCATACCAGTCCCATGACTGACTCGTAGTTTGTTTCACCTTGCAAACTCGGGTGCCCTCATTTTCACACGGGCAGCCTAGTTACAGGTATCTGGTGCACTTTTGGCTCATGGCGAGGCTTGACTACACCGTGCTGACTTTGACTCTTTCCGCCATTTTAGTATATGTATTATGATTCCGCCATTGGCGATGTAGACTGATATTTATTTTGTGTACTCTTTATGTATGATTCCGCCTCTGGCGATGGTGACTGATTATGTATTATTATGCACTAAGTTGTATCCTGCACTGTGCTCTCTGATGTGGTGATATCTATATGATTCCGCTGTCATATGTGTGTAAATTATTCTATTTTATGTTTATGCTATTATCTGTGATCTGCTAATGATGATTAATGTGTTATATTCCAATGATTATCCTTAACACCGTGTAACGGGGTTTTGGGATCGTCACAGCTGGTATCAGAGCTTTGGTTAACCTTAGTTCTGGAGTTTAACACATTAAACACTTCATCAAAATAGATTCAGTAGTATTCTAAGGCGAGTAGCTCATTAGAGATAGGACTAGTAAAGTCCTAGAATGAGCCGAGCAGAATAGCAAAAACAATTTGATCAGTCCATCATTATCTTTCTTTAAATTTTCTGCTTAACCATGCAATGAATTATCGTTTCTGTAAGCTGACTCTTTTCTTGCTTATACAGAATTTGAAAAATGGCTACCAGAGCAGCCGCCGCCAGAGGAGGCCGTGCCGGCCGTGGCAGAGGACGGGGAGAAGCCCCATTTGAAGAAGGAACCTTGATACAACCCCCGGCCGCTCAATACTTCGAGCTGGACCGCGTAACTAAGAGATACAAAAACCTAGGAGGCAAGACCTTCAAGGGAACTGGCACAGTAATAGAGGCCCTTGCATGGATCAAAACATGCGAGAATGTACTAGATGGCCTAAGGCTTGGAGATCAAGATAAAGCTATTATGGGTGCCTGGCTTATGCAGGAACAAGCTGAACTATGGTGGGAATCTCTCACCGCCGGGAATAGAGAAGCTGGAAGAACCTGAGACGGATTCAAAGAACTCTTCAAAGAGAAATATGTCCTGGAACAAGCACTAGAACGCATGCACGATGACTTCGCCAACCTCCAGCAAGGGGATCTTTCAGTGCAGGATTATCTGAATAAATTTACACAGTTGTCCCCCTATGCTCCGGAGCTCGTCGCCACTGCAAAGTCCAAGAATAAGAGGTTTATCCTCGGGCTAAAGCGACAGTATCATGATAGAGCCATGGCCCACATCAAGCTGGGATTTAATGAATTGGTGGAAATGACATGCAACTACGAAGACCTTGACCAAAGGCATCTGGAGCAGGATCGCACTAAAAGCCAAGCCGGGAACAAACGCAAGCCTGCTGTGAATCAAGCTGAGTCAATCCAAGCTGTATACTCAAAACCACAGACTGGCAAGCCGCCAAGAGGAAGCTGCTATAACTGTGGCAAAATGGGGCACTTCTCTAATGTGTGCACAGCCCCGAAGAGGCAGAAGACAAATTCACAAGGTTCAAGCCAGGGCTCTCAGAACCCTCGCTCCTGCTTTAATTGCCGAAAGACGGATCATCTTGTCAAAAACTGTCCTTTGCTGAAGAAGGCCGCAGTAGCTCACGTGTATGACGGGTCGAGCCCGCCAGCTGCTTCCGAAGGAGCAGGTAAACCCGATGTTTTGGGAGGTACCCTTACAATTAAAAATATTCCTGTTTCTGTATTGTTTGACACGGGTGCATCACGTAGTTTTATTGCTAGTAACATAGTGCACAAATTAAAGTTAAAACCAAGGAAGCTTAAAGATTCGGTTGAAGTTCATAATCCGATAGGGGGTTCTATTATTCTCAGTTCGTATTGTAAAGTGCCAGCCTCTTATTCTTTCTACAAGTTTCCTTTTGATCTGGTCGTTATTGATTTTCCCGAATTCGATATCATTCTCGGGCTTGATTGGTTAACGAAATACGAAGCTGAGGTAAATTGAGTGGAAAGAATCGTTAAAATTCGAACGAAGCTTGGATATATTACTGTACCATGCCATGGTTCAAATCCAAATAGAAAAGAATGTTGGTCGGCGTTAGAAGTTATCCCCACTTCCATAGAAAATATTCCGATTGTTAGAAACTATGCGGATGTGTTTGAAGAAGTTGAAAACTTACCTCCGCAAAGAGAAATAGAATTCAAAATCGATCTAATTCCCAATGCCAGACCAGTGGTACATCCAAATCGCAGAATGACTCCAAAGGAAAAAGAGGAATTAGGCGATCAAACTCGTCAACTGTTGTGGTAGGGTCTAATCAGACCTAGCTTTTCTAATTGGGGTGCAGCTGTTGTGTTTGTCCCAAAGTCAGATGGTACTCTTCGATTATGCGTTGATTACCGAGACCTCAACAAACAGACGCTCAAAAACAAATACCCATTACCCCGCATCGATGATCTGCTAGACCAATTAAAATGGGCGAGAGTATTTTCCCGAATGGACCTAGCTACAGGTTTTCATCAATTGAGAATAGCAGAGGAGTGTGTTCCTTTGACAGGTTTCAGAGGTCCAGACATATTTTATGAATGGTTAGTAATGCCGTTCGGCCTGTGCAATGCTCCAGCATACTTTGTCGATCAAATGAATAGAGTGTTCAAGGGAGTCCTGAATAAATTTGTCCTCGTATTCATCGATGATATTTTAATCTACTCCAAATTAAAACCCGAGCATGAAAACCACTTAGAACAAGTATTGGAGATTCTAAGAAAGAACGTCTTCAAAGCCAAATTCTCTAAATGTGTCTTCTAGCAAGAAGAAGTGAAGTTTCTTGGCCATGTCGTGTCAAAGAAAGGGATTTCTGTAGATCCGAGCAAAATAACAGCGATTCAAGACTGGAAACAACCCACTACACCTACAGAAGTTAGAAGTTTTATGGGGTTGGCTAGTTATTATCGAAAGTTCGTTAAGGACTTTTCGAAGATATCCGGTCCGTTAACGAAGCTCACAAAGAAGCATGAGAAATTTAAGTGGACTTCCGACTGTGAAGAAGCTTTCCAGGAATTAAAATCGAAACTGACAATTGCTCCAGTGTTAACCATTATTGATGGCAATCAGGATTTAACGGTTTGGACAGATGCTTCTATTAGAGGTCTTGGTGCAGTGTTAATGCAAAGAGGCCAAGTAGTTGCTTATGCAAGCCGCCAACTGAAACCGCATGAGAAGAATTATGTAACTCATGATCTTGAGTTGCTAGCCATCGTTTTTGCATTGAAAATCTGGAGACATTATTTATTGGGCGAGAAATTTATACTGTATACAGATCATCAATCATTAAAGTATTTATACACCCAAAAAGATCTGAATTTGAGACAGCAGCGTTGGCTAGAATTTCTTGCGGCATATGATCTTGATATCTTATATACACCGGGGAAGGCTAACGTTGTAGCGGATGCGCTAAGTAGAAAAACCGCAATCGTTGCCAATCTTATAATTACGCCAGGATTGATTGATAAAATATCCGTTCTTCAGAAAAGTGACAATTTTGCAAAAGAGATGATAAGAAGGATTCAAAGGGGCGAAGGCTCCAGTTTCCAAGTGGATAGTGAGGGAGTTCTGAGATTGAATAGAAGAATATGTGTTCCCGACATTCCTGAGCTCAAAAGAGAAGTGCTAGATGGATGCCATAAATCCAAACTTTGCATTCATCCTGGTGTGAGTAAAATGTACAACGATATCAAACGCACTTTCTGGTGGAAGGCAATGAAGAGGGATATTTCTTTGTATGTTAGCAGATGCCCTACTTGTCAATTGGTCAAAAGAGACCAACAAAAGTTAGCTGGATTGTTGCAACCGTTGGAAATCCCAGGTTGGAAATGGGAACAGATTTCCATGGATTTCATAGATGGTTAGCCGCGAACCAGGAAAGGTAATGACAGCATTTGGGTAATCATTGATCGCTTCACGAAGACTGCCCATTTTATACCTATCAGATCCAATAGAACTGCTCAAAGTCTAGCACAGATATATTTCAAAGAAATCGTTAAGCTACATGGAATTCCCATCAGCATAGTCAGTGATAGAGACCCAATATTTGCTAGCAAATTCTGGGAGGCTTTCCAGACAGAATTGGGAACGAAACTGAATATGAGCACCGCTTATCACCCTCAAACAGATGACCAAACTGAGCGGGTGAATAGAATCCTAGAAGATTTATTGTGCGCTTGTATAATTGATTTTGGTGGGTCATGGGAAGATCACTTGCATTTGGCAGAATTCTCATATAACAATAGCTATCAAGCAAGTTTGGGAATGTCGCCATTTGAAGCATTATATGGCAGACCGTGCTGATCTCCCGCATGTTGGGTAGAACCTGGCAACAGACTTGTGTTAGGACCCGATATGATTAGAGAAGCATCTGATAAAGTCGACTTCATCAAAAAGCAATTGAGAACCGCACAAAGCCGACAGAAAAGTTATGCAGATTCTCGAAGAAGAGATTTGACATCTGCCGTTGGTGACTATGTTTATTTGAAAGTTTCTACGATGAGAGGAGTAATCAGATTTGGCAAAACTGGGAAGTTGGCACCGAGATTTATTGGTCCCTTTCCTATACTTGTGCAAATTGGAACTCTTGCTTATAGGGTTCAATTACCAGATTGGTTGCCTGGAGTGCATGATGTATTTCACGTATCTCAACTTAGAAGACATGTGCATGATCCGGATCTTGTTGTAGAAGAAGCAGCGCAACAAGATATAGACATAACTCCAGAATTAGCAGTCAGAAGAGAGCCATTAAAGATTGTTGGCAAAGAAACTAGAGAACTAAGAAGCAAAAAGGTTCATTTAGTTAAAGTGCAGTGGAGTAGTGATCCTAGAGACTGTACTTGGGAGACTGAGGAAAGCATTAAGCAAGCTTACCCCAAATGCATAGTGGACATCTCTGACTAACTCCGGGGCAAGGTACCTTTACAATACTTTGCATTTACATTTTGTTTCCTACTTTACTGTTGTTTCCTTTTCGAGGACGAAAAGTTTTAAGTGGGGGAGATTGTAACAACCCGGAAAATACGAGCCAATTTAAAATTTTTAAATTGGTTATTTCAAAGGAATTTGAACAATTGAAATAGAATATTTCAATAAAATAGTGAATTAGAAATAGTGAGTCAGTTTGAAAATTTGAATTCAAACTTTGACTGACTGTGCAGGGTGGAAAATATAACGGATTTTAGTGAAACCAAAAATATTTAAATCTGTTTATTAACACCTTTCTAACGAATCTGAAAAATCGAAGTTTCATAACGGGAATCAAAAGTTATGGCCGAATGAATTTTCAGAAAGGTCGCTATATAGAATATATAGCCCTGGAAAATTGATATTTTGCAAACGACCTCGGAATTCGACGAAACCACTTTTGTTGGGTCCGGGATGTCAAACTATTGTTAGGTTTCAAATTTCATAAATTTTGAAGCTAGTATGTGAGCGTGGCAAAAGAAAATGTGTTTGGTCAATTTCTGTTAAATTGGATCGACCAGAAAATGACCATTTTTCAAACGATCTCAGAATTCGACGAAACTAGTTTTGGTGGGACCGTAGCGTCAAAACATAGCTAGATTTATTTTTCTGGAATTTTTCGAATCAGTTTGTGGCCCTGGCAAATTGAAATGCACGTTCAAAGTTAAAAATCAAATGTTTTATACTTTAATTTGAAAAATAACTGACTGTAACAGTCGAATTGGCTAACGAAACATATCCCATTATGTCCGGGATGGGGGTATTTAGCTAGGGGCGACAGTTGTTGGGTTTGAATTGGGGTTCGTAAGTAAAAACCCTAATTTTCTGAATAATATATATATCGGCGAATCAGAAAATTCCTTTCATTAATTAAAATAAAAAAAACGCGAAAACCTTTTTTTCTCTCTCGACCTACGGCGGAAATCGTTCGCCACTTCCCCTTCAAATCGTCGCCGCCTCAGCCTCCTGCCGACGCCACCACCACCTGCAATCGACGCCGCCGCCTCCCCTCTTCAAATCCTACCCACCCTCGTCACCTCCCTCCTCCCCATCGACGAGAACGAGGCCCAGTAAGTTCCGACCTTCCCAGCGCCGCCTCCGCCGCTACAGGCGTTCGCTCCGGCCAAGACCACCACCAACCGACTCCCCTCTCTTCCCTCTTCCACGTCATCACCTCCGATCATCCCCTCGTGCCTCAGTTTTCGCGAAAACCACAACCCTAGTTTTGAACCATCGTGAAAGGTGAGTTCTTTTTTATGTTTGCACTTTGAAAAATCATATCTTTATGGTGTGTTGACGAAATTCGATGAAACAGGAAACATCGGTGTAATAACCAGGAAAATACGAGCCAATTTAAAAATTTTAAATTGATTATTTCAAAGGAATTTGAACAATTGAAATGGAATATTTCAATAAAATAGTGAATTAGAAATAGTGAGTTGGTTTGAAAATTCGAATTCAAACTTTGACTGACTATGCAGGGTGGAAAATATAACGGATTTTAGCGAAACCAAAATTATTTAAATCTGTTAGTCAATACCTTTCTAACGAATCTGAAAAATCGAAGTTTCATAACGGGAATCAAAAGTTATGGCCGAATGAATTTTCAGAAGAGTCGGTATATAGAATATATAGGCCTGGAAAATTGATATTTTGCATACGACCTCAGAATTCGACGAAACCACTTTTGTTGGGTCCGGGATGTCAAACTATTGCTAGGTTTCAAATTTCATAATTTTTGAAGCTAGTATGTGAGCGTGGCAAAAGAAAATGTGTTTGGTCGATTTCTGTTAAATTGGATCGACCAGAAAATGGCCATTTTTCGTACGACCTCAGAATTCGACGAAACTAGTTTTGTTGGGACCGTAGCATCAAAACATAGCTAGATTTATTTTTCTGGAATTTTTCGAATCAGTTTGTGGCCCTGGCAAATTGAAATGGGCGTTCAGAGTTAAAAATTAAATGTTTTATACTTTAATTTGAAAAATAACTGACTGTAACAGTCGAATTGGCCCACGAAACATATCCCATTGTGTCCGGAATGGGGGTATTTAGCTAGAGGCGACAGTCGTTGGGTTTAAAAAGGAGTTCGTTTAAGAAAACACTATTTAAAATTTTTAATATAGTCTCGGCCAATCATATTTTTTCTTTCATAAATTTTAAAAATAAAAAAACGCGGAAAACCCCCGACCCCCCCCCCCCCCCCAGATCGAACGGCGGCTTCTTTCTCCGCCTTCTCTCCTCCAAATCTCCACATCCACTCATCAAAACACCATGGCCCTTTGGAGTTTTTCGTAGAGCTCGAGACGAGCTTCAAATCCATACCAACCTCGCCCAGCATCGTCGAGTATTTCGCCGGATCCGCTCCTCCAAAGTCCAGCCGTTCGGAGGTCGATTCCGCCGCCCAGAGACCGCCGAGTTCAACGCCGTGGGGCCCGCACGTGCGCCTCTCCTCCGCCTACAACCCTGCACTGGCCGATCATCCAACCGCTACACGGTTTGATCAAAAATCGAAGACCTAGTTTTGAAGCTTTCTGAAAGTGCGTTTTTCTTTGATCTTTACACTTTGAAAAATCATATCTTTTTGGTATGTTGACGAAATTCGATGAAACAGGAAACATCGAGACCGCAAGGAAGCTCTCTACCCAATAGAAGAAGCTGCGGATTTTTTCTGACATCGTATCGATTTTTAGCGCTCAGAAAACCAAGGTGAGAAATCTAAATTAACGTGAAATTGAATTGAAAATGTCGTGTATAATTTATATAAGCGAAATATAAATTACATACGTGTTGTATACCTCATGTACATGCGTAGTGTAAGCTATATGAGCGAAGTATGAATTTTTACATGCATAGAATAATTGATATATGTGTTGAAATGCTAGTGAAATATAGCAAAAATATATATTATATATATATATATATATACTCCCCTCGTCCACAAACCATGGACGATATTTATTGTGGTGAATTGGTGTGAAATATTGGGTGAAAAATACGAATGGTTGAATAATTGTTTGTGGTTGATATTGTTTGGTTGTGGTTGAAAAATACCCATTGGTGATTGAAATGAATTGGAAATATTTGTGGAAATAAAAATAAACATGCCGCCTGCGTGCGAATTAGATGCATGAATCCCCATTGTCAAAAACCGCGAGGTTTTAAGGTAGAGCGAGGAGCCGTACTAGGGACGGTGCCGGTTTTAACTACCCTGCCGTTATGCTGCCGAAATTTTGAATAATCTTTGTGTGTTAGAATTATTTTCATATGTTGAAATTATTTTACATGCATTGAAATTAAAGCCATATATTGAAACTATGTCCATGTGTGGAAATATTCATGTGTTGAAAAGTGTTGTGTGAAAATTAAATTCATTTGTGAATGAGTGAAGTGTTTAACAATAAAAATCACATTTTTATATATATATGAAGTATCAAAAATATTTGCCTTATATAAATAATTTCAACCATAAAAATCCCATCTTTTTAATGTGAACAACATAAATAAAATGTCCATGTGTGGAAATACTCATTTGTTGAGAAGAGTGTGTGTAGTGGAAAAGTTCATGTGTTGAATAAAAAGATCGAACAATAAAAATCACATTTTTATTGAAACTATGAAGTGTTGAAACCATACATTGGTTGAATAAATATTTTGAACGATAAAAATATCATTTTTATCATATGTGTGATATGCTAAAGATATGCGGACGTTGAAATAAATATTTGTGATAGGAATATTATTTTTAACATGCATAGGAACTAAATAAAATAGTCGTGTGTTGAAATCTATTTTAGTTCGCCAAAATTATCATCTTTGAAATGTGAAGTGTTAAAAATAGCCACTTGTTCAAATAAACGTGCATGAGTTGAAATATACATTAACTAGCTAATGATATGATTTTAGCCTATGCATGCGATATTAGAATGAATGGTGTTTTTAAACCAAAGCAAATCAAATATGAAATGGAATGGAAAATGATAAATGTTAGAAATTGTATATATGTACATGCATATCTATTGAACAGGTTAAAGCAAAAAGGGGCTAGAGAAGAGAAATAGAATTTTGGCCCGACAAATAGGTACACATTTACCGCTTTGTTTGGGTGATGATTTTATGAGCCTATTGGCAAGCCGCTTGGCTTTTTCTTTTTCTTTTTGATATGAGACGCCCGTGTGGCTATTTGGGAATTTTCCCAGACCCTCCCGTACAAAGGAGGTTATGGCGAAATTTTCCAAAAATTTAAGGCGTTAGTGAAATAATTGAAGTGGAAACGATAAAGGAATTTTTGAATGAACTATATTTATATAAATATATAAATATAAATAGAATTAAAACGAAACGTGGCCGTGCAGTTCATATTTTGAAATCGTGATTTCAAACAACTAGTGCGGAAGATCCGACCATTGGATTTTCCCGAAACCTCAACCGTTGGGTTCGCCTTGGAAATATCTTTCCAACGGCACCAACTTTGTGAAGATCCGACGGTTGGATTGTCTGGAATGTTTAATTCAAAACTGAAGAAAAACAGCGCCAGAAACGATTATATTTTTATATATATATATATATAAATATAATTAAATTAAATCGAATAACGACGCTGCAGTTCGTAAATTGAAATCATAACTTCAAATGGTTAGTGTGGAAGATCCGACCGTCGGATTTTCCCAAAACTGGAACCGTTGGATTCGTTTTGAAATGACCTTCCTAATGATGTAAAATTTGTGAAGATCCAACGGTTAGATTTTCAGATATGTGTAAAACAAAATTTGTGGAAAGCAGCGCCAGTGCATCGACATGACCTGAAATGTCGTTTAATTAAATATGGCCGTTTTAAATCAAATAAAAATGGCGATATGTCGTTATAAAGTGCTATAGACGATATAGAGTGAAAATGAACCAATTTTGTGGTGTTAGCTTGAGATGTGATGGCTGAATGTGTTTGACATGAAAATTTTAACTAAATAACTGAAATGTGAATGTTGAATAGTTCAACCATGTGATTAATTGGTTTGAAAATCTAAATATACGTGGATTATTTGAAAAGGCCGAGTTTATCTCATTTCAAATAATCGATCGACGTTGAGAAGTCAAAGAGTCGAAGATGGTTGAAGACCGACGATCTCCACATTGGATGGATGGGCGCTACTGATGCTCGTGATTGGAGTAGCTACCATGAAGGAATTGAAGTAGTAGCCGTCCAAACATATTGTTGATTGTACGGATATGCGAGGAATTGGTGCCTCCGGTTTCGTTCAGACCCAGAACGGACTTGTAAATGGACTGTGTGTCTGACATTGGATTTTGTTCTGTGTTGATTGATCTCTGTTAAATATATATATGTTTGGCGGCAGAGAATTTATTCTCTTGCTTAACGCCCTTCTCTGAGACGTACGAGCTTAGAGGTTATGTATTGACAGAAATCAGTCGCATGGAGTGGATTGCCTGTGTGGCACGCCTAAGTGGCATATGATCAAGGCTTCTGTTGCAAAGCAAAGTCTTGTGGTTGATGATCCAAGCATGGTCTGTGTGACGTAGCTTAGTGTATAACGTGAATTCGTGAGCCTCACACCTCGGTATGAGTCAAAAACGGGAGAGTGACTGCAGGGAGAGCACGACGTTTCTTTCTAGCTAAGATGGTGTCAGTGACCTACCAGCCCTGACATTATATATACTTTTCACCTGTGTGGTTGTTGGAATGCGAGGCGCCTCGATATAGGTCTGTAAGGACCGGGAAACGTGTGTTCAGGAATTGCCAATCCTCAAAAGTAAGAGAGGACCGGCCCTGAAGATCCAAGGATCATAGTGGGGTCCTGGGACATTTGCTAGAGTGTCTCGAATCGGAGAGGAGCTTGCCCCTTGCCTCGACTCATGAAGGAATCCAATTTCCAATACGAAATATGCGGATGTGATTGTATTACTAGTATGGCGACATAGTAGATGGTAGCTATGCCGCCTAGGATTAATATTTATGATTGAATTGCTTTTGAAACATATATGCACTAGTAATAATATCAAACTCCTTTGTTTTATTCGTATAAAGCATCTTTGGCCATTATAAGGTAAAAACTCTATCCTCCGGCTTGCGTTGCATTGTGTGATGGGACCTGAGTCTTATAATGGCTTCATTTTATAAAAAGCATTGCGTTGATTTAATCGTTTGTTTTATTTCATGCACTAGCACTCATTGGAGTAAACCCGTTCCGCGAAAGTGGCGTGGTCCTTTGATTTGCCTTATTATTGTGTTAATAAGTTGAGTAGATTTCTCATACCAGTCCCATGACTGACTCGTAGTTTGTTTCACCTTGCAAACTCGGGTGCCCTCATTTTCACACGGGCAGCCTAGTTATAGGTTTCTGACGCACCTTTTGGCTCATGGCGAGGCTTGACTACACTGTGCTGACTTGGATTTTCTCCGCCATTATTGTATCTATATTATGATTCCGCCACTGGCGATGTAGACTGATATTCCTTTTGTGTACTCTTTATGTATGATTCCGCCTCTGGCGAGGGTGACTGATTATGTATCATTATGCACTAAGTTGTATCCTGTACTGTGCTTCTCTGATGTGATGATATCTATATGATTCCGCTGTCATATGTGTGTAAATTATTCTATTTTCTGTTTATGCTATTATCTGTGATCTGCTAATGATGATTAATGTGTTATATTCCAATGATTATCCTTAACACCGTGTCACGGGGTTTTGGGATCGTCATAGCTGGTATCAGAGCTTTGGTTAACCTTAGTTCTGGAGTCTAACACATTAAACACTTCGTCAAAATAGAATCAGTAGTATTCTAAGGCGAGTCGCTCATTAGAGGTAGGACTAGTAAAGTCCTAGAATGAGCTGAGCAGAATAGCAAAAACAATTGATCAGTCCCTCGTTATCTTTCCGTAAAGTTTTCTGCTTAACTATGTAATAGAGTATCATTTCTGTTAGCTGACTTTTTTCGTTGCTTATACAGAATTTGACAAATGGCTACTAGAGCAGCCGCCGCTAGAGGAGGCCGTGCCGGCCGAGGCCGAGGATGGGGAGAAATCCCAGCTCAAGAAGGACCTTTGATACAACCTCCGGCAACTCAATACTTCGAGCTTGACCGTGTAGCTAAGAGATATAAGAACTTAGGAGGCAAGACCTTCTCGGGAACTGGCACCGTAATAGAGGCCCTTGCATGGCTCAAAACATGCGAGAAAATTCTTGAAGGCCTAAGGCTAGGAGACGAAGACAAAGCTGTTATGGGCGCCTGGCTTTTGCAGGAACAAGCCGAATTATGGTGGGAATCTCTTACCGCCGGGAATAGAGAAGCTGGAAGAACATGGGATGGATTTAAAGAACTCTTCAAGGATAAATATGTCCCAGAACAAGCTCTAGAAAGAATGCACGATGATTTCGCCAATCTCCAGCAAGGGGATCTTTCCGTGCAGGATTATCTGAACAAATTTACAATGCTGTCGCCCTATGCTCCAGAACTCGTTGCCACTGCGAAATCCAAAAATAAGAGGTTTATCTTTGGACTAAGACGACAATATCATGATAGAGCCATGGCCCATGTCAAGCTGGATTTCAATGAGCTAGTGGAAATGACATGCAACTATGAAGACCTGGATCAAAGGCATCTGGATCAGGATCACGCTAGAAGCCAAGCCGGAAACAAGCGCAAGCCTGCTGTAAATCAGGGCGAGTCAAGCCAAGCAGCATCTTCCAAACCTCAGACTGGCAAGCCGCCAAGAGGAAGTTGCTTTAACTGTGGTAAGCCGGGGCACTACTCAAACGTCTGCACAGCTCCGAAGAGGCAGAAAACAAATTCTCAAGGCTCGAGCCAAGGCTCTCAGAACCCTCGCTCGTGCTTCAATTGTCACAAGACCGATCATCTGGTCAAAGACTGTCCTTTGCTGAAGAAAGCTACAGTAGCTCATGTCTATGACGGGTCTAGCCCGCCAGCTGCTTCCGACGGAGCAGGTAAACCCGATGTTTTGGGAGGTACCCTTACAATTAAAAATATTCCTGTTTCTATATTATTTGACACAGGTGCATCACGTAGTTTTATAGCTAGAAACACAGTGCACAAATTAAAGTTAAAACAGCGAAAGCTTAAAGAATCGGTTGAAGTTCATAACCCGATAGGGGGTCCTATTACTCTCGGTTCATATTGTAGAGTGCCGATCTCTTATTCTTCCTACAAATTTCCTTTTGATTTAATCGTTATGGATTTTCCCGAATTCGATATTATTCTCGGGCTAGATTGGTTAACGAAATTTGAAGCCGAAGTGAATTGTGCGGAAAGAATCGTTAAAATTCGAACGAAGCTTGGATATATTACGGTTCCCTGTCATGGTTCGAATCCGAATAGAGAAGAATTCTGGTCAGCATTAGAACTTATCCCCACTTCCATAGAAAAGATTCCGATTGTTAGCAACTATGCGGATGTGTTTGAAGAAGTTGAAAACTTACCTCCGCAAAGAGAAATAGAATTCCGAATCGATCTAATTCCTAATGCCAGACCCGTGGTACATCCAATTCGTAGAATGACTCCGAAAGAAAAAGAAGAATTAGGCGATCAAACTCGTCAACTGTTGTGGAAGGGTCTAATCAGACCTAGTTTTTCTAATTGGGGTGCAGCTGTTGTGTTTGTCCCGAAGTCAGACGGTACTCTTAGATTATGTGTTGATTACCGAGACCTCAACAAACAGACGCTTAAAAATAAATATCCATTACCCCGCATTGATGATTTGCTAGACCAATTGAATGGGGCGAAAGTATTTTCCCGAATGGAACTAGCTACAGGTTTTCACCAATTGAGAATAGCAGAAGAGTGTGTTCCTTTGACCGCTTTCAGAGGCCCAGACATATTTTATGAATGGTTAGTAATGCCGTTTGGCCTATGCAACGCTCCAGCATACTTTGTCGATCTAATGAATAGAGTGTTCAGGGGAGTTCTGAATAAATTTGTCCTCGTATTCATCGATGATATTTTAATCTACTCCAAATCAAAACCCGAGCATGAAAAACACTTAGAACAAGTATTGGAGATTCTAAGGAAGAACGTCTTCAAAGCCAAATTCTCTAAATGTGTCTTCTGGCAAGAAGAAGTTAAATTTCTTGGCCATGTCGTGTCAGAGAAAGGAATTTCTGTTGACCCAAGCAAAATAACAGCGATTCAAGACTGGAAACAACCCACTACTCCCACAGAAGTTAGAAGTTTTATGGGGTTGGCTAGTTATTATCGAAAGTTCGTTAAGGATTTTTCGAAGATATCCGGTCCGTTAATGAAGCTCACAAAGAAACATGAGAAGTTTAAGTGGACTTCCGACTGTGAAGAAGCTTTCCAGGAATTGAAATCGAAGCTGACCACCGCTCCAGTGTTAACAATTATTGATGGCAATCAGGATTTAACGGTTTGGACAGATGCTTCTATTAGAGGTCTTGGGGCAGTGTTAATGCAGAGAGGCCAAGTAGTCGCTTATGCAAGCCGCCAATTGAAACCGCATGAGAAGAATTATGTGACTCATGATCTTGAGTTGCTAGCCATCGTATTTGCCTTGAAAATCTGGAGGCATTACTTATTGGGCGAGAAATTTATACTGTACACAGATCATCAATCATTGAAGTATTTATATACCCAAAAAGATCTGAATCTGAGACAGCAGCGTTGGATAGAATTTCTTGCAGCGTATGATCTTGATATCCTGTATACGCCGGGGAAAGCTAACGTAGTAGCAGATGCACTTAGTAGAAAGACCGCAATCGTTGCCCATCTTATAATTACACCTGGATTGATTCATAGGATTTCAGCCCTTCAGAAAGACGATGAATTCATTCAGAGAATCAGTAAGAGAGTCAAGGAAGGTGAAACCACGAGTTTCCGTATTGACAATAAGGGGGTTCTCAGGTTAAATAACAGGATTTGCATCCCAAATATTCCAGGCCTTCGAAGAGAAGTGCTGGACGAATGCCATAAATCCAAATTTTGCATCCATCCTGGGGTGAGTAAAATGTATAACGATATCAAACGCACTTTCTGGTGGAAGGCAATGAAAAGTGATATTTCTTTGTATGTTAGCAGATGCCCTACTTGTCAATTGGTCAAGAGTGACCAACAGAAGCTAGCTGGATTGTTGCAACCGTTGGAAGTCCCAGGCTGGAAATGGGAACAGATTTCCATGGATTTCATAGATGGTTTGCCGCGAACCAAGAAAGGTAATGACAGCATTTGGGTAATCGTAGATCGCTTCACGAAGACTGACCATTTTATACCTGTCAGATCCAATAGAACTGCCCAAAGTCTAGCACAGATATATTTCAGAGAAATTGTTAAGCTGCACGGAATTCCCATCAGCATAGTCAGTGATAGAGATCCCCTATTTACTAGCAAGTTCTGGGAGGCTTTCCAGACAGAATTGGGAACGAAATTGAATATGAGCACCGCTTATCACCCACAAACAGATGGCCAAACTGAGCGGGTGAATAGAATTCTGGAAGATTTATTGCGGGCTTGTATAATCGATTTTGGTGGGTCATGGGAAGATCATTTGCATTTGGCAGAATTCTCATATAACAATAGCTATCAAGCAAGTTTGAGAATGTCGCCGTTTGAAGCATTATATGGCAGACCCTGCAGATCTCCAGCATGTTGGGTAGAACCTGGCAACAGACTTGTACTAGGACCCGATATGATTAGGGAAGCATCTGATAAAGTGGACTTCATCAAGAAGCGATTGAAAACCGCCCAAAGCCGACAGAAAAGTTATGCAGACTCTAGAAGGAGAGATTTGACATTTGCTGTTGGTGATCATGTTTATTTAAAGGTTTCTCTGATGAGAGGAGTAATCAGATTTGGCAAGACTGGGAAGTTGGCTCCGAGATTTATTGGTCCCTTTCCTATACTTGAGCGAATTGGAACTCTTGCTTATAGGGTTCAATTGCCAGATTGGTTGCCTGGAGTGCAAAATGTTTTTCACGTATCTCAACTTAGGAGACATGTGCATGATCCGGATCTTGTTGTAGAAGAAGCAGCGCAACAGGATGTGGAGATAACTCCAGAATTAGCACTCAGAAGAGAGCCATTAAAAATTGTTCGCAAAGAAACTAGAGAACTCAGAAGCAAAAAGGTTCATTTAGTTAAAGTGCAGTGGAGCAGTGATCCTAGAGACTGTACTCGGGAAACTGAGGAAAGCATTAAGCAAGCTTACCCCAAATGCAGAGTGGATATCTCTGACTAACCCCGGTGCAAGGTACCTTTACCATACTTTGTATTTACATTTTATTTCCTACTTTACTGTTGTTTCCTTTTCGAGGACGAAAAGTTTTAAGTAGGGGAGATTGTAATAACCCGGAAAATACGAGCCAATTTAAAATTTTTAAATTGATTATTTCAAAGGAATTTGAACAATTGAAATGGAATATTTCAATAAAATAGTGAATTAGAAATAGTGAGTTGGTTTGAAAATTCGAATTCAAACTTTGACTGACTATGCAGGGTGGAAAATATAACGGATTTTAGCGAAACCAAAATTATTTAAATCTGTTAGTCAATACCTTTCTAACGAATCTGAAAAATCGAAGTTTCATAACGGGAATCAAAAGTTATGGCCGAATGAATTTTCAGAAGAGTCGGTATATAGAATATATAGGCCTGGAAAATTGATATTTTGCATACGACCTCGGAATTCGACGAAACCACTTTTGTTGGGTCCGGGATGTCAAACTATTGCTAGGTTTCAAATTTCATAATTTTTGAAGCTAGTATGTGAGCGTGGCAAAAGAAAATGTGTTTGGTCGATTTCTGTTAAATTGGATCGACCAGAAAATGGCCATTTTTCGTACGACCTCAGAATTCGACGAAACTAGTTTTGTTGGGACCATAGCATCAAAACATAGCTAGATTTATTTTTCTGGAATTTTTCGAATCAGTTTGTGGCCCTGGCAAATTGAAATGGGCGTTCAGAGTTAAAAATTAAATGTTTTATACTTTAATTTGAAAAATAACTGACTGTAACAGTCGAATTGGCCCACGAAACATATCCCATTGTGTCCGGAATGGGGGTATTTAGCTAGAGGCGACAGTCGTTGGGTTTAAAAAGGAGTTCGTTTAAGAAAACACTATTTAAAAATTTTAATATAGTCTCGGCCAATCATATTTTTTCTTTCATAAATTTTAAAAATAAAAAAACGCGGAAAACCCCCGACCCCCCCCCCCCAGATCGAACGGCGGCTTCTTTCTCCGCCTTCTCTCCTCCAAATCTCCACATCCACTCATCAAAACACCATGGCCCTTTGGAGTTTTTCGTAGAGCTCGAGACGAGCTTCAAATCCATACCAACCTCGCCCAGCATCGTCGAGTATTTCGCCGGATCCGCTCCTCCAAAGTCCAGCCGTTCGGAGGTCGATTCCGCCGCCCAGAGACCGCCGAGTTCAACGCCGTGGGGCCCGCACGTGCGCCTCTCCTCCGCCTACAACCCTGCACTGGCCGATCATCCAACCGCTACACGGTTTGATCAAAAATCGAAGACCTAGTTTTGAAGCTTTCTGAAAGTGCGTTTTTCTTTGATCTTTACACTTTGAAAAATCATATCTTTTTGGTATGTTGACGAAATTCGATGAAACAGGAAACATCGAGACCGCAAGGAAGCTCTCTACCCAATAGAAGAAGCTGCGGATTTTTTCTGACATCGTATCGATTTTTAGCGCTCAGAAAACCAAGGTGAGAAATCTAAATTAATGTGAAATTGAATTGAAAATGTCGTGTATAATTTATATAAGCGAAATATAAATTACATACGTGTTGTATACCTCATGTACATGCGTAGTGTAAGCTATATGAGCGAAGTATGAATTTTTACATGCATAGAATAATTGATATATGTGTTGAAATGCTAGTGAAATATAGCAAAAATATATATATTATATATATATACTCCCCTCATCCACAAACCATGGACGATATTTATTGTGGTGAATTGGTGTGAAATATTGGGTGAAAAATACGAATGGTTGAATAATTGTTTGTGGTTGATATTGTTTGGTTGTGGTTGAAAAATACCCATTGGTGATTGAAATGAATTGGAAATATTTGTGGAAATAAAAATAAACATGCCGCCTGCGTGCGAATTAGATGCATGAATCCCCATTGTCAAAAACCGCGAGGTTTTAAGGTAGAGCGAGGAGCCGTACTAGGGACGGTGCCGGTTTTAACTACCCTGCCGTTATGCTGCCGAAATTTTGAATAATCTTTGTGTGTTAGAATTATTTTCATATGTTGAAATTATTTTACATGCATTGAAATTAAAGCCATATATTGAAACTATGTCCATGTGTGGAAATATTCATGTGTTGAAAAGTGTTGTGTGAAAATTAAATTCATTTGTGAATGAGTGAAGTGTTTAACAATAAAAATCACATTTTTATATATATATGAAGTATCAAAAATATTTGCCTTATATAAATAATTTCAACCATAAAAATCCCATCTTTTTAATGTGAACAACATAAATAAAATGTCCATGTGTGGAAATACTCATTTTTTGAGAAGAGTGTGTGTAGTGGAAAAGTTCATGTGTTGAATAAAAAGATCGAACAATAAAAATCACATTTTTATTGAAACTATGAAGTGTTGAAACCATACATTGGTTGAATAAATATTTTGAACGATAAAAATATCATTTTTATCATATGTGTGATATGCTAAAGATATGCGGACGTTGAAATAAATATTTGTGATAGGAATATTATTTTTAACATGCATAGGAACTAAATAAAATAGTCGTGTGTTAAAATCTATTTTAGTTCGCCAAAATTATCATCTTTGAAATGTGAAGTGTTAAAAATAGCCACTTGTTCAAATAAACGTGCATGAGTTGAAATATACATTAACTAGCTAATGATATGATTTTAGCCTATGCATGCGATATTAGAATGAATGGTGTTTTTAAACCAAAGCAAATCAAATATGAAATGGAATGGAAAATGATAAATGTTAGAAATTGTATATATGTACATGCATATCTATTGAACAGGTTAAAGCAAAAAGGGGCTAGAGAAGAGAAATAGAATTTTGGCCCGACAAATAGGTACACATTTACCGCTTTGTTTGGGTGATGATTTTATGAGCCTGTTGGCTAGCCGCTTGGCTTTTTCTTTTTCTTTTTGATATGAGACGCCCGTGTGGCTATTTGGGAATTTTCCTAGACCCTCCCGTACAAAGGAGGTTATGGCGAAATTTTCCAAAAATTTAAGGCGTTAGTGAAATAATTGAAGTGGAAACGATAAAGGAATTTTTGAATGAACTATATTTATATAAATATATAAATATAAATAGAATTAAAACGAAACGTGGCCGTGCAGTTCATATTTTGAAACCGTGATTTCAAACAACTAGTGCGGAAGATCCGACCATTGGATTTTCCCGAAACCTCAACCGTTGGGTTCGCCTTGGAAATATCTTTCCAACGGCACCAACTTTGTGAAGATCCGACGGTTGGATTGTCTGGAATGTTTAATTCAAAACTGAAGAAAAACAGCGCCAGAAACGATTATATTTATATATATATAAATATAATTAAATTAAATCGAATAACGACGCTGCAGTTCGTAAATTGAAATCATAACTTCAAATGGTTAGTGTGGAAGATCCGACCGTCGGATTTTCCCAAAACTGGAACCGTTGGATTCGTTTTGAAATGACCTTCCTAATGATGTAAAATTTGTGAAGATCCAACGGTTAGATTTTCAGATATGTGTAAAACAAAATTTGTGGAAAGCAGCGCCAGTGCATCGACATGACCTGAAATGTCGTTTAATTAAATATGGCCGTTTTAAATCAAATAAAAATGGCGATATGTCGTTATAAAGTGCTATAGACGATATAGAGTGAAAATGAACCAATTTTGTGGTGTTAGCTTGAGATGTGATGGCTGAATGTGTTTGACATGAAAATTTTAACTAAATAACTGAAATGTGAATGTTGAATAGTTCAACCATGTGATTAATTGGATTGAAAATCTAAATATACGTGGATTATTTGAAAAGGCCGAGTTTATCTCATTTCAAATAATCGATCGACGTTGAGAAGTCGAAGAGTCGAAGATGGTTGAAGACCGACGATCTCCACATTGGATGGATGGGCGCTACTGATGCTCGTGATTGGAGTAGCTACCATGAAGGAATTGAAGTAGTAGCCGTCCAAACATATTGTTGATTGTACGGATATGCGAGGAATTGGTGCCTCCGGTTTCGTTCAGACCCAGAACGGACTTGTAAATGGACTGTGTGTCTGACATTGGATTTTGTTCTGTGTTGATTGATCTCTGTTAAATATATATCTGTTTGGCGGCAGAGAATTTATTCTCTTGCTTAACGCCCTTCTCTGAGACGTACGAGCTTAGAGGTTATGTATTGACAGAAATCAGTCGCATGGAGTGGATTGCCTGTGTGGCACGCCTAAGTGGCATATGATCAAGGCTTCTGTTGCAAAGCAAAGTCTTGTGGTTGATGATCCAAGCATGGTCTGTGTGACGTAGCTTGGTGTATAACGTGAATTCGTGAGCCTCACACCTCGGTATGAGTCAAAAACGGGAGAGTGACTGCAGGGAGAGCACGACGTTTCTTTCTAGCTAAGGTGGTGTCAGTGACCTACCAGCCCTGACATTATATATACTTTTCACCTGTGTGGTTGTTGGAATGTGAGGCGCCTCGATATAGGTCTGTAAGGACCGGGAAACGTGTGTTCAGGAATTGCCAATCCTCAAAAGTAAGAGAGGACCGGCCCTTAAGATCCAAAGATCATAGTGGGGTCCTGGGACATTTGCTAGAGTGTCTCGAATCGGAGAGGAGCTTGCCCCTTGCCTCGACTCATGAAGGAATCCAATTTCCAATACGAAATATGTGGATGTGATTGTATTACTAGTATGGCGACATAGTAGATGGTAGCTATGCCGCCTAGGATTAATATTTATGATTGAATTGCTTTTGAAACATATATGCACTAGTAATAATATCAAACTCCTTTGTTTTATTCGTATAAAGCATCTTTGGCCATTATAAGGTAAAAACTCTATCCTCCGGCTTGCGTTGCATTGTGTGATGGGACCTGAGTCTTATAATGGCTTCATTTTATAAAAAGCATTGCGTTGATTTAATCGTTTGTTTTATTTCATGCACTAGCACTCATTGGAGTAAACCCGTTCCGCGAAAGTGGCGTGGTCCTTTGATTTGCCTTATTATTGTGTTAATAAGTTGAGTAGATTTCTCATACCAGTCCCATGACTGACTCGTAGTTTGTTTCACCTTGCAAACTCGGGTGCCCTCATTTTCACACGGGCAGCCTAGTTACAGGTTTCTGACGCACCTTTTGGCTCATGGCGAGGCTTGACTACACTGTGCTGACTTGGATTTTCTCCGCCATTATTGTATCTATATTATGATTCCGCCACTGGCGATGTAGACTGATATTCCTTTTGTGTACTCTTTATGTATGATTCCGCCTCTGTTGAGGGTGACTGATTATGTATCATTATGCACTAAGTTGTATCCTGTACTGTGCTTCTCTGATGTGATGATATCTATATGATTCCGCTGTCATATGTGTGTAAATTATTCTATTTTCTGTTTATGCTATTATCTGTGATCTGATAATGATGATTAATGTGTTATATTCCAAAGATTATCCTTAACACCGTGTCACGGGGTTTTGGGATCGTCACAATCGGGACCGCAAGGAAGCTCTCTACCACATAAAAGAGACCGCGGATTTTTCTGAGTCATCTACGATTTTTGGCACTTCGAAAACCAATGTGAGAAATCTAAATTAAATGAATTTGAATGGAAAATGTCGTGTATAAATTATATAAGCGAAATATAAATTACACACGTGTTGTATACCTCATGTACATGCGTGGTGTAAGCTATATAAGCGAAGTATGAATTATACATGCATAGTATAATTGATATATGTGTTGAAATGCAAGTGAAATATATATATATATATATATATATATATATATATATATACACTACCCTCGTCCACAAACCATGGACGATATTTATTGTTGTGAATTGGTGTGAAATATTGGATGAAAAATGCGAATGGTTGAATAATTGTTTGTAGTTGATATTGATTGGTTGTGGTTGAAAAATACCCATTGGTGATTGAAATGAATTGGAAATAATTGTGGAAATAAAAATAAAACATGCCGCCTGCGTGCGAATTAGATGCATGAATCCCCTTGTCCAAAACCGCTCGTTTTTAAGGTAGAGCGAGGAGCCGTACTAGGGACGGTGCCGGTTTTAACTACCTTGCCGTTATGCTGCCGAAATTTTGAATAATATTCATGTGTTAGAATTATTTTCATATGTTGAAATTATCTTCATGCGTTGAAATTAAAATCACGTGTTGAAACTATGTCCATGTGTGGAAATGTTCATGTGTTGAAAAGTGATGTGTGAAAATTAAATTCATGTGTGAATGAATGAAGTGTTTAAACAATAAATATCACATTTTTATAATATATATGAAGTATGTAAAATATTCGCCTTATATATAAATAGTTTCACCAATAAAAATTTCATCTTTCTTATATGAACAACATATATAAAATATCCATGTGTGGAGGTGCTCATGTGTTGAGAAATGTGTGTATTGGAAAAGTTCATGTGTTAAGTAAAAAGATCGAACAATAAAAATTACATTTTTATTGAAATTATAAAGTGTTGAAAAGATTCATGTGTTGAATAAATATTTTAAATGATAAAAATATCATTTTTATCATATATGTGATATGCTAGAGATATGCGAGCGTTGAAATAAATATTTGTGAAAGGAATATTATTTTTAACATGCATAGGAACTAAATAAAATAGTCATGTGTTGAAATATATTTTAGTTCGCCAAAATTATCATCTTTGAAATGTGAAGTGTTAAAAATAGCCACTTGTTCAAATAAATATGCATGAGTTGAAGTATTCATTAATTAGCTAATGATATGATTTTTGCCTATGCATGCAACATTAGAATGAATGGTGTTTTTAAACCTAAGTGAATCAAATATGAAGTTGAATGGAAAATGATAAGTGATAAGATTTGCATATATGTACATGCATATTTATTGAACAGGTTATAGCAAAGATGCTAGAGAAGAGGAATAAAATTTTGTGCCCGACAAATAGGTACACGTTTACTGTTTTGTTTGGGTGATGATTTTATGAGCCTATTGGCTAGCCGCTTGGCTTTTTCTTTTTCTTTTTGACATGAGACGCCCGTGTGGCTATTTGGGAATTTTCCCAGCCCCTCCCGTACAAAGGAGGTTATGGCGAAATTTTCCAAAATTTAAAGGCGTTAGTGAAATATTTGAAGTGAAAACGATATAGGAATTTTCGAATGAACTATATTTATATAAATATATAAATACAAATAAGATTAAAATGAAACGTGGCCGTGCAGTTCGTATTTTGAAACCGTGATTTCAAACAACTAGTGCGGGAAATCCGACCATTGGATTTTCCCGAAACCGCAACCGTTGGGTTCGCCTTGGAAATATCTTTCCAACGGCACCAACTTTGTAAAGATCCGACGGTTGGATTGTCTGGAATGTTTAATTCAAATCTGAAGAAAAACAGCGCTAGAAACGATTATATTTATATATATATAAATATAATTATATTAAATTGAATAACGATGTTGCAGTTCGTAATTTGAAATCGTAATTTCAAACGACGACTGTGGAAGATCCGACCGTCGGATTTTCCCAAAACTGAAACCGTTGGATTCGTTTTGAAATGATCTTTCTAATGACATAAAATTTGTGAAGATCCAACGGGTAGATTTTTAGATATGTGTAAAACAAATTTAGTGAAAAATAGCGCCAGTGCATCGGCACGACCTGAAACGTTGTTTAATTAAATATGGCTGTTTTAAATGAATAAAAATGGCGATATATCGTTATAAAATACTATAGACGATATAGAGTGGAAATAAACCAATTTTGTTGTGTTTGCTTGATATGTGATGGTTGAATGTATTTAACATGAAAATTATAACTAAAGAACTGAAATGTGAATGTTGAATAGTCCAACCATGTGATAAATTGACTTGAAAATCTAAATATACGTGGGTTATTTGAAAAGGCCGAGTCCCTCTCATTTCAAATAATCGATCGGCGTTGAGAAGTCGAAGAGTCGAAGACGGTTGAAGACCGACGATCTTCACAATGGATGGATGGGCGCTACTGATGCTCGTGATTGGAGTAGCTACCGTGAAGGAGCTGAAGTAGTAGCCGTCCAGACATACTGTTGATTGTACGGATATGCGAGGAATTGGTGCCTCCGGTTTCGTTCAAACCCAGAACGGACTTGTAAATGGACTGTGTGTCTGACATTGGATTTTGTTCTATGCTGATTGATCTCTGTTAAATATATATTTGTTTGGCGGCGGAGAATTTATTCTCTTGCTTAACGCCCTTCTCTGAGACGTACGAGCTCAGAGGTTATGTATTGATAGAAATCAGTCGCATGGAGTGGATTTCCTGTGTGGCACGCCTAAGTGGCATATGGTTAAGGCTTCTGTTGCAAAGCAAAGTCTTGTGGTTGATGATCAAAGCATAGTCTGTGTGACGTAGCTTTGTGTATAACGTGAATTCGCGAGCCTCACACTCCGGTATGAGTCAAAAACGGGAGAAGGACCCAAGGAGTGCACGACGTTTCTTTCTAGCTATGGTGGTGTCAGTGACCTCCCAACCCTGACATTTATATCTACTTTTCATCTGTGTGGTTGTTGGAATACGAGGCGCCTCGATTATAGGTCTGTAAGGACCGGGAAACGTGTGTTCAGGAATTGCCAATCCTCAAAAGTAAGAGAGGACCGGCCTTGCAGGATCCAGGGATTGCTGTGTGTGGTCCTGAGGCATTTGCTAGAGAGTCTCGAACGGAGAGGAGCTTTTGAAACATATATGCACTAGTAATAATATCAAACACTTTTGTTTTATACGTATGAAGCATTTTTGGCCATTATAAGGTAAAACTCTATCCTCCGGCTTGCGTTGCATTGTGTGATGGTACCTGAGTCTTATAATGGCTTCATTTTATAAAAAGCATTGCGATGATTTAATCATTTACTTTATTTCATGCACTAGAACTCATTGGAGTAAACCCGTTCCGCGAAAGTGGCGTGGTCCTTTGATTTGCCTTATTATTGTTGTTAATAAGTTAAGTAGATTTCTCATACCAGTCCCATGACTGACTCGTAGTTTGTTTCACCTTGCAAACTCGGGTGCCCTCATTTTCACACGGGCAGCCTAGTTATAGGTATCTGGTGCACTTTTGGCTCATGACGAGGCTTGACTACACCGTGCTGACTTTGACTCTTTCTGCCATTTTATTATATGTATTATGATTCCGCCATTGGCGATGTAGACTGATATTTATTTTGTGTACTCTTTATGTATGATTCCGCCTCTGGCGATGGTGACTGATTATGTATTATTATGCACTAAGTTGTATCATGCACTGTGCTCTCTGATGTGGTGATATCTATATGATTCCGCTGTCATATGTGTGTAAATTATTCTATTTTATGTTTATGCTATTATCTGTGATCTGCTAATGATGATTAATGTGTTATATTCCAATGATTATCCTTAACACCGTGTAACGGGGTTTTGGGATCGTCACATAAACTACCTTCTTGGCCTCCTGTAATGTTATAGGTTGTAAAACAACTGATGCCCCTTTAGTTAGAAGTTGATGTAGAATGAAAATGTGGAAACTCCAAGGTTCTTGGACCATTAAATAATGCAAAAGATTAATTAATGGCCTCTTTTTCAACCTCATCGGGCTTTTAAAAAAGCTCCCTAGGATTTCTGATTAATGCTTTAATATTGTTAGTATATCAAAATGTAGACATCTTTGAATGAAACAACTTTGAATTCAAGTCACCTTCCTATAGCCAAATGACTTCTGATTTTTGTTTGAAACTCTAATATTTTATTGTTCTTTGAACCATTAAGTTAAGCATAGCTTAAAACATCTCTTCATATAGCGTTTGATTTTCTAAATCATGATCAAAGGCTACTTCTAGTTCAGTAAACTTTCGTTCGGTCTCCAACAAGAGAAAATCATCCTTTGGCCTTATCTTATTCCACCTTTTTAACTCCTCTTTTACATGCATGGAATTTACCTCGATATCCATTTTTTTATGCCATTCATTTGAATATCTAAATCGATACCCTTTGGAAAAAAAGGTAGGAATCAAGTCCAGAAACAATGGATTATGTTCACTTGATAATTGAGAATGAGATAACGCCTTCATATTTGTGAATTTATAAATACAACTGTGATTCACAAATATTTTACCAGTATTATCTGCAAGCCCTTTCCTCTTCCATATGTAGTTGTAGCTAAGTTCTTTAATCTCTATCAAACCATATGGTGTTAAAGGCTCTCAGCAGTTGAAAAGGAATGTGTAACCTTCCCTTTTTATCCAAAGGAGATGAGAGTTGTTAAAATCACCATAAGTATCCATTCCTCATTTTAAATCTACTTCATCTATAATTTTCTGCCATAAAATCTACCATTCTTAAAAGTGATTATTAGCATGAATCATTGTGAAATATGAATTGAAGCCACCAGCATTGGTTGCATGCTCTATTAGACGCCGATTTGAGTATGGAACAATGTCAATGGTCTAGATAGTAGTATTCCACATAAATAGTATTTGCCTGAAAACTCGGTAGGGGTATGAAGAACACAATCCCAATTTACTTAGATTTGATTACTAAGTGATATTAAATATGTAACATTAAATTTATTTTCTACTAACTAACCATGGTTTGTTCGAATTTATCTAGAAATGAGAAAACATCACTTGCAAAATGTGATGTGTTCATATTCCTTACATTCCATGGCATAAAATTCATTTAACAGAAGTGTTGTTCCTTAATTTTCTTTTAGGAGGATTAGACGGGGTTACCTGATTTTTGCCTTTAAGACTGGATAAACATTCCTTGTTTTTTGACAATGATCTTAAACATTACGGTGTATGTCATCAGGTATGTCTTCAATCAAATTTACTGTTGTATGCTAGATGTCTTCCAGAATAATATTATCTGGAAGGTCAGTCTTTAGAAATTCTAGCTGATCATTAACGCTTTGCAAGTCTGGATTAGCTGCTGCTTCTGGAGTTTCATGTTAAGATGATTCAGTTGTAGGATCAGAAACAGTGGATGCGGAAGGTACATCATCTAATTGCTTTGGCATTCATTTTGATCCTTATTAACATCATGGACAACTTTTTAATGACCATTTTTTTTGCATTGATCACACTTACAAAGTATGAACTCATACTCAACCAATATTTTTTTACACCACTATGCAACAATAAAGGTATTTTTGTAATCAATTCAGTTTTAGTATCAATACTAATTCAAACGGCTTACTTGCTCTAACCATTAAAGTCGGTAATAAAATCAACTCAAATGATTGTTCTGACCATGGGTTTAAATATAAAATCATCGTAGAATCACAAACCTTAGAAAAGCAAAATATCTCGCAACGGAGGAAATAAAATACAATAGAGTTCATGAAGCTACCAAATTACAAAATCTCAAACTTATACATAGTATTAGAGTTATAGAAGCAAGTATAATGGAAATCTAAATACAACGGATTTCTAATACAAAAGGAATACTGACATAAATAGATAAAGGTGATGTCTTCAACAAGTCTTCATCCCCGAAAGATGAAATCTCAATACTGTAATACCCAGTCTGACTCGAGAATAAAGTAAAACAAAATACTGAAGTTAGGACTAACATTATCAAGAAATTAATCAACTCAAATGAAATGCATGAGTAACTTAAAGGATGTTTGAGATTCTCATCCTCTAAAGATCCATTAAAATAGATATTATATAATACAATATGCTATTATAATAGTATCTACGATAAATATACTATTGAAAATAACGTAAGCGGGACTACATTTTCAACCTTACGGCGTTTATAAACATTGCATATGAAATACCAGTTAAACGGTTGGTAGGAAGGGATGTGCCACTATATAAAAATGTCAAATCAAAATCATGGGGGCTCGATTGGGATAATAGACAAGGCACACGAGGCGATACCCACAGTAGGATTCTACCGGACTGTGGACGCACAATAGGGGTAATGCATAACGGCATAACCGTAACTACCGCCCACGTCGAACAATACTCCCAAAATCAAAAGAGAGTCCAATCAATCATAGATTAAGAGATACGGTATCGAATAAGCATGTCCGATAAGAGAAGCCAACTCAATTGGCCTCGGCATGGCTCATGTTTTAGTCATTTTAATCATGACATGGAGGTCAAGGCTATCCATTATCGTTCCCTTACTTCATGCCTTAGCGTTCAACAAAACAACATAATTCATTTTAAATTCTACACTAGTATGCAGTTGTTAAAGTGATTCCCAGTATCGACAAAGAGTATGACAATCTAACCCTGGTCTCATTAACAACCCGAACACGTATTTCACACTATGGTCGTTTCTATTTAAAAATCATATCCAAAATACTATAAATCAAGTAACCACAACATTAACTGTTATTAAAATATTTGAGTTCAAATATATCAATGCCATAAATCATATTCAAATCAATTCATTATTTTGATTAAGCTCAAAATTTCAGATTTCATATTTACAAACCAGTACATTAATAAAATTACATTTTGATTTCAAATTTCAATATCTTAAGTATCGTCATTCAAAATCTTCATATTAACATTCAGACTTAACAGCTCGAATTGAAAATAGACTTTCTTTTAAAATAGTAAATAAAATAGTTAAATTTAAAAATAATAATATTAATATAAAATATACTAATTTAAAAATAATTATAAAATATGTAATAATTTAAATTTAAATAAAATAGTTAACATTTAAAATAGTTATAAAATGTATAATATAAGTTTAATACAAATAGTTGTAAGATACTTATATAAAATAGTTTAATATAAAATGATACTAATTTAAAATAATCTAGTTTAAATAATACTCCAATACGAACCACATATCTGTCTTTCTAAGTTCAACTTATTATTAATCCAGATTTCAAACATCAATTCAAACCAATTTCAACCTTAAACCATATATTGTTAATTCCAGTTCATTTCAAAATAGTATTCAAGTTAGGTTTTTTTCTTACTTAAATGAATTTCTTCAAGTTTCAAAATCACATTTTAACAATTTCAAACAAATTACTCAATTTCCGAATTTAATCGATTCTAAATATTTAATTTCAATTATGTTTAGATTCAAACCTTTATTTAATAAATTATTATCAAATTAATCTATTAATATTTATAATCATAACATATTCATATAAACCTCATTTTATTATCTTTTAAATCACATCTTAAATTCAGTTCAACTTGATTGATAATTTCATTTCAATTTATTCATTTAAACAAATTAAGTTACAATTAAATTTCTAACTCCTCTTTAAAACCTTTATTAAATTTAAATTGTTATGAAAGTTTATATTTTTATTTTTATTAAAATTTTATTTATATATTAAATATAAACTTTAAATAATATTTAACTATAAAAGATTTATTAAACTACTTATGCAATGATTTGATTTACTTAAATTTTAAACATAATTTTAAAATAAAAAATGTTGTAAAATAGCTTTATTAAATCAAAATATGTTATAATGTAGAAAAAAAATACTTTTTTAAAATATACCAACGGTGTCTGTATATAATTTTCTACCTAAGCCAAGTAATATAAATCCAAAATTCGAATCCTATATATATATATATATATACACATATTATTTCAACCCACATCCCAGATCGATTCAGTTCATTTCCGAAATCTATACGGTGGTTTGGGTATGTATCGTTTCAATCCATAAGAACTTGTAGTGCTAGAATATTATATAAATAAACATAACAAGTCAGACATATACATAAAAAAAGTCAAACATATACATGTACAACACATATCACTTGTACTCGTGTCATTTATCATGTGTCATAAACGAGTGTCATCCATGCCCAATATAAATATCACATATTATGATTTACTACGAAAATTGTTGGAAATGTTTTACAAACATTAAGTGAATTATTAAAAATGTTGAATAAGTGTATGAATGGCTCCTATATGTGAATAGTCCCACATCATGGGATTATATTGAAGAGGCAAGGATTTATACTTGTTTTTAAGAAATCATGTTAGGGCCTTGGGCTCCCAATACATGCTTTGTTGTGAGGAGGAAGACCATGCATCATGAACACCACACGCGCGCGCGACTGACCGACCGACTCGACTTGACCCGACTTTGCGGCTTGGGCTCGGGCTCAGGCTTGGGCTTTGTGGTGTAGACACTTATATTTTTGGACCATAAAACTTTGCGGTTTTCAAACCGTTTTTTTTATGGAAAATTATTTTCTGCACCGATAATTTTTTTCTGCAACGGTAAAAACATTATCCCCCAAAAATTTAGCAGATCCGATTTTTTTCTCCCAAACCCTAATTCTCGTTCTATATATACTTTTTATCTACAAACAGAAAAAAATACTGAGTTCTGTTTTCTCTTCTAGCCTCCACCATTAAATCTTTCATTCAGAAAATTCAAGCAATATTATTTTTGAAATTGCAAATCTGCACTGATTTGTTGTGCAAGCAAATCAGTTATCGTTTTTAGAGGTTGTTTTATCCTAGAGGCGGTGGTGAAGGAACGAACTGGTTTGCACCTTTGACCAGATCACCGAATCATCTTCAAGAAAGCGACCTCTTCCACGACTCAGCCATTGTTTTTCAATAATTTGAAGACGATCTAAAACAATGGCTTCGAACTCAACCGTAGACGATGCTGCTCCACCCTTTGCTTTCCAGAACCCTCTCGTGACTGCTGCTCCATTCAAATTTGAAGGCTTGCATTTCAAGCGATGGCATCAGAAGATGGAGTTCTTCCTCATGATTAGAAAGGTTGTGGCTGCGCTGACTGCTGAAAAACCGCAGCTACCAGATAAACCTGATGAGGCTGATGCAGCGAAGATGGCATCATGGACTGAACAGTCAAAGCAACTGCAGACCTGGACTGAACAGGATTATCTATGCAAGAACTTCATTCTGAATGGACTGAGCGATGATCTGTATGATTACTATAACTCAGATGAGAAGATAACAAAGGAGATCTGGGAAGCACTGAAAAAGAAGTATGATACAGAGGAGGCATGGGCAAAGAAATATGTTGTAAGCCGCTACCTAAAGTACCAGATGACTGACGACAGATCAGTTGAGATGCAGTCTCATGAGCTGCAAAAAATAGCTCATGAGATCATCTCCGAAGGTATGGCATTGGACGAACAATTTCAAATTGCTGTTATCATTGACAAATTACCCCCTGGCTTGAAAGATTTTAAAAATGTTTTAAGTCATAAGACTAAGGAATTTTCCTTAGAAAGCTTGATCACGCGCCTCCGTATTGAGGAGGAGGCACGCAAACAGGACCAGAAAGAAGAGGTGTTGATTGTCAATAACAACAGCACTAAAAAGACCACACCCGTTGTTCTGAAACCGAATCAGAATTTTTTTAAGAATCAGAACAGGCGCAACAAACAAAATGGGAATCCACAAGGAAACCCAAAAGGATAGCAGAAACCAGCCCAAAAGAATGATTCTGGACAGTTGTTTCTTTGCTACAACTGTGGAAAACCAGGTCATATGGCACGAAAGTGTCGGAACAGGCCAAGCTCTGCACCGTAGGCTAACCTGACTGAAGAGCCTCTTACGGCTATGATTACTGAGATTCACGTTGTTGGTGGATCAGAGGGTTGGTTGGTAGACACTGGTGCCTCTCGCCATGTCTGCTATGATCGTGGCTTGTTCTCTACATATACGGCTGCTGAAAATCAGAAAGTGTTGTTGGGAGATTCTCACACCACTAAAGTTGCAGGGATTGGCAATGTGGAAATTAAGTTTACCTCTGGAAAGACCGTAATTTTGAAAGATGTTATGCATACTCTAGAGATTAGGAAGAATCTGGTGTCTGGCTTTCTATTTAATAAGGCTGGGTTTGCTCAAGTTATTGGGGTTGATTTGTATACCCTAACTTATAAGGGAACTTTTGTGGGAAAGGGTTATGCTTGTGAGGGTATGTTTAAGCTGAATGTTGAAATTAATAAAGTGACTACTTCTGCTTATATGTTGTGTGATTTTAATATTTGGCACTCTAGATTATGTCATGTTAATAAACGGATAATTCACAACATGATCACCCTAGATATGATTCCTAAATTGACAGAATCTGAACTTGATAAATGTGAATTCTGTGCACAAGCAAAAATCACAAAGAAACCTCATATATCTGTTGATAGAATTTCTGAACCCTTAGACTTGATTCATTCTGACATATGTGAACTTGATGGTACTTTGACTAGACAAGGACATCGTTATTTTATCACTTTTATTGATGTTTGTTCTGATTTCACATATGTATACCTTATGAAAAATAAAAGTGATGCTTTTGACATGTTTAAAACATTCAAAACTGAGATTGAGAATCAAGCAAATAGGAAAATTAAGAGACCTCGTAGTGATAGAGGAACAGAATATGAATCCACTTCAATTCTGGAATTCTATAAACAACATGGTATAGTACATGAAAGAACCGCACCCTATTCTCCTGAGATGAACGGTAAAGCTGAAAGGAAAAATAGGACTTTTACTGAACTTGTAGTTGCTATATTACTAAATTTTGGTGTAGCAAAATATTGGTGGGGGGATATTTTATTGACTGTATGCTATGTTCTGAATAGAATCCCCAAATCTAAGAATAAAATTTCACCTTATGAAATTTTAAAGAATCATAAACCCAATGTCTCATATTTTAGAACTTTGGGTTGTTTAGCATATGTTCGCATTCCAGACCCTAAGAGAATAAAATTGGCAAGTAGAGCATATGAATGTGTATTTATAGGCTATGCTATTAATAGCAAAGCATAGCTTACAGATTTTATGACCTTAATGCACATAATATAATTGAATCAAATGATGCCGATTTTTATGAAACTAAATTTCCTTTTAAATTAAGGAATAGTGGGGGCACTTCAAGTATGCCTATTAGAACAGAACTTAATGAAAATTCTGAAGCTGAACCTAGAAGAAGTAAAAGAGTAAGAACCATAAAAGATTTTGGTTCAGATTTTTGTGCTTTTACTATTGAGGAGGATCCCACAAACCTCCAAGAGGCCTTATCTTCCTTAGATGCCGATTTTTGGTAAGAGGCTATAAATGATGAGATGGATTCTTTAGAATCCAATAAGACTTGGCTCTTGGTTGATTTACCCCCTGGTTGTAAGTCTATAGGCTGTAAATGGGTACTTAAAAAGAAATTAAAACATGATGGCACTATTGATAAATATAAAGCACGACTAGTAGCCAAAGGTTTTAAACAAAAAGAAAACATAGATTTCTTCGACACTTTTTCACCTGTTACTAGAATCACATCCATTCGGGTATTAGTCTCACTTGCCTCTATTCATAATTTGTTAATACACCAAATGGATGTGAAAACCACATTTTTGAACAGTGAGTTAGACGAAGAAATATATATGGAACAGCCTGAAGGATTTGTGGTACATGGCCAAGAACATAAATATGCAAATTAGATAAATCATTATATGGTTTAAAACAAGCACCTAAACAATGGCATGAAAAATTTCATAATTTAATCATTTCACATGGTTTTAAAGTTAATTAAAGTGACATGCATTTATTACAAATCTGAGAATGACACTTGCACTATTATATGTCTTTATGTAGATGACCTACTCATTTTTTGGTCAAACATTCATGCCATAAACTCATTCAAATCCTTATTAAGTGCCAATTTTGATTTGAAAGATCTAGGTGAGGCGAGTGTAATCCTTGGTATTAAAATTACTAGGTCAGAAAAGGGAATTTCTTTAGATCAATCTCACTACATTGAGAAGATCCTAAAGAAATACAATTACTTTGACTGTAAAACTTCAAGTACACCATATGATCACAGTGCAAAGTAATTTAAGAACACTGGTGAAGGTGTAAGACAGACTGATTATGCGAGCATCATTGGCAGCCTTCGATATGCCATTGATTGTACTAGACCCAACATTGCCTATGTCGTTGGATTATTGTGCATGTTTACCAGTAGACCTAGCATAGAGCACTGGCATGCTATTGAAAGGGTGATGAGATACCTTAAATGAACCATGAACCTTGGATTACATTATGAAAGGTTTCCAGGTGTAGTTGAAGGATATTCTGATGTAGACTGGAATACCTTATCTGATGATTCTAAAGCGACCAGTGGCTATATATTTGGCATCGCTGGAGGAGCTGTTTCTTGGAAATCCAAGAAACAGACTATTTTTGCTCAGTCTACTATGGATTCTGCGATGATAGCACTAGCTACAGCTGGTGAAGAGGCAGAGTATTTGAGAAACCTGCTAGCTGAGATTCCCTTATGGGAAAAACCGATACTGACTGTATTGATACATTGCGATAGTACCGCGGCTATTGCAAAAGTTCAGAACCATTATTATAACAGTAAGAGACGACAAATACGTCGTAAGCACATCACGGTTAGAGAACTGCTTTCCACAGGTACCGTTAGAGTGGATTACGTACGTAGTGAAGAAAATTTGGCAGATCCTTTGACGAAAGGACTGTCAAGAGAGAAAGTCCACAATTCTTCTAAAAGAATGGGACTATTGCCCTTAGATTGTTGAGTCATGCACAATGGTAACCCGACCTAAATGACTGGAGATTCCAAGAACTAGGTTCAATGGGTAAAAACAAGTTGTGTAGTGATCGGAGTTGAGCATGCTATTTAATTAAACAAGAAGCATGTATTCCTGAAGTGATTAGAGGATGAGTTAATAAAAACTCTTAATGAGATCTATACTCTATTTGGAGTGGAGTACGTACCTTCAGGAGTACTCTTGATAGACTCACCTTTGTGAACATGGAAATGTGGCCGTTTCCTATGGAGTTTTGGGCAAAACTTCTAGAGCATTCACTAAACTAGGATAGACGTGCATGGCCATAAATGCACGGGCTTATTTGATTGCACAATAGAAAAGGTTGTGTATGGTTTGATGTTAGGAATAGAGTTCAAGACTACGTGTCATTCTAGTAAAAACTGAATCTTATTCACTATGCAAAGGTTCAAGTTGGATGACACCTTTGTTTATGCACAATCTTTTGTTTTTAGAAATTGCTCGAAAATATTTTTAAAAATTCAAGCGGGGGATTGTTGGAAATGTTTTACAAACATTAAGTGAATTATTAAAAATGTTGAATAAGTGTATGAATGGCTCCTATATGTGAATAGTCCCACATCATGGGATTATATTGAAGAGGCAAGGATTTATACTTGTTTCTAAGAAATCATGGTTGGCCTTTGGACTCCCAATACATGCTTTGTTGTGAGGAGGGAGACCATGCATCATGAACACCACACACGCGCACGACCGACCGACCGACTCGACTCAACCCGACCCGGCCCGGTCCGGTTCGGGCTCGAGCTTGGGCTTTGTGGTGTAGACACTTATATTTTTGGACCATAAAACTTTGCAGTTTTCGAACCATTTTTTTTATGGAAAATTATTTTCTGCACCGATAATTTTTTTCTGCAACGGTAAAAAGTTTGCAACGATAAAAACATTGTCCCCCAAAATTTTAGCCGATCCGATTTTTTCTCCCAAACCCTAATTCTCGTTCTATATATACTTTTTATCTGCAGACAGAAGAAATACTGAGTTCTGTTTTCTCTTCTAGCCTCCGCCATTAAATCTTTCGTTCAGAAAATTCGAGCAATATTATTTTCGAAAGTGCAAATCTTCACTGATTTGTTGTGCAAGCAAATTGGTTATCGTTTTTAGAGGCTGTTTTATCCTAGAGGCGGCGACGAAGGAATGAACTTGTTTGCACCTTTGACCAGATTGCCGAATCGTCTTCAAGAAAGCGACCTAGTCCGCGACTCAGCCATTGTTTTTCAGCAGAAATCCTAAACATTTTATAGCATTTTAAATGTGTTGAATTTCACTTTCACAAATATGTTAGTCAAGTGCGAGATAAACTCACCATTCCTGACACTAAACGGAGACGAGAATCGATGGATACGGATACTGAAAGCAAGATACACAACTCCGACTGCTAGCACAACTACATGCTCTTTAGCACCATAGTACAAATAAATTCACAAATTAATATCTCAAGAAATTTTAAAGAAGAGAGTAGAGGGGCTTTGGCTAGGTAAGATGGATTTAGATTTTCACCAAAAATTACAAAAACATAACAAAAATTTAGTCATTTTGAATTAAAATTTTGGACCAGCTAGCCATAAAATTTGAAAGAATTGTAAATAGAAACATTATTGCAAATTTTTTCTCTTTAATGTAAAAAAGAGTTTTCGATAAAATTTGAAGAAGATACGATTGAAACAGAAACAAACAAATTTTCAAGTTAGAAATCTGGGCTCGAAAATATATCTAAAAGATTCGCGATTCTGACTTAGAAAATCTTGAGATCTTAAAAAGTTGTAAAAATAAAAGTTGTGGCTATTTTCATTTCACCCAATATGGGAAAAAGAAAAGGTGGATTCTTGTTATCGGACAATAAGTTATGGCCTCTTCAATACATGTCAAATTTCTAGGCAAAACAAAAAATCATAAGGCTTTGGTTTCTAAGGGGAAGTGGTCATGGCTAGCGTTTTTAGGTGGATCCCGCTTTTTGGAGGTGGAGGAAGTTTGATGAGGTGTATTGAAGTCAGTGGTGGCAGTCCTAGGTGGTTGTGGAAAAGGGGGAGCTTAGGGGATGATGGCAGTAAAAGAGATTTTGGATTTGTAAATTTCCTAATCTGGCTTTTGAAAATGAAATAGAAGTAGAGAAAAGATTTGAATTTGTATTTGATAAATTACATTTAATTTTTTGGAGAAGAGAAAATTGCTTATTTGATTTGTGAAGGAGAAATTCTTTGATGAGATTTTGATTTGTAGAGGAGAAGAAATAGATTTACAGAAGAAGGAGAAGTAATAGAGAAAATATCAGTAAAGAAGATAGATGAGAATCTCAAAGAGAAGAATGCATGTTATAAACTTATCCAGAGATTGTAAAAGTGTACAGTTAACACCACAGTGATGTGCCAATGAAAATTTTCCAAGAAGCTAGACAAGAAAAGGGATTCAAATCTAAACACACAAGCATCGTCTCTCTATGCAATTTTGTAGCATAAATTGCAGATTATTTTCGAAAAACTAAAATAAATTTCAACGAAACTAAAATTGCTAGAAACACAAAATTCAGTGTAGATTCGTGAAAAATATAGTTTTAAATCTTTATAACTTTAAAATTTCAGCTCAAATTCAATTTTGACCAAAATTGACTTTAAAAAATATATATTTCAATAGATTTTGAAAATGAATTACTGAATATTACTATTTTATTATTTAAATTTAAATTTTAAGCATGAATTCAAAATTAAATAATAATTTAGTTTGTCAATCGTATAAAATCTGGATTAACTACCATTAATTTCTGTTATTAAATTATGTTTGAATCTAGAAATCACATTCACTGATTTCATATTACTCAAACCTTTTCATTCCCGAAAAGGAACGAGGCATCGAAAATAGTTATCAAATAATTTAATATATTCAAAATCAAGTTATGCACGTTAAACAATTACTTGCTTTATGTATAGACAAATTTTCAAATTAAATATCAAAACATTTTATTTATTCCAATATATTTCAGAATGGTGTTAAGTATCTATTCGACGTTTCAGTTGGCATTATACATCTGTCTCATTTTCGAAACCTAAAAACAAAATTGATCATGCTTTAGTCATCATCCAAATCATTTTCAAGTGACTAGGGTGCAACTCTATATCTATCTAGTACTTTTGGCATTTAGCACGTACATTAGCCAGGCGTATGTCTAAAATCTCAATGTAATTGATAGTCTAATCTTAGCGTCAAATGAAATACTCAAAACTTTTTCCCTTAGAAAAGAATAAATACAAGATTTCCAAATATATAAATTATTTATAATATATATTAGGTCATTTAGTTATTATAAATTTCAAGTAGAGATAATTATCTCCCCCACTCATTTATTTATTAAAATTTAACTATTATTCTTTATTAAATATAATCAACTTAGGTTTGCTCAAATGTAAATCATAAATGTTTCAATACATGTTTCAAAGAGGTATATTATATTAACTTATGTTAGCCTTGAGTTACATTTTGTTTAGTTAACATATTCATTCTTATATCTATATAAAAGTTTGTTGACGGTTGATTTTGGTCAATCGCATACCAACACCCAGTTCGTATGAGAACCAGATGTACACTTCAGTAATCAGCTATAGATCAATCCTAAAAAAGTCACAAAGCAAAAACAGATTGCGTAGAATTAAATGAACACACAAGATTTATAGTGGTTTGGCAAATTGTGTCTACGTCCACTTGCAGTAATCGATTGATTATACTTTTGATTACAAGTACAATGCAATTTGTTTTAAAGAAAGTAGAGAATAATAGTTGTAATGTATCTCCAGTAGTGTCCTTGCGTAATGGACTTCCAAAGTGGAGAAGAGAACCCTCAAAATGACCTAAAGGTGGCATATTTATAGTTGCAAAAGATATGGGCTCGTCCTAAAATATCGAAAGGAAAAAGTGGATCTCATTTTGACCTAGTCATTTATGGATTAGTAGGGATCCCAGGTACGACTCCCATCAACGGATCGGTACAACTCCCATCATCGGGTTGGTACAACTCCCGTCAATGGATCAGTATGACTCCCATCAATAGATTGGTATGACTCCTACATCGGGTTGGTACGACTCCTTCGACTTAGCCAAATTTCCACATTTCAGCTCAATACTCCCGATTCATCTCAAAACCCACGTACTCCCTTCGCGTCATAAAAATATGTATTGATTTCGATGAAACTCCTATGTTATCCATGCATCATTCAACAATCTCGCAAGATCATGTTGAAACTCCCAGAATCATGCTCGGATCCATGTTTTTGATTGGATCTGTACACTCGTGATGAAGAAATTTAGCATCCTGAAGTGTAGCCCGATCAGATATTCTTGATAGATTTATATGCACCAATCTAAGTTTTTCATCATATACTTCAGACCAATACCTTCCTATCCAATGTATGGAGGTTAGATCAAATGAAAACACTTCACATCATCGTCCAAATCAGGTGAAATGAACGGATCGGTATGGCCTTCGCACCATGTTTCGTTTTTGGTAATTTTGGATCCCTACTCAGGATGGAATACCGATCCAAGGGATCGGTATGATCGGATCCCTAAAAATGAACATATTCTTGATCCAACACAAATTTCATATCTGTGAGTTCATTCCTTGATCACCCATTTTTGGTGATCACTCCATGCAGATCACCTACTTTTGGCTTGGTCAAGTTTGTCTCGACTTGCCCGATCCTCGTGAGTAAATTTCATCTAAGGCCTCCGAATTTTCAGGTGCAAAAACAAGTGCTAATCACTACTTTTTGAGTGATTCGTCCATTCCAATCACCTATTTTTTAGGTAATAGGTTCTGCTTTGAGATTTTCCTAATCTTTTAGCCACTTGCTAGGTCATGATTTTCTGAGTGATTGGATCGACCCGATCGTTTGTTTTTGAGTGATTTTCCTTAGTATCTAAAGTGATCGGACAAAATCTTAGGAAATCCGATCATGAGTTTTGTAACGACCCGTATTTTGGCCATCAAATATTTAATTTAATTTATTATTTTAAATATTACATTTGGAGTATTTATGGATTTTTATATTTAATTCGTTATTTAGAACGAAGTTTTAACGTTAATTTTATTTATAATATAAAAACGAGCTCGAAATCGCGTAACAGTTCGTAATATGGAGTTTTGAACTTCAATTGAATGTATAGGATCCGTTATAAGTCGAATTTCTGTGAAACGAGAAACGTTGGAACCGTATTGATGGTAATTTTCATATGGAAGAGGAAAATCTAGATTTTGTTTTATAGTTTGTTAGTTATGGCCAAATCAAAATTTGAAATAGTCGCTATGGAAATCGTTATAAAAATATACGCGTTAAAATAGCCATTTTGCAAATGGACTCAGATTTCGATGAAATCAGTTTCATTGGGATCGTAACGTTAAATTATTATACGGTGTTGAGTTGCGTGGCAAACCGATATCGTATGTGACCATGGCAGCCACAAACGCCTGTTCAATTTCTATACGGCAAAATTAATTTAATAAAGGGTTATTTGGGTATAACTTGAGAAGACGATCAAATTAGGCTGCGAAACCAATTCCGTTGAGTTCGTCTCGTCAATTATAGTCAGGATAGGTATATAGTTTGTTATTTTTGGAAACCGTGTAATTTGGTGTCCAAAATTGCATCGCGATGCGCGTAAAAATAGCCTACCGGGAGAACAGTCTCAGAATGCGACGGAACTGGTGCCATTAGGTTCGTATTGAAGAATTATTATAGGATTTCAATGTTTTAAGTTGATTTGATTTATCTAGTGATCGTGGAGAAATTGAACACATGTTTATTTCTGGTTTTATAAAGGAAATTTTTTCATACGACCTCAGATTTCGACGAAACTTGTCCCGTTGGGTCTGGAATACCTTTTTATACCAAGATTGGCCTTTTTATCAGTAAACAGAAGTGCTTTGTAGTGGTTTCTGCGTGTTACTTCATTGCAAAGTTTCGGTTTAATATTAAATTATTTATAGTGTCCCTATAAAAACCAATACAACAGCGTAACCCTAGAAATGAAGTCAAATTGTTTTTCTATGGTCAACCCTTCTTAATTCCGCCTCCACCCTATTAAAAACCAACGAGCCCAGAACACCCGTCTTCTCCTACCTAAATCGCTTGATCCACGAAATAATCAACAAGGGTTTTAACGGAAATATTATAGAGGACCTCGAGAGCTACTCGACCAACGGTGGTGATGGGTTTTCGGGCACGAAGGTGGTCGGAACTGCTCCTGAAAGTTGGCGAAGTTCGAGCCAATTTGGGGGCGCAAGGGGATCTCGAGTGACCTAGAATTATGGCCGGTGGTTACTGATGTGAAGGTGACTGGAGCAGCAGCTCCTGATCGGTGGCTGGGTGATGGTCTGAGGAACGGTGGTCGAGGTTCGGTTTTGAAGACAAGGTCGAGAAATCCAATGACTGTGATCGAAGGAAAAGGAGTTGGTATAACGTGATTAAGGGGTTAAACCTTGTTTAATTTACTTAGTTAATTAAAGCTAAAAACTGGTAGACTAAAGTGAATTTTCTTGTAGGGGATTGGAACCAACGCAAGGATGAAAGCCAGGAGCAGTTACACGGGATGAACAAATTAAAAATGGATGGCCACAATTTATTTCAATAAAAATGTAATTAAGCCTCAAACAAAGTATAACTAGGAAACCGTTTATTTATGTAATTAGATTTTAAAAGTTTAATTGATTTAATTAATTAATTTGTTTATTAATTAAGTTCAACAAGGCTATTTTATTATAGTGTTAATGATTATTTAATTAAAGAAGATAATTAGTAATTAATTAAAGTTAGTTAAAAAGATTAGTTTAGACTTATTAAATATATGTTGATGGAAACTTATTTGGATATAAGCGGAAAAATTTGTTTAATATAATCAAAGATTAGAATTTAATTAATTAAGAAATTTGTAATTAATTAATCGTTTAGATTAAAGTGTTGATAACTTTTTACCTTGTCATCAGAAGTCAACAAACGAGATACCGATGGAGTCGTATTTTCAAGCTGAATATTTTGGAACCAGTCTGGACATGGTTGGAAGCAACAGAAACTTTCAGTAAAATTAAACGACAGTTTAATTTAACTGAAACCGTACCATTCGACGAAAACAGATCAAGGTGAGTTAAACTCACTCAGTTTTCCCCATTTATATTTTATAAGATTTGGGTTTTTATTTTGTTTGCTTTGTTAACTAATGATTGACTGTTTGCTAGTCGTATATTTATTTGTTGATTTAATTGATGAAATTAAATCGTTGGTTAGTTTCAGTAAAATACCAAATCGTTATTTTAACGATTGGTTCCAATAAAGGTAACTTACCTTATTGGTCACGTTTATCAATAAACGTGTTTAATGGTTTGGATTGTTTGATCTATTTTAATTGTTTGATCTGTTTGAATTGTTTGATCTGTTTGAGTCGTTTTAAACCGTATGGAGATAACCGTTTGTATAGAGGGAAGAACAGGTTGGAGGGATCCAACCGGATTCCTCAAATATATTATTTATTTTCATATTATCATATGAACTTTCATGTTTGGTGATTGATTTGAGTATTGATCATTGATTTGAAATTCAACCTGTGTTGGGTTTTTACCAATAGGCTATATTGTTTGAGTAATCGGCAGTAAATGGCCTAAAAGTAAATTATTTTGTTTATATTGATTTACTGTCAGGTGAATTGATAGAACTAAAGTTATAAATTTATTTTATAACTGGACATAGATTTTGAAATATTATTTGAATAAAACTTTTTAAAAAGGAAATAAGTATTTGTTTTATTTTATTAATTGAGTTAATAAAGTCAATTCTGATATTAATCAAAATAGGAAATTAAACTAACGGTTAAGGTGAATAATTATTTTGTTAAGAAATAATTAAATGGAATCATTTAAATTAATTATATTATTAATTAATTTAAAGTGAGAAATAATTGGAATCGGTTAATCGTGCCTTGAGTTGACTAAGTCAACCATTGTAACTGAAATTGATTATTAATTTTATTTTGTTTTGAGTTAATATAATAAAATAGTTAAATGAATATTATTTAATTTTAATAAGATTTTAAAAAGGGGTTTACTATTTAGTAAATAAAAAAATTAACTGCGGAAGTAGTTAATGATCGAAGTAAATTATTATTTTAATTGATAATAATTTAGAAAATTACCTTTTAATGGAAATTCATTTAAAAAAGTAATCGAAGGTGGAATGAAATCCAAATGAAATTGGTGAAAGAACTTATGAACAGGTTTTATTTTAAACCTGAGTTTTTAATGAAATGATAAAGAGAATTTTAAACGAATATGGCAGATTAAAATAAATATTACTTAATTATTTGCATTAAGTGAAAGGAAATTAAGGTAAAAAGGTTTTATTTTAAACCAGAGTTATATAAAAAGGTGTTTGAAGTGTTATATCGTTAATTCTAAATTAATGTTACCTAGAAATGGAATTAAGTACAATTGGGGATTTGAAATAAGAATTCCGAGCAGGAGATGATGGAATGGATTTGGAAAGGGATTGGTAAAAGTGAATATGGTAAAAGAAGTGGGTCGTAGGATTTGATAAACAAATCCGAATTATAAAAGGACTTGGTTTAAAGAGGCAGAGTTAAAGGGTGTTGTTTATAGGAAGTTACTTAATTATTGAATTAAGAAAGAACGGGCATATTCCAAGAGAGAGAAATTTCAAAGCGTAAGAAGGTTTTATGAAACCATATTTTGAATAAAATAGTGGAATGGAATTTGTATTGATATTGGAATGAAATATTGGTGGTTGAATTTCAACTCGTATATATCTTTAGATATAAACGTTGTTGATCAAGGTATGAGAGGTAATTAAAATACCCTAACTTGAACGACTTCGAGATTATCTGAGGATGATATTAATTGTAATGGTAAAAGAGGTTAGTAAAATTTATTATATCATTAGGGAAATAATAATGCAACATTTTGATGAAGATTTGGAATATATATATATTTATATATATATATAATGAGGATATAAAAGTAAAGGTGGAGTAAAAAGGGATTGTCGAAAATATAACGATATTTTCGGGTTAGAAAGGAAATGAAAAGTTGATTGTTATTTTATGGATTATGGTTTTTAAATAATAATAAAAGATATTTCATAACGTTGGTTTACAAGTAAAAAGTTGAAATGATTTCTCAATACTGGATAATAGTGTAATTAATGTTTTGAAAGTGAAAATAAATAAACTGAATATGATTTAATATCTTCCTAAGTATTAAAAGTGAATTTGTTTATAGAATAATCTTATGTATAATCAGAAAAGAAAACTATATTTAAAATATCGAAGTATTTAAGAGTTTTGAATATACATTTGTTTTTAAATAAAAAGGCCAAGTGAGACCGAATACTGAACCAGTGAACTCACTGGATTGTCATGATTGAAACACTGTTTATTTTGATAGTTAAATCACCGACTATCAAATGTGTACAATACGATTTTTTACGGAAAGACCGGGATCGAAGTTATATTCGAAAACCATTCCGACCAACAAATACGTGAAGAGATCAGAAGTGATCGAGATGGAGCATTGAAGACCGTAGTTTTTTATAAATGGAAGAACTGCTAATAATCTCGGGTCTACAGCCAGAGATGTACTGTGGTTCTGTCGTGGTTGGAATCTACGGGTTGCAAGGACTTCTCGCTACTGATCCATGGGATGATTCCTATATTGGATGCAGTAGGAGAGTACCTTCGGTTCATCCTATTCCTGGATGACTTGTATGGACGAATGTCTAACAGAATATTTCCTGAAACCACGTACGTTGATTTTTACAAATATACCGAGTGGTGGCAAAGAATGGCCGTTCTTTAAACCCAGAGTATATTTTTGGATGTCAATTAGTGACTTGACGGATCTGATGATGTGACATTCAAAGTGAATGATGACCATGTGTTCCCGAAGTTAATCTAAACCTCAAGCCCCATCAACCGGGAAATGACATAAATCAAGCAGGCAGGATGGCTATGTGGGTCGCTCCCATTAGGGTGTATAATCACCTATGTAGAGAAAATCTATTTGCTTCTTTAATCTATTTCGATGCAGTCCCTTTTCGGGAACGGTGGCTAGCTACCACCGTTGGTGATATACATTCGATACACTCAAGCGAAATGAGTGGTCGACCATGTGAGGGCCGGGTTACAAGACGTTCGTGTTAAACCCAGTGTATTCGCCACTAGATATACACTATCGGCAGGTGGTCTCATACCTTGTCATAGTCGGAATCCAATCTTCAATAAGCGCCCACGGTTTTGATTGTATACTATATATGTGGAGCGTGAGATGCAAGCGTTCCACTGGATTGATATTTACTTGTATTTAGACATTATTATAATGTCAGAAAAGATATTGGTTTCAAAAGTGTTTGGGTTATCGTAAGGTAAAAATCGTGCGTATTTATGTGTGGATTTGGTCTTACGATTATCCTTTTTTTCGAAAAGATTTCAACTTTGAAATCAGGTTGTGTGATACCCTTAGTACTGTGCGAGTTTTTCTCACTCTGGTTCACCAGACTGACTCGGTGTTTTGTAAATGCTCGGGTTAGCCCGGGGTATACAGGTTCAGGTTATCAGACGCTGCGAATTCCGGAGACAAGCTGGAGGTGTTTAGACGTATTGTATCTAGTATTTATTCCGTTGTGTGATTGTATATGAGGACAGATTATTATAACTCTGTGTTGTGTTGGTTCTTCTTCTTCTTCTATTCTAATATTTCTTTCTTTCTTACCTCATCCTCTAACTTCTTTCTTCTAGTAATCCATTTTCCGTGCACTTTGGGGTAGACTGGTATGGTTTGGTCAGCTCAAAAGGTACTGGAAATTTGGGCCGCTACATTTGGTATCAGAGCTATTGGTACAGTGATAACCTTGGCTCCGTGGCGTAACTCGATAGAGATGGGGTTAGTAATACCCTTGATTGAGTTTGATTATATATATGAGAGCACGTATTTGTAATTTGATATAAAATTATTTTTTCCTAATTTATTTTACAATAAAAGTAATGATTTTCTCAAATTATTATAATATGGGAAATCGATTGATTTGTTAATGTTGATTTGAATGATATGTTTGGATTGTGTTGTGGGTTGCTTGAATATAAATCTGAAAATGATAGACTTGGTTTAAAACCAATATGAAATAAATAAGTTGGATAAATCAATCCAGATTAATAAACCTGAATGGATAATTAAAGAAATAAATGAAGTGATTATAAATAATTATAATCTCATGTGGATTAGATTGTGTGTAGAACTGGTTCGATCGTATGATATGGATATTTGAAACTAATTGATGTTGTTTAGGGAACTAATGAAATTTATTTGAGTTGAGAACAGGTGCAGAAGTGCCAATTCATATTTAAAATCCATCCAAGAGAAAATTCTGGAGTTAATTGAATCCAGTTTGAATAGAGCTGCATAACAACTAAGCAAGCTCGAATATAAAATATTGCTTACCGCATAATAATGCTTGCAAATAGGTACGCATATGCAGAATATGAAATTTGGGTTTTTATTTGGATTTTGAGTTTTTTCGACCCTGTTGGTCGATGTATATATATTTCTTGAACCTGCGATATTGCAGATGTCCTCTGTATAGGGGAGAATCTGCCAAAAATTTTCCAAAATTTAAGGAGTTAGATTTTTTTTTAAAGATTTTTGGAAAATTCTTTTATTTGGAATAAATTGGTTTTAAAACCGATTAGATTGGTTTTGGAAATAAAAGTCGAGTTTTAAATTTATTATTTTTGTAAAGATAATGGGTTTGTAACGTTCTTTCCTACCTTAGCAATTTCGAGGACGAAATTATTTTAAGGGGGGAAGAATGTAACGACCCATATTTCGGCCGTCAAATATTTAATTTAATTTATTATTTTAAATATTATATTTGGAGTATTTATGGATTTTTATATTTAATTCATTATTTAGAACAAAGTTTTAACGTTAATTTTATTTATAATATAAAAACGAGCTCGAAATCGCGCGATAGTTCGTAATATGGAGTTTTGAACTTCAACTGAATGTACATGATCCGTTATAAGTCGGATTTCTGTGAAACGAGAAAGTAAGAACCGTATTAATGGTAATTTTCATATGGAAGAGAAAAATCCAGATTCCGTTTTATATTTTGTTAGCTATGGCCAAATCAAAATTTGAAATAGTCGCTATGGAAATCGTTATTAAAATATACGCGTTAAAATAGCCATTTTGCAAACGGACTCATGTTTCGACGAAATCAGTTTCATTGGAACTTTAACGTTAAATTATGGTACGGTGTTGAGTTGCGTGGCAAACCGATACAGTATGTGACCACGGCAGCCACAAATGCCCGTTCAATTTCTATAGCGCGTAATTAATTTAATAAAGGGTTTTTTGGGTATAACTTGAGCTGACGATCGAATTAGGCCCAAAACCAATTCCGTCGAGTTCGTCTCATCGATTATAGTCAGGATAGGTATACAGTTTATTATTTTTGGAAACCGTGTAATTTGGTTCCAAAATTGCATTGTGGTGCGCGTAAAAATAGCCTACCGGGAGAACAGTCTCAGAATGCGACGGAACTGGTGCCACTGGGTTCGTATTGAAGAATTATTATAGGATTTCAATGTTTCAAGTTGATTTGATTTATCTAGTGATCGTGGAAAAATTAAACGCGTGTTTATTTCTAGTTTATAAAGGAATTTTTTTCATACGACCTTGGATTTCGACGAAACTTGTCCCATTGGGTCTGGAATACCTTTTTATACCAAGATTAGCCTTTTTATCAGTAAACAGAAGTTGTTTATAGTGGTTTCTGCATGTTACTTCATCACGAAGTTTCAGTTTAATATTAAATTATTTATAGTGTCCCTATAAAAACCAATACAACAGTGTAACCCTAGAAATGAAGTCAAATTGTTTTTCTGTGGTCAACCCTTCTTAATTCCGCCTCCACCCTATTAAAAACCAACGAGCCCAGAACACCCGTCTTCTCCTACCTAAATCGCTTGATCCACGAAATAATCAACAAGGGTTTTAACGGAAATATTATAGAGGACCTCGAGAGCTACTCGACCAACGGTGGTGATGGGTTTTCGGGCACGAAGGTGGTCGGAACTGCTCCTGAAAGTTGGCGAAGTTCGAGCCAATTTGGGGGCGCAAGGGGATCTCGAGTGACCTAGAATTATGGCCGGTGGTTACTGATGTGAAGGCGACTGGAGCAGCAGCTCCTGATCGGTGGCTGGGTGATGGTCTGAGGAACGGTGGTCGAGGTTCGGTTTTGAAGACAAGGTCGAGAAATCCAATGACTGTGATCGAAGGAAAAGGGGTTGGTATAACGTGATTAAGGGGTGAAACCTAGTTTAATTTACTTAGTTAATTAAAACTAAAAACTGGTAGACTAAAGTGAATTTTCTTGTAGGGGGATTGGAACCAACGCAAGGTTGAAAGCCAGGAGCAGTTACATGGGACGAACTAATTAAAAATGGATAGCCACAATTTATTTCAATAAAAAAGTAATTATTCCTCAAACAAAGTATAACTTGGAAACCGTTTATTTATTTAATTAGATTTTAAAAGTTTAATTGATTTAGTTAATTAATTAGTTTATTAATTAAGTTCAACCAGGCTATTTTAGTTTAGTGTTAATGATTATTTAATTAAAGAAGTTAATTAGTAATTAATTAAAATTAGTGAAAAAGATTAGTTTAGACTTATTAAATATATGTTGATGGAAATTTATTTGGATATAAGCGGAAAAATTTGTTTAATATAATCAGAGATTAGAATTTAATTAATTAAGAAATTTGTAATTAATTAATCGTGTTGATAACTTTTTACCTTGTTATCAGAAGTCAACAAATGAGATACTGATGGAGTTGTATTTTCGAGCTGAATATTTTGGAACCAGTCTGGACAGGGTTGGATGTAGCAGAATCTTTCAGTAAAATTAAACGATAGTTTAATTTAACTGAAACCGTACCATTCGACGAAAACTGATCAAGGTGAGTTAAACTCACTCAGTTTTCCCCATTTATATTTTATATAAATTGAAATTTTATTTTGTGTGCTTTGTTTAATGATGGTTGACTATTTGCTAGTCATATATTTATTTGTTGATTTAACTGATGAAATTAAACCGTTGGTTAATTTCAATAAAATACCAAATCGTTATTTTAACGATTGGTTCCAATAAAGGTAATTTACCTTATTGGTCACGTTTATCAATAAACGTGTTTAATGGTTTGGATTGTTTGATCTGTTTGAATTATTTGATCTGTTTGAATCGTTTTAAACTGTGTGGAGATAACCGTTTGTATACAGGGAAGAACAGATTGGAGGGATCCAACCAGATTCCTCAAATATATTATTTATTTTCATATTATCATATGAACTGTCATGTTTGGTGATTGATTTGAGTATTGATCATTGATTTGAAATTCAACCTGTGTTTGGTTTTTACCAATGGGCTATATTGGTTGAGTAATCGGCAGTAAATTGCCTAAAAGTAAATTATTTTGTTTATATTGATTTACCGTTAGGTGAATTGATAGAACTAAAGTTATAAATTTATTTTATAACTGGACATAGATTTTGAAATATTATTTGAATAAAAGTTTTTAAAAAGGAAATAAGTATTTGTTTTATTTTATTAATTGAGTTAATAAAGTCAATTCTGATGTTAATCAGAATAGGAAATTAACCTAACGGTTAAAGTGAATAATTATTTTGTTATGAAATAATTAAATGGAATTATTTAAATTAATTATATTATTAATTAATTTAAAGTGAGAAATAATTGGAATCGGTTAATCGTGCCTTGAGTTGACTAAGTCAACCATTGTAACTGAAATTGATTATTAATTTAATTTTGTTTTGAGTTAATATAATAAAATAGTTAAATGAATATTATTTAATTTTAATAAGATTTTAAAAAGGGATTTACTACTTAGTAAATAAAGAAATTAATTGCGAAAGTAGTTAATGATCGAAGCAAATTATTATTTTAATTGATAATAATTTAGAAAATTACTTTTTAATGGAAATTCATTTAAAAAAAAAAGTAATCGAAGGTGGAATGAAATTGGTGAAAGAAGTTATGGACAGGTTTTATTTTAAACCTGAGTTTTTAATGAAATGATAAAGAGAATTTTAAACGAATATGGCAGATTAAAATAAATATTACTTAATTATTTGGATTAAGTGAAAGGAAATTAAGGTAAAAAGGTTTTATTTTAAACCAGAGTTATATAAAAAGGGGTTTGAAGTGTTATATCATTAATTCTAAATTAATGTTACCTAGAAATGGAATTAAGTGCAATTGGGGATTTGAAATAAGAATTCCAAGTAGGAGATGATGGAATGGATTTGGAAAGGGATTGGTAAAAGTGAATATGGTAAAAGAAGTGGGTCGTAGGATTTGATAAACAAATCCGAATTATCAAAGGACTTGGTTTAAAGAGGCAGAGTTAAAAGGGTGTGGTTTATAGGAAGTTACTTAATTATTGAATTAAGAAAGAACGGGCATATTCCAAGAGAGAGAAATTTCAAAGCGTAAGAAGGTTTTATGAAACCATATTTTGAATAAAATAGTGGAATGGAATTTGTATTGATATTGGAATGAAATATTGGTGGTTAAATTACAACTCGTATATATCTTTAGATATAAACGTTGTTGATCAAGGTCTGAGAGGTAATTAAAATACCTCAATTTGAACGACTTCGGGATTATCTGAGGATGATATTAGTTGTAATGGTAAAAGAGGTTAGAAAATTTATTATTTCATTAGGGAAATATTAATGCAACATTTTGATGAAGATTTGGAATTTTTATATAATGAGGATATTAAAGTAAAGGGGGAGTAAAAAGGGATTGTCGAAAATATAATGATATTTTCTGGTTAGAAAGGAAATGAAAAGTTGAGTGTTGTTCTATGGATTATGGTTTTTAAATAATAGTAAAAGATATTTCATAACGTTGGTTTACGAGTAATAAGTTGAAATGATTTCTCAATACTGGATAATAGTGTAACTAATGTTCTGAAAGTGAAAATAAATAAACTGAAAATGATATAAGATCTTCCTAAGTATTAAAAGTGAATTTGTTTATAGAATAATCTTATGTATAATCAGAAGAGAAAACTATATTTAAAATATCGAAGTATTTAAGAGTTTTGAATATACATTTGTTTTTAAATAAAAAGGCCAAGTGAAACCGAATACTGAACCAGTGAACTCACTGGATTTTCATGATTGAAACACTGTTTATTTTGATAGTTAAATCATCGACTATCAAATTTGTCCAATACGATTTTGTACGGAAAGACCGGGATCGAAGTTATATTCAAAAACCATTCCGACCATTAGATACGTGAAGAGATCCGAAGTGATCGAGATGGAGCATTGAAGACCGTAGATTTTTATAAATGGAAGAACTGCTAATAATCTCTAGTCTGCAGCCAGAGATGTACTGTGGTTCTGTCGTGGTTGGAATCTACGGGTTGCAAGGACTTCTAGCTACTGATCCATGGGGTGATTCCTATATTGGATGCAGTAGGAGAGTACCTTCGGTTCATCCTGTTCCTGGATGACTTGTATGGACGAATGTATGACAGAATATTTCCTGAAACCACGTACATTGATTTTTACAAATATATTGAGTGGTGGCAAAGAATGACCGTTTTTTAAACCCAGAGTATATTTGTGGGCGTCAATTAGTGACTTGACGGATCTGATGATGTGACATTCAAAGTGAATGATGACCATGTGTTCCAGAAGTTAATCTAAACCTCAAGCCTCATCAACCGGGAAATGACATAAATCGGGCAGGCAAGATGGCTATGTGGGTCGCTCCCATTATGGTGTATAATCACCTATCTAGAGAAAATCTATTTGCTTCTTTAATCTATTTCGATGCAGTCCCTTTTCGGGAACGGTGGCTAGCTACCACCGTTGGTGATATACATTCGATACACTCAAGCGAAATGAGTGGTCGGTCATGTGAGGGCCGGGTTACAAGACGTTCTTGTTGAACCCAGTGTATTCGCCTCTAGAGATACACTGTCGACAGGTGGTCCCATACCATGTCATAGTCAGAATCCAATCTTCAACAAGCGCCTGCAGTTTTGATTGTATACTATATATGTGGAGCTTTAGATGCAAGCGTTCCACTAGATTGATATTTACTTGTATTTAGAAATTATTATAATATCAGAAAAGATATTGGTTTCAAAAGTGTTTGAGTTATCGTAAGGTAAAAACCTTTTGTATTTATGTGTGGATTTGGTCTTATGATTATCCTTTTCTTTTGAAAAGATTTTAACTTTAAAATCAGGTTGTGTGATACCCTTAATAATGTGCGAGTTTTTCTCACTCTGGTTCACTTGGCTGACCCGGTGTTTTGTAAATGCTCGGGTTAGCCCGGGGTGTACAGATTTAGGTTATCAGACGCTGTGAATTCCAGAGACAAGCTGGAGGTGTTCAAACGTATTGTATCTAGTATTTATTCCGTTGTGTGATTGTATATGAGGACAGATTATTATAACTGTCCAAATGTGTTAATGTACATGGATATTGTAAGTATTTCCAAAAGCTCTCAATAAAGATTTGTTTATGTATTATATTTTGTTCCGCTGCGATGTGAGAATCTGTGTTGTGTTGGTTCTTCTTCTTCTTCTATTCTAATATTTCTTTCTTTCTTACCTCATCTTCTAACTTCTTTCTTCTAGTAATCCATTTTCTGTGCACTTTGGGGTAGACTGGTATGGTTTGGTCAGCTCAAAAGGTACTGGAAATTTGGGTCGCTACATTTGGGTATCAGAGCTATTGGTATAGTGATAACCTTGGCTCTGTGGCGTAACTCGATAGAGATGGGGTTAGTAATACCCTAGATTGAGTTTGATTATATATATATATATATATATATATATATATATATATATGAGAGCACGTATTTGTAATTTGATATAAAATTATTTTTAAAATTATTTTTGCCCAATTTATTTTACAATAAAAGTAATGATTTTCTCAAATTATTATAATATGGGAAATCGATTGATTTGTTAATGTTGATTTGAATGATATGTTTGGATTGTGTTGTGGGTTGCTTGAATATAAATCTGTAAATGATAGACTTGGTTTAAAACCAATATGAAATAAATAAGTTGGATAAATCAATCCAGATTAATAAACCTGAATGGATAATTAAAGAAATAAATGAAGTGATTATAATTAATTATAATCTCATGTGGATTAGATTGTGTGTAGAACTGGTTGGATCGTATGATATGGATATTTGAAACTGATTGATGTTGTTTTGGGGACTAATGAAATTTATTTGAGTTGAGAACAGGTGCAGAAGTGCCAATTCAGATTTAAAATCCATCCAACAGAAAATTCTGGAGTTAATTGAATCCAGTTTGAATAAAGCTGCATAACAACTAAGCAAGCTCGAATATAAAATATTGCTTACCGCATAATAACGCTTGCAAAAAGGTACGCCTATGCAGAATATGAAATTTTGGTTTTTATTTGGATTTTGAGTTTGGTTTTTGAATTTTTCTGACCCTGTTGGTCGATGTATATATATTTCTTGAACCTGCGATATTGCAGATGTCCTCCGTACAGGGGAGACTCTACCAGAAAATTTCCAAAATTTAAGGTGTTAGAATTTTTTTAAAGATTTTAGGAAAATTCTTTTATTTGGAATAAATTGGTTTTAAAACCGATTAGATTTTTTTTGGAAATAAAAGTAGAGTTTTAAATTTATTATTTTTGTAAAGATAATGGGTTTGTAACGTTCTTTCCTACCTTTGCAATTTCGAGGACGAAATTATTTTAAGGGGGGAAGAATTTAACGACCCGTATTTTGGCCGTCAAATATTTAATTTAATTTATTATTTTGAATATTATATTTGGAGTATTTATGGATTTTTATATTTAATTCGTTATTTAGAACAAATTTTTAATGTTAATTTTATTTATAAAATAGAAACGAGCTCGAAATCGTGCGACAGTTCGTAATATGGAGTTTTGAACTTCAATTGAATGTACAGGATCCGTTATAAGTCGGATTTCTGTGAAACGAGAAACGTTAGAACCATATTGATGGTAATTTTCATATGGAAGAGAAAAATCCAGATTTTGTTTTATAGTTTGTCAGTTATGGCCAAATCAAAATTTGAAATAGTCGCTATGGAAATCGTTATTAAAATATACGCGTTAAAATAGCCATTTTGCAAACGGACTCAGATTTGGACGAAATCAGTTTCATTGGAACCTTAACGTTAAATTATGGTACGGTGTTGAGTTGCGTGGCAAACCGATACCGTATGTGACCACAGCAGCCACAAATGTCCGTTCAATTTCTATAACGCGTAATTAATTTAATAAAGGGTTATTTGGGTATAACTTGAGCAGACGATCGAATTAGGCCCAAAACCAATTCCTTTGAGTTCGTCTCATCGATTATAGTCAAGATAGGTATACAGTTTATTATTTTTGGAAACCCTGTAATTTGGTGTCCAAAATTGCATTGCGGTGCGCGTAAAAATAGCCTACCGGGAAAACAGTCTCAGAATGCGACAGAACTGGTGCCGTTGGGTTCGTATTGAAGAAATATTATAGGATTTCAATGTTTCAAGTTGATTAGATTTACCTAGTGATCGTGGAAAAATTAAACGCGTGTTTATTTCTAGTTTTATAAATGAAATTTTTTCATACGACATCGGATTTCGACGAAACTTGTCCCATTGGGTCTGGAATACCTTTTTATACCAAGATTATCCTTTTTATCAGTAAACAGAAGTTGTTTGTTGTGGTTTCTGTGTGTTACTTCATCGCGAAGTTTCAGTTTAATATTAAATTATCTATAGTGTCCCTATAAAAACCAATATAACGGCATAACTTTAGAAATGAAGTCAAATTGTTTTTCTGTGGTCAACCCTTCTTAATTCCGCCCCCACCCTATTAAAAACCAACAAGCCTAGAACACCCGTCTTCTCCTACCTAAATCGCTTGATCTGTAATGACCGGGAATTTCGCTCGATCTGAATCAGTCGCTAAACCGATCAAGACCGTTCGAAACACCTGATTGTTTTGAGAACATGACAAAATAGAACGTAGACGAAAGAACATTTCATTGTTAATTACAACAATTCCATCAGAATACAAGAATATAGCGTATAAATGAATATTATACATTACAAAATATCAGAGATTACAATAAATTACATAGCAGCGGAAAATAATACAATACACAACTAGAAGTAATACGCGGATACAAAGCTTTACGGGTATCGTTCCAGCTATAAATCAGGATCCTGTGAATATAAATATGCAAAATCAAAACTACTAGCTGCCTGTGTCAAAATAAGGGCACCCAGATTTTAGGTTAAAACAATAAACTCCAGGTCAGTCATGGGACTGGTGTGAGAACTAAAACAGTTATTAATCTTTATTTTAAAGTTCGGTAAATCAAGGGACCACGCCGGTAACGCGGAACGGGTTTCCTCCCAAGAATACCAGTGCATAAAACAAACAGCGCAATGCTAAATAAAGAAAATGAAGCTAGTATAAGACCCAGGTCCTATCACACAATGCAACGCAAGCTGGGGGATAGGGTTTTCCCTTATAATAGCCAAACATGCTTAGTACGTTTAAAACAAGACATTTGATACTACTATAAGTGCATAGTGTATAAAACAACTTCAAATCATAAATATCAATCATAGACGACATGAGTACCATATATCATGTCGCCATACTAGGCTCTACAATCAAAACCGCAAATGTCACGTATTTGGAAATTGGATTTCCGTTTGTGAACCGAGGCAAAAGATAGTCCTCTACCGATTCGAGACTGTCTAGCCCGAGCCTCAGGATCAGAACGCATCAACCCTTTGGATCGTCAGGGCCGGTCCACCGATGTGGATTATTATGCCTGAACACTACGTTTCCCCGCCCTTTGGGGCGTAAATGAGCCAACAAATGACTCCATCGGTCACGGATCGACCGATATATCCGAGGCGCCTCGTAACAACAACAACCACATAAGTCAAACTCGCCAGGGCGTGTAAAACCACTGACGTCACTTCTAGCTAGAAAGAAATGCATGCCCTCCTTGAGGTCCTCTCCCGTTTTTGGTTCACACCGGGGTGTGAGGCTCGCGAATTCACGTTACACAAAGCTGTGCCACACAGGCTGTGCTTTGATCATCACCCACAAGACTCTGCTTTTCAACAGAAGCCTTGATCAATTGCCACTTAGGCATGCCACATAGGCAATTCACTCCATGCGTTTGATATCCATCAGTATATAACCTCTGAGCTCGTACGTCTCAGAGAAGGGCGTTAAGAAAGAGAATAAATTCTCCGCCGCCAAACAGATATATATTGAATGGAAATCAACCACACAGACTAAAATCCAATGTCAGACACACAGTCCATTTACAAGTTCGTTCTGGGTCTGAACGAAACCGGAGGCACCTAGTACCCCGCATATACATCGATCTCCAAGTACGTCTGGACGATCACTAACTGTTTCCATCTTCTTGGGTGTACAGCCCAATCAAGATCATCAGTAACCACCCAAACGACATGAAGACCTCCGGTCTTCGACCACCGTCTTCATCTTCGACTTATTGTCGTATCAGTTATTCAGAATGGGATAAACCCGGTCTTTCCAAATAACTCGCGTATATAATAAACAAGTGTTACACAAACACTACATACGCCTCATTCCAATTCATCATTCACTAACCATAAATTAATCAAGAGAATAATTCCCCTAATATTAACCCCGAAGGCCGAAACCAACATCAGATCAATATCCAGAAAACCGTTCTGCTTAGCTAACCGACAGTTAGTTTCTAAATTTCACATTCTTAGGGAAAGGTTCCCATTAATTTTATCAAAGATAAATTCTTTAAATTTATTCTTTAATCTTCCTTTGAATATCGATTCAACTAGTCAGGATTAGTGAACCACACCGAAGTAATCATTTATTTTATTTCTCAATCCCAACCTATTCATCCCATGAAGTAAAACTGGTAATACTTCATATCTAACACCACGGTGTTATCGGTAAATTCAATTACCATTTCACGTTCAAATCTAATTAAAGATTTAACTATCGCTTGGAGCAAAACTTGTGATACTCCATTCTCGATCTTTTCAATCTAATTAAAGGTTCATTAAAACTCCACTTAGTTTTAATCTTTAACTGGGTTAAAGAATCAGTGTCATTTAAAACACGGTTCACGATAAACCCCAAAATCACATCACATTTCAATCAGTCCCTAACCGTAAATTAGTAAGAGAACGATTCCCTAAGTATTAACCCCGAAGGCCGAAACCAACATCAGATCAACACCCTAGAAACCATTCAACTTAACTAACCTCCAGTTAGTTTCTGATTTTCTTAACTTCTTTTTGGGTCTAAGAACAGTATTATTGAAGATACCGTTCACGACAACCCAAAATCACATTTCATTAATTATCGGGTTAAAGAACAAGTGTTATTTAAAACACTGTTCACGATAAACCCAAAAATCAACACCAATTCAATTCCAATTAAATATTATTTAATTGGCACACTTCATTAAATCTAAATAAAAAGATTTAATCTTTTTCTCAACTGGGTTTAAGAACAGTGTTAATGAAGACACCATTCACGACAAACCCGCATCACATTTGATATTAAATACAAGGCTCTGAATAGAAAATATACCGGCTTATATTCAATATCAAATTCTACGACCAACAAATATCGTATTGGAAATAACGATATATATATATATATATATATATATGTCTTTCAAATTTCCATAACCATATCTGTATAATCACAAAATCCAACATCCAAATATTCCGAAGACAATTTCGATTCAAACCCATTCCAATTCAATTATTGGAAATTCTGGTTATTTTCAAAACCATTTCAGATCTAATTTATTTATTTTAAAAATAAATAAATTATTATTCTAGTTCAAAACTAGTTCATTTCGATAAAAATCTATTTTCATCTTTTCAAATATGGAGTTTTTCATCCCAATTCTTCACAAATCATTTCTTATGATTTTACACAAATTATTGATATTTTTAATAATTTAATCAAGGCACGTACAGTCGATTTCCATCAACGGCCATCGAACTGCACTTACAGCGACCTTTTCCAAATTTGATTTGGACATAATTCCAAATCCAACCGTTAGATTTCTAATTTCTCACATTCGTTAGAAAGCTCTTTTCGATACGAACCCAACGGTTCCGGTTTCAGGAGAATCCGACGGTCAGATCTCCCGCAATATCCATTCGAAGTCAATGGTCGAAATTCAAGAACGGCCGCGACGCGGCGCGTTCTATTCAGGCCATTCTATATATATAATATATATATTATATATTTTGTCGATTTCCTTTCAAAACGTATTTTATAAATCGTTTTAAATTCGTTTTCGAAACGATTTCCACTTCATTTCAAATTCAAATCAAAATTGAATTTTTCCTTATAAATTCATTTTAAATTCATTTCAAATTGGTTTCGATTCAAATCGATTTTCAGTTCAATTTCAATACGTTTTAAATTCAATTCAAAACGATTTCAATTCTATTTCAGTCTAATTCGAATTTCAATTCTTCTCAATTTAATTCGAATTTCAATTCAATTCAGTTTAATTCGAATTTCAATTCTTTTCAGTTTAATTCGAATTCCAATTCAATTCAGTTTAATTCGAATTTCAATTAAATTCAATTTAATTCGAATTTCAATTCTTTTCAAAATATCAGATTTTGAAATCACTTTCGATATTCATTATAAAATGAATAAAATCGATATAAGTATCGTTCTCGTCAAAATGACGTAAATCTAATCAACACGGCTTCATATATTTCTATTTTCAAATATTCTATTTCAAATATTTCTTTTTCAAATCTTTCTATTTCAAATATTCTATTTCAAAACTGGAATGAGGCCCAATCAATTACCATATAATGTTAATTATACGGATTTTCTACAACACATGTATATATCAACCATGAAAAATAATCAACCATCATCCAAAGTGCATTCTACACTGTATAAGCATCAAATATAAATACTTAACGCTTATAACAGTCTGTCAATCAATCGATCGACATACAACTAATTATTGGGATTAGTGTATGTCATATATCATCCCAATACCCGTGTGGGGTTTCAAACAATCAAACACAGATTTTATTTGTGTAGTTGGGCGATGTGTAAAATTTATCGTCCCAATCGATATCAGTCAAATGTGTGTATATAAACAAATCGTTCGATTTGTTTATATTAATTTATTTCATTTTAAATACACATTAAAAATTCTATTTTTAACTATAAAATATTTTTAACTATATAAATATTTTATTTCATTTCACATCACATCACATAATCAACTACACATCAAAATCAAACAAACAAGCATACAAGCCGTCCATGGTCTGTGGACGACGGGTGTCGGGTGCTACTAAACACCGTCTCCATCCTAGTATATATCATTAACTAGAAAACAAAATTAAAAGGTGAGAAGTTCTCACCGATTCGCTAATCCAAACACCACGACTCTTCAGATGTAGGAGATCTTCGCTGTTTCTTCTTTCGTTACTTTCGTCATCCGTATTCACTACATATATAAAAATTGAATTTTTACTCTGCTATTCAATATATAAAAATTGAATTTTTACTTTGCTATTCAATATATAAAAATCGAATTTTTACTTTGCTATTTCATATATAAAAATTGAATTTTTACTTTGCTATTTCATATATAAAAATCGAATTTTTAGTTTGCTATTTCATATTTAAAAATCGAATTTTCCTTTCGTCATTCTCTATATAAAGATTATATTTTTAACTTCTCTGTTATATAAAAATTATATTTTTAACCTTCCTATATTATAAAAATCGAATCTTTCTTGAAAACAAAAATCGAGCCTTTCTTAATCTAAAAAATCTCAACTTTGTCTAAATAAAACCCTCACCTTTTTTTTCATATTAATTATCGTATTTTTACCTTATCAAAAATCCGATCTTTAACCTTTTTAAAATTCGATCTTTCCCCTTATAACATAAAAGAGAATAAATAAATAAATAAAATAAAGATGCTCACTATCGATGGAGGCTCGAGGAGTTCAGCGGCTTCTGGTGGCGCTGGGGCTCGCGACAGGTGGAGGTGGTGTGCTTTAACCGACTGGAGGTGACGGGTTTTTGTGGTTTGAGGGTTTGGGAACGACGCTGGAAGGGGAGGAGGAAGCGGGGTGGCCGGAGGGTGGAAGCTCAACGTCAGGGGGGGATGCGGTGGGATGGTGGCCAATTGGCCTAGGGTTTCGCGGTTCATCGCTACAGTGAGAGAGAAAAAGGGGGGAAAGGGAGAATGGTCGGAGGTGGGAGATTGGAGGAGGGGCCGATGGCGGCGCGGTCATGGGGGAGGGGAGGAACTCAGGCGACGTCGAACGCTAGGGAGGGCGCAGCGGTTTTCCCTTCATCGCTATTTTTTTTTCAATTTCGATTTGAACGATAGTCAACGAGATGGAGGGTATAAGGGCTTGGGCCCAATTATAATAATATTATTTAATTTAATTTCTGTTTAATCCACAAAAGGTTGACTTTTCATTTGAGCCCCAAACGAGGCCCAATGACTGTCGTCCTTAGCTAATTACCCCATTCCGAACACAACGGGATATGTATCGCGGGCTGATTCGATCGTTTCGGTCAGTTTTCGTCAAAATCAACATATAACTCTATATATTGGATTTGAACGCGCATTTCAATTTACCGGGGTCACATACTAACTCGAAAAATTCCCGAAAATATTTTCTAGCTTCGTATTGACGATACGGTCCTAACAAAACTAGTTTCGTCGAATTCTGAGACCGTCTGAAAAATGGCCATTTTCCAGTCGATTAAAATCAACTGAAACTAGTCAAACGCGTTTTCCTTTGTCACACTCACATATTGATTCGAAAAATTATGAAAATTGGAATCTAGAAATAACTTGACATCACAGACCCAGCAAAAGTGGTTTCGTCGAAATCCGAGGTCGTTTGCAAAATTTCCATTTTTAAGGGCCAGAATTCCATAGCGACTATTCTGAAAATTCATTTGACCATTGATTTTTCGGATTCGTTGGAAAGATATTCTCAAATAGATTCTAATATTTTTGGTTTTGCCAAAATCCGGTTTATTTTGCACCCTGTACATTCATTTGAAGTTTGAAATCGAATTATCGAACTACCGCGCCATTTTCAATTCCTTTTATAATTTAAAATAAATATTTATATTCTAACGATGATCTATATAAATATAAACATTTGAATTCTATAGAAAATAAATTTTTCGTCGATATTATTTAAAATAATTCATTTTAAATATTCAAAATTCGCTAAAATTGCCAAAATAAAAATTTTAAATTGGCTTAGATTTCCGGATTATTACATGATCTACGAAATAATCAACAAGGGTTTTAACGGCAATATGATAGAGGACCTCGAGAGCTACTCGACCAACGGTGGTGATGGGTTTTCGGGCATGGAGGTGGTCGGAATTGCTCCTGAAAGTTAGCGAAGTTCGAGCCAATTTGGGGGCGTAAGGGGATCTCGAGTGACCCAAAATTATGGCCAGTGGTTACTGATGTGAAGGCGATTGGAGCAGCAGCTCTTGATCGGTGGCTGGGTGATGGTCTGAGGAACGGTGGTCGAGGTTCGGTTTTGAAGACAAGGTCGAGAAATCCTATGACTTTGATCGAAGGAAAAGGGGTTGGTATAACATGATTAAGTGGTTAAACCTAGTTTAATTAACTTAGTTAATTAAAACTAAAAACTGGTAGACTAAAGTGAATTTTCTTGTAGGGGTATTGGAAGCAACGCAAGGATGAAAGCCAGGAGCAGTTACCTAGGACGAACTAATTAAAAATGGATGGCCACAATTTATTTCAATAAGAAAGTAATTAAGCCTCAAACAAAGTATAACTAGGAAACCGTTTATTTATGTAATTAGATTTTAAAAGTTTAATTGATTTAGTTAATTAATTAGTTTATTAATTAGGTTCAACTAGGCTATTTTAGTTTGTGTTAATGATTATTTAATTAAAGAAGTTAATTAGTAATTAATTAAAGTTAGTTAAAAAGATTAGTTTAGACTTATTAAATATATGTTGATGGAAACTTATTTAGATATAAGCGGAAAAATTTGTTTAATATAATCAGAGATTAGAATTTAATTAATTAAGAAAATTGTAATTAATTAATCGTTTAGATTAAAGTGTTGATAACTTTTTACCTTGTTATCAGAAGTCAACAAACGAGATACCGATGGAGTCGTATTTTCAAGCTGAATATTTTGGAACCAGTCTGGACAGGATTGGAAGCAGCAGAATCTTTCAGTAAAATTAAACGACAGTTTAATTTAACTGAAACCGTACCATTTGACGAAAAAAGATCAAGGTGAGTTAAACTCACTCAGTTTTCCCCATTTATATTTTATATAAATTGGGTTTTTATTTTGTGTGCTTTGTTTATTGATGATTGACTGTTTGCAAGTCATATACTTATTTGTTGATTTAACTGATGAAATTAAACCGTTGGTTAATTTCAGTAAAATACCAAATTGTTATTTTAACGATTGGTTCCAATAAAGGTAACTTACCTTATTGGTCACGTTTATCAATAAATGTGTTTAATGGTTTGGATTGTTTGATCTGTTTGAATTGTTTGATCTGTTTGAATTGTTTGATCTGTTTGTATCGTTTTAAACTGTGTGGAGATAACCGTTTGTATACAGGGAAGAACAGGTTGGAGGGATCCAACCGGATTCCTCAAATATATTATTTATTTTCATATTATCATATGAACTTTTATGTTTGGTGATTGATTTGAGTATTGATCATTGATTTGAAATTCAACCTATGTTTGGTTTTTACCAATGGACTATATTGGTTGAGTAATCGGCAGTAAATGGCCTAAAAGTAAATTATTTTGTTTATATTGATTTACCGTCAGGTGAATTAATAGAACTGAAGTTATAAATTTATTTTATAACTGGACATAGATTTTGAAATATTATTTGAATAAACGTTTTTAAAAAGGAAATAAGTATTTGTTTTATTTTATTAATTGAGTTAATAAAGTCAATTCTCATGTTAATCAGAATAGGAAATTAACCTAACGGTTAAAGTGAATAATTATTTTTTAAGAAATAATTAAATGGAATTATTCAAATTAATTATATTATTAATTAATTTGAAGTGAGAAATAATTGGAATCGGTTAATCGTGCCTTGAGTTGACTAAGTCAACCATTGTAACTGAAATTGATTATTAATTTAATTTTGTTTTGTATTAATATAATAAAATAGTTAAATGAATATTATTTAATTTTAATAAAATTTTAAAAAGGGATTTACTATTTAGTAAATAAAGAAATTAACTGCGGAAGTAGTTAATGATCGAAGTAAATTATTATTTTAATTGATAATAATTTAGAAAATTACCTTTTTAATGGAAATTCATTTAAAAAAAGTAATCGAAGGTGGAATGAAATCCAAATGTAATTGGTGAAAGAAGTTATGAACAGGTTTAATTTTAAACCTGAGTTTTTAACGAAATGATAAAGAGAATTTTAAACGAATATGGCAGATTAAAATAAATATTACTTAATTATTTGGATTAAGTGAAAGGAAATTAAGGTAAAAAGGTTTAATTTTAAACCAGATTTATATAAAAAGGGGTTTGAAGTGCTATATCGTTAATTCTAAATTAATGTTACCTAGAAATGGAATTAAGTACAATTGGGGATTTGAAATAAGAATTCCAAGCAGGAGATGATGGAATGGATTTGGAAAGGGATTGGTAAAAGTGAATATGGTAAAATAAGTGGCTCGTAGGATTTGATAAACAAATCCGAATTATAAAAGGACTTGGTTTAAAGAGGTAGAGTTAAAGGGTGTTGTTTATAGGAAGTTACTTAATTATTGAATTAAGAAATAACGGGCATATTCCAAGAGAGAGAAATTTCAAAGCGTAAGAAGGTTTTATGAAACCATATTTTGAATAAAATAGTGGAATGGAATTTGTATTGATATTGGAATGAAATATTGGTGGTTGAATTACAACTCGTATATATCTTTAGATATAAACGTTGTTGATCAAGGTCTGAGAGGTAATTAAAATATCCCAACTTGAACGACTTCTGGATTATCTGAGGATGACATTAGTTGTAATGGTAAAAAAAGGTTATTAAAATTTGTTATTTCATTAGGGAAATAATAATGCAACATTTTGATGAAGATTTGGAATTTATATATATATATATATATATATATATATATATATATAATGAGGATATAAAAGTAAAGGGGGAGTAAAAAGCGATTGTCGAAAATATAACGATATTTTCGGGTTAGAAAGGAAATGAAAAGTTGAGTGTTATTTTGTGGATTATGGTTTTTAAGTAATAATAAAAGATATTTCGTAATGTTGGTTTACGAGTAATAAGTTGAAATGATTTCCCAATAATGGATAACAGTGTAACTAATGTTTTGAAAGTGGAAATAAATAAACTGAATATGATATAAGATCTTCCTAAGTATTAAAAGTGAATTTTTTTATAGAATAATCTTATGTATAATTAGAAGAGAAAACTATACTTAAAATATCGAAGTATTTAAGAGTTTTGAATATACATTCGTTTTTAAATTAAAAGGCCAACTGAGACCGAATACTGAACCAGTGAACTCACTGGATTGTCATGATTGAAACATTGTTTATTTTGATAGTTAAATCACCGACTTTCAAAACTGTCCAATACGATTGTTGTTACGGAAAGACTGGGATCGAAGTTATATTCGAAAACCATTCCGACCAACAAATACGTGAAGAGATCAGAAGTGATCGAGATGGAGCATTGAAGACCGTAGATTTTTATAAACGGAAGAATTGCTAATAATCTCTAGTCTGCAGCGAGAGATGTACTGTGGTTCTGTCGTGGCTGGAATCTACAGGTTGCAAGGACTTCTCGCTACTGATCCATGGGGTGATTCCTATATTGGATGCTGTAGGAGAGTACCTTCGGTTCATCCTGTTCCTGGATGACTTGTATGGACGAATGTCTGACAGAATATTTCCTGAAACCACGTACATTGATTTTTACAAATATACTGGGTGGTGGCAAAGAATGGCCTTTCTTTTAAAACCAAAGTATATTTGTGGACGTCAATTAGTGACTTGATGGATCTGATGATGTGACATTCAAAGTGAATGATGACCATGTGTTCCAGAAGTTAATCTAAACCTCAAGCCTCATCAACTGGGAAATGACAGAAATCAGGCAGGCAGCATGGCTATGTGGGTCACTCCCATTAGGGTGTACAATCACCTATCTAGAGAAAATCTATTTGCTTCTTTAATCTATTTCGATGCTGTCCCGTTTCGGGAACGGTGGCTAGCTACCACCGTTGGTGATATACATTCGATACACTCAAGCGAAATGAGTGGTCGGTCATGTGAGGGTCTGATTACAAGACGTTCTTGTTGAACCCAGTGTATTCGCCTCTAGAGATACACTATCGGCAGGTGGTCCCATACGTTGTCATAGTCGGAATCCAATCTCCAATAAGCGCACGCGGTTTTGATTGTATACTATATATGTGGAGCGTGAAATGCAAGCATTCCACTAGATTGATATTTACTTGTATTTAGACATTATTATAATATCAGAAAAGATATTGGTTTCAAAAGTGTTTGGGTTATCGTAAGGTAAAAACCGTATGTATTTATGTGTGGATTTGGTCTTATGATTATCCTTTTCTTTCGAAAAGATTTTAACTTTAAAATCAGGTTGTGTGATACCCTTAATACTGTGCGAGTTTTTCTCACTCTGGTTCACCAGACTGACCCAGTGTTTTGTAAATGCTCGGGTTAGCCCAGGGTGTACAGGTTCAGGTTATCAGACGCTGTGAATTCCAGAGACAAGCTGTAGGTTTTCAGACGTATTGTATCTAGTATGTATTCTGCTGTGTGATTGTATATGAGGACAGATTATTATAACTGTCCAAATATGTTAATGTACTTTGATATTGTAAGTATTTCCAAAAGCTCTTATAAAGATTTATTTATGTATTGTATTTTGTTCCGCTGCGATGTGAGACTCTGTGTTGTGTTGGTTCTTCTTCTTCTTCTATTCTAATATTTCTTTCTTTCTTACCTCATCCTCTAACTTCTTTCTTCTAGTAATCCATTTTCCATGCACTTTGCGGTAGAATGATATGGTTTGGTCAGCTCAAAAGGTACCGGAAATTTTGGTCGCTACAAGTTTTTGGGTGATCGTGCCACGACAATCACTTGCTTTTAGGTGATTGGAGCATGCCGATTACACTTTTCTAGGACGACCGATACGATTCATCGCGTGATCGATCAATGATTTGATGATTCCCTAAGGCGATCGATCTGAGTCGTTTTCTGATTTTCAAGCGAATGTCAATTCTGATGCTTAGGACCAGTCTGTTTGAGTCTAGCCTCGAGTCATGAGTGATCCACACGTCCAAGTCTAAAGAGTAACGTCCTTATCAAAAGGATGATTAGTACTTGTCCCCCCCAAGCATGTCTTTCTTTGGAAGACGTATTTTTGACTAGTTTAGTTTTCCGCATTCTCTCTGGATTGATGTTGAAAGTTCGTGGCGATTCTATGTCAACCATAATCCATACTTGGCTATTTCAGTCAGTCCTTGCTAACTATGATCCACAATTAACGTCTTATGCCTCTCTGGGTTGCTGTTAAGCATAATACACACTTAGTGTTTCGGTTCAGGTTAATCTCCACTACGCATAATTCATACTTAGCAGTTAATGATTTAGTTTGGTTGGACTACCAATCATAATAAATACTTAAAAGCCCATTTCTCGAGTTTACGTCAAGCATAATCCATACATAACGTCCCATTGATTTTCGTTCTACGAAGCATAATCCATACATGATATTCTATAGCCAAGCATTATTCATGCCAGACGCGTCCCTGGCCTCTTCGGGCTCTTGCCATACATAACCAATGCATGACGTCGTAAGGTTAAGTCAAGCGTTATTCACGCCATACACGTCCCTAGCCGCTCCGAGATATTGCCATGCATAATCAATGCCTGACACCATAGTTATAAGAGTATAATTCTTGATGAGAATAATCCATACTCATCAAGTGTAACGACCCAGAGTTTTGGTCGATTTATTTTGAATATTTAATATTTATTTTAAATGTTTAGTGGATAATATGAATGAATTTTTATATTTAGTTATCGATTTTGATTTAATATCGAATATATTAAATTATCATAATACGAGAAATAATTCAATTCAAAGTTAAAACTGGATCGAAAAGATTTAAGTGATCAATATAAATTCTATTTGAATTTATAAACGATAATAATATTTATTTATTATCGAGGAAATTAATTGTGTTAAAATTAATTTATATTGATTTAAATTAATATCTCCTTCAAATGATAAAATTAGACTTCGTAGCCTGTCCCGGTGTGTTCAGAATATAGGGATAACCCTAAGACTGTCAGTTGTGGGGTTCAGAAAGGAGTTCAAGATCACGGAGTATTGTGAATTTGATGATATCGGTTAAATCAAAATATATGTATCTAAATGTGTATATATATATTTATATAAATAACCTAAATGAAAGGACAAGAGAACACCACGTCTTCCCTTTCTCACCACTAAATAAAATCAGCGTGTTCCCTTTCTCCTCCACAAAGGAAAACAACACCGTGCCTCCCTTTATTTCCACAAACCAAAAATCTGAAACCACAAATAAAATGGCCGTTCTTTATTTTAGTTTCAATCCGAAAACAAGCCTCAGTTCAACAATAAAAATGGTCGCTCATCATCCTTAAAAAAATCCAACACCACTGTTAAAAAAGTGGAAAACCGATACATTCAACAATTCGATCAAGGAAAGGTGGATCGATTTGAATAAAAGTTGAATAATCGGTTCAAGTTTGAAGGATGTTCTGACGCTTGATTTCAGATTAAGGGATTTAGGGATTCGAGCACTGTGAAGGTGCGGTCGATATAGGAGGGGCGAACTGGAAATCGCGATGCAGTTAACAGTAGCGTCGGGGTATGATGAAGGGTGCGAAGTCTAGATGGTGGTAGTGTTGAATTGTGAATCGCGATAAAAAGAAGAATTGGAATTGGGAATCGCGATGGAAACTAGAGGTCGACTTCACGTCGGAGATGCCTGCGTCGTAGAAAGGAGGACGATGGTCAGATGCTTCGAGGTACTCCTGTAGTCGCGTGATAAGGGAAGATCGCGTAACCGGAAGAACGTGTGAGTTTGACTTATCAACGTCGAAGGGACGGAGGCTGTTGCAACAAAAGGGATAGAAGCGTTCACTAGTAAAGAAATATGGTTCTGGACTTGTGCGATTTACCTAAGGGTTGAATACACGATGTAAAGGGGTGGAGTTTGAAGCAGTAAGCTCTTCAGTGTCTCAGATGTGGAAACTCATGAAAATCTAAAGAAAGGAAGGATGTTGTCTGAGTTTGGCAAGGGAAAAGGTGTTACAAATATGGCAGTTCGATCATGGAAGGTGAACCTGTAGCCAAACAGCGAGGTGGCGAACAACAGTGAGGATCAGCAGGTGCTCAATGGAATGCTGCAGTGGATGTGTAAGCTGTTAAGGGAATAGTGAAGGTGAGACTATGTTTAATCTATTACTTAGTTTAAATTTAGTTTAACACTTAAAATGGTTAACTTATATAAGCCAGAAATGAATTTATGCGAGGTCCGAAATTTACGAACAAGACGAAATTGGGTAAAGCGTTGAAATTTACAATCTGGAATTTTATCAAGAAAACAATTGGAACCAATGCAAAGGAGTATCAATTTGGAATCGAAACGAAAGGCAAACTAAAAACCCTGGTGAGTAAATCTCACTCACCTTTTACTTAGAATTATTTTTATTCATTAAAAATAATTGTTTGTTGCTTGTTTGAATGCTTTCTGGTTGTTTTAAATATATTAGTTATTTAGGCTTGACTACTATATATATATTGGGTTGATGATTGGATTATTCCCGCAGTCTCATTAGCGGATGCCCGTAGTTTCATAGCGGATGATTTCCCTATGTTCCCCACAAATATACATTAGTGGATGACCTTCATACCGCGATGTCCTGCCTCGAAGCAGGATGGGTATTATTTATGTTGACTAATATATTTGGATACAGGAAAACAAGTTGGAGGAATCCGACTTGATTCCTCAAAAATATATTATCTGTTTGTTTATTTGTTTGCATATATACTGTCATATATGATGTGTTAGAAAACCTGAAATAAATAATTGGTTGTTTGGTGTTTAAATATCACTGGGCCTAAGTGTTGATTTCTAAAAATATCGTGAAAGAGATTGCGAGATTTAAAAAGGAAAATTCTATTTTCTAAAAATAGAATTTGAATTTAGAATGGGCTAAAAATATTTACTTGTTTTGAAAATAAATAAAAACATGTATTGATTTTATAAACGATGTTTATAAATTAAATAATACAAGAAATTGAAGTGAATTTATAAATGGTGTTTATAAATAAAATAGATTGATTTTCATTGGATAATCATATAATTGAAATGAAATTATAAATAGTGTTTATATATAAAGTGGGAAAAATTATCATTGGATAATTTGAATATTTAAATTCAAATGTGAATTTAAAAATAGAAATGGGGAAATCGTTTTAAAGAAATAAACGATGGAATTTATTTTGATGTTCAAAATATAAATTGAACTAAAATAAATCCATAAGGATTTATGATTTTGAATTCGATTAATTGGAATTTATTCAAATAGAATTTGAATATATAGAATTTGAATATATAGAATTTGAATATAGAAAATTCAAATAGAATTGAATATAGAAATTCAAATGGAGTTTGAATATAGAAAATTCAAATAGAATTTGAAAATAGAAAGTTGAAATCATTTCGAAATGGGAACGACGAAATATATTTCAGAATGCGGATTTTTAAACAGAATAGAAATAAATCCAAAGGATTTATAATTTGTAAAAGGAATCGAAATTAAATATAGAAGATTGAAGTATAAATAAGTTTATTTCTGAGTTAGGGAAAATCGACGATTTTAGGAAATCGGAAATATGATGTTTAATTGGGAAACTGATTTGATATTTATTAAAAATATATCAGAATGGAGTTGAATTTATTAGAAACGAAGTTTAAAACGTTTATATATATAAATATAATTAAAACGAACTCGCCGCAGCGCTGTAGTTCGTAAATTGTCAATTCGAACTTTAATTGAGTATACAGAACTCAATTGAAGTCGAAATTTGTTGAAACAAGAATCGTCAGGACAGATTTGATAATAGTTTTCTAATGGAAGAAAAAATCTGGATTTCGTCGTATAGATTTTGAGTTATGTCAAAATCAATTTTTTAGAAAAGAAGCGCCATAATCATTTAAAAACCATAACGGTTTATTTAAATTTATAAAAGGATTTTAAGGAAATAAAAATCCGAATGTTCATTAGAAAAATCTAGACTTGAGTTATAAAATATATATGAACTCAGGTGAAGTAAATGAAATGATTTTTGAAACAATAATCATATTTTTGATTATTGAATAGAATTAACTAAGTAGAAAAGAAATTAGTTAATCAAAATTTTGAATCGAAATAAGACCTTGGAAAGTGAATTGGAATTGTAAATGTATATTCGAAATTGAATATGGAACTTGAATTGAAAAATAGAATTCAATTAGAGTATAAACAAGTTAAAATATATTTGAACATGTCATGTTCAAAGTGAAATTGGCAAAAGAGTTAATTAGCAAACTGGTTAATGAATTAAGTTAAAACGATTGAATCAAGTTGACTTTGAATAAGTAAAATTAACTTGTGACTTCATATTCGAATCAAATATGAAACCTGAGTTGGAAAATGGAATTCAATTAGTTTATGAGTAAGTTGAAATATATTTGAAACATGTTATATTCAAATATACAAAGTGAAATAGACAAAGAGTTAATTAACGAATTAACCAACGAGTTGAGTTAAAACGAGCGTATTAAGTTGAAAAGAATTAGAAATGTGTAAATATACATGAGAAAGGTATGGAATGAAGTTATTGAAGATATATATATAGAATGCCCGACAAAAGGTATGTATTTAATTCACATATGGGTTTTTATGCGCCGTATCGGCTAGCCGCTTGGCTTTTTCTTTTTCTTTTTGAATGGAGAGGCATGTGTAGCAGTTTGGGGATTTTCCCTATGCTCCCGGTACAAAGGAGGTTATGGTGAATTTTTGCGGAAATTTAAGGAGTTAGAATATTTTTAAGATAATTTGATAGCTAGAAATCAACATATCGATATATATAGAATTCGATAAGGAAATGAACTTAAAAATAGAATATTATAAACAAAAAGGAAATCTATAAATTAGATTTGTTAAAAATAGAAAGAGAAGCGTATACGTGTTTTAGAAATGGAAAATTGGTTTAATATGGTGTTGATTATTCGAGTTAGCGGTCTTGTCTGTTTTGAAGTTAATGATGTTTTCATTCAAGGTCTGAGAGGTAGTTATACCCCAACTTGATTGATTTCGTTTTAACCGATAAATAGCAAGATCCAGTCTCGAAGAGGAATGTTTGAATAAGAGTTAGTTAAATGCAGTGTTTTGGGTTGTCGTAACGATGTTTTACACAACATTCGTTTTAACCTGAAGAAGTGAAAGTTTGGAAATATGATCATAAATATTTCCTAAGTCTAAAAATGAATGGTCGGGAAAGAGATAAGTAATTGGAATATTTTCCAATTATAAATAGAAGATATTTTCTAAGTACATAAAATAAAAGAAGACGATATATGGAAATGTTTTCCAATTAACGTAAAAGGCCAAGATGATTATCGAAAATATTTGGTTAACAAATATTGATAAGGAAATGGAGAAGAGATTTAAATAATGAAATATTAATTAAAAAGCCCAGTGATTTGTTTGATATGTTGAATGAACACTTGTTTTTATTCGATAGTTCAATCACAGACTATCAAAGTTTTGACCATCGTTGTCAATATGGAGAGACCGGTTGGATTCTTATCCAAAGAACCACTCCGTATTGGCATAAGCGTTGCGAATCATATATGCCCAAGAAATTAAAGACGGAGTAAAGTGCAAGGGCTGTTGTATAAGTCCTTGGTAGAGATTGCCTAGGATGGATGTACGGAATAGTGCCTTCGGTTTCGTTCAGTCCCAGAACGAACGTATATGGACGAATGTATGACAGAATATTTCCAATAATCGCATATGTTGGACTGTACAAATATATATATGTTGGCAACGGGTTTATTTCCTTAGCATAATATCCATAATATTTATGCAAATCAATTAATGATTAACAGATCTGATAATGTGGCATTCAAAGTGATCGTGTTATCAATGAATGGAAAGTAATCATAGCCTCGGGTCTCAACAACCGGGAAATGACAAAAATCGGGCAGACAACATGGCTATGTGGTTAGCTCCCATTAGGGTGTATTATCACCTATCTAGAGATTCATTTAATTCCTTATTCTATTCGATGTTGTCCCATTCGGGAAACGGTTGCTGATCCCAACCGTTGGTGATATACATTCGATACACTCAAGCAAAATGAGTGGTCGGTCATGTGTGGATGAGTTGCAAGATATTCTTGTTGAACTCGGTGTATTCTCCTCTAGAGATACACCAGCGGAAGGTGGTTCCATACCTTGTCATAGTTGGAAATTCATTACCCAATAAGTGCTTGCGGTTTTGATTGTATATTATATATGTGGAACGTGAGATGCAAACGTTCCACTAGATTGTTATTTATTTGATTTAGACACTATCATAATATCAAAAGAGTTTTGATATAAAGATTATCGTTCCTTTCAAAAGGATTTTGAAAGTTAAATCAAATGTTTGGATTCTCATAAGGGAAAAACCCATTCCGTGTTATACGGCGTGGTCTTATGCGATATCACTTAGTTCTGAAACTGTTTTAAAATTGTTTACTCATACCAGTCCCATGACTGACCTGGAGTTTATTTTGTTTTGTTTTACCTAAACTCTTGGGTGCCTAAATTTGTACGGGAAGTCAAGTAGTTTAGGATTTTACAGATTTATCTAAAGGAGCTTGGAGCAGGAGGCTTCAGCGTTATCTAGTTATAGTGTTGTTCCGCTGTGTTGTAAGTGTTGTACTATGATAATGATATGTGTATACAGTACAAAGTTTGTATTTCAAAAGTTATGATATATTATATTTTGTTCCGCTGCGATGTGAGATTCTGTGTTGTTATTTTTGTTCTTCTTCTACCTTCTTCTTCTAAAAAAATGATTCGTATTTTTGTGATATTTGAGTTGGATGTGTGATGTATGTAGTCAACTCTGATATTATGGATTTGCAGGCTGTTACACCAAGTTATTAAAGTTAAAATCGAGTTTTACATCTAATGACCAAAGTCCATACCTACAAAAATGATTTGTTTGACATTCGATGAGTATAATCCATACTCACTGAATGGTTTATTCTATGTCCGATGAGCATAATCCATACTCACCGAATGATTTAATAAAGTTTTCTAATTTCATATTTCACACATGACAAACATAATCCATACACACCAAGTGATATTATTAAAGTGGCAAAACGAAAAATCAATATCTAATGGGAACAGTCAAAACACGTCAAGCAACTTTATTATAATGGAAAAAATATTTTTTTTATTGCAAAATTATTAGGTTTTTCATCATCTAGAGCTTCCTTGGGATCTCTCCAGTTTCCCGTACAAGAGTAGAAGCTTAGCCTTTTTATTACAAATTAATTAATAAAATGAACTAAAACAAGTAAAGAAAAATCTAGGGACGTGGACATCAAATAGCATGCCTAGGCGACTCTTCGGTTTCCATACATGGGTAGGATACCTTTCCACTAGTATCATCCCACTAATACTTGTTAGTTAATGACAAGGCCACGAGGAGTGCTTAGATCGCTCATATCTCGGGTAGCTGGCGGTCTTTTCTTATTGTGTCGTCGTGGCTGCTCGATTCTTGGATATATTATTGTAGTTGTCCGCTCCTTACTTTGTCCTCAATGATACCCTTTAGGTGACAACATATATTCATTTCATGTCCGGGCCTCCCATGAAATAGATAGAATTTTCCTTAAGCTAAAATTCTTTCGGCGGGCTCCCGTCCATTATGCCTTCTCGCTGAAAGGAGGTCTTTGTGACTTGATTCGTGGAGGATTGATTGCCTTCGGCCTTTCTTTTCCTTTGCTTTTCCCAAACTTAGACGGTTCTCTGTCAATGACGTTATTCGTTCTGATGGATTCTTGGTCAGTTTTAGCATCTTCCTCCCTTAGGAATCCATCCTCCTTGAGATAGAAATACACTAGATAGCGTGGTGGTCACTTTGCAGTGGGATCTTGTACTCTGAGCCATCCAAGATGCTTGATACTACGACCGTCAACACCGTTGATCAACCCGATTAATCCACAGAAATTATAGCAACATTGAAACGCTCTAGCATATTGTGAAAAGATTCTCCTTTCTTCTTAATCATCATAAGCTACATCACATTCTTGGGTCTAGAGATATGAACCCTGAATTGTTCAACAAAATCTTTCCACCAGGCTATTTTGGTGCCTGATAGAATTCGATTCAGATTTCTTAAACCACATAACACTAAGTCTGAGGGATAAAGTGGGAAGCACTTTACCAGTACATTGTCAGATTCTCCGAAGTACTTCCATGTATCTAATGTATCGTATCAGATGTGCGGTAGGATTTCTTCCTACCATCTTAAGCTTCTAGCATCGACAACATTAAACCCGGTGGATTTCGTAAGTTCCGGATATTCTAAGAGAATGGACTTCGGTTCCAATCCAGGTCAGTTTTGGGTATTTCACCCCTCGAGATTCTCTGGATCATCTCCATTACGTGATTGTCTCCTTTGAGCAACTAATGCCAATCACCAGTCCAGCGCCAGCTGCTGAAGCATTTTGAACATCATGTCTGAGGTTCAAGCATGTATGTGCCTCAGTTCCACGTTTGAGTCCCAGTTTGGATCCAAAGGAAGATTGTGCAAGGTACATGTAGTGGTTCTAAGGGGATTGTACCTGCTATTATTTTGATACCGATCCCGAGATTGGTATCAGTCCGTCCAAGCATAGGGAGAGCTACCCTCAGCTTCGATCTTCGAAGTACAGTGTTGCTATGTCCTACCCTAGCATTCTAGACATGAATTGGTGGTTGAACATTTCGTTGAATCTGGTTAAGGATTTTCATCATCAAATCCTCCTGTCTCTTGAGAAAATTTTCCTACTGCTCAAGGAAAGTTTGTAAAGAATTGATTGCCTCATCCATGTTTTCCCTTGTCAAGTAAAGGGAAGGATTTCCTCCAGAAGAAGCCTCTTGACTTCCTCTTTCTATTGTTGCGCCTTCCGATCGTTTATTGGTATTCTTCTTCCTAGCCATCATCTCCTAAGCATAGAAAGAAAAGTAGTTAAGGTCCCTCTACTTAGCGCGCCAAAATGTTGATGCTCGATTTTGGTCGCATGCCAAAACTCAAGTCGTATAAGAACTATATGTAAACTTCAGTAACCAGTCATAAATTAATCACTTCTTGCCAATGATGAATGATTTAAATTTAGTACGTAAACTCCAACTATGAATGATTTAAATTCAGTAACCAGTCATGAATGATGTAAACTTTAGTAACCTTTACTTAACCCTTTTTGGTTTAAATTTAGCTCGTCTTATATGATTTTTTCCTGTCGACGATGAATGAGTACTTATAGGATTTCAAATCTTTTATTTTCCCTAATTTTTGATTTATTCTTAGCTATTGGCTTTTGTATATTTATGACCTTTTTTAAATTGAAATTGATTCAAATATATTCTTATATTTCTTTGGATATACACCTGAATTCGTCGGTACTGCTTATTGAGTTTTTCTTCTATGATAAATTCAAATTGATTCGATCAAAAGCATTTTCAGGTTTGATTTTTTCCGTTGAAACATTCTTGACCTGTTCAACTTGAATTCGATTTTGGAAATTTGTCATTGTTTGGTTGTTATGTTTCATTGAATTATAACTTGTCACCCTTGCTACTTGTTGTCCATTTTGTATATGTGTGTTTGATGTACAAATGTTATACTTGTCCCAGCTCGATCTGTTTTGCCCAAGCACTTGCTTTTGTACATTGTGCATTTTGGTTGCTTGGCTTTCTTTCATTCCTTAAACTTGATGTTGTAGTTGTATCAGCCCCATTTGTGCTGGTTGCCTTATCGACTATGCAGAATGGTTGATTTGAACTATTACACCATGTTGTAGTGTATCATGTTGCATAACTGTTTATCCATGAACATGAATGCACACTTGAATGTTGTTCATGATAGTTTGTCCTAATTTTCTTGTGCATTTGATTTGAACTATTGTTGGTTAAACTTGATTGTCTTTGTGGTGTGCACTCCTCGTATTGTTTTTGCTTTTCGATCTAGGTTGTGCTAGTATGATTCTGATGCACATTCTCCTTAAACCAATGCACATGTTATCGTATGCCTGTACATGCTCGAATTAGTTTTAGTTCCATGCACTTGGTTTGTTTCCTCTCCCCTTGCACTAACCATATGTGTGACACCCCACCCTGTGACGCACATTATTAAAGAGAATTAGCAAGTAATGTTGTCTACTAGTGCAGAGAATATGGTTGGTTAGGAGAAACCAACTATAAGTCTTGTATTAAATAAACATAAAGAGTGTCGATATATGCTCTATATTTTTTTCTCATGTGGATCAACACTCTTAATCTTTATTTAATGCAATATTATGGTAGCTTTAAATACAATCCAAAACAAAAGCAATTAAATAAAATATTACAGATCACAGAACAAATATCCTAGCAATATATACAGATATAAGTGGCATACGATACATAGTGTCCAAAACTGTGGTATACAACCATGCTACATTACATCAAGTCAAAATAATGGGGTATATATTATAGTACAAGGGTATATCAAAATATCTACACCAACACAACTACGATTCCCAAAAGGAGATGAAAGATCAACAGCTGAAGTGAACACATATTAGAAGCAGCAAAGGGTACCTGAAAAGCTTAGTCTGACCCGAGCATTAACACACGCGGATCAGTCTTATTAACAGTGAGTAATAATATATAATGATAACATAATACATTTCCATCTAGAATAGTTAGTAGGGTAACTCTAAGGGTAAAGTAATGATATAGGCTTAATGTGACAACAATGAGAAACTTCGATCTAGGTTATGTACTCAACTATAAGCTAGTACAAGCATCAATCACCAAATAACATCAAAGCTCAATATGCCATATTCATCAAAGGCAACATAAATAAACTCAAAAGAGTTCAAATAGCATCAATGCGATCACCGATAATAAACTCCAAAATCATTAATGTATGGTCATAAGATCAATATCACCAAAAAAATCAAACTGGATCTAACATCATAAAATTTTACATGTGCATCAACAAAGAAACCCTCCTCATGCTTAGCCTAATACTATATACGTACTCCACTTTTGGCGCCCAACATTGTGACCCTTCCCTCTGGTCCACTGTAACTTGACCCCTTCCACGGCTAAGTGAATACATATGTGAGACTCCTCGAGTCTGGCTTCCCTACAAATCGAGTACTGGCTCAACAAAAAAAAGAGTATGTGTTACAAACTCACTGTCTATACCCAAATAGTGGTAATTGTGTGTCCTATACCTCATGTTCTCACTACCGGCTTATTACCCGCTAGTCAACCCCACAATGGAAATCATTATAAATCATTAAATTAACAGGAACATCAAATCATCAGCTTTAATTAAACGAGTCTCGGATTAATCGATTCCATATACCATTGTGTCCCCATATCACGAGGTTTATGATACCGTTTAATCTTCATTACACCCTCTCGTAGGGTGTAAAGATGTACGAGTTAATATAGTAAATACTTGGTTATGAAAACATGTTTATAAAACAAATTTTGAAAGCAATTAAGTTTTTCTTTTAAATCTCTTATATATTTGTACTATTGCATTGAGACCATCTATAATTGGAAAACAAAATGATGAAAATAGTATGTCTCAAAGTTATAAGTAAATCTATATACGTATAACTAAGTATAAAACCATTTCAAAACATGTAAGTGTGTCAAACTTCATCAAATCCAATATGAAACATGGCTCAAAATCATCACGAGTCAACAAATTTCGAGATCTAAATCTAATACAATTTGTGCTCACATCAACAAGATTAAACTATAACTTAAACATGATAAATTAGCTTAGGAAATTCATCCAAAATTGGCATATATGGGAAAAACTTTGGCAAAAATCACAGCACGATGAAGGAATCACCTGCACAATTTTATACTACATGGGTCGACCCAAAATGGTGCACGTTGACCCATGGGTCAACACAATTTTTGCCTAGGCCGTCACATGAGTCGACCCAGCTTACGGGATTTTTCCAAACATGAACTAGTGCCTGAGTGCAACTTTGGCAATCATAGATAAAGTGATCGGATTGGCCTGAAATTTTGCAGGCTCATAAAAAACATACTCAACATTGAAATACAACTAGAACGATACAATTTCATCAAAACATTATAAAGTTAGAGTTGCCTAAAGTAGCACATTGACAGCTTTTTACAATAATTTTTTTGCACAAACTTTGTTACAAGTTTCATCGATCAAGCTCAGATTCAACACAAACCAGAAAACTATTACTGTGACTAGAAAGTGTGGGATAAAACTCAACTTGATTATCGATATAGTGAGGATAGAAGAAAACTGAAGCAACCAGAAGCTCAAATGTTAGGAAGAAGTTGCCTTTTTACCTTAAAAGCTTGCTACAACTACATTCAGAGAACATAACTTCAAAACACAGTAGATTATCAACAAAAAAAGAATTGACAGAATAAATTCATGTTTTTGTATAAACTACCTACTATGAAGGATTTGTAGCAACTAAAATTAGCAACTTTGGATGTTTTGAGGGCTTAGATTGTGAATAGCAGTGAATTCTTTATGTTTCTGTCTTTTTACTGAGGATTATAAAAGGAGAAGAAAGCTTCTCAGAGAAAATTACGTAATGAGTAACACCCCAAATTTCTTAACATTACCCGTATGAGGATTTCGTTAAGGAATATGAAGCGTATAGGCATAAACTAACATCATGGAGACTTAAATTCACAAGGCAACATTTGAAAAACACAGCGGCACTTAAAATTTCATTTAAAGTAGAATAAAAAAGCATTGTTACATCATATATTGTACTTTGTCATAAAAACCAAAACCGTCTTACAAAAATAACATAATCAAAGTACCATAATAAAAATATCTCTCAGTACCAAGTTAAGAAATAAACCAGATGTGGAATAATACATGTAAAAGTAGAGAGTAAGACAAATGAGAATCTCTAATGGACCAAGCAGGACTAAAACTCTATCAGCTACTAGATCCTCCACCCTGAGAACCTGGGGAGGGGGGAGGAAGGAAGAAAAAAGAAAGAAAACTAGTCAGAAATAAAGGCTGGTGAGTTCTATAATTACTGGCATGGGTGATAAAAGAGGAAATCTAGAAAGAATAATAATTTAAAAGCACAACTCATTAAATAAGAACAAGAAGATAAGCATGAATATAGTCAATTGTCAAAAAATTCGATATCTGCACCATTTACTTCAACTCATAATTAGGAAATAACCTAATTCTACCCATCGATCGGCTCCTAAACCACAATTGTGATAACCTATGTCGACTATGGCCTTGGGTTTATCAGACCTGATCCATCAGCTCTAAGGACATAGCGTAAATCACAGGCGTCACAACGTCTTATTTTCCCTATTCGACGAGATGCATGCTCATCGCCCCCCCAACGCACCCATACCCATCTCATTTGGACCCCTTACTACCCAGTACAATATAAACGTGCCTTCGCATCCTCGTGAGATCTCGTTGTAGTGTGATAAAAAGGAATACTAACTGATATGATCCCCAACCGAAAATGCAGTTTGACATAAGTCACCCACAGACTTAGTTCCCAATTTAATTTACTAGTGCTAAGACCACCATAGAATTATTGTTAACCTTCTAGCTACCCCAAACCCCTACAAAATTGTCAACAAACGCCAAGGTCGCTATAAATTAATTATTTTAATTGGCCTCTTATTTTCCCTAATCAGCCTACCCTTGCTGTTGGAACGAACCACTACTGCGAGCCTCTAATTTTCTTTAATCAGTCGTCACTGCCTGAACGGACCACTAATACATATTTTCTTAATAGGCCACTTATTTTCCCTAATTAGCTTATGCTGCTGGAACGAACCACTACTGTTCATGCTTATTTATTTGTTTATTTTAAACTTAATGCCCAATTTAAGTTTTATTAATAAGCCTACTTTCTTCATGTAATTTTTCTATCATATCATATATTGCATGTAAACTTCAATTTATAGGTTGCCTATAAAAATCATTTTTGTTTAACTTCATTGTACAACCTAACCAATGCTATTTAGCGCCTATGCAAGTGCCATCTATTTAGTTTATCAAAGTTATATTTCAATTACCCTTTATTGCATAATTCTAATAAGCCACAATTTATCCTTTTTATACATAATTCAAAATTTTGGCAAATGCGCTTTTATTGTCAAATTCATTTTTTTTACCCCAAACTGCGTATAAACAAAAAGGAATAATGGTTTAGGTTATTTGAAGGCCTAGACTCAGCGTGAAAAATAAAAAGGATGATGGCCTAAGCTCTCGCATGGCCTAGGCTCAGATAAATAAGAGCAGATCTAAAATAAATTAGGGCTGAATCCAAATAGTAATCAAATTATATATGAAGAAAAAGAGATATTTAAGAACTGAATAAATTTAACATAATAGATTACAAAAATAGACAGAAGGAGTGATTAAATATACATAGATTATTGACATAAAAATAAACAGAAATCTGAAGAAATCAACAACTATTATACTGTCAAATAAACCCCAATTCATGCTGATCTTGTAATTAATAAAAGTATTCACAAATTTAAGCAAATCCAATAAGTTCCGGTAGAAATATATATATATATATATATATATTTAAGTATTCTCTGAAGATATCTGCAAAAAACCAAGCCTCAGAACTCCATTAAAATATTTGAGAAGAAGGTTGTGTAAGGTGGAGATAAAGAATGGAGGAAATTGAGTAGGGAGAAATAGGGTTAGATTTGCAACTATATTTATAATAGAGTTAGGGGATTTAAGACCGCTAGAATTTATGTTAAAAACTTAGGCTACAAGATCAGAAGAAGTCTCCAGAAAACGCACTTGAAATCAGCTCGAATCACTCCAGAAACGTTTAATGGACTAGGTCGTCCCACTTAGGGTCTGGGTCGACCCCCGGTCGACCTAGATAAAGACCGGCCCATACAAAGCTTCGAAAGGTGTCATGCCAATACTCGTCTGGTAGTTGTTGTCATAAGAAAACTCAACTAAGGGAAGATGCTCCTCCCAACTCCCTCTGAAGTCCAAATGCACAGCCGTAATAAATCCTCAAGAATCCGATTAACCCTCTCGGTCTGCCCATCTGTCTGAGGATGGTATGCAGTTCTAAGTCTCAACCGTGTCCCTAACGCCTCATATAGGCTTCTCCAAAACTCTTTGATAAAGATGAGGTCTCTATCACTAATAATGCTCGTGGGAACTCCGTGACGCCGGACGATCTCCCTTAAATATGTCAAAGCTAACCCAGCTGCGGTACTCTTATTCCTAACTGGGATGCAATGAGTGCTCTTGGTTAATTTATCAACGATCATCCAAATTCTGGTATTGCCTTCCCTTGATCTATGAAACTCATCTATGAAATCCATTGAGACGCTCTCCCACTTCCACTATGGCACATCTAACAGGTGAAATAATCCACTAGGATTCCTTTTCTTAGCCTTAACTCTCTAACACGATGTGCATCTTACCACAAAATCTGCCACGTCCTTCTTCATCCCTTTCCAATATAAGACCCTCTTCATATCCCTATACATCTTATCTCCTTACATATGGATGGTCATCCAAGAGTGATGGGCCTCCGATAATACCGCACTCTTTACATCTCCCATGCAGGGTACACATAACCCGCCATCACGACGTATCCATCCCCTCTCCTCGATAAAATATCTAGAAAGGTGCCTGGAGCTCTCACCTCTACCTAGTTGGTCCAAAATATCGACTAGATGTCGATCATCACGCTGACTGGATCCTATCCATTCCAATAAAGTAGGTTGCACCTCAAGCGATGCTAATAATCCTAGTGCATAATCCGTAGATGGTCCGAAATCAAAAGATGAGATAAACTCCAAACCTTTCCACCATATGAATAATGGGATCAAAGTCATCCTTTGCTTACTCAGAGCATCTGCCACTACGTTCCCTTCCCTAGGGTATAAGAAATCTTGAATCGTAAGATGGTAGAAAGTCCATCCAACGATGTTGTCTTAAGTTAAGATCCTTCTGTAAGAATAAATACTTGAGAGACTTATGATCGGTATACAACTCAAACCTCTCACCCAACAAGTAATGCCTCCAAGACTTACGGGAGAAAACAATAGCTACTGGCTCTAAATCATCGGTTGGATAATTCTTCTAATGTTCCCTTAGTTGTTTGCTCCCATAACAAACAACCTTAACCTCGTGCATAAGGACTATGCTCGATCCTATACCACAAGCATCTACATAAACTGTAAACATCTTAGATGAAAGTCAAGAAGGAGGCCATGAAAGCTAAGAAAGAGGCCGAAAATATTCAAACTTCGGGGGCCATCGTTAAAGTTGTCCCTCTCTACTTCAGGCAATCCTCCCCAAATCCAAGATCATAGCTATTATAGATGAAGAAGTGTGGGTCCTCACTACATCCTTACCTGCTGGATATTAGTTCAGGCATTGCCCCATTCCAACTCTACCGAAGGAGCCGAAAGGATCCAGAGGGAGTGGGGAGACGAAGAGGAATAAGAAGGACAAGATGCCTGAAACTAAAGAGGAGGAGAAGAAGAAAAACAGCTCGTCCTAGTGATTGTTGCAAATAAGTTTAAGGTTTTGTAGGTCGGTAGGATAAATGATTATGACCCTCACTTTTAGAGGAATGATATGGTTTTGATGTACATCGTGTCATTAGTATAAAAATGTATTATGGTTTATGAATGAAAGTTTGTTTACTTTGCTTACATCACACATCATTTTAAGTGCCCAACATTCTTTACATTTTCCAGCACTGTATTCATGTAAATTAACTTGTCGTTACACTTAGATTCTGTTGATTTTTTTATTTGATCGAAACAAAGCCCTAATAGTATTTTAACAACTTAAAATAGGATCTATGCGGAGAAAATAGATCAAACGTACTTAAACTGGGTTTAAGGATTTGTACCTTCAAAGCTGAATCGATGAAGATCCAAATCCATCTCGAGATAAGAAGAGCTGAAGCATTGAATCTTAACAAGACAAAGCGCCCTGCCTCCGTAAGAATCCACATGAACATGTTATTCAATTGTCATACGAGTTGAAGGAAGGGAAGTTCGACAGTGCTAGCCACCATTTCTTATTTCGATTTATGGTTTTTCTAAAGAATGGAATAAAATAAAATCGTATCTGTGTAATGTATAAAAGAAGTGAATACCCCTTTTAACCCATACACGTGTACAAGAAATAAGGAGCAATTCCTTATACCCATTCAAACTAAATATCAACGGTTGATATTTTATCTGACCTAGAAACAAAACAGTCTTCCCCTTACAATGTTCTAAATGTGTGACCCTATAGGTTATTACAACATTGGCAATGATTTTAAATCGTATTTAAAATCATAAACAGAGATTGGAATTTTGCAGTACGTCACTGCTACCCAAGTTATAATAAAATCATCGATTCGATACTACCTTTCTATGACCAGTGTATCAATGTAATATAATCCTTTTAACCAGTATATCCAGAATTAAACTCGAGGCATGGAATATATCACCCTCTTTATAATTTATTCCTATTTAGATCGATGAGTAGACGATTTAAAACAAATCAATATTTGAGAACGACCATGCATTTCATAGTCTCACTCAATCAAGAGGCCTATGGATATCGCTGCAAATATATTGTAGAGTTAAATTTCATCTAGATCATTCATAATTTTCATTCAATTTGAGATGTATCCAGTAATATCAAAACACAAATATCCTCGAATAAAATTATAATGATTTCAAGTCTGAGGACCATTACATCACTGTCACTATGAGAGTACCTTATGATATTGTTAATTATAATCTATGCAGTTTTCTCATGGTGGGTCAAACCAATACTCTATTCTCCAGTACATATTTATGTCTTGACATTAATATCATGTATATTAATGATCAACGAGATATGATCATCAGTCAATCAACATACCAGTCTCAATGTTTTATTGTTGTCCTATATAAACAATAAAATTTGACTAGGGACACTTAAGAATTATAATACTTAATATATTATATAATCTCAAGTTCAAGTCTTACTTGAACTATATAATTCTGTATTATTATTCTAAGGACTTCTATTATGTTAATATTTATGTTACGCAGTAAATATAACATAACAGAATATTTTTATTCCAAATAAAATAATAATAATAACAATGTTATTAATCACATCAAATGGTTTACCTCTAGGGCATAAACTCTAACATTCTACCACTTAACTTAGAGTCAGTCATTCATGTATCATATACTCATGAAACTAGCACTACAACAAAAACACCATATTACAACTTTAATTTTACAACGGTGGTAAAAGCACCGTTGTAATAAATGTTTTTACAACTTTTTTTCCAGAAAAGTTGTAATAAACTTATTTTTAACAACTGTGTTATTTTGACAGTTGCAATAAAAGCCTACCACAACTTTTATTTTTTGACTGTTGTAATATACGACTATATTTTAATATAATTAACAACATTTCTTCCTTGCCAGTTGTAAAAAATGCATATGTTGCAATAGGTGATATTTTCCTTTTTCTATTTAAATAGTACATTGATAATTATAATTATTAAATAACAATACTTAATAGTCAATTATTAAATAATTAATAAAATTATTAATAATTAATCATTACTATATAATAATAATTAATTTGAAAACGTGCAATAACTAATATTAATAATAAAGTAATAATTTGAAATTAAAAACGATTATTTAAAATTTTAGAATCACTAATAAGAAGTGATAACTAATAATTAAGAAGTAATATTAGTTAATTAAAAGGTAATATTTAATATTGTAACAAAAAATTTCAAGCTACTTTTATATAGTGTTTTAATATAATTTTTAAAGAAAAATATAGAAAAGGAAAATCATAAATTAATTAGTAGTTATGATATATCATTTAACTTACCATATTAAATGGCTTTCAAAATGATATATCCTAAAAATAGTATTTAATTACTTTATCATATTAAACCACTTTCAAAACAATTTCACCAAATCTTAAAATTTTTGCGCCATTGCCGAAAGTTCTGGCTCCAACGCCAAAAAATGTCCGTGCACACCTATTCAAATTTTAAAACTTTCGTCTGCCATTGTTAAGATTTTTTGGCTCCAATGTGATAACCCAAATTTTATAGCCGTAAAATAATCTTATTTTAACAGTAAATTTATTTCATATAATTGTGAGTGGTTAGAAATAGTAGAAAAAAAATATACATGTTAGTTTGTATGTTTTGTTTAACTTGTAGAAATTTTCTTAAGTATTATAAAAGTTGATTTAAAGTGTTATAAGCCAAATGTAAACCTAGGGGCAGAATAGGTAATTGGCAAATAATTAAACCTTGTCGTTTTGCCATGAAAACAAGCGGCCGACCTCATTTCATTTATCTCGTTCACTACAAAATGAAAACTTAAAAATGGCTGAACCCTAGGAAAACCGAATTAGGGAAAATCAATAAAAATCGATCATCTCACATCGAAACAAAGACGGATTCATGATGGAGATGTACTCGAGAGAGGGGGCAACGAGGCTAGGAGAATATCGAGGCCAAATCACAGATTCGAAGGAATGAAATCGAGATCTGGAAGCACGCAAGTTAGGTGAGTGTATTTCCTTTTTTCCTTAGCAGTAAGTCCTTTACAGGCATCCATTTAATCATTCGTTCCACTGTAGGATCCTTGTAAATAAATATGAATGTTAGTTATGTGATTCATATGTTATTTGGATGATTTGTGTTGATGGATGCTATATTAGTTCGAATAGCATGTTGTATAGCTAGTGATTGTATAAATCCGTGGTGAAGCAGAAAAAGAGGTTTTATAAACTGATTGGGTTTTATAAAATGATTTGCATAAGATTATATTACCCAACCCTATAATTTGCATAACTATGTGTGTGAAGTAGGCTATATATGTATTATAACAATACTGGTTGGAGCATACCCAATTTATGAACCGGAGGGCAATGAATTAAGGAGGCTCTATAATAAAGTGATATTATTAGTTCAGTAAGATTCTTAAAGGGCCACTATGACTTATGTTATGGAATGCCAGATTAGTTGAATGTCATGATAAGTCAGATTAAACTAAATTTCTTAGTCCTGCTGCTATACAGTGATTATTGATTCATTGTTGCTAGTGTGATATATTCGACTATATGTTTGAAATATATTGTTATGCATGGTTTATATGATTTATTGGATGATATACATGTACATGGAGACATGTGCACATATTGGATGTATGGCTGGTGTTGGTGATTCATTTTAGATGTGTTTATATAAAATCTGAAATTGAATGGATATATATACACACACACACATCCTGATTGATATGTAGATAAACTTGCTACTCATAATTGGTGGTTGAATATATATTGGTTAAATCACCAAACTACATTTACTGTGTTGATGACCTAACATGTATGTGTCTACCCGTTTAAGTATATAAGATAAGTATGCTATGAATAGTGCATACCACTTTCTGGAGCTAACTAGTCTGATTTATACCCTGCATTGTAGCTTAGGATCAGTCACCTGCTTGATCAAAACAATGTTTAAGGTGTTTTGCTGATTTGAAAATGGTATGAAAAGTGATTCAATAGTGGATGCATTAGTTGGCGTACTATAACCAGTTATTTATATACCTTTGTTCAGATAGTTTAGTGTGTATATGCATATTATATAGAGAACGTATGACCAGTTATCCCTTTGCTTGGACCGTCAATGATTTGTGTAATATTTAAGGACACACAAACAATTTTATACATATGTTTATGTAGTTTTGATCAGATATGGAGTTACTTAAACTGTATAACGCACTAGAAAATTGTACATAGAGCACTACACATTATTCAAAACCTGTCTTTACATGCTAGTTTGTATATGTTTATACCCAGTATCAAATTGTTGGTTGACTTGCCTACTTATAACCATAGGCAGTGAATACATGAACTGTTATCAAATTGTTTAGACATTATAATATGTGAACACATAATTATTGGCATATATTGGTTAGACAGTTTTATATGCTTTTTGAAAAGAAGAATTGACAATGTGAATTCCTACGATCTAGCTCATTTAGTGACAAAAGTACCATGCCTTCATCGAGTGAAGTTGTCTTACGGGAAGAGCATCAACCTTTGAGCAAAAAGAACAACACATTTGACTTCATGCAGGAGTTGGAAAGTTTTACTAATACAAATTACCTGAATGATGCTGGTGCTACTGCAGGTTGGCACAAAAAGTTTGTCCGATGAAGAAAATCGAAACTACAAGTTTGGATAAGACATGGGGACCTTGGGACATAGTTATAAGTTTTGAGTATGTGGACTAAACTATTTTCATATGTATTTTTTTGTGTTATCGATGTATATATATTGGAATGGTTATGTTTTTTGTAAAGTTTAGCCGGTGATGTGCATTATGTGCATGACTAATGTAGGTTGTTTTGTTGGGTATGTATGTACTGTGTTTTGTCTATGTAAAAAGTCAGCGTATTATGTAAAAAAATGATGAGAGTTTGAAGAAAATTAATATATTGTTTTGGTTTATGTTTTAAGTTTGTTTGATATCTTTAGTTTAGTAGATAATATCTTCTGAAATGAATTTTATTAGTAATATGTATATAATTTGTGGATATACTACAACTGTAAAATAATACTTGTAATAAAATATATCACAACGGTTACAAACAGTTGTAAAAATAATAACAACAACAGTGCATAATAGTTGTAATAAAGTTTATTACAACGGTGTAAAACGGTTGTAAAATGCACATTTCACAACGGTGCTGCAACGGTGCAGAAAAGTTGTAAAAGATTTCAGTCTATTACAACTTCTTAATAGACGACGGTTGCCCCACCGTTGTAAAAAGTCTATTACAACTGTTTTCCACCGTTGTAATATGATCATTTTGTTGTAGTGTAGTGTGACTATTAAGCTTCTGTTGCGACAAAGTTTAATTCAGTAGGTCTACAACATTACAACTTTTATAACTTTGCAGATATGTTCATTTCCTCTGTGAACAATTTCACATGAGAATTATATTTCTTAAATATATGTTTGGATCGATAACGAGTTTAACGTTTTAGGCCATAGCAATAGCCACATTGTTATTGCAATGTATATCATTGGATTAACAATGAATTAAGTTCAATTATGAACTTCTTAACCTAAACATTTTCTTTCTTAGAATCAGTATCTATTTCTTGTTTTAAAACTAACATTATTTATAATAATTAACGTGTTATCAAATAACATTAGAATTATTGTGTCATTCCCACTCAATTTCTTATCTATACAAGATTCAATGTCATTTTGTGGTTTTCAAGACATTTCGAGTTCTATTTCATTCCCATAGGTATCTCAGAGACTGACTCTCCTTTATAAAGAATACTAATTCGAGCAATAAACATTTTGTGACACCCCACGTCTATTAGTGTCACTCATAAACGGAATGCATTAAGTTTCGTGAAGCGTTCACTACACCAGAAATGAACTTTAGCAGCGTTTGAAAAACGCTACCAAAACATTTTGGTAGCGTTTTAAAGAACGCTACTACAGGTCCCACAACTAAAAGTTTGGTCTTTTTGGTTGCGTTTTAATAAACGCTACCAAATTTTCTATACAGTTGCGTTTTTCAAATGCTACTAAAGGTTTGTACATGTGTAATTTTTGTTTTTCTGTAGCGTTTATTTTGTGCAACTAAAAGATTTTCGTTGCATTTATTTTTTGCCACTAAAATTCAAGTGATGTGTCACATGTGTTTCTCTAGCGTTTCTTAAACGCTACTAAAACGTGTTGACTGTTTTGTAGCATATTTCGACTGCTAATATATACTGCTATTAATGGCTTATATTATTTCCACCAACCAGTTATATAACATCGTGTTAAAATCAACAAAAATCGTATAAAAGTCTAATTAAAATCAGTAACCAATCAATGATATAATCATCAAACTCAAATAAATGAAAACACATTAATCACATAAGTATTTTTCATAACCATTTAGATAATAGTTGTTTGACAAAATCAGCAAATTCACAAACTACAAGCATTCAGAAACAAGTTTACACAATAATACCAACAAATATCTAGTACATATAACAATTAAAGTCTTGCCTATTGTTGCTGATATTCTTCACTCCAAAAAAGCTAATTACCTACAGAGAAGGTTGATAATCAACAATAAGAACTTGCCATGAATTATCGAGTACCTACTGAACACTCAACAAATAGTGAGAATCAACATCTACAAAGTAAATAAACTGACATAGCACAAAAAGAAAGCATGGCATGTTAACAACAACAAAACTAGCAAAACATCATTTACTGTTAAGATTTGCATATTTCTGCTTACAAATAAGATTAACATTTAAATACCCTTCCCTATTACTGTTGCTACAAAAGCCCTAATAACAGTATAGTTGTTTTTCTACTTTTAGAAAAAAGCAAAGATCGTGTATACTCAATGATGTGTAAAATTCTAAAACTTAGTTAAATCAGCAAAATCTTGTATTTTATTACAATTCATTCTTTCCATTCCTCATGCTGACCGTTTTTCAATGGCATAGATGTAAGCTTTCAAATTCAATGATTTTCTGATACCAAGGGAGTAGCAGATCAAATGTGAGTGAGAGTTAGCATGAACTTTTCTGCTTTTATAAGATGTTATTTACATTTCAGGGAAAATGTTTGTTTTTCTAAATAAAATTACACATTTGTTTAGTGTTTTTTGACACTTTCCCTAATTCATTAGTGGAAGACTGCTAATTCTTAGGGGTGAGCGTACGATCGGTTCCGTTGGTTTTAGGGTAAAAAGATTCAAACCGAATTAGAACCGAAAAATTTCATAATCGAACCGAACCGAAATAATTTCGGTTAATTCAGTTGGTAACCAATTTAACCAAACTTAAAGGATATCTTATTGCTCAAAAGAATAATTCATCTAAAGAAAAACATAAATTTATGTTTGAAGAAATTTTATTCATTAAATTTCATGTTTACAATAAAATTTGATTTTTCCGTAACAAATATTTTTTATTTGATCACAAAGCCAATTATTTAAAGTACGACAATAACATCAAATTAGATAATACAGTAAAAGTTCGGTTAATTAGGTTAAACCGGTAACCAATAAAATTTATTTTACAAATCGAATTCAAACCGATTTAGTTTCAAAATAGAACCGACCGAAATAAACCGATTTTGTCTGTTAATACGGTTCTAACAGAATATCGCACACACCTACTAATTCTTGTAGTAATTCATGTGTAGATAATAAAGTTGTGATGTAGCAATTGTTTGAAAATTTTCTCTTTAAAATGCGAAACAATAGTACATGGATCGATAGAAATAAAGAAGCCGGGCATGACTATTGCAAATATCTTCTTGTCAAATGCTATTTTTGGGAAGATTTCCTTTTCCATTGATGTTGGTTTTAGCTCAATTTGGTATTTAACAAGTGTTGTTTGCGTGGACCCTATATGTCATATAATATTTAACAAGTGATGTGTGCATGGACCTTATACGTTATATAATATTTAACAAGTGCTGTGTGGATACGTTGATGACTCAACCTCAAACCATTTTTCCAATAATAAATAATAAGATTTGGTATTTTATAATTATTCCACTAAGTAGCTTAATGTGCAAGACAATTATTTAACCATTAGGGAATTTGAGCGCACAACCCACTATTTTATGTCCCATTAATGTGCTAACAATAGTTCCATCTTGGTTTATTTCCACAGTAGCCTAAGGTGCAACGTGAAGGACTGTGGATTGCACAACCAAGTATTATTGGGCCATTCAATGTGAAAATGGATTAATTAGTATCATGTAAAAATCGGAAAATTTGAAGATAACTCATAGAAATCACCGACAAAAACTACAATTACCTGACCAGAGAACCCACATGAAACTCATCTCACATCGTTAGAATCATGTAGATGTGGATTATAAGAACTGAGAGCCTATGATAGTTTAAATAGAAACAAATAAAACATTTGTTGGTGGAACCTGGCTAGATACTTGTATGTTTGAAGCGTGCAACATATTTTGAATGGGCATGCTTCAGTAACTCCTACTTCAGTAACCCCAAGAATAACTTCTATAAACATGAATGATTCAAAGTTAGACATACTTCAGTAACTCCAACTTTCAAAGCTTCAATCTGATCATCACAAGCTTCAAATAATAAAACAACAATATATATATATATATATATATATATATATATATATATATATATACACACACACACGCACACACACAAAAAAAATATCTATAAGAATATTTTTGGTTACCAAAGTTTTTGTAGCAACTACAACGAGATTTTAAGCTAACCGCGCGCTATAGCACTATATTTTTCTTAATCGACCTTGAGTTTTTTTTACAGTCTTATAATGAAAGATTAAAAAAATAAAGATAAGAAAATCAAGCAAAAATGGCTACAAAATCATTAAGAAGAAGAAAACTGACATGAAAGATACAAATAAATTACCTTAAGGTCCCCAGTTGATATTCACCCCTACACTAAAGCAAGAGTTGGACTTCTCCCCAAATAAAACCTGTCAAAAAATTATGTACCTTCAACCATACATCTCCCAAAACAAAGAAATGGCTAACACTTCCTCCCTCCTGCAACTTACAAAACCGACGCAGGTTAGTATGGAAAAAGCTTTTGGATTAACAAAAGTATTATCATGGCTTAATAAATGAGGAAAAAAGAAGAGAATTAAAGACCCTTACTGTTTTCCAGTTTCATCCTTGATCACAGGTCAGTAGTTGGTTACACACTTCGGTGGAGTACGGAACAGAAGTCCACTATGTGTCAGAATTTTCATCTCCTTCTCTAGTCGTGTGCACGACCTGACTGAATTGTGGTCCTGAACTCACTTTTTAACTATGATATCATATCGGAACTGGGCCTGCTATCAGGAAGCAACAATGAGTGAATGAATTAAACAGTTGCTAACACATGCGCAAGCAGGTCAAATAAAGTTATTGCCTGCACAAAAAATCAAGGCTTGCATTTAACTGAAAAGGTACTTGCAACTGAAAGAAATAAAACTTAAGTTTGCGCATCCCAAAGGCCTGGTCCAACGTTGAAAAAAAAATGTATTAACAGTGTCCAAACTGAAACATCTATTCATCATCTATTTAGTGCTAGTTAGAATCTTTTACAGAATAAGACAAAAGCGCACACCATACCTATTCGATCCAACCCGTTTGAATTGCTACGTGCCATTTTACTCTGTGATCCAACTGTCGCTAGCTTGTGCCATGGATTAGAACCCAAAACACCATATTCGATCAGGTATGTCCTATTTTGACACAAATATGGTCTCATATGGTGTGCTAGCAAGCCCAACAATAGATGCTCATACAACTTCATCAGGAGCAGTGATACGACCTGAAGGTAATGGTCTCTTTGCTGTTCGCTTCATTTTGCACCTCAAAAATCTGAAATGCATTTTACTCCTTTATGAAAACATCGCAAATTAACTATTTCTTATGTAGGAAGATAGAAAAAGCATAATGTGAAGTAGTAACTTGGGAAAACTTAACAAGCTGACATCAGATTATCAATATATAAGTCATGTTCAAGGGATTGATTTTAGGGAGTATGAGTGAAGGATCAAAAACGCTAAGTCAAAGGAATTAAAAGATGATATTAAAAAGATTGACGAATATACGTTGAAAATGACAAAATGGAACTGGATATCAATAAGCCACATACTCGATGGCAGAAATGATCGATGAAAGAGACAGTTCAGGCCTAGTCTGGTATACTTCCCCTACTGACATCTATAATTATATTATAACTTATCCGACTACCATGGTGTTTAGGAGTTTCTACCAAAACAAATAGCAACAACACTTACTAATCTAAGCTATTTTAAAATCAATCCACTTTAAAATCGAAGGAGAAAATATGAAATATCAATGAATTTGTTAGTGCACCTACTGTAGCTATCCTGGTATAATAATTTCAATAAACAAAATAAAGACCTATAATACGTGAAACCGTAAAAGTTAAAACATTTTTAACACCTTTTCTTATTCAATTCTCTATTCATGCCATTTTCAGTTTGTTGCCTTTATAAAATCCAAGTGATTAAATATTAGCTTATAGAAAAGGTGTTTAAAAAAGCCCTAAATCTATTCTACTTAGCGTGCTTGCTTTTAAAATTGTAAATTTATGTTCATATTGCTGCCAATAACAAATAATGCGGCTATCTAAAAATACCTGCCTGTATGAATGTGGGTATGATATTATATATACAAATATGGCAATATCCTTGCTTGTATGATCTCTTGCAATATGGGATTCACTGAATTTATCACCCATGCTTTTTTCCATGCATTTTAACAGTTGTTATATAATAAGTAGTGTTGATCCCTTGGTGTAATCACTCTCATTTCATCAAACCAAAGTAGACCTAAACCTGCCTTAGTGAATTACATGTTAACCTGAACTAAACTTATCAGTGCTCACAATAAAATGCGGAGAACCAAAAGAATATCTATTTTAAATAGCAATAAAATTGACATTCAACTAGACTTGGACCAAACTAGTCATATCTACTCCAATCTATAATGATAAATAGAATAAAATCATGATTTATTTGTGTTTAAACTTTAAACACAACTATTCATTATAATCAATTCGAAATAAGAGGTTAATTCCTTTGTTTGTAGTTTGCCTTATTTTATGGTAGTCAATATCCATTTAGACTCATTATCACCAAGATGTTTTGTGGTTCTGAGAGAATTTATCTGGTAAAATACTGTTGCCTTACCATCTTCCGTTGATATCTATTAACAAATCTCACACGTATGACCACATTTGTCAAAAGGGGATCCTCTAACAGTGTTTTCCTCTAGTTTGATTAATCTTTCTTGAGTTTAAATGTAGTATTACAGATATATAAAACATATTTCAGCTCTTGGTTTGTAGGTTTTGATAGCTACTACTACTTACTACCTTGATAGTAATTAAGATTGATTATGACTTTGGTTTCAATCCAATTAAATATCTGTCATTTGTTGAAAGAAAATCAGATATTTTTAATGTATCTAGTTGAAGTACAACAATATTTCTATTTTCCTTACTTATTAATTATTACACGCCAATGAGAAATAACTCTAGAAATTGGTGCAATATTATACACTAATAAAACTTCTGTCATTAACTAAACAACAAAGTTAGGGGTCAAGAAATTTCATCGTCTTATGTTGGATCTGTTTTGGCCATTAATTCCATGGGAATGTGGGCCAATGCATTATGTAAAATTATCTTGCAATGGCTGTTACTTATGAGTAACAAGTCTCATCACGTTGCAACATGCAATTGGCCTATATTTCTCAACAAAGAACTTTTGGGATCAATGGTATGAGAGTATGATTTATCTTTGAAAGAAACTCACTAGTATCAGAAGTTTATTGATAAGAAGCAAACATAATTTCTTTTAGGTCTTTCTGGTGAAGTTCGAAGAATTTAGCATCCAAATCAGGACAAGGGTTGGAATCGTCATGAATAGAGAATGGAGTTTTCTTCAGTTCTCATTCCTGAATCTTAACAGTCAGCATTTGCCCGCCTTCTGGGGAAACTTCTCCCAAGTGTGTCTATGAGGTATGCATTGCCTGCACCTTCCATTTTAAATATCAATAAAGCAGGAAGATGCCTTATTTTCTAGGTCTTGAATTTGAACTACAATGTCACCCTATTCATTAAGAGAATTAATCAAGTTATTAGAGCTCTTCTTTGAGACACTTTAGTGTATAAAAAATCATTGGATTCATCTCCCCCTTTGTGAGCCACTTTTCTTTTGCTTTCTATTTCAAATCTGCAACCTGTTTTTTCAATTCATCCTTCAAAAATTCCTGTAGCATAAAATAATCAGCATTGAGTTATCCATGTAGTGGGTCTGCATCCAGTATATATTACACATCCTCCAAGTCTACTTGAATTTTTTGAACAATAGCAAAAAAAAAAAAAAAAAAAAAAAAAAAAAAACCATCAGCTACATCTAATCAATCTGGTGCAAGAATTTTGAACATAAATAACTATTTATTTGAAATGAACAAGATAATAACAAAGTTTTACTACAAACAAAGAACGAAAGACAGGATAAAAGCAAAAAGTATCAATAAATAAGACATAGAAAAGCCATAAAGTAACCAGGGAAAAAATAAAACAAAGTAGAAGCTAGAGGCGTCCTTATACAAATAAAATCATAAGTGGTTAAGGTCCTATCTTATGAGAAAGTAAGGTAGCGTTTGGTTTCAATTTTGAGTTTTCAATTTTGAGTTTTCATGGTTGTTTTCAATTTTCCATTTTGAATGTTTTCACTATTTCTCAAAATGCGTTTGGTTATCCTTTTTTTGAAAACAAGTTTTCAAAACTAAAAATTGAAAATGCGTTTGGTTTGAAATATAGTTTTCAAATTTTGAAAATTTGAGTTTTCATTTTGGCAATTCGAACTTATATTATTCAAATAGTCGCCCCCAATGATATATACTGTTCATTTTTCATGTTTGCATGAACATACTACATGTTGTAAATCGAACAAAAAACAAAATGAAGAATTCAAACATAAAGAAGTTGAATAAAAACAACTGTAAATATATCAAGCTGCTAATTAAAAACTATTATATATGAAAGATAATAAGCTGAATTCTAAACATAATGATTAAACATCAGAGAGAAGACAATATTTTGAATTACATAAGGCCGAATAGTACATGAATAAAATTACAATAAAAAAGTTCATAACACGGTTTTAAATTTAACATAAGAGACAGGCCAGATAAAGAGAAAGTTGAAAGAGAACAACTCAAGCATCTATCATAACAATATGATATTTATATTAGCCACAAACTTTGTAAGCAACGTGCTTCTGATGTCTTCCAAGTTACATCTGCAAATGATAGTACAAAAGTAAGACATATACTGAATCACAACATAAAAGTAAATAAAAATAAGAGTACCTGAACAACTCAGATATGTTACCGAAATAAAGATGGATTGGTTTATTAAATTGGAATTGAAATAAAATTGTACCTGAACTATAAATGACGAGTTGTTACATACTCATTCCACATCCTTGTGGCTATTTGATCTCTAACATATCCCATTTGATCCGATTGGCTAACATTAAACTGCACAACCTCTTGTTCATGACTTGACTCCAATATGGGTTGAAATACCATGTTTTCAGATGAATATTCAGTAAATAGAGCATCCATTGTGTGTTCTTCCCGAATAAAGTTGTGTATTGTGCAACATGCAATTGGAATTTGCCTTTGTCTAAAAAGCGGGAAATTTGTCATCAACTTTAAAATAGGAAATCTTGCTTTTAGAACTCCAATACAACGCTCAATAATGTTCCGACATGATGAATGTCTATAGTTAAATAAGTCTTCCTTTCCACGTAGTCTTCCTTGTCCGTTATAGTCACGTAAATGATATCTTTGTCCACGATAAGGAGAAAGAAATCCAGGTATGTTTGGATATCCAGAATCAACAAGATAGAATTGTTCTACAAATAAATTATAAAAACCATCATATGAAAGAATTGTGCTTTTGAATAAGTTAATTATAAATATTTGTAAATTTTTGTTATCTATCACAAATAAAACTAGTTAAAAGTACCTCCTCGTGGCAATGGAAATTTGTTGCTTGGTTTTGAAACTGCATCGATAAATACTCGAGAATCATTAGCGGTACCTTCCCATCCAGCATATACAAATATGAATCTCATATCGAAGTCACATGCAACCATCACATTTTGTGTCACGGCATTTTTCCTGCCACGGAAGGATGTTTGCCTTGAAGAAGGAGCCCACGCTGAAACATGTGTTCCATCTATTGCTCCAATATAATTCTGTTGTATGATATTAAATGACAATATTACTATTATTCTATTTCTAACTAGATAAATATCATAAGTATTTGATTGTATCACCTTGAAATGAGGATACTTTTGCAAAAATTTTGATGGTAGAGAGATAAAATGAGAAGCAACATGTGTCTAGAAAATCCAAAGTGAAGTTAGACATAGCATTGGCAGCAACTTCAAACCAGAAAAAGGCATAGACACCACCAGACCCAAACATAACAATGTACAAACAATCATAACAACATAACAATGTATCATAGTTTAGAATTAGCTAAGCCCCTAGCACAAAAGAACAGTAGAGCAAAATACAACAATAACATGATTTAATTCAGATAAACATTATGTGAATCAAAGAAGCTCTAAAACAGGTAAGCGCCTATGCTCTGCCATCTTCACAAATGTCACTCGAAAAGTTGGATCCTTAAAAGCTTTTACTGCTTTGACATAAACTTCGTTGGTCCCCTCGGTCATGCTATTCAATATATCTAAACAAGCCATATGTGAGTAAGGGCCCAAATAAGTGGCACTGCTCTCCGAAGTAGACGAATTTCTCTGAAGGTTGCAAGCTTTTCTTCAAGCATGCATTTTTCAACTTAGCTTCTTCACTACGTATGCTAATCCACTTTTCCATAAAAGCTTCAAGTTTGTCTATCTTGTTACTTTTCAATTTCTTATGACGACGATCGTTCGTACTCGTATCATCACTCATACGGAAGCTTGCTCCATCATCATCTTCGGTCTCCACGTGCACATGCACTCCTTTGGATAAGAAATTTTCTTCTAATTGTCGTTCTTCATCTGAAGTAGGAGGTTGCTGAGTAGAAGCATTTCCCAATCCACCTGTGGCGGTTTTACCACCAAATATCTCTCCAAGAATTGCATAATGCTCACATCCTTCCTTCCTAAATTTCTTGTACTCCGTCTTGTTTTTCTATAATTGCAAAAGTAATATATTATATATTATTTAATTACAATATTTACAAGGATTATAAATTTTAGTTTAATTGTACATTTTTTCATAACGTATATTACCGTGTAGAAGTGTTGCCAAACTTCTTCTGGGGCATTGACTTGATTTGTATTAGAATCCCATGTAACTCCGTATGTGTTAAAAGATCAGAAAATAGACGATGCTCACAACGAAGACGATTCCATAAAACCATAACTAACTGTCCAACACTATTAATCTACTCCAACTTAATAAGTCAAACACAGGCAAGACTGCTACATGTGTGTGCATTTGAGGAAGGTTTGTCTCAAGTTTTGTCTCAAGTATCATTCTTTGCTAGTAATACTTGGATGATTGCAGGATTGTTTCATAGCAAACATGGTATTGCACTTAGAATTTGGTTTCAATACAAGAAAATAATTTTATAGTTTATATATATATATATATATATATATATATATATATATATATATCATAAAAATGAGATTTTTATTGTAAAACAATTTATTTCAAAACACGATTATTTTATATAGTTCATATATAAGGTAAAAAGGTTATTTTTGGTGTTAAAACAATTTATTTAAAATACTAATATTTTATATAGTCTATTTATATAATAAAAATGTTATTTTTATCTTTCAAAGAATTTATTCAACACATGAATATAGTTTCAACACATGAAAATAATTCTAACACATGGATATTATTGAAAATTTCGGCAGCATAACGGCAGGGTAGTTAAAACTGGCACCGTCCCTAGTACGGCTCCTCGCTCTACCTTAATGCCTCGCAGCTTTTGACAATGCGGATTTTCAATATCTAGTTCGTATGCAGACGAGTTTTCCTATATACTAATCCTATTGGGATTTCAACCACAATCAATCATTTCAAATCAGTCATTCATGATATTCACCAAATTTCACATCAACCAATAATCCAAACAATATCACAACCAATATATATCGTCCATGGTCTGTGGACGAGGGGAGTATATATATATATAGATATACGTATATAACTATGATATACATATATAACTATGACATAGTTCATGTATATGCTAGTAAAGAAAGAATCCTATGACATAGTTCCTAAATTTTAATGGCTTTAGTCTGACTTCTATTCTGTTAAAATCAAATCCTATGACTTGTTGTTATTGATGAAGAGAATCGACTGCTTCAAATAAGATAATCTGAAAGAATCCTGGCTATGAAATTGAGCTTGTATCATCAATGGTAAATGTATTCATACCTGGTTATCAATAGTTAAATTGACTGCTTCAGTTTTTGTTATGTAACCCTGAATGCCTGCTTCTATCTGCATTGTGTATGATAATAAAAATTATTCGAGGGCATAAAGAAATATTATGATGCAATGAGTAAGAAAGATTCAGAACAACTTATAACGTTTGACTCTTTATTCGATATTGTAGGCAATTTCTGGACCGTTCCAGTGTACATACAATTCACTTGAATTAAGAAACCAAATAGCACAACAAATATTTTGTATGATTGCTTCTAGTTCTTGCACAGATAAAGCTCTGTTAACAGTTGCAAGCTTGCACCAGTAAGCTTGCGCTTGCAGTTTAAAAGTTACAAGCAACCAATAATCTAGAAAATCTCAACAATCCTAATCTCCTTTTCTTTCTGACCTGTATGAGCAAGTGATAATATCCTTTGGTACATGACTAGAAAGCGCAACATGATATCACATTAATATAAGTTAATGTGTATTAAAGGCAAACTAACAAGCAAAAAACGACAACACGAAGGAAACGAGTAGCAGTAGCACAAAGTCTGCTTTTAAGTCACCATAACATAATTTACAAAGACATGTACTGCAATAACAAATGATATAGAAGTAGTGTACTTTTGCAAAGTAAAAATGGAGAATAATAAACCTGAGTATTAATAATAAAACCTGATCAGTTATTCTCGATTGGTTGGTAGTTCACGAGACAAGTTTGATATAGAAGTTTTTGTTAACATGCCTGAGTATTAACAAGTTAAACGGAGCACAAAAAAATTGATTATGAAAATAAGAAATCAGGTTACAAATAAAACCTTTTGCAAAGTAAAAATAAATGAATTTGTTTTTGAAAGGATATCAAGCCATGATTTAAACAAGGAGGAGGGTATGTTGGTAAGCCACTGTCATCTTTAAATATATGAACGAACATATATGCCTTCATCAAGAATAAATATCTCTACGTCATGCATAAATATACATAATTTATGATGTCATTTCATGGTAATTAGTTTTCAAAAGCGCTATTAATTTATCTTCAAAAAAGCAAAATTGAACATCTCACCTCTTCTTTTGTACCCAGTAAAGAATTCACTTACTACTGGCATTATCTACATTAAAATCAAGGCATGTTATGTTTAAACTTTAAACTGACCAATGCACAACAAATTATGTGAATTATGTCCAAAAACATTGATTAGAGTTTATATGCACAACAAATTATTGTTGATTTTAATTTTAACTATAAATCAAAAAAATAAAAATAAATCATAAACCATAAAAATATATCCAAAGTTATATACTGTACAAATAGTAAAACCATAAAATCATATTTTATTTGCATAAGAGGTGAGTTTGGCTGCTTTCATTTTGGTTCAATATGTTAAAAAGGTGTAACATTTGTCATACTGTGAAGATATGGTTGACTAAATTATAGTAATCTGAATCTGTTTGGATTGAATTGTACTGGTATAGCATGTCCGAATTAAATCATAAGAATCGGACAATATGCATGTACTTTGTTTTGAGTCATTTTGTTGAAGAGTAATATTGTTGATTAAACCTTGAGTTCAAAGGAAGTTACGCATTTTGGATTGCAAAAATGTAAGCATGCAGGCAAACTTGTAAATGTCAGAAGTTCTCTAGGTGTAACACCGCACAAAATGGTATATGTGTTTAAGTTTAGGCTGCAAATTTCCGTGGTGCGTAAAAAGTGGTTCACGTTCAGATTAACGTTTTATTGACCCTGTTTTCTTCGATCACACCACTACCTTTCATTTCAAAAGTTCTGCTATCTATTCGTGTAATGAATTTAATAACTAGTTCAGTACCATGCTTTTAATTCTAGCTACAATAATTTTCAAATGTTCTGTGTAAGGTTAATTTTAAAATTATAGTTTTCAAAACACAAAATTTTTCCTAATGGATATGATTTAGAACCTAGCAGTTTGGAGCATACGTAAGTTTTGTAAACATGGTTTTTCTTTACTGGTTTTATATGCATTCAGTTTTGAAATTTTTTATTTTATTTAGTGATCAAATGATTATTCAGACCACTGTAAAAAAATATAAACCTTTAGTGATCAAATGGAAAAAACCATTTTGACAGTTTTTAGGACAATGCTCCTTCATAGAAGTGTATAATATCCACAATAGTTATGTAAATAATTGTAAAAAAAGTATGTTTAACAGTAGTTGTAATAAATATAACATCTACAAATAATCTTGCAAATATGATATCTTCAATGATTTATGTGAAAAGAATGAAAATAGTTGAATTTACTGGTTTCACGGATTATATTACAGAAAGAGATAGATAGATGCACATATCAATTAAGCACATTTCGGTTAATTCAGTCATGATGGGTTATTTTTGATTGCCTACTATACAGTATAGAAAGAAATAAAAACCAAAATAAGGAGAAAAAACAGTGGAAAAGTTTTTATATGTTGTATTGTACCATGTTGATATACAAGAGGACATGGGACTAAGAAAAAGTACATGCATTAAATAACTACAATATACTAATTTGATAGACTATGCAGTAAATATAATGAATCATGTTGTGAATGAGGTAGTTGAAAACGAAAACCCAGTGTATGAAGCTGGTTTGAAAATTTTGGACAGTGAAATGGCCTCTAACTTGAATGTTGAAGTAACCCATGATAAAATAAATATAGACAATGGTGGTTTCTCAATTAGTCTGAAATATGCATTAAGCATCGTTGATTTCCAAAACCAAATTTGATGTTGTAGTTTTTTAAGCACTAGCATCCCCACTTCCCAGTAATGAATAAGTGTGCCACAAAAGAAATGGTATACTGGATGAATATAAAAAGCAAAAAAGGAGATGTAAAAAAAATTGTTATGCATGTTTAATGAAAGATAAGGTAATAAATTTGGCACTACCTTTTTTCCACTATGACATAAAGGACGTCCTTAATTTTGACAAACAAATAAAAGCCAAACTTAGCAACATTTTAACTTTACGTCCTCAATCTTGAAGCGGTAAGTCAAATAAAAGCCAAACTTAGCAACATTTTAACTTTACATCCTCAATCTTGAAGTGGTAAATCAAATAACGTACAAAATTTTGACTTGTATCTTCACACAATTTACTATAGATACGTTGAACTGTAGGTCGGTCTGATGAATCTCTTGAAGTGCAATCATAAAACAGCTGGTCAAAAATTATAGTTTATCCATATCATCAGATAATGTATTACTTTGTTCGTAGTCATTATCCTTAAGAATGCATGCATTTTTTTAATGTGCTATAATATCAATTTAGATGATATTATAATACGTAGAACTCAAATGGGTTCTATTTAAGGGAAAACCCATGCACAACGATTGATATTTTCCTTAAGTGCAGTTCCTAAATTCAGATTTTTGTTATCAGAACTAAGTTGGCATATGTTTTGAACACTAAAGAATAACAAATGTAGGCATAAATCAAGCATGGAATTTGCTGGAGAAAACAAGCTTCTTTGTTTATTTAGGCTAAACAAATTATTTCTGAACCCTTACGAACAATACCTGGAATTTAAAACTTAGTTCTGTTAACAAAAATCCGAACCCTTAAGATTGCATGCATTTTTCCTTAAGTGCATAAGGAAAGACAATAAAAAGGAAAAATGCATTTTTCCTTTAGAATGATAAGTCCCTGCAGAACTAAGTATTATTAATTCAGCTTCTAAGTTAACATTGATATCACAAGAAAACCCCAAATCAAAACACATCAAACCCAATCGTAATCGAACAAATTTATTATGAATGAGAACGCAACCACCTTATTTTAATAGTGAATTTAATACGTGAGTTCTGAGTGAGAGTATTATCATTTAAATAGCGTTTTAATTTGAGAAACACTGTACAGATTTGTGCAAACCCTAGTCCATGCAAACCCTAATCCATACTAGAGGGAAGGAAACACTGTAACAAATAGCAAAAATCTTGATGATCTAGTAAAATTGAATCAAACTAAGTATAAACGAATTAGAAATCACGAATTTACCTTGTTGATGTTCGGCGTATTCGGAAGAACGGCGAATTCGCAAGAACGGCGAAGTTGGTAGAAGCAGTTTTTTGCGGCCAGAAAATAAACCTGGGTTACGAACGTGTGTTTGGTTTTGTTTTGATTTTGGGTTTTGAATTTTCGGTGGGCCTCAAAATGGTCAAAACAAAATAATGTTGTTTTGAGTTCTCTTTGTAAAGCCCATTTTCAGAAATAATAATTTTTCAAAATGAGTTTTTCAAAATGGTAAAAGAAACGAGTTTTTATCTTTACTCAAAACTAAAAACTCAAAATGGGTTGAAAATGTGAAACCAAACGCACCCTAATGTTTTCATACTTGTCTTATATAGATAGCAGCCTTATAATCCATAAATCTTTATTCCTACACATTCTTTTTTACAAACAAAAATTGTTGCAAATTATTTCATGATTTTAAATTGTGTCCTCCACTTTGTGATTATAACACAATGTTCGAATTACAGTATCATGTGTATTCTCCAACTCTTTATATTGTAACGAAGTTCATATAATGGATGAAGAAATGTGTAAAACAGTACAATGTGCATTGCCCAAAACGTGAATAACTAAAGGGAAAATAAGTATAAAATAAAATGAGCAAAACAAGACAGCATCAAAAATCCAGTGCAAAATGTGTAATAAATCACATAGTAGAAAAGGAAACGACGTAGCCTGCAATAATTCCACTGTTGTTAGAAAATATTGCAATATTAAATACAAAAGAAAGAGTGAAACCTAAGAAATCACATTTAACTTCAATATAATATACGAAATACTGTAAAGTAGTATTTTAAAAGGCATCAAGTGGACAACGTTGATTTCTAATTCAAACAAATTTTGAACAATCCAGGTACTAATCTAAGAAACAACTCATAATAATAAAGGCAAAATCGACAAAACAACAGATTGCAGATTGCATGGATGTTTGCAAATTGTTTAAAGGTCATCGATGTCGGGTTACTGAATAATTCTAATTTGTCGATTTGAAATAAAAACCACAATTCAGAAACAACAGAATAGATAAAATTAGATGAGAAAACAAAATATCGTATTGGTTTCCATTTCATACCAAAAAGATTACATAAGACCTAGTCTAAACTGGTATCCATTTCATACCAAAAAGATTACATAAGATCTAGTCCAAATTCGAACACCCAACACAAAATTGAACAATACAAATTCGCAAATGACAAGCAAGTAACCACCAGAACATTGTATTATAATTAATTTACGTATCTTGACAATAGATCTAAATCTGAATCCATGAATCGATTGCCAAAACAATGGGAGAAGACGAAAATGAAAACGTAAGAGAGTATCGTGAACATAGGTGTAAAAACCCGTAACTTCCCCGTAAAGGAAAGTGTCGGATAGTTCGAGAACAAGCCACAACAGAACACAAACATAAGAACATTTCATTGCTTATTACAACAATGCATCAAATTACAAGAATATACATAGTATAAATGAATATTACACAGAAATATCAGAGATTTAAATTACATTTAAATACATAGCAGCGGAAAAATAATACAATACACAACTAGAATGAGATATACGGATACAAAGCTTTCCGGATATCGTTCCAGCTGTAAACCAGGATCCTGTGAATATAAATCTGCAAAACCAAAACTACTAGCTGCCCGTGTCAAAATAGGGGCACCCAGAGTTTAGGTTAAAACAATAAACTCCAGGTCAGTCATGGGACTGGTGTGAGAACTAAAACAGTTATTAATCTTTATTTTTAAAGTTAGGTAAATCAAGGGACCACGCCGTATAACACGGAACGGGTTTCCTCCCAAGAATACCAGTGCATATAAGTAAACAGCGCAATGCTTTTCTAAAAATGAAGCAATTATAAGACCCAGGTCCCATCACACAATGCAACGCAGCCGAGGATAGGGTTTTCCCTTATAATAGCCAAACATGCTTAGTACGTTTAAAACAAATCATTTGATACTACTATAAGTGCATAGTGTATAAAACAACTTCAAATCATAAGTATCAATCATAGGCGGCATGAATGCCCCATAACACTATGTCGCCATATATAAGTTTACAATCAAAACCGCAAGACGTCGTATTGGAAGTTGGGTTATCATTTATGGTATGAACCGAGGCTAGGGGCAAGATCCTCACTGATTCGAGACTGCCTAGCCCGAGTCTCAGGCAAGCGCGCAGGCAAGCCTTGGAGCGACAGGGCCGGTCCACCGATGTGGATTATTATACCTGAGCACTACGTTTCGCCGCCCTTTGGGGCGTAAGCGAGCCAACTAAATGACTCCATCGGTTCGAGAACGACCGATCAATCCGAGGCGCCTCGCAACATCAACAACCACATAAGTCAAACTCGTCAGGGCGTGTAAAACCACTGACGCCACTTTTAGCTAGGAGGAAACGTAGGCCCTCCCTGAGGTCCGTCTCCCGTTTTTGGTTCATACTGGGTGTGAAACTCGCGAATCAACGTTACACAAAGCTACACCACAAAGGCCGTGCTTCGATCATCAACCACAAGACTTTGCTTTTCAACAGAAGCCTTGATCATTTGCATCTTAGCATGCCACATAGGCAATTCACTCCATGCGATTGATATCCATCAAGATATAACCCCTGAGCTTGTACGTCTCAGAGAAGGGCGTTAAGCAAGAGAATAAATTCTCCGCCGCCAAACAGATATATATTTAATAGAGATCAATCACACGGACTAAAATCCAATGTCAGACACACAGTCCATTTACAAGTCCGTTCTGGGTCTGAACGAAACCGGAGGCACTTTCCTCGCATATCCATCCATCTCCAAGTACGTCTGGACGATCACCAACTGTTTCCATCTTCTTGGGTGTACAGCCCAATCAAGATCGTCGGTAATTATCCAAACGATGTGAAGACTTCCGGTCTTCTACCACCGTCTTCATCTTCGACATATCGTCGTATCAGTTATTCAGAATGGGATAAACCCGGTCCTTCCGAATAACTCGCGTATATTTTAAATAAGTGTTACACAAACACAACATACGCCTCATTCCAATTCATTAGTCACTAACCGTAAATTAATCAAGAGAATAATTCCCCAAATATTAACCCCGAAGGCCGAAACCAACATCAGATCAATATTCAGAAAACCATTCTGCTTGGCTAACCGACAGTTAGTTTCTAAATTTCACATTCATAGGGAAAGGTTCCCATTAATTTTATCCAAGATAAATTCCTTGAATTTATTCTTTATTCTATTTTTGAATCTCAATTCAAACTAGTCGGGATTAGCAAACCTTACCGAAGTAATTATTTATTTTAATTTCCCCATCCCAACCTATTCATCCCATGAAGTAAAACTGGTAATACTTCAGATCTAACACCACAGTGTTATCGGTAAATTCAATTACCATTTCACGTTCAAATCTAATTAAAGATTTAACTATCGCCTGGAGCAAAACTGGTGATACTCCATTTTCGATCATTTCAATCTAATTAAAGATTCATTAAAACTCCACTTAGTTTTAATCTTCGACTGGGTTAAAGAATCAGTGTCATTTAAAACACAGTTCACGATAAACCCAAAATCACATTCATTAATTATCGGGTTAAAGAACGAGTGTTATTTAAAACACTGTTCACGATAAACCCAAAAATCAATATCGATTCAATTCCAATTAAATATTATTTAATTGGTACACTTCGTTAAATCTAAACAAAAAGATTTAATCTTTTCTCAACTGGGTTCAAGAACAGTGTTAGTGATGACACCATTCACGACAAACCCAAATCACATTTGATATTCAATACAAGGCTCTGAATAGAAAATATACCGGCTTATATTCAATATCAAATTCTACGACTAACAAATATCGCATTGGAAATAACGATATATATATATATATATATATATATATCTTTCAAATTTCCATAACAACATTTGTATAATCACGAAATCCAACATCGAAATATTCCGAAGACAATTTCGATTCAAATCCATTCCAATGCAATCATTGGAAATTTTGGTTATTTTCAAAACCATTTCAAATTCAATTTATTTATTTAAAAATAAATAGAATTATAATTCTAGTTCAAAACTAGTTCATTTCGATAAAAATCTAATTTTTATCTTTTCAAATATGGAGTTTTTCATCCCAATTCTTTCTAAATCATTTCTTATGATTTTACACAAATTATTACTATTTTTAATAATTTTATCAAGGCCCGTACAGTCGATTTCCATCAATGGCCATCGAACTTCACTTATAGCGACCTTTTTCAAATTTGATTTGGACATAATTCCAAATCCAACCGTTAGATTTCTAATTTCTAATATTCGTTAGAAAGCTCTTTTCGATACGAACCCAACGGTTCCGGTTTTAGGAGAATCCGACGGTCGGATCTCTCGTAATGTCCGTTTGAAATAAATGGTCGAAATTCACGAACTGCCGCGGCGCGGCGCGTTCTATTCAGGCCATTATATTATATATATAATATATACTTCGTCGATTTCTATTTAAAACGAATTATATAAATAGTTTTAAAATCGTTTCAAAAGCAATTTCAACTTTCTTTTCAATTCAAATCAAAATTGAATTCTTCTTTATAAATTCATTTTAAAATTCATTTCTATTCAATTCAAATTTCAATTCAATTTGAATTCATTTCAATTCGCTTTCAATTCAATTTGAATTCGTTTTCAATTTAATTCAATTCCAAAGTCGTTTTCTATTCGATTCAATTCAAATTGGTTTTCTATTCGATTCAATTCAAATTGGTTTTCTATTCGAATCAAATTCGTTATATATTCAATTGAAATCACATTCGTTTTCTATTCAATTCATTTCGAAATCGTTTTCAATTCAATTCATTTCGAAATCGTTTTCAATTCAATTCATTTCGAAATCGTTTTCAATTCAATTCATTTCGAAATCGTTTTCAATTCAATTCATTTCGAAATCGTTTTCAATTCAATTCATTTCGAAATCGTTTTCAATTCAATTCATTTCGAAATCGTTTTCAATTCAATTCATTTCGAAATCGTTTTCAATTCAATTCATTTCGAAATCGTTTTCAATTTATTTCATTTCGAAATCGTTTTCAATTCATTTTGAAATGAATAAAATCGATATAAATATCGTTTACGTCAAAATGGCGTCAAACTAATCAACACGGCTTCATAAATTTCTATTTTCAAATATTCTATTTCAAATATTTCTTTTTCAAAATAGTTGTTATTATCAAAATATTTCATTCAACACATGACCAATCTCAATGGATGAGTACTGTCAACACATGAACTTTTATTTTATATTGATAAAGATGTAAATTTTATTACTAAAATATTTCGTTCAACACATGACCAATCTCAATGGATGAGTACTGTCAACACATGAACCTTTATTTTATATCGATAAAGATGTAAATTTTATTATTAAAATATTTCGTTCAACACATGACCAATCTCAATGGATGAGTACTGTCAACACATGAACCTTTATTTTATAATATTCTTTATTTTTCAAATTGGAATGAGGCCCAATCTATTACCATATAAAGTTAATTATATGGATTTTCATGCATTACACACATATAATAGCATTGAAAAATAATCAACCATCAACCAAAGTGCACTACACTGTATAAGCATCAAATATAGATATCTAACGCTTATAACAGCCTGTCAATCAATCGATCGACATATTTAATCAATCAGGATGAGTGAACTTCAAATTTCATCCCAACACCCGTGTGGGGTTTCAAACAATCAAACGCATATTTTATTTGTGCAGTTGGGCGATGTGTAAAATTTATCGACCCAATCAATGTCCTTCAAATAGGTGTACATAAACAAACCGTCTGGTTTGTAAATGAATATTTTATTTTATTCACTTCACGTTAAAAATTATATTTTTAACGATAAAACATTTTATTCAACCTATGAATATTCTATTCGGTTCATTTATTCAATAAAATGATATTTTTATTTTTCTAACTTATTTTAGAAAATTTCGGCGGCATAACGGCACGATACTAGAAACGGGACGAGGCCTAGCCTTATCCCCGGTCTAGTGAAGGCCCACGCCATTCACACATCAATCAAATCAATTCATTTCACCAAACAATTCAATTTCAATCCAATAATCTAACTAATTTTTGCAATCAAACAAACAAGTCCATGGTCTGTGGACGATTGTGTCGGGTGCTACTAAACACCGTCTGCATCCTAGTATATATATATAACTAGAAAATGAAATTGAAAGGTGAGAAATTCTCACAGATAGCTATCCTAGCTCCACGGCACTTCATTGATAGAAATCTTCATTGCTATCGCATCTTCGTCACCTTCGTTGCCCGTATTCACTACATATATAAAAATCACATTTTTACTTTGCTATTCAATAAATAAAACTGAATTTTTATTTCGTTGTTCAATATATAAAAATCATATTTTTATTTCGAAGTTCAATATATAAAAATCATATATTTTCTTTGCTATTCAATATATATAAATTGAATTTTTACTTCGCTATTCAATATATAAAAATTGAATTCTTACTTTGCTATTCAATATATAAAAATTGAATTCTTACTTCGCTATTCAATATATAAAAATTGAATTTTTACTTCGCTATTCAATATATAAAAATTGAATTCTTACTTTGCTGTACATATAATAAAAATCGCATTCTTATTATATCGCCACATATATAAAGATCAAACTTGTACTTTGCTACATATATAACGATGATATCTTTAATGTTCCTAACATGTAAAAATTATATTTTTAATTCTTTAAAAATATAAAAATCACATTTTTACATCCTCTATATAGTAAAGATTATATTTTTAATACTTTAAAAATATAAAAACCATATTTTTACTACGCTATGCTCTATAAAAAAAACTTATCTTTTTGTTAATGGTCACATAAGAAAAATCTAATCTTTTTGTTAAGAATAAAATCATAACTTTCATTTATAAAAATATTATTTTTCTCTTCATAAAAATTATAGCTTTCTAAAAATAAAAATCACTCCTTTTCTTAACATAAAAATCACAGCTTTCACATAAAAAAAAACATCACCTTTCATTTCTGAAAATCGTAAGGATAGAAATAAAAATCGTATTTTTCCATGTCCTAATAATATATAGAAACCTTATTTATTTTTATAAAACGTATTACCTAAAAATAAATAAATAATCTAAGTAAATAATAAATAAAAACTTACAGCAGGTAGGGGGGGAACGTTGCTGTCGGTGGTCATCAGGCGGCGTCGGGCGGCTCCCCTAAGGCGGCGCAGGAGGTCAGGTGGGAGGGGGGTTTTCTCGAGGTAGGGGAAGAAGAAGGAGCGAGGCGGCGGCAGGGTGCTCTCGATTAGGAGGAGGAGGCGGAGGAAAAGGGGAAGCAGGGGGGGCGCGATCGTTGGCCAGAGGAGGGGGATACGGCGGTGGGGCACTGGTCCCTCGCGGCGTCGACGGGCTGAGCATCGCGGGTTTCCGCGATTCGCTTTCTCTTTTTTTTTTCGAACGAGATCTGAAACTAACGGGGGGGGGCAGAGTATAACGGAGGAGAGGGGATATATATTTTTTTTTTTAAATTTAATTATTTATTTTATAATTAATTCGAAAAGGTAACTTTTAAATTCGAACCCCAAACGAAACCCACCGCCTGTCGTCCATAGCGTTTTACCCCCATTCCGAACACAATGGGATATGCATCGTAGGTTGATTTGATCGTTTGAATCAGTTTCCGTTGAATTTACATTTAAATCACTATATTGAATTTTAAACGTACATTTCAAATTGCCGGGGTCACGTACTAAATCGAAAAATTCCATAAAAATATTTTCTAGCTTCGTATTGACGATACGGTCCTAATAAAACTAGTTTCGTCGAATTCTGAGACCGTTAGAAAAATGGTCATTTTCCAGTCGATTAAAATCAACTGAAACTGGTCAAACGCGTTTTCCTTTGCCACGCTCACATACTGATTCAGAAAATTATGAAATTTGGAATCTAGCAATAATTTGACACTGCGGACCCAACAAAAGTGGTTTCGTCGAAATCCGAGGTCGTTTGCAAAATTCCCATTTTTAAGGGCCTGAATTCCATAGCGACTATTCAGAATTTTCAACTGGACATATCTTTTGATTCCCGCTATGAAATTTTGATTTTTCGGATTCGTTGGAAAGATATTATCAAATAGATCCTATTGTTTTTGGTTTCACTAAAATCCGGATTATTTTGCACCCGGTATGTTCAATTGAAGTTTGAAATCGAATTATCGAACTACCACGCCATTTTCAATTCTATTTATAATTAAAATAAATATTTATATTCTGACGACGACGTATATAATATATACGTCGAATTCTATTCAAAATAAATTTCTCGTCGATATTATTTAAAATAATTCATTTTAAATAATCAAAATTCGCTAAAATAGCCAAAATAAAAATTTTAAACTGGCCCAGATTTTCGGGTTGTTACAATAGGTTGAATATGCAAAAGACGAAAGCCGATGTGAAGCTGAAGCAAATCGAGGGGGAAAATTTCAAGTGGAGGGTATTTTTGGTGAAAGAGGGAAAAGTCAAATAAACGTAAAAGGGTTTGGCTATTCACCAGGATAGGTTGTAAGCTATGTTCACGTTTCTGTAGAACAAAAATAAGAAGAAAAAGGTTTAAAATAAGATTGGTTACATTCACACCATAAACCCTACCAATAAATGTAACTAAATACATATTTTCTTGTAGTGGTTATAGGTAAACAGAAATAGAAATATTACAAGATAGATATAAAAATAACAACGGAATTAAAAGCTTTATTTAACATAAAGCAACATGGTCTGAAAACATCACATGTCTTAAATACATAAAAACCATTACATTATTGAAACTACTATCTTGCACTTTAAAACATCAGAGTACATAAAAGAAGGAAAATTCCCCAAATAAAATAGAACCATAGTAGCAAGGATAAGAGCTTGAGCCATACATCTAAGCAGCTCAACCAAAATGAAAGCAGAATCACGGTCAAGCCTGAGTATTCCTGCCCTGAGAACCTAGGGGGGGGACAAAAGAAAGAAGAGGAAACAAAAAGGGTCAGACATAAAGTCTGGCGAGTCCAGTTACTTTTAGCAAGTAAATAAGTAAAAGTAGCGTGACAGACATATAAAGTGGATAAGAGAGAGATAACAACATATAAGGCAAGTTTGACAAGGTAAACATGATAGAGTGTATATTTCTCTAAAGATTACTCTGCACTAATACTAGTATCACCAGAATGAGAGGATCCCAACAACTAAAAGATGGTAGACTTAGGCATACGTCCAAATGTATCCTAACCACTACCCTAATTGATCAGCTCCTTACTCCGTGCAGATACTCTGTGCTGGCCCCGCCATAGGATGTATCACGTCCTATAGTGGCAACTCTTCGCTGATATGCACAGCCATATCTACAAGTGTCACAGTCATCTTAGCCCCTTCTACCCGACCCATGTACGCACATGTCCCCAGTCGGTTTGCGCCGCCCACACCGTCCTCCTCGTTTGGATCTCTTACACTCAGCCCAGTAAGCGTGCCCCACATCCGACCTAGTTCGGAGTACTCGTTTGATACCTATTAAGGGTTACTGACTGAAATAGGTCCCACACAATTTGATACAAGCTCTCCCCCTTGTCTTGTATCCCCACTACAATTTCCATCGGTTATGTATACCACTAGGTGTCTTTAATTACACAACCCTATCATTTCTACAAGTTATGCTTACCCTAAAAAGGTGTCTTTAATTACATAACTCTAATATTTCCACCGGTTATGTATACCACTAGGTGTCTTTAACTACATAACCTTATCGGGTTAAGTTTTTGGGTCTATATGTAAATATTACCCACCCCCTCAGATTTACTTAACCCACCCACTGTTCAACCAAATTTACTTAACCCCAATTTAAGTTTATATTCATTCAATCCCTATGGATTCAACTAGGTTAAGTATTCAAGATTTATTACCATATTTTCATTTATGGTTATGGTATGCTAGACCTCCCACATGGAGCCTACCATTTGTGGATGCTGGACATGCCAGGTGGGTCCGGGCAGACTTGTTCCACAAATTGGGCTTAACCTCGTGTCTTAGCACGTCTTGTATTTGTGCACTTAGACCTCCCATATTAGATTCACCACTTGTGGTCGCTGGATATGCCGGGCTGGTGCGGGCAGACTTCCACCACAAGTGCAATCTAACCTCGTGTCTAGGCACAATTACTGTTTCTAATAACTCTAATCCTAGGCATTTCATTATTAGCCATTTTTTACCTATGTCGTTATAGGTTATAGGTTTCATGCACCTTTTTCCCCAATTATGTTCATTGTAAATTATATGTCCAAATTCATATACATATATTCAAATTATGCCAATTTTCACCTTTTTACCAACTATGCCTAAATTCCCAATTCACAAGATATGCCCAATTTCAATGCTTTTCCTCTCGTTCCCAAAGTAACGTAATCACATAATTTGGCGGCATGCCTAGGCTCAAAATTAGCCTGGCTATATAAAATAAAAAGGGAAATGGTGAAGGGAAGATGACAGAGATGTTTATTCTAACAAACTGACATAAGCAGATAATGGCATAATGATAGGATGGACATATAAGAACAAATAGGTGAACTTGTGATAATAAAACAGGTTCTAACATAATACGGATGTCATAATAGGCATGATTAGATCTAAATAAAGGTTTAGATGTTCAACTAGTGACAGATCTAAATTAACCACAATGTGACAAGCATAAGATGATCCAAATAGCCAATTAGATCTATAATTAAAAGTAGATATGACATGATAAAGGTTGAGAACCAAGTTACAGTTATAGATTCACAAATTACAATAGATCTGATATGATTCAATCACAGGCATAGATCCAAATTACAATATCATGGATTCAAAAATTACAATAGACCTGATATGATTCAGTCAAAGTCATAGATCCAAATTTACAGTCATATCATTTTTACTTTTAATTATTTAAATCTAAAGGCAACTGAAACTCACAGTGTTTGGACCTAGAACAATAGAAGGAGAAGAAAATTGTTGATGAATCTCATATCTACGCTTGAATCTGTAAATTTGATTGCAGAAGAAGGAGTTTTGGTTCAGTCCAGGCACCAGCAGCATTAGGCCTTCATTGATTTTTGGTGAATAAAACAAGAGAAATGAGCCTGTATTTATAGCTGCCAGCCTCCAAACCGACTTAGCCACGTCAGCCCTAGGGGGTCGACCTACCCCTTAGGGGGTCGACCCTGGTGTCGATACCCCCCTGGGGAGGGGGGTCGACTCCCCTAGGCGGGAATTTTCCCGCTCACCCCGAATTCTCGAGTTTTGAACTTTTTTAAACTTTCTGGACCTGATTTTGAATTCTTGGACTATATATATATAATTATCTTGCGCGTATACAAACTTTGAACCCTCATAACTTCTTCATATGGTGTCCATTTTACGCAAACTAAATGTCTATCTTGACCTGAATTTCAAGACGGACGCAATGGCGTAGTCCATTTCCCTTAATTACGAATATTAAATTAACTATTATTTAATTTATCCTCTTTTAGTGTTGTTAAAATTAAGGGGTGTTACATTCTCCCCTACTCAAAGGATTTCGTCCTCAAAATCTCCAAGTTAAGAAGAATGTATATCCTACCATCCATCACCCATCTACTCATCCATCAATCACCGGCATCAATTGTTCTTAAAGACTTATAATGCTTATATGAACATATGCAAAGGTGTGTTTATATGTCCCAACACTAATGCGAAGATCAGGCGGTCTACTGGTTCAGTCAACCTACTTAATGCATTGTATGTTAGTGCCGTGAATCCAACATGTATGCAACAGTCCTATTATAACATGTAAGTTCTATATGTGTGCACAAACATCCGTCCAAATGCAACATCCATATGATAATACATCCATTTTAATCTATTAAAAGAAGAAAAACGCACACACATCCATATGCAGTATGAAAGTGGTTGAGCCGATCTAGTGCCTAATGTGTGTGTATATGCATCCACGAGCAACCATTAGCAAACACTTGCATCCATCAAACATAACATGTCTCAAACACATGTTTACATCCATGGGATTCCTACCTAAAGGTCGAAGATTCGATCGATGGGATATACTTAAATGTTAGAAAGAAGCATAAATAAAAGCTTTGGAAAAAGGAAGTTAAGATCTACCCTCGAAAAGAAAAGGATATGAAACACAAATCTTGTCTTCGGTCTCCCAAGTTGCTTTCTCTGGGTTATCTCCCCACTGTACTTTCACCAACTTGACTTCTCTATTGCGTAGTTTCTTAACTTCTGAGAATACGGGAAGGAACTCATCTGACTGTTGCCTCCCGTTCCACCTCTACTTCTTCCAATACACTTGGCTCAACTACTTCCACGGTATCATGCAAACACTTCCACAAGTAAGAACGTGGAAAACATCATGAACACCGGATAGTCTCTCTGGCAGCTTTACCCTATAGGCTATTTGGCCAATCCTTTCCGTTATGGGAAATGGCCCTACAAATCTTGGTGCCAACTTCCCTATAGATCCAAAGCGAACCATATCTTCTACTTCAAATTCAATGTCATTCCTTCTCGTATTTGCGTAGGATTTCTTTCTATCTTGAGCAGTCTTCATTCGCCGTCTAATAAGATCAATCTTCTCGGATGTTTCTCTAACCATATCTGGTCCAAGCAATAGCCTTTTTGTAGATTCCCACCAATAAGTTGGTGACCTACAAGGTCGTCCATACAACGCTTCGAAGGGTGCCATGCCAATGCTAGCTTGATAACTGTTGTTATAGGCAAACTCTACTAAAGGAAGATGCTCTTCCCAAGTCCCTCCGAAGTCTAGGATACACAGCCTCAAAAGATCTTATAGAACTCTGTTCACCTCCTCCATCTTCCCATCGGTCTGAGGATGATAAGTGGTGGTAAAACGCAACTGTGTACCTAATGCTTCTTGCAAACTCCTCCAAAACTCACTAGTGAAAATGGGGTCAGGATCGCTTACGATGCTGGAAGTTACTCCATGAAGACAGACTATCTCTCGAACATAAATTGCTGTTAATTAAGCTGCCGTCCTCATAATCTTAACTGGAATGAAATGGGCGCTCTTAGTAAGTCTATCCACTACCACCCAAATATTGGTGTTGCCTTTCTTTGATCTAGGCAAACCATCTATGAAATCCATAGAGACGCTCTCCCACTTCCATTGTGGAACCTCCAAAGGATAAGGGAACCTCCAAAGGATAAGTAAACCACTGGGCTTCTTTTGATCATCTTTAACTTGCTGACAAACTAAACATTGAGAAACCAACTCTGCCACATCTTTCTTCATCCTAGCCCAAAAGAAAACCTTCTTCATATCCTTATACATCTTATCACCGCCTAGACGAATAGTCATCTTAGAATGATGGGCTTCTTCTAGGACTGCCTTTAGCAAACTTCCAGTTTGAGGAACATAAAGCCTTCCATCTCATCGCAACCACCCTTTATCGTCAATGGATTATCTATTGAGGTGACTAGAAGTCTCCTCTTTACTGAGCCTATCCAAGATGTCTGAAATCTGTGGATCATCTAGCTGTGAAGCTCCTATCTGATCCATAAGAGTAGGTCATATCTCTAGTGAATCAAACAAACCAGGCAAAAGCTCAGTGGAGGGTCTAAAATCAAAGGTCGATATGAACTCCAAGTTTTTCCTTTCCACAAGCAGAGGACTTAACGCCATCCTCTACCCACTCAGTGCATTTGCCAGCACATTACCCTTGCCAGGGGTATAACAATCTCAAAATCATAAGAAGCTAGGAACTCCATCCACCTTTGTTGCCTTAAATTAAGATCCTTCTGCGAGAACAAATACTTGAGAGATTTATGATCGGTATACAGCTCGAACCTCTCTCCAAGCAAATAATGACGCCACATCTTAAGCGTGAATACTATGGAAACTAGCTCTAAATCATGGGTTGGGTAGTTCTTCTCATGGACTCTTAGTTGTCTTCCTCAATAACAAAGTACCTTCCCTTCTTGCATCAGAACCGTACCAAGCCCCATACCACATGCATCGGTGTAAACTATAAACACTTTATTCCCATCAAGCAAGGTCAAAATGGGGCTGTTGTCAGAGCCCTCTTCAGTCGTTGGAAAGCAACATCACAATCTGTAATGACCCGGATTTTTGCGATCTTGATTATCCGATATACAACACATATCGAACATCAAGAGTCGAAAATACAGGATGGTTAATGAAAGAAATTAGAGGGTGAGGATAGATAAGATAGAAACTTGGAATAAAAGAAGAAGAAGAACACAACATCAGAGTAACACGAACCTCACAGCGGAACGAATAACATATAATATATATAACATAACTTGAAATATACATATGTACTTGAATATACATCATTATCAAAGTACAGCACTTACAACACAGCGGAAATAAACTATAGCTATATGATCCTGAAGCCTCCTACTCCAGCTCTTCAAGTATCTTATGTGTAAATCCTGACTACTTGTCTGCTCGTACAAAATTGAGCACCCAAGAGTTTAGGGAAAACAAAACAAAATAAACTTCGGGTCAGTCATGGGACTGGTGTGAGTAAAACAGTTTAAAACAGTTCAAGCAGGTAAATGATATCTCATAAGACCACGCCGTATAACGGAACGGGTTTTTCCCTTATGAGAATCCAAAATATCTTTATATCAAAAACCTTTTGATATTATAATAATGTCTATCAACCACAATATAATAATCATCTAGCAGAAACGCTTTCATCTCACGTTCTACATATATAGTATACAATCAAAATCGCAAGCATGTATTGGGTAATGGATTTCCAACTATGACAAGGTATGGAACCACCTTTCTCTAGTGTACCTCTAAAGAGGAATACACTGGGTTCAACAAGAACATCTTGCAACCCGGCCACACATGACCGACCACTCAATTCGCTTGAGTGTATCGAATGTATATCACCAACGGTTGGGATCAGCAACCTTTTCCCGAATGGGATAGCATCAACAATAGATTTTTAGATGTAAATAAAACTCTAGATCAGGTGATTATACACCCTAATAGGTGCGACCTACATAACCATGCTGCATGCCCGATTTCTGCCATTTACCGGTTGATGAGGCTTGAGGTTACGCTTTATCATCACATCAGATTCACTTCGAATGCCAAATTGTCAGATCCATCGAAAATCACTAATTGACGTCTACAACAGCACATTACATGTTAGCTAAAGAAGTTTCCTTCTCCGCTTCCACTCTTGGTACGGTTGAAGAAATAAATGTACGTGACCTTTCTGGAAATACTCTGTCAGACATTCATCCATACAAGTCATCCAGGGATAGGATGAACTGAAGGCACTATTCAGTACATCCATCTTAGGCACTGTTATCTAAGACTATTACAATAGCCCTTGCACTTTACTCCATCTTCAATTATCTTTGGCATATATGATTCGCAATGCTTATGCCAATACAGAGTGGTTCTTTGGCTAATAATCCAACCGGTCTCTCCATATTAACAACGTTAAAATGGTCAAAACTTCGATAGTCTGTGATTTAACCATCAAAGAAAAACAGGTGTGCAAACAATGATATTATTTCCAGGAGGAAATTATATCGATCGATCATCATTCAACATTTATCTCTTTATTTCATTAATTTACTTATCTCCTGCTTCCATATATTCTAAATTCTTATTTTCTATTATCAGAAAACATTTCTGATTTCTCGTTTTGAAAACATTTCCAAAACTTCTTGATTGGGATTCAAACAGATGTTTAAAACTATATTGCGATGACGACTCAAACCACTATACTAAATTACTAAATCCACTTAACCACTTCACACTCGAACCGTAACCATTTCTTAATTAAAAACACAGTCAATCAAGTTGGGGTATAGCTACCTCTCAGACCTTAACTGAACCACCTTTCAAATCTCGAAATAGATAAGATTTAACTTTTTTTTAACTCTTTAACACTTCCTTAAGAACCCTCAGATTCTATTTACGAACCCCCTTCTTTTACAAGTTTATGTGATTATAACAATGGTGTTATAATCTCCTACACCCGAATTATATTATCTTTAATATGACTTTTATTTCCTAACTCGAATAATATAACGACAACTAATTTATTTACTCCTGTTTTGTTAACTCTAATCTATAACTCTTATTTGAATAACCCCAACCTAATAACTCTTACTGGATTAACTCATATTCGAATAACTTATTCGAATAACTTATATTCTATTTGCTTACTTTCAAATACTTATATTCGATAATCTCTTTCTTCGAATAAATCTTATTCGATTTAACTCCTGTCGAATAACTAGATTCGATCAACTCACTTCGAATATTTCTGATTCGATTATCTCACCACGAATATCTCTGATTCGATTATCTCACCTCGAATATCTCTGATTCGATTATCTCACCTTGAATAACTAAATTCGATTACTCATTTCAACTCTATTCGAATAAACTAAATTCGATTAACTCCATTTGAATAACTCTAGTTCGATTTAACTCTATCAATTAACTCTAACTGGTTAACTCTAACTGGTTTAACTCTACCGTTTTAACCTAACTGGTTAACTCATTGTCCTTATTCAGTTTCAAACATCGATTTTGAAATCGATTCTTACTTCTTTATATAAGTCCTGACTTATATATTCTATTTATCCAAATGATAAATATTTAACTTAATTTATAAATATCATTTATGAATCAATCTGCTCCTTTTATCTGTTTACTTCTTCATATATAAGTTCAGACTTATATATATATATATATATCTATTTATCCAAAGATAAATATTTCCTTTATAATCTATTTGTTTTCTAAATGCCTTTTACCCATATTTCCTTCTAACCCTTTATGTAAATGGTTTACAAATATTTCCTTTTCAAATTCTATTTGCAAATGGTTTGTAAATAATTTCTTTTAGGGTTCTATTTCCAAGTATTTCCTTTATTAACCTTATTTATTTATCCAAAGTATTTCCTTTATTAATATCTTATTTATTTTCTAAATAAATATTCCTTATATCTTATCTTATTTATTTAAAAAATAAATATCTCATTTTTCTTATTCTATTTATTTAACAAATAAATAATCCTTTTAATAACTTATTCTGTTTCCTAAGTCAATATCTCTTTTATAACTTATTTACTTACCAAATAAGTACCTCGTTTAACATCTCCTATTTATTTAACCAATAAATATCTCATTTATAAGATCTCATGATGTTTATAAATATTCTCTTTTCTTTATAAATATTTCATTTATAAAGATTTCCCCTTTCTATATAATTTCACCTATAAAGATTTCTATTTATAAATATTTCATTTATAAAACCCTTTTGATTTTATAAATATTTTATTTTCAAATACCATTTGAAATTTTCCCTTTTCTATATTTCGGTATGTTATGGTGTTTAACATATCAATTCATGATGTCAAATATCGTCCATACACATATAATCAACAACAGATTATAAACCACGTCATATATCAAAATATATGAAAAACAATAAAATAACTGTTGAGGAATCCAGTCGGATTCCTCTAACCTATTTCCCTGCATCCACAGATGTTACACAATAAAATCAACATCACTTTTAGTTCCATATGATATATTCTGTTAAACAGAATCAATATAGAAATTCAACTAACTGACTATCAGTTCAATCAAACAGTCAACACACAGTCAATCAGCCAATATTCAACAGTTCTAAAAATGCAACAAGAAATTATAAATTGTTCAGAGTTAGTGAGAGTTACTCACTTTTCGCGTTAACCGTTTAAATAACGATTTGTGTCCGTTGATTGAGACGGACAATTTATTTCGCCATAAATTGTAACGAGCTCCGATTCACTCTCGGTCAGTCTCATTGTGTTGCTCCCGTCCATACGATCCCAACGGATCTTGTTTTGCCCAAATCTGATATCGTATGACGAAGATATTGCAATTCGAAGTTTTATACACATAATTAAATAAATAAACTTAATTAAATATCCATTTGGGCTTTTACCCTTGACTTGGCCCGCTTTAAATGAAAGATCCCCAGCCCGCCAAAGTTTTCTTCCCCAAATAAACACCCCATCGCTCCAGACATTCACAGACCTTCTTCCTCCACTTTGACCTCCTACCGCTCCTTAGTTGCTTCATGAAAATTCCAACAAAAATCAAAATCGCGACCTCCTTCAAAAACCGCACTCCCTCGTCACCAACTGGATACACTCGAGCTCACGGTGCTCCTCACGTCGCCTGCTCCAGTTCGAGACCCCCTTAACTTCGATCGACAAAAATTAATTCGAAAAATCCCAAAAAAAATGTGAACTCCTGCTGTTTTGCCTCCTCACTCCATAACGACATCAAAAATCCAAATTTGAAGCTCCTACATCATACGATTTCCAACCCTAGATTTACTGTTGATTTTCGAGCAACCCAAAGGAGGCGTCGCACTTCATTAGACTGGTATAGGCGCAAAGGGAATTGTATGAGGGATCTGAAAATATATGGTTCATGATTTTAGAGTTTTTATTTGTATTTGTTTGGGATTTTATTTTTCTGCAGTGATGGGTTTTTATACGGTTTTGAACTGGCGTTTGTGGTAGGTAAGGTCTGTGGCTGAAAAAGAGATTCGCGTGGCCTTCATTTGGCCAAGAAAAATGGTGGGATATTTTTACTTTTGATTTTTATATTTTAATTTCGCCAATTTCTCCTTGTATCTGACTTCTAAAAATCCCTGTGATTACATACCATACCTAAAAATCACGAAAATTGTTATGCTGCAAGTGTTTGACATTACGGACCCAACGAAACTGTTTCGTCGAATTCCGACTTCGTATCCTCACACAGCGTATTTTTAACCGTTGAAATACTGATTGTTTCTCACTCTAAAAATCCGTATGACCACCCAGTGACTCTAAAAATCACGAAACTGGAAATCTAAAAACTATTTGACATTGCGGATCCAACAAAATTAGTTTCATCGAATTTTGACTTCGTTTGCAAAAGTGGCTATTTTTAAAGCCCTAAATAACCCATTTAAATATATAAATATATTTAAATATAATTAAATTAAATATTTATAAATAAATATTATCGTAAATATTCACAGTGGAATACCATACAGCTCTAGAATATTCCTATATGAATTTCTAACTTGATATTTCAAATCTGGGTCAACCCGATATTCGATTTATATTGAAATCCCTTTTTAAAATATAGACAATTCCTTTATAAATTATAAAGGAATTCCACAACGACTTTTCTAAAATTTGATTTGGACATAAATCAAAATCTACACAACGAAATCCCGATTTTTCTCTTCCACTAGAAAGATATACTTCGCCAGCTCCTAACGTTTCTTGTTTCACAGAAATCCGATTTAAAACAGACCCTGTACATTCAGTTGAAGTTCAAATCGCCAAATAGCGAACTGCCGTGCCATTTCGAGCTATATTATAAATTCTACGTTCAAACTTCGTTCAAATAATATATTCGTTATTCTAATTCAATTCTAAACTGAATTAAATATCACAGATGATACAGTTCACACCATATCGCCATTTCAGCCAAATTCTGATTATTTCAGAATTAAATATATTATTTAATTTATTATTTTAATTAAATATTCACCATTATTTAATTCAATGACTATGAAATCCTTTTAATCACCTTTTAAATAATTAAATAAATTAATTATTATACTGCTGAAAATGAGGGTCATTACACAATCTATATCCCACGAAAATGCCAAATTATTCTTCGTTAGCCTGGTGAGTGGGGCTGATATTTTTGCGAAGTCCTTAATGAACTTCCAATAATAGCCTGCTAACCCCAAAAAGCTTCTCACCTCTGTTGCATTCTTTGGAATCTGCCAGTCTTGAACTGCAACCACCTTTGCGGGATCTACTGCTATCCCTTCTTTAGAAATCATATGCTCTAGGAATCTCACCTCCTTTCTCCAAAAGTGGCATTTGGAGAATTTTGCCTTAAGCTAATGCGCACAGAGAGTTTTCAAAACTTCCCTCAAATGTTGGGCATGCTTTTCCTCTTTCTTTGAGAAGATCAAGAAATCATCAACAAAGATCACGACAAATTTATTTAGAAACTCCCGAAACACCTTACTCATCAGATCAACAAAATAGGGGGTGCATTCGTCAACCCAAAAGGCATAACTAGCCATTCAAAGAAACCATATAGAGTCCTAAAAGCGGTCTTATCTATACTTTCCTCAACCACCCTCAACTGATGGAACCCCGTGGCCAAGTCTAACAAAGAAAATAACGAGGCACCAACAAGTTGGTCGAACAAGTCATATATCCTTTGAAGTGGGTGCCTGTTCTTCTTGGTGAGCTTATTTAAGTCTCTATAGTCCAAACACAACCGAAGCGAACCATCCTCCTTAGTTACAAATACTATTGGAGCACCCTATTCAGATATTCTTCGCTTGATAAATCCTTTCTCAAGTAGCTTCCCTACTTGCTTACTCAGCTCCCTCCTTTCCCGTAGAGCCATATGGCGCATGGGCAATGCAACTAGCTTTGCATTATCTACCAAATATATGCGAAAATCTATCTTATGCCTTGGGGGTAAATCCCAAACCTCATCAAAGACATCAGAATAATCTCAGACTAGTGGAATAGATTGCAGATCATCAATAGATGAATCAAGAGACTCTAGGAAACTAAGCATAACAGATCCTTGCGGGTCACAAGAATCTCGAAGGTCCCCCCATGACAAGTCAAAAGCCTAACGACCCTCTTCTCATAATCTAGAATGGCACCATACATGGTTAGCCAATCCATTCCTAGAAACAAATTGTGGCACATAAACCCGAGCACATACGCGTCACACTCAAACTCGACGTCTAAGATAGATATCCTCAAACCCCGACAAACCATGGATAAATGAGATGAACCACCAATGGGGTTTGAGAAAATAACGAGATCCACTACCATACTAGTATTTAAGTGCAGAGATTCAACCACAGAACTAGATAAAAATGAATGTGAAGCGCCAGAATCAAAAAGAGTTCTAATAGGATGACTGGAAAGAGAAATCAAACCTTCCACGGAAATTTTTCTACCTCTATCCGGAGCACTGATCGCGAGAGCATGCACCTGGCCTACAGAAGCTCCTACCCTCTGGCCTTGTCCTTGTGGTCCCTGTTTCTTCAGGCACTCCCTAGCAATGTGTCCGACCTCTCCACAATTGAAGCAAGTATTCTCCCTTCTTTTACAGTCTTTGACCAAGTGACCCTCTCATCCACAACTGTGACATTTCCTCTTATCCATAGCCTTGTCATTCTTTCCACCTTTCTTTTGATGTTGCTGTTGTTGTTGTCCCTACTTGGGCCATGCCTTCTTATTTTGCGTTGTTTCCTCAGCTTTTATTTCCTTCTTTTCTCCCTTGTCTTCCTGATGCATCAGGGCTATATCAACAAGCCTTTTAAAAGTCGCCCCCATGGAATGTGGGCCATAGCTAACCCATGAAGAGGTTCATTTAGCCCTTTAGCAAACCACAAAGCTTTCTTATGCGGAGTATCTACTAATTCCCATCCAAATCTTGCTAGCTAGTTGAATTTGTTCACATATTCTTTAATAGTCATGTTTCCTTGTTTGAGTGCCAAAAACCTCTCTATTTGCATGCTTTTCTCAGCTTGAGAAAGAAATTTCATTTCAAATCATTGTCTAAAATCATCCCATGAGTGTACCGAACGTCCGGCTTGGGTAACTTCCCATCAGAACGAAGCTTCATCTTTCAGTAGCCAGGCAAGTAACTGAATCTTTCTCCGATCTTCCACTTCAAAGATTACGAACAAGTCCTCGGTCTCCTTGAGCCAATTCCTTGCCTCTACAAATGTTTCGGTTCTATGGAATGGCTTCCCTCCCTTGGCACATAAATTTTTGTAGATCTTAGCGAAATTATCTGCTCTTGGAGGAGGAGGAGGAACGACGGGTGCAGCTGGGGGAGGAACGTTTCTTTGGCCTTCAGCAGGCGCCATAGCCTCTAGATACCTACGGAACCAACCAGGTATCGTAACGCCCTCTGGAATGTTAGGTTCCCCAGACATGCTGAAACGAAAAGGAAAGAGATTTATACAATGGATCGAAAGACAGTACATATGGCTTTAGGGAATATATTTTTCAAAACAGACTTTTCCTTTTTGAAAAATGCTTTCTTTTAGAATCTTTTTGAAAATAATTTTCAATTTTTTTTATCTAATCTGGTAACCTTCAGGTCTGATACTAAGTGTGACACCCCACGTCCGTTAATGTCACTCACAAAGAGAATGCATTAAGTTTCGTGAAGCGTTATAGGTAAACAGAAACAGAAATATTACGAGATAGATATAAAAAATGACAGCGGAATTAAAAACTTTATTTAACATAAAGCAACATGGTCTGAAAACATCACATGTTTCAAATACATAAAAACCATTACATCATTGAAACTACTATCTTGTACTTTAAAACATCAAAGTACATAAAAGTAGCAAAATTCCCCAAATAAAATTGAGCCATAGTAGAAAGGATAGGAGCTTGAGCCACATATCTAAGCAGCTCCAGAAAAATGAAAGCATAATCACGTCAAGCCTGAGTATTCCAACCCAGAGAACCTTGGGGGCGGGGGGAGGGGGAAATGGAAGAAAGAAGAGAAAACAAAAAGGGTCAGACATAAAGTCTGGCGAGTCTAGTTACTTTTAGCAAGTAAATAAGTAAAAGTAGCATGACAGGCATATAAAGTGGATAAGAGAGAGATAACAACATATAAGGCAGGTTTGACATGGTAAACATGATGGAGTGTATACTTCTCTAAAGATTACTCTGCACTAATACTAGTATCACCAGAATGAGATGATCCCAACAACTAAAAGATGGTAAACTTAGGCATACGTCCCAATGTATCCTAACCACTACCATAATCGATCGGCACCCTACTCCGCATATATACTTTGTGTCGGCCCCAACATAGGATGTATCACGTCCTATAGTGGCAACCCTTCGCTGATATGCACAACCATATCTACAGGTGTCACGGTCGTCTTAGCCCTCTATACCCGACCCATACATGTACATATCCCCGGTAGGTTTGCGCCGCCCACACTGTCCTCCTTGTTTGGATCTCTTACATTCAGCCCAGTAAGCGTGCCCCAATTTCGAACTAGTTCGGAGTACTCGTTTGATACCTTTTAAGGGTTACTGATTGAAATGGGACCCATACAATTCGATACAAGCTCTCCCCCTAGTCTTGTATCCCCACTAGGATTTCCATCGGTTATGTATACCACTAGATGTCTTTAATTACACAACCCTATCATTTCTACAAGTTATGCTTACCCTATAAAGGTGTCTTTAATTACATAACTCTAATATTTCCTTCTGTTATGTATACCATTAGGTGTCTTTAATTACATAACCTTATTGGGTTAAATTTGTGGGCCTATATGTATATATTACCACCCCCTCAGATTTACTTAACCCACCCATTGTTCAACCAAATTTACTTAACCCCAACTTAAGTTTATATTCATACAATCCCTATGGATTCAATTAGATTAAGTATTCAAGGTTTATTACCATATTATCATTTATGGTTATGGTATGCTAGACCTCCCACATTAAGCCTACCATTTGTGGATGCTGGACATGTCGGGCAGGTCCGGGCAGACTTATTCCACAAATTGGGCTTAACCTCGTGTCTTAGCATGTCTCGTATTTGTTCACCTAGACCTCCCACATTAGATTCACCACTTGTGGTCGCTGGATTTGTCGGGCGGGTCCGGATAGACTTCCACCACAAGTGCAATCTAACCTCGTTTCTAAGCACAATTACAGTTTCTAATAAATATAATCCTAGGCATTTCATTATTAGCCAATTTTTATCTATATCGTTATAGGTTATAGGTTTCATACCCCTTTTTCCCTAATTATGTTCATAGTAAATTATATGTTCAAATTCATATACATATACATTATTCAAATTATGCCAATTTTCACCTTTTTATCGACTATGCCCAAATTCCTAATCCACAAGATATGCCCAATTTCAATGTTGTTCCCCTCGTTCCCAAATTAACGTAATCGCATAATTTGGTGGCATTCCTAGGCTCGAAATTAGCCTGGTTATATAAAATAAAAAGGGAAAGGGTGAAGGAAAGATGACAGAGATGTTTATTCTAACAAACTGACATAACCATATGATGGCATAATGATAGGATGGACATAGAAGAACAAATCGGTGAACTTGTGATAATAAAAACAGGTTCTAACATAGCAGGGATGTCATAATAGGCATTATTAGATCTAAATAAAGGTTTAGATGTCCAACTAATGACAGATCTAAATTAACCACACGTGACAAGCTTAAGATGATCCAAATAGCCAATTAGATCTACAATTAAAAGCAGATCTGACATGATAAAGGTTGAGATCCAAGTTACAGTCACAAATTACAATAAATCTGATATGATTCAATCACAGGCATAGATCCAAATTACAATATCATGGATTCAAAAATTACAATAGATCTGATATGATTCAGTCAAAGGCATAGATCCAAATTTGCAGTCGTATCATGTTTACTTTCAATTATTTAAATTTAAAGGCAACTGAAACTCATAGTGTTTGGATATAGAACAATAGAAGGAGAAGAAAATAGTTGATGAATCTCAGATCTACGCTTGAATATCTAAATTTTGATTGTAGAAGATGAAGGAGTTTTGGTTCAGTCTAGGCACCAGCAGCACTTAGGCCTCCATTGATTTTTAGGGAAGAAAACAAGAGAAATGAGCCTGTATTTATAGTTGCCAGTCTCCAAACCGACTTAGCCACATCAGACTTAAGGGTGTCGACCCACCCTTAGAGGGTCGACCCTGGTGTCGACACCCCCCTTGGGGGTTGACCTAGGAGTTGACACTCCCCTTAAGGGGTCGACTACCCTAGGCGGGAATTTTTCCGCTCACCCCGGATTTTGGAATTTTGAACTTTTTTGAACTTTCTGGACCTAATTTTGAATTCTTGGACCCTATATTTATATATATAACTATCTTGCGCATATACAAACCTCAAACCCTCCAAATTTCTTCATACGTTGTCTGTTTTATGCAAGCCAAATGTTTATCTTGACCAGAATTTCGAAACGGACGCAATGGTGCAGTCTGTTTCCCTTAATTATGAATATTAAATTAATCACTATTTAATTTATCCTCTTTTAGTGTTGTTAAAATTACGAGGTGTTACACATTTTATTCTTAGAGAATTTATAGAAATAATATCCATTTTTTCTTGTGGATAGTACAAAAAATAGTTATTAGATTTGGGTCCGATCTTATCAGAGGAAGGACGTTTAGTAAACATCCATGCATCCCAAATCTTCGCATTAGACACATTAAAACATTTCCTAGTCCATATCTTATATGGCATCTTCAAACTCGTTTTAGTAGGATTAAATGCAATTGTTCTAAATTTATTTATTGGAAGATCTATATGACTTATCATTAATCATACTATATCTTATAAGGTGCGATTTCTCCTTTCAGACACGCTATTCCAATATGGTGTTCTAGGTGGCATGAGTTGTGAAACAATTTCAAACTCGTCTGGATATTCATTAAATAGTTGGACTACATATTCCCTTTCGATCTGTTCGAAAAGTATTTATTTTCTATTAAAATTGGTTTCTAACTTCACTTGAATTCTTTGAACTTTTCAAAGGATTCTGATATGTGTTTCATAAGATACACATATCTGTATCTACTGACATCATCAGTAAATATAATGAAGTAATAAAACCTGCCTCCAGCTTATGTATTCGTTGCTCCATATACATCATTATGTATGTGACCCAATACTTATCACCCATTCACTTTGTCAAGTGAAAGGTGATTCATTTATTTTGCCTAATAAGCCAGATTTGCAGTGTTTATATGATTCAAAATCAAATGATTTCAAAATTCAATCATAATGGCGATTTGTCATGTTTTTCTTGTTTATATGGGAGAACTGGCAATGCTAAAGGTATGTTGGATTTAAATCACTAAATATAATCCATTTAGCATTTATGTCAAGCATGTTATAGTCAACGATTTATAAAATTCATTAACTATTTGTGAAATTCCATAGATATTTCATTTAAACACTACTACAAAATAGGTCAGTTGCTTCAGTTATCCACCCTCTGTTGCTTCGGTTCAACAACCAAAGCAAATAGAGACGACGCAACAGGCCAAAATCTGTTGCTTCGGTTGTTCAACGGAAGCAAGAACTACTTTTTTTTTGCTTCGGTTTATAGCACAGTCGGAGCAAAAAACTGCGCCATCCGCCTGAGAAATGACATACTTCTTGCTTTCGTTATGGTTACAACAGAAGCAAAAAAAACCTTTTAATGTAAAAAAGATCACCTCCTCACATGTTATTAAATAATCCAACTAAATAACAATATAAATTGAATTATACAAATAAATATGAATTTTCATTTATAGTATTAGTAATCCAAACATTTAAGAACATAATAGAAAACAATATAATTCATTAATTACATTTAAAATCAGATAAATACACATTTGAACAACATAACAAAACTATAAAGCCAAACACATCCTGCTGGGAGTAACACGCTGATAACACAAGATACATTCTATCCATTTTACTATACAAATGAACTGCATCAAACTTCTCTTTTATAATAACAACAAATAACTCTCAAGGAGAAAAAATATCCTAAGAGTTACGATATTGTATGCTATTTGTAGACATGTTATTGTCACTAATGCATATGGCACTAATGCTAGTAGTCTTAGACCTAAATCCGTAAAGTCCTGGAAGAATGAAGAATCCAAGAACCCTACATATAAACGCAAAGGAAAAAGTAGGAATGTTCCTTTTATCCAAATATTTGATCCCATGGGCCTGAACCTAGAGCAACTATCACCTCATTATTCAAACTCTTAGTCACTGTGTATCAAGCTATCCACCTTTAGCAGGTGAACGTCTACTTCCTTAGTTAAGGGTAATTAATTAAAAATCCATCTGTACTATCTTAGTTAAGGGTAATTAATTAAAAATCCATCTGTCAATAAGCTTATGGTTTCACTTCTCAACCCAAACAAAAAAATGTTCATGTTTTCATTATAAATTCTCAAAGTTGCGTTTATGAGAATTACATACACAATTGAATTTATTAGTTTAACATCATACTATGTATTGATACTTGATACTCTTATAAGCAAGTGAGAAAGAGGTGGTAATTATCAGCTGACCTGGGAACAACAATTGAAATGTTCAAGACACCAGTACATAGCCAGATAACAAAAGCTAACCATAAACTAATGAGCATCTAAAATATAAAGGTTATTTCCTTCAGAAAAAATAAAATAAAAACAAATACCTTGCCCTCTCCATGACTAGCAGCTAATGTTGCTATAACAGCAAAAGGAGCACTATACAGTACCTCCATAAGACAAACCCAAAAGCTACACGATTTCACAAAAAAATTATACTACTTGTTACGTTTACCAAAGAGGTAGACGCATAGTGTAACACCCCACCTCCTCTAGGGTCACTCACAAAGGGAATGCACTATTTTGGAGGGGCGTTATCGAGGTAAACAAACACAGAAATATTACAAGATAGAACATAGATAAAACAACGGAAGTATCAAAAGATAAATTTCATTACTTTTAAAAAGAGTCAAAACCTTTTACATCCAAAGTACCAAATAGCCAAAGTCATTATTTTTCATTACAACAAATTCTGTCTTGCATAAATAAAGAAGCATAAACTTAAAACAACAAAAGTAGCTTAATTCCCCAAAGGTAGCAGAAATGCAGCCATAGCATAGCTCAAGATCAAACCGTACATGAGCTGAATCGAAAGCAAGCGAAATCCAAGCTAAGTGCTAGAGTTTCCTCCCTGAGAACCTGAGGGGAACGAAAGAAAAAGAGGTGAAAGAAAATGGGTCAGTCATAAAGACTGGTAAGTCCTAGTGACTTTCAGCATAAAACAGGTAAAGGTAACATGACATGTATAAACTGAAAGTAAACATAAGAATGCTTTCAAGATGGGCAACATAGACTAAGATGACATGATAATTCAAGTATAAATCAAGTATAGCATCGCATGTTCAAGGTTCGCTGCATCAACTGTACTAGTATCCCAAACCCCTATCATATATTAACCATGAAATGATCCCTTGATCCAATATCATGGAATGACCCATTTCTAGGTCCAACGGAATGATCCATTAATCGATCGACTCCCTACAAGTTCTAGCTCGTCGTGTGTCTGTGTCATACGGCCCTAACACGAATGTAGTCACCTGTGCTAGGTCCACCATAGGGTGTATCAAGCCCTAGGGTGCCAACCACCGACACGAATCAAGCATGCATAGGTAAACCTACTGATGCCCAATGCCTGCTTTTTCAACTCCGGACTACATGCACGACCATAGTCCGCCTGAACCTACACTAGCGCACCAACTCAGCCATCGTTCTAGTTGCTTACAATCAGCCCAGTAATCGTGCCCCACCCTGCCTAGTTCCAGGGTACCATGATACATCTAGTGGGTTACTGCTGAAATGGACCGCGTAACTAGGGTTTCCGTCCAATAGGTTAAGTGTTGTCATTTAAATTCGTGACTTAACCCTTATCAGTCTAGCATGTCAAGTGTTGTCATTCAAGTTCGTGACTTAACCCGTCTACGTGTCATGTCAAATTGGCTAAGTATTGTCTTTCATGTTCATGACTTAACCCTATCATGTGGCATTAATTCATTAATGCACCCCAACCTCTCACATCAGACCTGTTGTTGTGGTCAATGGATATGTCGGGCGGTTCCGGGCAGATTTACACCACAACTCAGTCTGACCTCGGGTTTCAAGCGCGATATGACCAACTACTCACATTAGATCCTATTGTTTGCAGTCACTGGATTTGCCGGGCGGTTCCGGGCAGAATTACACTACAAACTCAACCCAACCTTGAGTTGGCCATTTTCAGGTTTATTCTAGTGTCATGTCCATGTTCAAGTTTTCATGTCAAGTTCGTGTCAAGTTTCATGGCAAGTTTCATGTCCATATCCAGATTCAAGTTATAAATTGTTCATGTTTCATGTTCATAACCAATTTATGTTTTGCCTAATCTACCCAAATCGTATTCCCATCGCACGTAAACGTGAATCGGTCTAGATTACAAGTAAATCCAAATCCAAAATGAAAGGGAATGACATCAAAATTATGATAGGAAAAAGAACGAGCACAAGGTGATAAATCTAGCATGGTATAACTTGAGATAACTGGTCACAACATCACTGGCATATGGAATGATAGCCTTAAAACATTAGGATTTCAAATCTAGCATGATAAGGTGATAGTCATGATAAAAGTTGACATATGGTGATAGTCCCAAACTTGTGAATCATAACTGATTCAACATCACAGGTATGATAATATTATGACATGAAAGGATTTGATTTACAACATGAATAGGCACAAATTAATCTCATAGCAATATTCCCAAAAGTCAAGATCCAAGATGAACAAGAATAGATATAAATCAATCATCATACATAGGTCCAATTCTAATTTATAACATGTCCATATTAAGTTTATAGTTTTAATCTAAAATTAACTTGGACTTACAGATCGTGGTCTAAGAAATTGAGATGCAGAAGTCAAGTCTAGAAACTAGTCGTCAAATTGTTGAATCGTTGAATCTTGATTTGATTGTAGAAGCAAATCCCCAATATGCAATTCCTAGTCATAGTATTCAAGAAATAATCTTCGCGTTTTATTTTAATTTATCTTAATTTAATTTAGAGGAGGAAGAAGAAGCCATGTCCATCAAGAATTTGTGCAGCATAAGGTTAGAGAAGAATGGTGTAAAGAGAATGAGGCTAGGAGGCTGTTTATATAGGATTAGTCGAACGAATCTAGTCACGAAACGAGTCTAAATACATCAGAATGCATCAGGTTCAAAAACTGGGTTTCGGGAGGCAGGTCGACCCCCTGGTCGACCATAGGGTCGACCTGGCCCCTGGGAGGTCGACCATAGTGTCGACCCCCAGGTCGTCCTGGTCCTGGGCGGGAAAATTCCCGCCCAGTCTGCGCTGGAGTTTGAATTCGAATTTCGAGCTGTTTTTTATTCTGAAAATTCCTGAAACTTCGGAGGGTCATATCTCCCTCATACGGACTCTGATTCTCGAAAAACTCTGACTCGTTTCCAAGAAGAATTTCGAGATGAACGCAATGGCGCAACCTGTTTCCCTTGATTCTTATTTTAAAATTTAATTCTGCCTTGATTTATGGTTTTTAACACGTTATTAAAATTTGGGTTGTTACATACTCCCCTCCTTAAAGGATTTTGTCCCCGAAATCTTTAAGTTAAGAAGAATGCATCCTATCATCCAATCAACCATCTACTCAACCATCATCCACAAGCAACCATTGTCCTTAAAAGATTTCTAATGCTGTATGAATGTATGCAAGAGTGTGTGTATATGTACTTATCTAATGCAAAAGTTCATACGGTTACTAATTCAGTAGACCTCCTTAATGCAAAATATGTTAGTGTAATGAGTCCAACATGTATGCAAATTCCTAACATACTTTATAATCTCTACATGAGTGCACAAATATTCATTCATATGCAACATCCAAATGATAGCATATCAAGTTTCCATCCATGTACAAGTATAAACACTCATGCATATGCAATATGAAAATGTGTCTGAGCCGATCTAGTGCCTAATGTGTGTTATGCAACCACTTGCAACCATTTGCAAACAACAACCATAACATGTTTAAATCACATGTTTACATCCAAAAGGGTTCTACCTAAGGTTCTCAAGATAGGATTGAGAAGATAAGCAAGATAAAACAAAGCATCTAGGAGAAGAAGTTAAAGATGTACCCCCAGAAGGTCCTGCTTGCGGGCTTTGCCCTTGCTTCTTAGGGCAGTTCTTGCTGATATGTCCAGTATCACCACACTGAAAGCATGCTCCCATCTTCATCTTCTTCTTTCTACAATCCTGGATTATATGCCCCTGAATACCACAGAAGTTGCATTTTCTTTTCTCACGTGACTTGTTGTCATTACTGTTGTTGTTGTTCTTGCCTCCTTTCTCGGAGTCTACCTTCTTGTTTTGAGACTCACTCGCCTTGACCTCCTTCTTTCCATTCTTATCTTCTTCATTTAAGAGTGCCATGTCCACTAACTTTTCGTAGGTAGCCCCCATAGGTATGTGGGTCATAGCCAAGCTGTGAAGTGGCTCATTCAATCCCTTGACAAAACGGAGAGCCTTCTTATGAGGGGTATTCACTAAGTCCAGTCCAAACCGAGCCAGATGATTGAATTGATTGACGTACTCCTTGACCGTCATACTTCCTTGCTAAAGAGATAAGAACTTTTCCAGCTATAGACTTCTTTCAGCTTGTGAGAGTAATTTCATCTCAAACCTTATCCTGAAATCGATCAATGTGTCAACAGGTCTTTCAGTGTTAGTGACTTCCCACCAACAGGAAGCTTCGTCTTTGAGCAACCATACTGCCAACTGCACCTTCTGCCTATCGTCCACCTCGAAGATAACGAACAGATCCTTAGTTTCTTTGAGCTAGTTCTTCGCTTCTACGAATGATTCAGTTCCCTTGAAATCCTTTCCACCCATGGCCCTAAAATCTCTATAGATTTTTGAGAAGGCAATTGCACGAGGAGGAGGAGGAGGAACTGCTGCAGCTGGAGGAGGAATATCTACTGGGACTGCATCGTTGGCCCTAGCCTCTAAGTACCTCCTGAACCAACCAGGTATTGGCACGCCATATGGAAGGTTAAGGTTCCCAGACATGTTGAAATGAAAAAGAAGAGATTCAAGACAAGGAAACAAAGGATAGTGCTAGTGGCTCTTGGGGAATTGCCTTTAAATAAAACAAGATTTTTCTTGAAAAATGCTTCTTTGTAAACGGTTTTGAAAATAGATTTAGAAGATTTTAAAAACTTTTGCCCAGTCTGGTAACCTTCTGCTCTAATACCAAGTGTAACACCCCACCTCCGCTAGGGTCACTCACAAAGGGAATGAACTTGTTTTGGATGGGCGTTATCGAGGTAAACAAACACAGAAATATTACAAGACAGAACATAGATAAAACAACGGAAGGATCAAAAGATAAATTTCATTACATTCAAAAAGAGTCAAAACCTTTTACATCCAAAGTACCAAATAGCCAAAGTCATTATTTTCCATTACAAAAATTCTGTCTTGCATAAATAAAGAAGCATAAACTTAAAACAACAAAAGTAGCTTAATTCCCCAAAGGTAGCAGAAATGCAGCCATAGCATAGCTCAAGATCAAACCGTACATGAGTTGAACCAAAAGCAAGTGAAATCCAACCTAACTACTAGAGTTTCCACCCTGAGAACCTGGGGCGAGGGGGGGAAACGAAAGAAAAAGAGGCGAAAGAAAACGGGTTAGTCATAAAGACTGGTAAGTCCTAGTGACTTTCAGCATAAAAACAGGTAAAGGTAACATGACATGTATAAACTGAAAGTAAACATAAGAATGCTGTTAAGATGGGCAATATAGACTAAGATGGCATGATAATTCAAGTATAAATCAAGTATAGTATCGCATGTTCTAGGTTCGCTGCACCAACTGTACTAGTATCCTAAACCCCTGTCATATATTAACCATGAAATGATCCCTTGGCCCAATATTATGGAATAACCCATTTCTAGGTCCAACGGAACGATCCATTAATCGATCGGCTCCCTACAAGTTCTAGCTCGTCGTGTGTCTGTGTCATACGGTCTTATCACGAATGTAGTCACCTGTGCTAGGTCCACCATAGGGTGTATCAAGCCCTAGGGTGCCAAACACCGACACGAATAAAGCATGCACAGGTAAACCTACTGATGCCCAATGCCTGCTTTTTCAACTTCGGACTACGTGCACGACCATAGTACGCGTGAACCTACACTGGCGCACCAACTCAACCGTCGTTCTGGTCGCTTACAATCAACCCAGTAATCGTGCCCCACCCTGCCTAGTTCCAGGGTACCATGATACATCTAGTGGGTTACTGCTGAAATGGACCGCGTAACTAGGGTTTCTGTCCAATAGGTTAAGTGTTGTCATTTAAATTCGTGACTTAACCCTTATCAGTCTAGCATGTCAAGTTGGTTAAGTGTTGTCATTCAAGTTCATGACTTAACCCGTCTACGTATCGTGTCAAATTGGCTAAGTGTTGTCTTTCATGTTCATGACTTAACCCTATGATGTGGCATTAATTCATTAATGCACCCCAACCTCTCACATCAGACCCGTTGTTGTGGTCACTGGATATGCCGGGCGGTTCCGGGTAGATTTACACCACAACTCAGTCTGACCTCGGGTTTCAAGCGCGATATGACCAACTACTCACATTGGATCCTATTGTTTGCAGTCACTGGATTTGCCGGGCGGTTCCGGGTAGAATTACACTGCAAACTCAACCCAACCTCGAGTTGGCCATTTTCAGGTTTATTCTAGTGTCATGTCCATGTTCAAATTTTCATGTCAAGTTCATGTCAAGTTTCATGGCAAGTTTCATGTCCATATCCAGATTCAAGTTATAAAAATGTTCACGTTTCATGTTCATAACCAATTTATGTTTTGCCTAATCTACCCAAATCGTATTCCCATCGCACGTAAACGTGAATCGGTCTAGATTACAAGTAAATCCAAATCCAAAATGAAAGGGAATGACATCAAAACTATGATAGGCAAAAGAACGAGCACAAGGTGATAAATCTAGCATGGTATAACTTGAGATAACTGGTCACAACATCACTGGCATATGGAATAATAGCCCTAAAACATTAGGATTTCAAATCTAGCATGATAAGGTGATAGTCATGATAAAAGTTGACATATGGTGATAGTCCCAAACTTGTGAATCATAACTGATTCAACATCACAGGCATGATAATATTATGACATGAAAGGATTTGATTTACAACATGAATAGGCACAAATTAATCTCATAGCAATATTCCCAAAAGTCAAGATCCAAGATGAACAAGAATAGATATAAATCAATCATCATACATAGGTCCAATTCTAATTTATAACATGTCCATATTAAGTATATAGTTTTAATCTAAAAGTAACTTGGACTTACAGATCGTGGTCTAAGAAATTGAGATGCAGAAGTCAAGTCTAGAAACTAGTCGTCAAATTGTTGAATCGTTGAATCTTGATTTGATTGTAGAAGCAACTCCCCAATATGCAATTCCTAGTCATAGTATTCAAGAAATAATCTTCGTGTTTTATTTTAATTATCTTAATTTAATTTAGAGGAAGAAGAAGAAGCCATGTCCATCAAGAATTTGTGCAGCATAAGGTTAGAGAAGAATGGTGTAAAGAGAATGAGACTAGGAGGCTGTTTATATAGGATTAGTCGGACGAATCTAGTCACGAAACGAGTCTAAATACATCAGAATGCATCAGGTTCAAAAACTAGGTTTCGGGAGGCAAGTTGATCCCCAGGTCGACCATAGGGTCGACCCCCAGGTCGACCTGGTCCTGGGCGGGAAAATTCCCTCCCAGTCTGCGTTGGAGTTTGAATTCGAATTTCGAGCTGTTTTTGATTCTGAAAATTCCTGAAACTTCGGAGGGTCATATCTCCCTCATACGGACTCCGATTCTCGAAAACTCGGACTCGTTTCCAAGCAGAGATGAACGCAATGGAGCAACCCGTTTCCCTTGATTCTTATTTTGAAATTTAATTCTGCCTTGATTTATGGTTTTTAGCACGTTATTAAAATTCGGGTTGTTACACATAGAGAGAGGCTACAGGCACTGTCGAATGCTTTAGGGAGAATTCGATGGCATATTTGGTGCTTGGAGCCATCGGTTACACGTTTGTCCACTTTGTTCCCTAAAGCTCACCACCTCCACACGCGTGGCTTTGCCATTACGTCCTCGCAGACCCTAGTAAACAAACACGAATTGGTACTAGATTAACATGATAAAGATAAGAGCAAAGCAAACATTAGAAATTGGAACAATTTACCTTTTGATAAGAATCTCGAGTTTAAATATTTGCCGATGTTTCTAGATCTAGAGCTGGAATTGGTAGATATGGAATCTCCATACTTTCTATGAAGTTCCTTATTTGTGATTTGGACGGTCCATTACCAAGAAGCAAGGCGACGAACTGAAGACTTCGAGAAACAAAGGGCACAAGCAACATAAAATTGGGCCAGTGGTTGGGAGAAAGAAGAAGAAAGACTGAGGCCACCAAAATTTTTGAGAGAGGAAATTTAAATTTTGCATTGAGAAGCACAGATATGTTGACTAATCTAGGGTTTACAGGAGATAGTTCGAGTTTCATTTCTACATTCCAAGGTAGGCCCGACCCAATTGTAAAACGTTGAAAACCGAGAAGAATTATTCGGTCCTAATTTTTATACCTTACGCATGTAACAACGTTATCTGTTGTATGTCGTGCGACTCATCACCTTAAGATTTTATCCAAAGCATTATGTAAATTTTCAAAATACTGTTTCTTTTTCAAAAAAAAAATTACTAATAAAAATAAATCGTGTCTTTCGAATTTAAACTATTTTAAATTAATTATTTACTCTCAAAAAGTTTATCAAAATTACAATTGTTATTTTATTTTAAGATTTATGAATAATTTTAATTTTATCTTAGAAATTAAAAAAATGATAACTAATATAATTATTAAATATTTTTATTTTACAAAAAATATTGAATATTTCTATATTGCATACAACCCATATTTGCAATCAGAGTTTTAGTGAATATTATTAACTATAAGTCAATTATTAGTCATTAATTATTTTTCTTTAGACGTTAATGTTATTTATCAAGGATTAACAATTAAATATGAATTATTAATTAGTTTTGCATGTTAGTATTAAATAACAATGATATTTCTATATAAATCTAAAATTGAAAATTAAGAGTACTTGTTAATTATTGATTCATTAAGTATTAAATATAACATAAATTTTGTATTATAATTATTAAACAATATACAAGATAAATGCATATGAAAATTCAATTGATAAAATTCATCTATTACAACTGTCATTATATGAACATTACAAATACTTTGTTGAATATGGTCATTTTCTTATAGGAGGTAATTATTAAATATTTTTCCTAATTATTGATTAATTATTAATTTTATAGTCATTACTAATTAATAATTATTTAAAATTAATTATTAAATGCTAATTATCACTTTGTAAGTAACAAATTTTATTATTAACTATTAATTAATACTCTAAATTATCATATAATTATTAATAATTAATTATTTAATAGTAATTATTATTTATTAAATGTAATTTATTAATTATTGAATATTACTTATTAATAATTAAGTATTAAATGTTAAATATTAATTACTAAATGCAGATTACTAATTACTAACTATCAGCTTATTTATTAATTATAAAATGAATTTAGTAAATATTAAAAATAATTTACTATCATACATAATTAAATATAAGAAATAATAATTGTTTATTTATAATACTTAGTTATTATAAAGTATTTAACAAAAAACATTAATTATAATAAATTAGAGATAATGACATATGTAAGCTATTGTTTATTATTATCAACAGTGCATTTTCTCCTATTAAGATAATATACAATTGCTTCAGTCCTCAAAGAACCGATGCAAATAACACTATTTGTATTGGTTCATTTGCTTCAGTTCTTAATGAAATGATGCCCATAATATTGTTTGCATCAGTGCATTTTTGCTTAAGATGTTGACACAACAGAAGCAATGCTGCTACTTGCTTCGGTCGTGAGTAGAACAGAAGCAAAAACTCTATTTGCATCGGTGCATTTGCTTCTGTTGTACTTATAACTAGAGCAAATGATACTATTTGCTTCAGTCTTGAGCACAACTGAAGCAAATGAGGCAAGCAACAGACATATTTTATAGTAGTGAAATAAAATAACATGTAACGATACAGATTTTGCCCGGACTTAATCGACCGCTAAATCGACCAAGACCGTTCAATTCCCGCGTACGTTAACTTTGGGAATACAACAACATCAGAACAATAACAGCAGACTTTTATAACATCATAATAAATGTTACATCAGAGTACAGAATATATATCAGAGTACATTAAATAAATTTACAGCGGAAGATAATTTTACATTACTTTAATACAGTGCAGCGGAAATAAAATAACTAAGACAGCGGAAGACTTTTCTATGCTCCGGACACAGCTTTGAGCTTCAATCCAGGATCCTGCTAAAAAGATAAATATCTGCAAAAAGCTACTCGACTGCCCGTGTGGAAAAGAGGGCACCCGAGTTTGCAAAAGTGGAAACAAACAACGGGTCAGTCGTGGGACTGGTGTGAGAATTCTTAACTAATATAACTAATAGTAATAAGGCAAATCCACGGACCACGCCGCTAAAGCGGAACGGGTTTTATTCCAATGGATTGCCGTGCATAATTTAAGTAAATCGTCAAAACAATGCAATGCTTTGTAGAAAAATGAAACCATCATAAGACCCAAGTCCCATCACACAATGCAACGCAAACCGGAGGATAGGGTTTTACCTTATAATGGTCAAACATGCTTGATACGATAAAAACGATATTATTATTAGTGTGTATATGTTTTAAAACATTTCAAAGTAAATGTATCAATCCTAGGAAGCATAGGTACCATATGCTATGCCTCCATACTAGTAATACAATCAAAACCGCAAGGGTCGTATTTGGAATTTGGATTTTCCATCTGAGTCAAGGCTAGGGAGGAGCTCCTTACCGATTCGAGACACTCTAGCTGATGCCTCAGGATTACCCGCAGTTAACCCTTGGATCCTGCAGGGCCGGTCCACACATACAGCTTCGTGGATTGGCAATTCCTGAACACACGTTTCCCGATCCTATAGGACCTATCCGAGGCGCCTCATTCCATCATCCACATAAGTAAAATGTCAGGGCTGGTAGGTCACTGACACCACTCTAGCTAGAAAGAAACGTGCTGCTCTCCCTGCGTTCCCTTCTCCCGTTTTAGACTCCGCCGGTGTGTGAGGCTCGTGAAGTCACGCTATACACAAAGCTATGCCTAAACAGGCTATGCTTTGATCATCCCACAAGGCCTGCTTTTCAACAAAGCCTTGATCATATGCATCTTAGCATGCCACACCGTCAATCCATACCATACCATTGATTTCTACCAACATATAACCTCTGAGCTCATACGTCTCAGAGAAGGGTGTAAAACACCAAACAGATATATGTTAAGCAGAGATCAACGAATACAGTATAAAGGAATACAATGTCAGACATACAATCCATTTACGCGCTTATGCTCTGGGTTTGAGCGAAAGCCAAAACCGTGCAATCAACACTACGTCCGGATGGCTACTACTGTCGCCCCTTCAGGGTAGCTACTCCCATCATGGGTCTCAATAGCAACACACCCATTCGATGTGAAGATCGTCGGTCTTCAATCATCGTCTTCAACTCTTCGAACGTCGTATCATTATTTGGAATGAGAGTAAACTCGGACTTTCCAAATAATTCTCGCATATATAAATTTGCAAACCATTCTATATCGTTATTTATTCTTTTATAAATATAAATATCGTCCATTCATTTCATGCATATAAATATATCGTCCATTCATTTCATAAATATCGTCCATTCATTTCATGCGTACAAATATTGTCCATTCATTCCATGCATATAAATATTTCGTCCATTCATTTCATGCATTTCATATGCGACTTCATGCTTTTTAAAACATGTTAAATTTTCATATGCGGTTCATGCTTCTAAATCATGTTTCATTTCATATTTAAATCTTTTTATTCGCATGTGAAATGTAAATAAAAATTCCCTTCTTATTTTCATCTTTTTATTTTCATGTGAAAAGTAAATAAAAGTTTCATTCTTATTTTCATCTTTTTATTTTCATGTGAAATGTAAATAAAAATTTCATTCTTTTTTTCATCTTTTTATTTACATGCGAAATGTAAATAAAAATTTCATTACTTTTTTTCATCTTTTTATTTACATGCGAAATGTAAATAAAAATTTCATTACTTTTTTTCATCTTTTTATTTACATGCGAAATGTAAATAAAAGTTTCATTCTTACATTTATACAAAATATATAAATAATATAACCATTTCATGTTTTCATTCATTTATTCATTTATAACATGAAAATATTCATTGCTTTATGGTTCATTTTCCATTTTCGATCACTTTCTTAATTCAGTGATCTTAACTACTTAATTCCCTTTCAATCTAATTAAAGATTTAATTAAAATCTTATTTAGTTTTAATCTTCCAAAGTCATTATTAAATGATTATTCAATTTTTAGGGAATTAATTCTATCATAAATTCGGGTTAAAGAATAAATGTTATTTAAAACATAATTCACGATAAACCCAAATTTAAATTTCATAAATTTCTCATTTAATATATATAATTAGACATCATTTATTTCAGAGTATTTCACTTAATCTTAAAAAAATATTAATCGTCTTCGATTTCCTTTATAAAATGTATAACATAATTTATACGGGTTAAAATGGAGTTACTATTTTTTTTAAATGGACCGAATGGCCCAATTCATTTTCCTTATCCATTTATTATGTTTATCTTTACATTTTATTATTTAATAGCGGGCCAGACCTCTCACATTAGGCCTACAACTTGTGGATGCTGGATATGCCGGTTGGTTCCGGGCAGACTTCTACCACAGGTTGGGCTTAACCTCGTGTCTTGACCCAATTCGTATTTGCGCACTTGGACCTCTCACATTAGGCCCAATATTTATGGCTGCTGGATATGCCGGTTGGTTCCGGGCAGACTTCCGCCATAAATGTGACCTAACCTCGTGCCCAGGTACAATTAAAAAAAATTTATTTATAAATATTATCCAAGAATATTATTTTAAAATATTTTATATTTTAAAATATCCTACTACTTAATATCATTCCTTACTTGAAATATTCTTTCATATAAAGCTTTATTATTCCATTTCAATACATATTAACTTTCCATATTATTATGATATTATAATAATAATAATAATTATTATAAAAAAAAACGGTTTTAATTTGTGATATTAAAACCTACCATTTCAATATTAAAATGAAATCAATTTAAAAACATTTCAAATTTTGAAATCCATCTTCCATTTTTAATGTTAACATAAAAAGTAATCTTTTCAATTTATAATCTTCTTAATATAATTGGAATGTGATTTACTAATTCCAATAATTTGTTTATAACCTTCCAAATGTTAAAGGTTTTTATCTACTTAATTCAAGCGTCAATTAATATCATTAATTGAATAATAAATGGGCATTTATTTCCTTCATTCGAAGGAAATATTGTCAATTCAAAAGCTTCTTTATTATTTCCTTTTTAAATGGAAAATTAAATCATCTAAATACTTCAACTTCCAATTTATTTCATTAATTTGCATATTTATTACTTTACTCAAAATTGGAATGAGACCCACCATTTCCATATAATTTAATTATACGTAAAATCAAACATTAATTACATAACAATTTCAGAACATCCATCCAAAGTGCATTTCTAATTATTCCAAGGGTGACGTGTATTCAAAAGTCAACCCTTGACCCGTGTGGGGTTTCAGCCAACACAATTCACATATTTAAAATAAACTGTGCTTCTGGACGATGTGTAAAAATTGATCGTTCACTCACATAAACAAGCCAGGGTCGCTTGTAAATGGCAGTGTATACAGGTGCATAAATGGAACATAGACAATTTGCACAATTTAACAATGTTCACATATTGGGTATTGCCCTTTTTATTTCATTTGATTTAATGACACAAATTCACCATAAAATATATTCCTTTATCTAACTTAAAATAAAAATAAAATCTTTTATTAAAAGTCAAAATTTTAATTATTCTAAAATAAATATCAAAACTTTATTTATTAAAATCGTCTCAAAATAAAGATGAAATTTTTATAACCAAAACAAAGTTTTAATCTTTATAAACAAAACAAAATTTCAGTCTTTTATAAGCAAAAACAAGGTTTTAAATCTTTACCAACAAAACAAAGTTTTATTCTTTTTAAACAAAACAAAATAAGGTTTGAACTTTTATTCAATAAACAAAACAAAGTTTTGTTCTTTTTCATAAACAAAATAAAGTTTGTTCTTTTCAAAAACAAAATAAAGTTTCAATTTTATATATAAGAAAAAACGCAAACAAAGTTGTAATTTTTTTTTTTTTAGAACAAAAACAAAGTTGTAATCTTCTTAATCCCATTTAAAGTTATAATCTTTGTAAACATAAACAAAGTTTCATTTTTTTCTGAACAACAATGAAAATTGTAACTTTTATTTAAATATAAATTTCCATACATTTTAAATAAATAAATAAAAATGAATTTATCATTTACATCATGTACATCGTTTCTATTGATTCAACAAATTTCATCAACAGTGTATGCAACAACAATTTGTCCATAATAACCCAAACAACTATCACCAATTCTCAAACAGACATCATACATCATCAATCCACAATCATGTACATACAAACATCAAAACCACAAGAAAAATAATTTAAATTTAATAAATTATAAAATAGAATCTCACATTGATTTTTGCTGAAAATTTGACTGTCTCGGATTCAGCTCTGGTCTGCGCCATTGCGAAGAGCTCGGAAAGACGAGTCCAACGCAATTTACGGTTCGTCAATCGGATCTCGTACGAGAGAGTTATGATTTATTAAAGTTGGACATAATTAAATAATTAATTAATATTCGTGAAAAATACCTAAAAATTTCACTGTCTCAGAATTGGACAAAATTAGTGTCCACGCGTCCATCTCGTCGCCACGATCCCAACGCACCTGAAATCGTCGATTTTCGACTTCGTATGAGTGAGTTATGCAATTTTAAAGTTCTGGAAATTAATTAAATAATTTAAAAATAAAATAGAAAATACCCTCAGCCCGTTGACCGAAAAACACTGTTCACCGCCGAAGTTTGACCGCACTTTGCCGCTGCCTCGGGCCACCTGACGCCACGGGACCACCGCCAATGTCTTCGTCTTGGCGAGACGCACCACCACCAGAAAGAGCAGCCCCTAAAGCTTCTCCGATCATCGGGAAATCGCCTAGAAAGGATTTCGCCTCGCGGGTCCCACAGGCCGCCTCACACCTCCAAACTGCCTGAAATTTTCTGAGCATCTTCGTCTTGCGTAGACGAAGAACTTCCGTGTTCGTGACTTCGTCTAATTCTTCCTCGATTCACGGGAATTTCTTGATTTACGTTTTGAGTTTTTGAATTTCGAAAACAGCGAGCTTTAAGACGAGATTCCGGCGAATCCGAGCGCTGTTTGACAAAACCGACTACACCATTAGCTTCGTATCGTCGAGACCTTCGAGAAAACATATAATTTGCTATGGTTTGAAGAGATTTTATTTTTTTATGAATTTTAGAGGAAGAGGGAGCCGCCATGGAAATTGAGAAAAAATGATGGAAAAGAGAGTGGCTGCTGTGCATTTCGAATTTCTGCCCTAAAACTCAGAAAAAAGATAATATATACCATGGGTTTAATTTTGGTTTGGGCCCAAATATCATTATGTGCCCAATTACTCAATTTTCAACTGTTTTCTACAGTTCAAAAATTCTTATAAATACATGCTGATTTCAAAATTAATCAAATTTTAAAAATAATTATTTCAGGTCATTACGAATCCAACGAACCTGATTTCGTAATTTTCCGATTCCGTATGAATTTATTATAAATTTCCGAAGTCTGAAAATAGGCTGTATTTCAACTGTAAAAATTATACAGGCCACAAAATAATTTCAAAAATTATAAATTTTAGAATTTTACCTTAATTTAATATTCCGAATCCATAGAAACTGGTTTCGTCGAATTCGGAGTTCGTTTGCAAAAATTCTATTTTTCAGGTGTATATTTTAATATTTTAAAAATACCAAAAATAGTGGAATTTTTCCGAAACTCAAAAATATAAGTTCTTATAGTCATTTTTATATGTAAACAACATTCTAAAACCAATGGAGATGGTTTCGGGTCCTAATTCCTTATTCTGCAAAATGTAGCATTTTGGCCCTTATAAATTTCATAGCGACCATTCTAGATTTTAATTTTGACATAACTTTTGATTCCCGTTATGAAATTTCGATTTTTCGGATTCGTTGGAAAGATAAATTTAAATAGATTCTAATATTTTTGGTTTCACTAAAATCCGTTAAATTTTGCATCCTGTACGGTCAGTCAAAGTTCAAGTTTGACTTTTCAAACTACCGCGTTATTTCTAACTCTTTTTATAATAAAAATTAAATCATTCATTCTAACTTCGATTTAAATCAAATTTGTGATCATTATTATTTAAATAAAATATTTTATATTGTCAAAATTCATTAAAATTTTCTAAAATAAAAATTTTAAATTGGTCCTGATTTTTGCGGGTTGTTACAATCGCCCCCACTCAAAATCTTTTCGTCCTCGAAAAGGAACTAAGGTAAAAGTTGTTTAATTAATTAACTAAATTTTAATTTCTCTTATTAATTTCATTTGTTGACTAACTTATCAAATATACATACTTTTATATATTTAAAAATCATATTTTCAGAAATAGATTATATAATCAAAAATACGCTAATCATAAGCTTATCACTCTGAACTCATTCTAGGGCATTACTAACCCCATCTCTAATGAGTATTCTCATCCTAGGATACTGCTGATCCTATCTCTAATGAGTATTCTTATTGGACATTACTAATCCAATCTCTGATGAGTCTTTTGTTCTGTTCTAACGAGTTGTACCCCAAAGATTTGAGCTAACCAAAGCTCTGATACCAACTGTAACGATACAGATTTTGCCCGGACTTAATCGACCGCTAAATCGACCAAGACCGTTCAATTCCCGCATACGTTAACTTTGGGAATACAACAACATCAGAACAATAACAGCAGACTTTTATAACATCATAATAAATGTTACATCAGAGTACAGAATATATATCAGAGTACATTAAATAAATTTACAGCGGAAGATAATTTTACATTACTTTAATACAGTGCAGCGGAAATAAAATAACTAAGACAGCGGAAGACTTTTCTATGCTCCGGACACAGCTTTGAGCTTCAATCCAGGATCCTGCTAAAAAGATAAATATCTGCAAAAAGCTACTCGACTGCCCGTGTGGAAAAGAGGGCACCCGAGTTTGCAAAAGTGGAAACAAACAACGGGTCAGTCGTGGGACTGGTGTGAGAATTCTTAACTAATATAACTAATAGTAATAAGGCAAATCCACGGACCACGCCGCTAAAGCGGAACGGGTTTTATTCCAATGGATTGCCGTGCATAATTTAAGTAAATCGTCAAAACAACGCAATGCTTTGTAGAAAAATGAAACCATCATAAGACCCAAGTCCCATCACACAATGCAACGCAAACCGGAGGATAGGGTTTTACCTTATAATGGTCAAACATGCTTGATACGATAAAAACGATATTATTATTAGTGTGTATATGTTTTAAAACATTTCAAAGTAAATGTATCAATCCTAGGAAGCATAGGTACCATATGCTATGCCTCCATACTAGTAATACAATCAAAACCGCAAGGGTCGTATTTGGAATTTGGATTTTCCATCTGAGTCAAGGCTAGGGAGGAGCTCCTTACCGATTCGAGACACTCTAGCTGATGCCTCAGGATTACCCGCAGTTAACCCTTGGATCCTGCAGGGCCGGTCCACACATACAGCTTCGTGGATTGACAATTCCTGAACACACGTTTCCCGATCCTATAGGACCTATCCGAGGCGCCTCATTCCATCATCCACATAAGTAAAATGTCAGGGCTGGTAGGTCACTGACACCACTCTAGCTAGAAAGAAACGTGCTGCTCTCCCTGCGTTCCCTTCTCCCGTTTTAGACTCCGCCGGTGTGTGAGGCTCGTGAAGTCACGCTATACACAAAGCTATGCCTAAACAGGCTATGCTTTGATCATCCCACAAGGCCTGCTTTTCAACAAAGCCTTGATCATATGCATCTTAGCATGCCACACCGTCAATCCATACCATACCATTGATTTCTACCAACATATAACCTCTGAGCTCATACGTCTCAGAGAAGGGTGTAAAACACCAAACAGATATATGTTAAGCAGAGATCAACGAATACAGTATAAAGGAATACAATGTCAGACATACAATCCATTTACGCGCTTATGCTCTGGGTTTGAGCGAAAGCCAAAACCGTGCAATCAACACTACGTCCGGATGGCTACTACTGTCGCCCCTTCAGGGTAGCTACTCCCATCATGGGTCTCAATAGCAACACACCCATTCGATGTGAAGATCGTCGGTCTTCAATCATCGTCTTCAACTCTTCGAACGTCGTATCATTATTTGGAATGAGAGTAAACTCGGACTTTCCAAATAATTCTCGCATATATAAATTTGCAAACCATTCTATATCGTTATTTATTCTTTTATAAATATAAATATCGTCCATTCATTTCATGCATATAAATATATCGTCCATTCATTTCATAAATATCGTCCATTCATTTCATGCGTACAAATATTGTCCATTCATTCCATGCATATAAATATTTCGTCCATTCATTTCATGCATTTCATATGCGACTTCATGCTTTTTAAAACATGTTAAATTTTCATATGCGGTTCATGCTTCTAAATCATGTTTCATTTCATATTTAAATCTTTTTATTCGCATGTGAAATGTAAATAAAAATTCCCTTCTTATTTTCATCTTTTTATTTTCATGTGAAAAGTAAATAAAAGTTTCATTCTTATTTTCATCTTTTTATTTTCATGTGAAATGTAAATAAAAATTTCATTCTTTTTTTCATCTTTTTATTTACATGCGAAATGTAAATAAAAATTTCATTACTTTTTTTCATCTTTTTATTTACATGCGAAATGTAAATAAAAATTTCATTACTTTTTTTCATCTTTTTATTTACATGCGAAATGTAAATAAAAGTTTCATTCTTACATTTATACAAAATATATAAATAATATAACCATTTCATGTTTTCATTCATTTATTCATTTATAACATGAAAATATTCATTGCTTTATGGTTCATTTTCCATTTTCGATCACTTTCTTAATTCAGTGATCTTAACTACTTAATTCCCTTTCAATCTAATTAAAGATTTAATTAAAATCTTATTTAGTTTTAATCTTCCAAAGTCATTATTAAATGATTATTCAATTTTTAGGGAATTAATTCTATCATAAATTCGGGTTAAAGAATAAATGTTATTTAAAACATAATTCACGATAAACCCAAATTTAAATTTCATAAATTTCTCATTTAATATATATAATTAGACATCATTTATTTCAGAGTATTTCACTTAATCTTAAAAAAAATATTAATCATCTTCGATTTCCTTTATAAAATGTATAACATAATTTATACGGGTTGAAATGGAGTTACTATTTTTTTTAAATGGACCGAATGGCCCAATTCATTTTCCTTATCCATTTATTATGTTTATCTTTACATTTTATTATTTAATAGCGGGCCAGACCTCTCACATTAGGCCTACAACTTGTGGATGCTGGATATGCCGGTTGGTTCCGGGCAGACTTCTACCACAGGTTGGGCTTAACCTCGTGTCTTGACCCAATTCGTATTTGCGCACTTGGACCTCTCACATTAGGCCCAACATTTATGGCTGTTGGATATGCCGGTTGGTTCCGGGCAGACTTCCGCCATAAATGTGACCTAACCTCGTGCCCAGGTACAATTAAAAAAAATTTATTTATAAATATTATCCAAGAATATTATTTTAAAATATTTTATATTTTAAAATATCCTACTACTTAATATCATTCCTTACTTGAAATATTCTTTCATATAAAGCTTTATTATTCCATTTCAATACATATTAACTTTCCATATTATTATGATATTATAATAATAATTATTATTATTATAAAAAAAAAAACGGTTTTAATTTGTGATATTAAAACCTACCATTTCAATATTAAAATGAAATCAATTTAAAAACATTTCAAATTTTGAAATCCATCTTCCATTTTTAATGTTAACATAAAAAGTAATCTTTTCAATTTATAATCTTCTTAATATAATTGGAATGTGATTTACTAATTCCAATAATTTGTTTATAACCTTCCAAATGTTAAAGGTTTTTATCTACTTAATTCAAGCGTCAATTAATATCATTAATTGAATAATAAATGGGCATTTATTTCCTTCATTCGAAGGAAATATTGTCAATTCAAAAGCTTCTTTATTATTTCCTTTTTAAATGGAAAATTAAATCATCTAAATACTTCAACTTCCAATTTATTTCATTAATTTGCATATTTATTACTTTACTCAAAATTGGAATGAGACCCACCATTTCCATATAATTTAATTATACGTAAAATCAAACATTAATTACATAACAATTTCAGAACATCCATCCAAAGTGCATTTCTAATTATTCCAAGGGTGACGTGTATTCAAAAGTCAACCCTTGACCCGTGTGGGGTTTCAGCCAACACAATTCACATATTTAAAATAAACTGTGCTTCTGGACGATGTGTAAAAATTGATCGTTCACTCACATAAACAAGCCAGGGTCGCTTGTAAATGGCAGTGTATACAGGTGCATAAATGGAACATAGACAATTTGCACAATTTAACAATGTTCACATATTGGGTATTGCCCTTTTTATTTCATTTGATTTAATGACACAAATTCACCATAAAATATATTCCTTTATCTAACTTAAAATAAAAATAAAATCTTTTATTAAAAGTCAAAATTTTAATTATTCTAAAATAAATATCAAAACTTTATTTATTATAATCGTCTCAAAATAAAGATGAAATTTTTATAACCAAAACAAAGTTTTAATCTTTATAAACAAAACAAAATTTCAGTCTTTTATAAGCAAAAACAAGGTTTTAAATCTTTACCAACAAAACAAAGTTTTATTCTTTTTAAACAAAACAAAATAAGGTTTGAACTTTTATTCAATAAACAAAACAAAGTTTTGTTCTTTTTCATAAACAAAATAAAGTTTGTTCTTTTCAAAAACAAAATAAAGTTTCAATTTTATATATAAGAAAAAACGCAAACAAAGTTGTAATTTTTTTTTTTTAGAACAAAAACAAAGTTGTAATCTTCTTAATCCCATTCAAAGTTATAATCTTTGTAAACATAAACAAAGTTTCATTTTTTTCTGAACAACAATGAAAATTGTAACTTTTATTTAAATATAAATTTCCATACATTTTAAATAAATAAATAAAAATGAATTTATCATTTACATCATGTACATCGTTTCTATTGATTCAACAAATTTCATCAACAGTGTATGCAACAACAATTTGTCCATAATAACCCAAACAACTATCACCAATTCTCAAACAGACATCATACATCATCAATCCACAATCATGTACATACAAACATCAAAACCACAAGAAAAATAATTTAAATTTAATAAATTATAAAATAGAATCTCACATTGATTTTTGCTGAAAATTTGACTGTCTCGGATTCAGCTCTGGTCTGCGCCATTGCGAAGAGCTCGGAAAGACGAGTCCAACGCAATTTACGGTTCGTCAATCGGACCTCGTACGAGAGAGTTATGATTTATTAAAGTTGGACATAATTAAATAATTAATTAATATTCGTGAAAAATACCTAAAAATTTCACTGTCTCAGAATTGGACAAAATTAGTGTCCACGCGTCCATCTCGTCGCCACGATCCCAACGCACCTGAAATCGTCGATTTTCGACTTCGTATGAGTGAGTTATGCAATTTTAAAGTTCTGGAAATTAATTAAATAATTTAAAAATAAAATAGAAAATACCCTCAGCCCGTTGACCGAAAAACACTGTTCACCGCCGAAGTTTGACCGCACTTTGCCGCTGCCTCGGGCCACCTGACGCCACGGGACCACCGCCAATGTCTTCGTCTTGGCGAGACGCACCACCACCAGAAAGAGCAGCCCCTAAAGCTTCTCCGATCATCGGGAAATCGCCTAGAAAGGATTTCGCCTCGCGGGTCCCACAGGCCGCCTCACACCTCCAAACTGCCTGAAATTTTCTGAGCATCTTCGTCTTGCGTAGACGAAGAACTTCCGTGTTCGTGACTTCGTCTAATTCTTCCTCGATTCACGGGAATTTCTTGATTTACGTTTTGAGTTTTTGAATTTCGAAAACAGCGAGCTTTAAGACGAGATTCCGGCGAATCCGAGCGCTGTTTGACAAAACCGACTACACCATTAGCTTCGTATCGTCGAGACCTTCGAGAAAACATATAATTTGCTATGGTTTGAAGAGATTTTATTTTTTTATGAATTTTAGAGGAAGAGGGAGCCGCCATGGAAATTCAGAAAAAATGATGGAAAAGAGAGTGGCTGCTGTGCATTTCGAATTTCTGCCCTAAAACTCAGAAAAAAGATAATATATACCATGGGTTTAATTTTGGTTTGGGCCCAAATATCATTATGTGCCCAATTACTCAATTTTCAACTGTTTTCTACAGTTCAAAAATTCTTATAAATACATGCTGATTTCAAAATTAATCAAATTTTAAAAATAATTATTTCAGGTCATTACGAATCCAACGAACCTGATTTCGTAATTTTCCGATTCCGTATGAATTTATTATAAATTTCCGAAGTCTGAAAATAGGCTGTATTTCCACTGTAAAAATTATACAGGCCACAAAATAATTTCAAAAATTATAAATTTTAGAATTTTACCTTAATTTAATATTCCGAATCCAAAGAAACTGGTTTCGTCGAATTCGGAGTTCGTTTGCAAAAATTCTATTTTTCAGGTGTATATTTTAATATTTTAAAAATACCAAAAATAGTGGAATTTTTCCGAAACTCAAAAATATAAGTTCTTATAGTCATTTTTATATGTAAACAACATTCTAAAACCAATGGAGATGGTTTCGGGTCCTAATTCCTTATTCTGCAAAATGTAGCATTTTGGCCCTTATAAATTTCATAGCGACCATTCTAGATTTTAATTTTGACATAACTTTTGATTCCCGTTATGAAATTTCGATTTTTCGGATTCGTTGGAAAGATAAATTTAAATAGATTCTAATATTTTTGGTTTCACTAAAATCCGTTAAATTTTGCATCCTGTACGGTCAGTCAAAGTTCAAGTTTGACTTTTCAAACTACCGCGTTATTTCTAACTCTTTTTATAATAAAAATTAAATCATTCATTCTAACTTCGATTTAAATCAAATTTGTGATCATTATTATTTAAATAAAATATTTTATATTGTCAAAATTCATTAAAATTTTCTAAAATAAAATTTTTAAATTGGTCCTGATTTTTGCGGGTTGTTACATAACAATTGTTCTTTTATTACAAATGAAATTTAAACTTATCTAAACAAGTTATATTATAACATTTATTTTAAATGGAATTTCATAATAATAATTTTTTTATTTATATAATTAAGCTAGTATATAAAATAAGAATCAACTTCCTATTGATAATCCAGCAAAATTTGCTTCATTTCCAATCATAAGTCCACTTGTCCTTTTATCAGATTTCTACTTATTTTGCAATTTCTGTAAATTTACAAATATTTATGTGATTCATATCTAGTATCTAATACTAGAAATATATAAGATACTGTTATAGCATTTATATCTTATTTGGTTGAAGTCACACTTCAACTTTCATTTTAGATCTTCTCTATATTTCTAAAAGAATCACGTTTGATTTGTTTGAGGACAATCGTCAAATTTCAATGTTAGTCAAGAAATTTGATTTAATTCAATTTATCCTTCTTAAGAATTAATTTAAAATTATCAGAGTTATTCATTATTTAATATCTAAAGTGGATAATAAATAATAACAGATTCTTTAATATAAATTTAATGTAAATACAAATTCTGACGATCAAAATTTATATATATATATATATATATTAATATAAATGCATAATTAAACTAAAATACGCTCCCACTCAAATTAACATCCCTTTGTTTGTTTATATATATATATATATATATATATATATATATATATATATATATATATATATATCAGCATATATATAATGGTGTTCCAAAATCCATATCTGGTCATGCCTTGACCTAGCTTTGGCGAATCCCAAAACACAACCTTTTAGGTAGACATCTTATGTCAATTATATCGTATATAATTCTTGGATCGCATGATGAACATTTTGTTCAGTATTATTCATTTGCTCAAAATATAGAATAATTCATGCTATTGTCTCTAAGACCATAATCTTATTATGCGGCATTAGTTAAATCAGATCCAATAATACAGTCGAAGCACCACAATTACTCCTACCTTATATAACCAAAATAAAAGGTGTACAATGCTTTGGCGTTAGTTACATCCAATGAGACTGGCATTGATGGGTGTATTATTGGAAGACTTCACCATGACTTAATATAACAAAATATGCTTTAAAGGGAATTTATAATTCGTAGTGGCAAACAATTATCAGAGTTACTTACATATATTAAAATATATGTATTTTATATTCATAATATAAATTTGATTTAAATAAAATATTTAGTATATATATGTATATATTTAAATTCAACAATATATAGGAATTAAGCCTATATATATATTCCTTATTTCAAAACAATTAGTTACCTTATCCTTAGATTAATGATTGTACTCAAAGCTAATATGAATTTAAATTAATTGATTCTATTTCCAAATATATACACGAGATGTTCAACCCATTATAAAACCATTATAAACTCATATGTCATATAGCTTGTTACTCCTAGAATTCATGTTCAAAACAGTATGTATATTTCCATATATCTAACATAGGTAGGAAATAATACATTTACACATTCTATTTCCAGTATTGGTGGATAAAGGCACAAATATATATACTCATGTTTAATGACCCAATTTGAATTCTAAGCTAAACAAAATTAAAGAGAATGGAGGCATTGTTAATAAAGCGATCAAGATAGAACATTTCAAATTGATATAGAATACACAACAATTTTCATGAATATGCAGGGTCACATCCAATTATAAAAGATAATATATTATCCTTGTTACAAAGTATTTGGTCACTCAATCCTTATTAAACATCATTTTATACGAGATACAATGCTTATAATAAAACATACATGTACATGTATATATAAAACAATATATTCGGTTGAAATTGATACATTACTATGTATCTGTGTACATAGTACCATATATCTTATTTATGCAAAATTGCCAATTATTTTTCACCAAAATTGTACATCAATATGTACAAAGCTGCACAATCTTTTGATATTGTGTTGCTCTCCCTTGTATACTGAAACAATTTCAGCACCTATCAAAACAAATTTTGACATACAAGGTTAGGTAGATTTAAACATATCAAATGTATATATATATATATATATATATATATATATTTGTATGTATGTAGTAACACATACATCATATGTATATACTGCAACTTACCAGCAAACATATTAGAACAGACTCTGCAGTTTGCAAGTTTAGTATTTCAATTCGGTCTGAGCAAGTCATATAAATCAATATCTATAAATGTCCATATTCGAATGCTATATTAAATTGTTAATATATCACAACACACACACACACACACACACATATATATATATACACGTATAAAAGGATTGATAAGTACATTTCATATATCATGCCAAGTTTCAAAAACTGGCAAAATACTAATGATATCATAATGACAAACAATCTAATCAGCAAATCTTGTTCGTTGTTGCAAGAAAGTCACAATTGTAATGGTATTTCGTAGTGTGTGTATATATATACAGAGAATTGAGGATTTAAAATAAAATTTGCATCATATCAAATAAGAGTATATCTATATGTATGTATTTATGTGTGTGTGTATATATATATATGTACATACATACATATCCTGGCAGCTTGTAAAATCATATTTTATTTATCACTGTAAATTAACCATTTAACAAAACATAGCACACACACATATATATCAAGAAACAAGTTCAAATTCGTATTAAAGTATACCTTTAATCGGAGTTGTGTGTGTGCGTATATATATATATATATATATATATATATATATATATATATATATATATATATATCTGTGTGTGTGTGTGTTCATATTAATAATTATCCATTCAACAAAACAGTATCTAAATACTCGAAGCTATATAAATAGCAGATAAGAAAATAGTAAATCATGTTCACTGCAGCCACTTAACCATATTGTATTATATATACATTAATATAAATATGAAAATACCATTTTAAATCTGATGTACCAAAAACACAACAATATATAGTGTAAATCATTAAGTCAACAACACGCATATCCAAAAACAAACAGTTTTGTTTTACTATTTAAAAAGTGTGATATGCAATTATATATATATATATATATATATATATATATATATATATATATAACTTCCTATAATAAGATCATTATTTTAATACAATTTATTTATATGTATAATTCTATTTCAAATATAAAAATATTTGTATATATATTAGCTTGCATAATTATTCCAGATCTTACTATTAAATTGTATTTAAGAGGTTCTGAAAAATTGATCAAGCAAATCAATCTTTACACATATTCATATATAAACACCATCCGTAAGATTTGAACATTTTTAAAGACTAGGATTTGGATACTACAATAGTCATACTGTGTACATGGAAAAAGAATTTACAAAACAGGTTTGTATTTGTATTATTCAGTCACCAGTATATATATATATATATATATATATATACACACACACACAGAGCATCATCATAGAATAATAATCTATTTTAAACCTGTTTCAAAAATAGTTTAAATTCAGTAACATATCCAATTGCATGTGCATCTTTATATATAACACATGCAAATTGCAATCGTAATACTGCATTCATAACAGAAAAACATCTTGGTTAGATTGCATACATCAGTATATCAAAAATATGAAATACAGTTTAGCATTATAAATCAAATATGTCAACATCTGAACTAGTTATATACATATACATACATACATACATACATACATACATATATATATATATATATATATATATATATATATATCTTGTGTCATAAAACACGCATCAAAACAGGTTACATTTCTATGCCAACGTTATACGCATACAAATATAAGGTATTGGGCATTAAAAGTAATTTATAACAGATTTAATCAATTTATGGAAGCCAAGCAAACACACCAGTTAACAGAGTTAAACAAAATTCTTATATTATGAACTTAAATTTAATCTAAACAATTTAGTAAAATATATGTACAACATAATAACTTGATTAAATATAGTCATAGAACCATAAATACCAAATCAAGTTCGAAATGACCAAATATACATGTATTCAGGTTTAGAAAATAAATAAATAAATCCATCATCAAATGATGGTTTATATCTTAGATATTTTGAGGTATTTAGAGATTACTGTGTCAAATACTGATTTAGTTGAACTGAAGGACATCTTAGAATATAACAAAATATAGTAAACCAATAGTACTGAAAAACTTTTCAATAGCTCTGTTTATTTGGTTTTATAACATGTACTGATCATTAAACCAAAAACAAATTTTTTTGAATACATTTATGGTAAACTGAACTCATTCTATTCACTATAACGTAAATACATAACCATGTATTGTTTACATGGATTTCTAATACCTGTTATATTTAAAACAAATTACTCTACAATTAAAATAAATTAAAGTGTTTTGATTTTATATTCAACCACAAATATTAAAATAAGAAAGGAATATAAAAACTAAATCAAATAAATTTGATTTTATATGCAGCTGTTAAGATCAGTTCAGAAAATTTGTCTTAACAAATTTCCATTAAAATGATTTCATTAAATCAAAACAATCTGAAAATTGTTTTATTGATTAACCAGTTAATAAATCACTTTTAATCATGATGAAGTAAAATCAACTAATTCAGGTCATTTCAATTGTCAATCAATCATTTTGATGATAAGTTTAATATAGTTTACACATATAATCAAATCAATGCATTGCTCATGCCAAATCCATATATTCATGGTTTGATTGTTAAGATCCAACGAATAGAATTAATATATAATATTAATTCTTTTCTAAATTAAAACCCATACTGTGATTCTAATTTAAACATTTCATTAAAATTACTCCTTCGACGGTAATACATATAATGATTCAAACATGAAAAACCCAAATACATAGTTCAATATATAATTTCTCGCAAAAACGAGGCTCCGATACCACTGTTGAGTTTTTAATTCAGTCGAATTGAAACCTTAATAGTATTTTACCAACTTAAAATAGGATCTATGCAGAGAAAATAGATCAAACGTATCTAAGTTGGGTTTAAGGATTTATACCTTTAAAGCTGAATCGATGAAGAACCAAATCCATCTCGAGATTAGAAGGACAGAAGCATTGAATCTTAACAAGACAAAGCGCCCTACCTCCAGAAGCATCCACACGAACATGTTCTTCATTTGTCATACGAATTGAAGGGAAGGGGAATTCGATGGTGCTAGCCGCCATTTCTTATTACGATTTAGGGTTTTTCTAAAGAATGGAATAAAATAAAATCGTATCTGTAACAACTCAGAATTTCGAAACCAATTTAAAATTTTAATTTTACCTATTTTAATGTATTTTGATTATTTAAAATGATTTATTTTAAATAATAATGACTAAAAATTTATTTAAATCAAAGTTAGAAGGTATAAATTTATATTAATTATAAAACGAGCTTGAAATGGCGTGGTAGTTTATAAATTCGATTTTAAATTTCAAATGAACGTACAAAATTCAAAATAAATAGGATTTCAGCAAAACCAGAAACATTTGAATTTTTTAAAAAATATTTTTCTAACGGATGTGAGAAACTGAGATCTCACTTTATAAATTGAAAGTTATGTCCAGTTTAAAATTTAAAATAGTTGCTGTGGAATTTACTTAAATTTTCAATATATATATAGCCCTTAAAAATAGCCATTTTGCAAATGACCTCTGCTTTCGACAAAACCACTTTTGTTGGATCTAGAATGTCAAATTATAATTGGGTTTCAAATTTCGAGTCATCCGGAATTAGTATGTAAGCATAGTAAATTTAAACACGCTTGCTAATTTCAGTTTGAATTTAATCGACTAGAAAAAGGCCATTTTTCAAATGGTCTCCAAATTCAATGAAATTAGTTTTGTTAGGACTATATCGTCAAAACATAGCTAGATTTCAATATTCGTAATGTTTGGAGTCAGCATGTGGCACAGGTAAATTAAAATGTACATTTAAATTCAATATATATTGATTTATATTTTAATTTTGATGAAAACTGATCGAAACAGCCGAATCAGCTTACGAAACATATCCCATTGTGTCCAGAATGAGGATATTTGGTTAGAGGCGAAAATCAATGATATTTATTAGTAGTTCGAACGTAAATCTTCATAACAAAGAAATAAGTAGAATAAAATAAAAACGAACCTATGTTATAAATACCCAAGTCAACAACCTAGACATTTCTCCTACCCATGGTCGACAAACAGAGAATAGAGGCCACCATCAGTTTTTAAATTTCAAAAAATTAAATTTAAGCTTGAATCGGGTGTGTAGAATCGCTCTACCCAACCATTATGCTCAAAAAAAAAAAAATTAAGCTTGAATCTGAATGAAACTGGATGAATTCGGGTTTATTGAACTCACATGAGTGAGGGCTTCACGTGGGTGTCTTCGGTATAGGGTGCGCTGCAATTTTATGAAGCTTGATCATCGAGCAGCGTTGCCTAGGGCACACATTGGTCATCGACGTGAAGGATTTTATGAAGAGGAGAAGGATGTGCGGCGTTCAGAGGGGTGAGGCGCACCTATCGCCTGGTTTTCGTAGCCTCCAGCGATGTTTTGGCACAAGCGACGTCGAGCTTCAGAGCTGAAACTGGGTCCAGGTAGAGACGGTAGGGTTGGATCGATCGTGGGTTTTGGGTGGCGTTCAGGTGGAGACAGTGGAGCCAGGTTAGGTGGTGATGATGGCGGCGCCGATAGGTGAACGAGGTGAAAGTCAAAGGTGATGGGGGGAACACAGCATGTGACGGGAATGTTAAACGAGGAAGATGTATTAGTTACGCTAATACGAAATTAATTTGAAGGGTAATTATATTCAAATTTAATTAGTGATTTTAAGTACTGTAATTGATTTTAATAATGTAATTTACATTTAAACGCGTATATCTTTGTCTTATGGGAACATAATTGGATGATTTCAGTCCATTAGAATCGTGATGAAAAGTACTACACCATGGAACAGACCAGAACAAAAACAACAGTTTTTGATGAAATTAAACATTCGGTTTAATTTAAAAAAAACAATCCTTCAATAAAGAATGGCGGAGTGGAAACCAGAGTGAGAACTCTCTCACTGAAATTTTTTGTACAATTATTTATTTTATAACTGCATATATATTGTTTGCCTATGACTGTAATTTCTATTATGTGGTTGATGATTGTTTACAGTTTAATGTTATCATTATTAAACTATGATTATAAATATTTATAAATATTAAATAAATTCACATGGACTGTGATGTAAACCCCACATGGGTATTGAAACGATAACTTTACACATCGCCCAATTATTGTTGATGGTTGAAACCCCACACGGGTCTGGGGATGATAATTTATTCACATCTCCCCTGAATTTAATTATATGTCAACCGATTGATTGACAGACTGTGATAAACGTTATTTAACTATTTAATGCTTATACAGTTGTAAATTGCACTCCATATAACTGAAATTATGTAACGACCCAGGAATTTTCGGCTCGGAAATCGACATAAATACCTTTACCGTAACACATGCCGACCTTCCAAACACTGAAACACTGGACGTTATTAGAAAGAAATTAGAGGGGAGATAAGAAAGAAAGAAATATTATAATAGAAGAAGAAGAAGAACAACAACACAACACATAGTCTCACATCGCAGCGGAACAAAATATAATACGGAAATAAATCTTTATTGAGAGCTTTGAAAATACTTACAATATCAGAGTACATCACACCATATGACAGTTATAATAACCTGTTCCCATATACAACACATAGCGGAATAGTAGATATATAATATCAGACATCTGGACATCACCCGCTCGTCTCTTTACAACATTTTATAACCTGAACCTGTACACCCCGGGCTAACCCGAGCATTTACAAAACACCGTTTCAGTCTGGTGAACCAGAGTGAGAAAAACTCGCACAGTATTAAGGGTATCACAAAACCTGATTTTAAAGTTAAAATCTTTCAAAGAAAAGGATAATTGTAAGACCAAATCCACACATAAACACGGACGGCTTTTACCTTACGATAACCCAAACTGGTTTTGAAATCAATAGCTTGTCTGATATTATAATAATGTCTAAATACAAGTAAATAGAATCTAGTAGAACACTTGCATCTCACGCTCTACATATATAGTATACAAACAAAACCGCGGGTTCTTATTGGAGATTGGATTCCAACCATGACAAGGTATGGGATCACCTGTCGATAGTGCATCTCTAGAGGCAAATACACTGGGTTTAACAAGAACGTCTTGCAACCCGGCCCACACATGACCGACCACTCATTTCGATTGAGTGTATCGAATGTATATCACCAACGGTTGGGAGCTACCCATCGTATTCCCGAAAAGGGACAGCATCGAAATAGAATAAAGAAGCAAATAATATTTTCTCTAGATAGGTGATTACACACCCTAATGGGAGCAACCCACATAGCCATGCTGTCTGCCCGATTTTTTTGTCATTTCCCGGTTGTGAGGCTTGAGGCCAGAATTTACTTTGAAACATATGATCGCCATTCACTTTGAATGTCACATCGTCAGATCCGTCAAATCACTAATTGACGTCCAAAAATATACTCTGGGTTTTAAAGAAGTGCCCCTCTTTTCCACCACTCGGTATATTTGTAAAAATCAACGTACGTGGTTTCAGGAAATACTTTGTCGGACATCCGTCCATACAAGTCATCCAGGAACAGGATGAACCAAAGGTACTCTCCTACTGCCTCCATATAGGAATCACCCCATGGATCAGTAGCGAGAAGTCCTCGCAACCCGTAGATTCCAACCACGACATAACCACAGTTTATCTCTGGCCGCTAAACCAGAGATTAGTAGCGGTTTTTCCATTTATGAGTATCTACGATCTTCAATGCTCTATCTCGATCATCTTCTGATCTCTTCACGTATTTGTTGGTCGGAATGGTTTTCGAATATAAATTCGATTCCAGTCTTTTCGTACCAACAATCGTATTGGACAGATTTGATAGTCGGTGATTTAACTATCAAAATAGTCAGTGTTTCCAACATGACAATCCAGTGAGTTCACTCGTTCAGTATTCAGCACCACTTGGCCTTTTAATTAAAATAAATGTAAATTTAAAACTTTTAAAATATTTCGATATTGAAAATATAGTTTTCTCGCTTTCTTATTTAACATAAGATTATTCTTAAACAAATTCACCTTTATATCCAGTTTTCTACTCTTTTACTTTCAAAACATTAGTTACATTATTCTCAATATTGGAAATCGGTTTAACTTATTACACGTAAAACAACGTTACGAAATATCATTTATTTCATTACTTGGAATAGTGATCCATGCTTATTATTATAAAATAGAATTCAACTTTACATTTTCTTCTAGTTCGAAAATGTCGTCGTAACCTTCCACGACTCCCTTTTTAATTTGGAACCCTTGGTATATATATATACATATATATATATATTCCAAATTTTCACCAAAATGTTGCGTTATTATTTCTTTAATGTAATAATAAATTATCACTAACCTCTTTCACTATTACAACTAATATCACCTTCAGATATTCCCGCTGTCGTTCAGGTTGGGATATTTCAATTACCTCTCAGACCTTGATCAACACCGTTCATATCTTAAGGTAGATACAAGTTGTAGTTCAAAATCCAATATGCACCTTAATATCAACCCAAATCCCATTTAACCATTTAACTTACAACATGGTTTTATAATTCTTTTCTCATTTTGAAAATCCCCTTTTTAAATACAGCCATTTTTACTAAATTTGTTGATTAAGGAATTTCTTGTTACACATCCCCTTTTTTTTATATTCAAATTCTCAACACGGATTTGTATCGCAAAATCCTTCACTAGCTTCTTTATCACATACACTTCTAATAACCCTATTTTCTAATTCATTCAACATTTCTGCTTTGAAAATCCTATTTCAATCTTCCACTTTTACTCAAATACATTCTTAAATAACATTAATTTAGAATTAACGATATACCATCTCAAACCTACTTTATATAACTCTGGTTTATAATAAAACCTTTTTATCTAAATTCCCTTTTTACTTAATTCAAATAATTTAGTAACATTATCTCAATCTATTGTATTCACTTTGAATTCCTTATTCTCAGATTTACAAATCTGATTAACATCAGATCAATTTACAATTAATTATAAACATAAATATTTATTTCCTTTAAATAAAGTTTTGTCCAAATATATTTTTCAAATCTATCTTTAGTTATAAAATAAATTTTATACTTCAGTTCCGTCGACTTATCTGACGGTAAATTAATATAAATACAACAATTTACTTTTAGGCCATTTACTGCTGATTACTCAACCAATACTACCCATTGGTTAAAACCAAACACATGTTGAATTTCCAATCAATGATCAATACTCAAATAAATCATCCAAACATGACAGTTCATATGATAATATAAAAATAAATAACATATTTGAGGAATCCCGTCAGATCCCTCCAACCTGTTCTTCCCTGTATTCAAATGGTTATCTTCAAACAGATCATTAAATTCAAACAGATCAACAGATCAAACAATTCAAACCGTTAAACACGTTTATTTTATAAACGTGACCAACAAGGTAAGTTACCTTTATTGGAACCAATTCGTTAAAATAACGATGGTACTTCACTGAAATTAAACGACGGTTTAATTTCATCAGTTAAATCAACAAATAAATTATAACTAGCAAACAGTCAGTCATTGCAAGTAGAGCACACAAAATAAAATCCCAATTTATATAAAATATAAATGGAAAAAAATACTGAGTGAGTTTAACTCACCTTGGCTTTCCTTCTGTCGTCAAACGGTTTGTTTTTATATGATTAAAATCTCCAGCCGTATCCAACTCGGTACGAACCAACTTCATAATATTATGTCTGTCGATGCGGTGTTATCGTCACTAGTTTCATCACATTCTATTTTTAGTCATCGTTAATCGCGATTGGACCCAATGGCCGCACACCGTTCACCGTCTTCTGTTTCTCTTCCGATTACTTCACGTGTTCAAATACCCATCAGCGCTCCCCTGTTCGCAAGCAACTTTACCATTTTCTTTTTTAGCCATCGTACTGTTTTCATGGGTTATCAGTACACACCAAATATCTCGGATGCCATGCGCATGAGCTTCACTAGCGAACCATTTTTCCCATCTCCACTTACTGTTCTTCTCTTTACTATTTTGTTTAAAGGAACCGAAGTCTCAATACTTGCTACAGCTTCTCCCTTTCAAGTCCTTGCTTCCCTTTAGAACCACAAGCTGCTCCTCCCTGATGTTCAAACCCATGCTTGCTGCCACTTCCCATGCAACACGTTCCCCCACTTCCGTCCCTTTCTTATACTTTTTTTTTCTCGGAAATTCCTTCCCCGACTTCACTCACACAGCTACCATGCTGTTGCATGCATGCCTCCTCTCGCAACTCCCCTTTCCCACTGTATACTCCCTCCCAACACCACCGTATTATTCCCTTTCCAGTTTTTTTTTTCGTTTGTATTTTTTTTATAATGTTTTCGTATTTATTCCATTTTGTTTTGAAGGGGAGAAATACGAACGAAGCTGACAGTATTTTATAGCTAGAGAAAGCTTAGGAATGGAGTAAATGTGGGGAACACGGACCGTGGGATGCAATGAATTCGTATAGGTTTGCCTGTAGATGTATAGGCAGCTGTGCGTGGGTGAGAGAAATACCTGGCTATCACGGTGTTGGATGGATTGGAGTGCACGGAAGGGAATGGTTTGATGCACAAGGAAATTTGGAAGCTACAGTGAAAGAGTGGGTTGTTTTATTAATATTTTAATACAACTAAACATTGTTGTGAAGAATTGGGTTATAAACCACCATAAACGACTTCTGTTTTCTGATAAAAAAACCAATCTTGATGTAAAATGGTATTCCGAACTCAATGGGACAAGTTTCGTCGAAATCCGAGGTCGTATGAAAAAATTTCCTTTATTAAACCAGAAATAAACATGCGTTTAATTTTTTTACGATCACCAGATAAATCAAATCAACTTGAAACCTTACAATCCTATAATAATTTTTCAATACGAACCCAACGGCACTAGTTTCGTTGCATTTTGAGACTGTTTCCCCGGTAGGCCATTTTTACGCGCACCGCAATGCCATTCTGAACACCAAATTTGCCGGTCTCTAAAAATAACAAACTATATACCTATCCTGACTCTAATCGACGATACGAACTCAGCGGAATTGGTTTCGTGGCTTAATTCGATCGTCTGTTCAAGTTATACCCAAATAACCATTTAATAAATTAATTACTCGCTATAGAAATTGAACGGGCGTTTTCAGCTACCGTGGTCACATACGACATCGGTTTGATACGCCATTCAACATCATACAATAGTTTAACGATACGGTTCTAATGAAACTAGTTTCGTCGAAATCTAAGTCCTTTTGCAAAATGGTCATTTTAAAGGTCGATATTTAAATAATGATTTCCACAGCGATTATTTCAAAATTTGATTTGACCATAACTAACAAAGTATAACACGAAATCTGAATTTTTTTCTTTTTCATATGAAAATTATCGTCAATACGGTTCCAACGTTTCTTATTTCACAGAAATCCGACTTATATCGGCCCATGTATTCTCAGTTGAAGTTCAAAATCAAATATTACGAACTACACGCCATTTTCAAGCTCGTTTTAAATTATAAATAAATTAATGTTAAAATATCGTTTTTAATAACGAATTAAATATCAAAATCCATTAATACTCCAAATATAATATTTAAATAATAATAAATTAAATTAAATATTTGACGGCCAAAATACAGGTCGTTACAAATTATATGGTAATTGATTGAGTTGCATTCCAATTCAGAAATAACGAATATTTTAAAATAAGGAATAATTTAAAATAACGAATATTTAAAATAATATTCAGTGAATAATCAAAATATGATTTTGATGTCCGATTTTGGATGGACACTAAAATATATAAAAATATGAAGCCGGGTTAAGTATAGAAACGCTATTTTTAACCCAAACAGGTTTATTGCTCGATTTTATTAATTTTAAAATAATATTGGAAAGAGTTGATTTCAAAATTTGTTATTTTGAAAATATTATCATTTTAATATTATAATGATATAGAACATTCAATTTTGATTTAAAATTGAAAATGAAGTTGAAATCATTTTGAAATAAATTTATAAACGATTTATAAAATATGTTTTGAATGGAAATCGACGAAATATATATTATATATACGGTTTGAATAGAACGCGCCGCGTAGCGACCGTTCGCGAATTTCGACCAATAACTTCAAATTGATGTAGCGAGAGATCCGACTGTTGGATTCTCCTAAAACTGGAACCATTATGTTCGTATCGAAAAGATCTTTCCAATGAATATAAGAGATTTAAATTTGAACGGTTGGATTTCAAATTATGTCCAAATCAATTTCAAAAAAGGTCGCTATAGACATAGATCGGTGGCCGTTATTGGAAACCGACTGTAATGGCCTAAATAAAGTTATTAAAAATAGGGAAAAATTGTGTAAATTCATAATAAATGATTTGGAAAGAGTTTGGATGAAAAATTCCATATTTGAAAGGATAAAATTATATCTTTATTTAAACGAACTAGTTATTAACTAGAATAATAGTCCAATGTTTTTAAATAAATAAATTGGACTTGTAAATGGTTTTAGAAATAACCAGAATTTTCCAATGAATAAATAGGAATGGATTTGAATGGAAATAATCATCGGAATATTTCGATATTGGATTCCGTGATTATATGGATATTGTTGAGGAATTTGGAAGATACAGATATCGTTATTCCCAATATGATATCCGTTTGCTTTAGAATTTGATATTGAATATAAACCGATATAATTTCTATTCAGATCCTTGTATTTAATATCAAATTGAATTTTGGGTTTGTCGTGAATGATGTCTTTACTAACATTGTTCTTAAACCCCGATGAGAAAAGAATAAATCTTTTAAATAAGATTTAGAGAAGTTTACCAATTAATTAATATTTAATTGGAGTTGAATTGAAATTGGATTTTTGGGTTTATCGTGAACAGTGTTTTAAATAACATTTGTTCTTTAACCCAATTAACAGTGAAGAGATGAGTTGGAATTTATAAATCTTTTTATCAAGATTTAATAGGATTTTTCCAAAGTAAAGTTTTCCAATTTAATATATTAGATTGGAATTCGACTTGGTAATAATCGAAATGAGCTTCTGTAAAGGAAGATTGTTACTATATATGAAATTTAAAAGGCTTTGCCGTTATTCCATTTATATTATTAGCCTAATAAGGAAATTTATATCAATTATATATGTTGATCTGTTTTCCGTGAAGATTCCATAGTTAATGGAAGTTGATTTTGGGTTTATTATGAACTGTATTTTAAATGACATTGGTTCTTTAACCTAGTTAACGATAGGATTGATTTTCCTAAAAGTTGAACAATCATTAAGTAATGATTTTTGGAAGATTAAAACAAATTAGTGTTTTAATAAATCTTTAATTAGATTGGAATGAGATAATTAAATTTATCAAATTCATGAAATGATCGAGAATGGAGTACCACCAGTTTTACTCCAAGGGTTAGTTAAATCTTTAATTAGATTTGAACGGGAAATGGTAATTAATTTTACCGATAACACAATGGGTGTTAGATATCGAGTGCTACCAGCTTTGCTCCATGAGATGAATAGGTTGGGATTGGATAAATAAAATAAACGATTACTTCGGTATGGGATGATAATCCCGACTAGTTTTATAAACCTTAATTTGGTTTAGAATTGGGGAAAGATAAAATAAAATCTTTTAAAATTGATATCCAAAGGAAGATTAAAGAATAAATTTAAAAGAATTTATCTTTGATAAAATTAATGGGAACCTTTCCCTAAAGATGTGAATATTTGAATAAAAGAATATTCTGAATTGGAATGAGGCATATGATGTGTTTTTATAGCACGTGATTTTAAAATATGCGAGTTATTCGGAAAGACTGGGTTTAACTCATTCTGAATAATTGATACGGCGACTAAAAGTCGAAGATTTGAAGACGGTGGTTGAAGATCACAGATCTTCACATCGTTTGGGTGATTACCGATGTCTTGATTAGGATGTACACCCAAGACAAGGTAATAAGTGGTGAATGTCCAGACATACTTGGAGATCGACCAGATATGCGAGGGCCTCTCTCCTGTATTAGACATATGGGACGAGAAATAAAGTGCCTCCGGTTTCGTTCATACCCAGGACGGACTTGCAAATGGATGGTATGTCTGACATTGTATTCCTTTATACTGTATTCGTTGATCTCTGCTAAATAAATATATATGTGTGTGTATATATATATATATGTTTCTGTTTGGTGGCGGAGAATTTATTCTCCTGCTTAACAACCTTTTCTGAGATGAATGAGCTTAAAGATTATATATTGGTGGAAATCGGTTGTACGGTATGGATTGAAAGTGTGGCATGCTGAGATACATGGATCAAGGCTTTAGTTGAAAAGCAGAGCCTTTTGGTTGATAATCAAAGCACGACTTTAAATAGCATAGCTTTGTGTAGCGTTAATTCACGAGGTTCACACCCTAGTATGAACCAAAAACGAGATGAGGACTACAGGGAAATGGACATATGTTAGTTTCTAGCTACGAGTAAAATCATGGCATGGAGCCCAGACTGTTTACTTATGTGGATGTTGGAAAATTTTACTGATGGAAAGCGAGGTACCTCAGATATGATTTTAGTCCCTAGTGGTTCTTTATAGGGCTATATGCTCACAGGGTCGACGTACTGACCTGTTTTGGAGGTTCGATAGAACCGGCTAACATATAGTTTATGGTATTGCCAATCATCGACGGATGACCAGCCATATCGCTAACCTAAGGTTCACTGTGGGGATCCTGAGACATTGCTAGTGTGTCTCGAATCGGTAAGGACGATCGCTTTCCTTGGTTCATAGATGGAAACCCAATTTCCAATACGCGATTTTACAGTTTTAGTTGTAAACCTATATGGCGACGTAATATAATGGTATATACGCCGCCTATGATTGATACATTTATATTTGAAGTTGATTTCTTCACTTATAGTAATAATAAAAGATGAAATTTCGCGTATCAAGCATATTTGGCTATTATCAGGGAAAACTCTATCCTCGACTGCGTTCATTGTGTGATGGGACCTGAGTCTTATAATAGCTTCATTTTTATGTGTAGCATTGTGCTGTTTGTTTTATGCACTGATATTCATGGGGGATAAACCCGTTCCATGCTATACGGCGTGGTCCCGTGATTTACCTAACTTTAAAATAAAAAGCTAATAACTATTCTAGTTCTCATACCAGTCCCATCACTGACTCGGAGTTTATTGTTTTCACCTAAACTTTGGGTGCCCATATTTTCCACACGGGCAGTCGGTAGTTTGGTTTTTGCTGATATTTCTCGATATAGGATCATGGATTTACAGCTGGAGCAATATTCGGAAGGCTTTGTATCCGTGTTTTTCTTTCAGTTGTGTCAGTTGTTATTTTCCGCTACGCATTGTACAATTGTATTATATTTTTCGTTGTTTTGTAATTTAAATCTCTGATATTATTTTCCACTATATATTATTTATTGGAACACTGATATATTCTTGTACTCTGATGTAAATTGTTATAATAGCAATGAAATGTTCTATTGTTTGTATTTTGATGAGTGTTGTTCTCAAAGCAATCCGGGCTTTCCCGTACCGGGGAAGTTTTTGTCGTTTCAGTTTGGTATCAGAGCTTTGGTTTACAAAGCTCAAGAACAAGGCACGTTAGAACCAAATAAAAGAATTCATCAGAGATAGGATTAGTAATATCCTATAATACTGACTCGTTAGACATAGGGTTAGTAATACCCTAGAATGAGTTCGTAGAGTATTATTTATGTAAACAAATTTGGTTTTGAAATTCTACCTTATTATACGTATTTGAGTATTTTATTTTAAATTGATTTTGGACTATCGGGTTTAACAAGATTTGGCATATACGTCTGATCCATGTGTATACGAAGTCTCAAATATACTAGATAGATATAGAATCACGCTCTAGTCGCTCGGAGATGATTCTAATGATAGCGATCGCATCATCAACATTTATATTCGAGTTTCAGAAGTGGGATATTTATATATTTCCAATTGACTGGTGTGAGAACCAAAACTTAGTTAGAATTTCTATTTGTGATTTGGCACTAAAAATGTGATTTTTTAGTATATAAAAGTTATATATATTTGAAAAGTTATTCAACTAATTGATTGTGGTTGTGATGGATGATTATTAGTTTAACTAATCAATAATATTGGAATAATCAAACCAATATGCTAATGAAAGGTAAATTTAGCCAAATCGAATCATATATTTAACTGAATTGAAAATTGATTGGAATTAGGTATATGTACAGTATAATGAACAGGTTATTGCGTGAAGGCTAAGAAGAGAAAAAAAAATTGTATGCTCAACAAATAGATACATGTTTACTACATTCATTGGGTTTGATGATTTTATGAGCCGATTGGCTAGCCACTTGGCTTTTTCTTTTCCTTTTTGATTGAAGAGGGCCCTATGAGGCAAGTTGCGGTTTTACCGATCAGCCCGTACAAAGGAGGTTATGGCGAAATTTTTCGAAAATTTAAGGCGTTAGCCAAATTTTTGAAAAATTAGAAAGCTCTTAGAAATTGAAAAGTTGAAGAACTTGAGTCAAACGAAGGTTGAGTTGATTTAGTAAACAACCTTAAATTCTATCTTCCTTTTCGAGGACGAAAAGATTTTAAGTGGGAGAGTTTTAAGTAGGGGAGATTGTAACAACCCTGAATTTTGGAACCAATTTAAAATTTTAATTTTAGCATTTCAATGTATTTTGATTGTTTAAAATGATTTATTTTAAATAATAATGACTAAAAATTTATTTAAATCGAAATTAGAACGTATGAATTTATATTAATTATAAAACGAGCTTGAAATGGCACAGTAGTTTGAAAATTCGATTTTAAATTTCAAATGAACGTACAAAATTCAAAATAAATCGGATTTCAGTAAAACCAGAAACTTTTGAATCTGTTTAATAATATCCTTATAATGGATGTGAGAAACTGAGATTTCACTTTGTAAATTGAAAGTTATATCCAGTTTAAAATTTAAAATAGTCACTATGGAATTTATTTAAAATTTAAATATATATATATAGCCCTTAAAAATAGCCATTTTGCAAACAACCTCCATTTTCGACGAAACCACTTTTGTTGGATCCGGAATGTCAAATTATAGTTAGGTTTCAAATTTCAAGTCATTTGGAATTAGTATGTGAGCACAGTAAATTTAAATGCGTTTGGTAATTTCAGTTTGAATTTAATCAACTAGAAAAAGACCATTTTTCAAACGGTCTCCAAATTAGATGAAATTAGTTTTGTTAGGACCGTATCGTCAAAACATAGCTAGATTTCAATATTCGTAATTTTTGGAGTCAGTGTGTGGCCCTGGTAAATTAAAATGTACGTTTAAATTCAATATATGTTGATTTATATTTTAATTTTGATGAAAACTGATTGAAATAGCCGAATCAGCTTACGAAACATATCCCATTGTGTCCAGAATGAGGTATTTGGTTAGAGGCGAAAGTCATCGAAATTTAATAGGAGTTCGAACGTAAATCTTCATAACAAAAAAATAAATAAAATAAAATAAAAATGAACCTATGTTATAAATACCCAAGTCAACAACCCTGACATTTCTCCTACCCGTGGTCAACAAACAGAGAACGGAGGCCGCCACCAATTTTTAAATTTCAAATAATTAAATTTAAGCTTGAATTTGAGTGAAATTGGACGATTTCGGGTTCATTGAACTCGCATGATTGAGGGCTTCGCATAGGTGTCTTCAGTATATGGTGCGCTGCAATTTTATGAAGCTCGATCATCGAGCAGCGTTGCCTAGGGCTCGCAATGGTCATCGACGTGGAGGGTTTTATGAAGAGGAGAAGGATGCATGGCGTTCAGAGGGGTGAGGCGCACCAATCGCCTAGTTTTCGTAGCCTATGGCCATGTTTTGGCACAAGCGACATCGAGCTTCAGAGCTCGAACTGGGTCCAGGTAGAGACGGTAGGGTTGGATTGAGTGTGGGATTTGGGTGGCGTTCAGGTATAGATAGTGGAGCAGGGTTAGGTGGTGATGATGGCGGCGCCGATAGGTGACCGAGGTGAAAGTCAGAGGTGATGGGGGGAACACAGCAGGTGACGGGAATGTTAAACGAGGAAGATGTATTAGTTTTGCTCATACGTAATTAATTTAAAGGGTAATTATATTCAAATTTAATTAGTGTTGTTAAGTACTGTAATTGATTTTAATAATGTATTTAACATTTAAAAGCGTGTATCTTTGTCTAACGGAAACAGAATTGGATGATTTCAGTCGTGTTGGAATCGTGATGAAAATTACTACACCATGGAATAGACCAGAACAAAAACAGAAGTTGTTGTAGTTTTTGATAAAATTAAACGTTCAGTTTAATTTTATGAAAATAATCCTTCAATAAAGAATGGCGGAGTGGAAACCAAAGTGAGAACTCTCTCACTGAATTTATTTGTACAGTTATTTATTTTTGTAACTACATATATATTGTTTGCCTGTGACTGTAATTTCTGTTATGTGGTTGATGATTATTTACAATTTAATGTTATCATTAGTAAAATAGGATTTTAAATATTTATAAATAATAGATAAATTCACATGGACTGTGATGTAATCCCCATACGGGTATTGGAACGATAACTTTACACATCGCCCAATTATTGTTGATGGTTGAAGCCCCACACGGGTCTGGGGATGATAATTTATTCACATCTCCCCTGATTTTAATTATATGTCAACCGATTGATTGACAGACTATGATAAGCGCTGTTTAATTATTTAATTCTTATACAGTTGTAAATTGCACTCTAGATGTGAATTGATTGTTTAATAGTTGTTTATCACTATTTTTTAGTACATGCGATGTATGAAATCCATATAACTGAAATTATATGGTAATTGATTGAGTCGCATTCTGATTCAAAAATAACAAATATTTTAAAATAACGAATATTTTAAAATAAAGAATATTTTAAAATAATATTCAGTGAATAATTAAAATATGATTTTGATGTCTTATTTTGGATGGACACGTAAATATATAAAAATATGAAGCCGGGTTAAGTACAGAAACGCTATTTTTAACCCGAACAGGTTTATCGATCGATTTTATTCATTTTAAAATAATATTTAAAAGAATTGATTTCAAAATCTGATATTTTGAAAATATTATCATTTTAATATTATAATGATATAGAACATTAAATTTTGATTTAAAATTGAAAATGAAGTTGAAACCATTTTGAAATTAATTTATAAACGATTTATATAATACGTTTTGAATGGAAATTGAAGAAATATATACTACATATACGGTTTGAATAGAATGCGCTGCGCAGTGACCGTTCGCGAATTTCGACCATTAACTTCAAATTGATGTAGCGGGAGATCCGACCGTCGGATTCTCCTAAATCCTGAACCATTGGATTCGTATCGAAGAGATATTTCCGATGAATATAAGAGATTTAAATTTGAATGGATGGATTTCAAATTATGTCCAAATCAATTTCAAAAAAGGTCGCTACGGACGCAGTTCGATGGCCGTTATTGGAAACCGACTGTAATAGCCTAAATAAAATTACTAAAAATAGGGAAAAATTGTGTAAATTCATAATAAACGATTTGGAAAGAGTTTTGATGAAAAATTTCATATTTGGAAAGATAAAAATATATTTTTATCTAAATAAACAAGTTATTAACTAGAATAATTATCCAATGTTTTCAAATAAATAAATTATGCTTGTAAATGGTTTCAGAAATAACTAGAATTTTCCAATGAATAAATTGGAATGGATATGAATGGAAATAATCTTTAGAATATTTCGATAATAGATTCCGTGATTATACATATATTATTGAGAAATTTGGAAGATACAGATATCGTTATTCCCAATACGATATCCATTGGTTTCGGAGTTTGATATTGAATATAAGCCGATATAATTTCTATTCAGAGCCTTTTATTTAATATTAAATTGGATTTTGGGTTTTTTATGAATTGTGTCTTTGTTAACACTGTTCTTAAACCCCAATGAGAAAAGAATAAATCTTTTAAATAAGATTTAGAGAAGTTTACCAATTAATTAATAATTAATTAGAGTTGAATTGAAATTGGATTTTTGGGTTTATCGTGAACGGTGTTTTAAATAACATTTGTTCATTAACCCGGTTAATAGTAAAGAGATGATTTGGAATTTATAACTCATTTTATTAAGATTTAATGGGATTTTTCCAAAGTAATGTTTTCCAATTTAATATATTAGAATGGAAATGAATGGAATTTGATTTGGTAAACGAGATGAGCTTCTGTAAAGGAAGACTGTTACTATATATGGAATTTAAAAATCTTTGTCGTTATTTCATTAATTATCAATTATAAATATTGATCCGTTTTACGTGAAGATTCCATAGTTAATGGAAGCGGATTTGGGTTTATTGTGAACTGTGTTTTAAATTACATTGGTTCTTTAACCCAATTAACAACGGGATTAATTTTCATAAAAGTTGAACAATCATTAAGTAATGATTTTTGGAATATTAAAACCAATTGGAGTTTTAAATCTTTAATTAGATCGGAATGAGAATGGGATAATTAAATTTATCGAATTCATGAAATGATCGAGAATGGTGTACCACCAGTTTTACTCCAAGCGATAGTTAAATCTTTAATCAGATTTGAATGGGATGTGGTAATTAATTTTACCGATAACATAGTGAGTGTTAGATATGGAGTACTACCGGTTTTGCTCCATAGGATGAATAGGTTGGAATTGGATAAATAAAATAAATGATTACTTCGGTATGGATCGATAATCCCGACTAGTTTTATAAACCTTAGTTTGGTTTAGAATTGGGGAAAGATAAAATAAAATATTTTGAAATTGATATCCAAAGGAAGTTTAAAGAATAAATTTAGAAGAATTTATCTTTGATAAAATTAATGGGAACCTTTCCCTAAAGATGTGAATATTTGAATAAAAGAATATTCTGAATTGGAATGAGGTGTATGACGTGTTTTTGTAGCACTTGATTATAAAATACGTGAGTTATTCGAAAAGACCGGGTCTAACCCATTCTGTATAATTGATACGGCGACTAAAAGTCGAAGATTTGAAGACAGTGGTTGAAGACCGGAGATCTTCACATCGTTTGGATGATTACTAATGTCTTGATTAGGATGTACACCCAAGACAAGGTAATAAGTGGTGATCATCCAGACGTACTTGGAGATTTACCGGATATGTGAGGGTCTCTCTCATGTATTGGTCATATAGGACGACGAATAAGGTGCCTCCGGTTTCGTTCAGACCCAGAACACACTTGTAAATGGATGGTATGTCTGACATTGTATTCCTTTATACTGTATTCGTTGATCTCTGCTAAATATATATATATATATATATATGTTTGGTGGTGGAGAATTTATTCTCTTGCTTAACGCCCGTCTCTGAGATGTACGAGCTCAGAGGTTATATATTGGTGGAAATCAGTGGTACGGTATGGATTGACAATGTGGCATGTTGAGATGCATGGATCAAGGCTTTTGTTGAAAAGCAGAGCCTTGTGGTTGATGATCAAAGCACGACTTTAAATAGCATGCTTTGTGTGGCGTTAATTCGCGAGCTTCACACCCAGGTATAAACCGAAAATGGGATGATGACTTCAGGGAAATGGACATATGTTAGTTTCTAGCTACGACTAACGTCATGGTATAAAGCCCAGACTGTTTAATTATGTGGGTGTTGGAAAATTTTACTGATGGAAAGTGAGGTACCTCGGATATGATTTGAGTCCCTAGTGGCTCTTTATAGGGCTATATGCTCACAAGGTCGACGTACTGACCTGTTTTGGAGGTTCGATAGAACCGACTAACATATAGTTTATAGTATTGCCAATCATCGACGGACGACTGGCCCTATCGCTAACCTAGGGTTCACTGCAGGGGATTCTAAGACATTACTAGTGTGTCTCGAATCGGTAAGGACGATCGCTTGCCTTGATTCATAGATGGAAACCAATTTCCAATACTCGATTTTACGGTTTTAGTTGTAAACCTTTATGGCGACATAATATAATGGTAGCTATGCCGCCTATGATTGATACATTTATATCTGAAGTTGATTTCTTCACGTATAGTAATAATAAAAGATGAAATTTTTCGTATCAAGCATATTTGGCTATTATCAGGGAAAACTCTATCCTCAACTGCGTTCATTGTGTGATGGGACCTGAGTCTTATAATAGATTCAATTTTCTGTTTAGCATTGCGCTATTTGTTTTATGCACTGGTATTCATGGGGGACAAACTCGTTCCGTGCTATACGGCGTGGTCCCATGATTTACCTAACTTTAAAATAAAAAGCTAATAAATGTTTTAGTTCTCACACCAATCCCATGACTGACTCGGAGTTTATTGTTTTCACCTAAACTCTGGGAGCCCATATTTTCCATACGGGCAGTCAGTAGTTTGGTTTTTGCAAATATTTCTCTACACAGGATCCTGAATTTACAGTTGGAGCAATATTTGGAAAGCTTTCTATCCTTGTATTTCTTTCAGTTGTGGTAGTTGTTATTTTCCACTACGCATTACTATTGTATTATATTTTCTATTGTTTTGTAATTTAAATCTCTGATATTACTTTCCACTGAAAATTATTTATTGGAACTCTGATATATTCTTATACTCTAATGTAAATTGTTGTAATAGTAATGAAATGTTCTATTGTTTGTGTTCTGATGAGTGTTGTTCTCAAGTCAATCCGGGCTTTCCTATACAGGGAAAGTTTGGGTCGTTTTAGTATCCAGGTAATTTATAAAAGAAGTGAATACCCCAATTAACCCATACACGTGTACAATAAATAAGGAACAATTCCTTATACCCATTCAAACAAAATACCAATGGTTGATATTTTATCTGACCGAAAAACAAAACAGTCTTCCCCTTACAATGTTCTAAGTGTGTGACCCTATAGGTTATTACAACATTGGCAGTGATTTTAGATCATATTTAAAATTGTGAACAGATATTGGCATCTAACAATACGTCACTACTACCCAAGTTATAATAAGACCAATGATTCGATACAACCTTTCAGTGACAAGTGTATCAATGTGATATAACCCTTTTAACCAGTATATCCAGAATTAAACTCGAGGCATGGAACACATCACCCTCTTTTTAATTTAGTCCTATTTATCTTGATCGATGAGTAAACCATTTAAAACAAATCAAAATTTTAGCATGACCATGCATTTCATAGTCTCACTCAATCAAGAGGCCTATGGATATCACTACAAATATATCGTAGGGTTAAATTCCATCTAGATCATTCATAATTTTCATTCGATTCGAGATGTACCCAATATTAACCATTATCGTCTAATCTGTCACAAGTAACTTTAGATAATATCAAAACACAAATATTCTCGAATAAAATTATAATGATTTCAGGTCTGAGGACCATTACATCACTGTCACTATGAGAATAACTTATGATACTTTTAATTATAATCCATGTAGTTTTCCCACGGTGGGTCAGCCCAATATGCTATTCTCCAATACGTATTTATGTCTTGATATTAATATCATGTATATTAATGATCAATGAGATATGATCATCAGTCAATCAACATACTAGTCTCAATGTTTTATTGTTGTCCTATATAAACAATAAAACTTGACTAGGGACATTTAAGAATTATAATACTTAACATATTAAATAATCTCAAGTTCAAGCCTTACTCGAACTATATAATTTCGTATTATTATTCTAAGAACTTCTATTATGTTAATATTTATATTACGCAGTATATATAACATAATGGAATATTTTTATTCCAAATAAAACAATAACATTAACAATGTTATTAATCACATCAAATGGATTGCCTCTAGGGCATAAACTCTAATAGATTTAAGTTTGTTGGAGGCTCGATACATCAAGAATTCGAAGTTAAACCGTGAAAATACGAGAATCTCTGGCAAGTATGTGGGGATACGACTCTTTAACTTCGCATTTCGAGGACTGTTGACGTCGAAAAATGGTCGTCAATGCTCGTGATTTCCACGCAAGTGGAAATAAACATCCAGCAATGGAAAGTAAGTAAGTAGAAATGTGATGTACATGGGAAAAACGCAAATAAATGATCATACAGATTTATAGTGGTTCAGCTCGTTTGAACTTACGTCACTTTGAATCATTTTGCTATTTTATTACGCTATTGGTACAAGTTACAACATCAGATCAGAATATTTCTATGTACACATGAGTTTTGATTATTTCATGTTGAAAGTATTACGGTAATGGCAAGGAGGCCCAAAGATGATTTTTTTTTTATCTTCTTCCCAGATGTCAATATAACCCAAAATGGTTCTATATCCAAAAATTGTAGCCAATTGTTCAAGAACATACTCATCTATCCAAGAATATGCTTCTTCTTTTTCCTTGGATGATGGAAGAGGTTAGGGAGATTTTGGGAAGGTTATTTTCTTCTTAGGCAGCCATTAGAGCCAGGAGGTGAGCAAGAACCAACCCTTTTCATGTTGGAAATGAGGGGGTATTTATAGGAGTGAGTTGGTAGTGGAGTAGATGAAAAGAGGAGTGCAGTAGAAAAATTCAGTATCCCGTGCGTTGGGGGGATTTCGCATCCTATAGGGTCGGATACGAAATTGTATACTACATGAGGTCACCACTGGTCAAGAGGGCAAGATGTGAATACACATCCCGTAAGGGATGTGAATTCACATCCCATAAGGCGCGGAATGCGAATTCGCATCTAAGAGGGGATGTGAATTCGCATCCCAGGAGGTGCAAGCGGGATGTGAATTCGCATCCTGCAATGGGATACAAATTTGTATCCCATAGGGGATAAAATTTGTATCCCACATAAGGATATGATATTCATGCTATTGCGAGCTTTGAGGAGTTGTGATGTCGGGTTCGAGCTAATGATGAGGTCGGGGTCTGATTTTGGATCTTTAGTTCGTTTTCGAGTGGTTTTGCCGAGCCGGATCAAATGTCTTTGCATGATTCCATCCAGATTTGGGATCTGGAAATCTCGGCTATTCTTCTGGGCTGTTGACTCACGCGGTGGGCTGAGTTGGGTGGTCTTCAACTACTCTTAGGAACCAGTCTAAAAAATCGGTTAATACTTCCCCCTAAAGGATGTCTTGCGATAGCATAATGTGCTTTGAGATGAGCCAAGCGTCCTTGTTGATCGGAGAAATTTTCGGGTCATGTGGGATGACTTTGTGGCTTGTCTATTGAGGTTCATAGTGGAATGGAGTCCCAGCGCTATTGAGGATTCTGATTTCTCGAACTGGAATCCCATGACGTCGTCCCACCAAACACTTATTTCCTGTAGATTTAAGAAATTAAACGTCAGACGTCAACTCCCGTTTACATTGGGACGTAAACGGGTCATTTTCGACACAAGCAGTTGTACACACTCACATGCTCACATATGGCGTCGTTCGATACAACTGGAGTTCAAAATAACTAACATAATTGGTAAGCAATCTTTTGGCTGATGATCGCACGAGTTGGCTCTAAAAAACGATATCGATCGTGAACTCGATTGCATGATGTACATTTTTGAGTCGTTTAAATTCATGAACGTACGGTTTATTAGTGAATCCAATTAGCCTCAATAGTTGTAGTTTTGAAAATGCGTATGCATAACCGTAGCTGGAGTCGCGAGTCATGAATTTCTCGAAGTTGGAAACTCGATTTTCACTTCTCATCATTTTTTTTCTTTTTATGGAATACGAAATCGCATCTCGGTGGCATACGAAATAATCATATCCCAAGTGGATGCGTATTTTTGCTTCCAGGTGGGATGCGAAATCATATCCTGATGGATATGAGAGTTTCAACATGTTAGCCTCCCCACCCCCTTAACATAAATACCTGAATGAGAAAAACACTTTCTTCCTCACTCTAAACATTTCGACTCCTCAGGAGATAGTAAAATTGAAGAATCTCGAACTTCCCTCGGACCTCATGCACTTCCATGGTCCTCAAAGTTTGAAATTCTTGCCATCACAAGTTGAATCAAGGTGGGTTATGTATTGACAACCTCATACATGAATTTCCTCGCATTTGGTGATGAGGACCGGGATTCGCCACCGCCATGGTAGTAAAGTTCAAGGGAGACCAAGATGTGTTCGAGTCGGGAGGAGGCGAATTGCCAAGGAAGTGGAGAGGAGTGGGAAGAGAAGGAGGAGAAGGGTATGGAAGGAGAGGAGATGGGGTTTGAGACTTGGGAATTTCGCATCCCGATGCCATCGTGGGGATACGAGAGTCTTCGTACCCAAAGGGATATGATTTTCATATCCCGGTTGGTTACAATTTTTGTATCCCGAAGTAGTTGGTGTGCGAATATTCTCAAGTCATGGGATGCGAAATTTATATCTCAACGAGGTACGAAAAACCCATATCCCCTATGGCAGTTCCTGTATGGGACAAGATACGAAAATCTTATCTCAAAACTCAGGATATGCAGGATACGAAAATGTCTAAGGATAGAGGGATGGCGACACAGGATGCAAAATTGTTTTGTCTGGGGGATGTGAAGTCGCGTCCCTGGGGCTTAGTTGATTCCGAGCCTCCGTGGTCGTGATTCATCTGGCTGCTCCTAATAAAAGTTTGAATCTTGGGGACTTTCCATTTGACTCGTATCATTATCGTGATGATACGTGATTGGACCAGACTCGTGATCAAACACATTGACTATTAACGCCTTTTTGTTAAGACAAGAATTGATAATTCAGAACTGTATATAGGATAGAGCATAAACTTGAACTATGGACATATGACTAAATTACTGACCCTTGAGTTTCATCACTGACTCCAATCACGACGTAGTCACAACTCGACGCGAGCCCGATGATGTTGGTCGATGACAACGATGATTGTAGTTTTAGAAACTAGTGATCGTCGCCACGTTCCAATCTCTTTTATTATAATCATGTTAGCCCCTCATGACATTGCAAGTTTCACGTTAGTTTACACAAACACGAGGGGTACAAACTTTTCAGTGTGGTTTCTAACATGACTATGTTAAAAATATAGTTCACAATGACAAGGAGAAGCTCCATACGGCTTTAAGGCTTGGATACCGAGCCCGTAGAAAAATATCTAAGTCCCAATGAGTCTTCCAACCATTCTAGCTCGTCAACAAGCTATAACAGGAAATATGGAACCTCCTCTTCATCTCAATAAGTGGACCCATCTAGCACACAAGAATAAGGGGTACAACCCAAAGGGTCTCACATCCGAATGTACATGTAGACGAGCCGGTAGTTGAAGGCAAAGCGGAGGTTGTTGGAGGGGGCCGGATTGGAGGAATTGGTGGGTGGCAACTAGGAAGACATTTCTATAGCACCAGACATGGTGGGATATACAACGATTCTCGAGAATCCCCTGGATTCAGTTGCTTCGCGTATAGATGAAGCTTTTCTACAACGAATATGTATGAAGTATAGAATAACCTGTGATGATGTTAGAGTTTATGTAGGGGTATACGGGGCGCATACCGCTCTAAAGGGGCACATCGGTTATAACAGACATATGTGTGTCGTTGGATGCTTGCCCCCGTCATGTGCATACATCCAGGATGTTATATACTTCTTTCGATTGGTGCCAACTTCATCCGAACGCATACGCCCTCCTGCTTGGCACCTACATCCTATATGTTGAATGGTTGAAGACTGAGCCGTCTGGGGAAGATATCAGATAATTCTTTTCTCCAAAGAAGAGGAGCACTGTGTCACTCTCCTTGGTACATATTGAGGCGCAACCCAACGATCGCTTGATCCTGAGGGCATGGAACAAGCTTTGCTATTTTAAGGGTGAGTGGATCTTTGTTCAATGTCTGCTAGGATTTGAATGAAGGTAGCACGCCGGCAGTAAGTAATTGGAGATTTACCTTGTTACCAAAGTAATTGAGTCGTAAGGTCGAAACTAACTTAGGGATGCATGCGGCTGGGATTCCGCCGATCTCGAAGAGTAGAGAGCATTTGCAGTGGGTTCTGTCTTTGAGGGATGTCCCTAGCGAGTATCACTGCTTCCAGACACTTGTATCAGGCCGCCTTTTACATCTATTGGATTTTCTTCTAGAGGGTCATTCAATGGGCCTCTAGGACTACGATTGAGTAGCTGGAGTGGCGGAAGTTGAGGGAGAAGCTGCTCTTCCGGGCCCGCAAGAGGATGTGGCCCTGTTGTACCTTATAACATGCCCTCGGTTGAGGAGGAAGTTACAGAGGCTTAACAAGGTGTGGGCGACGACACTAGCGGTGAAGAGGAGCATACTGGAGGGAATGGATCATAACCCATTCACATTTCTTCTCCAACGGGGGAGACAAGACCTAGTGAGGCTATTGAATCAAGTTCTCTGGTAACGACTTCTGCAACCGCTGTGTCATTGGAAGCTGAGGACTAATTTAAGGATTTGGATAACGTACCGACTGAGATATCATTTCTGGATTGAGTGGAGTGGACGTTGAGAGTTTGTTACAGAGTGCTGGGGAAATTACCCCTTCTAGCAAGGAAAAAATGGGCCTGTGGGGAACACATAGGACACACACACTCACAAGCATTGCACAACACAACACTTGATTCGTTTGTCTTGGATGTTCATTTCTGATTCAAATTTGGTTCCTTGTAGGTACTAGGGTTCGCGAAAGCGACAAAGATCGTGGTCGTTGGGATTCTCGATGGCAGTAGAAAAGTGCCATAACCAACTTCTATGCAAGTACTGGACTACGCAAAAAAAAAGAGGCATCATGACTCAGAAGGCAGCAGGCATCATCATGAAACCATCCCCAAACCCAAATCCTTTGCCAACAGGTGCAAAACCATCAAACGCAAGGAAAGGGCAAGAATTATGGACAACGAGGCAGTAGACTGCGACAGCCCCAGCTTATGTGCCAAGCACCATACCGGTAATGACGACTATTGGTAGAAGAGGAGCTGACAATGTGTGACAAGGAAGTGGTGGAAGGGATGTGAGAGTCCAGGGAAAGACACTTCCCGATATGTCAAAATTACTTAACTGGACTCCGAGAAAAGGAAGGCGATATCGAAGAAGTTGCTCCCTAAATTCAACTTCGAGGAATTCGTTTGGTTACTAGACCTTATCCCGATCCCTCACTAAGACGATGAAGATGTGAGGAAATGAGTGTATGCTACTAAATTACCAGTATCACAAGATGTACGAATATCGAGGCATCTTTCAGATATGATAGTCAAGAAGAACACTGAGATTCTAAACCTGAATTGTGACATATAGAACGAGATATCCTCGCGAACAGGGAGAAGGAGATGGGTAAGATATGGTCCTGAATCATACCTGCTTCTACGTATTCGAGTGACACTTTTATTTGCTTACCCTCTATTGCTGAAATAGGTGCCATGAAGATGGAGCTGGAAGAGATGAAAGCGGCGAGGAGGCGGCTAGTGAACATTACAAATATGTGTTATCCTCTTCATCGACTCAGGCTACCAATCTGGAAAAGGGGAAAAAGGCCTTAGAAGAAGAGATAAGCAAGCTACGAGAAAAGGATGCGACGGTGAAGTAGTCGAGGATGGAAAAACAGGCGCTAGTTGAGGAAAATGAAAGGCTCTGAAAGGAGAATGAAGAGGCCCAGCGCCACACAAAGGAGAACGCGGAGTTCAAAAAGATGCCAAAAAGGAGGAATGTTGAGTACGAGCTAAACAAGAAGGATAAGGAGGTGGAGGAAGTTTCTAATAAAGAGGTGCTCAGTCAAATAGACGGTATCAGAGCCGAGCACCAAGCTGAATTGGAGATGTTGAAGCGACAATCCAGAAAGTCCTGGATAGAGGTAGAGATGGATATGGAGGAGGCAATTTGGGGCTTATATGTCAGAAGACTTAGACATCGCAGGCTCTCATGGATCGGCAACTATCCTCGGAACCTGGTGATGACTTAGGGGAACTTGTTGAGGACGAGACTGCTGCCCAAGGGGTGGAAAGTGTAGTTGATGCCAAGATGATGGATTAGTACCTGACTGAGGGAAAGCATCAGGTATTGGAGAAAGAAAGAAGACTTCTTGCGGAGGATGCCATGAAGGAGGAGGCGGAAAGACGTGTTGTTGAGAAGAGAAAGACCATCATGACCTAGAGCATCATAGTGGCTCATAAGGCATTTGCTGAACAACATCAAGCCGTTCTTGTTGCTTTGGCCAGTGGCTCTTTTGTAATAGCTCCAAGTCCACTTCAGTCGACCATGAAAGGATCAACATTAGATGGTGCGACACTGTAGGTGACTGAAAGTATATCCATCTATTCGAACAAAATAACGGTAGCATGAAATAAGAGTGGTTGATCGTTGTCTCAATATGTAGGTATCTCGGGAAAAGGAGCGACAGCCGGGATAGAGATAGCTGCGGCCGCCGCAGCTAGGATAGATGTGGATGCCTATAAAAGGAAGATGGAGGAGGCGCACAAGTTCCTAGCATGTTTTGGCATAAAGACGGGACGGTTCAGACTAACCGACCTAGATAAAGTGCTTGCAGAGGGAAATGACCTAGCAGGTGGAGATGTTCAATTCACTGGAGAGACGAAAGCAACTGGAAAATCCATTCATGAACTAGTCAAGAAATAGAAAGCCTAACTGCTTATGAAGTCTGAGGAACTCGAGGCAAAGAAAAAGACGGATGAGGAGGCTAGAGTCAAAGATCGAGATGAAGCGAGAACAAAGGCCGAAGAGGAGGCCCAAGCTAAAGTACAGGACGAGGCTCGGAAGAAAGCATAACTCGAGGCCTCTAGAAGAGAACTGAGGCGAAGCTAAAGAAGTTGAAGGTCCTAGATGCAGCGAAGCTGAAGGCGGGTCACTTGGCGACGAAAAAAGCCGAGAGGGAAACTAGGAAAACTCAGAAAGGGGTATTGCAGCCCTTGGCTACAGAGGCCATTGTCGAAGATTTCCCCACTCAACCAAAGGCGATCCTTCCCGAGGAGGCGACTATAGTTGTTTTGAACATCACTGAGATGCCGAGCGAGGAGGAGGGTGAAGGACGGACCCTTCCAGCAATACTCTGGGAGGAGGATATGAATTTAGACCTCGCTCCTCCATGACTCCACCGAAGGAACATAAACCTAGGAGTGGTGAATCTAAGAGAAAGAGGAAGAAGGATGAGCCGTCCAAGACTAAGCCCGAGAAGAAGAAAGGGAAGAAGGGTCACTCTTCCAAGTAGTTGTGTAGATAATTTTTTTGGTTGGCCGATAAATGTGCGAGTATGGCCCTCGCAATTTTGGAGACATGATGTGGTTGTGATGTACATCATGTCGTTGATAAAAAAATGTAATTTTTAGCATGTGAAAGTTTATTTTCTTTCATCACAAGTTGCTCCAAGTGTTCAAGCAGCCTTTACATTTTTCAGGACTGTACTTATGTAAATTAACTTGGTGTTGCACTTAGACTTGATTTTGTTGGAGGAGCATCGAGACTTTATGAACTCAAGGACGGGTTGTAGGAACACGAGAACTTAAGGCGAGTGCATAAGGATAAAAATTCTTGGCTTCATATCCCGAGGACTTAGCCAATTTATCTTGTTTCTCCAGAAATTGGTGCTTGTACCATTTCCTCTGGTCTTGAGTTCGGATCTGTATGCTGGGGTTGTTTAGATACTGGTGGAAGATTAATAGCTTTTAGGACCTAAAATTTTTGAGCCCGAATCAAACTCCTTGCGAGGTGGATATGTTTCTAAGATGATGTCTCCGTTGGTTGCGGTGAGGATGATTCCAGCATGGGGAATGGCATGGATTTGCCTCAGGTCCTACGAAGTCTATGCGGGTGTAGGAATCAGTAGAGGGCTGCCCTCAAGCCTACATACTTGCTAAGAACTTCTTAATCCTTAGTTGGGTTTAGCAAGTTCGGATCCTCACATGACGTCCCGCGATTGGATCGGGGTTGAAATCAAACGTAATGCATCCGATTAGCGTAATGTTCGAGGAGCGAAACCATTTAGATCAACCACTCATTCATGCACATAAAATATGGATACATGAGTGAGTTGCTGATCTAGGTGTATGGTTCTTAATCCAATCATGTCGTAATCGTGATTCGATCCAGGTGTCGTGCTAGTGGTCGATAATGACTATGGTTTCAGATGTAACACTAAAAGTCATCATCGCGTTCTGAGGCGCTCGTATGTGGAAAGCCGTAGCATCGGATGATGTTGCGGACAACTTCTATGGTGCCAGGACTTCAGTTTTGGACCATCTTCTCTACACAGTGGGTTTTCTCTTGAAAGGTTACTCCGCGGTGGCGGAGAAGACAACGGTGGTGAGGATGTGGAACTAGTGCCCCTAGGCCTACGTCCAGAGCAGGCCTTTGGTAGTGCTTCCCGATGTTCCCTAAATTTACTGGAGGGTTTCCAGAACTCAGAGGGAAAAGAATGACTATGATACAATGAAGAGCATGTTCCTTTTAGAGAATAGGGTTTGCTTTCCATTCCCGCGTTGTCCCAAACAAGGGAGACAAAGGTGGGAGCGAGTCATGAGCCATTATCTTCGATGACAACCTCAGGGTCCACTACATGGTAGTAGACGGTTGCAGGACTAGTGAAGGACTGGTCCCCTGGGCCTGCTTCCGATAGGTCGGGCTTCTGAACGTGCCCCTAGTTTATTGGAGGATTGCTGGAGTTCAAAGGGAGGATAAGAGTTATGATACAGTGAAAAGGAGGTTCCTCTTAGAGAAGATGGTTTGCTTTACGTTCCCATGTTGTCCCCAATGAGGGAGACAAAGGTGGGAGCAAGTCGCAAGCCGTTATCTCTGATGACGACCTCCGGGTCCACTACATTGTACGAGACGGTCGTGGGACTGGTGGAGGACTAGTGCCCCCGGGCTCTCTTCTGAATAGGGCATCCGGTAAATCTTCCCGATATTCCTCCAGACTCGCTTCCTACTCGGGCCTCCGGTAGTGTTTCCCAACGTGCCCCCAGCTAACTTGGAGACGGTCGGAGCTCAGAGGGAGGTAAGTGCCTACGACACAATGATGAGGAGGTGCCTTTCGGGGAAGGGAGTTTACTTTCATAAGTTTATATCTCCTATTGCGAATTTTGAGTCTGCTGCATCATGGTAGTTGTTGGTCCAAGCGCTCGAGTATTCCTTTTACTTTTCGAGAATCATAGTCGTACAAGATGTCTCGGCGTTGTGCTTAGTTCTATGTCAGCCGAAACTCCACTCTCGAGGGACTCGGGTTGTGTAGAGTAAGAATGAGTTGGCACCAATAGCCTGACTCCAAAATACCCCTAAGCGTAGGTTGGCTGTCTAAATCTATTAGATTTAAGGTTGTGGGGCCAACAGACCACCGCTAGTGTATGCCTAAGCGTAGGTAGGCCGGTCTAAACCTATTGGACTTGTTGTATTCATAGTACTCGGTGCTTCATCAATTCATGGACGAATCTTAGAAACTGAGGCTAATGTTTCTAAACTTCATTAGAGTTGTAGCTGAGTTCATTACAAGTCAATCATAATCCACTTTTTAGAGCTACAACACTTGAGATGAAATAAGTAGGAAATGAAGATAACTAAATCTGTACAAAATGTGACCCAAGCAAGACGAGTCATATGATGTGGCATCAAAGTTCAAGCCATTTGTTTTTGTTGCAGTCTTGCTGAGCCAAGGAGACGATCCTTGGTAATTTAGTTGTCGGATGAGGTCCTGGTTGGCTGGAATTCTTGATGAGCATTAGGTGGCTTGGAAATTCAATGCGACAGACCCTATCGGTCTTGCTCGAGCTTTCCCTTGCATGCGAGTTTGTCGATGATTTCCTGCAAGTGGCAACTGCTATTTGTGTTGTGTCCGTGGATGCTGCGGAACCAACAATATTCTATAGAGTTCCTTAGTGCATTCGTCGGAGCCTTAGGACTGGGCCTCTTGTATGGGAGGAAAGTGCAGGTTTCAAGGTAGATGTTCTAAAGAATGTTGCTAAGAGGAGTGTAATGGTCGAAGGATGGAAGTCGGAGATGCTTCCTCTTGTTGTTGCGACTACCTCTAACATTGCTAGTTTGAGCGGGATAGTGTGGAGTAATAGGATTGGAGTCATTGGAGCTATGGTCTTCGTTTCAAAGTAAGTTGTTAAAGTGAGAAGCTCAATTCCTTTGCTCTACCTCTTGGCATAGGAAATAATTGGCTTTTTCGTAAAAGATCTCCAGAGTCTTTGGTTGTGCTCGGTTAACCCATGCTCCAGATTCAAAGTCGGGAAACACGCCCTCAATGAGCTGGTCTAATATAGCCCGAGGGCTCACATCTTCGACACCTTCCAAAGCATTGTAGAATCTTATAACGTAACTTATTAAAGTTTCGTCGGAGCTCTAACGGATGTGTGTGCCAAATTGATCAATTGAACCCCTGACTAGTTGAGAGAAAGTCAAAATAGTTATCGGCAAAAGTCAAGTGAACCATAGAAGAGGCACTCCTTCCAGGAAGACAAGGAAGCATTTGCATTTCACAACGTCTGTGGCGTGAGCAAAAATCACATGAGATTCGTAGCGGTATATGAATTCCTGAGGGTTGGTCATCCCTGAATAAGCTTTTATCTACAACATATTGAAATGTACGGGCCAGTCACCATTGAGCACGTATTGAGTGAAAGGGTTATGTCTCGTACTGGTTTCCCAGTCATTGGTGATGTGGCCCCATGATTCTTTTAGGATGTTGCGAAGTAGGTTAGCGAGAATGGGAGTTCGAATCTCTGCCGGATTGCGGCGGTCGTGATCTGACTCAGGATTGCACAGCCTTGGACGTCTTCTTGGGTGGACGTCGTCTTCGTCTTAAGAATCCTTGGCCTCAGTTGTTTGACTTTGCTGATCCCAATGAGCGAGAACTTGGGCCTAGTTTAGAATGCATAGCATAGGCAGCGAGTTCTGAGTCGAGACTAGTCGATCTTGCAAGGTGACAGGTTGAGCGCCAACTCGTTGACCAGGGTTTGGCCCAAGTTTTATGATTGAAGCGGGAGAGAGTGGGGCTAGGGCTCGATGAGACATAATTCAACGGAGAGTGAATTCCCAAGTCAGCTTGAAGATGAAGGATGTATTGTTGAGCGTATTATTGAAGTTGTTGCGTTAGTGTATTTCATCGATAAGGCTTCTTTGAGTTTCACCCAACTTTTTCAACGTTCCGTTGAGCTCGATCAACAAATGCATCGAGGTTAGGTGCATTAGCAGTATTTAGGTTGGTCAGAGCTTCAATGATTTGAGGCTGCGCAGGATATTCCGAATCAAGATCGATAGTGGAAGGTCCAACCACGGAGCTCTTTCCTTTATTCACCATTGTTGATAGGCTTGGTCGGTAAGTCACAGAAAACTTAAGTAGCGTCCCAAGTATCAATGTTTAAGTAGAAGGAAAGGCGAGGTTTCGATTCCTCACAGGAAGTGACAGTAAGTCGACCGTGCTTGTTTTCTTCCCCTACCTGACATGCCAAAGTGTTGACGCCAAAAAATGGTCGTCAACGCTCGTGATTGAAAATGCGTGTACGTGCTAATACAATACACACGGATCGTGTAATATGGTGTATAACACACAAGTATGAAATAATAGCTAATCACAGATATACATAAAAAAGTAGAAGTAGTAAACTAGAAAAATCACACTAGGGATTTTTATACTGGTTCGGAGCACCGTCCTATGTTCAGTCCCAGACTTCTATCTGGATTTTCACTAATAACCACCTCGCTTCGCCCAGAGGAACGGGTATACAACACTCGAGCAGAAGAACGGGATTTCACGCCTCTTACAACACTGAGGACTTCAACACGTGCCTCTTAATACACCGAGGACTACAAGTAAGACGATTATACTTTGTTGTTGACAATATGTGTTCTTGATAACACGATTTTGTCACTTGTAGTACAAACTTCCTGTAATCTTATCCTCAAATAATATATTTGTATATATGAAGATTTTGAAGTGGATATCGTGTTGAATCAAAAGAATGTTAAATAAATTCTAGGATTCAAACAATATATGATAGACTATGAGCAATTTAAACACTTGAGAGTTCAAGAATGAAATCAATAGAATAGAGATTAGATTGATAGAATTGGTGAATTGGAATGAGGAATTCATGATGTTTATATAAGGAATAAATAGTTGTAACCATTTGTGAAAAGTTACAAACAATGGATATGATCATTGGTGAAGTGAAAGAGAAGCAACTCTTGAAGAAATGGAAGTGTTTATACGAAAGGTTGCTTCTGTTTGAAAATGGTCGACAGTTTAAAAAGGACCGGTAGACAGGAATTTGAATATATATACGTTATGTACACTTGTGCATGTTATCTGTGCATTTTGGGCAGAAACGGTCGACCGCCTGGTTTCAACCGGTCGACCGGTTTGGCCTAGATTGCACAGTTAATGTGCACTCATATATATATATATATATATATATATATATATATATATATATATTCAAAGATTAAAGGTGTGAGATTATTTGAGGATAGATTTTAACATAAATAATACTACTAACATACCAAATAATCAACCTCTAATGTATAATACCAATGAATATCTTTATTGTCTTCTTTTTGTCGATCACGTCGTATCTCTATGTTAGAAATCAAAACTCTCTGAAAATCTTGACTCAACATTCTCCCCCTTTTTGATTGATGACAACATACTTTTGAATCTCCCCCAGTATATGATTTCCCTCTGTATATGTGCCTGTAAATTCTATATTTTCCTGCGTATACACTGTTAGCACAATTTTCTTCCCTTTTGTCATCGACAAAAAGAAGTTGATGAATAAATGAGAACATAAATGATATGAGCTTGAGTATAAGCAACATAAACCACTACCATAGAACAAGAGTTATCAAGAGTCACAAAATACGATCATACACATAAGTCTTGTAAGAAATAAACTATGGCACTATTTAGATACAAGTGCCGGATCATGTCTTAATGCAAAATAAAGGCGTAAGTACGTAGAAAGAGTTAAAGAGGTAAACTAAGAAATCTCATTCTGACTCCGTCTCTTCTTTTTCTTCTTCTTCTTTTTCTTCAACAAGTTGACTTTTCCCGCGTCCATGCCCATGACTAGTTCCCGAGCTTGCACCCTCTTCCGAAGATGTCCAATTAAAAGAAGGAGGAGTTGGACGTGTGCCGGGGTCTTGAGCTTGCATAGATGAGGATGATACAACACATGATATTGCTTCCCACAAAGATCCGAAGAAAGACTTAAGTTTGTTAAAGCGTTTATCCATTTTTGTATCCATACGCTTAAGTCGTGCTTCAAGGAGGAATTGATTGCAAGCAATAGTTTCAAGTGATTCCTTTGTAGAGGAAGAAGATCATAGCAGTTTAACTTCCTCAGGTTTTGGGCGGGACGATTGTGAAGAAGCTCCTTGATGTCCTTTTTCTTTCCATTATTCAAAGGGTGTAATATTGAAGTATGGAGCGGGAAGCTTCATCCGTGAAATCGAGGATTTGTTAATGCGTTTGGGTTTTGAAACAGTCGAATCAGGAGGTTTGATGCCACAATCAAGTAGTAGACGCATCATATATTCATTATAAAATAAATGCGGCCTATAACTCTCATTAACTTGCAATATTTCATCAAAAATCATACCAATCCAGTTGATACGAATATCCCCGTAGATTGCATATAATGCTTTGAAATTTTCTTTGTAGACGACATCAAAATTTCCAATTCTCGGAAAAAGGGAGTGCATAAGATTATGATGAATAACTCTTGCAGTAGGTCGTAATCCAATAGATTTTGTACTATCCTTATCATCTTCAATGAACTGATGACTAACATGATCACGTACATGGATATTACAAAAGTTACTAGAGAATTTTTGACCTAAAAGGAAGAACCAAGGACATTTTCCATTCTTTCACACGAGATAAAGACTTGTTTGCCTCAAACTACAGGCCAAAGGCATTGAGAGGGATTTTCGGGCTTGTATTTCTCTAAGTTTAGGTTAGCATAGAATAACTTTATCACAACATGGTTAATTGCCACAATATTTTGATCAAAGTTAAGTAGGTTTTCAATATCAGCACTCTTTGCTAAGCCAAGAACATGATAATTAGAGAAATCAACGAATTTAATGTACGAACCCGGATGGATTCAAAAATCTTTCATCTCATTCCACCTTTTGACTGCAATTGGATCTATAAGCCATTTCTTAACAGAGAGATTGATTGGTTGTGTTTCGGATGATGAAACTTGCTTTAATTTCTTTTGTGGAGGAGCCATTTGGGTGAAATGTGAAGAAAAATTAAGTTCTAAGATTATGAGGGTTTTGGAGTAGAAAACGTTTGGAGGAAAAAGTGAGGAGATAGAGTAAAAAATTTGACCATATATGTATATAAAAACAGAATTCCCCAAGACCGGTCGACCGCTCTGAATTCACCGGTCGACAGTTTTTAATCAAAAGACAAAATGGTCGACTGGTGGATTTTGGTCGGTCGACTGGTTTGTCTGGGAGCTGTTTTTCTGAATTTTTTTTTGGCTTTATTTCTATTGTTTGACGGTCCAAACAAAATTGAATTTATTCAAAAAAAAAAGATACATATGTATTAGTACATGAAAGAAATACAAGAATACAATCAAAATGTTAATTTAAAAAAATGTAATGAGAGGTAGAGGAATTATGATCGGTAGACTCTTCTTTGACATCGTTAATGCGTGGTGTCCATGGCAACCACTTTACTTTTGCACCTTCGTTTCGATTATAGTTTCGTTCCCAAGAATTAGGGCTCCTAGAGGATGAAGGTACGTGTGGCATTGACTCATATACGCCATGTTTATTTGAACCACAAAAGAATGATGCCATTCTTTCTAAAAGAGATAAACGTTCCGAGGTCAGTTGTTTCTCATAATGTAGCTGTCTTTAAAGATCAATTTGATGTTTTTGATAATGATGAATCTCGTCGATCTTCTCTCTGGTGCGGGGTGAACAAAACAACGTTTACTTTGCCCGTTTCGAAGTTGGCGTATTACCAGGAGTATGTTTGCATTTGTGATGACACTTTGATTTGTGTTTTGGAGTTTCGGGAGAGTAACTCCTCCGGCTCAGAACTTGTGACAGAAATATGTGACTTTTGAGCACACTCATCATATATATGTGCCATAATGAACTATATAAACTTTAGGTTAGAAAGAGATGAAAAAAGAGAAATTTTGTCAAGCTTACATAGAAGTTCCTATATATAAACCTGTAGACAAGGATTAGCATATAAACTTGGCCATAGAAAAATTAGAAGCTCATATTCAATGTTCTTAATATAACAAAAGCTAAAAATAGCTAATGTTTTTAAGAAAATATAAACCAGATGTGAAAAGAACTAACAGAATATAACGTTAGTGATTACGTTACTTGTCAAGTTCCTTTCTAGAAATGAGACTAAGCTCTCTACGCAATTTTTTAAAGTTTGACTCAAGTAGAGGCTTAGTGAAGATGTCCGCCAGTTGATTATCAGTCTGGACATATTCGAGACATATATTTCCTTTTTCGATATTGTCTCTAAGGAAATGATGACGGATATCAATGTGGTTGGTTCGAGAATGATTCATTGGATTCTTAGAAATATTTATAGCACTTGTGTTATCACAGTATATAATCGAATTTTATATATGAATATCAAAATCTTGAAGTGTTTGTTGCATGTGTATTACTTGAGTACAAGCGAGAGCTACTGATATATATTCAGCTTCATACGTTGATAGTGAAATACAATTCTGTTTCTTACTAAATCAAGAGACAAGTGATTTTCCAATAAAATGGCATGTACAACTTGTACTCTTTCTATCCGTTCGAGAGCCTCCGAAATCAACATCGCTATATGATACTAATTCAAATGGACATTCTTTTGGGTAGAAAAGACCGAAATCTTTGGTATTATTAAGATAACGAATTATACGTTTCACTGCTCGTAGGTGTGATTCTTTTGGATCTGCTTGAAACCGTGCACATAAACAAACACTCATCATTATATCTGGACGACTAGCTGTAAGATATAGAAGAGAACCAATTATGCTTCAATATAATTTATAGTCAACATTCTTACCAACTTCATCTTTTTCAAGATGTGTTGTTGTACTCATGGGAGTAGGTTTCCCAGATGTATTTTCTAATCCGAAGCGTTTGATAAGATTTCCACAGTATTTTTCTTGATTAACAAAAATACCATTTGAAAGTTGTTTGATTTGAAGTCCAAGAAAATATGATAGTTCTCCCATATGAGACATTTCAAATTCTTTGGTCATAATATTTGCAAACTCTTTGTAGAGTTTATCATTTGTTGAACCAAAGATGATGTCGTCTACATATATCTGGATAACTAGAATATTTTTTGAGAATGTTTGATAAACAAAGTTTGAACGACTTTGCCAATTTGAAATCTTGAGTTAATAAGATAGCTACATTGTCGTTCATACCAAGCATGAGGTGCTTGTTTTAAACCATATAGAGCTTTCTTAAGTTTGTACACATAGTCAGGATATTTTTCATATACGAACAAAGGAGGTTGTTTGACATATACATTCTCTTTGATAAATCCATTTAGAAAAGCACTCTTGACATCCATCTGATAAAGTTTGAAATTATGGTGACAAGCAAAAGATAATAGGATTCTAATAGCTTCTAGTCGAGCAACTGGTGCAAATGATTCTTCATAATCGATACCTTCTTCCTGATTATACCCTTGTGCTACTAACCTTGCTTTATTTCTGGTAATATTACCTTGTTCATCAGCCTTATTTTTAAAGACCCACTTAGTACCAATAACTGATTGATCAGTTAGCCTTGGAACAAGTTCCCAGACATCATTGCACTCGAACTGATTTAGTTCTTCCTGCATGGCAATGATCTAGTAATCATCAGTAGCAACCTCTTTTGGATTCTTAGGTTCGATATTTGAAAGAAACGCGACATGACCCATTTGATGGATTTGACTCCTTGTTCTGACTTGTGATGTTACTTCCCCGATAATATTTTGAGAAGGATGATCTCTTAATATTCTCGGTGGAGTTGTATCCTTGGTGGAGACTGTATCCTTGGTGGAGATTATCTTCGTGGTGGAGATCGTAACTCACATGGTTGAGGAATATTTTCAACAATTATTTCAGAGTCAGAATCAACATTTGTGATGATTGGATTATCAGTGACTATAGTTTCATCATCATTTGATATAATTCGAGGATGCTAATAGAATTTATCAAAAGAGACATGAAGTGATTCTTCAATAGTTTTGGTTCGTTTATTAAATATACTATAGGCCTTGCTTCGTTCCGAATAACTGATAAATATACCTTCATCGGCCTTTGGATCGAATTTACCGAGATGGTCTTTCGTATTAAAGGTAAAGCACTTAGAACCAAATACTTTGAAGTGAGAGATATTAGGTTTTCTTTTGTTAAATAATTCGTAAGAAGTATTCTTGGTGAGAGGTCGAATGGATACACGATTCAAAACATAACAGGCAGTTGCAACGGCTTCTGCCCAGAAATGTTTTGGTAAAGTGGTTCCATTTAATAATGTTCTTGCACATTCTTGTAAGGTTCTATTTTTCTGTTCTACAACTCCGTTTTGTTGTGGAGTTCTAGGAAACGAAAAATTATGATATATACCATTCTTTATACAAAAAATTTCAAATTCATTTTTTTCGAACTCTCCGCCATGATCACTTCTTATATTTTTAACTTTAAGCCCTTTCGATTTCTGAATTCTCTTAACGAAAGATTTGAAATGTTCGAAAGTGTCACTTTTGTTTTTCAAGAAAATTGTCCAGGTGTAACGAGAGTAATCATCAACAATTACAAACACATATCAACTATGGTTTATTGACAGAACCTAAGTTGGTCCGAATAAATCCATATGCAGTAGCTCAAGTGGTTGTAATGTTGATATGACTTTCTTGGATTTAAAAGATGATTTAGTCAATTTTCCTAATTGACATGCGTCACAAATGTTGTCAACCTTAAAGCTCATTTTGGGTAGTCCTCTAACTAGATCGTTTTTGTCTAGCTTGTCGATAGTTCTGAAGTTTATATGACAGAAGCATTTATGCCATAGCCATGGATCATTATCATTAGCCACAAGACACATATCTGAATTATGATTAATATTCATAATCAGAATATATATATATATATATTTCTGTCTCTGTAACCTTCGAAAACTAAATTATGGTCTTTATCCAAGATACTACATTTAGTATATGAAAAGGAAATTGTAAAGCCCTTGTCGCATAACTGACTAATACTAAGTAAGTTGTGTTTCAAATTTCTAACTAGCATGACATTGGTAATAAGAGGTAAGTTAGATGTACCGCAAGTGCTCACATCGCCTTTGCCGATGATATTGCCTTTTGAATTATCTCCAAAAGTGACGGAGCCACCATCTGAGTATGTAATATTTGTCAATAAGCTCTTGTCTCCAGTCATGTGTTTTGAGCAACCACTGTCCATGATCCACTTTCCTCTTTTCCTAAGTAGGACCTGCAAAAAATAAAATTAAGTCCATGGTACCCACTTTTTATGGGGTCCTAAGAGTTAGGTCTTAGGAGTCCAAACCCATACGGGTCCGGTATCCCCTTTTTATATATAATTAGAATTAAGATGCACAGTATTCATGAAATGTCAAATATATTAGTTCCTAATCAAATTGTTATTTATTTTAGGAACCCATATCTTGATATTTTTGACAATTTTCTTTTGAAACTTCACAACTGGTTTTGGTTTGGAATATAAGAAACTAGGATTTTTCTTAGCTTTATCTTTCTTCTTCTTGAGATGTTTCTTGGTTTCTTGTTTCTTATATCCCAAACCTTGTTTGTTAGAAGAAGATTGTGAACTTTCAATGACTTTGTCAAGTTTTCTCGACCTTTGATGATGTTAAAAACATTTTGAGTAATATCATCTAACTTAGTTTGTAAACTAATCATTTCTAGGTCTAGAATTTCGACTTTTGCCTTAAGCTCATGATTTTCAGTAGTAAGAGCATCATTTTTCTCTTTCTGAGTTTCAATTTCTTGACTTAAAAGAGATAATTGAGAGTTAATATTAGATGATGATTCTTGAAGTTTTTGAAGTTCTTCTTCTAATATTTTCTTCTCGTCTTTTAACATATCTCGTTCAAACTCTGCTCTACTCAAATCTGCTTGGGCTTCTTTTAATTGTCGTTTTATGTCTTTATATTTAACTATCAATTCAGCATTAATATCAAATACTTCATCAAATGTAGGAATTTGTACTCCATCTTCTGCTGCGATGAAAGAAACGTTTGCTTGTTCATTTTCTGTATCACTTTCACGTTATGATGAAGATGAGTCTGAATCATCCCATGTAACTGAGAACGCTCATTTCATTGATTTGTCCTTCTAGTATTTGAATTTGTCATTTTCTGACTTCTTCATTTGCTCCGGACAATCTTTGTGCATGTGCCCCTTTTTGTGGCAGTTAAAACATTCTATAGCTGATGAAGATGGTCTATTCGATCCAGTTTACATTTTGTTATATCGACTTGCTTTTCGTTGTTTCAAATTTTTTTGAAACCTTTTTCAATGAATGTCAGGTCTTCATCTTTTTCTGCATGAAATGCTACATTTTTCTTTTGTCTTTCTGTTCCTTTCTAGCCTGCAAATTAGCTTCATAGGACATTAGATTTCCTACCAATTCATCTGGCTTCATGACAGAAAGGTCATTAGCTTCTTCAATTGCTAATACTTTTCCGTTCTATTCACTAGTCAAAGAATGTAGGACTGTCGAAACAACATAAAAGTCTGAATATTTTTGTCCTAAACCAATAAGTGCATGATGAATAGTTTGAAACCGTGAATACATATCATTGATTGTCTCATTCGGTTTCATTTTGAAAATTTGAAACTGACTCTTCAGCATGGCTATTTTGGCTTGCTTAACCTTGTTAGTACCTTCATGTGTGGTTTTCAGCTTTTGCCAAATTTGATATGCAGTGGTACAGATACTAACACGGTTATATTCATTTTGGTCTAATGCACAAAACAACCTGTTTATTGCTTTTGCATTTACGACTGCTGCCGTTTTCTTAGCCGGTGTCCATTTTGAATAATCAGTTATAGGATTCACTATTTCTTTTTGGGTAGCATTTCAGGCATCATAGCTATTTGATTGCATAAAAATGACATACGTGTTTCCAATAGCTATAGTTGAGACCATTAAAGAATGGAGTTCTTTGTGTCGATTGACCTTCTGTGCAAGTGGTAGTGCTGGTTCTTGCGTTATTTGCCATATTACTAGAATATATCGAATAACTGTGTTACGGTTATAAGATAACCTTGCTCTGATACCAATTGAAAATGCATATACATGCCAATATAATACACACGGATCGTGTAATATGGTGTATAACACAAAAGTATGAAATAATAGCTAATCATAGATATATATAAAAGAGTAGAAGCAGTAAACTAGAAAAATCACACCAGGGATTTTTATACTGGTTCGGAGCACCATCCTACGTCCAGTCACAGACTTCTATCTGGATTTTCACTGATAACCATCTCACTTCACCCGGAGGAACATGTATACAACACTCGAGCATACAAACGAGATTTCATGCCTCTTACAACATTGAGGACTTCAACACGTGTCTCTTACAACACCGAGGACTTGAAGTAAGACGAATATACTTTGTTGTTGACAATATGTGTTCTTGATAACACGATTTTGTCACTTTTAGTACAAACTTCCTATAATCTTATCCTCAAATAATATATTTGTATATACGAAGATTTGGAAGTGGATATCATATTGAATCAAAAGAATGTTAAATAAATTCTTGGATTCAAACGACATATGATAAACTATGAGCAATTTTAGCGCTTGAGAGTTCAAGAATGAAATCAATAGAATAGAGATTAGACTGATAGAATCGGTGAATTGGAATGATGAATTCATAATGTTTATATAAGGAATAAATAGTTGTAACCATTTGTGAAAAGTTACAAATAATGGATATGATCATTGGTGAAGAGAAAGAGAAGCAACTCTTGAAGAAATGGAAGTGTCTATATGAAAGGCTCCTTCTATTTGAAAACGGTCGACAGGTTAAAAAGGACTGATAGACAGGAATTTGAATATATATACATTATGTACACTTGTGCATGTTATCTATGCATTCTGGGCAGAAAAAATCGACCGCTTGGTTTCAACCGGTCGACCGGTTTGACCCAGATTGCACAGTAATGTGTACTCATATATATATATTCAAAGATTAAAGGTGTGAGATTATTTGAAGATAGATTTTAACATAAATAATACTAATAACATACCAAATAATTAACCTCTAATGTATAATACCAATGAATATCTTTATTGTCTTCTTGTTGTCGATCACGCCATATCTCTATGTCAGAAATTAGAACTCTCTGAAAATCTTGACTCAACAGTGATTTCCACGTAAGTGGAAATGAACGTATAGCGGTGGAAAATAAGTAAGTAGCGATGTAATATACAAGGGGAAAGCACAAATAAACAATCACTTATAGTTTATAGTGGTTTGGCTCGTCTGAGCCTATGTCCACTTTGAATTGTTTTTCTCTTTTATTACATTCTTGGTACAAGTTACGACATTGGGTCTGAATATTTCCATGTATGCATGAGTTTTGATTATTTCATGTCGCAAGTAGGCCATGGCGGCAAGGAGGTCCAAAGATGATTTCTTTATCTTCTTCCTGGATGCCAAAAAGGCCCAAAACGGTTCTATGTCCAAAAATTTAGTCAATTGTTTAAGAGCATGCTCATGTGTCCAAGAATATGCTTCTTCTCTTTCCTTGGATGATGGAAGAGGTTAGGGAGGCTTTGAGAAGGTTATTTTCTTCTTATGCAGCCATTATAACCTGGAGTTGAGCAAGAACCAAACATTTTTACGTTGGAAATGTGGGGGTATTTATTAGAGTGGGTTGGTAGTGGAGTTGGTGAAAAGAGGAGTGCAGTAGCAGAATTTCGTATCCCACGTGCTGGGAGCGATTTTGCATCCCATGGGACCAAATACAAAATCATATCCCGTTGATGCGGATATGAGTGGGACACGAGGCTATCACTGATCGAGTGGCCAGGATGAGAATGCACATCCCATAAGGAGCGGGATGCGAATTCACATCCCAAGAGGGGTGTGAATTTGCATCCCAGGAGGTACAAGAGGGATGCGAATTCGCATGCCGTGATGGGGTACATATTCGTATCCTATAGGGGATACGTATTCCTATCCCGTGGGGGATACAGATTCCAATCTCGTAAAGGATATGAACTCATATCCCACAGGGAATATAGATTCGTATCCCACATAGGGAAGCGATACTTGTTTTATTGTAGGCTTCAGGGAGTTATGATGTAGGGTGCAAGCTAATGATGAGGCCGGGGTCTGATTCTGGATCATTAGTTCGTTGTCGAGTGGTTTGTCAGAGCCGGATCAAATGTCATTGCATGATTCCATGTAGATTTTGGCTCTGGAAATCTTGGCTATGCTTCTGGGCTGTTGACTCACGCGATAGGCCCAGTCGGGTGGTCTTCAACTACTCTTGGGAACCGGTCCAAAAAGCTGATTAATAAGGACTTAGCCAAATATTATTGTTTCCCTTGGAGTTGGAAGTTGGTTGTTTCCTTCAATCCTGAATTTAAGATAGCAAGCATGGATTGTCACACGATGTCGTGCGATTGGATTGGGAATGAAATCGAACGTAACGCAGCCGATGGGCGTAACCCTAGGGAAGCAAACTCATTTGAACTGATCACTCAGATATGCATATAAGATGTGAATATACAGTTATGTCGTCAATTCTAGGATTTGAATCTTAACCCAATTATGTCGTAATCGCAATTAAATCCAAGTACTACGTCTGTGGTTAGCGATGACAATGGTTTTAGTTTTAAATTAAAGGTTGCCATCACATTCTGAAATGTTTGTTTGTAGGGAGTCTTAGTCTTAAGGGAGGTCAAAAGTGACTTCCTTACACCGAAACTTTGGTTTTGGATCATCTTCTCCACATGGTTGTTTCACTCCCAAGAGGTTGCTCCGTAGTTCTCGGCGATGATGATAATAGTGAGGATGCAGGGACTGGTGGAGTGTCCCCCGGACCTGCTTCTGTATGTGCCTTCAGTTGTGCTTCTCGACGTGCCACCAGCTGACTAAGAGGTGGTCGGAGCCCAGTGGAGGTGAAAGGCCATGATGACAGTGAAGAGGAGCTATTCGTTGAGGAAAAAGGTTTGTCTTTCATTCCCGTTTCGTCTATGACGAAGGAGACAAGGTTGGGAGTGATCCGCAAAATGGTTTATCCGATGACGACCTCGGTGACCACTACGTCAATGGAGACGGTTGTGGGGACTGGTTCCCCAACCCTGACTTCGGATGTGCCTCCAGTTGTGCTTCTCGACATGGCCCCAGCTGATTGGGAGGTGGCCAAAGCTCAGATGGAGGCACAAGGTCATGATGGTAGCGAAGAGGAGGTATTTGTTGGAGAAGAGTGTTTGCTTTTAATTCCCATCTTGTTCTGATGAGGGAGACAAAGTTGGGAGTGGTCCGCTAATCGGTTTCTCCGGCATCAACTTTGGTGACCACTACATCAATGGAAGTGCATTTTCTAAGTGCTCGAGTACTTCTACACTTTTTTAGAAGTTGTACTCATGTAATGTAACTCGTCGTTGCACTTAGATTAAGATTGGCCTTAATAGACAGACTTCAAAGTATGCTTGAGCACAGGTAGGTTGTGCTAAGTCCATTGGACTTAAGATACTTGCTCCCGGTCTCGGAGGTAAGTATAGTTGTGTTTGTTTGATTGCATTTGCGGTAGCGGTACTCCGATAATAAACGGATGAATCTCGAAGGTTGAGGCTAATGTTTGGGAATCTCGTACAAGGATTACAACTAAGGGTGGACATTTACTATGGTTTATCGATTTAACCGACCTTAGTCGATCTGCATTAACCGACAAATTCGATTAACCGAACATTCGGTTTACCAACCAAATTATGGTTAAGTATATAATATACATTGGTTAACCGTTAACCTAAAATACACTAACATGTACCTAGAAACAACGACCCACGTGCAAACACACACTCATATTACTATAAGATCAATAACCTATACGAATATATATATATATACATATATATATACATATATATATATACATATATATGATATATGTACACACACACACATATATATATATATATATATATGTTGGTAAATTCTAATGGGACACGCACAAAAAAAACACAAAAGCAAACAAAAATCTACATCCGTCAGTTTCTTTAAATCACAACTATTAATATATATGTGTCGTTGATTCTTCTATTTGGTACGTCTCCTTCTATTTAGGAATTACATTGTCTTCTTCCATTCTATGCCTGCAACAAAAGATAAAATCTAGTAACATCAAAATTATACAAGACTGATTCAGTTTTGTATATAACTTATTGTTGATCTACAGTAAGTTTCTCACAACAGTTTATGTCATTCGGTTTATTAGTTTTTGAATCCCTCCACTACTTTGTACCAGATCTGGAAACCAGTCTTAGAATTATGTGTTTTAAACTGCTATTGCATGTTGATCAAATTATACCATGCTTACAACATGCTCTATTAAATGTAAATCTCATCCAAATTAAAGGAGAGTGGATATTTAATGCTACTATTAAATTAGTACCGTCAAAGCCAATTCATTTTACATGTACACATTGCATGCTTATATAAGGACGAATGTTGGGATTGATCCATAAACATATGTAATAACCATATTCACATTAATACATCCAAACTAAAAAAAATTCCTAGTAATACATAAAATCCAAAAAAAGATGAACAACAAAGCTTTTGAGCTTATTAATTTGTTACAAATATAGTATATTATGAAGAAGTGTTTATGGTTATCTGTAACGTAGTTTTTGGTTTTTCTAGAACAATGTTAGCAATGTTCCCATTTCGGTCTAATGGAGATATATATATATATATATATATATATGATTTTGTATGACTTTCAATGGCCAGAGTGGATGAGTTGGTCATCCATGATGTATATGAGGAATCATCTTATGATGAAATCGAGGGGGGGGGGGGAATAAATGATACTACCAACTTTTCTTCTTCTTCACCAGAAAATGAAAGAATAGAAATGTTGATGTAACCTTGAGATGAATTTCGATAGCTTAGAGGAGGCAAAAACTATTATATTGAGTATGGTCGACAAAAAAGTTTTGATGTTTATGTTCGATCATAAAACAAGACTATTTCTCATGTCGATATAATTTCTTCAGTCAGTTTAGTTTGTTCATGAGCAAGGACTCTTCACAAAAATGATAATGCAATCGGGATAGATCATATATCTAGAAGCACCAATAAGATTAAATGTGGATGTCAAGCAAAGATGCGAATTCTGTATGGTCAGTTGAGAAATAAATGTTCAGTAACAAAGTTTAGCGATGAACATAATCATTAATATGTTTCTCCTATAAAAAGAGCCCAATTGCGAACTAATAAGAATATTCCATCTGCTGTAAAGGACTTGACTAAGGTATTTCATCAACAAAATTTAGCACTATTGAAAATTCTTGCAATTTTTAGTGGTGTGAATGCGGGAATCAACCAAAAAGATTGATATAATCATCTACAGTCAGCTAGACTTAAAGATTTGGAAACGGGAGATGCACAATATGTGTTGATCTATTTTCAAATGAGACAAAGAGAGGATCCTCAATTTTTTTATATAGTTCAACTTGATGGACAAGGATTTTCGCTAATTTTTTCTGGGTAGATGCATGTGCATGTGTGTCGTACTAACATTTCGGGGATACGGTTGCATTTCATGCTACATTTAGAAAAAACAAATATTTAATGCCATTTGCTCCATTTACAGGTGTAGATCATCATTATCAGACAATATAGTTTGGATGTGCACTTTTATGTGACGTAATCGAACCTATGTTTTACTGGTTGTTTACAATTTGGCTTGAAGGAATGAGAGGTCGACATCCAATCTCGATAAGAACTAATCCAGATCACATAGTGGGTATAGCTGCTCGAAAGGTATTTCCAACAACTCGACATCGTTTATGTTTATGGCAATTAGAAAAAGAAACTGAAGAAAAATTATCTCATTTATACTATAAAAGCTCTCTGTTCAAGAAAAATCTTAAAAGTTGTTTAAATTTTACATATTCAATATCTCATTTTGAAGAAAAGTGGAAATCTTTAATAAAAAAGTATGAATGGCAAAATAAAGATTGGCTTCGGAAAAAATTTGAGCAACGTAAGTCTTGGATACCTATTTTCCATCACTCGACTTTTTATGCCGACATGAAAACTACAGGTCGTAGTGAGGGGATTAATAGTTTTTTTAATACATCTATCTCAACCAAAGCAAATCTTAAGGAGTTTGTTAGTAGATACAATCAAGCTTTACAAAAAATCATCCAAAGAGAGGTTAATAAGATTATATAGTAACAACCCAGATTTTTGGAACAATTTAAAATTTATTTTTAATGGATTTTAAGTATTTGAAATGATTTATTTTGAAAATAAATGACTTAAAATTTACTTAAAATGAAGTTAGAGCGTATAAATTTATAATTTAATTAAACGAACTCGAAATGGTGCGGTTGTTTGGAAATTTAGTTTAAACTTTAAATGAATATATAGAAATCAAAATAAATCGGATTTCAGTAAACGAGAAACATGTGAATCTATTTAATTATATCTTTCTAAGGAATGTGAAAATTTAGATTTCATATTATATATTTTAAGTTATGACTAAATTAAAATTTAAAATAGTCGCTATGGAATTTATTAATATTCTAATTTTATTATTGTCCTTAAAAATAGCCATTTTACAAACGACCTCCGTTTTCGACGAAACTAATTTTGTTAAATCCAGAATGTCAAATTATTGTCAAGTTTAAAATTTCAAGTCATTTGGAATCAATTTGTAAGCGTACTAAATTTAAACGCGAAATGGAATTCAATTATAAATTTAATAAGCTAGTTAAAAGGCCATTTTTCAAACGATCTCCAAGTTCGACAAAATAAATTTTGTTAGAACCGTAATTGTAAAACATAGCTAGATTTTAGGTTTCGTAATTTTTGGAGTCAGTATGTAGCCGTGGCAAATTAAAATGTACGTTTAAATTCAATATATTGATTTATATTTTAATTTTGGTAAAAACCGATCGAAACAGTCAAATGGGTTTAGTAAACATATCCCATTATGTCCGGAATATGGGTATTTAGCCAGGGACGACAGGCGTTGGGGTTCGTTTGGAGTTCAGACGTGAATTTTCACGTTTATGGAATAATATAATTAAAATAATAATATAAAAATGGTAGAAATACAAGTTTTTCAAAACCCTAATTTTCACTTCTTAGGCCCGTCGCCGATTTGTTTTTAATGGCCAGATTCATACGATTTTAATTCCTTAATCTCTTCTAAATGGTTTCAAATTAAATCAAACTACTAAAACAATAATCAAAAAGGTTTTCGAGGGCTACAAATTGATACGATCATGATCTTTTTTATGTTGAATATCTTGAGAAATCTGGGATAGAAAGCATCTCATTCGAGCTTGGTTTTGGGGCTCGACAGGCGCTCGAGTTCGCCTATATTTCAGGCGGTGGGAGCTCTCGTGTAGGCCAACATCGTAGCACTTTAGATCGGTAGCGCAAGGCTTGTGGGGACGTGCGATTTGGAGAGAGGATGGTTGAGGGTTTTCTGTGCGTGCTGAAGGTTTTAACGAGCAAGATGGAATTAGAAACAAGGTTAAGGAAAATATATAATTAAGTTAGTTATTAAATTATATAATCATTGTACTCGATATTTAAAATGTGATATCTTCTGCATATGGTCATGGAATTGGAGAAAATCAAACTCGTTGAAATCGTGATAACATGTACTTAGCAATGGAACTGGCCAAATCAGAAACAGAGCAAGTTGAATTTTGAGCTAAATTAACATCCGTTTATTCTAATTTAAAAATAAATCCTCAATTAAGGACTAACGGAGTGGAAATCGAGGTGAGAACTCTCTCACACAAATTATTTTTACAGTTATTATATCTGTGACCTAGTATATATAAATTGCCTATGATTGCGATATATGTCTAGTGATTTATGGATGTTTACAGTTTTAATGCTATTATTATTAAACTGTGAAAATATACATTGTCAAATAAAACGTTTATATTATGATTTATTTTTGGGATGACAATTTACCCACCCGTCTCCCAAATATTAGATAAGTTCACATGAATCGTGATGTAAACTTCACAAGGGTCTCAGGACGATAATTTTGCACATCGCCCAAATATACAAATAATAATATTTGTTTGATGGTTGAAAACCCCACATGGGTCTGGGGATGATAATTAATTCACACCTCCTTGGGATTTAATTGTATGTCAAACGATTGATTGACAGACCGTTATAAGCGTTATTTAATTATTTAATGCTTATACAGTTGTAAATTGCACTCTGGATGTGAATTGAATGTTTAATAGTTGTTAATCACTATTTTTGAATACATGCGATGTATGGAATCCATATAAATAAAATTATATGGTAATTGATTGAGTCTGATTCCAATTCAGAAATAACGAGTATTTTAAAATAGTATGCAGTGAAGAATCAAAATATGATTTTGATGTCCGAATTTGGACGGACACGAAAATATTGAAATATATGAAGCCAAGTTAAATAGAAGTACGCCATTTTAACTCGAATGGGTTTTTCTATTGACTTTATTCGTTTTGTAATGAATATCGAAAAGATTTGATTTAAAAATCTAATATGTTGAAAATATTGTTATTTTTGATATTATAATAATATAGATTGTTCAATTTTGATTTAAATTGAAAAGGAAGTTAAAATCATTTTAAAATGAAGTTACGAATGATTTATAAAGCACTTTTTTAAATGGAAATCAACGAAATATATTATATATATTTAAAATGGTTTGAATAGAGCGTATCGCGCAGCGACCGTTCGCGAATTTCGACCATTGACTTCGAATGGACGTAACGAGAGATCCAACCGTCGGATTCTCCTAAAACCAAGACCGTTAGGTTCATATCGAAAAGAGCTTTCTAATGATAATAAAAGATTTGAAATCTAACGGTTAGATTTTATGATATGTTCAAATCAGTTTTGGAAAAGGTCGCTATGGATGCGGTTCGGTGACCGATATTGGAAACCGACTGTAAGAGCCTTATTAAAATTGTTAAAAATACGAATAAATTATGTAAAGTCATAATAAATATTTTGAAATGATTTTGTATGGAAAATTCCACATTTGTAAGGACAAAAGATTTTTTATTAGAATAAGTTGTTTATTAACTTAAAGTAACGACTTAAAGGAATTGAAATGATTTTAATATAGCTAGAATTTTCCAATGTACGAATTGGAATGGATTTGAATGGAAATTATCTTAGGATATTTTAATATTGGATTCCGTGATTATACGGATATTATTGAGGAATTTGGAAGATACATATATCATTATTCCCAATACTATATCTATTGGTTTTAGAATTTGTATTGAATACAAGCCGATATGATTTCTATTCGATTTCTATTCAAAGCCTTGTATTTAATATCAAATTGGATTTTGGGTTTGTCGTAAATGGTGTCTTCAATAACACTGTTCTTAAACCCGATTGAGAAAAGAATAAATCTTTTAGTTAAGATTAATGAAGTTTTCCAATTAATACATATAATTGGAATCAGATGGAAGTTGATTTTGGGTTCATTGCGAATGATGTTTTAAATAGCATTTATTCTTAAAATCCAATAAACAGTGAAGATATGATTTGAAATTTATAAATCTTTTAATTAAGATTTAATGGAATTTTCCAAAGTAAAGTTTTCCAATTTAATACATTAAATTGGAATTGACTGGAATTCGATTTAATAATAATATAGATGAGCTTCTATGAAGGAAGACCGTTACTATTTATGTAATTTAAAAGGCTTTGCCATTATTTCATTTATAGTATTAGTTTGATATTGAAATTTATATCGATTACAATTAATCTGATTTCTATGAAGGTTTCATTTTGATGGAAAATGATTTTCGGTATATCGTGAACTGTATTTTAAATAACACTTGTTATTTAACCCAAGTAAAGGCAAGATTAATTTCCAGAAAATTGAATAATCATTAAGTAATGATTTTTGAGATTAAAACTAAATTGGAGTTTTAATGAATCTTTAAATAGATTAAAATGTGAATGAGGTAAATAAATTTACCAAATTCAAGAAATGTTCGAAATGGAGTACCATCAGTTTTACTCCATGCAATAGTTAAATCTTTAATTAGATTTGAACATTAAGTAATTAAATTTACCGATAACACAATGTGTGTTAGCTATGGAGTACTGCCAATTTTGCTCCATGGGATGAATAGGTTGGGAATTAGGATAATAAAATGGATGATTACTTCGGTAAAGCTCGTTAATCCAACTAGTTTGATAAAACTTAATTTGGTTTAAGTTGAGAAAAGATATTACAAAATCTTTTGAAATGATTTCCAAGAATATACGAATAAAAGAATATTCCAGATTGGAATGAGGCGTATGATGTGTTTATATTTCACATGATTATAAGATGCGCGAGTTATTCGGAAAGACCGGGTTTAACCGATTCTGAATAACTATTACGACGATTAAAATCGAAGATTTGAAGACGGTGGGTGAAGACCGGAGATCTTCACATCTTTTGGATGATCACTAATGCCTTGATTGAGCTGTACACCCAAGACGATGTAATAAGTGGTGATTATGCAGACATACTTGGAGATCGACCGGATATGCAAGGGCCTATCTCCTGTATTGGATATATGGGACGAGGAATAAGGTGCCTTCAGTTCCCTTCATACACTGTATTTCATGCTATATTCGTTGATCTCTGCTAAATATATATTTGTTTTGTGGCTGAGAAAATATTCTATTACTTAACACCCTTCTCCAAGATGTACGGTCCCGGAGGTTATATATTGGTAGAAATCAATGGTATGGTATGGATTGACAATGTGGCATGCTGAGTTGCATGGATCAGAGCTTTTGTTGAAAAGTAGGGCTTTGTGGTTAATGATCAAAGCATAGCTTTAATATAGACCCATTTTGAGTAGCGTAAATTCGCGAGCTTCACACCTCGGTATGAACCAGAAACGGGATGAGGAACGTATGGAAATGGACATACGTTAATTTCTAGCTGGAAGTGATGTCATAGTATGAAGCCTATACATTTTACTTATGTGGATGTTGGATTATGATGGAAGACGAGGTACCTTAGATTTGATTTGGGTCTCCAATGGCCCTTGATTGGTCGACGTACTGTCCATTTTGGAGGTTCGATAGAATCAACTAACGTATAGTTTGTGGTATAACTAATCAGCGACGGCTGACCGACCATGCGGCTAACCAAGGGTTGCCCAGAGGTGTTATCCTGAGGCATTGCTAGTGTGTCTCGAATCGAAAAGGAAGATCTTTTTCCCTGGTTCATAGATGTAAATCCAATTTCCAATACGCCATTTTACGGTTTTAGTTGTAAACCTATATGGCGACATAATATATGGTACCTATGTCATCTATGATTGATACATTTATATTTTAAGTTAATTTCTTTACTTATAATAATAATAAAAGATAAATTCCACGTATCAAGCATATTTAGCCATTATAAGGTAAAACTTTATCCTTTGGTTTGTGTTGCATTATGTGATGGGACCTGAGTTTTATAATGGCTTCATTTTCCCTTTTAGCATTGCACTGTTTGTTTTATGGTATTCTTGGGAGAAAACCCATTCTGTGTTATACAGCGTGGTCCCTTGATTTATCTAACTTTAAAAATAAAGTTAATAACTGTTTTAGTTCTCACACCAGCCCCATGACTGACTTGGAGTTTATTGTTTTTCCCACCTAAACTCCGGGTGCCCATATTTTCCACACGGACAGCTAGTAGTTTTGGTTTTGCAGATTTTCATTTAATAGGATCCTAGTTTACGGCTGGAGCTATATTCGGAAAGCTTTGTATCCATGTATTTCTTTTAGTTGTGGTAGTTGATATTTTCTGCTGCACATTATGTTTATGTATTTAAATGTAATTTAAATCTCTAATATTTTCCACTATAAATTATTTATTTGTACTTTGATATCTTGTATTCTGATGTAAATTGTTGTAATAACAATGAAATGTTCTCCTGTTTGTGTTCTGATGAGTCGTATTCTCAAAGCAGTCCGCCTTTTTGTTCGTTCTAGGCCGGCTGGGAAGTTTGGTTGCTACAATTGGTATTAGAGCTTTGGTTTACAAAGCTCGAGAACAAGGCACATTAGAACCGAATGAAAGAATTCGTCACAGATAGGATTAGTAATATCCTATAAGAATAACTTGTTAGAGATAGGGTTAGTAATGCCCTAGAATGAGTTTGAAAAGTGTGAGTTATAAAAATGAATTTAGTTTTGAAAATTATATCATATAATACGTATTTGAGTATTTTATTGTATATTTAATTTCGATTATCGAGTATAAGAAGATTTTGCATATACGTCTGATCCACGTGTATTCAAAGTCTCATATATACAGGGTATATATAGAATCACACACTAGTCGCCCGGGGATGATTCTGATGGTTACTCGAGTATCATCAGTATTTATGTTCGAGTTTCAATAGTGGGATATCTGTATGATTCCAATTGACTTGTGTGAGAATCAAAACTTAGTTAGAGTTTATTGTTTGTGATTTGGCATTAAAAATATGATTTTTTTTGTATATAAAAGTTATATATTTGAAAAGCTAATCAACCAATTGATTGATGGTTGTGATGGATGATTATCAGTTTAACAAAAAATATATATTGGAATAATAAAAACAATATGAGAATGAAAGGTAATTTAAGCCAAATCAAATTAAATGTTAAAACAAATTGAAAATTGATTAGAGTTGGATACATATATGTATACATGTTAAACAGGTTATTGCGTGGAAGCGTAGCGTTGAGTAGAGAAATAAATTTGCGTGCCCAACAAACATATGCACCTTTATAGGTCTTATTATTATTATAACTACTGTGAATGATTTGGATGCACTGTGATGGTTGTTCTGTGTGAAATTAAAACATACGCCATAGGAAAGTAACAAATAAATTATGGACTACACCGCATAACATACTGTTGAAGATGGCATCGCATATAATATTCCATATAATTTGGCGCTTATATGACGAGGTCGGGATTACCATATGAGTGAGATGCTTGTATGGCGAGGACTGAATTATAGGTTGAACTGAGGACTGATTATAGACTTAATAACATATATCGGAAAATTGCATGATTTAATAACAAACCCTACACAGGTCTTGAGATGACAAAAATACACACGTCTCTCTTGTTTTTAGTTTCAGCGCGTGGGTATGGAGAGGGGAAGGGTACATAAATCATAATAGGTGTGCACACTTGATTTGTATGCGATATATTGATTTACTGGGCGCCTAATACGGCCCAATAAATTTGTTCAGATCAACCCGTACAAAGGAGGTTATAAGGAAATTTTTCAGAAATTTAGGGTGTTACCCAAATTTTAGGAAAATTTGAAAGTTCTTAGAAACTGAAAAATTGAAGAACTCAAGCCAGAATGAAAGTTGAGTTGGTTAGTTAAACAACTTTCAACTCCGTTCTTTTTCGAGGACAAAAAAGTTTTAAGTGGGGGAGATTGTAACAACCCTAATTTTTGGAACTAATTTAAAATTTATTTTTAATGGATTTTAAGTATTTGAAATGATTTATTTAGAAAACAAACGATTTAAAATTTATTTAAAACAATGTTTGAGCGTATAAATTTATGATTTAATTAAAACAAACTCGAAATGGCGTAGTAGTTTGGAAATTTAGTTTTAAATTTTAAATGAATATATAGAATTCAAAATAAATCGGATTTCAGTAAAACGAGAAACGTTAGAATCTTTAAATTATATCTTTCTAACGAATGTGAAAAATTTAGAGTTCATATTATAAATTGTAAGTTATGGCTAAATTAAAATTTAAAATATCGCTATGGAATTTATTAATATTTTCATATTATTATAGCCCTTAAAAGTAGCCGTTTTGCAAGCGACCTCTGTTTTTGACGAAACTAATTTTGTTGGATCCGAAATGTCAAATTATTATCAGGTTTAAAATTTCAAGTCATTTGGAATCAATTTGTAAGCATAGTAAATTTAAACGCGAATTGGATTTCAGTTATAAATTTAATAAGCCAGTTAAATGGCCATTTTCAAACGGTCTCCTAATTCGACAAAATAAATTTTATTTGAACCGTAATTGTAAAACATAGCTAGATTTCAAGTTTCGTAATTTTTGGAGTCAATGTAGTCGTGGCAAATTAAAATGTACGTTTAAATTCAATATATTGATTTTTTAATTTTGGTAAAAACTGATTGAAACGGTCGAATGGGCTTACAAAACATATACCATTGTGTCCGGAATGGGGGTATTTAACTGGGGGCGATAGTCGTTAGGGTTCATTTGGAGTTCAGACGGCATGTTTATGGAATAATATAATTAAAATAATAATATAAAAATGGTAGAAATACAGGTTTTTCAAAACCCTAATTTTCACTTCTCAGGCCAGTCGCCGATTTGTTTTTAGTGGCCAGATTCATAAGATTTTAATTCCTTAATCTCTTCTAAATGGTTTCAAATTAAATCAAACTCCTAAAACAAAAATCAGGTAGATTTCGAGGGCTACAAATTGATATGGTTATGATATTTTTTATGTTGAATATCATGAGAAATCTGGGCTAGAAACCAGCTCGTTCGAGCTTGGTTTTGGGGCTCGATAGGCGATCGAGTTAGCCTATATTTTAAGCGGTGGGAGCTCTCATGTAGACCAACATTGTAGCACTTCGAATCGGTGGCGCAAGGCTTGTAGGGACATGCGATTTGGAGAGAGAGGATGGTCAAGGGTTTGAAGGTTTTAATAGGGAAGATGGAATTAGGAACAAGGTTAAGGAAAATATATAGTTGAGTTAGTTATTAAATTAAATAGTTAATGTACCCGATATTTAAAATGTGATATCTTTTGCATATGGTCACGGAATTGGACAAAATCGAACTCGTTGGAATCGTGATAACAAGAACTTTGCAATAGAACTGGACAGAACGGAAATGAAGCAAGTTGAATTTTGAGCTAAATTAAACATCCATTTAGTTTAGTTAAAAATAAATCCCCAGTTAAAGACTAACGGAGTAGAAATCAAGGTGAGAACTCTCTCACTCAAATTATTTTTACAGTTATTATATCTGTGACTAAGTATATATTTATTTCCTGTAATTGCGATATTAGTTTTGTGATTTATGGATGCTTACAGTTTTAATGCTATTATTATTAAATAGTGAGCATATACGTTGTCAAATAAAACGTTTATGTTATGAATTAATTTGGGATGACAATTTACCCACCCATCTCCCAAATATTAGATAAGTTCACATGGATTTTGATGTAAACCCCACACTGGTGTTGGGACGGTAATTTACACATCGCCTAAGTATACAAATAATAGTATTTGTTTGATGGTTGAAAATCCCACACGGGTCTGGGGATGATAATTAATTCACATCTCCCTTGGATTTACTTGTATGTCAACCGATTGATTGACCGACTGTTATAAGCGTTATTTAATTATTTAATGCTTATACAGGTGTAAATTGCACTCTAGGTGTGAACTGAACGTTTAATAGTTTTTTATCACCATTTTTGAATACGTGCGATGTATGGAATCGATATAAATAAAATTATATGGTAATTGATTGAGTCTGATTCCAATTCAGAAGTAATGAATATTTTAAAATAATATTCAGTAAGAGTCAAAATATGATTTTGATGTCCGATTTTGGATGGATACGAAAATATTGAAATATATGTAGTCGAGTTAAATAGAGATACGCCATTTTAACTCGAATGGGTTTTTTTGTCGACTTTATTCAATTTACAATGAATAACGAAAAGATTTGATTTAAAAATCTGATATGTTGAAAATACTATTATTTATGATAATATAATAATATAGATTGTTCAGTTTTGATTTAAAATTGAAAAGGAAGTTGAAATCATTTTAAAATGAAATTATAAATGATTTATAAAACATGATTTTAAATGGAAATCAATGGAATATAATATATATATTTAAAATAGTTTGAATAGAACGTATCGCGCATTGACCGTTCGCGAATTTCTGAGTTCGAATGGACGTAACAGGTTATCCGACCGTAGGATTCTCCTAAACCGAAACCGTTAGGTTCATATCGAAAAGAGCTTTCGAACGATAGTAAAAGATTCATAATTAATGGTTAGATTTTAGGATATGTTAAATCAGTTTTGGAAAAGGTCGCTATGGAAGCAGTTCGGTGGCCGGTATTGAAAACCAACTGTAAGGGCCTTATTAAAATTATTAAAAATACGAATAAATTATGTAAAGATAAAATAAATTATTTTGGATGGAAAATTCCACGTTTGTAAAGATAAAAGATATTTTATCCGAATAAGTTTTTCATTAACTTAGGTAAAGCACTGAAAGGAATTGAAATGGTTTTAATATAGCCAGAATTTTCCAATGTGTTAATTGGAATGGATTTGAATGGAAATTATCTTCGGATATTTAGATATTGGATTCCATGATTATACGGGTATTGTTGAGGAATTTGGAAGATACATATATCGTTATTCCCTATACGATATCTGTTGGTTTCAGAATTTGATATTGAATATAAGCCGATATAATTTCTATTCAGAGCCTTGTATTTAATATCAAATTGGATTATGGGTTTGTTGTGAATGGCGTCTTCAATAACACTGTTCTTAAATCCGATTGAGAAAAGAATAAATCTTTTAGTTAAGATTAAAGAAGTTTTCCAATTAATACATGTAATTGGAATTAGATGGAAGTTGATTTTGGGTTCATTGCGAACGACATTTTAAATAACATTTGTTCTTGCAACCCAATTAATAGTGAAGATATGATCTGGAATTTATAAATATTTTAATTAAGAATTAATGGAATTTTCCAAAGTAAAGTTTTCCAATTTAATACATTAAATTGGAATTGAGTGGAATTTGATTTAATAATAATAGAGATGTGCTTCTGTGAAGGAAGACCGTTACTATTTATGTAATTTAAAAGGCTTTGCCATTATTTCATTTATAATATTAGTATAATATGCAAATTTATATCGATTACGATTGATCTGATTTCCATAAAGGTTCCATTTTGATGGAAAATGATTTTGGGTTTATCGTAAACTGTGTTTTAAATAACACTTGTTCTGTAACCCAAGTAAAGGCAAGATTAATTTCCAGAAAATTGAATAATCATTAAGCAATATTTTTTAGATTAAAACTAAATTGGAGTTTTAATGAATCTTTAATTAGATTAAAATGTGAATGAGGTAAATAAATTTACCGAATTCAAGAAACGTTTGAAATGGAGTACTACCCGTTTTATTCCATGCGATAGTTAAATATTTAATTAGATTTGAACGTTTAGTGGTAGTTAAATTTACCGATAACACAATGGGTGTTAGCTATAGAGTACAACCAGTTTTGCTCCATGGGATGAATAGGTTGGGAATTGGGATAATAAAATGAATGATTACTTCGGTAAGGCTCGTTAATCCCAACTAGTTTGATAAACCTTAATTTGTTTAAGTTGAGAAAAGATATTATAAAATCTTTTGAAATGATTTCCAAAATTATACGAATAAAAGAATATTCTAGATTGGAATGTAGCGTATGGTGTGTTTATATTTCACATGATTGTCAGATACACGAGTTATTCGGAAAGGCCGGGTTTAACCCATTCTGAATAACTGTTACGACGATTAAAAGTCGAAGATTTGAAGACGGTAGGTGAAGACCAGAGATCTTTACATCGTTTAGATCATTACTGATGTCTTAATTGGGTTGTACACCCAAGACGAGGTAATAAGTAGTGATCGTCTAGATGTACTAGGAGATCGACTGGATATGCGAGGGCCTCTCTCTTGTATTGGATATATGGGACGAGGAATAAGGTGCCTCCGATTCTGTTCAGACCCAGAACAGACTTGCAAATTGATTGTATGTCAAACACTGTATTTCACGTTGTATTCGTTGATCTCTGCTAAATATATGTCTATTTGGTAGTGGAGAATTTGTTCTCTTGCTTAACACACTTCTTTGAGACGTACGAGTTTAGAGGTTATATATTGGTAGAAATCTATAGTATGGTATGGATCGACAATGTAGCATGCTGAGTTCATGGATCAAAGCTTTTGTTGAAAAGTAGGGCTTTGTGGTTGATGATCGAAGTGTAACTTTAATTTAGCGCCACTTTGTGTAGCATAAATTCGCGAGCTTCACACCCCTGTATGAACCAGAAATGGGATTAGGAATGTATGGAAATGGACATACATTAGTTTTTATCTTGAAGTGTTGTCATGGTATGGAGCCTAGACATTTTACATATGTGGATGTTGGATTATGATGGAAGGCGAGGTACCCCGGATTTGATTTGGGTCTCCAATGGCCCTTGATTGGTCGACGTACTGACCATTTTAGAGGTTCGATAGGATTGGCTAACCTATAGTTTATGGTATAACTAATCGGCGACGGCTGACCGACCATGTTGCTAACCTAGGGTTTCCCAGAGATGTGATCCTGAGGCATTGCTAGTGTGTCTTGAAGCGGAAAGGAAGATCGCTTGCCTTGGTTCATATATGGTTCCAATACGCCATTTTACGTTAGTTGTAAACCTATATGGCGACATAATATATGGTACCTATGTCGTATATGATTGAAGCATTTATATTTGAAGTTGATTTTTTACTTATGGTAATAATAAAAGATAAATTCCACGTATCAAGCATATTTGGCCATTATAAGGTAAAACTCCATTCTCTTGTTTGTGTTGCATTGTGTGATGGGACCCGAGTCTTATAATGACTTCATTTTTCCTTTTAGCATTACACTATTTGTTTTATGGTGTTCTTGGGGGAAAACCTATTCTGTGTTATACGGCATGGTCCCTTGATTTATCCAACTTTAAAAATAAAGTTAATAACTGTTTTAGTTCTCACATCAGTCCCATGACTGACTCGGAGTTTATTGTTTTTCCCACCTAAACTCTGAGTGCCCATATTTTCCACACGGGCAGCTAGTAGTTTTGGCTTTGAAGATTTTCATTTAACAGGATCCAGGTTTACGGCTAGAGCTATATTCGGAAAGCATTGTATTCGTGTATTTCTTTCAGTTGTGGTAGTTGATGTTTTCTACTACGCATTATGCGTATGTATTTAAATGTAATTTAAATTCTGATATTTTTTCGCTGTAAATTATTCATTTGTACTCTAATATCTTGTATTCTGATGCAAATTGTTGTAATAACAGTGACATGTTCTCATGTTTGTGTTATGATGCGTCGTATTCTCAAAGGAGTCCGCCTTCTTGTTCGGTTTAGGTCGGCCGAGAAGTTTGGGTCGCTACAGTTTTCGAGCATAAAAATAGAAGTATCGATGAAAAAAACTTTATTTTCAAGCATGCTGCAAGCATATCCACTCGAAATATGTTTGATAAGTGTTGAAACACTTTTTGGTAAAAGCTGTCACATATGAAATATCTGGATAACAGCATCCGCAGGCATTGAAAACATCGTCAGCAGACATGAAGCAGTTTGACCGAAATCGCATCACAAACAAAGAATGGCCCGAAACTCCTATCAGACGACTTATTTTGGGCCCGAAAACAACAATTATAGTGCTTCGAACAGTAAAACTTGTAGCTCTCTGAATAAGCTTCAGGTTGAGCTTTCGTTTGGCTCAATCGGACTTACCGTTTGGAAGTTATGCCTGTTTCGGTAAACTGGTGTAATCTGGAAATCGCTTGGATGAAGTGACGAAACATCAGAAAGTTCAGAATATGGATCGGCTCGTGGGACCCGCCTTGGCTCGTGGGATCCACCTTGGCTCGTGGGATCCACCTCGACTCGTGAGCAGGAACCTGGATCGGCCCCCTCGGCTCATGGACTAGGGCTCGCCTTCTCCTTCCACTCGTGAAGACCCCTCTGGCTATTGGAGCTCAGGTGGACCACGACCCTCTTCCACGACCTGATCGTGGACACTAGCTTCACCATTCCAACTCGCGACCAGACATCGGTTTGCAAAAGCCTCACCACGACCTAACCCCATTCGCGACCTGCAATCTGACCACCGATTCTGCTAATACACGCGTAGATCTTGACCTGTTCCTAAGGCTACTCCCGCTCCTACTTTCCCGGATTGGGTGCCATGTACCCCATCACGAACTGGTCTTCCCAGAAGCTCTCTTACAGCTATAAATACACCATTTGAAGGCATTTTCAAGGATCTTTTGGCTCTAACTCCTTACATCTTCCACTATTACTCTCTGCAAAACATTTTCAGCAGCAAAGGAGCCAAATTCCACACTACAACACGAGGATTTCGTGTATATTCCTCATTTTCCTCGCTTCTTTTCATTGTAAACACGAGAATTTCGTGTATAAACCGGTATAATTGTACTTGTAACTTCTTAGGATTTAAGAAGAGATAAAGTGGACGTAGGCTTGGTTTGAGCCGAACCACTATAAAAACTTTGTGTGTCTCCTCTGATTTTACTATTTTCTGCATTTTTGTGATCTGTGATCTGCATTTGGGTGTTAGGCCCAAATTTTGGTCTAACATTTTGGCGCGCTAGGAAGGGGGCACACGACAACTTCAACTTCTACTTGGAATTTTTGGCTACTGCATCAATGGTTAAAAGAAAGAAGGATAGAACCCTCTCCCGTACTAAAGGTGCTGAGGATGTTGGCAATGAAGATGCGTGGAATCAGGCAAGCCCAGAGGCTTCCTCTCATGGAGATACCTCTGCTTACTTAACTAGAGACGAGATGGACAGCGTTCTCGTTGAATTAAGAGATCAAATGGCAAGGCAAGATGATCTCCTCCAAAAACAATAGAAAATGATGGACGAATTCTTCGCTCGGATGGATGGCGGGCCAAGCAGCAATGAACAACTCGCTGGAAGTCAAGTTACGGAAGCAGCTCAACAAGCCACTCATGGACAGGTTGGATCGCCCTCTGAGCGGCTCGTGAACCCTGAAGCTCCCATTCAACTACAGCAGGAATCGGCTCATGATAGGCCTCCAGCACCGGTCGGGTCGCCCCTCTCGAGCCACGAGCCTCCCTCCATGAACCTACCTCACGAGCTGACCTCCCTGACTCATGACCAGGTCGGGTCGCCCCCTTGATCCATGAACCGTGACCCTCGACCCACTCACGACAGCTCACCAGCAGCTTCCTTCTCTCGCGCTCAACGCTGGGGGCACCAGCTCTGATCTTGGCAACTTGCAACAACTTTTTGAGGGCGATCGGCTCGCCAGACTCATTCAACGCCTCTCAAGAGGCCGTACTTATCAAAGTGACATGGATGACGTCAATCACAACACATTCACTCAGGAAATCAGGAATTCTCGCAATCCCCCAGATTTCAAACTTCCACAACTAGAGCCCTATAATGGCAGGACAGAACCTACTGTGCATCTCATGCGCTACAAACGACACATGGAGGTTCAATCGGCATCGAAAAACGTTATGGCAAAGTGTTTTCCCCTCTTTCTGACTGATATAGCAGCTATGTGGATTCGGCAGCTAGAAACGGAATCGATCAAAAACTGGAATTTGTTGGTCGCTCGCTTCCTTGAACAATTCCGGGTTCACATCGCTCGACCCAAGAATGTCATGTCACTCACTACAATCAAGCAAAGACCTAGAGAAACTCTGCGTTCATTCTTGGAAAGTTCAACGTTGCAGCAGCATCAGTTGGTCGCCCTAAACCGTCGACGGTACTAATGGCAGCAGTATCTGGCATTTTAGATAACACGGAGTTCAAGAAGTCATTGTACCGAGATCCACCGCGCAATCTCGGCGAATTCCACCTCGAAGCAGACAGATTTCTGCGTGAAGAAGATGCAACTTCTGAGAAACGCATTCTCGACGTTAACATGGTTAAAGAAAGAGAACCGTCCGATTCTGGAAATGGAAAAGGAAAAGCCGCCGTCAAGAACGACCGCAACACTCAGCCTCGTAGAGGGCCCAGATATGAAAAGTACAATGAACTCAATGCCCCACTCTCAGACATCTATCTGGACACGGACGGTGCTATCTCCTACCTACAGACTCCCAGGAGGGAGCCATCACAAAGAGAACGTGATTCTGGAAAGCACTGCATATTCCATGACATGGACGGTCATGACATCAATGACTGTAGACATCTTCATGAATTGATTGAGGAACAGGTTAGACGTGGAGAGCTGCCCGAGTATGTGAAACTACCAACAGCGCCTGCACCTGCGCTGCCACCTCCTGCTCCCCGGAGAGGGAATGACCCTGGATCGAGTTCTCGTGGGCTCATCATCAACTGATCTGGATGAGATCAACTTTCATTTTCTGCATTTCTTAGGCTTTAAGATTTGGTTTTGCAATTGGTTGAGTCGAAGTACACACGTATAAGGTTAGGATGTAGCCCCAAAGCGTGCTCTGGACTCGGTGTGAAACCAATCAGGATTTGATTTGGTTTTGCATTTTGAATTGAATAAGGAAGGATTTTCCAAGCATGGATTATGTTTGGTGAATTTAAGTATTTTTTCAGGATGTGGCAAGATCCTCAACCTCGGTTAAAGTATGACTTATATTTATTCTGAAACACAAGGTGTGGATTATGCCTAGGGTCGAACTATCTTGAAAGGCTGTGGCAAATATAGTTTTCTCTAGATATGAGTATGGATGATACTCAGATTGATAACTCGAGTATGGTTTATACTCGCTTTGGAATCTTAAGTATGGATTATACTTAGGAACTGCAAACGGTCTTGTCAGGATGTGACAAAAGAAATTGGGTATGGATTATACTCGGTTTGAACTTCTTGGTATGGATTATGCCTAGAAGGTTTGGCCATTGCCAGGATTTGACAGGATGACTTAGACGTTCCCCGAGTATGGTTTATGCTCGGGAAAGTTTGGATAATAATGTCAGGATTTGGCTCAATTGTTTTATTTCTATCTCTATACAGATATAGATTTCCTGGATTATCCAGAACACATCTTCCTTCAACCAGCAAGATATATTCTGGGGGCCAAACTTGTTGACACACTTTGTTGTAAAAGCTATCACACATGAAATATCTGGATAACAGCATGTGTAGGTACTGAAAACATCGTCAGCAGACATGAAGCAGTTTGACCGAAATCGCATCACAAACAAAGAATGGCCCAAAACTCCTATCAAACGACATATTTTGGGCCCGAAAACAGCAATTACGATGCTTTTCTTGGTAAAACCTGTAGCTCCCTGAATAAGCTTTAGGTTGAACTTTCGTTTGGCTCAATCGGACTTACGGTTTGGAAGTTATGCCCGTTTCCGTAAACTAGTGTAATCTGGCAATTGCTTGGATGAAGTGACGAAACATCAGAAAGTTCAGAATATGGATCAGCTCGTCGGACCCACCTTGGCTTGTGGGATTCACCTCGACTCGTGAGAAGGAACCTGGATCGCCCCCCCGGCTCATGGACTAGGGCTCGCCTTCTCTTTCCACTCGTGAAGACCCCTCTAGCTCGTGGAGCTGAGGTGGACGACGACCATCTTCCACGACCCGATCGTGGACACTAGCTTCACCACTCCCGCTCGTGACCAGACATCGGTTCGTAAAGGCCTCACCACGACCCGACCCCATTTGCGACCTACAATCCAACCACCGAACCTGCTAATACACACATAGATCTTGACCTGTTCTCAAGGCTACTCCCGCTCCTACTTTCCCGGATCGGGTGCCACGTACCCCATCACGAATCGGTCTTCCCAGCTCCCCTACAGCTATAAATACACCATTTGAAGGCATTTTCAAGGATCTTTTGGCTCTAACTCCTTACATCTTCCACCATTACTCTCTGCAAAACATTTTCAGCAGCAAAGGAGCCAAATTCCACACAACAACATGAGGATTTCGTGTATAATCTTCATTTTTCTCACTTCTTTTCATTGTAAACACGAGGATTTCGTGTATAAACTGAGATAATTGTACTTATAACTTCTTAGGATTTAAGAAGAGATAAAGTAGATGTAGGCTTGGTTTGAGCCGAACCACTATAAAAACTTTGTGTGTCTCCTCTGATTTTACTATTTTCTGCATTTTTGTGATCTGTGATCTGCATTTGGGTGTTAGGCCCAGATTTTGGTCTAACAATAAGTTTTATGAAGGACTAAAAGATTCCATTCATTTCGGATCCATTGTGAATGAAAATGGTGAAGAAGTAATGTCATATACAGTTCATCTAAAGTTGGTGAATATGAGAGTTTTTTTGTGAAAATGAATATACATATGCAGAGTGGTGTTTGTCAACGCTAGTTATTTGAGTTTAAAGAATTACCATGAACGCATATATAACAAATCCTCATCAAACTTGAAGTCGATGAAATACCTTCTCATTTTGTTTTAAAAAGGTGGACAAACAAGATAAGTCATTAAAGATTAGGGATAATTTTTTGTATGATAGTCAATATGATTCAGGTTCCAATGAAGCATATTGACTTAGCCATATATGCCAAAGGGAAACAGAGTTGTCATGCATGCATCAAAAGATGAAGTATTATACAAAATTTTGATCGATGGAATATAAGAATTTTTTACAAGAGTACGTAATGAAAAAAACAAAGTTAGATGAAACACAAGCTAAAGAAGTTGATGCAAACTATCTAACAATTAGTGACAAATTCCGATTATAATTCAAGACTAGACCCTCATATTTCACATGCAAAGGGAAAATCAAGGAATGACAAAAAGGCATTCAAACTGGCATCAAAGAAAGAATTAAAAGCACTGTTGAGTTGTCAACTAGTAAGAAAAAAAGAAAATGTAAAAAATATGGAACAACGGCCATGATAGAGAAACTGGCCTCTTAATGTTGGATACTCAGGTATTCTTCAAATCAGATTTGTATCAATTTGTACTATTGTAATGGTCAAAAATCTCATTTTCTGCCATAAAATACATCGTGTCGATGTCAGGTCTCACTATTGTTGCTTCTAAATGTTTATGGACATGTTTGCATAAAACTTCCGTAGCAACGATGCTTGGTTGGAAAGTGGTGGACGTAGATCCTTCATATTCAAATTTCCAATGCTTAAATTTGAAGAAAAATGGAATAAATGTGTGAAGTCCACTTTATATGCAAAGATGCTAGTCCTTCAACAAACCTAAGTAAGTGCAAAGTCAAGAGCTTTTTTTATGTGAATTCGGAGGGCATGCGTTTTTGTTTCTTTATTCTGATATGTTATGTACATTTGTAGCTCATATATTTAATAAATGAACTAGCATTATGCATAGTTATATCCAATAACTTTAATAAATGAAGTAGATGTTAAGCTAAGTTCTTAGTGGATGTGTGTGTGGTATCTTTTTTCACCTTAACCGATGCGTAAATTCATGAATTGAAAGAGAAAAGAAGGTAGGTACTTAGAGGCATGCATATGGATGTTGAGTCTGAAAGTAGGTTCACCCTAACTGACGTGTTTTGGATTACGTCCGCTGTAAATTTGTTTAATTGCGAAAATATGACTTTCAGGTGTTGATTCTACAACTTAACACACTGTTTTTGCATGTTTTTTTAAAATATTTTCTGATAGGTAGCAGATTAAAGTAGTAAATATGCATCTTTGCATATATTAAGTACGTTATGTTTTGCACATAGCTATTGTTTCTTCAATTTTCCCCTTTTCCTTTTTTTTTAGTTTCTTCCATGCGATATCAAACATTATATGTGATGAAATCTTTTGTTTAGTAAGCCAAAACTTAAGAATTTATTACATTTGGCTACATGTCTAGTTGTTTGGTATATGTTTTTGTAACAACCCGGAAAATCAGAGCCAATTTAAAATTTTTATTTTGGCTATTTTAATGAATTTTGAATATTTAAAATGATTTATTTTAAATAATTATGACTAGAAATTTATTTTGAATAGAATTAGAGCGTATATATTTATTTAAATCAAAGTTAGAAAATAAATATTTATTTTAATTATAAAAGGAATTGGAAATGGCGCGGTAGTTTGAAAATTCGATTTCAAATTTCAATTGAATGTACATGATTCAAAATAAACCGGATTTTAGTAAAACCAGAAGTATTTGAATCTGTTTGAGAATATCTTTCCAACGGATGTGAAAAATCCAGATTTCATAACGGGAATAAAAAGTTATGTCTAGTTGAAAATTCAGAATAGTCGCTATGGAATTTTATATAATATATAGCCCTTAAAAATAGCGATTTTGCAAACGACCTCCGTTTTCGACGAGACAACTTTTGTTGGATCCAGAATGTCAATTTATTTCAAGATTCCAATTTTCATAATTTTTGGAGTCAATATGTGAGCGTGGTGAATTTAAACGTGTTTGGTCAATTCAGTTCGAATTTAATCGACTGGAAAATGACCCTTTTTCAAATGGTCTCCAAATTCGACGAAATTAGTTTTGTTAGGACCGTATAGTCAAAACATAGCAAGATTTATTTTTCTGGAATTTTTGGAGTTAGTATGTGGCCTCGGTAAATTAAAATGTACGTTTAAATTCAATATATAATGATTTATATTTTAATTTGATAAAAGCTAGTCGAAACAGCCGAATTGGCTTACGAAACATATCCCATTATGTCCGGAATGGGGGTAATTAGGTAGGGGCGACAATCATTGGGTTTGATTTGGAGTTTGTATGCAAAAACACATTTTTGGAATTAAAATAATATTGAAAATTATATATAAATAAAATATAAACCCTAATTTCCCATCACAATTCTGAGCCGCTCCCAAATCAAAAAAACCAACGGCGATAGTAGCTCCAACCTTTCCTCTTTAATTTCTCCCAATCCCTAATGAATTAGAACATGGTTCTTAAGGGAAAATTAGAGTGCTTCGGGAGGTCTTTAAATCTAGATAAATATCATCATCTCTGGTGAGGCATGGCTTTCGATACGGGCTTGAGAAGTGCCATCGTTCCATTGTGAATTCTGGTCTCAATAGGCATGCGAGTTGGCCATCGAGGGGTTCGGCAAGCGCGGCTCTCAACGCTGGACGAAGTGGTGATGGCCGATGGTGGCCAGGTCAATGGTGGAGGCGGCGAAGTCAAGCCTTAGGGAGGAACGATTGTGAACGATGGGGCCTGGAATTTAACAGATGAGAAAAGGTGATTTTTTTTAATATAAAACATTTTTTTAAAAATCAGTTTTAAAAAAAATATATAAAGGATTTTTTAAATCAGATTTTATATCTACATATACATATATCATTGTTTTAAAATGTAAATCTTTTATATGAATAACATAGGATAAAAATGTAAATCTTTTATATGAATAACATAGGATAAAAATGTAAATCTTTTATATGAATAACATAGAATAAAAATAGATATTGTTTTAAAAATAAAAATAGATATTGTTTTAAAAATATATAAATCTTAGAATGAGAAATGTTATGAAATAAAAATGTATTTTTTTATGTATATGGCATTGTAATGAAAATGCGATTTTTGAATTATAAATATAGTATAATAAAAATATGATTTTTATTATAGGAATAGCATTATAAAAATAAAATTGTGATTTTTATATATATGAACTAGCAATATAAAAATATGATTTATATATTGTAGTGAAATAAAATAATGATTTTTAGTTATATAGAAATATGATTTTTATATATATCATTTTAGAATAGAAATTAGATTCTTATATATATAATATCATTATAAAAAAAATTTTGATTTTTAAAAATATATATAGAGAGAGAGTTAGAATAAAAATGTGATTTTTTAATAAATAACATCGTATTAAAAATGTGATTTTTAATATAAACCGCTTGAAAACAGATTGCGATGGGACCGACTGGAAACGAATCCAAATACAAACCGTTCAGAAATAAAGAATGGTGGAGTGGATCCCAAAGGTGAGAACTTCTCACTCAAATTTATTTTCTAGTTAAATATATACTAAGTTGCAGATGGAGCTTAGTAGCTCCTGACACCGTCGTCCATTGACCATGGACGACTTGGTTGATTGTGTTATGTGGTGGAAATTGATTGTGATTGTATTGTGAAATGGAAAATAAAATATTCAAGTGGTGAATAAAATATTTGAATAATAAAAATATCATTTTTATTGTATAAATGAACTGTGTAAAATATTCATATGTTGAAATAAATATTTTGTCATTAAAAATATAATTTTTAATGAGTATATGAATGAATATAAATATTCATTTACAAATCGGACGATTTATTTATGTACACACATTTGACTTATATTGATTGGGATGATATATTTTACACATCGCCCTACTGCACAAATAAAATTTATATGTCTTGATTGAAACCCCACACGGGTATTAGGATGATATTTGACATACATTAATCCCAATTGTTTAGTAGTATGTCAATCGATTGGTTGACAAGCTGTTGTAAGCGTTAATTATTTATATTTAACGCTTATGCAGTTGCGTAATGCACTCAAGATGATGGCTGACTGTGTTTGATTATCGTTGTGTACATGATCCATATAAATAAAATTATACGGTAGTTGACTGTGTCTGATTCCAACTCAAAAAGAACGAATATTTTAAATTAATGAATATTTTAAAATGACGAATAGTGAATATTTTAAAACAACTAATATTTTAAAATAATTTCCTGTAATGGATCAAAATATGATTTTGATGTCCGATTTGGGATGGACACGAAAATATTTAAATATACGAAGCCGTGTTGATTAGATTAACGCCATTTTGACATGAATGATATTTATATTGATTTTATTCATTTTTATAATGTATACCGAAAAGGAAATGATTTCAAAATCTGATAATTTGTAAATATTATCATTTATATATTATAGTGATAAGGAAATTTCAATTTTGATTTAAAATTGAAAATGAAGTTAAAATCGTTTTAAAACGAAATTTATAAACGATTTATAAAATACGTTTTAAATGGAAATCGACGAAATATATATAATATATATTATATATATTTAATGGCCTGAATAGAACGTGCCATGGCAGTTCGCAAATTTCAACCATTGACTTCGAATTGACATTACGGGAGATCCGACCGTCGGATTCTCCTAAAACCGGAACCGTTGGGTTCGTATCCAAAAGAGCTTTCCAAGGAATACAAGAGATTTGAAATCTAGCAGTTGGATTTGGAATTATGTCCAAATCAAAATTGAAAAAGGTCGCTGTAAGTGTAGTTCGATGACCGTTTATGGAAATTGATGGTACGGGCCTTGATAAAATTATTGAAAATATCAAAAATTTATGTAAAATCATAATAAATGATTTGGAAAGAATTTGGATGAAAAATTCCACGTTTGTAAAGATAAAAATATATTTTAATCAAAATGAACTAGTTAAGAACTAGAATTATAATCCAATATTTTTAAATAAATAAATTGGGTTTGAAATAGTTTTAAAAATAATCAGAATTTCCAATATATGAATTGGAGTGGATTTGAATGGAAGTCATCTTCGGAATATTTCGATGTTGGATTTCGTGATTATACTGATATTGTTTTGGAAATTTGGAAGATATATTTATATTGTTATTTTCAATGCGATATTTATTGGTTTCAAATTTTGATATTGAATATAAGCCGATATAATGTCTATTCAGAGCCTTGTATTTAATATAAAATGAGATTTTGGGTTTGTAGAGAATGGTGTCTTCAGTAACACTGTTCTTAAACCCAGTTGAGGAAAAGAATAAATCTTTTAATTAAGATTTAGTGAAGTTCTCCAATTAATTAATATTTAATTGGAATTGATAAAAGAATTGGATTTTGGGTTTGTCGTGAATGGTGTTTTCAGTAACATTGTTCTTAAACCCCGTGTGAAAAGAATAAATCTTTTAATTAAGATTATTAGAGTTAACAGTTAATTAACATTTAATTGGAATAAAACGGAATGTGAATTGGGTTTATTGTGAACTGTGTTTTTAACGTCATTTGTTCTTTAACCCGATTTACAGTGAAATGTGATTTGGAATATATAAATCTTTTTATTAAGATTAATGGAAATTTTCCAAGGTAAAGTTTTCCAGTTTGATATATATAATTGGAATGGAATGGAACTCGATTAGATAATAATCGAAGTGGGCTTTTGTGGAAGAAGACTGTTACTATATATGGAATTTAAAAGGCTTTACCATTATTCCGTTTATATTATTGGTTGGATATGGAAGTTTATATCGATTATATATATTGATCTATTTTCCGTGAAGATTCCATAATTAATGGAATGTGATTTTGGGTTTATCGTTAACTGTGTTTTAAATGACATTAGTTCTTTAACCCAGTTAAAGATAAGATTAATTTCTTAACTTTGAATAATCATTAAGAAATGATTTTTGAGATTAAAACTGAATTAGAGTTTTAATGAATCTTTAAGTAGATTGAAATGTGAATCTGATACTTTAAATTATCAAATTGGGGAAATGATCGAGAATGGAGTACCACCAGTTTTACTCCAAGCGATAGTTAAATCTTTAATTAAATTTGAACGTGAAATGGTAATTAATTTTATTGATAACACCGTGGGTGTTAGATATGGAGTACTTCCAGTTTTACTCCATGGGATGAATAGGTTGGGATTGGGAAATATAATAAATGATTACTTCGGTAAGGTTCGCTAATCCCGACTAGTTTGGAAAACCTTAATATGGTTTAAATTGCGAAAAGAATATTTGAATAAAAGAATATTCTGTATTGGAATGAGGCGTATGTTGTGTTTGTATAGCACTTGTGTAACGACTCAAATTTCGAACACATTGGAAGTCGTGCCATTAATAAGAATAAGAATAGATAGAAGATAAAATCATAGAAAACATCGGAATCTCACAGCGGAATTTCTACAAAAGATGATACTTCATAATATTACACAGCGGAACATATTACATCAGAGCATACTGATTCTAGTGATACAAGCCATTTAATAGTACATCTTTAATTATACATATCATTGACGACTAACTTACAAACTTAATTATACAGTAGATATAATAAGTGGACCAGCACATAGGAAGTTCCATTCCAGCTTCTCAAGTTTTATCCAATCCTGATTCACTTGTCTATTCATAACAAGTGTTATGAATACCCAAGAGTTTAAGGGAAACACAAAAAAATAAACTCCGGGTCCGTCAGGGGACTGTTATGAGTAAACAGTTTAAAAAAGATTAAAGAAATAAAATATCTCATAAGACCACACCATGAATACGGAACGGGTTTTTACCTTATGAGAATAAAACACTTTGTATACTTCAAATAAGATATTATCATAGTGTCTATAAGTTTTCACAAATAAATTAGAATCTAGAAGAATGCTTGCATCTCACATTCTCCTATATAGTATACAAATAAAAACTGCTTGGCGCTTATGGAAATTGGATTTCCAACTATGACAAGGTATGGGACCCCCTTCCGACAGTGTATCTCTAGAGGCAAATACACCTGGGTTCAACAAGAACGTCTTGCAAGCCGGCCCACACATGACCGACCACTCATTGCTCTTGAGTGTATCGAATGTATATAACCAACGTTGGGCTCAAACCACCGTTTCCCGAAAATGGACAGCATCGAAATAGATTAAAGAGGTAAAAGGAATTTCTCTCGATAGGTGATTATACACCCTAATGGGAGCGACCCACATAGCCATGCTACCTGCCCGATTTTTGACATTTCCTGGGTGTGAGGCTTGAGGCTAGACTTACCTTTTCATCGTCACTGTTTATTTTCTTTGAATGCCACATCGTCCTATCCTTCAGAAATACTCATTCGATTACCCAAATATATTACTGGCAATAAAGCTAAGAGAAACGAATTTCTCCACCACCAACGTAATATACTTACGTAAATTCGATGTGTATAATCTAACTAATATACGTTGTCAAACACTCGTCCATTCGGGTTTGTCCTGGGACTGAACAGACCGAAGATATTATTTACAATCTTCTTGCACATCGTCGTCTTCAGTTTGAAAATCTCTGGCGCGCGGCGTATAATCAAATCAAAGTGAAATATTTATTTCGGTCTCTTTGAAATGATTAGCGAACATTTTCTTTTTAAATTATTAATCTAACATGATTATAATCTAGTTTACATACATAATTACAGTCAAACTAAATAGTATGTAATCATCTTGCTTATATCTGGTATTTTGATCATCTCTTAAAAATGGACAGTTTTAGTGTGCGTGTCGCACACGGTTTTTCTTACCATTTTGTTCATCACTTTAAAAATAAAAACTTTACATTATTCTTAAGAATTTTTTTTCTCATAATTACTATTTAATCTGATTATTCATAAATGAATTAAATCTATAATTTACCAGTTATTTTATAGCTTTTTCATTTTATATTGTTTCGTCAAATTTCCCTTTGATCCCTTATAACTGATCTACTTCTTCTTTCTATACCAATAAAGTTCCTCTTTTTATTCATTAATCTAAACACGATTAAAAATATTATTTAAAATTCTTATTTTATAAAATACAGAACTGTCCATGATCAGTTTCTTATACCAGGGATTTTAGATTATAGTTTAAAACTGAAAATCTAGCGTATGTGTGGCATACGGTTTCTCATTTCTTTGTTTGTTAAAAATATAAATATTAGAGAATAAATTCTAAATTTAAATTATAAACTGAATTTATAATTTAACAAAATTACAACTTCTGTGTGAACTGCTTGACTTCTGTCAAAATCATATCTGACCTTCTACAGTTGATCGACTTCTTTTTGTTGACTTTAAGTTTGAATATTTTATCAGAAAATCATTTCTAATTATATTTATAAATTAAATTTATAATTTAATTTAAATTACAGTTTCTGTATTTAAATTCCAATCCTTGACAAAAACTGCATTTTTATCCTGATTCACTCTCTTTTTCCCAATTTGCTAATTTAAATAAAAATTCTATTTTTATTTATTTATTTATTTATTTCCCTTTTAAAATTCCTTTCTTTTCTTTTACTATGTTTTTCTTTATTTTTTTCCTTTCTTTATTTCTTTTTTATATAATTTTCTTCTTCTTCCCTTGTCCGTCCAGCTCATGTTTTTGGCCTAACCTTTTTCTCTGTTGCCAGATCCAATATTGTGCTACCCAAAACTGATGATCCTTATGCTGGATCACTCACTTTGCCATTTACTGATCCATATTCTTCCTATTTGCCAAAACGCCAAATTCCAAGGGGAAAACTATGAGGGTGGTAATGCAAATTATGTGATCACCACGCCCTGGTACTTGCCCCGATTATCACTTCTTCTTCCCAATGTTGTTTGCCATTCCCTCCTCCCAATGCACGTTGTGCACGCTGTACACGTGTACAGGTCCTCCTCTCGACGTACCCTTATGCCGGTCATCGCCACCTACTACCCTCCGTCTCCTGAAGCAATCGCCAACACTCACAGACCCCATTAATCCTTGCATCAAAATTCGATAGCACCACTCAAACTCACCTTTAAGCCCAATCCAAATAACCATCTCGCATCACCTCCACAAGCGACCGATCATCGTGAAACTTCACCACCACGCAGCTGACATACTCCCCTTCCGTTTCCCCCTAGTCCGATCATCTTCCTCGTCCCCACGTCGAAGCAGTTCGGTTTCCAACTAAGGCTTCAAAACAGTCTTTAACTTCCTAAATTGATCAAAAAAACTCACGCCCCACTCAATTTAAAATTAGAGTTGTATTTTTCCTTCATTCTCCGACCTCCCACGCTGCTTCTTATTGAAACTCAGCCCCTCCGATCACCTTAACTGATGGTGATTTGCTCAAAAAAGGATTTCCGACCAACTGTAGAAATCTCCCTAACCCTAGTGTTAAAAATCGTAAAATTTCCTTTAAAATTCATAAATCTTAATAAGGAACAAGATCCTGTGCCTGAATTCCATAATCGTGATGGTTGAGAATTCGAGTTTCAAAACCTCTTTGCTATGATTCGAAGCAAAACAAATTTTAAAATATACTTAAGCCATAAATGAACAACTTTCATTTTAAACTCCTACTTAATTTCGTACTAGAATCTGGATTATGGATTTTTGAAGTTGAGAGGTTGAAATGCTTTTACCAGTTTGGATATACTACTGTTGTTTTAAATAGTTTTCGGTGGTTCAATCCATATACGAGCTAATTGTTTGATTCAGAAATGTTATAACACACCCCTACGCATATAGATAACCATATATAAGATGTCTCACTCAGTGTAATAATCAGAGTAGGAAGTTAAATGAATATTTAAGTGAAGTTTACTCACTTATTTGGTTCACTGCCTTATGTTTTCGGGCAAATAATATCATCTATTTCCAGCTATTTTACTCCAACACATATTCATGATTTATCAATGTAAACTCATAGGTATATAAGATGTCTTAGATCAATATGAATTAACTCACGGGAACAGGGGATGAAAAGGTTGTTTACTCACATACTGTTTCTCATATTTTGTTCCAGTTTTTGACATGAAGAACAAAACAGTAACATATATTCATATATGAGTGTCTGCATAGTTCAAAATCAGTATTGGTTCTAAAGAGAGAAAGAAAGAGTTTACTCACAGCTGCTGCTTCCTGTTCTTTGGTTCTGTTTTATCAACATATGGAAATACACATATATATTGAAGTGAACTGTTTTTATAGTAACCATTAAACAAAATTGAATTCTTTGATGTTAAACTCTATCTCTAACACTTAGTAGAAAATTATTTATTGATTTTTCCTAGCTAGTGGGTTTAGAGAATAGTAAACAGAGCCTGGTCTGTATTTTGTTTACAGGTTATTCATTTCAGTTACCATAGATTCTAGTTATAATATGCAGTCTGAAATTGAATCTGTAAACATATCCAAAAGCATCCCAAACATAAATAGGAGGGTTTTGCACTATACTGATCACAACAGATTAAAATGAGAAAGAGATTTCTCACTACTGTATTTTAGTTTATATGTTTTATTTTCATTTTTCAGACTTGAAATGAAAATCTAATTTGCTAAATTAATACATACCTAACATATGTGTCTACAACATATTAAACATAAATATTTTCAAATAGGAATAAGAAGGGTTACTCTTACCTAAGTTTGTTCAAGAAAAATTACTTTCAGGTTCGCCATATAGGTTTGTTTAACTCAGTATAAATCATTAAAACATGTATACATACAGATCTTAATCATCTTACGAATAATTAAAAAGGTAGTTTACTCACCTACTTCCTGTTTTAACTTTCAGTCCTTATCATATTTGTTTTCAAGGTTTGATATGCAAATCAAATTGATCAAACACAACTAAACATATATGCATCATCAAAATCAGTAAACAAAATAGGTAAGTTTACTCACCCTTAAAAGCTTGACACCTTTTGCTTTATTTCCCTTTACTGATCTGATTTCAGTGTTTGTGTTGTGAGGGAAAAGTACGTGCTTATGTCTATTTATAGTGGTGGAAAAATATTAAAATACGGTGCATAAAAAAAACTCAAAAATCAGTTTCTAGATTTTTGGTTTGACAATTGATGGACATATCAGAAAATCCTTTCCTCTTACTAAATCAAAACATCACCACCCCAAAATCACATGGCTTATCTCAGCCACCATCACCCATAGAGATCCCTTGCACATGACATCCTTTTCCCTTATTGGTTACTATAAAATGCCACCTCAAATGCCATGCGCAACACATGATCTTCACAAATCTTTTCCTTAGTTTAACAAATTATAGCATCCATCTTTTGTACCATAAATGTTCATTTTTCATAAGGTTTCTAACCCAAGATCTTCTCATGACAAATTGATTTAACAACAAAATATATAAATACTTTTACTTGCCTTCAAAGGCAATACAAAATCTGAAAGTTTTTGTACCATATGATCTTGGCCATGTGATGAAATAGACATGAAAACATCTTGAAAAATCTAAGTATTAGAATGGATCTAGTGTAGGTGCATCTAAGGTTTAAATACACAAGATTTGGCAAGATTTAAAGCACATGTTTTATGATCAAATGGACATGGTTTTTAAAAATGCAAAAGAAAAAGGTCATTTCAGAAAATCTTGTGTAAAAAGAAAAAGATTTGAACTGAAAATACATTGATACCAAAAATGATTTGCCATATGACAAATATTTCTTTAGATCCCCTTTACTAGCTTACTACTAGTGTAGGTTGTATCTTGAATTTGGTTCATGAAACATGTTTGCAAATGGAATGGCTCTTTCATGTTATGGTGTATACATAAATAAATCATGAAATGGCTTTTGACTAAAATGGTTTTGGCATGATTAAATTCAAGTGTTTAAAAGTTTTCCAATCAAGAATTTACCAAAAACTCAAATTATAACTCTTTTGAAAAATGAACAAAACATGTAAATTAAAAATGGCATTCTAAAACTTGCTATTAAAAAGTGTTATCATTCATACATGTATAAATAAATTTAAACAAACGCTATCTTTTACATGCTATCATATATTAAAAGAAAATGGCAATTAAACCTTTGACATGTTTGAAATAACTTAAAGTCTTGATTTTTAAATCGTATTTGTAAATACATACTTACGATAAGTTAATACCTGTGTCCGTGATATGTGTAAATACCGGGTCATTACAACTTGTTTATAATATATGCGTGTTATTTGGAAAGGCCGGGTTTATACCCATTCTGAATAACAGGTGCGACGATAAGTCGTCGATGAAGACGGTGGTTGAAGACCGGAGGTCTTCACATCGTTTGGATGATTACTGATGTCTTGATTGGGATGTACACCCAAGACAAGGTAATAAGTGGTTCGTCCAGACGTACTTGGAGATCGACCGAATATGCGAAGACCTCTCTCCTGTATTGGACATATGGGACGAGGAATAAGGTGCCTCCGGTTTCGTTCAGACCCAAAACGGACTTGTAAATGGATGTGTGTCTGACATTGGATTTTATTCTGTGTTGATTGATCTCTATTAAATATATATCTGTTTGGCAGTGGAGAATTTATTCTCTTTCTTAACGCCCTTCTCTGAAACGTATGAGCTCAGAGGTTATATATCGATAGACATCAGTCGCATGGCGTGAATTGCCAGTGTGGCATGCTGAGATGAAAATGATCAAGGCTTCTGTTGAAAAGCAGAGTCTTGTGGTTAATGATCAAAGCACGGCTGTAATATAGCATTACTTTGTGTATAGCGTTAATTCGCGAGCCTCACACCCCTGTGTGGACCAGAAACGGGAGAGGACCTCAGGGTAATGGACATATGCTGGAATCTAGCCAGGAGTGGTGTCATGGTATGTAGCCCAGACATTTTACTCATGTGGATGTTGCTTATTATTACTTGATGGATATGGAGCCGCCTCAGATATATCGGTCACTACGGGGTCGATGGATGACATGGTCGACATACTGACCAGACTTATGCTCCATAGGGCAGACTAGCATATAGTTTATGGTATTATTAACCTGCTAAGTGTGGGCTGACCCTGACGATCTAAGGGTCACTCGAGCTCTGACCCTAAGGCTCGGGCTAGAGAGTCTCGAAGTGGAAGGATGATCCCTTGCCTTGGTTCACAGATGGAAATCCAACTTCCTATACGTGACTTTTCGGTTTTAATTATAGAACTAGTATGGCAACATGATAGATGGTACCCATGCCGCCTATGATTGATACATTTATATTTGATTTTTTTTTTTTGACACTATACACTTATAAAAGTATCAAATGATCTGTTTTTAAACGTACCAAGCATGTTTGGCTAATATAAGGGAAAATCCTATCCTCCAGCTTGCGTTGCATTATGTGATGGGACCTGGATCTTATAATAGCTTCATTTGTCCAAAAAGCATTGCGCTATTTGTTTTACGCATTGGTATTCTAGGGAGGAAACTCGTTCTGTGTTATACGGCGTGGTCCCTTGATTTATCTAACTTTAAAATCTAGCTAATAACTGTTTTAGTTCTCACACCAGTCACATGACTGACCTGGAGTTTATTGTTTTAACCTAAACTCTGGGTGCCCCTATTTTCCACATGGGCAGCTAGTAGTTTTGGTTTTGCAGATTATTTCTTTACCAGGATCCTAGATTTACAACTGAGGCTATATTCGGAAAGCTCTGTATCCATGTATTCCTTTCAGTTGTGTTATGTATTACTTTTCCGCTGCATTGTAATTTTAAATCCCTGATATTTATCAAATGTATATTATTTGTTCATACTCTGTGTATTCTTGTACTCTGATGTAAATTGTTGTAATAGCAATGAAATGTTCTTCTGTTTGTGTTCTGATTTGTCTTGTCCTCAAAGCAATCCGTTCTTTCTCTTCTCCTCGGAGAATGGGGAAGTTTGGGTCGTTACAGTTTTTATTTGTCTTGAAACGACATGGTTCCTTGTTCTCAATGTTTTGAACTCAAAAATAATAACCATACTGTGCTATACTAATTACTTCATAGCGGCTGCATGCAACACAGTTGTACGCAATAGTAATTGTCACACAAAATCGAAGGAAGAAGCAGCTTTCAAAAAAAGAAATGCTGGTAATTAAAAGCTAAGAAAGGAGAGAACTATTTTTTTTAAAATAGATCATTGTCCCTAAACACTACAATGATAAGACAAACATTTGATAATCAGGAAATAGGGACAACACCATAGCAGTCTCAAACACAGTTATTTTCATATCTAATGTTGCATTGCACCAAGAACAACCATATTCAGTAGAGCATAAATATATCACCCACCCAAACAACTTCCTTTCCAAACACGGATTTGTAACATAAAATAAAAATCAATCCAATGCCCTAAACCCATGCTCTTTTATTGCTGCTACAAAACGAGCATTTGTACTGCTTGATATACTCGGCTCCAACCAGAGTTATCCTGACACATTTTCCATGGAACCACACCTCGCATATATCGCAGCATATCCAAAACTCGTCGTTTGCGTAGCTATTGCCATAGGCACCGCATACGTGTTTTCATGCTTTTCGTCATCTTCCTCCACTACAAGAAATGTTGAATACAGCGACGAAAAACAGTGATGAAAGTTTCCATTGCTATATTTGCGACGGATTTGCATCCGATTTGCATGGGATTAATTTAAGTTTTTTCTATTTTATTTTTTTCTTATATAATCACCGATATTTTTTATATCTGCCACTAAACCGTTGCAAATTACATCGATTTGCCAATAGATAAATTTTGACAATAAATTCCATTGCAAATTGAAGCAAATTACTGGTGGAAGCATTTTGAAGCTATTTTGTGGTTGATTTTCCAAGGAATTTGCAAGATATGCTTATTTCTAAATTAGAATTTAGGAAGACTAATAATTAATTATTGGTTAGCCATAACTTATTAAGTATGCGTATTAAAAAATAACCAATGACGTATAATTTTTAATTATTAGTCATTGGTTAGCCATGACGTATTTTTTAATACGCATACTTAATAAGTAATAACCAATGACTAATAATTAAAAAATAACTTTTAACAATTAATTTTAATTGATTAGTAATTTTTACTTAATAGTTAATAACTAACAATATATATTAAATAATTTCTACTAATTAATGAAAAAAAATAAAAAATTACTATTAGTAATAAATAATTAATAAATACTATTTGAAACATATTGACTAATTAATAATTATAATTAAATAATTAAATAATTAAAACTAATTTTTATTTTTTAATATAGTTTACTATTAATAATTAATGATTAATATGTAATCTTTATTAATTAAGAAATAATATTTATTATTTAGTATATAATATGTAATAATTATAATTGGAATCATAATTAATATGTATTAATTAAAATAAATAAAAAACAATTAAAAATTACACAAAATGAAAAGAATGGCGGAGTTGTTCTTCTCCATTGGCGACCAGTAACTTCTCTTTTTTTATTTCCTTTCACTTCACTTTTTCCTCGTTCAACATTAAATTCGCTCCTCTTTCTAGTTCCCTCGCCTTTTCTCCTCTCGATCCCTTTGCCAATTTTCACTGTAGTGGTTCATCTGCTCTGCTACCTTCTACTCTAGATTTTCCCTATCCTTTTATGTCTCCTTCGATCTCCCTGACACTGCCATGGTTTTGCGCCTCCTATTTTCTATCTAGATCTACTCCTTCCCTTGCATCTTCTCTCTTATCTTCCCTCTTACCCTCATTTGAGTTCCTCTCAGCACCTCAAGTGACCTTTCTCCGGCTATTTTCGTGGCATTACACGACTAACCTAACTAACCTTCCTCTCAATCTTGTCAATTCGGCGCCTCGGTTTCACTCCATAAATCTAGCCTTTTCCCCTCCGTATTGGCTCAAAGAAGGAATTTTGGGTCTAAATTCAATTTGTATTGGCTCCAACCCCAATTTTTTGGTTTCGAAACGTGAACTTTCTAACCATCCTTATTTCCCTTATACAATTTATCTCTTTGCCAGATTATCATCTTTCCCGAATCGAAATTTTCCCTAACCAACTCCAATTTCATAATACTGGTAGAGCTTTGCCCACTGTTTTCGGCTTGAACCTGAACGTTTCTATCCATCATCCACCGTGTTAAATATTCGCTAATGGATATCCATTGCTTATCGTTGTTTGGCCTAATACCATCATCGTGCAAAGGAGATGGTTCCATAGTATTGCACTTTCTTAACACTTGCAATAAAAATATATTTAACAACTGTGTTTTCCTTGCCAGTGCAATGAATATATTTTTCACAATTGTTTCTTTTCGCTTGGTTGTAATAGAAATTTATAACAATTAATTAATTTTGATTAGCAAATATTCATTTATAACATTTATTGCTCAAAAGTTACAAGTGATTGTACAAATTCAAAAAAAAGTTAAAAGTGATTGTACAACCACTTTACATGCACACGTTGTTAATTGAAAATATTAATCTGAGCAGTGTTAGTAATTTAAAAATATCTATGATACAAAAATACTTTCATATTTTTATAAAATGAACACAAAACAGAAGAGATAAGGGAGAGAGAGGACATTTCTATCCATTCAGATGTATGTTCTTTCTATTACATTGGCTCCTTTATATATACGCTTTTGGAGCTGATCTTTAGCTTATTCCCATGATGTGGGACTAAACATAGAACTAATAAAAGCATATTCACAACATTCTTATATATATTACAACACTCTCCCTTGAATATGTGTCTTCAAAAACTTGAATGCTCTGCTAACTTGAAGTTTTTCCTTTTAAAACATATATGATGATTGCTCCCCTTTATTATTATCTTGCTTGCATATATCCGTTCAGTCGATACAACTATTGTATGTTGCCTTCAAAACTCTATCAGGAAAACCCAATGGGAAAATCCTTGAACGAGAAAAAGAGTACAACGTCTGACAGTATGAATATCATATTAAAATGATATTCCTCAAAAGATTTTGATGCTTCAGGATCAAAACAATGCCTCATTAAAAACCTTTTTATGAAAAACCCTGTGGGAAAATCATAAACAAGGAAAAGAGTGCAAATTTATTTCCTCTTTAGGTAACATGTTTTACAATGTTACCGTAAGGGTTGATACTTCAGGATCAAGATAATGCCTCATTAAAAACCTTACTAACAAAAACCTAGTGCGAAAAATATTAGTGAAGGAAAAGAGTACATTATAGCATAATTTTATGTGCTCCCCCTTATTTATAACTCATTATTCAATTAGTCTATTGATGTAGTCGACGCATGCCAATTTTTATTTCATCATCTGCAATGTTGATTTGGAAATTACCTTTGAGAACAGATCTATCCACTTTTCTTGAAACTGAATTTGTTTCTCCTCTTTCTTGTTATCCTTTCATGCATGTGTGAAGAGAAATTTAGAAGAAATGTGCTCCATCCTATCATACTTGGTATAATTCACTTGAATCTGAGCCATCCAAACAACCTTGTCTTCTTCATAAATAATAGTTTACTGCATCAAAATATGTTTGATACTTCTAGATCAAAATGTTGCCTCGTTAAAACCTTAATAAGAAAAATCCAGTGGGAAAAATCTTAAATAAGGAAAAAGTGTACATTATAACTTATTTTTGTATGTTACCTTTGGGTTGATACTTCTGGATCATGACCCATGCCTCATTAAAACCTTACTAAGAAAACCCAATGGGGAAAAACTTAGTTAAGGAAAAAGAGTGCATTATATTATACTTATGGATGCTCCCCCTGATTTAATAATTTTCTCTGTATTCGTATTCTTCTTTCAATAACTCAAATTTCTTACAAATACTTCTTAATAAAGTTTTTCTTTTAAAACTTCATGTGCATTTCCATGCTTCAGGCATGCTTTCTTATTTAAAACACCTCCTTTTTGTGATTTGTATGATACTAATATCCATTTATGAATACACTTCAGGTACTTATAATTTTCTGTTTCAATCGGGCTTGAATATTGCAATACACATTTGGTAAGTAAGACAACTTTCATTACAACAACACTAAGCAGGAAGTAATCTACTCATCTTGAAGTATATCAAGATTTTCATTACAACAATACTTAGAAGAATGTTGTAATCTATCAGACGTGTCCTTTGTATTCTTTATGTTCTTCGGGAACTTATATATTATAATAATTTTTGCATATCGCAACTACCACTTCAATGGATATTAAGATTTTCACTACAACAATTCTTGAAAACAGGAAGTGATCTACTCATCATGAATTATTTCAAGATTTTCATCACAACAATACTTAAAAGAATGTTGTAATCTACATTTCTTGCTCTTTATCAATACCAAAGTTATTCAAATTCTTCTAGAATTTGTATACTGTCATCGTTTATACCTTCAGGGTATTGTAAGTGTTTTAAACACTTTCACCACTTTAATCAATTCAATTATCTCTGAAAAACACAATTCTCATGGCACTTGACACTCTATGGTGTTTCAGTAACTTCCATGTGCTTTTGTCATTATCTATATTTTTATTTTATCTTATGAACTACAGGTTCATATCATATGGACTACAGGTCCATATATCTTATTAAGGAGAATTTCATGATGGCCAAACACGTTTCTCTCTAATATGGGTTTTTAATCCATTTATAAATGTAAGCGCTTTATTATTTATTAATTTATCATCGATGATTATTTTCTATCAGTTCTGTACATGATTTATTGAGATCTCAAAAAATTATCATACTTTAGGTACCTAAACCACTTCTGGGGTTATTTTGACAATCATATCATGGGTTTCTTTTAAAGTACCTTTAAGTGTTTCTTTAGGAATGACTTACTCCAAAGATATTTTGAACTGACTTTTATACCACATTTTCAACTGTGATTTACACCTTTTGATCCTTCGGGGATTCAAATGTATATTGGAGAAAGTATATAAGGGACATAATTGATAAATTATGCAAGTTACTTAATACTTTGCATAATTCTATATGTTAGCAAATATTAAACATCGATGATTCCTTTATCCTCCCCCTCAATGTTGACAAACATTGTCACTTTAAATAATAAACCTACTTTGGATTCATTTTTGATCCATTATAGCATCATAGCTAGCAAATACATTAGATGTATTTCAATTGTAGGAGGATAATGCTCTTATTAATTGATAAGACGCATTCATATTGCATTACTTATTCCCTTTCATTGATCCGATGACTTGGAGGAATTTTCTATTATTTGAATATGCACATGACTTCAGGTCATTCAATATTGATGTCAATCGACTTTCTAAAATATAATATATGCATGATTTATAATATGAGCTCATGACAACTTCAGGTTGTTAATATTTTTTTTGCATATATGTGTATATATGTGCGTCCACGTATTACATATGTAATTGATTTGCATATTCTTTCTCATTCGAGTTACTTACTTTAGAACAAATTGTTCATAAGTTTCCAATCATTAATTTTGCTTATCAAGCAATATCAATGCGAATCTTAAATATCGTATCATAATATCCAAAATATCTTATTTGGAACTGTATTGAACTTCTGGTTCAAATGAAATACATGAACAACTTTAAGTTGTTTATCGATATTGAACTTCTGGTTCAAATAATATATAAACAATTTCAAGTTTGTTAAACTATATTGAACTTCTGGTTCAACTGTATTGAACTTATGATTCCACTGTGTTGAACTTTTGGTTCCATTGTATTGAACTTTTGGTTCCACTGTATTGAACTTCTGGTTCTACTGTGTTGAACTTCTAGTTCAAATAAAATATATAACAACTTCAAGTTGTTAAAATTTATTCTTCAATACGATATGTATATATAAATATATAAACAAGATACAACTCATTTTGAAAATTATGCAATCTTTTGATGCTTTATTATTGTCTCATATGATTTAACTTCTTTAAGAAGTGTAATGTTATTATTTCATACAGTTTGAATAAAGCTTCAGACTTTTAAATTATGAAGTATTTCAAATTCATTGATTGAGGAACTTCGAGTTCCTATGCATATATATACACATACATATGCATATCAATTTTATAAATTTATGATGAACTTTTGGTTCTCAATCTTTTAACATACTTTTAAATTAGAAGCTTTTACATTTTTGCTATTGACAAGATTTCAAACTTGTATACTTTATCAATTTTTTTTATATATATACATATACATACATACATACATACATACATACATACATACATACATACATACATACATACATATATATATATATATATAATGCAGGACTTTAGGTCCAAGACTTTGAGTTGTACAACTTCCAGTATAAATATTTTCTTTGCACAACTTCAGGTTGTGGTTCTATCCTTTCTTCCATAACATTAGTTATTACTAGCAAAATACATCGAATAATAATACATATGTTTATTTTTATTCCAAATACAAACATACATCAATTAATTAACAATAACTAATGCATTCAATGCATTTATTACAATAAGGTAATATAATGTATTATCATAACAATGCATTCTCTAACATTCAATGGTTCAAAAATTTACAGATCTTTACATAAAATTCACAACTATAAACAAAAATAAACTACATGTCTCATATTAATTTTTTTTTTTCATTCTTCAATATGAATGATTTGAAAAACTTGTAAATTTATACATAAAATTCACAAACATAAAAATACATATTCTTTTTTTAAAATTATACAACTCATATAGAGATCTTTTAGATCTTTCTTTTTATATCAAAATTGCTTCTTGCCTTTTTAGAAACTGCAGGTTCTAAATTTTCCATGTAATGACGAAAATCGTTTTTGCATTCACTTCCGGTTTGCAGAATTAAGATCAATATTTAGATCTTAACTTAATATGATCTTCAGGATGCATATTTTCGTTATAAAAGTTTTTCCTTAGAAACAGTAAAAACATTTCTTCTGGAAATATGATATGTTCTAAAATGACTATAATAAAACTTCAAGTTTTATCATAATTCATATATTTATTATATATTTTAAATTGAAGCAACTTTTCTAGAAAGTGCCCTTTTTCACATATGAGAGTCATTTTACTATTTTTCTTCAAGAAAATAGTATTTATTATAAATGTAATGATCTCTTCCAATAATAAGTTTCTTCAAGAAATTATGTGTAGCATAAAATTGGAGTATAAGGCTTTTTCCTTTTGTTGAAATTTTTCCTTTCATTGATTTTTCAAGTCCTTTCGTTTTACAGGTCATTTGCTATATGCAAATATTAAATGCAATTATATGCTTTTATGCTTTATTTCATGTTTCTCGTTTGAATATGAACTTCGGGTTCCTTGTTTGCATATGAACTTCAGGTTCCTTGTTTGCATATGAAGTTCAGGTTCCTTATTTGAAATAATTTGTATATGGACTTTAGATCATATGAGCTTCAGGTCATTTGCATGTGAACTTCAAGTTCAACGACTCTTGCTTTGTGTTTTGAAGTATGACCGTCTTCTGTTGGTCATAATGCTCCTTCAGGGAGTTCCATAAGTGGAGAGGATCTTTTTTTTTTAAAGTTAAATATTCTGATTTTAGATCATCGTGGATATGGCCTCTTAAAAATATCAGGGCCTTTGCTTTGTCCTGCTGGGACATATTATTACCATTTTTAATGGTACTCTCTAAGCATTGAGATTGTAAATGGATTTCAGTGTTTTACATTTTTGTGAACTACACAAAAATAATAATTGCAGATGCTTAATTAAACAAAATTTACATATCAGTGTACATGTTCTATAATTATCAAAACGAATTAATAAATTAACGAACAGACAAAACGATGAAACTGTAGTACTGTTAAATCATAAAAAAATATGCAGATCTCGTAAAATAGAATAGGACCATATACATGGATGTAATAAATTGAATATATTACGGCACAGAATCATAAAAAAAAAATATCCAAATCTGCAAGTCTTTCTTTATAAATTTATAATGAACTTCTTACAATAATGAAACATTACAAATCGTCAAGGAGCCATACATCATGTTACATAACAAAAATAATGGCGACATTAATACATATGTTAGCTAACAAGCAGCTTGCTATTTACATATATGCATACCTATTAGCAATGACTTCTCTATTATTGAAGAGATAAAGTCGCAAATGAAGATGTTTTATGTATGGCGTATGACGTAAAAGATCCATATATAATATTATAAAAAGAAAATGAATGGATCTTCCTAAAAAAATAATTTGGTATACCATAATACCAGATCAAATATGAATAGGTGGATATCTAAAAACCACTAAGTTAAAATTGATCTAAAAAGTTTATATCCACTAAAATAGAATCTAGATCTACAAAAACTGAAAAAAGAAAAATGATCCAGAAGTATGGATCACATGTAAGCAGAAGATACAACAAGTTCATATATGTAGATCTATATGATTTCAAAACATTAAAAAAATAACTTACATGATAGATCCATAAATATAGATCGAGAATATTTCAAACAATAGCTTTAATATAGCTTCGTGCTGATAACGTGTTATAACATGAACACAAATCAGAAGAAATAAGGGAGAGAGGACATTTCTATTCATTCCAATGTATCTTCTTTCTATTACATTGGCTCCTTTATATATAGGCTTTTGGAGCTGATCTTTAGCTTATTCCCATGATGTGGGACTAAACATAGAACTAATAAAAGCATATTCACAACATTCATATATATATATATATATATATATTACAACACATATGCATTTAATATTTTATATTTAACAATAATTAATATTATATAATTTACAAGTAATAGTTAATATTGAATAATTAATAATAAGTAAGTAATAACTAATAAGTATAGAATTAAATAATAATAATGAACGATTGATACATGTCGCTGAATTTGAATAAATATTTATATATTATTTTAAATTAAGTTTAGTTTAACTTTATAATCTTCAAATTGCACCATTCATATTCAAGTAAATTTTCAGTTAATAATCTATTTTAAAACTTATTAAACTTCAGTTTTTATTGTAAGCTAAAATTTTGGCTTCAAACAGCTAAAATTTTGGCTCTACCCTAAGAAACTTTTGCGTCCCTTTCGGTTATTCCATGTTAATGCACTTCTCAAATAACACTTTTCCAAACCCAAATCCAAATTTCGCTTTCGCCTCCTTCGCTGAAATCCCTAAATTCACGTAAATCCTTCGCTTCCGCACTTCTCCTCCGTTATCATCGCCTCCCTCCTCTTCCCGATCTTTCAACTGCTTGCCTAAGTTTTGAGCAAGGAGATGTTGCTTCATGTTTAGGTTTCGGAGGTGAATTCCTTATAGGGTCTGAAGCCTATCTCTATCTCAATGCAGCTGCAAAGATTCTCTCCTGCGGATGGGAAACAATTATTGGATGCAAACAAGGAGATCTGTCTCGGCATTTCTCTTGCATGTAGAGATCTATCTCGGATGGCCACCTCAATATAAGCTAGTGGAGATGATAATTTCTATTCAGGATAGCAAGGCATCGGCATCCCTCCTCCCAATGGAAATCAATCGTCGGATGGAGATCAACAGATGAGGTAAGTCCCATTTTTTTATATAAAAAAGAGAAATGTTGTTGTATGTTATATTCCGCTTTCAACATATTGATTAAAATTAAAAATCAATAGGTAAGGATACTTGGGGACAAGATGTAAACTTTCAAGAACCGAAGATCTCTTCTTGTTCTATTTTTTTCATTTATCTTTACTTACGAAACATTTGCAAGTCAAATTCCAGCAAATCGTAACTACTGCAATAGTAATGAACAAAAAAAAAGATTAGAAGGATATGATTAGATAGTTAACATGGTTATATATTTTTGTTATAGAATGTAGTGATCCAAGTTGGTGTTGCAAATGTATAGCTTGCATATTTGAAAGGGTAAACAATTGAGAGTCTAGGAGTTTAGTCTTAAGATGTGAACATATCGGGGTAAGGAAGTGCGCAGTTTCGATAAATGTTTAGGTTTTTCTATCAGAGATTGGACTTGATGCATGGAAGAGTTGTAGTAGTATAGTGATGTAGCGAGTTGAAAGTGCAGTGGAGACTAGGTGGTTGATATGGTCGAACATCGGTAAAGACAGTATTGATAAATGAAATGAAATGGAGTTTATAACTATTTGTTGTGTAATGTTTTAGTCTTGAAGTCTAATTTATCTAGTAGCTCTATTATGTGAACAATGAATTCTCACTTGCTAAGAAGCTTTTTTATTTAAAATGAAATCAAATGATGTTTTTACACTCTCTTTCTCATAAGTATGATGTTGTGGAATCAAGTAGTGTTAAATCAGTTTTTAATGTGGTGATTTATGGCTTTGAAGAGGAGGCCATGGCTAGCTTAGTTTTGGACAAGGCGGATACAGATATTACCTTCTATTCATCTGATATATTTTGGATTACCTGACCAAGTGTAATGGTATTCATTAGTAGCTCATTTGTTTGTCTAGCTCATTATAGGTAATGAAGGAATCTATCGTTGTTGTTTCTCTAGAAACATAATGCATGTGATTTGTATTTTATTGCATAGTTTGTTGTGCTTGAATTTTGATTTGGCTGGTCCAGTTTTTATGTTGCTCGAGAAGAGATGCTATCTTGAATATATTTAGTTGTCGTAGTGACAATGCAAGTGGGATGAGGTTTCCTAAAGCTAATTCAAAAGTTTTGACTTAGATGGATGTTGATGATCCTGTTCACACAAACGATAAGAACATTCATGAGAATCATGGTAAGGGTAGTCATTTAGCAGAGAACTCAGATGACAAAAGGCGTAACAAAGTGATAAATAAGCAGTCTGATAAGAAAATTAAGGTGGTAGGTAATGATGAGAAGAGCGAAAAGGTTGCTAAAATAAATAACACTGAAGTTTGTAATGTTTTAATAAATGGAGAGGATGCTGATGATAATGAATCTCTTATGAGCGAATCTGACAATTCCTTGAGTTCTTACAGTTCTATTAACAGATTTAAAAAGAGGAGAACTAACACTAAACCCAGGAAATACAAAAATGTTAGGGAAATTGTAAATGAAGAACCCTTGGTAGAGGACAATCCAGACTGGCTTCGACTTATGCAGGAAATACAAAATCGTCCAAAAACAAGAAAATCGAAAGGAGGGGGAAATCCAGGTGGGGTTTCTAAAGGAGGTGCATCTAAGAGTTTTTAATGATTTGGAGTTTGCTTTTGTTTTGAAGTATAGGTGGTTGCAGTAGTTATCAGTTGTTTTGTTGCTGTTGCAGCTGGTTTGCTTTGCTTGCTGATTTTTCGGCGCATGGTGGAATTTGTTTTGAGGTTGTTGTGGTTATGCCTTGGGTATCGGTGTAATCTCTCAGCTGTTTTAGCTTTGTGCTTGGTGTTCAGGGCTTGTGCTAGTGTTATCTGGTGTATTGTGTTTACAGTTAATGTTTTAGATCGAGCTGTTTTTTCTTTGTTTTTTATATTTTTTGTTGTTGTAGTGTGTTGTAATTTGTTAACGGCTCGATCTTTCCTTTGTAACTTTTTCTTTATAATATAAGTACCCTGTTATTCTAAAAAAAAGGATGATAAACTTGCACAAACCACAAGCAAATGAAATGAAAATAACAACACAAATGCACAAAAGACCAAATGTAACAGAACTTGTGTGTATATATAGTCAATTAGGATTATGGACATTGATGTTGTCGATAGTTATTGTAGGAGACATGACGCTATTACAACCGCATGTTTCATTTTTTTGATAGAAACAAGGATGGTGTTATTACTGTTTCTGAAACAGCTGAAGGTTCTAATCATTATTTTATGCAATTTTTCGTTATTAACATAATTACCATTCTCATATAATTTATATATAACAAACACCAGGCATTTGAATTACTGGATTGAATGTTGTTGAAGCTGTAGCTGCTGCTGCACTTATCAATGGATTCCTTTCTCCAAGGACCAACAATATATGATCCTTAGAATCCACTTTTTGTTTGTCTTGTTTCTATGTATATAGGCTCAGATTAAAATTTCTTGTGGTCCATGTTTTGCATGGGTGTAGTCAATGAAGCCTGATCTTCATCTTCCTGCGTATGTGAACGTCATACATAAAGGAATTCATGGAAGTGACAGTGGCACATTTTGTTATAACAAGCAACGACACATTTAGATTAAATTACATGATCACTTTTTGATTATAACAAGTAATGTCGCATTTTGTCATACATCAACCATGTTATTTTCACTTTTAAATTGCACCTTCCATCGTCTTCTTAACATTCAAAACGTCATTGTGTTGCCAATGAAGATGACGTTCATGAGCTACAATAAACTATTGAGGAGATGCGCGTAGAGCTATGAAGCACAAATGACAAAGGTGATGGAAATTCTTAGGGGCTATGATAGAGTTTTGCGTACGCCTTCGTCTTCGGTTTCACGTTCCTTTGTGTTTTCGCTGTCGTTGCCTTCGTAGATTGGTTGGGTATGTTAAGATTAATTTCGGTGTGTGTGTGTGTGTGTCTTATATATATAAATATATGGGGAATATCAACGGATTACCAGCCAAAAAGGAAAGCCAAAATACAAAACTGATAAACATTATGTCATTGATCCCATACTAATTTGGAAGGGCTTATCGACAGATTACTAACAAATGAGGCATAAATGTTCACATAAATTGAAATCCATCGCAAATCCCTTGCTAATTAGCAAGGTTTTACCAATGTTTATTTATAAACAATAATTTCTAAAACATACATTTTTGTCGCTAAAACATCGGTAAAAAAATTCAAAATTGAAATTTTATATTGAGTGAAATGATGGAAAATGGTTGAAGATCTCATGCTAAAATCCGTGCAATAGTTGCACACAAATACCGACTTGAAATTTCCTGACCACCCATATCCACCGGTATTCCGTCGCTAAACATTATATAGCGACGGATTACCATCGGATTCTACTGCTGCAAAATCAGCATTTTCTTATAGTGCTCCTCTCCTTCGTCTCCTCCTTCATTGCCATCATCTTCGTTCGGTGGTGCCATTTGACAAGTTTTTATCCGTGACTGCCATGATGGCTTTGATGATTTGTTGATTTTGTTACTGTTGATGGTTGTTCTTTCTAATGTTTGCTTCTTGGCAGTTCCACTTACAACTACAAATTTGGTCGGGATCCCATATATCATTGAGAATTATCGTTTCCTGGCATCCTTATTAAAGCCACAAGTTTTAAGATTGGAGGGACCATAAGTTCTTGCACTCAGCCATAGGTTTGAAAAAGAGGATTTTAGGGAGAAGGACAAACTTTGCATATTTTTTGGCTAAAAGTATGCAAAGTTTGTTATTTGGCCAAAAGTCCACTTTTTAGTGCAAAGGTGGATTTCAGGGGATCCACCGCATTTTTCATTTTGCACTAAAAGTTGGTCTTTTGGCCAAATTTCAAACTTAGCATACTTTTGGCCAACTTTTTTGCTAAGTTTGGCCTTCTTTCTATTTTCCTCATTGGGAAAAAACTATAGCTTATTCATAGGTTTAGTCAATTAAATTCGCAATAACATAGGAAAGACCGACCAACCCTGTGTTTTGCGCATGGAACTGTCATCTGACGTTGTCCTGCTTACTGTTATTTTATTCTGAAATTGGTAGAGAAGACGAGATTAAAATAAAGGGATAATTTGGCTTAGGTCCCTGTTACGATTCAAAATACAAAAAAAACTTCCTGTCTAAAAGCTTTATATATTAGGTCCCTTTTTCGAAAATCGTCAAAAAATAAACAATTTTTTTTACAAAAAAGCAAAACTAAATTCAACACATAATCATCATCGTATTCATGCATTAAAATTACAAAAAATACGATTCAAAAACAAAAAAATATGCATGCTCCAGTAAATTGCACCAATTGTTGCTGATATTTCAACAACTTTTCAATTATTTTCATCACCTATTAAACAATTGCTGATATATCAGCAATTTAAAGCAATAATTGCAGATTTTGCTATAATTTTTCATTCGCCTTTTAGTTATTCAGTTTTACATCAAGTATAAAATAGTTGTTGATATATCAGCAATTATTTACAATAAGTGCGAACCCGTGCTATGCACACGGTGGTTGTTAATGATTATCAAAATATTTTTGAAAACATAAAGCTTGGACATTGCAATGACTACTTAGTTTATTTCTCAACTATATATTTCTAATTTCATCAAAGTTTAATGTTTGATTTAAGAGAGTGTTGTGATTTACTTGTTCTGGCAGTGGAAGTATTACAATGACCTAGGAAAAAATTCATCTAAATATTTGTTATAAACTTACGCCAGTTTAGCTGACCCAATTGTTAACTAAATCATCAAAAATTGGATGGTTGCAACATGCCTTGGATATAGTGTAGTTTCATGTTATCATTTTCAGCTGAAGAATAAGGTTGCCCAAATAGCCGTGCATATTATGATGTCATACCATTTTCATTTAAAAAAACTATAGACAAACAACTTTGTTATATGTACAATAGCAGTCTAAATGCTAATATTATTATAAAATACAAAAGTATTACTAAGAAGACATAAAACATCAACCACGAAGCTTGCATAGCCGATCAGTTGGGCGCATTGGTTGCATTTTCACTGCAGGAATTGATACAACAATTGCATATGCTGATAGCATTTCAGTTTGATGGACTACCGCCGAAACTGCTGACAGAAGTTGTGTGTAACTACCATTTTTGAATAATTTTCTAAAGAATCTACAAAACCAATTTTGTATCAGCATCATTTTCTTTGGCTGCTTTTCTAACAAAATCTTTCATAAAATAAGCCTTATTTCAAATTAATCCCACAGTGACATATGCACATAACTAACTTGGTAGAATCTATAAATAACAGGATGAAAAGTCATACCTATACAAACAAATAACAAAGGGTGCGTTCACAACATTAAATTGGCACATTCAGATTTTTGTTGGTGTCCGACACGTCCGATGCGTCGGACACGAACACCTTTTTTCCCTTTCAAATGGAACGACAGTCGAACGTTGGAAATCAAGCTGTTAGCGTCGGACGCCAACGGCTTGATTTCCAACATTCTTCTTTTTCCCCTACAAAACCATTACCTTCACCAACCTCTTCATCCACACTACAACAACCCAATCCTTTTCTATTTATTTTCAACCGAATTCGAGCAGCAATCAGGTTCTTTTCAGTTTGGTGTTCATATTATTTTCCGTTATTCAACCTAGTTTTTCCCTTGTTTTTTTAAATTTATTTCTAATATATATTGTTTTTCATTTTTCAGTATGGCCAATCAAAAAGCTGCACATCACTGGTCGTTTACTGCAACTCAGATTATGCTGCAATGTTCTGTTGATGCATATGGTGCTTGTGGCAGCAACAAAAAAGGTGTTCATAAAGTGATTGCAGAAAGTTCAGCGATGCCATACAAACCATTCCGGACATCGAACCGATTAACGAAATCAAGTTCTGAAACAAGTATGATAGTCTTCGACAAGATTAGATGTAATAACCCGAAAATCTGGGCCAGTTTAAAATTTTTATTTTGGCAATTTTAGCGAATTTTGATTATTTAAAATGAATGATTTTAAATAATATCGACGAGAAATTTACTTTTGAATATAATTCGACGTATATATTATACGCGTCGTCGTTAGAATATATAAATATTTATATATAATTATAAATAGAATTGAAAATGGCGCGGTAGTTCGATAATTCGATTTCAAACTTCAATTGAATGTACCGGGTGCAAAACAATCCGGATTTTAGTGAAACCAAAAATAATGGGATCTAATTGTGAATATCTTTCCAACGAATCCGAAAAATCAAGATTTCATATCGGGAATCAAAAGATATGTCCAGTTGAAAATTCTGAATAGTCGCTATGGAATTCAGGCCCTTAAAAATGGACATTTTGCAAATGACCTCGGATTTCGACGAAACCAGTTTTGTTAGGTCCGTGATGTCGAATTATTGCTAGGTTTCAAATTTCATAATTTTTCGAATCAATATGTGAGCGTGGCAAAGGAAAACGCGTTTGACCAGTTTCAGTTGATTTTAATCGAATGGAAATTGGCCACTTTTCAAACGGCCTCAGAATTCTACGAAACTAGTTTTGTTAGGACCGTATCGTCGATACGAAGCTAGAAAATATTTTTCTGGAATTTTCCTAGTTAGTATGTGACCCCGGTAATTCGAAATGTACGTTTAAAATTCAATATAGTGATTTAAATGTAAATTTAACGGAAACTGATTCAAACGATCGAATCAACATATGATACATATCCCATTGTGTTCGGAATGGGAGTGGAACGCCATGGACGACAGGCGGTGGGCCTCGTTTAGAGGTCGTTTGTGAAAGTCAACTTTTTGCGATTAAAATAATTTAAAAAAAAAAACCTCTTTTCTCTTATCTTCTGCCCCCCCCCCCCGATTTAATTAGAACTCGATTCAAAAAGAAAAAAAAGAGAGAGAGAGAAAGGGGAACGGAGCGAGCGGAGGGAGCCGCCGCCCCTGGCGCTGCACCGCCGGAGGTAGGCGATCGCGCCACCCCTCCCTCACCTTCTCTCCCTCCTCCGATCTATCAGCCTCCAGCACCGATACCCCCCCCCCTTCGATTGAATCCCGCCCAAACCCACTACACAGACCCCCCTTCGAGCCGCCAGCCACCGCAGGCCCCACCTCCGACCTCCGAGCGCCCTCCTCGCGTCAGAGTCCCCCCCGACCTCGGCAGCGCTGCAGAAATTCTGCCCCCCCCCCCTCTGTAAGTTTAAAACTGTTTTTTTTAAGTTGCATAAAAACTGATTTATATAGATTTTAAAAACTGATTTATATAGATTTTAAAAACTGATTTATATAGCTTAGAAAAAAGTTTTTCAGATTTTTCACCATATAAAAATTTGATTTTTTATATGTAGGAATAGCGAATAAAATTTGGATTTTTATATATATCCATGCAAGATAAAAATAAGATTTTTATTTAGGTAGTAGTAAAATAAAGATTCGATTTTTGAAACCGGAAAGATTTGATTTTTCTAAATAAAAAGATATGATTTTTGTTTAGAAAAGTTGAGAGTTTAATTTATGAAAAGATTTCATTTTTAAAACAATGAAAAGATTTCATTTTTAAAACAATGAAAAGATTTCATTTTTAAAACAATGAAAAGGTTTCATTTTTAAAACAATGAAAAGATTTCATTTTTAAAACAATGAAAAGGTTTCATTTTTAAAACAATGAAAAGGTTGGATCTTTAAGGTTAAAACGGCGAGATTTTTTAAATAGGTTAGGTTAGTTTTTTTATCTATAAAAAGATATGATTTTTATTTCTAAAAATATGATTTTTATATATTGAACTTCGATAATAAAAATATGATTTTTATATATTGAACTTCGAAATAAAAATATGATTTTTATATATTGAACATCGAAATAAAAATATGATTTTTATATATTGAATAACGAAGCAAAAATGTGATTTTTACATATGTAGTGAAAGCGGACAACGAAGGTGACAAAAAGGCGGGAACGACGAAGATCTCTACAATAGAAGTGCCGTGGAGCTAGGATAGCTATCTGTGAGAATTTCTCACTCTTCAATTTAATTTTTCTAGTTATATATATATATATATATATATATATACTAGGATGCAGACGGTGCTTAGTAGCACCCGACACAATCGTCCACAGACCATGGACTTGTTTGTTTGGTTGCATAGATTAGTTAGATTATTTGTTTGAATTGAATTGTTTGGTGAATTGAAATTGATTTGATTGATGTGTGAATGGCGTGGGCCTTCACTAGACCGGGGATAAGGCTAGGCCTTGTCCCGTTTCTAGTATCGTGCCGTTATGCCGCCGAAATTTTCTAAAATAAGTTAGAAAAATAGAAGTATCATTTTATTTAAAGAATGAACTGAATAGAGATTCATATGTTGAAATAAAATGTTTTATCGTTAAAAATATAATTTTTAACGTGAATGTGAATAAATAAATATTCATTTATAAACCGAACGGTTTGTTTATGTACACCTATTTGAATGACATTGATTGGGACGATAAATTTTACACATCGCTTAACAGCACAAATAAAATATGTGTTTGATTGTTTGAAACCCCACACGGGTGTTGGGATGAAATTTGAAGTTCACTCATCCTGATTGATTAAATATGTCGATCGATTGATTGACAGGCTGTTATAAGCGTTGAAAATCTATATTTGATGCTTATACAGTGTAGTGCACTTTGGTTGATGGTTGATTATTTTCAATGTTATTATATACATGTGTTGTATGAAAATCCATATAATTAACTTTATATGGTAATAGATTGGGCCTCATTCCAATTTGAAAAATAAAGAATATTATAAAATAAAAGTTCATGTGTTGACAGTACTCATCCATTGAGATTGGTCATGTGTTGAACGAAATATTTTAGTAATAAAATTTGCATCTTTAATATCATAAAATAAAAGTTCATGTGTTGACAGTACTTATTCATTGAGATTGGTCATGTGTTGAACGAAATATTTTGATAATAACAACTATTTTGAAAAAAAGAAATATTTGAAATAGAATATTTGAGAAATAGAAATTTATGAAGCCGTGTTGATTAGATTGACGCCATTTTGACGTGAACGATATTTATATCGATTTTAAACGATTTCGAAATGAATTGAATTGAAAACGATTTCGAAATGGATTGAATTCAAAACGATTTCGAAATGAATTGAATTGAAAACGATTTCGAAATGAATTGAATTGAAAACGATTTCGAAATGAATTGAATTGAAAACGATTTCGAAATGAATTGAAAATGAATTCAAATTGAAATGAAATGAATTGAAAACGAATTCAAATTGAAATGAAAGCGAATTGAAATGAATTCAAATTGAATTGAAATTTGAATTGAATAGAATTGAATTTTAAAACGAATTCAATTTTGATTTGAATTGAAAAGAAAGTTGAAATTGCTTTTGAAACGATTTCAAAACTATTTATATAATTCGTTTTAAATAGAAATCGACGAAGTATATATTATATATATAATATAATGGCCTGAATAGAACGCGCCGCGCCGCGGAAGTTCGCGAATTTCGACCATTTATTTCAAACGGACATTACGGGAGATCCGACCGTCGGATTCTCCTAAAACCGGAACCGTTGGGTTCGTATCGAAAAGAGCTTTCTAACGAATGTTAGAAATTTGAAATCTAACGGTTGGATTTGGAGATACGTCCAAATCAAATTCGAAAAAGGTCGCTGTAAGTGCAGTTCGATGGCCGTTGATGGAAATCGACTGTACGGGCCTTGATAAAATTATTAAAAATAGTAATAATTTGTGTAAAATCATAAGAAATGATTTGAGAAGAATTGGGATGAAAAACTCCATATTTGAAAAGATAAAAATAGATTTTTATCGAATTGAACTAGTTTTGAACTAGAATTATAATTCTATTTATTTTTAAATAAATAAATTGAATTTAAAAAGGGTTTTTAAAAATAACCAGAATATCCAATGATTGCATTGGAGTGGATTTGAATCGAAATTGTCTTCGGAATATTTCGATGTTGGAATTCGTGATTATACAGATGTTGTTATGGAAATTTGAAAGATATATATTTATATCGTTATTTCCAATACGACATTTGTTGGTCGTAGAATTTGATATTGAATATAAGCCGATATATTTTCTATTCAGAGCCTTGTATTGAATATCAAATGTGATTTGGGTTTGTCGTGAATGGTGTCTTCACTAACACTGTTCTTGAACCCAGTTGAGAAAAGATTAAATCTTTTTATTTAGATTTAATGAAGTGTACCAATTAAATAATATTTAATTGGAATTGAATTGATATTGATTTTTGGGTTTATCGTGAACAATGTTTTAAATAACACTCGTTCTTTAACCCGATAATTAATGAATGTGATTTTGGGTTTATCGTGAACTGTGTTTTTAAATGACACTGATTCTTTAACCCAGTTAAAGATTAAAACTAAGTGGAGTTTTAATGAATCTTTAATTAGATTGAAAAGATCGAAAATGGAGTATCACCAGTTTTGCTCTAGGCGATAGTTAAATCTTTAATTAGATTTGAACGTGAAATGGTAATTGAATTTACCGATAACACTGTGGTGTTAGATATGAAGTATTTCCAGTTTTACTTCATGGGATGAATAGGTTGGGATTGGGAAATTAAAACAAATGGTTACTTCGGTAAGGTTCGCTAATCCCGACTAGTTTGAATTGATATTCAAAAATGGATTAAAGAATAAATTCAAGGAATTTATCTTTGATAAAATTAATGGGAACCTTTCCCTATGAATGTGAAATCAGAAACTAACTGTCGGTTAGCTAAGCAGAACGGTTTTCTGGATATTGATCTGATGTTAGTTTCGGCCTTCGGGGTTAATATTTGGGGAATTATTCTCTTGATTAATTTGCGGTTAGTGACTGATGAATTGGAATGAGGCGTATGTTGTGTTTGTGTAACACTTATTTAAAATATACGCGAGTTATTCGGAAAGACCGGGTTTATCCCATTCTGAATAACTGATACGACGATAAGTCGAAGATGAAGACGGTGGTCGAAGACCAGAAGTCTTCACGTCGTTTGGGTGATAACTGATGATCTTGATTGGGCTGTACACCCAAGAAGATGGAAACAGTTGGTGATCGTCCAGACGTACTTGGAGATCGATGGATATGCGGGGTACTAGGTGCCTCCGGTTTCGTTCAGACCCAGAACGGACTTGTAAATGGACTGTGTGTCTGACATTGGATTTTAGTCTGTGTGATTGATCTCTATTAAATATATATCTGTTTGGCGGCGGAGAATTTATTCTCTTGCTTAACGCCCTTCTCTGAGACGTACGAGCTCAGGGGTTATATACTGATGGATATCAAACGCATGGAGTGAATTGCCTGTGTGGCATGCCTAAGTGGCAATTGATCGAGGCTTCTGTTGAAAAGCAAAGTCTTGTGGTGATGATCAAAGCACGGCCTTTGTGGCGTAGCTTTGTGTAACGTTTACTTCGCGTGTTTCACACCCGGTATGAACCAAAAACGGGAGACGGACCTCAGGGAGGGCATGCGTTTCCTTCTAGCTAAAAAGTGGCGTCAGTGGTTTTACACGCCCTGACGAGTTTGACTTATGTGGTTGTTGCTGTTGCGAGGCGCCTCGGATTGATCGGTCGTTCTCGAACCGATGGAGTCACTTGTTGGCTCATTGACACCCCAAAGGGTGGGGAAACGCAGTGTTCAGGCATTTTAATCCACATCGGTGGACCGGCCCTGTCGCTCCAAGGGTCACTCGAGCTCTGATCCTGAGACACGGGCTAGAGCGTCTCGAATCGGTTGAGGACTATCTTTTGCCTCGGTTCATAGACGGAAATCCAATTTCCAAATACGTGACTTTGCAGTTTTATTTGTAAACCTATATATGGCGACATAGTGGCATGGGACGCTCATGCCGCCTATGATTGATACTTATGATTTGAAGTTGTTTTATACACTATGCACTTATAATAGTATCAAATGATTTGTTTTTAAACGTATCAAGCATTCTTTGGCTGTTATAAGGAAAAACCCTATCCCCCGGCTTGCGTTGCATTGTGTGATAGGACCTGGGTCTTATAACAGCTTCATTTTTCTTTATTTAGCATTGCGCTGTTTGTTTTATGCACTGGTATTCTTGGGAGGAAACCCGTTCCGTGTTATACGGCGTGGTCCCTTGATTTACCTAATGATTTAAAATAAAGATTAATAACTGTTTTAGTTCTCACACCAGTCCCATGACTGACCTGGAGTTTATTGTTTTAACCTAAACTCTGGGTGCCCTTATTTTGACACGGGCAGCTAGTAGTTTTGGATTTTGCAGATTTATATTCACAGGATCCTGGTTTACAGCTGGAATGATATCCGGAAAGCTTTGTATCCGTATATCTCTTCTAGTTGTGTATTGTATTATTTTCCGCTGCGTTGTATTTAAATGTAATTTAAATCTCTGATATTTCTGTGTAATATTCATTTATACTCTGTATATTCTTGTAATCTGATGCATTGTTGTGATATAAAATGAAATGTTCTTCTGTATGCGTTCTATTTTGTCGTGTTCTCAACGATAGGGCGTTTCGAGCGGTCTGGGTCGGTTTAGCGACTGGTTCGGACCGAGCGAAATTCCCTCTCGTCACAGTTGGTATCAGAGCTTTGGTTTACAAAGCAGAGAATAAGACACATTAGAACCTTACGAAAGAATTCATCAGATATTGGATTAGTAATATCCAATTAGAATGACTCGTTAGAGATAGGATCAGTAGTATCCTAGAACGGGTGTAAAGAGTATATTTTTCAAATGAAAACAAATTTTTGTTTTGAAAATTTAAATCAATTATTCGTATTTGATTATTTATTTTATATTGATTAGGACAATCCAAAATATAAAGATTTTTGCGTATGCGCCTAGCTAGCGTGTATTCGAAGTTTTGATATATTGGATAGATATAGAATTACACTCTAATCGCCCGGAGATGATTTTGACGATGGAGCTCCATCATTAGAATTTATATTCGAGTGACGAACGTGTAATATCTATATACTTCCTATTGACTGGTGTGAGAACCAAAATTAGATAGGGCTTATTGTTGTGATTTGGCATCAAAAATATGATTTTTGTATATGTATCAAAATTATGAATTTGAAATGATAATTCACTAATTGATTGATGTTTGTGTTGTTTGTTTATTTGTTTGCTAATTTTTAGCCATTTAGCCTAATGGAACCAAATATTGAATTGTATTGAAAATTGGTCGCATTTGCTTGCATATACATATACTTATATTGAACAGGTCATAGCAAGGAGGCTAGAGCAGAGAATAAAATTTGTTTGCCCGACAAATAGGTACATGTTTACTACATAATTTACTGTTTTGTTTGGGTGATGATGATTTTATGAGCCTATTGGCTAGCCGCTTGGCTTTTTCTTTTTCTTTTTGAGATCTGAAGGACCGGGGAAGCTATTTGAAATTCCCCGATGCTCCCGGTGCAGGGGAGGTTATGGCGAAATTTTTCAAAAATTTAGGGTGTTAGCCAAATTTTTGAAATTTTTGAAAAATTCTTAGAAACTGAAAAGTTGAAGAACTTAAGCCGTAATCGAAACAATGGAAGTAGAGTTGAATAATCAAACCACTTTCGACTTTGTTCCTTTTCGGGGACGAAAAGTTTTAAGTGGGGGAGATTGTAATAACCCGAAAATCTGGGCCAGTTTAAAATTTTTATTTTGGCAATTTTAGCGAATTTTGATTATTTAAAATGAATGATTTTAAATAATATCGATGAGAAATTTACTTTTGAATATAATTCGACGTATATATTATACGCGTCGTCGTTAGAATATATAAATATTTATATATAATTATAAATAGAATTGAAAATGGCGCGGTAGTTCGATAATTCGATTTCAAACTTCAATTGAATGTACCGGGTGCAAAACAATCCGGATTTTAGTGAAACCAAAAATAATGGGATCTAATTGTGAATATCTTTCCAACGAATCCGAAAAATCAAGATTTCATATCGGGAATCAAAAGATATGTCCAGTTGAAAATTCTGAATAGTCGCTATGGAATTCAGGCCCTTAAAAATGGACATTTTGCAAATGACCTCGGATTTCGACGAAACCAGTTTTGTTAGGTCCGTGATGTCGAATTATTGCTAGGTTTCAAATTTCATAATTTTTCGAATCAATATGTGAGCGTGGCAAAGGAAAACGCGTTTGACCAGTTTCAGTTGATTTTAATCGACTGGAAATTGGCCACTTTTCAAACGGCCTCAGAATTCGACGAAACTAGTTTTGTTAGGACCGTATCGTCGATACGAAGCTAGAAAATATTTTTCTGGAATTTTTCTAGTTAGTATGTGACCCCGGTAATTCGAAATGTACGTTTAAAATTCAATATAGTGATTTAAATGTAAATTTAACGGAAACTGATTCAAACGATCGAATCAACATATGATACATATCCCATTGTGTTCGGAATGGGGGTGGAACGCCATGGACGACAGGCGGTGGGCCTCGTTTAGAGGTCGTTTGTGAAAGTCAACTTTTTGCGATTAAAATAATTAAAAAAAAAAACCTCTTTTCTCTTATCTTCTGCCCCCCCCCCGATTTAATTAGAACTCGATTCAAAAAGAAAAAAAAAAGAGAGAGAGAAAGGGGAACGGAGCGAGCGGAGGGAGCCGCCGCCCCTGGCGCTGCACCGCCGGAGGTAGGCGATCGCGCCACCCCTCCCTCACCTTCTCTCCCTCCTCCGATCTATCAGCCTCCAGCACCGATACCCCCCCCCTTCGATTGAATCCCGCCCAAACCCACGACACAGACCCCCCTTCGAGCCGCCAGCCACCGCAGGCCCCACCTCCGACCTCCGAGCGCCCTCCTCGCGTCAGAGTCCCCCCCGACCTCGGCAGCGCTGCAGAAATTCTGCCCCCCCCCCCTCTGTAAGTTTAAAACTGTTTTTTTTTAAGTTGCATAAAAACTGATTTATATAGATTTTAAAAACTGATTTATATAGATTTTAAAAACTGATTTATATAGCTTAGAAAAAAGTTTTTCAGATTTTTCACCATATAAAAATTTGATTTTTTATATGTAGGAATAGCGAATAAAATTTGGATTTTTATATATATCCATGCAAGATAAAAATAAGATTTTTATTTAGGTAGTAGTAAAATAAAGATTCGATTTTTGAAACCGGAAAGATTTGATTTTTCTAAATAAAAAGATATGATTTTTGTTTAGAAAAGTTGAGAGTTTAATTTATGAAAAGATTTCATTTTTAAAACAATGAAAAGATTTCATTTTTAAAACAATGAAAAGATTTCATTTTTAAAACAATGAAAAGGTTTCATTTTTAAAACAATGAAAAGATTTCATTTTTAAAACAATGAAAAGGTTTCATTTTTAAAACAATGAAAAGGTTGGATCTTTAAGGTTAAAACGGCGAGATTTTATAAATAGGTTAGGTGAGATTTTTTATCTATAAAAAGATATGATTTTTATTTCTAAAAATATGATTTTTATATATTGAACTTCGATAATAAAAATATGATTTTTATATATTGAACTTCGAAATAAAAATATGATTTTTATATATTGAACATCGAAATAAAAATATGATTTTTATATATTGAATAACGAAGCAAAAATGTGATTTTTACATATGTAGTGAAAGCGGACAACGAAGGTGACAAAAAGGCGGGAACGACGAAGATCTCTACAATAGAAGTGCCGTGGAGCTAGGATAGCTATCTATGAGAATTTCTCACTCTTTAATTTAATTTTTCTAGTTATATATATATATATACTAGGATGCAGACGGTGCTTAGTAGCACCCGACACAATCGTCCACAGACCATGGACTTGTTTGTTTGGTTGCATAGATTAGTTAGATTATTTGTTTGAATTGAATTGTTTGGTGAATTGAAATTGATTTGATTGATGTGTGAATGGCGTGGGCCTTCACTAGACCGGGGATAAGGCTAGGCCTTGTCCCGTTTCTAGTATCGTGCCGTTATGCCGCCGAAATTTTCTAAAATAAGTTAGAAAAATAGAAGTATCATTTTATTTAAAGAATGAACTGAATAGAGATTCATATGTTGAAATAAAATGTTTTATCGTTAAAAATATAATTTTTAACGTGAATGTGAATAAATAAATATTCATTTATAAACCGAACGGTTTGTTTATGTACACCTATTTGAATGACATTGATTGGGACGATAAATTTTACACATCGCTCAACAGCACAAATAAAATATGTGTTTGATTGTTTGAAACCCCACACGGGTGTTGGGATGAAATTTGAAGTTCACTCATCCTGATTGATTAAATATGTCGATCGATTGATTGACATGCTGTTATAAGCGTTGAAAATCTATATTTGATGCTTATACAGTGTAGTGCACTTTGGTTGATGGTTGATTATTTTCAATGTTATTATATACATGTATTGTATGAAAATCCATATAATTAACTTTATATGGTAATTGATTGGGCCTCATTCCAATTTGAAAAATAAAGAATATTATAAAATAAAAGTTCATGTGTTGACAGTACTCATCCATTGAGATTGGTCATGTGTTGAACGAAATATTTTAGTAATAAAATTTGCACCTTTAATATCATAAAATAAAAGTTCATGTGTTGACAGTACTCATTCATTGAGATTGGTCATGTGTTGAACGAAATATTTTGATAATAACAACTATTTTGAAAAAAAGAAATATTTGAAATAGAATATTTGAGAAATAGAAATTTATGAAGCCGTGTTGATTAGATTGACGCCATTTTGACGTGAACGATATTTATATCGATTTTAAACGATTTCGAAATGAATTGAATTGAAAACGATTTCGAAATGGATTGAATTCAAAACGATTTCGAAATGAATTGAATTGAAAACGATTTCGAAATGAATTGAATTGAAAACGATTTCGAAATGAATTGAATTGAAAACGATTTCGAAATGAATTGAAAATGAATTCAAATTGAAATGAAATGAATTGAAAACGAATTCAAATTGAAATGAAAGCGAATTGAAATGAATTCAAATTGAATTGAAATTTGAATTGAATAGAATTGAATTTTAAAACGAATTCAATTTTGATTTGAATTGAAAAGAAAGTTGAAATTGCTTTTGAAACGATTTCAAAACTATTTATATAATTCGTTTTAAATAGAAATCGACGAAGTATATATTATATATATTATATATATAATATAATGGCCTGAATAGAACGCGCCGCGCCGCGGAAGTTCGCGAATTTCGACCATTTATTTCAAACGGACATTACGGGAGATCCGACCGTCGGATTCTCCTAAAACCGGAACCGTTGGGTTCGTATCGAAAAGAGCTTTCTAACGAATGTTAGAAATTTGAAATCTAACGGTTGGATTTGGAGATACGTCCAAATCAAATTCGAAAAAGGTCGCTGTAAGTGCAGTTCGATGGCCGTTGATGGAAATCGACTGTACGGGCCTTGATAAAATTATTAAAAATAGTAATAATTTGTGTAAAATCATAAGAAATGATTTGAGAAGAATTGGGATGAAAAACTCCATATTTGAAAAGATAAAAATAGATTTTTATCGAATTGAACTAGTTTTGAACTAGAATTATAATTCTATTTATTTTTAAATAAATAAATTGAATTTAAAAAGGGTTTTTAAAAATAACCAGAATATCCAATGATTGCATTGGAGTGGATTTGAATCGAAATTGTCTTCGGAATATTTCGATGTTGGAATTCGTGATTATACAGATGTTGTTATGGAAATTTGAAAGATATATATTTATATCATTATTTCCAATACGACATTTGTTGGTCGTAGAATTTGATATTGAATATAAGCCGATATATTTTCTATTCAGAGCCTTGTATTGAATATCAAATGTGATTTGGGTTTGTCGTGAATGGTGTCTTCACTAACACTGTTCTTGAACCCAGTTGAGAAAAGATTAAATCTTTTTATTTAGATTTAATGAAGTGTACCAATTAAATAATATTTAATTGGAATTGAATTGATATTGATTTTTGGGTTTATCGTGAACAGTGTTTTAAATAACACTCGTTCTTTAACCCGATAATTAATGAATGTGATTTTGGGTTTATCGTGAACTGTGTTTTTAAATGACACTGATTCTTTAACCCAGTTAAAGATTAAAACTAAGTGGAGTTTTAATGAATCTTTAATTAGATTGAAAAGATCGAAAATGGAGTATCACCAGTTTTGCTCCAGGCGATAGTTAAATCTTTAATTAGATTTGAACGTGAAATGGTAATTGAATTTACCGATAACACTGTGGTGTTAGATATGAAGTATTTCCAGTTTTACTTCATGGGATGAATAGGTTGGGATTGGGAAATTAAAACAAATGGTTACTTCGGTAAGGTTCGCTAATCCCGACTAGTTTGAATTGATATTCAAAAATGGATTAAAGAATAAATTCAAGGAATTTATCTTTGATAAAATTAATGGGAACCTTTCCCTATGAATGTGAAATCAGAAACTAACTGTCGGTTAGCTAAGCAGAACGGTTTTCTGGATATTGATCTGATGTTAGTTTCGGCCTTCGGGGTTAATATTTGGGGAATTATTCTCTTGATTAATTTGCGGTTAGTGACTGATGAATTGGAATGAGGCGTATGTTGTGTTTGTGTAACACTTATTTAAAATATACGCGAGTTATTCGGAAAGACTGGGTTTATCCCATTCTGAATAACTGATACGACGATAAGTCGAAGATGAAGACGGTGGTCGAAGACCAGAAGTCTTCACGTCGTTTGGGTGATAACTGATGATCTTGATTGGGCTGTACACCCAAGAAGATGGAAACAGTTGGTGATCGTCCAGACGTACTTGGAGATCGATGGATATGCGGGGTACTAGGTGCCTCCGGTTTCGTTCAGACCCAGAACGGACTTGTAAATGGACTGTGTGTCTGACATTGGATTTTAGTCTGTGTGATTGATCTCTATTAAATATATATCTGTTTGGCGGCGGAGAATTTATTCTCTTGCTTAACGCCCTTCTCTGAGACGTACGAGCTCAGGGGTTATATACTGATGGATATCAAACGCATGGAGTGAATTGCCTGTGTGGCATGCCTAAGTGGCAATTGATCGAGGCTTCTGTTGAAAAGCAAAGTCTTGTGGTGATGATCAAAGCACGGCCTTTGTGGCGTAGCTTTGTGTAACGTTTACTTCGCGTGTTTCACACCCGGTATGAACCAAAAACGGGAGACGGACCTCAGGGAGGGCATGCGTTTCCTTCTAGCTAAAAAGTGGCGTCAGTGGTTTTACACGCCCTGACGAGTTTGACTTATGTGGTTGTTGCTGTTGCGAGGCGCCTCGGATTGATCGGTCGTTCTCGAACCGATGGAGTCACTTGTTGGCTCATTGACACCCCAAAGGGTGGGGAAACGCAGTGTTCAGGCATTTTAATCCACATCGGTGGACCGGCCCTGTCGCTCCAAGGGTCACTCGAGCTCTGATCCTGAGACACGGGCTAGAGCGTCTCGAATCGGTTGAGGACTATCTTTTGCCTCGGTTCATAGACGGAAATCCAATTTCCAAATACGTGACTTTGCGATTTTATTTGTAAACCTATATATGGCGACATAGTGGCATGGGACGCTCATGCCGCCTATGATTGATACTTATGATTTGAAGTTGTTTTATACACTATGCACTTATAATAGTATCAAATGATTTATTTTTAAACGTATCAAGCATTCTTTGGCTGTTATAAGGAAAAACCCTATCCCCCGGCTTGCGTTGCATTGTGTGATAGGACCTGGGTCTTATAACAGCTTCATTTTTCTTTATTTAGCATTGCGCTGTTTGTTTTATGCACTGGTATTCTTGGGAGGAAACCCGTTCCGTGTTATACGGCGTGGTCCCTTGATTTACCTAATGATTTAAAATAAAGATTAATAACTGTTTTAGTTCTCACACCAGTCCCATGACTGACCTGGAGTTTATTGTTTTAACCTAAACTCTGGGTGCCCTTATTTTGACACGGGCAGCTAGTAGTTTTGGTTTTTGCAGATTTATATTCACAGGATCCTGGTTTACAGCTGGAATGATATCCGGAAAGCTTTGTATCCGTATATCTCTTCTAGTTGTGTATTGTATTATTTTCCGCTGCGTTGTATTTAAATGTAATTTAAATCTCTGATATTTCTGTGTAATATTCATTTATACTCTGTATATTCTTGTAATCTGATGCATTGTTGTGATATACAATGAAATGTTATTCTGTATGCGTTCTATTTTGTCGTGTTCTCAACGATAGGGCGTTTCGAGCGGTCTGGGTCGGTTTAGCGACTGGTTCGGACCGAGCGAAATTCCCTCTCGTCACATTAGATGAAATGGGATGCACTGATGAACAAGACTTGCCCGGGTTGGGATGCTTATAAAGGAACGGTCTCCGGAAGCGATGAATGGTGGTTGTTAAGGTCAGTAAATTTATTTTGTTACCATTAATTTATAGACAGTTTCTTACAATTTGTTTCTTACATTTAGGAATTTGGAACGGGTGTCTTGAAATATAAGAAACGTCCAATAGAAAACTTAGAGATGATGCAACAATTATTTCGTGGGACGAATGCAACTGGTCAATCGTCGTACACTCCTGCTGCTACCGTACAACCGTCGCAGACTAGCATGCCGCCATCAACACAAAGCACGTTTGACTGAACATGGACTTTCGATGGGTTTTTTAATCCATTGGATGAAACACAAAATAATCATATTCCAAATTTGAATTCGCCATCAAATCCTTCAGTGCAACAAACTTCAATGAATCCACCAATTTATGAAGCTCCAATAATCCCTCCGTCAACCCAAAATCCAATGAATCCGCCTACTCAAACAACTGCACGTCAAAATTTAAAAAGACGACGTGGTGAAAGTGATGATAAGATGGCTATGCCCATTGACCTAATGCACGAGAAACAGATGAAAAAATCTCGCATGTATTCTGATAGTCCTAATACCGGTACTAGGGTGGAATCAACGGGAAGTTCTACAAATTATGCAAATATGGTAGCTCGCATGCAACATCTTGGAGCAATGGGTGAGTTTGATGTTGCAAACGCACTATTATTTGTTTTGGACCCCAAAATAAATGATATGTTCACTGCTCTTCCGGATGAGATAGCGAAAAGATGGTTGATAAGAGGGCTTGCAGACAAACGCCACGAAAAAGAATACCAAACTTAACTGATAAATAACAACAAGTAGGAGGTTCATGTCACCATGTTATTGTATTTCTGTCGTATTTATGTTTGTATTTTATTTGTGTAATGAAATGTAGTCATTTTGTTTTACGAAATTAGTATTTAATTAAATCAAAACAAATAATTTAACAATTAAATACCCTGCTCAGATACCACGCTCAAATACCCCGTTCGCAGCTTAAAACACATTCCCTGTTCGCTACAGTACCATGCTCAAATACCCCGCTCAAATGCCACGCTCGCGTTGGTTAAGAACGCACCCAAAGCAAACAACCATCTACCCTTTTGCTAAAAGATTTCATTTTACAGTTTAAGCAGCTATTTAAATGAGCAGCTGATTTGATTGAACGTTAGCAGTTAAAACCTCAACCCACATCAATTACATGCTATTCAATATCTGCTTTAGATGGTTGTTCCATTAGACGCTCGGATATTCCAAATCTTTATCCCGAACTGTCATGTCATTTCAGCCGCTGACATAATCTTTCCTAGAAGGCGAACACTTTCATCCAAGATCCATAATAACTTTGTAAGTCTCAACCTATGTATACACACATGCAAAACAATATAGACATAAAAAAACATTTACTAAGTGGATGTATTCATTGTAACAGTTAAATGATGTTCATGAATCATGATGTAACTTCAAGTATGTACCTTGTACTCAAATCATAATCAAGAACTCATGCAGATGTTAATTCCAGCCCTTAATTCTCTAATGGGAGAGGATCACCTTGACCGAATTTTCGGTGTTTCCATGAACCCAACCAATCACAGCCTCCTGATTTCCTCCATTTTGCAGTTAAACCCCCGAAATAATGTGGGTTTAATTGCAAAATGGATAAATCAGAGGTTCGTCATTGGTTGGGTCCATGGAAACATGGGGTATTTGGTCCAGAGGATTCGGTCCCTTCTCTAATGTACTTAATGATGATGGCCACTTACTGCCAACGGGTATAGTAGAATTTCCATTTTTATCTACATACGTAAATATGTAAGTTACTAAAATAGAAGGTAAGATATATAGACACGATGGGGATAACATCATCCAAATAATATATGTAGTTAAAGGCTCAGGGCGCACCAATTCTTTTGTCCTCATTTTCTATGTGCCCCGTGTCGCCAGCCAATCACAGCCCCCTGATTTTTGCCTTTTGCAGTTAAATCCCTTAATTGTCCGGGGACTAAAATGCAAAAAAGCGGAAATGGGGAGATTTGATTGGTAGGCACACGCAGGACAGGGGTGCTGGGCACAGAAGAATTGCTCTCAGCTCAGGGGGCCTTAGCATAAGCTGTAGGCCAGCATGATTTGACATTGGGGTCCACTGTCATGATCAAGTTTACTATGGCCATATCGTACACTTCATTAGCTGATCATCTTATATGTACAGCGTAACGACAATTTTTTCATCATTTGATCTTTGATAGATAGCACATGGCAATTTAATAATGATGATTATGCATGTTAGGACATGCAAATATGCAATAAGCTTTCAAATAACTGTAAACATGTTAGGATTCTATGTAATTTGATACTCTACAGCTTAGCACACTGGTTGACTATATTATTCAATCATACACATACACACTTACGTATATATGTGTATATATATTTGTGTGTGTATGTATAAGTATGTACGTATGACATAGTCAAATAGAGGTTGGAAGATGTTATGCATTGAGAAAGCTTTAGAATGTTGAAAAGTAAGTATGACATAGTCAGATGTTATGCATTGAGAAAGCTTTTGATTGCAGAAAAATTGCCAATATTTATTTTTACGATACTTGTTTGAAAATAACCTATCAATTCTAAAGACCAAAGATTTAACGTATTCAGAGTGCACAAAAAGATACGATTTTTAAGCATATATTGATATTACAGGAAGCAACCACATCTAACCACGAAAGCAACCAAGAAGAAAAATTGCATCCAAAACGCTAGTGATGTATAAACACAAAAAGAACGTCAATGGAGAGAAGCAACAATGATTGATTAGAATGCTCAAAATGAAGACTAAACTCATGACCAAATTATCCAATCCATATATATATATATATATATATATATATATATTGTAATAACCCGGAAATCTGGGCCAATTTAAAATTTTTATTTTGGCAATTTTAGCGAATTTTGATTATTTAAAATGAATTATTTTAAATAATAACGACGAAAAATTTATTTTAAAATATAATTCGAACATATATATTTATATACGTCGTCGTTAGAATATAAATAATTATTTATAATTATAAAGGGAATTGAAAATGGCGCGGTAGTTCGATAATTCGATTTCAAATTTTAAATGAATGTACTGGGTTCAAAATAAACCGGATTTTAGTGAAACCAAAAATATTTGAATCTAATTGAGAATATCTTTCCAACGAATCTGGGAAATCAAAATTTCATAGCGGGAATCAAATGATACGTCCAGTTGAAATTTCAGAATAGTCGCTATGGAATTCTGGCCCTTAAAAATGGCCATTTTGCAAACGACCTCGGATTTCGACGAAACCACTTTTATTAGATCCGTGATGTCAAGTTATTGCTCGATTTCAATTTTCATAATTTTCCGAATCAATATGTGAGCGGGGCAAAGGAAAACGCGTTTGACCAGTTTTAGTTGATTTTAATCGACTGGAAAATGGTCATTTTGCAAACGGTCTCAGAATTCGACGAAACTTGTTTTGTTAGGACCGTATAGTCAATACGAAGCTAGAAAATATTTTTCTGCAATTTTTTGAGTTAGTATGTGACCCCAGTAAATTGAAATGCGCGTTCAAATTCAATATATAGAGTTATGTGTTGATTTTGACGAAAACTGATCGAAACGGTCGAATCAGCTCACGTGACATATCCCATTTTGTTCGAAATAGGGGTAAAACGCTAGTGATGACAGTCGGTGGGTTCGATTTCGAGTTGAAAATAAAAGGGAACTTTATGGAATTAAATTAAATAAATTTATATATTATTTATTAAAGTCAACTCTTTACAAACACCCCCTCCCTCTCTATTTTCTATTAACCCGTCAGTCTTCTTAAAAGAAAAAAAAAAGAAAATCTCGATCGTTCCTGGAAGCCGCGCCACCGGGGTTCACCGCCGCCTGCCACGTTCCGGTCAGCCGCCTCCGCCACCGCACCTTCCCCCAGGTCAGTCGCTGCCTTCCCCGACCCCTCTTCCTTCTCCCTCAGCCATCCTCAAACCCTAAAGCCCCAAACCACCGTAAACCACCGCCAGACCCCCGTAGCCCACTGCCGCCGGCCACCATAGCCCCCTCCGCGATCAACAGACCTTCCAGCCACCTCCTTGACCCACTACGCCTCCTCCACAACCCCCAATCTGCCGTGGAACCCCTTCCTCCGCCAAAACTTGGATTTTTAACGTGAAAAGGTTAGTTCTTTTTTAGTTAATCAATTTAATTCGAGTGTATGGGCTTTTAAAATCAGTTTCTTTTTATTAAAGGTCATTGTTTTAAAAAGAAACTTTTTATTTTGTATAAAATATTTGATTTTTATTATTTAGAACAAAACAGGAAAATGTGGGTTTTTAGTAGGTGAAAAGACGAGATTTTTAGTCATGAAAAGAAATGATTTTTGATTGGTCAAAAATAAATAAAAAGTAACATAATAAAGATTTGATATTTATATGAAATATAGTATAAAATCAGTTTTTATATATAAAAAACATTAATTTTAGAAATCAGTTTTTATATGAATAGCATACAAAAGATTAGATTTTTCTATGTCTAAAGATTTGACTTTTTTAACCATCTAAAGTTGTGATTTTTAACAACATAAAAATGCAATTTTTATATATTGAATAGCGAAGTAAAAATTCGATTTTTATATATTGAATAGCGAAGTAAAAAATCGATTTTTATATATTGAATAGCGAAGTAAAAATTCGATTTTTATATGTTGAATAGCGAAGTAAAAAAATGATTTTTATATAGTAGAGATTATAAAGATATGATTTTTATAAGATGGAGAATATAAAGATGCGATTTTTATATATGTTATAGCGAAGTAAAAATTCGATTTTTATATATATAGTGGCTACGGGCAACGAAAGTGACAAAGGGCGAGAACAGCGATGACTTCTACATAAGAAGAGTCGAGACGTTTGGATTAGCTAGTCGGTGAGAACTTCTCACCTTTTTATTTTGTTTTCTAGTTAATAATATATACTAGGATGCAAACGGTGTTTAGTAGCATCCGACACCCATCGTCCACAAACCATGGACGGCTTGTATGCTTGTTTGTTTGATTTTGATGTGTAGTTGATTGTGTGATATGATGTGAAATGGAAATAAAATATTTATATAGTTAAAATATTTTATAGTTGAAAATAGAATTTTTTAACGTGTATTTAAAATAAATAATTATAAACAAATCGGAGGTTTGTTTATATACACTGATTTGATTGATATTGATTGGGACGATAAATTTTACACATCGCCCAACTACACAAATAAAATTTGTGTTTGATTGTTTGAAACCCCACACGGGTATTGGGATAATATTTGACGTACACTAATCCCGATTGTTTAGTTGTATGTCGATTGATTGATTGACAGACTGTTATGAGCGTTAAATATTTATATTCGATGCTTATACAGTGTAGAATGCACTTTGGATGATGGTTGATTATTCATCATTGTTATTGACATGTGTGGTAGAAAATCCATATAATTAACATTATATGGTAATTGATTGGACCTCATTCAATGTTGGAAATAGAAATATTCGAAATAGAAATATTTGAAAAAAAAAATATTTGAGATAGAAATATTTGAAATAGAATATTTGAAAATAGAAATATATGAAGTCGTGTTGATTAGATTGACGCCATTTTGACGTGAACGATATTTATATCGATTTTATCCAATTTATAATGAACATCGAAAGTAATTTCAAAATCTGATATTTTGAATAGAAAACGAATTCGAATTGAATTGAATAGAAAAAGAATTTGAATTGAATTGAATAGAAAACGAATTCGAATTGAATTGAATAGAAAACGAATTCGAATTGAATTGAATAGAAAACGAATTCGAATTGAATTGAATAGAAAACGAATTCGAATTGAATTGAATAGAAAACGAATTCGAATTGAATTGAATAGAAAACGAATTCGAATTGAATTGAATAGAAAACGAATTCGAATTGAATTGAATAGAAAACGAATTCGAATTGAATTGAAATAGAATTGAAATCGATTTGAATTGAAATCAAATAGAACTGAATGTAAAAAGAATTTATAAGGGAAAATTCAATTTTGATTTGAATTTGAAATAAAGGTTGAAATTGTTTTTGAAACAAATTTGAAATGATTTATAAAATTCGTTTTAAAAAGGAAATCGACGAAATATATATAATATATATTATATATATAATGGCTTGAATAGAACGCGCTGCGCCGCGACAGTTCGTGAATTTCGACCATTGACTTCGAACGGACATTGCGGGAGATCCGACCGTCGGATTCTCCTAAAATCGGAACCGTTGGGTTCGTATCGAAAAGAGCTTTCTAACGAATATTAGAAATTTTAAATCTAATGGTTGGATTTGGAATTATGTCCAAATCAAATTTGGAAAAGGTCGCTGTAAGTGCAGTTCGATGGCCGTTGATGGAAATCGACTGTACAGGCCTTGATAAAATTATTAAAAATAATAATAATTTGTGTAAAATCATAAGAAATGATTTGTGAAGAATTGGGATGAAAAACTCCATATTTGAAAGGATAAAAATAGATTTTTATCGAAATGAACTAGTTTTGAACTAGAATAATAATTTATTTATTTTTAAAATAAATAAAGTGGATTTGAAATGGTTTTGAAAATAACCAGGATTTCCAATATATAGATTGGAAATGGATTTGAATCGAAATTGTCTTCGGAATATTTCGATGTGGGATTTTGTGATTATACAGGTATTGTTATGGGAAATTTGAAAGATATATTTATATCGTTATTTCCAATACGATATTTGTTGGTCGTAGAATTTGATATTGAATATAAGCCGATATATTTTCTATTCAGAGCCTTGTATTTAATATCAAATGGGATTTTGGGTTTGTCGTGAATGGCGTCTTCATTAACGCTGTTCTTAAACCCAGTTGAGGAAAAGATTAAATCTTTTTATTTAGATTTAATGAAGTGCACCAATTAAATAATATTTAATTGGAATTGAATTGGTATTGATTTTTGGGTTTATCGTGAACAGTGTTTTAAATAACACTTGTTCTTTAACCCGATAATTAATAGAATGTGATTTTGGGTTGTCGTGAACGGTATCTTCAATAATATTGTTCTTAGATCTAAAGGAGTTAAGAAAATCAGAAACTAACTGGAGATTAGTTAAGTTGAATGGTTTCTGGGGTATTGATCTGATGTTGGTTTCGGCCTTCGGGGTTAATACTTAGGGAATTGCTCACTTGCTAATTTATGGTTAGGGTCTGATTGAAATGTAATGTGATTTTGGGTTTATAGTGAACCGTGTTTTAAATGACACTGATTCTTTAACCCAGTTAAAGATTAAAACTAAGTGAAGTTTTAATGAATCTTTAATTAGATTGAAAAGATCGAGAATGGAGTATCACCAGTTTTGCTCCAAAGCGATAGTTAAATCTTTAATTAGATTTGGACATGGAATGGTAATTAATTTTACTGATAACACCGTGGTATTAGATATGGAGTATTACCAGTTTTGCTTCATGGGATGAATAGGTTGGGATTAGGAAATAAAATAAATAATTACTTCGGTGTGGTTCGCTAATCCCGACTAGTTTGGAAAACCATAATTTGGTTTGAAATGATATCCAAAGGAAGATTAAAGAATAAATTTTAAAGAATTTATCTTTGATAAAATTAATGGGAACCTTTCCCTAAGAACGTGAAATTTAGAAACTAACTGTAGGTTAGCTAAGAAGGATGGTTTCCTGGGTATTGATCTGATGTTGGTTTCGGCCTTCGGGGTTAATATTTGGGGAATTGTTCTCTTGCTAATTTACGGTTAGTGACTGATGAATTGGGATGAGGCGTATGTTGTGTTTAGGTAACATTTGTTTACTATATACGCGGGTTGTTCGGAAAGGCCGGGTTTATACCCATTCTGAATAACCGATTCGACGATAAGTCGAAGATGATGATGGTGGTCGAAGACCGAAAGTCTTCACATCGTTTGGGTGATTACTGATGATCTTGATTGGGCTGTACACCCAAGATGAGGGAATCAGTTGGTGTTCGTCCAGACGTACTTGGAGATCGACGGATATGCGAGGAAAGTGCCTCCGGTTTCGTTCAGACCTAGAACGGACTTGTAAATGGATGGTGTCTCTGACATTGTATTCCTTTAAATTGTATTCGTTGATCTCTGCTAAATATATATCTGTTTGGCGGCGGGGAATTTATTCTCTTGCTTAACGCCCTTCTCTGAGACATACGAGCTCAGAGGTTATATATTGGCAGAAATCAGTGGTACGATATGGATTGATAGTGTGGCATGCTGAGATGCAGTGATCCAGACTTTTGTTGAAAAGCAAAGTTTGGTGGATGATGATCAAAGCGCAGCTTTAATATAGCATGGCTTTGTGTATAGCGTTGATTCGCGAGCCTCACACCTCGGTATGGTGGTAAACTAATGGTTTGATCAGTATGCTTTTTAGTGGATGGGTACCTTAGTGGTGTCGTGGATTCGGTCGACCGAGATGAGCTTAGTGCTCAGGGATAGATAGAGTAAGTGGTGTTTTCTCTCGCTGGTACGTAAGCTGCGGTGATACTCCGGTCCGAAAAGTGCGGACGTGCAGACGGTGTTTTCTCTTGTTGGGACGTAAGCCGTGGGGAATTGCATTACGCGATCGATCTTTCGAATCAGGAGCCACCATGATGGAAATCCAATTTCCAATACGCAATATTGCGGTTTTAATTGTAGAACTAGTATGGAGACATGATATATGGTACCCATGCCGTCTATGATTGATACTTATGATTTGAAGTTGTTTTACACGCTATGCACTTATAGTAGTATCAAATGATTTGTTTTAAACGTACTAAGCATGTTTGGCTATTATAAGGGAAAACCCTATCCCCCGGCTTGCGTTGCATTGTGTGATAGGACTTGGGTCTTATAATAGCTTCATTTTTTCCAAAAAGCATTGCACTGTTTTGTTATATGCACTGGTATTCTTGGGAGGAAACCCGTTCCGTGTTATACGGCGTGGTCCCTTGATTTACCTCACTTTGAAAATAAAGATAAATAACTGTTTTAGTTCTCACACCAGTCCCATGACTGACCTGGAGTTTATTGTTTTAACCTAAACTCTGGGTGCCCTTATTTTGACACGGGCAGCTAGTAGTTTTGGTTTTGCAGATTTATATTCACAGGATCCTGGTTTACGGCTGGAATGATATCCGGAAAGCTTTGTATCTGTATATCTCTTCTAGTTGTGTATTGTATTATTTTCCGCTGCTATGTATTTAAATGTAATTTAAATCTCTGATATTTCTGTGTAATATTCATTTATACTCTGTATATTCTTGTATTCTGGTGCATTGTTGTAATATACAATGAAATGTTCTCCCGTCTGCGTTCTTTTTTGGCTTGTTCTCGAACTATCCGCGCTTTCCTCACTGGGGAAGTTATGGGTTTTCACATATATATATATATATATATATATATATATATATATATATATATATATATATGAGAAGCGTTCAATGGCACCCCAAATAGTGAGCATCCCATTTGCCCTCCTATATAAACCAAGTATTTATATTAGAATGAGTGAGTGGAAGGAGAGAGAGGGGGAAATACTTGATGGAAATCAGGGGGCAAATGGGGTGCTGTACTATTTGGGGTGCCACTGAACGCTCGTGTGTGTGTGTGTGTATACATATATATATATATATATATATATGTATATATGAAATCATTTTCAAAAAAAAGAAACATTTTCATTTTCAAAAAATATATATGAAGAAAAAATTCATCACATTAATAATTTGTTGCAATTTCAACTGTAAGCATAAAAGTAACCTTTTTAGCTTTGAAAGTGCTAAATTATAATTTTTTAAACCCTTGCATAGACCATATGAAATTGAGTATGATTTCATGGAAAATTAAAGACAAAAAATACAATCAACTTGCGTTTGAGCTGTATCTCCATAGATTTTGTTTGTTGGTTCAGTCAACTGCGTTCAAATTCTGGTCAGTGCACCTTCATCCTTGACAGTACAGTCAACCTCGCATTAGCACACTCTCCATCCATCCATCTTGCTTTCCAACGGCTCATCCGCTCCTCTTTCATCTTGACCAAGATTTCAGTCTCAGTTAGCACTCAGAAGCTCCATCTGCACCAAGATCTACACCTGCTAGTTGTTGCCCACATCCTCACTTTGACCTACATCGTAGTGTAACCAGTAGCTCATGCATCAAACTCACATCCCAAGATGACGTGCTTACTTTTGTCAATAAATATATGGCTCAAGTCAATACTCAACAGGATTCACCTTGGCCTTTGATCTTCTGATATCCCAGCAGCATAGCGGCTCTTTAACTCTTGGTGAACATGAAATCCGATTTAACTCCTTAGCGCCTGCCATAGCCCTTATCTCTGTTACAACACTCGCCTTTGATCTTATGCAAGCCAATCCAGTCAAACCATATTGTTAACTTCGGCTGGCTGAGGCCACCCAATAGCATAACTGTTTAAAAAAATCTGCACATTCCAAAATTTAGTCGATCATCATAGTGATGATCTACCTCATTCGTAATAGTTAAGTCCCTTTAAACTCATTTATAGCCCCAAAAGAAGTAGGCATGATTAAGTTATTATACCTAGAAATATTATGGGACGTCAATTTTACATTATCTTATTGATTCACAGAAACATAGATCATGATTTAATTTAAAGAAATATGCAACCCCATGATACAAAATATCACATGAAGTAATTGTTACCATACTATCAACTTAGTTTTCTAATTTGAATTATATTTTATGTCGAACTTTTACAAAGATAATAGGACACATATTGAAAATATTGATTAAAAGGTTTGAAGTTGATCTAAATATTTCTTATTATATTGAAATGACATTAAGAAAACAGTTTAATGCTAAAGGATTTATTAGTTCTTTGTATCAAGTATGGTTATAAGATTTATTTTATCTATAACTACATGGTGGTAAATTATTATTTTGAACATAGAGAAATTCGAGTAAAGTGCCAAATATGTCAAAAGTTTGGTCATATGGCAAACAAATTCTATATCAGGTATAATACCGACAATGGGCAGCAGTATAATCAAAGCAATTCGAGTCAGAAGGCACCACAAGAAAACGTGGCTATGATGAACTCAAATAGAAGCAGGAATGATGCAAATAATAGTCAGAATACAAGTAATGATGATGGAAGTAAGAATGAAGATAGCGGTTTTGAAGAATGGTACCCAGATTCAGGTGCCACTCATCACATAACAAATAATCTCTAAAACCTTAACATTGGAAGTAGAAATTACTCAGGTATGAAAAAATTACATATGGGTGATGGTAAAATTGCATGTATAACACACATTGGCAAGAGTTCCATCTTAGGGAAAAAGGCAACTTAAATTAAACACAATGCTTAGAGTACCTTTTATTAATAAGAATTTGTTAAGTGTGTCAAGACAATTACGATATTTTGAATTTCACCACCTAAATTCTGTGTAGTTAAGGATTAACTAAATCACGAAATATTACTAAAAGGTAATCTACTGACGGGCTTTACAAGTTTGACACCTTGAAGACTGGAAACTCTAGTAGCAAACTCTAGTGTAATAATGTAGAAACCAGTAGTAATGATTTTAATAGGGAAACTAATGTTAGAAGTAATAATGGATATGATGGAAATATTGAATCATGGCATACGAGACTAGGGCATCCTAGCATTGGAATTGTTAAAACTTTTTTAAGCAATAATAATATTTCTTTTAATAAAAGCATACCTATTAAGCACACATGCACACACTACCAACTTGGCAAAAGTCATAAGCTTTCTTGTAGAGATTCTGAAATGAAGTAGAGTACCCCTCGAGTTGATAGCTGCTGATTTGTAGGAACCAACACCACTGAACTCATATCAAGGGCATAGGTACTATCTTTCCTTTGTGGATGCCTATTCAAGATATACTTGGATATACATGCTAAAGAATAAATCAGAAACATGTAATACTGTGATACAATTCATAACTCATGTTGAAAAACAAACCAATTGTAGTGTCAAAACTATCCAAACAGATGGTGGGGGAGAGTTTAAGCCATTAACTAATTATTTTATTAAAAGAAGAACCAAACATAGGCTGACTTGTCTTCACACATCTGAACAAAATAGTTTGGTTAAAAGAAAACACAGGCACATTGTAGAGACTGGTCTAACACTAATGTCTCAAGGCTCAGTACCAATGAAATATTGGAATGAAGCTTTCTACACTTCAATTTTTCTTATCAACAGATTACCAACTAAGGTTTTATATAATAAAACTCCACAGGAAATGGTATATAATGTTAGACCAAGCTACAATTGTTTAGAATTTATGGTTCTTTGTTTTTCCATGCTTAAGAGACTACAATAAGCACAAACTAAGCATGAGATCCAGCCCAAGCACTTTCTGAAATGACCCGAACTTCCCAGTAAAGGAAAGCCTGGATTGCTTTGAGAACAACACACATCAGAACATAAACTGAAGAACATTTTATCGCTGATTACAACAATTACATCAGAGTACAAGAATGTAACAGAGTATGAATACTTATTACAGAAATAGAAATACAATAATATCAGAGTTATAAATTACATTTAAATAGCAGTGGAAAAATATTACAAATATACAACTGAAAGGAATACACAGATACAGAGCTTTCCGAATACCGCTTCAGCTGTAAACCAGGATCCTGTAAATATCTGCAAAAAGCTACTCGACTGCCTGTGTGGAAAATAAGGGCACCCGAGTTTTCCAGTGAAACAAACTACAGGTCAGTTATGGGACTGGTATGAGAAATCTTAACTAAACTTATCTAATAATAAGGCTAATCACAGGACCACGCCGCTAACGCGGAACGGGTTTACTCCATTGGATTGCTAGTGCATAAAATAAAGTAAATCATTAAACAACGCAATACTTTTTAGAAAAAAAATGAAACCATTATAAGACCCAAGTCCCATCACACAATGCAACGCAAACCGGAGGATAGGGTTTTACCTTATAATGGTCAAAAATGCTTGATACGATAAAAAAAGGATTTGATATTATCATTAGTGTATATATGTTTCCAAAAACAATTTCAATCATAATATATCAATCATAGACGGCATGGGTACCATATATCATGTCGTCATACTAGTTCTACAATCAAAACCGTAAGGTCGTATTGGAAATTAGATTTCCATCATGAGTCGAGGCTAGGGGCAACCTCCTCTCCGATTCGAGATACTCTAGCAAATGCCTCAGGATCACACCTATGGGCAACCCTTGGAGCGGTAGGGCCGGTCCCCGCCTATCGGCAGTGGATTAGTTATGTCTGAACACACGCTTCCCGGTTCCTTTGAACCTATAGTATGACCACTAACGACCTATAAAAATCTGAGGCGCCTCAAAATCCATCATCCACATAAGTAAAATGCCAGCCAGTTTAAGCACTGACACTACCACTAGCTAGAAAGAAACGTGTGCACTCGCTACGGTCCATATCCCGTTTTTGACTCATACCAGGGTGTGAGGCTCGCGAAGTCATGATATACACAAAGCTATGCTGTAATAGGCTATGCTTTGATCATCCCACAAGGCCCTGCTTTTCAACAAAAGCCTTGATCAATTGCATCTTGGCGTGCCACATTGACAATTCACGCCATGCGATCAATCATTATAAATATATACCAGGGTGTTAAGTAGAGAATAAATCCTCCACCACCAAAATGACATACATTAATAGAAATCGATTTAATTCACATGGAACGAAATCCGATGTCAGATACGCATCCATTTACAAGTCCGTTTTGGGTCTGAACGAAACCGGAGACACCTGAGAGGTCCTCGCATATCCGAAACAATCAACAATAGTCCGGACGGTTACCACTGGAGCCCCTTCAAGGTAGCTACTCCCATCACGGGTCTCAGTAGCAACACATCCATTCGATGTGAAGATCGTCGGTCTTCAACCACCGTCTTCATCTTCGACTCTTCATCGTCGTAGTAATTATTCGGAATGGGTTAAACCCGGTCTTTTCGAATAATTCGCGTATAAAAATCAAGTACTATAAAAACACATCCAACGCCTCATTCCAATTCGGAATATTCTTTTAATAAAATATTCAAATTATTCTATCAAAGATAAATTCTTTACATTTACTCTTAAATCTTTCTTTTAAAGATTTATTTAAAACACAATTTGGTTTTAAATATCACAAATCATTATTCAATGATTATTTAAATTTAAGAAATTAATCTTACTCTTAACTGGGTTAAAGAACTAATGTCTTTTAAAACATAGTTCACGGTAAACCCAAAATCATCTTCCATCAAAATATGGAATCTTCACAGGAATCAAATCAATATATAATTGTTATAAATTTCTGTATCTGACCAACAATATAAATGGAATAACGGAAAAGCCTCTTAAATTCCGTATGTACTATCGGTTTTCTTTTACAGAAGCTTATCCCGGTTATTATTAATTCGAATTCCATTCAACTCCAATTTAATATATTAAATTGGAAAACTTTACCTCTGGAAAATTCCCATTTAAATCTTAATAAAAGATTTATAAATTCCAAATCATATTTTTTTTTCTAAAATATATTCTAAAATATATTCTTTCCTAGAATATTCTTTATTGGAATGTGACTCAATCAACAACCATATACTGCATGTAATCAACAAGCATGATAAATAATTATCAAACATCCAATTAACAACCAAAGTGAATTCTACACTAAATATTGGGACTAGTGTAGATCAAATATCATCCCAACACCCGTGTGGGGTTTCATCCAACAATCAAATAATAAATTATTTGTGCACTTGGGCGATGTGTAAAAATTATCAACCCAATCACATAAACAAGTCGGATGACTTGTGAATGGAAGTGTAATATTCAGTTTAAATATACTAACAATATATTTGACACATCAAACATTTCAACATCACAGACATATATCTCAAGCCATCGCTAATATCATATTTATAACATATGATCTTTTTATTGTAACTAATCGACAATAAAGATATTAACTTTTATTTCTAATCTTTTGTGTACTTCCTTTCAATGACCAAAAATGTATATTTTGGTGTAACTCTTTTTAATGACCAAAACTATATATTATAATCTACTCCTCTTTAATGTACACAAATGTTCGTTGTTGTTTAATCCTTTTCAATACACAAAAATGTTCATTTTTATTTCATTCCCTTTTAATACACAAAAATGTCCATTTTTGTTTCATTCCTTTTTAAAGTGACCAAAACTGATAATTTTGTCTAATCTTTCTAATGTAAACAAAATAATGAATTTTGTCTATTTTTTCTAATGTAAACAAAATAATGAATTTTGTCTAATTTTTCTAATGTAAACAAAATAATGAATTTACTTCATTCTCTTTAATGTAAACAAAAATGTCCATTACTAATTCATTTTTAACTCCACTTCTTTAATGTATGAAAATATACATTTTTAACTCATCTTCTTTAATGTATGAAAATATACATTTTTAACTCATCTTCTTTAATGTAAGAAAATATACATTTTCTATTTCAACACAAAAGTAACAAATTTTAATCCGATAAACATTTCATAACAAAATGCTACTTTATGTCTAGTGTAACACTTCATAACAAAATTGTTATTTTGTTCTTTATAATCTAATTAACAAAAATATTAAATTTGTCCCTTTTATTTGAATTTACATTTTCTAACAGAAATGTACTTTATATTCTAATATTCATTTTCTCACAAAAATGTACTTTTTAATCTAATTCACATTTTCAAATAAAAGTGTACTTTTTTATCTAATTTACATTTTCAAATAAAAGTGTACTTTTAATCACAGGTAACATTTTATAAATAAAATGTACTTATTAATCTAATATTTTATATGCAAACAATATTACCTAGAAATGATGTCTTGCAATTCTAATCTTTTATATGTAAATAATATTACATAAAAAAGATAACTTGAAATTCTAATCTTTTAAATGTAAACAATATTACACAAAAATGTAATATTGAAAATCAAATCTTTTAAATGAAAATATAACTACATTAAAAATGTAATCTTTTTATTTGAAAACAGATTACATAAAAATGCAACTTTGAAATCAGTTCTTTTTTTCCGTCTCTAATTTGAAAATAAAAAGGCATCTTTTTAAAAATCTATTCTTTTATGTAGACAATACTGCATCAGAATGTGTATTCTATTTTGTTGAAAATCTAGTTGAACAAAATAACATAAAAATGTTTATTCTATTTTTTTTGAAAAACTAGTTCAACAAAATAACATAAAAATATGTATTCATGTTTTACTGCAAAATTTGACTCAACACAAATGAATAAAAAGTTTGATTCATTTTAATGTTAAAAATTGCTGATTTAACAAGTTAAACAAATTCTGTGTTTCATATATGTTGAAAATTCTAATTCAACATATTTACAACATTTGGTTTGATACACATTTGATTCTTTTTATATAAACAAAAATGGTGTATTTTTGTTTAAACCAATTTCTGATTTACAGGAATGTTTCAATTCCGATAGTTCAACAAACAAAATGATAATTTTGTTTAGTCTAATTCAAATTAACTGAAAAGTTAATTTTAACAATAAAATGAACAAAATAATAAATTTTTTCAATCTAATTCTAATCAACAGAAATGTAACTTTTTACAATTCTATCGCCACAATCAAAATCAACCAAACAGATGTGTATTTACAATTAACACAGAATAATAACATTATGAATTAACTGCAAATTTATAACAATAATTTCAGAATTTATTTCAATTATAAAGGAAAGAAATAAAATAGATTTCTCACATTGATTTGTTTTCAGAAATCGTTCGTGTTCAGATTTGGCTGAATTTTCAAAGTCCTCCATTTCAGATCTGGTCTGTACTGTTGTGTAGATCTCGGAAAGGTGATTCCAACGTATCTCGTTTCGTTTAATTCTGATGATATATGAAGGAGTTATATGATTTTTAAACTTTTGATTACATGGATAATTAATTAAATAAATAATTAAAGTTAATTACATTCTAATCCCCTTCTCCTCCTTTCTCGTTTTGGTTCCTCCTTTCTGTTAAACTGCCGAACCCATCTCAGAAGCTAGGGCTCGCCGCCATCGCCCCCACGTACGCCGTGACCATCGTCAACGACCACCACCTGGACCCCCTCAGCCTCTCCTCCCCCGCGCCTACCACCTGCGTCGCACTCGCACGCATCCTCACCCATAGAAACCCCTCCAAAGACGCCGCCGTTCGAGACCAAATCCCACCGCCCTAGGTCATGGCGTCAAATCACCACCGTTCATGTCGATGAGCTCGTTAGGCTCTTCAATTTGGTATTTACAAAGTTGAATTCTGTTGTGTGGATCGGAAGAAAATGGAGGAGGTAGTTCGGAGCTTGGTGGCCAAACGTTTTAGAAAGTGGCGGCTGTGTTTGTAGGGATTAGGTTTAGATTAATACAGACCGTATGTGTATTTATACGGGTATTTATACCAATATAGTATTAATATTATTGTAATATTCAATTTCAATTTTTATTTACTTATCACTGTTAACTCCAATTCAAACCCAACGAGTGTCGCCCCTAGCTAATAACCCCCATCCCGGACACCATGGAATATGTTTCGTAACTCAATTCGGCTATTACGATATGTTTTTCTGTAAATTTAATTAAAAATCATTTAATTATTAAATTCAAATGTACATTTTAAATTACCGGGGCCACATACGAACTCTAAAAATTACAGAAAAATTATTTCTAGTTATGGTTTGACGATATGGTTTTAGAAATACTACTTTCGTCGAATTCTGAGACCGTTTGAAAAATGGTCATTTTCAAGTCGATTAAATTTGACTGAAACAGTCAAAACACATTTTCTTTTACCACGCTCACATATTAATTCGAAAAATTATGAAAATTGAAACTTAGAAATAATTTGACATTCTGGTTCCAACAAAAGTGGTTTCATCGAAAACCGAGGTCGTTTGCAAAATGGCTATTTTTAAGGCCAATATATTTAATTAAAAAATATATAAATTCTACAGCGACTTTTCTAAATTTTAAACTGGACATAACTTTCAAATTATAAAGTGAAATTTCAGTTTTTCAGATTCGTTAGAAAGATATTGTTGAACAGACTCAAATATTTCTTGTTTCGCTCAATTCTGATTTATTTTAAATCTGGTACAGTCAGTCAAAGTTCAAATTCAAATTTTCAAACTGCAGCGCTGTTTTAAACTCCTTTTCAATTAAATTAAATTTATTCGTTTTAACTTTGATTAAAATAAATTTTTCATCGTTATTATTTAAAATAAATTATTTTAAACATTAAAATCCATTAAAATTTCTAAAATAAAAAATTTTAATTGGCCCCAAAATTCTGGGTTGTTACACTTTCATTGGGTATGCTCAGAATAAAAAAGGATATAAATGCTTAGACAAAAATGGAAGAATTTATATTTCTAGACATGTAATGAAAACACTTTTCCCCTTGCTGGAGAATAAGAAACTATAAATTATGAAGAGCATTCTATCAAGGGATATCAATTCAAACAGTTACTTACTGAACCACTTATTGATGGAATTAGTGAAGACCAGCTAGACATCAGCATGCAGAATAACTCCATGGAAGTAACAAATGCAAATACAAATGAATCACAGAACAGTTTAGAAAGTATGCACACATATCAAATCAACGAAGATATGCAAAGCAATGTTGCTACAAGGACCAACAGTAATGGAGACATAGGAACAAGCAACAATATTGACAGACACCAACAAACACGCAATACTGACAAGCACCAATAAACACAACAATGACATCATATGACAATAAGGTCGAAGAGTGACATATACAAACCTAAAGTGGATAACGTCTCAGTTATTGAAGCTGAACCAATCAACTTCTAGCAAGCGATAAAATCAGAGAAATGGAAAGAGGCTATGAATGTTGAATATCAGGCTCTCATGAAAAATAATACATGGAGTTTGGTGACACCACCTAAACATAATAACATTATTGGATGTAGATGGGTATTCAAAATAAAGAGAAAGGAGGATGGAACTATTGACAAATACAAAGCTAGACTGGTCGCTAAGGGCTATGCACAACAATTTGGATTCGATTTCAATAAGACTTTTTCTCCATTCATAAAACCCACAACAATTAGAATCATATTAACCATTGCTATGAGCAAAGGATGGAACATAAGGCGGATGGATGTCAACAACGCTTTCTTGAATGAGGAGTTGACTAAGGAAGTTCATATTTATCAACCCGAAGGTTACAACTATGGCAACAAAGTTTGCAAGTTACATATGGCAATATATGGTTTAAAACAAGCTTTGAGGGTTTGGTATGAGAAACTCAATTAACTTATCCAACATGAGTTTCATACAAGCTAAATCAGATAATTCGTTATATATGAAAAGAAGCACACATGGAACTGTCTATATTTTGGTATATATAGTCGATATGTTGATAACAGGAGATAACAACAAGAAATAGACAGCATCATACGAAAATTGGATCAAAATTTTGCTATAAAAGACATGAGGGAACTAAATTTTTTTCTTGGAATACAAGTTATCAAGAAAAATGACAGAGAATTATTTTTATCTAAACAAAGTTACATTTTAGAAATCTTGCAAAAGGCTAAAATACATCAAGCAAATTCTTTACCTACGCCAATGACAAGCAATCTAAAACTTTCTAAGTATAAAACTGAAGCCATTGACAACATCAAGTAATATAGAAGCATAATAGGAACACTTCAATATTCAACTATTACTTGTCCAGATTAGGCCCGACCCTGGCCCAAGGCCACCTAGGCGATGGCCTAGGGCCTCGGGCCTGGAAAGGGCCTCGGTCTGATCTTACAAATGGTATATATAATATGTATTTTACTTATGGTTGCTGTGACATGGATGGCTGTATGGTTAAGGCACATGATGGTCTCGTGGGAGACCAGGGTTTGAATCCTGTTGTTGACATTTTCTATTCTGTCCATTTACATTTTTCTACAGCTTTGCGTTTGGGGCCTCTTCAAATTTTTTTTATTGGGTTTACTACTTTGGGTTGCGTTTACTGCCTTAGGCCACAAAGCAGTCAGGGCCGACCCTGGTCCAGATATATGTTATAATATTAACAAATTAGGTCAATACATGCAGAATCCTCTATTAGAACATTGGATAGCTCTTAAAAGAATAGTACGATACTTGCAAGGCACAAAATATCATGGTATAATAATAAAATACGAGAAAGAACTTAGCTTACAGTGCTTTAGCGATGATGATTGGGCAAATGATAGTGATGACCGAAAGTCAGTCTTAGGGTACTGTGTTTATCTTGGCTCCAACATATTATCTTGTTGAAAAAGAAGCAACATACAACTTCCAGGTCAAGTACGGAGGCAGAGTATTAAGCTTTGGCAAGCGCAACGACGGAAGTTACTTTGATACAGTCACTATTAGAGGAACTATGGTTTACTCTAAACTGAAAGCATGTTATTTGGTGTGACAACAAGAGTACGGTGTCTCTATCACTCAATCCGATTCGACATTCGAGGACGAAACATCTTGAAATTGATCTTCATTTTGTTAGAGACAAAACTCAGACAGGAAAACTGGCGGTTTGTCATGTCCCCGCGTATTATCAACGAGCTGAGGTGCTTACAAAAGCTTTGTCTACCAAGAATTTTATAAGATTGAGGGAGGATCTAAAAGTCGTTGATGGAGACAGAGAAATTGTAAAGTAGTTGATAGAGGCGGAGATAGAAATGGGAACCCTAGTTTGGTTTGAGGGAGAGTAACGAAATAATGAAGATGCTGTCATCATTCATCACAGTCGTTCATTTTGAATAAGGTCTCATATACATCATATTGGACTTATTTATAGATTGGGGCTTGACTATTGTTATATTCATCAAGTATTAGTTGTTACAATGTTATATATGGCAATTATTATACTAGCCGTTACAATGTTATAATCAGCAAGTATTAGCCGTTACAATGTTGTATATGGCAAGTATTATACTGGCCGTTACAATATTATAATCAGCAAATATTAGCTGTTACAATGTTATATATGACAAATATTATACTAGTTGTTACATCTTTATGTATAAATACATTTTCTTTGTATCAATCTTATCAATCAATAAAATTACAATAAAATTCTCTGTTTAATTTTCTCTAATTCTCTTTAATCCTACGGCTTTCAAAATATAAAATATGTTATTAAACGTTTAAACCACCTTTTGACAGAGAGAATTTTTATTTCTGTATTTTCTTTGTGGTTCTTTTAATGTAAAGATGAAGTGATAGAAATCAAAATTGGGTTGATATTTGTGGAGAGGTGGAATGCCACTTCGCAAGAGTTATAACAAACTAATACTGTCGTTGGTCCGAAGACAATGTGAGACTCTCTAAGCAAATTGAATCGGGATGCCAGGGCTTTAATTTTATGTTCAATACAAGAGCAGACCTGCTATACATGTACCATTAAATGCACATGGAAACCTAAATCATTGGTAAAAAAAATTAACCACAACAATATAGTGATGTTCCTGTCCATAGACAATTTTGAAACATGGCAGGTGTACAATGAATATCTAGTTAAAGTTTATGAATGGTTACGATCAAACAAATTATTAACATAAAAAGAAATTCTATTTTTAAATTATTATGTGGTTTTCATACAAAACAAAAAATACTGCATATAAAGCAATATGTTAGAAGATTGGTGTATCATTATATATATATATATATATATTATTTTTGAAAATTGGTTCACTATATTATGATAAGAAAACATTACAATAGAAAGGTTAGCATACTAACCGATACAAAAAGAAGACAACAAAACAAAATACAGAAAACATGAAAATAAAAAACCTCTAAACCTAATATAAAATAAGCTCGACCCATGATGAGGCCACACCTCTCGCTTCATCAGAGCAAAGGCTTCATATCTCAGCCCTGCTTCTCTCAAAGCAGCTTTGCCTATACCATTCAGTAAGCATCTTCTTAATTCCTCAACCAATGTCAATCATAAGTAACTCCAAACCCCAACAGCAAGAAATGACATCGACGTGAATAAGTACTGCAAGAATTCTTCAATACTCTATTTCAAGCATTAAATCTGGTTGACGATTCACTGACGCCAGTGAATCAGTCTTAATGCTAGAAAATCATATAATAATGCAGCAAGAATTGAAACTCTGCCGTGATATTCATACTGTATATCAGTAGACACTGGAGAACTGGAAATCAAGAAAGAAACCAACTGAAATCAATAAGACCTGCTCACGACTATTACCAGCAACCCCAATTTGACGTTATCTTTAAATCCAGACATAAACATGTCATATCAGGCCTCTGGAGAAAAAACACTACTCCTGGTAAATCAACTAGGATGTTATGAAACCCATATAATTTCCAAAACCCATCTAGAAGAACAAATCAATAATCCAACACAATCTTCAAACTCATAACGGGTTCACATGATTTTGAAAAGCATGCTAAATATTGATAAAAACTTGGGCACAACAAACGGATTTTGGAACTGAATAAACCTCAGGAAACTGGAGCATATTTGTTTCCGATCTCACTGATAGATTAATCCTATCGGGACTGACTATTGTTGAATAAATCTGGTGATAAGTTCTGGTGTTTATCCATCCTCAGATGATGAGGAGGAAAACAGATCTGATGAAAAGTTGTGGATATAAGTTGAAAGGAAAACTAATGGCTTATCAACGATAAGTAATCAAAGGCTACAGATAGAAAAACCGCGGATTAAAGATGAGATAAAATCTCGAACCAGATCTAAGAGAGAACCCGAATCACCAATCCACTTCAGTAACAACCAGCGTGAATCGAAACGCCATCCTATCTCATCCAAATGCTCAGATTCGCAGCTTGGATCTCAAATTTGCTTTAAGCTCAACCCTCTTTTGACGATAGATCCAGAACGAACAAACTTAGATCCGGAATTTCAGATCTGATTGTGAGTGTGAGAAACGAATGGAAAACAGTGGAAAGTGGTATAAAAACAATTAGAAAACAGATGGAAAACGTATAGAAATCCGATGGAAAGAAGAGAAAGGAGAAACCCACACATGAGCAAAAGCAGGCGAATAGCATGTCGCCATGGACAGGTTTATTCTTTCTCTACTTATAAACTTGATTTTATATATATATACACACACCAACCCTACTGTTGCTTCCCAGTTCCATCCTATGAGCATATGATTTGTTATCAATGGTCGCATCAATTATTAAGATTTGTAACATAAAAAAGGACTACATATGATAAAATAAAAGAAAACGTGCAATCTACCATTGCATGAATTTGACAATGCAAGTAGTTATAAAAATGAAAATCAAAACCTTACACATATGTGCCTACTAAATTTTTGTGGATGGAAAACATGTAACCACTTACATAAATGAAAGTAAAATATGACACATTAATTTTATATTGAGGGTTAAAGAAAAATTTACTACAAATTCTTCGAATATATGACACTTTTAATCAGGTGATATATATATATATATATATATATATATATATATATATATATATATATATATATAGGGTGATACTAAGGGCACACCGTTTTCCTCATCCTAATACCACGAGTAAAAATAATAAGCACAATACATTTTATGTGCTTCCTAATACCACACGCGATTCACACGGCAATCAAGCACAGTGCAAAATTATTTTGCACAACAAACAACTGTCGACTAATGCCGTTTTATACGGTCATCAATCGCCGAACTACTGTTGGTCAGTGGCTGATCACCGCGGGAAACAGTGTTGGTCGGCAGTTGTTCGCCATATAAAAATAATTTATTTGGAAGCCCTTAAAAAGTTTTGTATTAGGAAGAGTGTAGTATAAAATTTTATGTTATTTTTTAGTAATGGTATTAGTAAGAAGAAAACGGAGTGCCCTTAGTAGCACATTATATATATATATATATATATATATATATATATATATATGTATGTATATATATATATATCTATATATCTTTTGAAGGGTTGTATATATGACATGTCATTTATCAAATGTTAATATATCATGTGTAGGAATTAATCTAATAAAGCTTGCATTATAACATCATTTCGATGGTGTTATATCATGTGTGTATGCAAGACGACATGATATAACAACCATTTGCAGGAATATATACAAAACAGTAAACTTCGAAGGAACTGATAATATTGTCATGTTTTAGAATTCCCTTATGAGACAAAAGTATTTACCTAGAATTTTTTATTTAGAACCGTGGAAATTTAGTTCACATTGGTTTTAATTATCCATGTTAAAAAGACTGCAAAGAAAATAAAATTGTTGTTCACTCATTGTATCAATAATAAAATGGCTAGTGTACATTATCCAAAATTTTACTATTCAATGAGCATTATGAAAATGAAAATTCATTTCACATTAAATGTTTAGTGCTTTATTCGTATAATATTCATAATCTAACACAAAATAATATATATTTTAACCAAAAAAAATTCTTGACATGTTCAGCGGCTTGATATACCTTTAGAGAGTTTAACTTTACTACCAATTTCAGTCCCACCGAGTGCCATGTAAATTCAATAGTTTCTGGTGTATAGATCATGCTCTAACTCAAAGGAGATTATAATCAAACCAAGCTAATTAGCAGTGCTTCCATGCACAACTATTGTTTTTAAACTGAAGTACAAAATAGGAAAAAGTTTTCATCGGAACTACGATCCAACATATTCAAATGGCATCAGAATATAATTGCTATATAATAAACATTAATGTAACAACAACGAACTCATCATCTCCAAATAGCACCAAGACCATGAAAAAATACTACTTATCTCGGTTAGATTGTATATTAAGTAAACTGCATAAAATACCTCATTAATGTTGGACCGCCAGCTCAAAAAATCCTAGAAGAGGAGTTTTTCCATTAGCATTGTCTATTTTTCAATAAAATCAACTAAAATGCATTGGAAGTAACTTCTTTTTGTTACTTATCTTGGTGCAAATTATTATTCAACTCTTAATAAAACTCATGTGACAAAGAGTAGCAACATAAAAACAACTGAAAGTTAATATAGATAATCATAAATTGCTAACATATTTAAATCAAGCATCCCAATGGAAAAACAAATATCACGATGTTTCTTAATAAAATTTTAAATGTGTACTACATGTTGTTTTTCAAGTTTATGCATGCACATAATCATTACTATTTTATATATATGGAATGTCATGTTTCATAATTTTTATTTCTATGCACAATAAAAAGACTTCATTTAAGGCCTGACGACAACAGGTTTGCATAGTTTTTTAACTTTAACATAACCATTATTTCAGGAACCCAACGTTCTTCAACTTGCCCGATGTTTTTTTGACCTAGAAGATCTCTATCATAATACAAAAGGACAAAGGGAAATTTTATAGTTTGTGCATTTAGATCGATAGTACACTTGGACTTAATAGTTCACCATATCACCCTACTTTGAATAGTGTAATCTATGACCGTAGAAGAAAATAGAAAAATATTCACACAACCCTCTACATCTATTTACGACTCTTTTCTGGACTACTCATTTGTGGAATCAAAAATATACCAACATTCTTATAGTTTTGATTTTAATTCTAATTCCCAATTCAGTTGACAACATTAAATTTTATCGTTATTTGTAATATCCACAATAATTTTCTTATTAACTTCAAAACAATAGATTTTAGACATTTTTTTATTAAAAAAGATGTTATCATAAAAAAATATCGGCGTTGGTGGGAATAATGAATAGCATTTTAGATTAGATTCAAATTTTATAATGTTACTGACAAATTATTATAAATTATCCATCACGATTGACATAAATCAAAATTTAAAAGGAAAAGTGGTTTTAATGTCTTAAAAAACTTGGAAAGGTGTATAATACAAATATTCCAAGAAGTTAGCAACACAAAATGCTCCACGAGAACTGGAATTAAATAAAAACGCACTTCAATATAGATATAATTTCCAACTTAAAGAAATTCAGCATAACATATATACATATACATATATATGCGCACTGCTCTATAGAACATAGATTTAGATAAACAATAGTTGGCAACAATGCTTTTGTCATAGAAAATTGTCAGTAATAATGGAAACAATGAAGGGGTTTTGAGGTTAGACACAAATCATACAATGTGTTAAACATGAAGCATCTCAAATTTCATCATCATGATTAACATGGATCGAAGCTTTAAAAGAAAATTGTAGGAAACTAAAAAGCGGTTTGATATATATAGAAATGACTAAAAAAGTAAAAGATACCAATTTGACGAAGTTAGCAATGCATAAACGCCCCAAGAGCATCATAACAAAAAAGCATACTTCTACGAAGATGTCATACGTTCGTAACTTAGAGGGTAAACATTTTGTTTTTTTATAGAACAAAGTAATATGATTTTTGGTTGCCCTCCGATTGATGAAACTTTGTTGTAGTTTAGTGTTATTGTTTATCGCCTTCATGGTCAAGTTTTAAACCAAGCTTTTTTAGGATGCATAGAAAAAAGGCGGTCTACTTGTCTTGTGTATATTTTGATTAAGCACACAAACTTTGTTCGTAGGAAAGGGTGAAGCAGAACAAAATAAGTAGAAATTAGCAATTACCGTTATGCACAATAATAAAGTTAATACACCAAAAAAGATTTACTGAAAGGAAACAAAATTCTAATTAATATAATCAAATTGAATCTATATATTCAAAAAAAGAATAAACTTCATTTAAGAAATACCATTGAACTTATGTTTTGCTGGCAACATCAATGTGTTAGCTTCTTAATTCCACTATAATAGATATGTTAAATAATGACTTTATTAACTACTTGATATAGATCATCAACGAGCATCATTTCCGTAGCAAAGGTCCTCACTATGAAGTGTTTTTTTGTCAGTGAAATTAGAACAAAATCAATATACTGTAGTAGGAAGTACAGATTTGAAAAATTGACACGTTTGTGGTAGTATTAAACTCAAACCAAAGACAAACACCAAAGCGAAAAGGTTAACTGAAATTAAGATAGTACCAAAAGAACAAATCATAAAAGTTTTGAGCCTTGTATTTTATTTCTACCACATCCATGCATTTACGAAAAGTTTACAGTGTCTATAACTTGCATGTACTACATTTATATTCATAATAAAAAATAAAATCATACATAAACATTATGTTTTGGTAAAATTTTGGGAATTCAATGATACTATTTACGGGCACAGCAGGCAGAGATATTGACCAATCTGCACATGCCTATTTCGCACGCAATGAAAATGACTGGTTAATGTACATGGAGCCAAAGAGAAATGCATAACTGTATGTTAAACATCAGAATATAGTCAAAAGACAACGACCCGTAAAATCATTATTCAAAAAATTTGAAAAGGAGCAAACTCAATAAATAAAAAATAACTAATATAGCATAATAAAATAGATAATATAAGCATGTATGCAGCTCAAGAAGAAGAAGACAATAATCGATGGTATTCTAAAAATGAAGTTAGTGGCATCATCAAGATATGGCTCGAACTTTCAATGGCTTAATCTATAAGGTTAAAGAAGCCTATGGACTTAAGTTGATACCTTCTCATAAAATGTATTATCTGACTTTAGTCCATGTTACTTGAAATAGAATTATAACTATGAAAGTACTAAATTGTTTAGTTAGTCTTAGAATCAAGTGTGTTATTGTAGTTGCATTTATTTTACTTCAAAGGTTTCACCTTTATCTAAACATGTCTAAGAGTCCAGATTTCATCAAATTTTCATTAATGAACATAACATACATCCAATGCTAACAAAAGAAGGAAAAAGAAAAAAAAAACTAAAATCAGAATATATGCATCACTTTCGGTAAGCCTATCCAAAAAAGTTTGCATCTTTGCCACCATCTATGAATAAATAAGCTTTAATATTAACAAAAAATATACGGTAAATTATTTTCCAGTATAAGCACTAGGGGATAGAAAAAGGAGTTTACCATTGATTGACCACTTGAACGGTTTGAAGGGGATGTAATCGAAGAGCGACTCAAATTTGTGTAGTTTTTCTCCCTGCAATCATTGCAAAAATACATCAATTGAGCGCAAGCCCTAATTATTTGAATAACAGAAGGACGTCTATAGAGATAAAGAAGGGAACCATAAGAAGACAGGAACGTAATTTGCGTAAAGAAGAGGTTAAAAAACAAAATCCGATAAGCTTGATATCATCAAGCATGGAAGAACTGAATTTATTTATTTTTTAGGAGGACATGGAAGACGGCATTAGCAGGAAGAAGAAATATTGTATTTTTGATTTTCCTCTTTTAATATTTGTTTATTACGGAGAAATAGGAAGAGGCGAGATAAATGGAGAATGGGAAAGCTAAAACGTGACTCTTCAATTTAATATTAACGAAAAAGCATAGGATGGCTGTGAGCGCTCCCTGCATAACTAAGTAATTATAATATAGTATAGATAATTGTTGATGTATCAGCAATTATACCTCAGCCTTCCATAACCTGTAAAATTGTTTCTAATATATCATCAATTATATACACTAATTGCTGATATATTGGGAAAATTTTTTAGCCTTCCATCAATTTTACAAATAGTTGCTAATATATTAGCAACTATATATGATTAATTGTTGATATATCAGTAATTATTCGTCCGCTTTTCAATAAATTCTAGGTGAATAATTGTTGTCATATCAGCAATTATTCAGTAAATTCAGTTTTTTTTTTTTTTTTTTTTTGAAGAATGCTTCCGAGAATATTTACAATTTTTTGATTATTTTTATACAGTAACGCAATAAACACATAAAAACACGTTGCTATGCACGTTAAATTAGAAACATAAACAGGGATGCCTCACAAATATTGAAATAAAATCTAATGTGAAAGAGTAGGCAGAGAGAGAAAAGGACGTAGAGATCTATAAAAAAATTGTCGACTGTGATTTGAAGAAACAGATGGCTGTGGTGTTGTGTTTGATTTTGTGTTTTTTCCCTGTGTTCTAACAGAAATTCCCATATATATATTATAAGACATATAACATAAATATTATCATTACCATTTCTTAGAACATATTGTGTATACATGAATACATGTACACACACACACACACACATATATATATATATATATTAGTAATTTAGTAATTATGATGATCTAATGTATACATACAAATGAATATATATATATATATATCTATGTATGTATGTACACACATATATACATATATATAAATATATATTGGTAATATTTGTAATATTACATATATACAAATATATATACATATATATGAATATATATACTAATATATATATATATAATTATATATATATATATAAGCAGCTATATGAATACAATAGTTTGACATAAATCAGGAAACACAAAATCCCAGCCACATGATTAATTTGTCTTTATGTGAGGGGTGCAAATCATGGGGTAATCCTATGGTTCAAATTTTATATCCCTCAATTTGTATCAAATCTTTGTATCTTAATAGACTTTCCCTTATTATTAGTATATATATATATACATATATATATAATGTTTAACAAAATTAATCGATTCAACTGACCCCAACCGAAACGTATTAACGGTTGACCGAAAATTTTAACCGATTTGTGCGGTTAACCGCCTGCCTACCCCTAATTACAACTGGGTCAACTCAAGCAGCTCGCCGAAATTAAAACATACAATCAAACTAATTCTGGAAATAAATGCAACTAAGTTCCTACAAGGTGTAACGCGAGTAAGACGAGACGTACGGTGTGGCATCGCTGCCTGAGCCACTTATTTTTGTTGCAATCTTACTGAGTTAAAAGGATGATCCTATGGAAATTGTTTATTAGGCAAGGTCTCGTTTGGTTGAAATTCTTGATGAGCGTTGAAAGGCTCGAGAATCTCTCTCGAGGGGCCCTTGTGTGTACTGCTCAAGCCTTACCTTGCGGACGAGCTTGTCCTTCAAGTGGAAACATTCGTCTATGTCGTGATCATGGATGTTATGGAACCTACATTATTTTCCTGATTCCTTATCCTTGTCCGATGGTTCTTGAGGATTTAGCTTCTTGTACTCCAAAACATTGTTTGTCTTGAGATAGATGTTCTCGAGGGAATCGTTGAGTGGAGCGTAGTTATTGAAAAATGGAGGTCTGGAGCGTTTCCTCTTCTTTTTGCAACTACCTTTGTTGTTTCTGCCTCGAGCGCGTTCGTTTGGAGCATTGGACTGGAGTCGTTAGAGCTTTGGACTTCATTTCGAAGTAGGTTTCCGTAACGAGGAGCTCGATTCCTTTGCGCTTCTTCCTAATGCAGGAAATAGCCGGCTTTCTCGTAAAGGATTTCCAAAGACCCAGGTTGTTTCCGATCGATCCATGCTCCAAACTCAAAATCAAGGTGAAATCCCTTGGCAAGTTGGGCTAGACAGTATGGGGTTCAAGGTCTTCTATCTCTATCAACGCGTTGTTAAATCTTCTGAGATAGCTTTTCAAAGTTTCTTCATTACCTTGGGAGATGTGTATACTGAATTGTTTAATCAGATCTTTGGCAAGCTGATCGAAGGCTGGGATGGTTCTCGGTCGGATTTGAGTGAACCTTAAAAGAGGCATGCCTTTTAGAAAGACAAGGAAGCACTTGCACTTCACGACGTCTATTGCATGAGAGGAATCCATGCATGATTCATAATAATATATGAAGTCTCGACGGTTTGTTTTCTCTGCGTAACCCTTCCACTAGGATGCCAAGCACCAGGAATAATACCCATTTGAAGAAACGACATTGATTTAGTTGGCTCACACTTATGTTTTAACTTCCTCCTAAACAACATCGACTTTAACCACCATTTTTTCATAGAGTTTTCCTGCTCCTCCTTCTATTTAATGAAAATAGAATAGATGAATAGTCATTTGAGGATCTACGGCATATTGAAGTGTTTGGACCATTCAACGTTAAGCACATCTTCAGTGAGGGGGTTAGGTCTTGCACTAGTTTCCCAGTCGTCGGTGACATGACCTGAGTATCTTTCATGATGCTACGAACCAGGTTGGCGAGAATGGAAGTTCATATCTCCGTTGGATTCCAGCGGTCGTGATCTGACTAGAGAGTTCTCTGCCTTGACGTCTTCTCAAATGAATGTTGTCTTCATCGAGAGAATCCTCGACCTCGATTCTTTGATCTTGCGGAGGTCGGTAGGTGAGACCTTGGGCCTGGTTTGCCGTTTGAGGCATGGGCGTCAAGTTCTAGATTATTGCGGGTCGATCCAGCCTAACGAGGGTTGAGGATCAATCCCTTGGTCAGGACTTATCCTGAGCCGGGAACGGTCGGGATTCACATTCCTGCTCTGATGGCGATTCTAATACCATGAAAGTTGATTGCCCGATGTTAGCTTCGGTTATGGTAGAGAGGAATGGGGATGAAGCTCGGGGACACGTATCTTGGAGGAGATTGAGCATTCATGCTGTCTTGATGGCGTAAGATATTTCTTCAAGTGTAATCTTTAAGTAGTTGCATCAACTCGAGGTTGCACATGATTTGCTTGTCGAAGCTCTTTTGTTTTCCGTTAACTTTTTCATGGCTTCAAAAATTGAGTTCGAATAACCAGAGCCTTAGGTTCGGAGGAAGTAGCAATTTCCAAGTTGTTCGAAACTTCGGTGTGCTGAGGATGAGGAGGGTTTTCCAAGTCAGGATCATCTGTATAAGGTCTGGCCATGATAGCCTTTCCTTTGGTCACCATTATCAGTAAACTTAGTAAAGAAGTTTATGAAGACCTAAGTAGCACTCCAAGTATTAGTGAATGAACGGTAGGAAAGGAGAAGTATTTTGTTTTCTTGGTGAAAGCACTAGAATGTTGACATGAAAAAGTTGATACAATACCCAAAGAGTTCCATGATAATGGAACCGAACTCCCAGAATGGTAAATATGCGGGAAAGTAGATGACACGATATTTTATAGCGGTTCGATCTATGATAACATACGTCCAATTTGAAGGCTTTGCTCTTTTATTAAGTTCTCTTGCCAAGTTTACAATGGTCGAAACAATAGTTCCATGTAACTAAAAATACCTTGTGGAAACAAGGTCCAAGCATGTTCAATATAGAGATGGAGCTCTTCTTCTTGAAATGCCTATGCAGTCCAAAATGGTCCAAGTGTCCAAGAAGTAGCTTATTTCTTCTTCCCGGAGAGATGGGGTGTGCTTGAGAGATCCTAGAAGCTTATCTTCTTCCTAAAATGTTCAAAGAGCATGGAGCCAACCCTTTTTATGTTGTAGGTTGGGATCTATTTATAAGAGAGCTAGAGGAAGTAGATTCGGTGGGAGTAGGTGGGATGTAGGACCTACCCCCATAATTCGTACCCCAGGGTCGGTACTGATTGCGGGAGAGGTACCGATTCGAGTACTTAGCTTTCTATTCGAAGCTCTTCTACTTCGTTGAAATTTGTTGCTTTGTTGACTTCATATTTTGGTGGTTCTATTGGGTTCGTACCCCATGGGTGCTTCACCATTTCGAATCTGGGAAGTATGCATGATTCGGGGAATTGTTGGAATAGAAGTGTGAGATACGAAAAGGAGAAGAGGCCTGGGATACAAAAAGGAGGTCAGTCTTAGGATACGAAATGTGGGTGAGAAGCGGGATACAAAAAGTGGTAGGTGATACTATACCAACATCGGTAGTTGTATATGGGGTACAAAATCTTTTGAAGAGGTATACCGACCCATGAACACTTAAACAAATTTGAGCAGCTTAGTTGAGCCAGGATGACTATTCTTGTATGACTCCATCTGGGCTTTTTTCTAGGTATCTTGGCGACACTTATGGACTGTTGAACCATGAGATGGGCGGAGTCATGTGGGCTAGACATCTTTTCGATGTTGGGCCAAAAGGCTAGTTAACAACGGTAAATAGTAACAAATTACATAAATGAGGTTGGAAGTCAAACGAAGCATTTAAGTGGGGGTATTTAAATAGAGTATTTTAGTGTATTGGTTAAATGGGATAATTTAGTTTAGGTGTTAAAGCAGTATTTATGGGGAGATTAAATAAATAACTGTAGGTGTTGAACACGTCCGATTCCAGTAGTTAGTTTTTTCCTTTTAACGAAATAAGGCAATTTACCCCGATTGTGGTTTAGACACATCGGATGCCGCCAAAACCCAACTAGGGCAATAATTTCCCAAAAATGTTACCTAAATAGCAACAATCTTTCCGATATAGTTTATTATAGACCATGAGAGTGTATCTTTTCATATCTATGAATGAGTGACAACCCATGCTATAACACAACATATATGTACTTGTCAAAATAGAGTAAAAATGATTAAGACGTCAAATTTTCTGATATCTTATGGTAAAAAAAAGTAAGTTGTAGTAAATGTTATTATAGTTGAAGTCATTCCAACAAGGGCATTTTGTAACGATTTTTTTTGTAACTACAACCGAGTAGTAAAGTCGAAGGAAAGCATTAGCACAACGTAGTTGACTAAGGGCTCATGTGAGATTGATAATTGAGTCATCTTTTGTAACCCAATAAGAACAATTATTTTCCATTCTAAATTTCATAAGTTGTTGAGCTGCGGATTTATCTACTATCTCACACATAATCATCTTAGCCTTTATATTATAAATTGTCTTCATTGTTGAAACATTATCCGAAATAGCTCCTTTTATATTCACCATACATATATAGCACTACTCTCATAAGCGCTCGTATCTATCATGTTTTTCTTCTCTTCTTTCGTAAGTTTTCCCACATATGCGTGAACAATTAAAGTTTTAGATAATTCAAGATTGTGCATGTAACATCCCGGATCTTTAGCCAATTAACATTGAATATTTAAATTTATGTTAAATATTGATTTGGAATAAAAAATGGGTTTTTTATTGAATTTATCGATTTAATTATCAATATACGAATTAATATCGAGTACGTTGAATTTTCATGATACGAAAATGATTAATAATTGATTCGCAGTTAGAACTGAATCAAAACAATTCAGTCGACCAATATAAATTCTATATTGGATTAAAACGTTAATACTAATTTATTTTTGATGAATTTAATTATTTGAAATTGATTTATATTTTAAAATCGAATTTAATTTAAATCGTTAATTTAAATTAGTATCTCCTGAAGGCAATCGATAAAAATTTTAGAACCTATTTCATTGACTCCAGAATAGCATTATAATCTGGTAACGTTGGTCGTTATGTTAAAATAGCGGTTCGGGGAATGTGAGATATTTTAAGTTATTTAATTCAAATAAAATAAAATCAAAATAAATAAAACAGCCGACATATCTCTGTAAATCACACAACATATTTTCCTCGAGCTGTTGAAAATGTCTCCCTTCTTTGAAATCTAAGAAGCAAGAAATTTAATGGCCTCATACTCTATCTCCTATCCGCACCAATATAATAAGCCTGACCTTCGTTGTTTCCCCCATTCTCAAACTAATCTGATCCCTTTCCTTCCTTTATTTTCTTCCAGGGAGTCAAAAAATCATTCGAGCCCAACTCTTATAAAAGAAAAGTAATAGCAAGGGGAAATAACGAGTTCCACTCATCGCGATTCAAAACCGCGACTAATTCTAGAGCTCGACTCAACGTTGAAGGCGCACGCAAATTAGAGGATTGCGATCAATTCTGGTACTCATGAGTTGAATCTAGATACGGTTGAAATCGTGTGAGGTGGTGATGTTTGAGTGGGTGTCGATCTTGGAGAGAGATGCGGCAATGTCAGGGGAGTTCGACAGTCGCAGTAACCGGATGGAGGAGAGTCCGTTCGATCTCTGTGATTCTCTTAAAGGGGTGTGATGCATATGTCTGGAAAAGGCTGATGTTGATTTAGGTTAGGAAATGAATGGTGCGATGTTCAAATGGATGGATATTAGAGTTCAGTGGTGCGCGATGGACTGTCTGAGATGAAGATCGATGTGTTGAACTGGAGGATTCTGGAAGTTGACAGCGTTTGATGGTAAACTAGGTAATGTTGTACGGTGCGTGAGCAGGCCGAAGTTGCAACAGTGTTGAGTGGTGCGAGTTCGATATGGGGGATGCACAGGTAACAGAAATGAAGCCGTTTGATGGAAGATGTTGCATAGAGTTCAATAAGGCGTGATGGAAATGCAGTTGTCCATGAAAGGTGGTTGTCTGGTTGTGAACACAGATGGATCAATGGTCATCGCTTTAGCTTCGTAAATTATCGAGTTTGCAAGGCGATAAGGTATACATTTTTATTAAATTTAAAATACTTAGAAACATTTATTTATATTAATAGTAAATTAAATAAGTAGTTATTTAATCATTTAATAAAAATCAAATAATTGTAGGTGCTTGAAAATTCATTCGAGTCGATTCATAGCCTTGACGATTGGAATTTAACTGGATATTCGGCAAATAAAATCAAGGTGAGTAAATCTCACTCAGAGTTTTATATTTAAAATTATTTTTAATCATTAAAAATAAATTGTTGGTTGTCTGGATGCATGCATGAATTACTGAATTATTGTGGTTATATATATATTAGTTATTTAGGCTTGGTAATCGTGGTTATTATATATATATATATTGGATTTCCCGTTGTACCATTAGCGGATGCCCGCAGTATCAATAGGGGATGACCCTATCGCCCCACGATATATGAGTGGATGACCTTCTATACCGTCATATCCTGGCTTGAAGTAGGATTGATATTATTTATGTTGTTTGACATCTGTGGATGTAGGGAAACAGGTTGGAGGGATCAAACTGGATTCCTCAAAAAAAAAAATATTATTGTTTACATATATGTGTGATGTGTTGAATTGGATTGATGGTTTGCGTAATTGGATGATTAAATATCACTAACCCTAGATATTATATTTAAAAATATCATAAAAAGGGATTTTAGATTTAAAAGGGAAATTTTATTTTCCGAACAGAAATTGAATTTCGAATGGATTAGAAAATATTAACTTGTTTTTAATAATAAAATAAGTAGTCGAATTTTTGAACATTGTTTATGATTGGATAGAAAAATTATCATTGGATAATTTAGAAATGGAAACTCAAGTGTTATTTTTAAAAAAGGGAATTTATTTTCCGAAAATAGAAATGGAATTTGAAATCGAAAACTTGTTTTAATACTTAAAAAAAGAAGTGTTATTTATAAACAATGTTTATAAATAAAAGAGGGGAATTTTTATTGGATAATTCATTTAAATTCAAGTATGAACTCAAAAAGAGATTTATAATTTGAAATCATTTCAGGGAAGGGAAACAATGAAATTTATTTCGATGTTCGGAATGTAAAATGAATTGAAATAAATCCATATGGATTTATGATTAGAATTCGACAATGTTGAATTTATAAAATAAATAAATTTATTTCCTGAAAAGATATTGGGTTTATATTGAATAGAACTAAAATTTAAAATTTAAATATAAAAATAGATTCCATATTGATTTCTATATATATAAGTTATGAAAATAAATTATTCCAAAATTGGAATTGCGTTTCAAATAGATTATTAAAATGGAAGTTTTTTTAATAAGAAAGTTTAATTTATAAACAATGTTTATAAATGTAATGAAGTAATTTTCATCGAGTAATTTGGAAACAGATTTCCAAATTTAAGAAATGGAATAAAAGGCGAGATTTTTTTTGTATTACAAGCTTTTATCTATCTCAAGATAAGAAAGTTGTCGGTCAAGATCCGAGGGTAAATAAAATACCCAAACTTGAACGATTTTACTATTATCAAGGGGTGATATTAGTTTGTAATGGTGAAGCATGTTGAAATAATTGATTATTCCCATAAAAGAATTTATAATTAGAATTCGATTATATTGAATTTTAATAATCTAATCCCATGTGAATTGGAATTGAATATATAAAATTGGAGTTTGAATTAATGTATAATGGAGTATGAATATGGAATAAAATAATCGATGAGTTTGGGAAATTAGGATTGTTAAGTTTAGATTCGAATAACGGGTTTATTTTAAAAAATAGTGAAAGTGAAATTGAAATTTATTTACTAAACAAAGTTTTAAACGTTTACATTTAATTTAATTAAAGCGAACTCGCCATAACGCGGTAGTTCGTAATTTGGCATTTTGAACTTCAATCGAGTATATATAACTCAATATAACTCGAAATTCAATGAAACAAGAAACGTTCGGGCCTATAAAACGATAGTTTTCAAATGGAAGAGAAAAATCTGGATTTAGTTTTATAGATTTTGAGTTATATCAAAATCAAATTTTAGAAAAGTCGTAAAATTGTTTATAAATCATAACGGTTTATTAAATAAAATAAAGGGATTTTTGTGAATAAAAATCCGTATTTCCAATAGTAAAAATCCAGATTTGAGTTATAAATTAAATATGAACTCAAGTGGAGTAGATGAAGTGATTTTTTGAACAAATATCAGATGTTTGATTATCAAATGAGGTTAATTTCCTTGAAATTAGTTAATAGAGTTTGGCCGAATTTAATCTTGTTTAAGTAATTTGAATTTGTTAATTGAATTTGGGGATTTGAGCATGGAACTTGAATTAAATTGTGGAATTTGACATGGAGATTGAATTTGACTTTTATAAGCGAATAAAAGTATATTTGAACGTGAGAAGTTCTAACTGAAAGTGGATAAGTAAAAAGGGTAATCTGGGAATAAAATGTTAAAGTGAATGCGATTAAAAGCTTAAAGTTGAATTGGAATTATATGAGTATATGATAGACATGTTGTTATCCATCTGATCGATCCAAGTGAGTGTGGGTCGGTTTTAATCGTTTTGAAGAAGGGATCGGTCCTGCCGTTATTAAAAGGGAACGGTCGTAGCGCAAGATTCCTGGTCGTCCTAAAGCTGGTCGCCCCAGAAGCCAAAGAAATCTGGTCGCTCCAAAGAGTAGAAGAACCTTGATCGTCCTAAGGATTCTGATTGTTCCTGAGGGTAGAAACTCCTGGTCGCTCTCTTTTATGCGCTGACCCGATCGTCCCAAAAGCTAAAGAAAGCTGGTTGTTCCAAACTTGGTCGCCCGCTAGTCTCTGATCGCTCCGAATACAAAGGGCAGCTGATCATCCTTCTCTGGAGACCGATCCCATGTTTGAGGGAACCAATTCCGATGTGTTCTCAATCCTGGTCGCACAATTCTGGAGGGTATTCATTGGTCGGTCCGCTCCGCATTCTAGCCTCCTGGTCGTCCTTTCTTCTGGCGGAAGCTCCTGGTCGGCTAAAGCGCTAGAAACGACCTGTGAGGGCGTGACAGCTGGAAACAACTGGTGACAACTGGCAGTGGCATTTTCGTAAATACCGAAAAAACCGACCAGACCCCTGCATACAAGATTTCAGCCATTTCTCCGCCTATAAGTAAGACCCTACCTCCATCATTTTGGGGGGGCTTTTTCTGGAATTACGAGGAGGTGCTGTCTAATTGCTTTCAGGATTTCTCCAAGCATTTCTACATCTCTTCTCTATCATCGATCACAAATCTATGGAGCATTGGAGCATGTGGAGCATAGCTTTCATGGAGGAACAAGCATAAGCACTCTTCACACTACTTCATTTCTTCTTGATCATCTAAGGAGCTTTTATCCATGGCTTTCATGGAGGGATTGGCATAAAATACGTCAAGCTTTCATCCATTCTTTCAATCGGTTGTAGAGATAAATGCATGTCAAAGAAGCTTGTATGAATGCATAATGGAGCAAATATTGTAATTTTGTGGCTACTAATGAAATTCAATCTTCAAAGTGGACGTAGGCTCGAATAAGAGTCGAACCACTATAAAATTCTTGTCTTCTTTCTTTATTTTGGTATTTTGATGCTTTTGAATGTTAGATATGGCCTCACACAACTCTAAAGGTTTTCTAACGCCCCGCCTCTGAAAAGGTGACGTGCTTTCTAAGCATCTCGCCTCCGATTAGGTAACGTGTTTAGAAATTCCATTTTGGTTGTTATACCAATTTTCGGTATCAACAATTAGGCGCCCACCGTGGGGCCAGATCTACTTTCTGGCATCAAGTATACTACGCAGATCTTGAGATCTTGAAGCTAAGTCTTAAAATAGCTCGTTCCAGCTTGCAATTTGGACCTTCTGACGGATTTTCTGCAAAAGTTCAAATTGCTTTCTGAAATAATGCTGCCAAAAGCAAATAAGGAAGCTAGAATTAGAATCTCTAACGGAGAGAATCGGGATGAGACCCCCGTGGCTAACCGATTTGAAGTGGGAGAGACATCTAATGGAGGTGTGAATGTCACAAGAGGCGAGCTTGATCAGGCTGTCGCTGGATTGACGCAACAGCTAGAGATAGCTAACAAAGCCATGTTGACAAAACTTGATTCTCTCTTTGCTCTTCAGGCCGCTACGGCAAAGGTGGCCTCTAAGCCCATTCATGCAGAGGATGCTGGTTCTTCTTCTTCTAGTCCAAATCGGGAAAAATCTTTTCAAGAAATCTCCGATCCAGATAAAGGAAAGCATGAGGTTTCGAAGCAAGCTGATCGGAACCGCACTGCAGGGATCACTTCTCATCAAGCGGCCAATTCTGCCAAAGGGGCACTTTCCAACCAAGAAAGACCAGGGCCCCTAAGTCTCAACCGCGATGGTTTGCTCAAGCAAGCCTCCGGTCAAGACAAAGGTGTCCGCCCCGCAGATAGCCTCCCTGAGAAGGAACGCCTCAAGAAAATGGTCCAACAGCTTATGAAGGAAAGCCAATCTCGAAACGATAGTGAGGCTGAATGGGAATTCGCACCGTCCAAAACCCCCCTCACTGAAAGGATTAAAAAGACAACTTTCCCACGCAAATTCAAACCTCCTTCAATCCAAGCTTATAACGGGACAGGCGACCCCAATGTGTTCTTGTTTCGATATGATCAGCACATGGATGGGGCACAAGCAACTGACGAACTTAAGTGCTTGTACTTCCCGGTGTATTTGGAAGGGGTTGCGTCATTATGGTTCACAAGGTTGCCTCCCCGATCTATTGATGACTTTGCCACATTGGCAAGATGCTTCCGAGACCAGTTCCGCCTCCAAACAACAAAGGTCAGAGATATCATGTCCCTCAATGAACTAGAACAAGCTCCTGGTGAAACGATAAGGTCTTTCTTGAATCGTTTTAATGCTGCTGCTGCAGAAGTAGGGACCCAAGAGCCAAGGATAATTCTAATGGCCTTAAAGGGGGGGATTGATAAGTTGTCTGAATTCGGAAGGTGGCTAAAAAGAAAGAAACCTGAGATGCTAGAGAAATTTTATGACAAAGCCGAGGAATACATGTGTCTTGAAGATGATCCTATCTATTCCGCTGGCAATGTCAAACCTAAGGTGGTCCCGGAAAGAAAGGAAGCTCCCAAAAAGAATAGTCAAGAAAATTTTGGGGAAGGTCAAAAGAGAGGAAGCAGTAATGATGCTAGAAATGATAAGGACTCCAAGAAACGGCGTTTCTTCAAGCCAACGGATTTTACTCCGTTGAATGATACAATCGAGCATATATATATGGCAACGAAGGATGCAGAGGGCTATCCGAGCCCAAAACCAGTAAAGGTGTCCGAAGAAGCTGCAAACTCAGGGAGGTTCTGTCGATTTCACAAACGACCGGGACACGACACTAATGAATGTCGACACCTGAAAAACTTGATTGAAGAATTGATAAGGCAAAATCGTCTCCAGGAGTATGTAAAGCGTTCATCAGATACCGAGCCTGTCCAGGGGCAGCAGGTCCATCCAAGTCAAGATAGAAGAGCACCTGCGAATATTCCTCGACCTGTTATCAATATAATCAGTGGCGGACCTCATCCTGCAAGGGGATACTTGGGAAGATATGATCAGGTATACTAATGAACCAAGAAGCATTCCAAAAGGAGACGGTTTTGAGGTTTGCAATAATTCTCTTCGTCGAAAAATGCCTAAAACATCCTGCGAAGATGTTATCTTCCGGGATCGGGATTCCGACGGAATGTTGGTTCCAACTGTTGACCCAATGGTGATCACCATTGGCTTGGGTCCAGCAATAGTAAAGAAGGTGTTGATTGATAACGGAGCATCCGTGAACATCCTGTTTTACAGTACTTTCTCTAAAATGGGTCTATCCGTGGATAATGTGCGAGCTAGCAAAGACAAAATACACGGGTTCACTGGCATACCAACTCAGCCAATAGGTGTGATTGATCTCCTCGTAGAGCTAGGAGAGGGAGAGAGGCAAGTCTCCATGATACAATCTTTCGTTATAATTGACTCACCTTCAGGGTACAATGCATTCTTGGGAAGGCCAGCACTTGCCGACTTCAAGATAGCTCTTGCTCCTTGGTGCTTGATGATGAAGTTCCCGACCGCAAATGGGGTGGGAGTTATCAAAGGGGATCCTCAGGAATCAAGAGAATGCTATATGGCAGAGCTGATTGAAGCTCGGAAATACGAAATCCGGAAGGATGCAGAGACTCCTCTCTGCATCCATGAAGCTCCTTTATAGCAATTAATGACCATCCCCTGCGCTGGAACATATAACGACATGCAGGAAGATATGGACCCACGAAAAATCAGTGCAGGGGATGAAAGGTAGCACCAGCTGAAGCTACCATTTCCATAGAGATCCATGATAGTGATACAGATAAGCTAATAAAGATAGGCTCCCAATTGGACCCTATGCTGCAAAAGGAATTGATTAGTTTTCTGAAAGCAAATTTGGATGTCTTCGCTTGGAATCACTCAGATATGTGCGGGATACCTCCAGACGTAATAGTGCATAAGCTGAATATTGACCCCAACGTGCGCCCGGTGAAGCAGAAAAGACGGATACAGGGCCCAGAAAGGTCTGAAGCTTTGAAAGATGAAGTGGATAGGCTATTGACGAATAATTTCATTCGAGAATCCACCTATCCTAATTGGGTGTCCAATCCGGTCCTTGTGAAAAAATCAAATGGCTAATGGCGAGTGTGTGTTGATTATTCTGACTCGAATAAGGCTTGCCCAAAAGATAGTTTCCCCCTACCTCGAATTGATCAACTTGTTGATGCAACGGCGGGGCATGAGCTATTGTCTTTCATGGATGCATATTCTGGATACAATCAGATTATGATGCACGAGCCAGACCAGGATAGTACCAATTTCATAACTGATCGTGGTTTATATTGTTACAAGGTAATGCCGTTTGGTTTGAAAAATGCAGGTGCCACCTACCAACGCTTGGTGAACGCGATGTTCAAAACTCAAATTGGAAAGACTATGGAGGTTTATGTTGACGACATGCTGGTAAAATCCAAAGAAGCAAAGAATCATATAGAGGATCTTGATGAAATGTTCCAAATCCTGAGGAGATACGGCATGAAGCTCAATCCACTTAAGTGCTCGTTCGGCGTAGCATAAGGAAAGTTTCTTGGTTTCATGGTAAATGCTCGGGGCATTGAAGCAAACCCAGCACAAGTGATTGCTTTACGGGAAATGCAAGCTCCACGGACTAAGAAAGAACTCCAATGCTTAAACGGCAAGGTAGCAGCATTAAGCCGCTTCATCTCAAGGGCAACGGACAGGTGCATTCCCCTATTTGATGCATTAAAAAAGGAAAAGAAAAGCTTCCAGTGGACTCCTGAATGCCAGCAAGCATTTGAAGATCTCATCAAGCACATGGAATCCCCTCTGATGCTATCGAAGCCTAGGGATGGAGAAAGCTTGCTCTTATACCTTGCAGTGTCATCACATGCGTTGAGCGCAGCACTCGTTAGGGAGGAAGACAAAGTGCAGTGGCCAGTATACTATATTAGCAAAAGGTTTATTGGGACAGAGATGAATTATCCAAGGATAGAAAAGCTTGCGTATGCCTTGCTCATCGCATCACAAAAGCTCAGGCACTATTTCCAATCCCACTCTATTAAAGTCCTTACCGATCAACCCTTGAAACAGGTGTTGTTCCGTCCGGAAACTTCAGGGAGACTCCTGAAATGGAATATTGAACTCAGCCAATATGATATCACTTACTACCCCAGAAAAGCAATAAATGGGCAAGCTCTGGCCGACTTCATTGCTGAATTCACTGACAGGGGAGAGGAAATGGAGGAAACTAACGAATTGGCCGTTAGGTGGAAACTTTTTGTTGATGGCGCTAAGAATGAATATTGTGCTGGGGCGGGGATAGTATTCGAAACCCCAGAAGGACGACATGTATGCTGTGCTCTGCGATTTGAATTCCCCATCACCAACAACGAGGCCGAATATGAAGCGTTACTTGGAGGATTGCGGGTTGCAAAAGAACTAAGCTTGAAAAGTCTACTAATATTCAGCGATTCACAGCTAATGGTTTCTCAAATCAAAGGTGAATTTCAGACTAAGATGGGAAGGCTTCCGACATATCTGCTTAAAGCCAAAGAACTTCTCGACAACTTGGAATATTATTCTATCTCTCATATTCCCCGCAGAGAAAATTGGAAGGCAGATTCCTTATCAAAGCTGGCTAGCACCGGAGATCCTCAAATCTTCGATCTAGTTCCTGTGGAAGTATTATCTAGTTCCAGCATTGAGGAATCCGATATAGACTGGGTTATGGAAGCAACCAACGAGCCCGACTCGTGGATGACCCCTATAAAAAACTATATACTTCACGGAACACTTCCTGAGAAACCAAAGGATCGCAGAAAACTGCTCCGAAAGTCTCGCCTATATCTCGTCCAAGACGGACATTTATATAGGAGAGGATATTCAACGCCATTACTACGATGTGTGACAAAGGAGGAATCTAAAGCGATTTTGGCGGAGCTACATGAAGGAGATTGCGGAGGTCATGTTGGTGGACAGACTCTTGCCAAAAAGGTCCTTCGATATGGTTATTTTTGGCCCGATGTGAACTTCGACTCAATGACATTCACTAAGAAATGCGACCGGTGCAAGAAATTTGCAAAAATTCCAAGAGCTCCGTCAACTGAGTTGACACAAATGTTGAGTCCTTGGCCATTCGCTGTCTGGGGAATAGACTTGATTGGAGCACTACCTACCGCAAAATCGAGCTTCAAATATGCTATAGTGGCCGTGGATTACTTTACCAAATGGGCTGAAGCTGAACCATTGGCAACTATCACATCGAAGAAGGTAATCAACTTTGTGTTGAAAAATATCATATGCAGGTTTGGGGTTCCGCAGAAAATTATCACCGACAATGGCACACAATTCGAAAGTGATGAATTCAAGGATTTCTGCAACAAATATCATATTCAGAAAAGCTTTGCAGCAGTTGCCTACCCGCAGGCCAACGGGCAAGTTGAGGCAGTCAACAAAATCCTGAAATCCACCATTAAAAAGCGTCTCGAGAAAGCTAAGGGCAACTGGATTGAAGAATTGCCACTTGCCCTATGGGCTTATCGTACGACTCATAAAACTGCAGCTGGGCATACTCCGTTCTCCTTGGCATATGGTTCAGAAGCAATGATACCTATGGAGTTAGAGGTTCCAACTCACCGCAGAATTCATTTTAACCAAAAAGAGAATTAAAAGCTGCAACTTGAGGCTCTTGATTTACTCGAGGAGAAAAGGACCGAATCAGAACTTAGAATGGTCGCCCATCAGAGAAGAATTGCTCGACACTTCAATCAAAAGGTCAGGCATAGGACATTTGAAATGGGAGACCTGGTGTTAAAGAAAATCATGACTGCAACAGGAGTCTTTGGCCCCAATTGGGAAGGTCCATTTGTCATCGACCAAAAGCTCCTCGACGGTACCTTTAAGCTCAAAACTACAGATGGAGTAGAACTCCCAAGGGCCTGGAATAGTGATCACCTTCGTCGCTATTTCAAATGATTTTCTAACTCATGTACTTTTGTATTTTTTTCTATGAATATAGTAAATACTTTGTATGAAATTACATGAATATAAATCCAGCAACACTTCTGACTCTGTCAAAGCTTCATATTTGCATGCCTTTGATCATATATCCAAAAGACGCATAGCTATGGTTACAGGACACAATACCTCCGTCATCCTGTTTTCCGGCATGAAACTCGCCATAGCTTTACTGAAGAAATATGGTCCAAAAGCAGGCGCAATCTTAACCCAAACCCTCTCCGAGGATTCTCAGTCGAATAATAAACTGAGTCTTCTCCAGGGGTGCTCGGTCAAATAACCCAAAGTCAGAAAATTCTGATCGCGTTATAACCGAGTTTCTTAACCCAAACCCTCTCCGAGGATTCTCAGTCGAATAATAAACTGAGTCTTCTCCCGGGGTGCTCGGTCAAATAACCCAAAGTCAGACAAAATCTGATCGCATTATAACCGAGTTTCTTAACCCAAACCCTCTCCGAGGATTCTCAGTCAAATAATAAACTGAGTCTTCTCCAGGGGTGCTCGGTCAAATAACCCAAAGTCAGACAAAATCTGATCGCGTTATAACCGAGTTTCTTAACCCAAACCCTCTCCGAGGATTCTCAGTCGAATAATAAACTGAGTCTTCTCCAGGGGTGCTCGGTCAAATAACCCAAAGTCAGACAAAATATGATCGCGTTATAACCGAGTTTCTTAACCCAAACCCTCTCCGAGGATTCTCAGTCGAATAATAAACTGAGTCTTCTCCAGGGGTGCTCGGTCAAATAACCCCAAGTCAAACAAAATCTGATCGCGTTATAACCGAGTTTCTTAACCCAAACCCTCTCCGAGGATTCTCAGTCGAATAATAAACTGAGTATTCTCCAGGGGTGCTCGGTCAAATAACCCAAAGCCAGACAAAATCTGATCGCGTTATAACCGAGTTTCTTAACCCAAACCCTCTCCGAGGATTCTCAGTCGAATAATAAACTGAGTCTTCTCCAGGGGTGCTCAGTCAATAAATCAAAGTCAGATAAAATTTGACTACGATATTACTGAGTCTTTGACAAGGAAAACCTTTGAGAGGCATCCAAACATTTCTCAAATACCCAACGCATTAGGACGCAAAGGATAAGAGATTATGGATAACACATGCGAAGGACGTATGAAGAATGAAAAAGCTCCAAATGTCACAATGCAATGACAGACGCTTCCTAAATTCTGATCATAGCTTGAAAACGTCCAAATCTCAAATATATTTTCAATCTATTAAAGTTGAAATGTCCCATTGGTGCGGGGGCATATAGCAAAAGCAGCTCCTTGATTTCTCACATACCAAAGGATCATCTCAACCATTTATAAGCGGGAAATTCATAAATAAGCATAATGTACAAACCAGAATGCGCAGAAGAAAGCAGTAACAAGGTTATAAGCACCAAAACGCAGAACATCGTCACATACACATACCAAAATAAAACTACCAGTGTCGCGTACACAACCAAAAGTAGGTGGTAAAAAGGGTCATGACGCGAGGACTGGCACTCGCTTAATACATCCAGTCATACAATATCTACAAACACTGGATCTGAAACCCCCAAGTCAAGCATTCTTACCAAGAGATTTCTCCCCATCACAAGGGGAAGGGGGAAGGACCTCGCTTTCCTGGCCCAAAAGTTCGACAATCGTCTTATCCCTAGACTTGAGAGCTCGAATGAGGAGGGCCTTATCTTCCTCCAAAAGAGCTATACGCTTGAGATGCTCACGATTCAGCCCCGAAAGATTGTTGACAAGGTCATGCCATCCTGTCAAGTCTTTAGCCAAGTAATTGCTAAGCATGTCAAAATGTCTTTCAAGCCAATCTTTCACTTTGTCAAGCGGAGTCAGCCCATCAAGCTGGATAGAGTTCACGTCATCAGCAAGCACTCTATAGTCGGACGGGTGTATATCAGGATTAATGAACACCCCATCCAAGCAGTATCCTTTGAACCAATCAGCAAGCTCGGGGTGACATGGCAAGACACAATATTGGGGTCTATTTATGATAATTCGAAGTTCATTTAAGGAAGGGGTTCTCACAGCAGGATTACTAGTTGCAGAGCAAGCTTAAGGCATAGGAGATTTACCAGCTCTGCGCTGTCTTTTAGAATCACTATCCTCCTGCTGGGGGTTTTCTGCCATACTATGCTTACCTGTCATCCTGCACAGAAATTTCACAAATTTTTTGGTCAACAATCAAATTCAAGCAAGTGTTGTGAACTAAATTGATCGGTCATGATCGGTCAAACAAGAATGGTCGGCCTGAAAGTTATCTAAGGCTGATCGCTTTAAAAGTCAAAAACTGGCAAAGCGTCTGATCACTCCAAGTCAGTCAAGCTCCGGTCGCTCTAAGCTGATAGAGTACCTGGTCTCTTCAAGCCAGTCGAGCCCCGGTCGCTCAAGACTGAAAGAGTACCTAGTCGTTCCCAGCCAGTCAAAACCTAATCTTGTAAAATTAGCCTCTTCTGGATCGGTAAAAACATCCCAAGGCTGGTCGTTTTATGATTAGTCTGAAAACAATCATACCCTGGTCGGTCAAGATACAAATCCATCTGGATCGTTCATATCGGGTAAAACTAAAGATAGCCTGTTCTGGTCGGTCAAAGGAGGATCGGCTCATCTAAAAACCGACCATACCACTGTTCTAAAAACGACCAGTCTGGTCGCGCAAAGGAAAGGAAAATTGAATTTTCGTTGTGAATGCACAGTAAAAACATCAAAAATAATGATACAAAGAGATGATTCTAGAAGGGAAATCAAAGCATGCATCACAAAAAGATTTCATACACATCAGTTAGTAAAGCATTTGCACAAACAAGTCGTGACCGCTGCAAAAATGACATAGAAATTGCTCATTTTGAAATCATCACTCCCCTATTCCATTAGGGTGACTCGGTTAAGACCGCACTCAAATGGTTAATGATGTCAACAACGAAGGTTTACAAAGAATTATTGTGGCTTCTTCCTCAAACTCACTCTACTCCAAACTCAAAGTCAACGTTGGAATGCAAGCAACGTACCTGGGATTTGGAAGAATAGTTCGGGTTGGCAGCAGCTTGAATCAGCAAGGAAATAAGCTAAAGATCGAGCAATTTGTTTTTTAAAGAATGGAAAGCCACCATTGATGAAGATTTTGACCAAAAAGGAATGGAGAAGGAAATGACGGGATGAATTAATTATATAGGTTTAATTTGGTCTCTCCGGATTTTTAGAATTGTCTCTTCGTCTTCCAGAATTTGGCTTTTTCGTGCGTTCCAAAACTGGAGAAAAGACCGACCCCCCAAGCTAATTCCAGAACCGGCCCATGAAAACTGCATCCAAGACCGACCCGTAATGGAAACGGATCGATCCACTAATATTTCAAAGCCCACGGTTTTCATAAAAACTATGAAACTTCGAGGGGAAAAATGTTATCCATCTGATCGATCCAAGTGAGTATGGGTCGGTTTTAATCGTTTTGAAGAAGGGATCGGTCCTGCCGTTATTAAAAGGGAACGGTCGTAGCGCAAGATTCCTGGTCGTCCTAAAGCTGGTCGCCCCAGAAGCCAAAGAAATCTGGTCGCTCCAAAGAGTAGAAGAACCTTGATCGTCCTAAGGATTCTGATTGTTCCTGAGGGTAGAAACTCCTGGTCGCTCTCTTTTATGCGCTGACCCGATCGTCCCAAAAGCTAAAGAAAGCTGGTTGTTCCAAACTTGGTCGCCCGCTAGTCTCTGATCGCTCCGAATACAAAGGGCAGCTGATCATCCTTCTCTGGAGACCGATCCCATGTTTGAGGGAACCAATTCCGATGTGTTCTCAATCCTGGTCACACAATTCTGGAGGGTATTCATTGGTCGGTCCGCTCCGCATTCTAGCCTCCTGGTCGTCCTTTCTTCTGGCGGAAGCTCCTGGTCGGCTAAAGCGCTAGAAACGACCTGTGAGGGCGTGACAGCTGGAAACAACTGGTGACAACTGGCAGTGGCATTTTCGTAAATACCGAAAAAACCGACCAGACCCCTGCATACAAGATTTCAGCCATTTCTCCGCCTATAAGTAGGACCCTACCTCCATCATTTTGGGGGGGCTTTTTCTGGAATTACGAGGAGGTGCTGTCTAATTGCTTTCAGGATTTCTCCAAGCATTTCTACATCTCTTCTCTATCATCGATCACAAATCTATGGAGCATTGGAGCATGTGGAGCATAGCTTTCATGGAGGAACAAGCATAATAACTCTTCACACTACTTCATTTCTTCTTGATCATCTAAGGAGCTTTTATCCATGGCTTTCATGGAGGGATTGGCATAAAATACGTCAAGCTTTCATCCATTCTTTCAATCGGTTGTAGAGATAAATGCATGTCAAAGAAGCTTGTATGAATGCATAATGGAGCAAATATTGTAATTTTGTGGCTACTAATGAAATTCAATCTTCAAAGTGGACGTAGGCTCGAATAAGAGTCGAACCACTATAAAATTCTTGTCTTCTTTCTTTATTTTGGTATTTTGGTGCTTTTGAATGTTAGATATGGCCTCACACAACTCTAAAGGTTTTCTAATGCCCCGCCTCTGAAAAGGTGACGTGCTTTCTAAGCATCTCGCCTCCGATTAGGTAACGTGTTTAGAAATTCCATTTTGGTTGTTATACCAATTTTCGGTATCAACACATGTATGGGATGAAGAGAGAATGAAGATTATAATTTAAGTTGCTAACAAAAGGTACATGTTTAAATTTCCATATGAGACTTTATAAGCCTACTGGGCAAGTCGCTTAGCTTTTTGATTTTTCTTTTTGAATGGAAAGGGCCTGGAGAGACGAGTTGGGGTTTGAGCTATTGACCGGTACAAGGGAGGTGCGGGCGAAATTTTCTTATAATTTAAGGAGTTAGAATATTTTTAAGAAGTTTTGATGACTAGAAATCAATAAATCGATATATATATATAATTCGATAAGGAATTTGGAAAATAGTTAATGAATATTAATTAAAAAGGGCCAGTGATTGTTTGATGGATGTTTGTTTTTCTTTGATAGTTAAATCATTGACTATCAGAGATTTTTGATCATCGTTGTCAATACGGAGAGACCGGTTGGATTTTATATCCTAAAACCACTCCGTATAGAGGCGTTGCGAATTAGTTTATGCTGAATAAATTGGAGACGGAGTGAAATGCATGGACTGTTATGTTTGTCCAGTCCCAGGACAACTTGTATGGACGAACGTACGACTTCCTAATAGATCACATAAAATGATCTTTTCTAGGTATTACGTCTGGTTGCGGAGGAATTCTTTTCTCTTAGCTTTTACATCCATAATATTTTTGGAAAAATCAACTGGTGATTTGAAGGGTTTGACGAAGTGGCATTCAAAGTGAATGGTGGCCAGATGTTCTAAAAATTAAACGTAGCCTCAAGTCTTATCAACCGAGAAATGACAAAAATCGGTAGGCAGCATGGCTAGATGGGTCATACCCAAGCAGGATATATTTGTCACCGATCTAGAGAAAATTCATTATTTATTCTTCTTTCATTTCTATATCTTACGGATTATGGTTGGACGGACGACAACCGAAGGTGGCAATATATTCAGTACACTCAAGCTAAATGAGTGGTCGGTCATGTGTGGTCGGGTTGCAAGATGTTCTTGTTGAACCCCAATGTATCCCCTCTAGAGTACATTGATCGGGAGGTGCTCTCATACCTTGTCATAGTTGGAATCCAATCTCTAATAAGCGCCCTGTGGTTTTTAATTTTATACTATATATGTAGAGCGTGAAATGCAAGCGTTCTACTAGATGGTTATTTATTTGATTAGACACTATTATAACATCACTGGATTTTGATATCAAAACTATTTTGGGTTATAGTAAGGTAAAAACCGTCCATGTTTATGTGTGGGCTGGTCTTACTATTATCCTTTTCTTTGAAAAGTATTTTCAAAGTTAAACAATATGGTTGGAATTTGCTCACACTAGTCCCACGACCGACCCAGAGTTTATTTTGTTTGTTTTTTTTCTAAACTCTTGGGTACCCAAATTTGCACGGGTAGTCAAGTGTTTCAGGCTTTTATAGATACATTTGGAGGAGCTTGAAGCAGGAGGCTTCATTGTTCTTTTAGAGTTATTTTCCGTTGTATCAAATATTGTATTGCACTCTGATGATGGTATGTATATATGGTACAAAATTTTGTATTTCAAAGATTGTGTTATATAATATATTTTATTCGTTCTGCTGTGAAATTCTGTTATTTTCTTTTGTTCTATCTTCTATCTATTTTTATTTCTTTAACCCTAGTGGCTCGTATTTCTATGCTATTTGGGTTTAACGTGGGTTGTTTTAGTGAACTCAGATAGTACGGATTTCTAGGCCATCACATCTGGTATCAGAGCTTAGGTTGAGCGAACACCTAGGCTTTGGTGTGGGTTTACTCATTCGAGATAGGGTCAGTTGTACCTTAGAATGAGTTAAGTGTATATATACGAGAAAGCGTATTTCTAGATTTGTATAGAAACTGTTTTATGTTGTGTTGATCGATCTGTTGAGTGGTATATAAATTTCATATCGACCCGTTTAGCTGACGTGGCCGATAGGGATTTATAAACACTTGAGTAGAGTAAATTGACACAGTATGTTTTGAAAGTTGGGTAAATGAAATTATTTTACCCAAAACAATATTTTCATATGAAAGGAATAATTTTCTAAGATTATTATAATATATGGATGGGTTAATTGAGATTATAATCAAATTATATCATAATGATTATGTATAACCAAATAGAATTTGTATATACAAATGAAATGAGTTAAAGTTGGATTGAAACCTGGATTGGAATTTATGTCCTGGATGTTTGAAAAATATTTTCTGAAACAATATGGCTATGTTTTGGAAGGATTTTGAATAAAAATCATTTTGAATGGATTTTTGAAAGTCATAAAGCATTGAATTCACTTCGGTCGCTGGAAAATAATTCCGATGATGAAGCGCGCCATCGTCGGTGTTCATTTTCTAGTTTCTAAGTGATGAATTGCTACCCTAGAAAAGTTTTTGATGGAAATTTGTTTGAAAGAAGCAAATTGGTTTGAAAATTCAAAAGTTTTGAATTTGGAATGGTTGTAAATATATGTGTATTTATGTGATTTCGAAAAGATTTGAAATAAAAATCCGGGAATTTGAATTATGGAATTTAACTTAAGCAAGTTAAATAAATCGAAATGATGGAAACCAGTTAAATGAATTGAAATTGAATATTCCCATGAAAACTTAAAGTTGTATAGGACTTGAATTATAGAATTTGAAATGGTGAGATATAACAAAAGTGGGCTTTTGAAAATTAACGGGTTTGCAACATTTCTTCTACCTGATTAATTTCGGGTACGAAATTCTTTTAAGGGGGAAGGAATGTAACATCCCGGATTTTTAGCCATTTAACAATGAATATTTAATTTTATTTTAAATATTGATTTGGAATAATAAATGGGGTTTTTATTGAATTTATCGATTTAATAACCAATATACAAATTAATATCGAGTACATTGAATTTTCGTGATACGAAAATGATTAATAATTGATTCGCAGTTAGAAATGAATCAAAACAATTCAGTCGACCAATATAAATTCTATATTAGATTAGAACGTTAATAATAATTTATTTCTATGAATTTAATTATTTGAAATCAATTTATATTTTAAAATCGAATTTAATTTAAATCGTTAGTTTAAATTAATATCTCCTGCCGGTAAGCGAATAAAATTTTTGGAACCCATTCCATTGAGTCCGGAATAACATTATAATCTGATAACATTGATCGTTATGTTAAAATAGTGGTTCTGGGACCGTGAGATATTTTAATTTATTTAATTCAAATAAAATCAAATCAAAATAAATAAAGCAACCGACATATCTCTGTAAATCACGCAGCTTATTTTCCTTGAGTTGTTGAAAGTGTCTCCTTTTTTGAAAACTAAGAAGCAATAAATCTATTGGCCTCGTATTCTGTCTCCTATCCACACCAATATAATAAGCCTGACCTTCGTTGTTTCGCCCATTCTCAAACTAATATGATCCCTTTCATTCCTTCATTTTCTTATAGGAAATCGAAAAATTATTTGAACCCAACTCTTATAAAAAAAAAAAGTAACAACAAGGGGAAATCGTGAGTTCCAGTCATCGCGATTTGAAATCGCGACTAATTCTACAGCTCGACTCAACGTTGAATGCACATGCAAATTAGGGGATTGCGATCAATTCTGGTACTCACGAGTTGAAGCTGGGTATGTTTGAAATCGTGTGAGGTGGTGATGTTTGGCGGGGTGTCGATCTTAGAGAGAGATGTGGCAATGTCAGGGGAGTTTGACTGTCGGTGGTAGCTGGATGGATGAGGGTCCGTTCGATCTCTGTGATTCTCTTAAAGGGGTGTGCTGCAAATGTCTGGAAAAGGTCGATGTTGATTTGAGTTGGGAAATGAAAGGTGCGATGTTCAAATAGAAGGATACTGGAGTTCAGTGGTGCGCGATGTACTGTCTTAGATGAAGATTAAACGTGCTGAACTGAGGGATTCTGGAAGTTGACATCGTTTGATGGTAAACTAGGTAATATTGTAGGGTGTGTGAGCAAGCCGAAGTTGCGGCATTGTTGAGTGGTGCGAGTTCGATATGGGGGTGTACAGGTGACGGAAATGAAGCTGTCTGATGGAAGATGTCGCCTAGAGTTCACTAAGGCGTGATGGAAATGCAGTTGTCCATGAATGGTGGTTGTGTAACGTCCCGCCTTTTTGTCCGCTTCAAATTGATGATTAAACAGACTTGAAACGTCCGAATTGACGGATCGTTATTGGCTTATAGAATTAAAAATTTAATCAACACAGAAATGCAGAATAAACAATAATACGGTATTGAACAGCGAAATAAAACTTTTATTTATTAATCAGGAATTTAAATATAACATATTTATATACAACGGAAAGGAAAAACAATTTAAATAAAAAGAAAATCTTTACCGGTTTAAAACTTCAGAGCGCGCGTCTATGGAATTCCTAACGTTGCCAATCTTCGAATCCTGAGCTGTACCTTTTAAAATCTATACTGCTCGGATCTGACTTGAGCGTGCTTACGCAATTCTTGTGTTCAGTTTACGAATCCATTTATCTTACGTTTTGATGTCCTTTGTTCTTAACATACTGCGTTTTGTTCTTCGGTTCTTATCATTCTAATTTACCAAGACCCGTTAGCCTCTCACGAACTTTTAAAAAACATTTCCAGTTATCATATTTATTTTTATGATTTTAAAAAATAATCACTTATTACCATTGGATAACATGTCTAAATATTCACAAATCATTATTTTCTATAGAAAATACACTTTATCCTCAAGGGGGAGACATTTCTAAATTCGTTATTTGAATTAAACAAATATTAAATGAAACATCGCCATTTTCACTTACCGATTTACCGTTGACACTTATAACTTCACTTAACCAACTCTTGTTATCGAATCTTAACCATTTCTTAGTCAATGTGAACCCCAAAAATTTCAACATTTTTTTTAAATTATAATTTACAACAACTTTGGGTCCTCCACACAAGGGTTATCATTTTCCAATCCTTCAATTCTAGGATCACTCATCACCAATATAGATATATTAGTATAGTTCAAATTCTAACTTGTATATAAGAAGATATACAAGTCTTCTTATGCTTAAATCAGAGTTGAATTAATTAGCCAAAAGACTCTTGATTAATTATAATTAATTAATCACTACACAACATAACAAGATTGAATTAACTTGTTTTGTTCATTAAGTCATTCTCTTGAATTAACTCATTAATGTTTTGCTTATAATATTAAGAAATATTGATATTTAACATTTCTGATTTATTTGAAATTACCTCAAAGATCATTTATTCAACTGCATAGATATATACTGGGTTATAGGATTTTATCCACAAGTGGATGTCAACCCTTTTATATTACTACTGAGAATTACATAGTAAAATTTACTTTTCAATATATGTTAGTTCCCATACACAAATATGCATAAGCTTCCTGGAGCTATAAAATAACATTTGCCAGCAATAAATCTGTATCAACATGCCTTTTGTTGAGTTAAGCTTTTATCCTAGCATAGTACTCAACAATAAATAAACAGCTTACCTATTGTACACAGTCTAATAAAAATAAAAGCCTTCATTTCTCCACTATAGAGTTAAACAGGCATTCTCATGAGCTTGCTATATTTCCTCAAATACCCGAACATAACATGATTCCTATACATATATTATCCTGTTATGAGGAGGAATAGCTCCACGTACAAATTTCTTACTTACATAATTTTGTCTTACTCAAAGAGTTATACACATGTACATTATATGATACCTAAATTAATACTTCTAGGTTCATATTTAGATCATCATATTGTCACACTTTAGGTATGTAGTAACCTATTTTATTTATCATGATTTTCCAATTTTCTAGTTCCAGGTTTTAACAAGATCCAATGGATTTAAGACACGGCGTTTTATTTACTTTTTCTTGTATTCATCAACAACTAAATTTCCTTCTAGATACATTTTATGCTTTGTTAATATCAAAAAAAATCTTGGGTCATGATTTACTTTCTTATGAAATCTCTTGTGTGGTTATTCATAGGTTATCAACTAATAGTCTCCTAGCCAATCACTTATAAGAATACTCGTACCTATATATTCAGATTATGATTTACACTCAAAATGATTACCTCCAGGGTATTCTTATTTTATTTGTTCCTGAAATAACAATAAGGCACTATACACTTAGGCATGCTATATATAATTGTTGCCCTCCTGAGTGTCAACAAGTAAAACCCATTAAATTTATATACTCCATAATTTAACAAATAAGTAGATTTCATTACATATATATGACCAGCAATACATCACAACATAACCCTCTTAACTGCACATTCCATTTAATCATTAAGCTATTTGGGTTTCATACTATTAGCCATCTATTCTCATAGAGAAATCATATTTGTATAACTATTTAACTTCTTCAAAGTCCTTCCTTAACTTGCTAATTCATTTCAGAATAAACCAATATCTCATTACTACATTCCCACAAATTCAAGTTTCAACAGCTTACAAAATAGTGTACAGTGTTCATAATGCAACAAACAATATACATAGTCTCTTACATAACTTGTAACGACCCGGTAAAAGAATTCGACGCCCGAATTCTGACAATAATACATAATCCTGTATTACTTGCCAAAACCCAAGTATCGAACACTTACCAGATAGTTAATAGAAAGAAATTAGAGGGTGAGATAAGAAAGAAAGAAATATTAAAACAGAAGAAGAAAACATAATACAGTCTCACATTGCAGCGGAACAAAATATAATATAGAAATAAATCTTTATTAAGAGCTTTAAATAAAACTTGCAATCATAATAGTATATCACATATCTGGACAGTTATAATAATATGTCCTCATATACATTCACGCAGCAGAATATGTCATACGTCCGAACACTTCCAGCTCGTCTCTGGACTTCACAGCATCTGATAACCTAGACCTGTACAACCCGATCTAACCCGAGAATTCCAAATACCGGGTCATTCTGGTGAACCAGAGTGAGAAAAACACACTATGTTTAAAGATATCATCCAACCTGATTTTAAAGTCAAAATCTTTTCGAAAGAAAAAGATAATCGCAAGATCAAATCCATACATAAAAACAGACGGTTTTTACCTTACGATAACCCAAAACATTTTTTTTGAAAACAATATTATTCTGGTATTATGATAGTGTCTAAAAATAAATAAATAGAATCTAGCAGAACGCTTGCATCTTACGCTCCACATACATAGTATATAATCAAAACCGTTGGCGCTTATTGGAGAATGGATTTCCTGAAAAGGTATGGGACCAACTTTCCGACAATGTACCTCCGTAGATGAATACATTGGGGTTCAACAAAAACATCTTGCAGCTCGGCTACACATGACCGGCCCTTCATTTCTCTTGAGAGTACCGAATATAACATTACCACGGTTAGGGGCCAGCCAACCGAACCGATAGCATACATATAAAATAAAAGGGACAACCAAAGGCATTTGATTTCTCCAGATCAGGTAATGATATACTCTTTTAATGGGTGCAATCCACATAGCCATGTTGCCTACCCGATGTTGTGCCATTTCCCGGTTGATGAGGCTTGAGGTCATACTTCCTTTTTGAACATATGGCCACCATTTACTTTGAATTCCACATCGTCAAATCCGTTAGAAATCACTAATTGACGTCCACGAAAATATCCTAGTTGGAAGCTACCTAACTATGACACATTTGAAGAAATCAACCTACGTGGTCCAATTGGAATTGCTCTGTCAGACATTCGTCCATACAAGTCATCCAGGAACAGGATGAACTGAAGGCAACCTCCTACCACATCCTAGGAATCACCCTATAGATCAGTAGCTAGAAGTTCTTGCAATCCGTAGATTCCAACCATGACAGAACCATAGTTTATCTCTGGCCCCTAAACCCGAGATTATTAGTAGTTCTTCCGCTTGTGAGGATCTATGGTCTTCAGTGCTCCATCTCGATTTTCTTCTGATATCTTCACGTATTTGTTGGTTGAAATGGTTTTCGAATATAGATTTGATCCCATTCTTTCCATACCAACAAGCATATAGGCCAGATTTGATAGTCGGTTATTTAACAAACAAATAAACTTAAATAAACAACCATTCATCCATAAAATAAAAATGAATTCCTCGATTCAGTACCCAACATCATTTAGCCTCTTTAATTAACCGTCTGTTAAGTAAATTCTTATAAATCTTCCAATATTTAAAACATAGCTTTTACTTCTTATTATTGAATAAGAATATTCTCAAAACCATTCCTTCGACTTATAAACTTCCCTAATATAGTTTATAAAATCATTTACGGAAATCATAGCTTATATTTCCCTCTACTCCTATCGTTTATAAACTAATACCATCATTGGATAATCATGAAGTCGTTCAAGTTGGCGTATTATGTTTACCTATTAGACCTTGATCAATAACATTCATATCTTCAGAATAGATAGAAGTTTATTAACACATCCATTTCCTTTTAAAAATTCCATTTGAAATCTCAAATACATTTACTTAATTGAAGTAAACCCTTATTTATAATTCACTTCATTACTTCAAAAATCCTTTACAATATAATACACAAGTCTCGATTCAATTATAATTCGGATCTTTTATACTTTCTTCAATATCTATTTATAAATATAATTTACCAACATTCGCCATAATCATTATTTATTGATTAAAATTGTTTATAAACATTATTTACAAATCTTACATAAGTATTTTCATAATTTTATATGAACACCTTTTCAAATCATAATTTGTTATACTTTACGGATCTTATAATTTATTAATCAAAGAAATTTAACCTAACTTCTGAATCAAGCGTTACAGATTATATTTCCAAAACCTTTTACTTCCATTTATCAAACCCTTTTCCATTCATTGCTGACAACTTATTTGTTGTCTAAAAATCATGTAGCGATCCTTTATAATGACCTTCAGTTTATTAATCAAATAGTTAAATTTATCGTTTGTAACGAATGTTACAAATTCTCTTTCCAAAACTTAAACTTCAATTACAAATTCCATTTCCAGTTCATTAGCGACGACTTATAATTCGATTTCATTTCTCGGCTCTCATCACCGATTTACATTCCGAACTTCAAAATATCACATTCCGAACTTCGGAATAATCATCAACACAGTAAACATTCCAAACTTTGGAACACAACATTCCGAACTTCGAAATAAAACTTATCTTAGCCCTTTCCCATCATTTCCCAACTTCTCAATTTATACTTGTCCTTTCCATTATACTTGGAATTAATTTTATCACTCTTTCACGTATAAATCAACTCATTTCGTATATCCAATTATACTATATTTGGAAAATCTTGATTTAATAATCTATTCCAGCTATCAGGTTCAAATCCAGTAATAAGTTCCTACTCGTCATTTCAACCCAATCCTACTTACCAATTTCAATCCCATTTATAAATCCATATTCATATTTTCGATTTCATTTAAAAACCCGAAATCCCATTTCTAAATTAATACTCATTTCCAATCCCATCGATTCGTTAATCTTATTTACGAAATGTTATTTAATTATATTTCCTATATTTTTAAACAACGTTTGTTAAAAACGACCATTTATTACAAAAATATCATTCCTTAAACTCTTTCATACCTTCTTGTATATCTACGATTCAATTATTCGATTTCGATATTTTGAAATCAATCTAAAGTTACTTTACGGCCGTTAAGGGCTTTATATAACACTTTTCACATTTTAATAACAAATACGATAAGTTTATATCGTTTAACTATTCATTTAATAATATCTTATATCTCTATTAATTATAAATTTAAATAATTATAAAACCAATAAATTTAAACTTTGATATTTATATTTATGATCAAACCATATTTCAAATTCATATATATGTGTATTTATCTCTTTGAAATCGATTGAAATCGATTTGATATCAATTTCAAAATAAGCATTTCTTTTTCCGACGGCACCTAAGCGGAAAATGTCTACTATAGTACCAAACCTTGAAATATCAATCCATTTCACATTCAAATGAACACAACAAATCATATTTATAAACATTATCAATATCAATGAGGAATCCTGTTGGGTTCCCCCCCCCAACCTGTCAATCCCTGCAAAACAATGGGTTATCTCAATTCGAATAATTCAGTTCAATGTGGCTAATTAATATTCATTTTCCATCTAAAAAGATGAAATAAACAGTTTAATAATGACAGTCAATAATGGGCAGTAACAGTCAATAATCAGCAAACAACTGCAATTCAAGCATCCAATTATTTATTTATAACATTTATATTATTATTAACTTAACCACTAAGGTAAGTTACCTCAATTGGATTCAATCGTTAGAAATAACGATTTTATTTTAATTAAGTTAAATGAACATTTAACTTAACGGTTCAGTCAATATATGAATATATAATTCAATAATCATCCAATAAATTTATCCATAACATGCAAACAAACAAACCCAACTTACATAAAATATAAGTGGGAAAACTAAGTGAGTTTAACTCACCTTGATTTAATATTGTTGTCAACGGCTTGTTTTAATTAAATTAAACAGACGTTTAATTTAATTAAAAATTCTAGTTGATTCCAATTCTGGCCGTTTCTGTTCCACAGCGTAGCGTTCGTCGATATGATTCCAACATATCTGGAATTATCTGATTTTGATCATATATGAGCAAGATATAAATATTTAAAGTTAAACGATTTAATTAATTTAATTAATCCTAAATCATTTTTTTATATAAACTAATTACTTTTAAAATAATAGAGCTGATCCTTTTGTTTTCTCCCAGCTGCTTTGTTCCCACGATCGCATACTGTATCCATCCTAAACACGCAAATAACATTTTCATTTACACTATTTAATTAGATTAGAATAAATAACATCCCTAATTGAAGGTTAATTAACATTAATTACTATTATTATTATAACCCAGGTTGACACTTCAAATTTGAAACCAAGAGCTTGACATTGTTTCCAGCGAGATAGTCATCAGCTCTCACTATACTAAACGTTGACCGCCTACATAGCGATAAAAATTATACCTTTCTAGCGATAAAAATTATACCTTTCTTTAATTAAAACTAAAAATAAAGATCCATTCTTTAACATGAATAACCGTATTTTTATCAACGCCACCCATACATAAAAATCTTATTTAAATTAACATACATATATAAAAATCTTAAATAAATTCTTACAGTCGAAGTTGGGGTTGCCACGGGCGAGTCTGATGGTGGGTAGCGGCGCACAGTGTCGGGAAGGTGGTTAGGGTTTCAAACGGGGGTTTAAGGGTTGCTTGCGGCGGATCGGGGTTTGGAGGGAGGTCAGAAGGAGAGAGAGAGGGTCGGAGTGGCTCTGGTGGTAGCAGGGGGCATCGAGGTCATCAGGTGGGGCGGCGCGGCTTTTCTGAGCGGCGGTGGGACTAGAGGGGTTCGGGGGTTAATGGAGCGAGAAGAGGGAGGGAAGGAGAGAGGGCAGCACGAGGTAGAGGGGGAGATCGGAGGGAAGGCGGCGCTTCCACCGAGGTGGCACGTGGTGAGGTCGTCGATGGGCTGAGGAAGGGCTAGGTCAATGGCAGGGGATTTTAATTAAATTTTTTTACTTCGTTTTGACTGAAGTGAAAGAGAAAGGGGGGGTGAGATATTTATATATATTTAATTTATTTTAAATTCTAAAAGCAACTTTTTATTTTCAACTCGAAATCGAACCCACCGACTATTGTCCCTAGCTAATTACCCACATTCCGAACACAATGAGATATGTTTCGTAGGCCAATTCGATCGTTACGATCAGTTTTCGTTCAAATTAAAATATAAATCAGTATATATTCAATTTGAACGTACATTTCACTTTACCGAGGCCACATACTAACTCTAAAAATTCCCGAAAAATTATTTCTAGCTTCGTATTGACGATACGGTCCTAACAAAACTAATTTCGTCAAATTCTGAGGCCGTTTGAAAAATGGTCATTTTCTGGTCAATCGAAATTGACAGAAACTGTTAAAAACACGTTTAACTTCGCCACGCTCACATATTGGTTCAGAAAATTATGAATTTCGAAACCTAGCAATAACTTGACATCACGGATCCAACAAAAGTGGTTTTATCGAAAACCGAGGTCGTTTGCAAAATTTCCATTTTTAATGGTCAGAATTCCATAGCGACTATTCTGAATTTTCAACTGGACATAACTTTTGATTCCCGCTATGAAATTTTGATTTTCCGGATTCGTTGGAAAGATATTCTCAATTAGATTCTAATATTTTCAGTTTCACTGAAATCCGGTTTATTTTGAATCACGTACATTCATTTGAAGTTTGAAATCGAATTTTCGAACTACCGCGCCATTTCAGGCTCGTTATATAATTAAAATAAATTATTTATATTTTAACGACGATCTAAATAAATCTATACGTTCGAATTCTATTAAAAATAAATTTCTCGTCGTTATTTTTTAAAATAATTAATTTTAAATAATCAAAATTCAATAAATTGCCAAAATAAAAAATTTAAATTGGCTCGGATTTCTGGGTTATTACAAGCAACCACAGATGTCTCCGCTCATCAGCAGTATGCCTTCAAATGTCACTTCCTTCGAGTCCAACTGCGGCCACCATGGCACGCCGCATTCAATCTCCGCCGTTGATGTAGTAGACCCCAATCTCCTCTAGGATTTTCAGTTGAACGCTTTCAATAATAATTAACTGATCGTGAGATAATGGAAGAGAAACATATTGAATTTCTGTTTGTTCATTAGGCGCTATGATGCGTTGACCACTCATAGAAGAACAGACCGAAAATTAGGTTTCTGGAATGAACATGTTATATATATTGTGAGGATGGACTAATTTTAATATTAGTTTATTATAACTAACTCATGTCGTGAGTTTTTGGCCAAAAAATCATCTTATAGACCTTTGTTTATTACAAACAAATGTAATCCTAGCATAAAAAATATTCCGAACCCAATGGGACAGGTTTCGTCGAATTCCAAGGTCGTTTGTGAAAAGTTCTTTATAATTATCGATGAAAGATCAAGCATTTAAAATTCCTATAATTACAAAAAAAAAAAAAAAAAAATGAAACCTTGACGTTCTACTAGACCTTTTCCTAACGGGTTCAATGAAACTTTTTTCGTTAGATTTGGAGTTTTTTTGACCAGTCGTTTATTTGTTTAAAACTACCCCCGCCAAAACTCCAACGCCCCATCTTAATTCCTTCCCTGATTTATTCAAATTGTTCAACAGGAAATTCCCAGCTCGGATTACTCACTTTCGCAAAAGTTTCCAATTCTTATCCCAAGTAAAAAAAACTTATATTAGGATACCCACTCCTCGTTTTAATATGAAGGTATCGTATATAAATCAATCTGATTACATAACACTTATAAAATAATATGATAAAATGAATTAGGTCAGAGTACCATTTATAAATCAAAACGATACTCATAATCAATACAAAAAGATGTAAAAATAACTATAATAAAGCAGCTTATTTAAATCAAACATTTCGTGACATTTATCATATATATAGCAATATGGTAAAATAAATCGAGCTGGAATACCACATATAAACCAATATGACATTTATAATAAATCCATCCAGAGTATCACACATAAATCAATGTGATGCTCTTAACAAATATCATATATAAATCAATATGATAAGTTAAATCAAAACAGAGTATCGCATATAAATCAATGCGAAGCTCTCAACAAATCACATATACTCATAATAATTAGGTCACAGTATCATAACTAATGAAATCCACATGACATTTATCATATATAAAAAAAAATGATAAAATAACCCAAAAGAGAGTACCATATATAAATCAATACGATACTCAAACAATAAGGTATTTATAATGCTTTATGACAATTAATCAAGTCAATAAATTCTTCATGGCAATTGTCGCTTGTTAATCAAATCAAAGCATAAATAATATAACAATTATCATATATAAATTAATATGATAATATAAACCAAATCAGAGTATCATATACAAATCAATACGATACTCATAACAATTATCATATATAAATCAATATGATAATATAATCAAATTAGAGTATCATATATAAATCAATACGATACTCATAACAATTATTATATATAAAACAATATGATAATATAAAATTAATCAATTACAGTAATGTAATAAAATATTAGGGGATAATGGGATAAACGTAACTTGACGCATAAATACCAAATAAACAGATGCTAGTATTGTAAAATCACAGTGGTAGAGCTCGAGCGCGCATCGAGACATCAGCACCGTAATCCACTCATAGCGCCATAACACACTAGGCAATCAACCCAGGATAACCAAGACGGTCTAAGGCGAAGGCCGTATGCTACCCGTTAGCGGCACTACACGTGGGACCCCCACGTCTCCATCTATTGTAGTCCGTGACCCGCCGATCGGGAAGCTTGATCGAAACAAAAAAATTGCCCAATGTAGCAGAACGTTGATCTTTGGTGGTAGATACGCAAAATTTTAGTACCACCGATTCAGGTAGCGATCCTGAATCAGGTCGACCAAGATGGAGTTTTGGTCCATTGGTACAACAAAGTCCAATCTATCCCAATCCCAAAATCAAAAGTATTTTCCGAATATTATTTTATAATATATATGTCATGAAGTTCAAAGTGTTTATAACGTCAAAACACTTTATAAACTTAAGCATGCATTGAAAATATACCATCACATGCAAAACAAAATAATAATCACAACCCGTATTAAACAAAACAAAGTTGATATTAAATTTTGTCATATATAAAAACAATATGATAAAATTAAATTAAGCCAGAGTATCATATATAAATCAATACAATACTCATAAGAAATATCATATATAAACAATATGACAAAATAAATCAAATCACAATAGTTGTGATATAGAAAAAAAAGTATCATCATACTGATGACATAAAAGCATGTCAACTTAGAAAACACTTCAATTCAGTCATTGAAGTATACTTTCAAATAGTAATTACTCAAATATAACACATTATGTTACAAGTGTATTTTATCAAGCAATTCTCACAACAGAGAATACAAAAACAACCAAATATTCCATATGAGAAGTCAAGAGAGTAACCAAAAAAGTATTAACAAACGTCCCATACCGCTTGGTATTACTAATCCATTTACTCAAAATCCTTGTCATATAGAATTTCTCAATGAAAATTGTGTTCAGTTCAAGCTATATATATGTTGCAAAGTATTTTATAAAATTTAAATAATCAAAATAATTAGTTCTCTCTTGCTTGTCTTTATTATTAATTTATTATCATAGGTATTCTTACTATATTTCAAATACCAATCCGATCTGAATCAATTTCAACACCGATTTAGCACTTGTTTCGACAAATATTTCAAATCAAACATCGTCCGAGTATCTTTCGAAAGATCCATACTTAGTACTTATCTTAAATTTTAACCAAAATCTCTTTCAATATTACTCGAAAGATTTCAAAAACACTTGGCAAAAATTAATTCATTAATGGCTTATTATTATTATTTCTTCCAGGATCTCTTCAAAATAATTAACTTTTCCCCAAATCGCGCTCTCTCAACAGCGATTCTAGCGTCAATTCCGCTCATTCTAGGGTATTTCCACCCTATCTCTAATGAGTCTTTAAACCCAATAAGCCAAGTTTTATAAAAACCATAGCTTTGATACCAAATGTAACAACCCGCCATTTTGCCCGCCTCAAGCCGGTGATTAAACCAACCCGAAGCGTTCAAAATAACGGAATGTTATTGGCTTACAGGGTTTAAAATTGAATTTAACATAGAATCACAGTGCTCAACAATAGCAGCGAAATAAATTTTTATTCTAATATCAGAGTTTACAATATTTTGTAACGTGGAAAAAAAATTATACATAAATTTACTTTAATAAATTACAACTTCTACCACACACAAGTGTCTTCTCGCGCCTCTCCTCTTTTAAGAGCCAAATAAAGAAGTGTCCAAATAAAACTGGTTAGCCTAAGATATGGAATAATTTAACATATTAAGTAGTACATGCATGGCAAAAGATAGCAGCCCTTCCTACGTCATCTGAAAATCAATTCATGACCAAAAAGGGGACCCAAACATGGCAGTTTTAACGAAGCACACTGGGGATATATCAGTTCAAGTGCGGCAAATCATTTTCACTACTAAAACTAAAATGTATACTAGCCCAGTGCATGCTGTTTATGAACTGAAAACCAATAAAATGGTTTTAGAGCAAGCCATCCTGCTACAACCATAATGCTAATAGACGCTTTGGTTTTAAAGTAGGTAGCAAACAACATATTCATTCTTTAAATTTTATTTTAATGTTCGACATCTTATTAATAAATAGACAATTAGTCATAACTTGAAGTGGCATCACGTTGAAGTTAATCAATTTAATAGCATGATATTAGCAAAGTGAGTATAAGGAAAAATATCATGCAAGGAGAGTTCCCAATATTATAATCAAAAAGGCATTACGTGAGGAACAGAAGTGATTCTCCAAATTTAAATATGGGTTCAAATGGCATCACATATTGAACCACTTCACATGACCTGCAAATGTATTAAATGAATGTGGCATGCAATAAAAGTTTTAAATGATTTGAACAAATGCATGCAAACAAATGCATGCAAATGAAATGAACTATATGCATGATACCTTTATACTAATGCAACAATAGATGGAGCAAATGCAAGAATGCATGCCCGCGAAACAATTTCAACCAGTACATGCAATTAAATGCATTGAATAAATGCATTGAATAAATGCGTGCAAAATGAACCATGCAGTTAATGAATTGGATTAATGTATGCAAATATTACCAGCTGAAACAATGCATGCAAATGAATTGAATTAAATGCTTGCAAGGATGACAAAAGCAACCAGTATATACATTTTGGTCTTAACAAATAGTTTAGATATTTTGGTGAACTAATTTGCAAATACTAATATACTGTAAATAAAATCAGAAGTTGGCTATTCCTTTAAGTGTGGGTTGCAATTTTGGATAAACAAAGTACACACCTAACTATGGTTTATGCTAAAACTGACAGGCTAATCTAACGTAGCCATAAAATAAAACCTTTGGCAAACATTCAACAAAATTATTCTTTGAAATATAAAAATCATAGACACACCTTACTGAACATAAAAATCTAACCATAAATAAAGTCATTTAACCATTAGACCAAGCTTGAGACTGATATTGAATGGAAGATAGTGGCCACTGCATCTAGCTATCTAGCAAAACAGAGAGGGCTTATGTGAACATAAAAAAAAAAAAAAAATGTTTTATTCGATACATGGTATTTTTATTCAATACATGGTATCCCCAATCACATGGAGATATAAAACCATAGTCTAAGCTGACAGAACTAAAAAGCTATAGCATCTAGGAAACAATATGAGAAAGGAAAAATTGCCATACCAAACATATAAAAAGGTAGAAGGCGGTGTAAACAGATAAAAAGAAGACACCCGTAGAAAAATCTAGAACCAATTGAACAGGTGGCAACCTATATTTTTTTTAAAAAATGAACATATTGAAATTCTCTAGATGTACACTATACAACGACTATCAGTACTAGTATAACCGCATAACGGTGGGAAAACCGACTTTGTAATACATATATGATATATGTACGCTTATTATATATATATATATATATATATATATATTACAAGCATTTATAAACTCCCCTATTAACTGTTGAAGCACTAATGGGAAAACCAACTTTGCAAACTATGCCCTTCCTGTTTAGTTTGCCGCGTAAGAATAACAATCTTAATAAACAGTTGAAGCACTAATGGGCGCCTTTATTATTAACTAAGATATGTTACAAGCATTTATAAACGCCCATATTAACCTTTAAATTATTTACTGTTACCATTTAGATTTCGAACCTGTATATATTATATAAATAAAGAGCCAATTCTATAATTAAAATAATAAATATTGTCATTCATTGGACTATTTCCAGTAAGATGGAAATGAGAATAACATTTGTAGGATACAAGTTGCAATGAATGAATATTTGTTTATTACAAAGATGCAGATCAATACATTTCTTTAACAAAGATTACAAAAGCAATGTTAAACACTCTCAGCTAAGCACATATCAATTATAGCCTAGTTAACTAATTTTGATACATCCAAAAATTAAACCAAACAATGCATCTCATAGGAGAAGACCTTGGTAACTTGTGCGAACAACCTCAATAAAATCTCCAATTACAATAACGGCCTCTTATTCAACCACATATTGCCTTGCCTTCAATTCACATAATCTGTTAACCTGAAAAGAGAGGGACACTATCGTAAAAAAAAAAATCAATTTCTATCTGAAGTTCACATCAAATGGATGCAAAGTCGATTTTCTAAATAATCAGTTTCTATCTAAACTCTTACATGGATCTGAATGTACCCTAAAATGCAGAAAACATACTATTTTCAAAAGTATACAAAAATAAAGAGTGGAAAGAATGAAGTGTTATAATATAATAATACTAGTATGATTAACATAACAAAGCAATGAACATATCAGAAATTTATAAAGATGTAATAGCCATTAGGCATACCTATTGAAATATCCATAGTGCAAATCTATGTGGAAGCAACAAAAAAATACTAAGTCATTTGAATTAAATTAAAAGTTGCAAGGACCGCCTTGGTATTTTTAGCTAGAGAAATGATTTGCAAAAGCCAAGTGAATTAATTCTTCAAGATAGTCCAATCTCTTAGCATATCATATAGTTACTTATAAATGATCAACCAGAAAATAAAGGATAAAGTTTGCATACATCCAGGCTTGGTAAAAAATGATAAGAATAATTTACCAGTGTAAATGTAGAAAATGGAAAGTATATCCAACAAATATAAAAATAAGGTCGTAAAGTTTGGTGTTGCATATTAATAAAAGTGCATCTGATCGGATAAAGTAAGCAAGCTAAACAAATCTTAATCCAAATAAATATTGAAGAATAAATTCTTTACTTAAATAGGGTGTTGTTGTATTGTCTAAACTCACACATATTATCTTCGAAACGTGGTTATCAATTATGTAAGAGAAAGTCTAAAATTTGTGATTGCAAGGCATATAACAACACCCTAACCTTATAAAAATAACTTCCTTTCCAAAGTCGGTGGTGTCATGTATGCGATATATGCCCAACACTGATGTTACTTCATCTGTTAAAAAAACATGTTTCTTGAAACTAAGTAGATTAAATAAAATCCAAAACTAGCCAGGCTGAACACATGATCAAAGTAATTGTTAATATTCATATCAAACAACCATGACAGTAATGATAAGTTAATTAAGATAAGTAGAATAAAAGGGTACTAATGAGATAGGACAATGATTTGTTTACTTTAAGTATAGTGATTGGGTGACAACTGTAAATAAACAAAATGCTCTAATATATGTTTCTTACTATTCATAAAACACTGTCAAATGTTTCAGCACATCAACAGAGTTTTGTAATGTCATAAATAATAATAAGAAGAAAACTAATAGTGTATTCTTCTATCCTTAGGCATCAATTACATTATTACAACAAAAGTAATGGGATGTTTCAGCTTACAACTATATATAGCAAACCAATTCAGATTTGGTCTTGCAATGATCAAGTGGATGTATGAAACCTATTATAATTTTGTTATGTTTTGTTAGGTTTAAAACATATTTTACACAGATATTCAAAAGAGAAACTAGCACGTTTTTATGGTGTTGATTAGCCAGAAGGTGGAGGAAGTTTGCATAAACATAACTCCATCCAAAAGAAATAGCAAGGCAGATTGACATTCGTGGTGATCATACAAAATGGAAATGGCATTCCGATAACGTATTTGGATATTCATATAATTTAATACTCAAATATCTTAATTACATCAGCAAGACATCACCAACTAATTTTGAGTCTTGGTAAGCTTCATAAACATTGGGTATCCAATTCAAGGCAACAACACAATGCATCTTCCACTAAATGTTGTCAACTTGCTATCTACTTTATCTTGTTGCATCACCTACTTTCCAGTGTAATATATAAACATTGGGTATCAAATGAACCTCACCTGCTCCAGTACCGAAGCATCATCTGTCATCTAGTTTCTGATCCATTTCATATCATACCATGAACCTCACCTGCTCCAGTACCGAAGCATCATCTATCATCTGGTTTCTGATCCATTTCATATCATACCATGAACCTCACCTGCTTCAGTACCGAAGCATCATCTATCATCTGGTTTCTGATCCATTTCATATCATACCATTAAGACTAGCAGCATCAAAACATCAAATAAACATATCCGCAGCCCCATATCCATATTGACAATATATACAACCCCATCAGTCTAGTAATTGAAGCATTGGTTTACCTCACTTGAAGACTGGTTTTTTGGCACCAATTCTTCTAGTCAGTCATAGTTTGCTTCTTCCCTATTATTGCCTAGGGCATTTACACACACTATCATCAGTTCTTACAACTCTATTATTATTGCCCAGTTGACCGATTCCGAGAAATCAGCACAATCAGCTACCAATCATCACAATTTCAAAAGGAATATAGAAATTAGGTGAGAAAATCAAAGTAATTATAGACAAATCAACGATCGATTAGAGAGATGACGAAACCCTACGATTCCGTCTGGAAGCGGAGCGACACTGGAATTAAAGATATTTTTGATAATCATACCATTATCCTAAATGCAGAAATAAAAAATAAATTAAAAAAATGAAAAGAAGTAGAGAAAAGCAGTACCATTAAAGGAGACATAATTTCATATTATGAATTTAAGCTTGTGTGAATCCTTCGGTGCAGAAAAGAGACGCCTCCATTGGCCTCACTTTCACCTTCATAATAGGTATTAAGTCTTCTTCTAGTAGATCGCGGTTGCTTATTGTAAGGCACATCAGGTGAGACAGAGGAAGGCGTAGCAGCATCACCAGAGGAGAAAGCCGAACTTGCTTCTGATTTGGGTAAAAATTCACCTGGATCGGTTTTGAAGAGAAGGAAGTGAATTTGAGGTTTGGATAAAAATAGGCGAGATTTTGAAATATAAGATTGCGTGAGAAAGAGGAAGAACATGAAAAAGATATCTGGATTTGAAAAGGCGAAAGGATATGCAGAAGGCATGGCTGCGAGGAAAATTAGGGTCTGGTCTGGCTTCAGACGGACGGAAAGTTTTATTTGCAAGGTCGAATTAAGAGAAACCGACAAAGTCGGTTTGATAATTGTACATTTTCAAATACAATTCCAACATTCATTTTTATAAACCAATTTAAATCTAACCAAATTATAAAATAAATTCTTAAGTTAAACAAAATTAAAATCCAAACAAATCAAATAAGTTTATCAAACAATAAATTAAACGAGCGTTAACCCCTACACCGGAAAATGTCTTTCTAGCGTTGAAAAAACGCTACTATTTCTTGTAGTAGCGTTTCGATAAATGCTACGTTACAACGTGCAAATAAAAATCTAAAATTTTTAGTTGCGTTGTAGAAAACACTACCAAAAATGAACATATTGTAGCATTTCTGGAAGCCTACAAAAGGTCTCTTTGACAGCATCCTTAAAACGCTACCAAAGTGATACTTGTACCCTTGTTTTTTTTATTTTTTGTAGCGGGTTTTCTATGCTACTATTATATTTTCGTAGGACTTTCAAAACATTACTAAATTTATTGATTGATGTACAACATATTTTAATCATAGCTATTTACAATTGATGGCTTGTATCATTTCCAACAATCACTTATGCAAGATAACTACATCAAAACAAATAATTAATCACATAATTATCATTATTAAGCCAACTTTGATAATCATCATAAAAAAACATTTATCGCATAATTAAGTATAATATCCATAATCATTTCAATAATAGTATTTCGACAAAATAATCGAATCCATGTAACATAACTATTTACTAACAAGTCTGCACAACTTGTACGAACAAAATATTATAATACATAATAGTTAAAGTCTTGTTTATGGCTTAGTTACCGATAGTTCTCTTATGCAGTTGTTCTTCACTTTGGAAATGTTAATTACCTGTACATAAGTGTAACGGTCAACAATTAGAATTACATACAAGTCTTGATAATTTGCATGTATATATGATCTCAAATTGATATGTATAGAGGCAGATGATATGACTTCGGATAAATTTTAAAGATATCTAGCCTGGGGATGTGTACAAGGTTATATAGCTAAAAATTAAGTATACATGTTCCAGATCTTTATGACAATCTGGTCTTCTAGCTAAAAATTTAAGTTTCACATTTCTGTTTTTGTTGTTTTCACACTTCATTGTTCTGCCTACCTGAACCTACATCACCCCATACACCATCTCCTACTTTGTTAGTAAAACCTATCCACTAAATACAAAAGGTTAAAGATGAAACAGGTTTTTGGATGGATTCCAATCAGGTCTTCAACAGAACCGAACCGAGGTGGCCGAAATTTCAATTGTCCACCCAGAACTTCGAACCATGCTTTTTATGTGTCAGTCCCAATATTGCATGGACAAGAATATATGTGAATTTCATTGTAATTATGTTTACATCTAAAGCATGTGCTTTAGTATCCAAGTTATGAAGTAAAAAATGCTTGTTCAACCTAAGCCTATAAATAAATTTTAGAAATTATACCTCACTTCTTGTACATTTACTAAAAACTAAATATTTCAAAGATTCCTGACTTGTTTACTTCATTGAGCTCTTTGTAATTGGGTGTTACCTGAATAATAAGGTGTGTGTCTTCAATTTCATTACTCAGTCATATCCAATTTGCATACTTTGTCCATGATGAATGTGCATAACTTTTGTAGAAGCAGCCACTTGACACTGTTTGTTGACAATGAAGACCTGAAAATCCATTAATTAACAAGCCAACGGTCTAAAGTCAACAATATATACAGTGGCGTTATCAAATGTACTAAACATACATATGAACAGATTTCTAAGCTGTTATATCATAAAATAATAACAGTTACAATAATATAATTCCTATTGAAAAACACTATTCGATGTCCATGGATCATAAAACAATGTGTTGGCACATAAATTTGAAACTACCATAGCAATGTGAGCGAAATTTATTAAAATCATAATATAGCAGTTCTCACACCTTGTTTCTACCAAGGATCTTTATTATGTTCAGGGTTGCGTGTAAGTGGCGGTGATGGGAGAATCCATCTACAATTGCAAATATTTGACAAAAATTTTATTACTAGGAGGCTACTTACTAACAAAACATAAATCTAAAAATCAACACTTTGACATGTCTTATATGACATAGAAGCATAAAAATTCTACCTGAGATGGTTTGAAGGAAAAAAAAAGCAATGACAATGCCCAAAAAAAGTTTAAATAACAATCTACAACATGCTAAACATTCAACTTTACATATTCACAAATGAATAGTTAGATGGATAAATTAATGAACTCCAAAAAAGGGATGCTGAAAGGGCAATGAAAATTTACCTGTCAATTTCTTCCTTAATTGCAGGGTTCAGCTCATTTTCATCAACACCATCTTCGTCAAATATAAAATTTAGACCAAAATGATCTTCAACGTTTTTTTCTCTCTCTGGCATTTGATTTGAATTCATAGACAAGTAGTTACACTGCCTAATGTAGAAACAGCTTTGACTAGTGCTTTCTTTGCCTCGCTCCTGCTTGCATCCTTAGATTGGTTCATTCTCTTCTTATTTTTTGTAGTTTAGCGGCCTTTGAACCTGTTTAATACTTTATTTCATCTCCTACCAATGCTATATAATATGAACTACCATATTTAACAGTTGCATTAACTTTGCTTTCTCGCCTCTCACTCCTTAGCATCTCTATGTTGGTCACCTCCTTCCTTCCGTTCACCTGCCAGCCTCTATTCATAAAAAATTAACTCAAACTTTCAACCCAGATCCCGCCTTCTCACCTCCACCAAAGATCAGCCTTTCACTTTTACACACTGCTCCTCAACCATGTCGCAAACCCATCCACCAGCCTGCTCCTCCTCCACTTCTCCGGCCTGCAACTGCACCACTTCCTTCCGATTAGCCTGCATTTACTTGCCACCCATCGGCCTCAGCTAGTCTCTCTACCTTAAATCCCCTACAGCCACGTCACCTAATTAAGCTCCTTTGACCCGCATTGAAACCCAACTATACTAGCCGATGCAGCCCAATCACCTGGTTAGAAACAACTGAAACCCCACGTTGATACATCACACAGCTCACCGACATGCACCGTTGGTCTGTCAGTCCAATTCAGTCGCAAGTCGCCGCCTGCTCTAGCCGTCACCGTCTGTCAGTCCAGTCCTATACAGTTAAAATTTTCAATTAGAAATGACACACCAGTCCTATTTTTGATACAAACGAATTACTCCTCATTTGCTAAGAATATTGTTTCCAGTTGTTAGCAAGCCAACTACAAACTCTCAAATTATACATATTCTCTGTATAATATATACATATATATATACAAAATAATTCAGTTCTTTTAATTTGTAATAATATAGCCTTTTCTGTTATTAGACCAATAGTTTTCTTTGCATGCCTTGATTAATACATGGCTGTTATTGTGAATGTTGGCTAACTAGAAAATCGCCTGCATGAACAATACTCACTGGATGAAGCATTTCATCTCAAGCTGCTTTACAATAATTCCTTTTCTCTGCCAATTTCCTTCTTCGTAGCTTCATTAGGAATGGTGCAAATTTCTATTTTGATGTAAACAAAAAGTGAATACATACATATACATACACATATATATACATATACATGTACATACACAAACATTATATATATAACCATTACAATGACCTTAGCGTAAGGCAATACATAAGTTATACCTTGTCAACACACAATACAAAGACAAGCAACAATAATTTAGTTAATTTTGCTAATTACATAGCTCATAAAGCTAACATCATGCATTAATAGGAAAGACTATTGATGAAGGTTCTCTTGAAGTGTATTTATCTAGGCATGTATATATGCATGTGTGTCGAAGTAACATCTGAATTTGGATATCAATGGAAAGGCTCTGTATAATTCATGTGCGTATAGATACCTGGTAAGTAGAAGAAGCAGTTCCAAAGAATTTCAGGGAAACTTGCCCTGTTGATAGTCTCTACATTTTAGAAGATCAAAACATGATAAAATATTAATGTAGCTCCTTAAGCTCGAGCCATGACAAGTTTATATGCAACTTGATATATAAAAAAAGAAATATAATTATGTCTTTGTCGATCTTAGTTTCAAAAGAATGTTATATGCATAAATATGTGTATATTTATGTTGGCTAGCTTTTGGACCAAGCCACCAAGGTTCACACACAAAGAAAATATGAGGCCTTACATGTCAAAACCTTTTGAAGACTCGATCGTGATCTCCTAACCCTCCTCGGTTCGTGACTCTGATACCACAACCCCCGATCGTGACCATCCACGACGATCCGTCCTTACCAGAGCCCATGACCCGATTCAACCCCAGAAGCTAAGATGAAGATCACGACCCGATCCATTCACAGTAAAATGATTCGATCCGTCCCCTCTGCCTCTTCACAGTCCGGTCCTAGAAATCAAGGTAAAGGTCGAGACCAAGTCTACCTCGATCCGAGAATGCAGGATCTCACGACATCTGTCCATAACGGCTATTTTGACTATTTCTTCATCAAGCCATGAACCAGTCCGAGACCCTCGGGATTTGTGCCATGTATGACCGTGATCCGTCTGCAAATATCAGCTATAAATAGCCCCAGACTTGGCATTTTTTAGGATCTTTTGGCAATTCTGAGCTCTGAATCCACCATTATCATATCCCTATTATTCCAGTTCAGAGTTTTCTTGAATTTACTGAGTGAACCAACATTGTAAAAGTGAGGTCGAGAGATAAATCATTGATTGTACTCGAATTTTAAGTATAATCATAGATATAAAGTGGGCGTAGGCTCGTTAACGCCGAACCACTATAAATCTCGTGTCTTTCCTGCTTTTCTTGCATTTTTTCTGACATTAATCTTTGCATAATTGAACAATTTGGGTGTTGGAGCCAATTTTGGATCTAACATTTTGGTGCTTTCACTGAGAATCGCAGTCTCAGCGCATTGAATTGTTGCTCTATTGTTTGGATATTCAAGTCCGAAGAAAACAGTCCAAAACCCCACTGTTTCGTTCTTTGAAGATTTCAGCGAAGTTCAAATATCATGGCAGGAAAGAAGTCTAAGGAAGTATGAGCTTCCCAAGCGAACGAAGCAATTGAAGAAAGCGTGCACGAACAGGTCGAAGTTCTGTCCCCGGATCGCAGAGAGAAGGGGGCGATCTGATCCAATGAAGGTGTGGCGACCCGAGCAACTGAGGGTGTCACGACTAGATCCCAAGATAACGTCGCCATCCCCCTACTAACCCTTCCGCGATCCGATCCCAGGGAACTGCCACAAACCGACGCCAGGAGGGTACCACGAGCCACCAGCCTAGGAGGACCACGATCTGAATTAACAATCAGACTACTACCCGACCGGAGAAGGAAATTAAGGCTCATTCCACTCGTGCTGGAACTTCTGCTCGACCCGGTTCAAGTTCCTTGCGTATAAGAGAAGATGAAGATGACCAGTTCGACCCTTCTGCCCTAGTTACCGAAGGACATCTGACTTGAATACTTGAAGCATTGGAAAGGCAAACTGATGAATTGGCCGCTCAGAGGCAAGAGAGCTCGTTGTTGCGTCAGAATATTACTGCCCTGGGCAGACGAATTGATGATATTCTAAGGCAGGTTTCACCACCTCTAGCTCACCCTTTCTCCCCGGAACATACGTCGCCGTCTGAAGAACCCCGAAGGAACCGACGATGGCCCCCATTAAAAAGGGCTGAGAACATAGAGCAGCTTAGGTTTGGGTCACTTCCATCTCGAGAAGAAGAGGCACTTAATCAGGGAACTAGTAACCGCAACTTAAATGAGCCCACTCTACTACCGAGGAACGGCGTGCCTCCCGCTCGTTGCGTGATCGACCGTGACAACAGGGGGTAAGGGAGTTCTGCTCAGGGCCCAAACTTTGTAGCAGCATGTTAAAGAAATGCTGGAGGAGGCCGTCGGGCAAGAAGCGCTGATCCCGAATCTACCCTGACCCATGCAAAGGTTGAAGCGATGATTAAGCAAGTCATGATGGATAGCCGTGGACAAAGGAACGAAGATTGGGGCATAGATCGCAGTCATACGCCTTTTACTGACGACATACTGGATGTTACATTCCCGAGGCGCTTCAATATGCCAACTATGAATCGCTATGCGGGCAGGACTGACCCAATCCAGCATCTAATGCGATACTTCTGGTCAATGAATGCTACTGTAGCTACAGACGCGGTAAAATGTGAAGCATTCCCTATATTCCTGGAAGATGTGGCGTTGTTGTGGTTTACCCGCTTGCCAGCACGGTCAATATCCAGCTTCAGGGAATTGAGTGAGAGATACGTGAACCAATTCTGTCTTCATGCCCAAAGATCTAAGAATGTAATTGAGTTATCCCTTATTAAACAACGACCGGACGAAAGCCTGAGGTCGTATTTGGATCGTTTCAACTTGGCTGTCACAGAAGTTAGAGATCCGCATGAGCAAACTGTGTTGATGGCCCTGATTGATGGCGTCGATAAAGATATCGAGTTTCGGAGATATCTGGCCGGCAAACCACCCCCGACCAGAGAAATATTTTACGAAAAAGCTAATGTTCGCCTGCGTCGGGAGGAGATATATGGTAATCGAAAAAGAAAGGCTGTTGATAAGGAAGATATCCAAAGCAACGTGGCCGTCAAGCAAACGGGAGATAGCTCAGGAAAAGTTGAAGTTAACATCGGGAACAAGAATCAAGGCAGCGGTCGCCAATCAGGGAATAGTAATAACAATAATCGGAAAAGAAATCGATGAAATGACTCTCAGAGGAGATCCCGGCCCAGACCGTTTGAGAGATTCACATCGTTAAATGATACGTTGGAAAATATCTTCCTGGATACATATAATGTCCTCCGGTACAAAAGTCCTCCTCCGAGAGATTCTATAGAGAAAGAGTGTGAAACTGGGAAATTCTATCTTTTTCATCAGATCCATGGTCATTCCACAAACGAATGTCGTCACTTGAGAGACGTGGTTGAAAGGCTGCTCCGAGAAGGGAAGCTTGATGAGTATAAGGTGACTCCTAGGGTCACGAGGCAAGTTGTACAAGCCCCGAACCAAAGCCAACCTGCTGCCAAACCGACGGCTCAGCAAAAAGGGGAAAATATCGTTATCAATACCATAGTTGGTGGACTTCACCTAGCAAGGCACAGTTTCAGAGCTATGGATCAATATGTAAATGCAGCTAAACAGCATTTCGAAGTGGGGGAATGTAGCAACCTCGAGGACAACGCTCCGGTTAAGCAACAAAAGACGATGTCCGATGACGTCATATTTCGCGAGCGAGAGAGTATTGGAGTACACTCCCCAACTGAAGACCCATTGGTGATCACCGTCACCATCAGCCCAGCTATAGTTCATAAAGTCTTGGTAGATAACGGGAGTTCAGTCAACATTCTATTCAAGAAAACATTCGACCAAATTAAACTCGAGCCGAAGGACTTGAAACCATGTGAGGGTTGGATACGTGGATTTAATGTAGCCTCGACCACTCCAATGGGATATGTGGAACTATCAGTAACCCTTGGAGAAGGAGAATGCCAGAGAGTGAGGATCCTCCCCTTCGTGGTCTTGGACATTGAGTCGCCGTACAATGCCTTCTTAGGCCGGCCAGCCCTAGCCAAATTCAGGGCCTGCATTGCACCCTGGTGCCTGTTGTTGAAGTTCCCAACGGATGTCGGCATAGGCATAATCAGAGGAGATCAAGTTGTTGCACGAGAATGCTACATTGTAGAGTTAAAGTTGCTCCGCAACGGGAAAGATGTAGAAGCAAAAGGTGGTTCTTCCCCTCCGAGGGAGGAATCGTCATAGCAACTAAAGAAAATACCTCCCGGAGGGTCGCCCAGAGAGTTGCCCGAGGACATAGATCCCAGAGAGGATGAAGAGCCTGGAGGCAGAATGGCGACTCCCAATGAAGTGACTATGGATGTACCAATCGATGATAGTGACCCGGAGAAGGTCCTGAAGATTGGATCTCAGTTGGATCCTCTTCGAGCCAAAGAATTAACAAATTTCCTGAAAGCTAACTTGGATGTATTCTCCTGGACCCATGCGGACATGTGTGGGATATCTCCCTCGATTATGAGTCATTCGTTAAGCATTAACCCGAAACATCCTCCTATCAAGCAGAAAAGGCGAATGCTTGCTCCAGAAAGGTCAGTTGCCTTGAAGGAAGAAGTCGAAAAACTGAGGAGTAATGGATTTATTAAAGATTCGACGTACCCTGACTGGATTTCAAACCCGGTTTTGGTAAAAAAGGCTAATGGAAATTGGCGTACGTGCATCGATTTTTCAAATCTAAACAAGGCATGTCCGAAGGGTAGTTTCCCCTTGCCTAGAATCGATCAGTTGGTAGATTCAACCGCGGGTCATGAGCTTCTTTCTTTTATGGATGCATACTCGGGGTACAATCAGATCCCCATGCATGTCCCAGACCAAGAGCATACCAGTTTCATTACCGATTTGGGATTATACTGCTATGTGGTGATGCCTTTCGGTTTGAAAAATGTCGGCCCGACGTATCAGCGATTGGTGAATAGGATGTTCTACAACCAAATCGGGGAAACGATGGAGGTATACGTCGACGATATGTTGGTAAAATACAGACAATCATCCGACCATACTGCAGATTTAGCAGAAATGTTTGAGATTCTCAGGAAATACGGGATGAAGTTAAATCCTTTGAAGTGCTCGTTCGGAGTAGCATCCGGAAAATTCCTAGGGTTCATTGTCAGCTCGCGCGGAATTGAGATCAATCCAAATCAAATTACAGCAATCCAAAATATTCAAGAACCAAAGCAGATTAAAGATGTGCAAAACCTTGCTGGAAAAGTGGCAGTGCTCAGCAGATTTATCTCAAAAGCTACAGATAAATGCATCCCGTTTTTCGAGCTGATAAAGCAAGGTAAACACAACTTTAAATGGACTCCTGATTGTATAGAAGCATTCCAGAATCTGTTGAGTCATCTGAAAAGACCCCCGATACTGTCTAAGCCTGTGGATCACGAGGATTTATTTGTGTACTTGGCAGTGTCATCCCATGCAATCAGTTCGACTTTGGTAAGAGAAGAGGATAAGGTGCAAAGACCGATGTACTATGTGAGTAAGAAATTGGCAGCCGCAGAACGGAATTACCCAAAAATAGAAAAGCTTGTGTACAGTTTGCTGATTGCATCTAGGAAGCTTCGTCACTACTTCCAGGCTCACCCCATTACTGTTTACACTGATCACCCGCTTAAGCAACTCCTACAAAGGCCAGAAGCATCAGGAAGGTTGCTCAAATGGAACATTGAGCTGAGTCAATTCGACCTGAACTTCCAACCCCGAAGGTCGATTAGAGGACAGGCACTTGCAGACTTTATAGCAGAGTTTACCATCCCAGAAGATGATGTGGTAACTGAAGAAGACGACCCGCCAAAGCTACTCCTTGACCCTAGTGCCTGGAAACTATATACTGATGGAGTTAAAAATGACAGACGATCTGGTGTCAGAGTGGTTCTTGAAACTCCAGAGAAACGACTAATATATTACGCTCTTAGATTAGAGTTCCACGCAACTAATAATGATTCCGAGTATGAAGCTCTAATTGCCGGGTTGAAGCTTGCAAATGAATTAGGGATAACAAAGCCAGGCATCTTTTGTGATTCCAATTTAGTTGTGAACCAAGTTAATGAAAAGTTTCAAGCTAAGAGTCCAAGGTTGATATCATATTTGGAAAAAGTGAAGAAGTTGTTGGATGGTTTTGATCACCGCAGCATATCTCACATTCATCGAGCGGAGAATCAAAGAGCAGACAAGTTAGCGAAGATGGCTAGTTCCGATAATCCAGAACATATGGAGCTAGTCCTGATTGAAGTACTAGTTCCCTAGCGTGGATCAGACGGGAAGTTGATCCGGTACTAGAGATTGAACCTGAAAGGGAGTCATGGATGACCCCCCTAAAGAATTTTTTGATAAATGGAACGCTCCCAACAAAGAAAAGTGAGAGGCGTGCAATTATCCGGAAGGCTTCCCGATATGTGTTGCAAGGCGAAGTCCTGTACAGACAAGGTTTCTCGATGCCTCTCCTCCGTTGCATCGCCCATGACGACATCAAGCGTGTACTGAAGGAAGTCCACGAAGGTGAGTGTGGCGACCACGCTGGAGGGAAAACATTGGCAAAGAAGATATTGCGATACGGCTATTTCTGGCCCACCATAAACAAGGATGCAGCCAAGTATGCACGACGTTGTGACGCTTGCCAAAATTCTCCAAGATTCCTAGGGTGCCATCTAGCTAGTTGAAGACAATGACAAGCCCGTGGCCTTTTGCTATGTGGGGAATTAACATTATTGGGAGCCTTCCCATAGCAAAGGGAGGAGCAAAGTTCGCTATTGGGGCCGTGGATTATTTTACTAAATGGGTAGAAGCAGAGCCTTTGACCACGATCACAACCAAGCGAGTGATCACCTTTGTCGTTAAGAACATTATATGTCTATTTGGGATTCCAAAAGTCATCGTAACCGATAATGGGACACAATTCGACAGCACCGAGTTTCAAGATTTCTGTCGGAAGTATCACATGGAGAAAAGATACACCTCTGTGGCACATCCGCAGTCGAACGGACAAGTTGAAGCGGCAAACAAGGTGATCAAATCCATTCTAAAGAAAAGATTGAAGAGGTCCAAATCCATGTGGGTTGATGAATTACCCCTGGCACTATGGGCCTATAGAACAACGTACAAGTCGGCGATGGGTCACACCCCGTTTTCCTTTTCTTTTGGAGCTGAAGCAGTCATTCCGGTCGAGTTGGAAGTACCATCTCATCGAACGATTTATTACGATCTGATGACCAACAATAAGCTTCTCCTTGAATCCCTGGACATGGTTGAGGAAAAAAGGGACGAAGCCGATTTACATGCCCTGAGGCATAAACAACAAATAACTCGATATTACAACAAAAGAGTCCGAGCTCGAACATTTGAACCCGGAGACTTGGTTCTGAAGCACGTCTTTCCGCCCCCAGTACATATGGGCCCGAAATGGGAAGGACCGTACTCCATTTTACGAAGGCTTGATAATGGAACCTTCAAGCTAGCAACCGTAGATGGAGATGAAATCCCCAGAGTGTGGAATGCCCAGCATTTGCGGCCTTATCTGACATAAAAATGTCAGTTTTACTCTTTTGTTTTTAGAACCATATAAAAAGGCTCGACTTGCCTAGAACAGTCTGGTTATTTGAACAAAAGATTATAAAGTAGATGTAGGTCATGATTCGACCAAACCATTATAAAAATATCGCGTGTCATTTACCTTTACTGCACCATTTCTTATCTACTCTTTTATTTTGATCAATATAAACCGTTAACATTTCGAAATTTGTTTTAAATTATGCAGTAATCTCAAAACAGCTAATTCAAAATGCCGTCTATCAAATCGGAAGGCTCACTGTAATTAAAGCTCCAAAAGGTGCAGCGAGGTAAATCGCACTACTGTTTGCACTCTAACTCCTGAGATCAGGGAGAGAGTATAAAGGACGTGAAGATAACATCCCCAAGGCATGAAGGTGCACCATGATAAAACCACCTTGATAATACTCTAACCCGCTGAAGGATCGGGAGAGTATAAAGGCGCTAAAGACTTAGCGCCCCCAGAACTTCTGCCCCGCTAAAGGATCGGTGAGCAGACCAAGAATCGAGCTCGAACTCTAACCCGTTGAAGGATCGGGAGAGTATAAAGGCACTAGAGACTTAGCGCCACAAGAACTCTGACCCGCTGAAGGATCGGGAGAGTATAAAGGCGCTAAATACTTAGTGCCGCAAGAACCATTACCCCACTGAAAAATCGGGATAGTACAAATATAATCCTAATCGATCGCCAATAAGCCCTGGCCAGGCACTATAATGACGATTGATTGGGGGTATATACGTGCACCACTACACATTTACTTAGCACGTGTATTTCTCGATGATTGATTTGGTTATGATTAATAATTGTTACTTATGACTTTAATATTTAACTATGAATGTTTCGGTTATGACCATTTAAACTCTCCTAACATGATGAATTTGCAGGATCGCAATGGCGCAAAAGAAATAGACCTTTATTTACTGAAAGCAGATTTACAAAAACGAGAAGCTAAACAAAAGTGAGGGCCACTCTCACGACTACATCTTTTGGCCAAAGGAAATCCTAAAAATAAAATATGAGCTAATAACTGCATTCTATTTACGCTTGGGAGATGGCTTTGATTTCTTTTCCTTCTTCTGTTTCTCCAACTCCTCTTTATCAGTACCAGAGCGGTCACTTTTCATCCTCTTCCTCTTATCAACAAGAGGCTCCGGGGGAGGACTGGAAGGTTGGGAGGCAAGTTGTGAAGATATTGATTTGGAAGAGAATCTTATAACCAACCCAGTCTTTGGGTCGATTTCAGAAATAGGGGGCACGAATAAAGGATCCTGTTCCCCCTTCCTAAGAACCAACTACTTCTCTTTCCTAGCCTATATGTCAGCCAAGGTTTCACTATCATCACCCTTGGATTCATCTATGATTTCTACCTCCTCTTCCTCATCTCCATGACCACCATCTGTGTCATGCAAAGCAGCAATAATCTCAGTGTCTACAGGAGCGCCGGTGCCGGATTCCATGGGTGCTACCATAACTCTCTCACTTGTTGTGCCTTCGGTGTGCTTTGGAATCTAGGAAACTTCAATACTAGAACCCGGAGGGACATCAACTTTCTCTGCCACTGCCTTCTCCTCTGCACCTTTTTCGACCACTTTGGTACCTACACCATGAGAAGTAAAGTTAGTGAATCAAGAGGAGATGTGGCCATGTCAGTTGTCTGTCCCATGAGACGACGACAAGTTACGATTGCTTTAATGAACTATGGAGAGAATATGGAGATACCTCCAGCCGACTCATCTCCAAGATTTGTACTGGTGGTCCCGATAATCGGAGGGGTTGGAGCCAAGGGGATCAACGGATCATCGAGGTTATATTCCTTAATTTCAGAGGTTTTGGGTTCCACCGCCGAGCTCGAGCTTTCCCAAACCTTATCCTTGCCCTTGAGCCTACTCATCTCCCTCTCGATCTCCTCATGGATTAGGCGTCTACCTTCCTCTAAAGCCTCAGGTTCTTCATGTGAGAACCCCTAACTTCCCCGGTAAGGAAAGAGCGGATACTTTTAGAACAACACACAAAAGAACGCAGACAGAAGAACATTTCATTGCTTATTACAACAATTCCATCAGAATAAAAGAATATACAGAGTATGAATAAATAATATACATCACAAAATATCAGAGATTACAATACATTATATAACAGCGGAAAAATAATACAATACACAACTGAAAGAGATATACGGATACAAAGCTTTCCGGATATCATTCCAGCTGTAAACAAGGTTCCTGTGAATATAAATCTGCAGAACCAAAATTACTAGCTGCCCGTGCGGGAAAATAAGGGCACCCAAAGTTTAGGTCAAAACAATAAACTCCGGGTCAGTCATGTGACTGGTGTGAGAACTAAAACAGTTATTAATCTTTATTTTAAAGTTCGGTAAATCAAGGGACCACGCCGTATAACACGGAACGGGTTTCCTCCCAAGAACACCAGTGCATAAAACAACAGCGCAATGCTAAATAAAGAAAAATGAAGCTATTATAAGACCCAGGTCCCATCACACAATGCAACGCAAGCCGGAGGATAGGGTTTTACCTTATAATAGCCAAACATGCTTAGTACGTCTAAAAACAAATTATTGGATACTGTAATAAGTGTATAGTGTCAAAACAATTTCAATCATAAACATCAATCATAGGCGGCATAGCATCCCATGCTACTATGTCGCCAATACTAGGCTCTACAAATAAAACCGAAATATCACGTATTGGAAGTTGGATTTCCATCTGCGAGCCAAGGCAAAAGATAGTCCTCACCGGCTTCGAGACTCTCTAGCCCGAGCCTCAGGGTCAGAGCGCATCAACCCTTGGATCGTCAGGGCCGGTCCACTGATGTGGATTAAAATGCCTATACACTGCATTTCCCCGCCCTTTGGGGGCGTAAATGAGCCAACGAATGACTCCATCGGATTCACATAGTCACTGGTATATCCGAGGCGCCTCGCAACAGCAACAACCACATAAGTCAAACTCGTTAGGGCGTGTAAAACCACTGACGCCACTTCTAACCAGAAGGAAACGCATGCCCTCCCTCATGTCCTCTCCCGTTTTTGGTTCACGACCGGGGTGTGAGGCTCGCGAATCAACGCTACACAAAGCTATGCCATACAGGTCGTGCTTTGATCATCAACCACAAGACTTTGCTTTTCAACAAAAGCCTTGATCATTTGCCACTTAGGCATGCCACACAGGAAATTCACTCCATGCATTTGATATCCATCAATATATAAACCTTGAGCTCGTACGTCTCAGAGAAGGGCGTTAAGCAAGAGAATAAATTCTCTGCCGCCAAATAGATATATATTTAATAGGAATCAATCACACAGAATAAAATCCAATGTCAGACAAACAGTCCATTTACAAGTTCATTCCGGGTCTGAACGAAACCGGAGGCACCTTGTACCTCGCATATCCATCGATCTCCAAGTACGTCTGGACGACCACTAACTGATTCCCTCCTCTTGGGTGTACGACCCAGTCAAGATCATCAGTAATTATCCAAACGACGTGAAAACCTCCGGTCTTCAACCACCGTCTTCATCTTCAACTCATCGTCGAATCAGTTATTCAGAATGGGATAAACCCGGTCTTTCTGAATAACTCACGTATATAATAAACAAGTGTTACACAAATACAACATACACCTCATTCCAATTCATCAGTCACTAACCGTAAATTAACAAGAGAATAATTCCCCAAATATTAACCCCGAAGGCCGAAATCAACATCAGATCAATACCCAGGAAACCATTCTGCTTAGCTAACCTACAGTTAGTTTCTAAATTTCACATTCTTAGGAAAAGGTTCCCATTAATTTTATCAAAGATAAATTCTTTTAAATTTATTCATTAATCTTCCTTTGAATAGCACTTCAAACTAGTCGGGATTAGCGAACCACACCTAAGTAATCATTTGTTTTAATTTCCCAATCCCAACCTATTCATCCCATGAAGTAAAACTGGTCATACTTCATGTCTAACACCACGGTGTTATTGGTAAATTCAATTACCATTTCACGTTTAAATCTAATTAAAGTTTTAAATATCGCCTGGAGCAAAACTGGTGATACTCCATTCTCGATCATTTCAATCTAACTAAAGATTCATTAAAACTCCACTTGGTTTTAATCTTTAACTGGGTTAAAGAACCAATGTCATTTAAAACACGGTTCACGATAAACCCACATCACATTTCATTCTATTAGTCTCTAACCGTAAATTAGTAAGAGAACAGTTCCCTAAATATTAACTCCAAGGCCGAAACCAACATCAGATCAATACCCAAGAAACCATTCAACTTAACTAATCTCCAGTTAGTTTCTGATTTTCTTAACTCGGTTAGGTCTAAGAACAAAATAATTGAAGATACCATTCACGACAACCCAAAATCACATTTCATTAATTATCGGGTTAAAGAACAAGTGTTATTTAAAACACCGTTCACGATAAACCCAAAAATCAATTCAAATTCAATTCCAATTAAATACCATTTAATTGGTACACTTCATTAAATCCAAATAAAAAGATTTAATCTCTTTCTCAACTGGGTTTAAGAACAGTGTTAATGAAGACACCATTCACGACAAACCCAAATCACATTTGATATTAAATACAAGGCTCTGAATAGAAAATATATCGGCTTTATTCGATATCAAATTCTACGACCAACAGATATCGTATTGGAAATAATGATATTAATATATCTTTCAAATTCCCATAACAATATCTGTATCATCACGAAATCCAACATCGAACTATTCCAAAGACAATTTCGATTCAAATCCATTCCAATTCAATTATTGGAAATTCTGGTTACTTTTAAAATCATTTCAAATCCAATTTATTTCAAAAATAAATTGATTTTAATTCTAGTTCAAAACCAGTTCATTTCGATAAAAATCTATTTTTATCTTTTCAAATATGGAGTTTTTCATCCTAATTCTTCACAAATCATTTCTTATGATTCTACACAAATTATTACTATTTTTAATAATTTTATCAAGGCTCGTACATTCGATTTCCGTCAACGGCCATCGAACTGTACTTACAGCGACCTTTTCCAAATTTGATTTGGAAATAATTCCAAATCCAACCGTTAGATTTCAAATCTCTAATATTCATTGGAAAGCTCTTTTCGATACGAACCCAACGGTTCCGGTTTTAGGAGAATCCGACGGACGTATCTCCCGTAACGTCAATTCAAAGTCAATGGTCGAAATTCGCGAACTGCTGCAGCGCAGCGCGTTCTATTCAGGCCATTCTATATATATAATATATATATTATATATATTTCGTTGATTTAATTTCAAAACGTATTTTATAAATCGTTTGAATTCATTTTCAAAACGATTTCAACTTCCTTTTCAAATTCAAATCAAAATCGAATCTTTTCAATATAAATTCATTTTAATTTCATTTCAAATCGATTTCAATTTAATTCGAATTCGAATTCATTTTAATTTAATTCGAATTTCAAATCTATTCAATTTAATTCTAATTTCATTCTATTCAATTTAATTCGAATTTCAATTCTATTCAATTTAATTCGAATTTCAATTCTATTCAATTTAATTCGAATTTCAATTCTATTTAATTTAATTCGAATTTCAATTCTATTAAATTTAATTCGAATTTCAATTCTATTCAATTTAATTCGAATTTTAATTCTATTAAATTTAATTCGAATTTCAATTCTATTAAATTTAATTCGAATTTCAATTCTATTCAATTTAATTCGAATTTCAATTCTATTCAATTTAATTCGAATTTTGAAATCACTTTCAATATTCATTGAAAAATGAATAAAATCAATATAAATATCGTTCACGTCAAAATGGCGTCAATCTAATCAACACGGCTTTTATTCAACACATGAATGTTTATTCTATTCAACAAATGAATATTTTTCAATTCAACACATGAATTTATTTTATTTCAACACATGAAATTATTTTCTATATTGGAATGAGGCCCAATCAATTACCATATAATGTTAATTATATGGATTTTCTATAATACATGTACATAATAGCAACGATAAATAATCAACCATCATCCAGAGTGCACCACACAACTGCATAAGCATTAAATATAAATAATTAACGCTTACACCGTCTGTCAACCCATCGATTGACATACAACTAAACAATCGGGATTAGTGTATGTCAAATATCATCCCAATACCCGTGTGGGGTTTCAAATCAACAAACACATATTTTATTTGTGCGATTGGGCGATGTGTAAAATTTATCGTCCCAATCAATATCAGTCAAATCAATGTATATAAACAAATTTCCGATTTGTTTATTACTATTTGTTTTATAAACACGTTAAAAATTATATTTTTAACTATAAAATATTTTATTTCATTTCACATCATACAATCAAATTTCACAACACAGCAATCAAACAAACAAGTCATCCATGGTCTGTGGACGACGGGTGTCGGGTGCTACTAAACACAGTCTACATCCTAGCATATATTTCAAACTAGAAATAAATTAAAGGTGAGGAGTTCTCACCGACTAGCTAAACCAAACGCCATGACTCTTCATATGTAGAAATCATTGTCGTACTCGCCTATTGTCCATTTCACTGTCCGTAGCCACTATATATATAAAAATCACATTTTTATATTGTTGCCATGTAGATAAAAATCACATTTTTATATTGTCGCTATGTATATAAAAATCACATTTTTACACCGCTATTATATAGATAAAAATTCTATTTTTATATCTACTTCTAACATAAAGATCGAATTTTTATTATCTATATAATATAAAAATCATATTTTTACATGGCTACTTCTATAAAGGTCATATCTTTATTATATAAAAATCATATTTTTATTTCAAATCTTTATACGTAAAAATCATATCTTTATGTTGCTACTTCTTATATAATAATCACCTTTTTAAACGCTATTCAAACTAGTAAAAGTCACATTTTTATTTCGATCTTTACAATTTTAGAAATCTAAGCCCTTCTATATTAAAAATCCTATCTTTTTCCACATTAAAAATCAAATCTTTTATATTAATGAAAATCAACTTTCCTATAATAAATGTTATATCTTTCTTATTAATAAAAATATAATCTTTACTTTATACGATAAAAATCCTATTCTCATACGATTAAAAATCGTATTTTTACCCTCATAAAAATCTCAACTTTAAACACATTACTATTCTCATGACAACTGAATTTAAAATCAATGTTTTTAATTACATTAAACTAATTATCTAAAATCAATTAACACTAAAACTTACAGCGGAGTTCGACAGTTGGAATGTCAGCGCCGAAGTCGGAGAGGGGGTGGCGGTCCGTTCATTAGGTTGGGGGGGCCACGGTGGGGGTTTTGGTTTGATTTGGGCGTTGGGTTTGGATTTGAAGGTGGAAAGAGAAGTGGAAGAGCGAGAGAGAGGGGGGTCTGTTGAGGAGGAGGAGGAGGGGACTGGAGGGGGAGGCGGGGGGGGGGGGGGGGGGGCAGCTGTCGTGCGGTCCTGGCGGTGGTTTAGGGAGGAGAGGGAGGGAAAAGGGAGAAGGAGAAGGGGAGGGGGTGAATCTTCGCGGTCGGCACCGCCACTTCTGGTAGCGCGGGGGGGTGGGGGGGGGGGTGGGGAGCGGCCTCCTCCGATCCCGATTCGGGATCGCATTCCCCCCCTTTTTTTGAATGAATAACGGCGGGGGGGGGGGGGGGGGGCTGAGAGAAAGTAAGGGGTAGAGGAGAGAGAGTTTTTTTTATTTCAAAAAGGCACTTTTTATTCTGACCTCGAAACGAGACCCACCGCCTATCGTCCATAGCTAATTACCCCCATTACGAACACAATGAGATATGTATCGTAAGCTGATTCAATCGTTTCAATCAGTTTTCATCAAAATCAAAATATAACTCTATATATTGAATTTGAACGCGCATTTCAATTTACCGGGGCCACATACTCACTCGAAAAATTCCCAAAAAATATTTTCTAGCTTTGTATTGACGATACGGTCTTAACAAAACTAATTTCGTCAAATTTGAAGACCGTTTGAAAAATGGCCATTTTCCAGTCGATTAAAATCAACTAAAACTGGTCAAACGCGTTTTTCTTTGCCACGCTCACATTTTGATTCAAAAAATAATGAAATTTGAAACCTAGCAATAATTTGACATCGTGGATCCAACAAAAGTGGTTTCGTCGAAAACCGAGGTTGTTTGCAAAATGGCCATTTTTAAGGGCTAGAATTCCCTAGCGACTATTCTGAATTTTCAACTGGGCATTACTTTTTATCCCCGCTATCAAATTTCAATTTTTCGGATTCGTTGGAAAGATATCCTCAATTAGATTCAAATATTTTTGGTTTCGCTAAAATTCGGTTTATTTTGCACCCGATACATTCATTTGAAGTTCAAAATCGAAATTTCAAACTACCGCGCCATTTCAGGCTCGTTATATAATTAAAATAAAATATTTGTATTCTAACGACGATTCAAATAAATATATACATTTTAATTCTATTCAAAATAAATTTCTCGCCATTATTATTTAAAATAATTCATTTTAAATATTCAAAATTCGCTAAAATTGCCAAAATAAAAATTTTAAATTGGCTCGAATTTCCGGGTTATTACACTTCACCTCTGAAAAAGGTCTGCATCAGCTGGTTTTCGTCAATCTCGTCGACCCTCAATCGCCGCTTCTCGCCTTCGAAAATTGCATCCCATACATTGGCCAAAGTAACATGATAGTCCGGAATCCAAGACATGTCTCGAGTCTTGATGACTTGACCAAAGAAGTCGAACAACAGTTCCTCAAAACCAGCTATTTCTTTCTCTTTTTCAGCAAGCTTATCAGCAGCAGCAGTGGCTGATTCAAGAGCATTATTGGTGTTACCTTCGGCGAGAGCTGCACGCTCCTCAGCTTGGGCAAGTTGATCATTTAAAACCCCTTTTTCCTTTTTGGCGAGAGCGAGGTCATCTTTTAAGCTCACCCTCTCTTTCTCCCAGGCATCTTTCTCAGCAGCAAAGCGTTCCTATGCTGCCTTCAGTTCGGTATTAATTGCCCTGAGATCTTCCACTTCCTTCCTTAGGGCCACTCGCTCCTGGTTGTTTAAGTCAAGCTCATTGCGAAAACACTCACTAGCACTCTCCAGCTCGGACCTGTAATTCTCCGCATCTCATTGAGCTAAAGACAGCTGGGCCTGTGCATCCTCTAGTTCTTTTTCCATTTTGCTCCTAGCCCTAGCATCATTATCAATCTTTACTCTGGCTCTGGCTGCTTCCGTCTACATCTGGCGGATGATAGTAGAAAGTGTAGCAGCATGCTTCCTCATTACCTCGTATTGTTTAGCCACATGGCATACGTACCCTATCACCTCTATATCCCAATCCTCGGGGACCGGTTCAAGATCCGGGACGAATATCATCCTCTCAAAGAAAATATCAGGGAATTGCTTTCGCAAACGCCTCAGCCTAGCCATAATCTCAGAATTGGGGGCAACATCCTTTGCGGCAGTAGTATCCAAGCCATGCTCACTAGAGGAAATGGGAGTTGTCTTCCCCTTCTCCACGATCTTGGCCTCATCTTTGTTCTTGTCCTCCGGTTCGGGGTGTTTTTTGGAAGACTGGGCGTGAGAAGGCGTACTTTTCGGAGTAGTCAAATCTCTAGGAAGTTGCTTACCCCCAGCCGGTGGCAATGGACGACTGTGTGACTTTCCATAACCTTGCTTCGATGGAGATCGAGGTCGTGTAGAATAAGATTGATGAGAATCCCGGGGCCGACGACTATCCCTTCCCCGACTATCACTACGAGTATGCTCGGGATCTAAAAGGAGGCTTGGTGTGCCCTCGCGAAGGGAACGATAAGAATAAGACCGTTTGCGAGACATTTTCCCAGCAAAAGAAAAAAGTGCATGTTAAAACTATGAACCACAGTAGAAAAAGAGTTTTATTGTAAATGGTGCATGTGATTTGTGCATCCCATGAAATCCCCTTTTTAACAGACCAGGGCCCGGAGTTAGGCTCATTTGGATGACTTCTTTTTCTCCAACTGGGGCACTCGTCTCTTCAAAGATGGGAAAAATTGGTTCCCCTCCGAAATCTTCCTGAGTATAAATATCGTCTGGTAAAGGAATCTTATTTAATTCCCCGAGTATCTGTTCCTCCGTTAATTCATCTTTAGTGGTAGACTCAACCGGTGATGAAGTTCTTAAGGGAGACTGCCCCTCAGAGGTTGGGACCTCCTTTGATTCGTCAGCTCGCCCCTCGTCTCCTTTGTATACGTTTAAATCCTCGTCATCCTGATTAATCATTGGCGAAGGACTCTTGCAAAGGGTAGTTGTCTTTACAGTTTGAGAAGTTCATTCTCCCTCAGTCGGAGGTATATACTTGTAAGGTCTGCCGCCCGCTCCAAGTCCGAATCTTATGTCTAAAAGACGGTGTTTTTGAAGGTTCTCGTCGGTGATACATTTCTTAATCCTTATTAAATATGAGTTACTCTTGAGGAGGCGGGACATTCAGTCTTCGTATATTGATCCTTCCGTTCTCTCAAAGTTGTGATCTGTGTGGAACAAAATGATTTGTTAGCACTAAAATTATGCATTCGAATTAAACGCGGGAAAGTTGAAAACATACTTGCTTGTAGCCACTTCCTCGCACATCCGGCCTGATGTTTTATGTAGAACCAGTCAGATTTGACATCCCCTATATTACTATAACGATCTGTCACAACTTTTCTATTGGCGACTGATTCGAAGAAAGAGAAATTGGGAGGCCCAGCGGAACAATGTTTGAAGTGGTAATAGAACTTCAGATCTTTAAGGGTAAGTTCGGTCTGCAGAATCTCCATGTAAGCAACGTACAGAGTATACAAAGCCGCATAGGCATTCGGGTGGAGTTGCATGGGGGCAATGTGTAACTGTCTTAAGAGATCAACAACAAGTGGAGGAAAAGGAGGGATAGCCCCTACCCAGCACATGAGTCGACTAACAGTCATGTATCCCTCTGGGGTAGAATGAGGTCTATCTTCGCTTTATGGATCTTTCACATCGTCTCAGGGAATTCCGTGTCTTAAACATATCTTCTTAAGTTTTATATCGTCTAACTTAGAGGGTAAAGAATCGGTGAACTTCTCTATTTCCTTAACACCCGGAATTCTATCAGGAGCTCGATCATCCTCATCTTCAAGGGACGTGCTCTCAGAAGTTGTTGATTCTATATCGGTGCCCGTCTCGTAATCAAGATCGGATGTTTCCTCATTTGAATCTGAGGGAAGCACATCAGGGTTATGACGTATTGATGTCTCTGATTCGGTACTTTCACTTGGTGTCTCAGTCACTTGTTTATCCGACATAGCTGTGTTGGCGAGTAAAAATTAGAACACAAGTTACCCATTCCCCGTGTGTGTAAGTGCAAGTGTGTGCCTGTGCATACATTAAAGAAAAGAATGAAGCCAATCAGATAAGCAGATAACAGCCCTTATATGATGTAAAGTCATGCTGTTGTTCGATCCAGAAATTTCATCTCGAAGGCTCTAACCTAACTGTTCACTGGTATATTATGACTACGATGCATTTTTTAGGCAACATGTATATGGGTTCGTCAACAGAGCCAGTTCGTAAAAATCTTGGGGCTCGGGTCGTGATCTAATCAGATCGTCGAACACGGGTTGGAACGTGGAGAACGGATCGTCCACTAGTCACTACAGTGGAATAACATGGACTCATGGGATAAGTCTTGGATCGTGGGACAGTGTTTGTATTCATTGTCTGAACGGGTCGCGAAAGACCACCCACGATCCGCTTTCCTATTACAACGAACCAACGCTTCCCCCACGACCCGATCCGCTGTCCAACATAATTCTAGGTCTCTCCATCCCTACGAATCACTGCTTATCATCACGACCCACGCTGCTTTTTCATTTCCTCCATCTGATTATCACTACGGGCCGAATCATTGCCCGATCTACGAACCAATCCGACCTCTCCTTCTTCCCCTTTCGTTTCTCCTCTCCATCCATAAATCCATGAAATCGAACCCATTATCACCGTCGCTAAACCCAAAATTCTCGTCGTCACCATCACCATATTAGTGAAAATTCAAGGGGAATGAAGAGAAGCGAAAAAGAAACAAAACAAAATGGGAAATGATCCTAGCGCCGTAACCATTTGATTATGGGAAATCTTTGTTTTTAGTAAATGCTAAATTAGGGTTTTTTTGAAGAATCAGTGGCGGTTGCAAGGAAAGAAAGAAGGAAAGGAAAGAGGAGGGAGGAGGCTACCTTATATAGATGATTTGATGACCGTTCGTATCCCCAAGTTTGTCCTATTCGGACCATGAAGATCTTTGGACCACGAAGGCTCAAGAAGGCCCATCATAGTATTGAAGGCAACCCGTTTGACCATGGGCCCATTGTATCCACTCCGATCGCCCTATATCACAACGACCCGGGCACACACACACACACAAAAAAAGAGAGAGGGGAGAGATATGAAAACACTCATGGAATTCCAAGATTACCTGATGGGTTGACCACGGTCTGCTCTGAAATTTAAGAGGTGGAATTTGAGCGATGAATAAAGAAATGGTGGATGATTTAGTCCAGTATTTGTACCCGTTAAAGAACGCGACTTCCCGAAGCAGTACGACGTTTCAATCAAACACGACATTTAATTCATGTCACTTCATGAAAAGATAGGTTTGTAATTTCGAAGCATGTTCCATCCTCGATAAAACATACTTCGAGGGGGCAAAATGATAGCTAGCTTTTGGACCAAGCCACCAAGGTTCACACACAAAGAAAATATGAGGCCTTACATGTCAAAACCTTTTGAAGACTCGATCGTGATCTCCTAACCCTCCTCGGTTCTTGACTCTACTACCACAACCCCCGATCGTGACCATCCACGACGACCCGATCCGTCCTTGCCGGAGCTCCACGACCCGATTCAACCCCAGAAGTTAAGATGAAGATCATGACCCAATCCGTTCACAGTAGAATGATTCGATCTGTCCCCTCTTCCTCTTCACGGTCCGGTCCTAGAAACCAAGGTAAAGATCGAGACCAAGTCTACCTCGATCCGAGAATGCAGGATCTCACGACATCTGTCCATAACGGCTATTTTGACTATTTCTTCATCAAGCCATGAACCAGTCCATGACCGTCGGGATTTTTGCCACATATGACCGTGATCCGTCTGCAAATATCAGCTATAAATAGCACCAGACTTGGCATTTTTCAGGATCTTTTGGCAATTCTGAGCTCTGATTCCACCATTATCATATCCCTATTATTCCTGTTTAGAGTTGTCTCGAATTTATTGAGTGAACCAACATTGTAAAAGTGAGGTTGAGAGATAAATCATTGATTGTACTCGAATTTTAAGTATAATCATAGATATAAAGTGGACGTAGGCTCGTTAACGCTGAACCACTATAAATCTCGTGTCTTTCCTACTTTTCTTGCATTTTTTCTGACATTAATCTTTGCATAATTGAACAATTTGGGTGTTGGAGCCAATTTTGGATCTAACAATATAAATATATGCACACCATGTATATAACCCACAATTGGGAATTTGAATTGTGTGGATTACTCGAAAAAATGGCAACATTGATGATGAGTGCATTCTTGTTTATCAATAAAATTAATGTTATATATCGTATGAACAAATTCGATGAAACAATTTTTGGATGTATGCAGATTATCGTGGTTTAATTGAGACATGAAATACAGAAAATGGTAAATGGACTATACATGCTTACTGCCAATTTGGTTGGAAGATATGCAAGGAATGGTTTGAAGTGCTCTAACTATTTTTCAAGTAATTTTCAGTTGATCCATTAAGCCAGTGTCATAACTAAATAGCCAAACAATACAACATTAGACTTAAAGCAAGGATGTCGAGTGACAACTAAATTTACTTTCTTTTATACATTTTCAAAAAAAATATCACTCGTCTACCATAACTCACTCAATACACAAAAATGGTGATTAATTTGCTTATAATTATTGGTTATCAGCATATATTTCAGGTTTACATCACAAGCTGCAGACACAACCAAAAAATTGAAGAAAAAAAAAAGAAAATTGAAAAACATAGCTAAACAGGAGATCTGATTGTAGTGCATGGTAGGGCAGATTTGTACCATCATATTCCTCAAGTTAACTTCAGCCAAAATAGCAAAAATGAAAACTATCTATAGCAAATGTAGTCAAATTAAATTATTCAAAAACCAGTCACTAATGTCTGATTCTCACCAGATCTAAGACTGAGCGTCATAATATAATCATCACATTCTAACTTTATTAAGATAGTTGTGCCTCAAATTATAGAAAGAATAGGTTGGAAATTTGTGAGAAAGAACATAACACCTAAACAAGTTGAGGATGTTCCCACAAGAAATGAAAATGAGGAAAACAAGGAGAAAGTAGCAGTGCATCATGCAACGGAGCCATTAGAAGCTATTATTCACAGAGCACCAAAATATGAAAGATGTCCTCCACAAAAAAACACTGTATGTAGGAATAGTGTGCAAAGGCAAACACTCCAACAATATTCATGATAGCTAAGAAATTAAGAAGTACTAGAACCTAATGCTATGAAAACTAGTGATCAAGACCGCAAGGCATTAAAACTAAGTGATAACTCCAACGAATTTGCACATAAAGCCCTTCAACACAAGGTGATGTTTCTAAAAATGCAAAGCAAAGGCAAAACACCTCTGGCATAAAATTGAAAAATGGGTCGTCTAACAGAAATATAGTGAAGGAGTTTGAAGACCAAGCTTATCTAGCTAAGTTAGAAGTGGATAAAAGAAAACTTCCAGACTGGTATGAAAATGCAAGAAATGCTAAAAGGCAACGTACAAATCAAGTGATGGAACTGAAAGATTTGCCAAAGCAAGCACATAACAGGGTAGAGCCCATGATGAAGCATGGAAGCCAATTTAGGAGGTGTATGAGCATGAAATCTTAACATGAATATTTTTCTTATGCTAATAGCAAACATTTAACATGTGTGTACGGGAAATCTTTTTGGGTAGAGATTACATGGTGAGTACATGCATACAAGTCAGGCCCAAAAACATGAAACAAGGGAAAGTAATTTACCAACTCGCCAAAGCCAGTATAATTTTTATGCACTTTCAGAAAATACTAACATACAATGTTCATGTAGAACTTAACAATCCTACCGTACTTCATTTAATCATTTCACTGACATATTTATCGACTCTTGATAGGAAAATTAGTCTTTGGTTAGGAATTTAAAATTTTAGGATACAATGTTTTTAGTTCCTGGTACAAAATTGTTCTTCTTTTTGCATTGGTTGAGACGACCCGAACTTCCCCGTGAAAGAAAGAACGAATTTATTTGAGAACAAGACGAATCTAACACAAACATAAGAACATTTCATTGCTTATTACAACAATTCCATCAGAATACAAGAATATACAGAGTATGAATAAATATTATACATCAGAAAAATATCAGAGATTTAAATTACATTACATAGCAGCGGAAAATAATACAAAACACAACTGAAAGAGATAAACGGATACAGAGCTTTCTGGATATCGTTCCAGCTGTAAACCAGGATCTTCTGAATATAAATCTGCAAAACCAAAACTACTAGCTGCCCGTTTGGAAAATAGGGGAACCCAAAGTTTAGGTTAAAACAATAAACTCTAGGCCAGTCATGTGACTGGTGTGAGAACCAAAAAAGTTATTTAAAACTTTACTTTAAAAGAGAGTAATTCAAGGGACCACGCCGTATAGCACGGAACGGGTTTCCTCCCAAGAATACCAGTGCATAAAACAAATAGCGCAATGCTTTTTGGAAAAATGAAGCTATTATAAGACCCAGATCCCATCACACAATGCAACGCAAGCCGGAGGATAGGGTTTTCCCATATAATAGCCAAACATGTTTGGTATGTTTAAAACAAATCATTTGATACTATTATAAGTGAATAATGTCAAAACAACTTCAAATATAAATGTATTAATCATAGGTGGCATGGGTACCATTTATCATGTCGCCAATACTAGGCTCTACAATCAAAACCGAAATGTCACGCATTGAAAATTGGATTTCCATCATGAGTCGAGGCCAGGGATGGCTCCTCACCGCTTCGAGACACTCTAGCACATATCTCAGGACTACCCACTCTGGGTAACCCTTGGATCTTCAGGGCCAGTCCTCCGTTACGTTTGAGGATTAGTTATTCCTGAACACACGTTTCCCGGTCCTATCGGACCTATCCATCGGCTCCGTAGAGGCCGATATATCCAAGGTGCCTCACAATCCAACATCCACAAAGGTAAAAATATAAAATGTCAGGCCTTGATAAAACACTGACACCACCTATAGCTAGAATGAAATGTCGTGCACTCCCTGCAGTCACATTCCCTTTTTTAACTCATACCGATTTGTGAGGCTCGCGAATTAACGCTATACACAAAGCTACATTGTATTAAAGTTGTGCTTTGATCATCAGCCACAAGACTTTGATTTTCAACAAAAGCCTTGATCACTGCATCTCAGCATGCCACACAGGCAATTCATGCCATGCGACTGATATCTATCGATATATAAACTCTGAGCTCTTACATCTCAGAGAAGGGCGTTAAGTAAGAAAATAAATTCTCCGCCGCCAAACAGATATATATTTAATAGAAATCAATCAGCACAGAATAAAATCCAATGTCAGACACACAATCCATTTATAAGTCTGTTCTAGGTCTGAACGAAACCGGAGGCACCTTATTCCTCTCCCGTATGTCCAATACAGGAGAGAGGTCCTTGTACATCCGTCGATCTCCGAGTACATCTAGATGATCACCACTTATTACCTCGTCTTGGGTGTACAGCCCAATCAAGACATCAGTAATCATCTAAATGATGTGAAAACCTCCGGTCTTCAACCACCATCTTCATTGTCGACATATCGTCGAATCAGTTATTCAGAATGGGTATAAACCCGGCCTTTCTGAATAACTCGCGTATATAATAAACAAGTGCTATAAAAACACAATATACGCCTCATTCCAATTCTGAATATTCTTTTATTCAAATATTCGTATACTTTGGGAAAGGTTTCCATTAATTGTATCAAAGATAAATTCTTCAAATTTATTCTTTAATCCTCCTTTGGATATCATTTCAATCTAATTAATGATTCATTAAAACTCCACTTTGTTTTAATCTTCCCAAAAATCAATATCAATGTTTATTTAACTTAGGAAATCATATCCTTATCCTGTCTTTAACTGGGTTAAAGAACTAATGTCATTTAAAACACATTTCACGATAAACCCAAATCATATTCCATTGCATCAGCCTCTAACCGTAAATTAGCAAGTGAACAATTCGCTAAGTATTAACCCCGAAGGCCAAAACCAACATCAGATCAATACCCAGGAAACCATTCAACATAACTAATCTCCAGTTAGTTTCTGATTTTCTTAACTCCGTTGGGTCTAAGAACAGTATTATTAAAGATACCATTCACGACAACCCAAAATCTCATTCCATTGGTAAACGGGTTAAAGAACAAGTGTTATTTAAAACACCGTTCACGATAAACCCAAAGATCAATTTCAATCCAATTCCAATTAAATATTAATTAATTGGTATAGTTCATTAAATCTAAATAAAAAGATTTGATCTTTTCTCAACTGGGTTTAAGAACAATGTTAATGAAGACACCGTCCACGACAAACCCAAAATCACATCAGTCTCTAACCGTAAATTAGTAAGAGAATAATTCCCTAAGTATTAACCCCGAAGTCCGAAACCAACATCAGATCAATACCCAGGAAACCATTCAACTTAACTAATCTCCAGTCAGTTTCTAATTTTCTTAACTTCATTGGGTTTTAGAATAGTATTATTAACAATACCATTCACGACAAACCCAAAATCCAATTTGATATTAAATACAAGGCTCTGAATAGAAAATATATCGGCTTATATTCAATATCAAATTCTGAAATCAATTAATATCGTATTGGAATAACGATATATATATATATATATATATATCTTCCAAATTCCTCCACAATATCCGTATAATCACGGAATCCAATATCGAACTATTACGAAGATAATTTCGATTCAAATCCATTCCAATTCATATATTGGAAATCCTGGTTATTTTTAAAACCATTTCAAATCCAATTCATTTATTTAAAAATATTGGATTATAATTCTAGTTCATAACTAGTTCATTTCGATAAAAATGTATTTTTATCTTTTCAAATATGGAATTTTTCATCCCAGTTCTTTCCAAATCATTTAATATGATTTTAACAAATTATTGATATTTTTAATAATTTTGTGAATGCCCATACAATCGATTTCGATTAACGGCCATCGAACAGCACTTACAGCGACCTTTTCCAAATTTGATTTGGACATAATTCCAAATCCAACCGTTAGATTTCAAATATCTTGTATTCATTGGAAAGCTCTTTTCGATACAAACCCAACAGTTCTAGTTTTAGGAGAATCCGACAGTCGGATCTCTTGTAATGTCCGTTTGAAGTCAATGGTCGAATCACGAACTGCTGCGGCACGGCGCGTTCTATTCAGGCCATTATATATATATATATTATATATATTTCGTCGATTTCCTTTTAAAACGTATTATATAAATCATTTTAAATTCATTTTAAAAACAATTTCAACTTCATATTCAATTTCAAATAAAAATTGAATATTCCATATCATCGATATATGAATGATAGTATTTTCAAAACATTAGATTTTGAAATCACAGCCCGACGCGTTCTATTCAGGCCATTATATATATGTTATATATATTTCATCGATTTCCTTTTAAAACGTATTATATAAATCGTTTTAAATTCATTTTCAAAACGATTTCAACTTCATATTCAATTTCAAATAAAAATTGAATATTCCATATCATCGATATATGAATGATAGTATTTTCAAAACATTAGATTTTGAAATCAATTCCTTTTCGATATTCATTATAAAAATGAATAAAATCGATATAAATATCGTTCACGTCAAAATGTCGCATATCAAATCAACACGGTTTTATATATTTAAATATTTTCGTGTCCATCCCAAATCGGACATCAAAATCAGATTTTGATCTTTTACTGATTATTATTTTAAAATATTCTTTTTTTTAAATAATAGTTGTTTTAAAATATTCCTTCTTTCTGAACTGGAATCAGATACAGTCAATTACCATATAATTTGATTTATATGGATTTCATACACACATGTACACAACAACCATGAAACACAGTCAACCATCATCCAAAGTGCATTCTACACTGCATAAGCATCAAATATAAATATTTAACGCTTACAAAAGCCTGTTAATCCATCGATCAACATACAGCTAATTATTGGGACTAGTGTATGTCATATATCATCCTAATACCCGTGTGGGGTTCCAATCAATCAAACACAGGTTTTATTTGTGCAGTTGGGCGATGTGTAAAATTTATCGTCCCAATCAATATTAGTCAAATGTGTGTATATAAACAAATCGTCCGATTTGTTTATAAATATTTATTTTATTCATACACACGTTAAAAATTATATTTTTAACTATAAAATATTTATTCCATTCTATATCACACAATCAATTTTCACAACACAATCAAATCAAACAAGTCGTCCATGGTTTGTGGACGACGGGTGTTGGGTGCTGCTAAGCACCGTCTGCATCCTAGTATATATTTTAACTAGAAATAAAATTAAAGTGAGAAGTTCTCACCTTCGGGTTCCACTCCGACGTGCTTTGATTGTCGACCTATGTAGTATACCTACGTTAAAAATTATATTTTTAACCAATCAATAATTATTTCTTTGTATGATTATTTTATAAGTAACATACATAGGCTAAAAATTATATTTTTATCTTTCTAAAAATAATTTCATATTTTTATAACAACGCTACATAGATAAAAATCACAATTTTATTCCGCTACTATGTAGATAAAAATCAAATCTTTCTATCGCTAATGAATATATAAAAATCACATTTTTACATTGCCATTCAAACGATAAAAATTATATTTTTACTTTGCTACAAAAATGATAAAAATCACATTTTTATATCGTCACTTCATATATAAGAATCGTATTTTTATCCTATCGCTACTTATATAATTAAAAAAAATCAAATCTTTGTATGTTTAAAAAAATCATATCTTTTATAGATTAAAAATCTCTCCTTTCCATAAATAAAAATCATTTCTTTCATAAATAAAAATCCTAACTTTTTATAAACAACAAAATCTTAGCTTTCATGGACTCCATACATATTTTTATATTGCCATTATACATATAAAAATCGCGTTTTTATATAGTTAAAAATAATTATATTTTTATATACATAAAAATCACATCTTTACATAATTGAAAATATCATCTTTCGCTAATTGAAAATCATAGCTTGGTATAGAATAAAATCATAATTTTGTATGTTGATTTAATATAATAAATACAAAATATAAAAGGGCTCACTGTGTTCTATCATCATTGAACTGAGAGGAGGGGCGGATTTTCCTGCTTGCGCGAGGTTGGGTGGTGGCTTGGAGGCTGATGCGGTGGCCGTGCTCGGTGGTTGGGGTTTTCCGGTGGCGTCAAGGCTCGGTGGTTGGGGTTTTTCGGTGGCGTCACGGCTTTAGGGGGAAATAGGGTCGTGGGTTTCATAATAGAATAGGAGGGGAAGGCGGATCGGATGAGGCAGCGTCAGCCGGGGGGGTGGCCGAACTGGGCACGGCATCTTGGGTGGAGCTCCGATGGAGTGGTCGGCGACGAGATCTGCGATTTCTTTTTTTTCTGTTCTGAAAAAGTGACGGGAGAGGGAGGAAATAAAGGAGGGTTGACTAATATATATTATTATTTAATTATTTTATTATCCATAAAGTTAGCTTTCCATTCGAACTTTGAATTGAACCCACTAACTGTCTTTCCTAGCGTAATACCCTCATTCCGAACACAATGGAATATGTTTCGTAAGCCCTTTCGACTGTTATGATCAGTTTCCATCAAAATTAAAATATAAATCAATAAATATTTAATTTGAATGCACATTTCAAATTACCGGGGCCACATACAGACTCTAAAAATTCCCGAAAAAATATTTTCTAGCTTCATATTGACAATACGGTGCTAACAAAACTAATTTCATCAAATTTGGATACAGTTTGAAAAATGGCTATTTTCTGGTCGATCCAAATCGACTACAACCGTCAAAACACATTTTACTTCGCCACGCTCACATATTAATCCCAAAGATTATGGGTTTTGGAATCTAGCAATAACTTGACATCTCAGATCCATCAAAAGTGGTTTCGTAGAAAACGGAGGTCATTTGCAAAATTTCCATTTTTAAGGGCTAAAATTCCATAGCGACTATTCTGAAATTTCAACTGGACATAACTTTTTATACTTCCGCTATGAAATTTTGATTTTTTGGGTTCGTTGGAAAGATATTCTCAAATAGATTCTAATATTTTTGGTTTTGCTAAAATCTGGTTTATTTTGAATCGTACATTCATTTGAAATTTGAAATCGAATTTTCAAACTACCACGCCATTTCCAATTCCTTTTATCATTAAAAATAAAAATTTATATTCTAACGTCGATTCAAATAAATATATACGTTCTAATTCTATTCAGAATAAATTTCTCATTGTTATTATTTAAAATAATTCAATTTAAATATTCCAAATTCATTAAAATTGCCAAAATAAAAATTTTAAATTGGTTCAGATTTTCCAGGTTATTACATTGGTATTCAAAACTAGTTTCTTAATATGTTTAAATTAAAAATGTTATAAGATAATTCTCTGCTAATGCATTAAGGATTGTACATGCATAAGAATTTGTGCATAAAATGCTGGACTACAATAGCAAGGATATATAAACAAGTTCTCACCAGGTCCTATAACTATAAATTTAATACATGTTATTCACCTAATAGAATACATATTTCCAAATTAGATAAGGTTTTATCACAAGATCAATTTAAGATATTAGTGTGTTAATTAAAAGTGAAAATGGATCTTTTCTTATTGCATGTATAAATCAACTTTCTTATGCAAAGTTACAAAATAATTGTGTCATTTACTTGCTGATGAGAATAAAGTTGATTCATATCAATTTGTATCTTGTCAAATGTTTAACATGTCGTTGGCGTCAATCTAGCTATTAAATTTATGGGGGTCCCAGCTAGTAAAATATTGTGGATTTAGTAGAAAATTTTCCACCTAAAGTTGTTAGGATCTATGAGATATCTTGCTATGATCAAAACCTTGTTTAAATCTTATTCTTGCATCTTTTAAATGTTCAAACTGATTCAATTTGAATTAGGTTTTCATTCTAGGTACTTGCTGTAGAATATTTGTTTATTTATGCTCAGTATAAACATCATAGACACAACATGAGACTTGAGTAACAAAAAAAAAAACACATCGCCTCCTACAGGCAAATAACAAAAAATTAATACAAACATAACTTTAGGTGAGCATCAAGGAAACTCCAATTGAATAAGCATACAGAGCATCTTGCAGTGCATTAGAAGGAGTAGGAATGTTTCACTGATATTATACAATAATTAAGGAAAAGGAATAAATGCAACATATTTCATAGTACGTAACCAAGTTATGAGCAGAAAGTGTAACACCCCACCTCCTTAAGGTCACTCGCAAAAGGGAATGCCTTAACTTTGGTGGAGCGTTTTTAGTAGAAAGAACAGAGATTTACAAGACAGATAAAGTAGTACTTGAAAATTTTATAACTTTATTACAACAGAAACAGAATTGAGTTTAGTTACATCTTTCAAAAACCACAATATCGGAATTCAAGTACATAAATATCGGTCTTGTACAAAAGCCTTCAGAATGCATAGTTTTTAAAGCCATAATCCCCAACATAAAATGCCATGAAAAGATAGAACCAAAGCCAAGCAATACTTCAAACACTTCAAGCAGAGAGAATCTGAATCAAGCTCCTATGTTTCCACCCTGAAAACCTGGGGGGGGGGGGAACGGAAAGTAAAGAGGCGAAACAAACTAGGTCAGACATAAGTCTGGTGAGTCCAGTGACTTTCAGCATATAAATAGATAATAGTATCAAGACATGTAAATAAAACTGGACGAGTGATAACCGTAACAGAAATAGCAGGTTAACAGAAGATACATAATGATATAGGCTAAGCTAAGCTTTTCACTTCTCTTCACTAATACTAGTATAACAGGATTAGGTGTTACCCTAATGTCTAAACTGAAACAAAAACGGAAACAGAATAATCTCTACAGAAACGAAATTCTAGAAATGGGCCTTTACTACCCGAACAGAGGCAGAATGCTAACAGTGGGCTTTTACCACCCCAACAGACAGAAGGTACGGAAACAGAATACTAATAATGGGCCTTTACCACCCCAACAGACAGAAGTTACGGAAACAGAATCGGAACAGAATCAGAGACGGAAACAGAATAATCCCTACGCAAACATAATGTTAGAATTAGGTGTACACTAGTAATTGGCCTTTACCACCCCAACAGACGGTACCATTCAGAAACAGACAGGTGTTACCACCCAACAGAAACAGACAGAACTAAGTGTACCCTAAGTCCTACCCCCAAATGATTGGCTCCCTAATACATAAATACCCTGTGTCGGCTCCACAGTAGGGTGTATCACTCCCTAAAGTGGCAACCTATTGGAACAGACCTATTTACAGATGTCACGGTGTCTTACATCCTCAGAGCAGACCAGATCCATGCACGTAGATGATCCGGTTGGAACGCACCATCAACATCCGTCGCCATTATCAGAATGAACCGCTTATAATTAGTTCAGTAAGCGTGCCCGGACCCCTACATAGTGTGGGGTCAAAGTTTTTGATACCAGAAAGGGTTACTGACTAATATGGGTCCCAAACAACAGATGACACAAGTAATTCCCCTCCTAACCTTGTGTCCCCAGACTAACAGATTTCAGATTATCTTGTTTACAGATTTCAGACAGAGTTCAGATTACTAGTTCACAGATCAGACAATCCAGTTAACAAGTTTTCAGATTAACAGATCAGATGTACGGATTTAACAGACTTACAGATTGTCTAAGTTTGTATTAGGCCTACAGATTCATGAAACAGGTTTATTAGATTCATCAGTCCAGTTGGTTTAACCCTATCCACCCAACACGTTTTTAGACACCACATTTCTCTTAAATTTGAGTTAATTAAATATTAATGCATAGACCTACCACATTAGGTTGGTAGCTTGTGGCCGCTAGATGTACAGGGCGGTTCCGGGCAGACTTTTGCCACAAGCCAGACCTAACCTCGTGTCTAAGCATATTTTAGTTATGCCTACGACCTCTCACATTAGACTGACAGTTTGCGGTTGCTGGTTAAGCCGGTCGGTTCCGGGCAGGCTTCTACCGCAAACAGAGTCTAACCTCGTGTCATAGCCAATTCATTCCAATACAAATTATACAGATATCAGACTAATTCAGTTCATTTAACAGATTAAACTTCTTTACAGGTTACAGCAGATTAATCAAATTTCCATGTTTTATTCAATCTTAAATCGAGCCTACCGATTTTCATACCCAAATTACAATCATTTAGCTTTTAACAGATTAGGCAATTCAACAGATAATAGATCTAGCAGATTAGGTGATTCAACAGATTTAACAGATAACGGATTTAGCAGATTAGGCAATTCAACAGATTTAGCAGATAACCGATTTAGCAGATTAGGCAATTCAACAGATTTAGTAGATAACCGATTTAGCAGATTAGGCAATTCAACAGATTTAGCAGATTAGGCAATTCAACAGATTTAGCAGATAACAGATTTAGCAGATTAGGTAATTCAACAGATTAAACATTTCTAAAATTCTATTTACATATCTTGCCTAATCATAAATTAAGCCTAAACTTACATGCCTAAATCATGGTCATAATTCATAATACAACATATGCCCAAATTTTAATTAAACTTTACAAAGTACGGAATATTCTCTAAAAGCCCCAAATCATGATATGCTATATGAATTATGCCAAATTATAGCTTAGGATGTCAAATATACAAAAATCCACACTTAGGTGCATTCACATTAATAGTTATCCTATTTTAATATAAATCTTTTTGCCTAAGTCACATATCCTTCTTTTCTTTTCAAGTCATAGATCATGATATAAAATATGCCCCAAATCTAGATCTTAAATTTTTAATCATGTATTATGTCCTCAAAATCAGATCTTGCATTATAACATGCATTATATTCCAAGTTCCAAGTCATATGCTATCATATAATAATTCTTCTTCCAAATCACAATTTATCATACATAGTATGTACTGATTCCAGATCTTAATTTACAACCTATGTTCTTTTCTCAAATCAGTCAAAGATCAATCATGTCCAATTATGCATTATCCATTATTTGTCCCAAAATTTTGCGTTCATGTGTTAATCTCTTATGAGATTTGGCGCAGGCTCATGGTAGCCTGGCTATAAACAAAAAGGGAGAAAAGAGGGAACAGATACAGAACAGTCACAATCAAGATAGATCCACAGAAAATTATGCATAACCTCAGATCCAGATTCACAAAAATGTCAAGATAAATATTAAATTCCATATCTGAAAATAACCGTACTCACGATTGAAAAGGTAAATCTTGATTTCTGGGATCTTTATTCTGACACTGAATAGCGCTTCTTTGGCGTAGACTATAGGTTAGATTTGATTCTCTTTTAATTCTATTCAGATTGGAAGAAGATGCATTAATCCTAGTTTTGATTCCAGCAGAGTTATGACACCATTTTTATTTTTTATTTAGAATAGAGGCAGAGTATAAACATAATGAAATTGTGTGGAGAGAAAGCTAGGTTTGGGGGTGTTTAAATAGGTTAGAGCTCACGAATCCGGTCAGAAAGGCGTCCAAGTGCAGAAAAATGGATCTGTCTACAGATCTGGAAAAAGGGGGGAGGTCGACCCTAGTGTCGACCTGTTTACCCAGGTCGACCCTAGTGTCGACCTGGGTCCTGGAAGGGAATTTTCTCGCCCAGCCCGGGTGTCTATTTTTGAATTTCGAGATCTGAAATTTGAATTTCGGGCTGGTTTTTTTTGAAACTTCTGAAGGCCATATCTTCTTCATACGGAGTCCAATTTTCGCAAACTTGGACTCTATTCCAAGTAGAATTTCGAGATGAACGTAATGGCGTAACCTGTTTCCCTTAATTATTTTGTTATAATTTAATTGTTCTCTGATTTTTTATTCTTATGTCCACAGAAAATACGGGGTGTTACATTCTCCCCTCCTTAAAGGATTTCGTCCCCGAAATCTTCAAGTTAGGAAGAACGTGTCCTACCATCCAATCACCCATCTACTCAACCATCATCCACAAGCATCCATTATCCTTAGAAAACTTCTAATGTTGTATGAACATATGCAAAAGTGTGTGTATATGTCTCTTATCTAATGCAAAGATCAGGCGGTCCACTGATTCAGTTGACCTCCTTAATGCAAATTATGTCAGTGCCATGAGTCCAACATGTATGCAATTTTCCTATTTGATACATATCATTTCTATATGAGTGCACAACCGTTCATTCATATGCAACATCCATGTGTTGAGTCAACCATTTCGCATCCATAAAAATTTTAAAAATGCATACATATCCATATGCAGTATGAGAGTGTTTTTAAGCCGATCTAGTGCCTAGTGTGTGTATATGCATCCGCGAGCAACCACTAGCAACCACTTGCAACCATCAAACATAACATGTCTCAAACACATGTTTACACCTATTAGTTTCTACCTAAAGGTCGAAGATTCGGTCGATAGGATACAGCCGAGTGATAGAAGCAAGTACAATTAAAACAAAAGCTTTGTTCCTATCAGACATCGGTTTAAGAGAATAACCCCTAAGTATCAACCTCAAAGACCGAAATCAACATCAGATTGATACTCAGAGAATAACTCCCATTAAAGAAATGCCCAACTGGAAATCTACTTCACGCTTCGAGTAAAAAACCCTATCCTTTTCAGAAATATTCAGATACTTACAGACTACTGGTACAGATCAGATTATCAAATGATTCTTAGGAAACTAAGCGTGATAAAACCCCACCATATCCCACAAAAACCAGAATGTATGCGTCATAGTCAACTTAACGGCCAACACAGATACCCTCAAACCCCAACTTATCACAAACAGATGAGTCATAACCCTTATGGGTTTGAGTCTACAGCGGGATCAGAAACAAGACTAGTATTAAAGTGCAGAGTTTCAATTACAGAATCAAAATGCCAGAATTAGAAAGAGTTTTAACTCCACAATCAGATAAGGAAATTAAACCTTCTACATAAATTTCCTTATTTCTTTCCTATCCACCAGCCTCGAGGGTATTCGCCTGCCCTCCAGAAGTAGGACCTGTCCTCATCCCTTGCCCACGTTTCTTCGGGCAGTCCCTAGTGAAGTGTCCCATCTCACCACAGTTAAAGCAGGTACCCTTCCTCTTTCTGCAATCCTTGTTCAAATGGGTCGAGCTTCCACAAGTAAAGCACTTCTTCTCCTTCTTATCTTCAAACTTCTCATCCTTCTTTTGTGTTTCCTTTTTGGGCCCCGCCTTCTTGTTCTGTGGTCCTTCAAGCTTTTCTTCTTTCTACTCACTTTTGGTTTCCTCTTCATGCATCAATGCCATGTCAACTAATTTCTCGAAGGTAGCCCCCATAGGAATGTGGGACATTTCCAATCCATGTAGCGGCTCGTTCAAACCTTTAGCAAACCTTAGTGCCTTCTTATGCGGTGTATTTACCAAATCTAAGCCGAATCTCGCCAACTGATTAAACTTTTGACGTACTCTCTCACTAATAAATTCCCCTGCTTCAACGCCAAGAACCTATCTACGTATAGATTCTCTTCCGCTCGTGAGAGAAATTTCATCTCGAACCTATGCCTGAAATCCATCCATCTCTCTACAAGCCGCTCTCCATTTGTGACCTTCCACCAAAAAGAAGCTTCGTCCTTAAGCAACCACACCGCCAACTGTATCTTCTGCCTATCGTCCACCTCGAAGATAATGAACAAATCCTCAGTTTCTTTGAGCCAGTTCCTTGCCTCCATGAAGGATTCAGTTCCATTGAAGTTCTTCCCACCCATGGCTCGAAAGTCTCTACATATCTTAGGGAAAGTATTCACGCGCGGAGCAGGAGGAGGAGGAACCACTGCAGATGGGGGAGGAGAGATGTCTGCTGGGCCCGCATCATTAGCCCTAGCTTCTAGGTACCTCCTGAACCAGCCAGGTATCGGTACGCCCTCCAGAAGGTTACGATCCCCAGACATGCTGAAACGAAAGAAAAGGAAAGATTCAAAACAACGGATAGAAAGATAGGCATATGGCTTTGGGGATTATGTTTTTCAAAATAAACCCTACTTTTGAAAATACTTCCTTTTTAAACCTTTTTGAAAATAGTTTTCAAAAACTTTTTATCAAATCTGGTAACCTTCAGCTCTGATACCAAGTGTAGCACCCCACCTCCATTAAGGTCACTCGCAAAAGGGAATGCCTTAACTTTGGTGGAGCGTTTTTAGTAGACAGAATAGAGATTTACAAGACAGATAAAGTAGTACTTGAAAAATTTATAACTTTATTACAACAGAAAAAGAATTGAGTTTAGTTACATCTTTCAAAAACCACAATATCGGAATTCAAGTACATAAATATCGGTCTTGTACAAAAGCCTTCAGAATGCATAGTTTTTAAAGCCATAATCCCCAACATGAACTGCCATGGAAAGATAGAACCAAAGCCAAGAAATACTTCAAACACTTCAAGCAGAGAGAATCTGAATCAAGCTCCTATGTTTCCACCCTGAAAACCTAGGGGGGGGACGGAAAGAAAAGAGGCGAAACAAACTAGGTCAGACATAAGTCTGGTGAGTCCAGCGACTTTCAGCATATAAACAGATAATAGTATCATGACATGTAAATAAAATTGGACGAGAGATAACCGTAACAGAAATAGCAGGTTAACAGAAGAAACAGAATGATATAGGCTAAGCTAAGCTTTTCACTTCTCTCCACTAATACTAGTATAACAGGATTAGGTGTTACCCTAATGTCTAAACTGAAACAGAATAATCTCTGCAGAAACAGAATGCTAGAAATGGGCCTTTACTACCCGAACAGAGGCAGAATGCTAATAATGGGCTTTTACCACCCCAACAGACAGAAGGTACGGAAACAGAATACTAATAATGAGCCTTTACCACCCAACTAATGGGCCTTTACAACCCCAACAGACAGAAGTTACGGAAACAGAATCGGAAACGTAATCAGAGACGGAAATAGAATAATCCCTACGCAAACAGAATGTTAGAATTAGGTGTCCATTAGTAATGAGCCTTTACCACCCCAATAGACGGTACCACTCAGAAACAGACAGGTGTTACCACCCAACAGAAACAGATGGTACCAACAGAAACAGACAGAACTAAGTGTACCCTAAGTCCTACCCCCAAACGATCGGCTCCCTAATACATAAATACCCTGTGTTGGCCCCACAGTAAGGTGTATCACTCCCTAAAGTGGCAACCTACTGGCACAGACCTATTTACAGATGTCACGGTGTCTTACATCCTTAGAGCAGACCGGATCCATGCACGCACATGACCCGGTTGGAACGCACCATCAACAACCCTCGCCATTATCAGAATGAACCGCTTATAATTAGTTCAGTATGCGTGCCCGGAGCCCTCCATAGTGTAGGTTCAAAGTTTTTGATACCAGAAAGGGTTACTGACTAATATGGGTCCCAAACAATAGATGACACAAGTAATTCCCCTCCTAACCTTGTGTCCCCAGACTAACAGATTTCAGATTAGCTTGTTTACAGATTTCAGACAGAGTTCAGATTACTAGTTCACATATCAGACAATCAAGTTAACAAGTTTTCAGATTAACAGATCAGATGTACGGATTTAACAGACTTACAGATTTTCTAACTTTGTATTGGGCCTACAGATTCACGAAATGGGTTTATTAGATTCATCAGTCCAGTTGGTTTAACCCTATCCACTCAACACGTTTTTAGACACCACATTTCTCTTAAATTTGCATTAATTAAATATTAATGCATAGTCCTCCCTCTCACATTAGGTCGGTAGCTTGTGGCCGCTGGATGTGCCGGGCGGTTCTAGGCAGACTTCTGCCACAAGCCAGACTTCTGCCACAAGCCAGACCTAACCTCGCGTCTAAGCATATTTTAGTTATACCAACGACCTCTCACATTAGACTGACAGTTTGCAGTTGCTGGTAAGATGGTTGGTTCCAGGCAGGCTTCTACCGCAAAAAGAGCCTAACCTCATGTCATAGCCAATTCATTCCAATACAGATTATACAGATATCAGACTAATTCTGTTTATTTAACAGATTTAACTTCTTTATAGGTTACAGCAGATTAATCAAATTTCCATGTTTTATTCAATCTTAAATCGAGCCTATGGATTTTCATACCCAAATTACAATCATTTAGCTTTCAACAGATTAGGCAATTCAACAGATAACAAATCTAGCAGATTAGGCGATTCAACAGATTTAGCAGATTAGGCAATTCAACGGATTTAGTAGATAACCGATTTAGCAGATTAGGCAATTCAACAGATTTAGCAGATAACCGATTTAGCTGATTAGGCAATTCAACGGATTTAGCAAATAACAGATTTAGCAGATTAGGAAATTCAACAGATTAAACATTTCTAAAATTCTATTTACATATCTTGCCTAATCATAAATTAAGCCTAAACTTACATGCCTAAATCATGGTCATAATTCATAATACAACATATGCCCAAATTTTAGTTAAACTTTACACAGTACAGTATATTCTCAAAAAGCTCCAAATCATGATATGCTATATGAATTATGCCAAATTATAGCTTAGGATGTCAAATATCCAAAAATCCACACTTAGGCGCATTCACATTAATAGTTATCCTATTTTAATATAGATCTTTATGCCTAAGTCACATATCCTTCTTTTCTTTTCAAGTCATAGATCGTGATATAAAATATGCCCCAAATCTAGATCTTAAATTTTTAATCATGTATTATGTCCTCAAAATCAGATCTTGCATTATAACATGCATTCTATTCCAAGTTCCAAGTCATATGCTATCATATAATAATTCTTCTTCCAAATCACAGTCTATCATACATAGTATGTACTGATTCTAGATCTTAATTTACAACCTATGTTCTTTTCTCAAATCAGTCAAAGATCAGTCATGCCCAATTATGCATTATCCATTATTTGTCCCAAAATTTAGCGTTCGTGTGTTAATCTCTTATGAGATTTGGCGCAAGCTCGTGGTAGTCTGGCTATAAACAAATAGGGAGAAAAGAGGGAACAAATACAGAACAGTCACAATCAAGATAGATCCACAGAAAAGTATGCATAACCTCAGATCCAGATTCACAAAAATGTCAAGATAATTATTAAATTCCATATCTGAAAATAACTGTACTCACGATTGAAAAGGTAAATCTTGATTTTTGGGATCCGTATTCTGACACTGAATAGCGCTCCTTTGGCGTAGACTATAGGTTAGATTTGATTCTCTTTTAATTCTATTCAAATTGGAAGAAGATGCATTAATCCTAGTTTTGATTCCAGCAGATTAGCGACACCATTTTTATTTTTTATTTAGAATAGAGGCAGAATATAAACAGAATGAAATTGTGTGGAGAGAAAGCTAGGTTTGCGGGTGTTTAAATAGGTTAGAGCTCACGAATCTGGTCAGAAAGGCGTCCAGGTGCAAAAAAATGGATCTGTCTACCGATCTAGAAAAAGGGTGGGAGGTCGACCCTAAGGTCGACCCTAGTGTCGACCTGCTTACCCAGGTCGACCCTAGTGTCGACCTGGGTCCTGGGCGGGAATTTTCCCGCCCAGCCTGGGTGTCCGTTTTTGAATTTCGAAATCTGAAATTTGAATTTCAGGCTGGTTTTTATTGAAACTTCTGAAGGCCGTATCTTCTTCATACGGAGTCCGATTTTCGCAAACTTAGACTCTATTCCAAGCAGAATTTCGAGACGAACGTGATGGTGTAACCCGTTTCCCTAAATTATTTTGTTATAATTTAATTATTCTTTGATTTGTTATTCTTATATCCATAGAAAATACGGGGTGTTATAGAGAGTAAAATGAAGATAAGAACAGACATTATAACCAACCTCTGAGCATTCCAATAGGAAGTTATAGTGATTTAATATTTCTTCTATCATGAATAAATATTAATCAAAGCATTTCTTTAGATTTTCTTATAATGTGCACCACCATCTTTCTAAAACCTTCTTGATCATCTCTCCAATGTTTCTACAAAATGAAAATAATTGATTTGAAGGAAATTGACAATTCAAAAGTAACAATGGTAACACCAAATTTAATATACAACTTTACAACTACAAGGTCTACATCATCAATGTACTTATGTTAAGTTGATTAAATTTGACTTAATTGTTCATTTTCAGTGCCTTTTGTAAACAAAATATGTTGTTAAAACATTAGAAATCCAAGACCTTTCTTCTTACTAATGATGTAATATTGAGGTATACACACATGCATCATTCTCTGCTGATTGTTTTATCTCATGTATATACTCATGTCATGTGCATGTTTACTTAAAATTTCTAGCATCATTAGACATACTTGATGCTATTAATTTGTTTCCCTTTTAATAAAAGCTGGTTCATTCACTTCCATGTTTTGCAATTCATTCAAATCCAGAGAGTGGATCTAATCATATTTCCCATTAAATAGCAAAACTTTTATTTATGTGTTTATTTTGTGCATGTGATGTTATTTTATAAAACTCTAAGGATATAAATTAGGGTCTAAAAGAAGTGAAATGATTTGTACACTCTATGACATCAATATTGAAGAATCAACATTATTTTAGGCATGTGAGAAAGTAACTGTGTTTTACTTTTATGTCAGATGTAAATTAACAAAGAAAAGATTCTCACTGCAAATAAACTTAAATATAGTTCAATCATTTCATAAATATATATGGTGGCTAAATATAATTCCTACTATGATGATTTTACCAAATAATTTTTTTGCTTAAGAAAATAGTTTTCATGTAGCCTATTGAGCCAATGATCAATGTTTAGGTCGAGTAGCAGCAGGATCAAAAAAGTAACCAACTAAACATCCACCGAAGCAGCAAGCTAATTACCAAATTAAAGTTAAATTCCAAAAACAATTCCAAAATTACATAAAACGACAACACAAATCGTAGATGATACCTTACGTTATTTGGATTAGAAAATACCTAGTTGAGATGAGCAATGCAAAAGCTGAGGCGAGCGATTGAAATTAGGGCTGGAGAGCTGAAAGAAGTGGCGGAGTGACTCACAGATGTTGTTTTGAAAATCAAGATGGAATGATTTATGGAGTTGAGTTGAAAATTAGGGTGGAGACGTAGAATTGAGAATTTTGTGGAACGACGAATTCTGAGAATGTAATATGTATTCAGATAATGAAAATTAGATGGCGGGTTGAGCGGGAACAAAGATATAAATACCGCCTAATACTAATAAAGCTGAAACGCAACAACTGTAGTGGGACTAACCAAACAGTTGCTTTTAGGATTCAAACGCCACTATATAATGTAACTAAAAGCACAATTTCTTGTAGTGAACGTTAAATTTTAAATTCAAGTTCACATAAATTAATTAAACTAAAATTCAAAATCATAATTAAAAATCAAATATATTTTCAAGACTAAATTAAATTACAAGATCCGTATTTTTTTTAAGCTGAGTTCTACAAGTAATTTCAAATTACTTAATTACATAAGCATCACTTATCTGCCAAACTTTGGCAAATGTCCTTAATGCTTTCAATGTTGAACCGTGTGCGGAGCATGGGTCTCAAACTAGTACTTGATAATAACGTTAACATTGGTAAAATATTTATACTAAGGTATAAAAGCTTTTTTATTTTTTAAAAGTAAATTCTATGTTCAAAAATGGATCGACGACCAGATCCCAAATACAAACATTGAATTTCAACGATTAAATCTTAACTTAATTTATTTTAAACGCCAAATTTTTAGAGCTATTACAAACCCGTTCCAAAAATCCGGGTTGTTACAGACTCCACCATTAAAAAAATTCCATCCTCGCAATTTACACAGATCAAAATACAATATTTCAAAACTACAACGCCGCATCTTAATTCCTTCCCTGATTTATTCAAATTGTTCAACAGGAAATTCCCAACTTGGATTACTCACTTTCGCAAAAGTTTCCAATTCTTGTCCCAAGTTAAGAAAAAAACATATATTAGGATACCCACTCCCCATTTTAATATGAAGGTATCGTATATAAATCAATACGATTCCATAATACTTATAAAATAATATGATAAAATGAATTAGGTCAGAGTATCATTTATAAATCAAAAGGATATTCATAATCAATACAACAAGATGGTAAAAATAACTATAATAAAGTATCTTATTTAAATCAAACATTTTGTAACATTTATCATATATATATATAGCAATATGATAAAATAAACCAAGCTGGAATACCACATATAAACCAATATGACATTTATAATAAATTTATCCAGAGTATCACACATAAATCAATTCGATGCTCTTAACAAATATCATATATAAATCAATATGATAAGTTAAATCAAAACAGAGTATCGCACATAAATCAGTGCGAAGCTCCCAACAAATCACATATAAATTAATAGGATTCTCATAATAATTAGGTCAGAGTATCATAAACTAATGAAATCCACATGACATTTATCATATGTAAAAACAATATGATAAAATAACCCAAAATAGAGTACCATATATAAATCAATATAATACTCAAACAATAAGGTATTTATAATACCTTATGACAATTAATCAAGTCAATAAATTTTTCATGGCTTTTGTCGATTGTTAATCAAATCAAAGCATAATCAATATAACAATTATCATATATAAATTAATATGATAATATAAACCAAATCAGAGTATCATATATAAATCAATACGATACTCATAACAATTATCATATATAAATCAATATGATAAAATAATCAAATTAGAGTATCATATATAAATCAATACGATACACATAGCAATTATCATATATAAATCAATATGATAATATAATCAAATTAGAGTATCATATATAAATTAATACGATACTCATAACAATGATCATATATAAAACAATATGATAATATAAAAATAATCAATTATAGTAATGTAATAAAATATTAGGGGATTATGAGATAAATGTAACTTGACTCATAAATACCAAATAAATAGATGCTAGTATTGTAAAATCACAGTGGTAGAGCTCGAGCGCGCATCGAGACATCAGCACCGTAATCCAATCATAGCGCCATAACACACCTGGCGATCAACCCAGGCTAACCAAGATGGTCTAAGGTGAAGGCCGTATGCTACCCGTTCACGGCACTACACGTGGGACCCCCACGTCTCCATCTATCGTAGTCCGTGACCCGCCAATCGGGAAGCCCAATTGAAACAAAAAAATTGCCCAATGTAGTAGACCGTTGACCTTTGATGGTAGATGGGCAAAATTTTAATACCGTCGATTCAGGTAGCGATCCTGAATCAGGTCGACCAAGATGGAGTTTTGGTCCATTGGTACAAAAGTCCAATCTATCCCAATCCCAAAATCAAAAGTATTTTCCGAATATTATTTTATAATATATATGCCATGAAGTTCAAAGTGTTTATAGCGTCAAAACACTTTATAAACTTAATCATGCTTTGAAAATATACCATCACATGCAAAACAAAATAATAATCACAACCCATATTAAACAAAACAAAGTTGATATTCAATTTTATCATATATAAAAACAATATGATAAAAATAAATCAAGCCAGAGTATCATATATAAATCAATATGATACTCTTAAGAAATATCATATATAAAACAATATGACAAAATAAATCAAATCACAATTGTTGTGATATAGAACAAAAAGTATCATCATACTGATGACATAAAAGCATGTCAACTTAGAAAACACTTCAATTCAGTCATTGAAGTATACTTTCAAACAGTAATTACTCAAATTTAACACATTATGTTACAAGTGTATTTTATCAATCAATTCTCACAACGGAGAATACAAAAACAACCGAATATTCCATATGAGAATTCAAGAGAGTAACCAGAAAAGTATTACCAAATGTCCCATACAACTTGGTATTGCTAATCCATTTACTCAAAATCCTTGTCATACAGAATTTCTCAATGAAAATTATGTTCAGTTAAAGCTATATATATGTAGCAAAGTATTTTATAAAATTTAAATAATCAAAATAATTAGTTATCTTGGTTGTCTTTATTATTTATTAATTATCATAGGTATTCTTACTATATTTTAAATACCAATCCGATCTGAATCAATTTCAGCACCGATTTAGCACTTGTTTCGACAAGTGTTTCAAATCAAATATCGTCCGAGTATATTTTGGAAGATCCATAATTAGTACTTATCTTATATTTCAACCAAAATCTCTTTCAATATTACTCGAAAGATTTCAAAAACACTTGGCAAAAATTAATTCATTAATGGCTTATTGTTATTATTATTTCTTCCAGGATCTCTTCATAATAATTTACTTTTCCCCAAATCGCGCTCTCTCAACAGCGATTCTAGCGTCAATTCCGCTCATTCTATGGTATTTCCACCCTATCTATAATGAGTTTTTAAACCCAATAAGCCAAGTTTTATAAAAATCATAGCTATGTTACTAAATGTAACAGCCCGCCATTTTGACCGCCCCAAGCCGGTGATTGAACCAACCCGAAGCGTTCAAAATAACAGATTGTTATTGGTTTACAGGGTTTAAAATGGAATTTAACACAGAACCACAATGCTCAACAATAGCAGTGAAATAAAATTTTATTCTAATATCAGAGTTTACAATATTTTGTACAGTGGAAAAACGATTTTATACATAAATTTATTTTAATAAATTACAACTTCTACCGCACACAAGCATCTTCTCGCGCCTCTCCTCTTTAAGAGCCAAATAAAGAAGTGTCCAAATCAAACTGGTTAGCCTAAGATATGGAATAATTCAACATATCAAATAGTACATGCATGGCAAAAGATAGCAGCCCTTCCTACGTCATTTGAAAATCAATTCATGACCAAAAAGGGGACCCAAACATGGTAGTTTTGACGAAGCACATTGGGGTTATATCGATTCAAGTGCAGCAAATCATTTTCATCACTAAAACTAAAATGTAAACTAGTCCAGTGCATACCGATTATGAACTGAAAACCAATAAAATGGTTCTAGAGAAAGCCATCGTGCTACAACCATAATGCTAATAAACGCTTTGGTTTTAAAGTAGGTAGCAAACAACATATTCATTCTTTAAATTTTATTTTAATGTTCAGCATCTTATTAATAAATAGACAATTAGTCACAACATGAAGTGGCATCACATTGAAGTTAATCAATTTAATAGCATGATATCAGCAAAGTGAGCATAAGGAAAGATATCATGCAAGGAGAGTTCCCAGTATTATAATCAAAAAGGCATTACGTGAGGAACAAAAGTGATTGTAACAACCCGCATTCTACGCATCGAAGGATCGTAGAATATTTCTTTCTTTCACATGCGAAGTCGTATGGTCATGTAACTTTGGGAGACAACTATTGGGGTCATTTCCCATGTTCATGATTTTTTCCGATTTTTAAATGACCGTTTTACCCCTAGTTGATCTTGTTTCGGCCATAACTTTTGATTGGAAAGGAGTTTTGACTTGAAACCACTTCCATTGGCTTCAGATGATGGTTTACAATTCCGTAGAGTGGTCACATTAGCCAAACTGACTCACTGTTTGGGAGATATGGCTGAAACAAGGTTTAGAAGGTGAAAAACAGCTTAACCGGGCCTAATTTGAGTGATTAGTGAGTGGACCCATAACTCATTTTGGGATTAGGGTTATGGAAAGGCTGGTAGGGTTAGGAAATTCAGTTTCTATCATTTTCCAGCAGCCATTTTTTATTCCTTCAAGTTTAGTCATGGCCTCCACTTTCTAAAACACCCCAAATCACCTTCTAATCGCTAATTAAGCCAAATCTACATCAAATCAAAGCGGATTAGCACAAGAATCGAGGTAGAACTACTGTATAGCCTTGGGAATAGCGCCAAACAGAGAATCATTTCAGATTTGATATTTTATTTATGGCTAAGGTGAGTGATTTGCATAGTTCCTCACTAAGTTTGGCTAATTAAGGGTAATTAATGTTAATTAGCAAATTTAAACATGTTAAAAATTTGGAAAAATAGTGATAACTTTCGAAATATTGTTTTAGGCCTCTGTTAGAAATTTTGGTTAATTTGGTTAAGTTTTACTAATCCTATCATTAGTTTTGCTTAAACATGCTTAAGGGAAAATATGGGATTTTGGCTATGTTTGGTCCATTTTAACCTATCAAATTGTCGTTTTGATGTTAGTGGTCGATTCTATATGTTGCCATGACTGTATGGTATGTTTTGTGATTGATTAGAAAAGTTAGATTGATCGAAAACAACGTCGAATGGCGTAAAACAGAAGCTGGAAAGAAGTGCAGGAAATTAACCGAACCAGATCGGATCGGAGGAGGGGAGCACGAACCGAACCGTGGAGCACCATGAAGCTCCGACCCGACCCGATCGTGGAGCACTACCCGATCCGAACCGCTTGTGGACGGTGGCACCGAACTGACCCCTTGCATTTGAAGTTCCGATTTGACCCGCTCACCTAGAGAGTCATCCGACCCGAACCGCTTGGAGACCCCGATCCGATCAGGAGTCGAGCTCGAACTGGTGATGAAGACCCGACCCGATCCGCAGCCCATCACCAACCGATCGCGATCAGAACCGAACCGATGTGGATGATCACAGACAGACTACTTCGAGGAGCACGATCCGAAATAGGGCTGCACACAACCCATATCCAACCCGACCCAACCCACCAACCCGACCCAACCCACATAAACCCAACCCAACCCATCCTAGTTCGGGTCGGATATGGGTTACAATTTGTAACCCATACTATATGCGGGTCGGGTTTGACATTTTGTTCAACCCAACCTCATTTTAACCCAACCCAAACCTATTTAAAAAAAAACTAATTTAATATTCATCCAATTAAAATTAGAATAGTATAATCCTAGAATAATGTTTATGTATTCTATAATAAATGTACAAAAAAATATTTCATGTCAATCCAAACTAGATAGAATTTGATAAATATATTTTAAAGAGCATTTTAATGTATTTTAAAATGAAACACTTGCTCAACTATGTAGTAAATTAATTTCATATGATGTGTTTTACAATGAATTTTAATTATATGTCTTGTAATGATTCGGTTATTTTAAATGCATTATGCTAGCTAAAATTTGATATATTATGCTGAATATTTTGATATAATTTTTAGAAAAAATCCCTCATATTCTCTTTTTTTATTGTATTCAAGTGACCCAATCCAACCTTACTTAACCCGACCCAACCCATACTTCAACCCAACCCATATCCAACCTCATATAGGGTCGGGTATGGGTTGAGCTACCTTAAACCCATACCTATGCGGGTCGGATATAGTATTTGGTCTAACCCGACCCAACCCATACTTTGTGCAGCCCTAATCCGAAACATAGTGAAGAAGGGCATATCTGAACCGATCCGGAGAAGACCAAAACCGAGATGCAAAGGTAGTCCAAGTGGGAAGTTTGTACTCAATGTCCAGTTGGGAACCAACGAGTCAACTTCATGAGTTGGGCTTTACTGCGGGACATGTTCTAAGGGGATATCGACGTCCATAGCTTTGATTCACCACCAAGACAGATGTTAGGCTACGTGTCAGTGCAGTGGGGTAGTTATTACCCCATGGAGCAGAGTGATCGTAGCATGGCTATGAGCCAGTGCAGTGGAATTGTTATGACTTCAAGGGGCAGAGTGGACATAACAAAGACTAGTGGCTATGGATCAGTGCAGTGGTGTCATCATGACTCCATGGGGCAGAGTGATCATAACAAGGAATATGGTAATCAAAGTGGTGGATATCGTATGCTTTACGCACTGAGTGAGAAATGTGAGGATGATTGCTATGTTTGATTGTTTGCTTTCACTATGTCATGCACACCCTCACTCCCGTATTCTTTACACCTTATGTTTAGTGGCACCTTAGAGTATTGAGCGGTATGTTGTGCTAACTCTTTGGTTGTAGGTCCGGTTCAGGTATGGTTTAGTATTCCTGTTATTGTTCTGTTTTGATGCTTATCGCTCATACCATACTTTTGTCTAACCCTGAGTTTTATGTCTCTTCTTATTACTCTGGGTTCTCTTAAACGGACAGACTAGAGACAGGTTAGGTGGTATGCACGGGTAGTTGTACCGGAGACGAGCAGGAGGCTCCCACGTATGATATATATAGATATTCTCCCTGTGTCGCTGCTGGTCACTACTTTGGGCATTAGTAGTGTACCTTTCCTTCCTTTTGCTTTAGAGACAGTTTTTAAAGTTGTAATAACGATGATGTGGAACATAAGCTGTATATGGATTTTCCGCTACTATGATGTTTAGTCTTCAGCTTATGCACTGTCTCGTCTGTTTTATGTCGAATATGTTATTATTATATTTTATTCCGTGCTCTGTGTGATATTCTACAGGTTCCTTGTTAGTTCAAACTCCTTTTTCTTTCTTTGGTGACCGTCCCGTGCTGGTTGGATATTGGCATAGCGCACTTTCATGGGGAAATGTCGGCTGGTGCGGGGCGGGCCGTCACACTTGGTATTTGAGCTCTAGGTTGCGTAGTTAACCTAGGGAAAGACACCAGGGAGAGATAATACGTATATGAAAGCACGTATTTGTGATTATTTTGGTTTTCAAAAGCTATATACATACATACATATATATATATATATATATATATATATATATATATATATTGTTAGTATAGCTAAGGATGAAGTCGCACTGCACTGACACCACAAAGAGGATGGTTAATCGTTTCTCTTTACAGATTGAACGATGAGCCGATATACGAGGGGTGCACGTATAGGAGCCAACAATAGGAATGCTCCTGACATGAGGGCTATGTTTACTGACTTCATGAGAGAGATGCTTAGAAACGTGCAAGGGGCAGCTCCCAATGCTGCAAATGGTAGTGGTGTAGCGGTGCAAGCGCCTAGAGCCGATTTCGCCAAGCTATGCAAGGATTACACTAGTCTTGGTGGAAAGCCGTTCCACGGAACGGAATCGGCTACGAATGTTCAAGATTGGTTGGATAGCTGTGAGCGTATCTTCGAAGACTTAGGTATCGAGGATGCGATGAAGAGAAAGCTAGCATCCCGTCAACTGCAAGAACGGGCAATGAATTGGTGGAACGCTATTAAAGCTGCGACCCCAGAGGATCAAGTTACATGGGATCAGTTTAAGGCCCGATTCGGTGAAAATTTTATCCCAGCTGCTCAGAAGTCAGAGTTACTTAGGAAGTTCTTGGAGCTAAAGCAGAATGGTAGAGCTGTCTCGAAGTATATTGTTGAGTTCGATGCTTTATCAAAGCATGGATTATCTTTTATCGACACTCCCGAAAAAAAGAACGAGAAGTTCATAACAGGCTTAGATCAGTACTTGGGGGAAAGACTTATTAACCACATCGATGAGACGTTTGAATCGATTGTGGGGAAAGCATTGAGGTCAGAGAGTCTTTACCCTAAGTCGAAGACTGAGGTTACATCTGTAGAGGAGCCAAAGCCGCAAGCAAGCGGTGGATGCAAGAATGGTTCTCAGAATAAGAGAAAGAAGAATCAGACCAAGGATGGCCAGAAGAAAAAGAATAAGAAAGATGTTGAGTGCTTCAGCTATGGTAAGAAGGACCACTATGCCAAAGAATGTCGGGCCAAGCCAGCGGATAGAAAGTGCTTCAACTGTGGCTAAGTGGGACATCACAAGGACAAGTGTCCGCAACCCCCTAAGGAAAAGAAGATTGTGAAAGCATATGCTATCAATGTTGTTCCTTCTTCGTTGAATGTCCCAACTGCGGCGGAGAAGGGAAAGAATGTCGTTATTCAAGGTATGCTTTCTGTTTATGATGTTCCTGTTCGAGTATTGTTTGATACCGGAGCTTCCAGTTCCTTCATATCTAGTAACCTGGTAGATAGGTTGGGATTCGAACCCGAGATAGTAGATAGACCTTTGGTAGTGACGAACCCGATTGGTAGTTCAACGAGCCTTAGCATGATTTGTCGTAATGTGGTCTTATCGAGTCATGGATGCATGTTCGTGATTGCTTTGTTTTGGGCTTTACTGGGTTTGCCATTATTTTGGGAGTCGATTGGCTCCAAAGGTACGGGGTGGTGGTAGACTGTGAGGGCTTTTTGGTGACAGTTAGAACGGATGATGGGCGGAGGGTAGTGTTTGGTGGTCTACCCAATAATGGGGTATTGGCTAGTTTTCTAAATTCCCTTGACATCCTGCATGATGAGTTATCAGATGTGCCCGTGGCTGGCCAGTATCCGGACGTCTTCGAGGAAGTGACCGGACTTCCACCACACCAAGAGATTGATTTCCGTATTGACTTAGTGAAAGATGTTAGACCTATAGTGATGCCACTTCGTCGTATGGCGCCAAGGGAGCAGCGAGAGCTCGGGGTACAAGTAAGCGATTTGTTGAAGAAGGGGTTTATCAGAAGAAGTGTTTCTGAGTGGTGAGCACCAGTTGTGTTTGCTACCAAGGCAGATGGTTCCCTTCGATTGTGTGTGGACCACCGCGAATTGAACAAGGTGACGAGGAAGAATAAGTATCGTCTACCGCGGATAGATGATTTTTTTGATTAGTTGAGTGGCGCGAGAGTATTCTCCCAGTTGGATCTCGCGACAGGTTTTCATCAGCTTAGAGTGGAAGCTTAGAGTATAGTTAAAACGGCCTTTCGGACGCCGTCTAGATTCTATGAGTGGTTGGTCATGTCATTCGGGTTGACCAATGCACCAACATATTTTGTGGATCTTATGAATAGGGTATTCAGAGATCAGTTGAATAAATTTGTTCTTGTGTTCGTGGACGATATACTTGTTTATTCGAGGACAGAGGAAGAACACAAGGAGCACTTGAGGATAGTGATGGAGATATTGAGAAAACACCAATTGAAAGCAAAGTTTTCTAAGTGTCACTTCTGGAGGAGAGAAGTAAGATTCTTGGGCCATGTCGTTTCAGAGAATGGTATTGCCGTGGACCCTGCGAAGGTGGCTACGGTACAAGATTGGTCTACGCTCAAGAATGCAACGGACATAAGAAGTTTATTGGGATTAGCTGGATATTATCGCAAGTTTATCCAAGACTTCTCCAAGATAGCAGCACCGTTGACTCGGTTGACCAAGAAGAATCAAGCCTTCGTCTGGAACGAAAAGTGCGAGGATGCATTTAAGAGCCTAAAGGAAAAGTTAACGTGCGCACCAGTGTTAGTCATTCCTAAGGGGAATGAAGAGATGACGGTATACACGGATGCCTGTGGTACCGGACTGGGTGTTGTATTGATGCAAGGAGGTAGGGTTGTAGCTTATGTAAGTCGGCAATTGAAACCATACGAGAAAAGATACCCTACCCATGACTTGGAATTAGCAGCGATCGTATTCGCGTTGAAGATGTGGAGACACTATCTCTTGGGAGAAAAATTCGAGTTGTTTACCGATCATAAATCTTTAAAGTATTTTTCTCTCAAAAAGATCTAAATCTCCGACAACAAAGATGGTTAGAATTCTTGGTTTCCTACGATTTCGATATCGCATACACACCAGGAAAGGGCAATGTGGTAGCTGATGCATTGAGTAGAAGACATGTCAGTTAAGGGGCTATGTTTCTTGAGTGGAAGCAACTAGAGTACATCGCTGGGTATGATTTCAGATCAAAGTGCGAATTGGACCTAGAAATGTTAGCAAGTTTGACGATCAGACCCACACTGATTGAGCGGATTGGTTCCAGTCAGAGGGACAATCCTAACCTATTGGAAATCATCTCCAAGTTAGAGATGGGTATCGATGAGGAGATGAACAAGTATGGGTTTGATCGAGATGGATGGCTTAGAAAGAATGGAAGACTGGTTGTGCCCAATGTCAAGGGATTGAGAAATGAAGTGCTTAGAGAATGTCATCACTCAAAACAGACTATACATTACGGTGGTAACAAAATGAATCGAGACATGAAGCAGACCTACTACTGGGAAGCGATGAAAAGAGACGTTGGGAAGTTTATATCCAAATGCATGAATTGCCAACTAGTTAAAGCTGAGCAAAAGAAGCCTAATGGTTTGTTACAACCATTAGAAGTTCCAGAATGGAAATGGGAACAAGTCTCAATGTGTTTCATTGATGGGTTACCGAGGACTAGATCGGGTCATGATAGCATTTGGGTGATTGTGGACCGATTGACTAAGAGTGCAAGATTTATACCCGTCACATCGAATAGAACGGCAGCTAAGTTAGTTGAACTATATGTAAAGTGGGTAGTGAGATTTCATGGAATACCCAAAGGCATTGTGAGCGACCGAGATCCGTTGTTTACTAGTGGATTTTGGAGAAGCTTACAAGAGGCGTTAGGATCAGAGTTACATCTCTGCACCGCGTATCATCCTCAAACCGACGGTCAAACAGAGAGGGTGAGTCGTATATTAGAAAATCTCTTGAGGGCTTGCATATTGGATTTTGATGGATCATGGGATGAACATTTACATCTAGTGGAGTTCGCATATAATAATAGTTATTAATCCATTATTGGTATGGCTCCATTTGAAGCTTTGTATGGAAGACCGTGTAACTCGCCGTCATGTTGGTTAGAAACTGGTGAGAAGTTTGTGCTTGGACCAGATGTGATAAGAGAAACTTCAGCTAAGATTAAGGTTATCCAACAGCGAATGAAGGCTGCCCAAGATAGGCAGAAGAGTTATGCCGATAAGAGGAGAAGAGAATTAAAGTTCTCCATTGGTGACTTGGTGTTGTTTGTCAAGATTTCTCTGTTGAAGAGCGTGATACGATTTGGTAGGAGAGGCAAGTTAGCACCAAGGTTGGTTGGTCCATTACCAGTTCTTGAGAAAATTGGGAATTTGGCATATAAAGTTGAATTACAAGACAAGATGACAGGAGTTCACAACGTATTTCATGTTTCCCAGTTAAGGAAGTTCGTAACCGATCCCAATGTGACTGTTTCACCTGATCAGTTGGATGATATCGAGGTTGAACCCGAGGCGGTTGGGAACCGCAAGCATATGCGTACTGTTGGGAACGATACGAAGCAACTTCGAAGGAAGACGGTGAAATTAGTCAAAGTTCAATGGGGAGAGAATGAGAATGACTGTACTTGGGAGACAGATGAGAGCATTAGGAAGACTTATCCAGAACTCTTCGCCTGGTAAGATTTCTGTTTCGATTTAGTCTTTCCGCATGCTAGGATAAGTTTGTTTTGTTTATTTTGCATGTTTGATTATTGTATATGGCTGGTAGGCATGCGGGATCCTTTGTATGTTTTGGGTTAAGGAATTTCGGGGACGAAATTTCTTAAGGGGGGAGAATGTAACGACTCGCATTCTACGCATCGAAGGATCGTAGAATATTTATTTTTTTCACATGCGAAGTCGTATGGTCATGTAACTTTGGGAGACGACTATTGGGGTCATTTCCCATGTTCATGATTTTTGCCAATTTTTAAATGACCGTTTTGCCCCTAGCTGATCTTGTTTCGGCCGTAACTTTTGATTGGAAAGGAGTTTTTACTTGAAACTACTTCCATTGGCTTCAGATAATGGTTTACAATTCCGTAGAATGGTCACACTAGCCAAACGGACTCACCGTTTGGGAGATATGGCTGAAACAAGGTTTAGAAGGTGAAAAACAGCTTAACCGGACCTAATTTGGGTGATTAGTGAGTGGGCCCATAACCCATTTCGAGATTAGGGTTATAGGAAGGCTGATAGGGTTAGGAAATTCATTTTCTATCATTTTCCAGCCGCCATTTTTTGTTCCTTCAAGTTTAGCCATGGCCTCCACTTTCTAAAACACCCCAAATCACCTTATAATCGCTAATTAAGCCAAATCTACATCAAATCAAAGCAGATTAGCACAAGAATCGAGGTAGAACTGCTGTATAGCCTTTGGAACAGCGTCAAACATAAAATCATTTCAGATTTGGTATTTTATTTGTGGCTAAGATGAGTGATTTGCATAGTTCATCACTAATTATGGCTAATTAAGGGTAATTAGTGTTAATTAGCAAATTTAAACATATTAAAAATCTGGAAAAATACTGATAAATTTCAAATATTTTTTTAGGCCTCTATTAGAAAATTTGGTTAATTTGGTTAAGTTTTACTAATCCTATCATTAGTTTTGCTTAAAAATGCTTAAGGGAAAATATGGGATTTTGGCTATATTTGATCCGTTTTAACCTATCAAATTGTCGTTTTGATGTTAATGGTCGATTATATATGTAGTTATGTCTGTATGGTATGTTTTGTGATTGATTAGAAAAGTTAGATTGGTCGAAAACGCCGTCGAATGGCATAAAACAGTCACTGGAAAGTGCAGGAAATTAGCCGAACCGGATCAGATCGGAGGAAGGGAGCACGAACCGAACCGTGAAGCACCATGAAGCTCCGACCTGACCCAATCGTGGAGCACTACCCGATCTGAACCGCTCGTGGATGGTGGCACCGAACTGACCCCTTGCATTTGAAGTTCCGATTTGACCCGCTCACCTGGAGAGTCATCCGACTCGAACCGCTTGGAGACCCCGATCCGATCAGGAGTCGAGCTCAAACTGGTGATGAAGACCCGACCCGATCTGCAGCCCATCACGAACCAATTGCGATCAGAACCGAACCGATGTGGATGATGACAGACAGACTACTTCGAGGAGCACGATCCGAAGCATAGTGAAGAGGAGCATATTCGAACCGATCCGGAGAAGACCAAAACCCGAGATGCAAAGGTAATCCAAGTGGGAAGTTTGTACTCAGGGTCCAGTTGGGAACCAACGATTCAACTTCATGAGTTGGGCTTTGCTGCGGGACGTGTGCTAAGGGGTTATCGACGTCCATAGTTTTGATTCACTACCAAGAGGGATGTTAGGCTACGTATCGGTGTAGTGTGGTAGTTATTACCCCATGGGGCCGAATGATCGTAACACGGCTATGAGCCAGTGCAGTGGAGTTGTTATGACTTCGTGGGGCAGAGTGGACATAGCAAAGACTAGTGGATATAGATCAGTGCAGTGGTGTCATTATGACTTCATGGGGCAGAGTGATCATAGCAAGGAATAGGGTGATCAAAGTGGTGGATATCGTATGCTTTACGCACTGAGTGAGAGATGTGAGGATGGTTGCTATGTTTGATTGTTTTCTTTCACTATGTCATGCACACCCCCACCCCCGTATTCTTTACACCTTATGTTTAGTGGCACAGAGTATTGAGTGGTATGTTGTGCTAACTCTTTGGTTGCAGGTCCATGTTCAGGTATGGTTTAGTATACCTGTTATTGTTCTGTTTTGATGCTTATCAATCATACCAGACTTTTGTCTGACCCTGAGTTTTATGTCTCTTCTTATTACTCTAGGTGCTCTTAAATGGGCAGACTAGAGACAGGTTATGTGGTATGCACGGGTAGCTGTAACGGAGACGAGAAGGAGGTTCCAACGTATGATATATATAGATATTTTCCATGTGTCGCTACTGGTCACTACTTTAGGCGTTAGTAGTGTACCTTTCCTTTTGCTTTAGAGACAGTTTTTAAAGTTGTAATAACGATGATATGGAACATAAGCTGTATTTGGATTTTCCACTACTATGATGTTTAGTCTTCAGCTTATGCACTGTCTCGCCTGTTTTTATATCGAATATGTTATTATTATTTTTTATTCCATGCGCTGTGAGATATTCTACAGGTTCCTTGTTAGTTCAGACTCCCTTTTCTTTCTTTGATGACCGTCCCGTGCTGGTTGGATATTGGCATAGCGCACTTTCATGGGGAAATGTCGGCTGGTGCGGGGTGGGTCGTCATTGTGATTCTCCAAATTAAAATATGGGTTAAAATGGCATCACATATTGAACCACTTCACATGACCCGCAAATGTATTAAATGAATGTGGCATGCAGTAAAAGTTTTAAATGATTTGAATCAATGCACGCAAACAAATGCATTGAATTAATGCATGCAAATGAAATGAATTGAATAAATGTATGCATGATACCTTTATACTAAGGAAACAATAAATGGAGTGAATGCAAGAATGCAAGCCCATGAAACAATTTCAACCAATACATGCAATTAAATGCATGCAAAATGAACCATGCAGTTAACGAATTGGATTAATGTATGCAAATATTGCCAGCTGAACCAATGCATGCAAATGAATTGAATTAAATGCTTGCAAGGATGACAAAAGCAACCAATATATACATTTTGGTCTTAACAAATAGTTTAGATATTTTGGTGAACTAATTTGCAAATACAAATATATTGTAAATAAAATCGGAAGTTGGCTGTTCCTTTTAAGTGTGGGTTTCAATTTTGGATAAACAAAGTAACCTAACTATGGTTTATGCTAAAACTGATAGGCTAATCTAACATAGCCATAAAAAAACCTTTGGCAAACATTCAACAAAATTAACCTTTGAAATATAAAAATCATAGACACACCTTACCGAACATAAAAATCTAATCATAAGTCATTTAACCATTAGACTAAGCTTGAGACTGATATTGAATGGAAGATAGTGGCCACTGCATCTAGCTATCTAGACAACAGAGAGGGCTTATGTGAAATTAAAAAAAAAAAAAAAAAAAAAAAAAAAAAGAAATTGTTTTATTCGATACATGGTATTTTTATTGAATACATGATATCCCCAGTCACATGGAGATATAAAACCATCGTTTAAGTTGACAGAACTAAAAAGCCACAACATCTAGGAAACAGTATGAGAAAGGAAAAAGTGCCATACCAAATATTCATCAATTTCGTTTGCACCTGCACTTATACACCAACAACATTATATTTCATCATTGTAAAGGCATATTTGCATTCCACGTTTAGCTCGTTATCAACTGCTAATTAATTACAAGCCAATTCTAGTCTAACTTCTATTTTGCATGTCACTATGCCTACTCGTGTGTGATTCATTCATATACTTAATATTCACCATCTATATGCACTAATGCTATCCTATTGTAACCAGTCAGTCCATACATATCACTGAACTTCCACGGAAAAAGCTATCCATCAAAAGACATTTTAGGGATTCTATTTGGATGTTCCTTTAGGTGATAAAAATAAAATTATCTAAGTTGCTTACCATGTACTATCTCACCCTCAAGTGTCTGTGCAGACCGATAACTTCATGTCTATTCAGTTAATAGACCTCTTGAATAAGATGACATCTGCATCTACAGCATCCTCGGGTTCAAAAAAACATAGGAACCCGCGACTTTAATTTCTCAAAGCTAGGATTTCACCTCTCAAAGTAGCAGCATATTAATCAAGGAACGCTCCCATCGATGTTGGTCAATATCGATGTATTTGACGAAGGATAGGTAGCAGCCGCGGACCGACTTCGAGGAAGGAAATGCGACAGCTCTAGATGTTGCAGTCATTCGGAGTTCACCCGCAGGGTGTAGGCAACTGCGGCAACAGCAGCTAGCGGGTGAAGTGTTGATAGTCCCAAAGACATCGGTTGTCAGTGGAAATTGAAGTTCCATGGTGGAGCAATTTTAGGCACCGCCGGTTCGAAGAGGCGGCTGCGGGTTTGTAATAGAGGCGGGCGTTGACGAAAAACTATGAGGAAGTAATATGGCTTCGTCCAGTGGAGGGGAAAACAATTTGTAGTGGCGCGATTTGGGGAAAGAAGAGGATTTGCCATGATTCTGATTTTTGGAAGGGATCGATTTTTGTTTTCATTTTTGGGGGAAATCCGTTTTTTGGGAAGAAGAACGAATTAATTTTTCTCCTCCCAAAAAAAGATCTCCTTGATAAAATGAACGGGGAAAAAATAAATAAAGGTAGAAGGTGGTGTAAATAGATGAAAGAGACACCTATATTTAAATAAATAAAGGTAGAAGGCGGTGTAAACAAATAATGGTAGAAAAATCTAGAACCAATTGAACAGGTGGCAACCTATATTTTAAAAAAAAGTATATATTGGAATTCTCTAGATGTACACACTAATGCACTATACAACTACTACCAATATAATTGTACATTTACAAATTCAATTCCAATATTAATTTTTATAAACCAATTTAAATCTAACCAAATTATAAAACAAATTCTTAAGTTAAACAAAATTAAAATCCAAACAATAAAATAAGTTTATCAAACAATAAATTAAACAAGCGTTAACGTTAAATTTCAAATCAAGTTCACATAAATTAAGTAAACTAAATTTCAAAATCATAATCAAGTATCAAATATATTTTCAAGACTGAATTAAATTACAAGATCCGTATTTTTAAGTTGAATTCTACAAATAATTTCAAATTACTTAATTGCATAAGCATCACTTATCTACCAAACTTTGGCAAATGTCCCTACTGCTTTCAATGTTGACCAGTGTGCGGAGCACGCGTCTCAAACTAGTGCTTGATAATAATGTTAACATTGGCAAAATATTTATACTGAGGTATAAAAGCATTTTTATTTTTTAAAAGTAAATTCTATGTTCAAAAATGGATCTACGACCGGATCTCAAATACAAGCATTTAATTTCAACGATTAAATCTTAATTTAATTTATTTTAAATGCCAAATTTTTAGAGCTATTACAACCCCCTTTCAAAAATCCGGATTGTTACATCAATATTAAAACCCTTAATATTTCAAATAAAATATTTAAAACAATAATTAAATAAAATATTAGGCTACCAAAAATACGGGACATTACAAAACTTTAGTAGTGGTTTAAATATCAACACTATCAACTTGTGTGATATTTTTTTCAAGGAAGCCTTTCTACTTTCAAACAGCCTTCCTTACTTGAGAGTGTAATAATATTCTTATTCCACTATTTATACATTTTGTATATCTCAATTCTAGATTCGCATGGTCTTATCTCAATTCTAATATTCTTTGTATTTAATTCATTTTATGAATTTTAACACAACAAAGATACATACAGTGTGGACGTGCACACCCTTTTTCCTTTATTCAATCACACACATCTTATTTTTAAGGTCTTATTACCTTAATAAACTTATTTAATGTATGTGTGTATATCGGGTTATTACAATTTGATTATACATTATTGATTTGAAACCAATTATAAATTATCTTGCCACATTCTGAGTAATCTAAATAAATTAGTAATAAAATCTAACACCATCGAATTCCAATTATAATCTTTTTGATTAATTTATATTCTGAATATCGAAACAAAATTCATTGTTTTAACTTTGAAACGATTTTATATTTTCCCCTACTCAAATTTCCATCTGAATTCTTATTTCCAATCAATTTCATTTATCTCCGATTGCTAACGAGACTTATACTTATTTTCCTTAGATACCATTCGATGATGGACACAAGTTTCAAACCTAAGGAGACTTATCGAAGAAAGGTTCTGGCAAATCTAGATCCGAAGACTGGGGATTCCGAGATGAATTTTAGATTTCAAAATAAATTTTTGTTTCCGCTGTACTAATTTCAAAATACAAACTTTCAAAATATATAATGTTTCTCAAAATAATTTTCCTTTCCAAATAAATTTTCACTTTCAAAAATTATATTTCAAAATCTATTTTTAAACCTAATAAGCTAAGCTTTGAATAAACCAAAACTATGATACCACTTGTAACGTCCTGCCTTTTTGACCGCTTCAAATTGGTGATTAAACTGACTTGAAACATTCAAATTGACTGATCGTTATTGGCTTACAGAGTTTAAAATTGAATCAACACAGAAATGTAGAATAAATAATAACACGGTATTGAACAACGAACTAAAACTTTTATTTATTAATCAGGATTTGAGTATAACATATTTATATACAGCGGAATGTAAAAACAATTTGAATAAGCAGAAAATCTTTACTGGTTTAAAACTTCAAAGAGCGCGTCTCCGGAATCACCAGTGTTGCCAACCTTCAAATCCTGAGTTGTACCTTTTAAATCTGTACTGCTCGGGTCTGACCCGAGCGTTACATGCAAAAACATAAAACACTCGAGTCAGGATTAATCATTTATTCAAGTAAATTAATTTCAATATAAACAAAAAATATAACAGTTAACCTAAGCGAGTTTATATATGATTAATATTTTCTAAATGAATAGCAGTAATCACTGATCAAAGAGTATGGACATATCGGATTCAACTTATCGATTCATTATATCAAACAAAGTTCGGTTTAACTTCTCTGAGAGACTTATAAGTACATGCTGTATCCATTTTAAAACATGTATCGACTCTTATGCAATGCTAAAACTAACGCACCCTTTTCCTGATAGCTCCTAATATTTTATATTCACATCTATATTCAAAAATGTTTTAACCTATAGCAAATATTGTGGCAGCACTTAACTTCTGAAAGACTTAACTTGTTGTCAGCCTCTACCCTTTTTTACAAGCCGTGGTGTTCATGTATTAACATACAACCGCAAATCAATTATAAATGTCATGACATTTTAAGTACTAAAATACAATAGCAAACTAGTTATAAAAACCATGATGTCTAAGTATTAAAAATGCAACAGTAAACTAGTTATAAAAGCCATGATGTCTAAGTATTAAAAATGCAGCAACAAACTAGTTATAAAAGCCATGATGTCTAAAATGTCTAAGTATTAAAAATGCAACATGTTGGAAATGTTTTACAAACATTAAGTGAATTATTAAAAATCTTGAATAAGTGTAAGAATGGCTCCTATATGGGAATAGTCCCACATCATGGGATTATATAGAAGAGGCAAGCTTTTATACTTGTTTCTAAGAAATCATGTTGGGGCCTTGGGCTCCCAATACATGCATTGTTGTGAAGAGGGAGACCATGCGTCATATGACCACCACACACGCGCGCACGACCGACCGACTCGACCCGGTCCGGTCCGGCTCGGCTCGGGCTTGGGCTTGGGCTTTGTGGTGTAGACACTTATATTTTTTGGACCATAAAACTTAGCCTTTTTCGAACTGATTTTTATGGAAAAAGATTTCTGCAACGGTAAAAATTATATCCCCCAAATTTTAGCGGCCCACTAATCTGTAAACCCAAACCCTAATTTTCGTTCTATATATTGTCATTAGCCTCAGACGAGAAGACCACCGAATTGAATATTCTCTCTTCTCTCAGCCGCCATTAAAATTCTCTTCTCAGAAATTTTCGAGCAATTTTTTCAGAAAGTGCAAATCTGCACCGATTTGTTGTGCAAGCAAATCGGTTATTGTTTTGAGGCTGTTTTATCCTAGAGGCGGCGGCGAAGGAACGAACTGGTTTGCACCTCCGACCAGATCGCCGAATCGTCTTCAAGAAAGCGACCTAGTCCGCGACTCAGCCATTGTTTCCCAACAATTTGAAGACGAACTGAAACAATGGCTTCCAATTCAACCCTAGACGATTCTGCTCCACCCTCTGCTTTCCAGAACCCTCTTGTGACGGCTGCTCCTTTCAGATTTGAAGGCTTGCATTTCAAATGATGTCGTCAGAAGATGGAGTTCTTCCTCACCATCAGAAAGGTTGTAGCTGCGCTGACTACTGACAAACCGCAGCTTCCAGATAAACCTGCTGAGACTGATGCAGCGAACATGGCATCATGGACTGAACAGTCAAAGCAACTGCAGACCTGGACTGAACAAGATTATCTATGCAAGAACTTTATTCTGAACGGACTGAGCGATGATCTGTATGATTATTATAACTCAGATGAAAAGACAACAAAGGAGATCTGAGAAGCACTGAAGAAGAAATATGATACAGAGGAGGCAGGGGCAAAGAAATATGCTGTGAGCCGCTATCTAAAGTACCAGATGACTGATGATAGATCGGTAGAGATGCAGTCTTATGAGCTGCAGAAAATAGCTCATGAGATCATCTCCGAAGGTATGGTCTTGGACGAACAATTTCAAATTGCTGTTATCATTGACAAATTACCCCCAGGCAGGAAAGATTTTAAGAATGTGTTGCGACATAAGACTAAGGAATTTTCCTTAGAAAGCTTGATTACACGCCTCCGTATTGAGGAGGAGGCACGCAAGCAGGACCAGAAAGAAGAGGTGCTGATTGTGAATAACAACAGTACTAAGAAGACCACTCCCGCTGTTCTGAAACCAAATCAGAAATCTTTTAAGAATTAGAACAGGCGCAACAAACAGAATGGGAATCCGCAAGGAAACCCAAAAGGACAGCAGAAACCAGCCCAAAAGAATGACTCTGGACAGTTGTTTCTTTGTTACAACTGTGGAAAACCAGGGCATATGGCACGAAAGTGCCGGAACAGGCCAAGCTCTGCACCGCAGGCTAACCTGACTGAGGAGCCTCTTACGGCTATGGTTACTGAGATTCACCTTGTTGGTGGGTAGACACTGGTGCTTCTCGCCATGTCTGCTATGATCGTGGCATGTTCTCTACATACACGGCTGCTGAAAATCAGAAAGTGCTGTTGGGAGACTCTCACACCACTACAGTTGCGGGGATTGGAAATGTGGAACTCAAGTTCACCTCTGGAAAAACTGTAATTCTGAAAGATGTTATGCACACTCCAGAGATAAGAAAGAATCTGGTCTCTGGCTTCCTCCTTAATAAGGTTGGTTTCACTCAAGTTATTGGGGCTGATTTGTACACTCTTACTTATAAGGGAACTTTTGTGGGAAAGGGTTATGCTTGTGAGGGTATGTTTAAACTGAATGTTGAATATAATAAAGTGACTACTTCTGCTTACATGTTGTGTGATTTTAATATCTGGCATTCTAGATTACGTCATGTTAATAATCAAATTATTCGGAACATGAGCACCCTAGATATGATACCTAAAATGACAGAATCTGAATCTGATAAATGTGAATTCTGTACACAAGCTAAACTCACAAAGAAACCTCACAAATCCGTTGATAGAGTTTCTGAACCCTTAGACTTGATTCATTCTGACATATGTGAACTTGATGGCACTTTAACTAAACAGGAACATCGTTATTTTATCACTTTTATTGATGACTGCTCTGATTTCACATATGTATATCTTATGAAAAACAAAAGTGATGCTTTTGACATGTTTAAAACATTCAAAACTGAGATTGAGAATCAAGCAAATAGAAAAATTAAGAGACTTCGTAGTGATAGAGGAACAGAATATGAATCTAATTCTATTCTGGATTTCTATAAACAACATGGTATAGTACATGAGAGAACTGCACCCTACTCACCTGAAATGAACGGTAAAGCAGAAAGGAAAAATAGGACCTTTACCGAACTAGTAGTTGCCATATTATTAAATTCTGGTGCAGCAAAACATTGGTGGGGGGATATTTTATTGACTGTATGCTATGTTCTGAATAGAATCCCTAAATCTAAGAATAAAATTTCACCTTATGAAATTTTAAAGAATCATAAACCCAATGTCTCATACTTTAGAACTTGGGGTTGTTTAGCATATGTTCGCATTCCAGACCCTAAGAGAATAAAATTGGCAAGTAGAGCATATGAATGTGCATTTATAGGCTATGTTATTAATAGCAAAGCATATAGATTTTATGACCTTAATGCACATAATATAATTGAATCAAATGATGCCGATTTTTATGAAACTAAATTTCCTTTCAAATTAAGGAATAGTGGGGGCACTTCAAATATGCTTATTGGAACAGAACTTAATGAAAATTCTGAAGCTGAACCTAGAAGAAGTAAAAGAGCAAGAACCATAAAAGACTTTGGTTCAGATTTTTGTGTTTTTACTATTGAGGAGGATCCTATAAACCTCCAAGAAGCCTTATCTTCTTTAGATGCCGATTTCTGGCAAGAGGCTATAAACGATGAAATGGATTCTTTAGAATCCAATAAGACTTGGCACTTGGTAGATTTACCCCCTGGTTGTAAGTCTATAGGCTGTAAATGGGTACTTAAAAAGAAATTAAAACCTGATGGCACTATAGATAAATATAAAGCACGACTAGTAGCTAAAGGTTTTAAACAAAAGGAAAATATAGACTTCTTTGACACTTTTTCACCTGTAACTAGAATAACATCCATTCGGGTATTAATCTCACTTGCTTCCATTCATAATTTACTTATACACCAAATGGATGTTAAAACTGCTTTTTTGAACGGTGAATTAGACGAAGAAATTTATATGGATCAGCCTGAAGGATTTGTAGTACATGGTCAAGAACATAAAGTATGTAAATTGGATAAATCATTATATGGTTTAAAACAAGCACCTAAACAATGACATGAAAAATTTGATAACTTAATCATTTCAAATGGTTTTAAAGTTAGTGAAAGTGACAAATGCATTTATTACAAATCTGAGAATGACATTTGCACTATTATATGCCTTTATGTAGATGACCTACTCATTTTTGGGTCAAATATTCATGCCATAAACTCAGTCAAATCCTTATTAAGTGTCAATTTTGATATGAAAGATCTAGGTGAAGCGAGTGTAATCCTTGGTATTAAGATTACTAGGTCAGAAAAGGGAATTTCTTTGGATCAATCTCATTACATTGAGAAGATACTAAAGAAATATAATTACTTTGACTGTAAACCTGCAAGTACACCATATGATCATAGTGTAAAGTTATTTAAGAACACTGGTGAAGGTGTAAGACAGTCTGATTATGCGAGCATCATTGGCAGCCTTCGGTATGCCACTGATTGTACTAGACCCGACATTGCCTATGTCGTGGGATTATTGTGCAGGTTTACCAGTAGACCTGGTATAGAGCACTGGCAAGCTATTGAAAGGGTAATGAGATACCTTAAACGAACCATGAACCTTGGATTACATTATGAAAGGTTTCCAGCTGTACTTGAAGGATATTCCGATGCAGACTGGAATACCTTATCTGATGATTCTAAAGGGACCAGTGGAAATATATTTAGCATCGCTGGAGGAGTTGTTTCTTGGAAATCCAAGAAACAGACTATTTTGGCTCAGTCTACTATGGAGTCTGAGATGATAGCACTAGCTACAGCTAGTGAAGAGGCAGAGTACTTGAGAAATCTGCTAGCTGAGATTCCCTTATGGGAAAAACCGATACCGGCTGTGTTGATACATTGCGATAGTACCGCGGCTATTGCAAAAGTTCAGAACCGATATTATAACGGTAAGAGACGACAAATACGTCGTAAGCACAGTACGGTTAGAGAACTACTTTCCACAGGTACCGTTAGAGTGGATTACGTACGTAGTGAGGAAAATTTGGTAGATCATTTGACGAAAGGACTGTCCAGAGAGAAAGTCCATAACTCTTCTAAAAGAATGGGACTATTGCCCTTAGATTGTTGAGTCACGCACAATGGTAACCAGACCTAAATGACTGGAGATCCCAAGAACTAAGTTCAATGGGTAATAACAAGTTGTGTAGTGATATGAGTTGAACATGCTATTTAATAAACCAAGAAGCATGTATTCCTGAAGTGATTAGAGGATGAGTTAATAGAAACTCTTAATGAGATCTATACTCTATGTGGAGTGGAGTACCTACCTTCAGGAGTGCTCTTGATAGACTCACATGTGTGAATGTGGAAATGTGGCCGTTTCCTATGGAGTTTCGGGCAAAACTTCTAGAGCATTCACTAAACTAGGATAGACGTGCATGGCCATAAATGCACGGGCTTATTTGATTGCACTATAGAAAAGGTTGTGTGTGGTTTGATGTCAGGAATAGAGTTCAAGACTACGTGTCACTCTAGTAAAAACTGAATCTTATTCACTATGCAAAGGTTCAAGTCGAAAGACACCTTTGTTTATGCACAATCTTATGCTTTTAAGAAACTGCTCGAAAATATTTTTAAAAATTCAAGTGGGGGATTGTTGGAAATGTTTTACAAACATTAAGTGAATTATTAAAATCTTGAATAAGTGTAAGAATGGCTCCTATATGGGAATAGTCCCACATCATGGGATTATATAGAAGAGGCAAGCTTTTATACTTGTTTCTAAGAAATCATGTTGGGGCCTTGGGCTCCCAATACATGCATTGTTGTGAGGAGGGAGACCATGCATCATATGACCACCACACACGCGCGCGCGACCGACCGACTCGACCCGACCCGACCCGGCCCGGCCCGGTCCGGCTCGACTCGGCTCGGGTTTGGGCTTGGGCTTTGTGGTGTAGACACTTATATTTTTTGGACCATAAAACTTAGCCTTTTTCGAACCGATTTTTATGGAAAAAGATTTCTGCAACGGTAAAAATTATATCCCCCAAATTTTAGCGGCCCACTAATCTGTAAACTCAAACCCTAATTTTCGTTCTATATATTGTCATTAGCCTCAGACAAGAAGACCACCGAATTGAAAATTCTCTCTTCTCTCAGCCGCCATTAAAATTCTCTTCTCAGAAATTTTCGAGCAATTTTTTCAGAAAGTGCAAATCTGCACCGATTTGTTGTGCAAGCAAATCGGTTATTGTTTTGAGGCTGTTTTATCCTAGAGGCGGCGACGAAGGAACGAACTGGTTTGCACCTCCGACCAGATCGCCGAATCGTCTTCAAGAAAGCGACCTAGTCCGCGACTCAGCCATTGTTTCCCAACACAACATCAAACTAGTTATAAAAGCCATGATGAAGAAAATAAAGCCATTTTGGCTTTGGTAGAAATTCAAGTAGCATATCTTATAGGTGTGTTTTTCTCTAAAATCTTCTTATTAAACCAACATCGGTAAATACATTGTATTCATGTTCACCAAAATCTTAAGCAGATTAATTTTCAATCACACTGACTCACTTAGTTTTCGTTCTTATTACCATTTAACTTACCTTTTCGAATTAGCTAGTGTATACCTATATATAAGATAGTGATATTATTATTCAACATCATTGTAACACAGTCATTCCACTCTACTATATGGTAAAATGTCAAAGTTTATTTCAGTATAACTAATCCCCTTTGGAGTATAACACAGTCATACCATAAGTTCCTTATTATAGTGAGTAATTCATATTTATTTTGCTACGAAACACACTAAGTTTCCTTTTAGATGATTTTGGTGTATATATTATTGATTATGTCCTGATTTCACCTAGATTAATCATATATGTTTGAAAGGATTCAAGCAGCAGTAGAGAGAGTTATTTTTGTGATAGTTCTTAACTTCCAGAGCCATATATAATCAGCTAACTGATTAATCATACTTTTTGTTAAGGTACACATGCAATTTCTAACCAATGAACACATCATGTCTGCACCAGGCATGGTATAAATTTGCAAACAAACGAACGCGGTACATATATTGGTGGTAGTGTGAGTACATAGAAATTTGTTATTATAGTAATTACACTGTAAAATTGCCATTAAATTACCCTGCACCGAACACTGTTATATCTCTCGTAGCTACTACTTAAACTCACAATATAAGTCTGAAGTCAAAAAGGAACATTTGACTTATGTTTCCACTTACCATTCTGAAGGGACTTTTCTTAAAGGAAAAAAGAATACAGTTGCAGAACATTATTGCAGTTGTTGTTTTCAGATTTATCAATGGAGAGCATTATCATGAACCATTATGTAAGTTTTCCTTTATTCATGTTTTCTTTCCTGAGTAAGAGGAGAAACAATAATATAGTTATTATTTAGTTATAAGTCTTCCAACAATATTAGCTTTTAGCAAAAACAATGGAGTATCAGCTTTTTTGATTGGCAAAATGTAGCATTAGTACTAAGAGCTACACAAAAATATTAAAGCACATTCATACAAATTTATGTATTTGCATCACTATATCTTCAAACAATAATAGGTTTTCTGTTAGATTTAAATCAACCTACACTCAACAGCAAACATGCCTATATAAATACATGGATACAATTTACTTATCAGTATACTGTCACTGTTTTCTTCCAAGTTGTTATTTAATTCATTCCATTCTTTGGTGATAGTTTGCAAATCACGGAACATGACATAAACCAAATTTATACGGTTCCATACATTATTTCCACATAAGAGAGGTGTTCAAATGAGGTAAACAGGGTGCTACGAACACTTAAAAAAGGACCTATCGTTATCAAGCATAATCTATTTCAGTTAAACAAAAATCAAAGTACTTGAAACAAACATCCATCATGAGTAAAAAATACTCACCTTAAAAAAGCTAAGAAGGAACACGCCAGAGCAATAGTGCTACAAGCGACTGGCACAAGCGGTGAAAATGGGAATTGTCACGATGGGGCTTCAAATGCTGTCGTTTACGCCCCAAAGAATGTGTGGCGAGTTGGGCCGGGTTTTGACAGTGCGCGCGATGTCTCCGATCTTCACGGGAGAACTGCGAGTTGACTGAAATATGGTGGTGGACTGCTTAGGGCTTCAGTTATTTTCAGTTTTGAATTGAAGGTGGTGGGTTGCGCATCCACGTTAATGGAAGTGGTGACTCAAATTTTGGAAAAGATAAAGCCATTATTTGATTTGGGCTAGCTCGTTTTGCTCAAGTGAAATGGAAGAGGTGGAAAAAATATATAGGGGTAGAGAAGCTTTTAGAGGAAGGAATGTATGGGGGGAAAGAACGACATCATTTCCATATATTACAAGGTAGTAGTGCGTTTTCAATGATAGGTCGGTGCGTAAATTACTGCGGTAGGTAATTTTCGATGACTTGAGCATAAATGAATTTACAGTGTGTTGTTTAAGTAAAGAGAACGGTCCATATATAATTTTATTCCACCGTAGAATACGTTAAATGTTTTATTTATTTTTCCGCCTCAAATGAACTCCAAATGCAACGAAATCTGACGTATTTCTACGTCTTCACGTTCTGAATCCAAGAAAGTTCATCTGGTTGTAATCTAAATCCATCTATATACAACGTATTTTTTTATTTTTCGGTCTACTAATTTTATTCTGTTTGTTCCCAAAACAACCCTGCTCGATTCCCAATTTGAGACGTTAAAATTAAATTTCTTTATATATAAATGAATACACACATATCCTAGCAAATTTCCAACATAATTTATCAAATACAAACACCAATTTATTTAATGATAACAACGTTTATTTTTAACTTCAATTATTTATATTAATCAATCGAATTTCATGTCTAATTCAAATATCCAACCAATTTTTAATTCAAATATCCAAAGATGAACATTTGATTCATAATTAACCATTCTGAATTAAATATTGAATCCAATCCATACACAAAACAATATATTAAATTTAAATTACAAATTAAATCTTCAATTAATCTTGCATTCCAGTTGTAGAAATTTCTGGGACATTACAGGTTGTTTGGTTGTGAACGCTGATGGATCAATGGTCATTGTTTTGGCTTTGTAATTTATCAATTTGGAAGGCGATAAAGTATATTTTTTTTATTAAACTTAAAATACGTAGAAATATTTATTTATGTTAATAGTAAATTAAATAAGTAGTTATTTAATCATTTAATAAAAATCAAATAATCGTAGGTGCTTGAAAATTCATTTGAGTCGATTCATAGCCTCGACGATAGGAATTTAACTGAATATTCGGCAAATAAAATCAAGCAGAGTAAATCTCACTCAAAGTTTTATATTTAAATTTATTTTTAATCGTTAAAAATAAATTGTTGGTTGTTTTGATGCATGCGTGAATAACTAAATTATTGTGGTTATATATATATATTAGTAATTTAGGCTTGGTGATTGTGGTTATTACATATATATTGGATTTCCTGCAATACCATTAGCGAATGCCCGCAGTATCCTTAACGGATGACCCTATCACCCCATAATATATGAGTGGATGACCTTCTTTACTGTGATATCCTGCCTTGAAGCAGGACTGGTATTATTTATGTTGTCTAACATCTGCGGATGCAGGGAAACAGGTTGGAGGGATCTAACTGGATTCCTCAAAAAATTTATTATTGTTTACATATTTCTATATGTGTGATGTGTTGAATTGGATTGATGGTTTGTGTAATTGGATGATTAAATATCACTGACCCTAGATATTATATTTAAAAATACCATAAAAAGGGATTTTTAGATTTAAAAGGGAAAATTTATTTTTCGAATAGAAATTGAATTTCAAATGGATCAGAAAATATTATGTAATATCCCGAAATTTTTTAAGTTTAATTTGAACTTATATGGGATAATTTAGTTTTTCTTAACTTAAATTGATTTAATGAGGTTTAAATATATTTGGAGATCTTCGGATTGGTGTTTCGTTCAGATCTTGAACGGACATATATAGATTGTGTGCTTGACATTGTAATTTACTGCGTAACACTGATCTCTGTTAAATATATATCTGCTTGGTGGCGGAGAATTTATTCTCTTGCTTAACCTTCTTCTCTAGGACGTATGAGCTTAGAGGTTATACATTAATAGAAATTAGTGATGCGTTGTGAATGGACAATATGGCATACTTAAGTTAGGTGATGAGCTATGGATGATCAAAGCATGGCTTATTTATGCGTAGCTTTGTGTATATCGTGACCTAGACAAGCCTCACTCCCCGATAAATGGCCAAAATAGGAAGAAATGCAGTAAGGTTATGGGTTGTTGTCTCCTTCTAGATAAAAGGTGTACTATGGTATGGAGCCCAAGTATTAACCTATGTGGTAAAAGCATCTACTTTTGTGGTTGTTGTTGGCACACGCTCAGAAAGGTCGGTAACGACCGGGAGATGACATACTTAGGCGTACTCTAAGTTACCAAGTTAAGGGGTAACCCGGCTATGTGTTGGCATGAGGAGCATTAGTTGATCCTCAGACATCCCTCTAGAGGTGTTCAAAAATCGGTTCAAAAGGAAGTTCCTTTGACTGGTCATTATTGGAAACCCAATCTCCGCTACGAGCCCGTACGATTTTAGTTGTATACCATACATCAGTATAGTATATGGTACCTCTCATCTTATCTCCCGTTCCTTTCCGGATACTGTATGTATTTTTAGAACGCGGAAAACGCAAGCGAGAAAAAAAAAGAAAATTTTCAAACTTCTCATTCACAGAAAAAAAAATCAAAAATCAATCTTTGCAATTGAAGAAAGGATTCCCATTCATTGTTGAGGCTTTCAAGCAATCAAAAGCAAGCTATCATAGGGCTTCAAGATTGCTTTTTGGAGTTGTAGCCTATTTAGGGGTTTGGATTTTCTGTTAGTAATTAAAGGAGTCTTTCAAGCAATCAAAAGCAAGCTGTCATAGGGCTTCAAGATTACTTTTTAGAGTTTTAGGCGAGTGAAGTTTCTATTTTTCTCTTTCTAAATCGTGATGTGTGTATGTATGTTGGCATAAAAGTATAATTATTACATGTTTAATGGAGAGTTGGTTACTTCCCCTAAAGTTTGATTTATTCTATGGATAACTAGACATTAAACCTAGATTGGAAAAAAATTGTTGTAGTATTGGAAATTTGTGGGTATTGTACAATGAAATTTGTAGCATGCATACAATTTTATTGCATGCAAGATGTATGTTTAATTGCCTCGTACTTGTTGAATGCATACAATTTTAATGTATGCAAGGTGTATGTATGATTGCCTCATTGATAAACAATTTGATGGTTATTGGAAAGAAATTTTGATTTTTTTTTATATGCAATTGAGGTATATTAATCTGAGCTGAAAATATCAGCTAAAGAATATGAAATTTGTATCAAATGGTAAGGAATTTGACTTTGAAATTTTAAACATAGAAAATAGACAAGTAGCTAGAGATAATGTAAAAAATTTTAGTGTAAAGGATTAATTTTCGATTTTTTATGAATTTTACAAACTTGGTATATGCAAATGAGATTTATAAATTTGAGTTGAAAGTTATTGATGAAGAACTGCAAATCTGTACCATATGATATATTTTCTACCTTTGAAATTTTGTACATATAAACTACATTCATATTAAAATCTATTGTAAAAAATTTTGAGTAAAAAATACTAAATTTCGAATTTCTATGATTTTTTCAAGTTGGATATATGAAAATTGAGATTTTTAGAACATAGCAGAAAATGGAATGTGAAGAACATGAAATCTATACCAATTGGTAAGGAATATAGTTTTGAATTTTTTTTTACACATAAACTACATTCATATTAAAAGCTACTATAAAAAGTTTGAGCTAAGAATATTAAATTTCAAATTTCTATGATTTTTGCAAGTTGGGTATATGAAAATTGAGATTTTTAGAACACAACAGAAAATGGAATTTGAAGAATATGAAATCTGTACCAATTGGTAAGGAATTTATATTTGAAAATTTGTACGCATAAACTAAATTCATATTAAAAGCTACTGTAAAAAATTTGAGTTAAAAATATTAAATTTCTATGATTTTGCAAGTTGGGTATATGAAAATTGATATTTTAGAACACAACTGAAAATGGAATGTGAAGAACATGAAATCTGTTTCAATTGTTAGGGAATTTAGCTTTAAAATTTTGTAATATAAACTACATTCATATTAAAAGCTACTGTAAAAATTTTGGGTTAAAAATACTAAATTTCGAATTTCTATGATTTTTGCCAGTTGGCTATATGATAATTGAAATTTTTAGAACACGGCAGAAAATGGGTTGGGAAGAATATGAAATCTGTACCAAATGGTTCTGAGTTTGGTTCTCAAATTTGGTACATACAGACTATAATGATATTCAAAGGTACGGTAAATTTTTTATCTTTAAAAGATTAATTGTTGATTTTATATGATTTTTACAAAATCAGTATATGTAAATGGATATTTTTCAGGCTTAAACACAAATTGTTTTGGGCATAAGTTTTTGGTTTCTTATCAGATTTTGATAAGCCTTGGAGTTTTGGAAAGCTTAGAAAATGTGTTACGACTTTTATGTTTTATGATTTGTATAAATTTAATGTCTAGATTGTCAAAAACTTAATTCTTTGCAATTGGTCTGTCATTAAAGATAGAATGAATTTTAGACATGACTTACGAACCAAATATCATATTTAGTATTTTGAGACAAATGTTGATCTACATAAGTGGCTTTCAAATACGATTTATAAAATTATAACTTTGTGGAATAGTTATTTATGTGTATTTTCAACAAGTGGAATTTACTCCCATTTAGTAAATATTAAAGTAATGCAATGTGGTATGGGACGCAAGGGCATTACTTAAGTGGTTACTATTTGGAAGTACATGACACTTTTTGAATTTATGTGGTTTTAGCTCTTTATTGAGTTGGCATACTTATATGCCATTCTTATGATGATATATTTTTCTCTATCGCAACTATTGTCATTTGATTTATTTTGTCATATTGTTTTATATACGATATTTATTATGAGTATCATATTGACTTATATATGATACTATGACTTGATATATTTTATCATATTTTTTTATATATGATAAAATTGAATATCAACTTTGTTTTGTTTAATTCGGGTTGTGATTATTATTTTGTTTTGCATGTGATGGTATATTTTCAAAACATGGTTAAATTTACAAAGTGTTTTGACGTTATAAACACTTTGAACTTCATGGCATATTTATTATAAAATAATGTTTATAAAAATACTTTTGATTTCGGGATTGGGATAAATTGGACTCTGTTGTACCAATGGACCAAAACTCCATCTTGGTCGACCTGATTCAGATCTCTACCTGAATTGGTGGTTTTAAATTTCGCTCATCTACCACCAAAGGTCAACGGTCTGCTACATTAGGTAATTTTGTTGTTTCAATCGGGATTCCCATTCGGCGGGTCACGGACTACAATAGATGGAGGCATGGGGGTCCCACGCGTAGTACCATGAACGGGTAGCATACGGCCTTCGCCTTAAACCGTCTTGGTTATCCTGGGTTGATCGCCAGGTGTGTTATGGCGCTTTGAGTAGGTTAAGGTGCTGATGTCTCGATGCACGCTTGAGTTCTACCACTGTGATTTAGCAATACTAGCATCTGTTTATTTGGTATTTATCAATCAAGTTACATTTATCCCATAATCCCTTATTATTTTATTACATTACTATAATTGATCAATTTTATTATCATATTGATTTATATATGATAATTGTTATGAGTATCATATTGATTTATATATGATACTCCGATTTGATTTATTTTATCATATTGATAATTGTTATGAGTATCATATTGATTTACATATGATACTCTGATTTGATTATCGTATTGATTTATATATGATAACTGTTATGAGTATTGTATTGATTTATATGTGATACTCTGATTTGATTTATTTTATCATATTAATAGTTGTTATGAGTATCGTATTGATTTATATATGATAATATGATTTGGTTTATTTTATCATATATATGATACTCTGATTTGGTTTATTTTATCATATTGATAACTGTTATGAGTATCGTATTGATTTATATATGATACTCTGATTTGATTTACAAACGATAAATGCCATGAAAATTTTATTGACTTGGTAATTTTCATAAGATATTTATTATAACTATCTTATCGTTTTGTATATTCTATTTTGTTATGAGTATCATATTGATTTATATATGATACTCTGTTTGGGTTATTTTATCATATTGTTTTATATATGATAAATGTCATGTGGATTTTATTGGTTTTTACACTCTGATTTAATTATTGTGAGTATCTTATTAAATTATAAATGAGATTTGTTATGAGTAGCATGTTAGTTTATACATGATACTCTTTATTGATTTATTTGATATTTGCTATGAGCATCGCATTGACTTATATGTGATACTCTACTATGATTCATTTTATTATATTGATTTGTGTATGATATTTTTTAAGGACATAGCATTGATTTGTATGTGATATTCTGGCTTGATTTGTTACCATAATGTTTTTTATGGGTATCATATTGATTTATATATGGTACTTTGATTTGATCATATGTAATATTACGAGTATCATATTGATTTATAAATGATACTCTAATTTGTTTATTGTCTTTACATATAAAGATTTTATTGGTTTTGACTTACACATGTAGCATCATTTATCTTTTGTTGTCAAATTTTGATCTCCGTGAATTCTTACTTCACTCACACTAGAAATAGTCTGACCCGTGTGATTTATTTTTGCAATCCTCGGGTCAGGTTGAGGATTGCTCGTAGGTTGGGTTCCGTGGACTGTAGCAGCTTTCTTATCTTTTCCACATTTTGGGGTTTTAGATATGCAGCTTTGGACCTATCGGTAGCTAGTAGTATTATGGTATGTACGCTATTATATATTTTGGGAGTAGTATTATGTAGTATGGACTTTGTACTCCAGACATCTCTATTATGATATGTATTACGTATTCCGCTGTTGTCATTGTGCTGCGATTGATTCTATTATATTTTGTACTATACAACTTGGGAAATTTTCTTATATCATTGCTTTGAACCTGGACTGAGCACGAATGGTAAGTTGAAAGATTTTAAAATTTTCGTGCCAGTGTTCGTTCAAAGGAATGAGTATAGCATTTAGCCCCCATTCTCTGTGCTTTCCGACATTAATACTTAGTATTTCTCTTGGTTAGCATGGGTATAGGGGTCAGGTTCATTTTCGTGAGGGGGGATTCCTTTGGGGGAATAGTATTCTCCTTCCCAAAAAAGAAAAAACAATGGGCACTACATCCCTAAATTATTCGTACTTCCATCGAGTCGGCTCCATCACACCGCCTCAATCGCTGCGTTGTCCATCAGCCCCACCTCGCAATCACCAGTGTCTTAAGCCGCCGCTCTCTTAAGTGATACTCTCGAATCCCAGTTGCAATCTCTTCTTTAATTGGGTTGAAGAACATTGATTTGGATCCAAGTAATCTCCTTTTGTGGCTTTGGGTGCCATGCTGTAAAGTGGACGCTATTGTCATGGGCAACAAAGTTTTCCAGGCTCTTGGTAAGAAGCTCCTTTCTATGATGGATCTTGAAGTTTTCTTCTTCTAATTTGGGTAACTTACGCTAGAAGAACAACAAAGCAGCACTTGAAATTCAGATAGGCTTTTGTATGTTGTTATACAAATTCTCAGTTGACATATTTGGGTTGAATTAAATACTAGAGTTCCAACTTCCAAGTGATCATTTTCCTTCGTTAAGGATTACCCCCTGCAGATAGATAAGAAAAAAAAATAGCTGCATACCTTTTGTTTTGACTGGAAAGTTTGAATAATACCATTGGTTTAAAATTGGGATCTCATGTTTGATTCTTAGGTCATCATGTAAGCACCTTGAGTGGTAATTTATGTTAGCAAGTGGACGCCTTGAGGAGATGTTTTAGTAATAATTGACGCCACATGTGGAGTGATTTCAGTTACCATGCCATGACCCCTAGATTTTATGTACCCATAGTCTTTCTTCTGTGAATGATGTTTTAATCCGTTTTCTTTGTTACTTCCCGTTCTGTTTTGATGTGTTTTGGATTGCCAAATTTGACATAGAAATAGAGCAACTTAATTTTTGATAAAATTTGCCTTTGTGACGATGGCATTCAAGAATCGTACCCAACAAACAAAATTGTCTCAATCTTTAATCATCAGATTGCCACTATCAGCACCCTATGCATGTTAAAACAATACCCGGAGAAAATAAACCTGTTAGCATATGTTCTCAATCGATAATTAATTATCAAAAAAATTCCTGAACATATTTTATGGAAATTGTCCCATTATAAAAAGGGAATATTAGGTTGACTGTCTTGTTGTGTATGATTATATATGATACATATATGTTTTAGACATGTGGCAGTATATACTAATGTTTTCAAGGTGAATATGTATAACCCGATATATTCCTAGAAACCCGATACTTCTAAAAATCATTTTGTAATCACATATGATACATATATTGTGACGGCCCGCCCCGCACCAGCCGACATTTCCAATGAAAGTGCGCTGTGCCAATGCTCAACCAACACGGGACGATCATCAAAGAAAGGAAAGAAGGGAATTTGAACTAACAAGGAACCTGTAGAATGTCTCACAGCGCATGGAATAAATTATAATAATAACATATTTGACATAAAACAGGTGAGACAGTGCATAAGCTGAAAACCAAACCATCATAGCAGCGGAAAATCCAAAATATAGCTTATGTTCCACATCATCTTTATTACAACTTTTAAAAATGTCTCCAAAGCAAAATAAGAAAGGTACACTACTAATGCACAAAGTAGTGACCAGCAGCGACACATGGAGTATATCTATATATATCATACGTGGAAGCCTCCTGCTCGTCTCCGGCACAGCTAACCGTGCATAATCGCCTGACCTGTCTCTAGCCTTCCCATTTAAGAGAACCCGGAGTAATAAGAAGAGACATAGAACTCTGGGTCAGACAAAAGTCTGGTATGAGCGATAAGCAGCAAAATAGAACAATAACAGGTATACTGAACCATACCTGAACCTGGACCTGCAACCAAAGAGTTAGCACAACAAGATGCACAATAATCTAAAGTGACACTAACATATGATGTACAAATACGGGGGTGGGGGTTTGCATGTCATAGTGATGCCAAACAATCAAGCATAACAACCATCCTTACATCTCTCACTCAGTGCGTAAAGCATACGATATCCACCGCTTTGATCACCCATATCCTTGCTATAATCACTCTGCCCCATGGAGTCATGGCGACTCCACTGCACTGATCCATAGCCACTAGTCCTTGCTATGTCCACTTTGCCCTATGAAGTCATAACGACTCCATTGCACTGGCTCATAGCCATGCTACGATCACTCTACCCCATGGAGTAATAACTACCCCACTGCATTGAACGGTAGCCTAACAATCGCCTCTCGGTGGTGAATCAAAGCTATGGACGTCGACAACTCCTTAGCACACGTCCCGCAGCAAAGCCTAACTCATGAAGTTAACTCATTGGTTCCTAACTAGATCCTGAGTTCTACTTTCCATTTGGACTATGTTTGCATCTCGGGTTTTGGTCTCCTCCGGATCGGTTCAGTATTTTCTCTTCACCTTGTCTTGGATTGATTCGTGAGTCATGTATTCCCTAGTTCGGTTCGGTCTCCTTCTGCGCTTGGTCAAGCTCCAGGTCGTGGTCCACGTCCCTTGGCGGTTTGGGTTGTGACTCTCCTCTAGCTCGTGCTCATCAGGTCGGCTCATGGGAGGCTCCCTGTTCGAATCGGTTCGCGACAAAGCTCTGGTTCGGGTCGGGGCTTCAGATGTGAACTGTTCGCGAGCTCCTGGTCAGATCGGGATCTCCAAGCGGTTCGGGGTCGATGATCTAGCTCGTGGTGCAGCAGTTCGGAGGAACGGTTCGTGTTGCAGTAGCTTGGAGAAGCGGTTCGTGGGTAGGCTACACATCAGGTCGGTTCAGGTAAGGGCGATCTGATCTGGCTCCTACATACTTTTCCTGCAACTTCCAACGACTGTTTTTACGCCACACGACGGCGTTTTCGACCATTCTAATTATTCTAAACAATCACAGAGCATACCATATAGTCATAGCAACATGTATAATCAACCACAAACACCAAAACAACAATTTGACATGTCAAAACGGATCGAACATGCCCAAAGCCCATATTTTTTCCTTAATCATGTTTAACAATAACTAATGATAGGATTAGCAAAACTTAACCAAATTAACCCAAACTTCCAAAAGAGGTCTAACATAATATTTAAGAATTTATAAACATTTTTCCAGATTTTTAACATGCATAATTTCGTTAATTAACGCTAATCACCTTAGTTAACTGTAATTAGTGTAAAAACAATGCTAATCACTCACCTTTGCCACAATTAAAACTTTCAGAACTGAAACTCCTTTGATTTGGGCGAATACCAATGTCTAACAACATCTTTAACTCTGAAATGGTGCTATTTCTCCTTGATTTGATGTTGCTAAGCTTAATCCTTGATTAGAGAGCGATTTGGGATGAAATTGGAAGGTGGAGGCCAATGTTAGGGTTTCTAAGAGGTAAATGGCAGCAAGAAAACTGAAATAGAATGAAAACCTAACACATTTCAGCCTCCCCATAACCCTAATCCCGAAATGGGTTATGGGCCCATTCACTAATCACCTCATTTGGTCCGGTTAAGCAGTTTCTGAAACACCCCACCTACATTAAGGTCACTCACAAAGGGAATGCCTTAACTTTGGTGGAGGGTTATTGGTACCAGACACAGAAAATTTTACAAGACAGATAAATTTAAGCAGTGGAATTTTAAATATTTATTTCATACGTGGTTCAATAAAAAGTATTACATCAAATTGTCTCAAAACAACTTCAAAACATTACACCATAATTTCTGTCTTGATTATTCAATAAAGAAGCATAAACCAAAAAGTAAAAATGCATAAATCACCAAGGATCATATCCAAAGCCATAGCCAATTGCAAGAGAGTCCAAGTCATACATCTACTTTCTTGAAGCTTGTAAAGAGTCTGATTAAGCTGGAGTATTTCCTCCCTGTGGACCTGAGGGGGGGGGGAACGGAAGAAAAGAAGATGAAAGAAAACGGGTCAGACAATAAGTCTGGTAAGTTCAGTGGTTACTAGTATTTAAACAAGGAAAAGGATCATGATAGTGATAACAGAACATAGGACAATACCCTCATACAAGATAAGAGGGACGTGTGATCGTACCCATTACTATAGTCTCTGCACACTACTTAACCATTGGTTCAACCAGCCCACGTGTTTACAACAAACGATCCACTTAGTGATCGGCTCCTACTCGCATGTATTCAAGTCCTGTGTCCTTTGGCCCCGCTTGATTGTAGTCACCGGTGTTGGTCCTACCATGGGGTGTATCAGTCCCTCTGGTGGCAACCCGACACGATTCAAGATGCACAGTGTACACTACTGATGCCCAGTGCCTAATTTTTCCACTCCGGAGTATGTATACGCCCATACTCTACCGGAACCTACACTGGCCCACCAACCACCGACGTTTTGACCGCTTATAGTTCTGCCCAGTAATCGTGCCCCACCCTGCCTAGTTCAGGGTACCATGATACATCTATGTGGGTTACTACTGAAATAGGTCCCTGTTACTAGGGTTTTCTAATCAACATGTTAATTTGGTTAAGTGTCCAAGTTTACCTAACCCAGCCCATTCGTTTTAGTTAACATGTTGAATCGGTTAAGTGTTTTCCTAATTTACTTAACCCTACCAGTCCTGACTTAGCTTAAATTTATTAAAGCACCAACCACTCACATTAGACAGGTCTTGTTGTGGTCACTGGATATGCCGGTAGGTTCCGGGCAGATTTACACCACAACTCAGTCTAACCTCCGGTTCTTTTTGGGCTTGATGCACTAACCACCCACATTAGACATGTCTTGTTGTGGTCACTGGATACGCCGGTCGGTTCCGGGCAGATTTACACCACAACTCAGTCTAACCTCGGGTTAGCCATATTCGTCTTTTCTAAATTCATATTTTTCTATATATGCCAAATTTCTTTATGTAAATTAAATTTAATTTTTAATCACGGCATAATTATCCTTTGATTATGCTCAACATAAATGGTATATCAAATATACCATTTAATGAACAAATCTATGCCTTGAATTTTCATATTTCCCATCGCTACCCCTGTGGAACGTATGCGTAAATCACATAAAATGTTGGGCTAGAAAAATTAGCCCAAACCCATAAACAAAAAGGGGTTATAAACAAAGAACATGAAATGATCATACAATAGCATAGATTTATCTTTTCACATGTAACTTGGCATAGACGTATGTCACTTAACTTTAATCAATTGGGTAAAGATGAACTTGTGACTAAGCTGAATCTAATGGTCATGTAAACTCGACAAAGGTCTAGCATGAAAGTTTAACATATAATCATAGTTTCAACCCACAACTTGGCATATAATCTTATGTATGTCAAAACATAAGAAAGCTATCATAACCATTTTCTTATCACAATTTAGCATGATGTTAACAACATAAGAGGACTACAATTCCACTTTTACAACATAAATAGACTCAACTTGGTATAGTTCTAAATATTCATAAATGTAAATCTAACATGTAAACATGTGACTTAGATCCTAAACTTGCAAATAACCACCAAATTACAACATGACATGTTTTACCATTTTGTTGGCATAATAAGTTCTTTACTCAATCGTAAATACATACGATGTTGTACATCACCCAAGCATATAGACATGAAATATACAACATGTTCATCGCTATAAGCATATAGACATGAAATATACAACATGTTCATCGCCACAAACATATAGACAAGATTAATTACAACGATACTTTTAAGATAGACGAGAATCAAATCTTATACATAGGCATCATACTATACCCCAATTACAACATGTCATGAATTCAGTCGAAAGGAATGTTTAAATCTGCGTAACAAATAACTTACAAACTAAATGAAATTCTTGCGTTCTGAAATCTGAATTCTGAAATTGGAGATGCTCTCCTTTGATGAAGATCGTTGAATTAAACTAGTTTTAATTTGATTTTAGATGTAAGCTTCAACTTGTCTTTGAATTGGAAGCGACGACTACTCCAAGTCTTCTACTAACGACATTTCAGTTCTAGGTTTATTTTTCTGTTTGTTTTTAGGTTAGGCATTGAGTTGTTTATATAGAATTTCAGTTTGATTACAGCCGTCAGATGAACCTAGGGTTAATCACAGCCACTCAGACCTGATCAGGCCCATCCAGAAACCCTAATGACTCAGTAGCGAGTCAGAAATCGTTCAAATTTTGGATCTGGTCGGGGGCCAGGTCGACCTCAAGGGGGGAGGTCGACACTAGGGTCGACCTGCCTGGGCGGGGATTTTCCCGCCTAGCCTGCTACTGGCTTATGTTTGAATTTTGAACACGTTTTCGAACTGTTTTGAATTTATTTGAAATCTCTGGAAACTTCCGGCAACCATAACTTCTTCATACGAAGTCCAATTCATGCAAACTCGGACTCTATCTCAACCAGAATTCCGAGACGCACACAATGGCGTAACCCGTTTCCCTTAATTCTCACATTTTAAATTAATTATTATAGTATTCATTATTATAACGTTAATATAAAGTATGGGGTGTTACATTCTCCCCTCCTTTTAGGATTTTGTCCCCGAAATCTTCAAGTCGATAAGAACTTATATCCTACCATCCAAACACCCATCTACTCAACCATTAAACACAGGCGTCCATTGTCCTTAAAAGATTTCTAATGCTTCATGATCATATGCATTGTGTGTATATGTCCTTATCTAATGCAGAAATCAGGCGGTCTACTGATTCAGTTGACCTCCTTAATGCAAATTATGTCAGTGCTATGAGTCCATTATGAATGCATTTTCTTCCTACTCAAAATTTCTTACATGAGTGCACAATCATTCATACAAATGCAACGTCCATATGATAACACATCAAGTTTTAATCCATAAACCAATACCTATATGCATATGCAATATGGAAGTGACTGAGCCGATCTGATACCTAATGTGTGTGTATATGCATCCACCAGCAACCACTAGCAACCATTTGCAACCACTTGCAACCATCAATCATAACATGTTTCAACTACATGTTTACATCCAAATGGGTTCCTACTTAAGGATAAAGGATAGGAGATACACCTAAAAAAAGATAGATACGAGCATAAACTTGAGGAAAAAGAGATTAAAGACGTACCCTCAAAAAGAAAAGGGTAGGTTTCGCGTATTTTGTCCTCAGTTTCCCAAATCGCGTCTTCCTCGGTGTCTCCCCATTGAACTTTGACGAGCTTAACTTCACGGTTGCGTAGCTTTTTGACTTCTGTTCCCAAGATACGTGTTGGAACTCTCCTCACAGTTGCTTCTCGTTCAGCTTCAACTTCTTCTAGCATACTTGGTTCTACCACTTCCACAGACTCGTGTAAGCACTTCCGCAGGTGAGAGACGTGAAAGACATTATGAATTCCAGCCAATCTTTCGGGCAGCTGTACCCTATAAGTCATCTTCCCATCTTCTCGATGATAGGGAACGACCCTACAAATCTTGGTGCTAACTTTCCTGCGGATCCAAAGTGAACGACATTCCTCAAAGGAGATACTTTAAGGAACACCTTGTCTCCAACTTCGAATTCAAGGTCAGTTCTTCTTTTGTCTGCATAGGACTTCTGTCTATCTTGGGCAGTCTTCATCCTTCTTCGTATCAAATCTACTTTCTCTGAAGTCTCCCTAATCATGTCTGGTCCAAGTATGAGCTTGTCTGTGGACTCCCACCAGCAAGTTGGTGACATGCACGGTCTTCCATATAAAGCTTCGAAAGGTGCCATGCCTATGGTGGCTTGGTAGCTATTGTTGTAAGCGAATTCCACCAAAGGTAGATGATCCTCCCAAGTTCCTCCGAAGTCAATAATACATAACCTCAAGAGGTCTTCTAATACTTTGTTGACTCTTTCCGTTTGGCCATCGGTTTGAGGATGATAGGCCGTGCTTAAGCATAACTGTGTGCCTACAACCTCTTGTAAACTCTTCTTAAACTCGCTTGTGAAGATAGGGTCTTGATCACTCACTATGTTGGAGGGTATCCCATGGAGTCGAACTATCTCCTTAAGATATATGGATGCTAGAGATGGGGCAGTCCTTCTACTCTTGACGGGTATAAAGTGGGCGCTTTTTGTGTGCTTTTCCACTATAACCCAAATGCTAGTATTGCCCCTTCTTGACCTCGGCAACCCATCTATAAAGTCCATCGAGATGCTATCCCATTTCCATTGTGGGACCTCTAGAGGATGGAGCAAACCACCATGCTTCTTCTGCTCCACCTTGACTTGTTGGCATATTAAACACTTAGAAAAAATTCAGCTACGTCTTTCTTCATGCCATTCCAAAAGAAAACTCTTTTGATGTCTTTATACATTTTGTCTCTGCCTGGGTGTATGGTCAGCTTGGAACGGTGTGCCTCTTCCAGAACCGCCTTTACCAAGCCCCTTGCTTGTGGGACACATAGTCTACCATCTCTTCTCAACCAGCCCTTGGCATCAAAGGAGTATCTATTGAGGTGACTGGAAGTCTCACCCTTAATTAATTTGTCCATCACTTCGGCTAGCTGAGGGTCTACTCTTTGCGCGGCTCCGATTGAGTCTAATAGAGTTGGTCTCACTTCTAACGTTGCTAGCAAGCTAGGCACAAAGTCAGTGGAGGGTCTGAAGTTAAAGCTTGCTATGAAATCCAAGCTTTGCCTTTCCACAAAGAGAGGGATTAAGGTCAGTTTCTTTCTACTCAAGGCGTCTACTACTGCATTGCCCTTGCCAAGAGTGTAGGAAATCTCAAAATCGTATGAGGCAAGAAACTCCATCAATCTTTGCTGCCTCAAATTGAGTTCCTTCTACGAGAATAGGTATTTCAACGATTTATGGTCAGTATACAGTTCAAATTTCTCACCTCGGAGATAATGGCGCCAAGACTTAAGCGCAAAAACGATGGGTGCCAACTCTAGGTCGTGGGTCGGGTAGTTTTTCTCATGTACTTTCAATTGCCTTCCCCCATAAGCCACTACCTTCCCTTCTTGCATCAGAACACCGCCTAGTCCCGTTCCACATGCATCGGTGTATACTGTAAACATCTTGCTTCCATCAGGCAATGTCAGAACTGGGACTGTTGTTAGAGCCCTTTTCAAACGTTGGAAAGCAATATCGCAATCCAAATCCCAATTAAAAGCTAGGTTCTTCTTTGTCAATCTTGTAAGTGGAGCTGAGATTTTTGCAAAATCTTTAATGAACTTTCGATAAAAGCCTACTAGCCCGAGAAAGCTTTGGACTTCGGTTGCGTTTCGAGGAACCTTCCAATCTTGCACAACAACCACTTTTGCGCGGTCCACAGCTATCCCCTCTTTGGACACCACATGTCCAAGGAACCTAACTTCTTCTCTCCAGAAATGGCATTTGGAGAATTTCGCTTTCAAATGGTGTGCACGGAGAGTATCCATGACTTCCTTTAGATACTGAGCATGCTCTTCCTCATTCTTTGAGAAGATCAAAATATCGTCTACGAAGACCACCACAAACTTATTGAGGAACTCTCGAAACACCCTGCTCATTAAATCAACAAAGTAAGTGGGTGCATTTGTCAGGCCGAAAGGCATGACAAGCCACTCGAAGTAACCATCAGGAGTTCCGAACGTGGTCTTATCAATGCTATCTTCAGCCACTCTTAGCTGATGAAACCCGGTAGCTAAATCTAATTGGGAGAAAACCGATGCACCTACAAGCTGATCGAACAAATCATCTATTCTTGGGAGTGGGTGTCTATTCTTCTTGGTCAGCTTGTTTAACTCCCTATAATCAATGCACAAGCGAAGCGAACCATCAGCTTTGGTTGCGAACACTACCGGAGCACCCCATTCAGAAATACTCCGCCTTATGAACCCCTTTTCAAGCAGCTCTTTGATTTGCTTGCTGAGCTCCTTTCTCTCCCTTGGGGTCATGTGCCTAACGGGTAAAGCAACGGGCTTTGCATTATCAACAAGATATATGCAGAAGTCTATCTCCCGCTTCGGAGGTAAGCCCTTTACCTCTTCAAACACATCCGAGTATTCACGGATTATTCTCACAGACTGCAGGTTCTCTACGGACGCATCAAGAGATTCCAAATAACTAAGCATGACGGAGTTCATGGGATTACAATAAATTTCGAGAGTGTTACCGAGGCGAGTCATGAGTCTAACCACTCTCTTTTCACAATCAAGGATGGCACCATTACTGGATAGCCAGTCCATACCTAGAATCAACCCATAGCCCATAAAGCCCAAAACAAAGGCATTACATCTAAACTCAACGCTTAGTATAGATATTTTCAAATCCAAACAAATCATTGACAAATAAGCTGAGCCCCCAATTGGATTTGAAACAACCAAAGGATCCTCTATTATACCGGTGTCTAGGTGCAGAGATTCCACTAAAGCAGTAGATATAAAGGAGTGCGATGCGCCAGAATCAAATAATGTACGTATAGGATGATCAAAAAGATAGACTAAACTTTCGACAGATAAATTTCTACCTCGTTCTTGCGGAGGTGCTGTGAGAGCGTGAACTTGTCCTCCAGACGAAGGTCCAGCTCCCTTCCCTTGCTTCTTTGGGCATGCCCTAGCCATGTGTCCTGTCTCACCACAATGGAAACAGCCACCCATCTTCCTTTTCCTCTTCCTGCAGTCTTTGACCAGATGCCCGGGAATGCCACATAAATTACACTTTCTCTTTTCACGGGGTTTGTTGTTCTTCCCGCCTTTCTTTGAATCAGCCTTCATGTTCTGCGACCCTTCCCCTTCTTATCTTGAGGTACTTCTGCTTTTGCCTCATTCTTGCCCTTGCCTTCCTCATGTAAGAGTGCCATGACCACCAACCTCTCGTAAGTAGCCCCCATAGGTATATAGGTCATAGCTAAGTTGTGAAGTGGCTCATTCAATCCCTTGACAAAACGGAGAGCCTTCTTATGAGGAGTATTCACTAAGTCCAGTCCAAATCGGGACAGCTGATTGAATTGATTGACATACTCCTTGACATTCATACTTCCTTGCTTAAGAGATAAGAACTTTTCCAGTTGTAGACTTCGTTCAACTTGTGAGAGTAATTTCATCTCAAACCTTATCCTGAAATCCATCCATGTGTCAACAGGTCTTTCAGCGTTAGTGAATTCCCACCAATAGGAAGCTTTGCCTTTGAGCAACCATACTACCAATTGTACCTTCTGCCTATCGTCCACCTCGAAGATAACGAACAGATCCTCAGTTTTTTTGAGCCAGTTCCTCGCTTCTACGAATGATTCAGTTCCCTTGAAATCCTTTCCACCCATGGCCCTAAAATCTCTACAGATCTTTGAGAAAACATTTGCACGAGGAGGAGGAGGAGAAGGAGTAGGAACCGCTGCAGCTGGAGGAGGAATATCTGCTGGGCCTGCGTCATTGGCCTTAGCCTCTAAGTACCTCCTGAACCAGCCAGGTATTGGCACACCCTCTGGAAGGTTAAGATTACCAGACATGCTGAAACGAAAAAGAAAAGATTCAAAACGAAGGATAGAAAGGTAGTGCATATGGCTTTGGGGATTATGCCTTTTTAAATTTAAAACAACACTTTTTCTAAAAAATGCTTCTTTATATTTCTTTTTGAAAATAGTTTTCAAAAAATCTTATCTGATTTGGTAAACCTTTACTCTGATACCAAGTGAAACACCCCACCTCCATTAAGGTCACTCACAAAGGGAATGCCTTAACTTTGGTGGAGGGTTATTGGTACAAGACACGGAAAAATTTACAAGATAGATAAATTTAAGCAGCGGAATTTTAAACATTTATTTCTTACGTGGTTCAATACAAAAGTATTACATAAAATTGTCTCAAAACAACTTCAAAACATTACACCATAATTTCTTTCTTGATTATTCAATAAAGAAGCATAAACCAAAAAGTAAAAATGCATAAATCCCCAAGGATCATATCCAAAGCCATAGCCAATTGCAAGAGAGTCCAAGTCATACATCTACTTTCTTGAAGCTTGTAAAGAGTCTGAATAAGCTGGAGTATTTCCTCCCTGTGGACCTAAAGGGGGGGGAAACAGAAGAAAAAAAGATGAAAGAAAACGGGTCAGACAATAAGTCTGGTAAGTTCAGTGGTTGCTATTATTTAAACAAGGAAAGGGATCATGACAGTGATAACGGAACATAGGACAATACCCTAATACAAGATAAGAGGGACGTGTGATCGCACCCATTACTATAGTCTCTGCACCTACTTAACCATTGGTTCAACCCGCCCATGTGTTTACAACAAACGATCCCCTTAGTGATCGGCTCCTACTCGCATGTATTCAAGTCCTGTGTCCTTCGGCCACGCTTGATTGTAGTCACCTGTGTTGGTCCCACCATGAGGTGTATCAGTCCCTCTGGTGGCAACCCGACACAATTCAAGATGCACAGTGTACACTACTGATGCCCAGTGCCTGATTTTTCCACTCCGGAGTACGTGCACGCCCATACTCCGCCGGAACCTACACTAGCCCACCAACCACCGACATTTTGACCGCTTGCAGTTTAGCCCAGTAATCGTGCCCCACCCTGCCTAGTTCAGGTTACCCTGATACATCTATGTGGGTTGCTGCTGAAACGGGTCCCCGTTACTAGGGTTTTCTAATCAACATGTTTATTTGGTTAAGTGTCCAAGTTTACCTAACCCAGTCCATTCGTTTTAGTTAACATGTTGAATCGGTTAAGTGTTTTCCTAATTTACTTAACCCTACCAGTCCTGACTTAGCTTTAATTTATTAAAGCACCAACCACTCACATTAGACAGGTCTTGTTGTGGTCACTGGATATACCGGTCGGTTCTGGGCAGATTTACACCATAACTCAGTCTAACCTCGGGTTCTTTTTGAGCTTGATGCACTAACCACCCACATTAGACAGGTCTTGTTGTGGTCACTGGATATTCCGGTCGGTTCCGGCAGATTTACACCACAACTCAGTCTAACCTCGGGTTAGGCATATTTGTCTTTTCTAAATACATAATTTTCTATATATGCCAAATTTCTTTATGTAAATTTAATTTAATTTTTAATCACGGCATAATTATCCTGTGATTATGCTCAATATAAATGGTATATCAAATATACCATTTAATGAACAGATCTATGCCATGAATTTTCAAATTTCCCATCGCTGCCCCCGTGGAACGTATGCGTGAATCACATAAAATGTTGGGCTAGAAAAATTAGCCCAAACCCATAAACAAAAAGGGGTAATAAACAAAGAACATGAAATAATAATACAATAGCATAGATTTAACTTTTCACATGTAACTTGGCATAGACGTATGTCACTTAACTTTAATCAATTGGGTAAAGGTGAACTTGTGACTAAGCTGAATCTAATGGTCATGTAAACTCGACAAAGGTCTTGCATGAAAGTTTAACATATAATCATAATTTCAACCCACAACTTGGCATATAATCTTATGTATGTCAAAACATAAGAAAGCTATCATAACCATTTTCTTATCACAATTTAGCATGATGTTAACAACATAAGAGGACTACAATTCCACTTTTACAACATAAATAGATTCAACTTGGTATAGTTCTAAATATTCATAAATGTAAATCTAACATGCAAACATGTGACTTAGATCCTAAACTTGCAAATAACTACCAAATTACAACATGACATGTTTTACCATTTTGTTGGCTTAATAAGTTCTTTACTCAATCGTAAATACATACGATGTTGTACATCACCCAAGCATATAGACATGAAATATACAACATGTTCATCTCCATAAGCATATAGACATGAAATATACAACATGTTCATCGCCACAAACATATAGACAAGATTAATTACAACGATACTTTTAAGATAGTCGGGAATCAAATCTTATACATAGGCATCATACTATACCCCAATTACAACATGTCATGAATTCAGTCGAAAGGAATGTTTAAATCTGCGTAACAACTAACTTACAAACTAAAAGAAATTCTTGCGTTCTAAAAGCTGAATTCTGAAATTGGAGATGCGTGCCTTTGATGAAGATCGTTGAATTAAACTAGTTTTAATTTGATTTTAGATGTAAGCTTCAACTTGTCTTTGAATTGGAAGCAACGACTACTCCAACCCTTCTACTGACGGCATTTCAGTTCTAGGTTTATTTTTATGTGTGTTTTTAGGTTAGGCATTGAGTTGTTTATATAGAATTTCAATTTGATTATAGCCGTCAGATGAACCTAGGGTTAATCACAACCACTCAGACCTGATCAGGCCCATCCAGAAACCCTAGTGACTCAGCAGCGAGTCAGAAATCGTTTAAAATTCAGATCTGGCCGGGGGCCAAGTCGACCCCCAGGTCGACCTCAAGGGGGGAGGTCGACACTAGGGTCGGCCCCCTGGTTGACCTGCCTGGGCGGGAATTTTCCCGCCCAGCCCGCTTCTGGCTTCTGTTTGAATTTTGAACTTGTTTTCGAACTGTTTTGAATTTATTTGAAATCTCTGGAAACTTCCGGCAGCTATAACTTCTTCATACGAAGTCCAATTCACGCAAACTCGGACTCTATCTCAACCAGAATTCCGAGACGAACACAATGGCGTAACCCGTTTCCCTTTATTCTCACATTTTAAATTAAGTATTATAGGATTCATTATTATAACGTTAATAGAAAGTACGAGGTGTTACAGTTTTTCACCTTCTAAACCTTATTTCAGCCATATCTCCCAAAAGGGTAAGTCCGTTTTTCACATATGACCACTCTACGGAAAGTTAAACCATCATACAGATCTAATGGAAGTGGTTTCAGGTGAAAACTCCTTTCCAATCAAAAATTATGGCCGAAACAAGATTAGCTAGGGGCAAAACGGTCATTTAAAAATCGATAAAAATCATTAACATGGATAATGACCCCAATAGTCGTCTACCAAAGTTACATGACCATACGACTTTGCATGAAAAAGAAATAAATACTCTGCAATCCCTTGATGCGTATAATGCGGGTCGTTACATTCTTCCCCCCTTAAGAAATTTCGCCCCCGAAATTCCTTAACTAAGAAACAAGTAAAGGATCCTGCATGCCTACCAACCATTCACAACAATCAAACATGCAAAACAACAAAAAAGTCTATCTAGTATGCGGAAAACTAATTTGCGATTAAAATCTTACCAGGCAAAGAGTTCTGGATACGTCTTCCTAACGCTCTCCTCTGTCTCCCAAGTACAGTCATTCTCATTCTCGCCCCACTGAACTTTGACTAGATTCACCGCTTTCCTTCGAAGTTGCTTCTTATCGTGCTCAATAATACGAATCGGGTTGCATTTCCCAACTGCGTTGGGTTCTACCTCGATATCATCCAACTGATCAGGTGAAATAGTCACATCGAGGTCGTGCACGAATTTCCTTAACTGGGAAACATGAAATACGTTATGAACTCCTGCCATCTTCTCTGGTAATTCAACTTTATATGCCAAATTCCCAACTTGCTCGAGGATTAGGAATGGACCAACAAATCTTGGTGCTAGCTTTCCTCTCCTTCCAAATCGAATGACATTCTTTAATGGAGATATCTTGACAAATAGTAGGTCGCCAACGGAGAATTTCAAATCCTTTCGCCTCTTATTAGCATAACTCTTCTGCCTATCTTGGGCAGCCTTCATTCGCTGTTGAATGATCTTAATCTTGTCTGAAGTTTCTCTTATCACATCTAGTCCAAGCACAAACTTCTCACCGGTTTCTAACTAACATGACGGTGAGTTGCACGGTCTTCCGTACATAGCTTCAAATGGAGCCATACCAATACTGGATTGATAACTATTATTATATGCAAACTCTACTAGATGCAAATGGTCATCCCCTGATCCACTAAAATCCAATATACAAGCTCTCAAGAGATCTTCTAATATACGATTCACCCTCTCTGTTTGACCGTCGGTTTGAGGATGATACGCAATAATGAGTTGTAGTTCCGATCCTAATACCTCTTGTAAGCTCCTCCAAAATCCACTAGTGAACAACGAATCTCGATCACTCACAATGCCTTTGGGTATTCCATGAAATATCACTACCCACTTCATATACAGTTCTGCTAATTGAGCTGCTGTTCTATTCGATTTGATCGGTATAAACCTTGCATTCTTAGTCAATCGGTCCACAATCACCCAAACGCTATCATGGCCCGATCTAGTCCTTGGTAACCGATCAATGAAATCCATCGAGAATTGTTCCCATTTCCATTTTGAAATTTCAAATGGTTGCAACAAACCACTAGGTTTCTTTTGCTCGGCTTTGACTAACTGGCAGTTCATGCACTTGGATATAAACTTACCAATGTCTCTTTTCATGCCTTCCTATTAGTAGGTCGGCTTCATGTCTCGATACATTTTGCTACCACCGGGATGTATAGTCAATTTTGAGTGATGACATTCTCTAAGCACTTCATCTCCCAATCCATTGACATTGGGCACAACTAGTATTCCATTCTTTCTAAGCCATCTATCTCGATCAAGCCCATACTTGTTCATCTCCTCGTCGATACCCATCTCTAACTTGGAGATGATTTCTAATAGGTTAGGATCGTCCCTCTGACTGGAACCAATCCGCTTAATCAAAGTGGGTCTGATCGTCAAACTTGCTAATACTTCTGGATCCAATTCGCACTTTGATATGAAATCATACCTAGCGATGTACTCCAGTTGCTTCCATTCTAGAAACATAGCCCCTAAACTGGCATGTCTTTTACTCAATGCATCAGCTACCGCATTGCCCTTTTCCTGGTGTATATGCGATATCGAAATCGTAGGAAGCCAAGAATTTTAACCATCTTTTCTGTTGAAGATTTAGATCCTTCTGAGAGAAAAGACACTTTAACGATTTATGATCGGTAAACAACTCGAACCTTTCTCCTAAGAGATAATGTCTCCACATCTTCAATGTGAACACGATGGCTGCCAATTCCAAATCATGGGTAAGATACCTTTTCTCATGCGGTTTCAGTTGCCGACTAGCATAAGCTACAACCTTACCTCCTTGCATCAATACAACACCTAGTCCGGTACCATAGGCATCTATGTATAACGTCATCTCTTCATTCCCTTTAGGAATGACTAACACTGGTGCACATGTCGACTTTTCCTTTAGACTCTTAAATGCATCCTCGCACTTTTCATCACAAACAAAAGCTTGATTTTTCTTGATCAACTGAGTCAACGGTGCCGCTATCTTGGAGAACTCTTGGATAAACTTACGATAATATCCTGCCAATCCCATGAAACTTCTTACGTCTGTTGCATTCTTGGGCATAGACCAATCTTGTACCGTAGCCACCTTCGCAGGGTCCACGGCAATACCATTCTCTGAAACAACATGGCCCAAGAATCTCACTTCCCTCCTCCAGAAGTGACACTTAGAAAACTTTGCTTTCAATTGGTGTTTTCTCAACACCTCCATCACTATCTTCAAATGTTCCTTGTGTTCTTCCTCTGCCCTCGAGTAGACAAGTATGTCGTCCACGAACACAAGAACAAACTTATTCAATTGATCTTGGAATACTCTATTCATAAGATCAACAAAATATGTTGGTGCATTGGTCAGCCCGAATGGCTTGACCAACCACTCATAGAATCCCGACGGCATCCGAAATGCCATTTTAGCTATACTCTCAGCTTCCACCCTAAGCTGATGAAAACCTGTCACGAGATCCAACTGGGAGAACACTCTCGCGCCACTCAACTGATCAAACAAATCATCTATCCACATTAGAGGATACTTATTCTTCCTCGTCGCCTTATTCAACTCGCGGTTGTCCACACACAATCGAAGGGAACCATCTGCCTTGGTAGCAAACACAACTGGTGCTCCCTATTCAGAAACACTTCTTCTGATAAATCCCTTCTTCAAAAGATCGCTTACTTGCACCCCGATCTCTCACTGCTCCCTTGGCGCCATATGACGAAGTGGCATCATTAAAGGTCTGGCATCTTTCACTAAATCAATATTGAACTCAATCTCTCGGTGTGGTGGAAGTCCGGTCACTTCCTCGAAGACGTCCGGATACTAGCCAGCCACGGGCACATCTAACAACTCATAATGCGGGATGTCGAGGGAATTTAGAAAACTAGTCATTACCCCATCACTAGGTAGACCACCAAACACTACCCTCCGCCCATAATCCGCTCTAACTGTCACCAAAAAGCCCTCACAGTCTACCACCACCCCGTACCTTTGGAGCCAATTGACTCCCAAAATAATGCCAAATCCAGTAAAGCCCAAAACAAAGAAATCACAAACAAACATGCATCCATGACTCGATAAGACCACATTACGACAAATGATGCTAAGGCTAGTTGAACCACCAATCGGGTTCGTCACTACTAAAGGTCTATCAACTATTTCAGGTTCCAATTCCAACCTATCTACTAGGTCACTAGATATTAAGGAACGGGAAGCTCCGGTATCAAACAATACTCGAACAGGAACATCATAAGCAGAAAACACACCTTAAATGACGACATTCTTTCCTTTCTCCGCCGCGATTGGGTCATTCGATGAAGAAGGAACAACATTAAGAGCATAAGCTTTCACAATCTTCTTCTCTTTAGGAGGTTGCGGACATTTATCCTTGTGATGTCCCACTTGGCCGCAGTTGAAGCACTTCATGTCCGCTGGCTTCGCTCGACATTCTTTAGCATAATGACCCTTCTTGCCACAACTAAAGCACTTCACATCTTTCTTATTCTTTTTCTTCTGGCCATCCTTGGTCTGATTCTGCTTTCTCTTATTCTGAGAACCATTCTTGCCTCCACCGCTTGCTTGCGGCTTTGGCTCTTCTGCAGATGCAACCTCAGTCTTCGACTTAGGGTATAGACTCTCTGATCTCAAATCTTTCCCTACAATCAATTCAAATGTCTCATCGATATGGTTTGTAAGCCTTTCCCCAAGTACTTATCTAAGCCTATTATGAACTTCTCATTATTCTTCTCGGGAGGGTCAATAAGAGACAATCCATGCTTCGATAAAGTATCGAACTCAACAATATACTCCGAGATTGCCCTACCATTCTGCTTAAGCTCCAAGAACTTCCTAAACAAATCTGACTTCTGAGCAGCTGGGATAAACTTTTCACCAAATTGGGCCTTAAATTGATCCCATGTAACTTGATCCTCTGGAGTAGCTGCCTTAATAGCATTCAACCAATTCATCGCCCGTTCTTACAGTTGATGGGATGCTAGCTTTCTCTTCGTCACATCCTCGATACCCAAGTCTTCGAAGATACGCTCACAGCTATTCAACAAATCCTGAACTTCTGTAGCCGATTTCGTTCCGTGGAATGGCTTTCCACCAAGACTAGTGTAACCCTTGCATAGCTTGGCGAAATCGGCCCTAGGCGCCTGCACCGCCTCCATTTGCAGCATTAGGAGCTGCCCTCTGAACATCCCTAAGTATCTCTCTCATAAGGTCAGTGAACATCGTCCTAATATCAGGAGCATTCCCATTATTAGCTCCTCCACCAGTACCCCTAGTATATCGGCTCATCGTTCAATCTGTGAGGAGAAACGATTAACCATCTCTTTAGTGGTGTCAGTGCAGTGCAACTCCATCCTTAAATATACTAATAGTATATATATATAGCTTTCAAAAACCAAAATATCACAAATACGCGCTCTCATATATGTATACTATCTCTCCCTAGGTTAACTACGTAACCTAGAGCTCTGATACCAAATGTGATGGCCCGCACCGCACCAGCCGACATTTCCAATGAAAGTGCATTGTGCCAATGTCCAACCAGCACGGGATGGTAGTCAAAGAAAGGAAAGAAGGGAATTTGAACTAACAAGGAACCTGTAGAATGTCTTATAGCGCATGGAATAAAATATAATAATAACATATTTGACATAAAACAAGTGAGACAGTGCATAAGCTGAAAACCAAACCATCATAGCAGCGGAAAAATCCAAAATACAGCTTATGTTCCACATCATCATTATTACAACTTTTAAAACTGTCTCCAAAGCAAAACAAGAAAGGTACACTACTAATGCCCAAAGTAGTGACCAGCAGTGACACAGGGAGAATATATATATATATATATATATATATATATATCATATGTGGAAACCTCATGCTCGTCTCCGACACAACTACCTATGCATAATCATCTCACATGTCTCTAGTCTGCCCGTTTAAGAGCACCCAGAGTAATAAGAAGAGACATAAAACTCTGGGTCAGACAAAAGTCTGGTATGAGCGATAAGCAGCAAAACAGAACAATAACAGGTATACTAAACCATACCTGAACCTACAACCAAAGAGTTAGCACAACAAGATGCATAATACTCTAAGATGACACTAACATATGGTGTACAAATAGGGGGGTGGGGGTGTGCATGTCATAGTGATGTCAAACAATCAAGCATAGCAACCATCCTCACATCTCTCACTCAGTGCGTAAAGCATACGATATCCACCGCTTTGATCACCCATATCCTTGCTATGATCACTCTGCCCCATGGAGTCATGGCGACTCCACTGCACTGATCCATAGCCACTAGTCCTTGCTATGTCCACTCTGCCCCCATGAAGTCATAACGACTCCATTGCACTGGCTCATAACCATGCTACGATCACTCTGCCCTATGGAGTAATAACTACCCCACTGCACTGATCTATAGCCTAACAATCGTCTCTCGATGGTGAATCAAAGCTATGGACGTCGACAACTCCTTAGCACACGTCCCACAGTAAAGCCTAATTCATGAAGTTAAATCGTTGGTTCCCAACTGGATCCTGAGTTCTACTTCTCATTTGGGCTACCTTTGCATCTCGGGTTTTGGTCTCCTCCGGATCGGTTCAGTATTTTCTCTTCACCTTGTCTTGGATCAATTCGTGAGTCATGTGTTCCCCAGTTCGGTTCGGTCTCCTTCCGCTCGTGGTCAAGCTCCAGGTCGTTGTCCACATCCCCTGGCGGTTCAGTTCGTGACTCTCCTCCAGCTCGTTCTCATCAGGTCGGCTCATGGGAGGTTCCATGTTCGAATCGGTTCACGACAAAGCTCTGGTTCGCGTCGGGGCTTCAGATGTGAACTGTTCGCGAGCTCCTGGTCGGATCGGGATCTCCAAGCGGTTCGGGGTCGATGATCTAGCTTGTGGTGCAGCATTTCGAAGGAACGGTTCATGGTGCAGCAGCTTGGAGAAGTGGTTCGTGGGTGGGCTACACGATCAGGTCGGTCCAGGTAGGGGCGATACGATCCAGTCCGACTCCTGCATACTTTTCCTGCAACTTCCAGCGATTGTTTTTACGCCACACGACGGCGTTTTCGACCATTTTAACTGTTCTAAACAATCACAGAGCATACCATACAGTTATAGCAACATGTATAATTAAGCACAAACACCAAAACAACAATTTGTTATGTTAAAACAGATCAAACATGCCCAAAACCCATATTTTTCCCTTAATCATGCTTAACAATAACTAATGACAGGATTAGCAAAACTTAACCAAATTAACCCAAACTTCCAACAGAGGTCTAAAATAATATTTAAGAATTTCTAAACATTTTTCTAGATTTTTAACACGCATAATTTCATTAATTAACACTAATCACCCTAATTAATCGTAATTAGTGTAAAAACAAAGTTAATCACTCGCCTTTACCACAATTAAAACTTTCAGAACTGAAACTCCTTTGATTTGGGTGAATACAAATGTCTAACAACAACTCTAAATTTGAAATGATGCTATTTCTCCTCTATTTGATGTTGCTAAGCTTAATCCCAGATTAGAGAGCGATTTGGGATGAAATTAGAAGGTGGAGGCCATTGTTAGGGTTTCTAAGAGGTAAATGGCGGCTAGAAAACTGAAATAGAATGAAAACCTAACTCATTACAGACTCCCCATAACCCTAATCCCGAAATGGGTTATGGGCCCATTCACTAATCACCTCATTTGGCCCGGTTAAGCAGTTTTTCACCTTCTAAACCTTATTTCAGCCATATCTCCCAAATGGTAAGTCCGTTTTTCACATATGACCACTCTACAGAAAGGTAAACCATCATCCTGATCTAAAGGAAGTAGTTTCAAGTCAAAACTCCTTTCCAATCAAAAGTTATGTCTGAAACAAGACTAGCTAGGGGAAAAACGGTCACTTAAAAATCGGCAAAAATCATGAACATGGGAAATGACCCCAATAGTCGTCTCCCAAAGTTACATGACCATACAATTTCGCATGAAAAAGAAATAAATATTCTATGATCCCTTGATGCATAGAATGCGAGTCGTTACATGTATGTTTTGGACATGAGGCTGTATACGCCTTGGAAGTTGTTACATTTGATATAAATCAATATAAACAATGAAACAGGATTGTTAATGACATAAGTTATGGCAGCTGGATTTTCCTGTTTGAAACATATGAATGCATAGGCTAAGGTTAAGTATAGTTGTTTTAAGGTAGTTCCCAATACATCAATTGTTTTGTTTCTAGTCCTGTTCATTTAAAAAGGAAGTGACTCCAACCTATTGTACATTAGTTAAGGCACAACAAATGGAAATGGCAAAATATGTATGTCAGGTTTAAATGTATGTATAAAGTTAGAGAAAACACATGTTTGATTCGACATTGGTATTTGGATATTCAAAAGAAATAAGGAATCAAATCCACATGCAAATTGATTCATTTTTATGCCCTCTTGTATGCAAATCTGATAAAACTATGGGTGTAGATATAATGAATATCCCAAACATATATGCAGCTAAAGAGAAAATTTCTTTTCCTTATGCAAAGGCAGGTAGGACTGTTAGAACTTTAATGTGTGTTAGTTTTAACAATAAGATCGTGATTATATTTTATAGTAAACCCTTCTCTTTACTTTTGACTAGTTGCATGCACTAGTCCTATTTCATGCATGGACCGTCCAGTTTTATTAAGCTGAAACTTCTTTTAATTATACCATGCCAAAGTAGAACATCTATACATTTAAACCCTGTGTTGTTATGTTGGTTATTCAGGCACTTTTCTGCGATTTGAATGTTGAAGTTTGCTGTTTTGTTTTGGTCGATACACACTTGTATTTCGAATATCTTAACACTGCATGTGCCCCTTTACTACTGCCAACCCCTTAATTGTTTGATTCATGATGGCTCTTCAACCCATTATGATGCATGTATAGTTTGGCAATTCATGAGACCTTGTGCTCGAATCATTTTGCTTGGCCTCAAGTGTTGTAGATGCAAGAATTTTCGCTCTTAAAAAGGATAGGCACGAGAAGACGTAAGTGCACGCAATTTGGAAAATTTTTGTAATTTATTAAAAGAAATTTATGTATAAACTTATAATTTTTCCGCTGTGTTAATATTGTAAACCTCTGATATATTTATAAAAATATATTTTGTTGCAGATATTGTGTATAATGATCCTGTGTTAATTCTGTTTAAACCCCGTAAGCCAATAACAATTCATTGTTTTGAACGCTTCGAGTCGATTTAATTGTCGACTTGGGGCGGTCAAAATGGCGGGCTGTTACATTTAGTAGTATTGAAAGAGGATTTTCACATATCAAGCATTTTTGACTATCATAAAGAGAAACTTCGCACATGTGTGCGTTTGCATTGTGTGTGTGCCGCGAGACCTTATGGTAGTTTCATTTTTCAAAAGTCAATGCGAATTTCTATGCACGGGAATTCATATGGAGTAAACCCGTTCCGCGTTAGCGGCGTGGTCCGTTGAATTACCCAACTTTAAAATGAATCCTAAATAACTACTGCTTTTAGTTCTCACACCAGTCCCACGACTGACCTGGAGTTTATTGTTCCCACACCTAAAATCTGGGTGCTCATAATTTTTACATGGGCAACCTAGTAGTTTGGTTCGCAGATTTAGCCATGGAGTTGTTGGAGCAGGATTCTGGTTCTAGTTGGAGCTACTATGTCTTGGACCATTCACATTCTTCCACTGAGTTAGTATCTCTTCGGCTGTGAAATCGATGTACTCTGATGTATTCCTTGTAACTCTGATGTTATATTATGGTAATGAAATGAAAAGTTCTGTTATAATTTTTTGTGCAAATATGTAAGTACCCATAAAAATTCGTCTTTATGAATGGTTTAAGTTGGTTAAATTACCAGCGAGAACCGGGCAAAAAGCAGGGTCGTTACATATTAACTTGTTTTAATAATAAAACAAGTATTTTAATTTTTAAACAATGTTTATGGTTGAGTAGAAAAATTATCATTGGATAATTTAGAAATGGAAAGTCAAGTGTTAATTTTAAAAAGGGAATTTATTTTTCGAAAATAGAAATGGAATTTGAAATCGAAAACTTGTTTTAATATTTCAAACAAGAAGTGTTATTTATAAATGGTGTTTATAAATAAAAGAGGATTCATTTAAATTCAAGTATGGACTTAAAAAGGCATTTATAATTTGAAATCATTTCAAGGAAGGGACCCGATGAAATTTATTCCGATGTTCAGAATGTAAAATGAATTGAAATAAATCCGAACGGATTTATGATTTGAATTCGACCACGTCGAATTTATAAAATAAATAAGTTTATTTTCAGATAAGATACTGGGATAATACTGAATAGAACTAAAATTTAAAATTTACATATAAAAGTAGATTCCATATTGATTTATATATGTAAGTTACGAAAATAAAATATTCCAAAATTGGAATCGAGTTCCAAATAGATTATTAAAATGGAAGTTTGTTTTAGTAAGAAAGTTTAATATATAAACAATGTGGTAAATGTGATGAAGTAATTTTCATCGAGTAGTTTGGAAACAGATTTCAAAATTTAAGAAATGGATAAAAGGCGAGATTTTTCGTATTACAAGCTTTTATCTATCTCAAGATAAGAACGTTGTCGGTCAAGGTCTGAGAGGTAAATAAAATACCCCAACTTGAACGACTTCACTATTATCAAGGGATGATACTAGTTTGTAATGGTGAAGTATGTTGAAATAATTGATTTTTCCCATAAAAGAGTTTATAATTAGAATTCGATTATATCGAATTTTAATAATCTAATTCCATGTGAATTGGAATGGAATATATTAAGTTGGAGTTTGAATTAATTTATAACGGAGTACGAATATGGAATAAAATAATTGACGAGTTTGTGAAATCGGGATTGTTAAGTTCAGATACGGATAACGGGTTTATTTTAAAAAATATTGAAAATGGAATTTTATTTTATTTACTAAATGAAATTTTAAACGTTTATATTTAATTTAATTAAAACGAACTCGCCACCGCACGGTAGTTTGTAATTTGGCATTTTAAACATCAATCGAGTATACAGAACTCAATATAACTCGAAAATCAATGAAACAAGAAACGTTCAGGTTTATTAAATGATAGTTTTCAAATGGAAGAGAAAAATCTGGATTTCGTTTTATAGATATTGAGTTATATCAAAATCAAATTTTAGAAAAGTCGCTGTAAAATCGTTTATAAACTATAACGATTTATTAAATAAAATAAAGGGATTTTTGTGAATAAAAAATCCGTATTTCAAATAGTAAAAATCCAGATTTGAGTTATAAATTAAATATGAACTCAAGTGGAGTAGATGACATTATTTTTGGAACAAAAATCATATTTTTAATTATCGAATGAGGTTAACTAATTTGCTTGAAATTAGTTAATAGAGTTTGGCCAAATTTAATCTTGTTTATGTACTTTGAATTTGTTAATTGAATTTGGGGATCTGAGCATGGAACTTGATTTATGGAATTTGACATGGAGATTGAATTTGACTTTTATAAGCGAATAAAAGTATATTTGAACATGAGAAGTTCAAACTGAAAGTGGATAAGTAATAAAGGGTAAATTGGGAATAAAATGGTAAAGTGAATGTGATTAAAAGTTTAAAGTTGAATTGAATTGGAATTAGATGAGTATATGATAGACATGTATGGGATGAAGAGTATGAAGAGAGAATGAAGATTATAATTTAATTTAAGTGCCCGTTAAAAAGGTACAAGTTTAAAATTGCATATGAGATTTTATAATCCTACTAGGCAAGCAGCTTGGCTTTTTTATTTTTATTTTTGAATAGAAAGGGCCTAGAGAGGCGAGTTGGGGTTTGAGCTATTGACCGATACAAAGAAGGTGCTGGTGCGATTTTCTGAAAATTTAAGGAGTTAGAATATTTTTAAGAAGTTTTGATAATTAGAAATAAATATATCGATATATATACACACACATATACATATATATGTATAGAATTCGATAAGGAATTCGGAAAATAGTTTATGAATAAATATTAATTAAAAAGTTCCAGTGATTATTTGATGGATGTTTGTATTTCTTTGATAGTTAAATCACTGGCTATCAGAGATTTTTGACCATCGTCGTCAATATGGAGAGACCGTTTTGATTTAACATCCTAAAACCACTCCATATAGGCATAGGCGTTGCAAATTAGTTTATGCTGAAGAAATTGGAGACAGAGTGAAATGCAAGGGCTGTTCTTTTTGTCCATTCCCAAGACAACTTGTATGAACGAATGTCTGACAGAGTATTCCTAATAGATCACATAAAATGACCTTTTCAAGGTATTACGTCTGGTGGCGGAGCAATTCTCTTTTCTTAGCTTTTATACCCATAAATTTTTTGGATAAATCAACTAGTGATTTGACGAAGTGGCATTCAAAGTGAATGGTGGCCAGATGTTCTAAAAATTAAATGTAGCATCAAGCCTCATCAACCGGGAAATGACAAAAATCGGGTAGGTAGCATAGCTAGTTGGGTCAAACCCAAGCAGGGTATATGTAAAAACCCGAATTTTTAGAACCAATTTAAATTTTTTATTTTAGCAATTTTAATGAATTTTGGATATTTAAAATGATTTATTTTAAATAATAACGACTAAAAATTTATTTTAAACGACGTTAGAACGAATAAATTTATTTTAATTATAAAACGAGTCTGAAATGGCGTGGTAGTTTGAAAATTTGATTTTAAATTTCAAATGAATGTACAAGATTCAAAATAAATCGGATTTCAGTAAAACCAGAAATATTTGAATCTATTTAATTATATCTTTCTAACGAATGTGAAAATTTTAGATTTCATAATATAAATTGAAAGTTATGACCAGTTTAAAATTCAGAATAGTCGCTATGGAATTTGTATATATATTATATAGCCCTTAAAAATAGTCATTTTACAAACCACCTCCGTTTTCGATGAAACCACTTTTGTTGGATCCGGAATATCAAATTATTGCTAGATCCCAATTTTCATAATTTTTGGAATTAATATGTGAGTGTGGTGCATTTAAACGCATTTGGTCAACTCAATTTGAATTTAATCGACTGGAAAATGGTCGTTTTTCAAACGGCCTCCAAATTTGACGAAATTAGTTTTTTTAGGACCAAATCGTCAAAACATTGCTAGATTTATTTTTTTTGGAATTTTTGGAGTTGGTATGTGGCCCCAATAAATTAAAAAATAAATTGAATTCAATTTTGAACACTATATTAATTTATATTTTAATTTTAATGAAAACTGATCGAAACAGTCAGATTGGCTTACTGGACATATCTCATTGTGTCCGGAATGGAGGTATTTACCTAAGGTGATAGTCGTTGGGTTCGATTTGGGGTTCGAATAAAATTTAACTTTTTGGAATTAAATTTAGATAAATATATATTTATATATAAAGGGTCAAACTCCTTTATCTCTCCTCACTTCAGTCAAACCCGTCTATTTATATAAAAAAACGATCTCCAAATCCCGCTGCTGACCCCGTCGCCCCCTTCCCCTCACCCTCACAACACTGTCGCTCCAGCCAGAGCTGTCGCCCTCCAATCGACGCCGCACCCCTCCTCCTCCCTCCCCTAGCTCCTCCTCTCTCTGTTCTTCAACTCCAGCACTAAACCCTCGAGATAGCTACCGCCGCTACCCATAGGCTCCACCTCCGACGCCACACCTCTTCCCCCTGTCTCTGACGAACGACGTAGTGTACAACGGGGAAGATAATTAAGATATTAAAAAGGTAATTAATTAACTTAATTACTTAGTTTATTAATTTATTTAGTTTAGTTAATAATGTTAAGATCTGATTTTAAATTTATACAAAATAGTTTTGAAATAAAAATATGATCTTTGTATATATAGTTTTGAAATAAAAATATGATCTTTGCATATATAGTTTTATTTTAAAAATATGATTTTTATTATATGAATCGCATTTTAAAAATATGATTTTTATTATATGAATAGCATTTTAAAAATATGATTTTTATTATACGAATAACATTTTAAAAATATGTTTTTCATTATATGAATAACATTTTAAAAATATGATTTTTATATATATGATAGCAAGATAAAAATTTGATTTATATATATATATATATATATAATAGCATTATAAAGATTCAATATATATATATATATAGTAGCGATGTAAAAATGTGATTTTTATATATATGGAACAGTTTAATAAAAATATGATTTTTAAAACATATACAGCTTTATAAAAAAAATCTTATTTTTAATATTAAATAGAATTTATAATAATGTAATTTTTATTATGAAATATTTTAAATAAAAATATGATTTATTAAAATGTAAATAGTATTATTAAAAATGTGATTTTTAATATAAACTGCGTGAAACAGATTGTGTTGGTATCACGGTGAAGAACATTACGCGGTGGAACTGTCGGGAAGCCAAACAAAATTCAAACCGTCCAATAAGAATGATGGAGTGGAAACGAAAGGTGAGAACTCCTCACCCTAATTATTTTCCAGTTAAATATATAGTAGGATGCAGACGGGGCTTAGAATCCTCCGACACTATTTATTGTACAAACCATAGTTGTTTGTTTGGATAATATTGTGGAAATTTGGATGATGGTTGTGAAAATTGATTTATTTGTTTGGATTTGATTTGGATGTGAATTGGATTGAAATTGGTTTGTGTATGGTGCGAGCCAGTATTAGGCGAGGGATAAGGCTAGACCTTATTCCGGTTCTAGTATCGTGTCGTTATGCTGCCGAAATTTTCTAAAAAGTGTTAGAAAAATTTAGTTAGTTGAAAATATTATTTTTAGCTTATATCTGCGAAAAATAAAATAATTATTGGATTGTTAAAAATAAGTTTACACATCCATTTACAAGTCGGACGACTTGTTTATGCTCGCCTATTTTCGTGATATCGATTGGGTTGATAAATTTTACACATCGCCCAACTGCACAAATAATATTTAGTATTTGTTGGTTAAAACCCCACATGGGTATTGGGATGATGTTTGACATACACTAATTCCAATTGTTTAGTTGTATGTCAATCGATTGGTTAACAGACTATTGTAAGCTTTAATTATTTATATTTAATGCTTATGCAGTTGTGTAATGCACTATGGATGATGGTTGATTGTGTATAATTATTGTTGTGTACATGTGTGTATGAAATCCATATAAATAACATTATATGGTAATTGATTGTGTCTGATTCCAATTAAGAAGGAACGAATATTTTAAAGGGGTAATTAGGGAGAAGGACGAACTTTGCAAAAAAAATTAGGCTGAAGGATACTAAATTTTATTTTTAGTTTGAAGGACAAACTTTGAACTAAAATTAAGTTAAAGGAAAATGCTAAATGTAATTAGCATTATATTAAATTTTTTACACTATACGAAAATGCTTGTTGTAACTAGCATTATTCAGTTTTACACTGCACAAAATGCTAGTTACATTTAGCATTTTCCTTCAGCCTAATTTTTTTCAAAGTTTGCCCTTCAAGATAAAAATAAAACTTGGTGTCCTACAGACTATTTTTTTTTTCAAAATTTGTCCTTGTACCTAATTTCCACTATTTTAAAATAATATTGTACAAATGATTAAAATGTGAATTTGATGTTCGATTTTGGATGCACACGAAAATATTGAAATATTTGAAGCCGTGTTGATTAGATTTAAGCCATTTTAACGCGAACTATATTTATATCGATTTTATTCATTTTTTTAATGAATATCGAAAAAGAAATGATTTCAAGATCTGATATTTTGGAAATATTATCATTTTAATATTATAATGATATGGAATATTCAATTTTGATTTAAAATTGAAAATGAAGTTGGAATCGTTTTAAAAAGAATTTATAAACGATTTATAAAGTACATTTTAAATGGAAATCAACGAAATATACATAATATATATTATATTATATAATATATATATATATATATATATATATATATTTACTGGCTTGAATGGAACGTGCCGCACCGCGACCATTCGCGAATTTCGACCATTGACTTCGAATTGATATTACGGGAGATCCGACCATCGGATTCTCCTAAAAGTGGAACCATTGGGTTCGTATCTAAAAGAGCTTTCCAATGAATATAAGAGATTTGAAATCTAGCTGTTGGATTTGGAATTATGTCCAAATCAAATTTGGAAAAAGTCGTTGTAAATGCAGTTCGATGACCGTTTATGGAAATCGACTGAAAGGGCCTTAATAAAATTATTAAAGATAATAATAATTTATGTAAAATCATAATGCATGATTTGGAAAGAATTGGGCTGAAAATTTTAATATTTGAAAAGATAAAAGTATGTTTTTATCGAAATGAACTAGTTATTAACTAGAATTATAATCCAATTAATTTTAAATAAATAAATTGGATTGAGAATTGGTTTTAATATAACCAGAATTTCCAATATATGAATTGGAATGGATTTGAATGGAAATCATCTTCAGAATATTTTAAGGTTGGATTTCGTGATTATACGGATATTGTTGAGGAATTTGGAAGATATACATATATCTTTATTCCCAAAACGATATTTGTTGGTTTCAGAATTAGATATTGAATATGAGCCGATATAATTTCTGTTCAGAGCCTTGTATTTGATATCAAATTGGATGTTGGGTTTGTCGTGAACGGTATCTTAAGTAACACTATTCTTAAACCCAGTTGTGAAAAGAATAAATCTTTAATTTAAGATTTAGTGAAGTTTTCCAATTAATTAATATTTAATTAGAATTGAACAAATGAATTGTATTTTTGGGTTTATAGTGAACGATGTTTTAAATGAAATTTGTTTTTTATCCCAATTAACCATGAAATGTAATTTGGAATTTATAAATCTTTTATTAAGATTTAACGCGAATTTTCCAAAGTAAAGTTTTCAAATTTAATATATTAAATTGGAATTGAATGGTTTGGTAATAATCAAAGCGAGCTTCTGTGGAGGAAGACTGTTAATGTATATGGAATTCAAAAGGCTTTGTCGTTATTCCATTAATATTATTAGTCAGATATGGAAATTGATATCGATTATATATTGATCCGTTTTCCGTGAAGATTCCATAATTGATGGAATGTGATTTTGGGTTTATCGTTAACCATGTTTTAAATGACATTGGTTCGTTAACCCAGTTAAAGACAGGATTTCATGTCTAACATTGTATTTTGAATTGTATTGTTGATCTCTGCTAAATATATATCTATTTGGCGGCAGAGAATTTATTCTCTTTCTTAACACCCTTCTCTGTGACGTACTAGCTTAGAGGTTAAATATCGGCAGAAATCAGTGGTATGGTGTAGATTACCGATGCGGCATGTTTGATTTCCCAAAATTAAATAATCATTGAAAATGATTGTTTAAAGATTAAAACTAAGTGGAGTTTCAATGAATCTTTAATTAGATTAAAATGATAATGTGATTATTTAAATTATCAAATTTGGGAAATGACCGAGAATGGAGTACCACCAGTTTTACACTAGGCGATAGTTAATTCTTTAATTAGATTTGAATGGGAAATGGTAATTAAATTTACCGATAACACCGTGGTGTTAGAGATGGAGTATTACCAGTTTTTCTCCATGGAATGAATAGGTTGGGATTGGGAAATATAACAAATGATTACTTCGATAAGGTTCGCTAGTCCCGACTAGTTGATAAACCTTAATTTGGTTTAGAATTGATATCAAACGAAAGATTAAAGTATAAATTTAAAAGAATTTATATTTGATAAAATTAATGGGAACCTTTCCCAAAGAATATGAATATTTGAATAAAAGAATATTCGGAATTGGAATGAGGCGTATGTTGTGCTTTTAAAGCACTTGATTATAAGATACGTGAATTATTTGGAAAGGCCGGGTTTATACCCATTCTGAATAATTGATTCGACGATAATTCGACGATAATGACAATGGTTGAAGACCGGAGATCCTCACATCGTTTGGATGATTACTGATGTCTTGATTGGGCTGTATACCTAAGATAAGGTAATAAGTGGTGATCGTTCAGACGTACTTGGAGATCGGTCGGATATGCGAGGACCTCTCTCCTGTATTGGACATATTGGGTGAGGAATAAGGTGCATCCGGTTTCGTTCAGACCCAGAATGAGCTAGTAAATGGATGTGTGTCTGACATTGGATTTTATTCTATGTTGATTGATCTCTATTAAATATATATTTTTGTTTGATAGCGGAGAATTTATTCTCTTGCTTAACACCTTTCTCTGAGACGTACGAGCTTAAAGGTTATATATCAATAGACATCAGTCGCATGGCGTGAATTGTCAGTGTGGCATGCTGAGATGAAAATGATCAAGGGTTTTTTTGAAAAGCAGAGTCTTGTGGTTGATGCTCAAAGCATGGCTTTAAATAACATAGCTTTGCGTATGGAGTTAATTCGCGAGCCTTACACCCGGTGTGAACCAAAAACAAGAGAGGACCTCGGGGAGGACATGCGTTTCTTTCTAGCTAGGAGTGGTGTCATGGTATGGAGCTCAGACATTTTACTCATGTGGACGTTGCATATTATTTGATGGATAGCGAGGTGCCTTGGATATGTCGGTCACTACGGGGTCGATGGATGACATGATCAACATACTGACCAGACTTACGCCTCATAGGTCAGGGAAATGTATTGTTCAGGAATTATAATCCATTAACGTAAGTGTGGACCGACCCTGACGCTCCAGGTGCAGTTGCGGCTGAATCCTAAGACATGGTGCTACATTGTCTCGAATCGGAAGGACAATCCCTTGCCTTGGTTCACAGATGGAATCCAATTTCGAATACGACATTTCGGTTTTGATTGTAGAGCCTAGTATGGCAACATAGTAGCATGGGATACTATGCTGTCTATGATTGATACATTTATATTGGAAATTGTTTTTAACACTATACACTCATAGTAATATCAAAATGATTTGTTTTAAAACGTACCAAGCGTGTTTGGCTATTATAAGGGAAAACTCTATCCTCCAGCTTGCGTTGCATTATGTGATGGGACCTGAGTCTTGTAATAGCTTCATTTTCTTTAATTTGCATTATGTTGTTTGTTTTATGCACTGGTATTCTTGGGAGGAACCAGTTCCGTATTATACGGCGTGGTCCCTTGATTTACTCTATTTTAAAGTAAAGTTTTAAATAACTATTTTAGTTCTCACACCAGTCACATGACTGACCTGGAGTTTATTTTTTTAATCTAAACTCTAGGTGCCCCTATTTTCCACATGGGCAGCTAGTAGTTGGCTTTTTGCAAATATTTCTTTTCCAGGATCCTGGATTTACAGCTGGAGCTATATTCGGAAAGCTTTGTATCCGTATATCTCTTTCAGTTGTGTTATGTATTATTTTTCCGCTGCTATGTAATTTTAATCTCTGATATTTTTCTGATGTATATTATTTAATTATACTCTGTTATTTTCTTGTACTCTGATGTAATTGTTGTAATAACATTGAAATGTTCTTATTTGTCATGTTCTCAACTTATTCCGGGCTTTCCCATAAGGGAGAGTTCAGGCTGTTTCATTATGGTATCAGAGCTTTGGTTTACAGATCTCGAGAACAAGACACATTAGAACCGAATGAAAGAATTCATCAGAGATTGGATTAGTAATATCCAATGAGAATGACTCGTTAGAGATGGGATCAGTAGCATCCTAGAATGAGTTTCAAAGAGTGTTATTTTTAAAATAAAAATGAAAACAAATTTTGTTTTGAAAATTTAAATCTTATTATACGTATTTGAATATTTATTTTATTTTGAATTTGGACTATCGGGTATATGAAGATTTGCATATACGCCTAGCTAGAGTGTGTACAAAGTCTCAAATATACTTGTTAGCCTGCTTTGTGACCAGGCTACCCAAAGCAAAGATCATGTTGACACACCTCTGGGTAAATGCTGTCTCATATGGAATCTCTGGATAACATCGCGCTCCGGCATTGGAAGCATCATCAGAAGACACAAGGCAGTTTGGTCAAAATCACAACATCAGTATAAATTGGCCCGAAACCCATATCAAATGACCTCATTTGGATCTATTCACCTCATATACTTGTAGCCCTTTGAATTAGCTTCAGTTTGAGCTTTGGTTTGGCTCAATCGGACTTACAGTTTGAAAGTTACACCCATTTCCGTGAATGGGTGTAAGCTGGCATATGACCGCGATCCGATCCGCCCTTGCCTACGCGATCCGATCCGACCTATGACCGCGATCCGACCCATGACCGCGATCCGACCCATGACCGCGATCCGACCTTCGGACCTGTTCAAACGCGCGATCCGACCTATGACCGCGATCCGACCTTTGGACCTGTTCAAACGCAGCTTGTTTTGACCTATTCTCAAGGCTACGGGCTCTCCTATTTTTCTGGATCGCCTGCCACGTACCCCATCACGAACCAGTCCTCCCAGGAGCTTTCCTACAGCTATAAAGACACCTTCAGAGGGCATTTTCAATGGACTTTTCGGCATCTCCTCATCCATGGCTGCCATAGCCAACACTTCTCCATGAATAACCACCATCTTCCTCAATAAATTCAATGGATTCGGAGAGAATTATTCATTGAATTCAAGTGATTGAAAGACAATATTCATTGTAATTGTGATCCATGAGTGAAATGAGAAAATATGAAGTGGACGTAGGCTTGTTAACGCCGAACCACTATAAAAATCTCGTTGTCTTGCTTTTTTCTCTATTTTTCGATTATTTCTTCATATCATATGCTCAAAATACGACAATTTGGGTGTTAGAGCCATTTTTTGATATAACAATACTGGATGGATATAGAATCACATTCTACTCACCCGGAGATGATTCTGATGATCAGCGCACCATCATCAGTGTTTATGTTCAAGTTTCGAAAGTGCGATATCTATATATTTCGAACTGACTGGTGTGAGAACCGAAACCTAGTTAGAATTAGTGTTTGTGATTTGGCACTGAAAATACGATTTTTGAATATATATATATATATATATATATATAAGTATATGTTTGAAAAGCTAATCAACTAATTGATTGCTATTTGTGTTGTTTGATTATTAGTTTAACTAATAAAATTATTGAAACCAATAAGTAAATGAGAAGTAAATTTAGCCAAATTGTGTCAAATATTGAACTGAATTGAAATTTGATTGAAATCGCATATATGTACATACATATGTGCGAACATGTCATAGCATGAAAGCTAAAAAGAGGAATAAAATGGTATGCCCGACAAATAGGTACACATTTATTGTATTTCTTGGGTTTTGATGATTTTATGAGTCGATTGGCTTTTTCTTTTTCTTTTGGATTAGTGAGGGCCCTGTGAGGCAAGTTGTGGTTTTAAAGGTCTCCCAGTGCAAAGGAGAATATGGCAAAAAATTTCGAAAAATTAGGGTATTAGTCAAATTTTTAAAAAATTAGAAAATTCTTAGAAACCGAAAAGTTGAAGAATGAACGCCAGAATGAAATTTAAGTTGGTTGGTTAAACAACTTTCAGCTTCGTTTCTTTTCGGGGACGAAAAGATTTTAAGTGGGGGAGATTGTAACAATTTGGAATTTCAGAACCAATTTGAAAATTTTATTCTAGCAATTTTAATGAATTTTAGATATTTAAAATGATTTGTTTTAAATAATAACAACTAAAAATTTATTTTAAATGAAGTTACGAATAAATTTATTTTAATTATAAAACGAGCCTGAAATGACGTGGTAGTTTGAAAATTTGATTTTAAATTTCAAATGAATGTACAGGATTTAAAATAAATAGGATTTCAGTAAAACTAGAAACATTTGAATTTGTTTAATTAATATCTTTCTAACGAATGTGAAAAATTTAGATTTCATAATATAAATTGAAAGTTATGTCCAGTATACAATTCAGAATAGTCGCTATGAAATATATATATTTTATATATTATATAGCCCTTAAATATAGCCATTTTGCAAACGACCGCCTCTTTCAATGAAACCACCTTTTTTGGACTCGGAATGTCAAATTATTACTAGATTCCAATTTTCATAATTTTTGGAATTAATATGTGAGTGTGGTGGATTTAAATGCGTTTGGTCAATTCAGTTTGAATTTAATCAACTGGAAAATGGCCGTTTTTCGAACGGCCTCTAAATTCGACGAAATTAGTTTTGTTAAGACCGTATCGTCAAAACATAGCTAGATTTATTTTTTTGGAATTTTTGGAGTTGGTACGTGGCCCTGGTAAATTAAAATGTACGTTGAATTCAATTTTGAACGTTATATTAATTTATATTTTAATTTTAACGAAAACTGATCGAAACAGTCAAATTGGCTTATCGGACATATCCTATTGTGTCCAGAATGAAGGTATTTAACTAAGGCAACAGTCGTTGGAATCGATTTGGGGTTCGAATAAAAATTTAACTTTTTGGAATTAAATTTAAATAAATATATATTTATATATAAAGGGTCAAACTCCTTTATCTCTCCTCACCTCAGTCAAAACCGTCGTTTTATAAAACAAAAACACCGATCCCCAAATTCCGCCGTTGACCTTGCCGCCCTCCTCCCCCCCCCCTCGTCGCACCACCGCCGCTCCAGCCAGAGCCACCTCCCTCCAATCGACGCCGCACCCCTCCTCCTTCCTCCCCCTAACTCCTCTGAAACACCCCACCTCCGTTATGGTCACTCACAAAAGGGATTGCCTTAACTTTGGTGGGGGTTTATAAGTAAAAGTCACAGGTAAACACAAGAAAGATATAAATACACATATTTTAAACAGCGGAAACCAAACAGACTTTTATTTCGTCAATACGTGTTACAACAAAGCATTTCCATAATTGTTTCAAAATACTTCCAACATTACAACCTCATAACTGTCTTGCTTATTAAAGAAGCATAAAACATAAATAAAGTAACAAAAATCCCCATAGTGATATCCAAAGCCATAGTCCGAGCAAAAGAGATCCAAATCATACATCTACGGTCTTGAAGCTTGTAAAGAGTCTGACTACGCTGGGTTGTTTCCTCCCTGTGGACTTGAGGGGGGGGGACGAAAGAAAAGAAGACGAAAAGAAAATAGGGTCAGACATAAAGCCTGAGTAAATCTAGTAACTCTTCAGTATATGAATAGGAAAAAAGGCATGATAGATATAAACTGAAAACAGTAAAGTATTACAAGCTAAGGAAGTTTAGTTTAGAATCGAATGTACTAACGCACCCACACTATATCTCTGCACCTACTTGAGCTTTATTCTAACTGGCACCCCATGCTGAGGGTGAAGTGATCCCATTTCTAAAGATGCACCCTATACTGAGGGTTAAGTGATTCCGTTTCTAAAGATCGGCTCCTACTCGCATAAACATATGTGTCATACGGCCCCCAAGAACTGTAGATACCTATGTTGGTCCTACCATGGGGTGTATCAAGACCCATGGTGGCGACCCCGACACAAACCTTAGAATACATAGGTTATACTACTGGTGCCCTAGTGCCCTATTTGTCTGCTCCGGAGTGTGTGCACGCCCGCACCTCGTTAGAACCTACACTGTGCACCCACCGCCGTCGTTTTGACCGCTTATAATCAGCCCAGTAATCGTGCCCCACCCTGCCTAGTTTCGGGGTACCATGATACCTAACTCGGGTTACTGCTGAAATGGGTCCCTCGTTACTAGGGTTTTCTAGTCAAACATGTTAAGTGGTTAAGTATCTGTATTTACCTAACCCCACCCATCAATTCTTGTTAACATGTTGAATTTGGTTAAGTGTTTTTAGTTGACTTAACCCTACCATCTGTCCTTAGCCTCTTAGAGCACCTGACCACTCACATTAGACAGATATTCCTACGGTTACTGGATGTACTGGTCGGTTCCGGGTAGGTTTACACCGTAGGTCAGTCTAACCTCGGGTCCTTATTGGGCTCCATGCTTAACCACCTACATTGGATAGGTATTGTTGTGACTACTGGACAGCCGGGCGGGTCCGGGCAGGTTTACATCACAACTCAATCCAACCTCGGGTTATGCATATCGTGTTTTCTAAATTTACATATTTTATCACTTCTCAATTATATGTAAATGTCATGTCCTTTATTCTTGGGTATAACAATTTATACCGCTTAAATGTCATTGTCGTTGGCATGTGCCAAACATGCCAACATATATTTTTCATGATTTACACCCAACGTTATTACCCCCGTTTGTACGTTCGCAACATTATAACAAATGTTGGGCTCGACACAATTCAGCCCAACTTTTTTAAATGTGAGAAAAAGGGGAAATCATGAACATGTAATATTTATCAATACATAAAGGTGTGTGGCGCATGAACTTGCAATTTAACGGTTCAACTAACACAAACTATGGGTCATGTGAACTTGCATTCAAATCAAAGTATAACCAAGTAGGTGACATATGAAATGGCATAGTTTAGGCTTATACAAACTTGGATTAAACATGTCTAACTTGGCATAATGTCAAACACAAAACTAACATGTTGTATATTCAACAAAATGTCCACTTTTTAACAACTAATCATATAGCCTATTTCAACATGAAACTTGCATAGTTTATGCAACCCAAACGGCGGTTAACATAAATCCAATTATAGTTGCAAATAAACAAAAGAGTGTATTCAAAGGTTTTGAGTCATGTTGGCATAAAAAGGTCTCAAGTCTAGAACATGTTTACCTAAGCCTTAATTTAGACTTAGAGAATGTATATAGTCCATGCCATCGTCATAAACATAAAGGGATCAAATTCTAGTTTTTGCCACAACTTTCAAGTGCCATTATTTTCATATACAATTGTTCAATAGGCTTGCATCAATCAATTTTAGGCCACAAATATCAATACACAAGTCATGACAAAATCATTACAATACATAGAATTTATATCACTATTATACAATAACACAATTCTATTTTCATTTACATCGAATCGTGCCACAGTTTTATTCATATTCTGAAAGGTCACTATACTTACAACGAATGCAGAATCTTGAATTCTAGATTCTGAATTCTGAAATTGAGGTGCGCTCCTTTGGGTAGACTAACGTTGCGTTGATTAATTTGATTAAGCTTTATTCTTCTTCTTAATTTGATTCGTCTCTAAGCTCCTCTCTCATGACGGCTATGCTCAATTCCTTCCTGACAGCATGACGACTCCCATCTTATTTTTTTGTGTGAATTTTAGTTGAGACGTAGGGTGTATTTATAGATTTTTAAATTGTTTTGAGCCGTCAGATGAAGACAGGAGGAATCCAGACCATACAAAGTTCAAAGAGCCAATCAAGAGGTGACATGTCAGCCCTAGTGACACACCGAGCCACAGAAATTCGAGCCAGAGCCAGAGCCAGCCAGCCAGGTCGACCAGTTAGGTCGACACCCAGGTCGACACTATGGTCGACCTGGGGTGACCAGGTCGACACCATGGTCGACCCTATGGTTGACCTGGTCCTTGGGCGGGAATTTTCCCGCCCAGCCCAGTTTGAACCTGTTTTTCGAATTTTGAATTTTAAACCGAGCTGTTTGAATTTTAAATTTTATTCTGAAACTTCCGAAGATCATAACTCCTTCGTACGGAGAATGATTCACGCAAACTCGGACTCTATCTCAAGAAGAATTTCGAGACGAACGCAATGGTGTAACCCATTTCCCTTAATTCTTCCATTTAGAATTAATTATACTTTAATTTGTGAAGCTTAACGTTATAGAATTCACGGGGTGTTACATTCTCCCCCCCTTAAAAGGATTTCGTCCCCGAAATCTTTAAGTTAGGAAGAATGTATAACCTACCATCCAATCGTCCATCTACTCAACCAACAAACACAGGCATCCACTGTCCTTAAAAGACTTCTAATGCTTCATGATTATATGCATAGTGTATGTACATGTCCTTATCTAATGCAGAAATCAGGCGGTCTACTGATTCAGTTGACCTCCTCAATGCGAATCATGTAAGTGTCATGAATCCATTATGTATGCAAATTTTTTTCCTACTCTTAATTCTACATGAGTGCACAACTATTCATACAAATGCGACAACCATATGACAACATATTAAGTTTCAACTATATATAAATGAGAATACACATATGCATATGCAATATGAAGTGACTGAGACGATCTAAAACCTAGGGTGTGTGTGTATATGCATCCACGAGCAACCACTAGCAATCACTAGCAACCATTTGCATCCATCATCCATAACATATTTTTAAATACATGTTTGCATCCATTTGTTTTCTACCTAAGGAGTTAGGAAAAGGACCGAGGAGATATACCTAAAAAGATAGATAAAGCATAACTTAAGGAAAAAGAGAGATCAAAGATGTACCATAAAAAAGAAAAGGGTAGGCAGCGCGTATTCTATCCTCAGTTTCCCAAGTCGCGTCTTCCTCGGCGTCGCTCCACTGAAATTTAATGAGTTTGACTTCTCGGTTTCGTAGCTTTTTCACTTCAGTTCCTAAGATGCAAGTTGGAACTCTCCTCACTGTTGCTTCACGTTCCACTTCGGCTTCTTCTAAAATGTTAGGTTCCACCACTTCAGCAGACTCATGCAAACACTTTCGGAGGTGAGAAACATGAAAGACGTTGTGAACTCCGGTCAGTCTCTCGGGTAGCTCTAATCTATAGGCCATCTTCCCAACCTTCTCGATGATAGGAAACGGCCCTACAAATCTTGGTGCTAACTTTCCTGTGGATCCAAAGCGAATGACATTCCTTAAAGGAGATACCTTAAGGAAAACCCTGTCCCCAACCTCAAACTCAAGGTCGGTCCTTCTTTTGTCGGCGTAGGATTTTTGTTTGTCTTGGGCTGTCTTCATCCTTCCCCGTATCAAGTCCACTTTCTCTGAAGTCTCTCGAATCAAGTCCGACCCAAGTATAAGCTTATCTGTAGACTCCCACCAACAAGTTGGTGATTTGCACAGTCTTCCATACAAGGCTTCGAAGGGCGCCATTCCGATGGTAGCTTGGTAGCTGTTGTTGTAGGCAAATTCCACTAAAGGAAGGTGATCCTCCCATGTCCCTCCAAAGTCAAGAACGCAAAGTCTCAAAAGATCCTCTAAAATTTTATTCACCCTTTCCGTCTGGCCATCTGTTTGGGGATGATAGGCCGTGCTCAAACATAACTGTGTGCCTACAGCTTCTTGCAGACTCCGCCAAAACTCGCTTGTGAAGATAGGGTCTCGGTCATTAAAGTTGTTGGAGGGTTCCCATGGAGTCGAACTATTTCCTTGAGATAAAGAGATGCTAGAGATGAGGCAGTCCTTCTACTTTTAACGGGTATAAAGTGGGTGCTTTTAGTAAGCCTATCCACTATTACCCAAATGCTAGTATTGCCTCATCTTGACCTAGGCAGTCCATCAATGAAGTCCATTGAAATGCTATCCCACTTCCACCGTGGGACCTCTAAAGGATGCAGTAGTCCTCCAGCTTTTTCTGTTCCGCCTTGACCTATTGGCAGGTCATGCACTTAGAAACGAAATCTGCCACGTCCTGCTTCATGATGCTCCAAAAGAAAGTTCTTTTTATATCCTTGTACATCTTATCACCGCCAGGGTGTATAGTCATCTTAGAATGATGTGCTTCCTCGAGAACCTTCTTTGTCAACTCCCTTGTTTGTGGGATGCATAATCTCCAATCTCGCCTCAGCCAACCCTTATCATCAATGGTATATCTATTGAGGTGACTAGAAGTCTCACCCCTTATAAGTTTATCAATCACATCAACAAGCTGAGGGTCTTCACATTGTGCAGCCCCTATTGAGTCCAAGAGAGTAGGGCGTACTTCGAAGGATGCTAACAAACCCAGTACAAAATGTGAGGAGAGGAGGGCCTAAAGTTAAAACTGGTTATATACTCCAAGCTTTGCATTTCCACAAAGAGAGGGCTTAAGGTCAGTTTCTTTTGGCTCAACGCGTCTGCTACTACGTTGCCTTTGCCGGGAGTATAGGAAATTTCAAAATCATACGAGGCAAGAAACTCCATCCACGTTTGCTGCCTCAAGTTAAGATCCTTCTGCGAGAAGAGATATTTCAATGATTTATGGTCAGTGTATAATTCGAACTTCTCACCTAGGAGATAATGGCGCCAAGACTTAAGTGCAAAGACGATGGCGGCCAACTCAAGATCGTGGGTTGGGTAGTTCTTTTCATGGACTTTCAATTGTCTTCCACCATAAGCTACTACCCTTCCTTCTTGCATTAGAACAGCCTTTAGTCCCGTTCCACATGCATCCGTATAAACTGTGAACATTTTGCTTCTGTCAGGCAGAGTTAGAACTGGAGCTGTTGTAAGAGCTCTTTTTAGGCGTTGGATGGCAATGTCAAATTCCAAATCCCATGCAAATGCTAAATTCTTCTTTGTTAGCCTTGTGAGTGGAGCTGAGATTTTCGCGAAATCCCTAATGAACTTTCGGTAAAAACCTGCTAGCCCAAGAAAGCTTTGGACTTCGGTTGCATTTCTTGGTGTCTTCCAATCTTGCACTGCCACCACTTTCGCGGGGTCCACTACCAACCCTTCTTTGGACACTATATGCCCAAGAAATCTTACCTCTTCTCTCCAAAAGTGGCACTTGGAGAATTTGGCTTTTAGCTGATGAACTCGAAGAGTTTCCATGATTTCTTTCAGATGCTGAGCATGTTCTTCCTCATTCTTTGAGAAGATCAAGATATCATCTACGGAGACCACCACGAATTTATTGAGGAATTCTCTGAATACCCTTCTCATTAGGTCTACAAAATAAACAGGTGCGTTTGTCAAGCCGAAAGGCATGACAAGCCACTCGAAGAAACCGTCTGGGATTCTAAACGTCGTTTTATCAATGCTATCTTCAGCTACTCTTAGCTGATGGAACCCAGTTGCCAGATCAAGTTAGGAGAAGACCGACGCACCTACAAGCTGATCAAACAAATCGTCGATTCGGGGAAGAGGGTGCCTATTTTTCTTGGTCAACTTGTTTAACTCCCTATAGTCGACGCAAAGGCGAAGCGAACTGTCTGCTTTGTGTGCGAACACCACTGGAGCACGCCATTCCGAAATGCTCCGTCTAATGAACCCTTTTTCGAGAAGTTCTTTAACCTGCTTATTGAGCTCCTTTCTCTCCTTTGGAGCCATGTGTCTGACAGGTAAAGCTACAGGCTTTGCATTATCCACAAGATATATGCGGAAGTCTATTTCCCCCCTCGGAGGTAAGCCCTTCATCTCCTCAAAGACATCCGGATATTCCCGGACTATTCTAATAGACTGCAAATTCTCATCAGAAGAATCAAGCGACTCTAGATAACTAAGCATAACAGCATTCAAGGGATTACAAGAAATTTCTAGAGTGTTACCAAGACGAGTCAGGAGTCTAACTACTCTTTTCTCGCAATCGAGGATGGCACCATTACTGGATATCCGGTCCATGCCTAAGATCAAACCATATCCCGAGAAGCCCAAAACAAAGGCATTACAACTAATCTCAACACTGAGAATAGAGATTTTCAAACCCAAACAAACCATTGACAAGTAACTGGAGCCCCCAATTGGATTTGAAACTACTAAGGGATCCTCTACCATACTAGTGTCTAGATGCAGAGATTCTACTAAGGCAGATGAAATAAAGGAGTGTGATGCGCCAGAGTCAAAAAGTGTGCGAACTGGATGATCATAAAGATAGACTACACTCTCTACAGAAATATTACTACCTCGTTCCTTCGGAGGTGCCGCCAGTGCATGAACTTGACCTCCAGAGGTGGATCCAGTCTTCTGCCCCTACTCCCGCTTCTTTGGGAAGTCATTAGCCAAGTGCCCAGTCTCTCCACAACTGAAGAAACCACCATTCATTTTTGCCTTCTTCTTCCTGCAGTCTTTTGCTATATGTCCCACAATGCCACAGAAATTGCACTTTCTCTTCTCATGGGGCTTATTGTTCTTCCCTCCTTTCTTGAAGTCTGTTTTCTTAGCTTGTAAACCCTCTTTCTTTTCTTCCACCTTAGTCTCTTTCTTGCCGTTGTCTTCCTCGTGTAGCAATGCCATGTCCACCAAGCTTTCATAAGTCACCCCCGTGGATACATGGGTCATAGCAAGGCTGTGTGGAGGCTCATTCAAACCTTTGACGAAACGAAGCGCCTTCTTGTGTTGGGTGTTTACTAAGTCCAACCCAAACCTGGCCAGCTGATTAAACTGATTGACATACTCCCTGATCGTCATGCTCCCATGTTTAAGAGTTTTGAACTTCTCCATTTGCAGGCTTCTTCCAGCTTGGGAGAGGAATTTCATCTCAAATCTTGTCCTTAAATCTTCCCATGTTTCCACTGCCCTCTGAGCATTGGTAATCTCCCACCAATAGGAAGCTTCAACTTTAAGTAACCACACTGCTAGCTGTATCTTTTGCCTGTCATCAACTCTGAAGATGACAAACAGATCCTCGGTTTCCTTTAGCCAGTTTCTTGCTCCTACAAAGGACTCTGTCCCATGAAAGTCTTTTCCACCCATAGCCTTGAAGTCTCTACATGTTTTTGCGAAGGCATTTCCACGAGGAGGAGGAGGAGGAACCGCGGCCACTGAAGGAGGAATGTCTGCTGGGCCTGCGCCATTGGCCCTTGCTTCTAAGTACCTCCTAAACCAGCCGGGTACAGGCACTCCTTCTGGAAGGTTAAGGTCTCCAGACATGCTGAAACAGAAAGGAAAGATTCAAAACGAAGGATAGAGAGGGATAGTGCACATGGCTTTGGGGGATTATGCCGTTTTAAAATATAACATTTTTTTTAAACTTTCTTTGAAAACAATTTCAAAAACTTTTATCTTATCTGGTAAACCTATGCTCTGATAACAAGTGAAACACCCCACCTCCATTAAGGTCACTCACAAAGGGAATGCCTTAACTTTGGTGGGGGTTTATAAGTAAAAGTCACAGGTAAACACAAGACATATATAAATACACATATTTTAAACAGCGGAAACCAAACAGACTTTTATTTCATCAATACGTGTTCCAACAAAGCATTTACATAATTGTTTCAAAATACTTCCAACATTACAACCTCATAACTGTCTTGCTTATTAAAGAAGCATAAAACATAAATAAAGTAACAAAAATCCCCATAGTGATATCCAAAGCCATAGTACGAGCAAAAGAGATCCAAATCATACATCTACGGTCTTGAAGCTTGCAAAGAGTCTGACTAAGCTGGGTTGTTTCCTCCCTGTGGACCTTGGGGGGGAGGGAGGGGGAACGAAAGAAAAGAAGACGAAAAGAAAATAGGGTCAGACATAAAGCCTGAGTAAATCTAGTAACTCTTCAGTATATGAATAGGAAAAAGGGCATGATAGATATAAACTGAAAACATTAAAGTATTACAAGCTAAGGAAGTGTAGTTTAGAATCGAATGTACTATCGCAACCACACTATATCTCTGCACCTACTTGAGCTTTATTCTAACTGGCACCCCATGCTGAGGGTGAAGTGATCCCATTTCTAAAGATGCACCCTATACTGAGGGTGAAGTGATTCCATTTCTAAAGATCGGCTCCTACTCGCATAAACATATGTGTCATACGGCCCCCAAGAACAGTAGATACCTATGCTGGTCCCACCATGGGGTGTATCAAGACCCATGGTGGCGACCCCGACACAAACCTTAGAATACATAGGTTATACTACTGGTGCCCCAGTGCCCTGTTTGTCTGCTCCGGAGTGTGTGCACGCCCGCACCCCGTTAGAACCTACACTGTGCACCCACCGCCGTCGTTTTGACCACTTACAATCAGCCCAGTAATCGTGCCCCACCCTACCTAGTTTCAGGGTACCATGATACCTAACTCGGGTTACTGTTGAAATGGGTCCCTCGTTATTAGGGTTTTCTAGTCAAACATGTTAAGTGGTTAAGTGTCTGTATTTACCTAACCCCACCCATCAATTCTTGTTAACATGTTGAATTTAGTTAAGTGTTTTTAGTTGACTTAACCCTACCATCTGTCCTTAGCCTCTTAGAGAACCTGACCACTCACATTAGACAGATATTGCTACGATTACTGGATGTGCCGGTCGGTTCCGGGAAGGTTTACATCGTAGCTCAGTCTAACCTCGGGTCCTTATTGGGCTCCATGCTTAACCACCCACATTGGATATGTATTGTTGTGACTACTGGACAGCCGGGCGGGTCCGGGCAGGTTTACGTCACAACTCAATCCAACCTCGGGTTAAGGATATCGTGTTTTCTAAATTTACATATTTTATCACTTCTCAATTATATGTAAATGTCATGTCCTTTATTCTTGGGTGTAACAATTTATACCGCTTAAATGTCATTGTCGTTGGCATGTGCCAAACATGCCAACATATATTTTTCATGTTTTACACCCAACGTTATTACCCCCGTTTGTACGTTCGCAACATTATAACAAATGTTGGGCTCGACACAATTCAGCCCAACTTTTTTAAACGTGAGAAAAAGGGGAAATCAAGAACATGTAATATTTATCAATACATAAAGGTGTGTGGGGCATGAACTTGCAATTTAACAATTCAACTAACACAAATTATGGGTCATGTGAACTTGCATTCAAATCAAAGTATAACCAAGTAGGTGACATATGAAATGGCATAGTTTAGGCTTATACAAACTTGGGTTAAACATGTCTAACTTGGCATAATGTCAAACACAAAACTAACATGTTGTATATTCACCAAAATGTCCAATTTTTAACAACTAATCATATAGCCTATTTCAACATGAAACTTGCATAGTTTATGCTACCCAAACGACAGTTAACATAAATCCAATTATACTTGCAAATAAACATAAGAGTGTATACATAGGTTTTGAGTCATGTTGGCATAAAAAGGTCTCAAGTCTAGAACATGTTTACCTAAGCCTTAATTTAGACTTAGAGAATGTATACAGTCCATGCCATCGTCATAAACATAAAGGGATCAAATTCTAGTTTTTGCCACAACTTGCAAGTGCCATTTTTTTCATACACAATTGTTCAATAGGCTTGCATCAATCAATTTTAGGCCACAAATATCAATACACAAGTCATGACAAAATCATTACAATACATAGAATTTATATCACTATTATACAATAACACAATTCTATTTTCATTTACATCGAATCGCGCCACAGTTTTATTCATATTCTGAAAGGTCACTATACTTACAACGAATGTAGAATCTTGAATTCTGAAATTGAGGTGCGCTCCTTTGGGTAGACTAAAGTTGCATTGATTAATTTGATTAAGCTTTATTCTTCTTCTTAATTTGATTCGTCTCTAAGCTCCTCTCTCTTGACGGCTATGCTCAATTCCTTCCTGACAGCATAACGACTCCCATCTTATTTTTTTGTGTGAATTTTAGTTGAGACTTTGGGTGTATTTATAGAATTTTAAATTGTTTTGAGCCGTCAGATGAAGACAGGAGGAATCCAGACCATACAAAGTTCAAAGAGCTAATCAAGAGGTGACATGTCAGCCCTAGTGACACACCGAGCCATAGAAATTCGAGCCAGAGCCAGACCCAGCCAGCCAGGTCAACCAGGTAGGTCGACACCCAGGTCGACACTATGGTCGACCTGGGGTGATCCGGTCGACACCATGGTCGACCTGGTCCATGGGAGGGAATTTTCCCGCCCAGCCCAGTTTGAACCTGTTTTTCGAATTTTGAATTTTAAACCGAGCTATTTGAATTTTAAATTTTATTCTGAAACTTCCGAAGGTCATAACTCCTTCGTACGGAGTCCGATTCACGCAAACTCGGACTCTATCTCAAGAAGAATTTCGAAACGAACGCAATGGCGTAACCCATTTCCCTTAATTCTTCCATTTAGAATTAATTACACTTTAATTTGTGAAGCTTAATGTTATAGAATTCACGGGATGTTACATCCTCCTCTCTCCGTTCTTCAACTCCAGCCCCAAACCCTCGAGATAGCCGCCACCGCCACCCATAGGCTCCACCTCCGACGCCGTGCCTCTTTCCCCCGTTTCCGACGAACGACGCAGTGTACAACGAGGAAGATAATTAAGATATTAAAAAGGTAATTGATTGTGACGCTCCCAAAACCCCGTGACATGGTGTTAAGGATCATCATTGGAATATAACACATTAATCATCATTAGCAGATCACAGATAATAGTATAAACAGAAGATATAATAATTTACCCACATATGACAGCGGAATCATATAGATATCATCACATCAGAGAGCACATTGAAGGATACAACTTAGTGCATAATAATACATAATCAGTCACCATCGCCCGAGGCGGAAACATACATAAAGAGTGCACAAAATAAATATCAGTCTACATCGCCAATGGCGGAATCATAATACATATACTAAGATGGCGGAAAGAGTCAAAGTCAGCACGGTGTAGTCAAGCCTTGCCATGAACAAAAAGTGCGCCAGATACCTGTAACTAGGCTGCCCGTGTGAAAATGAGGGAACCCGAGTTTGCAAGGTGAAAACAAACTACGAGTCAGTCATGGGACTGGTATGAGAAATCTACTTAACTTATTAACAACAATAAGAAGGCAAATCATAGGACCACGCCACTTTCGCGGAACGGGTTTACTCCAATGAGTGCTAGTGCATGAAATAAAGTAAATGATTAAATCATCGCAATGCTTTTTATAAAATGAAGCCATTATAAGACTCAGGTCCCATCACACAATGCAACGCAAGCCGGAGGATAGAGTTTTTACCTTCACTACAACAAATTCACCCTATTACAACGGTGCAACACCGTTGTAATATCATTTTACAACGGTGCCTCCACCGTCGTGTATGCAGACGTGGTAATATATTAGTTTCTTTTACAACTTTTCTGCACCGTTGCAACACCGTTGTAAAAGGGTTATCTAACAATAGTTTTATACCGTTGCAATAAAATTTATTACAACTATAATTCTCCGTTGTCGTATATACCATAGTAAAGTTAGAGTATACGTATAACAACTTTTGTCACCGTTGTAATAAACTATATTACAACTTTTATCTCCGTTGTTGTAGATATTGTAATATGTTGTGTTCATTTATATAACAACATGTCTACACCGTTGTGATTTCATTGATATTACAACATGTTTACACCGTTGTGAATTTCTTTATATTACAACATTTTCTTACCGTTGTAACATGACTTATTACAACTTTTTTTTCTGTTGTAATTTACATGGACCTGACTAGTAAAACAAATTCATATATATTAATGATAATATGATTCACATTTCAATGCAACAAATATTAGTACAAGGAATCATTCATATATATTACTTAACATAATATTCAATCAACATAAAACACAAGTACGTAGTACATCACCAACTTAACCCGTCACCAAAAACATAACCGTTTCATAATACATGCATGATTTAACCCAATATATACATAAGAAAGATGGAATGTCTACAAAAGCATACCCTATGAAAGCATCTAGCTGAAGGCAACGTAATTTTTATTCCAGGCCACAGTTGATCCAACAGCTTCTCCAATAGTAGTCATTGCGGAATTCGGCTTCCATAAGAATGCTTCTCGATCCACCGCCGCATCAATCCAAAATTTCCAACCTTGCGATCCAAGTTTTTTAAAGTGTACCAAATCTTCTGGATCAGTGGATGCCAATCTTCCTTCCGCAACTACTTGTTTTTCCCAATTCAATATCTTACACTTTCTGCCCTCATTTTCATCAGCTTGCACTATTGTTTTTCTGCCCGGATTTTTCTATTAAGACTGTTTTTCTGTTTTGCTCCCGTCAATTTCAGATGGATGCTTTTCATTTTCAGCTGATTGCTTTTCATTTTCAGGTGCATGCTTTCCATTTTGTTTAGACAGTTGAACTGCCAAGGTATTGCTTCCACGGTGTGACTGCAAACAAAAAAAATCTAGAAAAACTGAACTGGAAACTAAAAACAGAAAGTGAGGCAAATAAAAACATGGAACTAAATACAAAAGATAGTAAGCACTTATGTGAGTAAATCACCCATAAGTAATATTCTAATATAAGTTAAATCGCTTGTTGTTTGGATACAGTAAATATTTCTTCTATTTATAAGCCTTGAATGAGCATTCCATACCTGAGTAAATGTTGAATGAATGCCTCCTTTCTTTTATAAATGTTATGTAAATTTTTCACGATAGTATTGTGTGTTTGATGCTTGGTTATACTTCTATGTATAGGTTCTTTCAATTTTTTTCAAATATAGAATTCTTTATTAGAAATCTAGAGACCATGGATGAATAAACTGATTAAATCAGAGCACAAGGTATTTTCAAACCAGTAAAATAACAGCTGAAACGTGAAGGAAAACAATGGATCTTTTGTGAATAAACTCTATGCAAACTCTCTGAATTTAATCTAGTGTGGGTATAGATATTGGTACTTTGATAGATTATTAGTTGACTACACTTATATATGACTGGAAGTGATTAACTATGTGAAGTAAGATCTAGAAATGAGAAATTTCCTTTACTGTTGTATGAATACAATAATATAATAATAAAAGATGAACACCTCACTTTAAAAAATAAAGTACCCCAATTTTAGCATGTTTTAGATAACAGTATAAACACAAAGGTTATTCCAAATTGAATTTAGTTTACGTTAAAATTTTCTTCAGCTTCTAATGCGCGGGAATTTAGTTTAACAGTACCCAACCCCCCTCCATTTACTGTCCTTAAAATCACCCTAAAATTTCACAGTTCCGGTAAAAGCATTTCAATGTTCACCAAACATTGTACCAAAGAATTAAACTTGCATTGTCAAAAAAAAGCTGATGCATTTTAACAGCAATATTCCAATCACGTAGATCATGAAATGTTACATCTTTTTATCAATTATACCAATAAAAAAGGGTACCTGAGGCGTATTAGGATCAAGAGTTGCTGGATTTCCCGCATTAGCTTGCTTTTCTTTTAGATCCTGTAAAGATTGCATATACATAGGTCATATAAAATTAGCACAAAATATGATTATGGTCATATAAGACTAGCACAATTGGGAAGCCGTAAATTTGAGAATAGTTCATTTCCCTTTCACATGATGGTTTACTACAGGTATGGTTCATTGTATATTGCTTGCATTAAACTAATGGGAAAGTCGGACTGCCAGCTAAAAACAGCTATACAATTACCACATAAATTAGAGTATTTATCAAACAGGATGAATTTTGGATAAAGGAGAAACCAGGAAAAAAAATCTGTTGAGAGGGAGATCAATTTTGGATAAAATAATGAAATTTGGGCCAAGGTTCGAAATCCCGGTTTTCGATTCCGTTCCGGTCACGTAGAAAATTTAAAATTTCGATCCCGGTCCGGAAATTCCGGTTTATTTCCGGTTTGTCAATTTCGGTACCTTTTTTAATAAATATACAAATAAATATGCAAACATTTAATTATTTAATATTTTAATAATTTAACATTTAATTTCAATTCATATTTTCCTACTCATGACAATATCAGATTTTGAATAATAGCAGATTAACAGGGGACTAAATTCCCTGTTTTTATAACTTTGGCATATTTAATTAATATTCACTCATGTAACAATATAATGGTTTATAATCAAACATCAAACTCATTTTGGTTGCTTGCGGTTTATATCAATAACCCGTAATATTACATGACCTGCTATACACACATAACCTGTAATATTACCCATTATTTCCACTTAGCTTCTGCATCGTTCAGAATAAAACCTAGCCGACATTTGACCTGCTAATCCGTTCAAACCAAGAAGACCCCAAAAGGCTCCGATGTCTATAACATGCCGAAACTTGTGTCGAGCCATGAGAGAGAATGAGGATAAACCGCAGCCACACAAGAACGAACAAGAGAGAAGATGAATTTAGGTCGCGTGCAAGAAGGAGCATCCTAATCAGGAGCCACCTTCAATTTCATTGAATTTTTGTATCCGTATTATTAATGAAACTATGGGACCTTAATCTTGTCATATTATATACATAAGGAATTCATGGTATTTACAAGTTGAGTATCTAATTTCACTAACTTATTTCCTCCAATCTTAGGAGTGTGATAGATCTTTTCAGAAAGCCAAAACGAAAAATCATATTCATCATTAAACGACAATTTTCGTGGGTTTTCTAATGATAAGTAATATGCTAAACACAGATCAAATTTTAAGAACATCCAAATTTATGTGCAAAAGTCGAAAGGATTACGTGAGTCTGTATTATTTCGAAGCTTTTTATAAATAATAATCAACATATGTAATAATAATTTTTACTAAAAAAAAAAAATTCACACTCCTATATGATTTTTCGGTAATTTGTATTTCCTACAAAATAATTAATGGTCTCATTAAAGAATCCAAATGAAACATTGTTTGGTTCGCTCACAAATGGTAATGAAACACAAAATTATGCACAATACAAAAAAGCTCATCCACTCTATTAGTAGAATTAAGCACATCAAAAAATAACTAGTCAAGTTGGTGCCCAAAAAAAAAGGCATCTTGCTTTGCTCTTTTTTTTTTTTTTTTTTTTTTTTTTTTGCAATTGTAGAGACATAATGGGTTATGTCCAAGAACAAACATTTAAACATTCTATTGAATACATGATACACATTATGAGGAAAAAATTGCAAACCTTGCCTATATATTGCATTATGCTTTTAGAATTCAAAATTTCAGGCAACCGTTCATTATGTGATATGAAACATGAAACTTCATACAAATCTGATCTTTAATCGAGAAGTCATCTAAAGTATTGACTGGAGCCATACATATTGATTGCAGTCTTTAGCAAATTGGCAAGCATTTTCTTTTAAAAGGACACACAATTTTTAATGCAGAATTTTTGATGCATGTTTATTTGTGTATTTATAAAACATCTTTGTTATGTACATCTTTATATCAAAACACATATTCTGTGTATAACCGAAAATAAATCAGAAAACAAAATTTTAAATCTTGATTAGTAATGTTTATTTGCATATTTATAAAAAACCGCACCGGAATTATCAAACCGGAAATTTACCGGAAATTCCGAAATATCCGGAACGGAACCAGAAACCGACAATAACTTGGTTTCTAATTAACAGGAAAATAGGAAAAATCGCCGTTAAAATAAATTTCTAATTAACACTTACCATCAACATCGAAGTAAGCTCCTGTACTTTGGTCTCCAATCCACTAACTTGGTTTTGCAATGCATGTACTTCACCTGATGAGCTACCCCGAATACGAAGCTGAGATGGTACAACCCCAAAACCAAGCCCTCTTACACGTCCTCCATGCTCCTGACCAAAAAGCTTCGACACGCCATCTTGAGTAACTGATGTTGCTCCATGAGAATCCTGACTTGCGGCATTATGATGCTCGTTTATCTTAGACTACAAATTCAAAAACAACCAACATTCAGAAATTAAAATTAAAACTACTTTAACAATAGCAACAGTTTCTGATATTGTATATTTGAACTTATTCTTACTATGCATCCGGCAGCAATTGAATTCGGAGGTTTTCCATCTTTTCTAGTGTGGCCTTTGCACCACAATTCGTCTCTAGTGATAGTAGATGTCGACTTTTCCTTTTTCTGCAAAAATAGCTTAACAGCTTCAGAATGTTCAAGTGATAACAAATAATAGTTGCTTTAACAATATTTTTTTACCATTTCTTCTTCCAATCTTGCATAACCTTTTCTGCTCATGGTGTGTGGAACTTTATTCTTTTCTCTAATACTTTTGAATCTTTGGCTTGTTGCCTATAAGATCAATTCAATAAATATGATATAGGAAAATGTAATATATTTAACAGTTAAAATCAGTAAGACAAAAATAACCACCTCAAACTTTTCTGACAATTTTTCAGTTACAAAAGCATTCCACTCGTCATCGCTCTTTATATTTAACGGTTTTAGGCCTGCTAAATTATCGGTAGAGTCGGGATTTTGAGACGCTTTTTTGATAGCTGCAACTAACCTTGATTTCAACTCCTTCCACCGCTGTCCTATTATCATTAACAAGTAATCCTTATACACCATATCTACCTTGAATCTTGACTGCACACACACACACACACACAAAAAACCGCAGATTAGTCTCTAACAGTATTGCAAAATGCAATGTTGTACCACAGCAGGTATATAATATGTTGCTTTGAATATTGAGACATATAATATGTAACAGTATTGCAAAATGCAATGTGCATAATGCATATGTCATTATAAAGAGAACTATAGCAGGTATATAATATGTTGCTTTTAATATTGAGACATATAAGTACTCTAACATAAATAACATAGAATCAGTAAAATTAAATACAACTGAAAGCCAGAATTTATTATTCACTTGCTCATGTTATCGCTAACATATGGTATACAAGTCAAATATCAGTACGTACCTCTATACAAGTCCACAGATCATCCCTCAAATCGTCACCAACGTTCCTCCATGTGCTAATGGTAAAAGGCACCATCTCCCTTGCTAGAGTACCAATATATGACGACAAATGTTTGGAATTAGCACCTGTTGCTTGTCCGCGTTCATTAAATTCAACTTCCGGCTTCTCATCTGGTATCATAGCTAATGATTTCATCATTGTTCTGCCTCTCTTTCTTCTAGCTTGCGTCAATCTTTGACCTTCAGTAGAATCGGGTTGAATTTCGTTTGGACTGGAATCATCGTTGGCTGAAGTTTCCTGGAAGTGTAGTTGACGGGCAGGGGGCTGTGCTGGGTTTGTATTGTCGAAGGGGCTGTTACTGGAAGGAGGGGGCTAAATCTGGTTTGTAGTGTCGACGGGGATGCTACTGGAAGGAGGAGGGGGCTGCATCCCTTTTGTAGTGTGGCCAAGGTTGCTTCTAGGTTTGCGAGTAGTGCGTATTCGGTATTCAACATGTTTTCGAGGAGATCTTCTTATAGCAATATTTAAATCATGAAGCAACGGAAGTGGTCCATCTGGGTGTTCGTTGATTCTAATCCCAACCGGTCTTTCAGCAGCAACACGAACAGCTGCAAGTGCAGCTAAACTTTGCTTTTTTGCTCTTTTGTTTGCAATTTTTGAGCTCTAAAAAATAAAAAATTTAAGTCAGTTTTCAATAGCGATAAAAACTGACAAGTAACGATAAAAACTGACAAGTAGCGATAAAAGAGTTATAAGACCAGTTAAGCAATGAATAAGTGCATGAATATAACACAATATGTTTATACATGATCATGTTGGCACTAACATGTAATCTACAGTTATACATGTTTTATGTAAACCCCAATTTCATGTTACTATATTTTATCCACATCCTTGCTTAATGATCTGCTAAAAAAGTTGTAGTCCAAGTTTAACTGTGGTGTGTTACTATAAAATATATATATGATTTTACTGAAAACGTAAGAGCACTACAGTTTCAATACGCTCTTCTACATGCTTGATTTTTTAGTGAAAGCATAACATTGTGTATAGATATGTATGATTGTTTATTTCTACGACAGAGTTTGAATGTTATTTGATTTAATAAGCACTATTTCCTTTGAATAATGTAACTGCAAAAATTTCGCTTAAAAAATAGCGTCCTATCAAAACATATGATTAAATCACAAATTATGTCTTAGACTACTCCAGGTGAGCAGAGTACGAAAGTTGCTGACAGTTTAGCCGTTAACGGTAGGACAACGCATCTGCCTCAGACTGATACAGAAAGAGATTTATAAGTTTGACTCGAAATTTTCATGATTTTCAATGTCAATTTATATAATTCGTTATATAAATCAATCTTAATACTGACAATGAAAATTTTATTGCCTGCTCAGTAACACTACACTTAAAATGGAAGGAAGAAGAGATTTTTTTACCGGAGTTCAACGCTTGTGACCACCAAACATACTCATCGTTTTATACTTATTCTCGCTATTGATTTATATCACTTTGTGGATGTCATTCACAAATGATTTTTCCGATTTCAAAACTGCTTTTACAATCATAGTCTGTTAATGGTTGTAAAAATATTTTAGTGTGCGCTTTTTTCTTTAACCAGTCTACTTATAAGAGTGCAAAAATAAACATATTCTTAAAAAATACAACAATTAACAAAATCATGACAAAGGTGCAACTCATTCTGACCCGTTACGCAACAAGAACCAAGACAAGTGAAAGAAAAAGAAACCGACCGATGAGGGAACCAAAATTTGCTGACATCAAGTAAACAACAAGTGCATGGCCGAATTGCCAGAATTAGTTCACTTTCCAGGTCTTAACTCCATTTCCTTTTCCAAAAATTTTGTCTAACTTTCTTCATTAAACGTATGACTGTATGTTACCCTGATAGATAAAATCCAATGCATCCTCCATCATGAAAGAGCATTTGAATGGGCTGACATCTCCATAATGGTCACATCTAATGCAGGTATTTTAGTTGTTTGTAACTCTGCTGTTATTTAAACATGGATTAAAAAAATACAAGTGACTTTTAGTTGTATTCCGAACTTGGCTGTATTATATGTATCTTTTTCTATCCACCAAGTATTCTCTCCAAAAAATTTTGTTAGCATACGCTGTTTGAAAATTTATACACATTCAATTTCAAATGAAAATAATGGTTGAATTATTCTAAATAGATGTAATCGCGTTGAAAGTAAATTTGGAAACAATGAAATAAAATTGAAATATTTGAACATACGTGTTGTACTAAAAATAAGAGTACTAGGGGCACGTACTTGAGGCAAATTAAGCTTTGTGCCTCTATTACAAAATGTTTGAAGGCAGAATTACGATGATTCCAGTCCAAACGAAATTCACTTGTAATTTTATACAATGAAATGATTTTTGGCCTAAAAAGATGATATATGACAACATGCTAGTGTATAGATATTCGTATAACTTGTATGGAATAAATAGTTGTTTTTTTAACAAAACATTTTCTGATCACATTAATAATATTTATTTAAAGTATATACATTTGTAAACACATTTCAGGAGTATGTTTTCAGTCATATTAAAAGAAACAAAATAAGGCTAAAGTAAAAAAACATGTGGTAAAAAATGCAATATGTAACTTGAATACCTCTCCTTCGTCTAGCACCATCTTCCTCGTCGATAATACAAGATCAATCTTCCTCGTCGACCTATAAAAAAACAAAACGATTTACAAAGGATTAGAACATCACACTAAATATAGCACTACTTTGTAACAACCACGTACAAAATAAAATAAACATGCAAAGAACATACAATAGAAAATAAAGTTATTTTGATACACGCTAAGATGTCAATCTTATATCAGATTTTTTTTCTTTTTTTTTCATTCAAACAACACGTTTTATGGTATATATGAAAACACATTTTATGGTATATATGAACATGCATAAAATAAAAAATCAATAAAATATGCTTATAACATACCAAAATACCGTTACAACCCTCCCTTACGTAACTTTCATCCCCATTATCTACGTCTCTATCATCAAGTTGTGACTTATCCAATGGTTTACTAGTTGATTCTTCATCCTCGTCATATTTTTCCAATTCATGAAACCCTCTAGAGGGCGCTCTCAACACAACATACCAATTTGAAGAACTACCCTCTCTAGAGAAGAACACTCGAACCGCTTGTGTTGCTAAGATAAACGGGTCGCTTTCAAACTTATTTTGAAATTGATGCAAATTGACCAATGTAAATCCATCTTCAACTTTGACTCCACGATACATATTTGCCCAATCACATTTAAACAAGGCAACTTGAAATTGACGATAATCCAACAAGAAAATATCACGCAAGACCCCATAATATATTAATTTTTCAATAGACCCATCTACACAAACAGTACTTGACTCAATGGAAACACCACTATTTTGTGTCGCCTTCTCAAAGTCTTTCGTATGAAAACGTCGACCATTAACAATATAGCCAGAATAAGAAATTATTTGCGAACGAGGTCCGTATGAAAGCCATTTTATTATGTTGCTGACATTGGATATACGTCTATCATCTCTAACCTGGACAAATACAATTATATTAAATAAAGATTTATGTTGATCTATTACTTTCATAATTAATAGTTTTTTAAGATATAGCTATCAACCTTTTTTCTGAACCAAAAACTAAAAGTCTTCGATTGCAATTTTGACAGTTCCAAATCGTCTTGTGCAAGATGAGGATGCAAACATTTTAGCTCCTCTTTGTGCATTCTGCATACATAAATGTAATTAAGGATAAAAATTATTTTGTATGTCATAGTTAAGTTGGACTTATACTTACTCTATATACGGCTCTACTTCTTCCGTATTAAACAAAACGTATCGATGAGCAGCATTAATCACCCCCTCATCGACTGTAGTAGGTTTTCCTTTGGAAATAGGACGCCCCTCAAGTATAAAATCATTTTGTTCCACTTCATTTCGGTTTTTCCTCTCTCCAATTTGTAATGCATCTTTAATATATCCAGAGCAATATTTCATACATTCTTCGGCAACATAGCGCTCAGTAATGCACCCTTCAGGCCGTGCTTGATTTTTGACGTACCCTTTTAATATTTTCATATATCTATAACCAAAATGAATAAACAAGTTACTTTCATAACTACAGATACTTTTAACCGTCAATTATTTATAATAAATATTACCTCTCAAATGGATACATCCATCGATATTGGACTGGCCCACAAATTCTTGCTTCTCACCCTAAATGTATTGTTAAGTGAATCATGATATCGAAAAAGGAAGGGGGAAAGAACCTCTCTAGATCACATAGTGTTAATGCAACTTGATACTCCATTAATTCTAATTTACTCCTATCAAACACTCTTTGGCATATGTCATTATAAAATGAACATAGTCATAGTAGTGCATTCCTTATCTCTGTAGGTAGAAGTCCTCTTAATGCAACGGACAATAGTTGTTGCATCAAAACATGATAATCATGAGACTTAAGGTTTGATATCTTGTCTTCTTTTGCAAAACATTTTCCAATATTTGAGCTATATCCATCAGGCACTTTCAAGTTCTTCATTCTACAATAAAAGATCTCTTTTTCTTGATCAGATAAGGTGCACGGTGCGGCTGGGAGCAATACTTTATTTCCAATGTCTATAGGATGCATTTTTTTTCTAATGCCCATTGCTTCTAGATCTTGGCATGAATTGAGGCCATCTTTTGATTTTCCTTTGATATCAAGCAAAGTACCAATAATACTTTCACCAATATTTTTCTCAATATGCATCACATCTAGATTATGCCGCAAAGGAAGTGCCTAAAAATTGACAAAACACAACTAATTAAGTACTAAGTAGCAAACATGAATAGAAAATGAAAAGCAATGTGTTTCTAGTTAAATTTCACCTTCCAATAAGGCAAGTCAAAGAAAATGGACCTCTTCTTCCACATTGTACATCCTTTTTTCATCATAGTTTTCCTTTTCCTTTTCCTTTCACCTTTCTCTTCCTTTTTTAATTTTTTCCCCCAATCATTAATAATATCTTGAACATCATCAAAGATTTGAACACCAGTTTGTATTTGAGGCCTTTCTCTATTCTCTATAGTTCCATCAAATAAGTTTTTCTGTTGACGATACTCATGGTTAGGTTCAAGGAATCGTCTATGACCCATGTATGCACACTTTTTACTAAATGGTAGCCATATTGAGCAGGTATTGACACCACAAACTGGACGTGCTCTCTTACCTTTTACAGGGAAACCAGCTAAATTTCCATAAGCTGGAAATTATTGATTGTCCACATAAGAATAGCATGTTATCTAAATTCACTACGACTATAAGCGTCGTACGCTTTCACCCCTTTATCCCACAATTTTTTCAAATCTTCAATAAGTGGTTGCAAGTATACATCAATGTCATTTCCCGGTTGTCGTAGCCCAGGAATTAACAAAGATAGCATCATATTATCTTTGTGCATACAAAGCCACGGAGGAAAGTTGTAAGCAACAAGAAACACTGGCCAACAACTATATCCACAATTCCAATCACCAAAAGGATTAAAGCCATCAGATGCAATGCCAAGCCTTAAATTTCGTGGATCGGAAGCAAAAGAATGATACATTCTATCAATCGTAGCCTACTGAGTAAAATCCACTGGATGACGCAATTTACCATCTTCACTCTTATGACTGCTATGCCATCTTAGTTGTTCTGATGTTTCTGGGGATGCAAACATTCTTTTCAGTCTTGGTATCAGTGGGAATTATCTCAAAACCTTCATAGGTATTTTGGTTTGCTTCCCATCTTTAGTAGTCTTGTTTTTTTTCCAGCGAGACTTACCACACTTAGGACATAAATCACTATTTGCAAGCTCTTTTCTAAATAAACAACAATCATTTACACATGCATGTATCTGCTTATAGCCTAAACCAAATGACTTAAGCAACTTCTTTGTTGCATATGTAGAATCAGGAAGCATGTTTTATTTAGGCAACATATCCTTTAGAAGTTTAAGAAGCTCTGTAAAAGCCGTGTCCGATATACCATTTCGCGCTTTGTGCTTGAAAAGAAGTACTGTAGCAGACAACTTTGTGTGGCTTGCACAACCGGGATACAAAGGAATTTCGGCATTCTCCATCATTTCCTCAATACCTTCCCCATGTCTTGCTTCAACATTGGCTTCTACCTCCTCATCATAGATTTGCGCATCAACATACATTCTATAAGTATCTGTCTCACTTTTATTTTGTGATGGTCGTTTTTCTCCATGAAAAATCCATATATCATAAGTTGGGTCCATTCCAAAACAAATCAAGTGTGATACAACTTCGCTTGATGTTTGTCAAATTAGATTCCTACAATCACGACATGGGCATCTAATTTTTTCGGGATTCCCTTCACTCGCAACATGCCCATATAAAAAAATTTCCACGGCTTGCCTATATTCGCTTGTCATTCTATAAAACAAAAAATGTATTAATACTCATTCTTAAATACTTATAGTGTGATGCTAGGGCACCTCGTTTTCTTCTTGCTAATACCAAAATTTTATACTACATTCTTCCTAACACCAAACTCATTCATAAATACTTATATTTGTTTATAATGGTATTAGGAAGTACATAAAATTTATTGTACTTATTATTTTTATTTGTGGTATTAGTAAGAGGAAAATGACGTGCCCTTAGCATCACACTACTTATAACTATGGAAGTAATAGCCAAAATGATGAAACCTTGGTAGATTGACCCATGCTTTGTCCATCTTGGTAAAACAACGCCTCTAATTTTCGGACCTACTATAAAGAATTATGCTCAACATTATTGTATAACTTGGTTATACGCACCCACCTTGGTAGATTACCCCTCTTATGTAACAAATATTAACTTATATATTTGTTAGAATTTTATATCTCAAATGATCATATATGGTTCAGCAGTTCACCACATACTAGAGATAACTCCATGTTAACCAACCCATTGATCTACTGGAAAGTGTACGCAACGTACATCACATACTAGAGATAACTCCATGGCAACCAACCCATTGATCACCCTATCACCACCAAGATGACCAGCTCCAAGGGAACTAAACCAAAACTGCTCCGCCAGATCAGCATACAAACCAACACACTGCCTATCTAATATATTTATTATTTATTTTGTTTATAAATTTTATCTTTTTATATATGAGCAGGAACTGGAGCCAGTATCAAACAAATAAAAAGTGTGATGAAATATCGATTTAGGTATAATGAAGCAAAATATTCTGAGAACGAAGATCCGGTTTTAGAAATAATGAAGCAAGATACTGTTCAGAACGAAGATCCGGTTTCAGAAATAATGAAGCAAAATATACTGAGAAGAAAGAAGAAAATTACAATCACGATTGAGCAGGCAAGTGTGTATGCATCACCTATCATACTTCGACCCACCCTCTAAAACAACGTATTTGCATAATAATATATATATCATCAAAATAAACACAAATAAAAGACCATCACACATGGCAATATTTATTTGCATGAATCAGGCATGTTCATAATAGAGAATGGAATGACACATCAGTAACTGGAATGCAAGAAGACTGGAAAATTTTAATGTGCACAAGTAGATTTGGCAATGACATGAGCATGGAGAATTTCATCTCGCATGGCATCTTGCATTTTATTCCCAGGAATTCAACCAATTATTTATTTCAAAGGGAGCAACTAACGGCAAGAAAAAATATTGCCAGGAAAACAGTAAGCAATTTTAGACAACAAAAGAACCCGTTTATTATTTCAAGAATTTAAAGAAAGACACATGGTTTAAGAAAAATATTACAAGTATAACATAGGCAACTATGGATTTAATCAGAGTATACTTCGCTCAAGCTGGTAATTGAAATGTAATTTATTTATCACTTAGCAATTATTTATCACTAGCAAGGGAAACTTCCTTTCAGGTTTACTTCTAAAACTATAAGTGGGGGCACATCTGTGCAAACATTTTTGGTTTGTATATCTACTAACATAAGGTTTCAGATAAGGTACAACATGTTCAAAACTCACATACTCAAGGTGCAACAACAGGGTTTCCAGTTTTGTAACACAGCCGAGGTAAGGATAAATGGCCGAAAGCTATTCATTAAATGAACACTAAATAAACTGGGTGTATACAAATTATATGTGTTCCCAAATACACATCTCCACTTCAGATTTTAATAGTGTAACAGCAGGGCACGAGATGAATCAAATGTGTTTAAGTTTTATCAACAGGGTCGGGTAGCTAGCATGGTTTCAATTCAGGGGAAATTGAAAAGAAAAAAAAAAGAGCATGTATCCTTTATTTTCTTCAAAACAAAGCAACGTAAACCTGAATATAAAGTGGATTGAAGAAAAATATTCTGAGAAGAAAGAAGAAAATTACAATCACGATTGAGCAGGCAAGAGCGACGATCGAGTAGCGGCGATTGAGCAGCGGCGATTGAGACCGAAGGCAAGAGCGGCGATCGAGCAGCGGCGATTGAGCAGCAGCGGCCTGATTATCGAAAGGGGAATTAGGGTTTCGATGGAATACGATGGAAAAGGAATACTATGAAACGATGGAAAAGGAAATGTGAACGGATGGAAAAGGCCTACGATGGAATACGATTGAAATGTTTGTGAACCGATGTCAAAAGGTACAACGTTTCAACCAGTGGGAAGAATAATTGAAACATGGAAATTGTTAAGTGTAGGGGTGTGAAATCACTAAGTTTTCAACATTATGCTTTGAATTGTGCCATATTTTAAATTAATAATTATTATTTAGTCTTAGTTATTAATTATTATATATTTGTATTTAATTTTTATTGTTAACATTATGCTTAGAACCGTTTACAAAAATCCACTAAACGGAGATACGACACGAGTCGAGTACATAAAGAGATGACAAGAGGTATAGCTAGGTGGCAGCCTATTGGCATACTTGTCTCTCGATGGTAGCTCTAAATTCTCTTATGGGTTTTCGAATTGTAGACATATGCTATGAGGCATTTCCACTTTGACGACTATGGGGTACCCCTCTCGTGGGTCAGTGATAAGTCTTAGAGCAATTTAAATAGGACTAGAAAATGATGGTAGTTGAGGCCCCCGTATGAACAGAAAATGATGGCAAGGAAGAATACGACTCTGTTTTAAATAAGAAAACCCTCAATTTCGAGATTGTAAATAGAAGGAACATCGCAAAACCATTTTATACAGGGAAACTTGTGTTTAAAACAGGTAGGTACATTCAATTCATAGGTGTCCACTTGGCGGTATAACGTTCGAAATTCAAAGGAAATTAACATGAGTTGACCAACCGAATTGAATTCCAAACGCTAACCATGGAAACTATAGTGCTTTATTTAAGCAACTAAATTCGAATCAGCCTCGAGCGTTGAAAAGGGACCATCTCGCAAAGGTAGCCCAATTGAAACAAAATTAGAAGCACGTACTATTTCTTTTTTTTTTTGTTCAAATTTACCTGTTGCGAATTTTAAAAAATCAACAATGGTTCTGTTGCCCAAAAGGATGCGGGAAGCTCTTTGTTTCAGGATCCTTGAAGTGAAAATGAATCCTAAAGGAACCATTGGAGAGCTAAAGAGCTCAGACTTGATCTATTACAACGGTGCTTTTGCACCGTTGTAAAATTAAAGTTGTAATATGGTAATATATATGTTCTTTCCAACAGTGATTATTGCACCGTTGTAAAAAAGAATCTATTACAACGGTGCTTAATGCACCGTTGTAAAATTAAAGTTGTGATATGGTAATATATATGTTCTTTACAACAGTGATTATTTTACCGTTGTAAAAAACATTTATTACAACAGTGCGTTTTGCACCGTCGTAAAAAAGGATCTATTATAATAGTGCTTTATGCACCGTTGTAAAATTAAAGTTGTAATATGGTGTTTTTGTTATAGTGCTTATAATGGCCAAAAATGCTTCATACGAATAAAAAAAAAGTGTTTGATATTATTACTAGTGCTTATATATTTCAAAAGCGATTTCAATCATAAATATCAATCATAAGCGGCATAAATGACTCATACCACTATGTCGCCGTACTAGTAATACAATCACGTACGCATATTTCGTATTGGAAATTGGATTCCTTCATGAGTCGAGGCAATGGGCAAGCTCCTCTCCGATTCGAGACACTCTAGCAAATGTCCCAGGACCCCACTATGATCCTTGGATCTTCAGGGCCGGTCCTCTCTTACTTTTGAGGATTGGCAATTCCTGAACACACGTTTCCCGGTCCTTACAGACCTATAACCGAGGCGCCTTGTATTCCAACAACCACACAGGTGAAAAGTATATATAATGTCAGGGCTAGTAGGTCACTGACACCACCTTAGGTAGAAAGAAACGTCGTGCTCTCCCTGCAGTCACTATCCCGTTTTTGACTCATACCGAGGTGTGAGGCTCGCGAATCCACTTTATACACAAAGCTACGTCACACAGACCATGCTTTGATCATCAACCACAAGACTTTGCTTTGCAACAGAAGCCTTGATCATATGCCACTTAGGCGTGCCACACAGGCAATCCACTCCATGCGAATGATTTCTATCAATACGTAACCTCTGAGCTCGTACGTCTCAGAGAAGGGCGTTAAGAAAGAGTATAAATTCTCCATCGCCAAACAGATATATATTTAACAGAGATCAATCAGCACAGAACAAAATCCAATGTCAGACACACAGTCCATTTACAAGTCCGTTCTGGGTTTGAACGAAACCGGAGGCACCAAATTCCTCGCATATCCGTACAATCAACAGTATGTCTGGACGGCTACTACTTCTGCTCCTTCACGGTAGCTACTCCAATCACGAGCATCAGTAGCGCCCATCCATCCAATGTGAAGATCGTCGGTCTTCAATCATCATCGACTCTTCGACTTCTCAATGTCGATCGATTATTTGAAATGAGATGAACTCGGCCTTTTCAAATAACCCACGTATATTTAGATTTTCAAATCAATTTATCACATGGTTGCACTATCCAACATTCACTTTTCAGTTCTTTAGTTATAATTTTCATGTTAAATATATTCAACCATCACATATCAAGCAAACACAACGAAATTGGTTTATTTCCACTCAATATCGTCTATAGTGTTTTATAACGATATATCGCCATTTTTATTTAATTTAAAACGACCTTATTTAATTAAATGACGTTTCAGGTCGTGCCGATGCACTGGCGCTGTTTTTCACTAAATTTGTTTTACACATATCTGGAAATCTAACCATTGGATCTTTGCAAATTTTATGTCATCAGAAAGATCGTTTCAAAATGAATCCAACGGTTTCAGTTTTGGGAAAATCCGACGGTCGGATCTTCCACACTAGCCATTTGAAGTTACGATTTCAATTTACGAACTGCAGCGTCGTTATTCGATTTAATTTAATTATATATATATAAATATAATCGTTTCTGGCGCTGTTTTTCTTCAGACTTGAATTAAACATTCCAGACAATCCAACCGTCGGATCTTCACAAAGTTGGTGCCATTGGAAAGATTCCAAGGCAAACCCAACGGTTGCGGTTTCGGGAAAATCCAATGGTTGGATTTCCCGCACTAGTCGTTTGAAATCATGGTTTCAAAACACGAACTGCACGGCCACGTTTCGTTTTAATTTTATTTATATTTATATATTTATATAAATATAGTTCATTCAAAAATTCCTATATCGTTTCCACTTCAAATATTTCACTAACGCCTTTAAATTTTGGAAAATTTCGCCATAACCTCCTTTGTACGGGAGGGGATGGGAAAATTCCCAAATAGCCACACGGGCGTCCCATGTCGAAAAGAAAAAGAAAAAGCCAAGCGGCTAGCCAACAGGCTCATAAAATCATCACCCAAACAAAACAGTAAATGTGTACCTATTTGTCGGGCACAAAAATTTATTCCTCTTCTCTAGCCCCTTTGCTATAACATGTTCAATAAATATGCATGTACATATATACAGTTCTTATCACTTATCATTTTCCATTCAACTTCATATTTGATTCAATTTGGTTTAAAAACACCATTCATTCTAATGTTGCACGCATAGGCAAAAATCATATCATTAGCTAATTAACGAATATTTCAACTCATGCATATTTATTTGAACGAGTGGCTATTTTAAACACTTCACATTTCAAAATTGATAATTTTGGCGAACTAAAATATATTTCAACACATGACTATGTTATTTGGTTCCTATGCATGTTAAAAACAATATTTCTTTCACAAATATTTATTTCAACGCTCGCATATCTTTAACATCTCACATATATGATAAAAATGATGTTTTTATCATTTAAAATATTTATTCAACAAATGAATGTTTTCAACACTTTATAATTTCAATAAAAATGTGATTTTTATTGTTCGATCATTTTATTCAACACATGAACTTTTCCAGTATACACACTTCTCAACACATGAGCATTTCCACACATGGATATTTTATATATGTTGTTCATATAGGAAAGATGAAATTTTTATTGTTGAAACTATTTATATATAAGGCGAATATTTTTCATACTTCATATATATTATAAAAATGTGATTTTTATTGTTTAAACACTTTATTCATTCACAAATGAATTTAATTTTCACACATCACTTTTCAACACATGAACATTTCCACACATGGATATAATTTCAACATATGACTTTAATTTCAACGCATGAAGATAATTTCAACATATGAAAATAATTCTAACACATAAATATTATTCTAAATTTTGGCAGCAGAACGGCAGGGTAGTTAAAACCGGCACCGTCCCTAGTACGGCTCCTCGCTCTACCTTAAAACCTCGCGGTTTTTGACAATGGGGATTCATGCATCTAATTCACACGCAGGCGACATGTTTTATTTTTATTTCCACAATTTTTCCAATTCATTTCAATCACCAATGGGTATTTTTCAACCACAACCAAACAATATCAACCACAAACAATTATTCAACCATTCGCATTTTTCATCCAATATTTCACACCAATTCACAACAATAAATATCGTCCATGGTTTGTGGACGAGGGGAGTATATATATATATATATATATATATATATATATATATATATACACATTATTGCTATATTTCACTTGCATTTCAACACATATATCAATTAATCTATGCATGTATAATTCATACTTCGCTTATATAGCTTACACATCGCATGTACATGAGGTATACAACACGTGTGTAATTTATATTTCGCTTATATAATTTATACACAACATTTTCCATTCAAATTCAACTAATTTAGATTTCTCACATTGGTTTTCGGAGTGCTAAAAATCGTAGATGACTCAGAAAGATCTGCGGTCTCTTCTATGTGGTAGAGAGCTTCCTTGCGGTCCCGATGTTTCCTGTTTCATCGAATTTCGTCAACACACCATAAAGATATGATTTTTCAAAGTGCAAACATCAAAAAGGACTCACCTTTCTAAGTGGTTCGAAACTAGGTTTGCGGTTTTCGCGAAAATCGAGGCACGAGGGGACGATCGGAGGTGCTGACGTGGAAGAGGAAGAAGAGGGGAGTCGATCGGTGGCGGTTTGGGGTGGCTCGGTGGTCGGTGGCGATCAGGGCGGCGATGGAAAGTCGGCGACTTCCTGGGCCCGATTCAGGCGATACGGTGGTCGAGGGGGGTGAGGGTTGGTCGGATTTGAAGAGGAGGAGGAGGAGGCGCGTCGACGGGGGTAGGTGGCGGCGGCGATAGGGGGCTGAGGCGGCGGCGATTTGGAAGAGAAGTGGCGATCGGTTTTCGCCGTTGATAACGAAGGAAGCGGGTTTTTTTTATTTTTAATTTATGAAAGAAATTTTCCGATTCGCCGATATATATATTATTCAGAAAATTAGGGTTTTCCCATACGAACCCCAATTCGAACCCAACGACTGTCGCCCCTTGCCAAATACCCCCATCCCAGACACAATGGGATATGTTTTGTTGGCCAATTCGACTGTTACAGTCAGTTATTTTTCAAATTAAAGTATAAAACATTTAATTTTTAACTTTGAACGTACATTTCAATTTGCCAGGGCCACAAACTGATTCGAAAAATTTCAGAAAAATAAATCTAGCTATGTTTTGACGCTACGGTCCCAACAAAATTAGTTTCGTCGAGTTTTGAGATCATTTGAAAAATGGCCATTTTCTGGTCGATCCAATTTAACAGAAATTGACCAAACACATTTTCCTTTGCCACGCTCACATACTAGCTTCAAAAATTATGAAATTTAAAACCTAGCAATAATTGGACATCCCGGTCCCAATAAAAGTGGTTTCGTCGAATTCCGAGGTCGTTTGCAAAATATCAATTTTCCAGGGCCATATATTCTATATACCGGCCTTTCTGAAAATTCATTCAGCCATAACTTTTGATTCCCGTTATGAAACTTCGATTTTTCAGATTCGTTAGAAAGGTATTGATTAACAGATTTAATTATTTTTGGTTTCACTAAAATCCATTATATTTTCCACCCTGCACAGTCAGTCAAAGTTTGAATTCAAATTTTCAAACTGACTCACTATTTCTAATTCACTATTTTATTGAAATATTCTATTTCAATGGTTCAAATTCCTTTGAAATGACCAATTTAAAAATTTTAAATTGGCTCGTATTTTCCGGGTTGTTACATTAATTAACTTAATTACTTAGTTAATTAATTTATTTAGTTTAGTTAATAATGTTAAGATCCGATTTTAAATTTATATAAAATAGTTTTGAAATAAAAATACGATCTTTGTATATATAGTTTTGAAATAAAAATATGATCTATGCATATATTGTTTTGTTTTAAAAATATGATTTTTGTTATATGAATAGCATTTTAAAAATATGATTTTTATTATATGAATAGCATTTTAAAAATATGATTTTTATTATATGAATAGCATTTTAAAAATATGTTTTTTTAATATATGTTAGAAAGATAAAAATTTGATTTTTATATATGTAATAGCATTATAAAAATTCTATTTTTTATATGTATATAATAGTGATGTAAAAATGTGATTTTTATATATATGGAACTGTTTAAATAAAAATATTATTTTTAAAATATATACAGCTTTATAAAAAAATATGATTTTTATTATGAAATAGAATTTATAAAAATGTAATTTTTATTATGAAATAGTTTAAATAAAAATGTGATTTGTTAAAAATGTGATTTTTAATATAAACTGGGTGAAACAGATTGTGTTGGTATCACGGTGAAGAACACTATGCATTGGAACTGTCTAGATGCAAAACAGAATTCAAACCGTCCAATAAAGAATGATGGAGTGGAAACCAAAGGTGAGAACTCCTCACTCTAATTATTTTTCAGTTAAATATATAGTAGGATGCAGTAAAAGCCCCCGACACTATTTATTGTACAAACCATAGTTGTCTGTTTGGATAATATTGTGGAAATTTGGATGATGGGTGTGAAAATTGATTTATTTATTTGGATTTGATTTAAATGTGAATTGGATTGAAATTGGTTTGTGTATGGCACGAGCCAGAATTTGGCGAGGGATAAGGCTAGACCTTATTCCGGTTCTAGTATCGTGCCGTTATGCTGCCGAAAGTTTCTAAAAAGTGTTAGAAAAATTTAGTTAGCTGAAAATATTATTTTTAGCTTACATCTGTGATAAATAAAATAATTATTGGATAGTTAAAAATAAGTTTACACATCCATTTACAAGTCGGACGACTTGTTTATGCTCGCCTATTTTTGTGATATCGATTGAGTCGATAAATTTTACACATCGCCCAACTGCACAAATAATATTCAGTATTTGTTGGTTCAAACCCCACATGGGTATTGGGATGATATTTGGCGTACACTAATCCCAGTTGTTTAGTTGTATGTCAATCGACTGGTTGACAAACTGTTGTAAGCGTTAATTATTTATATTTAATGCTTATGCGGTTGTCCAATGCACTTTGGATGATGGTTGATTGTGTATAATTATTGTTGGGTACATGTGTGTATGAAATCCACATAAATAACATTATATGGTAATTGACTGTTTCTGATTCCAATTCAGAAGGAAGGAATATTTTAAAATAATATTCTGTAAAGGATTAAAATGTGAATTTAATGTCCGATTTTGGATGGACACGAAAATATTGAAATATATGAAGCCGTGTTGATTAGATTTACGCCATTTTAACGCGAACGATATTTATATCGAATTTATTCATTTTTATAACTAATATCGAAAAAGAAATGATTTCAAAAACTGATATTTTGGAAATATTATCATTTTAATATTATAATGATATGGAATATTGAACTTTGATTTAAAATTGAAAATGAAGTTGGAATCGTTTTAAAATGAATTTATATATGATTTATAAAATACATTTTAAATGGAAATCGACAAAATATATATAACATATATATTATATATATTTAATGGCCTGAATAGAACGCGCCGCACCGCGACCATTCGTGAATTTCGACCATTGACTTCGAATTGACATTTGGGAGATCCGACCGTCATATTCTCTTAAACCGGAATAGTTGGGTTCGTATCGAAAAGAGCTTTCCAAAGAATATAAGATATTTGAAATCCAATGGCTGAATTTGGAATTATGTCCAAATCAAATTTGGAAAAGGTCGTTGTAAATGCAGTTCGATGACCGTTTATGGAAATCGACTGAAAGGGCCTTAATAAAATTATTAAAAATATTAATAATTTGTGTAAAATCATAATAAATGATTTGGAAAGAATTGGGATGAAAAATTCCATATTTGAAAAGGTAAAAATATGTTTTTATCGAAATGAACTATTTATTAACTAGAATTATAATCCAATTATTTTTAAATAAATAAACTGGATTGAAAATGGGTTATAACATAACCAAAATTTCCAATATATGAATTGGAATGGATTTGAATGGAAATCATCTTCGGAATATTTCGAGGTTGGATTCCGTGATTATATGGATATTATTGAGGAATTTGGAAGATATCCATATATCGTTATTCCCAAAACGATATTTATTGTTTTCAGAATTTGATATTGAATATGAGCCGATATATTTTCTATTCAGAGCCTTGTATTTGATATCAAATTGGATTTTGGGTTTGTCGTCAATGATATCTTAAATAACACTGTTCTTAAGCCCAGTTGAGAAAATAATAAATCTTTAATTTAAGATCGAGTGAAGTTTTCCAATTAATTAATATTTAATTGGAATTGAATAAAAGAATTGGATTTTTGGGTTTATAGTGAACAATGTTTTAAACGACATTTGTTTTTTAACCCGATTAATCATGAAATGTAATTTGGAATTTATAAATCTTTATTAAGATTTAACGGGAATTTTCCAAAGTAAAGTTTCCAATTTAATGTATTAAATTGGAATTGAATGGAATTCGATTTGGAAATAATCGAAGTGAGCTTCTGTGGAGGAAGACTGTCAATATATATGGAATTTAAAAGGCTTTATCGTTATTCCATTTATATTATTAGTCGGATACGGAAGTTGATATTGATTATATATTGATCCGTTTTCCGTGAAGATTCCATAATTGATGGAATGTGATTTTTGGTTTATCGTGAACCGTGGTTTAAATGACATTGGTTCTTTAACCCAGTTAAAGACAGGTTTTCATGTCTAACATTTTATTTTTACTTGTATTGTTGATCTCTGCTAAATATATATATATATATATATATATATGCGTTTGGTGGCGGAGAATTTATTCTCTTGCTTAGCACCCTTCTCTGAGACGTATGAGCTTAGAGGTTATATATCGGCAGAAATCAGTGGTATGGCGTAGATTGTCGATGCAACATGTATGATTTCCCAGAGTTAAATAATCATTGAAAATGATTGTTGGAAGATAAAAACTTAGTGGAGTTTTAATGAATCTTTAATCAGATTAAAATGATAATGTGATAATTTAAATTATCAAATTTGGGAAATGACCGAGAATGGAGTACCACCAGTTTTACTCCAGGCGATAGTTAAATCTGTAATTAGATTTGAATGGGAAATGATAATTAAATTTACCAATAACACCATGGTGTTACGTATGAAGTATTACCAGTTTTGCTCCATGGGATGAATTGGTTGGGATTGAGAAATATAACAGATGATTACTTTGGTAAGGTTTGCTAATCCTAACTAGTTGATAAACCTTAATTTAATTTAGAATTGATATCCAAAGGAAGATTAAAGTATAAATTTAAAAGAATTTATATTTGATAAAATTAATGGGAACTTTTCTCAAAGAATATGAATATTTGAATAAAATAATATTCAAAATTGGAATGAGGCGTATGTTGTGTTTTTAAAGCATTTGATTATAAGATACGTGAATTATTCGGAAAGGCCGGGTTTATACCCATTCTGAATAATTGATTCGACGATAAGTCGACGATGAAGACGGTGGTTGAAGATTGGAGATCTTCACATCGTTTGGATGATTACTGATGTCTTGATTGGGCTGTACACCCAAGACAAGGTAATAAGTGGTGATCATCCAGACGTACTTGGAGATCGACCGAATATGCGAAGACCTCTCTCCTGTATTGGACATACTGGACGAGGAATAAGGTGCCTCCGGTTTCGTTCAGACCCAGAACGAACTAGTAAATGGATGTGTATCTGACATTGGATTTTATTCTGTGTTGTTTGACCTCTATTAAATATATATCTGTTTGGTGGTGGAGAATTTATATCTTGCTTAACACCCTTCTCTGAGACGTATGAGCTTAGAGGTTATATATCGATAGACATTAGTCGCATGGCGTGAATTGTCAGTATGGCATGCTGAGATGCAAATGATCAAGGCCTTTGTTGAAAACCAGAGTCTTGTGGTTGATGATCAAAGCATGGCTTTAAATAGCATAGCATTGTGTATAGCGTTAATTTGCGAGCCTCACATTCCGGTGTGAACCAGAAACGGGCGAGGACCTCAGGGAGGACATGCGTTTCTTTCTAGTTAGAAGCGGTGTCATGGTGTGGAGCCTAGACATTTTACTCATGTTGCATATTATTTGATGGATAGCGAGGCGCCTCGGATATATCGGTCACTACGGGGCCGATGGATGACATAGTTGACATACTGACCAGACTTATCCCCCATAGTGCGGGGAATATATTGTTCAGGAATTATAATCGACTAACGTAAGTGTGGACCGGCCCTAACGCTCCAGGTGCAGTTGCGGCTGAATCCTGAGACATGGTGCTAGATTGTCTCGAATCGAAAGGACGATCCCTTGCCTTGGTTCACAGATGGAATCCAATTTTGAATACGACATTTCGGTTTTGATTATAGATGTAACGACCTGGATTTTTCGATCGTTTGAATTCGAATATTTAAACGGATTTTAAATATTTTATTTGTAATATTAATGGATTATTAATATTGAACTCGTTATTAAACGACAGTCGAACGATTATGTTTATATTTAATTTAAAACGAACTCGAAACGACGCGGTAGTTCGTAATTTACGATTTGAACTTCAAATGAATATACAGAATCCGTTTCAAGTCGGAATTCTATGAAACAAGAAACATTAGGATCGATTTGATTATAGTTTTCTAATGGAAGAGAAAAATCGAGATTTCATTGTATAAATTGTAAGATATGTCCAAATCAAAATTTAAAATAGTCGCTGCGAAATCGTTTATAAACCATAACGATTAGTTAACTATAATTAATATTGATTACGAATTTGGACAAGTCCTTTGAGGCATAGTCGTAATTAATTTTTTAGGATTCTACTGTAATTTTTAATTCGCAAAATAAGCAACTTTTTATTTGGAGTATTTTGCACCCTGTGTCAGCATTTTGGGGTTTCTCAATATAAGTTAACCTACCGATATTATTATATTTTTGGAGTCGTGGGGCGTTACTCGACACAACGGTATTTTTATTTTTGTCGATAGTGGCCCTTAAATGATAAAATGGTGTATAGCACGGTACGTGTATTTAATGGATAACGGTTAACGGTAAAAATATAATAACCGCACCATATAAAAAAAATAAAAGATGATAATGAAGTTACTTCGAGCTCGGGAAATTAATTTCTAAAATGTTACGTACTAACCTATCCTATGCTTTCCCATCAAATAAATCTAGGCACGGCCTATGTATATTTCCTTTGCCTGCCATAGATTTGTACAAGCACCAGTATATTAAAAAGGATATCAAAGTACACACTTAAATTAAAAACAGCATAAGCCTACCCATTTCCTTCTTTCCCCAAGCTTTTACTGCAGTGCAGACCTAAGTTAAACCTATCCACATGCTATCCCTGTATCACTGCATGAAATTTCATTTCTACATCCATCCGATATTTCAATCTACAGTCTATTAAAAATGAAGAAAAATCACCTTATTTTTTATCAGCTACCCTATCCTATAGTACAACTCAAAACACCCAGGTATGAAGAGATAAGAAAGAACAGTAGTACCCTTACTACCAACATTACAAATCACAAGCTAATGAAAATGAGAGACCAACGCAACTAGCTATCTCTCTGCACACCCTATCCTAATACTTAAACTATAAGTATATATGATATGAAATGTAAAATCAACAGAGGCCACTTTCGACTGTATATTTTTCCTTCCCTACTCTAAACTGTACTAGTCCGTTCTGTTTATACACACAGACGTCGAGAATCAACCCAAGCCTACTCATTTTTTTCCTCTACAAGCTTATATATATATATCCTTCAGACTGAAATGAAAACTCAGCATGACTGCTGATGGAAGTGATGCAAACACTCAGCTACCATAAGCCTACTCGTACCGGAGGAGGTGACTTTGTTCTTATCTCTTTACAACCCCTATAAATATGAGTACCATCGCCCATTTTTCCAGTAACCATAACCGAAAGCCATACTTATACTTTTCTTATAGCCGACCTTTTAAAAAAAGAGCAAACAAAGAAGAGAACGTAAGAAAAAGAAGAAGTAAAAGCAAAACCGCAAGTATGGGAATGAGATAGGAAATGCAGTATGGTCTGTTGCTTTGAACAGCAGTAGTAGAAGAACAGAATGGGAAACGGAAAAAAAAAGAGAATACGAAATGAAAACAAAACGAAGGAGGAAATGGGGCGCGGTGGCAGTCGAATAAGGGTAGCATGTGTGTCCTGGAGAAGTGGATGGGGAAAGCTGCATGTGTGGAGATGGGATAGGCGATGGGCTTTAAAGCCTTAAAGTGAATGGGGTTTTCCCAACTGGAGAAAGCTGCACGTTCTTGAGTTTAGTTTGGAGCTTTAGTCTGTGTTTTATTCAACTAGAGAAGAAAAGCACCACTATGCTTACGGTTTCAGTTAAGGCAGTGAAGTAATAAGCCTTGGGCCGTTGAAAAAAAAAAAAAAAGGGTGATTACGAAACGGGAAAACTGGGTGAAGGAATGGTTCGAGCAAGACATGGAAATGGAAATTGACTTCGGAAGAATAGTGTGAGAACGTTGGTTACCATTGGGCTTTAAACGTTAGTTTTTGGCGGATCAACCCCTTTTAAAAGCGAGGGTTAATTTAAGGTATGTTGGACCGGATTTATATAATTTGTTATTAAACTAGTTTAGTTGGATTAATTGAACACTTAATTAACTTCACCGTTAACTTAATTAATTTTAACTCGTTCATACAGCGCCAGAATTGAACCCAGCAGGGAACATCGGAACCGTATCGTCCAACGCTATAATCTGAAGCTGGTTTGACCCGCACTGGAAGCTGCCGGGATTTTTTATAAAATTAAATGATTGTTTAATTTTATTAAAAAGACGCGTTTTAATCGCCGGAATAAAACCAAAGTGAGTTAAACTCACTAAGTTCCCCGCTTATAATTTTTATAAGTTGGGTTTATTATTTGTTGCCATGTTTGCTATTCGTTGGTTGATTTGATTGTTGTGATGCTGTTTTACATGGTTATGTCGATTATTTAAATTAAACCATTGTTTAATTTAAATGAAACAACATCGTTATTTTTAACGATGGTCTCCAAACAAGGTAACTTACCTTGTTGGTTACGTTTATAATATAAATGTATTTGATTGAATTATATGCTTGAACTGATGTTATTAGTTGACCGTTACCAGTTAAAATTATTGTTTATCATCATCATGTGAATTGTTGGACCCATATGATTGGATTTTTGAATTGGTTATTGATTGTTGAACCCTAAATTCAACATTTGTTTGATTTTTACCAGTGAGTGATATTGGTTAAGAAACTTATAGCAAATGGCCAAAATACGAACTGTTTTATAAAGATTCATTTACCGTCAGGTAAATCGATAGAAATAAATTTATAAAGTTTATTTTATAACTGAATATAGATTTTGAAATATTTTATTTTAAATGAAGTTTATAAAAAGAGAATAAACCGGCCACGTATATATATATATATTTGTTTGTTTAATCACCAATCAGCATTTTTATGCTAAAATCTATCGTGTGCGAAGCACGTGCCACTTCTGAAATTTTTAAAAGATTTATAACGTAAATTCTTATATTAATAAGCAAGTAGGCAGAGATTAACATGACGACTAGTAACTGAGATAAATTGTTTTATAAGACAATTAAAAGGGAATTTTATTGAATTGATTATTATTTAATAATCAAATGGGGTTATTTAAATAGGAAGATGAATCGAGATTTGATTAACAAGTTAATCATGTTTAGAATTGACCAAGTCAACTGTGTTAACAAAAATGGATTTTATTAAATTAATTTATTTATTTACTTAATGAATATATTTAATGGTTAAGTAAACATTTTTATAAATGTTGATTATCATCTGTTTTGATAATCAAAGTCGAGATCTGGGGTTCAAAAGGAATAATGGAAGTTTATGAAATCATAAGGAACTGATATAGTAAGCAAAGTTTTTAAGCAAATTATATTGATATAAGTAAAGTTGTAAGTTTAAATTAAATTATTATTGGAATTTTATTGGATTCTATAAAATCCAAGGTTTCGAAATTATGGAAACCCAAGTTTTATTAAGTGTAATATAAATAGTCCCAACTATTGAGCGAATTATTGAGGTTATGTATTTTATATCGGGTTTTGGATAAAATAAAAGATAAAGGTATGAAATGAAAATCAAACGAGAACCCAAGTCTGAGTTAAAGTAGTTAAAGGAGTTGAGTATAAAGATGCGATATAGATCAGCTATTTTAAATAAGAGATGAAGTTTCATCAAGATATAACTGAATGGGACTTGTTTTGATACTGGAAATGGATATCGGCTTTTGTATTACAACTGGTATTTATCCTAAGGTAAGAACGATGTTGATCAAGGTCTGAGAGGTAATTAAAATACCCCAACTTGGAGGACATCAGGATTATCGAAGGATAATATTAGTTGTAATAGTGGTGATGTTAAAAGGATGTTGGTTTGAGAAATAATTGTGTAACGTTATTTAAAGAGTTGGGCAAGGATCCCAAAATAAAAGGAAATGAAAAGGAACTTGAAATATGAATTGGTATTTTCATAATAAAGAAATAAAAGAGTTGTGCGAAAATATAACTATATTTGAAATAAGAAGAAAGGATTTGGAATGAGTTATTCCAAAAAGGAAAGTGATGATTATGGCATTTAATATAACGAAAACAAGGAAGATACCGTAATGATTATTTTTGATGGTAAGTTAAATCAATTTTCCAAATGATATATATAATAAGTAGCAAGCATTTGAATGATATTTAAGATATGGTTTTAAGATATTTTTCCAAGTATATTAATAAAATGATTTGAATTTATTAATGTATTAAAACTAATATAGTCTTTTGGCCAAGTGATGCTATGTAATAAAGCATTGCCCTGTTTTATTTTTATGGTTGTTTATTTTGATAGTTAAATAACCGACTATCAAAATTTGCCCAACGTTATTGGTACGGAAAGACCGGGATCGAATTTATATTCGAAAACCATTCCGACCAATGAATACGAAACCGTGGAAGATGGTGATCGAGAGGGAGAAATTGAAGACCGTAAATCTTCATGAATGGAAGGACTATTGTTGGATTTCTCTAGCTGATCCCTAGAGATATTTTGACAATGATTCTATTAGGATTGAAATCTGCGGATCACAAGACTACTCGTTGCTGATCTATAGGGTGATTCCTAGGATGCGGTAGGAGGGTGCCTTCGGTTCATCCTATTCCTGGGTGACCTATATGGGGGATGTCTGACAAAATATTTCCAGAAAGGTCACGAACAATGATTTCCTCAACTGTACCAAGAGTGGAAGCGGAGAAAGAAACTTCTTTAGCTAACACATAATGTATTGTTGTGGACGTCAATTGGTGATTCTGATGGATCTGACGATGTGGCATTCAAAGTAAATGTGATGATAAAGCGGAGCCTCAAGCCTCATCAACCGGGAAATGACAAAAATCGGGCAGGCAGCATGGCTATGTGGGTCGCACCCATTAGGGTGTATAATCACCTATCTAGAGAGAATCCATTTCATTCTTTAATCTATCGATGCTGTCCCTTTTCAGGAAACGGTGGGTCGCACCCAACCGTTGGTGATATACATTCGATACACTCGAGCGAAATGAGTGGTCGGTCATGTGTGGGTCGGGTTGCAAGATGTTCTTGTTGAACCCAGTGTATTTGTGTCTAGAGATACACTATCGGCAGGTGGTCCCATATCTTGTCATAGTCGGAATCCAATCTCCAATAAGCGCCGACGGTTTTGTTTGTATACTACATATGCAGAGCGTGAGATGCAAGCATTCTGCTAGATTCTATTTATTTGTATTTAGACACTATTATAATATCAGAATAAGATATTGATTTCAAAAATGGTTTGGGTTATCGTAAGGTAAAAACCGTCCGAGTTTATGTGTGGATTTGTTCTTACGATTATCCTTTCCTTGAAAGATTTTAACTTTAAAATCTGGTTGTGTGATACCCTTAATACTGTGCGAGTTTTTCTCACTCTGGTTCACCAGACTGACCCGTCGTTTGAAATGCCCGGGTTAGCCCGGTTTGCAGGTTCAGGTTATCGAATGCTGTGAAATCCAAGAATGAGCTGAAGGAGTTCAGTGTTTTACTGTTATTATTCCGATGTGTGTTATATATATGAGGACAGGCTATTATAACTGTCCAGATGTATTGATGTACTCTGATGTTGTAAGTTTTTATTTCAAAGCTCTCTATAAAGTTTATTTATATATTATATTTTGTTCCTCTGCGATGTGAGACTCTGTGTTGTGTTGGTTCTTCTTCTTCTTCTTCTTCTTCTTCTATTCTAACTTTCTTTCTTTCTTATCTCACCCTCTAATTTCTTTCTTATAGCGTTCTGGGGTTTTCGGTACTTGAGTTTTGGACAGGAGATGGGTTAGTGTCAAAATTCAAGTGTCAAATTTTCCCGGGTCGCTACAGTGGTATTAGAGCGAGGTTTAGTAATAACCTTGGCTCTGTGGTGTAACTCGATAGAGATTGGGTTAGTAATGCCCTAGATCGATATTGAGTATGTATACGAGAGTGTATTTGTAAATTTTAACATACAAATGTTTTGTATTATGTTGATTTATCGGTTTCAAGTTGAACTGACAAATTGGTACGATATTGTTTTGAAAGGAGGGCAAATGAAATAATTTTTCTCAAGTTATATTTTCATATAGAAATGAAATAATATTATCATTGATATTAGTTTGATTTGAATAAGTATTCAAATGGAAATTAAATAGCAAATGAATTGGAAAATGTGAAATTTAATATTTGGAGGTAAATAAATCAAAATTTAACCTAAGAATAAGTTGAATATGAGTGATTTAGTTATGTTGATTGTGTCTTGTTTGTTTGATAATGGATTGGTTGAATATAAAATAATTCATTAACCTATATGAATTGAAAACCAAGAGATAAATTTCAATATAATAAGTCTAAATAGAATCAATATGAAATAAAACTGCAATGGTTTAACCATGTATTTGTTATTGGCATTGTATAATGAGTCAGTGCAGGTTGGGAAAGGAAGAGTTGTTGGTACTTTGCTTTGTGACAAGAGTAGGAGTTTCCCGACAAATAGGTAAACCTTAATATACTGATTTGGGAAATTGATTTTTATACCCTTGAGTTGGGTAGCCGCTTGGCTTTGTTTTCTTCTGATCAATGTGAGGCCCACAGTAGTGTTTGTAGTTGTTTGGATCGAACCGTACAGAGGAGGTGCTCACGAAATTTTCGTAAAATTTTTAAAATTAGAATATTTTGATATCATTTTTTTAAGACTTAGATATTATTTTGATTTTACATTGAAAAATAATTGAGTTTCTAAGCATTCTTCTTTACTTAGCAATTTCGGGGACGAAAATATTTTAAGGGGGGAAGAATGTAACGACCCGGATTTTTCGATCGTTTGAATTCGAATATTTAAATGGATTTTAAATATTTTATTTGGAATATTAATGGATTATTAATATTGAACTCGTTATTAAACGACGGTCGAACGATTATGTTTATATTTAATTTAAAACGAACTCGAAACGACGCGGTAGTTCGTAATTTACGATTTGAACTTCAAATGAATATACAGAATCCATTTCAAGTCTGAATTCTGTGAAACAAGGAACATTAGGATCGATTTGATTATAGTTTTCTAATGGAAGAGAAAAATCGAGATTTCATCATATAAATTGTAAGATATGTCCAAATCAAAATTTAAAATAATCGCTGTGAAATCATTTATAAACCATAACGATTAGTTAATTATAATTAATATTGATTACAAATTTGGACAAGTCCTTTGAGGCGTAGTCATAATTAAATTTTTAGGATTTTACTGTAATTTTTAATTCGCAAAATAAGCAACTTTTTATTTGGAGTATTTTGCACCCTGTGTCAGCATTTTGGGGTTTCTCAATATAAGTTAACCTACTGATATTATTATATTTTTGGACTCGTGGGGCGTTGCTCGACACAACGGTATTTTTATTTTTTGTCGATAGTGGCCCTTAAATGATAAAATGGTGTATAGCATGGTACGTGTATTTAATGGACAACGGTTAGCGGTAAAAATTTAATAACCGCACCATATCAAAAAAATAAAATATGATAATGAAGTTACTTCGAGCTCGAGAAATTAATTTCTGAAATGTTACGTACTAACCTATCCTATGCTTTCCCATCAAATAAATCTAGGCACGGCCTATGTATATTTCCTTTGCCTGCCATAGATTTGTACAAGCACCAGTATATCGAAAAGGATATCAAAGTACACACTTAAATTAAAAACAACGTAAGCCTACCCATTTCCTTCTTTCCCCAAGCTTTTACTGCAGTGCAGACCTAAGTTAAACCTATCCACGTGCTATCCCTGTATCACTGCCTGAAATTTCATTTCTACATCCATCCGATATTTCAATCTACATTCTATTAAAAATGAAGAAAAATCACCCTATTTTTGATCAGCTACCCTATCCTACAGTACAACTCAAAACACACAGGTACGAAGAGATAAGAAAGAACAGCAGTACCCTTACTACCAACATTACAAATCACAAGCTAATGAAAATGAGAGATCAACATAACTAGCTATCTCTCTGCACACCCTATCCTAATACTTAAACTATAAGTATATATGATATGAAATGTAAAATCAACAGAGGCCACTTTCGACTGTATATTTTTCCTTCCCTACTCTAAACTATACTAGTCTGTTCTGTTTATACACACAAACGTCGAGAATCAACCCAGGCCTACTCATTTTCTTCCTCAGCAAGCCTATATATATATATCCTTTAGACTGAAATGAAAACTCAGCATGACTGCTGATGGAAGTGATGCAAACACTCATCTACCATAAGCCTACTCGTACCGGAGGAGGTGACTTTGTTGTTATCTCTTTACAACCCCTATAAATATGAGTACCATCGCCCATTTTTCCAGTAAACCATAACCGAAAGCCATACTTATACTTTTCTTATAGCTGACCTTTAAAAAAAAAATCAAACAAAGAAGAGAACGTAAGCAGAAGAAGAAGTAAAAGCAAAGCCGCAAGTATGGGAACGAGACAGGAAGCGTAGTATGGTCTGTTTCTTTGAACAACAGTAGTAGAAGAACAGAATGGGAAATGGAAAAAAAGAGAGAATACGAATTGAAAACAAAACGAAGGAGGAAATGGGACGCGGTGGCAGTCGAATAAGGGTAGCGTGTGTGTCCAGGAGAAGTGGATGGGAAAGCTGCATGTGTGGAGATGGGATGGGCGATGGGCTTTAAAGCCTTAAAGTGAATGCGGTTTTTCCAACTGGAGAAAGATGCACGTTCTTGAGTTTAGTTTGGAGCTTTGGTCTGTGTTTTATTCAACTGGAGAAGAAAAGCACCACTATGCTTACGGTTTCAGTTAAGGCAGTGAAGTAATGAGCCTTGGTCCGATGAAAAAGAAAAAAAAGGGTGAATATGAAACGGGAAAACTGGGTGAAGGAAAGGTTCGAGCAAGACATGGAAATGGAAATTGCCTTGGGAAGAATAGCGTGAGAACGTTGGTTACCATTGGGCTTTAAACGTTATTTTTTGGCGGATCAACCCCTTTTAAAAGCGAGGGTTAATTTAAGGTATGTTGGACCGGATTTATATAGTTTGTTATTAAACTAGTTTAGTTAGATTAATTGAAAACTTAATTAACTTCACCGTTAACTTAATTGATTTTAACTCGTTCATACAGTGCCAGAATTGAACCCAGCAGGGAACATCGGAACCGTATCGTCCAACGCTATAATCTGAAGCTGGTTTGATCTGCACTGGAAGCTGCCGGGATTTTTGATAAAATTAAATGATTGTTTAATTTTATTAAAAAGACGCGTTTTAATCGCCAGAATAAAACCAAGGTGAGTTAAACTCACTCAGTTCCCCGCTTATAATTTTTATAAGTCGGGTTTATTATTTGTTGCCATGTTTGCTAATCATTGGTTGATTTGATTGTTGTGATGCTGTTTTACATGGTTATGTCGATTATTTAAATTAAACCATTGTTTAATTTAAATGAAACGACATCGTTATTTTTAACGATGGTATCCAAACAAGGTAACTTACCTTGTTGGTTACGTTTATAATATAAACGTATTTGATTGAATTATATGCTTGAACTGATATTATTAATTGACCGTTACCAGTTAAATTTATTGTTTATCATCATCATGTGAATTGTTGGACCCATATGATTGGATTTTTGAATTGGTTATTGATTGTTGAACCCAAAATTCAACATTTGTTTGATTTTTACCAATGAGTGATATTGGTTAAGGAATTTATAGCAGAAGGCCAAAATACGAACTGTTTTATAAAGATTCATTTACCGTCAGGTAAATCGATAGAAATAAATTTATAAAGTTTATTTTATAACTGAATATAGATTTTGAAATATTTTATTTTAAATGAAGTTTATAAAAAGAGAATAAACCGGCCACGTATATATATATATATATATATATATATATATATTTGTTTTTTTAATCACCAATCACCATTTTTATGCCAAAATCTACCGTGTGCGAAGCACGTGCCGCTTCTAATTTTTTTAAAAGATTTATAACGTAAATTCTTATATTAATAAGCAAGTAGGCAGAGATTAACGTGACGACTAGTAACTGAGATAAATTGTTTTATGAGACAATTAAAAGGGAATTTTATCGAATTGATTATTATTTAATAATCAAATGGGGTTATTTAAATAGGAAGATGAATCGAGATTTGATTAACAAGTTAATCATGATTAGAATTGACCAAGTCAACTGTGTTAACACAAATGGATTTTATTAAATTTATTTATTTATTTACTTAATGAATATATTTAATGGTTAAGTAAACGTTTTTATAAATGTTGATTATCATCTGTATTGATAATCAAAGTCGAGATCTGGGATTTAAAAGGAATAATGGAATTTTATGAAATCATAAGGAACTGATATAGTAAGCAATTTTTTTAAGCAAATTATATTGATATAAGTAAAGTTGTAAGTTTAAATTAAATTATTATTGGAATTTTATTGGATTCTATAAAATACAAGGTTTTACGAAATTATGGAAACCCAAATTTATTAAGTGTAATATAAATAGTCTCGACTATTGAGCGAATTATTAAGGTTATGTATTTTATATCGGGTTTTGGATAAAATAAAAGATAAAGGTATGAAATGAAAATCAAACGAGAACCCAAGTCTGAGTTAAAGTAGTTAAAGGAGTTGAGTATAAAGATGCGATATAGATCCGCTATTTTAAATAAGAGATGAAGTTTCATCAAGATATAACTGAATGGGACTTGTTTTGATAATGGAAATGGATATCGGCTTTTGTATTACAACTGGTATTTATCCTAAGGTAAGAACGATGTTGATCAAGGTCTGAGAGGTAATTAAAATACCCTAACTTGGACGACATCAGGATTATCGAAGGATAATATTAGTTGTAATAGTGGTGATGTTAAAAGGATGTTGGTTTGAGAAATAATTGTGTAACGTTATTTAAAGAGTTGGGTAAGGATCCCAAAATAAAAGGAAATGAAAGGGAGCTTGAAATATGAAATGATATTTTCATAATAAAGAAATAAAAGAGTTGTGCGAAAATATAACTATATTTGAAATAAGAAGAAAGGATTTGGAATGAGTTATTCCAAAAAGGAAAGTGATGATTATGGCATTTAAAATAATGAAAACAAGGAAGATACCGTAATGATTGTTTACGATGGTAAGTTAAATCGATTTTCCAAATGATATATATAATAAGTAGCAAGCATTTGAATGATATTTAAGATATGGTTTTAAGATATTTTTCCAAGTATATTAATAAAATGATTTGAATTTATTAATGTATTAAAACTAATATTGTCTTTTGGCCAAGTGATGCTATGTAATAAAGTATTGCCCTATTTTATTTTTATGGTTGTTTATTTTGATAGTTAAATAACCGACTATCAAAATATGGCCAACGTTATTGGTACGGAAAGACCAGGATCGAATTTATATTCGAAAACCATTCCGACCAATGAATATGAAACCGTGGAAGATGGTGATTGAGATGGAGAAATTGAAGACCGTAAATCTTCATGAATGGAAGGACTATTGTTGAATTTCTCTAGCTGATCCCTAGAGATATTTTGACAATGATTCTGTCAGGATTGAAATATGCGGATCACAAGGACTACTTGCTGCTGATCTATAGGGTGATTCCTAGGATGCGGTAGGAGGGTGCCTTCGGTTCATCCTGTTCCTGGGTGACATATATGGGGGATGTTTGACAAAGTATTTCCAGAAAGGTCACGAACATTGATTTCCTCAACCGTACCAAAAGTGGAAGCAGAGAAGGAAACTTCTCTAGCTAACACATAATGTATTGTTGTGGACGTCAATTGGTAATTCTGATGGATCTGACGATGTGGCATTCGAAGTAAATGTGATGATAAAGCGGAGCCTCAAGCCTTATCAGCCGGGAAATGACAAAAATCGGGCAAGCAGCATGACTATGTGGGTCGCACCCATTAGGGTGTATAATCACCTATCTAGAGAGAATCCATTTCATTCTTTAATCTATCGATGCTGTCCCTTCTCGGGAAACGGTGGGTCGCACCCAACCGTTGGTGATATACATTCGATACACTCAAGCGAAATGAGTGGTCGGTCATGTGTGGGCCGGGTTGCAAGATGTTCTTGTTGAACCCAAAGTATTCGTCTCTAGAGATACACTATCGGCAGGTGGTCCCATATCTTGTCATAGTCGGAATCCAATCTCCAATAAGCGTTGGCGGTTTTGTTTGTATACTATATATGCAGAGCATGAGATGCAAGCGTTCTGCTAGATTCTATTTATTTGTATTTAGACACTATTATAATATCAGAATAAGATATTGATTTCAAAAATGGTTTGGGTTATCGTAAGGTAAAAACTATCCGTGTATATGTGCGGATTTGGTCTTACTATTATCCTTTCCTTAAAAGATTTTAACTTTAAAATTAGGTTGTGTGATACCCTTAATACTGTGCGAGTTTTTCTCACTCTGGTTCACCAGACTGACCCGTCGTTTGAAATGCTCGGGTTAGCCCGATTTGCAGGTTCAGGTCATCGAATGCTGTGAAATCCAAGAACGAGCTGAAGGAGTTCAGTGTTTTACTGTTATTATTATGATGTGTGTTATATATATGAGGACAGGCTATTATAACTGTCTAGATGTATTGATGTACTCTGATGTTGTAAGTTTTTATTTCAAAGCTCTCTATAAAGTTTATTTATATATTATATTTTGTTCCGCTGCGATAAGAGACTCTGTGTTGTGTTGGTTCTTCTTCTTCTATTCTAACTTTCTTTCTTATCTCACCCTCTAATTTCTTTCTTATAGCGTTCTGGGGTTTTCGGTACTTGAATTTTGGACAGGAGATGGGTTAGTGTCAAAATTCAAGTGTCAAATTTTCCCGGGTCGCTACAATAGAGCCTACTATGGCGACATAGTAGCATGGGATACTATGCCGTCTATGATTGATACATTTTTTTTTGAAAGTGTTTTTAACACTATACACTCATAGTATATCAAAATGATTTTTTTTAAAACATACCAAGCATGTTTGGCTATTATAAGGGAAAACTCTGTCCTCCAGCTTGCGTTGCATTATGTGATGGGACCTGAATCTTATAATAGCTTCATTTTCTTTAATTTGCATTATGTTTTTTGTTTTATGCACTGGTATTCTTGGGAGGAACCCGTTCTGTATTATACGGCGTGGTCCCTTGATTTACTCTATTTTAAAGTAAAGTTTTAAATAACTATTTTAGTTCTCACACCAGTCACATGGCTGACCTGGAGCTTATTTTTTTAACCTAAACTCTAGGTGCCCCTATTTTCCACATGGGCAGCTAGTAGTTGGCATTTTGCAAATATTTCTTTTTCAGGATCCTGGATTTACAGCTGGAGCTATATTCGGAAAGCTTTGTATCCGTATATCTCTTTCAGTTGTGTTATGTATTATTTTTCCGCTGCTATGTAATTTTAATCTCTGATATTTTTCTGATGTACATTATTTAATCATACTCTGTTATATTCTTGTACTCTAATGTAATTATTGTAATAACATTGAAATGTTCTGATTTGTCGTGTTCTCAACTTAATCCGGGCTTTCCCATAAGGGAGAGTTCAGGCTATTTCATTGTGGTATCAGAGCTTTGGTTTACAGAGCTCGAGAACAAGACACATTAGAACCGAATGAAAGAATTCATCAGAGATTGGATTAGTAATATCCAATGAGAATGACTCGTTAGAGATGGGATCAGTCGCATCCTAGAATGAGTTTCAAAGAGTGTTATTTTTAAAATAAAAATGAAAACAAATTTTGTTTTGAAAATTTAAATCTTGTTATACGTATTTGAATATTTATTTTATTTTGAATTTGGACTATCGGGTATATGAAGATTTTGCATATACGCCTAGCTAGAGTGTGTAAAAAGTCTCTAATATACTGGATGGATATAGAATCACATTCTAGTCACCCAGAGATGATTCTGATGATCGGTTTCCATCATTAGTGTTTATGCTCAAGTTTCGAAAGTGCGATATCTATATATTTCGAACTGACTGGTGTGAGAACCAAAAGCTAGTTAGGATTACTGTTTGTGATTTGGCACTGAAAATACGATTTTTGAATATATATATATATAAGTATATGTTTGAAAAGCTAATCAACTAATTGATTGCTATTTGGGTTGTTTGATTATTAGTTTAACTAATAAAATTATTGAAACCAATAAGTAAATGAGAAGTAAATTTAGCCAAATTGTGTCAAATATTGAACTGAATTGAAATTTGATTGAAATTGCATACACGTACATACATATGTGCGAACATGTCATAGCATGGAAGCTAAAAAGAGGAATAAAATTGTATGCCCGACAAATAGGTACATATTTATTGTATTTCTTGGGTTTTGATGATTTTATGAGCCGATTGGCTAGTCGCTTGGCTTTTTCTTTTTCTTTTGGATTGATGAGGGCCCTGTGAGGCAAGTTGCGGTTTTAAAGGTATCCCCGTGCAAAGGATATTATGGCAAAAAAATTCGAAAATTTAGGGTATTAGCGAAATTTTTGAAAAAATAGAAAATTCTTATAAACTGAAAAGTTGAAGAATGAACGCCAGAATTAAATTTAAGTTGGTTGGTTAAACAACTTTCAGCTTCGTTTCTTTTCAAGGACGAAAAGATTTTAAGTGGGGGAGATTGTAACAACTCAGAATTTCAGAACCAATTTGAAATTTTTATTCTAGAAATTTTAATGAATTTTGGATATTTAAAATGATTTATTTTAAATAATAACGACTAAAAATTTATTTTAAATGAAGTTACGAATAAATCTATTTTAATTATAAAACGAGCCTGAAATGACGTGATAGTTTGAAATTTTGATTTTAAATTTCAAATGAATGTACAGGATTTAAAATAAATAGGATTTCAGTAAAACTAGAAATATTTGAATTTGTTTAATTTATATCTTTCTAACGAATGTGAAAATTTAGATTTCATAATATAAATTGAAAGTTATGTATAGTTTACAATTCAGAATAGTCGCTATGGATTATATATATTTTATATATTATATAGCCCTTAAAAATAGCCATTTTGCAAATGACCTCATTTTTCAATAAAACCACCTTTTTTGGGTCCGGAATGTCAAATTATTGCTAGATTCCAATTTTCATAATTTTTGGAATTAATATGTGAGTGTGGTGGATTTAAACGCGTTTGGTCAATTCAGTTTGAATGAAAATGGCCGATTTTCAAACGGCCTCCAAATTCGACGAAATTAGTTTTGTTAGGACCGTATCGTCAAAATATAGCTAGATTTATTTATTTTTTGGAATTTTTGCAGATATTTATTTTCCAGGATCCTGGATTTACAACTGGAGCTATATTCGGAAAGCTTTGTATCCGTATATCTCTTTCAGTTGTGTTATGTATTATTCTTCCACTACAATGTAATTTTAATCTCTGATATTTTTCTGATGTATATTATTTATTCATACTCTGTTGTATTCTTGTAATCTGATGTAATTGTCGTAATAACAATGAAATGTTCTTATGTTTGTGTTCTGATTTGTCATGTTCTCAACTCAATCCGGGCTTTCCCATAAGGGCGAGTTCAGGCTGTTTCAGTATATTTGTCGCCGATCTAGAGAAAATTAATTATTTATTCTTCTTTCAATCCTGTTGCTTACAGATTTTCTTACGGATTATGGTTGGACGGCCGACAACCATAGGTGCCAATATATTCGGTACACTCAAGCTAAACGAGTGGTCGGTCATGCGTGGCCAAGTTGCATGATGTTCTTGTTGAACCCCAGTGTATCCTATCTAGAGTACACTGATCGGGAGGTGGTCCCATACCTTGTCATAGGTGGAATCCAATCTCTAATAAGCACCCTGCGGTTTTTGATTTTATACTACATATGTAGAGCGTGAGATGCAAGCGTTCTACTAGATAGTTATTTATTTGATTAGACATTATTATAATATCACTGGATTTTGATATCAAAACTGTTTTGGGTTATAGTAAGGTAAAAATCGTCCATGTTTATGTGTGGACTGGTCTTACTATTATCCTTTTCTTTGAAAAGGATTTTCAAAGTTAAACAATATGGTTCGAGTTTGCTCACACCAGTCCCATGACTGACCCAGAGTTTATATTTTGTTTCTTTTTTTTCTATACTCTTGGGTGCCCGAATTTGTATGGGCTGTCAAGTGTTTCATGCTTTTAAAAATACACTTGGAGGAGCTTGAAGCAGGTGCTTCCTCGTTAGTTCTTTTAGAGTTATTTTCCATTGTATCAAATATCGTATTGTACTCTGATGATTGTACGTATGTATGGTACAAAATTTTGTATTTCAAATATTATGTTACATAATATATTTTGTTCGTTCCGCTGCGAGATTCTGTTATTTTCTTTTGTTCTATCTTATATCTATTTTTATTTCTTAAACCCTAATGACTCGTATTTCTATGCTATTTGGGTTTGACGTGGGTTGTTTTAGTCAACTCATATAGTATGGATTTTTGGGCCATCACATTTGGTATCAGATCTTAGGTTGAGCGAACACCTAGGCTTTGGTGTGGGTTTACTCATTAGAGATAGGGTCAGTAGCACCCTAGAATGAGTTGAATATATATATACGAGAGAGCGCATTTGTAGATTTGTATAAAAATTGTTTTATATTGTGTTGATCGATCTGTTGAGTAGTATATAAATTTCACATTGACGCGTTTAGCTAGCGTGGCCGATAGGGATTTATAAACACTTGAACAGAGTAAATTGACACAGTATGTTTTGAAAGTTGGGTAAATGAAATAATTTTACCCAAAACAATATTTTCATATGAAAGGAATAACTTTCCAAGATTATTATAATATATGGATGTGTTAACTAAGATTATAATTAAATTATGTTATAATGATTATGTATAACCAAATAGAACTTGTGTATACAAATGAAATGAATTAAATTTGGATTGAAACCTGGATTTGAAATTTAAATCCTGGATGTTTGAAAAATATTTTCTAAAACAATATTGCTATGTTTTGGACTGAATATGAATAAAAATCACTCTGAATGGTTTTTTAAAAGTTATAAAGCATTAAATTCACTTCGGTCACTGGAAAATAATTCCGATGATGAAGCGCGCCATCGTCGGTGTTCATTTTCGATTTTCTAAGTGATGAATTGCTAACTTAGAATAGTTTTTGACGGAAATTTGTTTGAAAGAAAACAAATTGGTTTTAAAATTCAAATGTTTTGAATTTGGGATGGTTGTAAATATATGTGTATATTTATGTGATTTCGAAAAGATTTGAAATAAAAACCCAGGAATTTGAGTTACGGAATTTAACTTAAGCAAGTTAAATAAATCGAAATGATGGAAACCAATTAAATGAATTGAAATTGAATATTCCCATGAAAACTTAAAGTTGTATGGGACTTGAATTATAGAATTTGAAATGCTGAGAAACAACAAATGTGGGCTTTTGAAAATTAACAGGTTTGTAACATTTGTACGAAATTCTTTTAAGGGGAAAGGAACGTAACATCCCAGATTTTTAGATATTAACATTGAATATTTAAATTTATTTTAAATGTTGATTAGAATAATTATGGGGTTTTTATTGAATTTATCGATTTAATAATCAATATAAGAATTAATATCGAGTACATTGAATTTTCGTGATACGAAAATGATTAATAATTGATTCGCAATTAGAACCGAATCAAAACAATTCAGTCAACCAATATAAATTCTATATTGGATTAGAACGTTAGTAATAATTTATTTTCGATGAACTTAATTGTTTGAAATCGGTTTATATTTTAAAATCAAATTTAATTTATATTGTTAATTTAAATTAATATCTCCTGTAGGAAATCGGATAAAAATTTTAGAACCCATTCCATTGAGTCCAGAATAGCATTATAATCTGGTAACGCTGGTCGTTATGTTAAAATAGTGGTTCGGGGACCATGAGATATTTTAAGTTATTTAATTCAAATAAAATCAAATCAAAATAAATAAAACAACTGACATATCTTTGTAAATCACGCAGCTTATTTTCCTCGAGCTGTTGAAAGTGTCTCCCTTCTTTGAAATCTAAGAAGCAAGATATTTAATGGCCTCGTACTATGTCTCCTATCTGCACCAATATAATAAGCTTGACCTTCAATGTTTCCCCCATTATCAAACTAATCCGATCCCTTTCCTTCCTTTATTTTCTTCCAGAAAATCGAAAAATCATTCGAACCCAACTCTTATAAAAAAAGTAACAGCAAGGGGAAATCGCGAGTTCCAGTCATAGCAATTCGAAACCGCGACTAATCCTGGAGCTCAATTCAACGTTGAAGGCGCACGCGATTTAGGGTATTACGATCAATTCTGGTACTCACGAGTTGAAGCTGGGTACGATTGAAATCGTGTGAGGTGGTGATGTTTAGGGGGTGTCGATCTTCGAGAGAGATGCGGCAATGTCAGGGGAGTTTGACTGTCGGTGGTAGCTGGATGGAGGAGGCTCCGTTCGATCTCTGTGATTCTCCTAAAGGGGTGTGTTGTAAATGTCTGGAAAAGGCTGATGTTGATTTGGGTTGGGAAATGAAGGGTACGATATTCAAATGGATGGATACTGGAGTTCAATGGTGCACGATGTACTATCTGAGATGATGATCGAACGTGTTGAACTGAGGGATTCTGGAAGTTGACAGCGTTCGATGGTAAACTAGGTAATACTGTAAGGTGCGTGAACAAGCCGAAGTTGCACCAGTGTTGAGTGTTGCGAGTTCGATATGGAGGATGTATAGGTGACGGAAATGAAGCCGTCTGATGGAAGACGTTGCATAGAGTTCAATAAGGCGTGATGGAAATGTGGTTGCCCATGAAAGGTGGTTGTCTGGTTGTGAACGCTGATGGATCAATGGTCATTGTTTTGGCTTCGTAATTTATCGATTTTGTAAGGCGATAAGGCGTACATTTTTATTAAATTTAAAATACTTAGAAATATTTATTTATGTTAATAGTAAATCAAATAAGTAGTTATTTAATCATTTAATAAAAATCAAATAATCGTAGGAGCTTGAAAGTTCATTCGAGTCGATTCATAGCTTCGACGATAGGAATTTAACTAGATATTCGGAAAATAAAATCAAGGTGAGTAAATCTCACTCAGAGTTTTATATTTAAATTTTTTTAATCGTTAAAAATAAATTGTTGGTTGTTTGGATGCATGCATGAATTACTGAAATATTGTGGTTATATATTAGTTATTTAGGCTTGGTGATTGTGGTTATTATATATATATATATATATATATATATATATTGGATTTCCCGCAATACCATTAGTGGAAGCTCGCAATATTATTAGCGGGTGTCCCTATCGCCCCACGATATATGAGTGGATGAAATTCTATACCGCAATATCTTGCCTTAAAGCAGGATTGGTATTATTTATGTTATCTGACATCTGTGGATGCACGGAAACAGGTTGGAGTGATCCAAATGGATTCCTCAAGTTTTTATTATTATTGTTTACATATTTATATATATGTGTGATTTGTTGAATTGGATTGATGGTTTGCGTAATTAGATGATTAAATACCACTGGCCCTAGATATTATTTTTAAAAGTAACATAAAAAGGGATTTTTATATTTAAAAGGGAAAATTTGTTTTTCGAATAGAAATTGAATTCAGAATGGATTAGAAAATATTAACTTGTTTTTAATAATAAAATAAGTAGTCGAATTTTAAAAAATGTTAATGATTGGATAGAAAAACTATCATTGGATATTTAAGAAATGGAAAGACAAGTGTTAATTTTAAAAAGGGAATTTATTTTCCGAAAATAGAAATGGAATTTGAAATGGAAAACTTGTTTTAATATTTAAAGCAAGAAGTGTTATTTATAGACGATGTTTATAAATAAAAGTGGGGAATTTTTATTGGATAATTCATTTAAATTCGAGTATGGACTAAAAAAGGGATTTATAATTTGAAATCATTTCAAGGAAGGGAAGCGATGAAATTTATTGCGATGTTCGGAATGTAAAATGAATTGAAATAAATTCACGGATTTATGATTAGAATTCGACCATGTCGAATTTAGAAAATAAATAAATTTATTTCCAGATAAGATATCGGGATTATATTGAATAGAACTAAAATTTAAAATTTAAATATAAAAATAGATTCCATATTGATTCATATATATATATATATATATAAGTTATGAAAATAAAATATTCCAAAATTGGAATCGAGTTTCAAATAGATTATTAAAATAGAAGTTTGTTTTAATAAGAAAGTTTAATTTATAAATAATGTTATAAATGCGATGAAGCAATTTTCCTCGAGTAATCTGGAAACAAATTTCCAAATTTAAGAAATGGAATAAAAGGCGAGATTTTTCGTATTACAAGCCTTTATCTATCTCAAGATAAGAACGTCGTCAGTCAAGGTCTGAGAGGTAAATAAAATACCCTAACTTGAACGACTTCACTATTATCAAGGAATGATATTAGATTGTAATGGTGAAGTATGTTGAAATAATTGATTATTCCCATAAAAGGAATTATAATTGGAATTTGATTGTATCTAATTTTAATAATCTAATCTCGTTTGAATTGGAATTGAATACATAAAATTGGAGTTTGAATTAATTTATAGCGGAGTATGGATATGGAATAAAATAATCGACGAGTTTGGGAAATCAGGATAGTTAAGTTTAGATACGGATAATGGGTTTATTTTAAAAAAAAAATATTGAAAGTGGAATTTGAAATTTATTTAATAAACGAAGTTTTAAACGTTTATATTTAATTTAATTAAAACGAACTCACCACAACGTGGTAGTTCGTAATTTGGCATTTTGAACTTCAATCGAGTATATAGAACTCAGTATAACTCGAAATTCAATGAAACAAGAAACGTTTGGGCCTATTAAATGATAGTTTTCAAATGAAAGAGAAAAATCTGGATTTCGTTTTATAGATTTTGAGTTATGTAAAAATCAAATTTTAGAAAAGTCATTGTAAAATCGTTTATAGACCATAATGATTTATTAAATAAAATAAAGGGATTTTTGTGAATAAAAAACCGTATTTCCAAAAGTAAAAATCCAGATTTGGGTTATAAATTAAGTATGAACTCAAGTGGAGTAGATGAAGTGATTTTTGGAACAAAAATCTTTTTAATTATCTAATGAGGTTAACTAATTTACTTGAAACTAGTTAATAGAGTTCGGCCGAATTTAGTCTTGTTTAAGTAATTTGAATTTGTTAATGAAATTTGGGGATCTGAGCATGGAACTTGAATTAAATTGTGGAATTTGACATGGAAATTGAATTCGACTTTTATAAGCGAATAAAAGTATATTTGAACGTGAGAAGTTCAAACTGAAAGTGGATAAGTAAAAAGGGTAAATTGGGGAAAAAATGGTGAAGTTAATGTGATTAAAGGCTTAAAGTGTAATTGAATTGGAATTAGATGAGTATATGATAGACATGGATGGGATGAAGAGTATGAAGAGAGAATGAAGATTATAATTTAAGTGCCCAACAAAAAGGTACATGTTTAAAATTGCATATGAGATTTTATAAGCCTAGTGGGCAAGCCACTTAGCTTTTTGATTTTTCTTTTTGAATGGAAAGGGACTATAGAAGTGAGTTGGGGTTTGATTTATTGACCGGTACAATGGAGGTGCTGGCGAAATTTTCTGGAAATTTAAGAAGTTAGAATATTTTTAATAAGTTTTGATAACTAGAAATCAATATATATATATATATATATATATAATTCAATAAGGAATTTGGATAATAGTTAATGAATGAATAGTAATTAAAAGGACCAGTGATTGTTTGATGGATGTTTGTTTTTCTTTGATACTAAATCAACGGTTATCTGTGATTTTTGACCATCGTTGTTAATACGGAGAGACCGGTTGGATTTAATATATCCTAAAACCACTCCGTATACGCATAGGTGTTGCGAATTAGTTTATGTTGAAGAACTTGGAGTTGGAGTGAAATGCAAGGGCTGTTCTATTTGTCTAAAATAAATAATGAATTTTCTCTAGATACAATAAGCGCCCTGCGGTTTTTGATTTTATACTATATATGTAGAGCGCGAGATGCAAGCGTTCTACTAGATGGTTATTTATTTGATTAGACATTATTATAATATCACTGGATTTTGATATCAAAAATATTTTGGGTTATATTAAGGTAAAAACTGTCCATGTTTATGTGTGGGCTGGTCTTACTATTATCCTTTTCTTTCAAAAGGATTTTTAAAGTTAAACAATATGGTCGGAGTTTGCTAACACTAGTCCCATGATTGACCCAGAGTTTATTTTGATTGTTTTTTCTAAACTCTTGGGTAGCCAAATTTGTACGGACAGTTAAGTGTTTCAGCCTTTTACAGATACACTTGGAGGAGCTTGTAGCAGAAGGCTTCATCGTTAGTTCTTTTAGAGCTATTTTCCATTGTATCAAATATTGTATTGTACTCTGATGATGGTATGTATATATGGTACTAAATTTTGTATTTCAAAGATTATGTTATATAATATATTTTACTCGTTCCGTTGTGAGATTCTGTTATTTTCTTTTGTTCTATCTTCTATCTATTTTTATTTCTTTAACCTATTGACTCATATTTCTGTGCTATTTGGGTTTGATGTGGGTTATTTTAGTCAACTTAGATGGTACGGATTTCCGGGCCATCACAATGCGTACCGTTAACTACTTCAACTGACCAATTATCAAACCATGAGATACACATTTCTTAAGAAACAGACATTCAATTTTTTTCTATTACACTTCGAAGATATTTCATAGTCTTCTTCAAATTATACTCAGTTATTGGTTTAACATTGTGATATGTACTAGCTCTTTCAAAGGATAAATGAGTTCTCTTAATCCATCAGCTTATCGGATTTGATTATGACTAACATGGCATTTATCTAGCTTGATTTTATTAACACCAATGAATGAATGTCTCATGAACTAAAGACCTATAAAAAGAAGATTGATCATTAAAACCACAAGTATCAAACACAATATGATACAGATATATATATATATGTGTGTGTGTGTGTGTGTGTGTGATGACCCCAAAACCCCGTACCACAGTGTCAAGGGTAATCTTTGAAATATAACACATAAATAGATAATAGCATAACAGAAATAAATAAATACACCAGATAATGAACAAATAATACACTGGATAGACGAAATCATCAGAGTTACACAGCATACAGGATCATACTTAGTACAATTACAGTTCAGCTATACATAAATGTCTACAGCGGAAAACAAACATAATATGTACAATAGGAGTTGAACAACATAAAAAGAGACAAATGATAGAACCCATCTTCAGCTCCAGCTATCCAGAAAGAGCCTACTAAAAACCTGAATACAAGGCTGCCCGTGTAGAAAAAGGGGCACCCGAGTTTGCAAGTGAAACAAACTACGAGTCAGTCATGGGACTGGTATGAAAAACCTACTTAACACATTTATAATATGGCTAATCACAGGACCACGCCACTTTCGCGGAACAGGTTTACTCCATTGGATTTCCAGTGCTTTAAAACAATTAAATCTTTTAAACATAGCAATGCTTTTTATAAAAATGAAGCCAATATAAGACTCAAGTCCCATCACACAATGCAACGCAAACCGGAGGATAGAGTTTTACCTTATATCGACCAAAATATGCTTGATACGAGCAAAACAAATCATTTAAAATGTAAACTTTGCCGTTTAATTCTTAATCAGACTCCAACTGTAAAATAGTAAGAGAACAATCCCCTAAGTATTAACCCCGAAGGCCGAAACCAACATCAGACCAATACCCAGGAAACCACCCATCTTATCTCGTTTACAGTTAGTTTCTAATTTTATAATCAATCATAAATATCAATCATAGACGACATTAATGCCCCCATACCACTATGTCGCTATATATATATACAATCAAAACCGCAAATTCACGTATTTGGAAATTGGATTTCCGTCATGAACCAAGGCAAAAGATAGTCCTTACCGACTTCGAGACTGTCTAGCCCGAGCCTCAGGGTCAGAGCGCATCGACCCTTGGATCGTCAGGGCCTGTCCACCGATGTGGATTAAAATTCCTGAACACTGTGTTTCCCCGCCCTTTGGGGGCGTAAATGAGCCAACGAATGACTCTATCAGTCCCGGATCGAGCGATTAACCGAGGCGCCTCGCAACAGCAACAACCACATAGGTGTAAATAATATAAATGTCAGCCAGTTTAAGCACTGACACCACCTCTAGCTAGAAGGAAACGCATGCCCTCCCTGATGTGCTCTCCCGTTTCTTGTTCATACCGGGGTGTGAGGCTCGCGAATTCACGTTATACACAAAGCTATGCCACATAGGCGGTGCTTTGATCATCAACCACAAGACTTTGCTTTTCAATAGAAGCCCTGATCGCTGCATCTTAGCATGCCACACAGGCAATTCACCCCATGTAACTGATGGCTATCAATCACACAGAATGAATTCCAATGTCAGACACACAGTCCATTTGCAAGTTCGTTCTGGGTCTGAACGAAACCGGAGGCACTATATACCTCGCATACCCATCGATTTCCACGTACGTCTGGAAGATCACCACTCATTATCCATATATCGGGATGCCTCCCAATCAAGACATCAGTTACCATCCAAACGAGTTGAAGATCTCCGGTCTTCGACCACCGTCTTCATCTTCGATTTCTTATCGTCGATTCAGTTACTAAGAATGGGATAAACCCAGTCTTTCTGAGCAACTCACGTATACAATAAACAAGTGCTACACAAACACAACATACGCCTTGTTCCAATTCATTAGTCACTAACCGTCAATCAGTAAGAGAACGATTTCCCAAATGTTAACCCCGAAGGCCGAAACCAACATCAGATCAAAACCCAGGAAACCATTCGACTTAGCTAACCTTCAGTTAAATTTTAAATTTCACATTCCATATCGTTTATAATATTTTATAACGATTTATCGCTAACTTTATTTATTTAAAAATAGCCAATTTATTCAAACGACGCTTCAGGCCATAACGCGGCCGTGGCGCTATTTTTCTTCAGATTTGATTTACACATATCTGAAAATCTAACCGTTGGATCTTGACAAAATTTATAACATTAGAAAGATATTTTCAAAACGAATCCAATGGTTCTAGTTTTGGGAAAATCCGACGATCGGATCTCCCGGTACAATCGTTTGAAGTTTCGATTTCAAAATACGAACTGCAGCGTCGTTATTCGATTTAATTTAATCATATATATATATATATATATATATATATATATATATATAATCGATTCTGGCGCTGTTTTACTTCAGATTTGAATTAAAAACTCCAGACAATCCAATCGTTGGATCTTTACAAAGTTGGTGTCGTTGGAAAGATATTTCCAAAGCAAACCCAACGGTTTCGGTTTCGGGAAAATCCGATGGTCGGATCTCCCGCACTAATCGTTTGAAATCACGGTTTCAAAACACGAACTACAGCTTCGTTATTCGATTTATTTTAATTATATTTATGTATATGTAAATATAATCTATTCTTCGATTTCAAATCCATTTCCTTTTCATACATTTGATAAAAATGATATTTTTATCCAACCGACATTTATTTCGACACTTCGCTATTTTTAACAATTCATGTATATAATAAAAATGTGATTTTCATTGAAAAACTATTTATTTCAAAACACGACTATTTTATATAATACATATAGATGGTAAAAATATGATTTTTATTATAAAACAATTTCTTTCAAAACACGACTATTTTATATAATTCATATAGATGATAAAAATATGATTTTTATTATAAAACAATTTATTTCAAAACACGAATACCAATCAACACATGAATTTCTATTCAACGAATGAATTTCTATTCAACACTTGAATGTTTTCTATAGTTTATATATATATATATATATATATATATATATATATATATATATATAAATTAAAAGGTGATTTTTATATTTTAAACAGTTTATTTAAAACACGAATACCATTCAACACATGAATTTCTATTCAACGAATGAATTTCTATTCAACACATGAATGTTTTCTATAGTTTATATATATAAATAAAAAGGTGATTTTTATATTTAAAACAGTTTATTTCAAAACACGACTATTTTATATAGTTCATATAGATGATAAAAATATGATTTTTATTATAAAACAATTTATTTCAAAACACGACTATTTTATATAGTTCATATAGATGATAAAAATATGATTTTTATTATAAAACAATTTATTTCAAAACACGAATGTCGTTCGACACATGAATTTCTATTCAACACATGAATATAGTTTCAACACATGAAAATAATTCTAACACATGAATATTATTCAAAATTTCGGCAGCATAACAGCAGGGTGGTTAAAACCGGGGCCGTCCCTAGTACGGCTCCTTGCTCTACCTTAAAGCCTCGCAGCTTTTGACAATGGGGATTTCATGCATCTAATTCGCACCCAGGCGGCATGTATATTTTTTTTTATTTCCCAAACTAATCCTATGTGGTTTCAACCAAATAATTCTCAACCACATACGGGTATTTTTCAACCACAATCAATCAATTTCAACCACAAACAATTCTAATCAACCATTCGCTATCAACCAATTTTCACACCAATCACAACCAATAAATATCGTCCATGGTTTGTGGACGAGGGGCGTGTGTATATATATATATATATATATATATATATATATATACAAGCACTTCACTTCTATTTCAACACATATATAATTTTTACAACGCATATATAACTTATATATCAAGCGTACAACTTATACAATGCTTATACAAGAGGTGTACAACGCTTATATAACCCATACATCGACTATATAATTTATACATCGTCGTTTTCCATATCGTTTATAAATTTGAAATCTCACATTGGGTTCCACTCCACCAAAAATAGCAGAAGGCTCAGAAAAATATGCGGACTCTTCTAGAATGTAGAAGACGTCCACACGATTCCATTGTCTCTTGTTCACTGAATTTCGTCAAGAAATGAAAAATATATGATTTTTACAGTGAAATCAAAAACCGTAGCGCTTTAAAATGTAATTTTCAGTTTAAATTAATTAAACCCATACCTATCCACACACGTTCAAAATTAGGTCGTCGATTTTCTGCCAATCCGTGAAGCGAGGTCGAGATCAGCAGGCGCTGCGTCGAAGGGGAAGTTGAGGGCTTTACGTTGCTGGTGGTTGCGCCCAGATCGGCGCCCTATGCTGGCGTCGACGGCGCCCTGAAGTGCTTGACTTTGAAGAGGTCGATCTCCCTGATGGCGCATCGATGGGTGGAGCAACGGGCATGGATTCGAAGCTCTCGACTAGGGCTACAAAAACCTCCACTGGACCATCGAATTTCGATGAGCGGATTTGAAGAAAATGAGGAGAGAAGGTGGAGGTTTCTTTCTGTCTCACACCTGAAGGATTTGTCGTGGAGAGAGAAAAGTGATGGCCAATAGGATTTTTTATTTCATTTATATATTTTCAAAATTCTAAAATACCCCTTATCTCATACGAACTCCAATCCAAACCCAACGACTATCATCCCTAGCTACTACCCCCATTCCGAACACAATGAGATATGTTTCGAAGACCCATTCGACTGCTTCAGTCAGTTTTCCTTCAAATTAAAATATAAAACATTCAATATTTGATTTGAACGTACATTTCAATTTTCCAGGGCCACATACTGATTCTAAAAATTCCCGAAAAATAAATCTAGCTATGTTTTGATGATACGGTCCCAACAAAACTAGTTTCGTCGAATTCTGAGACCGTTTGAAAAATAGCCCATTTCTGGTCGATCCAATTTAACTATAATTGACCAAAACACATTTTCCTTTGCCACACTCACATATTAACTTCAAAAATTATGAAATTTGAAACCTAGCAATAGTTTAACATCCCGGATCCAACAAAAGTGGTTTCATCTAATTCCGAGTTCGTTTGCAAAATGGCCATTTTCACGGGCTATATAAACTCTATAGCGACCTTTCTGAAAATTCATTTGGCCATAACTTTTGTTTCCCGCTATGAAACTTTGATTTTTCAGGTTTGTTAGAAAGGTATTCACTAACAGATTTAAATATTTTTGGTTTCACTCAAATCCATTTTGTTTTGCACCCGGTACAGTCAGTTAAAGTTTGAAATGAAAATTTGAAACTACCGCGCCATTTCAGGCCTTGTTTATAATTCAAAGTAATTATATTTATTTTCAAACGTCGATTCCAACTTACTTTTCGTTGTTATTACTTAAAATATTTATTTTAAATATTTTAAATTCACCAAATTAGCTAATTTAAAAATTTTAAATTGGTTCAGATTTTCCGGGTCGTTACAATCTCCCTCACTTAAAACTTTTCGTCCCCGGAAAGGAACAAAGTCGAAAGTGGTTTGATTAATCAACTCTACGTTCAATCTGGCTTCCATTCTCCAACTTTTTAGTTTCTGAGAATTTTCAAATTCTTCAAAAATTTGGCTAACACCCTAAATTTTCGAAAAATTTCGCCATAACCTCCTTTGTATGGGGAGGGGTTTGGAAATTTATTGGGCCGTATTAGGTACCCAATAAATCCTATAAAGCATACACATATTTATAGTGATATATTCTAGTGTTTACAGGGGAGTGTGTATAGATAATAACTCCAGAGAATAAATTCTCGTCACCCTGTCTAAGCCTGAGGGAGTGTGTATTTTTAATTGCTCCAGAGAATAAATTCTCGTCACCTCGTCCCGTGTGGGAAATAAATAATCCATGTGCTGTATCTAATGACTAGAGAGACGTGATTATTGTCAACTCCAGACCCGTGTGGGGTTTTTATTAATCTGGCAATTTATCGTTACAATTTTTATATGGTCCATATCAGTCATCAGTTCAACCTGTAATACATAGTCATTCCATACAAGCCTCTTACTCGTATGGTAAATCTTCAACCTCGTCACACAAGCTCCAAATGCTTATGAGGTATATGATGAAGTATGCCTATCTTCAAGAAGTATGCCATGTAGTGAAGTTCAAAATTAATTGTTACTATCCTATGGCGACATTTATTATTACACACAGAACAACCAACACTCCGCATCCAATGGCATTCACAGGAGTTGATATAATAATATTTCACATCCAACTCATTAAGGTTTACCTATTTGTCGGGCACGCAAATAATTCTTTACTCAACAGCTATCCATTTACCTGTTGAAACATATATATGCACATATATATATTTCTATCTATTTTTAAATCCGTTCAATACTTGATTTAGTCGAATAAATTCTACCATTCGTTCTCTTATTAATTAAATTAAATATCGTTCTAATAATTTAATTAATCCAACCCACTATCACATAATACAAACAACAAGCAATTTGTTTTTAACTTTTCAAAATTATACAAATTAATTCATACACTTTTTTTTAAAATTAATCAGACTATAGAATTTAAAAGTGCACATCCATGGAAAGAAAATAACAACAAAGTAGAGAACTAAATGGTAATGCAAAGTATGGCAAATGTACCTTGCATCGGAGTCAATCAGAGATATTCACTCGACACTTAGGATAGGCTTTCTGAATGCTCTCCTCAGTTTCCCAAGTACAATCTCGCGGATCTCCACTCCATTGCACTTTGACTAAGTGAACCTTCTTGTTCCTCAGTCTTTGGTTTCTTTGCCTATAATCTTTAGCGGCTCTCTTCTCACAGCTAATTCTGGAGTAATTTCAATCCTGTTGGGCTGCTTCTTCCACGATCAAGTCTGGATCATGAACGTGCTTTCGAAGTTGAGATATGTGAAATACATCATGCACTCCAGGCAGCCAATCAGGCAATTGAACCCTATAAGTGAGAGTTCCAATCCGTTCAAGAATAGGAAACGGACCAATGAATTTAGGCGCCAATTTCCCTGTTTTACCGAACCGGATAACTCCTCTCATCGGCGATACTTTCAAATATACATAGTCGCCAATAGCAAATGATATATCTCTTCTTCTCTTATCTTCATAGTGTTAGAGTTTATGCCCTAGAGGCAATTCATTTGATGAGATTGATAACACTGTTGATGTTATTATTTTATTTGGAATGAAATAATATTCTATTATATTATATTTACTGTGTAATATAAATAGTAATATAATAGAAGTCCTTAGAATTATAATACAGAATTATAGAGTTCAAGTGTGTGACTTGAATTTGAGATTATATAATATGTTAAGTGTTTTAATTCTTAAATGTCCCTAGTCGAGTTTTGTTGTACATATATATAAAGGACAACAATAAAGCGCTGAGACTAGTATGTTGATTGACTGATGATCACATCTCATTGATCATTGATATACGTGATATTAAAGTCAAGACATAAATACGTATTAGAGAATAGCGTATTGGGCTGACCCACCGTGAGATAACTCCATGGAATATAATTAACAGTATCATGAGTTATTCTCATAGTGACAGTAATGTAATGGTCCTCGGACCTGAAATCATTATGATTTTATTCGAGGATATTTGTGTTTTGATATCATCTAAAGTCACTCGTAACTGAGTATCGATAACGGTGATTGTTGGATACATCTCGAATCAAATAGAAATTATGAATGATCTAGATGGAATTTAACCCTGCAATATAGTTGTAGTGATATCCATGGGCCTCTTGATTGAGTGAGACTGTGAAATGCATGGCCATGCTCAAATACAGATTTGTTTTAAACAGTCTACTCATCGATCAAGAAAAACGGATTAAATTATAACGAGGATGATACGATCCATGCCTCTAGTTTAATCCTGGATATGTTGGTTAAAAGGATTATATTACATTGAGACACTTGTCACAGAAAGGTTGTATCTAATCGATAATTTTATTATAACTTGGGTAGCAGCGATGCATTGCTAGATGCCAATCACTGTTTATGATTTAAATATGATCTAAAATCATTGCCAACGTTGTAATAACCTATGGGGTCACACAGTAGAACGTTTTAAAAGGAGAAACTATTTTGGACAAACAAAATATGTTGATATTTTGGTTAAGGATGGAACAAGTAGTCGGTTTAGACCCTAATTTTGGTGAACTTCTATTTTAAAAATGAACTTACATTTCCTTTTATTATATATACATAGCGGCTAACCTAATTTGGGAGGATAAGATCCAAAAACCTAATCCGACCGATTTCTATTTTCCTCCAAAACCCTAGATAATGGCGGCTAGCACCAATCCTCTTTATCTTCCTTGATTCGATCTAGGAAGAGGCGTTCTTGTGGATATCCATCGAGGCTCGATGCTTGGAGGGCTAGTATTCGATCAACCCAGATTTGATATTTGATCGGTTGAAGAATGATAGAAGTTTTATTCAGGTATAACTCTCGATTTATAAACTAATACATGAATTATTGTTTTATTTGGTTGCGATTTAACTATAAGATTTGAAATCGAACCATGTTTTACTTTCAATGGTATCAGAGCTAGGGTTCATGTTATTTATAGGTTGAGATAATTAGGGTTTTTGTTTGAATAGTTCAAATCGAAACCCGATCTGTAATATAGATACTGATTTAGATGAATTTGTTCATGATGTAAGATATGAAATGTTTCAGGTTCAATTTTGAATCTAATGAACTTTATTGATTTGTGAGTAAAAGTTTTGAAATCACAGTTTTCAGAATCCACCAACGAAATTATTAAAAAACATGGATTCAAGTAATCATGCTAATTTCGATTTAGAACATGAAATTGTTTTACTGTAATTTAAAGACTGTATTTGATACAAGCCTTTAAAAGGTGCTTTACTGTTAACAAAATTTTATATTTGATTTAAAATTTTGAACTGGATTTATTATTATTTACTTCTAATCTGAACTAAATTTGAAATAATTACTACCTTATTAGTTTATCAAACCATCCCACTGGTAGATCAAAACAGTTTTGATCTATCAAAAAAAAAAACAAGCCGTTAAGGATGCTGATTTCATAAATGAAGACTGATCAATTGTTGATTCTATAAAATAATTTATTTGGAAATTTGTTAATTTACTTTTCTGAATTGATTTGAAAATCCATATACATATAGATTTGATCTGAAGCAGTATATTGGCTTGTTTACAATAAACATTGCTAAAACAACAATCAAAATATTTGATTGGAAAATTATTATGATTTGACTCTGATAATCTTTTCTTTCCAGTATAATTGACAAATCAGTTTTGATTTTCTGAAATCAAATTCATAATTGAAAGTTTGTTAAGACAAATTCTCTGATTTGTTTTATACATGAATATGACAGTTGTATATTCAATATACATGCAAGTCAACACCCTATTACTTAAATCATTTTGAAAATTTGGTTTTTCCTACATACCTATTACTGCTAAAACCTGTTTGGTTTATATAAGTATGACTTGAGTTTTAGGCAATTGTTGGTGTTATGAGACACTAATTTATTTAATTTGGGAGGGTATGTATATATGATATACATATGTATTGATTGATTATCACCTCTATTTGTTTTAAATATACTTTTATACATATTAGTTTTGAACTAATATGATACTGTAAGACAGTAATTAGAAGAATTGAAAATCTATGATTTTGAATTAATGTATCATCTATTCAAAATCTAAACCAGATTATATGTATATTAATTTGTAATAAATCAGACTGGATATATATATATATATATATTATATATTTGATACTTTTTAGATTGTATACTGATACAATGTGTAAAAGAGAAACTATGAATTAATATATGTAACACCCCGAGTATTTTACAATAGTGAAATTCACAAATTAAAGTATAATTAATTCCAAATCAAAGTATTAAGGGAAACGGGATACGCCATTGCATTCGTCTCGGAAAAATACTCGAAATAGAGTCCAAGTTTTCGAAAAACGGAGCCCGTATGACCAAATTATGGCCCGATGAAGTTTCAGAAAATTCAAATTTTGAAAACAGATTTGAATTTCAGCCCAATCAGAGTAGGCGGGAAAAGTTCCCGCCCAACCCACCACGTCGACCTGGGGGTCGACCCTAGGGTCGACCTGGGAGTCGACCTGGGGGTCGACCTGCCCCAGGCAGGTCGACTCTAGAGTCGACCTGGGGGTCGACTGGGGAGTCGACCTGGCCCCTGAGCCAGGTCGAACCCAGCCCCCCCTGGCTGGCCTGGTCTGTGTTTGGTCGATTTTCTGAGCCTTGCCTTGTCACTAGGGCTAGGTGTCAGCTCCTGGTTGGTCTCTCCTTCAAACGAACGGCTAACGGCTATTATTAAACCAAGCTCCATCGACGGTCTAAATCAATTCACAAACTCTATAAAAAGGACCTAAGACTAACCCTAATTCACACAGACTAAAATGGAGATGAGACCGTCATGCTGCTGAGGAGAGACTAGGAATAGCCGTCAGAAATTGAGAGACGATTAGGAGATAATTTGAAATCTTAAAGCAACGTTAATCAAATCAAAGCAACGCCTACAACAAAGGATAGCATCTCCAAATTCAGAATTCAGATTCCTGAATTGAAGATTCGTCATACGTTGTAAGTAGAGTGCTATTCCGATGTGAATAATTAATTGCGTTTGATTTGTGTAAAATGCGAAATGGAATTGTGGCGATAATAACCTATGTTTGTATGTTATTTTGATTCTAAACGATTTGGGAATGTTATGGTATACGATTGGATATTTGCATGTATGTGATTTGCGTTGGAAGTTAACAACGAAATGGAATTGTGGCGATAACAATCTACACTTGTATGTTATTTTGATTCTAAACGATTTGGAAATGTTATGGTATACGATTGGATTCATACAAGTATATGATTCATGTTGACAACCATATGTTATGGTGTTTTATTTGGGATTCACTATTATGCCAATATGATGTACATACTTTTATGATCACTTTTAGTGTGTAATTGGATATGACTAAGTACTATAGTTTATATGAATCTATGTTGGAATTAGCAAATCATACTTTTGTATTAGAAACAAAAGTAAGCACCTTTATGAACATGACTAAACTATGTTTGGTATTATGCCTAGTTGAAACATGTTTTAGGCCTAAGTTGTTATCAAAACCATATGGTGATATATGTGACACAATTAAGTTAGATTTACATTCCAATTGCAAGTTTACATAAATAGAATGATTCATGTTTAAGTATTATTTATGCCATGATTACATGAATAGAATGATTCATGTTTAATTATTATTTATGCCATGATTATATGAATAGAATGATTCATGTTTCAGTATTGTTTATGCCATGATTATATGAATAGAATGATTCATGTTTCAGTATTGTTTATGCCATGATTATATGAATAGAATGATTCATGTTTAAGTATTGTTTATGCCATGATTATATGAATAGAATGATTCATGTTTAAGTATTGTTTATGCCATTACAATGCAAGTTCACATGTGCCTAATTCATGTTAATTGAATCGTTATGTTGCAAGTTCAAGCGTTCACACTCCCCTTTTTATGTTACCTTATAAACACCATGTTATAAGCCTCCCCTTTTCATATGGCTAAGTTGGGTTTACATGTTAAACCCAACATATCTTATATTGTAGCGAACGTATAAAACGGGGGTAATGACGTTTGGGTTAAAATATAGAATATATGTGTTGGCATGTTTGACGCATGCCAACAACCCTGAAATATAATTAAGTGGCATAAATAAATTTTAACCAATAAAGATAAATTTTGAATAATGGGCAGCAAATATTTACATATAAAAAGAAAAGAGACAAAATATGTAAATGTAGAAAATACGTTGTGTTTAACCCGAGGTTGGATTGAGTTGTGATGTAAACCTGCCCGGAACCGCCCGGCTGTCCAGTAGTCACAACAATACCTATCCAATGTGGGTGGTTAAACACGGAGCCCAATAAGGACCCGTGGTTAGACTGAGTTGTGGCGTAAGACTGCCCGGACCCAACCGGCAACAGGCAGCCACAACAATACCTGTCTAATGTGAGAGGTCAAGGATTTAATAAGACAGTTAAGGCTGAGTCAGGATTGATAGGATTAAGTAAATTGAATTAATACTTAATCAAAATGGAACATGCTAAACTATACAGACAGATTGGGGGTTAGGTTTACAAAACACTTAACCAACTTAGCATGTTGGCTAGAAATAGAAAACCTAGTAGCGGGGGACCCTTTTCAGCAGTAACCCTACAAGGTGTATCAGGATACCCTGAACTAGGCAGGGTGGGGCACGATTACTGGGCTGACTGTAAGAGGTCAAATCGACGGCGGTGGTGCAGCAGTGTAGGTTCTAACGGGATGCGGGCGTGCACACACTCCGGCGCAGAAAAATAAGGCACTGGGCACCAGTAGTATACTTGTGCATTCTAGGATTGTGTCGGGCCGCCACCATGGGACTTGATACACCCCATGGTGGGACCAGCATAGGTAACTACAACAACGGGGGCCGTAAGACACATGTAACTATACGAGTAGGAGCCGATCATCAGAAAAAGGATCACTTCACCCTGATTATGTGGTGCCTGTTGGGAACTAGTTTATATGGGTACAGAGATTAATATGGGGTACGATAGTATTCGACCCTAGACCACTTAACTTAGTTTATAATGCTTTCCCATTTCCAGTTTATGCTTATCATACCCAGTTCTTTATTCATAGACTGAATAGTCCTAGACTTACTCAGGCTTTATGTCTGACTCTACTTTTCTTTCGCCTTCTTTTCTTTCGTTCCCCCCCCCCCAGGTCCACAGGGAGGGAATACCGCAGCTTGACCAGTTTCCGCATCCAGCTTGAAGAGAAAGAATGTATTGCTTGGATCTTTTCCGTTTTGGGCTATGGCTTTGGACAGCAATTATGGGACTTTTGCAGTTTATTTATGTTTTCTTTATGCTTCTTTAAATAATGTAATAAAGACAGTTATGGAGATGTTATGTTTTGGGAAGTATTGTAAAACAAATTATGACATGGTTTGTGTAACACGTATTTTGTTGAAATAAAAGTTGTTGATGTTTTCTGCTGTTCAAAAATATGTGTTCTTATATCTATCTTGTATATCTGTGACTTATACTTATAAACCTCCACCAAAATTAGGGCATTCCCTTTGAGAGTGACCCTAACGGAGGTGGGGTGTTTCACTTGGTATTAGAGCATAGGTTTACCAGATAAGATAAAAAGTTCTGGAAAAAAAAATTTCATTTCCAAAAAAAAAAGAGAGAGAGAAGATTTAAAGAAGCATTTTTAAAAGATAAAATATTATTTTATTTTAAAAAGGCAAAGTCCCCCAAAGCCATAGGTACTATCTCTTATCCTTCGTTTTGAATCTATCCTTTTTGTTTCAGCATGTCCAAAGAGCTTAACTTGCCAGAGGGTGTACCAATACCTGGTTGGTTTAGACGGTTCTTAGAAGCAAGGGCCACTCAGCCAGGTCTTACCGTTCCTCCTCCCCCAGCTGCAGGAAATCATCCAGCTGCAGCAGCACCTCTTCCTCCACCTCCTCCGCGGGGAAACACTTTTGCTAAGATATGTAAAGATTTTAAAGCTATGGGAGGAAAGGATTTTCATGGAACCGAGTCCTTCGTGGCAGCTAGAAATTGGCTGAAAGAAACCGAGGACTTATTCGTCATCTTTGAGGTAGAAGATAGACAGAAAGTACAACTGGCAGTATGGCTACTTAAAGGCGAGGCTTCCTACTGGTGGGAAGTCACTAATGCAGAAAGACCAGTGGAAACATGGGAGGACTTTAGGGCAAGGTTTGAGGCTAAATTTCTCTCAGACGCTGATAGGAGTTTGTAGTTGGAAAAATTCTTATTTCTTAAGCAAAGGAATAAGACAGTCAAAGAATATGTTAATCAGTTCGATGAGCTGGCTAGGTTCGGACTGGACCTAGTCAACACCCTGCACAAGAAGGCTCTCCGTTTTGTCAAAGGGTTGAATGAGCCATTACACAGTTTGGCCATGACCCATATACCCATGGGAGCTACGTATGAAAGATTGGTACAGATGGCATTGCTGAACGAGGAGGATAAGGGCAAGAAGGAGACAAAGGCAGAAAACTCTCAAGGGAAGAAAGAGGGTTTGCAGCCTAAGAAGACAGACTTTAAGAAGGGCGGGAAAGACAACAAAGAGAAGAGGAAGTGTAATTTCTGTGGCAAAGTGGGGCACTTGGTGAAAGATTGCCGGAAAAAGAAGGCCAAGATGAATGGCGGGTGTTTTTCTTGCGGTGAGACAGGCCACATGGCTAAGGACTGCCCAAAGAAACGAGGGCAGGGGCAGAGGGCTGGATCCACCTCAGGAGCACAAGTTCATGTGCTAGATGCGCCACCTCTGCAACAGCGAGGTATAAATACTTCTGTAGAAAGTGTAGTTTATCTTTATGATCACCCCATTCGCACTTTATTTGATTCTGGCGCATCACACTCCTTTATCTCGTCTGCTTTAGTAGAATCTCTGCACCTAAAAACTAGTATGGTAGAGGACCCCTTAATTATTTCAAACCCAATTGGGGGCCCAGCTCATTTGTCTATGATCTGTTTGGGATTGAAAATTTCTATTCTAAGCGTAGAATTTAAATGTAGTGCCTTTGTTTTGGGCTTTTCGGGATATGGTTTGATTTTGGGCATGGATTGGCTATCCAGTAATGGGGCCATCCTTGATTGTGAGAAAAGGGTTGTTAGGCTCCTGACCTAGCTCGGTAACACTTTGGAAATTACTTGTAATCCCTCGTATGCGGTTATGCTTAGTTATCTTGAATCGCTAGATGCCTCTGTTGAAAGTTTGAAATCAGTTAGAGTGGTCCGGGAATATCCGGATGTCTTCCAAGAGGTGAAGGGCTTGCCTCCGAAGCGGGAGATAGACTTCCGCATATATCTTGTAGATAATGCAAAGCCCGTTGCGTTGCCCGTTAGACACATGGCTCCATGAGAAAGGAAGGAGCTCAGTAAACATATTAAAGAGCTTCTAGAGAAGGGGTTCATTAGAAGGAGTATTTCAGAATAGGGCGCTCCAGTGGTGTTCGCCACAAAGGCGGATGGTTCACTCTGTCTGTGTGTCGACTATAGGGAGCTCAACAAGCTAATGAAAAAGAATAGGCACCCTCTCCCCATAATTGACGATCTGTTTGATAAGCTTGTAGGAGCGTTTGTTTTCTCCCAACTCGATTTGGCGACCAGTTTTCATCAGCTAAGGGTGGCTGAAGATAGCATCGATAAAACGGCATTCAGAACCCCAGACGGCTTCTTTGAATGGCTTGTCATGCCTTTTGGCTTGACAAACGCACCCGCTTACTTCGTGGACCTAATGAGTAGGGTGTTCAGAGATTTCCTCAATAAGTTCGTAGTGGTCTTCGTAGACGATATCTTGATCTTCTCAAAGAATAAGGAAGAGCATGCTCAGCACTTAAGGGCAATCATGGAAACTCTGCGAGTCCATCAGCTAAAAGCCAAATTCTCCAAATTCCACTTTTGGAGAGAAGAAGTGAGGTTCCTTGGGCACATAGTATCCAAAGAAGGGTTAGCTGTGGACCCTGCTAAGGTAGTAGCAGTACAGGATTGGAAGACACCAAGAAACGCAACTGAGGTCCGAAGTTTTCTAGGGCTAGCAGGTTTCTACCGAAAATTCATAAGGGATTTTGCGAAAATCTCAGCTCTGCTCACAAGGCTGACCAAGAAGAATCTAGTGTTTAATTGGGACTTGGATTGCGAGTTTTCTTTCCAACGACTAAAAAGGGCTCTTACAACAGCCCCAGTTTTGACGTTGCCAGATGGAAGCAAGATGTTCACAGTTTATACAGATGCATGTGGGACAGGGCTAGGCGCTGTCTTAATGCAAGAAGGAAGGGTAGTAGCTTATGGCGGAAGACAGTTGAAAGTGCACGAAAAGAACTACCCGACCCACGATCTTGAGTTAGCCGCCATCGTCTTTGCACTCAAGTCTTGGCGACACTATCTCCTAGGTGAGAAGTTCGAACTTTACACTGACCATAAATCGTTGAAATATCTTTTCTCGCAGAAGGATCTTAACTTGAGGCAACAGAGATGGATGGAGTTTCTTGCCTCGTACGATTTCGAGATCTCCTACACTCCGGGCAAAGGCAACGTAGTGGCAGACGCGTTGAGTCGAAAGAAACTAACCCTATGCCCATTGTTTGTTGAAAGACAAAGCCTAGAGTTTATAGCCAGCTTTGACTTTAGGCCCTCCTCCGATTTTGTACCAGGCTTGCTAGCATCTCTCGAAGTACGCTCGACTTTAGTGGACTCAATAGGGACAGCACAACGCGAAGACCCTCAGCTTGTGGAAACGATTGATAGGCTAATTGGGGGTGAGACTTCAAGTCACCTCAACAGATACTCCGTCGACGATAAGGGTTGGCTAAGGCGAGACGGAAGACTATGCGTCCCATAAACAAGGGATTTAGTAAAGAAGGTTCTCGAGGAAGCACATCACTCCAAGATGACGATACACCCAGGCGGAGATAAAATGTACAAGGACATAAAAAGAACTTTCTTTTGGAACGGCATGAAGAAGGACGTGGCAGATTTCGTTTCTAAGTGTATGGTGTGCCAACAGGTTAAGGCGGAACAGAAAAAGCCTGGCGGTCTGCTACATCCTCTAGAGGTCCCGCAGTGGAAGTAGGATAGCATCTCAATGGACTTCGTTGATGGGCTGCCTAGGTCTAGGAGAGGCAACACTAGCATTTGGGTAATAGTGGATAGGCTTACTAAAAGCGCCCACTTTTTACCTGTCAAAAGTAAAAGAACTGCCTCATCCCTAGCATCTCTTTACCTCAAGGAAATCGTTCGACTCCATGGAATACCATCCAGCATTGTTAGTGACCGAGACCCTATCTTCACAAGTGAGTTTTGGTGGAGTCTGCAAGAAGCGGTAGGCACACAGTTATGCTTGAGCACAGCCTATCATCCCCAAACCGACGGCCAAACAGAAAGAGTGAACAGAGTTTTGGAGGACCTTCTAAGACTGTGCGTCCTTGACTTCGGAGGGACATGGGAAGACCATCTTCCTTTGGTGGAATTTGCCTACAACAACAGCTATCAAGCAACCATCGGAATGGCGCCCTTCGAAGCTTTATATGGAAGACCGTGTCGATCACCCACTTGTTGGTGGGAGTCTACTGATAAGCTCATACTTGGACTAGATATGATCCGAGAGACTTCAGAGAAAGTAGACTTAATACGAAGAAGGATGAAGACGGCCCAAGACAGACAAAAGTCCTACGCTGACAAGAGGAGGATCGACCTTGAATTTGAGGTTGGGGACAGAGTTTTTCTTAAGGTATATCCACTAAGGAACGTTGTTCGTTTTGGAACCACAGGAAAGCTAGCACCAAGGTTCGTAGGGCCATTCCCTATCATCGAGAAAATTGGGAAAATGGCCTATAGATTTAGAGCTACCCGAAAAATTGGCCGGAGTTCACAACGTCTTTCACGTTTCACATCTCCGAAAATGTCTACATGAGTCTGCTGAAGTGGTAGAGCCAAATATCCTAGAAGAAGCTGAGGTGGAACGCGAAGCAACCGTAAGGAAAGTTCCAACCCGCATGTTAGGAACGGAAGTGAAGAAGCTACGCAACCGCGAAGTCAAGCTCGTCAAAGTTCAGTGGAGCGACGCCGAAGAAGATGCAATTTGGGAAACTGAAGCTAAAATACGCGCAGCCTACCCTTTTCTTTTCGAGGGTACATCTTTGATCTTTCCTTTTTCCTTAATTTGCGCTTTTATCTATCTTTTTAGGTATATCTCCTCGACCTTATCTTTTAGGAAGAAACCCTTTGGATGAAAACATGTAATTAAAACATGTTATGGATGATGGTTGCAAGTGGTTGCAAGTGATTGCTAGTGGTTGCTCGTGGTTGCATATACACACACAATCTAGGTTTTAGATCGGCTCAGTCACTTCATATTGCATATGCATATATGTTTGCATTCGTATATGGTTGAACTTTAATGTGTTGTCATATGGATGTTGCATTTGTATGAATGATTGTGCACTCATGTAGAATCATGAATAGGAAAATTTGCATACATAATGGATTCATGACACTTACATAATTTGCATTAAGGAGGTCAACTGAATCAGTAGACCGACTGATTTTGCATTAGATAAGTACATGTACACACACTTCGCATATGATCATGAAGCATTAGAAGTCTTTTAAGGACAATGGATGCTCGTGTTTGATGGATGTTTGGATGTTAGGATATACATTCTTCCTAAACTTGAAGATTTCGGGGATGAAATCCTATTAAGTGGGGGAGAATGTAACACCCCGAGTATTTTACAATAGTGAAATTCACAAATTAAAGTATAATTAATTCCAAATCAAAGTATTAAGGGAAACGGGATACTCCATTGCGTTGGTCTCGGAAAAATACGCGAAATAGAGTCCAAGTTTTCGAAAAACGGAGCCCGTATGACCAAATTATGGCCCGATGAAGTTTCGGAAAATTCAAATTTCGAAAACAGATTTGAATTTCAGCCCAATCAGAGTAGGAGGGAAAAGTTCCCGCCCAACCCACCAGGTCGACCTGGGGGTCGACCCTAGGGTCGACCTGCCAGGCCAGGTCGACCTTGGAGTCGACCTGGGGGTCGACCTGGGGGTCGACCTGCCTCAGGCAGGTCGACTCTAGAGTCGACCTGGGGGTCGACTCTAGAGTCGACCTGGGGGTCGACTCTAGAGTCGACCTGGGGGTCGACTCTAGAGTCGACCTGGGGGTCGACTGGGGAGTCGACCTGGCCCCTGAGCCAGGTCGAACCCAGCCCCCCCGGCTGGCCTGGTCGGTGTTTGGTCGATTTTCTGAGCCTTGCCTTGTCACTAGGGCTAGGTGTCAACTCCTGGTTGGTCTCTCCTTCAAACGAACGGCTATTATTAAACCAAGCTCCATCGACGGTCTAAATCAATTCACAAACTCTATAAAAAGGACCTAAGACTAACCCTAATTCACACAAACTAAAATGGAGATGAGACCGTCATGCTGCTGAGGAGAGACTAGGAATAGCCGTCAGAAATTGAGAGACGATTAGGAGATAATTTGAAATCTTAAAGCAACGTTAATCAAATCAGAGCAATGCCTACAACAAAGGATAGCATCTCCAAATTCAGAATTCAGATTCCTGAATTGAAGATTCGTCATACGTTGTAAGTAGAGTGCTATTCCGATGTGAATAATTAATTGCGTTTGATTTGTGTAAAATGCGAAATGGAATTGTGGCGATAATAACCTATGTTTGTATGTTATTTTGATTCTAAACGATTTGGGAATGTTATGGTATACGATTGGATATTTGCAAGTATGTGATTTGCGTTGGAAGTTAACAATGAAATGGAATTGTGGCGATAACAATCTACACTTGTATGTTATTTTGATTCTAAACGATTTGGAAATGTTATGGTATACGATTGGATTCATACAAGTATATGATTCATGTTGACAACCATATGTTGTGGTGTTTTATTTGGGATTTATATTATGCCAATATGATGTACATACTTTTATGATCACTTTTAGTGTGTAATTGGATATGACTAAGTACTATAGTTTATATGAATCTATGTTGGAATTAGCAAATCATAATTTTGTATTAGAAACAAAAGTAAGCACCTTTATGAACATGACTAAACTATGTTTGGTATTATGCCTAGTTGAAACATGTTTTAGGCCTAAGTTGTTATCAAAACCATATGGTGATATATGTGACACAATTAAGTTAGATTTACATTCCAATTGCAAGTTTACATAAATAAAATGATTCATGTTTAAGTATTATTTATGCCATGATTACATGAATAGAATGACTCATGTTTAAGTATTATTTATGCCATGATTATATGAATAGAATGATTCATGTTTCAGTATTGTTTATGTCATAATTATACGAATAGAATGATTCATGTTTCAGTATTGTTTATGCCATGATTATATGAATAGAATGATTCATGTTTAAGTATTGTTTATGCCATGATTATATGAATAGAATGATTCATGTTTAAGTATTGTTTATGTCATTACAATGCAAGTTCACATGTGCCTAATTCATGTTAATTGAATCGTTATGTTGCAAGTTCAAGCGTTCACACTCCCCTTTTTATGTTACCTTATAAACACCATGTTATAAGCCTCCCTTTTTCATATGGCTAAGTTGGGTTTAAATGTTAAACCCAACATATCTTATATTGTAGCGAACGTATAAAATGGGGGTAATGACGTTTGGGTTAAAATATAGAATATATGTGTTGGCATGTTTGACGCATGCCAACAACCATGAAAAATAATTAAGTGGAAATTTTAACCAATAAATATAAATTTTGAATAATGGGCCGCAAATATTTACATATAAAAAGAAAAGAGACAAAATATGTAAATGTAGAAAATACGATGTGTTTAACCCGAGGTTGGATTGAGTTGTGATGTAAACCTGCCCGGAACCGCCCGGCTGTCCAGTAGTCACAACAATACCTATCCAATGTGGGTGGTTAAACACGGAGCCCAATAAGGACCCGAGGTTAGACTGAGTTGTGGCGTAAGACTGCCCGGACCCAACCGGCAACAGGCAGCCACAACAATAACTGTCTAATGTGAGAGGTCAAGGCTTTAATAAGACAATTAAGGCTGAGTCAGGATTGATAGGATTAAGTAAATTGAATTAATACTTAATCAAAATGGAACATGCTAAACTATACAGACAGATTGGGGGTTAGGTTTACAAAACACTTAACCAACTTAGCATGTTGGCTAGAAATAGAAAACCTAGTAGCGGGGGACCCTTTTCAGCAGTAACCCTACAAGGTGTATCAGGATACCCTGAACTAGGCAGGGTGGGGCACGATTACCGGGCTGACTGTAAGAGGTCAAATCGACGGCGGTGGTGCAGCAGTGTAGGTTCTAATGGGGTGCGGGCGTGCACACACTCCGGCGCAGAAAAATAAGGCACTGGGCATCAGTAGTATACCTGTGCATTCTAGGATTTTGTCGGGCCGCCACCATGGGACTTGATACACCCCATGGTGGGACCAGCATAGGTAACTACAACAACGGGGGCCGTAAGACACATGTAACTATGCGAGTAGGAGCCGATCATCAGAAAAAGGATCACTTCACCCTGATTATGGGGTGCATGTTGGGAACTAGTTTATATGGGTACATAGATTAATATGGGGTACGATAGTATTCGACCCTAGACCACTTAACTTAGTTTATAATGCTTTCCTATTTCCAGTTTATGCTTATCATACCCAGTTCTTTATTCATAGACTGAATAGTCCTTGACTTACTCAGGCTTTATGTCTGACTCTACTTTTCTTTCGCCTTCTTTTCTTTCGTCCCCCCCCGGTCCACAGGGAGGGAATACCGCAGCTTGACCAGTTTCCGCATCCAGCCTGAAGAGAAAGAATGTATTGCTTGGATCTTTTCCGTTTTGGGCTATGGCTTTGGACAGCAATTATGGGACTTTTGCAGTTTATTTATGTTTTCTTTATGCTTCTTTAAATAATGTAATCAAGACAGTTATGGAGAAGTTATGTTTTGGGAAGTATCGTAAAACAAATTATGACATGGTTTGTGTAACACATATTTTGTTGAAATAAAAGTTGTTGATGTTTTCTGCTGTTCAAAAATATGTGTTCTTATATCTGTCTTGTATATCTGTGACTTATACTTATAAACCTCCACCAAAATTAGGGCATTCCCTTTGAGAGTGACCCTAACGGAAGTGGGGTGTTTCAATATATGACACTAATTCAATTTCATATACTGCCAGATTCTATATGTTGTCAAATCTAAAGTACATGAATGATACATTAACAGCAAACTTAATTCAACATATATTGAATCAAAATCATTTTCTGTTGGACAGTAAATAGATGACCCTATCCTCACTCCTGAATTAATCTTGGATTGAATTCGTATATTGATTTCTTTTGACATATAAGCATACTGCTTATGATGTTGTACAAATGTTTGCTGAAACTCAATCTGGCTTTGTTATATAGAATTTGATTCAGTTTGTAACATTGCTGATTGATAAGCTGGGTGTTTTAATTCCATTTATAATATGTAAAATGTTTACATATTAACCTGCAGCAGTTCAGGCTTTATTTAATTACTTTCTATTAATAGATGATTATACTACTGATCAAATGTTGGTTCAATAGTATGATATTGTTTGGAAGATCTTGAATATATGAACCTGTTCTGTATTTATTGATTCACACCTTTAACTTTTCATAGATGACCAATATTACTTGAATAATTTTGAATCTTGGCATTAAATCTATATATTTCGATGAATTGAAATCTGATCGGTAACTTTGTCTAAAAGGTTACACACATGACTATGAAATCCCTTGTAATTTTATTTATGATAAACTAATCATATATATTGATATATGAACTATGTAAATGTGATTTACAGAATGTTACACACCTGGTTGTGTAAATTTTAAATGCAAACATGTCTTGATCATGGGTCAGCACTTCCAGTAGTAAATATATTTCTGTACTGGTTCATGATTAGTTACAATTTGTTTTGCAATATAAGTCCCTTTTATAAACATGTACATTATATGTTTCAAAGCTCTCTTTTAAATTAGAACTTAGACTTTGCAAGATCTTTAGTCATATACAGATTATACTAGCAAATATAGCCTTAGTTTTTTTTGCTAGAACAACAGAGTTTGATTCTGTTATTTCATGGAATAATGCAATTTTATTGTTTGGATAAAATCACTGTAGTGCTGCAAGTAATTAATAGCTAATATAATTATGACTTGCAAGTGCTTTAAACATGCTACATGTCTGTATAATTACAAACTTGTTTGTTTAACCTTTCTTGATGTTTGATATTAATATCCAAGCTGTTGGCATAAGAAGGGGTTCACACACTATTTACTCATGTATAAATATGCTGAATCATGCTCTATTACAGATACATGTACGACATGGATAGGTATCATTGCTTATTATATGTTTTCGCTCCTGTGTTAAGATACAGTAAAACTTTATAAAATGGCTCATATATTTTATATAATGACATATGACACCAATGCATGAGTATGACTCCTGAAAATTGTATTTGTGTATGATGGTACATTGTTAAGCTTAAACAGTGTTATATAAATATGTGTGTATATATAAATGTATATATATAAGTATAATGCATTGTTTGTATTTAACTGAATGGCTTATTATGATATGATCATCTTGCAGGCTATTTATTTTATAAGTTCGGAAATCGTTTCAGATAGTGATGATCCAGATGAACGCAACATAGTCCATTGTGAATGGTATTATTGCTTGCACTAAGATGGATATGCCAATGAAAAATAATGCTTATGAAGCAACTGTAATTACATGAATTGCAGAATTTTCATTTAGCCTGCATTCAATTATTGTACATATTTCATTTGTTATAGTGTATGTATAAAAATGTTATATGTATACATATATTAACTTATGAAAACAAAAACTATATGCATATTATGGTGTTCATAGCTTTTGTAACATGCCTCTTAACTGTTAATATGGGTTATGTATGTTTTTAAACGTGTTGTATTGCCTTTTATAAATATGCCAGTGTTAGCGAATGATTTAGATATACATTTAAGTGTATGTGTGTATATGTATGTCTGATAACTCATGTATGAATAATATGAGATATATATATATATATATTCTGCTTAAGTTTGAAATAAGCAGTCTATATTATATTATGATATGTATATATAAATTGGGCCATAATAAATAATTAGGCTTGATTAATTAAATGATACATATACTCCATTTATAACTTTTAAAAGCTATAATGGAATAAGTAGTCCAGTGAACTGTAACTGTAATATTAAAACTGCAAGGTATGTTTTGAAATGTTCAAAAACAACGGCAGATAATATTTTAATTCCTTTAAATGCTAATGCCATTTAACGTGTTAAATGCTCAAAGATGTAATATCTTTATAATTGTGTTTATATGGAATTAAAAGAAATTATCATATAAAATACATACGTGTATTTTGATATATAAATAACTCTAATATATTTTCCATTACGAATTATTAATTCCCTTTAAAAGCAAATTATCATTTGTTATATTAAGTCATGGTGAAGTCTTCCAATTATATACTCATCACTATCCAAAATTATTGGTTGTAACTAATGCCAAAGCGTTGTGCGCCTTTTAACTTTGGTTATATGCGATGGAGTAAAATGTGGTGCTCCAACCTATTATTGGTTTTGACTTAACTAAGCTGCATAATAAGATTATGGCTTAGAGACAACAGCGTGAGTTATTCTATATATTGAGCATATGAATAATACTGAACGAAATGTTCATCATGCGATCCAAGAGTTATATGTATGATATAATTGACATAAGATGTCTACCTAAAAGGTTGTGTTTTGGGGATTTGCCAAAGCAGAGTCAAGACATAATTAGATATGGATCTTGGAACACCATTATATAAATATACTGATATATGTATATAAATAAAGGGATGTTAATTTGAGTGGGAGCATATTTTAGTTTAAATTACACGTTTATGTTAGTATACAATTTTGATTGTCAAAATTTGTATTAAATAAATATTAAAGAATCGGTTATTATTTATTATCTACTGCAGATATTAAATAATAAATAACTCCGATAATTTAAATTAATCCTTAAGAAGGATAAATTGAATTGAATCAAATTTCTTGACTAACATTGAAATTTTGGGATTGTCCTCAAACAAATTAAAACGTAATTGTTCTAACAAATATAGAGGATATAAAACAAAAGTTAAAGTATGACTTCAACTGAATAAGATATAAATGTTATAATAATCTACTTATACATTCCTAGTATTAGATACTGGATATAAATCACATAAATGTATGTTGATTTAAAGAAATTACAGAATAAGTAGAAATCTGATAAAATGACAAGTGGACTTACGAATGGAAATGAAACAAAAGTTGCTGGATTATCCCTACAAAGTTGATTCTTGTTGTGTTTACTGGCTTAATAAAATTAATAAAATAATTATTATTATGAAATTCCATTTAAAATAAATGTTATAATATATCTTGTTCAGACAAGTTTGAATTTCATTTATAATAAAAGAATAATTGTTATTCATTTTATTTAAATGAAATATCGTATGGAGTTTCATGAATAGTTAATGAACTTTATAAATCGTTAACTATAATGTACTTGACATAATTATAGAGTGGATGATTTGAATCCAGCATACCTTTAGCATTACCAGTTAGAATATATAAACAAGAAAGTATATTAAAACTCCATAATGATGGAATTTTAAAATCATTTGATTTTGAATCATATGAAAATACTGATCTTGTTTATTAGGCAAATAACTAAATCACCTTTCACTTGACAGAGTGAATGAGCGATAAGTATTGGGTCTCATACATAATGATGTACACGGAGCAATGAATACATAAGCTAGAGGCAAGTTTATTACTTCATTATATTCACTGATGATGTCAGTAAATACATATATGTGTATCTTATGAAACACATATGAGAATCCTTTGAAAAGGTCAAAGAATTGAAAGTGAAGTCAGAAACCAATTTTAAATAGAAAATAAAACTTTTCGAATAGATCGAAAAGAGAAAATTTAAGCCAAGTATATAATGACTATCAAAATGAGTTTGAAATTGTTTCACAGCTCACTCCACCTAGAACATCATATTAGAATGGTGTGTCTGAACAGAGAAATCGCACCTTGTAAGATATAGTACGATTAATGATAAGTCATATAGATCTTCCAATAAATTAAATTTAGAACAATTATATTAAATCCCACTAGAACGATTTAAAGACGCCATATAAGATATGGACTAGAAATGTCCCAGTGTGTCTAATACGATTATTTGGGATAAAAGACGTTTGTTAAACGTTCTTCCTCTGATAAGATCAAACCCACATCATATAACTATTTTGTGTAATATCCACAAGAAACAAATGGATATTAATTTTATAAATCCTCTAAGAATAAAATGTTTATTGCTCAAATTGGTACTCATTTAAAGGAGAGTCAGTCTCTAAGATACCGATGGGAATGAGATAAAATTCGAATTGTCTCGGAAACCACGAAATGCCATTAAATCTTGTATAGACAAGAAATTCAGTGGGAGTGAGACAATAATTCTAATGTTATTTGATAACACATTGATTATTGTAAATAATGCTAGTTTTAAAACAAGAAATAAATACTGATTCTGAGAAAGAAAATGTTTGGATTAAAAGTTCATAAGTTGAACTTAATTCATTGTTGATCCAATGATTTACATTGCGATAACTATATGGCTATTGCTCAGGCCTAAAACATTAAACTCATTATTGATCCAAACATATATTTAAGAAATATAATTCTTATGTGAAACTGTTCACAGAAGAAATGAATATATCTGCAAAGTTACAAAAGTTGTATTGTTGCAGACCTACTGAATTAGACTCCGTCGCAACGGAAGTTTAATAGTCACACTAGTTTCATGAATGTGTAATTGACTCTAGTGCAAGTGGGAGATTGTTAGAGTTTATGCCCTAGAGGCAATTCATTTGATGAGATTGATAACACTGTTGATGTTATTATTTTATTTGGAATGAAATAATATTCTATTATATTATATTTGTTGTGTAATATAAATAGTAATATAATAGAAGTCCTTACAATTATAATACAGAATTATATAGTTCAAGTGTGTGACTTGAATTTGAGATTATATAATATGTTAAGTATTTTAATTCTTAAATGTCCCTAGTCGAGTTTTGTTGTACATATATATAAAGGACAACAATAAAGCGCTGAGACTAGTATGTTGATTGACTGATGATCACATCTCATTGATCATTGATATACGTGATATTAAAGTCAAGACATAAATACGTATTAGAGAATAGCGTATTGGGCTGACCCACCGTGAGATAACTCCATGGAATATAATTAACAGTATCATGAGTTATTCTCATAGTGACAGTAATGTAATGGTCCTCAGACCTGAAATCATTATGATTTTATTCGATGATATTTGTGTTTTGATATCATCTAAAGTTATTCGTAATTGAGTATCGATAACGGTGATTGTTGGATACATCTTGAAGCGACCCGAACTTCCCCGGTCTCCGAAGAGATGAGAAAGAACGAATTACTGTGAGGACAAGACAAATCAGAATGCAGACGGAAGAACATTTCATTGCTATTACAACAATTCCATCAGATACAAGAATATACAGAGTATAAATGAATAAATTACATTCGATAAATATCAGAGATTACAATAAATTACATAGCAGCGGAAAATAATACAAAGCACAACTGAAGGTGATATACGGATACAGAGATTTCCGGATATCATTCCAGCTGTAAACCAGGATCCTATGAATATAAATCTGCAAAACCAAAACTACTAGCTGCCCGTGCGGAAAATAGGGGCACCCAGAGTTTAGGTTAAAACAATAAACTCCAGGTTAGTCATGTGACTGGTGTGAGAACTAAAACAGTTATTTAAACTTTTCTTTAAAAGAGAGTAATTCAAGGGACCACGCTGTATAACACGGAACGGGTTTCCTCCCAAGAATACCAGTGCATAGGATAAACAACGCAATGCTTTTTCGAAAAATGAAGCTATTATAAGACCCAGGTCCCATCACACAATGCAACGCAAGCCGGAGGATTGGGTTTTCCCTTATAATAGCCAAACATGCTTGGTACGTTTAAAACAAATCATTTGATACTATAATAAGTGTATAGTGTCAAAACAATTTCAATCATAAATATCAATCATAAGCGGCATGGGTACCATCTATCATGTCGCCATACTAGTTCTACAATTAAAACCGCAATACACGTATTGGAAATTGGATTTCCGTCATGAGTCGAGGAAAGGGGCAAGCTCCTCTCCGCGTTCGAGACAATCTAACAAATGTCTCAGGACTACACACTCTGGGCAATCCTGGATATTCAGGGCCGGTCCTCACTTACGTTAGAGGATTATTTATTCCTGAACACACGTTTCCCGGTCCTTACAGACCTATAATCGAGGCGCCTCGCATTCCAACAACCACATAGGTGAAAAGTATATAAATGTCAGGGCTGGTAAGTCACTGACACCACCATAACTAGAAAGAAACGTCGTGCTCTCCCTGTAGTCCGTATCCCGTTTTTAACTCATACCGAGGTGTGAGGCTCGCGAATTCACGTTATACACAAAGCTGCCACGTAGGTCGTGCTTTGATCATTAACCACAAGACTTTTCTTTTCAATAGAAGCCTTGATCCATGCAACTCAGCGTGTCACACAGGCAATTCATGCTATGCGATTGATATCTATCGATATATAACCTCTAAGCTCGTATGTCTCAGAGAAGGGCGTTAAGCAAGAGAATAAATTCTCCGCCGCCAAACAGATATATATTTAACAGAAATCAATCAACACAGAATAAAATCCAATGTCAGACACACAATCCATTTACAAGTTCGTTCTGGGTCTGAACGAAACCGGAGGCACTTTCCTCGCATATCCATCTGTCTCCATGTACGTCTGGACGACCACTAACTATTTCCATCCTCTTGGGTGTACAGCCCAATCAGGATCGTCAGTAATTATCCAAACGATGTGAAGACTTCCGGTCTTCAACCACCGTCTTCATCTTCGATATATCGTCGAATCGGTTATTCAGAATGGGTATAAACCCGGCCTTTCCGAACAACCCGCGTATATTAAAACAAATGTTACACAAACACAACATACGCCTCATTCCAATGCAGAATATCCTTTTATTCACGAAATCACATTCTTAGGGAAAGGTTCCCATTAGTTTTATCCAAGATAAATTCTTTAAAATTTATCCTTTAATCTTCCTTTGGATGTCGTTTCAAACCAAATTATAGTTTTCCAAACTAGTCGAGATTAGCGAACCACACCGAAGTAATCATTTATTTTATTTCCCAATCCCAACCTATTCATTCCATGAAGCAAAACTGGTAATACTCCATATTTAACACCACGATGTTATCGGTAAAATTAATTACCATTTCACGTTCAAATCTAATTAAAGATTTAACTATCGCTTTGGAGCAAAACTGGTGATACTCCATTCTCGCTCATTTTCTAAAGTTGATAATTTAAATTATCAATCCACATTTCAATTTAATTGAAGATTCATTAAAACTCCTTTTATTGGGTTAAAGAACTAATGTCTTTTAAAACACAATTCACGACAAACCCAAGTCACTTTCTATTTAGTATCGGGTTAAAGAACAAGTGTTATTTAAAACACCCTTCACGATAAACCCACTAATAAATTCTGTTTAAAACCCAATTCAAATCCAGTTTATTTATTTAAAAATAAACGGGTTTAATTTAGTTCAAAACTAGTTCATTTCGATAAAAATCTATTTTTATCTTTTCAAATGTGGGGTTTTTCATCCTAATTTTTCCCAAATCATTTCTTATGATTCTACACAAATTATTACTATTTTTAATAATTTTATCAAGGCCCGTACAGTCGATTTCCATCAATGGCCATCGAACTGCACCTATAACGACCTTTTTCGAATTTGATTTGGACGTATCTCCAAATCCAACCGTTAGATTTCAAATTTCTAATATTCGTTTGAAAGCTCTTTTCGATACGAACCCAACGGTTCCGGTTTTAGGACAATCCGACGGTCGGATCTCCCGTAATGTCCGTTTGAAATAAATGGTTGAAATTCACGAACTGCCGCGGCGCGGTGCGTTCTATTCAGGCCATTATATTATATATATAATATATATTTCGTCGATGTCTATTTAAAACGAATTTTATAAATAGTTTTGAATTCGTTTCAAAAATAATTTCAATCTTTATTTCAAATTCAAATCAAAATTGAAATTGTTATTATAAATCCTTTTTACTTTCATTTCTATTTGATTTCAATTCAAATCGATTTTAATTCGATTCGAATTCATTTTCCTTTAAATTCAATTCAATTCGAATTCGTTTTATATTCCCTTCAAATTCAATTTCTTTTCTATTCAAATCATATTCAATTCGTTTTCTAGTCAAATCAAATTCAATTTCTTTTCAAATCAAATCATATTCAATTCGTTTTCTAGTCAAATCAAATTCAATCAAATTCAATTTCTTTTCAAATCAAATCAAATTCAATTTAATTCAAATTCATTTTCTATTCAAATCAAACTCATTATATATTCAATTCGAATTCGCTTTATATTCGATTTAATTCAAATTGGTTTTCTATTCGATTCAATTCAAATTGGTTTTCTATTCAAATCGGATTCGTTATATATTCAATTGAAATCAAATTCGTTATATATTCAATTGAAATCAAATTAGTTATATATTCAATTGAAATCAAATTCGATTTCAAAATATTCGATTTCGAAATCACTTTTCAATATTCATTTTAAAATGAATAAAATCGATATAAATATCGTTGACGTCAAAATGGCGTCAATCTAATCAACACGGCTTCATATATTTCTATTTTCAAATATTCTACTTCAAATATTTCTTTTTCAAATATTTCCTTTTCAAATATTTCTATTTCAAATATTTCTATTATTAAAATATTTCGTTCAACACATGACTAATCTCAACGGATGAGTACTGTCAACACATGAACCTTTATTTTATATTTATAAAGATGTAAATTTTATTATTAAAATATTTCGTTCAACACATGACTAATCTCAACGGATGAGTACGGTCAACACATGAACCTTTATTTTATATTTATAAAGATGTAAATTTTATTATTAAAATATTTCGTTCAACACATGACTAATCTCAACGGATGAGTACGGTCAACACATGAACCTTTATTTTATATTTATAAAGATGTAAATTTTATTATTAAAATATTTCGTTCAACACATGACTAATCTCAACGGATGAGTACGGTCAACACATGAACCTTTATTTTCTAAATTGGAATGAGGCCCAATCAATCACCATATAATGTTAATTATATGGATTTTCATACATCACACGTATATAATAGCATTGAAAAATAATCAACCATCAACCAAAGTGCACTACACTGTATAAGCATCAAATATAGATATCTAACGCTTATAACAGTCTGTCAATCAATCGATCGACATATTTAATCAATCAGGATGAGTGAACTTCAAATTTCATCCCAACACCCGTGTGGGGTTTCAAACAATCAAACACAGATTTTATTTGTGCAGTTGGGCGATGTGTAAAATTTATCGTCCCAATCAATGTCCTTCAAATAGGTGTACATAAACAAACCGTCCGGTTTGTAAATGAATACTTTATTTTATTCACTTCCACGTTAAAAATTATATTTTTAACGATAAAACATTTTATTTCAACACATGGATTTCTATTCAGTTCATTTATTAAATAAAATGATTTCTTTATTTTTCTAACTTATTTTAGGAAATTTCGGCGGCATAACGGCACGATACTAGGAACGGGACGAGGCCTAGCCTTATCCCCGGTCTAGTGAAGGCCCACGCCATTCACACATCAATCAAATCAATTTTAATTTCACCAAACAATTCAATTCAACCCAAATAATCTAACAAACTACACAACCAAACAAACAAGTCCATGGTCTGTGGACGATTGTGTCGGGTGCTACTAAACACCGTCTGCATCCTAGTATATATATATATATATATATATATATATATAACTAGAAAAAGAAATTTTGAGTGAGAAGTTCTCACCAATAGTTATCCAATACCACGACTCTTCATTTAGAGAAATTTTCGTCGTTCTCGCCTTTTTGTCACCTTCGTTGCCCGTATTCACTACATATATAAAAATCGAATTTTTTACTTCGCTATTCAATATATAAAAATCGAATTTTTACTTTGCTATTCAATATATAAAAATCGAATTTTTACTTTGCTATTCAATATATAAAAATCGAATTTTTACTTTGCTATTCAATATATAAAAATCGAATTTTTACTTCGCTATTCAATATATAAAAATCGAATTTTTACTTCGCTGTTCAATATATAAAAATCGAATTTTTACTTTGCTGTTCAATATATAAAAATCGAATTTGTACTTTGCTGTTCAATATATAAAAATCGAATTTGTACTTTGCTGTTCAATATATAAAAATCGAATTTTTACTTTGCTGTTCAATATATAAAAATCGAATTTTTACTTTGCTGTTCAATATATAAAAATCGAATTTTTACTTTGTTGTTCAATATATAAAAATCGAATTTTTACTTTAATGATAAACCTATAAAGATCGCATCTTTATCTAAATGAAGCCATCATAAAAATCGGATTTTTCTTTGATTAAAAATCAAACCTTTCCTCGTTTAAAAATCACATTTTTAATCGATGGAAAATCTAATGTTCATATCATGAAAAACATATTTTTGATAAACTAAAAATTATAGATTTTGTAACCTAATAATAATGTATTTTATAAACTAATTCATTAAATAAACAAAGACAAATAAATAAATAAATTATTTAAAATTACCTTTTCTTCTTCATTGTTTATCACGCCGGGGGCGCTGGGTTTTGTTGGGGGTTCGTCGGAGCTGGAGAGTGGCGGTAGGGGGGGTCAGCGTCAGCAGGGAGGGGGGGTTTGCGCAGGCAGGCGGTGGTCGTGGGTGGTGCAGGTCTGGTGGCGTCGAATTTAAGAGGAGAGGAAGAAGGGGATAGGGAGAACGAGGAGGAGGGGACGGTGGTGCGCGAGGTGCTTGCGGTCTTCGTGGAAGAGGATAGAGGAGGAGGGGTGCGAGGCAACGGGAGGAGGAAGAAGAAGAGGGGGATACGGTCCAGGGAGGGGAGGCGTTGGGTGGAGGTGGACGCGGTGGCGAGGGGGGGGACGCTCCTTTCCGCTCCGTCGTCTCCTTCTTTTTTTATCTGAATCGATTGAATCGAAAAATAAGGGGGGGGGGGGGCAGAGGGTATAGGAGAGGAAAGGTATTTTTATTTATTTAATTAATTAATTAATTATGAAAAAGTTGACTTTTACATACGACCTCTAGACGAGGCCCACCGCCTGTCGTCCATAGCGTATTACCCCCATTCCGAACACAATGGGATATGCGTCGTAAGCTGATTTGATCGTTTCGATCAGTTTCCGTTAAAATCAACATATAACTCTATATATTGAATTTGAACGCGCATTTCAATTTACCGGGGTCACATACTAACTATAAAAATTCCATAACAATATTTTCTAGCTTCGTATCGACGATACGGTCCTAACAAAACTAGTTTCGTCGAATTCTGAGACAATTGGAAAAATGGCCATTTTCCAGTCGATTAAATTCAACTGAAATGGTCAAACACGTTTTCCTTCGCCACGCTCACATATTGATTCGAAAAATAATGAAATTTGGAATCTAGCAATAACTTGACACTGCGGATCCAACAAAAGTGGTTTCGTCGAAATCCGAGGTCGTTTGCAAAATTCCCATTTTTAAGGGCCTGAATTCCATAGCGACTATTCAGAATTTTCAACTGGACATATCTTTTGATTCCCGCTATGAAATTTCGATTTTTCGGATTTGTTGGAAAGATATTATCAATTAGATCCTAATGTTTTTGGTTTCACTAAAATTTGGATTGTTTTGCACCAGGTACATTCAATTGAAGTTTGAAATCGAATTATCGAACTACCGCGCCATTTTCAATTCCTATTTATAATTATATATAATTATTATATTCTAACGACGACGTATATAATAAATACGTTCGAATTATATTCAAAATAAATTTCTCGTCGATATTATTTAAAATAATCTATTTTAAATATTCAAAATTCGCTAAAACTGCCAAAATAAAAATTTTAAACTGGCTCAGATTTTCGGGTTATTACAATCTCCCCCACTTAAAACTTTTCGTCCCCGAAAAGGAACAAAGTCGAAAGTGGTTTAATTAATCAACTCTACGTTCGATCTGGCTTCAATTCTCCAACTTTTCAGTTTTTGAGAATTTTCTAATTTTCAAAAATTTGGCTAACACCTTAAATTTTCGAAAAATTTCGCCATAACCTCCCCTGCACCGGGAGCCACGGGAAAATCCCGAAATTGCCATATACGCCTTCTGATCTCAAAAAGAAAAAGAAAATGCCAATAGGCTCATAAAATCATCATCACCCAAACAAAACAGTAATTATAGTAAACATGTACCTATTTGTCGGGCAAACAAATTTTATTCTCTGCTCTAGCCTCCTTGCTATGACCTGTTCAATGTAAGTACATGTATATGCAAGCAAATGCGACCAATTTTCAATACATTTCAATATTTGATTCTATTAGGCATAATGGTTCAAAATTATCTAACAAATAGACAAACAACACAACCATCAATCAATTAGTGAATTTAACGTTTCAAATTCATAATTTTGATATATATATATATATACAGAAAATCACATTTTTGATGCCAATTCACAACAATGTATTCTAGCTATATTAGTTTTGGTTCTCACAACAGTCTAATGGAAATATATAGATATCACACCTTCGAAACACGAACATAAATTCTGATGATGATATATCAATCATCAGAATAATCTCCGGGTGTCTAGAATGTGATCCTATATCTATCCAGTATATTAAAACTTCGAATATACGTTCATGACGCGTATATGCAAAATCTTTATATATCGGATTGTCCAAATTCAAAATAAATAAATATTCAAATACGTATAAAATGGTTTAAATTTCAAAACAAAATTGTTTTCATTTGAAAAATATACTCTTCACACTCGTTCTAGGATACTACTGATCCTATCTCTAACGAGTCAATCTAATTGGATATTACTAATCCAATATCTGATGAATTCTTTCGTATGGTTCTAATGTGTCTTGTTCTCGAGCTCTGTAAACCAAAGCTCTGATACCAAATGAAGCGACCCGAACTTCCCCGATCTCCGAAGAGATGAGAAAGAACGAATTACAGTGAGGACAAGACAAATCAGAACGCAGACGGAAGAACATTTCATTGCTATTACAACAATTCCATTAGATACAAGAATATACAGAGTACAAATGAATAAATTACATTCGATAAATATCAGAGATTACAATAAATTACATAGCAGCGGAAAATAATACAAAGCACAACTGAAGGTGATATACGGATACAGAGCTTTCCGGATATCATTCCAGCTGTAAACCAGGATCCTGTGAATATAAATCTGCAAAACCAAAACTACTAGCTGCCCGTGCGGAAAATAGGGGCACCCAGAGTTTAGGTTAAAATAATAAACTCCAGGTCAGTCATGTGACTGGTGTGAGAACTAAAAAACAGTTATTTAAACTTTTCTTTAAAAGAGAGTAATTCAAGGGACCACGCCGTATAACATGGAACGGGTTTCCTCCCAAGAATACCAGTGCATAGGATAAACAACGCAATGCTTTTTCGAAAAATGAAGCTATTATAAGACCCAGGTCCCATCACACAATGCAACGCAAGCCGGAGGATTGGGTTTTCCCTTATAATAGCCAAACATGCTTGGTACATTTAAAACAAATCATTCGATACTATAATAAGTGTATAGTGTCAAAACAATTTCAATCATAAATATCAATCATAGGCGGCATGGGTACCATCTATCATGTCGCCGTACTAGTTCTACAATTAAAACCGCAATACACGTATTGGAAATTGGATTTCCGTCATGAGTCGAGGCAAGGGGCAAGCTCCTCTCCGCGTTCGAGACACTCTAGCAAATGTCTCAGGACTACACACTCTGGGCAATCCTGGATCTTCAGGGTCGGTCCTCACTTACGTTAGAGGATTATTTATTCCTGAACACACGTTTCCCGGTCCTTACAGACCTATAATCGAGGCGCCTCGCATTCCAACAACCACATTGGTGAAAAGTATATAAATGTCAGGGCTGGTAAGTCACTGACACCACCATAGCTAGAAAGAAATGTCGTGCTCTCCCTGCAGTCCGTATCCCGTTTTTAACTCATACCGAGGTGAGAGGCTCGCGAATTCACATTATACACAAAGCTGCCACGTAGGCCGTGCTTTGATCATTAACCACCAGACTTTGCTTTTCAACAGAAGCCTTGATCCATGCAACTCAGCGTGTCACACAGGCAATTCATGCTATGCGATTGATATCTATCGATATATAACCTCTAAGCTCGTATGTCTCAGAGAAGGGCGTTAAGCAAGAGAATAAATTCTCCGCCGCCAAACAGATATATATTTAACAGAAATCAATCAACACAGAATAAAATCCAATGTCGGACACACAATCCATTTACAAGTTCGTTCTGGGTCTGAACGAAACCGGAGGCACTTTCCTCGCATATCCATCCGTCTCCATGTACGTCTGGACGACCACTAACTATTTCCATCCTCTTGGGTGTACAGCCCAATCAGGATCGTCAGTAATTATCCAAACGATGTGAAGACTTCCGGTCTTCAACCACCGTCTTCATCTTCGATATATCGTCGAATCGGTTATTCAGAATGGGTATAAACCCGGCCTTTCCGAACAACCCGCGTATATTAAAACAAATGTTACACAAACACAACATACGCCTCATTCCAATGCAGAATATCCTTTTATTCACGAAATCACATTCTTAGGGAAAGGTTCCCATTAGTTTTATCCAAGATAAATTCTTTAAAATTTATCCTTTAATCTTCCTTTGGATGTCGTTTCAAACCAAATTATAGTTTTCCAAACTAGTCGAGATTAGCGAACCACACCGAAGTAATCATTTATTTTATTTCCCAATCCCAACCTATTCATCCCATGAAGCAAAACTGGTAATACTCCATATTTAACACCACGATGTTATCGGTAAAATTAATTACCATTTCACGTTCAAATCTAATTAAAGATTTAACTATCGCTTTGGAGCAAAACTGGTGATACTCCATTCTCGCTCATTTTCTAAAGTTGATAATTTAAATTATCAATCCACATTTCAATTTAATTGAAGATTCATTAAAACTCCTTTTATTGGGTTAAAGAACTAATGTCTTTTAAAACACAATTCACGACAAACCCAAGTCACTTTCTATTTAGTATCGGGTTAAAGAACAAGTGTTATTTAAAACACCCTTCACGATAAACCCACTAATAAATTCTGTTTAAAACCCAATTCAAATCCAGTTTATTTATTTAAAAATAAACGGGTTTAATTTAGTTCAAAACTAGTTCATTTCGATAAAAATCTATTTTTATCTTTTCAAATGTGGGGTTTTTCATCCTAATTTTTCCCAAATCATTTCTTATGATTCTACACAAATTATTACTATTTTTAATAATTTTATCAAGGCCCGTACAGTCGATTTCCATCAATGGCCATCGAACTGCACCTATAACGACCTTTTTCGAATTTGATTTGGACGTATCTCCAAATCCAACCGTTAGATTTCAAATTTCTAATATTCGTTTGAAAGCTCTTTTCGATACGAACCCAACGGTTCCGGTTTTAGGACAATCCGACGGTCGGATCTCCCGTAATGTCCGTTTGAAATAAATGGTTGAAATTCACGAACTGCCGCGGCGCGGTGCGTTCTATTCAGGCCATTATATTATATATATAATATATATTTCGTCGATGTCTATTTAAAACGAATTTTATAAATAGTTTTGAATTCGTTTCAAAAATAATTTCAATCTTTATTTCAAATTCAAATCAAAATTGAAATTGTTATTATAAATCCTTTTTACTTTCATTTCTATTTGATTTCAATTCAAATCGATTTTAATTCGATTCGAATTCATTTTCCTTTAAATTCAATTCAATTCGAATTCGTTTTATATTCCCTTCAAATTCAATTTCTTTTCTATTCAAATCATATTCAATTCGTTTTCTAGTCAAATCAAATTCAATTTCTTTTCAAATCAAATCATATTCAATTCGTTTTCTAGTCAAATCAAATTCAATCAAATTCAATTTCTTTTCAAATCAAATCAAATTCAATTTAATTCAAATTCATTTTCTATTCAAATCAAACTCATTATATATTCAATTCAATTCGAATTCGTTTTATATTCGATTTAATTCAAATTGGTTTTCTATTCGATTCAATTCAAATTGGTTTTCTATTCAAATCAGATTCGTTATATATTCAATTGAAATCAAATTCGTTATATATTCAATTGAAATCAAATTTGTTATATATTCAATTGAAATCAAATTCCATTTCAAAATATTCGATTTCGAAATCACTTTTCAATATTCACTTTAAAATGAATAAAATCGATATAAATATCGTTGACGTCAAAATGGTGTCAATCTAATCAACACAGCTTCATATATTTCTATTTTCAAATATTCTATTTCAAATATTTCTTTTTCAAATATTTCTTTTTCAAATATTTCTATTATTAAAATATTTCGTTCAACACATGACTAATCTCAACGGATGAGTACTGTCAACACATGAACCTTTATTTTATATTTATAAAGATGTAAATTTTATTATTAAAATATTTCGTTCAACACATGACTAATCTCAACGGATGAGTACGGTCAACACATGAACCTTTATTTTATATTTATAAAGATGTAAATTTTATTATTAAAATATTTCGTTCAACACATGAATAATCTCAACGGATGAGTACGGTCAACACATGAACCTTTATTTAATATTTATAAAGATGTAAATTTTATTATTAAAATATTTCGTTCAACACATGACTAATCTCAACGGATGAGTACGGTCAACACATGAACCTTTATTTTATAATATTCTTTATTTTCTAAATTGGAATGAGGCCCAATCAATCACCATATAATGTTAATTATATGGATTTTCATACATCACACGTATATAATAGCATTGAAAAATAATCAACCATCAACCAAAGTGCACTACACTGTATAAGCATCAAATATAGATATCTAACGCTTATAACAGTCTGTCAATCAATCGATCGACATATTTAATCAATCAGGATGAGTGAACTTCAAATTTCATCCCAACACCCGTGTGGGGTTTCAAACAATCAAACACAGATTTTATTTGTGCAATTGGGCGATGTGTAAAATTTATCGTCCCAATCAATGTCCTTCAAATAGGTGTACATAAACAAACCGTCCGGTTTGTAAATGAATACTTTATTTTATTCACTTCCACGTTAAAAATTATATTTTTAACGATAAAACATTTTATTTCAACACATGAATTTCTATTCAGTTCATTTATTAAATAAAATGATTTCTTTATTTTTCTAACTTATTTTAGGAAATTTCGGCGGCATAACGGCACGATACTAGGAACGGGACGAGGCCTAGCCTTATCCCCGGTCTAGTGAAGGCCCACGCCATTCACACATCAATCAAATCAATTTTCATTTCACCAAACAATTCAATTCAACCCAAATAATCTAACTAACTACACAACCAAACAAACAAGTCCATGGTCTGTGGACGACTGTGTCGGGTGCTACTAAACACCGTCTGCATCCTAGTATATATATATAACTAGAAAAAGAAATTTTGAGTGAGAAGTTCTCACCAATAGCTATCCAATACCACGACTCTTCGTTTAGAGAAATCTTCGTCGTTCTCGCCTTTTTGTCACCTTCGTTGCCCGTATTCACTACATATATAAAAATCGAATTTTTTACTTCGCTATTCAATATACAAAAATCGAATTTTTACTTTGCTATTCAATATATAAAAATCGAATTTTTACTTTGCTATTCAATATATAAAAATCGAATTTTTACTTTGCTATTCAATATATAAAAATCGAATTTTTACTTCGCTATTCAATATATAAAAATCGAATTTTTACTTCGCTGTTCAATATATAAAAATCGAATTTTTACTTTGCTATTCAATATATAAAAATCGAATTTTTACTTTGCTATTCAATATATAAAAATTGAATTTTTACTTTGCTGTTCAATATATAAAAATCGAATTTTTACTTTGCTGTTCAATATATAAAAATCGAATTTTTACTTTAATGATAAACCTATAAAGATCGCATCTTTATCTAAGTGAAGACATCATAAAAATCGGATTTTTCTTTGATTAAAAATCAAACCTTTCCTCGTTTAAAAATCACATTTTTAATCGATGGAAAATCTAATGTTCATATCATGAAAAACATATTTTTGATAAACTAAAAATTATAGATTTTGTAACCTAATAATAATGTATTTTATAAACTAATTTCATTAAATAAACAAAGACAAATAAATAAATTATTTAAAATTACCTTTTCTTCTTCATTGTTTATCACGCCGGGGGCGCTGGGTTTTGTTGGGGGTTCGTCGGAGCTGGAGAGTGGCGGTAGGGGGGGTCAGCGTCAACAGGGAGGGGGGGTTTGCTCAGGCAGGCGGTGGTCGTGGGTGGTGCGGGTCTGGTGGCGTCGAATTTAAGAGGAGAGGAAGATGGGGATAGGGAGAACGAGGAGGAGGGGATGGTGGTGCGTGAGGTGCTTGCGGTCTTCGTGGAAGAGGAGAGAGGAGGAGAGGTGCGAGGCAACGGGAGGAGGAAGAAGAAGAGGGGGATACGGTCCAGGGAGGGGAGGTGCTGGGTGGAGGTGGACGCGGCGGCGAGGGGGGGGGCGACGCTCCTTTCCGCTCCATCGTTTCCTTTTTTTATCTGAATCGATTGAATCGAAAAATAAGGGGGGGCCAGAGGGTATAGGAGAGGAAAGGTATATATTTTTTATTTAATTAATTATTTAATTATGAAAACGTTGACTTTTACATACGACCTCTAAACGAGGCCCACCGCCTGTCGTCCATATCGTATTACCCCCATTCCGAACACAATGGGATATGTGTCGTAAGCTGATTTGATCGTTTCGATCAGTTTCCGTTAAAATCAACATATAACTCTATATATTGAATTTGAACGCGCATTTCAATTTACCGGGGTCACATACTAACTATAAAAATTCCATAACAATATTTTCTAGCTTCGTATCGACGATACGGTCCTAACAAAACTAGTTTCGTCGAATTCTGAGACCGTTGGAAAAATGACCATTTTCCAGTCGATTAAATTCAACTGAAATGGTCAAACACGTTTTCCTTCGCCACGCTCACATATTGATTCGAAAAATTATGAAATTTGGAATCTAGAAATAACTTAACACTGCGGATCCAAAAAAAGTGGTTTCGTCGAAATTCGAGGTCGTTTGCAAAATTCCCATTTTTAAGGGCCTGAATTCCATAGCGACTATCCAGAATTTTCAACTGGACATATCTTTTGATTCCCGCTATGAAATTTCGATTTTTTGGATTCGTTGGAAAGATATTATCAATTAGATCCTAATGTTTTTGGTTTCACTAAAATCCGGATTGTTTTGCACCCGGTACATTCAATTGAAGTTTGAAATCGAATTATCGAACTACCGCGCCATTTTCAATTCCTATTATAATTATATATAATTATTATATTCTAACAACGACGTATATAATATATACGTTCGAATTATATTCAAAATAAATTTCTCGTCAATATTATTTAAAATAATCTATTTTAAATATTCAAAATTCGCTAAAACTGCCAAAATAAAAAATTTAAACTGGCTCAGATTTTCGGGTTATTACACATCTCGAATCAAATAGAAATTATGAATGATCTAGATGGAATTTAACCCTGCAATATAGTTGTAGTGATATCCATGGGCCTCTTGATTGAGTGAGACTGTGAAATGCATGACCGTGCTCAAATACTGATTTGTTTTAAACAGTCTACTCATCGATCAAGAAAAACGGATTAAATCATAACAAGGATGATACGATCCATGCCTCTAGTTTAATCCTGGATATGTTGGTTAAAAGGATTATATTACATTGAGACACTTGTCACAGAAAGGTTGTATCTAATCGATAATTTTATTATAACTTGGGTAGCAGCGATGCATTGCTAGATGCCAATCACTGTTTATGATTAAAATATGATCTAAAATCATTGCCAACGTTGTAATAACCTATGGGGTCACACAGTAGAACGTTTTAAAAGGAGAAACTATTTTGGACAAACAAAATATGTTGATATTTTGGTTAAGGATGGAACAAGTAGTCGGTTTAGACCCTAATTTTGGTGAACTTCTATTTTAAAAGGGAACTTACATTTCCTTTTATTATATATACATAGCGGCTAACCTAATTTGGGAGGATAAGATCCAAAAACATAATCCGACCGATTTCTATTTTCCTCCAAAACCCTAGATAATGGCGGCTAGCACCAATCCTCTTTACCTTCCTTGATTTGATCTAGGAAGAGGCGTTCTTGTGGATATCCATCGAGGCTCGAAGCTTGGAGGGCTAGTATTCGATCAACCCAGATTTGAAATTCGATCGGTTGAAGAATGATGGAAGTTTTATTCAGGTATAACTCTCGATTTATAAACTAATACATGAATTATTGTTTTATTTGGTTGCGATTTAACTATAAGATTTGAAATCGAACCATGTTTTACTTTCATATAGCTCTTCTGTCGGCTTTGAGCGGCGAGTAATCGTTTCTTAACGAAATCGACTTTGTCGGCAGCCTCTCAGATTATATCAGGCCCCAACACAAGTCTATTACCAGGTTCGACCCAACAAGCAGGAGATCGGCACGATCTACCATACAATGCTTCGAATGGTGACATTGTCAGGCTTGCTTGGTAGCTGTTGTTGTATGAGAATTCAGCCAAATGTAAATGGTCTTCCCATGACACACCGAAATCTAGAACACAAGCCCGCAATAAATCTTCTAGTATACGATTCACCCTCTCGGTCTAACCATCTATCTGAGGATGGTAGGCGGTGCTTAGATTCAGCTTTGTTCCCAGTTCTACTTGAAATACCTCCCAGAATTTGCTAGTAAATATTGGATCTCTATCACTAACTATACTGATTGGCACTCCGTGTAGTCTAACAATTTCCTTGAAATATATCTGCGTCGGACTCTGAGCAGTTCTGTTCGATCTGACAGGTATGAAATGGGCGGTCTTCGTGAAGCGATCTACGATCACCCAAATAAGGTCATTTCCTTTTCTGGTTCTGGGCAAACCATCTATGAAGTCCATGGAAATATGTTCCCACTTCCAACCTGGAACGTCCAGCGGTTGCAACAATCCAGCAAGTTTCTATTGGTCGCTTTTGACTAACTGACAAGTAGGGCACCTTCTAACATATATAGAGATGTCTGTTTTCAACGATTTCCACCAGAATGTTCGCTTGATATCGTTATACATTTTATTCACACCCAGATGGATACTGAGCTTAGATTTGTGGCATTCATCAAGCACATCTCTTATGAGTCCAGGAATTTCTAGAACACAAATTCGTCCTTGTAACCTCAAAATCCCTTCGCTATCGAGTTGGAAATCCGAAGCATTGCCTTCACGAATCCGCTGGCTCGTTCCTTTAATAAATTTGTCTTCCTTTTGGAGAGCAGATATCTAGTCAATCAAAGAAGTCACAATGATAAAACTGGCAATTATAACATTCTTTCTACTTAACGCATCGGCCACAACATTGGCTTTCCCTGGAGTGTATAGAATCTCAAAATCGTATGCTGCCAGGAACTCTAGCCAATGTTGCTGCCTCAGATTCAAGTCTTTCTAGGGGAACAGATACTTTAGCGACTGTTGATCTGTAAACAGTTCGAATTTCTCACCCAGAAGATAGTGTCTCCAGATTTTCAAAGCAAATACTATGGTCAACAACTCAAGATCATGAGTGACATAGTTCTTTTCATGTGGCTTCAGCTGATGGCTAGCATAAGCAACAACCAGACCTCTTTGCATTAACACTGCACCAAGGCCTTCTCTAGAGGCATCTGTCTAAACTTTCAAGTCCTGATTGCCGTCAATTATAGTTAACACTGGAGCCGTTGTTAATCTTAACTTTAGCTCCTCAAAAGCCTCTTCACATTCTGGAGTCCACTTGAATTTTGAGTGCTTCTTTGTAAGCTTTGTCAAGTGACTAGATATCTTCGAAAAATCTTTAACGAACTTTCGGTAATAACTAGCCAATCCAAGAAAACTTCGAACTTTTGTGGGAGTACAAGGCTGTTTCCAGTTTTGAATAGTTGTGATTTTACTTGGATCCATAGCAATTCCTTATTTTGATACAACGTGGCCAAGAAACTTCACTTTATCTTGCAAGAATATACATTTGGATAGTTTGGCTTTCAATACATTCCTTCTCAGAATTTCCAGAACTTGTTCCAAATGTTTCTCATGTTCGGCCTTTGACTTAGAGAAAATTAGAATATCATTAATAAAGACCAGAAAAAACTTATTCAAGACTCCTCTGAGCACTCGATTCATCAAATCGACGAAGTATGTTGCGGCGTTACATAAGCCGAATGGCATTACTAACCACTAGTAGAATAAGTCTGGACCTCTGAATGCTGTCATAGGAACACACTCTTCGGCAATACGAAGCTGATGGAAACCTGTAGCTAGGTCCATCCTTGAAAATACTTGTGCTCCATTCAGACGATCCAATAAGTCATCGATTCGCGGCAATGGATATTTATTCTTTATTGTCTGCTTATTCAAGTCACGATAATCCACACATAGTCGAAGAGTACCGTCAGACTTTGGGACAAACACCACTGCTGCTCCCCAATCAGAGAAACTAGGCCTGATCAGACCCTTCCATAAAAGCTGTCGAGTTTGATTATCTAACTCTTCTTTCTCCTTTAGGGTCATCCTCCGAATAGCGTGCACTACTGGCCTAGCATTCGGAATTAAAGCAATCTTGAAATCGATTTCCCTCTGCGGAGGTAAGCTAACAACTTCTTCGAACACATCTGCATAATTCTTTACGACAGGAATATCTTTGATGAGGTCGGGAATATTCTCTGTGACTACAGGGATATTTTCTATTTGAGCAGGAGAAACATCCAAAGCTGCCCAGAAGTCTTTTCTATTAGAATTCTAACCTTCACAGGGAATGGTTATATAATCACCTGATTTAATCTTCGCCTTAACGACTCTGTCGGCGCGTTTAACCTCTTCTTCATATTTGGTCAACCAGTCTAACCCCAAGGTAAGATCAAACTCTGTAAAATTCATGACGACCGCGATGGTAGGGAACCGATAACGAGAAAAAGAAACCGGCACTCCACAAACCCAACTGAGATCGAGGGAACCCCCAACCGGATTATGGACAGTCATTGGTTCTTTGAGCTTCTTCAAATTCAAATCCAGTTTCTTAACCGCATTCTTTGCAACAAAGCTTCGCGACGCGCCGGTGTCAAACAGTACTTTAGCTGGGATATCTTTGACAGTAAGCGTGCCTTCTAAAACATCTGGCCTTTCCTGAATAGCTGAGGGCTCAGAAGTTTCTGCTACTTCATTTACATGTACGGCTTCAGATTTCTTTGATAGCGGACAATTTTTCGCAATATGACCAGCTTGATGGCACTTATGAAATCTTCTGCCCTCATGAGCCCTCTTATTAGACTTAGATCCTTCCTTTCTTTGCTTCTTTAAAGATCTGCAATTTCCTTGAAATGCCCTTGCTTATGGCAGTTATTGCATATGGCAGTCGTTGCTGGTTCTTTTTCTGATCTGGCCCTTTTTCGATTGACTTTAGGCTTCTTACTGACCTCAGACATCGTACTGGCCTCAGGGTTATCAGTTTCAGACTCCCCTTTATTACTAGGACTGACTTCCTCTTCGTAACGCAACATACCTTTCTTGTCGAGATCCTCGTACTGGTAAGCCATGTATATCATTTCAGAAAAAGGAAGCTTAACATTCCTCATTACATTATTCTGATATTTTCTTTGAAGCCCGTTGATAAATCTCATATTCTTCCTCTTTGGGTCTTTAATCAAATTAGGGGGAAAATGAGAGAGTTCATTGAATTTCTTATGATATTCTGGAATGGTCATATCTCCTTGTATCAGATAAGAGAATTCATCACATAACCGCTCAGTTGCTTCAGGAGGAGTAAATCTTTCTAGGAAAATCACTTTAAATCTATCCCAAGTGATATCACCTTCTGGATTACCCTCAACAACCAAATTCCGCCCGAACAAGGCTTCGTCTTTGAGTGCCCAGGATGCCAGTAATATTTTCTGGTCATCCCTCAGCTTTAAACTGTCAAAGATTTTCTCAGCAGAACGAATCCAAGCTTGTGTTTTCATAATAGATTCTTCGCTCGAGAACGGTATTCCACCCATATTCCGATACTTAATTAATACGGCCTCAATATCTGGTTCTGCATTCCTTTTGATTCTGACACTCATTTTCTAGTACTTCTGCAGATAGCAGATCAAGTGTCAGGTCATAGAAAAGATATTTCAAAACATAGAGATATATACTTCAAATGTAAATGTGCCTATCAGGGTGTATTTCATTCTTCTTTACTCATACTAGGATATTACTGATCCTATCTGTAATGAGTTACCCGTCCTAGAACACTACTGGTTCTATTTCTGACGAGTTCGTTAATATGTTATACTCCAGCACTAAGCTTAACCAAAGCTCTGATACCACGCTGTGACGACCCCAAAACCCCGTATCATGGTGTCAAGGGTAAACTTTGGAATATAACACATAAACAGATAATAGAAGAACAGAAATAAATAAATACACCAGATAATGAACAAATAATACACTGGATAGACGAAATCATCAGAGTTACACAATATACAGGATCATACTTAGTGCAATTACAGTTCAGCTATACATAAATGTCTACAGCGGAAAACAAACAAAATATGTACAATAGGAGCTGAACAGCATAAAAAGAGACAAATGATAGAACCCATCTTCAGCTCCAACTATCCAGAAAGAGCTTGCTAAAAACCTGAATACAAGGCTGCCCGTGTAGAAAACGGGGCACCCGAGTTTGCAAGTGAAACAAACTACGAGTCAGTCATGGGACTGGTATGAGAAACCTACTTAACACATTTATAATATGGCTAATCACAGGACCACGCCACTTTCGTTGAACGGGTTTACTCCATTGGATTGCCAGTGCTTTAAAACAATTAAATCTTTTAAACATCGCAATGCTTTTTATAAAAATGAAGCCGATTAAGACTCAAGTCCCATCACACAATGCAACGCAAACCGGAGGATAGAGTTTTACCTTATATCGACCAAAATATGCTTGATACGAGCAAAACAAATCATTTAAAATGTAAACTTTGCCGTTTAATTCTTAATCAGACTTCAACTGTAAAATAGTAAGAGAACGATCCCCTAAGTATTAACCCTGAAGGCCGAAACCAACATCAGACCAATACCCAGGAAACCACCCATCTTATCTCGTTTACAGTTAGTTTCTAATTTTATAATCAATCATAAATATCAATCATAGATGGCATTAATGCCCCATACCACTATGTCGCCATATATATATACAATCAAAACCGCAAAGTCACGTATTTGGAAATTGGATTTCCGTCATGAACCAAGGCAAAAGATAGTCCTTACCGACTTTGAGACTGTCTAGCCCGAGCCTCAGGGTCAGAGCGCATCGACCCTTGGATCGTCAGGGCCGTTCCACCGATGTGGATTAAAATTCCTGAACACTGCGTTTCCCCGCCCTTTGGGGCGTAAATGAGCCAACGAATGGCTCTATCGGTCCCGGATCGACCGATATAACCGAGGCGCCTCGCAACAGCAACAACCACATAGGTGTAAATAATATAAATGTCAGCCAGATTAAGCATTGACACCACCTCTAGCTAGAAGGAAACGCATGCCCTCCCTGATGTCCTCTCCCATTTCTGGTTCATACCGGGGTGTGAGGCTCGCGAATTCACGTTATACACAAAGCTACGCCACACAGGTGGTGCTTTGATCATCAACCACAAGACTTTGCTTTTCAAAAGAAGTCCAGATCGCTGCATCTTAGCATGCCACACAGGCAATTCACACCATGCAACTGATGGCTATCAATCATACAGAATGAATTACAATGTCAGACACACAATCCATTTGCAAGTCCGTTCTGGGTCTGAACGAAACCGGAGGCACTATATACCTCACATACCCATCAGTTTCCACGTATGTCTGGATGATCACCACTCATTATCCATATTTCGGGATGCCTCCCAATCAGCACATCAGTTACCATCCAAACGAGGTGAAGATCTCCGGTCTTCGACCACCGTCTTCATCTTCGATTTCTTATCGTCGATTCAGTTACTCAGAATGGGATAAACCCGGTCTTTCTGAGTAACTCGCGCATACAATAAACAAGTGCTACACAAACACAACATACACCTTGTTCCAATTCATTAGTCACTAACTGCCAATCAGTAAGAGAACGATTTCCCAAATGTTAACCCCGAAGGTCGAAACCAACATCAGATCAAAACCCAGGAAACCATTCAACTTAGCTAACCTTCAGTTAATTTCTAAATTTCACATTCCATATCGTTTATAATATTTTATAACGATTTATCGCTATTTTTATTTATTTAAAGATAGCCAATTTATTCAAACGACGCTTCAGGCCATAACGCGGCTGTGGCGCTGTTTTTCTTCAGATTTTATTTACACATATCTGAAAATCTAACCGTTGGATATTCAAAAAATTAATATCATTAGAAAGATCTTTTCAAAATGAATCCAATGGTTCCAGTTTTGGGAAAATCCGACGGTCGAATCTCCCAGTACAATCATTTGAAGTTTCGATTTCAAAATACGAACTGCAACGTCGTTATTCGATTTAATTTAATTATATTTATATATATATATAAAAATATAATCGATTCTGGCGCTGTTTTTCTTCAGATTTGAATTAAACACTCTACACAATCCAACCGTTGGATCTTTACAAAGTTGGTGTCGTTGGAAAGATATTTCCAAAGCGAACCCAACGGTTTCGGTTTCGGGAAAATCCGATGGTCGAATCACCCGCACTAATCGTTTGAAATCACGGTTTCAAAACACGAACTGCAGCTTCGTTATTCAGTTTGTTTTAATTATATTTTTATATATAAAAATATAATCTATTCTTCGATTTCAAAACCAATTCCTTTTCATACATTTGATAAAAATGATATTTTTATCCAACCGACATTTATTTCGACACTTCGCTATTTTTAACAATTCATGTATATAATAAAAATGTGATTTTCATTGTAAAACTATTTATTTCAAAACACGAATATTTTATATAGTTCATATAGATGGTAAAAATATGATTTTTATTATAAAACAATTTCTTTCAAAGCACGACTATTTTATATAGTTCATATAGATGATAAAAATATGATTTTTATTATAAAACAATTTATTTCAAAACACGAATACCATTTAACACATGAATTTCTATTCAACACATGAATTTCTATTCAACACATGAATGTTTTCTAGAGTTTATATATATAAATAAAAAGGTGATTTTTATATTTAAAACAATTTATTTAAAACATGAATTCCATTCAGCACATGAATTTCTATTCAACATATGAATGTTTTCTATAGTTTATATGTATAAATAAAAAGGTGATTTTTATATTTAAAACGGTTTATTTCAAAACACGACTATTTTATATAGTTCATATATTTGATAACAATATGATTTTTATTATAAAACAATTTATTTCAAAACACGACTATTTTATATAGTTCATATAGATGATAAAAATATGATTTTTATTATAAAACAATTTATTTCAAAACACGAATGTCGTTCGACACATGAATTTCTATTCAACACACGAATATAGTTTCAACACATGAAAATAACTCTAACACATGAATATTATTCAAAATTTCGGCAGCATAACGGTAGGGTAGTTAAAACCGGGCCGTCCCTAGTACGGCTCCTCGCTCTACCTTAAAGCCTCGCAGCTTTTGACAATGGGGATTTCATGCATCTAGTTCGCACGCAAGCAGCATGTATATTTTTGTTTATTTCCCAAACTAATCCAATGTGATTTCAACCAAATAATTCTCAATCACAAACGGGTATTTTTCAACCACAATCAATCAATTTCAACCACAAACAATTCTAATCAACCATTCGCTATCAACCAATTTTCACACCAATCACAACCAATAAATATCGTCCATGGTTTGTGGATGAGGGGCGTATATATATATATATATATACATACATACATACAAGCACTTCACTTCTATTTCAACACATATATAATTTTTACAATGCATATATAACTTATATATCGAACGTACAACTTATACAACGCTTACACAAGAGGTGTACAACGCTTATATAACCCATACATCGACTATATAATTTATACATCATCGTTTTCCATATCGTTTATAAATTAGAAATCTCACATTGGGTTCCACTCCACCAAAAATAGCAGAAGGCTCAGAAAAATATGCGGTCTCTTATAGAATGTAGAAGACGTCCACACGAGTCCACTGTCTCTTGTTTCACTGAATTTCGTCAAGAAACGAAAAAGATATGATTTTTACAGTGAAATCAAAAACCGTAGCACTTTAAAACGTTATTTTCAGTTTAAATTAATTAAACCCATACCTATCCACACACATTCAAAACTAGGTCGTCGATTTTCTGCCAATCCGCGAAGCGAGGTCGAGATTAGCAGGTGTTGCGTCGAAAGGGAAGGTGAGGGCTTCACGTGCCGGTGGTTGCGCCCAGATCGGCGCCCTGTGCTGGCGTCGGCGGTGCCCTGAAGTGCTTGATTTTGAAGAGGTCGATCTCCCTGATGGCGCAACGATGGGTGGAGCAACGGGCATGGATTCGAAGCTCTCGACAAGGGCTACAAAAACCTCCCCTGGACCATCGAATTTCGATGAGCGGATTTAAAGAAAATAAGGAGAGAAGGTGGAGGTTTCTTTTCGTCTCGCACCTGAAGGATTTGTCGGGGAGAGAGAAAAGTGATGGCCAATAGGATTTTTTTTATTTTATTTATATATTTTCAAAATTCTAAAATACCCCTTATCTCATACGAACTCCAATCCAAACCCAACGACTGTCGCCCCTAGCTAAATACCCCCATTCCGAACACAATGGGATATGTTTCGAAGGCCCATTCGACTGTTTCAGTCAGTTTTCCTTCAAATTAAAATATAAAACATTCAATATTTGATTTGAACGTACATTTCAATTTTCCAGGGCCACATACTGATTCTAAAAATTCCCGAAAAATAAATCTAGCTATGTTTTGATGATACGGTCCCAACAAAACTAGTTTCGTCGAATTCTGAGACCGTTTGAAAAATGGCCCATTTTTGGCCGATCCAATTTAACTGTAATTGACCAAAACACGTTTTCCTTTGGCACACTCACATATTAACTTCAAAAATTATGAAATTTGAAACCTAGCAATATTTTAACATCCCGGATCCAACAAAAGTGGTTTCGTCGAATTCCGAGGTCGTTTGCAAAATGGCCATTTTCACGGGCTATATAAACTCTATAGCGACCTTTCTGAAAATTCATTTGGCCATAACTTTATCTTCCCACTATGAAACTTCGATTTTTCAAATTCGTTAGAAAGGTATTCACTAACAGATTTAAATATTTTTGGTCTCACTCAATTCCGTTTTGTTTTGCACCCAGTACAGTCAGTCAAAGTTTGAAATGAAAATTTGAAACTGCCGCGCCTTTTCAGACCCTGTTTATAATTCAAAGTAATTATATTTATTTTCAAACATTGATTCCAACTTACTTTTCATCGTTATTACTTAAAATATTTATTTTAAATATTTTAAATTCACCAAATTAGCCAATTTAAAAAATTTAAATTGGTTCAGATTTTCCGGGTCGTTACAATATATATGCATAATCCAATATTACATTCTTCATCTATTAAAAAATAATTTTCCACTTCTACAAAATGATTTTACACAATGTCTCTATCATTTTAATCGTCTCTTATGCTATCATCAAAATGGGTTTGTAATGACCAAATTTGAAGATTATCCTACACGATCAAGTTAATCATACAAAAATAAATAGATAAAAAAAATAAAAAGTACAGAGATAAATAATAACACAACTCATTTGTTTTAATACTAACATTTTTGATATTAATACATCATGAAAGCTGGTATAAACGATAAATTGTTAGATATTATTATTTTCCTACTATGACCAAATTAAAAAAACACAGTGGATTCCATATTAGTAATTTGGAAAATAATAAAAATATAATAAACTTTTTTTCTTAAATTCAAATATTCAAAAATTGGAAGAATTAAGATTGGAAAAATTTAAGAGTGCATATAGCACAACTCTTAAAATTGGAATAACTTTAAAAATATTAATATAAGTTATAAAACAATGTTCATATACTTTTATTGTTAAATTAGCTTTAAAATTCATTCTTTTTTTTAAATGATAAGAAATTCGGCCTAAGACCCAACCTACATAACGTGGTATAATATAACATAACCCGAATCAATCACCCCTTGCTGCCGCAAAAAACATAAACTTCTAACCCTATCTAACCAAATAACGACAATTTGAAAGAGTTTGAGGCGATTTCTTCTTATAGACTGAAAGAGGAAGAAATCACAGGGGTTTTTAGTTACAAATATGTGCTTATTACAATCTGAATTCTTCTTCCTAAGACATGAATCCTCCATATCATTTGGGATGCTTCCATTATTTACGCCTTTGGGCTTTGTTTCCTTAAGCATATTCTCTTAAAAATTAGGGATTCTGAGATCTTTATTTTCTTTAGCTTTTGAACAATCTAAGCTGAGATTATGGCTACTCTCGCCTCTACACCATTCAGATACGTGATGTATTTGATTATCAAGCATACTATAGTATAGGTTTTTCATATATTCTTTTATTATGCTGATGCTTTGACTTTAAATTTTCTCCTGCCTTCTTATCTGGATCACTGGTGGGGCGTTGCAGCATTCTCCTGGCATAATCAGGTAAAAAACTTTCCTTAATTTCCGTAATATTCATATATTTAAGACGAGGATGTGAGATTGCCTTGATACTTCCCTTATGTGTCTTCGAATTGCTCATTAAATCTCCACGTAGGTAGCCAAGGGAGGTAAGTTAAGAGATGTAGAAATCTTTCAGCATATCTTCTTTAAGAGCACTACAAGGGAGCGTTGTATCTATCTTGAAAAAGTCAGGTAAAGAAAAATTACTTTTCTCTTTTTAGCTAAATAATTGTATTTGCAGTTATTAAAATTATCACTCCCTTTGTAGGCTAGAATATGTTTTGAGAATCACTGAGCTCCCCATTTAGGTTGTCAGATAAGAATCTGTTGGAGAGAAAAGTTCTACTCTTGGTGTTGATAACTATGTCTTTGAAAAGATAACTGTTATCCCTGCCACGAGAAATTTCAGTAGAGATTTTGCTGCTGAGAAGGTAATCTTCCACTTTTTCTATATAATTATCCAAATCGCAGCTATTTTGAGGATGGTTATTATGTTTCTTTTTGATGCTTTTCTGGCCATACGTATATTGCTTTCTGCTCTAATAGATTTCCAAGTTTGAAGACTGTTTGTTTCTTCACCACTGTGAAGTCTTTTATTCTTATAACACCCCGAATTTTGATAAACAATAATTAAATGTGAAAGATTAATAAACTAAACATTAATCAAAATAATATTCAAAATTAGATAATGGGACTAGCACCATTTGGCCAGTTGTAATTTTATGATTAAAATGGACACTTGGTTTGCTAAAATCGGAGTTAAAATCAATTAGTTATGAATTGAAGAAGAATTCAGACAAATAAAATAAACTAACAGATGGCACAAACGGTCATTGAGCGATCCAGCCCACTTGGGTCGACAATTGTGTCGACCTAGGCTAAGATGGGTCGAACTCTATGTCGACCCAAGTAGGCGGGTGGGTCGACCCAGGTCAAGGAATATGCGTGACATTTATTAATTTTCCATCGTTATTCTGCTGAGTTGGCACTATTTTATTAGTTTATTTTAAACTAAGGGCTGATGTGGCACTTCCTTATTGGTCCAATGATATGGCTGGACCAGATTTAATCTTGGATTTGGACGGCTGTGGGGATCCAGTAAACCCTATAAATAGACTAGCAGAGCCTCTCTCATTTCTTCACATCCATTCTCTCTTCTTCTTCCCTAGGCCAATCATCAAAATTATAAAGGGCCAAATTATTAAAATTTTACGAGGATAAAGAAGTTCTTAAGTTTTAATAATTATTTTCATAAACACTTCTGGAGGCGGAGGTTATGCTAGATTTAAGAAGAAGGCCACGTGGGAAGATTTGTTCATCAGATCTATGAGTTTTTATGTAATTTTTAGATTGTTTATTTGCTTAGGAAAATTTAGACAATTAAATAATTTTAATTTGTAAATTTTATGTTTATAGTATTTATATGTTTAGCTTTTTTGTAAGTTACTCGAGTTTATTTACTGGTCATGCCTATTTCTTTCCAGTTGTTTATAAGTAATTCTCCTTCTTCTATTCCCTTCTTTGTTATATTTTATTTGCAGTTACGCTTATTCCTATTTTATTTGCTTTTGTTTATTTCGAGTCTAGGCCTTTTGAGTAACCTAAACCATTTCCCTTTTCTTTTAGCACTCAGCCTAGGCCTAAAAAGAGCCTAGGCCTTTACCGTTATTTTGTCTTAAATTGGAATAATGTTGGAATTGAATAAAAAGGGATTTTTGGGAATATTGAAACTGATTAAGTATTGTAATAAAATTGGATTGTAAATTGAGGATAAACCTTAAATTAGAGAACATGTAAACTGGAATAGATTGAACTTAATTGAACATTAAGTAATGTAGGAATGGGTTATATAAAAAGATAACATTGATTAGAGATGTTAATACAACCAAAGGATATAACATGAGTCTTATTAATAAACTTAAATTGTGTTAAGTTAAAATTGATAAAGTTAATAAGCTAAGATAGAGGGAGTCCATTCCGGTAGTGTGGGGGCTGTTTGGGGAAGATAAGTGGCTCGTAAGTTAGGTCTATTATAGTAGCATGAGGGTGGATTGGGGACGACAAAAGGTCTAATAACATAATGAAATCCTAGTTTAGATCCATTTCGGCAACGAGGGGCTGATTAGTGAAGATAAGAGGCTAATAAAATAATGAGTAAGGACCAAGTCTAGGGTGACTTGTGTCAATTGCATACTTGGTTTGGAACCCATATCAGTAAGTATCCCTTTTTATCATGGTGTATCACACTTGTTAGAGGCTAGGGCACGCTTTACTGAATTGGATAGTAAGAGGTTCAAATGAGGAAGGTGATCGCCGCTAATCTATAAAGTAGAAAAGCGCGACATTTGTAATAAATTCTACAAGCATACAGGTGTGTAGCATACAGGTCGAACACAGGGAGGAAAGTTAAACTTTTATTATTTATATGTTTCGTGGGCGTGTTAGACAGAACTTTGGGGGTTGTTTTCAATGTTGTTGAAATAATGTTTTGAAACTGCTACAAATCTGAATCTAATCAGACGTATATCAAATTCAACAACAGGAAAGAAAATAACAAGTACTAGCAAAAACAACAAAAGTAAATAATAACTGGAACAATAACAGAGAATTAAAAATAGAGTTGCTGTTGAAACTAATCAAACAGTCAACACTGGTATGCAGTAACAAAGACAATAACAATATGTGTTCTACCGAATCTAATCGTGTAGATACACAAATTGTTTTAAAAGAAAAGTAAATAACTAGAACAAGAAAATTTTATTAAACTAATGGCAGTACAGAATTATGAGATGATTTTTACAATGGTTACAATCACATATTTATAGATGAGAAGGGGAAAACCCTAACTAGGTCTATGAATCAATGACCCTCTTCATTCATGAATATTTCTTGCCTTCCTTGACTACCTGATTGGAGAAAATCTGGGCATATCATGGTAATTATTTTCCATATCTTTCAATTTTCCCATGTGGCTTGATTGATAGAAGATTGCATCTAATTAATTCTTCCAAACAAGGACGCTTATCAGACTCCAAAGGAAATATAAGATAAAATCTTCAAAATTGGTTTTTCTTCTTGGCAACAATTCAATCAGAAATTCTTCTAATTGAAATTGAATGATTTGAATTTACTTCCATGATGAGAATATGGCTATTGCTGAAGTGTTAATTGGTGCACATCATAAATATATACACATGAATATGTGTATGTATATATATAACATAACACTAATCCAGATATTTCTCAAAGCAAAGGGGTCAGTGTGAACGCGCTCCGTTTCTTTGACAAAAAGTGAGCTTGACGGGGTTCGAACTCAGGTCTCTCAGCACCAATTCCTATGCCTTTACCAGTGAGCTACTACTTCTTTTGCAATTGAAATGAATTTGATGTGAGGAAGTAGCTCTTTCTTGTAGTTGGCCTTTGATTTGAATTGAAGGAGGCATTTCTTGACATCCTGTAAAAACATGCAAAAGTAACCAAAGTATCATTTATTTATTTACAAAAGATAAAGCATAAGAGTAATAAAATAAACACTTTTCAGTGTCAATCAAATACCCCCACACTTATCTTTTACTCGTCCTCGAGTAAAACAAAAAAAAAATGAAAAACTAACTAGATAGGTCGCACTTTCGTAGGAAACACGATTGCATTGAGCGTATGCAACAAGCCGTTAAACCTCTAGGTGTCCCTAGTAGGACGAGTGGTGTCTCGTGAGGGTTTTCAGCGGATACTACCCACAAAATCCAAATGCAGTATGTTATAATTCTAATGAAACTACATGAATGCAATGGACATATGCAACTAAAAACGAAAAATGAAAACACGACTTGTTTCATGAAAGTGGTACAACAAATTAAGTTAATAATTTCTAATCAGTTGATTTTATTTTAGATACCTCGACTTGTCACAAATTTTCAATATAAATCAAGTTTTCAAATGTTAAATTCCAGTTTGGCCAGTTAGTTCGGTCGATAACATAGTGCAGCCATGAAATAAATTCTTAGTTTGTTTGGCACAGTTTGCAAAGTGGTATTCTAATTTTCTCATGTATGGCTAGTCAAATCAATAAGGTCAAGAAGTGTGTGGGTATCATCTCTTATTCTTTATTATATAAAATTTTAAGATTTATGATTAAGTACATACACCTAAAAAGACCAAGGTTTACCGCCCATGCACTGCCTCGCGGACTAACGGAGAGTGGGTAAAGAGCTTGGCGGATTGTGCAGGCCGACTTTGACTTTGTCAACAACGTGTCGGTAATCCTTAGGTGTCCAATCCCATAAAATGAGACCAAGATATTCCAACTTTGACTTTGTCAACAACGTGTCGGATAGAGCTTGGCGGGTTTGCACACCAACGCTCGATATACAAGCAATGTTGGATACCCTTGGAATACTATTATTATTATCGAAAATATAAGCACAAAAGAGAGTTGCGCGAATTCAACTTAACACAACTTAGTTTTAAAGATTTGAAAAGCCAATATAAGTATTTTAAGTCCTCCACTTATTTAAACAAAGTCTACAATATAGAAAAGATTTCATGGCCATCACCTAAGAATCTCCCTATGTACCGGTTACACTATTATCCCTCAAAATTAAACTTTTCATTATATTTCCTATTCGTTCTAAGTTAAGAGAGAAAAATACTATCAACTGGCTAAAAATTGTGAACTTATTTTGTTGTATCACTTGAAAATGAGTCGTATTTCAAAAAAAAAAAAATATGGTGTGTTACTACAATCTAAAATGTATGATGGTCCTACTTAAATGGCTGAAAATAAAAAGAAATAAAAACAAAGAAAAAATGAAAATGGATGAAATGCAGACTCCCCCCCACACTTGATTCAGACAGTGCCCCAACTGTCTAAGGCAGAAAAACAGAAATAAAAAAATGAAAAATAAAAATAAAAGAAAAAGAACGTGTACCACCTGATTTCATGGTGGATGATCATGCAGATCGATAGAGTCGTCTTCGTCATATTGCTCGAATTCCAAAAATGGTTTCAGTCGTTGACCGTTTACTTTGAAGACTTTTCCATCTCTAGGATTTTCAATTTCAACCGCTCCATGAGGGTATACTGTTTTCACGACATAAGGTCCAGTCCATCGAGATCTGAGTTTTCCTGGAAACAAGTGAAGTCTAGAGTCGTATAAAAGAACTTTTTGACCTACGTTGAATTCCTTACGAAGTATGTTTTTGTTGTGTTGGGCTTTGGTTCTTTCCTTGTAGATTTTCGCATTTTCATACGCCTCATTTCTTAATTCCTCCAATTCAGAAATTTGTAACTTCCTATGTGAGCCGGCCTTTTCTAAGTCAAAGTGCAAAAATTTTATTGCCCAAAGAGCACGATGCTCTAATTCAAGAGGTAAGTGACAGGCCTTTCCAAAGACTAATCGATACGGTGACATCCCTAGATTGGTTTTATAAGCAGTGCGAAAAGCCCACAGTGCATCAATCAGTTTTACAGACCAATCTTTTCTATTGGAATTCACGGTTTTCTCAAGAATTTGCTTGATTTGTCTATTGGAAACTTCTACTTGCCCACTCGTTTGTGGATGGTAGGGGGTCGACAGCTTGTGTGTGATTGAGTATTTCTTGAGCAAGGACTCAAAAGCACGATTACAGAAATGAGTGCCATTATCGCTAATGATAGCTCGAGGTGTACCAAAGCGTGAAAAGATGTTTTCTTTGAGGAATTTGACAACAACCTTGTTGTCGTTGGTTTTGGTCGGAATGGCTTCAACCCATTTTGAGACATAATCTACCGCAAGTAATATGTAAAGATTCCCAAATGAATTAGGGAATGGTCCCATGAAATCGATGCCCCAAACATCGAATAACTCAATCACTAAAATGGGGTTGAGAGGCATCATGTTTCGCTTAGAGATTCGACCCGTTCTTTGACATCGCTCACATTTAGAGCAAAATTCGAAAGCGTCACGGAAGAGTGTGGGCCAATAAAAACCGCTTTGCAAAACTTTTGCAGCAGTTTTTCTTGTGCCAAAATGACCGCCACAAGCATGGTCATGTGAGAAAGAGAGAATACTTTGGTGTTCATGATCAGGCACACACCTTCGAATGATTTGGTCGGGACAGTATTTGAAAAGATATGGGTCGTCCCAATAGAAGTTTCGAACTTTTGAGAGAAATTTTTGTTTATCTTGTTTTGACCATTCAGCGGGCATTTGTTGTGTGACAAGATAATTCACAATGTCAGCGTACCAAGGGGTGTTAGAGATCGAAAGGAGTTGTTCGTCAGGAAAATAGTCATTGATTTGGGTGTCGTTAGCATTTTCGTGCACAATTCGAGAGAGATGATCAGCTACGACATTTTCAGAACCCTTTTTATCTCGTATTTCTATATCGAATTCTTGAAGAAGAAGGATCCAACGGATCAAGCGGGCCTTGGCATCCTTCTTAGAAAGCAAATATCGTAAGGCAGCATGGTCAGTGTAAACGATGACTTTGGATCCTATGAGATATGGTCTGAATTTCTCAAGAGCGAAGACAACTGCCAAAAATTCCTTTTCAGTAGTTGAGTAATTAAGTTGGGCCTCGTTTAAGGTTTTGCTGGCGTAATAAATGACTCGAGGGAGTTTATCAATACGCTGACCCAAGATGGCTCCAATTGCAAAGTCAGAAGCGTCGCACATAAGTTCAAAGGGTTGAGTCCAATCAGGAGGTTGAATGATGGGAGTTGTGGTCAAGAGTGATTTAAGAGTTTCAAAAGATGTTTTGCAATCATTGGAAAATTCAAACTTTACGTCTTTGGCAAGTAAATTCGAGAGAAATTTTGAAATTTTTGAGAAATCCTTAATGAATCTTCTATAGAATCCTGCATGGCCAAGAAATGAACGAACATCTTTGACAGACTTAGGAGGAGGTAAATTAGCAATCAAATCGATTTTGGATTTATCGACTTCTAGGCCATCTTTGGAGACGACATGACCTAGAACTATCCCCCTTTTTACCATAAAGTGGCATTTCTCCCAATTAAGCACGAGTGATTTCTCCTTACAACGCTTGAGGACAAGTTCTAGATGAGTGAGACATTGGGAAAAAGATGATCCATATATCGAAAAATCATCCATGAATATTTCCAAGAATTCTTCCACCATATCAGAGAAAATACTCATCATACACCTTTGGAAAGTCGCGGGGGCATTACAAAGACCGAAAGGCATGCGACGATAAGCAAAGGTTCCAAAGGGACAAGTAAAGGTGGTCTTATGTTGATCCTCTAAAGCAACAGGGATTTGGTTATAGCCAGAGTATCCATCGAGAAAACAGTAATACTCATGTCCCGCTAAGCGTTCGAGCATTTGGTCAATAAAAGGCAAGGGAAAATGGTCTTTTCGTGTGGCTGAGTTAAGCTTTCGATAATCGATACACACACGCCATTTGGTTTTGATTTTTGTTGGGACGAGTTCATTACTGTCGTTTTTGATCACTGTGACTCCCGACTTCTTTGGTACAACTTGTACAGGACTCACCCAAGTACTGTCAGAGATGGGATAGATGATGTTATTGTCTAGACATTTGATTATCTCCTCCTTGACCACTTCTCTCATGTTCGGGTTTAATCGCCTTTGAGCCTCACGGGTGGGTTTAGCCTCATCAACTAAATGTATGCGATGTTCCACGATTGATGGGCTAATTCCTTTTATATCGCTAATTTCCCATCCCAAGGCGTCCTTATTTTCCCGTAAAGTTTTCAAAAGTCTTTCTTCTTGGTCCTCGGTAAGATCGGAAGCCAAGATTACGGGAAAAGTTTTTGAAGAGTCTAGGTAGGCATACTTAAGGTCTGGTGGCAAGGGTTTGAGGTCTAACTTAGGAAGTTCTTGTGTATCAACATTGGTCAACATTCCTTGGTTAGATTTAGGTGACGAAGTGTCGGAGTCAAGAATTTTGTTTAGTTCAGAAATGTATTCGAGTTCATCGAAATCGGAGTCGAAATGGTCAAGACACATTTTCAAGGCTTCAGAAGTGTCACTAGAGGTTTCATCAACTGTGGTTTGAATCATGTCAATTTCATCGATCTCAAAATCCCTAGGTTGTTTGTTGAGATTAAAGATGTTTAGCTCAATGGTTAGGTGCCCGAAGGAAAGTCGAAGCTGACCATTTCTACAATTAATGACGGCATTAGAGGTTGCTAAGAAAGGGCGTCCTAAGATCAATGGTATTTGAACGTTGGGATTTGAGACAGGCTATGTTTCTAGAACTATAAAATCGACAGGGAAGTAAAACTGTTCGATCTGTATCAAGACGTCTTCGATAATTCCCAATGGTTTTTTGACAGATCGATCGGCTAGTTGAAGTGTGATGTTTGTTGGTTTAATCTCCCCTAGTCCAAGTTGACGATAGAAAGTATAAGGGAGAAGGTTGACACTGGCACCAAGGTCGAGTAGGGCACGAGAGATGTGAGTGTTTCCTATTTTACAATCAATCGTAGGGCAGCCAGGGTCTTTGTACTTGACTGGGGCAAGATTCGAAAGAACAGAGCTTGTATTCGCAGTTAGAAAAGCGGTTTTCGGGACATTTGTCGCACGTTTTTGTGTGCACAATTCCTTCAGACATTTAGCATATTGAGGAATTTGTTCTATGGTGTCTAAAAGAGGAATGTTCACACAGACTTGTTTGAAAATTTCCAGAATTTTATCGAAATTTACTGCTTTCTTCTTATTATTGAGTCTATGGGGAAAAGGAGCAACTGGTTTTTCGATTCTGGGATGAGTTTCATCATTCGAAGAAGAAGGTGGTAGGGGTGTAGAAGATGAAATGTTGGGATTGCCAACATTAATTTTCGAAGGTGGGTCGGGTTTGCCGACGCTGGGAGAAGAACTGTTGGGATTGCCAACATTTAAGGGAATTTGAGGTTCAGAAGAATTGGCATTCGAAGCCAATGGATGATCATCAAGATTAGGGACTGGAGTCGAGTTAGAAGATTCGCCAGGGTTGCCCACGTTATTATCAATCCTCTTTCCAGATCGAACGGTTGTAATAGCGTTGACTGGATTATGGTTTTCGTCCTCACAAGAATTTACAGTACGAGAGTTATATTTTGGATTCACCTCAGGTTGACTAGGCAACTTTCCTTTCTCATTATTTTTCGCCATTTCCTTTATCATATGCATTAGTTGGTCGATTTTAGCGTCTTGATTATTTATTTGTTTTTCCAATCGAACAATATCTTGTGATGGTTGAGAGGATTGAGAGGATTGGTTCGATGATTGAAAATTGGGGTGCCTATACGGTTGTTTGGATTGAGGTGTAGTTTGAGAGGTTTGAGAATTGGGGGGTGGAGCTTGGTAATTCGGATTGGGAATAAAGGGTTGCATGTGAGATGGGTTTGCCGAATTATTGGGGTTTGACCAAGAAAAGTTTGGGTGGTTCCTCCAACCAGGATTGTACGTGGCTGAGTAAGGGTTGTTTTGAGCTATAGCATTGGCTTGGTCCTCAGAGTAGTAGTGGGGTAACCCTTCTCCGGCTTGAGGAGTTTGATTTTCTACGGGAATTTGATTTGGGTCCACGACATGCACTCCTCTAGTAGAAGTACGATTGGGAACGCGAATTGATTCCCATTGCATGTCCTTTTCAGAATTATCTTCTAAGAACCGCCAAGCTTCATCGGCTGTTTTAGACATAAAATCTCCTCCACACATTGATTCTAGTTGAGTTTTAGATTGATAGTTAAGCCCTTCATATACAATTTGACACAAGTTGTCTTTTAGAATTCCATGATGAGGACAACTATACAATAGTTGGTTGAATCTTTCAAAGTATTTTGAAAAAGTTTCCCCCTCATTTTGACAAAATTGATTTATCTCAGTTCGGATTTTGAGAGTTTTATGGAAAGGGAAAAACTTTTTCAAAAATGCAGTGACAAATTCATCCCAACTTCTTATGGAATGTTTTGGAAGAGAATTTAGCCATCTTTTAGCGCTTTCAAGTAGTGCAAATGGGATTAGCCTTAGCTTGATCGATTCGTTAGACAATTGTTGCATTTTTGTTGTGGACGCATACAATTCAAATTCACTCAGAAATTCATAAGCATTTTCAGACCCAGTAAATTTTGGTACCCCTTGAATAAAGGAATGTTTCAACTCAAAATTGTTTCCTTCAGCTGGTGGAAAAACGATGACAGAGGGTTGGACGGTCCTAGTTGGATAACATCGTTCACGAAGAGACAGGGGTCTATCCATTTGGATATTGAGGTTCTGAAAATTTTGATTTATTTGGTTTTGATCCCCAAAGTTTGGAAAGTTTTGATTCACTCGATTTTGATCCAATTCGGTTGGAAAATTTTGGTTGATTCGAGAACCCCTAGGAGAATTTTGTTGGCTAACACTTTTTTCGCTCATTGTTGTCAAATGCAAGCACAGAAATTAGCTATAATAACGTTTTCTGTCCTTATTGGCTCCTAACCCAAAACTATAAAGTGATGTGTTTGATTACTTAGATCAAAAGATTTCTCAGCCAGTTAACGGACAGGAGTTATCGGTGCACCAGGAATCACCCTAGCAATGCAGCCGAAGGTTTAAGTACCTTCAGAGTAACAACCGATATAATATTTACGAATCACCGTAATATTTATAAACGGTTATTTCTCTGCCGTAGTCTAGACACCAAGAAATAATTTGTTCCAAATGAATCAACTATCACAATATAATTAAGCCCTAGATGAGCCCGTGACACCCTTAAGTCCAACGTCTAACCGTTATTATTAGTCAGATTCTATGATGAAATGCAATTTGTGGGCCAAGGGAAGGGTGATGAAATCCCTCACCTTATGTGAATTGGGGTATTGCCCTTAACAGAATGAATAAAAAAAACAGAAATCACACAGATAATTGCAAAAATTAAAAATTGTACATTCAAAGCCGCTGCCCCTGCAGAAAATTTTTACAACAATTTCTATATTTTCAAAGCAACTTCAGCACCTGTAGAGTTCAGAGAATTTTATAGTGGGGTATGGCGGTCCTTTCAGAAATTTGAGTAGTGGTAACACTTGAGAAGTCACTGTTTGTAGATTTCTTGATCTTTGAAATTTCCACTCGCTGCTTGCACTCTATTCCTTCACTTTGGTCTTTGAATTTTTTTTTGTTTTTTTTTAAAGAAGTAAAAGAAGAGAAAAGAAAAACTAAATTGGAAGAAGAAAAAAAAACAAAGAACTCAACAAAAAAAAACAAAGTAGACTCAAATTACACTTGACTCATGCGTTCAACTCGCAAAAACAACTCTAAAACACGTACAACTTATTTAAAGACCCTTCCCAGTAACAAACACAAAGGGGGCAAACAATTATAACCCAAGAGAACAATCCAACTCCACAAATGTCCTTTACGCACTCAACAGCAGAAATTTTTTTTTTAGCCCGAACCCAAAAATATATCTATAAAAAATACTCTACAATCACAATCGATGGTTTTATTTATGAAATCGATAAGAATCAATCGTTCGATTGCAAACTGCTTTCGGATTGGGTGTGGGTTCGATTTATCCAGATAAGGCAATTGATCTGTGAATTTGGGTTTATTGTTGCGAACTTCGATCTGGGTTTGGGTTATTCCGATCGGGATTGAGGCAGAAGAAGACGGATGAGACTGGTGACCGGCGTTTGGCGTTTGAAGCAGCTTTGGTTAATTCGAATAGGGTTGTTCCTGATGGGCTTGTTGAAGGGAGCGGTAGGAGTTGTAGGGATGATGTCGATCTCACGGCGTTCCGACAGATGGTTCCTGTACCGCTTCGGTATCCGAGATTTAGGGTTCAGGGTTCTGATTGGGATTGAATGTTAGGAAGTGAGGGGATCGATTGATCAGTGGGGGTATTTGCTGTTGATTGATTTTTTTTTACTACTGTATGACGTGGAGACTTGCTTGAATTGTTGATCAGATATAGGTGTGGAGTGTCGTGCTGTGATGGAGTACGGCGAGTTTGTGGAGTACTGGATGCAAGATTGCGGTGGTGCTGTGAATGAAGGGTCGGATCTAGGAGGCAGGAGGGTTTGTTGAGGCTTTGTTGTGCAGATGCTTTATATGTGAGGATGCTTTTGCGGTTGGAGTTGAAAGAGGTTTAGGAGTTTCCTGGACTTGTGGATGGATGCAAACTGTGAAGATGCCGAGAGGATTTGGAAGTCAGGAAGTGGATTGCCTGGGACGTTAAGGATGGTACGGATTGAACAGTTCGATGGAGGCGGGTATTTGTTATGCGCTGGTTTTACGGTGGTGTGATCGATTTGTTGATTGAGAAGGGTTTTGTAGAGAAGATGACAGCGTATAGAAAAACAGAGAAGGAATTTTGTATTTTTTTTTTGTCAAGAAATGTTGAAAAGAGAAAGAACCGTGAAAAGAGAAAGAAAAAAAAGAAAAGGAAAAGAAATCAAAAGAAAAAGCGGAAAGATTTTTTTTTTAATTTTTTTTATAAAACAAAAACAAGGAAAAAAATGAATTAAAATAAAAACTAACACGAATCAGAAATTAAATAAATAAAAAAAAATTAATCGTTACCTCCCCGGCAACGGCGCCAAAAACTTGATCGCCGCTAATCTATAAAGTAGAAAAGCGCGACATTTGTAATAAATTCTGCAAGCATACAGGTGTGTAGCATACAGGTCGAACACAGGGAGGAAAGTTAAACTTTTATTATTTATATGTTTCGTGGGCGTGTTAGACAGAACTTTGGGGGTTGTTTTCAATGTTGTTGAAATAATGTTTTGAAACTGCTACAAATCTGAATCTAATCAGACGTATATCAAATTCAACAACAGGAAAGAAAATAACAAGTACTAGCAAAAACAACAAAAGTAAATAATAACTGGAACAATAACAGAGAATTAAAAATAGAGTTGCTGTTGAAACTAATCAAACAGTCAACACTGGTATGCAGTAACAAAGACAATAACAATATGTGTTCTACCGAATCTAATCGTGTAGATACACAAATTGTTTTAAAAGAAAAGTAAATAACTAGAACAAGAAAATTTTATTAAACTAATGGCAGTACAGAATTATGAGATGATTTTTACAATGGTTACAATCACATATTTATAGATGAGAAGGGGAAAACCCTAACTAGGTCTATGAATCAATGACCCTCTTCATTCATGAATATTTCTTGCCTTCCTTGACTACCTGATTGGAGAAAATCTGGGCATATCATGGTAATTATTTTCCATATCTTTCAATTTTCCCATGTGGCTTGATTGATAGAAGATTGCATCTAATTAATTCTTCCAAACAAGGACGCTTATCAGACTCCAAAGGCAATATAAGATAAAATCTTCAAAATTGGTTTTTCTTCTTGGCAACAATTCAATCAGAAATTCTTCTAATTGAAATTGAATGATTTGAATTTACTTCCATGATGAGAATATGGCTATTGCTGAAGTGTTAATTGGTGCACATCATAAATATATACACATGAATATGTGTATGTATATATATAACATAACACTAATCCAGATATTTCTCAAAGCAAAGGGGTCAGTGTGAACGCGCTCCGTTTCTTTGACAAAAAGTGAGTTTGACGGGGTTCGAACTCAGGTCTCTCAGCACCAATTCCTATGCCTTTACCAGTGAGCTACTACTTCTTTTGCAATTGAAATGAATTTGATGTGAGGAAGTAGCTCTTTCTTGTAGTTGGCCTTTGATTTGAATTGAAGGAGGCATTTCTTGACATCCTGTAAAAACATGCAAAAGTAACCAAAGTATCATTTATTTATTTACAAAAGATAAAGCATAAGAGTAATAAAATAAACACTTTTCAGTGTCAATCAGAAGGTATGAGCGCGTTCTGGCGGAACGATGAGCGAGCATCGTGTCGATTGGGGAAGATAAGACGTTGTAATGCTTGCGATTAACGGCTACATCCTTTTAATTGATGGGTTCGAAACTGATAACCCCGAATTCGATAGCTGCCATAGGTTATCGCATTATGGGTATAAGAGCCGATCAACACGTAGAAATTAGGTGAAACCTAATTGTGATATATTGGTAGTTGGTGTAGCAATCACAGATATGAATGAGAAGTATATCTTTATTCGTGTTTATCTTTCCCGCTATTTCATTTATGTTTTTATGTTTATTTCTCTTAAAACCATTTGTCCATCTAGATTCCTCCTTAACATATGCTCATGCTAGAAATTACTAGAACTCACCAAACGTATGTCTGGCCTAGTTTATTTTCTCCTTCTCTCTTTCTTCCCCCTACCAGGTTCATAGGGTGGAGAGTCTCAATAGTGATTCTTGATTATTCAGTTCATCTTGGATTCATATACTTTCCAAACTCGTATATTGCTTCATTCCATGTTTTTTGATCATTGTATTGACATGTGATAGGGATGGTGTTTATGGTTTTACTTATGTGCTTTTTATATGTTCCACGAGACAATATGTTTAGTTTATGATGATGACTATCTGTTATTTTGAAATGTAATAAGTACTGTGGTTTAACTTGCTTATTTAAATAATGTTTAAAGTTTGCACTGTGTTTTATATTTCTGTCTTGTGAATTTTAGTCTCTGCGTTGTTACTTTATACCTAAGTGTTTCATAAACCTTAATGCATCCTCATATGGGTAATGTTTAGGGGTGTGTGAGTGTTTCAATTCCTTTCCTTCAAAATGAAATATATGGCAGTGGTAAGAATAATGCATGTACTATTGAAATGTGTTTTATTCCCCTTGAATATTCTTTGGATTTGAATAATAATTTCCCTAATACTTTGCATCTGAGTACTTTGATTGATTCTTAACTTTTTTGGTAATACGCTATATATGAATAGTATAAGAAAGCCAAAAGAAAAGATGATATATGTTTTCCATCTCTTCTTTGCATAATAAACAAGAGATGATACCATTTTTATTCCACTTTAAGCACCTTTCTCTTGTAGGAAGCCTATTTTTAATGGTAATACAAGAGCAATGAGCCATTTTAGGCAATTTGCTTTATTCCAAATTACCTCATACCAGTTAACAAAACTATCCTCTCCTTTGATATAATTCCGAGTATTTTTGAATGAAAATTTACCATTGACATTTAGTCTCCATTTCCAACTTTCTTCTTTAGGATTATTATCAATAACTATTTTATTAATAGATGTCGTAAAGATTTGGGCAGCTATATTTGATTGAGTATTCCAAGAAGAATTCTGAATAATGCTATCCACTTTAAGATCAGTTCGCTCAATAAGGTATAGATTGTTCCAGCCTACTAAATTAATAAGTGACTTTCCAAATATCCAGAGCTCGAACCGTAAACTAGTAACTTTTTCCCATCCTTGAATTTTCTTTGCAGTAACTTGGAACCAATATTTTTGTTTTCAGGATGTTCTTCCATGTAAAGGAGTAATGATTGTCAATAGACATGCTCAAAAAATTCTTTTCTTTTTGTATATCTTGCTTTCATCCATCTAGCCCATAGATATTTACCATCAATGAATTTCCAGAAGAGCTTTAGGTTACAAGCATTACTTAAACCTTTGAAGTTACTTAATCCTAACCCTCCGGCTTCCTTTTTTGTTATACTTTGCCAATCATTTCTGCATGCTTTTCCATTCCTTTAATCCTATTAAAACACGATTCAAAGATAATATTTCAGTCTGTATCAATGATGGATCAACAGTGTTTATAATAATGTATCGCACGTGGTTTATCAGTATAGATCGCTGGGAATAATTACACACTATGGGTTGTTAACCATTTGCCTATATAAATACATGGTACGTGATGACACATGGAAAATAAAGGTAAAGGATGGATCGTTTCTATGTATATGGGTCGCTTCCATATTTAGATCGGTGGTAATATAATATGTAAGCAGCGCATAGGTCGGTGCTCTACTGTAAAAACACCACATGGCATGAAAGCATATTATGCTTGAAGCATAAAGATATATATATTGGGTCGCTCATACATCTTTGGCGGGCACAATAGGAAGTGGTATGCAATGAAGCATGTTGGAATATAGTTGCGTGAATACTGGGTCGTTCATGAGATTCATGTGTCGTTCCCAAATCTAGACACTCGGATCGTTCGTGCACCATCAGGTTGCTGAAAGGCGGGTCGTTCACCTTCGGGTCGCTGAATGTCGGATCATTTGCTTCTTGATTCGGGTCGTTCATCCTCTCAGCATGGTTCATAGCAGAGCTTAGATCGTGAACAATTTGGTAGGTCGTTGAACATAGCATCAGCAATGAATCAGGTCATTATGTACAAAAACGCATGGAGCATAAATGCGGGCTTGTAACGTGCAACATTGACCACAAAAAAAGGTGATACAGTGGGTCATTCAGCTGCCACGTGGATTCAACGCGTATGTATAAAAGCGAGTCGTCATGCATGAAGCATAGGCAAAGTAAAGTAATAACATGAGTTAAATAAATGAGTCGCAGGCATTATGTAATCAAGGGAGTAAAGGCACAGAGGAGACCACGTGTTCATAGATCGGTTGCAAAGTAGAAATAATGCAGCGTATGTAACAAATATATGGAGTGGAACATATACATCAGGTCGCATGCATCAATTTGCTCACTGGGCACATAATGCCATTCAGGTCGTTTAAGACTAGGTCGTTGGACGACTCGAAGAGTCGGGTCACTGGACGACCAAAAACCTGCACACCTATTTCTGAGCTTCTAGCACTCTAAATCACTCCACGACCATGCCTATAAATACCCCGTCCATTCCTATATGAAAGGAACAGAATTCTTTGACTCCAAAAGGCTGCCATTTTCATTTCTCAACATCGTTAAAGCTTCCCCAACTCCATTAAAGCATCTCCAAATATAATTCAAGCATATCCATCAACATCTTCTTCGAGAAAACATCAAAGATCATCACTGAGAATGATTATCGAAGATCTAATCCATGATAATCTCCGCTACTAGTGTGAATCAAGTGTTTCTCCGAAGAAATTGCAAGAGATAGAGATTACAGAGAAGTGTGGAGAAGAGAGAGAATTATAGTAAAACAAAAAGAAAAATGTGTGAGATGATGTCGAATGTGTACCTTGTAATGATGAAGCTAATGAAATCACCAATTAAAGTGATGTAGGCCAAAACTAAGGCCGAACCACTATAAACGCTCTCTACTTTACTTTCTCCCGCACTTATTTGCTCTTAACCTTGAGTTGATTATTTATGAAGTGTTGAAATACACCTTGGGGTGTTAGTGCCATTGTTTGCATTAACATTTCTAGTGCCCACCGTAGGGCTCGAACCTATGACAACAAGCTTAAGAGCCTTGTAGGGGGAAGTTCTTAGAGCTTGATTCTTCACTATAGGTCCACGAGATCTAAAAGTTAGGCCTGTCGAAAAAATTCTATGAAGTTTAAAAAGCTGTCAAAAATTATGACACCGTCTAAGAAAACTAGCAAGTTTGCGAGAGCTTCAGGTTCGAGGAATGCTGCTAATGATGTTGTAGCCACTCCTCAAACCAACCACCTAGCTAATTCTCACTCCAGGAGTTTGTGTGTATATTGAAGAGTTGGATACAGTTGTCGCTGGTTTGACTAAGTAGATGGAAGTTCCAAACAAAGCTATGATGGATAGGCTAGAAGCTCTCTTCGCTACTCAGGCTAATCCAAGGAATCAAAAGGCCCATGTTGATTTGGATGATAATGTTCACTCTTCTACTTCAGGCCGCAACCGTGAAAATTGTGTACAAAAAGTTAATGATTCATCGAACTATGAAGAGAATGTTAATATTGAGGAATGTAAACCTATTGCTAAAAAACATTCCATAAGAAATACTTCTGGCATCGTGGCTAGTCCAACCAAAGGGGCGCTCCCCAAAACCGGCTTCTGCCCCATAGCACGACGCAATGACGAGGAGAATATTTCAGAGATGATTATGCATATCATAAAAGAAAGCTTAGCCAGGAATGAAGATGAAAGTGAATGGGACTTCACTCTAAGCAAAATTCTACTGAGAAGATCTGCAAGGCTGAGTTTCCAAAGAAATTTGTCCCACCAACAATGCCTGCCTATAATGGAACCGCTAACCCTAACCAGTTTCTATGCAAGTATAAGTAGCGCATGAATGTTGCAAGAGAAACTGATGAGATCAAGTGTTTGCACTTTCCTCTCTACATGGAGAGAGTCGCATCACTATGGTTCATTAAGCCACCACCCAGTTTTGTAAACCAATTCTCTGACTTGGCTAAAAAGTTTAGAGAACGGTTCATATTGCATGCTTCAAAGGGTAAGGATGTCATGTCACTGTCTGATATGGAGAAAAATCCGGGAGAGCCATTAGAAGCTTTTCTTACTCGTTTCAATGCTGCTATAACAGAAATTAGAGATCCGGAGCCCTGGATGGTATTGATGGCACTTGTTCGAGCCGTGGATAAGAAAACCGAGTTCGGGAAATGGGTGAAGATAAAAAATCCCGACACATTCGAAAATTCTACAAAAAGGCTGAAGAGTTCATCAGAGCGGAGGCAGATCCATCTATCCAGGATTTTACTGAGAGCAGTGTTGTGGAAGATAAGAAAAGCAGTGATACTCAAGGTGAAAAGAAGAATGTTGGAGGACTGAAAAGGGAAAACGAGGACAACGGAAAAGGGGAGAATGATAACAAAAGGCTTCACGTTTTCAAGTTTGAATAGTTGACCCCTTTAAATGACACTTTAGAGAACATCTCTTCACCAACAAGGAGGCAGGATATTTCCTGAAACTACCACAATCGATGAAAATAGGGAACAAGGCAGCTAATTCTAGGAGATTAATTTTGTCAATTTCACAATCAGCCTGGGCACCATAGTAATGAGTGTCGGTATTTGAAGAACTAGATCGAAGAGTTGATCAGGCAAAACAAGTTATAGCAATATGTTGGAAATCCATAAGCAGAAGCAGCGGATCCATGTTCGAATTGCTATCTCTAATGACGATAAGCCACCCAACATGACTGGGGGCATTGTATCCAAACATTTACTATTTCCGCTATTGATAAAGCTTGCGCTTAATCAACTTTTACGATTCCTTGAAAAATTCTATTGCTAGCTTAAAATTGCATGATTCTAAAATTTATTTAATATTGTAGGCTATCCAAGGAGCGCTTGCTTCATTACAGTCCGACAAGACCGAGTGATCTTTACCACATATCTTGACAGAAACAGTTCAAGTGCCAAGTTCTATAAACATCATTCTGCGTAAACACAAGGATGTAATGCACCTCCTTGTAGATCAAAAGGGGGAGTCACCAAGAGTCAAGCGGTGGAAAACGGGGCAAGTAGACACGATACGTTCAAGCCCTGTCCGGGGGTATCCAATGGAAGTCGATACGCCGATCCGTATGACAAATCAATGAAGTTGGATCAAGTTTAAGACCTCTCCTCGGGCATCCAATGGAAGTTGACACACCGATCCGCATGAAAAAACGATGAAGTTGGATCGAGTTCAAGACCTCTCAGGGGAGCATCCAACGGAAGTCGATATGTCAATCCGTACGATAATCGATGAAGTTGGATCGAGTTCAAGACCTCTCCGGGGCATCCAATGGAAGTTGATACGTCGATCCGTATAGCAAAACGATGAAGTTGGATCGAGTTCAAGACCTCCCCGGTGGCGTCCAATGGAAGTCGATACATTGAACCATATGCCAAATCGATGAAATTGGATCGAGTTAAAGACCTCTCCGACAACATCCAATGAAGTTGATACGTCGATCCGCACGACAAATCGATGAAGTTGGATCAAGTCAAAGTCCTCTCCTGGGGAATACACATAAATCAAAGTACTCTCCGGGGATATACAACGAAATCGATACATCGAAAAATTTGAAATAAGTTAAAGTCCTCTTTGGGTGCACTTAAGTCAAAGATCTCTCCAAAAAGAAGCACTGGACCGGTCAATAAAGTCGAGATTCCTATTGTATTGATAAGCTCAGAAGCTCCACACATATTGGCAAGAACAAAGAGCTATCACCAACAAAGTTGAAGCTTCTAGCACATCAACCACAATCAAGGAAACTCGGCAAGCTGGTCACATCTAGGTTTTGCGGCTTGTGACGACCCATAGTATGGGGGCAATGCAACCATATCAGAATTGGACCATGCTCAAAAGACATAACACAGGTCCATCACAACTCGCAATAAGAAAAAACTAGCTTACACTCGATAAAGAGGCTTGGAAATAAGTGAGCTAGAGTGCAGCAAACATGAAATCTCACCCTAGAAGCTTGGAAAAAGTCCTTACCTTCGAAAGTGGGGTTTTCGAAGATATTGACAAAATCGATATGCTCGATATATCGATAAGATTCACTACATAGATGAAGTTCAACCTTGTAAATCCAACTAGTTATCACAGACTGGTTGCGAGCCTCATAAAGAAGAAAAGGTGGATACATCAGTCGAGTTGAATTAAAGGAAATCTCTTATGATAATAAATTCCTTCATTGGGAAAACCTAGGGTGTCTCAACATAAAGGCTTCCTTGTCTGCAGAGCTCCAATCGTAAATAACTCAAAGAACCCGATGGTATTCCACTTTAAACCTAAGGATAAGCTATGCTTAAAAGACCGCCGTGCGAATATGGCATAGTTTGAATCCACTAGAGCACTAGCGCTTTCCAAGGAATTGAAACTAATACCCATCAGCGGTGTCAACATGAGTTATTAAAGAAGGATTGAGAAACAGTCAGCACTGGGGGCAAGCCATCATGAAGTTGAGATTAAAAGTTTTATACAGCCCGAGATGATCCACGATGTCAAACACCGTTGGAATAAATAACAATACCATGAAGCTGTAATATAAAATAAGAGCATCCCAGAATATGAAGAAAGTCAATATAAGCAAAGGCAGGAAGATCGCAAGAAGCGATTCATTTCTACATAGCATTTAAATTTCAAGACCTAGCTCCAAGGATAACAATTGTCAGGAAGGATGCGGCAAAAGCGTAATGTAAAATGTCGGTTTATTACAACTTATGAAATGATACTCGTAAGCCACTCAGTTTCCAGAAAATTCTATGGTCATTGCTACCCAAAAGGATAGGCGGAGAACATGAGTTATGTTGACTGAGGCATCACTAATAATCGTATGAGTCAAAAAAGATTCAAAATTCTCGTCAAATGAATGGACAGGTATGCACCTTTCTTGAATATTGGATGATGTGCAGTAACAGTTCAAAAAGACGATAATTAAAATTTGCAATTCGAAATTTAGACTGACAAATCTCAGGTGTTGTCGACCAGCAAACGAAGTGTATTACCAACGGTTTCAGATGAAACAGTTTCACGTTGATAACACACTTGAGTTTGTAAATGATTCTCATAATTCTTCTCCTTTTATGGACTAATCCGTCATCGCCTTAAGCAATCGACAACGAATTCGCCGCCAAATGGCACAAAATCTCTATACATTACAGGTTTTGTGGAAAAGCATACATGCTAAGTGAAACTTTCCAATAAAACTTGGTCAATGTTGCACCACTATTCATCGAAATAAAGCAAAGGTCCAAACGAGTTCAGTGTACATCATCGACTAGTCTAAAAGCCATATGCAAAATCAAACTCAAATTTATGAGTCTAGCAAATATCATATAGCGCTAACCAAGCTACTGCAACAAAGTCGAATGGCAAACAATCAATAAATTCCACTTTCCCTCGAAATTTTGTGTCAGATTCGGGAATGCCAAACTGAACACATGCTTGATTAAATACATATCAAGCTAGCACAGAAGGTCATCTCTTCGGCAAATTGTCAAGAGGAGGGGGAATAACTAAAGACTGATTCGTCTACAATCCAGAAGTTGTAGTTGCCCTTGCCTCAGAAAACTCATACTGAAGCTTCTGTTTGAGATGAAGTGGTTTTCTTTCCAGAACAATAGCTAGTCTTCTGTTTGGTATTCACTCTTCACATGGAATCTCATTTTTAAATGACATACATGTACACGTTTCATAAAATATGAACCGTCATGCAAAATTATAAGAATTATTAAAGGCAAAGCTTGAAATATGTGGTCAGCATATATCGATTGACAAACCTCAAGCATCGTCGCGAATTCAAATTAGAATGCTGTGTTTGTAACTAATGTTTAAAAGTTATAAACGGTTGAAGAAACAATTCCGTATAGGCACTTCATTCAGTTTAAATCAGGAAATTCGCTATAGTTCATTTTTAAATGATTAACTAATCTGTCGTTGATGTGGGCAGTCGGCGACAAAATATTAAGCCTAAAACGTGCAAATGCTCTTTTGTTACAGGACAAGTAGCAGCGACAGGGCGTGTTTGGTTTATAAATTGCAGTTTCAATTAGTTGATCACTTTTCAAAGGTTGAATCACTTCATAAATCATTGACCAAAAATGGATTACACATAATTGATCAGTCATGAATCGTGCAAAACCGATCCATCGTGGATCGAGCATAGCCGATCCATCCTTGATTAAATGCGTATGATCCAACAAAGATAAGTGATCAACAACAAAGTCCACGCATCATCAAAAAATTACAAATGTTCGACATGGCGAAGCTATCTATCACATTCAAAGCATTTCACATAGGAATTAGCTCAAAAAGAATTTGCTGAACTCGATCTCGAAACACACGTTATCAAAGTTCAAGTCAGTAGATAATCCAGTGTATACGATCGACAAAAGAAGAAATTGTGCAACTGCACTAAACATTTCTGATCCAAGAGCAAGTTATTGCACAAAATCGAAAAAAACAGGTCGAATTCCGCTGCTTCAAAAAGCAACTCGCCAGGTCAGATTACAAATTTTGAAGTATAGCTCATCGCAAACACATGGTTGACAGTGGACCCAACAAATCGCCTAATGAACCCATGCAAAAAAAAAACCCTGAAATCTGCCTCTTCATGCATCAGATTCAGATCAAAGAACAGATCAACAAAATTCGTAGTCAGCAATCAAATTCATATATCCGCATCATCTCATGAACAAACAATTCAAACAGGCAAATTGACACATTCAAACTGAAATGTAAACTATTCAGATTACAAGTCAACACATAAAAATACCAAACTACAATTTCATCAAAGTATGTGGTTGATACATAAGCTTGCAACATTGCACTTTGATCTGAACTGTGGATCACAAAATTTTGATTTGAAGCTCAATCGGTTGAGATACATAAACGGCCAGAATCCTCTGCCTAGTATTCTAAGACTCTAAAATGATCAATGTCTGAAGAAGGAAATTTTTGAGTACTCATACATCACTGGATCGAAGCCGAATACTCCTATCATAAACACAATTCATCAAAGCCACAAATTCAATCATCACAAACAGCAAGTGCCAAGAAATCGATTCGATTGCAGATCATCAAAACAAGGGGTTAATGGTGGAACTCGATGTCGACCTAAAACCCTACACACCTAAAGTTCGATCTGACACAAATCAAGTACGGACACCGACCAACGATGAAAAGGAACGCATGACAGCTGGGCGATGAAGTCAAAGCATCGTTCTGATTCAAATCAGAAAGACTCACATGTGGAGTAAGTTCGGTTAGAGTCGATGGCTAAACAGGTTTCAAATCGAGTCCATGGAGCTCGTTTGATGATCGACAACAGCGCAAAAGGTCACTAGTGGTTGGCGACGGTAAGGTTAGTCAATGACAAATTGATTTAGGCTGGTGAAAAGGCGGGTTTGGATTTAAGTAATTTCTTTTCAAGAGGGATTATCCATTGAAGCCATTGTCTCAGTAAATAAAAGGAACAAACAAAAAAATGGGACTGAAGGATATATTGTAGCAATAAGAGATGCACCCCGAGATTGATTTGGGCTCGCACAGTGCACGAAAGTAACGATCCATCCAAAACCAAAGGCCGGTTGAGATTCATTTCGAAGCCCACATTTTCTTTGAATAATATAAATTTTGAGGGGTAAATGTTAATCCAGTTAAAACAAGATCCAATGATAGTATTTCAAACTGTATCAATGATGGATCGACAGTGTTTATAACAGTGGATCGTGTGCGGTTTATCAGTATAGGTCAGTGGGAACAATTATACTCCATAGGTCATTAATCATCTACCTATATAAAAACATGGTATGCGATGACACATGGAAAACAAAGGTAAAGGCTGGATTGTTTAATGTATATGGGTCGCTTCCATATATAGGTCGGTAGCAATTTAATATGTAAGCAGCGCGTGGGTCGTTGCTCCACAGTAAAAACACCACGTGACATGAAAGCATATTATGCCTGAAGCATAAAGATATATATTGGGTCGCTCATACATCTTTAGTGGGCAAAAACAGGACACGATATGCAATGAAGCATGTTGAAATGTAGTTTCGTGAATATTAGGTCATTCCCAAATCTGGACAATCGGATCATTCGTGCATCACCAGGTCGCTGAAAGGCAGGTCATTTACCTTCGGGTTGCTGAATATGGGATCGTTTGCTTCTTGAGTCGGGTTGTTTAGCCTCTCAGCATGGGTCATAGCAGAGTTCAGGTCGTTGAATGTCGGATCGTTTGCTTCTTCAGTCGGGTCGTTTAGCCTCTCATCATGGGTCGTAGCAGAGTTCAGGTCGTTGAACATTGCATCAGCAGTTAATCAGGCAGTTTATGTTCAAAAACGCATGGAGCATAAATGCAAGCTTGTAACGTGCAGCATGTAGTGGGCCGTTCAGCTGCCACATGGATTGAGTACGTATGTATAAAAGCGAGTTGTCATGCATGGAGCGTAGGCAAAGTAAAGTAACTGCATGAATTAAATAAATGAGTCACAGGCATTATGTAATCAAGGGAGTGAAATGCACAGGGGACACCACATGTTCATAGATCAATTGCAAAGTGGAAATAATGTGGGGTACGTGACAAATATATGGAGTGAAACATATACATTAGGTCGCATGCATAAATTGGGTCGTTGGGCACATAATGTCATTTAGGTCGTTGAAGTCCAGGCTACTAGACGACCTGAAGAGTAGGGTCACTGACCCACCCGAAGAGTCGGGTCACTGGAAGACCCAAAAACCTACGCATCTATTTCTGAGCTTCCACACTCCAAATCACTTCATGACCATGCCTGTAAATACCCCGTCCATTCCTACATGAAAGGGACAGAATTCTTCAACCCCGAAGCTCTTCCATTTTCATTTCTCAAATCAAATCTTCTCCAACTCCATTAAAGCATCTTCAAATATATTCAAGCATCTCCATCAACATCTTCTTCAAGAAAACATCAAAGATCTTCACTGAGCATGATTATCGAAGATCTAATCCATGATAATCTCTGCTACTAGTGTGAATCAAGTGTTTCTCCGAAGAAATTGCAAGAGATAAAGAATTATAGATAAGTGTAGAGAAGAGAGAGAATCATAGTAAAACAAAGAGAAAAATGTATGAGATGATATCAAATGTGTGCCTTGTAATGATGAAGCTAATGAAATCACCGATTAAAGTGGATATAGGCCAAAACTTAGGCCGAACCACTATAAACGCTCTCTACTTTACTTTTTCTCGAACTTATTTGCTTTTAACCTTGATTTGATTATTTGTGAAGTATTGAAATACACATTGGGGTGTTAGTGCCATTTTTTGCATTAACACATTCCATATGAAATTAGCATAAGTTTTTTTAATTTTCTCCATAGCTTTGACTGGAATATTATGAGATTGTATTCGGTATAGAATAATTGTTGTGATGATTATTTGAGTAAGCTCTAGTCTACCATCAATTGATAAGAAAACCTTTCTAGGCCAGTGATCAATTTTGCTATGAATAATGTCATGCAGCCTAGCACAATAAGTGTCTTTAATTTGATTGGAACATAATGTCAACCTCAGATATTTAACAGGGCGAACTCCCTCCTAAAACTTTAAAATGTTTAATATACTATCTCTATTGCTACAGTTCTTGCAGAAATAGATTTTTGTTTTACTTTCATCTACTTGAAGCCTAATCAAATTTTTCAGATTTTCAAAAATGCTCTAAATAGCTATAGCATTTTGAGTATCTGCATCTACAAAAATAAGGAGGTCATAAACATATAATAAATGAGAAATGCAAGGTGAAATATTATTAATGGGAATGATGTTATTATAAAGATGAAACCAGAAGTAAAGTAAAGTACTCCATTGCTATAGTGAATAGGTAAGGTGAAACAAGGTTCCCCTTTTTAATCCCTTAGTTACTGTGAACAAATCCTGGGGGATCCACCTATAAGAATGGAGTAAGTTACATTACATACACATTCTTTGACAGGATTGTAAAAAAATTCATCAAATCCTAACTACTTCATCATGTGAATTATAAAAAGTCTATTAATTTTATCAAAAACATGTTTATAGCGTCCCAGAATTCCCGACACTCGAAACCTGACAACCCGTGTCTAAAACTCAAGTACCGAAAACTCTAGAAGGCTAGAAGAAAGAAGTTAGAGGGTGGGATAAGAAAGAAAGAAATTTAGAATAGAAGAATAAGAAGAAGAACCAACACAACACAAAGTCTTACCTCGCAGTGGAACAAAATATAATATATAAATAACTTTATTGAGAGCTTGAAATAAAAACTTACAATCATCAGAGTACGTCAATACACCAGGAAAGTTATAATAATCCATCCTCATATACATCATACAACGGAATAATACTATATAATATCATTCATCTAAACTTCTCCAGCACGTCATTGAACTTCATAGCATCTGATAACCTAAACCTGTAAAACCCGGGCTAACCCGAGCATCACAAACGTCGGATCAGACTGGTGAACCAGAGTGAGAAAAACTTGCTAAGTTTATAATATCACCCATCTTGATTTTAAAGTCAAAATCACTTTTCGAAAGAAAAAGATAATCGTAAGACCAATCCACACATAAATACGGACGATTTTTTGCTTACGATAACCAAAACATTTTGAAATCAATATCATGTTGTGATATTATAATAGTGTCTAAATACAAACAGATAGAATTTAGTGGAACGCTTGCATCTCACGATCCACATAAATAGTATACAATCAAAACCGCGGGCGGTTATTGGAGAATGGATTCCAACTGGAAAGATATGGGACCACCTTTCGACAGTGTATCTATAGAGAGGAATACACCGGGTTCAACAAGAACATCTTGCAACTGAGGCTGAACATGACCGGCCATTCATTTTGCTTGAATGTTTCGAATATATAGTCACCTTACGGCTTTCTGTCGCGACCACCGTAGTTCCCGGGAGATACAGAAATGAAAAGAAGTAACAAATATGAATATTCTCTAGATGGTGACAATACACCCTGATGGGAGCAACCCACATAGCCATGCGATCTACCCGATTTTATGACATTTCCCTGTTGATGAGGCTTGAGGTTTAAAATTCTTCTTTTAGAACATCTGGCCACCATTCACTTTTTGAATCCCACATCATCCATACAAGTCATCCAGGAACAGGATGAACCGAAGGCACCCTTCTACCACATCCTAGGAATCACCCTATAGATCAGTAGCGAGTAGTCCTTGCAATCCATAGATTTCAGTCACGACAGAATCACTGTCAAAATATCTCTAGGGATCAGCTAGAGAATTCAACAAGTATTCCTCCAGCTCATGAAGAATTATGGTTTTCAATTGCTCCATCTCGATCAGCATCAGATATCTTTCTTCATTTACGTAGTTGCTAGTTCGGAATGGTTTTCGAATATAAATTTGATCCTGATCTTTCCGTACCACAACACGTTAGGTATGATTTTGATAGTCAGTTATTTAACTATCAAAATAAATAAATCCATTGGTTTATTATACAGCGTTACTTAGCCATTAAAAATAATATATCAGTTTTAATATATTAATATTCTCAAATCATTTTATTTATATTCTTAGGAAAATATCTTAAAATCATATCCAATTTAACCTTTAGCTTTCATTTCAAAACATTGCTGCAACATTTCTTATTATCTTATCAATTCAATTTGTCACTTGTAAAACAATCATTATGACATCTTCTTTGTTTCATTGTTTGAACACCATAATCGCCACTTTCCTTTTCAGAATGTACTCATTCTAAATCTCATCTTCTTACTTTTGAAAATATCATTATATTTTCACAAATCTCCTTTTATTCTTTTATTATGGAAATATTACTTATATTCTTAAGCCCTTTTTTAATTCCTTTTATTTCGGAATCCCATCATATATATTTGCCAAATTATTCAAATAGCATTACACTATTATCTATCAAAATAAATCACTTCTAACACTTTCACCATTACAACTAATATCATCCTTCGATAGTCCTGAAGTCGTTCAAGTTGGGGTATTTTAATTACCTCTCAGACCTTGAACAACAACGTTCTTACCTTTAGATAGATACCGATTGTAATACAAAAATCGATATTCATTCCCAAAAACAAATCCCATTTTAATTATAGCTCTTGATGAAACATCATCTCTTATTTAAAATAGCGGATCTATATCGCATATTTATACCTCTACTCATTTAACTGCTCTAGTTCAAACTTGGGTTCTCGTTTGATTTCCATGTCATCTCCATTAGTCCCTAATCATAATTCAATCACAAAATAATTCCCTAAATATTAACCCCGAAGGCCGAAACCAACATCAGATCAATACTCAGAAAATCGTTTATCTCGACCGATCTTCAGTTAGATTCTAATATTTAATTTCATATCTTAGCTTTATTCATAGCATTTCAAATAGCTTATTTCAACAATATATTCAAATAGACTTGGGTTTTATAACTTCGTCTAACTTGGATTTTCTAGAATCCAATTAAATATAATTCAATAAGAATTAAATTAAATTTTCAATTTAAACATAACTTATTTTATTATAAACCTTAAATCGCTTTATTATTCATTTAAACTATAAATATGGCTTTAAAACTTCACAACCTTCCATTACAAATTTTACATTCCCAGATTATCACTTCGATTATTATTAAATAACTAATAATCAAGTTTCAACGTTTATTAAAATAAAACTGGGTTACTTTACCATTAACTACTCCCATTAAATAAATAAACTAATTTAATAAAACAATCTCTGTTAATGCAACCTCTAAACATGATTTATTCATCAATCAATTCCACTTAGCCCTTTCCATTAACTAATAATATAATTAATTAAAAATAATTCCATTTACTTGGATTATTATTAAATGACTAATAATTAATCCTAATATAATTCAATTTTTAATTGTTTCTTGAAAATAATAAATCTCGGTTATTAATCGTCATTTCAATTCTCGCACACTTGCCTATCAATTTTATAAATATAAGAATCAGCTTTATAAAATCATTTAATAATCACTTATAAACTTAAATGAATAAATAATAAATATTTAATTCTTTTTATAAACTTCCATTTAAAATAATATATTTTTAAAATTGATCTTCAATTATAAAATAAATTTTATAACTTCATTTCTATCGATTTACCTGACGGTAAATTAATCTTTATAAAATATTGTATATTTGGCCATCTGCTATTAATTCTCCAACTAATATTGTCCATTGGTTAATATCAAACAACGTTGAATTTGGATTGAACAAATCGATAAATAAATCAATAATCCAATCATATTGGTTAAACAGTTCATGTAACAGTCATATGTAAATAAATAATCAATACAACTGGTAGCGGTCAACCAATAATATTCAAGCATCCACTTCAATTTAAATATATTTATATTATTATAACCGTAACCAACAAGATAAGTAACCTTGTTTGGAAATCATCGTAAAATAATGATGTCATTTCATTTAAATTAAACAACCATTTAATATAAATAATATATATGAAATATTTAATTAAACAATCATCAAATCAACCAACAATCAACAAACATAGCACAAAATAATAAACCCTACTTATAATAATTATAAATGGGGGAACTGAATGAGTTTAACTCACCTGGGTTTAATTCTGCATTAACGAATTGTTTTAGTTAAATTAAACTGACGTTTAATTTAATTAAAAATTCATGTTACTTCTAATGCTAACTAGACCAGCTCCATCTCGAAATCTTCGTCCATACAGTTCTAACGGAACCGACCGTTCCAAAATCTAATAACATATGAGTGCAATATCATATTAATAAGATTGTATAAATTTAATTTAAACTTTAATTAAAAACTAATGGGCCTTACCCATTATCTTTTGGCCCACGTCCAATTTGCAAACCAGCATATACCATCCCCATGCTACGACAATCTTTTCCCGACTACTTTGCTTCCATTCAAATTTTCCCCTTTCCATAATTCTTCCCCAGGTCAGCGTTTTATCCCTTTTTTTTAAATCATCGGCCCAAGGCCCACACTGAAACTAGCCCACCTTTTCCTTTTGTATTCTTTCTTCCCTACTAATGGAGCATGTACATTGTTTTCCCCTGAAACTCTTGTATATGCAAAACACCAATACCCTGGAACTTATGACCAATACACTTACTCCATGTATCGTCTCCTCCCCCTTCCCATCTCACATCTTCTATTATGTATTATTCTTTTTTTTACTTACAAATATTTGGAAATCCCTTTGTCCCAATAAAACACATCAGCCCACATGCCTGATACTTCTTCCCTATATCATTATCTTTTCCATGCCATTTCGTTTTGCTCATATCCATGCAACATCATCTTGCTTATCCGAGAGCTGCTTCCATCATTTGCACTTTTATATTTTGAACCGTGAAACTCCTCTACCCACCACCTCATATAACAGCTCCGCCTTCTCACCACTACGCAACTCCCCACCATTCCGGCCTGCAACTGCCCCATCCCGACCATTGAATATCACCACCAACATCTCTGCAAGACATAACACCCATAAATCCAACTCCACTTTCACGCTATTTTTTTTTCAAAGAACACGGACGGTCCTCCTTGACCACCGCCCAGGTTCTGGCCGTCACTGCTCCTTATCGAAGACTCCACGTCACGTATCACCCCCCACATGAGCTGCTCCATCCAACTTCCTACCCGCAAGCAATGTCCCTTCTTCCCCAAACTTTTATTCCTCCTTGAAACTCCATGCGGCATGCGTGCAACATATTCTTTTTCTCCACGTTCTGTTTATTTATTTACTATAGGTTTTCGTTGCTTTGCAATGGAGGAAGGTGCTGATATATATATATATATATATATATATGTATGTATGTATGTATGTATGTATGTATGTATGTATGTGTATATATATATATAGTGTAAGGGTCCTTGGCTCGCAAGGAAGAGGGCTGATAGGCACGTACCAATATTCGTAGGCCTGTGTATAAAAAGAATAGCTGCTGTAATTTCCCATTTCAATAGTTGGAGATTGATGTGTGTATGGCTAGCTGAAAGCTTCAGATGGTTGGTAGGATGTGTGTTCATTTCATAGCTGTGCATGAGTTGTTAATTCCTTAGGGTAGTCATTTCTGTAAATTAAATGGCAATTGCCTTGCGTAACTGGTCAGTGTTTAAAATGGGAGAAAAATATGGTAGTTGTTTGTTCTTTCCTTTTCATAGCTGGGTGTTCTTCACGTAGCTTGCGTGTATTCGTATCAGTGATAGGAATAGGATGGTTGTGCTTTGTTAATGTATGAAGTCTCAGTGTAAAAATAAATTAGGGTAGCCCGTCTTAGGTCTGTATGGAATGAAGGATTGGATGGCTCGTTTCAACTGAAAAGAAATATTTACTGTGTATACTAAGGGGAAAGGCTACAATTTCCAGTGTGTTTTTATTTCACATATACAGGGTAGGAGACGGTACAAGGTAACTTTTACACTGCTTTTATTAAACTTAAGAATGAAGTATACTGGTTTGCTATTTTAGTTTAGCGGTAAAACTTAGGAAGGAAACATCTAGAATAAGCAAAAGGAGAAGTTGGAAAACCTTTAGATATCTATTTTATTTATTAGTTAATTCTTTCTTAGGGTAAAAGCTTCAATATCTTTTTAGCTATTATCGTTATTTAACGTTGCTCGTTAAATATACGCACTATCATCCACGAACTCCAAACGCAACAAAAACAGATACGCCGTTACGTTTTGCCCTTCCGGATCCAATGAAATTAATTTTGGTGAATATGGACTTCGTTTGCACAACGACGATATTTTAATTTCAATATATTTATCGGTTCACCTTTAAGTTGCACTCACACATAAAACAACTCTGATTGGCTCCAAATTGGAAAACTGGCAATAATGTGACCTACGTATCCTAATAAAATTCGTTCCACCAAAAATAGAGGTCATTTGAAAAATAGCTGTTGTGACACTCCACGTCCGTTAATGTCACTCATTAAGAGAATGCACTAAGTTTCGTGAAGCGTTATAGGTAAACAGAAACAGAAACATTACAAGACTGATATAAAAATAGCAGCGAAATAAAAACTAACTTTATTAATCATAAAGCATCATGGTTCAAAACTTCATACGTCTGAATTACATAAAAACCAGTACATCATAAAAACTTCTGTCATGCTCTTAAACATCAGAGTACAAAATAAAAGAAGCAAATTCCCCAAATAAAAATGCAGCCATAGTAATAAGGATAGGAGCTTGATCAATACATCTAAGCAGCTCCAGCAAATGATAGCATAATCCTGGTCAAGCTTGGGTATTTCCTCCCTGAGAACCTGGGGGGAAACGGAAGAAAGAAGAGGAAACAAAAGGGTCAGAATAAAGTCGGGCGAGTCCAGTTACTTTTAGCAAGTAAATAAGTGAAAGTATTATGACAGGCATACAAAGTGGATGGGAGAGATATTATAACAAAAAGGCAGGTATGACAAGGTAAACATGATAGAGTGTATATGCTTCCCTAATGATTACTCTGATTCTCTGCGCCAATAGTAGTATAACCAAAATGAGATGATCCCAACCACTATAAAATGGTAGACTTAGGCATACGCCTAGATGTACCATAACTACTGCCCTAATCTATTGGCTCCCTACTCCATAGATACCCTGTGCCGGCCCCATAGTAGGAGGTATCATTTCCTAAAGTGGCAACCTTCGTGATGTGCACAACCATATCTACTGGTGTCACGGTCGTCTTATCCCCCTCTGTCCGGTCCATGCACGCACATGTCCCCGGTCGGTTTGCACCGCCCACACCGTCCTCCATGTTTGGATCCCTTACAATTAGCCCAGTAAGCGTGTCCCTACTCAAACCTAGGGCGGAGTACTCATTCGATACCATTATATGGGTTATTGACTGAAACGGGTCCCATACATAAGATGATACAAGCTCTCCCCTTTTCTTGTATCCTCACTAGGATTTCCACAGGTTATGTATTCCTATTGGTGTCTTTAATTACAAAAACCCATCATTTCTACAAGTTATGCTTACCTAACGATGTCTTTAATTACATAACCCTAACTGATTAAGTTCGTGGGCCTATATATAAATATTACCCACCCTATCCATATTTATTTAACCTACCCACTGTTCGAACAGATTTATTTAACCCCTATTCAAGTTCATGTTCATACAATCCCTATGGATTCAACTAGGTTAAGTATTCCAATTCATTATTATGTCCATTTATAGTTATAATGTGCCGGACCCCTCACATTGAGCCTACCACTTGTGGATGCTGGATATGCCAGGCGGTTCCAGGCATACTTCTTCCACATGCCCGGCTTAACCTCGTGTCTCAGCACGTCTCTTATTTGTGCACCTAGACCGCTCAGGTTAGATTCACCACTTGTGATCGCTGGATATGCCGGGCAGTTCCGGGTAGACTTCCACCACAAGTGTAATCTAACCTCATGTCTAGGCGCAATTACAGTTTCTAATTACTGTAATCCTAGGCATTTCATTATTAGCCAATTTTACCTATGTCGTTATAGATTTCATGCCCCTTTTCCCCAAATATGTTCATAATGAATTATATGCCCTGAATTCATATTCATAAACATTATTCAAGTTTTTCCATATTTCCCTTTTACAAGTTATGCCCAATTTCAATGTTTTCCACCCTCGTTCTCAAACTAATGTATTCGCATATTTTGCGGCATGCCTAGGCACGAAAGTAGCCTGGCTATTTAAAATAAAAGGGAAAGGGTGAAGGGAAGATAATAGAAATGACTATTCTAACAAAATTTACATAAACATACAATGACATAATGTTAAGTTGGACATATAAGAACAGATCTGGTGAATTTGTGATAATAAAACTAGTTCAAACATAGTAGGGATGTCATAAAAGGCATGATTAGATCTAAACAAGGATTTAGATGTCCAACTAATTACAGATCCAAATTAAACACAAACATGATAAGTACAAGACGATCGAAATAGTGAATTAGATCTAAAATCAAAAGTAGTTCTGACATGATAAAGGTTAAGACCCATGTCATAGCTAATTCGAAATATCATGGATCCACAAATTACAATAGGTCTGGTATGATTCAGTCACAAGGATAGATCCAAATTACAGTCATATCATGCTTTACTTTTAATTATTTAAATCTAAAGGTAACTCAAACTAACATTGTACGAATCTAGAAAAATAAAAGGAGAAAAGCGGAGGTTGAATCACAGATCTACACTTGAATCTCTAAACTTGATTGCAGAAGATTGATTCAGTCTTGGCACCGAAAACATTTAGGCCTCCATTGATTTTAGTGTGAGAAGAATAGAGAAACGAGGTCGTATATATAGCTGCCAGCCCCTAGAACCGACCTACCACGTCAGCCCTAGGGGGTTGACCCCCCTTAAGGGGTCGACCCATGGGTCGACATCCCCTTGAGTTGTCGACCAGGGTCAATGCCCCCTTGAGGGGTTGACTCCCCTAGGCGGGATTTTTCCCGCTCACCCGAATTTCTGCAATTTTGAACTTCTTGACCTATCTTGCCAGAATTTCGAGACGGACGGAATGGCGCAGTCCTTTTCCTTTAATTCTAGATATTAAGTTAATTATTCTTTAATTTGTCCTCTTTAATGTTGTTAAAATTACGGAGTGTTACATTCTCCCCTACTCAAAGGATTTCTTCCCCGAAATCTCCAAGTTAATAGGAATATGTATCCTACCATCCATCACCCATCTACTCATCGACCAATCACAGGCATCCATTATCCTTAAAGACTTCTAATGCTTATATGAACATATGCAAAGGTGTGTGTATATGTCCCAATACTAATCCAAAGATCTGGTGGTCTACTGATTCAGTCGGCCTCCTTAATGCAATGTGTGTCAGTGCCATGAATCCAACATGTATGCAACAATCCTATTATAACATGTAAGTTCTATATGGGTGCACAAAAATCCGTCCAAATGCAACATCCATATGATGATACACTCAATTTCATTCATAAAAAGAAAAAAATGCACACATATCCGTATGCAGTATGAGAGTGATTGAGCCGACGTAGTGCCTAATGTGCGTGTATATGCATCCATGAGCAACCACTAGCAAACTCTCGCGAGAGCATGCACCTGCCCTTGGAAGCTCCTGCCCTTTGACCTTGTCCCTGTTTCTTCGGGCACTCCTTAGCAAAATGTCCGACCTCTCCACAATGGAAGCAAGAATTCCTCCTTCTTTTGCAGTCCTTCACCAAGTGACCTTCACGTCCACAACTTTGAAACTTCCTCTTATCTTTACCCTTGTCATTCTTTCCACCCTTCTTCTATTGTTATTGTTGTTGCTGCTGTCCTTTCTTGGGCCAAGCTTTCTTGTTTTGCGTTGTTTCCTCAGCCTTAACTCCCTTCTTTTCTCCATTGTCTTCCTCATGCATCAAGGCCATATCAACAAGCCTTTCAAAAGTAGCTCCCATTGGAATATGGGACATAGTTAACCCATGAAGGGGTTCATTCAGCCCTTTAGAAAACTGCAAGGCTTTCTTATGCGGAGTATCTACCAATTCCAATCCAAACCTCGCTAGCTGGTTGAATTTGTTCACATATTCTTTAATAGTCATGTTTCCTTGTTGAGCGCCATGAACCACTCCATTTGCATGCTTTTCTCATCTTGAGAAGGAAACTTCATTTCAAAACTCTATCTAAAATCATCCGATGTCTCCACCGGACGTCCAGCTTGGGTAGCTTCCCACAGAATGAAGCTTCATCTTTCAGTAGCCAGACAGCTAACTGAATCTTCCTATGATCATCCACATTGAAAATCCCAAACAACTCCTTTGTCTCCTTGAGCCAATTCCTTTGCTCTATGAACATCGCGGTTCCATGGATTGGCTTTCCTCCCATAGCCCAGAAATCTTTGCAGACCTTAGAGAAGTTGTCTGCACATGGAGGAGGAGGAGGAACGATGGGTGCAACTCGGGGAGGAACATCATCTTAACCACCGACAGCCGCCGTAGCCTCTAGATACCTATGGAACCAGCTTGGTATCGTAATGCCCTCTAGAATATTAGGTTCCCCAGACATGCTGAAAAGAAAAGGAAAGAGATTTAGACAAAGGATCGAAAGAAAGCACATATGGCTTTAGGGAATATGTTTTTCAAAACAGATTTTTCTTTTTGAAATTGCTTTCTTTTAAAACCTTTTTGAAAATAATTTTCAAAAAATTTTATCTAATCTGGTAACCTTCAGCTCTGATACCAAGTGTGACACCCCACGCCCGTTAATGTCACTCGCTAAGAGAATGCATTAAATTTCATGAAGCGTTAAAGGTAAAAAGAAAAAGAAACATTACAAGATAGATATAAAAATAGCAGCAGAAAAAAAAAACTAACTTTATTAATCATAAAGCATCATGCTTCAAAACATCATATGTTTGAATTACATGAAAACCATTATATCATAAAAACTTTTATCTTGCTCTTAAACATCAGAGTACAAAATAAAAGAAGCAAAATCCCCAAATAAAAACATAGCCATAGTAACAAGGATTGGAGCTTGAGCAATACATCTAAGCAGCTCCAGCAAATGATAGCATAATCCTGGTCAAGCTTGGGTATTTCCTCCCTATGAACCTGGGGGGAAACAGAAGAAAGAAGAGGAAACAAAAAGGGTCAGACATAAAGTCCGGCGAGTCCGGTTACTTTTAGCAAGTAAACAAGTAAAAGTATCATGACAGGCATACAAAGTGGATAGGAGAGATATTATAACAAAAAGGCAGGCATGACAAGGTAAACATGATAGAGTGTATATGCTTCCCTAATGATTACTCTGATTCTCTGCACCAATACTAGTATAACCAGAATGAGATAATCCCAAGACTATAAGATGGTAGACTTAGGCATACATTTAGATTTACCCTAACTACTACCTAATTGATAGGCTCCCTACTCCGTAGATACCCTGTGTCGGCCCCACAGTAGGAGGTAACACTTCCTAAAGTGGCAACCCTTCGTGATGTGCACAACTATATCTACTAGTGTCACAGTCGTCCTATCCCCCTCTACCCGGCCCATGCACGCACATGTCTCTGGTTGGTTTACGCCGCCTACACCGTCCTCCATGTTTGGATCTCTTACAATCAGCCCAGTAAGCGTTCCCCTACTCCGACCTAGGGCGGAGTACTCGTTCGATACTATATTATGGGTTATTGACTGAAACGGGTCCCACACACAAGATGATACAAGCTCTCCCCCTTGTCTTGTATCCATACTAGGATTTCCACAGGTTATGTATACCTATTGGCATCATTAATTACATAACCACGTCATTTCTATAGGTTATGCTTACTTAACAGTGTCTTTAATTACGTAACCCCAACCGGTTAACTTCGTGGCATATATATAAATATTACCCACCCTGTCCAAATTTACTTTACCCACCCACTGTTTAAACAAATTTACATAACCCCTATTCAAGTTCATGTTCATACAATCCCTATGGATTCAACAAGGTTAAGTATTCCAATTCATTACCATGTCTATTTATGGTTATGATGTGCTGGACCCCTCACATTAATCTTACCACTTGTGGATGCTGGATATGACGAGCGGTTCAGGGCAGACTTCTTCCACAAGTCCGGCTTAACCGTGTGTCTCAGCGCGTCTCGCATTTGTGCACCTAGACCCCTCACATTAGATTCACCACTTGTGGTCGCTGGATATGCCGGGCGGTTCCGAGCAGACTTCCACCACAAGTGTAATCTAACCTCGTGTCAAGGCGCAATTACAGTTTCTAATTACTGTAATCCTAGGCATTCAATTATTAGCCAATTTTACATATGTCATTATAGGTTTCATGCCCCTTTTCCCCAAATATGTTCATAATGAATTATATACCCTAAATTCATATTCATAAACATTATTAAATTCATGCCATATTTCCCTTTTACAAGTTATGCCCAATTTCAATGTTTTCCCCTCGTTCCCAAACTAACGCATTCGCATATTTTTAGCAGCATGCCTAGGCTCAAAAGTAGCCTGGCTATATAAAACAAAACGGAAAGGATGAATGGAAGATAGCAGAGATGATTATTCTAACAAAACTGACATAAACATATAATGATATAATGTTAAGATGGACATATAAGAACAAATCTGGTGAACTTGTGATAATAAAACTGTTTCTAACATAGTAGCAATGTCATAGAAGACATGATTAGATCTAAACAAGGATTTAGATGTCCAACTAATGACAGATCGAAATTAACCACAAACATGGTAAGTACAAGATGATCTAAATAGTGAATTAGATCTAAAATCAAAAGTAGATCTGACATGATAAAGGTTAAGATCCAAGTCAAAGCTAATTCAGAATATCATGGATTCACAAATTACAATAGATCTGATATGATTCAGTCATAGGGATAGATCTAAACTACAGTCATATCATGCTTTACTTTTAACTATTTAAATCTAAAGGTAACTTAAACTCACAGTATTTGGATCTAGAAAAATAAAGGAGAAAAGTGGAGGTTGAATAACAGATCTACACTTGAATCTCTAAACTTGATTGTAAAAGATTGATTCAGTCCAGGCACCGACAGAATTTAGACCTTTATTGATTTTAGTGTGAGAAAACCAGAGAGATGAGGCCGTATATGTAGCTGCAAGCCCCCGAAACCGACTTACCACTTCAGCCCTGGGGGGAGGGGTGTCGACCCATGGGTCGACACTTCCCTTGAGGGGTCGACCTAGGGGTCGACACCTCCTTTAAGGGGTCGACTCCCCTTCCCGGTCACCGGAATTTCTGCGATTTTGAACTTCTGGACCCAATTTTTGAATTCTTGGACCATATATATATATATACATACATATATATAAATATTCGATTACGCGTATACAAACTTCAAGCCTTCATAACTTTTCATACGGAGTCCATTTTATGCAAACCAAATGTCTAGCTTGATCAGAATTTCGAGACAGACGCAATGGCGCAGTCCATTTCCTTTAATTCTGGATATTAAGTTAATTATTCCTTAATTTTTCCTCTTTAATGTTGTTAAATTACGGGGTGTTACATTCTCCCATACTCAAAGGATTTCGTCCCCAAAATCTCCAAGTTGAGAAGAATGTATATCCTACTATCCGTCGCCCATCTACTCACCCACCAATCACAGGCATCCATTGTCCTTAAAGACTTCTAATGCTTATATGAATATATGCAATGGTGTGTATATGTCTCAATACTAATGCGAAGATTTGGTTGTCTACTGATTCAGTCTGCCTACTTAATGCAATGTATGTTAGTGCCATGGATCCAACATGTATGCAACAATCCTATCATAACATGTAAGTTCTATGTGGGTGCACAAAAATCCGTCCAAATGCAACATCCATATGGTGATACACTCAATTTCATTCATAAAAAGAAGAAAAATGCACTCACATCCATATGTAGTATGAGAGTGATTGAGTCTATCTAGTGCTTAATATGTGTGTATATGCATCCACGAGCAACCACTAGCAAACACTTGCATCCATCAAACATAACATGTCTCAAACACATGTTTACATCTATGGGATTCCTACCTAAAGGTCGAAGATTCGATCGATAGGGCATACTCAAACGGTGGAAACATGCATAAATAAAAGCTTCGAAAAAGGAGTTAAGAACATAGCCTCGAAAAGAAAAGGGTACGAAGCACGAATCTTGTCTTCGATCTCCCAAGTCGCATTTTCTGGGTTATCTACCCATTGAAATTTCACCAACTTGACTTCTCTATAGCGTAGCTTCTTAACTTCTGATCCAAGAACACGGGAAGGAACTCATCTGACTACCGCCCCCTGTTCCACTTCTACTTCCTCCAATATACTCGGTTCAACTACTTCCGTGGTATCATGCAAGCACTTCAGCAAATGAGAAACGTGGAAAACATCATGAACGCCGGATAATCTCTCTGGCAGCTTTACATTATAGGCCATTTGGCCAATCCTATCTATTATGGGAAATGGCCCTACAAATCTTGATGCCAATTTCTCTACAGATCCGAAACGAACCACATTCCTCAAAGGTGACACTTTAATGAAAACTATGTCTCCTACTTCAAATTCAATCTCCGTCCTTCTCTTGTCTGTGTAGGATTTCTTCCTATCTTGAGCGGTCTTCATTGGTCGTCTAATAAGATTAATCTTCTTGGACGTTTCTCTAACCATATCTGGTCCAAGTAATAGCCTTTCTGTAGATTCCCACCAACAAGTTGGTGACCTACAGGGTTATTCGTATAATGCTTCGAAGTGTGCCATACCGATGCTAGCTTGATAACTGTTTTTGTAAGCGAACTCTACTAAAGGAAGATGCTCTTCCCAAGTTCTTCTGAAATCTAGGATACACAGCCTCAAAAGATCCTCAAGAATTCTGTTCACCCTCTCCGTCTGTCCATCGGTCTGAGGATGATAAGCATTGCTTAACCATAACTGTGTACCTAATGATTCTTGCAAGCTCCTCCAAAATTCACTGTTGAAAATGGGGTCACGATCTCTTAATATGCTGGAAGGTACTCCATGAAGATGGACTATCTCATGAACATAAATTGCTACCAACCATACTGTCGTCCTTTTTCTTTTAACAGAATGAAATGAGCACTCTTAGTAAGTCTATCTACTACGACCCAAATACTGGTATTGTCTTTCTTCGATCTAGGTAAGCCATCTATGAAATCCATAGAGACGCTTTCCCACTTCCACTGTGGAACCTCCAAAGGATGAAGTAAACCACCGGGCTTCCTTTGCTCAGCTTTGACTTGCTGACAAACCAAACATTGGGAAAAAAACTCTGCCACATCTTTCTTCACCCCAGCCCAAAAGAAAACCCTCTTCATATCCCTATACATCTTATCACCGCCTGAATGAATACTCATCTTAGAATGATGGGCTTCCTCTAGGACTGCCTTTAACGAACTTCCAGTTTGGGGAACATAAAGCCTTCCATCTCGTCGCAACCACCCTTTATCGTCAATGGAATATCTATTGAGGTGACTAGAAGTCTCCCCTTTACTGAGCCTATCCAAGATGTCTGAAATCTATGGATCATCTCGCTGTGAGGCTCCAATCCGATTCATAAGAGTAGGTCGTATCTCTAGCAATGCAAACAAACCAGGCAAAAGCTCGGTGGAGGGTCTAAAATCAAAAGTCGATATGAACTCCAAGCTTTTCCTTTCCACAAACAGAGGACTTAAGGCCATTCTCTGCCTACTCAGTGCATCTGCTACCACATTACCCTTGCTAGGGGTATAAGCAATCTCAAAATCATAAGAAGCTAGGAAATCCATCCACCTTTGTTGCCTTAAATTAAGATCCTTCTGCGAGAACAAGTACTTGAGAGATTTATGATTGGTGTACAACTCAAACTTCTCTCCAAGAAAATAATGATGCCACATCTTAAGCGCGAACACTATAGCAGCTAGCTCTAAGTCGTGGGTAGGGTAGTTCTTCTCATGAACTCTTAGCTGTCTACCTCCATAACATACAACCTTTCCTTCTTACATCAGAACCGCACCAAGCCCTGTACCACATGCATCAGTGTATACTGTAAACATTTTATTCCCATTAGGCAAGGTCAAGACTGAGGTTGTTGTTAGAGCCCTTTTCAATCATTGGAAAGCAACATCACAATCTATATCCCATGAAAACGTCAATTTTTTCTTCGTTAGCCTGGTGAGTGGGGCTGATATCTTTCCGAAGTCCTTATTGAACTTCCTATAATAGCCTCCCAATCCAAGAAAGCTTCTCACCTCCGTTGCATTTTTTGGAACTTGCCAATCTTGAACCGCCACTACCTTTGCGGGATCTACTGCTATCCTATCTTTGGAAACCACATGCTCTAGAAATCTCACCTCTTTTCTCCAAAAATGGCATTTGGAGAACTTTGCCTTAAGCTAATGCGCACAGAGAGTTTTCAAAACTTCTCTCAAATGTTGGGCATGCCCTTCCTCGCTCTTTGAGAAGATCAAGGTATCGTCAACAAAAACCATGACAAATTTATTTAGAAACTCCCAAAACTCCCTACTCGTCAGATCGACATAATAGGCAGATGCATTCGTCAACCCAAAAGGCATAACTATTCATTCAAAGAAACCATCTGGGGTCCTTAAAGCGGTCTTATCTATACTGTCTTTAGCCACCCTCAACTGATGAAACCCCATGGCCAAGTCCAACTGAGAGAACACTGAGGCACCAACAAGCTAGTCAAACAAGTCATCTATCCTTGGGAGCGGGTGCCTGTTCTTCTTAGTGAGTTTATTTAATTCTGTATAGTCCACGCACAAGCGAAGCGAACCATCTGCCTTAGTCCCAAATACAACTGGAGCATCCCATTCAGATATGTTTCGCCTAATAAACCCTTTCTCAAGTAGCTCCCCTACTTGCTTGCTAAGATCCCTTCTCTCCCTTGGAGCCATATGGCGCACAGGAAATGCAATTGACTTTGCATTGTCCACCAAATATATACGAAAATCGATCTCATGCCTCGGAGGTAATCCCCGTACCTCATCAAAAACATTAGAATAATTTCATATTACTGGAACAGATTGCAGATCATCGATAGATGCATCTACAGACTCTACGAAACTAAGCATAACAGATCCTTGTGGGTCACAAGAAATCTCGAGGGACCTCCTATGATAAGTCAGAAGCCAAACCACCCTATTCTCACTATCTAGAATGGCACCATACATGGTTTGCCAATGCATCCCTAGAATCAACCCATAGCCCATAAAACCAAGCACATATGCGTTGCACTCGAACTCGACGCCTAACACAGATATTCTCAAACCCCGACAAATCATGGACAAATGAGCCGAACCACCAATGGGGTTTGAGATAACTACGAGATCAACTACCATACTAGTATTTAAGTGTAGAGATTCAACCACAAAACTAAACATAAATGAATGTGAAGCTCCAGAGTCAAAAAGACATCTAATAGGATGACTGGAAAGAGAAGTTAAACCTTCCATGAAAGTTTTCCTACCTCTATCCGGAGCGCTTGTCGAGAGAGCTTGCACCTGCCCTCCAGAAGCTCATGCCCTTTGACCTTGTCACTATTTCTTCGGGCACTCCTTAGCAAAGTGTCTGACCTCTCCACAATGGAAGAAAGAATTCTTCCTTCTTTTGCAGTCCTTCACCAAGTGACCCTCACGTCCACAATTTTCCTCTTATCTTTACCCTTGTCATTCTTTCCGCCCTTCATCTGCTATTGTTGTTGCTATCCTTTCTTGGACCGTACTTTCTTGTTTTGCGTTGTTTCCTCTGCCTTAACTTCCTTCTTTGCTTCTTCATCTTCCTCATGCATCAAGGCCATATCAACAAGCCTTTCAAAAGTAGCTCCCATTGGAATATGGGACATAGCTAACCCGTGAAGGGGTTCATTCAGCCCTTTAGCAGACCGCAAGGCTTTCTAATGCAGAGTATCTACCAATTCCAATCCAAATCTCGCTAGCTGGTTGAATTTGTTCACATATTCTACAACAGTCATGTTTCCTTGTTTGAGCACGAAGAACCTCACCATTTGCATGCTTTTCTCAGCTTGAGGAAGAAACTTCATTTCAAACCTCTGTCTAAAATCATCCCATGTCTCCATCGGACATCCAGCTTGTGTAACTTCCCACCAGAGTGAAGCTTCATCTTTCAGTAGCCAAACTCAGTAGCCAGACAGCTAACTAAATCTTCCTACGATCATCCACATCGAAAATCCCAAACAAGTCCTCTGTCTCCTTGAGCCAATTCCTTGCCTCTACGAACCTCTCGGTTCCATGGAATGGCTTTCCTCCCATTGCCCGGAAATCTTTGCAGACCTTAGATAAGTTGTCTACACGCGGAGGAGGAGGAGGAGGAACGATGGGTGCAGCTGGGGGAGGAACGTCAACTTGACCACTGGTAGTCGCCATGGCTTCTAGATACCTATGGAACCAGCCTGATATCGTAATGCCCTCTGGAATATTAGGTTCCCTAGACATGCTGAAAAGAAAAGGAAAGAGATCCAGACAAAGGATCAAAAGAAAGTACATATGGCTTTGGGGAGTATGTTTTTCAAAACAAACTTTTCTTTTAAAAATGCTTTCTTTTAAAACCTTTTTGAAAATAATTTTCAAAAACTTTTATCTAATCTGGTAACCTTCAGCTCTGATACCAAGTGTGACACCCCACGCCCGTTAATGTCACTCGTTAAGAGAATCCATTAAGTTTTGTGAAGCGTTATAGGTAAACAGAAAAAGAAACATTACAAGATAGAAATAAAAATAGCAGCGGAATAAAAACTAACATTGTTAATCATAAAGCATCATGGTTCAAAACATCATATGTCTGAATTACACAAAAACAAGTACATCTTAAAAACTTCTGTCCTGCTCTTAAACATCAGAGTACAAAATAAAAGAAGCAAAATCCCCAAATAAAAACATAGCCATAGTAACAAGGATAGGAGCTTTAGCAATATCTAAGCTGCTCCAGCAAATGATAGCAGAATCCTGGTCAAGCTTGGGTAATTCCTCCCTAAGAACCTGGAGAGGGAAACGGAAGAAAGAAGAGGAAATAAAAAGGGTTAGACATAAAGTCTGGCGAGTCCAATTACTTTTAGCAAGTAAATAAGTAAAAGTATCATGACAGGCATACAAAGTGGAAGGGAGAGATAATATAACAAAAAAGCAGGTATGACAAGGTAAACATGATAGACTGTATATGCTTCCCTAATGATTACTCTGATTCTCTACACCAATACTAGTATAACCAGAATGAGATGATCCCAACCACTATAAGATGGTAGACTTAGGCATAGGTCTAGATGTACCCTAACTACTACCCTAATCGATCGGTTCCTTACTCCGTAGATACCCTGTGTCGGCCCCACAGTAGGAGGTATCACTTCCTAAAGGGGAAACCCTTCGTGATGTGCACAACCAAATCTACTGGTGTCACAGTCGTCTTATCCCCCTCTGCCCGGCCCATGCACGCATATGTTCCCGGTCAGTTTGCACCGCCCACAACGTCCTCCACGTTAGGATCTCTTACAATCAACCAAGAAAGCGTGTCCCTACTCCGACCTAGGGCGGAATACTCGTTCGATACCATTATATAAGTTACTGACTGAAACGGGTATCACACACAAGATGATACAAGCTCTCCCCTTGTCTTGTATTCCCACTGGGAATTCCACAGGTTATGTATACCTATTGGTGTCTTTAATTACATAACCCCATCATTTCTATAGGTTATGCTTACCTAACGATGTCTTTAGTTACGTAACCCCAATCGGATAAGTTCGTGGGCCGATATATAAATATTACCAACCCTATCCAGATTTACTTTACCCACCCACTGTTGAAACAGATTTACTTAACCCCTATTCAAGTTCATGTTCATACAATCCCTATGGATTCAACTAGGTTAAGTATTCCAATTCATTACCATGTCCATTTATGGTTATAATGTGCTAGACCCCTCACATTAAGCCTACCACTTGTGGATGCTGGATATGTCGGGCAGTTCCAGGCAGACTTCTTCCATAAGTCGGGCTTAACCTCGTGTCTCAGCACATCTCTTATTTGAGCACCTAGACCCTTCACATTAGATTCACCACTTGTGGTCGCTGGATATGTCGGACGGTTCCGGGCAAACTTCCACTACAAGTGTAATCTAACCTCGTGTTTAGGCGCAATTATAGTTTCTAATTACTGTTATCCTAAGCATTTAATTATTAGCCAATTTTACCTATGTCATTATAGGTTTCATGCCCCTTTTCCCCAAATATGTTCATAATGAATTATATGCCCTAAATTCATATTCATAAACATTATTCAAGTTATGTCGTATTTCCCTTTTACAAGTTATGCCTAATTTCAACGTTTTTCCCCCTCGTTCCCAAATTAACGTATTCACATATTTTTAGCAGGATGCCTAGGCTCGAAAGTGGCCTGGCTATATAAAATAAAAGGGAAAGGGTGAAGGGAAAATGACAGAAATAATTATTCTAACAAAATTGACATAAACATATAATGGCATAATGTTAAGATGGACATATAGGAATAGATTTGGTGAACTTGTGATAATAAAACTGGTTCTAACATAGTAGGGATGTCATAAAAGGCATGATTAGATCTAAACAAGGGTTTAGATGTCCAACTAATGACATATCCAAATTAACCACAAACATGATAGGTACAAGATGATCTAAATAGTGAATTAGATCTAAAATCAAAAGTAGATCTAACATGATAAAGGTTACGATCCAAGTCATAGCTAATTCAGAACATCATGGATTCACAAATTACAATAGGTCTGGTATGATTCAGTCACAGGAATAGATCCAAATTACAGTCATATCATGCTTTACTTCTAATTATCTAAATCTAAAGGTAACTTAAACTTATAGTGTTTGGATCTAGAAAAATAGATGGAGAAAAGCGGAGGTTGAATCACAGATCTACACTTGAATCTCTAAACTTGGCTGTAGAAGATTGATTCAGTCCAGGCACCAACAACATTTAGGCCTCCATTGATTTTAGTATGAGAAAACTAGAGAAATGAGGTCGTTTATATAGCTTCCAGCCCGCAGAACCGACCTGCCACGTCAGCCCTAGGGAGGTTGACCCCCTTTAGGGGGTCGACCCATGGGTCGACACCCTTCTTGAGGGGTCGACCCACGGGTCGACTCCCCTGGGTTGGATTTTTCCTACTCACCCGAATTCCTGCGATTTTGAACTTCTGGACCAAAATTTTGAATTCTTGGACCCTATATATATGTATATATTCGATTGCGCATATACAAAATTCAAATCTTCATAACTTCTTTATAAGGGTGTTCGTTTTACGTAAACCAAATGTCTATCTTGACCAAAATTTCGAGACTGAAGCAATGGCCCAGTCCATTTCCTTTAATTCTAGATATTAAGTTAATTATTCTTATATTTGTCCTTTTTAATGTTGTTAAAATTATGGGGTGTTACAACTATTTCTAACGCATTTATAATATCTATTTAATAATATAAATTACAAAACAATCAAATTAAATAATAAAAAATTATTATTATCATATATATCCAAATAAAATAATATACAACTCCAAAGACAAAACTAATATGAAATTATAACTCACTATTAACATTTCGAGTTAAACGATATTCAATTTCTATTCAAATTCCTATTTAATTTATTAAACAAACATTATCATTTATAAACGATTTCCATAGCGACCATTTTAAAATTTGGTTTGGACATAACTTACAATATATAAGCCAAAATCTCGAATTTTCTCTTTCATAAGAAAATTATAATCAACAAGGTTCTAACTTTTCTTGTTTCAGAGAGTTTTGACTTAAAATAGATTCTGTATATTCAATTAAAGTTCAAAACTCAATATTGCGAATTACCGCGCCGTTACAAGCTCGTTTATATTAAATATAAATTTAATCGTTCAGTCATCGTTTAATAAACGAATTAAATATTAAAACCCATTAATATTCCAAATATAATATTTAAAACCAATTTAAATATTCGAATTCAAATGATCGAAAAATCCAGGCCGTTACAACTTTGAAGATCCACTTTAATGCACATTTTGTTTTCTGCATTACGATTATAATCTCTAAGCATCTCATGTTCAAGTAAAGTATTTTCAGCAATAAGCATACCAGGTATAAATGCAGATTGATTTTCAGAAATAAGGTATTTTAAGAAAATCTTAATTCTATTGATAAGAATATTTGCAATGATTTTGTAAATGAAGTTACAACAAGCAATAGGTCTGAAGTGCCCCCAGGTCATTAGGCACTTTTACTCTGGGAATTAAGTAACGAATGTGTGATTAAACTTTTAAGAATTTTTCCAAAAAGAAAATTTCATTAACTACATCAAACAAAGAGTTTTTGATATCTTCCCAATGAGTCTTATTAAATTTCGCCCCAAACCCATCAGGACCTAGGCTTTTATCATCCTTGGCATTAAACACAATTTTTTTAATAAAGTCTATGTTAACTTGGGCCATCGGCATAGAGTCTGAGCCATCAACATCTGTTCTGTCTTGCAATCTCAAACATTCCTGCCTAAGATTGCTTATTTTGTCATTGCTTCTTTTTTTATTCCAAATTTTAATTTTTTTCTTTGAGTTTTTTAAAAACAAGTAAATTTGAATTGCTTAGTACTAGAGTAGCTTGTTTTAATACGACTTTTAGCAATGTTCTCATACTCCTTGTCATTGGTCCACCCATTCTTAAATCTAAAAGGGAAGTTAATTTCTCACTTAGAGTTAGAAGTTATAATTAACGACTTAGGAATGTGGTCACTGTTTCCTTAAGCTGGTGTATTGCATTTAAAATAAGGAAATCTATTTATAAAAGTCTGATTAACAAAAATTCTATCTAATTTGCAATGAATATTTCTAAATTTCCCTGATTTCTAAATGTATTTATTACCAATAGTGCAAGGTTCAATTAGACCAGTGCTTAATAGAAAATTAGAAGAAAAAATCTATTTTTTATAAGGGATAGCTTTTTCCCCTCTTTTCTCTAAAGCATGCATCACAGTATTAAAGTCGCCTATAATAACCCAAGCACTAATGGAGTTATTACGGATAAAGTTGAGATGTTTCCAAAGATTTAGTCTGCCAAGTTTCACTATTTGAAGCATATATAAATGTGACACTCAAATGACATCCACCCTTATTTGTGAAACAATACTAGTGGACATATTGAAAGTCAACAAAAAATTTATTTGAATCCCAAATATTTTGATCCCATGCAACAATAATTCTCTCATTCTCACCCATACAATTGTTGTTGACTATTTTCTAGTTATTCGATAATCTAGTATGAATGGTAGAAATACTGTTGTCACTTAGTTCATGCTTTTACAAACCTAAAATATTAGGTTTATATGATTGTAGTAAATTAGATAAATCTAACCGCCTTTTAGGGAAATTCAACCCTCTGACATCCCATGATATAATCGTCATTTAATAATAAAGGATATTTTAAAGGAAATGAATCACATAGAAGCTCTGAATTTTGCTTCCTTCTCATTTTTTTACCTGATTTCTTGTACAAAGCTTTATCTTTGACGCCGATTTGAGATTTCTGTTTTTGATTTTTAACAATATATTTGTTTCTAAAATCATCTTCAGTGTTCTTTAGATTGGAATTGGCTGCCTGTGATTTATATCAGTCAAGTTCTTCATTCTATTTTTCTTTTTGTATTTGTGCTTTGACTTTTTTATAGAAACATAACTTGATATGATTTTGGCTGCTTCAGTTAGAATGTCTCCTTCATTTCTAACTGTAGCAGTTTTTGGAACTTTGCTTTGAGATAGAGATTCTTTTTCAGATGCTTTAATACTACCTTCTACCTCCATTTCTTTACTCATTAGAGATTTATTTTCCTCCAAAAGGTTGGATTCTTCAATTCCTTTTTTGAGTGCTTCTTCATATAAATGAAGAGGCGGACCAGTCTCAGGAAATTGAATTGAAATATCATCTTGCTCTTGCTGTGACATTGTTCGATCTTTTATTTCCTTTCCTTTAAAAATATTTTCCATGCTTTTTTATTTTTCTTGAGTAACTTGTTTATCATAGGATGTTGATTTTTGAATTGCCCACAGGAGCCTCATTCGAATTTATAACTTCTGAATTTGCTTTTGTGATATGTGCTTTCTTCCCATTGCTTTGTTGTTTTTTACTTGCTTCACAAAATTTTAATTCAAGTCCAAAGCATATACAAAACTTAAATCTTTATGGAACCCACTCATATTCAACATATTAAGTGATAATTTCTCCATCATACATAAATATAATGGCTTCACTAGGTAAGTTAGAATCTATATTAATCTCTACTAAAATCCTAGCAAAATTTAACTTAGTTTCTTTAGCCATATGTTCATCAAGTTTAATGATTTTCCTACAATGCTAGCAATAACACTAAATGCTTTCCTATCCGATAATTTAAGATTAAAACCAGGAAGAGTCATCTAAATAGGCATTGAAGAAAGCAAATCTTTGTCAAACTTAATGGAATTATTCCATTTATTCAAAATAATCATTTTTGTGTTAATGAAATAAGAACCACCGTTTAAAACTTTCTCGCAATCTTTTTTTTTTTGAAATCTGATAATGAAAAAGCCAATATTTCTAGCATTAATATCAAAATTACCGATGGTTTCCACATTCCACAGATGTAAATCTTGAAGTGATGGTACTCTCGCCTATTGTCAAATACATAGGCAATAACAGACTGATTAATATTGCCCGCCCCGCACAAGCCGACATTTCCAATCAAAGTGCATTATGCCGATGTCTAACCAGCACGGGACGGTCGCCAAAGAAAGAATTGAAGGGTATTTGAACTAACAAGGAACCTGTAGAATGTATCACAGCGCAAGGAATAAAATATAATAGAAACATACTTGACATAAAACAGGTGAGACAGTGCATAAGATGAAAACTAAACATCATAGCAGCGGAAAATCCAAATACAGCTTATGTTCCACATCATTATTATTACAACTTTTTAAAATTGTCTCTAAAGCAAATAAGAAAGGTACGCTACTAATGCCCAAAGTAGTGACCAGCAGCGACACAGGGAGAATATATAGCAAATAGTACGTGTAAGCCTCCTGCTCGTCTCCGGACAACTACTTGTGCACAACCAGCTAACCTTTCTCTTGTCTGCCCGTTTAAGAGCACCCAGAGTAATAAGAAGAGACATAAAACTCTGGGTCAGACAAAAGTCTGGTATGAGCGATAAGCAGCAAAACAGAATAATAACAGGTATACTAAACCATACCTGAACCTAGATCTGCAACCAAAGAGTTAGCACTACATACTGTACAATATTCTAAGGTGCCACTATACATAAGGTACAAAGATACGGGGGTGGGGGTGTGCATGACATAGTGATGGCAAACAATCAATCATAGCAACTATCCTCACATCTCTCACTCTGTGCGTAAAGCATACGACATCCACTGCCTTGATCAACCAAATCCTTGCTATGATCACTCCGCCCCATGGAGTCATGATGACACCACTGCACTGATCCATAGCCACTAGTCCTTGCTATGTCCACTCTGCCCCATGAAGTCATAACAACTCCACTGCACTGGCTCATAGCCATGCTACGATCACTCTGCCCCATGGGGTGATAACTACCCCACTGCACTGATACGTAGCCTAACATTCGTCTTGGTGGTGAATCAAAGCTATGGACGTCGATAACCCCTTTGCACACGTCCCGCAGCAAAGCCCAACTCACAAAGTTAACTCGTTGGTTCCCAACTGGATCCTGAGTACAAACTTCCCATTTGGACTACCTTTGCATCTCGGGTTTTGGTCTTCATCTCCTCCAGATCGGTTCGGTTCTTCACTTCACTTTGCTTCAGATCGTACTCCTAAAAATAGTCCTGTCTGTGAGCATCCACATCGGGTCGGGTCAGATTTCTTCTCCAAGTCGGTTCGGTTCGGTCCCCTTCAGCTCGTATTCAACACATTGGCTCGTGGCACCCCTCTGGGTTTGGTTCGGATTGCTCCAGTTCGTGAGTGGCATCGGTTCGGATCGGGGTTCCTTCCCTCAGGCGGGTCAGGTCGTGGTGCCAGCTCCATTGGGTTCGGATCAGATGAAGGAAGGTTTCATGACTTGCTTTCCCAGGCGGTTCGTGGTACTCAAGCTGAAGCGGTTCGGATTGGGCTTCTTCTCTCAAACGGGTTGGGTCGGTGCCACCATTCGGGTCGGTTCGTGCTCCCCTTCTCCGATCCGATCCTGTTCGGCTAATTTCCTGCACTTCTTTCCAGCGACTGTTTTACGCCATTCGACGACGTTTTCGACCAATCTAACTTTTCTAATCAATCACAAAACATACCATACAGTCATAGCAACATGTAGAGTTGACCACTAACACCAAAACAACAATTTGATAGGTTAAAACGGATGAAACATAACCAAAATCCCATATTTTCCCTTAAGCATGTTTAAGCAAAACTAATGATAGGATTAGTAAAACTTAACCAAATTTTCTAACAGAGGCCTAAAACAATATTTCGAAATTTATAAATATTTTTCCAGAATTTAATCATGTTTAAATCCGCTAATTAACACTAATTACCCTTAATTAACCATAATTAGTGAGGAACTATGCAAATCACTCACCTTTGCCACAAACAAAATACCAAATCTGAAATTATCCTCTGTTTGGCACTGTTCCCAAGGCTATACAGCAGTTTTAACCTTGCTTTGGTGCTATTTCCCTTTGGTTTGATGAAGATTAGGCTAATACTTGATTAGAAAGTGATTAGAGGTGATTCTAGATGTTGGAGGCCATTACTAGGGTTCCTAGGCGGTAAATGGCGGCTAGAAAACTGAAATGAAATGAAACCTAGCTCATTTCAGTCTCCCCATAACCCTAATCCCGAAATGGGTTATGGGCACATTCACTAATCACCTCATTTGGCCCGATTAAGCAGTTTTTCATCTTTCAGACCTTATTTCAGTTATATCTCCCAAACGGTAAGTCTGTTTTTCACATATGACCACTCTACGGAATGATAAACCATCATCCGGATCTAATGGAAGTGGTTTCAGGTCAAAACTCCTTTCCAATCAAAAGTTATGGCCGAAACACGATCAGCTAGGGGCAAAATGGTCATTTAAAAATCAGCAAAAATCATGAACATGCGAAATGACCCCAATAGTCGTCTCCCAAAGTTACATGACCATATGACTTTGTATATGAGAGAAATGAATATTCTATGATCCTTCGATGCGTAGAATACGGGTCATTACACTAATCCCACTTGTTTTCTACATGTCTATTGACTGCATCCTTCAATGCAATGGTCTTTTTCTTTTTTATATAAATTGGGGCAACATATTCTAAGTCAAAATCTAAATTGATATCCCCTGTTTTTTAATATGTCAGCCCATGACAAAGCTTTATCTGTATATTTCCCAGGAATATGCTTTTGCATATTTTGTTTCTTATTTTAGGAAATGGTTTCTTGACCCATTTTGCTCGTGTATTTCCAATGATGTTGTCTAAATTAGAATTTTGATTCTGTTTTAGATGAGAAACTGGATTCTGCAACGAGTTTAAACCCTTTTCTTGAAACTTTCTAGCTACATTAGCATGTCAAATTTGTATTGTTGCATTTTGACCAGAAACAAGGGCGTTTCTTTTCTTGTTTATCCGAGAAAGAGAGAGAGAGAGAGAGATCATTGCTAAGAGAAGATGAAGAAGTAAGATGAGGAGAAGAGCAATGCTAATCAAGATGTAGAGCTTTAAATTTATTAGATTTTTGTTTGTTGTGTAGATTGAGAGATGTTGAGACAAGTTCCACACCGGGAAATTTATAAAATAAATCGAGTATAAACACTAAAAGTTCACCCTTCACATCATGAATTGGTTTTGTGATAACGTGGGGTTCTCTAACTTGGTATCATAATAAGAAATAATTCTTGTGCACAAGCCACACTTGCCCACGTCACTCCTAAGATTCGCGTGTGAGATTGTCACACGTGCACGGGCATGTTGAGACAAGTCCCACACCGGGAAATTTATAAAATAAATTCAGTATAAACATTAAGAGTTCGCTCTTCACATCGTTGATTGATTTTGTGATAACTTGGGTTCTCTAACCAGAGAATAGAGGATCAATGTAATTATTTGAAGCCCTCTAATTTTCTAGCATACTCATTTGATTTTTATTGTAATTGGAAGCCATTAAAATGATGTAATAAGCTTTCCAGAAGACGCAGCTTGAAACCTATCTATTGAAATAAAAAATTCATTCTTCTCCAACCAGCAGGCCCGGTTTAAGGGCTAGGCCACCTAGGCGGCGGAAGAGGGCAACCCACCACTGGAGGGCAACGGCGGCGGTGGTGGCTGTGGTGGTGATTGTGAACAGAGGATATAATCTGAAATGTGGCAACCGCTTCTTGATAGAAAGGAAAATGTAGCTCAGTTGGTTGTGTTTTTCCCCCTTTCCACGGAGATCAGGTGTTCAATTCCTAGTAAGATCATGTTGTCTTGCAATTCCTTCTGTCTCAGCAATTGTTTGCTGCCTACATCTGCCTTTTTTTCTTTTTCTTTTTTGTTCAATTCCTAGTAAGATCATGTTGTCTTGCAATTCCTTCTGTCTCAGCAATTGTTTGCTGCTACATCTGCCTTTTTTTCTTTTTCTTTTTCTTTTTGATCTTACAAGCTGCCGAATTTGTGATTGCTTTGCCAGCCCGCCTAGGGCAACCCTCCTCCTCGAGCCGGCCCTGCCAACCAGCACCTTGCATTATTCCATAGCACATGAATAACATTATAATTTCTTTTTCTAATCCAAGAAGATTAGTTGTAAAATTTATTTCGTATATTTTTATCTAACATATAAGTGTAGAAACAAAACTTATTTAGCTTTAATGGCAGTAGATTATCAAATATCTCCTAATAAGAAATGAGCGATTTTAATTCCACATACATAAATTCGTCTCCAAGACAACATATGAATTAAAGTACTACACAACAATTTGATATAAAGGAAAAAAAAAATGCTACCTGGGGTACTGGTTGAAGCAAATAATGAAATTATGATATTGATCGAGGTGAAGAATGGCACCTGATATTTGATTGAGGCAAACAAAGAAACTTGATATTGAATGAGGCAAACAGTGAAACCTTAGCTCGATCAAGAAAAAGATGCTGAAAGTAACATGCAATGGAAGAGCATGCAATAGATGTTTTAACTGTAAAAGTTGGTAAATTACAAATTTATTCTCACAGCATTAAATTTAGTGCCAAATTACCAATTTTGGTCACAATTATAATTGCTTGAAACATGAAGCAACAAGATAAATGATGGAAACTTATAAGCGGGATATCCGTCACCAGTTGAGAAAAAAAAGTGCTATTATAGACACTCATATTTACACTTGTGACCACTTTTATGATTATAATACAATTTTTTTTTTCTAACACTCATATCTTATTCATTTACTTGGTTATAAGCTACCGAGCTAAAAACCATACTTCAGTTATAATTAAACAAATAAACCATAAATCATACTTTCACCTACCTTCACAACATTTCCGTTCGGCTATGTCCGACTGAACCAAAAATCATAATTCGACGATGTTCAACCACACTAAAAGTCATACACTTTCATTTAACTTCACAACATGTCTGTTAGGCTATGTCTAAATATAAACTAAAAATCAGACTTGCCTATAAACAACCAAACCAAAAATAAAATTTTGGCTATACACAACCGAACTCAAATTAACATCATCCGAGCTCAAACGTGAAGAATGAAGCGTGCGTTTTGAAGTGGGGTGCCTCTTCATTTTACTGAGTTTGATTTTTGAAGTAAATTAGTTGAGGTGATCTTTAGTTTTAATGGTCAGAAATGTAAATAAGAAATACCAAAAGTAGCTTAAAAAGAAAAAAGCATTGACTAAATGGCTGATTTGGTGCAATGATTTCACTAGTACTGTTACCCTGTTGTGGCATGATGTTTGCAGTAGCTTACACGTTGAGCGAGGCTTTCCAAAAAAATTATTCATCTTGAGCCGTAGCAATTTCACAGCCGGCCATGAGATATGCATGACTACTCTCAAAGCAGAAAGACAACAAACATGTTATACAAAATGACGAAAGGACGAAAGGAAAGTAACCTTCATATAAACCGGATCTCATATTTAAGATTCCCATGTCCGACCAAAATGATATACAAGTATATTCTGCATAATTGCAGATTGGAAACACAGATATATAATAAAAGTATAAAACTCAATTCTTCCCTTACAAATCTAATAATGGAGCTATACTACGGCATCATATTTCTGGCGACGATCATAGCCTCAATCTATTTCCTCCTGAAAAATATAACAGTTTCAAGAAAACGAAAACTTCCGCCAGGGCCATGGAAATTGCCACTCATCGGAAGCATTCACCACTTAGCCGGGAGCCACCTCCCCCGCCATCTCTTTCACCGTCTTTCAAAGCAGCACGGTCCGTTCATGCATCTGAAACTAGGTCAAGTCTCCATGGTGATCGTTTCCTCTGCTGAATACTCGAAAGAGATAATGAAAACGCACGACATCGACTTTGCCACCAGGCCCTTATTTCCCACAATCGACATTATCGGATACAGTGGAAAAGGGATGGCCTTTGGCCCTTATGGAGACTACTGGAGGCAACTCAAAAGGATCTGCACCATCGAACTTCTGAGTGCCAAACGTGTCCAGTCTTATTCTACCATTAGAGAAGACGAAATGAATAAGTTGGTACACGCTATTGTTAGTGCTGGTAATGGAGTAGTTAATTTGACCGAGGAGGTGGTTCAGATGACCGGTAGTTTGTCTATGAGACTGATTATGGGGAAGGCCTATGATGATCAACACATATTGATCGAAGGGATACATGAAGCTGAGGAGCTGTGTGCCAGTGTCGATTTGGCTGACTTATTTCCCTCGTTCGCCTGGGTACTGAATTGGTTTAACCGGTCCATATACAACGATTGCTATAAGTGTCACGAGAAAATGGATAGAGTACTGGAAAGCATTGTTGATGAACATAGAGGTAGAGTGAAAGATATATGTAAAGGACGAAAGGAAGAAAATTTTGCAGATATTCTTCTAAGACTGAAAGCTGAAAATGATGTTCAGATCGACGACGATGGCGTCAAGGCTCTTCTTTCGGTAACTTCACATATTTTTTTTCATTCTTGAATATATGATCATTTGATAGTTTTGAAGATTTATTATTGTTTTACAGGACCTGTTTTCTGGAGGATATGAAACAACGGCCACAACCATACAATGGACAATGGCGGAGCTGGTGAGAAACCCTCTCATGATGAAGAAGGCGCAGCAAGAGGTGAGAGAAGCGTGTGAAGGAAAAGATAGGCTATCAGAGAAGGAAGTAAAAGAATTGAAGTATTTGCAGCTTGTGATAAAAGAGACATTAAGACTGCACCCTCCACTTCCATTGCTGCTACCACGCGAATGCCTAAAGGAGTGCAAAGTAGGGGAATATGTGATACCTGCCAAGACGAGGGTGGTTGTGAATGAATGGGCCATTATGAGGGATCCGAATCATTGGGAGAATGCAGAAGAGTTTGTGCCTGAGAGATTTGAAGAGAGCAAGCTAGAATTTAAGGGTACGGATTTCGAGTACTTGCCGTTCGGTGCAGGAAGAAGGATGTGCCCAGGAATGACGTTTGCCTTGGCAACTATAGAGTTCACCCTTGCCTCGCTGCTGTTCAACTTTAACTGGGAGCTGCCTTCGGACCCTGAAATGAAGGCCGAGAGCCTTGACATGTCTGAATCTTTTGGATTAGCAACCAGGAAGAAGTTTGATCTTTTGGTTTGTGCAAAACTTCAAAGGCAAATATTATAGCAGAGTTTATAATGATTTATATCAATCATGTATTTGGATACATATGTTGATTAACATCCCATATAGCGATGTTTGTATCATACAGTTTGGGTGCTTGGTTTTATACCAATCATGTTATGTATTTGAATTTGGATACATGAATGGTCATTCCATCCCAACTGATATTTTATTCACACCCTTCGACATTTTACAGCACACTCTCTTCTTCATCTGCAGCTTTTACTTCATTCTACAGCCAATGTTTTAATCTAAAAATTGAGAATAAATCAAGAATAATAATTGTAGTCAAGAAACCATGCACAAGCAACACCATAACCCACGCCACTCATAACATTCAACCAAATAACTTGTTGTACGACATTCACGATAACAAAGAGAGAATTTAAAACCTCATCAACAATATGGATACGTCATGCATGATGGTATGTTTTACTATTTTGGGTTTTCAAAGTTACATTGTTAATAATGGACCTATTCTATAGGTACCCGTGAGCTTAGACCTTTTCATTTTAATATGTTCCATGTTTTTTGGTAGGTTAAGACTTGCTTGTTTATGTTTTGTTTCCTTTTAAAGCGATCTGTACCCAAATCATATATCCCCTGTACTTCAATCAATCAACATCTTCTGATTTCCACATTTTTGCAATTAAGTCTTGTTTCTCTTTATGACTGTTAATGACTTAATTGCAAAAAATCAAAAATCAGATGGTACTGATAGGTTGAGTATCGGGATAGAAAATTTTCAGAACATGAGATTTGATTCCCAATATAAAAGATTATGTATATAGCTGAAAGCTTGCTTTTGAATAATAAATGAGTTTTTCACTTTCAAATATTGTGTATTTGTTCAACTCTATTTCTTCACAATTGATATCAAAGCAAGATTAAAAGGGCGTGACTTTGAGTGAAAAAAGAATAGTGTGAGCATTGAGAGAAACACGAATGTTGAATAAAGAGAAGAGAAAAGTGAGTTAGAAAGATGCCGAACGAATGATGGAATTTGTTGAGTATTCATAAATTTGAGGGAGATTACGATCATTGGAAGATGTCAATATGGAGAACTTACTTAAATCTATGGAGTGTGGCATCTCATTGATCCGGCATTACACCATATTAGCAATTTCGCAGTGCCTTAATGCGGAAAATCCGCAAAGACTCTATGCCGTTCCAAAACCGCAAAGATTATGAGCCATTGCAAAATTATAAACGATGGCTTACGCAAAGTTATAAACAATGGCTTTCGCCCGCACTACAACAAACATCCCTTTTATAGCGTTTAAAAAACGCTATAAAAACTTTCTATAGCGATTTTATAAACGTCATAGATCAACATGTTGTTAAAAGTCTGGTAGATACTATAGCGTGTAAAACTTGCAATGGAAAACGTACTTTTGTTGCCATCTTAAACAGGATCATAATAGTGCTACAGCTTTTCTATTGCGTTTTGAAGCGTGTTATAGAACTTTTTGTGACGTAATTTTCTTGCTATAATATGTTGATATGCCATATTATTACAATATCTGAACATGCTATGAAATCATTGTATGAAGCTTTTATGACGCATTGAATAGCTATAGAAAATTCATTGCCATCTATCGTAGCATTGTTTTGTTGCTATCAAAATTGTTTACTTCTTGTAAAATATTTTGTATATCACTAGCATAATGCTATATAGTATAACTAGATTATAAAATTTTTTTCTTTTTATTGCCTAGCTAGAACGCTATAAAAAAATCTATTGCACATTTTTGCTATTATAACATTCAAAGATTATAATTTTCATTTCTAATAATATATCAGAACAATTCAAAAGACCACATTTATCACGTTAATGTAAATACACTAATGGAGTCATAAGCCAAATCACAAAATACATATATCCATAATATTTCATACATGAATTAAATGTAAATATCTACGATAAAGATTAACAATACGCATATGACCGTAGCAAACCAAAACGGGTACATACTAAAAATATTTTCATGAACGTCAACAAAATGATTGACTTGAAGAAGAAAGAGTGACATCATGTATCAACCTCAAATAGCATCATATACCACCTGTCAAAAAAAAAGGCACAAACATATGATGTTAGCCAGTATTTGTAAAATAAAAAAGAACCAAACAGATTATCTATTTCAAAATGAAATAAATTATCGAATGCATAGTAAATTTTTTTAAAGAAATGTGGCGTAGCACAGTACTATAAGTACATATGGATATAACCTGAAACTATAACCTAGCCATGCAGCACATTACAACACAACACAATTGGATAAAATATAAATATAACTGGTGTTCAAAAAATAAAACCGAAAGATAATAATTGGCTGTTGTTTTACTACACATTCAATCATAGGACAAAACTGAAAAGCTAAAAGCCACCATCAAAACCAATGCTTTTGATAGGGAAATTACCACCTGGTCCGGATTTGTCTAGACCCGGTGGACCAAACAAATCCGGACCCCTGATTTTCGGTGGGTCCCACTGGAATCAAGGACCTGGATTTGCTTGGTCCACTAGGTCCAGGCAAATCCGGATCAGAGGATTTGCACCCCTTTTGATACTAAGCTGCTTGTCCAAACATTTGGGAACACAATGGTTACATCTTCACAAGCTTTACTGTCATAATCATAGGCTTCAACTTCTGGACATTTCGATAATTGATAGAGCAGTACAAACATCTTGAAGGAAGAATTGTTTCATGAGCTCTGATGCACTTAAACTCAGTGCATGGATACATTCACACTTGGGAACTATTATAATTATATGCACTACTCAAACAAAAACTTGCGTGTTGCATGGTCAAACTTTGTTTATTTGATAATGTTCTCGGTTATGTCATTACAATGCACAAGGCCGGTGCGTGCAAAGCACGACTTTTTTTTTTCTAGTACCATACAATATAGATGTATGTATGCATGTGCCATTTATAATGCTTATTTATTAATTGGTCAGTTAGTATATTTTATTGTACATTATTTTCTGTTTCAATTATATACATAAACTGATTGTAGAGTGTATTACAAGAACTCACTATTAAATTTTTCAATATTGGGGACAAATAAATTTGCCTCATATATTTCAGTTAGAGGCCAAAAAATTATCTATTCTGCCTCTAAATGAATGAGAGGCAATTTAACATGTGCCCCTCAAAGTAGAGTCCCTAATAATATTTAGAGGCAAATCTAACCATAAATTTGCCTCTACTATTTACCTGCCACATAGGATGAATAAATAAATAAAATAAGAAATAGAGGCACTAACAACCGCCCTTATTATGAATTGTATTATTAAAAAAAAAATCTCAAATCAGCATATGCGATCATATCTACATTAAACATAGCATGAACAGTTTATTGTGCAACAAATATAAAGTACAACTGAATAGAACACCTAACCAGGTATCAAATCATTTAGATACACAATGTTATATTTAATTATGACAACAAATAATACCCTTCAGATACATGTAGACGTTGAAAACCATGTACTTATCTATATAAACTACCATAGTCATACTTACTGCTACCATCCTTGTCACATGTTTGAGAGCTTTTGGTGTCTTCTTGAGGGTACGCTTCACAGTTCAATGGAACACCAATCCAACTATTCACTCTTCTCTAAAACTGACGTCCTCCTAATAATGCCATTGCTATAGGTCTTCAGACATTTCAAGGAAAACCTGTTTTCAACACAATAACAAAATTCTTTACTCAACAGCCTTGAGATATCAATTAACCATAAAAAATACTCTTTATCATTTCAAATTGTAGGACCCAAGGACCTTGATATGTTAAAATCTGTTCGAGGTATGTTTGACCTTAGCTGATGCAGATGTGCCATTAGTCTTTAGATGAGTGTTAATGAAAAACCGACAAGATGCTTTTTGATTCCCTCTTCACTAACAAAACAATCAACACCTAAGTACCAAAAGTAGGGTTCAGGGCAAAATTTCACTAGATAAGATGAATACATATGAAACAAGAATCTCGCTAGCCAAAAGGAAAAAAATACTTCCAGTGACATACACTTTTTATGCAAATAAATTATGTTCCATGCTGTAAATCATATATAGTTTCTTTTGTACTTATGTTTTATTGTCCAGGTTGTTCAGCTGATAGACAAAAAAGTTAAGATATGCTTCTCCAAATTCGCTTATACATCAAAGTTCGCAATACATATTGTCCAAAAAGGCTAAATATTTTAAGTACCATATCAACACCAGCAGACTTTTCAAGTTTTAATTCAATTAACCAGAATCAAAATGAAAAAGAAAATGGCGAGGCTTATAATGAATACAAACCTGCAGATGCTAGGGAGGCTAGCAAGATCGAAAGGAGAAAAGCACTCCTTGATTATTCCACAAATTATTTCATCGGGATGAACTTCCTGATCTTTGAGGGCGCCACGACATCGATCGATTACTTATGGTGAAATTGAAGTTGGTTCTGGATGAATTTATAAGCGGCAACCAAAGCGTCCTCTTTGGCCCTTACACATTATGTTAGGGATTAAATGAATAAATTAAGGGGTGGCAAGATCCTATTGTGGAAGGAAGAAAAATATTCACTCCCCAGTCACTTGCGTCAACTATAAATTTTATGAAAATAAAACATATGAAGCTGTAAACTAGCACACACTCTCTAATAATTGACGTGTTTACCATCTACCGAGTTAACCAAATAATTCACTTGAACTGAGTTTTGATTAAATATCTTTATGAAAACTCTTGAATTAAGATTCGCTTATAACCTCAGAGGGTTCAAATATTTTTATAATAACAAAATATAAATCATAAAGGCTGGCTATAATTACTTATCTTGAGTTGAATTCATATTATTTATATATTTTTTTAGCAATTCATTACTTAATATTTCCTTTTAGGTTTTAAATGAGGCGTATATAATCCAAGTTGAAACAAAAAGTTCATTCATTATTTTAATTTTTTTAAACAAAAATGTAGTTCTTTCTAGAATGCTAAGAATGCTATACATTTTACTATTTCATATACCTCCTGAAGTCTACACAATACATAGTGACAAATTCGACAATGATTTGAAATGAGGAATATCTTGAGGCCCGGAGCATAACCAGTGGTTGGAAATTGGTATTACTACTCCATAACATTAATTTTTGTTTTTTTACTTTTTTAAGGAATTTTTGACTACATTATGGAAAATGAAAAAAAAAATTGCATTGTCGTTCAAAAAGGAATGCAATAATATATTCATAGATGTAAGTGAATTTATAACAAATGGTATTACTTATTCCATAATTCCTTTTTTTTGGTCCAGTGAACCCTATTTAAACCACCGGTGTATGCAAGATCTTCTATAAGAATGGCCATAAGGCAGAGTTAAAATTTAGCTACCTAAATATGAATCGTTAGAGTTTTAATGATTAGAGATGATCATATACATTGAGCTACCTGTAACTAAATGTAATTTAACCATTCAACAACATGTATGAAATTCGATGTTGTTTACTATGAAACATACACCATAAAATGAGATGAATAATGCTTTTGGAATGAAAGCAAAGACGATGCTAACTTTGAACAACATGTCTGTTTTATGTTTTCAATAAATGTACACATAATAAAATCTAGTGTTTCTTTGCAATTAAACAAATAAACCTTTGCTGCTTAGGTAAAAACAAATAATTGGTGAACTAAAATAAGAAAATGGAAATGTTAGACTAATAATAGCTGTTGCAAGAACTACATAGCAACGTGTGAGGACGAACAAAATTAAGTAATGCAAAAGCATAAGATGATGGTGATTCTGGTGCAAAGTAACTATTTGAAGCATATAATGCAAACAACAGGAAAAAACAGAACTGTATGAAGAGAAGAATAATAATAATAATAAACAAGAAGCCGCCACACTAAACAACCCCGCGCTAGCATTATATATGGAATAACAAACCTGTGTGAAAGTAGCAGAATTTACTGTATCAAATCTTATCATAATCCTATACAAACAGGCCGTGGTTTGTAGGAGGAACAAGGGAAGAAAATCAGTCGTCCAACTTCACCACAAATTCTGATAGTCGCCCTGGATTTCCCTGTACCAAATTTGTACCACAACAGCAGGTTGTTAAAGCAAACTCCCAAGCTCAAGGTAACAGAGTATGACTTTTGGTATTGTGATTTTTATACAACTTTTTACACATGATTTTGCAATTGACAGAATTGATGTATTAGCTCACAACTGTATGATCAATTAAGAAAATATAAATTGAAGCATTTCACTTGAAAGGCTAACAACTAATTATTTAAAGCGGCATTCTTGAAACTTATTATTCTAAAATTAGGAGTCTTCGGCATAATCTCCGCTTTTAACAGTTTCTATGTTCAATATTATTTGTTAAAATCTAACTAACAACATATTTCTATATTCACTATTGGTTATGGAATCTTTACAAGTTACTAGGCATGTGGAGTAAAATCTAGTGTTTCTTTGCAGCTAATGTTTCCAAAAGTTTGCTAAATTCTATTGTTAATCTGCACCAGTATTTCCCATAAGCATCAACCCATTTCTCTAACCTTGGTGTAATGGAATTCAATATAATAGAGAAAATAATGGAATATCGTTATTTCCGCAAGAATATTGCTGGCAAACACATCAAAAACAACTAAAAAAAATCCAAACATACCAAAATTCAATCTATAGTGCGTATTACGCTACCGCACTGCAGCGAACCATTGGCGTACAATTGCTCTGGTAAGATCCCCTCCTTTCTTCATCCACGTCAATCTAAGTCCTGTTTTAGGTGTGAGAGAGATGGATTTGAGGATTGGGAAAATTAGGGTTGAGGTTCGCAAGAAAGAGAGTCGGTTCAGGAAATAAAGAATTTGGGATATAAAATGAGATATATGATTTGTATGTTGCCTTTTGCATTTAGGTCCTTATGTAAATAAATATTTCTTTTGTACTGCTACTGAAAACGAAAGTCATTAAGGACATTTCCTTCTGCCATAATTGCCGCTAATAGGGTCCAAATTTTTGTTTGCCTCAAATTAATTGTAGAGGCGACTTTGTTTGTGGCTTCAGATCCCACTCAGAGGCTAATGGAAATTCCGCCTCTGTTTATTTAATAATAGCGACCAATAGTTATTTATGCCCTTAGCTCAGCGTCCCTATTGCTCAAAATATTGGTAGTGCAACAGGTGACTGAACTTCTATTATTATCTCTAGTTCTCATCATTCAAGAGACTGTTTAATTTTCCGCAGATGTAGTTGCATTTATAAATGGTAAAACGGTTAATTCATTGATACTGTTCAAATTTATTTCAAAAGGCAATCATCATTTAACCTGAAACACTTCTAATATAACAGGTGCACCAGTCACCATTCAACCTGCAACACTTCTTGAACTCCTCGCCATTCCTCATCCAAAGCGACAACTCTCAACCGACTGTAACCTGCAGTTTCACCACCTGACGAAACCGCCATATCTCCGACACCCGCACTAAAACTAAAACCACTGAATCACTGAAGACATATTCAAAGTTTGCTTAATACTAAAACAACTGCAACTTATAAAGTCCAGTTACTTATATTACCAAATATTCTGTTTCCAACCGCATTTCAATACTTTCTGCTTTTACACAGAACTGTACACTAACATTACAGTTTGCAATTGCATTACATTCACTGTTTCCACTTTTCATAGTTGTGTTTCTGATTTCCCAATTGCATTTCATTACAGTGAATTTCAATGTGCTTCTTTTCATCTCTTCATACACAACCGCTAAAGTTTCTTACTTCCCCTCATTCTCACCCAGCTACAATCTTCCTACACAAACCATTACAATTCACACTGCCACAACCAAACCAGACTTGCAACCACCTCTAAATTTCGCCACTTGTCCAAGAGGACGAACGAAAATATTCATATTAGTACACTTGAAAATTTTGAAGTGGATTGCATCAAAAAAATTAATGCATAAGCTTGTATTTAAGTATTGCTCCTTCACGAGTTTTTCCACATTTTCCACCAACATTAGTTCTATCTTTCTTAGTGCATTATCCAGCAGATTGTTCAAACCTACAAAGTGTAACGTGCGAACTATGTTGAAATTGGTGATACGCAAATCACAATTTTGAGCAACAAATAATCTTACATATTTTATGGAGTATTTGTTGCTAGATTTTATGGAGAGATTTGGTGCTAGATTTGATGAAGAGATTTGGTGCTAGATTTATAGGCATTTATTGCAAGGATATTTGGTGTTTATCCAAATAGTTTTATAACATATATGAGGATAATTTGAATGACAAGTTTTCTTGGGCATAAAACAATTCTCTCTATAAAAAGGGCCAGCTAACATCTTCATTAGGTGTGGGTGAGAGCCATCAAGAGTAGGTGAGAGCCACCAAGAGTGGGTGAGAGCCACCAAGGTGTGGCTGAGAGCCACCAAAAGTGATCAATTAGCTATTCCAAATTGAGTGTTCTCCTTCAAATTTGTTAGCTATTAGATATTCTCTACTTATTTCTTAATAAGGTTATTGATTCAGGTTGTAATTGTTTGTAACGATAATTGAGATCGTTTGTAAAAAAAATTTATTAGTGAATCAATAAAGAAGGTGGTTGGGTGAAATATCGTGTGCTCATATTTTCGATATTATTTGTGTTGTTTTTTTTTCAATCAAATTCATCTTCAAGTGATTGGGTGATAAAGGTCCAATTTTTCTTGGCATTTTGTCAAGCTTCCGCTGCGCACAAAAAAAATATAAAAAAAATCATAACAGTTTGGTATGAGAGCCAGTTCATCGCATAGCTTGGAGTGATTTTGGATTGATGATTGTAGATATCGGAGATGATGTTGCTTTCACGGATGACTGTTATGGAGTAAGAGATTTTGAGAATTTGGAATGAAGAATCTAGTCCATCGCAAGGTGGAGAGGTTGGTTTTGATCACTGTTGAGGATCCGTTGAGGATCATGTTATCGATTGTTATCTTCACGTTGATAATTCTCGAGAGATCCATGTAGATGAAGAAGGATCAAGTGGTAGGCGTATATCGATAAAGAGGAGGTGTGATTGAGCCTGGAAATCAATTAGGTAATCTTGTGGTCTGATGAAATCAAGAAAGTGTGATTGAGTCTGGAAATCAATTAGGTAATCTTGTGGCCTGATGAAATCAAGAAGGTGTAATTGAGCCTGTAAATCAATTGAGCCTGGACTTGAAGAGAAGGCATGATGGTTTTATCTCGTAGCCATTAAAATCGAGATGATATTAATTGAGAAAGAAGAGGTTGAAAGTGAGAGCTAAGGGGCTATTGTTTGAGTGGAGGAGATGTTGTGATTTGGTATTAAGGTGGAGTGTTGAAATTGGTGATACGCAAATCACAATTTTGGGCAACAAATAATCTTACATATTTTGTGGATAGATTTGTTGCTAGATTTTGTGGAGAGATTTGGTGCTAGATTTGATAGAGAGATTTGGTGCTAGATTTGATAAAGAGATTTGGTGCTCGATTTTATGGAGAGATATTGGTTGCTATATTTATGGACATTTATTGCAAGGATATTTGGTGCTTATCCAAATAGTTTTATAACATATATGAAGATAATTTGGATGCCAAGTTTTCTTGGGCATAAAGCAATTCTCTATATAAAAACGGCCAGCCAACATCTTCATTAGGTGTAGGTGAGAGCCACCAAGAGTGGGTGAGAGCCACCAAAAGTGGTCATTTAGCTATTCCAAATTGTGTGTTCTCCTTCAAATTTGTTAACCATTAGATATTCTCTACCTATTTCTCAATAAGTTTATTGATTCAAGTTGTAATTGTTTGTAACGATAGTTGAGATCGTTTGTAAACAATTTTTATTAGTGAATCAATAAAGAGGGTGGTTGGGTGGAATATCGTGTGCTCATATTTCCGATATTATTTGTGTTGTTTTTTTAATCAAATTCATCTTCAAGTGATTGAGTGATAAAGATCCAATTTTTCTTGGTATTTTGTCAATCTTCCGCTGCACAAAAAAAAAAAAAAAAAAAATCATAACAGTCTGGCTCTCCAACCGGGTACACATTCCTGAACAGGTTACATTTTGGAGCAATTCGGTCATACTTATGTGATTCTCTTGGGAGTTTGTTGAACCAGCGCCAAGTCCCATACACTTACTCAACTAACGCATGCTTGAGTGCGCCTTAAGCTTGGATTTTTGTTTAACAAGCACTTGAACTTCAAAATCTTATTGAACATGCGTCCGACGCCAATAATTATAGGGGCATGCAACCTGTTTCCGTTTTGAAGTGCATAAAATGTAATTTTTTTCACCTTACATTTTATGCACATCAAAATTGTTGGAGATGCTTTTAGAAATACAATTTTGACCTAGCAATCTTGTATTGTAAGTGGAAACCTTTTAAGATAATTATTTTTTCGCCAACCATATATTTTTAGTATTGTTTTTTTTTCTTCTTATTATTATTATTATTTTAATGTTTGTTTTTGAAAAAAGGCAGAATGTTCTTGTCTAATATTTCCAACCTTTTAAAGGGGAAATACTTGATTTTAGGAATATTAAATTTCTCCAGTAATATTTGTTTAAACTATAAATATATTAATCTTATCTTCAAATAAAAATTAGAAAAAAAAAACATTTTTAAGGAACCATGATGATAAATGTGAAGATATTTAAAGAGATATAAGATCAAACGACAAAATGTTATATTATACTTTTGAACGCAAGTTGGGTTGTTTTTTATTTATTTTAAAACCATCGTTTTCTCAGTCTGACTCAATGTACTGTTTTCTTAATAGCACCACACAAATCCACGACCCTATCACATTCAAATCGATAGCACCACCCGTGAAACATACATCAGAATCCACAACGACCTCCTTGCTTCGACTAATGCTCCACACTGATAACCTGCAGTCAATCTCCTAAACAAACCAAACCATCTTCCTCCTACAACAGTACACCCACTACAAATTCAACTGCAAGTTCCCAACACAGTCCACTTCTAGCACTCACACAACCCAGCCTCACTTACCTCTTCGAAAACTCAAGTTATATAATATCATAATGTATTATAGATGTTGTAAAGTAAAATTATATAGTGGAATATCATTATATAATACCAGAATTATTAGCTGAAACTTGCACTACAAGTAAACACTGATTTAGCGTCAAATATTTAGAAGCGGAAATTTCCGTCGCTAATTTGCGATGGATTTCCATGTGATTTGCAAGGGATAGTTTTTTGTTATTTCAACTTTTTTCTTTTATTTATTACCGTCGTTTTCTGTCATCCTTTACTAAACCGTCGTAAATTGCGTCAAATTACTGACGGAAAATTTCTGCCGCTATTTTCTGCTGCAAATACAGGCAAAATACCGACGAATATTTATCGAAGTTATTTTACAGCAGAATTCCAACAGATTTGCAAGAAATATTTATATTGTTTTTATAAGATATACTTTAGTGTATAGTCACACCGATCCTCATCTTTCTATAGTACAATTTTAATCCGTCAGATCCAACAATCAACGTTGTACAGGCCTCCACCTCATCTATCTTCTTCGCTGTCTCCCAACCAATAAAACTCCAAATCCCACTCCTATCATAACACCCTTCGCTCCATCTTTTCCAGATCTCAAAGCCCTAATATCCCTAAAATCCCTCTTCCCAAAAAAAGTTCCGCCATCTCCTGCTTTTGAGGAGAAGAAATCGCGATTAAGCATTTCCGGATCTAGTTATATTGCTTGGCAGAGTCGTGAGGTTCAAGTGATTACGATGTTGGGCTGAAGGGTTTGATTTGGGAGTTGTGTAGATCTAAGGAGTTTGTGTGGTTTAGATGGAGGAACCCAGTGGTGAAGTCTCAACTTCCGCATATCACATGTTTTCAGAACACTGGTTTCGCTTAATCACTGATATGTTTATGATACTTTACTGTTGAAATTATTGTGCATTTTTATCCTATACGTTTTCATTTCTGTACTGTATCAATACATTAATTCTTACTGAACTATGAAAGAACGAACTGCAATTTTCTGGCTTAGCCTAAGTGTTAGCCTACTTTGTGAACTAGGCAACACAAAGTCAAGAAACCAAACATTGAAGGGAATTTTTAATTAGAAGACTTCGGTTCGGATTGGAGAAAAACACTACAATTCAGATAGATAGCTGCAGTTGTTCGGGTCGGGTCAGAGCAACATATCGGATCGGATAGAGTCCTCTGTTCGGATCGGTGATCTCTTACTGAGTAGATTGGTAAGGCATATCTAATCGGATCGGAAGGCAACTAAATCTCGAATGGATCGGAAAGCCACCTGTTTGCCACAACAATGGAACGGAGCGGAACAGGTTAGAGAAGGAGAGTCGCACCCAAGCCAATCCGGTTCGGATCGGGTATCCCGATCCGAACCCCTTATCTGCACGTCTCCGACCCGCACCCATGATCCATGTTATTCTCCTGCAAAAGCGCCTGGATATCCGGACCGGCTATGACCAGTTCCTACCCATAACGTCCTTCCCTTTGATGCGTTGTCAACATGATAGTTCATCCGAACCCGAAAAGAGTGCGATGGATGACACGTGGCCCGACCCGAATCAAGTCTCAAGCAAATTCACACCTATAAATACCCCGTTTGGAGACAAAGAGAAGGATCTTTTTTCAGCACTTTTAGAATTCAACTACCTCCATCATCCGAACTCCATTACTCCCGGAGAATCCAAATCATCTTTCATTTCTTGTTTTAGTCAATTGAGTGAACAAAAGTGAGTTGTGAGTGAATCTTACATTGTATTTGCAACTGAATTATTGAATATAGTGAAAGATAAGTGGACGTAGGCATTTCTTCGCCGAACCACTATAAATTCTGCGTGTTCATTTTTATTTTTATCTCATTTTATCTTGTTTTTAATCAATTTGGGTGTTAGAACCACTTTTGGGTCTAACATTTTGGTGCTTTCACTGAGAATCCTCATCTAAATTCTTTATTTTCCGGGATCTCTTTCTACTTTTTGGACCGTTGAGTTCAAAGAAGTGAATCCTTAAGTTTCTCCGCTTTTTTACATTCGTTGAAGTGATTGTCAAAGATTCATGGCCAAAGGAAAAGGCAAGGAAGTTCAGTCTTTTCGAGGAAATGGAGCTGGCGAAGATCAGCAAAATGCTGTTGTAACAAGGTCTCGGGGGCAGAGTTCAGCAGCAGGAAGAATCAATGCAGGAAATCCGAGCCGCCAGCAGGGGGAGAGCTCCGATCCGGGTAGGAGACTCTGAAGCAGTGCATTCTCCCAATCTGAACCGACCCGAGCTGCTTGCCACGCACCGATCCGACCAGGCACCCCAGCTCCGATCCGACCCGACTTCCTACCTCCGATCCGACCCGATGCTTGGTGAAGCTGGAACCTCTACTCGAGTCCCTACGAATGCTCCAATTCCAGCTACCAGGGTTGGTGATCAGGTCAATCCATCTGCGCCCATCACCCAAGGAGATTTCTCGCGCTTGCTTGATATGCTTGAGAGCACGAGGGAGGCCATGAAAGTTCACGAGCGCACTAATCTCATGATGCAGGAAAATATGAGGCTCATGAGTCGGGAGATCAGTGAGCTCCGTCGACAGAGAACTCCATCACCGGTTCGTCACACACCAGTAGATCAATCTTCATCTTCCGAGGAAGAGAGGCCCCGTGAACGGAGGCCACTCGAACGACCTCAGAACGTGGAGCAGCTGACATTTGGATCTTTGGGATCTCGCGAGGATATCGCACGAGCATTAGGAAACGATGACCCCACTCGGGGGCAAAGACTCCAGTCCCCTCTTCCCGAGATCGACCGGGAACGCAGGGAACGGAATCGAGCAGAGGCAGCTCGAAGAAGAAGGGCATCTCCTGAGCAAGAGCCCAGAAGGAACTCGGATACTAGGGCTAGGGAACCTGAGCAGCCCCTAACTAGTGCTGATGTACAGGCAATGGTTCGCCGAATTATGTCCGAAAGCCGGAATTATACAAATGAAGATTATGGCATTGAGCGAAGCCATACTCCGTTCACCGACGATATCCTCGACTTCCAGTTTCCCCGACGCTTTAACTTGCCACAGATGGACAAGTATAACGGAAGGACTGATCCAGGACAGCATTTGATGCGGTATTCGTGGCTCATGAATGCCACTGCCGCCCCTGATGAAGTGAAGTGCAAAGCATTCCCAATCTACCTAGAAGATGTGGCATTGTTCTGGTTTACCCGACTTCCTCCTCGTTCGATTTCTAATTACAAGGAACTAAGCGAGCGTTTCATGAACCAGTTTCGACTACATGCCCGAAAGTCCAAGAGTGTTATTGAGTTATCGAGAATCAAACAGGCACCAGGAGAATCTCTAAGGGCATATCTTGATCGTTTTAACCAAGCTGTAACTGAGGTCAGTGACCCGCATGAGCCCACTATTCTGATGGCATTGAAGGAAGGAGTTGATCCTGAATCTGAGTTTGGAGACTACCTTTCTGGGAAGACACCCCCCACAAGGGAGATATTCTACGAAAAAGCTGATATTTATTTACGGCGAGAGGAGGCCAGGGCAAACCGAAAGAGAAAGTCTGAGACGGCTTCAAAGGAGAATGTGCAGAGTAATATCGCCGTGAAGCAGTCGGGGGAGAATTCTGGCAAGGTTGAAGTAAATGTAGGAAACAAGGGTGGAAACAGCAATACTGGAAGTGGAGGAAACAACGACAATAACCGTAATTCGAGCGGAAACAGAAGAAACAGAAATAGGGGAAGCGACCCTAACAAAAGACCTCGATTCCAGAACTACGAGAATTATACGCCATTGAACGACACCCTGGAAAATATTTATCTGGATACGTACAATGTGTTACAGTACAAGAGACCACCACCTCGTGATTCGACCGAGAAAGAAATGGCGACAGGGAAGTTTTGTTTGTTCCACGGAACACACGGGCATTCAACTAATGAATGTCGGCATTTAAGGGATGTGATTGAGAAACTGTTGCGTGAAGGGAAGTTGGATGAGTACAAGGTTGCCCCGAGAGACAGGGGGCAAGGTGAGCAGGCTCCAAAACAGATTCTACCTGCTCCCAAACCTACATCGCAGCAGAAAGGTAAAGGAATTGTTATCAATTCCATAGTAGGCGGACCTCACCCGGCAATCCGAAGTTTCAGATCAATGGATCAATATGTGAATGCCGCCAAGCATCTAGACGTGAATGAAGGTGATGATTTGGAAGATGTCACCCCTATAAAACAACAGAAAACCATGTTCGACGACGTGGTATTTCGCAGCCGAGACAACACTGGGATACAATCACCCACCAATGATCCGTTGGTTATTACTACCACCATTGGGCCGGCCTTGGTCCATAAGGTATTAGTAGACAACGGAAGTTCCGTTAATATTTTGTTCAAGAAGTCATTTGATCAGATGAAGCTTGAGCCTGAAGATCTGAAACCTTGTGAAGGATGGATTAGAGGCTTCAACGGAGCGACGACAGCTCCCATGGGATACATAGAGTTGCCCGTGACCATGGGGCAAGGAGAACGTAGAAGAGTGCGAATGCTTCAGTTCGTTGTCTTGGACGTAGATTCGCCATATAACGCATTTTTAGGGAGACCTGCCCTCGCTGAATTTAGAGTTTGTATCGCCCCTTGGTGCTTGTTACTTAAGTTCCCAACCGAAGCCGGAACTGGAGTAATGAGAGGGGATCAGGTTTCTGGACGGGCCTGTTATGTGGCCGAGTTAAAGATGTTGATGAAAGGACATAGCATTGAGAGTAAGGATGCCTCGTCTCCCTCAAAGGGGGACTCGGCATAGCAATTAGAGAAATTGACCTCGAAGGAGTTGCCCAAAGGAACGCCTGAAGACCTGGATCCCAGAAAAGACGAGGAACCAGAGGCTAGGAATGCAACTCCTAATGAAGCGACAGTGGAAATTCCCATTGATAAAGCTGATCCGACGAAAGTTTTGAAGATTGGTTCTCAATTGGATCCACGTCGTGCTGAAGAACTGACGGACTTCTTGAAGGCAAACTTAGACGTGTTCGCCTGGACCCATGCTGACATGTGTGGGATATCACCTTCCATTATAAGTCACAAATTGAATGTAAATCCGAAGCATCCGCCTGTGAAGCAGAAGAGACGCATGCTGGGCCCAGAGAGGTCGGCTGCTCTCAAAGAGGAAGTAGAGAAGTTGAAGCAGAATGGATTTATTCGATATTCGACTTATCCCGACTGGATATCGAATCCCGTCTTAGTAAAGAAGCCAAACGGAAAGTGGCGGACTTGCATTGACTTTTCAGATTTAAATAAAGCTTGCCCGAAAGATAGTTTCCCACTTCCCAGGATTGACCAGCTTGTAGACTCGACAGCAGGTCATGAACTTCTTTCTTTCATGGACGCATATTCTGGATACAACCAAATTCCTATGCACGTACCAGACCAAGAACATACGAGTTTCATTACGAATTTGGGGCTATATTGCTATGTTGTAATGCCATTCGGGTTAAAAAACGCTGGAGCTACTTATCAGCGCTTGGTAAATAGAATGTTTTATGATCAAATAGGAAAAACTATGGAAGTTTATGTGGATGATATGCTTGTTAAATCAAAGCAGTCTTCCAGCCATACGCAAGACTTAGCGGAAATGTTTGGTATCTTGCGAAAGTACCGTATGAAATTGAATCCTTTAAAATGTTCATTTGGAGTGGCGTCGGGAAAGTTCCTTGGCTTCATTGTGAGTTCCCGAGGAATTGAAATCAACCCTAGCCAGATAGCAGCGATTAGAAACATCGAAGAACCGAGGAGAATTAAAGACGTCCAAAGTCTGGCAGGGAAGGTAGCGGCGCTGAGTAGATTCATCTCCAAAGCCACAGATAAATGTGTTCCGTTTTTTGATTTGATAAAAAGGGGAAAGAAGAACTTCCAGTGGACTCCCGATTGTGTTGAGGCCTTTCAAAATCTGTTAGAGCTGCTAGAGAAACCGCCAATTTTATCAAAGCCCGTAGATCACGAAGAATTATTTGTTTATTTGGCAGTCTCGGCTCACGCTGTCAGCACAGCCCTGGTTCGAGAAGAAGACAAAGTACAAAGGCCGGTGTACTATGTGAGTAAGAAATTAGCAGCGGCAGAGCGCAACTACCCAAAAATTGAGAAGCTCGCTTACAGCCTCCTGATCGCATCCCGAAAACTTCGTCACTATTTCCAAGCCCATCCAATAACCATATACACCGACCAGCCCTTAAGGCAGGTGTTGCAGAGACCCGAAGCATCGGGAAGGTTGATCAAATGGAACATAGAACTAAGTCAGTTTGATTTGAATTTTCAACCTCGAAAGTCGATCAGGGGGCAAGCTCTAGCAGACTTTATTGCGGAGTTCACCATTCCAGAGGAGGAAATAATCAATGACCAAGTGGTTAAATCCGAGGATGAGCTAGAGATGAACCCGTGGAAATTATATACAGATGGAGCTAAGAATGACCGAAGGTCCGGAGCTGGAATTGTCTTGGTCACTCCCGAGGGACGATCGTTATATTACGCCCTTCGATTAGAATTTTCGGCAACTAACAATGACTCTGAATATGAAGCCCTGATTGCCGGGCTGAAACTTGCTAAAGACCTTGGAGTAAAAATGTTAGACATATTCTGTGACTCTAAAATTGTTGTTTGCCAAGTGCAAGAGGAATTTGCGGCTCGAGGACCTCGGCTTATCGCCTACCTCAAGAAAGTGAAAGAGCTATTGAATAGCTTAGAGCGGTACAACATAACACATATTCCCAGAGTTGAAAACCAGAAAGCGGATAGACTGGCAAAGCTGGCTAGTTCCGACAATCCAGAAGAGACTGAAGTAATTCCAATTGAAACGTTGGAGTCGCCAAGCTTTGAGTCAATGGAAATTGAATTCGCTTTTGAAGCGGAACCAGAGAAGGAGTCATGGATGACTCCAATTAAGAATTTCCTTAAGAATGGGACACTCCCATCGAAGAAGAGTGAGAAAAGAGCTATAGTTCGCAAAGCTACCAGATATGTCATACAAGATGATACTCTCTATAGACAAGGATTTTCTATGCCCCTGTTACGATGTATCGCACACGACGACATCAAGCGTGTACTAAGAGAAGTACACGAAGGTGAGTGTGGGGATCATACAGGAGGTCAAACTTTAGCAAAGAAAATATTGCGGTACGGATACTTCTGGCCTACGATCAACAGAGATGCAGCTGATTATTCACGACGCTGCGATAAGTGCCAGAGATTCGCCAAAATCCCCAGGGCACCGTCAACCCAGCTTAAATCGATGGTGAGTCCTTGGCCATTTGCCACATGGGGAATTGATATCATTGGAGTTTTACCGATTGCTAAAGGAGGAGCTAAGTATGCAATAGTGGCTGTGGACTATTTTACGAAATGGGTGGAAGCTGAGCCCTTGACCAAGATCACAACAAGAAAGGTGATAAGTTTTGTGGTCAGAAATATTATATGCCGATTCGGGATTCCAAGAACGATCATAACTGACAACGGAACCCAGTTTGATAGTACTGAATTCAGAAATTTCTGTCAGAAGTATAAGATAGATAAGCGATATACTGCAGTTGCCTATCCGCAATCGAATGGACAAGTAGAGGCAATAAACAAAGTTATAAAATCCATCCTCAAGAAACGGTTGGAACGTGCAAAGGCAAGATGGGTTGACGAATTGCCCCTAGCTTTGTGGGCATATCGAACAACATTCAAGACAGCCACCGGTCATACCCCTTTCTCTCTCTCCTTTGGCTCAGAAGCAGTAATTCCAGTTGAACTGGAAGTTCCTTCCCACAGGGTGACATATTATGACCCGATGACGAATCGGGCGCTCTTACTTGAGTCCCTTGATGAAGTCGAAGAGAAAAGGGACGAAGCAGACTTGCGTGCAGCAAGACATCGGCGTCAGATGGCACGCTATTATGATAAAAAAGTTCGCCTCAGAACTTTTGAACCAGGAGATTTGGTGCTAAAGAGAGTTTTTCCATCCCTTCCTCACCTCGGCCCAAAATGGGAAGGACCCTTTGTCATCCAACGGAAACTTGAAAAAGGAACCTTCAAGTTAACGACCGTAGATGGCGAAGAAGTCCCTCGAGCATGGAATGCCCAACACTTAATGCGATATTTGGATTAGAAATGCTGTACTTTTTGTTATTTTTCTTGTGAACTCTGTAATAAGGCACGACTTGCCTTGGGAAAATCTGACGATATGAATAAAGGACTATAAAGTGGATGTAGGCTACGACTTAGCTGAACCACTATAAAAATATTGTGTGTTATTTACTTTTATGCATTTACATTCATCAGTTATTCTGTTGTAATTATAAAATACAGGATAACTCAGAGCCTAAAAAGGTTGAAAACAGTTTAGACATAAAAAGAAGCACAATAATTATTTGTGCAATAAGACGTAAAAGAATGAGAAAACGACATTCTTAACTCTAACTCTCCAGAGAAAGAGAGAGAGTATAAAAGCGTCTCCGACTGAGCGCTGAAAAAGAAATTCTATTCTTAACTCTAACTCTCCAGAGAAAGAGAGAGAGTATAAAAGCGTCTCCGACTGAGCGCTGAAAAAGAAATTCTATTCTTAACTCTAACTCTCCAGAGAAAGAGAGAGAGTATAAAAGCGTCTCTGACTGAGCGCTGAAAAAGAAATTCTACTCCTAACTCTAACTTTCCAGAGAGAAAGAGAGTATAAAGGCGTCTCCGACTGAGCGCCGAGAAAGAAATCTTTCCCCGTTGAGAGACCGGGGAATGAATTGATGACTAAGCTCGAACTCTAACTCTCAAGAGAAAGAGAGAGAGTATAAAAGAAGTGCCAGAAAAAAAAACGACAGGTATTGACGACACAGGAAGGGCTATCCCGTCAGAAATTTGGGAGCAATCAGATTGCTTGGTTAAGTATTGAATAACTTGTGGAAATTGACTGGGGACACATATGCATACACATATTTCCCCCCTCCACAACTTCGTTTCATAACTTCAGACATGCATTTTTACATAAGTGCAGAACTACTAACAAATAAACATTGCAAAAAGTGAATTATTTTTATTTACAAATGAATGAATTTGTACAGGGAAATAGCTAAAAAAGAAAGTGCGGAAGCTGCTTTTGTAGCAGCACTTATTGGTTCACAAAGATGCTAAAAAGATACAGGGGAACCCACTATTTGGGCTTGGAATGAGCCTTAGATTTTTTTGGCAGCTTTCTCCGCATCCTTTGCTTCCTTCTCGGCTTCAGTCAAGATTCGTTTTGATTTCTTTTTCCCTGAAGATGTGGTACTGGAGCCAGCAGACTTCTTCCCGGAGGGCGGGGCACTGGAATCAAGAGAAGATTTTTTAGCAAGTTCTTCGGTGATAGATCTAGTTGAGAGCTTAACAACTAACCTTGAACCCGCATCCACAACTGCGAGGGGCTTGAGGACCTCAGGGTCTAGTTCTTCGGCCTTTAATTGCAAGCGCTTGTCTTGATCAGCCTTCATGGCAGCCAAGGTAACGTCATCGGCGCTTTTCGACTCCCCAGTTATTGCAACCTCCGGTTCCTCATCATGCCCCTCGTCTCCTTCGTCGTCTTTTAAAGCTGCAATCATTTCTTCATCATGGGGAGTGGTGACCTTAGTTGGCTCACTTCCTTCCCCCAAGTCTATGGAAGCAGCCTTGTCTTCCCCTTCTTTGACCCTATCAGCGGGCTTTGTCCCAGCGACAGCTCCTTGAGCTACATCTGTCTTTGCGGATGATTCAACACCTACAGAATGAGAAACATCGGTTATCAACTCAGGCGAAAACAAAGGGTTTCTCATCGAACGTTCAATCACGTAGCCAAAGGTAGTAGTAGCCTTGGCAAATTGAGGAGAAAAGATAGGGATACCTTCCGAAGACTTTTCAGCGGGGGTGACTACTACCTCTGGAGTTATTTCAGGAATGGGAGATAGCAAAGTTGTCCGGGGAATTCCCGGGTTTTCGGGGTCATACCCTTCTACTTCGGGAGTTGCAGGAGCAGAAGAAGAGGAACCAGCTTCGAGAATGGTTTTTTGTCTAGACTTCCGTCTCTCTTCTTCCATGGCCTCAGCGATGAGGCGGCGCCCTTCAGCTAGACGCTCCGGTTCATTATCTCTCAAGTATTTCTCCATCAGCTTATCTTCATCAAGGGAATCGACCTTAAGTTCTTCTTTTTCCCACTCAACGATTTGATTCCATACTTGAACCAGAGTGGATGGATAGTCCTCAATCCAAGAAATGTTTCGACGACGAATGATGTGTGCGAAGAATTCAATCATTAGCTCGCCGAAGCCCTGAATATCAGCCTCCTCCTCTGATAGTTGCTTGCGGGCTTCCTCCGCAGATTTAATAGCGCATTCCACATTGCCCTCGGCCAGAGCAGCCCTGTTCTCTGTCTCCAACAATTTTGAAGCCAAGTCAGCGTTCTTCTTTTTTAATTCAGCACTCCTTTTTGCTAACTCGGCGTTTTTCCTCTCAAGCTCAGCATAGGCAATGCGTGTCTTATCAGCCTCTGACTTGGCCTCGTCAGCTTGCTTTTTTAATTCGGAACGCTCCTGAGTATGAGATTCAAGCAAATCGTGATAGCGCTTTTGCATATCCTCGAATTGTTGTTTGAAATTAGAAGCGTCCTTTTGAGCGACCGCTAGCTGAGCTTGAGTGTCTTCCAAATCTTTTCCTAAAGCTTTTAAGGCCTTAGCATCATCCTCCGCGGTCTTTTGCATTGAATCAGTATTTGTGATTAGAGTGCGGATGATTCTAGAAAGATTGCGCGAATATTTGAACATCTCGGTATATTGTTTTTGCACCGCATCAATCTTTGCTTTGGCCTCTTCTGCCCAATTAGACGAAATATTTTCAAGGGCAGGTAAAAAAGTCAGAGTTTCGAAGTAGTGTTCGGGAAATTGCTCTTTCAAATATGCCCGCCTTATTGCGGTTCCCGCATCTGGTGGGGGAGGAGCGAGGGCTGTCGATTCGGTGTCCCTTCCTGAAGAAGATTCAGTAGTCTCCTTGTCTGTCCTAGGTCGTTTAGTAGCAGGGACTTTTTGCTTACTTCGAGACCCGGTTTCCTTTGGAGGACTTTTCTCTCTACTGCGTTTCTCATAGGAAGAGGAGGAGTCTTTGGATTGTGGTCTGTCCTCCTCCCTACGGCTTTGGTAACCTTTGTATTTCTCTTGTTCTGGCCTAACTGGTGAGCGGGAACGTGAGGGTCGAGAACGATAGGGATCATAAGGTCTTCTCTCCTCCCTACCACGATCATCCCGGCGATCATACTCGACATCCTGAGGAGGATTGGACATGCTACGACGAAGTTTTCTTATATCATAGTAGGATCGAGACATTGTACCTGCATGATGAAATAAACGAAGTTTAGAATTAATGGATTCATGGAGAAAGAAGCGCAACGAATGCTAATGCTGTGGTGTAAAGTGCATCCTAAGTGGTGTATGTCCCCTCAACCAACCCGAGTCTGAGGCTAGACTAGTGCGGGCAGGCTCTTTGGCCTTAGCGGGAGTAGTTTCTTCAGAAGAAGTGAAGACTAAAGGATCCTTCCTGAAATCCTCTGATGTGTATATAGTCTCAGGTAAGGGGAGATCCCCCAAACCCTGAAATATGTTCTCATCAGTGCTAGGAGCATCCCCTTCGGAAGCATGAAGTGGCGACTCTGCTGGGGATTTTGACTTGTCTAGAGAAGTAGTTTCCTCGGGGGCAATATACCCTTCACGATGCTTTTCGGCTATGTTGGCCAATTCATCATCTTGTATGGAAGATGGAGAAGGTGAAGTTTGAAGAGGCGCTGTAGGAATTCCCGAGCCCTCTCCTGTTTCTGGAACTATCTCCACTGGAGGGATGTATGCATAAGGTACCGTCCCATGACCGATGCTACGAAAAACGGATAGCAGCCCATGAAAGTGAAGGTATTCATCTTTAAGGACCTCGTCGATAGTCAGGAATTTTTTATCGCCATTAAGAAGACGGTGCATCCGATCAAAGAACACCTGATCTGATATCTGTTTGGGATTGTCGACTGCAAACAAAAAGGAAAACAGGTCAGGGTGATGATTCAAGTGTATAGAGTCCGGGTTCAGAAAATCAACGCCTTACTTGATTTTGTCCATCTCCTGGCGCATCCAGGCTGTTGCTTTATATAGAACCATTCTAGTCTGGAATCTCCAGCTTTAGTGCTAAATGGTGTAGAGATTATCTTCCTTTTTGGGACTGATTCAAAGTAGCAGAAAGATGGAGTTTCTCTAGTCCGATGCTTGAAATTATAGAAGAAATGAACATCATCGAACGTGAGCTCTACGCCTAGGATTTCACGATATGCTATGTACAAGGTGTGCAAATAGGCATATGAATTGGGATGCAACTGCATGGGGGCAATCCGCATTTGTCTTAAGAAATCAACGATGAAAGGAGAGAATGGAGGAATGGCGCCGACCATGCACATCAATCGAGTGACCGTCATATATCCTTCTGGAGGGTTGTGGGGACGGTCAGAGCGTGAGGGCACTAGGGTGTCCCTTTTCATTATTCCATATTTTAGACAAATTCGAACAAGTCGATCGTTGTCAATTGTTGATTCAACGGAGTCCGAGGGTGATTCCAATATGATGGCTGATTCAAATTCATCGGGTGCTCGATTGTCACCAATCCCTCCTTCCTCCTCGAAACCCAGAGAAACTTCATTCTCTGAAGACACCTCGTCGCTTTCCCGATGACCAACCCCGTAATCTGGACCCTCACTGTCCCATTCCGGATCAGACGAAGAAGATATATCCTCAAGAGTGATTTTGTTAGAAGTTTCCGGAGCTTCTTTTCTTTCTGCTAGACGGGAAGAGCGTCTGGGCCTCATGGTCATAGAACTATTGAAGAAGCAATAGCACGGATTAGAGTAAATTATCCCGTGCCCCCCTGTGTATGTGTGTGAGCTAAAATGTGTGCAGCAAATGTGGGAAATGCGAAATAAAAGTACAGCAATGTAAGACGAAGCTTTGAAGAGAAAGTGATAGTCAGAGTTGTTCTTAATGCTCGTTTATGTCCGCGAGGCACTATCCTAACTGTTCATTAAGTTGAAGATTATGTCAAGCATTGATTAACCCTGGTTGGATAAAGTCTAGTGCTTTAAGTTGGAATATGCATATCATTCAGTTCGGGTAGGGTGTGCTTATGGTTCAGTTCGGATCGGACGTGCATAAAGCTGGGATCGGCTCGGGTCTGCATATGGTTTGGTTCGTAGAAAACGTTCGTATTTGACAGTTTAAAACCGGATCGGAATAAGCATTCGGAGCGGTTCTGCAAACGAAAGGATCCATACGTTCTTTTCATCTCTCTATCTCTTACCCCGACCCGACCTGGTCGGACAAGCATGGCTTTCTCCACATCGCGTTTCATTCCGACCCGATCCTAGCATATGAACTTGCCTTCTCCTCTGCTGCTTCAGCACTTCCTAACCCGAACCAAGCCCAATTCCTATTCTCCCTTTTCTCGTCTTCAAATGTCATTAGACCCAAACGAAGTTATGCGTCTATATGCTTGAGTGTTTAACGCTGGATCCCAACGACCCCCGTTGCTACCTCGAGACGGCGAAGACGCCATCAACGACGATGATGAACGGTGGAGGAGATCCAGGCGTCGGAGTTCAACAAACACCACACTCCAATCGCTCGATTTAAACGCAAATTCTAGTTGAAATCAGTTATTACATAAACAATTGAAGATTTAAAATACCTAGATGTGTTATTCGAAGATTGAAACAAGGAGTTTGGAGTTTTTAAATTTTTTTTAGGAAGTGGGGTTTCGGTGTAAAAATAGGAGAACAAGAATTGTGGGAGTAAAGGAGGAAGAAGAGTATGGGTGGTCGAGTTTATATAAGAAGTGAGATGGCTCTTTGTATTCCCCGTGTTTTACTCTGTTCGGACCGAGTCCAAGCTAGCCCACACCTTCTGGCCCATCAACCCAGTGCAAAGCGGAACGGGAAGAAAATGTGCTCGAGTCGGACACCGAACCGAGTCGCGCCACCGAACCGGATTGAAATCTGTGCATTCTTCTAGCATCCGAACCGAGTAGAAATCTGTGCATTCCTCCTGACTGTTCTGATTCAAGGACCAGCATTTCAAACGACATCAAAGCACGCTTCGTATACAACAGAAGCATCCTTTGAGGGGGCAAAATGTTAGCCTACTTTGTGAACTAGGCAACACAAAGTCAAGAAACCAAACATTGAAGGGAATTTTTAATTAGAAGACTTCGGTTCGGATTGGAGAAAAACACTACAATTCAGATAGATAGCTGCAGTTGTTCGGGTCGGGTCAGAGCAACATATCGGTTCGGATCGGATAGAGTCCTCTGTTCGGATCGGTGATCTCTTACCGAGTAGATTGGTAAGGCATATCTAATCGGATCGGAAGGCAACTAAATCTCGAATGGATCGGAAAGCCACCTGTTTGCCACAACAATGGAACGGAGCTGAACATGTTAGAGAAGGAGAGTCGCACCCAAGCCAATCCGGTTCGGATCGGGTATCCCGATCCGAACGCCTTATCTGCACGTCTCCGACCCGCACCCATGATTCATGTTATTCTCCTGCAAAAGCGCCTGGATATCCGGACCGGCTATGACCAGTTCCTACCCATAACGTCCTTTCCTTTGATGCGTTGTCAACATGATAGTTCATCCGAACCCGAAAAGAGTGCGATGGATGACACGTGGCCCGACCCGAATCAAGTCTCAAGCAAATTCACACCTATAAATACCCCGTCTGGAGACAAAGAGAAGGATCTTTTTTCAGCACTTTTAGAATTCAACTACCTCCATCATCCGAACTCCATTACTCCCGGAGAATCCAAATCATCTTTCATTTCTTGTTTTAGTCAATTGAGTGAACAAAAGTGAGTTGTGAGTGAATCTTACATTGTATTTGCAACTGAATTATTGAATATAGTGAAAGATAAGTGGACGTAGGCATTTCTTCGCCGAACCACTATAAATTCTGCGTGTTCATTTTTATTTTTATCTCATTTTATCTTGTTTTTAATCAATTTGGGTGTTAGAACCACTTTTGGGTCTAACACTAAGCATATTGCCGAAGAATTGAGGATGTAAATGCAGTGGACCATAGACGTTGAAATATACAGAAATTAATGGACGAAAATACCTTCTATTGATAAGTAACTAGGCTGAGGCCCGTCGCACACGGGCTATTGGTATGTTATCGTCATGGAACGATTTTAATTTGTTAGCTGGAAAACTAAGGTTGTTATTACATTCTGCCAAAAAACATATGTTTCAGTAGTTAAGTGCAAGTTGATGTGGCCATTTTTGTATGTCGGGTATTATACTGCTCACGCTTAGAAAGTATGATTATAGTATTATACTGTACATGCTTACTACTAAAAAAAAATTTGTTGAAGACAAAATAGAAACAAATGCCACAACATGTATATATTATATCATATATACAGTTGTTATTACCCCAAAAATAGACATTATATATCATGGCTTTTTGTTATGAAAATTTATTAACAATAAAGTAAATCACAGCTATACTGGTTAGTACACTAAAGCATAGTTTAAGTTTTGATGACTGCGCTGCGCACTTGTTGATCCATGTACAATGTCTGCAAATCCATTCTCTAGTCCATACATCTTTTAATGGATACTAAGTAGTTGTTTCCTTTTATCAATAGCTAGATTTTTTATAAGATACGCTTGCAGTTTATGATCAGACTGTTGTTCATATCGTTGCTCCAATTTCTAACCAGTCTTTTGTTATTCTTGCTCAAGCTTCGTAGCCACTGTCCTTCATCATCTCTTCCAATATGATATATTTATCCCTTTGATGCTCACCATTCAGTTATGTCCATCCATTACATCATTGGGCATTACGTAAAGCACCTGTTTTGCATGTCCATTACCACACCGTCAACATCTTATGTACACCATTCTATTCAAAACCAATGATAATCATATTCCACACTGATTTTGTAAGCGACTATCCTAAACCTTACATGGTGAAAAGAGTACTTAGATTAGAAATTTGTTAATATAATCAACATTTCTAAAATCAGTAGGTAGATTATTAATATGCATCAACCTGCCTTTTAAAGATACTAACACACACAGTGTTGACAAGTGGTTATTAACGATAACTAAAAAGGAGGCAAAAAAGAGTTCACAAATGTGGGACGTGCATGGTTATAGTTGTGGATGATACGCTAGGTTTCTTATAGTAGATGTAGAAGCCAAATTCCCAACCACTATATGGCTGACATGCCAATAGATGGATGTATTTGTGTATGATAACTTTCAGTTCTTTCTTCAATTCAATCTGTTTCTAGCAAGATTCCAAGGCATACAAATGTAGTCAAAGGTCTTTTTTTTCAAAGAAAAAATGTGAACAAAAAGTCTGTATCATGAGTGCATCAGCATCAAAATGGGAAATAAAATTCATATCAACAACTTTCAGTTCTTATACATGCACACGAAACAAAGGACAAATAACCAATCAACCCTTTGAATCAAAATTGCAAATCAAACCAATGCACTAAAGAGGACAAAACAATTAGCAGTTATATGAGACATGTAATACATTAATAGAGGTAGTAGTGCTCCCGTGAAGGTATGCTTTCACTTTGTCAGTGTTGAATTCACAACTATTTTGAAAAATTATGAAGCTATACCAATTTGTTATGAAAAAAGAGTTGCGTCATTATGTATATCCAAATAAACATTTATATATTATGTATAATGAAATTTAGCCAGTTTGTTATGAAAAATTATGAAGCAACACCAATTTGTTATATATTTTAGATTATAACGAAATTTCATTTTTTTTAATGATGATAAACCTAATTAAATTCGTAGTTTGATGTAATATACTTGTTTATTAATTAAAAATTAAATGTTTGATCAGATTTATTCTATTATTCTAGTAACATATTAGTGAGTGTATGTGATTTGATATTCAATGAACTAAAATATTCAATAAACAGTAAAGTAAAGCCAAAAATATTACCAAATGTGAGGTTTATCACCAATGCAGCAGATTAACCAGTATGACACCTATGTTAGCTAAAAATTCTTTGCTAGCTATTGATAAACTTATGGGATCCAAATATGTTAGCAGATTTCAGTAGCCTGCAATGTTGATCAAGACTTTAGCACAGTGCATGGGAACTAAAACCCAATAGTTTGTTGATTATATCAAAGTTTACAATCTGTAACTCCATGAAAAGATACAGCGGATTTTCACCATAAAGAAAGAATATCATAATTTTTCGGTAACACTGTCGTTACCTATCGATTATACATTTGTATTTCTCGGCTACTTTTCTTCCTTAATAACATAATTGATTAGTATGAAAATATAGGGTCATGGCATATTCGGAACGTAAGTGACACGTCAAAAGGTTGAGAGCGATAATGAACAAAAAAAACTATTGTAAGTAATTAAAATACTGTTCTGGATAATGTGGTGCAAGTAATATTTTTTTGTATATAAATGTACAAAAGATTGAAATACCGAAAGTCACCATTCGTGGACATGAAGTAAAGGGTGTGTAGTAAGGACCATTAGCTCGTCTGAATTTCCCTGTCAGAGTTAAAAATCGGGATAACGATCGTGATAACTGGACTGCTGCAGATAGCTGTAATCGTATGGAATCATTGGTACCTGCAAGAGAAAAGCGCGTTAACCATGAGTGATGATAATATACATCAATGGACCTACGTAAAAAATGGACAGTTCAATAAGTCGATACACATTTTGATGAACTGATATGAGAAGTAACGTGAACAATGATGTAATGAAGTGGAGTAAGAAGTATGAATAAATGGCAATGACAAAACACATTCATGTTAGATAACAATAGGTAAAAGCAGGATGTTAACATAAAAAAAATAAAAACAATTAACATCCTCAAGTAAGGTGTTGTGAAATATATATGAATGAAGTTGACGAAGCATGACAAACAGGTTATGAAAAATATTGTATTAGTCAAAACTGAATTCGTTTACATACGACATTGACCAAAGCATACATGGTAGTAAATAAACAGTCTAGGCTGAAGGGAAGTAGAAATCATGTATGGAAGATAATATTCGACAATCACTTGCCTCAATAGCAGTAAAAAAGAAAAAGAAAAATTAGAGATAGAGTCATATAATTATCACACATAATAAACAACTATATATAAAATCAGTGGAATGAAATAGGTGATGTTACACAAATAAATTGGAAAACCAATTAATATAGGATGGCACAATACGATTTCATACATTTATAGATGATACCCAAGAGTCATCACAAATTTACAACTAGATATATGCCTGGAAAAAAGAATTTTGAAAACATGCATACAAACAACTATTAATATACAACTCTATACATGTACACATATTTAGTCCTTGTATTTGTCCATGAACCCTTCATGAAAAGATTTAAAGCATGAAATAAGTCCTGCAAGTTTCCCTTCTGGTGGTAGAATGGTGCATCTGATATGCCATGTCCCATGTACCTTCATTCATTTACCCAAAAATAAGCGAGTGCTTACAATTTTATGCTAAGTAAACTAATTTTGATACTTCAGATTCAAGAATGGTTATGTTATAGTCGATGATTCACATGGTATAACTATACTAACCTGTCCAAACCCTGTTCCAAGTACGACAACAGTGCGTCAGTGCCTGTGGCGTTAAAAAGTTTATGTGCATAGAAACAGTCAGCTGCCATTTTTTCTTCTTCTGCGGCTTTGATGGCTTTAGAAGAAAGGCGAAGACGAGGGAAAGCATACATTGATCCTTCTACTATGTTGCATGTTACACCTACTAATCTGTTAAATGCATGCTCCAATTCCTGGTTCAGGTATAATATATGAAAAAATTAATATATAAATTTCGGTATCTTTTTGCTACTTTGAAATAGCTTATAGAGGATAAATAACAACATTGCTAGTCCTAACGAAAAAAATCCCCTTGCTGAAATTTTTGTATCATTTTTTTTCAGCCCAGAACTTCAAAGTGTAGAAGTGATATTTGGGCATAAAACTAACTTGTACTCATAATATACAAGTGAGTATTATCTAGAGTTTGATATTATTAATTTCAGCGATGCATCTACATAAAGTTAGATCCTACAGTAGTTTGAACTTAGATAGTTATTTAGTACCATGAGTCATGTCCGCCTTTACAAATATAATACTGGTTATTTTGGATACTTCTATGAGTTTCTGTTCAACTTAATTTTTTGACTTATTTATTTGCCAATTTATTTTATGAATTTAACATCTAATTTTATATATGATCCCTTTATTTACTTGGCTTGTTTCTAGTTTTTGTTGTTTTTTCTATCTACGAGACTATTCAGGGATTAACCTACTGGTCGCTTGTTAAGTTTATTTCCAGTCAGCCATCAATTAATAAATTTGGATATATATGAGAGCATTTTTCATGTAAGCTGGAACTAAAATATTATTTTCAGCTTGGTTAATAGTTAAGTATTGTTTTTAATTTGGAAATACCATGTGCAGTTTTCATTGAAATCTTAATGATCTTTACCATTTAAAAAATAAATTAGATGAATATATTTCAACATTTCCATTTAGAATTCCACAAATGCCCTTCTACCTATGAGATCATCACCGTATACATTGTTGCCGAACCTTCTGCCTATGCCATTGAACATGTTGGTAATAGGCTGAATCGACTGCATATAATCTCGACTGTTCATGGATTTTGTTGCTAAATCTTCTGCCTTCGTCGTTGAACATGTTGGTGTAATCAAAGAATTTTTTTGCACTTCTTCTGTGTCTGCTACTAATAGACTGAATTGATTGCTTATAGTCTTGACCGTATATGATGTGAGGTTAAGATGTTACCCTTTCTAATTTGTTCGATAAAGGGAAAAGAAGAACAAAAGGAACTTGAAGAGGTAAAGAAGGGAAACAGGAGTTGATCAATATTGGTTGTAGATATTATAAATAGATAATTATTTTTAATCCAAATTATTTAATATGTATGCATGCGCACATTATGTGTGTCAATATACTTGTGTTTTTAATGCACATTGTATTAATATTTTCTTTCTACAGGATTGCCTCCACGATACTGTGATTCGGTCCGGGCAATAGCTCCAGGCTTGCCTCTATTTCTTTATAATTACACCGCACATTAGCTTTATGGGATATTCGAGGTTTGTATATTCGTACAATCTATCTCTCAATTTCGAATCAAATATCTAATGTGACCTTAGAAGAGGTTAATCACTTAATTGTATTATATTCAAGTATTATTGTTCCCATTTTATACCCTATAATTAATATTTCTGTTTGAATTAGATTTTGTTAGTGCGTTAGGTTGGGCACCTATTTTTGCTTTGCACTACACTATATATAATTATCAAAAATGATTCAAATCGGAATTGTAAGATACAACATTTTATATCAAAACATAAATCGTAAATAGGTCCATATTTTGCGGTTCGTAGACACTTTAAAATTGATTATTATGTTTGAATTGTACATATAAACTATAAAACTTAAAAAGCTGTCTTTTCTCACGTTTCTTTTTTTTAACAAACTAGAACTAAAATTGTGGATAATAAACACATTGAATATATGAGTATGCATTGAATGATTTTTATCAGCTGCGGTTTTTAGAGTTTGGAGCAGAATATGTAAAATCAAATTGCAATGGGAGAAACCTGATTCGAGACGGGATGTAAATTGTAAGATTTTTTGATTGTTATCGATGTAACTTTACTTCCTAAACACAGAAGTGGGAGCATAGGAGAATTGGTGATCTTTTGGTAATATTTTTATGTAACTACTCCAAAATTAGTGTATTTCTAATTTCCATTGGGACATTTTAGATTTATTTATCTTCATTAATTCACATATCTTAATCAAGAAAAGATTTTTTAATTTATTTTCATTGTTGTTCCTTTCAAAGTACACTAGATTATACCTGAAACATAACTATGATATATTACATTTCAGATGCCTAAGTTCGTTATATGTTTGTTTTAGATGATTTTGTGTTGCTTTACGTTTGAGAAACAGTGAGAAAAATTAATAAAAAAATTAATTCTTCCATTGAGATATGAGAACTAAAGGAGATATTTTTATTTTTTCCCTTCGATATTGACATTTCACTTGTTACATGAACTCTGTTGTACTATGGGACCTATCTAAGGTTAAGCTGAGTACATGATACAAACCCTCCCCCCCCCCCCCCCCCCTCCATTTGATGTTTTGCCATATAAAGTTCTCAAAAATTCATTTACCTTCTGAATTTATCATGCATCATTACTATGTGATGACTGATCTTATCTTATTCGACCTTCAATCTTTTTTATTAAAATTTTCGGCATGGACTTGAAATTTGCAGAGCAGATTAGGATTGAGGCAAGGTGAGAGTGTGAGCGAGCTAATTTCCAAAGACTTGAGGAAGAGCAGGCAAGGCACATAGAAAACTTTCAAGCACAAATGAAACAAGTGATGGCAATGCTTCAGACAAATGATGAATCTGAATATGAATATCCTTCGCCATCGTCATCTTCATAAGTTATTCGGTATGGTAGCTGGATATATTTTGTTGATGCTTCTTTTATGTGGTTTTTTTGTATGGGTATTATGAGTAAGGATGATGTTTTTGTATGGAATACCACTAGCACTAGCTGAATATTTTGGTCAGTTGTAATTCAGTCTAGTGTATGTATGAGTTGATGGATGATTGTGGACGGTATTGTTTTTTGTATGGAATATCAGTTGTAATAAAAAATATTATTGTGACAAAAAAACTAACAATTGCATTTTCTTTGTTGTTAATGTCGCTCATTTTATGTGCATACATACATATATATACATACATATACATATACATACATACATATATATATATATATATATATATATATCGATTGGTAGCGATGGCTAAAAAAACAAAAAAAACAATACATATAACTAAAATAGAAAGGGAATACATATAACTAAAATAGGAAGGGAATACCGATGGAATTTTTATCAAAATCAACACTAAAACGTCGTTAAGCAGAAACTGATATTTTAAAGATAGCGACGGTTTACCGACAGATAACTGGAATGCAAAATGTTTGCTATATATTTCCGTCGATAATCCCTCGCTAAATAGCATGCATTTAGCGACGGAAAAATATTTACTGATTTTATTATGTTATATATATCCGTCGATAAAACGTCGATGAAATATTTTAAAATGAAATGATAATATATCAAGAAGTAATGGTGAAGTGACGGAGAATCGACGTTAATTTCCGTCGCAAAATTGTGCCTAAAATACCGACGTGTTTTTTAGCGACAGCCGTATTCTGCTGCAAATTCGTCACTAACACGCCTTTAGCGAGGGTTTAGCGACGAATTTTTCTGCTGCAAAATCAGTGTTTTCTTGTAGTGTTGAAAACTATGTGGCATTGATAATTTACGAAAAAGTTTCAAGTTTAAAAAAAAAGTTGATAATTACATGCATAAACTAACCATTAAGTTCTTTTGATAATACCATTGTCCAATGTGCATTGAATATCATTATATAGTTTTTTATTTTCGGATCATTTCATTATATATGTATCACAAACCATCAAATACTAGGAGTATTTCATATATTCTTCATGGTTTACTAGGAGTTGTTATAGAAATTACATGCATCATGCCTTCAGTTTTTATTTTATTGAACACACACACACCCACCAAAATATCATAATGTATTATATATATCATAGTTGGATTACTGAAAATAAGGGTGCAGGCATGGTTAATCACCTCTATGCTCTCGTTAATGATCAGTTTTGAAACATGGGTCATAACTTTTCAAATGCATAATGGGAAACCAATGACAACCAGGTGAATTTTCGAATAAGGAATAGATAGTTTCAATGCCTTCTAAAAAAGTCTCGTATGTAAACAAAGCTTGAATTATACTTACTAGAAATTGATCCCATTATAACATTCGCAGCAGGCCAAGCTATCGTAGTGCCAAGAGCATCTTCATTGACTTCTAAATCAGATGTTGTCCTCCATAGATGGGCTTTTGGAATTTTGACAATATCTACCCAAACTTTAACTGCATTTTTACCCAAAGGGACACAATGAACCATTGAAGTTGGATCGGTTGAAGATATGCAGCCTAACGCAACTATTTCTCTCTTTCCCGACTAATCAATCAACTTGCATTTACTTTTTTCCATAAATTTTGTACTCTATCAATTAAACAAAAAGGTTATTTCAGTATGTGCTTCAATAATTTGTCCGATGAAGAAATAATTGAATCGCATATAAACAAGTTTGATACCTACCTTCTCGACAACTCCAACATTACTCGTATGATTATTTGAAGATGTTGTGTTATTTGTTTCGATAACTACTTTCGATCCAGGCTGTAACGACCCGCATTCTACGCATCATAGGATCGTAGAATATTTAATTCTGTCACATACGAAGTCGTATGGTCATGTAATTTTGGGAGACGACTATTAGGGCCATTTCCCATGTTCATGATTTTTCCCGATTTTTAAATGACCATTTTACCCCTAGTTGGTACTGTTTTGGCCATAACTTTTGATTGGGAAGGAATTTTGACCTGAAACCACTTCCATTGACTCCGGATGATGGTTTCTCTTTCCGTAGAGTGGTCATAATAACCAAACGGACTCACAGTTTGGGAGATATGGCTGAAACAAGTTTCAGATGGTGAAAAACAGCTTAATTGGGCTTAACCGGGTGATTAACAGCTAAGCCCAAAGGGGAATTTCGGGATTAGGAGTTTAAAAGGGCTGTTAGGGTTTGGAGAATACCTTTTTCTCATTTTTCAGCCGTCACTATTCATTCCTCTTAACCTAGCCATGGCCTCCACCCTCTAAATCTCTTCAAAACATCTCTTAATCACTTTCTAATTGAAGATTAGGCTTAGCAAACATCAAATCAAGGAGTATTAGCACGAGAACCGAGGTAGAGCTGCTGTGTAAGATTGGGAACAGCGCCAAATCAGAGAATATTTCAGTTTTGGGGTTTTAGTTGTGGCAAAGGTGAGTGATTTGCATAGTTTTTGCACTAATTACAGTAATTAAGGGTAATTAGTGAAGATTAGCGAATTTACACACTAATAAATTCTGGAAAAATGTCTATAAATTCTTAAATAATATTTTATGCCTCTGTTAGAAAATTTGGACGATTTGATTAAGCTTTACTAAGTATGTGCTTAAACATGATTAAGAAGGATTAAGGGGAAAACATGGGTTTTGGGTATGTTTGACTAAAGTATTTCATGTAAATGATGTTTTAATGTTTTTGATTGATTCTATATGTTGTTACTGCTGTTTGGAATGTTTTGTAATGTCATAGGAAGTTTAGAATGGTTGAAAACGCCGTCGTTCGGCGAAAATAGCTTGCTGTAAAAAGTTGCAGATTTTCAGAACCGGTTAGGAAGAACACCCGATCCGAACAGGATAGGAGGAGGAGATCCGATCCGAACCGGATAGAAGGAGGACATCCGATCCGAACCGGATAGGAGGAGACACCCGAACCGAACCGAATAGGAGGGGGAGATCCGATCCGAACCGGATAGAAGGAGGAGATCCGATCCGAACCGGATAGGAGGAGGAGATCCGAACCGAATCGAGTAGGAAGAAGATCCGATCCGAACTGGATAGGAGGAGGAGATCCGAACCGAATCGAGTAGGAAGAACATCCGATCCGAACCGGATAGGAGGAGACACCCGAACCGAACCGAATAGAAGGAGGAGATCCGAACCGAACCGGATAGGAGGAGACACCCGAACCGAACCGAATAGAAGGGGGAGATCCGTACCGAACCAGATAGGAGGAGACACCCGAACCGAACCGGATTGGAGCTGCGATTACGCGACGACTCTTTTGAAGACCAACTCCAACTCGATCAAAACCCGAGATGCAAAGGAAGTCCAAATGGGAAGTTAGAGCTCAGGATCTAGTTGGGAACCAATGAGTTCGCTTCATGGTTGGACTTTGCTGTGGGACGCGTGCTAAGGGGTTTACGATGTCTATAGCTTTGGACCACTATGGTAGGAGGTACGGAGGCGGATTCAGGGCCATTATGGCATTGGTAGAACCAAGGGCTACGATCAATGAAATGGGTCACTGAAATGTTTGGTCATGACTCCATATGTTTAGCTTGGTCACACCAGGGTTTCTACAAGTCGGGATCCGTCGTTACCTCAATTTGTCTAGTATTCCAAGGTGGTAGATGTCGTATGCTTTACGTACTGAGTGAGTGATGTGAGGATGGTTGCTATGGATGGTTTGTTTGCTATCATTATGACATACACACCCCACCCCCGTATTCTTTACACTATTCATTATGGCACCTTAGAGTACTGTACGGTATGTGGTACTAACTCTTTGGTTGCAGGTCCAGGTTCAGGTATGGTTTAGTATACCTGTTATTGTTCTGTTTAGCTGCTTATCGCTCATACCAGACTTTTTGTCTGACCCAGAGTTTTATGTCTCTTCTTATTACTCTGGGTGCTCACACGAGCAGACTAGAGACAGGTTAGGAGGTATGCACGAGTAGCTGATCCGGAGACGAGCAGGAGGCTTCCACGTATGATATAGATATTCTCCCTGTGTTGTTGAAGATCACTGCTTGGGCATTGGTGGTGCATCTTCTATTTTAGCTTCCTTTTGTTTAGAGACAGTAAATTTGGAAAGTTGTAATAAGCTGTATTTGGATTTCCGCTACTCTGATGTTGATATTGGTTTTAGTTATCAGCTTATGCACTGTCTCACCTGTTTTATGTCAAGTATATTATTATTATTATATTTTATCCTATGCGCTGTGAGACATTCTACAGGTTCCTTGATTAGTTCATTCCCTTCTTTCCTTTCCTTGGCGACCGTTCTATGCTAGTCGGGCATGTGTACAGCGCACTTTCGGAGGAAATGCCGGCTGGTGCGGGGCGGGCCGTCACACTTGGTATCAGAGCTCTAGGTTGCATAGTTACCCTAGGGAAGTTATCAGGGAGAGATAATATACGTATACGAGAGAGCGTATTTGTGATTACTTTGGTTTTTAAAAGCTATATATATATACTATTACTATAAGGATGAAGTCGTACTGCACTAGCACCACTATGGAGTCGTTAATCGTTTCCTTTTTCAGATTGACGATGAGCCGAGATACTAGAGGTGCTGGTAGGGGAGCCAATAATGGGAATGCTGCTGACATGAGGACGATGTTTACTGACCTCATGAGAGAGATGCTTAGAGATGTACGGAGGGCAGCTCCCAATGGTGGAAATGGTGGTGGTCCAATAGTGCAGGCGCCAAGAGTCGACTTCGCCAAGCTGAATAAGGATTATACTAGCCTTGGTGGGAAGCCGTTCCACGGAACGGAGTCGGCCACAGATGTTCAGGATTGGTTGGATAGTTGCGAACGTATCTTCGAGGATTTGGGTATCGAGGATGCAATGAAGAGAAGGCTAGCGTCCCGTCAGCTGCAAGGGCGGGCAATGAATTGGTGGAATGCTATAAAGGCAGCTACTCCCGAAGATCAGGTTACTTGGGAGCAGTTTAAGGCTCGCTTTAGCGAGAAGTTCATTCCGGCTGCTCAGAAGTCAGTGCTGTTTAAGAAATTCTTGGAGCTCAAGCAGAATGGCAGAGCTGTCTCGGAGTATATTGCTGAATTTGACACTTTGTCAAAATATGGGTTATCTCTTATTGATACTGCCGAGAAAAAGAATGAGAAATTCATAACTGGTTTGGATCAGTACTTGGGGGAAAGACTTATTAACCACATCTATGAGTCGTTTGAGTCGATTGTAGGGAAAGCATTGAGGTCAGAAAGTCTCTACCCTAAGCCGAAGACTGAGGTTGCGTCCACAGGTGAGCCAAAGCCACAAGCAAGTGGTGAAGGCAAGGGTGGTTCCCAGAATAAGAGAAAGCAGAATCAGACTAAGGATGGCCAGAAGAAAAAGAATAAGCAAGATGTTGAGTGCTTCAGCTGTGGTAAGAAGGGCCATTATGCTAGTAATTGTCGGGCCAAGCCAGCGGATAGGAAGTGCTTCAATTGTGGCCAATTGGGACATCACAAGGACAAGTGTCCGCAGCCCCCTAAAGAAAAGCAAATGGTGAAAGCCTACGCTCTTAATGCTATTCCTTCTTCGTCGAATGCCCCAACTGCGACGGAGAAGGGAAAGAATGTCGTCATTCAAGGTATGCTTTCCGTTTATGATGTTCCTGTTAGAGTTTTGTTTGATACCGGAGCTTCCAGTTCTTTCATATCTAGTGACCTGGTAGATAGGTTGGGATTGAAGCCCGAGATTGTCGATAGACCTTTAGTAGTGACGAACCCGATTGGTGGTTCTACTAGCCTTAGCATGATTTGTCGTAACGTGGTCTTATCGAGTCATGGATGCATGTTTGTTTGTGATTGTTTTGTTTTGGGATTTACTGGGTTTGGCATTATTTTGGGAGTAGATTGGCTCCGAAGATACGGGGTGGTGGTAGACTGTGAGGGCTTTTTGGTGACAGCTAGAGCGGATGATGGGCGGAGGATAGTGTTTGGTGGTCTACCCAGTGAGGGGGTATTGGCTAGTTTTCTAAACTCCCTTGACATTCCGCATAGTGAGTTGTCAGGTTTGCCCGTGGTTGGCCAGTATCCGGATGTTTTCGAAGAAGTGACCGGACTTCCACCACACCGAGAGATTGAGTTCCGTATTGATTTGGTAAAAGATGCCAGACCTATAGTGATGCCACTTCGTCGTATGGCACCAAGAGAGCAGCGAGAGCTCGAGGTGCAAGTCAGCGATCTTTTGAAGAAGGGATTTATCAGAAGGAGTGTTTCTGAATGGGGAGCACCAGTTGTGTTTGCTACCAAGGCGGATGGTTCCCTTCGTTTGTGTGTAGACTACCGCGAGTTGAATAAAGTGACGAGGAAGAACAAGTATCCTCTACCGCGGATAGATGATTTGTTCGATCAGTTGAGTGGCGCAAGAGTATTTTCTCAGTTGGATCTCGCGACAGGTTTTCATCAGCTTAGAGTGGAAGCTGAGAGTATAGCTAAAACGGCATTTCGGACGCCGTCTGGATTTTATGAGTGGTTGGTCATGCCATTCGGGCTGACCAATGCCCCAGCATATTTTGTGGATCTTATGAATAGGGTATTCAGGGATCAGTTGAATGAGTTTGTCCTTGTGTTCGTTGATGATATTTTGGTCTATTCGAGGACAGAGGAAGAACACAAGGAACATTTAAGGATAGTGATGGAGGTGTTGAGAAAACACCAATTGAAAGCAAAGTTTTCTAAGTGTCACTTCTGGAAGAGGGAAGTGAGGTTCTTGGGCCATGTTGTATCAGAGAATGGTATTGCCGTGGACCCGGCAAAGGTGGCCACGGTACAGGATTGGCCTACGCCCAAGAATGCAACAGACGTAAGAAGTTTCTTGGGATTAGCTGGATATTATCGTAAGTTTATCCAAGGTTTCTCCAAGATAGCAGCACCATTGACCCAGTTGACTAAGAAGAATCAAGCTTTTGTCTAGGATGGAAGGTGCGAGAATGCATTCAAGAGTCTAAAGGACAAGTTGACAAGCGCACCAGTGTTAGTCATTCCTAAGGGGAATGAAGAGATGACAGTATACACGGATGCCTGTGGTACCGGACTGGGTGCTGTATTAATGCAAGGCGGTAGGGTTGTAACTTATGCAAGTCGACAATTGAAACCGCACGAGAGAAGATACCCTACCCATGATTTAGAATTGGCAGCGATCGTGTTTGCATTAAAGATGTGGAGACACTATCTCTTGGGAGAAAGATTTGAGCTGTTTACAGATCATAAGTCGTTGAAGTATCTCTTCTCCCAGAGGGATTTAAATCTCCGGCAACAAAGGTGGTTGGAATTCTTGGCTTCCTATGATTTTGACATCGCATATACACCGGGAAAGGGCAATGCGGTGGCTGATGCATTGAGTAGGAGACATGCCAGCCTAGGGGCTATGTTTCTAAAATGGAAGCAACTGGAGTACATCGCTGGGTATGATTTCAGACCAAAGTGCGAATTGGATCCAGAAATGTTAGCAAGTTTGACGACCAGACCCACCTTGATTGAGCGAATCGGCTCTAGTCAGAGGGACGATCCTAACCTATTGGACATCATCTCCAAGTCAAAGATGGGTATCGATGAGGAGATGAACAAGTATGGGCTTGATCGAGATGGATGGCTTAGAAAGAATGGAAAACTTGTTGTACCCAATGTCAATGAATTGAGAGATGAAGTGCTTAGAGAATGTCATCACTCAAAACTGACTATACATCCCGGTGGTAATAAGATGTATCGAGACATGAAGCAGACTTACTACTGGGAAGGGATGAAAAGAGACGTTGAGAAGTTTATATCTAAGTGCATGAATTGCCAGCTAGTTAAAGCTGAGCAAAAGAAGCCTAGTGGGTTGTTACAGCCCTTAGAAATTCCCGAATGGAAATGGGAGCAAGTCTCGATGGATTTTATTGATGGTTTGCCAAGGACTAGGTCGGGACATGATAGCATTTGGGTGATTGTAGACCGACTGACTAAAAGTGCAAGGTTTATACCAGTCAAATCGACCACAACGGCAGCTAAGTTAGCAGAATTGTATATGAAGTGGGTAGTGAGATTTCATGGAGTACCTAAAAGCATTGTGAGTGACCGAGACCCGTTGTTCACTAGTGGGTTTTGGAAGAGCTTACAAGAGGCTCTAGGGTCAGAGTTACATCTCAGTACCGCATGTCATCCTCAGACCGACGGTCAGACGGAGAGGGTGAATCGTATTTTGGAAGATCTCTTGAGAGCATGTATATTGGATTTTGGTGGATCATGGGATGACCATTTGCATCCAGTAGAGTTTGCATATAATAATAGCTACCAATCCAGTATCGGTATGGCTCCATTTGAAGCTTTGTATGGAAGACCGTGCAACTCACCATCATGTTGGATAGAGACTGGCGAGAAGTTTATGCTTGGACCAGATGTGGTGAGGGAAACTTCAGATAAAATCAAGACCATTCAACAACGAATGAAGGCTGCCCAAGATAGGCAGAAGAGTTATGCTGATAAGAGGAGAAGAGACTTAAAATTCTCCGTTGGCGACTTGGTGTTTGTCAAGATTTCTCCGTTGAAGAGAGTAATACGATTTGGCAGGAGAGGCAAGTTGGCACCAAGATTTGTTGGCCCATTCCCTGTTCTTGAACTAGTCGGGAATTTGGCATATAGAATTGACTTACCAGAGAAGATGGAAGGAGTTCACAACGTATTTCATGTTTCCCAACTAAGGAAGTTCGTTCACGACTCAGATATGACTATTTCACCTGATCAGTTAGAGGACTTCGAAGTAGAACCCGAGGCGGTTGGGAACCGCAAGCCGGCCCGTATTGTTGAACACGACATGAAGCAACTTCGAAGGAAGGCGGTGAAGCTAGTCAAAGTTCAGTGGGGCGAGGACGAGAATGATTGTACTTGGGAGACAGAGGAGAACATTAGGAAGACACACCCAGAACTCTTTGCCTGGGAAGATTTTGACTTCGATTTAGTTTTCCGCATGCTATGATAGGCTTGTTTGCTTGTTTTGCTTTTGATTGTTGTATGTGGTTGTTAGGCATGCGACATCCTTTGTATGTTTTGGGTTAAGGAATTTCGGGGACGAAATTTCTTAAGGGGGGAGAGTGTAACGACCCGCATTCTACGCATCATAGGATCGTAGAATATTTAATTCTGTCACATACGAAATCGTATGGTCATGTAACTTTGGGAGACGACTATTAGGGCCATTTCCCATGTTCATTATTTTTCCCGATTTTTAAATGACCATTTTACCCCTAGTTGGTACTGTTTTGGCCATAACTTTTGACTGGGAAGGAATTTTGACCTGAAACCACTTCCATTGACTCCGGATGATGGTTTCTCTTTCCGTAGAGTGGTCATAATAGCCAAACGGACACACCGTTTGGGAGATATGGCTGAAACAAGTTTCAGATGGTGAAAAATAGCTTAATTGGGCTTAACCGGGTGATTAACAGCTAAGCCCAAAGGGGAATTTCGGGATTAGGAGTTTAAAAGGGCTGTTAGGGTTTGGAGAATATCTTTTTCTCATTTTTCAGCCGTCACTATTCATTCCTCTTAACCTAGCCATGGCCTCCACCCTCTAAATCTCTTCAAAACATCTCTTGATCACTTTCTAATTGAAGATTAGGCTTAGCAAACATCAAATCAAGGAGTATTAGCACGAGAACCGAGGTAGAGCTGCTGTGTAAGATTGGGAACAACGCCAAATCAGAGAATATTTCAGTTTTGGGGTTTTAGTTGTGGCAAAGGTGAGTGATTTGCATAGTTTTTGCACTAATTACAGTAATTAAGGGTAATTAGTGAAGATTAGCGAATTTACACACTAATAAATTCTGGAAAAATGTCTGTAAATTCTTAAATAATATTTTATGCCTCTGTTAGAAAATTTGGACGATTTGATTAAGCTTTACTAAGTATGTGCTTAAACATGATTAAGAAGGATTAAGGGGAAAACATGGGTTTTGGGTATGTTTGACTAAAGTATTTCATGTAAATGATGTTTTAATGTTTTTGATTGATTCTATATGTTGTTACTGCTGTTTGGAATGTTTTGTAATGTCATAGGAAGTTTAGAATGGTTGAAAACGCCGTCGTTCGGCGAAAATAGCTTGCTGGAAAAAGTTACAGATTTTCAGAACCGGTTAGGAAGAACACCCGATCCGAACCGGATAGGAGGAGGAGATCCAATCCGAACCGGATAGAAGGAGGACATCCGATCCGAACCGGATAGGAGGAGACACCCGAACCGAACCGAATAGGAGGAGGAGATCCGATCCGAACCGGATAGAAGGAGGAGATCTGATCCGAACCGGATAAGAGGAGGAGATCCGAACCGAATCGAGTAGGAAGAAGATCCGATCCGAACCGGATATGAGGAGGAGATCTGAACCGAATCGAGTAGGAAGAACATCCGATCCGAACCGGATAGTAGGAGACACCCGAACCGAACCGAATAGAAGGAGGAGATCCGAAATGAACCGGATAGGAGGAGACACCCGAACCGAATAGAAGGGGGAGATCTGAACCGAACCAGATAGGAGGAGACACCCGAACCGAACCGGATTGGAGCTGCGATTACGCGACGACTCTTTTGAAGACCAACTCCAACTCGATCAAAACCCGAGATGCAAAGGAAGTCCAAATGGGAAGTTAGAGCTCAGGATCTAGTTGGGAACCAATGAGTTCGCTTCATGGTTGGACTTTGCTGCGGGACGCGTGCTAAGGGGTTTACGATGTCTATAGCTTTGGACCACTATGGTAGGAGGTACGGAGGCGGATTCAGGGCCATTATGGCATTGGTAGAACCAAGGGCTACGATCAATGAAATGGGTCACTGAAATGTTTGGTCATGACTCCATATGTTTAGCTTGGTCACACCAGGGTTTCTACAAGTCGGGATCCGTCGTTACCTCAATTTGTCTAGTATTCCAAGGTGGTAGATGTCATATGCTTTACGTACCGAGTGAGTGATGTGAGGATGGTTGCTATGGATGGTTTGTTTGCTGTCATTATGACATACACACCCCACCCCCGTATTCTTTACACTATTCATTATGGCACCTTAGAGTACTGTACGGTATGTGGTACTAACTCTTTGGTTGCAGGTCCAGGTTCAGGTATGGTTTAGTATACCTGTTATTGTTCTGTTTAGCTGCTTATCGCTCATACCAGACTTTTTGTCTGACCCAGAGTTTTATGTCTCTTCTTATTACTCTGGGTGCTCACACGAGCAGACTAGAGACAGGTTAGGAGGTATGCACGAGTAGCTGATCCGGAGACGAGCAGGAGGCTTCCACGTATGATATAGATATTCTCCCTGTGTTGTTGAAGATCACTGCTTGGGCATTGGTGGTGCATCTTCTATTTTAGCTTCCTTTTGTTTAGAGACAGTAAATTTGGAAAGTTGTAATAAGCTGTATTTGGATTTCCGCTACTCTGATGTTGATATTGGTTTTAGTTATCAGCTTATACACTGTCTCACCTGTTTTATGTCAAGTATATTATTATTATTATATTTTATCTCATGCGCTGTGAGACATTCTACAGGTTCCTTGATTAGTTCATTCCCTTCTTTCCTTTCCTTGGCGACCGTTCTATGCTAGTCGGGCATGTGTACAGCGCACTTTCGGAGGAAATGCCGGCTGGTGCGGGGCGGGAATCTCACTTCTTTCCTTTCCTCCATAGATGGGCTTTTGGAATTTTGACAATATCTACCCAAACTTTAACTGCATTTTTACCCAAAGGGACACAATGAACCATTGAAGTTGGATCGGTTGAAGATATGCAGCCTAACGCAACTATTTCTCTCTTTCCCGACTAATCAATCAACTTGCATTTACTTTTTTCCATAAATTTTGTACTCTATCAATTAAACAAAAAGGTTATTTCAGTATGTGCTTCAATAATTTGTCCGATGAAGAAATAATTGAATCGCATATAAACAAGTTTGATGCCTACCTTCTCGACAACTCCAACATTACTCGTATGATTATTTGAAGATGTTGTGTTATTTGTTTCGATAACTACTTTCGATCCAGGCCATGCAACTTTGGTACCAATGGCTTCTCCAACTCGTATCAACCCTTTAGTGGGCCTCCGTAGAAAAGCATCTTCGATTTTTGGATTATCTATCCAAACTGCAATGACAGCCGGACCAAGAGAGATCTCATTCACAAGTTCTTTTGAATCACTCGAATATAGTCATCCATTTGCGACTCATTCTTCACTCCCACTCCAATCGATTAATTTGCATTTATGATCTACGCTGTTGCTTTTACTCTAATAAAAAGGAACATTATTTTTTTTGTACATCGAAAATTAGAAAATAATTAGTAAAAAAATGAAAGATTATCCCATTATCTTCTTTTTCAAAGTTATCTAAGTTGCGCATAACAAGTCTAGTAAGTGGCCATGCTACTTCTCACCAACAACATCTCCAATGTGTGTCGAATAAAGTGAAGGTCTCCACAAGAAACTATTTGGTTTTCTCACAGTGTCTACAATAATTTTCTTGGCATCAAGCCCCAAAGGGATTTGTTGGACAAGCTCCTTTGGGTTACTTGGCACAACTCTTCCTTCCACGATAATTTCGTCTGTCCCACTCCAATCCAATAAGTCACATGTTTCATATTGTTTACCGTGTTTGTTCTATTATTAATCAAAGACAAATTAAATTAATAAAGAAATTAATTTCCAAATATAATGATATCACACTACCACTATAAATAATTTTTACCACCTGATCCGCATTTGCTTCATCCTGGCTTTCTTTTCTCTGTCAAACAATTAAAAAAACAGTACACTAAAAAAATGGACAGTTGGATATAAAACATCATATGGTTTAGCAATTAGATAAATATCATATGACCCATATCAAACTGTAACATCCTCGATTTTTGACCGTTCAAATCGACAATGATCCTTAATGTTGACATAAACAGATCAAAAATACGGATAGTTATTGGGATTAAAATAAGAAAAAGAAGAAAGAAGGAAACAAATACAGAATCTCGCTGCGGAAGGACAAAATATAATAATTAAATAACAGTTCATGAAGCTGTTAAAAACATACATTTGATTATATTTACACAATTTATCAAAGTAAATTAACATACAACATACCAATATATGCAGCGGAATAATAATTTTAATACGTCCGTTGAGCTCCATCTTCATCTTCATAATGGAATCTTCAAAGCAAGGGAATCTTCGGTAACTGTAACTCGGTCTGACCCGAGCGTATTGCAACAAAAAGAAACACAACAAACACTCGGATCAGAACTAAATCATTCTCATATTAGTTAAATCAAATTTCATGTAATATTATGAATGGAATAACTTAAGAGATGTTACGGGAATTCCCATCTCCTAAGGGTCCGTCAAACTAATATCATATAATATAATACGTTATTATAATAGTGTCTACGGTTAAATATAACATATTAAAATAGCGTAAGCGGGATTACATTTTTACCCTTACAACGTTTATAATACCGTAGTCTATACAGATACCGTAAAGTCCACAGTACGTAGTGGCTATCAGAGGGCACTCCATAGATACGGTACGAATCAAAATCGTAGGGGGCTCGATCAGGATAATATGACAAGGCACACGAGGAATGCCCAGAGTAGGAATATACTAGTTGCATGCCCGGACTGGTGGTAACGCATAGCCTCAACTACCGCCCACCTCGAACAACACTCCGAAATACAGATGCGCATCAAATCAATCAAACCGAGGGACTATAATAATAAAGGAAGAAGTGTTGCCGATGGAAGTAGCTATCCCCACTTGGTCACGGTATAGACCTATTTTAATCATTTTAATTATGACCAGAAGATCAAGGATATCCATCATCGTTCTCTTTCTTCAAATCCAGTAATCGCCTCCAAATCCATCCAACACCATTTCTGTAACTCCACCGCGTACACAGTTGTTAAAGTGGTTTTCAGTATTGGCAGAGAGTATGACAATATCCGATCCCGGTCTCTTTAACAACCAATCGTTTACATTTTCCACACCAGTCAGTTCTTTTAAATTTCAAAGAGGTTCATACTTCATATCAAAATATCAGAGTTTTCAAAATCATTCAATATTCAAGATAGAATATTATTCATACTAAAATCTCCATTTGAACCACTTAAAATTTTGAAACAATTCCAACTTTAATAATTTGAATATTAAAATAATTAACAGTATATTTAAAATAGTTTATATATATAATTGAAATAGTTTGAAAATAAATAGTTTGTAATTTAAAATAGAATTTATCAAATTTATTAAAACATATAGTTAAAACATTAGGTAATTTATAATATAAATAGTTAATTTAAAAATGATTTATTTTAAATAATTTATAAAATAAAATAGTAATAAAGTAAAATAGTTTATAAAGAAAAATAATTATTATTAAAATAGTTTATAAAATGATTTGAAATACTATAGTTGGAATTAGAATCGTTTCTCTAACATTTTCAATTAAACCTGAAGTCAAATTTCGACTTTAATTCAACCAACTCAATTTTCAATAATTCCATCGATTAAACTTCCAATTTACATTCATTTCAATTCGATCAAATTAATTCAACTAGTTACATTCCAAATCAGATTCTCATTTTCAATGATTTCAATTTATGGAAATATCGAGTTCACAATTCATATATATAATTCAAATCAATGTTGATTCATAATAAAATTCAAAGATGTGTGAAACCATTCAATTTCAATAAATTTGATTATATTTCACTTTTTATTTAGCTTCAGTTACAATACAAATTTATTTCCTTTTTTTTTCAAAATTCAAGGTTCAAGTTCAAAGGAAATAAATTATAAAACATCGCTTATATTGTCTTTAAAACAATATTTCAAAATTCATGGTTAAAACAAATTTTATTTAACCAACCAGTGTCCATATATAATTTTCTATCCTATGGCCAAGTGATACTTAAATTTTAATTTTAGTATTTTGGGAAAGGATATATATCATTTCAATCCAAATCATGATCATAGGTATTTATCATTTCAACCTACGTTCTTAATTAATTTTAATGATTAATCCCGGGTTTATTCGATGCCCGTAACATCGGGATTAATCAGCACAAAAAATGGTCGTATATGAATAAATGTGAATAACAGGTAAATTCACACAATTAACATCGATATGTCAAACATATCAAATTAAGTCATTCATCACATCAATACATACAAATAGTCCAATATCATATAAACTAACAAATTTTCAAATGTCAGGTTTTAAACAGCAATTAAATGTCGAATTTTTACTTAACTGTAAACTTATATTTAACAGTCAAAATTAACTACATTTTCGTTGCAAATAAATGTAAATATGAAAATTTAAACTGTCAAACATCAATCCATACAATCATATCATGATATAATATCAATTTAACTAATATTAGAATTCTTTAGTTACGCGTGAGTGGGTTTAATCACTCACCTTGGCTTTAAACGAGACTGAAATCCAATTTTTAGCCCAAAACTCAACGGTCTCAGAATCAGTCCAAATCAGTGCCATCGTGAAGAGCACGACGATATGAATCCAACACAATTTATTTCGTCCGATTCCGACCTCGTAGCAGAAAGTTATACCCATTTAAACATTTGGAAGTTCAAATTGAAATAAAATAAATAAAACCTCACCAATACAATTTTAACACGTCATCTTAACTTTCCATGTCATCCCTTCTTCTTCTCCCATTATCTAAAACTACTCACGACGACTCCAGTAATCCATTCTCGTGATTTTCTAATCACAATTTCTGCCTCATTCCTACAAGATTTAAACATCCGTCGATTGCTACGAAATCCTTATTGCATGTTCTCCGCATCCATGTCCTTCACCTATATCTCGAATGAAACATGAAAAATGCATCTGCTGTCTTCTCCATTCGAGCACTGTATAGGATGCGAAACTTTTATGCCCAGAAATCCTCCAAACTCTGGCCATCTTCCCCTCTTGCCTCCACGAACTCCACACACATCCCGTTTTGCCTTCTACGCCACCAGCAATCATTGTGTTCGCAAACCCAGCTTCGGCTATGAAAAGTCCATCCCCAGATCTTATGCCGCACCCAAAGCTAAGGCCATGGATGTGGAGATCTCGTTGATATGAGATCAACGAACCCATTTGTTTTCGATTTCATGAAGTCATATATTTTATATTATTGTTTGAAGATTGGATCAAAGGCGGCCATTAAAATATCATTTTAAAGATACAACATCATGTTTGCAGGGAATTGAGAGAAAAGATAATTTATGGGAAAATTTTTAGTGTTAATTAAATTGTACAAATAAATAAATTCCACATATGATTAAAATGGTTCTAGTTATAAATTTTATTTACATAAAACCACAAAATAAATCATTTGCAATTACAATAATTTATATGCCTTTTATATTTGTAGTTTCCAATTTGAAGAAATTAATTAACATGCTGAATTTCTCATTTCAAATTTATTAGCATCCCATAATCATGTTTTATTAACTATTATACTTGTTAAACTATTAGAAAGAAATTTTAAATCCAATCGAATTCTCTCTTCTCTTAAATTTCCATTTAAATCTATATTAATCGTTTATTTTAGTTTCCAATTTTATTATTAAAAAATTCAAAGTAAAATATCTTTCCAATTACAAATCAACTACAAGTTATTTGTCTCCATGAATAAAATAAATGTTAGTTAAAATTCTATATATAATTATCGTCTTAATTAATATTATCTAACATTTAATTACATAAATTTCACACTGATATAAAATAGATAAAGAAATGAAACATAATGGTTATTATTATAAAGTAATTTTAATTACATCCATAAATCTATAGCTTTCAAAAAAAATACTATAATTACTTACCAACTTTAATTTAATCAAAATAAAATAAAAAATTTATTAGAAAATCAAATTTTACTAACATTAAATTCCAATTTTTATTATCAACAAAATTCAATTTGGATTTCAGTTTTTTTTTTAATTTACTAAAACCGTTTCATTTAAATATCTCAATATTAAGTTTTAGCTTTAAATCTTAACAGTACAAACCAATGTAAAATATTATGGGTGTTGTTATTGACACTCCAAGTATTGTTAAGGGGAGGTCAAATTTTAAAAACACTCCAATCATAATAAAAATGTTAAGGGGGTCACGTACTTAATTTTTTATGTTCCCTTTGTACCCTTACCATCTCAAATTCCAATTAATCTCAAACCAAATCTTTAAATTATTTGCAAACAAAAAAATCGATTGTTTGAGGAGAAATAATGGTGTAAAAAATGAATGTGAAATGCTTCTCCTAAGATGCTAAGATTGTAGAGAAGTTGTTGATAAGGTTTGTGAAATTGATTGTATAATGCCCTGGAAACGATGAAGGTTAAGGTTTTAATTTTGTCAGTCTTGAGAGCTAAACGCTTTAGTGTCAAATTTTATTCGGTGGAAGATGGTCGTTTTTTTTTCGATTTGTCATTGCCAAAATAGGTGAATCACTGCATAATGATATGAACGACGTAGGTCTGTCGTATTATATATTTTTGTTCAACATTATTCATCGTTTTTGAAATTTGTAATCGTTGTTGGGTTGTCAAAGTGGAGAAAATGGGGTGTATTGACAAATTTGACGGTGAGATAGTGTATAAAAAATTGTTCGATATATGTATATCGATTTCCTATTAATGATATATTTTCATCTAATCTGATGCATATCGACAAATAAAATTATTGATAATTTCGAATAAAATCTGATGTAGTTCGACTAATATATCGTATGATTTTTTAATTGATAGACAACTAAAAAAGAGATTATTGCAAAGAAGGCTAATTTGATAAAATAAATTTTATTTGTTAAGGGGGTGCTCTCTGCATTGGTACTCCCCTTAACAAATTCTTTCTTTTTAAAAAATTGACCCTCCCTAACAATATTTGGAGTGTTAATAACAATCCCCAATATTATTGTCAAAATAAGTCGGGTTTCAATAACAAATCAATTTAATTAAGTTTACACCATTGGATTCCATAATTAATCATTAAAATTAAATTACATATTTATTGACTCAATTTAATCCAAATAAATTTCAATTCTCAATAATTAAAAACATACCAAATTATAGCAATTTTTACAATCAAAGGAGATTATTGCATTTATAACAAGTTGAGATTCATTATATACCCAAAATGGTTTATATTCTTTATATTCACAAATCTAGATTTTTCTATATATGAATGGAGTTTCAAAATTAGTTTATCCATTTCATATATGGTTACTTCAATATTAGTTTCAAATTCAATATAAATAAATTACCAAACATAAATTATTATTGAATATAATTATTGAGATTCATTGTTAACAAGTCAAATCAAGTTAATATCTTAACAATATACGACATAAATTAATAATTAAAAAAATTGTTAAAAGAAATCACATTAAATTTAATAATTCAAATCGTCGCAAATCTCGGGATGTTACACACTCCCCCACTTAAAACTTTTCGTCCTCGAAAAGGTGTAGTATGAAGGTTGTCAATTTATATATATGTTTTGCCGTATAATTTTTTCAACTTGATTTTATTAATATTTTATTTTCAAATCAGGAATTTCTGTATCGTGATTTTTCTGAAAATTTGAATTACACATATCTTAAAATCTACATGTCGAAATCTAATTTTTTTTCTCTTTTATTAGAAAACGAATTCAAACATATCCCAATGATTCTTGTTTTAAAGAATTCAAATTTTATTTGAATCCTATACATTTATTTAAACTTCAATTCGGAAAATTACGAACTGCAGCTTCGCGACAAGCTCGTTTTATATTAAACTAAATTTATTCGTTCAACCTTCGTTAAGTTTATAAATTATAAGCCTATTGACTTATATTTTCGCAAAACCAAACATTAATATCAATATATTTGGTTTATTACTAAATAATTCTCTTAATCAATATTTCATTGATTTGTTTAATTCATATTACTAACCATAACATAACTAAGTGTACATCGTTTATTACATAACTTAAGTTTTATTTATTTTTAACCAATCAAAGTTTCCACTTCATTATCCATTCTTATACTTGTGCATATTTTATTGTTTATTCTTATAACATTTAACTTTTAATTAATTGGTAAGTTATTCATGCTACAGAACATGATTAATTATTACACAAATTTCAATGGTTATCATTCGTTTCATTTTATTATCCAATTCTTAAGAATTTTATTTTAATTATAACTCTCTTAATATTTAGACGTTCCAATTCATTACTTATTCAAGATTTCAAGAAATAAATTTCGGGCTTTTTTTTTCAAATTTTTTTCATTTAATATATCATTTACGTAAAACCATACTATAAAAAGGGATTTAAATAAAGTTCAATTTCATAAACCAAAATACAAAATATTAAACATCGATGATGCATGCACTCGTCACCGAAATCATTTTCAATGAAAAGAGGGTATACAGTTAATTTTTTTTTCAATAATTCATTTAAAACAATTTCTATATGAAACACTTTTAAAATATAAATATATTATTTCAAACCATTTGCAAATCAATATTACAAAATCACCCGAAATCAAATTCTCAAATTCATATTTTACTTCTTATTTCATTATCAATAAATTTTCAATATTTGATTTTCTTAAACCGTTCAATAATCAATGGTTCTAATTATTAATCAATCGAATGATAAATGATGCAAATTTAATATTATCATCAAAAAAATCAAAATTCATACATTTTCAAATAATTATATATATAATATAATTCAAAACAATATTATGTCGATAAGCTCTGTTTGAGTGTTTGGAAATCCCTATCGATTCCTTGGGGCCCCAAGTACTGACCAGAATTCAAAAATACTCAACAGAACAAATCAACACAATACAAAATCATTTTTATATCAAAATACAAGTATGCTCTCTCATATACGCTCAAACTCATTCTAGAGCATTACTACTCCATCTCTAATGAGTTAATCCCAAATAGAGCCAATGTTTTCGCTAAACCAAAGCTCTGATACCAAATGTAACATCCCCGATTTTCGACCTTTCAAATCGACAATGATCCTTAATGTCGACATAAACAGATCAAAAATACGGATAGTTATTGGGATTAAAATAAGAAAAAGAAGAAAGAAGGAAACAAATACAGAATCTCGCTGCGGAAGGACAAAATATAATAATTAAATAACAGTTCATGAAGCTGTTAAAAACATACATTTGATTATATTTACACAATTTATCAGAGTAAATTAACATACAACATACCAATATATGCAGCGGAATAATAATTTTAATACGTCCGTTGAGCTCCATCTTCATCTTCATAATGGAATCTTCAAAGCAAGGGAATCTTCGGTAACTGTAACTCGGTCTGACCCGAGCGTATTGCAACAAAAAGAAACACAACAAACACTCGGATCAGAACTAAATCATTCTCATATTAGTTAAATCAAATTTCATGTAATAATATGAATGGAATAACTTAAGAGATGTTACGGGAATTCCCATCTCCTAAGGGTCCGTCAAACTAATATCATATAATATAATACGCTATTATAATAGTGTCTACGGTTAAATATAACATATTAAAATAGCATAAGCGGGATTACATTTTTACCCTTACACCGTTTATAATACCGTAGTCTATACAGATACCGTAAAGTCCACAGTACGTAGTGGCTATCAGAGGGCACTCCATAGATACGGTACGAATCAGAATCGTAGGGGGCTCAATCAGGATAATATGACAAGGCACACGAGGAATGCCCAGAGTAGGAATATACTAGTTGCATGCCCGGACTGGTGGTAACGCATAGTCGCAACTACCGCCCACCTCGAACAACACTCCGAAATCACAAATGCGCATCAAATCAATCAAACCGATGGACTATAGTAATAAAGGAAGAAGTGTTGCCATGGAGGTAGCTAACCCTACTTGGTCATGGTATAGCCCTGTTTTAGTCATTTTAATTTTGACCCGAAGGTCAAGGATATCCATCATTGTTCTCTTTCTTCAAATCCAGTAATCGCCTCCAAATCCATCCAACACCATTTCTAGAACTCCACCGCGTACACAGTTGTTATAGTGGTTTTCGGTATTGGCAGAGAGTATGACAATATTCAATCCCGGTCTCTTTAACAACCAATCGTTTACATTTTCCACACCGGTCAGTTCTTTTACATTTCAAAGAGGTTCATACTTCATATCAAAATATCAGAATTTCAAAACCATTCAATGTTCAAGATAGAATATTATTCATACTAAAATCTCCATTTAAACCAGTTAAAATTTTGAAACAATTCCAACTTTAATAATTTTAATATTAAAATTATTAACAGTATATTTAAAATAGTTTAGATATATAAAATAGTTTGAAAATAAATAGTTTGTAATTTAAAATAGAATTTATCAAATTTATTAAAATATATAGTTAAAACATTAAGTAATTTATAATATAAATAGTTAATTTAAAAATGATTTATTTAAAATAATTTATAAAATAAAATAGTAATAAAGTAAAATAGTTTATAAAAAAATTATTATTAAAATAGTTTATAAAGTGATTTGAAATACTATAGTTGGAATTAGAATCGTTTCTCTAACATTTTCAATTAAACCTGAAGTCAAATTTCGACTTCAATTCAACCAACTCAATTTTCAATAATTCCATCGATTAAACTTCCAGTTTACATTCATTTCAATTCGATCAAATTAATTCAACTAGTTACAGTCCAAATCAGATTCTCATTTCCAATTATTTCAATTTATGGCAAATATCGAGTTCGCAATTCATATGTATAATTCAAATCAATGTTGATTCATAATAAAATTCAAAGATGTGTGAAACCATTCAATTTCAATAAATTTGATTATATTTCACTTTTTATTTAGCTTCAGTTACAATAAAAATTTATTTCCCTTTTTTTTCAAAATTCAAGGTTCAAGTTCAAAGGTAATAAATTATAAAACATCGCTTATATTGTCTTTAAAACAAGTGATACTTAAATTTTAATTTTCTATCCTTTGCCCAAGTGATACTTAAATTTTAATTTTAGTATTTTGGGAAAGGATATATATCATTTCAATCCAAATCAGGATCATAGGTATTTATCATTTCAACCTACGTTCTTAATTCATTTTAATGATTAATCCCGGGTTCATTCGATGCCTGTAACATTTGGGGTAGTGATTGGGATTAATCAGCATAAACAAATGGTCGTATATGAATAAATGTGAATAACAGGTAAATTCACACAATTAACATCAATATGTCAAACATATCAAATTAAGTCATTCATCACATCAATACATACAAACAGTCCAATATCATATAAACTTACAAATTTTCAGATGTCGGGTTTTAAACAGCAGTTAAATGTTGAATTTTTACTTAACTGTAAATTATATTTAACAGTCAAAATTAACTACATTATCGATGCAAATAAATGTAAATATGCAAATTTAAACTGTCAAACATCAATCCATACAATCATATCATGATATAATATCAATTTAACTAATATTAGAATACTTTAGTTACGCGTGAGTGGGTTTAATCACTCACCTTGGCTTTAAACGAGATTGAAATCCAATTTTTAGCTCAAAATTCAACTGTCTCAGAATCAGTCCAAATCAGTGCCATCGCGAAGAGCACGACGATAGGAATCCTACACAATTTATTTCGTCTGATTTCGACCTCGTAGCAGAAAGTTATACCCATTTAAACATTTGGAAGTTCAAATTAAAATAAAATAAATAAAACCTCACCAATACAATTTTAACTCATCAGCTAAACTTTCCATGTCATCCCTTCTTCTCCCATTATCTAAAACTACTCACGACGACTCCAGTAATCCATTCTCGTGATTTTCTAATCACAATTTCTGCCTCATTCCTACAAGATTTGAACATCCGTCGATTGCTACGAGCTCCTCATTACATGCTCTCCGCATCCATGTCCTTCACCTATATCTCGAATGAAACATGAAAAATGCATCTGCTGTCTTCTCCATTCGAGCACTGTATAGGATGCGAAACTTTTATGCCCAGAAATTCTCCAAACTCTGGCCATCTTCCCCTCTTGCCTCCATGAACTCCACACACATCCCGTTTTGCCTTCTACGCCACCAGTAATCATTATGTTCACAAACCCAGCTTCGACTATGAAAAGTCGATCCCCAGATCTTATGTCGCACCCAAAACTAAGGCCATGGATGTGGTGATCTCGTTGATATGGGATCAACGAACCCATTTTTTTTGATTTCATGAAGTCATATATTTTATATTATTGTTTAAAGATTGGATCAAAAGCGGCCATTGAAATATCATTTTAAAGATACAGCATCATGTTTACAGGGTATTGAGAGAAAAGATAATTTATGGGCAATTTTTTAGTGTTAATTAAATTGTAAAAATAAATAAATTCCAAATATGATTAAAATGGTTCTAGTTATAAATTTTATTTACATAAAACCACAAAGTAAATAATTAAAATGGTTCTAGTTATAAATTTCATTGTTAACAAGTCAAATCAAGTTAATATCTTAACAATATACGACATAAATCATTATTTTTTAATAATTAAAACAATTGTTAAAAGAAATCACATTAAATTTAATAATTCAAATCGTCGCAAATCTCAGGATGTTACAAAAACCGCCTGACATATTTTATTTTGGTCGATGCATTGTGAACATATATGGAAAATATATTTGGTTGTTTCTGTACCGAATGCCTCTGTACTCACCAAATATGTTTTCGTTACTAACATTGCAGGTATTTTCTGTTTATTTCATACCTTTATTCACATTTGAAAATAATTCTAATACGGTAATGATAAGGCAAGATATGCATACAATTGCCATAAGGCCAAAATACTCTGCTATTGTGCCTACACTTTGCCATAAGGTAAAATAATCTCATAACATGCCAAGGATTCCATGTAGAACAAGCATAGGCAACAGAAAACAAAGCCGACCACCACAAAAGACAAGCTGTTATAACTAATTTTCTTCATTCATTATAAACTGAGTGATATTTTATATGGCCATGAATGAACGATCAATTGTGTTAGACCAGCCGACCCCAAATTAGTTACAAATTATGATGTATACTGCTATACATTTGTTTGTGCAATGAAGAAAACAAATGCTACATTGAAAAAACCAAAAAATCTTCTTCTTGCATGTCTTTCTTCATTTACTTAAATTCAGTCGTTCTGCATATTAGCTTGAAGCTAATTCACATCATCCTACCATTCGTTGTTTTCACCGCCTTCCTAACTCAAAATTTTCCATTTTCACTACTGTAATGCAATGATTACTGTAATTACTGTCAAACAGGGTTACTGTTAATTATTGTAATGCCATAATTACAATTCAGACTCTTATGATGTACAATGCAGTAATTACTGTTAATTGCCTTAAGAATAATGCTTTGATCACAATAATTCTAATACAAATTCCCAGCCATACACGTATGTCATGAAATAAAAATGCCAAAATACCTGATTTTTTACAAGTGTACGAACTATCCGTCTAATTTTTAAGTTTTATTTTGCATGTCAACCGTTTGTTTATCCCTTATGTGTGATCGTATTGCCTTGGTGTAGGTCATACCCCTTCCCATTGATCTCATTCGTCCTGGTATATCCTGTCCCAATACTTTTGCAAGCGCATCGTCTTTGTAATTAGTTGTTGAGCTAGAATTTGATTAACTCTATATTTGTTTAATTTTTTCTTACACATGTTGTCATACAAGCATATTATACACAATCGTATTATCACAATAACAAACTATCACAATAACAAACATATTTTTATCTAATAAAATTTTAAAGTACTTACAATAGCATTTGCGGTAATCGAATTTACCGGTTCGTCAATTTTTCATGTGTGCGATTTGATCCACACTTGAACTCGACAGATAAAAGATGGATGAGGACTCGTCTTTTTCTATGTTTGTAGAATATTTTTTATAGCACGTTACAATGGCTAACTAGCTAATAAATAATATGTATATAAATTAGTAACTTTTACCAAATCTTCGGCCACTCGAGCCATTCCTCTACGACTACTTGTGTGTGGTTTTTGTTACGCAAAAAATGCTCTGATACCAAACTATTGGAGTTTTGTGCACAGCAGAATTTTGACAAAATGCCAAGAAAAATAGGATCTTTATCACACAATCACTTGAAGATGAATTTGATTGAAAATAACAACATAACAAATCGGAAATAATAGCAGTACACTAATATTCGACCCAACCACCTTTTTTATTGATTCACCAAAAACAAATTTTGTTTACACTCAATGGATTACAACAAAAAATAAACAAAATACAATGAATCAATAACCTTATTGAGATAGGCAAAGAATATCTAGATGAGTACAAATATTGTTGGAGAAGAAGAGCGTTGAAGAACGATGAAAACCCTTGGACAATCTGGAGGCACCAACTGCATCTTTCAGCAGTAAATAGGAATAGCTACCCTCAGCCCAAATTCCTACATCTTCCTCTCCAGGGCGCAAGCCCATAGAGGCACACAACCTCACCAGATATTCTCACATGGTTTCTTGTTCTTTGTTAATTATCACAATCTAACCAAGAAGTCTGCATATATATAGGAGAATAGAAAGCCTAGGCAAATATTCAAGTTTCCCCTTCAAGATATCTCGAAAATATAGCCATTCATTTCTTTCATTATATGATCAAATCAATCAATCAACCAATAAATCAATCAATCAATCAACCAATTAGTCAATTATTTAATTAATCCAATCAATCAATCATTTAATTGATTACATCCTCTTCATAAAATATTTGAATCAAAAAATTCAACACTCCACCTTGATTCAATTATCACATATCTCCAACAATCCACAAACAAGTCAACCTAGCTCTTTCAACAACACCTACTCTCAATTAAAACCAACCTCGATTTCAAGGCAACGAGATATACTCCAGTCGATTTGAAAGGACTACGACCACACCTCAATTACAAACACAACCCACCACCTGTAAAAGATGCATCTACTATCTGAGCTATACCATGCAAAAACCAACGGTCTAAAAAGTGCTTGCAATACCACAAGATCTCCATCGTCTTTGTGAATTTCAAAACTCGACATCCGTCTTCCATTTGACATGATCTCTTCATCTCCGGGATCCCTCGAGCATCATCAACATCTAGACCATTGTCGATACCATGATCCTCCACCTTAGGACCATAAGAAGTGACCATATTAACCTCTCCACCTTGTTGTGGACTAGGTTATTCAACTGTCACTTGCCTTCTTCTTCGTCTTCTTCCATCTTCCCTCATCCATATCAGAGGGCTTCTTCACATCTCCATCAATTGGACCATTGAGGCATGGAACATCCACCATTATAGGCTTCCAAATTCCCTCAATATCTACCATAAAAAAATAGTCATCCACGAAAGCAACACCATCTCCAACATCTACAATCTTCAATCAAAAATCACTCCAAGCTATGCGATGAACTGAGCTCTGATACCAAACTGTTATGCAAAAATTGCTCTGATACCAAACTGTTGGAGTTTTGTGTGTAGCAGAATTTTGGCAAAACGCCAAGAAAAATAGGATCTTTATCACCCAATCACTTGAAGATGAATTTGATTGAAAATAACAACATAACAAATAGAAAAGAATAGCAGTACACTAATATTGCACCCAACCATCCTCTTTATTGATTCATCAAAAACAAATTTTGTTTACACTCAATGGATTACAACCAAAAATAAACAAAATAAAATGAATCAATAACCTTATTGAGATAGGCAAAGAATATCTAGATGACTACAAATATTGTGGGAGCAGAAGAGCGATGAAGAACGGCGACAAACCCTTGGACAATCTGGAGGCACCGACTACGTCTTTCAGTAGTAAATAGAAAAATCTACCCTCAGCTCAAATTCCTACATCTTTCTCTCCAGAGCGCAAGCCCATGGAGGCACACAACCTCACCAGGTATTCTCACATGGTTTCTTGTTCTTTGTTAATCGTAAGAATCTAACCAAGAAGGTTGCATATATATAGGAGAATAGAAAGCCTAGACAAATATCCAAGTTGCCCCTTCAAGATATCTCCAAAATATAACCATTCATTTCTTTCCTTCTATGATCAAATCAATCAGTTAACCACTAAATCAATCAATCAATTAACCAATCAACCAATTAGTCAATTAATTAATCAATCCAATCAATCAATCATTTATTTGATTACATCCTCTTCATAAAATATTTTAATTAAAAAATGTAACAGTATTTGGTTGTCTCTAATATCTTGATATTTCCGACTCAATTCCTAAGAATAAAATGATAACATGCATTAAAAACCAAGTTTGGTTTTCGCATTTAATCAACATTGTGTAACTATTACCTTAAACTCTGGACTCTTTTTGGACTTGACAAACTTTTTCCGCTCATCCATGCTTAGTTTGTCGGGTTTCAACCTATTTCTTTCTTCATCATTCCTTGCTTCCACTATTTTGCGAACTAATCGAGATTTTGAACCTCTAAAGACGCGTTGATGAAATATGCACGCCTTTTGTCATTCCTCATCCAATTTAAATCTAACCTGCAATATAAAGGCATATGAACTTTAAGTCAAATATGACGACAAAATATGTCAAATTAGTTATAACGTATATCCTAAATTACAATGCACAATTAAATCTTGTCTATTCAAATTGTGATTATGAATTTCCAGGTTTGCTATTCCATTAAATCTTCGCCTATTCCATTAGTTATAACATATATCTAAATTAAACCTGCAATATTTTTGACATATCAATTCACCATGTACCAAACTTACTGCTTGTATGTTCAAACCTGCAGTATTTTGGCGCTTGAACTATTCGAAATATTCTAGAATTAAGGAAGTAAATAATATATATGTACAATGTCATGAAATTCAATCCAAAGTTCATAAAGCTAAAACATGAAGTTTAACATTTTTGGAAATTATTTTACTTGAAATGTATAGTTTTTGTTTTAATTACATAAAACTGACTGTAAAATTGAATCCATCAAAATGATACTATACTTGAGCATTTTAGACAATATACAAGTTAATCAATATGGTTGAATCCGAACAATAGATTCATTGGACAACATGAAAAATGAAATGCAGATTTTCTTTAAAAAAAATTGAAAAAATGCGGCAGGTAAGCAAATAGCTAAAATAAACAGTGTAAACGAGATGAAAGAGATTGCTTAAGCTTTTGCTCACCCTATTTTTGTCATCCACCCCCTCACCCTCATACACACAGACACACAAAGTCGGTTGTATAAAGAAACTAAACATGATGAGGTGAGGTCTATTGTTTAGCTGCCTTGAAGTTGGTTTGAAATGTTATAATATCTATTTTTGTCTATCTGCCTAGACTCCCAAAAGAGAATTAAATTACTGCTGCAGAATGAATCCAATGCATTAGTTGACAAAATGACCTATCTCTTAACTCTTAATTGTTGTCCAACGTTGGAAACCCAATGTCAAATTGGCTCAACTCTATTTCATTTAGTTTATGTGATATTCAATAAGCTCAACTAGCCATGTGCATATGAGTTTAGTTTATCATTTGAAAGTGGATTATTGCTGTGTGTGCACGCATCCACACACATTAAGGACGTATTTTTTTTGCCATTTATATAATTGTTGGTTATTGACCACCGTTATCTAAAGCTTAAGCGAGGTAAATAAAAAATTCTGAAGCCATTGTCTTTTTTACTTCACTTCTTATAAGCACATCCTTTTTATTTATTTAAATATGGATGATGAACTTAATATATTTTTGTAAGCTTGTCAATTATGTCCTTTTGTTTTTACTATAAATGAAAATATGGAAAAATCTGTGGGGGCATGTGGGTGATACAGTAAATCTCATTCTTTGAATTGTAAGGTTAGTGGTTAGGATTTATTATGCTGTCAATTTTGTTTTTATTTTTGTGTTTAGATTTTTGGTTCCTTTGTAAATTGTTTAAATAAATCAATCTATGATTGTTTTACTTTAAACTTTTGGCCCTTACATTTTTTTTTAATTAACCTTTTCTCCATTATATCAAAGCGCGATTTCTAAAATAACACATCCTGGAATCTTATTAAATGTATACGCTGTATCTTAGTTTAGAAATCAGCATATAAACTAAATGCAGGCATTTATCCATTTAAGCATTTTACACAACACACTCAAAAACAACAAAAATGAACACCATTCAAATTCTGGATATATAAAATTGTTTAATTTAAACCACTGCGAAATTAAACTAATAACGAATATATATTTTTCTTTTCGAAAATGAGTTCCTCTGTTACTAAAAAATATTGTAGAGTACATATTATACCATTGCATAGTACTCAGCAACTATTGATTTAATCTAAAACTAATTTAGACCACTTGAACACTAAACGTACTTATCCATATCGTTTTGCATTCTTGCTGTTGACGGATATATTATGACCACATATGTCTATAAGTTCAGTTATGCATATATTTTTTTTGTTATGTCACCATCAAGATCAACGATACTGTTAATTAACAAAAAAACAGAAAATTAGTTTGGTAGCAGGTATGATTTTCTTCATATAGCCTAAAGTTTTTTTGAAAGAAATATAATTATTCCATCATTTTTAGAATTTGAACATTTATCATGTAAATTTCCCTTTCATAGATTGACACTTCTATATATTATATTATCCTCGTAAAAAATCAAAGATGCATCTGGAATAAAAAAGAAGATGAGTATTGTAACAACCCGCAAATCCGAGCTATCTGAGTTGACTAAATACACCACACGTCCAACCCAAATAACACAGAAATACGACTCATTATTAGAAAGAAGTTAGAGGGTGAGGATAGATAAGATAGAAACTTAGAATAGGAGAAGAACGAATATCACAACTCACAGCGGAACGAATAAAATATATTATATAACATAAGCTTCGAAATACAAATCTGTTTTGTACATATATACATACCATCATCAGAGTACACATAACATTTGATTCAGCGGAAGTAACTCTAAATAACTAACATTGAAGCCTCCAGCTTCAAGCTCCTCCAAGTGTATCTGTAAAAGCCTGAAACACTTGACTGCCCGTACAAATTTGGGCACCCAAGAGTTTAGGAAAAACAAAACAAAACAAACTCTGGGTCAGTCATGGGACTGGTGTGAGTAAACCCCAACCACTTGTTTAACTTTCAAAACTCTTTTCGAAAGAAAAGATAATAGTAAGACCAGCCCACACATAAACATGGACGGTTTTTACCTTACTATAGCCCAAGACACTTGATACGAAAATCCAGTGATATTATAATAATGTCTACATCAAGTAAATAATCAAGTAGCAGAACGCTTGCATCTCACGCTCCACATATATAGTATAAAATCAAAAACCGCATGGCGCTTATTGGAGATTGGATTCCAACTATGACAAGGTATGGGACCACCTTCCGATAATGTATCTCTAGAGGCGAATACACCTGGGTTCAACAAGAACATCTTGCAACCCGGCCCACACATGACCGACCACTCATTTCGCTTGAGTGTATCGAATGTATATCACCAACGGTTGGACTCAAACCACCGTTTCCCGAATGGGCAGAATCGATAGATTTAGAAACAAAAGGAATTTCTCTAGATAGGTGATTATACACCCTAATGGGTGCGACCCACATAGCCATGCTGCCTGCCCGATTTTTGTCCTTTCCCGGTTGTTGATGCCTGAGGCTACGCATACTTACCATTCATCGATAGCACAATCACTTTGAATGCCACATTGTCAGATCCGTTAATCACTAGTTAAGTTTGCACAAATATTCTGGATATTATGCTAAGGGATAAATCCGTTGCAACCATATACATTCATACAGACCAACCCATTTGATCATTGGAAATACTCTGTCAGACATTCGTCCATTTACGTTCGTTCTGGGATTGAACGAAACCGAAGGCACTATTTCTATAAATAGAAAAGCCCTTGCACTTTACTCCGTCTTCAATATATTCAGCACACTTGGTTCGCAACGCTTATGCCGATACGGAGTGGTTCACGGATAATAATCCAACCGGTCTCTCCATATTGACAACGATGGTCAAAACTTCGATAGTCTGTGATTTAACTATCGAATAAAAACAAGTGTTCAATCAACATATCAAACAAATCACTGGGCTCTTTAATATTCATTAATTAAATCACTTCTCTATTTTCTCTATCAATATTTGTTAACCAAATATTTTAATAATCATCTCGGCCTCTTATGTCATTTGGAAAACGTTTCCAAATATTAACTTCTCTTATTTTCTATGTATTAGAAAATGTCTCTATCTACAGTTGGAACCAATTCCAATCACTTATCTCTATTCCTTTTTGTTTACAACATTCGATTTTTATGTTCACTTTACTATCGAATTCGATACGTCGATACAATGATTTCACATTATCAAAATATCTTAAAAATATTCTAACTCCTTAAATTTTCGGAAAAATTCGCCATAACCTCCCCTGTATCGGGAGCATCGGGAAATTTCAAATAGCTTCCCGGTATCTTCTTCAATCGAAAAGAAAAAGAAAAAGCCAAGCGGCTTGCCGATACGGCGCATAAAACCCATATATGCATTAAACATGTACCTTTTTGTCGAGCACATTATTTATATACTTGCATTATCCTTGTCACATACCTGTCTCCTGTATGTCTATACCTGTCCAATTTATTTCAATTTCATACACTCGTTTGACTCAATTCGTTAAAGTAATTCTTTAACTAACTATCTGCCTATCTCGCTTGTATATTTGAATATAACACGTGTCGAATATATTTCCACTTACTTATCAATCAATTGAATTAAAATTTCAATTTTAGTTCTATATTCGATTTACAATCCCAAATTTCACTTTTCAAAGTTCGATTTTTGTTCAAACTCAATTAACTAATTCTTCTTTAGTTAATTCTATTCAATAATCAAAAATATGATTATTGTTTCAAAAATCATCTTCTTTACTTTACTTGAGTCCATATTTATTTTCTAACTCAAGTCTAGATTTTTAAATGGCAATCCGGATTTTTATTTGCTCAAAAATCCCAATATTTATATAAAAATCCATTATGGTTTATAATGGTTTCTGGCGCTGCATTTCTAAAAATTTGATTTTGACATAACTCAAAATCTATACGACGAAATTCAGATTTTTCTCCTTCATTAGGAAACTATTATCAAACCGGTCCTGACGTTTCTTGTTTCGAAGAATTCCGACTTTAATTGCGTTCTGTATACTCAATTGAAGTTCGAATTGCCAATTTACGAACTGCAGCGCTGCGGCGAGTTCGTTTTAATTATATTTATATATATATAAACTTTTAAACTTCTTTAAAATGGATTCAACTTCATCTAATATATATATATTCGTATATATTTCAAATTCCATTTGAATCTTTACATGGTTTAAATCCTGTATTCAAATCCCATTTGAAATTCTTTATTCGAATTCCATTTCAAATTCTTTATTCGAATTCCATTTCAAAATCCTATATTTGAATTCCCACTTTTATTCAACTCCTTTTTTTTTTGAATTTCTATATTTGAAATTCATACTTGAATTTAAATATCCAAATTCCATTTAAATTTCTATTTGAAATTCTAATTGTTTCAAATTCCATTTGCACATCTGTATTCCAATTCCTATATTTGAATTTTTATTGCAATTCAAATATTCACTCCTTTTTAAATTCTATATTCAAAATTCCATAGTTTAAAACCCATTTGAATTTCATATTCAAATCCCATAGATTAAATCCTATTTGAAATCAATTTGAATCTCTTACATTCAAATTTCATTTTCCCATTTGAATTCTAATATTCAAATTCGTTTCCAGCCCCATTTGAATTCAACTCTTCAACTCATTTTTAACACCATTTGAATTTCTTCACTCAAATCCACTTGAATTCCCTTGAATTCAAAATTCCATTTCAAAACCATTTGGATTTCCTATTTTGAAATCCTATTTGAAATTCCATTTCCCATTCTACTTCGAAATCCTATTTTCAAAGTTTATTTCAAATTCTATTTTGAAATCTCATATTCAATTTCCTACTTGAATTTCTGTATTCAATTCCATGTTCAAATTCAACACTTGAATTTTTATTTCAAATCTCAATTCAATTTCATATTTAAATTCCATTCAAATCTCTATTCAAATTTCACATTTGAATTTTTCTTTGAAATACTATATTTCAAATTCTCTTCAATTCTTCTTTGAAATTTTATATTTCAAATTCTATTTTGAAATTCTACATTCAAATCTCTATTTGAATTTCTTTATTCGAATTCCTTTGAATTCAAATTTTATTTTTAATTTCTTGAATTCAAATTCTATTTTCCATTCCAATTTCGTCCATTCAAATTCTATTTGAATTTCTATTTGAATTTCTAATATTCAATCTCCTTTTAAAATTCACATTTTAAACTCCTTTTAAAATTCAAATGTTATACTCAAATTTCATTTGAGTTATATATTTAAAAATTTCCTTTCACATCCTATTTGAAATTTCATTTCAAATTCCAATTTCACACTTCTATTTCTGAATTACCAAATGATAATTCTTTTTACTTCATTTATAACTTCGTTATAAAAGAACTATTTATAAACTTCGTTTATAAAGAAACTACTTGTTTTATTTTAAAACAAGTTTATACTTTTATTTCCATTGAAAATTCAAATTCTATTTAAAAAAATAGAATTTTCCCTTTTTAAATTGCCAATATCCTTGTTACGATATTTTTAAATATCATTACTTAAGCCCAGTGATATTTAAACACACAAAGCAACGAATTATTTATTTTCCGAACACATCATATATAAAAATATATATGCAAACAAATAACAAACAGATAATATATTTTTGAGGAATCCAGTTGGATTCCTCCAACCTGTTTTCCTGCATCCACAGATGTTAGCACATAAATAATACCCATTCTGCTTCGTGGCAGAATATCGCGGTATAGAAGGTCATCCACTAATCATAGCGTGGGGCGTATAGGGTAATCATCCGCTATGAAACTGCGGGCATCCGCTAATGAGACTGCGGGAATCCAACCAATCAATCAACCCAATATATATATATATATATAGCCTAAATAACTGATATATATAAAACAACCAGAAATCATTCAGCAAGCAACAACCAATTATTTTTAATGAAATAAAAATAATTCTAAAGGTGAGTGAGATTTACTCACCGGGGTTTTTCCTTTGCTAAGTATTTAAAATTCCATAACCGCGTCTACGTATCAACTTGACTGGTCTCGAATTTTATCAAGCTCCTACGATCATTTATTCATCGATTAGCATTTTATTTAAATTAAATACTTACTAAATAAATTCTAACTAATTTATTTTAATATATAGACATTACTAATCTATTAAAATAAAATTTACCTTATCCTTGTTTTAAATTCTTCTTCCCGGTTTTTGAATTCTCTTTGAGTAATTAAATCGAACACCTAGTGCTCCTTAAAAACGAGCTACCTTCGAACCCTTCCTGCTTTAGCTCTGTTGAACCCTACATTTCACTACCGAACTTCAATTACTGTACCAATCTCCTCCTTGCGCTATTCCCAGTAGCTACCCTTCTTCACTGACCAGAGACCGAACCATTCCTCAATCCTCCACCCTCCGTTCGAACCCAGATGAACTTCGAACCACCACATATCACATCGCGACACCACACATCCGCCTTTTGATCCACCGTGGTGACCCAAACACCACCAAATAGGACTCGCGACCCCCCCTAAATGCTCCACTTCGGAACCCCCAAATCACGACTGATACCAAACCCTATCGGAAGCTTCAACTTCGAGTATACCTGAATCTGAGCGCCTCCCTTCTGATGTCGAGCTCGTTGATTCTGTTAATCACGATTTTTTTCATCTTTTATTTACTCGGTGAACTTCGATTTTTGAAGGACTGGGGAGGAACGACGGAAATTGGATCATAATTTCTTCGTGGTTTTGAGGATGGTGAAAATTGTGAAGGCCGATGGGTTTATTTATAACGCGAACAAGGGAACAAAAGGGTACGAGGCCATTAAATCCTATGTTGGCTTGATATCCAAATTTGAAGACAATCCGGACGAAGATTTTAAAGAAGTTAGCAGAAATAGGTCTGCGTTGGAAGATAGAATAGGTCGGCCGAGAGATTTTTTTTTCTTTTATTATTTAGATTGATTTTATTTTAATTAAATAATTAAAACATCTCGCGGCCCTTAACTAGTGAACCACTATTCAACCGTGACGACCGACATCTCCAATATTACAACGTTACTTTGAACTCTGTGATTTGATATTGAAATTTAAATTCGAATGTAAATATAAACGGCCATATTAAATTGAAAATTCAATAAAAATATCATTTATATTATCAACTAAATATTTAAAATAATATTAAATATTTAAAATAAATTATTCAAAAATCTGGGTCGTTACATTCTTCCCCCCTTAAAATAATTTCGTCCTCGAAATTGCTAAGGTAGGAAAAATGGTACAAACTCATTACTTTTCACAACTTCTTTATGTTGAAACTCACCTCTTCATATTTCAACAAATTAACTCCAACCAAAACTTTTGGTTTTCACACATTTAATTCAAATGATCTACGATCAATCCATTTATATCCAATCTATATTCCAATAAACCTATTCAAATTGATTCTAATCAATTCATTCACTTCGACCCATTTAACTTGTTTAAGTTAAATTCCAATTCCAGAATTCAAATCCCAGGGTTTTTCTTTCAAATTTTTTTGAAATCCCATAAATATACACATATATTTATTTTCATTTCCAATTCAAAACATTTGAATTTTCAAACCACTTTGTTTTCTTTCAAACAAATTTCCATCAAAAAATTTTTTTTTCTAAGGTAGCAATTCATCACTTAGAAACTCGGAAATGAACACTGATGATGTTGCAATCATCATCAGAATTATTTCCCAGCCACTGAAGTGAGTTCAGTGCTTTATTATTTCAAAAATGATTTTTATTCAAAACCCTTTAAAACAATTCCATATTATTTTAATATACTTTGAAAAATATTTTTCAACTTCCCAGGATTTTGAATTCTCAATTCTGGTTTGAATTTAATTCTAATTCATCTCATTTGTATATTATTATTTTTTTCTTCCTATACAAATTCAGTTTGGTTATAAATAACTATTTCAATTTTTATAATCTTATCTGATTATAATGATATCAATCAACACATCCATATAATAATAATTCTAGAAAATTATTCTTTCTATATCAAAATAGAAATTTTGGGTAAAATTATTTCATTCACCCACTTTAAAACAATACTGTGTTCAATCTTCTGTTCAAGTGTTTAGAAATCCCTATCGACTTCGTGGCGTCCCACGATTCGACCAGAATTCATAAACCACTCAACAGACTAGCCAACACAATATAAAACATCTTTTATATCAACTAACAAATACGCTCTCTCGTATCTATACACTCAACTCATTCTAGGGTACTACTGACCCTATCTCTAATGAGCACATGCCACACAAGCCTAGGTGTTCGCTCAACCTAAGATCTGATACCACTGTAACAACCCGCAAATCCGAGCTATCTGAGTTGACTAAATACACCACACGTCCAACCCAAATAACACAGAAATACGACTCATTATTAGAAAGAAGTTAGAGGGTGAGGATAGATAAGATAGAAACTTAGAATAGGAGAAGAACGAATATCACAACTCACAGCGGAACGAATAAAATATATTATATAACATAAGCTTCGAAATACAAATCTGTTTTGTACATATATACATACCATCATCAGAGTACACATAACATTTGATTCAGCGGAAGTAACTCTAAATAACTAACATTGAAGCCTCCAGCTTCAAGCTCCTCCAAGTGTATCTGTAAAAGCCTGAAACACTTGACTGCCCGTACAAATTTGGGCACCCAAGAGTTTAGGAAAAACAAAACAAAACAAACTCTGGGTCAGTCATGGGACTGGTGTGAGTAAACCCCAACCACTTGTTTAACTTTCAAAACTCTTTTCGAAAGAAAAGATAATAGTAAGACCAGCCCACACATAAACATGGACGGTTTTTACCTTACTATAGCCCAAGACACTTGATACGAAAATCCAGTGATATTATAATAATGTCTACATCAAGTAAATAATCAAGTAGCAGAACGCTTGCATCTCACGCTCCACATATATAGTATAAAATCAAAAACCGCATGGCGCTTATTGGAGATTGGATTCCAACTATGACAAGGTATGGGACCACCTTCCGATAATGTATCTCTAGAGGCGAATACACCTGGGTTCAACAAGAACATCTTGCAACCCGGCCCACACATGACCGACCACTCATTTCGCTTGAGTGTATCGAATGTATATCACCAACGGTTGGACTCAAACCACCGTTTCCCGAATGGGCAGAATCGATAGATTTAGAAACAAAAGGAATTTCTCTAGATAGGTGATTATACACCCTAATGGGTGCGACCCACATAGCCATGCTGCCTGCCCGATTTTTGTCCTTTCCCGGTTGTTGATGCCTGAGGCTACGCATACTTACCATTCATCGATAGCACAATCACTTTGAATGCCACATTGTCAGATCCGTTAATCACTAGTTAAGTTTGCACAAATATTCTGGATATTATGCTAAGGGATAAATCCGTTGCAACCATATACATTCATACAGACCAACCCATTTGATCATTGGAAATACTCTGTCAGACATTCGTCCATTTACGTTCGTTCTGGGATTGAACGAAACCGAAGGCACTATTTCTATAAATAGAAAAGCCCTTGCACTTTACTCCGTCTTCAATATATTCAGCACACTTGGTTCGCAACGCTTATGCCGATACGGAGTGGTTCACGGATAATAATCCAACCGGTCTCTCCATATTGACAACGATGGTCAAAACTTCGATAGTCTGTGATTTAACTATCGAATAAAAACAAGTGTTCAATCAACATATCAAACAAATCACTGGGCTCTTTAATATTCATTAATTAAATCACTTCTCTATTTTCTCTATCAATATTTGTTAACCAAATATTTTAATAATCATCTCGGCCTCTTATGTCATTTGGAAAACGTTTCCAAATATTAACTTCTCTTATTTTCTATGTATTAGAAAATGTCTCTATCTACAGTTGGAACCAATTCCAATCACTTATCTCTATTCCTTTTTGTTTACAACATTCGATTTTTATGTTCACTTTACTATCGAATTCGATACGTCGATACAATGATTTCACATTATCAAAATATCTTAAAAATATTCTAACTCCTTAAATTTTCGGAAAAATTCGCCATAACCTCCCCTGTATCGGGAGCATCGGGAAATTTCAAATAGCTTCCCGGTATCTTCTCCAATCGAAAAGAAAAAGAAAAAGCCAAGCGGCTTGCCGATACGGCGCATAAAACCCATATATGCATTAAACATGTACCTTTTTGTCGAGCACATTATTTATATACTTGCATTATCCTTGTCACATACATGTCTCCTGTATGTCTATACCTGTCCAATTTATTTCAATTTCATACACTCGTTTGACTCAATTCGTTAAAGTAATTCTTTAACTAACTATCTGCCTATCTCGCTTGTATATTTGAATATAACACGTGTCGAATATATTTCCACTTACTTATCAATCAATTGAATTAAAATTTCAATTTTAGTTCTATATTCGATTTACAATCCCAAATTTCACTTTTCAAAGTTCGATTTTTGTTCAAACTCAATTAACTAATTCTTCTTTAGTTAATTCTATTCAATAATCAAAAATATGATTATTGTTTCAAAAATCATCTTCTTTACTTTACTTGAGTCCATATTTATTTTCTAACTCAAGTCTAGATTTTTAAATGGCAATCCGGATTTTTATTTGCTCAAAAATCCCAATATTTATATAAAAATCCATTATGGTTTATAATGGTTTCTGGCGCTGCATTTCTAAAAATTTGATTTTGACATAACTCAAAATCTATACGACGAAATTCAGATTTTTCTCCTTCATTAGGAAACTATTATCAAACCGGTCCTGACGTTTCTTGTTTCGAAGAATTCCGACTTTAATTGCGTTCTGTATACTCAATTGAAGTTCGAATTGCCAATTTACGAACTGCAGCGCTGCGGCGAGTTCGTTTTAATTATATTTATATATATATATAAACTTTTAAACTTCTTTAAAATGGATTCAACTTCATCTAATATATATATATTCGTATATATTTCAAATTCCATTTGAATCTTTACATGGTTTAAATCCTGTATTCAAATCCCATTTGAAATTCTTTATTCGAATTCCATTTCAAATTCTTTATTCGAATTCCATTTCAAAATCCTATATTTGAATTCCCACTTTTATTCAACTCCTTTTTTTTTTTGAATTTCTATATTTGAAATTCATACTTGAATTTAAATATCCAAATTCCATTTAAATTTCTATTTGAAATTCTAATTGTTTCAAATTCCATTTGCACATCTGTATTCCAATTCCTATATTTGAATTTTTATTGCAATTCAAATATTCACTCCTTTTTAAATTCTATATTCAAAATTCCATAGTTTAAAACCCATTTGAATTTCATATTCAAATCCCATAGATTAAATCCTATTTGAAATCAATTTGAATCTCTTACATTCAAATTTCATTTTCCCATTTGAATTCTAATATTCAAATTCGTTTCCAGCCCCATTTGAATTCAACTCTTCAACTCATTTTTAACACCATTTGAATTTCTTCACTCAAATCCACTTGAATTCCCTTGAATTCAAAATTCCATTTCAAAACCATTTGGATTTCCTATTTTGAAATCCTATTTGAAATTCCATTTCCCATTCTACTTCGAAATCCTATTTTCAAAGTTTATTTCAAATTCTATTTTGAAATCTCATATTCAATTTCCTACTTGAATTTCTGTATTCAATTCCATGTTCAAATTCAACACTTGAATTTTTATTTCAAATCTCAATTCAATTTCATATTTAAATTCCATTCAAATCTCTATTCAAATTTCACATTTGAATTTTTCTTTGAAATACTATATTTCAAATTCTCTTCAATTCTTCTTTGAAATTTTATATTTCAAATTCTATTTTGAAATTCTACATTCAAATCTCTATTTGAATTTCTTTATTCGAATTCCTTTGAATTCAAATTTTATTTTTAATTTCTTGAATTCAAATTCTATTTTCCATTCCAATTTCGTCCATTCAAATTCTATTTGAATTTCTATTTGAATTTCTAATATTCAATCTCCTTTTAAAATTCACATTTTAAACTCCTTTTAAAATTCAAATGTTATACTCAAATTTCATTTGAGTTATATATTTAAAAATTTCCTTTCACATCCTATTTGAAATTTCATTTCAAATTCCAATTTCACACTTCTATTTCTGAATTACCAAATGATAATTCTTTTTACTTCATTTATAACTTCGTTATAAAAGAACTATTTATAAACTTCGTTTATAAAGAAACTACTTGTTTTATTTTAAAACAAGTTTATACTTTTATTTCCATTGAAAATTCAAATTCTATTTAAAAAAATAGAATTTTCCCTTTTTAAATTGCCAATATCCTTGTTACGATATTTTTAAATATCATTACTTAAGCCCAGTGATATTTAAACACACAAAGCAACGAATTATTTATTTTCCGAACACATCATATATAAAAATATATATGCAAACAAATAACAAACAGATAATATATTTTTGAGGAATCCAGTTGGATTCCTCCAACCTGTTTTCCTGCATCCACAGATGTTAGCACATAAATAATACCCATTCTGCTTCGTGGCAGAATATCGCGGTATAGAAGGTCATCCACTAATCATAGCGTGGGGCGTATAGGGTAATCATCCGCTATGAAACTGCGGGCATCCGCTAATGAGACTGCGGGAATCCAACCAATCAATCAACCCAATATATATATATATATATATAGCCTAAATAACTGATATATATAAAACAACCAGAAATCATTCAGCAAGCAACAACCAATTATTTTTAATGAAATAAAAATAATTCTAAAGGTGAGTGAGATTTACTCACCGGGGTTTTTCCTTTGCTAAGTATTTAAAATTCCATAACCGCGTCTACGTATCAACTTGACTGGTCTCGAATTTTATCAAGCTCCTACGATCATTTATTCATCGATTAGCATTTTATTTAAATTAAATACTTACTAAATAAATTCTAACTAATTTATTTTAATATATAGACATTACTAATCTATTAAAATAAAATTTACCTTATCCTTGTTTTAAATTCTTCTTCCCGGTTTTTGAATTCTCTTTGAGTAATTAAATCGAACACCTAGTGCTCCTTAAAAACGAGCTACCTTCGAACCCTTCCTGCTTTAGCTCTGTTGAACCCTACATTTCACTACCGAACTTCAATTACTGTACCAATCTCCTCCTTGCGCTATTCCCAGTAGCTACCCTTCTTCACTGACCAGAGACCGAACCATTCCTCAATCCTCCACCCTCCGTTCGAACCCAGATGAACTTCGAACCACCACATATCACATCGCGACACCACACATCCGCCTTTTGATCCACCGTGGTGACCCAAACACCACCAAATAGGACTCGCGACCCCCCCTAAATGCTCCACTTCGGAACCCCCAAATCACGACTGATACCAAACCCTATCGGAAGCTTCAACTTCGAGTATACCTGAATCTGAGCGCCTCCCTTCTGATGTCGAGCTCGTTGATTCTGTTAATCACGATTTTTTTCATCTTTTATTTACTCGGTGAACTTCGATTTTTGAAGGACTGGGGAGGAACGACGGAAATTGGATCATAATTTCTTCGTGGTTTTGAGGATGGTGAAAATTGTGAAGGCCGATGGGTTTATTTATAACGCGAACAAGGGAACAAAAGGGTACGAGGCCATTAAATCCTATGTTGGCTTGATATCCAAATTTGAAGACAATCCGGACGAAGATTTTAAAGAAGTTAGCAGAAATAGGTCTGCGTTGGAAGATAGAATAGGTCGGCCGAGAGATTTTTTTTTCTTTTATTATTTAGATTGATTTTATTTTAATTAAATAATTAAAACATCTCGCGGCCCTTAACTAGTGAACCACTATTCAACCGTGACGACCGACATCTCCAATATTACAACGTTACTTTGAACTCTGTGATTTGATATTGAAATTTAAATTCGAATGTAAATATAAACGGCCATATTAAATTGAAAATTCAATAAAAATATCATTTATATTATCAACTAAATATTTAAAATAATATTAAATATTTAAAATAAATTATTCAAAAATCTGGGTCGTTACAAGTATTATGTAAACTGAGCATGTATCCAAAGTGATACTATTTGTGGTATGACAATTTAGTTCTTCATTTTCTTAGTATTGTCTCTTTAAAAAAATTATTGTCACTATGTAATAATATTATAGAGATGAGCTGTTTGAAATTTTTTATGACAAGCCTTATTGAATCTCATTACAACACTTTGAAAAATGTGAGCATATAGCTATATGCATGTGTACAGGAATGACTTCTGTAGATGTAGTTGTGATGTGCAAGTTGGTGGATGTACGTGTTAGGTATTTGAGTCAATTAAGAACAGAGAAAAGCTCAAGCAGAAATTATATTGATGCAGAATGCAATCTTGAATTGTATTATTAGTTGAAAGAATAAAACTGAATACAAAGTCTTTTGGTCAGGTCATATTTATACAAGTGTTTGTATATGACCGTTGCCTTGTACAGGCTCGCAACAAAAAATAGAATGAACATTAAACATTCTGGGCTAAGCCCAATAGCGGTGTACCTTATTACAGTATATTGTATTGTAATACAAGACGTTTGGCCGCACTCATTCATTTCCAATACCCCCTCTCAAATTAGGCTTTCGTCTTCTCTGGAAAACCCTAATTTGTGGCGGCGGCTCTCTAGCTATCGCCCTTCTGATGTTAAAGATAGATGAATCTAATGCTCAAAACACATCAAAAGGGCTTCATCAAGTGGAATCGGACCCAGCGAGATTCATTTGTGCAGGTTATCATTTCCGAAGACTTTGTTCTGGTGAATTACTGTGGCGGCTTGTTAATTATTGCCCTCTTGACGCTGGAAATAGTTGAATCTGAGGCTCAAGTGCACCAAAATGGCTTCATCTTCAACGGCTTTGCTCCAGCGAACCCTTGTCAGGTTGTATATTTCCTTTTATTTTAAGTTCATCTCTAAGCCTTGTGAAGTTCTTAGCTGATAACGATTTAGTAAATATGTCAGCCTTTTGATGAAAACTTGGAACATGGTTGATTTGTAGGTTTCCTTGTTGCACAAGCTCTCGTACAAAGTAGATGTCAATCTCTATATGTTTTGTCTTTGCGTGTTGCACTGGATCTGATGATAAGTAAATAGTGCTTTGATTATCACACCATATAACCGGCTTTTTCTCAGAAAGCAAGTTTAACTCTTTCAAAATTGACTGTAGCCATAGGATTTCTGCTGTAGTGCTAGCCACACTGCGATACTCAGCTTCAGTACTGGATTTGGATATTGTAGTTTGCTTTTTTGAACACCAGGATATGAGGTTATTTCCAATGTAAATACAATACCCTGTCACGGATTTTCTATCATCGCTGTCCGTAGCCCAGTCTGAGTCACTGTAGGCAGTAATATTTAGATGGTTACTTGCTGTTAATGTCAGTCCAAAGTTGTTTGTGCCTTTGAGATATCTGAGAATTCTTTTTACAGCATTCCAATGCTCGTCTAGGGGTCTCTGCATAAATTGAGAAACTTTGTTAACACTAAATGCAATATCAGGTCGTGTTATAGTGGCGTATTGTAATGGCCCTACAACACTTCTATACTGCTTTACATTATTAATTGCTTCTCCCCTGTTTTTAGAATAGTGCTGATTGGAAATCATTGGAGTTGGTTGAGGTTTGGCTTCACTCATGTTAGTTCTGAACAGCAATTCAGAAATGTATCTTTTCTGACAGAGATGCATTTCTGTATTTGACTTTTTAGTAACTTCAATACCCAGGAAGTGAGTGACTTCTCCTAGATCCTTAATAGAGAATTGGTTGTGTAAATATTCTGTCAAGTGCTTGATATCATCCTCACTGCTTCCTGTAATAATTAAGTCATCCACATAAATTAGTATGTATACAGTAGATGTGGTGTTAATTTTAATGAACAATGATGAGTCGGTTTTTGTTGGATGATATCCCATAGAATTCAGTGTTGCCTTGAGTTTTTGAAACCACACTCTAGGGGCCTGTTTGAGTCCATATATTGCCTTCTTTAGCTTGCAAAATCGATTTGAATTTTGAGTAAATCCTTGTGGCTATTGCATATATATATCTTCCTGTAACTCACCATTCAGGAAAGCATTATTTACATCAAGATGCTTGATTTTCCAATTATTATTTAGAGCAATAGTAAATATAAGTCTGATGGTCGAAGGCTTCACAACAGGAGAAAAAGTATCACTAAAGTCAAAACCGTACTCTTGTGTGAAGCCTTTGGCTACCAGTCTTGCCTTAAGTCTATTTACTGATCCATCTGGATTTTTCTTGAGCTTGAAAGTCCATTTACAGCCTACTATATTTTATTTTGAGGAGGATGGACTAATTCCCATGTTTTGTTTTTAATAAGAGCATTATACTCCTCTTCCATAGCATCTCTCCAATGTTTGTCTTTCACAGCTTGATTATAATCGACTGGCTCATCTTGGCTGATATTAGCAGCATAGACTTTTGGCTTGAAAATTCCACTTTTTGCTCTAGTCATCATGTGATGAGTTGGTTGCTTGTGTGGAGAGCTTTGTGGTAAGTTTGATTCACTGGATTCACTTGTATTTCTAGTACTGGTTGATGACTCTTGATTATTATTATTGTCCTCCGCGTCAATATTTTGATTGTCCTCTGTTACAGGTTGTTGGATGGCGGGGCTGGATGTTTCAAATTGATGCTGATCTTGCCATTCTGAGGTATCTTCAATGCCAGTTTGAGCACCAGCAGCCTCACTACCACTTTGCCTTTCCCACAGGTCATGAATAATCGGCAGTTCAGGTAAAACCACTTTTGGATTGCAAACTTTCTTTGAAGTTTTTATTTCAGAATTCTTGTATGGAAAATTCTTTTCATCAAATATAACATGTCTACTTATGACAATTCTGCCATTTGAGTCGATGCATTTATATCCTTTTTGATTGATGCAATACCTGATGAATGTACATGGTTTTGACTTATAGTCAAATTTATTTGAGTTATATGACCTTAGATGTGGAAAGCATAGGCAGCCGAATGTTTTAAGGCTGTTATAGTCTGGCTTAATATTATATAATTTTTGTAAAGGACTGATTCCCCCTAAAGTCTTAGTTGGCATTCTATTTATTAAAAATGCTGCTGATGTAAATGCCTCAGACCAGAACTTTAGGGGTAGTGAAGCTTGTGCAAGTAATGTTAAGCCAGTTTCAACTATATGCCTATGTTTTCTCTCGACTAAGCCATTCTGTTCAGATGTGTAGGGACATGTTATTCTATGAACTATACCCTTTTTCAGAAAGAAATTGTTAAGTGGTTTGAATTCAGTGCCCCCATCTGATTGTAAGATTTTTACGGTACTGTTGAATTGGTTTTCTACCATTGTGATAAAATTTTGAACAATACCGTATGTGTCAGACTTTAACTTCAGAGGGTATAACCAAGTATATCTAGTATTAGCATCTACAAAAGATATATAGTATCTATATCCAAAATCAGTGCATATTGGGGCTGGACCCCATCAGTCTATGGCAATTAATTCAAATGGTTTAGTGTATTCAGTATTAGGGTTAGTAAATGGCAGTTTGTGGCTTTTCCCCATTTGACAGAATGTGCAAACATAGGGTAAATCAACATCATTAAAGGGTATTTTATTGTCAAGAAGAACTTGTTTAACAACTTTGACACTTGGGTGTCCTAATTTGTAATGCCAAAGTTCAAATACAGACAAGGAATCAGTTTGACTATTTAGAACGGACATATTACATGCAGAATTGATCTTTGCAGTGTTATTGTAACTATTAAAATTGAACTTATATAATCCCTTCACTGCATCACCCTGCAAAAGTATATCTTTAGTCAGTATATCCCTCACTAAGCAGTAATTTGGAAAGAATTCGAAGTAAATGTTGTTATCCTTAGCAAACTGAGACACGCTTATCAAGTTCTTCTTGATTTTTGGTACCCTTAACAGATTATGCAAGAATAATTGCCTTTTTCCCTTAATGCTACCCTTACCAATATGAGAAATATTAATACACTTACCGTTTCCCATGGAAATTGACTGATTACCTTTATATTCTCTATTGCCGAGGTTGAGATTTTCTAGATTGTTAGTAATATGATTGGTAGCTCCCGAATCTGGGTACCAGCTATCATCACTGATATGCTCGACTTTGGCACATTCAGTCTGAGTTCTTGATGACTCAGGTTGAGTGATGTCACCCTGAGTTTGAGCAATGTTGGCCGAGGGATTCAATCCTTTTGGATTCTGATTCACAGCAAAGTTGGCGTTAAATCTGAAAAAGCATCTTGGGGCTGTGTGACCAATCTTTTCACAGATTTGGCACCTTGGTCTATTACCAGTATTGGACCATCTTCCTCCACCTCTGCCGTGGGTAGGGGACCCCCTCTTTGGAAGGTTTGATCTGTCTTGCTAACTTGATTCTTGTTTGTAATACTGCTGTTAGCATAGTTAACTGAATATTCATTTTCTTGAGCCTTTTTGCTTTCAATCCTAGCTTCATGAGATAATAATATTGCATGAACATCATCAATGGAAGAAAACTGTTTTTGTGATGCTATTATGGCTTCCACCGCTTCATACTCTTCGCTAAGACCATTTAATATACTAAGAATTTGTTCTGAATCAGAAAGTTTACTACCTGCAGCATCTAGCATATCACAAATTGACTTTATCTTGGATAAGTATTCTCTCATAGTCACCCCTTCCTTTCTTATTTTCTGAAGTTGTCTTTTATAGAACATAACTTTTGCATATGATTGTGTATTGAAAGATTTTTCCAATGTCTGCCATATTTCGTTGGCAGATTTACACCCAATAACTTGCGGCAAGAGATTTTGTCCAATTGATGATAGCATCCATGAACTAATGAGTCGGTCTTGTCTGTAGTAGTTGTTATACTCTTCATTTGGTACTATGTTGTTTTCTTGATTGGTAACAAACTTTGGAGGAATTGAAATTGTTCCTCTTACATATCCTTCAAGACCGTATCCCTCTATAGCAATTTCTATCTGTAACTTCCATAACAGATAATTATTTTCATCTAACTGTGCAGTAATCAATTGAGACTTGAGACTAATCATTGGCTTTGTCAGGCTATTAGGAGGAATGCCTGAATTTGCTGAGCTAACGGGTGGTGCAGATGATCCAGATGTACTGTCATTGTTGACCATGATCAAGATCAGGAAACAAATGCAAAGAGATCAAGAATTGTGGATTGAAGTTTGATGGAGATTGACAAGACTGCAGCTGCTGCAATCAAGAACTTGGAGGTGATGAAGAACACGTCTGATCCAAGTTCGTTTGGTATGGCACAGTTGAGTCTCGTAATTTCTTGATAATTTTGATTAGAGTTCTTGAATCTTTCTTTGCAACAACCAATTACTGTCAAGTTGCAGCCACGAGTTTGTACAGAGGCACGGCACAGTTTTGATGCAGCCGTGTACAGCTTGTTATGGCACAGCACGGGCGGTTATTTGGTTGATCTTCTTCGATGATGAGATTGTTCTGAGAAGAAGATACTCCACACAACTGATTAGGTGCAGCAATGAAGGAAAAATGCCGTTAGGCTGAAATGCTCTGATACCAAATTAAGAACAGAGAATAGCTCAAGCAGAAATTATATTGATGCAGAATGTAATCTTGAATTGTATTATTAGTTGAAAGAATAAAACTGAATACAAAGTCTTTTGGTCAGGTCATATTTATACAAGTGTTTGTATATGACCGTTGCCTTGTACAGGCTCGCAACAAAAAATAGAATGAACATTAAACATTCTGGGCTAAGCCCAATAGCGGTGTACCTTATTACAGTATATTGTATTGTAATACAAGACGTTTGGTCGCACTCATTCATTTCCAATAAGAGTCAATGATACTTTTAGAATGATTTAATTAATTTTTGCTATAGCAGTGAATTATACTTGCACCTGTTTGGTCCAGTAAGAAAATGACGGGTAGACAAAATAAATTGGAGCCATGACGACTGATTTGATTGTCATTATGGAAGTAAGGATCATGCACCTTCCTATATGGTTAACACACAATTCAATTTTTTATTTGCTTAAGTATCATTTTATTCATGCACAAGCTTATCTACAAAATAAAAACAAGTGGTTTCCGGGGATTGCATGTCCTTCCAATTTTTTCTAACAAGTAAACGTCGCTGAAGTTTTCGGGGATTTCATATCCTTCCAATTTTCTGGGGATTGCATCAAATTCACTTAAAAACCACACATGTTTTGCAGCCAACCTTAGCTACTATCCAGAGGTGGCTGAAGCTAATATATTAAAGATAGCAAGCAAGTCTTCTAGTTTTTAAAGGGCATCGTAGACCTTTAAGGTGAATTTTTGAGTAACTAGCTATAAAGATATAGCTATAGTAACTATAATTTCATTTAACAAATCTGCAAGTATATACTCTAATTTATAATGAAATAATTGCATTAGTCAAAGTAGTAATGTTTGGTGCAGCAACTGGGTTAAATAAGCTCTGCCAATTAACTAAACTTACAGACGACTGATTTAGCATAATATCATTTTAGAGCTTTGATGTTCAAGGCAGATTGTATATTGAGCTAAATTAAATTAAGGAAAACAAACGTTTATCACATCATAATTAAATATTTTGGGTATTAATAATAGTTAATTTAATCTAAGACTGATGTACTTTAATCTCAACCATTTTTTCCACAACTTATCTGTAATCTAAATCAGTGTTTTTTAGTATTCAAGAGTATTAAAAATACAAACGAAACCAGAAGGTTAAAAAAGCTACTAATTTCAGATCACGCCTACCTCAATTTCTAAGGTGAATCAAACACTAATAGTTGATAGATTATTGATTTTGGTTCGGCTAACTTAAATCATAGCTAATTAAATTTGAGATAGGTTTGAACGCGTTTGAATACTAAATTAACAGTTAAACATATGTTAAGATGATCTGAGGTAAATCAAGTTATTTTGTTTATAAACTTCGATGCGTCACTTGTAAAAAAATGATAAATTAGCTCTTGGCCATCGCATCACTACTTATTCAATTCTGCATTCTACAACATAAAGTTATAGTCATAATTATTTATGTATCAGTGAAATGAAGTGGTGGGATTGAAATGATGCCAGTTCAACAATATATGGATAACCAAAGATTTTATCCAATAAATGATGATATACCTGAATGCAATCCCACAAAGCAACTTGTAGTTCATCACTTAGATTCTTCCATTTATCAAGCGTAACTGGAACAAGTTCCCTTAGTAGTGGACCCAGATATGAAGATAACTTGACAGACCCATCTCCGATTGGTTTGCCATTCGCATCAAATTCAAATTCAATACGACTAGAAAGATTTAATGGAAGTCTTTTCACTTTGGTTGGACCTTTGACATTGCGCTTCACAACTGGATTTTCATTGACATTTCTAGCAGTCTCATTCATTTCAGCTTTAGAATTTTCGAAAACTTGCATTGTATCCATGTCAACTGCTTCAGCGCTGCCTTGAATTCGAGCATCATTATTCTTAACATATACTTCCATTTGGTTGCCTTGGTTTTCAATTTCTCGTGAGTTGCCTTCAATGCCAATGTTGCTATGCACTATGTTGTCCTTGCCTTCAGCATTATCGTTGGATGTGGTGGATTCATCCATTGTTCTTAGCCATTTTTTAGCAGCCCTCTTTCTTTTATTCATTTTCTGCAGATAAAAGAAAAGATTAGTGGATGTGTACATGAAACGTTTTGCTTTTGAACTATTCTTCCAGCAAGTAAAAAAAGAAAAAACTTATTAATCAATATCTGGACTGAAAATTTGATCTAGTGGAGAATGTAAGTAGTTGCTTGTTCAAATTGTTTCCAGGGATAATTACAGCGAAATTGCCTGCTTTAATGTACTTTTCAGTGGTATTTTTGCTATCAGCTTCTAACTAAAGCCAACATGATCAATTTTTTAAATGCTCAGGACTTCTTTCTTAAGTAATATCACACATCTTTTCACAAGCTCAGGCAAATAAATTATAGTTGTTTAACTTAATTATAAATCAACAGTATTGCATTATAGTAATCAAGGACTTATCAAAGAAGAAACAGACATAATAAAAGTTATTATAAGCTTTCATAAACAAACCAACCGGAGAAATAAATACGAAGCTTAGCACAAAATATAGAAGGACAAGGAATTTTCAGTTTAGTTTCCAGGTCTAATTGAACAATAATTCCAAATTATTTGATAAACTAGCATTAATATAATAATAACCCTAACAAAGAAGCAAAAAAAAGTTGAATGAGTTTGGAATAGAACTCATGCTTTCCAACAAGGAATAAGTAAAGTTCAAATGATATTTATGCATGAGAGGTAATTGGGGTTAATGATTATAGTTAGATGAATGTTAAATAGAATTTATGAACCTAAAAACATTTGTTGTACACAACTATTCACTGGTTAATCTGAAAAATTAGGTCTTTTCCGTTTAATACATGATACTGTAATCATTCATGTTAACTTCTGTGATCATTTTATACAGCTAAACATCCATTGGAAACACATGCACAAGATATGTGTACAGTTGCACACCGTAGATTGCTATTGAAGCCAAGCTGTCATTTTTCTAATGTAAATAAGTGTGGTATACACTATCCATATTTTCAAAAACAACTTTAAATATTGGGCCCAATCATAACAAGAATTATTTGCCTTCAGTGACCAGCTCTATATATAGTACCAGGTCTCTTACATTCTCATAAATACACCACATAAAATTCAATTGAAAATTGACTTCAGAGCATGATGCCATTGCTTTCAGATCCAAGCGTAATCAATGATGGTTTTTAGAACTTTTCTCAAATATGCCTTCGCAATCCTTCCTAACATAGCTATCATCCTCCAAAAAATCGACATCCATCTTGTTTTCTTCACAATCTTGGACAACATCGCTTGTGCTTTCAATAGAATTGATTGTCTCTAATTCATGAAAAACTCTTGGTGGTGCCTTCATTACAACATACCAATTAGAGGAGTCATTCGCTCTTGATTAAAAATATTGAAGCCATCTTCAACCTTCACCCCGTTTCCGATATTTGCCCAGTGACACTTGAAAATTGGAATATAAAATTTGTGATAGTTTAACAAAATTATGTCCGTCAAAACCCTGTAATAAGTGACCACATCTACAACTTGAGAGACATCATAAGTGACTCCAGAATTCTGAGTTTCTCTCTCAACATCTCTTATGTGAAAAAGTAACCCAATTATATATCCTGTGCAGGACAAACCGCTGCTACTTGGACCATAGGCAATCCATTTTAGTAAATCCTCATGTTCACTTGAGTTAATATATATCTGAAAAACTCAATCTACATAATATAGTAAAAATAATATTTTCAAAACTTATAAACGAAATTTATAATATTTAATTAACCTTTTTTTTAATCCAATTGACGAAGTTTTTTGCATGAGTTTTCCATAGCAATGTAGCATTTATTTCTGTGCGCTTGTCCGAATTTTGTAACTCTTCCAAATGCAAACTAGCATTATATAAAAGATGTTAAGTTACACATATAAGTACACATATGTTAAGACTAAAAGTAAAATAAAATGTGCTTACTCTAAATATGGCTCTGTTATAGCCATATTCATTAGCACGGCCGAATGAGCAACTTCCTTCTCATTAGCTGTCAATGTAATTGTCTTGCATTTTGATATTGGACGTCCTTCGGGTATTGCATCATCATTCTCATACTCTTCATTTCTACCTTCTTTCTCCCCTAGTTCTGATGATTTCTATAGAAAATGGCCAAAGAATCTCATGGATTCCTCTACGATATAATTTTTAGCAATGCGTCCTTCAGGTCGTGCATAGTTCCTTACATAGTCTTTTAGTGTTTTCATGTACCTTTCGAAGGGGTACATCCATCGAAAATGAACTGGTTCACATAATCGAGCTTCTTTATTAAGTTGAACTGCTAGATGTATCCTTATGTCGAAAAATGAAGGTGGAAATTATCTTTCAAGATTGCATAAAATTTTAACAATTTCATCATCCATTTGTTGCAACTTCTCTCTATCAAGAACATGTTGACATATTTTACTTAAAAATGTGCATAAACGAGTTATTGCTTTCCTTGGCATTTTGGGGAGCAATCCTCTCATTGCAATGATAGCATTTGTTGCATTAAAACATGATAATCATGCAACTTCAATCCACTAACTTTGCAATCCTCCAACGACACACATCTTTTAAAATTTGAGCAGTATCCATCAGGTCCCTTAAAGTCGTACAATATTTTGCAAATTTTTTTCTTTTTTCAGAACTAGACGAAGTATACGGAGCTGGTGGAAGATATGTTTTATTTCCATGAGGTTGTGCGTATAAAGCATGTTGAATTCCCCAATCCTCTAAATCCTTTCTAGAATTAATACCATCTTTTGATTTGCTATCATACAACATTATGCTGAGTAAACTTTCGCTAACATTTTTCTCAACATGCATTACATCTAAATTATGGCGGAGTGGAAGTTCCTATAAAAATCATTAATCTGTCAATTTAATATTATATAATTTTATAGTTAGATTATTACGAAACAAAATAAATGATGAACACTAACCTCCCAATATGGTAATTTAAAAAAATTTGATCTTTTTCCATCTTGATAGCTCTATTTTTGTAGGATCCTTTTTATTCTCTTTGTAGGCAATGCATTTTCTTTTCTTTGTCTTCTTACCTTTTTTTGTTTCAACATTTTCAATTTTTTCAAAGTCTTTTGGAAAATCTCTCAAAATAACAGAAATATCTCTACCTGTAAGAATTCTCGGTTTGTCACCTTTTTCCACTTTGTGATCAAATGAGGCCTTTTGTTTTCTTAATGGATCGGATGGAGGCAAGAATCTTCTTTGTCCCATATAGATATTTTTTCGACTATGTTTTAGTCATCGATGATGAGCATTAACACCGCATAATGGACAATCTTTTTTGCCTTTTACACGACATCACGCCAGATTTCCATACGCTGGAAAATCGTTTATAGTCCATAATAAAATTGCTTTTAAGTTAAAAATTGTCTTGTTAAATGCATCATAAATCTCCACCCCGTTACTCCATAAGTGTTGCAAATCTTCTATCAAAGGAGCTAAATATATATCGATATCATTCCCTGGTTGCTTTGGACCAGGAGTCAATAATATTAACATAATATTCTCTTTTTTCATGCATAATATAGGCGAGAGATTATATGTCACAAGCATCACTGGCCCGCAACCATACTCAGAACTGTTAATGTTAAATGGGTTGAACCATCGGTAGCAAGACCAAGCCAAAGGTTACGTGGATCACTTGAAAATGATTTCCATTTATCATCCACCATGCTTCATGCCAAAGAATCCACGGGATGACGCATTTTCTCATCACTGCTTTTATTACTAAAATGCCACCTTAAATCCTCTGCCATCTGTTGGGATCTAAACATCCTTTTGAATCTTGGAAAAAATGGAAAATATCGCAATACTTTGGCCGGAATACATTGCATTATCTCTTTCGTCCGCTCATTTATCTTCCATCTCGAAGAACCACATTTCAGACATTTATTTAAGTCTTTGTACTCTTTCCTGAAAAGACAACAATCATTTTTGCAGGCTTGAATCTTCTCGAATCCCATGTCAAATACTTTAAGGAACTTCTTTAGTTCATATAAAGTCTTCGGAAGGACATTATTTTTGGGTAATAACAATTGGTGCACATTTAGAAGCTTATCAAAACCATTATTTAATAACCCAGTTTAACATTTAAGATTATACAATGCAGTGATAGCCGATAATTTCGTTTGATCTACGCAATCAGGGTACAGTAACGTTTTTTGCATCTTCCAAAATTTTAAGGAAATCATCTGCTCGCTTTTGTGTATCATCATTATGATTATCATCGGAGAAAAATGTATGATTATCAAAATCTTCATATTCAAAGTGAATGGCTTGAAGTAATTCATATGTGTCATCCAACTTCACTTTTTTAGCTACATTTACTAGCTCACCATGACTATACCACTTACTGCACTTGTATAAAGGATCCATTCCTCTTATAATCAGGTGCTCAAGGGTAATGTCATCATACTGACGAGCAAGATTTCGACAATCTGAGCAAGGACACATTTTTTTTTTTTTCATATTTCCTGAATTTCTCTTTGCTACATGCACAAAATTCCTTGCTCCTTGTTCGTACTCCCTACTAGTTCTACAGCCAAAATTAAATAGTCAAAGACAAAAAAATTATTATTATAAATTCCAAGTTAAAAGTGAAATCTTACCTATGTAAATGCACCCAATCCTTTTCCATCGCCATATACAATATCGCAACAAGCAAATTTCTATAAAAAAATTATAATTTAATACTCATCAATATTGCAACCAGCAAATTTCTTTTATGGAACTACTATAAAATATTGGCTCATGTTAAACATCTTAAATATTACATGTCATAAAATTCAAGTTAAACATTAATGCACTTAATGAATCTTACTATAAAAATTAATTAATGGAACATGTTTACATCAAGCGGGAATTCATTATTGCTATAGATTGAAACATAAATTGGATATCAGTATAATTTAGTTTTGAAATAGGTGGCATGTTCCATCATTAATTTTTTTAATGGCTTGCCATTATACAGCTGACTTAAATTGTTTGATTTAATTTTTTTTATGGGTACACTGTTTTGACTACTTTTTTAATGTGTACATTGTTTTGACTACTTTCTGGTTTGCACCTGTAATTCAACTTCCTGATCCTGGTTTTACTTACCAAGAAGAGAACTCAGACCAAAAAAGCCTCGTTCACATATCCTAACCTTATTTCAAAAACCAACACAGAAGTTGAGTCACCTTCGACTGCATCATTTACGACATGCAGATCAGAAGCAAGTCCAGGTTCTAACAAGTGCACAATAGAGGCCAAAGTAACCAAGTCACCTTCAACTGGATCATTTAAGTCATGCGCATCAGAAGCAAGTCTAAGTTCTAACAACTGTACAGCTGAAGTCATGTAACTGATAAGTTAACATGCGGTTCTGTAAAAACTACTCATCCCGTGAACGCTGCAAAACTGATGAAGACTACAATTATCAGTATTGACACAGGAAGACCGACCGCTATAGGGAGTGTTCATCAATAGAATCAAGCTGTAAAAAGGCAGAAGTTTGAGGAAGGATAATCTAGACAAATACATAATGTAAAACACCATATGTTGTCTCACAAATCAAAGCCTGATTCGGAGAAGGAGAAGGAGATGATGTATAAAAGACTCAGAGAGGAGAATGAGGTTACGAAGAAGATTGAAGAAGAGAAGGAAGTCAAGCAAATGAGGAGAGAAATGGTTCCTCATGCAAAGCCATTACAAAATTTGACAATCCTTTTCTTCCACATAAGTCTATGAAGGATCCAACAGAAGCGAAGCCACCGATGTTGAGAGTAAAGCAGAGAGTGGATAGATATCCTCATCATACCTTTAGATTATTTTTTGTGTGCATGTGTGATGATATTGGAGTGAATATTGTTTGTTGTGTTTGTGTGCAATGATATGTAAAACAATGTACAATTTTATATCATGTACAAGTGTAAAAGTATCATAAAAAGCACTGATGTAGACTTCTAGTTAAAAACAAAAAACAAAAAAAAACTTTTGTTCCAAATATTTACTACCTACAATTTCCTGTAGTGGACAACATCTCCTGTGCTAATTTCCAGCATCATCACCGCTTTGATCATCAAACTCTTTATTTTTAGCATCATTTCTTATATCAAACGTGTCCAATAATATAATAATTCGGATAGAAGTGTTTAACTTAACATTGCATAGCATTGCTGCGAAAACCAAAGGAAAACGATATTCCAATTTTCAATGCAAAATTTAATCCTCTTATTCAACTAGTGTAGTGCCTTCTCTGTCATTATGTTTTCAGTCACAGTAACAAGCTATCTAACAAGAATAAAAACAAAAATTGAATTTCTTTTTATTAAGTGATATTCTTAATAGTAATCACTTCCCATAATTCAAAAAGAATCCAGTGTTGTATCACCAGTCCACTATTATAATAGCATATGGATAAATAAGATGCCTTTATCTTTCTACCGACTTCTTTTGCAAACGTAGCTTTGCTCGTAGCATGCATATCATATGAACGTCAGAACATCGAAGATATGTGTTTTAAAATTAATCACATACACACAAAAAATCCCAAAAAGGATGCTATTGCATTATTTTTGAAATGTGACCACAAGTTTGTAAGTATTTAAACCTAAATTTCATGTGACCTTACATCTATACAAGATTAATTGAACCCAATAAACCGCCCGGCACATACTTCGTTGATCAAAATAAACTGGAAAAACTTGAAAATAACTTGCTTCAAAATAAAATAGAAAATCCTAAAAAACCAGAAGATCCTTAATACAAGAAAACCTACGTCATTGCGTTAGAATAAAAATAGAAATTTTCCTAAAAGCTAAGTTGTGTGTACTAGGCCAAAAAGACAAGCACTGTTAGCCTAAAAGCTAAGTTGCGTATACCACTTGTGCTAAATATCATTTCTAGCATCAATTTTATAGATTTTGTACAATAACCTTCTATAGTCAATTGCATGGAGCTATTATTTATTTTACGACAAAATTATCACAGTTATACCAGAATTACACTTAGACTTCTACTATCCCATCGAAATTACTCAACTAATTCAGGTTTTCATTTCGTCAAATTAAAGTTTGGCACAACAACCGTACCAGATGTTACTATAAGAGGAAAAGTAATGGAAAGTTCAATTTTGGCACAACAACCGTACCAGGTTTTCATTTCATCAAATTCATCGAAACTGAAGTCACCAAGAACAACCTAGTTCGCAGATTTAAAGTTCGCTCAATGATTTAAATAATAAAAAAAATCGAGTTTTCAATTGAATACCTAAATCGAGTTCAGTCGAAGAAACCCTTGAAGCAATCGCACGCGAGCTATCGGGTACCAGGAATCGAATTTCGATATGATAGTTGAGTGGAGAGTGGATTTGAGGAGGGAAGCGTGAAATTAGAGGGAATCATAAAATAAAATTAGAGTTAGTGAACAACATGAAAAGTAAAGTTTTGTGGCACAAAAATTAGGAGGGAGCATGAAATATTGGCCGCCAAATTTTTAGCGGATCGTTTATTATTGCGTTGCATTAAGTCATGGTTAACGAAATATTTAGCGGATCGTTAATTATTGCTTTGCATTAAGTTAAGGTTTATTGATCAAAGCTATGGCTTATTCCATACAATGACTAGCATGCTTAACCATAGCAAGTTAAATTATCGTGCAATCCTTGCTTGCAATTAATTGTATATTTTCTTGTATGTTGTCTTACTTTTTATTGGCTTAAACATATTCCTAAGTTTCCATAATTTTTTTTGAAATCCTACGCCTGGTTACATCATCCCTGTTCCAAAAAGAGTACGCTCTTCTCATAACTTTCCAATAAAAATATGGCATGCTCTAATGGTCTCCCTCTTGTATGATTCCATATTCTAGATCAGGTCTCAAAATATCTAATCTCAAATTCAAGATATGCACACAAATCTAGCATCTGGTTCCACAGTCGATCAAAATCCAAAACAATCGTCTTTCCTGTGTTTGCAATCTCATATCATTGACGGTGTTCCAAAAGAATCGGTTTATCTCATAATCTCGAATTTGCAATCGGTCCGGTCAAAGTATACAATTGGAATGTTCTCAATTCCTTATGAATGGTTAATTATAAATGATTTCAGATTGTTTTTGTTATATACTTGTGCATGTATAACTAGGTTGCTCGGTTAGTATGTAAATCAAGTAGCAACAATTATTTCAAATGATTGTCATAATGAATGATTTCATATTCCAAATCATATCTTATCGGAGGGTGCGACATGGAGGCAATGTTAATTAAAGTGTTTGAGAGATATTAAAAGTGTTAGCATATATAAGAGATAACAAAACCAAGCAGAAAAGCGCACACTATGTGAGTCGACTTAAGCTTTAAAGCAAAGCTTTGCTGAAGTCTCTTTCGTGTGTGGACATAGAACAGTCGATATAACTATTTGGTACTCCGGTTATAATTCGTCTTCTTGTTAAAGTTATCACATGGCACTTATAAATCAAAATTTTGGTGGTTACTTTGCTTAATGTTGTATTGTGTTTCAACTAGCTTAACTGAGCAAATAAAGTTAGAACGCTACTTACATCTGCACTTTCGCTATTACATGAGAGAGGTTAGAATAGTGGTGTGGTGTATTCTCGGTTTTTGGAGTCATACTAAAGTGTTACTATGGAACTGATGGCTTCAACGTTTGGTGTAACTGTAGTCTTCATTGATTTGTAAGTCATTTCTAATACAATTCTCAAGTATATGAAAATTTGTTTCCCACGTTTCTTGGTACTATATTTGTTATTATGTGTTGACATGCTTTTTGGTCAAGGCTGTCACACATTAATTTTTCAGCTAGCAATGCGTTCAAGCATCAGACACACCGTGAAAAAACACAACGCGATTTGGTCAAAGTCGCGTTACGAACATAAAAACGGCCCAAAACCCCTTCAAATGGCCTTTTGTGGGCCCAAAACATCAATTACAATGCCTCGCATGGTAGCTCTTGTAGATCTCTAAATTAGCTTCAGTAACAACTTTCGTTTAGCCTAATCGGACTTACGGTTTGAAAGTTATTCCCGTTTCCGTGAACGCATGTCAATCAACTCAAGATTTTTGGATCCCTTTCTACTTTCGAATCCCTCACCTCCATTAGTATGATTCGAATCCTTCAACACCAGGATCTCGGCTCCCCTCTTCCTTCTCGTATCCCTCAGGGGATACCGTATTTTCGTATCCCCTAGAGGGATACGAATTTTGTATCCCTTGAGGGATACGAATTTCGTATCCCTCACCAAAGAGGTATGAAATTCCTGCTCCTGGCCTCTTCTGGAATCTGAATTTTTGCAGCATGGTTCCAACTTCCTACCTACTCCACTACCAATCTTCATTCATAAATACCCCAAGGCTTGGTCTTCATTTGGACCTCTTTCCCTTGGAATTTTGTATATCTAAAGCTCCAAAAGCCTCATTATTGGAAGCCATCTTCTCCTCCATGGCCATTGGACATGGCATGGAACTTTAAAATGTTGCACAAACATTTCCCATCACTTTTTGGACATCTACAAGGAAAAAACACCACTTTTGGATTGTTTCATACTTTTTGAACATTAAAGCTGGTTTGAACATAGTCGACTAAGTCAACTCATCTCAACGAAGAAGAAGAACATTTTAGTCAAAGTTTAGAATTAGCAATCTTTTTGTAATTCGATTATAACGCTTTGTACTTAGACATTGTCCGAACTTGCACAACATTGTAATCGACAAGTATATGATGAATAATTACTATGAGTGGACGTAGGCGTTAGTGCCGAACTGTTGGAGAATGCAGTTTTGATGACAACAACCTTATTTCAATTATCATTGATTATAAAATATATACTAACAATTTTTATATAGAATATATATACACATATGAAGGAACTATATACATGAAATATTACTGGATAATGTATAGTTTCAAGATAATAGAGATCCACAATTCAGAGTAATATCAAGACTCATGAGTATTCAAGATTTCAAGAGTTCAAGATTAATATAGTTATGGAGTCTAGATTATGTAAGACTCTAAATAGAACTCCAGGTTCAATATTCAAATTCTGATCTTCAAATTCTATTTTCTATCCTCAATTCTCTCTATTCTATTTTTTATCTTTTCTATTTTTCTTTATCTTTGTTCTTCAAACTTAATTTTTATATATTTATGATTTTTATACTTTATGTTTATATAGTTTAAAACCTTATAATTTTGTAAATATGTTTATATAGTTAAATTTATGTTTTCATATGTTTTCCACTTTATAATATTAATTTACAACACTAAATTTTTATTTAAGAATTTCCAGAATTATATTTAGATCAAAGCACCTGAAAATGTTTTAAAATTCAAAAATATACTAGAGTATGTCGACATGTAGAAAACACTATGTCGACATATAACCGTCAGAAATTCAAATTTGAAATGAAGTTTCTTTTCACTATTTGAAACATTTCAGAAACATTGCAACCTTTCACACTGTAACACCCCGTATTTTCTGAGAATATATAAAAAAAATGGTTAATTATGAAGAAGTTATTAAGCCTTGAAGTTTATATGCATATGAGAGAAATATATATAGATATATATATAAATTAAAAGAATAAACATGCAAAAAAGGTTCAAAACAGCAAATTGGGAGGGGGAATAACCGAACCGGCCCATTTTTGAGGTCGACCCGAGCATCGCTGGGTCGACTAGGGGTAAATCCAGGGTGTTTGGCTGTCATCCCGTGGGCCGATTCGCTCAAATGCAGATTTTGCATTTGAATGGTTCTCATGATTCAGGGTTAATCTAATGGTCCTAAATAACTTCCTACACCTATATATACATCCCTAACCTAAACCTAAATCTCATATACAATTCTCTAGCCTCCATTGCTCTCTTTCTCTCTAAAAAAATAAATAAATCAATGGCGTCTCTACTCTGCTGAAACCTAAGCTAGGACTTGTGCTTCTTCTTCCTCCAATTCTGATTAGGACTAAAAGAGAACAGCTACAACACCTTTTTCTTTTAGAATCCAACCAAGGCAAGTACAGTTATTCTCCGCTATAAACGTTAATTATAATTTTGATATGCTTTTAAATCTGAGTTTGAGGTTGTATATATATTCTCTTCTGTTAGATCTGTTTTCTGTGACTGTTCTGTATTCCTTTCTTCTTTTCTGTTTCTATAGCCAGGCTACCACGAGCTTATGCCCAATCTCATAAAGAGATTAACGTATGAACGCAAAATTTGGGACAATTAATGAATGATGCGAAATTTGACAAGACTGAATTGAACGTATGACTTTAGATCTGAAGCATAAAATATATTGGACATGTGACTTGGGATTGGATGCATAAATTTGACTATGAACATGTAATTTATATATTGCATGCATAGAGTATGTTGTAATTTAGATCTGTAACTAATTAGAGAAATGAACATATGTTATTTAGATCTGTAATTAATTAGAAAAATGAGCATATGTTGTAAACTAGATTTAGATCTATGCATATTCTGTGATAAAAGAAAAGAGGAACCATTGTATGTTTACATATGATTGGAGACTTTGGACAAAATGCATATAAAAGTCAAGATCTGATTTTTAGAAGATATAATTTAAAGATTTAGATTGTTGGGTATATTTTGCATTATGATTCATGACTTGAAAAGAAGAAGGATATGGAAAGTTAGGTGTAAAGATTTACATTAATTAGGATATCTATTATTGTGATTACACCTAAATAGGAATTTTTGGATATATGGCATGCATTGTAATTAATGATTATATTTGGTATAATTTACATGTGAATCTGCTGTAAAATGCTAGTTTAACAAAAATTGGAACATATGTTATATGGTAAATTATGTCCATATTCTGCGCTATGTAAATTTATGCAAACATGGAATATATGTTCATATTGTGAATCATGACAATTATGTAGGCATATGAATTTAGGCCTAATTTATGATTAGGCAAGGCATGTAAATAGAACCTTTAGAAATATTAAATCTGCTAAATCTGCTAATTTGCTAAGTTGCCTAAACTGCTAGTTCTGTTATATGGCCTAGACTGCTATTTAGATTGAAATGCCTAATCTGTTAAATTTGTCTGTTGAGATGCCTAATCTGTTATGTGCTAAAATCTGCTAAGTTGCTTAATCTGCTAAATCCGTTAAGTCGCCTAATCTGAAAAATCTGTTATATGTTAAATCTGTTACCTGCTATATCTGTTGTTTTGATATAATTAGTCTGTTATTGGCATAATTTGAATTGACTATAGTTATGAATAATTGGCATGTATATTAGGCATAGGCATAAATGCTAAACTATTAATTAATTGGCCGCAAAGATAAATATGGCTAACTCGAGGTTAGAATGAGTTTGCGGCGTAAACCTGCCCGGAACCGCTCGGCACATCCAGTGGCCGCAAACAATAGGTTCTAATGTGAGAAGTTAGTCATAACATGCGCAAGACACGAGGTTAGGTCTGGCTTGTTGCAGAAGTCTGCCCGGAACCGCCCGGCATATCCAGCGGCCACAAGCTACCGACCTAATGTGAGAGGTCTGTGCATTAATATTTAATTAATGCAAATCTGAGATAAAATATGAGATAAAATCTGAGATAAATATGATGTCTAAAATGTGTTGGGTGGATAGGGTTAAACCAACTGGACTAATGAATATAATGAACCCGTTTCGTGAATCCGTAGGCCCAATACAAAGTTAGATAATCTGGAACCAGTTAATCTGTAAGCCTGTTAATCCGAACATCTGATCCGTTAGTCTGAAAACCTGTTAACTTGATTGTCTGATCTGTGAACTAGTTAACCTAAATTTTGTATGTCTGAAACTTGTAGACAAGTTAAGCTGAAATCTGTTAGTCTGGGGACACAAGGTTAGGAGGGGAATTACTTGTGTCATCTGTTGTTTGGGACCCATATTAGTCAGTAACCCTTTCTGGTATCAAAATTTTGACCCAACAGTAGGTAGGGTCCGGGCACGCTTACTGAACTAATTATAAGCGGTTCATTCTGATAATGGCGAGGGGTGTTGATGGTGCGTTCCAACCGGGTCATGTGCGTGCATGGATCCCGGTCTGCCTCTGAGGATGTAAGACGTTGTGACATCTGTAAATAGGTCTGTGCCGATTGGTTGTCACTTTAGGGAGTGATACACCCTACTGTGGGGCCGACACAGGATATTTATGTATTAGGGAGCTGATCGCTTGGGGTAGGGTTTTAGGGTACACTTAGTTCTGTCTGTTTCTGTTGGTACCGTCTGTTTCTGTTGGGTGGTAACACCTGTCTGTTTCTGCGTGGTACCGTCTGTTCGGGTGGTAAAGGCCCATTACTAGTGTACACCTAATTCTACATTCTGTTTCCATAAGGATTAATCTATTCCTGCTTCTGTCTGTTTCTGATCGGGTAGTAAAGGCCCATTATTAGCATTCTGTTTCTGTTAAATTATTCAGTACCCGTTCCTGTTTCAGTTTAGACATTAGGGTGACACCTAATTCTGTTATACTAGTATTAGTGCAGAGAAGTGTCGAGCAATAGTTTATGTCATTTTGTTCTTCTGTTATATTTGCTACACCTGTTACAGTTATCTCTCATCCAGTTTTATGTTCATGTCATATTATTATTATCTGTTCATATGCTGAAAGTCACTGGACTTGCCAGACTTTTTGTCTGACCCTTGTTGTTTCGCCTCCTTTCTTCCGTTTCCCACCCCCCCCCCCTAGGTTATCCAAGGAGGGAATACTTTAGCTTGATCCAGATTTCTCTTTGCTTGAAGTGCTTAAAGTATGGCTTGGCTCTGTATAGCTTCCGTCCTATGGGGATTATGATTTTAAACCATGCATTTTGAAGGCTTTTGTACAAGACTGATATTTTGTACTTGAATTCTGAGATTTGAAAGGATGTAACCATATTGATTTCTGTTTCCGCTGTAATAAAGTTAAAAAATTTCAAGTACTGTTTTATCTGTCTTGTAAGTTTCTGTTCTGTTTACTAAAATGCTCCACCAAAGTTAAGGCATTCCCTTTGTGAGTGACCTTAACGGAGGTGGGGTGTTACACTTGGTATCAGAGCTGAAGGTTACCGGATTTGATATAGAATTTTTGAAAACTATTTTCAAAAAGGTTTTGAAAAGGATTTTCAAAAAATAAAGCTTATTTTGAAAAACATAATCCCCAAGAGCCATATATCTTTCTTTCAGTCCTTTTTGTATTGAACCTTTCCTTTTTCGTTTCAGCATGTCTGAAGCATCTGAGATACCAGAGGGTGTTCATGTACCCGGTTGGTTTCGTCAATATCTTGAGGTTAGGACCGCCGCTGCAGGTCCAGCAAATGATCCCCCTCCACCCCCTCCTCGTGCAATTGCTTTCTCAAAGATCTGTAGAGATTTTAGGGCCATGGGTGGGAAGGATTTCAAAGGAACTGAATCATTCGTAGAAGCGAGGAACTGGCTCAAAGAAACTGAGGATCTATTCGTTATCTTCGAGGTGGACGATAGGCAGAAGGTACAGTTGGCGGTATGGCTGCTCAAAGACGAAGCTTCCTACTGGTGGGAAGTCACTAACGCCGAGAGGCTGGTTGAGACATGGATGGATTTCAGAACAAGGTTTGAGACAAAATTTCTCTCGCAAGCTGAACGGAGTTTACAACTGGAGAAGTTCTTATCTCTTAAGCAAGGAAGTATGACGGTCAAGGAATATGTCAACCAGTTCAACCAACTAGCTAGGTTCGGATTGGATTTAGTCAACACTCAGCATAAAAAGGCTCTTCGCTTTGTTAAAGGATTGAACGAGCCACTGCACAGCCTAGCCATGACCCATGTACCCATGGGAGCGACTTACGAGAGATTGGTGGACATGGCACTACTGCACGAGGAAGACAAGGGCCCAAAAGAGACAAAGAAGGAAGAACCACAGAATAAGAAAACGGGGCCCAAAAAGGAAACACAAAAGAAGGATGAAAAGACTGAAGATAAGAAAGGGAAAAAGTGCTTTACTTGTGGGAGCACGACTCATCTGAACAAGGATTGCAGAAAAAGGAAAGGCGCTTGCTTCAACTGTGGAGAGATGGGACACTTCACTAGGGACTGCCCGAAGAGACGAGGGCAAGGAGGACAGGCAAACACTCTCGAGGCAAGTGGCTAGGATAGAAATAGGAAAATTTCTATAGTAGGTTTAATTTCTTTATCTGATTATGGAGTTAAGACTTTTTATGATTCTGGTATTTTGATTTTGTAATCGATACTCTGCACTTTAATACTAGTATTATTTCTGAATTCCGCTGTAGGCTCAGACCCATAAGGGTTATGGCTCATCTGTTTGAGATTGGGGTTTGAGGGATATTTGTGTTAGACGTCAAGTATGACGCATACATTCTGAATTTTGTGGGATATGATTTTATCATGCTTAGCTTCCTAAGAATCATTAGGGAACCTGATCTGTACCAGTAGTCTGTAAATATCTGAATACTTCTGATAAGATTTCCAGTTTTGACATTGTCTAAAGAGGGTAACCCTCTGGGTGTCAATCTGATGTTGATTTCGGTCTTCGGGGTTGACACTTAGAGGAATTATTTTCTCAACCAATGTCTGATAGGAATTAAGTTTTTGTTTTATCTGTACTCGCTCCATCACTCGACTGTATCTTATCGATCGAATCTTCGAACTTTAGGTAGAAACTAATGGGTGTAAACATGTGTTTGAGACATGTTATGTTTGATGGTTGCAAGTGGATGCAAGTGGTTGCTAGTGGTTGCCCGTGGATGCATATACACACACTAGGCACTAGATCGGCTCGAAAACACTCTCATACTGCATATGGATGTGTGAGCATTTTTCAATTTTTGTGGATGAAAAATGATTGACTCAGCACATGGATGTTGCATATGACTGAATGGTTGTGCACTCATATAGAAATGACATGTATCAAGTAGGAAAATTGCATACATGTTGGACTCATGGCACTGGCATAATTCGCATTAAGGAGGTCAACTGAATCAGTGGACCGCCTGATTTTGCATTAGATAGGGACATATACACACACTGTGCATTTAAACATGGAAGCATTAGAAGTCTATAAGGACAATGGATGCCTATGTTTGATGGTTGAGTAGATGGTTGTTTGGATGATTAGGATATACATTCTTCTTAACTTGAAGATTTCGGGGACGAAATCCTTTAAGGAGGGGAGAATGTAACACCCCATATTTTCTGAGAATATATAAAAAAATGGTTAATTATGAAGAAGTTATTAAGCCTTGAAGTTTATATGCATATGAGAGAAATATATATAGATATATATAAAAATTAAAAAAATAAACATGCAAAAAAGGTTCAAAACAGCAAATTGGGAGGGGGAATAACCGAACCGGCCCATTTTTGAGGTCGACCCGAGCCTCGCTGGGTCGACTAGGGGTTAATCCATGGTGTTTGGCTGTCATCCCGTGGGCCGATTCGCTCAAATGCAGATTTTGCATTTGAATGGTTCTCATGATTCAGGGTTAATCTAATGGTCCTAAATAACTTCCTACACCTATATATACATCCCTAACCTAAACCTAAATCTCATATACAATTCTCTAGCCTCCATTGCTCTCTTTCTCTCTAAAAAAATAAATAAATCAATGGCGTCTCTACTCTGCTGAAACCTAAGCTAGGACTTGTGCTCTTCTTCCTCCAATTCTGATTAGGACTAAAAGAGAACAGATACAACACCTTTTTCTTTTAGAATCCAACCAAGGCAAGTACAGTTATTCTCCGCTATAAACGTTAATTATAATTTTGATATGCTTTTAAATCTGAGTTTGAGGTTGTATATATATTCTCTTCTGTTAGATCTGTTTTCTGTGACTGTTCTGTATTCCTTTCTTCTTTTCTGTTTCTATAGCCAGGCTACCACGAGCCTGTGCCCAATCTCATAAAGAGATTAACGTATGAACGCAAAATTTGGGACAATTAATGAATGATGCGAAATTTGACAAGACTGAATTGAACGTATGACTTTAGATCTGAAGCATAAAATATATTGGACATGTGACTTGGGATTGGATGCATAAATTTGACTATGAACATGTAATTTATATATTGCATGCATAGAGTATGTTGTAATTTAGATCTGTAACTAATTAGAGAAATGAACATATGTTATTTAGATCTGTAATTAATTAGAAAAATGAGCATATGTTGTAAACTAGATTTAGATCTATGCATATTCTGTGATAAAAGAAAAGAGGAACCATTGTATGTTTACATATGATTGGAGACTTTGGACAAAATGCATATAAAAGTCAAGATCTGATTTTTAGAAGATATAATTTAAAGATTTAGATTGTTGGGTATATTTTGCATTATGATTCATGACTTGAAAAGAAGAAGGATATGGAAAGTTAGGTGTAAAGATTTACATTAATTAGGATATCTATTATTGTGATTACACCTAAATAGGAATTTTTGGATATATGGCATGCATTGTAATTAATGATTATATTTGGTATAATTTACATGTGAATCTGCTGTAAAATGCTAGTTTAACAAAAATTGGAACATATGTTATATGGTAAATTATGTCCATATTCTGCGCTATGTAAATTTATGCAAACATGGAATATATGTTCATATTGTGAATCATGACAATTATGTAGGCATATGAATTTAGGCCTAATTTATGATTAGGCAAGGCATGTAAATAGAACCTTTAGAAATATTAAATCTGCTAAATCTGCTAATTTGCTAAGTTGCCTAAACTGCTAGTTCTGTTATATGGCCTAGACTGCTATTTAGATTGAAATGCCTAATCTGTTAAATTTGTCTGTTGAGATGCCTAATCTGTTATGTGCTAAAATCTGCTAAGTTGCTTAATCTGCTAAATCCGTTAAGTCGCCTAATCTGAAAAATCTGTTATATGTTAAATTTGTTACCTGCTATATCTGTTGTTTTGATATAATTAGTCTGTTATTGGCATAATTTGAATTGACTATAGTTATGAATAATTGGCATGTATATTAGGCATAGGCATAAATGCTAAACTATTAATTAATTGGCCGCAAAGATAAATATGGCTAACTCGAGGTTAGAATGAGTTTGCGGCGTAAACCTGCCCGGAACCGCCCGGCACATCCAGTGGCCGCAAACAATAGGTTCTAATGTGAGAAGTTAGTCATAACATGCGCAAGACACGAGGTTAGGTCTGGCTTGTTGCAGAAGTCTGGCCGGAATCGCCCGGCATATCCAACGGCCACAAGCTACCGACCTAATGTGAGAGGTCTGTGCATTAATATTTAATTAATGCAAATCTGAGATAAAATATGAGATAAAATCTGAGATAAATATGATGTCTAAAATGTGTTGGGTGGATAGGGTTAAACCAACTGGACTAATGAATTTAATGAACCCGTTTTGTGAATCCGTAGGCCCAATACAAAGTTAGATAATCTGGAACCAGTTAATCTGTAAGCCTGTTAATCCGAACATCTGATCCGTTAGTCTGAAAACCTGTTAACTTGATTGTCTGATCTGTGAACTAGTTAACATAAATTTTGTATGTCTGAAACTTGTAGACAAGTTAAGCTGAAATCTGTTAGTCTGGGGACACAAGGTTAGGAGGGGAATTACTTGTGTCATCTGTTGTTTGGGACCCATATTAGTCAGTAACCCTTTCTGGTATCAAAACTTTGACACAACAGTAGGTAGGGTCCGGGCACGCTTACTGAACTAATTATAAGCGGTTCATTCTGATATTGGCGAGGGGTGTTGATGGTGCGTTCCAACCGGGTCATGTGCGTACATGGATCCCGGTCTGCTTCTGAGGATGTAAGACGCCGTGACATCTGTAAATAGGTCTGTGCCGATTGGTTGTCACTTTAGGGAGTGATACACCCTACTGTGGGGCCGACACAGGATATTTATGTATTAGGGAGCTGATCGCTTGGGGTAGGGTTTTAGGGTACACTTAGTTCTGTCTGTTTCTGTTGGTACCGTCTGTTTCTGTTGGGTGGTAATACCTGTCTGTTTCTGCGTGGTACCGTCTGTTCGGGTGGTAAAGGCCCATTACTAGTGTACACCTAATTCTACATTCTGTTTCCATAAGGATTAATCTGTTTCTGCTTCTGTCTGTTTCTGATCGGGTAGTAAAGGCCCATTATTAGCATTCTGTTTCTGTTAAATTATTCAGTACCCGTTCCTGTTTCAGTTTAGACATTAGGGTGACACCTAATTCTGTTATACTAGTATTAGTGCAGAGAAGTGTAGAGCAATAGTTTATGTCATTCTGTTCTTCTGTTATATCTGCTACACCTGTTACAGTTATCTCTCATCCAGTTTTATGTTCATGTCATATTATTATTATCTGTTCATATGCTGAAAGTCACTGGACTTGCCAGACTTTTTGTCTGACCCTTGTTGTTTCGCCTCCTTTCTTCCGTTTCCCACCCCCCCCCCCCCCCAGGTTATCCAAGGAGGGAATACTTTAGCTTGATCCAGATTTCTCTTTGCTTGAAGTGCTTAAAGTATGGCTTGGCTCTGTATAGCTTCCGTCCTATGGGGATTATGATTTTAAACCATGCATTTTGAAGGCTTTTGTACAAGACTGATATTTTGTACTTGAATTCTGAGATTTGAAAGGATGTAACCATATTGATTTCTGTTTCCGCTGTAATAAAGTTAAAAATTTTCAAGTACTGTTTTATCTGTCTTGTAAGTTTCTGTTCTGTTTACTAAAATGCTCCACCAAAGTTAAGGCATTCCCTTTGTGAGTGACCTTAACGGAGGTGGGGTGTTACACACACACTACAAAAAGGGCTTGAATTCGATTTTTTAAATATAACTTCTCCACTTTCACTTTCTTTCATTATATAATTATTCTTAATCATTTTTATGATTTCTACACTTATACTCTGCCGAATTCAATTCCGTTTTGATCAAACTTCTTCTCTCTACACTCTCTTCTCATCTCTCTCTGAATCAAGTGTTATTGAAGAGTTATAGGGCTGTTTGTAATTGCTTCGGTTGAGTGAAGTAGGAATCGGTGTGTTCCTTGAAGCCGTCGGACCAAGGAAGTAGGAATCGGTGGTTTCCTTGTAGTCGTGAAACCAAGGAAGTAGTAAACGGTGGAATCCCTTGTAGCCGTGAAATCAACGAGGTTGTACTTGACTATTGGAATAGTAACAAAACTCTGCGCAATCCAGCGTTGTGCGGGACTGGACGTAGGAGCAATCTGAACCAGTATAAAGTCTGGTGTGTTCTTTCCTTTTCTGCATTTTTATTTCTGATTATTTAGCATCCATGCTTGAATCTGTGTCTGTAATTGTGTTTGTAGTGTTTGATTCATTCTGTTATTCACATAAGTTTTTGATTTTGTTTAAATTCTTACAAACACTACTCACCCCCCTTCAACTGTTTGATTTTCCTTAACGATCCATTCCGCAATCCCTAACAATTGGTATCAGAGCATGGTCTTTCAAAAAGTTCATAATCTGATTTTTTGAAATTTTAGTAAAATGGAAAATTTTGGAATCTCTGTTAATACTAGTGTCAATTCATACATTGCATCAATGTTGAAAGAGTCTGCATATAGTAATGATAAAAAGGCATATGATCTACTGAAATATTGTTCAATCCAGAAAAGGGTGAGTTGTATGACTTTTGAAAATTCAAAAGTTAAAAAGATGGATAAAGTGGTCGTTGGCAATTCAAATTCAGAAAAGGTAGCTATTGGAAATTCAAATTCCAAACTTGTGTGTTACATGGCTATTGAGTATACAAACTCTAGAAAGAAATTGGTGGAAATGAAAAAGGATAAATGGATACCGGATAGTGATTGTTCGAGACATATGACTGGAAATCCAGAACTACTCAATAATCTAAAGTATGAAGATGGTAGAATGGTGAACTTCAGAGATAATTCTAAAGGATATATTATTGGAATCGGCAATGTCGGTAATTCTGAAACTCCTACTATTTCTGATGTTTTATTAGTTAGGAATTTAAAACACAACTTGCTAAGTATAAGTTAACTTTGCGATAAGGGTTATAAAATAAATTTTGAAAAGAATAAATGTTTCATAGAAGATAGGAATTCAAAAGTTATATTCGAAGGAGATAAAAAGAAAAATATCTATATATTAAGTATGAAAATCTCTAGTGATAATTTATGTCTTATGGCCAATACAAGTGATACCTGGATCTGACATAAGAGATTTGGTCATACAAATTTCAAACACATCTCTAGGATTTCTAAATTAGATTCAGTTAGAGGATTATCCAAAATGAAATTTAAAGTTAATAATTTATGCGACGCTTGTCAATTCGGAAAATTAAAGAAGAGTTCATATAAATCAAAAGAAGAAATTACTACTTCAAAACCATTAGAGTGAATACACATGGATTTATTTGGTATGTCCCAAGTACAATCGATAAATCATAACATATATGTGCATGTAAGAGTTGACAATTTTTCTAGATTCACTTGGACTTTGTTTCTTCAAAATAAAAGTGATGCTTTTGATCAGTTTAAAACCTTTTCTAAAAGAATTCAAAATTTATTATCACTAAAAATTAAAATAATACGTAGTAATCATGGCGGAAAATTCGAAAATGAGAATTTTGAAAAATATTATAATAAAAAGGGAATAACTCACAATTTTTCAATTCCAAGAACCCCTCAACAAAATGGAGTAGTTGAACGTAAAAATAGAACAATACAAGAATGTGCAAGAACTATGTTATCTAATAGTAATTTACCAAGGAATTTTTGGGCTGAGGTAGTTGCAACAGCTTGTTATATTATTAATAGAATTTCAATTAGACTTTTAACTCATAAAACACCATATGAAATTTTGTATAACAAGAAACCAAAAGTATCATATTTTAAATTATTTGGAAGTAAATGCTTTATACTAAATACAAAAGATAATTTAGACAAGTTTGAATCAAAATCCGATGAAGGAATATTTATTGGTTATTCAGAAAGAAGCAAAGCTTATAGAGTTTTCAATACCCGAACCAACACTATAGAAGAAACATTAAATGTATCTTTTGACGAAAACTATAAAAGTATAACTCAAAACAATGAAGACGGTTGTGAAAATGAAATTAATGAAATAAATTATGAGGATAATCAACCAAATAAAAGAATTAGATTACTTAGAGACCATCCTGTAGAAAATATCTTAGGAGATATTGAATACGCCGTTAGAACACGTAATCAATTAAATAATATGAGTAATACTGCATTTATATCAACTACTGAACCCAAAAATCCAAAGGAAGCTTCTTTCGATGATTCATGGATACTTGCTATGCAAGAAGAAATGAACCAGTTTACTAGGAATGAAGTATGGGAACTTGTTCCTAGACCAGAGGATAAAACAATAATAGGCACTAAATGGGTCTGTAAAAATAAAATGAATGAACACGGTGAGGTAGTAAGAAATAAGGCACGACTAGTTGCACAAGGCTATACTCAAGAAGAAGGAATAGATTACAATGAAACTTTTGCCCCCGTAGCAAGACTAGAGGCTATTAGAATTTTACTAGCTTTTTGCGAACTATAATATTTTCAAGTTATGTCTAATGGTTGTCAAAAGTGCTTTTCTAAATGGATTTGTCAAGGAAGATGTATATGTAGAGCAACCACCCCTATTTAAAGATGAAATATTACCAAATCACGTATATAAGCTGAAAAGTATTATATGGACTAAAACAGGCTCCTAGGGCTTGGTATGATAGATTACAAAATTATTTGTTGCAATCAAACTTTGAAATAGGAAAATTAGATAATACTTTGTTTATCAAAAAGAAAAACAAAGATATACAACTAGTACAAATATATGTTGATGATATAATTTTTGGGTCAACAAATGATAAAATGAATTCTATATTTAGGCGAAGTATTCTACATAGAATTAGTTAATAGATTAGGGGGAGTATCATTATTTGGTTTGTAACTTAAGTTCTATTCAAATAGTTATCTAATTTAGGGGGAGTACCTTTATGGTTTCTTTTCGATAATGCCAATGGGGAGAAATTACAAAATATAGACATTGTTTATAAGATTCTTACAAACAGGGGGAGTATTATAAGGGTCATTATCAACAGGTATACGCAGGTATGATATTTTATAAACTAAGGTTGCAATCATGAAAAAGGGGGAGATTGTTGGAAAATGGAGTTTTGATGACAACAACCTTATTTCAATTATCATTGATTGTAAAATATATACTAACACTTTTTGTATAGAATATATATACACATATGCAGGAAATATTACTGAGGTACAGTTTCAAGATAATAGAAATCCTGAATTCAGAGTAGTATCAAGACTCATGAGTATTCAAGATTTCAAGAGTTCAAGATTAATAAAGTTATAGAGTCTAGATTATGTAAGACTCTAAATAGCACTCCAGGTTCAATATTCAAATTATGATTTTCAAACTCTGATTTTCAAATTCTATTTTCTATCCTCAATTCTCTCCATTCTATTTTTTATCTTTTCTATTTTTATTTATCTTTGTTCTTCAAACTTAAGTTTTATATATTTATGATTTTTATACTTTATATTTATATAGTTTAAAACCTTATAATTTTATAAATATGTTTATATAGCTAAATTTATGTTTTCATATGTTTTTCTATTTTATAATATTAATTTACAACACTAGATTTTTATTCAAGAATTTCCAGAATTATATTTAGATCAAAACACATGAAAATGTTTTAAAATTCAAAAATATACTAGAGTATGTCGACATGTAGAAAACACTATGTCGACATATAACCGTCAGAAATTCAAATTTGAAAAAAAGTGTCTTTTCACTATTTGAAACGTTTTAGAAACATTGCAACCTTTCACACACTATAAAAAGGGCTTGAATTCGATTTTTTAAATATATCTTCTCCACTTTCACTCTCTTCATTATATAATTATTATTAATCATTTTTATGATTTCTACACTTATACTCTACCGAATTCAATTCTATTTTGATCAAACTTCTTCTCTCTACACTCTCTTCTCATCTCTCCCTGAATCAAGTGCTATTGAAGAGTTATAGGGCTGTTTGTAATTGCTTGGGTTGAGTAAAGTAGGAATCGGTGTGTTCCTTATAGCCGTGAAACCAAGGAAGTAGGAATCGATGGTTCCCTTCTAGCCGTGGAACCAAGGAAGTGGTAATCGGTGGTATCCCTTGTAGCTGTGAAATCAAGGAGGTTGTACTTGACTATTGGAATAGTAATAAAACTCTGCGCAATCCAGCGCTGTGCAGGACTGGACGTAGGGGCAATCTAAACTAGTATAAAATCCGGTGTGTTCTTTCCCTTTCTGCATTTTTATTTTTGTTTATTTAGCATCTGTGTTTGAATTTGTGTCTATAATTGTGTTTGTAGTGTTTGATTCATTCTGTTATTCACATAAGTTTTTGATTTTTTTTTAATTCCCATAAACATTATTCACCCCCCTCTAGTGTTTAATTTGCCTTAACGATCCATTCTGCAATCCCTAGCACGAACCACTATAAAAAGTTGTGTCTCCCGCACTTACTTTATTACATTTTTGGATTACTGTGTTCACACCACACACACATTGGGTTTTGCTGTGCGACAATTTTCCATGTCAACATTTTGGCGTGCCAAGAAAGGGATGCACAGCTTTGACCTCTGCTTTAGACTTATTTCTCGACTTTAGACCTCACTCGCTTTCCGCCATGGTTAAGCGAAAACAAATAATTCACTTGGAAGGAGCAAGCGTCGGGGAGGAAAAAGTACTTTCCTCATCTGAAAACCAATCTAACTTCGTCATTCGAGAGGACATCGTCTGAGTCGTCAAGGACTTAACCAAAGATCGTACTGCTCGCTTGGAACAGCAGGAAGAACACTTCCGTTGCCAAGAGGCCTCTGTGGCCACTCTTCTCGCCCGACTCGAAGGGTTTACAAGGCCGTCGGGGCAAGGAAACGGTATCGGAACAAGTGCTGGTGTTCCGCAAGGATTAACTTGGGACTTAGGGGTAATTCCCGAAGAATAACCTCGTGTCGATAACAATCCATAGATAGCTACCGAATCAGCTAGGCTTAAGGGCAACACCCCCGTTCCCATTCAGAATTCAGCTCAGATTGCAGCCAATCAAGCTTCATGATTAGGCACTGGAAATTCCACTCAAGCGCCAGAGCACGCAATTTTGGACATTGGAACTCTTGTATTTCCTAATCTTGGATTCGTACCCGTCGAGGCACCTCAAGTCAGGATTGAGCCAGACAGTTTGCTTAGGGCTCGACCTTTAGCTAATGTTGGACTTGATGCCGGAGGCATCGGCATCAATTTACCTAATCTGAACTCATTCCTTGGCTTAGGCAGCGAAAGCCAAGTTGCTGATGTCATTCGACGCTACACCCATGGCGGGGCACCACACGCTAACTTGGACTGTGTCACTCGCAACCCATTCACTTTGGACATTAACTTCTTAGAACCTACCGGACTTCAAACTGCCGGTATTGGTTCCTTATGATGGTAGGAAAGACCTTACTGTTCACCTCATGTGCTATATGCGCCACATGAAAGTACACTCAGCCTTGGAAGGCATCATGGCCAAGTGTTTCCCTCTCTATCTTACTGACATTACTGCTCTATGGTTCAGACAGTTGGAATCAGAAACCATTAGCGAATGGAATGCCTTGGTTTCAAGATTCATCGAGCAATTCAGAGTTCACATCGCTTAACCAAGGAGCGTCATGACTTTGACATCTGTCAAGTAGAGGACCAGCAAGACTCTGTGCAAATTTCTGGAATGTTTCAACATGGCGGTGGCTTCTGTACATAGACCAGTACCGTACATGATCTTAATACATGCCGTCTCCGGCATTCTCGACAAAACGGACTTCCAGACTTCGTTACGACAGGACCCGCTAATGGATCTTGCCGAATTCTACTTCGAAGCCAAGAAATTTCTTAGGGAGGAAGACTCCTACGAGGAAAAGCCGTGCAACGAACCAATTCCACGGAAGACTCAGGGAAATCTTCGCTCAACAAGAGCAAGGGTAAATCCTGGGACAAACATATTTCGCGTCCTCGTTCCAAGTCGAAGTACCCAACCGACACCGAGCTCAACCAAATCCTGGGAAAGATTTACCTGGACATAAAAGAGACTGCGACTTTATTAAAGCCTACCAGGAGATACTCGACTCCACAACAAGCAGCCTCCGACACATACTGCTTCATCCATGAGCTACCGGGTCACGACACTGACCGCTGCAGGGTGCTCCACAATCACATAGTATCCCGCATCAGGTCTGGCAAGCTACAGTAGTATGTCTTGAATCTGACTGCAACAACAGCTACACCACCAGCTCTTCCCCCTACAGCATCTCATGATAGAGGTAGAACTGATCGTCAAGGCATCATCGTCAGCTGATCCCGCTCAACGGATCTTCTTGGTTTTCCTGGATCCTAGTCCGACACTTTTAGTTATTTTAATGCCGGCGACTTCTCGCCTCGTTTTCTCCTTTCCATGTAATCAGAACGTCGACCCATACACACAGAACCGTCTTGTGGTCTCCAATCGCGTTCGGGGTCGGACTAACGACCGTTGTACTCATAACGAATCAATAAAATACTACTTTCGAGCTCCGGTTCATACTGGATCAGTCCAGTATAAATAAAGTCCCTACACTAGATTAGTCCAGTATAAATATAGTCCCCCCATGTTGGACCAGTCTAGGATAAATAAAGCTCACGCTGGATCAGTCCAAGATAAATAAAGTTCACGTTGGATCAGTCCAACATAAATAAAGTTCACACTGGATCAGTCCAGCATAAATAAAGTTCACACTGGATCAGTCTAGTATAAATAAAGTCCCTAACTTCAGTCTCCTCCTCCTTGATCAGCCGGGTATAAGCTTTGAACTTCGGTTCTTAGCTACGGATTTCGGTCCACGACTTCCCCCAAAGGTTGTGCCCATCGGTTGTTAAGATTCCATGAATAAGTTTGCCAAACATAAGAACTACCCGACTTGGTCTGCCGAGCACAGGAGTTCCTTATCGCAACCCTTTCATCATAGTAACCTTAACAACCTGGCCCTCCATACACATAACACTACACAACTTGGTCCGTTAAATGCAAAACCCTTATTTGTAGGTATATACTTGCTCCGGCAAGATTCGGTCAGCTCACTCCCTTCTATTTCCTAGATCCCAAGCATCCCAGGCTCAAAGTCCATTCTAATACTATCTCGAGGATCACTGGCTTTCTATTCTATTACATTCTCAATGATCGTCAGATTTCCATTCTAAGTACGGTCTCAATGGCCATCAGACTTCTATTATTACGATCTCAGTGATCATCAGCTTTCTATTCTACTACGATCTCAGCGATCACCAACTTCCACTAGATTTCATACTTTCTAGTTTTCAACTTTGTATATAATACGATCTAGCGCGGTCGTGGCTCTCTGACTTTCTGATCACATGAGTTCACTTTAGACTTCTCCTAGCTTTGGTTTTATGAATTTTTATCTTCTCACGAAACAAATCTCCCTTTTGCCAAGAAAGACATGTTTTGGGGGAGCAAATGTTGACATGTTTTTTGGGCAAAGCTATCACACATCAAGTTTTCAACTTGCAACGCGATCAAGCATCAGAAGCACCGTCAGAAAACACAAAGAGATTTGGTTAAAGTCGCGTCACGAACATAAAAATGGCCCAAACCCCCTTTAAATGACCTTTTGTGGGCCTAAAAACATCAATAACAGTGCTTTGTGTGGTAACTCTTGTAGATCTCTGAATTAGCTTCAGGTACAACTTTCGTTTGGTCCAATCGAACTTATGTTTTGTAAGTTATACCCGTCTCCGTGAACGCATGTCAATCAACTTAAGATCTTCGGATCCCTCCCTACTTTCGGATCCCTCATCTCTAGATTCATATGATTTGGATCATCAGGATTTCGGATCCCCTCCTCCCTTCTCGTATCCCTTAGAGGGATATGAAAATACGTATCCTGTATCATTTGGAGGGATACGAATTTCGTGTCCCTCACCCGAGGGATATGAAATTCCTGCTCTTGGCCTCTTCTGGGATCCGAATTTCGACTGCATGGTTTCCACTTGCTACCTACTCCACTACCAACCTTTTCCTACAAATACCCCAAGGCTTGGCCTTCATTTGGATCCCTTTTCCTTGGAATTTTGGCCTTCTAGAGCTCCAAAAGCCTCATTAATAGCAGCCACCTTCTCCTCCATGTCCATTGGACATGGCATGGAACATTAAAACGTTACACAAACATTTCCCACCACTTTTTGGACATCTACAGGGACAAAAACACTACTTTTGGACTTTTTGGACATTAAAGCTAATTTTGGACATAGTTGACTAAGTCAACTCATCTCAACGAAGAAGAAGAATGACATTTTAGTCAAAGTTTAGAATTAACAATCTTTTTGTTATTCTATTATAACGCTTTATACTTAGACATTTTCCGAACTTGTACAACATTGTAATCGACAAGTATATGATGAATAATTAGTATGAAGTGGACGTAGGCGTTAGTGCCGAACCACTATAAAAAGTTGTGTCTCCCGCGTTTACTTTATTACATTTTTGGATTACTGTGTTCACAACACACACACACACAATGGGTGTTGGCGTGCGACAATATTCCACGTCAACAATGTGTAAGGTAATTAAAAAGATGTTGATTTTACTATTCTACAAAGTTTAAATAAATACAAAAAGAAAATATCAGGTAAGGTCCATGGACTATAAATGCTATTTTGTTGAAACCTAAGCAATGAATAATATATTCTATTTAGTTGAAACAAAGTAAAACAAAAAAATGGTCAATTTAAGTGAAAAATGACCTATAAATGCTCTTTTGAGGTAGAAATGTTTGAAGGTAAAATTTTGCTTCTTTATATTTGCATAAATTTATAATATAGACGTGTATGTGAATTTAGTAAAAAAAATATTATGTTTTGTATATGGTTTTATCATGGTCACATAGCACCTTTGCTTTTATCCAAGCTTTGCCTTTATTCTTATTCTTTTTTTTTTTTCTCATTATGAAAGCTTAACAGTAATTAATTTATATGTACCTAAATCAATTCAATGCAATACTTTATTACCAGACTTCCTTTTTTTTAAATTTGTTATAATTTTATAAATCGAAGATGATACTTTTTCCCTGGACTTGAACGATTCTTTCTCTCTGCTTAATGCAGTAGAGAATTTCATAATGTGAAGATATAAATCAAAACTGATATAGATCAGAGTGAAACGATCTGTTTAAATGCATAATACCTTAGTTTTTACTCAATTAGTTTTGATTTTCATATAATAGATTAAGTCATAGTCTACCACCATTTTGATTGTTGATTATGCAATCAACCGGTGCATGTATATATATTTGTATACTTCATAAACTATGTATGTTCGTTCTGAGTTTTAAAATTTTAAACTTGGTGCAATTAACATGATTGTTTCGTTTTTGTTATGTATACTAGTGTATTTAGGTATGTCCTTATTCAGGATTTATTATCACCAAAGTGTATTAAAAAAACAAGTATTATGTTTGCAGCGATATTTTTGAAAACAAAAAAATCACTAGTATATGACGAATGTCATTATAGCTATCTCTATATGCAAAGAATTTTATATGCAAAAAGTTAACTCATATATTTATAACTCTTATTGTCATGTGGACTTGGAGTACTTTGTTGTTGATTGTTGGGTATTTGCTTCTTTCAGTACTCATATTGAATAATTCTTTATAAATAAGAACTACTAGAAATTTAGGTGGCACCAGATGTCCTGGAACCAAAATTTGATGTCTCTAAAGACAAATTTATGCATTGACGCACAAAAGTGGCGCAACATCCAAAGATTTTTGAAATAATCAAAAATAAAGTTTTGCGTAAGGAAAATGTGCGGAAAGTAATTAACACGGTGTTTATAGTGGCTCGGTTCAGATTGAACCTACGTCTACTTTGAAGGCTTTGCTGATTTTATTCGTTATTGAAGGTGTAAAACCGTGGAAATCGTCGTTACAAGTGTTTACAATGATTAATTAAGTTCTATTAATCCTTGTTCTCTGGAGTCTTCGCTGTTCGGGAGCTCAAATCTTGGAGAAAGAGGATGTTTCTTCTTTCCAAAGCTCCATAGGGCTTTAATGGTGTCCAAGGTCAATGATTTCGTTCCCAAGATGTCAAATCCGCCAAATGCCGGCCCTTCTCACATTGGAAATGGAGGGGTGTTTATAGTTAGTGGAGTAGGTGGGAGGAGGTGAGAAACGAGGCCTGTTGGCCAAAATTCATATCCCGAGATAGCATATCTTTTTTCATATATAGAAGCATACGAATTTCATATCCAAGGGTTATGAAATTTCGTATTCTGAGTGATACGAAATTTGAATCCAAGTGATATGAAATATGTATCCAGGGGGTAAAAACTCGTATCCGAGGGATACGAAAATTCGTATCCGAGGGACACGAAAATTTGTATCTGAGGGATACGGAATTCGTACTCTATGGGATACGAGAACCCGTATCCTTGGGGATACGAGATGTAGGGAGTTTGGGAATATATGGGATATGAAGTTAACTTAGTGGGACTTTTCTTGAGGAGTTGTGAGGTCTACACTTGCACGACTCCCTCCTGGCTAAGATTATCTTGACGACACTTCGGAGTGTTGTACCACGCGATAGGCCGAGTCATGTAGGCGTGTATTGCTTTTGGTAACTAGTCCAAAAGGTCGGTTAACTCTTGCTCCTAAAAGTACATCTTGTCTTGGCATGATGTGATTTGAGTTGCATCAAGTATTTCTGGAAGCTGGAAAGATCTCTAAGTCGCGTCTAGCGACTGGTCGTTACCTTTCCATTGCAACCTATTGCTGGCGACTCGGAACTTCAGCATTGTTGAGATTTTTGATTGCTCGGACTGTAATACCATCTGATTGCTTAGGTGGGAGCTCAAATCTTGCTAACTCAAGAAATTTAAACATTAGTCATCGGCTCTCGCTTATGCTAGAACGTAGACGAGTCGTTGCCGATACAGCATTACATATGCACTCACATGTTTACACATGATTTTGCATGATATGATCAGGGTTTGTAATGAAACATTAATAGTAAGCATGTTTTCGGCTTACAATTGCGTGAGTTAGTTTTCGAAAACGACATTGAATCGTGAACTCGGTCGCTTAGCATATGCTCTTAAATCGTTTAAACTCGTAAGTCATGTGATTAGTCAGCGAGTCGAATCAGGCTCGATGGTTGTGATTATGAAAGCGTGTGCATGTAGTCATAGCTGGAGTTATGAGTTAGGAATTTTCTAAAGTTATGAATTCCCTTCTCTCACTTTCTCTCTTTTGTAGAGATACAAAATTTCGTTTCTCCCTAAAGGATACAAATTTCGTATCCCAAGAGATATAATTTTATGCTACAACACTACACCGCTTTAACTAAAAAGGGAAAACTCCCTCCTTCCTCATATAAATAGTTGGATATGAAAATTTCTATCTCCGTACATGGCATAATTCATATTCCAAGAACTTTAAGACATTCCCCCGAGATGAAAGCATCCCTAACAAAACCCGCACCCTACTCGTTCTCGTTTGAATCTAACTGAGGTGGGTTTCAAATCCCCTGCATAACCACGCTCGATCCAATTTCGAGTTTTGATGTGGAGTTTGGTTGATTTTTTTGGTGCTTTAAGGCATGAAACCATGGCTTGAAATTCGACCATGGCATTTGGTGAAGGAGGCATGGCGTTGTTGGGGAGTTCGAAGGGCTCTATGGGAGATGATGGATTTGTAGAGACAAGGTCTCTGGGATAGGAAATCAGGCTTTGTATCCCTAAGACTTAGCATTTTGGAGGCGATTTGAAGAGGAAGATGGTGATTAAAGGAGGAGAGAATACGAAAGAAATGGCAGATGGTAGAGGGGATTCTAAATCGAGATTTCATATCCCAAGGCTGTAGAGGGGATATGAAATTATGATTCTCAAGGCAACGTAAGGGATACAAAATTAAGGTTTTTTATCCCAAAGAAGAGATACAAAGTTAAGACTTTGTATCCCGATGGAGGTACAAAGTCTTGATTTTGTATCCGCTCGGGGAGTCAAAATTCTATTAGCCTTCGGGTATGGAGTTTCGTATCCCTGAGACTTGAAGAATTTGTATCCTATGGAGGACACGAGATTAAAGAGGAGCATCATGATACAGATTTTCCTAAGGCGAGTGGGATACGGTGTTTGCCCAGCCTAGGGTGCAAAGATGCTTTGGTTTAGGGAATACAAAATTTCATATTCCTGGTACTTTAGCAATTCTCGAATCTCTAGGAGAGTTGGATATGAATTTTCTATGGTTAGCCTGGATTTTTGATGTGACCGGTTATGAATTTTCGTATCCCGACATACCTAAGGAAGGTTTGACTCCTGAAAGATTCGGTGTCGAACTTGGGTCATTTCTACAATGTTACATGATTGGATCGAACTTGGATTCAGGAGTGTTGATCAATATTTCCTTCACGCTCGAACTAGAACTGGTAATTTAGATTTGCACAGAGGATTATGCGTGCCTTGGCCTACACGTAAGGCTACGAACGTTTATTATTTTTCCATCGTTATTTTGCTTAGTTGATATTGTTTTATTGATTTATTTTGAACTATAGGCTGTTCTGGCTCTTTCTTATTGGTTCAATGACATGGCTGGACCAGACGTAATCTTGGATTTGGACAGCTGAAGGCATCCAATAAACCCTATAAATAAACTAGTAGAGCCTCTCTCATTTCTTCACATCCATTCTCTCTTCTCTCTTCTTCTTTATCCCTGGGCTTATCCTCAAAATTAGGAGGGGCCAAACAAATATTTTTTTATGAGGATAAAGAAGTTCTTAAGTTTCAATATTTATTTTTATATAAACACTTCTGGAGGTAGAGGTTCTGCTGAAATTAAGAAGAAGGCCACAGAGGAAGCTTTGTTCATCAGATTTGTGAGTTTTTATGTAATTTTTAAATCAGTTATTTGCATAGAAAAGTTTAGATAGTTAAATAGTTTTAATTTGCAAATTTTATGTTTACAGTTATTTACAGTATTTATATGTTTAGTTTTTTCTGTAAGTTACTCTACTTTATTTATTGTCTATGCCTATTTCTTTCTAGTTGTTTATTTTTTATAAGTAATTCTCCTTCTTCTATCCCCTTCTTTATTATAGTTTATTTGCAGTTATGCTTATTCCTGTTTTATTTGCTTTTGTTTATTTTGAGTTTAGGCCTTGTGAGTAGCCTAGACCATTTCCCCTTTTCTTTAGCGCTGAGCCTAGGCCTGAAAAGAGACTAGGCCTGTACAGTTATTTTACGTTAAATTAGAATAATATTGGAATTGAATAAAAAGGGATTGTTGGGTATATCGAAACTAATTAAGTATTGTAATTAGACTGGAATGTAAAATGTGGATAAACCGTAAATTGGAGAACATGTAAACTGGAATAGATTGAACTTAATTGAACATTAAGTAACGTGGGAATGGGTTGTATAAAAAGATAACATTAATTAGAAATGTTAATAAAATCTAGGAATATAACATGCAGTTATATTGGGCTTATTAATAAATTTAAATTGTGTTAAGTTAAAACCGATAAGGTTAATAAGCTAAGATAGAGGGATTTCGTTCCGGTAGCGTGGGGCTGATTGATAAAGATAAGTGGCTCGTAGATTAGGTCTATTCTGGCAGTGTGGGGCTGATTGGGGAAGACAAGAGGCCTAATAGCATAATGAAATCCTAGTTTAGGTTCGTTCCAGCAGCAAGGGGTTGATTGGGGAAGATAAGAGGCAAAATAAAATAATGAGTGAGCACCAAGTCTAAGGGTGACTTGTGTCAGTTGCATATTTGGATGGGAACCCGTATCAATCAGTATCCCTTTTTATCATGGAGTCTCACATTAGGAAGAGGCTAGGATGCGCTTTACTGAATAGAATAGTAAGAGGTTCAAATGAGGGGGTACAGGCGTGTTTCGGCGGGACGATGAGCGTGCACTACAAGAAAAGTAGTTATCTAACATTGCAAAAGACAACGTTTTCTTCTCCATGTTGTAAAAATCAAACATTAATACATGGTTTTTTACGTTGAAATGCAAAGATAAATTAAAGTGGGAATTATTTTTCACTTCCCTGTACTCTTACTAGTTTCGGCCGCGTATCCAAATAAAATTCCCCAAATTTTTAATTACTCAATTACAAATTTTCATTTGAATTTTCGTCATTTGCTTGGTCTCCGTCTCATTTACAAATCTCCGTTCAATTCGCATTGTTGCTCTGGTCTATGTCTCGGTTGCCATGACGGAAGTGAATCGGTTCCAATGGAGGAATTTCTGGTCAATTCGCGCCCATAGATTCCGTTCAATTTTCGTCGTTCTCAAGTTTTAACATAAGCATTGCCTTGATTTTTGTATCTTTTTCATTGATTAGCCAGTCTTTAGTTTTTAACATCTATTATGTCTGCTGAAAATGTTGGCTGTGCTATTAGCAGTTTATACGTTGTTGTGTCTCATTTAACATCACTGTTTTATTTAAGCAGTTATGTTAATTTGCTTGTACTCAATAATCGTTACTTCAAATTTTAGAAATTTGCTTGCTTATGTATTCGATGACGGTGGATAAAAATTGAGTGCATCTACACCGGTAACTGTATAATTCTCAACATAAATGTAACTTGCGAATCAAATCATATATTTTGACGAAAGCTAAAAGATATTTTTTTCAAAGAACTAGTAGTGAGTACTAGTAAGGAGCTCGGAAGTTTGTGCATACAGCTATGAAAAATCTGGAAATATAGAAAAAATTCTTTGTCCTTGCTTAAATTGTCGAAATCTTAGTCATCAATATGAGAAGGCTGTAGTTGAGCATCTAATTATAAGAGGAATGGATCATGTATATAAGACAAGTAGGTGGTATTGTCACAGTGAGCACATAAATATAAGCACAGATGTTAAGTTCGATGACATATATGATTTATTTGAAGCTATCGATTATGAAAATGATGATTCATCAATTATAACTTTTTTGATGATGATAAAGATGAAGATAGCACACAAAAATGAGAGGATGATTTGTTAAGAAACTTGGAAGAAGCAAAAGCCCCGTTGTATCCTGATTGTATCGATTAAACAAAATATCTGCCATCCTCACCTTGTATAATCTTAAATATGAGACTAGATTGTCTGATACTGGCTTCGATAAACTTCTAAATGTGCAACAATTTTTGTTGCCAAAAAATAATGTACTTTCGAAGACATTATATGAGGTAAAAGAATTTCTCAAAATATTCGATATGGGTTTTGAAAAAATTCATGCTTGTCAAAATGATTGTTGCCTTTTTAGAAGAGAGTACAAAGATTTGGAAAGTTGTCCTAAATGTGGTTTATCAAGATGAAAGAAGAATGAACGTATGAATGAAATTATGCATGGCATTTTGATTAAAGTTATGAGATATTTTCCAACCATTCCAAGGTTTTGAAGAATGTTTAGATCACAAAAGGCGGCAGAAGATTTAAGATGGCATTAAAGTAACCAAAGCAATGATTGGAAAATGCGTCATCCTGTGGATTCAGTAACATGGAATGTAGTAGATAAGAAATGGGAATCGTTTGCAACAGATACACACAATATAAGACTTTGTGTTGGTACCGATGGAGTTAATCCTTTTATGACATTGAGTTCCAAATATAGTTGTTGGCCTGTGGTGCTTGTGACATACAACTTCTCGCTAATATTATGCATGAAAAAAGAAAATATCCTCTTAACATTGTTGATTCCTGGTGCAATGCAACCAGGAAATGATATTGACGTATATTTGGAGTCATTAATTAAAGACTTGCAACACTTGTGGAGCAATGGAGTTCAAACTTATGATGCCTTCAGTAGATCGCTTTTTAACACGAGAGCGATTTTACTATGGACGATAGATGACTTTCCAACGTATGGAAATCTTGCTGGATGTTGTGTGAAAGGTAAAAAAATGTTGCCCTTATGTGGTATCAATACTCACCATCGATGGTTGAAACATAGTCGGAAGAGCGGTTATATGGATTATAGGATATTTTTACCCCCTTCAGATTCATTGAGAAAGCAAAAAACCTGGTTTGATAATACTATAGAGAATGGTTGTAGACCTAGAGTTTTGACTGGAAGAAACATCTTTGCTATTTTGAAAAACTTTTCAAATAATTTTGGGAAAGAAATCAAAAAAGAAAATAATAATAGCAAGAAGGGGAAGGGTAAGAAGAAAAAAATTAAGCAGGAGAGCAAGAAGAGAAAAAATACTAATAATAAAAAAATAGAGGTGAAGATGGTGATCTTGTTAATATAGAGCTATGAAGGTGGAAAAGACAATCAGTCTTCTTTGATTTACCATATTGGGAGGTTAGTTTTTTTTTTTCATTGAATAATAATATAATTCTTTAGTAATGAAATTTAACTTTGTTGTTTTTTTGTAGGAACTGCCAATGCGTCATAATTTAGACGTAATACATGTAGAAAAAAATGTTAGTGAAAGCGTAATAAGCACGATGTTGCATGATAATAAATCGAAAGATGGAAGTAATTGTAGAAAAGATTCATAAGAGTGGGGAATTTGACGTGGCCTTTATGCACAATCTTGTGGAAAAAACATATCTTCCACCAGCTCCATGTACATTGTCCAAATGTGAAAAAAAAAAGTTGTAAAAGATTGTATGATTTTAAGGGACCTGATGGTTATTGCTCGAATTTCAAGAGCTCAATATCATTGGAGGGTTGTAAAATTAGTGGTTTGAAGTCACATGACAATCATGTCCTAATGCAACAGTTGTTTCCGGCTGCTATAAGAGGATTGTTACCAAAGAAGCCAAGGAAAGAAATAATTCGTTTATGTTCGTTCTTCAATAAATTATGCCAACGTGTTCTTGATAGAGAAAAACCACAACATCTTGATGATGATATTATTCTAATTTTATGTGAACTTGAAAGATATTTTCCACCTTCGTTCTTTGATATAATGATACACTTGACGGTTCATCTTTGAAAACAAGCTAGATTATGTGGACCAGTTCATTTTCATTGGATGTACCCATTTTAAAGATACATGAAGACACTATAACATTATGTAAGAAACATTGCACGTCTTGAGGGGTGTATTGCAGAATACTATCTTGTAGAAGAGTGCATGAAATATTTTAGTGAATTCTTAAAGAAATCAGTAGAAATAGAAGTGAAGAAAGTCTGAAATAAAGATTATGAAAATGATGTCATAATTAAAGGACGACCAACTTCAGCTTGCAAAATAGTTACACTGTCTAAGAATGAGAAACAAGTTGCTCATTTGACTGTGCTAATGAATATAGCTATAGTGGAACCATTTTTAGAGTAAGTGACTATTTCATTTTGTTCTATTTTTCAATTTTTCTTATAGTGCAACTTATCATTTTTTTTCTTTTACAATAGTTTGCATTTTAAGGAGTTGCAACACTCAAACAAGCGCATAGAAAAAAATGCGACCTTACTTTGGAAAACCCACACAAATAACTTTGTCGACTGGATTAAGAAGAAGGTGAGTTGAATTTTAAAATATAATCTCATTAATTTTAAATATATTATTATCGAGATCTAACGTAAATAATATTTTCATTTATAGATACCTTATGATTTGAACGATCACGACACAATGTTAAAATGGGTTGCCAATGGTCCAAGGAGTAGTGCATTGTTTTGTATAGGTTATATCATCAATAGTGAACATATTCACACAAAAGATATTAAGAGAAAAACTCAAAATAGTGGAGTCACTTATGATGCAACCACCATGTGTAGGGCTAGCGCAAAAGATATTTCCCAAGTAGTTGACGTGATTACTTATTATGGGATATTGGGCGATATATTTTTGTTAGACTATCATGCCTTTTATGGTCCCATCTTTAAGTGTCATTGGACAAATATAGAAAATGGTGCAAAGGTAGAAGATGGATTTACCCTTGTCAGTTTACAACAAAATCAAGCTTCATTTTCAAAACATCCATATATCTTTGCATCTCAAGCAAAACAAATTTTCTATTCAAGGGAAGATGATTATTCTAATTGGTATGTTGTGATGAGGGCACCGTCAAGAAGTTTTCATGAAATAGATGTAGATGACTCATTTGAGGAATTTATCATGGATACATGAAATTTTGAAGAAACTAATATGGAGATTGATGATTTTGTTGAGGATCTTAGCTATGTTAGGGAAGATTGCGAAGGAATACTTGAGTAGTATATTACTAGCTATGTTAGGAATGCTAAGTTAGGGAAGACTGCGCTTTGTAGCTATAACTTCATTATAAAATCCAACACTTCATTATATTTTTTCTGTTTGCATTCCTGTTAGATTGGTGATAAATTGACAATAACAAATTATTTAGGCTAACTCATATTTTTCTATAGCTACAACTATACTTCTATGTTTTAAAATCTCCTAAATTGATGTTATTTGCTGTGAAAAGCGCAGTTGTTTTCCTGTAAATGACATATTGAGATGTAGCTGATACTATGTAGTGTTTTGCATATTCAGGATGGCTTTAGCGCATAAGTGCTTGAATTTTATAGTTTTGCTATATATTTTATGTTTTTCCTCATGTTTTAGTAATAGAAAATGAGGCCAATAACACGACAACAACAAAAAAGCAAAGCAGCCAAAAATGTATTCATGAAGCATAATAAATGGAAGAAGCATATTAAGACAACAACGTTCAAAGTGAGGGCAATCCACGAGTAGCAGAAGATAACTGAGCACAAGCAGTAGAAAATAATCCACAAGTAGTAGAAGATAATCGAGCACAAGCATTAGAAAATAATTCACAAGTAGTAGAAGATATTCCTAATGCATTTGAGAACTATATAATGCAAAACGAACAACACTTTGAAGCCAATGGACCAACTGAAGATGCAAATGCAAATCGACCAAAGAAAAGAACGAGTAGATGTCCTACGAAAATGAAGAGACTTCCTTCAAACTTTACAAATCGTGTTGATGTTGTATTTAATGAGAATGCGGAACCAATAGGTGAAGGATCAATCCACTTATCGTCTTTTTTAGGACCACTTGTACAAGAGCATGCTCCAGTCACACTTAGTAATTGGAGACACCTTGACAATGGTTTGAAAGTCATTTTATGGGATTGCATTCAGGTACATTTTGTAATTTTTATCTAGTTGTGTCTATTTTACTCATATTGTTTTATGCCAAGAAAAATTCCAGACATCTGGTTAATATATCAAACGTCTGAATACTTCTTCAGAAAGATTTTTTTAAGCCGATAAAAAATAATCCAAACGTCTGGATAAAATAGCTACACGTCTGAATGCTTCTTCAGTTATATTTCTTTGGGTCAAGAAAAATCTCAGATGTCTGGATAAAATATCCAGACGTCTGAATACTTCTTTAGGCATAACATTTTAGGCCGAGAAAAAATCCAGATGTTTGGATACAATATCAAACGTTTGAATGCTTCTACAGATATATTTCTGTAGGCCGAGAAAAATATCAGACGTCTGGATAAAATATCCAGACATCTGAATACTTCTTCAGGCATAATATTTTAGGCCGAGAAAAAATCCAGATTTATGGATAAAATATCAGACATTCGATTAGTATTTAGATTGTTTTCTTTTTCTGATATCGAACGTCTGAAAATATATCCAGACGTTTGACACACCTGTGCCAGCTGTGCATGTCTTACTTGTTGTCGAGCTAGAGCCATATATAATTAAAGTACCATATCCACAATATTTTCCATCGACAATAACATATCTGAATTACTTAACAATAACATACCTGAATTACAAGAAGTCGAGGCCGAATTTCTCCACAAGCGTTACGAGACCTGGGCGCAGTTTTACAAATCGAAATCCCGTAGAATCGTCAGCGGCAAATCCTATCAGCTCCATCCCTATTCAGATCTTAGCTAATGCCCTAGCAACTTCAAGTGCTTATGAACCTTTAACTGGTATCAGATCTAAATCTACCTTGTCAATCTCGCCTGTTTCACCCTTGCTAGCAGATGTGAAACATGATAAGAGAAGGAAGGTATACATAACTGCACTCGAATCCGAGATCAGACAAAACTCTACAGGTAACACACAACTTGAAATTGGGCATGACGGTTATAAGGATGCAAATACTGATGATAGTGGGAGTAGCATTACAAGTCCAGTGAGGCCTACTTAAATGAGAATTTACAGACAGCGGAGACTGGAAATTATGTAGCAGTGCCTCAAATAGCCAATGCAAAACCTATCTCCTCTTCTGTGTTGAGTAGCACCAAAGATTCTTGTATAAATGCCACAAAGAAACCTGTTATAGTTGCGGCAGTCCTTCCTGCTTCCCTATCTCCTAAATTGCCTCATTCAGCCCCAACTGAAAAACCCACTTATATGCTCACTAAACCTAGATATATGCTTCATGCTTCTCCTCACTACCTAGATGTGCTGGTGCATATACACCCCGAGAATTTACTGCATCCCAAGAAGACCCGGTTCCACCTTCTAAGATTGTTCAAGAGGGAGTAAACTTCTGAAAAGATCACTTAGTGGGTTTTTTATTCACTCTAAAGTACCGTATCTAAATGTACGAGAACACTGTCGCAAGGCTTGGAATATGAGAGGTGGATTACATGTTAATTTTGTGAATGAAATGTTCTATTTCAAATTCTCGATTATGGAGGAGAGAAGGAAAGTGTTGGAATCAGATCCCATAATACTCGGAGGAAAACCATTTATTATTACATCTTGGAGTATAGTGGTTGAGAATGCAAGAGAGCATGTGCCTTCTATACCGGTGTGGACTATTTTTACCAGAATTCCTATGGTCCTTCAGACACTTCCAGGTTTGAATCGGTTAGCTAGTAGAATTGGAAACTTCAAATATTTTGATGCGAACACAGAGTCTAGGAAAAATCTTGTGCTTGCTAAAGCATTAATTGAAATTACTCCAAGCAAACCTTTATCCAAGAAGATCAAGGTCTCTATTGATGGGTACGATTCATTTGTTGATGTACAATACTCATGGCAACCAGATATATGCACTAAATGACAATCATTTGGACATCTTCTTGAGGCATGCAAGCTTGTAGGAACTACCAAGGTACGTACACCTCTCAGGAAGCCTCCTCCGAGCATTTGGGTTCGAAAGAACAAAGTAGTTGATATGTTGGTTAAGGAAGTACCAAGTATTGAAAAAGAATTAAAGAGTAATATAATAGGCGGTGATGATGAACTAAAGGTTATTGGAGAAGAAACTTCAAACGAGGAAAGCGTAAATGATGGCATAAATTCGAATTCTAATGATCGCTCGTGGGTTCATGATATATCTATCTGGTATGAGGTATGATCCGTATGTTCAAGAATACTCCAAATATGTAACAGACTTAGAGGATGACATGAGAAGACTGGAATATAAAGTAGTGGGAGTGAGATCATTCAGAAGGGTGAGCTAAGTGAGAAGAACAGTTCTTATTTCCATGATTCTTCTTAGGATTGGGACTGCGAATTTCGTAGTCCTAACCCGCGTTTTGTTCCTAACTTTGATGTACTTTTTTATGAGTATATCAATGTTATAGGTAGTGATTCCCCAGTTACTCCTTAGATGGAGAATAACTGTTTGGCCCTTGATAGTAGTTGAAACACTCTATTTCTCTTCTGTACTATATAGTTCTAGTGTTCTAGCACTTTAAACCGGAATTAGAGTTCTGTGCCTGTGCAAAATTCTTTCTCTTATCCCTTTTCTAATAAAAAGTGGCACGGACCACTATACAAACCGGCTTGCCTTTCAAAACATACCTGAATTACATAACAATAGCATATCATGATTACATAACAACTAGTGTGAACCCGTGTTTCGCACACGGGCTACAATGAACCTTTATTATTATTATCAAAGTATGTTTGCTTGCATGATTACTAAATTATCATTATGATTCTAATTAAACTGGAATTTAATTTGGTCCAATTTATAAAATGTTTAAACTAAGATTGTTCCAAAACATTTAAGTGTAGATGGTTGTTAATTATCCAAGTCATGAAACACGTGAATCACTTAATAATTACCGAGGCAACATCCAAGTGTATGATATATGCTGCCATCACAATATCACTTGTAATATACTGCTCCACTACTAACGCATATTATACACATGAATTATAATGGTAGTAACAACAGTGAACTTCACAGTAATCTGTAAATCTACATATGATTTCTAATAGGAAAACTATTGCTTAATCTTTATACAACTTGCACAAAATTCCTTCCGTTTCCATTAATATTGACAATGTTGAATGCACAACCGAAACATATTTAATAGGTATAGAATAAAACACAGTTTGGACAAAATAAGTACACATATGTAAACAATTAAGTAAATGTAATCACAATCCTGTATACAGTAAATTATTTGGATAAACTCCTTTTTGTTTATTTAGGGTAAATACGTACAAAAGGTTATATCAATTATGCATTTAAATAAAACAGAGGAAGAGCAAACAGATAGAAAGAAAAGAAAAGATAGTCCTTTCCATATATAAGAAATCTTGCCATACTGAATTGTTCTCTTACGTGGAGTTGTACAAACCTGGACCGCATTCTGCCAATAAAATAACGTTAGTAGAAGACTATTAAAGTTGGATAAATTATGGCATAATATTCATCAAGAAGTACTACATGAGTGTATGGTATGACCAAAACAAAAATGTACAGTGATATATGATGGTAAAAGATGTCAATATTCAAGCAAGCAAAAGCTTCAAAAAGACAGACAATTGAAACAAAAATTTTGCAGTCCAGTAGCATGACATACCTAAAAAAAATACAGTATAGATGTGGTTTTTAGCTATAATCAGTCAAACAGAGTCAAACGGCAAAATAAATAGTTACCATGTAGCTGCGTAGACAGCAACCTCATGCATGTTGGCAATATTCCCTGAGAAAAGCAACTACAACCATAAAGATTAACAAAATTGTACGTTAATAAATTCATTATCATGCTTATGCAGTTCTACTAAAAATAGGATGGAAAAATAACATGTATATTAACTGATTAATCACCATGATACAGTTTATTTTAAAATATAAAAAAACTTGTATATTATAGTTTCAAGTTTCCATAAAATGAATCAAACTAAGTATACCAATTTCAACCATGAGCACTCATATCTAAACAGTGTATCAAAACAATTATGCGATGTGTGTAATCAAGAACAATAAAATAATGATGGCTATATGAGCCAAATCATAGCATACTTAGCAGATATGCCAGTGCAAACTCGTTCAACGTATACAGATTTCTTTTGTAGTGTTTTAAAGGAAGGAAAACATTAAAAATTTAAAGTAAAATAATTGAAAGCTTATTATACAATAAATTTCTATATCTTTGCTAATTGCAAAAAATATAAATTCTTACTTAGTAAACTTCTATCACGCAGACTCATTAGCAAAATTATTTAAAATCAAGGATCCAACATCTACAATATGTGTGAAAGGCATATAACTTATCTGGGTTCCTATATATTTGTTCCCAACTTATTTATGTCAATAATATTTCATTTCTACAGGTTGTTATCATACAGTTTATCCCTTTACTTAAGGAAATTTTGATAATTTGGAAACCGAACTCCAAAAGAGCAGCAAGAAGAAACAATGATACATTAATTTGTCAGCTTGCTCAGTATTTGGGCATTATGCATCTCTTGGTTGGAAATATAATGGAACTTTCTCAAATTACTTCCATTTTTTAGTTTAGATAGTTTTAATGACGATCACGAAAGTTTACGTTGATTGTCATAACTATTAGGCTGTAAAAGTTCCAAAGGATTCAGATGTTACTGAGCATAAATTTACGGTGCATAAAAAATACATCTAGTTGCTTGTTAAACATTGTTTATTTTGCAGAATGAGTAGGTTTTACTCATTGCTCTTTATTGATTGCACCAAACGATTATGTATTATCATTGCTAAAGCTTGAATTTCCTGTACTGTTAAAAATGATCATAATCCTTGATTCTCAGATGATATAAAAGGAAAATTTAAGACTGTATAATAGTACATAACTAAATGAGCTTGTAATTACCATATAACCATTAGATTTTCAATATGCTGCAGGATATAGGTGAAAGGAATGTGTGGCTCTTCTTTTAAAACATGGTGCAGTTGTGCTATTTTGTGTTTTCTTTTTTAAAATGGACTAAAAACTCTGTTTTGAAAATAAAAATTTGAATCATATTCAGTGATTTTATATAATTCAATAAACATTAGAAATTTCAGTAAGCTAGCAGTTTAATAGTTATAATTAACTATTTATATGGTAAATAATCGATAAATGAATTAGAAATGTGCATAAGGACTACAATATACTATTGTAAAACCCCAACACCGGTTTTATTACGTATATTTTATTCATATCGATATACTGAAAAGCAATACGTAATAAAATTTTAACTCAGTATTAAATTACTAAACACAGAGAAAATCTGCTTATATAAGAAGTGGCCAATTACCACATTCCCTAACCCTATATGATACCATGATACCAAGGCTTTGCTGTGTAGTAAAAAAAATTATATCAAATATACCATCTCAAATATAAAGTCAGCTAACATACATACATAACATAGGGGAAATAACATGAGAAAAGGACATGATTTTGCATAATAGAAAAACCAAACTGAATGCATATTTTTCTTGAGATACAATTATCTCACCCATGCTCAGAAGAAAGATATCATCCTCATTGTCTTCTTTTCCTTCAAAGTGGAGCAAAATACCTATAATAAGAATCAAAATCAAATACAGTCAGCAAAACATCCACACAAATCTATTAAGCTTAATATGGAAAAAAAGCTTCTTTTTTTTTTTTTTTTTTTTTTTTTTTTTTTTTGGTGTTGTAGGACAAAAATTGGATATAGTAGTGATACGAAAAATGATAAATTAAATTCATGGCTAATAATCTACTAAGAATAGCTGTGTTAAAAGCCCATTAGAAAAGGATAGTGCTTATCATCTAAAACTAACTTTGGAATGATGAACTTTTTTGTACCCCGAAAAGATGCCAAAAAATAACAAACTGATTAGTACCAGTGTTTACTGATTTGTATAATACATGTTTTTTATTCCAACAGTGATACAAATTAGTGAGAAAATGTTATTTTACCATGATATGTTAATTTTAAGGTTAACATAATTTAGACCATAAAACAGTTATTAAGAACTCTATTTTTTAATTTTATAGTCACGGACTACAAAAAACCTGCAAAGCTAGACTTCGGAAAGAGGGAAGAAATCACCCTTGATCAATTACAAATCAAGGAACATAATGGTTACGATAAATCTTTAGGAGGAGATCATTTTGCACCAGAAGGTTCAAACTTGCAAAAAATATAGAAAATAGTTGTTTACAACCGAGATGTGAAACCAACAATATTGGTTTGAAAATCAAGTTTCATTTTCTACGAATGATATGTGCACGTATGCATCTGTATACATCGATATGCGTGTAGATCGGGAAAATTATTTCAGACCGTAATTACTTAATATCCTCCTATTGTATAAAGATAACGAAGCCCACAAAATAAACCAATGAATAATTCAATAACTATAAGCAAATTAGATTAATATCAATCTGATTTTTTTATGGTTTAAATTCAGTATAAATATCATTAGGAACATGAAAGCCACTTATACATTATAATAAATCAAGTAGCACAGTTAAAGAACAAAAAACTTCATGGAAAGCATATTCTAGCATAACCACCAACATAATGATAATATATGATTCAATAAATTCATGTAAAAATTGATGGTTGTCTTCTCAAAACTGATGGATGGTTTTAGGCCAAAGACCAATGTAAATACAGTAAAAACTATCCACTAAAAATATCTCAAACAATGACACTTAAAATACGAAATGCAACCAATTTACCTCTTAAGCTGGAGCTAAGTTGAAGATATCTTTATGTTGTTCCTGAAACAATCATGAAACAATCAAAGAAGATATTTTAGCAGTGAAATTAAATAATCAAATGAACAAAACTAATTGAGCTATTTACATATTAACTGATTTGTTATATAGTTTAAAGATGATATGAATAGAAGATATTCTAAGTTTCGTCTGGAACCTTCCGCAAATCAGTGGACCACTTGTGCCGTCAAATTTATGTGTAACGTTTGTTAATTGATTGAGACTGAAAGCTACATTCTGCCGTTAATTGATAGAGGGGAAAGAATGGACCACTTGTGCGGTCAAACAAAAATATAGCTGATTAGCCGAAAAGGGAATTGATGTATCAGGCAGGCTCTTTGTTAAGGGAGTCAGACCTGTAGAATTTATTTCTTTGTTATTTTTATTACATTATTACTAAATTGCATGTCCATCGATTACAGTAACTCAATCCATTAGTAGAAATGATGTATTGTATGGGTCTAGTTCATAAGTTTATCAGATGAAAAAGGCTATCGAGGATAAATTCTCAACAACAGCAAAGATAATGTAACATTGCAACATGATGCACGTGTTTTAGAAAGCTGGGGTAGGGAAATAACCTTACTAACTGAAATCACTTAAAATATATTGTACAACCAAAACCGGACCTTGATTTTAAACGGGAAAGGCCTGGTTTCTTTTGATATGATGTTAAATTTGAAGCTTTCCCAAAAAATAGAAATATCAGAAATAACATCTCATGGAGCTGATAGAGAAAACTGTATCAAGCTTTACTATAAAATGGAAATTTCACATGGTGAAAAGAAGGCAAATAAAAAGTGAATATCTCATTCAAAGAAGTTGTTGTAACGGTATTGTAGATTTAAAGGAGTTGTTGAGCTTGTATTAAATAAAAACTACGATAAAGTTATTATAATGTAATGTATGCGATCATCTTTGTAGTTTAAAGCTGAAATTGATGTATGCCTTTCATCTAATTAGTATACCATTATGTTGTGTGGACATGCAGTCGACCAGTTTGTTAACACATGGTTATATTCAATGTTTGGGATCGTTTAGTGGTGGTAAAAATGTGTCAGTTAAAGCAGTTTGAAAATCCACTCAAATAAGTTTGTACGAAAATGCTTGAAGGCCCGGAAAATAGGTCAGGGAAAGTGACAAAAACATTTTTCACCGCATGATTTGCACTCTCCCCTATTTTTCAGGAGTCCTCCCTTATTTTTAGCCCTTCAAATAAAGATCCGCATATTTTGACAAAAAATCCTTCGGGCCTTCTAGCATAGTCCAAGTTTGTAAACCAGTCTACAAAGTTAACTATACTGAACTTTTAAGAGAAATGTATTTCACATATGACATTTGAATTGAAAGATACATTAGCAGATAAAAATGATAGGTTTTAAACAGAATAGTCCTAAGTAACGGTGGATTCGGTCTGTAACCTATTTGCAAGCAATTATGCTAATATATAAGCATCAATTTAGTACAGGAAGTCGTAAATGATGAACCATTATGAAAGTGTGATATTATTGTTTTGAAATATAACTATGTCAAGTTAAAACAAAAAAGAGAAGTATTTCATTAAGAATAAGGCATAAGATACTCACAAACCTTGCATAAGCAACTTTTAACTTTGAACCCCATTGCTGATTGAAAACTAATCCATGAACGAAAGATCATAGATTGATAAATTGACTTTGCAAAAACAAATAAATGACATAATAAAATAGCTTGGTATGTTATACTAATTTGTAACACTTGTGTTTCCACCTGTGATTCATTAATTGTTTAGATAGCTCACATAATAATTTTTTTATTGAGGGCATCTACTATTAACAGAGCAGTAGTGATAATCTATCGTTGCCAGTACGTTAGCGTAGGAAGATATTTAAGTTCCTAATTAGCCCATGGCAATGGCATCTAGAGCAGTTGTATAAGCAATAGAACAACCCTGCTGTTAAAGTAGGAAACATGCGTGTACGAAAAATAGAAATAAGTATATTTCATAGTGTAACAGTCCTTGTAATAAAAGCAGCAAGATATCACTTAATTTGTGTAACTAAGTTATGTAATAAAATATAAAAAATGGAATCAGCCTATGTAATCTACAGTAGTAGTGCTTGTAGAACTTTCAGGAAGAAATAATGAACCGCAAAAAAAATATTGCACTCACATACATTTATACGATGATGATTACCTAGTGTAGCATAGTTTATTTTGTAGCATCCAATAAGCTCATTTTTGATTCAAAATCTCACAAAGCAAAAGACATCTACTTAACTTAGAAACATGTAGATATATAAATATCATTCAGAAATATGTAGGAAATGAATTAAACAAAGCATGTAACTAAACTAAATTTATCCATACCTTATCAAACATGTTGTGAGTGATGGAAGCAATGTAACTAATATCTTTCCTTTCAGTAAAGCCAGATCCATCCAGATCATAAAGCATAAACGGAACTGCAAACTAATGGTTATTTCAGTTAATTGGAAACTGTCGAATAGTTGACTGTAGTTGCCATGCTTAATATTTTAGCCCTGAGGATGTGATCAAACAGTTTGAAAAGAGTAAAATCTGATATACCAAACCACATTAGCCATTTAACAAAAATATATATCAATCATCAGAAACAACCATTTTCAGAATGAGGTAAGGCTCACATCAACATGTGAATGAACAACTAATAAGTAATAAGGATTTTATAAAATTATTCTGTTAAAATAAAAGTTTATGAATTCTTGCTAAATTAAATTGTAGATACATCTTAAGAAAGTCAATGTACAATTAATTAGTACTGTAATAAAGTGGATGTAGAACGCAATAAACTTAATATGGTACGAAAGTAATAGTTATTACTTATTTTGAAGTAATACAACATTAATTGCAGCAGCAAGAATATTGTCATCTCTTTCTGCAGTACCCTGCTTCAGGTTTAGCTCAAAAAAATTGGCAGCCGAAGTTAATGCGCAGAATGTTGAGGAAAAAAAAAAACTTAAATTGAAAATAGAACTGTTGAGTCTTGCCGGCGTTGAGCATGAATCGTCTCAGGCTTCCCATTTCACATACCGTTGCAGTACACACTGAAGCAGAAACAATGTTAGTTTACGCATTATGTATCAACCCTTCAAAACAATTTTTTGTCATGGACCAAGGACTTGGTCGGCTATTCCTTAGACCGGGCCCACGTTGTTTCGCTTACTGTTGCATAATCAAAATGGTACTAAAAAAGACCACTTTGTAAAAGGATGGTTATCGATACATTCAAGTCGCATGTATTAGGCTTTAAAAATATAAAAACGATAAGCAAGTACAAATGTAAATAAAAATAAAAGTTATATTTGTATAACACAGTTAAAACTAAGAATAAGTATAGATAAGCAAAATGTCGAACATCTGTGTACTTTCCCGCTACTACACAGTTCTTATATAATTGCATCATATAAAATAATATATGATATGAGTGGTTTTAAAAGCTGCTAGATAGTCATTTGGAAAACTGTGTCAGTCATTTAAAAATAAGCAATATTTTTGTTAATCACATACTTCAGCAAGGTCAACTAGAGTATATATTAGTGTCAAAAAAATATAAAAGGGTAAAAAGTAGGATATACACAAAGTTCAGTCTAATTACGTTGGCACTTCATCCATTTTCTAAATTTAAGTCTCTGTCAATCGCAACAGGTTGGGCACACATAAAAAATTGAAAAAAAAACAAATGTAGGTTCAGTTTATTTGAACCTAAAAATAAAACCATGTTTTCCGCATGGTAAACATATGATCAGCATCGGGGTCGTCTACTTTAAATAAACAAAAGAAATTACTTCTGCAATCAAGGGAAAGAAGAAAAAAATAAAACAATTTGCAGCCTAAATTCAGTAATGCAGTGTAGTATACCTTTGTTAATATGGTGCAATTAAAACTTACATTTGATTCAGTTCATAATATATGTTTTTTTTTCCACTTCCATGCATGTATGAAGAATCTCATACTGATATATCATCACACCTAGAGTGCCACATTGCAATTAAAATTGGAAGTGGAAGTGTCAAATAGTGTAAAATATTAGTAAATATATATATGCTATTAATTTTATTTTATTTTGCAGTGGCAAGTGGCGAAAAATATGTAAACATGCATACACAGATGGTTTCCGTATTAGAAAAGTGAGAGTATTTGGGTTGAAAATTTAAAATGAATAACTTGTTCAATTATGTTATTTTTTTGCAGGTTGAAAAAAGAACACCAAATTTTTCTCCCTCCAAATATTTACCATAAAACGGCATAACTACAAAATAATCTAACATTATAAATGGAGTTATGATCATTTATTTTACTTCATTAGGTAGGGTAGGGTAACATTGAACACATATGCGTATCATGTTTTAATGACTTTTCATTACTCCGTCTGTGTACAACAGGAATAAAATAGGAGTAGGAATACTATTTATGCTTAAAGAATAAAAAGTAACAGTATAATAAGTTGGTTCAAGTTGGTAAATAGTACACCATTGTTAATGGCAGAAGGTGAAATTATGGTACCCGCATTTGTACTGTTGATATATAGCACCTGCATACTGTAATTGCCCATCTAACCATTCGTATGAAAATGTTCAAAACCACTATTCGATCCTCGGTCAATGCATCTTTACTATACTTGATCAAACACATTGTGCGATATTCACTATTTGTACTGCTTCTGACCTACAAATCAACTTGACTTCAGAGTCTAAGAGATGCTTAGAGTCAATTTATGTGAACAGCAAGCAGTGCTTGCCTATGTTTTCTGATAAAATAGTTTTATTCAAACATGCATGTGTAGCACAGAGGACTAATTATAATGACAGGAAGATCGTGCACGGCTTATGATGTTTGTGTGTGTGTGTGCGTATACAAACACACACACACCCCCTTGAAAAAATTGTTAACCTTATTAAACTTTCGATTGTTCATATAATACATGTACACAATGTTGTCAGACTATGGATGATTTAGTGGCACATAAATAGTTTGCATATTCTCAGTGTCATGAAAAAACTTATAGTTGAGTTTTTTAAAACCAAAATGATTTTTTTAAATTATCCAAGTTTATCATACGGTAGCACAAATCCATAGCCGGTTATAAGCTCGAAACTCCCAACAATAATAAATCCAACATTCAAGATAAATCATAAAAGAATACGACCAAAAATCAAACTTCAAAACTATCAAATTTAAAGCAGTCCATGCAGTACCTTTAATTAGTGCAGTCTCGTGCAAAAAGCCAAGGCTTGTCACATTTATAACAAACTCCACCGCCACTTCTATCAATGGTGTTCCTCCTCCCTTGTCCCGTTGTCCGCCCCCACCAGAACTGAATTAATGGAAAATAAACATCGATTATACTGCTAGTAATTGGCATTTGAGTTGAAGAATTATACCGTTTGGAACGTGATAGAATAACGCTTTAACTTACTCATCAATGAATGTTTGTTCTGTACGATGATAAAATCATCAGCAGCGGAGGTTGATGTTGGGAAGATGAATATTTGGGAGAGAAATGAGTAAAGGAGAAAACCTGAAAGAGGAGTGGCGGGAATGATTGGAAAAAATAGAAAGAAAAAAGGAGATTGCCACAGTTTTAAACTGCAATATCAGATAGTCCAACGCATCGGGGGTTGGTTCCCGTTTTCTGTTATAAGTAATAGATTTACCATGCGAACATAAATCATAATATTATTCTAAATATTTTAGACTTTCCCGGAAATGATGTTAAAAATATTCCCAAAAAATAAGTAAAATAGATCAGGTTGGTCATTTTTAGATGTAAGTAATGGAATCATTAAATGACCAAAAGGGTGTTCAAAATGGCTGGAGGACAAATAAACACAGCAAATTTAAACATAAATAATAACAAAACTTTAAGTTGCAGAATGAAATGTATACACTGATATGGGAAAATTTTGAAGGACAGATAAAAACGAAATAAGAAGATCCTATAAAAGTAAACATGCATACATTCCAATCCATACTTGTGCAATAAAACCATGATATGTCCAGCTATTTGCAAAGTATAAATGTGTAATGTTTGTTTGCACAAGTTGCAGAGCTTTGGACTACAAAATTTGTACATAGTTGCACTGAATATCATTCATATTTATCTATTTCTTTGGTTTGGAGCAGTATTGACATGGATCCACAATGAAGGTAAATCAATTTCATTAAAAAAAAACTTACATCTGATACAATGAATCAAGCCGGAAACCGAAAGGAAAAAAATTGATAGTGAACTCCGTAAATGCTTCAGTTCCGAGCCACATAGGGGATGAACCATATAACAATTAATAATTTAAGATTAGTGATATATCAGTATGTGGGTTGTTAAAGATAATGTGATGGAGTTTAGAATTTTCTGTAGTAATGTACAGTAATATTTAAAAAAACAGAAAGCTGTCCTTATTATCAGTAGGCAAATTAGGCATTTATAATTCTATCGGTAGAATTAATCGCTAATTATAACCTATTAAATTAAGCTAAATGAACCCAACCTCTTATCTGCAAAATTATTACAACCGTGATTACCATTTACCATTACCACAGACCCTTTCTTTGTCCAAAAAATGAAAGCATGTAAACTATTGTTGTCCAGAACCATATATAAGCTCCTTCTACTTATCCTTTCCATGTTCATTATCATCCAAAAAAAGATGTGATTGTCTGGAGATATTCCAAATTAGGAACAAAATGAGGAAAAACTATTGCATTTCGATTAGTATTCATTGGCCGTCAGTTTAAGTTAACATGGATCTGGTTATGGAAAATGATTAGGATTGATGTAAATGGTTTTTGTAGTAGCAGCGCACTTGCACCGTACTAAGAATTGTGAATGAAAACAACAAAAATTGGGTAAGGGCTTTGAAGAAATATGATGAAATTAGTGGAATCAGTACTTGGGAAACAACAGAAAATACTCATAGTAATAAGATAGACGATGTCATTCGCCTTTGCATCTCAGAGAAATGAACGACGTTTGATTTAGATGTCTGGGTTCGCTGCTTCGTCAAAGCCATCTCTTTGAAAGAATTTTTTTGGATTAACATTGAAAGTTCCCGATCGTAATAAATTGAAAAAACTAAACCGGAAAAGGAAAAAAAAAGGGAAACCTGAATCAAAGCGTTTGTGCCTTCAATCCGCATCTTTATCGGAGCAATCTGAACAATTCATTGCTGGCTGATCGTTGTTAGCATTGTTAGAGTTAGGGTTAGACAGAATACTATTTTATCCCTTCCGGTAAGTAACCCTAATTCGGTCAGATAGGAGATTTGAGTCGTGGAGGAGTGTCAATGAATTTGAAGTGACGAAAATAAAAGTTCAGTTCTTTCATGAATGAAAAGGAGATTTATTTGATGGGAGAGGGGACTTGTCTGAGGAAATACGATGATCTGTCCTAAGGAAAGCGGTTTCATTCTGGGGAAGAAAGAGGGAAGTTAAGTGTTTTATTATTTCGAATTAAAAAGTGCAAGGGTGTGTTCTTTGCAAGTTTGAGCGGAGTATTATAGCGGAGAATAGTAGTTAGCGGACGATGTGTTCTTCGGTTTAAGCGGAGTATTTAAGCGGAGAATTTGAGCGGGGGTCTGGCTATTCGCACCCCATTATTTGCTCTTCACCCCCCGAATAAAATTTTAAAATTTCATTTTCAAATTTGCCCTTTAACAGCCGATTAGATAGTTTGTCTAATGTTGCAAAATGACTAAAAAATAATAATTCTAACTATATATATGAGTGTTCGATGTTAAATTGCAAACTATAATTAAATTTGAAATCAGCATTTTACATGATCTTTGTAAAAAAAAAATAGAAATTACAAATATTGATTAAAAAAATTTAAACAATTATTAAAAAATTTAAAACTGTACTTTCAACGATGTTTATCGTTATGCATTTTGAGATCGAGTATGTTAGCAGTAACGGAAATTACAAAGATATAAACAGTAAATAAATAAATCATTAATATAGATGATATTGTTCAAATAAATCGAGGCTGAAATAATATGCAATAAAGGCATTTTTGGATTAAACGGGGTGGGAAGAGCAAATGATGGGGTGCATATTTTATTTTCTAATTAGTGGGGGGTGAAGAGCAATTAACGGGGTGTTAATAGACGTACCCTTTGAGCGGAGTATTATAGCGGAGAATAGTAGTTAGCGGACGATGTGTTCTTCGGTTTAAGCGGAGTATTTTATTTATATTTGTAATTTAACTAATTACAGATTAAAACATAACATTATAATTATTGCAGAAATACACAGTTAACAAAAACATAACAGTTCGTTACATAAAAACAGTACAGAAAGTGATACATTGCAGAAATACAAATAAAAGAGCTAAAGGGATACATTGCAGAAATAAGAAAACAGTAGATAAAGTGATACATTGCAGAACAAATAAAACAGTAGATAAAGTGATACATTGCATAAATCTATTAGTGCAATCCTGCTGCAACAAGCTCGTCTCTTATATGATCGCGACGCACTGCCATATCAGCGCTGCCTTGATAGCGTTGAGCCGGTGCTAGGTCATTATGGCCTATGTTTCGCACGTCGTTGTATTCTTGTTCGTACTCATCTGGAATTTTATTTGGATCATCGTCATACGCCATAAAATCAGGATCTCCCATATTGTATTTGCGTATATAATTGTGTATAGCCATCGTAGCAACAACAATTTTTGTTTGAGCTGGAAACTTATAGGTTGACATATTTCGGAGTATAACAAATTTCTTTTTCCATATTCCGAATGTCCTCTCAATTGCCATGCGTAAACTTGAATGGTAGAAATTAAAATTTTCATTATGGGATTTTGGTTGATTTGTGGTCATACGAAACTGGGGGATGTGATATCTAACATTTCGATATGGTGGTATATACCCAGTTGTAAGTGGAAAACCAGAATCCACAACATAATACTGGCCAGGAGGAGGATGAGGAAATCCGGAACTTCTGTCATTCACGACGGAATTAAAAATTCGACTGTCGTGTGCAGTACCTTCCCATCCAGATACAGCATACGTAAATAGTAAATCGAACGAGCATACAACCAAAATATTCTGTGTAGCGTATCCTTTTCGTCCGATATACGGAACAATACGATCTGGAGGTAAGTGCGCCATAACATGTGTGCCGTCTATTGCACCAATACAATTTTTAAAGTACGGATAGTAACGGTTATCATTGCTAATTTCAGCAGAAATTGAGTTAAATTGAGAATCAACCGGTTTTATAATAGCAGTGGATAATACTAGAACGGCATTCAAAACAGCATGAAAATAATGAAAGATTGTGCACCCTGACCTTTGAAATCTTTCAGCCACTTGTCTGTTCGAATTAGCGGTGGCAATAGTCCATAAAAATATCCCAATCGCTTCTCGAACAGTAACATTTTCTGAGGTGGTCAATCCGCAACGTTCCAGCCTATCGCATAACAAAAGAAAACATAATCGTTTCATACGAAACTGCCTTTGACATCTTGCCTGATGACCGTTAAGTATGTCGTCTATCCACATCAATCCGGTAAACGTCGACGTATGAATCCGGCGTCCTACTTCGTTTCGGCGACCATGTAAGTACGCTCCAATTAGGACGATATCCTCTAAAGCGTCTGAATCGGAATCACCATCACTTGGAAATGGATTCTCCATTGTAAGAAAAAGTGGAAGAAGGGGAGTTGGAAGAAGGTGTGTGGGAAGTACAAGAGCGGGGAGATCATATATAAGGGTTGGGGATTGGGGAGGAAAGTGCTAATGGCTCAAAGTTGAGCCATTGGCACTGGACGCGTCGGACGCGTTCAACGCGTCCGACGCGTCCAGTGCCAACGGCTCAACTTTGAGCCGTTGGCAAAACGACTCAAAACGAGCCGTTGTTCAACGCGTTGGACGCGTCCGACGCGTCCAACGCGTCCGTTTGACAACGGACCGTTTTGAGTCCAAAGAACAGCCCCTAAGATTCGCTGAGAAGCGGAGAACGCAGAGAAGAAAGAAATTTAGACGCCCACGTAAGCAAAGTTTGGATTTTGTTTTCTATTATAACTAATAGACTAATAGATAACATACCCAAATTACATAACGAACATAGCAACATTATATCCGAATTGCATATCGAACATAACATATCCAACCTGAAGGTTTTAACTTAATTTCTGGTTAAGAATTTATTCGGTGATCCACCAGGTGGATGCATTTTAGCTCACGGACCTATCCAGGATTTCATGCTTATTAATATTGTTGACACCAAAAATTGGCTCAACACCAAAAAGAGAGACTTGTGTAGAGATTAAAATGAAGATTAACAAATATAGGAAATGCAAAACAGAAAGAATCACACATAGATTTATAGTGCTTTTGCGTTAAAGAGCGTACGTCCACTTTATAAACTTTTATAGATCGTTTCAGCAGCTAGGAAAATGTTTACAATGGTAGAACAGAAGAATTAAAATTAAAAACAATTTTGCTATCGTTTCTCTCTCTGGTCAGAAAATTGAAGATTCCTCCTCTTTTTTCAATTGGAAAGGAGTATTTATAGATGATATAATATCAAGCTGCCTTGACTACGTGCCGTGAGATCCAAAAAGATAGCTGATTTAGAATGAGTCGGTTATTTTCTGAAGAGTTGGTATTCTCTGTGGATTATAGGTGTCATTTGGTATTGAACCCTTCTAGCTTGAGTAATTTAAAAGAAAAGAAAATATGGGGCGAGCTGATCCTTAGGTCGGTTTTCCGGATCTCATCTGAGGATGGCGATGCTAGTCAAGCCCGGTCATGTCAAACTCCTCAGGGCCGTGTCAAGGAAAGAGAGCCCTGTCATTGGGCCTCACAGCTCGATCCACACTGAACACTTCAGCAGCATTCCTTTCTCGTCATTTCGCCTTGATGGGCTGCCCGAAAGGCCCATCAACAAATATTATTCAAGTGACAAATGCTGCTTCACTTATCGTAATGAAATTTGCAACTCCTTGCAGTTCAGCAATTTATTTTTAAGCAACCTTTACTATATTTGAAGCAAACTGTGTAGTGCAATTAATATACATTTATGTTGTTGTACATGAGAAATGTTTTCATGGGGTTATCTATTTTTCTATTGCAACAAAAGAAAAAGAGATAACCTCAGGAAAACACTTCCCTACAGCAACACAAATGTATATTACTTACACTACATAGTTTGCTTCAAAGGTAGTAAAAGTTGCTTCAAAATAAATTGCTGAACTGCAAATAGCTGCAATTTTCATTGCGTTGAGTGAAGCAGCATTTGTCTCTTGCGTAAAGCTATTAAAGCATGAAAGCATGACTAGGTCCATCAGTCCATGTGCTAAAATGCATCAACCTTGTGGATAGCCGAGTAAAATCTTTAGCTTGGTCACGCTTTGTTTGATTCATACGCCTTGGGTGAATACATATATATTCTATGTTCCATCTCTTCATAGTCTGTAAGCAATTAAGATACATGCATTAGTACATCACTCAATCAACAAAAACACAACTAAATATGGATAACTTAAATTTTAATCACAAATTTAACTTTAGACATACACATACAAACTTTAAACAATAAAGTTAGGCAAACTTACTATTAGGAGGCAGTTAACAATAAGAGGAGGCCATTGAAGTTAATTTTAGAGGAAAATTTTTATTTTTGGCCTTTAAAGTTAATTTTAGGGGCCCATTGAAGTTTATACCCAAAAGAAGCCTAAACCAGCAATTTATATCCGTTATAAGTTCTCAAAAGAGGCCTAAATGCAATTTTCCTTTTTTTTATTACAGGCTATATTTATTTTGATTGAGGAATGGCAAAATGTCCCCATATTTTGGCAAATGGGGTGTATTTTTAGGTGTTCAAAATGCGTATTAGTTAACAAACTGGTCAAAGCAAAGTCCAAGGAGGAAAAACTTCAACTGAAACCGGATAATATCAAAACTATTACGGAGTGGAATGATCTTATCAACTTGAAAACTATTGCAAAGTTTCAGGTAAAATATGTCTAAATGTTCATCTTTGTATATGTGAATTACCTAGTCAGTATATTTTAATTTTTTAGATCAGCAACAAAGTGAAACATTTGAAGCCATCAAACGCAGACAGATGCCACATACATGCAGCAGTAAAGGAATGGCTCGCTTAGCTGCTGATATGGTCAGAAAATATTTCAATTTTGTGATCTTGTCATGCCATTTATAGAGTTATGATAAATCATTTTATTCAAATTTTTATTATCGTAGAAAAATGAGAGTCCAGATCCCTCTTCTATCTGTCAATCTGATGTTTGGATTAAATCTCACACTCGAAAAAACGATGAGTCGACGAGCTCGGTTGTTGAAGAAACTATTGTATGTGATTTCATTTTAAATTGACATATTACAAATGATTTTAGAATGTGATAATGTTGAAGGTTACAATGTATGTTTTCCTTTACAGGAGAAGATTAAAAAGTTTAACGCTGGATCACAAGCTACCACGACAACTTCTGTGAGAGAAGATGCTCTTTCAGCAGTGCTGGGAAACGATAGACTAGGACGAATAAGAGGAATGGGAAGAGGTATGACCTACACCAAGTTTGTTTTGTCACAAGCTAATCAAAAACAAATAATGCAACTACAAAAAATAGTTGCGGATTTGGAGAAGATGGTTCAATGCTAATAGCACAAAACCAGGCATTTCTAAAATGAATGGCAAGAAGTTATAGCCTGTATGTAGCAATTAGTTATTTGCATTCTGTAAGTTTAGAATCGTAGTGAATCATTGAATAAACTGTTTGTTGAGTAGTGACTACATAAATAATTCATAATAAAATTCAAGTTGTCATATAAACCAAAAGATAAAATAAAGGTACTGTAATTGCATAAACTATTTGTTGAGTACAAAACCAAAAGACTAAATAAAGAAACTGTAATTGCAGCTTGAACAGTCTACAAACCAGGCTGGACACTGCTGCATGTATAGGCTTGACACTGCTGCATGTACACATGGTTTCTATGTTGTAGTACGCTCACAAGGTGAATCAATGAATCATCACTATATGCCAAAACATAAAAAGTTGGACCCGGTTCATAAAAGATGACTCAATATATCGTACACGTATCTCCTTATCTAGAACTTATCAAAATGAGCTGCATGTACTCGTGGTTCCTTATCAGAAATGATCTGGCTCTTTCATCCCTATCTAAAAATTATCAGTAGTGTTACTTCATTCATCCATATATATATATATATATATATATATATATATATATATATACATATATATATATCTTCATGTGCTTGTCTTCACCGTACTTTAAAATATTATGATAGACTACACTCATAGAAACTTAAAGACACAGTCCTACTGTCTTCAAGTTACTTCTTTCCTCTTGCCCAAGCCTTATTACCATGTCATTCATGAAGCAATGATGTCATTGTGACGGTCCGCCCCGCACCAACCGACATTTACTCCAAAGGTGCGTTGTACACATGTCCAGTTAGAACGGAACGGGTCGTCAGAAGGAAAAAGAAGAAAGAAGCGAACTAACAAGGAACCTGTAGAATGTCTCACAGCGCATAGAATAAAATATAATAACAACATACTTGACATAAAACAGGTGAGACAGTGCATAAGCTGACAATTAGAACTAAACATCATAGCAGCGGAAATCCAAAATACAGCTTATTACAACTTTTCAAACTGTCTCAAAGCAAAGGTAAGATAACCGAGGTACACTACTAATGCCCAAGTAGCGACCACCAACGACACAGGGAGAATGTGTATATATATCATACGTGAAAGCCTCCCGCCCGCCTCCGAATCAGCTACTCGCGCACCACCAGCTAACCTGTCTCTAGTCTGCTCGTGTGAGCACCCAGAGTAATAAGAGGAGACATAAAACTCTGGGTCAGACATAAAGCCTGGTATGAGCGATAAGCATCTAAAGTGAACAATAACAGGTAGACTAAAACATACCTGAACCTGGACCTGCAACCAAAGAGTTAGCACTACATACTGTACAACACTCTAAGGTATTATATCAAACGGTGTAAGGGTACGGAGGTGGGGGAGGTGTGCATGTCATAATGATGGCAAACAATCAAGCATAGCATCCATCCTCACATCTCTCACTCAGTGCGTAAAACATACGATATTCACTACTTCGATCACCCAACATACTTTGCTACGATCACTTTGCCCCCATGAAGTCATAAATGGCTTCACTGCACTGATAACGTAGCCACAAATCCTTTGCTATGTCCACTTTGCCCCATGGAGTCACAAGAACCCCACTGCACTGGCTCATAGCCTTTCCAATCCTTACTATGTCCACTCTGCCCCATGAAGTCGCAATGACCCCACTGCACTGGCTCATAGTCTTACTACGCATCACCTTGCCCCTCGGGTCATAATGACCCTACTGCACTGATAACGTAGTCTTGCTACCATCACCTTGCCCTTCGGGTCGTACTGACCCTACTTCACTGATAAGTAGCCCATCATTCATTTTTGGTGGTGAATCGAGGTTATGAACGTCGACAACTCCTTAGAACACGTCCCGCAGCAAAGTCCAACCATGAAGTGAACTCCTTGGTTCCCAATTGGATCCTGAGCTCTAACTTCCCATATTGGATTACCTTTGCATCTCGGGTTATTGGTCAATACTGGGTCGGGTCAGAAGCTCCTTCTTCACTGGATCGGTTCGGGTCGCCATCACCTCTGGCGGATCGGGTCGGGTCTCCAGCTTGCCACGGTTCGGATCGTCATCGCGGTCCTCTTTCTCTTTGCTTCGGATTGTGCTCCTCTCCTCGGTTCGGATCGGAATACCCCATACGGATCGGATCGCGCTCCTCCAGCTCGTGGCTCCCCCTGGTTCGGATCGGCGTCTCGTAGTGCATCGATTCGTGGATGCTGCTTTCCTCTAGTCGGGTCGCGATGCGAAACACAAGTGGATCGGATCGGGTAGCAGTTCGCGGTTGGTGCTCGTGGGCCTTGCGCGGATGGTTCGGTTCGGAGGAGACGACTCGACTCGTGGTGATGTCCCACGATCCCATAGGGCGATCCGATCGACCCTCAACCCCCTATCCGATCTGAATCCCTGCACCTTGTCCAGCGAGCTGTTTACGCCCCTCGACGGCGTTTTCGACCATTCCAACTATTCTAATCAATCACAAAACATACCATACAGTCATAGAAACATGTATAATCAACCACAAACATCAAAACAACAATATGATAGGTTAAAATGGATCAAACATAGCCAAAACCCCCTATTTTCCCTTAAGCATGTTTAGGTGAAACTTATGATATAATTAGCAAAACTTAACCAAATTAACCCAAATTCATATCAGAGGTCTAAAACATCATTCCGAATTTTATAAACATTTTTCCAGAATTTTATCATGTTTAAATTCGCTAATTTACACTAATCACCCCTAATTAACCACCATTAGTGCAAAACTATGCAAATCACTCACCTTAGCCACAAATAAACTAAGATCTGAAATAAAGCTCTGATTTGATGTGAATCTCTATGCTAAACAGCAGCTCCAATGTTGCTTTGGTGAAGATCTTCCTTGATTAGAGGTTGCTAAGCCAAATCCTTAACCAAAAGGTGATTTGGAGGTGATTTAGAGGTTGGAGGCCATTTTTAGGGTTCCTTGGTGATAAGTGGAGGCTAGAAAACTGAAATGGAATGATCCTCTATCTCATTTCAGCCTCTCCATAACCCTAATCCCGAAATGGGTTATGGGCCTATCCACTAATCACCCGATTTGGCCCGGTTAAGCAGTTTTTCACCCTCCAAACCACTACAAGAAAATGGGGTCTTTACCTACTAATTGTAAGTGTAGGTAAAACTAACATAATGGTGGGTAATATATTTTAGCTACCAATATTGAATTGGTAGAAACTGGTAGGTAAAGCTTAGTGGAGAAAGATTTTTGTCTACACTTATTGATATTGGTAGGTAAAAGAATAAATGGACCCCACTATGTTATGACTCAAATAATGAGTCATCGGCTAATGTGTTTGATGACGTGTCATCTTACATGGATGCTGACATGGCTGATGATGAGTCATCCTACATGGCTGCCGACATGGCTGATGATGTGTCATCCTACGTGGCTGCTGACAAGGTTATCGAAGTACTATACACATGGCATATATTAATGCCGACATTTGGCATTTAATGGTTGGTTCATGTGTCAAACAATAATTTTTCCATGTGTCATCATTTGATTAGCGCATATGACATTATTTTTTAGGCCACATGGCATTATTTACTTATTTACTATAAATAAATATTTACAAAACTGAATATTTACACAAAATTTATTTTTAAACAAATAACAAATATTTATTCAAATAAATATTAATTACACTTTCGAATAGTATACATACTATTTCCTCACTATTACACAATCACTTATACATACACTTCCTCGCTTCAATTCACGGGTGTACATTGGATCCTTACTACATACTCATTCACTCATATACATGTGCATACTCACAATCTCACTCTAGTTTTAGTCATCGGCTCCTTGCTCCAGAATTTGTCCACTCATTTGTCATACCTGTCATAATAAACTAGCATAGTAAATTGAAAAAGAAATAATTTAGTTTACAAATATACATTTGATTTAAATTTTATTTATCCAATTAAGTTTGGTTGTTTCTCATCATTTCTCTAAACAGGTTCAAACAAGTGTGTGTGTGTGTGTGTGTGTGTAAATACACACACACTCGAACAACGGCAGTTTCTACCAAATTACGGTTACCAGCTGTATTTAATAAGTTCAACCTCTGACGGTCAAATGAGAACAAAGTATCACCAATTTAAAAGGTAATGGAAACCTTTGAAAAACACCTCTCACCAAGGACAAGTTGCAAAGTTGTTTTTACCAACAATCACAAGCTACAAATAAGCTAGTTTCGCAGCAAATCACTTATAAGCTCAAACGGGCATATTACTTAGCAACTTCAACCAACATAGACTACCACAACAAATACACAATGAAGAAAAAGGCACAAACACCTGCGAGGTAGCCAAGAAGACACTAGCAAGTCACAAAACACCCAAAAATAATTACCTGGTCCTCACCAGCAGTCGAAAAAAACACTACGACCAAGATGTCTGTCAAAAGAATGCATTTGCAATACACAAAGAAGCAAGTCAAGCTACCATAAATATAAAGATCCAAAATTATATATATATATTTTTTTAAAGAACTCGAAACAAATTGAATTGACATGTACCATCAATCACTGTATTTCCAAACAATCATAAGTAACCTATATATATAATGTAGCTTACCTCAAATGACAAATTTGAAAGTGTATGTCATATGAATATTAACATATATTAAAAGAATCGCCCCTTCTTACACTCCCTCCTTTCAAAATCGTTCATCTTCCTCTGTTGCCAAGTCAAATCGCTGTCATTCTTCTTTCGTCCTGCAAAATAGTAAATACACATCGTCCGTTACCAATATAACCGAGTTAATGGATGTATACGGAAAGGGGGAAAAAAACAAACATGATTCAATTAAATTAAAATTAAACCTGATTAAGAAGAAGAACATGCATGGTATTGAAAATGGAAGAAGAACGATGCATGATGACATATCGGAGCAAGAACAATTTTAGGAGGAGTTTCTAATGTATGACGGACGAAATAGGAGAAAAGGGGAAAACAACAATGCGTGAGGAAGGGAACTAATTAAAGACAGATGAAGTTGACAAAGTTTTGAGGGGAAGCTTATTATTTATGGTGAAAAAAGGAAGAAAAGAGAGCAATGATATGGGAGGAAATAAATTAATGGAAAAAAAAGGAAGAAAAGGAGAGCAACAATATAGGAGGAAATAAATTAATGGCAAAAACAGGAAGAAAAGGAGAGCAGCAATATGGGAGGAAATAAATTAATGGCAAATTATATTCATATATACTCATAATTCCTACATGCACCAATGTTTTAATTTGTTAAAATTTCCTCTATATAAGAGCTCATAGTCAAGATTTACACATAAATATGAGATTATAGTTTCTACGTTTATAAAATTTCTTGTTTAATCAGTTACCAAAAATTTTAGAGTGGAGATGTGACTGAAAATATAAACCCATATATAACTCAATGTTACTATTAGTATTTTGATTCATTCACTTTGTTTCCCAATTTATCATACTCAACTTTTGTTTTCAACTGTTGATTCATATTACATTTTTTTATCGAATTATTTACATCAAATTAAACACCAAGGATTATATATTGGTAGAAAGGTATACAAATTAAATCTCGAATTCATTAATATTGCCATAAGGAATTTTGGAGTAATTAGTAACATATTCGGTTATTTTAATGCAATTTTTTTATATTCCTATAATAGCTGATATGTAATAATTGCACATAAATGATGCTTGATTATGGTTTAAACTTCTGTACATTTTCATATTTTGTTTCCAAAATTTATGCATTGAAGATGTTGCTAAAAAGGTAAGAATATTGCAAATCAAATTGTTACTGTAAATAATTACTACTTTAATGTCATATATTAAATAATGATAATGTAAATTTTGGTGATTTACTACCTTAATGTGATCATGAAATAATTGCTTAGAAATCATGCATTATTTGTACATTACTACCTTAATGTGTGACCTCTCTATCAATGTATTCCTTTCCTTGGATCCCACTTTATAATGCTAATCACTTACCATTTTAATCATTTGTTCTGTTTGGGAATAAAATGATACAATATTTATAAATCAAACTATTAGAATATGAATATGTATGAAATTACGAATATGTTGCAATAAATTATCAATATTTTGACTTGCAAATTGTTTTATACATAGTGTTTTATTAAAAATATTTTGATCATATTTAACCTTTATAATATAATATTACGATATGTAAACACAACGATTATAATAAAGGAAAAGTCTATTCAAACGCCAAAACTCGCTTAACATACACCGTTTCTTTCCTACAAAAATCCATTTCTAAAACAACGTTTTTCTTAATTTCTTTTTTTAAATTTTACATAAAACCCATGAAACTAAACATAAAATAATGAAATTTGGTTAAAACTACACATGTTCTAATAAAAAATTATTTTATCATGAAACCTAAAATTTCAATTATGACAATAATAAGAACTAACCGCTATAATTCAAAAGTGTTTTAACTTTTTTTACGTTAGTTATTTCACTCAAAGTGACCAAAAAAAAAAATTAAAAGCATAAAATGATACAATACTAATGTTAAAATAAAAGTTCAATTTGTTATATTTGAAGTTGGTGAAAAGAATTTCTACTTTTAGATAAATGGATTTTTGGTTTGAAAAAGACAGGATAGAAAACATGAAAATAAGTATAATTTTGTAAAAGACATGTTGTGTGTAAAGCAATATCTAGTGTCTAGTGTTTTATTACATTTTTTGGTGTATATTTAGTATCTTTGGTGCATGAATAGAACTTGCCTATAATAAACTGTTGTCATCAAGATTATTGATATTTATTTGTAGTGGCAATCTTTGTGGTTTATAATCTGGCCAATCAAAAGAGATAACGTGGATCCATAAAAGAGATCACATGTATTGAGTTTTGTACCGTTAGATATGATTTAAAATTTAATTATTGTTTATCAATTCATTAACTATTAATTATTTAATATTTCAAAATAATTATTAATAATTATTAAAGAAATGATTATGCAAAAACCATTACTAGAATATGTAAATGAAATATTTAATTCTAAAAATTGCTAGAATAATTTCTTCTGACACATCATCACACAACTCAGCATTATTTTTAATGAAATGTTAAATTGATATGATAAAAATGTAGAGGCTAATAGCTAAAAAACTTCCCCTTCTATATACGTGTAGATAATACATTTTACCTACCTTTAAATATTGGTAGATAATCATCCTTCAACAATTTTATAAAATTGACAATATTTACTACTAATAAATTTTACCATTGAATATTGGTAGATAATGGTTCTCTTTACCTACCCATATTTATTGGTAGGTAAAGGTCAAATTTCTTGTAGTGAACCTTGTTTCAGCCATATCTCTCAAACGGTAAGTCCGTTTGGCTATTATGACCACTTTACGGAAAGGTAAACCATCAAACGAATCAAATGGAAGTGGTTTCAGGTCAAAATTTCTTTCCAATCAAAAGTTATGGCCAAAACAGTACCAACTAGGGGCAAAATGGTCATTTAAAAATCGACAAAAATCATGAACATGGGGAATGACTCTAATAGATGTTTCCCAAAGTTACATGACCATACGACTTCATACGGGAAAGAAATAAATATTCTATGATCCTCCGATACGTAGAATGTGGGTCATTACACTCTCCCCCCCCTTAAGAAATTTCGCCCCCGAAATTCCCTAATCAAAGCACACACAAAGGTTCCCGCATGCCTATCAACCATAAAACAACCATCAAACATGCAAAGCAAGTAACATAAGTCTATCCTAGCATGCGGAATAACTAAATCGCAAGGTAAATCTTACCAGGCAAAGAGTTCTGGATATGCCTTCCAAATGCTCTCCTCTGTCTCCCAAGTACAATCATTCTCGTCCTCGCCCCACTGAACCTTGACTAGCTTCACCGCCTTCCTTCGAAGTTGCTTCGTATCGTGCCCCACAATACGAATTGGCTTGCGGTTCCCAACCGCCTCGGGTTCTACTTCGAAGTCGTCTAACTGATCAGGTGAAATAGTCATATCTGAGTCGTGAACGAACTTCCTTAGTTGGGAAACATGAAATACATCGTGAACTCCCGCCATTTTCTCTGGTAAGCCAACTCTATATGCCAAATTCCCGACTAGTTCAAGAACGGGGAATGTGCCCACAAATCTTGGTGCCAACTTGCCTCTCCTGCCAAATCGTATCACGCTCTTCAACGGAGAGATATTGACAAACACCAAGTCACCAACGGAGAATTTCAAGTCTCTTCTCCTCTTATCAGCATAGCTTTTCTGCCTGTCTTGAGCAGCTTTCATTCGTTGCTGAATGATCTTAATCTTATCTGAAGTTTCTCTCACCACATCTGGTCCAAGCATAAACTTCTCGCCAGTCTCTATCCAACATGATGGTGAGTTGCACGGTCTTCCGTACAAAGCTTCATATGGAGCCATACCGATACTGGATTGGTAGCTATTATTATATGCAAACTCTACTAGATGCAAATGGTCATCCCATGATCCACCAAAATCCAATATACAAGCTCTCAAGAGATCTTCCAATATACGATTCACCCTCTCCGTCTGACCGTCGGTCTGAGGATGATATGCGGTACTGAGATGTAATCCTGACCCTAGAGCCTCTTGTAAGCTTTTCCAAAACCCACTAGTGAACAACGGGTCTCGGTCACTCACAATGCTTTTGGGTACTCCATGAAATCTCACTACCCACTTCATATACAATTCTGCCAACTTGGCTGCCGTCCTGGTTGATTTGACTGGTATAAATCTTGCACTTTTAGTCAATCGATCCACAATTACCCAAATGCTATCATATCCCGATCTAGTCCTTGGTAAGCTATCGATGAAATCCATCGAGACTTGCTCCCATTTCCATTCGGGAATTTCTAATGGTTGTAACAACCCACTAGGCTTCTTTGGTTCGGCTTTAACTAGCTGGCAATTCATGCATTTGGATATAAACTTCCCAACGTCTCTTTTCATCCCTTCCCAGTAGTAGGTCTGTTTCATGTCTCGATACATCTTATTACCACCGGGGTGTATAGTCAGTTTTGAGTGATGACATTCTCTCAACACTTTATCTCTCAAACCATTCACGTTGGGCACAACTAGTCTTCCAATCTTTCTAAGCCATCCATCTCGATCAAGCCCATACACATTCATCTCCTCATCGATACCCATCTCTAACTTGGAGATGATTTCCAATAGATTAGGATCGTTCCTCTGGCTGGAACCAATCCGCTCTATCAAAGTGGGTCTGATCGTCAAACTAGCTAACATGACTGGATCCAATTCGCACTTTGGTCTGAAATCAAACCCCGCGATATACTCCAGTTGCTTCCATTCAAGAAACATTGCCCCTAAACTGGCATGTCTCCTACTCAAGGCATCGGCTACCGCATTACCCTTCCCAGGCGTATATGCGATATCAAAATCATACGAAGCCAAGAACTCTAACCATCTCTGCTGACGGAGATACAGATCTTTCTGAGAGAAGAGATATTTTAACGATTTATGATCGGTAAACAACTCGAATCTTTCTCCCAAGAGATAGTGTCTCCACATCTTCAGCGCAAATACAATCACTGCTAATTCCAAATCATGGGTAGGATACTTCTTCTCATGCGGCTTTAGCTGTCGACTAGCATAAGCTACAACCTTACCTCCTTGCATCAATACAGCACCTAGTCCGGTACCACAAGCATCCGTTTATACCGTCATCTCTTCATTCCCTTTAGGAATGACTAACACTGGCGCACACGTCAACTTCTCCTTTAGACTCTTGAAGGCATCCTCACACACTCCATCCCAGACGAAGGACTGATTCTTCTTAGTCAATTGAGTCAACGGTGCAACTATCTTTGAGAAGTCCTAGATAAACTTACGATAATATCCAGCTAATCCCAAGAAACTTCTTACATCTGTTGCATTCTTGGGCGTAGGCCAATCCTGTACCGTAGCCACCTTCGCAGGGTCCACGGCAATACCACTCTCTGAAACAACATGACCCAAGAATCTCACTTCCCTTCTCCAAAAATGACACTTAGAGAATTTCGCTTTCAATTGGTGTTTCCTCAACACCTCCATCACTATCCTCAAGTGTCCCTTGTGTTCCTCCTTTGTCCTTGAGTAAACAAGGATATCATCCACGAACACAAGAACAAACTTATTCAACTGATCTCTGAATACTCGATTCATAAGATCCACAAAGTAGGCTGGTGCATTGGTCAACCCAAATGGCATGACCAGCCACTCATAAAATCCAGACGGCATCCTAAATGCCGTTTTCGGAACACTCTCATCCGCTACTCGTAGCTGATGAAATCATGTCGCGAGGTCCAACTGGGAGAACACTCTAGCTCCTTCCAGCTGATCAAACAAATCATCTATCCATGGTAGAGGATACTTATTCTTCCTCGTCACCTTATTCAACTCGCGATAGTCCACACACAAACGAAGGGAACCATCTGCCTTAGTGGAAAACACAACTAGTGCTCCCCACTCGGAGACACTCCTTCTAATAAATCCCTTCTTCAAAAGATTGCTGACTTGCACCCCGAGCTCTCGCTGCTCCCTTGGTGCCATGCGACGAAGTGGCATCACTATAGGTCTGGCATCTTTCACTAAATCAATACGGAACTCAATCTCTCGGTGTGGTGGGAGTCTGGTCACCTCCTCGAAGACGTCCGGATACTGGCCAACTACGGGCACATCTGACAACTCATCCTGCGGGATGTCGAGGGAATTTACAAAACTAGCCATAACCCCATCATTAGGTAGGCTACCAAACACTACCCTCCGCCCATCATCTGCCCTCACTGTCACCAAAAAGCCCTTACAGTCTACCATCACCCCGTATCTTTGGATCCAATCGACTCCCAATATAATGCCATACCCAGTAAAGCCCAAAACAAAGCAATCACAAAAAAACAAACATACATCCATGACTCGATAAGACCAAATTCCTGCAAATGATACTAACGTTAGTCGAACCACCAATCGGGTTCGTCACAACGAATGGTCTATCGACTATCTCGGGTTCCAGTCCCAACCTATCTACCAGGTCACTAGATATGAAGGAACGGGAAGCCCCAGTATCAAACAAAACTCGAACTGGTATATCATAAATAGAAAGCATACCTTGAATAACAACATTCTTTCCTTTCTCCGCCGCAGTTAGGGCATTCGACGAAGAAGGAACAGCATCAATAGCATATGCCTTCACAATCTGCTTCTGCTTAAGAGGTTGCAGACACTTATCCTTATGATGTCCCACTTGACCACAGTCGTAGCACTTCCTTTCCGCTGGCTTGGCCCGACATTCTTTAGCATAATGGCCCTTCTTACCACAGCTGAAGCACTCAACATCCTTCTTGCTCTTTTTCTGGCCACCTTTTGATTGGTCCTGCTTCCTCTTATTCTGAGAGTTATTCTTGCCTCCACTGCCTGCTTGCGGCTTTGGTCCTTCTGCAGATGCAGCCTCAGTCTTTGACTTAGGGTAAAGACTCTCTGATCTCAAAGCCTTCCCCATAATCGATTCAAAAGTCTCATCGATGTGAGTAATAAGCCTTTCCCCTAAGTATCCATCCAGGCCAGTAATGAACTTCTCATTCTTCTTTTCAGGAGTATCGATAAGAGACAGTCCATACTTCGACAAAGTGTCGAACTCAGCAATATAATCAGAAACTGCCCTTCCGTTCTGCTTGAGTTCCAAGAACCTCTTAAACAACACTGACTTCTGGGCAGCTGGAATAAACTTCTTGCTAAAGCGAGCCTTGAACTGATCCCAAGTAACCTGATCCTCTGGAGTAGCTGTTCTAATGGCATTCCACCAATTCATCGCTCGCCCTTGCAGCTGACGAGACGCTAGCCTTCTTTTCATCGCATCCTCGAGACCCAAGTCATCAAAGATACGGTCACAGCTATCCATCCAGTCCTAAACATCCGTGGCCGACTCCGTTCCGTGGAACGGCTTCCCACCAAGGTTAGTGTAATCTTTGCACAACTTGGCGAAATCGACCCTAGGCGCCTGCACTACTGGGCCAACACCAACTCCGGGATTGGGAACTGCCCCTTGCACTTCTCTAAGCATGTCTCTCATGAGGTTAGTAAACATCGCCCTCATGTCAGCGGCATTCCCTTGGTTGGTCCCTCTACCAGCACCCCTCGTGTCTCGGCTCATCGTCAATCTGAAAAAGGGAAACGATTAACGACCCCATAGTGGTGCTAGTGCAGTGCGACTTCATTCTTATACTACCAATAGTATATATATACATAGCTTTTGAAAACCAAAATAATCACAAATACGCGCTCTCATATACGTACTATCTCTCCCTGGTGTCTTTCCCTAGGTTAACTACGCAACCTAGAGCTCTGATACCAAGTGTGACGGCCCGCCCCGCACCAACCGACATTTACTTCAAAGGTGCGCTGTACACATGTCCAGTTAGCACGGAACGGGTCATCGGAAGGAAAAAGAAGAAAGAAGAGAACTAACAAGGAACCTGTAGAATGTCTCACAGCGCATAGAATAAAATATAATAACAACATACTTGACATAAAACAGGTGAGACAGTGCATAAGCTGACAATCAGAACTAAACATCATAGCAGCGGAAATCCAAAATACAGCTTATTACAACTTTTCAAGCTGTCTCAAAGCAAAGGTAAGATAACTGAGGTACACCACTAATGCCCAAGTAGCGACCACCAACGACACAGGGAGAATGTGTATATATATATCATACGTGGAAGCCTCCCGCCCGCCTCTGAATCAGCTACTCGCGCACCACCAGCTAACCTGTCTCTAGTCTGCTCGTGTGAGCACCCAGAGTAATAAGAGGAGACATAAAACTCTGGGTCAGACATAAAGCCTGGTATGAGCGATAAGCATCTAAAGTGAACAATAACAGGTAGACTAAAACATACCTGAACCTGGACCTGCAACCAAAGAGTTAGCACTACATACTGTACAACACTCTAAGGTATTATATCAAACGGTGTAAGGATACGGAGGTGGGGGAGGTGTGCATGTCATAATGATGGCAAACAATCAAGCATAGCATCCATCCTCACATCTCTCACTCAGTGCGTAAAGCATACGATATTCACTACTTCGATCACCCAACATACTTTGCTACGATCTTTTTGCCCCATGAAGTCATAAATGGCTTCACTGCACTGATAACGTAGCCACAAATCCTTTGCTATGTCCACTTTGCCCCATGGAGTCACAAGAACCCCACTGCACTGGCTCATAGCCTTTCCAATCCTTACTATGTCCACTCTGCCCCATGGAGTCGCAATGACCCCACTGCACTGGCTCATAGTCTTACTACGCATCACCTTGCCCCTCGGGTCGTAATGACCCTACTGCACTGATAACGTAGTCTTGCTACCATCACCTTGCCCCTCGGGTCGTAATGACCCTACTGCACTGATAAGTAGCCCATCATTCATTTTTGGTGGTGAATCGAGGTTATGAACGTCGACAACTCCTTAGCACACGTCCCGCAGCAAAGTCCAACCATGAAGTGAACTCCTTGATTCCCAACTGGATCCTGAGCTCTAACTTCCCATATTGGACTACCTTTGCATCTCGGGTTATTGGTCAATACTGGGTCGGGTCGGATCAGAAGCTCCTTCTTCACTGGATCGGTTCGGGTCGCCATCACCCTTGGCGGATCGGGTCGGGTCTCCAGCTTGCCACGGTTCGGATCGTCATCGCGGTCCTCTTTCTCTTTGCTTCGGATCGTGCTCCTCTCCTCGGTTGGGATCGGAATACCCCATACAGATCGGATCGCGCTCCTCCCGCTCGTGGCTCCCCCTGGTTCGGATCGGCGTCTCGTAGTGCATCGATTCGTGGATGCTGCTTTCCTCTAGTCGGGTCGCGATGCGAAACACAAGTGGATCGGATCGGGTAGCAGTTTGCGGTTGGTGCTCGTGGGCCTTGCGCAGATGGTTCGGTTCGGAGGAGACGATTCGACTCGTGGTGATTTCTCACGATCCCATAGGGCGATCCGATCGACCCTCAACCCCCTATCCGATCCGAATCCCTGCACCTTGTCCAGCGAGCTGTTTACGCCCCTCGACGGCGTTTTCGACCATTCCAACTATTCTAATCAATCACAAAACATACCATACAGTCATTGAAACATGTATAATCAACCACAAACATCAAAACAACAATATGATAAGTTAAAATGGATCAAACATAGCCAAAACCCCTTATTTTCTCTTAAGCATGTTTAGGTGAAACTTATGATATAATTAGCAAAACTTAACCAAATTAACTCAAATTCATATCAGAGGTCTAAAACATCATTCCGAATTTTATAAACATTTTTCCAGAATTTTATCATGTTTAAATTCGCTAATTAACACTAATCACCCCTAATTAACCACCATTAGTGCAAAACTATGCAAATCACTCACCTTAGCCACAAATAAACTAAGATCTGAAATAAAGCTCTGATTTGATGTGAATCTCTATGCTAAACAGCAGCTCCAATGTTGCTTTGGTGAAGATCTTCCTTGATTAGAGGTTGCTAAGCCAAATCCTTAACCAAAAGGTGATTTGGAGGTGATTTAGAGGTTGGAGGCCATTTTTAGGGTTCCTTGGTGATAAGTGGAGGCTAGAAAACTGAAATGGAATGATCCTCTATCTCATTTCAGCCTCCCCATAACCTTAATCCCGAAATGGGTTATGGGCCTATCCACTAATCACCCGATTTGGCCCGGTTAAGCAGTTTTTCACCCTCCAAACCTTGTTTCAGCCATATCTCCCAAACGGTAAGTCCGTTTGGCTATTATGACCACTCTACGGAAAGGTAAACCATCAAACGAATCAAATGGATGTGGTTTCAAGTCAAAATTCCTTTCCAATCAAAAGTTATGGCCAAAACAGTACCAACTAGGGGCAAAATGGTCATTTAAAAATCGACAAAAATCATGAACATGGGAAATGACTCTAATAGATGTTTCCCAAAGTTACATGACCATACGATTTCATACGGGAAAGAAACAAAAATTCTACGATCCTCCGATGCGTAGAATGCGGGTCATTACAGTCATGCTCGCATCTATTGGGAGGAAGCCATGTCGTCTTGGTTAATTGAAGCCATGCTGCCTTGGTTAACATTAGTGTTGTCGTGTGGTTATTTTCAGATCCATGTGGAGGGGTATTCAGTGCCTTAAAGATACTGGATACTTTATCCACATGGTTCTGAAAATAAACTTTATGGAAGCACTACTTAACATATTAAGGGGCTACGCTGCTTTCATATATTGTTATGTACAATATATTGTTTGTTTTGATATTTTTCAAGTTGTCCAATATATTACTGTATTCTAAATGTATATCAATTTGTCCTGTATATCGCTATGTTCTACATGCATATCAATTTATCCAATATATTGCTGTGTTCTACATGTATATCAATTTGTCCACTATATTGTTCGTTATGATATTGAATGCTTCTACAAACATTTTTTAGATCGAGAAAAAATCCAGATGTCTGAATGCTTCTTCTGGTATATTTTTTAGGCTGAGAAAGAATCCAGACATATAGATAAAAAATCCACGTCTGAAAGCTGCTTCAGATATAATTTTTTAGGCCCAGAGAAATTCTAGACGTCTAAATAAAATATCCAGACGTCTAAATACTTCTTCAGGCATATCTTTTAAGTCGACAAAAAATCCAGACATCTGGATAAAATACCAGACGTCTGGTCATTATTCAGATGGTTTTCTGTTTCTGATATCATACATCTAGCAATATATCCAAACGTCTGACACATCCAAATCAGCTGTGCATGTCTTCCTTGTTGTCAAGCTATGTTTAATGCTTTATGTTGAGTAAATATATAATATTTTTCTTTAGATAACATGTATACAACATTATTCAAAAAATATAACCGAGTATGTCATAAGGGAGATACAATAGTGATGAATTAAAGCCATATAGAATTAGAGTACCATATCCATAATACGCAATAAACTAACATCATTAAGTTATCACAAGCATAAAATACATCAAAGTCACAATCAAAACACAACCATGTCACAAAATAGAGTTTAATACATACATAATTTTTCATAATTTGTAAATTAAGCATCGACGTCTTTAGGTTCGACTCTCGCTTCTGTTGAGTCACCGTACCCCTCTTTATCTACCACTATGTCCACCTAGTCATCTTATTTCTTTGTATCTTCTTTTTCCTTAGGTTCGATTCTCACTTCTTTTGGGTCACCTTCTCCCTCTTTTTCTTCCTCTATCTCCTCCTGGTCATCGGATTTCTTTAGATCTTCGTTTTCTCTAAGTTCGATTCTCACTTCTTTTGAGTCGCTATCCCCCTCTTTTTCTTCCACTTTCTCCTTCTTATCACCGGATTTGTTTGAATCCTCTTTTTCTTTAGAATTTTCTAGTGAAAAAGTTGGAGATGGTAGTGGTGGTAGAGTCCGTGGTTGCGTACATCGTAAAATTTCAGTGAGAGACCATGTTACTGCACTCATTGTTTTCTCAACCATTGCGAGATGAGATGCTAGTGTAAGTTCCATCTTCGCAATACGATTCACCAAGGCAACTTTATTTTGATACAATATTTGTTGATTATGAATGAAGACTTAACGAAACGATTCGTTTGGAAGAATTTTTTCCTTGGGAGAAGTCATACCTTCAAATGTTTGATATTGGAAAGCTTGTTGGGAGGAACATTCCGACATATCCTGAATATGCTCTTGATGATGCTCTTGCGGTGGAACTTGTTTACCTTGACATTCATCTCTCCATTCGTTGAGAGTGCAAAATGTTGGTGGTTCTTATGGGAGATGCATCAACAAGAAGAATTTTTTTATCGCTTCCTTAACCAAATTACCTCAAACGTTGATAAATAAGTTGAAACTTCTTTTTCCTTTAATAATCTCATAATAAACGGAGCATGAATTATTGATTGTCAAGACCTACTCCAAATTTCTTTTAGTTCATCAAAGATAAATTGAGCCCAATTAACTTGAACACCACCAAATATAGCATATAAGGCTCTATGCTCTAAATCAAGTATTTTTTTCATGACTTCCAAGCAGAGGAAACACTGTATTTAACTCGAGCAAGAAATCTCGATCTTAGTCTTATATATTTAGTAGGAAATTAAGGCATATCATCTCCCCAAATTTGATGAGTAATGTTATCCTGTGGCTTAAAACACATATCGGGAATATCATTGATATTTGTCCCGGTGTTAGAACATTGCAATATATCTCCTATGTCCTTAGCTGTGAATCTAACCGTAACTCCCGCAAACACTTGACCAAACCCAATCTTTTTCTACTTGAGGATTCCAAAAACCTGTACCATCTAAGTTCACATAGAATAGAAATATGGATAGTTGGTCAATGTGAAATTGATTAGAAGAGAATGAGACCAGTGATACAAGACCAGCCTGCTGGCATAAGCTATGTAATATATACATTGGAAAATCAATGAGATTGTAGAATGGACCAGTATGTAGGATTTTCTTCTGGATCAATCCATATCTTTCAATTGCCAAGGATGCTTTGTTCATCCACTTGTCGATTCGTGATTATGAAATTAACTGGGGTGTTTCTTCAGTAGTTTGTGGAGGATTTGGTGATTCTTCATCTTCCCTCTTTCGTTTTGATGAAGACTTTTTTTAGGAACCATGATTTGGACTAGATTTGGGACTTTAAGGTTATAGAATTTTCGGTTTGATCGGTGAAGTGGAAGAGTGAGGAATATAAGGTTGCGGTTACCTTTATATAAAAAACCGACGTTTTGTAAATTAGACCTTTGGTTTTAAAAACAGACGTCTGATTTAGGGTAAGAATCAACCCAATGAAGTTTTCAGATGTCTGTTTTAGATGATTTTTAAACCCTTGTATATTTTCAAACGTCTGGTAATTTTTACAGATGTCTGATTTTAGTTTTTCTGTTTTTTATTTTAATCCTGTCAATTTTCAGACTTCTCCTTTATTAATTCAGACGTCCGCTTTTTAAGTTTTCTCAGACGCCCCCTTTATTTTCATAAATGTTTACATAATTGCATCACGTTCAATGCCAATCAATAATTACTTACATGATTGTTTATCAGGTTAACGGAATCAGCAGAGATGAGAGTCCATCTCAAGTAGTGCAAATGATTTATATTATTGTTGCCATAACAATTGAATTTCTTTTGATTTAATGTACAATATAAATGATTTTGACTAAATATAGAGTAAGTATGACCAACCAAATGCCAGATGTAATTTGTTGGATTGGACTAGGATGGATGAAATAGTAGGTGAAGGAAGAGTTCTTTCAATTGACCCAAAAGAGCTTTTATACAATATTCCTATTGGACCAAATGCATGAAAATTTTGATAGAATTCCCAAAGAAATTGGATGCTTATTTATGGAGGTGTACTCCTAGGATGATCTCACGTATTGGAGAATCTAAGGATGAGGTAGTAGCATGGCCATATGACAAAGTTGTACTCCACACTACGATAGTCTTTGAAAATGATGACAATGCGGTATACTTAATTCTTTACGCACTCATTATCTCTATGATTTAATATAAAAATCTAATAATTTTTTGTTTTAGAGTAAAATTAGAAATACAAATAAGAAATGCAAGTTGTTTGATTGGGTTGGAAGTAAAGAATTGGTTGTCGAAGGGTGGTTGTACTCTACTGATCCAAATCAGCTTGTAGATAATATTCCACTGGGACAGTCTGCAATGCTTGTTTTGATTAATGCGCCAAAAAAGTCAGATGCATTCTTATGGAGACCACCATTTGGTATAACCTATGTTGGAGAAGCTATTGGTTGAAAAGTAGTTTGGCCGCAAAAAATGTCATTGTTGAGGATATTAATGCTACAAAATCTTCTCATACGCCAAATATTGTATCACATTCAGCGGTAATGTGTAGTTTATGTATTTAATTTATAAAAACATGCATACACCATGATATTGTTTTATTATTAGAATCACTTCTATTTTTTAGAAAACATATTTAAAAAGTTTCATATATTGCATAATAGAAATCATAAACAAGGAAAAGAGTGCAAATTTATTTCATCTTTAGGTAACATGTTTTACAATGTTACAGTAAGGGTTGATACTTTAGGATCAAGATAATGCCTCATTAAAAACCTTACTAACAAAAACCAAGTGGGGAAAATATTAGTGAAGGAAAAGAGTACATTAAAGCATAATTTTATATGCTCCCCCTTATTTATAACTCATTATTCAATTAGTCTATTGATGTAGTCGACGCATGCCAATTTTGTACATCATCTTCTGGAATGTTGATTTGGAAATTGCCTTTAAGAACAAATCTACCCTCTTTTCTAGAATTTGAATTTGTTTCTCCTTTTTCTTGTTATCCTTTCATTCATGTGTGAAGAGAAATTTTGAAGAAATGTGCTCCATCCTATCACCCTTGATATAATTCACTTGAATCTGAGTCATGCAAACTGCCTTGTCTTCGTAAATAATAGTTTACTGCATCAAAAGATGTTTGACACTTCTGGATCAAAATGTTTTCTCGTCAAAACCTTACTAAGAAAAACCCGATAGGAAAAATCTTAGATAAAAAAAAGAGTACATTATTAACTTATTTCTGTATGTTACTTTTGGGTTAATACTTCTGGATCATGACAATGCCTCATTAAAACCTTAATAAGAAAAACCCAGTAGGAAAAATCTTAAATAAGGAAAAAGAGTACATTATAACTTATTTTTGTATGTTACTTTTGGGTTGATACTTCTGGATCATGACAATGCCTCATTAAAACCTTATTAAGAAAACCCAGTAGGGAAAAACTTAGTTAAGGAAAAAGAGTGCATTATAACATACTTATGGATGCTCCCCCTAATTTAATAATTTCTTCTAAATTTGTACTCTTCTTTCAATAATTCAAATTTCTTACAGATACTTCTCAATGAAGTTTTTCTTTAAAAACTTCATGTGTATTTCCATGCTTCAGGCATGTTTTCTTATTTAAAACACCTTCTTTTAGTGATTTGTATGCTACTAATATTCATTTATGAATACACTTCATGTGCTTATAATTTTGTGTTTCAACCGGGCTTGTATATTGCAATTCACATTTGATGAATAAGACAACTTTCATTATAGCAACACTATGTAGGAAGTAATCTACTCGTCTTGAAATATATCAAGATTTTCATTACAATAATACTTAGAAGAATGCTATAGTCTATTGTCCATGTTCTTTGTATTCTTTATAATAACGAATGTTACTTATGTTCTTCAGGAACTTATATATTATATAAGTTTTGCATATCGCAACTACCACTTCATTGAATATTAAGAGTTTCATTACAACAATTCTTGAAAGAATGAAGTGATCTACTCATCATGAATTATATCCAGATTTTCATCACAACAATACTTAAAAGAATATTATAATCTACATTTCTTGCTTTTGCATTATTTATCACTACCAAAGTCATTTAAATTCTTCAGGAATTTGTATACTTTCATAGTTTATACCTTCAGGGTATTATAATCGTTTTAAAAACTTTCAGTATTTTAATAAATTCAAATATCTCTGAAAGTACAATGCTCATGGCACATAATATGATGTTGACACTCAATGGTGCTTCAGTAACTTCATTGTGCTTTTATCATTATATATATTTCTATTTTTATCTTATGAACTACATGTTCATATCTTATGGACTATAGATCCATATATCTTATTTAGGAGAATTTCATGATGGCCAATCATGTTTCTTTTTAATATGATATTTTTAATCCATTTATAAATAAGCACTTTATTATTTATTAATTTATCGTTAATGATTATTTCTTGTCAGTTCTATACATGATTTATTGAGATCTCAAAAATTATCATGGTTTAGGTACCTAAACCACTTCTTGGGTTATTCTGACAATCATTTCATGAGTTTCTTTTAAAGCACCCTTAAGTGATTCTTCAGGAACACTCACCTCCTTTATTTTGCATATTTATGACTTACTCTAAAAATATTTTGAATTGACTTTTATACCAGATTTTCAGCTGTGATTTACACATTTGATCCTTCGGGGATTCAAATGTATATTGGAGAAAGTCTATTAGGGACATAATTGATAATTTGTGCAAGTTACATAATACTTTGCATAATCTATATGTTAGCAAATATTAAACATTGATGATTCCTTTATCCTCCCCATCAATGTTGACAAACATTGTCACTTTAAATAATAAACTTTCTTTGGATTCTCATTTTTGATCCATTATCGCATTATAGCTAGCAAATACATTAGATGTATTTCTATTGTAGGAGGATAATGCTCTTATTAGTTGATAAGATGCATTCATATTGTATTGCTTATTCCCTTTCATTGGTCTGGTAACTTGGAGGAATTTTCTATCATTTGAATATGCACATGAATTCAGGACATTAATATTGATGTGATCCATCGATTTTTTGAATTACTAAATAATATATGCATAATATACAATATGAGCTCATAACAACTTCAAGTTGTTAATATTCGCATATATGTGTATATACGTGCGTCCACATATTACATATGCAATTGATTTGCATATTCTTTCTCATTCGAGTTATCGATCTTAGAATAAATTGTTTATAAGGTTCCAATTATTAATTTTTGCTTATCAAGCAATGTTAATGCGAATCTTAAAGATCGTATCATAGTATCCAAAATATATGATTTGGAACTGCATTAAATTTCTGGTTCAAATAAAATATATAATCAAGTTAAAGTTGTTAATCTATATTGAACTTCTGGTTCAAATAACTTATATAAACAACTTCAAGTTGTTAAACTGTATTGAACTTCTGGTTCAAATAAAAAAATTCAAGTTAAAATTTATTCTTCAATACAACATGTAAATATAAATATATATGCAAGATATAACTCATTTTGAAAATTGTGCAATCTTTGGATACATTATCATTACCACATATGATGTAACTTCTTTGAGAAATACAATGTTATTATTTCACATAGTTTCAATAAAGCTTCAGGCTTATTGTAACTGATTAGATCAGACATCTCATTCATCACTAAATTGATATTTTCTTTAGTCATTAAATTTGCATCATCATCTTTGATATTTGAAAATATTTCAATTAAAATTCTTTTATAGATATATCAGAATATAATATCACTTCTGGGATATTCCATAAACACCATTTCCAAATATATAAATATCCTCTAAAGATATTTTGTTATCACCGCTTCTAGGACGAAGTTATCTCCTCCAGAGATAAATATATACAAACTATTGAAATATCATATCAATATACAAAAATACATATCAAACCTTAAATGCAGTAACAAAATTAAATGCATAAAATAAAAATAAGATTCAAGAGAGAAAAGAAATCACTATTTCTGGAGTGTATGATATTCCATCAGGGAACATATCTTTTATTTATGTAATTGTAATGCAACAAAATATAATCTCTAGCATCCCTTTTAGGACGTTGGAATTAAATCTCGAAAATGTAACACCCCGTGTTTTCGATAAACCTTAAAGTAACGAATTAAAGAATAATTAATTCTAAATGTGAGAAATATGGGAAACGGGTTACGCCATTACGTTCGTCTCGAAATTCTGGTTGAGATAGAGTCCGAGTTTGCATGAATTGGACTTTGTATGAAGAAGTTATGGCCTTCGGAAGTTTCAAAAATTTCAAAATTCAAATTTAAACTCAGAAGAGGGCAGGGCAGAAAAAATTCCCGCCCAGGCCAGGTCGACCCTAGTGTCGACCTACCCTACAAGTCGACCTGGGGGTCGACGTACCCCTCCCCCCCGGGCAGATATGAAAGGATGACGATTTTTGACTCCCTGCTGAGTCATTAGGGCTGAGGTGTTATCCTATCTTGACTGGATGGTCTTGATTATTTCTAGGGTTAATCTGACGGCTCTAAATTAATTAAACCTCTATAAAAGCAACCTAACTCTCAACCCTAAATCACAAATATTCATACCAAGAGCCGCAATGTCGTCAATGGTGAACCAAGAATAGCCGTCAACTCTTTCAAATCAAAGGAAAGATTGAAGCTATGTCAAAATTAAATCTAATCAAATTCAACTAAGAAAATTCAATGATCTACATCAAAGGCGAGCAATTCAATTTCAGAATACAGATCACAGAACTCAAGAATTCCTTTTTGTTTGTAAGTGTAGTTATCTTTCAGATGTGAATGAATTAAAGACATGGTTTGTAATGAATTGTAAAATAGAATTATATTAAGTTGTATGTGATGCTGATTTATGTTTATTCATGTCTATTCTATCGTATATGCCTATGAATTATTGTGGTCTATCGAACCTATTATGTTATGTGGAAGTTGGTGAATAAACCTATGATGTTATGAAATTATCATATGTAAGTTTGGTGATATTGTAACAACCCGGAATTTTGGAGCCAATTTAAAATTTTTATTTTAGAAATTTTAATGTATTTCTAATATTTAAAATGGTTTATTTTAAATAATAACGACTAAAAATTTATTTTAATCAAAGCTAAAAACGAATAAATTTAATGTAACTATACATGTAAAAATAAATAAAGAAGGAAAACTTTTCAAATTTTTTCATATTAGAGTATGTAATAAATAGAGGAAGGAGATAATTCATATAGAGACAGAAACCATTCGTCTCTTTCTCTTTAATTAGATTAAGTGTCGTATTAAATGACATTTACAACTTAACTGACACATACATTTATTGTCCAACTTTCTTTTTTCTAAATAAATATTTATTTGTAATTGTAAATTTTTACATATATGCATATTAAAATGTTTCTCTAAATATAATAAGTCAATGAAGAAAAAGCAACCCAGGCATCCATGTATTTTAAGAAAAATAAAATAGGAAATTGTTTAAGGCTATCTTTTATAGCATTTGCAAAAACGGCGGTCCATCTATTATATATACTAATATCAAGTATGGAAGGAAAACACTATTCTAGTATAAAATATTTGATTTCACATTGCTTCGATAGTCGAAGGCTGAATGATTACTGTAGTATTTAATAACAAATGTTTGTGGAGTAATGATTCAAACATGAATTGCAAATTGGCAATAACACAAAAGTCCACTTTGATTAAGACAAAAATAACGTTGAAACTTGAAAGCGGACAATTAAATCTAGAAGGGTACATGCATGCTAATATACATGTATATATTTACTTCATATAAATACATAGAGCTTAATTTTTAGAAGTAATGTTTGAATTTGAAAATAAATGCGCGTCGTAAATGGAATTAAATCACGCATGCTAATATACATGTATATATTTACTTCATATAAATATATAGAGCTTAAATTTTAGAAGTAATGTTTGAATTTGAAAATAAATGCGCGTCGTATATGGAATTAAATCACGCAGTAAAAGGGGTTTTAATTATGTTAGTCAAGTAACGTTCTAATTCAAAATAATTGAAACAAATACGTGTAAATATGTGTGGACATATTTATTTCAAGGGTATGTGCACGCGTGTTAATTCCAGAAATAATCGCATTTGAAATTGAAATTTAATGTGAGTTAAGAATGGAATTTTTTTCTCAATAAAACTAAAAATAAATATTTTGAATAACGGCAACATGCATTAATCATGCATTCATTTCTTTTTCTCCATTCTATTAATTGTATTCACTTTGTTCTATTTTAATGTCTTTCCCTTTGTTCTCCCTTGTTCTATTTTCACGCATCCTATTTCATTCACATATTTTCATTTCTCAAATTTCCATCTCCTTATTTTCCCTTTCCCCTCTTGCTCGTGGCGGTGCTCGATGGTCAGCTGTCATCTCGTAGGGCGTGCAATTTCTAAACTTAGAAAAGAGCGGATGGAAGGATTCAAAGTTAACGGCTTGGGTTTCTGGGTTCCTGAAATTAACGATGAAGAGGGACCGACAGTGTTTAGTGTAAACGTGATCTAAGAGGTTATTAGAGAATAAATAAATAAATAATTATATAATTTTTTTATTCAAAGTTTAAATTGGTGTATCTCATTCAAACTAAAACAGAATCAAATGAATTTCGAAGCGTTGAAATTGTGAAATAAAGATCTACGCCATGACGCTGATCAGATTTGAAAACAGAGCGATCTACAATTTTGTAGAATTAAAATCATGGTGAGAAATCTATTTTTTTTTAAATAATTATGAAATTGGTTATCACAAGTCTACAGTTATTTCCTGCTTGCTATTATTCATGCTTGTTCTGTGTTGAATGTAATGTATGGATCTGTTTGTTTGGTAATGTCATTTGGTGATAAATGGTTAAACATAATTATCTGTCGTGAGATAATTTAGTAGAAACATTTAGATCAATTTGTACTGATAAAGGAAGTAAAACTAAAATATATAATTTTTAGTTAGATAAAATGATCAAAAGTATGAAACATCAAATTTTGTTAATTTGTTGAATTAGAAACTTCAACAAACATATGAAACACCAAACTGTGTTATGTTGTTGAACTAGTATATTTCAACAAAAATGAAATGTCACTTTAAAACCATTCTTGTTAGATTAGAATCGTCACTAAAATGAGGTACCAACTTTTATACATTTTGTTGGGTTAAGAATAGAAAAGAAAAAGAGGTTCATGTTTTGGAATTAAAACATGATTTCAATAAAAAGTCAATTTTAATGTTTTGATTAGAACTTACATTCTTATGTAAAAGGTGATATTAAAATTAGAAATTAACATTTTCATTGTAAAATGTGACATTAAAGAAAGATTAACATTTTCATTGTAAAATGTGACATTAAAGAAAGATTAACATTTTCATTGTAAAATGTGACATTATAGTAAAATTAACATTTTATTTGAAAATATATTATGCATATAAAATAAACATTTTTATACATTGAAAAGAATTAGTTAAAGATATATATTTTCATTCATTAAAAAGAATGAATTTAAAATGGACCTTTTTGTCACCTCAAAGGAATGATTAGTGAATTAAAATCACATTTTTGTCAAAAGAATGATTAGTGAATTAAAATAGTATTTTTGTGAAAGAATGATCATAGAAATAAAAATCACATTTTTGTGAAAACATAATTATTGAAAATAAAATTACCATTTTTAAATAGAAATTTGTTATGTGAATAAAAACTACCTTTTTATTAGAAATATGTTTTGCAAATAAAAATAACATTTTTGTCAAAACTTGATTATAGAAATAAAAATCCATTTTTGTCACTTTAGATAAATGAATTAGAAATATTCATTTTTTTCAATTTAAAGAAATGATTTAGAAATAGTCATTTTTGTCAATTTCAAGAAATGAATTAGAAAACATTCATGTTTGTCAAATTTAAAAGAATGAAATAAAATTCACATTTTTGTTTGCATTAAAAGTTTACAAACAAAATTCACCTTTTTGTTTGCATTAAAAGTTTACAAACAAAATTCACATTTTCGTTTGCATTAAAAGTTTACAAACAAAATTCACATTTTCGTTTGCATTAAAAGTTTACAAACAAAATTCACATTTTCTTTTGCATTAAAAGTTTACAAACAAAATTCACATTTTCGTTTGCATTAAAAGTTTACAAACAAAATTCACATTTTCGTTTGCATTAAAAGTTTACAAACAAAATTCACCTTTTTGTTTGCATTAAAAGTTTACAAACAAAATTCACCTTTTTGTTTGCATTAAAAGTTTACAAACAAAATTCTCGTTTTTTGTTTGCATTAAAAGTTAATAAATAATATCGTCATTTTTGTTTGCATTAAAAGTTAATAAAAAAATTCATCATTTTTGTTTGCATCAAAAGTTAACAAACCAATTTATCATTTTGTTGTATTGAAAGTTGTTAACGAAATTAGTCATTTGGTCGCATTGAATTTTTTGTCACTTTAGAAGAAATGAATTAAAAACATTCAATTAGACAATTTGAAAAGAATGAAGTAAATTCATTCATTTTGATCATCGAAAAGGCATTAGATAATAATGAGCATTTTCAAACCTTAAAAAGAATGAATTAAAAAGGGACCTTTTTGTCACATTAAAAAGAGTGAAGTAAAAAAAATACACATTTTGTCATTGATAAGGAATTATACAAAATTGAATATTTTGTACATTAAAAAGGAATTATACAAAATCAAATATTTTGTACATTAAAAAGGAATTATACAAAAATGAATATTTTTGTACATTAAAAAGAATGAACTAGAAATGCATATTTTGTCCATTGAAAAGAATTTGAGAAAATTATCATATTCTGTACATTGAAAGGAATTAGACAAAAGTACAATATTTTTGTCACTTTAAAAGAATTAGAAAAGAAGAGACATTTTGGTCACTTAAAAAGATTTCACCAAAATATACATTTTGGTCATTGGAAAGGATTACACAAAAGATATGAAAGTTAAGATTTTTATTGTCAGTTATTTACAATAAAAAGAATTTAAATAAGAGATTAGACTTTTATTGTCATTTACCAATAATAAAAGGAATGGAATTAAAAGACTAGACTTTTATTGTCATTTGCCCACAATAAAAAGAATTGAAATATATATATCTGTGATGTTGAAATGTTTGATGTGTTACATATAATGTTAGTATTTTCAAACTGAATATTACACTTCCATTTACAAGTCATCCGACTTGTTTATGTGATTGGGACGATAATTTTTACACATCGCCCAAGTGCACAAATAATTTATTATTTGATTGTTGGATGAAACCCCATACGGGTGTTGGGATGATATTTGATCTACACTAGTCCCAATATTTAGTGTAGAATCCACTTTGGGTGCTATTTGGATGCTTGATAATTATTTATCATGATTGTTGATTTCATGCAAATATATGGTTGTTGATTGAGTCACATTCCAATAATGAATATTCTAGGAAAAGAATATTTTTGAAAACATCTTAGAAAATGAATATTTAGAAAAAGGAATATATTTTAGAAAAATATATTTATTTATTGAGATGAGCTAGTTATTAACTAGAATAAATCATTAAATTTAGTTATAATGAAGTTTTCCAATTGGTTAATATTTAATTGAAATTAAATTAAATAAATTGGATTTTGGGTTTGTCGTGAATAGTGTCTTAAATAACGTTGTTCTTAAACCCCGTATGAAAAGAATAATCTTTTAATTCAGATTATTAAAGCTTTCAAGTATATTCAGTAATTGAAATAAGATGAAATGTGAGTTGGGTTTATTGTGAACCGTGTTTTTGAGTGACATGTGTTATTTGACCCAACTGACAGTGAAAATATGATTTGTAATTTATAAATCTTTTATTAAGATTTAAATGGGAATTTCCAAAAGCCAAGTTTTCCAATTTAATATGTTAAATTGGAATTGAGTGGAATTCGAATTAATAATAACCGAGATAAGCTTCTGTAGAAGAATGCCGATACTACATATGGAATTTAAGAGGCTTTGCCGTTATTCCATTTATATTATTGGTCGGATACTGAAATTTATAACGATTATATATTGATTTGATTTCTTTGAAGATTCCATATCTTATGGAAGATGACTTTGGGTTTACCGTGAACTATATTTTAAATGACATTAGTTCTTTAACCCAGTTAAGAATAAGATTAATCTCTTGAATTTAAATAATCATTGAATAATGATTTTTGATATCTAAAACCAAATTGGGGTTTTAATAAATCTTTTAAAAGAAAGATTTAAGTATAAAGTTAAAGAATTTATCTTTGATAGAATAAAGTGAATATTTTATTTAAAAGAATATTATGAAATGGAATGAGGCGTTGGATGTGTTTTTATAGTACTCGATTTTTAATTATAAAAATACGAGAGTTATTCGGAAAGACCGTGTTTAACCCATTCCGAATAATTACTACGACGATGAAGAGTCGAAGATGAAGACGGTGGTTGAAGACCGACGATCTTCACATCGGATGGATGCGTTGCTACTTAGACCCATGATAGGAGTAGCTACCTTGAAGGAGCTTCAGTGGTAGCCGTCCGGGCTATTGTTGATTGTTTCGGATATGCGAGGACCTCTCAGGTGTCTCCGGTTTCGTTCAGACCCAGAACGGACTTGTAAATGGATGCGTGTCTGACATTGGATTCCGTTCCATGTGAATTAAATCGATTTCTATTAATGTATGTCTGTTTGGTGGTGGAGAATTTATTCTCTACTTAACAACCTGGTATATATTAATAGTGATTGATCGCATGGCGTGAATTGCCAATGTGGCATGCCAAGATGCAAATGATCAAGGCTTTTGTTGGAAAGCAGGTTCTTGTGGGATGATCAAAGCATAACCTATTACGGCATTGCTTTGTGTATAGCGTGACTCCGCGAGCCTCACACCCTGGTATGAGTCAAAAACGTGATATGGACAATAGGGAGTGCACACGTTTCTCTTTAGCTAGAAGTGGTGTCAGTGCTTAAACTGGCTGGCATTTTACTTATGTGGATGATGGATTTTGAGGCGCCTCGGATTTTTATAGGCCGTTAGTGGTCATACTATAGGTCCAAAGGGACCGGGAAGCGTGTGTTCAGGCATAACCAATCCACTGCCGATAGGCGGGGACCGGCCCTACCGTTCCAAGGGTTCACTGCGGGGGATTCTGAGGCATTTGCTAGAGTGTCTCGAATCGGAGAGGCCGATCCCTAGCCTCTATTTCATGATGGAAAACCAACTTCCAATACGACACCATGCGGTTTTGATTGTAGAACTAGTATGGCGACATGATATATGGTACCCATGCCGTCTATGATTAATACATTATGATTGAAATTGTTTTTGAAAAACATATACTCACTAATATCAAATCCGTTTTTATCGTATCAAGCATTTTTGACCATTATAAGGTAAAACCATATCCTCCGGTTTGCGTTGCATTGTGTGATGGTACTTGGGTCTTATAATGGTTTCATTTTTCTAAAAAGCATTGTGTTGTTTAACGATTTACTTTATTTTATGGACTGGCAATCCAATGGAGTAAACCCGTTTCGCGTTAGCGCCGTGGTCCTGTAATTAGCCATGTTATTAGATAAGTTAAGTTTAGAATTCTCATACCAGTCCCATGATTGACCTGTAGTTTGTTTCACTGGCAAACTCGGGTGCCCATATTTTCCACACGGGTAGTCAAGTAGCTTTTTGCAGATATATTTACAGGAGCCTGGTTTACAGTTGAAGCGGTATTCGGATAGCTCTGTATCCGTGTATCCCTTTTGGTTGTATATTTGTATTATTTTTCCGATGCTATTTAAATGTAATTTAAATCTCTGATATTATTGCATTTCTATTATGTAATAAGTATTCATACTCTATTATATTCTTGTACTCTGATGTAATGGTTGTAATCAGCAATAAAATGTTCTTCAGTTTGTGTTCTGATGTGTGTTGTTCCCAAAGCAATTCAGACTTTCCTTTACATGGAAGTTTGGGTCGTCTCAGTTGGTATCAGAGCTTTGGTTTACAGAGCTCGAGAACAAGACACATTAGAACCAAATGAAAGAATTCATCAGAGATTGGATTATTAATATCCAATAAGAATAACTCGTTAGAGATAGGATCAGTAGTATCCTGGAACAAGTGTGAAGAGTATTATTTTCTTTAAAATAAAAATGAAAACAAATTTAGTTTTGAAAATTTTATCTAAATATACGTATTTGACTATATTGTTATATTTTAATGTGGACATTTGAGTATATAAAGATTTCGAATATACGAGTAATTAACGGATATTCGAAGTTTTAATATACTGGATAGATATAGAATCACACTCTAGTCGCCCGGAGATGATTCTGGTGATAGGTGCACCATCACCAGTATTTATGTTCGAGTCTCGAAAGTGGGATTTCTATATATTTCCATCGACTGGTATGAGAACCAAAACTTAGTTAGTACACATTGTTGTGATTTGCACTAAGAATATGATTTCGACTATATATAAAAGTTATATATATTTAAAAAGTTAATAACCTAATTGATTGTTGGTTGTGATGTTTGATAATTAGTTTCACTAATTAAAATATTAGAATGATAAATTATTGAAACCAATAAATAAAAAAAAATTAATTAAGTTAGTTAATTAAACAACTTTTAGCTACGTTCCTTTTCGAGGACGAAAAGATTTTAAGTGGGGGAGATTGTAACAACCCGGAATTTTGGAGCCAATTTAAAAATTTTATTTTAGAAATTTTAATGGATTACTAATATTTAAAATGGTTTATTTTAAATAATAACGACTAAAAATTTATTTCAATCAAAGATATAAACGAATAAATTTAATGTAACTATACATGTAAAAATAAATAAAGAAGGAAACTTTTCAAATTTTTTCATATTAGAGTATGTAATAAATAGAGGAAGGAGATAATTCATATAGAGACAGAAACCATTCATCTCTTTCTCTTTAATTAGATTAAGTGTCGTATTAAATGACATTTACAACTTAACTGACACACACATTTATTGTCCAACTTTCTTTTTTCTAAATAAATATTTATTTGTAATTGTAAATTTTTACATATATGCATATTAAAATGTTTCTCTAAATATAATAAGTCAATGAATAAAAAGCAACCCAGGCATCAATGTATTTTAAGAAAAATAAAACAGGAAATTGTTTAAGGCTATCTTTTATAGCATTTGCAAAAACGGCGGTCCATCTATTATATATACTAATATCAAGTATGGAAGGAAAACACTATTCTAGTATAAAATATTTGATTTCACATTGCTCCGATAGTCGAAGGCTGAATGATTACTGTAGTATTTAATAACAAATGTTTGTGGAGTAATGATTCAAACATGAATTGCAAATTGGCAATAACACAAAAGTCCACTTTGATTAAGACAAAAATAACGTTGAAACTTGAAAGCGGACAATTAAATCTAGAAGGGTACATGCATGCTAATATACATGTATATATTTACTTCATATAAATATATAGAGCTTAATTTTTAGAAGTAATGTTTGAATTTGAAAATAAATGCGCGTCGTAAATGGAATTAAATCACGCATGCTAATATACATGTATATATTTACTTCATATAAATATATAGAGCTTAAATTTTAGAAGTAATGTTTGAATTTGAAAATAAATGCGCATAGTATATGGAATTAAATCACGTAGTAAAAGGGGGTTTAATTATGTTAGTCAAGTAACGTTCTAATTCAAAACAATTGAAACAAGTACTTGTAAATATGTGTGGACATATTTATTTCAAGGGTATGTGCACGTGTGTTAATTCCAGAAATAATCACATTTGAAATTGAAATTTAATGTGAGTTAAGAATGGAATTTTTTTCTCAATAAAACTAAAAATAAATATTTTGAATAACGGCCACATGCATTAATCATGCAATCGTTTCTTTTTCTCCATTCTATTAATTGTATTCACTTTGTTCTATTTACATGCCTTTCCCTTTGTTCTCCCTTGTTCTATTTTCACGCATCCTATTTCATTCACATATTTTCATTTCTCAAATTTCCATATCCTTATTTCTCCTTTCCCCTCTTTCTCGTGGTGGTGCTCGATGGTCAGCTGTCATCTCGTAGGGCGTGCAATTTCTAAACTTAGAAAAGAGCGGATGGAAGGATTCAAAGTTAACGACTTGGGTTTCTGGGTTCCTGAAATTAACGATGAAGAGGGACCGACAGTGTTTAGTGTAAACGTGATTTAAGAGGTTATTAGAGTATAAATAAATAATTAATTATATAATTTTTGTATTCAAAGTTTAAATTGGTGTATCTCATTCAAACTAAAATAGAATCAGATGATTTTCGAAGCGTTGAAATTGTGAAGTAAAGATTTACGCCACGACGCTGATCAGATTTGAAAACAGAGCGATCTACAATTCTGCAGAATTAAAATCATGGTGAGAAATCTATTTTTTTTAAATAGTTATGAAATTGGTTATCATAAGTCTACAGTTATTTCCTGCTTGCTATTATACTTGCTTGTTCTGTGTTGAATGTAATGTATGGATCTGTTTGTTTGGTAATGTCATTTGGTGATAAATGGTTAAACATAAGTATCTGTCGTGAGATAATTTAGTAGAAACATTTAGATCAATTTGTACTGATAAAGGAAGTAAATCTAAAATATATAATTTTTGGTTAGATAAAATGATCAAAAGTATGAAACACCAAATTTTGTTAATTTGTTGAATTAGAAACTTCAACAAACATATGAAACACCAAACTATGTTAAGTTGTTGAACTAGTATATTTCAACAAAAATGAAATGTCACTTTAAAACCATTCTTGTTAGATTAGAATCGTCACTAAAATGAGTTACAAACTTTTATACATTTTGTTGGGTTAAGAATATAAAAGAAAAAGAGGTTCATGTTTTAGAATTAAAACATGATTTTAATAAAAAGTCAATTTTAATGTTTTGATTAGAACTTACATTCTTATGTAAAAGGTGATATTAAAATTAGAAATTAACATTTTCATTGTAAAATGTGACATTAAAGAAAGATTAACATTTTCATTGTAAAATGTGACATTAAAGAAAGATTAACATTTTCATTGTAAAATGTGACATTATAGTAAAATTAATATTTTATTTGAAAATATATTATGCATATCAAATACACATTTTTATACATTGAAAAGAATTAGTTAAAAATATATATTTTCATTCATTAAAAAGAATGGATTTAAAATGGACCTTTTTGTCACCTCAAAGGAATGATTAGTGAATTAAAATCACATTTTTGTCAAAAGAATGATTAGTGAATTAAAACAGTATTTTTGTGAAAGAATGATCATAGAAATAAAAATCACATTTTTGTGAAAACATGATTATTGAAAATAAAAACAACATTTTTAAATAGAAATTTGTTATGTGAATAAAAACTACCTTTTTATTAGAAATATGTTTTGCAAATAAAAATAACCTTTTTGTCAAAACATGATTATAGAAATAAAAATCCATTTTTGTCACTTTAGAGAAATGAATTAGAAATATTCATTTTTGTCAATTTAAAGAAATGATTTAGAAACAATCATTTTTGTCAATTTCAAGAAATGAATTAGAAAACATTCATGTTTGTCAAATTTAAAAGAATGAAACAAAATTCACATTTTTGTTTGCATTAAAAGTTTACAAACAAAATTCACATTTTCGTTTGCATTAAAAGTTTACAAACAAAATTCACATTTTCGTTTGCATTAAAAGTTTACAAACAAAATTCACATTTTCGTTTGCATTAAAAGTTTACAAACAAAATTCACCTTTTTGTTTGCATTAAAAGTTTACAAACAAAATTCTCGTTTTTTGTTTGCATTAAAAGTTAATAAACAAAATCGTCATTTTTGTTTGCATTAAAAGTTAATAAACAAATTCATCATTTTTGTTTGCATCAAAAGTTAACAAACCAATTTATCATTGTATTGAAAGTTGTTAACGAAATTAGTCATTTGGTTGCATTGAAATTTTTGTCACTTTAGAAGAAATGAATTAAAAACATTCAATTAGACACTTTGAAAAGAATGAAGTAAATTCATTTATTTTGATCATTGAAAAGGGATTAGATAAAAATGAGCATTTTCATAGCTTAAAAAGAATGAATTAAAAAGGGACCTTTTTGTCACATTAAAAAGAGTGAAGTAAAAAAATACACATTTTGTCATTGATAAGGAATTATACAAAATTGAATATTTTGTACATTAAAAAGGAATTATACAAAATTGAATATTTTGTACATTAAAAAGGAATTATACAAAAATGAATATTTTTGAACATTAAAAAGAATGAACTAGAAATGCATATTTTGTCCATTGAAAAGAATTTGAGAAAATTATCATATTTTGTACATTGAAAGGAATTAGACAAAAGTACAATATTTTTGTCACTTTAAAAGAATTAGAAAAGAAGAGACATTTTGGTCACTTAAAAAGATTTCACCGAAATATACATTTTGGTCATTGGAAAGGATTACACAAAGATATGAAAGTTAAGATATTTATTGTCAGTTATTTACAATAAAAAGAATTTAAATAAGAGATTAGACTTTTATTGTCATTTATGAACAATAAAATGAATGGAATTAAAAGACTAGACTTTTATTGTCATTTGCCCATAATAAAAAGAATTGAAATATATATCTGTGATGTTGAAATGTTTGATGTGTTAAATATAATCTTAGTATTTTCAAACTAAATATTACACTTCCATTTACAAGTCATCCGACTTGTTTATGTGATTGGGACGATAATTTTTACACATCGCCCAAGTGCACAAATAATTTATTATTTGATTGTTGGATGAAATCCCACACGGGTGTTGGGATGATATTTGATCTACACTAGTCCCAATATTTAGTGTAGAATCCACTTTGGGTGTTATTTGGATGCTTGATAATTATTTATCATAATTGTTGATTTCATGCAAATATATGGTTGTTGATTGAGTCACATTCCAATAATGAATATTCTAGGAAAAGAATATTTTTTAAAACATCTTAGAAAAAGAATATTTAGAAAAAGGAATATATTTTAGAAAAATATATTTATTTATTGAGATGAGCTAGTTATTAACTAGAATAAATCATTAAATTTAGATTTAACAAAGTTTTCCAATTGATTAATATTTAATTGAAATTAAATTAAATAAATTGGATTTTGGGTTTGTCGTGAATAGTGTCTTAAATAACGTTGTTCTTAAACCCCGTATGAAAAGAATAATCTTTTAATTCAGATTATTAAAGCTTTCAAGTATATTCAGTAATTGAAATAAGATGAAATGTGAGTTGGGTTTATTGTGAACCGTGTTTTTGAGTGACATGTGTTCTTTAACCCAACTGACAGTGAAAATATGATTTGGAATTTATAAATATTTTATTAAGATTTAAATGGGAATTTTCCAAAAGCCAAGTTTTCCAATTTAATATATTAAATTGGAATTGAGTGGAATTCGAATTAATAATAACCGAGATAAGCTTCTGTAGAAGAAGGCCGATACTACATATGGAATTTAAGAGGCTTTGCCGTTATTCCATTTATATTATTGGTCGGATACTGAAATTTATAACGATTATATATTGATTTGATTTCTGTGAAGATTCCATATCTTATGGAAGATGACTTTGGGTTTACCGTGAACTATGTTTTAAATGACATTAGTTCTTTAACCCAGTTAAGAATAAGATTAATCTCTTGAATTTAAATAATCATTGAATAATGATTTTTGATATCTAAAACCAAATTGGGGTTTTAATAAATCTTTTAAAAGAAAGATTTAAGTATAAAGTTAAAGAATTTATCTTTGATAGAACAAAGTGAATATTTAATTTAAAAGAATATTCTGAAATGGAATGAGGCGTTGGATGTGTTTTTATAGTACTCGATTTTTAATCATAAAAATACGAGAGTTATTCGGAAAGACCGGGTTTAACCCATTCCGAATAATTACTACGACGATGAAGAGTCGAAGATGAAGACGATGGTTGAAGACCGACGATCTTCACATCGGATGGATGTGTTGCTACTGAGACCCATGATGGGAGTAGCTACCTTGAAGGGGCTTCAGTGGTAGCCGTCCGGACTATTGTTGATTGTTTCGGATATGCGAGGACCTCTCAGGTGTCTCCGGTTTCGTTTAGACCCAGAACGGAATTGTAAATGGATGCGTGTCTGACATTGGATTTCGTTCCATGTGAATTAAATCGATTTCTATTAATGTATGTCTGTTTGGTGGTGGAGAATTTATTCTCTACTTAACACCCTGGTATATATTATTAGTGATTGATCGCATGGCGTGAATTGTCAATGTGGAACGCCAAGATGCAAATGATCAAGGCTTTTGTTGGAAAGCAGGGCCTTGTGGGATGATCAAAGCATAGCCTATTACGGCATAGCTTTGTGTATAGCGTGACTTCGCGAGCCTCACACCCCGGTATGAGTCAAAAACGGGATATGGACCGTAGGGAGTGCACACGTTTCTTTCTAGCTAGAGGTGGTGTCAGTGCTTAAACTGGCTGGCATTTTACTTATGTGGATGATGGATTTTGAGGCGCCTCGGATTTTTATAGGCCGTTAGTGGTCATACTATAGGTCCAAAGGGACCGGGAAGCGTGTGTTCAGGCATAACCAATCCACTGCCGATAGGCGGGGACCGGCCCTACCGCTCCAAGGGTTCACTGCGGGGGATCCTAAGGCATTTGCTTGAGTGTCTCGAATCAGAGAGGATGATCCCTAGCCCCGATTTCATGATGGAAAACCAACTTCCAATACGACACCATGCGGTTTTGATTGTAGAACTAGTATGGCGACATGATATATGGTACCCATGCCGTCTATGATTAATACATTATGATTGAAATTGTTTTTGAAAAACATATACTCACTAATATCAAATCCGTTTTTATCGTATCAAGCATTTTTGACCATTATAAGGTAAAACCCTATCCTCCGGTTTGCGTTGCATTGTGTGATGGTACTTGGGTCTTATAATGGTTTCATTTTTCTAAAAAGCATTGCGTTGTTTAACGATTTACTTTATTTTATGCACTGGCAATCCAATGGAGTAAACCCGTTCCGCGTTAGCGGCGTGGTCCTGTGATTAGCCATGTTATTAAATAAGTTAAGTTAAGATTTCTCATACCAGTCCCATGATTGACCTGTAGTTTGTTTCACTGGCAAACTCGGGTGCCCATATTTTCCACACGGGCAGTCGAGTAGCTTTTTGCAGATATATTTACAGGAGCCTGGTTTACAGCTGAAGCGGTATTCGGAAAGCTCTGTATCCATGTATCCCTTTCGGTTGTATATTTGTATTATTTTTCCGCTGCTATTTAAATGTAATTTAAATCTCTGATATTATTGTATTTCTATTATGTAATAAGTATTCATACTATGTTATATTCTTGTACTCTGATGTAATGGTTGTAATCAGCAATAAAATGTTCTTCAGTTTGTGTTCTGATGTGTGTTGTTCTCAAAGCAATTCAGGCTTTCCTTTACGGGGAAGTTTGGGTCGTTTCAGATATTATACAAGTTTTAGGCTAAGTCATGTAGTTTATGCCTAATTGTTTACATCCATTATGCATACATGTTTAGATCTACGACCTTGTATAATTTGGTGATTATATCTATATGTTTATGTCAATTTAGAAATTATGCCATGTTTATGCAAGCTAAGTGATGCTATCATGCAAGTTTACAGGTTAAAAACATGATTATGTAAACCTATATGTTTAGATCTACAACTTTATATGTTAGAACCATATGCCTTTATGTTAGATCAATATTAGCATGACTCAATCCCTATTCAAGTTCACCACTACATGTTTAATTAGATTTTTGGTAGTTCTTTGTAAAACTATTATTTTATGACTCATGTTGCATAGATCTAGTTTGCAAGTTCATAATTAAAAGTATATTATGCCAAGTTCATGTGACACACCTGTAGTTAGATCCATATTTTTGTATGATGTTGGAATGTTGCAAGTTCCTCTTTTTCCCCTTTTTAGTTTATTAGTTAGGCTAAGATGTCGAGCCTAACATCCTATGTAATTTTGCAAACGTACAACGGGGGTAACGTTGGGGAAAACATGAGAATTGAATATAATTAACATATTTGGCCGATAACCATGTCAATGGTATGGCATTGAAATGGTATAATCAGCGCCATACTCTCCAACAGGACTGCCTATAAAATACAAGAAACAAGTTACAAATACTTTACGGCTGGACAGTAGATCGACATTGTAACTCACTGTGACTGAGATGCAAACATGAATAAAGAGCTAGGTACTGTATGTTAATACAGATATAAAATGAAACTAATTGAGTTTTGTTTTCCAAAGATTTATCCTGCTGTAGAATCAGTCCAAAATATGAAATACAAGAACTCTTCTTTACAAGGACTCTTCTTTATAAGATCTGTATTCAGCAGAGTACGTTTAGAATACGCCATTGAATGTTTATTCTTGTACAAAAAGTGATAACAATAATGGTAACAAAAAATCAATGTCGTAGGGTATATAATTGAGGGAATCAGGGTTGGATGTATAGTTGATGGTAGTCGATCAGTGTGTTTGTGTAATTTGACAGTAGTCGATTAGTGTGTTTGTGTACAAATACTTCACTGGCCCAATAACAACCTAGTCGAATCGACTAGTCGGCTAATTTCTACCCATACGGCCTAAATTCATACAAAAAGCAAGTCCAGACTTCATGTCGATGGTTTGATCTCGATTAGTATACTAGTCGACGACTAGTCACGACTAGTCGAGCGTCGTCCATGTGTTTGTGTAGTCGATCAGTATATGTCTCAAAAATTAATGAATACACATTGTAAATTGGTTTTGCTATGTTACCATATCGTTTAAATGAAATTAACTGTACATACTACATAGGAGTGGAAAATTGAAAGTCATTAAAAATGCAAACCCAAAAGAAGAATCACCTGAAGTGTAGTCCATGTGCAACACTGGTAGTTCATACCCTAGCATACAGAACATCCTCCTATACACACAAAAAGGAACAAATAAACGAAAAGAATATTCAAGATGTGCACACAAGTACATGTCCATTCAATTCTTATGTAAGATACAACGTAGACATAAGTGTAAAATAATATATATCTGCTCCAACGTCTAAAGATATCGAATCATCATCGTAGGATGACACACATACTCGACTTTTTTTGATTAAAAATTTACTGGGCGATCCACCAGGTGGATGCATTTTATCTCACGCGCAGGGTCAGTAATCCATGCTTACTAGCTTTATTCAAATGTCGAATGCCGCTTCACTTAACCTTTGGAAAAAGCTGCTTTCACTTGCAACTTTCAGTTTGTTTAAAGCAGACTGTGTAGTGCAAGATTACTTACACTAAAGTCTCTGCTACAAAGTAAGGGAAAAGTTACTAGTGAAAGCAGCTTTTTACTAAGGTTAAGTGAAGCAGCATCCGACATTTGGATAAATCTAATAAGTGTGGATACCCGACCCTACACGTGAGCTAAAATGCATCCACCTGGTGGATCGCCTATTAAAATATTAACCAGAAAGTCTAGTAATAATCCATCGACCAAATTTTTCAACAAACCTGTTAAATTAACATTAGATAACAGGGTTATAAATGAGTGCATTCTTTTGTTAAAGAATATAGATGATGCATAGATCACCATAAAAAAAAATGATTTTTGCTAGTATGTATTTTGCATCGAGATGTTGTATCAGAACATATATCGAATACTTTCCAACATTAAGTCTATATCCAGATTTGCAGACTGCCTACAGAATACCATTTTTTTTAGGCTACCTCCCTTGAAACCCCAACTATTTAGATAGTTCCCTCGCAAAATTCTGGTCCTAGCTCCGCCACTGTATACCGCAATCTAAAATTATACCATACATCCAATGGCAATTCTAACAAAAATTATACCGCAATCTAACAAACATTCAGATGTTTTTTACATTATCACAAAACATGATTCAAATTTGATTTCTCTAATTTTAGGGTATAACCACAGATCCGTCCCTAACACACTTACACAAACCAATTCAATCGAAACAGCTAAGACACGAAGTACTAACACAAAGTAGCAATCAACTATCACACAAAGATTTCAATTTGTTCCCTACTATCAGTCATGCATGCCAAAATTCAATTGAAACACATACCAACGTTGTCGAAGGAGGGCTAGGGAGACGTAGGGTTGCTGCATTTCTGGCGAAGGACAGGGTTGTTCATCCCTGTCGAAGGTGGAGGCACGATTTGGTTACCAAAAACCCTAATTTGGGTTTTCGGTCATCATTAAAGTAAAACAAATGGAAAAGGGAGCGGCCAAAACTTTTATTTGGAGTGCCCAATGGGATGCACAATATGATACGGATTCAATTTGGCCCAAAGCCGTATCAAAATAACTAATCCGAGGCTTCGTTGATGGACGGTCAGATTTAGGGCGTTTGGGGTGATGCGGATCGCAAAATGTAATTTGATACGGATCCGAGCACCATCAAATATGATACGGCTTTTACCCGTATTACATGTCCGCATCCATCTATGCCAAATTGGCTGATATAATGTAGTGAGTGGACATGCTCACAAAAAGCGCTCACTTCATACCCGTTAAGAGTAGAAGGACTGCCTCATTTTTAGCATCCATATATCTAAAGAGATAGTCCGACTTCATGGGATACACTCCAACATTGTTAGCGACCGAGATCCTATCTTTACGAGCGAGTTTTGGAAGAGCTTGCAAGAAGCTGTAGGCACATAGTTATGCTTAAGCACGGCCTATCACCCCCAAACCGATGGTCAGACGGAGAGAGTGAACAGAGTATTAGAAGACCTCTTGAGATTATGCATTCTTGACTTCGGAGGAACATGGGAGGATCATCTTCCTTTAGTGGAGTTTGCCTACAACAATAACTACCAAGCCACCATAGGTATGGCACCCTTTGAAGCTTTATATGGAAGACCGTGTCGATCACCAACTTGTTGGTGGGAGTCTACAGATAAGCTCATACTGGACCAGATATGATTAGAGAAACTTCAGAGAAAGTGGACTTGATACGAAAAAGAACGAAGACTGCCCAAGATAGACAAAAGTCTTACGTAGATAAGAGAAGGACCGACCTTGAGTTTGATGTTGGGGACAGGGTTTTCCTTAAAGTATCTCCTTGGAGGAACATCGTTCGCTTCGGATCCGCAGGAAAGTTGGCACCAAGATTTGTAGGGTCGTTTCCTATCATTGAAAGGATTGGGAAGATGGCTTACAGAGTAGAGCTGCCCGAAAGATTGGTTGGAGTTCATAATGTCTTTCACGTTTCCCACTTACGAAAGTATTTACATGAGTCTGCGGAAGTGGTGGAACCAAGCATATTAGAGGACGTAGAGGTGGAATGAGAGGCGACTGTGAGAAGAGTTCCAACTCGTATCTTGGGTACAGAAGTCAAAAAGCTACGCATTCGCGAAATCAAACTTGTAAAAGTTCAATGGAGTGACGCTAAGGAAGACGCGACTTGGGAGACTGGGGCCAAAATACGCGCAGCCTACCCTTTTCTTTTTGAGGGTACATCTTTGATCTCTTTTTCCTTAAGTTTGTTCATACTCGTATCTATCTTTTTAGTATTTTCCTCAGTGCCGTTCTCGATCCTTATGTATAAACCAATGGATGTAAACATGTATTTGAAACATGTTATGATTGATGGTTGCAAGTGATTGCTAGTGGTTGCTCGTGGATGCATATACACACACTTTAGGTATTAGATCGGCTCAGTCACTTCCATATTGCATATGCATATATGTACTTATATATTATTGAAACTTGATGTGTTATCATGTGGATGTTGCATTTGTATGAATGATTGTGCACTCATGTAGAAAGTATGATTAGGGAAGACTGCATACATTATGGACGCATGACACCGATATGACTTGCATTAAGGAGGTCAACTGAATCAGTAGATCGCCTGATTTTGCATTAGATAAGGACATGTACACACACTAGGCATATGATCATGAAGCATTAGAAGTCTTTTAAGGAAAATGGACGTCTGTGTTTGATGGTTGAGTAGATGGACGATTGGATGGTAGGATATACGTTCTTCTTGACTTGAAGATTTCGGGGACGAAATCCTTTAAAGAGGGGAGAATGTAACACCCCGTGTTTTTGATAAACCTTAAAGTAAAGAATTAAAGAATAATTAATTCTAAATGTGAGAATTAAGGGAAATGGGTTATGCCATTACGTTCATCTCGGAATTCTGGTTGAGATAGAGTATGAGTTTGCGTGAATTGGACTTTGTATGAAGAAGTTATGGCCTTCGGAAGTTACAAAAATTTCAAAATTCAAATTTAAACTCAGAAGAGGGCAGGGCAGGAAAAATTCACGCCTAGGCCAGGTCGACCTACCCAACAGGTCGACCTGGGGGTCGACCTACCCCCCCCCCCCGGGCAGATCTGAAAGGATGACGATTTCTGACTCCCTGCTGAGTCATTAAGGCTGAGATGTTATCCTATCTTGACTGGATGGCCTTAACTAATTTTAGGGTTAATATGACGGCTCTAAATTAATCAAACCTCTATAAAAGCAATCTAACTCTCAACCCTAAATCACAAATATTCATACCAAGAGCTGCCATGCCGTCAATGGTGAACCTAGAATAGCCGTCATCTCTTTCAACTCAAAGGAAATATTGAAGCTACGTCAAAATTAAATCTAATCAAATTCAACTAAGAAAATTCAATGATTTACATCAAAGGCGAGCAATTCAATTTCAGAATACAGATCCCAGAACTCAAGAATTCCTTTTTGTTTGTAAGTGTAGTTATCTTTCAGATGTGAATGAATTAAAGACATGGTTTGTAATGAATTGTAAAATAGAATTGTATCAAGTTGTATGTGATGCTGATTTATGTTTATTCATGTCTATTCTATCGTATATGCCTATGAATTATTGTGGTCTATCGAACCTATTATGTTATGTGAAAATTGGTGAATAAACCTATGATGTTATGACATTATCATATGTAAGTTTGGTGATATTATACAAGTTTTAGGCTAAGTCATGTAGTTTATGCCTAACTGTTTAGATCCATTATGCATACATATTTAGATCTACGACCTTGTATAATTTGGTGATTATATCTATATGTTGTATGCCATGTTTATGCAAGCTAAGTGATGCTATCATGCAAGTTTACAGGTTAAAAACATGATTATGTAAACCTATATGTTTAGATCTACAACTTTATATGTTAGAACCATATGCCTTTATGTTAGATCAATATTAGCATGACTCAATCCCTATGCAAGTTCACCACTACATGTTTAATTAGATTTTTGGTAGTTCTTTGTAAAATTATTATTTTATGACTCATGTTGCATAGATCTAGTTTGCAAGTTCATAATTAAAAGTATATTATGCCAAGTTCATGTGACACACCTATAGTTAGATCCATATTTTTGTATGATGTTGGAATGTTGCAAGTTCCTCTTTTCCCCTTTTTAGTTTATTAGTTAGGCTAAGATGTCGAGCCTAACATCCTATATAATTTTGGAAACGTACAACGGGGGTAACGTTGGGGAAAACATGAGAATTATACATAATTAACATATTTGGCTGATAACCATGTAAATGGTATGGCATTTAAATGGTATAATTTACTTACCAAAAAATTATGAATCTGATTTAGAAGGAAAGTGGTCCATAACAATAAATTGTCGACAAATTTACATATAAGCATAAAAGGATAAATATATAAATTTAGAAAAGACGAATATGCCTAACCCGAGATTAGACTGAGTTGTGGTGTAAAACTGCCCGGAACCAACCGACACATCCAGTGACCACACCAATACCTGTCTAATGTGGGTGGTTAGTGTATTGAGCCCAAAAAGGACCCGAGGTTAGACTGAGTTGTGGTGTAAAACTGCCCGGAACCGACCGCACATCCAATGACCACAACAATACCTGTCTAATGTGAGTGGTTGGTGCTCTAATAAAGCTAAGTCAAAAGTGGTAGGGTTAATTCAATTAAAGAAACACTTAACCAATTCAACATGTTAGCTAAACTGATGGGTGGGGTTAGGTAAATTTGAACACTTAACCAATTTAACATGTTGGTTGGAAAACCCTAGTAATGGGGACCCATTTCAGCAGTAACCCACGTAGATGTATTATGGGACCCTGAACTAGGCAGGATGGGGCACGATTACTGGGCTGATTATAAGCGGTCAAAAACATCGATGGTGGTGCATCAGTGTAGGTTCCAGTGGAGTACGAGCGTGCACATACTCCGGAGTGGAAAAAGCAGGCACTGGGCACCAGTAGTCATACACTGTGCATCTTGAATTGTATCGAGTTGCCACCATATGATTTGATACACCCTGTGGTGGGACCAGCACCGGTATCTACAGTCAAGCGAGGGCCGAATGACACACGTGATAAATGCATGCGAGTAGGAGTTGATCGATTTAAGGGGATCATTTAACCAAGAACACGTGGTGCTAGGTGGAAAAGTATAGTAGGTGCAGAGAATTAAACATGGGTGCGATGTATATTCGGTTTATCCTACCTTATATAGTTTTATGTTAGTTTGTTGCCCTGGTACTGTCCTATTTTAATTTTATTCCTATCATGACCTTTTCCTTATTCACACACTGAAAAGTCACTAGACTTATGTCTGACCCATTTTTCTTTCATCTTCTTTTCTTCCGTTTCTCCCCCCTCAGGTAACCAGGGAGGGAATAGTTCAGCTTAATTTGGACCGTTCATCTTTACAAGCTTGAAGACTCTGTGATGTACGGCTTGGAATCTCTTATTTTTGGCTATGGCTTTGGACACACTAGACTTGGGGATTTATGCAGTTTTATTTATGCTTCATGCTTCTTTATATAATAATCAAGACAGAAATTATGATGTAATGATTTGAAAGTTGGTTTGAACAGTTTGCTGTAATGTTTTGTTATAAACCACGTTTGAAATAAAGTTAGTTTTATTTTCCGCTGCTTATATATATATATATATATATCTTGTAAATTTTCTGTCTTTTACCTATAATACTCCACCAAAGTTAAGGCATTCCCTTTGTGAGTGACCTTAATGAAGGTGGGGTGTTTCAGAAAACATCTCTTCAAGAGATTAATATGCATAATATATCTTCAGGATATTCAGTTAATATAAACTGGACATGAAAGATGTCAGTTAGATGAGACCCATTTAGAGATTTTCTATTGAATCCAATGTTATTGTCGTATATTATGATGTGTGTGTCTCTTTTAACTTCTTCTGGAAGTACAATTTTTTTATGTCACAACTCTTAAAAAAGCTTCGGGTTTCAATTTTTTTCATAATCCAAGACTTTAGTTCTTGGGTTTTGAGTTATACAACTCCATGTTAAAATAATTTCTTCACACAACTTTAGGTTGTTGTTGAACCTAATTCTCCCATTATATCAAATATTACTTGCCGAATAAATACATTAAAAAAAATCATACCTATATCCATATTCTAAGCATGAAAATATAACATTTAATTTACAATAACCAATGCATTTATGATAATAATAACTGCAATTAACATTTATATGGCCTTGGATATAACTATTGTCACAGTAAAATGATTTCATTACAAATATATGAATCAATTGAGAAATGGTACTTAAAGTCATTCAGGTTTAAGGTCAATATTACTCAATGATAAAATTAAAATGAATATCTTAATAAGGAAATTTATTTCTCAATAATCAGATTTCCTAAAAAAAATATGTAACACACCGTAATTTCAAAACGTTAAAATTAACAAATTTAAGAACACTTAATTTTTATAAGATGAATTAAGTAAAATGGGTTGCGCCATTGCGTTCGTCTCGGAATTCTGCTTGGGATAGAGTCCGAGTTTGCGTAAATCGGACACTGTATGAAAAAGCTATAAGGCTCGGAAGATTTAAAAGATAAGCAGAATTAAAATAGATAATTCAAAATTCAAAACCAAGAAAAAGAGGGAGCAGGAAAAATCCCGCCCAGGGGTGTCGACACCCATGGTGGGTGTCGACCATTTTCAGATCCGGACGGAAATTTATGGACAGCTTCCAGATGACATGTTTTTCTGTTTTGTATGGTTCTGACGGCTCCTAATCTAATCTAATGGTCCTAGTTCACCCTATACACCTATAAATAAGCACCTAAACCTAACCATAGTTTCATTAAACTAATTCATGGTGCCTCCATGGTGCTCTAATCTAAATTAACCTAGCCTTTCTTCTCCAACCAAAATCAAAGTAGAGATTTAGAGATAGTTCTTTTTCAACAATCAAATTAGAAGATTACTCAAGATCAGAATTGCTACAATAACGATTAATTCTCTCTTCTAAGAATCCTGTCACTGTGAGTCTATGTTACTTTCACATATAATTAAACTAAAAGTGATTGTGATAAGATTGTAAATTGGATTTTATGAACAAGCCTGTAAGATGAATCATATCAAGTTTTGTAAATTCTTATCTTTCAGATTCATACCCAAATTTCTGTTATCATATGCCTATTGGATCTATTTTTTTGTTCTATGCCATTTCATATTCCATATGCCTATTGGATCTATTTTATTGTTCTACGCCAGTTCATATTTCATATGCCTATTGGATCTATTTTATTGTTCTATGCCGGTTCATATTCCATATGCCTATTGGATCTATTTTATTGTTCTATGCCAGTTCATATTTCATATGCCTATTTTTATGCCAGTTTGGATGTCATGGTTCTCTTCCCTTAATCTCTTCTTTTCCTTTTTATTTTTGAGATTAGGCTAACTTCGAGCCTAATTATATTACGTTGAATCATACGTACGAATGACGTGGAACATTATGGGAAAGTTTGGGAAAATATTTAGTAATACGTAATTGGGCATAAATTGATTTGTAATCATGTAATTGATTTGGGGCATAAATTGGTACAATTTGTATACATGGAATTATTGGCATAACTTGGATTAGAATTATAAACGTAACTTGAATTGGAAATTATGGGCAACTGGAATATATGTTATAATTCAGAACTTGAAATTGGGTTTGAAGAAAAGAAGATATAATGAAATGCCTAAGACCCGAGGTTAGACTTGGTTTGCGGTAGAAGTCTGCCCGGAACCGCCCGACATATCCAGCAACCACAAACAACAGTCTAATGTGAGAAGTCAAAGGCAGAAATTAGATGCATAATAATGCAAAGACACGAGGTTAGATTCGGTTTGCGGTATAAACCTGCCTGGAACCGCCCGACATATCCAGCAACCGCAAAACGGCAATCAAATGTGAAAGGTCTTGCAAGATTACGTTTATAAGAATTAATGAACACTTAACCAAGATAAGACATGTGGTAAGACAAGGGAATAATAAAGGGTTAAGTGGGTAACATGGGTAGCATGTGAAACATAATAAAACCACTTAACCAAGATAAGATATGTGGTAAGACATGGGAATAATAAAGGGTTAAGTGGGTAACATGGATAGCATGTGAAACATAATAAAAGAAATTTACCAAGGTAAGACATGGGAATAATAAAGCGTTAAGTGGGTAACATGGGTAGCATGTGAAACATAATAAAAACACTTAACCAAGATGAGACATGTGATAAGACATGGGGATAAAAAGGGGTTAATGAGAATTCCTAGTGGGGACAAAGCTTAGGAGGGAAGCTTGTGTCAAGTGTATGAACCCTTTTCAACAAGTAACCCATTTCAGTATTCATATGAGCTCGAACTAGGTCGAGGACAGGGACACGCTTACTGGGGTTGATTGTAAGAGGTCAATAAAGAGTTAGCGATGGCAGTGCAAGTCCAACAGAGTCATGTGTGTGCATGGGACCGGGCTGGTAGGTAAGACGTTGTTGCATCGTGTAGGTATAACCTGTGCATTTCAGTAGTATCAGGGTTGCCGCCTTAGGGAGTGATACACCCTATGGTGGGACTAGGACATGTATCTACGAGGTTAGGGAGCCGATCGAATGGGGAGGATACATCTAGTGGTGATAGGTGCATATTGGTTACCTATGATAGCAGCTAGAGGTACATAATCGAACAGGGAGGATAATGGATACATCTAGTTGTGATAGGTGCATATTGGTTACCCATGATAGCAGCTAGAGGTACATTATCGAACAGGGAGGATAGTGGATACATATCGTGGTGATAGGTTCACGTTGGTTACCTATGATGGCAGCTAGAAGTACACGAAACTATCATCATTCTATTTGGCCAAGAGGGATCATCTTTTGATATGAAACTAATATTGGTGCAGTGTAGAGAATATCTTATAGTGGTTAGAAGCGCAGTCAAAGTTATATCTTAATCATCTTGTTACCTTGTCATATTGCTTACGCTACAGTCATCTCTTATATCCAGTTTTTGTTCTTATCATGTTGCTTTACTAATTATATCATTAAAATCGCTAGACTCGCCAGACTTTATGTTCGACCCTTTTTGTTTTGCCTCTTTTCTTTCCTCCCCCCACCCAGGTTCGTAGGGTGGGCACGTTGAAGCTTGATTCGAACTTTCCTGCTTGAAGTGTTGAAAGTAATGCTTAGCTTTGTTTCTCTTTCATATGGCATTTTGGATTGGGGATTATGGTTTTAAAAATTATGTACTCTGATGACTTTTGTACAAGACTGATATTATGTACTTTGTTTTGGTGTGATGGGTGAGAAGATGTAACCAAACTTATTTCTGTTTCCGCTGCAATAAAGTTATAAAATTTCCAAGTATTATTTTATGTATCTGTCTTGTAATATTCTGTTCTTTTTACTTATAATGCTCCACGAAACTTAATGCATTCCCTTTATGAGTGACATTAACAGGCATGGGGTGTTACATGTGGTATCAGAGCTGAAGGTTACCAAATCAGATAAATGATTTTGAAAGATATTTAAAAAGAAGTATTTTCAAAAGAAAAGTTTGTTTTGAAAGACATATTCCCTAAAGCCATATGCACTATCTTTTGATTTTTCTGTTTGAATCCTTGTTTCCTTCTTTTCTGAGTCTTCGGGGCTCCTAGCTTTCTGTGAGGTAACTTCATCGTGGCATGGTTCCATAGGCATGATGAGACTACCCCGCCTGTCGAAGGGCAAAGAAGTGCCTAACTTCCATCTATAGCCGCAGTAGTTTCACCTGCGGCTAATTTTCTTTCAAGCTTTATAGGGTTTTCTGCGCGATGGAGGCAGCTTTAGAGAGAGACTTGTTAACATGTTTCATAAGGATGAGAATGAGAATAAGAATGAGGGGGTTTGGACTAAGGAACACAGCCCAAGGATGAGAAACTCATGGATGTATCCTTGATGCACAAATAAGATAAAGGAGAAAAGAAGGAGGTCCAGATTGAAGAATCACATAATAAGTGTGAGAACCCGTAACTTCCCCGTGAGGGAAAGAGCGGATACTTTGAGAACAACACACATCGGAACGCAGACGGAAGAACATTTCATTATTGTTACAACAATTCCATCAGATACAAGAATATACAGAGTATAATGAATAAATTACATTCGATAGATATCAGAGATTACAATAAATTACATAGCAGCGGAAAATAATACAAAGCACAACTGAAGGTGACATACGGATACAGAGCTTTACGGATATCTTTCCAGCTGTAAACCAGGATCCTGTGAATATAAATCTGCAAAACCAAAACTACTAGCTGCCCGTGTCGAAAATAGGGGCACCCATAGTTTAGGTTAAAACAATAAACTCCAGGTCAGTCATGTGACTGGTGTGAGAACTAAAACAGTTATTTAAAACTTTACTTTAAAAGAGAGTAATTCAAGGGACCACGCCGTATAACACGGAACGGGTTTCCTCCCAAGAAAACCAGTGCATAGAATAAACAACGCAATGCTTTTTCGAAAAATGAAGCTATTATAAGACCCAGGTCCCATCACACAATGCAACGCAAGCCGGAGGATAGGGTTTTCCCTTATAATAGCCAAACATGCTTGATACGTTTAAAACAAATCATTTGATACCATAATAAGTGTCAAAACAATTTCAATCATAAATATCAATCCTAGGCGACATGGGTACCATCTATCATGTCGCCATACTAGGCTCTACAAATAAAACCGAAATACACGTATTGGAAATTGGATTTCCGTCATGAGTCGAGGCAAGGGGCAAGCTCCTCTCCGCTTCGAGACACTCTAGCAAATGCTCAGGACTACACACTCTGGGTAACCCCTGGATCTTCAGGGCCGGTCCTCTCTTACGTTTGAGGATTGACAATTCCTGAACACACGTTTCCCGGTCCTTACAGACCTAAAATCGAGGCGCCTCATCCAACAACCACATAGGTGAAAAGTATATAAATGTCAGGGCTAGTAAGTCACTGACACCACCAAAGCTAGAAAGAAACGTCGTGCTCTCCCTGCAGTCCTTATCCCGTTTTTAACTCATACCGAGGTGTGAGGCTCGCAAATTCACGTTATACACAAAGCTACGCAACAAAGGCCGTGCTTTGATCATCAACCGCAAGACTTTGCTTTTCAACAGAAGCCTTGATCCATGCAACTCAGCGTGCCACACAAGCAATTCATGCCATGCGATTGATATCTATCGATATATAACCTCTAAGCTCATACGTCTCAGAGAAGGGCGTTAAGCAAGAGAATAAATTCTCCGCCGCCAAACAGATATATATTTAACAGAAATTAATCAACACAGAATAAAATCCAATGTCAGACACACAATCCATTTACAAGTTCGTTCTGGGTCTGAACGAAACCGGAGGCACTTTCCTCGCATATCCATCGATCTCCAAGTACTTCTGGACGACCACCAACTGATTCCCTCATCTTGGGTGTACAGCCCAATCAAGATCATCAGTAATCAGCCAAACGATGTGACGACTTCCAGTCTTCAACCACCGTCTTCATCGTCGACATATCGTCGAATCGGTTATTCAGAATGGGTATAAACCCGGCCTTTCCGAACAACCCGCGTATATTAAAAACAAATGTTACATAAACACAACATACGCCTCATTCCAATTCATTAGTCACTAACCGTAAATCAGCAAGAGAACAATTTCCCAAATATTAACCCCGAAGGCCGAAACCAACATCAGATCAATACCCAGGAAACCATTCTTCTTAACTAACCTACAGCTAGTTTCTAAATTTCAATTCTTAGGGAAAGGTTCCCATTAATTTTATCCAAGATAAATTCTTTGAATTTATTCTTTAATCTTCCTTTGGATGTCATTTCAAACCAAATTATGGTTTTCCAAACTAGTCGAGATTAGCGAACCACACCGGAGTAATTGTTTATTTTATTTCCCAATCCCAACCTATTCATCCCATGAAGAAAAACTGGTCATACTCCATATCTAACACCACGGTGTTATCGGTAAAATTAATTACCATTTCACGTTCAAATCTAATTTAAGATTTGACTATCGTTTTGGAGCAAAACTGGTGATACTCCATTCTCGCTCACTTTCTAAATTTGATCATTTAAATTATCAATTCACATTTCAATCTAATTGCAGATTCATTAAAACTCCTTTTACTGGGTTAAAGAACTAGTGTCATTTAAAACACAATTCACGATAAACCCAAATCATATTCTATTTATTATCGGGTTAAAGAGTAAGTGTTATTTAAAACACCCTTCACGATAAACCCATAAATCAATTCTATTTAAAACCCATTTCAAATCCAATTTATTTATTTAAAAATAAATGGGTTTTAATTCCAGTTCAAAACTAGTTCATTTCGATAAAAATCTATTTTTATCTTTTCAAACATGGAGTTTTTCATCCCAATTTCTCCCAAATCATTTCTTATGATTTTACACAAATTATTACTATTTTTAATAATTTTATCAAGGCCCGTACAGTCGATTTCCATCAACGGCCATCGAACTGCACTTACAACGACCTTTTCCAAATTTGATTTGGACGTATCTCCAAATCCAACCATTAGATTTCAAATTTCTAATATTCGTTAGAAAGCTCTTTTCGATACGAACCCAATGGTTCCGGTTTTAGGAGAATCCGACGGTCGGATCTCCCGTAATGTCCGTTCGAAGTCAATGGTCGAAATTTACGAACTGCCGCAGCGCGGCGTGTTCTATTCTGGCCATTATATTATATATATAATATATATATAATATATTTCGTCGATTTCTATTTAAAACGAATTTTATAAATAGTTTTAAATTCGTTCAAAAACATTTCAACTTCCATTTCCAATTCAATTCATATTTCAATTCAATTCGAATTTGGTTTATATTCAATTTAATTCGAATTTGGTTTATATTCAATTCAATTCAAATTTGCTTTATATATATTTGATTTTTATCTCTTTTCAATATTCATTATAAAAACGAATATAATCGATATAAATATCGTTCGCGTCAAAATAGCGCATCTCTAATCAACACGGCTTTATATTTTTCAATAATTCCGTTATTCTATTCAACAAATGAATATTCATCCTATTCAATACATGAATCTATATTTTTGTCAACACATGACTAATCTCAATGAATGAGTACTGTCCATGTGTGACTATTTTTGTTATTTAATATATTTTATAAAAATTATGGTATCTATCGTTTGATTTCAAATTAGACTCCAACCGTAAATTAGTAAGAGAACGATTCCCTAAATATTAACCCCGAAGGCCGAAACCAACATCAGATCAATATCCAGGAGACCACACATCTTATCTATTTTCCAGTTAGTTTCTAATTTTATATATGATAAAGATATAAATTTTATTGTTAATATATTTCGTTTAACACATGACTAATCTCAACGGATGAGTACGGTCAACACATGAACCTTTATTTTATAATATTCTTTATTTTCCCGATCGGAATCAGGCCCATTCAATTACCATATAAAGTTAATTATATGGATTCCATACAACACATGTATATAATAGCAACGATAAATAATCAACCATCATCCAAAGTGCACTACACTGTATACGCATCAAATATAGATATCTAACGCTTATAACAGCATGTCGATCCATCGATCGACATACAACTAATTATTGGGATTAGTGTATGCCGTATTTTATCCCAATACCCGTGTGGGGTTTCAAACAATCAAACACAGATTTTATTTGTGCAGTTGGGCGATGTGTAAAATTTATCGTCCCAATCAATGTCCTTCAAATAGGTGTACATAAACAAACCGTCCGGTTTGTAAATGAATATTTATTTATTCACATTCACGTTAAAAATTATATTTTTAACGACCAAATTATTTTATTCAACCTATGAATATTCTATTCGGTTCATTTATCAAATAAAATGATATCTTTATTTTTCTAACTTATTTTAGAAAATTTCGGCGGCATAATGGCACTATACTAGAAACGGGACGAGGCCTAGCCTTATCCCCGGTCTAGTGATGGCCCACGCCATTCACACATCAATCAAATCAATTTCCATTTCCCCCAAACAATCAAATTCAACTCAAATAATTTAATTAATCTATGCAACCAAACAAAAAAGTCCATGGTCTGTGGACAGTGGTGTCGGGTGCTACTAAACACCGTCTGCATCCTAGTATATATATATATAACTAGAAAAAGAAATTTAGAGTGAGAAGTTCTCACCAACTAGCTAAACCAAACGCCACGACTCTTCTTATGTAGAAATCTTCGTCGTGCTCGCCTTTTTGCCAATTTCACTGCCCGTAGTCACTACATATATAAAAATCACATTTTTATATTGTTGCTATGTATATAAAAATCACATTTTTATATTGTTGCTATGTATATAAAAATCACATTTTTATTCTACTTCATTCGTCAAAAACCATAGAAGCTTTAAAGCGGAGAAAACTCACTTTTTTTTTTCTAACGCCCGGATTCGCTGTTCGGGTCCTAGAATTTGCAAACGAGCTTCAATCTTCACACCATCTTTTTCCTAGCTTAAACGCGCCATTCCGGACAACTTTCTCCTAAGGGTCTTTTTGCCGAAAAATGCTCCAATTCGCCAGAATCCGCGAAAGTACACGAATTTTACCGCTATCAGACAACAAACTTTGAATGCGTTTTCGAGCAGCTCCGAACTCCAAAACATGACTTCCATATAGCCAAATCGAAGAGAATCTCGTAATCTACAACTTTGGTCTAGAGGGACTTTGGCCAGAAACGCACCGTTTGGGATTATTGGCGAAATACGGTCAGGGGCTTATTTGCAAAACGGGCGATTAGTGTAAAATGGGTTTTTGGTGACCGGGGGGCCCACGGCCGGAATTGAGGAGGGGGAAGGGGGCGCCGGACCTGATTGGGCATGGGGAGGCGGCTAAGGGGCGGCAGCAGTGGTGGTGGGGCCCGTGGGAGTGGCGATGGTGACTTGGGGTTTAAGGATTTGAAATTGGAAGAGAGAAAGAAGGAGGAGGAAGAGGAGGAGGAGGAGGAGGAGGAGGGGGTGCGGCGGCTCGCCGGAGGCCGGTGGTGGCACCGGTGGAGGAGGGCAGCGGCGGTGGGAGGGTGGAGGACATTTTTGAGTTTTTGAAGAGGAAGACAGATATGAAATTATGAAGAGAAAAATGGAGTAAAAGTGATTATATGCTAGTTTCTCGCGTATCGCTTGAACGCTAATGATTTCCAATCGCCACGGATTTCGGACACGAGATAGTAGACGTGAAGACGAGTCCAACGAAACAAGTTTCGTCGAATTCCGAGTTCGTTTGACTGTCCGTTAAAAATCACAAAAATGCTCAGATAAGCTCTAAAAATGTGATTTTGGCGCACCATTTCTTCTTGCACGCTCACGTGCTAACTACAAAAATCATGTCCTTTTGGATTTAACCAATTTTAGACGATACGAATCCATAAAAAAAACGAAATCGAATTCTGAGGTCGTGTCAATAATGTTCCTTTGTAAAATGACTGCCCGCTTTTGAACAAATGGTTTTGCTTCGCACGGCCACATACTGACTCCGTTCGACGCGCTCTTTGGAACTAAACAATGATTTGTCATTATGAATCCATAAAAATTTATCTCATCGAATTCTGATCTCGTATGAAAATTTCACTTTTTAAGGGCTATGTTTTGTTAACCGAACAACTCCAGCCCATAGCCACTATTCCGGATATCGGAATATATCGAAGCTTATACTTTTCGGAGTTCTAAACGGCATTTTGAACTCAATGGAAGTGGTTTCGAGTCCAAATTCATCCGTATGCAAAATTTGACTTTTTGGGCCATGTATAATTTACATAGCGACTATTCTGAATTTTCAACTGGGCATAACTTTTGATTCCCGCTATGAAATTTCGATTTTTCAGATTCGTTGGAAAGATATCATCCAATAGATCCTATTATTTTTGGTTTCACTAAAATCCGGATTGTTTTGCACCCAGTACATTCAATTGAAGTTTGAAATCGAATTATCAAACTACCACGCCATTTTCAATTCTATTTATAATTTAAAATAAATATTTATATTCTATCGACGACGTATATAATATATACGTTCGAATTTTATTCAAAAAAAAATTCTCGTCGTTATTATTTAAAATAATCCATTTTAAATATGCAAAATTCATTAAAATTGCCAAAATAAAAATTTTAAATTGGCTCGCATTTCCGGGTTGTTACAATCTCCCCCACTTAAAACTTTTCGTCCCCGAAAAGGAACAAAGCCGAAAGTGGTTTGATCAATCAACTCTACATTCGATCTGGCTTCCATTCTCCAACTTTTCAGTTTCTGAGAATTTTCAAATTCTTCAAAAAAATTGGCTAACACCCGGAATTTTCGAAAAATTTCGCCATAACCTCCCCTGCACCGGGAGCCACGGGAAAATCCCGAAATTGCCATATAGGCCTTCTGATCTCGAAAAGGAAAAGAAAAAGCCAAGCGGCTAGCCAATAGGCTCATAAAATCATCATCACCCAAACAAAACAGTAAATTATAGTAAACATGTACCTATTTGTCGGGCAAACAAATTTTATTCTCTGCTCTAGCCTCCTTGCTATGACCTGTTCAATGTAAGTACATGTATATGCAAGCAAATGCTACCAATTTTCAATACAATTCAATATTTGATTCAATTAGGCTAAATGGTTCAAAATTATCAAACAAATGAACAAACAACACAAACATCAATCAATTAGTTGATTAACGTTTCAAATTCATAATTTTGATATATATACAAAAAATCATGTTCTTGATGCCAATTCACAACAAATAAATTTATCTATATAAGTTTTGTTTCTCACACCAGCCTAATGAAAATATATAGAAATCACACCTTCGAAACACGAACATAAATTCTGATGATGTAGCTACAATCATCAGAATCATCTCCGGGCAACTATAGCATGATTCTATATCTATCCAGTATATTAAAACTTCGAATATACGTTCATGACGCGTATACGCGAAACCTTTATATACTCGATTGCCCAAATTCAAAATAAATAAATATCCAAATACGTATAAAACGATTTAAATTTTAAAACAAAATTATTTTCATTTGAAAAAAATACTCTTCACACTCGTTCTAGGATACTACTGATCCTATCTCTAACGAGTCATTCTAATTGGATTTTACTAATCCAATATCTGATGAATTCTTTCGTATGGTTCTAATGTGTCTTGTTCTCGAGCTCTGTAAACCAAAGCTCTGATACCAAATGTGAGAACCCGTAACTTCCCCGTGAGGGAAAGAGCGGATACTTTGAGAACAACACACATCGGAACGCAGACGGAAGAACATTTCATTGTAATTACAACAATTCCATCAGATACAAGAATATACAGAGTATAATGAATAAATTACATTCGATAGATATCAGAGATTACAATAAATTACATAGCAGCGGAAAATAATACAAAGCACAACTGAAGGTGATATACGGATGCAGAGCTTTCCGGATATCTTTCCAGCTGTAAACCAGGATCCTGTGAATATAAATCTACAAAACCAAAACTACTAGCTGCCCGTGTCGAAAATAGGGGCACCCATAGTTTAGGTTAAAACAATAAACTCCAGGTCAGTCATGTGACTGGTGTGAGAACTAAAACAGTTATTTAAAACTTTACTTTAAAAGAGAGTAATTCAAGGGACCACGCCGTATAATACGGAACGAGTTTCCTCCCAAGAATACCAGTGCATAGAATAAACAGCGCAATGCTTTTTCGAAAAATGGAGCTATTATAAGACCCAGGTCCCATCACACAATGCAACGCAAGCCGGAGGATAGGGTTTTCCCTTATAATAGCCAAACATGCTTGATACGTTTAAAACAAATCATTTGATACTATAATAAGTGTCAAAACAAATTCAATCATAAATATCAATCCTAGGCGGCATGGGTACCATCTATCATGTCGCCATACTAGGCTCTACAAATTAAACCGAAATACACGTATTGGAAATTGGATTTCCGTCATGAGTCGAGGCAAGGGGCAAGCTCCTCTCCGCTTCGAGACACTCTAGCAAATGCTCAGGACTACACACTCTGGGTAACCCCTGGATCTTCAGGGCCGGTACTCTATTACGTTTGAGGATTGGCAATTCCTGAACACACGTTTCCCGGTCCTTACATACCTAAAATCGAGGCGCCTCATCCAACAACCACATAGGTTAAAAGTATATAAATGTTAGGGTTGGTAAGTCACTGACACAACCAAAGCTAGAAAGAAGCGTCATGCTCTCCCTGCAGTCCTTGTCCCGTTTTTAACTCATACCGAGGTGTGAGGCTCGCAAATTCACGTTATATAGAAAGCTACGCCACAAAGGCCATGCTTTGATCATCAACCACAAGACTTTGCTTTTCAACAGAAGCCTTGATCCATGCAACTCAGCGTGCCACACAGGCAATTCATGCCATGCGATTGATATCTATCGATATATAACCTCTAAGCTCATACGTCTCAGAGAAGGGCGTTAAGCAAGAGAATAAATTCTCCGCCGCCAAACAGATATATATTTAACAGAAATCAATCAACACAGAATAAAATCCATTGTCAGACACACAATCCATTTACAAGTTCGTTCTGGGTCTGAACGAAACCGGAGGCACTTTCCTCGCATATCCATCGATCTCCAAGTACGTCTGGACGACCACCAACTGATTCCCTCATCTTGGGTGTACAGCCCAATCAAGATCATCAGTAATCACCCAAACGATGTGAAGACTTCCGGTCTTCAACCACCGTCTTCATCTTCGACATATCGTCGAATCGGTTATTCAGAATGGGTATAAACCCGGCCTTTCCGAACAACCCACATATATTAAAAACAAATGTTACATAAACACAACATACGCCTCATTCCAATTCATTAGTCACTAACCGTAAATCAGCAAGAGAACAATTTCCCAAATATTAACCTCGAAGGCCGAAACCAACATCAGATCAATACCCAGGAAACCATTCTTCTTAACCAACCTACAGCTAGTTTCTAAATTTCAAATCTTAGGGAAAGGTTCCCATTAATTTTATCCAAGATAAATTCTTTGAATTTATTCTTTAATCTTCCTTTGGATGTCATTTCAAACCAAATTATGGTTTTCCAAACTAGTCGAGATTAGCGAACCACACCGGAGTAATTATTTATTTTATTTCCCAATCCCAACCTATTCATCCCATGAAGAAAAACTGGTCATACTCCATGTCTAACACCACGGTGTTATCGGTAAAATTAACTACCATTTCACGTTCAAATCTAATTAAAGATTTGACTATCGTTTTGGAGCAAAACTGGTGATACTCCATTCTCGCTCACTTTCTAAATTTGATAATTTAAATTATCAATTCACATTTCAATCTAATCGCAGATTCATTAAAACTCCTTTTACTGGGTTAAAGAACTAGTGTCATTTAAAACACAGTTCACGATAAACCCAAATCATATTCTATTTATTATCGGGTTAAAGAGTAAGTGTTATTTAAAACACCCTTCACGATAAACCCATAAATCAATTCTATTTAAAACCCATTTCAAATCCAATTTATTTATTTAAAAATAAATGGGTTTTAATTCCAGTTCAAAACTAGTTCATTTCGATAAAAATCTATTTTTATCTTTTCAAACATGGAGTTTTTCATTCCGATTTCTCCCAAATCATTTCTTATGATTCTACACAAATTATTACTATTTTTAATAATTTTATCAGGGCCCGTACAGTCGATTTCCATCAATGGCCATCGAACTGCACTTACAACGACCTTTTCCAAATTTGATTTGGACGTATCTCCAAATCCAACCGTTAGATTTCAAATTTCTAATATTCGTTAGAAAGCTCTTTTCGATACGAACCCAATGGTTCCGGTTTTAGGAGAATCCGACGGTCGGATCTCCCTTAATGTCCGTTCGAAGTCAACACATGAACCTTTATTTTATAATATTCTTTATTTTCCCGATTGGAATGAGGCCCAATCAATTACCATATAAAGTTAATTATATGGATTCCATACAACACATGTATATAATAGCAACAATAAATAATCAACCATCATCCAAAGTGCACTACACTGTATAAGCATCAAATATAGATATCTAACGCTTATAACAGCCTGTCGGTCCATCGATCGACATACAACTAATTATTGGGATTAGTGTATGCCGTATTTTATCCCAATACCCGTGTGGGGTTTCAAACAATCAAACATAGATTTTATTTGTGCAGTTGGGCGATGTGTAAAATTTATCGTCCCAATCAATGTCCTTCAAATAGGTGTACATAAACAAACCGTCCAGTTTGTAAATGAATATTTATTTATTCACATTCACGTTATAAATTATATTTTTAACGACCAAATTATTTTATTCAACCTATGAATATTCTATTCGGTTCATTTATCAAATAAAATGATATCTTTATTTTTCTAACTTATTTTAGAAAATTTCGGCGGCATAACAGCACGATACTAGAAATGGGATGAGGCCTAGCATTATCCCCGATCTAGTGATGGCCCACGCCATTAACACATCAATCAAATCAATTTCCATTTCCCCCAAACAATCAAATTCAACTCAAATAATTTAACTAATCTATGCAACCAAACAAACAAGTCCATGGTCTGTGGACAGTGGTGTCGGGTGCTACTAAACACCGTCTACATCCTAGTATATATATATAACTAGAAAAAGAAATTTAGAGTGAGAAGTTCTCACCAACTAGCTAAACCAAACGCCGTGACTCTTCTTATGTAGAAATCTTCGTCGTGCTCGCCTTTTTGCCAATTTCACTGCCCGTAGTCACTACATATATAAAAATCACATTTTTATATTGTTGCTATGTATATAAAAATCACATTTTTATATTGTTCCTATGTATATAAAAATCACATTTTTATATTGTTGCTATGTATATAAAAATCACATTTTTATTCTACTTCATTCGTCAAAAACCATAGAAGCTTTAAAGCGGATAAAACTCACTTTTTTTTCTAACGCCTGGATTCGCTGTTCGGGTCCTAGAATTTGCAAACGAGCTTCAATCTTCACACCATCTTTTTTCTAGCTTAAACGTGCCATTCCGGACAACTTTCGCCTAAGGGTCTTTTTGCCGAAAAATGCTCCAATTCGCCAGAATTCGCGAAAGTACACGAATTTTTCCGCTTTCAGACAACAGACTTTGAACGCGTTTTCCGAGCAGCTCTGAACTCCAAAACATGACTTCCATATAGCCAAATCGAAGAGAATTTCGTGCTCTACAATTTTGGTTAAGAGGGACTTTGGCCAGAAACGCACCGTTTGGGAGTTATTGGCGAAATACGGTCAGGGGCTTATTTGCAAAACGAGCGATTAGTGTAAAATGGGTTTTTGGTGACCGGGGGGCCCACGGCCGGAATTGAGGAGGGGGAAGGGGGCGCCGGACCTGATTGGGCGTGGGGAGCCGGCTAAGGGGCGGCGGCGGCGGTGGTGGGGCCCGTGGTAGTAGCGGTGGTGACTTGGGGTTTAGGGATTTGAAATTGGAAGAGAGAAATGAGGAGGAAGAGGAGGAGGAGGGCGTGCGGCGGCTCGTCGGAGGCCAGTGGTGGCGCTGGTGGAGGAGGGCAGCGGCGGTGGGAGGGTGGAGGCCATTTTTGAGTTTTTGAAGAGGAAGAGAGAAATGAAATTATGAAAAGAAAATTGGAATAAAATTGATTATATGCTAGTTTCTCGCGTATCGCCTGAACGCTAACGATTTCCAATCGCCACGAATTTCGGACACGAGATAGTAGACGTGAAGACGAGTCCAACGAAACAAGTTTCGTCGAATTCCGAGTTCGTTTGACCGTCCGTTAAAAATCACAAAAATGCTCAGATAAGCTCTAAAAATGCGATTTTGGCGCACCATTTCTTCTTGCACGCTCACATGCTAACTTCAAAAATCATGTCCTTTTGGATTTAACCATTTTTAGACGATACGAATCCAGTAAAAAAACGAAATCGAATTCTGAGGTCGTGTCAATAATGTTCCTTTGTAAAATGATTGCCCACTTTTGAACAAATGGTTTTGCTTCGCACGGCCACATACTGACTCCGTTCGACGCGCTCTTTGGAACTCAACAATGATTTGTCATTATGAATTCATAAAAATTTATCTCGTCGAATTCTGAGCTCGTATGCAAAATTTCACTTTTTAAGGGCTATGTTTTGTTAACCGAACAACTCCAGCCCATAGCCACTATTCCGGATATCGGAATATATCGAAGCTTATACTTTTCGGAGTTCTAAACGGCATTTTGAACTCAGTGGAAGTGGTTTCGAGTCCAAATTCATCCGTATGCAAAATTTGACTTTTTGGGCCATGTATAATTTACATAGCGACTATTCTGAATTTTCAACTGGGCATAACTATTGATTCTCGCTATGAAATTTCGATTTTTCAGATTCATTGGAAAGATATCACCCAATAGATCCTATTATTTTTGGTTTCACTAAAATCCGGATTGTTTTGCACCCGGTACATTCAATTGAAGTTTGAAATCGAATTATCGAACTACCACGCCATTTTCAATTCTATTTATAATTTAAAATAAATATTTATATTCTATCGACGACGTATATAATATATACGTTCGAATTCTATTCAAAATAAATTTATCGTCGTTATTATTTAAAATAATCCATTTTAAATATACAAAATTCATTAAAATTGCCAAAATAAAAATTTTAAATTGGCTCGCATTTCAGGGTTGTTACAATAAGGAAGTGGAACCTAAGAAGGGTGGAAAGAACTATAGACCCCAAGAAAAGAGGAAGTGTCATTACTGAGGTATGGTGGGTCATATATAGCCAAAGGCCGTAGGAAGAAGAAGACCGGTTGTTATCATTACAGAGAGACAGGACATCTTATCAGGGATTGTCCAAAGAGGCAAGGGCAAGGACAAGGGCAAAGTACAGGAATTTCCGGCGGGCAGATGCGTGCTCTTACGGCTGGCATACCTGATAGAGGTAGAAAAGTTTATGTTGAAAGTTTGATTTCCCTTTCTGATCATCCTGTTAGAACCTTGTTTGATTCTGGCGCTTCACATTCGTTTATATCCACTTCGTTAGTTGAAATTTTGCACCTTAATACTAGTTTAGTTATGGATCCCGTTGTAGTCTCAAATCCTATTGGTGGTTCAGCTCATTTTTCTATGATTTGTTGGGATTTGAGAGTGTCAATCTTGGGTGTTGGGTTTGAATGCAACGCCTATGTACTTGGTTTCATGGGCTATGGTCTGATTCTAGCGATGGATTGGCTAGCAAGGTATGGTGCCATCCTAGACTGTGAAAGGAGGATAGTTAGGTTGTTGACTCGGTATGGAAGGACCCTTGATATCTCTATGACCCTAGGGGTTCAGTGATGCTTAGCTACCTAGAATCACTTGACGCATCCATCGATGATCTGCAATCTGTTCGAGTAGTCCGTGAGCATGATGACATCTTTGATGAGGTTCGGGGTTTACCTCCGAGGCGCGAGATAGACTTCCGAATATACTTAGTAGACAATACAAAGCCAGTTGCATTGCCAGTGCGCCACATGGCTCTGAGAGAGAGGAAGGAACTCAGTAAACAAGTACGGGAGCTGCTTGAGAAAGGGTTCATAAGAAGAAGTATTTCGGAATGGGGTGCTCCGGTTGTTTTCGCTACAAAGGCTGATGGTTCGCTTATATTGTGCGTGGACTATAGGGAGCTGAAAAAGCTCAAGAAGGATAGGCACCCATTTCCAAAAGTAGGTGATTTGTTCAATCAGTTGGTTGGTGCTTCAGTTTTCTCGCAGTTGGACTTAGCTACAGGTTTTCATCAGTTGAGGGTAGATGAGGATAGTATAGATAAGACTGCATTTAGAACTCCAGGCGGTTTCTTTGAGTGGCTCGTCATGCCTTTTGGTTTGACGAATGCACCCGCCTATTTAGTAGACTGGATGAGTAGGTGTTTAGGGAGTTTCTAAACAAGTTTGTAGTAGTCTTTGTAGATGATATCCTGATCTTCTCTAGAAGTGAGGAAGAACATGCCCTACATCTTAGGGAAGTCTTAGAGATCCTTCGAGCACATCAACTCAAAGTTCTCTAAATGTCATTTTTGGAGGAAGGAAGTGAGGTTCTAAGGAAGGGATAGCAGTGGAGCCCGCGAAGGTGGTAGCAATCCAAGATTGGAAGATTCCTAGGAATACAACAGAAGCTTTCTTGGTTAGGCGAACTATTATAGAAAGTTCATTAAGGACTTTGCGAAGATATCAAGCCTTAGTTTTGACTTTGCCAGATGGGAGCAAACCGTTCACTGTATATACCGATGCTTGTGGGCCAGGGCTTGGAGCAGTTTTCGATGCAAGAGGAAAGGGTGATATGCAACAGGCGATAGGTACGCAGTTATGTTTGAGCATCGCTTATCACCCTCAGACGGATGGACAGAAAGAAAGAGTGAATAGAATCCTTGAAGATCTTTTGAGGTTAAATATCCTAAACTTTGGAGGGACATAAGAAGAGCACCTTCCATTTGTGAAGTTCGCTTATAACAACAGTTATTAAGCTAGTATTGCATTGCACCTTTTGAGTGTATTTATGGACGACCGTGCCGATCACCAACTTGTTGGTGGGAGTCTACAGATAAGATTTTTCTTGGACCCGAGCTGATTAGAGAGACCTCGGAGAAGATAGACTTGATTCGAAGACACATGAAGATGGCACATGACCGACAGAAATAGTACGCCGATAAGAGGAGGACCGATCTTGAGTTAAGGTTGGAGACAGGGTTTTCATTAAAGTGTTACCATTGAGGAACATAGTTCGCTTTAGATTTATAGGCAAATTGGCACCAAGATTTGTAGGGCCCTTTCCCATAAAAGAAAGGATTGGACAGATGGCCTATAGAGTAAATTTGCTAAAGAGACTTAGTGGAGTTCATGAAGTTCTTTTTTTTTGTGTCGCATTTGCTGAAGTGTTTGCATGATACCACGGAAGTAGTAGAACCGGACATGCTTAGGAAGGTGGAAGTAGAGCGAGAGGCAGTGGTTAGACATGTTCCTATATGCATTCTTGGATCGGAGGCCAAAAAGCTACACAACCGAGAGGTCAAGTTGGTCAAAGTTCAATGGGGAGATGATCAAGGAGATGCGATTTGGGAGACGGGAGACAAGATACGTGCATAGTACTCTTTCCTTTTTGAGGATATGTTCTTAACTTCTCCTTTCCTACCAGCTTTGTTCATATTTGTTTCTGTCGTTTAGTACATCCTCTCGATTATATCTTCGATCCTTAAGTAGAAGCCAATGGATGTAAACAGGTGTTTGAGACATGTTATGATTGATGGTTGCAAGTGGATGCAAGTGGTTGCTCGTGGACGCATATACACACGCTTTAGGCACTAAGATCGGCTCAGTCACTCTCATATTGCATATGCGTGTGCATACTTTTATTTTATGGATGGAAATTGGATGTGTTATCATATGGATGTTGCATTTGGATGAATGATTGTCCACGCATGTAGAAATAATATGTATCAATAGGATTCTTTTGCATACACAAAGGACACATGGCACTATCATGGTTGCATTAAGGAGGTCGACTGAATATGTAGACCGCCTGATTTTGCATTAGGGTAAGGACATATACACATACTATGCATATGTTCATGAAAAGCATTAGAAATCTTTTAAGGACAATGGATGCCTTTGATTGATGGTTGAGTAGATGGATGTTGGGTTTTAGGATATACATTCTTCTTAACTTGGAGATTTCAGGGACGAAATCCCTTAAGTAGGGGAGAATGTAACACCCCGTAATTTTAAAACATTAAAATTAACAAATTTAAGAACACTTAATTTTTTAGAAGAAGAATTAAGTAAAATGGGTTGTGCATTGCGCTCGTCTCGGAATTCTGCTTGGGATAGAGTCCGAGTTTGCGTAAATCGGATACGGTATGAAAAAGTTATGAGGCTCGGAAGATTTAAAAGATAAGCAGAATTAAAATAAATAATTCGAAATTCAAAACCTAGAAAAAGAGAGAGCGGGAAAAATCTCACCCAGGGGTGTCGACCTCCATGGGGGGGTGTCGACATGGGTGTTGACACCCATGGGGGGATGTCGACCACTTTTCAGATCCGGACGAAAATTTCTGGACAGCTTCCAAATGACGTGTTTTCTGTTTTGTATGGTTCTGACGGCTCCTAATTTAATCTAAAGGTCCTAATTCACCCTATACACTTATAAATAAGCACCTAAACCTAACCCTAATTTCATTAAACTAATTCATGGCGCCTCCATGCTGCTCTAATCTAAATTAACATAGCCTTTCTTCTCCAACCAAAATCAAAGTAGAGATTTAGAGATAGTTCTTTTTCAACAATCAAATTAGAAGATTATTCAAGATTAGAAATGCTACAACAACGATTAGTTCTCTCTTCTAAGAATCCTGTCACTGTAAGTCTATGTTATTTTCACATATAATTAAATTAAAAGTGATTGTGATAAGATTGTAAATTGGATTTTATGAACATGCCTGTAAGATGAATCGTATCAAGTTTTGTAAATTCTTATCTTTCAGATTCATACCCAAATTTCTGTTGTCGTATGTTTATTGGATCTATTTTATTGTTCTATGCCGGTTCATATTCCATATGCCTATTGGATCTATTTTATTGTTCTATGCCAGTTCATATGCCACATGCCTATTGGATCTATTTTATTGTTCTATGCCAGTTCATATTCCATATGCCTATTGGATCTATTTTATTTTTCTATGCCAGTTCATATTCCATATGCCTATTGGATCTATTTTATTGTTCTATGCTAGTTCATATTTCATATGCCTATTTTTATGCCATTTTTGATGTCATGGTTCTCTTCCCTTCTTCTCTTCTTTTCCGTTTTATTTTTGAGATTAGGCTAACTTTGAGCCTAATTATATTACATTAAATCATACGTACGAATGACGTGGGAACGTTGTGGGAAAAGTTTGAGAAAATATTTAATAATATGTAATTGGGCATAAATTGATTTGTTGGTACAATTTGTATACATGGAACTACAGGCATAACTTGGATTAGAATTATAAACGTAGCTTGAATTGGAAATTATAGGCAATTGGAATATATGTTATAATTCAGAACTTGAAATTGGGTTTGAAGAAAAGAAGAGATAATGAAACGCCTAAGACACGAGATTAGACTTGCTTTGCGGTAGAAGTCTGCCTGGAACCGCCCGACATATCCAGTAACCGCAAACGGTAGTCTAATGTGAGAGGTCAAAGGCAGAAATTAGATGCATAATAATGCAAAGACATAAGGTTAGATTCAGTTTGCGATATAAGCCTACCCGGAACCGCCAGGCATATCCAGCAACCACAAAATGGAAATCTAATATGAGAGGTCTTGCAAGATTAAAGTTTTAATGTATTAATGGACACTTAACCAAGATAAGACATGTGGTAAGACACGGGAATAATAAATGGTTAAGTGGGTAACATGGGTAGCATTGAAACATAATAAAACCACTTAACCAAGATAAGTATGTAGTAAGACATGGGAATAATAAAGGGTTAAGTGGGTAACATGGGTAGCATGTGAAACATAATAAAAGCACTTAACCAAGATAAGACATGTGGTAAGACATGGGAATAATAAAGGGTTAAGTGGGTAACATGGGTAGCTTGTGAAACATAATAAAAGCACTTAACCAAGATGAGACATGTGATAAGACATAGGAATAAAAAGGGGTTAAGTGGGAATTCCTAGTGGGGACCAAGCTTAAGAGGGAAGCTTGTGTCAAGTGTATGGACCCTTTTCAACCAGTAACCCTTTTCAGTATCCATATGAGCTCGAATTAGGTTGAGTACAGGTACATGCTTACTGGGGCTGATTGTAAGAGGTCAATAAAGAGTTAGCGATGGCGGTGCAAGTCCAACGGAGTCATGTGTGTGCGTGGGTCCGGGCTGGTAGGTAAGATGTTGTTGCATCGTGTAGGTATAAGTTGTGCATTTCAGTAGTACCGGGGTTGCCACCTTAGGGAGTGATACACCCTATGGTGGGACCAACACATGTATCTACGAGGTTAGGGAGCCGATTGAATGGGGAGGGTACATCTAGTGGTGATAGGTGCATATTGGTTACCTATGATAGCAGCTAGAGGTACATAATCAAACAGGGAGGATAGTGGATACATCTAGTGGTGATAGGTGCATACTGGTTACCTATAATAGTAGCTAGAGGTACATAATCGAACAGGGAGGATAGTGGATACATCTAGTGGTGATAGGTGCACGTTGGTTACCTATGATGGCAGCTAGAAGTACACGAAACTATCATTATTCTATTTAGCCAAGAGGGATCATCTTTTAGTATGAAACTAGTATTAGTGCGGTGTAGAGAATATCTTATAGTTGTTAGAAGCGCAGTCAAAGTTATATCTTAATCATCTTCTTACCTTGTCATATCTGCTTACGTTACAGTCATATCTTATATCTAGTTTATGTTCTTATCATGTTGCTTTACTAATTATATTGTTAAAGTCACTGGACTTGCTAGACTTTATGCCTGACCCTTTTATTTCGTCTCTTTTCTTTCCTTTCCCCCCCCCCCCCCCACAGGTTCTCAGGTTGGGCATGTTGAAGCTTGATTCAGACTTTCCTGCTTGAAGTGCTGAAAGTAATGCTTAGCTTTGTTTCTCTTTCATATGGCATTTTGCATTAGGGATTATGGTTTTAAAAATTATGTACTCTGATAACTTTTGTACAAGACTGATGTTATGTACTTGATTTTGATGTGATGGGTGAGAAGATGTAACCAAACTTATTTCTGTTTCCGCTACAATAAAGTTATAAATTTTTCAAGTACTATTTTATGTATCTATCTTGTAATATTCTGTTCTGTTTACTTATAACGCTCCACAAAACTTAATGAGTTCCCTTTGTGAGTGACATTAACGAACGTGGGGTGTTACAAAACATCTCTTCTGGGTATGTATATATGTATGTATGTATGTATGTATGTATATGTATATATATATAATCTTTAAACAAATATAATAACATCTTCAGGATGCAACAAATCTTACAACTGTAATTTTAGCAAATGTGATATATTGCATAAAAGATTTCTATCTCAAATAACAGATGCATTCAATAATTCATCGAAACTCACTTTTGATGATAAAGGAATTACAAGTTCTCAACTTTCATTTCAAATACTAAAAATTAAGTTTGTCATGTGTAACAACCCGGATTTTCAAAACCAATTAAATATTTTTATTTTAGCTATTTTAATGGATTTTGGAAATTCAAAATGGTTTATTTTAAATAATAACGGCTAAAAATTTATTTTAATCAAAGTTAGAACGAATAAATCTATTTTAATTTTAAAACGAGCCTGAAATGGCGCGGTAGTTTGAAATTCGATTTCAAATTTCAAATGAATGTACATGATTCAAAATAAATCGAATTTCAGTAAAACCAGAAATATTCGAATCTGTTTAATTATATCTTTCTAACGAATGTAAAAATTCCAAATTTTATAACGAGAATAAAAAGTTATGTCCAGTTTATAATTCAGAATAGTCGCTATGGAATTTATATATATATATATACATACATACATACATACATACATACATATATATATATATAATATAGCCATTTTGCAAACGACATCTGTTTTCGATGAAACCACTTTTGTTGGATTCGGAATGTCAAATTATTGCTAGATTCCAATTTTCATAATATTTGGAATTAATATGTGAGCGTGATGAATTTAAACACGTTTGGTCAATTCAGTTTGAATTTAATCGATTGGAAAATGACCATTTTTCAAACGGTCTTCAAATTTGACGAAATTAGTTTTGTTAGGACCGTATCGTTAAAACATAGCTAGATTTATTTTTTTGGTATTTTTGGAGTCAGTATGTGGCCCCGGTAAATTGAAATGTACGTTGAAATCATTTTTTTTTGAAAGGCAGAATTTTATTGCATATTTACAAGTACAATATGGTAATGAAAAAGACTCACTATCTAATACAACTATACAGCTCACATTGCAAAAAACAAAAATATACACACTATACAGGAAACAACAAAAAAAATCCATTAACCATTATGAAATAGAATTGACATTCTTCACCAGTTTCTTGAAAATGACATTGAATAGCTCATTTGAATTATAAACAGCACGCCCAAAAACTCTTCTGTTTCTCTCCGACCATAATTCATAACAAAAGGTCTTCAAAATCATTAACAAGGCTTTAGTACTATGTCTCTTCCACCTTGTAGCCTTATAGATATTATACCATTCAATTCTTCTATTATTTACAGGTTTGTAGAAACCACCAATGATAAGAGCCTCGACCATACCAGAAAAGAATAACTACACTAAAAAAACAGATGGGTATTTGACTCCTCCGCAGATTTACAAAATAAACAAATATTATCAGGCACAATACCAATTTTGAAAAGCTTATCCTTTGTATTAACCGCGTTAGCCATGACCTTCCATAAATGTAGGCTTTCTTTTGCTGAACTATTAGAGGTCCAGACTCTTTTAGACCAAGGGAAAACCTGCTTCTCTCCTTGCAAAAGTTTGTATACTAGTTAATAGAATGAGTTTGTCCTCCCCATAAAATACTACTATCACCATTTACAATGAAGCTATCTGATAGTTCAGACCAGAGAGCTCTAAGCCTTGCTGAGCTAGTATAAGGTAGGATTAGATTGCCTTCATGATTGTAATATTCAACTATAACATTCTCAGCAATACCTGGTTGACGCCTCAAATTAAAATCAACTATTGAACTCAGGATCAAACATGGTTTAACCCAAGGAGAAAACCAGAAAGATTTTTTTTAATGATCTTGTAATTACATTGGATGAACGAAAAAAAGGAATCCCTTAATTTTAATATATTGGCCAACCCCAGCTTGAATTTAGAGGTACATCCATCATCAAAAATGCTTGTTCCTAATTAAATTCTTGATAATCCATTGAGACCATAAACTATCTTCATGTGCAAACAATTTATCAATATAAGATGAAATTGCAGATTTATTCCAAAGAGACAAATTAGTAATTCCTAAACCACCAAACTCATTTGCTTCAAATAACTTGGAAAAGGAAATTGGAAGTAAACCTTTGCATATGGGCCACCAAGCCATAAGAACCTGTTAAGATCTGATTCAATCATCTGGATAAGTTTTGCAGGTAATACATAATGCCGAGACCAGTAAGTTGTGAAAACAAGCGCAACAGATTGAACAATAACAAGCCTTCCGGCCTGAGAAAGTTTACAAGCCGGCCATTGTTGAAGCTTGCCAATAATTTTCTCAAATAAAGGAGTACAATTTGCCTTTGTGATACAAGAACCGATAAGCGGTAAACCAAGATAAAATGAATTCATTGGAAGCTCAAGCAAACCTGAATTTTCATTTATGTCCTTCCTAACTTCCGACAGGCCAGCAACCAAAATATGAGATTTACTGATGTTGATTTGAAGACCAGTGATTGAATGAAACAAGCGAAGAGTCTTTATAACACATTGGATATTGCGAACTGATGGCTTAGTAAAAATAACCAAATCATTAGCAAATAAAAGATGACTTATCAATGGATGCTTGCACTTTGGATGTAAATCTAACTTCTTCTTTAAAACTTGATCAGCTAGCAAAGCATTTAGTAATTCCATTACAATAATAAAGATGTATGGGGATATTGGATCACCTTGACGAACTCCTTGAGTTCCTTTAAAATAACCATAAAGACAACCTTTCCTAGCAATAGAATAATGAGGCGAAGAGATTAAAGAATGAATCCAAGCAATAAAAGGAATCGGGAAATTCATTCATGCCAAAATTGCTAAGATAGAATGCCATGCAACCGAATCAAACGCCTTTTTAATATCAAGCTTCATCATACATCTATGCGAGATGTTAACCCTATTTCTTGTGTTAACAAAATGTCGTCAGAAATAGATCTACCTTTAATGAAAGCTGACTGGTTTGGTGCAATAATCGATGGTAATACCACCTGAATTCTATTTGCAAGGATTTTGGAAATGACTTTATAAAGGACATTACAGTAGGAGATCGGACGAAATTCGGAAACTGAGGATGGGTTATCAACTTTGGGTATCGCAGTAGCTGACAAATTAGAAGGCAGTTCATTATGCATGAAGAAATGGAGAATTGCTTTAGTAACATCATCACCAATAGCATTCCAACATTTTTGTAGAAAAAAGGCGTTGAAACCATCCGGACCACCACAACTACTAGGATCAAGACCAAAAACAGCCTCCTTAATCCCTTGATTGGTAATAATTTGGATAAGATCATTAGCTTCGATAGGTGATAAGGTTGGGAGGTTAATATGGAATAATGGCATGATATCAACAAATGAAATAGGATTGGCAATGATGGATGAAAAGTGCTGAACAAAAGATTTACTGATCATACCTTCATCAGAATGAATAGAACCATTCATATCTTTAATTAAAAAGATAGAATCTCTTGCTTTCTAAACTTTAATAGAATTGTGCAAAAAAATTGAATTTCTATCACCTTCCAATTCCCTACAGACAAATGCAGACTGACGAATTCCTTGCAATTCCATTTCCAAGTCAGCTTTAAGTTTGCATCTTAAATCATTCCCTTTATGAATCAAAATAATATCATAAGGATTTCTTTGAAGCTCATACTGTACATACTCTTGCTCAACTTTGATATTATTTGATTTCTTTGCTCCTTTACCAAAATTGATAAAAGACCAAGACCTTAGTTGACCTTTAAGCAACTTCAATTTTTCAATAGATTTGTCATAGGATTACTAAAATATTGAGAACTCCAAACCTGCATAAGAATGTTAGAAAAATCCGGGTGATTAAACCAAAAATTGAAAATTTTAAAAGAAAACTTGCCCCTATTAATAACATCATCATTCCCCCATTGAAATAACAAAGGTTATGAACAAATAAAAGAGGTGCGAGGGTGTGATAAATTGAATTTAACCAGAGATTATAGAGAGCTGAGTTAACAAAAATATGATCAAGTTTGCAAGGAGTTGGAGGACCATGCCTTGAACTGTTAGTCCAAGTAAAAGAAAAACCAAAACCTTTAACAGGAAAAAGATTAGAAGAAATAATCAATTGATTAAGTGAAGCCAAGTCTTTAACTGTTAAAGGACAGCCACCAAGTTTATGGGAACAGCTAAACATGCAGTTAAAGTCAACCGGTGACGACCTGAACTTCCCTGTGAAGGAAAGCACAGATTGAGTTGAGAACAAGACGCATCAGAACACAAACAGAAGAACATTTCATTGCTTATTACAACAATTTCACCAGAATACAAGAATATTCAGAGTACAAATAAATAAAATACATTCAACAAATATAAGAAATTCAATACATTACATAGCAGCGGAAAAATAATACGATACACAACTGAAAGTGATAAACGGATACAGAGCTTTCCGAATATCGTTTCAGCTGTAAACCAGGATCCTGTGAATATAAATCTGCAAAACCAAAACTACTAGCTGCCCGTGTGGAAAATAGGGGCGCCCAGAGTTTAGGTTAAAACAATAAACTCCAGGTCAGTCACGTGACTGGTGTGAGAACTAAAATAGTTATTTAAAACTTTACTTTGAAAGAGAGTGATCCAAGGGACCACGCCGTATAACACGGAACGGGTTTCCTCCTAAGAATACTAGTGCATAGAATAAACAGCGAAATGCTTTTTGTAAAAATGAAGCTATTATAAGACTCAGGTCCCATCACGCAATGCAACACAAGCCGGAGGATAGAGTTTCACCTTATAATAGCCAAACATGCTTGGTACGTTTAAAACATATTATTTTGATACTATTATAGTGTAAAATGTATGAAAACAACTTCAAATATAAATGTATCAATCATAAGCGGAATGGGTACCATCTATCATGTCGCCAATACTAGGCTCTACAATCAAAACCAAAATGTCACGTATTTGAAATTGGATTTCCGTCTTGAGTCGAGGCCAGGGATGGCTCCTCACAGCTTCGAGACACTCTAGCAAATGTCTTAGGACTACACACTCTGGGTAACCCTAGGATCTTCATCGCCGGTCCCCCATTACGTTTGAGGATTCGTTATTCCTAAACACACGTTTCCTGGTCCTATCAGACCTATATCATAGGCGCCTCGCAATCCAACAGCCACATAGGTAAAATAACAACGATGTCAAGGCGAGTAAAAAGCTGACACCACCCATAGCTAGAAAGAAACTTCGTGCACTCCATGCAGTCACGATCTCATTTTTGACTCATACCGAGGTGTGAGGCTCGCAAGTTAACGCCATACACAAAGCTACATTGTATTAAAGCTGTGCTTTGATCATCAACCACAAGACTCTGCTTTTCAACAAAAGCCTTGATCACTTCATCTCAACATGCCACACAGGCAATTCATGCCATCCTACTGATATCTATCGATATATAACCTTGAGCTCGTACATCTCAGAGAAAGGCGTTAAACAAGAGAATAAATTCTCCGCCGCCAAACAGATATATATTTAATAGAAATCAATCAGCACAGAATAAAATCCAATGTCAGACACACAATCCATTTATAAGTCCGTTCTGGGTCTGAACGAAACCGGAGGCACCTTATTCCTCCCTCATATGTCCAATACAGGGGAGAGGTCCTCGCATATCCATCGATCTCCAAGTACGTCTGGACGATCACCACTTATTATCTCGGCTTGGGTGTACAGCCCAATCAAGACATCAATAATCATCCAAACGATGTGAAGACCTCCGGTCTTCAACCATCGTCTTCATTGTCGATATATCGTCGAATCAGTTATTCAGAATGGGTATAAACCCAGCCTTTCCAAATAACTCGCATATATATTAAACAAGTGTTATAAACCACAAGACATGCCTCATTCTGTTCTTTTATTCAAATATTCACATACTTTGGGAAAGGTTCCCATTAATTTTATCAAAGATAAGTTCTTTAAAATTTATTCTTTAATCTCCCTTTGGATAACATTCCAAACCGTATTTTGTCTTTTACTGGGTTAAAGAACCAATGTCATTTAAAACACGGTTCACGATAAACCCAAAATCACATTCCATTCCAACAGTCTCTAAGCGTAAATTAGCAAGTGAACAATCCCCTAAGTATTAACCCCTGGCCGAAACCAACATCAGATCAATACCCAGGAAACCATACAACTTAACTAATCTCTAGTTAGTTTCTGATTCTCTTAATTCCATTGTTAATCGGGTTAAAGAACCAGCGTTATTTAAAACACCATTCATGATAAACCCAAAGACCAATTTCAATGCAATTCCAATTAAATATATTAAATTGGAAAACTTTACTTTGGAAAATTCCGGTTAAATCTTAATAAAAAGATTTATAAATTCCAAATCTTATTTCACAGTAAATCGGGTTAAAGAACGAATGTCGTTGAAAACACAGTTCACAACAAACCCAAAATCCAATTAGTCTCTAACTGTAAATTAGTAAGAGAAAAATTCCTTAAGTATTAACCCCGAAGGCCGAAACCAACATCAGATCAATACCCAGGAAACCATTCAACTTAACTAACCTCCCGTCAGTTTCTAATTTTCTTAACTACATTCGGTTCGATAATAGTATTATTAAAGATACCATTCACAATAAACAATTTTATTCTTCTGCTCTAGCCTCTTTGCAATGACCAGTTCAATGGATACACATGTATATGCATGCAATTTCCAATAATTTTCAATATAGTTCAATATTTGGTAATGATCCCATCTCTAACGAGTCATTCTCATTGGATATTGCTAATCCAATCTCTGATGAATTCTTTCGTATGGTTCTAATGTGTCTTGTTCTTGAGCTCTGTAAACCAAAGCTATGATACCACCCCTAAAAGCCAAGGCTCGTTCAAGGGATCCGAGAGTTTAACTTGATCAATGAAAGGCTGACGAAGAGAAATAGAGTTTTTAGCATAAACTGATGTGAGAAGAAATTTGGATTTTAAAGGCAGAAAAATACGATTGTAGTGAATGAATTGATCAGTTTCAAAAAAGTTGGACAAGGAGAAATTTTTTGGATTCCACAATGTTAATAATCTACCAAATGGAGCTTTATCGATATTATGATCAAAATACCCTGATGGTGCAATGAATTTTGCAGCTTCCTCAGTTGACACAGCATCCAACTTAGTTTCTGAGAGACATATTAATTAAATTGAATTATCTTCAATCAAAGACATAATCACACATTGTTTTAAGGGAAGATTTTCACCTCGTATATTCCAAAACCCTATTGAATTCTTCATTTAAAAAGGAGGGGGTCCACCATAAAAGTTGGATTACTCCTTGTATGCCTTGATGAATGACTAGTACTGCCAGAAATTGGCATAACCTCCTCTAGATTATACTCTATCCCACCATTGAGGTCTTCATTTTCCTCAATGCTAACTCTTTTAACTTTTTTCTTCCTACCTTTAGTTTTCTTCTTGCTACCTTTAGGAGGAGAATTAATTCCTACCATTGTGGAATCCAAATTGGCTACAGTTGAAGAAATTAAAGCTGGAGGAGGAAGAATTACACGAGGAGGAGTTGAAAGATGAGCATACGGAGAAGAACCATGAGAATTGATTGATTAATCAGCAGTCATTTGTGAAGAGGAAGATGAAGGACAAGATGATGTGGTAAAAACAGAAGAAGAAGGAATAGAGAGACCATCTTGAAAAGAAGCAACATTACTAATTTCATGATCGTCCAAAATAGAGAAAGGATTGTGAGTATGAAATTCCTTAGCAACTGCTTCCTAAAGGGTGCTTTCAAAAATCTGCTTGTCACTATGCACATTGCTCTGGACTAATTTTTCATTAACAATTGAATCATTTTTACTTTGTATGGTGCATTTCCCTTGCTCGTCAACTATAACAATATTTTGATTGCCTCTCCCTAATACATCATTATTCACATCCATTGGCTCCTCATTATTCATCTCAACAATTCCTTCCAAGTGATTAGTACCAACCAGTTGCACAACTTCTTCCATTGTTTTATTGACTTCATTTACAACATTATTTTTAACACTATTCACCTTCGTTTCCCACATTTGTTTCCTTTTGTTCACTACCTTGTCCCATCCATGAGTATTTCCTTCATTCAATGGCTTTTCCTTGGACTGGCCTACATCATTTTTCCTATGAAGAAAGTTACCACCATTTACAAAAACACGCTTTAAAACTTCCACATCATTTTGCTTTGAACAATTTATAGCTTCATGATGAATAACCTCCTCATGCATTTTAACTTCACATTTATTAGTTGAATGCCCAAATACCTTGCAATGAGTACAAACTAATGGCCTCCAATCGTATACAATTCTCACTGGTGGACATTTTTCATCTAATACTCCCATATCAATCTGATCCGGTAACACATAATCAGGGGATATCTCTACCAACGCTTTTGCATAACTAAATCTTTGAAGCCTCTCTGTACATGAGTCAAAACAGATTAATTTTCCAACATGGCACGACAGCCAATTAATTCCCACTAACGTCCAAAGCAAAAGAGGAATTCGTTGAAGGTGAATCCAAATTGGTACCTTCTTAATTTGTGATTGAGAATCTCCAATAGAAGGATCCCATTCAGTAATTATGAACATCTTTCCATTAATAAAAATAGGATCAGATTTTAAAACCCTTTCTCTTTCTATTTCATTTGCAAAATTGAAGAAGAATTCAACTCCATCAGATTTAATATCAACATCACCCTGAAGTTTCCAAAAACCTAGCAAGAAATTCACAACAGTGAGATAAGAGAGTGTACCGTCCAAGAAAAACCCACCAAGTAATCTTTCCAATATTTCATTCCTTCAGATTTAACAAGATCAGGAAGAGCATTTGACCGACGATCTCTAACTATATCAAATTGCATTGGTTTATAAGCACCGGCATTGAGAGGAAGTTTTTTGAAAAGGGAAAGATAATCAAATTTTGAGGATGACTAGACAGAATTAGAGCTGTTTGAAGAATTGTTGCAAAGAGGATTGTAAGGTTTTTGATTTAAGGAAGCTTGAAAACCATTAACAACACTTCCAAGACAAGAATTAGCTAATTCTTGATTTTCAGATATGAAAACAGGAACAGGAGGAATAGACTTTGAAGTGATTGATGAATTGATTAGATTAGGGATCACAGAATTACTGGTTTGAGAATAGGATTAGCAGGTTTAGAATCAAGAGAAGAGCCAGATTTCGAAATCAAAAGAATATTAGATTCTTAAAGATTCGAAATGTCATTTACAAAGGAAGACCAGAATCCGAATTAACAATCAAAGGATCCAGCAGAACCAGAGGTGGTGGAGGAGGCGGCGGAGGCGGTGGAGGGGGAAAAGCAGAATAAGAAGAAATGGGATTGGATGATGACGCCATTAACAAGAGCTCGAAATCGCCCAATAGTCAAAAGGTGACGTTGAAATCAATTTTGAACGTTATACTAATTTATATTTTAATTTAAAGGAAAACTGATCGAAACAGTCGAATTGGCTTACTGAACATATCCCATTGTGTCCGGAATAGGGCTATTTGGTTGGGGACGACAGTTGTTGGGCTTGATTTGGAGTTCGAATTTAAAAGTTACTTTTTGGAATTTAAAATAATTAAAAATATATTAATATACTTGGTCAAACTCTACACTCTCTCTCCCCATCATTCTTTGATCAGAAAAAAAAAGAAACCGCGATGCCCAGATCGCATCGCCCTCCCCCCCGTTCACCGCGCAGCCTGCGCCAGTCGCCGCCGATCGAACCCCCCTCCCCCCTTCAATCGCCTCCTCCACCTCCCTCCACCCTCTCCTCTTCAATCTAACGCCGTGAACCACCACAAAGCCCACGCCCAAGTTCCAAACCCTAAAACCGCCACATACCACCGCCTCCAGCCCCAATAGCGCCGCCGCCGACCATCCGCTCGCCTCCCCCGCCACCCTCCTCCGACGATGGCCCTCCTCCATCCAAAACTTGGATCTTTCACAAGAAAAATGTGAGTTTTGTTACTTTGATGTTAATTTAATGTAATTAGTTTTAGAAACATATAAAAAAATCAGTTTTTTTTATAGGATAGTTTTAAATATCAGTTTTTTTTAGCCTAATAAAAATATGATTTTTATTATATGAATAGCCTAATAAAAATATAATTTTTATTATATGAAAAGCCTAATAAAAATATGATTTTTATTATATGTATAGCCTAATAAAAATATGATTTTTATTATATGAATAGCCTAATAAAAATATGACTTTTATTATATGTATAACCTAATAAAAATATGATTTTTATTATATGAATAGACTAATAAAAATATGACTTGTATATATGTAGAGAATATAAAAATATGATTTTTATATATGTAGCGAATTAAAAATATGATATATATATATATATATATGTGTGTGTAGAGAATATAAAAATATGATTTTGATATATGTAGCGAATTAAGAATATGATTTTTATATATGTAGAGATTACAAAAATATGATTTTTGTATATGTAGCGAATTAAAAATATGATTTTTATATATGTAGAGAATATAAAAATACGATTTTTATATATGTAGCGAATTAAAAATATGATATTTTATATGTAGAAAATATAAAAATATGATTTTTATATATATAGTAGCGATATAAAATTGTAATTTTTAATGTAAACTACGTGAAACAGATTGCGCTGAAATCACGGTAAAGAACACAACGCGCTGGGACATATCCAAATCCAAACTGTCGAATAAAGACCGACGGAGTGGATCCCAAAGGTGAGAACTTCTCACTCTAATTTCGTTTACAGTTAAATATATATTACGGTGCAGACGGTGCTTAGTAGCACCCGACACCTTTGATTGAAACCATGGATGTTTGATTTTCTATTCTGATTGATTTATTTGTTTGAGGTTGGTTTCGGATGTGAATGGAATTGATTAGAATTGGTATGTATATGGCGTGAGCCAGTATTAGGCGAGGGATAAGGCTATACCTTATTCCGGTTCTAGTATCGCGCCGTTATGCTGCCAAAACTTTCTAAAGTATGCTAGAAATATAATGGTTAGTAAAAAAATATTATTTTTCACTTATATATGAATTATGTAAAATAATTGTGTGTTTAATAAAATATTTTATCGTTAAAAATATAATTTTTAACGTATATGTTAACGGCATAAAATTTTCCTGAAATGAAAATAAATATTCATATACAAATCGGATGATTTGTTTATGTACACACATTTGACCGATATGGATTGGGACGATAAATTTTACACATCGCCCAACTGCTCAAATAAAATTCAGTATTTGTTGGTTGAAACCCCACACGGGTACTGGGATGATATTTGACGCACACTTATCCCAATTGTTTAGTTGTATGTCAATCGATTGGTTGATGAAATATTGTAAGCGTTAATTATTTATATTTAATTCTTATGCAGTTGTGTAATGCACTCTGGATGATGGTTGATTGTTTATCATTGTAATTATATACATGTGTTGTATGGAATCCATATAAATAACATTATATGGTAATTGATTGCTCTCATTCCAATTTGTAAAATAACGAATATTTTAAAATAATATTCAGAAAAAGGATTAAAAATATTTATGTGATGAATAAAATATTCATGTGTTGAATAAAATATTCACGGATTGAAATGAGAATGTGATAATTTAAATTATCAAATTTGGGAAATGATCGAGAATGGAGTACCACTAGTTTTACTCCAAATGATAGTTAAATCTTTAATTAGATTTGAACGGGAAATGGTAATTAAATTTACCGATAACACCGTGGTGTTAGATATGGAGTATAACCAATATTGCTCCATGGGATGAATAGGTTGGGATTGGGATAATAAAAGAAAAGATTACTTCGGTATGGTTCGATAATCCCGACTAGTTGGATAAACCTTAATTTTATCGTTGATAAAATTAATGGGAACCTTTCCCTAAAAATGTGAATATTTGAATAAAAGAATATTCTGGATTGGAATGAAGCGTATGTTGTGTGTTTATATCACTTGTTTATAATATATGTGGGTTCTTTAGAAAGCCCCGGTTTATACCCATTCTGGATAACTAATTCAACTATAAGTCGATGATGAAGATGGCGGTTGAAGACTAGAGATCTTCACATCGTTTGGATGATTACTGATGTCTTAATTGGGTTGTACACCCAAGACAAGGTAATAAGTGGTGATCATCCAGACGTACTTGGAGATCGACCGAATATGCGAGGACCTCTCTCCTGTATTGGACATATGGGACGAGGAATAAGGTGCCTCCGGTTTCGTTCAAACCCAGAACGAACTTGTAAATGGATGTGTGTATGACAATGGATTTTATTCTATGTTGATTGATCTCTATTAAATATATATCTATTTGGTGGCGTAGAATTTATTCTCTTGCTTAACACCTTTTTTTGAGGCGTGCGAGTTTAGAGGTATATATCGATAAACATTAGTCGCATGGCGTGAATTGCCTGTGTGGCATGCTGAGATGCAGATGATCAAGGCTTCTGTTGAAAAGCAGAGTCTGGTGGTTGATGGTCAAAGCACAACCTTAAAAGGCATAGCTTTGTGTATAGCGTTAATTCGTGAGCCTCATACCTCAGTATGAGTCAAAAACGGGATAAGGGACCGAAAGAGTGCATGGCGTTTCCTTCTAGCTATGGGTGGTGTCATGGTATGGAGCCCAGACATTTATTATATTTTTACCTATGTGGATGATGGATAGCAAGACGCCTCGGATATATCGGTTACTACGGAGTCGATGGATAGGTCCTATAGTACCGGGAAACGTGTGTTCATGTATAACTAATCCACTATGTATGGACTGGCCTTGGAGGATCCACGGGTTCGCCAGTGTCCGAGCCTTGAGGTATTTGCTAGAGTGCCTTGAAGCCGGCAAAGAGTTCATCCCTTGCCTCGATCATAACAGAAATCCAATTTCCAATACGTGACATTTCGGTTTTGATTGTAGAGCCTAGTATGCCGACATGATAGATGGTACCCATGCTGCCTATGATTGATACATTTATATTTGAAGTTGATTTCTTCACTTATAGTAATAATAAAAGATGAAATTTCACGTATCAATCATTATTTGACTATTATAAGGTAAAACTCTATCCTCCGGCTTGCGTTGCATTGTGTAATGGGACCTAAGTCTTATAATAGCTTCATTTTCTTTAATTAGCATTGCGTTGTTTGTTTTATGCACTAGTATTCTTGGGAGGAAACCCATTCCGTGTTATATGGCGTGGTCCCTTGATTTACTTAACTTTAAAATAAAGTTTTAAATAACTGTTTTATTTCTCACACCAGTCACATGACTAACCTGGAGTTTATTGTTTAACCTAAACTCTGGGTGCCCCTATTTTCCACACGGGCAGCTAGTAGTTTTGGTTTTGTAGATATTTCTTTTTCCAGGATCCTGGATTTATAGCTAGAGCTATATTCGGAATGCTCTGTATCCGTGTATTTCTTATAGTTGTGTTATGTAATATTTTTCCGTTGCTTAGTAATTTTAATCTCTGATTTTTTTTTCTGATGTAAAATATTTATTTACACTCTGTTATATTCTTGTACTCTAATGTAAATTGTTATAATAAGCAATGAAATGTTCTTCTGTTTGTTTTCATATCAATTATTCGTATTTGAATATTTTATTTTATATTGAATTTGGACAATCAAGTATATAAAGATTTTGCATATACGTCTTGCAAATGTGTATAGAAAGCCTCAAATATACTGGATGGATATAGAATCACACTCTGGTCACCCGGGAATAATTCTGGTGATGGTGCACCATCATCAGTGTTTATGTTCGAGTTTCAAAGGTGTGATATCTATATGTTTCCAATTGACTTGTGTGAGAACCAAAACTTAGATAGAGTTATTTGTTGTGATTTGACACTAAAAATTGGATTTTTAAGTCTATATATTAAAGATATGTGTTTGAAATGCTAATCAACTAATTTATTGATGATTGTGTTGTGTGATTATTCATTTAAACCAACATGTGAAAGAAAGACAAATATTTAGCCAAATGGAATCAAATATTGAACTGAATTGAAAATTGTTTGTAATTGCTACATGTACATATATATGTGTGAATAGGTCATAGCAGGGACGCTAAGAAGAGGAATAAAATTGTATGCCCGACAAATAGGTACATGTTTATTGTATTTCTTGGGTTTTGATGATTTTATGAGCCGATTGGCTTTTTCTTTTTTCTTTTGGTGAGGGCCCTGTGAGGTTAATTGCGGTTTTAAAGGTCTCCCTGTACGAAGGAGGTTATGGCGAATTTTTTCGAAAATTTTGGGTGTTAGCCAAATTTTGAATTTTTTTGAAAAATTCTTAGAAACTGAAAAGTTGAAGAATGAAAGCCAGAATGAAAGTTGAGTTAGTTAGTTAAACAACTTTCATCCCCAATCCTTTTCGAGGACGAAAAGATTTTAAGCGGGGGAGATTGTAACAACCCAGATTTTCAGAACCAATTTAAATATTTTATTTTAGCTATTTTAATGGATTTTGGAAATTTAAAATGGTTTATTTTAAATAATAACGAATAAAAATTTATTTTAATCAAAGTTAGAATGAATGAATTTATTTTATTTATAAAACAAGCCCTGAAATTGCGCGGTAGCTTGAAAATTCGGTTTCAAATTTCAAATGAATGCATAGGATTCAAAATAAATCGGATTTCAGTAAAACTAGAAATATTCGAATCTGTTTTATTATATCTTTCTAACCAATGTGAAAAATCCAGATTTCATAACAGGAATAAAAAGTTATGTCCAGTTTAAAATTCAGAATAGTCACTATGGAATTTATATATATATATATATATTAATATAATATATAGCCATTTTGCAAACGACCTCCGTTTTCGACGAAACCACTTTTGTTGGATCCAGAATGTTAAACTATTACTGGATTCCAATTTTCATAATTTTTGGAATTAATATGTGAGTGTGGTGAATTTAAACGTGTTTGGTCAATTTAGTTTGAATTTAATCGACTAAAAAATGACCATTTTTCAAACGGTCTCCAAATTCGATGAAATCAGTTTTGTTAGGACCATGTCGTCAAAATATAGCTAGATTTATTTTTCTGGAATTTTTGGAGTCAGTATGTGGTCCCAGTAAATTAAAATGTAAGTTGAAATCAATTTTGAACGTTATATTAATTTATATTTTAATTTAAAGGAAAACCGATCGAAGCAGTCGAATTGGCTTACCGGACATATCCTATTGTGTCTCGAATAGGAGTATTTGGCTAGGGACGACAGTCGTTGGGCTTGATTCTGAGTTCAAATTTAAAAGTAATTTTTTGGAATTTAAAATAATTAAAAATTTATTAATATACTTGGTCAAACTCTACACTCTCTCTCCCCATCATTCTTCGATCAAAAAAAAGAAACCGCGATACCCAGATCGCATCGCCCTCCCTCCTGTTCACCGAGCCGCCTGCGCCAATCATCGCCGATCGAATCCCCCTCCCCCCTAATCGCCTCCTCCTCCTCTCTCCTTCCTCTCCTCTTCAATCTAACGTCGTGAACCGCCACAAAGCCCACGCCCAACTTCCAAACCCTAAAATCGCTACATACCAGCGCCTCCAGCCCCAATAGCCTCGCCGCCGACGATCTGCTCGCCTCCCCCGCCACCCTCCTCCGACGATGGCCCTCCTCCATCCAAAACTTGGATTTTTCACAAGAAAAATGTGAGTTTTTACTTTGATTTTAATTTAGTGTAATTAGTTTTAGAAACATATAAAAAAATTAGTTTTTTATAGGATAGTTTTAAAAATCAGTTTTTTTATAGCCTAATAAAAATATGATTTTTATTATATTAATAGCCCAATAAATGATTTTTATTATATGAATAGCCTAATAAAAATATGATTTTATTATATGTATAGCCTAATAGAAACATGATTTTTATTATATGAATAGCCTAATAAAAACATGATTTTTGTTATATGTATAGCCTAATAAAAATACGATTTTTATTATATGAATAGCCTAATAAGAATATGATTTTTATATATGTAGAGAATATAAAAATATGATTTTTATATATGTAGAGAATTAAAAATATGATTTTTATATATGTAGAGAATATAAAAATATGATTTTTATATATGGAGCGAATTAAAAATATGATTTTGTATATATGTAGAGAATATAAAAATATGATTTATATATATATAGTAGCGATATAAAAATGTGATTTTTAATGTAAACTGCGTGAAACAGATTGCGCTGAGATCACGGTAAAGAACGCAACGTGCTGGAATAAATCCAAATCCAAACTGTCCAATAAAGACTGACGGAGTGGATCCCAAAGGTGAGAACTTCTCACTCTAATTTCGTTTATAATTAAATATATACTAGGATGCAGACGGTGCTTAGTAGCACCCGACACCTTTGATTGAAACCATGGATGTTTGGTTGTCTGTTCTGATTGATTTATATATTGGAATTTGGGTTGGGATGTGAATGGAATTGATTGGAATTGGTGTGTGTATGGCGCGAGCCAGTATTAGGCGAGGGATAAGGCTAGACCTTATTCCGGTTCGTGCCGTTATGCAGCCAAAATTTTCTAAAATATGTTAGAAATATAATGGTTAGTAAAAAATATTATTTTTAACTTATATATGAATTATATAAAATTTTCATGTGTTGAATAAAATATTTTATCGTTAAAAATATAATTTTTAACATATATGTTAACGACATAAAATTTTCCTGAAATGAAAATAAATATTCATTTACAAATCGGAAGACTTGTTTATGTACACACATTTGACTGATATGGATTAGGACGATAAATTTTACGCATCGCCCAACTGCACAAATAATATTCAGTATTTGTTGATTGAAACCCCACACGGGTATTGGGATGATATTTGACGCACATTAATCCCAATTGTTTAGTTGTATGTCAATCGATTGGTTGACGGACTGTTGTAAGCACTAATTATTTATACTTAATGCCTGTGTAGTTGTGTAATGCACTATGGATGATGGTTGATTGTTTATCATTGTTATTATATACATGTGTTTTATGGAATCCATATAAATAACATTATATGGTAATTGATTGGGTCTCATTCCAATTTGGAAAATAACGAATATTTTAAAATAATATTCAGAAAAAGGTTTGAAAATATTCATTTGTTGAATAAAATATTCATGTGTTGAGAAAAATAAAATAATGAATATTTTAAAATAATATTCAGAAAAAGCATTAAAAATATTCATGTGTTGAATAAAATATTTAAACAATTAAAATATCATTTTTATTGAATGTATAAACCATTAAAAATATTCATGTGTTGAATAAAAGCCATGTTGATTAGACATGCGCCATTTTGATGCGAACGATATTTATATCGATTTTATTCATTTTTATAATGAATATCGAAAGAGAAATGATTTCAAAATCTGATAATTTGAAAATATTATCATTTATATATTATAATTATATGGAATATTCAATTTTGATTTAAAATTGAAAATGAAGTTGGAATCGTTTTTAAAACGAATCTGAAATGATTATAAAATACATTTTAAAAGGAAATCAACGAAATATATATAATATATATATATATATATTATATTTAATGGCCTAAATAGAACGCGCTGCGACGGTTCGCGTATTTCGACCATTGACTTCGAGTTAACATTACGGGAAATTCGACCATCGGATTCTCCTAAAACAGGAACCGTTGGGTTCACATCGAAAAGGGCTTTCCAATGAATATCAGAGATTTGAAATCTAACAGTTGGATTTGGAATTATGCCCAAATCAAATTTGGAAAAGGTCGCTGTAAGTGTAGTTCGATGACCGTTTATGGAAATCGATTGAAAGAACCTTAGTAAAATTATTAAAAATATTAATAATTTGTGTAAAATCATAATAAATAATTTGGAAAGAATTTGGATGAAAAATTCCATGTTTACAAAGATAAAAATATGTTTTTATAAAAATATTGGATAATAATCCAATATTTTTGAAGAAATAAAAATGGATTTGAAATGGTTTTAAAATAACCAGAAACTTCCAATATACGAATTGGAATGTATTGGATTGGAAATAATCTTCGGAATATTTCGATATTGGATTCTGTGGCTGTAGGGATATTGTTATGGGAATTTGGAAGACACAGATATCGTTATTCCCAATACGATATCCGTTAGATTTTGAACTTGATATTGAATATAAGCCGATATAATTTCTATTCAGAGCCTTGTATTTAATAATAAATTGGATTGTTGGTTTGTCGTGAATGGTGTCTTCATTAACACTGCTCTTAAACCTAGTTGAAAGAAGAATAAATCTTTTAATTAAAATTTAATGAAGTTTACCAATTAATTAATATTTAATTGGAATTGAATTGAAATTGGGTTTTTGGGTTTGTCGTGAGATGTGTTTTAAATAACATTTGTTCTTTAACCCGATTAACAGTGAAGAGATGATTTGGAATTTATAAATCTTTTATTAAGATTTAATGGAAATTTTCCAAAGTAAAGTTTTCTAATTTAATAAATTGGAATGGAATGGAATTTGATATGGTAAGAATCGAAGTGAGCTTGTGTGGAGGAGGACTGTTAATATATATGAAATTTAAAGGGCTTTGTCGTTATTCCATTTATATTATTAGTCGGATACAGAAATTGATATCGATTATATATTGATCTATTTCTGTGAAGATCCCATAATTATTGGAATGTGATTTTGGGTTTATCGTAAACTGTGTTTTAAATGACATTAGTTCTTTAACCGAGTTAAAGACAGTATTACATGTCTAACATTGTATTTCGAACTGTATTTGTTGATCTATACTAAATATATATCTATTTGGTGGCAGAGAATTTATTCTCTTACTTAACACCCTTCTCTGAGACGTACGAGCTCAGAGGTTATATATCAGTAAAGATCAATGGTATGGTGTAGATTGTCAATGTGGCATGTTTGAATTTCCAAAGTTAAATAACCATTAACATTAATTTTTGGGAAGATTAAAACTAAGTGGAGTTTTAATAAATCTTTAATTAGATTGAAATGAAAATGTGGTAATTTAAATTATCAAATTCGGGAAATGATCGAGAATGGAGTACCACTAGTTCTACTCCAAAGATAGTTAAATCTTTAATTAGATTTGAACTGGAAATGGTAATTAAATTTACCGATAACACCGTGTGGTGTTAAATATGGAGTATTACCGGTTTTGCTCCATAGGATGAATAGGTTGGGATTGGGAAAATAAAAGAAATGTTTACTTCGGTATGGTTCGATAATCCCGATTAGTTAGATAAACCTTAATTTGGTTTAAAATTGAAAAGACAATGAAATCTTTTGAAATGATATCCAAAGGAAGATTAAAGAATAAATTTAAAAGAATTTATCTTTGATAAAATTAATGGGAACCTTTCCCTAAACATGTGAATATTTGAATAAAAGAATATTCTGAATTGGAATGAGGCGCATGTTGTGTGTTTATATCACTTGTTTGTTATATATGCGGGTTATTCAGAAAGGCTGGGTTTATACCCATTCTGAATAACTGATTCGACAATAAGTCGACGATGAAGACGGCGGTTGAAGACCGGAGATCTTCATATCATTTGGATAATTACTGATGTCTTGATTGGGCTGTACACCCAAGACAAGGTAATAAGTGGTGATCGTCCAGACATACTTGGAGATCGACCGGATATGCGAGGACCTCTCTTCCGTATTGGACATATGGGACGAGGAATAAGGTGTCTTCGGTTTCGTTCAAACCCAGAACAAACTTGTAAATGGAGGTATGTCTGACATTGGATTTTATTCTGTGTTGATTGATCTCTATTAAATATGTGTCTATTTGGTGGCGGAGAATTTATTCTCTTGCTTAACACCCTTCTCCGAGACGTACGAGCTCAGAGGTTATATCTCGATAGACATCAGTCGCATGGCGTGAATTGCCTTTGTGGCATGCTGAGATGTGGATGATCAAGGCTTCTATTGAAAAATAGAGTCTTGTGGTTGATGATCAAAGCATGGCCTTAAATGGCATAGCTTTGTGTATTACGTTAATTTGCGAGCCTCACACTTCGGTATGTGTCAAAAACGGGATAAGGGACCCAAGGAGTGCGTGTCGTTTCCTTCTAGCTATGGGTGGCGTCATGGTATGGAGCCCAGACATTTATTATATTTTTACCTATGTGGATGATGGATAGCGAGGCGCCTCGGATATATCGGTTACTACGGAGCAGATGGATAGGTCCTATAGGACCGGGAAACGTGTGTTCAGGTATAACTAATCCTCTATGTGTGGAGCGACCTTAGAGGATCCAATGGCTCGCCCACGTCCGAGCCCTGAGGCATTTGCTTGAGTGTCTCGACTCATGACAGAAATCCAATTTCCAATACGTGACATTTCAGTTTTGATTGTAAAGCCTAGTATGGCGACATGATAGATGATACATTTATATTTGAAGCTGATTTCTTCACTTATAATAATAATAAAAAAAGATGAAATTTTACGTATCAAGCATTATTTGACTATTATAAGGTAAAACTCTATCATCCGGCTTGCGTTGCATTGTGTGATGGGACCTGAGTCTCATAATAGCTTCATTTTCTTTAATTAGCTTTGCGCTGTTTGTTTTATGCACTGGTATTCTTGGGAGGAAACCCGTTCCGTGTTATACGGCGTGGTCCCTTGATTTACATAACTTTAACATAAAGTTTTAAATAACGGTTTTGGTTCTCACACCAGTCACATGATTGACCTGGCGTTTATTGTTTAACCTAAACTCTGGGTGTCCCTATTTTCCACACGGGCAGCTAGTAGTTTTGGTTTTGCAGATATTTCTTTTTCCAGGATCCTAGATTTACAGCTGGAGCTATATTTGAAACGCTCTGTATCCGTGTATTTCTTACAGTTGTGTTATGTATTATTTTTCCACTGCTTAGTAATTCAAATCTCTGATATATTTTTTCTAATGTATAATATTTATTTATACTCTTTTATATTCTAGTACTTTGATGTAAATTGTTGTAATAAGCAATGAAATGTTCTTCTGTTTGTTTTCTGATTTGTCGTATTCTTAACTCAATCCGGGCTTTTCCGTAAGGGCGAGTTTGGGCCATTTCATCGTGTATGCTTTCATTAATATTTCCATTTACTTCAGGTGCTAAATCAAAAATAACTTCAAAAAATGAAAGCTTTTCTTTATCTTCTTCAACTTACGAACTTCAGGTTCATATTATTTCAGATTCCGAAGAATTAATATAATTTTTTATTTTTCATAATTCACTTTTGGTGATAGATCGATATTAGAACTGAACTTAATACGATCTTCTAGATACATATTATATTTGCATTTATTTCTCTAAGAAACAATACAATATTTTTTCTAGAAATATGAGTTATGTAACAAAATCAAATAAAATTCAATGAACTTATTTGAATAGAGAAGAACAAAAATTTGTCGAATCCAAAAAACACTACAATCAACATCTCATTTTTACATCATGTAGAGATCTCAATTATATATAATTTTGAGTATAATTTTGAGATTAACAATATGATTATATAAAAAAAAATCAGATATATAATAGAGTGAGATCTGAAATATGATTAACAAAATAAGAATCAGATCTCAAAGTGTAGATCTATATGAGTTCTAAAATTATAAGACTAGAACAATCTAGAAGATAACACAATAGATTTAAATCTCGAATGAGATAAGATCTAATAAAAATGGAGATTTGAAAAATCAAATCAATCAGATCAGAAAAATAACCTACCATTTTGAAATCTATAATTAGATCTGTAATCAAATCGTGCTAATAACGTGTTGTAAAATAAAACAGAACGTATAATAAAAGAGATGCTAATAGAGAGAACAAAAGAGATCGGGAGAGACCTTTTATTTGTATTGATTCAAGTGTGTACAATTTTTATTACATTGGTTTCTTTATATATAGGCTTCGGAGCTGATGTTAAACTGATTCCCATGATGCGGGACTAAATAGAATATTATAAAAGCATATTCACTCTTATATATTACAATAGGCAGCTATATTTTATTGAGTATTCCAGGAAGAATTTTGAATAATGCTATCCACTTTAAGACCATTTCCCTTAATAAGGTATAGATTGTTCTAGCCTAGTAAATTAATAAGTGACTTTCCAAATATCCAGGGCTCGAACCGTAAGCTAGTATTTTTTTCCCCATCCTTGGATTTTCTTTCAAGTAAATAGGAACCAATATTTCTATTTTTCAGGATGTTCTTCCACGTAAAGGAGTAATGATTTTCAGTGGGTATGCTCGAAAAATTCATTCTTTTTGTATATTTTTCTTTCATCCATCTAGCTCATAGATATTTACCGTCAATCAATTTCCAAAAGAGATTTAGATTACAAGCATTACTTAAATCTTTGAAGTTTCTTAATCTCAACCCTCCAGCTCCTTTGTTTTTTTTTATAGTTTTCTAATCAATTCTGTTTGCTTTTCCATTCTGATATGAAATTAGCATAAGTTTTTTCAATTTTCTCCATAGCTTTAACCATAATATTATGAGATTGTATCTAGTATAAAATAATGGCTGTGATAATTGTGTGAGTAAGCTCTAAACTACCTGCAACTGATAAGAACTTTCTGGACCAATAATCAATTTTGCTATGAATAATGTCATGCAGCCTGGCACAATTAGTGTCTTTAATTTGATTGGAACTTAATGGCAACCCCAGATATTTAACAGGACGAACTCCCTCCTGAAACATTATTTTTTTTATATACTATCCCTATTTTTGAAGTTCTTACTGAAGTAGATTTATGTTTTACTTTCATTCACTTGAAGCCCAACCCAATTTTTCAGATTTTCAAAAATGCTCTTAATAACCAAAGCATTTTGAGTATCTGCATTTACAAAAATAAGGAGGTCATCAACATATAATAAATGATAAATGCATGGTGAAATATTATTGAAGGGCTTAATGTTATTATAAAGATGCTTCAATCCATTTGTAAAGTACTCCATTTCTATAGTGAATAGGTAAGGTGAAAGAGGCCCCCCCTTGTCTAACTGAATTCAAATTCTCAGGTTTGGGTTACTGTGAATAAATCCTAGGAGGATCCATTTATAAGAATGGAGTAAGTTACATTACATATACACTCTTTGATAAGATTGTAAAAAAATTCATCAAATCCTAACTGCTTCATCATGTGAATTATGAAAAGTCCATTAATTTTATCGAAAGCCTTTTGAAGATCCACTTTAATGCACATTTTATTTTTTGCATTTCAATTAAAGTCTCTAAGCATCACATATTCAAGTAAAGTGCTTTCAGCAATAAGCCTACCAAGAATAAATGCAGACTGATTTTCAAAAATAAGGTACTTTAAGAAAATCTTAATCCCGTTGCTAAGAATATTTGCAATGATTTTGTAAATGAAGTTACAACAAGCAATAGGCCTAAAGGTCCCCAGGTCATTAGGCACTTTTACTTTGGGAGTTAAAGTAATGAATGTGCGATTAATACTTTTAGAATATTTCCAAAAATAAAAAATTCATTAGTTGCATCAAATAAAGAGTTTTTGATATCTTCTCAATGAGTCTTATAAAATTTGGCTCAAACCCATAAGGCTTTAGCTTTTATCATCCTTGGCACTAAATATAATCTTTTTAATAAAGTCTATGTCAACCTGGGCCATCAACATAGAGTCTGAGCCATTAACATCTAGTCTGTCTTGCAGTCTCAAACATTCCTGCCTAAGATTGCTTCTTTTGTTGTTGCTTCTATTTTCATTTCAAATTTTAAGTTTTTCCTTTGATTTTTTTTTAGAAACAAGTAAATTTGAATTGATCAATACCAGAGTTGCTTGTTTTGATACGACTTTTAACAATGTTCTCATACTCTTTGTCATATATCCACCCATTCTTAATTCTAAAAGGGAAATTTATTTCTCTATTAGAGTTAGAAGTTAGAACTAATGACAAAGGAATGTGGTCATTAGTTCCTTGAGCTAATGTATTGCATTTAAATAAGGAAATCTGTTTACAAAAGTATGATCAACAAAAGTCCTACCTAATCTATTATATTATATAAAAGCATAATATTCATCTGAAGATCTTTCAGTTCCAGTTTTATCAAAAATCTCACGTGCTGCGATGTGTCATGATATATTTAATGGTATTAAATTTGTCATTACTTTTTCTAATTTGTAGTTATTTCTTACAAGAATACTAATAGACTCATTAATGTTTTATAGATTATAGATTATCATCCTATTATACATTTTAAGAGAAATAACAATGTGAGCATTATCATTACTTAATTCTTTCACTTCCATTTCATTTTCTCATAATATTCTTTTTTGTTTTCCACTTTTTTATGCATGCTATTGTTAAACAAAATATTTTCCAAACCTAAATCAAATAAAAATGTATTATATCTATTATAAAGCTCAATGTTGCTTCAATGACCTTTCAGTTCCATTTCTCTTAAAAATCCATGATGCTGACATCTATACTATAGCCAAATCTCTTAGCTTACATTCGTCCCGGCCTTTCGCTACTAGTCTATTGGCATTCCTTCCTGTTTTCCTACCCCAAGCCCTAACCTACGATCTACCTTATTCCTCTATCGTGACTTGCAAAAATTCTTTGTTTCCACTCGCTTATCTTCTTCTGCAATCGTTCTTCCCCACTAATGCACTTCCTAACCCTTGATTCCACCATTGATGAATAATAATAATATTTTGACTCTAAACCTAAATCCTACATTTTTTGCAGCTTGGCCATCCTTCGTCCTTGCTCTAACAATAATTTCAAATTCTGCTTCTTCTTATACATATGGTTCTCATTCCCTGCATTGTAGTTTTGTTCTGATATTTGATTGCGTTACAGGTGATTTCGAATTCTCCATCTTCTTCCCTTTTTCATATTATATCTTCATGTAAATCGACTTCATTATGCTAATTTAAATTATTATTATTTTTCCACAGCTACGCAAACTTCCAATTTCAATCCATCGGTTGTGTTGCACTGTAAAGGGCAATGTTTCATCTTTTTCATCCATGGATATGTTCGTTTCATCTAATGCTCTGCTGTATGTTAGATTTCTTCTTATTATTTACCTCACATGCGCTGCATGTCACTTTTCTCAAATGTTTGGTCTATTTGCTCTTCTTTTTGGAAAGACAATTTAGTTTTTTATGATTTTAATTTTCAGTAGAATATTTTAGCATTACAGAAAATAATTAGGCATTCCTTGATTTGTTGTCATATGCCAGGTTCAACCTCTTAGAAATATGTTTATATTATGTTATAGAATAAACGTTGCCTTAAAAAAATCATTGGGGATTAATACCATTACTGCAATCTTATGCTAAGCCCCAGTCAGCCTTTATGTTGTTATTGCTGAAAAGCAAACTTGGTTTTAAATGGAAACAAACAAATTTGGTTTTATAAGTAAATGCCAATTATGTAATAAATTCTATCCTTGTTTTAGGAAAGGCCAAAATCAAATAAATGATAATAAATTTCGGTCTATCAAAATATGCAATAGAATTGTCTAGAGAGAGAAGAGTGTAGAACATTGTCATGTTATATATAGATACTCTCTCATATGTTGTACCAATCAATGATCAAGCAAGAAAAAAGAATCAAGCAATAAAAGTATTTTTTCTCCTCCCTCAAAAATATTCTACTTTCTTCTAATTTGTTCCTCTTCCTCCATATAAATTTTTAACAAAGTGGTATCAGAGCTACACAAATTTTTCAACAAAGTGGTATCGGAGCAAGCATATTGACACGCGCTATCATTACATTAGAGAGTGCGTCACTAGAAAGGAAGTGCAGCTAGAGTATGTGAAGTCCAATGATCAAATCGCTGATATTTTCACCAAGCCGCTCAAGTATGAAGATTTTATCAAGTTGAGAAATTTGCTTAGAGTAATAAAATCAAGTTTACGGGGGGATGTTGAAAAGTAAACTTAGTTTTAAATGGAAACAAACAAATTTGGTTTTATAAGTAAATGCCAATTATGTAATAAATTCTATCCTTGTTTTAGGAAAGGCCAAAATCAAATAAATGATAATAAATTTTGGTCTATCAAAATATGCAATAGAATTGTCTAGAGAGAGAAGAGTGTAGAACACTGTCATGATATATATATAGATACTCTCTCATATGTTGTACCAATCAATGATCAAGCAAGAAAAAAGAATCAAGCAATAAACGTATTTTTTCTCCTCTTTCAAATACTTATCAATTCGAGCATTCCAAGCTCTTGGAGCTTGTTTCAACCCATAAAGTGCCTTCTTTAGCTTTAAAACTTTGTCTTCTTCTCCCTTGACTTCGTAGCCTTGTGGTTGCTCGATATAAACTTCTTCTTCAAGAATTCCATTTAGGAAGGCAGACTTCACATCCATTTGATGTATCTTTCACTTGTTTTGAGCTGCTAAAGAAATTATCAATCTTACAGTTTCTAATTGAGCAACTGGAGCAAATACCTCTTCATAGTCAATGCCAGCTCTTTGAATATAGCCTTTTACTACCAATCTTGCCTTGCATCTTTCAACTTCTCCTTTGGCATTTTTCTTTACTTTGTACACCCACTTGACACCAATCGCCTTATGTCCTTTTGGAAGTTAAGATGTCCAAAACGAAGATGAAGGCATTCTAATCACTCAAGAAGGCTATGCTAAGGAAATATTGAGAAAGTTCAGAATGGATGACTCTAATCCAGTTTGCACGCCAATTGAATGTGGAATCAAATTATCAAGGCACGAAGAAGGAGAAAAAGTAGACGCTACACTTTTCAAAATCTTGGTTGGCAGCTTGAGATATTTAACGTGCACAAGGCCCGACATTCTATATGCGGTTGGAGCTGTAAGCCGATACATGGAGAATCCAACCACAACACATTTGAAGGCAGCAACGATGATTCTTCGCTATGTTAAAGGGACAACAAACTTTGGTTTGTATTACTCTGTTTCTGATAATTATGATCTTATTGGATATAGTGATAGTGATTGGAGTGGAGATATAGATGACCGGAAAAGCACAAGTGGTTTTGTGTTCTACATGGGAGACACAGCTTTCACATGGACATCGAAAAAACAACCAATTGTCACGCTTTCTACATGCAAAGCAGAGTATGTAGCGGCTACTTCATGTGTTTGCCATGCAATTTGGCTAAGGAACTTGCTAAAAGAATTAAATTTACAACAAAAGGGGCCAACCAAGATTTTCGTGGATAACAAGTCAGCAATTGCTTTGGCTAAAAAACCAGTCTTTCATGATCGAAGCAAGCATATTGACACGTTCTATCACTACATTAGAGAGTGTGTCACTAGAAAGGAAGTGCAACTAGAGTACGTGAAGTCAAATGATCAAATTGCTGATATTTTCACCAAGCCGCTCAAGTATGAAGATTTTATCAAGTTGAGAAATTTGCTTAGAGTAATAAAACCAAGTTTACGGGGGGATGTTGAAAAGTAAACTTGGTTTTAAATGGAAACAAACAAATTTGGTTTTATAAGTAAATGCCAATTATGTAATAAATTCTATCCTTATTTTAGGAAAGGCCAAAATCAAATAAATGATAATAAATTTTGGTCTATCAAAATATGCAATAGAATTGTCTAGAGAGAGAAGAGTGTAGAACACTGTCATGTTATATATAGATACTCTCTCATATGTTGTACCAATCAATGATCAAGCAAGAAAAAAGAATCAAGCAATAAAAGTATTTTTTTTCTCCTCCCTTAAAAGTATTCTACTTTCTTCTAATTTGTTCCTCTTCCTCCATATAAATTTGTAACAAAGTGATATCAGAGCTACACAAATTTTTCAACAATTATGTCATCATATGTTAGATATCTTTATTATAATCCGTTCTTTTGCCCACGGTTACCGTATGTTAGTTTTCTCTTATGTTTGGTTGAGCATCCCCAACGCAATGTTGGTTGGGGATGAACCGACCCCCAATGGGGGTCGGCAAGTCTCTTCTGGGTTTCCTTGGCAATCCCCAAGGTTGCCAAGGCAACCCAGAAGGTTGGATCAAAAAGTAGCCATATCCGGCTTTTTTAAAGCCGGATATGGCTACACGGCTTTATTAAAGCCGTATAAGGGGAATTTTATTTCCCCTTATACGGCTTTAATAAAGCCGTATAAGGGGTGGGGAATTAATTTCACCCACCCCTTATACGGCTTTATTAAAGCCTTGTAAGGAGCAACAGCTATTTTTATAGCCGTTGCTCCTTACCCGCTCCATTCTCCCTAGCCTTCCCTCCCCTATATTTACATCAGTTTTTTTCTTTCTATACCACTCCCTTATCTTCTATTTCACCAAATCTTTCACGTAAAATTATCTTTATCATCCAATTGTAATGTCGAATAAACCGAGCAGCAAGAATAACAAAGGAAAATCGAAGATGGCGTCACAAAGCAATTCAAGGCCATACAACTTTGATCAAGAGCAGCAAGATATTCCAATGCAAATTGCTCATCAACGCAACGAACATTTTAATTCAGGTACAATGCACAACACTTCTAATTGTTATCATTTGAAGCAAAATCATAACTTCTACCAGTCACAACAAAACTCTAATCATTTTCAAAACACTCAAGTATCCGCCTATGGGCATAACTCGTCTTTTCAACAATCATATAGTAGTCAACCTTATTCATCTCCTAGCAGCCAACATGAAGCGACATTTCCAAATACTTCTCCCCAACTATGTAGAAACTTGAACAGGTTATACGGTGATGATAGTGTAGAAAACAACGAAATGCGAATTGATATCAATGAGATTCCCGATTCTGTTATGACTCGCCCGCTTGTGAAGGTTGCGAAAATGGTCAAATGGACACCTGATGAACAAGATGAACTAGCGTTTTGTTAGGTTCAGTGTTCGAAAGATAACGTGAAAGAAACCAGTCAAACTGAAAATTCTTTTTGGAGTTCAGTTTGTAAATTATTCAACGGTCGAAGTCCATATAAGCCTCTGAGATCGATTGACTCTTTGAAGCAGTCGTGGAAGAGAATCAATGCTTGTTGTCAACTTTGGAAAGGGATAATGAGTGGATTGGCGAGTAGACAGCAAAGTGGAGCAAACGACATGGACTTGGTACTAAATTAGAATACACCCATTTCATTTCTCTTGTTGTATGATATTTTCGTTTATGTTAATTACTGTAATGCAGCTTAGCAGAGAAAATGAAGTGTATATGGCCAAATCAAAGAACCAACCGTTCACTATGCACAATTGCTATGATATACTTTCGCAAGAAGATAAATGGAGCAATGTGCGGCAGGAGCATACAACACAGCGGTTCATGCCACTATGGCCGAGCGAAGATGTTAGTCGCGGGAGCATTAATGCAAACGAAGAAACCCCTTTTACAACCAGTTCAGGAGGAAGACCACCTGGGAAGTACAAAGCGAATAAAAAGGCTACGAAAGATTATAGCCAGTATTACGAGTAACTCGATGGACGTATGGCAGTTGCGGAGGAATCAAACCAGCAGTACTTGGAAACTAAGGAAGCATCCAGAATAGAGAGAAGAGAGAGAGCAGAGGAAAAACAACGACGACATGAAGAGCTTCAACAAATGAGAATCAACGAATTGGAGTTACGAAGAGAAGAGTTAGCTCGACAACAAAGAATAGATGATTTTGCACTTATGAGTGTCAAGCTGGACGATCTAAATACAATTCAAAGGAGGTACATGGAAAAGCGACTTGAAGAGTTCGAGAAACGTAACGCACTTTAGGCAATTTTAGTGTTATGTTCCAGTTTAAGTGTACTTGTGTTTAAGTAATGGTGTTGTTTAGTATTTGAATTCAGGTCTTTTACTTTAAGTTTATAATTAAGTTGTATTGCCCTTTGAATTTTTACTACGTGAATGAGATATTAGTTGCAGAAATATTATAAATTGTCATAACAGAACGAGATTACGGATTAGAGTTGGCAGTGAACGAAAGCATTCAAACATTAATTTACAATAAAATAGAAATAACTAGTACGTAACCACACTAAATCTTACATAATAACGCATTCACTCCAATCATTGAGGCAGTAATTTACTATTGGTTTCCTGCATGCTCCCATTAGTGTTCAACAAGCTCTTCTCGTAATTCTAGATGAGCTTGTGGGTCTCGCACCTCTTCCAGTCGCTGCAAGTATTCTGGAAATGTATTTGGGTCCTTATATGGCTTTTTCCTAAATTCCACTGCAATGTCCGGGTAGTTTCGAAGCTGGAGTTCATATCCTCCTCGTTCTTCTTCAACAATCATATTATGTAAAATAATGCAACAGTACATGATGTCATCTATAACAGATTTATCGTGGTAGTGCACTTCGTTTTGCAGTAAACGGAACCTACCTTGGAGTACTCCAAATTCCCTTTCAATATCTTTCCTCAAGCTCTCTTGTTGTTTCGTGAATAAGGATTCTTTTGCATTGTTCGGTTTTTTGTATGGTTGCACCAGCGTCTTCCATTTCAGATATATTCCATCTACAAGATAATAACCGACCGAATGTTCGTTGTCACCAATTTTGTAGTTGCAAGGGGGTGAAAGGTCATTGTACAAATCGTTAAACACATATGATTGTCATAATACATTAATATCGTTTAGAGATCCAGGAACGCCAAAAAAAGCATGCCATATATAAAGGTCAAATGATGCAATAGCTTCTAAAATCATCGTAGCCTTTTTCATATGACCTCTGTATTGTCCTTGCAGTGCCACTGGATAGTTTTTCCATGTCCAGTGCATACAATCCAAGCTACCCAACATACCTGGAAATCCACGTTGATCCCCCATAAGTAATAATCTAGCAATGTCATGAGCTGTTGGCGATCTAAGATACTCTTCACCGAACTCACGTACAACGGTTTTGCAAAACTGCTTCATGCATTCTACTATCGTTGACTCACCAATTCTGATTTTGTCGTCCAACGAATCGGCGGAACTTGCATAAGAAAGCATACGTAATGCGGCCGTAACCTTCTGAAGTGGTGAAATGCCCAGTTCGTTGAGGGCATTTCTTCTATGTTTGAAATATACGTTGGTTGCGGAAACTTTGGTAAGTACTCAAGTAAATATTGTTTTTGACATACGAAATCTTCGACGGAAATATACATCTCCGTATACGGGGCTTGCCACGAAATAATCCTTGACTAGTTGATTGTGTCCAGCGGAATAGTCACGTCCGTATCGCAATTCTTTTCTACCTTCAATGCTTCCACCTTGGGTCGACGCTGAGCTTTCAGCAATATCTCGTTCTATCGCATATCTTGTTTCTTCATGAAAAGAATGTTGTTCTCTTTTACGATGCTCAAAATATTCATCCGACGTTGAGGACGAAGAAGAGCTAGAAGAACAGCACCATAAATTTTTTAAAGCACTCATTGAGCAGCGATGTTGAATTCCACTCTGTTTTGGTTGTATGAAATATGAGCAGATGACATCACTTTATATATAATTGTATATGCACATTGGACATAATGACAAACACAGTGCTTGTCTTGTAGCGGAAGTGTGTTGTACATTACACGACCCTTTCAATTACAAGATGTAGTGTCTGGTAGTGTGCATTAATGACAAACACACTGCTTGTCTTGTAGCGGAAGTATATTGTACACTGCTTTACTTTTTTGCTTGATTCCTGTAATTATTGTCGGTTAGGGCATCACTGAACGTTGAGAGGACTGCACATTTTTGTCATAGATGCTGCTGCTATCAATTTTGTATCACGGGTATCCAAGCTAGCCCGTCTTTATTGATTACTTTATTGAATACTTTATTGATAGATTCCTTTAATTAGTGTCATTGCTTTATTGATTCCTTTATTGACTACTTTATTGATTGATTCCTTTAATTAGTGTCGTTGCTTTATTGATTACTTTATTGATTGATTCCTTTATTGATTGATTCCTTTATTGATTTCTTAATGGATTACGTACGTAGTACCTAAATGCCACAACGTTACATAAGTTTTCAACGATTACATAAGTTTAGAGAACAATAATACATAAGTTTTCAACGACCATAAACTATTACACTATCATAATAATCATAAAACCTTAATCCGAGCCAAATCGGGTAAGCCATTCATAGCGAAGTTTGTACGCTTTGTGGCCAACAAACTCTTTACCGTATTCGAATAGGTAACGAGAATCATACGTTGCTTTTGTTGGTTTGGCTATGGCTGCATCATCAACCACCTCGATAATGTTACGATACTTAACACAATCATCTGAAAATGTACGATTAGCCAGCTGGAGTTCAGTCGACGATCGTCTAGTAGGCCTTGAACGATGGTTGTTGTGTAGCCTAGTGATCATTGCCCATCGTTCTTCATAAGTTAACCCCCTCCATCAATAACTCTTCTCTTTTGTCAACCTGAATGTACGCCTTCACGAGAGCCAGGAGATCTTTGGCAGATAATTCGGGAGTTTCAGGATTGGAGTTCGAAGCTGATGGAATTTGGCTGCTAAGTGCTGAGTGAACTGGTGTTTTCGGCTGAGTTACACAAGCTGATACTTCATGACGCTGAACCACTGCAGCCACCATATCTATTTGCGTATCTGGGACAATTTCACCATCTTCTACGTCTTCTTTACTCTCCTCGTACTCATCGAAAATTCGGTTCATATGCTCGTCACTAATTTCCCAATCGTCCATGATATGTACGTAGATTGAGGTAGCAACAATTTTAGTTTAAGGATGGAATATGAGCCATTGGGTATTTATCGTGGATGGAGGGAGCACGAAATATTAGTAGACCACCTAGTACTGAATCGTGATATTAAGTGTGTACTGTTTACCGGACGCGACATCTCAATAATCGTGATTCCTTCATTACTACAAAGTATATTGAAACCACTTTATTGAAACCACTTTATTTGTGTACAGTGAACCCACTTTATTGAAACCAAGTGAGGGTTTTGACCAATCACATTGTTGTCGGTTGGTGCAGATTCCTTCATTACTACAAAATTTAATTCGTTATTACAAAGGTCGTGTACATATAAATTAAAACATTACACGACATACCGGTGTTAAAAACCATGGGTCGTCCGCACTCACATGACCTCTATTGATGACAAACAAATTGCATGGTTCAATATTTCAGTGACACAAACAATATTACGCATAACGATACATCCAACGATACACATAACGATACAGGAGTTTAAAAAGGTACAACAACTACCGATAGACGGTGGGAAAGAAAACATCAAAGCATGTAGTAGGTAATAATAACTTTAGTTCACCACAATTTTCGTTCAGTCTCAAGGGAGTCTCATAATGTTCAATCTCAGTTGGTCGACAACGTTTTGGAGACGTCTAATCTCCCGTTCTAGTTCATTCGCATATGTTATTCCCCGTGAACACAAAGGTGGGTCTATCCATTTCGTGTAATTGCAACCATTTGGATATGCTGGACATTGCTGCATGCGCCGACCAATATTGTTGCCCTCTGCTCGAACTACAACCTCAACCGCATAACCGCAGTTGCAACGAACTGGATACGAATTAACTTCATGCTCATTTGGTGGTACTCGATAGAATTCTACTTCTTGCGTTGGTTGAGCGACTGGCTGTTCATATGACACTCTGGTAGGTGGTCCTTGCGCTTCATGTGGAAGTTGTACGTTCCCCTGTAGCTGTGGCGGTTCACTTTGGGGTCTTATTTCGATGAGAAACTGTAATTCATCTGCAAGCTCCGTTAGCCTTATCTCTTCATACGCCTGTTCATCTGAGTCTGTAGATGATGACCAAGAAGACATTTGCAATGAGTGCTAAGCGACGTGGTTAGTGTAATAATGGGATGAAAGATATTTGAGTGAGGTAAGTTGGTAGTTATTTAGAGATATATTTATAGGTGGATAGTTGTTACGAATTGGTAAAATAAATAATGCTCAAGTGGATGACCCATACCCTGTAATGGGGAATCCAATGTTGAAACATGCAATTCAGACAAGGATACCCTCGTGCGCTGTTCACGCGTGATGCATAAGTCATATCACAAGAAACACTCAAAAAGCTGAGTAGTCAAATCTCGGATAAAGGTGTACAGTTGCAAAGTAACATAGCTGAGGGAATCTGGTGCTTTTGAAATAATAGAGTATATGTCGGTAGCTTTCCTGCTTTTGAAAAGGGAATTATTTGACCCATCACTAGAGGATACTAATATACTGTAGCATGGACATGAAATTGAATGTTGTATGTGCATCGTAATTTTTAGTACTTATTTCGTTTAACAAACACGTACGCACGATCATGCAGATTACATATAACGCACAAACAAGCAGATAACATAAAAAAACACAATGGTTACACATAAGGACGTACAAGCAGTGTACACTTACAGGCTAATACAAATACGAAACATACGGTTGAATAACCTACTACAAAGGGACAACACAATAAAACAAATATACAGGCAAATACAACATGAACGTCTACTAAATAAGATCCAACTAATCATCATCTAGATCCGCAGGCACCATCTCCACATCCTCAATATCGTCGTCGCGTGTGCCGAATGTCGGTCTATATCCGGGCCGCTCCTCATCAGCGGTCCTCAGCTCGTTCATACGAGCAGTCAACTCACCATACATTACCTGACGCAGACCTAGCGTCATCTGATAAAGATCCTGATAAGAAAAAACAGTTGGATTTGGATACTCTGTCACTTCTGGCCGTGGTATATCAATATACCTATCAGATCCGTATGTAATTGGTACTGCAACAGTCCAACCATAGTCTGGCACCTGGGAAGAGCGTGGAGGAGGTGGATCTTGTGGAGCATGGTAAACCTGCGTGGACTGTGAAATATCAGCAACGAAAGGGGGCTCAAGGCCAGTACGGAGTGCAGAAGGCCCAACCAAGTCAACGGATGCAACATGCACAAAACTCCCGGTCTGAGGTGGGGAGTAATACTGACGCCAGAAAGAAATATAATCCCTACCGGTAAGAATGAAATCACTGGCAGACCACCACTCGTCTGCTTGCTCCTGTAAAGCACTAGTAGTATAAACCCTGTGAGTAGCTGTATGTGGGTGGGGATCATCAGGAACAACATCCCCATCATATATCTGTCTCCAACAACGTTCCCCTAAGTACCAGAAGCAACCTAAACCGGGGGTGGGGGGATGATACTAGTGGAAAGCGCCTCGACGATAGATAAAGAGCATGCACCGAGGGGAGGGGTCAGCAAGACCCCGTGAACCATCAAAGGGATGCCAGATAACTGCATCACGCGTCCTCCGCAACTCAATCTGATTGCGAGCTATAGCAAATACATGTCATGCCCGTCCTCCCGGCACTAGTCTACGGTTACCGACACTCCACGCTCGTACTCTAGGATAGAAAGTGGGTAATGATGGATCCACGGTGGAAAAAGACAAATTGTGGAAGTACTCAAAGTACCAGTACTGTAAAATCTCCCAAAAACCAGTAATCGAACCCACCCTGGTCCGAACGACACACTGGAGATCCAATGACTTATACAGGTAAGCTAAAATAGGTGTTCCCCAATAATACACAGTCGGACTACCATCAAATGAAAACGGTTCAACTACCGCCACATAACCACACGACACTGTGCTCAAAGCATTTGAGAAAAATAAATTTCCCATCATATACAAAACAAATAATCGGGCAATCTCCAAATGATGAACTTTGTGGTGCTCCCTCAATAAATTCTGTATTGCTAGTTTAATGCTAGAGCATTTAATATTGAAATTAGTGGTGACGACATCATTTAAATCAAGATGTGGAAATAAATTACGGAGGGTAACGTAGTTCTGGTACACCTCATCATACGGCAAGGTAGCCGCTTGGCCTATGGCAAGACCAGTAAGCATAGAAAAGTCCAGTGGAGTGATTCCCATCTCCCCAAAACCAAAGTGGAATGTATGAGTTGTTTTCCACCAACAAGCAGCCAATGCACCACATAATTGAACATCATTATTTAAAAGACGTTCGATACCTATTTAACGAATAATTAGTAAGTTACAACGAATGGAATGAAAACGGAAATAGTAAGTACATACGACGAGAATACGTACTCAAAAAGTCGCCAAAACCAATACTACTCAGAAATGTATGAATAGTAGCCTCTGTATCATACTCACGAATCTGACTATACAGACGAACAACACCAGCCCAAGACCCACGCGTTCGCTCGCGTCGAGCCTAATATTACGAATGAGAGTTACTTAATTTATGTCCGACATTACGAAGGTAATATTTAATAAATAAAACGTACCGATGTGTCAACTAACGTGCTGACGTGCTCCTCTTTATCCCACAACTCACGAAAATCGACCAATTGCTTATCCGGGCTTAAATTTGGGTCCCGGTGCGACTCCAAAACCGCTTGGTCGTTTCTCCTAGCAACCCGTCTTCTTCTAACAGACGGTGATTCACGGTCTTCCGTACGCTCAGTCGGTACGTTCTCTTATACCGGTACGTGCTCGTCACTCGGATCCACATTTCGGTTACGGCTACCGCTACCTCGAAGAACCCTCATAACACGTTGCATAATAATTTTTTTTTTGGTATACGCAACAATGGCGGAAAGCAAAGAAGAGGAGGAGGAGATGGTGGGTGGCGAGAAGGGGTGGGGGGGGGGGAGGATTTATCTCCCCTTCTTATCCGGCTTTTATAAAGCCGGATAAGGGTGTGGTGTGGATTGATCCCCACACCACACCACGGATTGCAATCGGACGGTTGTCCGATTGCAATCCATGTAATACTTTATCCGGCTTTAAGCAACTCACCCGTTGGGGTGAGTTGCTTTCAGTTTAAGGATGATTAGACATCCCCCAACACAGGGATGCTCTTAGAGTTTTGCAAGTTGAATTTTGATAAAGTAGATCAGTACTCTATCAAATAGTTCAATTTTTCATTATAAAAAATATTTGTTTGCATCGGGCGAGCTTTTCCATATGGCCATGGGACTATAAATCCCCTTTCTTTCTTCAGCACTTGTAGTTCTCTTCCACTACCTTTCTCCACCGTATACTTCTTCTCCTTCTGCTCTTTCTTACCACTCCCTCTTCTTCCTCTATCTTTGTCCCATATCCTATGAAAAGCTCGTCCCCAACTGAACTCCTATTGTGCTTTTACGTCAGATCTGTTCGTCATTGCTGTCTATCTCCTACGTCTGATGCTCTTGAGCCCCTATTTGGGTTAGCTAGTTCAGCTTGTTAGTCGTTTGGATTTCGCAGTTCAGTGCGTTCAGATCATCTTTCTTTTGGAGTTACAGTTGGCCACTTGTTCGTATGTTCTCCTTCAAGCCCATGTTGGTCATCTCACCGGCCTTTGATCCATGTTGCAGAGTGACGAGTACATGATGTTCCTGGGCCCAATGCTTCGCTTCAGTTAACCGCAACATCACTGTAAGTGCTTCCAAAGCGTAGTTCCTAAGCTCCTTTGGTTCGCGAATAGAACAATATATCGTTGCCTAGTTTGTGTCTTCCTTGCAGCTGTTGTTTTCTTTGGCTAATTTCTGTTAGCTGTAGAAATACAAAATGAAGAGAAACTGAAAATGCTTACTTTATTTAGTGCTGAACGAGGCATATGTAGCCTTTACAAAACAAAACAGAAAAAGCAACCCACGTACTACGTGGTACATGATAACAGGAAGCAGTAAAAACACATGGTCCTAAAGACCAGGGATTATTTGAACAGGTAAAACATAAAACGTGGAGCCAGTCACAACATAGCCTCCCCTAAACTAATTGCTGTAGGCAATCAGTTTAAATTAGGAACAACACAGACACCAAGCTTCTCTCTTAGCTTAACAAACTCAGCCAGCTTCAGCGGTTTAGTCATAATGTCAGCCACCTGATCCTTAGTGCCACAATAAACCAACTCAACTTTTCCATTCTTAGTGAGTTCACGCAAGAAATGAAAACGAACGTCAATATGTTTGCTACGACCATGTAAAACTGGATTTCTCGAAAGCTGGATTGTAGAACTATTATCACACAAGATGGTAATGCAATTGTTTTGACAGAAACCAACCTTATCTAACACTCTTTTCAACCATATTCCTTGAGTGGCACAATATACAGCAGCTATATACTCCGCTTCGGTAGTTGATAATGATACCACAGGTTGTTTCTTAGACGCCCAAGATACTGCACCTCCACTCAGCGAGAAGATATAGCCAGAAGTACTCTTTCGGTCGTTCAAATCCCCTGCATAATCGCTGTCCGTATAGGCTGTCAGCTTTGCATCACCATTTCTCTTGTAAAATATGCCAAAATCAGTGGTACTCTTCAAGTATCGAAGCACCCTCTTAACAGCCTGTGAATGCATCTCCGTTGGAACTGCCATAAACTTGCTAGCGAGGCATACTGCATACATTAAATCCGGCCTCGTCACTGTCAAATACATCAAGCTTCCCACCATTTGCTTGTATGCAGTGGCATCAATTTTATTTCCTTCCTCATTTTTAGTTAACTTGACACCAGGATCTATTGGATTGCTTACACCATTACTTCGGCCCATCCCAAACTTCTCCAGTATTTCTTTTGCAAATTTTCTCTGACATATATAAATCCCTTCTACAGATTGTATCACCTCTACTCCAAGAAAATATCTCATCTTGCCTAAGTCTGTCATATCAAACACATGTTTCATGGAGTCTTTGAATTTGACAAACATGCTCTCACAGTTTCCAGTGAAGATTAAATCGTCTACATATAGACTAACAATCAAAATCTTACCTCCTTCCCGCTTAATGAAAAGTGTATGTTCAAAGTCGCATTTTTCGAATCCGTCCTTGAGGAAGTAAGCTTCAATCTTGCTAAACCATGCCCTTGGAGCCTGTTTAAGACCATACAAGGCCTTCTTAAGCTTGTATACTTTTCCTTCTTCTCCCTTTTTTACAAATCCCTGTGGTTGTTCGATGTAGACTGCTTCGGTGAGATCTCCATGCAAAAAGGCACTTTTCACATCTTGTTGATAAATACACCACCCCTTCTGCGCAGCCAAAGCAACAATAATTCTAATGGTGTCCCAACGCGCTACAGGAGCGTACACCTCCGTATAATCTATGCCAAACTGTTGAGCATATCCTTTCGCCACTAGACGAGCCTTAAACTTCTCCACTTCTCCAAATTCGTTGTATTTGGTCTTAAAGATCCATTTCACTCCAACTGCTTTCATTCCTTCAGGCAAGACTGTAAGCTCCCAAGTATTATTTCTTTCGATGGCGCTAATTTCTGACTTCATTGCATCTCTCCACCTTGAGTGCTTGACTGCTTCATCATAGGTAACAGGATCTTCATTTACATAGAATGCAACAACACTATGTAATTCTCCTTCTTCATCGGACAACCCTAAACCATCTCCGGAAACATATTCTTGCAAGTAGGCAGGTTGTCTTCTGCCTCTTTTTGACCCTTCTTCAACGACTACAATTGTATTTTGGTCGGAGGTGTTTGATGATGAATTGGACACCCCATCCTCTGCATCATCCTCTGCATTTTCTTCATTTTCACCATTATGCTCTTCTTTATCATCTTCCTCATTATTTTCACAAGTCAGCACATCCAATTTTACTTCCTCCATGCTCCTTCCCCAATTCCAGCTTTCATTCTCTTCAAATATGACATCTCTACTTATAATGATCTTTCCGGAAGTGGGATTGTACATTTTATATGCTTTTGATTCTTCACTAACACCAAGGAAAATGCACTTGCAGCTTCTATCATCCAATTTTGTTCGCTTCGCAGCAGGAACATGTACATGACCAATACAACCGAAAACTTTGAAATAGTCAACATTTGGTTTAACTTTGCTCCAGGTCTCTTCGGGGGTTGTCTCCTGCATCACTTGTGTTGGACTCCTATTGAGAACATGTGTGATCCAATTCACCGCTTCTGCCCAAAAACACTTAGGAATCTTCTTCTCGGACAAAATGCTTCGCACCAAATTCATGACTGTTCTATTTCTTCGCTCAGCAACTCCATTTTGCTGGGGAGTGTAAGCAGCTGTTAGTTGTCTTTTGATTCCATGAGATTTGCAAAATTCATTGAACTCAAAAGATGTGAACTCCCCTCCCCTGTCAGTTCTGAAACAACAAATGGAAGAACCTGCTTCTTTCTCGACAAGAGCTTTGTAATATTTAAACATAGTGAAAGCTTCTGACTTCTCATTAAGAAAATAGGTCCACATTTTCCTACTGTAATCATCAATAAAAGTAAGAATGTACCTTTTATGACTATTTGAAATAGGTGTAATTGGTTCGCAAATGTCTGCATGTACTAAATGCAGCTTGTGTGAGGCCTTCCATGTGCTCTTCTTTGGGAATGACTCTCTCTTTTGCTTTCCCACTAGGCAGTCTTCACACATCTTTGCAGGAGATTGAATCTCTGGAAGTCCCTTCACCATCTTCTTATAATGCAAGGTTCTAAGACTATTGTAATTTAGATGGCCATATCGACGATGCCATAGATACGCAATATCATCCGCAGTCGCTTGTAAGCAGACGGAGGAATTAGTAAGCACCATGTTTGCAAGGATAACAAACATTCGGTTTGAAGTCATCAAAGTTTGCATAATAAGTCCTTTGCTTGGATGATAAATCTTACAAGATCCTTTCTGTATAAGTATGGCTAAGTTCTTCTCTTGCAGTTGACCTAGGCTAAGCAGGTTATTTTTCAATTCAGGAATAAAATATACATCACTTATTACCTGAGTTAAACCATCAACTTCCATCTTGATGTTTCCCTTCCCTATCACTGTCAGACTTGTGTCGTTGCCAAGTTTGACTGAATGTCGAAAGTCCGCATCAAAGGAGGCAAACCATTTCTTTTGTCCAGTCATATGGTTGCTACAGCCACTATCTAGAAACCATACATCCTCCCGACTCGCATTATTCATTTCCACATGAGCTATTAGCAAAAGTTCCTCATCTTCATTAAACTCCACATAATTTGCATTTTTTTCTCCATTAGGGCATTCATATTGGAAGTGCCCTAGTTTATGGCACTTGTAGCATTCAACTAAGGCTTTATTAAAACCTGACATTCCTCTTCCTCTCCCTCTGCCTCGTCCTCGGAAGCCTCCACGTCCTCTTGTTCTGTTCATAGAAGTATCGCTGCTTCTTACTGTTAACTTGTCCTCAAAAGCCACCTTTAACACTTCTTCATCTGTACTTGCAACTTCATGTGCAAGCATTCGCTGTTCATGCACCAAGAGACTGCTTTGTAGTTCATCAATAGTCATTGTTGTGAGATCATTGGATTCTTCATTCGAGCATACAACATAATCAAACTTAGATGTCATCGATCTTAATATCTTTTCAACTATTACCAGCTGTTCCATTCTTTCACCATGTGCCTTCATTTTATTGGCAATGGTGAGTGTACGAGCAAAATATTCATTCACCTTCTCACCTTCTTTCATTCCAAGAATCTCAAATTCTCTTCTAAGTGCCTGCAATTGTGCTCGCTTGACTTTCGTAGATCCTTGATACTTCTGTTTCATGGAATCCCATATTCCCTTTGCAGTCTCCTTATCCAAAATGGTTTCCATAATGGTTCTGTCAATGGCTTGAAACAAGTAGTTTTTGACTTTTAGATCCTTCATTTTAGCATCTTCTCTCATCTTTCTTTGAGCCTCAGTTTCTCCCACTCCAGTTGCTGCCGCAAGGAATTCCTACCTCGATCATGGACCAGTAATCTTTTGAGCGAAGGAGATTCTCCATTAGCATAGCCCAATGATCGTAAAAACCATCAAACTTGGGAATGGCTGGTTGAAGAAAATTACTCTCTGCCATTGCTGCTCTGATACCAGATTTGTTAGCTGTAGAAATACAAAATGAAGAGAAACTGAAAATGCTTACTTTATTTAGTGCTAAACGAGGCATATATAGCCTTTACAAAACAAAACAGAAAAAGCAACCCACGTACTACGTGGTACATGATAACAGGAAGCAGTAAAAACACATGGTCCTAAAGACCAGGGATTATTTGAACAGGTAAAACATAAAACGTGGAGCCAGTCACAACAATTTCTACTTTGGATTGACTGATTAGTCGGTGTTATCTCTTGTCTGCTCTATGTGAATCACGGTTCCGGTTTCTTTTGGCTTGTTAGAGTTTTATCGTGTGAGTAGTATCCTGTTGCAATCTTTCTAGGCCAAATGACACTACTAGTTGCAGTTATGTGAGCTACCATGATATTTTACATGTCTGTTTTGATATGTTATGGGTTGTGTTTCTGCTCTTTATTGCCCTGGACACATGTTCGTCCTGTTTCCCTCGCCAAAGGTTTTCTCGGCGCTAGCTAGTCTACGGAGAAGTTTGCCTAGGGTATTGGGTTTTCAGTTCAACCATGTGTATTTTCATGCGGTCACAACTTTGGAGTTGTCAAATTGGTCCATGATAGACGTGTCTTGCTGGTGTGCTGTGCTGGTAATCATGTCCACTATGTTAATGCTTTTCCTTCTCGTCCTACTGTGCTACTCTATAGTATAGTGTTGTTTTTCTTGTGATGTGAAGGGACGTAAGTTACTATTTCTACAGTAAAGTAATGCGCAGACTGGCATGGTGTTGCAGGGGATTAAATCCTTTGGACCCAGATTTGCGTGGTCCCGTCGACCAAACAAACATGTCCCTTGATTTCGGTGGGACCCACCTGAAATCAAGAGACCAGATGTGTTTGGTCCACGGGACCATGCAAATCTAGGTCCTGGTGAACTTGACCCTTGTTGTAGCGCTGGTTTGCAGGGAAATGAGATTGTAAAATCATTAATGTACTTATGTATTATATCACTTCATGTTTGAAGTATGAAATGTAAAATTGTTGTCTAGTGTATTAGCTAGCTCCAGTGCCTTAGGTCTGTCTAGGTAGAGTGGATGGAACACTATAAACTTCGTAAGCTGTGGATGGTTCACCTTAAAAATCACAATAGCTGATTGCTAACTACAATCACTTGTATTATATTGTAATTTTATTATTGGTCATAATAAAAGTGTGTTACAGAACACTATAAAACCGGTCGGTAATGCCAAAAAATAATTCAATTTTTCCCTCGATAATTTTAGTAAATGAAGTTATATTTGGTTTCTCACAAGTCTGCTTGAGCTATTTTCCACACTATGCCTTGCAATTTTTTCCTAGCTATTCTTTTATTGGCATCCTCCATGTTGGATTAACTCAATTTTACCTTTAAGAATTATATATATTTCTATTGTTACCAATATCTTGATTTATAGGCTTAATAAGTTCTATAAATGTACCAATAATTTTTTTTATTGTGTTCGAATTTAAAAATATTTCTGCTGGCAACATTGGAATTTGCCCAACATACCTTTTAATTTTCATCGATAGTGAGATTTTCTCCAAAGCGAAGTTAACGCGTAGATTTTTGCACACCAACATTGCTTGTGAGGGTGTTTAAACAAAACTAGATTTGCATGGTAAGAAAAACTGCACAAAATATTTTCGTCCAATTCATTACAATTATCATTATATTAACTTTTGTATTCAAATATTCTGAGCATTTATAAAAATCACTTATATTTGATTATATATGTATGTATGTATGTATGTATATATATATATATATATATATATATATATATATATATATATATAAACATGAATAATTTTTGTGTGTATGAGTAAAAAAGAAAATGGCTCTTTCTCTTCCACGATGTCAAATTTGTGCAAACTACGTTTAAGCAAAAACCATATAACCAAATAAATACGCAATATTGGTACAACATAATACTGCGTAGATGGTCAGTTGGCTCCAATGAACTCTGCATTGATTCACTACCATATGGGATGCCATGAGTCAACGAAAAGTATTCAGCATAGTTTCTTATGTTGTGTTTATAGAATAATGATGCAAGCTGTGGTCGATGGATCCACTTTGAGAAAGGTAAAATCCTATAAGTAAGTTTTATTTTGCTAATTTTGATGAACCTACAACGTTCAAGGTAATGCAATTTTTTTTTCCTATTCCCATCTTCATGTTCGGTTTGTTAATATCTAAACACCTCTTTCTTTGATTTTATAAATTGGTATCATTTTGCTAAGCTATTTGCCTTACGTTTTGACGCCTTACTCTATAAAAATTTAAATTCATTTAACCACAATATGTATATGCAGTTGCTTAATAATATAACCTATAAAACATAATATGTTTTCATATATAAACCTGGCTTTCTTCTGATGTCAACTTTTCAGTACAAACTAACTTTCATACACAATGTTGAAATTAATATTCTTTTTTTATTCAACCTATATGCATGAGACTTTTAGTCTAAAAGAATAATGAAAGAAGCATAAATGAATATATATATATATATATATACACACACACACACACTTTTGTTTCCATAATTTTATACTAATTGCACAATTTATTTTACAAATACTATGTTGAAATGCCTAAACCAACTTACATGAATCATTTTTATTTGGATTTTATGTTAGTAATGTTTTTTGTGTCCTAATTGTCGAACCTTTGAAAATAAATATTATGCATTATATTTTAGCTCGAACTAGAGTCAAAGATGTAGGATATGTCCTTTTTTACATTTATAAATTGCATGATAGCGAAAAGTTTAAATTGATCAATAATTATCTCCACAACAATATATTTTGTGATCCAAACATAATTGTCGCATGTTTCCTTATAGTAGCATTAATTATTTTTTCGGACCAAGGCTTAGTGATATATAGTTCATTATCACAAAATGAGTTTCTTTCCACCGATCAAAATGTTAAGTTCGTTGATATGATATGTTTAAATGTTTCGCTGATCATAAAGCAAGAGTGAAAAACTATAATAAGCTTTGAAATTTTACCATGTATTTCACAAATAGCATATCCATATCACAAAGCCAGTATGCATATATATTTGTCACATAATACTCTTTTTTCCTTTCTTTCCCAGGTCTCTGCTGCAGTTCATCTCTTTGATAATTACGTGTTCAAAGATCCATTTTTACCATCCTTCATACATTGATTTTTTGTTGATTTACTTTCCTTGAGTATAACCTTATTCGTAAATGACAATTTATGTTTATGTGTTTCATTGTATATTTGGTTGGCAAATATTGATAATGATAGCCAATTGTATGTTGTATTCTCTTTAAGATAGTCATTTTAAAAAATATACTTGAGGATTGCTAATTTTACATTACAAATCACACTCTATAAGTATCCATTCATATATGTGTATTCATGCGAGTAAATACCTATGATTTGGTTTCCATTATTATGTTATTTAATTTATTTTTTCATTTTCAGGAATTAAAGAGGGAAAAGAGTTGTTTTCCAGATTTTATCAATGTTACAATATTAGTTGGATTTTAGATTGTAGAGTGGAGAAGTTGTTGAATGTCGGTTTTGTGCTTTCAGTTTCGACATTTTATCTTACTTATTCTATATGCTGACATCACATTGGTGCTTTTATTATTGTGTAAGCAATCAATGTCTGAATCTTGGTGATTTTGTATTAGTTCTAACAAAAATATAACAAAAAATTAAATATTATTTAGCTATTAATTGTGCTTTTGTTTTTGCTACAACCGTACCACTCTTTTAGTATAAAATATTATATTAAACCCGTGTGACATTCACGGTAAGGTACCTTCTTCCCCTATGTTTTTATTTAACAATTTTGTCGCCGTCATTGACTCATGTTTTTCTGCCTTTTCTTTTTTTCATACCTTTTTAACTGCATGAGGGATCCAAGTGGACATATCCCTACTTATGGTTATCTCTCCATTCAAGCTACATAACAAGCCAACACGTAATCGTATAACGTGTCAGTTATTTGTTGTTTTACATATTTATTTATTTGTAGAAACCATGAGAACTTAGCAGGGAACTAGAACAATCAAGAATTCAATTCTCCGACAATTAAAACAAACATATTCACCAAAGGTATGTTGCAAACACCTCTTTGTCCCCCCTCCTCCCCACATAGATCAAGTGATACCCAACTAACTATACATCATTCTTTGTAAGGTACGCAAATATGCACACACACGTGTAGATTCTGAAAGAATTCAATCACTTGAAAACTTCATTCCTTAGCATACCAGTACAACGCACTGCCACATCAACAAGTTAAACTGCACCACTAACTATCAAATGTTAATCATCATCACTGTAACAAATTGCATGATTTTGCGTTTTTGTAGGTAATTTTCTGCATAATGATTCCATAGGTAGTGTATATATGTTTTTACTGAAGACTTGCTCAGTGGTTGTGTCATACAGTTTCAACTACGAACAAATATCCAAAGCATTCTAATGTCCCGCTCAAAATGCAGGTATTTTTTAATTCATCTACTTTCTCCTTCCAACAAAATGCATCTTTCCCTACCACAAAACTAACATTAAGCATGCATCTATCCTATAAACCGCATAAAGTATCACTACTACTTATTATGCTGATATCACATGTTATTGATTTTTACTATTACAATTTCGAATGCATTAGTTAAACCAGAATTTTTCAAGCCAATATTTTAAGCTAACTATGCATATATCTTTAGTAGTTAATCAGAAAACTATGCATCATGGTTGATTGAAATTAGAATATGTGTGGACACCTTATTCATGTAGCTTATTCTTATTAACATACCGTATTAACTGCCCCTGTGGAAACTATTGTTTATAGAAACTACTATTTTTTTCGTTAGATGAAATTGAATCATTATATGTCTTTGTTTCGGTTGCTAATAATTCTAAGGTAACCACACATTGAATACAATTTCAAACAAAAACCGTAAATCTTTATCTTCATATTTACTTGATTATGCACCAGCTATTTGCATTATAGCCAAGTGAGATAAGACCATGTTTTATGTTACGTTGGCTATATAAAATATTGGTCCGTTGAACGTATGATTGAATCATTATATATACAATTTACAGATTTAAAATTTATATAAACATACGAGTATTTATGTATTTATGAGCTGAACATTTACTGTTAAAGTCATTCACTTTGTTGCCTGTAACTCTTTTTAACAATTATACCGTCCAAATTATTATTATTATTATTTTGCAAGGCGTTATTTTCTTTTTTTATAACATTTGAAGAATATGTAATATGATTGATTTTATAAATGGAATGTTTAAGTTTACATTGTAATTATATTTATTGACTTTTTAGATTACTTTCAATATTCATATTTGATTAACCAAATATTATTTATACCTATTTGTTTTGCTAGTTTATTGTAACCATATCCTAAATGGCTAAGTGACAGTAAGAATATGCACGTACACCTTATTAAATTAACATGTTAGTTAAACGTGAACGACCTACAGTTTACAAGTATGATTTATAACTCTTATATATATATATATATATATATATCTGTGTGTGTGTGTATACACACAAAAATGAACCACATATACGCATTTGTTTTACTTATTAAGGTTACAAATTACTATCAAATTGGTTGCGCATTGGATACTTTTTCATATAAAAATTATACAAACTTTATCTACATGCTTAATTTAAAAACCTCCTCGGAAGTCTCAAAAATGCTTTACAACTAAATCCAAAATTAGGTAAACTAGAATGATTCTTATTTTCAATAGGTGGTAGAGCACAGTATAACAAGATTCTGAAAATGCACGATTTCTTTGTCCAAAATGTCAAGAAAGATTCATTGATGAATTCAAAACTCATGCATTTGGCACTTAATTCAACTACAAAATAGGATAGCCAACTAGTGCCATGTACTTAAAAACGTTCCGCTCAATGTCATCACTACCTGATCCATAAACTTTGGCAGCTTATTCCCATGTTTCAACTGACCTTTTAGCTGAAATATTCACTGAACCTCTTAGCAGTTTTCTGTGTTTTGTTCTCAAGTTGTACATGTTTTCTGGACCATCTGGATTTTTGGTGCAGTTAGGATAAGAGTTGTAAGTTTAGTGCTATGCAGCAATTAGGCTTTGGTTCACTGTGCTTTTCCCACCAACACTGTATTGATCATTGTATAATTGATTTTCTTTTCCAAGGTTGCTTACGATTCTTAACGTCAACAAAAAGGTATAAAAATACAATAACATAAATTTAAAAAACATAATTGTTTCGTAAGTGTGTGCTAAAACCTAAATAAGTAATACCATATATATGGTAGCTTTGCTTTTGATTGTAGATTATCTTGATAATTTGGCTTCATAGCATTTTAATTTAAAAAAATTATATGCAAATATTTTCTCTATATAACATCCTGCAGTTTTTGGACAAACCACGATACTACTTCGCTCCTCAGTTCACCTCAACAATAATTTTAAACCATATTATAACTCGCTACATTATTCTTTTTGCAAACTCCATAATAAAATACTTACATTCATTGCTTCCATTTTAGCAAACTGTAATTGAATACCCAATCCCAATGAAAGGCGGTAGATGTACATGTGATTTTCTTGCTTATACCCTATGTTGTGGTATGATCAATACTTATTTGTTATTCTTTTTCCATTATTTATAATAATCATGAAAAAAATGCATTATGATTTGTTATAAGGTTTGCACCAAATTTTGAATACTAAATGGATAATGAAGTGTGCGTTTAAATTTCATCACCCCTTATAGAAATTAGTCTATGTTTTTTGTACGGATATAGCTCTTGCCATGTAGCTAACATTTACTACATTGCAAGTGCGTTCGGGAATAAAATAGGAAGCAGATGTGCTTTTTTCTTATAATTTTCTTTCCATCCTTTTTAAAGTTTCTCATTTACATTGTTGATATCTTAATAAAATAAATTATAATCATTTTTTTATTTTATATGCATGCTAGGTTGTTGATGTTTTGCTTATCATAGGTGAAGGCAATCCTTACAAGAACTAACATTAAGTACTTAAGGTTTCAAGCGTTACAACAAGAATTTCCAAAATTTGCTATCAACTATAATGTACTATGTAAGTTCACTCCAGTCCCAGTTATGATGTATTGAACTTTAACTACCATGTAATTCAACTCTCTGTTGAAACATATATCTATGAATTATTGGTATCAGGGTTATATTTATTTTTGTCATGTTGGCTCATTGTTGTTATATGTTTTTGTCTCTTGCCAAATGTTTCTGGTACTTTGAATTTCAGCTCAAATATATAGGCAGCCCACTTGAAACATGTACATACTATATACAAATACTATTTGGCCATACCTGTCAGCCTAATAGATGCTATGACTTTTCTATCTATGTTTAATTAGTATGTTTCACTTTCTCTTTCGATTTATTTCCTTTCTCTTACAATAATGTTTTGATTAGCCTGATGTGTGTACTACATTGTGCATTTTATATGGATTTCATCTATTTTCCCTACGAAAGTAAACTTACGAATATACTCGATTCTTATATTTTTCTACTGTACAGTATGAAATTTTTAAAACTAACAGATAACCTTGTATTCCCCTTAGCATGGTTTCACTTTTGTTTAACTTTTACTTGGAAAAAGCAGTGATTATCACAGTTAGCCAATTTTTTTTATAAGGAGGAATAACATTTAACAAAAAAATATGACTCCAACCCGTGTGCGTAGCACTGGTTCGCACTAGTTTGCAATGAATATTTCTAAATTCCTCTAATTTCCAAGTGTATTTATTACCAGTAATGCTAGGTTCAATTAGGCTGTGCTTAATAGAAAATTAGAAGAAGAAAAAATCTATTTTTTTTATAAGGGATAGCTTTGCCCCTCTTTTCTCTGAAGCATGCATCACAGTATTAAAGTTGCTTATAGTAACCCAAGTATTAATGGAGTTATTACTGATAAGGTTGAGATGTTTTCAAAGATTAGTCTGTCAGGTGTCACTATTGAAGCATATACAAATGTGACATTCAAATGAAATCCACCCTTATTTGTGAAACAACAGTAGTGGATATATTGAAAGTCAATAATTTTTTTATCTAAATCCTAAATATTTGGATCCCATGCAGCAACAGTTCTCTAATTCCCACCTAAATAATTATTGTTAACTATTTTCCAGTTATTCAATAATCTAGTATGAATGGTAGAAATACCGCTATCACTTAGTTTATGCTCTAATAAACCTAAAATGTTAGGTTTATATGATTGCAGCAAATTAGATAAATCTAATTGCCTTTCAGGGGAATTCAACCCTCCGACATTCCATTATATTATCGCCATTTAATAATAAATGATATGAATCACATAGAAGCTCTAAAATTTTCTTCCTTTCCCATTTTCCCCCTCTGATTTCTTGTACAAAGCTTTATCTTTGACACTGATTTGAGATTTCCCTTTTGGATGTTTAGTAATATATTTGTTTCTAAAATCATCTTCGGTGTTGTTGAGATTGGCATTGGCTGCTTCATCATGACTGTGATTTATATCATTGAAATTATTGATTCTGCTTTTCTTTTTGTATTTGTGCTTTGATTTTTTCATAGAAACAAAATTTAATATGATTTTGGCTGCTTCAGTTAGAATGTCTTCTTCATTTCTAACTATAGCTGTTTTGCAGCTTTGCTTTGAGATGGAGATTCCTTTTCAGATGCTATAATACTATCTTCTACCTCCATTTCTTTACTCATTGTAGACTTATTTTCCTCCAAAAGGATGAATTCTTCAATTGCTTTTTTGAGTGCCTCTTCATCTAAATGAAGAGGCAGACCAGTCTCAGAAAATTGAACTGAAATTTTATCTTGTTCTTGCTGAGACATTGTTTGATCTTTTATTTCCTTTCCTTCAAAAATATTTTCCATGTTTTTTTATTTGTCTTGAGTAACTTATATATCATAAGATGCTGATTTTGAATTGTCTGCATGAGCCTCATTCGAATTTAAAACTTCTGAATTTTCTTTTGTGATATTTGCTTTCTTCCCATTACTTTGTTGTTATTTTACTTGCTTTACAAATTTCTAATTCATGTTCGAAGCATATACAAAACATAAATCTTTGTGGAACCCACTCATATTCAAAATATTGAGTGATAATTTCTCCATCATGTAAGGATATAATGGCTTCACTAGGTAGGTTAGAATCAACACTGATCTCTACTAAAATCCTAGCAAAACTTAACTTAGTTTCGTTAATCGTATGTAAAAGAGAAATGTTAAAGCTTTATTTCTCTTGTTAAATTGTAATTGTACAGAAAGTAAAATTGATAATATAAACAGATGATACTGTACCTTTATATATTGTTTGTAGGCAACGGTAATAAAGTTGTACAGGGCTACGCAAGCCCATTTACACTAATATTAATAATACATATTGTTATGTACGACCCCCAAGCCCAACAGTGCTTATACAAAAGATATTGTCAGGACTCTCGATTGTTCTTATTAGTATATCCTTTGGCTACCCTCTAGCTTCATATTTGCATATGCTTCCTTCAGAATTTCTTTTCAATTTATATGTCCATTTGCACCCTATAACATTCTTATGTCTGGGTGGATGCAGAAGAGTCCATGTCCCATTCTTAATTAAAGGATTGTATTCGTCATTCATTGCATTCCTCCACTTTATACTGCTGATAGCTTCCTCATATGTGTTAGCTTCTCTGTTGTCTAGAGATGTAATGTATGCTTTGGGCTTGAAAATACCACATTTAGCTCTTGTCATCATGTGATGAACATTTCTGTCTCTGCTTTGATTGCCTGTATTTTCTGTAGTAGTTTCATTCTCATCATTGTTTGAATCACTTTGATTTTCATTTCTGCTATCACCACTGTTAGCATTGTTGATAGGGTCTTCTGTTGCACCTTGTTGTAGTTGCACATTCTCATCATCTGTGCTATAATTTGATTTGGTACTTGCAACTGCATGGGAGTCATTGATTCTCCATGTTGATCTTCTATATGTTTGCTATAGTGCCAGTCAATTAGAACCACAAATGGTTGAAAGTTGCTTGCTGTTTCAATGATTTTGTTGGCAGTTTTTACATCCTTTTCTGCAAAAGAGAAAACATCTTCATTAAATATAACATGTCTAGATACATAAACTCTGTCATTACTGTCCAGATAACTATACCCTTTCCGATTATTTGGGTACCCTAAAAATGTGCATGGTCTGGACCTTAAGCTGAGTTTATGTTGATTATATTTCCTAAGATAAGGAAAACCCAAGCACCCACAAGTCTTCAGTGAATTATAATCTAGTTTAGTTCCATGCATTTTTTCATATGGACATTTGCCCTCTATAACCTTTGTAGGCATTCTATTTATCAAATATATTGATGTGGCAAATGCCTCTTCCCAAAATTTGAGTGGCATAGATTCTTGTGACATCAGTGTTAAGCCTGTGTCGACAATGTGCATGTGTTTCTCTCTACTAGACCATTTTGCTTAGACGTGTGTGGGCAAGTTATTCTATGTTTAATTCCTTAATCATCAAAAAAATTCTTTAAAGATTTAAACTCACCTCTGTCGTATGTCTGCAAGCATACTACACTCTGATTAATTTGTTTTTCAACTAATTGGATAAACTGGACCGTTATACTATATACATCTGATTTTTCTTTAAGAAAAAATATCCAACAATATCTACTGTACGCATCCACAAAAGATATGTAGTACCTGTACCCTTGATCAGTGTTAATTGGAGAAGGTACCAAAAAATCTGCAGCAACTAGTTCAAGTAAGTTATTGTAAACAGTTTCAGAAACAATAAATGGCAGTTTGTGGCATTTGCCTATTTGATAGTGAGAACAGATGAACGTATCAAGTAACTTTTCAATACAAATATTATTATCATGCAATATTCTTTTTACAGTTTAACACTAGGATGACCAAGCTTTCTACGCCAAACATTAAAAGAGTTCTTATTGATCTTAGCACTAAATTCAATATTGTAACAATTTTTGCCATGACATGTATTGTTTCTGGTCTTGCGATTGTTCAATCTGTACAGCCCATTTCCCATGTTATCCTATAGTTAAGATATTATCATCAATTAGGTCCTTAACAACACAACATTGGGGGTGAAACTCAAAGTGCACATGATTATCTAAGTAAATTTTTCTTTATCTTAGGAACATATAATAAATTATTAAGGTAAAGCTGCCTCTTACCATTGATGAAATCATTACCAATGTGAGATATACTTATCGTTTCACTATTCCCCATACGTATGGCTTGCGTACCTGGATAGCTTTTGTTGCCAAGATTTAAGTTTTGCATGCTGCTAGTTACATGATTCGCTGCACCTGAATCTGGATACTAGTCGTCCAGATCTATGTCTTCAGACTTGTTAGAATCTTCAACATTATTTGCTTGTCCTTTATTGCCTTATGAACTGTTTCTTCGCTGATTGAACTGTGCCATGTTAACATTTGGCCTAGCTTGATTTAACTATCCTTGTCTTGCCATATTATATTCCGAATTGAATCTGTAGTAACTTCTACTAGCGATATGGCCAAAATTTTCACATATTTGACATTTAGGACGATTGTTACCACTCCATCTGCTCCTGTCTCTATCCCTTTGGGGCTGGTTACCTCTGTAGAAATTGAGTTCTTGGTTGTCATTCTGACCAGTATTGTTTCTTGACTGATTCGTGCCTTTAGAAGTAGCTGCATAGTTAACTGAATAATATGTTTGTGAAAATTTCTTTTTCTCTATTCTTCCCTCGTGTGCAAGAAGTGTCGAGTGGACATATTGCAGATCTGGAATAACTCTTTGTGATGTAATAAATATTACAATAGATTCATAATTGTCATCTAACCCACTAGTCATGTATAAAACCTGTTCACTTTCAGACACCTTATGACCTGCTGCCCCTAATCTATCACATAGAATCTTAATCTTGATCAAATACTCACTCATAGATATATTATCTTTCTTAATACATTGTAGTTGGCTGTGATAATGCATAATTCTCGATGCAGATTGTGCAATGAAAATTTGTTGTATAGCATTCCAAATTTCATATGATGTATTGCAACCTATAATTTGGGATAATAAGTTTGCACTGACAGATGATATCATCCATGATGCAAGTATGTTGTCTTGTTTTTGATGCATTATGTAATCTTGATTATTAATTAGATTACCATCTTTATCCATGATCATTGCAGGTGAAACAATAATCGTACCTCTAATATATTCTTGAAGGTTGTATCTCTTAAAGTTGTCTCGACTTGATATTCCAAAGCATGTAATTATCTTCATTTATGAGGATATTAATTACGTTGCTTTTTGGTTTGATCAAGGTAATGGAACTGGTGGTGGAACTGCTGTCTTCAACTCTGGACGTGGCAGAACTCAATGTATCATTGTTTCCTGCCATGTTTGGTGTGAAAGAACTGAGTCAGGAATGGCTGATGGTCAGTAAGCGTTTCTTGGACGGCAAGAAGGTTGATATATGACTTCTCTACAACCAGAAACCAATAGATGGTCGGATGATGGTTTCTAGGATGGAAAGAAGTCTATATTGACTTTATCTACAACCATAAATTGGTGAAAAACACTGATCAGATGTAGACACTGGTCTGATGATCAACACTGCAACCGAAATTCGTGAAAGAGAGTATTCTCTTATCGGTTTCAGGCGAGGCAGTGAAGAAAAGATAAGAATGATACTGCACTTGTGATGAAAGATTCGTTTTCGATGATGAGAATTCTTTGAGAAGCGAAAACATCACCTATCTCACTCTCTGTATTGATTTAAAAGGTTTCTTGATACGAGAAATATCTGTATAATGTTGTAGTTTGGCTGATAGCTCTGATATCATAAAAGAGAAATGTTAAAGCTTTATTTCTCTTGTTAAATTGTAATTGTACAGAGAGTAAAATTGATAATATAAACAGATGATACCGTGTCTTTATATAATGTTTGTAGGAAACAATAATAAAGTTGTACAGGGCAACGCAAGCCCATTTACACTGATATTAATAATACATATTGTTATGTACGAGCCCAAGCCCAATAGTGCTTATACAAAAGATATTGTATGGACTCTCGATTGTTCTTATTAGTACGTCGATCGAGTTTTAATGGTTTTCCTACAATGTTAGTAATAGCACTAAATTCTTTCATATCCCATAATTTAAGATTAAGACCAAGAAGTCTCATCCAAATAGGCATTGAAGAAAACAAATCTTTCAAACTTGGTGGAATTATTCCATTTGTTCAAAATAACCAGTTTTGTGTTAATGAAATAAGGATCACAGTTTAAATCTTTCTCACAATCTTTTTTTTTTTTTTGAATATATGATAATTAAAAAGCCGTTATTTCTAGCATTAATATCAAAATTACCTGATGGGTTCCACATTGTATAGATGTAAGTCTTGAAGTGATGGTACGTTGGCCTATTGTCGAATACATAGGCAATAACAGTCTGATCCCACATATTTTCTACACGCCTACTGACTGCCTCCGTCAATGCAATGGTCTTTTTCACGTTTATATAAATTGGGGAAATATATTCTAAGTCAAAATCTAAATTGATACCCCTTGCTTTTAACATGTCATCCCATGAAAGCTTTAACTGTATATTTCCCAGGAATCTGCTTTTTCATATGTTTGTTTTTTATTTCTAGAAATGAATTCTTGACCCATTTTGCTCGTGTATTTTCCAATGATCTTGTCTGAATTAGAATTTTGATTTTGGTTCAGATGAGTGTTAAATTTAGGTGATACAAAATCACGAATAGATGGAAAGTAAATATTGGTTTAATATGGAAATGCATGGATTAATTGATTGCATTTGCATTAGATGGAAAGAAATAAATGTGGCAATAGTTTCTTCCATCCATGCTAAAGAAACTGATTGATTTACTTCTTATGTCTGCACATTTGTTGTTATGGTAATTTGCCTCCATTATATTAACCATATGTTGGTAATCTAATTGATGACTCACATAAATTTTCACTGGCTATATATTGAGGAGTAGACTTTAGTGTAAACCCATCCTAGCATGAAGCCAGTGATCCCCAATGGTGTCTCTTCTTGTTAAGCCTATTTTAGGTTTGGATATGTAAACTCTTATTTTTGTAATCTCTTGTAATTCTCTCATATGGAATAAAATCTCTCTCTTTTGGACTGGACGTACACTATCTCGATGATAGCGGAACCAATATAAATATTGTGTGTCTCTTTGTTTCTCTGTTATAGTTATTTATTATTTGTTTGATGTAATAGAATAATTCCTATCAGATTAGATTGATATTCAATTGGAAAATCTAGATCTTGTTTATTATGCTTCCACATTCACGCAATCTTCTCGCACAACAGATTGGTATCAGAGCAAGGTGATTTGTTTTGAATTGTGCATCAATTATTTCTACAAAGGTTGGTAGATTTAGTGGTGATTATGCTACTACTATTTTGGAGAAAATGAGACTTTGGTGGAGAAGATTATGTTGAGAGAGAAGAGTGTTCCACGCTTGAAACTTTGATGTAGCTTGAGATTTGGATTCTCAATTAGGTGGAGTTATATGTTAGAACGCGGTCTGACCAACCATAGAAAAGTGACTTCGTAGAAAACAACTTGGAGAAATTTCTTAGAGGTGATAGCGACCAAAGACGAACCGCTGAGGTGCTAGCGACCTTTCCAAGTGTTTAAGGACTCTGTATAACTTCAAGTTCAGTTGAGAAATGATCGCATTATATGAGATTTAGGTGATAAAGAGTTTAGTGTGTTGAAGAGACCATTGGGTTTAAAAACTGTATCTGATGTAGCTGATTTCGGTGACGGATTTGGCACCACTCAGACTTATCAACTTGTGATGCCGTCTTGGAGAGTTCAGTTTATAAAGCTGATTTTGGTGGATTTGGTGCCACTGTGATACTTCATCGATTTTATGATGCTGTTTTAAAGGAGGTGCTACATGCAGATATGTAGAAGCAGAGAGATTTAACTTGCATACAGATATTTGGATTTTGGATCTGTTTTTGAATTGGTGATCGAGAGAATTATTTTTAGCCTTTGGTGGTATTGAGATTATTTTAGGATCTGTCTTTTTTTCGATTTTAGATATTTGCAACATTTTGTTAGCGGGCGAGGACGTAATCTGAGTTGGTTAATATGGTGTGATGGGGGGTAGTTTTGCTGGAACCCATTAGGTAAATATTCATTTTTGGTATCTATCTCATTGTGAGATTTTTATTTAAGGTGGAGTTCTGTTGAAGAGTTTTAGGTTGTGAAGAGATTTTGATTTGAGATGGGGTGTAAAAGATATGTGATTTTGCATCAAGGTAGAGTGTTAAATTTAGGTGATACAAAATCACGAATAGATGGAAAGTAAATATTGGTTTAATATGGAAATGCATGAATTAATTGACTGCATTTGCATGATGGAAAGAAATAAATGCGACATTAATTTCTTCCATTTATACTAAAGAAACAGATTGATTTACTTCCTATGTTTGCACATTTATTGCTATATTATTTTTCTTCTATTATATTATTAGCATATGTTGGTAATTTAATTGATGACTCACTTAGATTTGCATTGGCTATATATTGAGGGGTATACTTTAGTGTAAACCCATCCTGGCATGGAGCCAGTGATCCCTAATGGTGTCTCTTCTTATTAAGCCTATTTTAGGTTTGGATATGTAAACTCTTATTTTGTAATCTCTTGTAATTCTCTCATATGGAATAAAATCTCTCTCTTTTGGACTGGACTTACACTATCTCGATGATAGTGGAACCAGTATAAATATTGTGTATCTCTTTATTTCTCTGTTATAGTTATTTACTATTTGTTTGATGTAATAGAATAATTGCTATCATATTAGATTGATGTTCAATTGACAAATCTAGATCTTGTTTATTGTGCTTCCGCATTCGCGCAATCTTCTCGCACAACAATGAGAACATAGATTCTACATGAGTTTAAACCCTTTTCTTGAAACTTTCCAGCTGCATTAGCATGTGTAATTTGGGCTGTTGCATTTTGACCAGAAACAAGGGCGTTTCTTTTCTTGTTTTGGACTGCAGTGAAGCCTTCTGCATCCACGTCTGATGGTTTATCCTTGAGAGAGAGAGAGAGAGATAGAGATCTTTGCTAAGAGAGGATGAAGACAGTAAGATGAGGAGAAGAGCACTAATTCAGATGTAGAGCTTCAAATTTATTAGAATTTTGTTGTGTAGATTGAGAGAATAGAGGATTAATGTAATTATTTGAAGCCCTCTAATTTTCTACATACTCATTTGATTTTTATTATAATTGGAAGCCATTAAAATGATGTAATAAGTTTTTGAGAATACGCAGCTTGAAAGCTATCTATTGGAATAAAAAAATCATTCTTTTGTTAGAGGAAATTTAAAATAAAAGAAGAGGGGGGCAAATTCTTTTGTCCCACATCATGAAATATACATGTGTTTATCACTATATATGTAAACACGTGGTATATTATATCAAAAGAAAGAGGAAGGGAGAGCATGATAAGGCAAGAGCATAGCATTGGCATGAATGTTAATATTTAAAGGTCAAAAGATGGGCCTTAGATCTTAGGCCTCTTGGGGTCTCATGATTAGTTGGGCCTTGGAATGTCAATAGGCTTGCTACACTTCAGATTATTTTGTTTCTTGAACAAAAACAACTGTTGTAGTTTTATAACATTACCAGTCGACTGGTGGTATTTACACCAGTCGACTGGTTAACGTGAACCAATGGTGTCTGTTTAAATACAAACACAACTTTTCAAACGGATTGCCTTTTTGCATACCAGTCGACTGGTACTTTATAGACCAGTCGCTGTTGTTCAGAGAGTTGCAATCTTTTCTAAAGAGAAGCGACTGTATCTCCTCACCACTATAAAAATTGGACTATTATTTAGTTTTCGGACACTTGAAATTCTTCTTTAACATCTTTTTATCTCTGATCTACTAAGTTTATAATAAATTATACAAATTATAGTTCTGCAGGCTATAATTTCAATATCTTGTTACTACAACGATAAATCCAGATAGTGAATCGTCGTGTTTGTGCAACCACGTCGATTAGAGATATTCTACAACTTCTCCGTTGTATCTTCGAACTAACTTCTCCATTGTATCTTCGAACAAATTTGTCATTACACGTGCACACAAAATAAGAGGGCAAATACTGTTTTAGGATAGCGATCACCACATCGTGCCTCAGAGATTTGCAAACAAGAAGAATCAGTGACAGATTTTAGTCCAACAATTTAAAACAGTATTTTGGAAATGGCTCCTCGCAGTCTTAAGGAATTTGCCGCTGATTTTACAAAGCTAGAGAGATTCGATGGTGTTAATTTTCTTCGATGGCAAAAAACTTTGCATTTCTTGCTCGCTAGAATGAATGTGGTTGTAACACCCCACGTCCATTAATGTCACTCACAAAGGGAATGCATTAACTTCCATGGAGGTTTTAAGTGAATATAGAACAGTAAAATTACAACAAGACAGATATAAAATAGTACTTGGAAATTCAAAAACTTTATTTCATTGTAGCAGAAGTCAAAACATGTTTGATTACATCATAACACCATATTCAATGTCAAGTACAATATCTATCTTGATAAAACAAGTACATAATCCCATTACATGAATAGCCATTAAAAAGAAAGATAACAAGCTGGACTTTACTTCAGCAGTCCAAGCTTTCCAGACGATAAGCGATCCAACTAGACTCCACTAGAACTTGGCCCAACCTGTGGACCTGAAGGGAGAAAAAGGATGGAAAAGAGGGGGTCAGACATAAAGTCTGGTGAATATGATAATTCTACAATACTATTACCAAAATAACTGGACTAAGGCATAAGCTGGAAAACAAGAAAATGTCTATGAAGAGCAGATTAAGGACATAGACAATCGCTAAAGGCAACGTTATAGGCGTTCCTAAATACTAAAGGATAAACACTATACTGCACCACACCAGTCACCCTAAAGATTCATCCCACTTAGCTTCACTTAGAAACTTTCCCAATGGCTTTACGTACCCCTAGCTGACTACATAGGTGCCGCCTGCCCCTATCTCCACTAGGTGTACCCTACTTCCCATTATTCGATCGGCTCCCTAACTCGTAGATACCCGTGCTGGCCCCACAGTGGGGTGTATCACTCCCCTAAGTGGTAATCTGATACAACGGACATGCACGGCTTATACCTACACGATGCAACAACGTCTTACCTACCAGCCCGGGTCCACACACGCATATGAAACCGTTGGACTTGCGTTGCCACCGCTCCCTGTTTTGGCCTCTTATAGTCAAACCCAGTATGCGTGTCCCGTCCTCAACTTGGGTCGAGCCCACAAAGATACGTTTTGGGATACTGGTTGAAATGGGCCCCCACTATTTACCACAAGCATTCCACCTAAGCTTGTCCCCATTAGTCCATCCCACTTAGTCATGTTCATTTACATGTGTGTTTGGTTAAGTCTAATCGTATTTCAAATGCCTCTAAAGGCAACCACCAGATTCCTCATGCCACCCAAGGCACCTACTTAACCCCCATGTCCCACCTTACATGATTATCTGGTTAAGTATTTCTTAGTTCATTAAGGCCATAACCTCATAAAGACCTCTCACATTAGACTGGCATTTATGGCAGCTGGATTTGCCGGGCGGGTCCGGGCAGTCTTACACCATAAAAGAGTCTAACCTCGTGTCTTTACAACTGTTATGCTTTAGTTTGGGCCTAGGACCTCTCACATTGGGCCGACATTTGTGACTACTGGATTTGCCGGGCGGGTCCGGGCAGGTTTACATCACAAACGGGTCCAACCTCGTGTCCTAAGCATTTATTATTAATAATAATCCACTTTCCCCCAATTTTAATAATTCCCTACTTGAATTATTAATTACTTCCAATTTTTAACAATGTCCATAATTGACTCAATTATGGACATCCATTCATGGTATGCAAAATCTTACAAAATTGCACCCAATTTATTAATTCCTAATATTACCCCTACCCCACGTTTGAACGTTTATTCGCAAAATATATGTTAGACTCGAATAGCCTAACTCATAGCATAAAAGAGATTATCATAATAACAACATGTATATGTGACCAAATGAATCACAATAAGGGGTGAAACTTGCATATGTCCAACTTGCATAGATTATACATGTCATGGACCTAAAGGTGTCAACTTGTTCAAAATTCACCTAATATAATCTCAATCAATTTTCATAAACTTACATATGAACATGTGTGAATCAACATCATCTAATTTTTTTAACAACATGGTTTTATATGGGTACACCTAGCTCAATAGGCAAATTCCCATAATCAAGTTTTATTTAATTATAGTTTCAAGTTTATGGGTACACCTAACCTAATAGGCAAATTCCCATAAACAAGATCCATTTAAATTAAAAAAAAACATAACTTTAAGCATGTTCCAACAACATCATGATTTTACAACATAATATAGCATGATTTATAACATGACATAGTATGATAGTATAACATAGCTTGACATGATTCTCAACATAGCACGACATAGCATAAGAGAATTTACAACATAGCATGACATAGCATATATAATTTACATCATACGACAACATAATAACATAATAAGAGATCCACAATATATAGAATTTACAATTACAAATCACATCACTTTCTTGTGATCCATTCATAACTGAGTCAAATTAGTTTGTAATAGTCTTGTGAGAATCATCATACTCACCAACAAAAGAAAAGAATTAGAGAAAGAGAGATCTTTTGATTTGATTTGTGTAGATTTAGTTGTAGATGATTAGGCTTCCTCTTCTTAGTTTGTGACGGCTATGCTGAACTCCATGGCAGCAGCATGACGGTAGCTTCTCTAATTTTACAAGTGATTTAGGTCTAGGGTCTACCCACTTATTTATAGATTTTAGAATTCATTTAGGCCATTAGATTTAACCTAGAAATAACCGCAGCCGTTCAGACAAGATGGGGTTTATCTTGTTGACTCAGCAATGAGTCAGAAGTGACTCAACAAACACTCAGCATATAAATAAACTTCTATTCATGTCATAAATATATATATTTTTTCTACAATGTACATATTAGATACATCCCCCTTTACTTATTATTGTTTTTATATACATATTAGATACATCCCCTCTCTCACACACTTATTAATATTTTTATATTCATATTAGATACATCCCCTCTCTTACACACTTATTAATATTTTTATATTCATATTAAATACATCCCCTCTCTTACATACTTATTAATATTTTTATATTCATAATAGATACATCCCCTCTTCTACACACTTATTATTATTTTAGCAACTTTAGTGTTAATAGAAAATTCGGGGTATTACATTCTCCCCTCCTTTTAGGATTTCGTCCCCGAAATCTTCAAGTCTGGAAGAATGTATATCCTACCATCCAAACGTCCATCTACTCATCCATCATACACAGGCATCCATTGTCCTTACAGACTTCTAATGCTTTCATGTTTAAATGCACAGTGTGTGTATATGTCCGTATCTAATGCAAAATCAGGCGGTCCACTGATTCAGTTGACCTCCTTAATGCAACTATGATCGTGCCATGCATCCATTATGTATGCAAAAGATTCTTAATGCTACATAATACTTCTATATGCGTGCACAACCATCATCTGAATGCAGCATCCACATGATAATACAACCATCGTTCATCCATTTTACTAAATACATCCATATATATATGCAATATGCAATATGTAGTGACTGAGCCGATCTAGTGCCTAAAGTGTGCGTATATATGCATCCACGAGCAACCACTAGCAAACACTTGCATCCATTTTGCATCCATCATACATAACATGTCTCAAACACATGTTTCAACCATAGGATTATCCTAACTAAAGGTCAAAGATACTAATGAGAGGACATACTAAAGATAAGATAAGATAAGCTAAGCGATAAAGGAGAAATTAAAAGACATACCCTCAAAAAGAAAAGGGTACAACGAACGCATCTTCTCTTCTGTCTCCCAAGTTGCGTTGCTCTCATCATCTCCCCATTGCACTTTAACCAGTCTGACCTCTCGATTCCTCAACTTTTTGATCTCCGACCCAAGAATGCATGTAGGAGCTCGTCTAATTGTTGCATCATGCTCTATTTCCACCTCTTTAAGCAAGCTCGGCTCTACCACCTCCGCGGTCTTGTGCAAACACTTCCTCAAATGTGATACATGGAATACGTCGTGTACTCCACTAAGTTTCTCAGGCAACTCCACCCTATATGCCATCTTCCCAATCCTGTTTTTTTTACAGGAAACGGCCCTACAAACCTTGGTGCTAATTTCCCCACGGACCGAAAGCGAACAACATTCTGTAACGGAGATACTTTGATAAAAACCATGTCCCCAATGTCAAACTCAAGATCTGTCCTCCTCTTATCAGCATACGATTTTTGCCTATCTTGTGCTGCTTTCATCCTCCTTCGAATCAACTCAATCTTCTCCGAGGTTTCCCTAACCATATCGGGCCCAAGTAGGATTTTATCGGTAGATTCCCACCAACATGTAGGCGAACGGCAAGGCCTTCCATAAAGAGCTTCGAAAGGTGCCATGCCAATACTAGACTGAAAGCTATTATTATATGCGAATTCTACTAACGGAAGGTGCTCTTCCCATGTACCCCCAAAGTCTAGGATACAAAGCCTTAAAAGATCCTCTAGAATGTGATTCACCCTCTCGGTCTGGCCGTCTGTCTGAGGATGATATGCGGTGCTCAAACATAGCTGAGTCCCTACCGCCTCTTGTAAACTCTTCCAAAATTCGCTAGTAAAGATGGGGTCACGGTCGCTTACTATACTAGAAGGAATACCGTGCAAACGAACTATATCCTTAATGTATACAGAAGCCAACCACGGAGCAGTCCTCTTACTTTTCACGGGAATAAAATGGGCGCTTTTAGTAAGTCTATCTACTATAACCCAAATCCCCGTGTTACCCTTCCTTGATCTTGGTAATCCATCCACAAAATCCATTGAGATGCTTTCCCATTTCCATAGTGGAACTTCTAATGGGTGAAGCAACCCACCGGGTTTCTTTTGTTCTGCTTTAACTCGTTGGCACACCAAGCATCTAGCGACGTACTCGGCCACATCCTTTTTCATACCGGCCCAAAAGAAAACCCGCTTCATATCTTTGTACATCTTATCCCCGCCGGGATGAATGGTCATTTTTGAGCGATGAGCATCATCAAGAATGGCCTTCCTTAAGTCTTCGTCTTGTGGTACACAAAGTCTATTATCCCTTCGTAACCAACCCTTATCGTCTAGGGTATACCTACGAAGATGGCTTGATGACTCCCCCCCCTTTGAGCTTTTCTACTATCTCAACCAACTGTGGGTCGTCTCGCTGTGCCTCACCAACCCGTCCTAGAAGTGTAGGTCTAACCTCCAAGGATGCTAACAGACCGGGTACTAAGTCAACGGAGGGTCTAAAGTCAAACATAGAGATGAATTCTAAGCTTTGTCGTTCAACAAACAATGGACTCAAGGACAACCTTTTCCTACTTAAGGCGTCTGCCACCACGTTACCCTTGCCCGGGGTATATGCTATTTCAAAATCGTAGGAGGCTAAGAATTCCATCCACCGTTGCTGCCTTAAATTCAAATCCTTCTGAGAGAATAAGTATTTTAATGATTTGTGGTCAGTGAACAGTTCGAATTTCTCACCAAGAAGATAGTGACGCCAAGACTTAAGCGCGAAAACAATTGCGGCTAGCTCTAAGTCATGCGTGGGGTAATTCTTTTCATGAACCCTCAACTGCCTTCCACCATAGGCTATTACTCTTCCCTCTTGCATGAGGACCGCGTCAAGTCCCGTCCCACAAGCATCAGTATAGATGGTAAACGGTTTATTCCCGTCTGGTAGCACTAAGACTGGGGCTGAAGTTAAGGCTCTCTTTAAACGTTGGAACGCATCATCGCAATCTTTGTCCCACGTAAAAACCAGGTTCTTCTTCGTTAACCGTGTTAATGGAGCTGATATTTTTGCGAAGTCTTTGATAAACTTCCTATAATAGCCAGCCAACCCCAAGAAACTTCTTACTTCGGTTGCATTTTTAGGGACCTTCCAATTTTGGATGGCCACCACCTTTGCGGGATTCACTGCTATCCCTTCTTTGGAAACCACGTGCCCTAAGAACCGTACTTCCTTCCTCCAGAAGTGACACTTAGAAAATTTTGCCTTAAGGTTATGCGCTCGAAGGGTTTCCAACACTTCCCTAATATGTAGGGAGTGCTCTTCTTTATTCTTAGAAAAGACTAAGATGTCATCCACAAAGACTACCACGAATTTGTTAAGGTATTCCCTAAACACCCTACTCATCAAATCAACAAAATATGCAGGGGCGTTTGTCAAACCAAAGGGCATCACTAGCCATTCATAGAATCCGTCAGGAGTCCTAAAAGCAGTCTTATCTATACTATCCTCAGCCACTCTCAGTTGATGAAAGCCAGTGGCTAAGTCCAACTGCGAAAACACTGAGGCGCCAACTAACTGATCAAAGAGATCGTCAATCCTCGGCAGTGGGTGTCGGTTCTTTTTAGTAAGCTTGTTTAGTTCTCTATAGTCCATACAAAGTCTAAGAGACCCATCCGCCTTTGTGGCAAAAACTACTGGAGCACCCCACTCCGATATACTACGTCTTATGAACCCCTTCTCAAGCAACTCCTTTACTTGCTTATTGAGTTCCCTCCTTTCACGAGGAGCCATGTGGCGCACTGGCAAAGATACGGGTTTAGCATTATCCACAAGATAAATTCGAAAGTCTATCTCCCGCCTTGGAGGTAAGCCCTTCACCTCCTCAAACACATCCGGATATTCCCGGACCACTTCTACCGATCGCAGGTTCTCTACAGACGCGTCAAGCGATTCAAGATAACTTAGCATAACGGAATTTATGGGATTACAAAAGATGTCGAGAGCATTACCAAGGCGAGTCACAAGCCTAACTACTCTCCTTTCACAATCAAGAATGGCCCTATTTCTAGACAACCAATCCATTCCTAAAATTAGCCCATAGCCCGTGAAGCCCAATACATAAGCATCACATCTAAATTCAACGCTAAGTATAGAGATTTTCAAATCCAAACATATCATGGTCAAATGAGCCGAACCCCCAATTGGATTTGAAACGACCAAGGGATCTTCTACTAAACTGGTGTTCAAGTGCAGTGATTCAACTAATGATGCAGAGATAAACGAATGAGATGCGCCAGAATCAAATAAGGTACGGACAGGATGATCAAACAGAAAAACTAAGCTTTCAACAGAAATTGTTCTACCTCTTTCTTGCAGCGGTGGGGCCGCAATAGCCTGAACTTGCCCCCTTGCCTGCCCTGGTGCCATAAGAGCCTGCACCTGTCCTCCCGAGGTAGACCCTGCCCTCTGCCCCTTCTTTGGACAGTCCTTCACTAAATGTCCCGCATCTCCACAATGAAAACAACCAGTCTTCTTTTTCTTTCTACAATCTTTGCTGAGATGGCCAGGCGTCCCACAATTGAAGCATTTCTTCTTCCCTTTGCCATTATTGTTTTTACCACCATTCTTATTTTGCTGTTGGGGTTTCTTCTGATCCCCTTTCTTTTCAACTGCCTTATCCTCATGCATAAGTGCCATTTCTACTAGCTTTTCAAAGGTGGCTCCCATAGGGATGTGGGTCATAGCCAACCCTTGCAACGGTTCATTCAAGCCTCTAACGAACCTCAAAGCTTTCTTCTCTGGCGTGTTCACCAACTCCAAGCCAAACCTTGCTAACTGATTAAATTTATTGACATATTCCTTTACTGATGAGCTCCCTTGCTTTAGTGCCAGGAATTTTTCCATATTTAAGTTCTCCTCTGCCCTTGAAAGAAACTTTGCCTCAAACCTTCGTCTGAAATCCGCCCATGAATCAACTGGACGTTCCCCATTAGTGACCTCCCACCAAAACGAGGCCTCTCCCTTCATTAACCAAGCAGCTAAACGGACTTTCCTCCCATCTTCCACTTCAAAGATATCCAACAATTCCTCAGTCTCCTTAAGCCAATCTCTGGCCTCCACAAACGTCTCAGTCCCTTGAAAAGTTTTTCCTCCCATAGCCTTGAATTCCTTGCACGTCTTTGCAAAAGTGTCAACACGAGGAGGAGGAGGAGGAATGGGTGCAACTAGGGGTGGAGGAGTATCCGCTGGGCCTGCAGTGGTGGCCCTAGCCTCCAAGTATCTCCTAAACCACCCTGGAATCGTCACACCTTCTGGGAGATTAAGATCTTCAGCCATGCTGAAACGAAAAAGGAAAGATTCAAAATGGAGAATTCGAAAGATAAGGATGTGGCTATTTGGGATTATGTTTTTCATAAAAACTCTCTTTAAATAACATGTTTTTTTTTTTGAAAGCACTTCTTCCAAAAATACTTTAGAAAAAAAATATTTTTCTAAATTTTTTTTTTTATCTGTTCTGGTAACCTTATGCTCTGATACCACGTGTAACACCCCACGTCCATTAATGTCACTCACAAAGGGAATGCATTAACTTCCATGGAGGTTTTAAGTGAATATAGAACAGTAAAATTACAACAAGACAGATATAAAATAGTACTTGGAAATTCAAAAACTTTATTTCATTGTAGCAGAAGTCAAAACATGTTTGATTACATCATAACACCATATTCAATGTCAAGTACAATATCTATCTTGATAAAACAAGTACATAATCCCATTACATGAATAGCCATTAAAAAGAAAGATAACAAGCTGGACTTTACTTCAGCAGTCCAAGCTTTCCAGAAGATAAGCGATCCAACTAGACTCCATTAGAACTTGGCCCAACCTGCGGACCTGAAGGGAGAAAAAGGATGGAAAAGAGGGGGTCAGACATAAAGTCTGGTGAATATGATAATTCTACAATACTATTACCAAAATAACTGGACTAAGGCATAAGCTGGAAAACAAGAAAATGTCTATGAAGAGCAGATTAAGGACATAGACAATCGCTAAAGGCAACGTTATAGGCGCTCCTAAATACTAAAGGATAAACACTATACTGCACCACACCAGTCACCCTAAAGATTCATCCCACTTAGCTTCACTTAGAAACTTTCCCAATGGCTTTACGTACCCCTAGCTGACTACATAGGTGCCGCCTGCCCCTATCTCCACTAGGTGTACCCTACTTCCCATTATTCGATCGGCTCCCTAACTCGTAGATACCCGTGCTGGCCCCACAGTGGGGTGTATCACTCCCCTAAGTGGCAACCTGATACAACGGACATGCACGGCTTATACCTACACGATGCGACAACGTCTTACCTACCAGCCCGGGTCCACACACGCATATGAAACCCGTTGGACTTGCGTTGCCACCGCTCCCTGTTTTGGCCTCTTATAGTAAAACCCAGTATGCGTGTCCCGTCCTCAACTTGGGTCGAGCCCACAAAGATACGTTTTGGGATACTGGTTGAAATGGGCCCCCACTATTTACCACAAGCATTCCACCTAAGCTTGTCCCCATTAGTCCATCCCACTTAGTCATGTTCATTTACATGTGTGTTTGGTTAAGTCTAATCGTATTTCAAATGCCTCTAAAGGCAACCACCAGATTCCTCATGCCACCCAAGGCACCTACTTAACCCCCATGTCCCACCTTACATGATTATCTGGTTAAGTATTTCTTAGTTCATTAAGGCCATAACCTCATAAAGACCTCTCACATTAGACTGGCATTTATGGCAGCTGGATTTGCCGGGCGGGTCCGGGCAGTCTTACACCATAAAAGAGTCTAACCTCGTGTCTTTACAACTGTTATGCTTTAGTTTGGGCCTAGGACCTCTCACATTGGGCCGACATTTGTGACTACTGGATTTGCCGGGCGGGTCCGGGCAGGTTTACATCACAAACGGGTCCAACCTCGTGTCCTAAGCATTTATTATTAATAATAATCCACTTTCCCCCAATTTTAATAATTCCCTACTTGAATTATTAATTACTTCCAATTTTTAACAATGTCCATAATTGACTCAATTATGGACATCCATTCATGGTATGCAAAATCTTACAAAATTGCACCCAATTTATTAATTCCTAATATTACCCCTACCCCATGTTTGAACGTTTATTCGCAAAATATATGTTAGACTCGAATAGCCTAACTCATAGCATAAAAGAGATTATCATAATAACAACATGTATATGTGACCAAATGAATCATAATAAGGGGTGAAACTTGCATATGTCCAACTTGCATAGATTATACATGTCATGGACCTAAAGGTGTCAACTTGTTCAAAATTCACCTAATATAATCTCAATCAATTTTCATAAACTTACATATGAACATGTGTGAATCAACATCATCTAATTTTTTTAACAACATGGTTTTATATGGGTACACCTAACTCAATAGGCAAATTCCCATAATCAAGTTTTATTTAATTATAGTTTCAAGTTTATGGGTACACCTAACCTAATAGGCAAATTCCCATAAACAAGATCCATTTAAATTAAAAAAAAACATAACTTTAAGCATGTTCCAACAACATCATGATTTTACAACATAATATAGCATGATTTATAACATGGCATAGTATGATAGTATAACATAGCTTGACATGATTCTCAACATAGCACGACATAGCATAAGAGAATTTACAACATAGCATGACATAGCATATATAATTTACATCATACGACAACATAATAACATAATAAGAGATCCACAATATATAGAATTTACAATTACAAATCACATCACTTTCTTGTGATCCATTCATAACTGAGTCAAATTAGTTTGTAATAGTCTTGTGAGAATCATCATACTCACCAACAAAAGAAAAGAATTAGAGAAAGAGAGATCTTTTGATTTGATTTGTGTAGATTTAGTTGTAGATGATTAGGCTTCCTCTTCTTAGTTTGTGACGGCTATGCTGAACTCCATGGCAGCAGCATGACGGTAGCTTCTCTAATTTTACAAGTGATTTAGGTCTAGGGTCTACCCACTTATTTATAGATTTTAGAATTCATTTAGGCCATTAGATTTAACCTAGAAATAACCGCAGCCGTTCAGACAAGATGGGGTTTATCTTGTTGACTCAGCAATGAGTCAGAAGTGACTCAGCAAACACTCAGCATATAAATAAACTTCTATTCATGTCATAAATATATATATTTTTTCTACAATGTACATATTAGATACATCCCCCTTTACTTATTATTGTTTTTATATACATATTAGATACATCCCCTCTCTCACACACTTATTAATATTTTTATATTCATATTAGATACATCCCCTCTCTTACACACTTATTAATATTTTTATATTCATATTAAATACATCCCCTCTCTTACATACTTATTAATATTTTTATATTCATAATAGATACATCCCCTCTTCTACACACTTATTATTATTTTAGCAACTTTAGTGTTAATAAAAAATTCGGGGTATTACAGTGGTATATGTTCTAACTACGCCAAAACCATTGGAGACTTAAGATGAAACCATTGCACAGACACAAGATTGGATCAAATGAGAACATGATGGTTATATTTGCACAGGACATATTTGTAATGTGATGACGGACACACCTACAACAAGGCAACTGCAAAGGATGTTTGGGATGCATTGGAGGCAAAATATCTGATGGAAGACGCAACTAGTAAGAAATTTCTAGCTACTAAATTTTTTAATTACAAAATGACTGATGATCGTCCAGTTGTAGAGCAATTCAATGATATCATGCACATACTTAACAAATTCAGTCAACATAAATTAAATATGGATGAGGAGATTAAGGTCTCATCGATAATAGACAAATTACCCCCTTCTTGGAATGATTAAAGGAAACTATTGAAACAGAAGAAGGAGGATATGAGTCTAGACGGCCTTGCACAATATTTGCAAGGTGAACAACAACTAAGGCAGAAAGATGCTCAAGATGAAAAAGTTGTTGACACATCAAAAGTCCATATGTTGGATGATAAGCAAGCAAATAATGCGTCGCAAAACTCTTCTAATAAGAAGAGGCAAGGGTAGAACAACAATAATTCCCAGAACAAGAAAAGCAAAAATGGTTGCTACTTTTGTGGTAAACCAGGACATTTCAAAAGGGATTGTCTCTTCTAGAAAAAGAAGCAGCAATCAGAAAAAGAAAAGTATGCCGCAGTCATATTAGAAGTGAATATGATTGAACAAGACAATCCTTGGTGGATCGATTCTGGTGCTACTAAGCATATCTGCATAGACAAGAATCAATTCAAAAAGCTGGAACAGACCAAAGATTAAGAATACTTATACATGGGAAATTCAGCAAAGGTGGAGGTCAAAGGGAAGGGGACCGTGGATTTGGAATTCACATCCGGAAAAGTTCTGACATTAAATGATGTGTTTTATGTACCTGAAATTAGGAAGAATCTTGTTTCGGGAAGTCTTCTTAATAATTTGGATTTCAAACAAGTCTTTGATTCAGACAAATATATGTTGACCAAAGGTGGTGTGTTTGTAGGAAAAGGCTACATGCGTGATGGTATGTTTAAACTGAATGTTGATATTAATAAAAGTATGAATTCTGCTTATATTGTTGACTCATTTTCATTATGGCACAATAGATTAGGGCATGTTAATCATAAACGTATGCTTGATATGATATCATTGAATCTGATTCCCAAACACCAAAATGATATGCTAGATAAGTGTAGGATATGTTCATTAACTAAGATCACAAAAAAACCATTTCCTATTAAAGCAGAAAGTGCAACAAAATTGTTACAACTTATTCATAGTGATGTATGTGATACACATAGTACTCCTACTAGAGGTGGAAAGAAATATTTTGTCACATTCATAGATGATTATTCAAAATATTGTTATGTTTATCTTATGCATGCTAAAAGTGAAGTGTTAAATTCATTTGTCTTATAAAATTGAAGTAGAAAACCAGTGTGATGCTAAAATAAAATCACTTAGATCTGCTAGGGGAGGCGAGTATCTTCATGAATATTGTGAATCAGTAGGAATTATACATGAAACATCCATTGCTTATACTCCACAACAAAATGGAGTGGCTGAAAGGAAAAATTAAACACTTACCGAAACGGTAAATGCAATGTTGTGTAATTCTGGGCTGAATACTAGTTTCTGGGGTGAAGTTTTACTTACCGCATGTTATATTCATAATAAAATACCGCGTAAGAAAAGTAAAGTTACTCCTTATGGACTTTGGAAGAAAAGAAAACCAAATCTTGATTATTATCGAGTTTGGGGATGTAGAGAGATTGTCCGATTACCTGAACCAAAAATAAGGAAATTGGGATAAAAGGCTATCGAGTGCATATTCTTAGGATATGCTCAACATAGCTAAGGATACAGGTTTCTAGTAATAGAACCTAATAGCTCTATTGAAGTGAATACAGTAATAAAATCAAAGGATGCAGTGTTTTATGAGAATAGATTAACATCTATTCAAAATAAACTGATTCATGAAACGGTGGAGGTCAATACACCTATTAATGAAATTGTGGAGGTTAATGAACCAACTATTGAACCTGTAGGAAACACTAATGGAAATAACGACGAAAATAGTGACCCTCTTAGGAGAAGTAAACGAAGAAGGATAGAAAAATCTTTCGGACCAGACTTCGTCGTATATTTGGTTGAAGGATCTAGAAATAATGTAGAGCATCAATTAATGATATCTACAAACCTAAAATCTGATCGTTTAACATATAATGAGGCAATGAAATCTCAAGACTCACCATTTTGGCAAGAAGCCATAAATGATGAAATGGATTCTATTATGGGAAATAAAACATGGAAACTAGTAGATTTACCTCCTGGGTTCTAAACCAATAGGATGTAAATGGATATTTAAGAAAAAGTTAAAAGCAGATGGCACAATCGAAAAATTTAAAGCAAGATTAGTTGCCAAAGGATTCACATAGAAAGAAGGAATATATTATTTTGATACATATGCCCCGGTAGCAAGAATTTCAACTATTGGGAGTTTAATTGCATTAGCTTCTATATACAATTTTGAAATTCATCAAATGGACATCAAGACTGCATTTCTAAATGGAGAACTTGATGAAGGGATATATATGTCTCAACCAGATGGTTTTGTAATGCCTGGACAAGAGCATAAAGTATGTAAACTTATCAAATCACTTTATGGTCTTAAACAAGCACCAAAGCACTGACATGAAAAGCTTGATAAAACTATTGTGTCTAATGGCTTTAGATCTTTGAATCTGATAAATGTGTCTAAGCAAGTTTCATTCCGGTAAAGGTGTAATTATATGCCTTTACGTGGATGATATGCCTATATTTGGAACGGATACTTCGAGTATTGAAGAAACTAAAAGATATCAATCTTCATGCTTCAACATGAAAGATATGGGAGTAGCAGAAATGATTCTTGGAATAAGAATCATGGAATTAAAAGAAGGGTTATCAATTACCCAATCTCATTACAATGAGAAAATTTTGAAAAGGTTCAATCTATTTGATTGTAAACCTATGTCTACTCCGTTTGATCCAAATATGCAGTTATACACTAATACTGGAAGAGCTATAGAGCAATTGAAATATGCTAGAGTTATTGGAAGTTTGATGTATGCAATGACATGCATACGACCAGATATTTCCTATGCTGTTGGAAAAATGAGTAGATATACTAGTAACCCTAGTCATATCCGCTGGAATGCAATACATAGAATTTTAAAGTATTTAAAAGGTACCATACATTACGGTATTCATTACAACGATTATCCGAGTGTAATAGAAGGATATACAGATGCTAGTTGGAACAGTGGAAGTGAAGATAATAAATCAACTAGTGAATGGATATTCACTCTTGGTGGGGGAGCAATATCCTGGGCCTTAAAGAAACAAACATGTATTACTGATTCAACCATGGCTGCAGAGTTTATAGCACTGGCTTCGGGTAGTAAAGAAGCGGAATGGTTAAGGAATTTATTATTAGAAATTCATGTGTGGCCAAAACCTATGCCACCAATATCTGTGCATTGTGATAGTCAATCTACATTGTCACAAGCATATAACCAAGTTTATAATGGTAAATCTAGACATATTTGTCTAAGGCACAGTTTGGTTAGGCAAATGCTCACTGAAGGGGTAATTACCATAGATTTTGTGAGATCTAGCCAGAATTTGGCAGATCCATTTATTAAAGGACTTGCAAGGAACTTAGTGATAAAAACATCACAGGGAATGAGTTTAAAGTCTATACAATACAATCGCCAATGAAAGAAACTCAACTCAACATAATAAAGAAATTTGTTATCTTGAGTTCAAAGAGCAAAATTACTTCATATGTTTGCGGTTGGAAGCACTATAATATTTAGTTTGAAAAACTAAGTATTATCATACATTCCAAAGAAAAAATGCTTGGTACTTATAATGACAAAGGGAGGATGTTCTGCTTAAAACTTAATAGGTTTATAACAGATATACTGTTGAGGTGTGTGTTATAAGGCACTTCTGATAAACCTACCTATATGAAAGCAACGAAGGTGGTGTCGCCTTCTACGAGGCTTGATCTCCAAGGGCATTTCATGAAAGAAGATACAGACCCAAGGCCAATCCATGGGTCGGGCAAACTACTATCTGAAAATATGAAAATGAGTGTGTGATAATCACATCTGGTAGATCATATAGGATCGATGGTTCAATGATTAGTCAACCACTCCATCTTGATATACGTTGATGGGTTTTCACTACATATAGATTCAAGTCAGTAAGACATCTATACTTATGCACAAAATTTCCGGCAAATAAAATGACAAGAGGAATTTATTTAAACTTTGGTGGAGGATTGTTAGAGGAAATTTAAAATAAAAGGAAGAGGGGGGTGAAATTCTTTTGTCCCACATCATGAAATATACATGTGTTTATCACTATATATGTAAACACATGGTATTTTATATCAAAAGAAAGAGGAAGGGAGAGCATGATAAGGCAAGAGCATAGCATTGGCATGAATGTTAATGTTTAAAGGTTAAAAGATGAGCTTTGGGCCTTGGGGCTCTTGGGGTCTCAAGATTAGTTGGGCTTGCTACACTTCGGATTGTTTTGTTTTTTGAACAAAAATAACCGCTGCAGTTTTATAACATTACCAGTCGACTGGTGGTATTTACACCAGTCAACTGGTCAACGTGAACCAGTGGACTCTGTTTAAATACAGGCACAACTTTTCAAACGGATTGCCTTTTCTGCATACCAATCGACTGGTACTTTATAGACCAGTCGACTGGTCCAAAGAGATGCGACTATTTCTGAAAACAAACAGTCGTTGTTGTTCAGAGAGTTGCAATCTTTTCTGAAGAGAAGCGATTGTGTCTCCTCACTACTATAAAAACTGGTAGGACACTCGAAATTCTTCTCTAACATCTTCTTATCTCTGATCTACCAAGTTTATAATAAATTATAGTTTTGTAGGCTGTAATTTCAATATCTTCTTATGGCAGCGATAAATCCAAATATTGAATCGTCATGTTTGTGCAACCACGTCGATTAAAAATATTCTATATCTACTCCGTTGTATCATCGAACGGAATTGTCATTACTCGTGCACACAAGATAAGTGGGCAAATACTGTTTTAGGATAACGACCACCACATCGTGGCTCGGAGATTTGCAAACAAGAAGAATCAGCGACATATTTTAGTCCAACATCTTCTCGAACCAGCACCTTTTACATTATTCCATAGCACATGAATAACATCATAATTTCTTTTTCTAATCCATGAAGATTAGTTGTAAAATTTATTTCGTATATTTTTATCTAACATGTAAGTGTAGAAACAAAACTTATTTTAGCTTTAATGGCAGTAGATTATCAAATATCTCCTTATAACAAATGAGCGGTCTTAATTCCACATACATAAATTGATCTCCAAGACAACATGCGAATTAAAGTACTACACAACAATTTGATCTAAGAAAAAAAAATTCTACCTGGGATACTGGTTAGAGTAGATAATGAAATTATGTTATCGATCATGGTGAAGAATGGCACCTGATATTTGATTGAAGCGAATAAAAACTTGATATTGAATGAGGCGAACAGCGAAACCTTGCTCGATCAAGAAAAAGATGCAGAATGTAAAATGGAATGTAAGAAAGTGCAATAGATGTTTTAACTGTAAAAGTTGGTAAATTACAAATTTATTCTAACAGCTTTAAATTTAGCACCAAATTACCAAGGTTTAAATTTCCGCTTTCCGGTTCCGTTTCGGAAATTCTGCTAAATTTCCGGTATACGAATTCCGGTGTTTTTTTCACGATAATATGTTAATTAATATAAATTTTGCCCATAAATTAGTTACACTTTATACAAATTAAACAAAAATAAATTTCTTATAAACTCTATATGAACCATTCAATAATAACTCACTAAACTAAACCAATAATATACCGTATCATAATGATAAACTTAACGAAATAACCCACTTTAGCTTGGTTTTTGTCAAAAATCAATAAAAGCCCAAATCTTTGAACACAACCCAACAAATATCTAATTCAAGTGGACATATGTAGAGGAAGCTCCATCCACATCGCCTCGCACGAAACCACACAGCGAATATTTCAACGCCTAAAAATAAGTAAAACATAAACCTTAATTAATAAGCCAAAAATCTGCCGCCTCTCTCCATGAAACCACATCGCGTTCTCTCCTCCAAGGTGGGTGTTGCTGCTCTCTTTTCTTACCACCGTTTCTCAGTACAAATCCAAATTACCTTTTATTTTTTAATTACAACTTCCGGAATGGTTTTTTAGGCGAATTCTGTCCCGGCCTCCGCTGGAACCGGACCGGGTTGGCCGACATTCCGCCGTGCCAGACGGAATCTTGAACCTTGCAAATTACCAAGTTTTGTCGCAGGTATAACCTTGTTTGAAACATGAAGCAACAGGATAAACGTAGGAAATTTATAAGGTGAAGATAAACGTTGGAAACTTATAAGTATTAAGGGGATGTTCGAGGGATATTTTATCCCGTTTTGAAACGGACGCGTGGGACGCGTCCGACGCGTCCATTTCAAAACGGGGTAAAATGCTCCGCTTTGCTAATGCACCAGAAACGAGCTGTTAGCTCTCAGCGGACCACCATTTGCCTTAATTAGGTTAGTTAATCAATTTTAATTAGTTAATTTAGTGTTTTATCGATTTTAAAAATTAATAACTTGTGCAAATGAAATCCGTTTGAGACGCGGTTTTTTGTGTTGCGATCGTGTCGAAGTGCTCTACGTAATAGAGTTGGTTCGAACTGAATTGGAATGATATATAATTTTTCTATTCTATTAAACACACAGTTAACATTCTCCGCTCAAATGGTCCGCTTAACACACCAAACGCATTCTCCGCTAACTCCAATTCTTCGCTATAATATTCCGCTGAAATACTCCGCTGAAATGCTCTGTTTCAGCTTGCGCCAAACACACCCTAACTGTTGTGATTTCGCTATTACTAGCTAAATGGCTAAATGGCTGATTTGGTGAAGATAACCAGTTGGAAAAAAAAACATTAACTAAATGGCTGATTTGGTGCAGTGATTTCGTTATTATTAACGGTTGCGACATGATATTTGCAGTAGCTTAGACGCAGGGCCGGCCCAATGGGTTGGGTTGCTCAAGGACAATAAAGGGAGGATGGAAAACGTGTGAAGCAAGAAGGAAAAAAACAAATTGCATTACACCTTCAGCGAACCTGCACCAGCTCAACCCAAATTATCAAACTTTACCGCTGAACCAAGTCATAATTCATAATTGCTTGCTGCAGCATTTTATTTAAACTGTTTACAATTTTTCTTCTTCTCTTAAGTTGCCAATACTAGGGTGGGTTGCCCAATTCCATGGCCTCATGGGCTTTGCCTATGGGCCGGGCCTGCTTATACGTCGAGATTTGAGGCCTTCCAAATTTTTTATTCATCTTATCTAGAGCCGTAGCAATCTCACAGCTGGCCATGAGATATGCCCGACGACTCTCGAAGTAGAAAAACAACAAACATGTTATAAAATAATGACTAGACTCACTGTTCACATAACAAAAGGACGAAATTAAAGTGACCTTCATATAAACCGGATCTCATATTTTAAGATTCCATGTTCGACCAAAATTTATACAAGTAAACGCCAGGAGCGCTGCATAATTGCAGATTGGAAATACAGACATATAACATAAGTATAAAACTCTATTCTTCTGTTACATATCTAATAATGGAGCAATATTACGGCATCATATTTCTTGCGACGATCATAGCCTCAATCTATCTCCTCCTGCAAAACATAACAGTTTCAAAAAAGGAAAAACTTCCACCAGGGCCATGGAAACTGCCACTCATTGGAAGCATTCACCACTTAGCTGGGAGCCACCTCCCCCACCATCTCTTTCACCGTCTTTCAAAGCAGCACGGTCCGTTCATGCATCTGAAACTAGGTCAAGTCTCCATGGTGATCGTTTCCTCTGCTGAATACTCAAAAGAGATAATGAAAACGCACGACATCGACTTTGCCACCAGGCCCTTATTTCCCACAGTCGACATTATGGGATACAGTGGAAAAGGGCTGGCGTTTGGCCCTTACGGAGACTACTGGAGGCAACTCAAAAGGATCTGCGCCATTGAACTTCTGAGTGCCAAACGTGTCCAGTCTTATTCTACCGTTAGGGAAGATGAAATGAATAAGTTGGTACGCTCTATTGTTTGTTCTGGTAATGGAGTAGTTAATCTGACCAAGGAGGTGGTTCAGATGACCGGTAATTTGTCTATGAGACTGATTTTTGGGAAGGCCTATGATGATCAACACGTATTGATCGAAGGGATACATAGAGCTGCGGAGCTGTGTGCCAGTGTTGATTTGGCTGACTTATTTCCCTCGTTCGCCTGGGTACTGAATTTGTTTAACCGGTCCATATACAACGATTGCTATAAGTGTCACGAGAAAATGGATAGAGTACTGGAAAGCATTGTTGATGAACATAGAGGTAGAGTGAAAGATGCATGTAGTGGAAAGGAAGAAAATTTTGCAGATATTCTTCTAAGACTCAAAGCTGAAAATGATGTTCAGATCGACGACGATGGCGTCAAGGCTCTTCTTTCGGTAACTTCACATTTCTGTTTTTATTTTTATTTCATTCTTGAATATATCATTTGATAGTAATGCAGATTGATTATTGGTTTACAGGACATGTTTGCAGGAGGATATGAAACAACGGCGACAACCATTCAATGGGCAATGGCAGAGCTGGTGAGAAATCCTCTCATGATTAAGAAGGCACAGCAAGAGGTGAGAGAAGCCTGTGAAGGAAAAGAGAGGCTATCAGAGAAGGAAGTAAAAGAATTGAAGTATTTGCAGCTTGTGATAAAAGAGACATTAAGACTGCACCCTCCACTTCCATTGCTGCTGCCACGCGAATGCCTAAAGGAGTGCAAAGTAGGGGAATATGTGATACCTGCGAAGACGAGGGTGGTTGTGAATGAATGGGCCATTATGAGGGATCCGAATCATTGGAAGAATGCAGAAGAGTTTGTGCCTGAGAGATTTGAAGAGAGCAAGTTAGAATTTAAGGGTACGGATTTCGAGTACTTGCCGTTTGGTGCAGGAAGAAGGATGTGCCCAGGAATGACGTTCGGCTTGGCAACTATAGAGTTCACCCTCGCCTCATTGCTGTTCAACTTTAACTGGGAGCTGCCTTCAGACCTTGAAATGAAGGCCAAGAGCCTTGACATGTCTGAATCTTTTGGAATAGCAACCAGGAAAAAGTTTGATCTTTTGGTTTGTGCAAAACTTCAAAGGCAAGCAATATCGTCGCAGAGTGTATAATGATTTATATCAATCATGTATTTGGAATTTGGGATACATAAATGTATGTTGATTAACATCCATGTATAGGGATGTTTGTATCATACGGCTCGGGTGCTTGATTTTATATCATTCTACAGCCAATGTTTTAAATCTAAAAATTGAGAATAAATCAAGAAAAAATAATTGTGGTCAAGGAACTAGAAGCAACACCACAACCCGTGCCGCCACAAGCACAAAGCCCTACATAAACATTCAACCAAATAACTTCTTGTAAGATATTCACGACAACTGGGAAAAAATTTAAAACCTCATCAACAATATGGATACGTCATGCATGATGGTATGTTTTACTATTTTGTGTTTTCAAAGTTACTTTGTTAATAATGGATCTATTCTATAGGTACACATGAGCTTGGACTTTTTCATTTTAATATGTTCCACGTTTTTAGGTAGATTAAGACTTGTTTCTTTATGTTTTGTTTCCCTTCAGTGTAAAAGACTACGCATAGCTAGTATATTATTAGGGATAAACCGACCGTTAAGATGCTTAATATAAAATAAAAATTTATTTATTGAAATTTATTTTAAATCTGATATTGATTAAAAAAGTATAGCATATTTTAAGGGAAACTTGAAATAATTGAAAATAAATAAATCCTATTACACTTTGAATTGTACATATAAACTAGTTTAAGACTAAGAATATGATATTAATGTATTAATATAAATCATTAACAAACACATCCATATATTTTTATCATATATCAAGCAAGATCAATATACTCTTAATGTATGTTTTTTCGTTGCTCTACATCATTAATGGATTGAAAAAGTAAAACGAGAAACGAAACTAATACAAGTTCAAATTTATCATATCGGTGAATATTTGACTGAAAATAATAATATGCAATAGTGGATTAATAAATAAATAATAAATTATTAAATTAATTTATTTAAATTAATTACTTAAAAGTATCATTTTACAAAGGGGTGGTTGAGCAATAGGGTAGTTAGGTAATTTACTGGAAGTGTTTTATATAGAAGATTGTTTGTGCATGTTAATTATATCGAGAAGTTAATGGGAATAAAAGATGATACCAACAATATAAATTGAATATATTGATTATACATGTACAGATACTTGCCCAAGGATAATAGCTCCGCTGTTAGCTATATCAAGGCATAAATTTGATGTGCATGTACATGTCAAGATTTAATTATTCTATGTTCGATGTCGAGACCATATGCTTTTTACATGCTTCAACTTTCGAACTTTGTTTTTTATTGCAATGTTCTGCATCGTCTTATGTTGAGTCTCTAAGACTTCGTTGAAAATGAGAAAAAAATGCAATCACAAATGTACTATTATAGTATGATTTTAATATTTTGTATATAGTAGAATTTGATGAAATATGAGAAATTTAATGTTTAAGAAAAAATTTCAATTTTTTTGAAAATGAAATTATTTCGTCAATTAAATATTAGAATAAGTAAGAGAATTTTGTTTTTTAACATTTGTTAAAAGAATATAATAAATATCTCTTGATAAATATTAGGAGATAAAAACTTTATAATCCAGCATTTAAAATTCAAAATATTAAATATTCGAGATACATGCATGATCGCGCATAGGGGTGGGAACGGAAATTTCCGTACCAACCGGAAAATTTTCTGTTACTTCCGATTGTTAACTGTAAACTACCATATGTTTTGTATTCCATACCGTTAACCCTGGAATTCCAATAGGCAGAAGCTGAAAGAAAAAGGAAGAAAAAAATTGAAGTTCAAATTTTATTCCGACAACAGAATTTTAAATAAGGAATTTGCATCAAACTAGAATTGAGCAGTAAACACTAAAGCATAAAAATGAACAGCAAACGCACGGTTGCATGTTCATACAAATATCATTTACGCAGTCCAATATAGATCATTAAGTGTATAATCATAATCAAGTAGAAAAACATCACAAATCTAAACAATAATTTAGGACATTCAGGCTAAATAATCATAATGAAAAAAGAACGCAAATTGTAACACCCCGTATTTTCTGAGAATATAAAAAGTAACGAATTAAAGAATACTTAATTTCAAATGTGAGAATTAAGGGTAATGGGTTACACCATTGTGTTCGGCTCGAAATTCTGCTTGGAATAGAGTCCAAGTTTTCGAAAATCGGATTTCGTATGAAGAAGTTATGGCCCTCAGAACTTTCAGAAATTTATACAAAACAATTCGTAAAATTAAATACCAAGGCAGGTTGACCTGGGGGTCGACCTACCTCAGACCAGGTCGACCAGGGGGTCGACCTCCATATATACAGGTCGACCTGGGGGTCGACCTCCCCCTCGGGCCAGATCTGAAATCTGACGTTTTTCTTCCTGTGACGATTTGCTGTGTCATTAGGGCTTGTGTGGCAAGTTCTGGTTGGTTCTCTTAGGTTTGAATGGCTTTGATTTGCCCTAGGTTGATCTGACGGCTCCTATTAAATCAAACTTCTATATAAGCAACCTAAATCTAAACCCTAAGCCACACAAAAATATTCCTAGGAACGTCATGCTGTCAGAACTCAACCTAGAATAACTACCATTCTCTTTCAACTAGGAAGCAAGTTAGGAATTACAAATCAAATCTAATTCAACTAAGAGAATTCCACGTCTACAGCAAAGGAGTGCTATTCAATTTCAGAATACAGTTCCCATAACTCAAGACTAGTGTCCTTTTTGTAAGTCCAGTTATCATTTAGACCTAAATGATATTAGAATCGTGACTAAATAAATGGATGTAGAACATCGCCTAAAGTAAATCTATGCCTATCCTTTTTGTTAAAACTGAATTGATTTAGACTATGATTCTTATCATGCTAAGTTGTGATCATGTTGTATGTAATTTAATGATAAATGTTAAATGCTTTGCAATGAATCCATATGTTGTATAATTCGTCAATGACATATTATGTTGTATATTTTGGCAATGACATAAATTGACGACGACATATTATAATTTGGCGATGGATATCATATTGTGAAATTTGGCGATGACATACCATATTGTAAAATTTGGCAATGGATATCATATTGTGTAATTTGGCGATGACATACCATGTTGTATAATTTGGCGATGACATTTCATGTTGTATGGTTTGGTAATGACACATATATGTTTTATGACAATTTGGGAATTTTGCTATGTTTATGCAAATTCAACCATGATCACATATATGACTAAAACTACATGCTAATATGGTTAGGTTCATGTTAAGTTTGATCCAACTAGTTTGCAAGTTCACAACTACATGCCAAATTTTAAGTTTATGTAATTCTATGTAAAACCCCTATTTTACGACTCATGTTGTGTAGATCAAAATTTGCAAGTTCATAATTACATGTATGTTGTTCTATGCCAAATTCATATGTCACATGTGTAGTTAGATCCATATTTTTATGATGTTGGAATTATTACATGTTCCTCTTTTTCCCCTTTTGTGTATAAGTTAGGCTATGTATCGAGCCTAACATTTTATGTGATTATGCGAACGTTTAAGGGGGGTAATGTTGGGGAAAAAATGTGAAATTACATATAATTGGCATAATGTGCGGGAGGGTTAAGTACATATCGGGTTGGTGGGTAATATCAGCACATATAGGCCCACAAACTTAACCGTTAAATAAACATGCTTGAATCGATGGGAGGGTTAAGTACATCTCGTGTAGGTGGGTAATATTAGCACATATAGGCCCACAAACTTAACCATTAAATAAACATGCTTGAATCAGCGGGAAGGTTAAGTACATATTGGGTTGGTGGGTAATATTAGCACATATAGGCCCACAAACTTAACCGTTAAATAAACATGCTTGAATTTATGGGAGGGTTAAGTACATCTCGTGTAGGTGGGTAATATTAGAACATATAGGCCCACAAACTTAACCATTAAATAAACATGCTTGGATCGACCGAAGGGTTAAGTACATCTCGTGTAGGTGGGTAATATTTTTATATATAGGCCCACAAACTTAACCAATAAGGAAACCCTAGTAACGGGGACCCATTTCAGCAGTAACCCACATAGATGTATCAAGGTACCCTGAAACTATGCAGGGTGGGGCACGATTACTGGGCTGATTATAAGCGGTCAAAATAGCGGCAGGGTGTACGTCAGTGTAGGTTCCGATGGTTTACGGGCGTGCGCGTACTCCGGAGTGGGAAAAAGCAGGCACTGGGTACCAGTAGTTATACACTGTGCATCTTGAATCATGTCGGGTCGCTATCATAAGGATTGATACCACTTATGGTGGGGCCAGCACAGGGTATCTACACGCAAGAGAGGGCCGACTGACACAGACACAAGAGAAATTAATACAAGTAGGGAGTCGATCGATAGGGTAGTAAGGGTACATCTAACATGTTCATGGCAATTAGGCTGATTGAGGTGGAATCCTCACGATAGATGTACACCTGAAGGCTACCACAATTACGAGGATTGGGATCACGTTATCATTTTATACAGATTACTAGTTGGGACACTAGTTTGGTGGTGCAGAGATAGATATAGAAATCAGAATAACAAAGTAGTAGCGAAACAGAGGAAGAATAGAAGCGCATTCAGCTTATCTTGCCTTATCATACCTTATGCTTATCCTATGTTACCTTATTGTCCTGCATCCAGTTTATTCATGTCATGGTTCTCTTACCAGTTTATATGCTGAATAATCACTGGACTTACTAGACTTATGTCTGACCTAGTTTTGTTTCGCCTCTTTTCTTCCTTCCCCCTAGGTTCACAGGGAGGAAATGTTACCACTTAGCTCAATTTTCTTTTCAAGCTCGAAGATGGTCGATGTTTTGCTTTGGACTCTCTCTCCCACTGCTATGGTTGGTTCATGCTTTATTAGGGAATATCATTGTTATTTTTGTGCTTCTTTTACACTTGGAAGTTATTAAATCAAGACAGAAGTTCTATGTAGTACTTTTAAGTATGATTTGAGAAAATTGTTGTAAAAGCTTGACTGAATTAAGTTGTTAATAAAATGACTTTATTTTCCACTGCTTTATTTGTCTGTCTTTTAATTTATCTGCATCTTTTACCTATAATGCTCCACCGAAGTTAAGGCATTCCCTTTTTGAGTGACCTTAACGGAGGCGGGGTGTTTCACTTGGTATCAAAGCTGAAGGTTACCAGATAAGATAAAAGATTTGAAAAATTATTTTCAATTTTTTTAAAAGAAGTATTTTCAAAAGAAAAGTTCTATTTTAAAGGCATATTCTCCAAAGCCATATGCACTATCTTTTGATCCTCTGTTTGAATCCTTGTTTCCTTCTTTCTTGAGTCTCCGGGGCTCCTGGCTTTCTGGGAGGTAACCTCATCGCGACATAGTTCCGTAGGCTTGATGAGACTACGACACTTGTCAAAGGGCGAAGAAGTTCCCAACTTCCATCTATAGCCGTAGTAGTTTCACCTGCGGCTAATTTTCTTTCGAGCTTTGTAGAATTCTCCGTGCGATGGAGGCATCTTTCGAGAGACTTGTCAACGTGTTACATAAGGATAGTAAAGATGAGACTGAGGGAGTTTGGTTAAGGAGCACAACCCAAGGATGAAGAACTCATGGATATAGACTTGGTTCACAAAGGAGGGGAGGAAAGAACAGTAAAACCTAAGACAAGAGGAAGTATCTTTATTATGGTATAACGGGTCGTATAATTAAGGACAAGGGCAAGAACAAAGGACAGGATTTTCAGAAGGGCAAATACATGCTCTCACCGCTAGCGTACCTGAGAGAGAGGTAGTAAGGTTTCTGTTGAAAGAGTTTAGTTTTCTTCTTGATCATCCTGTTAGTACTCTTTTTGATGTTAGCGCTTCACATTCGTTTATATCTGCTTCTATAGTTGAGTCTCTGCACCCTAGTACTTGTACAGTAGAAGATCCCATTATTGTCTCAAATCCAGTTTGTGGTTCGGGTCATTTATCTTTGGCTTGTAAGGATTTGAGATACTTATGTTTTTGTTTTCATGGGCTATGGGTTGATTCTAGGCATGGATTAGTTAGCTAGTAATCGTGAAAGGAGGGTAGTTAGACTTTCGACTTGCCTCGGGAATACCCTCGAAATTTCGTGCGATCCTAAGGGATCAGTTTGTCTTAGCTACCTAGAATCACTTTATGTATTTATCAACGATTTTTGACCCGTTGGAGTAGTCCATGAGTACGCAGATGTTTTTTATTTAGGAGTTAGTCCCCTAAAACGTGAGGTAGACTTCCACATATATCTAGTTGACAACGCAAAGCCCGTTATGCGATCAACGATAGTTTTGGAGCATGATTGGCAAGAATAGCCAGAGTCGGTTAAGTGCTCAGTTGTTTGGTTGTTTTGCTAGTATCATCTCACATAAATCGTCCAAATTCGGAGGAGGTATTCCTTGGGTGCTGGTCTGATATTGGTTTAGGCCTTTGGGGCTTGTACTTGAGGAATGTCAAGTTCGACTAGGATGGTTTGCGTGAGAGATATCGACCCTCATATTTGTGACATGATGGATAAGCTAAGTAGAAGAGAGACCTTTAATCATCTTAGTATATACACTTGGTATCATGGTTAATATCTGTTTATCTTGGAAAGATAGCTCGACTACATTGGATACCCTCTAGCATAGTAAGTGATCGAGGTCCTATCTTTACTAGTGAGTTTTGGAAATGGAGGTCAAGAAGCTTCGCAACTGTGAAGTTATATTAGTTAAGGTACAGTGGAGTGAAGCTAAAGACGACGCGACGTGGGAGACTGAAGATAATACACGCGCATCATACCTTTTCTTGAGGGTATATCCTTGATTCCACTTTTTTCTGAAATATTTATTTGTATGCTAGTCTTTATCTTTTAAGTATATCCGCTCGGTCCTATCCTCGATCCTTAGGTAGAAGCCAATGGATGTAAACATGTGTTTGAGACATGTTATGATTGGTGGATGCAAGTGGTTGCAAGTGTTTGCTCGTGGATGCATATACACACATTAGGCACTAGATCGGCTCAGTCACTTTTATATTGCATATGCATGAGTGAACTTATATATATATATATGGATTGGAACTTGATGTGTTATCATATGGATGAGTGAATATGCACACATATAGTATTTACATGATTAAGCATATTTGCATACATGTTGGACGCATGACACCCTCATGATTCGCATTAAGGAGGTCAACTGGATCAGTAGACCGCCTGATTTTGCATTAGATAAGAGACATATACACACACTCTACATATGTTCATACGACATTAGAAACCCTTTAAGGACAATGGATGCCTGTGATTGAATGGTTGAGTAGATGGATGCTGGATGGTAGGATATACGTTCTTCCTAACTTGAAGATTTCGGGGACGAAATCATTTAAGGGGGGGGGGGGGGAGAATGTAACACCCCGTATTTTCTAAAAATATTAAAAGTAACGAATTAAAGAATACTTAATTTCAAATGTGAGAACTAAAGTAAACAGGTTACGCCATTGCGTTCGTCTCGAAATTCTACTTGAAATAGAGTCCAAGTTTTCGAAAATCGGACTTCGTATGAAGAAGTTATGGCCCTCAGAACTTTCAGAAATTATATAAAACAATTCAGAAAATTAAATACCAAGGCAGGTCGACCTGGGGGTCGACCTACCTCAGGCCAGGTCGACCAGGGAGTCGACTAGGGGGTTGACCTCCCTATATACAGGTCGACCTAGGGGTCGACCTGGGGGTCGGCCTCCCCCTCGGGCCAGATCTGAAATCTGACGTTTTTCTTCCTATGACGATTTGTGTAGCAAGTTCTGGTTAGTTCTCTTAGGTTTGAATGGCTTTGATTTGCCCTAGGTTGATCTGACGGCTCCTATTAAATCAAACTTCTATATAAGCAACCTAAATCTAAAGCCTAAGCCACACAAAAATATTCCTAAGAACGTCATGCTGTCAGAACTCAACCTAGAATAGCCGCCTTTCTCTTTCAACTAGGAAGCAAGTTAGGAATTACAAATAAAATCTAATTCAACTAAGAGAATTCAACGTCTACAACAAAGGAGAGCTATTCAATTTCAGAATACAGATCCCAGAACTCAAGACTAGTGTATTTTTGTAAGTCCAGTTATCATTTAGACCTAAATGATATTAGAATCATGACTAAATAAATGGATGTAGAGCATCGCCGAATGTAAATCTATGCCTATCCTTTTTGTTAAAACTGAATTGATTTAGACTATGATTCTTATCATGCTAAGTTGTGATCATGTGGTATGTAATTTAATGATAAATGTTAAATGCTTTGCAATGAATCCATATGTTGTATAATTCGTCAATGACATATTATGTTGAATACTTTGGCAATGACATAAATTGACGATGACATATTATAATTTGGCGACGGATATCATATTGTGAAATTTGGCGATGACATACCATATTGTAAAATTTGGCGATGGATATCATATTGTGTAATTTGGCGATGACATACCATGTTGTATAATTTGGCGATGACATTTCATGTTGTATGGTTTGGTAATGACACCTATATGTTTTATGACAATTTGGGAATTTTGCTATGTTTATGCAAGTTCAACCATGATCACATATATGATCAAAACTACATGCTAATATGGTTAGGTTCATGTTAAATTTGATCCAACTAGTTTGCAAATTCACAACTACATGCCATATTTTAAGTTTATGTAATTCTATGTAAAACCCCTATTTTACGACTCATGTTGTGTAGATCTAAATTTGCAAGTTCATAATTACATGTATGTTGTTCTATGCCAAATTCATATGTCACATGTGTAGTTAGATCCATATTTTTATGATGTTGGAATTATTACATGTTCCTCTTTTTCCCCTTTTGTGTATAAGTTAGGCTATTTATCGAGCCTAACATTTTATGTGATTAAGCGAACGTTTAACGGGGGTAACATTGGGGAAAAATATGAAATTACATATAATTAGCATAATGTGCTGGAGGGTTAAGTACATATCGGGTTGGTGGGTAATATTAGCACATATAGGCCCACAAACTTAACCGTTAAATAAACATGCTTGAATCGATGGGAGGGTTAAATACATCTCATGTAGGTGGGTAATATTAGCACATATAGGCCCACAAACTTAACCATTAAATAAACATGCTTGAATCAGTGGGAAGGTTAAGTACATATCGGGTTGGTGGGTAATATTAGCACATATAGGCCCACAAACTTAACCGTTAAATAAACATGCTTGAATTAATGGGAGGGTTAAGTACATCTCGTGTAGGTGGGTAATATTTAACCGTTAAATAAACATGCTTGAATTGATGGGAGGGTTAAGTACATCTCGTGTAGGTGGGTAATATTAGCCCATATAGGCCCACAAACTTTACCATTAAATAAACATGCTTGGATCGATGGGAGGGTTAAGTACATCTCGTGTAGGTAGGTAATATTTGTATATATAAGCCCACAAACTTAAGCAATAAGGAAACTCTAGTAACGGGGACCCATTTCAGCAGTAACCCACATAGATGTATCAAGGTACCCTGAAACTAGGCTGGCTGGGGAACGATTACTGGGCTGATTATAAGCTGTCAAAATAGCGGCAGTGGGTATGTCAGTGTAGGTTCCAATGGTTTACGGGCGTGCACGTACTCCGGAGTGGGAAAAAGCAGGCGCTGGGTACCAGTAGTTATACACTGTGCATCTTGAATTGTGTCGGGTCGCTATAATAAGTATTGATACACCTTATGGTAGGGCTAGCACAGGGTATCTGCACGCAAGAGAGGGCCGATTGACACAGACACAAGAGAAATTAATACAAGTAGGGAGCCGATCGATAGGGTAGTAAGGGTACATCTAACATGTTCATGGCAATTAGGCTGATTGAGGTGGAATCCTCACGATAGATGTACACTTGAAGGCTACCACAATTACGGGGATTGGGATCACGTTATCATTTTATACAGATTACTAGTTGGGACACTAGTTAGGTGGTGCAGAGATAGATATAGAAATCAGAATAACAAAGTAGTAGCGAAACAAAGAAAGAATAGAGTAAACTTTATTATAACTTTATTACAATTGTTTTTCACCAATTTCTATCGATTGTAATGTTGTATATAACGGTGTTGTATACACAATTATATGATTTTTGTTTGATGATAACAACCAAATATATATTATTTTAAATGCGTTTGTTGCTGTACTGTTTCATATATTTATCACAGACTGAAATATAATATTTATATTTAAATAGAATACGACTGTATAGAAATTCAAATATTCACACAGTATTTTATTTAAATATAGTATTTTATTTCAATATTTAATAGTACAGATTTACAACTCCACTATTTGCTTAACATTGTAATTCACTTAAATAAAATTCTTTCATATACAATTTTTTTGTTACACAGCTCATCAATACAACACTCAGGCTATACATCTCATATATATATATACACACAAAATCACTCAGTACATTTTCATATATACATTTGGTCATTGTTATACACACTGACACTGCAATATACTTGTCTTCTGTCTTTTATCTTCAGTCTTCATACAGTCAGTCCAGTCTTCATACCTGTCATACAAATGAACACACACATAGTACACTGCAATAGAAATAATACTGAACACATGCGAATATAATTTTTAATTTTTTAAAAATTTTATTTGCCTCAGTTTCTGGTGTGTTTCTCATCATTTTTCATGACTTGGTCTGATTCATCTGTGTCTAGGCAGACAGTTTGTATATGTACAGGGATACAAAATTTTCTGAATAACTGCATATACACACGTGTATATATATACACGTGTGCACTGCCACGCCAATTCAGTGTGCAACTGAGGAGTAGCCACGTGGACCTTCTTGACTCAGTTCACATGAAAACAAAGTCATCACATCTCAAAGTACAAAGCAAAATGGTCGAGGCAACAAAGTGCCAAATGCAACAAGTCAAAAACAGACACAAAAATTAATGAAGCATTTACTTGTGATACAGCAAAGTATACACAGCATAGGGCCGAGCCAGTTTACAAGAATGATCAAGTACACATGGCAATACAAAGTAGCAACATTTCAATGATGAATCAATGCAAAGTTTCTAACATGAACAAGACAGTTCAAGTGCAAAAGTGGTCGAGATAGTGGCATTTAACATGATGGTTCACATACAAACAAGCCATGTCAAAACAGTGAAGGAGCATGGGAGAACAAGTATACATGGTTCAGCAATGTACTGAAGTTGTAACAGTGAAGCAAGTGCGCAGGGGATTTTCATAAATAGTGCACCACAAAGATATGGCACAAATTCTGAATAATAACATAGCCACAATTCCATCACAAAAAATTTCACTGTTTATTCAAGATGATATTTTTTTTATAAAAAAAATCAAACTCTCCACATTAATATAGAATTATCATGGATGGCAGAAAGATGATAGATAATGGAGGTGGTCGTGAAATATTTCCCAATTCAAAGATATTATAATAAACGTTCAACCATCATGAAAATATAAATAAAATCCCCTCTTTTTGTGAAATATACTGCAGTCATGATTCATCACAATTTCAAAATCTGATATAAATTTGATGAATTATAAATACAGTTCAATTTGGATATTGATTTCAATTTCTGAATGAATAATCAATAAATAGTTTTAAAATTGAAAATCAATTACAAGCGACAAATATATACATAAAAATTCAGCAAATCTGATACCATTTGGTGTCTCTATTAACAAATCTTAATCACAAAGCCCAAACAGACAAAATTAACAAATTTGTACATTTTTCAAAGCTGCAGACAGGAACAAGCAGTTATCTGAAACAATATCAGAGCAACACAGAAAACAATATCACAGCCGACTTGTCAGAGGATGGTCACATAAGATCATTCATGATCCAAGATTAGAAATATTGTTTATTTGAAATCATTTGAGGAATATGAAAAACTCTAGATTCAATGAATCGATCACACCAAATTATTAGTTTCACATTCAAGATATGTGTGTGATTCAGTAAATCAATAAGTTCAAATGATTTTAAGAAAACAAATATTTAAATCAAATCATCATGAAATAACAGTGATTTTCAAAGACCATTTTTCAAAAGAAATTTTCAAGATATTTCTGACAAGTATAAGAGAAATTTCAGATCATTTACATCTAGTTTGAGAGGTATTCATGATCCAGAAAATTTAGAAATAATTTATTTGAAATCACTTGAATCAATGTCAGGTTTTGAGATATAATGAATTATTCACACAAGATTGATAATTTCAAATTTAAGTGGTGTGTGATATACAAAATATCTAGAATTTCAGATGATTTCAAACAAACAAATTTCAACCATAATAATCATGAATAAAGGTGAAATTCAAGATGTATCACTGTGATTCAAGCCAATCCAAAAATCAATGAAATTACCACGAATGATAAGAAGCAGTGTACTGTAATGAGTATAATATTTTAAGCGTTTCCAAAATGAATTGGAAGAAACTCAAACCAACATAAGTGTGCGAAATTTCATTAATTATTCAGATCTTCAAAAATTTAGAATTCAAAATAACAGTGTTTAAGATATAATATTAATGCTTCAGCACTGTTAAGAATTTAAAAATAAAAAATTAAACTTCAAAACAATTGCAAATAATTACAGATTTAAATTCAAGATCTGGAAATGGTTAAAACAAGAGAGTTTTATTCACATAAAGAAAATTTCCACATAATTACTGCAACTGGAAGTTTAAGAAGCACAGAATAAGAAATAAAGATATAGCAGTGACAAATTAAAACAAACCAAAAAACAAAATAAATAGAAGGGGTAGATGAAGAAATAAAAAAAAAATATTTACAAAGGTGAGTTTAGAGATCATACCAGAATCCAATGTAAATCAGAATCTCTAACTCAATAGATTTGGCTAACGGAACTGTAAATGATACAGAATTATATACCAGCTTGATTTCAAATTTCCTTTTAGCACAGCAGTTCCTCAGCCTTCTTCGGTGCCTAACAGTTTAAAGGATCGAGTGGTCTAACAAAATTTGCAAAACCACTCACAGTTGCATTTGCTCGTTTTGGTACCCAAACCTGTTTGTATAACAATCCATTGGAATTTACTTTCGTGCCCTTATGAACCTAAATCTGTTTGACTTTAGAAGAATTCACTTTATTTCTTTTTGGGGTCCAAAATGGATTAAACAGATTGTTATCAAACAAAATCTTATTTCGTTCATGATTTAAAAATCCTTTGAAATTACCAGAGTTTAAATTTTCAAAACGATTATTTTCAAAGTAGTTTGAAGGTTTTTAAAATCACAAGAATTCACTTTTTCAAAACCACTTGTTTTTCCAAAACTAAGACCTCGTTTAGGACCAACCGAAAATTGGTTTTGTAACAGCATATTCAATGATTTTTCCCCATTAGAAAATTTATCCAAAGTTGATTCTAATCGTTGAATTTTGGATTTAAGATCAGAATTTTCTTTTATCAGATTTGAACAACGATTAATGCTGATCTTTCTCTTTTCAGTATCATTTTGTTTCAAAAACAAGTTTTCGTTTTCAAGAAGTTTGATTTTGGTCTTGGACTCAAAGATTTCAGATTCAAAATTAATTTGTTTTTCAAGTTCAAGCTTGTTGAAATTTTCAATCTCTTTTTCAAGCTCGTTTAAAATTAAATCACTTTTCAACAAGCTTTCTTTTTCATCAATTTCATGTTTGGAATTTTTGATGGCCTTAAAATTATTAAATTCTTTTTGCAAAGAATTGTTTGAATCTTTTAGCTCAACCTCGTTATCTTTTAAAATCAGAATTTCCTCTTTAAGCCTTTGAATATTTTTATTGAGATGAACAAGGTCAGTTTTCAATTTCAAACAACTTTCACAGTCAGAATTTTCTAATTTCTTGACATTTGTAAATTCTGATTCCAAACAGTTAATTTTGCTATTTAACTTGTGATTTTTGGATTTTAAAGATTTGTTTTTACGATGGAGTTTATCAATGATTTTTGTTAAATCAGTACACATATAAACCAACTCTTCATATGAGAAGCTTTCAGTCTCATTGTCTGTTGAGTCTCCATCGTCTGATCTATTTGAATTTTCATTTGTTTCTTCTCCTGAGCATAAATCTGAATCTGAGTTGACCATTTTGGGTTTCGAGCTGTTGTTGTTAATCTTTCCATACTTCGTATCGAGAAAATTCCATATTTCCTGCGTAGTCAAGCAATGAGAAATGAGGTTATATTGGACATCATTAATATAAGAATACAAAGTGTGAATAGCCCGAAAATTAAATCCAATATCGTTCCTATTGACGATATCATAACCATTAATAACAGTATCCGAACATTTAATATCAGCAGATTTTAAATATAATTCCATTTCTAATTTCCAATTTAAAAAATCTGTACCATTGAAAATAAATGGAATACGACTGGAATGATTCTCAGAAGACTAACAACTAGGATCCATGATTCTAGGGTTAAAGAAAACCAAGCTCTGATACCACTTGTTGGATCTAGATTAACCCTAGAGGGGGAGGGGGTGAACAGGGTTTATCACAGTTTTTAACTGAATTAAAAATCTAACGAGATATATAATAAAAAACAGATCACAGAATATAGCAGAAACAAAAATGCATAAAATAAATAACACACAGATATACCCAGCTTCGGCAAAACCCTGCCTACTGCTGCATTTCTAAGGTTTCTACTAAGTGATAGAACAGATCCCGCATACAAGACCATGTACACTCGCAAACCCTGCTCCTATTCTAACCCTACGCTTAAAATCCTAGACTGACCGATATCCCCTCGATCAGATTTCCCATGATTACGACCCCGTAACCAGTAAGCCAGATTTTACAGACTCTGTCAACTGTCAGTCAACACCCTGACCGAATTCCCTAGTTTGACAAACTTGAAAACAAATGACGATTACAAAAGAAAAAGCAAAATACAAAATAAATAAAAACAAAACCCTAGGAGTTAAATTAAAAGGGTCATCCCCTTTTTAAAATGAAACGTGGCTAGGTTTAACTCCATGTAGGCCGACCCATTTCTTTATTTGATAAGCCCGATCCTTTTGTCTCGAAAAATGGCGGCTGGAAGAAAAGGCTAGGGTTTTCTCAAATCTGCTCCAAATCAATCTCGACCTCAAATTGAATTGCTTTGGAGTAAACTCTAAAGCCCGAATTCACTGGTTTGCTTGTCGATTGATTATGTTTGGGCTTCTGATCGAAACAAGTGAGTTTTCTGAAATTTCTTGCTTTGAATTTCTTGAATTGATTTTGTGGGTTTAAATCCGAATTGTCAGTGAAGTAATTGGTGTTAAATAGGATTATATAATCCTATAACATGCTATGATTTCACGTAGAATGACTTGGCCTGATTATCCCTGATTTGTGTAATTTTATATTGGGTTATAGTAAACCCTAGGCACACTGATTTCTTGATATAATTTGATCTGGTTGATTGCGGTTTAAAAATTCTCTGTAGATTGTCTTGATGAATGAGAATTTCCTCTTTTACTTGACGAGATTGATTTTCGTTGATTTTGTGGTTTCCTCTTTTGAAATTTAAATCAGTCGGCTTGGATGAAATGATGAATTCAATGATTTGTTTCTCAAAAGGCTCTCTTCGAATTTGCTAATAGAAACATTCCATGCATGATTTAAATTTCTGCCTTGAATGAATTCGAATTTCCTGTAAACTGCTGTATTTTAATTCTGCAAACAATCCCTGCATAATTTCTGGAACCATTTATAAAACTTGCCAAATATGAATTGAATTTCTGAATGATTCAAAACTGGAAAACAATTGCTGGTCCCTTGAGTATATTGAATCATTTTCTGAAAAGATAGAAAAACTTTATTTCATGATTTTCTACAATTAACTCTTGCCAAAAATGTTTGAGTGATTCCAAAAAAAAAACAATTTTTAAAACTTGGAAACAGATTGCAGCTTGCCATACATGACACTTCTGATAATCAACTTGACCTTATTTTTCTGGAATCATTAAAACATGTTTGTCGGAATGTGCTGATTCATATATATATATATATATATATATATATATATATATATATATATTGAGATGCCCTGTGCATTGATTTGTTACCATAAAAAATGTCAACTTCTTGATTCCTTGGTATAGTTAAATGCATTTACGTCTATGAATCAGTGCCATGCCATTATGCTTCATTTATTTGTGAACTACACCATCTATGCTTGCACTTGAAAACAGAATTTGTGCATGTTTATGCACACAGACCAATTTCTTTGTCCATTCCTCTGAGCATACATGATTCACTGGTCTGGAATTGCCACTTCACCGTTGTTTAACTTGAGAGTTGAACTAATTTCTTGCCAAAGCATGTTAAACCAACCCTGCACTGAACTGATATATTTGCACATGCACATCCTTGAATACATTTTAATCATACTTTTGTTGAACCACAAAGAAAAATTCCACTTGAAGTTGCTGTTACGGTTTTTGTACCATGTAATATGATTTTCCTTCTCACTTGATCTTGTTTAAACCTGCTGCACTAAATTCATTTGTGCTATGTCTTTGTGGTGCACTATTTATGAAAATCCCTTGCGCACTTGCTTCACTGTTACAGCTTCAGTACATTGCTGAACCATGTATACTTGTTCTCCCATGCTCCTTCACTCTTTTGACATGGCTTGTTTGTATGTGAACCATCATGTTAAATGCCACTGTCTCGACCACTTTTGCACTTGAACTGTAAGAACCCGTAAACTTCCCCGTGAAGGAAGCACGAATACTTTGAGAACAACACACAAAAGGACGCATACGGAAGAACATTTCATTGTTATTACAACAATGCATCAGATTACAAGAATATACAGAGTATAGATGAATAATATACATTCGATAAATATCAGAGATTACAATAAATTACATAGCAGCGGAAAATAATACAAAATCACAACTAGAAGTGATACACGGATACAGAGCTTTCCGAGCATCGTTCCAGCTGTAAATCAGGACCCTGTGAATATAAATCTGCAAAACCAAAACTACTAGCTGCCCGTGCGGAAAATAGGGGCACCCAGAGTTTAGGTTAAAACAATAAACTCCAGGTCAGTCATGTGACTGGTGTGAGAACTAAAACAGTTATTAATATTGGTTTTAAAGTTAGGTAAATCAAGGGACCATGCCGTATAACACGGAACGGGTTTCCTCCCAAGAATACCAGTGCATAGAACAAACAGTGCAATGCTAAATAAAGAAAAATGAAGCTGTTATAAGACCCAGGTCCCATCACACAATGCAACGCAAGCCGGAGGATAGGGTTTTTACCTTATAACAGCCAAAGCATGCTTGATACGTTTAAAACACATTATTTGATACTATTATAAGTGTATAGTGTCAAAACAATTTCACATCATAAATATCAATCATAGACGGCATGAATGACCCATACCACTATGTCGCCATACTAGTTCTACAATTAAAACTGCAATACACGTATTGGAAATTGGATTCCATCATGAGTCGAGGCAAGGGGCAAGCTCCTCTCCGCGTTCAAGACACTCTAGCAAATGCCTCAGGACCGCACACAGCGATCCCCTGGATCCTCCAAGGCCGGTCCTCTCTTACTTTTGAGGATTGGCAATTCCTGAACACACGTTTCCCGGTCCTTACAGACCTATATCCGAGACGCCTCATATCCAACAACCACACAGGTGAAAAGTATATAAATGTCAGGGCTGGTAGGTCACTGACACCACCATAGCTAGAAAGAAACGTCGTGCACTCCTTGGGTCCGTATCCCGTTTTTGACTCATACCGAGGTGTGTGGCTCGCGAATTCAGGTTATACACAAAGCTATGCCACACAGGCCGTGCTTTGATCATCAACCACAAGACTTTGCTTTTCAACAGAAGCCTTGATCAATTTCCACTTACGCGTGCCACATTGGCAATTCACTCCATGCGACTGATGTCCATCGATATACAACCTCTGAGCTCGTACGTCTCAGAGAAGGGCGTTAAGCAAGAGAATAAATTCTCCGCCGCCAAACAGATGTATATTTAATAGAGATCAATCAACACAGAATAAAATCCAATGTCAGACACCCAATCCATTTACAAGTTCGTTCTGGGTCTGAACGAAACCGGAGGCACTTTCCTCGCATATCCATCCATCTCCAAGTACGTCTGGACGATCACCAACTGATTCCCTCATCTCAGGTGTACAGCCCAATCAAGATCATCAGTAATCACCCAAACGATGTGAAGACTTCCGGTCTTCAACCACCGTCTTCATCTTCGACATCTCGTCGAATCGGTTATTCAGAATGGGTATAACCCGGCCTTTCTGAATAACCCACGTATATAGTAAACGAATGTTACACAAACACAACAAACGCCTCATTCCAATTCAGAATATTCTTTTATTCACAAAATCACATTCTTAGGGAAAGGTTCCCATTAATTTTATCAAAGATAAATTCTTCTAAATTTATTCTTTAATCCTCCTATGGATACCATTTCAAACTAGTCGGGATTAGCGAACCACACCGAAGTAATTATTTATTTTATTTCCCAATCCCAACCTATATATCCCATGGAGAAAAAAACTGGTGATACTCCATATCTAACACCACGGTGTTATCGGTAAAATTAATTACCATTTCACGTTCAAATCTAATTAAAGATTTAACTATCGCTTTGGAGCAAAACTGGTGATACTCCACCCTCGATCGCTTTTCAGATTTGATAATCTAAATTCAGTTCACACTTCAATCTAATTAAAGATTCATTAAAACTCCACTTAGTTTTAATCTTTTCAAAAATTAACATCTTGCCTTTAACTGGGTTAAAGAACCAATGTCATCTAAAACACGATCCACGATAAACCCAAATCACATTTGATATTAAATACAAGGCTCTGAATAGAAAATATATCGGCTTATATTCAATATCAAATTCTGAAACCAACAAATATCGTATTGGAAATAACGATATAAAATATCTTTCAAATCCCCCTAACAATATTTGTATAGTCACGAAATCCAACATCGAAATATTCCTAACTGTCTTGTTCATGTTAGAAACTTTGCATTGATTCATCATTGAAATGTTGCTGCTTTGTATTACCATGTGTACTTGATCATTCTTGTAAACTGGCTCGGCCCCATGCTGTGTGTACTTTGCTGTATCACAAGTAAATGCTTCATTAATTTTTGTGTCTGTTTTTGACTTGTTGCATTTGGCACTTTGTTGCTTCGACCATTTTGCTTTGTACTTTGAGATGTGATGACTTTGTTTTCATGTGCACTGAGTCGGGAAGGTCCACGTGTCTACTCCTCAGTTGCACACTGAATTGGCGTGGCAGTGCAAACGTGTATATATATATACACGTGTGTATATGCAGTTATTCAGAAAATTTCCTATCCCTGTAAATATACAAACTGTCTGCCTAGACACAGATGAATCAGATCAAGTCATGAAAAATGATGAGAAACACACCAGAAAACTGAGGCAAACAAATTTTTTAAAAAATTAAAAATTATATTCGCATGTGTTCAGTATTATTTCTATTGCAGTGTACTATGTGTGTGTTCATTTGTATGACAGGTATGAAGACTGGACTGACTGTATGAAGACTGAAGATAAAAGACAGAAGACAAGTATATTGCAGTGTCAGTGTGTATAACAGTGACCAAATGTATATATGAAAATGTACTGAGTGATTTTGTGTGTGTATATATATATATGAGATGTATAGCCTGAGTGTTGTATTGATGAGCTGTGTAACAAAAAAAAATTGTATATGAAAGAATTTTATTTCAGTGAATTACAATGTTGAGCAAATAGTGGAGTTGTAAATCTGTACTGTTAAATATTGAAATAAAATACTATATTTAAATAAAATACTGTTTGAATATTTGAATTTCTATACAGTCGTATTCTATTTAAATATAAATATTATATTTCAGTCTGTGATAAATATATGAAACAGTACAACAACAAACACATTTAAAATAATATATATATGGTTGTTATCATCAAACAAAAATCATATAATTGTGTATACAACACCGTTATATACAACATTACAATCGATAGAAATTGGTGAAAAACAGTTGTAATAAAGTTATAATAAAGTTTACTCTATTCTTTGTTTGTTTCGCTACTTCTTTGTTATTCTGATTTCTATATCTATCTCCGCACCACCTAACTAGTGTCCCAACTAGTAATCTGTATAAAATGATAACGTGATCCTAATCACCGTAATTGTGGTAGCCTTCAGGTGTACATCTATCGTGAGGATTCCACCTCAATCAGCCTAATTGCCATGAACATGTTAGATGTACCCTTACTACCCTATCGATCGGCTCCCTACTTGTATTAATTTCTCTTGTGTCTGTGTCAATCGGCCCTCTCTTGCGTGCATATACCTTGTGCTGGCCCCACCATAAGGTGTATCAATCCTTATTATAGCGACCCGACACAATTCAAGATGCACAGTGTATAACTACTGGTACCCAGTGCCTTCTTTTTCCCACTCCGGAGTATGTGCACGCCCGTAAACCGTCCGAACCTACACTGACGTACCCCCTGCCGCTATTTTGACCGCTTATAATCAGCCCAGTAATCGTTCCCCACCCAGCCTAGTTTCAAGGTACCTTGATACATCTATATGGGTTACTGCTGAAATGGGTCCCCGTTACTAGGGTTTCCTTATTGGTTAAGTTTGTGGGCTTATATATACAAATATTACCCACCTACACGAGATGTACTTAACCCTCCCATCGATCCAAGCATGTTTATTTAATGGTTAAGTTTGTGGGCCTATATGGGCTAATATTACCCACCTACATGAGATGTACTTAACCCTCCCATCAATTCAAGCATGTTTATTTAACGGTTAAATATTACCCACCTACACGAGATGTACTTAACCCTCCCATTAATTCAAGCATGTTTATTTAACGGTTAAGTTTGTGGGCATATATATGCTAATATTACCCACCAACCCGATATGTACTTAACCTTCCCGCTAATTCAAGCATGTTTATTTTATGGTTAAGTTTGTGGGCCTATATGTGCTAATATTACCCACCTACACGAGATGTACCTACCCGTTGATTCAACTGAAAGAGATACACGGATACAGAGCTTTCCGAATATCATTCCAGCTGTAAACTAGGATCCTGTGAATATAAATCTGCAAAACCAAAACTACTAGCTGCCCGTGTGAAAAATAGGGGCACCCAGAGTTTAGGTTAAAACAATAAACTCCAGGTCAGTTATGTGACTGGTGTGAGAACTAAAACAGTTATTTAAAACTTTACTTTAAAAGATAGTAAATCAAGGGACCACGCCGTATAACACGGAATAGGTTTCCTCCCAAGAATACCAGTGCATAGAATAAACAACGCAATGCTTTTTGAAAAAATGAAGTTATTATAAGACCCAGGTCCCATCACACAATGCAACGCAAGCCGGAGGATACGATTTTCCCATATAATAACCAAACATGCTTGGTACGTTTAAAACAAATCATTTGATACTACTATAAGTGTATAGTGTCAAAACAACTTCAAATATAAATGTATCAATCATAGGCGGTATGGGTACCATCTATCATGTCGCCAATACTAGGCTCTACAATCAAAACCGAAATGTCACGTATTGGAAATTGGTTTTTCGTCATGAGTCAAGGCAAAGGATGTACTCCTAGCCCGCTTTGAGACACTCTAACAAATGTCTCGGGACTACACACATTGGGTAACCCCTGGATCCTGTAGTGTCTGTCCTCCCTTACGTTTGAGGATTGGCAATTCTTGAACACACGTTTCCCAATCCTATAGGACCTATCGATCGGCTCCGTAGAGACCGATATAACCGAGGCGCATCGCATTCCAACAACCACAAAGGTAAAAATATATAAATGTCAGGCCTTGCAAAACGCTGACACCACCCATAGCTAGAAAGAAACGTCATGCACTTACTGCGTTCCCTTATCCCGTTTTTGACTCATACCGAGGTGTGTGGCTCGCGAATTAACGCTATACACAAAGCTATGCTATATTAAAGTCGTGCTTTGATCATCAACCACAAGACTCTGCTTTTCAACAGAAGCCTTGATCATTTGCATCTCCGCATGCCACACAGGCAATTCATGCCATGCGACTGATATCTATCGATATATAACCTTTGAGCTCGTACGTCTCAGAGAGGGGCTTTAAACAAGAGAATAAATTCTCCGCCGCCAAACAGATATATATTTAACAGAAATCAATCAACACAGAATAAAATCCAATGTCAGACACACATCCATTTACAAGTTTGTTCTGGGTCTGAACGAAACCGGAGGCACCTTATTCCTCGTCCCGTATGTCCAATACAGGAGAGAGGTCCTCGCATATCTGGTCGATCTCCAAGTACGTCTGGGCGATCACCACTTATTACCTTATCTTAGGTGTACAACCCAATCAAGACATCAGTAATCATCCAAACGATGTGAAGACCTCCGGTCTTCAACCACCGTCTTCATCGTCGACTTATCGTCGAATCAGTTATCCAAAATGGGTATAAACCCGGTTTTTCGAATAACTCATGTATATAATGAACAAGTGTTATAAAACACAACATACGCCTCATTCCAATTCTGAATATTCTTTTATTTAAATATTCACATCTTTAGGGATTTGTTCCCATTAATTTTATCAAAGATAAATCCTTTTAAATTTATTCTTTAATCTTCTTTTGGATATCAATTCAAACCATATTAAGGTTTTCCAAACTAGTCGGGATTTACGCACCTTACCGAAGTAATCATTTGTTTAATTTCTCAATCCCAACCTATTCATCCTATGGAGCAAAACTGGTATTACCCCATAACTAACACCAGGGTGTTGTCGGTAAATTTAGTTACCATTTCCCATTCAAATCTAATTAAAGATTTAACTATCGCTAGGAGCAGAACTGGCGATACTCCCTTCTCGATCATTTCCCAAATTTGATAATTTAAATTATCAGTTCCCATTTCAATCTAATTAAAGATTCATTAAAACTCCACTTAGTTTTAACCTTTCCAAAAATCAATATTAATGATTATTTATCTTTGGAAACACAAACGTGTCGCGTCGACAATCTACACCGTACTATTGATTTCTGCCGATATATAACCTCTAAGCTCGTACGTCTTAGAGAAGGGTGTTAAGCAAGAAAATAAATTCTCTGCCACCAACAGATATATATTTAGCAGAGATCAACCATACAGTTCGAAATACAATGGCAGACATGTAATCCTGCCTTTAACTGGATTAAAGAACTAATGTTATTTAAAACACAGTTCACGATAAACCCAAATCACATTCCATTAATTATGGAATCTTCACGGAAAAACAAATCAATATATATAATCGATATCAATTTCCGTATCCGACTAATAATATAAATGGAATAACAACAAAGCCTTTTAAATTCCATATGTATTAACATTTATTATCAAATCGAATTCCATTCAATTCCAATTTAATATATTAAATTGGAAAATTTTACTTTGGAAAATTCCTGTTAAATCTTAATAAATTCCAAATCACATTTCACTATAAATCGGGTTAAAGAACATATGTCGTTAAAAACACAGTTCATAATAAACCCAATTCACAGTCTATTTATTATCGGGTAAAATAACAAGTGTTATTTAAAACACCATTCACGATAAACCCAAAAATAAATTCCACTTCATTTCCAATTAAATATTAATTAATTGGTATACTTCATTAAATCTATATAAAACGATTTAATCTTTTCTCAACTGGGTTTAAGAACAGTGTTAATGAAGACACCATTCACGACAAACCCAAATCCCATTTGATATTAAATACAAGGCTCTGAATAGGAAATATATCGGCTTATATTCAATATCAAATTCTGAATCAACAAATATCGTATTGGAATAACGATATATATATCTTCCAAATTCCTCCACAATATCTTTATAATCATGGAATCCAATATCGAAATATTCCGAAGATAATTCCAATTCAAATCCATTCCAATTCATATATTGAAAATTCTGGTTATTTTTAAAACCATTTAAATTCCAATTTATTTATTTAAAAATATTTGTTTATAATTCTAGTTTATAACTAGTTCATTTCGATAAAATATATTTTTATCTTTTCAAATATGGGATTTTTGATCCCAATTCATTCCAAATCATTTATTATGATTTTACACAAATGATCGATATTTTTAATAATTTTATGAAGGCCTGTACAGTCGATTTCCATAAACGGTCATCGACCTGCACTTACAACCACCTTTTCCAAATTTGATTTGTACATTATTCCAAATCCAACCATTAGATTTCAAATCTCTTGTATTCGTTAGAAATCTCTTTTTGATACGAACCCAACGGTTCCGGTTTTAGGAGAATCCGACGGTCGGATCTCCTGTAATGTCCGTTCGAAGCCAATGGTCGAAATTCGCGAACTGCCGCGGCGCGTTCTATTCAGGATAATATATATTATATATATTTCATCGATTTCCATTTAAAACGTATTTTATAAATCGTTTTAAATTCGTTTTCAAAACGATTTCAACTTCATATTCAATTTCAAATCAAAATTGAATATTCCATATCATCGATATATAAATGATAGTATTTTCAAAACATTATATTTCGAAATCATTTCCTTTTCGATATTCATTATAAAAATGAATAAAATCGATATAAATATCGTTCACGTCGAAATGACGTTAATCTAATCAACACGGCTTTATATATTTAAATATATTCGTGTCCATCCCAAATCGGACATCAAAATCACGTTTTGATCCATTACTGAATATTATTTTAAAATATTCATTATTTTAAAATAATCATTATTTTATGATATTTATTCTTTCTGAACTGGAATCAAACACAGTCAATTACCATATAATTTGATTTATATGGATTTCAAACAATACATGTATACAACAGCCGCGATAAACAATCAACCATCATCCAAAGTGCATTCTACACTGTATAAGCATTAAATATAAATATTTAACGCTTACATAACTTGTCAACCAATCGATTGACATACAACTAAATATTGGGATTAGTGTATGTCCAATATCGTCCCAATACCCGTGTGGGGTTTAAATCAACAAATAATGAATTTTATTTGTGCAGTCGGGCAGTGTGTAAAATTTATCGTCCCAATCAATATCAGTCAAATGTGTGCACATAAACAAATCATCCGATTTGTTTATGAATATTTATTTTATTCATATACATGTTAAAAATTATATTTTTAACTATAAAATATTTTTTCCATTCCACATCACACAATCAATTTTCACAACACAATCAAATAAACAAACAAGTCGTCCATGGTCTGTGGACGACGGGTGTCGAGTGCTGCTAAGCACCGTCTGCATCTTACTATATATTTTAACTAGAAAATAAAATTAAAGTGAGAAGTTCTCACCATTGGGATCCATTCCTCCATTTTCTATTTCTGAACGGTTCAGATTTGCCCAAAATTCCATTGCGATCTTTTCCCGCTGTTCATAGTAAAAATCGCATTTTTAATGTGATGTTTATTTTAAAAATCACATTTTTATAATGGCACGTCATATATAAAAATCATATATTTTTACAATGCTTCTTCCTATATAAAAATCATATTTTTATTATCTCTATAACATAAAAATCATATTTTTATTATCTCTATAATATAAAAATCATATATTTATTATCTCTATAATATAAAAATCCATTCTTTAACCTCAAAAAAATCTAATCTTTAACCTCGCTACTTTATTTAAGTAAGAATCCCATTTTTATAAGCTACCACGTATAATAAAAATTGAATTTTTATTACATAAATAAATTTAAAAAAACTTACCTTGTTATTCGAAGAGGGAGGGGGGTTCATGGCGATCGTTGGTGGCTGAGGAGGGGCTGCAGGTGACAGGGGAGACAGAGAGGGGAGTGGCGGCGGCTCTAAGGTGGCGGCAGTGACTAGGGTTTGGTCGGGGGGGGGGGGGGGGGAGGGGATTTTGGGTGAAGAGGGAGGAGAGAGGAACGCGGGCCTCGGAAGGTGTGTGGTGGCGATTGGAGGAGGGCGCGCCTCCGGCGGCCTGGAGAGGCGAATCCCGCCCGTCGCTCTTAGTTTTCCTTTTTTTATTTCTTTGAATGGGGAGAGAGAATCCAGAGAGAGGGAGGTGAGAGTATATAATTAAATGTATATTTATTTTAATTTATCTCCAAAAAGTAGCTTTTTATTTCGACCTCTGTGACGGCCCCAAAACCCGTACTACGGTGTCAAGATTAATCTTTGGAATATAACACAGAAACAGATAATAGCAGAACAGAAATAAATAAATACACCAGATAATGAACAAATAATCACTGGATAAACAATAATCATCAGAGCTACACAGTATACAGGACATACTTAGTACAAATACAGTTCAGCTATACATAAATGTCAACAGCGGAAAACAAACATAATATGTACAATAGGAGCTGAACAACATAAAAAGAGATAAATGATAGAACCCATCTTCAGCTCCAGCTATCCAGAAAGAGCCTGCTAAAACCTGAATGCAAGGCTGCCCGTGTAGAAAAAGGGGCACCCGAGTTTGCAAGTGAAACAAACTACGAGTCAGTCATGGGACTGGTATGAGAAATCTACTTAACACATTTCTATAATATGGCTAATCACAGGACTACGCCACTTCTGCGGAACGGGTCTACTTCATTGGATTGCCAGTGCTTTAAAACAATTAAATCTTTTAAACATCGCAATGCTTTTTATAAAAATGAAGCCGATATAAGACTCAAGTCTCATCACACATTGCAACGCAAACCGGAGGATAAAGTTTTACCTTATATCGACCAAAATATGCTTGATACGAGCAAAACAAATCATTTGATAATTAGACTCCAACTGTAAAATAGTAAGAGAACGATTCCATAGGTATTAACCCTGAAGGCTGAAACCAACATCAGACCAATACCCAGGAAATCATCCATCTTATCTCGTTTACCGTTAGTTTCTAATTTCATACACAATCATAAATATCAATCATAGACGGCATGGGTACCATATATCATGTCGCCATATATATATACAATCAAAATCGCACCATCACGTATTTGGAAATTGGATTTCCGTCATGAACCAAGGAAAAAGATAGTCCTTACCGACTTCGCGACTCTCTAGCCCGAGCCACAGGGTCAGAGCGCATCGACCCTTGGATCGTCAGGGCCGGTCCACCGATGTGGATTAAATTTCCTGAACACTACGTTTCCCCGCCCTTTGGGGCGTAAATGAGCCAATGAATGACTCCATCGGCTTCACATAGTCACCAATATAACCGAAGCGCCTCGCAACAGCAACAACCACATAGGTGAAACTAATATAAATGTCAGCCAGTTTAAGCACCGACACCACCTCTAGCTAGAACGAAACGCATGCCCTCCCTGAGGTCCTCTCCCGTTTCTGGTTCATACCGGGGTGTGAGGTTCGCGAATTCACGTTATACACAAAGCTACGCCACACAGGCGGTGCTTTGATCATCTACCACAAGACTTTGCTTTTCAATAGAAGCCCTGATCACAGCATCTTAGCATGCCATACAGATAATTCACACCATGTAACTGACGGTTATCAATCACACAGAATGAATTCCAATGTCAGACACAAAGTCCATTTGCAAGTCCGTTCTGGGTCTGAACGAAACCGGAGGCACTATATACCTCGCAAACCCATCGACTCCCACGTATGTCTGGACGATCACCACTCATTATCCATATTTCGGGATGCCTCCCAATCAGGACATCAGTTACCATCCAAACGAGGTGAAGATCTCCGGTCTTCGACCACCGTCTTCATCTTCGATTTCTTATCGTCGATTCAGTTATTCAGAATGGGATAAACCCGGTCTTTCTGAGCAACCCGCGTATATAATGAACAAGTGTTACACAAACACAACATACGCCTTATTTCAATTCATTAGTCACTAACCGTCAATCAGTAAGAGAACGATTTCCAAAATATTAACCCCGAAGGCCGAAACCAACATCAGATAAACACCCAAGAAACCATTCGACTTAGCCAACCTTTAGTTAGTTTCTAAATTTCACATCCATATCATTTATAATATTTTATAACGATTTATCGCTATTTTTATTTATTATAAAATAGCCAATTTATTCAAAACGACGCTTCGGGCCACAACGCGGCCGTGGCGCTGTTTTTCTTCAGATTTGATTTACTCATATCTGAAAATCTAACCGTTGGATCTTCACAAAATTTACATTATTAGAAAGATCTTTTCAAAACGAATCCAACGGTTCCAGTTTCGGGAAAATCCGACGGTCGGATCTCCCGGTATAATCGTTTGAAGTTTAGATTTCAAAATACGAACTACAGCGTCGTTATTCGATTTAATATAATTATATTTATATATATATATATATATATATATATATATATATATATAATCGATTCTGGCGCTGTTTTTCTTCGGATTTGAATTAAACATTGCAGACAATCCAACCGTTGGATATTTACAAAGTTGGTGCCGTTGGAAAGATATTTCCAAAGCGAACCCAACGGTTGCGATTTCGGGAAAATCCGATGGTCGGATCTCCCGCACTAATCGTTTGAAATCACGGTTTCAAAATATGAACTGCAGCTTCGTTATTCGATATATTTCAATTATATATATATATATATATATATATATATATATATATATATATATATATATATATATATATATATCGATTCTTCTATTTCAAAGCTATATTCTTTTCATACATTGGATAAAAATGATATTTTTATCCAACATAAATTCACTTCGACGCTTCACTATTTTTAACAATTCATGTATATAGTGAAAATGTGATTTTGATTGTAAAACGATTTATTTCAAAACCCGACTATTTTATATAGTTAATATAAGTGATAAAAATAGGATTTTTATTATTGAACAATTTCTTTCAAAATATGAATACCATTCAACACATGAATTTCAATTCAACGAATGAATTTCGATTCAACACATGAAGATTTTCTATAGTTTATATATATGGATAAAAAGGTGATTTTTATATTTAAAACACGAATACCATTCAACACATGAATTTATATTCAATGAATGAATTTCAATTCAACACACGAAGGTTTTCTATAGTTTTTATATATAGATAAAAAGGTGATTTTTATTGCAAAACAATTTATTTCGAAACATGAATGTCGTTAAATAGATGAATTTCCATTCAACACACGAATATAGTTTCAACACATGAAAATAATTCTAACACATGAATATTATTCAAAATTTCGGCAGCATAACGGCAGGGTAGTTAAAACCGGGGCCGTTCCTAGTACGGCTCCACGCTCTACCTTAAAGCCTCACAGCTTTTGACAACGGGGAATCATGCATCTAGTTCGCACGCAGGCGGCATGTATATTTTTTTCCATTTCAACAAACTAATCCTATGTGGTTTCAACCAAATATTTCTCAACCACAAACGGGTATTTTTCAACCACAATCAATCAATTTCAACCACAAACAATTATAATCAACCATTCGCTATCAACCAATTTTCACACCAATCACAATCAATAAATATCGTCCATGGTTTGTGGACAAGGGGCGTACATATATATATCTATATATAAGCATTTCAATTCTATTCAGCACATATATAATTTTTACAATGCATATATAACTTATATAACGAACATACAACTTATACAACGCTTATACAAGAGGTGTACAATGCTTATATAACTCATACATCGACTATATAATTTATACATCGTCGTTTTCCATTTCGTTTATAATTTAGAAATCTCACATTGGGTTCCACTCCACCAAAAATAGCAGAAGGCTTAGAAAAATATGCGGTCTCTTCTAGAATGTAGAAGACGTCCCCACGAGTCCACTGTCTCTTGTTTCACTGAATTTCGTCAAGAAACGAAAAAGATATGATTTTTACAGTGAAAACAAAAACGGTAGCGCTTAGAAGTGCTATAATATAGTTTATTATAAAACAGCCGTACCTCAGCAGTTTGGTTCGACACTAGGTTTTTGATTTTTGCGAAATCCGTGTAGCTAGATGTCGATCGGCCTTGCCACCTTCAAGGGTTAGGAGAGGCGCCCAGATCGACCTTGGTGGTGCCCCACTCGGTGGCAGGTAGAACTCGCGGCGGCGCTCTAAACGGCGAAAGTTTGGAGGCTTCAATCTTGAGAAATACACAACGAAAAATCCAAACTATATATGGATTTGAAGGTGGTGAGGAGCACTACAAAATTCTCCAAAGGGGCATGGATTTATATTGAGCGGATTAGAAGAAATCGAGGAGAGAAGGGAGGAAGGGGGTTCCGCCGTGCGATTTGAACTGTCGGGGAGAGAGAGTAAATATCTGGCCAATGAGGAATTTTATTTTATTTTATAATTTTTTTTCTCAAAAATACACCTCTTCACATACTAACACCAATCCAAACCCAACGATTGTCGTCCCTAGCGTTTTACCCCCATTACGAACACAATGGGACATGTTTCGAAGGCCCATTCGAATGTTTCAGTCAGTTTTCCTTCAATTTAAAATATATAACATTCAATATTCAATTTGAACGTACATTTCAATTTGCCAGGGCCAAAAACTGATTCGAAAAATTCCAGAAAAATAAATCTGACTATCTTTTGACGATACGGTCCCAACAAAACTAGTTTCGTCGAATTCTGAGACCGTTTGCAAAAAGGCCCTTTTCTGGTCGATCCAATTTAACTGTAATTGACCAAAACACATTTTCTTTTGCCACGCTCACATACTAGCTTCAAAAATTCTGAAATTTGAAATCTACTAATAACTTCACATCCCGGACCCAACAAAAGTGGTTTCGCCGAATTCTGAGGTCGTTTGCAAAATGGTCATTTTCTGGTCGATCCAATTTAATAGAAATCGACCAAACACATTTTCCTTTTCCACGCTCACATATTAACTTCAAAAATTATGAAATTTGATTCCTAGAAATACTTTAATATCCCGGATCCAACAAAAGTGGTGTCGTCGAATTCCGAGGTTTTCTGCAAAATGGCCATTTTCACGGGCTATATAAACTCCATAGCGACCTTTCTGAAAATTCATTTGGCCATAACTTTTGCTTTCCGCTTTGAAACTTCAAATTTTCAGATATGTTAGAAAGATATTCACTAACAGATTTAAATATTTTTGGTTTCACTCAAATCCGTTTTGTTTTGCACCTGGTACAGTCAGTCAAAGTTTGAATTCAATTTTTGAAACTGCCGCGCCATTTCAGGCCTTGTTTATAATTAGAATTAATTATTTTCATTTTCAAATGTCGATTCAAACTTACTTTTCATCGCTATTATTTAAAATATTTTTTTTAAATATTTAAAATCCACTAAAATAGCCAATTTAAATTTTTTAAATTGGTTCAGATTTTCCGGGTCGTTACAATCTCCCCGACTTAAAACTTTTCATCCCCGAAAAGGAACAAAGTCGAAAGTGGTTTGATTAATCAACTCTACTTCCAATCTGGCTTCCATTCTCCAACTTTTAAGTTTTTGATAATTTTTAAATTCTTTAAAATTTGGCTAACACCCGGAATTTTCGAAAAATTTCGCCATAACCTCCTTTGTACGGGGAGGGGTTTGGAAATTTATTGGGCCGTATGAGGTACCCAATAAATCCTATAAAGCATACACATATTTATAGTGATATATTCTGGTGTTTATAGGGGAGTGTGTATAGATAATAACTCCAGAGAATAAATTCTCGTCACCCTGTCAAAGCCTGAGGGAGTGTGTATTTTAATTGCTCCAGAGAATAAATTCTCGTCACCTCGTCCCGTGTGGGAAATAAATAATCCATGTGTCGTATCTAATGACTAGAGAGACGTGATTATTGTCAATTCCAGACCTGTGTGGGGTTTTTATTAATCTGGCAATTTATCGTTACATTTTTATATGGTCATATCAGCTATCAGTTCAACCTGTAAAATATAGTCATCGCCATACATGCCTCTCGCTCGTTTGGTAAATCTTCCACCTCATCACACAAGCTCCAAATGCTTATGTGGTATATGATGAAGTATGCCTATCTTCAAGAAGTATGTCATGTAGTGTAGTTCAAAATTAATTGTTACTATCCTATGGCGACGTTTATTATTACACGCAGAATAACCAGCACTCCGCATCCAATGGCATTCACAGGAGTTGATATAATAATATTTCGCATCCAACTCATTAAGGTTTACCTATTTGTCGGGCACGCAAATAAATTCTTTACTCAACAGCTATCCATTTACCTGTTTAAACATATATATTGCACATGTATATATTTCAATCTATTTTTAAATCAGTTCAATGTGTGATTTAATTGAATAAATTCTATCATTCATTCTCATATTGATTAAATTAACTATCGTTCTAATAATTTAATTAATCAAATCTACTATCACACAACACAAACAAAAATCAATTTGTTTTTAACTTTTCAAAAATATACCTTTATATATTCAAAAATCATATTTCTAAAACCAAACTATATATATAATCACAAGTACGTTGTCTATAAACATATAACTCTCAACTCGTTCTGGGGCATTTCTAACCCCATCTCTAACGAGTTATTCTGATTCTGCTGTACTCATACTAGGATATTACTGATCCTATCTGTAATGAGTTACCCGTCCTAGAACACTACTGGTTCTATCTCTGACGAGTTCGTTAATGTGTTATATACCAGAGCTAAGCTTAACCAAAGCTTTGATACCACGTTGTGACGACCCCAAAACCCGTACTACGGTGTCAAGGGTAATCTTTGGAATATAACACAGAAACAGATAATAGCAGAACAGAAATAAATAAATACACCAGATAATGAACAAATAATCACTGGATAAACAATAATCATCAGAGCTACACAGTATACAGGATCATACTTAGTACAAATACAGTTCAGCTATACATAAATGTCAACAGCGGAAAACAAACACAATATGTATAATAGGAGCTGAATAGCATAAAATGAGATAAATGATAGAATCCATCTTCAGCTCCAGCTATCCAGAAAGAGCCTGCTAAAACCTGAATGCAAGGCTACCCGTGTAGAAAAAGGGGCACCCGAGTTTGCAAGTGAAACAAACTACGAGTCAGTCATGGGACTGGTATGAGAAATCTACTTAACACATTTCTATAATATGGCTAATCACAGGACCACGCCACTTTCGCGGAACGGGTTTACTCCATTGGATTGCCAGTGCTTTAAAGCAATTAAATCTTTTAAACATCGCAATGCTTTTTATAAAAATGAAGCCGATATAAGACTCAAGTCCCATCACACAATGCAACGCAAACCGGAGGATAGAGTTTTACCTTATATCGACAAAAATATGCTTGATACGAGCAAAACAAATCATTTGACAATTAGACTCCAACTGTAAAATAGTAAGAGAATGATTCCATAGGTATTAACCCCGAAGGTCGAAACCAACATCAGACCAATACCCAGGAAATCATCCATCTTATCTCGTTTGCCGTTAGTTTCTAATTTCATACACAATCATAAATATCAATCATAGACGGCATGGGTACCATATATCATGTCACCATATATATATACAATCAAAATCACACCATCACGTATTTGGAAATTGGATTTCCGTCATGAACCAAGGCAAAAGATAGTCCTTACCGACTTCACGACTCTCTAGCCCGAGCCACAGGGTCAGAGCGCATCGACCCTTGGATCGTCAGGGCTGGTCCACCGATGTGGATTAAATTTCCTGAACACTACGTTTCCCCGCCCTTTGGGGTGTAAATGAGCCAACGAATGACTCCATCGGCTTCACATAGTCACCGATATAACTGAGGCGCCTCGCAACAGCAACAACCACATAGGTGAAAATAATATAAACGTCAGCCAGTTTAAGCACCGACACCACCTCTAGCTAGAAGGAAATGCATGCCCTCCCTGAGGTCCTCTCCCGTTTCTGGTTCATACCGGGGTGTGAGGTTCGCGAATTCACGTTATACACAAAGCTACACCACACAGGCGGTACTTTGATCATCTACCACAAGACTTTTCTTTACAACAGAAGCCCTGATCACAGCATCTTAGCATGCCACACAGGCAATTCACACCATGTAACTGACGGTTATCAATCACACAGAATGAATTCCAATGTCAGACACACGGTCCATTTGCAAGTCCGTTCTGGGTCTGAATGAAATCGGAGGCACTATATACCTCACAAACCCATCGACTCCCACGTACGTCTGGACGATCACCACTCATTATCCATATTTCGGGATGCCTCCCAATTAGGACATCAGTTACCATCCAAACGAGGTGAAGATCTCCGCTCTTCGACCACCGTCTTCATCTTTGATTTCTTATCGTCGATTCAGTTATTCAGAATGGGATAAACCCAGTCTTTCTGAGCAACCCGCGTATATAATGAACAAGTGTTACACAAACACAACATACACCTTATTTCAATTCATTAGTCACTAACCGTCAACCAGTAAGAGAACGATTTCCCAAATATTAACCCCGAAGGCCGAAACCAACATCAGATCAACACCCAAGAAACCATTCGACTTAGCCAACCTTCAGTTAGTTTCTAAATTTCACATCCATATCGTTTATAATATTTTATAACGATTTATCGCTATTTTTATTTATTTTAAAATAGCCAATTTATTCAAAACGACGCTTCGTGCCATAACACGACCGTGGCGCTGTTTTTCTTCAGATTTGATTTACACATATCTGAAAATCTAACCGTTGGATCTTCACAAAATTTACATCATTAGAAAGATCTTTTCAAAACGAATCCAACGGTTCCAGTTTCGGGAAAATCCGACGGTCGGATCTCCCTATATAATCGTTTGAAGTTTCGATTTCAAAATACGAACTGCAGCGTCGTTATTCGATTTAATACAATTATATATATATATATATATATATATATATATATATATATATATAAATATAATCGATTCTGGCGCTGTTTTTCTTCAGATTTGAATTAAACATTCCAGACAATCCAACCGTTGGATTTTTACAAAGTTGGAGCCGTTGGAAAGATATTTCCAAAGCGAACCCAACTGTTGGGGTTTCGGGAAAATCCGATGGTCAGATCTCCCGCACTAATCGTTTGAAATCACAGTTTCAAAATACGAACTGCAGCTTCGTTATTCGATATATTTCAATTATATATATATATATATATATATATATATATATATATATATATCGATTCTTTGATTTCAAAGCTATATTCTTTTCATACATTTGATAAAAATGATATTTTTATCCAACATACAATCACTTCGACGCTTCACTATTTTTAACAATTCATGTATATAGTGAAAATGTGATTTTTATAGTAAAACGATTTATTTCAAAACCCGACTATTTTATATAGTTAATATAGGTGATAAAAATAGGATTTTTATTATAGAACAATTTCTTTCAAAATATGAATACCATTCAACACATGAATTTCAATTCAACGAATGAATTTCGATTCAACACATGAAGATTTTCTATAGTTTATATATATAGATAAAAAGGTGATTTTTATATTTAAAACGCGAATACCATTCAACACATGAATTTCTATTCAACGAATGAATTTCAATTCAACACATGAAGGTTTTCTATAGTTTATATATATAGATAAAAAGGTGATTTTTATTGCAAAACAATTTATTTCAAAACATGAATGTCGTTAAATAGATGAATTTCCATTCAACACACGAATATAGTTTCAACACATGAAAATAATTCTAACACATGAATATTATTCAAAATTTTGGCAGCATAACGGCAGGGTAGTTAAAACCGGGGCCGTCGCTAGTACGGCTCCTCGCTCCACCTTAATGCCTCGCAGCTTTTGACAATGGGGAATCATGCATCTAGTTCGCACGCAGGCGGCATGTATATTTTTTTTCCATTTCCACAAACTAATCCTATGTCGTTTCAACCAAATATTTCTCAACCACAAACGGGTATTTTTCAACCACAATCAATCAATTTCAACCACAAACAATTATAATCAACCATTCCCTATCAACCAATTTTCACACCAATCACAATCAATAAATATCGTCCATGGTTTGTGGACGAGGGGCGTACATATATATATATATATAAGCATTTCAATTCTATTCAACACATATATAATTTTTACAACGCATATATAACTTATATATCGAACGTACAACTTATACAATGCTTATACAAGAGGTGTACAACACTTATATAACTCATACATCGACTATATAATTTATACATCATCGTTTTCCATTTCGTTTATAATTTAGAAATCTCACATTGGGTTCCACACCACCAAAAATAGCAGAAGGCTCAAAAAAATATGCGGTCTCTTCTAGAATGTAGAAGACGTCCCCACGAGTCCACTGTCTCTTGTTTCACTGAATTTCGTCAAGAAACGAAAAAGATATGATTTTTACAGTGAAAACAAAAACGGTAGCGCTTAGAAGTGCTATAATATAGTTTATTATAAAACAGCCGTACCTCAGCAGTTTGGTTCAAAACTAGGTTTTTGATTTTCGCGAAATCCGTGTAGCTATATGTCGATCGGCCTTCGCCACCTTCAAGGGCTAGGAGAGGCGCCCAGATCAACCTTGGTGGGGCCCCACTCGGTGGCAGGTAGAACTCGCGGCGGCGCTCTGAACGGCGAAAGTTTGGAGGCTTCAATCTTGAGAAATACACAACGAAAAAATCCAAACTATATATGGATTTGAAGGTGGTGAGGAGCACTACAAAATTCTCCAAAGGGGCATGGGTTTTTATTGAGCGGATTAGAAGAAATCGAGGAGAGAAGGGAGGAAGGGGGTTCCGCCGTGCGATTTGAACTGTTGGGGAGAGAGAGTAAATATCTGGCCAATGAGGAATTTTATTTTATTTTATAATTTTTTTTCTCAAAAATACCCCTCTTTACATACTAACACCAATCCAAACCCAACGACTGTCATCCCTAGCGTTTTACCCCCATTCCGAACACAGTGGGACATGTTTCGAAGGCCCATTCAAATGTTTCAGTTAGTTTTCCTTCAATTTAAAATATATAACATTCAATATTCAATTTGAACGTACATTTCAATTTGCCAGGGCCACAAACTGATTCGAAAAATTCCAGAAAAATAAATCTGACTATGTTTTGACGATACGGTCCCAACAAAACTAGTTTCGTCGAATTCTAAGACCGTTTGCAAAAAGGCCCTTTTCTGGTCGATCCAATTTAACTATAATTGACAAAAACACATTTTCTTTTTCCACGCTCACATACTAGCTTCAAAAATTATGAAATTTGAAACCTAGTAATAACATCCCGGATCCAACAAAAGTGGTTTCGTCGAATTCCGAGGTCGTTTGCAAAATGGTCATTTTCTGGTCGATCCAATTTAATAGAAATCGACCAAACACATTTTCCTTTGCCACGCTCACATATTAACTTCAAAAATTATGAAATTTGAAACATAGCAATAATTTAATATCCCGGATCCAACAAAAGTGGTTTCGTCGAATTCCGAGGTCGTTTGCAAATTGGCCATTTTCACGGGCTATATAAACTCCATAACGACCTTTCTGAAAGTTCATTTGGCCATAACTTTTGCTTCCCACTATGAAACTTCAAATTTTCAGACTCGTTATAAAGATATTAACTAACAGATTTAAATATTTTTGGTTTCACTCAAATCCGTTTTGTTTTGCACCTGGTACAGTCAGTCAAAGTTTGAATTCAATTTTTGAAACTGCCGCGCCATTTCAGGCCTTGTTTATAATTAGAATTAATTATTTTCATTTTCAAATGTAAATTCAAACTTACTTTTCATCGCTATTATTTAAAATATTTATTTTAAATATTTAAAATCCACTAAAATAGCCAATTTAAAAATTTTAAATTGGTTCAGATTTTCCGGGTCGTTACAACCTCCAAACGAAACCCACCGACTATCGTCCATAACTAATCACTTCCATTTCGAACACAATAGGATATGTTTCGTTAGTTAATTCGGCGGTTATGATCAGTTTCCATCAAAATCAAAATACATATCTATATATTGAATTTGAACGCACATTTCAATTTACTGGGGCCGCATACGGACTCTAAAAAGTCCAGAAAAATTATTTCTAGCTTCGTATTGACGATACGGTCCTAACAAAACTAATTTCGTCAAATTTGAAGACCGTTTGAAAAATGGCCTTTTTCCAGTCGATTAAATTCAACTGAAATTGGTCAAACGCGTTTAAATCCGCCACACTCACATACTAATCCCAAAAATTATGAAAGTTGGAATTTAGCAATAATTTGAAATCCCGGATCCAAGAAAAGTGGTTTCGTCGAAAATGGAGGTCATTTGCAAAATCGCTATTTTTAAGGGCTATATTTCTGTAGCGACTATTCTGAATTTTCAACTGGACATAACTTTTTATTCCAGCTATGAAAATTTGATTTTTTGGAAAGATATTTTCAAATAGATTCAAATATTTCTGGTTTTGTTAAAATCCGATTTATTTTGAATCCTGTACGTTCATTTGAAATTTGAAATCGAATTTTCAAACTACTGCGACATGTTCAATTCCTTTTATAATTAAAATAAATATTTATATTTTAATCTCGATTCAAAATAAATATATACATTCTAATTCTATTCCAAATAAATTTCTCATCGTTATTATTTAAAATAATTCATTTTAAATGTTAAAAATTCACTAAAATTGCCAAAATAAAAATTATAAATTGGTTCTAATTTTTCGGGTTGTTACAAAGAGACTTTGGGTTTAGAAGAAAATTTACCATTTTCTCTATAAAAAATTGAGGCTATGACGATCCAAGCGCTGAAAGTGCAGATAGAAGTGTGCGAGGAAGAAGCTCTGTTTGATATTTCGCCTTTGGTTGGAGAAGAAAACCTATTAGAATCGATAGTACAACCCGAAGATGTCGACAAACTAGCGAAAATCATGATGTTGGAGAATGAATGCAATTTGAGGGAATGAGTTGAGGCTGGTAAGTATGTTGGCTCTTGCTTGATAAAGTTAAGCAGTGAGTATGGGATGTTGTGGGGTTTGTTTGGTCTGTGATGTTAAGTGAATTGGTGATGTTGTCGTGGTGTGGTCCAGTCTGTATTGTGTTTGCAGTGTCTGGTAGCTCGACAAACTAGTATTTTTTCTGTGAAGATGTAGGAGATTGGTAGCTATGTGGAAGTGGAAGGTGTGTGCAAGCTGGTTGATGATTTTAGTGCTTTAATGATGACGTGGTGTAGGAGGAATTTTAAGGAAGATGGAAGGAGAGTGGATTAAATATATGGCAGCTTTTTTTCTGATGAATTAGTTTCCTTTTTCATTTTTATGAAACGTTTGGATCAACTTTTTCTTGTTGACTTGATGTGAGATCAAGGCTAATGAGAGGTTTGTGAGATCTAAGTTGCTCGTGATACCTTGAGATGATTGTCACAGACTCAAACTAAATGTTGAATTACTATTTTTTGGAAGATAGAATTTGTTAAGAAGATAGAGATTGAATGGTGAAGACAATAAAGTTGAAATTTGTAGTGAAGGAGAACCAATGAGTTGTTCAGTTGACAGTGAGAAATCTGATGGTTTTGTGGTTGTTGAATGGATAGTGGAGAAGTGGAGTTATGTAAAGAAGTGTGAGCAATGCTGATGTCAGCATGGGAAATACGTTCTGCAGAACATTGATTGCAGATGACAATAGGGAAGAAGACGATGTTGGTAATGAGGTTGGACAAATTGAAGAGTGCTTAGGAACTGTTTGATGATATGTCTGAAAGAAGACAGACATGCCTACAAGTGAAGTAGGCAAAACTGCAAGGGAAGCAGCATGTAACGCCCCGCCTCTATACCCACTATCGTCCATTTCATTTCAGAGAAATGTCGTAGACCATAACGGAGAATGAGGTTTGTGAAGGGCGACATTTTGAGTGACACATCAGACACGACGATATATTTAAATAAAATATTTAAATCTATTATCATCGAATGAGCAGGTTGTTACACGGTATTGGTTTTGTGTCATCCAACAAGCAAAGAAAGAAGAGCCACAGCTCTAGCTTGTTGGGGAGATGACAGATACCGCGGTATTAAGGGATGGTCCATATGCAGAGACTAAGAAAGTCACTCAAAGGAAACCAAGAGTAGTTGTTGATCGTTAAAGTATCAGTCAATGCAAAACAATTGAGCATGTCCAACCACGTAAAGATGAAAGGTGTGGTGGAGTTCGTCTATGTAAGATGATGAAGAAATAGAGAATTAGCGTTTGTGCGTTGTAAATCGAATATTAGCACATTCGGTTTAAGGGAGGGTGTTAGAACTAGTGCACGTTTCATTTGTTTAAGAAGAAGTCAACACATATGTCCTATTTATGTGGCAGAAGTGGTCTTGTTCTTATCTTAGTAGCTTAAGTTTAGGAGGTAGTTTGATATTTTTATTTTTTTTCTATTTAATGTTTTATGTTTCTCTCTTCCAAAGTATGCAATAACAATGTAGTAGTTTTGTGTTTTACTGTTTTATCTCTCTCCCTCCTCTCTGTATACTCTTTTGAAGTTTATTGGATGTACAATTTATCTTATAAGATAATCCTACCAACTTCCAAACATGTTGTGTATTCTCGAAAACCAATAAATTATACAATTTATAATAGATGTTCTTATACTATTAGAGTAAAGAAATATGCGGTTGCGCCTTAACATAATTAAGCTAGGGTTACAAGGACCATTTTGTAATTTTGCTTTTTTTTACAGCTGTATTAGCCATTGTACATACAACTATATGTACTAGCTACCTCGGCTACTTTGTAATATACAATTACAATCATCATTATAAATAATTCTCTTAATGCCTTTCTGATATGGTATCAAAGCAATCAAGCGCCTAACGGCCAGCATTACTTCTGTTCATCATCTTTGGCAAGCTCCATTGTTGCTTGAAGTTTTCGGTCAACCTAGAGAAGGTTTTTTTTATCTCTTCTTAGTTTGAATCTCATCATCGAAGATATACCTTTCTCTTGATCAAGAATTGCAGTTCTTGATTTCTGTTCTTATCCTGATATTATGTCGTCCTTGAGTTGATTTTCGAGATCAACCCTGGTAGCATCAGTGCTGATTATCAGGGGTTAACGTCATCATCTGATTATTCCCAAATTCCTCATGGCCAACAATAATGAAACTGTGGAATCATAAAGTTCACCATCAAAAAACGAGAACATCTCGGTATATTCTGAAAGAACTCAACTTCTTGCAAACGAAACAAGAACCATTATCAATCCAAAAACTCAAATTCTATCAATTCAACTAGATGAAACAAACTATCTTCTATGGAAATTCTAAGTCACAACAGCCTTGACCGGATATGTGTACTTGAAAAATTTATAAATGGCACATTAAATATTCCAGCAAGAGTTATACCTAACAAAGATGGCAACCTAGTTACGAACAAGGCACATAAAGCATACAAAAGGCAAGATAGCCTACCGTGCTCATTATTATTTTCATCCATCAGTCCCACTCTTCTAACACAAATTATAAGCTGCAAATCTACTCAATAAATATGTGACACGGCTGAACAAATTTTCAACATGCAGTCACAAGAAAGAATATTGCACTACAGACAACAACTTCACAACCTAAAGAAAGAATCAATGACCATGCGAGAGTATCTTAACCAAATAAAAACCCTATGTGACTAACTTGATGTAGCAGGTCATAGAGTTGCTAATTCTAATCAAGTAATGACAATACCGAGTGGACTTGATAAATGAGTACGAGTCACTTATAACCATGCTCTCCTCTCATCCAACTACACTGTCCTTACAACATGTACACTCCACCTTAATTGCTCACGAAGGCATAAGTGATGGAAGAAAGCTATGCGTGGTCAGATCTCAATTAACTATGCTGCCACAAACAGAAAAAAAAAATCAAGACAAAGGGCAATATAACAAGGAACATAGAGCAATCGAAGGAGTAACCAGAACTATAATAACAATCAAAGGGGAAACCAGAACTATAGGGGAAGAGGTCGAGGAAGATTCAACAACAACAATCATATCAAATGCCAAATCTATGAAAAATATGGGCATACAACCAACAAATGCTACTTTAGATATGACCAGAACTTCTCCACAACCAACAAGTTAACAATCAAAGGCCAAACATCAATCTGACTCAATCTAGATAGGAAAGCCCCAAAGGACAAAGAGAATCAAACTTACATAGGGTTGATGAAACACAGCATGAGGATTGCTTCCCAGACTTTGGAGCTACCAACCACATCACCAATAATCTTAGCAACCTAAATCTCGGTAATCAAAAATACAAAGGTACGCAATTTATCTTTATGGGTAATGGCACCACTACCAAAATTATATGCATTGGCATAGGAACACTTAAAAGCAGTAAAGAACTATATTCAAATAACGTTCTTAGAGTGCCAAAAATCAAGAAAAATTACTAAGCAAACCCAATTTGCGAAAGACAACCAAGTCTATTTTGAATTCTTCCCAGATCAATGTCTGGTAAGAGATATGATAAACAAGGAAATCTAATTAGAGAGTAAGGAAGAAAAATAAAAAAATTGATAGAAGACAGTGGTGCAACTACTCTAACACTAAAAGTAAGAGTAAAATAAACATTCTTGATTTGTGGTACTGTAAGCTTGGACATCCAAGTATTAACACTGTAAAATAGGTCTTAAGAAATAATGATATTGTAATGTCCCGTATTTTTACGGGATAATAATTTATTTATTTAATTATTTAAATAATGGTTTGGGGATTTAATTGGTCGTATAATTAAATAATGTTTAATATTTAATTAAAAATAAATAGTATAATAATATATTTAATTTCTGAAATAGTCAGAAATAGTGGAATTCACAATATGGTGTGAATTGGATCATCTGTGATATTTAATTCAGTTTAGAATTGAATTCAAATAACGAATATATTATTTAAACGAAGTTTGAACGTAGAATTTTAATATAATTATAATCGAGCCCGAAATGGCGTGGCAGTTCGCTATTTGGCGATTTGAACTTTAAACGAATATATAGAAGCCATTGTAAATCGGATTTCTGTGAAACAAGAAACGTTCAGAGCTGGTGAAGAATATTTTTTTGATGAAAGAGAAAAATCGGGATTTCATTATGTAGATTTTGATTTATGTCCAAATCAAATTTTAAAATAGTCGCTATAGAATCGTTTATCCACCGTAACGGTTTATTCGATATAACTAGATACCGGTTTTGAATTTAGGCAAGATTCTTTTAAGACATAGTGATAATTTAATTTTTAGAATTTTATTATAATTTTTAATTAATTAAATAAGCAACTTTTTATTTGGAGTATTTTGCACCCTATATCAATATTTTGGGGTTTCATAATATGAGTTAACCTACCGGTATTTTTATATTTTTGGGATCGTGGTACGTTTCTCTTCACAATGGTATTTTTATTTTGTCCATACCAGTTCGTAAGTAAATGGAATTTGGTTGTAGCGGGGTACGCTAAAAGTTTGTAACTTAAAACACTTAATATTCTATTTTATATGAAAATGCACGGCTACTATTGTGTCCACGTCAATTGAAGGTTCTCACCACAAAATATCTACACTATAAAACATCCTTAAGTCTCCTTTCCTTAAGACCTACTCAAAATCATTCTTCTGTGAATCAAAATAGAGGCTGCCTTCTTCGACTACTTCCTCAAATTTAAAACAAAAGATATACTCAACGAAATCCCACAACCAAGGATCCGTTGAACTCCTGAGCGAGCACACTTCACGCTGAAGTGTGCAGAGTATGGTGCGACGGGATTTACCGGTGATGGCTATTGTGACAGTGGAGCTAGGGTTAAATCGATTGGGGTTTTGAGGCTTTCATCCGCGAATTGGGGTTAATAATTGGGTGTAAGAGTTTGATTCGAGATTGTATTCAAATTTTTGGGGTATACCGTGATAAAATACTTCGTTGAGTTCCTGTACCTATCGCGAGTTGTTTCAGCGACGCAAGGTGGTTCCTGGGTGCGTATACATGGTGAAGGATATGAGTCGATACTGATTTCTGAAGAATTGTGAGGGTTTGTGGCATGAAAAGGTGTCGATGGTCTCACTGGATGTCGCGCCTGAGCTGAGAGACGCAGCGTTGGGGATGCGATCAGATGTATATTCGAGGGTAGGAGAGGATAGAGAAACGAAAGAGAAGAATCATGGTGGGGTTCGATTAATTTGTAATGGAATATGGAAGGGGGCAGAAGGGATTGAAGAATAGGAAATGGAGGAGTAGAAACTGGAGCGGACGTCTGTGTATTTGGGAAGAAGGGAAGTTGGGCTGAACGGGTGGGCTTCGTGGGATATACGGGAGAAGTTGGGCTAGTATGTGAAAATGACTTAGCCCATTTTAATGAAGATAATGGTTTTAATAATTTATATATGTATGTAAACTTCGAAATTAAATTACTTTATCGTACGGTATCGAAATTCAACACAACAAGATTCGTTGGGATCGTATGGACGAGAGCTCCACAATGGAACTGACTGGGAGTGGATTAGAGCTCGTTTGAATTTATGGAGAAATAAATTGATTGATTCAAATCAAACAACAGTTTATCGTTCTTTAACGATGAACTGCCAAAGTGAGTAAATCTCACCAACTCTGAACAGTTATATTTTTATAGCATATTTTTAGAACTGATGATTATTTGTTGATTGCTGTGTGTTAACTATTTGGTTGAATTGCTTATGTATTGGTTGAAATTATAGATAACGATATATATATATCGTTAATCAAATATTGATTCTGTTTAGCAGAATATTTCATAGTGAAATTAAATCGATGTTAATATTATGATTTAACATCTGTGATGCAGGGAAACAGGTTGGAGGGATCCAACAGGATTCCTCAACATTTATTTTACTGTTTTTAATATATTGTGATATATGGTGTGGTATATAATTTGTTATTGATTATCTGTGTTTGGATGGTATGGATCATGGTTATATGGTATTTTAAATACCATAAGAAAAACTGGAATGTATAAAGGAAATTTTCAAAGTATATATTGAAAGAAATTATTTATAAAATCAAAGGATTTTATAAAAGAAAGAAATTATTTATAAAACCAAAGGATTTTATAAAAGGAAGAAATTTTGTATAAAATCAAAGGATTTTATAAAATGAATATTTATCATTTGATAAATAAATAAAAGGGATATTTATTTAGAAAGTGAATTGAATTATAAAGGGAGATATTTATTTGTTAAATAAATAGAATCAAAGGGAGATATTTATTTGATATACAAATAGAATTGAAAAAGGAAATATTTGTAAACCATTTACAAATAGAATTGAAAAGGAATTACTTATAAAATCAATGGATTTTATATAAAAAGGAAATTTTTATAAATAACATTAAAAGGAATTATTTATAAATAACATTGAAAGGAATTATTTATAAAAAGAATGTTATATAAGAAAATATTTATTTAGAAAGTAAATAGAAACATAAAAGGAATTTTTTGGAAAATGAAAAGAATGTTATACAAAGAAATATTGGCAAATGAATAGAATTTTACACTAGGAAAGTTTAGACCCGTGCTTCGCACACGGGTATAACAGAATATGAATTAAAAAGTAGATTTTAAATAGAAATCTATTTTGATAGATAAGTGGAGAAGATAAATTTATAAATAGTATTTTATAAATTAAATAAAAATTTTAGCATTGAATAAATAGAATATATAAGTCAGGACTTACATAGAGAAGTAAGAATCGATTTCAACATCGATATTTGAAACTGAATATGGTCGAAGAGTTAATCAAAGGAGTTAATCGAATTATAGTTAGTCGATTAGAGTTAGAATTAATCGATTAGAGTTAGAATTAATCGATTAGAGTTAGAGTTAACAAATTAGAGTTAATCAATTAGAGTTAATCAGATAGAGTTAACCAGTTAGAGTTAATCAGTTAGAGTTAACCAGTTAGAGAAAATTAGTTAAAGTTAATCAGTTAGAATTAATTAATAGAGTTAATTAAATAGGGTTAATCAAATATAAGTTAAATCGAATATAGTTATTCGAAATAAAGTTAAACAGACATAGTTATTCAGGATGAGTTGCCATTTAGCACGACTGCAAGCGTAATTCCCAGGGCTGCAGATAGCCTACGGCGGTCGGATGTTTCCTAAGTGAATCAAGTGTAACCATTGTGATCGCTGCGATCTAGAGTCAAGCGAATGGAGTTAAATCGAATATTAGCTATTCGAAATAAAGTTAAACAGACATAGTTTATATCGAATAGAGTTATTCAAAATGAGTTAATCAAATATAGTTTATTCGAATAGAATGAAGGAGTTATTCTAAAGAAGTTAATCGAATTGGAGTTAATCGAGTTAGAGTTCGTCGAGTATTGATTAATCGAAGATAAGAATTTATCAAATTAGTTATTCGAAAGGGGTTATCGAATATTAGTTATTCGAAAGGAGTTATCGAATTAGTTATTCGAAAGGGGTTATCGAATATTCGTTATTCGAAAGGAGTTATCAAATTAGTTATTCGAAGGGGTTATCAAATATAGTTTATTCAAAAGGAGTTAAATCTAATATAAGTTATTCGAAGAGAAGCGTTATCGAATATTAGTTATTCGAAGAGAGTAATCGAATATTAGTTATTCGAAGAGAGTAATCGAATATAAGCTATTCGAAGTGAGTTAATCGAATATTGGTTATTCAAAGAGAATTAATCGTCGAATTCGATTATATCGAATTCGGGAAAGTACTTATACTTTCCGTGGTTTAAATCAAGATTTATTTATTTATAAATTAGGTGTTTATTTATTTATACAAATTACAGAATAAAAGTTATATTTGAAGTTAGATATTTCGAAAGTACGGATTATAATGTTATCGTTATAACCAGTGTTTTTATAAAAGAAGTGGATTCGTAAATAGAATCCGTGAGGTTCGTAAGGAAGTTGTTAAAGGTTTAAAAAGATAAACTTTGTCTATTCTAAAGTTAAAACATTGTTCAGTTAAGGTCTGAGAGGTAATTATACCCCAACTTGATTGACTTCCTTCTTAACTAAGGAATGGCTAAGGTTTGATAGTAAAGGATGGTTAAGTGAATTTAGTAAATGAGTGAAATGGTTTGAGTTGGCATGGCGATATTTGATTTAAAAATCAGTTTAAATCCAATGAAGGAGTTTCGAAAATGTTTTCCAAATAAGAATCAGAAATGTTTTCTGATAATAGAAAATCAGAATTTAGAATATATGGAAACAGGAGACAAGTAAATTAATGAACTAAAGAGATAAATGTTAAATGATGATTGATCGATATAATTTCCATCTGGAAATAATATCGTTGTTTGCACATGTGTTTTTCTTTGATAGTTAAATCATAGACTATCAAAGTTTTGACCATTTTTCCGTCGTCAATACGGGGAGACCGGTTGGATTCTTATCCAAAGAACCACTCTGTATTGGCATAAGCGTTGCGGAATCATATATGCCAAAGATAATTGAGGACGAAGTAAAGTGCACGGGCTGTTGTATAAGTCCTAGGAGGAGATTGCCTAGAATGGATGTACGGAATAGTGCCTTCGGTTTGTCCAGTCCCAGGACAACTTGAATGGACGAATGTCTGACAGAGTATATCTGGTAGATCGCGTAGGTTGATCATTTCAAACGTATTTACGTTGGTGGCGGAGGAATTCGTTTCTCTTAGCTTATACCCATGGTATTTTTGGGGAAATCAATTTGTGATTTGACGGGTATGATGATGTGGCATTCAAAGTAAATGAAGACGTGATCTGTATAGAGATACGTTATAACCTCAAGCCTCATCAACTGGGAAATGACAAAAATCTGGTAGGCATCATGGTTAAGTGGGCCGCACCCAAGTATGTTATATTGTCACCATCTAGAGAATATTCATATTTGTTACTTCTTTCAATTCTATATCTCCCGGGAATGGTTATGTTGGTTTACCAACTGTAAGGTGACAATCAATACACTCAAGCGAAATGATTGGTCGGTCATGTGTGACCGAGTTACAAGATGTTCTTGTTGAACTCTAGCGTATCGCTTGTAGAGTACATTGAGCGGAAGGTGGATCCATACCTTGTCATAGTTGGACTCCATTCCCCAAATAAGAGCCCGCGGTTTTGATTGTATATTATATATGTAGAACGTTAGATGCAAGCGTTCTACTAGATTAATATTACTTATGTTAGACATTATTATAATATCAGAATAATATTGTTTACAAATGATTTGGGTTATCGTAAGGTAAAATCCATCCGTGTTTATGTGTGGATCGGACTTACGATTATTTTTTCTTTTGAAAGGATTTTTAAAGTTAAACAAATGATTTGAGTTTACTCACACCAGTCACATGACTGACCCGGACTTTATTTTGTTTTGTTTCCCTAAACTCTTGGGTGCCCAATTTTGGATGGGCAGTCAAGTAGTCGGGATTTACAGATTTACTTGAAGAGCTGGAGCAGGAGGCTTCATAATTATATAGCTATGGTTATTTCTGCTGTGTTGTAAGCGCTGTACTTTGGAAATGATATGTATATTCAAGTACAGATTTATGTTTCAAAGTTATGTTATATATTATATGTTATTCGTTCCGCTGTGAGGTTCGTGTTACTCTGATGTTGTATGTTCTTCTTCTTTTATTCTAAGTTTCTATCTTATCTATTCTCACCCTCTGTTTTCTTTCTATTAGTTTTTTGGTTTTCCAGTGTAATATGGGTTGGACTTGTGTTATTTGGTCAGCTCAAATTGGACCGAAATTTCAAGACACTACAGTTGGTATCAGAGCTTAAGGTTAAGTAATTACCTTGGCTCTGTTGCGTGACTCAGTAGAGATGGTGTTAGTAATACCCTAGATTGAGTTGATTGTATATATACGAGTGAACTAATTTGTTATTTGATATAAAAAAATTGTTTTATATTATGGAGATTTATTGGTTGAGTTGTTTATGGGTTCTGGTTGATCAGTTTGATCCACTGTATTGGTAGGGGTTTATAAACACTCGAATACGATGAACCGACATGGTATGTTTTGAAAAGAGGGTAAACGAAATAATTTTACCTAAACATATTTGATAGAAAGAATGTATATATATTGGAAATATAGTATATTGAATGTGTTGGTTGATTATAATTGAAACGGTTATGTAAATAACCAATCAAAACTCGTATAAGTGTTACGGAATGGATTAAATCTGAAATTTAAATCAGAATTGGAATTTAAACTCTGGAAATGTGAAAAAGTGTTTGTAAATGGATTTGGATTAAATATACGTGAATTTTAAAATCCTGGGAGATTTTAAATTGTTTTACAAGCATTGAGAATGGTATTTTAAATTGATTTCAAAATGGTTTTGAAAAGTGATATAGTATTGAACTCACTTCGATCACTGGAAAATAAATTCTGATGATGACAACTGCATCATCGGTGTTCATTTTCGAGTTGTAAGTGATGGATTACTACCAAAGATTTTGATTTTGAATTGTTTTGAGAAGACAAGTTGTTTGAAATCCTGAAAGGGAAAGTTTGATTTTTGATATGGCAAACTGTTTAAAACTCCCAGTAAAGAGCAGTTTGAATTAAAAACAAATTGAGTAGAAATTTGGAAAGCCAACTGGAATTAAAATAAAGTCAGTTAAGTGGTAACTGAAATTGAATTAGAATGATATCGAGACAAATTGGAATTGTGAGATTCGAATTTGAAGTGTAATTTGATAAGCAAGTTAAGAGTCTGGAATCGAGAATGAAACTCAAGTTTGAAATGATATATTGCTTGGATATAAGCGAATGGTTGTGTTGGAGATAAAAGTGATTTGAGTTTGATTGGGATGACCCTTGTATCTACTAAATTGGTAAAAACTAGAAAGGATATATTGATATGCCCGACAAAAAGGTACCAGTTTATATTATATATTGGGTATGAGATTTTGTGAGCCGATTTAGCAAGCCGCTTGGCTGTTTGATTTTCTTTTGGGATGGAGAAGGCCTAGAGAGGCGAGTTGTAGTTTTACCGATTGGCCAGTACAAAGGAGGTGCTGGCGAAATTTTTCAAAAATTTCGAGAGTTAGAAAATTTTCAGAAATTTTGAAAATTTTCGTTAATATTTTAATTGGAATGGATTGTTCAGCTGAAACTGAAGTTAAGAAGTGAACAAATAAGTTCTAACCAATCAGTAGGGTTTGTTTTCTACCTTAGCAATTTCGAGGATGAAATTATTTTAAGGGGGGAAGAATGTAATGTCCCGTATTTTTACGGGATAAAAATTTATTTATTTAATTATTTAAATAATGGTTTGGGGATTTAATAGGTCGTTTAATTAAATAATGTTGAATATTTAATTAAAAATAAATAATATAATAACATATTTAATTTCTAAAATAGTCAGAAATAGTCGAATTCACAATATGGTGTGAATTGGATCATCTGTGATATTTAATTCAGTTTAGAATTGAATTTGAATAACGAATATATTATTTGAACGAAGTTTTAACGTAGAATTTTAATATAATTATAATCGAGCTTGAAATGGCGCGGCAGTTCACTATTTGGCGATTTGAACTTTAAACGAATATACAGAAGTCGTTTTAAATCGGATTTCTGTGAAACAAGAAACGTTCAGAGCTGGTGAAGTATATTTTTCTGATGGAAGAGAAAAATCGGGATTTCATTGTGTAGATTTTGATTTATGTCCAAATCAAATTTTAAAAATAGTCGCTATAAAATCGTTTATCGACCGTAATGGTTTATTCGATATAAATAGATACCGATTTTGAATTTAGACAAGATTCTTTTAAGACGTAGTGATAATTTAATTTTTAGAATTTTATTATAATTTTTAATTAATTAAATAAGCAACTTTTTTTTTGGAGTATTTTGCACCCTATATCAATATTTTGGGGTTTCATAATATGAGTTAACCTACCGGTATTTTTATATTTTTGGGATCGTGGTACGTTTCTCTTCACAATGGTATTTTTATTTTGTCCATACCAGTCCGTAAGTAAATGGAATTTGGTTGTAGCGGGGTACGCTAAAAGTTTATAACTTAAAACACTTAATATTCTATTTTATATGAAAATGCACGGCTACTATTGTGTCCACGTCAATTGAAGGTTCTCACCACAAAATATCTACACTATAAAACATCCTTAAGTCTCCTTTCCTTAAGACCTATTCAAAATCATTCTTCTGTGAATCAAAATAGAGGCTGCCTTCTTCGACTACTTCCTCAAATTTAAAACAAAAGACATACACAACGAAATCCCACAACCAAGGATCCGTTGAACTCCTAAGCGAGCGCACATCATGCTGACGTGTGCAGAGTATGGTGCAATAGGATTTACAGGTGATGGCTATTGTGACAGTGGAGCTTGGGTTAAATCGATTGGGGTTTTAAGGCTTTAATCCACGAATTGGTGTTGATAATTGGGTATAAGAGGTTGATTGGAGATTGTATTCAAATTTTTGGGGTATACCGTGATAAAATACTTCGTAGAGTTCCTGTACCTATCGCGAGTTGTTTCAGCGACGCAAGGTGGTTCCTGGGTGCGTATACATGTTGAAGGATATAAGTCGATATTGATTTTTGAAGAATTGTGAGGGTTTGCGGCATGAAAAGGTGTCGATGGTCTCACTGGATGTCGCGCCTGAGCTGAGAGACGCAGCGTTGGGGATGCGATCGAATGTATATTCGTGGGTAGGAGAGGATAGAGAAACGAAAGAGAAGAATCATGGTGGGGTTCGATTAATTTATAATGGAGTATGGAAGGGGCAGAAGGGATTGAAGAATAGGAAATGGAGGAGTAGAAACTGGAGTGGACGTCTGTGTATTTTGGAAGAAGTGAAGTTGTGCTGAACGGGTGGGCTTCGTGGGTTATACGGGAGAAGTTGGGCTGGTATGTGAAAATGACTTAGCCCATTTTAATGAAGATAATGGTTTTAATAATTTATATATGTATGTAAACTTCGAAATTAAATTACTTTATCGTACGATATCGAAATTCAGCGCCACAAGATCCGTTGGGATCGTATGGACGAGAGCTCCACAATGGAACTGACTGGGAGTGGATTAGAGCTCGTTTGAATTTATGGAAAAATAAATTGTTTGATTCAAATCAAACAACAGTTTATCGTTCTTTAACGATGAACTGCCAAAGTGAGTAAATCTCACCAACTCTGAACAGTTATATTTTTATAGCATATTTTTAGAACTGATGATTATCTGTTGATTGCTGTGTGTTAACTGTTTGGTTGAATTGCTTATGTATTGGTTGAAATTATAGATAACGATATATATATAAATCGTTAATCAAATATTGATTCTGTTTAGCAGAATATTTCATAGTGTAATGAAATCAATGTTAATATTATTGTTTAACATCTGTGATGCAGGGAAACAGGTTAGAGGGATCTAACAGGATTCCTCAACATTTATTTTACTGTTTTTAATATATTGTGATATATGGTGTGGTATATAATTTGTTATTGATTATATGTGTTTGGATGATATGGATCATGGTTATATGGTATTTTAAATACCATAAGAAAAACTGGAATGTATAAAGGAAATTTTCAAAGTATATATTGAAAGAAATTATTTATAAAATCAAAGGATTTTATAAAAGAAAGAAATTATTTATAAAATCAAAGGATTTTATAAAAGGAAGAAATTTGTATAAAATCGAAGGATTTTATAAAAGAATATTTATCATTTGATAAATAAATAAAAGGGATATTTATTTAGAAAATGAATTGAATTATAAAGGGAGATATTTATTTGTTAAATAAATAGAATCAAAGGGAGATATTTATTTGTTATACAAATAGATTTGAAAAAGGAAATATTTGTATACCATTTACAAATAGAATTGAAAAGGAATTACTTATAAAATCAATGGATTTTATATAAAAAGGAAATTTTTATAAATAACATTAAAAGGAATTATTTATAAATAACATTAAAAGGAATTATTTATAAAAAGAATGTTATATAAGAAAATATTTATTTAGAAAATAAATAGAAACATAAAAGGAATTTGATGGAAAATGAAAAGAATGTTATACAAAGAAATATTGGCAAATGAATAAAATTTTACACTAGGAAAGTTTAGACCCGTGCTTCGCACACGGGTATAACAGAATATGAATTAAAAAGTAGATTTTAAATAGAAATCTATTTTGATAGATAAGTGGAGAAGATAAATTTATAAATAATATTTTATAAATTAAATAAAAAATTTAGCATTGGATAAATAGAATATATAAGTCAGGACTTACATAGAGAAGTAAGAATCGATTTCAATATCGATATTTGAAACTGAATATGGTCGAAGAGTTAATCAAAGGAGTTAATCGAATTATAGTTAATCGATTAGAGTTAGAATTAATCGATTAGAGTTACAATTAATCGATTAGAGTTAGACTTAACAAATTAGAGTTAATCAATTAGAGTTAATCAGATAGAGTTAACCAGTTAGAGTTAATCAGTTAGAGTTAACCAGTTAGAGAAAATCAGTTAGAGTTAATCAGTTAAAATTAATCGATAGAGTTAATTAAATAGGGTTAATCAAATATAAGTTAAATCGAATATAGTTATTTGAAATAAAGTTAAGCAGACATAGTTATTCAGGATGAGTTTCCATTTAGCACGACTACCAGCGTAATTCCCAGGGCTACAGATAGCCTACGGCGGTCGGATGTTTCCTGAGGGAATCAGGCGTAACCATTGTGATCGCTGCGATATAGAGTCAAGCGGATGGAGTTAAATCGAATATTAGCTATTCGAAATAAAGTTAAACAAACATACTTTATACCGAATAGATTTATTCAAAATAAGTTAATCGAATATAGTTTATTCGAATAGAATGAAGGAGTTATTCAAAAGAAGTTAATCAAAAAGAAGTTAATCGAATTAGAGTTAATCGATTTAGAGTTCGTCGAGTATTGATTAATCGAAGATAAGAATTTATCGAATTAGTTATTCGAAAGGGGTTATCGAATATTAGTTATTCTAAAGGAGTTATCGAATTAGCTATTCGAAAGGGGTTATCGAATATTAGTTATTCAAAAGGAGTTATCGAATTAGTTATTCGAAAGGGGTTATCGAATATTAGTTATTCGAAAGGATTTATCAAATTAGTTATTCGAAGGGGTTATCAAATATAGTTTATTCAAAAGGAGTTAAATCGAATATAAGTTATTCGAAGAGAAGAGTTATCGAATATTAGTTATTCAAAGAGAGTAATCGAATATTAGTTATTCGAAGAGAGTAATCGTATATAAGCTATTCGAAGTGAGTTAATCGAATATTAGTTATTCGAAGAGAGTTAATCGTCGAATTTGATTATATCGAATTCGGGAAAGTACTTATACTTTCTGGGGTTTAAATCAAGATTTATTTATTTATAAATTAGGTGTTTATTTATTCAAATTAAAGAATAAAAGTTATATTTGAAGTTAGATATTTCGAAAGTAGGGATTATAACATTATCGTTATAACCAATGTTTTTATAAAAGAAGTGGGTTCGTAAATAGAATCTGTGAGGTTCGCAAGGAAGTTTTTAAAGGTTTAAAAAGATAAACTTTGTCTATTCCGAAGTTAAAACGCTGTTCAGTTAAGGTCTGAGAGGTAATTATACCCCAACTTGATTGACTTCCTTCTTAACTAAGGAATGGCTAAGGTTTGATAGTAGAGGATGGTTAAGTGAATTTAGTAAATGAGTGAAATGGTTTGAGTTGGCATGGCGATGTTTGATTTAAACATCAGTTTAAATCCAGTGAAGGAGTTTCGAAAATGTTTTCCAAATAAGAATCAGAAATGTTTTCTGATAATAGAATATCGGAATTTAGAATATATGGAAACAGGAGATATGTAAATTAATGAACTAAAGAGATAAATGTTAAATGATGATTGATCGATATAATTTCCATCTAGAAATAATATCGTTGTTTGCACATGTGTTTTTCTTTGATAGTTAAATCACGGACTATCAAAGTTTTGACCATTTTTCCGTCTTCAATACGGGGAGACCGGTTGGATTCTAATCCAAAGAACCACTCCGTATTGGCATATGCGTTGCGGAATCATATATGCCAAAGATAATTGAAGACAGAGTAAAGTGCAAGGGCTGTTGTATAAGTCCTAGGTAGAGATTGCCTAGAATGAATGTACGGAATAGTGCCTTCGGTTTGTCCAGTCCCAGGACAACTTGAATGGACGAATGTCTGACAGAGTATATCTGGTAGATCGCGTAGGTTGACCGTTTCAAACGTATTTACGTTGGTGGCAGAGGAATTCGTTTCTCTTAGCTTATACCCGTGGTATTTTTGGGGAAATCAATTTGTGATTTGACGGGTATGATGATGTGGCATTCAAAGTAAATGAAGACGTGATCTGTATAGAGATACGTTATAACCTCAAGCCTCATCAACTAGGAAATGACAGAAATTGGTCAGGCAGCATGGCTAAGTGGGTCGCACCCAAGTAGGGTATATTGTCACCATCTATAGAATATTCATATTTGTTACTTCTTTCAATTCTGTATCTCCCAGGAATGGTTATGTTGGTTTAGCAACTGTAAGGTGACAATATATTCGATACACTTAAGCGAAATGAGTGGTCGGTCATGTGTGGCCGAGTTACAAGATGTTCTTGTTGAACTCCAGTGTATCGCTTTTAGAGTACACTGAGCGGAAGGTGGATCCATACCTTGTCATAGTTGGACTCCATTCCCCAAATAAGTGCTCATGGTTTTGATTGTATATTATATATGTAAAACGTTAGATGCAAGCGTTCTACTAGATTGATATTACTTGTGTTAGACATTATTATAATATCAGAATAATATTGTTTACAAATGATTTGGGTCATCGTAAGGTAAAAACCATCCGTGTTTATGTGTGGATCGGTCTTACGATTATTCTTTCTTTTGAAAGGATTTTTAAAGTTAAACAAATGATTTGAGTTTACTCACACCAGTCACATGACTGACCCGGAGTTTATTTTGTTTTGTTTCCCTAAACTCTTGGGTGCCCAATTTTGTACGGGTAGTCAAGTAGTCAGGATTTACAGATATATTTGGAGAGCTGGAGCAGGAGGCTTCATAATTATATAGCTATGGTTATTTCCGCTGTGTTGTAAGTGCTTTACTTTGGAAATGATATGTATATTCAAGTACAGATTTATATTTCAAAGTTATGTTATATATTATATGTTATTCATTCCGTTGTGAGGTTCGTGTCACTCTGATGTTGTATGTTCTTCTTCTATTCTAAGTTTCTATCTTATCTATTCTCACCCTCTGTTTTCTTTCTATTAGTTTTCTGGTTTTCCAGTGTAATATGGGTTGGACTTATGTGCTCAAATTGGACCGGAATTTCAGGACACTACAAATATAGCATTTACTGATATGTCTCAGTTTCATATGTTTACTGCATGGCAACTAGGAAAAAGTCATAAGTCACCGTTTTAAGACTCAATAACCAAATATAATAAACAACTTGAAATGGTGTGGCAATTGACTTATGTGGTCCAACCCCAATTAATTTTGATTACGGTTACAATTACTATGTCCCTATTGTTGATTCATATTCAAGATTCACTTGGATCTTTATTCTTGAGTCAAAAGCAGAAACTAGCAGTACTATAGTGCAGTTTGTAAATCAACCGAATAGCAAATAAGTGAAAGAGTCGAAATCTTCCAAACTGATGGAGGGACAGAGTTTAAGCTACTAATAATTTTTTCATAAATAAAGTAATTACTCATAGAACAACCTGTCCCCATACATCAGAACATAATGGGCTAGTGGAACAAAAACACAGGAACATTATTGAGACATGCCTAACTCTTTTGGCCCAAGCTTCAATGCCAATAAAATTCTGGCTTGAAGCATTTGAAACAAGTGTATACCTCATCAAAAGAATCCAAACCAAGGTCCTACAAGGAAAAACTCTATTAGAAAAGCTGCGCAACCTGAAACCAGATTATCATTTACTCAAAACTTTGGATGTTTATGTTTAACAAACCTGAGACCAAACAACTCTAACTTTAGATCTGAGCCTTGTACCTTCATTGGTTATACCTAAGGCCAAAAGTATATAAATGCCTTACCAACAAAGGAAAAGTTTTCATATCAAGACATGTTGCCTTCAATGAACACATCTTTCCCTTTACAAACTCCAAAATCATAACCATATAAAAGGCACACAATACCAGAGTGTCTATTCCCCCTATTTTAGTATACAAAGATCTCCATAGAGAAAATCCAGGACCACTACATCAGACTGTATCATCACATCAACTCACTTTTCCCAATAGTGAACCAGGTCATCACAACAATACATTATAATTCACAGTGTCCAATGTTGGGGTAGGTCAAGATGTCAATAACATCACTAAAAGCAGAGCAGATGCACAACAAGATTCACCAACATCTAGATAAGATCAAACAAGGATCAACCAAGACCATAGTCCCAACAATAATAGAGAAGACATAGGTAAGACCATCAATAGACATAACATGACAACAAGGATAAAAGTTGAATATTTAAACCAAAAGTATATAACACTTGTACAAGACATAATGAACCAACAAACTACGAGGAAGCAAAGGAAACAGAACAAGAATAGCCATGAATAAGTAATACAATACACTAATGAAAAGTAACACATGGAGCATTGTAAACAAAACAAAAGACAAAAACATAACAGTTTGCAAGTGGACCTTCAGAGTTAAAGAAGACCAGATGGATCCATACAGAAGTACAAAGCAAGGCTCGCCGCAAAAGGGTACACACAACAATATGGTTTCGATTTCATAAAAACATTTTCTCCAATGGTAAACCCATAATAATTAGATTCATACTTATTGTTGTTCTATGTCACAACTGGACAATCAAACAACTTGAGGTCGATAATGGTTTCCTAAATGGAGAACTACATGAAGATGTCTACATGTACCAACAAGAAAGATACATTAAAAGGGATAGTAACATGGTATGAAAATTAAACAAGGCATTATACGGGTTAAAATAGGCACCAAGAGTCTGGTATGAATACTAAAACACACATTAACTACACTGGGGTACAACATCACAAAGTCTGATAGCTCTTTATACATAAAGAAACAAGGACATCACACAACTTATATACTAGTGTATGTTGATGATCCAGTCATAAATGGTAGTAACAATAAGGAAATAAAAGACACAACTGAGTATCTCGAAAAATTCTTTTCAATTAAGGGCTTAGGAGAACTAAACTACTTCCTTGGAATAGAAGTACACAGAAAACAAATAATGACTTAATTATGTTTCAAAGCAACTATATATCTGAAGTCATTGCCAGAGCCAAAATGGATCAAGCCTAACTAATTTCTACTCCTATGGTTAGCAATATAGTACTATCAAAAGGCATTGAGGAAAGCACATAAAACCCCATACTATATAAAAGTATAGTTGGAGCACTATAGTTTGCCACAACAACTTGACCAGATATATCATATAGCGTAAATAAAGTCTTACAGTTTATGCATGCACTAAGTGAAAATCATTGGAGAGCTATCAAATGAATCTTACGCGATCTAAGAGGGACCCTAAATTATGGACTAAGCACTAAATCATGTAAATACTTACAGATCAAGGGTTTCTCTGACGTTGACTAGGTCTCCGATCGGGGCGATCGAAGATCCACTGACGACTATGTTATTTACCTAGGCGAAAACCTAGTTTCCTAGTGTTCGAAAAAGCAATCAACGGTATCTCGATCCAATAATGAAGCCGAATATAAAAGTCTTGCAAGCACTACAGCTGAAGTAAAATGGATGGAATCACTTTTGAATGAGATAGGAATTAACCAGAAAAGATCACCAATAATTTGGTGTGATAATCTGAGTACATTAGCTCTCTATGCTAACCCCATCCTTCACTCATGCACAATACACATAGAAATCGATTTGTATTTTGTGCATGAGCATGTAATTAGTGGGAAACTAATCATCAATTATCTACCTGCCGCATATCGGAGAGCAGATGCACTCACAAAGCCATTATCAAGAACAAACTTTAAAAGATTCAGAGAAGACTTAAGAATCGGCTTCTTTTAAGAACATTTGGTAAAGAAATGAAAACCCTAGCTCAATGTGCTGAGGGGTATTAGAGTGATGAAATATGAGGTTGCGCCTTAACATACTTAAGCTGGGGTTACAAGGACCATTTTGTAACTTCGCTTTCTTTTACAACTATATTAGCCATTGTATATACAACTATATATACCAGGTATCTCGGTTACTTTGTAATATATAATTATAATCATCATTATAAAGAATTCTCTTAATGATTTTCTAATATATACACATCTTATTTACATTTTCAATGTCCAAGTGTTGCGATCTACGATTTAATATATCAGTAATACTGCCGTGCTGTATTTTACACAATTGGATATCTAATGTTAAGAATTATTAAAAAAGCTGAAAACATTTCATGATGAGGATGTGCTACCTATGTTAAATTAATAATATGATAATTCTTTGAAATATATGACATTTAAAAATTGTTAGGTTTTTTGGTGATACAATATTCCATATTTATGTAGATCTTGGATATATTTGAGTCTATATGAAATCATGATCCAAATTCATTGCCTATTTTATAAGTTTCCTACATTTTGAAGATTGATTAATTGCATCTTTTAAAGATAGTGGTAGATATTATGGAGTAATTAGTTGCCTCTTTTATTGAGGCAACAAATTATCTACATGGGATGGCTTATAGAATTATTCAATGGCTTCTTAAAGAAGATATTTTGTCAATCCTGTTATAAATAGGCATTATATTGTTTATTATATGTATGAGGGAGAAAAGGTTTATTCTATTTAGGTTTTAGGATTTGAGATATCTTCTCAATTTTATTTTATTTCTTGTAATCTTTTGGTGGTTTAATAAAAGTTTTGTTGGTGGAATTATTTTGTCATTATTTTTCTTCACTTCTTATCTCTTCTAAAATCTAATTGTGTAGGTTCCTGGGAAAATTCCTAACAATTTGGTATCAGAGCCTACTACATAATTTTTTTGAAGAGAGTTTGGTTATGGAGAGGATAAATGTGGAGAAACTTAATGGAAGAAATTGGGGGTTATGGAACGTGAAGATGGAAGACTATCTCTATCTCAATGATCTTCACCAACCCTTGGAAAATAATGGGGAGAAGCCAAATGGCATAACTGAGGCAAAGTGGGAAATTTTGGATAGAAAGACTACAGCAGGTATTAGGTGTTTTTTTTGGAGAATTCAGTATTTCATATTGTTGCTAATGAAACATCTACTTATGCGATCTGGAAAAAGTTAGAAGGAATTTTCGCAAAGAACTCTACAACGAACAAGGCTCTTCTTATGAGAAGATTGGTGAATCTCAAGCTTAAGGAAGGTGAATCAATTGGAGAGCATCTTAATGGTTTTTAGGCAATTATGAATCAATTGGCCGCTGTAAATTACAAGGTAGATGATGAGACACGAGCTTTAATGTTGATGAGTTCATTACCAGAGAGTTGGGAAACACTTGTGGTTGCATTGAATAAATCAAACTCAAATGGCGTTGTTTCAATGGAGTCGGTGGTTAGTAGTTTGCTTAATGAGGAGATATGGAGGATGAACCTAATAGAAGAAAAGGATAAGGTAGAAAGAGAAAGTAGAAATCCATTTGAAGAGGTCAATTTTGCTAGGAAATGTAGCCGTTCAAATACGGATAGGCGATCAAATAACTCAAACATGGAAAGGTATTTCATTTGCTATTATTGTGAAAAACCCGGTCATCAACTAAGATTTTGCAACAAACTTAAAAAGGATAAAGAAAGAATAAAAGCATTAGAGGAAGACAAAGTCAAGGTTGATGAAAGCAGCAACGAAGAAGTAAATTTTGGTGAAGAACTTGATGATTATGTCCTATGTGTAGATAAAGACAAAAGTAAAGATTGGGTACTTGATTCAAGCGCTTGTTTCCACATATGCAATCAAAGAGAATCATTTATTGATTATGAAGAACAAATTGATAAAGTGGAATCTGTCGATGTTGGACATCTGCATGTTAAAGGCATAGGCTTGGTTAGGTTAAAGATGAATGATGGAATGTTAGTGAAGCTAACAGGAGATAGTTACATGCATCCCAGAAATTAAGAAAAATCTTGCTTCAATAGGACAGTTAGAACAAAAAGGCTGCAACTTTTCGACTAGAGGTGGAGTCACAAGAGTTTGGAGGGATAATAAAGAGCTTCTGCGCGCGAAACGGGGAAATAATAACATATATAAATTGCTTGGTAAAACAATATGGAATGAAGGAACTTCTCAAAATGGTGGTGAAAATTCAAATTTGTCAAAATCAAGGTGGAGCTAGCAACAGAAAGCTGCGAAGACCACATGGAGGCCATTGTGGTATTACAAGCAGTTCTGATTTGTTGACATGCATATCTAGTTTGGAGCATGCATTTTTTTGGCGATTCGAAGGTTATTTATTTTTAAAATGGCGATATTTGTTCCCATTGTATTATGGGATACTATTTTGAAGTTTCGGTTCTAGGTGGAGCTTGGATGACATATATGGAATATAGTATCAAGGTGGAGATTGTTAGATTTTTTTGGTGATACAATATCCCATATTTATGTAGATCTTGGATATATTTGAGTTTATATGAAATCATGACTCAAATTCATTGCCTATTTTATAGGTTTCCTACATTTTGAAGATTGATTAATTGCATCTTTTAAAGATATTGGTAGATTTTATGGAGTAATTAGTTGTCTCTTTTATTGCATTAGAAAAGGCAACAAATTATCTGCATTGGAAGGCTTATGGAATTATTCAATGGTTTCTTAAAGAAGATATTTTGTCGATCCTATTATAAATAGGCATTATATTGTTTATTATATGTATAAGGGAGAAAAGGTTTATTTTATTTAGGTTTTAGGATTTGGGATATCTTCTCAATTTTATTTTATTTCTTGTAATCTTTTGATGGTTTAATAAAAGTTTTGTTGGTGGAATTATTTTTATTCACTTCTTATCTCTTCTAAAATCTATTTGTGTAGAGTTCCTATGAAAATTCCTAACAAAAATAACCCATTCAGATTCCTTTCATTTGGTCCAAGTATGCTTCGTAAATTTATGTAGTACAAAAATACCAAACTATGATGTGCTTTTGTGAATATTTGCTCCGTACAAACATTGTAAACATCAATGTACCTTGAGTTTATAAAGTTCTAGCTTTCAAAAATGTATCCCAAGTTTATAAACTTCTAATTTCAAGCATATTTAGTATGAATATACATATATATATATTAGTATTTTTGATCTCCCGTTGGTTAAAGGTTAAATTTGTTAAATCATAACATTTCCGCTCTAGTATTAAATTAATTATTGGTGGTTCTTTGATCTAATCCAATGTAGTTATTACTGAAATGAAACAAGCACCATATGCTTCAATCAGTATACTTGATAAATAAGGATAAAAGGAAAACTAAGCCAAACTAGATCATATTTTGACCAAGGTGTGTGAAAAGTACTTGTCTAGGATTACAATTGTTTAAAGTGAACTGATTAATGTGCATTAATTTATCAATTTTCTGAGAAATGAAATGTCTTATCATTAAATCTTCATTGGTTAGCCTTAACAAGAAACAAAAAGTACCATGTTTGTCATAAAATCAATCTGAGGAAAAACAAATTTATTTTCAGTGAATCGCAACTTGGGTACAACCATAATTCTCTGCTCTCATAATTCAAGCAATCATGACATGGAGAAAGTAAATCAGTGATGCTTTTATATATCAAGCTACAAAAGTATATAACCAACAAAACCCACAAACTAAAAAAAACACAGCAACAACAGAGGACGGGGAGGTATCGCTAAGAAAATGAAGGTACACAAACTTAGCTAGAAGTTAGCAGTAGGATTAAAGTTAATTAATTTGAAACTAATGATTTTCACATAAGAACCGAGGTTTCTTATGAACATTTGCAATCAAGAATACGTATAGAAGAAATAGACAAAAATAAAAATCATAAAGATCCCAGAGAAAAGAAAGGATGCACATTGTGTTAAAAGTGAACAAGCAAAGACATTAAATAAACAGTATAACCAGTCACAAAGAAACAAACACTTAGAAAAACCACTATTAATTTATGATAACACATTTATCACATACACACTGCACAAATACAATGAATCCATCTTCAGAGGAAGAATGTAGAAAATAGCAATTAATGTTTTTATTTGATGTACAATTTTATGTTGTAATGAGCTTCATTCAGCGAAGGTTGTTATTCTTCTTATTATTTATTTGATTAGTGTTTTATTTCTTGTAGTAATTTGTCTTACTGATATTTATTTTGCACTCTAATTTTGTTTCTATTCTCCATGCATCCATATGGAGAAGGATTAGGAATTCAGTCTTCAACATAACCTTTTACTTTCAGCTATTAGTTTTCACTTTAACCACAACAATTAAGAAAAATCTAAACTTAACAACTAAAGTGCAGTCAAACAATGTTTTTGTAATAGCCACCACCATTTCCTAGTAGATTAAAAGACAGTTATATAACAAGTTTGAGGTGAAATGGATTATCATTCATATACAAGAAAAATAAAATACATGAAATTTGGCTATGATGTTCAAACAATTTCTTAAATATAATTTTATTTATAATCTATTAGATTATTTTAAGACAAATACCTGCAAAATACCAATGTTGATAGAATATACTCATGTTCGTAATCTGTGTATAATTGCTTCCTATTTAATGAGTTTGAAATTTTCTTTACGAGTTGGGCAAAAAGCTTATAACTTTACACTCTTCTACCAAATTAAAATTTGGTTACACCATAATTTCTAGTTTTCAAGTATGTTTCAATATCATCTTGTATAGAATTAGCTTGCCAAGCATTTTTTTCCCTTCTAGTTTCGGCATAATGCTCATTGCAGAACTTATTCTGTGATTTCAAATTCAATTTACATGGAAATTTATCTTAAGTTTTCTAGTAAATGATTCAGTTTCAATCCTAAATTAGCAAAAGATAGAAAATCATCAATAACAAAATTTCAGCGGAACAACATACATGAGACAATTTGTAACGACCCAGGGATTTCCGACCCCGAAAATCGACACATGAACACCATGTCGACATTCAAGCATCGGAATCACCTAAACGTTATGAGAAAGAAATTAGAGGATGAGAAAAGAAAGAAAGAAATATTAGAATAGGAGAATAAGAAGAACATCAGAAACTCACAGCGGAACAAAAAAATATATAATATATCAAATCTCTTTATACAAAAAGAAACCGTATATATATACATACCAATCATCAGAGTACATCATATATAAGACACAGCAAAAATAAACGTTGAATAATTAATGGTGAAGCCTCCTGCTTCCAACTCTCGAATCTCTAGCGATACCTAACCTATTAATATACTCGATCTGGCCCGAGCACATTTGATTTAAAACAAAATTCACCAGGTCAGTCTGGAATACTTTCAGTGGTAAATTCATAGCACAACAACTTGTTTAACTTAGAAATCCTTTTTGAAAAAAAGGATAATAGTAAGACCAGTCCACGCATAAACACGAACGGTTTTTATCTTACTATAATCCAACACATTTTTGAAATCAATATCTTTTCTGATATTATGATAATGTCTATCAAATCACAAATAAATATCAATCTAGTAGAACGCTTGCATCTCACGCTCTACATATATAGTATACAATCAAAACCCGCAGGCGCTTATTGGAGATTGGATTCCGTCTATGACAAGGTATGGGACCACCTGCCGATAGTGTATCTCTAGAGACGAATACACTGGGTTCACCAAGAATGTCTTGCAACCCGGCCCACACATGACCGACCACTCATTTCTCTTGAGTGTATCGAGTATATTGTCACCCTCACGGCTTTTTGTCGCGCGACCACCGTAGTTCCCGGGAGATACAGAAATGAAAAGAAGTAACAAATATGAATATTCTCTAGATGGTGACAATACACCCTAATGGGCGCGACCCACATAGCCATGCTGCCTGCCCGATTTCTGTCATTTCCCGGTTGTGAGGCTTGAGGTTATAATCGACTTTTGGACATCTGGCCACCATTCACTTTGAATTCCACATCGCCACGTTCATCCAGGAACAGGATGAACCGAAGGCACTCTCCTACTGCATCCTTATATAGGAATCACCCCAAGAATCAGCAGCGAGAAGTCTTGCAATCCATAGATTCCAACCACGACAGAACCACAATGTATCTCTGGGAGATAACCAGAGATTTTAAGTAGTTCTTCCGCTTTATGAAGATCTACGGTCTTCAATGCTCCATCTTCATTTGACGTAAGTTAGTTCCGTACGCAACGTTGAATCGAAGTGGTTTTGGGTCTAGTTCCCAAACCGGTCTCTTCGAAACAACTCGTCAAAAAGGTCCAATACATTTTCATTGATAGTTTGGTGTTTTAACTATCAATATCAAACATTATGATCATGTATATTGGCAGCTCTGATTCATTTATTAAACGATTTTATCGATCCTAAGAAATCGATTCCATATTCTCTTACTTCGAATCTCATTATCGTTATATGAAAATTAATATCATATCGTTGTTTACCAAATGCCATTTCATTCTCTTATTTCAAAATCATCACTATATATTCATAAAATCTCTTACATTATCTTTAGCCTTGCGAAAATCATCTTATATTCTTAACTCTAGGAAAATAGTCAATTCTTAATGCATGCTTGAGTTTACCCAATGTTAAATTCCACATTGTTTTATTTAAATCCACTAGTTCAATAACATTTAAAAATCTCGATAGTAACATTGTCATATTTCCTTTGAAATATACAAATTCCAACACTCTTACCGTTTCAAACTAATATCATGCCTTGATAATAGTGAAGCCATTCAAGTTGGGGTATTTTAATTACCTCTCAGACCTTGATCGACAACGTTTTCATCTCGAAATAGATAAAAGTTTGAAACTAAAACCTATCACCTCTTTTACTATCGATTTACTTTACCGGCCTATCCAAAACATGGGTTTTAATAACCATCCCTTTATTTGGCGTATTTTTCTTACTAGATCTCTTTTACTTTTTATTCAAGCAAAATACTAAACGTGAATTTCCTTTCCTTTAACCCTCTTAACCTAATTTATTAACACTTATTTTTTATTTTTATTTTGTTTAAAAATCTGCTCACTAAGTCCTTCCACTAATCCCCTTACTTTCGCAAACTAGAATGACTTTTGTTTAACCCAACCCCTTTAGTAAATGCTTATTTAAAAATCACTTCCCAAGTTTAAACTTTGTTTCAAAACTCGGATTCAATTTTAACATCTCCGTATATACTTTTCTTATATAAATTTGTCAATCTTCTATATTTTGTAAATCACTTTCACTTTCCTTTGTTTACTAATTCTATAAATTTAGTAAACAAAAATCTTATTTAAATCTTTTATTTCCAAAAAGAAAATCGCTTTAAACTTTACTTCAATTATAAAATAAATTTTATAATTGAAATTACGTTGATTCCCCTGACGGTGAATCAACGTCTTAACAACAACGTTCAGATCATTTGCTACCAATATTTTAATCAATATCGTTTATTGATTAAAACAACACACAATGTTGAATTTCAATTCAACGTTCAATATCCAATGAATGATTAACATTCAAATAGAATATAATGTTGTTTGGGGTAAACAGTTCATATTCGGGTGATATGGAAAAATAAACAACAATATAAAATATTTGAGGAATCCGGTCGGATCCCTCTAACCTATTCATCCCTGCATCACCGTTAATATTTGATAATTATTATGAAATAAATATTTAAACAAAATCATCCAATATGACAAATATAATTTGTCGACAACCATCTAAAAAGCAAACAAGGCATTCAATCAACCAATTCTATTATTAGCGGTGGATTATATTTTAATATGAATTTAACACATCATAGAATTCCAGAAATCGTGAGAATTAACTCACCTTTGTTTTTCGACGGTCGATTAACTCATTGTTTTATTTAATTTTAAATTGACGTTTAAAATTAAATAAAATCCCAACAGCTTCCAGTCCCTTTCTTCTGAAACTATTGCTTTGCCAAATAACATTTGGGAACCCGCATACACCCTCCCACACGTACCTTTGACTTCACCTGTCCACGTGATCACCGCACCATGTTACCGTGACCCCCCTTACAGACTGACCCCCCACCAGGTGGTGCCCACCTTCTCCTTTCCACCGTCAGTACACACTCCCCAGTTCCACGCATACAACTCCCCTCCCATGCAAAATACCCACTCATTAATTCTTTCTTCTTCATCTAATATCAAATTTTCTATACAAAGAAACTCCCACCGTGACCTTCAACTTCTCCTTCCCTTGAGACCGCGACTTTCCCCTCCCATACTCTGCCTGAAATGTTGAGCCGCTTCATCTCTCCCTTACACCTGACCATCAGGCTTCCTTTTGCAACCACCCACTTCGTCAACGGCCTCACAAACACCACCGCATCACATCAACTCTTCTCCTTACTTCAGACTTGCGGTCTCCACCAACTACCTTTCCTGTCCCATGCACCACTTCACGTTTGAAACTATCACTCCCCCTCCGACAACATCACTTCATCGTCCAACCCACCCACTTCTCTACAACGCTGCTGAGATCGACCGGCTGTTCGCGATGATCGAGGCTTGCGTTCTAGTATAGTTTGTGTTTTAGTTTTGTACAAGCTTGCGATGGGCATATCAATGGTGAAATGTATTTTGGTTTGCTGGAAAACACAAGGATGAACAACTATTTATACCCGCAAATTCAAGGAGATAAGCTCAACATCTTTCCAACGTTGGGTAGCCCTGTGCGTTTAGATTTAGGATTGCAGTGAAGTTTCCTTTCTTCAGTTTTTTGGGTGCAAGTGTATTGAAAAGAAAGGGCTAGGCTGGATTGTTTCGATGGTTGCAGTGTGTCTGCAGGGAAGCTAAATAAAGGTAGGAGCTATGAATTTTCATTTCATGCATAGTGATAGAACACTATGCAGGTAGGGTGTAGCCAGTGTTTTCATCCATCCATAGACAGCGTTTTTCAATTATAGAGTTGTAGCCAGTGTTTTCAATAAGTGCGGTACGCTAGTGTAGTATGGGTTTAGCATGTGTGTTGATGATGAATTTACGGTAATGGGAACAGAAGAGTAGACGTTGGTAGGTACATCTTAGCTTAGCTTAGGCACATCTTTAGAAAAATAGGTTTTGACTCCTTTTCTTTACAAATATCTTTTCCACTGTTTGCTGATGGCACATAAAATCGATTAGAGAAATATGGGCAGAGGCATGATTTTGAGCAGACAAGAATGGGCGAGGCATGTTCGAATTGACAATGTGTAAGGCAACCTATTAAATGTGTATATATGGTGTCAATGAATTGTCTCTTCCAAAAGTTGGTGAATATTTGTTTTGTATTTTGTTATGGTTAGATTTTATACAGTGTCCATTATATAAAATTCCGTTTATCTATAAAAGACTATGGATAGAAATAAAAATATCGTTGTGACCAGCAACGCTCCACGATCCCAAAAATATAATAATATCGGTAGATTAACTTATATTGTGAAACCCCAAAATATTGATATAGGGTGCAAAATACTCCAAATAAAAAGTTGCATATTTAATTAATTAAAAATTACAGTAAAATTCTAAAAATTAAATTAACACTATGTCTCAAAAGAACCTTGTCTAAATTCAAATCCAGTATGCAGTTATTTCAAATAAACTGTTACGGTCGATGAACGATTCTATAGCGACTATTTGAAAATTTGAATTGGACATATCTTGCAATTTATACGATGAAAATCTCGATTTTTCTCTTTCATTAGAAAAATATAATCATATGGATTTGAGCATTTCTTGTTTCACTGAAATCTGATTTATATCGGATCCTGTGTATTCAATTAAAGTTCAAAATTCAATATTACGAACTACCGCGTCGTTTCGAGCTCGTTTTAATTATATTATAAATTATATATATTCGAACTCCACTTTATTAAATAAATTCGATATAAAATCCATTATATTTTCAATATAATAAATAAACACATTTAAATATTTCAGTTCAAATGGCCGAAAAATCTGGGATGTTACACAATTAACAGTCAAAACAATTAATGATATGCAAGTTATAAATATTATTAGATAAACTCCTATTTTAATTACCGCACTCGGTGTAACAACCCGAGATTTTGAAAATAAATGAATTAGTTATTTAATTAGATTTCCAAAAATAATAATTTTCGCAAAGAATTGAATTTGAGCACGAACCTTGCATCGTTGCGTTTGTCACAGATTTCTGGTCAAATTTCATATTTCGAGTTTCACGATAGGAGTCTGTATGAAAAAGTTATAGACGAAATACTGAAAATGGACAGAAATAATTAAAACAGAATAAAATCTATATGGTAAATATTTATTAACCCGCCCCCACCTGCAAGGTCGACCCGCCGCTTCTGTCGACACAACAAGTGGCAGTTAGGGTTTTTAATATATAAATTATTATGTGAATGGACAGATGTTTATTAAATTAAATTAAACGGTTTAGGGCCATTCCAACTCCTATAAATAAAGGGTTAGGCCCTCATTCTTTTGCATATATTTCTGAGAGCGGCAATAAAACTCTACCATTTCTTTTCTCCTTAAACAAATTCTAAAACAAAATATATTCATATACAAACATAATCAAACATAAATAATGTTGATTTGTGGAGATTAATCATATTCAAGAGGAAAAAGATATGGATTGGCGTTTAAGTTCTTCTTCATCTGATTTTTTTCCCATTTTCTTATTTTCTTGCAAATCTACAAAGCTGAAAGTATCCCCTTTTCATAATAATTAAAGATCTGTAAGAATTTAGGAATAGTAGGACTAAAATACTATTCAGATTCATATTTGGATGCTTTCAGGTGAGTGGGAAGTTTATATGCATAGCGTACAATAATTTGATTACTTCATTTGTATTAAATCTGAAATATATGTTTATATGTTCAGCAAATCTGTTACAATTTTTGTCATATCTAAAAGAATAATTGTGGTAAGAATATTATTATTTTTATTGGCTTGTTAGATTGTTTAAATTATTGTCTACAATTGTGTTTAAAATATTGTGGTTATTGTAAACACCATAGATCTGAAAATTAGTCCTATAAGTCAAAGTTAAAGTGTAGTTTTATTTTAGATCTGTAGTTTTGGTGACAATTTGTAATTCATGTAAGTTTTGTTAAAAAGATATAAGCTTGTTTGTGTTCAGACTTATTTGGGTTCAGCTCTGGTATAACGGCTTCACAAAAATGTATGTAAATGTCCTATCTCGATTATGTAATTTGGGAATACAACTTTGGGAAGAGTAGTACGGTCGCGCGTAAACATTTACTAACCCTCGATCACTTAAGATATGTCCTATCTCGGTTATGTTAACGTCTCACTATCATTGATAGATAGGGTGAATTCTCCCTGATCACTTATGTAATAACCCGGAAATTCTGAGCCAATTTAAAATTTTAATTTTGGCAATTTTAGCGAATTTTGAATATTTAAAATGATTTATTTTAAATAATGATGACGAGAAATTTATTTTGAATAGATTTTGAATGTATATATTTATATAAATCGTCGTTAGAATATAAATATTTATTTTTAATTATAAAAGGAATTGAAAATGGCGTGGTAGTTCGATAATTCGATTTCAAATTTCAAATGAATGTACAGGATTCAAAATAAAGTGGATTTTGGCGAAACCAAAAATATTAGAATCTATTTGAGAATATCTTTCCAACAAATCCAAAAAATCAAAATTTCATAGCGGGGATAAAAAGTTATGCCCAGTTGAAAATTCAGAATAGTCGCTATAGAATTCTGGCCCTTAAAAATGGAAATTTTGCAAATGACCTCGGTTTTCGACGAAACCACTTTTGTTGGATCCGTGATGTCAAGTTATAGCTAGGTTTCAAAATTCGTAATTTTCTGAATCAATATGTGAATGTGGCAAAGGAAAACGCGTTTGACCAGTTTTAGTTGATTTTAATCGACTGGAAAATGCTCATTTTTCAAACGGTCTCGGAATTTGATGAAATTAGTTTTGTTAAGACTGTATCGTCAATACGAAGCTAGAAAATATTTTTCGGGAATTTTTAGAGTCCATACGTGGCCCCGGTAAATTGAAATGCACGTTCAAATTCAATATATAGAGTTATATGTTGATTTTGATGAAAACTGATCGAAACGATCGAATCAGCTAGGGACGATAGGCGGTGGATCTCATTGTGTTCGGAATGGGGGTAATTAGCTAGGGACGATAGGTGGTGGATCTCGTTTGGAGGTTGAAATAAAAAGTTGCTTTTTAAATTTTAAAATAATTAATTAAATATAAACCCTCACCCTCTCCCACTCTCTCTCCCCGATTCGCTTTTCAGAAAAGAAAAAAAAACTTTTGCCCCGTCACCCCCCCCACCCGATCTGACCTCACCACCGCTCTCCCTCCACCTCGCGCCGCCGACCAGCCAAACCCCCCTGACCTTCGACCGACCCTTCCCCCTCCGTTTCAGCCCAAACCGCACAACCCCCCAGATCTCGAGACACAGCACCGCGGGCACCCCCCGGCCACCGTTCTTCTCCTCCTCCGTACACCCCTCACTGTCGACCTCCTCGAGCACCTCTCTGACAGGAAACCCCTCCTTTATTTATTCACTTTATTTTGTTTAATGAAAGTAGGTTTTTTTTTTAAAAACGAAAAAAAAACTGATTTAATTTTATTTACTTGTATAAGGTCTTGCTTTTTATATATATAAAGTAATGATTTTTATTTATTTAAAAGTTAGATTTTTTATATGAAAGGCTATATTTTTCATATGAAAGATCATATTTTTATATGTAAAAAGATTATATTTTTATGATGTTAAAGTTTATATTTTTATGATGTTAAAGACTATATTTTTAAGATGTAAAAGGTGAGATTTTTATAATTAGACAAATATAATTTATATGATTAGAAGAATATGATTTTCACGACGATGAAAAAAATATGGTTTTTGTTTATATATAGTAGCAAGAAAAAAAATTAGATTTCTTTATATAAATTAACGTGATAATAAAAATATGATTTTTATTATACGAGAAGTTTAAAAATATAATTTTTATATGGTAGGAAGGATAAAAATATGATTTTTATAATGTATAGTTAATAAAAATTTGATTTTTACATAGGTAGTAGAGATATAAAAATACGATCTCTATATATAAAAATGTGATTTTTATATAGAGAACGACGAGAGAAAAATATAATCTTTATTATATGAACACCGTTATAAAAATAGAATTTTTATCTATATAGTAGCGGTATAAAAATAGAATTTTTGTCTATATAGTAGCAGTATAAAAATGTGATTTTTATCCATATAGCACAGTTATAAAAATGTGATTTTTATATTAATAGCAACAATATAAAAAATATGATTTTTATATATGTAGTAGCTACGGACAATGAAATTGACAAAAGGCGAGCACGAGGAAGATTTTCTACATAAGAAGAGTCGTGGTGTTTGGTTTAGCTAATCGGTGAGAACTTCTCACTTTAAATCTTGTTTTCTAGTTAAAATATATACTAGGATGAAGACGGTGCTTAGCAGCACCCGACACCCGTTGTCCACAGACCATGGATGACTTGTTTGTTTGATTGTTGTGTTGTGAAATTTGATTGTGTGATGTGGAATGAAATAAAATATTTTATAGTGGAAAATATTTTATAGTTAAAAATATTATTTTTAACGTATATATAAAATAAATATTTATAAACAAATCGGACGATTTGTTTATATACACTGATTTGACTGATATTGATTGGGACGATAAATTTTACACATTGCCCAACCGCACAAATAAAATCTGTGTTTGATGATTTGAAACGCCACACGGGTATTGGGATGATATTTGACGTACACTAATCCCGATTGTTTAGTTGTATGTCAATCGATGGGTTGACAGACTGTGTAAGCGTTAATTATTTATATTTAATGCTTATGCAGTTGTGTGGTGCACTCTAGATGATGGTTGATGATTTATCGTTGCTATTATATACATGTGTTGTAGAAAATCCATATAATTAACATTATATGGTAATTGATTGGGCCTCATTCCAATTTAGAAAATAAATTCATGTGTTGAATTGAAAATAAATTCATGTGTTGAATTGAAAATAAATTCATGTGTTGAATAGAAAAATAAATTCATGTGTTGAATTAAAAATAAATTCATGTGTTGAATTGAAAATAAATTCATGTGTTGAATTGAAAAATAAATTCATGTGTTGAATAGAAATATAAATTCATGTGTTGAATAGAAAAATATATAATCATGTGTTGAATAGAAGGAAATATTCATGTGTTGAATAAAAATATATATTCGTGTGTTGAAGAAAATATTCATTTGTTGAATAGAATAACGAAGTTATTGAAATATATAAAGCCGTGTTGGTTAGATATGCGCCATTTTGACGCGAACGATATTTATATCGATTATATTCGTTTTTATAATGATTATAGAAAAGGAAGTGATTTCAAAATATAACGTTTTGAAAATATTATCATTTATCGATTAATGATATGGAATATTCAATTTTGATTAGAAATTGAATATGAAGTTGAAATCGTTTTGAAAACGAATTTGAAACGATTTATAAAATACGTTTTGAAAGGAAATCGACGAAATATTATATATATATATATATATTATATAATGGCCTGAATAGAACGCGCCGCGCCGCGGCAGTTCTCGAATTTCGACCATTGACTTCGAATGTATATTACGGGATATCCGACCGTCGGATTCTCCTAAAACCAGAACCGTTGGGTTTGTATCGAAAGGAGCTTTCGAACGAATGTTAGTGATGTGAAATCTAACGGTTGGATTTGGAATTATGTCCAAATCAAATTTGGAAAAGGTCGCTGTAAGTGCAGTTCGATGGCCGTTGATGGAAATCGACTGTACGGGCCTTGATAAAATTATTAAAAATATCAATAATTTGTGTAAAATCATAAGAAATGATTTGTGAAGAATTGGGATAAAAAATTTCAAATTTGAAAAGATAAAAATAGATTTTTATCGAAATGAACTAGTTTTGAACTAGAATTAAAATCCATTTATTTTTAAAATAAATAAATTGGATTTGAAATGGTTTTAAAAGTAACCAGAATTTCCAATAATTGAATTGGAATGGATTTGAATCGAAATTGTCTTTGGAATATTTCGATGTTAGATTTCATGATTATACAGATATTGTTATGGAAATTTGAAAGATATATTTATATCGTTATTTCCAATACGATATTTGTTGGTCTTAGAATTTGATATTGAATATAAGCCGATATATTTTCTATTCAGAGCCTTGTATTTAATATCAAATGTGATTTGGGTTTGTCGTGAATGGTGTCTTCATTAACACTGTTTTTAAGCCCAGTCGAGAAAAAGATTAAATCTTTTTATTTAGATTTAATGAAGTGTACCAATTAAACGGTATTTAATTGGAATTGAATTGGAATTGATTTTTGGGTTTATCGTGAACGGTGTTTTAAATAACACTTGTTCTTTAACACGATAATTAATGTAATGTGATGTTGGGTTTATCGTGAACCGTGTTTTAAATGACATTGGATTTTTAACCCAGTTAAAGACAGGATATGATTTCCCAAGTTAAACAATCATTAATATTGATTTTTGGGAAGATTAAAACCAAGTGGTGTTTTAATGAATCTTTAATTAGATGGAAGTGATCGAGAATGGAGTATCACCAATTTTGCTCCAGGCGATAGTTAAATCTTTAATTAGATTTGAACGTGAAATGGTGATTGAATTTACCGATAACACCGTGGTGTTAGATATGAAGTATGACCAGTTTTACTTTATGGGATGAATAGGTTGGGATTGGGAAATAAAATAAATGATTACTTCGGTGTGGTTCGCTAATCCCGACTAGTTTGAATTGATATTCAAAAGAAGATTAAAGAATAAATTTAAAAAAATTATCTTTGATAAAGTTAATGGGAACCTTTCCCAAAGTATAAGAATATTTGAATAAAAGAATATTCCGAATTGGAATGAGGCGTATGTTGTGTTTGTGAAACACTTGTTTATTATATACGCGAGTTATTCAGAAAGACCGAGTTAATCCTATTCCGAATAACTGATTCGACGTGGTGTCGAGGATGAAGACGTTGGTCGAAGACCGGAGGTCTTCACATCGTTTGGGTGATTGCTGATGATCTTGATTGGGCTGTACACAAAAGAGGAGGGAATCAGTTGGTGATCGTCCAGACGTACTTGGAGATCGATGGATATGCGAGGTACAAGGTGCCTCCGGTTTCGTTTAGACCTAGAACGAACTTGTAAATGGACTGTGTGTCTGACATTGGATTTTATTCTATGTGATTGATTTCTATTAAATATATATCTGTTTGGCGGCGGAGAATTTGTTCTCTTGCTTAACGCCCTTCTCTGAGACGTACGACCTCAAGGGTTATATATTGATGGATATCAATCGCATGGAGTGAATTGCCTGTGTGGCTTGCCTAAGTGGCAATTGATCAAAGCTTCTGTTGAAAAGCAAAGTCTTGTGGTTGATGATCAAAGCACCGCCTGTGTGGCACAACTTTGTGTAGCATTGATTCGCGAGCCTCACACCTCGGTTGTGAACCAAAAACGGGAGAGGACCTCAGGGAGGGCATGCGTTTCCTTCTAGCTAGGGTGGTGTCGGTGACCTACCAGCCCTGACATTTATATTATTTTCACCTTTGTGGTTGTTGCTGTTGCGAGGCGCCTCAAATATATTGGTGACTGTGTGGAGCCGATGGAGTCATTTGGCTCATTTACGCCCCCAAAGGTTGGGGAAACGCAGTGTTCAGGCATTTTAATCCACATCGGTGGACCGACCCTGTCGCTCCAAGGGTCACTCGAGCTCTGATCCTGAGACATGGGCTAGATTGTCTCGAATCGGTAGAGGACTCTTTTGCCTTGGTTCACAGATGGAAATCCAGCTTCCAATACGTGACTTTGCAGTTTTGTTTGTAGAGCCTAGCATGGCGACATAGTGGTATGGGGCACTTATGCCGTCTATGATTGATACTTATGATTTGAAATTATTTTGGCACTATACACTTATAGTAATAATAAAACATGAAATTTCACGTACCCAGCATTCTTGGCTTTTATAAGGTAAAAACCCTATCCTCCGGCTTGCGTTGCATTGTGTGATGGGACTTGGGTCTTATAATAGCTTCATTTTTCTTTATTTAGCATTGCGCTGTTTGTTTTATGCACTGGTATTCTTGGGAGGAAACCTGTTCCGTGTTATACGGCGTAGTCCCTTGATTTACCTAACTTTAAAAATAAAGATTAATAACTGTTTTAGTTCTCACACCAGTCACATGACCGACCTGGAGTTTATTGTTTTAACCTAAACTCTGGGTGCCCTTATTTTAACACGGGCAGCTAGTAGTTTTGGTTTTGCAGATTTATATTCACAGGATCCTGATTTACAGCTGGAATGATACTCGGAAAGCACTGTATCCGTGTATTACTTCTAGTTGTGTATTGTATTACTTTCCGCTGCTATGTAATGTATTGTAATCTTTGATATTTTCTGTGTAATATTTATTCGTACTCTGTATATTCTTGTATTCTGATGGAATTGTTGTAATATACAATGAAATGTTCTTCTGTTTGCGTTCCGATGTGGCTTGTCCTCAACTTAATCCGGGCTTTCCTGTAAGGGGGATTTCGGGTCGTTTCAGCTTGGTATCAGAGCTTTGGTTTACAAAGCTCGAGGACAAGAGACGTTAGAACCAAACGACAGAATTCATCAGAAATTGGATTAGTAATATCCAATGGGAATGACTCGATAGAGATAGGATCAGTAGTATCCTAGAACGAGTGTGAAGAGTATATTTATAAAATTGAAAACAAGTTTTACGTCGAAAATTTAATTCAATTATTCGTATTTGAATGTTTATTTGTATTGATTTGGACAATCCAGTATATAATTTTGCATATACGTCTGATTCACGTACATTCGAAGTTTTAATATGTTGGATAGATATAGAATCACACTATAGTCGCCCGGAGATGATTCTGATGATTGATCGATCATCATCAGAATTTATGTTCGATTGCCGAAAGTGGGATATCTATATATTTCCATTAGACTGGTGTGAGAACCAAAACTACATAGGGCTTATTGTTGTGATTTGGCATCAAAAATGTGATTTTTGACTATGTATCAAAATTATGAATTTGAAACGTTAATTAACTAATTGATTGTTGGTTGTGTTGTTTGATTATTGTTTGATTAATTAAATGTTGAACCTTTAGCCAAATTGAATCAAATAGTGAGTTGTATTGAAAATTTATCGGAATTGCATACATATACATGTACTCACATTGAACAGGTCATAGCAAAGAGGCTAGAGCAGAAGAATGAAATTGTTTGCCCGACAAATAGGTACATGTTTACAAATTTATTGGGTTTGGATGATTTTATGAGCCGATTGGCTAGCCGCTTGGCTGTTTCTTTTTCTTTTTGGATTGATGAGGGCCATGGGAGGCTATTTGAAATATCCCGAAGTCCTCGGTGCAGGGGAGGTTATGGCGAAATTTTTCGAAAATTTAAGGTGTTAGCCAAATTTTTGAAAAATTTGAAAAGTTCTTAGAAACTGAAAAGTTGAAGAACTTAAGCCGTAAAGAGAAGAATGAAAGTTGAGTTGGTTTGTAAAACAACTTTCGGCTTCGTTCCTTTTCGGGGACGAAAAGTTTTAAGTGGGGGAGATTGTAATAACCCAGAAATTCTGAGCCAATTTAAATTTTTTATTTTGGCAATTTTAGCGAATTTTGAATATTTAAAATGATTTATTTTAAATAATGACGACGAGAAATTTATTTTTAATAGAATTTGAAAGTGTATATTTATATAAATCGCCGTTAGAATATAAATATTTATTTTTAATTATAAAAGGAATTGAAAATGGCGCGGTAGTTCTATAATTCGATTTCAAATTTCAAACGAATGTACAGGATCAAAATAAATCGGATTTTGGCGAAACCAAAAATATTAGAATCTATTTCAGAATATCTTTCCAACGAATCCGAAAAATCAAAATTTCATAGCGGGGATAAAAAGTTATGCCCAGTTGAAAATTCATAATAGTGGCTATAGAACTCTGGCCCTTAAAAATGGAAATTTTGCAAACGACCTCGGTTTTCGATGAAACCACTTTTGTTGGATTCGTGATGTCAAGTTATAGCTAGGTTTCAAAATTCATAATTTTCTGAATCAATATGTGAACGTGGCAAAGGAAAACGCGTTTGACCAGTTTTAGTTGATTTTAAACGACTGGAAAATGGTCATTTTTCAAACGGTCTCAGAATTTGATGAAATTAGATTTGTTAAGACCGTATCGTCAATACGAAGCAAGAAAATATTTTTCGGGAATTTTTAGAGTCCATACGTGGCCCCGGTAAATTGAAATACGCGTTCAAATTCAATATATAGAGTTATATGTTGATTTTGACGAAAACTGATCGAAACGATCGAATCAGCCTACGATACATATCCTATTGTGTTCGAAATGGGGGTAATTAGCTAGAGACGACAGGTAGTGGATCTCGTTTGGAGGTTGAAATAAAAAGTTTCTTTTTAAAATTTAAAATAATTAATTAAATATAAACCCTCACCCACTCTCTCTCCCCGATTCACTTTTCAGAAAAAGAAAAAAAACCTTTTGCCCCGTCGCCCCCCCCCCCCCCCCGATCTGACCTCGCCACCGCTCTCCCTCCACCTCGCGCCGTCGACCACCCAAACCCCCCTGACCTTCGACCGACCCTTCCCCGTCCGTTTCAGCCCAAACCGCACACCCCACCTGTAACACCCCACGTCCATTAATGTCACTCACAAAGGGAATGCATTAACTTCCATGGAGGTTATAAGTGAATATAGAACAGAAAAATTACAACAAGACAGATAATAAATAGTACTTGGAAATCTAAAACTTCATTTTATTGCAGCGGAAATTAAACATGTTTGTTACATCATAAAACCATAGATCATAACCAAGTACAGTATCCATCTTCATAAAAACAAAATACATAATCCCATTACATTAATAGCCTTACGTACCCCTAGCTGACTACATAGGTGCCGTCTGCCCCTATCTCCACTAGGTGTACCCCACTACCCACTTTCGATCGGCTCCCTACTCGTAGATACCCGTGCTGGCCCCACCGTGGGGTGTATCACTCCCCATAAAGTGGCAACCCGATACAATTTGAGAATGCACGGCTTATACCTACACGATGCAACAACGTCTTACCTACCAGCTCGGGTCCACACACGCATATGAAACCCGTTGGACTTGCGTTGCCACCGCTCCCCGTTTTGGCCTCTTACAGTCAAACCCAGCATGCATGTCCCGTCCTCGACTTGGGTCGAGCCCACAAAGATACGTTTGGGATACTGGTCGAAATGGCCCCCCACAAGCTACCCACCTAAGCTTGTCACTAGTATATCCCACTTAACCCTCTTAGTCATGTTCATTTACATGTGTGTTTGGTTAAGTCTTACTAATCGTATTTCACATGCCACTAAGGGCACCCCCTAGATTCCTCATGCCACCCAAGGCACCTACTTAACCCCCATGTCCCACCTTACATGTTTATCTGGTTAAGTATTTCTTAATTCATTCAGGCCATAACCTCATAAAGACCTCTCACATTAGACTGGCATTTATGGCAGCTGGATTTGCCGGGCGGGTCCGGGCAGTCTTACACCATAAAAGAGTCTAACCTCGTGTCTTTACAACCGTTATGCTTTAGTTTAGGCCTAGGACCTCTCACATTGGGCTGACATTTGTGACCACTGGATTTGCCGGGCGGGTCCGGGCAGGTTTACGTCACAAACGATTCCAACCTCGTGTCCTAAGCATTGATTAACACTTAAAATCTTTTACCCCAGTTTTAATAATTCCCTATTCAAATTATTAATTAAGTCAACTTTTAATGATGTCCATAATTGACTCAATTATGGCCATCCACTTATGGCATGCAAAATCATATCAATTGCACCCCAACTTTTTAATATTAAATCCTTAATATTACCCCTACCCCACGTTTATACGTTCGCTTATTCAACGCATAATATAGGCTAGACTTGTATAGTCTAACACCTAGCACAAAGATAAATTATCACAACATATAGACAATTAAAATAAATCTAATCATAATAGGGGTGAAACTTGCATAAACTACACATGTTAAGGATCAAAAGGTGTCAACTTGTTAAATGTCTCAATTTATATGATATGATCATAGCCCAAATCTATACATAAACTTGCATATGGGGTTTTTAGGCAACATAATGATGGTGTGAACTAGCATAGGATATCACATATGTCATAGCATAATTCTAGATGTCATAATAGATGTCTTGGTATATGTTCATAACTTTTCTAATCAATCTAACTTGCATATGTGACTTGTCATATAGATCAACATAACCCAAACATGATGATTTAATTAATATGAACTAACTAGCATAGATGGTAACATCATGGCCTTTTTAACATGTATGATTCATCACAACTTAGCATAGAAACTTTCAACATACATAATATCATCATAGCATGATTTACAACATGTAAGATATCATCATCACATAACATTGGATTTACAATATACATGATAGCAAAAGGGGTTTACAACAACATATATGATAATTCACATCATCTACTCATAATCCATTCATAACTCAACCTAATTAAAATGATAATAATCTTGTTAAGATCATCATACTCACAATTTAGAGAAGAAAAGAGAGAGTTTTGCTTTGCTTTAGGGTTGAGAGAATTAGAATTGAATTTGCTTTTCTTATTTCTTAGTTGGCGGCGGCTCCATTGATTTCCATGGCGATGGTATGACGGTAACTATTCTATTTTAATTAGGTTTAGGGTTAGCATTAGGATGTATTTATAGGTGTAGGAAGTTATTTAGGACCATTAGATTAACCCTGAACCATGAGAACCAATCAAATGCAAAATATGCATTTGAGCGAATCGGCCCACGGGTTGACAGCCAAACATCCTGGATTAACCCCTAGTCGACCCAGCAGGGCTCGGGTCGACCTCAAAAATGGGCCGGTTCGGTTATTCCCCCTCCCAATTCGCTGTTATGAACTTTTTCGCCTATTTATTTATTTAATTTTTAATTTATATATATATATCAATATATATATATATATATATATATATTTCTCTGCGCAACCCATTTCACTTAATTATTTTCTAAAAATTAAGTATACTTTAATTTGTGAATTTTAATGTTATAAAATTACGGGGTGTTACATTCTCCCCTCCTTAAAGGATTTCGTCCCCGAAATATCCAAGTCAAGAAGAATGTATATCCTACCATCTAATCGTCCATCTACTCAACCATCAAACACCAGCATCCATTGTCCTTAAAAGACTTCTAATGCTTTAATGTTTATATGCACAGTGTGTGTATATGTCCATATCTAATGCAAAATTAGGCAGTCTACTGATTCAGTCGACCTCCTTAGTGCAATTCATGATAGTGCCATGCGTCCAATATGTTTGCAAAAGATTCCTAATGATACATATTAATTCTATATGCGTGCACAACCATCCACCCGAATGCAGCAACTATATGATAATACAACCATTATACATCCATTTTACTAAATACATCCATATATATGCAATATGCAATATGAAGTGACTGAGCCGATCTGGTGCCTAATAGTGTGTGTATATGCATCCACGAGCAACCACTAGCAAACACTTGCATCCACTTTGCATCCACCATACATAACATGTCTCAAACACATGTTTCAACCATAGGATTATCCTAACTAAAGGTCAAAGATACTAGCGAGAGGATATACTAAAGATAAGATAAGTACGAGCTAAGCGATAAAGGAGAAATTAAAAGACATACTCTCAAAAAGAAAAGGGTATCGTGAACGCATCTTCTCTTCTGTCTCCCAAGTAGCGTTGCTCTCATCATCTCCCCATTGCACTTTGACTAGTCTGACATCTCGATTCCTCAACCTCTTGATCTCCGACCCAAGAATGCGCGTAGGAGCTCTTCGAACTGTCGCATCACGCTCTATCTCCACCTCTCTAAGAAAGCTCGGCTCTACCACTTCTGCGGTCTCGTGCAAGCACTTCCTCAAATGTGACACATGGAATACGTCGTGTACACCACTAAGTCTCTCGGGCAACTCCACTCTATACGCCATCTGTCCAATTTTCTCCTTAATAGGAAACGGCCCTACAAACCTTGGTGCTAATTTCCCAAAGGACCCAAAGCGAACAACGTTCCGTAATGGAGACACTTTGACAAAGACCATGTCCCCAACTACAAACTCGAGATCTTTCCTCCTCTTATCCGCATAAGATTTCTACCTATCCTGTGCTGCTTTCATCCTCCTTCAAATCAAGTCGATCTTCTCCGAAGTCTCCCTAATCATATCGGGCCAAAGTAAGATCTTATCCGTAGATTCCCACCAACATGTAGGTGAACGACAAGGTCGTCCATAAAGAGCTTCGAATGGTGCCATACGAATGCTGGACTGAAAGCTGTTATTATACGCGAACTCCACCAATGGAAGATGCTCTTCCCATGTACCCCCAAAGTCTAGGATACATAGCCTCAACAGATCCTCTAGAATGCGATTCACCCTCTCGGTCTGGCCGTCCGTCTGAGGATGATATGCGGTGCCCAAACATAACTGAGTCCCTACCGCCTCTTGTAAGCTTCTCCAAAATTCGCTAGTGAAAATAGGATCGCGGTCGCTCACTATGCTAAAAGGAACACCGTGCAAACGAACTATTTCTCGAACGTATATGGAGGCTAACCATGGAGCAGTCCTCTTACTCTTTACGGGAATGAAATGGGCTCTTTTAGTAAGTCTATCTACTATAACCCAAATTCCCGTATTACCCTTCCTTGATCGCGGTAACCCATCCACAAAATCCATCGAGACACTTTCCCACTTCCATAGTGGAACCTCCAATGGGTAAAGCAACCCACCGGGTTTCTTTTGTTTCGCTTTTACTTGTTGGCACACCAAGCATCTAGCGACATACTCGGCCACATCTTTCTTCATGTCGGCCCAAAAGTAAACTCTCTTCATGTCTTTGTACATCTTGTCCCCGCCGGGATGAATGTTCATCTTCGAATGATGTGCTTTGTCAAGAATAGTCTTCCTTAGGTCATCGTCTTTTGGTACACAGAGTCTACCATCCCTACGTAACCAACCCTTATCGTCTAGGGTATACCTACGGAGATGGCTTGATGACTCCCCTCCTTTGAGTTTTTCTACTAACTCATCCAACCGCGGGTCGTCTCGTTGTGCCTCGCCAATCCGTCCCAAAAGCGTAGGTCTGACCTCCAAGGATGCTATCAAACCGGGTACGAAGTCAACGGAAGGTCTAAAGTCAAACATCGAAATGAATTCTAAACTTCGCCGCTCAACAAACAAAGGACTTAAGGATAATCTTTTTCTACTTAAGGCGTCTGCCACCACGTTACCCTTGCCAGGGTATAGGCTATTTCGAAGTCGTAGGATGCTAAGAACTCCATCCACCTTTGCTGCCTTAAGTTCAAGTCCTTTTGAGAGAATAGGTATTTTAAAGACTTGTGGTCAGTGAATAATTCGAATTTCTCGCCAAGAAGATAATGACGCCAAGACTTAAGCGCGAAAACAATAGCGGCCAATTCTAGGTCATGTGTAGGATAATTTTTCTTATGCGCTCTCAACTGCCTTCCACCATAGGCTATTACCCTACCCTCTTGCATTAAGACTGCGCCTAGTCATGTCCCACAAGCATCAGTATAAACGGTAAACGGCTTACTCCCGTCTGGCAATACTAAGACTGGGGCTGAAGTCAAAGCTCTCTTCAAACGTTGGAATGCATCATCACAATCTACGTCCCATGTGAAAACTAGGTTCTTCTTCGTCAAGCGTGTCAATGGAGCTGATATCTTTGCGAAGTCTTTGATAAACTTCCTATAGTAGCCAGCCAAACCCAAGAAACTTCTCACTTCGGTAGCATTTTTAGGGACCTTCCAATCTTGGATGGCCACCACCTTCGCGGGATCCACGGCTATCCCTTCTTTGGAAACCACGTGCCCCAAGAACCGTACTTCCTTCCTCCAGAAGTGACACTTAGAAAATTTAGCCTTAAGGCTATGCGCTCGTAGGGTCTCCAACACTTCCCTAAGATGTAGGGCATGCTCTTCTTCATCCTTAGAAAAGATCAAGATGTCATCTACAAAGACTACCACAAATTTGTTAAGGTACTCCCTAAACACCCTACTCATCAAATCAACAAAATATGCTGGGGCGTTTGTCAAACCGAAGGGCATCACTAGCCATTCATAGAAACTGTCTGGAGTCCTAAAGGTAGTCTTGTCTATGCTATCCTCAGCCACTCTCAACTGATGGAACCCAGTGGCTAAGTCCAACTGCGAAAACACTGAGGCGCCAACTAACTGATCGAAGAGATCGTCAATCCTCGGCAGTGGGTGTCTGTTCTTCTTAGTAAGTTTATTAAGTTCTCTATAGTCCACACACAGTCTAAGGGACCCATCCGCCTTCGTGGCAAATATTACTGGAGCACCCCACTCTGATATACTTCGTCTTATAAACCCCTTCTCAAGCAACTCCTTCACTTGCTTATCGAGTTCCCTCCTTTCACGTGGAGCCATGTGGCGTACTGGCAAGGATACTGGTTTTGCATTATCCACAAGATATATTCGAAAATCTATCTCCCGCTTCGGAGGCAAGCCTTTCACCTCCTCAAACACATCCGAATATTCTCGGACCACTCTAACAGATCGTAGATTTTCCTCAGACGCGTCAAGCGATTCTAGATAACTTAGCATAACCGAATTTATGGGATTACAGAAGATTTCGAGAGTGTTGCCAAGGCGAGTCACGAGCCTAACTTCTCTCCTTTCACAATCAAGAACGACCCCATTTCTGGATAACCAATCCATTCCTAAAATTAGCCCATAGCCCGTGAAGCCCAACACATAAGCATCACATCTAAATTCAACGCTAAGTTTGGAAATTTTCAAATCCAAACACATCATGGACAAATAAGCTGAGCCCCCTATTGGATTCGAAACAACTAAGGGATCCTCTACTAAACTGGTGTTTAAGTGCAGTGATTCAACTAATGATGTAGAGATAAACGAATGTGATGCGCCCGAATCGAATAGGGTACGGACTGGATGACCAAACAGAAAAACTAAGCTTTCAACAGAAATGGTTCTACCTCGTTCTTGCAGCGGTGGGACCGCGAGAGCCTTAACTTGTCCCCTTGCCTGCCCTGGTGCTATAAGAGCATGCACCTGTCCTCCCGAGGTAGCTCCTGCCCTCTGCCCCTTCTTTGGGCAGTCCTTCACTAAATGTCCCGCATCGCCACAATGAAAACAGTCTGTCTTCTTTTTCTTTCGGCAATCCTTGCTGAGATGGCCTGGGGTTCCATAGTTAAAGCACTTCTTCTTTCCCTTGCCATTATTATCTTTTCCACCCTTCTTGTTTTGCTGTTGTGGTTTCTTCTGATCCCCCTTCTTCTCGGGTGCCTTATCAGCTTTAGCGCTTTTCTCCTCATGCATGAGCGCCATTTCTACTAACTTCTCAAAGGTGGCCCCCATCGGGATGTGGGTCATAGCCAACCCTTGCAATGGTTCATTCAAGCCATTCACGAACCTTAGAGCCTTCTTCTCCGGCGTGTTTACTAAGTCCAAGCCAAACCTTGCTAACTGATTAAATTTATTGACATATTCTTTCACTGATGAGCTTCCTTGCTTCAATGTCAAGAACCTTTCCATATATATATTTTCTTCCGCCCTAGAGAGAAACTTCGCCTCGAACCTACGTCTGAAATCCGCCCAAGAGTCAACAGGACGCTCCCCATTAGTGACCTCCAACCAAAACGAGGCCTCTCCCTTCATCAACCAAGCTACTAAACGAACTCTCCTCCCTTCTTCTACTTCAAAGATTTCTAGCAATTCTTCCACCTCCTTAAGCCAATCTCTAGCTTCCACAAACGTTTCTGACCCTTGAAATGGTTTTCCACCCATAGCCTTGAATTCCTTGCACGTCTTTGCAAAAGTATCTACGCGAAGAGGAGGAGGAGGAATGGGTGCAACTGGTGGTGGAGGAACATTGGCCGGACCTGCGGCGGCCCTAGCCTCCAATAGCCTCCTATACCATCCTGGTATCGTTACACCGTCGGGTAGATTAAGATCTTCAGCCATGCTGAAACGAAAAAGGAAAGATTCAAAATGGAGAATTCGAAAGATAAAGATATGTGGCTATTGGGGATTATGTTTTTCTTAAAAACTTTTCTCTTTAAATTTCTCATTAAAACATGTTTTTGAAAACACTTCTTCCAGAAATAACTATTTCTCTAAAGTATTTTTATCTGTTCTGGTAACCTTAAGCTCTGATACCACGTGTAACACCCCACGTCCATTAATGTCACTCACAAAGGGAATGCATTAACTTCCATGGAGGTTATAAGTGAATATAGAACAAAAAAATTACAACAAGACAGATAATAAATAGTACTTGGAAATCTAAAACTTCATTTTATTGCAGCGGAAATTAAACATGTTTGTTACATCATAAAACCATAGATCATAACCAAGTACAATATCCATCTTCATAAAAACAAAATACATAATCTCATTACATAAATAGCCTTACGTACCCCTAGCTGACTACATAGGTGCCGTCTGCCCCTATCTCCACTAGGTGTACCCCACTACCCACTTTCAATCGGCTCCCTACTCGTAGATACCCGTGCCGGCCCCACAGTGGGGTGTATCACTCCCCTGAAGTGGCAACCCGATACAACTTGAGAATGCACGGCTTATACCTACACGATGCAACAACGTCTTACCTACCAGCCCGGGTCCACACACGCATATGAAACCCGTTGGACTTGCGTTGCCACTGCTCCCCGTTTTGGCCTCTTACAGTAGAACCCAGCATGCGTGTCCCGTCCTCGACTTGGGTCGAGCCCACAAAGATACGTTTGGGATACTGGTCGAAATGGGCCTCCACAAGCTACCCACCTAAGCTTGTCACTAGTATATCCCACTTAACCCTCTTAGTCATGTTCATTTACATGTGTGTTTGGTTAAGTCTTACTAATCGTATTTCACATGCCACTAAGGGCACCCCCTAGTTTCCTCATGCCACCCAAGGCACCTACTTAACCCCCATGTCCCACCTTACATGTTTATCTGGTTAAGTATTTCTTAATTCATTAAGCCCTAACCTCATAAAGACCTCTCACATTAGACTGGCATTTATGGCAGCTGGATTTGCCGGGCGGGTCCGGGCAGTCTTACACCATAAAAGAGTCTAACCTCGTGTCTTTACAACCGTTATGCTTTAGTTTAGGCCTAGGACCTCTCACATTGGGCTGACATTTGTGACCATTGGATTTGCCGGGCGGGTCCGGGCAGGTTTACGTCACAAACGATTCCAACCTCGTGTCCTAAGCATTGATTAACACTTAAAATCTTTTACCCCAGTTTTAATAATTCCCTATTCAAATTATTAATTAAGTCAACTTTTAATGATGTCCATAATTGACTCAATTATGGCCATCCACTTATGGCATGCAAAATCATATCAATTGCACCCCAACTTTTTAATATTAAATCCTTAATATTACCCCTACCCCACGTTTATACGTTCGCTTATTCAACGCATAATATAGGCTAGACTTGTATAGTCTAACACCTAGCACAAAGATAAATTATCACAACATATAGACAATTAAAATAAATCTAATCATAATAGGGGTGAAACTTGCATAAACTACACATGTTAAGGATCAAAAGGTGTCAACTTGTTAAATGTCTCAATTTATATGATATGATCATAGCCCAAATCTATACATAAACTTGCATATGGGGTTTTTAGGCAACATAATGATGGTGTGAACTAGCATAGGATATCACATATGTCATAGCATAATTCTAGATGTCATAATAGATGTCTTGGTATATGTTCATAACTTTTCTAATCAATCTAACTTGCATATGTGACTTGTCATATAGATCAACATAACCCAAACATGATGATTTAATTAATATGAACTAACTAGCATAGATGGTAACATCATGGCCTTTTTAACATGTATGATTCATCAAAACTTAGCATAGAAACTTTCAACATACATAATATCATCATAGCATGATTTACAACATGTAAGATATCATCATCACATAACATTGGATTTACAATATACATGATAGCAAAAGGGGTTTACAACAACATATATGATAATTCACATCATCTACTCATAATCCATTCATAACTCAACCTAATTAAAATGATAATAATCTTGTTAAGATCATCATACTCACAATTTAGAGAAGAAAAGAGAGAGTTTTGCTTTGCTTTAGGGTTGAGAGAATTAGAATTGAATTTGCTTTTCTTCTTTCTTAGTTGGCGGCGGCTCCATTGATTTCCATGGCGATGGTATGACGGTAACTATTCTATTTTAATTAGGTTTAGGGTTAGCATTATGATGTATTTATAGGTGTAGGAAGTTATTTAGGACCATTAGATTAACCCTGAACCATGAGAACCAATCAAATGCAAAATCTGCATTTGAGTGAATCGGCCCACGGGTTGACAGCCAAACACCCTGGATTAACCCCTAGTCGACCCAGCAGGGCTTGGGTCGACCTCAAAAATGGGCCGGTTCGGTTATTCCCCCTCCCAATTCGCTGTTCTGAACTTTTTCGCATATTTATTTATTTAATTTTTAATTTATATATATATATATATATATGTCAATATATATATTTCTCTACGCAACCCATTTCACTTAATTCTTTTCTAAAAATTAAGTATACTTTAATTTGTGAATTTTAATGTTATAAAATTACGGGGTGTTACACCACCCCAATCTCGAGACAACCCCCCCCCCCGGCCACCGTTCTTCTCGTCCTCCGTACACCCCTCACCGTCGACCTCCTCGAGCACCTCTCTGACAGGAAACCCCCCTCTTATTTCGATGTAAGTTCCTTTATTTATTTACTTTATTTTGTTTAATGAAAGTAGTTTTTTTTTAAAACGAAAAAAACTGATTTAATTTTATTTACTTGTATAAGGTCTTGCTTTTTATATATATAAAGTAATGATTTTTATTTGTTTAAAAGTTAGATTTTTTATATGAAAGACTATATTTTTCATATAAAAGATCATATTTTTATATGTAAAAAGATTATATTTTTATGATGTTGAAGTTTATATTTTTATGATGTTAAAGACTATATTTTTAAGATGTAAAAGGTGAGATTTTTATAATTAGAAAAATATAATTTGTATGATTAGAAGAATATGTTTTTCACGACGATAAAAAAATATGGTTTTTGTTCATATATAGTAGCAAGAAAAAAAATTAGATTTCTTTATATAAATTAACGTGATAATAAAAATATGATTTTTATTATATGAGAAGTTTAAAAATATAATTTTTATATGGTAGGAAGAATAAAAATATGATTTTTATAATATATAGTTAATAAAAATTTGATTTTTACATAGGTAGTAGAGATATAAAAATACGATCTCTATATATAAAAATGTGATTTTTATATAGAGAACGGCGAGAACAAATATAATCTTTATTACATGAACACCGTTATAAAAATAGAATTTTTATCTATATAGTAGCGGTATAAAAATAGAATTTTTATCTATATGGTAGCAATATAAAAATGTGATTTTTATCCATATAGCATAGTTATAAAAATGTGATTTTTATATACATAGCAACAATATAAAAATGTGATTTTTTATATATGTAGTGGCTACGGACAATGAAATTGACAAAAGGCGAGCACGAGGAAGATTTTCTACATAAGAAGAGTCGCGGTATTTGGTTTAGCTAATCGGTGAGAACTTCTCACTTTAAATCTTGTTTTCTAGTTAAAATATATACTTGGATGCAGACGGTGCTTAGCAGCACCCGACACCCGTCGTCCACAGACCATGGATGACTTGTTTGTTTGATTGCTGTGTTGTGAAATTTGATCGTGTGATGTGGAATGAAATAAAATATTTTATTGTGGAAAATATTTTATAGTTAAAAATATGATTTTTAACGTATATATAAAATAAATATTCATAAACAAATCGAACGATTCGTTTATATACACTGATTTGACTGATATTGATTGGGACGATAAATTTTACACATCGCCCAACCGCACAAATAAAATCTGTGTTTGTTGATTTGAAACCCCACACGGGTATTGGGATGATATTTGACGTACACTAATCCCGATTGTTTAGTTGTATGTCAATCGATGGGTTGACAGACTGTGTAAGCGTTAATTATTTATATTTAATGCTTATGCAGTTGTGTGGTGCACTCTGGATGACGGTTGATGATTTATCGTTGCTATTATATACATGTGTTGTAGAAAATCCATTTAATTAACATTATATGTTAATTGATTGGGCCTCACTCCAATTTAGAAAATAAATTCATGTGTTGAATTGAAAATAAATTCATGTGTTGAATTGAAAATAAATTCATGTGTTGAATAGAAAAATAAATTCATTTGTTGAATTGAAAATAAATTCATGTGTTGAATTGAAAATAAATTCATATGTTGAATTGAAAATAAATTCATGTGTTGAATAGAAAAATAAATCCATGTGTTGAATAGAAATATAAATTCATGTGTTGAATAGAAAAATATATATTCATGTGTTGAATAGAAGGAAATATTCATGTGTTGAATAAAAATATATATTCGTGTGTTGAAGAAAATATTCATTTGTTGAATAGAATAACGAAGTTATTGAAATATATAAAACCGTGTTGGTTAGATATGCGCCATTTTGAAGCGAACGATATTTATATCGATTATATTCGTTTTTATAATGATTATAGAAAAGGAAATAATTTCAAAATATAACGTTTTCAAAATATTATCATTTATCGATTAATGATATGGAATATTCAATTTTGATTAGAAATTGAATAAGAAGTTGAAATCGTTTTGAAAACGATTTATAAAATACGTTTTGAAAGGAAATTGACGAAATATATATTATATAATGGCCTAAATAGAACGCGCCGTGCCGCGGCAGTTCGCAAATTTCGACCATTGACTTCGAATGTATATTACGGGAGATCCGACCGTCGGATTCTCCTAAAACCAGAATCGTTGGGTTCGTATCGAAAGGAGATTTCTAACGAATGTTAGTGATGTGAAACCTAATGGTTGTATTTGTAATTATGTCCAAATCAAATTTGGAAAAGGTCGCTGTAAGTGCAGTTCGATAGCCGTTTATGGAAATCGACTGTACGGGCCTTGATAAAATTATTAAAAATATCAATAATTTGTGTAAAATCATAAGAAATGATTTCTGAAGAATTAGGATGAAAAATTACAAATTAGAAAAGATAAAAATAGATTTTTATCGAAATGAACTGGTTTTGAACTAGGATTAAAATCCATTTATTTTTAAAATAAATAAATTGGATTAGAAATGGTTTTAAAAGTAACCAGAATTTCCAATAATTGAATTGGAATGGATTTGAATCAAAATTGTCTTTGGAATATTTCGATGTTGGATTTCGTGATTATACAGATATTGTTATGGAAATTTGAAAGATATATTTATATCGTTATTTCCAATACGATATTTGTTGGTCATAGAATTTGATATTGAATATAAGCTGATATATTTTCTATTCAGAGCCTTATATTTAATATCAAATGTGATTTGGGTTTGTCGTGAATGGTGTCTTCATTAACACTGTTCTTAAGCCCAGTTGAGAAAAAGATTAAATCTTTTTATTTATATTTAATGAAGTATACCAATTAAATGGTATTTAATTGGAATTGATTTGGAATTGATTTTTGGGTTTATCGTGAACGGTGTTTTAAATAACACTTGTTCTTTAAACCGATAATTAATGTAATGTGATGTTGGGTTTATCGTGAACCGTGTTTTAAATGACATTGGTTTTTTAACCCAGTTAAAGACAGGATATGATTTCCCAAGTTAAACAATCATTAATATTGATTTTTGGGAAGATTAAAACCAAGTGGTGTTTTAATGAATCTTTAATTGGATGGAAGTGATCGAGAATGGAGTATCACCAGTTTTGCTCCAGGCGATAGTTAAATCTTTAATTAGATTTGAATGTGAACTGGTAATTGAAATTACCGATAACACTGTGGTGTTAGATATGAAGTATGACCAATTTTACTTCATGGGATGAATAGGTTGGGATTGGGAAATAAAAGAAATGATTACTTCGGTGTGGTTCGCTAATCCCGACTAGTTTGAATTGATATTCAAAAGAAGATTAAAGAATAAATTTAAAGAATTTATCTTTAATAAAATTAATGGGAACCTTTCCCAAAGTATAAGACTATTTGAATAAAAGAATATTCTGAATTGGAATGAGGCGTATGTTGTGTTTGTGTAACACTTGTTTATTATATACGCGAGTTATTCAGAAAGACCGGGTTTATCCCATTCTGAATAACTGATTCGACGTGGTGTCGAGGATGAAGACGTTGGTCGAAGACCGGAGGTCTTCACATCGTTTGCGTGATTGCTGATGATCTTGATTGGGCTGTACACCCAAGAGGAGGGAATCAGTTGGTGATCGTCCAGACGTACTTGGAGATCGATGGATATGCGAGGTACAATGTGCCTCCGGTTTCTCTCAGACCCAGAACGAACTTGTAAATGGACTGTGTGTCTGACATTGGATTTTATTCTGTGTGATTGATTTCTATTAAATATATATCTGTTTGGCGGCGGAGAATTTATTCTCTTGCTTAACGCTATTCTCTGAGACGTACGAGCTCAGGGGTTATATATTGACGGATATCAATCGCATGTAGTGAATTGCCTGTGTGGCATGCCTAAGTGGCAATTGATCAAGGCTTCTATTGAAAAGCAAAGTCTTGTGGTTGATGATCAAAGCACCGCCTGTATGGCACAGCTTTGTGTAGCATTGATTCGCGAGCCTCACACCCCGGTTGTGAACCAAAAACGGGAGAGGACCTCAGGGAGGGCATGCGTTTCCTTCTAGCTAGGGTGGTGTCAGTGACCTGCCAGCCTTGACATTTATATTATTTTCACCTGTGTGGTTGTTGTTGTTGCGAGGCGCCTCGGATATATCAGTGACTGTGTGGAGCCGATGGAGTCATTTGGCTCATTTACGCCCCCAAAGGTTGGGGAAACGCAGTGTTCAGGTATTTTAATCCACATCGGTGGACCGGCCCTGTCGCTCCAAGGGTCACTCGAGCTCTGATCCTGAGACATGGGCCAGATTGTCTCGAATCCGTAGAGGACTGTCTTTTGCCTCGGTTCACAGATGGAAATCCAGCTTCCAATACGTGACTTTGCCGTTTTATTTGTAAAGCCTAGTATGGCGACATAGTGGTATGGGGGCACTTATGCCGTCTATGATTGATACTTATGATTTGAAATTGTTTTGGCACTATACACTTATAGTAATAATAAAACATGAAATTTCACGTACCCAGCATTCTTGGCTATTATAAGGTAAAAACCCTATCCTCCGGCTTGCGTTTCATTGTGTGATGGGACCTAGGTCTTATAATAGTTTCATTTTTCTTTATTTAGCATTGCGCTGTTTGTTTTATGCACTGGTATTCTTGGGAGGAAACCCGTTCCGTGTTATACGGCGTGGTCCCTTGATTTACCTAACTTTAAAAATAAAGATTAATAACTGTTTTAGTTCTCACACCAGTCACATGACTGACTTGGAGTTTATTGTTTTAACCTGAACTCTGGGTGCCCTTATTTTGACACGAGCAGCTAGTAGTTTTGGTTTTGCAGATTCATATTAACAGGATCCTGATTTACAGCTGGAACGATACTCAGAAAGCTCTGTATCCGTGTATTACTTCTAGTTGTGTATTGTATTATTTTCCGCTGCTATGTAATGTATTGTAATCTCTGATATTTTCTATGTAATATTTATTCGTACTCTGTATATTCTTGTAATCTGATGGAATTGTTGTAATATACAATGAAATGTTCTTCTGTTTGCGTTCCGATGTGGCTTGTCCTCAACTCAATCCGAGCTTTCCCGTAAGTGGGATTTCGGGTTGTTTCAACTTAAGACTCTAGGCGGACCTATTGGTCACTTACTAACCCTCGATAATATATTCAACGTTAACATAAACTAGAGGGCACTAGCTACGGGCCCTACTAGTTAAGGCTTCCATCATTCACGCATATACCCTTGCCCTGCATAAGGTCAGAGAAGGTATTTCATCGTGCGCTATACCTTCTAACTGACCTTATTAGATAACCTCCTAAGTCACTTCTTACTTTCCGTAGGATAGACGACCATATCAGATCCTTATAATTTCCAGGTTTAGGTAGGCCAGACACACATGCCATTTAAGACCCATATACTGAAAAACCTATTCCCAAGTGGACTCTTCAACCCCTAGTCTCTTAGCCTATTAGGACCCAGGAGCGGACTATACGCGAAGGTTATTAGTTCGTACCAAATTTTCTTTTAATACCTTTCCCTTTTAGGGATAAAGTAGGCCACGTTATTAAGTCATTCCCGTTTAGTTCCTTAATATGGAAATACTATACGTACACCATTTATTTGCGTCATGGGTTTATATGGTTAATAATATATTACATTATTAACCTACTAACTCCAACTAAATTTTTTATTTCCATTACTATTAATAAGGAAGGTTATATTCCTTTTTCCCAAGGGTGCTTATTTAATACCTTCCATAATTTGGACTTAGAGTTTAAATGACAATCATAAATTCCCTTATGACACCCATTTATTTTTATTCCCTTTTTGTAATAACCCGGAAATCCGAGCCAATTTAAATTTTTTATTTTGGCAATTTTGATGAATTTTGAATATTTAAAATGAATTATTTTAAATAAAAACGACGAGAAATTTATTTTGAATAGAATTCGAACGAATATATTTATATAGATCGACGTTAGAATATAAATATTTTATTTTAAATTATAAAAGGAATTGAAAATGGCGCGGTAGTTCGAAAATTCGATTTCAAAGTTCAAATGAATGTACAGGATTCAAAATAAACCAGATTTTGGCGAAACCAAAAATATTTGAATCTATTTATGAATATCTTTCCAACGAATCTGAAAAATTGAAATTTCATAGCGGGGATAAAAAGTTATGCCCAGTTGAAAATTCAGAATAGTCGCTAGGGAATTCTGTCCCTTAAAAATGGAAATTTTGCAAACGACCTCGGTTTTCGACGAAACCACTTTTGTTGGATCCGGGATGTCAAATTATTGCTAGATTCCAAAATTCATAATTTTTCGAATCAATATGTGAGCATGGCAAAGGAAAACGTGTTTTCACAATTTCAGTTGATTTTAATCGGCTGGAAAATTGCCATTTTTCAAACGATCTCAGAATTTGATGAAATTAGTTTTGTTAGAACCATATCGTCAGTACGAAGCTAGAAAATATTTTTCTGGAATTTTTAAATTTAGTATGTGGTCCGGTAAAATAAAATGTGCGTTCAAATTCAATATATAGAGGTATATTTTGATTTTGACGAAAACTGATCGAAACGATCGAATCAGCTTATGATACATATCCTATTGTGTTCGGAATTGGGGTAATTAGCTATGGACGACAGTTTGTGGGTTTGATTTTGAGGTCAAAATAAAAAGGTGCCTTTTTGAAATAATAAAAAATAAAAAGGTACCTTTTTGAAATAATTAAATAATATATAATAAAACACCTCACTCCTCTCTGTACTCTCAGCCCCCCCCCCCCCCCCGTTCGAAATCAATTCAGATCGATAAAACAAATAAATAAAAAGGGGGATCGCGCCCCTATACCACCGCCGCCCTCCACCCTAGCGCTGCCGCAGGCCAGGCGGCGCCTCCCCCTTTCTTCCACGATCCTCCTCCCGCTCCCTCTTTCTTCCTTCGCAAAAACCAACGCCCTCTTCCTGAAAACCCTAAACCGCCATACCCGCCGACGTAGGCCCCCACCTCGCTGCCTCATCGACTGCAACGCCCACAACAGACCCTCCTCCGCTCCGATGATGGTGCAACAACCCCGCCCCCCTTTCTAATTTGAGCCGTAAGCTTTATATTTTCTTATTTATTTTATTTACCTTTTTAGTTAGTTGTTTACTTTTATTTAAAACTAATTAGTTGATAGAAATAAAAATTTGGGTTTTATATTATTTATTACAAAGGTGAGATTTTTATCTATAAAAAGATATGATTTTTATTTATAGAAATATGGTTTTTAATTTAAGAAGTTAGTTTTAAAAATATGTTTTTTTTAATAAGAAAGATTAGATTTTTATATATTATCATGGTTTGAAAATAACAAGATTTTAAAACTGAAGTTAGAATTGTTTTTAAATTATATAAAGCTAAGATTTTTGTTATAATTAAAGATAAGATTTTTATCATATTAAAAACGATATTTTTATAATAAAAAAGGTCATATTTTTATATAGTTAATCAAATAGATAAGGTCGAATTTTTATATTAGAAAAGTTTGAATCTTTATATAGTTGAAATGGTGAAGTAAAAATGAGATTTTTCATATATGAAGACATAGAGAATAAAAATATAATTTTTATATAATGTAAAGAATAAAAATATGATTTTTATATAAGTAGTGAACCAAAAATATAATTTTTTTATAGTGATAAGAATAAAAATAGAATTTTTAACTATATAGTAGCGGTAGAAAAATAGAATTTTTATCTATATAGTAGTGGTAGAAAAATAGAATTTTATCTATATAGTAGCGGTAGAAAAATAGAATTTTTATCTATATAGTAGCGGTAGAAAAATAGAATTTTTATCTATATAGTAGCGGTATAAAAATGTGATATATATATATATATATATATATATATATATATATAGCGAAGTTATAAAAATGTGATTTTTAATGTAAACTTCGTGAAACATACTGCGTTGGAAGCACGATGAAGATTTTCTACATGTGAAGAGCCGTGGCGTTTGATTTAGCTAGTCGGTGAGAACTCCTCACCTTTAATTTATTTCTAGTTTGAAAAATATACTAGGATGCAGACAGTGCTTAGCAGCACCCGACACCCGTCGTCCACAGACCATGGATGACTTGTTTGTTTGATTGCTGTGTTGTGAAATTTGATTGTGTGATGTGGAATGAAATAAAATATTCTATAGTGGAAGATATTTTATAGTTAAAAATATGATTTTTAACGTGTATATAAAATAAATAGTAATAAACAAATCGGAGATTTGTTTATATACACTGATTTGACTAATATTGATTGGGACGATAAATTTTACATATCACCCAACTGCACAAATAAAAATCTGTGTTTGTTGATTTGAAACCCCACACGGGTGTTGGGATGATATTGACGTACACTAATCCCAATGGTTTAGTGGTATGTCGATCGTTTGACTGACAGACTATATGAGCATTGATTAGTTATATTTAATGCTTATGCAGTTGTGTGGTGCACTTTGGATGATGGTTGATTATTTATCGTTGTTATTATATACATGTGTCGTATGGAATCCATGTAATTAACATTATATGGTAATTGATTGGGCCTCATTCCAATTTAGAAAATAAATTCATGTGTTGAATTGAAAGTAAATTCATGTGTTGAATAGAAAATAAATTCATGTGTTGAATTGAAAATAAATTCATGTGTTGAATAGAAAGTAAATTCATGTGTTGAATAGAAAGTAAATTCATGTGTTGAATTGAAAATAAATTCATGTGTTGAATTGAAAATAAATTCATGTGTTGAATAGAAAATAAATTCATGTGTTGAATAGAATAAACATTCATGTGTTGAATAAAAGCCGTGTTGGTTAGATTGACGCCATTTTGACGTGAACGATATTTAAATCAATTTTATTCATTTTTATAATGAATATAGAAAAGAAAGTGATTTCAAAATTTAACGTTTTGAAGATATTATCATTTGTATATCAATGAAGTGGAATATTCAATTTTGACTAGAAATCGAATATGAAGTTGAAATCATTTTGAAAACGAATTTAAAACGATTTATAAAATACGTTTTAAAAGGAAATCGGCAAAATATAATATATATATATATATATATATATATATATATATATATATATAATGGCCTGAATAGAACGCGTCGCGCCACGGCAGTTCGCGAATTTCGACCATTGACTTCGAATGGATATTACGGGAGATCCGACCGTCGGATTCTCCTAAAACCGGAACCGTTGGGTTCGTATCGAAAAGATCTTTCTAATGAATATTAGAGATTTTAAATCTAACGGTTGGATTTGGAATTATGTCCAAATCAAATTCGGAAAAGGTCGCTGTAAGTGCAGTTCGATGGCCTTTGATGGAAATCGACTGTACGGGCCTTGATAAAATTATTAAAAATATCAATAATTAGTGTAAAATCATAAGAAATGATTTTTGAAGAATTGGGATGAAAAATTCCATATTTGAAAAGATAAAAATAGATTTTTATCGAAATGAGCTAGTTTTGAACTAGAATTATAATTCTATTTATTTTTAAAATAAATAAAGCGGATTTGAAATGGTTTTAAAGGTAACCAGAATTTCCAATAATTGAATTGGAGTGGATTTGAATCGAAATTGTCTTTGGAATATTTCAATGTTGGATTTCGTGATTATACAGATATTGTTATGGAAATTTGATAGATATATTTATATCGTTATTTCCAATACGATATTTGTTGGTCATAGAATTTGGTATTGAATATAAGCCGATATATTTTCTATTCAGAGCCTTGTGTTTAATATCAAATGGGATTTGGGTTTGTCGTGAATGGTGTCTTCATTAACACTGTTCTTAAACCCAGTTGAGAGAAAGATTAAATCTTTTTATTTAGATTTAATGAAGTGTACCAATTAAATGGTACTTATTTGGAATTGAATTTGAATTGATTTTTGGGTTTATCGTGAACGATGTTTTAAATAACACTTGTTCTTTAACCCGATAAATAATGGAATGTGATTTTGGGTTTATATTGAACTGTGTTTTAGAAGACATTGGTTCTTTAACCCAGTTAAAGACAGGATGTGATTTCCCAAGTTAAATAATCATTGATATTGATTTTTGGGAAGATTAAAACTAAGTGGAGTTTTAATGAATCTTTAATTAGATTGAAATGGTCGAGAATGGAGTATCACCAGTTTGGCTCCAGGCGATAGTTAAATCTTTAATTAGATTTGAACGTGAAATGGTAATTGAATTTACCGATAACACGGTGGTGTTACATATGAAGTATGACCATTTTTACTTCATAGGATGAATAGGTTGGGATTGGGAAATAAAATAAATGATTGCTTCGGTGTGGTTCGCTAATCCCGACTAGTTTGAATTGATATTCAAAAGAAGATTAAAGAATAAATTTAAAGAATTTATCTTTGATAAAATTAATGGGAACCTTTCCCAAAGTATAAGAATATTTGAATAAAAGAATATTTTGAATTGGAATGAGGCATATGCTATGTTTGTGTAACACTTATTTATTATATACGCGAGTTATTCAAAAAGACTGGGTTTATCCCATTCTGAATAACTGATTCGACGTGGTGTCGAGGATGAAGACGGTGGTAGAAGACTGGAGGTCTTCACATCGTTTGGGTGATTACTGATGATATTGATTGGGCTGTACACCCAAGAGGAGGGAATCAGTTGGTGATCGTCCAGACGTACTTGGAGATCGATGGATATGCGAGGTACAAGGTGCCTCTGGTTTCGTTCAGACCCAGAACGAACTTGTAAATGGACTGTGTGTTTGACACTAGATTTTATTCTGTGTGATTGATTTCTATTAAATATATATCTGTTTGGCAGCGGAGAATTTATTCTCTTGCTTAACGCCCTTCTCTGAGACGTTCGAGCTCAGGGGTTATATATTGATGGATATCAATCGCATGGAGTGAATTGCCTGTGTGGCATGCCTAAGTAGCAAATGATCAAGGCTTTTGTTGCAAAGCAGAGTCTTGTGGTTGATGATCAAAGCACGGCCTATGTGGCATAGCTTTGTGTAGCGTTGATTCGCGAGCTTCACACCCCGGTGGTGAAACAAAAACGGGAGAGGACCTCAGGGAGGGCATGCGTTTCCTTCTAGATAGGGTGGTATCAGTGACCTACCAGCCCTGACATTTATATTATTTTCACCTGTGTGGTTGTTGCTCTTGCGAGGCGCCTCGGATATATCGGTGACTGTGTGGAGCTGATGGAGTCATTTGGCTCATTTACGCCCCAAAGGGTGGGGAAACGCAGTGTTTAGGCATTTTAATCCACATCGGTGGACCGACCCTGTCGCTCCAAGGGCTTGACTGAGTACTTGTACTAAGGCTCGGGCTAGAGAGTCTCGAATTCGGTGAGGACTATCTTTTGCCTCGGTTCACAGATGGAAATCCAACTTCCAATACGTGACTTTGCGGTTTTGATTATATAACCTATATATGGCGACATAGTGGTATGAGGCACTTATGCCATCTATGATTGATACTTATGATTTGAAGTTGTTTTATACACTATACACTTATAGTAATAATAAAACATGAAATTTCATGTACCAAACATTCTTGGCTATTATAAGGTAAAAACCCTATCCTCCGGCTTGCGTTGCATTATGTGATGGGACCTAGGTCTTATAATAGCTTCATTGTTCTTTATTTAACATTGCGCTGTTGTTTTATGCACTGGTATTCTTGGGAGGAAACCCGTTCCGTGTTATACGGTGTGGTCCCTTGATTTACCTAACTTTAAAGTAAAGCTTTGAATAACTGTTTTAGTTCTCACACTAGTCACATGACTGACCTGGAGTTTATTGTTTTAACCTAAACTATGGGTGCCCTTATGTAACGACCCGGAAATCTGTAGCAGTTTGAGCTGATAAATATCCTACACATTCAACTCAAAATGCACGAAAATTCAGATCATTAATAGAAAGAAATAAGAGGATGAGGTAAGAAGATAGAATTAATAGAATAGAAGAAGAAGAAGAACACAACTGATCAGTATCAGAGTAAACACGAATCTCACAGCGGAACGAATAAAATGTATTATATAACATAACTTTGAAATACAAATTTGTTTTGTATATACATACCATTATCAGAGTACAATACGTCATATCACAGCGGAAATAATCTCTAAAAACGAACGGTGAAGCCTTCTGCTTTTAGCTCCTCCAAGTGTATCTGTAAAGCCTGAAACACTTGACTGCCCGTACAAATTTGGGCACCCAAGAGTTTAGGGGAAAACAAACAAAATAAACTCTGGGTCAGTCATGGGACTGGTGTGAGTAAATTCCAACCATACGGTTTAACTTTGAAAATCCTTTTGAAACAAAAGGGTAATAGTAAGACCAACTAACACATAAATATGGATGGTTTTTACCTTACTATAACCCAAATTATTTAGATATCAAAATCCAATGATATTATAATAATGTCTAATCAAATAAATAACCAAATAGCAGAACGCTTGCATCTCACGCTCTACATACATAGTATAAAATCTAAAACCGCAGGGCGCTTATTGGAGATTGGATTCCAACTATGACAAGGTATGGGACCACCTGCCGATAATGTATCTCTAGAGGTGAATACACTAGGTTCAACAAGAACGTCTTGCAACCCGGCCCACACATGACCGACCACTCATTTCGCTTGAGTGTATCGAATGTATATCACCAACGGTTGGACTCAAACCACCGTTTCCTGAAAAGGGACAGCATCGAATAGATTAAAGAAGTAAAAGGAATTTCTCTAGATAGGTGATTATACACCCTAATGGGAGCGACACACATAGCCATGCTGCCTGCCCGATTTTTGTCATTTCCCGGTTGTGAAGCTTGAGGCTACGACTATCTTTTAGAACATCTGGCCACCACACACTTTGAATGCCACATCGTCAAACCTGTCAAATCACTAGTTGATCTTTCCAAAAATATTATGGGTATAAAAGCTAAGAGAAACGAATTTCTCCGCCACCAGACGTAATACCTTGAAAAAATCGTCTTATGTGACCGTTAGTAATACTTTGTCAGACATTCGTCCATACAAGTTGTCCTGGGACTGGACAAACATAAAACACTATTCTGGAACAGGACGACCCTTGCATTTCACTCCGTCTTCAATCGTCTTCAGCGTAATCTAATTCGCAGCGCTTATGCCTATATGGAGTGGTTTTCGGATAATAAATCCAACCAGTCTCTCCGTATTGACAACGATGGTCAAAACACTTCGATAGTCGGTTATTTAACTATCGAAGCAAAAACAACATTCAATCAAATGTATAACTAACATCACACCACCATGGGTACTTTTTATTTAACATTCATTTTCTTATTCGCATTCCCATATTTTACCAGAGATTTCTCAAACCCGTTTAGCCCTTCCCATTTCTTGGAAAACATTTCCAATTTCCATTTTAACTACTTAATCTGCAAACATTAGCTTTTTAAAACTTTATTCACTTTGAAATGTGAATATTTATTTATTATAGCAATATTATTTCGTTTTATCAAATACTTTATTTAGATAATAAATACCATTATAACTTAATGTCGACCTTCTATTTGATAAAAGTCGTTTACCCTTCCTTTTGTTCGGAAATAACCATATATATATTATTTACCCCTACTTCCATTTTTGTATAATTCATTTACACTTCTTCGTGGAAAAACATAATTATTCTCTTATCACTTGGGGTAAGTGAATCTCAAACCTTTCTAACGAATAGTGTTATGTATAATGATCACGCTTAAGCTTGATTAACAACGTTAATTTATCGTTATAGTTTTAAAACTTGTCATACGCTGCAATATCCCCTTTTTATAACTAATCTCGACATAACAGTCACGCTTAAGCCTTGTCAACAGCGTTATTTTATTGCTATGGTTCACAGACTTGCAAAACGCTACTATATTCCACTTTATAATTAATCTCAATACCTCTTTCCGTTACGAAAATCTTGACATCTCTTTCCGTTACAAAAATCTTGACATCTCTTTCCGTTACAAAAATCTTGACATCTCTGATTCAATAACATTTTAAATGAGGTCCATTTAAGAAACAATTATTTGATTAAAAATAATTAACTGATATTTTACTTTATAAAATGAACTATAAAGTACCAGTTTATAATAGAATTTCTATTACAGTTTAAAGCTTCGCTTTAATTATAAAAATCTAATTTTTATAATCGACTTCGTTGATTTGTCTGACGGCCAATCACTTCTTACAAAACGATGTGTTTATGGTCGACTGTTGCCACTTTCTAGATCGATATCATTTATTCATCAAATCAAAACAAATGTTAAATTTTCATTCAACACGGTTCAGATAGTGCATATATAAAACAAACAAACAGTACATATAAATATTGAGGAATCCGGTTGGATTCCTCCAACCGGTTTCCTGCATCCACCGATGTTAGTCAAACAATTATCACTGATTTCATACTAGGGAATATTTAATCGATGGAATCAGTATCCAACCAAATGATGTGTACATATGCAACGATATATATTTTCCAATCAATTTAATTGTAAACTACCGAAGCGACCATCACACAGCATTCAACCAATATTATAATATTGTAAAATAGATCAGAGTCAGTGAATTTAATCACCTTGGTGCGTTAACCGTTAAATAACGATTTGCGTCAGTTGACCCAATCAGATGTTTTAATCATCCGTAATTTCTAACGATGTCCAAATGGTTCCAACTTCGCTTCATCTTCTGGAATTGCAAATACACAAGCTCCTGTACTGATTTCATTTCTGCCGAACCTTACTCCATCATCAGTCCACCGTTCTTGATAACAAAACCACCATCTCTCTCCTCGCCTCGAGCTCCTCGATCTCCATCCCTTCCCGTTCAACTTGCTCATGCAAAACCAAACCCGACCCTGGCCTCCTCACATCACATTCTCCAACGTCCATCGCCCAGTCAAGACCATCATACATTCTTATTCCTCAACAAAACTCACTTTGATCTCCATCATAAATAGATAACGCATGCACTTCCCTTTTCACTATTTTATCAAGCCAACATGCTTCGTGGTGAAACTTGCTCTCGTGCTGACTTTACTGCCATATATGAATTTCTGGAGGAGGTTCGGTATAAGGACGATGAGGGTATAACCAATGAGGTAAAAGCAACATGCCACTGAACATAGAATTCAATCCCCTATTTGACGTCCATCACGATTCAAGATTTGCCTCGACACTTGTCCTCTATAAAAGTAAATACCAATTTTCTACACTAAGAATTTGGCCTAGACCTGGTCATTTAGTCATCCATATCATAATACACTACTTTCATTTGCAGCTTTCATCTGTTTCAGATGTGGACCAACGAAATGCAAGAAACTCTGAACTCCATTGTGCAAACATTGATCTACGTCTACCTGTGCATGAAATCCATCATGTATGACATGCACAACTGCACCTCCACTTCATGATTTAAACATAAAATACCCATATTCCGTTTTTCTTCTCCAATGGCGCTGAAATATGCCAGCGCGGGCTTCCCCCCTTTGCATTGCTTACGAACTGTTTTTCCTACACACGGCCTCCTGTACCCCTCAGCTCTCTCTCCTTCCATAACATACCTCACCCGGTTCACATCCTTCACCACAAAACAGGAAAAGAAAATAGATTCTCTGTATACTTAAAAAAAAAGAACTGCCTCAGAACATGAACGCCATCACCCCATCCCTTCCGCAACCAGATTCTTTCATCCTCCACCAACTGCTCCTTTTTCTAAATGATTTCAACCTGACTTCATTGTTCACGGAAGCTTCTATGGCAAATCCGCTCCACCACTGTTCAACACAGTACGCTCTGACCACTCCCTTCTTCGTCCGTTCCTTGCTCCAGTACACAGTTTTACGGAATACTCCCCTCCCTTACTTCCTTCCCATTTCTTCTGGGTCCTCCTTTCCTTCTTTACGTCATTGCTTCTTTGCATTCGTACGGTGCAGTGCATGTGTATATATATTTTAAGAGAAGTATCGGTGGAGATAAAGTAATTTAAGATCTGGTTTTGATTTTAGAAGCCATGAAACTCAGCTGTAAAGTTCCTGAAGGGTAAAACGATTGAAAACAGGGCGTATTTATATTAGAAGGGAGCCTTGGCCTCCACGTTTTAGGCGTATAGAGTAGCTGGTACTATGTGCGAGTTTTCACTTCATAGGTTATATCTTTGATTTCGAAAGTATAGGCTGCAATGAAATTTCACTTCATAGGAATTGAACTGTCATGAGGGGTCTGCATATTTTCCTTGCCTGCGCTGTGAAAAGAGAGGCAGTACATGTGCTTAGCGACCAAGGAAACTATTTTTATTTAATTACCCGAGTACCAAAATCATATGCCACTTCCTCGTATATTTATAGCTTTAACAATACGTGGTGGGCAAGGAATGAAGGTACAAATAGACCAGCTACAGTACAGGTTTAGGGTAGAAAAACTTGGTTGGTGATGTGAAATTTTAGGGTGAAGAGTCTGCCAAGACATGGGCGGTAGAGAAAACTTATAGGTGAAGGAGCAGGCTTGATATTTCTTGTGTCTGATGATCTCTATTCTCTATGGCATAGGTCCTTATGGGACGTGAAAGTAGTAGCCATGATCAAACTATTGGAAATAGATTAGAATCTAAGTTGAGTTTTTGTATTATATTTTTACGGTAAACTTGCACATGAAGTAGTTAAACCAAACTACCGCATTCGAGTTGCTACGGACAGAAATAAAAGTACAGTTGTGCTCAACGAGGTGTCACGACCCCAAAAATATAATAATATCGGTAGATTAACTCATATTTTGAAACCCCAAAATATTGATATAGGGTGCACAATACTCCAAATAAGAAAAATTGCTTATTTAATTAATTAAAAATTACAGTAAAATTCTAAAAATTAAATTATCACTACATCTCAAAAGAACCTTGTCTAAATTCGAAACTGATATCTAGTTATATCGAATAAACCATTATGGTCGATAAACGATTCTACAGCGACTATTTGAATATTTGATTTGGATATAATTCACAATCTATAACGCGAAATCTTGGTTTTTCACTTCCATTAGAAAGATACAGTTCAACAGATTCCATCATTTCTTGTTTCGAAGAAATCCGATTTATAACGGGTCCTGTACACTCAGTTGAAGTTCAGAACGTTAGATTACGAACTGCAGCGTCGTTATGAGCTCAATTATATTTAATACATATTTTTATACGTTCATCTTCGTTTTTAATTAATATATAAATCCACTTATAATATGAATTCAATATTTAAACTGATTTAAATATTCAAATATAAACCGATAAAACTACGGGACATTACACCTTATTTTGACACAGACAGCTAGTAGTTTTGGTTTTGCAGATTTATATTCACAGGATCCTGATTTACAGCTGGAATTATACTCGGAAAGCTCTGTATCCGCGTATTCCCTTCAGTTGTGTTTTTGCATTATTTTTCCGCTGTAGTAATATATTTAAATCTCTGATAATGTATGATGTGTAATATTTATTCATACTCTGTATATTCTTGTATTCTGATGGTATTGTTGTAATATACAATGAAATGTTCTTCTGTTTGCGTTCCGATGTGGCTTGTTCTCAATACAATCCGGGCTTTCCTATCCGGGGAAGTTCGGGTCGTTTCAGCTTGGTATCAGTGCTTTGGTTTACAAAGCTTGAGAACAAGACACGTTAGAAACAAACGAAAGAATTCATCAAAATTGGATTAGTGATATCCAATAAGAATGACTCGTTATAGATAGGATCAGTAGTATCCTAGAACGATTGTGAAGAGTATATTTTTAAATTGAAAACAATTTTTGTTTTGAAAATTTAAATCGAATTATTCGTATTTGAATATTTATTTATATTGATTTGGACTATCCAGTATATAAAGATTTTGCGTATACGTCTAATCCACGGGTATTCAAAGTTTTAATATACTGGATAGATATAGAATCACACTCTAGTCGCCCGGAGATGACGCTGATGATAGCAGCTGCATCATCAGTGGATATATGTCCGAGTGACGAAAGTGGGATTTCTATATATTTCCGATTGACTGGTGTGAGAACCAAAATTAGGTAGGGCTTATTGTTGTGATTTGACATCAAAAATCTGATTTTTGGACTATATATCAAAGTTATGAATTTGAAAAGCTAATCAACTAATTGATTGCTGATTGTGTTGTTTTATTATTGGTTGATTAATTAAAATTTGAACCATTTAGCCAAATTGAACCAAATAGTGAGTGTATTGAAAATTAGTCGCATTTGCTTGCATATACATGTATTTACATTGAACAGGTCATAGCAAGGAGGCTAGAAAAGAGGAATAAAATTGTTTGCCCGACAAATAGATACATGTTTACGAATTTATTGGGTTTGGATGATTTTATGAGCCGATTGGCTAGCCGCTTGGCTGTTTCCTTTTCTTTTTGGATTGATGAGGGCCATGGGAGGCTATTTGAAATATCCCGAAGTCCCCGGTGCAGGGGAGGTTATGGCGAATTTTTTCGAAAATTTAGGGTGTTAGCCAAATTTTTGAAAAATTTGAAAAGTCCTTAGAAACTGAAAAGTTGAAGAACTTAAGCCGTAATGAAAATAATGGAAGTTGAGTTGATAGGTTAAACAACTTTCGGCTTTGTTCCTTTTCGGGGATGAAAAGTTTTAAGTGGGGGAGATTGTAATAAACCGGAAATCCGAGCCAATTTAAATTTTTTATTTTGGCAATTTTAATGAATTTTGAATATTTAAAATGAATTATTTTAAATAAAAACAACGAGAAATTTATTTTGAATAGAATTCGAACGAATATATTTATATAGCTCGACGTAAGAATATAATTATTTTATTGTAAATTATAAAAGGAATTGAAAATGGCGAGGTAGTTCGAAAATTCGATTTCAAAGTTCAAATGAATGTACAGGATTCAAAATAAACCGGATTTTGGCGAAACTAAAAATATTTGAATCTATTTATGAATATATTTCCAACGAATCTGAAAAATTGAGATTTCATAGCGGGGATAAAAAGTTATGCCCAGTTGAAAATTCAGAATAGTGGTTATGGAATTCTGGCCCTTAAAAATGGAAATTTTGCAAACGACCTCGGTTTTCGACGAAACCACTTTTGTTAGATCCGGGATGTCAAATTATTGCTAGATTCCAAAATTCATAATTTTTCGAATCAATATGTGAGCGTGGAAAAGGAAAACGTGTTTTGACAGTTTTAGTTAATTTTAATCGACTGGAAAATGGCCATTTTTGAAACGATCTCAGAATTTGACGAAATTAGTTTTGTTAGAACCATATCGTCAATACGAAGCTAGAAAATATTTTTCTGGAATTTTTAAAGTTAGTATGTGGCCCCAGTAAAATAAAATGTGCGTTCAAATTCAATATATAGAGTTATATTTTGATTTTGATGAAAACTGATCGAAATTATCGAATCAGCTAACGATACATATCCCATTGTGTTCGGAATGGGGGTAATTAGCTATGGACGACAGTCGGTGGGTTTGATTTTGAGCTCAAAATAAAAAGGTAGCTTTTTGAAATAATTAAATAATACATAATAAAACACCTCACTCTTCTCTATACTCTCAGCCCCCCCCCCCCCGTTCGAAATCAATTCAGATCGATAAAACAAATAAAAAAGGGGATCATGCCCCTATACCGCTGCCGCCGCAGGCCAGGCATCGCCTCCCCCCTTCTTCCCCGATCCTCCTCCCGCTCCCTCTTCCTTCCTTCGCAAAAACCGACGCCCTCCTCCTGAAAACCCTAAACCGCCATAGCCGCCGACGTGGGCACCCACCTCGCCGCCTCATCGACTGCGACGCCAACACCAGACCCTCCTCCGCTCCGATGATGGTGCAGCAGCCCCCCTTCTAATTTGAACTGTAAGCTTTATATTTTCTTATTTGTTTTTTTTACCTTTTTAGTTAGTTGTTTACTTTTATTTAAAAGTAATTAGTTGATAGAAATAAAAATTGGGGTTTTATATTATTTATTACAAAGGTGAGATTTTTATTTATAAAAAGATATGATTTTTATTTATAGAAATATGGTTTTTAATTTAAGAAGTTAGTTTTAAAAATATGTTTTTTAATAAGAAAGATTAGATTTTTATATATTATCATGGTTTGAAAATAACAAGATTTTAAAACTAAAGTTAGAATTATTTTTAAATTATATAAAGCTAAGATTTTTATTATAATTAAAGATAAGCTTTTTATCATAGTAAAAATGATATTTTTATAATAGAAAAGATCGTATTTTTATATAGTTAATCAAATATAAAAGGTCGAATTTTTATATTAGAAAAGTTTGAATCTTTATATAGTTGAAATGGTGAAGTAAAAATGAGATTTTTAATATATGAAGACATAGAGAACAAAAATATAATTTTTATATAATGTAAAGAATAAAAATATGATTTTTATATAAGTAGTGAACCAAAAATATAATTTTTATATAGTGATAAGAATAAAAATAGAATTTTTATCTATATAGTAGCGGTAGAAAAATAGAATTTTTATCTATATAGTAGCGGTAGAAAATTAGAATTTTTATCTATATAGTAGCGGTAGAAAAATAGATTTTTTATCTATATAGTAACGGTAGTAATAAACAAATCAGAGATTTGTTTATATACACTGATTTGACTTATATTGATTGGGACGATAAATTTTACACATCGCCCAACTGCACAAATAAAAATCTGTGTTTGTTGATTTGAAACCCCACACGGGTGTTGGGATGATATCGACGTACACTAATCCCAATGGTTTAGTGGTATGTCGATCGTTTGATTGACAGACTGTATGAGCGTTGATTAGTTATATTTAATGCTTATGCAGTTGTGTGGTGCACTTTGGATGATGGTTGATTATTTATCGTTGTTATTATATACATGTGTCGTATGGAATCCATGTAATTAACATTATATGGTAATTTATTGGGCCTCATTCCAATTTAGAAAATAAATTCATGTGTTGAATTGAAAGTAAATTCATGTGTTGAATAGAAAATAAATTCATGTGTTGAATTGAAAGTAAATTCATGTGTTGAATTGAAAATAAATTCATGTGTTGAATTGAAAATAAATTCATGTGTTGAATAGAAAATAAATTCATGTGTTGAATAGAATAAACATTCATGTGTTGAATAAAAGCCGTGTTGGTTAGATTGACGCCATTTTGACGTGAACGATATTTAAATCAATTTTATTCATTTTTATAATGAATATAGAAAAGAAAGTGATTTCAAAATTTAACGTTTTGGAGATATTATCATTTGTATATCGATGAGGTGGAATATTCAATTTTGAGTAGAAATTGAGTATGAAGTTGAAATTGTTTTGAAAACGAATTTAAAACGACTTATAAAATACGTTTTAAAAGGAAATCGACGAAATATAATATATGTATTATATATAATGGCCTGAATAGAACGCGCCGCGTCGCGGCAGTTCGCGAATTTCGACCATTGACTTCGAATGGATATTACGGGAGATCCGACCATCGGATTCTTCTAAAACCGGAACCGTTGGGTTCGTATCGAAAAGAGATTTCTAATGAATATTAGAGATTTGAAATCTAACGGTTGGATTTGGAATTATGTCCAAATCAAGTTTGGAAAAGGTCGATGTAAGAGCAGTTCGATGGACGTTGATGGAAATCAACTGTACGGGCCTTGATAAAATTATTAAAAATATCAATAATTAGTGTAAAATCATAAGAAATGATTTGTGAAGAATTGGGATGAAAAATTCCATATTTGAAAAGATAAAAATAGATTTTTATCGAAATGATCTAGTTTTGAACCAGATTAATAATTCTATTTATTTTTAAAATAAATAAAGTGGATTTGAAATGGTTTTAAAGGTAACCAGAATTTCCAATAATTGAATTGGAATGGATTTGAATGAAAATTGTCTTTGAAATATTTCGATGTTGGATTTCGTGATTATACAGATATTGTTATGGAAATTTGAAAGATATATTTATATCGTTATTTCCAATATGATATTTGTTGGTCGTAGAATTTGGTATTGAATATAAGCCGATATATTTTCTATTCAGAGCCTTGTATTTAATATCTAATGGGATTTGGGTTTGTCGTGAATGGTGTCTTCATTAACACTGTTCTTAAACCCAGTTGAGAGAAAGATTAAATCTTTTTATTTAGATTTAATGAAGTGTATCAATTAAATGGTATTTAATTGGAATTGAATTTGAATTGATTTTTGGGTTTATCGTGAACGGTGTTTTAAATAACACTTATTCTTTAACCCGATAATTAATGGAATGTGATTTTGGGTTTATAGTGAACCGTGTTTTAAAAGACATTGGTTCTTTAACCCAGTTAAAGACATGATGTGATTTCCCAAGTTAAATAATCATTGATATTGACTTTTGGGAAGATTAAAACAAAGTGGAGTTTTAATGAATCTTTAATTAGATTGAAATGGTCGAGAATGGAGTATCACCAGTTTGGCTCCAGGCGATAGTTAAATCTTTAATTAGATTTGAACGTGAAATGGTAATTGAATTTACCTGTAACGACCCGTATTTTTGAGTGTTAAATATTTAATATATTTTATTTATAAATATTGATTTAGAATTTCTGAATGAATTTACAAGGTATAGTTCGTTATTAAATAATATATAGCCGTGCTAATCATATATTTATTTAAGGGCTTTTATAAAAATAGAATATCATTTTATAACTCGGAACAGTTAGTTGTTGAGCTTTGGATCTTCATACTATTTTGGGATCGAAGTTGTTACTTTAATACGATGGTATTAATTTATTAACATTAATTTAACCATTTAAAAACCTAATTTAATTTGCATTAAAAATTTATTAGTTGTGTACAACGTAAACACAGACCAGATTTGCGGTACAACTCCCTGCATGTATTCATACACATATACATATTAACAAAGGAAATATATATATATATATATATGTATGTATGTATGTATGAAACTGGAAATATACACAACCAATATGAAGTCGGAAATTTGCCATACAAATGCAAATATAAGTTAGACCCCTACGGCTAAAGGAAAAGAAAGAAAACAAGGAAAAACATATAAACATTCTTGTCTGTACAATGTACCACACACAGAAAAAGAAAACTAAAATTTTATAACACAAAGGTTTATTTATATAATACAAGACCAAATTTATAGTACAATATAAATTCTGAATACAAGATATGAAGTAAGAAAATCAACATGTTGTAGACAACTTCATGTTCTCCCTTTTTGTGCTGAACCGCTAAAATCCGGATTTGTTCCCATCAAGTTTGAACCTGCGAGAAAGCAAAGAAGGAAACCCATTAATGGGAATGGTCTAATAATAGCATTTACTGTATAAAAGAGAAAAAAAATAAACAAAAGAAAAGAAGAAAGAGAAAAAATATATATATTTGCAACAATTATAAGTCACAGGCCAATAGCATCTATTCTCTATTTGACGACTGTGTTTCCAGAAGTTTGCATGTACACACATGTACAAGTACATGTGAGCACTGCCACAACATTCTGGAAGTCATACAAGTGCAAACAAGTGCACACAATGTCAAAAGTCCAAGTATACATAAACAACACATGTACAGCTAAAAAGAACTGGTCTATATACATGAAATCTTGATTGAACGACAAACCCACATGGGTATACAGTAAAATGTTTACTGTTTACATGTATTTAAAAAGGGGAGAGGTCATAGACAAGACTACATGAGAAAAGAAAACAGTAAAAATTTATCAGTACAACAGCTAGGGTAAATAGCTGAAACCTAGAGATGAATTATCAAAGTCTACAAAAGAAAATGTATCAGCTAAAAACAGCTAAAGGAGGTACAAGAACACATAGAAAAGATATGCATATTGGCACATCAATGTAGACAAAAGTGTACAAAAGAAAAGAAAGATAAAAATAAAACAGAATGTACAATGAACAGTTGAAAGAAAATCAATATGAGATAACAAAAGTATGTATAATCAAGGGGACAGCAAAAGGGAAATATATATATATACTTTGTACAAATACAAAGTACATAAAGAAAAATAAGATGACTGTGTAGTTATACTTCTCGGTACAAGCAATAGTTGTCGAGAATAAAGAGTAGCTGGGGAACCATGAATTCAATGTCATTAATGTTTAGTAAAAACATTCAAAGTATTCAACATATATGTGTATATTCTTGTCTGCTACATACCAAAAGCATTGTAATAGAGAAATTCATATTTAAAATCAATATCAGGGCTGTTCTCTCATGAAAACAGTGAAATGAAAATATAGCCAAAACAGCTAGAAGCCTAGAACAGCTATAGGTGGTACAAAAACAGCTCAGAACAGCTAGTAAATTTATGTAATACTTATACAAGGAATTTCATCTTTCAATCGACTGTGCCATGTATTTAAAAATAGAAACAAAATCCTTATGACAAGTCATAAATCTCTGAATTGAACTAACAAGTCATGGCCACAGACTAACCTAACCTACACTCATACAAGTTCGATCAATGTCATATTCGAACAGCCATTGGTACTGTAAAATCCATTGCAAAATTCATTAAAAATCTCTGCTGAACATCACACAACATCAGGACTCCCATCACCACTGTAAATAATCTGAAAAGTAGGAGAACACATATGGTCTAAACTAGGGGTAGTCGAACCTATTAAGGTTTGTTGGACGTCAATATGATCTAAACAAACCACAACTATAAATAGGTGTTCAAGCAGTAGTGTTTTATCACCCAAAATGCAAACCGAACCAACACAGTCAACAAATCCAAAAATCTATTCGAAACAAACCAATTCGAGAATCAGGAAAATCAAAACAAATATTACTGCTATTTAAAATAAGGAAAAGGAAAGACTTAGCTTTCAGTCGTTCATGGTGGAGGCCTTGTCATAAATCCGAAGCGGATCTGGGTGTTTGGGGGATCATCGTGTTGCGGTAGGAAGTCGAAGTGCTTGTTGATGATGACTGACCGATTAAATGGAAGCTGTAGGGGTTGAAGGTGGTTCGGGTTTGGCTGCAGTGGAGACCCACGGGTGGAGTACGACGCCGTGGTGGTGGACTGGAGAAACTCGAAGGGGGCGCGACGCCATGGGGCTCGGTTGCTAAAATCGAAAGGGGGATTTAGGGTTTCTTTAATTAGGGTTTGGGATGGAATTTGTGGCGGCTGTGGAATGAAAAGGATACGAAGGGGGAGGGTTTTTATGAAAGCGGGTCGGGTTTCTTTTGTGGGCCAATGGATCAAAAAGGGTAAAGCCCACTTTATTTTAAAAAGGAAATCCCATGTTTTATTTAAATTAGTTAACAAATTTGTTTATGCGATAATTTGTACATACAATATCGGATTTACGCGCGGTCAGTCGCATTAGGACCGTGAAGCCGAGTACGTCGAGATGGAGCAGGCACAGTCCGGATCTGAAATGACCAGAATTTTATGCGAATTAAAACGTCAGTTAATCTGATCAAAACAAACGGTTCGCCGACAGATTCCAACCGAGGTGAGTTAAACTCACTCAGCCTCCTCGTTTATATTTTATATAAACTAGGTATTTTATTTCTGCAAGTTCTGATTGTTAGAAGATGACTGTTAGGATATATATGGTTGATTCATCGATTGTTTGAATTTAGAATTACCCACTGTTGGGGATGACCCATGACAAAGTAACTCCTTGGGTTGATCACGTTTATAAAACGTGTTTGAATTTGTTTGAATTGGTTGAATGGATTGTTGTTTGAATTGATGGTCATTATAAGAATGACGAATGGTTGATTTTGATGGTCGTTAACCCATATTTCAATATCCGTTATGATAGTCACCAATGTCTAGAATTGGTTGGGTAATCAGCGTCACTGGACCCAAAAGTCAAACAGTTGTAAAATATGGATTTTTATAAGCAGTAAATTGATAAAATTTGAAGTTATAAATATATTTTATGACGGGAATTGGATTAGAAAGGTTTTTACATTGGAAGTTATTAAGAAGGGGAATAAATATTAAATTATTATTTATTGAAAGTTTATTGAAACTTGTTTAAATAAAATGAATTATGATATCGATAAGGACTTTAAATGAAGGACAGGGAATTACCTAGTGACTAGGTATTCGGTTAATCGTAAATAATTAAAAAGAGTTATTTAGATAAATTATATTTAATTAATTTAAAAAGAGGATTTTAACCAGAATGATTTAAGGAAATGGTAATGGTTTGAATTAACCAAGCAGGTTTGAAAAGAAGTGATGAACATGTATATATTGAACTCGGTTTTTTTTTTTAAAGAAATAAAGGGTTTTAAACCAAAGCGATGGTCAAAGTGAAATGCAAGGGAAAAACACATACCGTTGGTTTGTGTTAAATGCTGATAAATGAATGTTTGAATAAAATCCAAGTTAAGGGAATCTTATTGTAAAGAAAGGACCAAGCAGATTTTGATCCAAGATAAGAGTGGCGTTATTTGATATTTACTTAATCAAACCAATTAAGTAAATGAATTATATGGCAAGGGATTTCAGACGTAAGGAACGGTTTGCGAAACCAGTTTGAAATCGAGTAAGACAAGGAGATTTTGGTGAGGTGCTTAATTGAAAAACTTTTATTATTCTGAGGTAAGAAGGTTGTTGATCAAGGTCTGAGAGGTAACTAAAATACCCCAACTTGGTTGGCTTCACGATTATCAAGAAATGGTATTAGTTGGAGTGAGTTAAGGTGTGAAGTTGGTTTCATCTTATACGGGAAATACCAAACACTAAATGCAAGGTTTTTGGGAAAGAAATAACATTGCGAATATTGATTTCAAAGGGAATAAGAATATTGATTTTAAAATTTACACGGAATTTGAGTTGATCGAATATTTTGCTTAAGTGAGAGTTAGTCAAACCATAGTTATTCAAAAGATGCTATTGCGTACGACTGCTAGCGTAATTCGCAGGGCTGCAGACGGCCTAAGGCGAACAGATGTTTCCTGAGGAAATCAGGCGTAACCATTGTGATCGCTGCGATCTAGAGTCGAGCGAGTGGAGTTAAGTCGCGTATTTGCTAATCGATAAGAGTAATCAAATCAAGTGTTCCAGTTAAGTTAGATAAGTCAAATTAATAAAGTAGAGTTAACCAATTTGAGTTAATTCGAATTAGAGTTATTCAAATATCGTATTTTGAATATTAAAGAGTTTAAAGGTTAAATTTAATCAGTTTAAAAGCCAAGCGTCGTTGAATACTGAACCAGTGTACTCATTTGTTGTCATGTTTGAAACACTGCTTATTGTGATAGTTAAAACACCGACTATCAAGTCTGACCTTTACGGTTGTTGGTATGGAAAGACCGGGATCGAATGTTTATTCGGAAACCATTCCAACCAACAAATACATGGAAATATTTGAAGATGGTCAAGATGGAGCATTGAAGACCGTGGATCTTCATAAGCGGAGGAACTGCTAAGAACCTCTGGTTTAGCGGTCAGAGATAAACTGTGGTTTTGTCGTGATTCGAATCCACGGGTTGCAAGGACTTCTCGCTACTGATCCTTGGGGTGATTCCTATATGAGATGCAGTAGGAGAGTGCCTTCAGTTCATCCTGTTCCTGGGTGACTTGTATGGACGGATGTCTGACAGAGTATTTCCAAAAGGATTTACATGCGTTGATTTCTCCAAATGTACCATAGTTGATGGCGGAGAAATGGTTATTCTCTAGCCAGATAGCTAGAGTATGTTTGTGGACGTCGATCAGTGTGATCTGGCGGATCTGACGATGTGGCATCCAAAGTGTATGATGACCAGATGTGTTCTGACCTCAAGCCTCATCAACCGGGAAATGACAAAAATCGGGCAGGCAGCATGGCTATGTGGGTCGCACCCATTAGGGTGTATTATCACCTATCTAGAGAAATTCCTTTTGTTTCTTAATCTATCGATTCTGCCCATTCGGGAACGGTGGTTTGAGTCCAACCGTTGGTGATATACATTCGATACACTCAAGCGAAATGAGTGGTCGGTCATGTGAGGGCCGGGTTGCAAGACGTTCTTGTTGAATCCTGTGTATTCGCCTCTAGAGATACACGTGCGGAAGGTGGTCCCATACCTTGTCAAGTTGGAAATCCAATATCCACTAAGCGCCCGCGGTTTTCGATTGTATACTATATACGGGGAGCGTGAGATGCAAGCGTTCCTCTAGATGTGTTAATTATTTATATTTAGACACTATGATAATATCAGAGGGGATATTGATTTCGAAAACTGGTTTGGGTTATCGTAAGGTAAAAACCGTCTGTGTTTATGTGTGGATCGGTCTTATGATTATCTTTCTTTCGAAAAGATTTTTACTTTAAAAATCAAGTTGGATGATTTGTCTTATTACTGTGCGAGTTTATCTCACTCTGGTCCACCAGACTGACCCGGGGTTTTGTAAATGCTCGGGTTAGACCGAGGTGTACAGGTTCAGGTTATCAGGTACCGAGAAGTCCAGAGACGAGCTGAAGATGTTCAGATGCATGATATTCCGCTGTGTGATTTTATATATGAGGACAGATTATCAAAACTGTCCAGCTGTGTGTTGTACTCTGATATTGTAAGTATTTTGAAATTTTCAGTAAAGAATTATTTCTGTATTATATTTTGTTCCGCTGCGATGTGAGACTCTGTGTTGGTTCTTCTTCTTCTTCTATTCTAATATTTCTTTCTTTCTTATCTCACCCTCTAACTTCTTTCTAGATGCCCCAGTGTTTTCGGTGTTTGGAGGATCGGTATAAGATACGGTAAAGGTATTTATATCGATTTTCGAGGCCGAAAATCCCCTGGGTCGTTACAGTGGTATCAGAGCTATTGGTTGAGTAGTAACCTTGGCTCTGTGGCGTGACTCAGTAGAGATGGGGTTAGCAATACCCTAGACTGAATTTGAGTGTATATATACGAGTGAACGGATTTGTAGATTTTATAAAAATTGTTTTATATTGTGTTGGCTTGTCTGTTGGGTGGTTTATGGATTTTGGTCGAATCGTGGAACGCCACGACGTCGATAGGAGTTCCTAAACACTTGAACAGAAGAATTGGCATAATATTACTTTAAAAAGGGTAAATGAAATAATTTTACCCAATGTATATTTTTATATAGAAAAAGGAACTTATTTTCTATATTATATTAATGTGGATTGTTGTTTGTTTGTTCTGATTGATTCGGTTTGAAACCAAATTTGAATTATGAAATAAAGTTGGACTGATTAGAAAATCAACTTGTCAACTGAATCGGATGTGAGAAATGAAACTGAACTTGGGTAAGAAAAAACCAATTTAAGAAGAGTGAATTTAAATAAATTGGGATTCAAGTGAAGTGGGTCGCCACTTGGATTTGAATTTTCTTTTCAAAAGAAATAGAGGCCCAGAGTGGTAATGGTACTCATACCGATCGAGATATGCAGGGGAATTGCTGGAAAAAATTCGAGATATTTTTTTTTAGAATTTGAATTTATTGTGAATCCGATTCAAAAGTAATGATTTTAAAGATAATACGATTCAGAATATTCTGCTTACTGTACAATTTCGAGGACGAAATTATTTTAAGGGGGAAGGAATGTAACGACCCGTATTTTTGAGTGTTAAATATTTAATACATTTTATTTATAAATATTGATTTAGAATTTCTGAATGAATTTACAAGGTATAGTTCGTTATTAAATAATATATAGCCGTGCTAATCATATATTTATTTAAGGGCTTTTATAAAAATAGAATATCATTTTATAACTCGGAACAGTTAGTTGTTGAGCTTTGGATCTTCATACTATTTTGGGATCGAAGTTGTTACTTTAATACGATGGTATTAATTTATTAACATTAATTTAACCATTTAAAAACCTAATTTAATTTGCATTAAAAATTTATTAGTTGTGTACAACGTAAACACAGACCAGATTTGCGGTACAACTCCCTGCATGTATTCATACACATATACATATTAACAAAGGAAATATATATATATATATATATGTATATGTATGAAACTGGAAATATACACAACCAATATGAAGTCGGAAATTTGCCATACAAATGCAAATATAAGTTAGACCCCTACGGCTAAAGGAAAAGAAAGAAAACAAGGAAAAACATATAAACATTCTTGTCTGTACAATGCACCACACACAGAAAAAGAAAACTAAAATTTTATAACACAAAGGTTTATTTATATAATACAAGACCAAATTTATAGTACAATATAAATTCTGAATACAAGATATGAAGTAAGAAAATCAACATGTTGTAGACAACTTCATGTTCTCCCTTTTTGTGCTGAACCGCTAAAATCCGGATTTGTTCCCATCAAGTTTGAACCTGCGAGAAAGCAAAGAAGGAAACCCATTAATGGGAATGATCTAATAATAGCATTTACTGTATAAAAGAGAAAAAAAATAAACAAAAGAAAAGAAGAAAGAGAAAAAATATATATATTTGCAACAATTATAAGTCACAGGCCAATAGCATCTATTCTCTATTTGACGACTGTGTTTCCAGAAGTTTGCATGTACACACATGTACAAGTACATGTGAGCACTGCCACAACATTCTGGAAGTCATACAAGTGCAAACAAGTGCACACAATGTCAAAAGTCCAAGTATACATAAACAACACATGTACAGCTAAAAAGAACTGGTCTATATACATGAAATCTTGATTGAACGACAAACCCACATGGGTATACAGTAAAATGTTTACTGTTTACATGTATTTAAAAAGGGGAGAGGTCATAGACAAGACTACATGAGAAAAGAAAACAGTAAAAATTTATCAGTACAACAGCTAGGGTAAATAGCTGAAACCTAGAGATGAATTATCAAAGTCTACAAAAGAAAATGTATCAGCTAAAAACAGCTAAAGGAGGTACAAGAACACCTAGAAAAGATATGCATATTGGCACATCAATGTAGACAAAAGTGTACAAAAGAAAAGAAAGATAAAAATAAAACAGAATGTACAATGAACAGTTGAAAGAAAATCAATATGAGATAACAAAAGTATGTATAATCAAGGGGACAGCAAAAGGGAAATATATATATATACTTTGTACAAATACAAAGTACATAAAGAAAAATAAGATGACTGTGTAGTTATACTTCTCGGTACAAGCAATAGTTGTCGAGAATAAAGAGTAGCTGGGGAACCATGAATTCAATGTCATTAATGTTTAGTAAAAACATTCAAAGTATTCAACATATATGTGTATATTCTTGTCTGCTACATACCAAAAGCATTGTAATAGAGAAATTCATATTTAAAATCAATATCAGGGCTGTTCTCTCATGAAAACAGTGAAATGAAAATATAGCCAAAACAGCTAGAAGCCTAGAACAGCTATAGGTGGTACAAAAACAGCTCAGAACAGCTAGTAAATTTATGTAATACTTATACAAGGAATTTCATCTTTCAATCGACTGTGCCATGTATTTAAAAATAGAAACAAAATCCTTATGACAAGTCATAAATCTCTGAATTGAACTAACAAGTCATGGCCACAGACTAACCTAACCTACACTCATACAAGTTCGATCAATGTCATATTCGAACAGCCATTGGTACTGTAAAATCCATTGCAAAATTCATTAAAAATCTCTGCTGAACATCACACAACATCAAGACTCCCATCACCACTGTAAATAATCTGAAAAGTAGGAGAACACATATGGTCTAAACTAGGGGTAGCCGAACCTATTAAGGTTTGTTGGACGTCAATATGATCTAAACAAACCACAACTATAAATAGGTGTTCAAGCAGTAGTGTTTTATCACCCAAAATGCAAACCGAACCAACACAGTCAACAAATCCAAAAATCTATTCGAACAAACCAATTCGAGAATCAGGAAAATCAAAACAAATATTACTGCTATTTAAAATAAGGAAAAGGAAAGACTTAGCTTTCAGTCGTTCATGGTGGAGGCCTTGTCATAAATCCGAAGCGGATCTGGGTGTTTGGGGGATCATCGTGTTGCGGTAGGAAGTCGAAGTGCTTGTTGATGATGACTGACCGATTAAATGGAAGCTGTAGGGGTTGAAGGTGGTTCGGGTTTGGCTGCAGTGGAGACCCACGGGTGGAGTACGACGCCGTGGTGGTGGACTGGAGAAACTCGAAGGGGGCGCGACGCCATGGGGCTCGGTTGCTAAAATCGAAAGGGGGATTTAGGGTTTCTTTAATTAGGGTTTGGGATGGAATTTGTGGCGGCTGTGGAATGAAAAGGATACGAAGGGGGAGGGTTTTTATGAAAGCGGGTCGGGTTTCTTTTGTGGGCCAATGGATCAAAAAGGGTAAAGCCCACTTTATTTTAAAAAGGAAATCCCATGTTTTATTTAAATTAGTTAACAAATTTGTTTATGCGATAATTTGTACATACAGTATCGGATTTACGCGCGGTCAGTCGCGTTAGGACCGTGAAGCCGAGTACGTCGAGATGGAGCAGGCACAGTCCGGATCTGAAATGACCAGAATTTTATGCGAATTAAAACGTCAGTTAATCTGATCAAAACAAACGGTTCGCCGACAGATTCCAACCGAGGTGAGTTAAACTCACTCAGCCTCCTCGTTTATATTTTATATAAACTGGGTATTTTATTTCTGCAAGTTCTGATTGTTAGAAGATGACTGTTAGGATATATATGGTTGATTCATCGATTGTTTGAATTTAGAATTACCCACTGTTGGGGATGACCCATGACAAAGTAACTCCTTGGGTTGATCACGTTTATAAAACGTGTTTGAATTTGTTTGAATTGGTTGAATGGATTGTTGTTTGAATTGATGGTCATTATAAGAATGACGAATGGTTGATTTTGATGGTCGTTAACCCATATTTCAATATCCGTTATGATAGTCACCAATGTCTAGAATTGGTTGGGTAATCAGCGTCACTGGACCCAAAAGTCAAACAGTTGTAAAATATGGATTTTTATAAGCAGTAAATTGATAAAATTTGAAGTTATAAATATATTTTATGACGGGAATTGGATTAGAAAGGTTTTTACATTGGAAGTTATTAAGAAGGGGAATAAATATTAAATTATTATTTATTGAAAGTTTATTGAAACTTGTTTAAATAAAATGAATTATGATATCGATAAGGACTTTAAATGAAGGACAGGGAATTACCTAGTGACTAGGTATTCGGTTAATCGTAAATAATTAAAAAGAGTTATTTAGATAAATTATATTTAATTAATTTAAAAAGAGGATTTTAACCAGAATGATTTAAGGAAATGGTAATGGTTTGAATTAACCAAGCAGGTTTGAAAAGAAGTGATGAACATGTATATATTGAACTCGGTTTTTTTTTTAAAGAAATAAAGGGTTTTAAACCAAAGCGATGGTCAAAGTGAAATGCAAGGGAAAAACACATACCGTTGGTTTGTGTTAAATGCTGATAAATGAATGTTTGAATAAAATCCAAGTTAAGGGAATCTTATTGTAAAGAAAGGACCAAGCAGATTTTGATCCAAGATAAGAGTGGCGTTATTTGATATTTACTTAATCAAACCAATTAAGTAAATGAATTATATGGCAAGGGATTTCAGACGTAAGGAACGGTTTGCGAAACCAGTTTGAAATCGAGTAAGACAAGGAGATTTTGGTGAGGTGCTTAATTGAAAAACTTTTATTATTCTGAGGTAAGAAGGTTGTTGATCAAGGTCTGAGAGGTAACTAAAATACCCCAACTTGGTTGGCTTCACGATTATCAAGAAATGGTATTAGTTGGAGTGAGTTAAGGTGTGAAGTTGGTTTCATCTTATACGGGAAATACCAAACACTAAATGCAAGGTTTTTGGGAAAGAAATAACATTGCGAATATTGATTTCAAAGGGAATAAGAATATTGATTTTAAAATTTACACGGAATTTGAGTTGATCGAATATTTTGCTTAAGTGAGAGTTAGTCAAACCATAGTTATTCAAAAGATGCTATTGCGTACGACTGCTAGCGTAATTCGCAGGGCTGCAGACGGCCTAAGGCGAACAGATGTTTCCTGAGGAAATCAGGCGTAACCATTGTGATCGCTGCGATCTAGAGTCGAGCGAGTGGAGTTAAGTCGCGTATTTGCTAATCGATAAGAGTAATCAAATCAAGTGTTCCAGTTAAGTTAGATAAGTCAAATTAATAAAGTAGAGTTAACCAATTTGAGTTAATTCGAATTAGAGTTATTCAAATATCGTATTTTGAATATTAAAGAGTTTAAAGGTTAAATTTAATCAGTTTAAAAGCCAAGCGTCGTTGAATACTGAACCAGTGTACTCATTTGTTGTCATGTTTGAAACACTGCTTATTTTGATAGTTAAAACACCGACTATCAAGTCTGACCTTTACGGTTGTTGGTATGGAAAGACCGGGATCGAATGTTTATTCGGAAACCATTCCAACCAACAAATACGTGGAAATATTTGAAGATGGTCAAGATGGAGCATTGAAGACCGTGGATCTTCATAAGCGGAGGAACTGCTAAGAACCTCTGGTTTAGCGGTCAGAGATAAACTGTGGTTTTGTCGTGATTCGAATCCACGGGTTGCAAGGACTTCTCGCTACTGATCCTTGGGGTGATTCCTATATGAGATGCAGTAGGAGAGTGCCTTCAGTTCATCCTGTTCCTGGGTGACTTGTATGGACGGATGTCTGACAGAGTATTTCCAAAAGGATTTACATGCGTTGATTTCTCCAAATGTACCATAGTTGATGGCGGAGAAATGGTTATTCTCTAGCCAGATAGCTAGAGTATATTTGTGGACGTCGATCAGTGTGATCTGGTGGATCTGACGATGTGGCATCCAAAGTGTATGATGACCAGATGTGTTCTGACCTCAAGCCTCATCAACCGGGAAATGACAAAAATCGGGCAGGCAGCATGGCTATGTGGGTCGCACCCATTAGGGTGTATTATCACCTATCTAGAGAAATTCCTTTTGTTTCTTAATCTATCGATTCTGCCCATTCGGGAACGGTGGTTTGAGTCCAACCGTTGGTGATATACATTCGATACACTCAAGCGAAATGAGTGGTCGGTCATGTGAGGGCCGGGTTGCAAGACGTTCTTGTTGAATCCTGTGTATTCGCCTCTAGAGATACACGTGCGGAAGGTGGTCCCATACCTTGTCAAGTTGGAAATCCAATATCCACTAAGCGCCCGCGGTTTTCGATTGTATACTATATACGGGGAGCGTGAGATGCAAGCGTTCCTCTAGATGTGTTAATTATTTATATTTAGACACTATGATAATATCAGAGGGGATATTGATTTCGAAAACTGGTTTGGGTTATCGTAAGGTAAAAACCGTCTGTGTTTATGTGTGGATCGGTCTTACGATTATCTTTCTTTCGAAAAGATTTTTACTTTAAAAATCAAGTTGGATGATTTGTCTTATTACTGTGCGAGTTTATCTCACTCTGGTCCACCAGACTGACCCGGGGTTTTGTAAATGCTCGGGTTAGACCGAGGTGTACAGGTTCAGGTTATCAGGTACCGAGAAGTCCAGAGACGAGCTGAAGATGTTCAGATGCATGATATTCCGCTGTGTGATTTTATATATGAGGACAGATTATCAAAACTGTCCAGCTGTGTGTTGTACTCTGATATTGTAAGTATTTTGAAATTTTCAGTAAAGAATTATTTCTGTATTATATTTTGTTCCGCTGCGATGTGAGACTCTGTGTTGGTTCTTCTTCTTCTTCTATTCTAATATTTCTTTCTTTCTTATCTCACCCTCTAACTTCTTTCTAGATGCCCCAGTGTTTTCGGTGTTTGGAGGATCGGTATAAGATACGGTAAAGGTATTTATATCGATTTTCGAGGCCGAAAATTCGCTGGGTCGTTACATTACCGATAACACCGTGATGTTAGATATGAAGTATGACCAGTTTTACTTCATGGGATAAATTGGTTGGGATTGGAAAATAAAATAAATGATTACTTCGGTGTGGTTCGCTAATCCCGACTAGTTTGAATTGATATTCAAAAGAAGATTAAAGAATAAATTTAAAGAATTTATCTTTGATAAAATTAATGGGAACCTTTCACAAAGTATAAGAATATTTGAATAAAATAATATTCTGAATTGGAATGAGGCGTATGTTGTGTTTGTGTAACACTTGTTTATTATATACGCGAGTTATTCAGAAAGACCGGGTTTATCCCATTCTGAATAACTGATTCGACGTGGTGTCGAGGATGAAGACGGTGGTAGAAGACCGGAGGTCTTCACATCGTTTGGGTGATTACTGATGATCTTGATTGGGCTGTACACCTAAGAGGAGGGAATCAGTTGGTGATCGTCCAGACGTACTTGGAGATCGATGGATATGCGAGGTACAAGGTGCCTCCGGTTTCATTCAGACCCGGAACAAACTTGTAAATGGACTGTGTGTCTGACATTGGATTTTATTCTTTGTGATTGATTTCTATTAAATATATATCTATTTGGCGACGGAGAATTTATTCTCTTGCTTAACGCCCTTCTCTGAGACGTACGAGCTCAGGGGTTATATATTGATGGATATCAATCGCATGGAGTGAATTGCCTTTGTGGCATGCCTAAGTGGCAAATGATCAAGGCTTTTGTTGAAAAGCAGAGTCTTGTGGTTGATGATCAAAGCACGACCTGTGTGGCATAGCTTTGTGTAGCGTTGATTCGCGAGCCTCACACCCCGGTTGTGAACCAAAAACAGGAGAGGACCTCAGGGAGGGCATGCGTTTCCTTCTAGCTAGGGTGGTGTCAGTGACCTACCAACCCTGACATTTATATTATTTTCACCTGTGTGGTTGTTGCTGTTGCGAGGCGCCTCGGATATATCAGTCACTGTGTGGAGCCGATGAAGTCATTTGGCTCATTTACGCCCCAAAGGTTGGGGAAACGCAGTGTTCAGGCATTTTAATCCACATTGGTGGACCGGCCCTGTCGCTCCAAGGGCTTGACTGAGTACTTGTCCTGAGGCTCGGGCTAGAGAGTCTCGAATTCTGTGAGGACTATCTTTTGCCTCGGTTCACAGATGGAAATCCAACTTCCAATACGTGACTTTACGGTTTTGATTGTATAACCTATATATGACGACATAGTGGTATGGGGCACTTATGCTATCTATGATTGATACTTATGATTTGAAGTTGTTTTATACACTATACACTAATAGTAATAATAAAACATGAAATTTCACGTATCAAACCATCTTGGCTATTATAAGGTAAAAACCCTATCCTCTAGCTTGCGTTGCATTGTGTGATGGGGCCTGGGTCTTATAATAGCTTCATTGTTCTTTATTTAGCATTGCGCTGTTGTTTTATGCACTGGTATTCTTGGGAGGAAACCCGTTCCGTGTTATATGGCGTGGTCCCTTGGTTTACCTAACTTTAAAGTAAAGCTTTGAATAACTGTTTTAGTTCTCACACCAGTCACATGACTGACCTGGAGTTTATTGTTTTAACCTATACTCTAGGTGCCCTTATTTCGACAGGGGCAGCTTGTAGTTTTGGTTTTGCAGATTTATATTCACAGGATCCTGATTTACAGCTGGAATTATACTCGGAAAGCTCTGTATCCGCGTATTCCCTTCAGTTGTGTTTTTGCATTATTTTTCCGCTGCAGTAATGTATTTAAATCTCTGATAATTTATGATGTGTAATATTTATTCATACTTTGTATATTCTTGTATTCTGATGGTATTGTTGTAATATACAATGAAATGTTCTTCTGTTTGCGTTCCAATGTGGCTTGTTCTCAATACAATCCGGGCTTTCCTATCCGGGGAAGTTCGCGTCATTTCAGTTTTTATTGCCCTTTATGATTCTAATGGTCATATTTTCCTAAGGCAACTATATATCAGTCCCAAGTTATCTATTTGTTGTACCCCAATGGACAATTTCTATTTTTATCTATTTATTTATTATTGCTTGACTATTATATATATATATATATATATATACACACATACATACATATATTTTTACATACCATGCCTCTTACATTAAGTTCACTACCTGTGGATGTTGGATACGCCGGTCGGTTCTGGGCAGACTTCTATCACAAGTGAACTTAACCTCGTGCCTTAGTAAGATTATATTTATGCATTACACCCCTCATAGTAAACTGACTACATGTGGTTGTTGGATTTCCCGGTCGGTTCCAGGTAGGTTTACACCACATGTTGAGTTTAACCTCGTATCTAAATGTGGTTATAATTTAAATTCCCTAATTGGGGTCCATAATAATTATTCTAATTGATTTTAGGAATTGTAACCATTTTCCCATCACATTTATTTTTCGCAAATCAATATTATCTGCGATCTCATTAATAGCAGTTAATTACATTGATTGCTACAAATGGTCACCACAAATATATTGATTCAAAATGGATTATATTTACACATAGTTTCATAATTAAACCTTATCCAAACATTCAAACATTCTATACAATTTATATTTCATCGTTTTACGCTGATTTGGACAGATAATTGTTTACATATTTTTATTTTTATGTTTTTGTGTGGTCAACGTAGTAATTAATATTTATATATCATTTTGCAATACTTATTTTTAAATTAATGATTTGGTCTAATCAATTAACCAAACATTCCCTTTTTATATTCAATCTTGCCAAAAAGATTTCCGTCTCACAAGGACCATTAGTTGTAATCATTGTAAAAATGCCTAATTTGTACAACTTGACATATTTCCAAAACACAAGAAATATATGTAATATGTATATATTGGAATAGTCGATGCAAATTACATACAAACACATGTATTTACATTTATATGTACCTTTGCACCACTTTTCCCATTTTAATCCTTTTTGTCATATTTCCTGTGATTCTAAAATAATGCCTCTTTATATTTTTAAAGAGGAAAAGGCATGTTTTACAGTGCTTAAACCAAAACCCAACAATATGAAATATAATAGGAATATTTCTTTTTATTCTTACGAACACATAATACACAAATTCATTTTTTTTACCTAAATTTACATATGCCATATTTCAACACTGAACTAACGATCTGGAATGCAACTACAACTAATTAACGTTTAATAGGACTAATTTCCAGATCAACATTGCTATATAACGTGTACAACATATTTCATGACATAAATGTAGGAATATGTAGGGAAAATATTTAGGAATCCTACAATTCATGTTATACATAACCACAACTTATCATTTACCAATTTTAACCATATCCATAATCAGATCTGATGGTTGCCACAATTTACAATTATTAAAATAAACAGATCTGATAGGCATAAAACACAGAGTGAATTCAAACGAAATAGATAAAACATCATATATGTATTAGTAAATTTCCCACTCACCTTATAGCTTCCAATTTCTGAGTTTCGAACCTTTTTAGGCTTACAATCCCCAGATTCTTATAAATCTACAATTTATCTAGAAAGAGGGAAATTCTTGATCTGTAGAAATGTAAGAAAAAGTGGAAAGAGCAAAGAATCTATCGTTGAGCATCCTCTTCCATTGAATCTATTAGTCTTCCCAATTCCATATGAATTTGATTTGGTATATATGTGAATATATTTTATTTAGAAATTAGGTTAGAAGAGGAAGAAAAATGGTAGAGCTCCGCTGCCTCTATAGATTTGAACGGAAGAGACTGGGAATCTACCCCTTTATTTATAGGGGTGAAAATGGCCTGGAACCATCGGAATAGTTTTAAGTTTATCCGTCCATTCATTTTTACAATATTATAAACCAAACCCTACATGACCCAGCTGTCACTGGGAATCTGATCGCCTAGTAGGTCGACAATGGCAATCGACCACCGGTCGACCGCTTGGGAAATCAGATGCCCAGGTCGGCTGTTCATATATGGTATAAAATTTATTTAAATTCTAATTTATTTATTTCCCGTGTTTTTGTATTTCGTCCATAACTTTTTCATACGGTCTCCATTCGCGGAACTCCAAACATGAAAGTTGACTGAAATTCCGAGATGAATGCAATGGTAAAATTCTCGCGACCAAATTCCATCGTTTGCAGAAATTACTATTTTCAAATTCTAATAATTAATTTATATTGCCAAAATTCCAGGTTGTTACATTCTTCCCTCCTTAAAAGGAATTTCATCCCGAAATTCTGATGCCTGTAATCCTATGCTACACAACCAATTTATGTGCATACACTTTGCAACCATGTGTATATGTGCATGGTGTACATAATGCAATTTCAACCAGAAACATGCATGCAACATGATTCTAATCGTATCCTTCTACATGTATTCATTAAGTTTTTGAAGTACTGTTTAAAAACATGATGCAGAACATCTTAAATATACTGGTAGTTCTATATGAATGCAAAATTAAGAAAAAATCATCCATAACCCTCGCACAACTACGAATAGAAGTGCGAAGCAACCAATTTTGCATCCAAACCCTACCATCCAAAATGTACGCAATCCAATCGTTTCCTTTTTAATCTCTCATAAACCAGAAAAAGGGAATTAAGGCAAAGAAATTTAACAATCCCTTCGCTTTCAAATATTCCATTTCCCGACTTACAGTGGAATTTTCATTTCAGTTACCCAAAATTTCCAACTGTAGACTGTATAGGAGGCTTAAAACAAGCTTTAAAACATAAAACGAGTTAATTAATAGCTCGCGCGCATCATTGACAAGGCATGGAAACAACGTTTCTAAGACTAAAACAGCTTTTTCCTTGTTACCGTCAACGTTTTTATCATATCATCGGTCCTATTGCACCGCTACAATGCGCAAACAAAGCATCAAAAAATCTTCCTTATACCATTCATGTGACCATAAATCAAAAAATTTCATAAAAATAAATTTCCACTTGAAAACTTGTCATATTTATTTTGAAAATTTCCTTCTAAAACCATTTTATTTTCCCATAAAATAAGAAAATGATAGAAAAATATTCTTTTTCAAACAACATTTTCCATAAACTTTTAAAAATGAAAATTGCGGAAATATAAACGATTAATGTCACATGTTAGCCAAAAAAAAGGAAGCTGGTCACGCCAAAATTGGGAAATAAATTTTAGTTTTGATAAGAAACAGTGGTTTATTTATTTACATATCCGTGACACGGAACCATTCCTTTACTACAATTTATCCAACACAGAATTTTAATCTTTCCAACTATAGGGAAAATGCTAGTAAGTGAACGAGATTTCATTCAAATAATTGTGTGTGAATGACAAACACATTTTTTTCAACATAGAAATCTCATTACTGAAGTCGTGCAAATTTTTCATTACTAGCAACTTCTAACACAACACTACATCTAGGAAACATAAAAATGCTGGAAAGGGAAACACACGATACATGATACGACATGCACAAAGCATGTTCTAACAACAACAATGACGACGACGACCACAACTCACTATAGGCTGGTCTACTTCCACGGCTGGAGCCTGATCCATTACCACGTCCTTACCAGGAGCGTAGTATAGCGGAGATGCAACCAATCTCTTGTGCGCTTGTCGGTGCTGCTCCTCTTGAACCTCTCGGAGCTCGGCCTGCATGGCTCAGATGGAAGTGAGCTCAGGTCTTTCATGACCAGCTGCTGAGGCTGTTGAGCTGGAGCGGGTAGTGTGGATGTAGGGGTGTCGGGTAGCTGGATACCCATCTTCCAGAGAGTGGCGCGACTGATGGCTGTCAACGCCTTCTTTATAGGTGTATCCACAGAAAGCCTCACCTGGAAGTGCAGAAAATATGGGTGAGAAAATGGCTACAGGGAAAATGGCTCCGCGGGGTGCCGACGAAGGGCTCATTGATGTAACAACCCAAAATTTTGGAACCAATTTAAAATTTTTATTTTAGAAATTTCAATGGATTTTTAATATTTAAAATAAATTACTTCAAATAATAACGATTAAAAATTTATTTAAATCGAAGTTAGAACGAATATATTTGTTATAATTATAAAAGGAGTTAGAAATAGCGCGGTAGTTTGAAAATTTGAATTCGAACTTTGACTGAATGTACAGGATTCAAAATAAATGGGATTTTAGTGAAACAAAAAATATTTAAACCTGTTTAAAAATATCTTTCCAACGAATCTGAAAAATTGAAATTTCATAACGGGAATCAAAAGTTATGGCCAGTTGAATATTCAAAATAGTCGCTATGGAATATATATATATATATATATATATATATATATATATATATATATATATATATATTAAGATAAAAAATAGCCATTTTGCAAATGACCTCCATTTTCGATGAAACCACTTTTGTTGGATATGGAATGTCAAATTATTGCAAGATTTCAATTTTCATAATTTTTGGAATCAATATGTGAGCATGGCAAAAGAAAATGGGTTTTGTCAATTTAAGTCAAATTGGATCAACCAGAAAATGGCCATTTTTCAAACGGTCTTCAAATTCGACGAAATTAATTTTGTTAGGACTGTATCATCAAAACATAGCTAGATTTATTTTTTGGGAATTTTTGGAGTCAGTGGGTGGCCCCGATAAATTAAAAATGTACGTTCAAATTCAATATTGACTGTTATATTAATTTGTATTTTAATTTTGACAAAAAATGATCAAAACTGTAGAATTGGCTTTCGAAACATATCTCATTGTGTCCGGAATGGGGGTATTTGGTTAGGAACGATAGTCGTTGGAGATCTTTTGGAAATCGGGCGCAAAATTTCACTTTTTGGAGATAATGGAATTAAATAATAATATAAAATAGGGTATAAATAACCCATCTTCATCCCAAACCCTCATTATCAAAACCCTAGCTGCCGGTTTCATTTCATGCCTGAAATAACTCGAATTTCTTTCCCTCTTTTCTCTCAATCCATCAAGAATTAGAAGATGATTTCTGCCTGAAAGTTGTAGAGATTCACATGCCCTACAAATTCATACGGTTAAGATCATGTTTTGGGTAGTATTTTTCGCAACTCTCAGGCCTCAAGGGAGGCTGTTTGGCTGCAAATTCATGGCCATGGGGGAGATCAAATTCAAAGATATTCATGGTGAAGATGGAGAAGAAGAAGGCCTTCGATGTGGTGTATTCAGATCGGGTACCGGGAGGTTCTGGTGATGTGCGATTTGGTGAGATGGACGAAGATTTTGGGTTCGATGGTTACAGTAAAACGAACGATGGAGAGAAAGGGTTAAGCCCTAATCATGTAATTAAGTTTTATTAATTATAATAAATTAATAAATTACGTAATCAAAATGTTTAATTAACGATATCTTGTTCATACGGAAACGGAATCGAACGATTTCGAATCCGTTGGAATCGCAGAAAAGAGATCTACAACATGGTACTGACTGGAACAAAAATGGAGCTAGCTACAAATTTAGAAGGAGTAAAATCTAATTGAGATTTCTTTTTAAAATTAAAATTAATTATTACTGCGTTGATAAATTTATTTATGTATACGCCGTTAAAAATTCAGTTGTATGTGGTACGGAGATTTGAATTGATTTATTCTTTTTGTGGTGATTCATTGGATGAAGTTTGTTGTTTAACAAATAAAAATGCATTTTTGTGTAATATTAAAAGATTTCATTTTTCAATGTAATATTAAAAGATCTCATTTTTCAATGTAATGTAAAAAGGATTACATGTTTAATGTAATATAAAGATTACATTTTTATACAATGCAAAAAGGATTGCGTTTTTAATGTAATATAAAGATTACATTTTTTTACAATGTAAAACGGATTTTATTTTTATATAATATAAAAAGATTACATTTTATTTTAAATGAGTCAACAATAGAATTCACATTTTTAATGTAAATGAATCATTAGAAAAGATTCATTGCTTTTGATAAATTATGTTAACATGAGAACTTACATTTTTATTGTATATGAAAATGATTCATTGTTGCATTAAAATGTTTAACCATAAAAAGTTCACATTTTTATTGTAAAAAGAGATTATATGAAAATGATTCATTGTTGCATTAAAATGTTTAATAATAAAAAGTTCACATTTTTATTGTAAAAAGAAATTATATGAAAATGATTCATTTGTTGAATTAAAAAGTTAAACAATAAAAAAGTTTACATTTTTATTGTAAATGAGAAAATATGAAAAATGATTCATTTGTTGAATTAAAAAGTTAAACAATAAAAAGTTTACATTTTTATTGTAAATGAGAAAATATGAAAAATGATTCATTTGTCCAATTAAAAAGTTAACATTTTTATTGTAAAGGAGAAAATATGAAAAATGAACATTTGTTTGAATAGGAAAGTTAATAAAGTTGTGTTTACATTAAAATTTACCTTTTAATGTATGTATGGATCATATTAAAAGATACATTGTAGGAAATTTGTATGTAACATAAAAATTTACATTTTTATGTAATAATGATTCATTATAATGATTCATAGCTTGTTTAAAAATGATGTAACATAAAAATTTACATTTTTACGTAATAATGATTCATAGCTTATTTAAAATGATGTAACATTAAAATTTACATTTTTATGTAATTACGATTCATTAAAATGATTCATAACTTGTTTAAAATGATGTGACGTAAAAATTTACATTTTTATGTAATAATGGTTCACTAAAATGATTCATAGCTTGTTTAAAATGATGTAACATAAAAATTTACATTTTTATGTAATAATGATTCACTAAAATGATTCATAGCTTGTTTAAAATGATGTAACATGAAAATTTATATTTTTATGTAATAATGATTCATTAAAATGATTCATAGCTTGTTTAAAATGATTCATTAAAAATGTTCATAGCTTGTTTAAAATGTTTTAACATAAAAGATTACATTTTTATGTAATAGTGGATCATTTAAAAGATTCAAAAGTGATAAAAAAGTTTTAACATAAAAGATTACATTTTTATGTAACAGTGAATCATTAAAAAGATTCAAAAGTGATAAAATGTTTAACATAAAAGATTACATTTTTATGTAATAGTGAATCATTAAAAAGGTTCAAAAGTGATAAAAGATGTTTGTTTGATAAAACTGTGTTAACATAGAAATTGTTATGCAAATAAACTATTCTTTTATTTGTCATTAGAATACATAGAAAAATATGTACAAATAAATTATTATTTTATCTGTTAGTAGAATACATTGAAAAATGTGTACAAATAAATTATTCTTTTATTTGTTATTAGAATACATAGAAAAGTTTAACATTAATAATGTACATTTTTATTGTATGTAAGAAGTAATAAGAAATGATCATTAATTGAAATAGAAAAGTCCAACATTGAAAATTTACATTTTTATTGAATCTAAAATGAATCATTAAAAAGATGTATCGTTTGATAAAATATGTTAACATAAGAAATTACATTTGTTAATGTAAGAATGATTCATTAAAAAGATGTATCGTTTGATAAAATATGTTAACATAAGAAATTACATTTGTTAATGTAAAATGAATCATTCAAAAGATGTATCGTTTGATGAAATATGTTAACATAAGAAATTACATTTGTTAATGTAAAAATGTGTGAACAATAAAATATTCTTTTATTATATGCATATGAAATGTATAAATTGTACAGAAAATAAAATATCTTTTTATTGTATACATAGGAAATGTAGAAAATGTGTAGACAATAAAATACTCTTTTATTGTAACGTGAAATGTGATTGAACCAAATATACTTAGTTATTGATATGGATTGTGATTGATTGATTGTTTGGATTATGCTCGACCAGTTTATGAGCAAAATATGTTTTTGCATTTAGCATGGGGTTGGGTAAAAATGTCTATGTGTTAACTCCTTGTGAAACACTTCACGATTTGACTATAAGGTGTTTAGCGATGTTATTTATTTCAAAATTTAATAAATGATTTTGAAATGAGTTTTCTTAACTAAAAAGAAATGTTATTCCCGATTTTGGATAGGGAATGTTTTATAAAAATGTTTTATAAAACAGAAAGGATTTCGAGGGCTATACCCGATGATTTCGAAATAACTTGTAAGTAGAAATCTATATAGATTTGATTATACTTGCGATTATGTTGTGAAATTATTTTCCCTACTTCGGGATATAAAAATGATTTAGCAAGTATGTGGCTGAAGATGCGGGTGACCCGAAATTGACTAACAGTGTGAGAGCGTGCATGTCTTCCCCAATTGGTGGGATGGTGTATTGTTAGTGTAGCCGTTAGGCACACACACACACACACTCACTCACTCACACACACACACACACACACACACATATATATATATACATATATATATATATATATATTGGTTCGAGTAGGGTGCGTACTTGTAATAACCCGGAAATCCGTGCCAATTTAAATTTTTTATTTTGGCAATCTTAACGAATTTTGATTATTTAAAATGAATTATTTTAAATAATAACAATGAGAAATTTATTTTGAATAGAATTCAAACGTATATATTTATTCGAATCGTCGTTAGAATATAAATATTTATTTATATATATAAAAGGAATTGAAAATGGCGCGGTAGTTCGATAATTCGATTTCAAAATTCAAATGAATGTACTAGGTGCAAAATAAACCGGATTTTAGTGAAACCAAAAATACTAGAATCTAATTGATAATATCATTCCAATGAATCAGAAAAATTGAAATTTCATAGCGGGGATTAAAAGTTATGTCCAGTTGAAATTTCAGAATAGTCGCTATGGAATTCTGGCCCTTAAAAATGGAAATTCTGCAAACGACCTCGGTTTTCGACGAAATCACTTTTGTTGGATCCGCGATGTCAAATTATTGCTAGGTTTCAAATTTCATAATTTTTCGAATCAATATGTGAGCGTGGCGAAGGAAAACGCGTTTGACCAGTTTCAGTTGATTTTAATCGACTGGAAAATGGCCATTTTTCAAACGGTCTCAGAATTCGATGAAACTAGTTTTGTTAGGACCGTATCGTCAATACGAAGTTAGAAAATATTTTTCGGAAATTTTTAAAGTTAGTATGTGACTCCGGTAAATTGAAATGCACGTTCAAATTCAGTATATAGAGTTATATGTTGATTTTGACGAAAACCGATCGAACCGATCGAATCAGCTTACGATACATATCCCATTGTGTTCGGAATGGGGGTAATTAGCTAGGGACGACAGGCGGTGGGTCTCGTTTAGAGTTCGTATGAAAAAGTAACTTTTTGAAATTTAAAAATTAAATTAAATATAATAATTATATATATGGTTGGGCCCCTCCTTTTCTCCCCTTACCCACGGTCAAACCTGTTAACCCCCTTCCCCTTTTCATCATTCAAATCGATTTAGAAATAAGAAAAAAAACAACGGAAACCCGTCGCCCATCGAGATTCCGCCGCCACCTCGTTGCTCGACGCCGGAGCTGGCGCCTCCGCCTCCCCAGGACGCACAACCACCCCACGCCCCCTCTCTCCTCGGCCGAAGTTGAAAACCCGAACCCCAAACCCATTTAAACCTCATCGCACTCAACCCTACCCCACCACCGACCAGTACAACACCCCCCTCCTCCTCGATTAGCGTGTACAGCTCCCTCCTCTCATTTCACCAAAATACAGTAAGCTTTTCTATATTTTTTTCTTCTTCATTTTATTTTATTTTATTTCATTTATTTAAAGCATTGTTTAATGTATATAAAGCGTTGATATTTTCGGTTTTCATAGATATAATACATAGTTTAAAAATCCGTTTAACCCGATAAAGTTCTGATTTTTAAGACAATAAAGATGCGATTTTTATCACGGTAAGGATATGATTTTTATTGTTGTAAAGATTGGGTTTGTATAGTTTAGAAGACGATATTTTTATACATGAAAAGGCGATATTTTTATATTATAAAAAGAATAAAAATATGATTTTTATTTAATTGGAGTAATAAAAATATGATTTTTATTATATGAGAAGTAAAATAAAAATACGATTTTTATGCTAGTATAAAGTTATGATTTTTTATATATATTTGAGCGAAGTAAAAATTCAATTTTTATATATGTAGTGAAAGCGGACAGTGAAAGTGACAAAAGGCGAGAACAGCGATGACTTCCATATATGAAGAGTCGTGGCGGTTGGTTTAGCTTGGGTGAGAGCTTCTCACCTTTAATTTAATTTTCTAGTTAAAATATATACAAGGATGCAGACGGTGTTTAGTAGCACCCGACACCCGTCGTCCACAGACCATGGACGGCTTGTATGCTTGTTTGTTTGATTTTGATGTGTAGTTGATTGTGTGATGTGATGTGAATTGAAATAAAATATTTTATAGTGGAAAATATTTTATAGCTAAAAATAGAATTTTTAACGTGTATTTAAAATGAAATAAATATAGGCAAATCGAACGATTTGTTTATATACACACATTTGACTGATATTGATTGGGACGATAAATTTTACACATCGCCCAACTGCACAAATAAAATCAGTGTTTGATTGTTTGAAACCCCACACGGGTATTGGGGTGATATATGACATACATTAATCCCAATAATTAGTTGTATGTCGATCGATTGATTGACAGACTGTTATAAGCATTGAATATTTATATTTGATGCTTATACAGTGTAGAATGCACTTTGGATGATGGTTGAATATTTGTCGTTGTTGATATACACATGCGTTGTATGGAAATCCATAGAAATAAAATATATGGTAATTGATTGGGCCTCATTCCAGTTTTGAAATAGAATATTTGAAGAGAATTATTTGAATAAAATATTTGAATAAAAATATTTTAAGAAGAAATATTTGAAATAGAATATTTGAAAATAGAAATATATGAAGCCGTGTTGATTAGATTGACGCCATTTTGACGTAAACGATATTTATATCGATTTTTTTCATTTTATAATGAATATCGAAAGTGATTTCAAAATCTGATATTTTGAAAAGAATTGAAATTCGAATTGAAATTGAGTAGAAATGAATTCGAATTGAAATTGAACAGAAATGAATTCAAATTGAAATTGAACAGAAATGCATTCGAATTGAAATCGAACAGAAATGAATTCGAATTGAAATCGAACAGAAATGAATTTGAATTGAAATTGAATTGAATTGAAAATGAACTGAAATTGAATTAGAAATCAATTTGAATTAAAATCAATTTGAAATGAATTTAAAACGAATTTATAAGGAAAAATTCAATTTTGATTTGAATTTGAAAAGAAGTTGAAATCGTTTTGAAACCGAATTTAAAACGATTTATATAATACGTTTTTAAAGGAAATCGACGATATATATATAATATATTATATATATATATATATAATGGCCTGAATAGAACGCGCCGCGCCGCGGTAGTTCGCGAATTTCGATCATTGACTTCGAATCGAAATTGCGGGAGATCCGACCGTCGGATTCTCCTAAAACCGGAACCGTTGGGTTCGTATCGAAAAGAGCTTTCTAACGAATATTAGAAATTAGAAATCTAACGGTTGGATGTGGAATTATGTCCAAATCAAATTTGGAAAAGGTCGCTGTAAGTGCAGTTCGATGGCCGTTGATGGAAATCGACTGTACGAGTCTTGATAAAATTATTAAAAATAATAATAATTTGTGTAAAATCATAAGAAATGATTTGTGAAGAATTGGGATGAAAAACTTCATATTTGAAAAGATAAAAATATATTTTTATCGAAATGAACTAGTTTTGAACTGAAATAATAATTTTTTTTTAAAATAAATAAATTTTATTTGAAAAGTGGTTTTGAAAATAACCAGGATTTCCAATAATTGAATTGGAATGGATTTGAATCGAAATTGTCTTTGGAATATTTCGAAGTTGGATTTCGTGATGATACAAATATTGTTATGGGAATTTGAAAGATATATTTATATCGTTATTTCCAATACGATATTTGTTGGTCATAGAATTTGATATTGAATATAAGCCGATATATTTTCTACTCAGAGCCTTGTATTTAATATCAAATGTGATTTGGGTTTGTTGTGAATGGTGTCTTCATTAACACTGTTCTTAAGCCCAGTTGAGAAAAAGATTAAATCTTTTTATTTAGATTTAATGAAGTGTACCAATTAAATAATATTTAATTGGAATTGAATTGGTGTTGATTTCTGGGTTTATCGTGAACAGTGTTTTAAATAACACTTGTTCTTTAACCCAATAATTAATGGAATGTGATTTTGGGTTTATCGTGAAACGTGTTTTAAATGACACTGATTCTTTAACCCAGTTAAAGATTAAAACTAAGTGGAGTTTTAATGAATCTTTAATTAGATTGAAAAGATCGAGAATGAAGTATCACCAGTTTTACTCCAGGCGATAGTTAAATCTTTAATTAGATTTGAACGTGAAATGGTAATTGAATTTACCGATAACACCGTGGTGTTAGATATGAAGTATTACCAGTTTTACTTCAAGGGGTGAATAGGTTGGGATTGGGAAATTAAAACAACTGATTACTTCAGTGTGGTTCGCTAATCCCGACTAGTTTGAATTGATATTCAAAAGAAGATTAAAGAATAAATTTAAAGAATTTATCTTTGATAAAATTAATGGGAACCTTTCCCTAAGAATGTGAAATTTAGAAACTAACTGTAGGTTAGCTAAGCAGAACGGTTTCCTGGGTATTGATCTGATGTTGGTTTCGGCCTTCGGGGTTAATATTTGGGGGATTATTCTCTTGTTAATTTACGGTTAGTGACTGATGAAATGGAATGAGGCGTATGTTGTGTTTGTGTAACACTTGTTTATTATATACGCGAGTTATTCAGAAAGACCGGGTTTATCCCATTCTGAACAACTAATTCGACGTGGTGTCGAAGATGAAGACGGTGGTTGAAGACCGGAGGTCTTCACGTCGTTTGGATAATTACTGATGATCTTGATTGGGCCGTACACCCAAGAGGAGAGAATCAGTTGGTGATCGTCCAGATGTATTTGGAGATCGATGGATGTGCGGGGTACTAGGTGCCTCCGGTTTCGTTCAGACCCAGAACGAACTTGTAAATGGACTGTGTGTCTGACATTGGATTTCAGTCTGTGTGATTGATTTCTAATAAATATATATCTGTTTGGCGATGGAAAATTTATTCTCTTACTTAACGCCCTTCTCTGAGATGTACGAGCTCAGGGGTTATATATTGATGGATATCCATCGCATGGAGTGAATTGCCTGTGTGGCATGCCTAAGTGGCAATTGATCAAGGCTTCTGTTGAAAAGCAAAGTCTTGTGGTTGATGATCAAAGCGCCGCCTGTGTGGCATAGCTTTGTGTAGCGTTGATTCGCGAGCCTCACACCCTAGTGTGAACCAAAAACAGGAGAGGACCTCAGGGAGGGCATGCGTTTCTTTCTAGCTAGAAGTGGCGTCAGTGGTTTTACATGCCCAGACGAGTTTGACTTATGTGGTTGTTGCTGCTGCGAGGCGCCTCGGTTTGATCGGACGATCCGGGTCCGATGGAGTCATTCGTTGGCTCATTTACGCCCCAAAGGGCGAGGAAACGCATTGTTCAGGCATTTTAATCCACATTGGTGGACCGACCCTGACGATCCAAGGGTCACTCGAGCTCTGATCCTGAGGCTCGGGCTAGACAGTCTCGAATCGGTGAGGACTATCTTTTGCCTCGGTTCACAGATGGAAATCCAACTTCCAATACGTGACTTTGTTGTTTTAATTGTAGAGCCTAGTATGGCGACATGATATATGGTACCCATGCCGTCTATGATTGATACTTATGATTTGAAGTTGTTTTATACACTATGCACTTATAATAGTATCAAATGATTTGTTTTAAACGTACTAAGCATGTTTTGCTATTATAAGGGAAAACTCTATCCCCCGGCTTGCATTGCATTGTGTGATAGGACCTGGGTCTTATAATAGCTTCATTTTTCCAAAAAGCATTGCGATGTTTTGTTTTGTGCACTGGTATTCTTGGGAGGAAACCCGTTTCGTGTTATACGGCGTGGTCCCTTGATTTACCTAACTTTAAAATAAAGATTTATAACTGTTTTAGTTCTCACACCAGTCCCATGACTGACCTGGAGTTTATTGTTTTAACCTAAACTCTGGGTGTCCCTATTTTTGACACGGACAGCTAGTAGTTTTGGTTTTTGCAGATTTATATTCACAGGATCCTGATTTACAGCTAGAACGATATCCAGAAAGCTTTGTATCTGTGTATCTTATTCAGTTGTATTTTGTATTATTTTCCGCTGCTATGTAATATATTGTAATCTCTGGTATTTTTTTAATGTGTAATATTTATTCTTACTCTGTATATTCTTGTATTCTGATGGAATTGTTGCAATATACAATGAAATGTTCTTCTGTCTGCGTTCTTTTTTGTCGTGTTCTCAAAACAATCAGGCATTTCGAACGGTCTTGATCGGTTTAGCGACTGATTCGGATTGAGCGAAATTCCCGGTCGTTACATTTGGTATCAGAGCTTTGGTTTACAAAGCTCAGAGAACAAGACACATTAGAACCGAACGAAAGAATTCATCAGAAATTGGATTAGTAATATCCAACGGGAATGACTCGTTAGAGATGGGATCAGTAGTATCCTAGAACGAGTGTGAAGAGTATATTTTTAAAATGAAAATAAATTTTTGTTTTGAAAATTTAAATCAATTATTCGTATTTGATTATTTATTTATATTGATTTGGGCAATCCAGTATATAAAGATTTTGCATATACGTCTGATCCGCGTGTATTTGAAGTTTTAATATACTGGATAGATATAGAATCACATTGTAGTCGCCCGGAGACGATCCTGATGATTACTATAGTATCATCAGTATTTGTGTTCGAGTTTCGAAGGTGGGATGTCTATATATTTCCAATTGGCTGGTGTGAGAACCAAAATTTAGATAGGGCTTATTATTGTGATTTGGCATCAAAAATCTGATTTTTAGACTATGTATCAAAATTATGGATTTAAAACGTTAGTCAACTAATTGATTGCTGGTTGTGTTGTTTGATTATTGTTTGATTAATTAAATTTGAACCATTTAGCCAAAATTGAACCAAATAGTGAATTGTATTGAAAATTTGTCGCATTTGCATGCATATACATGTAATTACATTGAACAGGTCATTGCAAGGAGGCAAGAGCAGAGGAATAAAATTGTTTGCCCGACAAATAGGTACATGTTTACCATAATTTACTATTTTGTTTGGGTGATGATGACTTTGTGAGCCGATTGGCTAGCCGCTTGGCCTTTTCTTTTTCTTTTGGATTGAAGAAGGCCATGGGAGGCTATATGAAATATCCCGAAGTCCCCGGTGCAGGGGAGGTTACGGCGAAATTTTTCGAAAATTTAGGGTGTTAGCCAAATTTTTGAAAAATTTGAAAAGTTCTTAGAAACTGAAAAGTTGAAGAACTTAAGCCGTAATTAAAATAATGGAAGTTGAGTTGGTTTGTGAAACAACTTTCGGCTTCGTTCCTTTTCGGGGACGAAAAGTTTTAAGTGGGGGAGATTGTAATAACCCGGAAATCCGAGCCAATTAAATTTTTTTATTTTGGCAATCTTAACGAATTTTGATTATTTAAAATGAATTATTTTGAATAATAACAACGAGAAATTTATTTTGAATAGAATTTGAACGTATATATTTATTCGAATCGTCGTCAGAATATAAATATTTATTTATATATATAAAAGGAATTGAAAATGGCGCGGTAGTTCGATAATTCGATTTCAAAATTCAAATGAATGTACCGGGTTCAAAATAAACCGGATTTTAGTGAAACCAAAAATAATAGAATCTAATTGATAATAACTTTCCAACGAATCAGAAAAATTGAAATTTCATAGCGGGGATAAAAAGTTATCTCCAGTTGAAATTTCAGAATAGTCGCTATGGAATTCTGGCCCTTAAAAATGGAAATTTTGCAAACGACCTCGGTTTTCGACGAAATTACTTTTGTTGGATCCGCGATGTCAAATTATTGCTAGGTTTCAAATTTCATAATTTTTCGAATCAATATGTGAGCGTGGCGAAGGAAAACGCGTTTGACCAGTTTCTGTTGATTTTAATCGACTGGAAAATGGCCATTTTTCAAACGGTCTCAGAATTCGATGAAACTAGTTTTGTTAGGACCGTATCGTCAATACGAAGTTAGAAAATATTTTTTGGGAATTTTTAAAGTTAGTATGTGACCCCGGTAAATTGAAATGCACGTTCAAATTCAATATATAGAGTTATATGTTGATTTTCACGAAAACCGATCGAAACGATCGAATCAGCTTACGATACATATCCCATTGTGTTCGGAATGGGGGTAATTAGCTAGGGACGACAGGCGGTGGGTCTCGTTTAGAGTTCGTATGAAAAAGTAACTTTTTGAAATTTAAAAATTAAATTAAATATAATAATTATATATGTGGTTGGGCCCCTCCTTTTCTCCCCTTACCCACGGTCAAACCCGTTAACCCCCATCCCCTTTTCATCGTTCAAATCGATTTAGAAATAAGAAGAAAAAAAAACGGAACCCCGTCACCCATCGAGATTCCGCCGCCACCCCGCTGCTCGACGCCAGAGCTGGCGCCTCCGCCTCCCCAGGCCGCGCAACCACCCCACGCCCCCTCTCTCCTCGGCCAAAGTTGAAAACCCGAACCCCAAACCCATTTAAACCCCATCGCCCTCAACCCTACCCCGCCACCGACCAGTACAACACCCCTCTCCTCCTCGATTAGCGTGTACAGCACCCCCCTCTCATTTCACCAAAATACAGTAAGCTTTTTTATATTTTTTTCGTCTTCTTTTTATTTTATTTTATTTCATTTATTTAAACCATTGTTTAATGTATATAAAGCATTGATATTTTCGGTTTTCTTAGATATAAATACATAGTTTAAAAATCCGTTTAACCCGATAAAGTTCTGATTTTTAAGACAATAAAGATGCGATTTTTATCACGGTAAGGATATGATTTTTATTGTTGTAAAGATTGGGTTTGTATAGTTTAGAAGACGATATTTTTATACATGAAAAGGCGATATTTTTATATTATAAAAAGAATAAAAATATGATTTTTATTTAATTGGAGTAATAAAAATATGATTTTTATTATATGAGAAGTAAAATAAAAATACGATTTTTATGCTAGTATAAAGTTATGATTTTTATATATATTTGAGCGAAGTAAAAATTCAATTTTTATATATGTAGTGAAAGCGGACAGTGAAAGTGACAAAAGGCGAGAACAGCGATGACTTCTATATATTAAGAGTCGTGGCGGTTGGTTTAGCTTGGGTGAGAGCTTCTCACCTTTAATATAATTTTCTAGTTAAAATATATACTAGGATGCAGACGGTGTTTAGTAGCACCCGACACCCGTCGTCCACAGACCATGGACGGCTTGTATGCTTGTTTGTTTGATTTTGATGTGTAGTTGATTGTGTGATGTGTTGTGAAATGAAATAAAATATTTTATAGTTAAAAATAGAATTTTTAATGTGTATTTAAAATGAAACAAATATAGGCAAATCGAACGATTTATTTATATACACACATTTGACTGATATTGATTGGGACGATAAATTTTACACATCGCCCAACTGCCTAAATAAAATCTGTGTTTGATTGTTTGAAACCCCACACGGGTATTGGGGTGATATATGACATACACTAATCCCAATAATTAGTTGTATGTCGATCGACTGATTGACAGACTGTTATAAGCATTGAATATTTATATCTGATGCTTATACATTGTAGAATGCACTTTGGATGATGGTTGATTATTTGTCGTTGTTGATATATACATGTGTTCTATGGAAGTCCATAGAAATAAAATCTATGGTAATTGATTGGGCCTCATTCCAGTTTTGAAATAGAATATTTGAAGAGAATTATTTGAACAGAAATATTTTAAGAAGAAATATTTGAAATAGAATATTTTAAAATAGAAATATATGAAGCCGTGTTGATTAAATTGACACCATTTTGACGTGAATGATATTTATATCGATTTTATTCATTTTATAATGAATATCGAAAGTGATTTCAAAATCTGATATTTTGAAAAGAATTGAAATTCGAATTGAAATTGAATAGAAATGAATTCGAATTGAAATTGAACAAAAATGAATTCGAATTGAAATTGAACAGAAATGCATTCGAATTGAAATTGAACAGAAATGAATTCGAATTGAAATCGAATAGAAATGAATTCGAATTGAAATTGAATTGAATTGAAAATGAACTGAAATTGAATTAGAAATCAATTTGAACTGAAATCAATTTGAAATGAATTTAAAATGAATTTATAAGGAAAAATTCAATTTTGATTTGAATTTGAAAAGAAGTTGAAATCGTTTTGAAACCGAATTTAAAATGATTTATATAATACGCTTTGAAAGGAAATCGACGATATATATATATTATATTATATATATATATAATGGCCTGAATAGAACGCGCTGCGCCGCGGTAGTTCGTGAATTTCGATCATTGACTTTGAATGGACATTGCGGGAGATCCGACCGTCGGATTCTCCTAAATCCAGAACATTTGGGTTCGTATCGAAAAGAGCTTTCTAACGAATATTAGAAATTAGAAATCTAACGGTTGGATTTGGAATTATGTCCAAATCAAATGTGGAAAAGGTCGTTGTAAGTGCAGTTCGATGGCCGTTGATGGAAATCGACTGTATGGGTCTTGATAAAATTATTAAAAATAATAATAATTTGTGAAGAATTGGGATGAAAAACTCCATATTTGAAAAGATAAAAATAGATTTTTATCGAAATGAACTAGTTTTGAACAGAAATAATATTTTTTTTTAAAATAAATAAATTTAATTTGAAAAGTGGTTTTGAAAATAACCAGGATTTCCAATAATTGAATTGGAATGGAATTGAATCGAAATTGTCTTTGGAATATTTCGATGTTGGATTTCATGATGATACAGATATTGTTATGGGAATTTGAAAGATATATTTATATCGTTATTTCCAATACGATATTTGTTCGTCATAGAATTTGATATTGAATATAAGCCGATATATTTTCTATTCAGAGCCTTGTATTTAATATCAAATGTGATTTGGGTTTGTCATGAATGGTGTCTTCATTAACACTGTTCTTAAGCCCGGTGGAGAAAAAGATTAAATCTTTTTATTTATATTTAATGAAGTGTACCAATTAAATAATATTTAATTGGAATTAAATTGGTGTTGATTTTTGGGTTTATCGTGAACAGTGTTTTAAATAACACTTGTTCTTTAACCCGATAATTAATGGAATGTGATTTTGGGTTTATCGTGAATCGTGTTTTAAATGACACTGATTCTTTAATCCAGTTAAAGATTAAAACTAAGTGGAGTTTTAATGAATCTTTAATTAGATTGAAAAGATCGAGAATGGAGTATCACCAATTTTACTCCTGGCGATAGTTAAATCTTTAATTAGATTTGAACATGAAATGGTAATTGAATTTACCGATAACACCGTGGTGTTAGATATGAAGTATTACCAGTTTTACTTCATGGGGTGAATAGGTTGGGATTGGGAAATTCAAACAAATGATTACTTCGGTGTGGTTCGCTAATCCCGACTAGTTTGAATTGATATTCAAAAGAAGATTAAAGAATATATTTAAAGAATTTATCTTTGATAAAATTAATGGGAACCTTTCCCTAAGAATGTGAAATTTAGAAACTAACTGTAGGTTAGCTAAGCAGAACGGTTTTCTGGGTATTGATCTGATGTTGGTTTCGTCCTTCGGGGTTAATATTTGGGGGATTATTCTCTTGTTAATTTACAGTTAGTGACTGATGAATTGGAATGAGGCGTATGTTGTGTTTGTGTAACACTTGTTTATTATATACGCGAGTTATTCAGAAAGACCGGGTTTATCCCATTCTGAACAACTAATTTGACGTGGTGTCGAAGATGAAGACGGTGGTTGAAGACCGGAGGTCTTCACGTCGTTTGGATAATTACTGATGATCTTGATTGGGCCGTACACCCAAGAGGAGAGAATCAGTTGGTGATCGTCCAGACGTATTTGGAGATCGATGGATGTGTGGGGTACTAGGTGCCTCCGGTTTCGTTCAGACCCAGAACGAACTTGTAAATGGACTGTGTGTCTGACATTGGATTTCAGTCTGTGTGATTGATTTCTAATAAATATATATCTGTTTGGCGGTGGAGAATTTATTCTCTTGCTTAACGCGCTTATCTGAGACGTACGAGCTCAGGGGTTATATATTGATGGATATCCATCGCATGGAGCGAATTGCCTGTGTGGCATGCCTAAGTGGCAATTGATCAAGGCTTCTGTTGAAAAGCAAAGTCTTGTGGTTGATGATCAAAGCGCCGCCTGTGTGGCATAGCTTTGTGTAGCATTGATTCGCGAGCCTCACACCCCGGTGTGAACCAAAAACGGGAGAGGACCTCAGGGAGGGCATGCGTTTCTTTCTAGCTAGAAGTGGCTTCAGTGGTTTTACACGCCCTGACGAGTTTGACTTATGTGGTTGTTACTGTTGCGAGTCTCCTCGGTTTGATCGGACGATCCGGGTCCGATGGAGTCATTCATTGGCTCATTTACGCCCCAAAGGGCGGGGAAACGCAGTGTTTAGGCATTTTAATCCACATCGGTGGACCGGCCCTGACGATCCAAGGGTCACTCGAGTTCTGATCCTGAGGCTCGGGCTAGACAGTCTCGAATCGGTGAGGACTATCTTTTGCCTCGGTTCACATATGGAAATCCAACTTCCAATACGTGACTTTGTTGTTTTAATTGTAGAGCCTAGTATGGCGACATGATATATGGTACCCATGCCGTCTATGATTGATACTTATGATTTGAAGTTGTTTTATACCCTATGCACTTATAATAGTATCAAATGATTTGTTTTAAACGTACTAAGCATGTTTGGCTATTATAAGGGAAAACCCTATCCCCCGACTTATAATATTCTTACTTTGTATATTCTTGTATTCTGATGGAATTGTTGTAATATACAATGAAATGTTCTTCTGTCTGCGTTCTTTTTTGTCGTATACTCAAAACAGTCAGGCATTTCGAACGGTCTTGATCAGTTTAGCGACTGATTCAGATCGAGCGAAATTCCCGGTCGTTACAGTACTGCCCGGTCCTAAGGGAACATAACCGATATTTGGTTTCATACTTGTTTGTAGGTTTTGTCATGTTTTGGAATTCATATTTCCAAATGTTTTGTTTTCAAATCCCGAAGTGAAATCTACTTTGATATAAAAAAAATAGATATTTTTTTCAAATGATTTGAAATAAAAGAAATCGGGAAATAAAGTCCAAAAAAATAATTTCTTTAAAGTGAATTGGATTTTGAAATCTAAGTTTAGAGATTAAGCCTAATTGGGTAGATTAAGGAATTGCATGTTGATTGATGCATTGTAGATCCATATGTTTATTTATGGTTGATTTTTATGCACTGGCAATCCAATGGAGTAAACCCGTTCCACGTTAGCGATGTGGTCCTGTGATTGACCTTATTATTAAATAGGTTAAGTAAGATTTCTCACACAAGTCCCATGAATGACATGTAGTTTGTTTCACTTGCAAACTCGGGTGCCCATATTTTCCACACGGGTAGTCGAGTAATTTATTTTGCAGATATATTGAGCAGAATTCTGGATTGAAGCTTAAAGCTGTGTCCAGAGCAATGATAGTCTTTCGCTGCATTGTGTTAAGTTTATTGTAAATTAATCTTCCGCTGTATTATTATTTATTCGATTTACTCAAATCTTTGGGGTACAACTCGTTAGAACTGAACAAAAGACTCATCAGAGGTCATATTAGTAATATCCTATAAAAGAATACTCATTAGAGATAGGATCAGTAGCATCCTAGAATGAGAAAACTCGTTAGAGATGGGGTTAGTAATGCCCTAGAATGAGTTGACAGTGACAAGTTTATAACTAACGTATTTGTGATTATATATATAATCCGATCTTAGAAAATATGATTTTTTAATATATAAAAGTTAAACATATTTTTAAAAGCTAATCAACTAATTGATTGATGATTGTGTTGTGTGATCATTAGTTCAACTAATAAAATTATTGAAACCAATAAAAAAATTGAATGTTGAGTTAGTTAGTTAAACAACTTTACGCTCCGTTCCTTTTCGAGGACGAAAAGATTTTAAGTGCGGGAGATTGTAACAACCCGAAATTTTGGAACCAATTTAAAAAATTTATTTTAGAAGTTTTAATGGATTTTTAATAGTTAAAATAAATTATTTTAAATAATAACGATTAAAAGTATTTAAATCAAAGTTGGAACGAATATGTTTGTTATAATTATAAAAGGAGTTAGAAATAGCGCGGTAGTTTGGAAATTTGAATTCGAACTTTGACTAAATGTACAGGATTCAAAATAAATCGGATTTTGGTGAAACAAAAAATATTTAAATCTATTTAAAAATATCTTTCAAATGAATCTGAAAAAATGAAATTTCATAGCGGGAATCAAAAGTTATGGCCAGTTGAATATTCAGAATAGTCGATATGGAATATATATATATATATATATATATATATATATATTAATATTAATATAAAAAATAGCCATTTTGCAAATGACCTCCGTTTTCGATGAAACCACTTTTGTTGGATCCAGAATATCAAAATATTGCAAGATTTCAATTTTCATAAATTTTGGATGTGAGCATGGCAAAAGAAAATGGGTTTTGTCAATTTCAGTCAAATTGGATCAACCAGAAAATGGCCATTTTTCAAACGGTCTTCAAATTCGACAAAATTAATTTTGTTAGAACTGTATCGTCAAAACATAGCTAGATTTATTTTTCGAAAATTTTTGGAGTCAATATGTGGCCCCGATAAATTAAAAATGTACGTTCAAATTCAATATTGACCGTTATATTATGTTATATTTTAATTTTAATAAAAAATGATCAAAATAGTAGAATTGGCTTCTGAAACCTATCTCATTGTGTCCGGAATGCGGGTATTTGGTTAGGAATGACAGTCGTTGGAGTTCGTTTGGAAATCGGATGCAAAATTTCACTTTTTGGAGATAATGGAATTAAATAATAATATAAAATAGGGTATAAATAGCCCATCTTCAGCCCGAACCCTCATTATCAAAACTCTAGCCGCCAGTTTTATTTCATGGCTGAAATAATTTGAATTTCTTTCCCTCTTTTCTCTCAATCCATCAAGAATTAGAAGATGATTTCTGCCTGAAAGTGGTAGAGATTCACATGCTCTACAAATTCATACGGTTAAGATCATGTTTTGGGTAGTGTTTTTCGCGACTCTCAGGCCTCAAGGGCTGCGGTTTGGCTGCAAATTCATGATCATGGGGGAGCTCAAATTCAAAGCTATTCATGGTGATGATGGAGAAGAAGAAGGCTTTCGATGTGGTGTATTCAGATCGGGTACCGGGAGGTTCTAGTGATGTGCGATTTGGAGAGATGGACGAAGCTTTTGGGTTGATGGTTACAGTAAAATGAACGATGGAGAGAAAGGGTTAAGCCCTAATCATGTAATTAAGTTTGATTAATTATAATAAATTATGTAATCAAAATGTTTAATTAACGATATCTTGTTCATACGGATACGGAATCGAACGATTTCGAATCCGTTGGAATCGCAGAAAAGAGATCTACAACATGGAACTGAGTGAAACAAAAACGGAGCTAGCTACAAATTCGCAAGGAGTAAAATCTAAGTGAGATTTCGTTTTAAAATTAAAATTAATTATTACTGCGTTGATAAAATTATTTATGTATACGACGTTAAAATTCAGTTGTATGTGGTACGAGATTTGAATTGATTTGTTCTGTTTGTGGTGATTCATTGGATGAAGTAAGTTGTTTAACAAATAAAAATACATTTTTGTGTAATATTAAAAGATTTCATTTTTCTATGTGATATTAAAAGATTTCATTTTTCTATGTAATGTAAAAAGGATTACATGTTTAATGTAATATAAAGATTACATTTTTATACAATGCAAAAAGGATTACATTTTTAATGTAATATAAAGATTACATTTTTATACAATGTAAAAAGGATTTTATTTTTATGTAATATAAAAAGATTACATTTTATTGTAAATGAGACAACATTAGAATTCACATTTTTAATGTAAATGAATCATTAGAAAAGATTCATTATTTTTGATAATTTATGTTAACATGAGAACTTACATTTTTATTGTATATGAAAATGATTCATTGTTGCATTAAAATGTTTAACCATAAAAAGTTCACATTTTTATTGTGAAAAGGGATTATATGAAAATGATTCATTATTGCATTAAAATGGTTAACAGTAAAAAGTTCACATTTTTATTGTAAAAAGAGATTATATGAAAATGATTCATTTGTTGAATTAAAAAGTTAAACAATAAAAAAGTTTACATTTTTATTGTAAATGAGAAAATATGAAAAATGATTCATTTGTTGAATTAAAAAGTTAAACAAAAAGGTTTACATTTTTATGGTAAATGAGAAAATATGAAATATGATTCATTTGTTGAATTAAAAAGTTAAACAATAGAAAGTTTACATTTTTATTGTAAATGAGAAAATATGAAAAATGATTCATTTGTTGAATTAAAAAGTTAAACAATAAAAAGTTTACATTTCTTTTTGTAAACGAGAAAATATGAAAAATGATTCATTTGTCCAATTAAAAAGTTAAACAATAAAAAGTTTATATTTTTATTGTAAAGGAGAAAATATGAAAAATGAACATTTGTTTGAATAGGAAAGTTAATAAAGTTGTGTTTACATTAAAATTTACATTTTAATGTGTGTATGGATCATATTAAAAGATACATTGTACGAAATTTGTATGTAACATAAAAATTTATATTTTTATGTAATGATGATTCATTATAATGATTCATAGCTTGTTTAAAAAAGATGTAACATAAAAATTTACATTTTTATGTAATAATGATTTATTAAAATGATTCATAGCTTGTTTAAAATGATTTAACATAAAAATTTACATTTTTATGTAATAATGATTCATTAAAATGATTCATAGCTTGTTTAAAATGATGTGACGTAAAAATTTACATTTTTATGTAATAATGGTTCACTAAAATGATTCATAGCTTGTTTAAAATGATGTAACATAAAAATTTACATTTTTATGTAATAATGATTCATTAAAATGATTCATAGCTTGTTTAAAATGATGTAACATAAAAAATTACATTTCTATGTAATAATGATTCATCAAAAATGTTCATAGCTTGTTAAAAATGTTTTAACATAAAAGATTACATTTTTATGTAATAGTGAATCATTAAAAAGATTCAAAAGTGATAAAAATGTTTTAACTTAAAAGATTACATTTTTATGTAACAGTGAATCATTAATAAGATTCAAAAGTGATAAAATGTTTAACATAAAAGATTACATTTTTATGTAATAGTGAATCATTAAAAAGGTTCAAAAGTGATAAAAGATGCTTGTTTGATAAAACTGTGTTAACATAGAAATTGTTATGCAAATAAATTATTCTTTTATTTGTCATTGGAATACATAGAAAAATATGTACAAATAAATTATTCTTTTATTTATCATTAGAACACATAGAAAAGTTTAACAATAAAAATGTACATTTTTATTGTATGTAAGAAGTAATGAGAAACGATCATTATTTGAAATAGAAAAGTTCAACATTGAAAATTTACGTTTTTATTGAATCTAAAATGAATCGTTAAAAAGATGTATCATTTGATAAAATATGTTAACATAAGAAATTACATTTGTTAATGTAAGAATGATTTATTAAAAAGATGTATCGTTTGATAAAATATGTTAACATAAGAAATTTCATTTGTTAATGTAAAATGAATCATTAAAAAGATGTATCGTTTGATAAAATATGTTAACATAAGAAATTACATTTGTTAATGTAAAAATGTGTGAACAATAAAATATTCTTTTATTATATGCATATGAAATGTAGAAATTGTATAGAAAATAAAATATCTTTTTATTGTATACATAGGAAATGTAGAAAATGTGTAGACAATAAAATACTCTTTTATTGTAACGTGAAACGTGATTGTACCAAATATACTTGGTTATTGATATGGATTGTGATTGATTGATTGTTTGGATTATGCTCGACTAGTTTATGAGCAAAATATGTTTTTACATTTAGCATGGAGTTGAGTAAAAATTTCTATGTGTTAACACCTTGTGAAACACTTCACGATTTGACTATAAGGTGTTTAGCGATGTTGTTTATTTCAAAATTTAATAAATGATTTTGAAATGTGTTTTATTAAGTAAAAAGAAATGTTATTCCCGATTTTAGACAGAGAATGTTTTATAAAAATGTTTTATAAAATAGAAAGGATTTCGAGGGCTATACCCGATGATTTCGAAATAATTTATAAGTAGAAATCTATATAGATTTGATTATACTTGTGATTATGTTGTGAAATGATTTTCCATACTTCGGGATATAAAAATGATTTAGCAAGTATGTGGCTGAAGATGCGGGTGACCCGAAATTGACTAACAGTGTGAGGGCGTGCATGTCTTCCCCAATTGGTGGGATGGTGCATTGTCAGTGTAGCCGTTAGGTGCACACACACACACAGACACATATATATATAGGTTCGGTTAGGGTGCGTACTGCCCGGTCCTGAGGGAACATGGCTGATATTTGGTTTCATACTTGTTTGTATGTTTTGTTACATTTTGGAATTCATATTTTCAAATGTTTTGTTTTCAAATCCCGAAGTGAAATCTACTTTGATATAAAAAAATAGATATGTTTTTGAAATGATTTGAAATAAAAGAAATCGGGAAATAAAGTCCAAAGAAATAATTTCGCTAAAGTGAATTGGATTTTGAAATCTAAGTTTTTGGATTAAGCCTAAATGGGTAGATTAAAGAATTGCATGTTGATTGATGCATTGTAGATCCATATGTTTATTTATGGTTGATGTTTATGCACTGGCAATCCAATGGAGTAAACCCGTTCCGCGTTAGCGGTGTGGTCTTGTGATTGACCTTATTATTAAATAGGTTAAGTAAGATTTCTCATACCAGTCCCATAACTGACCTGTAGTTTGTTTCACTTGCAAACTCGGGTGCCCATATTTTCCACACGGGCAGTCGAGTAGCTTATTTTGCAGATATATTGAGCATAATTCTGGATCGAAGCTTAAAGCTATGTCCAGAGTAATGATAGTCTTCCGCTGCATTGTGTTAAGTTTATTGTAAATTAATCTTCCGCTGTATTATTATTTATTCGATGTACTCTTATATTTTGTACTCTGATGTAACATTATTATAATGTTTATAAAAGTCTTCTGTTATTTGTTCTGATGTGTTGTATGCCCAGAGTTAGCGTATTCGGGTTTTGAACGGTCTTGGTCGATTCAGCGATCGATTAGGCCCAGACGAAATCCGAATCGTTACAGTTGGTACCAGAGCTTTGGTTAACTCAAATCTTTGGGGGTACAACTCGTTAGAACTGAACAAAAGACTTATCAGAGGTAGGATTAGTAATATCCTACAAAAGAATACTCATTAGAGATAGGATCAGTAGCATCCTAGAATGAGAAAACTCGTTAGAGATGGGGTTAGTAATGCCCTAGAATGAGTTGAGAGTGACAAGTTTATAACTAACGTATTTGTGATTATATTATATATAATCCGATCTTAGAAAATATGATTTTTGAATATATAAAAGTTAAACATATTTTTAAAAGCTAATCAACTAATTGATTGATGATTGTGTTGTGTGATCATTAGTTCAACTAATTAAATTATTGAAACCAATAAAAAAATTGAATGTTGAGTTAGTTAGTTAAACAACTTTACGCTCCGTTCCTTTTCGAGGACGAAAAGATTTTAAGTGGGGGAGTTGTAACAAACCGGAATTTTGGAACCAATTAAAATTTTTTATTTTAGAAATTTTAATGGATTTTTAATACTTAAAATAAATTATTTTAAACAATAACGATTAAAAATTTATTTAAATCGAAGTTAGAACGAATATATTTGTTATAATTATAAAAGGAGTTAGAAATAGCGCGGTAGTTTGAAATTTTGAATTCGAACTTTGACTAAATGTATAGGATTCAAAATAAAAAGGATTTTGGTGAAAAAATATATTTAAATCTATTTAAAAATATCTTTCCAACGAATCCGAAAAATTGAAATTTCATAGCGGGAGTCAAAAGTTATGACCAGTTGAATATTCAGAATAGTCGCTATGGAATTTGTGTATATATATATATATATATATTTTAATATAAAAAATAGCTATTTTGCAAATGACCTCCGTTTTCGATGAAAACACTTTTGTTAGATCCGGAATATCAAATTATTGCAAGATTCCAATTTTCATAATTTTTGGAATCAATATGTGAGCGTGGCAAAAGAAAATGGGTTTTGTCAATTTCAGTCAAATTGGATCAACCAGAAAATGGCCATTTTTCAAACGGTCTTGAAATTCGACGAAATTAATTTTGCTAGGACCGTATCGTCAAAACATAGCTAGATTTATTTTTCGGGAATTTTTGGAGTCAGTATGTGGCCCCGATAAATTAAAAATGTACGTTCAAGTTCAATATTGACTGTTATATTAATTTATATTTTAATTTTGATAAAAAAGGATCAAAAGAGTAGAATTGGCTTCCGAAACATATCTCATTGTGTCTGGAATGGACGTATTTGGTTACGAATGACAGTTGTTGGAGTTCATTTGGAAATCGGACACAAAATTTCACTTTTTGGAGGTAATGGAGTTAAATAATAGTATAGAATAGGGTATAGATAGCCCATCTTCAGCCCAAACCCTCGTTATCAAAACCCTAGCCACCGGTTTCATTTCATGGCTGAAATAATTCGAATTCCTTTCCCTCTTTTCTCTCAATCCATCAAGAATTAGAAGATGATTTCTGCCTGAAAGTTGTTGAGATTCACATGCTCTACAAATTCATACGGTTAAGATCATGTTTTAGGTAGTGTTTTTCGCGACTCTCTGGCTTCAAGGGCTGTGGTTTGGCTGCAAATTTATGGCCATGGGGGAGCTCAAATTCAAAGCTATTCATTGTGAAGATGGAGAAGAAGAAGGCCTTCGATGTGGTGTATTCAGATCGGGTACCAAGAGGTTCTGGTGATGTGTGATTTGGAGAGATGGACGAAGCTTTTGGGTTCGATGCTTACAATAAAATGAATAATGGAGATAAAGGGTTAAGCCCTAATCATGTAATTAAGTTTGATTAACTATAATAAATTATGTAATCAAAATGTTTAATTAACGATATCATGTTCATACGGAAACGGAATCGAACATTTCGAATCCACTGGAATCGCAGAAAAGAGATCTACAACATGGAACTGACCGGAACAAAAACGGAGCTAGCTACAAATTCAGAAGGAGTAAAATCTAAGTGCGATTTCTTTTTAAAATTAAAATTAATTATTACTGCGTTGATAAATTTATTTATATATACGCCGTTAAAAATTCAGTTGTATGTGGTACGAGATTTGAAAATATTTATTCTGTTTGTGGTGATTCATTTAATGAAGTAAGTTGTTTAACAAATAAAAATACATTTTTGTGTAATATTAAATGATTTCATTTTTTAATGTAATATTAAAAGAACTCATTTTTCTAAGTAGTAAAAAGGATTACATGTTTAATGTAATATAAAGATTACATTTTTATACAATACAAAAAGGATTACATTTTTAATGAAATATAAAGATTACATTTTTATACAATGTAAAAAGGATTTTATTTTTATGTAATATAAACAGATTACATATTATTGTAAATGAGTCAACATTAGAATTCACATTTTTAATGTAAATGAATCATTATAAAAAATTCATTGTTTTTGATAAATTATGTTAAAATGAGAACTTGCATTTTTATTGTATATGAAAATGATTCATTGTTGCATTAAAATGTTTAACCATAAAAAGTTCACATTTCCATTGTAAAAAGAGATTATATGAAAATGATTCATTGTTGCATTAAAATGTTTAACAATAAAAAGTTCACATTTTTATTGTAAAAAGAAATTATATGAAAATGATTCATTTGTTGAATTAAAAAGTTAAACACTAAAAAAGTTCACATTTTTATTGTAAAAAGAAATTATATGAAAATTATTCAATTGTTGAATTAAAAAGTTAAACAATAAAAAAGTTTACATTTTTATTGTAAATGAGAAAATATGAAAAATGATTCATTTGTTGAATTAAGAAGTTAAACAATAAAAAGTTTACATTTTTATTGTAAATGAGAAAATATGAAAAATGATTCTTTTGTTGAATTAAAAAGTTAAACAATAAAAAGTTTACATTTTTATTGTAAATGAGAAAATATGAAAAATGATTCATTTGTCCAATTCAAAAGTTAAACAATAAGAAGTTTACATTTTTATTGTAAAGGAGAAAATATGAAAAATGAACATTTGTTTGAATAGGAAAGTTAATAAAGTTGTATTTACATTAAAATTTACCTTTTAATGTATATATGGATCATATTAAAAGATACATTGTAGGAAATTTGTATGTAACATAAAATTTTACATTTTTATGTAATAATGATTCATAACTTGTTTAAAAATGATGTAACATTAAAATTTACATTTTTATGTAATAATGATTCATTAAAATGATTCATAACTTGTTTAGAATGATGTAACATAAAAATTTACATATGTAATAATGATTCATTAAAATGATTCATAGCTTGTTTAAAATGATGTGACGTAAAAATTTACATTTTTATGTAATAATGGTTCACTAAAATGATTCATAGCTTGTTTAAAATGATGTAACATAAAAATTTACATTTTTGTGTAATAATGATTCATTAAAATGATTCATAGCTTGTTTGAAATGATGTAACATAAAAATTTACATTTTTATGTAATAATGATTCACTAAAAATGTTCATAGCTTGTTAAAAATGTTTTAACATAAAAGATTACATTTTTATGTAATAGTGAATCATTAAAAAGATTCAAAAGTGATAAAAATGTTTTAACATAAAAGATTACATTTTTATTAGCAGTGAATCATTAAAAAGATTCAAAAGTGATAAAATGTTTAACATAAAAGATTACATTTTTATGTAATAGTGAATCATTAAAAAGGTTCAAAAGTGATAAAAGATGCTTGTTTGATAAAACTGTGTTAACATAGAAATTGTTATGCAAATAAATTATTCTTTTTTTATCATTAGAATACATAGAAAAATATGTACAAACAAATTATTCTTTTATATGTGTTTTGTCAATTTCAGTCAAATTGGATCAACCAGAAAATGACCATCTTTCAGACGATCTTCAAATTCGACGAAATCAATTTTTTTAGGACTGTATTGTCAAAACATAGCTAGATTTATTTTTCGGAAATTTTTGGAGTCAGTATGTGGCCCCGATAAATTAAAAATGTACGTTCAAATTCAATATTGACCGCTATATTAATTTATATTTTAATTTTGATAAAAAATGATCAAAACAGTAGAATTGGCTTCCGAAACATATCTCATTATGTCCGGAATGGGGGTATTTGGTTAGGAACGACAGTCGTTGGAGTACGTTTGGAAATCGGACGCAAAATTTCACTTTTTGGAGATAATGGAATTAAATAATAATATAAAATAGGGTATAAATAGCCTATCTTCAGCCCAAACCCTCATTGTCAAAACCCTAGCCGTCGGTTTCATTTCATGGATGAAATAATTCGAATTTCTTTCCCTCTTTTCTCTCAACCCATCAAGAATTAGAATATGATTTTTGCTTGAAAGTGGTAGAGATTCACATGCTCTACAAATTCATACGGTTAAGTTCATGTTTTGGGTCGTATTTTTCGCGACTCTCATGCCTCAAGGGCTGCGGTTTGGCCGCAAATTCATGGCCATGGGAGAGCTCAAATTCAAAGCTATTCATGGTGAAGATGTTGAAGAAGAAGGCCTTCGATGGGGTGTATTCATATCGGGTACAGGGAGGTTCTGGTGGTGTGCGATTTAGAGAGATGGACGAAGCTTTCGGGTTCGATGGTTGCAGTAAAACGAACGATGGAGAGAAAGGGTTAAGCCTAATCATGTAATTAAGTTTGATTAATTATAATAAATTAATAAATTATGTAATCAAAATGTTTAATTAACGTTATCTTGTTCATACGGAAACGGAATCGAACGATTTCGAATCCGTTGGAATCGTATAAAAGAGATCTACAACATGGAACTGACTAGAAAAAAATGGAGCTAGCTACAAATTCAGAAGGAGTAAAATCAAAATGAGATTTATTTTTAAAATTAAAATTAATTATTACTGCGTTGATAAATTTATTTATGTATACGCCGCTAAAAATTCAGTTGTATGTGGTACGAGATTTGAATTGATTTATTCTGTTTGTGGTGATTCATTGGATGAAGTAAGTTGTTTAACAAATAAAAATACATTTTTGTGTAATATTAAAAGATTTCATTTTTCTATGTAATATTAAAAGATCTCATTTTTCTATGTAACGTAAAAAGGATTACATGTTTAATGTAATATAAAGATTACATTTTTATACAATGCAAAAAGGATTACATTTTTAATGTAATATAAAGATTACATTTTTATACAATGTAAGAAGGATTTTATTTTTATGTAATATAAAAAGATTACATTTTATTGTAAATGAGTCAACATTAGAGTTCACATTTTTAATGTAAATGAATCATTAGAAAAGATTCATTGTTTTTGATAAATTATGTTAACATGAGAACTTACATTTTTATTGTATATGAAAATGATTCATTGTTGCATTAAAATGTTTAACCATAAAAAGTTCACATTTTTATTGTAAAAAGAGATTATATGAAAATGATTCATTGTTGCATTAAAATGTTTAACAATAAAAAGTTCACATTTTTATTGTAAAAAGAAATTATATGAAAATGATTCATTTGTTGAATTAAAAAATTAAACAATAAAAAAGTTTACATTTTTATTGTAAATGAGAAAATATGAAAAATTATTCATTTGTTGAATTAAAAAGTTAAACAATAAAAAGTTTACATTTTTATTGTAAATGAGAAAATATGAAAAATGATTCATTTGTTGAATTAAAAATTTAAACAATAAAAGTTTACATTTTTATTGTAAATGAGAAAATATGAAAAATGATTCATTTGTCCAATTAAAAAGTTAAACAAGAAAAGTTTACATTTTTATTGTAAAGGAGAAAATGTGAAAAATGAATATTTGTTTGAATAGGAAAGTTAAAAAATTGTGTTTACATTAAAATTTACATTTTAATGTATGTATGGATCATATTAAAAGATACATTGTAGGAAATTTGTATGTAACATAAAAATTTACATTTTTATGTAATAATGATTCATTTTAATGATTCATAGCTTGTTTAAAAATGATGTAACATAAAAATTACATTTTTACGTAATAATGGTTCATTAAAATAATTCACAAAAATTTGTATCTGACCCGAAATTGACTAACAGTGTTAGGGCGTGCATGTCTTCCCCAATTGGTGGGATGGTGCATTGTCAGTGTAGCCGTTAGGTGCACACACACATGCATATATATATATATATATATATAGGTCCAGTTAGGGTGCATACTGCCCGGTCCTGAGGGAACATAACCGATATTTGGTTTCATACTTGTTTGTATGTTTTGTTACGTTTTGGAATTCATATTTCCAAATGTTTTGTTTTCAAATCCCGAAGTGAAATCTACTTTGATATAAAAAAATAGATATGTTTTTCAAATGATTTGAAATAAAAGAAATCGGGAAATAAAGTCCAAAGAAATAATTTCTGTAAAGTGAATTGGATTTTGAAATCTAAGTCTAGGGATTAAGCCTAAATGGGTAGATTACGGAATTGCATGTTGATTGATGCATTGTTGATCCATGTGTTTATTTATGGTTGATGTTTATACACTGGCAATCCAATGGAGTAAACCCGTTCCACGTTAGCAGTGTGGTCCTGTGATTGACCTTATTATTAAATAGGTTAAGTAAGATTTCTCATACCAGTCCCATGACTGACCTGTAGTTTGTTTCATTTGCAAACTCGGGTGCCCATATTTTCCTCACGTGTAGTCGAGTAGCTTATTTTGCAGATATATTGAGCAGAATTCTGGATCGAAGCTTAAAGCTGTGTCCAGAGCAATGATGGTCTTCCGCTGCATTGTGTTAAGTTTGTTGTAAATTAATCTTCCGCGGTATTATTATTTATTCGATGTACTCTGATATTCTGTACTCTGATGTAACATTATTATAATGTTTATAAAAGTCTTCTGTTATTTGTTCTGATGTGTTGTACGCCCAGAGTTTGCGTATTCGGGTTTGAACGGTCTTGGTCGATTCAGCGATCTAATAGGTCCGGGCGAAATCCGAATCGTTACAGTTGGTATCAGAGCTTTGGTTAACTCAAATCTTTGGGGTACAACTCGTTAGAACTGAACAAAAGACTCATTAGAGGTAGGATTAGTAATATCCTATAAAAGAATACTCATTAGAGATAGGATCAGTAGCATCCTAGAATGAGAAAACTCGTTAGAGATGGGGTTAGTAATGCCCTAGAATGAGTGGAGAGTGACAAGTTTATAACTAACATATTTGTGATTATATATATAATCCGATCTTAGAAAATATGATTTTTTAATATATAAAAGTTAAACATATTTTTAAAAGCTAATCAACTAATTGATTGATGATTGTGTTGTGTGATCATTAGTTCAACTAATAAAATTATTGAAACCAATAAAAAAAATCGAAAGTTGAGTTAGTAAGTTAAACAACTTTACGCTCCGTTCCTTTTCGAGGACGAAAAGATTTTAAGTGGGGGAGATTGTAACAACCCGGAATTTTGGAACCAATTTAAAATTTTTATTTTAGAAATTTCAATGGATTTTTAATATTTAAAATAAATTATTTTAAATAATAACGATTAAAAATTTATTTAAATCGAAATTAGAACGAATATACTTGTTATAATTATAAAAGGAGTTAGAAATAGCGCGGTAGTTTGAAAATTTGAATTAGAACTTTGACTGAATGTACAGGATTCAAAATAAATCATATTTTGTTGAAACAAAAAATATTTAAATCTGTTTAAAAATATCTTTCCAACAAATCTGAAAAATTGAAATCTCATAGCGGGAATCAAAAGTTATAGCCAGTTGAATATTCACAATAGTCGCTATGGAATTTATATATATATTTTAATATAAAAAATAGCCATTTTGCAAATGACCTCCGTTTTCGATGAATCCACTTTTGTTGGATCCGGAATGTCAAATTATTGCAAGATTTCAATTTTCATAATTTTTGGAATCAATATGTGAGTGTGGCAAAAGAAAATGTGTTTTGTCAATTTCAGTCAAATTGGATCAACCAGAAAATGACCATCTTTCAAACGAACTTCAAATTCGATGAAATTAGTTTTTTAGGACTTTATCGTCAAAACATAGCTAGATTTATTTTTCGGAAATTTTTGGAGTCAGAATGTGGCCCCGATAAATTAAAAATGTACGTTCAAATTCAATATTGACCGTTATATTAATTTATACTTTAATTTTGATAAAAAATGATCAAAATAGTAGAATTGGCTTCCAAAACATATCTCATTGTGTCCGGAATGGGGGTATTTGGTTAGGAACGACAGTCGTTGGAGTTCGTTTGGAAATCGGACGCAAAATTTCACTTTTTGGAGATAATGGAATTAAATAATAATATAAAATAGGGTATAAATAGCCCATCTTCAGCCCAAACCCTCATTGTCAAAACCCTAGCCGCCGGTTTCATTTCATGGATGAAATAATTCGAATTTCTTTCCCTCTTTTCTCTCAATCCATCAAGAATTAGAAGATGATTTCTGCCTAAAAGTGGTAGAGATTCACATGCTCTACAAATTCATACGGTTAAGATCATGTTTTGGTTAGTATTTTTCGCGACTCTCATGCCTCAAGGGCTGCGGTTTGGCCGCAAATTCATGGCCATGGGGGAGCTCAAATTCAAAGCTATTCATGGTGAAGATGGAGAACAAGAAGGCCTTCGATGGGGTGTATTCAGATCGGGCACAGGGAGGTTCTGGTGATGTGCGATTTGGAAAGATGGACGAAGCTTTTGGGTTCGATGGTTACAGTAAAACGAACGATGGAGAGAAAGGGTTAAGCCCTAATCATGTAGTTAAGTTTGATTAATTATAATAAATTAATAAACTATGTAATCAAAATGTTTAATTAAAGATATCTTGTTCATACGGAAACGGAATCGAACGATTTCGAATCCTTTGGAATCGCAGACAAGAGATCTACAACATGGAACTAACTAGAAAAAAAATGGAGCTAGCTACAAATTCAGAAGGAGTAAAATCAAATTGAGATTTATTTTTAAAATTAAAATTAAATATTACTGCGTTGATAAATTTATTTATGTATACACTGCTAAAAATTCAGTTGTATGTGGTACGAGATTTGAATTGATTTATTCTGTTTGTGGTGATTCATTGGATGAAGTAAGTTGTTTAATAAATAAAAATACATTTTTGTGTAATAATAAAAGATTTCATTTTTCTATGTAATATTAAAAGATCTCATTTTTCTATGTAATGTAAAAAGGATTACATGTTTAATGTAATATAAAGATTACATTTTTTTACAATGCAAAAAGGATTACATTTTTAATGTAATATAAAGATTACATTTTTATACAATGTAAAAAGGATTTTATTTTTATGTAATATAAAAAGAATATGTTTTATTGTAAATGAGTCAACATTAGAATTCACATTTTTAATGTAAATGAATCATTAGAAAAGATTCATTGTTTTTGATAAATTATGTTAACATGAGAACTTACATTTTTATTGTATATGAAAATGATTCGTTGTTGCATTAAAATGTTTAACCATAAAAAGTTCACATTTTTATTGTAAAAAGAGATTATATGAAATATGAAAATGATTCATTGTTGCATTAAAATGTTTAACCATAAAAAGTTCACATTTTTATTGTAAAAAGAGATTATATGAAAATGATTCATTGTTGCATTAAAATGTTTAACAATAAAAAGTTCACATTTTTATTGTAAAAAGAAATTATATGAAAATGATTCATTTGTTGAATTAAAAAGTTAAACAATAAAAAAGTATACATTTTTATTGTAAATGAGAAAATATGAAAAATGATTCATTTGTTGAATTAAAAAGTTAAACAATAAAATTTTTACATTTTTATTGTAATTGAGAAAATATGAAAAATGATTCATTTTTTGAATTAAAAAGTTAAACAATAAAAAGTTTACGTTTTTATGGTAAATGAGAAAATATGAAAAATGATTCATTTGTTGAATTAAAAAGTTAAACAATAAAATTTTTACATTTTTAATTGTAAATGAGAAAATATGAAAAATGAATCATTTGTCCAATTAAAAAGTTAAACAAGGAAAGTTTATATTTTTATTGTAAAGGAGAAAATATAAAAAATGAACATTTGTTTGAATAGGAAAGTTAATATAAGTTGTGTTTACATTAAAATTTACATTTTAACGTATGTATGGATCATATTAAAAGATACATTGTAGGAAATTTGTATGTAACATAAAAATTTACATTTTTATGTAATAATGATTCATTATAATGATTCATAGCTTGTTTAAAAATGATGTAACATAAAAATTACATTTTTATATAATAATGATTCATAAAAATTTGTTTGTGACCCGGAATTAACTAACAGTGTGAGGGCGTGCATGTCTTCCCCAATTGGTGGGATGGTGCATTGTCAGTGTAGCCATTAGGCGCGCACACACACACGCATATATATATATATATATATATATATATATATTTTCAGTTAGGGTGCATACTGCCCGGTCCTGAGGGAGCATAACCGATATTTGGTTTCATACTTGTTTGCATGTTTTGTTACGTTTTGGAATTCATATTTCCAAATGTTTTGCTTTCAAATCCCGAAGTGAAATCTACTTTGATATAAAAAAATAGATATGTTTTTCAAATGATATGAAATAAAAGAAATCAGGAAATAAAGTCCAAAGAAATAATTTCTGTAAAGTGAATTGGATTTTGAAATCTAAGTCTAGGGATTAAGCCTAAATGGGTAGATTAAGGAATTGCATGTTGATTGATGCATTGTAGATCCATATGTTTATTTATGGTTGATGTTTATACACTGGCAATCCAATGGAGTAAACCCGTTCCGCGTTAGCTGTGTGGTCTTGTGATTGACCTTATTATTAAATAGGTTAAGTAAGATTTCTCATACCAGTCCCATGACTGACCTGTAGTTTGTTTTACTTGCAAACTCGGGTGCCCATATTTTCCACACGGATAGTCGAGTAGCTTATTTTGTAGATATATTGAGCAGAATTCTGGATCGAAGCTTAAAGCTGTGTCCAGAGTAATGATAGTCTTCCGCTGCATTGTGTTAAGTTTATTGTAAATTAATCTTCAGCGGTATTATTATTTATTCGATGTACTCTGATATTCTGTACTCTGATGTAACATTATTATATTGTTTATAAAAGTCTTCTGTTATTTGTTCTGATGTGTTGTATGCCCAGATTTTGCGTATTCGGGTTTGAACGGTCTTGGTCGATTCAGCGATCTATTTGGTCCGGGAGAAATCCGAATCGTTACAGTTGGTATCAGAGCTATGGTTAACTCAAATCTTTGCGGTACAACTCGTTAGAACTGAACAAAAGACTCATTAGAGGTAGGATTAGTAATATCCTATAAAAGAATACTCATTAGAGATAGGATCAGTAGCATCCTAGATTGAGAAAACTCGTTAGAGATGGGGTTAGTAATGCCCTAGAATGAGTGGAGAGTGACAAGTTTATAGCTAACATATTTGTGATTATATATATAATCCGATCTTAGAAAATATGATTTTTTAATATATAAAAGTTAAACATATTTTTAAAAGCTAATCAACTAATTGATTGATGATTGTGTTGTGTGATCATTAGTTCAACTAATAAAATTATTGAAACCAATAAAAAAAATTGAAAGTTGAGTTAGTAAGTTAAACAACTTTACGTTCCATTCCTTTTCGAGGACAAAAAGATTTTAAGTGGGGGAGATTGTAACAACCCGGAATTTTGGAACCAATTTAAAATTTTTATTTTAGAAATTTCTATGGATTTTTAATATTTAAAATAAATTATTTTAAATAATAATGATTAAAAATTTATTAAAATCGAAGTTAGAACGAATATACTTGTTATAATTATAAAAGGAGTTAGAAATAGCGTGGTAGTTTGAAATTTTGAATTAGAACTTTGACTGAATGTACATGATTCAAAATAAATAGGATTTTGTTGAAACAAAAAATATTTAAATAATTTTAAAAATATCTTTCCAACGAATCTGAAAAATTGAAATTTCATAGCGGGAATCAAAAGTTATAGCCAGTTGAATATTCAGAATAGTCGCTATGGAATTTATATATATATTTTAATATAAAAAATAGCCATTTTGCAAATGGCTTCCGTTTTCAATGAAACCACTTTTGTTGGATCCGGAATGTCAAATTATTGCAAGATTTCAATTTTCATAATTTTTGGAATCAATATGTGTGCGCGGCAAAAGAAAATGTGTTTTGTCAATTTAAGTCAAATTGGATCAACCAGAAAATGGCCATCTTTCAAACGATCTTCAAATTCGATGAAATTAATTTTTTTTAGGACTGTATCGTCAAAACATAGCTAGATTTATTTTTCGGAAATTTTTGGAGTCAGTATGTGGCCCCGATAAATTAAAAATGTACGTTCAAATTCAGTATTGACCGTTATATTAATTTATATTTTTATTTTGATAAAAAATGATCAAAACAATAGAATTGGCTTCCGAAACATATCTCATTGTGTCCGGAATGGGGGTATTTGGTTGGAATCGACAGTCGTTGGAGTACGTTTGGAAATCGGACGCAAAATTTCACTTTTTGGAGATAATGGAATTAAATAATAATATAAAATAGGGTATAAATAGCCCATCTTCAGCCCAAACCCTCATTGTCAAAACCCTAGCCGCCGGTTTCATTTCATGGATTAAATAATTCGAATTTCTTTCCCTCTTTTCTCTCAATCCATCAAGAATTAGAAGATGATTTCTGCCTGAAAGTGGTAGAGATTCACATGCTCTACAAATTCATACGGTTAAGTTCATGTTTTGGGTAGTATTTTTCGCGACTCTCATGCCTCAAGGGCTGCGGTTTGGCCGCAAATTCATGGCCATGGGGGAGCTCAAATTCAAAGCTATTCATGGTGAAGATGGAGAAGAAGAAGGCCTTTGATGGGGTGTAGTCAGATCGGGTACAGGGAGGTTCTGGTGGTGTGCGATTTGGAGAGCTGGACAAAGCTTTTGGGTTCGATGGTTACAGTAAAACGAACGATGGAGAGAAAGGGTTAAGCCCTAATCATGTAATTAAGTTTGATTAATTATAATAAATTAATAAATTATGTAACCAAAATGTTTAATTAACGATATCTTGTTCATACGGAAACGGAATTGAACGATTTCGAATCCGTTGGAATCGCAGAAAAGAGATCTACAACATGAAACTAACTAGAAAAAAAGGAGCTAGCAACAAATTCAGAAGGAGTAAAATCAAAGTGAGATTTATTTTTAAAATTAAAATTAATTATTACTGCGTTGATAAATTTATTTATGTATACGCCGCTAAAAATTCAGTTGTATGTGGTACGAGATTTGAATTGATTTATTCTGTTTGTGGTGATTCATTGGATGAAGTAAGTTGTTTAACAAATAAAAATACATTTTTGTGTAATATTAAAAGATTTCATTTTTCTATGTAATATTAAAAGATCTCATTTTTCTATGTAATGTAAAAAGGATTACATGTTTAATGTAATATAAAGATTATATTTTTATACAATGCAAAAAGGATTACATTTTTAATGTAATATAAAGATTACATTTTTATACAATGTAAAAAGGATTTTATTTTTATGTAATATAAAAAGATTACATTTTATTGTAAATGAGTCAACATTAGAATTCACATTTTTAATGTAAATGAATCATTAGAAAATATTCATTGTTTTTGATAAATTATGTTAACATGAGAACTTACATTTTTATTGTATATGAAAATGATTCACTGTTGCATTAAAATGTTTAACTATAAAAAGTTCACATTTTTATTGTAAAAGGAGATTATAAGAAAATGATTCATTGTTGCATTAAAACGTTTAACAATAAAAATTTCACATTTTTATTGTAAAAAGAAATTATATGAAAATGATTCATTTGTTGAATTAAAAAGTTAAACAATAAAAAAGTTTACATTTTTATTGTAAATGAGAAAATATGAAAAATGATTCATTTGTTGAATTAAAAAGTTAAACATTAAAAAGTTTACATTTTTATTGTAAATGAGAAAATATGAAAAATTATTCATTTGTTGAATTAAAAAGTTAAACAATAAAAAGTTTACATTTTTATTGTAAATGAGAAAATATGAAAAATGATTCATTTGTTGAATTAAAAAGTAAAACAATAAAAAGTTTCCATTTTTATTGTAAATGAGAAAATATGAAAAATGATTCATTTGTCCAATTCAAAAGTTAAACAAGAAAAGTTTACATTTTTATTGTAAAGGAGAAAATATGAAAAATGAACATCTGTTTGAATAGGAAAGTTAATAAAGTTGTGTTTACATTAAAATTTACATTTTAATGTATGTATGGATCATATTAAAAGATACATTGTAGGAAATTTGAATGTAACATAAAAATTTACATTTTTATGTAATAATGATTCATTATAATGATTCATAGCTTGTTTAAAAATGATGTAACATAAAAATTACATTTTAATGTAATAATGATTCATTAAAATGATTCATAGCTTGTTTAAAATGATGTAACAAAAAAATTTACATTTTTATGTAATAATGATTCATAGCTTGTTTAAAATGATGCAATAACGATTCATTAAAATGATTCATAGCTTGTTTAAAATGATGTAACATAAAATTTACATTTTTATGTAATAATGATTCATATATTTATAGTGACATATTCTGGTGTTTACAGGGGAGCGTGTATTGATAATAACTCCAGAGAATAAATTCTCGTCACCCTGTCAAAGCCTGAGGGAGTGTGTATTTTAAATGCTCCAGAGGATAAATCCTCGTCACCTCGTCCCGTGTGGGAAATAAATATTCCATGTTCCGTATCTAATAACTAGAGAGACGTGATTATTGTCAACTCTAGACCCGTGTGGGGTTTTTATTAATCTGGCAATTTTACCGTTATAATTTAAATAGTCCATATCAGTCATCAGTTCAACCTGTAAAATATAGTCATCGCCATACAAGCCTCTCGCTCGTATGGTAAATCTTCCACCTCGTCACACAAGCTCCAAGTGCTCATGTGGTATATGATGAAGTATGCCTATCTTCCAGAAGTATGCCATGTAATGTAGTTCAAAATTAATTGTTGCTATCCTATGGCGATGTTTATTATTTCACACAGAATAACCAGCACTCCGCATCCAATGGCATTCACAGGAGTTGATATAATAATAAAAGTGCGCATCCAACTCATTAAGGTTTACCTATTTGTCGGGCACACAAATAAAATCTTTACTCAACAACTATCCAATTTCCTGTTCAAATATATATAATGCACAAGTATATATTTCTAACTATTTTCTAATCAGTTCAATGTGTGATTTAATTGAATAAATTTGTTCTAGTTTTTATTGATGATATTCTACTCTTCTCTAAATCAAAGGTCGAAAAGGAACGAAGCCGAAAGTTGTTTAACAAATCAACTCAACTTCCAGTATTTTGACTACGGCTTAAGTTATTCAACTTTTCAGTTTCTAAGAACTTTTCAAATTTTTCAAAAATTTGGCTAACACCCTAAATTTTCGAAAAATTTCGCCATAACCTCCCCTGTACCGGGACCAACGGGAAAATCCCGAAATTGCCATACAGGCCCTCTGATCTCAAAAAGAAAAAGAAAAAGCCAAGCGGTTAGCCAATCGGCTCATAAAATTATCATCACCCAAACAAAACAGTAAATTATAATAAACATGTACCTATTTGTCGGGCAAACAAATTTTATTCTCTGCTCTAGCCTCCTTGCTATGACCTGTTCAATGTTAGTACATGTATATGCAAGCAAATGCGACCAATTTTCAATACAATTCAATTTGTGATTCAATTAGGCTAAATGGTTCAAAATATCAAACAAATAAACAAACAACACAAACATCAATCAATTAGTGGATTAACGTTTCAGATTCATAATTTGATATATATACAGAAAATCTTGTTTTTAATGCCAAATCACAACAATGAATTTTATCTATATAAGTTTTGGTTCTCACACCAGTCTAATGGAAATATATAGATATCACACCTTCAAAACACGAACATAAATATTGATAGTGCGGCCGCATTCTCAGAATTATCTCCGGGCGACTAGAGTGTGATTCTATATTTATCCAGTATATTAAAACTTCGAATATACGTTCATGACGCGTATACGCGAAATCTTTATATACTCGATTGTCTAAATTCAAAATAAATAAATATTCAAATACGTTTAAAACGACTTAAATTTTCAAAATAATATTGTTTTCATTTGAAAAATATACTCTTCACACTCGTTCTAGGATACTACTGATCTATCTCTAACGAGTCATTCTAATTGGATATTACTAATCTAATATCTGATGAATTCTTTCGTAGGGTTCTAACGTGTCTTGTTCTCGAGCTCTGTAAACCAAAGCTCTGATACCAAACTGACACGACCCGAACTTCCCCGTGAAGGAAAGCACGGATGGCGTTGAGGACAAGACAAAATAGAACGCAAACGGAAGAACATTTCATTGTTATTACAACAGTTCCATCAGATACATGAATATACAGAGCATAAATGAATAAAATACATTCAAATAATATCTGAGATTACAATAAATTACATAGCAGCGGAAAATATACAAAATACAACTGAAAGTGATACACGGATACAGAGCTTTCCGAGCATCATTCCAGCTGTAAATCAGGACCCTGTGAATATAAATCTGCAAAACCAAAACTACTAGCTGCCCGTGTCGAAAATAGGGGCACCCAGAGTTTAGGTTAAAACAATAAACTCCAGGTCAGTCATGTGACTGGTGTGAGAACTAAAACAGTTATTGATCTTTATTTTTAAAGTTAGGTAATCAAGGGACCACGCCGTATAACACGGAATGGGTTTCCTCCCAAGAATACCAGTGCATAAAACAAACAGCGCAATGCTAAATAAAGAAAAATGAAGCTGTTATAAGACCCAGGTCCCATCACACAATGCAACGCAAGCCGGAGGATAGGGTTTTTACCTTATAACAGCCAAAGCATGTTTGATACGTTTAAAACACATTATTTGATACTATTATAGGTGTATAGTGTCAAAACAATTTCAATCATAAATATCAATCATAGGCGGCATGAATGACCCATACCACTATGTCGTCATACTAGGTTCTACAAATAAAACCGCACTATCACGTATTGGAAATTGGATTTCCGTCATGAGTCGAGCCAAGGGGCAAGCTCCTCTGCGCGTTCGAGACACTCCAGCAATGCCTCAGGACCCCACTATGATCCTTTGGAACCTCCAAGGCTGGTCCTCTCTTACTTTTGAGGATTAGTTATTCCTGAACATACGTTTCCCGGTCCTTACAGACCTATATCCCAGGCGCTTCGTATCCAACAACCACACAGGTGAAAAGTATATAAATGTCGGGGCTGGTAGGTCACTGACACCACCCTAGCTAGAAAGAAATGTCGTGCACTCCTTGGGTCCGTATCCCGTTTTTGACTCATACCGAGGTGTGAGGCTCGCGAATTCACGTTATACACAAAGCTACGCCACACAGACCATGCTTTGATCATCAACCACAAGACTTTGCTTTGCAACAGAAGCCTTGATCAATTGCCACTTACGCGTGCCACACTGGCAATTCACTCCATGCGACTGATGTCCATCGATATATAACCTCTGAGATCGTACGTCTCAGAGAAGGGCGTTAAGCAAGAGAATAAATTCTCCGCCGCCAAATGTATGTATAATAGAGATCAATCAACACAGAATAAAATCCAATGTCAGACACACAATCCAATTATAAGTTCGTTCTGGGTCTGAACGAATCCGAGGCACTTTCCTCGCATATCCATCCATCTCCAAGTACGTCTGGACGATCACCAACTGTTTCCCTCATCGTGGGTGTACAGCCCAATCGAGATCATCAGTAATCACCCAAACGATATGAAGACTTTCGGTCTTCAACCACCGTCTTCATCTTCGACATCTCGTCAAATCGGTTATTTAGAATGGGTATAAACCTGGCCTTTCTGAATAACCCACGTATATGATAAACAAATGTTACACAAACACAACAAACGCCTCATTCCAATTCAGAATATTCTTTTATTCACAAAATCACATTCTTAGGGGAAAGGTTCCCATTAATTTTATCAAAGGTAAATTCTTCTAAATTTATTCTTTAATCTTCCTTTGGATATCATTTTAAACCAAATTATGGTTTTCCAACCTAGTCGGGATTAGCGAACCACACCGAAGTAATTATTCATTCTATTTCCCAATCCCAACCTATTAATCCCATGGGGTAAAACTGGTAATACTCCATATCTAACACCACGGTGTTATCAGTAAAATTAATTACCATTTTATGTTCAAATCTAATTAAAGATTTAACTATCGCTTTAGAGCAAAACTGGTGGTACTCCATTCTCGATCACCTTTCAGATTTGATAATTTAAATTATCAATTCCCATTTCAATCTAATTAAAGATTCATTAAAACTCCACTTAGTTTTAATCATTTCAAAAATCAATATCCTGTCTTTAATTGGGTTAAAGAACCAATGTCATTTAAAACACGATTCACGATAAACCCAAAATCACATTTGATATTAAATACAAGGCTCTGAATAGAAAATATATCGGCTTATATTCAATATCAAATTCTGAAACTAACAAATATCGTATTGGAAATAACGATATAAAATATATCTTTCAAATCCCCATAACAATATCTGTATAGTCACGAAATCCAACATCGAAATATTCTGAAGATAATTTCGATTCAACTCCAGTCCAATTCACGTATTGGGAATATTGATTATTTTTAAAATCACTTTCAAGTTCAATTTATTTATTTCAAAAATAAATTGATTTTAATTCTAATTCAAAACTAGTTCGTTTCGACAAAAATCTATTTTTATCATTTCAAATGTGGAGTTTTTCACCCCAGTTCTTTCCAATTCACATATTATGATTTTACACAAATATTAATATTTTTAATAATTTTATCAAGGCCCGTACAGTCGATTTCCATCAACGACCATCGAACTGCACTTACAGCGACCTTTTTCAAATTTGATTTGGACATAATTCCAAATCCAACCGTTGGATTTCAAATTTCTAATATTCATTGGAAAGCTCTTTTCGATACGAACCCAACGGTTCCGGTTTCAGGAGAATCCGACGGTCGGATCTCCCGCAATGTCTATTCGAAGCCAATGGTCGAAATTCACGAACTGCCGCGGCGCGGCGCGTTCTATTCAGGCCATTATATATATTATATATATTTCATCGATTTCCTTTTTAAAACGTATTTTATATATCGTTTTAAATTCGTTTTCAAAACTATTTCAACTCTATATTCAATTTCAAATCAAAATTGAATATTTCGTATCATTACTATATAAATGATAGTATTTTCAAAATGTTATATTTTGAAATCACTTCTTTTCTATATTCATTATAAAAACGAATATAATCGATATAACTATCGTTCACGTCAAAATGGCGCAACTCCAATCAACACGGCTATATATATTTCAATAAATTCGTTATTTTATTCAACAAATGAATATATATATATTCCATTCAACACATGAATCTATATTTCTTTCAACACACGACTATTTTTATATTCAACACATGAATTTTCTTTTATAATATTCATTATTTTCCCGATTGGAATGAGGCCCAATCAATCACCATATAATGTTAATTATATGGATTCCATACAACACATGTATATTATAGCAATGATAAACAATCAACCATCATCCAAGGTGCACTACACAACTTCATAAGCATCAAATATAAATAATCAATGCTTACACAGCCTGTCGACCAATCGATCGACATACAATTAAATAATTAGGATTAGTGTACGTCAAATATCATCTCAACACCCGTGTGGGGTTTCAAATCAACAAACATAGATTTTTGTTTGTGCAGTTGGGCGATGTGTAAAATTTATCATCCCAATCAATATCAGTCAAATCAGTGCATATAAACAAATCGGCTGATTTGTTTATAAATATTTATTTATTCACTTTCACGTTAAAAATTATATTTTTAACGATAAAATATTTTTAACAGTATAAATATTTTATTTTCTTTCAACACAAGAATAGTTTATTATTCAATCATTCCACCACATAATCAATTTTCACAACACAACAATCAAACAAACAAGCCGTCCATGGTCTGTGGACGACGGGTGTCGGGTGCTGCTAAGCACCGTCTGCATCCTAGTATATATATATATATATATATATATATATATATATATAACTAGAAAAAGAAATTTAGATTGAGAAGTTCTCACCGATAGCTAATCCAATATCACGACTCTTCTTAAGTAGAAATCTTCGTCGTTCTCGCCTTTTGCCACTTTCGTTGCCCGTATTCTCTACATATGTAAAAAGCAAATTTTTACTTTGCTATTCAATATATAAAAATCGAATTTTTACTTCGCTATTCAATATATAAAAATCGAATTTTTACTTCGCTATTCAATATATAAAAATCGAATTTTTACTTCGCTATTCAATATATAAAAATCGAATTTTTACTTCGCTATTCAATATATAAAAATCGAATTTTTACACCGCTACTATATAGATAAAAATTTCGCCTTTTCAATTATAAAGATTTCGCCTTTTCAAAAATAAATATTTCGCCTTTTCCTACTTTAAAAATGCCGTCTTTCACTACATAAAAATATCGTCTCTTTATATCCTACCATATAAAGATAACATTTTTATTATCTATATAAAATAAAAATTATATTTTCAACCTTTACATGCGATAAAAATTATATTTTGAACTCTCTATAATATAAAAATCAAATCTTTAACTTTCCTATTGAATAAAAATTCTATCTTTAACTTTCCTATCGAATAAAAATTCAGTTTTTAACTCAAGGAAAATAAATAAAGCTTGAAATTAAAACTTACATTTTCTTTGAAGGAGAGGAAGGATTCATTGCGCGTCCTAGGACCGAAGAAGGAGGAAACAGAGGGAGTAAGAGGGTCGGAGGGGATGTGGTGGCGGCGCAGGGTTTCAGGAGGGAGGGGGTGCGGCGGGTTTTCAGAAGGAAAAGGAGAAGAGGAGGGGGCGGCTACTGGGAGGAGGTGGAGAGAGAAGAAAGGAAGAGGAGGAAGAAGAGGAGAGGGAGGCGGCGACAGGTGGTGGCGCCCCACTTGGGGCGGCGGCGAGCTCATGGGGAGGGGGGTCGCGATCCCCACTTCTCCCCCCTTTTTTTTATTTTTTTTCTTGTTTTGATTTCTGAGTGGAAGAGAAAGAGGGAGGGGGCCAACGGCTTTTAAGGGGAAGGGGAGAGGTATAATTTTTTTATTAATTTATTTTCAAAAAGTTGACTTTTTCAAAAAACCTCTAAACAAGGCCCACCGCCTGTCGTCCCTAGCGTTTTACCCCTATTCTGAACACAATGGGATATGTACCGTAAGATGATTCGATCGTTTTGATCTGTTTTCGTCAAAATCAACATATAACTCTATATATTGAATTTGAACGCGCATTTCAATTTAGCGGAGTCACATACGAACTCTACAAATCCCAGAAAAATATTTTCTAGCTTCGTATTGACGATACGGTCCTAACAAAACTAGTTTCTTCGAATTCTGAGACCGTTGGAAAAATGGCCATTTTCCAGTCGATTAAAATCAACTGAAACAGGTCAAAAGCGTTTTCCTCTGCCACGCTCACATATTGATTCAAAAAATTATGAAATTTGAAACCTAGCAATAATTTGACATCACGGACCCAACAAAAGTGGTTTCGTCGAAATCCGAGGTCCTTTGCAAAATTCCCATTTTTAAGGGCCTGAATTCCATAGCGACTATTCAGAATTTTCAACTGGACGTATCTTTTGATTCCCGCTATAAAATCCCGATTTTTCGGATTCGTTAGAAAGATATTCTCAATTAGATCCTAATGTTTTTGGTTTCACTAAAATCCGGATTGTTTTGCACCCGGTACATTCAATTGAAGTTTGAAATCGAATTATCGAACTACCACGCCATTTTCAATTCTATTTATAATTATATATAATTATTTATATTCTAACGACGACCTATATAATATATACATTCGAATTCTATTCAAAATAAATTTCTCGTCGATATTATTTAAAATAATCTATTTTAAATAATCAAAATTCACTAAAATTGCCGAAATAAAAATTTTAAACTGGCCCAGATTTTTGGGTTGTTACAATCTCCCCCACTAAAAACTTTTCGTCCCCAAAAAGGAACAAAGTCGAAAGTGGTTTGATTAATCAACTCTACGTTCGATCTGGCTTCCATTCTCCAACTTTTCAGTTTCTGAGAATTTTCAAATTCTTCAAAAATTTGGCTAACACCCGGAATTTTCGCTCGCCATAACCTCCTTTGTACGGGGAGAGGTTTGGAAATTTATTGGGCCGTATTAGGTACCCAATAAATCCTAATAAGCATACACATATTTATAGTGACATATTCTGGTGTTTACAAGGGAGCGTGTATTGATAATAACTCCAGAGAATAAATTCTCATCACCCTGTCAAAGCCTGAGGGAGTGTGTATTTTAAATGCTCCAGAGGATAAATCCTCGTCACCTCGTCCCGTGTGGGAAATAAATAGTCCATGTGCCGTATCTAATAACTTGAGAGACGTGATTATTGTCAACTCTAGACCCGTGTGGGGTTTTTATTAATCTGGCAATTTTACCGTTACAATTTAAATAGTCCATATCAGTCATCAGTTCAACCTGTAAAATATAGTCATCGCCATACAAGCCTCTCGCTCGTATGGTAAATCTTCCACCTCGTCACACAAGCTCCAAATGCTCATGTGGTATATGATGAAGTATGCCTATCTTCCAGAAGTATGCCATGTAATGTAGTTCAAAATTAATTGTTGCTATCCTATGGCAATGTTTATTATTTCACACAGAATAACCAGCACCCCGCATCCAATGGCATTCACAAGAGTTGATATAATAATAAAAGTGCGCATCCAACTCATTAAGGTTTACCTATTTGTCGGGCACGCAAATAAAATCTTTACTCAACATCTATCCAATTTCCTGTTCAAATATATATAATGCACAAGTATATATTTCTAACTATTTTCTAATCAGTTCAATGTGTGATTTAATTGAATAAATTTGTTCTAGTTTTTATTGATGATATTCTACTCTTCTCTAAATCAAAGGCCGAAAAGGAACGAAGCCGAAAGTTGTTTAACAAATTAACTCGACTTCCAGTGTTTTGACTACGGCTTAAGTTCTTCAACTTTTTAGTTTCTAAGAACTTTTCAAATTTTTCAAAAATTTGGCTAACACCCTAAATTTTCGAAAAATTTCGCCATAACCTCCCCTGCACCGGGACCAACAGGAAAATCCCGAAATTACCATACAGGCCCTCTGATCTCAAAAAGAAAAAGAAAAAGCCAAGCGGCTCATAAAATCATCATCACCCAAACAAAACAGTAAATTATAATAAACATGTACCTATTTGTCGGGCAAACAAATTTTATTCTCTGCTCTAGCCTCCTTGCTATGACCTGTTCAATGTAAGTACATGTATATGCAAGCAAATGCGACCAATTTTCAATACAATTCAATTTGTGATTCAATTAGGCTAAATGGTTCAAAATATCAAACAAATAAACAAACAACACAAACATCAATAAATTAGTGGATTAACGTTTCAGATTCATAATTTGATATATATATAGAAAATCTTGTTTTTGATGCTAAATCACAACAATGAATTTTATCTATATAAGTTTTGGTTCTCACACCAGTCTAATGGAAATATATAGATATCACACCTTCAAAACACGAACATAAATATTGATAATGCGGCCGCATTACCAGAATTATCTCTGGGCGACTAGAGTGTGATTCTATATCTATCCAGTATATTAAAACTTCGAATATACGTTCATGACGCGTATACGCGAAATCTTTATATACTCGATTGTCCAAATTCAAAATAAATAAATATTCAAATACGTTTGAAACGATTTAAATTTTCAAAACAATATTGTTTTCATTTGAAAAATATACCCTTCACACTCGTTCTAGGATACTACTGATCCTATCTCTAACGAGTCATTCTAATTGGATATTACTAATCCAATATCTGATGAATTCTTTCGTAGGGTTCAAATGTGTCTTGTTCTCGAGCTCTGTAAACAAAAGCTCTGATACCAAACTGACACGACCCGAACTTCCCCGTGAAGGAAAGCATGGATGGCGTTGAGGACAAGACAAAATAGAACGCAAACGGAAGAACATTTCATTGTTATTACAACAGTTCCATCAGATACATGAATATTCAGAGCATAAATGAATAAAATACATTCAAATAATATCAGAGATTATAATAAATTACATAGCAGCGGAAAATATACAAAACACAACTGAAAGTGATACACGGATACAGAGCTTTCCGAGCATCGTTCCAGCTGTAAATCAGGACCCTGTGAATATAAATCTGCAAAACTAAAACTACTAGCTGCCCGTGTCGAAAATAGGGGCACCCAGAGTTTAGGTTAAAACAATAAACTCCAGGTCAGTCATGTGACTGGTGTGAGAACTAAAACAGTTATTGATCTTTATTTTTAAAGTTAGGTAATCAAGGGACCACGCCGTATAACACAGAATGGGTTTCCTCCCAAGAATACCAGTGCATAAAACAAACAACGCAATGCTAAATAAAGAAAAATGAAGCTGTTATAAGACCCAGGTCCCATCACACAATGCAACGCAAGCCGGAGGATAGGGTTTTTACCTTATAACAGCCAAAGCATGCTTGATACGTTTAAAACACATTATTTGATACTATTATAGGTGTATAGTGTCAAAACAATTTCAATCATAAATATCAATCATAGGCGGCATGAATGACCCATACCACTATGTCGCCATACTAGGTTCTACAAACAAAACCGCACTATCACGTATTGTAAATTGGATTTCCGTCATGAGTCGAGGCAAGGGGCAAGCTCCTCTCCGCGTTCGAGACACTCTAGCAATGCCTCAGGACCCCACTCTGATCCTTTGGAACCTCCAAGGCCGGTCCTCTCTTACTTTTGAGGATTAGTTATTCCTGAACACACGTTTCCCGGTCCTTACAGACCTATATCCGAGGCGCCTCGTATCCAACAACCACACAGGTGAAAAGTATATAAATGTCAGGGCTGGTAGGTCACTGACACCACCCTAGCTAGAAAGAAACGTCGTGCACTCCTTAGGTCCGTATCCCGTTTTGACTCATACCGAGATGTGAGGCTCGCGAATTCACGTTATACACAAAGCTACGCCACACAGACCATGCTTTGATCATCAACCACAAGACTTTGCTTTGCAACAGAAGCCTTGATCAATTTCCACTTACGCGTGCCACACTAGCAATTTACTCCATGCGACTGATGTCCATCGATATATAACCTCTGAGCTCGTACGTCTCAGAGAAGGGCATTTAGCAAGAGAATAAATTCTCCGCCGCAGAACAGATGTATATTTAATAGAGATCAATCAACGCAGAATAAAATCCAATGTCAGACACACAATCCAATTACAAGTTCGTTCTGGGTCTAAACGAAACCGGAGGCACTTTCCTCGCATATCCATCCATCTCCAAGTACGTCTGGACGATCACCAACTGTTTCCCTCATCTTGGGTGTACAGCCCAATCGAGATCATCAGTAATCACCCAAACGATGTAAAGACTTCCAGTCTTCAACCACCGTCTTCATCTTCGACATCTCGTCGAATTGGTTATTTAGAATGGGTATAAACCCGGCCTTTCTGAATAACCCACGTATATGATAAACAAATGTTACACAAACACAACAAACGCCTCATTCCAATTCAGAATATTCTTTTATTCACAAAATCACATTCTTAGGGGAAAGGTTCCCATTAATTTTATCAAAGATAAATTCTTCTAAATTTATTCTTTAATCTTCCTTTGGATATCATTTTAAACCAAATTATGGTTTTCCAACCTAGTCGGGATTAGCGAACCACACCGAAGTAATTATTCATTCTATTTCCCAATCCCAACCTATTAATCCCATGGGGTAAAACTGGTAATACTCCATATCTAACACCACGGTGTTATCGGTAAAATTAATTACCATTTTACGTTCAAATCTAATTAAAGATTTAACTATCGCTTTGGAGCTAAACTGGTGGTACTCCATTCTCGATCACCTTTCAGATTTGATAATTTAAATTATCAATTCCCATTTCAATCTAATTAAAGATTCATTAAAACTCCACTTAGTTTTAATCTCTTCAAAAATCAATATCCTGTCTTTAATTGGGTTAAAGAACCAATGTCATTTAAAACACGATTCACGATAAAACCAAAATCACATTCGATATTAAATACAAGGCTCTGAATAGAAAATATATCGGCTTATATTCAATATCAAATTCTGAAACTAACAAATATCGTATTGGAAATAACGATATAAAATATATCTTTCAAATCCCCATAACAATATCTGTATAGTCACGAAATCCAACATCGAAATATTCTGAAGATAATTTCGATTCAACTCCAGTCCAATTCACGTATTGGGAATATTGATTATTTTTAAAATCACTTTCAAATTCAATTTATTTATTTCAAAAATAAATTGATTTTAATTCTAGTTCAAAACTAGTTCGTTTCGACAAAAATCTATTTTTATCATTTCAAATGTGGAGTTTTTCACCCTAATTCTTTCCAATTCACATATTATGATTTTACACAAATTATTAATATTTTTAATAATTTTATCAAGGCCCATACAGTCGATTTCCATCAACGGCCATCGAACTGCACTTACAGCGACCTTTTTCAAATTTGATTTGGACATAATTCCAAATCCAACCATTGGATTTCAAATTTCTAATATTCATTGGAAATCTCTTTTCGATACGAACCCAACGGTTCCAGTTTCAGGAGAATCTGACGGTTGGATCTCCCGCAATGTCTATTCGAAGCCAATGGTCGAAATTCACGAACTGCCGCGGCGCGGTGCGTTCTATTCAGGCCATTATATATATAATATATATATATTTCGTCGATTTCCTTTTTAAAACGTATTTTATAAATCGTTTTAAATTCGTTTTCAAAACTATTTCAACTCTATATTCAATTCCAAATCAAAATTGAATATTTCGTATCATTACTATATAAATGATAATATTTTCAAAATGTTATATTTTGAAATCACTTCTTTTCTATATTCATTATAAAAACGAATATAATCGATATAACTATCGTTCACGTCAAAATGGCGCAAATCTAATTAACACGACTATATATATTTCAATAAATTCGTTATTTTATTCAACAAATGAATATATATATTCCATTCAACACATGAATCTATATTTCTTTCAACACACGACTATTTTTATATTCAACACATGAATTTTCTTTTATAATATTCATTATTTTCCCGATTGGAATGAGGCCCAATCAATCACCATATAATGTTAATTATATGGATTCCATACAACACATGTATATTATAGCAATGATAAAAAATCAACCATCATCCAAGGTGCACTACACAACTGCATAAGCATCAAATATAAATAATCAATGCTTACACAGCCTGTCGACCAATCGATCGACATACAATTAAATAATTGGGATTAGTGTACGCCAAATATCATCCCAACACCCGTGTGGGGTTTCAAATCAACAAACACGGATTTTTATTTGTGCAGTTAGGCGATGTGTAAAATTTATCATCCCAATAAATATCAGTCAAATCAGTGCATATAAACAAATCGGCCGATTGTTTATAAATATTTATTTATTCACTTTCACGTTAAAAATTATATTTTTAACGATAAAACATTTTTAACAGTATAAATATTTTATTTTCTTTCAACACAAGAATATTTTATTATTCAATCATTCCACCACACAATCAATTTTCACAACACAACAATCAAACAAACAAGTCGTCCATGGTCTGTGGACGACGGGTGTCGGGTGCTGCTAAGCACCGTCTGCATCGTAGTATATGTATATAACTAGAAAAAGAAATTTAGAGTGAGAAGTTCTCACCGATAGCTAATCCAATATCACGAATCTTCTTAAGTAGAAATCTTCGTCGTTCTCGCCTTTTGCCACTTTCGTTGCCCGTATTCTCTACATATGTAAAAAGCGAATTTTTACTTTGCTATTCAATATATAAAAATTGAATTTTTACTTCGCTATTCAATATATAAAAATCGAATTTTTACTTCGCTATTCAATATATAAAAATCGAATTTTTACTTCGCTATTCAATATATAAAAATCGAGTTTTTACACCGCTACTATATAGATAAAAATTTCGCCTTCTCAATTATAAAGATTTCGCCTTTTCAAAAATAAATATTTCGCCTTTTCCTACTTTAAAAATGTCGTCTTTCACTACCTAAAAATATCGTCTTTTTATATCCTACCATATAAAGATCACATTTTTATTATCTATATAATATGAAAATTATATTTTCAAACTTTACATGCGATAAAAATTATATTTTGAACTCTCTATAATATAAAAATCAAATCTTTAACTTTCCTATCGAATAAAAATTCTATCTTTAACTTTCCTATCGAATAAATTTTCAGTTTTTAACTCAAGGAAAATAAATAAAGCTTGAAATTAAAACTTACATTTTCTTTGAAGGAGAGGAGGGATTCATTGCGCGTCCTAGGACCAAAGGAAGAAACGGAGGGAGTAAGAGGGTCGGAGGGGGTGTGGTGGCACCGCAGGGTTTCAGGAGGGAGGGGGTGCGGCGGGTTTTCAGAAGGAAAAGGAGAAGAGGAGGGGGCGGCTACTGGGAGGAGGTGGAGAGAGAAGAAAGGAAGAGGAGGAAGAAGAGGAGAGGGAGGCGGCGACAGGTGGTGGCGCCCCACCTGGGGCGGCGGTGAGCTCATGGGGAGGGGGGGCGGCGGTCGCGATCCCACCCTTCTCTCCCCTTTTTTTTTATTTTTTTTCTCGTTTTGATTTCGGAGTGGAAGAGAAAGAGGGGGCAACGGGTTTTAAGGGGACGGGGAGAGATATTTTTTTATTAATTTATTTTCAAAAAGTTGACTTTTTCAAACGACCTCTAAACGAGGCCCACCGCCTGTCATCCCTAGCGTTTTACCCCTATTCCGAACACAATGGGATATGTACCGCAAGCTGATTCGATCGTTTCGATCCATTTTCGTCAAAATCAACATATAACTCTATATATTGAATTTGACCGCGCATTTCAACATATAGCTTCGTATTGATGATACGGTCCTAACAAAACTAGTTTCATCGAATTATGAGACCGTTGGAAAAATGGTCATTTTCCAGTCGATTAAAATCAACTGAAATTGGTCAAACGCGTTTTCCTTTGCCACGCTCACATATTGATTTGAAAAATTATGAAATTTTAAACCTAGCAATAATTCGACATCACGGACCCAACAAAAGTGGTTTCGTCGAAATCCGAGATCGTTTGCAAAATTCCCATTTTTAAGGGCCTGAATTCCATAGCGACTATTCAGAATTTTCAACTGGACGTATCTTTTGATTCCCGCTATGAAATCCTGATTTTTCGGATTCGTTAGAAAGATATTCTCAATTAGATCCTAATGTTTTTAGTTTCACTAAAATCCGGATTGTTTTGCACCCGGTACATACAATTGAAGTTTGAAATCGAATTATCGAACTACCGCGTCATTTTCAATTCTATTTATAATTATATATAATTATTTATATTCTAACGATGACGTATAAAATATATACATTCGAATTCTATTCAAAATAAATTTCTCGTCGATATTATTTAAAATAATCTATTTTAAATAATCAAAATTCACTAAAATTGCCAAAATAAAAATTTTAAACTGGCCCAGATTTTCGGGTTGTTACAGATGGTGCATTGTCAGTGTAGCCGTTAGGTGCACACACACACATACACACACACACACACACACACACACATATATATATATATATATATATATATATATATAGGTTCAGTTAGGGTGCGCACTACCCGGTCCTGAGGGAACATGACCGATATTTGGTTTCATACTTGTTTTATGTTCTGTTGCGTTTTGGAATTCATATTTCCAAATGTTTTGTTTTTAAATCCCGAAGTGAAATCTACATTGATATAAAAAAATAGATATATATTTCAAATGATTTGAAATAAAAGAAATCAGGAAATAAAGTCCAAAGAAATAATTTCTGTAAAGTGAATTGGATTTTGAAGTCTAAGTTTAGGGATTAAGCCTAAATGAGTAGATTAAGGAATTGCATGTTGATTGATGCATTGTAGATCCATATGTTTATTTATGGTTGATGTTTATGCACTAGCAATCCAATGGAGTAAACCCGTTTCGCGTTAGCGGCGTGGTCCTGTGATTAACCTTATTATTAAATAGGTTAAGTAAAATTTCTCATACCAGTCCCATGACTGACCTGTAGTTTGTTTCACATGCAAACTCGGGTGCCCATATTTTCTACACGGGCAGTCGAGTAGCTTATTTTGCAGATATATTGGGCAGAATTCTGGATCGAAACTTAAAGCTGTGTCCGGAGCAATGATAGTCTTCCGCTGCATTGTGTTAAGTTTATTGTAAATTAATCTTCCACTGTATTATTATTTATTCGATGTACTCTGATATTTTGTACTCTGATGTAACATTATTATAATGTTTATAAAAGTCTTCTGTTATTTGTTCTGATGTGTTGTATGCCCAGAGTTAGTGTATTCGGGTTTTGAACGGTCTTAGTCGATTCAACGATCGATTAGGTCCGGGCGAAATCCGAATCGTTACAATTGAGATGGATCATAAGCACGCGCGCCCAATTGACGGCTATGCCGCCAAGGATAGCATAGGTGGCACGACGAACATAAGGGTAAATCTGCTACAAGCTTCCCGTCTTTAGGATAATGTTGTGTTGTATGATGCGCACAACTACACGGGCTACTAGTCGCAGACTAGTGGTGGTTCAAGCTTCGAGCTCTCCGATAAAGATACACTGAAGGATCTGAGGGTCCTCCATCTTAATAGCATCAAGCTCGGCTCCATCTGCTGAGATACCCAAAATATGGGCCAAATCAGCATCAGGGAACTCGATACGTGTAACGACCCGCATTCTACGCATCATAGGATCGTAGAATATTTATTTCTTTCACATACGAAGTCGTATGGTCATGTAACTTTGGGGGACGACTATTGGGGTCATTTCCCATGTTCATGATTTTTCCCGATTTTTAAATGACCATTTTACCCCTAGTTGGCACTGTTTTGGCCATAACTTTTGACTGGAAAGGAATTTTGACCTGAAACCACTTCCATTGGCTCTGGATGATGGTTTCTCTTTCCGTAGAGTGGTCACATTAGCCAAACGGACTCACCGTTTGGGAGATATGGCTGAAACAAGTTTCAGATGGCGAAAAACAGCTTAATTGGGCTTAACCGGGTGATTAGCAGTTAGGCCCAGAAGGGAATTTCGGGTTTAGAGGTATAGGAGGACTGATTAGGGTTAGGGAATCACTTTCATTTCAGTTTTGAGCCGCCACAAACCTTCTTGAGACCCTAGTAATGGCTTCCATCCTCTAAAACCACTCCAAAACACATTTTAGTGAAGATTAAGCCTAAACTACATCAAAACAAGACCAAATAGCAACAAAGCAAGGTTGGAGCTGCTGCCATACATAGGAATTCGACCCAAACAGAGAGTATTTCAGATTTGGTGTTTTATTCTGTGGCAAAGGTGAGTGATTTGCATAGTTTTTGCACTAATTACGGTAATTAAGGGTAATTAGTGAAGATTAGCGAATTTATACACCAATAAATTCTGGAAAAATGCTTAGAAATTCTTAAATAATATTTCATGCCTCTGTTAGAAAATTTAGACGATTTGATTAAGTTTTACTAAGTATGTGCTTAAACATGATTAAGAGGGACTATGGGAAAATGTGAGGTTTTAGCCACTTTTGATCCATTTTGATTCATTTGAATTGTTGTTTGTTGTTTGTGGTTGCTATCATGTGTTGCTATAACTCTATGGTGTGTCTTATGATTGATTAGAAGTGTTAAATTTGTCGAAAACGCTGTCGAATGGCGTAGAAAGCTCGCTGGAAAGTTGCAGAAATGTGCAGGTTCCGAACCGGATCGGATCGGAGTAGGTGTCGGATCGGATTTGTGAACTGACCAAGAGAATTCGAACTGGATTGGAACTTGTCACTGGAGGAGGATTGGCTAGAAGGAAGGCCGTTTACTTAGGGTTGGAGTTGGACAGAGGATCGGGTCGGAGCCATGGAGCAGAATCGGATCGGATCGGAGTAAGCTAAAGAGTGGGATCGGATCGGATAAGGGGATCGGGTCAGGTAGCCGAACTGAACCAAGGTGGTGGCATCTCCAGCAGCGTGGAACTTCAGGGACAACAAGGGAGACCCGGACCGCGACTCTGAAGGACTCGGAAGTAGTTGAAGAAATGGCGGCAGGAGCAGGACACCCGAACCGAACCGAGTGGAGAACCCGAACTGAAGGAGCACCGAACCGGATGGAGTACCGTGACCCGAACCGAACCGAGTGGAGAACCCGAACCGAAGGAGCACCGAACCGGATTGGAGCTGCGGTTACGCGACGACTCTTTTGAAGACCAACTCCAATTCGACCAAACCCGAGATGCAAAGGAAGTCCAAATGAGAAGTTAGAGCTCAAGATTCAGACGGGAATCAATGAGTTCGCTTCATGGTTGGGCTTTGCCGCGGGACGCGTGCTAAGGGGTTTGCGATGTCTGTAGCTTTGGACCACTATGGTAGGAGGTACGGAGGCGGATTCAGGGCCATTATGGCATTGGTAGAACCAAGGGCTACGATCAATGAAATGGGTCACTGAAATGTTTGGTCATGACTCCGTATGTTTAGCTTGGTCACAGCAGGGTTTCTACAAGTCGGGATCCGTCGTTATCTCAATTTGTCTAGTGTTCCAAGGTGGTAGATGTCGTACGCTTTACGCACTGAATGAGGGATGCGAGGATGGTTGCTATGGATGGTTTGTTGCTATCATTATGACATACACACCCCACCCCCGTATTCTTTACACTATTCATTATGGCACCTTAGAGAATTGTACGGTATGTCGTACTAACTCTTTGGTTGCAGGTTCAGGTATGGTTTAGTATACCTGTTATTATTCTATTTAGATGCTTATCGCTCATACCAGGCTTTATGTCTGACCCAGAGTTTTATGTCTCCTCTTATTACTCTGGGTGCTCACACGAGCAGACTAGAGACAGGTTAACTGGTGATGCACGGGTAGATGATCCGGAGACGAGCAGGAGGCTTCCACGTAACATATATATATGGTATTCTCCCTGTGTTGTTGAAGATCACTGCTTGGGCATTAGTGGTGTATCTTCCATTTTAGCTTTCTTTTTCTTTGAGACAGTTTGAAAGTTGTAATAAGCTGTATTCTGAATTTTCCGCTGCTATGATGTTTAGTTTTGATTTTCAGCTTATGCACTGTCTCACCTGTTTTATGTCAAGTATGTTATTATTATATTTTGTTCGAAGCGCTGTGAGACATTCTACAGGTTCCTTGATTAGTTCATTCTCTTCTTTCCTTTCTCTTGACGACCGTCCCATGCTAGTCGGGCATGTGTACAGGGCACTTTTGGAGGAAATGCAGGCTTGTGTGGGGCGGGCCGTCACACTTGGTATCAGAGCTCTAGGTTGCGTAGTTAACCTAGGGAAGTTATCAGGGAGAGATAATATACGTATACGAGAGAGCGTATTTGTGATTATTTTGGTTTTCAAAAGATATATATATATATATATTATTAGTAGTATAAGAATGAAGTCGTACTGCACTAGCACCACTATGGAATCGTCAATCGTTTCCATTTTCAGATTGACGATGAGCCGATATACTAGAGGTGCTGGTAGGGGAGCCAATAATGGGAATGCTGCTGACATGAGGACGATGTTTACTGACCTCATGAGAGAGATGCTTAGAGATGTACAGAGGGCAGCTCCCAATGATGGAAATGATGGTGGTCCAATAGTGCAGGCACCGAGGGTCGTTTCGCCAAGCTGAATAAGAATTATACTAGCCTTGGTGGGAAGCCGTTTCACGGAACGGAGTCGGCCACGGATGTTCAGGATTGGTTGGATAGTTGCGAACGTATCTTCGAGGATTTGGGTATCGAGGATGCGATGAAGAGAAAGCTAGCATCCCGTCAGCTGCAAGGGCGGGCAATGAATTGGTGGAATGCTATAAAGGCAGCTACTCCCGAAGATCAGATTACTTGGGAGCAGTTTAAAGCTCGCTTTAGCGAGAAGTTCATTCCAGCTGCTCAGAAGTCAGTGCTGTTTAAGAAATTCTTGGAGCTCAAGCAAAATGGCAGAGCTGTCTCGGAGTACATTGCTGAATTCGACACTTTGTCAAAGTATGGGTTATCTCTTATTGATACTGCCGAGAAGAAGAATAAGAAATTCATAACTGGGTTAGATCAGTACTTTGGGGAAAGGCTTATTAACCACATCAATGAGACGTTTGAGTCGATTGTGGGGAAAGCATTAAGATCAGAAAGTCTCTACCCTAAGTCGAAGATTGAGGTTGCGTCCGCAGGTGAGCCAAAGCCACAAGCAAGTGGTGAAGGCAAGGGTGGTTCCCAGAATAAGAGAAAGCAGAATCAGACTAAGGATGGCCAGAAGAAAAAGAATAAGCAAGATGTTGAGTGCTTCAGCTGTGGTAAGAAGGGCCATTATGCTAGTAATTGTCGGGCCAAGCCAGCGGATAGGAAGTTCTTCAATTGTGGCCAATTGGGACATCACAAGGATAAGTGTCCGCAACCCCCTAAAGAAAAGCAAATGGTGAAAGCATACGCCCTTAATGCTATTCCTTCGAATGCCCCAACAGCGGCGGAGAAGGGAAAGAATGTCGTCATTCAAGGTATGCTTTCTGTTTATGATGTTCCTGTTAGAGTTTTGTTTGATACAGGAGCTTCCAGTTCTTTCATATCTAGTGACCTGGTAGATAGGTTGGGATTGGAGCCCGAGATTGTCGATAGACCTTTAGTAGTGACGAACCCGATTGGTGGTTCGACTAGTCTTAGCATGATTTGTCGTAATGTGGTCTTATCGAGTCATGGATGCATGTTTGTTTGTGATTGCTTTGTTTTGGGCTTTACTGGGTTTGGCATTATTTTGGGAGTAGATTGGCTCCAAAGATACGGGGTGGTGGTAGACTGTGAGGGCTTGTTGGTGACAGCTAGAGCGGATGATGGGCGGAGGATAGTGTTTGGTGGTCTACCCAGTAAGGGGGTATTGGCTAGTTTTCTAAACTTCCTTGACATTCCGCATAGTGAGTTGTCAGATTTGCCCGTGGTTGGCCAGTATCCGGATGTTTTCGAAGAAGTGATCGGACTTCCACCACACCGAGAGATTGAGTTTCGTATTGATTTGGTAAAGGATGCCAGGCCTATAGTGATGCCACTTCGTCGTATGGCTCCAAGAGAGCAGCTCTATTCACTTAACCATCATTCACTATCAAACCTTACCATTCCCTAGTTAAGAAGTAAGTCAATCAAGTTGGGGTATAATTACCTCTCAGACCTTAACTGAACAACGTTTTAACTTCGAAATAGTCAAAGTTTATCTTTTAAACCTTTAACAAACTTCTTACGTAACTCTCTTTCGAATAATCTCTATTCGATAACTCCTCCCTTCGAATAACTATATTCGATAATCTCTCTTACGAATAACTAGATTCAAAAACCTTTCTTCGAATAAACTATATTCGATTAGCTCTATTCAATTAACTCTTATCAATTAACTCTATTGGATTAACTCTATTTGATTAACTCTATTGGATTAACTCTAATTGATTAACTCTATTTGATTAACTCTTATCGATTAACACTATTTGATTAACTCTTATCGATTAAATCTATTCGATAACTCCTTTAATTCTATTTGAATGACTATATTCGATTAACTCCTTTAATTCTATTCGAATAAACTATATTCGATTAACTCACTTCGAATAACCAATATTCGATAACTCCTCTTCGAATAACCAATATTCGATTAACTCACTTCGAATAAATAATATTCAATTTCTTTACTCTCGAATAAACTATATTCGATTACTCTTCTCTCGAATAAACTATATTTGATAACTCTACTTCGAATAAGTGATATTCGATAACTCTACTCAATTAACTCCATTTGAATAACTCTAACTGGTTAACTCTAATTCTCTCTGGTTAACTCTAACTGATTAACTCTAACTGGTTAACTCTAACTGGTTAACTCTAATTCTCACTGGTTAACTCTAACTAATTAACTCTAACTATTAACTCTAATCGATTAACTCTATTTGAATAACTAATATTCGATTAATTCATTTTGATTAACTCTTTCGGATTAACTCCTTTGAATTAACTCCTTTGATTTATTCCTTTTCTATTTGTTTACTTAACAGATAACGATTCCCTTTTCAATTCTATTTACTTAACAAATAAATATTTCTTTTATCTTTTCTATTTATTTAACAAATAAATATTTCTTTTGCCTTTTCTGTTTATTTACTAAATAAATATTTCCTTTCCAAATCTATTTGTAAATGGTTTACAAATATACCCTTTTCATTTATTTACAAATATACCCTTTTCATTTCTATTTGTAAATGGTTTACAAATATACCCTTTTCATTTCTATTTGTAAATGTTTTACAATATTTCTCTTTCTACTTGTTTTGCAAATATCTTCCTTTTTATTTGTTTTACAAATATTATTTCCTTTATATTTGTTTTACAAATAATTTCCTTTATATTTGTTTTACAAATATATTTCCTTTATATTTGTTTTACAAATATATTCCTTTTTAACTCTATTGATTTTATAATTATTTCCTTATATAAAATCCTTTTTCCTTTTATATATAAAATCCATTGATTTTATATAAATAAATTATTTTCAAAATATACTTTGAAAAACCCCTTTTATCATTCTGGTATTTCTTATGGTATTTAACATACCATATAACAATGATAGATATTGTCCAAACACACCTAATCAACAGCAGATTGTATATCACAATATATGAATAACAGTAAAATAAATGTTAAGGAAACCAATTGGATTCCTCCAACCTGTTTCCCTACATCACAGATGTTAGACAACACGAATATAAAATATTCTAATAAACAGAATCAATATTCGATTAACAATTTATATATATATATATATATATCGTTATCTATAATTTCAACCAATACATAAGCAATTCAACCAATTAGGTAACACACAGCAATCAACAAGATGATGAACAGTTCTAAAAATACATTATAAAAATATAACTGTACAGAGTTGGTGAGTTTTACTCACGTTGGCAGTTCATCGTTAAAGAACGATAAACTGTTGTTTGATTTGAATCAAACAATTTATTTCGCCATAAATTCAAATGAGCTCCAATCCACTCCCCGTCAGTTCCATTGGGTAGTGTCCGTCCATACGATCCCATCGGATCTTGTTTAGCTCTATTCTGATATTGTATCACGAAGTCACACCTTATATAAGTTTGTACATTATAAAATGAAATAAATTGAATTTCCTTTATATTAAGTGGGGTTAACATTTCCAAAACCGGCCCATCACTAATGCAAAAGCCCAGACCCGTACTTAAGCTTCTTCCCCAATCATCGATCCTCGGTTCGAAGTCATCAATCCAAACACCGGTGCTTTCCTCCACCATTATCTCCATCTTCATCACATTTAAATTCAAATAAAAATAACCAAAAACCTTCCCTTCGAATCCTCCTTCCAACCATACCCATTTTACTCGACTCGCAACACCCCCCTGAAATCCGATGTCCCCTTTCACGCAGCAGGTATCGACGACTTTCATCACTGATCAACCCCAAAAAATACACATACGATGTTAAACCTCGCCGTGATTCCAAAACCACTATCCATTCCATGAATCTACGCCTCTATCTTTCAAAAATCTAAACCCTAAGATCGAAGAACACTGCTGTATAAAAATGGAACACGGAAAACTAACATCGCACCTATAAACGAGCGCACCAGTTTGAAGCCCTTCACCCAATGATTCGATCTTTATAACCACTGGAATTTATAGGATTTGATTTGTATTTATTATTGATTTTAGAAGATCAAAATATTTTTCCTTGGAAGAAAAGTTATGGCGGATTGTTGTTTGACCACCGAAGGAATTAGTCTAGGGTTATGAAGGGTGTTGAGTATTTATAGAGAATTTTAAATATTTATTTATTCGAATATTATATTGAATTTCAAGCAAACGATATTTTTATTTGTCCTCTAAAATTCCTGTAATTACACATAACAACCAAAAATCACGAAACTAGACATGTAACTACAGTTCGACATTTCGAACCCAATGAAACTGGTTTCGTCGAATTCCAACTCCGTTTGCTCACACAGCGTATTTTTAAGCGTCGAAATAGTGACTATTTTTCACATTAAAATCCCGTACGGCCACATACTAACTTCAAAAATCACGGAAATTGAAATCTAATAATAATTTGACATTACGAGTCCAACAAAATTGGTTTCGTCGAATTCTGAGGTCGTTTGCAAAACTGGCTATTTTTAAAGCTCTAAATAATCTTTTTAAACATATAAATATATTTAAAAACAATTAAATTTAATATTTATAAATAAATATTATCGTATATATTCACAGTGGAATACCATACAACTCCACTGGGATTTTTAACTCGATACTTCAAAATTCCCAGTTATACCGATATTCGATTTATATTTAAAATCCTTTTATAATATAAATAAATCGTTATAAATTATAAAGGAATTCCACAGCGACTTTTCTAAAATTTTATTTAGAAATAAATCAAAATCTACACGATGAAATCCCTATTTTTCTCTTCCACTAGAAAAATAAACTTCACCAGCTCCTAACGTTTCTTATTTCACAGAAATCCGATTTAAAACGGACCCTGTACATCCAGTTGAAGTTCAAATCGCAAAATAGCGAACTGCCGCGCCATTTCGAGCTCGATTTTAATTATAATATATTTTATACGTTCAGACTTCGTTTAAATAATATATTCGTCAATATAATTCAATATAAACTGAATTATATATTTTAAATTGTCCAATTCACACCATATAATGGATTCTGTTATTTCCGATTATTTCGGAAATATATATTATTCTATTATTTATATTAATTAAATATAAATATTATTTAATTCTGGTTATCGATATCGCCAACTCGATATTAAATAATTAAAATAATTAATTATTCGACAGCTAAAAATGTGGGTCATTTCAGTATGCCTAACCAGGTTGGTGATTTTAGCCCAACCTAGTAAATGTTTACGCACAACTCTACTACTCTTCCCAAAGTAGTATTCCCAAATTACATTACCAAGATAGGACATTTACATACATTTTTGTGAAGCCTTTATACCAGAGATTAACAGGTTAATTCTATCGAGAGTGAATCCCTAATTACGGGGTTTGTTTCTATATCCTCGTTCACTATTCTTTATTATTTAACGCCTCACTATCAATGATAGATAGGGTGGATTCTCCCTGATCACTTAAGACCCTAGGTGGACCTATTGGTCACTTATTAACCCTCGATAATATATTCAACGTTAACATAAACTAAAGGGCACTAACTGATCACTTAAGGCTTCCGTCATTCACGCATATACCTTTACCCCGAATAAGATGAGAGAAGTTATTTTATCGTGCGCTATACCTTCAAGCTGACCTTATTAGATAACCTCCTTAGATACTTTATTACTTCCCGTAGGATAAATGGCCATATCCGACCCTTTTAATTTCCAGGTTTGGGTAGGCCCACACACACATGCCATTTAAGAACCCTATACTGAAAAACCTATTCGCAGGTGGACTCTTCCACCCCTAGTCTCATAGCCTTTTAGGACCCAGGAAGTGGACTATACGCGAAGGTTATTAAATCGTACCTCATTTGCCTTTAATGCCTTTCCCTTTTTGGGATAAAGTAGCCTATGTTATTAAGTCATTCCCGTTTAGTTCCTTTATGTGGAAATACTATACGTACACCATTTATTTGCGTCACAGTTTTATATGGTTAATAATATCCTACATTATTAACCTACTATGTCCAACTATATTTTCTATTTCCATTACTATTAATAAGGAAGGTTATATTCCTTTTTCCCTAGGATGTTTATTTAATACCTTCCGTAATTTGGACTTAGTGTTTAAATGACAATCATGAATTCCCTTATGACACCCATTTCCTTTTATTCCCTTTTTATTTCCCTTTACAATTCTAATGGTCACATTTTCCCAAGGCCACCATTTATCAGTCCCAAGTTATCTATTTGTTATACCCCAAAAGACAATTTCTATTCTTATTCATTTATTTATTTGTTGGTTGACAGTTATATATATGTATATACATACTAGGCCTTTCACATTAAGTTGACTACCCGTGGATGTTGGATATGACGATCGGTTCCGGGCAGACTTATACCACAAGTGAACTTAACCTCGTGCCTTAGTACGATTATATTTATGCATTAGACCCCTCACATTAAACCGACTACTTGTGGTTGTTGGATTTGTCGGTCGGTTCTGGTAGGCTTACACCACATGTTGAGTTTAACCTTGTGTCTTAAATTTCCTAATTGGGGTCCACAACAATTATCCTAATTGATTTTAGGAATTATAGCCATTTTCCCATCACATTTATTTTCCCCAAATCAATGTTGGTTACAATGGTTATTTCTTTATCTGCAGTCTCATTTATAGCAGTTAATCACATTGATTGTACAAATGGTCACCACAAATATATTAATTCAAAATGGATTACATTTACACATAATTCCATAATTGAACCATATCCAGTCATTAAAACATTCCATACAATGTATATTTCACTATTTTACTCTGATTTGAACGGATAATATGTTTACATATTTTTATTTTTATGTTTTCGTGCGGTCAACGTATTTATTAATATTTATTTATCATTTTACAATACTTACTTTTAAATTAATGATTTGGTCTAATCAATTAATTAACATTCCCTTTTTATATTCAATCTTACCAAAAAGGTTTCAAGTCTCACAACGACCGTTAGTTGTAATGATTGTAAAAATGCCTAATTTGTGGAATTTTGACATATTTCCAAATCACAAGAAATATATGTAATATGTATATATTGGAATAGTCGATGCAAATTACATACAAATACATGTATTATATTTATATGTACCTTTGCACCACTTTTCCTATTTTAATCCTTTTTGTCACACTTCTTATGATTCTAAAATAATGCCTCTTTATATTTTTAAGGAGGAAAAAGACATGTTTTATAGTTCTTAAACCAAAACCCAACGATATGGAATATAACAGGAATAATTCTTTTTATTCTTGCAATCACATAATACACAAATTCATCTTTTAACCCAAATTTACATATTTTATATTTCAACACTGAACTGAAGATTTGGAATGCAACTACAACTAATTCATGTTTAATGGGACTGATTTCCAGATCCACAGTGCTATATAACATGTACAACATATTTCATGACATAAATGTAGGAATATGTGGGAAAAATATTTATGAATCCTACAATTCATGTTATACATAACCACATCTTATCATTTACCAATTTTAACCATATTCATAATCCGATCTAATGGTTGCCACAATTTACAATTATTAAAATAAACAGATCTGATAGGTATAAAACACAGATTGAATTCAGATGAAATTGATAAATTATCATATCTATATTAGTAAATTTTCCACTCACCTTATAGCTTCCAATTTCTGAGTTTCGAACCTTTTTAGGCTTACAATCCCCAAATTTTTATAAATCTACAATTTATCTAGAAAGGGGAAAATTCTAGATCTGTAGAAATGTTAGAAAAAGTGAAAAGAGCGAATAATCTATCGTTGAGCATCCTCTTCCATTGAATTTATTAATCTTCCCAATTCCATATGAATTTGATTTGATTTGGTATATAGATGAATATATTTTATTTAGAAATTAGGTTAGAAGAGGAAGAAAAATGGAAGAGCTCCGTTGCCTCTATAGATTTGAATGGAAGAGAGTGGGGCTCTACCTCCTATTTATTGGGGGTGAAAATGGCCTAGAACCGTCGGATTAGTTTTAAGTTATATCTGTTCATTCGTTTTTATAATATTATAAACCAAACCCCATATGACCCAGCTGTCATTGGGCATCTGATCGCCTAGTAGGTCGATCGTGGCGGTCGATCACTGGTCAACTGCTATGGTCGACCACCTAGGAAATTAGATACCCAGGTCGGCTGTTCATATATGGTATAATATTTATTTAAATTCTAATTTATTTATTTTCCATCCGTTTTCATATTTCGTCCGTAACTTTTTCACGCGGACTCTGTTTGTGAAACTCCAAACAAGAAAGTTGAACAGAATTCCGAGTCGAACGCAGTGGCTAAAGTCTCGCGGCCAAATTCCATGTTTACATAAATTACTATTTTGAAATTCTAATAATTAATTTATATTGCCAAAATTCCAGGTTGTTACATTGATTGAACACAAAAAGAATATTTTTAGTTGTTAGCTTAAACCAAAACATTAAATTAAATAATAAGAAGAACAAAAGAATAACAACTACGTTAATTGCTCAAAAATATAAAAATATATACATTATCCGTCCAAATCTACGTAAATAATGCAAAATATATTATGATTAATGTTTGTTGTACATGTGTGTTTAAATAGTTTTCATTTTAGGGAATTACAAACGGAAGTATAATCAGTATTAAATGGAAATATATATTATGGTCATTGTAGCAATGAATGTAATTGATTTGCTATAAATAAGGTCATAAAAGAATAATAATTGTTGTAACCATCATTGATTTTGGGAAAATAAATTGAAATAGGTAGTTATGCCTAAATGGTTACAATTTAAAAACGATGACTAGGAATTGTAGCTCCAATTAAATAAATAAATAGTTCTTATAATACATAAATATATATATACAAGAATGAATCAAATTAAAATAAAATGGAAAAATTTAAGGAGTTACAATAATTAGACTAGAATAATAAGGGACTGATACAATAGGATATTCATTGGTTTAATTAGTGCCTTAGGAAAATATGAATGTTATGGCCATAAATGGCAATAACCATAATAAATAGCAATATATGGAATTAAAAAGAAGATTAATGGGTGTTGGTTGTCGTTTTAAATACTAAGTCCGATAAGGAAACAATTAATTAAACATCCTAGGGCAGAGAAGGTATAGGTTTTTCTTATTCTATTCTAGTTAAATCTGAATTTAGTATAATTAGAAATTAGAAAGGGACATAGTAGGTTAATGATGCGAGGTCAGTTGCCTTATTCGATAGAAGTCAGCACTTTCCAGCAGTCGAATATATGTCCAACTAATGTGAGACATCAGTGATCATAAGAACCCGTGACATTAGATAGTTTCCGTACAGGGATTATTTCCAGTCTTAATGTTTTCATTATGAGTAAGGTCTCCTCCCGTCTGAAAGAAGAAACCAAAAATGGAAACAATTCAATAACAAGGCCTACTTTAGGAATTAAAGTCGTAAATGGTTAGATCGATCTTTAAAAAGGTATTAAGTGGTCGCGTAGCCCACCCCCCATTAACGGAAGCATTAAATGCTAATTGGGTACGAGTTTGGTGATCTCCACGATTAGTCCGCTTCCCTTAGGGCTTAAGTGGCTGGGGTTGAGGGTCCACCTAGGAATTGGTTTTAAATAACCACTACAGAGGTACCATAGGTCAACCTATCCTAAAGGGGGAGTATTAAGTGATTAAGGATTATTAAATAAGGTCAGCTAGATGATAACGAGGGCGACCACCATAAGGTCTTAAATGGCGTGCGGAGTCTACCTATCAGATTGGTCTTAAGTGACTGTTTACTATCTCTTGCCTTATGCGGGACATGGGTTTATATGCATGAATAACGGAAGTCTTTAAGTTAGTATGACTTGTAGTAAGTGTCATCTAATTTATATTATCGTAGGATAAACCATCGAAAAAGGTATTAAGTGACTGGTAGGTTCGCCTAGGATCTTAAGTGATATAAAGGATCCTCCCTTTATTTATCATTGATAGTGGGGGTCTTAAGTGGCTATATATAAATAATTAACCTCTACAAGAAAGTGATTAGTTGAGAGACTACCCCTTAGTTTTTGGTAATTGGTTGTTAAAGGCTTCACAATTATGCGTTAACGTTTTATCTCAGTATCGTTATCATTTGGGGATGCCATCTAGGGCATGGTAGTTAGTGTCATGTGTATGTGTTTATAATGTTAGGTTAGAATTAGTAGCCTTAATAGACATATCTATCTTGCTGAACCAAACGTGATACATCTGTGTATTCTAGACTGTGTTATACTCTTTCCGCTGACCAGAACTTATTGTTCTGACCCTCCTCCTCATTACAACTCCCAGGTTATCTCGAGAAGGTCAGGTCTTAGCAGGTGTTCAAGTTTGGTTTTTAGTTCTCGTTCTCTCTCATGCTCGGTATTGACGTATTGACTTACTCTTAAAAGGTAGTTACCTGAGTTGATACTAGTTTATGCTATTTCATTTCCATTATGAGTTGTCTTATCGTACTCTGATTATCCTCATTCCCTATTTATTTGTAGGTACTAGATTTACATGCTCCATGCTTGGATGGGTTTGAGTTTTGATTTTTATCGAAATTTAGGCTCAGAAAAGTGTAAGGTGTTACATTTGGTATTTGAGCAAGTTTAGGCAATCAGAGGAATTAGTTAGGTTAGGACTCATGACAGAACGTATTCAATTTTCTTTTCTATTTTTCTTTGTCTTCCTTACTTGATTTTAAAATTATTTCAACGATGAAATAGTCGTGGACCTATTTATTTTAGATGGCCTCAAGCGACTAAGAGTTGAAATATGGTGAATTCGAGTTTTTAGCCAATCCTATTTTACCCCCACAGTGCATTGGCGATTTCGTTGTGAAGAGCATGAGATGACATATGCTGAATCCCGTGGATTTGAATTTGGAGACTGGATGAAAATCCAACTACAACTTAGATAGTCGTGATTTATGGTTTTGGTTTTTTTAGTGGTTCCAATCAGTGACCTTTCTTTGGTCTTGAAATGGGAAATTCATGTTAATATGTCATATCCATCTAGAAATATAATTATGAGGTATATCCATTCGATACTTCGTTAAAATTCCGGATATTCTTTTGATGGAAAATATTTTTTGAGTCTTTAGTCTTGTATTCGAAGGAAAATTTCACTTTTAAAACTGCTTTGGAAAATAAAATGGATTTCAAAAGTTTTAAAACTATGGTTTCAAAAAATAGTTTTATACAAATATGGTTTTAAAATTTTAAATCTAGCCGCATTTCAGAATTGTTCGGGTTTTGAGCAATTTTAATAAATAATCCAATTGGTAAAAAGAAGGGAATTGGAAATGACAAGGAATATACCTTGAAACTTAAAAAATACATAACTGATTCCTTGTGATTTTTAGTGTTCCTCTCTTTATATATATTTTGGATGATTTATCAAAATTATCACAACTGATCTTTTAAGATTTTAAAATTCCGACACTTTAGAAAGCGAAAATGTTTTCGAGTTAGTTATATAGACTGGAATATAAATAATAATAAAATAGATTTATAATGTGAAACCATAGTTTTATATTAAACAAATCAATTTCAAAAAAGCTTTAAATTTTCTTTCAAAAAGACTAAGGAAAATCATTCATTATGATTTTGGGGTATTTTATTTTCTGAATCGTTTGATTTGTTTGTCAGCTAGGTAAGGGTAAAATCCATTTTTTTTATTTTTGATTTCTAGCTGATTTTCTATTCGAATTTCATTGGTTGTGTGGTCGCAACCTCGTTGTTGAGGCTACTTTGAATCTTTGGAGACGGTTTAGAGTATGATTATGGTCTTTAATACCACCGTGCTGAGGATAATTGTTCTTCAGATCTCTTCAAATCTTAAAAGAAGATGTGGTATGATTAATATTTTAATCCGGCCTAATAAGGTCCAAGATCAACCTTTGCCCAAAGCCCATTTGACATTTGACCGCTTAGCGTTATACCTAGAGTGGTCAATTGGTTGATGAGTTTTAGTGCAACTAGTACCTAGGACTAAACCGTAAAAGTTGCATCGCAAATTCCCTCCTTAACTTCTTTCCTTCGTCCTTCCTTCCTCATCTAGCCGAACCATATTCTTATCCTTCTTCTCTTTCTTTGTCGTCGCCTCATCTCCTCCATTTCCACGCTAATTTGCACATTAGATCTCATGCATTATGACTTCAAGATCTAAATCCAATTTCTTCTCTTCGATCATTTATTAGTCCATAACACCTATTTGCGCTATCCAATCTTACTCACGCCATTTAAGTCTCATTCTTAGGGAGAGATATCATTAGGTTGGATTGGAATGAGCATAAGGTCTCACCACCTTAGGGTTGAGAAAATTAGTCGTGGCAGTTGGGCTTGCACCGGTCCTTAGGTTCGAGATCTTTATATAGGATTGTTGATTGTGTTGCATCCGCCTTTGCTATATCTTGTCGGAATAGATTTTGATGAAGGGGATTGTTATTTCAGTCCTTTTCTTTGAGATCTTTGTATTAGTTGCACTTTTTTTAAACGCCACAAAATTTATTTTGATAATCAGTATGATTATCAAATTAATTTTTTGTAGTGGTCAAAAAACTCTACCAAGCATTTTTGGTGGCGTTTTGATAATCATTACGAGAAAACATGCAACTAAAAATCGTTGAGTATTAGTTGTACTTTTTTAAACACCACTAAATATTTATTTTTACTAGAATTTTTTAAACGATACGAATGTTATTTTTTGTAGCATCTATATAATGCCACCGAAAAGCGTTACTGGTTTTAATTGCGTCCACTTTTTTTTGTATCGTTTAGTAAACGACATCGCAAAGGTTCTTAATTACTGGTTTGTAGCGATTTTTAAACGCTACAAAAAATATTTTGTAGCATTATTTTCCACCACCATTTATTCCTAATTTGTATCATAATATTCCAGACCTACCCATAATTTTGCCTCTAATTATATAGCGTAATACACAAATACATACACTTTTGAACGTGACATATTAAATAACCACAAAATACATACATATTCAAAGATCCACAAGATACATACACATTCAAACATCCACAACATACATAAATGTCAAGACAAAAAGTATATTTTATCTGCACCCTTGTCACCATTCTTACAAAATATATTATCATTTGAATCATTTTTTGAATATATTGCATACATAGGAATTTGTACAAGTAGATCATTCCAGCTGCTACATAACTTCACTTATAAATTCTTCATTTGTACCTGACATACTGCTGCTTCTGTGGAAATAGAAAGACGGAGGAGGGACTGCAGGATGCAGCAGTTGTTAAATTCCTGTACATGTACTCCCAAGCAAAGGAACCAGAAGGAAAAGATACAACTTTCTTTTTTACTCCCAAGCAAAGGAAGCAGTGTGTCTGCATTCAAATTTGGTTTCCAAGTCTGTTTAGTTTGCACCAACCAAAGAGAATAGAGTCAAAAGTTATGCATCGTACCAGAACTTGCTTTTGGCATATTAACACAAGTATTGTTTGAACGATAAAAGCACAATCAATTTAAATTTAGCCATCATGTCAAACATCAATAATAATGAGGCAAAGCTGTCAATTAATTTATACCTGATCTTGACGGTCTTGAAATACCCTCTCTGTGATATTAGTGTTTTCCTCCACAGTTTCCTTCATCTGAGTTGCATTTACCTGACAGAAAATGGATAAAATGATCGTATTATCTCTTGTACTGATGGTAACTATAGAGCAAATATTGTTTCTTTGAGTCCCAATGTCCGATGGAGAACATAAATCGCCCATAAAGAGTAAGAGAAGTACAATGATTTATGTGATATGAAGATAAGTACAACATAACTATTATAAATTTGTTAAGAATATACAAGTTATGACGTATACATACATGAAGATTACACCGGTATTTCCGACCCAAAATCATGTAAACACTTCATACATCCCAGATATGGTTTCCTATGTTAAGAAATGAAAATTAATACGAGCATTCTATCACAATATAAATGTATTGTAACACCCCACGTCCATTAATGTCACTCTCAAAGGGAATGCATTAACTTTCATGGAGTATTATTAGTGTATAGAACACAATATAACAAGATAGATACATATATTGGTACTTGAAAATTTTAAAACAACTTTTATTGCAGCGGAGAAATAGTTTGATTACAACAACTTCATAAACCAAGTACACTTAATATCCATCTTGACAAATTGTTTTCAGACTACATAAAGTAAAAAGCATAACCCCAACATAAGTAGCCATAAAAGAGATGAGCTGAACTTTACTTTAAGCAACCTAAGCACTTCCAAAAGAGAGAGAAAGAGATCCAAATCAAGCTCCACTAGTACTAGTCCCACCCTGAGAACCTGGGGGGAGGGGTGGGAAGGAAGAAAAAAGGCGAAAACAAGGGGGTCAGACATAAAGTCTGGAGAGTACCATAACTTTAACATTATAATTATTAAAGTAATTAGGATAAAGCATAAATTGGAAAAATAAGGAATGATTGTGAAGCAAGTGGGCAAGACAAAGCAAACAAGAGGAATATTCTGGCGTTAATCTCGCTCCTAATCACCATAGGATAATTACTATACTGCACAAATGCTAATTACACCATTACTAGTCACCCTAAAAGTTGATCCCGCCCACTAAAAATAATAATAATGGTTGTTTCATGTACCCCTCGCTGTCTTCATAGGTTCCGCCTGCACCTATCTCCACTAGTTGTACCCACTACCCTCCCCATTCTAATTACAATGTTATTTCATAATATGGTAGTTATACTCCTAGCTGTCTTCATAGGTGCCGCCTGCTCCTATCTCCGCTAGTCGTACCCACTACCCTCCACATTCTAATTACAATGTTTATTCATAATATGGTAGTTATACACCTAGCTGTCTTCATAGGTGCCGCCTGCTCCTATCTCCGCTAGTCGTACCCACTACCTTCCCCATTCGATCGGCTCCCTAACTCGTAGATACCCGTGCTGGTCCCACAGTGGGGTGTATCACTCCCCAAAGTGGCAACCCGATACCTCTAAAGATGCACGGCTTATATCTACACGATGCAACAATGTCTTACCTACCAGCCCGGGCCCACGCACGCACATGACCCCGTTGGACTTGTGTTGCCACCGTTAACCCGTTTTGACATCTTACAATCAAACCCAGTAAGCGTGTCCCGTCCTCGATCTGACTCGAGCTCACAAAGATACTAAATGGGTTACTGGTTTGAAAGGGTCCCCCATGCTTGACACAAGCTTTCCACCTATGCTTGGTCCCCACTAGAATTTCCCACTTAACCCCTTCTTATTCATGTCTTCTTACATGTTTTCAATTTGGTTAAGTGTTTCTAATCGTATTTCACATGTCACCCATGTTACCCACTTATCAAATCAACATGTGTTATTAGTTAAGCTTGTCTTAACCCTATCTGCTTATCAAATCAATATATTATTGGTTAAGCTGATCTTAATCCCATCCACTTATATCTTATTGGTTAAGTTAGTCTTAACCCTATCCACTTATCAGATCAATATATATTATTGGTTAAGTTTGTCGTAACCCTATCAGATCAATATATATATTATCGTTTAAGCTGGTCTTAACCCTATCCACTTTTCAAATTATTGGTTAAGATGGTCTTAACCCTGTCCACTTATATATTATTGGTTAAGCTGGTCTTAACCCTATCCACTTATATATTATTGGTTAAGCTGGTCTTAACCCTATCCACTTATATATTATTGGTTAAGCTGGTCTTAACCCTATCCTTCTTATCAGATCAATATATATTAGTGGTTAAGATGGTCTTAACCCTATTCACTTATCATGTTTTACTTAATTTATGATTAAGTACATCTTGGTTCACAGATACATTGGTTAAGAGAATAACTCCTTAAGTATCAACCCCGAAGACCGAAATCAACATCAGATTGGTACTCAGAGAATTACTCACTCAACCAAACTTCGGTTTGTCATTCATATTCATCTTTGATCAGCATTAATGAATTATTAATGCATAGACCTCTCACATTAAGTCGATTGCTTGTGGCCGCTGGATATGCCGGGCAGTTCCGGGCAGACTTCTACCACAAGCCACACTTAACCTTGTGTCTAAGCATCATTTAATTTATGCCTTTGACCTCTCACATTATACTACCGTTTGTGGTTGCTGGATTTTCCGGGCGGGTCCGGGCAGTCTTACAACACAAACTAGTCTAACCACTTGTCTTAGGCATTTATTATTACACAATATTATTCTACCCCAATTTGAATTAACATCCCTATTTCAAATTGTCAATATCTTCCAAATTAATCTATGTCCATAATTGTCACTTAAATTATTTCCATAATTTCTATGCATAAAAATTGGGCCAATTAATGTCTCAATTTAATTATATGCCTTTAAAGACATTCTATGCCAATTCACAATTTTTGCAAAATTAATATTTTCCCATTGTCCCATGCTATTCGTTCGTTTTAATACGATACATGTTAGACTCGAAAATAGTCTAACTTATAAAAAGAAAAGCAACATCACAACTTGTATAACACATAAAATAGATCTAAGAATCATAACATAAGTTTGCATAGACAACATAAATTTGCATAACTATCATGGATCTAAATATAGATCTAAACATGTAATCGTGAACTTTCATATATGGATATGGTTTTGCTATAACTTGCATATGAATTTCATACAAACTTACATTCAAACTAGCATTTGATTCACATACAAAACTAGCATAGGAAATGGTCATAAATTTACATAAGTATGTTACTGCCATGGATTTAAATATAGATCTAATAAAAATGTGAACATGTGCATAAATATGGTTTTTCACCTAAACTCATGGATCTTAAATATAGATCTAATGTAAAAATGTGAACCTGCATATAGATTCCTACAAACTTGCATATGGATCTAAACATGTAAATTAATGTTACATGTTTTGCATACAAACTAGAATATGTATATACTTGATTCACATATGTTTTGACATCCCAAACTTGCATAAGTTTCATACACAAATTTGCATATGCAAACTTGCATAAAATGTATCAAGTTAAACACGTATAATTGTACATATAAATAGACCCACCAACATACAATAACAAAACTGTCATATGTTCACAAACATCACATGATTCAACAAACATGTTCTCATAATCCAATTACAACCCATCATAATTAATTTATTAATTATATTGTGAACGAAATAGTACTCACAAACAAAAGAACAGTCTTGTTTTTCTGGGATCTGTATTCTGAAACTGAATTGCTCGCCATTGATGTAGACTAATTGTTATTCTAATTTAGGTTAGATTTGATTTTGATTCTTGCTTCTATCTTGCTTTTGAGTTCAAAAGAGAGCGGCGGCTACTCTAGGTTCACCATTGACGGCATGGCGGCTCTTGGTATGAATTAGTGTGAATTTTAGGTTGAGGATTAGTTTGCTTATATATAATTTCAATTAATTAAGAGCCGTCAGATTAACCTAGAAGCAATCAAGACCATCCAGTCAAGATAGAATAACCACCTCAGCCCTAATGACTCAGCAGTGAGTCAAAACATCTTCACATTTCAGATCTTCCCGAGGGATGGGGGGTGTAGGTCGACCCCCTGGTCGACCCCCTGGTCGACCTGGCCTTTGGGCGGGAGAATTCCCGCCCAGCCTGCTCCCCTGTTTGAATTTTGAATTTATTTTTTGAACTGTTTTTATTTATAAAATTGCTGAAACTTCGGAAGGCCATAACTTCTTCATACGAAGTCCAATTCACGCAAACTCGGACTCTATCTCAAGCAGAATTCCGAGATGAACGCAATGGCGTAACCCTTTTCCCTTAATTCTCACATTTGAAATTGAGTATTCTTTAATTTGTTAATTTTAATATTTAAAATCATGGGGTGTTGCATTCTCCCCTCCTTAAAGGATTTCGCCACCGAAATCTCCAAGTTAAGGAGAATGTATATCCTACCATCCAATCATCCATCTACTCAACCATCAAACACAGGCATCCATTGTCCTTACAAGATTTCTAATGCCGTATGAACATATGAAAAAAGTGTGTGTATATGTTCCTTATCTAATGCAAAATCAGGCGGTCGACCGATTCAGTTGACCTCCTTAATGCAAACCATGACAGTGCCATGCGTCCATTATGTATGCGAAAGAATCCTAACGATGCATATTACTCCTACATGTGTGCACACCCATTCATCAAAATGCAGCATCCATATGATAACACAACCATTATACATCCATTAAATATGCACACATATTTATATGCAGTATGAAAGCGATTGAGCCGATCTAGTGCCTAATGTGTGTATTCATGCATCCACGAGCAACCACTTTGCATCCATTTGCATCCACCAAACATAACATGTCTCAAACACATGTTTACAACCATGGGGTTTTTCCTAACTAAAGATCGAAGATATAATCGCGAAGTCATACTAAATGATAGGACAAGTATCGACAAAGCGGTAGAAAAAGGAGAAGTTAAAAATCATACCCTCAAAAGGAAAGGGTACAGCGTACGCATCTTGTCTTCCGTTTCCCAAGTTGCGTCTTCTTGATCATCTCCCCATTGCACTTTGACCAACTTGACCTCTTATTGCGTAGCTTTTATACCTCCGACCCAAGGATGCATGTAGGAGCTCGTCTAATCGTGACATCTCACTCTACTTCCACTTTTCTAAGCATGTTCGGCTCCACTACTTCTGTGGTATTTTGTAACACTTCTGCAAATGCGATACGTGAAACACGTCGTGAACACCACTAAGCTCGTTGCCTCTTCTCATGTCCCTCCAAAATCTAGGATACATAACCTCAAAAGATCTTCAAGGATTCTATTCACCCCTTTCTGTCCGTCCATCCGTCTGTGGATGATAAGCAATGCTCGTACTTGTCGCCTTTTGCATATCACCTTTTCCTCTTGCATCGAAAACTGCTCCAAGCCCTGTCCCGCAAGCACCGGTATACACTGCGAATGGCTTACCTCCATCCGGCAAAACTAAAACTAGAGTTGTCGTCAACGTCCTCTTCAAATGCTGGAAAGCATCGTCACAGTCAACATCCGAAGAAAAAGTCAAGTTTTTCTCTGTTTACCGAGTAAGTGGGGCTGATATCTTCGCGAAGTCCTTAATGAACTTCCTATAATAACCAGCTAGCCTTAAAAAGCTTCTTACTTCTGTTGCGTTCTTAGGAATTTTCCAATCTTAGATTGCCACCACCTTTGCGGGATCCACAGCTATCCCTTCCTTAGAGACCATGTGTCCTTAGAACCTCACTTCTTTTCTCCAAGAATGGCATTTGGAGAACTTAGCTTTGATGCATTCGTAGGGTCTCTAAGACTTCCCTAAGATGTAGGGCATATTCTTCTTCGCTTCTAGAGAAAATCAAGATATCGTCCATAAAGACTACCACAAACTTGTTTAGGAACTCCCTAAACACCATACTCATTAAGTCAACGAAGTATGCGGGTGCATTCGTCAAACCAAAAGGCATGACGAGCCACTTGAAGAAACCGTCAGGAGTTCTAAATGCAGTCTTATCTATGCTGTCTTCAACCACCCTTAGCTGATGAAATCCTGTAGCCAAATCCAGTTGCAAGAAAATCGAAGCACCCACCAACTGATCGAACAAATCATCTATCCTCGGCAATGGGTGTCTGTTCTTCTAGGTGAGCTTATTCAGCTCTCCATAATCCACGCACAGTCTAAGTGAACCATCAGCTTTCGTAACAAAAACAACTGGAGCACCCTATTCCGAAATACTTCTTCTTATGAACCCCTTTTCAAGTAGCTCTTTCATTTTCTTACTGAGTTCTCTTCTCTCTCTTGGGGCCATGTAGCTCACTAGTAATGCAACTGGCTTTACATTATCTATTAGGTATATTTGAAAGTCTATCTTGCGCCTCGGGGGTAGACCCCGAACTTCATCGAAGACGTCAGTATATTCACGGACCACACGAACAGATTCCAAATCATTGTTGGATGCGTCAAGGGATTCTAGGTCTCTAGGGTCTTAAGAAATATCAAGGGTCTTTCCACAATGAGTCAACAATCTAGCTTCCCTTCTTTTACAGTCTAGGATGGCACCGTATCTAGCTAGCCAATCCATGCCTAGAATCAAGCCGTAGCCCATGAAACAAAGAACGAAGGCGTTGCATTCAATCTTAACGCCCAAGATAGACATTCTCAAATCCCGACAAATCATCGAAAGATGAGCCGAACCACCAATGGGATTTGAGACTACTATGGGATCCGTAACTAGACTAGTATTTAGGTGCAGTGTTTTCAACTGACAAAGCAGATACAAACGAGTGTGAAGCGCCAGAATTCAAACAAGTTTCAAACGGGATGATCAAAAAAAGAAAACCCAAACTTCCAACCAAGATATTTCTACCTCTATCAGGTATGCCAGCCGTGAGGGAACGCGTCTTCCCTCCAAAAGACCCTGTACTTTTCCCTTACCTTTGCCTTTTGCTTCTTTGGACGATCCTAATAAGATGTCCTGTTTCTCCGTAACGATAACAACTAGTCTTCTTCTTCTTTCTAACATCTTTATTTAAGTAGTCCGGTATTTCACAAGTGTGGCCCTTCCTTTTCTCTTGGCCCCTTGTTATCCTTATCGCCTTTCTTTGTGTCCTTTCCATGTATCTCCTGAACATTCTCTGTTCGTGACCTCCTACAAAAATGAGGCTTCGTCCTTGATTAACCAAGCAGCTAATTGAACCTTCCTCTCATCGTCTATCTTAAAGGTACCAACAAGTCCTCCACTTCTTTCTAGCTTTGACAAACGTCCCAGCCCCATGAAGCGGGTTTCCGCCCACCGTACGGAAGTTCTTACATATCTTAGAAAATGCGTTTATGTGTGGAGGAAGAAATTCAAAAACGAAAGAGGAAGAGATTCAAAACGGAGAATTCGAAAGAAAGATATATGGCTCTTGGGGGTTATGTTTTTAAAACAAGCTTTTCCCTTGAAAATACTCTCCTTAAAACATTCTTTTGAAAGTACTTCTTTATAAAACGCTTTTGAAAAATATTTTTCAAAATCTCTTATCTGTTCTGTTAACCTTCAGCTCTGATACCACGTGTAACACCCCACGTCCATTAATGTCACTCTCAAAGGGAATGCATTAACTTTCATGAAGTATTATTAGTGTATAGAACAGAATATAACAAGACAACTACATATATTGGTACTTGAAAATTTTAAAACAACTTTTATTGCAGTGGAGAAATAGTTTGATTACAACTTCATAAACCAAGTACACTTAATATCCATCTTGGAAAATTGTTTTCGGAGTACATAAAGTAAAAAAGCATAACCCCAACATAAGTAGCCTTTAAAGAGATGAGCTGAACTTTACTTTCAGCAATCCAAGCACTTCCAAGAGAGAGAGAAAGAGATCCAAATCAAGCTCCACTAGTATTAGTCCCACCCTGAGAACCTGGGGGGGGGGGGGAAGGAAGAAAAGAGGCAAAAACATGGGGGTTAGACATAAAGTCTGGCGAGTACCATAATTTTAACATTATAATTATTAAAGTAATTAGGATAAGGCATAAACTGGAAAAATAAGGAATGACTGTGAAGCAAGTAGGCAAGACAAAGCAAACAAGAGGAATATTCTGGCGTTAATCTCGCTCCTAATCACCATAGGATATTTACTATACTGCACCAATGCTAATTACACCGCACCATTACTAGTAACCCTAAAAGTTGATCCCACCCACTAAACAAAATAATAATGATGGTAGTTTCGCGTACCCCTAGCTGTCTTTATAGGTGCCACCTGCCCCTATCTCCACTAGTTGTACCCACTACCCTCCCCATTCTAGTTACAACGTTATTTAATAATATGGTAGTTATACTCCTAGTTGTCTTCATAGGTGCCGCCTGCTACTATCTCCGCTAGTTGTACCCACTACCCTCCCCATTCTAATTACAATGTTTATTCATAATATGGTAGTTATACTCCTAGCTGTCTTCATAGGTACCGCCTGCTCCTATCTCCGCTAGTCGTACCCACTACCTTCCCCATTCGATCGACTCCCTAACTCGTAGATACCCGTGCTGGTCCCACAGTGGGGTGTATCACTTCCCAAAGTGGCAACCCGATACCACTAAAGATGCATGGCTTATATCTACATTATGCAACAATGTCTTACCTAATAGCCCGGGCCCATGCACGCACATGAGCCCGTTGGACTTGCGTTGCCACCGTTAACCTGTTTTGACCTCTTACAATCAAACCCAGTAAGCATGTCCCGTCCTCGATCTAACTCGAGCTCACAAAGATACTAAATGGGTTACTGGTTTGAAAAGGGTCCCCCATGCTTGACACAAGCTTTCCACCTATGCTTGGTGCCCACTAGAATTTCCTACTTAACCCCTTCTTATTCATGTCTTCTTACATGTTTTCAATTTGGTTAAGTGTTTCTAATCGTATTTCACATATCACCCATGTTACCCACTTATCAAATCAACATGTGTTATTGGTTAAGCTTGTCTTAACCCTATCCGCTTATCAGATCAGTATATTATTGGTTAAGCTGGTCTTAACCCCATCCACTTATATCTTATTGGTTAAGTTGGTCTTAACCCTATCCACTTATCAGATCAATATATATTACTGGTTAAGTTTGTCTTAACCCTATCAGATCAATATATATATATATATATATATATATATATATATATTATTGGTTAAGCTGGTCTTAACCCTATCCACTTATCAAATTATTGGTTAAGCTGGTCTTAACCGTATCCGCTTATATATTATTTGTTAAGCTGGTCTTAATCCTATCCACTTATATATTATTGGTTAAGCTTGTCTTAACCCTATCCGCTTATCAGATCAATATATATTAGTCGTTAAGCTGGTCTTAACCCTATTTACTTATCATGTTTCACGTAATTTATGATTAAGTACATCTTGGTTCACAGATACATTGGTTAAGAGAATAACTCCCTAAGTATCAACCCCGAAGACCGAAATGAACATCAGATTGGTACTCAGAGAATTACTCACTCAACCAAACTTCTGTTTGTCATTCATATTCGTCTTTGATCAGCATTAATGAATTATTAATGCACAGACCTCTCACATTAAGTCGATTGCTTGTGGCTGCTGGATATGTCGGGCGGTTCCGGGCAGACTTCTACCACAAGCCAGACTTAACCTCCTGTCTAAGCATCATTTAGTTTATGCCTTTGACCTCTCACATTAGACTACCGTTTATGGTTGCTGGATTTTCCGGGCGGGTCCGGGCAGTCTTACACCACGAACGAGTCTAACCTCGTGTCTTAGGCATTTATTATTACACATTATTATTCTACTCCAATTTGAATTAACATCCCTATTTCAAATTGCCAATATCTTCCAAATTAATCTATGTCCATAATTGTCACTTAAATTATGTCCATAATTACTATGCATATAAATTAGGCCAATTAATGTCTCAGTTTAATTATATGCCTTTAAAGCCATTTTATGCCAATTCACATTTTTTGCAAAATTAATATTTTCCCATTGTCCCCACGCTATTCGTTCGTTTTAATACGATATATGTTAGACTCGAAAATAGTCTAACTTATAAAAAGAAAAGCAACACCACAACTTGTATAACACATAAAATAGATCTAAGAATCATAACATAAGTTTGCATAGCCAATAACTTGCATAGGCAACATAAATTTGCATAGCTATCAACGATCTAAATATAGATCTAAACATGTAATCGTGAACTTGCATATATGGATATGGTTTACCTATAACTTGCATATGAATTTCATACAAACTTACATTCAAACTAGCATATGATTCACATACAAAACTAGCATAGGAAATGGTCATAAATTTACATAAGTATGTTACTACCATGGATCTAAATATAGATCTAATAAAAATGTGAACTTGTGCATAAATATGGTTTTTCACCTAAACCCATGGATCTTAAATATAGATCTAATATAAAAATGTGAACTTGCATATAGATTCCTACAAACTTGCATATGGATCTGAACATGTAAATTAATGTCACATGTTTTGCATACAAACTAGCATATGTATATACTTGATTCACATATGTTTTAACATCCCAAACTTGCATAAGATTCATACACAAATTAGCATATGTAAACTTGCATAAAATGAATATAGTTAAACATGCATAATTGTACATATAAATAGATCCACCAACATACAATAACAAAACTGTCATATGTTCACAAACATCACATGATTCAACAGACATGTTCTCATAATCCAATTACAACCCATCATAATTAATTTATTAATTAGGTTGTGAAAGAAATAGTACTCACAAACAAAAGAACAATCTTGTTTTTCTGGGATATGTATTCTGAAACTGAATTGCTCGCCTTTGATGTAGACTAATTGTTATTCTAATTTAGGTTAGATTTGATTTTGATTCTTGCTTCTATCTTGCTTTTGAGTTGAAAAGAGAGCGGCGGCTACTCTCGGTTCACCATTGACGGCATGGCGGCTCTTGGTATGAATTAGTGTGAATTTTAGGTTGAGGATTAGGTTGCTTATATAGAATTTTAATTAATTAAGAGTCATCAGATTAACCTAGAAGCAATCAAGACCATCCAGTCAAGATAGAATAACCACCTCAGCCCTAATGACTCAGCAGTGAGTCAAACCATCATCACATTTCAGATCTGCCCTAGGGGGGGGAGGGGGGGTAGGTCGACCCCATGGTCGACCTGTATGGGTAGGTCTACCACCAGGTCGACCCCTTGGTCGACCTGGCCATTGGACGGGAGAATTCCCGCACAGCCTGCTCCCCTGTTTGAATTTTGAATTTATTTTTCTGAACTGTTTTTATTTATAAAATTGCTGAAACTTCGGAAGGCCATACCTTCTTTATACGAAGTCCAATTCATGCAAACTTGGACTCTATCTCAAGCAGAATTCCAAGTCGAACGCAATGGCGTAACCCGTTTCCCTTATTTCTCGCATTTGAAATTGAGTATTCTTTAATTTTTTAATTTTAATATTTAAAATCACGGGGTGTTACATGTATGATATATTGATTAGGTTTACTAACACTTGCAGGGATGCTGTAGAGTGTATGTAGACAATGGTATACGGCTTCTGGATCAAAGGTACAAATTCTTGCACATGGGGAAAACATGTTTTAAACAAAGAACTTACTGCAGTTGTAAGTGAACTAGACATATGCAAAAAAGATTCACATTAAATACAATTTACTACTGTAAGCCTATAACTGGGAACAAGCAATGAGAGGTGGGAGTTCTTAATGTTTTTAGACACCACTGTTAACAAATTTAAAATGATGGTTTGAAAGTGTAAACTGTGTTAAAAATTCCTGATAAAATATGGTAATTCCCAGATCAATGTATATATCACATATACAAGTGAGCAGTTGATATAGCAAGATCAGCTATATCCTCAAATCATATAACCAACTGAACAGTACAATAAGAGATAGCAAAAATACTGACCTCAGTTCAGACTATGGTTTTTAGAGCAAAAAATTCAAAATGTTAATCTATACCGGAGATGGAAAATGTCGCTGAGCCATAAAAATACGAAAAAATAAATGATGTCTGAACTGTTTAAAACCTGTATATGATGTGAGGTGGATCTATTTGTCTCAGCTGAAGGAGACACATGGCATATTTCCTACAATTATACCCTCATTTAGAAGGATTTTTGAATCAAACAAGTTCTAATTTTTCTTATGTATGATGGTGTGACGAAATATAGTTTCAAATATGTATTAAGTGTTAAGAAAAACTTGCGCCTTTGCGGAAGCGACCAAGATCTTCTTCACCTAATTACTTAAAGATGATTTCTATGGAAACAAATATAGATATGAAATCACACGCACAAACACAAGATATTCCACCCAACCACCCTCTTTATTGATTCACAAAAACAAATTTTGTTTACATTCACTGGTTCAACAACCAACAATAAACAAATTACAAGAATCAATAACCTTATTGAGAAAGGGAAAGAATATCTAGATGACTGACACTTTTGTTGGGGAAGGAGAACAATGAAGAACGACGGCAAACCCTTGGATTAATTAATTCAGTCTCAATCCCATGCTTTTAATCCAACCCTAGATGTTGCTTTTATAAGAGAATAGAAGGCCAAGGAAAATAACTAATTTGCCTCTTGCAGAATAAGTCACAGAAATACCAAGTCAAAACCGTATAAAACCCGCTCAGACGTCTGACCAATATATGTCAGACGTCTGTCCATGCTTTCGAGTTCCAAACCCTGACAAGTCAGATGTCTGACCTAGATTGGTCAAACGTTTGTCCACATTTTCGGGTTTCAAAACACTGTAGACACAGACGTCTGACCAAGATCCCTCAGACGTTTGTGCTGAAACATAGCACAAAACTGCTCCTCCTTGCCTTCTTTCTACCGCTGCTCCATCTCCACTATCGCCAAGCACATCCACGCCTCGTCTCCATCAACATATGTGATTTCATGTCACAAATCACAACATTCTACCTTGATATGAAATCACATCACATCAACCGATCTTCCAACACACAAGTCATCTAGCTCTTTCAACGACACCTACTCTCAATTAAACCAATACAAACACAACCCACCACCTGCCAAAGATGCATCTTCCCCTCAAGATGCACCACACAACACTAATGGTCTAAAAGTGCATGTAATACCACAAGGATCTCCACCTTGTGGATTTTCTGCATCGACACCCGTCTACCACTTGATCTGAGCTCCTTCCTTGATCACCCCGGATCCTTCGAGCATCATCAACATGAAGACCCTTGTCTAACACATCAGCAGTGACCAAATTAACCTCTCCACCTTGCTGTGGACTAGGTTCTTCAACCGTCACTCGCCTTCCACTATCGACCACAAAACCAACCAATCTATACAGGTTTCCCGCCTTCAAGATACCTCTCATCACAACACGATCACCCTTCTTCACTCTCAAAACTCCACCTTGAGTATCATAAGTGCAACCACGACGATCCAACTGACCGAGAGAAATGAGGTTATGTGAACTAGCAGGTGCATGTCTAACTCCAAAGACTTCCCTTACTACGCCATCATGCATACGAAACTAGATAGATCCAATAGCACAAACTGGTAGCTCTACTACATTGGTTGTTCTAATCACGTCGACATTCTTCTCATAAGAAGAGAAATACTTCACATCCTTACAAATGTGAAAACTGGCTCATGAATCCATCTTCCAAGGATTAACTTCGCTAAACAAGACATCACTAGAAGTATCGCTAATGGAACTTGCAGCAATATCTGTTTGTGCCTCATTACTTCCATCACCATCCGCAACCTTCTTCTTATCCCTCTGATAAGCATAACAATCCTTGCATATGTGATTACCACAATAACCTTTACCATTAGCCCCTTTCTTCTTTCTTCTTGTATCTTTCCCCGAGTCCTTTGCTACCATGGCCTCACCTTGAACTGCTTAAAACCCGACCCTTTTCTCCTTAGTTCCTCATTCAAACGGCCGCTTTGAATAGTTTCCAAAGAGATGGCTCCACCAGCATTGGAGTTACTCAATGAAACAACCAAAGTCTCTCAACTTTCTGAAAGTGAACTCATCAGCAAAGGAGCCTGCAACTCATCATCAAAATTGACCTTTAGATTTGCCAATTAATTGATCACATCTTGAAACTCATTCAGGTGCTCTGCAACAGACTTCTCCTCTCCCAATCTCAGCTGAACAAGCTTTCGAATCAGAAAAGCCTTACTTGTAGCACTTCTCGACTCATACAAAGATACCAACTTGTCTCACAAATCCTTCGCAGATTCACAATTAACCACATGATGGAATACCGAATCAATAAGGTACTGCCGAATCAAGGCAATAGCCTTCTTATCCATCTTCTTCCACTTTCCCTCATCCACACCCAAGGGCTTCTTCCCATCTCCATCAATCGGATCATGAAGATCATTGAGGTAAAGCACATCCTCCATCTCAAGCTTCCAAATCTCCCAATTTCTTCTCTCAAAAACAGTCATCTTCGGAAACGCCATCATGTCCGACATTAAAAAAAATTCCAATTCAAAATCACTCTTAAGCTTTGCGATGATCTAGCTCTGATACCAACTGTTATGTAACGACGGTCGGAGCAAAGCCCACTTCCTTACACGCATATGAGCTGGCACACAACTCCCATATAACAAAAAGAATCCCTAATGTTACGTGCCTACCAACTCATATTTGTACACAATTCCTTCAATATATTCCGTGATGTGGTATTATTGTATCCAAACCATCATTCCTCCTTAACAACATGTGAGATAATCCTAACATTAAGTAAGCTCTAATTCTTCTGATGTATGATGATGTGACCATGTATATAGTTTCAAAGGTCCATCAAGACAGAGTGTGTGTGTGTGTCCTTTGACATTGGTAGTCGGTAGTGACTGCTTAAGTAGAGAGGTAGATCTTAATTGAAATCTTGTATTTTTTTGTCAAAAGTTAAGGGCACTTTTACAACATGAAGAACAAACTGCTCAAGATCTAAACGTCACAGCAGAAAATGGACCCCAACAACCACCATTACCGGACGTCCTTCACAATCTACTCCACCACGGTATCTGAATTTGATAATGGAAGATATCAAGGTCATTAAGCGGCTAACATTTTAGCAAATATAGAATTACAAGAAATTTAGAAATGCAAGCAAAATATTTAGGAATACAGGGTGCAAGGTTGCTCAGTATCTATATTCATCTATTCCTGAGATTGCTTTTTCTTTCTTCGAAATGAAAATAATACCAGAGAAGGAAAATATTGCAACATGCATTCAAAAGAATTTACTGTCCTTCACAAACACCCTAAAAATTAAAGTTCTCTTTTCCAATATGCATGACCTACTGAAATGAAATGATGATCATAAGCATAAAACTAGCATTAGAACTTGGAATCTTATATACATATCATGCATAAATAAATCTCTATGGCTTTATTGACTTCAATATCAGCATAAGCCTACGCTCATACCTTTGAGCTAATGAAGAGGATGTCATGTGAGTTACTAAGTCGTATGATAAAGAAAACTATTTTATCAGAATAAAATTAGCAAATGATAAATACCTAGCCCAACCCTTGCTTATAAAAGCATCTCATTTAATGATATTATGTTAACTGATTATTATCAAGTCTGCCAAATAATAACTCTTGAATGTGAGTATCAATTATAACTACCTGAAAGCAAACATGATTGCTGAAACATTTTGACCAACATTTTAATGAAGAATTTGTACAGTTCGACAAACAAAATAATGGAACTCTAGTAAAACAGGTAATCTAGTGAAACTACTATATCCACTGCATTTAATAGTGTAACCGATGTTCTGAATCATTAATGGGCACATAAGCACAAAACTTCTCATGATTCAAAAGAAGAAAAGAAAATATATTCCACTTCTTTAGTATTATAGGTCATTTTGTACACTAGTAGTCCTTTGAGAGATCAATTAACTAGTACTTCTCATTTTAATTTTGTTAGTATCATTCTAACAAACACATCCAATTAACAATTATTATTATTTTTCGAAGTGAAACAAGATAAACTAAATTAAATAAATTAACAAAAAGGAATATCAATATCAGTGTAAATACGTATGACCATCGACCCTTGTATACACATGCTGAGTTGCTAATCTATATATTTGTATCATATCCTATTCTATTCTGCACATAAAAGAGACCGATACAAAACCTCATTTGAAATATTATGGCTTTTGTAGTGCATATGACCAAGGTTAGCAAGTACCACTATTATGGCTTTTACTGTGAGTTTAAATGAGATCGGCTAGTACCACCATGGTAGTTATGTGACTTATGATCATATAAGGAATGTTGCTTGTATTCGAATGAACTACATGAAGGTTCACCATTTACATTAACAGACTTCTTCGGTATTTTCGATCTGGATGGTCTCTATTGCACGGTATTGTTTTCACTGTATTCCACCGGATTTGATTCATATAATCCAGCATCATTGTTCTTCGATTTTGAAGCATATCGCTCTCAAGGAGGTTTTTGGCTCATATGCCTTGATTTTCTCTTCTTAGAAGATGATCCATGGATTGGCTCAATAGATTCATGATCCCAATTTTGTGGCATTCTGGGGTTATCAACATCTTCTAATGATACAGCCCCATCATCATCCACTCTTACTCCTTTCGCTGGTTTTATCTTCTTTTGCCTATCTTTGACTTGAAGGAGAATTTCTTTCAGTTTTTGCTCAAGCTGATCATCATCAATAAGTAAAGAAACTACATCTTCTGGCTTTAATAAATCACCCTGAACATGTCCTCTAGTCATTACTAGTTGCTGTGTTGTATTCTTCTGGCTTGCTCTTTGTAATAACTTCTCTTCAACCGTCTCCTTGCATATAAGATGGTACACAGTAGCCTCTTTTGTTTGACAAGCCAATGTGCTCTATCCATCTGTAAATCTAATGTGGGATTCCAGTCACTTTCATAAAAGATAACAGTGTCAGCAGCAGTTAGGTTGATACCAAGACCTCTAGCTATCCTGCTTAAGAGAGAATACAAGAATGTCGCTCCTTTCCTGAAAGTCTCTAACCATGTCGCGCCGATCTGAAATACAGGATGATCCATTAAGCCTGAAATACTTGTATTTCCTATAATTCATATAATCCTCAATAATATTCAGCATCTTTGTCATCTGTGCAAACAAAAGAACGCGATGGTTTTCAGCTTGAAGTAGTTGTTTCAACAGTATGCCAAGTGTTTGAAGTTTCCCGGAATCCGTCAGCATTTTTGCAGGGTCAAAGCTTTGAATAGGTGGAGATGAACCAAATATTTGATATGGTAGTTGGAGTATTGGCTTAACGGAAGGTGAAGTATTGTTGATCTCTTGTATTAAATAATGAGAGACACTAGACAATTGCAGGTCATTTAATCCAGAAATATGAGCAAACCCTAAGAACATTTTCTTAATCCAAGGATGGTGCAATTCATCCACGTTTTGGGTATGCAAAGCTCCTATCTGATGAACGTAGAATCCTGACATCTGATTGGTGGAGCTCTAACTTTAGAAATGAAGCCATAAGATAAATGTAGAATCCTGACATTGGATATGAATCTATCATTATGAGATACCACTAATGGAACGACATCTGATGCAGCTGCAAGCTTAATTATAAGTATGCTTTAACTCTCTTCTCTCTGTTAATCAAATTATAACATGTATCAGAGCTAGGTTAGAGAGGGAGAGAGAGAAAATAAAGGACTGAAAACCAGCTGTGCGAATTCTGATTGTTATTTTGCAAACTCACATTGATGATTTGGAATCAGATCTGGGGAAATAAAGTTGCATCCCACTGTTTTCCCAATCCATTCTTCTGTTCTTCAATGCTCCTTCCTCTTCTTTTCGTATTTTGATTCGCGAACTCTCCTTTTCTTTCAAAACCAAGTCTTTCCTCTCATGGCAAATACCAGATCCTCAGATCGAAAGAGAATAAAAACAAAGCATCACGGTCTTCAAATCGTGAAATTCTCAAATCAGAAATTTTATCGAGAAACAAAGGATCAAAGCACTGTCTTTGAATCGGCGGTTTTATGTGGATCGCTATTTGTGGTTCCGGCGATTGGGGGATTTGCGCCAGGTGAATGGTTCTCGGTCAGAGGCTGAAGTTTGACCGTAAATGGAAGTTTGAGGTGACGTCACTGAGTTCGACTGGGACTCGCTTGTTGTAATGATGCTGTTATAGGTCGAAGGTGTCGAGGAAGAGGTGATTAGGTCGAGTTTGAGATTCTAGTAAGGAGAGTGGCTGCGGGTAGAGTTTAAATGAGACAAGTGATGTTGTTTGTACGAAAAGGGAGTGTTGAATGGATGAATGAAGAGAATGAGTGCAGGCAGTTTGTGATGGAGTGTTTGGCTTTGTTGTGCTTTAGAGGTTGATGTGAGGATGTTGAAATGGCTATGTAGTGGTGTTGGTTATGTGAGTAGGGGTGTTGATGTGGGTTTGTTTGGGAGTGCTAGAAGTATAGATTGTTTTGTAGTTGTCTGAAGTGATTGCGATGCTAGTGAAGAGATGGTTGTGTTGAAGAAGGTTCAGTTGTCGTGACAGTTTATATTTTTTTGAGTTTGAAGTGATTTGATGGCAGAGAGACGAATGATTGGTTGTATTGGTTAAGGTTGACTGGGATGCTTGGTGAATGAAGCAGTTTGATGTGCTTGGAGTTGTCCTGGTAATGAAGTGGCGCTTTCATGGGAGAAGATGGTTTTGTTGAAGTTTGGCAGTTTATTGAAGTGTGGTTTGGTGGCGTGAAATGGTGTTGTTGCGTGATGGGAAGGTAGGGTTGGAATTGAGGAGATGTTGTTGTGGTTTACAGTAGTTGCGGTTATGCATGGGTTGTTGTTGAGAAAGCAGTACGGTGATGTAGAATCAGATTGTGTTTGCAGAGTGGAGTTTGGTGTTTGGGAATTGTAGTTGTATAGTGTAAGTTGGTGGCAGTTTTGGTTGAAGGCAATGTGTTTTGTGATTGTATTTGGTGAATTTGGTCTGTTGTTTGGTCGGCATTTTGAAGTATTGTCATGAGGTGATGGGTTGATTGAGTTGTTAGAGAGTAAAATTAGTTTGAAGATGTTTATTGTTCGTTTGATGTTTGCATCGGTAAACCTGTTTATTAGGAGGGCAATTGATGTTGATTGAAGGTGGTAGATGGTATTGTAAGGTATGTTTGGAGGATGCAAACATATACCGATTCATCTCTATTGATTCGGTTATGTTTTTGTTTGATATGTTTGGGGATGCAAACATATGCAAACTCATCCCATTTTGTTTTATTTTGTTTTCTTTGTATGTTTGGGGGGATGTAAACATACAAACACATCTGAGACCAGTTTTGTCATTTGGTCGCGCAGACCTTTTTCTTACGATCAAATTGAAGATTGGTGAGTTGCTGTTGAGTATTTGGTTTTTGGTGCTTGGAGTTTGGTGTTGCTCTCTAACAATATTGAAATAGTTGCTCGATCTTGCTATTCTGCAGTTTGCAGCTTCTATTTGACAAACTCATGATTTTTCGCACCGTGAGTTTGAGGGGGATGTTAGAGAATATGCCAAGAGATATGCCAGGGAATATGCTGCAAAATAAAGAGTATGATAGAGAATAAGGAATATTCTAGAGAATAAATGATCCTATAAAAATTGGGCTTAACATTGTATTAAATCAATTAATAGAGCAATCAAAATGCAGTCTTTTTCTGTTTTTTCGTTTAATCTCTCTTCTCTCTCTTGATAAGATTCTAACAACTGTTAGGAATTTTAAGAAAAAGAAGGAATTTTTAAGAGAATATACTTTAATGAGGAGGAAACAATTTATTATTGCTAGCATTTTGATTACAAACTTGGATTGCTTACATCAACTTGATACTTCTTGATACAACAAATGAGATAGTACATCTCTTTTTATAACATAGCAAGCTTTTAGACTTTTCTTTTCTAGATTTTTCTTGCATTCCCTAATTTTCAGTATTTCCCTTTACAAAACATTCTCTAGAATTTTTTAATTTGAAGGCCTAGAATTTGTTACTACTTAATTTTGACTTTCCTAAATACGAACATTAAATTTGTTGCATAATTAGTATTTTCTTACAAAACCAAATTTATTTCCAACATCCCTCCGTAAACTTGGTTTTGCAAATTAATGCAAGATTTTTGATTCTTTGTATTTAACGTGCTTTGGAAAGAACAAAGAAATTGTCAAAACTTCCCTTTTTTTCTTTTCTTCTTCTTCGTCATTATCACGGTCTTTGATGCGACTTCACAAATCCATGTTGCAATGCTCCATTAATCTTGCTTTCTTTCATTATTATGGAATATTCCAAAAATTATATGCTCTAACTTACGTTTTATTCCCGTGTCATGAATTTTGAATGAGTCATATATGGCCTTTTTGAGTTCTTTAAAAAATTCACTTTTACAATATTTGACCAATTCAATTTCTTCATTGGTTTTCCAAATTTCTTCAAAATTTTGCTTGTGCTTCAAATTTTCAGCAAGCTCTTCAATTTCTCCTTGTTTCATCTGTTTTTCATTTTCGTTAGCTTTCTCACGCTCTTCGTCGGCTAATTGGGGGTCAAAGTATTCCTGTTGTTCTAGCTCCTTCTTTGCTCTCTTTGCACATTCAGTTTTCTCAATGTCTCTGGATTACGATGCTCTATCAATGCTTTTTGAAATGTTTCTACGGCTAGATCAAAATCTTTCGAAATCTTTGCAAGTTTCACCAATGCGCTTCCTTTTCTTGTCAGAGCTCTTGCTATCATATTGAAGTCAGAACGAAGATCTTTCCCCCTCTTCTTAGCTTTGTCGCGGTCTTTGATGCACTCTTCATACTTTCCTATCTCCAGATGAATAGGAGCACGGTTAGTCAAGAAGGAGATATCCTCATCATCAAGTTCCAAAGCTTTGCCATAACACTTAACTGCAGCATTCCCAGCTTCCTTTTGCTTATGTGCCTCCTCTTTCCTCTCCTTCTTCTCCTTCTCTTTCTCATCCATCTTCTCTTTTTCCATAGGCTCTGACACAGTCTCTTCTATCTTCTTCTCTTGCTCCTTCTTGTTCACACTCTCGCTATCCTTCTTTTCATTTTTTGCATCAATCAACTTATCTTCATTAATTATTTTTGCATCATCTTTTCCATATACCTTTTTCAAGAGATTCCATGAATCTTTTGCACACCTTTCTCTAAAAATGAGATCTGATTCTTTCTCATCGACGTTCTCAAAAATCACAAAAAGAGCCCGATAATTATCCCATTTTAATTTCGCAAAGGATTTCTTGTCCATTTGCGGCATGCTCTCGAAATCATTACGCCATTTATAGCCATTTTCAACAATCTCCCATAAACCTTTGGAGATTAGCTCCTCTTTTTTTTACTGCTCCATTCTTCGTAATTCTCTTTTGTGAGAACAATCGATGAAGAAAATATAAATCCCATGATTTCAACCTTTTTCTTGTTGAAAGGATCTTCTAGCTCTGATACCACTGTTAGGATTTTTAAGAAGAAGAAGGAATTTTTAAGAGAATATATTTTAATTAGGAGGAAATAATTTATTATTGCTTGCTTTTTGATTACAAACTTCAATTGCTTACATCAACTTGATACTTCTCGATACAACAAATGAGATAGTACATCTCTTTTTATAACATAGCAAGCTTCTAGACTTTTCTTTTCTAGATTTTTCTTGCATTCCCTAATTTTCAATATTTCCCTTTACAAAACATTCTCTAGAATTTTCTAATTTGAAGGCCTAGAATTTGTTACTACTTAATTTTGACTTTTCTAAATACGAACATTAAATTTGTTGCATAACTAATATTTCCTTACAAAAACAAGTTTATTTCCAACATTAACTGGATGATTTCCAGAAATCATCAGATCAACCTGCAAGAATAACAAGTTGATAATCTAGTAAAATTGGAAAGTATGGAGAATTTTTGCATCATTTAGAATGAAAGCAATAGTACTTTCTAGATCTCATACGTTGCTCGACCATTTACCACCTACACAATTTGTTACACTGCTCAGTTCCTCAAGCAGCGAGACAATATCCTAGATCTTAATTCTCTCTTCCTCCCTTATAGCAATGGTTAGGATATTTCATCCCTCTTAGTCTCCCACACACTACACCATATATGTCGATTAGACTGCGTTTTTAGCCTTATCTAGAGCTCTAGGGCACGGTAAATAGCCGTATCAAAAAGTGATGTGTTAAATTATTAGATACAGCTACTAATCGCATCGCATTATTTTAAAATACGGCTATTAGCCGTATCTAAAGTCTAATCAGACACGGTCTTTGACCGTGTCTAATTATATGTGTGTGTGCACACATATATACATATATATATATATATATATATATATCATATATGTGTATATATATAAAACCAGAATCTGTAGCACATATCTTTCATATCCCAGAGCATACATACCATAAAGTATACACAGGAATAACACAATTTATACATATATATACTCAAAGCATTACAAGGTTTGTCATACATACAAACATAAACATTAAAAGGGAACTATATTAGATTTTCATCACATTACAAAGTAACAAAAATGAGGTTAAAAGATAACAGCTTGATAAACAGTCCAATCGAGGTCGGGAAGTCGAGGTCGGGAAGATCGAGGCCGAGAAGTCTTGTCCAGTCGAGGTCGTGATATAAATCCTGCAGCCCGAGTTCCAGCAAAGCACCATAATCTCCAACAGGACTGCCTATAAAATACAAGAAATAAGTTACAAATACTTCATAGCTGGATAGTAGATCGACATTGTAACATTTGGTGACTGAGATGCAAACATGAATACAACAATGGTTCTAATAGTGAAAGCTTCAGTTATTAAACCCATCCATGGTGACTGAGATGCAAACATTTGATGATTGAGATGCAAACATGAATACAACAATGGTTTAAACATGAATACAACATGAGTACAACAATGGTGCAAACATGAATACAACAATGGTTCTAACATGAATACAACAAGGATTAGAATGCGCCATTGAATGTTAATTCTGGTAGAAAAAGTGATAATAACAATGGTTCTAACAGTGAAGGATTAGATGACAATTTCAATATTTTGGACTTGTGCAATTTCACTGGACACCAATAATAGTGAAGGGCATATGGTGACGATCAGTTTGTTTGTGTAATTTAACGGTACGTACTCGATAAGTGTGTTTCTGTACAAATACTTCACTGGGAACCAATAACAACCTAGTCGAATCGACTAGTCGATTAGTCGACTAATTTCTGCCCGTGCTGCCTAAATTCATACAACAACCTAGTTGATAATCATTAAAAATGCAAACCCCAAAGAAGAATCACCTGAAGTGTAGTCCATATGCAACACCGGTAGTTCGTACCCTAGCATACAGAACATCCTTTTATACATACAAAAAGGAACAAATAAATGAAAAGAATATTCAAGATGCATGTGCACACAAGTACATGTCCATTCAATTCTTATGTAAGATATTGAATATACCTGCTCCAACGGCTAAAGATATCGAACCATCATCTTCGGATGACATACATACTCGACTTTCTGATTAAGAATTTACTGGGCGATCCACCAGGTGGCTGCATTTTAGCTCATACGTAGGGTCAATAATCCATGCTTATTAGCTTTATCCAAATGTTGAATGCCGCTTCACTTAACCTTTGGAAAAAGCTGTTTTCACTTGCAAATTTCATTTTCTTTGAAGCAGACTGTGTAGTGCAAGGTAACTTACACTACAGTCTCTGCTACAAAATAGGGGAAAGTTGCTAGTGAAAGCAGCTTTTTACTAAGGTTAAGTGCAGCAGCATCTGACATTTGGATAAAGCTAATAAGCATGGATACCTGACCCTACGCGTGAGCTAAAATGCATCCACCTGGTGGATTGCCCATTGAATTATTAACTAGAAAGTCGAGTAATCATCCATCTTCCCAGGTTTCAGCAAACCTGTTATTATATTTTCGGTAAACTTGTTATCTCTCAAAACAAAGTAAACTTGTTATAAGACAACCGAATTTAAATTTCAAGCATAAGGCAAACAAACAGTGTCAACTTGTACATGGATGTGGTTACTACATTTTTGTTGCAATCGGCTTGACTAACTCATTGTTATTTCTTTGTTTCATACTTTCATGGATATATATACCGTAATCTAAAATTATACCGCAATCCAATTTGATTTCTCTTATTTCAGGGTATAACAACCAGCTAACACACTAGTACATACCAATTCAATTGAAATAGCTAACACACTAACACAAAGTAGTAATCGGCTTACACACAAAGACTTCAACTTGTTCCCTAATCTCTACAATCAGGCATGCACAACACGATTCAATTGAAACAGCTAACAAACTAACAAAAAGTAAGGGTCACCTGACGCACAAAGACTTCGACTTGTTCCCTAATCTCCACAACCAGGCATGCAAAACACAATTCAACTGAAACACATACCTGCGGTCAACAGAGGGCTAGGGACTAAGGGTTGCTACGTCGAAGGAGAGGGTTGTTTGTCTCTGTTGGTAGCGGGATTTCAGAGAAATGTGGAGGCAGGATTTGGTGACCAAAAACCCTAATTTGGGTTTTCGGTCACCATTAAAGTGAAACAGAGGGAAAAGGGAGTGGCCAAAATTTTAGTCCGGAGTGCCTAATGGGGTGCACAATATGATAGGAATTCGATTTGGCCAAAAGTCGTATCAAATTAACTGATTTGGAGCTTCGTTGATGGACAATCATATTTAAGGTGTTTGGGGTGGTGCGGATCGCAAAATGTAGTTTGACACAGATCTGAGCAGTATCAAATATGAAACGGCTATAAACCGTATTTTACGTCCGCTTCCTAGTGTGCCAAACTGGCTGTTATGGTGTAGTGACACCTTTTGAACTACATGTTAAGACCATGAAAGGAAAACTCAAATTTTGAGGCTCTATAGACACTTGGATTTGTAAAAGTTCTCCACACAGTAATAGCTTATCACATGCAAGTTGGATATCTATGTACAATTGTGTATCTACATATATTACCTGCTTGGGATTGGTTATGCTGATGGCTCAAGACAAAATACTTAATGGACCTGGACACACAAAAAATTTAAGAAATTGACATAACACTGATTAGTAAAAAGATCTAAAATTGAAGGTAAGAAAATACTGTAAGTGTAAACCTAGGAGCTCCTGTTTTTCTTTTCTTCCCCATGTGAAACTTGCATAGGTTTGGCACAACATCATTCTGAGTGTGCCATCAATAGTTCCTCATCTACTTTGTGCATCTCCAGGAATTTGGGACCTGGTAATCAACAAAAGAGGCCATAGGTAGGTTAAACTTCAAGGATATTCACAAGTTCATGGTTTTTATCTCATATTAAGTAAAAATAATATCTGAGTAACTTCTGTTTTTAGGGTACTCATAGATCTCACTCTCATAATTTTTATCTCATAGAATTTATTAATTTTATTTTAGTCAACAAAAGAAGTAATGATCATAGATAAATAACTGCAGAAATCAAATTCTAAAAAAAGAATTGTTTAAATTTGGATCTAACCTTCATCGTAAGTTATATGTTTTGGTAATATAAATTATATGAGACTATCATTTACATCTATTTTGACTTCTACAAAAGAGGCATATGGTTGAAATAAGACAAAGAGTGAAAAATATATCGTAGGAAGGATCTAATAAAACATTTGATTTCAAGAAATTTTCCAGAGAAAGGCAAAGTCTTTAATCTCATCTTTCATATTTCACCACTAAACACCCTTTTTGTCTTCTACTGACGTAAACTAACTAGAAAATCAAAATTCATAATTTGTACACACCACAACCTTTATGAAGAAATGTTTAAAGTATACTTCAATTAACCAATATTGTAGATTCAATTAAAAAAATTAGCAAAATGCCCAAACGCATAATCATTTGAGGCACATGCAATGATTAAGGGTTTGGAATCAAATACAAAACATAAAATCAATCTGAAACTCAAAATGGTCATACCTTCTTTCTTCCTCTTGATAATCATGTCTAGAGAAGTAGAACAAAGACTGGAGAAGCTCGAACGTGACTGGATAAGTCGAAGGACCAAATCCAGTTGTGTATTTCCTACAATATCTACCTTGCAAGATGCTCGCTTTTTCCTGTCAAAGATGAGCGTTGAGCTCATTAATCCTAAAAGAGGAACAGGAAGAAATTATAAAGCCGAAAAGCGTAGGGATTGAAAACATACATAAAAATTACAAAATGCTTCTTAACAGTGATTCATACTCCTGTTTACTGGCCATTTTTGTACCTTGTTTGAAGGAGATTGTTTCAAAAGAAGGAATCTCAAAAGCAACATCAATGTCGACTGAGGTAGCGACATCTTTTAGGGAAACTAGTGATTGAGGCAGAACCATTGATGATCAACTAAGAAATAAAAGCTAGGGTTTTTTATCGGTAGTAAGCGATTTGGCGAAAACGGAACAAGGGTTAAAAAAATTTTAAGTATGAGAGGAGAAGAACAGAAAATAGGCGGTTACGTTTATTTTGGACCACGCAGACTAATTTTTACAAAGGCGGGATTGTGAAATATTTTTTGCTGCATTTATATTGTTAATGGAAACACTTTTGTTTGAATTTGGGAATAAATGCCACCAATTTTTGCAACAAAAAATCAATATTCTCGTAGTGACGTTATGCTGCATTCGCCTTTACTATATCTTATTGGAACAAATTTTGATGAAGGCGATCATTGTTTTGGAGATGAAGATTTAGCTATCTTAGGATGGGTTTTTGTAACGACCCGCATTCTACGCATCATAGGATCGTAAAATATTTATTTCTTTCGCATGCGAAGTCGTATGGTCATGTAACTTTGGGGGACGACTATTGGGGTCATTTCCCATGTTCATGATTTTTCCCGATTTTTAAATGACCATTTTACCCCTAGTTGGCACTGTTTTGGCCATAACTTTTGACTGGAAAGGAATTTTGACCTGAAACCACTTCCATTGGCTCCGGATGATGGTTTCTCTTTTTGTAGAGTGGTCACATTTGCCAAACGGACTTACCGTTTGGGAGATATGGCTGAAACAATTTTCAGATGGTGAAAAACAGCTTAATTGGGCTTAACCGGGTGATTAGCAGCTAGGCCTAGAGGGGAATTTCGGATTTAGGGGTATATAGGGGCTGATTAGGGTTAGAAAACATTCCTTTAGACATTTTCCAGCCGCCACTTTCATTCCTCTTAGCCTAGCCATGGCCTCCACCCTCTAAATCTCTTCAAAACACCTCTTAATCACTTTCTAATTGAAGATTAGGCTCAGCAAACATCAAATCAAGGAGTATTAGCACGAGAACCGAGGTAGAGCTGCTGTGTAAGATTGGGAACAACGCCAAATCAGAGAATATTTCAGTTTTGGGGTTTTAGTTGTGGCAACGGTGAGTGATTTGCATAGTTTTTGCACTAATTACGGTAATTAAGGGTAATTAGTGAAGATTAGCGAAATTATACACTAATAAATTCTAGAAAAATGTTTAGAAATTCTCAAATAATATTTTATGCTTCTGTTAGAAATTTGGTTCAATTTGATTAAGTTTTGGTAACCCTATGATTAGTTCTACCTAAACATGCTATGGGAAAATATGAAGTTTTTAGTCACTTTTGATCCATTTTGATTCATTTGAATTGTTGTTTGCTGTTTGTGGTTGCTATTACATGTTGCTATGACTCTATGGTATGTTTTATGATTGATTAGAATAGTTAAATTGGTCGAAAACGTCGTCGAATGGCGTAGAAAGCTCGCTGGAAAGTTGCAGAAATGTGCAGGTTCCTAACCGGTTCGGATCGGATGAGGCTCGGATCGAATATGTGAACTGGGCAAGAAAACCGACCCGAACTGGAGTTTGACACCTAGGAGACTTGGCGAGAAGGAAGGCCGTTTACTTAGAGTTGGAGTGGACAAAAAGGGATCGGATCGGAAGAATAATGGAGAACAGATCGGATCGGCTCAAGAATGGAAGGCTACGACTGGAGCAAGGCGAAGGGAGCGGATCAGATCAGGGCAGATGAAGAACGGGATCGGATCGGATCGGGGTAGATGGAAAACGAGGGAGCTGATCGAAGAAAACTGGAAGGAAGACAGTAACCCGACCCGACCCGGAGGAGGACACCGACCCGACCCGAAGTGGAGTATCCGACCCGAACCGATGAAGGTGATGACTACCGACCTGAACCGATGAAGGTGATGACTACCAAACCGAACCGAATTCTAGGACTGTTAATGCGCGACAACTCTTCTGAAGACCCACTCCAATTCGACCAAACCCGAGATGCAAAGGAAGTCCAAATGAGAAGTTAGAGCTTAAGATTCAGATGGGAATCAACGAGTTCGCTTCATGGTTGGGCTTTGCTGCGGGACGCGTGCCAAGGAGTTATCGACGTCTATAGCTTTGGACCACTATGGTAGGAGGTACGAAGGCGGATTCAGGGCCGTTATGGCATCGGTAGAACCAAGGGCTACAACCAATGAAGTGGGTCATTGAAATGTTTGGTCATGACTCCATATGTTTAGCTTGGTCATAGCAGGGTTTCTACAAGTCGGGATTCGTCGTTGCCTCAGTTTGTCTAGTGTTCCAAAGTGGTAGGTATCGTATGCTTTACGCACTGAGTGAGAGATGTGAGGATGGTTGCTATGGTTGATTTGTTTGCTATCATAATGACATGCACTCCCCACCCCCGTATCCTTACACTATTTATTATGGCACCTTAGAGTATTGTACGGTATGTGGTACTAACTCTTTGGTTGCAGGTCCAGGTTCAGGTATGGTTTAGTATACCTGTTATCATTCTGTTTAGATGCTTATCGCTCATACCAGGCTTTATGTCTGACCCAGAGTTTTATGTCTCCTCTTATTACTCTGGGTGCTCACACGAGCAGACTAGAGACAGGTTAGCTGGTGATGCACAGGTAGATGATCCAGAGACGAGCAGGAGGCTTCCACGTACTATATACATAATATTCTCCCTGTATTGTTGAAGATCACTGCTTGGGCATTGGCGGTGCATCTTCTACTTTAGCCTTCTTTTGTTTAGAGACAGTAAATTTGGAAAATTGTAATAAGCTGTATATGGATTTCCGCTGCTCTGATGATTGATGTTGATTTTAGTTATCAGCTTATGCACTGTCTCACCTGTTTTATGTCAAGTATGTTATTATTATATTTTATTCCATGCGCTGTGAGACATTCTATAGGTTCCTTGATTAGTTCATTCCTTTCTTTCCTTTCTCCTGACGACCGTCCCGTGCTAGTTGGGCATGTGTACAACGCACTTTCGGAGGAAATGCAGGCTGGTGCGGGGCGGGCCGTCACACTTGGTATCAGAGCTCTAGGTTGCGTAGTTAACCTAGGGAAGTTATCAGGGAGAGATAAGATACGTATACGAGAGAGCGTATTTGTGATTACTTTGGTTTTTAAAAGCTATATATATACTATTAGTAGTATAAGGATGAAGTCGTACTGCACTAGCACCACTATGGAGTCGTTAATCGTTTCCTTTTTCAGATTGACGATGAGCCGATATACTAGAGGTGCTGGTAGGGGAGCCAATAATGGGAATGCTGCTGACATGAGGACGATGTTTACTGACCTCATGAGAGAGATGCTTAGAGATGTACAGAGGGCAGCTCCCAATGGTGGAAATGGTGGTGGTCCAATAGTGCAGGCGCCAAGAGTCGACTTCGCCAAGCTGAATAAGGATTATACTAGCCTTGGTGGAAAGCCGTTCCACGGAACGGAGTCGGCCACGGATGTTCAGGATTGGGTGGATAGTTGCGAACGTATCTTCGAGGATTTGGGTATCGAGGATGCGATGAAGAGAAAGCTAGCGTCCCGTCTGCTGCAAGGGCGGGCGATGAATTGGTGGAATGCTATAAAGGCAGCTACTCCCGAAGATCAGATTACTTGGGGGCAGTTTAAGGCTCGCTTTAGCGAGAAGTTCATTCCAGCTGCTCAGAAGTCAGTGCTGTTTAAGAAATTCTTGGAGCTCAAGCAGAATGGCAGAGCTGTCTCGGAGTATATCGCTGAATTCAACACTTTGTCAAAATATGGGTTATCTCTTATTGATACTGCCGAGAAAAAGAATGAGAAATTCATAACTGGTTTGGATCAGTACTTGGGGGAAAAACTTATCAACCACATCGATGAGACGTTTGAATCGATTGTGGGGAAAGCATTAAGATCAGAAAGTATCTACCCTAAGTCGAAGACTGAGGTTGCATCTGCAGATGAGCCAAAGCCACAAGCAAGTGGTGGAGGCAAGAGTGGTTCCCAGAATAAAAGAAAGCAGAATCAAACTAAGGATGGCCAGAAGAAAAAGAATAAGCAAGAGGTGGAGTGCTTCAGCTGTGGTAAAAAGGGCCATTATGCTAGTAATTGTCGGGCCAAGCCAGCGGATAGGAAGTGCTTCAACTGTGGCCAAATGGGACATCACAAGGACAAGTGTCCACAGCCCCCTAAGGAAAAGCAAATGGTGAAAGCCTACGCTCTTAATGCTATTCCTTCTTCGTCGAATGCCCCAACAACGGCGGAGAAGGGAAAGAATGTCGTCATTCAAGGTATGCTTTCTGTTTATGATGTTCCTGTTAGAGTTTTGTTTGATAACGGAGCTTCCAGTTCTTTCATATCTAGTGACCTGGTAGATAGGTTGGGATTGGAGCCCGAGATTGTCGATAGACCTTTAGTAGTGACGAACCCGATTGGTGGTTCGACTAACCTTAGCATGATTTGTCGTAATGTGGTCTTATCGAGTCATGGATGCATGTTTGTTTGTGATTGCTTTGTTTTGGGCTTTACTGGGTTTGGCATTATTTTGGGAGTAGATTGGCTCCAAAGATACGGGGTGGTGGTAGACTGTGAGGGCTTGTTGGTGACAGCTAGAGCGGACGATGGGCAGAGGATAGTGTTTGGTGGTCTACCCAGTAAGGGGGTATTGGCTAGTTTTCTAAAGTCCCTTGACATTCCGCATAGTGAGTTGTCAGGTTTGCCCGTGGTTGGCCAGTATCCGGATGTTTTCGAAGAAGTGACCGGACTTCCACCACACCGAGAGATTGAGTTTCGTATTGATTTGGTAAAGGATGCTAGGCCTATAGTGATGCCACTTCGTCGTATGGCACCAAGGGAGCAGCGAGAGCTCGAGGTGCAAGTCAGCGATCTTTTGAAGAAGGGATTTATCAGAAGGAGTGTTTCTGAATGGGGAGCACCAGTTGTGTTTGCTACCAAGGCGGATGGTTCCCTTCGTTTGTGTGTAGACTACCGCGATTTGAATAAAGTGACGAGGAAGAACAAGTATCCTCTACCGCGGATAGATGATTTATTCGATCAGTTGAGTGGCGCGAGAGTATTTTCTTAGTTGGATCTCGCCACAGGTTTTCATCAGCTTAGAGTGGAAGCTGAAAGTATAGCTAAAACGGCATTTCGAACGCCGTCTGGATTTTATGAGTGGTTGGTCATGCCATTCGGGCTGACCAATGCCCCAGCATATTTTGTGGATCTTATGAATAGGGTATTCAGAGATCAGTTGAATAAGTTTGTCCTTGTGTTCGTTGATGATATTTTGGTCTATTCGAGGATAGAGGAAGAACACAAGGAACATTTAAGAGTAGTGATGGAGGTGTTGAGAAAACACCAATTGAAAGCAAAGTTTTCTAAGTGTCACTTCTGGAAGAGGGAAGTGAGGTTCTTGGGCCATGTTGTATCAGAGAATGGTATTGCCATGGACCCGGCAAGGTGGCTACGGTACAGGATTGGCCTACGCCCAAGAACGCAACAGATGTAAGAAGTTTCTTGGGATTAGCGGGATATTATCGTAAGTTTATCCAAGGTTTCTCCAAGATAGCAGCACCATTGACCCAGTTGACCAAGAAGAATCAAGCTTTTGTCTGGGATGAAAGGTGCGAGAATGCATTCAAGAGTCTAAAGGACAAGTTGACAAGCGCACCAGTGTTAGTCATTCCTAAGGGGGATGAAGAGATGACGGTATACACGGATGCCTGTGGTACCGGACTGGGTGCAGTGTTGATGCAAGGCGGTAGGGTTGTAGCTTACGCAAGTCGGCAATTGAAGCCACACGAGAGAAGATACCCTACCCATGATTTAGAATTGGCAGCGATCGTGTTCGCGTTAAAGATGTGGAGACACTATCTCTTGGGAGAAAGATTTGAGTTGTTTACAGATCATAAGTCGTTAAAGTATCTCTTCTCTCAGAAAGATCTGAATCTCCGTCAGCAGAGATGGTTAGAGTTCTTAGCTTCCTATGATTTTGACATCGCATACACACCGGGAAAGGGCAATGCGGTGGCTGATGCATTGAGTAGAAGACATGCCAGCTTAGGGGCTATGTTCCTTGAATGGAAGCAACTGGAGTTTATCATGGGGTTTGATTTCAGACCAAAGTGCGAATTGGATCCAGAAATGTTAGCAAGTTTGACGATCAGACCCACTTTGATTGAGCGGATCGGCTCTAGTCAGAGGGACGATCCTAACCTATTGGAAATCATCTCCAAGTTAGAGATGGGTATCGATGAGGAGATGAACAAGTATGGACTTGATCGAGATAGATGGCTTAGAAGGATTGGAAAGCTTGTTGTACCCAATGTCAATGGATTTAGGGATGAAGTGCTTAGAGAATGTCATCACTCAAAACTAACTATACATCCCGGTGGTAATAAGATGTATCGAGACATGAGACAGACTTACTACTGGGAAGGAATGAAAAGGGACGTTGGGAAGTTTATATCCAAATGCATGAATTGCCAGCTAGTTAAAGCTGAACAAAAGAAGCCTAGTGGGTTGTTGCAGCCATTAGAAATTCCCGAATGGAAATGGGAGCAAGTCTCGATGGATTTCATCGATGGTTTATCAAGGACTAGATCGGGACATGATAGCATTTGGGTGATTGTGGATCGATTGACTAAAAGTGCAAGGTTTATACCAGTCAAATCGACCAGAACGGCAGCTAATTTAGCAGAATTGTATATGAAGTGGGTAGTGAGATTTCATGGAGTACCTAAAAGCATTGTGAGCGACCGAGACTCGTTGTTCACTAGTGGGTTTTGGAAGAGCTTACAAGAGGCTCTAGGGTCAGAGTTACATCTCAGTACCGCATATCATCCTCAGACCGACGGTCAGACGGAGAGGGTGAACCGTATTTTGGAAGATCTCTTGAGAGCATGTATATTGGATTTCGGTGGATCATGGGATGACCATTTGCATCTAGTAGAGTTTGCATATAATAATAGCTACCAATCCAGTATCGGTATGGCTCCGTTTGAAGCTTTGTACGGAAGACCGTGCAACTCACCATCATGTTGGATAGAGACTGGCGAGAAGTTTATGCTTGGACCAGATGTGGTGAGGGAAACTTCAGATAAAATCAAGACCATTCAACAACGAATGAAGGCTGCCCAAGATAGGCAGAAGAGTTATGCTGATAAGAGGAGGAGAGACTTAAAATTCTCCGTTGGCGACTTGGTGTTTGTCAAGATTTCTCCGTTGAAGAGCGTGATACGATTTGGCAGGAGAGGCAAGTTGGCACCAAGATTCGTTGGCCCATTCCCTGTTCTCGAACTAGTCGGAAATTTGGCATATAGAATTGACTTACCAGAGAAAATGGCGGGAGTTCACAACGTATTTCATGTTTCCCAACTAAGGAAGTTCGTTCACGACTCAGATATGACTATTTCACCTGATCAGTTAGAGGACTTCGAAGTAGAACCCGAGGCGGTTGGGAACCGCAAGCCGGCCCGTATTGTTGAGCACGACATGAAGCAACTTCGAAGGAAGGCGGTGAAGCTAGTCAAGGTATAGTGAAGCGAGAACGAGAATGATTGTACTTGGGAGACAGAGGAGAACATTAGGAAGTCACACCCAGAACTCTTTGCCTGGTAAGATTTTGACTTCGATTTAGTTTTCCGCATGCTAGGATAGACTTGTTTGCTTGTTTTGCATGATTGATTGTTGTATGTGGTTGTTAGGCATGCGGGATCCTTTGTATGTTTTGGGTTAAGGAATTTCGGGGGCGAAATTTCTTAAGGGGGGGAGAGTGTAACGACCCGCATTCTACGCATCATAGGATCGTAAAATATTTATTTCTTTCGCATACGAAGTCGTATGGTCATGTAACTTTGGGGGACGACTATTGGGGTCATTTCCCATGTTCATGATTTTTCCAGATTTTTAAATGACCATTTTACCCCTAGTTGGCACTGTTTTGGCCATAACTTTTGACCGAAAAGGAATTTTGACCTGAAACAACTTCCGTTGGCTTCGGATGATGGTTTCTCTTTCCATAGAGTGGTCACATTAGCCAAACGGACTTACCATTTGGGAGATATGGCTGAAACAAGTTTCAGATGGTGAAAACAGCTTAATTGGGCTTAACCGGGTGATTAGCAGCTAGGCCCAGAGGGGAATTTCGGGTTTAGGGGTATATAGGGGCTGATTAGGGTTAGAAAACATTCCTTTAGACATTTTCCAGCCGCCACTTTCATTCCTCTTAGCCTAGCCATGGCCTCCACCCTCTAAATCTCTTCAAAACACCTCTTAATCACTTTCTAATTGAAGATTAGGCTTAGCAAACATCAAATCAAGGAGTATTAGCACGAGAACCGAGGTAGAGCTGCTGTGCAAGATTGGAAACAACGCCAAATCAGAGAATATTTCAGTTTTGGGGTTTTAGTTGTGGCAACGGTGAGTGATTTGCATAGTTTTTGCACTAATTACGGTAATTAAGGGTAATTAGTGAAGATTAGCGAAATTATACAGTAATAAATTCTGGAAAAATGTTTAGAAATTCTCAAATAATATTTTATGCTTCTGTTAGAAATTTGGTTCAATTTGATTAAGTTTTGTTAACCCTATGATTAGTTCTACCTAAACATGCTATGGGAAAATATGAAGTTTTTAGTCACTTTTGATCCATTTTGATTCATTTGAATTGTTGTTTGCTGTTTGTGGTTGCTATTACATGTTGCTATGACTCTATGGTATATTTTATGATTGATTAGAATAGTTAAATTGGTCGAAAACTTCGTCAAATGGCGTAGAAAGCTCGCTGGAAAGTTGCAGAAATGTGCAGGTTCTTAACCGGTTCGGATCGGATGAGGCTCAGATCGGATATGTGAACTGGGCAAGAAAACCGACCCGAACTGGAGTTTGACACCTAGGAGACTTGGCGAGAAGGAAGGCCGTTTACTTAGAGTTGGAGTGGACAAAAAGGGATCAGATCGGAAGAATAATGGAGACCAGATCGGATCGGCTCAAGAATGGAAGGCTACGACTGGAGCAAGGCGAAGGGAGCGGATCGGATCAGGGCAGATGAAGAACGGGATCGGATCGGATCGGATCGGGGTAGATGGAAAATGAGGGAGCTGATCGAAGAAAACTGGAAGGAAGACAGTAACCCGACCCGACCCGGAGGAGGACACCGACCCGACCCGAAGTGGAGTATCCGACCCGAACCGATGAAGGTGATGACTACCGACCCGAACCGATGAAGGTGATGACTACCGAACCGAACCGAATTCTAGGACTGTTAATGCGCGACAACTCTTCTGAAGACCCACTCCAATTCGACCAAACCCGAGATGCAAAGGAAGTCCAAATGAGAAGTTAGAGCTTAAGATTCAGATGGGAATCAACGAGTTCGCTTCATGGTTGGGCTTTGCTGCGGGACGCGTGCCAAGGAGTTATCGACGTCTATAGCTTTGGACCACTATGGTAGGAGGTACGAAGGCGGATTCAGGGCCGTTATGGCATCGGTAGAACCAAGGGCTACAACCAATGAAGTGGGTCATTGAAATGTTTGGTCATGACTCCATATGTTTAGCTTGGTCATAGCAGGGTTTCTACAAGTCGGGATTCGTCGTTGCCTCAGTTTGTCTAGCGTTCCAAAGTGGTAGGTATCGTATGCTTTACGCATTGAGTGAGAGATGTGAGGATGGTTGCTATGGTTGATTTGTTTGCTATCATAATGACATGCACTCCCCACCCCCGTATCCTTACACTATTTATTATGGCACCTTAGAGTATTGTACGGTATGTGGTACTAACTCTTTGGTTGCAGGTCCAGGTTCAGGTATGGTTTTCTGTTTAGATGCTTATCGCTCATACCAGGCTTTATGTCTGACCCAGAGTTTTATGTCTCCTCTTATTACTCTGGGTGCTCACACGAGCAGACTAGAGACAGGTTAGCTGGTGATGCACGGGTAGATGATCCGGAGACGAGCAGGAGGCTTCCACGTAATATATATATATATATATATATATATATATATATATATATATATATATATATATATGATATTCTCCCTGTGTTGTTGAAGATCACTGCTTGGGCATTGGTGGTGCATCTTCTACTTTATCCTTCTTTTGTTTAGAGACAATAAATTTGGAAAATTGTAATAAGCTGTATATGGATTTCCGCTGCTCTGATGATTGATGTTGATTTTAGTTATCAGCTTATGCACTGTCTCACCTGTTTTATGTCAAGTATGTTATTATTATATTTTATTCCATGCGCTGTAAACATTCTACAGGTTCCTTGATTAGTTCATTCCCTTCTTTCCTTTCTCCTGACGACCGTCCCGTGCTAGTTGGGCATGTGTACAGCGCACTTTCGGAGGAAATGCAGGCTGGTGCGGGGCGGGCCGTCACAGTTTTTCTGAGGAGAATCTCGATGAGATTTTAGATGCATCTATGTTGTACACGGACTTAAATTGTCTTTTGTTTGACTGGTTTTGGAGATTTTGCAGCAGATCTCCTTTTTCTTAATGTCGGTTTTTGAGTTCGGGAATCTTTGTTCAAACTGCCTATGTAGATGTGTGACCAATTCACTACATTATTCCGTAGATGGGAAGTTATAACTAGATTTGTCTCATGATGCGGAAATTAATCTTTTGCTTGATCGATGGTGCAACCATTGTTTAGTGCCACATCATATTTGATTCAGCTTGTTGTCCTTGTGTGTTGTTTCACGGAGTTAATTTTTGTATCTTCACCTATTCAAATTATCATTAGATAATGTTAGGTGAACTGTCGTGAAGAGCAGCGTTATGGTATATTTCTTTGGTCATTCTAATTCTCTTTTGTAAGGGTGGTGATGTGGAGACCTCCAACAACACCAGCAGTGTTTGTAACACGAGTTTGAGCATTTTTCTATCATGACATGATTAATCAAAGGTCATAAAAATGGTTTGAGCTCCAGTCACGTAGCAAGGCATTTCGTTGTTTATAAGCATTGTTTTGAGAGTTTCGATGTTGTTGTTTTGTTGTTGTCATTGTTGTTTTCCCTTTTCAGCATTCGGTTCTTGGTTTTGTGGTAATTCCTGCTTGTAATTGTTAGTGTTTGTTGTCTTTGAAATCACACAACTTTTAATGAGATTTCAATATTTGGAAAAATTTGTGTCATTCAGGCATCTCTATTCGAATGAAATCTCATATTTTTTTCTTATTTAACTAAATACTGTCTTAGAGCTGGAAAGAATAAAATTCTGTACTAAACAAATTTTTAGCGAAGGACAGGTTTTGCATCGTTTTCGTCATAGATATATTTATCACACGTTCTTTGTTAATCTGAAATTTATTTTGTTCCTTTTGTATGTGGTTTCGGTTTTTGCATTTTTCACGTGACCGACTTTCTTTTTTGCCAACATACATTTCTGAAACTTTTTGAAAATGTTGTTTGAAAAAAGTTTCCTTTTTTAATTATATTTTTTTAATTTACTTTCTTTCATTTTGATTTGTGCGTGTAACAACACGGAAAATCAGAACCAATTTAATTTTTTTATTTTTAGCTATTTTATTGAATTTTGAGTATTTGATATGATTTATTTTAAATAATAACGATTTCAAATTTATTTAAATCGAAGTTAGAACGTATATATTTATTTTAGTTATAAACCAAGCCTGAAATGGCACGACAGTTTGAAAATTTGAACTTTGACTGAATGTATAGGATTCAAAGCAAATCGGATTTCAGTAAAATCAAAAATATTTAACTCTGTTTAAAAATATCTTTCTAACGAAGGTGAAAAATTGAAATTTCATAGCGGAAATAAAAAGTTATGTCCAGTTTAAAATTAGAAATAGTCGCTATGGAATTTAATATAATATATAGCCCTTAAAAATCGCCATTTTGCAAACGACCTCGTTTTCGACGAAACCACTTTGGTTGGATCCGGAATATCAAATTATTGCAAGATTCCAATTTTCATAATTTTTGGAATTAATATGTGAGCGTGGAAAAAGAAAATGTGTTTTGTCAATTTGGATCGACCAGAAAATGGCCATTTTTTCAAACGGTCCCCAAATTCCACGAAATTAATTTTGTTAGGACTGTATCATCAAAACATAGCTAGATTTATTTTTCGGAAATTTTTGGAATCAGTCTGTGGCCCCAGTAAATTAAAATGTACATTCAAATTTAAAATAAAATTGTTTTATATTTTAATTTGAAGAATAACCGACTGAAACAGTCGAATGGGCTTACGAAACATATTCCATTGTGTCCGAAATGGGGGTGTTTATTTAGGAGCGACAGTCGTTGGGTTTGATTTGGATTTCGTATGGACTAACTGATATTTTGGAAATAAAGGAATTAAAAATATATAAATTGGCCAATTAGAACTCTCCTTAAACCCTTGTCATCTTTCTGGAACCCGCGCCGCCTCTTCCAAATTGAACGGCGGAAATCATTGAATTTTCCCCCTTCGATTTTTCTCAATTCTCTTAACGAAATACACTGATCCTGAAGACGATTCTATAGAGGATCTCTTGATCTTTAATTCCATACCGAATTGGGGATTTATAGTGGAGCGGGGAGGGAAACAGTCGAGCATAAAGTGGATTCGTTCGGCGCTGTTTCCCGGAGGCAGGAGGCAGATGAGTTGAGCACCGTTGCTGGGGTAGGAGGGCGATGCGTAGGGGCATCTCGGGGTGGGGTCCGATCAGGGCGCAGATGGTTGGTGGCGGTTGAAAACTGCAACCCTAAGTTTTCAGCAACCATCAAAACCGACGGCTTAGATTTTAGAAGAAGAAGGTTGACTTTTTTTTTGGTAATTATTATATTAATTAATTTTAAAGTGTCGTGAACCTTTGAAAATACACAACTTTTTGATATGATGTCAGAATCTTATGAAACATGAAGCATTGGGACCATAAATTTGAGATCTATATTCTAGAGGAGACCGGAGAATTTTTGGACCTTTCTACGATTTGAAAAGGAATAAAAACCAAAGTGAGATTTCTGAATTCAAAAATAATTGAATAAAATTATATTAGGTTGCAGACGGAGTTTAGTAACTCCCGACACCGTTGTCTACAGACCATGGACGACTTGATTGTATTGTGGTGTGAAATTGATTGTGATTGTGGATGATTGATTGTGGTTGAAACTGTAACGAAAAGGAATTTCGTTCGATCCGAATCAGTCACTAAACCGACCAAGACCGCTCGAAACCCCTGACTGTTTTGAGAACACGACAAATTCGAATGCAAACAGAAGAACATTTCATTGTATATTACAACAATTCCATCAGAATACAAGAATATACAGAGTATGAATTAATATTACACATCATAAAATATCAGAGATTACAATACATTACATAGCAGTGGAAAATAATACAAAACACAACTAGAAGTAATACACGGATACAGAGCTTTCCGAGTACCAATCCAGCTGTAAATCAGGATCCTGTGAATATAAATCTGCAAAACCAAAACTACTAGCTGCCCGTGTCAAAATAAGGGCACCTAGAGTTTAGGTTAAAACAATAAACTCCAGGTCAGTCATGGGACTGGTGTGAGAACTAAAACATTTATTAATCTTTATTTTAAAGTTAGGTAAATCAAGGGACCACGCCGTATAACATGGAACGGGTTTCCTCCCAAGAACACTAGTGCATAAAACAACAGCGCAATGCTAAATAAAGAACAATGAAGCTATAATAAGACCCATGTCCCATCACATAATGCAACGCAAGCCGGAGGATAGGGTTTTTACTTATAATAGCCAAAGAATGCTTGATATGCTAAATTTCATGTTTTATTATTACTATAAGTGTATAGTGTCAAAACAATTTCAATCATAAGTATCAATCATAGATGACATAAGTGCCCCATACCACTATGTCGCCATACATAGGTTTTACAACCAAAACTGCAAAGTCACGTATTGGAAGTTGGATTTCCATCTGTGAACCGAGGCAAAAGATAGTCCTCTACCGATTCGAGACTGTCTAGCCCGAGTCTCAAGAACAGCCGCAACTGCCCCATGGATCGTCAGGGCCGTTCCACCGATGTGGATTATTATGCCTGAACACTGTGTTTCCCCGCCCTTTGGGGCGTAAATGAGCCCAATGGCTCCATCGGCTCCACACAGTCACTGATATTTCTGAGGCGCCTTGCAATAGCAACAACCACATAAGTCAAACTCGTCAGGGCGTGCAAAACCACTGACGCCACTTCTAGCTAGAAGGAAACGCATGCCCTCTCTGATGTCCTCTCCCGTTTCTGGTTCACAATCGGGGTGTGAGGCTCGCGAATCAAAGCTACATAAAGCTAGGCCACAGAGGCCGTGCTTTGATCATCAACCACAAGACTCTGCTTTTCAACAGAAGTCTTGATCATATTTCCTCTTAGGCATGCCACACAGGCAATTCATTCCATGCGATTGATATCCATCAATATATAACCCCTGAGCTCGTATGTCTCAGAGAAGGGCGTTAAGCAAGAGAATAAATTCTCCGCCGCCAAACAGATATATATTTAATAGAAATCAATCACACAGAATAAAATCCAATGTCAGACACACAGTCCATTTATAAGTTCGTTCTGGGTCTGAACGAAACCGGAGGCACCTGGTACCTCGCATATCCATCGATCTCCAAGTACGTCTGGACGATCACCAACTGATTCCCTCCTCTTGGGTGTACAGCCCAATCAAGATCATCAGTAATCACCCAAACGATGTGAAGACCTCCGGTCTTCGACCAAAGTCTTCATCCTCAACACCACGTCGAATCAGTTATTCAGAATGGGTTAAACCCGGTCTTTCTGAATAACTCGCGTATATAATAAGCAAGTGTTACCAAACACAACATACGCCTCATTCCAATTCAGAATATTCTTTTATTCCAATATTCTTAAACTTTGGGAAAGATTTGTTGATACTAATATTTTTGTTTGATGATAACAAATAGATTTTTGTTACTGGAGTGTTTGATTGTGGAATATCTAGTATTATTGGAAAATAAAATAACACAGAATTTACACAGAATATAGAAAAATCAAATAAATTTTATTTCCAATAATATTATTTATTTTACAATTCATTTACACACAAGACTTTACAAATCACTTTACAAGTAATTTCAGTACATACAATTTTTTTACAAACACTTCATTTTTTTTTCTTCTCATTTCTAGCTGGATTATTCTTGTTGAGAACACCTTAGCTGTCCAAAGCATCATCCTGTAACCTGTCACAAAAGAAAGAAAAATACACAGTACACTGGAACTAAAACAAATACTTTTGACAAAAATGATTCTCTGTGTGATTGATTCATTTTGTCTCAGCTTTCTGTGTGTTTTTCTCATCATATTTCAGACTTGAACAGCCACATCAAAACCATACTGGTTTGCTGATCAGAACCAACTGATTCTGACCAGCCTCAACTCAGTACAGTTTGACTGCTATTTTTTTATTTTTTTTCAGAATCAAACAAGTGATGAGCAAAGTATTAAGCAAAACAAGGTGAATTGTCTAAATCAAGACAGGTTCAAAAGAGGTCAACCAGCAAATAACTTTCAAAGTCAACATGGAGTCAAAAAATCACCAAAGTCAAAATGGCCGAGCACAGCTCAACAGCAAAATGGTGAATCAAGTGAAGCATGCTAATACAAAACAGCATGTATGGGTCAAAAATGATATAACACCATGCAGCTATACATGGTGGAACAACAAAGCAGATCAGTTTTTGAAAATAAGAGCAAGTGCCAAGCCAGATCAAATGGCAAGTGTACAACATAGTGATGGTGCAGCTCAGTTGAGCCCAAGCCAGACTCAATTCAAACAAGAAATGAAACAGCAAAGCGATGATCAACTCAGCTAACAATGCATGATGGCAAGATAGTGTAACAGATGGTGATCAAGTCGCATATATATATACTTGTACATGATCAAACAACAATGTTCAGCAATAAACAGTGAACATATCTCAAAATGGCATGGTGATACAAGCAATGAAGCAAGGTTACACAAAGTGGTCGATATGCTGGCATGGTGGTAATGCAACAGCAAAGTCAGCTTGGTCGAGACTAGTGACAACAACATTACAGATGCAACAAACACAAACATGAAACATGTTCAAGCAGTAGAAATATGTGCAGCTAAGTTGTTTTTCAGGTCAAGACAGAGGTGCAAAAGGCAATGTATTCAACATGACTCAACATAATTCTTACAGAAAGCTCAGTATATGTGTGTGTGACTGCATATACAAGTTAGCAGTTAATTCGAAAAGCAAAGAAACTGCTCAATGTGTTTATAGCAACAATTCAAGTGTTTTATCTAGACATTCACGACAATTTTTTTTTAAATCAGACTAAGTTTTCAGCAGATTTATTTTAGCAAGACAAGGAATTTACTTTCTGTTTTTTGGCAAACTTTATCAACTCAGCAATTAAGTGATTTCAAGATTTTTTTTTTTTTTTGCAAATCATTTTTTGTTTTTGTTTTGATTCAATCAAGAAATTCAAGGCAACATTTGAAAACAGTGCAGTCGTGTGTTTGGCAAAGATTTTTGTTTGGGCAAGTTCCTATTTCCAGAATTATTTCAATAAATTCCAGAGAAGCAAAAATATCTGTCCAGAAATCAGTGTTTAATCAAGGCAAGAAATCAATGGAGCAATCACGCAATAAACATAAGGGGATTCACGGTTTTAATTCTTTCCAGAAATGCTCAATCACGCAACAAATTCAAATAAAAACCGAGAATTACAAAAGCAAAAGGGGAATGAATCAATTCAATTTCAACATCAGGAATCTACGGCATGTTTTCTCAATCCAGAGGGGCACAATTTAAGTCACAGCAAGTTCAAGGAATTTAATCAAGACAGAAATTCATTCAAGAAAATTTTAAAAGGGGAAACCACAAACAATCAAATTCGAATATTCCCAAATCAAATCGGGCAAGTATTCAATGGAAATCAGAGTACAAGGGTTTCGGAATCCCTATATAAACACACGAATTCATCATCGACTTGATAAGATTCTCACACAAAAAGAAATCCGAAACCCTAAATTGCAAAAGTTGATAAAACTTACTCAGATTGATCGCAAGGACGAAGGAGATACCCTGGAGAAGCAAAACAAGCTTCCAGAGAACCATTACACACATCACCGATATTGATTTAGGGAAAAATCACTGAAACCCTAATCGCAGCCGCCATTTTTTTTTTGTTTCAGAGAATAAGGGAGGATCGGGCTAAAGAAAATACAAGGGAGCACCGCAAAATAAAGTGGCCCGACCACTTTGGACTAGTGCAAAGGAAAAAGGGGATGACCCCCACTTTTAAACTCCTCATCTTATTTTCTTTTAAGTTTTTTTTTTCTTTTTTCATTGAATTTTTTCTTGAAATTTTTTTTTCTAGTTTTATTGTAAAAACTAGGGAGCACAGAATATTGAAGTGTAATCTGAGAAAATCTAGTCTAGGGTATACAGACTAGTCTAGGATTTTTAGCTTAGGGATAAACAGGAGCAGGAGTTGCGAGTTTGCATAGGATTGTAAGCGGGATCTGTTTGTATCTCCTAATAAAAATCTTAGAAAGGCAGCAGTAGGCACAGTTTGCCGAAGCTGGGTATATCTGCGTGTGATTTTTACTGCATTTCTTTATTACTGTGTTTAGTTTTAAATTTTGTGTTAAAACCCTATTCACCTCCCCCCCCCCCTCTAGGGTTATTATCGATCCTACAATTGGTATCAGAGCAGGTGTTTGAACCCTAGAATCATGACTTCAATAAACAATGCTTTTTCTGAAGGTCAATCTATTGCTAGACCACCCATGTTCAATGGTAGTGATTACGCGTATTGGAAAGCTAGGATGAAAATATATCTAGTGTCTGTTGATTATGATGTCTGGGATATCATTGAAACTGGATATACACCTCCGACTGAAACTGTTAATGGTATTGTAACACCTAAACCAAAAAGTAGGTGGGATGCAAATGATAAGAAATTATACTCTATAGATTCTAAAGCTATGAATGCTCTGATTTGTGCTCTTGATAAAACAGAATATAACAGAATTTCTCATTGTAATACAGCCCAGGAAATTTGGCATACTCTGGAAGTTACACACGAAGGAACTTCTCAGGTTAAAGAATCCCGTCTTGCCATGTTCAGTAATGAATATGAAAACTTCAACATGCAGAAGGACGAGAGCATCAAGGACATGTATGGACGCTTCTCCGTACTAGTCTACAATGCCAGAGCCCTTGGGAAGATCTATACAGAAGTGGAGCTTGTGAGGAAGATTCTACGTGTTCTGCCCATGAACTTTGAAGCAAAAGTCACAGCCATTCAAGAATCCAAAGATCTGAGCAAGCTGAGCATGGAAGAGCTTATCGGAAATTTGATGACATATGAAATGGAGCTGAAAGCAAGAGAAGATCGCAACAACTCAGATCTGAAAAAGAAGTCAATAGCCTTGTCCAACACCGTCACCAGCGATAGTGAAGATCCTATTGAACAGCTTGCCATGGCAGTCAGACAACTCACGAAATGGAGAAAATTCAAACCTCGAAGAAATAAACCAAAGACCAACAATTCAGAAGATGAACCACTCTGCTACAACTGTCAAAAGCCTGGACACATAAAACCAAATTGTCCACTTCTCCAAAGAAACAAGAAGAAAAAGAAAGCTTTTGCTGTAACTTGGGATGATGAGGAAGGAGAAGAAGATTCAGACAGCAGTGAGGAGGAAAGCAATTTGTGCTTCATGGAAAAATCAGACCTAGAAGATACCGACGATTAAACCACTGAGGTATACAGTTATGAAGATCTAGTTTTAATGTGTAAACATCTTTCTGAAATTATTGACACGTTAGAATCAGACGCAGAGAAACTGAAAGCGGAAAACTTCAACCTTGTTCATAATAATAAGAAGTTGGAATCTGAGATTAAAAATACTTCAAAAACCAATAATCTAGATTGTGAAATGTGTAAAGATGTGAATCTAGAAATTTTAACACTCAAGAGCACCATTGAGAATCTTGAAAAAGAAAACTTGACTCTAAAAGTTGAAGATGACACTAAAAGAAAGAACTACATTAAACGATGCACTTCACTTGTGAATGAGAACACAATCTTAAAAACAAGAGTCCAAGATCTAGAAGTCACATTGAACAAATTCTCAATCGGTCAAACATCTTTTAAAATGTTACTTGGAAACCAATTGGTTGGGAATAATAGAAAAGGACTTGGTTTTGGGAAGATACAAGAAATAACTGGAAGTGACAATGCTAAAGGTAAAAGTATTTTTCCCAAATGTGTAAAATGTGGGGTGATTGGTCACAGTCATGAAAATTGCAAGATTAGCAGTAAAATTCAGAAGTTCAAAAAGGTATGGGTCCCTAAACACTTGGCACACAATTATCACAAAGATTGGAACACAAAGAAAAATCAAATTTGGATTCCAAAAGAATCTTATGACTATCATTCTTCTACTACTGATATGATTAGGCCTAGAAGTTTCTCTAGGTCATCTCCTTCTTTGTTTGTGTAGGTATGTTGGCGGGCTAAGGAGCAACAAAAATGGTACTTGGATTCAGGTTGCTCCAGACATATGACGGGTGATAAAAGACTGTTCCTTAGCCTGGAAAAACATAAAGGTGGGAATGTGACGTTAGGTGACAACAGCAAATGTAAAATTATTGGTAAGGGAAAAGTAGGTAACAGTATCTTTGCCTTAACTGATGTTTTATATGTTGATAATCTCTTTCACAATCTTATCTCCATCAGTCAGCTTTGTGATAAAGGAATGAATGTTGTGTTTGATAGTAATAGTTGCAAAATCATTGAGATCTCCTCTGGAAAGGTTGTGTTTACAGGGAAAAGAAAAGGAAATGTCTATACTCTCTCATTCGATGATGTAACAGTATCTAGGTGTTTGGTAGCAACAGAAGAGGAGGCAATCTTATGGCACAGAAGATTGGCACATGCAAGTATGGGTCTTCTTGAAAGACTAAAAACAAATGAACTTGTCAGGGGTTTACCACATCAGAATTTCAAAAATAACAAAGTATGTAAAGCTTGTACCATGGGAAAACTTAGTCGTTCATCTTTCCGTCCAAAAAATGTTGTTAGCACTTCACGAGTGCTTGAATTGATTCATATGGACTTGTTTGGACCTACTGATACTGCTAGTTTAAATGGTAAACGTTATTGTTATGTATTGGTTGATGATTACTCTAGGTTTACATGGGTTTACTTTCTAGCCAAAAAGGCTGAAGCTTTTGATTATTTTTTAAAGTTTTCAAAACTTGTCCAAAATGAAAAAGGGGTTTCAATTAAAACTTTAAGAAGTGATCATGGAGGTGAATTTGAAAACTTAGACTTTGAAAATCTTTGTGAAGAAAATGGTTTCAAACATGAATTTTCCGCTCCTCGAACACCTCAACAGAATGGGGTGGTTGAAAGGAAAAATCGTACATTACAAGAAATGGCTAGATCTATGTTATGTGAATATCAATTGCCTCAAACTTTCTAGGCTGAGGCAGTTAATACTTCGTGCTATGTAATGAACAGAGTTATGATTAGACCAATACTTAATAAAACGTCATATGAACTGTGGTCTAACAAAAAGCCTAACATCTCATATTTTAGAGTGTTTGGATGTCCTTGTTATATTTTGAACACAGGTGAACAGCTTGGGAAATTTGAGTCAAAAACGGTTGATGGAATCTTCATGGGTTACTCATCAAGAAGTAAGGCTTACAGAATCTTCAATAAACAGTCAAGAACAATCGTGGAAACCGTCAACGTCAAGTTCAATGAATCAGATATGGATACGATACCTGAAGATGATAAAGATGATGCTGGTGCACAAGAAATTGAACAAGAAAACAATGATGTTGAGACAAACAATGAAAAAGCCACTGAAGCAGCAACAGATATCGAAAGACTAAAATTCAAGCCAAGTCATCCTCCAGATTTGGTAATTGGAAGTCCAACTGCTGGTGTTCGTACACGATCCTCTCTCAATAGGGAAGTTTGTACCCTTTGTATTCATAATGCCTTTGTATCTGAAATAGAACCAAGTTCTTATGATGTTGCTCTTAATGATGAATTTTGGTTGTTAGCTATGCAGGAGGAACTTAACCAGTTTGAGAGAAACAGAGTCTGGAACTTGGTACCCAGACCAAAAGACTACCCAGTTGTAGGAACAAAATGGGTATTCAAAAATAAGCTTGACGAATCTGGAAACGTAACAAGAAACAAAGCTAGGTTGGTCGCTAAGGGATACAATCAAATCGAAGGTGTTGACTTTGATGAAACTTTTGCCCCAGTTGCCAGGCTTGAAGCAATCAGAATTTTGTTAAGTTTTGCGTGCTTTAAGGGGTTCAAATTAAAGCAAATGGATGTGAAGAGTGCTTTTCTGAATGGAGAACTAAAAGAAGAAGTGTATGTTGAACAACCCCCTGGTTTTGAGAGTCACGATTATCCAAATCATGTATACAAACTGGAAAAAGCATTGTATGGCCTTAAGCAAGCTCCTCGAGCTTGGTATGACTGTCTGTGTACATATCTCTTGGAAAACGGTTTTAAAAAGGGAAGTGCTGACACAACCTTGTTTTTATCTCATGATGGTGATGATTTTTTAATTGTCCAAATTTATGTTGATGATATCATATACGGTGCTACTAATGATGTCTTGTGTGAAAAATTTGAAAAAGTTATGCAGGGCAAATTTGAGATGAGTTTGGTTGGAGAGCTAAAATTCTTCCTTGGTTTCCAAATCAAACAAAGTAGCAAAGGAATCTTTATCTCCCAAACGAAGTACGTGATGGAGTTGTTAAAAAAATTTGGAGTTCAAGATGCAAAGCCAATGAAAACACCGATGAGTCCAACAACCAAACTTGACAAAGATGAAAAAGGTGTTGCTGTGGATCAAAAGAAATATCGCGGTATTATCGGTTCACTTCTTTATCTTTCTGCTTCTAGACCCGATATTATGTTTTCTGTTTGTTTGTGTGCTCGTTTTCAATCAAATCCTAAAGAATCTCATCTAAAAGCCACAAAATGGATTCTAAGATATTTGTTACACACACCAAATTTGGGCTTATGGTATCCTTCTTGTGATAACTTTAATTTAGTTGGGTTTACTGATGCTGATTATGCTGGTTCACTCACCGATAGAAAAAGTACTAGTGGAACGTGTTTCATGCTAGGTCATTCACTTGTGTCGTGGTCAAGTAGAAAACAAAACTGTGTTGCCTTATCCACCACTGAGGCTGAATATATTGCTTTAGGAAGTTGTTGTGCACAGATTTTATGGATGATGCAGACTTTATCTGATTTTGGACTTTGTTATAAACGGGTTCCTTTAAAATGTGACAGTAAGAGTGCAACTGACTTATCAAATAATCCAGTACATCACTCACGCACGAAACACATTGATGTAAGACACCACTTTCTTAGAGATCATATTGCTTGTGAAGATATTTGTATAGAATTTATTCCAACCGAATCTCAACTTGCTGATATTTTTACAAAACCCCTTCCTGAAGACAGATTTTGCAGATTACGTTTGGATTTGGGAATTATAGAAATAAATTAATCTTTTAGCATTTTTGGATAAATTTTCTCTTAAGATGTTCTGTTGGCAATTATCTTTCTGACAAATAATCCATGCTTCAAATCATCAAGAAAAGACCAGTTTGTTTTTGGACATTTATGATAAATTTGTGACTGTATAAGTTTTTCAGAATATGAGATGTTTGAAAATTTGTAACTCTGATACGATCAAATATGCTTTATAATATGAGTAATTGAGGAACTTTTTGTTCACTTTCATCTTCTGTCTCTATCACCCTTCTATCAATCATTATTATTTTATATATATCAAAGGGATTTAAGTATACAAAAAAAAAAATTGATAAGTATTTCTCTAATCTCATTTAAAAATCCAAGCTCTGGTCATGCATGGTTATGAGAATACTTATTTTTCATGCTATCACTGATTCCATTTAAAAATCCAAGATCTGGTTATGCGTGGTCAGTATAGTATTGATTTTTTTTCATGTTGCAGCTAATTCCATTTAAAAATCCAAGCTATGGTCATGCGTGGTTAGTTTGCTATTGAAATATCCCTGATATATATTAAATATTTCATCGTTCCATTTTCTGTCTTGTGAAATGTGTTCTTCTTTTACAGATTATTCTAATTTTTTTTTGTTTGATTATTCGGAGTGTTTGAATCTGATAATGTCAAATGACTTGATTACTATTTACAGTCCATACTCTTTAAAATGTCCAGAATTGTTATTCTTTTGATGATTACAAAGGGGGAGAAGAAGTTAAGATTTTGTGTTGTTTACAGACGTCTATAGATTTTATTTTGCCATTGATGCTAATTGTTTTCAAATTCTTTACTCGCTAAGTGTTTAATTGTTTTCAAATTCTTTACTCATGTCTGTTTACAACTGATAGGGGGAGCTCAAACGTAGGGGGAGCCCTTGTTCAAACACATCTCGTTATTCACAAAAATCTTAAGTCTGTTTGTCATCATCAAAAGGGGGAGTTTGTTGATACTAATATTTTTGTTTGATGATAACAAATAGATTTTTGTTACTGGAGTGTTTGATTGTGGAATATCTAGTATTATTGGAAAATAAAATAACACAGAATTTACACAGAATATAGAAAAATCAAATAAATTTTATTTCCAATAATATTATTTATTTTACAATTCATTTACACACAAGACTTTACAAATCACTTTACAAGTAATTTCAGTACATACATTTTTTTTTACAAACACTTCATTTTTTTTCTTCTCATTTCTAGCTGGATTATTCTTGTTGAGAACACCTTAGCTGTCCAAAGCATCATCCTGTAACCTGTCACAAAAGAAAGAAAAATACACAGTACACTGGAACTAAAACAAATACTTTTGACAAAAATGATTCTCTGTGTGATTGATTCATTTTGTCTCAGCTTTCTGTGTGTTTTTCTCATCATATTTCAGACTTGAACAGCCACATCAAAACCATACTGGTTTGCTGATCAGAACCAACTGATTCTGACCAGCCTCAACTCAATACAGTTTGACTGCTATTTTTTTATTTTTTTTCAGAATCAAACAAGTGATGAGCAAAGTATTAAGCAAAACAAGGTGAATTGTCTAAATCAAGACAGGTTCAAAAGAGGTCAACCAGCAAATAACTTTCAAAGTCAACATGGAGTCAAAAAATCACCAAAGTCAAAATGGCCGAGCACAGCTCAACAGCAAAATGGTGAATCAAGTGAAGCATGCTAATACAAAACAGCATGTATGGGTCAAAAATGATATAACATCATGCAGCTATACATGGTGGAACAACAAAGCAGATCAGTTTTTGAAAATAAGAGCAAGTGCCAAGCCAGATCAAATGGCAAGTGTACAACATAGTGATGGTGCAGCTCAGTTGAGCCCAAGCCAGACTCAATTCAAACAAGAAATGAAACAGCAAAGCGATGATCAACTCAGCTAACAATGCATGATGGCAAGATAGTGTAACAGATGGTGATCAAGTCGCATATATATATACTTGTACATGATCAAACAACAATGTTCAGCAATAAACAGTGAACATATCTCAAAATGGCATGGTGATACAAGCAATGAAGCAAGGTTACACAAAGTGGTCGATATGCTGGCATGGTGGTAATGCAACAGCAAAGTCAGCTTGGTCGAGACTAGTGACAACAACATTACAGATGCAACAAACACAAACATGAAACATGTTCAAGCAGTAGAAATATGTGCAGCTAAGTTGTTTTTCAGGTCAAGACAGAGGTGCAAAAGGCAATGTATTCAACATGACTCAACATAATTCTTACAGAAAGCTCAGTATATGTGTGTGTGACTGCATATACAAGTTAGCAGTTAATTCGAAAAGCAAAGAAACTGCTCAATGTGTTTATAGCAACAATTCAAGTGTTTTATCTAGACAATCACGACAATTTTTTTTTAAATCAGACTAAGTTTTCAGCAGATTTATTTTAGCAAGACAAGGAATTTACTTTCTGTTTTTTGGCAAACTTTATCAACTCAGCAATTAAGTGATTTCAAGATTTTTTTTTTTTTTTTTTTTTTGCAAATCATTTTTTGTTTTTGTTTTGATTCAATCAAGAAATTCAAGGCAACATTTGAAAACAGTGCAGTCGTGTGTTTGGCAAAGATTTTTGTTTGGGCAAGTTCCTATTTCCAGAATTATTTCAATAAATTCCAGAGAAGCAAAAATATCTGTCCAGAAATCAGTGTTTAATCAAGGCAAAAAATCAATGGAGCAATCACGCAATAAACATAAGGGGATTCACGGTTTTAATTCTTTCCAGAAATGCTCAATCACGCAACAAATTCAAATAAAAACCGAGAATTACAAAAGCAAAAGGGGAATGAATCAATTCAATTTCAACATCAGGAATCTACGGCATGTTTTCTCAATCCAGAGGGGCACAATTTAAGTCACAGCAAGTTCAAGGAATTTAATCAAGACAGAAATTCATTCAAGAAAATTTTAAAAGGGGAAACCACAAACAATCAAATTCGAATATTCCCAAATCAAATCGGGCAAGTCTTCAATGGAAATCAGAGTACAAGGGTTTCGGAATCCCTATATAAACACACGAATTCATCATCGACTTGATAAGATTCTCACACAAAAAGAAATCCGAAACCCTAAATTGCAAAAGTTGATAAAACTTACTCAGATTGATCGCAAGGACGAAGGAGATACCCTGGAGAAGCAAAACAAGCTTCCAGAGAACCATTACACACATCACCGATATTGATTTAGGGAAAAATCACTGAAACCCTAATCGCAGCCGCCATTTTTTTTTTGTTTCAGAGAATAAGGGAGGATCGGGCTAAAGAAAATACAAGGGAGCACCGCAAAATAAAGTGGCCCGACCACTTTGGACTAGTGCAAAGGAAAAAGGGGATGACCCCCACTTTTAAACTCCTCATCTTATTTTCTTTTAAGTTTTTTTTTTCTTTTTTCATTGAATTTTTTCTTGAAATTTTTTTTTCTAGTTTTATTGTAAAAACTAGGGAGCACAGAATATTGAAGTGTAATCTGAGAAAATCTAGTCTAGGGTATACAGACTAGTCTAGGATTTTTAGCTTAGGGATAAACAGGAGCAGGAGTTGCGAGTTTGCATAGGATTGTAAGCGGGATCTGTTTGTATCTCCTAATAAAAATCTTAGAAAGGCAGCAGTAGGCACAGTTTGCCGAAGCTGGGTATATCTGCGTGTGATTTTTACTGCATTTCTTTATTACTGTGTTTAGTTTTAAATTTTGTGTTAAAACCCTATTCACCCCCCCCCCCCTCTAGGGTTATTATCGATCCTAAAGATTCCCATTAATTTTATCAAAGATAAATTCTTTAAATTTATTCTTTAATCTTCCTTTTGAATATCAATTCAAATTAGTCGGGATTAGCGAACCACACCGAAGTAATCATTTATTTTATTTCCCAATCCCAACCTATTCATCCCATGAAGTAAAACTGGTAATACTTCGTATCCAACACCACGGTGTTATCAGTAAATTAAATTACCATTTCATGTTCAAATTTAGTTAAAGATTTAACTATCGACTGGAGCAAAACTGGTGATACTCCATCCTCGATTATTTCAATCTAATTAAAGATTCATTAAAACTCCACTTAGTTTTAATCTTCCCAAAAATCAATATTAATGATTATTTAACTAGGGAAATCATATCCTTCCTTTAACTGGGTTAAAGAACCAATGTCATTTAAAACACGGCTCACGATAAACCCAAAATCACATTCATTAATTATTGGGTTAAAGAACAAGTGTTATTTCAAACACCGTTCACGATAAACCCAAAAATCAATTCAAATTCAATTCCAATTAAATACCATTTAATTGGTACACTTCATTAAATCCAAATAAAAAGATTTAATCTTTCTCTCAACTGGGCTTAAGAATAGCGTTAATGAAGACACCATTCACGACTAACCCAAATCCCATTTGATAATAAATACAAGGCTCTGAATAGAAAATATATCGGCTTATATTCAGTATCAAATTCTACGACCAACAAGTATCTTATTGGAAATAACGATATAAATATATCTTTCAAATTTCCACAACAATATCTGTATAATCACGAAATCCAACATAGAAATATTCCAAAGATAATTTCAATTCAAATCCATTCCAATTCAATTATTGGAAATTCTGTTTATTTTCAAAACCATTTCAAATTCAATTTATTTATTTAAAAATAAATGGATTTTAATTCTAGTTCAAAACTAGTTCATTTCGATAAAAATCTATTTTTATCTTTTCAAATTTAGAATTTTTCATCCTAATTCTTCACAAATCATTTCTTTTGATTTTACACAAATTATTACTATTTTTAATAATTTTATCAAGGCCCGTACAGTCGATTTCCATAAACGGCCATTAAACTTCACTTACAGCGATCTTTTCCAAATTTGATTTGGACATAATTCCAAATCCAACCGTTAGATTTCAAATCTCTAATATTCGTTAGAAAGTTCTTTTTGATACGAACCCAACGGTTCCGGTGTTAGGAGAATCCGACAGTCGGATCTCCCGTAACATCCATTTGAAGTCAATGGTTGAAATTCGCGAACTGCCGCGGTGCGGCGCGTTCTATTCAGGCCATTATATTATATATATAATATTTATAATATATACTACGTCGATTTCCTTTTAAAACGTATTTTATAAATCGTTTTAAATTCGTTTTCAAAACGATTTCAACTGCATATTCAATTTCTAATCAAAATTGAATATTCCATATCATTAATCTATAAATGATAATATTTTCAAAATGTTATATTTTGAAATCACTTCCTTTTTTATATTCATTATAAAAATGAATAAAATCGATATAAATATCGTTTACGTCAAAATGGCGCACATATAACCAACACGACATTATATATTTCAATAATATTGTTATTCTATTCAACAAATGAATATTTTCTTCAACACATGAATATATATTTTTATTCAACGCATGAATATATATTTCTATTCAACACATGAATATTTATTCTATTCAACACATGAATATTTATTTTTCTATTCAACACATGAATATATTTTCTAAATTGGAATGAGGCCCAATCAATTACCATATAACGTTAATTCTATGGATTTTCTACAACACATGTATATAATAGCAATGAAAAATAATCAACCATCATCCAAAGTGCACCACACAACTGCATAAGCATTCAATATAAATAATTAACGCTTACACAGTCTGTCAACCCATCGATTGACATACAACTAAACAATCGGGATTAGTGTACGTCAAATATCACCCCAATACCCGTGTGGGGTTTCAAATCAACAAACACATATTTTATTTGTGCGGTTGGGCGATGTGTAAATTTTATCGTCCCAATCAATATCAGTCAAATCAGTGTATATAAACGAATCGTCCAATTTGTTTATAAATATTTATTTTATATACACGTTAAAAATCATATTTTTAACTATAAAATATTTTCCACTATAAAATATTTTATTTCATTCCACATTACACAATCAAATTTCACAACACAGCAATCAAACAAACAAGTCATCCATGGTCTGTGGACGACGGGTGTCAGGTGCTGCTAAGCACCGTCTACATCCTAGTATATATTTCAACTAGAAATTAAAATAAAAGTGAGGAGTTCTCACCGAATAGCTAAACCAAACGCCTCGACTCTTCTTATGTAGGAAATCTTCATCGTGTTCGCTCTTTGTCACTTTCGTCGCCTGTATTCACTACATATATAAAAATCACATTTTTATACTGTTGTCTTTAAAATAAAAATCACATTTTTATTTGTTCACTTTCAATTTAAAAATCATATTTTTATAACTATGCTATATGGGTAAAATTTCTATTTTTATACCGCTACTATATATATAAAAATTCTATTTTTATAACGGTGCTCATATAATAAAGATCAAATCTTTACTATCTATATAATATAAAAATCGTATTTTATATTCTCTATCTCATAAAAATCATATCTTTAATCTCTACAAATAATAAAAACCATATTTTTATTCTTTCTATAATATAAAAATCATATTTTTATTCTTTCTATAATATAAAAATCATATTTTTAATATGCCACTAGTATAAAAATTATATTTTTAAACCGCTACTTCAAAATGAAAATCTAATTTTTTCCGAAGTTAAAAATCAAGTCTTTTAATAAATAAAAATCTCGCCTTTGTTATAGTAAAAATCTTAACTTTATTTACAATGCTTTCCTATATACTTTTCTGATTTTTATCTTTTAAAACCGATTATCCCAAATAAGTAAACAAAAATAGATAATCAGAAACTTACAGGACGCTGTGTGGAGAGGGGAGGGCTGCCGCATGGTTCACCGGAGGTAGATGGTGTGGATCGCCGGCGGTTGGTGGCTACAGGGCCGTGGCGGCGATTTGATTCAGTTAGGGTTTTCGGGGGGAGGGGCTTAGGGGAAATCGAACGAGGGGGGGTCTGCGTGGATCGAGGAAGAAGGGGGGACCTTGCCGGAGCGGCGGTGGGCGTCGCCGCCTTGGGGGGGGGGGGGAGGGAGGGGGCGCGACGAGTTTTTTTCTCTTCTATTTCAATTTTGAAAAGTATACGGGGGGGGGTGGTACTGAGAGTATAGAGGAAGTGAGAGAGAGGGTTATTTATTTATTTAATTAATTAATTTCAAAAACAACTTTTAATTTCGACCTCGAAATCGATCCCACCGACTGTCGTCCATAGCTAATTACCCCCATTCCGAATACAATGGGATATGTATCGTAAGCTGATTCGATCGTTTCGATCAGTTTTCGTCAAAATCAAAATATAACTCTATATATTGAATTTGAACGCACATTTCAATATACCGGGGTCACGTACGGACTCTAAAAATTCACAAAAAATATTTTCTGACTTTGTATTGACGATACGGTCCTAACAAAACTAATTTCATCGAATTCTGAGACCGTTTGAAAAACGGCCATTTTCCAGTCGATTAAAATCAACTAAAACTAGTCAAACGCATTTTCCTTTCCACGCTCACATATTGATTCAGAAAATTACAAATTTTGAAACCTAGCAATAACTTGACGTCACGGATCCAACAAAAGTGGTTTCGTCGAAAACCGAGGTCGTTTACGAAATTTCCATTTTTAAGGGCCAGAATTCCATAACGACTATTTTGAATTTTCAACTGGGCATAACTTTTTATCCCCGCTATGAAATTTCAATTTTTCGGATTCGTTGGAAAGATATCCTCAACTAGATTCTAATATTTTTGGTTTCGCTAAAATATGGCTTATTTTGCATCCTGCACATTCATTTGAACTTTGAAATTGAATTATCGAACTACCGCGCCATTTTAAATTCCCTTTATAATTTAAAAATAAATATTTATAACCTAATGACGATCAATATAAAATTATACGTTCTAATTCTATTCAAAATAAATTTCTCGTCGTTATTATTTAAAATAATTCATTTTAAATATTAAAAATTCATCAAAATTGCCGAAATAAAAATTTTAAATTGGCTCAGATTTCCGGGTTATTACAATCTCCCCCACTTAAAACTTTTCATCCCCGAAAAGGAACGAAGCCGAAAGTTGTTTCACAAACCAACTCAACTTTCACCATTTCTATTACGGCTTAAGTTCTTCAACTTTTCAGTTTCTAAGAACTTTTCAAATTTTTCAAAAATTTGGCTAACACCATAAATTTTCGAAAAATTTCGCCATAACCTCCCCTGCACCGGGGACTTCGGGATATTTCAAATAGCCTCCCATGGCCCTCATCAATCCAAAAAGAAAAAGAAACAGCCAAGCGGCTCATAAAATCATCCAAAACCCAATAAATTAGTAAACATGTACCTATTTGTTGGGCAAACAATTTTATTCCTCTTCTCTAGCCTCCTTGCTATGACCTGTTCAATGTAAGTACATGTATGTGCATGCAAATGAGACTAATTTTCAATACAGTTCACTATTTGGTTCAAGTTGGCTAGAGGTTCAACATTTAATTAATCAAACAACACAACCAGCAATCAATTAGTTGATTAACGTTTCAAATTCATAATTTTGATACATAGTCCAAAAATCAGATTTTTGATGCCAAATCACAATAATAAGCTCTATCTAATTTGGGTTCTCACACCATTCAATTGGAAATATATAGATATCACAACTTCGAAACTCGAACACAAGTGCTGATGATGACATGCCATCATTAGAACCATCTACGGGCGACTAGAATGTGATTCTATATTTATCTAGTATATTAAAACTTCGAATACACGTGGATCAGACGTATACGCAAAACCTTTATATACTGGATTGTCCGAATTCAATACAAATAAATATTCAAATACGAATAAATGAATTTAATTTTTCAAAACAAAATTTGTTTTCAATTTTATTTTAAAAACATCACTCTTCACACTCGTTCTAGGATACTACTGATCCCATCTCTAACGAGTCATTCTCATTGGATATTACTAATCCAATTTCTGATGAATTCTTTCGTTTGGTTCTAATGTGTCTTGTTCTCGAGCTCTGTAAACCAAAGCTCTATACCAACTTGTAGTAGCCAACAAAATCCGGTAGGCTTTGCAACCATCCCTTCATCCAGCAAGCAGCAGGTAAAACCCACCGTGGCATACAAGTGGTCCCCCAGTACGCTTGTTTTACGACGACCATCTCGAGCCTCCCGGCCACTGCTAACCAACCCCCGCAAGGGACATGTGGGGGTAAGAGTCTCCCGTTCGCCACCAAACAGCGAAGCGAGAACCCCCCATCATGACTGCAACAAGAACTGGTGATACTCCATCCTCGATTATTTCAATCTAATTAAAGATTCATTAAAACTCCACTTAGTTTTAATCTTCCCAAAAATCAATATTAATGATTATTTAACTTGGGAAATCATATCTTGTCTTTAACTGGGTTAAAGAACCAATGTCATTTAAAACACGGCTCACGATAAACCCAAAATCACATTCATTAATTATCGAGTTAAAGAACAAGTGTTATTTCAAACACCGTTCACGATAAACCCAAAAATCAATTCAAATTCAATTCCAATTAAATACCATTTAATTGGTACAATTCATTAAATCCAAATAAAAAGATTTAATCTTTTTCTCAACTGGGCTTAAGAATAACGTTAATGAAGAGACCATTCACGACAAACCCAAATCCCATTTGATATTAAATATAAGGCTCTGAATAGAAAATATATCGGCTTATATTCAATATCAAATTCTACGACCAACAAGTATCGTATTGGAAATAACGATATAAATATATCTTTTAAATTTCCATAACAATATCTGTATAATCACAAAATCCAACATCGAAATATTCCAAAGATAATTTCGATTCATATCCATTCCAATTCAATTATTGGAAATTCTGTTTATTTTCAAAACCATTTCAAATCCAATTTATTTATTTAAAAAAAAAGGATTTTAATTCTAGTTCAAAACTAGTTCATTTCGATAAAAATCTATTTTTATCTTTCAAATTTGGAATTTTTCATCCCAATTCTTCACAAATCATTTCTTATGATTTTACACAAATTATTACTATTTTTAATAATTTTATCAAGGCCCGTACAGTCGATTTCCATCAACGGCCATCGAACTGCACTTACAACGATCTTTTCCAAATTTGATTTGGACATAATTCAAAATCCAACCGTTAGATTTCAAATCTCTATTATTCGTTAGAAAGCTCTTTTCGATACAAACACAATGGTTCCGAATTTAGGAGAATCCGACGGTCGGATCTCCCGTAATATCCATTCGAAGTCAATGGTCGAAATTCGCGAAATACCGCGGCGCGGCGTGTTCTATTCAGGCCATTATATTATATATAATATGTACTTCGTCGATTTCCTTTTAAAACGTATTTAATAAATCGTTTTAAATTCGTTTTCAAAACGATTTCAACTTCATATTCAATTTCTTATCAAAATTGAATATTCCATATCATTAATCTAAAAATGATAATATTTTCAAAACGTTATATTTTGAAATCACTTCCTTTTCTATATTCATTATAAAAATGAACAAAATCGATATAAATATCGTTCACGTCAAAATGGCGCACATTTAACCAACATGGCTTTATATATTTCAATAATTTCGTTATTCTATTCAACAAATGAATATTTTCTTCAACACATGAATATATATTTTTATTCAACACATGAATATATATTTCTATTCAACACATGAATATTTATTCTATTCAACACATGAATATTTATTTTTCTATTCAACACATGAATTTATACTTTTATTCAACAGATGAATATTTATTTTTCTATTCAACACATGAATATATTTTCTATTTTGGAATGAGGCCCAATCAATTACCATGTAATGTTAATTCTATGGATTTTCTACAACACATGTATATAATAGCAACGACAAATAATCAACCATCATCCAGAGTGTACCACACAACTGCATAAGCATTAAATATAAATAATTAATGCTTACACAGTCTGTCAACCCATCGATTGACATACAACTAAACAATCGGGATTAGTGTATGTCAAATATCATCCCAATACCCGTGTGGGGTTTCAAATCAACAAACACATATTTTATTTGTGTGGTTGGGCGATGTGTAAAATTTATCGTCCCAATCAATATCAGTCAAATCAGTGTATATAAACGAATCGTCCGATTTGTTTATAAATATTTATTTTATATACACGTTAAAAAACATATTTTAAACTATAAAATATTTTCCACTATAAAATATTTTATTTCATTCCACATCACACAATCAAATTTCACAACACAGCAATCAAACAAACAAGTCATCCATGGTCTGTGGATGACGGGTGTCGGGTGCTGCTAAGCACCGTCTGTATCCTAGTATATATTTCAACTAGAAATTAAAATAAAAGTGAGGAGTTCTCACCGAATAGCTAAACCAAACGCCTCGACTCTTCTTATGTAGGAAATCTTCATCGTGTTCACTCTTTGTCACTTTCGTCGACTTTATTCACTACATATATAAAAATCACATTTTTATACTGTTGTCTTTAAAATAAAAATCACATTTTTATTTGTTCACTTACAATTTAGAAATCATATTTTTATAACTACGCTATATGGATAAAATTTCTATTTTTATACCGCTACTATATAGATAAAAATTCTATTTTTACAACGGTGCTCATATAATAAAGATCAAATCTTTACTATCTATATAATATAAAACTCGTATTTTTATATTCTCTATCTCATAAAAATCATATCTTTAATATCTACATATAATAAAAATCATATTTTTATTCTTTCTATAATATAAAAATCATATTTTTATTCTTTCTATAATATAAAAATCATATTTTTAATATGCCACTAGTATAAAAATTATATTTTTATACTGTTACTTCAAATTGAAAATCCAATTTTTCCGAAGTTAAAAATCAAGTATTTTAATAAATAAAAATCTCGCCTTTGTTATATTAAAAATCTTAACTTTATTATAATAAAATCTTGACTTTATTTACAATGCTTTCCTATATATACTTTTCTGGTTTTTATCTTTTAAAACTGATTATCCCAAATAAGTAAACAAAAATAGATAATCAGAAACTTACAGCACGCTGTGTGGAGAGGGGAGGGATGCCGCATGGTTCACCGAAGGTAGGGGGTATGGATCGCGGGCGGTTGGTGACTACAGGGCTGTGGCGGCGATTTGATTCAGCTAGAGTTTTCGGGGGGAGGGGCTCAAGGGAAATCGAACGAGGGGGGGTCTGCGTGGATCGAGGAAGAAGGGAGGGGACCTTGTTGGAGCGGCGGTGGGCGGCGCCTCCTTGGGAGGGGGGCGCGACGAGTTTGTTTGTTTTTTTTCTTCTATTTCGATTTTGAAAAGTATATGGGGGGCTGAGAGTATAGAGGAAGAGAGAGAGGGTTTTTTATTTAATTAATTAATTTCAAAAAGCAACTTTTAATTTCGACCTCGAAATCGAACCCACCGACTGTCGTCCATAGCTAATTAACCCCATTTCGAACACAATGGGATATGTATCATAAGCTAATTCGATCGTTTCGATCAGTTTTCATCAAAATCAAAATATAACTCTATATATTGAATTTGAACGCACATTTCAATTTACCGGGGTCACGTACGGACTCTAAAAATTGCCGAAAAATATTTTCTGACTTTGTATTGACGAAATGGTCCTAACAAAACTAATTTCATCGAATTCTGAGACCGTTTGAAAAATGGCCATTTTCCAGTCGATTAAAATCAAATGAAACTGGTCAAACGCGTTTTCCTTTAACACACTAACATATTGATTCAGAAAATTACGAATTTTGAAACCTAGCAATAACTTGACATCATGGATCCAACAAAAGTGGTTTCGTCGAAAACCGAGGTCGTTTGCAAAATTTCCATTTTTAAGGGCCAGAATTCCATAACGACTATTCTGAATTTTCAACTGGGCATAACTTTTTATCCCCACAATGAAATTTCGATTTTTCGGGTTCGTTGGAAAGATATCCTCAGATTCTAATATTTTTGGTTTCGCTAAAATCCGGCTTATTTTGCATCCTGCACATTCATTTGAACTTTGAAATTGAATTATCGAACTACCGCGCCATTTTCAATTCCTTTTATAATTTAAAAATAAATATTTATAACCTAACGACGATCAATATAAATATATACGTTCTAATTCTATCCAAAATAAATTTCTCATCGTTATTATTTAAAATAATTCATTTTAAATATTAAAAATTCATCAAAATTTTTTTTTTAAATTGGCTCAGATTTCCGGGTTATTACAGAAACGAAATTGGTTGATATTGTGAAAGTGGATTGTATAGTGAAAAGAAATTGTATTAGGAAAATGAAACCCTTGCATCGCCGCGAGGCCTAGGATAGCAGAGGAGCCGTATTAGGGAAGGTGCCAGTTTTAATTATCCCGCCGTTATAATGCCGAAATTTTCTGAAATATTCATGTGTTGTAAAATATTCATTGTATGAAATGAAAGTTGTTTGAACAATAAATTTTACATTTTTATCGAAAGTAGAAAAAATGAAGAATGATCATTATTAGAAGGAATAAAAAAAGTTAAACAATAAAATTTACATTTTTATTGTATGTAGAAAATATGTAAAATGATCATTATATGAAATGAAAAATAAGTTCACATTAAAAATTACATTTTTAATGTAAAAGAGGAAATGAAAATAAGTTCACATTAAAAAATTACATTTTTAATGTAAAAGAGGAATCATTAGAAAAGAAGATTCATAGTTTGATAAAATGAGTTCACATTGAAATTTACATTTTTAATGTAAATGAATTATTAGAAAAAGATTCATTGTTAAATAAATTGTGTTAACATTAAAGTTTACATTTTTAATGTAAATGAATCATTAAAAAAGATGCATTATGTAATAAAAATGTTTTGGCATTGAAATCTATATTTTTAATATAAATGAATCATTAAAAAAGATTCATTGTGTAATAAAAATGTTTTGACATTGAAATCTACATTTTAAACGTAAATGAATCATTAGAAAAAGATTCTTGTTTGATAAAAATGTTTTTACATTAAAAATTACATTTTTAATGTAAATAGGAATTATTAAAATATGGATTGTTTGATAAAAATGTTTTCACATTAAAAATTACATTTTAAAGGTAAGTAGGAATCATTAAAATATGCATCATTTGATAAAAATGTTTTTACATTAAGAATCACATTTTTAATATAAGTAGGAATCATTAAAAATATTCTTGTTTAACATGTGTATGAAGAATATATAATTTAAGATCATCGAACGAATTATATTTATATATATATAAATATAAATTAAAATAAAATGAATCGCGCTGCTGTAGTTCACGATTTGGAAACGTAACTTCAAACGATTATACCGAGAGATTCGACCGTCGGATTTTCCCAAAACTGGTACCATTGGATTTGCTTTGGAAAGATCTTTCCAAGATATAAAATTTGCTAAGATCCAACGGTTAGATTTTGAGAAATGTGTAATTCAAATTTTGATAAAAATAGCGCGAGGGTCGCGTAATGACCTGAAGCGACATTTAATTAAAATGAGCTATTTTTATATAAACAAAAATAGTGATAAATTGTTATAAAATATTATAAATGATATGGGATGAAAAGAAATGATTTGAATTATATACATTCGCGAATTATTTGAAAGGGTCGAGTCAATTCTCATTTCAAATAATTGATCGACGATTAGAAGTTGAAGATTTGAAGACGGTGGTTGAAGTCCGGCGATCATCACATCGAATGGACGACTACTGATGCCTTTGATTGGAGTTGTTGCCTTGAAGGGGTTACTGTGGTAGTTGTCCGGATGTAATGTCCCGTATTTTCTGGCAATTTATTTGAAATATTTTATTTATTTTAAATATTGATTTGAGTTTAAATAATGGGATTTGACCATTTTAATTTGAATATTTAAATTATATTAATAATATAATAATATTTTAATTTCAGCATATTTGGGAAAAGTGTTGATTTGCCGTATAATGTGAACAGACAATTTTATATGGTTAAATATTTGTATTGAACTATAAAAACGATTTCGTTTATAAAATGACGATTTGAACGTTTAATTTATAATTTAATTATAAAACGAGCTGCAGCGACGCGGCAGTTCGTAATTTGGCGTTTTGAACTTTAAACGGCTGTACAGGGACCAATATGAGTCAGATTTTCTCGAAATAAGAAACGTCCGAATCTGTTGGACAATATTTTTCTAATTAAAGAGAAAAATTGAGTTTTCGTGTTGTAGATTTTATTTTATGTCCAAATCAAATTTTGAAAAGGTCGATGCAGAATTCCTTTATAAATTTTATTGTTATTTATATTAAATAAAGGGTTTTTAAATTTTTATAATATCGATTTGGCTTCAAACTCAACCCGAGATTTTTTATTTGAGTAGTATATGAAATTCGGGTCGTGTATGGCCAATTTCAATATTTTATTAATATTATATTGAGGTATTTTAAAATTGGTTAATTTTATTTGAATTGGGCAGTTATAAAAGGGCCTTTATTCAAACGACCTTCGTTTTCGACGAAACAAATTTTGTTGGGACCACAATATTAAATTATTGCTAGATTTCAAGTTGCGCGTCAATCGGGGTTAATCAGTGAGCATGGCAAAATAAAATGCAAATAAAAACGACCATTTGGACGTGAACGAGCGCTGTTCAAGCAAACGGACTCGGAATTCGATGAAACAAGTTTCATTAGGATCGTATCATCAAATTATACTATGTCGTCCATTCGTATTTGGAATAGAGTTTGTATGTGAGCGCAGCCGCGAATAAACAACGTTAAAAATAGCGATAGGTATGAAATAAAAATCGTTTGTCACGTCGACTTAAAATACATTATTTCCACATTATATATACCCACAAAAACCAGAAATCTCAGCCCAAGCCAAATTTCCATCCATACATTTTGCAGAAAAGTCCCTAAACACAAATTAATTTATATCTCCAAATTTATCATGAATTCGAGGGGGTTCCCACACTAAAGTTGTAGATCCGGTCCCTGCCTACATGCTGTAAAAAGTTGGGGACCTATCGTGGCCGGAATCGTGGTTTAAATTGGCGATTTTAGTTTTGTTCTTTTCAGAAATTAAGGAGTTATGGTCGATTTCAGATGTCAAGACCTTGGGGGAATGAAAGAGGGAAGACCAGGCTTTTGTTTGGCACTGGTCTCGAGTTTTCTGGTGGTCCGTGGTGGCGTGGGGACCAAGATGAACGGAGAACAGTGTTTTCAGTTCATTTTCGAAAATAGCTAAGGGTTTTGGCCACTTTTCCGGTGGCGGTGGACCTGTTGGTGTCGGGGTCGGAGGGAATAAGGACCAGGGAAGGGTGCAGCTTCGATTGGCCTGGGTGGCGTTGACTCCGGTGGTCTATGGCGGAGTGGGTAATGATTTGAACGTATTCCGTTCGTGGGAGGTTTCTGGTGGCGTCGTGGGTCCCTGGGCGTCGGGGTTGGAGGCGATGGTAGGCGGAGGAAGCGCGGTTCTGGTGGGGTGCTCGAACGGAGGTCCGGCGGTCCACGTTGATGGTGGTGGTTGAATTTTTGTTTCGGGTTCAAGACCAAAGAAGGAAGAAGGAGCATCGGGCCTGAGAAGCAGACGAGAAAGAAGACGCGTTATTCCTCTAATCCCATGATGATGTGTCAACAATGATTAAGGTAATTAAGGTAATAATTACTTAATTAATTTATTAATTTAAAAGTTAAGTTAATAATCGTATACTAATTCAAACTTTAAACTAGTGTAACTTTCACATACGGTAACGAAATCTGACGAAACTGGATCCGTTGGGATCACAGGGACAAGACCTAGACGATGGCATTGACTAGGCACTAATCTGATGTGGTTGAAATTTTGGCAAATTTTGAATGTTCATTTCAAATTAAAAGCGACAAACGCATCAACCGCCAACCGAATAATCTGGTGAGTTAATTCTCACACCTTCTAGAATCCTGTGATGTGGTAAATTCATATTAAAATATAATTTACCTTTCAAAGCATAAATTGGTTGATTGGTTGCTATTGGCTGTTTATTATTTGATTGGTTGCAGTTATTCATATTACATCGTTTTTAATTTATAGATGATTAAAATTTATTTCACATATTAGTATGAAATGTATAACGCGCTGTGATGCAGGGAAGAACAGGTTGGAGGGATCCGATCGGATTCCTCAAATATTATATATGTTGTTTGTTTGTTTTATATTGTTGATATTTGAACTGATTGAAACACATATGGTAGAAAAACCTGTTTGAACATGATGGTTGAATAAATATTCACCTGTGTTGTGTTTAAAATCAATCGACAGCGTCGATCGGGTAATTGGCAGTGAATGGCCTAAAATGTGTTGTTTCAGACGTGGGTTTACCGTTCGGTGAATCGACGCAGTTTTAAAGTTATAAAATATTTTATAACTGAATTGAAGTTTGCAGTCATTTATACAAATAAATCAAAGTAGAAATTTATAAATAATAATTGAATCGATTTATAAGAGAAATTATTTAAATGGTTTGAAATAAATATAAGAAGTTGTTTAAGTCGATTAGGGAATTATTATAAGTATTTAGAGGAAAATCCATGCGAGGTTTAGAAAAGAGTTTTTAAACCAAAACAATAACTTTGAAAAGTTAAAGAACGGTTTAAACAAAACATTATAATTGGAATAAGGATTTCAAAAGCAAGTGGGGATAGATATAGTGATTTTGGTTCAAAATTGGGTAAAAGGAAATTGAAAATAAAATCCAAAGTAACAAGGCCTTATCGGGAAGAAGGAGGATAAACCGATTTAAATTAAATAATCCAAGATAAAAAGTATTTATAAGAAATGGCCAAATGGATGGAAGCATATTATTTTACAAGTGGTTTTTATTGTAAATCCAAAGGTTATAAGTGGAATGTTGATTTAAGTTAAAAGTGGTGTTTTGTGAACTTTTACTTAACCAAACAAATTAAGTAAAGAGATTATATTGAATAAGGATTTCGAATGTAAGAAATGGTTTATAAAACCTGATTTGAATCAAGGTGGTAAATTAGATTTTTATAACCAGTGGTTAAGTGACAAACTAATATCATTCTGAGATAAGAATGTTGTCGATCAAGGTCTGAGAGGTAAATAGAATACCCCAACTTGAACGGCTTCATCATTATCGAGGAATGGTATTGGTTTGAAACAAGTAAAAGTTGTTGAAATTGGTAAGATATTCTATACGAGAGGTATTGAAAGTAAGTGCGAGATTTTGGTTTATAAATGATACTACAATATTAATTTCAAGATAAATAAGAATATTTGGTATACATTATATAATTTGACATTTGATTTGTGATATCAGAAGTGGTAATTTGGCTTATACCATTAAGTAATATACATATATCGTGAGATGCTCGAATTTAAGGAAATGGGGAAAGAGGTTTTGAAGAATATAATGATATTTCCAATGTTAATAGAAATGGAAAGTTAAGAATATATAAATACTCTAAAACTGATAAAATAGCTTTTGTTATAATAAGATAAGAATAAATAAAAGGGTTTAATATAGTGAAAGGATTAAAAGTTGATGAACCATTTATTTCCTATTTTAATAGGCCAAGTAATGCCAAGTACCGAATCAATAAATTCATTCACACTATTGTTACTTGATATTTAAAACACCGACTATCAAACCAGACCAATACAATTGTTGGTACGGAAAGACCGGGATCGAATCTATATTCGAAAACCATTCCGACCATCAAATACGTGAAGATGCTGATTCAAGATGGAGCAAGTGAAGATCGTGGATCTTCATAAGCGGAAGGACTACTTGTCGAATTTCTCTGGCTTGCAACCAGAGTTATTTGATTTGTGATTCTGTCGTGGTTGAAATTTAAGGATTTGCAAGGACTGCTCGCTACCGATCCCTGGGGTGATTCCTGTATTGGATGCAGTAGGAGGGTACCTTCGGTTCATCCTGTTCCTGGATAACTTGTATGGATGAGTGTCTGATAGAGTATTTCCAAAGGAATTACGTACGTTGATATCTTCAAACGTACCATAGTTAATGGCGGAGAAATGGTTTTTCTCTAGCCAAATAACTAGAGTATTTTTGTGGACGTCAATTAGTGATATCTGGCGGATCTGGCAATGTGGCATTCAAAGTGAATGGTGGCCAAATGTTTTGAAGGTAAATTCAAATTTCAAGCCTCATCAACCGGGAAATGACAAAAATCGGGCAGGCAGCATGGCTTTGTGGGTCGCTCCCATTAGGGTGTATAATCACCTATCTAGAGAAATTCCATTTGCTTCTTTAATCTATATTCGATGTTGTCCCTTTTCGGGAGGCGGTTGCTGATCCAAACCGTCGGTGATATACATTCGATACACTCAAGCGAAATGAGTGGCCGGTCATGTGAGGGCCAGGTTGCAAGACGTTCTTGTTGAACACGGTGTATCCGCCTCTAGAGATACATATTCGGAAGGTGGACCCATACCTTGTCAAGTTGGAATCCAATCTCCAATAAGTGCCCGCGGTTTTGATTGTATAATATATGTGGAGCGTGAGATGCAAGCATTCCGCTAGATTGATAATTACTTGTATTTAGACACTATGATAATATCAGAATAAGTTATGATTTCAAAAATGTTTTGGGTTATAGTAAGGTAAAAACCGTCCGTGTTTATGTGTGGGCTGGTCTTACTATTATCCTTTGATTTCATAAAGGATTTTACAAAGTTAAACAAGTTGTGTGTTCTGTGAATTTATCACTGAAAGTATTCCAGACTGACCCGGTGTATTTTTCTTTGCTTCAAATGTGCTCGGGTCAGACCGAGTATGTTCCAGGTTAGGCTTCGCTTGGAGTTTCAAGAGCTAGATGCAGGAGGCTTCACCGCTAGTTATATAAATTTTCCGCTTTGTCTGATATATGTTGTACTTTGATGGTTGGTATGTATATACAGTTCTTTCAGTATAAAGAGATTTGATATTATATTTTATTCGTTCTGCTGTGAGATTCTTATGTGTTCTTCTTCTTTCTTCTATTCTAATATTCTTTCTTTCTTTTATCTCCCTCTAATTTATTTCTATTGACAATCTGGGGTTCGATACTTGAGTTTTTGACAAGTAATACAGGTTTATGTATTATTGTCGAAAATTCGAGCGTCGAGTTTTTCCCGGATCGTTACAGTGGTATCAAAGCTATTGGTTTAGTGATTACCTTGGCTCTGTGGCGTGACTCGATAGAGATGGGGTTAGTAAAACCCTAGATTGAGTTTGATTATATTTATGAGAGCACGTATTTGTAATTTGATATAAAATTATTTTTGAAATTATTTTTGCCCAATTTATTTTATAATAAAATAAAAGTAAAGGTTATTATAGTATGGGCAATCGATTGATTTGTTAGTGCTGATTTGTATGATATGTTTGAATGGTGTGCTCGATCTCATGGATATAAACCTGAACCTGAATCGACTTGGTTAAAACCAATCCAAAATAAATAATTCGAATAAATCAATCCAAATTTAATAAATCCAAATGGATAATTAGAGAAATAAATGAAGTGATTATAAATAATTATAACCTCGTATGGATTGAACTGGATGTAAAATGGGTTGATATGAATGGTATGGATGTTTTGAACATAACTGGCATTGTTGTGATGACTGATGAATTCGGTTGAGTTGAGAACAGGTGCAGAAGTGCCAATTCAGCTTTAAAATCTGTTCAAGAGAGAAAATTCTGGAGTTATCTGAATCCATTTTGAATAAGAGATGCATTATAATTAAGCAAGCTCAAGTATATATTATTGCATATCGCATAATAGCGCTCGCAAAAAGGTACGTCTACGAAAATATGAAATTTTGGTTTATTTGGGTCTTGAGTTTGGATTTTGAATTTTTTCCGACCATGAGAGTCGATGTATATATATTTCTTGAACCTGCAACACTGCAGATGTCCTCCGTGCAGGAGAGACTCTGCCAAAATTTTCCAAAATTTAAGGTGTTAGAATTTTTTTGAAGATTTTTGGAAAATTCTTTAATTTGAAATAAATTGGTTTTAAACGAATTGGGTTAGTTTTGAAAATAGACCGAGATTTAAATTAATTATATTTATAAAGATAATGGGTTGTAACATTCTCTTCTACCTTAGCAATTTCGAGGACGAAATTATTTTATGGGGGAAGGAATGTAATGTCCCGTATTTTCTGGCCATTTATTTGAAATATTTTATTTATTTAAAATATTGATTTGAGTTTAAATAATGGGATTTGACCATTTTAATTTGAATATTTAAATTATATTAATAATATAATAATATTTTAATTTTAGCATATTTGGGGAAAATGTTGATTTGCCGTATAATGTGAACAGACGATTTTTTATGATTAAATATTTATATTGAATTATAATAACGATTTCGTTTATAAAACGATGATTTGAATGTTTAATTTATAATTTAATTATAAAACGAGCTGCAGCGGCGCGGTAGTTCGTAATTTGGCGTTTTGAACTTTAAACGACCATACAGGGCCCAATATGAGTCGGATTTTCTTGAAACAAGAAATGTCCGGATCTGTTGGATAATATTTTTCTAATGAAAGAGAAAATTCGAGTTTTCGTGTTGTAGATTTTATTTTATGTCCAAATCAAATTTTGAAAAGGTCGTTGTAGAATTCCTTTATAAATTTTATCGTTATTTATATTATATAAGGGATTTTTAAATTTTTATAATATCGATTTGGCTTTAAACTCAACCCGAGATATTTTATTTGAGTAGTATATGAAATTCGGGTCGTGTATGGCCAATTTCAATATTTTATTAATATTACATTGAGGTATTTTAAAATTGGTTTATTTTATTTGAATTGGGCAGTTATAAAAGGGCCTTTATTCAAACGACCTTCGTTTTCGACGAAACAAATTTTATTGGGACCGCAATAGTAAATTATTGCTAGATTTCAAGTTGCACGTCAATCGGGGTTAATCTGTGAGCGTGGCAAAATAAAATGCAAATAAAAACGACCATTTGGACGTGAACGAGTGATGTTCGAGCAAACGGACTTGGAATTCGATGAAACAAATTTCATTAGGACCGTATCGTCAAATTATACTATGATGTCCATTCGCAACTCGAACGGCGTTTGTATGTGAGCGCAACAACGAATAAACAGCGTTGAAAATAGCGATAGGTATGAAATAAAAATCGATTGTCACGTCGACTTAAAATATATTATTTCCACATTATATATACCCCCAAAAACAAGAAATCTCAGCCCAAGCCAAATTTTTGTCCATAGATTTTGCAGAAAAGTCCCTAAACACAAATTAATTTATATCTCCAAATTTATCATGAATTCGAGGGGGGTTCCCACATGAAAGCTGTAGATCCGGTCCCTGCTTACATGCTGTAAAAAGTTGGGGACCTATCGTGGTCGGACGTGGCCGGAATCATGGTTTAAAGTGGTGATTTCAGTTTCGTTCTTTTCAGAAATTAAGGAGTTATGGTCGATTTCAGATGTCGAGACCTTGGGTAATGAAAGAGGGAAGACCAGGCTTTCGTTTGGCACTGGTCTTGTAACAACCCGAATTTTTATAACATGTTAAAACAAGAAATCTGGGCAGAATTAAATTATAAGTTAAGAATCAATGAGAACGAGTTACGCCATTGCGTTTGTCTCGAAATTCTGCTTGAAAACGAGTCCGAAATTTCGTAAATCGGAGTCCGTATGACCAAGTTATGGCCCATAGAAGATTTCAGAAAATTCAAAATTCAGCCCGAAATTCAAATTCAGCCCCAAACAGATTGGGCGGGAAAATTTCCCGCCCAGCCCCAGGTCGACTGGGGAGTCGACCTGCCCCAGCCCAGGTCGACTGCCCAGTCGACTTGGGTGTCGACCTGGGGGTCGACTTCCCTGGTCGGCCATGTTTGCCTGGTGCACCTGTTTGCTCCTTTGGGTCTGTTCAGTTGGCCTGTGACGGGATTTGATGGTTCAGATCTAAACTAGGGTTAATCCTATGGCCTAAACTTGTCTCTACACCTATAAAAACACCCTAAGACCTAGCTTAAACCACCACAAATCATCCTAACAACTAAGTTCTACCAAAATGCTCCTAATCATGGCCTCTATCTTCATCAAAGAGAGCTTGAGAGTTCTAAACTAAAGCTAAGGCAAAGGAGCAATCTTTCTCCATCAAATCAAAGGGGCTACCTATATTCTCAAGGCTTCTAGTGTTGCTACATCATTCCTAGAGCTTCTACAATGTCTCTATCTTGTTCTACTTTGTTCTAGTTCTCATAGCCACGATTTGTAAGCCCCACTCTACTCTTAGATTTAAACTATGAAATTAATGTGAACATGTAGCAAGTTGAAATGGGACTCTTGTGTAATACTTGTCTTTGGTCTATCATTGTATGCATAGATCCATTTATGACTCTTTTGATCTATGATTGTGGAACTATCATGAACCTAGTACCGTTCATCTTGATTTTTGGGTAGAAAGCTATGAGCTTTATTTGGGGATTAAGCATAATGCAACATAGGACCCCTCATAACCTTGATGTTAACTTTCCTATGATGTTGAACTACATGCTAGCCACAAGTTTATCACTCTATGTCAACTATTATCATGTTATCACCCTATTTGCTAAGTTTGATGTCATACATGTTTTGAGGCTAATAATCCTATATGCTAGTTGTGATGAACAACTTTGCCTCAAATATCATCAAGTTTAACTTATGACCAACTTTACCACCTTATGCCCATCTTGGTCATATTTTTTATGTTCCTTGACTCATTTGTATTGATGCGAATTTACGTGCGATGGGGATACGTTATGGGTAGTTAGGCGAACTTGAAATGACATGAAAAACATGACTTGAAATGTGACATAAAACTTGATTATGCTTGAAAACTTGAATGTGGTCATGACATGTAGAAAACCATAAAGTGGCCAACTCGAGGTTGGGTTGAGTTTGTAGCGTAAATCTGCCCGGAACCGCCCGGCAAGTCCAGTGGCTACAAGCAATAGGACCCAATGTGAGAAGTTGGTCATATCGCGCTTGAAACCCGAGGTTAGACTAGGTTGTGGTGTAAAGCTGCCCGGACCCGCCCGGCACATCCAGTAACCACAACAAAGTCTAATGTGAGAGGTTGGGCGCATTAAATTAATTAATGCCACATGTTAGGGTTAAGTCATGAACCACTTGGATACACTTAACCAACTTGATACATGATTGGATAGGGTTAACCACACTTAACCCGTTAGAAACCCTAGTTACGTGGTCCTTTTCAGCGGTAACCCTCTTGGATGTATCACGATACCCTAGGGACTAGGCTAGGGTGGGGCACGATTACTGGGCTGATTGTAAGCGACCAGAAAGACGGCTGAGTAGGTGCGCCAGTGTAGGTTCAGGCAGGCTATGGTCGTGCACATAGTCCGGAGTTGAAAAAAAAACAGACATGGGCACCAGTAGGTTTAGACTGTGCGTGCTTGATTTGTGTCAGTGATTGCCACCCTAGGGCTTGATACACCGTAGGGTGGACCTAGCACAGTTGACTACATTCCGTGATTGGGCCGTATGACACCGACACTCGACGAGTTAGGCTTATAGGGAGCCAATCGACTAGACCGTATAGTTGGACATTGACTTGGGTCATCTCATGATATTGGGCCAAGGGATCATTTCTTGTTTATACTTGACATGGGTTGGAATACTAGTACTATTGGTGCAAAACTAAACCTTGTATATGCGATGCCACACTTGATCTACCTTGTTATCTATTTATCATGCCAGTTAGTTACCATCTTTATGTTTCATCTCAGTTTCTCATGTTTAGTTAACTTCATTAGTTTTTATACTGATAGTAGGTAGGACTTACCAGTCTTTATGATTGACCCTTTTTCTTTCGCCTCTTTTCTTCCGTTCCCCCCCCCCCCCCCCCCAGGTTCTTAGGGAGGGAACACTAGTGCTTAGCTTGGACATTTGGCTTGCTTTCTTGACAGCTCATGTACGGTTTGGACTTGGGCTTGCTTTGGCTTCACCACATCTATTTGGGGATAGTTTACTTTATATTATTTTCAGTTTATGTTTCTAGACTTGTGGTAGTTGGAAAATAATGACTAAGTATTTTGATGTAAGCTGACTTTGGTTTTGAAATGGTTAACTATGGTTTTTTTTCTACCGCTGCTTTACTTATTTATTTATCTATGTTCTGTCTTGTGATATCTCTGTGCATGTTTACCTAGACAACACCCCTCCAAAGCTAGTGCAATCACTCGTGAGTGGCCCTGGCGGAGGTGGGGTGTTACATTTGGTATCAGAGCATGAGGTTTACTAGACCGGACAAAAGTTTTAAAAACCCTTTTGAAAAACTATTTTCAAAACCAATTAAGTTTTTTTCCAAGAAAAGTCTAGTTTATTTTAAAAGGCTATTCCCCAAAAGCCATTAGCACTATCCTTTGTTTCCTTGTTCTAAATCTATCTTTTACTTCGTTTCAGTATGGCCGATAACTTTATCATCCCGGAGGGAATACCGGTACCTATTTGGTTTAGGAGGTACATGGAGGCTAGGGCAAATGGAGCCGGCCCAGCAAACACTCCCACTCCTCCTCCCGTAGCTGAGGTTCCTCCTCCTCCTCCTCCTCAGCGTCCACAAGCGGATTTCGCAAAGATTTGCAAAGACTTTAAGGCGATGGGTGGCAAGAATTTTGTTGGGACAGAGACTTTTGTTGATGCAAGGAACTGGTTAAAAGAAACTGAAGACCTTTTTGCTATCTTTGATGTAGAAGATCGTAGGAAAGTTCTGTTGGCAGTATGGCTATTGAAAGAGGAAGCTGCTTATTGGTGGGAAGTCACCAACGCTACTAGGCCAATAGAGACTTGGGACGACTTTAGGATGAGGTTTGGGCTTAAGTTTCTATCATCTGCTGAAGAGAATCTCCAAATGGAGAGGTTTATATCTTTGAAGCAAGGGGACATGACCGTGAGGGAGTATGTGAATAAGTTTAACCAGCTTGCTCGATTCGGTTTAGACATGGTTAACACACCTCAGAAGAAGGCTCTACGCTTTGCTCGAGGATTGAATGAGCCATTGCAAGGTTTGGCCATGTCTCATATACCCATGGGGGCCACTTTTGAGAGCTTAGTGGATATGGCCTTGCTTCAAGGAGATGATAAGAATGGCAAGAAAGAAGTAAAGCTTAATGAGACTCAAACCAAGAAGGTGGACTCCAAGTGGGGAGGCAATCAGAACAACCAGAACAACAAGAACAAACAAGGGTAACAAGGCCAACAACAACAAGGCAAGGGAGAAAAGGAAGTGCAACTTCTGTGGGATCACTGGACACATAATCAAAGATTGTAGGAAGAAGAAGAGGAAGTTGGGAGAATGCTTTCATTGTGGAGAGTCTGGACACTACAGTAAGGATTGCCCAAAGAAGCAAGGACAGGGGCAAGAACAGACTCAGCGGGCATGACCTTCTGGAGGGCAGATGCATGCTCTCAACACTACTCCAGCTCCGGACCGAGGTAGTATTTCTGTAGAAAGCCTTGTTTACATTTCTGGTTTTCCTGTTCGAACTTTATTTGATTCTGGCGCATCGCATACCTTTATTTCTTCTGACATTGTTGAAAGTTTGCACCTAAGTACTAGTCTAGTTGAGGATCCCGTTAGTGTTTCAAATCCAATTGGGGGTTCCGCCCATCTATCTATGAATTGTATGGATTTGAGGATTTCTATCTTGACCGTAGAATTCACATGTAATGCTTATGTTCTCGGGTTCATGGGATATGGTTTGATTTTGGGCATGGATTGGTTGTCCAGTTATGGAGCCATTCTCGATTGTGAGCATAGGGTAGTGAGGCTTATGACTCGCCTTGGCAATACCCTAGAGATTTCTTGTAACCCTATGGATCCCGTCATGTTATGTTATCTTTAATCCCTCGACTCGTCTATTGACAATCTTCAATCTGTGAGGGTGGTCCGAGAATATCCTGATGTTTTTGATGAGGTGAAGGGGTTACCCCCTAAACGCGAGATAGACTTCCGTATTTATCTTGTTGATAATGCCAAGCCAGTTTCATTGCCTGTTAGGCACATGGCCCCGCGAGAAAGAAGAGAGCTTAGCAAGCAAGTCAAGGAGTTGCTTGAGAAAAATTTCATTAGGCGAAGCATTTCTGAATGGGGTGCTCCTGTGGTATTCGCTACTAAGGCGGATGGTTCGCTTCGTCTATGTGTTGATTATCGTGAGTTAAACAAGCTGACAAAGAAGAATAGGCACCCGTTACCGAGGATTGATGATCTCTTTGACCAGCTTGTAGGTGCTTCTATTTTCTCTCAGCTCGATCTAGCCACCGGATTCCATCAGCTTAGAGTGGCTGAGGATAGTATTGACAAGACTGCGTTTAGGACTCCAAATGGATTCTTTGAATGGCTCGTCATGCCGTTCGGTTTGACTAATGCACCCACATACTTCGTTGATTTGATGAGTAGGGTGTTTAGGGAGTTCCTTAACAAGTTTGTGGTTGTCTTCGTGGATGATATTCTGATCTTCTCTAAGGACGAGGAAGAGCATGCTACACATCTCAAGGAGGTTATGGATACGCTTAGAGCTCATCAGTTAAAAGCCAATTTCTCCAAATGCCATTTTTGGAGAAGGGAAGTTTGGTTCTGTTAGCCTGCTTTTTGAACAGGCTACCCAAAGCCAAGGACTTGAGTATGAACTTACGCTGATTGGAGATCACTTGGATGGAGTGATAGAAGGTTGGAAAACTTGAATTACACATGCAGATGTCACCGGACCGGATCCTCCTTCCGGATCAGATCCCTCCTTTTGGATTGGATCGGATCGGATCCCCCTCTCCGGATCGGATAGGATTGGATAGCCCAAGTCGGATCGGATTGGAGAGTACACAACAAGGAGATTTAGCAAAATGAGCATCGGTTCGGATCATAAATAGCTGACCCGATCCGCTCGCCTGAAGCACGCAACTGTCCTTCAAAGAAGACCTACTCTCGTGCCTACTATCATGGACCCGGTTCGACGTGTCAACCCTCGAAATGGAAGCAACTTCCCCACGTTTTCCACTACTTCCACTAAGTTTCGAGATCCCCTCTCCAGCCTCCACGTGGCCACTATTCCCTAACCGAATTTCTTCCTATATATACATGAATTCACAGCCATTCAAGGGACTTTTTGGCCGAGGAAAAGTTGTAGACATTTCGGCCACGGCTACTCACGACCAACCATCTTCTTCTTCAACAAAATCAATGAATCCGGAGAGAATTATTCATTGTATTCGAGTGATTGAATGTCTATATTTCTTGTAATTGTAATTTCTGAATGAATTGAGAAACTATGAAGTGGATGTAGGATTGTTAATGCCGAACCACTATAAATCTCGCGTCTCTACTTGATTTTATGTGTTTTAGATCATTATTCTTCACAATTCCTAGTCAATTGGGTGTTAGTGCCATTTTTTGGTCTAACATTTTGGTGCTTTCACTGAGAAATGAAGATTCTCAACATATAGGGATTCTCCATTCTACTATTGGATCGCCAAGTCCGATGAGGAAATCCTGCAAATTCAACATTTTTAATGACTTTCCAGTTTGAAGAAGTCTCTGGATCGGATGCGGGTGACCAGCAGATCGGATTGAGTTGATGCAGAATCGCATGGCTTCGGTTCGGATAGCCCCACTCAGTTCGGGTCGGGTCCGACCCGACCCAATGAAGTTATACACTGAGACGCTGGAACTAGTAATAGCAGCATCGGTTCGGATCGAATGACCAGGGGTCCGATCCGACCCCAATAAAATGAAAAATTCAATCCGACCCGAACCGCAGGAAAAGACCCGAACCGGCCAGTTGATGATGCTCCGATCCGGTTCGGAGGAACTAGTCCGACCCGACCCAACGTGAAGACGACTCCGAACCGCTACTGGAAGGCATGATCCGATCCGAACCGAAACAGCTGTTTTTGGAAAAAAATACATTTTTCTGATCATTTCAGAAAAGGCTCCATCGTCCAAAATCGAAAAAATCGGGGACTGTGGGGCCCCGGACCCCCAACGGCGCTGCGCCCGGACCCGTTGACGGCCTCGCCTTCGGCTCGGAGCACGGCCTCGCCTTCGGCTCGGCGTACATTTTAGCTAACAACAGTTATCAAAGCTTGTTAATGAAGATTATACGGATAGTTTGAGAATATCACGGCAAGTTGGCAACGACTGGGATTCTTCCCAGAGCCGTGACACTTATTTACATCGGTAAGCTAATTTGAGGAGCTATTGATCAGATTCGGCTTGTTATTAAGGACAGTATACAAGACAATGATTGTCTCATAGCTGCTTTCTCTTCCTTAGTTCTGATGGTGTGTATATGTCACCAATGCAACCGATGTTGCTCGCTAACGAGTAGTGACCATCTTATTTATGCGACTTGAACTTGTCCAATCGGCGGGGCATCGGATGATGGTTATATGGAACGGTCCGAGCACTACTCCGAAGATAATTCCTATGATCTTAGTGACCATGATTGTCAATAAGGGGATACCAGAAAGCAGCTGAGGGTCTTAATGTCCCAAAGCTACACTTCAATTGTATGATGTGATGAATGAAATATGTCTTGCGGTTAGCCTTCTGAAGAACTTGGCGAACCTTTGCAATTGCTGTTTGCTGTCAACTGCATCGAGGAAGACTGATTTCCATCGAATAAGGGTTAAGTCAACATACTTTGGAACCCATAGTTAGGTACTAGTTGAACCACCACACGCCACGATTGGACCTATGGATCCTTTCCTGGATTATGGCAACTTGACTGCTCACCAGCCACCATACGACCTTGGTCAAATGATGAGAGCTCGAGATGAAAGAAAATATGAATCAACCATTAGCTCTCTACTTCTTATTTCAGTTGTGACATAACACATGAATATTACTTAAAGTATCGCAAAGTTGTGCTATCATACTCAACTTTATCTGATTAAGGTCTAGACCGACCAGCTCCAGCAGAATTCAAAGCTTACATTTCACCCTAGTGTCTACTGCTCAATTCCCAAACACTAGCTGAATCCATCGCTATATTTACCATTCCCGAAGATGATGTGTTAGATGAAGATGATGGACCTTCAAAACAAAAAATGAATACAAGCACCCATTACTTTATACCGACGGTGCAAAGAATAATCGATGACCCGGTGTTAGAGATGTATTGATTCGAAGGAAATTCTAGATGAAGAGACTATAACTCGTAGCTTTCCTAGAACAGGTAGAAGAGCTATTGGATGGATTAGAAAGTTACAGCATATCTTACATCCTACGAACAGAAAATCAAAAGGTCAATAATCTGGCCAAGTTAGACAGTTCTGACAACTCAGAAGAGAGTCATAGACAACTCCATGATGAACTTCCTACTGCACGGAATGCATTTAACAAGGAGAAGTGAAAGGCATGCCATTGCTCTTTATGCCTCAAGATATGACATGCAAGGCGACAATGCTTATTTCCCTTGGAAGGTTGTCCCAAGACAAACACCAACGAGACTCGTTGCTGAATTCACCGCCCTGAATAATTGGACAAAATCACTAATCAGCCTTCCGCTAGATGGGAGATGAACGCAAATGAAACTTTTGACAAATGATATTTTGGAGTTAGAAAGTGAAGATTTACAATTTCACTCCCTGCATCGAGGATTAGTCAAGTAACTCGTGTCCCAGACTTTGGGTGCAACCGGAGATTCGAATGTCGATTGCTCATCATTACATCATCTAATTCAAAGCTGATACATGATAGGCTTGCATGACTCCCTGACATTCAACCCTTGCCCTTAGCATGGGGGCAAAAAGGCGATTTAAAGGAGACATGACCTTGTCATTCGCTTACAGTATTTTCCTAGTTGTCTTTGTCACTCCAAGACCACAATCAAGCCATCCCTGGCAGAGATTGGGCAAGGCAAAATGGACATGCAGATAGCATGCAATGCCATTTTCACACAGAGTCATATTCATTCCTTTAACAGGACTACTCTATAACCATGACTCTTATATTTGCATCCTTTATGACTTATTGATGTAATTAACTCAGATGAAATAATATGTGGATGGTGTAGGTACCTAGGATTTGATACCGATCAGACTTCTAACACCCGCATATAGAGTTATGGAGCAATATCATGACAAGCTTGACTGAACCGCTCGTTTAAAAGGTCACACTCTCCGCCTAAAAGAGGTTGTATAGCTGAAGGTGGATCCGAGATGACCATCCACTCCTTGGCTCATACGTGGCAGAGCTAAAGATAATTATGCATTGACTTTTTCATTCCAAAGTTGGAATCCAATTTCAGATGGATGCAGTTCGACCGTCTACATGGCTCGATCCTATATTTGACGCTACCAGATTACATGAATCCAAATAAAGGAGGTACCCGAAGGTCGGTGCCAATCACTCCTCCCATAGATTGATCGGAGGATCGCAAAGCTTCTGCAAACATTTCCCGACTGTTTGCCAGGCTAACTCTTACCCACAGAGATTGAATAGAAGTACCCATCTAGGATGAATATGATAGGCGTGCCATGATTAAAGACCACTCGATCCAAGGCTCTGGCTTTCATGATTCGAGAGAACATTTGAAGGACGATATTGCAGTGTCCAACCGAACTCCATCCCACAAGTCGACGGGACGAGAGAGACTTGATTATTGTAAATGGCCACCTCTACCCATGAATCAGGGATTATGAGGTAGCGCCTCGGCAAGTGTGATCCGACCGCTTGCCCGAAAAAACTCCATCCTCCAGAGTGAAGTGCGGAGTAAGGACTAAAACCGAGTTTGAGAACGACACTCGACACGGTGGACTCCCGCTCTTGGAACTAGAGTGTAGAAGGAGCGTCGGGGCAAATGATATGTTTGTTCGCCTAAATAACTCTAACCCCATGACTTGAGGAAGAGTATAAAGGACGGGAAGATGACGTCCACAAGGCATGATGGTGCACCACGATTAAAGACCGCCTTGATTACACTCTAACCTGGGCATACGTCAGGAGAGTATAAAGGTGCTAAGATTAAGTACCGAAGTCAACAGGCTCCTACCCCACTGAAGGATTGGGGATAAGATTAAAAGCTGAGCCGATGTCCCCTGTGGAAGGATTGGGGGCAACACAATGTCGAACAAGCCCTGTCTGGGCACTTTATCCATAATTGATTGGGGGCACACACACATCACCCCCTTTAGATAAATTCTATATGATTTGCTAGATATTATTTGATTACATGGACTCTGAATTGAAACCCTTATTTGATTGTGACATGCTTTATTACCTATTACTTAGAGAGTCACTTTGTTTACAGAGTGCAGGCTCGTACAAGATAACAGGACAAGAATGAGAGGGCTGCACTCGCAACAACTGCAGCAGCCAGTGGAAAACAAACAAAGCGCCATGTTTAGAAGGCTGACGCTGATGCCCAATGCTAAACTTCTCATGTGACTCAAGGCGACGACCGAAAGGAGGCCTTGAGAGTGAACTATTTAATGACGTGTCACATGACTTAAGTCAACGATCAAGAGGAAAGCCCCGAAAAAGACTGATAGGAAGTAAAATTCCAGAAAGGAATAATTTCATTAATTGAGCCCGCTATCTTAATTGTAAAGCTCAATGGAACCGAGCATGAGAGATAGACTCAACAAGACTCTGATGGCTACTTCGGATTATGCCAAATCATGAACGAAGGAGCTCAAATAATTCACTAATAACGTTCGCTTGCTTGCAAGATTGACAAGCTTACTCAACTTTATAGCAGATGCGAGGAGAGTATCTGAATTCGATGACACTCGATAAGGCAATCCTCACTTTCTGACAAAAGAGACGAGATGACACCAAAGCGAACATGATTCAACCATTCGTGCATACAACTTCAACTCTTGCTGACTTGAGAAAGAGTATAGAATGACTTGGGTCGACTATGATTGCTAACATACAGCTCTAACCCAGTGCGATAATGAAAAGTAAAATGGCTAGGAAACTAGATGTCTGACTGACCAGGTCCAACCCCCACCGATGCTGGGGGCATAAGCACTGACTTCGCTCGTCCTCAACTGACGCTGGGAGCATCACCTTCAACCGACAAATTGTCTTTGAACATGATCCTGACTCAATGTGTGATTCAAAACGTATACATTATATCTTTAGAGTACGACGTGATTCATCTCGATCATCCAAGTGAGCCAACTAACAGATCAATCATGAATCCAAAGACTTGATCCATAACTGCATCGAATGGAGAGTGTGATAAACTCCTCTGATACCGTATGATCATGATGATCCTACCAACCACTGACTTGCATATTTTCAACATCTTGTGCTGAATCATATATGATCACGGGATTACAAAACGATCCGGAGTGTCACGGCTTTCAGATGCATTATTGTTATGATTCGATGTAATCGGAGAGCCCTAGATTAATATCCTGATATCGAGATAGTCCAAATCCAAGCACAAATGATAGATCCATATGCCAATTATGAAGCACTATATCACAATAAGCAAGATGCTAGCTCAAGGCCCGAAGATTCTGATACTACTCTATGATTTGGATGACTACTCCATACATTGACTCGACCATAAAAGAACATTAGACTCGACCATGTACTTGAATTGTGTAAGAAGACAGCGTCGTTTGGCATTAACTTGTGCATGTACAATCTCATACGGGAGCCAACGATCCTACATGACTTATGATGAAGGAATTCAACCTCTTGATTCGACGAGGTCTAGACGATTACTTAATCATCTTGACCAGTCAAGCCATGGAATTTGGCCTGTTAAACATCAATGGAAGTAGTGCGATATATGATAAGCCATTTATACAGAAAAAAAAATTCCATATAATGGAACTACTCAATAGTACACAAAAATCTGATAAAGCCTCTTCAAGGGTGGATGGCGTTCCAAAAAGATTCAGCTCGACTTATTCAAAGCACATCTCATCTGCGATAAGATGTACTTTGGGGGGCAAAATGTTAGCCTGCTTTTTGAACAGGCTACCCAAAGCCAAGGACTTGAGTATGAACTTACGCTGATTGGAGATCACTTGGATGGAGTGATAGAAGGTTGGAAAACTTGAATTACACATGCAGATGTCACCGGACCGGATCCTCCTTCCGGATCGGATCCCTCCTTTTGGATTGGATCGGATCGGATCCCCCTCTCCGGATCGGATCGGATTGGATAGCCCAAGTCGGATCGGATTGGAGAGTACACAACAAGGAGATTTAGCAAAATGAGCATCGGTTCGGATCGTAAATAGCTGACCCGATCCGCTCGCCTGAAGCACGCAACTGTCCTTCAAAGAAGACCTACTCTCGTGCCTACTATCATGGACCCGGTTCGACGTGTCAACCCTCGAAATGGAAGCAACTTCCCCACGTTTTCCACTACTTCCACTAAGTTTCGAGATCCCCTCTCCAGCCTCCACGTGGCCACTATTCCCTAACCGAATTTCTGCCTATATATACATGAATTCGCAGCCATTCAAGGGACTTTTTGGCCAACGAAAAGTTGTAGACATTTATCTTCTTCTTCAACAAAATCAATGAATTCGGAGAGAATTATTCATTGTATTCGAGTGATTGAATGTCTATATTTCTTGTAATTGTAATTTCTGAATGAATTGAGAAACTATGAAGTGGATGTAGGATTGTTAATGCCGAACCACTATAAATCTCGCGTCTCTACTTGATTTTATGTGTTTTAGATCATTATTCTTCACAATTCCTAGTCAATTGGGTGTTAGTGCCATTTTTTGGTCTAACAGGTTCCTTGGGCATATAGTCTCTAAGCAGGGCAAAGCTGTGGATCCCGCTAAAGTAGTGGCGGTACAAGACTGGAAAGTTCCGAAGAATGCAACTGAAGTGAGAAGCTTTCTCGGTCTGGCAGGATTTTATAAGAAGTTCATTAAGGACTTCGCTAAGATTTCAGCCCCTCCTACTAAGTTAACGAAGAAGAACTTAGTCTTTGCATGGGACTTAGAGTGTGAGCTTGCTTTTCAAAGGCTCAAGAAAGCCCTCACCACAGCTCCAGTTCTAGAATTACCCGATGGAGGGAAGTTGTTTACCGTGTACACCGATGCATGTGGCACGGGATTAGGCACTGTCCTGATGCAAGAAGGGAGTGTGATATGCTTTGGGGGTAGGCAACTCAAAGTTCATGAGAAGAACTATCCCACTCATGATTTGGAGTTGGCGGCGATCGTTTTTGCACTCAAATCTTGGCGCCATTATCTTCTAGGTGAAAGGTTTGAGTTATATACTGATCACAAGTCGCTCAAGTACCTCTTCTCACAGAAAGATTTGAATTTAAGGCAGCAGAGGTGGATGGAATTCTTGGCATCATATGACTTCGGTATAGCTTATACCCCTGGCAAGGGTAATGTTGTGGCGGATGCGCTAAGTAGAAGAAGGTTGACTTTGAGTCCTTTGTTTGTTGAGATGAAGAGCCTAGAGTTCTTGGCAACCTTTGATTTTACACATGCTGTTGAGTCGATGACTGGTTCGTTAGCATCCCTTGAGCTTAGATCTACACTTTTTGATCAAGTTGGGGTTTCACAGAGGGAAGACCCGCAGATAGTCGAGATCATGGACAAGTTGATTCATGGTGAGACGTCAAGTCACCTCGCTAGATATACTATTGATGACAAGGGATGGCTAAGGCGTGATGGAAGACTATGTGTCCCACAAGTGGGAGACTTAGTAAATAAAGTTCTTGAGGAGGCGCATCACTCGAGGATGACCATACATCCCGGAGGGGATAAGATGTACCGGGATATGAAGCGCATTTTTTTTTGGGATGGGATGAAAAAGGATGTAGCAGAGTTTGTTTCTAGATGCATTGTTTGCCAACAAGTAAAGGCCGAGTCGAAGAAGCCCGGTGGGCTACTGCATCCATTGGAGGTCCCGCTATGGAAGTGGGAAAGTATCTCTATGGATTTTATGGATGGATTGCCGTGATCAAGGAAGGGGAATACTAGCATATGGGTCATAGTGGATAGACTCACGAAGAGAGCTCATTTCATTCCAGTGAAGAGCAAGAGGACCGCATCATGGCTAGCATCTGTTTATCTTCGAGAGATAGTGCGATTGCATGGAGTTCCTTCTAGCATAGTTAGTGATCGTGACCCAATCTTCACTAGCCAATTTTGGAATAGTTTGCAAGAAGCGATGGGTACACGATTGAATCTAAGTACAGCCTATCACCCACAGACGGATGGTCAGACCGAAAGGGTGAATAGTGTACTAGAAGATCTGTTGAGGCTATGCATTCTTGACTTTGGTGGCACTTGGGAAGACCACCTTCCTCTCGTAGAGTTTGCTTATAATAACAGCTACCAAGCAAGCATAGGGATGGCACCATTCGAAGCTTTGTATGGGAGGCCGTGCAAGTCACCAACATGTTGGTGGGAGACGACGGATAAGCTTATACTTGGGCCCGACATGATAAGGGACACATCCGAGAAGGTTGAGTTGATTCGAAGGCAGATGAAAACAGCCCAAGACAGACAGAAATCCTATGCAGACAAGAGAAGGACAGACTTAGAGTTTGAAGTTGGAGATATGGTCTTTGTGAAGGTTTCTCCCTTGCGAAATGTGGTTCGTTTTGGAGCAGTTGGAAAGCTAGCACCAAGGTTCATAGGACCCTTCCCTATCATCGAGAAGATTGGGCAAATGGCTTATAGGGTGGAATTGCCCGAGAAGCTGGCTGAAGTGCACAATGTCTTTCATGTCTCGCATCTCCGAAAATGCCTACATGAGTCAGCCGAAGTAGTTGAGCCTAGCATTCTTGAAGACGTGGAAGTAGAGAAAGAGGCAACCCTGAGGCGAGCTCCGATTCGTATCTTGGGAATGGAGATCAAGAAGCTGAGGAATCGAGAAGTCAAGTTAGTAAAGGTTCAGTGGAGTGAAGCCGATGAAGATGCAACTTGGGAAACCGAGGAGAAGATGCATGGGCTTTATACATTTCTTTTTTAGGGTACTGATCGTCGCTAATCTATGAATCAGAAAAGCGCGACATTTAAATTAAATTCTGCAAGCATACAGGTGTGTAGCATACAGGTCGAACACAGGGAGGTGTAATTAAAAATTATTATTTATTTGTTCTTGGGCGAGTTAGACGAAGCCTGGAGATTTTGTTGAAATAAAAACAAATTGAAATTGTTAACGCAGGATTATCGTTGAATCTAATCAACGATTAATCACTAAAGAAAGTAAATTGCAAACAAGAACAACAATGCAGAAAATAAAAGTGCAGAAAAAAGAAGAACAACAAAAAGTAAATTAGGATTGTCGTTGAAACTAATCAAACGACTAATCACTAATGAGCAATAGAAATAACAATAACAATTTCTGTCTACCAAAACTAATTGAGTAGATCACAAATTGTTATGAAAGTAAAGCAAATAAACTAAATGAAGAAGAGCTTTATTAAAACTGAAAGAGAGTACAGACGAATGGATATCTTACAATGGTTACAACGTATATTTATAGAGGAGATAGGAAAAATCCTAATTAAGTCTATGAATAAATGGGTCTCTTTTCCCAAGAAGTAATATCATATCTCTTGCCTTCCTTGACTAGGCTTGTTTGGAAATAATTCTTTTAAGAATATCTGATGCGTATCTTGGTGAATATCTTCCAAATCCTCCGTATGGCTAGTTGATTGGTAATTAGATTGCACGCGATTAATTATTCCAAACAAGGATGCTCATCAAACTCCAAAGGCAACAAAGGATGAAATCTTCAAAATTGATCTTTTCTTGGCAATAAATCAATCAGCAATTCTTCTAATTGGAAACTGAAAAATGAATGTTCTGAATTGATTTCCATTACTACTCCTGAAATGTCTATTAGTGAATATCATACATACACATGAATATGTATATATATATATAATATAACACTAATTAATATATTCTTCATAGCAAAGGGGCAGTGTGAACGCGTTCCGTTCTTTAGCAAAAAGTGAGCTCGACTAGGATCGAAGTCAGGTCTCTCAGTACAAATTTCTATGCAATTACCAGTGAGCTACAACGTCTTTTGCAATTGAGATGGCTCTAATACGGGGAAGTAGCTTTTTTTTTGTAGTTGGCCTTTAATTTGAAACGAAGGAGGCATTTCTTGACAACCTGTAAAAACACACAAAAGTACCAAAAGTATCATTTATTTATTTACAAAAGATAAAGTATAAGAGCATAAAATAAACACATTTCTATGTTAATCAAATACCCCCACACTTATCTTTTACTCGTCCTCGAGTAAAAAGAAAATGAAAAACTAACTAGATAGGTCGCACTTTTGTAGGAAACACGATTGCATTGAGCGTATGCAACAAGCCGTTAAACCTCTAGGTGTCCCTAGTCGGACGTGTGGTGTCTCGTGAGGGTTTTCAGCAGATACTACCCACAAAATCCAAATGCAGTATGCTATGATTCTAATGAAACTACATGAATGCAATGGACATATGCAAATAAAAACGAAAAATGAAAACACGACTTATTTCAGGAAAGTGGTACAACAAATTAAGTTAATAATTTCTAATCAGTTGATTTTATTTTAGATACCTCAACTTGTCACAAATTTTCAATATAAATCAAGTTTTCAAATGTTAAATTCCAGTTTGGCCAGTTAGTTCGGTCGATAACATAGTGCAGCCATGAAATAAATTCTTAGTTTACTTGGCACAGTTTGCAAAGTGGTATTCTAATTTTCTCATGTATGGATAGTCAAATCAATAAGGTCAAGAAGTGTTTGGGCATCATTGCTTATTCTTTATTCTATAAAATTTTAAATTTTATGATTAAGTACATACACCTAACTTAGAAGACCAAGGTTTACCACCCATGCACTGCCTCGCGGACTAATAGAGAGTGGTAAAGAGCTTGGCGGATTGTGCAGGCCGACTTTGACTTTGTCAACAACGTGTCGGTAATCCTTAGGTGTCCAATCTCATAAAATGAGACCAAGATATTCCAACGCTGACTTTGTCAACAACGTGTCGGATAGAGCTTGGCGGGTTTGCACACCAACGCTCGATATACAAGCAATGTTGGATACCCTTGGATTACTATTATTATTATTGAAAATATAAGCACAAAAGAGAGTTACGCGAATTCAACTTAACACAACTTAGTTTTAAAGATTCGAAAAGCCAATATAAGTATTTTAAGTCCACCACTTATTTAAACATAGTCTACAATATAGAATAGATTTCATGGCCATCACCTAAGAATCTCCCTATGTACCGGTTACACTATTATCCCTCAAAATTAAACTTTTCATTATATTTCTTATTCGATCTAAGTTGAGAGAAAAAAATACTATCAACTGACTAATAATTGTTAACTTATTTTGTTGTATCAATCTAAAATGAGTCATGTTTAAGGAAAAAATGGCATGTTACTACAGTCTAAAATGCATGATGGTCCTATTTAAATAGATGAAAATGAAAAGAAAGAAAAATAAAGAAAAAACGAAAATGAGTGAAATGCAGACTCCCCCCCACACTAGAACTAAACAGTGTCCACACTGTAATTTTTTTCTAAATTTGAAAGACAGTACCCAAAGATGGATGAAATGCAAGATTATTTGAAGAATAAAATGCAGTCTAGCTATATGTAAGAATTGATCATATGTACAATTATATGTGTTTACGATGCATGCGATGCAAAGAATTCCACCAACTTTTCCCCCCACACTTGGTTCTAGTCCTATGAGTCCCATTCCCACTGTGTCTAGGCATGTTTTCTAATAAGCAAAGGTTTTTGAAAACCATCTCATCTTTATACCTAGATTTATAGTCCAGTAGGTAAATATCCAGGGTCGTCCTAACATGAAGTTTTTCAATCAAGCTAACATTCCAACTATAATTCATGTGCTCAACAAATTTATTAGTGTAATTGTCCAAAAATTTGTGATCGTATATAAATTCAGTGAAATTTGAATTCTGAGTGTTGTTCAAAACTATGTGATCACATTTCTCAATTTCATTCATTGGCAACGTATTTTTGACACTGACAACTTCAAATTCGTTGGAAGTTTCTTCAAAGTTAAAATTTTCAAACTTGGATTCGTGGTTTGGTTCTATTTCACCCTCATTTGGCAATTCATCCTCATACAATCCAAAAGATTCATGTTCATTAAAATTCTTCTCCAACTCTGAGTGTTTAAAAAGTTCAACATTTTCATTTTGTTCAATTTCAAAAATTTCAAGTTTCTCGCAGCCTGAAAGAGGAAGGTCAAAATCTAAGCTTAAATCTTTTTTCTAAAAAGAGTTGAAGTCCAAATCATTTGTTGAATTGTGAAAAACTTCATCAAGATGATTATTCTCAATTTCCAAAGTCGTTATTTGAAAATTTTCAATGTCAGTAGAAATTGGATTATTTTTTGATTCAAGGCTTGTTTGAATTTGATTTTCTTGCTCTCGTTGTTCTTTATAAGATGCCATTAAATAAAGAAGTTCATCCATCTTTTTATTTAGCCTTTCTTCACTCTCATCAAAATGACATTCTTCAGAATCGTCGATTTGAGAGCTCTCATTTTGGATTTCTTGATTCTCAAAATTATAGTCCACATCAATTTCACAATCAATATTATTTCCAATGTGGTGGTTGTTTGAATTTTCAGAAAAATGATATTGGAAATAATTTTGAATTTGAAAATTAGGTTCATAACCAAAACTGTCGAAATTCGAGGTAAAACAGCAATTTTGGTCATATTCAAGATGTGGATATGGGTTGTTATTTTGAAGATTTTGATTAACTTGAAATTCATTTTCATTTTCAAAATTATTTTCGAAGTGATTTACAACCCAATATTGATGTGGATCAACTCTATATTGAGATTCAAAGCTATTTTGATGTGGGTGTGACCCATAATCGAAATTATTGAAATTTGAATTGAAATCAAAATTTCGATCATATTCATGATTTTGAAAATGTTGGTCATTTGGAAAATTTTGAAAATTGTTGACATCAGGCTCACGAAATTTTGGAAAATCTTGCCTCATGAGTTGTAATTCATACTCATACTGTTCAAGAGGACGTCTACTCCGGTTATTATCCCATAATTCTCTCAAAGATTTTTGTGAATCAGACATTTGAATGAAATCAAGGAAAGACATAATTTATTCTTAGTTCAAAACAATATAAAAGAATGAGTTGTGCTATATTAATTAACCGACTCAATTGGAAGGGGGAAGAGGGTCTTATGGCCGTTCACGTATAGTATAAATACTAAGGGATACGACTAATGTTTTACGGGTAGTATGCAACCTCTTTTGCTAATAGTTCAATAAATTGAACTACTATATATCCACGATCCAATTATACGAGACAGTTAACTTCACAAAACACCACCTTTCAATTATATTATTTTGCAAATCAAATCACGTTTCAGAATTGAAAATCGTCAAGAGTGATGATTTAGTTGTGGAAATTCGTTTCTCACACACAGGTTCAGAAATATCAGTCACAGAACAGTCACAAAATAATAACAGAAAATTAAAATATTGTACAAGCAAGCCGCTGCCCTGCAGAAGATTTTTATAAGCAATCTCTATATTTTTCAAAGCACCAGAGCACCTGTAGGGTTTAGAAAATTTTACAGAGTGGGGTGTGGCAGTTTGTTGAGAGCAGTTGAGTGGCTATAGCGCTTAAAATCCCAGTCTTTGCAATTGCTTGATTTCGGTTCCTTTGATTTGCTTGCTTGAACTCCTCCTTCGCTTCTGAATTTGGTGTTATTGTCTAGAATTTTTTTTTGAATCAAAATGATGCGGGCAAATTGAATTCAGAAGGAGAAAATAAAAAGTGTGAAAACTTAAGAAAAAAAACAAAAGCAATCCCAACAAACAATTAGACAAATTCAGACCACTCTAGTTCGACAGAAGAAACGACCTTCAATAAGTTTGAGGGAAAAAAAAAGTACCACGCCAATCCTATAAACAAACAAAAAAATTAACCTCTCTGCTTTCCTTGTCTAAATATAACCACAAACTTCTGTTTTTATCTAAATAGTCAAACCCACAAATAAATAATGAAACCAAATAACATTAGATCCCATGCCCCTTTTACTAAAAAGAAATCACACCTGCTGTAAAATCTTTAGTAAATGAATTTTCGATTTTTAGAAATAAATGTTCAAAATCTCATGCCTCCCTCTCTATAAATTTGAATCTCGCGTCCTTTATTCTGGAAATCAAGCCACCTTGTGTTCTCAGAAATCGACAAGAATCTGCACCGCTCGAGTTGGCTTCGTTCGAATTTGGGGTTGACGCTCAAAGTGGAAGAGCGGTATAGCAGTTCAGTTGTGCGACTTTTCTACAGGGCAGCGTTGATGTTGTTTTGAACGGGTTCGATTTTTTTTTTTGGGTTCCAGTAACTTTCGAAGCGTTGGTGAAAGATGTCAGTGTTTGACAGTCTGGTGCTGATTTTTGCAGTTTGGGATTCGATGAATTATGATTTGGGAAGAGGTGTGATTGAAATCTGGTGTGGGCGAGTATATGTTTGACTTTTGTGATGAAGGAGGGTGGTGTTGACTGGTTTGGACGTTGAAAACGGGTATTTGATTCTGAGTTGAAGCTGTGTAGACAGTGGTATGGTGATGACGTGATGTTATGGTTGCGAACTGTGAAGTTATTGAACTGATGGTGAAGAGAGATGGTATTGTCAGAGTTGATTTTGAGAATTGGGGACACTGACGGTGTTTAATTTGTGAACAGGGGATGGTTGGTTGGAACTTGGAATGTTGGTTGTGAGGCAGTGGATTTGGTTTGAGGGTTGAGATGTGAGACGGTGATGGTCAAAGAAGTGGTTGAACTGATGGTGGATTTCAGGATTGTTGAGGGTGAATTGTTGAAGGGGGGATGGACGTGGAGAGATGAGAGGAAGATGGGTGGTTTGTGGTCAAGGATTGAGGAACTGGCAGTTTGGGTTGGTTGAGATATGTAGTTGAACTGTGGTTGGTGCGGAAGTTCTGACGTGGGGGATTGAGGATTGATGCTGTGGTTGTTTGGAAGATTTGCAGTGGAGTCTTTTGGGGTGCGATCTGCCGTGGCGTGGTCCGGAGGACAGGAGAATGGTGTGAGTTGCTGAAGGTGCTTTGGACTGTGGTTATGAAAGTTTGGATGGGGGACGTGTATTGGGGGTCACGGTGTTGTGATGGAAGGCTGTGTGATTGATGAGGTGATCTGTGGTAGGAGTATGGATCTGGGTGGTATGCTGTGTAGTGGTGTTGATAGGTTTGAGTATGGGTACGAGCTGCTGTGGGGTGAACGGTGTAGTTTCTGGAGGGGATGTATGATGAAGATGATTGTAGTTGTTGAAAGAAGAAATTTGTGACAGAGTCGAGAAGAAAATAGGAAAAAGAAACGAAAGCATAGAAACTTGTAATATTTTTTTTTGGAAAGAAATTGTAAAAACAAGGAAAGAGATTGAGGAAAAAAATAAAAAAAATAAAAGACAAAACTAGCAAGATATTTTTTTCTTGTTTTTGGAGATTGCAATGTCAATAAATAACATCAAATCTGCCAATCAAAAGTTTTTTTTCTACTAAACAAAAACAAAAACAAGAAGAAAATAAAATAAAATAAAATAAAATAAAAACTAACACGAATCAGAAATTAAATAAATAATAAAATTTAATCATTACCTCCCCGGCAACGGCGCCAAAAACTTGATCGTCGCTAATCTATGAATCAGAAAAGCGCGACATTTAAATTAAATTCTGCAAGCATACAGGTCGAACACAGCGAGGTGTAATTAAATTTTTTTATTTATTTGTTCTTGGGCGAGTTAGACGAAGCCTGGAGATTTTGTTGAAATAAAAACAAATTGAAATTGTGAACGCAGGATTATCGTTGAATCTAAACAATGATTAATCACTAAAGAAAGTAAATTGCAAAACAAGAACAACAATGCAGAAAATAAAAGTGCAGAAAAAAGAAGAAGAACAAAAAGTAAATTAGGATTGTCGTTGAAACTAATCAAACGACTAATCACTAATGAGCAATAGAAATAACAATAACAATTTCTGTCTACCAAAACTAATTGAGTAGATCACAAATTGTTATGAAAGTAAAGCAAATAAACTAAACGAAGAAGAGCTTTATTAAAACTGAAAGAGAGTATAGACGAATGGATATCTTACAATGGTTACAACGTATATTTATAGAGGAGATAGGAAAAATCCTAATTAAGTCTATGAATAAATGGGTTTCTTTTCCCAAGAAGTAATATCATATCTCTTGCCTTCCTTGACTAGGCTTGTTTGGAAATAATTCTTTTAAGAATATCTGATGCATATCTTGGTGAATATCTTCCAAATCCTCCATATGGCTAGTTGATTGGTAATTAGATTGCATGCGATTAATTATTCCAAACAAGGATGCTCATCAAACTCCAAAGGCAACAAAGGATGAAATCTTCAAAATTGATCTTTTCTTGGTAATAAATCAATCAGCAATTCTTCTAATTGGAAACTGAAAAATGAATGTTCTGAATTGATTTCCGTTACTACTCCTGAAATGTCTATTAGTGAATATCATACATACACATGAATACGTATATATATATATAATATAACACTAATTAATATATTCTTCATAGCAAAGGGGCAGTGTGAACGCGTTCCGTTCTTTGGCAAAAAGTGAGCTCGACGGGGATCGAAGTCAGGTCTCTCAGTACAAATTTCTATGCAATTACCAGTGAGCTACAACGTCTTTTGCAATTGAGATGGCTCTAATACGGGGAAGTAGCTTTTTATTTGTAGTTGGCCTTTAATTTGAAACGAAGGAGGCATTTCTTGACAACCTGTAAAAACACACAAAAGTACCCAAAGTATCATTTATTTATTTACAAAAGATAAAGTATAAGAGCATAAAATAAACACATTTCTATGTTAATCAGGTACATTCTCAATCTCCTTTCCTAGTTAGCATATCTTTCTTTTGCTATCCATGTTTATCTTGTTATCTCGTTAATCTTGTCATGAGAACCTTAGGTAGAAACCCTTTGGATGAAACATGTATTTGAAACATGTTATGCTTGATGGTTGCAAATGGTTTCAAGTGTTTGCAAGTGGTTACTAGTGGATGCATGATACACGTTAGGCACTAAGATCGGCTCACACACTTTCATATTGCATATGCATGAATGTTTATGCTTATTCATGGATGAAACTTGTTATGCTATCACGTGGATGTTGCATATGAATGAATGTTATGTGCACTCATGTAGAGATTATAAACTATGTTAGGAATTTGCATACATTTGGACTCATTTCACTAACATATTCTGCATTAAGGAGGTTTACTGAGTCAGTAACCGCCTGATTTTCGCATTAGATAGGTGCATATACACACACTTTTGCATATGTTCATACAGCATTAGAAATCTTTTAAGGACAATGATTACTTGTGGATGATGTTTTGAGTAGATGGACGATGGATGGTAGGATACGTTCTTCCTAATTTGGAGATTTCGGGGACGAAATCCTTTAAGGTGGGGAGAATGTAACAACCCGAATTTTTATAACATGTTAAAACAAGAAATCAGGGCAGAATTAAATTATTAGTTAAGAATCAATGGGAACGGGTTACGCCATTGCGTTCGTCTCGAAATTCTACTTGAAAACGAGTCCGAAATTTCGTAAATCGGAGTCCGTACGACCAAGTTATGGCCCATAGAAGATTATAGAAAATTCAAAATTCAGCCCGAAATTCAAATTCAGCCCCAAACAAATTGGGCGGGAAAATTTCCAGCCCAGCCCCAGGTCGACTGAGGAGTCGACTGGGGAGTCACCTGCCCCAGCCCAGGTCGACTGCCCAGTCGACTTGGGTGTCGACCTCGGGGTCGACTTCCCTGGTCGGCCATGTTTGCCTGGTGCACCTGTTTGCTCCTTTGGGTCTGTTCAGTTGGCCTGTGACGGGATTTGATGGTTCATTTCTAAACTAGGGTTAATCCTATGGCCTAAACTTGTCTCTACACCTATAAAAACACCCTAAGACTTAGCCTAAACCACCACAAATCATCCTAACAACTAAGTGTTGCCAAAATGCTCCTAATCATGGCCTCCATCTTCATCAAAGAGAGCTTGAGAGTTCTAAACTAAAGCTAAGGCAAAGGAGCAATCTTTCTCCATCAAATCAAAGGGGCTACCTATATTCTCAAGGCTTCTAGTGTTGCTACATCATTCCTAGAGCTTCTACAATGTCTCTATCTTGTTCTACTTTGTTCTAGTTCTCATAGCCACGATTTGTAAGCCCCACTCTACTCTTAGATTTAAACTATGAAATTAATGTGAACATGTATCAAGTTGAAATGGGATTCTTGTGTAATACTTGTCTTTGGTCTATCATTGTATGCATAGATCCATTTATGACTCTTTTGATCTATGATTGTGGAACTATCATGAACCTAGTACCGTTCATCTTGATTTTTGGGTAGAAAGCTATGTGCTTTATTTGGGGATTATGCATAATGCAACATAGGACCCCTCATAACCTTGATGTTAACTTGCCTATGATGTTGAACTAGTACATGCTAGCCACAAGTTTATCACTCTATGTCAACTATTATCATGTTATCACCCTATTTGCTAAGTTTGATGTCATACATGTTTTGAGGCCAATAATCCTATATGCTAGTTGTGATGAACACCTTTGCCTCAAATATCGTCATGTTTAACTTATGACCAACTTTACCACCTTATGCCCATCTTGGTCACATTTTTTATGTTCCTTGACTCATTTCTATTGATGCAAATTTACTTGCAATGGGGATACGTTATGGGTAGTTAGGCGAACTTGAAATGACATGAAAAACATGACTTGAAATGTGACATAAAACTTGATTATGCTTGAAAACTTGAATGTGGTCATGACATGTAGAAAACCATAAAGTGGCCAACTCGAGGTTGGGTTGAGTTTGTAGCGTAGATCTTCCCGGAACCGCCCGACAAATCCAGTGGCTACAAGCAATAGGACCCAATGTGAGAAGTTGGTCATATCGCGCTTGAAACCCGAGGTTAGACTAGGTTGTGGTGTAAAGCTGCCCGGACCCGCCCGGCACATCCAGTAACCACAACAAAGTCTAATGTAAGAGGTTGGGCGCATTAAATTAATTAATGCCACATGTTAGGGTTAAGTCATGAACCACTTGGATACACTTAACCAACTTGATACATAATTGGATAGGGTTAACCACACTTAATCCGTTAGAGACCCTAGTTACGTGGTCTTTTTCAGCAGTAACCCTCTTGGATGTATCACGACACCCTAGGGACTAGGCTAGGGTGGGGCACGATTACTGGGCTGATTATAAGCGACCAGAAAGACGGCTGAGTAGGTGCGCCAGTGTAGGTTCAGGCGGGCTATGGTCGTGCACATAGTCCGGAGTTGAAAAAAACAGACATGGGCACGAGTAGGTTTAGACTGTGCGTGCTTGATTTGTGTCAGTGGTTGGCACCCTAGGGCTTGATACACCCTAGGGTGGACCTAGCACAGTTGACTACATTCCGTGATTGGGCTGTATGAAACCGACACTTGACGAGTTAGGCTTATAGGGAGCCGATCGACTAGACCGTATAGTTGGACCTTGACTTGGGTCATCTCATGATATTGGGCCAAGGGATCATTTCTTGTTTATACTTGACATAGGTTGGAATACTAGTACTATTGGTGCAAAACTAAACCTTGTATATGCGATGCCACACTTGATCTACCTTGTTATCTATTTATCATGCCAGTTAGTTACCATCTTTATGTTTCATCTCAGTTTCTCATGTTTAGTTAACTTCATTAGTTTTTATACTAATAGTAGGCAGGACTTACCAGTCTTTATGACTGACCCTTTTTCTTTCGCCTCTTTTCTTCCGTTCCCCCCCCCCCAGGTTCTCAGGGAGGGAACACTAGTGCTTAGCTTGGACATTTGGCTTGCTTTCTTGACAGCTCATGTACGGTTTGGACTTGAGCTTGCTATGGCTTCACCACATCTATTTGGGGATAGTTTACTTTATGTTATTTTCAGTTTATGTTTCTAGACTTGTGGAAGTTGGAAAATAATGACTAAGTATTTTGATGTAAGCTGACTTTGGTTTTGAAATGGTTAACTATGGTTTTTTTTTCTACCGCTGCTTTACTTATTTATTTATCTATGTTCTGTCTTGTGATATCTCTGTGCATGTTTACCTAGACAACACCCCTCCAAAGCTAGTGCAATCACTCGTGAGTGGCCCTGGCGGAGGTGGGGTGTTACAGGTCTCGAGTTTTCTGGTGGTCCGTGGTGGCGTGGGGACCAAGATGAACAGAGAACAGTGTTTTCAGTTCATTTCCGAAAATAGCAAAGGGTTTTGGCCACTTTTCCGGTGGTGGTGGACCTGTTGGTGCCGGGGTAGGAGGGAGGAAGGACCAGGGAAGTGTGCAGCGTCGATTGGCCTTGGTGGCGTTGACTCCGGTGGTCTGTGGCGGCATGGGTAATGATTTGAATGTATTCCGTTCATGGGAGGTTTCTGGTGGCATCGTGGGTCCCTGGGCATCGGGGTTGGAGGCGATGGCAGGCGGAGGAAGTGCGGTTATGGTGGGGTGCTCGACCGGAGGTCCGGCGGTGCACGTTGATGGTGGTGGTTGAATTTTTGTTTCGGGTTCAAGACCAAAGAAGGAAGAAGGAGCATCGAGCCTGAGAACTAGATGAGAAAGAAGACACGTTATTTCGTTAATCCCATGATGACATGTCAGCAATGATTAAGGTAATTAAGGTAATAATTACTTAATTGTTTAATTACTTTATTTATAAAAGTTAAGTTAATAATCGTATATAAATTCAAACTTTAAACTAGTCTAACTTTCACATACGGTAACGAAATATGATGAAACTGGATCCGTTGGAATCGCAGGGACGAGACCTAGACGACGGCATTGACTAGGCACTGATCTGATGCGGTTGAAATTTCAACAAATTTTGAATGTTCGTTTCAAATTAAAAGCAACAAACGCGTCAACCGCCAACCGAATAATCTGGTGAGTTAATTCTCACAACTTCTGGAATCCTGTGATGTGGTAAATTCATACTAAAATATAATTTACCTTTAAAAGTTTAAATTGGTTGATTGGTTGCTATTGGCTGTTTACTATTTGATTAGTTGCAGTTATTCATATTACATCGTTTTAAATTTATTGATGATTAAAATTTATTTCATATATTAGTATGAAATGTATAACGCGCTGTGATGCGGGGAAGAATAGGTTGGAGGGATCCGACCAGTTTCCTCAAATATTATATATGTTGTTTGTTTGTTTTATATTGTTGATATTTGAACTGATTGAACCCCATATGGTAGAAAAACCTGTTTGAACATGATGGTTGAATAAATATTCACCTGTGTTGTGTTTAAAATCAATCGACAGTGTTGATTGGGTAATTGGCAATGAATGGCCTAAAATGTGTTGTTTCAGACGTCGGTTTACCATCGGTGAATCGACGCAGTTTTAAAGTTATAAATTATTTTATAACTGAATTAAAGTTTGCAGTCATTTATACAAACAAATTAAAGTAGAAATTTATAAATAATAATTGAATCGAGTTTATAAGAGAAATTATTTAAATGGTTTGAAATAAATATAAGAAGTTGTTTAAGTCGATTAGGGAATTATTATAAGTATTTAGAGGAAAATCCATGCGAGGTTTAGAAAAGAGTTTTTAAACCAAAACGATAACATTGAAAAGTTAAAGAATGGTTTAAACGAAACATTATAATTGGAATAAGGATTTCAAAAGCACGGGGGAATGAACATAGTGATTTTGGTTCAAAATTGGGTAAATGGAAATTGAAAATAAAATCCAAAGTAACAAGGCCTTATCGGGAAGAAGGAGGATAAATTGATTTAAATTATATAATCCAAGATAAAAAGTATTTATAAGAAATGGCCGAATGGATGGAAGCATATTATTTGACAAGTGTTTTTTATTGTAAATCCAAAGGTTATAAGTGGAATGTTGATTTAACTTAAAAGTGGTGTTTTGTGAACTTTTACTTAATCAAACAAATTAAGTAAAGAGATTATATTGAATAAGGATTTCGAATGTAAGAAATGGTTTATAAAACCAGATTTGAAATCAAGGTGGTAAATTAGATTTTGATTATCAGTGGTTAAGCGACAAACTAATATCATTCTGAGATAAGAACGTTGTCGATCAAGGTCTGAGAGGTAAATAGAATACCCCAACTTGAACGACTTCATTATTATCGAGGAATGGTATTGGTTTGAAACAAGTAAAAGTTGTTGAAATTGGTGAGATATTCTATACGAGAGGTATAGAACATAAGTGCGAGATTTTGGTTTATAAATGATACTACAATATTAATTTAAAAATAAATAAGAATATTTGGTTTACATTATATAATTTGACATTTGATTTGTGATATCAGAAGTGGTAATTTGGCTTATACCATTAAGTAATAAACATATATCGTGAGATGCTCGAATTTAAGGAAATGGGGAAAGAGGTTTTGAAGAATATAATGATATTTCCAATGGTAATAGAAATGGAAAGTTAAGAATATATATACACTCTAAAACTGATAAAATAGCTTTTGTTATAATAAGATAAGAATAAATAAAAGGGTTTAATATAGTGAAAGGATTAAAAGTTGATGAACCATTTATTTACTGTTCTAATAGGCCAAGTAATGCCAAGTACCGAATCAATAAATTCATTCACACTATTGTTACTTGATAGTTAAAACACCGACTATCAAACCAGACCAATACGATTGTTGGTACGGAAAGACCGGGATCAAATCTATATTCGAAAACCATTCCGACCAGCAAATACGTGAAGACACTGATTCAAGATGGAGCAAGTGAAGACCGTGGATCTTCATAAGCGAAAGGACTACTTGTCGAATTTCTATGGCTTGCAACCAGAGTTATTTGATTTGTGATTCTGTCATTGTTGAAATCTACGGATTTGCGAGGACTGCTCGCTACTGATCCCTGGGGTGATTCCTGTATTGGATGCAGTAGGAGGGTACCTTCGGTTCATTCTGTTCCTGGATGACTTGTATGGACGAGTGTCTGACAGAGTATTTCCAAAGGAATTACGTACGTTGATTTCATCAAACGTACCATAGTTGATGGCGGAGAAATGGTTTTTCTCTAGCCAAATAACTAGAGTATTTTTGTGGATGTCAATTAGTGATATCTGGCGGATCTGACAATGTGGCATTCAAAGTGAATGGTGGCCGAATGTTCTGAAGGTAAATTCAAACCTTAAGCCTCATCAACCGGGAAATGAGAAAAATCGGGCAGGCAGCATGGCTATGTGGGTCGCTCTCATTACGGTGTATAATCACCTATCTAGAGAAATTCCATTTGCTTCTTTAATCTATATTCGATGTTATCCCTTTTCGGGAGGCGATTGCTAATCCCAACCATCGGTGATATACATTCGATACACTCAAGCGAAATGAGTGGTCGGTCATGTGAGGGCCGGGTTGCAAGACGTTCTTGTTGAACCAAGTGTATTCGCCTCTAGATATACACATTCGGAAGGTGGACCCATACCTTGTCAAGTTGGAATCCAATCTCCAATAAGTGCCCGCGGTTTTGATTGTATAATATATATGTGAAGCGTGAGATGCAAGCGTTCCGCTAGATTGATATTTACTTGTGTTTAGACACTATGATATTATTAGAATAAGTTATGATTTCAAAAACGTTTTAGGTTATAGTAAGGTAAAAACTGTCCGTGTTTATGTGTGGGCTGGTCTTACTATTATCCTTCGATTTCATAACGTATTTCCCAAAGTTAAACAAGTTGTGTGTTCTGTCAATTTATCACTGAAAGTATTCCAGACTGACCCGATGTATTTTGCTTTGCTTCAAATGTGCTCGGGTCAGACCGAGTATGTTCCAGGTTAGGCTTTGCTTGGAGTTTCAGGAGCTAGAAGCAGGAGGCTTCACCTCTAGTTATATAAAGTTATTTTTCCGATGTGTCTGGTATATGTTGTACTCTGATGGTTGGTAGGTATATACAGTTCTTTCAGTATAAAGAGATTTGATATTATATTTTATTCGTTCCGCTGTGAGATTCTGATGTGTTCTTCTTCTTTCCTCTATTCTAATATTCTTTCTTTCTTTTCTCACCCTCTAATTTCTTTCTATTGACAATCTGGGGTTCGATACTTGAGTTTTTGGCAAGTAATACGGGTTTATGTATTGTTGTCGAAAATTCGAGCGTCGAGTTTTTCCCGGGTCGTTACACCGGACGTACTTGTTGATTGTCCGGATATGCGAGAGCCTCTCTTCCGTATTGGACATATGGAACGAGGAATAAGGTGTCTCCAGTTTCGTTCAGACCTAGAACGTACTTGTAAATGGATGTATGTCTGACATTGGATTATATTCTGTGCTGATTGATTTATATTAAATATATATCTGTTTGGTGGCGGAGAATTTATTCTCTTGTTTAACACCCTTCTCTGAGACGTACGAGCTCAGAGGTTATATATTGGTAGACATCAGTTGCATGGCGTGAATTGTCAGTGTGGCATGACAAGATGCAAATGATCAAGGCTTATTGTTGAAAAACAGAGTTTTGTGGTTGATGATCAAAGCACAGCTTTAATTAGCATAGCTTTGTGTATAGCGTTACTTCGCAAGCCTCACACCCCAGTATGAACCAGAAAAGGGAGAGGACTGCAGGGAGGACATACGTTTTTTCTAGCTAAGAGTGGTGTCATGGTATGGAGCCCTGACATTTTTACTTATGTGGATGATGGAATGAGGCGCCTCAGATTTGAGTCCCTAGTGGCTCTTTATTCATGCCCCATAGGGCAGGGAAACGTATTGTTCAGGAATTACTAATCCATTAAAGTATTTGTGGACCGGCCCTAAAGATCCAAGGGCTCACCTGAGTCTGAGTCCTGAGGCATGGGCTAGAGTGTCTTGAATTCGGTAAGGATGATCCCTTACCTTGGTTCATGATGGAAATCCAACTTCCAATCGGTTTTGATTGTAAAACTAGCATGGCGACATAGTATATGGTAGCTATGTCGTCTGCGATTGATACATTATGATTGAAATGTTTTTGAAAACATATAGAAACTAATAATAATATCAAATGATTTCTACGTATCAAGCATATTTTGGCCATTATAAGGTAAAGCTCTATCCTCCGGTTTGTGTTGGATTGTGTGATGGGACTTGAGTCTTATAATGGCTTCATTTTTTCTAAAGAGCATTGCGTTTTTTAATGATTTACTTTATTTATGCACTGGCAATCTAATGGAGTAAACCTGTTCCGCGTTAGCGGCGTTGTCCTATGATTAGCCTTATTATTAAATAGGTTAAGTAAGATTTCTCATACCAGTCCCATGACTGACTCGTTGTTTGTTTCACTTTGCAAATTCGGGTGCCCTCTTTTCCACACGGGTAGCCTTGTATTCAGGTTTTAGCAGACTCATTTTGGATAGTTATGGGCCTGAAGATGGATCCTATCATTTCTATCATGATGTTCAGACTTCATTTAGTATATTACGTTTAATTCCGCTGCAGACATTTTACATCAAGCTGAAATTGTATTATGTCTAAGTATGGTCCTGTTATGCTGTGTAAATCTGATGTTAATATTATTTCCAGTGTAACTTTGATGTACTTTATCTAGTGTAATTCTATGATTCTGTTCTGCTGTTATTGTTTATGTGTAATATTCCAATGATTATCCTTGCTTCCGTGGCACGGGGGTTTGGGGTTGTCACAGTTGGTATCAGAGCAAATGGTTAAACTTAGCTCCGGAATATAACATTTTAACAAACTCGTCAGAAATAGAAGCAGTAGTATTCTAAGGCAAATAACTCATTATAGATAGGATCATTAATGTCCTAGAATGAGTATAGCAGAATAAGATACACCCCCACATATGCATTTACATTTAAATTTATGTCTCTATACTTTACAATATCTTTTCTGTTATCCTGACTCTTTGTCTGCTATTTGCAGACATAGTAGAAAATGAGTGGAAGAAACAGAAGTAATTCTAAGGTTCCGTAATCTAATGAGCCAATCGTGCTCCCACAACCAGAACCATATCTAGAAGCTCTAGTAAAGAAATATCAAAATCTGGGTGGAGTACCATTCTCGGGCAAAGAGTCCGTTATTGAAACACAAGCATGGATGCGTTCTTCTGAGAGAATTTTCGAAGGCTTAAAGATGAGAGATCATCAGAAAAGATTAATAGCATCTTGGACACTCAAAGACGAAGCTTTAATCTGGTGGGAAACTGTTAGTCAGGAAAATCTAGAAGGTAATATTACCTGGGATAGATTTAAAGAAATGTTTACAGAAAAATTTATTCCTCCAGAAGCAACTGAGCAGCTATATGATGAGTTTTACAATCTGAAACAAGGAGATATGACCATCCAGGTGTATGATTGTAACAACCCGTAAAATCTGGGCCAGTTTAAAATTTTTGTTTTGGCAATTTTAGCGAATTTTGATTATTTAAAATGAATTATTTTAAATAATATCGACGAGAAATTTATTTGAATATAATTCCAACGTATATATTATATACGTCGTCGTTAGAATATATTATAATTATATATAATTATAAAAGGAATTGAAAATGGCGCGGTAGTTCGATAATTCGATTTCAAACTTCAATTGAATGTACCGGGTGCAAAACAATCCGGATTTTAGTGAAACCAAAAATAATGGAATCTAATAGTGAATATCTTTCCAACCAATCCGAAAAATCAAGATTTCATATCGGGAATCAAAAGATATGTCCAGTTGAAAATTCTGAATAGTCGCTATGGAATTCAGGCCCTTAAAAATGGACATTTTGCAAATGACCTCGGATTTCGACGAAACTAGTTTTGTTAGGACCGTATCGTCAATACGAAGCTAGAAAATATTTTTCTGGAATTTTTCTAGTTAGTATGTGACCCCGGTAATTTGAAATGTACGTTTAAAATTAAATAAACTGATTTAAATGTAAATGCAACGGAAACTGATCGAAACGGTCGATTCAGCTTGCGATACATATCCCATTGTGTTCGGGATGGGGGTAAAACGCTATGGACGGCAGGCGGTGGGCCTCGTTTAGTGGTCGTATGTAAAAGTCAACTTTTTGAATGAAAAAATATTAAATAATTAAATAATAAAAAAAAAACACCTTTCTTATATCCTCTGGCCCCCCCTCTTATCTTTCACACAGAAATCTATGGGTTGTTACAATCAGAATAAATTCAATGAACTTTCTCGCTTTTCCCCAGAACTAAATCGAGATTCTATAAGGAAGAATCTGAGATTTATCAACGGACTTCAAAAGAAATACGAAGGTAGAGTACTTGCTCATGTGAATCTTCCTTTTTCTAAGATGATACAAATGGCTTATCACTATGAGTATCTTGATAAGCAAGGTGTTTTGGAAGATGAAGAGGAAGGCAGCTCTAGCAGCAAAAGGAAGTTTGAAGCTAATAGTCCTGAGGCAAGTACGACGCCTGAGGTCCGCAAGAAGCCTAAAGCTGATAAGAAAGGGGTTAAATCTAAGGAAGAACCGTTAACGATTGTCATATGCAATAACTGCAATAAGCAAGGACATTTGTCGATAAATTGTAAATATTCAAAGAAACGAAAGAATGATGGATCTAAATCCAATAGGAAGTCTAAAGAGAGCAGAAAATGCCACAAGTGTCACCAGTCTGGTCATATTGCGAAAAATTGCCAGATATCAAAGAAGTCTGAAGTAGCTCATGTAAATGAAGTAGCAGAAACTCCAACACCCTCAATTAATAGGTAAAGGCCAGATGTTTTGGATGGCACTCTTACTGTCAATAATATTCTAGTTACAGTATTATTTGACACTGGCGCATCACGAAGTTTCATTTCAAGTAACATAGTTAAAAAGTTAAAGCTAACCCTATAGAATCTTAAAGAATCAATTAGTGTTCATAATCCGATAGGGGGTTCTCTTGTTCTCGGTTTATATTGTAGAGTGCCTGTCTCCTACTCTTGTTATCGGTTTCCTTTAAATTTAATTGTTATGGATCTTTCTGAAATTGATATCATTCTCGGGTTGGATTGGTTGACCAAATTTGAAGCCGAAGTTAAATGTGTAGAAAGAGTTGTTAAAGTTAAGACAAAGCTTGGGAATAATGTTATACCATGCGTAGGCTCAGATTCAAATAGAAAAGGATTTTGTGCTGCTCTTGAGGTCACCCCCACTGCTATTGAAAATATTCCTATCGTCAAGAACTATGCGGATGTGTTCGAAGAAGTTGATAGCTTTCCTCCGCGAAGAGAAATTGACTTCAGGATTGATCTAGTCCCGAATGCAAGGCCAGTTGTGCATCATATTTGAAGAATAACATGGAAGGAGAAAGAAGAATTGGGCAATCAAACTAAACAGCTTTTATGGAAAGGTCTGATCAGGACTAGCTTTTCGAATTGGGGTTCAGCAGTAGTGTTTGTTCCAAAGTCAGACGGTACTCTCAGATTATGTGTTGATTACCGAGACCTCAACAAGCAGACATTAAAGAATAAATATCCATTTCCCTATATAGATGATTTATTGGATCGTCTGAATGGAGCGAATGCGTTTTCAAGAATGGACCTAGCTACAGGTTTCCATCAACTGTGGATTGTCGAAGAATATGTTCCTTTGACACCTTTTAAAGGTCCAGACATATATTATGAGTGGTTAGTAATGCCATTCGGCTTATATAATGCTCTTGCTTATTTTGTGGATTTAATGAATCGAGTATTCCGCGACGTCTTGAATAAATTCGTGCTGGTCTTCATTGATGATATTTTAACCTTCTCTAAGTCATTGGTCGAGCATGAAAAGCATTTGGAAGAAGTTCTGGAAATTCTAAGAAAGAATGTATTAAAAGCCAAATTTTCTAAATGTATATTCCGGCAAGAATAAGTGAAGTTCCTCAGTTATGTAGTATTGAAGGAAGGAATTTCAGTGGATCCAAGTAAGATCGCCGCCATTCAAGATTGGAAGCAGCCTAGCACGCCTACTGAAGTCAGAAGATTCCTAGGATTGGCTGGCTATTATCAGATATTCGTTAAGGACTTTTTGAAGCTATCTTGTCCATTAACGAAACTCAACAAAAAGCATACAAGGTTTAATTGGACGCCTGAATGTGAGGCAGCTTTCCAAGAGCTGAAATTAAGATTGACTAGTGTAACACCCCACGTCCATTAATGTCACTCACAAAGGGAATGCATTAACTTCCATGGAGGTTTTAAGTGAATATAGAACAGTAAAATTACAACAAGACAGATATAAAATAGTACTTGGAAATTCAAAAACTTTATTTCATTGTAGCAGAAGTCAAAACATGTTTGATTACATCATAACACCATATTCAATGTCAAGTACAATATCTATCTTGATAAAAAAAGTACATAATCCCATTACATGAATAGCCATTAAAAAGAAAGATAACAAGCTGGACTTTACTTCAGCAGTCCAAGCTTTCCAGAAGATAAGCGATCCAACTAGACTCCACTAGAACTTGGCCCAACCTGCGGACCTGAAGGGAGAAAAGGATGGAAAAGAGGGGGTCAGACATAAAGTCTGGTGAATATGATAATTCTACAATACTATTACCAAAATAACTGGACTAAGGCATAAGCTGGAAAACAAGAAAATGTCTATGAAGAGCAGATTAAGGACATAGACAATCGCTAAAGGCAACGTTATAGGCGCTCCTAAATACTAAAGGATAAACACTATACTGCACCACATCAGTCACCCTAAAGATTCATCCCACTTAGCTTCACTTAGAAACTTTCCCAATGGCTTTACGTACCCCTAGCTGACTACATAGGTGCCGCCTGCCCCTATCTCCACTAGGTGTACCCTACTTCCCATTATTCGATCGGCTCCCTAACTCGTAGATACCCGTGCTGGCCCCACAGTGGGGTGTATCACTCCCCTAAAGTGGCAACCTGATACAACGGACATGCACGGCTTATACCTACACGACGCAACAACGTCTTACCTACCAGCCCGGGTCCACACACGCATATGAAACCCGTTGGACTTGCGTTGCCACCGCTCCCTGTTTTGGCCTCTTATAGTCAAACCCAGTATGCGTGTCCCGTCCTCGACTTGGGTCGAGCCCACAAAGATACGTTTTGGGATACTGGTTGAAATGGGCCCCCACTATTTACCACAAGCATTCCACCTAAGCTTGTCCCCATTAGTCCATCCCACTTAACCCACTTAGTCATGTTCATTTACATGTGTGTTTGGTTAAGTCTAATCGTATTTCAAATGCCTCTAAAGGCAACCACCAGATTCCTCATGCCACCCAAGGCACCTACTTAACCCCCATGTCCCACCTTACATGATTATCGGGTTAAGTATTTCTTAGTTCATTAAGGCCATAACCTCATAAAGACCTCTCACATTAGACTGGCATTTATGGCAGCTGGATTTGCCGGGCGGGTCCGGGCAGTCTTACACCATAAAAGAGTCTAACCTCGTGTCTTTACAACTGTTATGCTTTAGTTTGGGCCTAGGACCTCTCACATTGGGCCGACATTTGTGACTACTGGATTTGCCGGGCGGGTCCGGGCAGGTTTACATCACAAACGGGTCCAACCTCGTGTCCTAAGCATTGATTATTAATAATAATCCACTTTCCCCCAATTTTAATAATTCCCTACTTGAATTATTAATTACTTCCAATTTTTAACAATGTCCATAATTGACTCAATTATGGACATTCATTCATGGTATGCAACATCTTACAAAATTGCACCCAATTTATTAATTCCTAATATTACCCCTACCCCACGTTTGAACGTTTATTCGCAAAATATATGTTAGACTCGAATAGCCTAACTCATAGCATAAAAGAGATTATCATAATAACAACATGTATATGTGACCAAATGAATCATAATAAGGGGTGAAACTTGCATATGTCCAACTTGCATAGATTATACATGTCATGGATCTAAAGGTGTCAACTTGTTCAAAATTCACCTAATATGATCTCAATCAATTTTCATAAACTTACATATGAACATGTGTGAATCAACATCATCTAATTTTTTAACAACATGGTTTTATATGGGTACACCTAACTCAATAGGCAAATTCCCATAATCAAGTTTTATTTAATTATAGTTTCAAGTTTATGGGTACACCTAACCTAATAGGCAAATTCCCATAAACAAGATCCATTTAAATTAAGAAAAAAAAACATAACTTTAAGCATGATCCAACAACATCATGATTTTTCAACATAATATAGCATGATTTATAACATGGCATAGTATGATAGTATAACATAGCTTGACATGATTCTCAACATAGCACGACATAGCATAAGAGAATTTACAACATAGCATGACATAGCATATATAATTTACATCATACGACAACATAATAACATAATAAGAGATCCACAATATATAGAATTTACAATTACAAATCACATCACTTTCTTGTGATCCATTCATAACTGAGTCAAATTAGTTTGTAATAGTCTTGTGAGAATCATCATACTCACCAACAAAAGAATTAGAGAAAGAGAGATCTTTTGATTTGATTTGTGTAGATTTAGTTGTAGATGATTAGGCTTCCTCTTCTTAGTTTGTGACGGCTATGCTGAACTCCATGGCAGCAGCATGACGGTAGCTTCTCTAATTTTACAAGTGATTTAGGTCTAGGGTCAACCCACTTATTTATAGATTTTAGAATTCATTTAGGCCATTAGATTTAACCTAGAAATAACCGCAGTCGTTCAGACAAGATGGGGTTTATCTTGTTGACTCAGCAATGAGTCAGAAGTGACTCAGCAAACACTCAGCTAATTAATAAACTTCTATTCATGTCATATATATATATATATATATTTTCTACAATGCACATATTAGATACATCCCCCTTTACTTATTATTGTTTTTATATACATATTAGATACATCCCCTCTTTTACACACTTATTAATATTTTTATATGCATATTAGATACATCCCCTCTTTTACACACTTATTAATATTTTTATATTCATATTAGATACATCCCCTCTCTTACACACTTATTAATATTTTAGCAACTTTAGTGTTAATAGAAAATTCGGGGTGTTACATTCTCCCCTCCTTTTAGGATTTCGTCCCCGAAATCTTCAAGTCTGGAAGAATGTATATCCTACCATCCGAACGTCCATCTACTCATCCATCATACACAGACATCCATTGTCCTTAAAAGACTTCTAATGCTTTATGATCATATGCAAGTGTGTGTACATGTCCTTACCTAATGCGAAATCAGGCGGTCTACTGATTCAGTTGACCTCCTTAATGCAAATTATGTAAGTGTCATGAATCCATTATGTATGCAAAAGATCCTAATTGCTTACATACTACTTCTATATGCGTGCACACCCATTCAACCGAATGCAGCATCCATATGATGGTACAACCATTATACATCCATTATACTAAATACATCCATATATATGCAATATGCAATATGAAGTGACTGAGCCGATCTAGTGCCTAAAGTGTGTGTATATATGCATCCACGAGCAACCACTAGCAAACACTTGCATCCATTTTGCATCCATCAGACATAACATGTCTCAAACACATGTTTCAACCATAGGATTATCCTAACTAAAGGTCAAAGATACTAATGAGAGGACATACTAAAGATAAGATAAGATAAGCTAAGCGATAAAGGAGAAATTAAAAGACATACCCTCAAAAAGAAAAGGGTACAACGAACGCATCTTCTCTTCTGTCTCACAAGTTGCGTTGCTCTCATCATTTCCCCATTGCACTTTAACCAGTCTGACCTCTCGATTCCTCAAATTTTTGATCTCCGACCCAAGAATGCATGTAGGAGCTCGTCTAATTGTTGCATCACGCTCTATTTCCACCTCTTTAAGCAAGCTCAGCTCTACCACCTCCGCGGTCTTGTGCAAACACTTCCTCAAATGTGATACATGGAATACGTCGTGTACTCCACTAAGTTTCTCAGGCAACTCCACCCTATATGCCATCTTCCCAATCCTGTTTTTTACAGGAAACGGCCCTACAAACCTTGGTGCTAATTTCCCCACGGACCCAAAGCGAACAACATTCTGTAACGGAGATACTTTGATAAAAACCATGTCCCCAATGTCAAACTCAAGATCTGTCCTCCTCTTATCAGCATACGATTTTTGCCTATCTTGTGCTGCTTTCATCCTCCTTCGAAGCAACTCAATCTTCTCCGAGGTTTCCCTAACCATATCGGGCCCAAGTAGGATTTTATCGGTAGATTCCCACCAACATGTAGGCGAACGGCAAGGCCTTCCATAAAGAGCTTCGAAAGGTGCCATGCCAATACTAGACTGAAAGCTATTATTATATGCGAATTCTACTAACGGAAGGTGCTCTTCCCATGTACCCCCAAAGTCTAGGATACAAAGCCTTAAAAGATCCTCTAGAATGCGATTCACCCTCTCGGTCTGGCCGTCTGTCTGAGGATGATATGCGGTGCTCAAACATAGCTGAGTCCCTACCACCTCTTGTAAACTCTTCCAAAATTCGCTAGTAAAGATGGGGTCACGGTCGCTTACTATACTAGAAGGAATACCGTGCAAACGAACTATCTCCTTAATGTATACAGAAGCCAACCACGGAGCAGTCCTCTTACTTTTCACGGGAATAAAATGGGCGCTTTTAGTAAGTCTATCTACTATAACCCAAATCCCCGTGTTACCCTTCCTTGATCTTGGTAATCCATCCACAAAATCCATTGAGATGCTTTCCCATTTCCATAGTGGAACTTCTAATGGGTGAAGCAACCCACCGGGTTTCTTTTGTTCTGCTTTAACTCGTTGGCACACCAAGCATCTAGCGACGTACTCGGCCACATCCTTTTTCATACCGGCCCAAAAGAAAACCCGCTTCATATCTTTGTACATCTTATCCCCGCCGGGATGAATGGTCATTTTTGAGCGATGAGCATCATCAAGAATGGCCTTCCTTAAGTCTTCGTCTTGTGGTACGCAAAGTCTATTATCCCTTCGTAACCAACCCTTATCGTCTAGGGTATACCTACGAAGATGGCTTGACGACTCCCCCCCTTTGAGCTTTTCTACTATCTCAACCAACTGTGGGTCGTCTCGCTGTGCCTCACCAACCCGTCCTAGAAGTGTAGGTCTAACCTCCAAGGATGCTAACAGACCGGGTACTAAGTCAACGGAGGGTCTAAAGTCAAACATAGAGATGAATTCTAAGCTTTGTCGTTCAACAAACAACGGACTCAAGGACAACCTTTTCCTACTTAAGGCGTCTGCCACCACGTTACCCTTGCCCGGGGTATATGCTATTTCAAAATCGTAGGAGGCTAAGAATTCCATCCACCGTTGCTGCCTTAAATTCAAATCCTTCTGAGAGAATAAGTATTTTAATGATTTGTGGTCAGTGAACAGTTCGAATTTCTCACCAAGAAGATAGTGACGCCAAGACTTAAGCGCGAAAACAATTGCGGCTAGCTCTAAGTCATGCGTGGGGTAATTCTTTTCATGAACCCTCAACTGCCTTCCACCATAGGCTATTACTCTTCCCTCTTGCATGAGGACCGCGCCAAGCCCCGTCCCACAAGCATCAGTATAGATGGTAAACGGTTTATTCCCGTCTGGCAGCAATAAGACTGGGGATGAAGTTAAGGCTCTCTTTAAACGTTGGAACGCATCATCGCAATCTTTGTCCCACGTAAAAACCAGGTTCTTCTTCGTTAACCGTGTTAATGGAGCTGATATTCTTGCGAAGTCTTTGATAAACTTCCTATAATAGCCAGCCAACCCCAAGAAACTTCTTACTTCGGTTGCATTTTTAGGGACCTTCCAATCTTGGATGGCCACTACCTTTGCGGGATCCACTGCTATCCCTTCTTTGGAAACCACGTGCCCTAAGAACCGTACTTCCTTCCTCCAGAAGTGACACATAGAAAATTTTGCCTTAAGGTTATGCGCTCGAAGGGTTTCCAACACTTCCCTAAGATGTAGGGAGTGCTCTTCTTTATTCTTAGAAAAGACTAAGATGTCATCCACAAAGACTACCACGAATTTGTTAAGGTATTCCCTAAACACCCTACTCATCAAATCAACAAAATATGCAGGGGCGTTTGTCAAACCAAAGGGCATCACTAGCCATTCATAGAATCCGTCAGGAGTCCTAAAAGCAATCTTATCTATACTATCCTCAGCCACTCTCAGTTGATGAAAGCCAGTGGCTAAGTCCAACTGCGAAAACACTGAGGCGCCAACTAACTGATCAAAGAGATCGTCAATCCTCGGTAGTGGGTGTCGGTTCTTTTTAGTAAGCTTGTTTAGTTCTCTATAGTCCATACAAAGTCTAAGAGACCCATCCGCCTTTGTGGCAAAAACTACTGGAGCACCCCACTCCGATATACTACGTCTTATGAACCCCTTCTCAAGCAACTCCTTTACTTGCTTATTGAGTTCCCTCCTTTCACGAGGAGCCATGTGGCGCACTGGCAAAGATACGAGTTTAGCATTATCCACAAGATAAATTCGAAAGTCTATCTCCCGCTTTGGAGGTAAGCCCTTCACCTCCTCAAACACATCCGGATATTCCCGGACCACTTCTACCGATCGCAGGTTCTCTACAGACGCGTCAAGCGATTCAAGATAACTTAGCATAACGGAATTTATGGGATTACAAAAGATGTCGAGAGCATTACCAAGGCGAGTCACAAGCCTAACTACTCTCCTTTCACAATCAAGAATGGCCCTATTTCTAGACAACCAATCCATTCCTAAAATTAGCCCATAGCCCGTGAAGCCCAATACATAAGCATCACATCTAAATTCAACGCTAAGTATAGAGATTTTCAAATCCAAACATATCATGGTCAAATGAGCCGAACCCCCAATTGGATTTGAAACGACCAAGGGATCCTCTACTAAACTGGTGTTCAAGTGCAGTGATTCAACTAATGATGCAGAGATAAACGAATGAGATGCGCCAGAATCGAATAAGGTACGGACAGGATGATCAAACAGAAAAACTAAGCTTTCAACAGAAATTGTTCTACCTCTTTCTTGCAGCGGTGGGGCCGCAATAGCCTGAACTTGCCCCCTTGCCTGCCCTGGTGCCATAAGAGCCTGCACCTGTCCTCCCGAGGTAGACCCTGCCCTCTGCCCCTTCTTTGGACGGTCCTTCACTAAATGTCCCGCATCTCCACAATGAAAACAACCAGTCTTCTTTTTCTTTCTACAATCTTTGCTGAGATGGCCAGGCGTCCCACAATTGAAGCATTTCTTCTTCCCTTTGCCATTATTGTTTTTACCACCCTTCTTATTTTGCTGTTGGGGTTTCTTCTGATCCCCTTTCTTTTCAACTGCCTTATCCTCATGCATAAGTGCCATTTCTACTAGCTTTTCAAAGGTGGCTCCCATAGGGATGTGGGTCATAGCCAACCCTTGCAACGGTTCATTCAAGCCTCTAACGAACCTCAAAGCTTTCTTCTCTGGCGTGTTCACCAACTCCAAGCCAAACCTTGCTAACTGATTAAATTTATTGACATATTCCTTTACTGATGAGCTCCCTTGCTTTAGTGCCAGGAATTTTTCCATATTTAAGTTCTCCTCTGCCCTTGAAAGAAACTTTGCCTCAAACCTTCGTCTGAAATCCGCCCATGAATCAACTGGACGTTCCCCGTTAGTGAGCTCCCACCAAAACGAGGCCTCTCCCTTCATTAACCAAGCAGCTAAACGGATTTTCCTCCCATCTTCCACTTCAAAGATATCCAACAATTCCTCAGTCTCCTTAAGCCAATCTCTGGCCTCCACAAACGTCTCAGTCCCTTGAAAAGTTTTTCCTCCCATAGCCTTGAATTCCTTGCACGTCTTTGCAAAAGTGTCAACACGAGGAGGAGGAGGAGGAATGGGTGCAACTAGGGGTGGAGGAGTATCCGCTGGGCCTGCAGTGGTGGCCCTAGCCTCCAAGTATCTCCTAAACCACCCTGGAATCGTCACACCTTCTGGGAGATTAAGATCTTCAGCCATGCTGAAACGAAAAAGGAAAGATTCAAAATGGAGAATTCGAAAGATAAAGATAAGGATGTGGCTATTTGGGATTATGTTTTTCATAAAAACTCTCTTTAAATAACATGTTTTTTTTTTTTTTTGAAAGCACTTCTTCCAAAAATACTTTAGAAAAAAAAAATATTTTTCTAAAAAATATTTTTATCTGTTCTGGTAACCTTATGCTCTGATACCACGTGTAACACCCCACGTCCATTAATGTCACTCACAAAGGGAATGCATTAACTTCCATGGAGGTTTTAAGTGAATATAGAACAGTAAAATTACAACAAGACAGATATAAAATAGTACTTGGAAATTCAAAAACTTTATTTCATTGTAGCAGAAGTCAAAACATGTTTGATTACATCATAACACCATATTCAATGTCAAGTACAATATCTATCTTGATAAAAAAAGTACATAATCCCATTACATGAATAGCCATTAAAAAGAAAGATAACAAGCTGGACTTTACTTCAGCAGTCCAAGCTTTCCAGAAGATAAGCGATCCAACTAGACTCCACTAGAACTTGGCCCAACCTGCGGACCTGAAGGGAGAAAAGGATGGAAAAGAGGGGGTCAGACATAAAGTCTGGTGAATATGATAATTCTACAATACTATTACCAAAATAACTGGACTAAGGCATAAGCTGGAAAACAAGAAAATGTCTATGAAGAGCAGATTAAGGACATAGACAATCGCTAAAGGCAACGTTATAGGCGCTCCTAAATACTAAAGGATAAACACTATACTGCACCACACCAGTCACCCTAAAGATTCATCCCACTTAGCTTCACTTAGAAACTTTCCCAATGGCTTTACGTACCCCTAGCTGACTACATAGGTGCCGCCTGCCCCTATCTCCACTAGGTGTACCCTACTTCCCATTATTCGATCGGCTCCCTAACTCGTAGATACCCGTGCTGGCCCCACAGTGGGGGGGTATCACTCCCCTAAAGTGGCAACCTGATACAACGGACATGCACGGCTTATACCTACACGATGCAACAACGTCTTACCTACCAGCCCGGGTCCACACACGCATATGAAACCCGTTGGACTTGCGTTGCCACCGCTCCCTGTTTTGGCCTCTTATAGTCAAACCCAGTATGCGTGTCCCGTCCTCGACTTGGGTCGAGCCCACAAAGATACGTTTTGGGATACTGGTTGAAATGGGCCCCCACTATTTACCACAAGCATTCCACCTAAGCTTGTCCCCATTAGTCCATCCCACTTAACCCACTTAGTCATGTTCATTTACATGTGTGTTTGGTTAAGTCTAATCGTATTTCAAATGCCTCTAAAGGCAACCACCAGATTCCTCATGCCACCCAAGGCACCTACTTAACCCCCATGTCCCACCTTACATGACTATCTGGTTAAGTATTTCTTAGTTCATTAAGGCCATAACCTCATAAAGACCTCTCACATTAGACTGACATTTATGGCAGCTGGATTTGCCGGGCGGGTCCGGGCAGTCTTACACCATAAAAGAGTCTAACCTCATGTCTTTACAACTGTTATGCTTTAGTTTGGGCCTAGGACCTCTCACATTGGGCCGACATTTGTGACTACTGGATTTGCCGGGCGGGTCCGGGCAGGTTTACATCACAAACGGGTCCAACCTCGTGTCCTAAGCATTGATTATTAATAATAATCCACTTTTCCCCAATTTTAATAATTCCCTACTTGAATTATTAATTACTTCCAATTTTTAACAATGTCCATAATTGACTCAATTATGGACATTCATTCATGGTATGCAACATCTTACAAAATTGCACCCAATTTATTAATTCCTAATATTACCCCTACCCCACGTTTGAACGTTTATTCGCAAAATATATGTTAGACTCGAATAGCCTAACTCATAGCATAAAAGAGATTATCATAATAACAACATGTATATGTGACCAAATGAATCATAATAAGGGGTGAAACTTGCATATGTCCAACTTGCATAGATTATACATGTCATGGATCTAAAGGTGTCAACTTGTTCAAAATTCACCTAATATGATCTCAATCAATTTTCATAAACTTACATATGAACATGTGTGAATCAACATCATCTAATTTTTTAACAACATGGTTTTATATGGGTACACCTAACTCAATAGGCAAATTCCCATAATCAAGTTTTATTTAATTATAGTTTCAAGTTTATGGGTACACCTAACCTAATAGGCAAATTCCCATAAACAAGATCCATTTAAATTAAGAAAAAAAACATAACTTTAAGCATGATCCAACAACATCATGATTTTTCAACATAATATAGCATGATTTATAACATGGCATAGTATGATAGTATAACATAGCTTGACATGATTCTCAACATATTACGACATAGCATAAGAGAATTTACAACATAGCATGACATAGCATATATAATTTACATCATACGACAACATAATAACATAATAAGAGATCCACAATATATAGAATTTACAATTACAAATCACATCACTTTCTTGTGATCCATTCATAACTGAGTCAAATTAGTTTGTAATAGTCTTGTGAGAATCATCATACTCACCAACAAAAGAATTAGAGAAAGAGAGATCTTTTGATTTGATTTGTGTAGATTTAGTTGTAGATGATTAGGCTTCCTCTTCTTAGTTTGTGACGGCTATGCTGAACTCCATGGCAGCAGCATGACGGTAGCTTCTCTAATTTTACAAGTGATTTAGGTCTAGGGTCTACCCACTTATTTATAGATTTTAGAATTCATTTAGGCCATTAGATTTAACCTAGAAATAACCGCAGCCGTTCAGACAAGATGGGATTTATCTTGTTTACTCAGCAATGAGTCAGAAGTGACTCAGCAAACACTCAGCAAATTAATAAACTTCTATTCATGTCATATATATATATATATATATATATATATTTTCTACAATGCACATATTAGATACATCCCCCTTTACTTATTATTGTTTTTATATACATATTAGATACATCCCCTCTTTTACACACTTATTAATATTTTTATATGCATATTAGATACATCCCCTCTTTTACTGTAACACCCCGAATTTTAGTTAATACTAAAATTCACTAATTATAGGATAAATAATCTCAGATGTGGGAATTGGGGGTAACGGGCTGCGTCATTGCGTTCGTCTCGGAAAAATACGCGAAATAGAGTCCGAGTTTTCGAAAATCGGAGTCCGTATGACCCAGTTATGGCCCAAGGAAGTTTGCAGAAAATTAGAGCTAAAAACAGATTTAGGAATTCAAATTTAAATTTAAAAATTAGATTTGGAATGGGCCAGGCGGGGTCAGGCGGGTAGTTTCTCGCCCAACCCATGTCGACAGGGCTGTCGACAGGCCTGTCGACAGGGGTGTCGACATGCCTGTCGACTTGCCTGTCGACAGGGTGGCGCCGTTCTGTGAACCTGGGTGCACCAGGTTGGGTTTCAGGCTGGCTAGGAGGGCTGGTTCTAGAGATTTCCTAAATCTAAGGGTTCTAATCTAATCTAGGGTTAATCTAAGGGCCTAAAACACTCACCTAATCCTATAAATAAGACCCCAACCCTACCCTAATTCATTCATAATTAAGTCTTGTAACTAAACTATGGCAAAATGAAATTTGAGCATGGCCTCCACTAGTTCATAAAGAAAGTTGCAAGCTAATCCCTCTCTAATCAATCTCTAATCATCATTATCTTCATAGTTTGCAACTAATTCTACTTCATAAGGTTGCTAATCTTAAGTTTGGTGAGTTTCTATCACTTTAACATCATTTGTTAAAGTAAGTAGATTGGGTGTAATGAGACTTATGGTCTTAAATGCGGATTAGTGAGTTTGAATCATGTATAATGATATATTACTCTATGTTGTTCTATGTTTATGCATATTTGATAAGTTGGTTTATGCATGTTTAACAAGTTGATATATGCATGTTTAATAAGTGGATTTATGCATATTTAATAAGTGGAATTATGCATGTTTAGCAAAGTGAGATATGCAAGTTAAGTGTATGTTTAAATGCAAGTTGAAAGTGATATGCAAGTTAAGTGTATGTTTAAATGCAAGTTGAAAGTGATATGCAAGTTATGCATGCTTATGCAAGTGTATGGATGATTATGCAAGTCATATATATGTTTAAAAGCAAGATTTATGTGATATGCAAGTTATGCATGCTTATGCGAGTATATGAATACTTATGCAAGATATGTATATGCTTAAATGACATGATATGCAAGTTATGCAAGTATGTGAATGTCTATGCAAGTATGTGGATGCCTATGCAAGTATGTGAATGCTTATGCAAGTTATGTGTATGCTTAAATGCATGTTTAACATGTTATGCAAGATTGAGAATGCCTATATGCAAGTTTAACATAAGATATGTGTATGATAATATGCAAGCTCATATGCAACATGTTATGCAAATCATGTGTATGATAATATGCAAGTTTGGGTTGTATGTAGTTGGGTTAATATATGCTCATATATGCAAGTTGACATCCTCTTAACCCATGACAAAGTTGTATGTTAAACCCATGATATTTGTGATGATCTTCCCCTTATTATGTCATGTAACGAGAACGATTTACGTGGGGAACGATGGGGTTGGTAATATGTTAATAAATGAATGTTTGGGTATGATTAAGCATACCATAAAAATAAATTACCATAAGAGGGAATTTACCTATTGAGTTAGGTCTACCCCATGGGAATTTACCTATTAAGTTAGGTCTACCCATGTTATGGAAAATTTGATATTAATTAGGGATAATTAATATGGGGGTGATTAATTAGGTGTAATTAATCGACTAAGACACGAGGTTGGACTCATTTGTAGTGTAAAACTGCCCGGACCCGACCGGCTTAACCAGTTGCTACAAATGTCAGCCCAATGTGAGAGGTCTTAGCCATAAATTAAATACGTGATTAAGGTAAAGACACGAGGTTAGACTCTGTTATGACGTAAGACTGCCTGGATTCTACCGGCTTAACCAGGCGGTCGTAACAGCCAGTCTAATGTGGGAGGTCTTTACGGGAGATCACGGTCTTAATTAATTAAGAAACACTTAACCATAATAGCATGTAGTGGGACATGAGGGGTTAAGTGGGTGCCTTGGGTGGCATGAGGAAATTTGGTGGTTGCCTTGGGTGGCACGTGGAATCTAGTGGGTTGCCTTGGGTGGCAATAGAAAATACGATTAGAATACTTAACCAAGTGGAAACATGTAATTAAACATGATTAAAGGGTTAAGTGGGATACACTAGATATTTGACAAGCTTAAGTGGGTAGCTTGTGGGGGGCCCATTTCAACCAATATCCCAAACGTATCTTTGTGGGCTCGACCCAAGTCGAGTGACGGGACACGCATATTGGGCTTGATTATAAGAGGCCAAAACGGGTTAGCGGTGGCAACGCAAGTCCAACGGGTTTCATATGCGTGTGTGGGCCCGGGCTGGTAGATAAGCCGTTGTTGCATCGTGTAGATATAAAGCCGTGCACCGTTAGTATTGGGTAGCCACTTTAGGGGAGTGATACACCCCACTGTGGGACCAGCACGGGTATCTACGGTAGGGAGCCGATCGCTTGGGGAGTAGTGGGTACACCTAATGAAGATAGGGGCAGACGGCACCTATGTAGGGGTACACGAAACTACTGGGTAAGAATTACTGGGTACACCTAGTGGAGATAGGGGCAGACGGCACCTATGTAGTGGGCTAGGGGTACATGAAACTACTGGGGAAATTTTCTAAGTCCTTGGAAGGGATCAACCTTTAAAGTAGGAATGACTGGTGTGGTGCAGTTAGTAATTATCCTTGGGTGGGTAGATGCGTCCTGATGGTTATCTTAGTTTATCCTAAGTCTACCAAGCTGCTTAGTGTAGCCATTCATCCCCAGATATTACCGTAGGTCAAGTTTATGTCTTCTCTGGTTACTTTAATGATTGTATTGTTAAAGTTATAGGACTCACTCAGACTTATGTCTGACCCCGTTGTTTTTATCTTTTTCCCAACCCTCAGGTCCTACGGTGGATCCTAGCAGTAGTAGAGCTTGATCGGATTGCTGTTCCAGTCTTTAGGAGCTTGGGTAGATGTAAAGCTCCAGTTATCCAGTTATCTTTTCTTTTGTCATGGCTATTGTATGAGAGAGTGGGATTATGTACTTCTTTATTTTGATGGATATTGTACTTGACTTTTATCGTGATTTTATGATGTAACCAGACATGTTTATTTCCGCTGTTATGAGATGATGTTTTAAAATTCCAAGTACTATTTATATCTGTCTTGGTGAAATTTTTCTGTTCTATATTCACTAAATACTCCACCGATGCTATGGCATTCCCTTTGTGAGTGACCCTAGCGGGCGTGGGGTGTTACACGTGGTATCAGAGCAAAGGTTACCGGAACAGATAAAATTTTTAGAAAAACTATTTTTCTAAAACATTTTTGGAAAAGATATTTTCAAAAACATGTCTTTTAAGAGAAAAGTTTTTGAAAGAAAAGCATAATCCCCAATAGCCATATCTATATCCTTCGAATTCTCCGTTTTGAATCTTTCCTTTTTCGTTTCAGCATGACCGAGAATCTTAATCTTCCGGAGGGTGTGGCGGTACCAGTATGGTATAGGAGATTGATGGAGGCTAGGGCCACCACTGCGGGTCCAGCAAATATTCCTCCACCAACCGTAGCACCCGATCTTCCTCCTCCCCCTCCTTCTCGCACGGATACTTTTGCTAAGACTTGCAAGGAATTTAAAGCTATGGGAGGGAAACCTTTTCAAGGATCTGAAACCTTTGTGGAGGCTAGAGATTGGCTTAAGGAGGTGGAAGAGTTGATAGATATCTTTGAGATGGAAGAAGGGAAGAAAGTCAAGTTGGTTGCTTGGTTAATGAAGGGAGAGGCCTCATTCTGGTGGGAGGTCACTAATGGAGAACGCCCCGTTGACTCTTGGGCGGATTTTAGGCAAAGATTTGTGGCAAAGTTTCTCTCAAGGGCGGAGGAAAACTTGTATATGGAAAGATTCTTGACTCTAAAGCAAGGAAATCTTTCGGTGAAGGAATATGTTAACAAGTTTAATCAATTGGCAAGGTTTTGCCTAGACATGGTGAATACACCAGAGAAGAAAGCTTTGAGGTTCGTGAAAGGCTTGAATGAACCTATGCATGGGTTGGCTATGACTCACATCCCTATGGGGGCCACCTTTGAGAAGCTAGTTGACATGGCACTCATGTATGAGGAAGAGAAGGGTCCAAATGCTAATAAGGCACCCGAGAAGAAGGGAGATCAAAAGAGACCTCAACAACAGCAAAGCAAAGGTGGGAAAGGCAACGGTGGAAAGAATAAGAAGAAGAGGTGTTTCAATTGTGGGACACCTGGCCACCTAAGCAAGGATTGTCGCAAGAAGAAGAAGACCGGTTGCTTCCACTGTGGCGAAGCAGGGCACTTAGTGAAGGATTGCCCTAAGAAGGGGCAAAGGATGGGATCTACCTCAGGAGGACAGGTGCAAGCTCTTATGGCACCGAGTCAGGCTAGGGGGCAAGTACAGGCTTTCGCGGTTCCACCTATTCAGGAGAGAGGTAGAACTATTTCCGTTGAAAGTCTGGTTTTTCTATTTGACCATCCTGTCCGTACATTGTTTGATTCAGGCGCATCGCATTCGTTTATTTCATCATCATTAGTTGAGTTACTGCACCTAGACACCAGTCTGGTAGATGATCCCTTGGTTGTTTCAAATCCAATTGGGGGCTCCACTTATTTGTCCATGATATGTTTGGGTTTGAAGATTTCTATACTTAGCATTGAGTTTAGATGTGATGCTTTTGTGTTGGGCTTCACGGGCTATGGGTTAATTTTGGGCATGGACTGGTTATCCAGTAATGGTGCCGTTCTTGATTGCGAAAGGAGAGTTGTTAGGCTGATGACCCGCTTGGGTAACACTCTCGAGATTTCTTGTAATCCCATGGACTCTGTTATGCTAAGTTATCTTGAATCGCTTGACGCTTCGGTCGAGAGTTTGCAATCTATGAGAGTGGTCCGGGAATATCCGGATGTGTTTGAGGAGGTGAAGGGCTTACCTCCGAAGCGGGAGATTGACTTCCGAATATATTTGGTGGATAATGCTAAACCGGTATCTTTACCAGTGCGCCACATGGCTCCTCGTGAGAGGAGGGAACTCCATAAGCAAGTAGGGGAGTTGCTTGAGAAGGGGTTCATAAGACGGAGCATATCGGAGTGGGGTGCTCCAGTAGTATTTGCTACGAAGGCGGATGGGTCCCTCAGACTTTGTGTAGACTATAGAGAACTCAACAAGCTCACAAAGAAGAATAGACACCCATTGCCGAGAATAGATGATCTTTTCGATCAATTGGTTGGCGCTTCAGTATTTTCTCAGTTGGACTTGGCCACGGGGTTTCATCAGTTGAGGGTGGCTGAGGATAGCATAGACAAGACTGCCTTTAGAACTCCGGATGGTTTCTATGAGTGGCTGGTGATGCCATTTGGGTTGACGAACGCCCCTGCATACTTTGTTGATTTGATGAGTAGGGTGTTCAGGGAGTTCCTTAATAAATTCGTGGTGGTCTTTGTGGATGACATCTTAGTATTTTCTAAGAGTGAAGAAGAGCATGCCCTACATCTTGGGGAAGTATTGAAGACTCTTCGAGCACATAGCCTTAAGGCTAAATTCTCTAAATGTCACTTCTGGAGGAAGGAAGTACGATTCTTAGGGCACGTGGTCTCCAAGGAAGGGATAGCTGTGGATCCCGCAAAGGTAGTATCAATTCAGGATTGGAAGGTTCCGAAGAATGCTACCGAAGTAAGAAGTTTCTTGGGGTTGGCGGGTTATTATAGGAAGTTCATTAAAGACTTCGCAAAGATATCAGCCCCATTAACCCGCTTAACAAAGAAGAATCTTATTTTCACATGGGACGTAGATTGTGATGATGCGTTCCGACGGTTAAAGAGAGCTTTAACCACCGCTCCAGTTTTAGTGTTGCCAGATGGGAGCAAGCCATTTGTGGTCTATACCGATGCCTGTGGGACAGGACTTGGCGCAGTCTTAATGTAGGAGGGAAGGGTAATAGCCTATGGTGGAAGGCAGTTGAGGGCACATGAGAAAAATTACCCTACCCATGATCTAGAGCTGGCCGCTATTGTTTTTGCGCTTAAGATTTGGCGCCATTATCTTCTGGGTGAGAGATTCGAGTTGTTCACTGACCATAAATCTTTGAAGTACTTGTTCTCTCAGAAGGATCTAAACTTAAGACAGCAAAGATGGATGGAGTTTTTAGCATCCTATGACTTCGAGATATCGTATACCCCTGGCAAGGGTAACGTGGTGGCGGACGCCTTGAGCAGGAAGAGGTTGTCCTTGAGTCCATTATTCGTGGAACGACAAAGCTTGGAATTTATCTCGATGTTTGATTTCAGACCCTCCGTTGACTATGTACCCGGTTTGCTAGCTTCTTTGGAAGTTAGGCCTACTCTCTTGGGGCGGATTGGAGAAGCACAGAGGGACGACCCACAGTTGGTTGAGTTGGTAGAGAAGCTCATAAGGGGGGAGTCGTCCAGCCATTTGAGTAGGTACACCCTAGACGATAGGGGGTACTTGCATAGAGACGGTAGACTTTGCGTACCGCAAGACGAGGGTTTGAGGAAGGCTATTCTTGATGACGCACACCGTTCTAGGATGACCATTCATCCCGGTGGGGACAAGATGTACCAAGACATGAAGAGGGTTTTCTTCTGGGCCGGTATGAAGAAAGATGTGGCAGAGTATGTAGCTCGATGTTTGGTGTGCCAGCAAGTGAAGGCGGAGCAAAGGAAACCAGGTGGGTTGCTTCACCCTTTGGAGGTTCCGCAATGGAAGTGGGATAGCGTCTCGATGGATTTTATTGACGGGTTACCCAGGTCGAGGAAGGGTAATACAGGAATTTGGGTGGTGGTAGATAGACTTACTAAGAGCGCCCATTTCATACCTGTGAAGAGTAAGAGGACTGCTCCATGGCTAGCTTCAGTATATCTTCGAGAGATAGTTCGATTACATGGGGTACCCTCTAGCATAGTGAGTGATCGAGATCCTATCTTCACTAGCGAATTCTGGAGAAGTTTGCAAGAAGCAGTGGGGACTCAATTGTGTCTGAGCATCGCATATCATCCTCAGACAGACGGCCAGACTGAGAGGGTGAATCGTGTTCTAGAAGACCTTTTGAGGCTTTGTATCTTAGATTTTGGAGGTACATGGGAAGAGCATCTTCCATTGGTGGAGTTCGCATATAATAACAGCTTTCAGTCCAGTATTGGTATGGCTCCTTTCGAAGCTCTCTATGGAAGGCCTTGTCGATTACCTACATGTTGGTGGGAATCTACGGATAAGATCTTGCTTGGGCCCGATATGGTTAGGGAGACTTCTGAGAAGATTGACTTGATTCGAAGAAGGATGAAAGCAGCGCAGGATAGGCAAAAATCTTATGCGGACAAGAGAAGGACGGATCTTGAGTTTGAGGTTGGGGACATGGTTTTTGTTAAGGTATCTCCGTTGAGAAATGTTGTTCGCTTCGGATCCGTTGGGAAGTTAGCACCAAGGTTTGTTGGGCCGTTTCCTATCAAGGAAAGGATTGGACGGATGGCATATAGGGTGGAGTTGCCCGACAGACTTAGTGGTGTCCATGATGTATTCCATGTATCACATCTGAGGAAGTGCTTACATGAGACCGCAGAGGTGGTAGAGCCAAGCTTGCTTAGAGATGTAGAGGTTGAGCGTGATGCGACGATTCGACGAGCTCCTACTCGTATCCTTGGGTCAGAGACTAGGAAATTCAGGAATCGAGAGGTTCATCTAGTCAAAGTGCAATGGGGAGAAGATGAGAGCAACGCGACTTGGGAGACGGAAGCGAAGATGCGTTCATTGTACCCATTTCTTTTTGAGGGTATGTCTTTACTTTCTCCTTTATCGCTTGTCTAGTACTTATCTTATCTTTAGTATGTCCTCTCGTTAGTACCTTTGACCTTTAGATAGGGTAAACCTATGGTTGAAACATGTGTTTGAGACATGTTATGGTTGATGGATGCAAGTGGATGCAAGTGTTTGCTAGTGGTTGCTCGTGGATGCATATACACACACTCTAGGCACTAGATCGGCTCAGTCACTTCATATTGCATATTGCATAAAATTGTGTGTAGGAAGATATATTTATGGATGTATAATGGTTGTGTTATCACATGGATGATGCATTTTGGGGAATGATTGTGCACTCATGTAGATATTGTATGTGTCGATAGGGTTTTTCTCGCATACATAATGGATGCATGGCACTATCATGGTTTGCATATGTTCATACATTAGATAGGGAACATATACACACACCGTTTGCATATGCTCATACATCATTAGAAACTGTTTAAGGACAATGGATGCCCGTGGTTGATGATTTGAGTAGATGGTTGTTTGGATGGTAGGATATGCATTCTCCTCAGCCTAGAGATTTCGGGGACGAAATCCTTTAAGGAGGGGAGAATGTAACACCCCGAATTTTAGTTAATACTAAAATTCACTAATTATAGGATAAATAATCTCAGATGTGGGAATTGGGGGTAACGGGCTGCGTCATTGCGTTCGTCTCGGAAAAATACGCGAAATAGAGTCCGAGTTTTCGAAAATCGGAGTCCGTATGACCCAGTTATGGCCCAAGGAAGTTTGCAGAAAATTAGAGCTAAAAACAGATTTAGGAATTCAAATTTAAATTTAAAAATCAGATTTGGAATGGGCCAGGCGGGGTCAGGCGGGTAGTTTCCCGCCCAACCCATGTCGACAGGGCTGTCGACAGGCCTGTCGACAGGGGTGTCGACATGCCTGTCGACTTGCCTGTCGACAGGGTGGCGTCGTTCTGTGAACCTGGGTGCACCAGGTTGCACCAGGTTGGGTTTCAGGCTGGCTAGGAGGGCTGGTTCTAGAGATTTCCTAAATCTAAGGGTTCTAATCTAATCTAGGGTTAATCTAAGGGCCTAAAACACTCACCTAATCCTATAAATAAGACCCCAACCCTACCCTAATTCATTCATAATTAAGTCTTGTAACTAAACTATGGCAAAATGAAATTTGAGCATGGCCTCCACTAGTTCATAAAGAAAGTTGCAAGCTAATCCCTCTCTAATCAATCTCTAATCATCATTATCTTCATAGTTTGCAACTAATTCTACTTCATAAGGTTGCTAATCTTAAGTTTGGTGAGTTTCTATCACTTTAACATCATTTGTTAAAGTAAGTAGATTGGGTGTAATGAGACTTATGGTCTTAAATGCGGATTAGTGAGTTTGAATCATGTATAATGATATATTACTCTATGTTGTTCTATGTTTATGCATATTTGATAAGTTGGTTTATGCATGTTTAACAAGTTGATATATGCATGTTTAATAAGTGGATTTATGCATATTTAATAAGTGGAATTATGCATGTTTAGCAAAGTGAGATATGCAAGTTAAGTGTATGTTTAAATGCAAGTTGAAAGTGATATGCAAGTTAAGTGTATGTTTAAATGCAAGTTGAAAGTGATATGCAAGTTATGCATGCTTATGCAAGTGTATGGATGCTTATGCAAGTCATATATATGTTTAAAAGCAAGATTTATGTGATATGCAAGTTATGCATGCTTATGCGAGTATATGAATACTTATGCAAGATATGTATATGCTTAAATGACATGATATGCAAGTTATGCAAGTATGTGAATGTCTATGCAAGTATGTGGATGCCTATGCAAGTATGTGAATGCTTATGCAAGTTATGTGTATTCTTAAATGCATGTTTAACATGTTATGCAAGATTGAGAATGCCTATATGCAAGTTTAACATAAGATATGTGTATGATAATATGCAAGCTCATATGCAACATGTTATGCAAATCATGTGTATGATAATATGCAAGTTTGGGTTGTATGTAGTTGGGTTAATATATGCTCATATATGCAAGTTGACATCCTCTTAACCCATGACAAAGTTGTATGTTAAACCCATGATATTTGTGATGATCTTCCCCTTATTATGTCATGTAACGAGAACGATTTACGTGGGGAACGATGGGGTTGGTAATATGTTAATAAATGAATGTTTGGGTATGATTAAGCATACCATAAAAATAAATTACCATAAGAGGGAATTTACCTATTGAGTTAGGTCTACCCCATGGGAATTTACCTATTAAGTTAGTACCCATGTTATGGAAAATTTGATATTAATTAGGGATAATTAATATGGGGGTGATTAATTAGGTGTAATTAATCGACTAAGACACGAGGTTGGACTCATTTGTAGTGTAAAACTGCCCGGACCCGACCGGCTTAACCAGTTGCTACAAATGTCAGCCCAATGTGAGAGGTCTTAGCCATAAATTAAATACGTGATTAAGGTAAAGACACGAGGTTAGACTCTGTTATGACGTAAGACTGCCCGGATTCTACCGGCTTAACCAGGCGGTCGTAACAGCCAGTCTAATGTGGGAGGTCTTTACGGGAGATCACGGTCTTAATTAATTAAGAAACACTTAACCATAATAGCATGTAGTGGGACATGAGGGGTTAAGTGGGTGCCTTGGGTGGCATGAGGAAATTTGGTGGTTGCCTTGGGTGGCACGTGGAATCTAGTGGGTTGCCTTGGGTGGCAATAGAAAATACGATTAGAATACTTAACCAAGTGGAAACATGTAATTAAACATGATTAAAGGGTTAAGTGGGATACACTAGATATTTGACAAGCTTAAGTGGGTAGCTTGTGGGGGGCCCATTTCAACCAATATCCCAAACGTATCTTTGTGGGCTCGACCCAAGTCGAGTGACGGGACACGCATATTGGGCTTGATTATAAGAGGCCAAAACGGGTTAGCGGTGGCAACGCAAGTCCAACGGGTTTCATATGCGTGTGTGGGCCCGGGCTGGTAGATAAGCCGTTGTTGCATCGTGTAGATATAAAGCCGTGCACCGTTAGTATTGGGTAGCCACTTTAGGGGAGTGATACACCCCACTGTGGGACCAGCACGGGTATCTACGGTAGGGAGCCGATCGCTTGGGGAGTAGTGGGTACACCTAATGAAGATAGGGGCAGACGGCACCTATGTAGGGGTACACGAAACTACTGGGTAAGAATTACTGGGTACACCTAGTGGAGATAGGGGCAGACGGCACCTATGTAGTGGGCTAGGGGTACATGAAACTACTGGGGAAATTTTCTAAGTCCTTGGAAGGGATCAACCTTTAAAGTAGGAATGACTGGTGTGGTGCAGTTAGTAATTATCCTTGGGTGGGTAGATGCGTCCTGATGGTTATCTTAGTTTATCCTAAGTCTACCAAGCTGCTTAGTGTAGCCATTCATCCCCAGATATTACCGTAGGTCAAGTTTATGTCTTCTCTGGTTACTTTAATGATTGTATTGTTAAAGTTATAGGACTCACTCAGACTTATGTCTGACCCCGTTGTTTTTATCTTTTTCCAACCCTCAGGTCCTACGGTGGATCCTAGCAGTAGTAGAGCTTGATCGGATTGCTGTTCCAGTCTTTAGGAGCTTGGGTAGATGTAAAGCTCCAGTTATCCAGTTATCTTTTCTTTTGTCATGGCTATTGTATGAGAGAGTGGGATTATGTACTTCTTTATTTTGATGGATATTGTACTTGACTTTTATCGTGATTTTATGATGTAACCAGACATGTTTATTTCCGCTGTTATGAGATGATGTTTTAAAATTCCAAGTACTATTTATATCTGTCTTGGTGAAATTTTTTTGTTCTATATTCACTAAATACTCCACCGATGCTATGGCATTCCCTTTGTGAGTGACCCTAGCGGGCGTGGGGTGTTACATTTACACACTTATTAATATTTTTATATTCATATTAGATACATCCCCTCTCTTACACACTTATTAATATTTTAGCAACTTTAGTGTTAATAGAAAATTTGGGGTGTTACAACTACTGCTCTAATGTTGACTTTTATTGATTGCAATCAAGATTTGACAGTCTATACCGATGCTTCTATTGAAGGGGTTGGTGCGGTATTAATGCAAAGAGGCAAAGTAGTTGCTTATGCTAACCGTCAGTTGAAGAAGCATGAGAAGAGATATCCTACTCATTATCTTGAGTTGTTAGCCATTGTGTTTGCTTTGAAAATATGGAGGCACTATCTTTTGGGTGAGAAGTTCGAATTATATACAGATCATAAGTCATTGAAGTATCTGTTCACCCAGAAGGACTTGTATTTGAGACAGCAGCGTTGGTTGGAATTTCCTGCGGCATACGATCTAGATATTTTGTATACTACAGGGAAAGCCAATGTTGTAGCAGATGCGCTTAGCAGAAAGAATGCCATTATCGCTAATCTCATTATTACGCCTTCATTGATTGACAAAATCTCTTCTCTTAAGAAGGATGATGAACAATCATAGAATTTGTAAAAGAGTTGGGGAAGGCGAACCCTTGAGTTTCCAAATTGATAACAAGATAGTTCTGAGGTTATTAGGCCGAATTTGTGTCTCCAATGTTCCTGAGCTCAGAAGAGAAGTAATGGATGAATGTCACAAATCCAAGCCTAGTATTTATTCAGGGGTGAGTAAGATGTATCATGATCTCAAGCATACGTTCTGGTGTAGATCTATGAAAATAGACATTTCCATTTATGTTAGTAGGTGTTCTGCTTGCCAACCAGTCAAAAGCGATCAACAGAAACTTGCCAACTTGTTACAACCACTAGAGGTTCCAAATTGGAAGTGGGATCAATTTCCATGGATTTCATTGATGTTTTACCCCCAACCAGGAAAGGTAATGATATCATATGGGTGATCGTAGATCGTTTCACGAAAACCACCCATTTTATTCCTGTCCGATCTAATAGAACAGCTCGAAGTCTGGTGCAGTTTTATTTCAGAGAAATTGTCAGACTACATGGAGTTCCCAATAGCATTGTTAGTGATCGTGATCCGATATTCGCTAGTAAATTCTGGTAAGCAATCCAAGAGGAGCTGGGAACAAAGTTAAATCTGAGCACCGCATATCATCCTCAAACAGACGGTCAGATTGAGAGGGTGAATCGTATACCTAGAAGACTTGTTGCGGGCATGCATTCTTGATTTTGGCCGGTCGTGGGAAGATCACTTGCATTTGGTTGAGTTTTCATATAATAACAATTACCAAGCAAGCTTACAAATGTCATCATTTGAAGCATTGTATGGCAGGCCATGTAGATCTCCCGCATGTTGGGTAGAACCAGGCAATCGACTAGTATTGGGTCCCGACATGATTCGAGAAGCTTCGGATAAAGTTGATTTTATTAAGAAGCGACTTCAAACAGCTCAGAGCCGATAAAAGAGTTATGCAGATTCAAGAAGAAGGGATTTAGAATTTGCTGTTGGCGATTAAGTGTACTTGAGAGTTTCCCCATTGAGAGGAGTAGTCCGTTTCGGGAAAACAGGGAAGTTGGCGCCTAGATTCATTGGTCCATTTCCTATTCTCGAAAGGATTGGAACTCTTGCTTACAGGGTTCAGTTTCCTGACTGGTTGCCAGGGGTACATGATGTATTTCACGTGTCTCAACTTCGAAAGCATGTACATGATCTAGACTGGATTGTGGAGGAAGCATCACAACAAGATTTGGAGATTACCCCAAGCTTAGCAGTGAGAAGAGAGCCAGTAAAGATTATTGGCAAAGAAACCCGAGTTCTGAGAAACAAAAGAATTCATTTAGTCAAAGTGCAGTGGAGCGGAGATCCTAGAGACTGTACATGGGAGACCGAGGACATCATCAAACAGGCTTATCCCCAGTGCAGAGTGGACATCTCTGATTAGCTCTGGTGCAAGGTACATTTACAATATTTTGCATTTCCGTTTTGTTTCCTACTTTACTATTGTTTCCTTTTCGGAGACGAAAAGTTTTTAAGTGGGGGAGATTATAACAACCCGGAAAATCAGAACCAATTTTTTTTTTTAACTATTTTATTGAATTTTGAGTATTTAAAATAATTTATTTTAAATAATAACGATTTAAAATATATTTAAATCGAAGTTAGAAAGTATATATTTATTTTAATTATAAACCAAGCCTGAAATGACGCGGTAGTTTGAAAATTTGAATTTGAACTTTGACTGAATGTACAGGATTCAATATAAATCGGATTTCAGGAAAACAAAAAATATTTAAATCTGTTTAAAAATATCTTTCTAACGAAGGTGAAAATTTGAAATTTCATAGCAAGAATAAAAAGTTATGTCTAGTTTAAAATTTGAAATAGTCGCTATGGAATTTAATATAATGTATAGCCCTTAAAAATAGCCATTTTGCAAACGACCTCCATTTTCGACGAACCCACTTTAATTGGATCCAGAATGTCAAATAATTGCAAGATTCCAATTTTCATAATTTTTTGAATTAATATGTGAGCATGGCAAAAGAAAACATGTTTCGTCAATTTCAATCAATTTGGATCGACCAAAAAATGACCATTTTTCAAACGGTCTCCAAATTTGACAAAATTGATTTTGTTAGGACCGTATCGTCAAAACATAGCTAGATTTATTTTTCGGGAATTTTTGGAATTAGTCTATGGCCCCAGTAAATTAAAATGTACATTCAAATTTAAAATTAAATGTTTTATATTTTAATTTGAAGAATAATTGATTGAAACAGTCGAATGGGCTTACGAAACATATTCCATTGTGTCCGGAATGGAGGTATTTAGCTAGGGCGATAGTCATTGGGTTTGATTTGGACTTCGTATGGACTAACTGATATTTTGGAAATAAAGGAATTAAAAATAAAAAATATATAAATTGGCCAATCAGAACACTCCTTAAACCCTCGTCATCTTTCTGGAACCCATGCCGACTCTTCCAAATTGAACGGCGGAAACCATTGAATTTCCCCCCTTCGATTTCTCTTAATTCTCTTAACGAAATACACCGATCCTGAAGACAATTCTGAGAGGATCTCTTGATCTTTAAATCCATACCGAAATGGGGATTTATAGTGGAGCGGGGAGGGAGATAATCGAGCATAAAGTAGGCTCGTTCGGCGCTGTTTCCCAGAGGCAGGAGGCCGGCGAGTTGAGTACCGTTGCTGGGGTATGTGGGCGACACGTAGGGGAATCTCGGGCTGGGGTCCGATCAGGCGCAGGTGGTTGGTGGCGGTTGAAAACTGCAACCCTAAGTTTTGAGCAACCATTAAAGCTGACGGCTTAGGTTTTAGAAGAAAAAGGTTGACATTTTTTAGTAATTATTATATTAATTAATTCTAAAGTGTCATGAACCTTTAAAAATACACAACTTTTTGATACGATGTCGGAATCTGATGAAATAGGAAGCGTTGGGACCGTAAATTTAGGATCTATATTCCAGAGGAGACCAAAGAATTTTTGGACCTTTCTACAATTAGAGAAGGAATAAAAAACCAATGTGATATTTCTGAATTCAAAAATAATTGAATAAAATTATATTAGGTTGCAGACGGAGTTTACTAACTCCCGACACCGTCATCCACAGAGCATGGACGACTTGATTGTGATTGTGGATGATTGATTGTGGTTGAATCGAAATTGGTTGATATTGTGAAAATGGATTGTATAGTGAAAATAAATTGTATGAGGAAAATGAAACCCTTGTATCGCTGCGAGGCCTAGGATAGCACAAGAGCTGTGCTAGGGATGGTGCTGGTTTTAATTACCCTGCCGTTATAATTCCGAAATATTCATATGTTGTAAAACATTCGTTGTATGAAATGAAATTTGTTTGAACAATAAAATTTACATTTTTATTGAAAGTAGAAAAAATGAAGAATGATCACTGTTAAAAGGAAAAAAAGTTAAATAATAAAATTTACATTTTTATTGAATGTAGAAAATATGTAAAATGATCATTATATGAAATGAAAACAAGTTCACATTAAAAATTACATTTTTAATGTAAAATATGAAATGAAAATAAGTTCACATTAAAAAGTTTCATTTATAATGTAAAAGAGGAATCATTAAAAAAAAGATTCATAGTTTAATAAAATGAGTTCACATTGAAATTTACATTTTTAATGTAAATTAATCATTAGAAAAAGATTCACTGTTAAAAAAATTGTGTTAACTTTAAAGTTTACATTTTTAATGTAAATGAATCATTAAAACAGATTCATTGTGTAATAAAAATGTTTTGACATTGAAATCTACATTTTTAATGTAAATGAATCATTAAAAAAGATTGATTGTGTAATAAAAATGTTTTGACATTGAAATTTACATTTTTAATGTAAATGAATCATTAGAAAAAGATTCATTGTTAAATAAATTGTGTTAACGTTGAAGTTTACAGTTTTAATGTAAATGAATCATTAAAAAAGATGCATTATGTAGTAAAAATGTTTTGACATTGAAATCTCATTTTTAATGTAGATGAATCGTTAAAAAAGATGCATTATGTAATAAAAATGTTTTAACATTGAAATCTACATTTTTAATGTAAATGAGTCATTAGAAAAAGATTCGCGTTTGATAAAAATGTTTTTACATTAAAAATTACATTTTTAATGTAAATAGGAATCATTAAAATGTGCATTTTTGATAAAAATGTTTTTACATTAAAAATTACATTTTTAATTTAAGTAGGAATCGTTAAAATATGCATTATTTGATAAAAATGTTTTTGCATTAAAAATCACATTTTTAATGTAAGTAGGAATCATTAAAAATATTCCTTTTTAACATGTGTATAAAGAATATATAATTTTAGATCGTTGAACAAATTATATATATATATATAAATTAAAATAAAACGAATCGCGCTGTTGTAGTTCGCGATTTGGAATCGTAACTTCAAACGATTATACCGAGAGATCCGACTGTCGTATTTTCCCAAAACTAGAACCGTTGGATTCTCTTTGGAAAGATCTTTCCAACGATATAATTTTTTTTAAGATCCAACGGTTAGATTTTGGGAAATGTGTAATTCAAATTTTGATAAAAACAGCGCCAGAGCCGCGTAATGACCTGAAGCGTCGTTTAATTAAAATGGGCTATTTTTATATAAACAAAAATAGCGATAAATCGTTATAAAATGTTATAAACGATATGGGATGAAAAGAAATGATTTAAATTATATACATTAGCGAATTATTTGAAAAGGCCGAGTCAATTCTCATTTCAAATAATTGATCGACGATTAAAAGTTGAAGATTTGAAGACGGTGGTTAAAGACCGACGATCTTCACACCGAATGGACGATTACTGATGCCTTTGATAGGGAGTTACTACCTTGAAAGGGTTACAGTGGTAGTTGTCCGGACGTACTTTTTGATTGTCCGGATATGCGAGAGCCCCTCTTCCGTATTGGACATATGGAACGAGGAATAAGCTGTCTTCGGTTTCGTTCAGACCCAGAACGGACTTGTAAATGGATGTATATCTGACATTGGATTTTATTCTGTGCTGGTTGATTTCTATTAAATATATATCTGTTTGGAGGAGGAGATTTTGTTCTCTTTCTTAACACCCTTGTAACGACCGGGAATTTCGCTCGATCCGAATCAGTCGCTAAACCGATCAAGACCATTCGAAAACCCCTGATTGTTTTGAGAACACGACAAATTAGAACGCAAACAGAAGAACGTTTCATTGTTATTTACAACAATTCCATCAGAATACAAGAATATAAAGAGTATAAATAAATATTACACAACAGAAAAATATCAGAGATTACAATACATTACATAGCAGCGGAAAATAATACAAAATATAACTGAAGAAGATACACGGATACAAAGCTTTCCGGATATCGTTCTAGCTGTAAACCAGGTTCCTGTGAATATAAATCTGCAAAACCCAAAACTACTAGCTGCCCGTGTCAAAATAAGGGCACCTAGTGTTTAGGTTAAAACAATAAACTCCAGGTCAGTCATGAGACTGGTGTGAGAACTAAAACAGTTATTAATCTTTATTTTAAAGTTAGGTAAATCAAGGGACCACGCCATATAACACGGAACGTGTTTCCTCCCAAGAATACCAGTGCATAAAACAAACAGCGCAATGCTAAATAAAGAAAAATGAAGCTATTATAAGACCCAGGTCCCATCACACAATGCAACGCAAGCCGGAGGATAGGGTTTTTACCTTATAATAGCCAAGAATGCTTGGTACGTGAAATTTCATATTTTATTATTACTATAAGTGTATAGTGTCAAAACAATTTCAAATCAAAAGTATCAATCATAGACGGCATGAGTGCCCCATCCCACTACGTCGCCATACTAGGCTCTACAAATAAAACCGCAAAATCACGTATTGGAAGCTGGATTTCCATCTGTGAACCGAGGCAAAAGATAGTCCTCTACCGATTCGAGACTCTCTAGCCCGAGCCTTAGGCTACAGCCACAACTGCACCTAGGAGCCACAGGGCCGGTCCACCGACGTGGATTAAAATGCCTGAACACTACGTCTCCCCGCCCTATGGGGCGTAAATGAGCCAACGAATGACTCCATCGGTTCGAGAACGACCGATATATCCGAGGCGCCTCGCAACAGCAACAACCACATAAGTCAAACTCGTCAGGGCGTGTAAAACCACTGACGCCACTTCTAGCTAAAAAGAGATGCATGCCCTCCCTGGATCCTTCTCCCGTTTCTGGTTCACAAGAAGGGTGTGAGGCTCGTGAATCAACGCTACACAAAGCTATGCCACGCAGGCGGTGCTTTGATCATCAACCACAAGACTTTGCTTTTCAACAGAAGCCTTGATCATATTGCCACTTAGGCGTGCCACACAGGCAATTCACTCCATGCGTTTGATATCCATCAATATATAACCTCTGAGATCGTACGTCTCAGAGAAGGGCATTAAGCAAGAGAATAAATTCTCCGCCGCCAAACAGATATATATTTAATAGAAATCAACCACACAGAATAAAATCCAATGTCAGACACACAGTCCATTTACAAGTTCGTTCTGGGTCTGAACGAACCCGGAGGCACCTAGTACCCCGCATATCCATCGATCTCTAAGTACGTCTGGACGATCACTAACTGATTCCCTCCTCTTGGGTGTACGGCCCAATCAAGATCATCAGTAATCACCCAAACGACGTAAAGACCTCCGGTCTTCGACCACCATCTTCATCTTCAACACCACGTCGAATCAGTTATTCAGAATGGGATAAACCCGGTCTTTCTGAATAACTCCCGTATATATTATAAAATTGTTACACAAACAAAACCTACGCCTCATTCCACTTCAGAATATTCTTTTATTCAAATATTCTTATACTTTGTGAAAGGTTCCCATTAATATTATCAAAGATAAATTCTTTAAATTTATTCTTTAATCTTCTTTGAATATCAATTCAAACTAGTCGGGATTAGCGAACCACACCGGAGTAATCATTTATTTTATTTCCCAATCCCCACCAATTCATCCCATGAAGTAAAATTGGTAATACTTCGTATCTAACACCACGGTGTTATCGGTAAATTCAATTACCATTTCACGTCCAAATCTAATTAAAGATTTAACTATCGCCTGGAGTAAAACTGGTGATACTCCATTCTCGATCCTTTCTATCTAATTACATATTCATTAAAACTCCACTTAGTTTTAATCTTTAACTGGGTTAAAGAATCAGTGTCATTTAAAACACGGTTCACGATAAACCCAAAATCACATTCCATTAATTATCGGGTTAAAGAACAAGTGTTATTTAAAACACTGTTCACGATAAACCCAAAAATCAATACCAATTCAATTCCAATTAAATAATATTTAATTGGTACACTTCATTAAATTTAAATAAAAGGATTTAATCTTTCTCTCAACTGGGCTTAAGAATAGTGTTAATGAAGACACCATTCACGACAAACCCAAATCACATTTGATATTAAATACAAGGCTCTGAATAGAAAATATATCGGCTTATATTCAATATCAAATTCTACGACCAACAAATATCGTATTGGAAATAATGATATAAATATATCTTTCAAATTCCCATAACAATATCTGTATCATCACAAAATCCAACATCGAAATATTCCGAAGACAATTTCGATTCAAATCCAATCCAATTTAATTATTGGAAGTTCTGGTTATATTTCAAAACCATTTCAAATTCACTTTATTTATTTCAAAAATAAATAAATTATTATTCTAGTTCAAAACTAGTTCATCTCGATAAAAATCTATTTTTATCTTTTCAAATATGGAGTTTTTCATCCCAATTCTTCACAAATCATTTCTTATGATTTTACACAAATTATTACTATTTTTAATAAACTTATCAAGGCCCGTACAGTCGATTTCCATCAACGGCCATCGAACTGCACTTACAGCGACCTTTTCCAAATTTGATTTGGACATAATTCCAAATCCAACCGTTAGATTTCTAATTTCCCACATTCGTTAGAAATCGCTTTTCCATACAAACCCAACGGTTCCGGATTTAGGAGAATCCGATGGTCGGATCTCCCGCAATATCCATTCGAAGTCAATGGTCGAAATTCACGAACTGCCGCAGTGCGGTGCGTTCTATTCAGGCCATTATATTATATATATAATATATACTTCGTCGATTTCAATTCAAAACGTGCTTCATAAATCGTTTTAAATTCATTTTCAAAACGGTTTCAACTTCATATTCAATTTCAACTCAAAATTGAATATTCCAATATAAATTCGTTTTAAATTCATTTCAAATCGATTTCAATTTCAATTTAATTCGAATTTCAATTCATTTCAATTTAATTCGAATTTCAATTCTACTCAATTTAATTTGAATTTGAATTTATTTAAATTTAATTCGAATTCAATTCTATTCAATTTCAATTTGAATTCAATTTCAATTTGAATTCAATTCTTTTCAATTTAATTCGAATTTCGATTATTTTCAATATAATTCAAATTTCGAAAACACTTTCAATATAATTCAAATTTCGAAAACACTTTCAACATACATTGAAAATTGAATAAAATCGATATAAATATCGTTCACGTCAAAATGGCGTCAATCTAATCAACACGGCTTCATATATTTCTATTTTCAAATATTCTATTTCAAATATTTCTTTTTTAACTATTTCTATTTCAAAACTGGAATGAGGCCCAATCAATTACCATATAATGTTAATTATATGGATTTTCTACAACACATGTACAAAATAACAACGATAAATAATCAACCATTATCCAGAGTGCGTTTTACACTGTATAAGCATCAAATATAAATATTTAACGCTTATAACAGTCTGCCAATCAATCGAACGACACACAACTAATTATTAGGATTAGTGTATGTCATATATCATCCCAATACCCGTGTGGGGTTTCAAATAATCAAACACAGATTTTATTTGTGCAGTTGGGCGATGTGTAAAATTTATCGTCCCAATCAATATCAATCAAATCAGTGTATATAAACAAATATCCGATTTGTTTATAAATATTTATTTTAAATACACGTTTAAAATTCTATTTTTAACTATAATATATTTTATTTCATTTCACATCACATCACACAATCAACTACACATCAAAATCAAACAACCAAGCATACAAGTCGTCCATGGTCTGTGGACGACGGGTGTTGGGTGCTACTAAACACTGTCTGCATCCTAGTATATATTTATATAACTAGAAATAAATTAAAATAAAAGTGAGAAGTTCTCACAGAGGGTTCCACTCCGCCGTGCTTTACTGTTGAACTGCTGAATCGTCTGGATCTGCTTGAAATTCCTATGCAGTTCTTTTCACGCTGTTCAAATAAAAAATATATTTTTATCACTTCACTCAATAAATAAAAATCGTATTTTTATTTCTTCTTCATCTATTTTTACAACGCTTCTTTCTATATAAAAATTATATTTTTATATTTTTACTACATATATAATGATAGAATTTACATTTTTTATATCATCGCTATAAAAATCACATTTTTATAATTATTCTATATGGATAAAAATCACATTTTTATATTGTTGCTATGTATATAAAAATCATATTTTTATGTTGGTGTTTATATTATAAAAATCATATTTTTATTCCTATACTATCTACATAAAAATCTCATTTTTATATTTTCAAAAATCTTATCTTTATATTTTCAAAACAAAGTATTTTATAGTTCAAAACAAAGCAAATTTTGTAGTTTAAGACAAAGCAAATTTTATAGTTTAAAAAATCTCTATGCTAATTTTATTTCAAAAGCCATGTATATTTATTTATTTTTAAAAAGAACACGTTTCCTATTTCAAAGTTTTATATTTTATAAAACCAATCTTATATATATTATAAAAACAATCTTATATATGTTATAAAAAAACTGTATTTTATTTTCAAAAACAATGTCATTTTCATTTTTAAAAGAAACATATTTTTATTTTTCGAAACAATGTCTATTTTTATTTTAAAACTAAGCCATTTATATATTTTTAAATATGAAAATAATTATGCCATTTCATAATTTAAAACACTGTCATTTATATGTTAATTACTTTAATTAGATTAACCTAAAAAAATTAATGACTACTCGGTTAAGTTTTAATTACCTTCTGTATATCGGCTTCCCCATTTCCAGTTAACAGAACCACGCCCAACATTTCTAACTAAACCCTTCGAACTAGGGTTCGAGATTGCCCCAAATCCGTTGCGTCGGTAGTTGATCGGAGGTCTCCACGCGGTAGGGCCCCACCACACCCTCGAATGCCAGAGAAGGCGTTGCATTCGGTGACCAGGCGCGCCTGCAGGCGCTTGCGAATGGCACCCTTTCGAGCTTGTGAATCTCGAGCTCCACATTCCCATTTCGAACCAAACCCAGATCAGAAGAAAGATCCCGAAGATATCTTTAATTTTCGCTGAAGAGTGGGGAGGTAATTCGAATCCGTTTGGGAAATTTTTAGGGTTTAAAAATTGAACCTTTTCCGCCTTCAAGTCCATGAGAGCGGTGGTATAGAAGTTTGACCGGGGGTTGAAGAATAATAGGGGTTGACTTAGAGTGTTATATATATTTTTTTATTTAATTAATTTATTCTCCTTTAATTCTCATTAAATTTGTCTTTCATTTCAAACCCCGATTCAAGCCCAACGACTGTCATCCCTAGCTAATTACCTCCATTCCGAACACAATGGGATATGTATCGTAAGCTGATTCGATCGGTTTTCATCCAAATCAAAATATAAATCTATATATTGAATTTGAACGCGCATTTCAATTTACCGGGGCCGCATACTAACTCAAAAAATTCCTGAAAAATATTCCCTAACTTCGTATTGATGATACGGTCCTAACAAAACTAATTTCGTCAAATTCTAAGACCGTTTGAAAAATGACCAATTTCCAGTCGATTAAAATCAATTGAAACTAGTCAAACACGTTTTCCTTTGCCACGCTCACATATTGATTCGAAAAATTATGAAATTTGAAACCTAGCAATAACTTGACATCGCAGATCCAACAAAAGTGGTTTCGTCGAAATCCGAGGTCGTTTGCAAAATGGCTATTTTCGAGGGCCGAAATTCCATAGCGACTTTTCTGAATTTTCATTTGGACATAACTTTTTATCCCCGCTATGAAATTTCGATTTTTCGGATTTGTTGGAAAGATATTCACAAATAGATTCTAATATTTTTGGTTTCACTAAAATCCGGTTTATTTTGAACCCGGTACATTCATTTGAATTTTGAAATCGAATTATCGAACTACCGCGCCATTTTCAATTCCCTTTATAATTTAAAATAATTATTTATATTCTAACGACGATCTATATAATATATACGTTCGAATTCTATTCAAAATAAATTTCTCTTTGTTATTATTTAAAATAATTCATTTTAAATAATAAAAATTCGCTAAAATTGCCAAAATAAAAATTTTAAATTGGCCAAGATTTCCGGGTTATTACAACCCTTCCCTGAGACGTATGAGCTCAGAGGTTATATATTGTTAGACATCAGTCGCATGGCGTGAATTGTCAGTGTGGCATGCCAAGATGCAAATAATCAAGCCTTATTGTTGAAAAGCAGAGTCTTGTGGTTGATGATCAAACCACAGCTTTAATTAGCATAGCTTTGTGTATAGCGTTACTTCGCTAGCCTCACACCCCGGTATGAACCAGAAACGGGAGAGGATTACAGGGAGGACATACGTTTCTTTCTAGCTAGGAGTGGTGTCATGGTATGGAGACCCGACATTTTTACTTATGTAGATGATGGAATGAGGCGCCTTGGATTTGAGTGCCTAGTGGCTCTTTATTTACTCCCCATAGTGCTGGTAAACGTATTGTTCATGAATTACTAATCCACTAAAGTATTTATGGACCAGCCTTGAAGATCCAAGGGCTCACCTGAGTCTGAGTCCTCAGTCTGAGTCCTGAGGCACGGCTAGAGTGTCTCGAATTCGGTAAGGACAATCTCTTGCCTAGGTTTATGATGGAAATCCAACTTCCAATACGACACCATGCGGTTTTGATTGTAAAACTAGTATGGCGACATAGTGTATGGTAGTTATGCCGTCTATGATTGATACAGTATGATTGAAATGTTTTTGAAAACATATATACACTAATAATAATATCCAATGATTTCTAAGTATCAAGCATATTTTGGCCATTATAAGGTAAAAATCTATCCTTCGGTTTGTGTTGCATTGTATGATGGGACTTGAGTCTTATAATGGCTTCATTTTTCTAAAGAGAATTGCGTTGTTTAATGATTTACTTTATTTATGCACTGGCAATCGAATGGAGTAAACCCGTTCCGCGTTAACGGCGTGGTCCTGTGATTAGCCTTAATATTAAATAGGTTAAGTAAGATTTCTCATACCAGCTCCATGACTGACTCGTAGTTTGTTTCACTTTGCAAACTCGGGTGCCCTCTTTTCCACACGGGCAACCTTGTATTCAGGTGTTAGTAGACTCATTCTGGATAGCTATAGGGCTGAAGATGGATCCTGTCATTTCTATCATGCTGTTCAGACTTCATTTAGTATATTATGTTCAATTCCGCTGCAGACATTTTATATTAAGCTGATATTGTATTATGTCTTAGTATGATCCTGTTATGCTGTGTAACATTGATGTTAATTTTATTTCCAGTGTAACTTTGATGTACTTTATGTGGTGTAATTCTATGATTCTGTTCTGCTGTTATTGTTTATGTGTTATATTCCAATGATTATCCTTGCTTCCGTGGCACGGGGATTTGGGGTTGTCACAGTGCGAAAACGTGGATTTGAGTACTGCAGTTTGTGCATGTTTAAACATATGTTTTATATTAAAATAGATGGCTTAAATAACGCAAAACGCACGTTACCAAAATTTTAATTTTTGTACGAATCTAATATGGAAAGTGAAACAGTATTGAAAAGAAATTCTCAAAATTTATAGAAGAAGTTTAGAGCAAAAACTTATTTATGAAAAATTTCAATTTTTTGTTATATGAACAATGTGAAGAAGATTTTTGGATGGTTTGTATGCACGTTTTAGCGGTGCGGTAGGGCCGACGATGCAATAAAAATGTTAACGACAACAAGAAAAAAGCTGTTTTAGGCATAGACACGTTATTTTCATACCTTGTCAACGAAGCGTGCAAGTTGTTAATTAACTCATTTTACATTTTTGAGCTTGTTTTAGTCTCCTTTGCATACTACATATGGAAATTTTTGGAGTTTTTTGCGGAATTGAGTAAAATTCCACTGTAGGACGGGAAATAGAATATTTATAAGCGAAAGGGACGTTAAAATTCTTCGCTTTGATTTCCTTTTTCCCACTTAGGAGAAATTAAATAGGAAGTAATTAGATGCGTTGAAGTTTTGGAGGTAGGATTTGGATGCAAAATTGGTTGCTTCACATTTCTATTCATAGTCGTGTGAGGGTTATGATTGAAAAAGGATTTTCAAAATTTGCATTCATGTAGAATTGCCAATATATTTAGAATGTTTTGTATCATGTCTTTGAAAGAGTTTTAATTTTTTTAATACATGCTTATAGGAGGATCAGATTTAGAATCATTGTGCATACATGATTTATGGTTATGATGCATTATGTACACTATGCATATGTGCACTTAGTTGCAAAGTGGATGTATACAAACTAGTTGTGTAGGATTAGACAAGTAAGTATCAGAATTCCGGGATGAAATTCCTTTTATAAGGGAAAGAATGTAACAACCCGGAATTTTGACAATAAATGAATTAGTTATTTAGATCGATTTCCAAAAATTGGAATTTCTGCAAATGATGGAATTTGACCACGAAACTTGCACCGTTGCGATCGTCACAGAATTTTGGTCAACTTTCATGTTCGGAGTTTCACGAATGAAGGCCGTATGAAAAGTTACAGAAGAAATATGAAAAACGGACAAAAATAACTAAAATAGAATAAAATATATATAGTATATATTTATTACCCTGCCCTCAACTGCCAGGTCGACCGCTATGTCAACCACTTTAGTCGATACAACAGGTGGCGGCTAGGATTTTTAATATATAAATTATAATATGGATGGACGGATTCCTATTAAATTAAATCAAACAGTTCCGGGCCATTTCAACTCCCATAAATAAAGGGTTAGGCTCCTATTCTTTTCCATGTATTTCTGATAGCAGCAACAAAACTCTGTCATTTCTTTTCTCCTCGAACAAATTCTTAAACAAAATATATTCATATACAACATAATCGAACATAAATAATATTGATTTGAGGAGATTGATCAGATTCTAGCGGAAAAATGTATGGATTTGGCGTTCAGGTTCTTCTTCATCAGATTTCTTCCCTCTTTTCTTATTTTCTTGCAAATCTACAAATTTGAAAGTATCCCCTTTCTAGAATAACTGTAGATCTGTAATAATTTAGGAATTCTAGGCCTAAAAGACTATTCACATTCAGATTTGGATGCTTCCAAGTGAGTAGGAAGTTTATATACATAGTGTACAATAATTCGATTACTTCATTTGTATTAAATCTAAAAAATATGTCTACATGTTCAGCAAATCAATAATAGTTTTTGTCAGATTTGAAAAAATAATTGTGGTTAGAATATTATTATTTTGGTTGCTTATTAGATTGTTCATATTATTGCCTACATTTTTTTAAAATATTGTAGTCATTGTAAACACCATAGATCTGAAAATCAGTCCTATAAATCATTGTGAAAATGCAGTTTTATTTCAGATCAATAGTTTTGGTGTTGATTTTGATTCATATAAGTTTTGTTAAAAAGGTATAAGCGTGTTTGTGTTCAGTTTTCTTTGGGTTTTAACTCGGTTATTGTAAATATGCCTTTTTGCACTTTTTCAGTAAAAAGACAATATTTAAAATCAATAAGAAATATGTACAAAAACTAAAAGGAAAGGGTTGTGTAAATTCATTTACAAAAATAGATTTATATATGTTTGCGCATAGTTTACATCAACCATTCCAAAAAATATAAATATTATATATTTCTTATGATTTGAAATATGTTTTTTCCTCTTTTAAATATTTTAGGCATAATTTACAATAATTACAGTTAACTACCTTTTTTTTTAAGATTTGGAATCTTATTACAAGATTGAACGCAAAAGGATTGTTCTTGTTGTTAGAAACCAAAACATTAAATTGAATAATAATAAGAATAAAAGAATAATAACTACGTTAACTGTGCAAAAATATAAAGATATATATATATATATATATACACATTATCAGTCCAAATTTACGTAAATAACGCAAGATATATTGTAATTAATGTTTGTTGTACATGTGTGTTTAAATGGTTTCCATTTTATGGAATTACACATGAAAGTATAATCCATATTAAATGAAAATATATATTATGGTCGTTGTAGCAATGATTGTAATTGATTTTCTATAAATAAGGTCGTATAAGAATAATAACTATTGTAACCATCGTTGGTTCGGGGAAAATACATTGAATTAGGTAGTTATGCCCAAAGGGTTACAATTTAAAAACGATGACTAGGAACAGGAATGGGAATTGTAACTCCAATTAAATAAATAAATAATTCTTATAACATATATATATATATATATATACAAGAATGAATCAAGTTAAATTAAAATAGAAAGATTTAAGGAGTTACAATAATTAGACTAGAATAATAAGGGACTGATATAATAGGAACATTCATTAGTTTAATTAGTGCCTCACGAAAATATGACTGTTATGGTCCTAAATGACAATAACCCTAATAAATAGCAATAAATAGAATTAAAAAGGGTATTAATGGATATTGGTTGTCATTTTAAATACTAAGTCCATTAATGAAACAATTAATTAAACATCCTAGAACAGGGAAGATACTGGTTATTTTTATTTTATTCTAGTTAAATCTAGAGTTAGTATAATCAGAAATTAGAATTGGACTTGGTAGGTAAATGATGTGAGGTCAGTTGCCTTATTCGACACAAGTCTACACTTTCCAACAGTCAAATATATGTCCAACTGATGTGAGACATCGTTGACTGTAGGAACCCGTGATGATAGATAGTTTGCGTAAGGGGATTATTTCCAACCTTAAGGTTTTCTTCATGAGTGAGGTCTCTTCCCGTCTGAAATAAGAAACTAAAAATGAAGAAAAAATCAATAGTGTGGTCTTCTTAGGAAATTAAGGTCTTAACTGGTTAGATCCACCTTAAAAAAGGTATTAAGTGATCGCATAGACCACCTCCCATAAATGAAAGAATTAAAGGCTAATTGGGTACAAGTTTGGTAATCCTCACAATTAGTTTGCTTCCCTTGGGTCTTAAGTGGTTGGGGTTGAGGGTCCACCTGGGAATTAGTTTTAAATGACCACTACGGAGATCCATAGGCCAACCTATCATAAGGTGCACTACGCCATAGATGGCCTTCTACAACAGATTTGCAAAGTGTTGCCAGCTAAAATATTGCGACACCTATAAAATTTGTTCCTGCTGCAACATTGTATTTTTTGTGTTATCTTAGCCATAAAAATGTGTTCCATTAGCTATAGATATATTCAAATTAATAAAATTGGCAATTTGAACCATTTGCTCTAGTATAGATCTAACCGTTTATTATAAATCTCTAACTTAAATCCAACGATACAAAACTCAGATCTGCATGCTATGTTCTAATTGTCCACTTAAAACTACTAAGCCCTAAATTGTTTTAACCCTTAAAAAAAATTGCCGCCCCTTTTCTTTCTTTTATCCCTTAGCAAAATGAATGGATGTCCTCTTCTTTATTTTAATGGTGTCCGAATCCAAATCGCGACTTCAATCAAACAAAATTAGGGCTTCCTCTTCTATCGTCCGATTCGTCGGATGAATTTCTTGTGATGTTTCTGGATTCGAGTAGCTTTGATGATTCAGTGCCATCTAATGTGATTACCATGTTCGATCCATTCACTATCGACCCTCGACTCTCTTTAGGTTTCTGTTTTAAAAATTATAACTAAGTTAGCTGCCATGGATTCTTCTTGTTTTACTTTATTATTACTTTTATTTTTCTGCTACGGATTCGATTATTACCTATCAATTATTATTGGAGTTATGACCGATATTAAACTAATGTGAACTGTGCAAACCCGATTTGGGAACTGTGTACTTTTGGTTTGAAGTGCAACATTATTGTTAATCAGCGATTATTATCTAATTTTTAACAATAATTGAAGGTTCCAAGCCCATTGGTTTTGTGTTAAATCGTGTTTTTGGATAACTGATTACGTCTTGTAATACTATTAGAAACATAATACAGTGACTAATTATTACTGTAGGTTTTTATATTTGTGATTTTGTATCCATTGCGGAGCTTTATGCTTATCAAAAGTTGGGAATCATTCATGTTTATTAAATCTTGAATTGGGGTACAATTCAAGTTTATTTTAGTTAGCCTTTAGTTTATTATTACTTGATCCTTTCTACCCATTGGTGCTTCAAGTTCACTTATCTTCTACTAAGTGAGAGATTTGGAGAAAATATATAATATATGAATAATTAGAACATCATACCAATAGGTCATTACTATGAAATGTAAAATGTTAGTGATTTGCAAATGGATAATTACTATTTTCCCAAGTTTACCGATTGGAACTAAAGGTCAATTAATCAAAAGTTGATAAATTTCAAAATATCCAGACACAATTGTTCTACTACGTGTCCCTTTGATCATTATCTGCTAAGTACATGTATTTTAAATAGGATCATTTCATAACACTAAACTTATAACATGTTTCCACACTTTAGTTTTAATAGCAATACGTGGTAAAGGAATAAACTTTGGTTCCACTGTTTGATAAATCGTTTAGTTGCAACATGTTTTTAAGGCACATCTTGTTTCATCTTTTTAAGTAAATTTCAATTTTCATATTTCGATTAGCGTCCAAGTTTAGATGTTCCTATGTTGTCATTCCTTATATTTCATCATATGTTTTGGATACTACAAGTGCTTCTTATATGTCTAGTTTTACTTATTTATGTGATGTCACTGTCCATGTTTGTTCACCATGTCACCTTGATTTTGTTGTATGCCTTGCTCTGTCTTGGCCATTGAGCTGCCTCGTCTTGAACCCTTTCTGCACCATTCTTGTGCATACTTGTATATATAATTTATACATATGTACATTGAACTGTATATACCACTTCTTGAACTGTTTTGATGTTTGTACACACATTCAACCTATCTGCATTCATATATTCAAGTATTTTGCTTTCTTGCTATACTTGATTAAATATAATCTCTTATAATATTGTATCATACTTGAATATTCTAACGCCCAAAAATAATAATTTGACGCTCGAATTTTCAACAATAACACAAATCATGTATTACTTGTCAAAACCAAAGTATCAAACTCTGACTATTAATAGAAGAATTTAGAGGATGAAATAGGAAAGATAGAACTATTCGAATAGAAGAATAAGAAGATCAGAGTCTCACAATGGAATGGACAAAATATATCAAATACTTTATTCAAAAGAACTGTATATATGTTACAACATCAGAGTATACATTCATATCAATCAATACACACAGCGGAATAAACTAGTACAAGTCAATATATGGAATACGTCTTGATTTAAACTCCTTCTACAGAACTCCAGCCGAAATCTAACTTGTAAATATGCTTGGTCTAACCCTAGCACATTTGAAGCAAAGCAAAATTCACCCGGATCAGTCTGGAATACTTTCAGTGATAAATTCAAATAGCAATCATCTTATTTAACTTTAGAAATCCTTTTGAAAGAAAAGGATAATAGTAAGACCAGTCCACACATAAACACGGACGGTTTTTACCTTACTATAACCCAAAACAGTTTTGATATATCAATATCCAGTGATATTATAATAATGTCTATTAAACCACAAATAAATAATTATCTAGTAGAACGCTTGCATCTCACGCTCTACATACTCAGTATATAATCAAAAACCACTAGGCGCTTATTGGAGATTGGATTCAAACTACGACAAGGTATGAGACCACCTTCCGATCAGGGTACTCTAGAGGGATATACACTGGGGTTCAACAAGAACATCTTGCAACCCAGCCACACATGACCGACCACTCATTTAACTTGAATGTATAGAATATATTGTCACCCTACGACTTTTTATCACGCGATCACCGTAATTTTCGGAAGATACAGAATCAAAAGAAGAACAAAAATGAAATTTCTCTAGATTGGTGACAATACACCCTGCTTGGGCATGACCCACCTAGCCATGTTGCCTGCCCAATTTCTGTCATTTCCCAGTTGATGAGGCTTGAAGTCATTTTTACTTTTCCAGAACATTTGGCCACCATTCACTTTGAATGACACATCGTCAGATCTGTTAATTCACTAATTGACGTCCACAAATATACTCCGGGTGTTAAGCAAGAGAATTTCTCTGCCACCAAACTTGGAATATTTGTAAAAATCAATGTACATGAATTTCAGGAAATACTCTGTCAGACATTCGTCCATACAAGTCATCCAGGAATAGGATGAACCGAAGGCACCCTCCTACCGCATCATAGGAACCACCCTATAAATTAATAGCGAGTAGTCCTTGCAATCCATAGATCTCAACCATGACAGAACCACAGTATATCTCTAGGGATCAGCTAGAGATTTTAAGTAACACTTCCGTTTTATGAAGATCTATGGTCTTCTATGCTCCATCTTTATCTCTACAGATTAGTTTCAAGCGCTACGTTGATTCGATGTGGTGTTGGGTCTAGTTCCCATCCCGGATTCTTCGAAAACAACACGTCAAAAAGGTTCAATAATATTTCGTTGATAGTTTGGTGTTTTAACTATCAATCTCAAACAGTACGATCCAGTATATTGGCAGCTCAGGTCTTAATTATTTTTGAAACATTCATTAACTCTTAATTGATCTTTTAAACCATTTCATCGATTTAATATCGATTTAAATTTCGTATCTCGATAAAGTCACGTTCTTAATTCTTATGAATAACCATATTCCCCAATCTCCTATTTACTTTCTTCACTTCGAGAACATTACCACAATTTCCAAAACTTCTACCCATTTCCTTTATTTGAAAATATTACTTTGCATTCAAATTTCCCTTTATTTTGGACAACAGCGATATATATTATAACTTAAGGTTATAAACCAATTGCCGCATTATTATATGACTGTCCACGTCAAATTTCTTATTTAAAAACCCATAGCCTTATTTGTATTTAAAATCTCGCAACTAATGTTGCAATATTATTTATATGGAATAATAAACCAATTACAATATCCTTCACCATTACAAACTAATACCTTTCCTCGATAATAGCGAAATCGTTCAAGTTGGGGTATTTTATTTACCTTTCAAACCTTGATTAACAACATTTTTATCTTAGAAATAAATAGTAGTTCGTAAATCAAAACCGATATTTAACATAAATCAATTCTATTTAAAATATGGTTTTCATAGACCATACCATTACTTTTGAAGAACTTGATTGATTATAATTATCTCCCTTTATTCGTTGAATAAATACATCGCTTTAACTCCTTTTACCACTTCATTTACTTGGATTATGATAATCCATATTTCCATATTTTATTCAGATCCGTTTCTACCCCCTGTTAAAAAGGTAGATCTTTGGATTTTATAATTAAAATCCATTTATCAATCAATAAGTAGTTTATATTTGGAAACCTTCCCTTTTTATCTTAGTTCAATATTTAATAGAATATTTATTTCAATACTATAGCATCAGCCCAATCTCCTTTTATAACTTCATTTATATTACTCGATCTTATTATTCAATCTCTTCCTAATCCCTTTCAAAATTAGCCAGTCTTATTACATACTCAATTGTCTTCTTAAATAATTTCATTTAAGAAGAAATTACTTTAATTATAATTAACTTTATCATTTACAGAAGTAAAAACCGTTTATTTATTCATTAACTAAACCTGCTCAGTTAATCACCTTTGAAGTTATTAAACAATATCTAATCATAATATAAATCCTTAGATGTCATTAATTAATAATACATTACATTGAAGAAATCTTATTAAATTAAACAACTAATCATTAAGAACCACTTTTAATTGAATAGTTGATTCGGTCAACTTTAAATCATTGGTTAATTCCTTAACCGTTTCCAATTTCTTCTTCTTATTAGATTAATATAATTAATCTAATATTATTACTAAATTGATTATTTAAATATAATTATCCCAAATAATAATAACCCGTATAAACTGATATAACAGTTCAATCCTGACCATGTAATCATTTTATACTATTTTATGAAAAACCATTCCTAACATCTATTTATTTTTAACATCATTATATCGTATAAGATATAAATAAAATTCCATTTAAGTTATAAAATAAATATTGTAACTTTACTCTGTTAATTCGCCTAATGGCAATCAACGTTTAAACAAATGGTGGATTTTGGAACATACGCTGCCAATCCCTCAATCAATACTGTATATTGATTCAAATCATAACAACGTTGAATTTCAATTCAACGATCGACAATCAAACAGTTTTTATCAATGGGGTTCAATCAGTTCATGAATAATATGAAAAAAAAACAGCATACAAAATATTTGAGGAATCCGGTTTGATTCCTCCTACCTGTCTTTCCCTGCATCGCAGATCATTATAATATTTCATAACAGCATATGATTTAATTTGAATATATTAACTGATGATAATATAATTCACGTCAACCATTAAATCAACCATAGGCATCCAAACAACCAATTATTAAATTTTATTATATGAATTTGATAACATCATAGGATTCCAGAAAAGTGTGAGAGTTAACTCACCTTTCTTTTTCGACGATCGGTACGCGCGTTGCTTCATTAAATTTTAAACCAGCGTCTACAACTAAATGGGAAATCTGGTTGCTCCTGTTCCATTCTGAATCAGCACAACAATGTAGTATCCTCTGATACGATTCCATCGGATCCTACTTTGCGTAATTTTGATATCATACGAATATGTTACCGCTATAGAGATATTTAACTTGAATTATATAAACATATGGTTTACTGAGATTATTAATTTATTAATATCCATACTAATACCTTGCTCACCGTCCTAAGTGTGATTAGTCGGCAGCGTATCCCTTCCCCATAATCTATGCCTTTTCATTTGCGCTACCTACTCGCCCCACCCCCGACATCCAACTACACTTCACAGTACGAACCCGCCTACACACCTCGTCGTGTTCTCCAGCATTTTCAAACTGCGTGCTACAGTGAACAACAAACTGTTTCATACCCAAAGTCGTCACCTAACTCCACTTAGCCTTTTACTTCTTCTCTATACATCCTTCTTGTAGCCAACACATAGTTAATATCCATCACCAGGCTTCACTTTCCCCACACCAAGTACTCTCAACCGCGCCTCCTCTTGCACTAATCACCATGCGGGACACACATTAGGCATCCCACTACAACTCACGTACATCTACCCCCTTATTCCAAAACATGGCCCGCCTGAAGTTTACATCCCATCTCACGTTATCCCCTTCTTCACGACAGAACTTCCTCCTTCCTGACAGTATTACCTTTACACAACAAACTTCTATAGTATGCGCGACGACCCATCACCAAGCCTTTCCACCGTGCACCCATACTTAACCCGCCTTGCAAAAAAGCTCCATCACTAATTCCTTTTTTCACGCAAGTGCCACTAGCACTACCCTTTAGCTTCACACGTGAACCTCACCCTCGAACAGACTCCATGCAAAACAACCCATACTTCTTCTACTTTCCGCATGCATCCGCTCCAAATACTCTGTTAAAGCCGTGCCTCTTTAAGCTCCCATTCCTCACCGTTTACTTATCACCATCCGCGCCATGTACTCTAGTACACTGCTGTTTATACCATGGAACTACCACGCCACTGAGCTGCTGTCTGGCCTCCAAGCACTGCGGCAACCTCGTCAACCTCTTCATAGTGTGGCCCCACGTCACCTTCACATCGATGTGATGAACCATCTCAGCTTCCACTTCGAGACACTAACCAGAACCAATAACCTGCCTTCTGTGTTTTGGACCACCACACTACGACCGGCGCGAGCCTACACCTCCATATATGTAAAAACACCTCAGCTCGACCATTACACTCACCTCGTATATTTATATAATTATCATATAGTTTGAAGTAGTAAAGAACGGAACGGAAATGGTGGGTTTAATCAATGAAGAAGTCAGTGAAGATGCGAAGAATATATACAGAGCGAAGAAGGGCATATGCGGTTTACAGATGAAGGACAAACAAATTTTCTTTTCTTTTATTGGATTTCGAATAGAAGGAAGGAACAGAGATAATCTTGGTTTATTTTATATGTATTTGCTGGAACGATCCAGAAGAATGAGGTTGGATGCAGAAGAAGAATGAACTGAGTATATTTATAGGGGTAACCATGGAAACAAAACAATGGACTGAGAACATGGTTTTTTTAAATTCTTGTCAGATGTTTTTTCCTCCTTTTGTTTTTAGCCTTATAGTTGCTCTAGAGTAGGTAATGGGGGCACGTACGTTGAAGTTGTTAAATTATTTCTTTTCAAATGAGTGGACAAATCAATTAGCAGCGCCATTGGTTTCCAGAGATATTTTTTCTGTTTGCGCCTTACACCTAGGGTGGCTCGAGAAATAGGGTTTGAAAATGTAAGCTAATTGTTTTGTTTTGTCACTTTTCACATTTACAACAACATGGTGCAGAGATATGTTGTACACGTTCTGCTGTTCGGACAAGAAAAGGGAGACAAATCAATTGCTTTTGTTGTTGTACAGGCCATACGAGAATTAAATTTAATTTTACAGTGCGCACGGATATTTATTTGCACATCGAATTTATCATCAAACAACCGGTACGAATTGGAACTCCACTCGCATATGACTCGCTATCGACAAAAATAAAAAATACCGTCGCACACCACAGTGTGCCACGATCACAAATATATAATAAAATAGACAAGTTAATTAATCCTGTGAAACCCCAAAGTGTTGATATATGGTGTAAAATACTCTAAATAAAAAGTTGCTTATTTTCCAAATTAAAAATTATAGTAAAATTCCAAAAATTAAATTATAGATGCACCTCAAAATTCTTGCCAGAATTTGAAACAAATGGTTTATTATATTTAATAAATCGTTACGGTTTATAAACGATTCCATAGCTACTATTTGAAAATTTGTTTTGGACATAAACCAGAATCTATACTACGAAAACTTGATTTTTCTGTTTCATTAGAAAATTATTATCAAATAGAGTCAAACGTTTCATGTTTTTGAAGAAATCAAACTTATATTAAATCTGGTATACCTATTTAAAGTTCGAAACGTTATATTATAACTATTGCGCCGCTGCAGTTCGTTTTATAATTAAATTATAAATTAAACGTTCTAATGTCGTTTAATAAACGAATACGTTGTTCAATTCAATTCTAACTCGATTACATATTTCTATATTGGCCAATTTACAATATACAGCAAATTCATCCAATTCTCACTACTTTGGAATTATATTATTATTTTATCAATTATTCTAAATCGTTAAATTCAACTATTTAAATTCCCAAAACAATATTTAAAACCATATTTAAATATTAAATAATACAGTTAATATCTGGTATGTTACAAATATCATCAGAATATATATCAGACCAAGTCTAGAAAGATGATGAGAAATATACCAGAAATCTAAGGCAAATAAAATTTAAAATAAATTAATATTTGCTCGAATTTAATATGTTTTTGTTTTAGTTTACTTTGTGTGTGTTTCTATGACAGGTATGTAGATGACAAAGTGAAAGCTAGAGCTGGACCAAAAAATCTAAAGCTGAAGACAATGAAGACTCAGTATACATGTGTTAGTCCGTGTATGAGCCTGTATATGTGTAAATGAAGATGTATAGGAAACTGTATATGAAATTGGGTGAGTCGAGTGTTGTAGTGAGAATTGACTATATATGTAAATATCAAATTTGCAAATCATTGAGTTGTAAATAGTGGAATCAAAAGTTGTACTATATCAAATGTTGAAATAAAATATTTATTTAAATAAAATACTATTTGAATATTTAATTCTGTGTAGTAGCATTTAATTCTCCCCTTTGTTATATGATATATTTATATATATATATACATATACATATATATACATATATATTTTTAAATTATTCAATATAAATATCTATAGCAACATTTTTAAAATGTTGCTATGAACGCCTATAGATGTTGGTATAGACCCAAATAGGGTTCTATTGCAACAATATTTCTTATGTTGCCTTAGATAGCAAAATGTTGCCTTTGAGGTCTAAGGTAACAGTAAAAATTGCATCATAGCAAAAGTGTTGCCAAAGACCTATGGCAACATTTTTTGGGCTTGAGCCAACATTTTTTTTTGTGTTGTAGAAAGTAGTTTATGGCGTAGTGGGGGAACTATTAAGTGATTAGGGATTATCGAATAAGGTCAGCTAGATGGTAATGAGGGGTTCCACCATAAGGAGGTCTTAAACGGTGTGTGGCGTATACCTATCCAATTGGTCTTAAGTGTCCGCTTACTATCTCTCGCTTTATGTGTGGCATGAGTTTATACGTGTGAACGACGGAAGCCTTAAATTAGTATGACTTGTAGCTAGTGCCCTCTGATTTATATTAGCGTATGGTAAACCATCGAAAAAGGTAGTAAGTGACCGATAGGTCCGGCTAGGGTCTTAAGTGATCAAAATGATCCACCATTTATCTATCATTGATAGTGAGGTCTTAAGTTGCTATATATAAATAATTAACCTCCATAAGAATAGTGAGTAGTTGAGAGCCCACCTCTTAGTTTTTGGTAATTGGTTGAATGATGGTTTAAAAGCTTTCAAATTATGCGTAAACGTTTTATCTCAGTATCGTTATCATTTGGGAATGCTACCTTAGGTATGTACTTAATGTCGTGCGTATGTGTTTACCAGGTTAGGTTAGAATTACTAGCCTTGATAGACATATGCCTCTGGTTGAACCAAACAGGATACATCTGTGCATTGTAGACTGTGTTATACTCTTTCTACTCACCAGATCTTATTGTTCTGAACCACTCCTCATTTTAACTCCCAAGTTATCTTAAGAAGGCCAGGTCATAGCAGGTGTTCAAGTTTGGTTTTCGGTTCTTGTTCTTTCTCATGCTCGATATTAATGTGGAGACTTACTGTTAAAAGGTAATTACAAGAGTTTATACTAGTTTATCCTATTTCATTTCCGTTGTGAGTTATTTTATCGTACTCGGATTATGCTCATTCTCATTTATTTGCAGGTATCATATTTACACGCCCCAAGCTTTGATGAGTTTGATTTTTGATTTTTATTGACATTTGGGCTTAGAAAAGTGTAACACCCCACCTCCGCTAGGGTCACTCACAAAGGGAATGCACTAGTTTTGGAGGAGCGTTATCGAGGTAAACAAATACAGAAATATTACAAGACAGAACATAAATAAAACAGCGGGAGAATCAAAAGATAAATTTTATTACTTTCAAAAAAAAGTCAAAACCTTTTACATCAAATAGCCAAGATCATTATTTTCCATTACAGCAAATTCTGTCTTGCATAAATAAAGAAGCATAAACTTAAAACATCAAAAGTAGCTTAATTCCCCAAAGGTAGCAGAAATGCAGCCATAACATATCTCAAGATCAAACCGTACATGAGCTGAACCGAAAGCAAGCGAGATCCAAGCTAAGTGCTAGAGTTTCCTTCCTGAGAACCTGAGGGGGGGAACGGAAGAAAAAGAGGCAAAAGAAAACGGGTCAGTCATAAAGACTGGTAAGTTCAAGTGACTTTCAGCATAAAAACAGATAAAGGTAACATGGCATGTATAAACTGACAGTAAACATACGGATGATGACAAGATGGGCAAGATAGACTAAGATAACATGATAAATCAAGTATAAATCAAGTATAGCATCACGTATTCAAGGTTCACTGCATCAACTGTACTAGGATCCCAAACCCATGTCTTATATTAATCATGAAATGATTTCTTGGCCCAATATCATGAAATGACCCATTACTAGGTCCAACGAAACGATCCACTAGTCGATCGGCTCCCTACAAGTTCTAGCTCGTCTTGTGTATCTGTGTCATACGACCCTATCACGAATGTAGTCACGTGTGCTAGGTCCACCATAGGGTGTATCAAGCCCTAGGGTGCGAACCACCGACACGAATCAAAAATGCACAGATAAACCTACTGATGCCCAATGCCTGTTTTTCAACTCCGGACCACGTGCACGACCATAGCCCGCCCGAACCTACATTGGCGCACCAACACAGCCGTTGTTCTGGTTGCTTACAATCAGCCTAGTAATCGTGCCCCACCCTACCTAGTCCCAGGGTACCATGATACATCTAGTGGGTTATTGCTGAAACGGACTGCGTAACTAGGGTTTCCGTCCAATAGGTTAAGTGTTTTCATTTAAATTTGTGACTTAACCCCTATCAATCTAGCATGTCAAGTTGGTTAAGTGTTGTCATTCAAGTTCGTGACTTAACCCACCTATGAATCATGTATCAAGTCGGTTAAGTGTTGTCTTACATGTTCATGACTTAACCCAATCATGTGGCATTAATTCATTAATGCACCCCAACCTCTCACATCAGACCTGTTGTTGTGGTCACTGGATATGCCGGGCGGTTCCTGGCAGAATTACACCATAATTCAGTCTGACCTCGGGTTTTCAAGTGCGATATGACCAACTACCTATATTGGATCCTATTGTTTGCAGTAACTGGATTTGTCGGGCGGTTCCGGACAGAATTACACTGCAAACTCAACCCAACCTCGAGTTGGCCATTTTCAAGTTCATTCTAGTGTCATGTCCATGTTCAAGATTCATGTCAAGTTCGGGTCAGGTTTTCAAGGTATGTTTCATACCAAGTTTCCTATAATTACCAATTTTCCCAACGTTACCCCATCTAAATATTAGGCTAACAATCTTAGCCTAATTTCTCGTCCGCATGATTTTTGACATATAATATTAGGCTAAAAACTTAGCCTAATTTAACATGCGCAAAATTGGCATAAAGCAATTCATTAACATAAACATGACATAGGTGTAAACTTGGCATTTTCGGCATAGTCAATATGAACATCATAGGTGTGAACTTGCAAAATAGTCAACATGAATATCATAGGTGTGAATCTTGCAACGTAGACTAAATCAACATACATATATGTGAACTTGCAACATAGACTAAATCAACTTACATATATGTGAACTTGCAAATCAATCACGAGCATATGAATTAGTGTGAACTTGAAATATGACATAGGTTTAACATATACACATAAACATGTAGATCTAACATTTGGTCACATATGTGATATGATTTCACAACCTAAAACTTTCATAACATGATAAACTACACAACTTGTCATAACGAGTTATACTTCAAGTTCATAAACACATGAATAGACTTATTCATTAACTCCCAATTCAACATGATAATAATATAGAATAGAACCACATGCATAGATCAACCTAATAAACATTGCTCTATTATCAATTTATTTCCAAGGCATTACCTAACTGAATAAATTGATTAAAATATCGCAGGCATAACATTATGAACATGAAAAGGTTTGAATGATAATCTAGATTCAAGAACACGGATAGATCTAACTTAAATAGAAAAATCCCCAAAATCAAGATCCAAGGACAAATAGGTCTGAATAGAAAATCAAGCTTAGATCCGATTTCATAGTCATAATCTTAGGCAATGAATCATAAGTGATTAGCCACAATTGTCCTTGTCATAGCCATAGGCAATAGTCTTATGTTCACCGTCATGGGCATAGGCATAGTCTAATGTTCAGAGTCATAGGCGTAGGCATAGTCTTATGTTCACAGTCATAGGCATAGGCATAATCTTAAGTTCACAGTCATAGGCGTAGTCTTATGTTCATAGTCATAGTCATAATCTTATGTTCACCGTCATAGTCTAAGGCCATTAACAATTGTTTCAACGTTGTAGGCAATATTCCCAATAGTCAAGATCCAAGAAGAAAACAAGAATAGATATGAATCATACTTAAATCAATTCCAATTTATAACATGCCCATATTAGATTTATAGTTTTTATCTAAAAGTAATTGGAACTTACAGATCGTGGTCTAAGAAATTTAGATGCAGAAGTCAAGTCAAGAAATTAGTCGTTGAATTGTTGAATCGTTGAATCTTGCTTTGATTGTAGAAGCAAATCCCCAATAATAAATTCCTAGCCGTAGTCTTCAAGAAATAATCTTCACGATTTATTTTATTTTAATTTAATTTATTTTAGAGGAAGAAGAAGAAGCCATGATCATCAAGAGTTTGAGCAGCATAAGGTTAGAGAAGAATGGTGTAAAGAGAATGAGGCTAGGAGGCTGTTTATATAGGGTTTCAAACTAATTAGAGCCATCGATGAAGCTAGAGTTAATCAAGGCCATCCATCTCAAGAGAAGCCAATCAGAAAGTGACAAGTCAGCCCTAGTGACACACCAGAGCTCAGAAATTAGACCAGAACCCGACCAGGCCAGCCAGGGCCTGACCTAGTAGGTTTCTGCTCGGCCTGGGCGCACTTACCAAGTGCGCCAGTGCAATTTTGTTCTGGCACACTTCCCAAGTGTGCCAGTGCATTCTGGCCCATTTCTGGTTTTTCTGCCTAACTTCGTTCGTCCATATCTTCTTCCTACGGTATCCGTTTTACGCAAACTCGGATCTATTTCAAGCAGAATTCCGAGACGAACGCAATGGCGTAACCCGTTTCCCTTGATTCTTATTTTAAAAATTAATTCTGCCTTGATTTATGGTTTTAACATGTTATTAAAATTCGGGCTGTTACAAAAAGTATGGGGTGTTACGCTCGGGGGATAAATCTTATACTCAAATAATTAGTAGATCAACTCCTATGAAATTACCTGTATCATCATTGGAAATTAGCAGTAGGATTGAAGTTAAAATAGGTAATGTTAATAGAATGAAAAATATAATAACTGAATTGAAATAAATATTTATGCCTAATAATTTTCCAATAAAATCGTGAATATGTTAACTAAAAAACTCGATGCCAATTTGATTTTCCATGTCGAAATCATCTAGATCGCGGGTTTTTTAGGTGAGATATGAAACGACTTCGAATCTCAAATTCAGTTTTGAGGTCAAATCTGAAACTTGGATTAGGTTTGAGGGCCATGGAGGATGAGATGGAAAAAAAGGAGAGGATTTCGAAGGGAGAAGGAATGATATGTTCGAAATTTTCTAATAAAAAGAGGAGATGACGACAAGAAGTTGAGAAAAATACCGGAGAGAAGTTTCGGCCAGAGATATTATGTGCGAAAATTATTGGCTTCAGAGAGCTTTATTTCGGTAATATTATAGTGGACAAACCTCCCTAACGGTCTGTTTGGAAACCTCCCTAACGGCCAGTTTGATTATATATAGTTGAACACTTGCTTTTGAATAATAAGTGAGAGCTTTTCATTTTCAAACACTGTGTATTTGTTTAGCTCTTTTTCTTCACAATTGGTATCAAAGCAAGGTTAAAGTGCCTGACTTTGAGTGAAAAAGAATATTATGAGCATTAAGAGAAACATGAGTGTTGAACAAAGAGAAGAGAGAGTTAGAAAGATGTCAAACAAATGATAGAATTTGTTGAGTATTCCTAAAATTGAGGGAGATTACGATCATTGGAAGATGCCGATGGAGAACTTACTCTAATTTAAGGAGTGGTGGAACCTCATTGATCCAGCACTACACCAGACTGGCAGTTTTGCAATGCCTTAATGCGGAAAAATTTGCAACGACTATGTCGTTCCAAAATCGTAACGGTTATGAGCCATTGCAAAATTATTAACAACGACTTTCCATCTTACTTTTACATTGTTGTAAACCCATTCCTAAGTTTTCGTAATTTTTTATAATCCTGTGCCCCGTTACATCAATTAGAGTTTATGCCCTAGAGGCAATCAACTTGATGTGACTAATAACACTATTGATGTTATCATTTTATTTGGAATAAAAATATTCTGTTATGTTATTTTTACTACACAATATAAGTATTAATATAATAGAAGTCCTTAGAATAATAATACGGATTTATATAGTTCATGTAAATGACTTGAACTTGAGATTATATAATATATTAAGTATTATAATTCTTAAATGTCCCTATTCAAGTTTTATTGTTTATATAGGACAACAATAAAACATTGAGACTGGTATGTTGATTGATCGATGATCACATCTCATTTGTCATTAATGTACATGCCATTAATGTCAATACATAAATACGTATTGGAGAATATCGTATTGGGCTGACCTAACGTGGGAAAAATATGCGGAATATAATTAATAGTATCATAAATTATTCTCATAGTGGTAGTGATGTAATGGTCCTCAGGCCTGAAATCATTATAATTTTATTTAAGGATATTTTTGTTTTGATATCATCAAAAGTTACTTTTAACCGAGTAGACGATAACTATAACGACCTGAACTTCTCCGGTCTCCAAAGAGAAGAGAAAGAACGGATTGTCTGAGAACATGAAAAATCAGAACACAAATGGTAGAATATTTCATTGCTTACTACAACAATTTACATCAGAGTACAAGAATATAACAGAGTGTGAATAAATATTACACATTGGAAAATATCAGAGATTAAAATACATTACATAGCAGTAGAAAAATAATAAATAATACAACTGTAAGAAATACACGGATATAGAGCGTTTCGAATATAACTACAGCTGTAAACCCAGGATCCTGGAAAAGAAAAATCTGCAAAACCAAAACTACTAGCTGCCCGTGTGGAAAATAGGGGCACCCAGAGTTTAGGTTAAAACAATAAACTCCAGGTCAGTCACGTGACTGGTGTGAGAACTAAAACAGTTATTTAAAACTTTAGTTTAAAGTAAATCAAGGGACCACGCCATATAATACGGGACGGGTTTCTTCCCAAGAAAACCAGTTCATAAAACAAACAGAGCAATGCTAATTGAAGAAAATGAAGCTATTATAAGACCCCGGCCCCATCACACAATGCAACGTAAACCGGAGGATAGGGTTTTCCCTTATAATAGCCAAATATGCTTGGTACGTTTAAAACAAATTATTTGATACTATTATAAGTGTATAGTGTCAAAAACAACTTCAAATATAAATGTATCAATCATAGACGGCATGGGTACCATATATCATGTCGCCATACTAGGATCTACAAATAAAACTGAAATGCCACGTATTGGAAGTTGGATTTCCGTCTGTGAACTAAGGAAAGGGATCGTCCTTACTGCTTCGAGACAATATAACCCATGTCTTAGGCAAGTACCCTGTCAAGCCTTTAGATCGTCAGGGCCTGTCCATACGTAGTGGATTAAAATGCCTGAACAATACGTTTCCCCGCTATGGGGCGTAAAACTGGTCAGTAAATCGACCAAACCATCCATCGGCCTCGTAGTGACCAATATAACCGATGCGAATCGCTTTCCATCATCCACATAAGTAAAAATGTCTGGGCTCCATACCACGACACCACTCCTAGCTAGAAGGAAATGCATGTCCTCCCTGAAGTCCTCTCCCGTTTCTGGTTCACATCGGGGTGTGAGGCTCGCGAATTAATGCTATACACAAAGCTATACTATATTAAAGCCGTGCTTTGATCATTAACCACAAGACTTTTCTTTTCAATAGATGTCTTGATCATTTGCATCTCAGCATGCAACACAGGCAATTCACGCCATGCAACTGATGTCTATCAATCACACAGAATGAAATCCAATGTTAGACACACATCCATTTACAAGTTCGTTCTGGGTCTGAACGAAACCGGAGGCACCTTATTCCTCGTCCCATATGTCCAATACAGGAGAGTGGTCCTCGAATTTCCGGTTGATCTCCAAGTATGTCTGGACGATCACCACTTATTACCTCGTCTTTGATGTATAGACCAATCAAGACATCAGTAATCAGACAAACGATGTGAAGACCTCTGGTCTTCAACCACCGTCTTCATCGTCGACTTATCGTCGATTCAGTTATTCAAAAGAAGATTAGCCAGGTCTTTCTTAATAACTCGCGTATCTTATAAACAAGTGCTATAAAAACTCAACATACGCCTCATTCCAATCCAAAATATTCTTTTATTCAAATATTCATATCCTTTGGGAAAGGTTCCCATTTATTTTATCAAAGATAAAGTCTTTAAATTTATTCTTTACTCTTCCTTTGGATATCAATTCAGATCAAATTAAGCTTTATCCAAACTAGTCGGGATTATCAAACCTTTCCGAAGTAATCACTTGTTTAATTTCCCAATCCCAACCTATTCATCCCATGGAGCAAAACTGGTAATACTCCATATCTAACACCACTGTGTTATCGGTAAATTTAATTACCGTTTCATGTTCAAATCTAATTAAAGATTTAACTATTGCTTGGAGTAAAACTGGTGCTACTCCATTCTTGATCATTTCCCGAATTTGATAATTTAAATTATCACATTCTCTTTTCAATCAAATTAAAGATTCATTAAAACTCCACTTAGTTTTAATCCCCAGAAATCATTATGTAATGATTTTTTCAACTTTAGGAAAGAAATCCTGCCGTTAACTGGGTTAAAGAACCAATGTCATTTAAAACACAGTTCACGGTAAACCCAAAATCACATTCCATTAATTATGGAATCTTCATGGAAAACAGATCAATATATATAGTCGATATAAACTTCCATATCCAACTGATAATATAAACGGAATAACGACAAAGCCTTTTAAATTCCATATATAGTAACAGTCTTCCTCCACAGAAGTTCACTTTGATTATTACCAAATCGAATTCCATTCCATTCCAATTTATTTTATTAAATTGAAAACTTTTCTTTGGAATATTTAAATTAAATCTTAATAAAAAGATTTATAAATTCCAAATCATACTTCATTGTTAATCGGCTTAAAGAACCAATGTCGTTTAAAACATTTCATGATAAACCCGATTCACATTCCATTTTATTCCAATTATAAAATATAACTGGAAACTCAAATAATCTTAATTAAAAGATTTATTCTTTCCAAACAAGGTTTAAGAACAGTGTTAATGAAGACACCATTCACGACAAACCCAAAATCCAATTCTTTTATTCAATTCCAATTAAATATTAATTAATTGGAAAATTTTACTAAATCTTAATTAAAAGATTTACTCTTTTCTCAACTGGGTTTAAGCACAGTGTTATTTAAGACACCGTTCACAACAAACCCAAAATCCAATTTAATATTAAATACAAGTCTCTGAATAGAAATTATATCGGCTTATATTCAATATCAAATTCTGAAATCAACAAGTATCGTATTGCGAATAACGATATATGTATCTTCCAAATTCCTCCACAATATCCATATAATCATGGAATCCAATATCGAAATATTCCAAAGAAAATTTCGATTAAATCCATTCCAATTCATATATTGGAAATTCTGGTTATATTAAAACCCATTCTCAATCTAATTTGTTTATTTAAAAATAATTGGATCATAATTCTAGTTAATAACTAGTTCATTTCGATAAAAATATATTTTTATCTTTTCAAATATGGAATTTTTAATCCCAATACTTTCCAAATCATTTATTACGATTTTACACAAATTATTAATATTTTTAATAATTTTATCAAGGCCCGTACAGTCGATTTCCATAAAAGGTCATCGAACTGCACTTACAGCGACCTTTTCCAAATTTGATTTGGACATAATTCCAAATCCAGCCGTTAGATTTCAAATCACTTATACTCTTTTGAAAGCTCTTTTCGATATGAACCCAACAGTTCCGATTTCAGGAGAATCCGACGGTCGGATCTCCCGTAATATCAATTCGAAGTCAATGGTCGAAATTCACGAACGGTCGCAGGTCGGCGCGTTTTATTCAGGCCATTAAATATATAATATATATATAATATATATTTCGTCGATTTCCATTTAAAATGTACTTATATATTTCGTCAATTTCCATTTAAAACGTATTTTATAAATTCATTTTAAATCATTCCAACTTCATTTTCAATTTTAAATCAAAATTAAATTTTCTTTATCATTATAATATATAAATTATAATATTTTCAAAATATCAGATTTTGAAATCATTTCCTTTTCGATATTCATTTTAAGAATGAATAAAATCGATATACATATCGTTCGCAAATGGCGCATGTCTAATCAACACTGCTTCATATATTTCAATATTTTTGTATCCATCCCAAATCGAACATTAAAATCACATTTTAATCCTTTATAGAATATTATTTTAAAATATTCATTATTTTAAAATATTCGTTATTTTAAAATATTCGTTATTTCTGAATTGGATTCAGACACAGTCAATTACCATATAATGTTAGTTATATGGATTTGATACAACACATGTATATAACAACAATGATAAACAATCAACCATCATCCAGAGTGCAATACACAACTGTATAAGCATTAATCTTTAATAACTAATGCTTACAACAGTCTGTCAACCAATCGATTGACATACAACTAAACAATTGGGATTAGTGTATGTCGAATATCATCCCAATACCCTTGTGGGGTTTCAACCAACAAATACCAAATATTGTGCAGTTGGGCAATGTGTAAAATTTATCGTCCCAACCCATATCAGTCAAATGAGTGTACATAAACAAATCGTCCGATTTGTAAATGATGTTTATTTTATTCATATACACGTTAAAAATTATATTTTTAACTATAAATTATTTATTTCAACACATGAATATTTTATACAGTTCATTTATCAATAAAAATGATATTTTTATTGTTCTATCATATTTTAGAAAACTTTGGCAGCATAACAGCGTAATACTAGAACCGGAATAAGGTCTAGCCTTATCTATCGCCTAATACTGGCTCGCGCCATACACATACCAATTCTAATCAATTCAAATTACATCCTAAATCAAATTCAACCAATTATCCATCAAAACAAGCAACTAAACATCCATGGTTTCAAACAAAGGTGTCGGGTGCTTCTAAACACCGTCTGCATCCTAGTATATATATTTAAGTAGAAAATAAATTAGAGTGAGAAGTTCTCACCTTTGGTTTCCACTCTGCCAGTTTTATTTCTGAATTTCTGAACAGTTTGGATTTTCCCGAAATTCCAACGCAATCTTTTTCATGCTATTCATAGTAAAAATCACATTTTTGATATGATGTGTTTATATTGCTATTCTATATATAAAAATCAAAATTTTATCTACGCTTATATATAAAAATCAAATTTTTATATCTCTACTATATATAAAAATTATATTTTTATGCAAAGATTTCTCTATAAAAATCACATTTTTATAATTCAGTTTTATATATAAAAATCATATCTTTACATTGCTACTTCATTATAAATATTATATTTTGATAACACTACTATACATATAAAAATCATATTTTTATATCTGTTTTCATATAATAAAAATCATATTTCTATCTTACCATTCATATAATAAAAATCGTATTTTTATTTCAAATCTATACATATAAAAATTAGATTTTTATTGTAATGTTATATATAAAAAATTAGATTTTTATTGCAATGTTATATATAAAAATTAGATTTTTATTTCAATATTGTATATAAAAATTAGATTTTTATTGCAATGTTATATATAAAAATTAGATTTTTATTTCAATGTTGTATATAAAAATTTGATTTTTATTTCTATGTTGTATATAAAAATTAGATTTTTAAACTAATGTTATATATATATAAATTCTATATTTATATAATGCTATTATATATAAAAATTCACATTTTTATTACAATACTTTTATATAAAAAAACTGATTTAAAAATAATGCTATTTTATATAAAAGAAAAAAAACGAAAGTTCACTGTTAATACCTTCAGGCCCTCGATCGAACTAAGCCGCCCCTCCGGAATCCAGCTCGAAAGTCGGCCCCTTGCTGATGAAAAATCGAATGCCACACTTGACGAGAAACGATCACACCACCACGGTTTTGAATATCTCTCCTAGTACAACAATTTTCTTTTTATAAATCTCTTGAATTGCTTCTTGGATTGTGCGAAAAATCAGAAGGAAATTTCAAATGATATGGGCCTTCCAACGAATGGTAGCGGCTGCGTGAATAATTGGATGGCTAGGGTTTTAGAAATTCCTTTTTATACCCTTTTTATTTTATTTTTAATTCTATTAATTACTTTCTTACAAAATTTCGCGTCTGTACTCCAAATCAAACCCAATGAATGTCGCCTTGAATCAAATACCCCCATTCCGGACACAATGGGATATGTCCGGTAAGCCAATTCGACTGTTTCGATCAGTTTTTATTTAAATTAATATATAAATCAATATATATTTAATTTAAATGTACATTTTAATTTACCGGGGCCACATACTGACTCCAAAAAATTCCAGAAAAATAAATCTAGCTATGTTTTGACGATACGGTCCTAATAAAACTAATTTCACCGAATTTGGAGATCGTTTGAAAAATGGCCATTTTTTGGTTGATCCAATTCAATTGAAATTGATAAAACACGTTTTCTTTTGCCACGCTCAAATAATAATTCCAAAAATTATAAAAATTGGAATCTAGCAATAATTTGACATTCTGGATCCAACAAAAGTGGTTTTGTTGAAAACGGAGGCCGTTTGCAAAATGGTTATTTTTAAGGGCTATATATTATATTAATATATATATATTCCATAGCGACTTTTCTGAATTTTAAACTGGACATAACTTTTAATTCCCATTATGAAATCTAGATTTTTCACATTCGTTGGAAAGATATTTTCAAACATATTCAAATATTTCTGGTTCTGCTAAAATTTGGTTTATTTTGAATCATGTACATTCATTTGAAATTTGAAATCGATTTTTCAAACTACCACGCCATTTTCAATTCCTTTTATAATTAAAATAAATATTTATATTCTAACTTCGATTTAAATAAATTTATACTTTCTAATTCTTTTCAAAATAAATTGCTAGTCGTTATTATTTAAAATAAATCTTTTAAATATTCAAAATTCACTAAAATTGCCAAAATAAAATTTTTAAATTGGTTTTGATTTTCCGAGTTGTTACAATCTGCCCCACTTAAAATCTTTTCGTCCTCGAAAAAAACGGAGCTGAAAGTTGTTTAACTAATCAACTCAACTTTCATTCAGGCGTTCATTCTTCAGCTTTTCAGTTTCTAAGAATTTCTAATTTTTCAAAAATTTGGCTAACACCCAATATTTTCGAAAAATTTCTCCATAACATCCTTTGTACGGGGAGACATTTAAAACCGCAACTAGCCACGCAGGGCCCTCATCATCCAAAAACAAAAAGCCAAGCGGCTAGCCAATCGGCTCATAAAATCATCCAAACCCAATAAATTTGTAACGAACCAGAATTTTTGACATTTGAATTATAAGTTTATTTATAGTTTATCATTAAAATAAATAATTATATTAGGTTTTGATGTAGAATTTGAAATTTTTATATTTGAACGTAGTTGAATATATTTATTCGGATTTGACTTACAGTTTGTTTTGAACAAAAAAATTCTTTTTGTAGATTGGAATTTTCAATATGAATATTTGAGTTATTAACATTTGTTAGATAATCTGAATTTATTGGAATTTATTTGGAATTGATATTTAGAAAATTTATACTGGTTAAATTTGAGATCTAATCTATTTCATTTTAGTTTTAAATTTACTTTTGTAAGTGTAATTTAAATTTTTATGTTTATTAAAATGTTGTAATATTTTATATCAGATTGAATACATATTATTAGTAAAGTTAAATTTTTTTTTTCTTCTTTCTTTCTTTAACTTAAGATTTGGTTATAATTTATTTTAGATTGAATTGAATTTTAATAACTAATTTAAGTTTGAATTTGAATGTAATTTTTTTTTTTAAATATGTGAAATAAATTAGTATTTTGTTTACCTAGGGTATAACAAGTGGTATATGCTCCTTAAAATATTGTTTATTGGTTTTCTACTTTTAATAAAATAAAAAAATAAAAAATAGTATATACTCTTTTAATTTTTGTTTAATATAAATTGTGCCACATGTAAGATCTCTAAACCCTTAAACAAACACGTATCAGGATTTATCAGAGAAACCAACGCGTGTACTCTTTCCTTTCTTTTATATTCTCGTTCCCTTCCTCCTCTTTATTTTTCTATCAGCCGATTGAAATCCAAGTTCCCCAAACATGAAATAAAAATCGGTTCTTTCTCAAATTTCCCGAATCGATGGCGTCCACCGTTCTCCTTTCACCAGATGGAGCCCGCTCCTCCACCGCTGCTTCGAACCAAAGCGGTGTCAATCCATCGCCACCTGAATTCCAACACCGTGACATACACCAGCTCGTAGAGCTCTCCGCCTCCTCTGTTAACTAGCTCCTACTGTCGCCTGTTACCACAAGCCTCAGATCCATACCCAAAAGCCAACGGCTTTGAAGCTTTCACCGCCGTTTCCTCCTCCTCGTTGCCACCGGCGTTCAAATCATCAGAGGCGCCGCCTCTCAGTGCTGTTGCTGCTCTAGTCGAGCCACGCACCGTTCAAGCTGCTCACGGCATCGCCAAAACCAACAATGATTCCAGCGAGCAAGTCGTCACTCCTGTTTCTCCGTTGTCATCGTTGCCCAATTGTAAGTTTTCTTACAGATTAAACGTTCTTCAAGTTCGCGATTTCGGTCTCAATAAGTATAATTGGTTGTCCTGCGCTTGAGTGCCTTCCTTGTCCCACATATGTTTATTTCTCTGTTTCTGTATGCATTTTAGTTATGGGTGCTGCTATTACTAGTATCGTGAACAAGTCGTAGTAGTGTTGTAGCATCACCATACTTATGCATGACATCCCATTTGGATACATATCTACGGCATGATTTAACTTTAACATGTCATACTGCATGCTATGTATACCCAGTTTTGACATTGAATAATTATTGACTGTAATGCCCATTTACTTGGTCACTTTATTCGTATCTATTGTGGGTTTGGGCTTCCCTATTTTATGCTGGTCTTACTACCATGTTCTTGGTTAAGGCCGGACCATTATGCTGAACCTTTCCTTAGGCATGACCTTGTGAACCCGTATAGTCCTTTGAATGATTTGTCCTGTCACTCACCTGGTCTTGGTTTTGGGATATTGAATATATACACTTTACACCACATATTAGTCTTACAGTGAATGGTTCCAAAAGACTAGTTATAGTAATGCATGTGTGTTAAACCCAGCTCACCCTTTTGTATAATTTAGCACTGCTGCCCTGTCCCTCTCTTTGATTACCTCTGTATTTTTTTTCCTTGTTAACGAGTGTCTTAGAATCATCAGCTTGGCTTGCGTTGAATATTTTGTTCCCTATAAGACTTCCGTTGTAAGGTTCAGCCAATTATACCAAGCTGTAATAATTCGTTTGCCTTCTTGAATGCATATAATATATGGACAGGTTACAAATTGAAACTGTAGTCCATACCCTTTTGAAATCCCATATATGTTTCACCGTTGAGCAATTTTGTTGTAGTCTGCATGAAAATTTCAAATAATATTTGCTGCATGTTGTACCTTGTTGGCATGGTCCTTATTTTCTTCACTTACCAGAAACCGGTGTGTACTGACACTACCAACTATGCTTTCATGAACCAGCATGTTATTTATCTAACTGTATGATACATGCGGATTTGCGCTGCCTTGGATATTGATGGGAACGGTTATAACCTGAAGTATCCTTAAATCTTGAGTTCACCCAAAGAGTTAACTGTTGACTATTTTAGATTTTTGAAAGAAAAAAAAAATAGAGGCTGTTTCCCGGTTGTAATAATAAAATCCGGGTTAAGTATGAAGCATTTGTGTCTATAACCCTTACTGCATATAACTAATATCAAAGCCATTGTATACCTTCTTGCATGTTAAGTTGTTTACGGTACCTGGAAGAAAATCTCATTTTTATTTACTGTAAATCTGTTGCATTCATGTAGGCTTACTTTAGAAACCATTATATAATCAAATCCCACTTTTGGATGGCATGCGCTCTTTGCATGGTTATTGGTCAATGTTTCATTCCTTAAACCTGCTAGGTTATTTGAAAATGAATTTGAGCACTACATGAGTACTGATGGTCCCTTGCGCCTATGTGTTATACTACACCTGTTGCGTTGCACTCGTGCATCATATAGTACTGCTTCTTCAGTCATGTCCATATTCATACATGCCTTCTTTTTGTCATTTTGGGTTTGTGCACTTTCATGAGTACTTATTCAAGATAAAAACTCCATTACGGTTGCATGCATGCGTTTTAATTTGGCCTAAGCTAAAACCCTCATGTTAATTATTGTAGAGACCCATATGTCTTAGATTTTAGTACATGCTGAATAACTTTTACTTCCTTGTTTTTCTCCGTATGGTCCGATGGGGCCATCATTTTATTGCTAAGTTTGCGGCTCATGCAAAAAAAAAAGCACTCTATGTTTTTCTTTGTTCAATATGTTCGAACCTATCCATTCATTTTGGCAGTTCACTATATTGGCGTACTCGAGTCATTTAATATATTATGTCGATTAAATTAATTATATTTATGTGTTATGGAAGTGTGCTTACTTGAAATAAGTTTAATCCTGACTCGGGTGTTTTGTGTATTTTGCATGGGACACTCGGGTCAGGTCCTAAGTGTTCCAGGCTTAGAGTTCAGCTCGCAAAAGAGGAGAGGAACGTGAAGACGACACGCAATGATGCATGCCGTGCTACGCTCGCGCTACACTCGATAAACTTGTAAAAATCTTGTTTCCACTTAAAAAGTATGTATGAATTTTTCATTATTCTTCAGCTGTGTAAATCAATTGTAAAAACTCTGATATTTCTATAAAATTTTATTCCGCTGAATTTTTTTTCTGTACTGTGATTCTGTGTATTAATTCTGTTTAAACCATGTAAGCCAAATAACAATCTGATGTTTTGGACGTTCTGAATTGGTTTAAATACCGAATTAGAGCGGTCAAAATATCAGGTCGTTACAGTTGGTATCAGAGCTTTGGTTCGTCTAAAGCTCGGCTTATTCGGTTTAAAAACTCATTAGTGATAAGGTAGAAATATCTTAGAATGAGCAGAATTAATGCTAGAATCAGCAGAATTCGAAAATAAATCATGTTTGAAAGAGATTTTTGAGAATAAAAATTTGAAGAAGATATTTTCGAAGATAAAGGATTTTTGCGGTAAATCGATTGTCGAGTACCTGGAATATTCAAGAAAAATAAATTGTTTTGAAAGCTGTATACAAATTTGTACAGCAGAAGTTGAAATAAAATATTTTCGAAAAAGATAAGCTACTTTTCATATTCCATACATGGAAGCCTTGCAATATCATTTCGTAATCCATCGTTGAATTGTTCGAAATTACCAAGAAAATATAGGTGAATAATGAATCAGATTTTCCAAATATTTTTGTAAAAAGGGAAAAGAAAATAAAGATTTCAGGACGAAATAAAAAAAATTGAAATGCGAGTCTTCGAAACTTAAATGATCTATGTAAGAACGGTGATTAATTAGAAAGTCATTGTTAGAAAAGGGATTTTTCCAAAGATAAATCAAGGCGAGTTCTAAGTGTGGATTTGCGGAAAATATCCTGAAACTTGGTAGAAATTAAAATTTTGATGTAGCTGAATTTGATGATACTCGGCTTGAGAAATGATGGTTGACGAAGCGTGAACTGTGGGCCTGAATTTGTCTTGGACCTAGTTTAAAGAAATATTGCTTTCATTATAACTAATATATTATTTTCATCTTATTCGAATACTTTTATTTTAAAGCTTAGTCTATACCAAAATTTGTTTTACTAATATATACTAAAATCTATTTTCTTTACCAAACTATCTATATTTCTATTTTACAATTTACTTAAACTATTTTCCTAAATCATTTTGTATATAATTATTTAACCTATATTATATAAGCATTTTATCCTATTTTCTTATTCAAACTTATTTTATTTTTAAACTCACTTTTTTATTTACTAATTGATAAAGATCCGAACGAATTTGGTCCGAATTGGTTAGAGTAAAAATTTCAGTTGTGACATGTAATCCAAATCAAATTAGAAGTTTGGAAAAGTCGATTTACAAATATGAATTTGGAAAATAAGAGAATATTTGGATTGATTTAAACTATAATGATATCGAATAGCGAATCGATTAATAAGTCAAAATAAAATTTTGAGTTGAGATAAAAGTTTAAAGAAAATTAAGATTGAAGTAAGAAACTAAAATAGGGATCAAGATACAAGTTTTCGAACTTATGAACATAAGGAAACAGTTAACTCGAAAATTATTGTTTGTTGATATGAGATGGAATCTTATACAAGGAAATATATACAAAACGTGAATTGGAAATTTTATGACATTTGATATTAAAGGGATTTCGTCGAGAGAAAAAAATCGAATCAATTTAGAAACAAAAATGACATTGAATTAAAAAGGAAATTTCAAGAGGTTCAACATAAAAGTTCTCGAGATTTGTATGTGAAAGATTTTACAAGAATGAAAACTAAAGATTTGAAAAGTAATTAATGTGTAACGGAATAGTTGTGAGTATTTAATTGGCGTCAAGGTTGGAATGTCAAGTATGTAGGGATTTTGCATATACGCCTGATCAACGTATATACAAAGTTCGATATATATACTAGATAAATATAGATTCGCACTGTAGTCACTTGAAAATGAATCTAATGATTGTTGCAAGATCATTGGTGTTTATTTTCAAGTTTCGGAAGTGAGGAAGATGTATAATTCCAGTTAAGACGAAGTGAAAATACTTAGACTGTTTCGATAAATATTTGCGAATAAGGTAGTCAAGTTAAACATTTACTTAACTTGGATAATGAGAGGTAAGTGAAAATCAAATTATTTTGTCGATAACTGGAAAATATATGTTTAGAAATGTATATCACTTAAAGAATGGGAAACTAAAATTTTTAAGTACACGTAAGTGGGCTTATGTATTAAGAAATCTTAGACATGTTGAGAATATTCCCATTAATTTTGGATTGGTATACGATTAAATTACGATCGGACCTAAAGTTCTAAGTGGGGGAGAAGACTGTTTTTCTCCGATTGACACTTTGTAAATAAATATAAACTTATTGAGTTTGAACAAAGCTGTCACTTACCGTGAACTGGATTTTTGTGTATATATGTATGTATTTATATATATTTATATATATATATATATATATTCTTGAAAGAAAGAAAATAATAGCAAGAATTTGATATGAATGAACCAAATGAGATGCAATGGAATATAATAAGTACGGTAAAATGGGATATGTATTTAAGCAAACCAAAGGAACGAATTGATTAAATCATATGTGTGCCATTGTCGATAGAGACCGATAAGAATGACTGAATCAAATGGAAATTACTCAACACGTAATCACTTGTGATGTAGAGAAAGAAAATGAAATGTGAAGTAAGAATTACTCAAGAGAGAAACTACTGAAAATATCGAGTATCCCCTGATTGAACCCCTGAAATTTGTATTCTTGTTTTCATATGATCTTCCTAACTTGGTCTAAGATGATTATTTAAATTCGAACCAATTGCTCTTGAGTAATGTCAATCATACCTTGTATCTATGTTTGGCCAAGTGTTTTGATTCAAACCATCATACCTTTGGAGCTCATTTTGATATCGAACTCCTGTTATGTATCGCTAGTTGAGTCGAGCACATGGAATTGTTCTTGATCCATGTATGCATATCTCCTTTGTGCCACGTATTGAATGGAACCAAGATATAATACAAACTAGATAATCTTGATTTGAAAGAACGATAAGGAGATCAGATTGATCAAATTTTGATTTCCAATTGTTGAAAGGAAAATTTATGGAAAGATGAATCCCTTGGAGAGGTGTAATTGTCAAAAGTGATATTTCGAAATAAATTGAAATTTATGAAACATGATGAGACTCTATGATTCTTAAAAGATTAGAAATGCTTAAATGATTAAATAAGATCATTGATTCCAAAGTTATGAAAACATAAGTTTTATGTTGGAAATTGAAAATTATATTTTAACGAAATAGTTTTCCAACTACTTTGAATATGAGAAATAGTTTATAAGTTGATTTGTGAACTAAGAAAATTTCGACGACTTGAATCCCGATATTTGAAATGCTTGAAAGACAACAATACTACGATTGAAAGTATTTATGAATTATTGTTGCGAAATAATTTATGACTTCGGGATATGAAAAGATTAGATATATTTCATGGATTCGGGTAACCCGTGACTAAAAGAAGGGTATGTGTGATTAGGGTAAGCAACCTAGGCATATACAGTGTCCGCATCTGGATGAAAACCGTGAGATATATGTGCTCCGCGATTTTGTACTAGGAGGTCCGTGTCTGGACGAAAGCCGTGATGTACACTTCGCTTGAGATCCTTCGGTGATGATATTTAAGGATGAGCAAGCTAGGAATATACGATGTCCGAGTCTGGATGAAAACCGAGTTATATGTGCTCCGCGATGTTGTGTTTGGGGGTCCGTGTCTGGACGAAAACCTTGATGTACACTTCGCTTGAGAACCCTCGACGATGGCTTTAGGTGTCTGGAGCAGCCTTATTTTTCGATATTATTGCGTACGATAGGCGGTCCCTATGCCTTTTCATGGAGGAAACTTCTCGAGGAAATGAAACAGAAATTTTTATTGATTGGGAGTCGAAACAAGTATATTTAGAACTTGTAAATTTTAGCCACGTGCCTAATTAACGCCTGTCTAAAGTGGACAAGAACGACGATGAACTTGTTAGGCTTCGAGTTATCATATATATTCAAAGTTTTTTAAAAGTGATTTTGGTTTTAAAATCTCGAAGTGAAGTATCATTCTTTATTTGAAAAAAATTATGTAATATTTCTATGGTTTGAAATGAAAATGGGATTTTAAGTTCGAAGAAATCATTTTGAAATTTTCAAATGTTTTGCCAAATATGATTCTGAAATATAGCAAATTTCCTTATCTAATTTTTCAATGCAATAATTTAAGTTTTGTATAAATAAAGGTGATATAAAAGCTTTAAGAAGTTAAGTATATAAAATTTTATGTTTAGAACTCTTATGCATTATTTGATACACTTTCAAACTTACTAGAAATGATAAGTGTTAGTCCACTAAAATTTCATATTAAAAAAAAAGGTTTGTTTTACTTAAGTATAAATTTTGCAACTCTCCTTTTCGAGGACGAAAAGATTTAAGTGGGGGAGGCTGTAACGAACCAGAATTTTTGACATTTGAATTATAAGTTTATTTATAATTTATCATTAAAATAAATATTTATATTAGGTTTAGATGTAGAATTTGAAATTTTTATATTTGAACATAGTTGAATATATTTATTCGGATTTGACTTACAGTTTGTTTTGAACAAAAAAATTCTTTTTGTAGATTGGAATTTTCAATATGAATATTTGAGTTATTAACATTTGTTAGATAATCTGAATTTATTGGAATTTATTTGGAATTGATATTTAGAAAATTTATACTGGTTAAATTTGAGATCTAATCTATTTCATTTTAGTTTTAAATTTACTTTTGTAAATGTAATTTAAATTTTTATGTTTATTAAAATGTTGTAACATTTTATATCAGATTGAATACATATTATTAGTAAAGTTAAATTTTTTTCTTCTTTCTTTCTTTAACATAAGATTTGGTTATAATTTATTTTAGATTGAATTGAATTTTAATAACTAATTTAAGTTTGAATTTGAATGTATTTTTTTTAAATATGTGAAATAAATTAGTATTTTGTTTACCTAGGGTATAACAAGTGGTATATGCTCCTTAAAATATTGTTTATCGGTTTTCTACTTTTAATAAAATTGAAAAAGAAAAAAAAATAGTATATACTCTTTTAATTTTTGTTTTATATAAATTGTGCCACTTGTAAGATCTCTAAACCCTTAAACAAACACTTATCAGGATTTATCAGAGAAACCAACGCGTGTACTCTTTCCTTTCTTTTATATTCTAGTTCCCTTCCTCCTCTTTATTTTTCTATCAGCCGATTGAAATCCAAGTTCCCCAAACATGAAATAAAAATCGGTTCTTTCCCAAATTTCCCGAATCGATGGCGTCCACCGTTCTCCTTTCACTAGACGGAGCCCGCTCCTCCACCGCTGCTTCGAACCAAAGCGGTGTCAGTCCATCGCCACCTGAATTCCAACACCGTGACATACACCAGCTCGTAGAGCTCTCCGCCTCCTCTGTTAACTAGCTCCTACTGTCGCCTGTTACCACAAGCCTCAGATCCATACCCAAAAGCCGACGGCTTTGAAGCTTTCACCACCGTTTCCTCCTCCTCGTTGCCACCGGCGTTCAAATCATCAGAGGCGCCGCCTCTCAGTGCTGCTGCTGCTCCAGTCGAGCCACGCACCGTTCAAGCTACTCACGGCATCGCCAAAACTAACAATGATTCCAGCGAGCAAGTCGTCACTCCTGTTTCTCCATTGTCATCGTTGCCCAATTGTAAGTTTTCTTACAGATTAAACGTTCTTCAAGTTCGCGATTTCGGTCTCAATAAGTATAATTGGTTGTCCCGCGCTCGAGTGCCTTCCTTGTCCCGCATATGTTTATTTCTCTGTTAAAGTATGCATTTTAGTTATGGGTGCTGCTATTACTAGTATCGTGAACAAGTCGTAGTAGTGTTGTAGCATCACCATACTTATGCATGACATCCCATTTGGATACATATCTACTGCATGATTTAACTTTAACATGTCATACTACATGTTATGTATACCCAGTTTTGACATTGAATAATTATTGACTGTAATGCCCATTTACTTGGTCACTTTATTCGTATCTATTGTGGGTTTGGGCTTCCCTATTTTATGCTGGTCTTACTACCATGTTCTTGATTAAGGCCGGACCATTATGCTGAACCTTTCCTTAGGCATGACCTTGTGAACCCGTATAGTCCTTTGAATGATTTGTCATGTCACTCACCTGGTCTTGGTTTTGGGATATTGAATATATACACTTTACACCACATATTAGTCTTACAGTGAATGGTTCCAAAAGACTAGTTACAGTAATGCATGTGTGTTAAACCCAGCTCACCCTTTTGTATAATTTAGCACTACTGCCCTGTCCCTCTCTTTGATTACCTCTGTATTTTTTTCCTTGTTAACGAGTGTCTTAGAATCATCAGCTTGGCTTGCGTTGAATATTTTGTTCCCTATAAGACTTCCGTTGTAAGGTTCAACCAATTATACCAAGCTGTAATAATTCGTTTGCCTTCTTGAATGCATATAATATATGGACAGGTTACAAATTGAAACTGTAGTCCATACCCTTTTGAAATCCCATATATGTTTCACCGTTGAGCAATTTTGTTGTAGTCTGCATGAAAATTTCAAATAATATTTGCTGCATGTTGTACCTTGTTGGCATGGTCCTTATTTTCTTCACTTACCAGAAACCGGTGTGTACTGACACTACCAACTATGCTTTCATGAACCAGCATGTTATTTATCTAACTGTATGATACATGCGGATTTGCACTGCCTGGGATATTGATGGGAACGGTTGTAACCTGAAGTATCCTTAAATCTTGAGTTCACCCAAAGAGTTAACTGTTGACTATTTTAGATTTTTGAAATTAAAAAAAAAAAAAAATAGAGGCTGTTTCCCGGATGTAATAATAAAATCCGGGTTAAGTATGAAGCATTTGTGTCTATAACCCTTACTGCATATAACTAATATCAAAGCCATTGTATACCTTCTTGCATGTTAAGTTGTTTACGGTACCTGGAAGAAAATCTCATTTTTATTTACTGTAAATCTGTTGCATTCATGTAGGCTTACTTTAGAAACCATTATATAATCAAATCCCACTTTTGGATGGCATGCGCTCTTTGCATGGTTATTGGTCAATGTTTCATTCCTTAAACCTGCTAGGTTATTTGAAAATGAATTTGAGCACTACATGAGTACTGATGGTCCCTTGCGCCTATGTGTTATACTACACCTGTTGCGTTGCATCGTGCATCATATAGTACTGCTTCTTCAGTCATGTCCATATTCATACATGCCTTCTTTTTGTCATTTTGGGTTTGTGCACTTTCATGAGTACTTATCCAAGATAAAAACTCCATTACGGTTGCATGCATGCGTTTTAATTTGGCCTAAGCTAAAACCCTCATGTTAATTATTGTAGAGACCCATATGTCTTAGATTTTAGTACATGCTGAATAACTTTTACTTCCTTGTTTTTCTCCGTATGGTCCGATGGGGCCATCATTTTATTGCTAAGTTTGCGGCTCGTGCAAAAAAAAAAAGCACTCTATGTTTTTCTTTGTTCAATATGTTCGAACCTTCCAGTCATTTTGGCAGTTCACTATATTGGCGTACTCGAGTCATTTAATATATTATGTCGATTAAATTAATTATATTTATGTGTTATCGAAGTGTGCTTACTTGAAATAAGTTTAATCCTGACTCGGGTGTTTTGTGTATTTTGCATGGGACACTCGGGTCAGGTCCTAAGTGTTCCAGGCTTAGAGTTCAGCTCGCAAAAGAGGAGAGGAACGTGAAGACGACACGCAATGATGCATGCCGTGCTACGCTCGTGCTACACTCGATAAACTTGTAAAAATCTTGTTTCCATTTAAAAAGTATGTATGAATTTTTCATTATTCTTCCGCTGTGTAAATCAATTGTAAAAACTTTGATAATTCTATAAAAATTTATTCCGCTAATTTTTTTTTCTATACTGTGATTCTGTGTATTAATTCTGTTTAAACCGTGTAAACCAAATAACAATTTGATGTTTTGGACGTTCTGAATTGGTTTAAATACCGAATTGGAGCGGTCAAAATATCAGGTCGTTACAAAATTAGTAAACATGTACCTATTTGTCGGGCATACAATTTTATTCCTCTTCATAGCCTCCTTACTATGACCTATTCAATGTGTATACATGTATATGCATGCAATTTCAATCTATTTCAATTCAGTTCAAATTTGATTCTATTTGGCTAAATTAATATTCATTCACATTTTGGTTAAATGAATAATCATGCAACACAATCAGCAATCAGCAATCAATTGGTTGATTATCGTTTCAAATACATAACTTTATATATATTCAAAAATCCAATTTTTTGTTTCAAATCACAAACAATAAATTCTAGCTAGTTTTGGTTCTCACATCAGTCAATTGGAAAATTACCGTTTCATCTTAATAAAAGATTTATAAATTCCATTTAAATCTTAATAAAAGTTTTATAAATTCAAAATTACAGTTTCACTGTTAATTGAGATTAAAGAACAAATGTCATTTAAAACATAGTTCACAATGAACCCTCAATCAACTTTCATCTTAATGCTTAATTAAAACATTAATTAATTAGTAAACTTCTCTAAATCTAAATTAAAAGATTTATTCTTTTCACACGGGGTTTAAGAACAGTGTTATTTAAAACACCATTTACGACAAACCCAAAATCCAATTTATTTTATTTAATTCCAAATAAATATTAATTAATTGGAAAACTCCATTAAATCTTGATTAAAGATTTATTCTATTTCTTTATTAAAATAATATTTTCAAAATAATAGATTTTGGAAATTACTACTTTTTATTCTATTCATTATAAAATGAATAAAAACGATCGATAAACCCGTTCGGGTTAAAATGAAGTTTCAACTTATAATGGGCTAAATAGTCCAATTCATTACCATGTCCATTTATGGTTTATAATGGGCTAGACCTCCCACGTTAGGCCTACAACTTGCAGATGCTGGACATGCCAGTCGGGTCCGGGCAGACTTATCCCACAAGTTGGGCTTAACCTTGTGTCATAGCCTGTTTCGTATTAGCGCACTTAGACCTTTCACATTAGGTTCAACATTAGTGGCTACTGGATATGCCGGTCGGGTCCGGCCAGACTTCCACCACAAATGCAACCTAACCTCGCATCAAAAGTGCAATTATAATTTTTAACTGTAATTATTTCACTGAAAAATATTCATTATTTTTAAACTACTCTTTATATAAAAATGTTCTTTATTTTCAAATATTATTCTATTAAAATTATTCTGAATCGGACTGTGACTCCATCAATTACTATATAAATTCGGTCATATGGATTTCATACATTGCATATGTATATAACAGTAATGATAAATAATTAATAAACCATCCATTCACATCCAGAGTGGAATTAACAATTGTGTGAGCATTAAAATAATAAATAAATAATGCTCATCATAGATTGTCAATCTATCGATTGACAGATAACTAAACAATTGGGACTAGTGTATGACAAATATCATCCCAATACTCGTGTGGGGTTTCCAGCCAACAACAGTTCATATAAATAAATCATTGGATAATGAATTTAACCAATTACAATTCAGTTTGAATTATTTTCTACTTAACAAATTTTAATTTGTTTAAATTATATTTAAATATTTATAACTTAATTTCACTACCATAATAACTTTATAATGATAATGTTTTAGTCTAGCACAAATCATATTTTAACTTATGATAAATTTTCTAAAAAAATGACATTTCTAATTAAATGACATTTCTAATTAAATGACCTATTTATTTACAAAATATGTTTTAATCTAAATAACAAATTTATTTGACAAATATTTTCTAATCTAAATGATCTATTTATTTGACAAATATATGTTGTAATCTGCATGACATATAAAAATGTAAATTGTAACATGTATGCAAAACTAATGTATACATGACATATAAAAATGTAAGTTTTAATATGTATACAAAACTAATGTATACATGACATATAAAAATGTAAGTTTTAATATGTATACAAAACTAATGTATACATGACATATAAAAATGTAAGTTTTAATATGTATACAAAACTAATTTATACATGACATATAAAAATGTTAATTTTATCTTTGACAATCATAAATGACATTTCTAAATGAACATAATTGAACTTCATTTTCTGACAATGCTAAATGAACATAAATGTCATTTCTAAAATAAACATAAATGATACTTCTAAATGAATATAAATGATACTTCTAAATGAACATAAATGACACTTCTAAATGAACATAAATGATACTCATATTTTTGACAATTTTAATACAATAAAAATGACATTTTTATTTTACCAAACATAATCCTAAATAAATGACATGTTTATTTACAAAACATAATCCTAATATAATGACATGTTTATTTCAACATAACATATACTAATAAAATGACATGTTTTATTTAACACAACAAATACTAACAAAATGACATGTTTTGTTTTAACATACCATATACTAGTAAAATGACATGTTTTGTTTAACAAACAATATGCTAATAAAATGACATATTTTATAATAATGATATTATTGTTCTAGTAAAATCTTTCTAATAAAAATGACATGTTAAATCTAAATAAACATTTTTAACTAAAATGTTATTTTTAATCTAAACGGCATTTCTATTTAAAATGATCTTTTATTCTAATGTACATTTTCAAACAAAATGTTCTTTTTATTCTAACGTACATTTTCTAACAAAATTGACATAAAAGAAAAATAAATTGAAAATTATAATTTTCATTATCTAATCATTTTAATGAAAACAACTTACAATAATAAAGATATTTTTATTTCTTATTGTCTCATCTTTTAAATGAAAACAAAACTGCATCAAAGATCTAATCTTTTTAATGGAAACAAAATTACAAAGAAATGTAATCTTCCTAATCTATTCTTTTTAATGTAACTAAAATGACAATAAAAACATTTCTTTTGAATCTACTCTTTTTATTCAAAAAGAAAATGACACCAAAATATGTTCTTTTTATACAAAAAGAAAATGACACCAGAATATGTTCTTTTTATTCAAAAAGAAAATGACACGAAAATATGTTCTTTGAAGCGACCCGAACTTCCTCGGTAAGGAAAGCCCGGATAGAGTCGAGGACAACACACAAAAGAACGCGGACAGAAGAACATTTCATTGTATATTACAACAATTCCATCAGAATACAAGAATATACAGAGTATAAATAAATAAAATACATTCGATAAATATCAGAGATTACAATATATTACATAGCAGCGGAAAATAATACCAAATGCAACTGAAGAAGATACACGGATACAAAGCTTTCCGGATATCGTTCCAGCTGTAAACCAGGTTCCTATGAATATAAATCTGCAAAACCAAAACTACTAGCTGCCCGTGTCAAAATAAGGGCACCCAGAGTTTAGGTTAAAACAATAAACTCCAGGTCATTCATGGGACTGGTGTGAGAACTAAAACAGTTATTTAAAACTTTACTTTAAATCAGATATATCAAGGGACCACGCCGTATAACACGGAACGGGTTTCCTCCCAAGAATACCAGTGCATATAACAAAACAACGCAATGCTTTTTGGAAAAATGAAGCTATTATAAGACCCAGGTCCTATCACACAATGCAACGCAAGCCGGGGGATAGGATTTTCCCATATAATAGCCAAACATGCTTAGTACGTTTTAAACAAATCATTTGATACTATTATAAGTGCATAGTGTATAAAACAACTTCAAATCATAAGTATCAATCATATGCGGCATGGGTATCATATATCATGTCTCCATACCAGTTCTACAATTAAAACTGCAAAATCACGTATTTGGAAGTTGGATCTCCATCGGTGAACCAAGGCAAAAGATAGTCCTCTACCGATTCGAGACTGTCTAGCCCGAGTCTCAGGTCAGAGCTCGAGTGACCTTGGAGCGACAGTGCCGGTCCACAGATGTGGATTAGACGAAATCCTGAACACTGCGTTTCCCCGCCCTTTGGGGCGTAGGTGAGCCAACTAAATGACTCCATCTGTTCGAGAACGACCGATATATCCGAGGCGCCTCCAATTCCAACAACCACATGAGTCAAACTCGTCAGCCAGTTCAAGCACTGACGCCACTCCTAGCTAGAAGAAAACGCATGTCCTCCCTGAGGTTCGTCTCCCGTTTTTGGTTCACACCGGGGCGTGAGGCTCGTGAATCAACGTTACAAAAAGCTACGCCACACAGGCCGTGCTTTGATCATCAACCACAAGACTCTACTTTTCAACAGGAGCCTTGATCATTTGCATCTTAGCATGCCACACAGGCAAACCACTCTATGCAACCGATATCAGTCACACAGAATGTAATCCAATGTCAGACACACAGTCCATTTACAAGTTCGTTCTGGGTTTGAACGAAACCGGAGGCACCTAGTACCCCACATATCCATTGATCTCCAAGTACGTCTGGACGATCACCAACTAATTCCCTCCTCTTGGGTGTACGACCCAATCAAGATCATCAGTAATTATCCAAACGACGTGAAGACCTCCGGTCTTCAACCACCGTCTTAATCTTTGACCAATTGTCGAATCAGTTACTCAGAATGGGATAAACCCGGTCTTTCTGAATAACTCGCGTATATAAAAAATACATGTTACACAAACACAACATACGCCTCATTCCAGTTCATCGGTCACTAACCGTAAATTAATCAAGAGAATAATTTCCCAAATATTAACCCCGAAGGCCGAAACCAACATCAGATCAATACCCAGGAAACCATTCATCTTAGCCAACCTACAATTAATTTCTAAATTTCACATTCTTAGGGAAAGGTTCCCATTAATTTTATCAAAGATAAATTCTTTTAAATTTATTCTTTAAAATCTTCCTTTTGAATATCAATTCCAACTAGTCGGGATTAGCGAACCTTACCGAAGAAATCATTTGTTTTAATTTCCCAATCCCAACCTATTTATCCCATGAAGTAAAACTGGTCATACTTCATATCTAACACCACGGTGTTATCGGTAAATTCAATTACCATTTCATATTCAAATCTAATTAAAGATTTAACTACCGCCTGGAGTAAAACTGGTGATACTCCATTCTCGATCTTTTCAATCTAATTAAAGATTCATTAAAAATCCACTTAGTTTTAATCTTTGACTGGGTTAAAGAATCAGTGTCATTTAAAACACAGTTCACGATAAACCCCAAAATCACATCACATTTCAATCAGTCCGTAACCGTAAATTAGCAAGTGAGAAATTCCCTAAGTATTAACCCCGAAGGCCGAAACCAACATCAGATCAATACCCCATAAACCATTCAACTTAACTAACCTCCAGTTAGTTTCTGATTTTCTTAACTCCTTTGGGTCTAAGAACAGTATTACTGAAGATACCGTTCACGACAACCCAAAATCACATTCCATCAATTTTTGGGTTAAAGAACAAGTGTTATTTAAAACACTGTTCACGATAAACCCAAAAATCACGTCACATTTCAATCAGTCCCTAACCGTAAATTAGCAAGTGAGCAGTTCCCTAAGTATTAACCCCGAAGGCCGAAACCAACATCAGATCAATAACCCAAAAACCATTCAACTTAACTAACCTCCAGTTAGTTTCTGATTTTCTTAACTCCTTTTTGGGTCTAAGAACAGTATTATTGAAGATACCGTTCACGACAACCCAAAATCACATTTCATTGATTATTGGGTTAAAGAACAAGTGTTTTTTAAAACACTGTTCACGATAAACCCAAAAATCAATACCAATTCAATTCCAATTAAATATTATTTAATTGGTACACTTCATTTGAATCTAAATAAAAAGATTTAATCTTTTTCTCAACTGGGCTTAAGAACAGTGTTAATGAAGACACCATTCCCAACAAACCCAATTCACATTTGATATTAAATACAAGGCTCTGAATAGAAAATATATCGGCTTATATTCAATATCAAATTCTACGACCAACAAATATCGTATTGGAAATAACGATATTTATATATATCTTTCAAATTTCCATAACAATATCTGTATAATCACGAAATCCAACATCGAAATATTCCGAAGACAATTTCGATTCAAATCCATTCCAATGCAATTATTGGAAATTCTGGTTATTTTCAAAACCATTTCAAATCCAATTTATTTATTTTAAAAAATAAATAAATTATTATTCTAGTTCAAAACTAGTTCATTTCGATAAAAATCTATTTTTATCTTTTCAAATATGGAGTTTTTCATCCCAATTCTTCACAAATCATTTCTTATGATTTTACACAAATTATCACTATTTTTAATAATTTTATCAAGGCCCGTACATTCGATTTCCATCTACGGCCATCGAACTGCACTTACAACGACCTTTTCCAAATTTATTTGGACATAATTCCAAATCCAACCTCTAGATTTCTAATTTCTAATATTCGTTAGAAAGCTCTTTTCGATACGAACCCAACAGTTCCGGTTTTAGGAGAATCCGACGGTCGAATCTCCCGCAATATCCATTCGAAGTCAATGGTCGAAATTCGCGAACTGCCGCGGCGCGTTCCATTCAGGCCATAATATATATAATATATATATTATATATATATCGTCAATTTCCTTTCAAAACGTATTTTAAAAACCGTTTTAAATTCGTTTTCAAAACGATTTCAACTTCCTTTTCAAATTCAAATCAAAATTGAATTTTCCCTTACAAATTCGTTTTAAATTCATTTCAAATTGATTTCTATTCAAATCGATTTTTAATTCAATTTCAATTCTTTTTCAGTTCAATTTGAATTTCAAATTAATTCAATGTCAATTCGAATTCATTTCTATTCAATTTCAATTCGAATTCAATTCTATTCAATTTCAATTCTATTTCAATCTAATTCGAATTTCAATTCTTTTCAATTTAATTTGAATTTCAATTCTATTTCTATTTAATTCGAATTTCAATTCTTTTCTATTTAATTTGAATTTCAATTCTTTTCTATTTAATTCGAATTTCAATTCTATTCAAAATATCAGATTTTGAAATCACTTTCGACGTTCATTATAAAATGAATAAAATCGATATAAATATCGTTTACGTCAAAATGGCGTAAATCTAATCAACACGGCTTCATATATTTCTATTTTCAAATATTCTATTTCAATTATTCTATTTCAATTATTCTATTTCAAAACTAGAATGAGCCCCAATCAATAACCATATAATGTTAATTATATGGATTTTCTACAACACATGTATAAAATAACAACGATAAATAATCAACCATCATCCAGAGTGCATTATACACTGTATAAGCATCAAATATAAATATTTAACGCTTATAACAGCCTGTCAATCAATCGATCGACATACAACTAATTATTGGGACTAGTGTATGTCATATATCATCCCAATACCCGTGTGGGGTTTTCAAACAATCAAACACAGATTTTATTTATGCAGTTGGGCGATGTGTAAAATTTATCGTCCCAATCAATATCAGTCAAATATGTGTATATAAACAAATCATCCGATTTGTTTATATTTATTTCATTTTAAATACACGTTAAAAATTCTATTTTCAACTATAAAATATTTTTAACTATATAAATATTTTATTTCATTTCACATCACATCACACAATCAACTACACATCAAAATCAAACAAACAAGCATACAAGCCGTCCATGGTTTGTAGACGACGGGTGTCGGGTGCTACTAAACACCGTCTGCATCCTAGTATATATTTCAAACTAGAAATAAAAATTAAAGGTGAGAAGTTCTCACCGACTAGCTAAACCAACACCACGACTCTTCATATGTAGAAAATCTACGCCGTTTCTTCTTTCGTTACCTTCGTCATCCGTATTCACTACATATATAAAAATCGAATTTTTACTTCGCTATTCAATATATAAAAATCGAATTTTTTACTTTGCTATTCAATATATAAAAATCGAATTTTTATAATCACTCTATACGGATAAAAAATCACCTTTTTATACCACTATTATATAGATAAAAATTCTATTTTTATCTTGCTAGTAATATAATAAAAAATATATTTTTATTACTCTACATGAATAAAAATCATATTTTTATTCTTCCTATGATATAAAGATCGAATTTTTGTTATCATACTTATATAAAAATTATATTTTTAATCTTCACATCTAATAAGAATCGTATTTTTATATATGCTATATATGTATAAAAATCATATCTTTCTTGCTACTTCATATGAAATAAAATCAAATCTTTCTATGCTATATATATAAATAAAAATCCGATCTTTTCACTTTTAAAAATCTCGCCTTTACACTTTTAAAAATATCACTGTTATATTAAGAAAAAAAATCTAATCCTTTATATCACGGAAAATCTAATCCTTTATATCATAAAAATCACGTCTTACTCTCATTAAAAGTCCAAACTTCGCATTGTAAACCATCGAACAAAACTGAATTTTTTTATTTACAATTTATTTAACTTAAATTAAACAAAGAAGAAGAATAAAAAAATATAAATATAAAAATATAAGAGGGACTCACATCGTTTTAGAAGAAGGGGGGTTTCATCGGATGTAGGAAGAAGAAAGGGGGGGCTCGTGAGAAGAAGAGGCGGAGGAGAAGAGGAGGTCGGAGGATGGGATGGAGGCGGAACAGGGGGTCTCTGGCTCTCGCGCAATGCCAGGAAGAGGGGTTGTTTCGGGTAGAAAGGGGTTAGGGCGCGTCGTTTTTGGGGTAGAGCTCACGCGTGGGAGGAGGTGGAAGACCTTCCGGCGATGGAGGCGGCGCTCCGACTAGGGAGGGGGGCGATGGCTGAGCGGCGCAACCTAGGGTTCGTCGTGGTCCTCCTTTTTCTTTTTTATTTATGTTATGATTTGAAACCAACGGGGGGGGGGCTGAGAGGGTATTACAGAAGAAAGGGGGAAAGTGTAGTTATATATAAATAAATATATATTTTATTATTAAATTTTCTAAAAAGTAACTTTTATTTTCGTCCTCGAAACGAGACCCACCGCCTGTTGTCCATAGCTAGTTACCCCCATTCCGAACACAATGGGATATGTATCGTAAGCTGTTTTGATCGTTTCGATCAATTTTCGTCAAAATCAACATATAACTCTATATATTGAATTTGAACGCGCATTTCAATTTACCGGGGTCACATACTAACTCGAAAAATTCTTGAAAAATATTTTCTAGCTTTGTATTGACGATACGGTCCTAACAAAACTAATTTCGTCGAATTCTGAGACCGTTTGAAAAATGGCCATTTTCCAGTCGATTAAAATCAACTGAAACTGGTCAAATGCATTTTCTTTTGCCACGCTCACATATTGAATCAAAAAATTATGAAAATTGGAATCTAGCAATAACTTGTCATCACGGATCCAACAAAAGTGGTTTCGTCGAAATCCGAGGTCGTTTGCAAAATTTCCATTTTTAAGGGCTTGAATTCCATAGCGACTATTCAGAATTTTCAACTGGACATATCTTTTGATTCCCGCTATTAAATTTTGATTTTTCGGATTCGTTGGAAAGATATTCTCAAATAGATTCAAATATTTATGGTTTTGCTAAAATCCGGTTTATTTTGCACCCGATATATTCATTTGAATTTTGAAATCGAATTATCGAACTACCACGCCATTTTTAATTCCTTTTATAATTAAATATAATTATTTATATCCTAACGACGACTAATATAAATATAGATGTTCTATCCTATTCAAAATAAATTTCTCGTCGATATTATTTAAAATAATCATTTTAAATATTCAAAATTCGCTAAAATTGCCAAAATAGAAATTTTAAATTGGCCCAGATTTTCCGGGTTATTACATTCTTTTTAGTCAAAAAGAAAATGACATAAAAATATGCAAAAACCATATTTTATGTAATCAATAAAATGATATATTATTGGAAATCTAATCTTGATAAAAATCCATTTTCATGTAATTCAAGAAAATGAGATTTTTATTCCAAATCTAGATTTGATAAAAATCCATGTTTCATGTGAATCTTGAAAATGTGATTTTTATTACGAATCCCAATTCTGATAAAACTCATGTCCATGAAAACAATAAAAATTGTAAATTTTTATCGTTGATCAAATTTCATGTTCATAAATCAAAACAAAGATGAAATCTTTAATCTACAACAATTACATGTTTCATGAATTAAAATAAAGATGGAATCTTTATTCTAACTCTAAATCCCAAGTTTATGTATTCAATAAAAACTATATTTTTGTGAATAAATCACATCAATATTAATGGATTTAAAAATAAATGTTGAATTTTTTTTATTTCAATCAAATCTATATGCATGGATCTAAAATGAAAGATATAGATCTGAATGACAGAAAGTAAATCTAAAAAATAGGAGAACGATTTTACTGTAAACTATAACCGTATCCATAGATCTAAAATAAAATATGATTTTAACCGCAACTAGAGATTCAACCAAAAATAAAATTTAATCGTAGACCTAGCAAATTATGAACATCAGAATACACCAAAAACAATAATCAATAAGTTCTAAATCACAAACATCGCAGTTCTGAATTATCAACATACATACAGTGATTTTAAAAGAGAGAAAAATAATTAAAATTTAATTATTAGATCAGAATTCTCACCTTGTTCTCTATCAGATCTATAATTCACAAGGGCTCATAATCTGTTCCAATCTCGTATAAAAAGTCATATTTGATGTCCCAGTCCCAACGTCTTCAGGTTCGTGTAATTCCATTTCTGATTGACAAAGTTATTGCATTTTAAACTTTAATTACAATATTGGATTAACGTAAAGTAATTAATATAATTAAACAATTAATTAACCATTTGGTCCCTTTCTTCCTTCAGCCGATAAGCCCTGGAACACGATCGAAATTGTTCCCATCACCTCTTTCCACTCCAGTAAGGATGCACCATTTTGGAGATTGCTCTTTAATTTTCTCTTATAAATCATGTTTTAATTCGGAACGAATTATGAGGAATTTGTAGAAATATTTTCGAACGACGATGTCCGCTCGTTGAGATGGAGGCGGTGGAGAAATAGATCTGAGGAAAGAAGCCATTTTTTTCTGATTTAAGCATAGAACAAATTGGATTGAAGGAGAGAGGATGTAAGGGAAGAAGAAGGGAGAGTTATATTATTTTATAATAGTGAGGATTGGTGAACAAAAAGAAATAAATATGAACAATTACAATGGAAAGAAATGTAAGTGCAAGATTTAATGTTTCCTTGTCTTTTTTTTTAATATATAGACGCTATTGATAAAAAAAGGGCAAACGTTGCATGGTTCCTTTTATTTTTAGTATACGAAGATTTCAAAATAAGGGAGCATTTACTTACGTTGAAAATAATGAAGGGATATAGAGAGCATGACCACACGTTTTAAGAAACGCATGCATGTCTCCGATATGACAATTTAATGTTAAGAAACGCATGCATGTCTCCGACATGACAATTTAATGAAAAGAAGAAAAAAATTAATGTGCACAAAATTAAATTGCACGCATACGAAGTCAGAATTTATTTCATTTAGAACCTACACATTGTTTTCAATCAATATTTTAATATAAATTAATAGATTTTATTGAAGTTCCTAAGGCATATTTTTTTCCCTTGGCATGTAGTCAATGATTTCTAATACAAGGATAACATCCTTACTATTAACATTTAATTGAGAAAATATTTTAAAGTTATTTTTTTTTCAATTTTGCTGCTTAGGATTAGTCGTTGTCCGTGTTTATTGCTTTTCTTCGTCATATCTATAAAAGGCGAGTCTCTCACTCATGATTAACATTTGATTTCAAGTTTATCAATATCACATAAAATGTTGACCAAAAATATTAGAATCTATTTAAAAATATTCGTTCTAACTTCGATTTAAATAAATTTTTAATCGTTATTATTTAAAATAAATCATTTTAATATTCAAAATCCATTAAAATTTCTAAAATAAAAATTTCAAATTGGTTCTGAATTTCTGGGTTGTTACAAAAACCAAAACTACTAGCTGCCCGTGTGGAAAATAGGGTCACCCAGATTTTAGTTTAAAACAATAAACTCCAGGTCAGTCATGTGACAGGTGTGAGAACTAAAACAGTTATTTAAAACTTTATTTTAAAGTAAATCAAGGGGCCATGCCGTATAACACGGAACGGGTTTCCTCCCAAGAATACCAGTGCATAAAATAAACAGTGCAATGCTAATTAAAGAAAATGAAGCTATTATAATACCCAGGTCCCATCACACAATGCAAGCAAGCCGAAGGATAGGGTTTTCCCTGTCAAATATGTTTGGTACGTTTAAAACAAATTATTTGATACTATCATAAGTGTATAGTGTCAAAAACAACTTCAATTATAAATGTATCAATCATAGACGACATGGGTACCATATATCATGTCTCCATACTAGGCTCTACAAATAAAACTGAAATGTCACGTATTGGAAGTTGGATTTCCGTCTGTGAACCAAGGCAAGGGATAGTCCTTACCGCTTAGAGACAATCTAGCCCATGTCTCAGGAAAGTACTCAGTCAAGCCTTTAGATCGTCAGGGTCGGTCCACACATAGTGGATTAAAATGCCTGAACAATACGTTTCCATGCCCTATTAGGCGTAAAACTGGTCAGTATATTGACCAAACCATCCATCGGCCTCGTAGTGACCAATATAACCGAGGCGCCTCGCTTTCCATCATCCACATAAGAAAAAATGTCTGGGCTCCATACCATGATACCACTCCTAGCTAGAAGGAAACACATGTCCTCCCTGAAGTCCTCTCCCATTTCTGGTTCACACCGGGGTGTGAGGCTCGCGAATTAACGCTATACGCAAAGCTATGCTATATTAAAGCCGTGCTTTGATCATCAACCACAAGACTCTGCTTTTCAACAGAAGTGTTGATCATTTGCATCTCAGCATGCCACACAGGAAATTGACGCCAAGCAACTGATGTCTATCAATCACACAGAATGAAATCCAATGTCAGACACACATCTATTTACAAGTTCATTCTGGGTCTGAACGAAACCGGAGGCACCTAATTCCTCGTCCCATATATCCAATGTAGGAGAGAGGTCCTTGCATATCCGTCGATCTCCAAGTACGTCTGTATGATCACCACTTATTACCTCGTCTTGGGTGTACAGCCCAATCAAGACATCAATAATCATCCAAATGATGTGAAGACCTTCGATCTTCAACCACCGTCTTCATCGTCGATTCAGTTATTCAGAATGGGATAAACTTGGTCTTTTTGAATAACTCGCGTATCTTATAAACAAGTGCTATAAAAACACAACATACGCCTCATTCCAATCTAGAATATTTTTTTATTCAAATATTCATATCTTTTGGGAAAGGTTCCCATTTATTTTATCAAAGATAAATTCTTCAAATTTATTCTCTAATCCCCCTTTGGATATCAATTCAGACCAAATTAAGGTTTATCCAAACTAGTCGGGATTAGCGCACCTTACCGAAGTAGTCACTTGTTTAATTTCCCAAACCCAACCTATTCATCCCATGGAGCAAAACTGGTAATACTCCATATCTAACACCACTGTGTTATTGGTAAATTTAATTACCATTTCACGTTCAAATCTAATTAAAGATTTAACTATCGCTTAGAGTAAAACTGGTGCAACTCCATTCTCGATCATTTCCCGAATTTGATAATTTAAATTATCACATTCTCTTTTCAATCTAATTAAAGATTCATTAAAACTCCACTTAGTTTTAATCCCCAAAAATCATTATGTAATGATTTTTTAAAATTAGGAAATAAATCCTGCCTTTAACTGGGTTAAAGAACCAATGTCATTTAAAACACAGTTCACGATAAACCCAAAATCACATTCCATTAATTATGGAATCTTCACGGAAAACAAATCAATAAATATAATCGATATAAACTTCCGTATCCAACTGATAATATAAATGGAATAATAGCAAAACCTTTTAAATTCCATATATAGTAACAGTCTTCCTCCACAGAAGTTCACTTCGATTATTACCAAATCGAATTCCATTCCATTCCAATTTATTTTATTAAATTGAAAAACTTTTCTTTGGAAAATTTCCATTAAATCTTAATAAAAAGATTTATAAATTACAAATCACACTTCACTGTTAATCGGGTTAAAGAACGAATGTCGTTAAAAACACAGTTCATGATAAACCCGATTAACATTCCATTTTATTCCAATTACAAAATATAACTAGAAACTCAAATAATCTTAATTAAAAGATTTATTCTTTCCACACAGGGTTTAAGAATAGTGTTAATGAAGACACCATTCACGACAAACCCAAAATCCAATTATTTTATTCAATTCCAATTAAATATTAATTAATTGGAAAATTTCACTAAATCTTAATTAAAAGATTTATTCTTTTCTCAACTGGGTTCAAGCACAGTGTTATTTAAGACACCGTTCACAACAAACCCAAAATCCAATTTAATATTAAATACAAGGCTCTGAATAGAAGTTATATCGGCTTATATTCAATACCAAATTCTGAAATCAACAAATGTCGTATTGGGAATAACCATATATATATATATCTTTCAAAATCCTCCACAATATCCGTACTATCACAGAATCCAATATCGAAATATTCCAAAGATAATTTTGATTCAAATCCATTCCAATTCATATATTGGAAATTTTGGTTATATTAAAACCCATACTCAATCCAATTTATTTATTTAAAAATAATTAGATTATAATTCTAGTTAATAACTAGTTCATTTCGATAAAAATATATTTTTATCTTTTCGAATATGGAATTTTTCATTCTAATACTTTCCAAATCATTTATTATGATTTTACACAAATTATTAATATTTTTAATAATTTTATCAAGGCCCGTACAGTCGATTTCCTTAAATGGTCATCGAACTGCACTTACAACGACCTTTTCCAAATTTGATTTGGACATAATTCGAAATCCAACCGTTAGATTTCAAAATCTCTTATATTCGTTGGAAAGCTCTTTTCGACACGAACCCAACGGTTCTGGTTTTAGGAGAATCCGATGGTCGGATCTCCCGTAATATCAATTCGAAGTCAATGGTCGAAATTCACGAACGGTCGCAGCGCAACGCGTTCTATTCAGGCCATTAAATATATATAATACATACATTATATATGTTTTGTCGATTTCCATTTAAAATGTATTTTATAAATTTGTTTTAAAACGATTCCAACTTCATTTCAGTTTTAAATCAAAATTGAATTTTCCTTATCATTATAATATATAAATGATAATATTTTCAAAATATCAGATTTTGAAATCATTTCTTTTTCGATATTCATTATAAAAATGGATAAAATCGATATAAATATCGTTCGTGTCAAAATGGCGCATCTCTAATCAACATGGCTTCATATATTTCAATATTTTCGTGTCCATCCCAAATCGGACGTTAAAATCATATTTTAATCCTTTATAGAATATTATTTCAAAATATTCATTATTTTAAATTATTCGTTATTTCTGAATTGGAATCAGACACAATTAATTACCATATAATGTTAGTTATATGGATTTCATACAACACATGTATATAACAACAATGATAAACAATCAACCATCATCCAGAGTGCACTACACAACTGTATAAGCATTAATTATGAATAATCAACACTTACAACAGTATGTCAACCAATCGATTGACATACAACTAAACAATTGGATTAGTGTATGTCGAATATCATCCCAATACCTGTGTGGGGTTTGAACCAACAAATACCGAATGTTATTTGTGCAGTTGGGCGATGTGTAAAATTTATCGTCCCAATCCATATCAGTCAAATGAGGAACATAAATAAATCGTCTGATTTATAAATGATTTTTATTTTATTCGTATACACGTTAAAAATTATTTTTTTAACTATAAAATATTTATTTCAATACACGAATATTTTTTACAGTTCATTTGTCAATAAAAATGATATTTTTATTGTTCTAACATATTTTAGAAAATTTTAGCAGCATAACGGCGCGATACTAGAACCGGAATAAGGTCTAGCCTTATCTCTAGCCTAATACTGGCTCTCTCCATACACATACCAATTCTAATCAATTCAATTTACATTCCAAATCAAATTCAACCAATTTATCTATCAAGACAAACAACCAAACATCCATGGTTTCAAACAAAGGTGTCGGGTGCTTCTAAACACCGTCTACATCCTAGTATATATATTTAACTAGAAAATAAATTAGAGTGAGAAGTTCTCACTTTTGGTTTCCACTCCGCTAGTTTTATTTCTGAATTTCTGAACAGTTTGGATTTGCCTGAAATTCCAACGTATTCTTTTTCACGCTGTTCATAGTTAATTCACATTTTCAATATGATGTCTTTATATTGCTATTATATATATAAATCAATTTTTTATCTACGATACATATATATATAAATCAAAATTTTATATCTCTACTATATATAAAGTTTATATTTTTATGCAAATATTTCTCTATAAAAATCACATTTTTATAATTCAGTTTTATATATAAAAATCATATCTTTACATCGCTACTTCATTATAAAAATTATATTTTTATAACGCTACTGTACACATAAAAATCATATTTTTATATCTCTTTTCATATAATAAAAATCATATTTTTATCTTACCATTCATATAATAAAAATCGTATTTTTATTTCGAATCTATACATATAAAAATTAGATTTTTATTGCAATGTTATATATAAAAAATTAGATTTTAATTGCAATGTTATATATAAAAATTAGATTTTTATTTCAATGTTGTATATAAAAATTAGATTTTTATTTCAATGTTGTATATAAAAATTAGATTTTTAAACTACTGTTATATATATAAATCCTATTTTTATATAATGTCATTATATATAAAAATTCACATTTTTATTACAATGCTTTTATATAAAAAAAACTGATTTAAAAATAATGCTATTTTATATAAAAGAAAAAAAAACTAAATTTCACTATTAATACCTTCAGGCCCTCGATCAAACTAATCTGCCCCCCCCCCTTCGGTTTAAAATCTGCGCCTCTACAAACCACCGGAGGTCCATCGGAGTGCGCCATCGGCTTTGTCATCGTGCCACCTCCCAGCACCACCCACGGCGGTCAGTTCGACGTCTCCATTGCTCTGGAATCCAGCTCGAAAGTCGGCTCCTTGCTAATGAAAAATCGAATGCCACACTCGACGATAAACGATCACACCGCCACGGTTTTGAGATCTCTCCAAGTACAACAATTTTCTTTTTATAAATCTCTTGAATTGCTTCTTGGATTGTGCGAAAAATCAAAAGGAAATTTCGAACGATATGGGCCTTCCAATGAATGGTGGCGGTTGCGTGAATAATTGGATGGCTAGGGTTTTAGAAATTCCTTTCTATACCCTTTTTTTTATTTTTAAATATATTAATTACTTTCTTACAAAATTTTGCGTCTGTACTCCAAATCAAACCCAATGATTGTTGCCCCTAACCAAATACTCCCATTCCGGACACAATGGGATATATCCTATAAGCCAATTCGACTGTTTCGATTAGTATTTATTTAAATTAAAATTTAAATCAATATATATTTAAATTAAATGTACATTTCAATTTACCGGGGCCACATACTGACACCAAAAATTCGAGAAAAATAAATCTAGTTATGTTTTGATGATACGGTCCTAACAAAACTAGTTTCGTCGAATTTGGAGACCGTTTGAAAAATGGCCATTTTCTGGTCGATCCAATTCAACTGAAATTGACAAAACACGTTTTCTTTTCCCACGCTCACATATTAATTCCAAAAATTATAAAAGTTAGAATCTAGCAATAATTTGACATTTCGGATCTAACAAAAGTGGTTTCGTTGAAAACAGAGGCCGTTTGCAAAATGGCTATTTTTAAGGGATATATATTATATTAAAATATATATAAATTCCATAGCGACTTTTTTGAATTTTAAACTGGACATAACTTTTAACTCCCATTATGAAATTTGGATTTTTCACATTCTTTGGAAAGATATTTTCAAACAGATTCAAATATTTCTGGTTTTACTGAAATTCATTTTATTTTGCATCTTGTACATTCATTTGAAATTTGAAATTGAATTTTCAAACTACCGTGCCATTTCAGGCTCATTATATAATTAAAATAAATTTATTCGTTATAACTTCGATTTAAATAAATTTATATGATCTAATTCTATTCAAAATAAATTTCTAGTCGTTATTATTTAAAATAAATCATTTTAAATTATAACAGCCCGTATTTTATATGAACATTAAAGTGACGAATTAAAGAATAATTAATTTTAAAAAATGGAAATTAGGGGAAACGGGTTTCGCCATTGCGTTCGTCTCGTAATTCTGCTTGAGATAGAGTCCGAGTTTGCGTGAATCGGACTCCTTATGAAGAAGTTATGGAGTACAGAAGATTTCAAGTTTAAACGGAAATTAAATATAAATAATAATTAAATCAAAAAGCAGTTCGAAATTCAAAAATTCCGAGAATCATCTGGGCGGGAAAATTCCCGCCCATAGGGGTCGACTCCCCCCAAGGGGGGTCGACATAGGTGTCGAACCCCAAGAGGGGTGTCGGCTTGGGTGTCGACCCCCTCTGTAGGGGTCGACCCCCTCGGCCAGATCTGGGTTGTTTTGTCCAGTGACGTTTTCTGAGTCATTAGGGCATATGTGGCGACTTCCGGTTGGCTCTTTTTGGTCTGGATGGCTCTGGTTACTCCTAGGTTGATCTAACGGCTCTCATTAATCTAAACTTCTATATAAACAACCCCAACCCTCAACCCTAAAACCTCGTAAACTTGCTCTCTGAAGCCGTCATGTTGTCCATGGCCAAACTAGCATAGCCTCCATTTTTCTAAAACTAAAAATCAAGTTAGGAAGCCCCAAATCAAGTTAAAACTAGAGAATCAGTAGTCTATATCAAAGGATAGCTTTTCAATTTCAGAAATCAGATCCTAGAAAACAAGATTTGTTCTTTTTTGTAAGTTCTGTTATTCTTTAGATTTGAACAAATAAAAGTCATGACTTGTAATGAAGCAAAACTAGAACTGTGCCTAGTTGTAAGATAATCATATTCTGGTTCATGTTTATCCCTGTAACAATTCTAAAATTACCTACGCCTACGTGACTATTGTGATTTATACAACTTATCATGTTGTATATTAATTTGGTGATGAACCTGTCATGTTGTATATTAATTTGGTCATGAATCTATCATGTTGTATATAAATTTGGTGATTCTTTTATGATATGTTATATGCAAGTTCATAAGCTAAGTCAAGTTCATATATGCTTGTACGACTTGATCTACATGCTTAAATGTTTAGATCTATGTTAATTTGATCCAATTCAAATGCAAGTTCACATTTACATGCTTAATTTAATTTGTGTAGTACTATGCCAAATTTATATCACACATGCTTAGTTGATCTATATTGTTTTATGCTGTTGGAATGTTACATGTCCCTTTGCTTTTCCCTTTATGAGTTAGGCTAATTTGCGAGCCTAACGCTCTATGTACTTTATGCGAACGAATAACGGGGGATACATTGGAAAAAATATTAAATTACAAGCTATTGGCATAGGTTGGCTCATAATCACGTAAATGATTAATGGCATGAAATGGTATAATTAGTATACCTAAGAATTATGGACATAAGTTAGAGGGTAAATGGGACATGACTTGAGTTGACAACATTGGTGGACAATTTACGTATAAACATAAAAGGTAAATATGTAAATTAATTAAAAGATAAATATGCCTAACCCGAGATTAGATTGAGTTATGGTGTAAGACTGCCCGGAACCGTCTGGCACATCCAGCAACTGTAACAATACAGATCTAATGTGAGAGGTTAGCGCATTAAGCCCAAAAACTCGAGGTTAGATTGAGTTGCGGTGTAAGACTGCCCGGAACCGCCTAGCACATCCAGTGGCCGCAACAATATAGATCTAATGTGAGAGGTTGGTGCTTTAATGAATGAATTAAAGCTAAGGCAGGCTAAGAATGGTAGGTTAAGTTAATTATGGCAACACTTAACCAATACAACATGTTAATTAAACTGATGGGTGGGGTTAGGTTAATTTGAGAACACTTAACCATTTTAACATGTTGATTAGGAAACCCTAGTAACGGGGACCCATTTCAGCAGTAACCCACATAGATGTATCATGGTCCCCTGAACTAGGCAGGGTGGGGCACGATTACTGGGCTGATTATAAGCGGCCAAAATAATGGCGGGTGGTGCAGCAGTGTAGGTTCCAATGGAGTATGGGCGTGAACATACTCCGCCATGGACAAATCAGGCACTGGGCATCAGTAGTATACACTGTGCATCTTGAATTTGTGTCGGGTTGCCACCATAGGAATTGATACACCCCATGGTGGGACCAGCACAGGTATCTACAATCAAGCGGGGCCGAATGGCACAAGTCATAAATGCATGCGAGTAGAAGCCGATCGATAAAGGGATCATTTTATCATGAACACATGGTGCTAGTTGAAACACTTGTTAGTAGGTGCAGAGAAACAGAAATGAGTGTGATAGTATATTCAGTTTTATTGTTATTTTATTTCTAGGGTATTGTCCTAGGTTCATTTTATTCATGTCATGATCCTTTTACCTATTTACATGCTAAATAATCACTGGACTTACCAGGCTTATATCTGACCGGTTTTCTTTCGTCTTCTTGTCTTCCCTCCCCCTAGGTCCGCAGGGAGGGAATACTTCAACTTAGTCCAGACCTTTTCTAACTTGAAGATAGTAGACGTATTGCTTGGATTCTCTTTTCTTGGGCTATGGCTGTGGTTACACTCTTAATTGGGGATTTATGCTGCTTTATTATTGTTTTATGCTTAATTATGTTTTAGTCAAGATAGAGGCTTTATTGTAATGATTCGGAAGTTGGTTTTTGAGACAGTTGTTGTAATGTTTTGACTGGACCACATGCTTATAAAATAAAACTTAGTTTTTTTCCGCTGTTTATATGCCTACCTTGTAAATTACCTGTACCTTTTACTTATAATACTCCACCAAAGTTAATGCATTCCCTTTGTGAGTGACCTTAACGGAGGTTGGGTGTTTACACTTGGTATCAAAGCAAAGGTTTACCAGATCAGATAAAAGTTTTTGAAAACTATTTTTCAAAAAGAAGTTTAAAGAAGCATTTTTAAGAAAAATGTTGTTTTATTTTAAAAAGCATAATCCACAAAGCCATATGCACTATCTTTCTATCCTTTGTTTTGAACCTTTTCTTTTCGTTTCAGCATGTCTGGGGATCTTAATCTTCCTGAGGGCGTTCCGTTACTTGGTTGGTTCAGAAGGTACTTGGAGGCTAGGGCTAATGACGCAGGCCCAACAGACGTTCCTCCTCCCCCAGTAGTAGCTGTTCCTCCTCCCCCTCCTCCTCCTCCTCCTCCTCGTGCAAATGCTTTCTCGAAGATATGTAGAGACTTTCGAGCCATGGGTGGAAAGAACTTTAATGGGACTGAATCATTTGTGGAAGCAAGAAACTGGCTCAAGGAAACAGAAGAATTATTTGTTATCTTCGAAGTGGACGATAAGCAGAAGATACAATTGGCTGTGTTATTACTTAAGGATGAAGCCTCTTATTGGTGGGAAGTTACTAATGCTGAGAGACCAGTTGAAACTTGGGAGGATTTCAGAATAAGGTTTGAAATGAAGTTCCTCTCGCAAGCTGAATGAAGCATACAGGTGGAAAGGTTCTTATATATTAAACAGGGAAGCCTATCGGTCAAGGAATACGTCAACCAATTCAACCAGCTGGCTAGATTCGGATTGGAGTTAGTGAACACTCCACATAAGAAGGCTCTCCGTTTCGTTAAAGGGTTGAACGAGCCACTGCACAACCTAGCTATGTCCCATATACCTATGGGTGCGACTTATGAGAGACTGGTGGACATGGCACTGTTACAGGAGGAAGATAAGGATGGAAAGAAAGAGACAAAGGTGGAAGCACCTCAAGACAAGAAAGTGGAGGGATCACTGAACAAGAAGACAGATTCCAAGAAGGGCGGAAAGAATAACAAACCCCGTGACAAGAGGAAGTGTAATTTTTGTAGCATACCTGGCATCTGATTAAGGATTGCATAAAGAAGAAAAGGAAGATGGGTGGTTGTTTTCAGTGCGGCGAGACAGGACACATGGCTAAGGACTGCCAAAGAAAGCAAGGGCAGAGGATTGGATCTACTTCTAGATGGCAGGTTCACGCTCTCATAGCACCTCCGCAAGAACGAGGTAGAAATATTTCTGTTGAGAGTTTAGTTTATCTTTTTGATCATCCTGTTCGTACTCTCTTTGATTCTGGCGCATCGCACTCTTTTATATCTACTGCTTTAGTTGAACCTCTTCACCTAGACAGTAGTATAATAGAAGATCCCTTAGTTGTTTCAAATCCAATTGGGGGTTCGGCTTATTTATCAATGATTTGTTTGGATTTGGAAATTTCTATACTAAGCATTGTGTTTAGATGTAAGGCCCATGTTTTGGGCTTCACGGGTTATGTGTAGATTCTAGGCATGGATTGGCTATCTAGTAATGGTGCTGTCCTCGATTGTGAAAAGAGAGTAATTAGACTTATGACTCGCCTCGGTAACACTCTCGAAATCTCTTATAATCCTATGAACTCTGTTATGCTTAGCAACCTAGAATCTCTTGATGCGTCTGTTGAAAACCTGCAATCTGTTAGAGTAGTATGTGAATACTCAGATGTCTTTGAAGAGGTCAAGGGTTTACCTCCGAAGCGAGAGATAGACTTCCGCATATACCTTGTTGATAATGCAAAACCCGTTGCTCTACCCGTTAGACACATGACTCCAAGGGAAAGGAAAGAGCTCAGCAAGCAAGTTAAGGAGTTGCTTGAAAAGGGGTTTATAAGGCAGAGTATTTCTGAATGAGGTGCTCCAGTGGTGTTTCCAACCAAAGCAGATGGTTCACTTCGCCTATGCGTTGACTATAGGGAGTTAAACAAGCTGACCAAGAAGAATAGGCACCCACTTCCAAGAATAGACGACTTGTTCGATCAGCTTGTAGGTGCATCGGTTTTCTCCGAACTAGATCTGGCTACCAGGTTTCATCAGCTAAGAGTGGCTAAGGACAGCATTGATAAGACCGCGTTCAGGACCCCGGATGGTTTCTTTGAATGGCTTGTCATGCCTTTCAGCTTGACAAACGCACCTGCCTATTTCGTTGACTTGATGAGTCGGGTGTTCAGGGTGTTCCTTAATAAATTTGCAGTGATCTACGTGGACGACATTTTGATCTTCTCGAAAAGTGAGGAAGAGCATGCTTTGCATTTAAGGGAAGTCATAGATACTCTTCGTGCACATCAGCTGAAAGCAAAATTCTCCAAATGCCATTTTTGGAGAGAAGAAGTAAGGTTTCTTGGACATGTGGTGTCCAAAGAGGGGATAGCTGTGGATCCCGCCAAAGTAGTTGCGGTGCAAGACTAGAAGATTCCACGGAATGCAACCAAAGTCCAAAGCTTTCTCGGACTAGCGGGCTTTTACCGAAAGTTCATTAAAGACTTTATGAAGATCTCAGCACCACTTACAAGATTGACGAAGAAGAACCTAACTTTCACTTGGGACTTGGATTGTGATGTTGCTTTCCAACGATTGAAAAGGGCTCTGACAACAGCCTCGGTTCTAACATTGCCTGATGGAAGTAAGATGTTTACAGAATACACAGACGCATGCAGAACAGGATTGGGCGCTGTCTTGATGCAAGAGGTCAAAGTAGTTTGTTATGGGGGAAGGCAGTTGAAGGTACATGAGAAGAACTACCCAACTCATGATTTAGAACTAGCTGCCATTGTTTTCGCTCTTAAGTCATGGCGTCATTACCTACTAGAAGAAAGGTTTGAATTGCTTACTGACCCTAATTCGTTAAAGTACCTTTTCTAACAGAAGGATCTTAACTTAAGACAACAAAGGTGGATGGAGTTTCTTGCCTCATACAATTTTGAGATTGCTTATACCCCGGGCAAGGGCAATGTGGTTGCTGACGCCTTGGGTAGGAAAAAGCCGACCCTAAGTCCTCTCTTTGTAGAAAGGCAAATCTTGGAGTACATAGCAAACTTTGACTTTAGACCTTCCTTCGAGTTTGTACCTAGCTTGTTAGCAACACTAGAGGTGCGGCCTATGCTTTTGGACCCAATAGGAACCGCGCAACGTGAAGACCCTCAGCTAATTGATATGATGGATAAGCTAATTAGAGGTGAGACTTCTAGTCACCTCAATAGATACTCCATCGATGACAAGGGTTGGTTGAGACGAGATGGAAGACTATGCGTCCCACAAGCAAGAGATTTGGTGAAAACCGTTCTCAAAGAAGCACACCATTCTAAACTGACCATACACCCAGATGGGGACAAGATGTATAAAGACATAAAAAGGGTTTTCTTTTGGAATGGCATGAAGAAGGATGTAGCTGAGTTTGTCTCTAAATGCTTGATATGCCAGCAGGTCATAGCGGAGCTGAAGAAGCCTGGTGGTCTGCTTCATCCTCTAGAAGTCCCATAGTGGAAATGGGATAGCATTTCGATGGACTTTGTTGATGGGTTGCCTAGGTCAAGAAGGGGCAATACCAGTATTTGGGTTATAGTGGACAGGCTCACTAAAAGCGCTCACTTTATACCTATTAAGAGTAGAAGGACTGCCTCATCGTTAGCATCCATTTATCTTAAAGAGGTGGTTCGACTGCATGGAATACCCTCTAGCATAGTAAGTGATCGAGATTCTATCTTTATGAGCGAGTTTTGGAAGAGTTTGCAAGAGGATGTAGGCATACAGCTATGCTTAAGCACTATCTATCACCCTCAAACCAATGATCAGACAGAAAGGGTGAACAGAGTATTAGAAGATTTTTTGAGATTGTGCATTCTTGATTTTGGAGGGACATGGGAGGATCACGTTCCTTTAGTGGAATTTTCCTACAACAATAGCTACCCAACCACCATAGGCATGGCACCCTTCGAGGCTTTATATGGAAGACCATGCTGATCACCAACTTGTTGGTGGGAGTCTTCAGACAAGCTCGTACTTGGGCCTGACATGATTAGAGAAACTTCAGAAAAGGTGGACTTGATACGAAGACGAATGAAGACTGCACAAGATAGACAAAAGTCCTACACTATTAAAAGAAGGACCGACCTTGAGTTTGAGGTTGGAGACAGGGTTTTCCTTAAGGTATCTCCTTTGAGGAATGTCGTTCGCTTTGGGTCTACAGGAAAATTGGCACCAAGATTTGTTAGGCCATTTCCTATCATTGAGAGGATTGGGAAGATGACTTATAAAGTAGAGTTGCCCGAAAGATTGGCTGGAGTTCATAATGTTTTCCATGTCTCTCATCTACGAAAGTGCTTACATGAGTCTGCGGAAGTTGTGGAGCCAAGCATACTAGAGGAAGTAGAAGTGGAACGAGAAGCAATGGTGAGGAGAGTTCCAACTCGTATCTTAGGGACATAAGTCAAAAAGCTATGCAACCGTGAAGTCAAGCTTGTTAAATTTCAATGGAGTGACGCTGAGGAAGACGCGACTTGGGAGACTGAGGACAAGATACGCGCAGCCTACCCTTTTCTTTTTGAGGGTACATCGTTGATCTCTTTTCCATAAGTTTATGCATGCTTATATTTATCTTTTAAGTATATCTCCTCGGTCCTATTCTTGATCCTTAGGTAGAAACCAATGGACGTAAACATGTATTTGAAACATGTTATGGTTGATGGTTGCAAATGGTTGCTAGTGGTTACTCGTGGATGCATATACACACATATTAGGTACTAGATCGGCTCAGTCACTTTCATATTGCATATGCATATATGTATTTGTATAAGGATTGAAACTCGATGTGTTTTCATATGGATGTTGCACTTGTATGAATGATTGTGCACTCATGTAGAAGTTACAAAGTACGATTAGGAATGATTGCATACATAATGGACTCATGGCACTATCATGATTTGCATTAAGGAGGTCAACTGAATCAGTTGACCACCTGATTTTGCATTAGATAAGGACGTACACACACACTATGCATATAGTCATGAAAGCATTAGAAATCTGTTTAAGGACAATGGATGCCTGTGTTTGATGATTGAGTATATGGACGACTGGATGGTAGGATGTACATTCTCGTTGACTTGAAGATTTCGGGGACGAAATCCTTTAACGAGGGGAGAATGTAACACCCTGTATTTTCTGTGAACATTAAAGTAACGAATTAAAGAATACTTAATTTTAAAAAATGGAAATTTGGGGAAATGGGTTTCGCCATTGCGTTCGTATCGGAATTCTGCTTGAGATAGAGTCTGAGTTTGCGTGAATCGGACTCTGTATGAAGAAGTTATGGAGTTCAGAAAATTTCAAGTTTAAACGGAAATTAAATATAAATAATAATTAAATCAAAAAGCAGTTCAAAATTTAAAAATTCCGAGAATCAACTGGGCGGGAAAATTCCCGCCCATAGGGGTTGACTCCCTCCAAGGGGGGAGGGTCGACATAGGTGTCAACCCCCCAAGAGGGGTGTCGATTGGGTGTCGACCCCCCTATAGGGGTCGACCCCCTCGGCCAGATCTGGGCTGTTTTGTCCAGTGACGTTTTCTGAGTCATTAGGGCATATGTAGCGACTTATGGTTGGCTCTATTTGGTCTGGATGGCTCTGATTACTCCTAGGTTGATCTAACGGCTTTCATTAATCCAAACTTCTATATAAACAACCCCAACCCTAAACCCTAAAACCTCATAAACTTGCTCTCTGAAGCCGTCATGCTGTCCATGGCCAAACTAGCATAGCCTCCATTTTTCTAAAACTAAAAATCAAGTTAGGAACCGCAAATCAAGTCAAAACTAGAGAATCAGTAGTCTACATCAAAGGATAGCTTTTCAATTTCAGAAATCAGATCCTAGAAAACAAGATTTGTTCTTTTTTGTAAGTTCAGTTATTCTTTAGATTTGAACAAATAAAAGTCATGACTTGTAATGAAGCGAAACTAGAACTGTGCCTAGTTATAAGATAATCGTATTCTGATTCATGTTTATCCCTGTAGCAATTCTGAAATTACCTATGCCTACGTGCCTATTGTGATTTATACAACTTATCATGTTGTATATTAATTTGGTGATGAACCTGTCATGTTGTATATTAATTTGGTGATGAACCTATCATGTTGTATATAAATTTGGTGATTCTTTTATGATATGTTATATGCAAGTTCATAAGCTAAGTCATGTTCATATATGCTTATATGACTAGATCTACATGCTTAAATGTTCAGATCTATGTTAATTCGATCCAACTCAAATCCAAGTTCACATTTACATGCTTAATTTAATTTGTGTAGTACTATGCCAAATTTATATCACACATGCTAAGTTAATCTATACTGTTTTATGTCGTTGGAATGTTACATGTCCCTTTGCTTTTCCCTTTTGTTTATGAGTTAGACTAATTTGCGAGCCTAACGCTCTATGTAATTTATGCGAACGAGAAACGGGGGATACGTTGGAAAAAATATTAAATTGCATGCTATTGGCATAGGTTGGCTCATAATCATGTAAATGATTAATGGCATGAAATTGTATAATTTGTATACCTAAGAATTATGGACACGAGTTAGAGGGTAAATGGGACATGACTTGAGTTGACAATATTGGTGGATAATTTACATACAAACATAAATGGTAAATATGTAAATTAATTAAAAGACGAATATGCCTAACCCGTGGTTAGATTGATTTACGGTGTAAGACTGCCCGGAACCGCCCGACGCATCCAACAACCGTAACAATACAGATCTAATGTGAGAGGTTAGCGCATTAAGCCCAAAAACCTGAGGTTAGATTGAGTTGCGGTATAAGACTGCCTGAAACCTCCCGGCACATCCAGCGACCACAACAATATAGATCTAATGTGAGAGATTAGTGCTTTAATGGATGAATTAAAGCTAAGGCAAGCTAAGAATGGTAGGCTTAAGTTAATTAAGGCAACACATAACCAATACAACATGTTAACTAAACTGATGGGTAGGGTGAGGTTAATTTGAGAACACTTAACCATTTTAACATGTTGATTAGGAAACCCTAGTAACGGGGACCCATTTCAGCAGTAACCCACATAGATGTGTCATGGTACCCTGAACTAGGCAGGGTGGGGCACGATTACTGGGCTGATTATAAGCGGTCAAAATAACGGCGGGTGGTGCACCAGTGTAGGTTCCAACGGAGTATGGGCCTGCATGTACTCCGGCATGGAAAAATCAGGCACTGGGCATCAGTAGTATACACTGTGCATCTTGAATTTGTGTCGGGTTGCCACCATAGGAATTGATACACCCCATGGTGGGACCAGCACAGGTATCTACAATCAAGCGGGGCCGAATGACACAAGTCATAAATGCATGCGAGTAGAAGCCGATTAATAAAGGGATCATTTTATCATGAACACATGGTGCTAGTTGAAACACTTGTTAGTAGGTGCAGAGAAATAGAAATGAGTGCGATAGTATATTCAGTTTTATTGTTATCTTATTTCTAGGGTATTGTCCTAGTTTCAGTTTATTCATGTCATGATCCTTTTACCTGTTTACGTACTAAATAATCACTGGACTTACCAGGCTTATGTCTGACCCGTTTTCTTTCGTCTTCTTGTCTTCCGTTCCCCTCCCCCCTAGGTCTGCAGGGAGGGAATACTTCAACTTAGTCCAGACCTTTTCCATCTTGAAGACAGTAGACGTATTGCTTGGATTCTCTTTTCTTGGGCTATGGCTGTGGTTACACTCTTAATTGGAGATTTATGCTGCTTTATTATTGTTTTATGCTTCATTATATTTTAGTCAAGATAGAGGCTTTATTGTAATGATTTGGAAGTTGGTTTTTGAGACAGTTGTTGTAACGACCCGCAAATCCATACTATCTGAGCTGACTAATACAACACACGTCCAACTCAAATAATACAGAAAAACAAGCCATTAGGGTTAATGAAAAATAGAAAAGATAGAAGAATAGAAATAACAACACAGAACCTCACAGCGGAACGAATAAAATATAGGGTGCGTTTTTTACAGGTCCCTGTTATAATTTCAAAATAGAAAAAAAAACCGGTCATAAACTTATTGTAAATTAGGTCCCTATTTTCTGAAAAGTCATCAAAAAAATATAAAAAAATCATGTAAATTCGTATTTAAATAAAACATGTAAACGCTAAAAAATTCAGAACAAAAAATCATCAAACAAGGCGTCAAAAATCAAAAAAATAGAAAAAAAACGAAATTTCCAGTTAAATGCATAATAGTATGCACATATATCACTTTCCTGCATACATCCGTGCATATTTTTCACTACATACATCTTCGTTGATTTTTATTCATGCAAATAAATGCATACATGTGCGCAAAAATTACAAATACTTGCATACATTTGTGCAGGTTTATTTTCAGATTTTAATTTGAAAACAGCTTACAGAAAAGTTGCATACATATATGCAATTATCAGTAATAATTGCATAAATGTATGCAACTATTTTTTTTCGATTTCCGTAGATTCCTGACATTATTTCCATATTTTAGAATTTTTTTTTATGAACGTACGCACATTTTTTAAAAAAAAATACAAAAAGGCGGAAAAAATAAAATAGGGGGCGGGTTTAAAAAATTTCAGAACTTTGTTTTTTTTATAAATTAGGTCCCTACTTTTTATCCTATAAAAATGTTGCACACATGTGTGCATTTTTTTGACAAATTTGCACATTTGGATGCAAATAAAAATGAACTGAAATATTAACTTAAATCTATGCGCTGGAAGAACTGCAATAATTGCACTTATGCATGCAATAAAATCAAAAATGTGCATAATATTATGCATTTAACTGCAGTTTTTTCTGTTTTTTTGCTGTTTTCTTCTTTCTGACATTATTTTTGTTGTTTTTGGAACTGAATTTTTTTTATAATGTGTAATATATTTTATTACTAATTTACGAATTTTTTTTATTTTTTTTAATTATTGTTTTATAAGTTTTGAAAACAGGGACCTAATTTACAATAAGTTTATGACCGGATGTGAGCCTAATTAAGTTTCAAAATAGGGATGTGAGCCTAATATTCACTAAAATATATTATATAACATAAGCTTTGAAATACAAAATCTTGTACCTTATATACATACCATCTTCAGAGCACAATACAATATTTGATACAGCGGAAATAACTCTAAAATAACTAGCGGTGATGCCTCCTGCTTCAAGCTCCTCCAAGTATATCTGTAAAACCTGAAACACTTGACCTGCCCGTACAAATTTGGGCACCCAAGAGTTTAGGAAAAACAAAACAAAACAAACTCTGTGTCAGTCATGGGACTGGTGTGAGTAAATTCCAACCATATGGTTTAACTTCAAAATCTTTTGAAAGAAAGAGATAATAGTAAGACCAGCCCACACATAAACACGGACGGTTTTTACCTTACTATGACCTAAACATTTTTGATATCAAAATCTAGTGATATTATAGTAATGTCTAATCAAATAAATTACCAAATAGTAGAACGCTTGCATCTCACGCTCTACATATATAGTATAAAATCAAAAACCGCAGGGCGCTTATTGGAGATTGGATTCCAACTATGACAAGGTATGGGACCACCTTCCGATGATGTATCTCTAGAGGCGAATACACCTGGGTTCAACAAGAACATCTTGCAACCCGGCCCACACATGACCGACCACTCATTTCGCTTGAGTGTATCGAATGTATATCACCAACGATTGGACTCAAACCACCGTTTCCCGAATGGGCAGAATCGATAGATTAAGAAACAAAAGGAATTTCTCTAGATAGGTGATTATACACCCTAATGGGAGCGACACACATAGCCACGTTGCCTGCCCGATTTTTGTCATTTCCCGGTTGTGAGGCTTGAGGCTACGTCTATCTTTTAGAACATTTGGCCACCATACACTTTGAATGCCACGTTGTCAAACCCGTCAAATCACTAGTTGATCCTCCCAAAAATATTACGGATACAAAAGCTAAGAGAAACGAATTTCTCCGCCACCAGACGTAATACCTTGAAAAGATCGTCTTATGTGACCGTTAGGAATACTCTGTCAGACATTCGTCCATACAAGTTGTCCTGGGACTGGACAAACAGAACTTCTCTTGCATTTTTACTCCGTCTTCGATTATCTTCAGCATAATCTAATTCGCAACGCCTATGCCTATACGGAGTGTGTTTCGGATATTAAATCCAACCGGTCTCTCCGTATCGACAACGATGGTAAAAATCTTTGATAGCCGGTGTTTTAACTATCCAAGGAAAAATAAACATCCATCAGACAATTTCACAATCACTGGCCCTTTTCTAATATTTTATATTGAATTCATTTCCTTAGCTAATTCTATATATATTGTTATATTGATTTCTATTATCAAAATTTCTTAAAATTATTCTAACTCCTTAAATTTCCGGAAAATTTTGCCATAATCTCCTTTGTACCGGGAGCATCGGGACATTTCAAATAGCCTCCCATGGCCCTCACCAATCCAAAAGAAAAAGAAAAAGCCGAACGGCTTGCCGGTTCGGCGCATAAAACCTAATATGGAAATTTAAACGTGTACCTTTTTGTCGGGCACTTAAATTAAAATCTCACATTCTCTTCCCACTCTTCATCCCATACTTCATTTCGTACCTGTTCAACTTATGCATATTCGCATTTCCAATTTGTCTCACACAGGTCTAATCATTTTACTCAAGTTTGCTAATTTACTTTCCAACTAGCTTATTCGCATATTTTAATTTTACTTTGAACATCTCACGTTCGAACATACTTTTATTCGCTTGTATGAATACAATTCCCATGTCAAGTTTCCAAAGCATAACTCAAGTTTCTTATTCGGATTTCCAAATTCAATTAATCGATTCAAATTACTTAAACAGAGTTAACTTGGCCAAACTCTTATTAACTAATTTCAAGGAAATTAGTTAACTTCATTCGATAATTAAAAATCTGATTTCTTGTTTACAAACATCACTTCATTCACTACACTTGAGTTCGCGTATATTTGATAACTCAAGATTTGGATTTTTCAAATCAGAATTTGGATTTTATTCACTTAAAATCCTTTTTATTTGTTTACTAAACCGTTATGGTTTAAAAATGATTATGGCGCTGTTTTTCTGATAATTTGATTTCGACATAACTCAAAATCTATACGACGAAATCTAGATTTTTCTCTTCCATTAAAAAACTATCATTTAATAGGTCCGGGCGTTTCTTGTTTCATCGAATTCCGATTTATATTGAGTTCTATATACTCAATTGAAGTTTGAATCGCCAAATTACGAACTACCGCGCCATGGCGAGTTCGTTTTAATTAAATTAAATATAAACGTTTAAAAACTTCGTTTGGCACATCAATTTCAACTCCATTTCAGTCTTTAAAATAATTCAAACCCGTTATCCAGATTTGACTTAACAATTCTGACCATTCAACTTGTCGGTTATTTACTTCCACAATCATAACCCGGCTATGAATTTATTCAAATCCAATTCTATATTCATTTCAAACCCACTTGGAGTTAAACTATTTATAAAATTCGATAGAATCGAATTCCAATTATAAATTCCTTTATGGGAAAAATCGATTTATTAAATATCCATTTTCATTACAAACTAATATCATCCCTTGATAATAGTGAAGTTGTTCAAGTTGGAGCATTCTAATTACCTCTCAGACCTTGATCGACACCGTTCTTATCTCGAGATAGATAACAACTTGTAATATACAAACTCGATTTAAGTCTCGCTTTCTACACCATTTCTTACATTTGGAAATTTATTTCCAAATTGCACGATGATTATTACTTCATCCTATTTATAAATCTTGTTTATAAATTCACTTCTTTATTAGATTCAACTTCCATTTCAATAATCTACTGAAACTCGACTTCTATTTTGGAGTATTTGATTTCCCCTTTTGAATCTCAAGTGGATTTGGTAATACTTAATTACCATCACTTATATTTACATAATCTTTTTTCATATTAAAACTTAAATTCACTTTTAATATAATTCCAATATCTTTTGAAATATAATTTTAATCTAGGTATTCGACATAGTCGAGTTAAAATCATAAATCCGTGTGGATTTATTTAAATTCGGTTTACATTCCGAATACCGGAATAAACTTCCTCATTTCCTTCTTGAAACGATGTCAAGGTATAAATCTCTTTTTAAATTCAAAATTTGAATTTAAATACCCAAATCATCCCATGATGATTATCCCCTTCTATTTATAAACATCGTTTATAAATTTTACTTATTGTTTTAAATACTTAAAACAAGTTTGTATTTCATATTCTATTTGAAATTCAAATTTCCACTTCGAAAGATAAATTTCCTTCTTTAAATACCTTTCTTGAAATTAAAGTCTAATATTATCAAATGATAATATTTCTTTCCCTTAATAAACAGCGTCTATACTTCCAGCAACTTGTTTTTATTTTAAAAACAAGTTAATATTTCTCAATTTATTCGAAATCCCTTTCTTTTCCTTTTTTTATATTTAAAATCCCTTTTAAGTTCATACCTGGATTTAAATAAATTATCCAATAAAATTCCCTCTTTTATTTATAAAAATTATTTATGGATAACACTTCTTGTTTTAAATATTAAAATAAGTTCTATTTCAAATTCAATTTGAAATTTCATTTCTACTTTGGGCGAATAAACTCCCTTTTAAAATCACGCTTGAATTTACATTTCCAATTTACCCGACGATAACAATCTTTTTCTTTTCTTCACTTATAGCCATCGTCTATACATTTCACTTGTTTTAAATCATTTAAAACAAGTCCTTATTTCAAATCTTATTTGAGATCAAATTCCCATCCTGTAAAAACAATTTTTCCTTTTTAGATTCAAGCTTGAATTTAAAGTTTAATATTATCAACGATAATCTTCCTTTTCATTTATAACATTGTTATAAATTCGGCTACTTGTTTTTGTTATTGAAAACAAGTTAATATTTTATAGTTCATTCAAAATTCCACTTTTATTTCAGAAAATAATTTTTCCTTTTTAATGTCAAAAATCCCTGTTGATATTTTTAAATATAAATATATAGGGTCAGTGATAATCTAATATCCAAACACACAAATCATTCACACATCACACACATAAATAAATATGTAACAACGGTAAATAAATTTGAGGAATCCAGTTGGATCCCTCCAACCTGTTTTCCCTGCATCCACAGATGTTAGTCACATAAATAATACCCATCCTACTTCAAGGCAGGATATCGCGGTATAAAAAGGGGATCCACTTATGTACGTGGGTGTAGTGTCATCCGCTAATGATACTGGGGCATCCTCCAATAGTGTTGCGGGAAGTCCAATAACCACAATAATTCAACAATTCATTCATGCACCCAAGCAACCAACAAATTTATTTTTAATGATAAAAATAAATTTAAATATAAAACGGTGAGTGAGATTTACTCACCTTGATTTTATCGGTCGAACATCCTGTTTAAATGTTGTATCTTCATGGCTACAAATCTACTCAAGTCATCTTGAATGAATTCATTCCTTCCTCGCTTTCAAGCTCGATCGATCCATGAAGCAAATCAGAAATTCACCAATCCATTCCAACTGAAAAACAGTCCCAAAAACTACGGTCATCTATAATAGCATTTCACCGAACACCTTACTGGCATCTACAGTTACTGCTGCACCTTAACCAATCTGGTCCCCTTCTGCTGTTGCGCCTCCCACTACCCGACCTCGCACCCATCTTCCCAGATCGACTAGTTCGATTCCATCCAAAATCGCGACTGTCTAAATCCCGTTGCTACCTCCACCGCACTTCGCGACCTCCACCTTCCCACCTACAGTCCATCGCACGCCCTTAAACCAAACTGAAGGCCACCTGAATCCTGACAACGACCGCTCCCTAAAACCACGAACCCAACACTACCTTGCTTCACCGAGTTCTCCCCCATACTCGATGCCCTAGTTCAACCCAGTTCCGCATTTTCTAGACCGCGCCCCCTTCACAAATACATGAGTGCTCGCGATTACCCCTTTTCCCCTTTTTTTATTTTTATTTATTAAAGGTGGAAATCGATTTGTGTTTGACTTGAAGAAAGGGACGAAAGGGAATAGAAAAAAAGAGAATGATTAGAATGACTTAAATTTGGGGATTCAGCTTGGTTATATAGATGCGAGTAGGAGAAACCCGTAACAAAGCCATTTAATTGATGTTCCTTTGATATCAAAGGTAGGAGACATGTTTTTACGCTCGAGAAGAACAAGCTGCGCGATTTCCAGATTTTAGGTCGGCTTCATTTATAGTATAGGGCGGCTGATGTACATTTTAATTCTTTAATTTATTTATTTTTTTGATTTGATTTTGTATTTATCCATTTAAATTACATTTAGGGGTTCCGAACCCTTATTGACACATAACAACCGACGTCTCCAAGTTTATACGATATTATGGACTTAACGGGACCAGTTCTAAAATTCAATTTGACTGTTAAAAGAGAGAACAATTTAAATTAATGATTTGAATTAAACTCAATTTAAAATATAAATCGATTTATAAATAATTAAATTCGCCGATAATAAATTACTATTATCGTTCTAATTTCAAACAGAATTTATATTAATCAACTGAACTGTTTTTCAATTCAGTTTTAATTGTGAATTAAATTGTTTGTTAATAACTCGATATATTCGAAATTATATCCTATATCGATTATTTAATCGATACATTCAATATAAAATTCATTTATATATCAATTCAAAATTTAAAATAAATTTAAATGTTTATTATAAAATAGCTAAAAATCTGGACCGTTACAGTTGTTGTAATGTTTTGACTGGACCACATGCTTATGAAATAAAACTTAGTTTTTGTCCGCTGTTTATATGCCTATCTTGTAAATTACCTGTACCTTTTACCTATAATACTCCACCAAAGTTAATGCATCCCTTTGTGAGTGACCTTAACGGAGGTGGGGTGTTTACATAAATATTCAAAATTCTGTAAAATAGCCAAAATAAAAAAAATTTAAATTGGTTCCGATTTTCCGGGTTGTTACAATAACGGTGATTATTGGATACATCTTGAATCAAATGAAAATTATGAATGATCTAGATGAAATTTAACCCTACAATATATTTATAGGGATATTCATGGGCCTCTTGATTGAGTGAGATTATGAAATGCATGGTCGTGCTCGAATATTGATTTGTTTTAACTACTTAACTCATTGATCAAGAAAAAGGATTAAATTATAAAGAGGGTGATACGTTCCATGCCTCGAGTTTAATTTTGGATATACCGGTTAAAAGGACTATATTACATTGATACACTGGTCACAAAAAGGTTGTATATATTCGTTGATCTTATTATAATTTGGGTAGTAACGACGTATTACTAGATGTCAATCACTATTTATGATTTTAAATATGATTTAGAATCATTGCCAATGTTTTATTATCCTATAGGGCCACACACTTAGGATGTAATAAAGGGAAAAGGCATTCATTAGGTAAATAAAATATTAATCGTTGATATTTTATCCAGTGTTGAAATGGTATATTGGTTGGCTACTTAGTTTATGGTACACATGTTGATTTAAAGGTGTAACTCATCACTTTAATAGACACGCGTGAACCATAAAAATAAGATAGATCAGATCCAAATAAAAATGGCCAACAGATATCCCCTGTTCAAAAACCCTAATTTTGAATGGCAGCTAGTACCTTTCTTTTCCTCTTCTCTTTGATTCGATTGAAGAGATAACGTCCGTGTGGATACCTCTAGAGGTGACGCCTCTTTATCATGCTACGATCCGATACGACGTCAATTTCAATTCATTTTTGTGGCATCTCGCAAGCCTGAGAAAAGGCATGGTTGCAATTTTAATTATGTGATATGAAATCTAACCAAAATTACTTTCAACATCACCCCCATTCCAAAAAGAGTACGCTCTTCTCAAACGTTCCAATAAAAATATTTCATGCTCTATTGGTCCATCTATTATCTGATTTTATGTTCAAAATTTGATCTCGAAATATCTGATCTTAAATTCAAGATCTGTACGTGAAATCTAGCATCTAGTTACGCAGTCGATCCAGATCCAAAACAATCAGCTTTCCTATGTTTGCAATCTCATATTATCGATGTTGTTCCGAAAGAATCAGCTTATCTCATAATCTCGATTTGCAATCGGTCTCGTCAAAGTATAAGTAAAAAAAATTTATTCCTTATGAATGGTTCATTATAAATGATTTCAGATTGTTTTCGTTATACACTTGTAAATATATATCAACCAATTATTAAATTTAATTATATGGATTTAATCACATCATAGGATTCCAGAAAAGTGTGAGAGTTAACTCACTTTTTGTTTTCGACGATCGGTATGCGCGTTGCTTCATTAACTTTTAAACCAGTGTCTACGACTAAACGTGAAATCCAGTTGCTCCCGTTTCTTTCTGAATCAGCACAACAATGTAGTCTCCTCTGATACAATTCCATCGGATCCGACTTTGCATAATTCTGATGTCATACGAATATGTTATGGCTATAGAAATATTTAACTTGAATTATATAAACATATGGTTTACCGAGACTATTAATTTATTAATTTCCATACTAATACCTTACTCACAGTCCTAAACGCGATTAGTCGGCAGCGTATCCCTTCCCCATAATCTATGCCTTTTCATTTGCGCTACCTACTCGCCCCACCCCCGACATCCAACTACACTTCACAGTACGAACCAGCCTACACACATCGTCGCGTTCTCCCGCATTTTCAAACTGCATACAGTAAACAACAAACTGTTTCGTACCCAAAGTCATCACCTAACTCCACTTAGCCTTTTACTTCTTCTCTACACGTCCTCCTTGTAGCCAACACAAAGGTAATATCCATCACCAGGATTCACTTTCCCCACGCCAAGTACTCTCAGTCGCGTCTCCTGTTGCACCAATCACCATGCAGGACACACACTAGGCATCCCACTTCAACTCATGTACAACTAACCCCTTATTCCAAAATAGGGCCCGCTTGAAGTTAACATCCCATCTCACATTATCCCCTTAACCTCTTCACGACAGAACTTCCTCCTTCCCCATAGTATTTCCTTTACACAACAAACTTCTACAGTATGCGCGATAACCCATCACCAAGCCTTTCCACCGTGTACCCGTACTTAACCTGCCTTGCCAAAAAGCTCTACCACTAATTCCTTTTACACGCAAGTGCCACTAGCACTACCCTTTAGCTTCACACGTGAACTTCACCCTCAAACAGACTCCATGCAAGACAACCCATACTTCTTCTCCTTTCCGCATGCATCCGCCCCAAATACTCTGTTAAAGTCGTGCCTCTTTAAGCTCCCATTCCTCACCGTTTACTTCTCATCATCTGCGCCATGTACTCCAGTACACTGCTACTTATACCATGGAACTACCCCGCCACTGAGCTGTTGTCCGACCTCCAAGCACTGCGGCAACCTCGTCAACCTCTTCATAGTGTGGCACCACGTCACCTTTACATTGATGTAATGAACCATCTCAGCTTCCAATTCGAGACGCTAACCAGAACCAATAACCCGCCTCCTGTGCTTTGGACCACCACACTATGACCGACCCGAGCCTACACCTCCACATATGTAAAAACACCTCAGATAGACCATTACACTCACCTCGTAAATTTATATAATTATCATATATTTTGAAGTAGTAAATAACGGAATGGAAATGGTGGGTTTAATCAGTGAAGATGCGGAGAATATATACAGAATGAAGAAGGGCATATGCGGTTTACAGATGAAAGACAAACAATTTTTTTTACTGGATTTCGAATAGAAGGAAGGAACATATATAGTCTTGGTTTATTTTATATGTATTTGCTGGAACGATCCGGAAGAATGAGGTTGGATGTAGAAGAAGAATGAACTGAGTATATTTATAGGGGTAACCATGGAAACGAAACAATGGACCGAGAACATGGTTTTTTTTGAAATTCTTGTTAGATATTTTTTCCTCCATTTGTTTTTAGCCTTATGGTTGCTCTAGAGTAGGTAACGAGCGGCACGTACATTGAAGTTGTTAAATTATTTCTTTTCAAATGAGTGGGCAAATCAATTTGCAGCACCATTGGTTTTCGGAGATATTTTTTTTGTTTGCGCCTTACACCTAGGGTGACTCGAGAAATAGGGTTTAAAAATGTAAGCTGATTGTTTTGTTTTGTCACTTTTCACATTTACAACAGCATGGTGTAGAGATATGTTGTACATGTCCTACTGTTCGGACAAGAAAAGGGAGACAAATCAATTACTTATGTTGTTGTACAAGCCATACGAGAATTAAATTTGATTTTACAATGTGCAGGGATATTTATTTGCATATCGAATTTATCGTCAAACAACCGGTATGAATTGGAACTCCACCCGCATATGACTCCCTATCGACAAAAATAAAAATACCGTCACACACCGCAATATGCCACGATCACAAATATTTAATAAAATAGACAAGTTAATTAATCCTGTGAAACCCCAAAGTGTTGATATAGGGTGTAAAATACTCTAAATAAAAAGTTGCTTATTTCCCAAATTAAAAATTTCAGTAAATTTCCAAAAATTAAATTATAAATGCGCCTCAAAAATCTTGCCAGAATTTGAAACCAATGGTTTATTATATTTAATAAATCGTTATGGTTTATAAACGATTCCATAACGACTATTTGATATTTTGATTTGGACATAAAACAGAATCTACAATACGAAAATTCGATTTTTCTATTTCATTAGAAAATTATTATCAAATAGAGTCAGACATTTCTTGTTTTTGAAGAAATCCAACTTATATTGGATCCGGTATACCTATTTAAAGTTCAAAACATTATATTATGAACTACAGCGCCGCTGCAGTTCGTTTTATAATTAAATTATAAATTAAACGTTCTAATATCGTTTAATAAACAAATATGTTTCAATTCTACTCTAACTCGATTACATATTTCTATATTGGCCAATTTACATTATACAGCAAATTCAGCCAATTCTGACTACTTCCGAATTATATCATTATTTTATAAATTATTCTGGATCGTTGAATTCAACTATTTAAATTCCCAAAACAATATTTAAAACCATATTTAAATATTAAATAATACAGTTAAAATCTAGGACGTTACAAATATCATCAGAATATATATCAGACCAAGTCTAGAAAGATGATGAGAAATACACCAGAAATCTAAGGCAAATAAAATTTAAAATAAATTAATATTTGCTCGAATTTAGATCTGTTTTTGTTCCAATTTACTTTATGTTTGTTTCTGTGACATGTATGTAGATGACAAAGTGAAAGCTGGAGCTAGACCAAAAAAATCTAAAGCTGAAGACAATGAAGACTCGGTATAAATGTGTCAGTCAGTGTGTGAGCCTGTATATGTGTAAATGAAGATGTATAGGAAACTGTATATGAATTGAGTGAGTCGAGTGTTGTAGTGAGAATTGACTACATATGTAAATATAAATTTTGTAAATCATTGGATTGTAAATAGTGGAATCAAAAGTTGTACTATATCAAATGTTTAAATAAAATATTTATTTAAATAAAATACTGTTTGAATATTTAATTATGTGTAGTAACATTTAATTCCCCCTTTTGTTATATGATATATATATATTTTTTAAATTATTCAATATAAATAACTATAGCAACATTTTTAGAATGTTGCTGCAAACGCCTATAGATGTTTGTATAGACCCAAATAGGGTTCTGTTGCAACAATATTTCTTATGTTGCCTTTGATAGCAAAATGTTGCCTTTGAGGTCTAAGGCAATAGTAAAAATTGCATCATAGCAAAAGTGTTGCCAAAGTCCTATGGCAACATTTTTTGGGCTTGAGCCAACTTTTTTTTTGGTGTTGTAGAAAGTCATTTATGGCGTAGTGGGGGGATTATTAAGTGATTAGGGATTATGACTTGTAGCTAGTGGCATGAGTTTATACGTGTGAACGACGGAAGCCTTAAATTAGTATGACTTGTAGCTAGTGCCCTTTGATTTATATTAGCGTATGGTAAACCATCGAAAAAGGTAGTAAGTGACCGATAGGTCCGGCTAGGGTCTTAAGTGATCAAAATGATCCACCATTTATCTATCATTGATAGTGAGGTCTTAAGTGACTATATATAAATAATTAACCTCCATAAGAATAGTGAGTAGTTGAGAGACCACCTCTTAGTTTTTGGTAATTAGTTGAATGATGGTTTAAAAGCTTCCAAATTATGCGTGAACGTTTTATCTCAGTATCGTTATCATTTGGGGATGCTACCTTAGGTATGTAGTTAATGTCGTGCGTATGTGTTTACCAGGTTAGGTTAGAATTACTAGCCTTGATAGACATATGCCTCTGGTTGAACCAAACGGGATACATCTGTATTGTAGACTGTGTTATACTCTTTCTACTCACCAGATCTTATTGTTCTGAACCCCTCCTCATTATAACTCCCAAGTTATCTTAAGAAGGTCAGGTCATAGCAGGCGTTCAAGTTTAGTTTTCGGTTCTTGTTCTTTCTCAAGCTCGGTATTAATGTGGGGACTTGCTCTTAAAAGGTAGTTACCAGAGTTTGTACTAGTTTATCTTATTTCATTTCCACTCTGAGTTATTTTATCGTACTGTGATTATGCTCTTTCTCATTATTTGCATGTATCAAATTTACACGCCCCAAGCTTTGATGAGTTTTATTTTTTATTTTTCTCGAAATTTGGGCTCAAAAAGTATAGGGTGTTACACTCAGGGGACAAATCTTATACTCGAATAATTAGTAGATCAACTCCTATGAAAATTACTTGTATCATCATTGGAAATTAGCAGTAGGATTGAAGATAAAATAGGTAATGTTAACAGAATGCAAAATATAATAACTGAATTGAAATAAATATTTATACCTGATAAGTTTCCAATAACTCGAAAATATGTTAACTAATAAACTCGATGCCAATTTTATTTTTCATGTCAAAATCATCTAGATCGCGGGTTTTTTAGGTGAGATCTGAAACGACTTCGAATCTCAAATTCAGTTTGGAGATCAAAATTGAAACCTGGATTAGGTTTGAGGGCCGTAGAGAATGAGAAGGAAAAAAGGAGAGGATTTCGAATGGAGAAGGAAAGATATGTTCAAAATTTTCTAATAAAAAGAGAAGATGACGACAAGAAGTTGAGAAAAATACCGGAGAGGTGTTTCGGCCAGAGATATTATGTGCAAAAATTATTGGCTTCAGAGAGCTTTATTTTGGTCCTATTACAGTGGACAAACCTCCCTAACGGTTTGTTTGAAAACTTCCCTAATGGTCGGTTTGATTATATATAGTTGAAAACTTTCTTTTAAATAATAAGTGAGAAATTTTCACTTTCAAATTCTGCGTATTTGTTTTGCTCTGTTTCTTCACAATTGGTACCAAAGCAAGGTTAAAGCGCCTGACTTTGAGTGTTGAACAAAAAGAAGAGAAGATAGAGTTAGAAAGATGTTAAATGAATGATAGAATTTGTTGAGTATTCCTAAAATTAAGGGAGATTACGATCATTGGAAGATGTTGATGGAGAACTTATTCTAATCTAAGGTGTGGTGGAACCTCATTGATCCAGCACTACACCAGACTGGCAGTTTCGCAACGCCTTAATGCGGAAAATCTGCAACGACTAAGTCATTCCAAAATCGCAACGGTTATGAGCCATTGCAAAATTATTAATAATGGCTTTCCATCTTACTTTTACATTGGTGTAAACTCGTTCCTAAATTTTCGTATTTTTTTAATCCTATGCCCCATTACATCAATTAGATTTTATGCCTTAGAGGCAATCCACTTGATGTGATTAATAACACTATTGATGTTATTATTTTATTTGGAATAAAAATATTCTGTTATGTTATATTTACTACATAATATAAGTATTTATAATAGAAGTCCTTAGAATAATAACACGAATTTATATAGTTCAAGTAAATGACTTGAACTTGAGATTATATAATATATTAAGTATTATAATTCTTAAATGTCCCTAGTCAAGTTTAATTATTTATATAGGACAACAATAAAACATTGAGACTAGTATGTTGATTGGTTGATGATCACATCTCATTGATCATTAATGTACGTGCCATTAATGTCAATACATAAATACGTATTGGAGAATATCGTATTGGGCTGACCTAACGTGGAAAAAATATGTGGAACATAATTAACAGTATCATAAGTTATTCTCATAGTGGTAGTGATGTAATGGTCCTCAGACCTGAAATCATTATAATATTATTCAAGGATATTTGTGTTTTGATATCATCAAAAGTTACTTTTAACTGAGTAGACGATAATGGTGATTATTGTATACATCTTGAATCGAATGAAAATTATAAATGATCTAGATGAAATATAACCCTATGATATATTTATAGGGATATCCATGGGACTTTTGATTGAGTGAGACTATGAAATTCATGGTCGTGCTCAAATATTGATTTGCTTTAAATAGTATACTCATTGATCAAGAAAAAGGATTAAATTATAAAGAGAGTGATACGTTCCATGCCTCGAGTTTAATTTTGGATATACTGGTTAAAAGGACTATATTACATTGATACACTGGTCACAAAAAGGTTGTATCGATTTGTTGATCTTATTATAACTTGGGCAGCAACGACGTATTACTAGATGCCAATCACTGTTTATGATTTTAATTACGATTTAGAATCATTGCCAATGTTTTATTATCCTATAGGGCCACACACTTAGGACGTAATAAATGGAAAAGGCATTCATTAGGTAAATAAAATATTAATTGTTGATATTTTATCTAGTGTTGAAATGGTATATTGGTTGGCTACTTAGTTTATGGTACACATGTTGATTTAAAGGTGTAACTCATCACTTTAATAGACACGTGTGAACCATAAAAATAAGATAGGTCAGATCCAAATAAAAAATGGCCAACGGATATCCCCTGTTCAAAAACCCTAAATTTGAATGGCGGCTAGTACCTTTCTTTTCCTCTTCTCTTTGATTTGATTAAAGAGATAACGTCCGTGTGGATACCTTTAGAGGCATGGTCTTATTTTACTCGATTTACAAATTTTAAAGCATACATCTTGTTAATTTTGGTTGCAATTTTAATTATGTGATATGAAATCGAACCAAAATTACTTTCAACATCTCCCCCATTCCAGAAAGAGTATGCTCTTCTCAAACTTTCCAATAAAAATTTTGCAAGCTCTATTGGTCCCTCTCTCCTTTGATTTTATATTCCAAAATTGATCTCGAAATATCTGATCTCAAATTCAAGATCTTTACGTGGAATCTAGCATCTGGTTACACAGTCGATCCAGATCCAAAACAATCTGCTTTCCTATGTTTGCAATCTCATATTATCGATGTTGTTCCAAAAGAATCAGCTTATCTCATAATCTCGATTTGCAATCGGTCTCGTCAAAGTATATAATTAGAAAATAATTTAATTCCTTATGAATGGTTCATTATAAATGATTTCAGATTGTTTTCGTTATACACTTGTAAATATATAACTATATTCCTCGATTAGTATGTAAATCAAGTAGCAATGATTATTTCAAATGATTTTGATAATGAACGATTTCATATTCCAAATCGGTACTTATAGAAGTTTCTGTTTTACTTGAATTAGAAGTTTAGAATTTCATTACCAAACTTATGTTATAGACAAAAGGAGTGATTGATATGTTAAAGAAATATGAAAATTGAGTAAATTTTTTATTGTGGTTCTAGTGGACTACGTATTCGTTTTCTTTTCTTTATTTTGAGCAGTGAAAGGTGCAATATTCAATAACATTGTACATGCGATTTTATTTTGCACAATTATTCCGTGTGATTTCTTATTACTATCTTGATCGAAATGAATGCATAGGAAATAAACTTAATATTCTTGAGCTTTATATGATGCTTACACAGGAGAAACATGAAGAAGCAATGTTCCAATCAACTCAATAAATTAATGACAAGTCAGTTTTCATATAGCATATATCAATGCATAGATGCTGTCATACATGTAACTATTTTCTATTAAAAAGACACTGGTTTGACGTAAAGCAAAGTTTTCTGAAGCCTCTTTCGCGTGTGGACTTAGAGCAGTCGATTTAACTGTTTGGTACTCCAGTTTATGTTCATCTTCTTATTAAAGTGCTGTCACGTGGCACTTATAAATCAGAATTTTAACAGTTACTTTGCTTAAAGTTGTATTGTGTTTCAGCTAGCTTAACTGAGCAAATAAAGTTAGATCGCTACTTACAACCGCACTTTCGTTGTTACATGAGAGAGGTTAGGGTGCGATCTTAACGAACGTGAGCGTGACATTTGAGCGTGGCATTTGAGCGTGCCATTTGAGCGTGGTACTGTAGCGAAGGGGAAATGTGTTTTTAGCTACGAACGGGGTATTTAAGCGTGATATTTTAATTGTTAATTTGTTTGTTTTGAGTTAATTAAATACTAATTTCGGTTGAACAAAATGACTACATTTCATTACACAAAAGAAAATACAAACATAAATACGACAGAAATACAATAACACGATGACATGAACTTCCTACTTGTTTGCTATTTATCAGATAAGTTTGGTATTCTTGGTCGTGGCGTTTGTCTGCAAGCCCTCTAATCAACCAGCTTTTCGCTATCTCAACCGGAAGAGCAGTGAACATATCATTTATTTTGGGGTCCAACACAAATAATAGTGCGTCTGCAACATCAAACTCACCCGTTGCTCCAAGACGTTGCATACGAGCTACCGTATTTGTGTAAGTTGTAGAACTTCCCGTTGATTCCACGCTAGTACCCGTATTAGGACTATCAGAGTGCGTCCGAGATTTTTTCATCTGTCTCTCGTGCATTAGGTCAATGAGCATAGTCATCTTATCGTCACTTTCACCACGTTTTCTTCTTGAATTTTGACGTGCAGTTGGTTGAATGGGCGGATTCATTGGAATTTGGGTTAACGGAGGGATTCTTGGAGCTTCACAATTTGGTGTATTCATTGAAGTTTGTTGCAGTGGAGGATTTGATGGTGAATTCAAGTTTGGAATATGATTATTTTGCGTGTCTTCCAATGGTTCCAAAAACCCGTCGAAATTCCATGTCCTGTCAAACGTGCTTTGTGTTGATGGCGGCGTGCCAGTCTGCGACGGTTGTACACTAGCAGCAGGGGTGTACGACGATTGACCAGTTGCATTCGTCCCACGAAATAATTGATGCATCAGCTCTAAGTTTTCTATTAGTCGTTTCTTATATTTCAAGACACTCGTTCCAAATTCCTAAATGTAAGAAATAAATTGTAAGAAACTGTCTACAAAGGAATGGTAACAAAATAAATTTACAGACCTTAACACGATCTTCCCACCATTCATCGCTTCCAGAGACCGTTCCTTTGTATGCATCCCAACCCGCGCCAGTCTTGTTCATTAGTGCATCCCATTTCATCCAATCCTGTCGAAGACTGTCATATTTGTTTCGGATCTTGGTTTCGTCAATCGGTACGATGTCTGGAATGGTTTTTATTGCATCGTTGAACTTTTCTGCAATTGCTTTATGTACACCTTTTTTGTTGATGCCACAAGCACCGTATGCATCAACCGAACATTGCGGCATAATCTGAGTTGCAGTAAACGACCAGTGATGTGCAACCTTCCGATTGGTCATACTAAAAAATGGAAAATTTAATAATGTGGAAGAAAATTTTAGAAGAGGAATGCAGGAGTGTAGTGTTGATGAAGAGGAAGGTGTAGGTGAGAGGGTTTTATAGGTGTGTGGGAGGAACGTTGAAAATCAAGCCGTTGGCGTTCGACGCGTCGGATGCCAATGGCTTGATTTTCAACGTTCAGCAACTGTTTCATTTGAACGTGGAAAATGATATTCACGTCCGACGCGTTCGACGTGGACGCGTCGGACGCGAACAAAAACTTCAGCGTGCCATTTATTTGCTGCGAACGCACCCTTAGAATAGTGGTGTATTCTCGGTTTTTGGAGCCATACTAAAGTGCGTTTGGCGTAACTGTAGACTTCATCAATTTGTAAGTTATTTCTAATCTAGTTCTCAGGTATATCAAAATTTGTTACCCGTGTTTCTTGGTATTAGGTTTGCTACTATGTAAAGTATTTAAAAACATGTTGATTTTACTATTCTATAAAGTTTAGATAAATACAAAAAGAAAATATCGGTAATTTCCAAGGATAGCCCATTACTTAGCTAGCAGTGGTAGCGTAAATTACCTAATGCATTTGTTATAAGTAAAAAATTAAACCTTGCGATTTAGGCCATACAATATTTTCGTAGATACTTATTTTAATCTACAAATCAAGTTAATTATCTTCATAAACAAAATAAATAAGGAAGAAAACTTTAGCCTTAGTCAAAAATTATAATTATTACCATGAAAAGAAGAACAAGGGCCATCATATAATCGTAATGCAGCCTACTTAATGCGTTATTTCTAGCATGCAAGTGGATACACACATTTAAGTATTACTTATTTGAATTTACGATTCACATTGTAAATCCTGTTTTTGTTTAAAATTTGAATGTTATGATATACTATTTGAATCTGGTCTTTAAACCTTGGTCCTGCATGCATGAGAACTCTCATGATTCTACATTCTATATATGAATCTACGATCTGAAAATAAGGGTAATTGCGATATTTGATCATGAAGTTTGGCATTGATTTTTTACTTCAATATAACAAATTTAGTAAGTAACCTATGTAATGAATAATATATTTTATTTAGTTGAAACAAAGTAAAACAAAAATATGGTCAATTTAAGCTAAAAAGAAGATCTATAAATGCTACTCGGAGGTAGAAATATTTGAAGGTAAAAATTTGCTTTTTTATATTTTCGTAAAATTTATATTATAGACATGTATGTGAATTTAGTAAAATATTCTTATGTTTTGTATATGGTTTTATGATGGTTACATAGCACCTTGCTTTTATCCAAGCTTTGCCTTTATTCTTTATTCTTGGTTTTTTTTTTTTTTTTTTGCTCATTACTAAAGTGTAATAGTAATTGGTTTATAAGTGCCGAAATCAATTCAATGCAATACTTTATTACCAGACTTCCTTTTTTAATTTGTTATAATTTTCCAAATCTAAGATGATACCTTTTCTCTTAGACCGGAGCGATTCTTTCTCTTTTTCTTTGCTCAATGCAGTAGAGAAATTCATAATATGTAGGTATAGATCAAAACTGATGTAGATCAAAGTGAAACGACCTATTTCAATGCATAATACCTTTGGTTTTACTCAGTTGGTTTTGACATTCATATAGTAGATTAATTCACAGTCTGTTAAGATTTTGATTGTTGATTATGCAATCAACTGATGCATGTGTGTGTATATTATATATTTGTATACTTCATGTACTATGTATGTTCGTTCTGAGTTTAAAATTTTAAACTAACATGACTTTTTCGTTTTTGTTATGTATATTAGTGTATTTAGGTATGTCCTTATTCAGGATTTATAATTACCAAAGTGTATTTAAAAACAAGTATTATGTTCGTAGTGATATTTTTGGAAAAAAAAATCACTAGTACATGACGGATGTCATAGTTGCTATCTTTATATGTGAAGCATTTTATATGCAAAAAGTTAACTCGTATATTTATAACTCTTATTGTCACGTGGACTTGGAGTACTGTGTTTTTTATCGTTGGGTATTTGCTTCTTTCGGTGCTCATGTTGAACAATTCTTCATGAATAAGAACTACTAGAAAATTAGGTGGCACTAGATGTCATGGAACCCAAAATTTGATGGCTCTAAAGACAAAATTATGCATTGATGCACAAAAGTGGTGCAACACCCAAAGATTTCCGGAATAATCAAAAATAAAGTTTCGCATATAGAAAATGTGCGGAAAGTAATTAACACGGTGTTTATAGTGGTTCGGTTCGGATTGAACCTACGTCCACTTTGAAGGCTTTGCTGATTTTATTCGTTGTTGAAGGTGTACAACTGTCGAAATCGTCGTTACAAGTATTTACAATGATTAGTTAAGTTCTATTAATCCTTGTTCTCCAGAGTCTTCGTTGTTCGGGTTTCAAAGCTTGGAGAAAAAGGGAGTTTCATCTTTCCAAAGCTTCATGAGGCTTTAACGATATCCAAGGTCAATGATTTCCTTTCTAAGATGTAAAATCCACCGAATGCCATCCCTTTTCACATTGGAAATGGATGGGTATTTATAGGTAGTGGAGTAGGTGGGAGAGGTGAGAAATGAGGCCCGTTGGCTCACATTCATAGCTCGAGATAGCATGTCTTTTTTCGTATCTAGGGGGATATGAATTTCGTATCCAAGGGATATGAAATTTCGTATTTCGAGGGATATGAAATTTGTATCCAGGGGATGCAAAATCCATATCTAGGGGATACGATACTCGTATCTGAGGGATACAAAAATTCGTATCCGAGGGATACATAATTTGTACCTTATGGGATACAAGAATCTGTATCCCGGGTGATACGAGATGTGGTGAGTCTATGCATATATGGGATATGAAGTTGCCCTAGTGGGAGTTTTATTGAGGAGTTGTGAGGTCCACACTTGTGAGACTCCCTCCAGGCCAAGAGCATCTTGACGACACTTCGGGTTGTTGTACCATGCGATGGACCGAGTCATGTGCGCCTGTATTGCTTTTGGGAACTGGTCCAAAAGGTCGGATTAATAATTTTTCTCCAAAAGTACATCTTGCCTTGGCATGATGTGCTTTGAGTTGAGCCAAGTATTTCTAGAAGTTGGAAAAATCTCCAAGTCGTGTCGAGTGACTGGACGTTACCTTTCCATTACGACCTGTTGCTGGCGACTCGGAACTCCAGCATTGTTGAGATTTCTGATTGCTCAGACTGGAATCCCATCTGATTACTTAAGTGGACACACATCTCTTGTTAACTCAAGAAATTTAAAATTATTCGTCGAATCCCTCTTATGCTGGAACGTAGACGAGTGGTTGCCGACACGACATTACATATGCACTTAGACGTTTGCAAGTGATTTCGTGCGATATGACCAGGGATTTTAATGAAACATAAACAATAAGTACGTTTTCGGCTTCCAATTGCATGAGTTAGTTTTTGAAAACATCAGCGAATCGTGAACTCAATTGCTTAGCTACGCTCTCGAATCATTTAAAGGAGTGAGCATGTGATTAGTCAACGAGTGGAATTAGGCTCGATGTTTGTGTCGTATATAACAATTATATGATTTTTGTTTGATGATAACAAACACACACACACACACACACACATATATATATATATATATATATATATATGTATGTATGTATTATAAATGTGTTTGAAATTGTACTATGCTACTACATCACATACAGAAATAAATATTTATATTTGAATGGAATACTACTGCACAAGAATTTAAATATTCAAACAGTATTTATTTAAATATAATATTTAATTTCAACATTTGAATTGTACATATTTTCTTACTCCACTTTTGTACATATCACTGTAATACAATACATTCAATTTCATTTGTTACATCATCTCCTCACTACAACACTCAGACACTCTATTACATTGACTCAGTACATATTAACTCTCTCATTCTTATTTACTCAGTACAGATTCATGCACATACTGACACTCTCAATTATCTTAAGTCTATTTTCAGAGTCAGTCTGGTAACCTGCATACCTATCATAGAAACACACACGATAAACTGAAACAAAAATAATTTTAAATTCTAGTAGATGTAATTTATTTTAAGATTTATTTGCCTTGGAATATAGGTGTGTTTCTCATCATATTTCTTGACTTGGTCTGGTATGTATATACATCTATATGTGTCTGATTGCTTGTGATATTCACAGTGATACACTGTACATACCATAAGGCAGACTGTATCTCTAGTGCTCACAGACTGTCTGTCATTCAAATAGCTCTCATATATAAACTGCACATACACAATACATGTATACACATACATGTTTATATATACACATATATTTTGTGCAAGGGCAATATGGTCAAATATTAGTGAATGCACATGAACCAAGAAATTCAATGCAAGTGACAATGCACATATGAAGCTTTATGTATATACAAACACACACACACACACACACACACATATATATATATATATATGTATATGTACACACACATATATGTGTATATATACATATATGTATACATGAGAGCACAGGTGTGCAAAGTGGCATTAACAAATACATGCATTTCAAGAAGGCCTCAAAACAAATTAGTCCAAGCTGGACTAGCCAAGCAAAAGCCACACAATGACATCAAGGTCAAGTCAGAATCCTCAAAGCATACAAAGGTGACAAAGCACAAGAATATTTGCAAATACAAAGCAGTTCAAGTTCTCAAATTTAATCATGGCAACATCAAGTTCAAGTGACATGCACACAAATGCATACATGAATATACATTTGCATGTATGGATAGTAAGTACATAGAGACAAGTGTGCACAACAAGATAGCATGATCAAAATCCATGGTGCAACTCATGTAAACAGATTAAGGTACGAAGAAGCTGGTGTAGAATGGAACATAAAGGCAGGTCAGTGTACAATCTCATGAACAAATGCATGCAACACTTCAGGGGATAGAGCAAGTATCAAGGATGACACAAGCATGTCAATGCACAATACAGTATTATGATATGTGCACAAGACAAGGTACAAAAAGACAGCAATCGATATATATACACACACACACACATGCACACGCTTATGTGTGTAAATATGTGTGTGCTAAGTACATATACACAACAGTCCAGTCATGATGACAAGAATGGGTACCAGAGTTCATTCCCATGTACATAAGGCAAAACTGGAATGTCAAAATCCAGCCAAAGCCCATCATACACAATGGCAAAGTGCATCAGTTTTGTAATATGGTGCAGCAGAGCAAGTCAGGTTCACACAAAGGAACAAGTAACAGATACAGGCATGACAACATGTATATATGCAACATGGTCGAGGCTGCAAGATTGCTCAGGAACATGGAAAAATGCAACTGGATAAGCAGGAAGTTTTATGCACATCAAACTAGCAAACACACACACACACATACACACACACACACACACACACACACACATATATATATATATATATATTGCACTATATATATACATGTATTTATATATGGAAGCAATGTGTTGAATGACTTAATAAATGTATACAAGAGTGGAAGAATTCAGCAAGAATAAGGATAGTGCAGCAAGCAAATGACATTACATGGTCGAGCTCAAGTATGTAACAATTTCCGGGCCAAACAGGAATTGGTGAAACAAGGATCAGTTTGCTTAAATACATGATGCAAGACAAAGCAGCAGATTGTGTACACAGATGTGCATCAAGCACAAGAACACAAGGCAGTATTACTCATGGAAGCATACAATTGGACCAGAGGAAAGTGAATGCTCATGTCCAAAGTCAACAAGTATTGGTGCAGCAGCAAAGGTGTACACAAAACAGAAGTGTGCAACAGTTTTTAAACAGAAGGACACAATAGTGATATATGAGCCAACAAGCAACATGTTATGTACATGCATATAATTTAGTATATAGATTAAAACTGCAAGGTAATGTGAAAAGGAAATTTCTTTTGACTGGATAAAATTTAGGAAATACTTTATTTTAAATTCTAGGTGTTGAACTACTATGCAAGTAAACAATTCGATTTGTTTCCTGAAGTCAACAAGTCATTCACGGCCATAAAGACATTCCAGAATATCAAGCAAAAAATTTTTGGGAAAGAAACATTTCAAATTATTTCTAGAAATAGTCGAATATTTATTCAAGATGATGAATATATGACAAGTGTTACAAATCAACAAGAATCGGGTTTCCAGAAATTCGCAGGGCTTTTTTAAGCAAAGAAATCATCAATTTGTTTCCAGAAATCATGCGTAGATACAGGAAATCAATCATGAAAATCACACAACAATCTAGGCCGAGTCACACAAGAAACCCGAGAAGGAATTAAGGTTTCTATACCCTATTTAATCTACAACAATTCATCATTAACATTATCGAAACCAAAACAACAAATTCAAAAGCAAGAAAAATCAGAGAACTCACAAGGGTTTCGATCGCAAGCCAAGTCGTTTGACAAGGAGAAAAATTCATCGAAGCATCTTACATCAACAACCAAGAAGTCGTCATTTAGAGAAAGAGGGCAAAACCCTAATTTTAATTTCAACCTGCCATTGAAGAGAGAAAAGAGAGAAGCCAATATTTCTTGGAAAGTCAAAGAAAAGAATATAAGTGGTCAACTATTTTATTTAGAAAGGGGGTTTTATTTTATTTTATTGTTTTGTTTTTTATTCTTCTTTGGTAACCGATCCATCAATTTTCTGGTTTTTCTATTAAAACCAGGGTTTACTAGCTATAGGATTTATAGTTAGAGTTTACGACTTACGAGTTTGTAATTTAGGAAAAAAAAACGTGATCTTGGGGATAAAGATCAGTCCAAGGTTTAGAGCGAAGGATTAGAGCTATAACAGAGTTTGCGATTTTACAGGATTTTGTAAGTGGAATCTGTTTTAATACCTAGTAGAAATCTTGGGAATTCAGCAGTAGGCAGGGGTTTGCTGAAGCTAGGTAATATCTGTGTAATTTATTTTCTCTGTTGAAATCTTTGCTATGATAATTTTAATATCTCGTGAAACTCCAATAAACCCTATTCACCCCCTCTAGGGTTAATCTAGATCCAACAAGTGGTATCAGAGCCTGGCATTTCATTAACTATAGAGTCATGTTTTCCCCTAGTTGTCAGTCTAGCGAGAGTCAATCCAGTAATATTGCAATTATTTTTAATGGAACAGATTTTCTAGTTTGGTAATCAAAAATTGAATTGTATTTATAATCTGTTAATTCTGAATATTGGAGTACTATTGAAAATGAAGGTGATTTGCTAGATAAGAGGAATAAAGTTACCAATGCTCATGTTATGCATATTATCTATTCCTATCTTAGTAATAAGCAGCTTAATCTTATCTCTCACTGTGTAACTGTTCAGGATATTTGGAAAGCTCTCGACGCGTTGTATGGAAGAGACGACAACTGTTCAAAACATCGGAATATCAACTCAGAATTAGATTTGTGCTTAATAGGTCTTATAGATAAAAATTCAGATGGATCAAACGATGGAGAATCAATAAATGATAAGAAAAATTTCTTATATGAAGACTTAGTTTATATGTGTTGTGAGTTAACTAAAACTGTTGATAATCTTCAACGGAAAAAAAAATCTGGAAACTAAAAATATTTAGTTGACCAGCAGAAATAAGGTGTTGGAATTAAAACCTAAAAACTCTTATTGCAAAAATTGTATGAATTTGAAAACTGATTTTGCTAATCTCAATTAAAAATTCAAATGCTGAAAAAGAAATTATGAGTTTAAAACGAAATGAGGATGAGCTAATTTGTAAGAATGATGCTTTGCAAAAGGAGTTGGATAAGATTAATTCCAAACATGATTTTTCTGAGAAACAAAGTTTGCTAAAAACAGAATTAATTCTGAATGAACTTAAAAAAGAAATTGAGAAATTCAAAGAATTTGAAAAACTTGAGTCTAAAAAGCAAACTAAATTTGAATATGAGATTGTTGAGTCTAAGGCTAGAATTGAGATGCTTGAAAATGAAAATTCGGTCTTTAAATAAAAAGATGCTGAATAGAGGATTTTTGATCAACCGTTGTTTTAAGCTAATAAACGAGAATGATCTTTTGAAATCAAAAATCAACGGTCTTTGAGTTGAGTTTGAAACGCTTTTTCACCAGAGAAAAATCATTGAATATGTTATTGAAAAGTCAAATTTCTTGTTGAAATAAAGTGTTCTTGGCTTTGAAAAACTTGATAATTTTGTTCGAAAGCAAAATTTGAATGATTTGAAAAACTCTTCAAATGACTTGGTTTGTAATCGAATAGAAAATTTGGGCTTTAATAATTTCAAAAGATTTTCTAAACATAAACGAAATCCAAACTTGTCTTGTAACAATCCTTTCAAACATTTTTGGATCCCAAAAAGAAATAAAACCGATTTGATTAAATTTGAACAAATTTGAGTTCCTAAGGGTACAAAAGTAAATTTAGATTCATTATTATAAAAAAAAGGTTTGGGTACCTAAAGTCGTTAACACAGTTCAGAGTGGTTTTATAAATTTTGTTAGACCACTCGACCTTCTAAACTGTTAGGTGTCAGAGGTTGACTGAGGAACGTCTTTCCAGAAGAATCGAAAGTTGTTCCGTATTTGAATTGAAGTTATTCGATATATGTTCCTTATCCAAGGTTGTCGAGTTGGAGATCCAAAATGTATATTATAATGAGGTATGATCTCTAAACTCAATCTTTTTTGTTTATCTTCTGTTTTTAACTTTCCTTTTTATTCCTCCTTCTACTCCTTTTATTTTTCCTTCTGATTATTCTAATTCATTTTTATACTACCATATCATTTGTAGCATTTTTTATGCTTTCTTAACTCCAAATTGAAATTTTCTTATTTTTCTGAATAGAAAATTCATCTGTATAATAGTTCCATGTTTTGATGATTTCTAGAGCTTGAATATAAAATTGTAAATATTTTACAATTCTTTTGAAGTTTTTTTTTTTTTTTTGAATTCCTAACACTGTTGAAGCTTTCTTATCATATTTTAAACACTGCTGACTCGAATTCTAAATTTTTTGAAGATATAAAAAACTAATGAAATTTCACACATCTCTGCTATTTTGAGTTTCTTTTAACCCATTTTGGAAAGACATGAAAATTTATACTCATTACAACACACTACTATTTTTTAGTTGTGATAATTTCATTGTTTTTTGTATGTGCTTGATTATTTTGAATTGAAAATAATTTGATGTTGAACACTATGTTACATCTTGAAACTCATTTTTATTCATGATCATTTGGCTTGGTTATTAGATTTTTTTAAATCATTTGAAATTATGGATATCCTGAAGCTCACACACTTCTTGGATTTGAAATTATAATCTTGTGTGATTGATTCACTGAATCTTGAAATTTACACAACTCTGCAAGTGATTTCAAATTAACTGCTTTAATCATTAGATCATGATCTGTCTTCTTGGACTTGCCGTAATTTTTCTGAAACTCTCTTGTGAAAATTGTTCTGAATTTGAAAGTTTGCTGCTCTGATATATGGAACTGAAGTGCTTGCTTAGGCTTGGTAATTAAATTATTTGTTTGAGATGCATTGGAATGCCACTATGGATAATTAGGAGCTCTAAGTGGTATCAATTCTAGAAGTGTTGGAAAATTTTCTCATTAAATTGATTGATTTGTTTTAAACTGATTTTCCAACTTGTACAGATCTTTCTGAGTCTCTTTTATAGTTGATATTTTCAATTTTAAAATCATTTTTTGATTATTTATTCAGAAATTGAAATCATTAACCAATTGAACTATATTTGGAACTCATCGAAAATTTTATTAGATTTTTGAAATTGTGATGAGCTGTGACTATAGTGTACTTCACAACAAGAGGAAATATTATTTAAATTTTCATGATGATTGAACAGTTCTTATAATATCTTTGAATTAATGCTTATTTCACGAACATCTTCTTTTACTATCATCCTTTTGTCAACCATCATCATTTTATATTAATGTGGAGAGCTTAATTTTTTTAAAATCATCTTAAATACACAATTTCAAAATTTATGATGGAAATGTGACTATATTAATTTTTTCAGAATGAGAGATAATTGAAAATTTTCAAAAATCCTGTTACAGTTGAGCATATTACATAATATGATTAATTTAGAAATTTATTTCGCAATCATCTCTATACCTACCATATTTTTATCATCCATTTTGGTTTTATATACTGAGGAGATTTTGTATAATAAGTGTTTCTCTAACCTCATATAAAAATCCAAGATATGGCCATGCATGTTTAAGAGATTGCTTATAATTTAAGTTGCAACTGACCTCATTTAAAAATCCATGATATGGTTATGCGTGGTTAGTGTGCTCTTAATAAATAAATTGATATATATATATATATATATATATAAAGATATATATGTTTGAAATCTTCCTTGGTATGTAAAAACCAGCCTATCAACACATTTTCTAGTTTGTGAAATGTGTTAATATTTTATGATAGATTATGATTTTTTTGATTGATAGTCATTGGGATTTGAGATTATTTGATTTTGTCACCTGATTTGAATTTATAACCATATTCCAAATTCATCACTATTTTGAGCTCAATTTTAATATTTGTTTGAAAATAATTGGAATTAATATTTTTTATAACTCTCTCCATTTTTTAAAATTCATCGTAAATCTATCAGTCTACAATATGAAATTTGCCACTAGTTTGAAGAATATTATGATTTTTGTTTGATTAAATGAGATTTATGGTGTTCATTATCTTTCTTGATCTGATTTTACATTTCTAGTCTATATTTTATCACTATTTTTTATTTTTATATCCTTTTGATGAAAACATAAGGGGGAGAATGGTTAAGATTTTGATTGATGAGTGAATATTTAATGAATATTTCAATATTGAAAATTCAATTCATTTATTCTTTTCACTCATATGCACATATTTAGGGTGAGTTCTGTTGTAGGGGGAGCATGCATATAAGGGGAGTTCCATAATTCACTACCAAATACATTTATTGTATTCAAAATCTTATTATATGTTGGTCATCGTCAAAAGGGGTAGATTGTTGTATATAACAATTATATAATTTTTGTTTGATGATAATAAACATATATACATTATAAATGTGTTTGCAGTTGTACTATTCTACTTCATCACATACAGAAATAAATATTTGTATTTGAATAAAATACTACTGCACTAAAATTTAAATATTCAGACAGTATTTTATTTAAATATCATATTTTATTTCAACATTTAAATAGTACATATTTTCTAACTCCACTTTTGTACATCTCATTGTAATATAATACAGTCAATTTCATTTGTAACATCAGCTCCTCACTACAACACTCAGCCACCCTGTTACATTAGCTCGGTACATATTCACTCTCTTATACTTATTTACTCAGTATAGACTCATTCACATATTGGCACTCATAATTGTCTTTAGTTTGTCTTCAGATCCAGTCCAGTCACTTGCATACCTATCACAAAAACACACACGATAAACTGGAACAAAAATAATTTCAAATTCTTGTAGATATAATTTTATTTAAAATTTATTTGTCTTAGAATTTTGGTGTGTTTCTCATCATATTTATTGACTTGGTCTGATATGTATGTACATATACCTGTTTTTGACTGCTTGTGATATTTACAGTGATTACACTGTAAATACCACAAGGAAGACTGTATCTCTAGTCCTCACAGACAGTTTGTCATTCAAATAGCTCTCATATATAGACTTTACATACACAATACATGTATACACAAACATGTGTATGTATATACACACATATTTTTTGCAGGGGCAATATGGTCAAATACCAATGAATGCACATGAACCAAAAAATTCAACGGAAGTGAAAATGCCCATATGAAGCTATACGTATATACAAACATATATATATATATACACACACACACACGCACACATTGTGTATATATATACATATATGTACACATGAGAACACAGGTGTGCAAAGTGGCATGCACAAATACATGCATTTTAAGAACGCCTAGAGAAAATCAGTCCAAGTTGGACCATCCAAGCAAAAGCCACACAGTAGCATCAAGGTCAAGTCAGAATACTCAAAGCACACAAAGGTGACAAAGCACAAAAGTATGTGCAAATACAGAGTAGTTCAAGTCCTCAAATTTAATCATGGCAACATCAAGTTCAAGTGATATGCAAACAACTGAATACATTGTAACAACCCGAAAAATCATAACCAATTTAAAAATTTTAATTTGGCTATTTTAATGGGTTTTGAATATTTAAAATAAATTATTTTAAATAATAACGACCAAAAGTCTATTTGAATCGATGTTGGAAAATAAATATATTTATTTTAATTATCAAATAAGGCCTGAAATGGCGCGGTAGTTTGAAAATTTGAATTCGAACTTTGACTGACTGTACCGGATGCAAAATAAAACAGATTTTAGTGAAACCAAAAATATTTAATTTTGTTTATGAATATCTTTTTAACGAATCTGAAAAATCAAAATTTCAGAGCGGGAATAAAAAATTATGGCCAAATGAATTTTCAGAAAGGTCGCTATGGAGTTTATATAGCCCTTAAAAATAGCCATTTTGCAAACGACCTCCGTTTTCTACGAAACCACTTTTGTTGTATCTGGAATGTCAAATTATTGCTAGGTTTCAAATTCCATAATTTTTGGAGTTAATATGTGAGCGTGGCAAAGGAAAATGTGTTTGGTTGGTTTCAGTCAAATTGGATCGACTAGAAAATGGACATTTTTCAAACAGTATCTGAACTCGACAAAACTAGTTTTGTTAGGACCGTATCGTCAATACGAAGCTAGAAATAATTTTTCTAGAATTTTTGGGATCAGTATGTGGCCCCGGCAAATTGAAATGTACATTCAAATCAAATATTGAATGTCTTATATTTTAATTTGAAGATAAACTGACTGAAACAGTCGAATGGGCTTAGGAAACATATTCCATTGTGTCCAGAATGGTAGTATTTATTTAGGGACGATAGTCGTTGGGTTTGAATTGGAGTTTGCTTGGAGAAACAGATATTCTTAGAATTTATATAAATATCGGTGAATCAGAAAATTCCATTCATTAATATAAAAAAATAAAAAAAACGAGATTTTCTCTCTCCCCGACATCACCTAACGGCGAAAACCACCCCATCGTTCCCGAAAAATTCCGGCGAATCCAAGCCGTATTACACAGTGCCCCAGTTCCACTTTTTGTAGAGCTCGCCTCCATCTTCAAATCCATAGCTGGTACGCCCTCCCTCGTCGTGTATTTCTCGAGATCTGCTCCTCTGAAGTTCCAACCTTTCAACCGCCACCACCTCTCAGTCGCCGCCGAGTTCAACGCCTCCACCAGCCGCCGACGCGCCGTTCCAAGCTCCTCCTGGTGGTGAAGTCCGATCTGCTCCAGGTGCTTCGGATTTCGTGAAAATCGAGGCCCTAGTTTTGAGCAATTAGATGAGGTAACGGCTGAAATATTTTAAAAAGAAAATAACACTTTAAAAGCGCTACGGATTTTCATTTTCCGATAAAAATCATATATTTTTGCTATGTTGTCGAAATCCAGTGAAACAAGAGACACCGGGATCGTGTGGACATCTTCTACATCCTAGAAAAGACCGGAGAATTTTGGGAGCTTCCTACAATTTTTGAAGGAGTGGAACCCAATGTGAGATTTTTAAATTATAAACGATATGGAATGATGATGTTTAAATTATACAATCGATATATAAGCGTTGTACACCTCCTGTATAAGCGTTGTATAAGTTGTATATGCGATGTATAAGTTATATATACGTTGTAAAAATCATATGTGCGTTGAATGGAATTGAAATGATATTGAAATGAAATGGAAATATTTATATACGTGTGTGTGTATATATATATATATACATATATATATATATATATATATATATATATATATATATATATATATGCACACACTCCCCTCGTCCACAGTCCATGGACGATATATATTGGTTGTGATTGTTTGGATTTTGGTTGACATGAAATTTGGTAGATAAATGCGAATGGTTGATAATGATTGTTTGTGGTTGAAACAAAATTGGAAATTGTTTGTGGAAATATTCAGTGTAATATGAAAATGATCGAAATATTTAGATTGTAAGGATAAGCCCCTTAGGGAACGCTGTGAGGCGTAAGGTAGTGCGAGGAGCCGTACTCGGGACGGTGCCGGTTTTTAACCCCTTGCTGTTATGCTACCGAATTTTTCTGAAATATTCATATGTTTGATTAATATTCATGTGTTGGAAAAATATTTCTTTTTGAAATAAATTGTTTGAATGATAAAAATAACATTTTTATTGAATGTATGAAACGAAATGGTTTGAACAATAAAAATAACATTTTTATAGTATGTACGAAGTATATAAAATATTCATGTTTGAAATAAATTGTTTTAACAGTAAAAATCACATGTTTATAAGTGAAAATTAGGCACACATCCCTAAAACGAAACTTAATTAGGCTCACATTCGGTCTAACTTTTCATGTAAATTAGGTATCTATTTTTCAAAAACATACAAAAAAATATAAAAAAAAATAAAAAAATCATGAAAATTCATTATTAAATAAAACATGTTCACGTCAAAAAAATCAGGTGGAAAAACAATCGATAAACAAGTCAAAATCAAAAAATACACAAAACAGCGGAATATGCAGTAAAATGCATGAAAACATGCACATATTTCAAATATTTGCATACATGTATGCACATATTGTCATGCACTCTGCCTTTCAACGCATTATTGCATACAAGTATGCAGCTATTCTGAATAGCAGCATATTTGTATGCAAATATTCAGCAGGTTTGCTGTTTTTTTTGCATGTGTATTTAAATAGTTGCATACATGTATGCAGCTATTAGTAATAGTTGCATACATGTATGCAACTTTTTTTTTTATTTGCGTGGACTGAGGGGAATATTTCCAGATTTTAGATTTTTTTTTTAATGCAAGAGCGCATTTTTTTTGTGAAAAAATGGAAGAGGCGAAGTGGAAGGAGGTGGAAGGCGGAAGGGACAAAAAATATTAGGCGGTAGCTCAAAAAGAGGGGTGAATTCGAATGGGAAACTTTGCCCCTTTTTTTTATTCTGCCTTTTCTTTATATTTAAAAAAAAAGTGCTACAATGTAAAAAAAAAAATTCTAAAATCTGGAAATATTAACAGAAGTTCACGGAAATTAAAAAAAAACTTGCATACATGTATGCAACTATTTGAAATACTTGAACACATGTATGCAAGTATTACATGTAAAAATATGAAGCGAAAATTTTGTCTGAAGATTGTTGCACACTTGTATGCAAGAATCTGTTTACCTTGCATACATGTATACAAAAAAACAAACGCAAATTCAACATTTTAAATACTTGCACAGATGAATGCAATTATTGCAAATATGTGCATGATTTGATGCAAATTACTGCATTTTTCGCTATTTTATTGTATTTTTTTATTTTGATGCATTTTTTATTTTTTACAAGCTGTTTTTTTGGGTGAGTACATGTTTGATTTAAATTCGAATTTTCGTGATTTTTTTTATATTTTTGTTTTTGTTTTTAGTGTATTTTTGAAAAATAGGGACTAAATTTACATGAAAAGTTGGACCGGATGTGAGCCTAATTTTGAAACTTAATAGGGACCTATGCCAAACGGACCCTTTTTATAATATATATAAATTGCTAAAAATCTTTATTTTTGAAATAAATTGTTTTGGCAATAAAAATCACATTTTTATTATATATACGAAGTGTTAAAAATAGTCATGTGTTGAAATAAATATTTGTTGGGTAAAAATATTATTTTATCAAATATATGAAATGAAAATGATTTGGAAATCGAAGAATGAATTATATATATATATATATATATATATATATAATATTAAATTAAAACGAATAACGAAGCTGTAGTTCGTATTTTGAAATCGTAAATTCAAACGATTGCACCGGGAGATCCGACCATCGGATTTTACAGAAACCGAAATCGTTGGGTCCGGATTTGGAAATATCTTTCCAACGATACCAAGTTTGTAAAGATCCAACGGTTAGATTTTGTGAAATGTTAAATTCAAATCTGAATGAAAACAGCGCCAGAATGGATTATATTAATATATATAAATATAACTAAATTAAATCGAATAACGACGCTGCAATTCGTATTTTGAAATCGTAACTTCAAACAATTGTACCAAGAGGTCCGACCGTCGGGTTTTCCCAAAACTAGAACCGTTGGGTCCGCTTTGAAAAGATCTTTCCAATGATATAAAATTTGTAAAGATCCAACGGTTAGATTTTCAGATATGTGTAATTCAAATCTGAAGAAAAACAGCGCCATAGCCGCGTTATAGCCTGAAGCGTCGTTTGAATAAATTGGCTATATTTAAATAAATAAAAATAGCGATAAATCGTTATAAAATATTATAAACAATATGGAATGGAAATAAACTGAATTTACTCGGTTTATAAGATATTTGCTGGTTGAATGTGTTTGACGTGAAAATTACATTAATGAATTGAATTATGGATGTCAGATAATTTAACCATTGAAATTAACTGATTTGAAATTCTAAATATACGGGAATTATTTGAAAGGGCCGAGTTAATTCTCATTTCAAATAATTGGTCGACAGTTAGAAGTCGAAGATATGAAGACGGTGCAAGACCGAGGATCTTCACATCGAATGGATGGCTGCTGATGCCTTTGATAGGAGTTGCTGCCCTGAAGGGGTTAGTGTGGTCGTCCGGACGTGCTTGTTGATCGTTCGGATGTGCGAGTGCCTCTCTCCTGTATTGGACATACGGGAGGGAGTAAGGTGCCTTCGGTTTCGTTCAAACCCAACACAGACTTATAAATGGATGTGTGCCTGACGTTGTAGATTGACAACGTGGCATACAAAGATGATGTGATCAAGGCTTTTGTTGAAAAGAAGATCCTTGTGGTTGATGATAAAAGCATGGCTTTAAATAGCTAGCTTTGTATTTTGCGTTGATTCGCGGGCCTCACACCTCGGTATGAACCAGAAACGGGAGAGGACTTCAGGGAGGACCTGCATTTCATTCTAGCTAGGAGTGGTGTTTTGGGTTTTACACGCCCAGGAATTTTACTTATGTGGATGATGGATAGCGAGGCACCTCGATTATATCGGTCGCTCCTGGGCCGATGGTTGGTCGGTATATGACCAGTTAACGCCCCATAGGGCGGGGAAACGCAGTGTTCAGGCATTTTAATCCACTCTGTGTGGACCGGCCCTAACGATCCTAGTTGCGGTTGTAACCTGAGGGGTGGCCTAGAGCGTCTCGAATTCAGTAAGGACGATCCCTTGCCTTGGTTCTTGACGGAAGTCCAATTTCCAAATACGACATCATGCGGTTTTGATTGTATACCTATATATGGCGACATAGTGGTATGCGGCATTTATGCCGTTTATGATTGACACATATGATTGAAATTGTTATTTGAAGCATATAAACACTAGTAATAATATCAAATGCTCTTGTTTTATTCGTATCAAGCATATTTTGGCCATTATAAGGTAAAACTCTATCCTCCGGTTTGCGTTGCATTGTGTGATGGGAACTGAGTCTTATAATGACTTCATTTTTATAAAAAGCATCGCGATGTTTGAATAATTTACTTGTTTCAAGCACTAGCAATCTAATGGAGTAAACCCATTCCGCATTAGCGGCGTGGTCCTGTGATTGGCCTTATTATAAAATAAGTTAATTAGATTTCTCATACCAGTCCCACGACTGACTCATAGTTTGTTTCACTTGCAAACTCGGGTGCCCTATTTCTACACGGGCAGCCTTGTATTCAGGTTTTAGCAGGCTCTTTCTGGATAGCTATGGAGCTGAAGATGGATTCTATCATTTCTTTCTTTTTATGTTGTTCAACTCTTGTTGTATATATTATGTTTTGATTCCACTGTAGACATTTTATGTAATGCTGGAACTGTATTTTGTACTAAGTATGATCCTGTATACTATGTAACTTTGATGATTATGTTTATCTAGTGTATTTTTTGTACATTATCTGGTGTATTTATATATTTCTGTTCTGCTGTTATCTGTTTATGTATTATATTCCAAAGATTACACTTGCCACCGTGGAACGGGGGTTTGGGGACATCGCAACGTGGTATCAGAGCTTTGCTTAAGCTTAATTATTGAATATAACATATTAACGAACTCATCAGAAATAGAACCAGTAGTGTTCTAAGATGGATTACTCATTTCAGATAGGATCAGTAATATCCTAGAATGAGTATAGCAGAATGAAATGCACCCAGTAGACACATTTACTTTCAAGTATATGTCTCTATGCTTTAAAAATACCTTTTTTGTTTTCCTAACACTTTGTCTGCTATTTTCAGACATTGAAAAATGAGTGGCAGAAGTAGAAGAGGTAGGTCAAAACCAGATATTGAAGCTCTATTAAACAAGTATCAAAATCTGGGTGGAGTACCGTTCTCGGGCAATGAATCCATTATTCAAACACAAGCATGGATGCGCTCTGTTGAGAAAATTTTTGAAGGTTCAAAGATGAAAGATGATCAGAAAAGATTGCTGGCATCTTGGGCGCTCAAAGACGAAGCTTTAATCTGGTGGGAAACGGTCATCAAGGATAATCCAGAAGGTAATATTACCTGGGATAGATTTAAAGAAATGTTCAAAGAAAGATTTACTCCTCCAGAAGCAACTGAGCGGTTAAGGGATGAATTCTACTATCTGATACAAGGAGATATGACCATTCCGAAATATCATAAGAAATTCAATGAACTTTCTCGTTTCGCCCCGCATCTAATTCAAAATCCAAAGATGAAGAATCTAAGGTTTATTAACGGGTTTCAAAGAAAGTACCAAAGTAGTGTAACTGCACATGTGCAACAATCTTTTTCTGAAATGATATACACGTCTTATCAGTATGAAGATCTCGATAAGCAAGGTCTTTTGAGAGACGAAGAGGAATGTAGTTCTAGTAACAAAAGGAAATTTGAAACTGATAGCCCGGAGACAAGTATACAGCCAGAGGCAAGTATGCAGCCTGAGATAAGTACGACGTCTGGGGTCAGAAAGAAGCCTAGAGTCAATAGGAAAAAGGTTAAATTTGAGGAAGGGCCAGTAATAACTGCCACCTGCTCAAGCTGAAATAGGCAAGGACACTTAGCGATATGTCGCAAATCCTGGAACAAGCGAGAGAAGGATAAATTTAAATCCAAGAACAAGTTTCAAGAGAATAGAAAATGCCATCTTTGCCATCAGACTGGTCATGTAAATCAATATTGCCGGCTATTAAAGAAATCTGAAGTAGTGCAGGTAAATGAAGTGGCAGAATTTCTGGCACCCTCAGTCAGTCAAGCGTGGCCAGATGTTTTAGAAGACACGCTTACTGTCAAAGATATTCCAGTTAAAGTACTATTTGATACAGTTGCGTCGCGAAGCTTTATTACAAGAAATGCAGTTAAGAAACTGGATTTGAATCTGAAAAAGCTTAAAGCACCCATGACTGTCCATAATCCGGTTGGGGGTTCCCTCGATCTTAGTTGGATTTGTGGGGTGCCTATCTCTTTTTCCCGTTGTCGGTTCCCTACCATTTTGATCGTTATGAATTTTTCTGAATTTTCTCTTATTCTAGGATTGGATTGGTTAACCAAGTATGAAGCTGAGGTCAAATGCACTGAAAGAGTTGTTAAGGCAAAAACAAAATTCAGGGAGTATATAACCATTCCATGTGAAGGTCCTAATTCTGATAGAAAAGACTTTTGGTCAGCTTTGGACGTTTCTCCTGCTCAAATAGAAAAGATTCCTGTCGTTATAGAGAATGTTCCAGTCGACGTAGAAAATATTCCTGCCATCAAGAATTACGCAGATGTGTTTGAAGAAGTTGCTAGCTTACCTCCACGTAGAGAAATATATATCAAGATTGCTTTAATTCTGAATGAAAGGCCGGTAGTTCATGCTATTCGAAGCATGACCTTGAAGGAAAAAGAAGAATTGGGCAATCAGACTCGATAGCTTGTATGGAAGGGTTTCATCAGGCCTAGTTTCTCCGATTGGGGAGCAGTAGTGGTGTCTGTCCCAAAGTCAGACGGTACTCTCAGTCTATGTGTGGATTATCGTGACTTGAACAAGAAGACGTTAAAGAACAAATATCCATTGCCGTGGATTGATGATTTGTTGGATCGATTGAATAGCGCACGAGTATTTTAACGAATGGACCTAGCTACATGTTTCCATCAGCTTCGTATTGCCGAAGAGTGTGTTCCTTTGACAGCATTCAGAGGTCCATATTTATTCTACGAGTGGTTAGTAATGCCGTTCGGCTTATGTAACGCTCCAGCTTATTTTGTCGATCTAATGAACAGAGTATTCAGAGAAGTATTGAATAAATTCGTACTAGTTTTCATTGATGACATATTGATCTTCTCTAAGTCAGAAAGCGAGCATGCAAAACATTTGGAACAAGTGTTAGAGATTCTCAGAAAGAACGTTTTAAAAGCTAAATTTTTCAAATGTATATTCTGGCAAGAAGAAGTAAAGTTCCTTGGCCACATTGTATCAAAAGAACGAATTTCTGCGGATCCTAGTAAGATCACATCTATTCAAGATTGGAAGCAGCCAACTACACCCACAGAAGTCCGTAGTTTTCTTAGATTGGCTAGTTATTATCGGATGTTCGTTAAGGATTTTTCGAAAATATCTAGTTCCTTAATGAAGCTCACTAAGAAACATTCAAGGTTCAATTGGACTCCAGAATGTGAGGCGGCTTTCCAAAAGCTGAAGTTAAGGCTGACAACTGCTCCATTGTTAACAATTATTGATGGCAATCAAGACTTGAAAGTCTGGACAGATGCCTCTAAAGAAGGTCTTGGTGCAGTGTTAATGCAAAGAGGCCAAGTAGTCGCTTATGCTAGCCGTCAATTGAAGCCACATGAGAAGAATTATGCAACTCACGACCTTGAATTGTTAGCCATCGTGTTTGCTATGAAAATCTAAAGGCATTTTCTCTTGGATGAGAAATTTGAATTATATACTGATCATCAATCATTCGAAGTATTTATTCACCCAGAAAGATCTGAATATGAGGCAGCAACGTTGGTTAGAATTTCTCGTGGCATATGATCTTGATATTTTGTATACTCCGGGGAAAGCCAATGTTGTAGCTGATGCGCTCAGCAAAAAGAATGTGATCATCGCCAATCTTATCATTACACCATCGTTGATCCATAAAATATCTATTCTTCAAAAAGACGATAGTTTTGTTAAAGAGATGATCAAAAGAATTCAAAGGGGCGAAGTCTCTAGTTTCCAAGTGGATAGCGCAGGAGTTCTGAGGTTGAAGGGAAAAATTTGTGTTCCCGACATCCTTGAGCTCAAAAGAGAGGTGTTGGATGAGTGTCACAAGTCCTAACTGAGTATCCACCCAGGGGTTAGTAAAATGTATAATGACCTCAAGCGAACATTCTGGTGGAAGGCGATGAAAAGAGACAACTCTATATATGTTAGTCGGTGTTCTACTTGTCAACAAGTTAAAAGCGATCAACAGAAACTCGCCGGATTGTTGCAACCGTTGGAAATTCCAGGTTGGAAGTGGGAACAGATTTCTATGGATTTCATAGATGGTTTTCCCAGAACCCGAAGAGGAAATGACAGTATTTGGGTGATCATAGATCGTTTCACGAAGACCGCCCATTTCATACCTGTCAGATCGAATAGAACCGCTCAGAGCCTGGCGCAAATTTATTTTAAAGAAATTGTTAAACTTCATGGAGTTCCCAAGAGTATCGTTAGCGATCGTGACCCGATTTTCGCTAATAAATTCTGGGAAGCTTTCCAAGCAGAATTGGGAACCAAGATGAACTTAAGCACTGCTTACCATCCTCAAATAGATGGTCAAACTGAGAGAGTGAATCGTATTCTAGAAGATTTATTGCAGGCTTATGTTATTGATTTTGGCAGATCATGGGAAGACCACTTGCATTTGGCTGAGTTCTCATACAACAACAGCAACCAAGCGAGCCTGAGAATGTCACCATTCGAAGCATTGCGTGGTATACCGTGCAGATCCCCCGCATGTTGGGTAGAACCTAGTAATAGACTTGTATTGGGACCAGATATGATTCGCGAATCTGCGGATAAAGTCAATTTCATTAAGAAACGATTACTACCCGCTCAAAGCCGACAGAAGAGCTATGCAGTTTCGAGAAGAAAAGATTTATCATTTACTATTGGCGACTATGTGTATCTAAGGGTTTCTTCGATGAGAGGAGTAGTCCGATTTGGTAAAACAGGGAAGTTGGCGCCTAGATTTATTGGTCCATTTCCTGTGCTCGAACGGATTGGAACTCTCGCTTATAGAGTTCAACTGCCTGGTTGGTTGCTTGGAGTACATGATGTGTTTCACGTATCTCAACTTCGAAAGCATGTGCATGATCCAGACTTAGTCGTGGAAGAAGCCGCGCAACAAGATTTGGAAATTACTCCAGAATTAGCTGTGAGGAGAGAGCCGATAAAGATTATTGGCAAAGAAACTAAAGAGCTGAGGAACAAGAAGGTTCACTTAGTCAAAGTGCAATGGAGTGGAGATCCGTGAGACTATACTTGGGAAACTGAGGAGAGCATTAAGAAAGCCTATCCCAATTGCAGGGTGGATATCTCTGATTAACTCTGGTGCAAGGTACATTTACCATATTTTGCATTTTCGCTTTGATATCTACTTTACTATTGTTTCCTTTTCATGGATGTAATTTTTTTAATTATATAGTCTGAATGATTTTAAAAGAGTATATGAATTAATTAGTATATTTTTGAAAAGTTAATTAACAAATTGATTGTTGTTTGTGTTGTGTGATTATGAATTTGACTAATCGAATTATTGGAATGATAGTTAATCAAATCAATAAGAGAATGAAGTTAAAATTTATGCAATTGAATCAAATATTAAATTGGTTTAAAAATAGATAGAAATACATACATGTACATTATCTATATTTGAACAGGTAAATGGATTTGCTGTTGAGTAAAGAATTTATTTGATTGCCTGAAAGATAGGTAAACCTTAATGAGTTGGATGCACAATTTTATTATTATATCAACTCCTGTGAATGCCATTGGATGCGGAGTGCTGGTTATTCTTTGTGTAATAATAAATGTTGCCATAGGATAGTAGCAATTAATTTTGAACTACACTACATGGCATACTTCTTGAAGATAGCATACTCCATCATATACCACATAAGCATTTGGCGCTTGTTTGACGAGGTTGAAGATTTACCATACGAGCGAAAGGCTTGTATGGCGATGACTATATTACAGGTTGAACCAAAGACTGATATGGACTATATAAAATGTAACGGTAAATTGTCAAATTAATAAAAAAAAAACCACACGGGTCTGGGGATGACAATAAACACGTCTCTCTTGTCATTAAGGCACAAAAACCATTTATAAGGTGACGAGAATTTATTCTTTGGAGTTATGATCTATACACACTCCCATGTGGACACTGAAATATACAACTATATATATGTACATGCTTATTAGGATTTATTGGGTACCTAATACGGCCCAATAAATTTCCAAACCCCTCTCTATACAAAGGAGGTTATGACGAAATTTTTCAAAAATTTAGGGTGTTAGCCAAATTTTTGAAGAATTAGGAAATTCTTAGAAACTGAAAAGTTGAAGAATGAAAGTCAGAATGAAAGTGGAGTTGGTTAGTTGAACAACTTTCTGCTTCGTTCCTTTTCGAGGACGAAAAGATTTTAAGTGGGGGAGATTGTAACAACCCGGAAAATCTGAACCAATTTAAAAATTTTAATTTGGCTATTTTAGTGGATTTTGAATATTTAAAATAAATTATTTTAAATAATAACAACCAAAAGTCTATTTGAATCGATGTTGGAAAATAAATATATTTATTTTAATTATAAAACAAGGCCTGAAATGGCGCGGTAGTTTGAAAATTTGAATTCGAACTTTGACTGACTGTACCAGATGAAAAATAAAACAGATTTTAGAGAAACCAAAAATATTTAATTCTATTTATGAATATCTTTCTAACGAATCTAAAAAATCGAAATTTCATTGTGGGAATCAAAAGTTATGGCCAAATGAATTTTCAGAAAGGTCGCTATGGAGTTTATATAGCCCTTGAAAATAGCCATTTTGCAAACGACCTCCGTTTTTGATGAAACAACTTTTGTTGGATCCGGGATATAAAATTATTAGTAGGTTTCAAATTCCATAATTTTTGGAGTTAATATGTGAGCGTGGCGAAGGAAAATGTGTTTGGTTGATTTCAGTCAAATTGGATCGACCAGAAAATGATCATTTTTCAAACATTCTCCAAATTTGACAAAACTAGTTTTGTTAGGACCGTATCGTCAATACGAAGCTAGAAATAATTTTTGGGATTAGTATGTGGCCCCGGCAAATTGAAATGTACGTTCAAATCAAATATTGAATGTTTTATATTTTAATTTGAAGAAAAACTGACTGAAGCAGTCGAATGGGCTAACGAAACATATTCCATTGTGTCCGAAATGGAGGTATTTTGCTAGGGACGATAGTCGTTGGGTTTGAATTGGAGTTCGTTTGGAGAAACAGATATTTTTGGAATTTATATAAATATCAACGAATCAGAAAATTCCATTCATTAATATAAAAAATATAAAAAAACGAGATTTTCTCTCTCCCCGACATCGACTAACGGCGGAAAACCACCCAATACTTCCCGACCAAATTCCGGCGAATCCAAGCCGTATTACACAGTGCCCCAGTTCCACTTTTTGTAGAGCTCGCCTCCCTCTTCAAATCCATACCTGGTACGCCCTCCCTCGTCGTGTATTTCTCGAGATCTGCTCCTCCGAAGTTCCGACCTTTCAACCGCCGCCACCCCACAGTCCCGCCGCCGATTTTGACGCCTCCACCAGCCGCCGACGCGCCGTTCCAGGCTCCTCCTGGTGGTGAAGTCCGATCTGCTCCAGGTGCTTCGGATTTCGTGAAAATCAAAGCCCTAGTTTTGAGAAATTAGCTGAGGTAACGGCTGAAATATTTTGAAAAGAAAATAACACTTTAAAAGCGCTATGGATTTTGATTTCCCAATAAAAATCATATCTTTTTGCTATGTTGTCGAAATCCAGTGAAACAAGAGACACCGGGACCGTGTGGACATCTTCTACATTCTAGAAGAGACCGGAGAATTTTTGGAGCTTCCTACAATTTTTGAAGGAGTGGAACCCAATGTGAGATTTCTAAATTATAAACGATATGGAATGGCGATGTATAAATTATACGATCGATATATAAGTTATATAAGCGTTGTACACCTCATGTATAAGTGTTGTATAAGTTGTATGTGCGATGTATAAGTTATATATACGTTGTAAAAATCATATGTACGTTGAATGGAATTGAAATGATATTGAAATGAAATGGAAATATTTATATATGTGTATATATATATATACACACACACACACACTCCACAGACCATGGACGATATATATTTGTTGTGATTGTTTGGATTTTGGTTGACGTGAAATTTGGTTGATAATGCGAATGGTTAATAATGATTGTTTGTGGTTGAAATAAAATTGGAAATTGTTTGTGGAAATATTCATTGTGATATGAAAATGATCGAAATATTTGGAATATAAGGATAAGCACCTTAGGGAACGCAGCGAGGCGGAAGGTAGTGCGAGGAGCTGTATTCGGGACGGTGCCAGTTTTTAACCGCCTACCGTTATGCTACCGAAATTTTCTGAAATATTCATATGTTTGATTAATATTCATGTGTTGGAAATAGATTCATGTGTTGGAAAAATATTCCTTTTTGAAATAAATTGTTTGAATGATAAAAATAACATTTTTATTGAATGTATGAAATGAAATGGTTTGAACGATAAAAATAACATTTTTATAGTATTTACGAAGTATATAAAATATTAATTTATTTTAATAATAAAAATCAGATTTTTATAATATATATGAATCGCTAAAAATCTTTATTTTTGAAATAAATTGTTTTGACAATAAAAATCACATTTTTAATATATATATATATATGAAGTGTTAAAAATAGTCATGTGTTGAAATAAATATTTGTCGGGTAAAAATATTATTTTATCAAATATATAAAATGAAAATGATTTGGAAATCGAAGAATGAATTATATTTATTTTTATATATATATTTAATTAAATTAAAATGAATAACGAAGCTGTAGTTCGTTTTTTGAAATCGTAACTTCAAACGATTGTACCGGGAGATCCGACCATCGGATTTTGCAAAAACCGAAACCGTTGGGTCTGCTTTGGAAATATCTTTCCAACGATACCAAGTTTGTAAAGATCCAATGGTTAGATTTTGTGAAATGTTAAATTCAAATCTGAATGAAAACAGTGCCAGAATGGATTATATTAATATATATATATATATAAATATAATTAAATTAAATCGAATAACGACGTTGTAGTTTGTATTTTGAAATCATAACTTCAAACGATTGAACTGGGAGGTCCGACCGTCGGATTTTCCCAAAACTGAAACCGTTGGGTCCGCTTTGAAAAGATCTTTCCAACGATATAAAATTTGTAAAGATCCAACGGTTAGATTTTCAGATATATGTAAATCAAATCTGAAGAAAAACAGCGCCATGGCCGCGTTATGGCCTTAAGCATCGTTTGAATAAATGGCTATATTTAAATAAATAAAAATAGCGATAAATCGTTATAAAATATTATAAACGATATGGAATGGAAATAAACTGAATTTACTCGTTTTATAGGATATTTGATGGTTGAATGTGTTTGACGTGAAAATTACATTAATGAACTGAATTATGGATGTCAGAAAATTTAACTATTGAAATTAATTGATTTGAAATTCTAAATATACGTCAATTATTTGAAAGGGACGAGTTAATTCTCATTTCAAATAGTTGGTCAAATGGTTAGAAATCGAAGATATGAAGACGGTGCAAGACCGAGGATCTTCACATCGAATGGATGACTACTGATGCCTTTGATAGGAGTTGCTGCCCTGAAGGGGTTACAGTGGTGGTCGTCCGAACGTACTTGTTGATCGTTCGGATGTGAGAGGTCCTCTCTCCTATATTGGACATACGGGAGAGGAATAAGGTGCCTCCGATTTCATTCAGACCCAGAACGGACTTGTAAATGGATGTGTGCCTGACGTTGTAGATTGACAACATGGTACACAGAGATGTTGTGATCAAGACTTTTGTTGAAAAGCAGAGCTTTGTGGTTGATGATCAAAGCACGACTTTAAATAGTTAGCTTTGTGTTTAGCGTTGATTCGCGGGCCTCACAACCCGGTATGAACCAGAAACGGGAGAGGACTTCAGGGAGGACATGCGTTTCTTTCTAGCTAGGAGTGGTGTTTTGGGTTTTACACGCCCGGGCATTTTACTTATGTGGATAACGGATAGTGAGGCGGCTCGGTTATATCTGTTGCTCCAGGGCCGATGGTTTGGTCGGTATATGACCAGTTGACGCCCAATAGGGCGGGGAAATGCAGTGTTCAGGCATTTTAATCCACTCCGTGTTGACCGGCCCTGACGATCCTAGGTGCAGTTGCGGCTGAATCCTGAGGGGTGGGATAGAGCGTCTCGAATTAGGTAAGGACGATCCCTTGCCTTGGTTTATGACGGAAATCCAATTTCCAAATACGTCATCGTGCAGTTTTGATTGCATACCTATATATGGCGACATAGCGGTATAGGGCATTTATGCCGTCTATGATTGATACTTATGATTGAAATTGTTATTTGAAACATATAAACACTAGTAATAATATAAAATGCTTTTGTTTTATTCGTATCAAGCATATTTTGGACATTATAAGGTAAAATTCTATCCTCCGGTTTGTGTTGCATTGTGTGATGGGAATTGAGTCTTATAATGGCTTCATTTTTATAAAAAGCATTGCGATGTTTGAATGATTTACTTGTTTCAAGCACTGGCAATCCAATGGAGTAAACCCGTTCCGCCTTAGCGGCGTGGTCCTGTGATTGGCTTTATTATAAAATAAGTTAAGTTGATTTCTCATACCAGTCCCACGACTGACTCATAGTTTGTTTCACTTGAAAACTCGGGTGCCCTATTTCTACACGGGCAGCCTTGTATTCAGGTTTTAGCAGGCCCTTTTTGGATAGCTATGGAGCTGAAGATGGATTCTATCATTTCTTTCTTTTTATATTGTTCAGCTCCTGTTGTACATATTATGTTTTGATTCCGCTGTAGACATTTTATGTAAAGCTGGAACTGTATTTTGTACTAAGTATGATCCTGTATACTGTGTAGCTCTGATGATTACGTTTATCCAGTGTATTTGTTGTACATTATCTGGTGTATTTTTTGTACATTATCTGGTGTATTTGTATATTTATGTTCTGCTATTATTTGTTTATGTGTTACACTCCAAAGATTACCCTTGCCACAGTGCAGCGGGGGTTTGGGGACGTCACATACATGAATATACATTTGCATGTATGGGCAACAAATGCATAGAGACAAGTGTGCACAACAAGATTGCATGATCAAAATCCATGGTGCAACTCATGTAAATAGATTAATTCACAAAGAAGCAAGTGTATAATGCAACATAAAGGAAGTCAGTGGACAATCTCATGAACAAATGCATGCAACACTTCAGGGGACAGTGCAAGTATCAAGGATGACATGAGCATGTCAATACACAAGAAAATATAATGATCTGTGCACAAGGTATAACAAGACAACAATTAACACACACACACACACACTTGTGTGTATATATATGTGTGTGCAAAGTACATATACACAACAGTTCAGTCATGGAGACAAGAATGGGTTCCAGAGTTCATTCCCATATACACAAGACAAAACTGGAATGTCAAAATCCAGCCAAAGATCATTATACACAATGGAAAAGTGCATTAGTTTTTAAATATGGTGCACCAGAGCAAGTCAGGGTCACACAAAGGCAGAAGTAACAAATACAGGCATGACAACATGTATATATGCAACATGGTCGAGGCTGCAAGATTTCTCAGGAACATGGAAAAAATGCAAATGGATAAGAAGCAAGTGTTATGTACATCAAACTAGCATACAAATATATATATATATATATATATATATATATATTGATTTATATATGTATGTCTATATGTATGTATTCATATATGGAAGAAATGTGTTGAATGACTTAACAAATGTACACAAGAGTGGCAGAATTAAGCAAAAATAAGGATAGTGCAGCAAGCAAATGACATTGCATGGTCGAGCTCAAGTATGCAACAGTTTCCAAGCTAAACAAGAATTGGTTAAACAAGGATCAGTCCGTCCATATACATGATGCATGACAAAGCAGCAGTTTGTGTACATAGATGTGCATCAAACATAAGAACACCATGCATTATTACTGATGGCAGCATACAAATGGACTAGAGGAATGAATGTTCATGTCCAAAGTCAACAAGTATTGGTGCAGCTCTAAAGGTGTATACAAAACAGAAGTGTGAAGTAGTTTTTAAAGAGAACACAATAGTGTTATATGGGCCAACAAGCAATAGGTTATGTACATGCAGATAATTTAACATGGAGATTAAAACTGCATGGTAATGTGAAAAGGAATTTTCTTTTGATTGGATAAAATTTGGGAAGATTTTATTTTAAATTCTTGGTGATGAATTTTTAGGCAAGTAAACAATTCAATTTGTTTCTTGAAACCAACAAGTCATTCACAGCCTTAAAGAGATTCCAGAATATCAAGAAAATAAATTTTGGGTAAGAAACATTTAAAATTGTTTCTAGAAATAATTGAACAAATCTTCAAGATGATGAATATATGGAAAGTGTTACAAATCAGCAAGAATCAGGTTTCCAGAAATTCACAGGGCTTTTTTTAAGTAAAGAAATCATCAATTTTTTTCCAGAAATCAAGCGTGGATACAGGAAATCAATCATGCAAATCACACAACAATCAAGGCCGAGTCACACAAAAAATCAGAGAAGGAAGTATGGTTTCTATACTATATCTAATATACACCAATTCATCATTGACATTATCAAAACAAAAAACAACAAATTAAAGAGCAAGAAAATCCAGAGAACTCACAAGGGTTTCGATCGCAAGCCAAATCGTTCGACAAGGAGGAAAATTAATCGAAGCATCACTAAATCAAATTACATCAACAACCAAGAAGTCACACTTTGGAGAAAGAGGGAAAAACCCTAATTTTCATTTTGGCCAGCCATTGAAGATATAAAAGAGAGGAGTCAATATTTCTTTGGAAAGTCAACGAAAAGAATATAAGTGGCCGACTATTTTATTTAGAAATGGGGTTTTTTTCCTATTTTTTTTCTTCTTTTGTAACCGATCCATCAATTCTCAAGTTTTTCTGTTAAAACTTAGGTTTACCAGCTATAGGATTTATAGTTAGGGTTTATGAGTTACGGGTTTGTAATTCAGGAAGAATCTCATGTTGGGGATAAAGATCAGTCTAGGGTTTTGAGGGTAGGATTAGAGCACAAGTATGATTTGCGAGTTTGCAGGGTTTTCTAAGCGGGAATCTGTTTTAATACCCAATAGAATTCTTTGTAATGCAATGTCAATAGGGGTTTGTCGAAGCTATGTAAAATCTATGTCATTTATTTTCTACATTTATTTTCTCTGTTGAAATCTGTGTTGTTATAATTTTAATATCTCATAAAACACCAATAAACCATATTCACCCTCCTCTAGGGTAAATCTAGATCCAACAGGTTGTGATTACGAAAGCGCATGCATGTAGTCATTGTTGGAGTTGTGAGTTAGGAACTTTACAAAGTTGTGAATTCCCTTCTCTCTCTCTCTTTTTGTAAAGATACAAGATTTCATATCTCCCTAAAGGATGCAAATTTTTGTATCCCAAGGGATACGAATTTGCATTCCCCTATGACACAATGCCGCTTTTACTAGAAAAGGAAAACTCCTTCTTCCCTCATATAAATAGTCGGATATGAAAATTCCTATCTCCCTACATGGCATAATTCGTATTCCAAGAACTTTAAGACATACCCCCCCAAAGACGAGGGCATTCCCAATAAAACCCGCACCCACTTATTCTCATTTGAATCCTACAGAGGTTTGTTTAAATCCCACGCATAACCACACTCGATCCGAATTTTAGTTTTGGCGTGGAGTTTGGTCAATTTTAGTGGTGCTTTAAGGCACGAAACCATAGCTCGAAATTCGACCATGGAATTTGGTGAAGGAGGAAAGGTGTTGCTGTGAATTCGAAAGACTCCATGCGAGACGTTGGATTTGTAGAGACAAAGTCCCTAGGATACGAAAGTGGGTTTCGCATCCCTAAGGCTTAGCATTTTTGGAGGCGATTTGAAGAAGAAGATGGTGATTGGAGGAGGAGAGAATACAAAAGAAATGGGGGATAATAGAAGGGATTCTAAATCGAGATTTTGTATCCCGGGGCTGCAGAGAGGATATAAAATTCTAATTCCTGAGCCAGCTAGGGGATACGAAATTAAGGTTTTGTATCCCAAAGGGGGGATACAAAATTAAGACTTTGTATCCCGATAGGATACGAAATCTTGATTTCATATCCGCTCAGGAAGTCAAAATTTTCTTTGTCGCAGGGTATAAAATTTCGTATCCATAAGACTTAGAGAATTCATGTCCCAAGGAGGATACTAGATTGAAGAGGAGCATCAGGATACGGATTTTCCTATGGAGAGTGGAATACGTAGTTTTCCTGGCCTTGGATGCAAAGTTTCCTAGGATCGGGGGATGTGAAATTTCGTTTCCCTGGTACTTGAGAAATTTTCGAATCCCTAGAGGAATTCAATACGAATGTTCTATGGTCAACTTGGATTTTTTGGTGTGACTGGTTATGAATTTTTGTATCCCGACATGACTAAGGAAGAATCCACTCCTAAAAGATTTGTTATCGAACTTGGGTCATTTTTGCGACGTTACGTGATTGGATCAGACTTGGATTCGAGCGTGATCAATAATGCCTTCACACTCAAACTACAACTGATAACTCAGATTTTCACATAGGATTAGATCATAAACTCGAACAATGGACATATGACTGAACTACCGACCTATGGACTTGATTTCCGACCTCAATCATGACGTAATTAAAACTCGATGCAAATCCGATGATATCGATTAATGACGACGATGGTTTTAGTTTTAGGGAGCAGTAACCATCGATGCTTCCTCAGTTCTTTTTATTATAATCGCATCGGCACCTCACAACACTGCACGTTCCATGTTAATTTACACCAACACAAGAGGCAAAGGTTTTTCGGTGTAGTATTTAATGCAACTATCCTAAAAGTACAGTTTGCAATGGCATCGAGAACTTCTCAAAGACTTTAAGTCTTGGAAAGTGAAAGCACGGAAATCCCATCGTCCCTGAATGGGTCATCCCATAATTCCAGTCCGTCAGATAACAATTTTAAGATCTCTAAAGATTCCACCACCTCCCAGCGTCTAAGCCCATCTATTGAAACCCGACCAAGTAGGGCAGTTAGAGGGACCGCAGCAGTTGGTTGGGCGTACGGTCGAGCCAATGACACCAAAAAGGGTTGGAGCTGCAGAAAGATTCCTTCAGGGAGAACAAGACTTGGATATCATGCAGGAAGACATTTCGGAGGCACCAGACATGATGGCGGATGCCGCTATATTCGATAATCCACCAGATTTGGTTCCTTCGCAGATGGATGAAGCTATGGTGACGCGCTTTGTAAGAAGTATAGTATATCCTGGGATGACGTTCGTATCCCTGAGGAAAGGTACACTTCCTAGAATAGGCATATGTGCACTGCCGGATGCATGTCCCCATCCTGCGAGTTCGTCCTGGATGTGCTGCGCTACGTTTGCTTAGAACCGACGCAGTTCCATCTAAATGCATACGCCTTCATGCTTGCTACCTGAATCTTGTTCTCGAAATACCTGCACAAAGTACCAACTGGAAAGGACATTAAGTTTCTTTTTGGATGAATAGGAGATCTGCCATCACGCCTTCTCTTGTCTACTTGGAGGTGTAGTCCAACACCCGATTCATCCTAGGAGCATGGAACAAGCTCAACAGTTTTTAATATGACCGGTTCTATGTTTGATGTCCCCAGGATTTGCAAGGCGATGGTTGGCTAGAAGTAAGCATTTCTTTCTTATTTTGGCTTCATAGTTAATCGAGTCATAAGCTCGAGACTTACTTGAAATTTGGGTGACAGATATCTCTTTGACCCCTAACGACAAAGTGTATCACATGCGACTTGAAGCACTGAGGGCCATTTCATTTGAATCTTGCACTGTCCAAAATATGTTGACCGATCGTCTTGTAACGAACTGGGATTTTCGAATCCGAAAATTGACACAAAATCCATGTCAACTATTCAAACATCGAACATACCAGATCATGATTAGAAAGAAGTTAGAGGGTGAGAAATAGATAGAAAGAAATATTAGGATAGAAGAAGAAAAATATAGAAGAACATAAACACGACACAAAATCTCACATCACAACAGAATAAAATATAATATATAACAGCTTTTGGAATACAAAATTTTAACTGTATATACATAACATTATCAGAGTTTACAACACAGTGGAAATAATAATAACTGTATAACGGTGAAGCTTCCCGCTGCAAGCTCATCCATGTAATTCTGTAAACACCTAAACTACTTGACTGCCAATACAAATTTGGGCACCCAAGAGTTTAGGGTAAAACAAAAAAAAACTCTGTGTCAGTCATGGGACTGGTGTGAATAAACTCCAATCATTGGTTTAACTTTTAAAATTTCGAAAGAAAAGATAATCGTAAGATTAGTCCACACATAAACACAGATGATTTTTACATTACGATAACCCAAAGCATTCTTTAAAATCAATAATATTCTGATATTATAATAGGGTCTAAAACAATTAAATAACAATCTAGCAGAACGCTTGCATCCCACGGTCTACATATATAGTATACAATCAAAACCGCGGGCTCTTAATGGAGAATGGATTTCAACTGGCAAGGTATGGAACCACCTTCCAACAGTGTATCTCTAGAGAGGAATAAACTGGGTTCAATAATAATATCTTGCAACCCAGACTAAACATGACCGACCCCTCACTTCGCTTGAGAGTACCGAATGTATTGTCACCAACAGTTGGGATCAGAATCCGTTTCCCGAAAGGGACAGCATCGAAAGATTCAAGAAGAAAATGGAATTTCTTTAGATCAGGTGACGATACACCCTACTTGGACGTGACCCACCTAGCCATACAACCTACTGGATTTTATACCATTTCCCGGTTGCAAGGCTTGAGGTTATGATTACTTACCTTTTGTTGATAGCACAATCATTTTGAATGCCACGTTATCAGATCTGTAATCACTAATTGATTTGCCCAAAGATATTCTAGATATTATGCTAAAAGAATAAATTCTTCGCCACCAGATGTACATATGTACAGACCAACATATGTAATCATTGGAAATACTCTGTCAGACATTCGTCCATACACGTTCGTTCTGGGATAGAACGAAATCGAAGGCACAATTTCCATTAACCCGTCTTAGGCAATTTCTACCTAGGATTAACAGAAAAAGCCCTTGCACTTTAATCCATCTTCGATTGTCTTCATATAATCTGATTCACAATGCTACTCCCAATACAGAGTGGTTCTTGGAAAATAATCCAACTGGTATCTCCATATTGACAACGATATTGGCTAATACTTCGATTGTCGGTTATTTAACTATCGAAGAAAAACAAACATTCATCCAAAGCATCAAACAATCACTGGGCCCCTTAACTAATATTTCATTAGTTAAACACTTCTCCATTTCCTTATTAATATTTATTAACCAAATATTTTCTATAATCATTTTGGCCTCTTACGCTATTTGGAAAACATTTCCATATATCGCCTTCTTTTATTTTCTAGACTTAGAAAATATTTCTATGTATGATTGGAATTCATTTCCAGTTACTTCTCCTTTTTACGACCATTCATTTCTATACTTAGGAAATATTTATTATTATATTTCCAAAATTCCACTTACTTGGGTTAAAACGAATGTTATGTAAAACATCGTTACAATAACCCAAATATTGCATTCAACTAAATCTTTTTAAACATTGATATTCGAGACTGGATCTTCCTATTTATCAGTTAATAATGAAATCAATTAATTTGGGGTATAATTACCTCTCAGACCTTGACTGAAAACACCCTTAACTTCAAAACAGACAAGACCACTTACCTCGAATAATCAATAACATAAAACCCAATTATTCATTTTTAAAATGTGTATATGTATCTCTTTCTATATTTTACCAAATTTAATTTATAGACTTCCATTTTGTTTATAATGTTCTACTTTAAGTTCGTTCCTTATCGAATTATATATATATATATATATTAATATATTGATTTCTAATTATCAAATTTTCCTAAAAAGTTCTAACTCCTTAAATTTCCAGAAAATTTCGCTAGTACCTCCTTTGTATTGGTCAATTGCTCAAACTTCAACTTGTCTCTGTAGTCCCTTTCCATTCAAAAAGAAAATCAAAAAGCCAAGCGGCTTGCCGATTCAGCGCCTAAAAACTCATACGGAATTTAAACACGTACCTTTTTGTTGGGCACTTAATATACAAACTTCAATCTCTTCATTCCATACCTGTTTAACACATATGCGTCCATTCCTAATCTATTCCAACTCAATCTGTTCATTTTAACTCAATTCGCTAATTTATTTTTTAATTAGCTCTGTTACCCATTTCACTTTCTATTTGAACATATCACGTTCAAAAATATTTTTAACTTGCTTATAACCAATTGAATTCCATTTTCAATTCAAGTTTCATATTCGATTTCGAATATAAATTTACAAACCCCTTTTACTTATCCAAAGTCCAATTTCGATTCAAAATTCCGTTAAACAATTTCTTCTCTAACTAGTTAACTTAAATCAATAATTAAAATCTGATTTTTGTTTCAAAAATCAATCCATTTACTCCACATGAACTCATATTTAATTTACGACTCAAGTCTTGATTTTTCTAATGGAAATTTGGATTTTATTTAATTAAAATCCTTTTATTTATTTTAAAAAACTGTTATGGTTTTATAACAATTACGGCGTTGTTTTTCTGAAAATTTGATTTTGACATAACTTAAAAATTTTAAGACGAAATCCAGAATTTTCTCTTCCATTAGAAAACTATTATCAAATCGGTCCTGACGTTTCCCGTTTCAAAGAATTCCGACTTAAATTGAGTTCTACATAGTCAATTGAAGTTTGAAACGTTAAATTACGAATTACCGCGTTGCGGCGAGTTCGTTTTAATTATATTTAAATATAAATGTTTAAACTTCATTTATAAATAAATTTCAACTCCATTCTTATATATTACAATATATATTCAACCAATTTTCCCAATTCAACTTAATATTTCCGATTAACCCTAATCATTGGTTATTTCACAATTCAGTTATAAATTTATTTATTATTAAATCTTCTATACATAATTCCAATTCCCTTTTATATAAATTATTTTTATAAAATTCGATATAATCGAATTTGAATTAAAAACCCTTTTGATTAATTTCTCTTTGGTTTATATTCCGAATTTTGGGAATAAAATTCTATCGTTCCCTTTTCAAAACAATTTCCAATCCCTTTTTAAATTCATGCTTGAAATTAAAATTCCAAATTTATCTAATGATAATTATCTCACTAAATTTATAAACATCATTATAATTTAACTTCCTTAATTTATACATTAAAACAAGTTCCATTTCAAATCTACTTGAAACTCAATTCCTATACTAGAATATTTTATCGATTATAACTTATATATATATAAATATATATTTAAACGGTGAATCTATTTTCACATTTAAATTTAAACTTCTATTTAATACAATCCTAATATCTTTTCTAAAAATAATTTATTTAAATAAATTTGATCTAATCGAATACAAATCATAAATCCATACAGAATTATTTAATTCAATTTACATTCTGAACATCAGAATAGATTTCATCTGTTTTTTTTTGGCAAAGCCATCCGGTTTTAAAGGTGACCGCAAACACCTATATTATAACTAATAATAAAATACAGTAAAGTACAGTGATTGCTAGTAGACAATCAGCTACGGGTTTTAAAGTGGTCCGACCATCACAACTACTGGATTGAAGTGTCCAGCTCATTGTACATGTAAAGCAGGAGTGAAGCTGATTTGCTTCAACTACAGCAAAACCTACTAGCTAGTCTCCAAAAGCTGAGTGAGGAGAGGAGGAGGCGGAAGCGGAAGAGGAAGAACTAGGACCCATGTCATTCAGCAATGTGGCAAAGAGACTAGGAAGCGTAGGCAAATAACCATGATGGTTCGTGTCATACATAAATTTTCTATCCCAAGATTAATCTGACAGGATATCATCATTTATGTTAGTTTTTTTTATTAATCCCCTTATTATCACAAAACCAATTGGCAATGTGATGAGGAACATCTTAGTTTATATCAAGGATCTTAGTTCAGTATTTCCCGATGTGGGACAACTTTGAAGCACCATTCAACACACCCCATTGCTTTAAAGTTGTTGAGATCGAAGTACTTTCTCTTCGATTTTGTGATGCACTTTCTCATCACCTTCAATTGTTGAAGCACTTTCTCTTCAATTCTACTGAAATCCTGAGCTCTGATACCATGTTAGAATTTATTAATCCCTTTATTATCACAAAACCAATTGGTTATGTGATGGGGAACATCTTAGTTTATATCCAGGATCTTAGTTCAGTATTTCCCGATGTGAGACAACTTTGAAGCACCATTCAACAATTTATTTCCCCATAAACACCATCAGTATAAACCTTCAAGTCATTCTCATCGTCATAGTAATTCAAAAACCTTGCTTCAGCACTGTTATCTACTTCACCATCATATACAAACATATAATAGACCTTATTAAGGGGATCATACATCATCCCCGAACCAAACAACTGTCCCATCAACAATTCTATGCGCTGCATCAGTATCAATATCTGGCGGCTCATCAGCCACTACAACCGGTTGACTGCTATTGGGAATATCATTGGTTTTGGCTTTAGGGACCCATATACTAAGAGGAGGTTTCACAAGAGGATTTTTAGGTTTTGGGGGGTATTAGCAGAATGTTTACAAGCATCACCTATATGTACAAAAGATTGGCACTTAATGCAAATAGGCATTTGCCAAGAGTATTGAACATCAACATAAGTATATATACCATCGATTGTAACCTTTAGCTTCGAAGGTAGAAGCTTATGCGGTGTAATTTCAATTAATACTTTTGCAAAAACTAGATTCTTCCTAGCCTCCATGCTAGCATCAAAACATTTGAATTTGCCAACACGGCTAGCTAACCAATTCAATCCCGGAAGAGTTTGCAAATCAGAAGGAATTCTAGTGAATATTGTCCATACCTATCTCTGACGCTCTTGATCGTAGTACTCCACGGTGTAATGATTAACGGTTTCCCTCCAATTATGGGCGGATCAGATTCAATCACTTTTCTCCTTTCCTCCATATCAGAAAATTTGAAATAATGCATGTCATTCACATAATTAACATGAAGTCCACCCCTCAAATTCCACACTTTGCGGAATTGCACCCATACATCATCATACGGCTCACATGAATCAAGAAAAAACCCCACCAGGTGGTTCTACCAAAAATCAATACCATCCTGAACTATATCAGCAGGTGGAGTGGGATCGTCAGGGTCAGTAGTAAATTTGCTCGGGCAGTAGATTCCAGCACAACGAGGAAGAGAGACAAATAACGACGAGAATGTTGGTTTAGGCTTTGGAGGCGTCATTTGTATATTAACAGCAGGTGTTGGAAGTGGCTTATCGGTTAGAATTGACTCAGAGGTATTCACAGTAAGGGAATCAACTATCACATTGTCACGAGCATAAATAGTGCTTGCCGGACGCACATCAGATTTGGGAACTACAACTGAATTGGGATGCACAATATCATCAACATTAAGCAGCTCCACCCATGTTTCAGCATCCAAACTAAGTCCAACCACATTGGTACCAATCAACTCATAAACAGTATTTAATTTTTCAGAGTTACCTTTCTCCACTTCATCAGATGCTTCATTCCACTGCGTCAGAGGTGCTTTAGAAAGAATCTCAAAAATAGGCGATTGCACAAGAAGTGTCAGACCTAATAGAGGGAGATGCGGCATAGTAGTTGCAACGTTAGCAATATCTTGCAGATCTGAGCTTGCGAAAGCAGCAGCGGGCCGCTCAGATCTAGAGGGGGCCTGATGTCTTTTCGACATTGGGAGAACAAAGGGCGGTTATAGAAGAGAGCGAGGTTGAAGAAAGGAGGTGGAGGAATACGGGAAGGTAGGACGAGAGCAAGATGTGAGAGGAAGGAGGAGGCGGTGTAGAAAACCATCACCCTCGCAGAAGACCAAATCGCCAGATGTCCTAATCGCCAGTCCCCATTGACCCGATTAGTCCTTCCTCTTTTGTTTATTTCATCGTTTCTTTTTGAAACTAATTTCGATTCAATTTATAAATTCACTTTCAAGTTTAGATTTCCCAAATTATCCAAATGATAATTTTTCCTGTTTCATTTATAAACACCGTTTATAAATTCACTTCAATTCCCCACATTTATTTAATTTATAAACATCATTTATAAATTCAATATTTGTTTTTATTAATCAAAATAAGTTAATATTTCTTAACCCATTCGAAATTTTATTTTAAAAAAAAAAATAGATTTTCCCGTTTAAATCTCAAAATCCCTTTCATGATATTTTTATAAATCAACATCTAAGGCCAAGGTTCAACCAATCAAAAACACCCAATTATCAATCACAGATTTTCTAACACATCATATATGATAATATATATGAAAACAAACAAATAATAATATTTTTGAGGAATCCAGTTGGATCCCTCCCACCTGTTTTTCCTGCATCCACATATGTTAGCCAACATAAATAATACCTATCCTGCTTCAAGACAGGATATCGCGGTATAGAAGGTCATCCACTATCATATTGCAGGGCGCATAGGTTCATACACTAATGATACTGTAGGCATCCTCTAATAGTACTGTAGGAAATATCCAACCACTATATATATATATATATAATAGCCACAAACACCAAGCTTAAATAACTAATATATATATATAACAATCAAAATTTATCAAAAAATAGCAATGCAATCAATCAACCAACAAACAACATAAAAATATTTTTGTTTAATAAAAATTCAATTATGATAAATTATAATTGAGCCAGAGAGTGAGTTTACTCACCTGAATTTTTTTATTCGATGATTTATCATTGGTTTATCTAATTTTAAACAACAGTTTAAAATTAGATAAAAATTCTAGAAAGCTTCAAAGCACTCCAGATCAATCCCAATGCGTAGCATATGTCCATATGTTCCCAACGTGACAACTACAAATACACCACATTAGGGTATTATATATAGAAATTTTGACTAGGGATTATAAAATAAATGGTATTTTTACTCTAATAATTTACAAATGGTAATCTTTATGTCGAATATGCAGAAGGTTTGTAAACTATATTATAATCTTATACCTATTATATTAACCCATTTATAACATAAATCGTATGTTTATAAGAAAGGTTTTTAATTTTTATAAGCTTAACGTATTACTATAGTTTGCTTGTTGTATATCCTAATGTATATAGATACATCGTATTATCCGCATTCAAATAAGATTATGTGTGACAACTATGAATACACCACCTTAGGCTATTATTTGGGTTAGACAATTCGTCTATACTATGGGTGTTAGGGTCAAATTAGTGTACAAAATTTGTTTCTGTTTCGTGTTTGAAATTCTGGCCTTAAAGATCTGATTTTTGATAACTATAAGTTAATTACTAAGATTAGGTAAATAAGAAACCTTAATCCTTCTATATCACTTTCTTCCTTGCTTCAAACTTTCTCCTCTTATTGATTCGAACTCCATCATGCTGCCCTCTTCAGACAATCATCAACGGTACTTCACTATGAAGCAACGACGCTACTCAATCACCCACTACACTTGCCAATGATTTCAGCGCCAACTTCCCCTAAATCAACCTTGCTCCTCATCCATGAATTCGAATTCCATTTCAGCTGTTTGTAGCTTATTCCATAAAAAAAAAACAAATCGAACTCCCACTTATCAACTGTCAAATCCTCTCAATTCATCACCCATGTATCTCCCTTGTCACCCACAAAACCACTCGCTTGTCCCCCTCCTCTCGCACCTACTACAGTACCGTGATTCCACAAAACCTCGCGACATCATGCTAAATGGAAATTCATTAAACTTTATCCATCCGATCCTCTTCAAATCACGAATCCAATCACCACTTCAATTTCACCTAACACCCTTCATGTCGGCCTTAAACCGAATCCTAGGATTGCAAGTTCGAAGTCAGCATCCCCAGTCTCTAAAAAAAGCTCGATCTCGAAGTCGAGACCCACAAATTCCCATTCATAGGAAGAGCAGTTGTGCTCTCCCTTTGGTCATCGAATCAGACTTCGATTCGTTTTTTTATAAGCTGAAGAAATTTTGAGTGGAGAAAAGGAAACGAGTTCGATTTCTAAGTGAGGAAAGAAGAGATAGCAACACTATTTTATAATGGGAAAGGAAGTAAAGATAGGAACAAAGTTGTTATTAACAAGTACAACATAGGAGGGTTTATTTTCAAAGTAGTTGTGCGAAATAGATAAGTAAAATGAAATATGTTGGCTTGGATTAAGACATAGGCATGTGGTTAGAATTTTTTTTTAAAGATTATGATTTAATTTTATATAATATAAAATTCCAAAATATCTTGTGGTCCATAACGTCTCATCCTGAACTACTTTTTAAGCGCAACTACTAGGATTTCTAGGGTTATACCACTATTTTGGACACACTAGAACAAGTCTCGAAGCCCAATTCGATCACAATGAGAAGATATCAATTTATATCAATATAATATAAATTAAATTCAATAATAATTAATTTCTTCGATAATAAATTATTATCATCATTTATATTCCAAACAGAATTTACATTGATCATCTGAATCATTTTGATTCAGTTTTATCTTTGAATTCGATTATTATCATTTTCAGTATTACAATAATTCAATATACTTGAAAATAAATCATATATCGATTATTAATTCGATAAATCATTATAAAAACTTATTTATTTTATCAACTCAATATTTAAAACCATATTAAATATTTAAACTAAATTAACAAAAATTCAGGTCGTTACACGTCTCCTTCGCCGTGTGGGCTTACTTCTTACAGGTCACCCAACAGGACATTTGGGTAGTGCTGGAGAAGAAGAAGAAGGGTCGAAAGCTGAGGGAGGAAACAATCCTCCAAGTCCGCAAGTGAGGGTGCCCCTATCATTTCCCAAGGACATTAGATCATAGGAGCTCAAGGAGGACCTAATGGATGCTGTGATGGTGATGATAAGATGCTTACCAAAGGAGAGGATCTGACCACAACCCTTATCCCGCCTCCAATAGATGAGGCGAGGTCGGGAGCGTCACCCAGGCTGGTTTCTCCAGTTTCCACCTGTAACGACCCAGCAAAGTTTCGGCCCCGAATATCGACATAAATACCTTTACCATACTCATGCCAACCTTCTAACACCGGAAACATTGGAACGTTTATAGAAAGAAATTAGAGGGTGAGGTAAGAAAGAAAGAAATATTAGAATAGAAGAAGAAGAAGAACCAATACAACACAGAGTCTCACATCGCAGCGGAACAAAATATAATACAGAAATAAATCTTTATATAGAGCTTTGAAAAATACTTACAATATCAGAGTACAACATATATCTGGACAGTTTTAATAGCCTGTTCCATATATAGCACACAGTGGAATAGTAATCATATCATACACATCTAAACACCTTCAGCTTGCCACTGGATTTCATGGTACCTGATAACCCGAACCTGTACACCCCGGGCCAACCCGAGCATTTACAAAACACCGGGTCAGTCTGGTGAACCAGAGTGAGAAAAACTTGCACAACATTAAGGATATCACACAACTTGATTTTAAAGTTAAAGACCTTTCGAAAGAAAAGGATAATCGTAAGACCAAATCCACACATAAACACAGACGGTTGTTACCTTACGATAACCCAAACCAGTTTTCGAAATCAATATCTTTTCTGATATTATAATAGTGTCTAAATACAAGTAAATATCAATCTAGTGGAACGCTTGCATCTCACGCTCCACATATAGTATACAAACAAAACTGTGGGCACTTATTGGAGATTGGATTCCGATTATGACAAGATATGCGACCACCTGCCGATCGTGTATCTCTAGAGGCGAATACACTGGGTTCAGCAAGAACGTCTTGCAACCCGGCCCTCACATGACCGACCACTCATTCCGCTTGAGTGTATCGAATGTATATCACCAACGGTTGGACTCAAACCACCGTTTCCCGATAAGGGACAGCATTGAATAGATTAAAGAATGAAATGGATTTTCTCTAGATAGGTGATTATACACACTAATGGGAGCGAGCCACATAGCCATGCTGCCTGCCCGATTCCTGTCATTTCCCGGTTGATGAGGCTTGAGGTCAGAACACATCCGATCATCATACACTTTGAATGCCACATCATCAGATCCGCCAAATCACTAATTGACGTCCACAAAAATATTCTGGTCGTTAAGCTAGAGAGGTGCCCCTCTCCGCCACTAACAGGGATACGTTTGTAAAAAAATCAACGTACGTGACTTTTAAGAAATACTTGTCAGACATTCGTCCATACATGTCATCCAGGAACAGGATGAACTGAAGGTACTCTCCTACTGCATCCAATATAGGAATCACCCCATGGATCAGTAGCGATCGTCCTTGCAATCCACAGATTCCAACCACGACAGAACCCCAGTATGTCTCCGGGTCGAATCAGAGATTGTAAGTGGTTCTTCTGCTTTATGAAGATCTATGGTCTTCACATGCTCCATCTCGATCATCGTCTAATCTTTTCTATATATTTCGTATTTGTTGGTTAGAATGGTTTTCGAATATTCATTCGATCCCGGTCTTTCCATACCAACAATCGTAAAGGTCAGGCTTGATAGTCGGTTATTTAACTATCAAGTAAACATCCATGAACTCACAAAAATAGATTCACTGTTCTGGTACTCAGCATCACTTGGCTTCTTTAATTAAAATTAATTAAACTTGAATATTCAAATATTGGAAAAAACCTTTCACTTATCACTTTAATATATGCAAAAACATTTTGTTTTGATATAACGATAATCAATATTCAATTCCTATCATTTATTATAACATTTCCTTTATTATAACTGAGAAACCATTTCAATCTACTATTTTACATTTCACCAACTCTTCTGTTTTCATCACTTGGGAAAATATCAATTCCTTATTTATATAGAATAAACCATTTTATATCTTATCGCCCAATTTCCTTTTTATCACGTTACTAGGGAAAATATCATCTCATATCATTTCCGTTACTTTGGAAGTCTTAACATACCTTCTTGACATTACCAACTAGTATCATCCTTGGATAGTCCCGAAGTCATTCAAGTTGGGGTATTTTAATTACCTCTCAGACCTTGATCAACAACGTTCTTAATTTCAGATAAATACGAGTTGTAATTCAAGAAAACATATCCTACCAGTTAAAATATTGTAACACCCCGAATTTCGGTTAATGCTAAAATTCACTAATTGCAGAATAAATAATCTCAGATGTGAGAATTGGGGGAAACGGGCTGCGTCATTGCGTTCGTCTCGGAAAAATACGCAGAATAGAGTCCGAAATTTTGTAAATCGGAGTCCGTATGGCCCAGTTAAGGCCCAATGAAGTTTGCAGAAAATTCAAAGCTAAAAACAGATTTAAAATTCAGTTCTAAAACAAGTTTGGAGCCAAAAGCGGAAAGGGCGGGAAAGTTCCCGCCTAGCCCCGTGTCGATAGGCATGTCGACAGGGGTGTCGACAGCCCTGTCGACAGGGGTGTCGACACAGGGTGTCGGCCCTGTTGATCTGGGTGCACCAGATCTGGTTTTTGGGTTAGTCTTGGGCTGTGTTCTAGAGATTTCCGAAATCTAAGGGTCCTAATCTAATCTAGGGTTAATCTAAGGGCCTAAAACACTCACCTAATCTATAAATACACCCTAAACCTACCCTAATCCATACTAAAAATAGAATTGAGGGCTACATGCCGCCAAATTAAATCTTAGAAGGAGCCTCCACTAATTTATGAAGAGGGTTGCAAGCTAATCACTCTCTAATCAACCTCTAATCCATTCTAAGCATCTTAATCTTCTTCATTTGGAGTGCAAATTTGCTAGTTGTGAGTTTCTATCACTTTAATGATCAATTACTAAACTAAGTAGATGAGATATGATGAGATCATATGGTTTTGTTTGGGGATTAATGGATTTTAAGTCATATGACATGATGTTAGTTTGCTAATGTATGTAGGTTATGCAAGTTTTGTGTTTTGTGATCATATGATTAATATGCAAGTTACATGTATGATAAAATGCAAGTTACATGTATGATAATTATGCAAGTTGTATGTTTCTTCATATGCAAGTATGTTATGCAAGTTCATATGCAAGTCTATGAGTTGATATGTAAGTATGTTATGCAAGTTCATATGCAAGTCTATGAGTTATATGCAAGTATGTTATGCAAGTTCATATGCAAGTTTATGAGTTTATATGCAAGTATGTTATGCAAGTTCATATGCAAGTTTATGAGTTTATATGCAAGTATGTTATGCAAGTTCATATGCAAGTTAAGTGACATATTATATGCAAGTCATGTATTTGTTAATATGTAAGTTATGTGACATGTTATACAAGATTATATGCAAGTTATGTGACATGTTATGCAAGTTATGTGTTTGTTAATATGCAAGATGGCACCTTTGAAACATGTTCATACATATGCAAGTTGACACCTTTTATATGTGTTATGTCATGAGAACGAAATTACGTGGGAACGATGGGGTTAATTCAATGCATAAGTTAATAAGATTGTGTGAAATTAATATAATTATGCATAACATAAAATAAATGAACATAGTATGGAAATTTGCCTATTAAGTTAGGTGTACCCATACTATGTGTTGGGAATTTGCCTATTAAGTTAGGTGTACCCACACTTTGGAGTTGGGAATTTGCCTATTAAGTTAGGTGTACCCATATTCCTAAAATAAACATGATAATTAACACAAATTATGGGGGTGATTAATTAGGAGTAATTAATCGATTGAGACACGAGGTTGGACCCGTTTGTAGTGTAAGACTGCCCGGAGTTTACCGGCTTAACCAGGCATCTACAAATGACGGTCCAATGTGAGGGGTCTTAATCATAAATTAAATACGTAACAAGGGTAAATGACACGAGGTTGGACCCGTTTGTAGTGTAAGACTGCCCGGAACCTACCGGCTTAACCAGGCATCTACAAATAACGGTCCAATGTGAGGGGTCCTTTACACGGTTACGGTGTTAATCAATTAAGAAACACTTAACCAGATAATCAGGTAGTGGGGCATGGGGGTTAAGTGGGTACCTTGGGTGGTATGTGGAAATTGCTAGTGGTTGCCAATAGAAAATATGATTAAATACTTAACCAAGATGAAACATGTAATTAAACATGGTTAAAGGGTTAAGTGGGAAACACTAGTGTGTGGGCCAAGCTTAGGGGGATGGCTTGCGCTGGGGGCCCATTTCAACCAATATCCCAAACGTATCTTAGTGGGCTCGACGCTAGTCGAGTGACGGGACACGCATATTGGGCTTGACTATAAGAGGCCAAAATGGGTTAGCGGTGGCAACGCATGACCAACGGGTTTCATATGCGTGTGTGGACCCGGGCTGGTAAATAAGACGTTGTTGCATCGTGTAGATATAAGCCGTGCACCGTTAATTTTATCAGGTTGCCACGTTGGGGAATGGTACACCCCACGGTGGGGCCAGCACGGGTATCTACGTTAGGGAGCCGATCGAATGGGGAGTAGTGTGTACACCTAGTGGATTGTAGGGCCCTGTGGCGTCTACTCAGTCACCTAGGGGTACGCGAGAACTATTAAGTTAATTTTATAAGTCCAGGGGCGGGATCAACCTTTAAGTTAGGAACGACTGGTGTGGTGCAGTTTAGTAATTTACCTTTGGAAGGGTAGATGCGTCTTTATCGTTTATCTTAGTTTAGTTGACTGCTTAGTGTAGCCATTCATTCCCATTAGTTACCGTATATCAGTTTATGTCTTCTCTGGTTACTTTAACGATTGTATTGTTAAAGTTATAGGACTCGCTCAGACTTATGTCTGACCCCGTTGTTTTTATCTTTTTTCCCAACCCTCAGGTCCTACGGTGGATCCTAGCAGTAGTGGAGCTTGATCGGATTGCTGTTCCAGTCTTTAGGAGCTTGGATAGATGTAAAGCTCCAGTTACCCAGTTATCTTTTCTTTTGTTTTGGCTATTGTATGAGAGTGGGATTATGTACTTCTTTATTTTGATGGATAGTGTACTTGACTTTTATTGTGGTTTTATGATGTAACCAGACATGTTTTACTTCCGCTGTTATGAGATGATGTTTTAAAATTTCAAGTACTATTTATATCTGTCTTGTTGTAATTTTTCTGTTCTATATTCACTAAAATACTCCACCGATGCTATGGCATTCCCTTAGTGAGTGATCATAGCGGGAGTGGGGTGTTACACGTGGTATCAGAGCTGAAGGTTACCGGAACAGATAAATTTTTGAGAAAAATACATTTTTTTTTAGAATAGTAAAGGTATTATTTTTGGAAAAAGTATTTTCAAAAACATGTCTTTTAAGAGAAAAGTTTTTGAAAAAGAAAAGCATAATCCCCAATAGCCATATCTTTATCTTTCGGAATCTCCTTTTTGAATCTTTCCTCTTTCGTTTCAGCATGGCTGAAGATCTTAACATCCCGGAGGGCTTAGTTATACCACTATGGTATAGGAGGTTACAAGAGGCTAGGGTCGCGGCTGCGGGTCCAGCCAATGCTACTACACCAGAGGCAACCGCTCCTCCTCCTCAGCCTAGAGTGGATAATTTTGCTAAGATTTGCAAGGAGTTCAAGGCTATAGGAGGAAAACCTTTTCTAGGTTCAGAGACTTTCGTAGAGGCTAGAGATTGGCTTAAGGAAGTGGAAGAGTTGCTAGATATCTTTGAAGTGGAAGAGGGAAAGAAAGTCAAGTTGGCGGCTTGGTTAATGAAGGGAGAGGCCTCATTCTGGTGGGAGGTCACTAATAGAGAACGCCCTATTGACTCTTGGGCAGATTTTAAGCAAAGGTTTGGGGCTAAGTTTCTCTCAAGGGCGGAAGAGAATCTGTTTATGGAGAAGTTCTTGAATTTGAAGCAAGGGAATCTCACGGTGAAAGAATATGTCAACAAATTCAATCAATTAGCAAGGTTTGGCATAGAGTTGGTGAATACACCGGAGAAGAAGGCTTTGAGGTTCGTTAGAGGCTTGAACGAACCATTGCAAGGAATAGCTATGACTCACATTCCTATGGGGGCCACCTTTGAGAAGCTTGTCTACATGGCACTTATGCATGAGGATGATAAGAGTTCTAAGACACCAGAGAAGAAGGGGGATCAGAAGAAACCGCAACAACAACAACAAGGCAAGGGTGGAAAAGGCAATGGTGACAAGAAGAAGAAGAAGAAGAAGTGCTTCAATTGTGGGACCCCAGGCCACCTCAGCAAGGATTGTCGCAAAAAGAAGAAGACCGGTTGCTTTCATTGTGGTGAAGCAGGACATCTTGTGAAGGACTGCCCAAAGAAGGGGCAGAAGACGAGGTCTACCTCAGGAGGACAGGTGCAAGCTCTTATGGCACCACCTCAGGTAGGGGGGCAAGTTCAGGCTCTCTCAGTTCCACCAATTCAGCAGAGAGGTAGAACTATTTCCGTTGAAAGTCTGGTTTTTCTGTTTGATCATCCAGTTCGTACTTTGTTTGACTCTGGCGCATCACATTCTTTTATCTCATCATCGTTAGTTGAGTCACTGCACTTAGACACCAGTCTAGTTGATGATCCCTTGGTTGTTTCAAACCCAATTGGGGGCTCCATATATCTGTCTATGATATGTTTGGGTTTGAAGATTTCTATACTTAGCATTGAGTTTGGATGTGATGCTTTTGTATTGGGCTTCACGGGCTATGGGTTGATTTTGGGCATGGACTGGTTATCCAGTAATGGTGCCATTCTTGATTGTGAAAGGAGAGTTGTTAGGCTTATGACCCGCTTGGGTAACACTCTCGAGATCTCTTGTAATCCCATGGAATCTGTTTTGCTAAGTTATCTTGAATCGCTCGATGCTTCGGTCGAGAGTTTGCGTTCTGTCAGAGTGGTCCGGGAATATCCGGATGTGTTTGAAGAGGTGAAGGGTTTGCCTCCGAAGCGGGAGATAGATTTCCGAATTTATTTGGTGGATAATGCCAAACCAGTGTCTTTGCCAGTGCGCCACATGGCTCCTCGTGAGAGAAGAGAACTTCATAAGCAAGTAGGGGGGTTGCTTGAGAAGGGGTTCATAAGGCGAAGTATATCGGAGTGGGGAGCTCCAGTAGTGTTTGCCACGAAGGCAGATGGGTCCCTCAGACTTTGTGTGGATTATAGAGAACTTAATAAGCTCACGAAGAAGAATAGACACCCATTACCGAGGATAGATGATCTCTTTGATCAGTTGGTTGGCGCCTCAGTGTTTTCGCAGATGGACTTAGCTACAGGGTTTCATCAGTTAAGAGTGGCGGAGGACAGTATAGAGAAGACTGCTTTCCGGACTCCGGATGGTTTTTATGAGTGGCTTGTGATGCCATTTGGGTTGACAAACGCCCCTGCATACTTTGTTGATCTAATGAGTAGAGTGTTCAGAGAGTATCTGAATAAGTTTGTAGTAGTCTTTATGGATGACATCTTGGTCTTTTCCAAGAGTGAACAAGAACATGCCTTACATCTCAGAGAAGTGTTGAAGACTCTTCGAGCACATAGCCTTAAGGCTAAATTCTCTAAATGTCACTTCTGGAGGAAGGAGGTGCGGTTCTTGGGGCACGTGGTCTCCAAGGAAGGGATAGTTGTGGATCCCGCGAAGGTAGTATCAATTCAGGATTGGAAGATTCCAAAGAATGCTACCGAAGTAAGAAGTTTCTTGGGGTTGGCGGGTTATTATAGGAAGTTTATTAAAGACTTCGCGAAGATATCAGCCCCATTAACCCGCTTAACGAAGAAGAATCTAGTTTTCGCATGGGACGTAGATTGTGATGATGCGTTCCGACGGTTAAAGAGAGCTTTAACCACTGCTCCAGTTTTAGTATTGCTAGATGGGAGCAAACCATTTGTTGTCTATACCGATGCTTGTGGGACAGGACTTGGCGCAGTCTTAATGCAAGAGGGAAGGGTAATAGCCTATGGTGGAAGGCAGTTGAGAGTGCATGAGAAAAATTACCCTACCCATGATTTAGAGTTGGCCGCGATTGTTTTCGCACTTAAGTCTTGGCGCCATTATCTTCTTGGTGAGAGATTCGAGTTGTTCACTGACCATAAATCATTGAAGTACTTATTCTCTCAGAAGGATTTAAACTTAAGACAGCAAAGGTGGATGGAGTTCTTAGCATCCTATGATTTCGAGATAGCGTATACCCCTGGCAAGGGTAACGTAGTGGCGGACGCCTTGAGTAGAAAAAGGCTATCTTTGAGTCCATTGTTCGTGGAACGGCGAAGCTTGGAGTTTCTTTCTTTGTTCGACTTCAGACCTTCTGTTGACTTTGTACCTGGTTTGTTAGCATCCTTGGAGGTTAGACCTACTCTTTTGGGACGGATTGGCGAGGCTCAGCGAGATGACCCACAGTTGGTTGAGTTGGTAGAGAAGCTTATAAGGGGGGAGTCGTCCAGCCATTTGGGTAGATACACCATAGATGATAGGGGATGGTTGCATAGAGACGGTAGACTTTGTGTACCGCAAGATGAGGGTTTGAAGAAGGCTATTTTGGATGATGCACATCGTTCAAGAATGACTATTCATCCCGGTGGAGACAAAATGTACCAAGATATGAAGAGAATTTTCTTCTGGGCCGGTATGAAGAAAGATGTGGCCGAGTATGTGGCTAGATGCTTAGTGTGCCAACAAGTTAAAGCGGAGCAAAGGAAACCCGGTGGGTTGTTACACCCATTGGAAGTTCCGCAATGGAAGTAGGATAGTGTCTCGATGGGTTACCGAGATCGAGGAAGGGCAATACGGGAATTTGGGTTGTGGTAGACAGACTTACCAAGAGTGCCCATTTTATACCCGTGAAGAGTAAGAGGACCGCTCCATGGCTTGCTTCAGTCTATGTTAGAGAGATTGTTAGATTGCATGGCGTACCATCCAGCATTGTGAGTGATCGAGATCCTATCTTCACTAGTGAGTTTTGGAGAAGTTTGCAAGAGGCGGTAGGGACTCAGTTGTGTTTGAGCACCGTATATCATCCTCAGACGGACGGTCAGACCGAGAGGGTGAACCGTATCTTAGAAGATCTCTTGAGGCTTTGTATCTTGGATTTTGGAGGTACATGGGAAGAACATCTTCCTTTGGTGGAGTTCGCATACAATAACAGCTTTCAGTCTAGTATTGGCATGGCTCCTTTCGAAGCTCTTTATGGAAGGCCTTGTCGATCTCCTACATGTTGGTGGGAATCTACGGATAAGATCTTGCTTGGGCCAGATATGGTTAGAGAGACTTCAGAGAAGATTGATTTGATTCGAAGAAGGATGAAAGCAGCGCAAGATAGACAGAAATCTTATGCGGATCGGAGAAGGACGGATCTTGAGTTTGAGGTTGGGGACATGGTTTTTGTCAAAGTATCTCCGTTGAGAAATGTTGTTCGCTTTGGGTCCGTTGGGAAGTTAGCAGCGAGGTTTGTTGGGCCGTTTCCTATTAAGGAAAGGATTGGACGGATGGCATATAGGGTGGAGTTGCCCGACAGACTTAGTAGTGTTCATGATGTATTCCATGTATCACATCTGAGGAAGTGCTTATATGAGACCGCAGAGGTGGTAGAGCCGAGCTTGCTTAGAGATGTAGAGGTAGAGCGTGATGCGACGATTCGACGAGCTCCTACTCGCATCCTTGGGTCAGAAACTAGGAAGTTGAGGAACAGAGAAGTTCAGCTAGTTAAAGTGCAATGGGGAGATGACGAAAGCAATGCTACTTGGGAGACGGAAGCGAAGATGCGTTCTTTGTATCCATTTCTTTTTGAGAGTATGTCTTTTAACTTCTCCTTTATCGCTTGCCTAGTACTTATCTTATCTTTAGTATGTCCTCTCGTTAGTACTGTTTGACCTTTAGATAGGGTAAACCTATGGTTGAAACATGTGTTTGAGACATGTTATGGTTGATGGATGCAAGTGGATGCAAGTGTTTGCTAGTGGTTGCTCGTGGATGCATATACACACACTCTAGGCACTAGATCGGCTCAGTCACTTCATATTGCATATTGCATAAAATTGTGTGTAGGAAGCTATATTTATGGATGTATAATGATTGTGTTATCATATGGATGATGCATTTTGGTGAATGATTGTGCACTCATGTAGATATTGTATGTGTCGATAGGGTTCTCTCGCATACATAATGGATGCATGGCACTATCATGGTTTGCATATGTTCATACATTAGATAGGGAACATATACACACACTTTTTGCATATGCTCATACATCATTAGAAATTGGTTTAAGGACAATGGATGCCCGTGTTTGATGGATTGAGTAGATGGTTGTTTGGATGGTAGGATATGCATTCTCCTTAGCTTAGAGATTTCGGGGACGAAATCCTTTAAGGAGGGGAGAATGTAACACCCCGAATTTCGGTTAATGCTAAAATTCACTAATTGCAGAATAAATAATCTCAGATGTGAGAATTGGGGGAAACGGGCTGCGTCATTGCGTTCGTCTCGGAAAAATACGCAGAATAGAGTCCGAAATTTTGTAAATCGGAGTCCGTATGGCCCAGTTAAGGCCCAATGAAGTTTGCAGAAAATTCAAAGCTAAAAACAGATTTAAAATTCAGTTCTAAAACAAGTTTGGAGCCAAAAGCGGAAAGGGCGGGAAAGTTCCCGCCTAGCCCCGTGTCGACAGGCATGTCGACAGGGGTGTCGACAGCCCTGTCGACAGGGGTGTCGACACAGGGTGTCGGCCCTGTTGATCTGGGTGCACCAGATCTGGTTTTTGGGTTAGTCTTGGGCTGTGTTCTAGAGATTTCCGAAATCTAAGGGTCCTAATCTAATCTAGGGTTAATCTAAGGGCCTAAAACACTCACCTAATCTATAAATACACCCTAAACCTACCCTAATCCATACTAAAAATAGAATTGAGGGCTACATGCCGCCAAATTAAATCTTAGAAGGAGCCTCCACTAATTTATGAAGAGGGTTGCAAGCTAATCACTCTCTAATCAACCTCTAATCCATTCTAAGCATCTTAATCTTCTTCATTTGGAGTGCAAATTTGCTAGTTGTGAGTTTCTATCACTTTAATGATCAATTACTAAACTAAGTAGATGAGATATGATGAGATCATATGGTTTTGTTTGGGGATTAATGGATTTTAAGTCATATGACATGATGTTAGTTTGCTAATGTATGTGGGTTATGCAAGTTTTGTGTTTTGTGATCATATGATTAATATGCAAGTTACATGTATGATAAAATGCAAGTTACATGTATGATAATTATGCAAGTTGTATGTTTCTTCATATGCAAGTATGTTATGCAAGTTTATATGCAAGTCTATGAGTTGATATGCAAGTATGTTATGCAAGTTCATATGCAAGTCTATGAGTTATATGCAAGTATGTTATGCAAGTTCATATGCAAGTTTATGAGTTTATATGCAAGTATGTTATGCAAGTTCATATGCAAGTTTATGAGTTTATATGCAAGTATGTTATGCAAGTTCATATGCAAGTTAAGTGACATATTATATGCAAGTCATGTATTTGTTAATATGTAAGTTATGTGACATGTTATACAAGATTATATGCAAGTTATGTGACATGTTATGCAAGTTATGTGTTTGTTAATATGCAAGATGGCACCTTTGAAACATGTTCATACATATGCAAGTTGACACCTTTTATATGTGTTATGTCATGAGAACGAAATTACGTGGGAACGATGGGGTTAATTCAATGCATAAGTTAATAAGATTGTGTGAAATTAATATAATTATGCATAACATAAAATAAATGAACATAGTATGGGAATTTGCCTATTAAGTTAGGTGTACCCATACTATGTGTTGGGAATTTGCCTATTAAGTTAGGTGTACCCACACTTTGGAGTTGGGAATTTGCCTATTAAGTTAGGTGTACCCATATTCCTAAAATAAACATGATAATTAACACAAATTATGGGGGTGATTAATTAGGAGTAATTAATCGATTGAGACACGAGGTTGGACCCGTTTGTAGTGTAAGACTGCCCGGAGTTTACCGGCTTAACCAGGCATCTACAAATGACGGTCCAATGTGAGGGGTCTTAATCATAAATTAAATACGTAACAAGGGTAAATGACACGAGGTTGGACCCGTTTGTAGTGTAAGACTGCCCGGAACCTACCGGCTTAACCAGGCATCTACAAATAACGGTCCAATGTGAGGGGTCCTTTACACGGTTACGGTGTTAATCAATTAAGAAACACTTAACCAGATAATCAGGTAGTGGGGCATGGGGGTTAAGTGGGTACCTTGGGTGGTATGTGGAAATTGCTAGTGGTTGCCAATGGAAAATATGATTAAATACTTAACCAAGATGAAACATGTAATTAAACATGGTTAAAGGGTTAAGTGGGAAACACTAGTGTGTGGGCCAAGCTTAGGGGGATGGCTTGGGGCCCATTTCAACCAATATCCCAAACGTATCTTAGTGGGCTCGACGCTAGTCGAGTGACGGGACACGCATATTGGGCTTGACTATAAGAGGCCAAAATGGGTTAGCGGTGGCAACGCATGACCAATGGGTTTCATATGCGTGTGTGGACCAGGGCTGGTAAATAAGACGTTGTTGCATCGTGTAGATATAAGCCGTGCACCGTTAATTTTATCAGGTTGCCACGTTGGGGAATGGTACACCCCACGGTGGGGCCAACACGGGTATCTACGTTAGGGAGCCGATCGAATGGGGAGTAGTGTGTACACCTAGTGGATTGTAGGGCCCTGTGGCGTCTACTCAGTCACCTAGGGGTACGCGAGAACTATTAAGTTAATTTTATAAGTCCAGGGGCGGGATCAACCTTTAAGTTAGGAACGACTGGTGTGGTGCAGTTTAGTAATTTACCTTTGGAAGGGTAGATGCGTCTTTATCGTTTATCTTAGTTTAGTTGACTGCTTAGTGTAGCCATTCATCCCCATTAGTTACCGTATATCAGTTTATGTCTTCTCTGGTTACTTTAACGTTTGTATTGTTAAAGTTATAGGACTCGCTCAGACTTATGTCTGACCCCGTTGTTTTTATCTTTTTTCCCAACCCTCAGGTCCTACGGTGGATCCTAGCAGTAGTGGAGCTTGATCGGATTGCTGTTCCAGTCTTTAGGAGCTTGGATAGATGTAAAGCTCCAGTTACCCAGTTATCTTTTCTTTTGTTTTGGCTATTGTATGAGAGTGGGATTATGTACTTCTTTATTTTGATGGATAGTGTACTTGACTTTTATTGTGGTTTTATGATGTAACCAGACATGTTTTACTTCCGCTGTTATGAGATGATGTTTTAAAATTTCAAGTACTATTTATATCTGTCTTGTTGTAATTTTTCTGTTCTATATTCACTAAAATACTCCACCGATGCTATGGCATTCCCTTAGTGAGTGATCATAGAGGGAGTGGGGTGTTACAAATATCTTTATATTTCTCCTTATCTTTAAATATAATTAATATCGCTTAATTTGTTAATTAAATGTTTACTTACTAAATATTACTTTTATTAATTTCCGACTTATCCAAATAACTTTATTTCCTAAACTGAATTATTTTTACAAATCCAATTTTCAACTTTGTTTACCAAACTCACATCAAAACCCTTTTTGCCAATTCCCTTTTTTAAAGTCATGGATTTAATTTAATACCATTATTAAGTATTTCCAAAACGACGTTTAAACCCATATTACATTTATAAACCTTGTTTATAAATTTCAGGTTTAATATAGAACCTTTATATCTCCATTTCTCTTTACTTAATTCAAACGTCAGGTTGACCTTTCATTTTTTGCTTAAATCTTTTTATCGCTTCATTATAAACTTAGCTCAAATAATATACCTCATTCCCTGCTTCTTTCCATCATTCGATTTCATTTCCTTTCAAACTCGGTTACTTAAGTGTATTTCATTAGTGATTACTCTAATAACATTAATCATTTCAAATCAATTAGTTCCTATATTAACTAGAAAAAATAATAAATTTCCTTTTCTATAAAACCTTACTAGGACTAACCAATTATTCATTTTGTTATCTCATTAATTTAAAGTCTAACTAAGTTTAAATGGTCGACTTAGTCAATACAAAACATAATTACTCTTCTAACCAATTCTATTTAATTCTCCCTTTAAATTAATTAAAATGTAATTATTTTAAAAAACTTTATTTAATCGCTCACGATTAATCTAATACTTAACTGCTAGGTTATTTCCTGCTTTTTTGTTAATAATTCTTATCGACATAAGAATTCGTTTTATAAAACAAATTTCATAACTTCATATAAACTTTAAATAAATAAATAATTACTATTTATTTCCTTTAAATAACTTCCACTCAAAGTAATATCTTTAAAAACCAATTTCAGCTATAAAATATGTTTATAACTTCAATATTGTCGATTCGCCATTGATAAAATCCATATTTTAAAAGTCGATTGATTTCTAGACCATGTGATGTCAAATACCCAACCCATACCATCCATCAGCATAATTGTTGAAATATATTTCAACAGTCAACAATAACCAATCATTTCTTTTTATTTGACTGATAGTTTTCTAAAACGAACATCAATCAATCAACAACCAATTCAAACAATTTCAAACACGTTTATAAACATGACCTATCAAGGGAAATTACTTTATTTGGATTAAATCATAATGATTGGTGTTTTACTGAAATTAAACGACCGTTTAATTTCATTTTTTTGAATCAACAATATATATATAACTAACAAATGGTCAATCACTAGCAATCAGAACATACCAAATAAAAACCCAATTTATATAAAATATAAATGGGAAGAGCTAAGTGAGTTTAACTCACTTTGATTTGAATCTGTCGATAAACAGTCTGGTTTTAGTCAAATTAAACTGACGTTTAACTCGAATAATAATTCCAGTTACTTCAGATCCGGATTAGACCTGCTCCATCTCGAAGTTATCATCTCCACGGTCCCAACGCAACTGACCGTGCGTAAATCTGATATCGTATGAGTGAGAAATCGTATTAACAAATTTGAAATTAAAATTAAATTTTAAAACATGGTTTGGTAATGTTTTTGAACGGGCTTTACCTCTTGATCATCGGCCCACAACCCGACCCGGTCCCCTTTAATACCCTACATCCACCGATCTTCTTCATTCAACAGCCGCCACAAATTTTTCATCGTTCAAAAATAAAACCCTAAGCCCCCTTTTTCTTCTGCCACTCCGAGCACTATGGCGTCGCCCTCCTCCCTCGTCTACCCAATTGAACTCCGGTCCTACCCTTCCTTCGATCGACCTGTCGAACAACAACTTCGACGACCTCTACCGAAACACGATGAACCACTTCCACAGCCACCACGGCTTCGCCAGTTAACTCCCTTCTGATTCGAGAGGCACCCCAACCCTCTAGAATTGAAGCGGCCACCTTCATAATTAAGCTAAGTTTTTTTTTTCGATTTAAGTATTACTTGTTTTGATTTTTTCTGGTTTTTTCTTTCCAAATTGTTCTTGAATGGATGATTGGGTGAATGCGTGTATTTATAGTTGCGGTTTTGATTGGGATAAGATGAACGTCTATCAACACCCACGAATTGTTATTTCAGTCCATATTCGAATCTGTACTTAGATTTTGGTTCGGATTTTTGGTATTGGATTTTCAGATCGGTTCAAAATGGATTTTGATTGAACTGATCAAATGACAGTGAACTGTGCATTGTAAATTCAAAGATTTGTACTGTTTGTGGTAGATATTACGGTACGGTTCTGATATGAATTCGATTTTGAAAATATATACCTTGCTGTGTAGGTTAGGCTAGGCTTGTGGCTATGGATGGTCCATTTTATTTAGCTGTTAATTAGCTGTTATATGCTAATTTTTTCTTCCTTTTCTTCTGTTTTCATGATCTTTTCTTATACTATTCATTGCTATCATGAGATCATCCCTTTTAATGGGTTTTTCCTTCCTTTTTTTTTCTCGCAGATCAAAAATGATCAAGACAGATGGATTCATTGGTTTCTCAAAAGGCTGCTGATATTAAAAATGAATCATGTTTGTAATGTTTTGTCAGGTTTTGAAAATCCGAGATCAAATGTATATGAATCTATAGATGTGTAGTCCTGTAAATTTGTTGAAATGGGTATACATATTTGTATCGATCCGATGTATCAATACTTATAGATTAGCTTAGCTTTTCTTTGCATTCTTATTTGTTGTTTCTTCTGATTTGATGTTTATATTAACAATTACATATATCAATATAGGATCAATAGGATCTGATGTATCAATATAGGATCAGAATGGGATTGAAGTAAGTTTATATTAATAACTTACTGATCATAGAAACCAACTGTATTAATATAGGTTTATTTACTATTCTCAGGTAACACAGTATTATGAATTTCATTAGAACCTGAAAGTAGCTCTCGTTGCTAAAATGGTACTGCATTAATCAACTAAAAAATCTGCACTATGAATTAGGCAGTTCAAAAGTTTTGCAGCCATATTAAAACTTTATTATTCACCAATCCTTAAAAAGGACAGATGAGTATAAAAAATTACATTTCGTATTTATGCAAAAAGGAGCTAGTGAATCACTAAATTGAGTTAATTGTAATTCTTTCTTCATTACTGGATTTGCAAAGTACATGTTTTTGAAAATATCTTTGACCCTTATATATAATATCATCTTTTCTCTTCTACTTAGCCTAAATTACATAATAAAACTTATAGAGTTTGACCCTAATATATTAAATCCTAGACCCATCAACTCTGAGAATACTCATGCATCAAACCTGAAGATGGGAGCAGATACAACATAGAAATAGTTAAAAGCATTGTTGCTACAATTATGTTTTGGGTTTTTATGTTAAATCTCATAAAATTTTCTATTCAACATAAATTATATTTTAAACAACTAAATTTAACGATAAATAAATATCATCGTATTTACTTAAACCAACAACTCAAACTTCAAATAGTATATAATTTAAACTCAACATAAAAATCCTGGTTTTAAATGATATTTTATTTACATAAAAATCCTTTAATATAAATAAATAAATCGTTATAATTTAAAAACAGTTTCACAAGACTATTTGAAAATTTGAATTGGACGTAAGTTGAAATCTATAAGCGGAACTCTCGATTTTTCTCTTTCATTAGAAAAATATAATCAAACCGGTCCAAACATGTCTCGTTTCACAGAAATCCGACTTATATCGGATCCTGTATATCCAATCAAAGTTCAAATCGAAAATTTCGAACTACCGCGTCGTTTCGAGCTCGTTTTAATTAATATATAAATATATATATTCGAACTCTATTTTAATTAAATAAATTCGATAAAAAAATTCATTATATTTCAAATATATAAACTGATTTAAATATTCTAATTTAAATGGCCGAAAAATCTGGGACGTTACATTCTTCCCCCCTTAAAATAATTTCGTCCTCGAAATTGCAAAGTAAGAAGAATATTCCGAACCCTATTATTTTAAAACCATTACTCTTGCATTAGATTCAAAATAAATTCAAACTCTAAAAATTTATCTAAAATTTTGCCAGCACCTTCTCTGCATGGCTCGATTGGTATGACTTCAACTACCACTCTGGGTCTCAACTTCTTCGAAAAGAAAAAACAAAATTCAAATGGCAACCCACTCAGGGTATGAAGAAATTGCTTAACCCATAATATTAAGGTTTACCTTTTGGTCGAGCATTCTAATTCAAATTCCAATTTTCAAAACGTATCAAGTGGTTGTTCAACGTCCGCAATTTGGAGTCTGTATATCAAATTATCTCCACAACCTTCAGGATCCTGCACTTATTCCACTTATGATGTAAATAATAATCTGGGTTAGATAATTCTGTTTCCACTTCACAACTAATCGTATTTCAATCCACTCTACTGGGATTTTTCTCCTTGCTATCCATTCATACAATTTCTTAATAACTCCAGCTGGTTTGATTAAATCCAATTTATATTCAATATCTGGTTTACATACACTTTGGTTTGACATTTATTAATATCAATTGATAAATATCAAATTAATTCTTATTAAATTTTCAAAATCCCAATTTATTTAAGTCGAAGTCATCCTTAAATTGATTTTTCTTAATCAGGTTCAGTTTCGCTTCCATATCTGATTCAATTGACGAATTGATTTTCTAATTAGTTCAACTTTATTTCAAAATTTTAATTTGATTTCAAATCAAATCAATCAGAACAAACAAACAACCCACATTACTATAATATAGAAAATAATTTCCTTTTATATAAAAATATACATTGGGTAAAATTATTTCATTTACCCTCTTTATAAAACAATATCGTATCCATTCGCTAGTTCCATGCTTCTCAACACTTGAACCAGTCAAATAACACAATACAAAACATTTGTATATATATAAAAAAATATTACAAATACGCTCTCATATATATACATTCAACTCAATCTAGGGTGTTACTAACCCCATCTCTATTGAGTTACGCCACACAGCCAAGGTTACTACTCAACCAATAGCTCTGATACCACTGTAACGACCCAACAAAGTTTCGGCCCCGAAAATCGACATAAATACCTTTACCATACTCATGCCAACCTTCTAACACCGGAAACACTGGAACATTTATAGAAAGAAATTAGAGGGTGATGTAAGAAAGAAAGAAATATTAGAATAGAAGAAGAAGAAGAACCAATACAACACAGAGTCTCACATCGCAGCGGAACAAAATATAATACAAAAATAAATCTTTATTGAGAGCTTTGAAAAATACTTACAATATCAGAGTACAACATATATCTGGACAGTTTTAATAGCCTGTTCCATATACAGCACACAGCGGAATAGTAATCATATCATACACATCTGAACACCTTCAGCTTGCCACTGGATTTCACGGTACCTGATAACTGAACCTGTACACCCCGGGCTAACCCGAGCATTTACAAAACATCGGGTCAGTCTGGTGAACCAGAGTGAGAAAAACTCGCACGGCATTAAGGATATCACACAACTTGTTTTTAAAGTTAAAATCCTTTCGAAAGAAAAGGATAATCGTAAGACCAAATCCACACATAAACATGGACGGTTGTTACCTTATGATAACCCAAACCAGTTTTCAAAATCAATATCTTTTCTGACATTATAATAGTGTCTAAATACAAGTAAATATCAATATAGTGGAACGCTTGCATCTCAAGCTCCACATATAGTATACAAACAAAACCGTGGTATTGGAGATTGGATTCCGACTATGACAAGGTATGGGACCACCTGCCAATCGTGTATCTCTAGAGGCGAATACACTGGGTTCAGCAAGAACGTCTTACAACCCGACCCTCACATGACCGACCACCCATTCCGCTTGAGTGTATCGAATGTATATCACCAACGATTGGAATCAAACCACCGTTTCCCGATAAGGGACAACATCGAATAAATTAAAGAATGAAATGGATTTTCTCTAGATAGGTGATTATACACACTAATGGGAGCGACCCACATAGCCATGCCGCCAGCCCGATTCCTGTCATTTCCCAGTTGATATAGCTTGAGGTCAGAACACATCCGATCATCATACACTTTGAATGCCACATCGTCAGATCCGCCAAATCACTAATTGACGTCCACAAAAATATTCTGGTCGTTAAGCTAGAGAGGTGCCCCTCTCCGCCACTAGCAGAGATACGTTTGTAAAAATCAACGTACGTGACTTTTAAGAAATACTCTGTCAGACATTCGTCCATACAAGTCATCCAGGAACAGGATGAACCGAAGGTACTCTCCTACTGCATCCAATATAGGAATCACCCCATGGATCAGTAGCGATCGTCCTTGCAATCCACAGATTCCAACCACGACGGAACCCCAGTATATCTCTGGGTTGAATCAGAGATTGTAAGTGGTTCTTCCGCTTTATGAAGATCTATGGTCTTCACATGCTCCATCTCGATCATCGTCTGATCTTTTCTATATATTTCGTATTTGTTGGTTGGAATGGTTTTCGAATATTCATTCGATCCCGGTCTTTCCATACCAACAATCATAAAGGTCAGGCTTGATAGTCGGTTATTTAACTATCAAGTAAACATCCATGAACTCACAAAAATAGATTCACTGTTCTGGTACTTAGCATCACTTGGCTTCTTTAATTAAAATTAATTAAACTTGAATATTCAAATATTGGAAAAAACCTTTCACTTATCACTTTGATATATGCAAAAAAAATTCGTTTTGATATAACGATAATCAATATTCAATTTCTATAATTTATTATAACATTTCCTTTATTATAACTGAGAAACCATTTCAATCTACTATTTGACATTTCGTCAACTCTTCTATTTTCATCACTTGGGAAAATATCAAATCCTTATTTATATAGAATAAACCATTTTATATCTTATCGCCCAATTTCCTTTTTATCACGTTACTAGGGAAAATATCATCTCATATCATTTCCCTTACTTTGGAAGTCTTAACATACCTTCTTGACACTACCAACTAGTATCATCCTTGGATAGTCCGGAAGTCGTACAAGTTGGGGTATTTTAATTACCTCTCAGACCTTGATCATCAACATTCTTAATTTCAGATAAATACGAGTTGTAATTCAAGAAAACATATCCCACCAGTTAAAATATCTTTATAGTTCTCCTTATCTTTAAATATAATTAATATCGCTTAATTCGTTAATTAAATGTTTACTTACTAAATATTACTTTTATTAATTTCCGACTTATCCAAATAACTTTATTTCCTAAACTGAATTATTTTTACAAATCCTATTTTCAACTTTGTTTACCAAACTCACATCAAACCCCTTTTTGCCAATTCCCTTTCCTTTCGGGAAATTCCCTTTTTTAAATTCATGGATTTAACTTAATACCATTGTTAAGTATTTCCAAAATGACGTTTAAACCCATATTACATTTATAAACCTTGTTTATAAATTTCAGGTTTAATATAGAACCTTTATTTCTCCATTTCTCTTTACTTAATTCAAACGTCAGGTTGACCTTTCATTTAAGCTAAATATTTTCTTAAATCCTTTTATCGCTTCACTATAAACTTAGCTCAAATAATAAATCTCATTCCCAGCTTCTTTCCATCATTCGATTTCATTTCCTTTCAAACTCGGTTACTTAAGTGTATTTCATTAGTGATTACTCTAACAACATTAATCATTTCAAATCAATTAATTCCTATATTAACTAGAATAAATAATAAATTTCCTTTTTTATAAAACCTTACTAGGATTAACCAATTATTCATTTAGTTATCTCATTAATTTAAAGTCTAACCAAGTTTAAATGGTCGACTTAGTCAACACAAAACATAATTACTCTTCTAACCAATTCTATTTAATTCTTCCTTTAAATTAATTAAAATGTAATTATTTTAAATAACTTTATTTAATTGCTCAAGATTAATCAAATACTTAATTGCTAGGTTATTTCCTGCTTTTTTGTTAATAATTCTTATCGACATAAGAATTTGTTTTATAAAACAAATTTCATAATTTCATATAAACTTTAAATAAATAAATAATTACTATTTATTTCCTTTAAATAACTTCCACTCAAAGTAATATCTCTAAAAACCTATTTCAGTTATAAAATAAATTTATAACTTCAATATTGTCGAGTCGCCATCAATAAAATCCATATTTTAAAAGTCGGTTGATTTCTAGACCATGTGATGCCAAATACCCAACCCATACCATCCATATGCATAATTGTTGAAATATATTTCAACAGTGTACAATAACCAATCATTTCTTTTTATTTGACTGATAGTTTTCTAAAACGATCATCAATCAATCAACAGCCAATTCAAACAATTTCAAACACGTTTATAAACGTGACCAATCAAGGGAAATTACTTTATTTGGATTAATTCATAATGATTGGTGTTTTACTGAAATTAAAAGACCGTTTAATTTCATTTTTTTTGAATCAACAATATATATATATAACTAACAAACGATCAATCACTAGCACTCAGAACACACCAAATAAAAACCCAATTTACATAAAATATAAATGGGAAGAGCTGAGTGAGTTTAACTCACTTTGATTTGAATCTGTCGATAAACAGTCTGGTTTTAGTCAAGTTAAACTGACGTTTAATTCGAATAAAAATTCCAGTTACTTCAGATCCAGACTAGACCTGCTCCATCTCGAAGTTCTTGTCTCCACGGTCCCAACGCAACTGACTGTGCGTAAATCTGATATCGTATGAGTGAGAAATCGTATTAACAAATTTGAAATTAAAATTAAGTTTTAAAACATGGTTTGGTAATGTTTTTGAATGGGCTTTACCTCTTGATCATCGGCCCACAACCCTACCCGGTCCCCTTTAATACCCTACATCCACCGATCCTCTTCATTTCAACAGCCGCAACAAATTTTTCATCATTCAAAAATGAAACCCTAAGCCCCCTTTTTCTTCTGCCACTCCGAGCTTTATGGCATCGCCTTCCCCCCTCGTCTACCCAATCGAACTCCGGTCCTACCCTTCCTTTGATCGACCTGTCGAACAGCAACTTTGACAACCTCTACCGAAACACGATGAACCACTTCCACAGCCACCACGGCTTCGCCAGTTAACTCCCTTCCGATTCGCGAGGCACCCCAACCCTCTATAATTGAAGCAGCCTCCTTCATAATTAAGCTAAGTTTTTTTTTTTCGATTTAAGTATTACTTGTTTTGATTTTTTTCCTGGTTTTTTCTTTCCGAAATGTTCTTGAATGGATGATTGGGTGAATGTGTGTATTTATAGCTGCGGTTTTGATTGGGATAAGATGAACGTCTATCAACACCCACGAATTGTTATTTCAATCCATATTTGAATCTATACTTAGATTTTGGTTCGGATTTTTGGTATAGGATTTTCAGATCGGTTCAAAATGGATTTTGATTGAACTGATCAAATGACAGTGAAATGTGCATTGTAAATTCAAAGATTTGTACTGTTTGTGGTAGATATTATGGTACGGTTCTGATATGAATTTGATTTTGAAAATATATACCTTGCTGTGTAGGTTAGGCTAGGCTTGTGGCTATGAATTGTCCATTTTCTTTAGATGTAAATTAGTTGTTATATGCTGATTTTTTCTTCCTTTTCTTCTGTTTTCATGATCTTTTCTTATACTATTCATTGCAGTCATGAGATCATCCCTTTTAATGGGTTTTTCCTTCCTTTTTTCTCGTAGATCAAAACTGATCAAGACAGATGGATTCACTGGTTTCTCAAAAGGCTGCTGATATTAAAAATGAATCCTGTTTGTTTTGTTTTGTCTTCTCAGGTTTTGAAAATCCGAGATCAAATGTATATGAATCTATAGTTGTGTAGTCCTGTAAATTTGTTGAAATGGGTATATATATTTGTATCGATACGATGTATCAATACTTATAGATTAGCATAGTTGTTCTTTGCATTTTTATTTGTTGTTTCTTCTGATTTGATGTTTATATTAACAATTACATATATCAATATAGGATCAACAGGATCTGATGTATCAATATAGGATTGGAATGGGATTGAAGTAAGTTTATATTAATAACTTACTGATCATAGAAACCAACTGTATTGATATAGGTTTATTTACTATTCTCAGGTAACACAGTATTATGAATTTCATTAGAACCTGAAAGTAGCTCTCGTTGCTAAAATGGTACTGCATTAATCAATTAAAAAATCTGCACTATGAATTAGGCAGTTCAAAAGTTTTGCAGCCATATTAAAACTTTATTATTCACCAATCCTTAAAAAGGACAGATGAGCATAAAAAATTACATTTCATTTTTATGCAAAAAGGAGCTAGTGAATCACTAAATTGAGTTAATTGTATTTCTTTCTTCATTACTGGATTTGCAAAACACATGTTTTCAGAAATATCTTTGACCCTTATATATATAATATCATCTTTTCTCTTCTACTTAGCCTAAATTACATAATACAGCTTATAAAGTTTGACCCTAATATATTAAATCCAAGACCCATCAACTCTGAGAATACTCATGCATCAAACCTTAAGATGGGAGCGGATACAACATAGAAATAGTTAAAAGCATTGTTGCTACATATATGTTTTGGATTTTTATGTTAAATCTCATAAAATTTTCTATTCAATATAAATTATATTTTAAACAACTAAATTTAACGATAAATAAATATCATCGTATTTACTTAAACCAACATCTCAAATTTCAAATAGTGTAGAATTTAAACTCGACATAAAAATCCAGGTTTTAAATAATATTTTTATTTACATAAAAATCCTTTAATATAATTAAATAAATCGTTATAATTTAAAAACAATTTCACAGTGATAATTTGAAAATTTGAATTGGACGTAACTTGAAATCTATAAGCGGAAATCTCGATTTTTCTCTTTCATTAGAAAAATATAATCAAACCGGTCCAAACGTGTCTCGTTTCACAGAAATCCGACTTATATCGGATCTTGTATATCCAATCAAAGTTCAATTCGAAAATTTCGAACTACCGCGTCGTTTCAAGCTCGTTTTAATATATAAATATATATATTAGAACCTTATTTTAATTAAATAAGTTCGATAAAAAAAATTCATTATATTTCAAATATAATATATAAACTGATTTAAATATTCTAATTTAAATGGCCGAAAAACCAGGGACGTTACACCACCACTAGGACCATCATGTCGTTGGAAATGGAGGGCTAATTCATGGATTTAGACAAGGTCCCGATTGAACTAAAAATGTCTTGATCGAGTGATACTAATGTCAGAAGCCTTACGTTGAGTGATGGGGATGTCACCCCTTCAAGTGGGCTAAAATCTGGGATGTGGAGGAAACACTTAGGATACACACTCATAAACACTGCATGACATGATATTTGTTTCTGTGTGTGGAATGTTTGGTACTAACTTTGAATCTGCTCCGTGCAGATGCAATGGTTAGAGACAGTGATAAAGACCGAAGTCGAGGATGTGGAAGTCGTCGTCCATAAAAGAGCAAGGCTGTGAGTAGTTTCTGGAGGAGTGCATATTTCTTTTGCATCCCCCTCGTTCTCATGATAACAGTGTTGATCAACATCATAGAGACCAAACCCAACACTCAGAATCTTCCCCACCCCATATCCAGCCGTCGGGAGAAGAATAAAGGCCAGAAATTTTGAGAACTAGGCAACCAACGTCGACAGTGCCCCCCTATATACTACCCTTAGCGCCATGTACGAGGAGAAAAAGTAGCTGGTGCAAGAAGAAGAGGAAGTGCATCAGCTCCGAAAAAGCAATGCAAACTTGGCCTAGAAGAATAAAAAGCTGCGAGAAGAGAATGAGCGAGCGCAACGACTCAATAAAGGAAACAAAGAGGTTAGGAAACTTCTAGAATCCATCCACGCTGAGCTCGAGAAGGCAAAGAAAAAGAGGCCGCAGAGGCCTTAAATAAAGAAGCACTAGGTCAGGTTGATAGTGTGAGGGTTGAGCATTAGGTTGAACTGGATAAGCTTAGCACCGAGGTGGAGGAGGCTGAGGAAAGAGAAGAGGCAGAGTTAGAGTCATCTATATGGGGATTCTACGTCAAGATGCTTCGATCCTATGGAATATCGTGGGTCGAAGACTATCCTTGCACTCTATCTTAAGCCTGGGACAAGCTGGTGGAGTTTGAGGAGAGGCAGTAGAAGGTGGACTCGGTTAATGAGGTGACGTTGATGTTCGAATACTTGACTGAGGAAGGGTGCAGAGTGTTAAACGAAAGAAGGGCCTTGATGAGAGAGGATGCCGAGGTGGAGAAGGTGGCACAGCTTACTGTCGCGAAAGGGAAATTAGTCACTACTAATAATGTAATAGTTTCTCATGCATTTGAAGATGGTAGTGTTGGATCTAGATTAACCCTAGAGGGGGTGAATAGGGTTTATTACATATTATCGAGATTTTTTAAAAATAATCACAACATAGAAATTAGCAGGGCGGTAAATAAATAACAGCAGATATACCCAGCTTCGGCAGACTCTGCCTACTGTTGCATTCACTAAGGTTTCTACTAGGTGTTAATAACAGATCCCACTTACATACCCTGTAAACTCGCACATTCTGCTCCTGTACTAACCCTACGCTCAAAACCCTATACTTGTCTATATCTCCTAGACCAGATTTTCCCCTAGTTTTACAGATAAACTGCCTAGTTTTACAGACAAAACTAGGAAACCACCTAGATTTTACAAACTCTAGCAACTATCAGTTAATCCCTAAGTGAATCCCTAGATTTTGCAGACTCTAGAACTGATTTGTCGATGAATTACAAATCAAATTAAAACAAACACAAAAATAAACTAAAAACCCTAGTTTGTAAAAGAGAATTAAAAACTCCCTTTATCTTCAATTTGGCTTGGCCGACCCCTTTTCATTTGTGTCCACCCTTATCATTTTCTCGTTCATGTTGCTCTCTAAAAAAATGGCGGCCGATGGACTAGGGTTTTTTCAATCCCCAAAATTGAATCGATTGCTGAAAGAAATCTCTTGTGACTTCAATGTTGAGTGGCTTGCGTCTTCAATTGGATGTCCTCTAATTTGGGAATTTGTGGCAATCGAACCGAGATGGAATTTGTGAGTAATTTGAATTTTCTTTCTTTGAATTGCTATCGGATTGTTTGTGGTTTCGATCCCTAAAAAGCCAATAATGAATTGTGGTTAAATAGGATAATTAAATCCTATTAGTTATTCTGATTTTCTCGTGTGTGATTTGATCTGATTTGGCCCTGATTTGTTGGTTTCCATTTTTTAATTGCGAGATTGAATCAGTGAATCTGGATATCTTTTCGGCCCTTGAATGAATCCACTTGATTGATAATTTGCCAAGGATAAATATGTTGATATTTTCTTGCCAAAAATGATTTTTGAATTCGATTTAACTCTTTCCAAATATGGGTTGTGATTTCTGCAATTTGTCTGTGCATATCTGATATTAAAACTTGCCCAAAAATAGTTTTCACATTTCTAGAAATAACTTATCACTTGCCCAAAAATGTTTTCGATTTTCCTTGAATTATGAAAATGATTTCATTGTGATATTTCCAGTATTGCATTTTGAAACTTCCTCTTTTGCTGATCATTTGTCCATGCATTGCCAATTGCTCTGTCTTTATGTTGAGTGATATATCCTGACATGTCTTTGGCTATGTTTGCATACCTGCACCTTATCTTTCCCCAGTCTTGTACATCAAGAAACATATATGCATATCTCTGGCATGTGTTCTTGCACCATTAATTTGGTGTTGCTTGTGCACTTCTTCAATCGAATTGTATACATGCATGTAGACTTCCCATTGCATGTATGTGTGGTGCATCTCCAATTTCACACTTGCTTGAACTATAAATTGCTGCTGCTTATTAACTTGCTGCTGCTATGAACTTGTTGAGTCATGTGCACATGTTCATGCTTATGCACAATTGAACCTTGAAATGCATGAACCATTTTGCATTTTGACAAGTATGCTGCACCTATATTGTACACTATCTTGATGAAAACATAGCATTGACTTGTGACTTGAACATGAATGCTTTAACCATTTACACAATATATACACCATGCCTTGTGCATGTAAATATTGATGCATGTACTTGTGTTCACTGTTATTCTATTGTGTGTGTGTGTGTATATATATATATATATATGTATGTATGTCTGCACAATCATTTGCTCCACCCATGTATGACCTATTTGTGGCTTGTTCACTTGCTTGTGCACTCTGGCTTGAACCTTGGTGCTTGTTTGTAAATTCTGAATAGTGCTTGGCTCCATTGCTATGCTTCATGTGAATCTTGTACAGTTATGCTTGTGTCATCTTGTAAACTATATAACTGCACCATCAAAGTATCTTGAAATGCTGCTGTTGGAATTCATGAACTTATGCACGCAGTAACTTCATCCGTGTAACAAAACTGTTTTGAACATGTATGATGCGTATACTGCCGGACTTGAAATCCCTTTACATTTGTAGTTGATCCATCATACATGTAGACTGCTGCTTTGGTTCTGATTCATGCATTTTGTTGTGTGGACATTCTCTCTTGTCAGCATGAGTCGAGTTGTGTTTGAGCACTGTACTTATGTCTTTGAAGTGGCATTATTTGTGCCATTCTTGTTGTCGTTGCATTGCTGCCATGTATCACCTATTTTTGCTGATCTGAAATGCAACATGTTTGCATTTTGGCTCGTACCACTGATGTATTCATGTCTCGGCCATGTTTTAAAACACGTGTACTTGTTGCATTGAGTCGAGATGGTCTAAGTGGCTACTCCTCAGTTGCATACTGGATTGGCGAGGCAGTGCACACATGTATATATATACACGTGTGTATATGCAGCCATCCAGAATATTTTTCTGTCCCTGCACCGTATATACATACTGTCTACCTTGTGGTATTTACAGTGTATCACTGTGAATATCACAATCTATCTAGTCATAGTCGGATGGATCTGAAAAACTGATAGAGTCAGAAAAATGATGAGAAAGACACCGAAATTCTAAGGCAAATAAAATTTTAAAATAAAAATTATATTCGCTAGAATTTTAGAATATTATTTCTTTTCCAGATACTGTGTGTGTTTCTGTATGTGATAGGTATGAAGACTGGACTGACAATGAAGATGCTGCGAAGACAGAAGACTAGGAGACAGCGTTAGTGAATGTATATGAATACGAAAATGTAAAATGAGTGTTGAGTGAACTGTAGTGAGGGGATGATGTATAAGAATGTGAAAATTGTACTAATATTTGTAGTAAACAAATATGATTGAAATAAAATATTATTCATTGTGTTCAAACAAATTTGTCTATTGTATACTATTTATTTACAAGTACAAATTCGTGTGAAGTGCTTAAATAGTGGAGTTATAAAAAGTTGTACTGTTTGAATGTCTGAAATATAATATTCAATTTAAATAAAATGCTGTATGAATCTATGAATGTCTATATAGTCGTATTCTATTTGAATATAAATATTATATTCCTGTTTGTGATGTATATATAGAACAGTGCAATAATAAACACATTTATAATATTTATTTCATTGTTATCATCAAACAAAAATCATATAATTGTGTATACAGCAATGTTATATACAACAATCTCCCCCTTTTGATGTTGACAAACAAAAATTAACATTTTGAATCCAATAAATGTGTTTGTCAGTGAAGAACTGAACTCCCCCTAATTGAAAGCTCCCCCACAACAGAAACCCCCTATAACTATGCATGAGTGAAAGAATTGAAAATTTAATGGAATTTTCAAAATTAAAATATTTATAAAATATTCACTCATAAATCAAAATCTCAATCCATTCTCCCCCTTTTGTTATCATCAAAAGATTCAGAATTTAAAATATAGATGAAAAATGACTAAAAAAATAATATAATTTCAGCTTAAGAGGAAGAACAGTCATCATAAATCTCAATCAGTCAAACAAAAATCATAATAAACTGAGAAATAGTGACATATTTCAAATTGTAGAGAATGACGGATTTACGATGAAATTTATATATAATGGAGAGAGTTATATAAAACATGAATATTTTCCAATAATTTCCAATGAAATTTGTAAAGAATTTGCACAAAAACAGTGATGGATTTGGACTATAATTATAAATTCAACTAAAGTGACAAAATAGTATAATCTCGAATCACCATAGCTATCAATCAACAAATCATAATGTTTCGTAATATTTTCATCATATTTCGTAATTAAGAAAATGGATTGATAGTCTGGTTTTTACACAACAAGGAGAATTCATATAAAACTTTATTTTATTCAAATTATTTTCTTTTCTTTTTCTTTTAATTTAAGAGCACACTGACCACGCATAACCAGATCTTGGATTTTCAAATGAGATCAGTTGCAGCTTAAATATAAGTAATCTCATAACCATGCATAACCAGAGCTTGGATTTTTAAATGAGGTTAGAGAAACACTTATGAATATCATATTTTTCATTTTCAGCTTCCAAAAGAAAAACTCCTCAGTATATAAAACCAATATGGATGATTGAAATGCGGTAGGTATAGAAATGGTTTGTGAAATAAATTTCTAAGTTAATCATATTATAAAATATGCTCAACTGTACCGGGATCATTGAAAATATTCAATTATCACTAATTCTGAATAATAACATAGTCCTATTTCTATCACAAATTTTTCACTGATTATTCAAAAAGATTTTAAAACATATTAACTCTCCATATTAATATAAAATTATCATGGATAGCAGAATGATGATAGATAAAGGAGATGGTCGTGAAATAATTGCCAATTCCAAGATATTATAATAAATGTTCAACCATCATGAAAAATCTAAATAAAATCTCCTCTTGTTGTGAAATATGTTGCAATCACAATTCATCACAATTTCAAAATTTGATAATAATTTTGATGAATTATAAATACAGTTCAATTTGGATATCGATTTCAATTTCTGAATGAATAATCAATAAATAACTTTAAAATTGAAAATCAATTACAAGAGGGATAAGAAAGATCTATACAAGACATGGGGCTAAACAATATATATATATATAGTAAAAAAAATTAAGCACTTCTAAACTGATACCACTTGATGTCTCAATCAATGAGGATTTTAACATGACAGTGGAGACAAACAAGGATATCTCAGACAATAGAATTTTAATCATAGAGCCCAAGTCGACATGACTAATTTTTTTGGCACATTTACCAAAGCAACAAACAGAATTTCATCAAACAAGCAGTCATTAGAAAACATTTCTCAAAAAACAGTATCAGAGCAGCACAAAAATCATTTTCAAAGCAGACTTGTCAAGGAGATGTTTCAAAGAAATTTCAAACAGTCAAAGAATGGTTCATGATCCAATGATTAAATATATGGTTTATTTTAGATCATTTAAATGGACATGAAAGATTGAGATTCAATGAATCAGTCACACTAGATTATAAATTTTAAATTCACGATGTGTGTGAGATTCAAGAAATCAATAATTTCAAATGATTTTAAACAAACAAATATTTAAATCAAAAAATCATTAAATAATACTGAGTTTCAAGACCGTATTTTCGAAGAATTTTTCCAAATTATTTCTGGCAAGCCCAAAGAATTTTTTAGAATATTTACATCAAGTTTGAAAGATAAATTCATGATAAAAAAAATAGTGATTTAATCAAAATCACTTTAAATTAGTGTAATTCTCGGGATACAATGAATCAATCACACAGGATTAATAATTTTAGATCTGAGAGGTGTGTTATAACGACCTGAACTTCCCCGTAAAGGAAAGCCCGGATTGAGTTGAGAACACGACAGATCAGAACACAAACAGAATAACATTTCATTGCTCATTACAATAATTTACATCAGGATACAAGAATATACAGGGTTTGAACAAATAAGATACATTCGATAAATAACAGAGATTTACAAATTACAATGCAGTGGAAAATAATACAAAAACACAACTGAAAGAGATAACCGGATATAGAGCTTTCCGAATATCGTTCCAACTGTAAACCAGGATCCTGTGAATATAAATCTGCAAAACCAAAACTACTAGCTGCCCGTGTGGAAAATAGGGGCACCCAGAGTTTAGGTTAAAACAATAAACTCCAGGTCAGTCATGTGACTGGTGTGAGAACTAAAACAGTTATTTAAAACTTTACTTTACAAATTAGGTAAATCAAGGGACCACGCCGTATAACACGGAACGGTTTTCCTCCTAAGAATACCAGTGCATAAAATAAACGGCACATTGCTTTTTGAAAAAATGAAGCTATTATAAGATTCAGGTCCCATCACACAATGCAATGCAAGCCGTAGGATAGGATTTTCCCTTATAATAGCCAAATAATGCTTGATACGTTTAAAACAAATCATTTTGATATTATTATAGTGTAAAGAGTATAAAACAACTTCAAATATAAATGTATCAATCATAGATGGCATGGGTACCATCTATCATGTCGCCAATACTAGGCTCTACAATCAAAACCGAAATGTCACGTATTGGGAGTTGGATTCCATCTGTGAACCAAGGCAAAGGGAATATCATGTGCCAATTCGAGACACTCTAGCCCGTGCCTCAGGTCTCAGTCGCAACTGCACCAGGATCGTCAGGGCCGGTCATCCGTCGATGATTGGCAATACCATAAACTATATGCTAGCCAGTTCTATCGAACCTGTTGGTGATCTGGGCCCGTAAGCCTCTGCCACCACCATATCCATCAGCTCCCGCAGTAGCTGATATATCTGAGGCCCCTCTCTATCCATCAAGTAATAATAAGCAACATCCACATGAGTAAAATGTCAGGGCTTGCAAAACGCTGACACCACTCCTAGCTAGAAACCAACATATGTCCATTTCCCTGACGTCCTTCCCGTTTCTGGTTCACACCGGGGTGTGAGGCTCGCAAATTAATGCTATACACAAAGCTACGCTGTATTAAAGTCGTGCTTTGATCATCTACCACAAGACTCTGCTTTTCAACAGAAGCCTTGATCATTTGCATCTCAGCATGCCACACAGGCAATTCATGCCATGCGACTGATATCTATCGATATATAACCTCTGAGCTCGTACATCTCAGAGAATGGTGTTAAGCAAGAGAATAAATTCTCCGCCACCAAACAGATATATATTTAATAGAAATCAATCAACATAGAATAAAATCCAATGTCAGACACACAACCCATTTACAAGTTCGTTCTGGGTCTAAACGAAACCGGAGGCACGTTATTCCTCATCCCACATGTCCAGTACAGGAGAGAGGTCCTCGCATATCCAGTCGTTCTCCAAGTACGTCGGGACGATCACCACTTATTACCTCGTCTTGGGTGTACAGCCCAATCAAGACATCAGTAATCATCCAAACGATGTGAAGACCTCCGGTCTTCAACCACCATCTTCATCATCGACATATCGTCGAATCAGTTATTCATAATGGGTATAAACTAGGCCTTTTCGAATAACTCGCGTATATAATAAACAAGTGCTATAAAACACAGCATACGCCTCATTTCAATTCTGAACATTCTTTTGTTTAAATATTCATATCTTTTAGGAAAGGTTCCCATTAATTTTATCAAAGATAAATTCTTTAAATTTATTCTTTAATCTTCCTTTGGATATCAATTCAAACCATATAAAGGTTTTCCAAACTAGTCGGGATTAGCGCACCTTACCGAAGTAATCATTTGTTTAATTTCCCAAACCCAACCTATTCATCCCATGGAGCAAAACTGGTATTACCCTATAACTAACACCACGCGTTATCAGTAAATTTAATTACCATTTCCCGTTCAAATCTAATTAAAGATTTAACTATCACTTAGAGCAAAACTGGTGATACTCCACTCTCGATCATTTCCAAATTTGATAATTTAAATTATCAATTCCCATTTTCAATCTATTTAAAGATTCATTAAAACTCCACATAGTTTTAATCTTCCCAAAAATCAATATTAATGATTATTTAACTTTGGAAACACAAACATGGCGCATCGACAATCTATACCATACTATTGATTTCTGCCTATATATAGCCTCTGAGCTCGTACGTTTCAAAGAAGGGTGTTAAGCAAGAGAACAAATTCTCCGTCACCAAACAGATATATATTTAACAGAGATCAACCATACAGTTCGAAATACAATGGAAAACATGTAATCCTATCTTTAACTGGGTTAAAGAACTAATGTCATTTTAAACACAGTTCACGATAAACCCAAATCACATACCATTAATGGAATCTTCACGGAAAACAAATCAATATGTAATCGATATCAATTTTCATATCCGATTAATAATTTAAATGGAATAATGGCAAAGCCTTTTTAATTCCATATGTATTAACCGTCTTCCTCCACAGAAGTTCACTTCAATTATTATCAAATCGAATTCCATTCAGTTCCAATTTAATATATTTAATTGGAAAACTTCACTTTGGAAAATCTCTGCTAAATCTTAACAAAAAGATTTATAAATTCCAAATCACATTTCACTGTAAATCAGGTTAAAGAACGAATGTCGTTACAAACACAGTTCCCAATAAACCTAATTCACATTCCATTTTCAATTCCAATTAAATGTTAATTAATTGGTTATTCTTATTTAAATCTTAATTAAAACATTTATTCTTTTCACACTGTGTTTAAGAACAGTGTCATTTAAAACATAGTTTATGACAAACCTAAATTCCCATCAGTCTCTAACCGTAAATTAGTAAGAGAACAATTCCCTAAGTATTAATCCCGAAGGCCGAAACCAACATCGGATCAACACCCAGGAAACCTTTCAACTTAGCTAATCTCCAATAAGTTTCTAATTTCCTTAACCCCATTGGGTTTAAGAACAGTATTATTAAAGATACCATTCACGACAAACCCAAAATCCAATTTGATATTAAATACAAGGCTCGAAATTGAAAATATATCGGCTTATATTCAATATCAAATTCTGAAACCAACAAATATCATATTGGAATAACGATATATATCTTCCAAATTCCTCCACAATATCCATATAATCACGGAATCTAATATCGATATACTTCAAAGATAATTTCGATTCAAATTCATTCCAATTCATATATTGGAAATTCCGGTTATTTTTTAAAAACCATTTCAAATCCAATTTATTTATATTAAAAATATTGAATTTATAATTCTAGTTTATAACTAGTTCATTTCGATAAAAATATATTTTTATCTTTTCAAATATGGAATTTTTCATCCCAATTCTTTCCAAATCATTTATTATGATTTTACACAAATTATTGATATTTTTAATAATTTTATCAAGGCCCAAACAGTCGATTTCCATAAATGATCATCGAACTGCGCTTACAACGACCTTTTCCAAATTTGATTTGGACGTAATTACAAATCCAATCATTAGATTTCAAATCTCTCATATTCTTTGGAAAGCTCTTTTCGATACGAACCCAACAGTTCCGGTTTTAGGAGAATCCGATGGTCGGATCTCCCGTAATGTCCGTTCGAAGTCAATGGTCGAAATTCGCGAACTGCAGCGGCGCGGCGCATTCTATTCAGGCCATTATATGTATAATATATATATATATATATTATATATATATTTCGTCGATTTCCATTTAAAACGTATTTTATAAATCATTTTAAATTTGTTTTCAAAATGATTTCAACTTCATATTCAATTTCAAACCAAAATTGAATATTCCATCTCAATAATATATAAATGGTAGTATTTTCAAAAATTTAGATTTTGAAATCAATTCCTTTTCGATATTTATTATAAAAATGAATAAAATCAATATAAATATCCCTCACGTCAAAATGGCGTTAATCTAATCAACACGGCTTTATATATTTAAATATATTCGTGTCCATCCTAAATCGGACATCAAAATCAGATTTTGATCTTTTACTGAATATTATTTTAAAATATTCGTTATTTTAAAATATTCGTTATTTTAAAATAATTGTTATTATAAAATATTTCTTCTTTTTGAACTGGAACCAGACACAGTCAATTACCATATAATGTTATTTATATGGATTTCATACAACACATGTATACAACAGCCATGATAAACAATCAACCATCATCCAGAGTGCATTCTACACTATATAAGCATTAAATGTAAATATTCAATGCTTACACAGCTTGTTAACCAATCGATTGACACACAACTAAATATTGGGATTAGTGTATGTCCAATATCATCCCAATACCCGTGTGGGGTTTTCAAACAACAAACACAAATTTATTTGTGCAGTTGGACGATGTGTAAAATTTATCGTCCCAATCAATATCAGTCAAATTTGTGTACATAAACAAATCGTCTGATTTGTTCATTAGAAAAATTATATTATTAACTATAAAATATTTTATTCCATTCCACATTACCCAAAAAAATTTCACAACATAATCAAATCAAACAAGTCGTCCATGGTTTGTGGACGACGGGTGTCGGGTGGTGCTAAGCACCGTCTGCATCCTGGCATATATTTTAACTAGAAAATAAATTAAAGTGAGGAGTTCTCACCTTTGGGATCCACTCCGTCATTCTTTCCTTCTGAACGGTTTGGATTTTCCAAAAATTCCATGCGATCTTTTCCCCGTTGTCCATAGTAAAAATCACATTTTAATTTCCATGATAAAAAATATATTTTTACTTCAAAACCCTATGTATAAAAATCACATCTTTAACACGATGTTTACATCATAAAGATAATATTTTTATTTTGATGTTCATACAATAAAAAACATATTTTTTTTTCATATCTCTTCATGTAGAAATCATATTTTTATATCGTTATCCTTATAATAAAAATCGAGTTTTTATATCGCTACAACATATATAAAAATTGAATTTTTATTTCATAACCATATGCATAAAAATCAAAATTTTCTAGCGAAGTTCATATCATCAAAATCATATCTTTCCTATGTTATGAATATATTTTTTTCTATGTTAAAAATATACTCTTTTCAAATATTAAAAATCTCACTTTTTCATTGATAAAAATCTAGCCTTTATCTACATAAAAATCTGAACTTTACGTAACTAAAAATCGAATCTTTATGTTATTAAAAATCGAATCTTTTCTCCAATAAAAATCTAAACTTTATCTTCATGAAAAGATTATAAAAATCAAACCTTTATACTCACGAAAACTTTATAAAAATCTAGGCTTTACATAAATAAAAATATAAATTTTTCTACATTAAAAATCACTACATATAAAATTGAATTTTATTTAGACTATGTTATGTAAAAACTGATTTTTTTTATATTTTTAAAACTAATTTCCTTATACAAAAATAAAAATAAAGCAAATGCTTACCGTTTTTCAACGAAGGGTTGGGAGGAGGGTTTCAGAATTGCCGGAGGTGGATAGACAGGGCGGCGGCTGCCCTAGGGTTTGTTGGTGTCGCCCTTGGGAGGTAGTGGGCCATACTTGGTCGGAGGCACTGGGTTTTAACGGGTTTGGGGTTAGGGCTTTCGAAATTGAAGGGAGAGAGAAGGGGAAAGGCAGAGGAGAGAGGGTAGCGGCTGTCGAGGGGGGCATCGGAGGTGGGCAGCGCCGGTTAGGGGGGCTGCAATGCGTGACAGCGGCGGTTACCCCGTCGCTCTTTCCTTTTTTCTTCTATTAATCGATAGTGAGTGGGAGAGAGAAAGAGAAGAGGGGTGAGGTGTTTAAATATAATAATTTAATATTATTTTTCCATTAAAAGTTGACTTTGTATATGAACTCCGAACGAGACCCAACGACTGTCACCCCTAGATAATTACCCCCATTCCGAACACAATGGGATATGTCTGGTAAGCTTATTCGACTGTTTCGATTAGTTTCCATCAAAATCAAAATATAAATCTATATATTGAATTTGAAACGCACATTTCAATGCACCAGGCCACATACGGACCCCAAAAATTCCAGAGAAATAAATCTGGTTATGTTTTGATGATACGGTCTTAACAAAACTAATTTCTTCGAATTTGGAGACCGTTTGAAAAATGGCCATTTTCTGGTCGATCCAAATTGACTGAAATTGACAAAACACGTTTTCTTTTGCCACGCTCACATATTGATCCCAAAAATTATGAATTTTGGAATCTAGCAATAACTTGACATCCCAGATCCAACAAAAGTGGTTTCGTCGAAAACGGAGGTCATTTGCAAAATTGCCATTTTTAAGAGCTATATTTTCCATAGCGACTATTCTGAATTTTCAACTGGACATAACTTTTTATTCCCGCTATGAAATTTTGATTTTTCTGATTCGTTGGAAAGATATTTTCAAATAGATTCTAATATTTTTAGTTTCGCTAAAATTCTGTTTATTTTGAATCCTGTACATTCATTTGAAATTTGAAATCGAATTTTCAAACTACCGCGCCATTTCCAATTCCTTTTATAATTAAAATAAATATTTATATTCTAACGTCGATTCAAATAAATATATACGTTCTAATTCTATTCAAAAAAATTCTCATTGTTATTATTTAAAGTAAATCATTTTAAATATTCAAAGTTCAATAAATTGGCAAAATAAAAAATTTAAATTGGTTCTGATTTTCCGGGTTGTTACATGTGTGAGATTCAAAATATCATAAATTTTCAACTGATCTCAAACAAACAAAAAAACAGCCATAAGGATCATGAATAAAGATGAATTTCAGGATGTATCACTGATTCAAGATAAATCAAAATATCCAAGCCAATCTGAAAAATAATGAAATTATCACAACTGATAAATATTGGTGTGCTGTAATGAGTATATTATTTCAAGCCTTTCTAAAACGAATTAGAAGAAACCCAAAACAGTAGAGGTGTATGGAATTTCATTAAATATTCAGATCTTGAAAATACATCAACACTGTTAGGAATTCAGAAACCAGAAATAAACTTCAAATCAATTGCAGATATTTACAAGTTTAGATTCATGATCTGGAAATGATTAAAACATCAGAGTTTTATTCGAATGAAGAAAATTTCCAGAAAAATTTGAATTCTGCAGTTGGAAGTTAATGAACCTCAAAATGAAACAAAAAATATTGTAGTGACAAATTAAGAAAAACAAAAAAAATAGAAGAAGAAGTAGAAGGAGAAATAAACATTTTTTTTTACAAAGATGAGTTCTGAGATCATACCTAACATCAATGTAAACTAGAATCTCTGACTCAATAGACTTGGCCAAGGAACTTCAAATGATTCAATGAGATGAGGCAGTTTGATTTCAGATTCTCTTTAGCAAAGCAGTTCCTCAGCCGTCTTCCATACCTAACTGTTTATAGGATCGAGTGGTCTAACAAAATTTGTAAAACCACTCATAGTTTTGTTTACGTGTTTTGGTACCCAGACTTGTTTATATAACAATCCATCAAAATTTACCAAAGTACCTTTAGGGACCCAAATCTGTTTGAATTTTGATGAATTCACTGTATTTCTTTTTCGGCCAAAATGATTTAAATGGATTGTTATCAAAGAAATTCACATCACGTTTATGATTCAAAAATCCTTTAAAATTATCAGAGTCAAAATTATCAAGTCGATTCTTTTCAAAGAAGTTTGAAGGATTTTTAGAATTATTTGAATTCCCTTTTTCAGAAACATTATTTTTCCCAAAACCAAGTCCACTTTTTTTCCAGATGAAAATTAATATTTCAACAACAAATTCGAAGATTTTTCACTGTTAGAAAATTTAGCCAATGTTGTTTCAAGTTGTTGAATTTTAAATTTAAAAATCACCATTTTCTTTCATTAAATCTGAACAACGATTTTTAGTGATCTTGTTCTTTTCAAAATCAGCTTTCAAAACCAAATTTTCATCTTCAAGAAATTTAATTCTGGCTTGGGATTCCGAGATTTCAAATTCAAATCTTTTTTGTTTTTCAGACTCAAAATTTTTGGATTTTTCAACCTTGTTTTCAAGTTCTTTCAAAATCAAATCGGATTTCAACAAATTTTCCATTTCAGCAATTTCAAATTTGGAATTTATATCTGTCTTAAAATTTTCAAATTCCATTTGTAGAAAGTTGTTCAAATTCGATAACTCAATCTTGTTTTCTTTTAAGATCAAAATTTCATTTTCAAACATATGAATATTTTTATCGAGATGAACAAGATTGGTTTCTAATTTCAAACAATTTTTGCTATCTGAATTTGAAGAATTTTTAAAATATTCAAGTTGTAATTCCAAATCATCAATTCTACTGGTCAACGCAGAATTCTTAGATTTTAGAGATTTATTTTTCTGTTGGAGTTTATCAATAGATTTGGTTAAATCAACACAAAAATAAACCAGATCTTCATACGAAAAATTTCTTAATTTCATCGTCCATGGATTCTCCAACACTATCATCATCTGATTCTTCTTTAGTAAATCCTGTTAGAAATACTTCTGAATCTGAGTTGATCTTTATGGGTTTTGAGCAGTTGTTGTCTATTCCATATACATTTTCAAGAGTTTTCCAAATATCCTGCGCTGTCAAACAATGTGAGATATGTTTAAGCTGATTATTGTTGAGATAAGAATACAGAATATGCATAACACGAGCATTAACAACTTTATTTTTCTTATCTAGCACATCTCCCAAATTTTCAATATTATTCAATATTCAAAATTGACAGATTTTATATAGATATCCATTTTCGATTTCCAAATTAAAAAATCCGTCCCATTGAAAATAATTGGAATATCACTGGACTGACTCTCGCTATACTGACAACTAGGGAACATCATCTCTAGAGTTAATAAAATACCAAGCTCTGACACCAATTGTTTGATCTAGATTAACTCTAGAGGGGGGTGAATAGGGTTTATTATAGATTATTGAGATATTTTAAAAACAATCACAGCACAAAAATTAGCAGGGTAATAAATAAATAACACACAGATATACCCAGTATTTACACCAAAAATGGTCTAAACACCCAAGGTACTAAACTGTACTTCACCAATTTGGCAAGAAATAAATGGAACCGTGTTTAATCAACAATTGAAAATGAAAAATGCGAGAAAAAGGTAAAGTAGAGACGAGATTTATAGTGGTTCAGCCATTATTTAGGCCTACGTCCACTGTGAAAGTAATTTTCAATCTTATAAGGAGGATTACAAAATACATCAATTCTCTCTTTTCATACATCTCTATATTCACTCAATATACCCTTATTTATATATTTCAATCTTGGAATTATATAAGAGAATGGTAGAATATGAGGAGAAGAAGGATGGATGAATGGTTGAGAAGGAGGATCTCTTCGTCTTCCATGATCACAAGATTGTTCTTGATGCCATGGCTGAATCAGTGGTTGAGGATAGAATTTAGCAGCACTTCGTAGTTTTCAAGATTGGATCCCCTTTATATTGGCAGCCATGGTGTATTTATAGGTGAACTTCCCCTGGAAAATGATCTGAAATCCGTTTATGCAGGCTACGGACCGTTCATTCTATTAATTACAATCATGCCATCGGCTAGCTGTAGCTAGCTGTCCAGATCTATATTTGGTTGCCATCCGCGAGTGACTCAATGGAGCGAGCGACTTAAGTAGTTAAGCGGGTCCATAGGAGCGGGCGTCCCTGTAAGAGTGAATGCTTTGGGAAACTTGGAAACTCTTATAAGAGCGGAACGCGAGACTGGACATGACTCTCCCCTGTTCCTTGCACGACCGACCTTCTTAGTTCAAGGGCGCTCATCCTTTTACTGCTTTTACATGGCGCTGTTTGTCCATACAGCTATGCTATGAGGTCGCTTCCGCCTATGTTGAATCGACGATTTGCTTTGCTCCTATGTTTGAGCAGCTTTGTCTCAATATGAACAACCAACCTTGGTTTCCGCACCTGAATCACGATTCGTGTCTAACTTTGGTTGGAAACATAGTCACATAAGATGTTGCAAGCTCCTGTATTGCAGCTCTATCTCAGGCTTGGTCTTTTGACAGGAAATTAGTGAGAGACTTTGCAGGCTATACGATCTCTATCCTTTTTGGGTCGTACTTCCGATTACATATCGTGCCATCAACCTTGGTCATACTGGTTGACTTGTCTTGGGTTTGATATTTGGCCGTTTAAGTGCTTCGGATAACATTGCGCACAATCAGCCCTAATGATGTCCGTTCCTTATCCTTTACTTAGTGTGTGCATGGATTTTTTAGGGATTAACACTTGCCCCTCGAAGTCCGTGATTTCTTTAAGTAAGGAATTACTGGCTTCGACATATTTGATCGCACATTGTTTGGTAGATTTATCCTGACTTATCGAGGGGTCGTTCGTGCAAAAGATTAAGATTGCTTCATTGCAACTGACTGATGTTTTCACCTCTAGGCGAGCTGCTTGAACTATTTTTTCATTATTGCAAACAACTAAATCATGGGGAAGTGAACACGCCAACTAGACTTCTGAAGTGATACCCATTTCAGTACTCGATTTTTGAGCTGACATGGCGAGGAGTGCTTTTGATGTGTGTCCTTTAATCTCCCCCTTTATTTTCTTATTTCGTCATTCAATTTACTCCCATTTCTTTCCAATAGGGTTTCTCAACCGAGAAGAAAATTCTGTATTCCTCTCTATCGCTTATTCAGGTTTGTCAATTTCTATTTATGCCCATTCTTCTTTTGGACCTCATGGTCATTCCCTGATCCGTCTGTAGGATGGTTCCATCTCCAGAACGACATCGATGGTAAACTTTCTTCGATTTGGATGTTCTAGCGAACGAGATTCAGTCAACTGGTCAATCATATGTAAACTCTCCCTCCACTCCCTCTTATACAGAGCTTCAAACTATTATTGACAGGTCGCGCCACATTCCTAGGCCTTGCAGCCCTAGACTAGCTAAGCGGTTTCGGGGGTGGAGTTTGCCGGGAGTATCTTCGAATGTGGATATATCTCCATCTGATTCTCAGACTTTCTCTTATGACATGACTGCGACAAAAGGTTAGATGTTGGCCCGCCTCGAGACTGTTGTGCATCAATTTGGGAAACAGATGGATTTGCTGAGAAATCATTCTGCGAAGCGGATGAACAACTGGCATACATTGTCCTGCGATTTCCAAAGACTTCACAAGGACAACCTTGAGCACATCTTGTTCTATAAAATGATATGGCGAAGTTGATCCAAGCTCTTAGGTCCAAAGATAACGTGGTTGCTGCTTTTGCCCCAGGAGATGTTGAGTCTGTGGTGCCTAAACATGCTGATGAACTTCCATCCTTTTCTGTTCAGGTTACGAAGAATGTAGGCAGGCCAAGGAAGGTCAGAGATCCGTAGTTTTCTTTTCTTCTCTTTGGCTATTTTGCTTTTTGAACTTTTTAGACCGCTTGTGTAAGCAGGTGTCGGTCCTCGCTTATGACATTATGCTGGTTGTTACTTGTGTTTGATCTGTGACACTTTTGTGATCCTGATAAATGGTTGTTTGGCTGGTTTTACGATGCTTTTTGTGCCTTTGTCACGCCATGTCTCTTTGCCCTGCTTAACAATGCACACATATTTTTTTAAAAAAAAAAAAAATTGCGGCGATCACGCGTTAGTATCATGTTACGGGGCGTTCATTCACACGTTGATATTGTATCGCGGGGCGTTCGCATGTTAAAATCGTATTACAGTTAGTCTTACAATGTTCTTATTAAGCTGGGATTATCCGGTTTTTAGTATTTGGGTTGACTGGTAAGCTTTTCGTTGTTTTAACTTTGGCAATTTAACCATTTTGATTTTTTATTAAATCTCCTATTTATTTGTTTGGGGTATTTTCGTGATGCATTTTTATGCGTGCCCCCATGGGAGGACTTTGGTTCCAATGTTGCAATCCAATCTTGGCTTCATTCGACTTGGTTAACAACAAAGAACAAGAATGGATACCCCCATACGACTAGGATTTCTGATTACCCCCTTTCGGCTAGGATTTCTGATTTGCGCTGGTCCTTCAAGCATGTTTAATCCTTCCCTATTTTTATTCTTTATCCTGAGGAGCAGACACTAATTCATCTCATTGAGCTTTGACTCAGAAGGGATAAAATTCGTGTCCTTCACCTAACAATGTGCCCCTCGTTTTTTATGGATTAGCAATTTTTCCATTTCGGGACATGTCGGTTTTTCCGACTTTGTGCCTTGCCCTAGGAAACAGACACTGTTCGCCTCGTTGATTTTTTTTCAAGTTGTAGAACCCGTGTCCAGCACCTAAGAAGGTGTTTCTTTGGTGGGCTCGGCGATTTTATCCATGGGACTTTGACCGTGGGACTTTTTGAGTTGCTTTTACTCTAGCATTGACTCTTTTAATCTGGTACCAAGCTTTTGTTGGTCCTGTATTAAGAGATCCAGTGTTTCCTGATGAAAGTTGGAACTCCCCGAGTTGGTGCCCTCTAGTCGCTCGTTTGCCTACACAAGGAAGTCAATTTTTAGTAAGAGCCTGTGAACAAGTGAGCTGTACATGTAATTAGAATTCCATACTCAGTCATTTTATGTACGTCATTCAAAATGCGAAAATTTCATAAATTTTTACAGCATCTTCTATGTATTTGAATAACATGTTATACGAAATAACGACGAATATGCTTGCTGTTCCATGCTCTTGGGATGTGGTTCCCATCTGTGGTGGCCAATTTGAAAGTTCCGTCCTGGAGTTTCTGACTTATGACATAAGGTCCTTCCCAATTGGGTCCGAAGACTCCAATACCGGTCATTATCTTTTTCAGAATGAGGTCTTCAATTTCAAAAGTTTTATGTTTGACTTTTGAATTGAAGTCCCTGGCCACCCTTCTTTGGTGTGCGGCAAATCTGAGTTCCGCTTCTTTTCTTCTTTCCTCAAGTTGGTCGAGGGCTTCGAGCTATAGCTTCTCGTTTTCTTTGGGATCTAAGTGTATCCTTCTATGGGTAGGGACTTCCAACTCTACTGGTAGCATAGCTTCAGAGCCATAAGATAAAGAAAAGGGAGTATGCCCTACAGTTTTGTTTGTGGTGCGATATGCCCATAATTCCAACGGGAGTTCATCTACCCATCCATCTTTAGCCTTTTCTAGTCGCTTATTAATGGTAGTCTTGATGATTTTATTTACCGCTTCCACCTGCCCGTTTGCTTGTGGATGAGCGACTGTTGAAAAGCTTTTCTGGATTTTGTACTTAACACAAAAGCTTTGGAACTCTTCACTTTCAAATTGAGTCTCGTTGTCTGTGATTATCTTTTGTGGCACCCCAAACCTGCATATGATATTTTTCAAGACAAAATTAATAACTTTCTTCGAAGTTATAGTGGCTAATGGTTCTGCTTCATCCCATTTTGTAAAGTAATCAACGACAACAATTGCGTATTTAAAACTGGATTTTGCAGTGGGAAGGGCTCCTATGAGGTCGATGCCCCAGATAGCAAATGGCCATGGGATGACCATATGAGTTATGGTTGTGGATGGCATCCTTGGGATCTTGGCAAATCTTTGGCACCCGTCACATTTTTTAGTGTAGGCAGTGGAATCTTTATTGATATCTGGCAGAAGTAACCATATCGCAGGATTTTCTTCGCAAAAGTTTGTCTACCATTATGTCCTCTGCATTCCCCTTCGTGTAATTCTGCCATGATTGCCTTAGACTCCTTCTCTGTAACACAACAAAGTAACGGTGTAGAAAATCCCCGTCTATACAGTCGTCCATCTTGGATAAGGTATAAGGGAGCTTTTCGCAAAATCTTTCTTCGGAGTTTAGCTTCAGCCGGGAGTGCCCCAGTTGCGAGATATTCTTTAATTGGCGACATCCATGAATTTGAGTCATCAGTTGTTTCCATGATCCAATCCATTTCAGTCTACTTTGTGCTCGGGCTAGAAAGGACTTCCATTGGAACTAACCCCATTAGTTGTGCATCCCCTGTGCTTGCGTATTTGGCTACTGAATCAGCTTTAGTATTTTCCTCTCTAGGAATGTGAGATATAGTGTAATACTCGAAAGCTTCTAATAATTCCAAGGCTTTGGTAAGATAATCTGGCAAGTTACCCATTTTGGCTTGGAATTCTCCCAGAATCTGGCATACTATGAATTGAGAGTCGCTGAAGATTTGTATAGTTTTTATTTGCAACTCTTTTGCTAGCTTTATTTCCGCGATAAGGGCTTCATACTTAGCTTCGTTGTTGGTTGGCAGAAATTCTAGCCTTAGCGCATAGCATAAGTATCTTCCCTCAGGGGTTCGAGAACTACCCCTGCGCCAGAACAACGATCATTCGATTCCCCATCTACAAATAATTTCTACTGGATATTAGTTTCAGTATCATTTTCCTCCTCAACCTCCCCTCGGTTGGTAAATTCTGCGATAAAGTCAGTGAGCACTTGTCCATTGATTTCTTTCCGAGGGTGATACATAATGTCGTACTGACTGAGCTCTATATTCCATTTTAATAATCTTCCGGAGGTTTCTGGTCGGGACAGAACTTGCCTCAGAGGCTGGTCTGTGAGAACCCTGATGGGATGAGCCTGAAAGTAGGGCCGAAGTTTCTTTGATGCGATGAGCAAACAATAAGAAAGTTTTTTGAGTTTTGGATAATTAAGCTTTGCTCCGGATAGCCTCTTACGGATGTAATAGACCAGTTTTTGTACCTTCAAATCTTCTCTGATCAGTGTTGCGCTTAAGGCATAGGCGGAAACTGCCAGGTACAGTAAAAAGTCCTCTCCATCGCTAGGCTTTGATAGCATAGGAGGTGTTTCCATGTGTTGGATCAACTCCTCGAAGGCTTTTTGGCATTCAGGGATCCACTGTATCTATTTCTTTCCTTTTTTTAAGGGCATCGAAGAATGGAAGACATCTGTCTGTTGCCATTCGAACACTGAAGTTCCTTCTTGGTCCTTGGGGCACACATTTCTCTCAAAGCTGATATTTTAGCTGGATTAGCTTCAATACCTCTAGCGTTGACCATGTGACCAAGGAAATTGCCTAAGCTGACTCCAAAAGAACATTTCAAGGGATTCAACTTCATGCTATACTATCATAAGATATCGAACATTCGGGCTAAGTCCTCCAAATGTTCTATTGCTCTCTTTGACTTAACCAACATGTCATCAACATAGACTTCCATCGTCCTACCGATTTTCTTTTTGAAAATAGCATTTACCAGTTGGTGATAAGTTGCCCCTACGTTTTTTAGACTAAATGGCATCACCTTATAGCAGTATAGACCGAAATCAGTAATGAAATTTGTGTCTTCCTGGTCTGGACCATACATCATGGTTTGATTATAGCCGGAATATGCATCCATGAAAGACATCAATTCATGATCGGCCGTAGAATCCACCAATTGGTCAATTCCGGGAGGAGGGAAACTATCTTTTGGACAAGCTTTATTCAGGTCTAAATAATCTACGTAGACCCGCCATTTGCCGTTTGACTTCTTCACGAGTACCGGGTTGGACATCCATTTCAAATAAGCAGATTCCCTAATAAAACCATTCTCCATTAATCTGTCGACTTCTTCCTTTAAGGCGCGTGACCTCTCCGGCCCCTGGGCTCTTCTTTTTTGTTTGACAGCTGGAGTGCGCGGGTCAATGTTTAACTTATGGACCGCAATGTCTGGAGATATGTCGCACATGTCGAAATGGTTCCATGCGAACACACCTAAGTTAGCTCTTAGAAAAGCAATCAATTGATTTTTTAATTCGGGGCTTAGCCGCGATCCTATGTTCAACACACGATTTGGGTCCTTCGGATTTAAAGCTATAGGGATTGTGTCTTCGGTCGATGTCGCCCTCTCGTCCTCTGCACTGGCTTCCCTGGGATCGATCTCTCTTTGCACTCCACTATGCTCGCCAGTGCATGGACCCTTCTTTAATTGCTATAAAGGGGGGGGTTTGGATGCGGGGGAGAGCCTCCGCATCCTTTCCCGGGTCTTTTTTCTTAGCTTCTCTCAGTTCTGTCACATAGAAGTCCCTTGCAGCGATTTGGTCGCCCTTGATTACACCAATTCCCCTTTCAGTTGGAAACTTCATGGTCAAGCACCATGGAGCTAATGCAACCTTGAAATCCAAAAGAGTCGGCCTACCAAGGAATGCGTTGTATGAAGAAAACTCATCTATTAGAACAAAGGTTTGTACCATGGAACCCCTACGTTCCCCATCTGCCAATTCCACAGGTAATTTTATCGTTCTGATGGGTTGCGTAGGTTGACCTCTAAAACCGTGGGTCTTATTTGGGTATGCGCGCACCTTTGCCATAGGGAGGTTCATCTTTTGGAAAGTGTTTATAAAAATCACATTAACTGATGCCCCGTTGTCAACTAGGACCCATTTTACCACCGCAGGTCCGAGACCAATTGTGATTACCATGGCATCGACAGTTGTTGTAATTATGCCTTCTGCATCTTTATCTTTGAATATCACATCCTCGGTTGAGGTTTTAAGCATTTTCATCGGAAGCTCATTGTTCAAGACCATGCATCCTTCCTCTTCCATGACGCCCTTCAATTCGTTAGCGTATCTTTCCATATCTGCCCAACTGTTCCCGACCGGGTGGGGACATCCAAATATCATATTGATTACTGGGCTCGAGTCGACTGGCATTTGGGATTCTTCACTCGAGATGGGCTGGCTAACCGCATGGTTATGTCCTTGCGCAGCTGGAGTACTTTGGGGATTTTTCACATACTGCTGGAGTCGGTTCTTCCTGATGAGTTCTTCAATTAAACTTTTTAGGTGCCGGCATTTGTTGGTGTTGTGCCCTGGTTGGCTATGAAACCGGCAGAATTTTCCGGAATTTGCCTGCTGCTCGGTTACCTTCTGCGACTTCATCTGAGGAAAAATGCCCAAGTCCTTTGCGTCTTGGTAAATTCTTTCTGGGGTTTCATTTAGGAGGGTTATCTCGGATGGTTTGTACAACCGCGTCTTCTTATAAGCTTTGCCATTCCTCTCATCGTTTCCCCTCTTTTGTCCCAACTCGTTCTTCTGCTCGACCCTGGACTCATTGCTCTTTTCTTCTCTGGCGGCATTACTTTCTATAGTCTTCTGGACACTTGAAGTTTCACCCGCTACACTCATGTACTCCTCAGCTTTTTTGTAAAACTTCTTCAGAGTTTTTGGTTTCTTCAGCTTGAGCCACTTTCCAAATTCTGACTTCTTATCGATAGTTCCTTTCAGGGCCGCCAATAAGTACCAAGGCTCTGGTTCTATGACCTCCGCTGCAGCAGCATGGAAGCACATAAGGAAGGCTCTATTGGTTACCCCATGCTTCTATTCCATTTCGCACAGTGACATTACATCACTTGCTTTGGTGGTTTGTAGTCGTAACCGATCTTGAAATCTCCTTGCCAAATCAGCAAACTGGTCGATACATTTAGGTGGAAGTCTGGTGAACCATAGTGAGGCCACACTCTCTAGGAAAACGCGGAAGTATAAGCACTTGATTTCATCAGTGGCCCTAGCTCCATTCATGTGCTGGTCGTACTTGAACAGGAAAATGGTTGGATCTCCAACTCCGCTATAAGGTACTATTGTTGGGGGTATGAATTTCTTCAGGAATTTCGCTTGTCGAACTTCCTCTACGAATGGGTTTTTGCTAGGAGAAAACTCCCATTCTTTCTCCTCATCTTCTCGGCTCGCCTTCTCCTTTATTATTCGCTGGATCATGTCCGTGATGCGCCTCTCGTCACCTGCTTGTTCATCGGGATCGGCACTGACGTTTTTATCAATGCGACCACGGTTTGAGCTTCGACGCCTTGCATCCTTTTTGAGGAATGTTACGTTGGTGGGACCTGCGACAGCCCGAGCTGCGCGTTCTTCTTTGCGCTATGGAGATTTGGCCTTAGGATCCTCAACGCCGGCCTCTCCCCTATTTCCCACTAGGTTGTGAGGTTGTCCAGTGTCTGAGGCTGATGGGTCCTCTTTTTCACCAGTATTAACCACAACGTTTGGTGGTAACAGATTGGCTTGAACATTGGTCAGGACATCAAACCTTTCCATTATCATCTTCGTTGTATTATCCATTTTCTCGTTCAGGCCAGTTACAACCACATTCAATTCATCTTACGTTATAGGTGGCCTAGGGATGTCCCCTGCCCCTTGATTCAAGATTTGAGGCGTAGCTTCGTTAGCAATATCATCCTCACTGATCGTAGTAACTTTAGAAGATTTGCCGTTTTTCTTCGATCCGACCATGGTTTCAAAGGAGAAAGCGTTTTTGGATATATTTTTATATTAGATTGCTGAACTACGAAAGGGAATTATGAACACGGTTCCTTGGTGGGCGCCAAAATGTTTACACCAAAAATGGTCTAAACACCCAAGGTACTAAACTGTACTTCACCAATTTGGTAAGAAATAAATGGAACCGTGTTTAATCAGCAATTGAAAACGAAAAATGTGAGAAAAAAGTAAAGTAGAGACGAGATTTATAGTGGTTCAGCCATTATTTAGGCCTACGTCCACTGTGAAGGTGATTTTCAATCTTATAACGAGGATTACAAAATACATCAATTCTCTCTTTTCATACATCTCTATATTCACTCAATATACCCTCATTTATATATTTCAATCTTGGAATTATACAAGAGAATGGTAGAATTTGAGGAGAAGAAAGATGGATGAATGGTTGAGAAGGAGGATGCCTTCATCTTCCATGATCACAAGATTGTTCTAGACGCCATGGTCGAATCAATGGTTGAGGATAGAATTTAGCAGCACTTCGTGGTTTTCAAGATTGGATCCCCTTTTTGTTGGCAGCCATGGTGTATTTATAGGTGAACTTCCCCTAGGAAATGATCTGAAATCCGTTTATGCAGGCTACGGAATGTTCATTCTATTAATTACAATCATGCCATTGGCTAGCTGTAGCCAGTTGTCCAGATCTTTATTTGGTTGTCATGCACGAGTGACTCAATGGAGTGAGCGCCTTAAGTAGTTGAGCGGGTCCATAGGGGCGGGCGTCCCTGTAAGAGTGAATGCTTTGGGAAACTTGGAAACTCTTATAAGAGCGGAACGCAGGACTGGACATGACTCTCCCCGGTTCCTTGCGCGACCGACCTTCTTAGTTCAAGGGTGCTCGTCCTTTTACTGCTTTTACATGGTGTTGTTTGTCCTTAAGGCTATGCTATGAGGTCGCTTCCGCCTATGTTGAATGGACGATTTGCTTTGCACATGTGTTTGAGCAGCTTTATCTCAATATGAATGACCGACCTAGGTTTCCGTACCTGAATCACGATTTGTGTCCAACTTTGGTTGGAGACATAGTCACATAAGACGTTGCAAGCGCTTCTTTTGCAGCTCCGTCTTAGGCTTGGTCTTTTGACGGGAAATCAGTGAGCGACTTTACATGATATACGATCTCTATCCTTTTTGGGCCGTACTTCCCATTACATATCGTGCCATCATCCTTGGTCGTACTGGTTGACTTGACTCGTCTTGGGTTTGATATTTGGCCATTTAAGTGCTTCGGATAACATTGCGCACGATCGGCCCTGGTGATGTCTGTTCTGTATCCTTTACTTAATGTGTGTATGGATTTTTTAGGGATTAACACCCAGCTTCGGCAGACTCTACATACTGTTACATTCACTAAGATTTCTACTAGGTGTTAATAACAGATCCCGCTTACAGACCCTGTAAACTCGCACTCCCTACACCTGTACTAACCCTACGCTCGAAACCATAGACTGGTCTATATCCCCTAGACCAGATTTTCCCCTAGTTTTACAGATTCTAGTAAACTGTCTAGTTTTAAAGACGAAACTAGGAAACCACCTAGATTTTACAGACTCTAGCAACTGTCGGTTAGCCCCTAACTGAATCCCTAGATTTTGCAGACTCTAGAACTGATTTGTCGATGAATTACAACTCAAATTAAAACAAACAAAAAAATAAACTTAAAACCCTAGTTTTTAAAAGAGAATTAAAAACTCCCTTTATCTTCAATTTGGCTTGGCCGACCCCTTTTCATTTGAGTCCACCCTTATCATTTTCCCATTCACGTTGCTCTCTAAAAAAAAATGGCGGTCGATGAACAGGGTTTTGTCAATCCCCAAAATTGAATCGATTGCTGAAAGAAATCTCTTGTGACTTCAATCTTGAGTGGCTTGCATCTCTAATTGATGTCCTCTAATTTGGGAATTTGTGGCAATCGAACCCATATGGAATTTGTGAGTAATCTGAATTTTCTTTCTTTGAATCGCTATCGGATTGTTTGTAGTTTCAATCCCTAAAAAGCCAGTGATGAATTGTGTTTAAATAGGATAATTAAATCCTATTACTTACTCTGATTTCCTCATGTGTGATTTGATCTGATTTAGCCCTGATTTGTTTGGTTTCCATGTTTTAATTGTGAGATTGAATTGGTGAATCTGGATATCTTTTCGACCCTTGAATGAATCCACTTGATTGATAATTTGCCAAGGATAAATATGTTGATATTTTCTTACCAAAAATGATTTGTTGAACTCGATTTAACTCTTGCCAAATATGGGTTGTGATTTCTGCAATTTGTCTATGCATATTTGAGATTAAAACTTGCCCAAAAATAGTATTCACATTTCTGGAAACAACTTATCACTTGCCCAAAAATGTTTTCAATTTTCCTTGAATTATGAAAATGATTTCTTTGTGATATTTTCAGTATTGCATTTTGAAACTTCCCCTTTTGCTGATCATTTGTCAATGCATTTCCAATTGCTCTGTCTTTATGTTGAGTGATATATCCTGACATGTCTTTGGCTATGTTTGCATACCTGCACCTTATCTTTTCCCAGTCTTGTACATCAAGCAACATATATGCATATCTCTGGCATGTGTTCTTGCACCATTAATTTGGTGTTTCTTGTGCACTTCTTCAATCAAATTGTATATATGCATGTAGACTTGCCATTGCATGTATGTGTGGTGCATCTACAATTCAACACTTGCTTGAACTATAAACTGCTCCTGCTTATTAACTTGCTGCTGCTATGAACTTGTTGAGTCATGTGCACATGTTCATGCTGCTGCACAATTGAACTTTGACATGCATGAACCATTTTGCATTTTGACAAGTACGTTGCACCTATATTGTACACTGTCTTGATGAAAACTTAGCATTGACTTGTGACTTGAACATGAATGCTTTAACCATTTACACAAAGTATACACCGTGCCTTGTGCATGTAAATAATGATGCATGTACTTGTCTTCACTGTTATTCCATTGTATATATACATGTATACCTGCACAATCATTTGCTCCACCCATGTATGACCTGTTTGTGGCGTGTTCACTTACTTGTGCACTCTGGCTTGAACCTTGCTGCTTGTTTGTAAATGCTGAGTAGTGCTTGGCCCTATTGCTATGCTTCATGTGAATCTTGTTCACTTATTCTTGTTTCATCTTGTAAACCATATAGCTGCACCATCAAAGTATCTTGAAATGTTGTTGTTTGAATTTATGAACTTGTGCATGCAATATCTTCATCCATGTACCAAAATTGTTTTAAACATGTATGATGTGTATCCTACCAGACTTGAAATCCCTGTACATTTGTAGTGGATCCATTATACATGTGGACTACTGCTTCATTTTTGATTCATGCATTTTGCTGTGTGGACATTCTCTCTTGTCATCATGAGTCCAGTTGTGTTTGAGCATTGCACTTATGTCTTTGAACCGGCATTACTTGTGCCATTCTTGTAGCTATTGCATTACTGCCATGTATCACCTATTTTTGCTGATCTGAAATGCAACCTGTTTGCATTTTGGCTTGTACCACTGATGTATTCATGTCTCGGCCATGTTTGAAAACACGTGTACTTGTTTCACTGAGTCGAGATGGTCTAAGTGGCTACTCCCCAGTTGCACACTGGATTGGCGAGGTAGTGCACACGTGTATATATATATATACACACGTGTGCATATGTAGCCGTCTAGAATATATTTTTTGTCCCTGCACCGTATATACATGCTGTCTACCTTGTGGTATTTACCGTGTATCACTGTGAATATCACAAGCTATCTAGACATAGTCAAATGGATATGAAAAACTAATCGAGTCAGAAAAATGATGAGAAACACACCGAAATTCTGAGGCAAATAAATTTTTAAAATAAAAATTATATTCGCTAGAATTTTAGAATATTATTTCTTTTCGAGATACTGTGTGTTTTTCTGCATGTGACAGGTATGAAGACTGGACTGACAATGAAGTTGCTGCGAAGACAGAAGACTAAGAGAAAGTGTTAGTGAATGTATATGAATATGAAAATGTAAAATGAGTGTTGAGTGAACTGTAGTGAGGAGATGATGTATAAGAATGTGAGAATTGTACTAATATTTATAGTAAACAAATCTGATTGAAATAAAATATTATTTCATTATGTTCAAACAAATTTGTCTATCGTAAACTGTTTATTTAGAAGTACAAATTCGTGTAAAGTGTTTAAATAGTGGAGTTGTAAAAAGTTGTACTGTTTGAATGTCTGAAATATAATATTTAATTTAAATACTGTATGAATCTATGAATGTCTATACAGTCGTATTCTATTTGAATATAAATATTATATTCCTGTTTGTGATGTATATATAAAACAATGCAATAACAAACACATTTATAATATATATTTCGTTGTTATCATCAAACAAAAATCATATAATTGTGTATACAACAACATTATATATAACAGATAGCTCTCAACAGCAACAAGTTATCCCATCTGTTTCTATTTATGGTCTGTCTGTCCCAGTTCCCATCGTTATAGAGTATAACCCTGATTATCTAGGGCTGGGACATAGAGGCTCTCTTCAACCAGCAGTCGGAAGCACTATGCCTATCGAGGTCACGTTGGAATTACTAGAAGGTAAAAACCATTTTCTCACGAGTGTCCCGGAGGATGGTAACACATAGTCGAAGTAGACTAACTTGTCTTCTCCTTCATCGTGTAGGTTCCTCTGGAGCAGAGGTGGCAACGGGTTTCTCCTCGATAATTCCTACAATGCCTCGGTTTTGTATGGAGACTCAAAGGGAGCAGCTATGAGTGGGATTTGGTCGTCTGGACATGTTTTCGGATTTAGAGATAGGGGAGTTCAAGATGGACGATCTCTTTCCAGAGTTGAAAGGAAATCCCGAGGAGAGTGTTCAGAGGACCGGGTCAATGGAAACCGACGAGCATACTATGCACGAGTTAGTTGAAAAGCAGAAAGCCTAGCTGCTTGCAAATTCATAGGAACATAAGGAAAAGAGGAAGGCCAATAAGGAATCCCTCAAAATAGCTCAGGAGGAGGCAAGGATAAAGATCATGGAGGATTCTTAGGCTAATGTTCAAGATCCCGCCTAGAAGTATGCCGAAGATGAGGTTGCTCGGAAGAGGGCGGAGGATGAGTTTGAAAGGCTGAAGACCGAAGATGGGAAGAAGCTAAAGGCCAGGCACGAGGCTCAGAGGAAAATAAAAAGGGAGGCAAATAAGAAGCCGATAGGGACGAAAAGAAAGCCAAGATAGATGGGAAAGAGGAGGACATATTGACAGTGTTGGCTCTGTCCAGTAAATTCCCGCCTAAGCCTCTGAAATCCATCGACGACCCTACAACTGATACCACCAAATTCCTGATCATCACTGAGGAGGAGAACCCCATAAGAATCCAACTCCGACTAAGGGAATGTTAGGAAACGGGGGGAGGGGGTAGCGGCTCTAGAAAGAGGAGGAAGGAGGGCGATGACGATCCGTCCGCAGCTGATTCCGAGAAGAAGAAGGACTACTTGTTGAAATAATTGTTATAGAATTCTTTTTGGTTATGCAAGCCGATAGGATACGCGAGTACGACCCTCTCTTTTAGAGGCATGATGTGGTTTTCACGTACATCATGTTGTTAGAAAAGAGAGGATAGTTGTATTTTGTTCTGTGAATAAAAGTTAGTTAACTTTGCTTATATCGTGCATGGTTCTAAGTGTTCAAATTTTTGTTTACGCTTTCCAACTTTTGTACTTGCATAAATGTACTCGTCGTTACACTTGAACCAATGTAGTTCGCGGCTGCGCTCTTGAGATGCTCAAGTCATGCAAAGTCTGAGTGTGACGATCCCACTCCCGATATCTCCTTTCGGTAAGTCACTTGGAGTTCAAATGGGTGAGCTCCATTCTAAAGACCGCCTTTTGGATGTTGGTCTTGAGTCGTATGGAGCTTAAGTCCAGTGACTCTCCTCTCAGAAATCCCTTGCGGTTTTTTATTTTGGTTTGTGAGGAGTAACTCGTTGCCACCTTGAATTTTCCATTGGCTTGAGGATCCCTTTATCAGAAATAATAGTCTTGGGAGCTCCAAGACGACATATAATGTTCCAAACAACGAAGTTGATTACTTCCTTGGTAGTGATGGTAGTGAGGGGATTGGCTTCGGCCCGTTTGCTAAAGTAGCCAACAACGACTATAGCATATCGAGCGCCACCTTTTTCTATCGGAAGAGTTCAGAAGATATCAATCCCCCACATCGTAAATGTCCATGGGCAGACCATCTATGTTATTACAGTAAGAAGGCCGCTTATAATTTTAGAGAACCTCTAGCGTTTATCGCACTTATGGGTGTAGTTTGTTGCATCTCGCTCGAGAGTTAGCCAAAAATAGTCGTACTGGAGAATCTTCTTTTCCATAGTCTTCCCTAGTGTGGTCACCACTCTTGCCTTCGTGAACGTCTAATAGCACATGGTCGGCGTCATTATGGGCTACATACCAGAGTAATGGAGAAGATAATCCTCTTCGGTAAGGCACTCCATCTTGAATGATATAGCATGACGATTTGCGAGTCAGTGCTCGCTTTTCGTTTCGGTCATCGGGGAGGATTCCATGTTGTAGGTAGCTCATGATGGGAGTAATCCAAGACTCGAATTCAAGATCAATCTCTGTCATTTATATCGAACCAGTCTACATCTGATCAATAATCGAATAATCGAGTACTTCGACTTGGAAGAGTCTCATGTGTTGCGCATCCCCAGAACATGCTAGTTTGGCCAACGAATCATCCTTCTCGTTTAGTTCTCGTGGGATGTGAGTAATGATGTAGTGGTCGAAGTGAGTAAGCCGTTCATGAACCCGAGCAAGGTAAGGAGTGATAAATTCCCTCTTGGCTCGATATTCTCCCTGCACCTTGCGTACGATGAGTTGTGAGTCAACGTATATTTGGATAGCCTTGATGTTGAGTTCGATAGAAATTCTGAGTCCGACAGTTAAGGCTTTGTACTCTGCATCGTTGTTGGTGTAGGGAAGTTGAGCATCAGAGCATAATTAATCGAGTGTTCCTCAGGAGAAATAAGTACAAATTCGACACTAGAACACTTATGGTTATATGATCCATCCACAAATAGTTTCAACTAAATGTTGGGAGGCTCATTATAATCCTGGGGAGGTTCTTCGAGAATAGTGAACTCCACGATGAAATATGTTGGGGCTTGTCCGAGGATGACTTGACGGGGAATGAAGTAAGATCAAATTAACCCGGCTCAATATTACATTTCAAAAGTGGACCAGACGCATCAGGTCGTTGTAGGACCCATCGTAGCGGCTGGTCAGTTTAGAGTTTGATTGGATAAGACTGAAAGTATGGCCAAGATTCCAAGAAGAGACTAACAGGCAGTAATCAAGTTTCTCAAGATTCAAGTAGTTCTTTTCAACGCATATTAATATCTTGCTGATGTAGTAAACTGGCCGTTGGACATGATTTTCTTCGCGCACTAGCGCTAAGCTAATTGTCTGCATAGGAACAACTAAGTTGATAAATAAGTCTTTGTAGTCTACAGGTTTCGATAGGATAAGCGATCTCTCTAAATAATTCAAGAGGTCTTGGAATATGGTAATGCATTCCGGTATCCACGAAAAGTTGCTCTTTCCCTTCCTAAGTAAGTCAAAAAAGGAATGCGTTTATCGGTTTCTTTGGATATGAATCAACTTAGGGTGACCACCTTCTCATTTAAGCTTTGAACTTCTAAGATGCTATGAGGGGATTGAATATTCCGGGTAGCTTTGATTTTTTTGGATTTTCCTTGATTCCCTGTGAATTGACAATGAAACCTAGGAATTTTCCCACTTCAATGCCGAAAGAGCATTTCAAGGGTTGCGTTTCATACCAAATTTATGGAGAACGTCGAACATTTCCCCTATGTTGTTAACTTGTTCATTTGACACTCTTATTTTCATGAGCATATCATCCACATAGACCTCCATGGATCTCCCGATCGGTCCATAAACATTCGTTTGACCAGTCACGATAGGTCATTTCAGCGTTCTTGAAATTGAAGGGCTTAACAACAAGCAATAGAGCCCGAAGTCGGTGATGAACAAAGTGTACTCTTGATCTGGATGGTACATAGTAATTTGATTGTAGGTTGAGTACGCGTCCATAAAGGAGAGAAGCTAGTAACTTGCAGTTGAATCAACGAGTTGGTCGATTTTTTGAAGCGGGAAGCTGTCTTTTGGGCAAGGTTTGTTCAAGTATGAGTAGTCAACATACGTTCTCCGCATCCCATTTTATTTTTTGATTAATGCCGAGTTGGAGACTCATTCTGGATAGAGGGAGTCATAATGGTGTAAAGAAAGGAGATGAAGATGGAGAAGAAGAATTAGGAAAAAAATTCAAAATCAGCCCCTATTTATAATATTTCAAAGGTTGCAATGTTTCTGGAGCATCACAAATAGTGAAAAGGTACTTTAAATTATCAAAAAGTGACAGTTATATGTCGACATGGGCATAAATGTATGTCAACATATGCATGTGTAAAACTAAATTTTGAGCATTTTTGAAGTGTTTTGATATATATATATATATATATAGTTCTGGAAATTTTAGAATTAAAACATAATGTTGTAAATGTATATTATAAAGGAAAAAAATCAATTAAAATAATAAGTATAAACTATATAAACATATTTATAAAATTATAGAGTTTAAAACTATATAAATATAAAGTATATAAAATATAAAACTTATAAACTATAAAACTTGAGTTTAAAATCGAAAGTAAAGTAAAGAAAATAACATAGAGAAGATAAAGATTGAAGATAGAATTTGAAATCAGAAACTGAAAAACAGAATTTGAATTTGAATCTGTAGTGCTATTTAGAGTCTTACATAAACTAGACTTTATTACTATATTTGTCTTGAAGTCTTGAAATCTTGATTACTCATGAGTCTTGAATTATCTCTGAATTCTGAATCTCTAATATTTTTAAACTGTACAATCTTCATAATAATTCCTGTATATAAATCCTGTGTATGTATATATATACATATATATTCTAGATAAAAGTGTTAATATATATTTTATAATCAATTAGTATTCAAATAAGTTTGTTGTCATCAAAACTCCACTCTCCAACAATCTCCCCCTTTTTGATGATGACAACCTTAGTTTATAAAATATCATACCTGTTTATACCTGTCGATGATGATTCTTCAAATACTCCCTTTGTCTATATGAATCCTATAAACTAATTCTATATTTTATAATTTCTCCCCCTTTGGCATTATCAAAATGAAATTCTAAAACTACTCACTCTAAATTCTATAAGTAAGTAATTTCTAAATAAAATAAAATACTCCCCCTGAGTCCTAAATCTATATATATATATATATATATATATATATATATATATGTATGTATATATATATATTATACTCCGCCTAAATTTATGATTATACAACAGTCAATATTAATTATATAAGCAAACCAATCAAGTAATATAATTACATATGTTTGATGTCATATATACAAACCAAACCAAGCACACCACACCGTATTTTAAATATATATACAAGTTTTAGGTCATAAAATCCAAATTAAACAAATTCAAACAAATCAATCGAATCGTACCAAACAATTAAACGTTTCTTGGGAACTCAACCCATTCATCTTGTCCGGTGATTGGGTTCTTCTTGATGTCCTTCCATTATTCTTCATCATTAATTGATGCTTTGTTATTTTCACCTCTGAAATGAGAAGAGATTGACCAACGAATTACATTAAAATGTTTTTCTTGATATTCAATCATTTTCATCTGAATAAACTCTAAATGGCGCTGATAACGTAGTTTCTTGAAGGAATTCAAAGAATCTTCAAGATTTTCTTTTATGTTATGAATTGAATTTTCCATGGATTTGATAAGAAATGAATAAAGAAGAAGGAGAAATGGAATTATGAAATTTTCTGGAAGAAATAGGCTTAAATAGGGTCTGTAATTCATTGGATTTTGAATGGATATGAGTTATTTATTTAATTATAAAATTTGAAAAGATATGAAAATCTGGCAGTTATATGTCGACATATACATATATGTATGTCGACATATCCTATTTAAAAATTTGGAACCTTTTGATCTTATATAAAACTATAATTAATTCTAAAGTTTTTACAGTAACTTAAAGATGATTTTTACGTAAATAAAACTCCATTCATTAATTTATAGAAAGCAAATACATCCAACTAATTAAGACACATTAAATACGAGATTTGAAAGCAAATATAAGCGAATATATAAAGATAAATTAAACTAGATAGACTAGTTTTCAGATAATGATGAGGAAGGTGAGATTCCAAGCTTTCTTCCAATCTTAACCACGAACTTGGTAATTTTTGAAAAGTTTTTCTTAAGCTTCTTTTGATTGTTTAAATTTTTTACTAGATTTTGAACAATTGTCTCTTTGGAAATGTGCCTAGTGTTGACTGGAAACTCACCACTTTCTAAAGAAGTTTCTTCTTCTTCGACTTCCATTAGCGCTTGTTCTTATTGCATTCGAGCTTATTTGGCTTCGAATGTCTCATATGGTTGGAAAGTGAGAGGAATTTGCGTGAGATTTATGTTTGATGAGTCAAACACTTTTCTAGGCACAAATTCTTCCCCATGAAGATCAACTCCAAAATATTTGAAAATGCGGGTGAGATAAACACCATAGTAGAATGTGTTTTCTCTTGATGACAATTCTATGGGTTTGATCTCTTTTAAGATCATATCGGCCTAATTTATGTTATAGCCACCCATAATAGCAAAGAGGACCTTTTGGACTTTGAGAGTTGGGTTGTTAAAATTTCTGGAATGAGGAGTGATGGTATGTTGGAGGAGAAGGTTGACAATTCTTGTTTTTGGATGGAAAAAACGATTTTTGACATTTATTTGAGCATCGCTTTCGAATATGTCGTGATAATTCTCTAAATCGGTTTCATCAATAATGAAATCCGAAAAATCCAAACCTATGCTTCTACAATTTAAGATGTTGCCTAAGAGTTCGACATCGAGAACAATTTGCGTGCCTTTGATGCTACTCCAAATTTGGTCTTCATTGTCTTCGTAAAATCCGCAATTAAGATTTGCATAGAACATCTTTACAAGCTTAGGATAGCACACTTCATCATTATCCCGTGAATCAATTAGACTCAAGACTTCATTTTATTGAAAGAGAGAGGTAAGATCATACAAGGGAAAATCGCTAAAGGCGGCGAAAGCACCCGTGTTAACTTTAGAATTTCCTACATAGTTAACATAGATTTTGATAGCTTATTTGTCATTATGATGATAACCTTTGATGGTTTTGGTTAACTTCAATTTCTGAGTTAAACTAGAGGAAGCCATTGAATTGATAGTTTTGAAGAGTATAGATATGAAGAATATTGTTTTGAATTGTGAATGAAAGGTAGAGACAATAGGTGTATATGTAGAATTGAATGGATATGAATTAAATAGGCACAACTTTTCAGTACTCAATGATAGCTTTTCAAACCTTGGGAGTTGGTGAAATGTTGGAGGGAAGTTTGAAAGTTTAAATCTTTGAAATTCAAAATTTAAATTTTAAATTTCTGGTTGTATATGTCGACATATAGACATATATATGTCAACATATGTACCTATTATCAAAGGAATTTTGATTTTTGTGAAATGTGATTTAAATTATCGATTTATATTTCAGGTTTAATGATTTCTTGAAATAATTCTAATCTTAACAAACATCCAAAATATTTATTTTATTATTATATTATTATTTTGAATTTCAAGATTCAAATTTCAAATTTGAATTTTAAATTTCAAGTTCGAATTTTAAGTTTTAATTTTTAAATTCAGAACAAAGCAAATAAACAAAGCAACCATTCAACCAAATAAAATTTAAAAATTAATTAAGGCATACCCAGTTTTTAGATACTTTTCTTTGAAATTTTCTGAGTTCTGAGTTGCCGTGAAGCACGTATTTGAATTTTCGGTTTCTAACACTTCATCGCTTGATGATGAATCTGAATCATCTAATGTTGCTGTGTATGCTTTCTTTCTCTTTCTTGATGAATTGCTGTTATCTGTATTAAGTCGATTTACCTGGATATGGACACATTTTCCTTATATGGTCTGGCTTGTTGCAGTTATAACATCGACCATCATTCCTTCTTGAATCACCTTGGTTATTATCTTGAAAATAATTTTTCCTTCTATATTTCAAAATTTTTCTAAAATGTCTTGTTATAAGGGTTGTTTCTTTATCATCTTTACCACTCGAATCAGAATCATTTGTTGTTGCTTTAAGTACAATGGATTTCTTCTTAGTTGGCATGTTTTCTTTTCTTTTCTGTAATTGGACTTCAAAAGACATCAGATTTTCGATTAACTCCTCGATCTTCATTTCACTGACATTAATGGCTTCTTCAATTGCCAAGTTTTCTGGTCCCATTCTAGATTTAATGAACTCAATATTTTTCTGACTTGATCTTCTTCAGAATAAGTTTTTCCAAGTGTCGTTAACGAATGCACTATCTCTCAAAATATGCAATACATATCGGAGATAGTTTTGTTCTCATTTATTTTGAATAACTCGAACTGATTAATTAACATTGATATCTTAGTTTGTTTAACTTTACTAGTTCCATCATGAGTAACTTGTAAAGTTCTCCAAATTTCATATGCAGTTTTACATACAGACACTCTATTAAACTCATTCCTATCTAATGAACAAAATAACATATTCATGGATTTAGAATTACTTTGTGCGACAGTCTTTTGTTCATTTGTCCATCGTGCAAAAGCAGTTGTAGGTTCAACAAACTCATTTTATGTACTATTCCATGTGTCTAATCCTACTGATTGTAAATATATTTTCATTCTACATGCCCAATATGAATAAATACTACCATTAAACAGTGGTGGTCTAACAGTGGACTGACCCTCTACAAAAGAAATATTATTGCTACCACTGTTGGTTGCTATTATCACTAATTAAAAAACCAGATTATGAACATTTTGAAAGACCTTTTCTGATACCAATTGTTAGGGATTGCGGAATGGATCGTTAAGGCAAAACTAACACTAGAGGGGGGCGAATAGTGTTTTTGAAAAATTAAACAAAATCTAAAACTTATATGATCTACTATATGAATCAAACACCACAGAAATAATCACAGACACAGAATCACACAAACACAAAGATAAACAAAAATAAAATGCAGAAAAGGAAAGAACACACCGGGTTTTATACTGGTTCGGAATTGCTCCTACATCTAGTCCCACGCAACGCTGGATTGCACAGAGTTTTATTACTATACTAATATCCAATTACAATCCTCTCCTTGATTTCACGGCTACAAGGGATACCACCAATTCCACACACACTTGATCAAGTATACTCTCCTTGATTTCACGGCTAATAGGAAAACCACCTATTCCAACCTCCTTTATTTCACGGCTACAAGGGTAACACTGATTACATACACTTCCCAAATGATTACAATATCCCTATAACTCTTCAATAGCACTTTGATTCAGAGAGTAATGAGTAGAGAGTGAGAAGAGAAGAAGTTTTATGAAAATAGAATTAAATTAGGCAGTGTATAAGCGTAGAAATCATAAAAATGAGAAGATATAATGGTGTAAATAAAGGAGACGAAGATGGAGAAATAGATTTATGAAAACTCTATTCTCCAACACATTTGGCAATCACATAGCCATAAAGGTTTAAGAGTGGAACATGGATTTCCAGGTATTATGAGAATGTATGGAGACATGATTTAAATTTAACACAATTTGCATATCATCGGCTCATCCTTTTATATGAAATGTAAACATGTGACACACCACACCCGTTAATGTCACTCTTTATCAGATTGCATTAAGTTTCATTAAGAGTTATAGGTAAACAGAAACATTAAAAGACAGATATAAAATAACAGCGGAATTAAAACTTTATTTAATAGAAAAGCTTCATGGTTCAAACCTAGTTACATAATAAATCTGGAATACTGAAAACATAAAACTTCTGCCTTGTATAAAAATCATCATCAGAGTACAATAATACATAAAAGAGCAAAATCCCCAAAATATAGCCATAGTAGAGAAGATACGAAATCAAGCAGTACATCTAAGCAACTCCAAGAAGAAGTAAAGAAGAATCCTGATCAAGCTTGAGTATTCCCACCCTGAGAACCTAGGGGGGCGGAAGAAATAGAAGAGGAAACAAAATGGGTCAGACATAAAATATGGCGATTCTAGTTACTTTTAGCATATAAATAAGTAAAAGCATCATGATAGGCATATAAGTTGGAGAGAGATAACAGTTACATAAGGCAGGTATAACAAGGTAAACAGGATAAACGGAACCGAACATGCATTGCGCTTCTCTAATACTTTTCTTTGCACCAATACTAGTAAGAGGTTTTACCCCATACAATAACTGGTAGCCCAACAGAATTGACGGTGTTGCCCTTAACATTAATAATGGGCCCTTAAACAAGCAAGGCTAGATGTACCCTAATTATTACCCCCAATTGATCGACTCCCTAACTCGTAGATACCCTGTGGTGGCCCCATAGTAGGATGTATCACTTCCTAAAGTGGCAATCCTTTGTTTACAAGATATGCACAAACCATATCTACAGATGTCACAGCGTATTATATTTCCTAGCAAGCGAACCCATGCACGCACATGACTCCGTTGGAACGCGCTGTTAAACACCCTCACTCAAGTGACCTCTTATAATCAGCTCAGTAAGCATGCCCAGACCCCGACCTAGTTCGGGGTTCCCCGTTTGATACCAAGATGGGTTACTAACTAAAACGGGTCATACACATCAGATGATACAAGCTTCCCCCTAGGCTTTCATCCCCACTACTAGGATTTCAAACAGTTATGCCTACTGGTTTAACAAGATTGCATAACCCCAAAGGTTAAGTTTGTGGGCCTATATATACAAATATTACCCACCACTCCAAGATTTACTTAACCCTCCCACTGATTAAAGCAAGTTTACATAACCCCTACTCAAGTTAACTGGTTCATGTAATCCCTATGGATTCAAAAAGGTTAAGTATTACAAGTTTATCAACATTCATTCATTTATGGTTATTAATGCACTATACCTCTCACATTAAGCCTTCAACTTGTTGATATGTCGGTTGGGTCCGGGCAGACTTCTTCCATAAGTCAGACTTAACCTTGTGTCTTAGCACGTTACATGTTTATGCACTTAGACCCCTCACATTAGATTTACCACTTGTGGACACTGGATATGTCGTGCGGTTTCGGGCAGGCTTCTTCCACAAGTGTAGTCTAACCTCATGTCTAAGTGCAGTTACAATTTCTAATTACTGTAAATCTAGGAATTCTCATTACTAACAAATTTTCATGTTTATCATGCCCCCAAATGCCCGTCCGATCTACGATACAAGTTATGCCCTAGATTAAGATTAAGATATGGATTACGCCCCCAAATCCCTAGTTTTGTCTCAAGGTACAAATCATGCCCAAAATTTCCAATCATGTTTTACAATTTGAATTATGCCCCAAATTAATCATTCCCAACCGTTCCCAATTTTCGTGCGTTCGCATATTTCAGTGATAGGCCTAGGCTCGAAGGTAGCCTGGCTTTAAAAACAAAAATGGAAAGAGGGAGAGAAGAGAACAAGAACAGGCATAGTAAATAAAAACTAGCATATGGTGATAGAATTGGTCATACTAACAGAATAGGTATAGTGACATGATTAGGCAAACTAATATAATAGGCATACGGTGATGTGATTAGGCAAACTAACATAATAGGGATATCATAAAAAGGAATGATGAGATCTAAATGGCGAATTGGATATACAATAATGGCAGATCTGTTATGATTTCAGATTACTAATAGGCATAGGCTTAGATCCAAACTTATAGGCATGTCAAGATTACATTTTAGGTGTTTATAAGCAACATAAACTCACTGTGATTGGATCTAAAGAACAGGGAATTGATTGTAGATGTTGAAGCATAGATCTATGAATACGTATAACTTGTTGTTGAAGAAGAATAGGCTATGTCAGACTGAGTTGGGGCAGCACCTCGTTGCCGCCATTTATTTAGATGAATAAAACAATGGGATTAAGTCCTTTATATAGCCTAGGGTTCACGAATCTGGTCAGAAAACAAGTCCACATACGCAGAACTGGATCTTCCCTGGATCTGGAGGGGTCAGCATGGGTGTCGACACCCCTGTGTTGGTGTCGACCCATGGGTTGACACCCTAGGATGGGGTCGATCGCTAACAGTTCGAACTCTCATCATTTCCCATCTTCTGATTCCGAATAATTTTGAACAAATTTGAATTGTTTTGTATATATATAATTCACTTGTGCGTATACAAACTTCAAACCTTAATATCTTCTTCATATGATGTCCGTTTTACGCAAACTTGGTGTCTGTCTTAAGCAGAATTCCGAGACGAACGCAATGGCGTAGTCTATTTCCCTTAATTCTCAATATTTAATAAAGTATTCTTCAATTTATCATTATAGTGTCTTAGAATTACGGGGTGTTACATTCTCCCCTACTTAAAGGATTTCGTCCCTGAAATCTCTAAGTTAAGAAGAATGTATATCCTAACATCCGTCATCCATCTGCTCATCCATATATCACAGGCATCCATCATCCTTAAGGATTTCTAATTCTTATATGAACATATGCAAAGGTGTTTGTATATGTCCCTACGCTAATGCAAAAGATCAGGCGGTCTACTGATTCAGTTGACCTCCTTAATGCAATGTATGTTAGTGCCATGAATCTAACATGTATGCAAATAATCCTATTATAACATGTAAGTTCTATATGAGTGCCCAATCATTCATCCAAATGCAACATCCATATGATGATACACCCACTTTCATCCATTAAAAGAAGAAAAATGCACATACATTCATATGTAGTATGAGAGTGATTGAGCCGATTTAGTGGCTAACGTGTGTGTGCATCCACGGGCAACCACTGGAAACCACTTGCATCCATCAAACGTAACATGTCCCAAACACAAGTTAGCATCCATGGGATTCCTTCCTAAAGGTCGAAGATTCAATCGATAGGACATATTTAAATGATAGAAACAAGCATGAGTAAAAATTTGTAAAGGAAGCTAAGAACATACCCTTGAAAAGAAAAGGGTATGAAGCACGAATCTTGTCTTCGGTCTCCCAAGTTGCATCCTCTTGGTTATCTCCCTACTGAACTTTTATTAACCTGACCTCTTAGTTGCGTAGCTTCTTAACCTCTGATCCAAGAATACAGGTCGGAACTCGTCTAACTATTGCCTCCAATTCCACATCTACTTCCTTAAGCATACTAGGCTCAACTACTACTATGGTATCATGCAAGCACTTCCGTAAATGAGAAATGTGGAAAAAAATCTTTAACACCGGACAGTCTCTCTGGTAGCTTTACTCTATAGGCCATTTGGTCAATCTTTTCTGTTATGGGAAATGGCCCTACAAATCTTGGTGCCAGTTTCCCTACAGATCCGAAGTGAACCACATTCCTCAAAGGTGATACCTTGATGAAAACCATATCTCCTACCTCAAATTCAATATCGGCCCTTCTCTTATCTACGTAGGACTTCTTCCTGTCTTGAGCTGTCTTCATACGCTTGCGAAATAGATCAATATTTTCTAAAGTTTCTCTAACCATCTCAGGTCCAAGTAGAAGCCTTTCAGTAGATTCCCACCAACAAGTCGATAGTCTACAAGGTCGTCCGTACAATGCTTCGAAGGGTGCCATGCCAATACTAGCCTGATAACTGTTGTTATAGGCGAAGATGCTCTTCCTAAGTCCCTCTGAAGTCTAGGATACATAGTCTAAAAAGACCCTCAAGGAATCTATTCACCCTTTCCGTCTATCCATCGGTCTGAGGGTGATATGCGGTCCTTAAACACAACTGTCTACCTAATGCTTTTTGCAAGCACCTCCAAAACTCACTGGTGAATATGGGGTCACGATCACTCACAATACTGGAAGGTACTCCATGCAGATGGACTATCTCACGAAGATAAACTACTGCCAACCATGCTGTTGTCCTTTTACTCTTAACCGGAATGAAATGAGCGCTCTTAGTAAGCATGTCAACTATAACCCAAATACTAGTGTTTCCTTTCTTCGATCTAGGCAAAGCATCAATGAAATCCATAGAGATGCTCTCCCACTTCCACTGTGGGACCTCCAAAGGATGAAGAAAGCCACCGGGATTCCTTTGCTCAGCTTTGACTTGCTGGCAAATCAAACATCGAGAAACAAACTCTGCTACATCTTTATTCATCCCATCCCACAAGAAAACCCTCTTCATATCTCTATACATCTTGTCACCGCCTGGATGAATAGTCACCCTAGAATGATGGGCTTCCTCAAGGACTGTCTTCAACAAACTCCCAACTCGGGGAACACAAAGCCTTCCTTCTCATCGTAACCACCCTCTATCGTCCGTGGAATATCTACTGAGGTGACTGGAAGGCTCCTCTCTACTAAGCCTATCCAAGATATCTGCTAGCTGTAGGTCCTCTCGTTGTGAAGTCCCTATCTGGTCTAACAAAGTAGGCCGAAACTCTAATGATGCCAATAAACCAGGTGTAAACTCGATGGAGGGTCTAAAATCAAAGTGATATAAACTCCAAGATTTTTCTCTCTACAATCATCCTTTACTTACTCAATTCGTCTGCCACCACATTACCCTTGCCATGAACCAATTTATCTTTGTTGCTTTAAGTTAAGATCCTTCTGCGAGAACAAGTACTTGAGAGATTTATGATCGGTGTACAACTTGAACTTCTCTCCAAGTAGATAATGGCGCCAAGTCTTAAGTGCGAATACAATGGAAGCTAACTCTAAGTCATGGGTAGGGTAGTTTTTCTCATGAACTCTTAGTTGTCTACCTCCACAAAATTCTTGCATCAGAACCACACTAAGTCTTGTATCACGTGCATCAGTGTATACTGTGAACACTTTGTTCCCATCAGGCAAGGTCAAGACTGGGGTTGTTGTCAAAGCCCTCTTCAATCACTGAAAAGCATCGTCACAATCTATATCCCAAGAAAATGTTAGATTCTTCTTCGTCAGTCTGGTGAGTGGGCCTGATATCTTTGTGAAGTCCTTAATGAACTTCCTGTAATATCCCGCTAAACCAAGAAAACTTCTCACCTCCGTTACATTCTTTGGGATCTGCCAATCTTTAAATGGAACTACGGATCTACTGCTATCCCATCTTTAGAGACCACATGCTCTAGAAATATCACTTCTTTCCTCCAAAAATGACATTTGGAGAATTTCGCCTTAAGCTGGTGCGCATGGAGAGTTTTCAAAACCTCCCTTAAATGTTGGGCATGATCTTCCTTGCTCTTCGAGAAAATCAATATGTCATTAACAGAGACCACAATGAACTTATTTAGAAACTCCCGGAAAACCCTACTCATCAGATCAACAAAATAGGCAGGTGCATTCGTCAACCCAAAAGGCATAACGGCCCACTCGAAGAAACCATCTGGAGTTTTAAAAGCTGTCTTGTCTATATTTTCCTCGGCCACCCTCAACTGATGAAGCCCTATGGACAAGTCTAACTGGGAGAAAACAGATGCACCAACAAGCTGGTTTAACAGATCATATATCCTCGAAAGTGGGTGCCTATTCTTCTTAGTGAGTTTATTCAACTCCATGTGATCCACACATAAGCGAAGCGAACCATCCGCCTTAGTTGTGAATACTACTAAAGCACCCCATTCAGATAAGCTTCGCCTAATAAACCCTTTCTCAAGTAGCTCCCCTACTTGCTTGCAGAGCTCCCTCTTTTCTCTTGAAGCGATATGGCGCACAGGCAATGCGACTGGATTTGCATTATTTACCAAGTATGTACAGAAATCAATCCCGCGCCTTGGAGGTAAACCCTGAACCTCCTTAAAAACATTAGGATACTCACAGACTACTAGTACAAATCGTAAATCATCGATAGATGCATCAAGCGACTCTAGGAAACTAAGCATGACAGACCCTTCAGGGTCACAAGAAATTTCGAGGGCCCTCCCATGGAAAGTCAAAAGTCTAACGACCCTCCTCTCACAATCCAAAATGACATCATAAATATCTATCCAATCCATCCCTAGAATCAAACCATAGCCCATGAAACCAAGCACATGTGCATCGCACTCAAACTCGACGCCTAATACAGATATTCTCAAATCCCGAAAAATCATAAACATACGAGCCATACCCCTAATGGGGCTAGAGACAACAACAAGATACAAAACCATACTAGTACTAAGGTGTAGAGATTCAACCACAAAATCAAATATAAAAGAATGCGAAGCGCCAGAATCAAAAAGAGTTCTAACTGGATGATTGGAAAGAGAAATCAAACCCTCGACGGAAACTTTCCTACCTCTATCTGGCGCACTGGCCATGCGAGCATGCACCTGCCGTTCAGAACATCCTTCCCTTTGACCCTGTCCTTGCCTCTTCGGGCAATCCTTGACAAGATGTCCGACCTCTCCACAATGAAAACGAACGTTCTTTTTTTTCTTGCATTCCTTGATCACATGACCCTCGTGTCCGCAATGATGACATTTCCTCTTATCTCAAGCTTCGTCATTCTTAGTGACCTTTTATTGCTGTTGTTTTTTCTTGGGCCACACTTTCTTGTTTTGTGTTTCCTCAACCTTAGCCTCTTTCTTTTCACCCTTATCTTCTTCATGCATCATTGCCATATCAACTGGTTTCTCAAAAGTTTCTGCCATCGGAATATGAGACATAACCAACCCATGGAGGGGTTCATTCAATCCCCTTGCAAACCTCAAAGCTTTCTTGGGCGGGGTATTTACTAGCTCCAAACCAAACCTCGCCAATTGGTTAAACTTATTAACATACTCCTTCACAAACATGGCTCCTTGTTTAAGTGCTAAAAACCTTTCCATTTGCATGCTTTACTCGACTTGAGAAAGAAACTCCGTTTCGAATCTCTATCGGAAATCATCCCAAGTCTCCACTAGACGCCCTGCCTGCATCACTTCCCACCAGAATGAAGCCTCATCTTTCAGCTGCCGAACGGCTAACTGAATCTTCCTACGGTCCTCAACTTCGAAAATTCCAAACAAATCCTCCGTCTCTTTAGGCCAATTCCTTGACTCTATGAAAGTCTCAGTTCCTCAGAATGGATTTCCACCCATAGCATAGAAATCTTTGCATATCTTAGAGAAATTATCAGCACGTAGAAGAAAAGGAGGAACAATGGGTACAGTCGGGGGAGGAACGTCTGCTTGACCTCCGGAAGACGCCATGGCCTCAAGATACCTTCGGAACCAACCCGGTATCGTAATGCCCTCAGGAATATTAGGTTCCCCAGACATGCTGAAAAGAGAAGGAATAATGGATTCAAACAGAGAATCGAAAGATATTTCCTATGGCTTTGGGGAATATGTTTTTCAAGACAAACTTTTCTTTGGAAATGCTTTTTTTAAAACCTTTTTGAAAACAATTTTCAAAATCTTTTGTCCTACCCGGTAACCTTCAACTCTGATACTAAATGTGACACCCCACGTCCGTTATTGTCAATCTTTATCAGAATACATTAAGTTTCGTGAAGCGTTATGGGTAAACAGACACAGAAATATTACAAGACAAATGTAAAATAATAGCGGAATTAAAACTTTATTCAATAAAAAAGCTTCGTGGTTCAAACCCAATTACATAATAAGTCTGGAATACTGAAAACATAAAACTTCTGCCTTGTACAAAAATCATCATCAGAGTACTATAATACATAAAAGAGCATATTCCCCAAATTATAGCCATAGTAGAGAAGATACGAAATCAAGCAATAAATCTAAGCAGCTCCAAGCGAAAGGAAAGAAGAATCCTTATCAAGCTTGAGTATTACCACCCTAAGAGCCTTGGGGGGGAGAGAAAGAAGAGGAAACAAAATGGGTTAGACATAAAGTCTGACTAGTCTAGTTAATTTTAGCATATAAATAAGTAAAAGATTCATGATATACATATAAGTTGGAGAGAGATAACAGTGTCATAAGGCAGGTATAAAAAGGTAAATAGGATAAACAAAACAAAACATGCATTGTGCTTTCCTAATACTTTTATCTACACCAATACTAGTATAACAAGAATAAGATGATCCCAACAAGTACGAGATGGTAGACTTATGTGTACTTCTAGTGAGAAGTTTTTACCCTATACAATAACTAGTAACCCAACAGAACTGACGAGGGTTACCCCTAACGATAATAACAGGCCCCTAAACAAGAAAGACTAGATGTACCCTAATTACTACCCCCAATCAACCGGCTCCCTAACTCATAGATACTATGTGCTGACCCCGCAGTAGGATGTATCACTTCCTAAAGTGGCAACCTTTGCTTTCAAGATGTGAACAAACCATGTCTACAGATGTCACAACGTCTTATCTACCCTAGCAAACGGACCCATGCACGTACATAAATCCATTGGAATGCGCCGTCAAACACCCTTACTCAAGTGACCTCTTATAATCAGCTCAGTAAGCGTGCCCAGATCCCGACCTAGTTCAGGGTTCCCCGTTTAATACCAAGATGGGTTATTGATTGAAACGGGTCCCATACACCAGATGATACAAGCTTTCCCGTAGGCTTATATCCCCATTACTAGGATTTCAACAGGTTATGCCTACTGGTTCAACAAGATTGCATAACCCTAACAGGTTAAGTTTGTGGGCCTATATATACAAATATTACCCACCGCCCCAAGATTTACTTAACTCTCCCACTGATTCAAGTAAGTTTACTTAACCCCTACTCAAGTTAACTGGTTCATGTAACCCTATGGATTCAAAAAGGTTAAGTATTACAAGTTTATCACCATTCATTCATTTATGGTTATTAATGCTCTAGACCTCCCACACTAAGCATACAACTTATGGACGCTAGATATGTCGGTTTGGGTCCGGGAAGACTTCTTCCAGTAGTCAGACTTAACCTCTTGTCTTCGCACGTTAAATGTTTATGCACTTAGACCCCTCACATTAGATTTATCACTTGTGGACACTGGATATGTCGGGCGGTTCCAGGCTGGCTTCTACCACAAGTGTAATCTAACCTCATGTCTAAGCGCGGTTATAGTTTCTAATTACTGTAAATCTAGGCATTCTCATTACTAACTAATTCTCATGTTTATCATGCCCCCAAATCCTCGTTCGATTTATGATACAAGTTATGCCCCAGATTTAGATTAAAATATGGATTACGCCCCAAATCCCAAGTTTTGGCTCAAGGTACAAATTATGCCCAAAATTCCCAATCATGTTTTACAATATGAATTATGCCCCCAAATTAATCGTTCCAAATTTTCATGCATTCGCATATTTCATCGATAGGCCTAGGCTCGAAGGTAGCATGGCTATAAAAACAAAAAGGGAAAGAGGGAGAGAAGAGAACAAGAACAAGCATAGTAAATAAAAACTAGCATATGATGACAGAATTAGTCATCAGAATAGACATAGTGACATGATTAGGCAAACTAATATAATAGGCATATAGTAATATGACTAGGCAAACTAACATAATAGGGATATCATAAACAGGCATGACGAGATCTAAACAGTGAATTGGATATATAATAATGGAAGATCTGTTATGATTTCAGATTACCATTAGGCATAGGCTTAGATCCAAACTTATAAGCATGTCAAGATTACATTTTAGGTGTTTATATCTAAAAGCAACATGAACTCACTGTGATTGGATCTAAAGAATAGTGGATTGATTGTAAATGTTGAAGCATAGATCTATGAATATGTATAACTTGTTGTTGAAGAAGAATAGGCTAGATCAGACGGAGTTGGTGCAACACCTCATTATCGCCATTGATTTAGATGAATAAAAAAATGGGATTAAGGTCCTTTATATAGCCTAGGGTTCAAGAATCTGGCCAGAAAACAAGTCCACATACGCAGAACTAGATCTACCGAGGATCTACGGGGTCGACATGGGTGTTGCACCCCTATGTTGGTGTTGACCCATAGGTCGGCACCCATAGGGTAGGTCAGCCCCTAATGTTCTGAACAAATTTCAAATTATTTTGAACTATTTTGAATTGTTTTGTATATATATAATTCTCTTATGCGTATACAAACTTCAAACCTTAATATCTTCCTCATACGATGTCCGTTTTACGCAAACTTGGTGTCTATCTTAAGCAGAATTCTGAGACGAACACAATGGCATAGTCCGTTTCCCTGAATTCTAAATATTTAATTAAGTGTTCTTCAATTTATCATTATAGTGTCTTAGAATTATAGGGTGTTACAAAACAACACATTTAACTATTTTAAAGTTATTGGAATAAAAGGGTTGTTTTTAATATTTGTATTTTTTCAGTGAAGTTCATTTTTGTTATATGCTAACACATATTTTTAACCAATAATACACTTCCATTTTGATTTATTCAATGGTGTCCAAATTGTATGCATGAGAAAAAAAATGAATATGTCATGTGTATATGTGCACTTGTACCTCTCGAAGGGAGGCTCATAAGCCCCAGTGTTCATAGAGATATATTTGGTTTCTTGTGATTAATCAGGCTTAAACATGAGAGTCCTATGAGTTGGTAGTAGCCTAGCTAGTAGGGTTGTTTTTTGTGAAGATTAATTATTTATTAATAACAAGAATAAATGAAATATTTCTTTATTTATAACATAAGCATGTTATATAATCTTTGATTAGTTTAAAAATACAAATGCATAATGCATTTGTGTGTTGAAAGTCACACCTTTATTGCCTTTGTTGCCACCGTTGACCTTTATTGCCTTTATTACCACCATTGACTATTATTGCCTTTAGCTATTGAATTTAAATTTGGTGTAGGTAAACTTAATAAACCTACTACATAGGAACGAGGTGTTATATTATCTATTTATTCACGAAAAGAACTTTGGTCATTTGATATAGAGAAAAACAGAAGCTTCAAATCTGGTCCTGGATTATGCCTTATGGGGATTCATTTTCTTATGTTATTGTTCCATTTTTTTAGAATGATAATCATGTCCTATTTCTCTTCAAATGTACAGGTCATTTCTTTGCTTTTCATTTCAACCTGCTCCTCTTGACCTCTTATAGTAAGCATCAAACAAAATTTGCATCCTGCATCTTGTGCATTTCCGATGTAATATGTATATCCAAGTTTTTATCATCATACATATATTTGTTCCTTTCTTCTATCATGTATTCAGAATTTTTAGTTTGCGAATGCAGTACTGTATAATACTTATTTTATATTGATAGCTCACCTAGTTTGATCCCTGTATAATACTTAATTCATAATTTGCATGACCATTAAATATATAAAACCTTTTTGAAGAACTAATAAATGATGAATAGTTCTTCTTCCCACATTCAAATGAAAAAAGATTGACAGTGCATAATTTCTATATGATCCATATGTCAATTATTGGGAGATTTTTTATATAAATTTTATTTATTAGGAGCCTAGCAGATTGGCTTCGGTTGTGTTTTTGGAGATGGGTATTTGTTGTTTGTGGCCGGAGTTCAGCTCCCTTTTTCAAATGGTGATTTTATGGGGTTTGTTGCCTTTGATTGAATTCGATTGTGCAGTGAGTTTCTTCAAATTTCTGGCAATGGATGGTCATCCGGGATAGAGAGTAAAGGCATTTATTTTTCTTCTCATTTTGGTAACTTACATGCTTTTTCATGTAGCTAGGTCTTCATATATCATAACTTTTGTAACTTGCTTTTATTTAGTTGGATATGCTTAGGCTATTTAATTATTTTGTGTGTTGGGTCACCCTGCATCGTGTGAGCAATTGGTTTGTTTCTCTATGGGTATGTTTTTGCCTCTTTAGGGATGTTTTCTTAGAGTTTCCTTTAGTTTTTAGAGTTATTACCATGTTGTATGTATTTTTCCTTAAGTGGTGGTCTAAAAAAAAGTACATTCAAACCAAAATATAGTGTGAAGTGTAGTCGAAAACTCGTAAAATGTTTAATTATGGATTATGCTGACATATTAATAATATGAATGTATCACTGTAGTTGATAATGAAGTATAAGTGTCTAAGAGAGTTATGTATGATGCATCATCACATGTAATTTATCAACTTTAGTCCTGTCAATAGTATTAATCATATAAACAAACAAAAGATATTTCATGTGTACCAATTCTCATTCTAGTCCTGCGAATACTTTACTATTCATGTTCCGTACACTGTATAAACAAACAAATTATAATTTATTCAAAAGATATTATTATAATTATAATTTTCTCATACATACAAACCTTTGTTTAAAATAATTTGTATATGCATATGATACTATTTGTTAAAAGCACAATAGTAGTTAGACGAATCAGAAATTTGTTCAAGCACATTATTGCTTAGATGAATCAGAAATAGAGTGAAAAGATGATACTATATTTAACTTTATGCATACAATGTACTAATGTCCTATGAAAAGATGATACACTTTGTGATTTTAAATTAAACTTAAAATCACAAATTAAATATTTTGTTCGATACCGTGCTCAATACCCCGTCATAACCATAAACGAGTATCTTGTTATCAATGTACTACAATTAATGTATCGTTAAGTCCCCCTCAATATCCATTAAATGCACCATTAATAATAATGGACTGCTTTTGATCTACATTTGTAGTTCAAAATTGTTGTTTTGGTTTGAAAAGTAAGTGCTAGCATGAATGATCTGATTTATGGTTTACTATTGTGAAGTATGTTATTTGTGCTAAACAGATAACATCATTTACTGAACTTCACAACATCGAGAAATATAGCATTTGATATTGTAAATTACTCTATTGGCCTTATTGTTCAAGGGATTTCAATTTTAAATAAAGGACTTAGTCAAATTTCTTCTCTATTACGAGGACTCTTTCAAAATAAAATTAGATGAGGTCACTCTACCAAAAATATAAGTAAAACGACGATGATCATTTTTTGTGGGATCGAATAAACCAAAACTTGATAGATGGTTGCCTAAATATAGCTATAACTACAAAAAAATATTCTAAAAGATCATAAATCTTTTCGGAATGCCCCTTAGTTTTCAAAAATAAAAATAAAACATAACTCTTTTTATTTAAAACTGTAGTCCTTTAGCAGTATATTCACTTATTTAACTGTTTTGATTTGAAGGTAAGAATCAAATTTGAAGTAATTACAAAACCAGTTACAGGTTTGAATTGGAAGTGTAAACTTTAAATAATGATATGTGTTAAATGAATCCAAAATTTTGGGTTGATATAATATTCATTTGAGGTTTCCGTTTTCTCTTTATTTTCACAGGACATTAGATTCGTTTGCACACAACACACATACAAGTGATTGTATAAACATTAAATGGTTAACATTATTTACATATAGTTATTAGGAAGATCTATGCGTACTTCACATATCAATGCCCTCCGTTTTAATCTCTTTTTCTTTGATTTTCGTGTGGAACCTAAGACGTCACTCAAGACCCTCTATTGTAGTCATTAAACTTTAAGTTTATGTATCAAATCATTGTGCTTTATTGTTTGTACAAAAAAAAAATATGAAAGTGCAAATTTATCATCTTCACCACTGTCATGTATTTTAAAACATAGCAAATAAGGTATCCAGCTAATTGTACTGTTTATTAAAATTCTAGCAACCCTATACTGCTGGTTGCTTTTACAGTTACAAATGATAGATACAAAATATTTCATGCTTCTTCATATTATGTATACTTACAGTGGCCTACATTTTAATGTCAAAATTAAATATGCTGACATGCATATAGATAACAAACCGTTACATCCATGAGGATGTCACATAGCTATTCAAGAATAGTTCAAAATTTATAAACACAACATTCTTTTTAAAATTTATTTTATTTCATATCTCCTATTTAGGATTGTTGTTGCACAAATTGGTATCCATATTTAAAATATACAAATAATTATTGTCAAACTGTTATGTGACATTGCAATTATATTTGAGTTATATGCATAAAGTTAAATAGAGTGAAGAACTAAAGATGCATAAGTACCGGTATCATGGAAAAGGATAAATGAATTCTCTCCTTTTTTTCTTCTTCAGATCATTTGATTATAAATCATGATTACTCCAAATCATTTGTATGCAGAAACCAATGAATTCAATCTTCTGTGTCGTAGATTGGGGGTTGGCAGCATAGAATGTGATTTTCCCTCTTTCACTTAGAAAACATGGAACTGTTTCTATAGTTCTTACTAAAGATCATATTAGTTTTACAAGTATCTAACCACAAGCCTACATGCTTGTGCATCTAGTCAAAAATCATATTGACAGTAAGACCATTACCAGCAATGAACAATCATCTTATTGGATGTTAGTATAATAGTATTATAGAATACTTGATTGAGGATTATTTTTGTAACAACTAATTTTTCATTTTGGGGTATGAAAAAGATAGTACAAGCATGGACACAGTCGGTTAATGATTCTTTAAGGATTATTTTTGTAACAACTAATTCTTGATCTCTATTGGAAACATGCTCAATTAATATATACTTTATTATAATGTGTAGATGTGGATATCCAAAAGAGAATATGAAGATATGGTCCGTCCATTGTCTCCAGTCAACACTTCTAATGGTGGAACTTCAATCAGGTTTTCTATAGTCGTCTAGAAGGCTGTATTTCTGTAGTGAACTTGTTTACTTGTGTTTGTTTGTTATGGCTTATCTTTTGTATTGTAAGTGAAACAAACTGCTATTATATGTTTGGTATTGTATTTCTAGGGATTCTATATGATGTAATATTATAGATTTGACTATATCCCTTTCAACAATTATGTGGATAATGTTTTAAGAAATTCTGGTTATTGTCTCCTCATTGTCTAATATGAGCTGGTACTATCATATGTATTTATAATCATCATCAGGGTGACCTAGATTAAAAAAATTGTTGAAGGTCCAGAGTTGTGGCTAAATTATACTAACAAATTTATGAAGAAAATTGCCATGGACAAAAGTCGTGGTAGATTGATATTCTTCCACGGTCCAAAGCTGTGGAAAAATATAAACTTGCCACAGGCTTGAGCCATGGAAAAACATCAATATGCCATGGCTTTGGGCCGTGGCTGAGCCGTAACAAAATTTTTCCACACCCCATTTTGTTACGGCTTTAGGCCGTGGCAAAATTCATTAGCCACGGCCCAAGGCCGTGACAAAATTGCTTTTCTGGTGTAGTGCCTATATTGCTTTTGTGAACCGGACCAAAAGGCCAGTTAACATTATGTTTTCTTGGTGGAGTTGTTGACTGAAATTGCTGAGCACTCTCATAAATACGTTTTGTGTACAAATACCACGGCTACCATATTGCAGTAATTTTACTTGTTATAGGTATTTTTCAATTTGAGTATGACATTTTGATAATTTGTGAGATGTTGTTTTCTTCATTGCATCTGCATTTTTTTGGGCATTGCATGTAACCCTAAGATATAAAATACGATCTCAACCAAAAATATGGGTGTGTATGTTTATAGTTTGCGCACATTTCAAATACAAAGAGTGGTAGCCCAGATGAATAAGAGATTTCTGTCCTTAAGGTGCATTATCCTTGTACTGTAATATACAAGTGAATTGCAACATGACACCTTAGACTTCACAAATATGCATGTGTGCACGCTAACACTTCCACATATACTTCTCTCTGGGTGCACACATACATGACCGTGGTTAGTGCCCTTACATGTCCGATGTTTCCATCACACACTATTGAACAAAGGTTAGTGTGCATTTACCTAGCTTACGCTTACTTATGAATATTTTTGATGTCTCAGATGGCTCATTCATCACACATATATCTATAGTTAAAAGCTCATGCATCATACATACAACACCAATAGGCTCCAACCTATGCAGTAAAGCGCTCAACGGATCCAATACGGCTTAAGTGCAAAAAGTTGTATTGGAGATAAAGTGAGGAATTAGCGGATATAGCGAATGAGTTTAAAATAGCATATAAAAACCCTATTTATTGCTTTTAAAATATATAAATGATAAATAAATGGAAAATTAACATTTAGATTAATTATAATAGTACATTATTAATTTTAAATAAAATCATAAGCAAATATATGTAAATAAATGTAAAATTTCATTTAGCTTAATTAAATCTAATAGAATATTATAGTATTTTATATTTTGGAAAATATATGTTAAAAAATTATATTATAAACTAACTTTATAAATTTTATAATGTATTAACATCATTTTTAAATTCATTTCTTTTATAGAAGATATAGCGGATTATAGCTTAAATAATGAGATATATCAGAAATATTGGAATATAGCCGGACTTAAAATTTCAGAGGCTATTTGAAAATAGCGTGCTGTCAGAAATCCGCTACATGATATAGTAGGGATATGAAGAGGTAATAGCGGGGCATTAACTGCACAACCTCCAACAAACAAAAAAGAATAGACACATTAACATTATACTTAGTTTTTACACATTGAAATTCCCAGATTAAGGCCAATCTTCAACCCAACACGGTATTTTTAGAGTATAATAAAAAATAATCAAATATCTTTAAATACAATTAGCATAAAATAGTATGGCAAATGCTATAATATAGTTTTCATTTGTTGGTTTAACCATTAATTTTTGTTCATACTATTATTCTTCATTCGAGTAACATATTTGGAAATAACAACAATAACTAGATGCAAATTCTTTAAATCTTAAATACTCTGTGGTATTTTCCTTATTTGTGTTGTACAATGTTATTTTATTAGGTTTGGCCTTGTTTGATTTTGGTGATTGAAGCATAAAATGTCGAAAGGATAAGACAAAGGCAACCAGAGCTTCAATCAACATTGTAATATCTGAAAACTTGCAATGAGAACATGCAACCTTAATCATGTGTTATAGAGGGGTGAGAGGTATGCTAACTTAGAATACATGTAAGTGAAAGCACATCCATCAATAGTTGGCATCATAGAGAGTATCAAGGGATTTAGAGTAGCAGTTTGTACTTCCCACGAATATCATTATATAGAGCAGTGATATAAACTTAATGTATAGAATGGCAGTTGAGTTGTTTATAGTTAATCCAACATTGACTGTATGATATAATATTAGTCGCATTTATGTTTTGATAAATGTTGATATGTGAGTGTATATACATAAAAATATTCAATTTTTTTGTATTTTTCAAGTTTATGAATCCAAGAAAGCTTATAAGTGGGGTGATAATACCAATTACACTTGTTTATGTGCATCGCATGTAGCATCCCAGAAAATTTGACTCCCGAATTCAGACACTAATACATCCAGTGTCCAAATTCAAGTATAGAAAATCCAAAAAGCTAGAAGAAAGAAATTAGAGGATGAGAAATATAAAGAAAGTTAAGAATTGAAGAAAGAAGAAGGACAACCGTAAACAATCTCACATCGCAGTTGAATAAAATATAATACATAAATAAATCTTCATTTAAAGCTTGAAGCAATACTTACATTTATCAGAGTACAGTGATCATTCAACACATCTGTACCATTATAACAATATGTCCTCATTTACAACACACGGCAGAATAATAGCTATATATGAATCATTCGTCTGAGCTCCTCCAGCTCGTCTTCTGAAATTCGTATCACCTGATCCTGAACCTGTAAAACTCGACTTGGCCCGAGCATTACAAACGTCACAGGTCAGTCTGGTGAGCTAGCATGAGAAAAACTCACTAAATTATTGGTACCGTCCAACATGATTTTAAAGTAAAAAAATCCTTTCGAAAGAAAAGGATAATCGTAAGACCATTCCACACATAAACATGGACAGTTTTTACCTTACGATAACCGAAAACATTTTTGAAATCATATCTTTTCTGATATTATAATAGTGTCTAAATCAAATAAATAATCATCTAGCAGAACGCTTGCATCTCACGCTCTACATATATAATATAAAATCGAAAACTGTGGGCGCTTATTGGAGATCGTATTTCCAACTATGATAAGGTACGGAACCACCTTCCGATAGTGTATCTCTAGAGAGGAATACACTGGGTTCAACAAGAACATCTTGCAACCCGGCCACACATGACCGACCACTCATTTCTCTAAAGTGTATCGAATGTCTTGTCACCTTACGGTTGCTAGCAACATAACCATTCCCGGGAGATACAGAAGCAAAAATAATAACAAATAATGAATTTTCTCTAGATGGTGACAATATGCCCTAATTGGGAGCGACCCACTTAGCCATGCCGCGTCCCCGGTTTTTGTCATTTCCCAGTTGATGAGGTTTGAGGTTTTAATTATCTTTTTAGATTATCTGACCGCCATTCACTTGGAATGCCACATCGTCAGATCCGCCAAATCACTAATTGACGTCCAAAAATATACTCTGGATGTAAAAGAAGTGCCCTTCTTCGCCACCAACTTGGTATATTTGTAAAAATCAACATGCGTGGTTTTTTTTAGGAAATACTATGTCAGACATTCGTCCATACAAGTCATACAGGAACATGAAGAACCGAAGGCACCCTCCTACCACATCCTAGGAATCACCATATAGATCAGTAGCGAGAAGTCCTTGCAATCCGTAAAGTTTTAACCATGACAGAACCACAGTATATCTCTAGCCGTTAAACCAGAGATTTTAAGTTGTTCTTCCGTTTTATGAAGATCTACGGTCTTCGAATACTCTGTCCCGATCAATGTCTAATATATTCAACGTTTACGTATTTGCTGGTCAGAGTGGTTCTCGAGTATAAATTCGATCCTGGTCTTTCCGTACCAACAAGCGTATATGCCAAATTTGATATTCGATTATTTAACTATCAAATAAACAACCATTCATCCATAAAAGAAAATTGAATTTACTAATTCAACATTTAGCCTCTTTAATTAATTATTCGTTAATTACACTACTCAAATTTTCCATATTGAAATACTCAATTCTCTTCTTATTTTAATATAAGAATACTCAAAACCATTTCATCTTAAAATATTTTAAGAATGTACTTCTCATCTTGGTCATTAGTCCCTAACCGTAAACTATTAAGACTATAAGTCCCTAAATAAAAACCTCAAAGGCCGAAACCAACATCAGATCGATACTCAGAAAGTTACTTAACTTAACTAATCTCTAGTTAGTTTCTAATTTCCTTAACTCCATTTCTTAATTTCTAAACGAATAGAAATTCAAAATATTAATTATAACTTAACTGAGAGATTTACCTCAACTTATACTCATTTCAAATATTTTTACTTACAACAAAATGTTTGCTTTAACCACTATCAATTATTCATAAATAATCTTTATAAACACCTTCGTAGGTTTATTATAACATATCTCGGTTTTATTTCCATAAATTCATTCCATAAAAATATTCGTATATAAATATCATTTGCCAATTCTTACTATTCATAATTGTTATCTATAAATCATAAAATAAAGTCTTAAATATAATCTATATCATTATTCAAGATTAAATTCAATTAATATTTACAATTTAAAAACCCTTCTTAATAATTCCTATTTTGTAAATCTATTGATTTAACCCCTATTCACCTCATCCCTGAATAATAACCCGTAATATAAATCCTCTCTTGACTTGATTTCATAATTGCCATTTCAAGTTCAATTCTATTATAACTTCTAATTATAGGGTTATTTTAAATTTCCATTTCAATTGAAAATTTCAAATCTATTTCAAATATTGATTTTTTAACCCAATTTCATCTATTTTCCAAATTCATACTCAGATTATATTTTCCGCATTCTCTAATAATAATAATTTCACTTCTTTATAAATGTCGCTTATTAAATCAACTTCTCGTTTTATTTGTTAATATAAATCTTTACTGTTCAATTCTATTTATAATTCAATTTCTAAATAAATATTCTATTTGAAAGTAAAATTCTCTTTAAATACTTTTATATATTTAAATTCTATTTTTAAAATCCGTCTTTTATTTTGACATTCAAAAATATCCAAAATAAAGGTCCAATGTAAATACACATCCAACATATCATCAAATATCACTGGTTAAAAATCATATCGTATATCAACATATATGTAAAATTAAATAAATGTTGAGGAATCCAGTTGGGTTCCTCCAACCTGTTTTTCCTCCATCCATAGATGTTAGTCACCAAAAATAATACTCATTTTGCTTCAAGGCAGGATATTGCGGTATAGAAGGTCATCCACTATACATATTTTGGGAAGCATATGGAAATCATCCGCTAATGGTATTGCGGGAATATATCCAATCACCAATATTATATATATATATATATATATATATATTTATGTATCTAATCACCAATATTATATATATTACGCATATAATACTATATATATTATCATCCACATTATATCTAACAACAATCAATAATATAACTGAGTGAGATTAACTCACCTCGATTTTTCCTTTTTTGGATATTCCAGTTTAATTCCATATTGCCTCAGCTACGAATCGTTTCAAATCATCTTGAATTAATTTATTCCTACGATTACTTAATTTTGAATTAATGATTAAATATTTATCAATTTAAAATCACTAATAACATGAATAAATAAATTATTCTAAGTATTTTAAATTTCCTAAAAAACGTATACCTTATTTTCTGAACAATTACGAAACCGACTCAAAAATCTCTGACCCTTTCCACTTAAATCAGCCTAAAATTCTTCTCTATCCCACTCGGGCATTCTATCAAACATCTTGTTAGCAATTTCCATCTCCTTCTATTACTCACAACCACTGCCATGCTACCGCTGCAGCACTCTAATCGTCCTCATCGCCACTATATACCCTTATCCTAATTACAACGCCCTCCTCCTAACCACTATCAAACCACCTACTATGAAAAGAACCTCACTATACCTGCCACTGAATTATCTCAAAACCCATCAGCTTCAAAGTCTAGACAAACTCCTCCTTTGACAACCGGGTCATTCCCACACTATTGAACCTAGAAAATATTGTCCATCAGATGGCCTTATTTCCACCACCTTTACATCCACCATTCCAAAACAAGACCGCGGACTCTAACTTCCATACCTTACTGTCGAACTCTAGATCAGTATCGGCGTATTTTCTCCATTCCAGTCGCAACATCAATGTTAGCACCCACGCATCGACCCCTCTAGAGACCTGTAGTACTTCTTCCGATCGCGCTTCTTTGTAGTAATTTAACCATCCCAGTCTTGTTATCGAGTTCCAGAAAATCAATCGCGGTTATTGATTTTCACTTATTCCCCAATTCACGAGCACGTCCCGGTGTCGAGTTTCAGAGGGATCCATAGTTTAAATCGCGATACTAATTTTTATTTCCTTTTTTGTTTTATTAAATCGAAGATGGTATCGATTTCGCTTTGGTGGATCGAGTTGTTTCTACAGAGTAAAAGAAATGATAGAATTTTTGGGATAGGCTGGAATGCTGAGGTTGATGGCTTCATTTACAAGCGAGTAGCAGACAAAATGTACTATGCCATTTCAATTCTGTAGCAACGCGGAAAATCGGAACCAATTTTTTTTTTTTTTGCAATTTTAATGAGTAATGAATATTTAAAATGATTTATTTTAAATAATTATGACTAGAAATTTATTTTAAATAGAATTAGAGCGTATAAATTTATTTAAATCGAATTTAGAATATAAATATTTATTTTAATTATAAAAGAAGTTGGAAATGGAGCGGTAGTTAGAAAATTCGATTTCAAATTTCAAATGAATGTACATGATTCAAAATAAACTGGATTTTAGTGAAACCAAAAATATTAGAACCTATTTGAAAATATCTTTCCAACGAATCTGAAAAATTAAAATTTCATAGCGGGAATAAAAAGTTATGCTCAGTTGAAAATTCAGAATAGTCGCTATGGAAATATAGCCCTTAAAAATAGCCATTTTGCAAACGACCTCCGTTTTCGATGAAACCACTTTTGTTGGATCCGAAATGTCAAATTACTGCTAGATTCCAGTTTTCATAATTTTTAGGATCAATATGTGAGCATGGTGGATTTAAACGTATTTTGCAATTTAAGTTTGAATTTAATCGACTGGAAAATGAACATTTTTCAAACTGTCTCCGAATTCAACGAAATTAGTTCTGTTAGGACCATATTGTCAAAACATAGCCAGATTTATTTTTCTGGAATTTTTAGAGTCAGTATGTGGCCCCGGTAAATTAAAACGTTTAAATTAAATATACATTAATTTATATTTTAATTTAAAGTAAAACTGATCAAAACATTAGAATCGGCTTATGAAACATATCCAATTGTGTTCGGAATGGAGGTATTTGGCTAGGGGCCACGTGGGGTTCGAAGACTAAGCGGATTACTTTTGAATAAAATAAAATAAAATATTATATAAATATATGGGTCAAAATGTTTGGTCAAAACCCTATCTACTTCTCTCGCGTGGTCAACGTCTCAGCAAGCTGTCACTTGCGATTCAAGGGATGGAAACACACGAAAATACTTCCTCAAATTTCTCCTTCGATTCTTCGAATTAGCTGGTGATTCAAAAACAAAATGAAAGAACTTTTAGTGATCTCTAAAATGATATGGACGAGATCTGAAAACGTTCAGTGATTAGAGAGGATTTGGAGCTCAAAGTCCTAGGTTTGGATTGACTTTTCCGAGCATGAAGGTGGATTGAGTTCGGCAAGGCGGTGGGTGTGGGGAGCCGCCACGTGGGGTGACGTCGGGGTGTGTTCGGATGGGGGTCCGACCCCCCTGGTGATGGCGACGCCGATTGTTTCCTGCGAGGGTTTTGGGTTCGACAGGCCAAAAAGGGGAAAATGTAGAGGAAAGGGGTTTAAGAATTTAATTATAAAATTAATTATTTATTAATTAATTATGTATTCAAATGTTTATAATAACATAACTTTGTCATACGATGTCGAAATTCAGTGAAACGAGTTCCTATGCGATCGTGGAGATGAGAGCTACACAACAAAACTGACCGGGTCCAATTTGGAGCACATCAGAATCTCAGGCAAATTCAAATCCAAACAGAACTGAAATTCAAAAATAAAAATGACGGATTCGAAACCCAATGTGAGAACTTCTCACTAAAATTATTTCTACACAGTTATTATTTTATAACTGCATATATGAACTGCTCCCCGTCATCCACAGACCATGGATGACTTGTTTGATTGTATTGTGTTGTGGAAATGGATTGTATTGTGATTGTTAATTGTATTGTATGGAATAAAAATATTTGAATAATAAAAATATCATTTTTATTGTGTATATGAACTGTATAACATAGTCATGTGTTGAAATAAATATTCATAAACAAATCAGATGATTTTTTTATGTACACCCATTTATCTGATACTGATTGAGACGATAAATTTTACACATCGCTCAACTGCACAAATAAAATATGTGTGTTTGTTGATTGAAACCCCACACGGGTGTTGGGATGATATTTGACGTACACTAATCCCAATGGTTTAGTGGTATGTCAATCGATTGGTTGACAGGCTGTATAAGCATTAATTATTTATATTTAAAGCTTATACAGTTGTAAATTACACACTAGATGATGGTTGATTGCCTATCATGGTTGATATATACATGTGTTGTATGAAATCCATATAAATAAAATTATATGGTAATTGATTGTGTCTGATTCCAGTTCAGAAAGAATAAACATTTTAAAATAACGAACATTTTAAAATAACGAATATTCTAAAATAATATTCAGAAAAGAATCAAAACCTGATTTTGATGTCCGATTTGGGATGGACACAGAAATATTTAAATATATAAAGCCGTGTTGATTAAATGTGCGCCATTTTGATGCGAACGATATTTATATTGACTTTATTCATTTTTAAAATAAATATCAAAAAGGAATTGATTTCAAAATCTAATGTTTTGAAAATATTATCATTTATATATTAATGATATGGAATATTCAATTTTGATTTGAAACTGAATATGAAGTTGAAATCGTTTTGAAAACGAATTTAAAACGATTTATAAAATACGTTTTAAATGTAAATCAATGAAATATATATAATATATATATTATATATATTTAATGGCCTGAATAGAACGCGCCGCGCCACGGCAGTTCACGAATTTCGACCATTGACTTCGAATTGACATTATGGGAGATTCGACCGTCGGATTCTCCTAAAACCAGAACCGTTGGGTTCGTATCGAAAAGAGCTTTCGAACGAATATAAGGAATTTGAAATCTAACGGTTGGATTTGGAATTATGTCCAATTAAAATTTGGAAAAGGTCGTTATAAGTGCAGTTAGATGGCCGTTTATGGAAATCGACTGTACGGACCTTGATTAAATTATTAAAAATATCAATAATTTGTTTAAAATCATAATAAATGATTTGGAAAGAATTAGGATGAAAAATTCCATATTTGAAAGGATAAAAATATATCTTTATCAAAATGAACTAGTTATTAACTAGATTTGAAATCCAATAATTTTTTAATAAAATAAATTGGATTTTAGAAATGGTTTTAAAAATAACCAGAATTTCCAATATATGAATTCAAATGGATTTGAATCAAAATTATCTTCGGAATATTTCGATATTGGATTCCGTGATTATACGACAATTTGGAAGAAATATATATATATATATTGTTATTCCCAATACGATATTTGTCGGTTTCAGAATTTGATATTGAATATAAGCCGATATATTTTCTATTCAGAGCCTTGTATTTAATATAAAATTGGATTTTGGGTTTGTCGTGAACGATGTCTTCATTAACACTGTTCTTAAACCTAGTAGAGAAAAGATATAAATCTTTTTATTAAGATTTGATGAAGTTACCAATTAATTAACATTTAATTGGAATTGAATTGAATTTTGGTTTTGTCGTGAATGGTATCTTTAAAAATACTATTCTTAAACTCAATGGAGTAAAGAAAAGTAGAAACTAAATGAAAATTAGTTAAGTTGAATGGTTTCCTGGGTATTGATTTGATGTTGGTTTCGGCCTTAAGGCTTAATACTTAGGGAATTGTTCTCTTACTAATTTACGGTTAGAGACTGATGGAATGGTGTCTTCAGTAACACTGTTCTTAAAACCCGTGTGAAAAGAATAAATCTTTTAACTAAGATTTAAAGATAAATTACCAATTAATTAACATTTAATTGGGATTGAAATGGAATGTGAATGGGGTTTATTGTGACTTTGTTTTAACGACATTCGCTCTTCAACCCAATTTGCAGTGGAATGTGATTTGGAATTTATAAATCTTTTTATTAATATTTAATGGAAATTTTCCAAAGTAAAGTGTTCCAATATAATATATTGGAATGGAATGGAATTCGATTTGGTAATAATCGAAGTGAACTTCTGTGAAGTAAGACTGTTAATATATATGGAATTCAAAAGGCTTTTCCATTATTCCATTTATATTATTGGTCGGATAAGGAAATTGAAATCGATTATATATTGATTTGTTTTTCTATGAAGATTCCATAATTAATGGAATGAGATTTTGGGTTTATCGCGAATCGTTTTTTAAATGACATTAGTTCTTTAACCCAGTGAAAGATAAAATTAATTTCTTAACTTTGAATAATCATTAAGTAATGATTTTTGAGATTAAAAATGAATTAGAGTTTTAATGAATCTTTAATTAGATTGGAATGTGGATGAGATAAATAAATTTATCGAATTTAGGAAATGATCGAGAATGGAGTATCACTAGTTTTTCTTCAAGCGATAATTAAATCTATAATTAGATTTGAACATGAAATGGTAATTAATATTTATCGATAACACTATGGTGTTAGATATGGAGTATTACCAGTTTTGCTCCATAGGATGAATAGGTTGGGATCGGGAAATATAATAAATGATTACTTCGGTAAGAATCGCTAATCCCGACTAGTTTGGAAAACCTTAATATGGTTTGAAATGTTATACAAAGGAAGATTAAAGAATAAATTTAAAAGAATTTATCTTTGATAAAATTAACGGAAATCTTTCCCTAAGAATGTGAATATTTGAATAAAGAATATTCTGGATTGGAATGAGGCGTATGTTGTGTTTTTATAGCAATTGTTTATAATATACACGAGTTATTCAGAAAGGCCGGGTTTATCCGATTCTGAATAACTGAATCGACGATAAGTCGACGATGAAGACGGTGGTTGAAGACCGGAGGTCATCACATCGTTTGGATGATTACTGATGTCTTGATTGGGCTGTACACCCAAGACAAGGTAATAAGTGGTGATCGTTCCAGACGTACTTAGAGATCGACCGGATATGCGAGGGGCTCTCTTCTGTATTGGACATACGGGACGCGGAATAAGGTACCTCCGGTTTCGTTCAGACCCAGAACGAACTTGTAAATGTATGTCTGACATCGGATTTCATTCTGTGTGATTGATATATATCAGTTGCATAGCGTGAATTGCCTGTGTGGCATGCTGAGATGCAAAGGATCAAGGCTTCTGTTGAAAAGCAGAGTTTTGTGGTTGATGATCAAAGCACGACTTTAATATAGCATAACTTTGTGTATAGTGTTGATTCGCAAGCCTCGCACCCCGGTGTGAACCAGAAACGGGAGAGGACATCAGGGAGGACATGTGTTTCCTTCTAGCTAGGAGTGGTGTCTGGGTTTTGCACGCCCAGACGTTTTACTTATATGGATGATGGATAGCGAGGCGCCTCGGATATATCGGCACTGCGGGGCCGATGGATGGTATGGTCTTTATACAGACCAATTTTACGCCCTATGGGGTGGGGAAACATATTGTTCAGGCATTTTAATCCACCTTTGCAGTTCCGGTGGACCGGCCCTGACGATCGAAGGGTCGATGTGCTCTAACCCTGAGGCTCGGGCTAGAGAGTCTCGAAGCGATAAGGACGATCCCTTGCCTTGGTTCACAGACGGAAATCCAATTTCCAATACGTGACATTTCGGTGTTGATTGTAGAGCCTAGTATGGTGGCATAGTGGGATGGGGCACTATGCCGTCTATGATTGAGACATTTATATTTGAAGTTGTTTTAAAAACTATGCACTTATAATAGTATCAAATGATTTTTTTAAATGTACCAAGAATGTTTGGCTATTATAAGGTAAAAATCTATCCTCCGGCTTGCGTTGCATTGTATGATGGGGCCTGGGTCTTATAATAGCTTCATTTTTCCAAAAAGCATGCGTGTTTTGTTATATGCACTGCTATTCTTGGGTGGAAACCCGTTCCGTGTTATACGGCGTGGTTCCTTGATATATCTAATTTTAAAGTAAAGTTTTATATAACTGTTTTAGTTCTCACACCAGTCACAAGACTGACCTAGAGTTTATTGTTTTAACCTAAAATCTGGGTGCCCCTATTTTCCACACTGGCAACTAGTAGTTTTGGTTTTGCAGATTTATATTCACAGGGTCCTGGTTAGCAGCTGGAATGATATTCAGAAAGCTCTGTATCTATATATTCCTTTCAGTTGTGTTTTATATTATTTTCCGCTGCATTATAATTTGTATATCTCTGATATTTATCGAATGTATATTATTTATTCATACTCTGTATATTCTTGTATTCTGATGGAATTGTTGTAATAGATAATGAAATGTTCTTCTGTTTGCGCTCTGATTTGTCATGTTCTCAATTCAATCCGGGCTTTCCTTTACGGGGAAGTTCGGGTCGCTTCAAATTCGATGTTTTACTCTATGGTGAAGGTGGGGAGCAAAGGTACATGGTGAAGTGAAAGAAGAAGCTCGTAAATTGAAAGGTGAAGGGTAGCTGCAAATTAAAAAAAAATATGTATGCAAAATTTCTTCATTCGAAAGTAATGGGTTTTAGGCTGGGGTAGCCTTTCTAAGCTTCAGTAGGAAGGAAATGATTTGATACGTATGTATATTTTTATTTTAATGTGAACCGATTTGATTAAAATATCGCATTGATTTCGAACTCCTATTTAAACGCAACAACCGACATTCCTAGGGTTATACCACTGTTCTGAACACACTGGAACAGATTTCGAAGCCTTATTCGATCGTATAGAGAAGATGTTAAATTTAAATTGATGATTTAAAATTAAATTAAATTTAATTATTCCTAGACGATTTATGGTTATACATTAAATCGATAAATCCAAACGTTACGAAGGTAATAATACACTATTATGGATCCGATGGAATTCATTTCATCGAATTCTGAAATCGTTTGAAGCACCGTTATTTTCACATATTAATAATATTGATTATATAATCAATTGATTATAAAAACTTATATTTATCTAATAAAACTCCTATTTAATAAATTAAATAGATAAACTCCTTATTAATATCCATTTTAAATTCAAATCCAATATTTAAACGTTTTAATCGTTAAACGTCGAAAAATACGAAATGTTACATCGCACATGTTGAAGTTCTCATATACATATATATATATATATAACATTGTATATTCATCATTTCAACACAGGGAAATCGGTTTATAACAGCCGGAAAATTGCATTGCAAAATCGATGAAGTGGAAGGCGTTTTTGAAACCAACTAGTAATAAGTTTGTGATTATAAGTAGTAACTAGTAATAAGTTTGTGAGTAGAATTTATATGACTTCATTGAAAATAGTTGATGCAAAAAAAAATGATGTAAACAACAGCCAGCATGGAGGAAGCTTTGAGAAAGTGAACTATGTACCATTGAGGATAAATCTCTGCCTTGTACTATATATCTAGTATGCTTGCTGAACTATGTATCGATTAATATGCTTTTGAACCATGTATTGTACTTTGTAATATTATTTTTGCTGTTGCTACTGAACTTTGAAGTGTAACATACCATTGTCGAACGTTGTAATTTCAAAACTTGTTTTTAAGTTTTGGTCTTTGTGTTGAATCTATAAAAATATATTTGGTTTAGTCATCTTTCTTTTCTGAAATTATGTTAAATTTGCAAATGTTTGTATTGAATATGAAAATTAAATGAATTTGATATTGTAGAAGAGCCAAAAAGTAATATTTTTTATAAAAAAAGTTATGTGAATTCGCAATGGCTATAAACGTTTGATAAATCAAAAAAAGCAATGATTTTGAGCCAATGTAAAAATGTATTTCTTTGAGACATTGCTAATATTTTGCCACTTCTCATTTTGTAATGGCTCGTAGCCATTGCGAAATTGCATTTTGGATTTAGTTCAGGTTACCGTGAAATAGAAGCTAGAGTGAAAAAGACGGAGGCACAGAAGATAGCTCGGGTGAAGCTAAAGCAGAAAGACCTAAAGTAAAGAATTACCTATTTTTAGCCATTGATAAGAGAATTTTGAAGACCATTCTTTAGAAGTAGACTACAAAAAAGCTTTGGGATTCAATGAGAAGGAATTACTAAGGAAGCGAGAGAGTTCAAAGAGCACAAGATCAAGCACTTCGAAGGGATTTGAAGTCTTAGCGATGGAGGAAAAATTGATCAATGACTATTTTGCAAGGGTTATGTTTGTGTCCAACAATATGCGCAACAATGGAGAAGCTTTACAAGATGTCAAAATTGTGGAGAAGATCTTATGGACCCTTACCAAGAGATTTGATTACATTGTAGTCTCCAAAAAAGAATCAAAAGACATTAATTGTCTTTTGGTTGATGAACTCCAGAGCTCATTAGTTGTGTATGAATAGAAATTTTGGAGGAGAGGCAAAGAGAAAGTGCAAGTGCTGAAGGTAATTTATGATGATAAAGCAGGGAGAGACAGAGGAAGAGCTATGTTCGAAAGAATCCGAGGTAGAGGGAGATGGAGACAACTTCTCAATAAGGAGGCAATTGAATGTTTCAAATGCCATAAACTGGGGCACTATCAATATAAGTGTCCTAATTAGAAGAAAAAGGTTAACTATCTTGAGCTAGAAGAAGGGGAAGAACTTCTACTTATGTCTTATGTTGATATGCATAAAGTGAAATGGGATGAGATTTTGTTTCTTGACTCTGGTTGCAGCAATCACATGAGTGAAAATAAAGAATGGTTTTCTAAGATGAATGAAAGTTTCAAGTAAACGGTGAAACTAGGGAATGATACCTACATGGCTATTTGGGAAAGGGAAATGTGTGTCTAGAAGTGAATGGTCTTATTCGGGTAATATCAGATTTTTATCACATTCGTGAAATTTAAAATAATTTGTTAAGCATAGGCCAACTTCAAGAAAAAGGGTTATCTATCTTGATTAAAAGTGGAACTTGAAAAGTATATCTTTTTAGCAGACGCCTAATTATGCATTCTGACATGAGATATGTTCTATTTGTTAGCTACAATGGTCTCGAAACCTCCCTGGTTCTTACTAATCCAATATGAATATGAATTTTATTTATGTTATTGTTGTCAGACATACGAGCTACAAAGGTTTGATAATTCTTTCATATAAGAGGCTAGTTGAAGGATTATCATCTGTCAAAGCTGCAAAAAAGTTGTGCATAGACTGCTTGGTTGGCAAGCAACATCATGAGTCTATATCGAAGAAAATCTTATGGAGGGTAGTACACAAACTTCAGGTTGTGCATTCAAACATGTGTGGACTATTACTCTAATCTCAAACAACAATAAGAGGTACATCTTAAGTTTTATCAATGACTTCTCCCGTAAAATTTGGATATGCTTCTTACATAATAAAGCAAAAGCTTTTTCTATGTTCAAAAACTTTAAAATATGTGCTGAAAATGAGATGGGTGCAAAAATAATTTGCCTAAGGAGTGACAAAGGTGGAGAATTTATCTTAAATGAGTCTGAAGGTTTTTGCTGGACTCATGGAATAAGAAGATAGTGTTGAAAATTTTCAAAGATCAATTTTGGTTTAGGGTTTGTTTTTTGAAGAAGGAAGAAAGAAAGGAAGGAAAGGGACTAGTCCCACATCATGAAAGTTGGAAAAGTTTCTAAGTATTAAAATGGCTTTGTCACAAGGGTATTAGGGCCTTGGGGATCCCAAATGTATGCTTTTTTGTGAGGAGAGAGGCCATGCATCGCCACACCATACACATGCACCATTGCCGCCGTCTGTCCGACCGAACCAGGTTGGGGATGGGTTCAATAATATATTTTTGGTTTAAATATGAAGACAGTAATGGGTCAGGCTTGTTGCAGACTCAAAGCGAATTTAGATGGGCGGTATTTGATGCAATTGTTCCAAACGGTCGCGATGCCTGTTAAACCGATGCCTCCGTCTGCCCCTATAAATAGCCACGTCGTAAATCAGTTTGGATGATTATGAATTATTTCTTCTTCGTCAATACTCCCCAGAGCCATTACCGATGCCTATAAGTGTTGCAAATTCTCAATTTGCAACGCTTTTGTTGCAGAGTGCAATCTTCTCCCCCTTCATATTTTTGTTTGCTTGCATCATCAGAAGTCAAAAGTTTAGAGTGTTCTTGGTCAGATCAAAGTCATACAAACTTTGAATATGATTACATTGTTCCAAGGCTTCATTGAATCTGGAAAGTCGATAATTTGATAATTCGTTTGTATATGACGGGTTGAACTATTGTCTAAATGAATCTATTCCATAGATCCTTGAAGGCTGAAGTACGGTAATATCTTCCCCCAAGTCATCTCAAACCACAAAATCCCCAACAATTTTTTAGATAATATTTTTCAAACGTGGAAGGTTCGAGCGCACTACAAGTTACATTTTACTCGATTGGGGCGGTTTCATGGAGACGATTTCACTCTTTGGCAAGAGACGATGGAATTTTTCGTGATCACCATCAATTTTTTCTACACTTTGGAAAATGGATTAGAAGTTATACTGGAGGACGCTGATAAGGTTGATGTCGCTCTAAAGGTTAAACGTACAAAGCAAAAAAATGATGTTTTTCTATGCAGAGGGTTCATTCTGAATGCATTGTATACTCCAGCCTATAACGTTCATAGGATCATGGAAACTGCAAAGACGCTCTGGTCTGAAATCAGAAAGAAAGTATCACTTTTGAGGAAAATAATAAGAAATTTTTAGTTTTATGGATTTCAAAATGGTCGCCAAGAGGTCCATAGTCGGACAAGTAAGTGAAATCTTACTATTCGTGAATCAACTTAAAATGCTGGAGTAGATCTCCCTGATTTTTGTTGTTGTTGGATTTATTATTTTGAAAATCCCACATTCTTGGAATGATTATAAGAAAAATTAAAGCATGCAGAAACATATTATGATTTAGACGGTTTACAGCATCATCTTCATATTGAAGAGGATTCTCGTAAACGCGAACTGGATGAGAATTCACAAACTGAGTCTCATTCTAAGGCAAGTAATGTTGAAATTACCAAAAAGTTGAAGCCTAAGAATGAGTCACGACTTAAGAAGAGAAATAATTCCAAGAAAAACAAAAAGAAAGGCTCTTGTAACTATTGTAGCAAACCCGACCACTGTGCCCAAGACTGTCGTATACGGAAGAAACAACAAAAAGTAAATGTGGTCGAAGAATCACTTACGGCTGTAGTACAAGAGAAAAACTCCATTAGTGGCATTGATAATGATTAGTAGCTTGATACAGGAGCAACTATTCACATTTGAAAAGAACGTAATATGTTCAAGACTTACGAAAGGAATAATAGAGAAACCAACAAAGTTACTGGCGCAAACAAAGATGCAACCAAAGTACTGTGAAAAGGCACTATAGAACTTACATTCACCTGTGGAAAATTATTTCATTAGTCAATGTATTTTATGTAACCAATATGTGTAAGAATTTGATTTCTGGATACCTTCTTAACAAAAGAGGATTCAACTAGATGTATGAATCTGATAAGTTAGTGTTGTCCAAGGACAACAAATTTATTGGACAGAGATATTCTTGTAAGGGCATGGTTAAGTTGAATCCAATAAAGAATCTTCTGTTTATATTGTTGATTCTATTAATTTATGGCATGGTCGGTTAGGACATGCTAATTATAAATCTCTTAAAAATATGCATAAATTAGGATTAATTTAATTGTGATTTCGGTACTATCTCTAAATGTGAAATATGTGTTCAAGCAAAAATACACCGGAAATCCTTTAAATTTGTAGAAAGGAAAGTCGGTTTGCATGATTTGGTATATAGTGATGTGGGTGACTTAAAAAGTCATATAACCTATGGTGGTAACCAATACTATATAATATTTATTGATTACTACACTATATATGCATGTGTATATCTAATGGATACTAAAGATGAGGTTTTTGATAAATTCAAAATTTATAAAGCTTCGGTTGAAACACAATTAGGAGTTAAAATTAAAGTGTTACATTCAGATTGTGGTGGTGAATATTTTTCAAATGAATTCATTTTGTTTTGTAAACAACATGGTATAGTTCACCAATGTACCGCCCTATATACACCACAACAAAATGGTGTTGTTAAGAGGAAAAAATAGAACTTTAGAAGAAAAAATTAATGCCATGCTCAGAAGTTCAATTATAACCTTTAGGGTGATGCTATGTTATCTGCATGTTACATTTTAAATAGTGTACCACTTAAAAAGAATAATATTTCCCCTTATGAATTATGGTTTAATAGAAAACCTAACCATAATAGACTTAAAGTTTGGGGTTACTTAGCATATGTTAGAAAACCAAACACTAAATGACTAAAGTTAGGAAATAATGCATTTAAATGTGTTTTCATAGAATATTCACTTAATAGTATAGCTTATAGGTTCCTTATTCTTGACACCTTAAAAGTAATCGAATCTACAGATGTAGATTTTTTTTTGAAAATCAATTTGTTGAGATTCCACTGAGATCAGCTAGTCCAGATCCTAATTTAACTGATTATATCAATGACGATGAATATGCTCCTCCCCAAAACAGCAAGGAAGTATCATTAACTGATAATACTACTGAATATAGGAGAAGAAAAAGAGCTAGAATAGAAAAGGACTATAGTCCTGACTTCATATCATATCTAATAGAAGGCAATAAGGATGAAGTCCTTAATGTGGCAAGATATGTAATGAATGTCGATGACGATCCCAAAACTTTTTCTGAGGCTATGAATTCTAGAGATTCTTATTTCTAGAAAGAAACTATCAATGATGAAATGAATTCCTTAATGTTAAATCAAACTTTTGTTTTGATTGATTTACCTCCTGGTGCTAAACCTATAGGATGTAATGGATATTTAAGAAAAAGTTGAATACAAACGGATCCATTGATAAGTTTAAAGCTAGATTAGTTGCTAAGAGATATAAGCAAAGACATGGAGTAGATTATTTTGATACATATGCTCTAGTTGCTTGCATATCATCTATACACTATTTAATAGCACTTGCATCAATTCATAAGTTGGTCATACATCAAATGGATGTAAAGTCAGCTTTTCTAAATGGAGATTTAGAAGAAGAGATATATATGGAACAACCTAAAGGTTTGAAAACCCCAGGCCAATAAAAGAAATTTGCATATTAGTAAATTCTCTTTATGGCCTGAAGCAAGCTCCCATGCAATGGCATGAGAAATTTCATAAAGTTGCACTGTCATATGGATTCATTGTCAATGATGCTGGTAAATGTATTTATAGCAAATTGCATAATAATGGTTATGTTATAATATGTTTATACATTGATGACGTGTTAATATTTGGTTCTAATATATCTTGTGTGAATGTAAATAAGAAGTTGTTATCTTCTAAATTCAATATGAAAGATATAGGAGAGGCTTATGTAATTCTGGGAATTAAAATCACTAGGAAATAGGGGGAGTTATTAATAACTCAGTCTCGTTACATTGAGAGGTTCATAAAGAAATATGGTCATTATAATGACAAACCGATACCACTCCTTTAGATCCTAGCGTTAAATTAGAAAAGAACACTAGACATACCATTTCTCAACTAGAATATTCCAATATTACGGGTGCTTTATGTATGCGATGCATTGAACTAGACCAGACATCGCACATGCCATAAGCATATAGTATCGACTTAATAGTAATCTAGGTTTCAAACACTGGAAAGCTATTTCCAGATTTTAGCTTATTTGAAAGGAACCGTTACCGATGGTTTATCTTATAAAGGATATCCCGCTATAATAGAAAGATATAGTGATGCAACCTGGAAAAATGTAGAATCCAAATCCAAGTCTATGACTAGATGGATATATACATTAAGAGGCATTGATGTGTCTTGGGCTTCCAAGAAGCAGACCTGTATATTTGAGTCGACGATGTTGTCAGAATTGATTGCATTAGCAGATGCGTGTAACGAAGCAGAGTGGCTTAGGAACTTGTTATTGGAAATCCCATCATGGAAGAAGTCATCTCTAGTAGTCTTGATTAACTATGACAATCAAGTGATGATATACAATGTCTTTAATAAGACGTATAATGGGAAGTCTAGACATGTGAGTTTAAGACATCAAATGGTAAGATAGTTACTCAAAAATGGAGTAATAATTGTTGATTACGTGGAAACAAAGAAAAACTTGACTTATCCACTCACAAAAGGTCTTAAAGGTATTGGTTTCTATAAAGTCAAAAGAAATGGGACTAACGTTTGTGAATGAAGATTGACATCCTTAACAGGAACCCAACTTATGTCTTGAAAAGGATAGACAAAGTTCAATGGGTATCAACAAGTTAAGAGAAGGATTATGGAATACTAAATTAATAATACCATAATATTTAGTGTTGGATTATGCAAGAACAAAAGATGGATAAATATTCTTAATAAGTCTAGAAACCTTAAAAGGTATATCAGAGAAACATCATAAGGGACTTATCTATATGAGTATGGAAATCAAGTCGTTTCATAGGAAAGTAAGACCACTTTCTAAAGTAGACTAATGAACTATGATTAAAAGAACATGGCCATTAACATGCCGAGCAATACATAACACTTTACTTAAGGAAATCAACATGTATGATTGTTTCGGTTTTATCATTAAGGGGTACTTGGTTCAAGATTCGTTCACCATGGAACCTCGACGGAACTTTGAATGGTTTGCATTAAGTAAAGGTTCAAATCCAAAAGAGACCTTGTTAGCCTATTTGTGAACTAAGCTACACAAAGCTAGAAGATCAAGTGACAAAGAGTATAGAATATCAGGAGATTCTTTCAGAAAACCGGGTCGGATCATAGGTTTCTCCCAGCCAAATCAAAGTATGAAGAAACAGAGAACGAGGAGGCTGAAACATAATCGGATCGGTTCGGCTATGGCATGTCCGATCCGAACCGATTGTCTAGTAGTGCTACGATTACACCCCACGACTCCTAAAGACTCGGAGCGGTTATGCCCATGTTCTACCCATGTTTGCCACTAACCTGTTGCGCTGTCATCACCAGATTCTATCCGAACCCGATTGTAACGGGATTGGAGCCACGTGGATCCGAACCGATCCCTCTCCAGGAACATTGTTCACCTATAAATACACCATCAAGAGGCATTTGGAAGGATCTTTTGGCACTTCCAGGATTGAAACTCCTTTTCAACCCGAATTTTATCAATCTATTCAGCCTACAATCATCTTTCAAGTCATATTGTGAAAGAAATTGAGTGAATCAATGTATGAAATGAGTGAGAATTGAGTGAAAATCATTATTGTACTTGCATTCAAGAGGTCAATCAAAAAAGAAGAAAAGTGGACGTAGGCTATTTAACGCCGAACCATTATAAACAGTGTGTTTTCTTCGTTTTAGTTTTCATTTCATTATAATCTTTACTAGTTTGGGTGTTAGAGCCAATTTTGGATCTAACATTTTGGTGCTTTCACTGAGAAATCTTCGAATTCTCAGCCTTTTGGGATTATCATTCTACTATTTGGACCCTCAAGTTCAAAGAAGTTAATCCTCTGTTTCTGACATCTTTAAGTACTTTTTGACTAACTGTTGAAGAATCGAATATTATGGCCAAGACAAAAGGAAAAGAAGTGCAAGGCACTAGGGGAAACGATGCTAGAGAAGATCAAAAAGCCATCGTGCTAACGAGGTCACGTGCTCAAGACTCCGGGGCAGGCCGCTCCGGCCAGGAAGGTTCGAACCGGAGGGAATACCCCGATCCGATCCGGTCCAATGAAGTTGAGGGCACTCATTCTCCCCATCTGAACTGCTCCAGCTAGGCCACTGCACTCTGATCTGATCCGAACCAGAATGAAGCTGGAACTTCTACTCGAGCTCCCACCAACGCTCTGATTCCAGCCAAGATGACTAATGTTCAGCCTGATCCATCTGCACCTGTCACACAGGGAGTTTTTTCACGCTTTCTTGACATGCTCCAGAGTGCTAAGGAGGCATTGGAAGCCCAAAGGCATGACAGCCTTCGCATGCAGGAAAACATGATCACTATGGGTAGAGAACTCCAAGAGCTCCGGAGGCAGAAGACTCCTTCCCCAACACGTCGCCTTGCTACAGATGATTCGTCTTCTTCAGACGAGGGACGCCCTCCTGAGAGAAGGCCGCTTGAACGACCTCAGAACCTCGATTAGTTAACTTTTGGATCTTTAGGATCCCGAGAAGACGCCGCTCGTGTATTAGGGCCTGATGACCCAAGCCTGCAACAGCCTATGTTGCTACCCATGCGTGGATCCCACGTCCTACCCAGGGATCCTAATATTACCAACCCTACGCAACAGCAGCTTCTTCAACCTCTACCTCCTGAGATCGACCGGGAGCGCAGAGAGCAGTGTAGAGCAGCTACCGCTAGAAACAGGAGGTTATCCCCTAATCAGGAACCCAGGGGTAATCCGAACATCAGTCCTAGAGAACCTGTGCAGACATTAACAAATGTCGATGTATGGGCAATGGTGCGCCAGATTATGTCCGAGAGCCGACGATATACTAATGAAGATTGGGGCATTGAGCGAAGTCATACCCCTTCATAGATGATATATTGGACTTCCAATTCTGTCGGCGATTCAACTTGCTTCAGATGGATCGATATTCAGGAAGAACGGACCCAGGGCAGCATCTAATGAGGTATGCATGGTTCATGAATGCTGCAGCAGCTCCAGATGCTGTAAAATGCAAAGCCTTTCCAATTTATCTTGAAGATGTGGCGTTAATGTGGTTCACCCGACTCCCCCCTTAGTCGATATCAAATTTCACAGAATTGAGTGAGCGCTTCATGAATCAGTTTCGACTTCATGCCCGAAAGTCCAAAAGCGTCACATAATTATCACGGATTAAACAGGCCCCAGGAGAATCTTTAAAGTCATATTTAGATCGCTTCAACCTGGCCGTCACCGAATTTAGTTATCCTTATGGGCCCACTATCCTGATGGCCTTGATAGAAGGGGTAGACCCTGACACAAAATTCAGGGATTACTTGTCTGGGAAACCGCCTCCTACTAGAGAATTGTTCTATGAAAAAGCTAATATCCGCTTAAGGCAAGAAGAAGCTCATGCAAATAGGAAGAGAAAGTCCGAAGGGGCCTCGAGGGAAGGTGTCCAGAGTAATGTTGCTGTGAAACAATCTGGTGACAGTTCAGGGAAGGTTGAAGTAAACGTTGGCAACCAGAGTGCGAGTAATAGCAACAGAAATGGGAACGGCAACAGAAGGAACAGAAACCGAGGGAATAGCTCTAGTAAAAAGTCCCAGATTCCAGACTTTTGAAAATTATATGTCGTTAAATGATACGTTGGAGAATATTTACTTGGATACATATAGCATATTGCAGTACAAAAAACCACCACCCAGAGACTCCACTAAGAAAGAGATCGCAACGGGAAAGTTTTGTTTGTTCCATGGAACCCACGGTCATTCCACTAACGAATGCCATTGTTTGAGAGATATAGTCAAAAGATTGATGCGGGAAGGGAAGTTAGACGAGTACAAGGTTGCCCCAAGGGACGGGGGCAAGGGGGACAAGCCCCGGATCAAAACCAGCCTGCTTCAAAACCCACAGCCCAGCAGAAAGGTAAGGGGATCATTATTAATACCATTATAGGCGGACCCCACCTAGTTGGTCGTAGTTTCAAAGCAATGGATCAGTACGTCAACGCCGCCAAGCATTTTGAGGTAGGAGAATGCAGTAGCCTCGAAGACATTACTCCAGTAAAACAACAAAAGACGATGTCAGACGACGTCGTATTCCGCAGTAGAGATGATTCCGGAGTTCAATCCCCAACTGACGATCCACTAGTGATTACCACGACAATTGGCCCTGCTTTAGTCCATAAAGTGTTAGTGGACAACGGGAGTTCGGTCAATATCCTCTTCAATAAAGCTTTCGAACAAATGAGACTCAAAGCAAAAGATCTAAAGCCATGCGAAGGATGGATACATGGCTTCAACGGAGCGTCGACGGCTCCGATGGGCTATGTGGAATTACCAGTGACATTAGGCCAGGGAGATCGCCAGAGAGTGAGGATCCTGCCGTTTGTAGTTTTGGATGTGGAGTCGCCCTACAATGCCTTCCTAGGCCGACCGGCCCTTGCCGAGTTTAGGACATGTATTTCACCTTAGTGCTTGCTGCTTAAATTCCCGGCTGACTCAGGAATTGGGGTGATGAGGGGCGACCAAGCAACTGGACGAGTTTGTTACATGACGGAGTTAAAGATGCTAATGAAGGGGTTGAATATAGAAACTAAGGATGATTCTGCCCCTCCAAAGGAGAACTCAGCATAACAATTAAGGGGTCCTGCCTCAAGAGAGTCGCCCTCAGATGTGCTCGAGGATATAGATCCCAAAGAGGATGGAGAACCCGAGGATAGGAAGGCGACTCCCAACGAAATAACAGTAGATATACCTATTGATGAGACAGATTCGACAAAAGTACTAAAGATCGGCTCGCAACAAGATCCAGTTCGAGCGAAAGAGTTGGCTGATTTTTTAAAGGCAAATCTGGATGTGTTTGGCTGGAATCACGCTGACATGTGTGGGATTTCACCTGCCATCATGAGCCACTCTTTGTGTATTAATCCAAAGCACCCACCAGTCAAACAGAAGAGACGGATGTTTGGCCCAGAGCGGTCAGCAGCTTTAAAAGAAGAGGTAGAGAAATTAAAAGATAATGGATTCATTAAGGATTCAAAATATCCCGACTGGATATCGAATCCTGTCCTGGTCAAAAAGTCAAACGGGAAGTGGCGAACATGTATCGACTTTTCTGATTTGAACAAGGCTTGCCTGAAGGATATCTTTCCTCTCCCCAGAATTGATCAGCTAGTAGATTCGACGGCCAGGCACGAGCTTTTACCCTTTGTGGACGCCTATTCTGGGTATAATCAAATTCTCATGCACATACCAGATCAAGAGCATACAAGCTTCATCACAGACTTGGGGTTATATTGTTATGTGGTAATGCCATTTGGGTTAAAGAATGCAGGAGCCACGTATCAGCACCTGGTCAACCGCATGTTTTATAATCAAATCAGGAAAACCATGGAGGTTTACGTGGATGACATGCTTGTGAAGTCTAAACAATCTTCCGACCATACAAGGGACTTAGCTGAAATGCTTGATATTCTTCGAAGGTATGGGATGAAGCTAAATCCCCTAAAATGTTCGTTTGGGGTCGCATCTGGAAAATTCCTTGAGTTTATTGTGAGTTCTCGAGGAATTGAGATAAATCCTAGCCAAATAGCAGCAATAAGGGATATTGAAGAACCACAAAAGATCAAAGACGTTCAAAGCTTGGCCGGAAAAGTTGCTGCATTGAGTAGGTTTATCTCCAAAGCTACAGATAGATGTGTACCTTTCTTCGATCTCATAAAAGAGGAAAGCGAAATTTTGAGTGGACCCCTGATTGTGTCTAGGCGTTCCAGAATCTATTAGACTTATAAGAAAAGCGTCCAGTATTATCAAAACCCGTGGAACATGAGGATTTGTTTGTCTACTTAGCGGTATCATCTCACGCCGTCAGTACGGCATTAGTACGTGAAGAGGATAAAGTCCAGAAGCATGTATATTACGTGAGCAAAAAGCTAGCTGCTGCGGAACGTAATTATCCAAAGATAGAAAAGCTTGCTTATAGCCTCTTGATTGCTTCCCGCAAACTTCGCCATTATTTTCAGGCTCACCCGATAGTTGTATGTACCGATCAACCTTTGAGACAAGTGTTGCAAAAAACCGAAGCATCGGGGCGGTTACTTAAATGGAACATTGAGCTGAGTCAATTTGATTTGAATTTTCAGCCACGAAGATCAAAAAGGGGGCAGGCAATGGCTGACTTTATAGCTGAATTTACAATTCCCGAAGAGGAAACGGTGGGTGACAAGGTAATTACTTTGGACCAAGAGTTAGAGCTTAGTCCGTGGAAGCTATATACGGACGGAGCCAAAAATTATTGAAAATCTGGCGCCGGAGTTGTTTTAATAGCTCCTGAAGGACGATCTATTTACTATGCATTACGATTAGAGTTTGCCGCTACTAACAACAATTCCGAGTATAAAGCCCTGATTGTCGGGCTGAAACTCGCCAAAGAATTGGGAGTGAAGACATTAGATATATATTGCGATTCCAAGATAGTTGTATGCCAGGTTCGGGAAGAATTTACTGCTAAAGGACCTCGACTCATTACTTATCTCAAAAAGGTAAAGTTGTTGTTGGGAAGTTTGGAGCATTACAGCATAACAAACATTCCAAAAAGGGAAAACCAGAAAGTAGATCGACTGGCGAAGCTGGCAAGTTTTGATAACCCTAAAGAAACTGAAATGGTCCCGATAGAGGTTTTGGAATCACCGAGTTTCGACCTAATGGAAGCGGAACTAGTCTTGGCAGTCGACCCAGAGAGAGAATCCTGGATGACATCGATCAAGAATTTTCTAAATAATGGAACCCTCCCGTTGAAAAAGAGCGAAAGGCGAGCTGTAAGACGCAAGGCTGCAAGATACATTTTACAGGACGACGTCCTTTATCGCCAAGGTTTTTCAATGCCCCTATTACGGTGTATTGCACACGACGACATTAAACGTGTACAGCAAGAAGTACATGAAGGTGAGTGTGGAGACTACACTGGGGGCCAAACCCTAGCAAAGAAAGTATTGTGGTATGGATATTTCTAGCCTACTGTGAATAAAGACTTGGCTGATTATTCACGATGCTGCGACATATGTCAAAGATTTGCCAAAGTTCCCAGAGCGCCTCCGACTCAGCTCAAATCGATGGTAAGCCTATGGCCGTTTGCCCTGTGGGGAATTGACATTATTGGAGTGTTACCTATTGCCAAAGGAGGAGCTAAGTACGCGATCATCGCCATGGACTATTTCACAAAATGGGTGGAAGTTGAACCTTTAACAACCATCATGGCGAGGAAGGTAATCAGTTTTGTGGTCAAAAACATTATTTGTCGATTTGGGATACCGAAGACCATCATAACCGATAATGGGACACAGTTTGACAGCATCGAATTCAGGAACTTCTGCTAGAAGTACAAGATTGATAAACGATACACTGCAGTAGCTCACCCGCAGTCAAATGGCCAGGTCGAAGCCATAAACAAAGTCATTAAATCTATTCTGAAGAAGCAGTTGGAGCGGGCCAAAGCCAAATGGGTAGATGAGTTGCCACTAGCTTTATGGGCCTACATGACAACCTTTAAGACGGCTACTGGCCATACTCCCTATGCACTTTCCTTTGGGTCAGAAGCAGTGATTCTGGTAGAATTAGAAGTCCCTTCTCATCGAGTCGCGTATTATGACCCAATGAAAAATAGGACACTCCTCCTAGAGTCTCTTGATATGATTGAAGAAAAAGGAGACGAAGCAGACTTACGTGCCTCGAGGCATCGACATCAAGTAGCACGTTATTATGACCGGAAAGTTCGCTTCAAAACTTTTGAACCAGGTGATCTAGTATTGAAACGAGTCTTCCCACCTTCGACCCAATTGGGTCCAAAATGGGAAGGGCCATACACCATCCAACGGAAGCTTGATACAGGAGCATTCAAGCTAACGACCGTGGACGGTGAAGAGATTCCCAGAGCTTGGAATGCTCAGCACTTACGACTATATCTGAGCTAAATATGAAATGTCTTCCTTTTTGTTTTTATAAGCTGTGTAAAAAGGCACGACTTGCCTTAAAAAGTCTGTTTATATGAACAAAGGATTATGAAGTGGATGTAGGCTACGACTTAGCTAAACCACTATAAAAATATCGCGTGTCATTTATTTTCCTGCATTATCTACATATTTGACAATCATTCTATCATGAACATGAAATACGAAACATTAAATTAAATTTGGAAAATTGGAAATAACCTATGTGCAGGAGCGAACAAAATGACCGCTTGCATGATAGAATGCAAAAGAATGGTAAGATGACATTCTTAACTCTAACTCTCAAGAATCGAGAAAGAGTATAAAGGACGGGAAGACGACGTCCCTTGGGGCGTGAAGGTGCACCCGGATGAGAGACCGCCTCAACAATACTCTAACCTGGTTATGGGACAGGAGAGTATAAAGATGCTAGAAAGAATAGGCATCAATGACGAAAGGAAAATGGCCCCATCGGAGAATCGGGGGCAATTGGATTTTGAATTTAATCAATCTTAAATAATTCTTGCTCGGTTATCCAAGATTGACTGGGGGCATATATGTGTACACATATTCCCCTCAACAATGACTTTATTATATAACTGTAATATGACATGCTTTTGCATTTTTACTTATGTACTAAACTAACAACTATCAGACATTGCAGGTAATAAATTATTATTATTTACAAACACGTGAGTTTGTATAGGGAAATCAAGCAAAGGATGCGAGGGCCGCACTCGCTGCAACAATTGCGAACCAATTGAATATCAAAATAAAACAAAGCACATCATCACTTGCGCTTTGGAGCAGACTTGGTTTTTTTGGCAGCCTTATGAGCATTCCTAGCCTCTTTTTCAGCATCAGTCATAACGCGCTTTGGCCTTTTCTTCTCTGCAGTCGAAATGCTAGAATCGGTTGATTTCTTCCTAGGATTCGGAACAATGGAATCAAGAGAAGATTTTTTTAGCAAGCTCTTCTGTAATAGACCTAGTTGAAAGCTTAACGACTAACCTTGATTCAGGATCCACCACTGCAAGGGGTTTAAGCTTTCGGGGTTCAAGTCTTCAACTTTTAGCTGCATACGTTTGTCTTGTTCGGATTTCATTTCAGCCAAAGTTATGTCATCGACACTTTTTGAATGCCCAATTATAGCCACATCAGGATCTTCTTCATGCCCCTCATTATCACCATCGTCTTTTAAGGCATTTATCATCTCGTCATCATGAGAAGTGTCGGCCTTAGACAACTCAGTGCCTCCTTCGGATTCGGCAGTGGTAGGCTTATCATGTCCTCCCTAAGCCTTTTTCACGGATTCCTCTCCAATAGAGGATCCTTGAGGCTCATCGATCTTCTTGGCTGGTCCAGCACCTACAGAATGAGAAGCAAAAGATATCAACTCAAGAGAAAATAAAGGATCCTCCATTGATTGCCCAATTATGTGATGAAAGGTGGAGATGGCCTTGACAAATTGAGGTGAAAAGGTAGAAATACCTTCTGATGGTTTCTCAATTGGGGTGACTACCGTCTCTGACGCTGATTCGGGTATAGGAGATAAAAGAGACGCCTTAGGTTTTCCCGGGTTCTCGGGATCATATCCCTCGACTTTAGTAGTTTCAGTGGTAGCGGAAGAAGGACCAGCCTCAGGGATATTCTTTTGTTTGGCCAGGCGCTTCTCCTCCTCCATAGCAGCGGCAATGAGGCGACGCCCCTCGGCCAGGCGTGCCGGTTCATCATCTCTCAAATACTTCTCCATAAGTTTTTCTTCATCAACAAAGTCGACCTTAAGTTCCTCTTTCTCCCATTCGATGATTTGACTCCATACGTGAACTAAGGTAGTTGGATAGTCTTCAATCCAAGAGATGTTTCGGCGACGAATTATGTGCGCAAAGAATTCAATCAGTAATTCGCCAAAACCATGCACTTATTCCTGGGCCTCTGATAGCTGTCTGCGGGTCTCTTCAGTGGACTTAATGACGTTCTCCACATTCCCCTCAGCTAGGGCAGCCCTATTCTCGGCATCCATTAACTTGGACTCCAAGTTAGCGTTTCGTTTCCCTAGTTCAGCATTTTTTCTTGCTAACTTGGCTTTTTCTTGCTCAAGAGTATTATAAGCCAGTTGCATTTTGACACTGTCCAACTTAGCGTCTTCCGCTTGCTTCTTCAACTCTAAACGCTCTTGACTATGAGAGTCCAGCAAGTCATGATAATGCTTCTGTAACTCCTCAAATTGCTGTTTGAAGTTATTGGTGTCTCGTTGAGCGATGGCGAGTTGAGCCTATGTGTCTTCTAGGTCCTTCTCCAAGTTTTTCAAGGCCTTCTCATCGGAATCTGCAGTCTTTTTCATCGAATTAACATCTGTAATTAAAGGCCGAATAATTCTGGAGAGATTGTGCGAATATTTGAACATCTCCGAGTATTGCTTCTCAACTATGTCAATCTTTGCTTTAGCCTCATCTGCCCACTTTGAAGAAATAGGATCAAGTGCATGTAAAAAAGTCAAATTCTCAAAGTAATGATCTGGGAACTGCTTCTCCAGATATGCCAGCTTAACTTTGGACTCAGCATCCAGCGGTGGAGGTTTGCAGTATGTTAGTTCAATGTCTTTTCTCTTAGTCGGGACGATGACTGTATCACCCTTTCCAGATCGCTTCTCGGGAACCTTGTGTTTGTCTCATGAATCGGTATGTTTCAGTGGACTTTTTTCCCGACCGTGTTTTTCTTGAGGAGAAGTTCGGTCTTTAGGCTGCGACGTGTCTTCTCCTCGACAACTCTGGTAGCTCTTATATCTGTCTGGATCCGACCGGACGGGGGAACGAGAGAGTGAGGTGTGTGGTCGATAAGAATCATGAGGCCTTCTGTCATCTCTGCCTCGTCTCTCACGGTGATCATGCTCGATATCGGAAGGAGGTCTAGACATGCTACGATGCATTTTTCTGACATCATAGTAAGGGCGAGACATTGTACCTACGCAACAATGTAAGTGGAATTCAGAATCAGTGTTCACATAAGAAGTGAGTGCTGTGATATGTGGTGCTAATGTGTTGAGTGCATCCTAAGTGGTGTTTCCCCCAACAAACCCGAGTCTGAAGCCAGACTAGCAGGAGCGGGCTCTTTGGCCTTCACGGGAGTAGTCTCCTCTGAAGAAGTGAAAGTTAAAGGATTTGTGCCAAAGTCCTCTGAAGTATAGATGGTTTCAGGCAGGGGGAGATCTCCTAAACCCTTAAATGTGGAATCGTCGGTAGTAAGAGCATCTCCTTGGGAAGCATCTGTCGGCAGCTCTTTTGGGGATGTGGACTTCTCAGGAGAAATAGCATCGTCAGGGACGTTATATGCTTCTCTATGTTTTTCAGCTATGTTGGCTAACTCATCGTCCTGAGTTGAAGATGGAGAAGGCGAAGTTCGAAGAGGTATTGTCGAACCTTTCGAGCCCTCGTCCGTCTCAGGAATAATGTCTACCGGGGGTATGTATACATATGGACCCGTCCCATGACCGATGCTACGGGTAATGGATAGTAACCCGTGATGATGGAGATACTCATCCTTAAGAACTTTGTTGATGGTTAGAAACTTTTGATCGCCATTGAGAAGCCGATGCAAACGATCAAAGTACAATTGATCCGATATTTGCTTTGGATTATCAACTGCGAATAAAAAAGAAAGCAGGTTAATGTGTTGGCATGAACATTTAAAATTGAGATCTAGAAGATCGGTGCTTTACTTGATTTAGTCCATCTTCTAGCGCACCCCGGCTGCTGCCTGATATAAAACCATTCGAGCTTAGAATCGCCAGCCTTGCTGCTAAACGGAATTGTAATAATTTTCCTTTTTGGGACTGATTCAAAATATGAAAAGGAAGGAGTCTCTTGAGTCCGATGCTTGAAATTATAAAAAAAGTGGACGTCATCGAAGGTAGGCTCTATACCTAAAACCTCTCTGTATGCTATATACAAGGTGTATAGATAAGCATAGGAGTTGGGATGTAATTGCATGGGGGCAATCCGCATCTGTCTCAGAAAATCGACAACAGAAGGCGGAAACGGCGGAATAGCCTCAACCATACACATCAATCGGGTAACTGCCATAAATCCTTCTGGAGGATTGTGAGGGAGATCTGTTTTCGATGGCACCAGGGTATCTCTTTTTAGTATCCCATGCTTTAGACATATTCGAACAAGTCTATCGTCATCAATCGTCGATTCAACAGAATCTTTGGGTAACTCCAATATAATGGCAGACTCAAACTCATCAGGAGCTCGATTATCTCCTATCCCTCCTTCCTCTTCATCGCCAAGAGAAACTTCCCTATCAGAAGGTATTTCACTATTGTGTGCTTCTACTTCATAATCAGGGCCCTCATCGTCCCATTCAAGGTCTGAAGGAGAGGATATGTCATTAAGAGTAAATTTCTCGGAAGTATCCGCAACTTCTATCTTCTCTGCTAACCTAGATGAACGTCTCTCTTCCATGATCACTAAACTACTGAAGAAGCAATAAAATAAGTTAGAGTAAAATAGCCCGTATCCCCCCCCCCCCCCGTGTGTGTGTGTGTGAACTAAAGTGTGTGTTATGCGTGCAAAAGAAGCAAAGTAAACACATGAGAGCATGATGCAAAGGTTCAATGAAGCAGCAATGTTTGAAATAGTTCTTGATGTTCGTTTATGTTCATAGGGCGCTATCCTAACTGTTCTTTAAGTTGAAGGTTATATCAAAACATTGATTTAACCAATTGGACAAATTCTTGTGCATTAAGTTGAACTGCTTCGGTTCGGTTCGGGTGCATGTGTTGGGATCGGATCGGGAGGCTAAGCTATGTGTTGGTGTGAAGAAGACATCAACATCCAGCGAGCAAAACCGGATCGGTTCGGAAGTATGCACTCAGAGCGGCCCGGATTGACTTGATTGTCCATGCCTCTCTTTCTTTTTGTTTTTCATCCCGACCCGATCCGGTCAGGCAAATCCCATTCCCATCTCCACTTCCATGTCTCTTTACCCGAACCAACCCCATACACTCTCCTCTTCTTCTCCTTCTTCCTCTTCTCCATCGGCATCGAACCCATCTCCTTCTAAAAAAAAGAAAGAAAAAGAAACCCATTCATTTTTGAAAGATTTCTCATGACGAGATCTCCATGGACCAATTTATCCCCTGTCACAACAAATCCCATCTCCCTAACGCCTCGAGGTAATGAAGGAGTCACCAACAACGACGGCGAGTGAAGAGGAGGCCACGGCGTCGAAGCTGAGCAGAAGCCATGACTAAATCGTTCAATTAACCACAAAATCTAACTGAAGTCGGTTGTTACAAGGGTGACCGAAGTTCTAAACCCACCTATGTAATTGATTTGAGGATTTGAAGAGAATTTTTGCGATTTCGAGAGTTAGGGTTTGGTTTCTTTCTTCGATGCAAGTTACAGAGAGCAGTGGAAACAAAGAAGAGAAATGAGGAAATGATGACTTTATATTAGTTTGAACCGGCCTTTGGTATTCCTATTAACGTGGCACTTCTTTCTGTTCGGACCAGAACGTTGGCCCATGGACAATAGGCATGTTAACACAACAAAGCTGAAGCTGTTCGGGTCGGGGCCGAACCCAAACAGAGCCTAAGGAGTTAATTCAACACACACGGTGAAATTAAGGAAAAATATGCAAGAATTTTACCTGGAGGAGTTGCCGGATATTAAATGGAGTTCTCAGAATTGTTTTAAACAAAAAGAAATAATTTGCACATTCTATGGTATATACAGACATCAAGAGATACGACTTTATGAAGCAACATGTCCCTACTAACGAACGGAAGCGATTGTTCAACAGTCCCAAATTCAGAAGCCAATGGATAGACAATGTCAAAGAACACTCCATCTTCGATAGAAGCGTCCTTTGAGGGGGCAAAATGTTAGCCTACTTTGTGAACTAAGCTACACAAAGCTAGAAGATCAAGTGACAAAGAGTATAGAATATCGGGAGATTCTTTCAGAAAACCGGGTCGGATCAGAGGTTTCTCCCAGCCAAATCACAGTATGAAGAAACATAGAACGAGGAGGCTGAAACATAATCGGATCGGTTCGGCTATGGCATGTCTGATCCGAACCGATTGTCTAGTAGTGCTACGATTACACCCCACGACTCCTGAAGACTCGGAGCGGTTATGCCCACATTCTACCCATGTTTGCCACTAACCTGTTGTGCTATCATCACTAGATTCTATCCGAACCCGATTGTAACAGGATTGGAGCCACGTGGATCCGAACCGATCCCTCTCCAGGAACATTTTTCACCTATAAATACACCATCAAGAGGCATTTGGAAGGATCTTTTGGCACTTTCAGGATTGAAACTCCTTTTCAACCTGAATTTTATCAATCTGTTCAGCCTACAATCATCTTTCAAGTCAAATTGTGAAAGAAATTGAGTGAATCAATGTATGAAATGAGTGAGAATTGAGTGAAAATCATTATTGTACTCGCATTCAAGAGATCAATCAAAAAAGAAGAAAAGTGGACGTAGGCTATTTAACGCCGAACCACTATAAACTGTGTGTTTTTTTCTTTTTAGTTTTCATTTCATTAGAATCTTTACTAGTTTGGGTGTTAAAGCCAATTTTGGATCTAACAGACCTTTTATTTATGTGTTGTTTCCACGATGATGCAAAACTTGATCTTAGAACTACTTTGTCTTGATCTCACTTGGGTATGCAAGAAGTCACTCTACTTATTCAGCCGTCCACTTTATTTATTTTTCGTATTTTGAAAATGGGGGAGATTTGTTGAAAATGTTCTAAATCAATTTGGGCGTGGGGTTTTTATGAAGAAGGAAGAAAGAAAAAAAAAGGAAAGAGATTAGTCCCATATCATGAAAGTTGGAAAAAGTTTATAAGTATTTAAATAGTTTTTTCACAAGGGTGTTCGCGCCTTGGGGCTTTCAAATGTATTCTTTATTGTGAAGAGGGAGGCCATGCATCACCGCATCAAACGCACGCGTTTTGCCGCTCCTGTCCGTTCGACCGAACCAGGATGGACCGGGTATGAATTTCAGGTTCAATAATATTTTTTTTTGATCAAATATAAAGAAAGTAACGAGACGGGCCTGTTACAGGCCGAAAACGAGTTTAGACGGGCGATACTTGAAACACTAGAAAATGGGGCGACAGTTCAAATTTGCAACACTTTTAGAATGTTATAAACGAAAGTGGGTGACGATTTGAATTCAAACAAATGTAAATGTTCCAAACGCTAGTGACGCCTGGTGAACCAAAGCTTTTATCCACCCCTATAAATAGCCACGTAAGAAATCAATTCTGATTATTCTGAATTACTTCTTCTGCTTCCTCAATACTCTGTAGTGCCATTACTGAGGCCTAGAAGTGTTGCAAATTCCCAATTTGCAACTCTTTTGAACTGTTGTAGAGTGCAATCTTGTTCCTCCTCATTCTTTTGTTTGCAGCTTCCATCATCAGAAATCAAAAGTTTAGAGTGTTCTTGGTCAGATCAAAATCGTACAAACTTTAAATATGATTATGTTGTTCAAAGACTTCATTGAATCCTGAAAGTCGATAGTTCGATAACCCGTTTGTACGTAGGTTGAACTATTATCCGAAAGAATATATTCCATAGATTCTTGAAGTCTGAAGTATGGTAATATCTTCATCCAATGTTAGGGATTGTGGAATGGGTCGTTAAGGCAAAACAAACACCAAAGGGGGGTGAATAGTGTTTTTGAGAATTTAAACAAAATCTAAAACTTATGTGATATACTATATGAATCAATCACTGCATAAATAATCACAGACAAAGAATCAAACATAAACACAATGATGAACCAAAATAAAGTGCGAAAAAGGAAAGAGCACACCGGATTTTATACTGGTTCGGATTGCTCCTACGTCCAATCCCTCACAACGCTGGCTTGCACAGAGTTTTATCACTATATCAACAGTCAAGTACAACCTCCTTGATTTCACGGCTACAAGGGATACCACCGATTACCCGTCCTTGCTTTCACGGCTACATGGGATACCACCGATTATCCGTCCTTGATTTTACGGCTACAAGGGATACCACCGATTACCCGTCCTTGATTTTACGACTATAAGGGATACCACCGATTACTTACACAACCCAAACAATTACAAACATCCCTATAACTCTTCAATAACACTTGATTCAGAAAGTAATTAGTAGAGAACGTAAAGAGAAGAAGTTTAATGAAAACAGAATTGAATTCGGCAGAGTATAAGTGTAGAAATCATATAAATGAGAAAGAATAATGGTGTAATGATAGGAGATGAAGATGGAGAAGAAGAATGATAAAAAAATCGAAATCAACCCATATTTATAAGATTTGAAAGGTTGCAACGCTTCTGGAACGTTACAAATGGTGGAAAGACACTTCCTTTCAATTTTAAATTTCTGACAGTTATATGTCAACATAGCCATGAATGTATGTCAACATATCCATCATTTTTATGATTTTTTAAAGCATTTTTAAAGTGTTTAAATCAATATTTAAATTCTGGAAATTTCTGAAACAAAACTAGTTGCTAAAACATTATTTTTCAAGTATAAAAACATAAGAAAATATTATTTAAATATATGATTACATACTTAATATACATTTGATATGAAAACTATATATAATGTAATTATAAACATATATAATATAATTATAAAAATATACCATATCATTATAAACATATATGTAGGAATTTATAAACTATATATAAACAAAAGGTTATATGAAGAATCAAATATAAACTTAGTAAAAATATATTTAATAAAAATATAAAAATAAGAATACTTATAAATTAACAATTATATTTAAAATCATAAGTTTGAGATTCTTTAATCAAAACTTAATAATATAAATAAATATTCTAAAGTGTAAAGTCATATGAAATCATATTCATACTTATAAAGTTGTAAGGTTTAAAATTATATAATTATATAAACTTATATAAACATATATAATATAATTAAAATTTTAAAACTATATGTTTGAAATCATAAGTAAAATAATTTAGAATTTGAAATTTGAAAATTTGAAAAAGAGAATTGGAATTTTGAAATTTGGAAAACAGAATTTGAACCTGGAGTTCTATTCAGGCTCTTCGATAAACTAGACTATACTATATTTATCTTGAGCTTTTGAACTCTTCAAATATTGATTACTCATGAGTCTTAAATCTTGAATCTCTAAAACTCTAAAATTGTACAGTCTTCAGTATCTATGTCCTGTATACAAATCCTGCATATATATATGTCTATATATTCTAAATAGAGATGTTACTATATATATTTTATAATCAATGATAATTGAGACAAGGTTATTGTCATCAAAACTCCATTCTCCAACATCCAAGTCATTCCGAACCACAATTCCCAACAGAGAGTTGATGGTAGCCTAAACATCACAACAAAATGGAGTTGCAAAGCATAAAACTAGAACAATTATGAATATGATTTGATCTATGTTGTACAAGAAGCAAGTTCCAAAGGAACTCTGGGCTAAAGCTTTAAACTGGTGTATACACATTCTTAATCGATGTCCAATAGTCGCAGTGGAAGATAAGACTCCACAAGAGGCTTGGAGTGGTATAAAACCAAAGACAGATTACTTTCGGGTATTTGGTTGCTTAGCTCATGCACATATTCTAGATCAAAAGATAAGAAAATTAGACGATATGAGTTAAAAGTATTTGGGGTCATGGATTACAGATTGTATGTACCAACCTCGGAGAAGGTGATGATTAGCAAAGACGTAATATTTGAAGAAAATGAAACATGGGCTTGGAACAAGAGCAAGGAATAATGCAAGTTGGATGCTTGGAGTTGGGAAGAAGGAGATAACTTTGAAGACGAAAGTGACGAAGATGGAGCTGATGATGATGTTGTAGTCACAAGCTCAAGTGGAGGCGATTCACCTTCAAATAAAACACAAGCAAGCACCTCTCCAAATCTAAATTAAAGGAGTGTTATAAAGACTGAGTTGGATGGATGATTATGAGTCTGGGGAAGGTCTCCCAAAAGAGAAAGAACTGAATTTGATGATGATGTCAGGATGTAGTGAAGAGCAAGAAATGAAAGGATGTAATGTGAAAGAAATTAAATCGATAGAGAAAAATGGAACCTGCAAGTTGGTTGTCTTTCCAAAAGGAGTGAAGGCCATTGGTGTCAAGTGGGTTTTCAAAACCAAATTGAATGAAAATGAGGAAGTACAAAGCAAGAATAGTGGTAAAATGATATGTGCAACAATATGAAATTGGCTACATTGAGGTATTTGCACTAGTAGTTGGACTTGATACTATTAGATTAAGTCTTGCTACAGCTTCTCAAAACAGATGGGAAGTATTCCAATTGGATGTAAAAAGTGTGTTCCTTTATGGTGAACTCAATGAAGAGGTGTTTGTACGACAACCATTGGGGTTTGAGAAGAAAGGGGAGGAAGAGAAAGTTTACAAGTTACAAAAAGCGCTTTATGGAATATAATAGACACCATGGGCATGGTACAACAGAATATGTGCTTATAACTGCAAGGCTTCGAAAGGTGCTTCTGCGAACCTAATCTGTTTACAAAAGCAAAGGAGGGCGATAAGTTTTCAATAGTGAGTCTTATGTTGATGATTTAATTAATACTGGGAATGATAGAAATATGTTTGAAATTTTTTAGTGCTCACTGATGCTTGAATTTGATATGTCTGATTTAGGTAAAATATGATATTTTCCTGGAGTTGAAGTAATACAAAATGCATAGAGAATTTTCGTATGTCAAAGAAGGTATGTTGCTAGGTGCTAACAAGGTTTGGGATGGACAACAACAATGAAGTAGGGAACCCTTGGTTCTAGGTACGTAACTTTTAAAGGATGAAGCAGGGGACAAAGTTGATGCAACTATGTTTAAGAAAGTAGTTGGCAGCCTCATGTACCTGACTGCAACTTAGCCGGATACTATATGTGGGGTGAGTCTTATTAACAGGTTTATGTCCTCTCCAATTAGAAGTCATTAGGTTGCCGCAGAATGGATATTAAGAAATTAGAAGGGTACAACCGAGCTCAAAATATTGTATAAATGTGGAGTAAACACTACTCTAGTGGCCTATACAGATAGTGATTTTGCTGGAGACCAGGGCCGCTTTCAGGGTTGGGCGGAGCAGCCGGGCGCTTTCAGGATTGAGCAGAGCAGCCAGCCGCTTAGGGCAACCCGCTCGGCGAGGGAATTAGGGAAGGGGAAGAATAAATTTGCTGACAACTGTATGCTGTAAGATGCTCCCAGCATAGTTGGTTGTGGCTTTGTATGTCGTTCTCAAGGTCTTGTTTTCGATCCCTGGCACAGTTGTTATTTGCACTTCACAATCGTGTTTCTCTTTTTCCCTTTCTTGTCATACGATGATTGTTTTCTTTTTATTTTTCCCGTTATCAATTTTTGGTCTAAGGTAACACCCTTGTTGTAGTTTGTTATGCTCCTCTATGTCCTTCATGAAGTCTTATTCGATCTTGCTATTGTTGTTTTCTGCCCTTTAGAATCGTTTCTTTTTTCTTTTCCTTTCTCATCACTTTTTGTCCTAAGACAACCCACACGTTCTAACCGACTCTGCTGGAGACTTGAATGAAAGAAAGAGAACTTTCAGATTTGTGTTTTTCCTATGAATGGAGCAGTGTGGTTGTCCTTTGAGAAACAACCTTTGGTTTCCTGTGGTGACATTGTCAACCACGGAAGCCGAGTACATTGTTGTTGCATTCTGTGCATGATAGTGTATTTGGCTTAGAAGATTGTTGAAGCAGCTTGGTCATAAGGAAGAAAGGTGTAGTTTGATTCAGTGTCATAATAGTTCAACTATTCGACTTTTAAGAATCCTGTGTTCCATGGCAAAAGTATTCTTGATGGATCTAGTAAATGAAGGGACTGCAAAATTGTGAAATATAAGGTGTTACTGTTACGACAACCGTAACGGCAACCGTTGTTGACGGTTAGCAAACTTTATAACTGTTACTGTAACCGTCTAACAGTTACCGCAACCATTATCATAAATTTACACTGTTATCCATAAATAATTCAAATTCTAACTTTTTTCTTAAAAATTAGTTTGTTTATTTATGAAACAAACCATCTATGTGCATGTTGTATATAAATAAAAACGCAAATAACTTATACATACGTTATTTCTCTAGCTTAAATTATTAAAAAACATATTTTTTTTAATGAAATACTAAAAAAACATGTGCGGTTGATACATTTTACCGCGATTATTAAAATCCACAACCGTTACTGTTACCGTTACAGCCTTAGTGAAATATCACTTTTTGAACATGTTAGTACGGTAATGGTGCAAACGGTCAGTACAGTTTAGCGTTTCTACCGTAACAGACTTAGCGAAATATCACTTCTTGAACGTTCAAAACCCTCAAGTAAAAATGAATGGAGCTGGGAAGTGGAGCTAAATTCCAACGGCCAACGTGGTCGGCAGGATTCGAACCTGCGCGGGCAAAGCCCACATGATTTCTAGTCATGCCCGATAACCACTCCGGCACGACCACTTGATGGACATTGAGCAATATAACCTTTTAAAACCTAAACTATCCAGTTCCTTCTCTTTTTAAGTTCGGTGCGGCAAAGAACAGTTCATGGAATTGGAAGCAATCTTCCATACCATAACGTAATGTTATCAAAGCATGATCATCCAATCTGATACGTTTTCAGGATTCTAGATTAAGAAATGAGCTAATTTTCAAATTTGAACGAATAACAGCTGTGGTATATGCTTCAAAATTATATATGAACATCAGTTCTCATATCAGGAACAGAATTTTCTGATTCGCAAGTGGTCAGTTCATTCAACCGGAGTAGTTTCCCATCTGGTTTTGTGTTTGGAACAGCTACCTCATCTTATCTGGAGCTGCAAATGAAGGTGGAAGAGGTTTGAGCATTTGGGAAACATTTATACAGAAGCATCTAGTTCTCATATCAGGAACCCAGTCTTCTGATTCGCTTGGTCAGTTCATTTAACAGGAGCGGTTTCCCATCTGGTCTTGTGTTTGGAACAGCTACTTCATCTTATCAGATAAAAGGAGATGCAAATGAAAGTGGAAGAGTTTGAGCATTTGGGTACTTAGTACTTACATGTATACAGAAGCATCCAGAAGAGATAAAGGATAGAACTAAGAAGCAATGCAAGCGTTGCTATTGATTGTCTATCATCACTATAAGGAAGATGTCAGGTTGATGAAATACCTTGGTATAGATGCATATCAATTCTCCATCTCTTGGCCATGAATCTTGCATAAGGGAAAATTAGGCGGTGGAATCAACCAAGCAGGTGTAGAACACTATAATAATCTTATCAATGAGCTTTTATCCAAAGGCATACAGCCCTATGCAACGGTTTTCCACTGGGACCTTCCTCAAAGTCTAAAAGACTAGCACTGAGGCTTCCTTAGCCCACGTATAGTGTCAGTTGCATATAACCTTTTGATTTATTCATACATTATCGAAGTTATGTTATTTTTTTAATTTCTGTTTGAATTTGGTAATTTATGTGCAAGTTTAGATATATAGTATATAACATACTAAATGACAAGTGGTTTAACTCTCGGAAGGCGGTATTCGAATCCGTAATATTTTGCATCGTATCGCATTAAAAAAAAAAAAAAAGCAAAACACTTGCAGATATTATGACAAAACAATTACATATATTACTAATAATCTAACGAACGGGTCTTATAATCCATTCAAAACCATTAAATTTTGTGCAAATCAGTGACTAAGATTGATCCGGCACATGGGAATATCTAATTTGGATACAGAGCAATTCATGCCGATTAAAACGTGCTTGTTTATGTTTTGTTTCCCATCAGTGTAAAAGGCCATATATATAGCTGAAAGCTTTGTTTTGAATAATATAGTGAGAGTTTTTCACTTCCAAATATCGTGAATTCGTTTAGCTCTGTTTCATAACAATGCATCGCCCATCCAAACAACAAGCGCTTAATCAAAATCGGTAAGATCAAGATTTTCAGACAACATGTTCATAGTTTGAATACTGCAACAATATGCTACAATATTACAATTAATCATTCTCGCAGCAGCCAAACTGCTATCAATACCAGAATCAAGTTTCACTCTGTCTGCTGTCAAAAAAAACCATCCACAAATAACTTTCCTTGCTGGTTAATAAGTAAGTAATATGGAAATGCTCTCAAGCTTGATTTCTCATCGGAACAGGACAAACCAACTGAAGTTACAACAACAACCATATTACAAAGCAGGCTGTGCAGCCCACTTACATTTAACACATATATTGTGTTTCAAATGTCTGCATATAAACTACGAGAGTATGCTATATTCTCATATTCTGTAATTCATTCAGTAGTGCAATAATAACCAAAAATATTCAGTCTCTCTTTTTTGAATTTTCTACCTTGGTATTGGATCATTCTCAGCCTAATGGCAAAAGCGGAGTGTTTCCCTTGAATCATCATCAGAATATTATCATCATTTGATGATAAGGCTTTACAATGCAATTTCTTCGTCAGATCGATAGCTCAATCCACTACAAGAAAAATACCCTATTGCAACTAGCTCTTTGCAACAGGCGTCAAATGACAGTTGCAGTAAATGATATTTAGCAACAGACTCATCGTAGCAGTTGCAATAGATAAGATTTAACAACAGGCCTTTTCTTCCTGTTGCGAAAAGCATATTTTTTGCAACTGCGCTTTCCTATCTGTTGCAAAAACATACTTTTAGCAACGGCACTTTCATTACAGTTGCAATAGACATATTATTTGCAACTGCACTTTCAAATTCGTTGCAAAAAGTGTATATTTAGCAACTATTTGCACCGGTTGCGTTAACTATAATTTTTTGCAACTGGCAAAGCCACTTGCACAAAACGTATTTTTTAAAATTATTTTATCCCTAAGTAATATTCGGTTATAATATAAGAAGTATATAATAGCTAACTGATATGAATTATTATTTTTAGTAATTAATATTCAATTATAATTGAAAAGTAAAATAGTTAGTAATTAAGCGTTATTAAAATATAATTTTAATAACTAATTTTTTAATAATTATTACTAAATAATTGAATATTGGTAATTACATAATAATTAAGATTACAATTTTGTATTAAATAAACATATTTTTAAACACTTTGTTTTTCTATCAATTGTAGTAAATGTATTTTTAAAGTGTTTTCTGACTTATTGCAAGTCAGATTTTTATTTATTAATAATGGAAAATATCGGGTAATTAGTGGGTTCGTTTTGTTGATTTGGATGCACTACCCCTATTTGTATCGGCTGGTTCATAATTTAATAGAAAATTCAATAGATTCAATATTCTATAAAATATTCAAAATTTCAAAAAATTTGTTAGTTTCCACTTTTGCGAATTTTTTACATTAAATTTTCTTTTTATTTCTTGCGATAATCGAACTTCAAAGTTGAAATGAATACTTAATTGATTTAATCAACGTGACCTATTGATTGTCGAGATCGGTTAACCGATTAGTACAAAAAATAATATAATGTATAATCCAGAAAAACATTGCAGCACAGGGAGCTTTAGTTTCATTCGCGAGCTGTAATTTTACTCGTTAAGTATCAGCCAAACAAATGTGAAAATAAAATGTCAGGAGAAGTAGCACTAGCCGAAAATTTTGGCGGGACAACCCTTATTTTTCACCATGCCCGCTTTGTGCCGGACTAATTTTTTTTTTCCAAACCCAACTTCGTCTCTCAATTCAGCCTAGGGTTCCATAAAATATCTTCCTTCTCCACATGACGTGACTTGATTTAGATTCGCGTGTTGCAGAAATTGTAAGTGCAGCAGGCTTCTCAGATATTCCATTCAACTTCTGAAACGCGGGCATAAATTACTTCTCAATCAATCAAGCTGAATCCGGATATTCAGAAAAATGATTAGAGGCATAAATGGATGCTAGATGTTTCAAGAGAAAGATATCGAAGTCGAGAAGTTTCTCAAACGGTAACCATTTCTTTACCTAAATCGCTATATTCAAATGTTTAAGATTCGATCTTCCTGTTAACGTGCTTCTTTTCATAGTTTTTTAATGGAACCCGATAATTATATAGGGAGACCTATCCCCTGTTACGGCTACTGCTTTTTAGAAAAGTTTAAGATTTTTTTTGAATTCAGTAATTGGGGGAAACGTGATTGAATTAAGATTCGACTAGAAGTTTTGATTTTTCTAGTTTTTGGTTTTTGGGTATGGTGGAATTGAGTGCAAAATTTGAAGGTGGATTTGGATTTTTGCAAGAGGAGGTCGCATTTTGAAATGAGGGCTTCTATTTGGTGTCTAGTTGGTTTGGTTTGTTGGAGGAGTTGAATTGAATTAGAGATTAATGGTGGTGAAGTAGGAGAAGATGGAGGCGATTTGAAGCTTGTTCTGGTTGGTTGAAACTGCAGTGGACTGGTTGATGAAAGGTTGAGTGAGTAAGTTAGATAACAAAATGGTGGTGCAATGGAAGTTCTGCATGGACGTTGATGTAGCTTGATCTGGAGACTTGTTAGATGCTGCCGAAGTGAGGCAGATGTTGTTCTGTTGATGTTCTTCTTGTAATTCAGATGTTGCAAGTTTGGGAGATTAAGGGTTTATGCAGAGGTGCTTGTGTGATTGCAGTAGAGGAGATGGTTTGATGGTGTTGGGCTTGTGATGGCTTAGGTGGATCACAATGTAGGATAATGATTTCGGATGGAGAGTCAGGCAGTTCAACCATGTTTGTGGGGCAGAATTATTAGTTATATTGTAATTAATTATATTAATTAATAAAAGTATTAGTTGTTTTGAAATGATGAGGCAATGAGGTGTGATATGGTAGTAATTGTAGCAGCTGTTGCAAAATGAGGTAGGCGTAGCAGCAGGTTGTGTTTGAAATGGTGAGGCTGCAGTTTTGAATGGTGAAGGTAGAGGAGTTTGATGTGGCGACGACAGTAAAATCAGAAAGGTGATTGATGCGACGATGACAGTAAAATCAGAAAGGTGACGACAATAAAATTAGTAAAATCTGAAAGGCAACGACAGTAAAATCTGAAGTATTTGAAATGGAAAGGACCGAAATGCACTAGAGAGACGCAAACAACAGAATATAAATGCTTTGCAATGAAACTCAACATTAAAACTGTTTTTTTATTTTTCTTATGAAGTATACAGAAATGAAAAAATGTGTTGAAAAAAGTACTAAGAAATAATTACTGAATTATTTAATATTAAGTATTAACAGTAATATGAACTTCTAGTCTAATTATATTATAGGATCTATTTTTCTTAGTACAAACGTAATGTTTTAATTGGATGTTTAGTATAACTGTAACATTTAGTACCCAATTATATTATAGGATCTATTTTTCTTAGCTTTTATGATTCTTTTGGCATCCTAGAATCATTTAGTTATGGTACCAGCTTCTTGTTTAATTTTCTGCAGGTTGCAATGATGTACGTGTTTTCATTTTGAAATTTAAGTCTTAAGCCTTGGTTGTCCTAATATGTTAATGTTCTGCAGGTTGCAATCATAAAGTTTATCAACAGAACCATCAGTAATTGTGGTGGCTGACACTGCACAAAATCATTCGTAATTGGTGTAATATCAGTGGAGGCTTCAAGTTTCTTTAAACCAGTGTGAGGTAAGTAACAAATAATATATACATTATCTGTTGGTAACTATTTTGCTTACTCATTCAAATGGAAAGATTGCTCAATATTCCATGCTTATGTCATTTGCTTTAGTATATGATAGCCATGCTCAATATTCCGATCGGTCCCCTTCAATTATCAATGAAAAATCTTTGGGTTAACAGTTTAGTAATCGTCTCATGTTGATTATTTACTTTATGATCCAGTAGTTATAAATCTTATGTTGAATTTCAATAGCATGTAGAGTCTATTATAAAATTGTCAGTTTCAATCAGTGACAAGACTGGGTAGGAAATTGACCCAGTGTTTGGCGGTTATGATTTTATCAATGAAAGAAAACAAGTAGCAAATAATTGTAGAGGCTATTGATATTGTAAATGTGCGTGGAGACAGTGATATGGTGGATGATAATCCTTCCGATATTATGGAGGTTAAGGTGCATGAAGGTATGTTTTGTGCATAGCGTCTAAAAGTTGCATAAAGGTACCATATAAGTTCCTTCAGTCAGGTTAAATTTAATGCATAGATGGTCTAATGTTGACACATCAATTTGTTTTGTTGAGTTTTTAAGCTTTAATGTGGACGAAGGAATGAATTAGTTGATTTTTACTGTGCTGTTCTTGGATGAATAAGTGATATCAATTCATGTTTAAAAGGAGAATATAAGGATGTTCAGCTATGCATAATCGTTAGGTGGAACTTCATTTTCATTTCTAAAGGAGTTTAACATGTATAAATTGTTCTTTAGCTGCTTCTACAAATCCAGATTTTGGTGACTGGATGATTATGTATCAAGTAATAGACAACGATTCTAACCGCAATAGTGAAGTACAATACACAGATTTGAGTCAATAGATGCACCATGTAGTTTGAATTCTTTGACAACCGCAGTTTAAAATACAGGCGTGAATACTACAAGCAGTTAAGTTCAACTTTGAAAGCATGTCATATCTGATCTTTTTTTTTTTTTGGAAAACAATAGGAAAAGCACCAGAATAGATGAGAATTAACAGATGGTACGTCCACCCTGACTCAACCTCCAGCTTCCAAAAGCATGAGGAAAGTGTGTTGAAGAGAGCCTTAAAACTAATGGTTTCCATGAATATGTAATTTCAAAGCCTCACAAGTAAAAACACGGAATATGTTGCTTGAATTTTGGGATATTCCAAAGTTGATAGAACCTTATAGGTGAGCGTACTACACATATATAAATATAATTATCATGTTTCATGTATATAAGGCAGAGTAGAACGAAGTTTTGGTTGTGGGATGGCCAATGGTTCATTTTCGTCTATCTCTATGCAATTGGAGTTCACCTTGACCTTTCTATATTTGCGATATAATGAGCCACGGAACCAAAACAGTGTAATGTGTACACTATATTGAATAAGGTACGAGCAAAGTATTTTGTTATAATTTTATAAGAAATTTTATTAATGTAGTTTTATTTTATTTATCTTTCAATAAACACTACATTTGTATTATGCTTGTGCTGTAAAACCATACGTGTATGAACACTTCATAGTTCACCCTTCGTTACCGATCTAAACCGGGACACACACTTCTGTAGGTGTAAATGATACGTTCATCTGAATAAGAAACAAATTATCGTTCTCTATTTCCCATTTCAGAATTGCTTCTCTTACATCGTTTGTCATCTCCTTCTCATGCTTATCTTAACTTTATGTTGTGCACTGTTGACTCAAATCCAGATTTTGGTGAGAGATTTTGATAGTGAAAACTGATTTTCGTCATTTCATGAATTGCAGATTTTGGCATGTGCCCGTTCATGAGCGACAACCGAGCATGAACTGCAGATTTGTTCAAGTGAACTGATGATATTTATTCTCTTGTTATAATATGTCTGATAGAGTAGAAATATGATTAGAAAGTACTATATTCGAAAAAAATGTGTTGTGTGAGAGAAGAAATTGTTATAAATGAATGGTGTATGAAAATTATAGAATTTTTTGTAGTTGTTTGTACTATAAAAACTTTGTTAAAATAAAATTTTTATTTGTTTATTTTATTCTGTGATATACACTGTTACTTACTAAAATGAATACATTTAATATGTAATATATATAAGCTATAATATTTATTTTTTTACAAATTTATGAATCTATTGCAACAGACATATACTGTTGCAAAAGGATATGTTGCAACAGAAAAAGCCTGTTGCAAAAAAGTCTACCGCAACATCTTATTGCAACAGCCATAAAATGTTGCAAAAAGAAACCGACTTTTTGCAACTTCGGCTATAACAAGTGGCGCGAGCCTGTTGCAATTGGTCTACTGCAACAGATATTGCCTGTTGCGAAAAGTGTTTTTTGTTGTAGTGATCATCAGAAGAACTATATTCACACCTCAGTTGTCTTACCAAGAACCTGGTCAGACCAACTTTTGCATCACTTCGATTTTTGCTGCAATATTGAAATCATCAGAAAAGCCTCCAAGAAGCAATTGCTTCATTTAATCATGTTTTTCAGTCAAGATTTATCACTCGGTTGCTACTACAATACCACTCACAAAATGGATTAGGGAAACGATGATCTAACCTCTGCATCAACAGATTCATCATTGCCAAATGAAATTTAATGCAATAACAATTGTGAATTCTAAAAGTCAGATCATAACAGTACAACTTGATGAACGTAATATATTCTTATGGAAGTTTCAAATTTGAACATATGTTGTTCCTGCATGAATGACTGAAAGCTCCAATGGATGAATCATCGGTAAAAAAGAATATTGGAATCATCAAAGACAAGATAGTCTCTTAGCATTTTGGCTATTATCTTCCGTCAATACTGCTACTCTACCATAATTAGTTTGAATCTAAGTCAGCTCATGATATATAGTCAACTGTTGAAAAATTCTTTAGTTTACAATCAGCTGCGAGAATTATGTTCTACGAGAGACATGGCAAATTAAAAAAGGAAAACATCACAATAAGGGAGTATATAACCAAGAGTCACGAACTTTGTCGCTCTCTTGAAAACGATTTGATGATCTGGCCGATGGCGCAAACAAGTCTTACATATCGCCGCCACCTCTAGGATAAAACAAGCTCGAAAAATAATTGATTTGCTTGCACAACAAATCAATCCATATTTTTCCCGATTCCGAGCCCAAGTCGGTCGGTCGGTAGCGCTTGTGTGGTAGTTATGTTTGGTCTCATTCCTCACAACAAAACATGTATTGGGATCCCCAAGGCCCCAGTATGCCTTCTAAGAATCAAGTATAGATACTTGCTTCTTCATATAATCACAAAATATGAGACTATTCATATATAAAAGTCATCTCATACTTAATCAATTTTTTTTAATAATTCATCCTTTTGTTTTCAAAAAACAATTTCCAACAATCACCCAGTTGAATTTTTTAAAAATATTTTCGAGCAGTTTCTAAAAACATAAGATTATGCATAAACAAAGGTGGCTTCCGACTTGAACCTTTGCATAGTGATAAGATTCAGTTTTTACTAAAGTGACACGTGTGTTAACAACAACCCTCTCTCTCTATCTCTCTATATAACCAAGCTCTGATACCATGTTAGAATTTGACCAATAGAGAAGAGAGAGATAAAACGGTAAAACATAAAAGGCTACATTATTATTGCTTTATTGATTTTTTTTTTTTTTGGTAAGGCCAACCGGATTTTTAGGTGACCGCAAACACATTTATTATAGATAAAGGTACTGGTACTCTGTACGTGCACAGAGTAACATTTCTGGTTTGAAGTGTCCAGTCACTATCATTACATATTTTACTCAGCAGAAAACATCATAACAAAGTACAAAAGTTATGCAGAAACTAAGGTACTTCACCATCAATATCATCGTCAAACAAAGAGCCAGTGTAGGGTGTCATATTAGGCTTATAAATCCAAAAGCAAAGAGCAAAATCAACCACTTTAAGAGGAGCTATTATACAGTTTTTATCCCAAGAAGGGTCCTTCAACAGAATTTCATTGTTTTCACTAACTTCATCGTCATACCTGATAAACAATTTACCATCCTCTGGCATATAGAAAAGACGACTGCGATCATCCACTGCCTCATCAATAAAAATGAAAAAAACATCATTAGTATCACAATGCATCCCAAAAGGGGCATGCATCCACGCATTCTCCTGCTCATTCCAGGAGATATCTGGATCAGGAGGGGAAATTGAAGATGGAACATCCACATGAGGTTCTTTGGCCTTAGGAACCCAGACTCTAGCAGGAGGATGAAGCAGATGATTTTTTTTTCTTTGGAATAGTAGTATCAGATTCTTTACACGAGTCAAGCGTATGTCCAAAAACCTTGCATGAAAAACAAATTTCTGGTCTCCATCTATACTTAAATCAACTAAAAATTCATGATTTTCAATACTCACCTTGATCTGAGAAGGTAGCGGTTTATCAGGGGTAACTTCGATCAGAGACCGGGCAAATACTAAGTTCTTCCTAACTTCTGTATTAGCATCAAAACATTTCAATTTACCAATGTGGCAGGCAAGCCAGTTTAGTTCAGGGAGTGTCTGAAGAACAGATGGAATATGTGTGAATTGGGTCCAGACAAGAATGGAAAGAACTTGCTCTCTCACACGATCAATTATAGAGGACCAAGAGGTAACAATGAATGACTTTCCATCAATGATTGCGGGCGGACGTCAAGAACTTTAAGCTTCTCCTCGGGAATTGAGAATTTGAAGTAATAAAGGCCATCAACATATGTGAAACGCATACCATCTCGTATTCTCCATGAGGAACGACAAGCTTCGTTCATATCAACCTTAGGTGGTTTAGTGTCAAGGAAAAAAACAACAATGTGGTCCTTCCAAAAGGAGGAGGCTTCACGAAATAGTCCTTGCAAGGGAACTGAACCATATTCAGAATGTGTAATAACGAAATCTATAGGGGAATATTCTCCTGAGATATTAGGCAGTTAAGAGAACAGTGAGGACCAGTGTTGATTGCTGGTAGATGGATTGACTGCAGAAACTGTTGTAAAAACTAATGAGGCATTCTGTCGAACTTTATGTGTGCATTTCAGATTTTCAACACATTCAGCGTTTTTGGGTGGTGAAACATTCAATCCATCTACATTTCCAGTTTTTCGTGAACATACACTAATTGGTTCACGATATCCCGAATTCAGATTCGCTCCCAACACAGTTTTCACATTCCTAAGCATAGAGTTTTTTGAGACAATACCAGTATTTAGCAGAGAACTCACTCCAGGTAATGGCCAGGCTTCTTTGGCTTGCGCGAGCATGGGGCTGATAGGAGAATTGGTTCGATTTGGTGCTGACTTTGAGGATGACAGTTGAGAAGCTTGATAATCAGCGATAAGAGCGTTAATGGGGTGGCTGTCTCGTAGAGAGTAGAAAGGCCTAGGAGGTGGGGTAGCATCTGTTTCAGCTTCAATGTCAGAGTCAGTTGGCGATTGAGTTAGTTGGAAGCTTCTTGCATATCTAGTCATGACATTAAGACATGATGGAAACTTGGCTTTCTTGCTTTTATCCTTGGAAATGCATTGGAGAAAGTCGAAGGTATAAGAAGTGAGAAAGAAACGGAAGCGCAAAAGTAGATCTAAGGGGAAGCCGCAGGAAAGAGAGTGTCCACCATTTTATTGCTTTATTGATTGATTATTACAAAAGATACTTTCTTACATTGTCAATTCTTGCCTTTATTTATACATAGTTTATTCTTATCTATAATAACATTCTAGATAAGCATATACTAGAGTATATTTGGGTCCATTATAATAAATAATTCAATACCAAATATAAACTCAAATCAATGCAATATCAAATATAAACCCAAATCAATGCAATACCAAATAAAAGGCGACATATCTTTTAGCATATTCTCTAGCATCCTCCCTCAAACTCATGATGCGAAAAATCGTTAGTTTGCCAAATAGAAGCTACGAACCGAAGAGTAGTAAGATCGAGCAACCATTTCAATATTGCTAGAGAGTAACACCAAACACCAAGCATCAAACATTCAATTATAACTCCAAACAACTCAACAACTCCAATTTGAAACTTTAAAACAACTCAACTATCTTCAATCTGATCGATACTAAGCGGCCAAATGACAAAACTGGTCCCGGATGTGTTTGTATGTTTGCATCCCCAAACATACAAAGAAAACAAAATAAACCAAAATGGGATGAATTTGCATATGTTTGCATCCTCCAAACATATCAAACGAAAACAATACCAAATCAATAGGGATGGATCAGCATATGTTTGCATCCTCCAAACATACCTTACAATGTCATCTACCACCTTCAATCAACGCCAATTGCCCTCCTAATAAACAAGGTTACCGACACAGACATCAAATGAACAATAAACATCTTCAAACTAATATTACTCTCTAAAAAATCAATCAACCCATCACCTTTGCCTCAACATCATCAGAACCAACGAATTTTCAAGCTCTTCCTAAACCCGATCACCGTCCCATGTTCGAAACTGTACTTCAATCTAACTTTGCACTCAATCTGAACCAATTCAACTAAACAACTTCAATCTCCTACGATCTACTTCAATCTAACTTTGCACTCAATCTGAACCAATTCAACTAAACAACTTCAATCTCCTACGATCTCCAACAATAACCATACCCATTTTTTTAGCAACAACAAATAACAGATCTAAAAATTACCAACAACGCTCGTCTACTACAATCACAACCAACAAATAACAAATCTCAAAAATAACAAAGAAGAAACTGTAGAAGTAAGAAGAGGAAGAAAACAACTGATCCATTTTAACAGCAACCCTTTCTCTATCTCTCTCTATAACTAAGCTCTGATACCATGTTAAAAACAACCCTTACTATCTCTCTGTATAACAAAGTTCTGATATCTTGTTAGAATTTGATCAAGAGAGAAGAGAGAGATAAAACGGTAAAACATAAAAGGCTACACTGTTATTGCTTTATTGATTGATTATTACAGAAGATACTTTCTTACATTGTCAATCCCTGCCTCTATTTATACATAGTTTATCCTTATCTAAAAGAACATTCCAGATAAGCATATATTATAGTATATTTGGGGCTATTATAATAAATAATTCAATACCAAATATAAACCCAAATCAATGCAATACTAAATATAAACCCAAATCAATGCTATACCAAATAAAGGCAATGTATCTTCTAGCATTTTCTCTAACAACATGACCTTGAACTCTATTCTTGACATCAGACAACAAACAAACTTTTCTATAGTGCAATCAAATAAGCCCATGCATTTATTGTCATGCACGTCTATCCCATTTTAGTGAATGCTCTAAATATTTTGCCCAAAACTCCATAGGAAACGACCACATTTCCACATTCACATAGGTGGGTCTATCAGGAGTACTCCTGAAGGTAGGTACTCCACTCCAAATAGAGTATAGATCTCATTAAGAGTTTCGATTAACTCATCCTCTAATCACTTTAGGAATACATGCTTCTTGGTATACTAAATAGCATGTTCAACTACTATTACTACACAACTTGTTTTTACCCATTTAACCTTGTTCTTGGGATCTCCAGTCATTAGGTCGGCTTACCATTGTGTGTGACTCAACAATCGAAGGGCAATAGTCCCATTCTTTAAGAAGTATTAAGATCTTTTTCTCAAGACAGTTCTTTCGTCAAAGGATCTGCCAAATTTTCATCACTGCGTATGTGATCCACTTTAACAATACATGAAGAGAGTAACTCTCTAACAGTACTATGCTTATGACGTATCTGTCGACTCTTACCGTTATAATAATGGTTCTGAACTTTTACAATAGCCACGGTACTATCGCAACGGATCTACACAACTGGAATCGGTTTTCCCATAAGGGAATCTCAGCTAGTAGGTTTCCCAAATACTCCGCTTCTTCACTAGCTGCGGCTAGTGCTATCATCTCAGACTCCATAGTAGACTGAGCCAAAATAGTCTGTTTCTTGGATTTTCAAGAAATAGCCCCTCCAGTGATGCTAATTATATAGCCACTGGTTGCTTTAGAATCATCAGATAAGGTATTCTAGTCTCCATCGGAATATCCTTCAAGTAAAGCTGGATAATTTTCATAATGTAATACAAGGTTCATAGTTCGTTTAAGGTATCTCATGACCCTTTCAATAGCATGTCAATGCTCTATACTAGGTCTACTGGTAAACCTGCACAATAATCCATAACATAGGTAATGTCAGGTCCAGTACAATCAGTGGCATACCGAAGGTTGCCAATGATGCCCGCATAGTCAGACTGTCTTATACCTTCACTAGTGTTTTTAAATAGCTTCACACCGGGATCATATGGTGTCCATGCAGGTTTACTGTCAAAGTAATTGTATTTCTTTAGTATCTTCTCAATATAATGAGACTGATCCAAAGAAATCCCCTTTTCGGACCTAGTAATCTTAACACCAAGGATTACACTCGCCTCACCTAGATATTTCATATCAAAATTGGAACTTAATAAAGATTTGGCTATGTTTATGGCATGAATGTTTGATCCAAAAATAAGTAAATCATCCACATACAAACATATAATAGTGCAAATGTCATTTTCAAATTTATAATAAATGCATTTGTCACTTTCATTAACTCTAAAACCATTTGAGATTATTAAGTTATCAAATTTTTCATGCCATTGCTTAGGGGCTTGTTTTAAACCATATAATGATTTATCTAATTTGCAAACTTTATGTTCTTGATCAGGAACTACAAAGCCTTCAGGTTGGTCTATATAGATTTCTTCTCCTAATTCACCATTTAAAAAAGCAGTTTTAACATCCATTTGGTGAATTAATAAATTATGAATAAGTGTAAGTGAATCGAAACTCGAATGGATGTAATTCTAGTTATGGGTGGAAAGGTATCAAAAAAGTCTACATTTTCTCTTTGCTTATAACATTTAACTACTAATTGTGCTTTATATTTATCAATTGTGCCATTAGGTTTTAATTTTCTTTTAAGTACCCATTTTGTAACGACCCGCATTTTTGGCCGTCAAATATTTAATTTAATTTATTTATTTTAAATATCATATTGGGAATATAATGAAATTTAATATTTAATTCGTTATTAAAAACGAAGTTGATTGTTATAATTTATATATATAATATAAATCGAGCTTGAAAATGGCGTGCAGTTCGTGAAATGAAGTTTTGAACTTCAATTGAGAATACAGGATTCGATATAAGTCGGATTTCTGTGAAACAAGACACGTTGGAGCCGTATTGGCAATAGCTTTCATATGAAAGAGAAAAATCCAGATTTCGTGTTATAGTTTGATATTTATGGCCAAAACAAAATTTGAAATAGTCGCTATGGAAAATCGTTATTAAATTATAGGCCTTTAAAAATAGCCGTTTTGCAAACGGACTCAGATTTCGACGAAACCAGTTTCATTAGAACCATATCGTTAAATTATTACACGGTGATAAATGGCGTGGCAAACCGATGTCGTATGTGACCACGGTAGCCGTAAACGCCCAATCAAATTATACAGTGCGTAATTAAAGAAATAAAGAGATATTTGAGTGTAACTTGAACAGACGATCGAATTAGGCCACGGAACCAGTTCCGTTGAGTTCGTATCGTCGATTAGAGTCAGGATAGGTATATAGTTTGTTATTTATGAAGACTGTGAAATTTGGTGTTAAAAAGGGTAGTGTGGTGCGCGTTAAAATGGCCTACCGGGGCAACAGTCTCAGAATGCGACGAAATTAGTGCCGTTGGGTTCGTATCGAAAAGTTATTATCGATGTTCGCAGTTTCAAGTGGATTTGATTTATCTGGTGACCGCGGAAAAATTTAACGCGTGTTCATTTCTGGTTTTATAAAGGAAATTTTTCTAAACGACCTCGGATTTCGACGAAACTTGTCCCATTGGATCCGGAATATCTTTTTACATTTAGATTAGCCTTTTTATCAGAAAAACAGAAGACGAATTGTAGTTGTTTTGAAACATTTCTCCATTTGCAAAGTTACGTATAATATTACTAAAATAATCCAAACTCTCTTTATAATGCACCAATATTGGAACATGTCGCCCCTGTATAACGCACGCCATGATGTTACAATCAAATAAATGATGCCTGCACCAACGTCAGCTATTCTACCTAGCTTGTACAACATCTTGCGTGAAATGACAAAACAAATTTCTTGCCGGCAAAGTCTCAACCCTTGCCGACCACGTTCTGAGGCACTCACCATCAAAAGAGCTACTCTAAATTTTGTCTGCAAACCTAAGCGATATACATATTATATATTAAATCAAACTGTGACCACCACGTCGTCTCCCCTATATATATATGCCCTGTGACTTCGTCTTTTTCCCATTCGTTTCTCGCAGAAGTAAATGTCAAACCCTCTCTCTCTATTCTAAACAAACTGACCCCGATACAAATATATATCCAAACATGGCAAGGCTGATGATGAAGTACTGGGTTTAGTAAAGCAGAAGTCCATGACGCAGTGTAGTGTTCGAGGAAGTAAACAATTGGGTAGCGGGTTTTATGGTGTAAAGAGTTTTCGAACAAGAGAAGGAGGAGTTGGCAATGGCATATGGAGAGGAAGGAAGTGCATTGAAATGGGGCGTGTGGATTCTCGTTTGAACAGCAGTATGGGGAGAGTGACGTGGGCCGAAATCTTTGATGCTGTCAGGTCGGTTTATAGGAGAGTGGAAGTGGCGTTGTTGTGTATGCATGGGGAAGGGTGATCGTGGAGTTCAAGTCAGTGGACATGCGTGGCGAAGAGGATTTCTGTACGGGCGCAGCATTCGTTTGAGGTTGGCGCAACTTGGTATGGAGGGCGAAATGATATGGAGGAATGTGAAAATCTGAGGAAGAACAACCAATGGGTGGTGAGAATGGCCAAGGCGTGAGCAAGAACAGGGGAGGAGTATTCGTAACTAACAGGTTGGGGTTCAGGCATTTGGTTCATGTAGAATTTTAAGTGGACACAGCAGGAAGACATGCGTGAAAAGCATGGGTGAGAAGGGGAGTCCAAGAAGTGGTGACCTGCCTAATTACGGTTACTGTCCCTAATCCCTATTAAAGTTGCCTAATTCTTTTTGGAAAGTCTAATCCTATTTTGTTCCGTATCTTAGTGACATAGTAACCAAATAATACCATACGGCTACTTGGATTTTTATCACGCCGATCCCATTTTTGTGGCCATTAGTTAAATCGTTCATGACCAATTGATTTATGAATATGCCAAATGAAGTTTTTATTTAACGTAAATTAAAGTTTAGATTTATATAATATAGGATTAAGGTGTTAACAAATATTAAACTGAATCCCGTATTGAATTTATGGCGTGTGATGGTGTTATCAGATTGGAACAAAGACAAAGACGATGGAATCATATCAACGAGCGCAAAACGAGGAAACTGGTCTGATCAAAATAGACAGCTATTGGAGTTTTAAATTAAACGTCAGTTTAATTTAACAAAAACTGCTTCAGCGGCGAACGAATCAAAGTGAGTTAAACTCACTCAGTTACCCTTTTTATATTTTATATAAATTGGGTATTTTTATCCTGTGTGCTCTGCTTGCCAATGGTTGACTGTTTTGCTAGTTATCTGCTTATCTGTTGATTTAACCGATGAAATTAAACTGTGTTTAATTTCAGTGAAATACCAAATCGTTATTTTTAACGATTGGTTCCAATAAAGGTGACTCACCTTGGTTGGTCATGTTTATTTACAAACATGTTTAAAAGGTTGAATTGTTTGAATTGCTTATGGTTGATGTTAAATGGTCGTTATTTAATTTATCAGTTAAACAAAACTGAACCGGCTGATTTGAGAAAAAACCATTTGAATATAGGGAAGAACAGGTTGGAGGAATCCAACCGGATTCCTCAAAAATATTGTTTGTTTCCATATTATCACATATGAATTGTCCTGTTTGGGGTGATTGATCTGATTGTTGATTTTTGACTGAACATTCAACCTGTATTGTGTTTAAACCAATGGGTGATATTGGTTGGGTATTTGGCAGCGTATGGCCTATAAAATCAATCGTGTTATAAATATTGATTCACCGTCAGGTGAATCGATAAAGATGAAGTTATAAAATTTATTTATAACTGGAATTGGATTTTGAATATATTATTTTGAATAAGAGTTATTAAAGAGAAATAAATAAATATTTTATTTATTTAAAATTTTGCTCTGTTAATAATTTATTTTCCTATGTTAATCGATTTACAAGTATGAGAATAGGAAATGAATCAAGTGGTTAAACTTTGTTAATTTTTTTGTGAAGGAAACAATTAATAGGATTTATTTAAATTAATTATATTTTTAATTAATTTAAAGTGAGAATCAATTGGAGTTGATTAACAAGATAATCGAGTTTGAGTTAATTAAATCGACCAGTTTAAATTGAAATTGATTTTCAAATTAACGTGTTTTGATTAAAATAGTTAAATGAATATTGTTAAACTTTAAATAAGGTTTTTAAAGGGATTTACTATTTATTTTAGTAAATAAAGGAATTAACTACTAATGTAGTTAATAAGTGAAATAAATTATTTTAATTTAGAAAATTACTTTTGAATGGAAATTCATTTAAAAGGTAATCGATGTTGGAATGAAATCTAGTTGAAATGGTGAGGGAAGTTATGAACGGGTTTTATATTTAAAACCCAAACTTTTTATGTCGAAGTTATAAAGAGAAGATCGAGCGAATGAAATAGCGTGGAATAAATGATACTTAATCAGTTGAATTAAGTTAGAGGAATGTAAGACAAAGGGTTTATATAAGACCACAGTTATGTAAATGAAATTTTAAGTGTAAAAGCATTGATATTTGATTAACGTTATTTGAAATTTAAATCAAGTAACAAGGGAAGATTTTTGAAATAAGATTTCAAAAATGGGAAATGGTCAAATAGATTTAAAAGGAGAATGAGTATATGTGAATCTGGTTAAAGAAGTGGGTTATAGGGTTGTATAACCAAATCCAAGTTAAATGGAAATTTGGTTTGAGATTTGAATGGAATATTGGGTTTTGTTTACAGCCTATATTTATCTGAAGATATGAATGTTGTTGATCAAGGTCTGAGAGGTAATTAAAATACCCCAACTTGAACGACATCAGGATTATCCGAAGATGATATTAGTTGGTAATCGTAAAAGAGTTTGGCGATAGTTCATCCTTTCTATTGGTGAAATAATGCAACGTTGGTGGGATTTGATGAATATATAACAAGAGATTCGAAGTGAAAGGAATGTAAAGCTAGTTTTATTTTATACTAATAAATATTAGTTATCATTCTAGGAAGGGATAAACGATATCACGTAACGTTGTTTATGGAGTAATAAGTTGAATTGATTTTCCAAAGTTAATAATAAAGAAGGATGTAACAAATGTTTTGAAAGGGAAATTAAGTGAAAATTTAATTTGGTCATTTTGCTAAGTATTATATAGAACTGGTTTTGAGAACACTTGTATACTGTACAAGAATTCAATTATCGTACTTTTCATGTTTAAAGGAGTTAGAAGTTTTAACTAAATAGAAGTGAACTAGTTTATTTTAAATAAAGGCCAAGTGATGTTGAATGCTGAACCAGTGAACTCATTGGAGTGTCATGATTGAAACACTATGTAATTTGATAGTTAAAACACCGACTATCAAATCTGTCCAATACGATTGTTGGTATGGAAAGACCGGGATCGAATTTATATTCGGAAACCATTCCGACCAACAAATACGTGAAGATCTTAGAAGATGATTGAGATGGAGCATTGAAGACCGTGGATTTTCATACACGAAAGAACCACTAATGTTCTCTGCCTGGCAAGTAGAGATAGGCTGTGATTCTGTCGTGGTTGGATTCTACGGGTTGCAAGGACTTCTCGCTACTGATCCATGGGGTGATTCCTATATGGATGCGGTAGGAGAGTGCCTTCGGTTCATCCTGTTCCTGGATGACGTATATGGACGAATGTCTGACAGAGTATTTCCAAAGGATCACGTACGTTGATTTCTTCAAACGTGCTATGGTTGTTGGCGGAGAATTGCCGCTCTCTTAGCTTCCAGCTAGAGTATTCTTGTGGATATCAATTAGTGATATCTGATGGATTTGACGATGTGGCATTCAAAGTAAATGGCGACCAGATGTCAAGAGTTAATTCTGGCCTCAAGCCTCATCAACCGGGAAATGACAAAAATCGGGCAGGCAGCATGGCTATGTGGGTCGCTCCCATTAGGGTGTATGATCACCTATCTAGAGGAAATCCTATTTGTTTCTTAAATCTATGTTTCGATGCTGTCCCTTATCGGGAGACGGTTGCTGATCCCAACCGTCGGTGATATAAATTCGATACACTCAAGCGAAATGAGTGGTCGGTCATGTGAGGGCCGAGTTGCAAGATGTTCTTGTTGAACCCAGTGTATTCGTCTCTAGAGATACACTATCGGCAGGTGGTCCCATACCTTGTCATAGTCGAAATCCAATCTCCAATAAGCGCCCGCGGTTTTTGATTGTATACTATATATGTGGAACGTGAGATGCAAGCGTTCCACTAGATTGTTATTTACTTGTATTTAGACATTATTATAATATCAGACAAGATATTGATTTCAAATTGTTTTGGGTTATCATAAGGTAAAAACCGTCCATGTTTATGTGTGGATTTGGTCTTACGATTATCCTTTTCTTCGAAAAGGTTTTTGAACTCTAAAATCAAGTTGGATGCTCACCCAAATACTGTGCGAGTTTTTCTCACTCTGGTTCACAAGACTGACTCGGTGTTTTGTAAATGCTCAGGTTAGGCCGGGTTGTACAGGTTCAGGTTATCGACTGCTATGAAGAGACGAGCTGGAAGAGTCCAGACGTATGATATTACTACTATTCCGCTGTGTGTTGTATATGGGAACAGGCTATTATAACTGTCCCATTGTATGATGTACTCTGATACTGTAAGTATTTTCAAAGCTCTCAATAAAGATTTATTTCTGTATTATATTTTGTTCCGCTGCGATGTGAGACTCTGTGTGGTGTTGCTTTCTTCTTCTTCTTCTATTCAATATTTCTACCTTATCTATTTTCACCCTCTAACTTCTTTCTATTAATGATCTGGAATGTTCGATGTCTGAATGGTCAACACGGTAGTTTGATGTTGATTTTCGGAGTCGAAAATCCCTGGGTCGTTACAGTGGTATCAGAGCTGAAGGTTAAGTAAGTACCTTGGCTCTGTGGCGTGACTCAGTAGAGATGGGGTAAGCAATACCCTAGATTGAGTTTGAGTGTATATATACGAGTGAACGTATTTGTAGATTTTATAAAAATTGTTTTATATTGTGGAGATTTATTGGTTGAGTTGTTTATGAGATCTGATCGATCAGTTTGATCCACCGTATCGATAGGGGTTTATAAACACTCGAATACAATGGGTCGTCACGATATGTTTGAAAGAGGGTAAATGAAATAATTTTACCCAAATGATATTTTGATATAAAAGAATGATTAATATTTGAAGTATTATAATATATTGGATATGTTGTTTGTTATTATAATCGAATGAGATTATAATTGAAATGGTTATGTAAATGACCAACCAGAATTCATATTAGTATAAAAATATGGAATCAGATGAATTAAATCTGAAAATAAAATCAGAATTGGAATTAAAATTCCTAAAAGTGGGAAAGCTGTTTGCAAATGAACCGGTATTGGATATGTGAGAATTTTAAAATCCTGGGAGATTTTAAATTGTTTTGCAAACATTGAGGTGGATATTTTGAAATTATTTTTAAAAGGAAGTGTTTAAATATGATTTTGAAAATTTATATAGTATTGAACTCACTTTGATAGCTGGGAAATAACTCTGAGGATGCTGGCCACATCATCAGTGTTCATTTCCGAGTTCTAAGTGACGGATTACTACCAAAAATCTTGTTTTGAATTGTTTTGAGGAAAAAACAAGTTGTTTTGGATCCTGAAAGGAATATTTGACTTTGGAAAGAGCTGAACTGTTTAAAACTCCCAGGGAGATTGTTTGAACAAAAGTAAGATAGAAATTTGTGAAAGCAAATATGAAATGAATTGAAAGCAATTAACTGGAAATTGAATCGGGATATATCAAGTCGAATTAGATTTGGAATTGGCAGACAAGAATCTGAAATGATGTTGGACTGGTAAGTTAAGAGTTGAAATTGAAATTGGATGGAAATTGAGTTAAGAATGGGATTCGGCTTGGACACGTGAAGGATTTGGTTTCGAGGATAAAATTGGAATTTTGTTGGAAATGCATTTATATATGCTGACACGGCAACAGATGGAAGGGATATAATGATATGCCCGACAAAAAGGTACACGTTTATTTTTATATGGGTTTGGAGATTTATGAGCCTATTTGGCAAGCCGCTTGGCTGTTTTATTTTCTTTTGGGATTGGAGAAGGCCTAGAAAGGCGAGTTGGAGTTGTACCGATTGAGCCGTACAAAGGAGGTGCTGGCGAAATTTTTCGGAAATTTAAGGTGTTAGAAAATTTTCAATATTTTTGAAAATATTTATATATGATATTCAAATTGGTTTCTAATTTAATATAAAATTAGATTTGAAGTTAATGAATTTATAACATTCTTTCTTACCTTAGCAATTTCGAGGACGAAATTATTTTAAGGGGGGGAGAATGTAACGACCCGCATTTTTGGCCGTCAAATATTTAATTTAATTTATTTATTTTAAATATCATATTGAGAATATAATGAAATTTAATATTTAATTCGTTATTAAAAACGAAGTTGAACGTTATAATTTATATATATAATATAAATCGAGCTTGAAAATGGCGTGCAGTTCGTGAAATGAAGTTTTGAACTTCAATTGAGAATACAGGATTCGATATAAGTCGGATTTCTGTGAAACAAGACACGTTGGAGCCGTATTGGCAATAGCTTTCATATGAAATAGAAAAATCCAGATTTCGTGTTATAGTTTGATATTTATGGCCAAAACAAAATTTGAAATAGTCGCTATGGAAAATCGTTATTAAATTATAGGCCTTTAAAAATAGCCGTTTTGCAAACGGACTCAGATTTCGACGAAACCAGTTTCATTAGAACCGTATCGTTAAATTATTGCACGGTGTTAAATGGCGTGGCAAACCGATGTCGTATGTGACCACGGTAGCCGTAAACGCCCAATCAAATTATACAGCGCGTAATTAAAGAAATAAAGAGATATTTGAGTGTAACTTGAACAGACGATCGAATTAGGCCGCGGAACCAGTTCCATTGAGTTCGTATCGTCGATTAGAGTTAGGATAGGTATATAGTTTGTTATTTATGAAGACTGTGAAATTTGGTGTTAAAAAGGGTAGTGCGGTGCGCGTTAAAATGGCCTACCGGGGCAATAGTCTCAGAATGCGACGAAATTAGTGCCGTTGGGTTCGTATCGAAAAGTTATTATCGATGTTCGCAGTTTCAAGTGGATTTGATTTATCTGGTGACCGCGGAAAAATTTAACGCGTGTTCATTTCTGGTTTTATAAAGGAAATTTTTCTAAACGACCTCGGATTTCGACGAAACTTGTCCCATTGGATCCAGAATATCTTTTTACATTTAGATTAGCCTTTTTATCAGAAAAACAGAAGACGAATTGTAGTTGTTTTGAAACATTTCTCCATTTGCAAAGTTACGTATAATATTACTAAAATAATCCAAACTCTCTTTATAATGCACCAATATTGGAACATGTCGCCCCTGTATAACGCACGCCATGATGTTACAATCAAATAAATGATGCCTGCACCAACGTCAGCTATTCTACCTAGCTTGTACAACATCTTGCGTGAAATGACAAAACAAATTTCTTGCCGGCAAAGTCTCAACCCTTGCCGACCACGTTCTGAGGCACTCACCATCAAAACAGCTACTCTAAATTTTGTCTGCAAACCTAAGCGATATACATATTATATATTAAATCAAACCGTGACCACCACGTCGTCTCCCCTATATATATATGCCCTGTGACTTCGTCTTTTTTCCATTCGTTTCTCGCAGAAGTAAATGTCAAACCCTCTCTCTCTATTCTAAACAAACTGACCCCGATACAAATATATATCCAAACATGGCAAGGCTGATGATGAAGTACTGGGTTTAGTAAAGCAGAAGTCCATGACGCAGTGTAGTGTTCGAGGAAGTAAACAATTGGGTAGCGGGTTTTATGGTGTAAAGAGGTTTCGAACAAGAGAAGGAGGAGTTGGCAATGGCATATGGAGAGGAAGGAAGTGCTTTGAAATGGGGCGTGTGGATTCTCGTTTGAACAGCAGTATGGGGAGAGTGACGTGGGCCGCAATCTTTGATGCTGTCAGGTCGGTTTATAGGAGAGTGGAAGTGGCATTGTTGAGTATGCATGGGGAAGGGTGATCGTGGAGTTCAAGTCAGTGGACATGCGTGGCGAAGAGGATTTCTGTACGGGCGCAGCATTCGTTTGAGGTTGGCGCAACTTGGTATGGAGGGCGAAATGATATGGAGGAATGTGAAAATGTGAGGAAGAACAACCAATGGGTGGTGAGAATGGCCAAGGCGTGAGCAAGAACAGGGGAGGAGTATTCGTAACTAACAGGTTGGGGTTCAGGCATTTGGTTCATGTAGAATTTTAAGTGGACACAGCAGGAAGACATGCGTGAAAAGCATGGGTGAGAAGGGGAGTCCAAGAAGTGGTGACCTGCCTAATTACGGTTACTGTCCCTAATCCCTATTAAAGTTGCCTAATTCTTTTTGCAAAGTCTAATCCTATTTTGTTCCGTATCTTAGTGACATAGTAACCAAATAATACCATACGGCTACTTGGATTTTTATCACGCCGATCCCATTTTTGTGGCCATTAGTTAAATCGTTCATGACCAATTGATTTATGAATATGCCAAATGAAGTTTTTATTTAACGTAAATTAAAGTTTAGATTTATATAATATAGGATTAAGGTGTTAATAAATATTAAACTGAATCCCGTATTGAATTTATGGCGTGTGATGGTGTTATCAGATTGGAACAAAGACAAAGACGATGGAATCATATCGACGAGCGCAAAACGAGGAAACTGGTCTGATCAAAATAGGCAGCTATTGGAGTTTTAAATTAAACGTCAGTTTAATTTAACAAAAACTGCTTCAGCGGCGAACGAATCAAAGTGAGTTAAACTCACTCAGTTACCTTTTTATATTTTATATAAATTGGGTATTTTTATTCTGTGTGCTCTGCTTGCCAATGGTTGACTGTTTTGCTAGTTATCTGCTTATCTGTTGATTTAACCGATGGAATTAAACTATGTTTAATTTCAGTGAAATACCAAATCGTTATTTTTAACGATTGGTTCCAATAAAGGTGACTCACCTTGGTTGGTCATGTTTATTTATAAACATGTTTAAATGGTTGAATTGTTTGAATTGCTTATGGTTGATGTTAAATGGTCGTTATTTAATTTATCAGTTAAACAAACCTGAACCGGCTGATTTGAGAAAAAACCATTTGAATACAGGGAAGAACAGGTTGGAGGAATCCAACCGGATTCCTCAAAAATATTGTTTGTTTCCATATTATCACATATGAATTGTCCTATTTGGGGTGATTGATCTGATTGTTGATTTTTGACTGAACATTCAACCTGTATTGTGTTTAAACCAATGGGTGATATTGGTTGGGTATTTGGCAGCGTATGGCCTATAAAATCAATCGTGTTATAAATATTGATTCACCGTCAGGTGAATCGATAAAGATGAAGTTATAAAATTTATTTATAACTGGAATTGGATTTTGAATATATTATTTTGAATAAGAGTTATTAAAGAGAAATAAATAAATATTTTATTTATTTAAAATTTTGCTCTGTTAATAATTTATTTTCCTATGTTAATCGATTTACAAGTATGAGAATAGGAAATGAATCAAGTGGTTAAACTTTGTTAATTTTTTTGTAAAGGAAACAATTAATAGGATTTATTTAAATTAATTATATTTTTAATTAATTTAAAGTGAGAATCAATTGGAGTTGATTAACAAGATAATCGAGTTTTGAGTTAATTAAATCGACCAGTTTAAATTGAAATTGATTTTCAAATTAACGTGTTTTGATTAAAATAGTTAAATGAATATTGTTAAACTTTAAATAAGGTTTTTAAAGGGATTTACTATTTATTTTAGTTAATAAAGGAATTAACTACTAATGTAGTTAATAATTGAAATAAATTATTTTAATTTAGAAAATTACTTTTGAATGGAAATTCATTTAAAAGGTAATCGATGTTGGAATGAAATCTAGTTGAAATGGTGAGGGAAGTTATGAACGGGTTTTATATTTAAAACCCAAACTTTTTATGTCGAAGTTATAAAGAGAAGATCGAGCGAATGAAATAGCGTGGAATAAATGATACTTAATCAGTTGAATTAAGTTAGAGGAATGTAAGACAAAGGGTTTATATAAGACCACAGTTATGTAAATGAAATTTTAAGTGTAAAAGCATTGATATTTGATTAACGTTATTTGAAATTTAAATTAAGTAACAAGGGAAGATTTTTGAAATAAGATTTCAAAAATGGGAAATGGTCAAATAGATTTAAAAGGAGAATGAGTATAAGTGAATCTGGTTAAAGAAGTGGGTTATAGGGTTGTATAACCAAATCCAAGTTAAATGGAAATTTGGTTTGAGATTTGAATGGAATATTGGGTTTTGTTTACAGCCTATATTTATCTAAAGATATGAATGTTGTTGATCAAGGTCTGAGAGGTAATTAAAATACCCCAACTTGAACAACATCAGGATTATCCGAAGATGATATTAGTTGGTAATCGTAAAAGAGTTTGGCGATAGTTCATCCTTTCTATTGGTGAAATAATGCAACGTTGGTGGGATTTGATGAATATATAACAAGAGATTCGAAGTGAAAGGAATGTAAAGCTAGTTTTATTTTATACTAATAAATATTAGTTATCATTCAAGGAAGGGATAAACGATATCACGTAACGTTGTTTATGGAGTAATAAGTTGAATTGATTTTCCAAAGTTAATAATAAAGAAGGATGTAACAAATGTTTTGAAAGGGAAATTAAGTGAAAATTTAATTTGGTCATTTTGCTAAGTATTATATAGAACTGGTTTTGAGAACACTTGTATACTGTACAAGAATTCAATTATCGTACTTTTCATGTTTAAAGGAGTTAGAAGTTTTAACTAAATAGAAGTGAACTAGTTTATTTGAAATAAAGGCCAAGTGATGTTGAATGCTGAACCAGTGAACTCATTGGAGTGTCATGATTGAAACACTATGTAATTTGATAGTTAAAACACCGACTATCAAATCTGTCCAATACGATTGTGGGTATGGAAAGACCGGGATCGAATTTATATTCGAAAACCATTCCGACCAACAAATACGTGAAGATCTCAGAAGATGATTGAGATGGAGCATTGAAGACCGTGGATTTTCATACACGGAAGAACCACTAATGTTCTCTGCCTGGCAAGTAGAGATAGGCTGTGATTCTGTCGTGGTTGGATTCTACGGGTTGCAAGGACTTCTCGCTACTGATCCATGGGGTGATTCCTATATGGATGCGGTAGGAGAGTGCCTTCGGTTCATCCTGTTCCTGGATGACGTATATGGACGAATGTCTGACAGTGTATTTCCAAAGGATCACGTAAGTTGATTTCTTCAAACGTGCTATGGTTGTTGGCGGAGAATTGCCGCTCTCTTAGCTTCCAGCTAGATTATTTTTGTGGATATCAATTAGTGATATCTGATGGATTTGACGATTGGCATTCAAAGTAAATGGCGACCAGATGTCAAGAGTTAATTCTGGCCTCAAGCCTCATCAACCGGGAAATGACAAAAATCGGGCAGGCAGCATGGCTATGTGGGTCGCTCCCATTAGGGTGTATGATCACCTATCTAGAGGAAATCCTATTTGTTTCTTAAATCTATGTTTCGATGCTGTCCCTTATCGGGAGACGGTTGCTGATCCCAACCGTCGGTGATATACATTCGATACACTCAAGCGAAATGAGTGGTCGGTCATGTGAGGGCCGGGTTGCAAGATGTTCTTGTTGAACCCAGTGTATTCGTCTCTAGAGATACACTATCGGCAGGTGGTCCCATACCTTGTCATAGTCGGAATCCAATCTCCAATAAGCGCCCGCGGTTTTTGATTGTATACTATATATGTGGAACGTGAGATGCAAGCGTTCCACTAGATTGTTATTTACTTGTATTTAGACATTATTATAATATCAGACAAGATATTGATTTCAAATTTTTTTGGGTTATCGTAAGGTAAAAACCGTCCGTGTTTATGTGTGGATTTGGTCTTACGATTATCCTTTTCTTCGAAAAGGTTTTTGAACTCTAAAATCAAGTTGGATGCTCACCCAAATACTGTGCGAGTTTTTCTCACTCTGGTTCACAAGACTGACTCGGTGTTTTGTAAATGCTCGGGTTAGGCCGGGTTGTACAGGTTCAGGTTATCGACTGCTATGAAGAGACGAGCTGGAAGAGTCCAGATGTATGATATTACTACTATTCCGCTGTGTGTTGTATATGGGAACAGGCTATTATAACTGTCCCATTGTATGATGTACTCTGATACTGTAAGTATTTTCAAAGCTCTCAATAAAGATTTATTTCTGTATTATATTTTGTTCCGCTGCGATGTGAGACTCTGTGTGGTGTTGCTTTCTTCTTCTTCTTCTATTCAATATTTCTACCTTATCTATTTTCACCCTCTAACTTCTTTCTATTAATGATCTGGAATGTTCGATGTCTGAATGGTCAACACGGTAGTTTGATGTTGATTTTCGGAGTCGAAAATCCCTGGGTCGTTACACATTTGCAGCATATAGATTTACAACCATGGTGTAAATCTACCAAGTGCCAAGTCTTATTGGGTTCCAAAGAATCCATCTCATCATTCATATCCTCTTGTCAAAAGTCGACATCTAAAGAAGATAAATCCTCTTGGAGGTTTGAGGGATCATCCTCTATAGTAAAAGCACAAAAATATGAACCAAAATCCTTTATGGTTCTTGCTCTTTTACTTCTTCCAGGTTCAGTTTCAGAATTTTCATTAAGTTCTGTTCTAATAGGCATACTTGAAGTGCCCCACTATTCCTTATTTAAAAGGAAATTTTGTTTCATAGAAATCAATATCATTTGATTCAATTATATTATGTGTATTTGGTTCATAAAATCTATATGCTTTGCTAGTAATAGCATAACTATAAATACATATTCATATGCTCTACTTGCCAATTTTATTCTCTTAGGGTCTGGAGTGTGAACATATTCTAAACATCCCCAAGTTTTAAATTAGGACACACTGGGTTTATAATTCTTTAAAATTTCATAAGGTGAAATTTTATTCTTATATTTAGGGATTTTATGCAAAACATAGCATACGGTTGATAATATATTCCCCCACCAATGTTTTGCTGCACCAGAATTTAATAAAATGGCAACTACCAATTCAGTAAAGGTCTTATTTTTTTTCTTTTAGCATTACCGTTCATTTCAGGTGAATAGGGTGTAGTTCTCTCACGTACTATACCATGTAATTTATAAAAATCCAAAGTCTAAGTGGATTCATATTATGTTCCTCTATCACTACGAAATCTCTTAATTTTCTTATTTGCTTGATTCTCAATTTCAGTTTTGAATGTTTTAAACATGTCAAATGCATCACTTTTATTTTTCGTAAGCTGCACATAGGTGAAATCAAAACAGTTATCAATAAAAGTGATAAAATAATGATGTTCATGTCTAGTCAAAGTGCCACCAAGCTCACATATATCAGAATGAATCAAGTATAAGAGTTCGGATACTCTTTCAATAAATTTATGAGATTTCTTTATGATTTTATCTTGAGTACAAAATTCACATTTATCAAGTTCAGATTCTGACATTTTAGGAATCATATCTAAGGTGCTCATGTTATGAATTATTCGTTTATTAAAATGACATAATATAGAATGCCAAATACTAAAATCACACAACATATAAGCAAAACTAGTCACTTTATTAGATTCATCATTCAATTTAAACATTCCCTCACAAGCATAACCCTTTCCCATGAAAACTCCCTTATATGTTAAGGTATACAAATCAGCCCCAATAACTTGATTAAAGCCAGCCGTATTAAGAAGAAAGCCAAAAACCAGATTCTTCCTCATCTTTGGAGTATGCATTACATATTTCAGAATCACTGTCTTTCCAGAGGTAAACTTTATTTCTACATTACCAATCCCTGCAACTTTAGTGATGTGAGAATCTCCCAACAACACTTTCTGATTATCAGCAGTTGTGTATGTAGTGAACATATCACGATCATAGCAAACATGGCGAGAAGCACCAGTGTCTACCCACCAACCCTCTAATCCACCAACAAGGTGAATCTCGGATATCATAGTCGTAAGAGGCTTCTCAGCCAGGTTAGCCTGCGGTGTAGGACATGGCCTGTTTCAACACTTTCGTGCCATATGACCTGGTTTTCCACAGTTGTAACATAGAAACAACTGTCCATAGTCATTCTTTTGGGTTGGTCGCTGTTGTCCTTTCTGGTTCCCTTGCGGATTCCCATTGCGCCGGTTCTAATTCTTAAAGGACTTCTGGTTCGATTTCAGAACAGTGGGTTTGTTCTTTTAGTGTTGTTGTTATTGACAATCAACACTTCTTCTTTCTAGTCCTGTTTGCGAGCCTCCTCTTCAATACAGAGGCTCATGGTCAAGCTCTTTAAGGAAAATTCGTTAGTTTTATGCCTTAAAACATGCTTAAAATCCTTCCATCCTGGGGGCAATTTGTCAATAATCACAGCAAATTAGAATTGTTCGTCTAAAGCCATACATACGAAGATGATCTCATGAGCTAATTTTTGAAGCTCATGAGACTACATCTCTACTGACCTATCATCCGTCATCTGGTACTTGAGGTAGTGGCTGACTGCATACTTCTTTGTCCCTGCCTCCTCTATGTTGTACTTGTTCTTTATCGCTTCCCAAATCTCCTTTGTTGTCTTGTCATCTGAGCTGTAGTGGTCTTTTAGGTCATCGCGGAGGCCGTTGAGAATGAAATTCTTGCACAGATAGTCCTGCACAGTCCAGGTCTACAACTTCTTCGATTATTCAGTCCGGGAAGCCATCTGTGTTGCATCATCTTCGTCAGGTCTGTCTGGCAGCTGCGTTTATCTGTGGTCGGTGTAGCAACCACATTCCTCATTGTCAGGTAGATTTCCATCTTCCAACGTCATCGCTTGAAATGCATGCCTTCGAATCTGAATGGGGCAACAATTACTGGTAGGATATGGAAGGCAGAGGAAGGAGCAGCGTCATCTAGGGTTATAGTCGAAGCCATTGTTTCAGATCATCTTCAAATTGATGGGAAATAATGACTGAGTCACAGACTTTGTCACTCTCTTGAAGACGATTCAGCGATTTGGCCGATGGTGCAAACCAGTCTTACGTACCGCCGTCGCCTCTAGGATAAAGCAGCCTCGAAGAATAATTGATTTGCTTGCACAACAAATCAATCCAAATTTGCAATGTTGAGAACAAAAATAACTGCTCGGTTTTTTAGAATTTTAATGGCGGAAGTAAGAATAAAATGTCGTTCAAGTATATTTTCTCATCTATAAAACTAAAGATATTATAGACAAAAATGAGTGTGCCAAACAGTTACTGGGTAGTGGCAGAAAGTCGGATCTAATCCCGAAAAAACGGATTAAAAGTTTACCGTCTCAAATAAAAAAAGGGTTCAAAGAATGCAAGGTTTTTTGGTCTAAAAATATAAGTGTTTACACCACCAAGTCAAGCCAAGCCCGAGCCCGAACCGAGTCGAGTCAAGTCAGTCGGTCGGTCGCGCACGCGTGTTAGTCATGCATGGTCTCCCTCCTCACAAAAAAGCATGTATTGGGAGCCCCAAGGCCCCAACATGGCTTCTAAGAATCAAGTATAAATACTTGCTTCTTTCATATAGTCTCAAGATGTAGGACATATATAGGAGCCATCTCACACATATTCATTTTTTTTTAATAATTCATCCTTTTATATTCAAAAAACAATTTCCAACACTATGTGATCAACAATTGATACTATTGGACCCAAAAAAAATCAGTAGCTGAACAAATTTTTACTAGAATTAATGGTTTAGATGAATAGTATGAGTCTATTGCAATAGAGATTTCACCAAAGAAAAAATATCACTACAAGAATATGCCATGGGCGGCCATCGCCATAATCGTTGGAATGGTGTACGCACTTTGTGATGACTTCCGATGGTTTCGACATCGAGTTTCCTCTGGTATTCCATGAATACAGATGACATGTTCCTATGAATATTTCAACGGCAACGTTTGTACACATGGCATGTAAGAAGACCTGTAAGCCATTGAAATATGCCGAAAACAATTGGAAGTTTGTTATCAAAAAGCTATCAAAATTAGATAGTAGCTATTAGAAGTAGATGAACAATAAAACATCGGAATCCTTTAAGAATCTGGGTTTTCTTTTTTTACTCATTGAAATCAACTGTTTCCAATACAACACGTATATGTCACTAAATATCATAGCTCCATTTTCATATACACACACATGGACACACACACACTCTACACACACATATGTATATGTTGTTAAGGGGGAGACTGTTAAGATTGTCTTGCATGTTTCTCAAGAGCTACTTGATGGAATGCATATTGGAGATAGCTGCAGAAACATCAGAGAGAAAGAACAGTAGCAACTGCAAAATGAAGATGAAGACGATGAAGGGTGTAACGTCTTTTAGTGGGTTGGATATTTGTGGAGTTCTCAAGAAAACTGTTTGAAGTTGAAGCTTACAAATTCAGTAGGTGAAACCTGTGAGTGAAGAAGGTTTGGTTTCAAGTCATCCAACAAGCAAATGAGGAAGAGCTGCAGCTCTAGCTTGTTTAGAAGATGACAGATACAACAGTATCAAAGGAGGACCTATGTGTAGAGGTCAGATGAATCCTTAGTATGAAGTTCAAACCCCAATCATGAAACCATAAAAGTTTGTTGATAGTTTGCGAGTGATACACTAACCAACATACAACAGTTGAGCTTGTCCAACCAGATAGAGATAGAAGTTAATGACTAATTTCTTTTATGCGTGACAATGAAGAAACTGAAAACCATAGTTCACTATAAGTTAGCATTTATGACTTGTAAATTGAATATTTGGCAAATTCAGTTTAAGAGAGGGTGTTAAGGTTAAAATATCTCTAAAAGAATTAGTCTAACATATGTGTTCTATTCATGTATTAGAAAAGGTTTTGTGGCTAGCTTAGTAGCTTTAGTTTAGGGACTAGTATGATATTTTTATTTTTCTATTTCAAGCTTTGTAATTTTTATCATTATTCCAGTGAAGTTAATAACAATGTAGTCTCTTTTGCTCCATGTTCAATCTCTCTTCTCTCTGCACATAAAATTCTAATATGTTATCAGAGCCTTATTTCTCATACGAGTTTTTCGATCCTAAGTGTTCCAACTTGAGCTGCGGTGACCACCATTATAGGTAGTCGTCCGCTAGATCCAGTTAATGCAAAAACTTTGAGAAGATCGGGCTTCAGCTAGAGGTGCAATTGAGAAATTCTATATTGTAACGTTCATCATGAAGCGGATGTAAGCGTGTACATGCAGGAAAAGCAGTGCTCTCAAAAGATACTTGTAGGATGCGAGTCAAGGGGGAAACTATTAGGATTGTCTCGCACGTTATTAAGGAAGATTGACAGGTTTGAATAGAAAGAGTGTGTGTGTGTGTATATATATCCATATATATATATATTCACACATATACATATGTGTATGTGTGTGTGTATACTAGAATAAAATATTCAACCAACAATAGTATTTACCACAAATCAAACTCAAACAATCTATTATACATAATAAAATAAAAAAAACCAACATTAATCATCTTCACAAGGTATATCAAGCATCAACAAATCAACATCAGAAATTCAGCATCTCAACAAAATCACCCAAACATACAGAATCAACGTCAAGTAGTATTTAACCTCTCACTAAAATGTATCAAAAATAACAAAATACATCATTCTCACCATCTCAGAGCATAAACACACACACACACACACAAAGTGCAAAAAAATTGCACTTATCAGGACTCATTCTCCTTCTAGAACCATCTGACGAAGGAAGTATCTCTTCCCACTGCATATGCTCTACAAGCACTAGTTCGGCTACTCCATCCCATAACATGACGACAGACATGTTCTTACAGCTTCGCGATCATGACTCTTACCTCTACAATCTCAGCTTTATCCTGAGCTTTTTATTATGCTACGTTGGAGGTTCTAGCCTACAAAAATAATTTGTTATAAAAATTACATAATTTATAAAAAAATGCAAATTTTAATGTTAGTTTAATTTTTAATCTTACTGTTGGCTCTCGAAGTTATAACGTCTGAGTCATGATGGTGGATTCATGACAGATTCAAAAATATTGTCCTTCTCATCAGCCATCAAGTCATTCATTCTACTTTCATCCAGCATTTGTGGTCATGCTTGCTAAAGCTACTCATGTAATGCAAAATAAAATACAATTAACATTTACACAAAATTAATTTAATTCTTAGTAACTAATAAATTAAAGCGATCGTTCTTAATGCAATTTATAATTTAAGATGTACTTATTTGGGCATTGGTCGCTTTACCATCTTGTTCTGATGCGTATGTGACTTAGCCTCCCTCATCAGTCTACTTCATGGCATAAGTGTGAGCTAACACTTCCCAATATAATATGGGATCTCCACGCGCTATTCGTGAAATAATAGGATATATCTGTTATTGTTGAAGATTGTTAAAAGGACTCCATATTTGATTAAGGGGAATAACAATTTTTATTTATTGTATAACTGTTATGGGGGACAAAATAAATTAGCCTCCTTTAAAACATATAAATTAAAATTTCGATATTAACCCCCTATAATCCTCACTAATATAAACCATAAAACATAAACCCTAATTAGTGCTTACAATTTAATGTTGCACATAAAAATAAAATCAATTCAGTTAAAAGATTTCCAATTATTCCTAATTAATTTAGCAAAATCAATTTATTTACGACAAACAGTCACCGTATTCATATTTATAACCAAAACATTCGACTTCAAAATCACAAAAAAGAAAATGATAGAACTAACCTTTGAAATATTTGTGACATCAGGATCCAATGATTGCTTTCTCTTCGTTGTCTTTGGTGGAACCATGATGTCGATTTTAGGTTTAGGTTTGTGAGTGTTTTTTTAATTTGATTTCTAGAAGCGCGTGTTTGTTTCATTCCATTTACGTTGCGCTGAATTTAGAAAGTTAGGGTTTAGCATAAGTGACGAGCAGTGTCGGCCCTATGCTATTGATTGCCCTAGGAACGATAAAAAAATAATGAAATAAAAAATAGTGCATAAGGAAAAATAGCTATTAGTGGGATTTGAACCAAGCCGGCTTGCTTTCTACAAAGAAACTTAACCATTGTGCCACCATTTTCTTTGTTATTTATTGCCCCTCAGTTTTATAATTGAATATTTTTAAAAATATAAAACACATTTCTGTTGTCCTGGCCACCACCTTCGCCAACGCTGCCCTAGGCGAAGGTCTCCCTTATCTACCCCTTGGGCCGGGCCTAGTGACGAGCCAAAGGTAGTTAGGTCTCCTTTTCGTTTGTGTAAAAATAATCTAGTCCCCTCTCAACAAAAAAATTAAGCTAGAGTCCCTTAAAATTATCCTTCCCTTAATCAAATGTGAAGTCCCTTTAACATTCCCCTTATTATTTTGGTAACTATTTATTAAAAACTTAAGACTTAGAATATAAAAATGTAATAACTATTTGTAATCATAATTAATAAATTTATTAAGTCCTCACTATGATGTTGGAGTTATTTGGTGTAACGATCCACTATTTTAAATGATTCAAATTGACAATAATCACAAACGAAAGAATTGTTAATAAGATTTAAATATAAAAAATAAAGGGATAAGAAGAAATAAAATGCAAAATCTCACAATGGAATGATAAAAAATAATCACATAGGTAAATTATAAAACTGTTCATGGTATGTTTGTATTATAATATCAGAGTTAAGCAATAAACAAACATACCAAGTAATGCAGCAGAATAATATTAGTAAATATGACTATCCATCTCCATCTTCAACTTCAAAGTAATGTTTTTGGCTGAGCTGAACAACTCAAGCTGAACCGAGCATAATGAAAATAATTCACTTGAGTAGAGCTAAAATTTCTTATGTAAGCCAGATCAGACCAAATGAAATATGGTTGCAGTAGCATTGTGATGTTTATGAAATTTTCCATCTCCTATCAGTGTATAATGTGAGTGCAATAATTTAATAGATCTTACAGAATTTTCCATCTCCTAAGTATTTGTTAAACAATATTATATATATAGTAGGATACACTATATGCATAATGTTATCAGTAAAATAAATATTAAAATAGCGTTAAGGCTTTACATTAATCCACATTAACAAATTTTACAGCGATAAAAAATCATAGCAGGCTCGCATAAGGATAAAATATGACATTGCACGTGAGGTAATGTCCAAAATAGAATTCTACCAGTTTATCCTTTCTCGCTGGTCGTAAACCATACCGGCCTACCACATACAAAACCGTCAATCAATTAAGGTTCACTAAACGAATCACAAGTCAAATGAGTAATACGAAGAGGTGTGTCCGTTAGAGATAGCTAACCTCGGTGGCCAGATATAGGCACGTGTTTAGTCATTTTAATTATGACACAAGTGCTAAAGCTACCAAAATCGCTCATTTACTTCATTCCAGTAAACCTTTTCCAATCCGACCACTTCGCTCTAGAACATTCTCCGCCTACATAGATGTTAAAGTGGTTCTAGTACTGATATAGAGTATGCTGACATCCAGCTCCTTTCTCTTTAACAATCAATTGTTATTTTATATACCATGATCATTTTATGTTTAAATAAAACATCATATTTCATGTCAAAAACAAGTTCAGTTCAAATCTGGATTTCCTACTATCATATTTCACATTAGTTCAATATTGGGTTCAAGTTTCCAATTTCATTTTACAAAACAGTTCATTATCTGATTCAAATTCTGAATTAAGACTTCCATGTCACAATTACTATTTTTCAAATCTAATATTGCATTGAACAAAGTTTTAGACTCATAGCAACTTAGTTTGGAAAAATAATTTCACTTAAAATTATATATATATACACACACACACACATGTTAGTTAAATTTAAAAATAGCAGCTTGATTGGAAATAATGGTTGTATATAACAATTATATTATTTTTGTTTGATGATAACAAACATATATATAATATTATAAATGTGTTTGTAATTGTACTATTTTACTATATCACCAGAAATAAATATTTATATTTGAATAGAATACTACCATAAAAGAATTTAAATATTCAAATAGTATTTTATTGAAATATAATATTTTATTTCAACATTTAAACAGTACAATCGTACAACTCCACTATTTTTACATCTCACTGTAATAAAATACATTCAATTTCAATTTCACTTGCTATATTACTCCTCACTACAACACTCAGTTACATTCACTCGTATACAAACACTGTTACATCCTCTAACACACTCACTGACTCACTCATTTGTCTTCAGTTTGCTTCGTAGTCAGTCCAGTCACCTGCATACCTTTCACAGAAACACACACAGTAAGCAAGAACAAAAATAATTTTAAATTCGAGCAGATATAATTTTATTTTAAAATTTACTTGCCTCAGATTTTTGATGTGGTTCTCATCATATTTCATGACTTGGTCTGATATGCATATTCATCAATCTGTGTCTAGATAGCTTGTGATATTCACACACACACACACACACACACACACACACACACACACATATATATATATAGCACATACACAATACATGTATACACATACATGTGCGTATATACACATATATTTTGTGCAAAGGCGATATGGTCGAACATTGAAATAGCAAGAGACATATATATCAAGTACGATGTGTTCAGGTGAAGCTTGACAACGAAGGCATGCTTCAAGTACCTATGAACACACAAATGCAACAAAACAGGAATGGAAACACAAAAAATACAAACAGACACATATATATACACATCTGTGTATATATACATATGTATGTATAAGGGTGCATGCACATGGCATGAGCACATGCATGCAACATGCAGCAAGAATCAAAGCCAGTTTCTAATTCATGTTCAGAAACGAAAAGACAGCAATAAGCTCAAGTGAAATTACATGAACCAAACTGGGGGATGATACTCATGTTTGGCTCAGTAAATATGAAGTGGAGCATATATGACCAGTGCAATCATACTGGACACAAACAAGGGACAACTCAAGTAGCATATGTGTACAAGAAACAACAAGCAAATATATGTTCAATTGGTTCTAGTAAGGCTACAACAAATGCATGAGTATATGCAAATGCAAAAAGGTTAAGCCGAGCAAGTACACAAGCAAGACAGGAACAAACATATTTAAACAAGGCAGAGCCAAAGCTCAAGTACACGACATAGGAAGCACAAATGGTCTGCTTCATGCACAAGGTCAAAATGGTTCATGGCTTGACATCAAGCCAAAGTGACAAAAGATTATATGCACACATTCAAGATGTGGTAGCAATAGTTTCATGCGCACATGTTGCATGTACAAATAGAGAATGGCATGAGTCAAAAACAACCACGAAATAAGGAAACAAAATGGTTTATATACATGTTTGTGTGTGTGTGTGTGTGTGTGTGTGTGTGTATATATATATGGATTAGCATTGCAAATGCTATCATAAAAGTGCACGAGAGTTCATGTGTCACAGTGCAAGCTCAAGGCAGCGCATAAGTGAACAACAAGTAGGCCGCAAGCAACAGTGTGGCAGTATCAATACAAAGAAGAAAGCCAGTGAGATGTGTACACGTATATACACGAGCCCTTTTTTTAGATATGTACACATATGTATATAGTGAAATAGCATTTTCAGGTGCAGGTCAATACTGTGTACATGTGAATGCACACATACTTGTGCATCTACAACATGGCAACAATATGGTTCAAGTTGGTGGAACAAGTATAGGTGCTGATGCAGAGAAGTGACAAATACACGAGATCCAGGGTGCAAACTCGTGTAAACAGATTAAGGCAAAATATATATGTGTGGACGCAATAATTATCACATGTACGGTGAAGCATGTTTCAAGCCAAGTAGTGTCAAGAATTTTATGCACATGAGAAATCTAGAAAACCCACAAGCATGAGCAAGGGACTAAACAAGTACAAGTACCCATAAACAGGTGCAAGCATGCACGTATACAAACTGGTCAACATAGTTGTGCATAAACACAAGAAATCTGGTCGAACAATGCATCTAAGAAAAATAGGAAAGATCTTAATTTGCATGAGTCAAAAATTGGCAAGCAAATTCTTTTTACAAAACAGGATGATGAATATATGGAAAGAATGATTCATGGTTTTTAAAACCTTTCCAGAAAGTCGTAAATTATTTTTAGGCAAGAAATGAATTGATTTGTTCCCATAAAATCACAATACCGTTTTAGGTAAGAAAACATTTTCTAGTTGAATTGTTTCCTGAATTCAACAAATCATACACGACATTCAATCAAGCAGTAAATAATACATTCAATGTCATGGAAACAAAGAGAGAATCAAATGCAACAAATCAATTCAAAGAAACCAGAGAAATTAAGGGTACAATTAACCCTATATATTCACACCTCTTTCATCATTGACATTGGATTGAAAACAAAGAAACAAATTCGAGGGCCAAAAATTAAATTAAATCAGAGTACTCATAGTTTCCAATCGCAAGGCCAAATTGATCGACCAAGCACAAGCAATGATATTCCAGCATCAGAGAATACTCTTCAGAGGAACCAATAGAAGTCGTGATTCGATTTGGGACACAAAACCCTAATTTATATTTTGGCACCTTTGTATTTGAAGCCAATGCCATTGCAAAAGAAAAGGGCCAATCTATTTGTGTTTACATTGGACAATAGGGTTTTGTTGTTTTTATTTATTTAAGTGTTTTTATTTTAAAAAGCATTGTATGTTTTCTATTTTTCTGCAAAACTAGGGTTTACTAGCTATATGATTTATAGTTAGGATTTAAGATTTACGGTGGGAAAATTTGATCTTGAGGATAAAGATCAGTCCAGGGTTTTGAGCGTAGGATTAGAGCAGCAGAAGGGTTTGCGAGTTTACAGGGTTTTGTAAGCGGGAGTCTGTTTTAATACCTAGTAGAAATCTTGGGAATGTAGCAGTAGGTAGGGTTTGCTGAAGTTGGGTAAAATCAGTGTCATTTACTTTCCGCATTTATTTTCTCTACTGAAATTTGTGTTGTGAATTTTTAATATCTCGTAAAACTCCAATAAACCCTATTCACCCCATTTAGGGTTAATCTAGACCCAACAAGTGGTATTAGAGCAGGTATTTTATTAACACTAGAGTCATGGTGTTCCCTAGTTGTCAATCCAGCGACAGTCAGTCCTGTCATATTCCAACTATTTTTGATGGTATAGATTTTTTAAATTGGATCAGAAATGGAATCCTATTTTAAATCTGTTAATATTAAATGTTGGGATATTGTTAACAATGGAAGTGATATGGTAGACAGGAATATTAGTGCTCTTGCTATGCATATTAGCTATTCTTATCTTAGTAATGATCAACTCAAATTTGTCTCTCATAGTTTAACTTCACATGATATCTGGAAAACTCTCGGTGCGTTGTATGAAAGAATGGACAACTTCTCAAAACCCCAGAAGGTCAACTCAGGTTCAGAAATATGTCTGAAAGGAGAAGTGGATGATGATAGCGATGGAGACTCAACAGGAGATTTTTCTTTTGAAGAATTTGTTTATATGTGTACTGATTTAACTAAAATTGTTAATAATCTCCAACGAAAAAACAAATCTCTGAAATCTAAAAATATTGAGTTGAGCAACAAAATTAATGATTGGAATCAAAACTTGAATGCTCAAAAATTCTTCAAACTCTAACTGAAAAATTGTTTGCACTTGGAAAAAAATCTTGTTCATCTCAATAAAAAATTTCAAAATATTGAAAATGAAATTCTCTGATCTTAAAAGAGAACAAGACTGGGCTTGTAAGTACAAACAATTTTTTGCAAAAGGAATTTGAAGTTTTAAGACGACTGTAAATTCCAAACATGGAATTGCTGAAAAAGAAAGTTTGCTGAAAACTGAATTGATTTCGAAAGAACTTGTAAATGAAATTGATAAATTCAAGATTTTTGAAAAACTTGAGATTGAAAAGCAAAATCAATTTGAATCTAAGATTTTTGAATCAAAGACCAAAATGAATTACTTGAAAACGAAAATTTGGTTTTGAAACAATCTGATGCTAAAAAGAAAATCCCTGTAAACCGTAGTTCAAATTTGATAAAATAAAATAGCGATCTTAAATTTAAAATTCAATGACTTGAATTAACTTTGGATAGATTTTCTTATGGAGAAAAATCGTTGAATATGTTGTTGAAAAACTAGTTTTCTGCTGGAAATAAAAGTGGTCTTGGCTTTTGTAAAAATGATGTTTCTGAAAACCTGAATTCAAATGATTTTAAAAATCCTTCAGATAGCTTTGGAAAAGATCGATTTGGAAATTTGAACTCTGGTAATTTCAAAGGATTTTTAAATAATAAAAAAGATGAAAATTTGCTTTGTAAAAATCCTTTTAAACAATTTTGGATCCTAAAAGGAAATAAAACGAGCTTTGCTAAATTAAAATAGATTTCGGTTCCTAAAGGTGCAAAAGTAAATTTAGATGGATCGTTAACAAACAAGTTTAGGTACCAAAAGATGTGAACAAAGTTAGGAGTGGTTTTACAAATTTTGTTGGACCGCTCGATCCCTTATATAGTTAGATATAAAAGATGGCTGAGGAACAACTTTGCGAAAAAGAGATTGATTTCAAGCTATTCCACATCTTTGATTTTATTTAGTGTTCCTTAGCCAAGATTGATGAGTTGGAGATCCACTACATTACTGTAAATCAGGTATGATCTCTAGACTCACATTTTTTGTTTGTTTATATTCTCGGTTTATATTCTTCATTTTATTTCTCCTTCTACCCCTACTTTTTTTTCTTGATTATGTTTATTTGCTTCGACACTGCCACATCTTTTTTACTTCTTGAGCTTCTAAACTTCAAATTGTAGAATTCTTTGTTATCTGGAAATTTGCTTCATTTGTATAAAACTCTCATGTTTTAATGATTTCCAGATCTAGAATTCAAATTTGTAAATATCTGCAATTGCTTTGAAGTTTATCTTTTAATTCCTAAATTTCTAATAGCGTTGAAGCATTCTTATCATATCTCAAACACTGTTAATTTGAATTCTAAATTTTTGAAGATCTGAAAAACAAATGAAATTCCACACATATATGCTGTTTTGATTTTCTTCTAATCCATTTTGGAAAGACTTAAAAAAATTTTACTCATTACAACACACTGCTGTTTTTCAGTTGTGATAATTGCATTGTTTTTTGATTGGCCTGGCTATTTTGAATTGAAAATCATTTGACGATTGCTGTGTAGCATCTTGAAATTCATTTTTAATTTATGATCTTTTGGCTTGGATATTTGAATTTTTGAAATCATTTGAAACTTTTGATATCTTGAATCTCACACACCGCTTTGATTTGATATTATAATCTTGTGTGATTTATTTATTGAATCTTGAAATATACACATCTTTTCAAGTGATTTCAAAATGAATTTTCATCTTTCTGGCTTGATGCAAATCATCTGGAAAAAAAATTGTTTGCTTGACTTGAATCTGTTTGTTCTGCTGCTCTGATAAATGATACTGAATTGTTTGATTTGTCTGCTTGGGATTGGACACATTGTAATTTTGGGCTTTAGGACCTCCAAGTGGTATCATCCTTAGATGCTTTGAAAATTTGTCATTCAACTGGTTGAATTTTAAAACTGAGTCATATCTTGTATATATCTTTTAAATCTTTCTTATAATTGATTTTTTCATTTTTAAAATTAGTTTTGTTTTTATTCAGAAATTGAAATTGTTAACCAAATTGAACTTTATTTGGAACTCATCAAAACTATCAGATTTACGAAATTATGATGAGTTGTAACTATAGTATACTTCACAACAAGAGGAAATATTATTTAATTTTTCTTGATGATTGAACAGTTTTTATAATGTCTTTGAATTAGCACTTATTTCACGAACATCTTCTCTTCCTATCATCCATCATGAGTTTATATTGATGTGGGGATTTTATTTTTTTGGAATAGCATGAGGAGTTTATTTTTTAAATCATCTTAAATATACAGTTTCAAAATTTGTGATGGAAATATGAGTATATTATTTTTTAGAAAAGGAGATAACTGAATTTCTTTTAAAAGTCCCGGTACAGTTAGGCATATTTTGTAATATGATTAATTTATAAATTTGTTTCACAACCATATCTATATCTGCCACATTTCTATCATCCATTTTGATTTGATATACTAAGGAGATTTTGCATAATAAGTGTTCTCCAACCTCATTTAAAAATCCAAGATCTGGTCATGCATAGTTATGAGATTACTTATAATTTAAGTTGCGACCGATCCCATTTAAAAAATCCAAGATTTGGTTATGCGTGGTTAGTGTGCTCTTAAAAAGGAAAGAAAATGAGAAGAAAAAAAGAAAAATTTATGTGAAGTTTTCCTTGGTGTGTAAAAACCAGCCTATCGATCCATTTTCCAATTAATGAAATGTGTTAATATTTTATGATATATTATGATTTGTTGATTGATAATCATTGGGATTTGAGATTATTTGATTTTGCCACTTAATTTGAATTTATAATCATAGTCCAAATCCATCGCTATTTTGTGCTCATTTTTAGAGTTTTATTTGAAAATAATTGGAAATCATATGTTTTATAACTCTCTCCATTTTATAAAATTCATCGTAAATTAATCATTTTACAATTTGAAATTTGCTTCTAGTTCTTAGAATATTATGATTTTTGTTTGATTGAATGAGATTTATTATGTACATTCTCTCTCTTGGTCTGATTTTATATTTCTAGTCTATATTTCGTCACTATTTTGATTTTTATATCCTTTTGATGATAACAAAAGAGGGAGAATGGTTAAGATTTTGATTTATGAGTGAATATTTCATGAATATTTAAAATTTGAAATTCAATGCATTCATTCTTTTTACTCATATGCACATATTTAGGGGGAGTTCTATTGTAGGGGGAGCATACATATAGGGGAAGTTCTACACGTAACTTTCAAACACATTTATTATATTCAAAACCTTATTATATGTTTGTCATCATCAAAAGGGGAAGATTATTGTATATAAAAATTATATGATTTTTGTTTGATGATAACAAACACACACACACACACACACACACACACACACATATATATTAAAAGTGTGTTTGTAATTGTACTATTCTACTACATCACATACATAAATAAATATTTATATTCGAATAGAATACCACCACACAAGAATTAAAACATTCAAACAATATTTTATTAAAATATAATATTTTCAACATTTCAGTAGTACAATCTTACAACTCCACTATTTGTACATCTCACTGTGATACAATACATTCAATTTCAATTTCAATTTCATTTGTTACATTACTCTTCACTACAACACTCAGTAACATTCACTCGTATACAAACACAGTTACATCCTCTTACACACTCACTGACTCGCTCGCTTATCTTTAATCTGCTTTGCGGTCAGTCCAATCACCTGCATACCTGTCACAGAAACACACATAGTAAATAAGAACAAAATTAATTTTAAATTCTAGTAGATATAATTTTATTTTAAGATTAATTTTCCTCGAAATTTTAGTGTGTTTCTCCTCATATTTCGTTACTTGGTCCGATATGCATATTCATCCATCTATGTCTAGATAGCTTGTGATATTCACAGTGATTCACTGTAAATATCACAAGGTAGACATTCTTTAGTGCTCGTGTGTGTGTGTGTGTATATTCTACACATATACAATACGTGTATACACATACATGTGTATATATATTCAGATATATTTTGTGCAGGGGCAATGTGGTCAAACATGGAAACAACAAGGGACAAATATATCAAGTTTAATGTGTTCAGGTGAAGCTTGACAACACAGACATGCTGAAGTATCCATGAGCACACAAGTGCAACAAAACAGGAATGACAACACTATATATATATATATATATATATATATATATATATATATACGAGTACTCCAGTACGTGCATTGCACCTGACCAGGATGGAGTGATGCTAAAAAAATGTTGTTTATAAGATTTTTTGGATGTAACAGAATGATTCTGACATGTCTATAATGATATTTGTTTTGTTCATGTACATGCACATTAGTCTTAAGAAAAACGGGAATGAGACTTTATTTTGTTCATGACATGTTTTTCAACGTAGTGTTCATCTCTGTTTCCAATGCGTAAGAACAATTGTGCATAGGATGAATCATCTCTTGCACGCATATTTTGTGTTAAATGAATTACGCGAACATTAACATATAAATATGATTATACTATACATACATCAATCATTCGAGCTCTAGTACCATTTACGACTACTGGCGAAACTTGCCAAAAATCACCTCCTAAAATAACAATTTTCCCCCAAAATGGTTATTTTGCATTTGTTAAATCTCTTGCGATGAAATCTACATCCACCCTATCACATTCCGCAATCTAGTACATAAGTGAAAAAAAATGGTCAATATACTATGTCTATGTATTTCTATGTATATATTAGTAGACATAAATATAGAAAAATATATATTTCATAAAATACCACCTCATCGATAAAAAAAAGTATCCCAGTCGAAGTTGTCACCATTCTCCAAAATTTCGTTGAGAGCTTCAATATACGAAAGATGAACGAATTTCTTTGAGTAGTTAAAAAATTTCTATCTGACGTTGAGAAACAGTTGATTGTGAGCCCTTGTATACGATAGTGGTGTATTCATAAAACGCAGTTTGGTTTTGTTATGTTTGACGTGTACTTTTACGTTTCAGTTTATCTACCGAAGAAGACTATGATGCATCTTTAACTTGTGATGAAGATTTGGGCTGCAATGGTTAATAAATTTATTCTTAGGTATGATGCACAGAAACATAGTGAAAAAGTGGAAATGCAATTTCAGGCTGTGAAAAAAAACATTAAATACCTTTGACATTATACCGAGAAATTGAAATGAGCAAAAGAAAATGAGCTAGTTTATGGAAAAGAGATGTCTAGGGGCTGTTATGTAAAGAGTGTTGATATATGGAGTAAAAGTGCAGTACTTGTGGAGGGAAATATGGAGTGAAAAGTGGAAATGTTTTCTGATTTGGTTTGGGTGGAATATATATATTGAAGGCAGTAAATATAACGAGGTGTATTTTTAAGCAGTTGATGTAAATGCCTCAAAACATGAGCCAGCAGGGAGTAAGAAAGAAATAGAAGGTGATGGTTGGTGATGTATAATTGATACCTCCTTTACATTTCAATAAAGTGGGCATGGAATAAAGTGGAAATGCTACGGTAGGTAAGATTGCAAAGAAAAGGAAAAACAAAAAAAGGACAAAAGAATAAAGGAAGTATAAGTCATAGTAATATGAAATTCGTACATCCGTATTCCGCTGATGAATCCTAATATTTAGGTTTTGTGCATAATTCACAGCATGCAATTGAATTTACATCAAAGTTGATTCAAAAGTTACATTGTTTGTATTCTGTTACTATTTACAGAAATACAACTGTTAGCAAATTGCGAATACAGTTATTAAAAAGGATGTACACATCCATTTCAGTTTCAATTCTTTTCGGTCTAAATCAGATGACTTCCATATAAATATGAGTCCATTATCAACTATAATTAGAGCCAGGAGCTCCATCATAAATAAGACAATCTAAACCTCCAACAGTCCTCCATGATAATTGGTCAGACAGAAGAAAACAAAAGTAATCCCATGATAAAGTATTTGAATCACAACATGATATGCAAAAGAAACAACAAATGCATATAAATGTATAATAAATTAACATTGGCATAAGTCAAAGTTGAATTTGCTTCAAATTTTTCCAAACACAACATATTTGTTGCAAAAAATTCTGACTGAAAAATATTCTTGGAAAAAATTGCTCTAACTAGAAAACTTTGATTAGAACAATTTTAAAATTGTCAAATTGTATCTATATACATGGTCAAACAAAAAAGAACACAAAAGTAAAGATGTGAATTATTTTACACATTTTGTTGTTTGAATTAATTCAAACATTAGCTACAGCTAACCAAAAAACAAATATTTGTGCAAAAGAAAGTATCTACAATACCCATATATTTCTTCTTGTATGATTAAAGGAGCAAAGTATCTTTTTTTTCCTTATATTGTGTTTGTAACCAAATAGGAGTTTCTTTTTTTGAAATAATGAATGATTGACTACCATATGTGACTATAAAAAAATGATTAAAAACACTAACCATAAATGATATTATTTGTAAAATTTATAGTATTGAAAGTTTACATTCATATTTTATAGTAAAGAACGGCCTTGAATTAAAATTTTAGCCCCCTGATTGCCAAAATTGCCGTATTATGCATCACAACACTCTTGCCTATGCAAAATATAAAAATGATAATTCAACTGGAGGAATTTTTTCTGTTCAGTTCAATTTATCATTTTTGTCATCTTCAAATTTTAGTTGGATTGAAGAAATAAATATAGGTTACATTAGGACAGTCGGGTTCAAATTTAAATCTAAGAGCAAATTTGTACATAGGACACTCAGGTTCGAATTTAAATCAAAGAGCAAATTTATACACACACACATACACGCACATATACATATATCATGAGTTGCATGTGCATAGGATGATGACAATTCAAAAATTCTATATATACTAATTCCATTTCATTTGGATGCCCGTGTAATTGTCAGTAAGGAATTAGTGAGACTGGTACATATTTGATCAAATCAAATAGTATTAGTAACAATAAACAACATCTTATATTGATTTCAAAAATTATTAGTTATTGAAATTGAATCATGAAATATATCTTAATGACAGTCAAATATGACAGAATGTAGTAAGGTACTCATCATGCATAGTCATATGTTACAAAATTAATGGTAGGTTAAGTAAATTAATTGTTTTAGAAATAGACAATGTTATTCTCTTCTAGTTTAACGTAAATTGCTCTTTCAAAAGAATTTAATAAAAATTAATCAAGATTTATTTAGAAATCATCATTCAACTAAGTAGGTGCTTTTTCTTTCTCCAAAGATAATAGCAAAATCCACCATTTTATTTAAAGAAATTCATTAAGGCATTATGGGAATAGTAAAGGGAGTTGATATTTTGCATTAACTGATGTCATTGGTTTCTATAAATGCATCCAGGTCAAGCTTAAGCTGTTATTTGTAAATAAATGATGCAATTTTTACCTTAAGATCTCCAAAATGGTGTTTTTGCAATAAAAGTGTTCTTACAACGCCCCTTTGCTAAGCCGGTATAAAAATCAGATAAATAAATGAAATAAACTATATATTAAATGATGTAAGAAAAGGAAAGTTTGAGATACTGAATAATAAAATTTTCAAAACTCATTCGCTTCACTAAAAATTTGCACATAATGAAATAATAATGTCTTTGGATTGAATTTTGAATTTACTTACCAATGTCTGAAGTGAAGATAAGCCTTCAACCTAATTTTTAAAGAGAATAAAATCTTAAGATATATAACTTCCTAATTAATAAGATGTATCATATTTATTGAAAACTCCAACCTAATTTTAAAGAGAATACAATCCCAAGATATGCTAGCTCTACACATTCGATCTTCCTACACCTGCTATCATCAGATATGTGCAGAATGTGTTTTTTCTGTTTTTATTTTATTCAATTGGTACTCAAGTGTAATTCATGGATGCATTTTGTTACTAAATTAACTGGAAATGATTGTGCGGTTAACAATTGTAGAAATGGATTAGTTGAAAATGGACCATACTCATTAATATGCCAAATATAAACGTCTATATATTCATTTTATTTTGAAAACTCAGATCACCTTTCGTATACTACATATTGTAAAATAATACTTGATATTATACACCCTCATGAAAGAAACGAACATCGTACATTGATTATTTTTCCAATAAAATTATTTCACAATTATGTGTGGGGTTATACTTTGATTATATTTACACTCTCATGATTATAGTAAATTATGTGTTTTATTCATTCATAAATTAATGATCATAATTCCTTTCAAAATAACGACCATAAAAAGGACAACTTGGTCAGCATACATAAATTAAAATTTACAGTATAAGAAGATAAAATTATATTTCAAAATTTCATTTACAAGTGTAACAAAATGCATCATCAACCCAGATTGGGAAAAGGAGAACTTGGACATGTAGGAATTGTAGTTTTTCAAAATAATTTGATCAAAAAAATGATTCAAAGCTGTCTAGAAATAGTAAAATGCATGGATGATTGGTAAGTGTGATAGTTTAACAATAAAAATGTTTAAGGCGAAGAAAAAGAAGACCAATATTTGCAACAATCGGATAAATTTATGTTTTCTTAGAAGCATTAAAGTCAACAATTAAGATAATTGGTTACCTTTAGTCGTTGTACCTTAGTAGCAGCTGACACGAAAAGAGCTAACAGTCATTCATTCGGAAGATGCTTTGGCGTCTGCGTCAAAATGATTGTCACAATATCATTTGTTTCAACCTACATATCATTTTGTGGAAAAAAAATTAATAACTCAAACAAATTAAGGGATACATGACAGCAATAATGCACTCTTTTTTAAGTGATATAATCTTACATTCATACCTTGATTTTTTTTCTCCATATTTTGTACTGAAAGGAAAAGCATGGATTTCAATATTGTAGTACCACATTAATTATATGTTAAGTAAGCTAAGTCCTAAATATAAATATGCCCAAAAAATAGAACTTCTAATTTATTTTTTCGACGTCCTGTAAACTAATACAAATAGGGCACGCTTAACTTAGTCATGTACTAATTCAATTTCTCATATTTTTAAACCCTTCCATGAGCATTGAAATTCACAATCTATATGTATATATAATTTTCATTGATTGTTAATTGATATGGAAAGCTTTTAGTTTTATTTGTTCGTATTTAACAAACATCAATGCTGGTGATGTACAAAAAACTTTCAGGTCATTGTTAAAAACAAAGTAGAATGATAATACGTAGAAACATAACATAAAAATAAATATTGTTAGTAACCAATAAAAATAATATAGGAATAGATCATCCCCAACCATTGTGTACTAATTATATACTGTCTAAAATGTCAGCCTTTCTATAGGAAACTATATGCCATATGCCAACTGAGCTATTTTGGGATTGTCAGACAAATAAAACCCAAACATATACGCTATAAAGGAAGATATTTCGTTATAGATATCAGCTCTTTGAGCAAAAGATTTTGTAAAAAATCGTAGTTATGAGATGAAGGAATTAGAAAGCTGAAAATGAGACCTTGATAGCCTAATATGTATTAAGAATTTTGTACCTGTGACAGTCACAATTCAATACAAAAAAGGCGATGTCAGATTTGAATGATCATCAAACACAAATATTCTAATACAGTAATGAAAAATGAAATATTAGAAACAACCCAAAATGGAGTTAAATATCAAGAAAATAGTAAATTATCAGTATAACATAACTGCATGTATATGAAGAAATCGACCATGGCAGACGGGATGAGAATAAATCAAGAGAAAATGAGACCTTTTGGAAGCTAATCAGAAGGATCATACCTGAAGAAGAACATTCTTTTTTCTAAAGATAATCATAGTTATGAGATGAAGGGATCAGAGTGGTGAAAATGAGACCTATATAGTCTAATATTTATTAAGAATAAAAAGGCGATGTCAGATTTGTCAAATGCTCATCAAACACAAATATTCTGATATAGTAATGAAAAATGGACTATCATGAACAAATCCAAAATGGACTATCATCAAATGTAAGTCCAGAATCTTTAGTAAATAAAAATCTAAAATGTGTTGAACCCATATTAAATATGAAAGTATATATTTTTAGAGTTTTTTATCATCAAAAACTTGGCAGATATATTATTGACCATGCCAGAAAATTCTGATTCATCCTTCTTTGAGCTTAATACTCTCTGATTGATTTATCTCTACCAAAAATACAAATGATTTGTTCTGTCTATCAATCAAGGGCTTACATTCCTAATTCGGTAAACATTAGAGTAACATGTATATAGTCTATTAATAAAAAAAACATTGTAAAATTTGATAGTGTTATTGTTAAATAACATGTAAATTCTGACTTTACATTGAAATCTACTACCTTCCATCGTCATGTTTTAAGATATCTTTGTAAGAATTGATGTCAACAGACCACCTAACTTAATGAAATAATAAATTTAACTTAAGTTATGGGATATGGACATGATTTCTAAACTTCTCCAAACAAAATGCAAACAATAGGGATAAATTTCATTAAGGTGTTCTAACATACAGCAGCAAAGACGTAACACGTATATGTTATGTTATAATGATCAAAACTTGTATAATACCATCACTGTTAATCCGATCTTAAAATTTATATATGATATATAAAATCAACACTCAAGTCAGAAACAAATATTTTGTTGATAGTTTCAGATCCAAATGTTTTATACCATCTTGCTTTCTTTCTCAGACTCGGATATTTTGAATATGTTGAGCAATTTGTCTATTAACATAGTACCTTAGTTCCTTTCATTTGTCTCTTCCCAAACCGTCTATCATCTGGTCCCCAGTAATCTAAATCATTGCAAAATATGCGAGAAAAGAATAAAGAGAGTTACAGTTTTAAAGTAAACTAGTTTAGTAAACCAAAAATTAAAAAAATCAATTTTCAATTGTACGAAGATCAATAAACATAGGGCCTATTCTTTGGGTGGTAACGGAACGTTTGGGTAACGGACGCGCCGAACGTGTCCGTTACCCAACGGTCGAAAAAGGACCATTGAGCCAACGACTCAAATTTGAGCCGTTGGCTCACACTATATAAATCCACCCCTCTCCCTTTCTCCTCACTTCTTCCTACTTCCATCTCCTTCTGCTCCTTTACGTAATTTTTTTCCTTTCTGTTTTCTGTTTACATTATTTTATTTATTTATTTTTTTCCAGTCAAATGGTACATTCTTCTGCTTCTGGTTCTGGTTCTTCTGACGCCCCTAATGCAACTTGGTAAGCGGATCAAGTTGAGGCATTCATAGACATTTGTCTCAGTATCATTCATCTTTGAGGAACCAAAAGATTCCTGACCGATATGCAGACTGAATTCAACGAGAGGTTTGAAGACGATTTGACTCAGACCCAAATCAAAAACAAGTGGGATAATCTGAAGTGGGTTTGGACTTCTTGGAATGCTATTTTACAGATATCTGGCGGTTTTTGGGATGCTTCGCGGGACCTCTTGGATGAATCAGACGATTAGTGGCATGAGGCTGCACGTATGTACCAAAGGTTTATGAGACAGCCACCTCTGAAGTTTCGGGAGCAGGACCTGCTTTTCGGGGGCTGCATTGGCATAGGCACATGCATGTATCAGATTCCCCCTTCTCCACAGCCCTTCGTCCCAGCCGATGCACATAGTCCATCGCTGGTTCAGTCTGCACGGAGGCAGTCAATGCGCGCCTCATCTAGTAAGGCACCTCCTCCAGAATCGGCCTTCATTCAGACAGAGCGTTTCTCCGTGGCGGTGGACCGATACTATGACCTTCTCTCGCCCATCGTTAGTGTCGACAAGTGGGAGATCATTGAGATTTTTCTCCTCGATCGAACTATCTTGGAGGTGGTGGAGACCTTTCCTGATATGGAGTTGGTGGGGTACATGGGTTATCATATTACACGGTTCCGCAGACGCCAGTAGTTTGTTGTATGTTTTCATTTTTTATTATGTACTGAACTGTTATATTTTCGTTTTTTAATTATGTACTGAACTGTTATGGAATTTAATTATGTTCTGAAATGATATGTTTGGTTAAGTGTGTTATTTTGCATTAATCATATTGTTAAGTTTTAATCATTAAATAATTAAATTACAAAATAAAAATAAAATACTCCGCTCAAATTCTCCGCTTAACACGCCAAACCCATTCTCCGCTATGATTCTCCACTCAAATTCTCTGCTTCTTTTGCGCCAAACACACCCATAGTACCTTAGTTACTTTTGTCTCTCTCTGCCCAAACCGTCAGCTATCTGCCCCATAGCAATCAAATCATTGTAATATCTAGGGAAATGAAATTAGGGTTTCCATGGAGACTAATTCAGTAAACCAAAAGTTAAAAATAAATTTTCAATTGTATGAAGATCACTATTGCGATTGGGAATTTTTATGATGCGACATCGTCATCGCCATCGCCGCAGTGTTCTTCTCCATAGGTACCCTAAAGAAACTAAGGCAATATACAAATTGGTCAATTTAATTTCTTGTTTTAATGGGGAAAGAGGAAACACGGTTGTTTGCAACTGAGAAGAGGGAGAAATTAGGGAGCAAGGAGAGAAAGGTACGAGTTTTTTTTTCTTATGGTTTGGTTAGTGGGTGTAAGTGGGACGTGATAGAGGTAAACGTGTCATCGTAAGTAAGTGAGAGGCGATTAAAAAGACGAATTGTACCCTCATATTATATTACAAAAAAATGAATTCAATGAGGACATTTTGGATGATTCAAAAAAGGCTTCAAAGAGGGAAGTATTTGCTTTATATATAAGATACACACACATTTGTGTATATATAGATATGTATGTATATGAGTGCATGCACATAGCACGAGCACATGTTCATGCAACATGCAGCAAGAATTAAAGCCAGTTCCTAATTCATGTCAACACAAAAACAACAACAAGCTCGAGTGAAATGACATGAATCAAAGTGGGAGATCATACCGAAGTTTGGCTTGGTAAACATGAAGTGGAGCATATATGGTCAGTGCAATCATATTAGACACAAAACAAGGGACAACTCAAGTAGCATATGTGTACAAGACACAACAGGCATACACATGTTCAATTGGTTTGAGTAAGGCAGCATTGAAAGCATGAGTATATGCAAATACGAAAAGGTCGAGCTGATCAACTGCACAAGCAAGACAAGAACAAACATATTTAAACAAGACAGAGCCAAAGCTCAAGTACACGCAATGGTAACCAAAAGGGTCTGCTTCATGCACAAGGTCAAAATGGTTCATGGCATGACATCAAGCCAAAGTGACAAAGATTATGCGCACAAATTCAAGATGTGCAGCAACAGTTTCATGCACACATGTTGCATGTACAAACACTGAATGGCTTGAGTAAAAGACAACCAAGAAATGAGGATATAAAATGGTGTATATACATATTTGTATATATACATGGATCAACATTGCAAATGCTATCATGAAAAGCGCACAAGAGTTCATGTGTCACAGTGCAAGCTCAAGGCAGTGCATAAGTGAAAAACAAGTAGGTTACAGGCAATAGTGTGTCAATATCAATACAAAGAAGCCAACCAGTGACAAGTGTACACATATATACACAAGCAGTTTTTTCAAATGTGTACACATATGTAAACAGTGAAATAACATGTTCAAGTTCAAGTCAACACTGTGTACTTGTAAGTGCACACATACATGTGCATCTAAAACATGGGTCACAACAGCCATGGTTCAAGTTGGTGGAACAAGTATAGGTGTTGATGCAGAGAAGTGACAAATACAAGAGTTCTGGGTGCAAACTCGTGTAAACAGATTAAGGCAAAATATACATATATGGACATAGTAATTATCACATGTATGGTGAAGCATGTTTCAAGCCAAATAATGTCAAGAATTTTATGTACATGAGAAATCTAGAAAAACCACAAGCATGAGGACAGGACTGAACAAGTACAAGTACCCATATACAGGTTCAAGCATGCAGGTATACAAATTGGTCACATGGTTGAGCACAAAAACAAGAAATCTGGTCGAACAATGCATCCAAGAAAAACAGGAAAGATTTTAATGCATGAGTAAAAAATCGGAAAGAAATTTCTTTTTGTAAATCAGGATAACGAATATATGGCAGGAAGTATTCACAGTTTTTAAAACCTTTCTCAAAAGTCACAAATTATTTTTGGGAAAGAAACGAATTGATTTGTTTCCAGAAAATTACAATACTGTTTTAGGCAAGAAAACATTTTCTATTCGACTTGTTTCCTGAATTCAACCAATCATACACGACGTTCAATCAAGCAACGGACAGTTCATTCAATGTCGTGGAAACAAAGGGGGAATCACATGCAACAAATCAGACAAATCAATTCAAGGAAATTAGAGAAATTATGGGTACAACTAACTCTATTTATTCACACGTATTTCATCACTGACATGGGATTGAAAACCAAGAAACAAATTTGTGGGCAAAAATCAAAATTAAATTAGAGTACTCATGGTTTTTAATCGCATAGCCAAATCGATCGACTAAGCGCAAGCAACGATATTCAAGCATCAGAGAATACTCTTCAGAGTAACTAACAGAAGTCGCGATTCAATTTTGGACACAAAACCCTAATTTATATTTCAGCACCATTGTTTTTGTAGACAACGTCATTGCAAAAGAAAAGAGGCCGATTTATTTGTGTTTACATTGGACAATAGGGTTTTGCTATTTTTATTTATTTATGTGTTTTTAACAAACATTGTATGTTTTCAAGTTTTTCTATAAAACTAATGTTTACTAGCTATAGGATTTATAGTTAGGGTTTACGAGTTACGCGTTTGTAACTTAGGGAAAATCTGATCTTGGGGATAAAGATCAGTCCAGAGTTTTGAGGATTAGAGCAGTAGCAGGGTTTGCGAGTTTATAGGGTTTTGTAAGTTGTAGTTTGTTTTAATACCAAGTAGAAATCTTAGGGAATGCAACAGTAGGCAGGCTTTGCCGAAGCTGGGTAAAACCTATGTCGTTTACTTTCTCTGTTGAAATCTGTGTTGTGAATTTTTAATATCTCGTAAAACTCCAATAAACCATGTTCACTCCCCCTCTAGGGTTAATCTAGATCCAACAATATATTATATAATAGTACGAAAATAAATAGTATAAGAGAAAATAGCTTAGGTAGAAATATCAAATAACGTTAATCAAACAATAATAATTTCATTGTAATATTTTGGATTAATTAGTTTACTTCCTCTTACTATATGAACCTAATTACAAATTTCAAATTTTACTTTAAACCACCGTAAGCGGATATTTCAATTTAATATAAATTTTGAATCATTTATAGTTCAAATTATCACCAATTCAAATTCTAATTTCTAATTCAAAATAAACTTCAATTTAAACGGTTTAAATCTAAATTTCCGAGTTAAACATATTATATTGAGTTGGTTCTAAAACTTAAATTCCAAATTTTCAAGTTCAACTCTTGAATTAATTCAATATTGATAAATTCAAATTAAATCTTGATTTCAAATTATAAAACTTAAACTCAAAAAATTAAATTAAAATTTCATTATCACTTAATAAATTCAAGTATATAAATTTGAAAACATTTCATTTGATCAAATTTGGTGTTTGTAATTAAATTTTCTACCTTGTGTTCAAGTGATCATTAAATTAAAATTTCAGTTACATGAATATATATCATTCAAATTCAATGAATCATAGGTATATATAATTTAACATATTTCTCAATTCAGAAATTCAATGCCAAACGGATGTATATTACACTTATTAAAATTCAAGTTTGAAAATGGTGACAACAGGAATACATTATAGTCAATTCTATCAGAAATAAAACCAATCAACTATCACATCATCCAAATAAAGCATAAACATGCAATCATCACCCAACCGACCGATATCACAACATTCACTATTTATCAAATGTTGATGTTTAACTTGGCATTAAATTTCAGTGGAAATTAAATGCCAATCCAATAAATGTTAACAACTATTAATTGAATATAAAGTATTCAAATCCAGTCTAAAAAATATATTAAATTTCTGAACAACCAATCAAAATAATATGTCACATAAATATCAAATATTACATACGGGCATCAATCAGTAATTATATTCATATTCAATGTTAGTTTAACTAATCAATAGAACTTAAATAAATCGTACAATGTTAGAAATTTAATTTAACTCACAACGCAAAATTTGTACATCATGAGTGGGTTTAAACATCCACCTTAGTTTTACATCCAATTAAAATCCAAAGGAATGTGAAAATTCGAACAGTCTCCAGATTCAACCAAAGCTCCATATTGTAACGACCCGGATTTTTCGAACAGTTATTTTGAATATCTAGTATCGTTTAAATATTGAATTAACAATATAAAAGAATTTTTATATTGAATTATCGATATAACTATCGTAATACGAGGATCTTAAGTAATTAAATTTGAAATGGAATCAAATTGATTTATATGAAGTTTTATTTGAATTTAAACGATAACAAATAATAATTTGTTATCAAAGAATTCATTTGTTTGAATTTAAATTATATGATATTGATTTAAAATGGTTATTTTATATTACGTTCAAATTAAATTGTATAATCTGTTTCGTTGAGTTCAGAATAGTGAATAATGTTGGGAACATCAGTTGTTTTGCTGAAATTGTGGTTCGGTGTTTTGAATTAAAGGACCGCGATATAGTTTAGTTTAAAAAAAAAAAAAAAACAAACAAACTACCACCCTTCCTTTTTACAGGCCGACCTATTTAGTTTACATCGCAGACCTAGTATCCTCGAGTTGAATGTTCTGTTCCCTTTCTTCACTTCAAAGAAACAACTAATTAATGGTGTTGTACATTTTGTTTCTCCTTCGCATTCTATATAAACGAGCCAAGCCTCGTGTACTTCATTCCAAAACGACCAAGTTTCCTCCTTTATAAAAATCGAGCTGACCCCATCTTCCTTTTCCTCTGTATTTTTGATTCCATCTCGTTCATTTCAGTTCTTCTGTTTGATTTGAAATAAAATGGCCGAATTCATTCCTCTCGTTCCTCTTCTAATTTCTGTTTAATGAGATGAATTTCTAAATCAAAATCAAAATGGCCACCGCTAAATTGAAAACCCCTTTTCCATCTAAATTCCGAAATCTGGTCAGTTCGAGGCTTTTAAAGATGAATATCGCGAGGATTTAATCGCGATTATGGAACCACGATAACAACTTGGAGCTCGAAGACATCTTGGGGACAATTGCGATTCGAAAAAAAAACTCTGAGGAACTCGACATCAGCAAGGCTCACGCTTGAGTCTGACAAACTCAGAAGGAGATCCGAGGTTCAATTCGAAGCAACTGTGTGGAAATTGAGGCATTTGGGGTTCGATCTTTGACTGAAGCTGGCGGATGGAACTTACGATTTAAGGTTGTTGAGGGAGCGAGGTCAGTAATTGGTGGATGATACGAACTGGTAACTAGGGTTGCGGAGGAAGTCTGATGTGATGGGAGAGGAGTATCAAATGGTAATGGTCAGTGGTGCATGGCCTGGTTTTCAGTTGAGTGGTGGTGAGTGCGGTTATTTTTGGTAGTACCGTAGTTGATGATTTTCTGGGCAAGGAATTGTAGTGATGGGAAATGAAGAGGGAGACGTGATTTTAGTATAATGTTGATGATGGATAAGGTGATATGATGATGCTTATTTAGTAGGAGTTCGAAGATTTTCCTATTCACTAAGAATTGGGTTAGTGAGTGAGGAAGAAATCATGGCTATGTGTTCAATGCTGCAGGATTTTGGGCATGTTTAATTCGCAGAGTAGTAGAAGAAAAAAAGAGGGAATTAAGGTAATTATTTTTAGTTAAGTAATCAATTTTTTTTTAAAAAACTATTCAATAATTTATATAATAAATGCCATGTTAAATATATACGAGATATTTTCGAGTGGAATCAGTCGAGAACGTCGCTCCGGGATACGTAATTCAGCATTTAAGAATTGAATATCGAAGAGGAATCATCGGTGAGTAAATCTCACTCACCTTTTATTTATAATTATTTTTATTTCATTAAAAATAATTGTCTGTTGCTTGTGTGAATGTTTTATGGTTGTTTTATATATATTAGTTATTTAGGCTCTATATATATATATTGGGTTGATTGATTGGTTGGATTCCCGCAGTCTCATTAGCGGATGCCCGCAGTTTCATAGCGGATGATTACCCTATACGCCCCACGCTATGATTAGTGGATGACCTTCTATACCGCGATATTCTGCCACGAAGCAGAATGGGTATTATTTATGTGCTAACATCTGTGGATGCAGGAAAACAGGTTGGAGGAATCCAACTGGATTCCTCAAAAATATATTATCTGTTTGTTGTTTGCTGATTTCATATATTCATATATGATGTGTTAAAAATAAAATGATTGAAAATTGGGTGATTTGATTGTTTTAAAATATCACTGGGCTAAGTGTTAATTTATTTAAAATATCGTGAAAGGATATTTGAGATTTTAAAAGGGGAAAATTCTATTTTTAAATAGAATTTGAATTTTTAATGGAAATAAAATATAAACTTGTTTTGAAAATAAAACAAGTGGTTTCTTCACAAACGAAATTTATAAATAGTTCTTTTATAACGAAGTTATAAATGAAGTGAAAAGAATTATCCTTTGATAATTCAGAAATAGAAATACAAGTGTGAAATTGGAATGGGAAATCTATCTTCAAAAGGAAAATAGAGATATTGATTTCAAAAAGGAATCGAAGTCGAGACTTGTTTAAAGAAATTGAATAAAGAAAATTCAAATGGATTTAACTGTAGAGACTTGAAAATAGAATTCAATGAAGTTAACTATAGAGATTTGAAAATATGATTCAAAAGGAAATTTAAATATAGAATTTGAATTCAAATAGAAAAGGAAATGGAAATTTGAATTTAGAAGTCAAATAGAAAATCCAAAGTGGATTTGAATATAGAACTTTCAAATGGTGTTTGAATATAGAGAATTTGAAATAGAATTTCCAAATAGAATTTGAAATAGAATTTCAAGACAGAATTTTCAAGAGAGAATTTGAAATAGACTTTGAAAATAGAATTTCAAAAATAGGATTGCAATGAAATTTGAATTCAAATATAATTGAAAGAGAATTTGACTATAGAGATTCAAAAGGGATTCAAATATAGAACTTGAATTCAAAGGAATTTAAATATGGGATTTGAATTCAAGGGAATTAAAATAGGATTTGAATTCAAAGGAATTCGAATGGGATTGGAATAAAGGAAATTCAAAATTGGAATTTCAAATAAAAGAAATGTAATTTGAAATATTGAGAATTTCAAAGAAGAGAAAGTGGAATTTGAAACATTTAGAATTTCAAATAGAATTTAAAGGGAGTTTGAATGTTTGAATTTCAAATAGAATTCAAATATGGGGTCTGAATGTAGCAATTCAAATAGAATTTGAATAAATGAATTTGAATATAGAATTGCAAGGTAGAATTGTAATGAAAATTTGAAATATCGAATTCAAGAGAATTGAATATGGATTTGAATTTAGAATTCAAAGGAGAATTGAGTATAAACTTCAAATATAATCGAAATAGAATTTGAATATATAACTCAAATAGAATTGAATATGAAGTTCGAATAAAGATTTGAAATAGAAATTCAAGTACTGAATTTGAATATCAAAGAAATTGGGATTTGAAAATAGAATTCAAAGAAATTGGAATTTGAATCAAGAAATTCAAATAAAGGAAAAAGAGAGTTTGAATATTAGAAATTCGAATAGAGTTAAAATGGAGTTGAATTCATTTTAAAGAAGTTTAAAAGTATATATATATAAATATAATTAAAACGAACTCGCCGCAGCGATGCAGTTCGTAAATTGGCGATTCGAACTTCAATTGAGTATACAGAACTCAATTGGAGTCGGAATTCTTTGAAACAAGAAACGTCAGGACCGATTTGATAATGGTTTTCTAATGAAGGAGAAAAATCTGGATTTCGTCGTATAGATTTTGAGTTATGTCAAAATCAAATTTTCAGAAAAACAGCGCCAAAACTATTTAAAAACCATAACGGTTTATTTCATTTTATAAAAGGATTTTTAAGCAAATAAAATCCGAATTTCTATTTAGAAAATTTCAGAGTTGAGTTGTAAAATATATGCGAATTCAAGTTGTGTAAATGAATATGATTTTTGAAACAGGAACCAGATTTTGATTTATTGAATAGAATTAACTAAACTTAATAGAAATTAGTTAATGAGTTTTCGAAGGGATATTGGGGTTTGAATAAGTGAATTCGATTTGAAAATATATATTCGGAATCCAAAAGGAAACTAGAATTGGAATTGAAACGAAATTTGGTTATGAGCAAGTTAAATATTTTGTTTGAACATGTTGTGTTCAAACAAAGAAGTGAAATAGGCAAAAGGACTAATTAAAGAATAATTGAGCAAAACTGAATTCAAACGATTCAAAATTGAATTAAAACGATTGGATAGTGTTGAATTGAATTGAAAACAGGTGAACATGTGTAAGCAGGTTTGATATGAAGTATATGAGGATTTAAATTTATGTGCTCGACAAAAAGGTATATGTTTAATTCATATATGACATTTATGCGCCGTATCGGCAAGCCGCTTGGCTTTTTCTTTTTCTTTTTGAAATGAGAAGGTACCGGGAAGCTATTTGAAATTTCCCGATGCTCCCGATACAGGGGAGGTTATGGCGAATTTTTCCGGGAATTTAAGGAGTTAGAATATTTTTAAGAAATTTGACAACTAGAAATCTATATATCGATATATATAGAATTCGATAAGGAAACGAAATCAAAAATAGCGTAAAGGGCCAAGATTGGTTATTGAAAATATTTGGTTAACAAATATTGATAAGGAAATGGAGAAGAGATTTAATTAATGAAATATTAATTAAAGAGCCCAGTGATTTGTTTGATATGTTGGATGAACACTTGTTTTTATTCGATAGTTAAATCACAGACTATCGAAGTTTTGACCATCGTTGTCAATATGGAGAGACCGGTTGGATTTTTATCCGAAGAACCACTCCGTATCGGCATAAGCGTTGCGAACCAAGTATGCTGAATATATTGAAGACGGAGTAAAGTGCAAGGGCTTTTCTATTTATAGAAATGGTGCCTTCGGTTTCGTTCAATCCCAGAACGAACGTATATGGACGAATGTCTGACAAAGTATTTCCAATGATCAAATGGGTTGGTCTGTATAAATATATATGGTTGCAACGGATTTATCCCTTAGCATAATATCCAGAATATTTGTGCAAACTCAACTAGTGATTAACGGATCTGACAATGTGGCATTCAAAGTGATTGTGCTATCAATGAATGGTAAGTAATCGTAGCCTCAGGTCTCAACAACCGGGAAAGGACAAAAATCGGGCAGGCAGCATGGCTATGTGGGTCGCACCCATTAGGGTGTATAATCACCTATCTAGAGAAATTCCTTTTGTTCTTATTCTATCGATTCTGCCATTCGGGAAACGGTGGTTTGAGTCCAACCGTTGGTGATATACATTCGATACACTCAAGCGAAATGAGTGGTCGGTCATGTGTGGGCCGGGTTGCAAGACGTTCTTGTTGAACCCAGGTGTATTCGCCTCTAGAGATACATCATCGGAAGGTGGTTCCATACCTTGTCATGTTGGAAATCCAATCTCCAATAAGCGCCATGCGGTTTTTGATTTTATACTATATATATGTGGAGCGTGAGATGCAAGCGTTCTGCTATTTGGTTATTTATTTGATGTAGACATTATTATAATATCACTGGATTTTCGTATCAAAGTGTTTTGGGTTATAGTAAGGTAAAAACCGTCCATGTTTATGTATGGGCTGGTCTTACTATTATCTTTTCTTCTGAAAGGATTTTTAAAGTTAAACAAGTGGTTGGAGTTTACTCACACCAGTCCCATGACTGACCCAGAGTTTATTTTTGTTTTGTTTTCCCTAAACTCTTGGGTGCCCAAATTTGTATGGGCAGTCAAGTAGTCGGGATTTCACAGATTCGATTGGAGGAGCTGGAAGCAGGAGGCTTCACCAGTTAGCTATAGGCTATCATATATTCCGCTGTGGACCTTGTTTGTATCTGGAAACAGGTGTTTATAACTGTTCCAGAAGTGACTGTTGTGCTCTGATGATGGTATGTATATAAAGTTACTGATTTGTATTTTCAAAAGTTATGTTATATAATATATTTTATTCGTTCTGCTGTGAGTTGTGATCTTCGATTTTCTTCTATTCTAATATTTCTTTCTTCCTATTTCTCATCTTCTAACTTCTTTCTATTAATGGTTCGTATTTCTGTGTTATTTGGGTTGGACGTGTGGTGTATTTAGTCAACCCAGATAGCTCGGATTTGCGGGTCGTTTCACATATCGTCCGCAATTTCAATATAAGTCTAATTGAGAAAACCATAAGTTAATCGGAGCTCATATGAGAAAGTCATTGAAGTTAGAATATTTGAATTACAATTTAAATAAAATAAACAAAAACAATAAAAGACCATTCACACTAGGCCACATCACCACGTGTCTAAGTCCCCGGATAGTTGAATAGTAGATGATTTATGTTGGATTGTCAAAAACCTAAAACGAACAACTGAGAAAGATTGCCAACTTCTGGCTAAACGGAGCGACGATTATTAGAACTAATTGAAAATGTTGGTTACGCTCGTTGAGAGATTCTCAATGATTTATAGTATGTTAGGATTCGAAGAAGTTGAATTTTAATCTTACTTCAATTTGATCTAATAATCACCATAAACAAGTGATTAAGGGGTTTCGAGGTTTAGGCTGAAAATTGACGTTAGGGTTAGGAATGAGGCTACAAGTGTTTCTCAAAAAAATAATATACATAGGTAATGATTGGGTTGTCGGGACGAAGCAGTTACTGTGCTTAAAAACCCATTTCCATCGCCAGACGGATATATATCGTTCCATATATTGAAATATAGATCCTTAATATTTTTAAACACAATGACATTATCAAAAATCTAGAAAACACAACTTTGAATAAATTTTAGTTTTGCCATCAAAATTAATTTTAAATTATCGTTCATAATAAAGAGCTTAGTTTGATTTCTCAAAAGTTAATTTCATTCTTTATATTGAGTTGTATAACATTAAAAATAAAATGTGCATACTTTATTTTCTTCAAAATATTATCTTGATTTCACAAAACCACTCAATTTGTTTAATGTAAAACAAATATTTTCTGACGTTACCTTGTTAATTAAAAATACATCTTTACCATTAATTTTTATTCCACATTAACTTAATTGCAATTTGATTCAATTAATTAAGTCTTACTATGGATTCAAAGTAATGGAAAAAGAAATAATGATTATATTATATTCTACAATTCTAATAAAAACCAGATATTATTATTTTGAAGTTTGATTTAATTTTTCTATAATCGGTTAAATCCAAATACGCTTTTAAATAAATAAAATTTTAACCTCTAACTATCTTATTCAAAAAAATTATATTTAATATAATATTTTTTAATGATCAAAATAAAAATCATTATAATCTCTCCTTCTCTAAACTTTTTTTCCAAAAAAGGAGTGGAGCAAGAATATAGTAATTTGGTATATTTTACCAAATGATCAATTTATGAACATTTAGCTACTTAGTTAGCTTTACAATAATCTAAAAAATCCAACCTTCAGAAAATACTTTTACTTACACAAGTTTTGAAAATAATAAAAAAAAAAGTTTAATTACCTTTCAAAACATTTTATATATTTGCACTTATTGCCTAAACCGACTTATAATACATTTCTCACTTTCACAACTTGAAAATCAACATTGATAGTGCTGTAGTTAACACCAGAATTATTTTCAAGTGACTTGAAGGAGATTCACTTTTATGTACCTATATGCTCATAGAGTTTTAGCCATACATTAGCTAAATGGATGCACAAAATCTCTAATTATTCGTTAGACCAATTTCAACATCAAGTGAAATATTTCAATATTATTTTTCTTCCAAAATAAATATTCAAAATTTCCAAACATTCCTTGATGTATATAGTAAATTTCAAATCACCTCCATACACACACACACCATAAAAATTAAAATTAGGAACTTCCTTAATATACTTGTTTATATATACTAGAAAATTTTATATTGAAGAATTTATATATAACTCATTTACAAAAAATAAAGTTATAAAATTTCAATAGTTTTGTAGTGAAATTGTTGTTAATTTGAGTGGAAGCGTATTTGATCAGGATCTAGTATTGTCTACTTACATACCAATGGAACTCAAAAGGAAAGAATAAGAATTAATTATGCAGCCTTACATAAAAAATAGTAGAAATAAGAGACATAGAAGATTTAATGTGGTTCGGATATGAATATCCTACATCTACGGAGACCCAACAACTTCTTTTATTCTTCTTCAATTCAAGAGGGAGTACAATAAGAGAAGAATACAAACACTCAATATATATTTCTCACCTTATAATTGATACAGAGATAGGGATCTTATTAAGGATATGTTGTAGAGAGCGCTATTGGCTTGTGATGAAAAAGATGAGCAAATGCCTCCCTGTTTATAAGAGTAAGGATGAACACTTGCCTGAAGATAAGTATGAAAAGTTTTCGGATTTCACTGATTTGGTTTCGATGCAAATATTGCATATTTGTGATTGTTTTCCTGTATAAATATATTTGATTAATTTATTAGATCAAATAATCTTTTCTCTTATCTTTCCAATTTTTTGCCATATATATCTAGATTTGATTGATATATCAAATCAAATAATCTCTTCTCATATCTTTCCAATTACCCATAATTAATTGATTACTTGAATCAATTGAAATTTTCTCTGTAATAAAATTGGCATAGATTTAAATCATTCAATTTTAACACTCCACCTCGATTTAAATATATTCATCAACCAACAGAGTTAGTTGTTGGATGCCTCATGGTGCTCAAATAGTAGGAAGCAAACTGATCGAGTTTGAGCAATGCTCAAACTTGTCTTTTGGAAGTGACTTTGTCATCATATATGAAGGATTATCCAAAGCACTTACCTTCACCAATTTGATCTTGTTTCATTCTTCTTCAAGCATAAAAAAGAAACCACTGACATCAATGTGCTTCGTCCGTGTACTATAAGCTTGATTTTCTACAAGATGAATCACACTCTGACTATCTGAAAATAGCATTAATGTCTGCTGCACCATTGAAAGATCATCCAACAACTGAAGTAAGAATAATCTTTCCTTTGTTACTTCCAAAATTGATATCAACTCTGCTTCGGTAGTCGATAAAGTTATGATAAATTGCAGCTTTGATCTCAATGAAATCGATCCTATGCCAAGTATAAAAACATAGCCCAACATTGACTTCGTAGCATCTCTATCCCCAGCATAGTAAGAATCACAGTATCCTCTAAGATAGATGTCACAACCTACTCTACCATATAATAAGCCACCGAAGAAGTGCCTCGAAGATATCTGAGAATCCACTTCACTTCTTGCCAATATTTTTTTGCTTGGATTAGACATATATCGACTCACAACACCCACTGCATGGACCAAGTCTGGTCTTCGACACACCGTCACATACATAAGACTAGAATAAGGTATATTAGCCATATACCTCTTATCTTCTTCCAATGTAGGAGATTAGTCTTTTAACAACTTAAAGTGAGAGCCTAATGGAGTGCTAACCAGTTTGGCTTTCGCCATTCTGAATCGAGTGAGAACTTTCTCGATGTATTGTGCCCGAGTGAGCGTTAACTCTCTCCGCTTCCTATCCCTGCTTATCTCCATACCCAATATTTTTTGTGCCTTTCCCAAATCCTTCATGTCAAACTCTCTACTAAGCTCCGCTTTCAACTCCTTAATTTTGACCATACTCCGAGATGCAGTCAGCATATCATCAACATAAAACAACAAATAAATCATACCATCATCACATCTCCTAAAGTAAACACACTGGTCCTTGAAACTTCTAAAGTATCCCTGTGATAGCATAAACTTATCAAACTTCTTATACCATAGCCCAGGAGATTGCTTAGAGATTTGTTGAGTTTGCAAAATAATCTGGGCTACTGCTATCAATAAACCCTTCTGGTTGCTTTAAATAAATTTTCTCATCTAGATCACCATGCGAGAATGCAGTTTTGACATATAATTGCTCTAATTACACATCATATTGAGAAACTAATGCCAAGACGGGAATCTTCACATCGGAAGGATTGTTTGTTGCAAATGTCTCGACTGATTTTCTACCATTTTGAGTTTATTTGTAAAGATGGTCCGGACTTATTTGTAGATTTTCCAGATTTGCAAGGGCTTCACTTCTTTATTGGATGAGGAATAAAGTGCCTTTGGTTTTGTTCAAATCCAGAACGGACTAGTATAGACGTGTGTCTCGCAGTGTATTTTGTGATATGAGATTTATTTTTTTACTGAACATATTTCTGATTGGTGGCAGAGAATATGTTCTCTTAGCTAAACATCCTTCTTTGAGACATATGAGCTCAAAGGTTATATGGTTAGTAACTATCAATTATATGTTATGAAATGACAGTGTGACATACCAAGTGATCAACTATTGATGATCAAAGCACAACTTGTTTAAGATTGGCTTTGTGTAACGAGACTTCGTCAAGCCTGACACCTCGGAAATGTCCAAAATAGTGAAAATGCAGTGCGGACATGGGTTGTTATCTCCTTCTAGGTAAAAAGAGTACCATGGTATGGAGCCCGAGTATTACTTATGGCAACTTCTACTTATGTGGATGTTGATGTTATGGGTGCCCGATTAAAGGTTGGTAATGACCAGGAGATGACATACTTAGGCGTGCTCTAAGTTATCTAGTTAAGGGATAACCCGACCTTGCATTAGCAGAGAACCAGTGAGTTCTCAGGACATCCCACTAGAGGTGTACTGTGAAGACCCGTAACTTCCCCGTAAAGGAAAGCGTCGGATAGTTCGAGAACAAACCACAACAGAACGCATATAGAAGAACATTTCATTGTATATAACAACAATGCATCAGATTACAAGAATATACAGAGTATAAAAGAATATTACACAGAAATATCAGAGATTTAAATTACATTTAAATACATAGCAGCGGAAAATAATACAATACACAACTAGAATGAGATATACGGATACAAAGCTTCCCGGATATCGTTCCAGTCGTAAACCAGGATCCTGTGAATATAAATCTGCAAAACCAAAACTACTAGCTGCCCGTGTCAAAATAAGGGCACCCAGAGTTTAGGTCAAAACAATAAACTCCAGGTCAGTCATGTGACTGGTGTGAGAACTAAAGCAGTTATAAATCTTTATTTTCAAAGCTAGGTAAAACAAGGGACCACGCCGTATAACACGGAACGGGTTTCCTCCCAAGAATACCAGTGCATAAGACAAACAACGCAATGCTAAATAAAGAAAAATGAAGCTGTTATAAGACCCAGGTCCCATCACACAATGCAACGCAGTCGAGGATAGGGTTTTCCCTTATAACAGCCAAAGAATGCTTGATACGTTTAAAACAAATCATTTGATACTATTATAAGTGCATAGAGTATAAAACAACTTCAAATCATAAGTATCAATCATAGGCGGCATGAATGCCCCATACCACTATGTCGCCATATATAGGTTTACAAATAAAACCGCAAATGTCACGTATTTGGAAATTGGGTTTCCATCTATGAACCGAGGCTAGGGGCAAGATCCTCAACCGATTCGAGACGCTCTAGCCCGCCCCTCAGGAACAGCCGCAACTGCCCCTTGGATCGTCAGGGCCGGTCCACACGGAGTGGATTATTATGCCTGAACAATACGTCTCCCCACCCTATGGGGTGTAAGTCTGGTCCGTCAGCCGACCAGAATGCATTCGGCCGAAACCGATATAACCGAGGCGCCTCGCAACAGCAACAACAACATAAGTCAAACTCGTCAGGGCGTGTAAAACCACTGACGCCACTTCTAACTAGAAAGAAACGCATGCCCTCCCTGAGGTCCGTCTCCCGTTTTTGATTCATACCGGGTGTGAAACTCGCGAATCAAACGTTACACAAAGCTACGCCACAAAGGCCGTGCTTTGATCATCACCACAAGACTTTGCTTTTCAACAGAAGCCTTGATCATTTGCATCTTAGCATGCCACACAGGCAAACCACTCTATGCAACCGATATCAGTCACACAGAATGAAATCCAATGTCAGACACACAGTCCATTTACAAGTCCGTTCTGGGGCTGAACGAAACCGGAGGCACCTAGTACCCCGCATATCCATCGATCTCCAAGTACGTCTGGACGATCACCAACTGTTTCCATCTTCTTGGGTGTACAGCCCAATCAAGATCATCAGTTATCACCCAAACGACGTGAAGACCTCCGGTCTTCGACCATCGTCTTCATCTTCGACTTATCGTCGTATCAGTTATTCAGAATGGGATAAACCCGGTCTTCCCGAATAACTCGCGTATATTTTATAAAAGTGTTACACAAACACAACATACGCCTCATTCCAATTCATCAGTCACTAACCGTAAATTAATCAAGAGAATAATTCCCCAAATATTAACCCCGAAGGCCGAAACCAACATCAGATCAATATCCAGAAAACCATTCTGCTTGGCTAACCGACAGTTAGTTTCTAAATTTCACGTTCAAATCTAATTAAAGATTTAACTATCGCCTGGAGCAAAACTGGTGATACTCCATTCTCGATCTTTTCAATCTAATTAAAGATTCATTAAAACTCCACTTAGTTTTAATCATTATCTGGGTTAAAGAATCAGTGTCATTTAAAACACGATTCACGATAAACCCAAAATCACATTCCATTAATTATCGGGTTAAAGAACAAGTGTTATTTAAAACACTGTTCACGATAAACCCAAAAATCAATACCAATTCAATTCCAATTAAATATCATTTAATTGGTACACTTCATTAAATCTAAATAAAAAGATTTAATCTTTTCTCAACTGGGTTCAAGAACAGTGTTAGTGAAGACACCATTCACGACAAACCCAAATCACATTCGATATTCAATACAAGGCTCTGAATAGAAAATATATCGGCTTATATTCAATATCGAATTCTACGACTAACAAATGTCGTATTGGAAATAACGATACAAATATATATCTTTCAAATTTCCATAACAACACCTGTAATGTCACGAATTCCAACATCGAAATATTCCGAAGACAATTTCGATTCAAATCCACTCCAATGCAATCATTGGAAATTTTGGTTATTTTCAAAACCATTTCAAATTCAATTTATTTATTTAAAAATAAATAGAATTATAATTCTAGTTCAAAACTAGTTCATTTCGATAAAAATCCATTTTTTTATCTTTTCAAATATGGAGATTTTCACCCCAAACTTTCACAAATCATTTCTTATGATTTTACACAAATTATTACTATTTTTAATAATTTTATCAAGGCCCGTACAGTCGATTTCCAACAATGGCCATCGAACTGCACTTACAACGACCTTTTTCGAATTTGATTTGGACGTATCTCCAAATCCAACCGTTAGATTTCAAATTTCTAACATTAATTAGAAAGCTCTTTTCGATACGAACCCAACGGTTCCGGTTTTAGGAGAATCCGACGGTCGGATCTCCTGTAATGTCCGTTTGAAATAAATGGTCGAAATTCGCGAACTGCCGCGGCGCGGCGCGTTCTATTCAGGCCATTATATTATATATAATATATATAATATATATTTCGTCGATTTCTATTTAAAACGAATTATATAAATAGTTTTGAATTCGTTTCAAAAACATTTTCAACTTCCATTTCAATTCAAATCAAAATTGAATTCTTCTCTATAAATTCGTTTTAAAATTCATTTCTATTCAATTCGAATTTCAATTCAATTTGAATTCATTTCAATTCGCTTTCTATTCCATTTGAATTCGTTTTCAATTCAATTCATTTCGAAATCGTTTTCAATTCATTTCATTTCGAAATCGTTTTCAATTCAATTCATTTCGAAATCGTTTTCAATTCATTTCATTTCGAAATCGTTTTCAATTTATTTTGAATTCGTTTTCAATTCAATTCATTTCGAAATCGTTTTCAATTCAATTCATTTCGAAATCGTTTTCAATTCATTTCATTTCGAAATCGTTTTCAATTCAATTCATTTCGAAATCGTTTTCAATTCATTTCATTTCGAAATCGTTTTCAATTCGATATAAATATCGTTCACGTCAAAATGGCGTCCATACACGGCTTCATAAATTTCTATTTTCAAATATTCTATTTCAAATATTTCTTTTTCAAAATAGTTGTTATTATCAAAATATTTCGTTCAACACATGACCAATCTCAATGAATGAGTACTGTCAACACATGAACTTTTATTTTATAATATTCTTTATTTTTCAAATTGGAATGAGGCCCAATCAATTACCATATAAAGTTAATTATATGGATTTTCATACAACACATGTATATCATAGCATTGAAAAATAATCAACCATCAACCAAAGTGCACTACACTGCATAAGCATCAAATACAGATATTCAACGCTTATAACAGCCTGTCAATCAATCGATCGACATATTTAATCAATCAGGATGAGTGAACTGCATATTTCATCCTAACACCCGTGTGGGGTTTCAAACAATCAAACACAGATTTTATTTGTGCAGTTGGGCGATGTGTGAAATTTATCGACCCAATCAATATCATTCAAATAAGTGTACATAAACAAACCATCTGGTTTGTAAATGAATATTTATTTATTCACTTCACTATTTTCATATTCACGTTAAAAATTATATTTTTAACGATAAAACATTTTATTTCAACCTATGAATTTCTATTCAATTCATTTATTCAATAAAATGATATTTTTATTTTTCTAACATGTTTTAGAAAATTTCGGCGGCATAACGGCACGATACTAGAAACGGGACAAGGCCTAGCCTTATCCCCGGTCTAGTGAAGGCCCACGCCATTCACACATCAATCAAATCAATTCGTTATGCAAACCGCAAACTTTGGAGTAAGGATCTAACCTAGCCTTACTCCTTCGCCTTATAACGGCGCACGTCTAATCCTAACCAATTTATCGATTCGATTTTTCACACCACAAACCACATTCAAACAATATCGCAATCAATCACCAAACTGTCAAACAAACAAGTCCATGGTCTGTGGACGATTGTGTCGGGTGCTACTAAGCACCGTCTGCATCCTAGTATATATATATAACTAGAAAATAAATAGAAAGGTGAGAAATTCTCACATATAGCTGTCCTAGCTCCACGGCACTTCATTGATAGAAATCTTCATCGCTATCGCATCATCGCCATCTTCGTTGCCCGTAGTCACTATATATATAAAAATCGAATTTTTATTTCAAAGTTCAATATATAAAAATCGAATTTTTAGTTCAAAGTTCAATATATAAAAATCGAATTTTTATTTCAAAGTTCAATATATAAAAATCGAATTTTTAGTTCAAAGTTCAATATATAAAAATCGAATTTTTACTTCAAAGTTCAATATATAAAAATCGAATTTTTACTTCAAAGTTCAATATATAAAAATCGAATTTTTATTTCAAAGTTCAATATATAAAAATCGAATTTTTATTTCAAAGTTCAATATATAAAAATCGAATTTTTATTTCTAAGTTCAATATATAAAAATCGAATTTTTATTTCAAAGTTCAATATATAAAAATCGAATTTTTATTTCAAAGTTCAATATATAAAAATCGAATTTTTATTTCAAAGTTCAATATATAAAAATCGAATTTTTAGTTCGAAGTTCAATATATAAAAATCGAATTTTTAGTTCAAAGTTCAATATATAAAAATCCTATTTTTTTTCGAAGTTCAAAACATAAAAACTATATTTTTCTTTCGACTTTCGATATATAGAAATCTGATTTTTCCTTTTAAATTTCTAATCTCTTCCTAGTTTAGAAATCATTTTAAATTCAGTTTAAAAATCATTTTCCCTTTCAAAATAAAATCAGTTTTACTTCCTATAAAAATCAGTTTTCAAAACAAAAATAAAATAATCAGTTTTCAAATTTTAAAATAATCAGTTTTTAAAACTTAAAATAATCAGTTTTTCAAATTTAAATAAAATAATCAGTTTTCATTTTTAAAATAATCAGGTTTTAAAACTTAAAATAATCAGTTTTTCAAATTTAAATAAAATAATCAGTTTTCATTTTTAAAATAATCAGGTTTACATTTTCTGTTTTTAAATAAAATAAAAATAAAATAAATAAAAAAAAAAAAAAAAAAAACTTACAGGGGTGGTGCATCGACTTCATCGGCGGCAGCTTCTAGGGGGGCATCGACTTCATCGGCGGCAGGTGGTTGGGGCCCCACCGATGGCGTCGCGACCTCGATTTGGCTGCGGAGGGGGGGTTCGATAACTGGAAGGACGAGGGGTGGGGGAGGAAGCTTCGTCGAGGGGGGGGGCTGAGCGGCGCGCGATTGGGGGAGGGAGCGGAAATCGCCTGGCGGCGGTGGTTAGGGTAGGGGGCGGGATCGACGAGGCGGGGTTCTTTTTTTTTTTTTTTTTTTTCCTTTTTTTGTTTCTGAAATGAGAAAGTAACGGGGGGGGGGGGGGGTGTTTATAAAAGAAAATATATTTAATTATTTATTCAATTAATTCTCCGTAAAGTTGCTTTTTCGTTTGGGCTTTGAATTGGATCCAACGACTGTCGTCCCTAGCGTAATACCCCCATTCCGGATACAATGGGATATGTATCGCAAGCTGATTTGATCGTTACAATCAGTTTCCTTTTGAATTTTCATTTAAATCACTATATTGAATTTTAAACATACATTTCAAATTACCGGGGTCACATACTAACTAGAAAAATTCCAGAAAAATATTTTCTAGCTTCGTATTGACGATACGGTCCTAACAAAACTAGTTTCGTCAAATTCTGAGACCGTTTGAAAAATGGCCAATTTCCAGTCGATTAAAATCAACTGAAACTGGTCAAACGCGTTTTCCTTTGCCACGCTCACATATTGATTCGAAAAATTATGAAATTTGAAATCTAGCAATAACTTTACATCACGGACCCAACAAAACTGGTTTCGTCGAAATCCGAGGTCGTTTGCAAAATGTCCATTTTTAAGGGCCTGAATTCCATAGCGACTATTCAGAATTTTCAACTGGACATATCTTTTGATTCCCGCTAAGAAATTTTGATCATTCGGGTTCGTTGGAAAGATATTCACTATTAGATTCCATTATTTTTGGTTTCACTAAAATCCGGATTGTTTTGCACCCGGTACATTCAATTGAAGTTTGAAATCGAATTATCGAACTACCGCGCCATTTTCAATTCTATTTATAATTATATATAATTATTTATATTCTAACGACGACGCGTATAATATATACGTTCGAATATATTCAAAATAAATTTCTCGTCGATATTATTTAAAATAATTCATTTTAAATAATCTAAATTCGCTAAAATGGCCAAAATAAAAATTTTAAACTGGCCCAGATTTTACGGGTTGTTACAATCTCCCCCACTTAAAACTTTTCGTCCCCGAAAAGGAACAAAGTCGAAAGTGGTTTGATTATTCAGCTCCACATTTGATCTGGCTTCCATTCTCCAACTCTTTAGTTTCTGAGAATTTTTAAAATTTCAAAAATTTGGCTAACACCCTAAATTTTTGAAAAATTTCGCCATAACCTCCCCTGCACCGGGAGCATCGGGAAATTGCAAATAGCGTTCCCGGTCCTTCAGATCTCAAAAAGAAAAAGAAAAAGCCAAGCGGCTAGCCAATAGGCTCATAAAATCATCATCACCCAAACAAAACAGTAAATTATGTAATAAACATGTACCTATTTGTCGGGCAAACAAATTTTATTCTCTGCTCTAGCCTCCTTGCTATGACCTGTTCAATGATATATATGTATATGCAAACAAATGCGACCAATTTTCAATAGAGTTCAATATTTGATTCAATTAGGCATAATTGTTCAAAATTAGCAAACAATTAAACAAACAACACAAACTTCAATCAATTAGTGGATTAACGTTTCAAATTCATAATTTCGATATATATACAAAAATCAGATTTTTGATGCCAAATCACAACAATTAGCCCTATCTAATTTTGGTTCTCACACCAGTCAATAGGAAATATATAGATATCAAACCTTCGAAACACGAACATAAATGTTGATGATGCGATCGCTATCATCAATATCATCTCCGGGCGACTAGGGTGTGGTGCTATATCTATCCAATATATTAAAACTTCGAATACACGCTAGCTAGGCGCATACGCAAAAATCTTTATATTTTGGATTGTCCTAATCAATATAAAATAAATAATCAAATACGAATAATTGATTTAAATTTTCAAATCAAAAATCGTTTTCATTTTAAAAATATACTCTTCACACTCGTTCTAGGATACTACTGATCCCATCTCTAACGAGTCATTCCATTGGATATTACTAATCCAATATCTGATGAATTCCTTCGTACGGTTCTAATGTGTCTTGTTCTCTGCTTTGTAAACCAAAGCTCTGATACCAACTGTGAAGACCCGTAACTTCCCCGTAAAGGAAAGCGTCGGATAGTTCGAGAACAAACCACAACAGAACGCATATAGAAGAACATTTCATTGTATATAACAACAATGCATCAGATTACAAGAATATACAGAGTATAAAAGAATATTACACAGAAATATCAGAGATTTAAATTACATTTAAATACATAGCAGCGGAAAATAATACAATACACAACTAGAATGAGATATACGGATACAAAGCTTCCCGGATATCGTTCCAGTCGTAAACCAGGATCCTGTGAATATAAATCTGCAAAACCAAAACTACTAGCTGCCCGTGTCAAAATAAGGGCACCCAGAGTTTAGGTCAAAACAATAAACTCCAGGTCAGTCATGTGACTGGTGTGAGAACTAAAGCAGTTATAAATCTTTATTTTCAAAGCTAGGTAAAACAAGGGACCACGCCGTATAACACGGAACGGGTTTCCTCCCAAGAATACCAGTGCATAAGACAAACAACGCAATGCTAAATAAAGAAAAATGAAGCTGTTATAAGACCCAGGTCCCATCACACAATGCAACGCAGTCGAGGATAGGGTTTTCCCTTATAACAGCCAAAGAATGCTTGATACGTTTAAAACAAATCATTTGATACTATTATAAGTGCATAGAGTATAAAACAACTTCAAATCATAAGTATCAATCATAGGCGGCATGAATGCCCCATACCACTATGTCGCCATATATAGGTTTACAAATAAAACCGCAAATGTCACGTATTTGGAAATTGGGTTTCCATCTATGAACCGAGGCTAGGGGCAAGATCCTCAACCGATTCGAGACGCTCTAGCCCGCCCCTCAGGAACAGCCGCAACTGCCCCTTGGATCGTCAGGGCCGGTCCACACGGAGTGGATTATTATGCCTGAACAATACGTCTCCCCACCCTATGGGGTGTAAGTCTGGTCCGTCAGCCGACCAGAATGCATTCGGCCGAAACCGATATAACCGAGGCGCCTCGCAACAGCAACAACAACATAAGTCAAACTCGTCAGGGCGTGTAAAACCACTGACGCCACTTCTAACTAGAAAGAAACGCATGCCCTCCCTGAGGTCCGTCTCCCGTTTTTGATTCATACCGGGTGTGAAACTCGCGAATCAAACGTTACACAAAGCTACGCCACAAAGGCCGTGCTTTGATCATCACCACAAGACTTTGCTTTTCAACAGAAGCCTTGATCATTTGCATCTTAGCATGCCACACAGGCAAACCACTCTATGCAACCGATATCAGTCACACAGAATGAAATCCAATGTCAGACACACAGTCCATTTACAAGTCCGTTCTGGGGCTGAACGAAACCGGAGGCACCTAGTACCCCGCATATCCATCGATCTCCAAGTACGTCTGGACGATCACCAACTGTTTCCATCTTCTTGGGTGTACAGCCCAATCAAGATCATCAGTTATCACCCAAACGACGTGAAGACCTCCGGTCTTCGACCATCGTCTTCATCTTCGACTTATCGTCGTATCAGTTATTCAGAATGGGATAAACCCGGTCTTCCCGAATAACTCGCGTATATTTTATAAAAGTGTTACACAAACACAACATACGCCTCATTCCAATTCATCAGTCACTAACCGTAAATTAATCAAGAGAATAATTCCCCAAATATTAACCCCGAAGGCCGAAACCAACATCAGATCAATATCCAGAAAACCATTCTGCTTGGCTAACCGACAGTTAGTTTCTAAATTTCACGTTCAAATCTAATTAAAGATTTAACTATCGCCTGGAGCAAAACTGGTGATACTCCATTCTCGATCTTTTCAATCTAATTAAAGATTCATTAAAACTCCACTTAGTTTTAATCATTATCTGGGTTAAAGAATCAGTGTCATTTAAAACACGATTCACGATAAACCCAAAATCACATTCCATTAATTATCGGGTTAAAGAACAAGTGTTATTTAAAACACTGTTCACGATAAACCCAAAAATCAATACCAATTCAATTCCAATTAAATATCATTTAATTGGTACACTTCATTAAATCTAAATAAAAAGATTTAATCTTTTCTCAACTGGGTTCAAGAACAGTGTTAGTGAAGACACCATTCACGACAAACCCAAATCACATTCGATATTCAATACAAGGCTCTGAATAGAAAATATATCGGCTTATATTCAATATCGAATTCTACGACTAACAAATGTCGTATTGGAAATAACGATACAAATATATATCTTTCAAATTTCCATAACAACACCTGTAATGTCACGAATTCCAACATCGAAATATTCCGAAGACAATTTCGATTCAAATCCACTCCAATGCAATCATTGGAAATTTTGGTTATTTTCAAAACCATTTCAAATTCAATTTATTTATTTAAAAATAAATAGAATTATAATTCTAGTTCAAAACTAGTTCATTTCGATAAAAATCCATTTTTTTATCTTTTCAAATATGGAGATTTTCACCCCAAACTTTCACAAATCATTTCTTATGATTTTACACAAATTATTACTATTTTTAATAATTTTATCAAGGCCCGTACAGTCGATTTCCAACAATGGCCATCGAACTGCACTTACAACGACCTTTTTCGAATTTGATTTGGACGTATCTCCAAATCCAACCGTTAGATTTCAAATTTCTAACATTAATTAGAAAGCTCTTTTCGATACGAACCCAACGGTTCCGGTTTTAGGAGAATCCGACGGTCGGATCTCCTGTAATGTCCGTTTGAAATAAATGGTCGAAATTCGCGAACTGCCGCGGCGCGGCGCGTTCTATTCAGGCCATTATATTATATATAATATATATAATATATATTTCGTCGATTTCTATTTAAAACGAATTATATAAATAGTTTTGAATTCGTTTCAAAAACATTTTCAACTTCCATTTCAATTCAAATCAAAATTGAATTCTTCTCTATAAATTCGTTTTAAAATTCATTTCTATTCAATTCGAATTTCAATTCAATTTGAATTCATTTCAATTCGCTTTCTATTCCATTTGAATTCGTTTTCAATTCAATTCATTTCGAAATCGTTTTCAATTCATTTCATTTCGAAATCGTTTTCAATTCAATTCATTTCGAAATCGTTTTCAATTCATTTCATTTCGAAATCGTTTTCAATTTATTTTGAATTCGTTTTCAATTCAATTCATTTCGAAATCGTTTTCAATTCAATTCATTTCGAAATCGTTTTCAATTCATTTCATTTCGAAATCGTTTTCAATTCAATTCATTTCGAAATCGTTTTCAATTCATTTCATTTCGAAATCGTTTTCAATTCGATATAAATATCGTTCACGTCAAAATGGCGTCCATACACGGCTTCATAAATTTCTATTTTCAAATATTCTATTTCAAATATTTCTTTTTCAAAATAGTTGTTATTATCAAAATATTTCGTTCAACACATGACCAATCTCAATGAATGAGTACTGTCAACACATGAACTTTTATTTTATAATATTCTTTATTTTTCAAATTGGAATGAGGCCCAATCAATTACCATATAAAGTTAATTATATGGATTTTCATACAACACATGTATATCATAGCATTGAAAAATAATCAACCATCAACCAAAGTGCACTACACTGCATAAGCATCAAATACAGATATTCAACGCTTATAACAGCCTGTCAATCAATCGATCGACATATTTAATCAATCAGGATGAGTGAACTGCATATTTCATCCTAACACCCGTGTGGGGTTTCAAACAATCAAACACAGATTTTATTTGTGCAGTTGGGCGATGTGTGAAATTTATCGACCCAATCAATATCATTCAAATAAGTGTACATAAACAAACCATCTGGTTTGTAAATGAATATTTATTTATTCACTTCACTATTTTCATATTCACGTTAAAAATTATATTTTTAACGATAAAACATTTTATTTCAACCTATGAATTTCTATTCAATTCATTTATTCAATAAAATGATATTTTTATTTTTCTAACATGTTTTAGAAAATTTCGGCGGCATAACGGCACGATACTAGAAACGGGACAAGGCCTAGCCTTATCCCCGGTCTAGTGAAGGCCCACGCCATTCACACATCAATCAAATCAATTCGTTATGCAAACCGCAAACTTTGGAGTAAGGATCTAACCTAGCCTTACTCCTTCGCCTTATAACGGCGCACGTCTAATCCTAACCAATTTATCGATTCGATTTTTCACACCACAAACCACATTCAAACAATATCGCAATCAATCACCAAACTGTCAAACAAACAAGTCCATGGTCTGTGGACGATTGTGTCGGGTGCTACTAAGCACCGTCTGCATCCTAGTATATATATATAACTAGAAAATAAATAGAAAGGTGAGAAATTCTCACATATAGCTGTCCTAGCTCCACGGCACTTCATTGATAGAAATCTTCATCGCTATCGCATCATCGCCATCTTCGTTGCCCGTAGTCACTATATATATAAAAATCGAATTTTTATTTCAAAGTTCAATATATAAAAATCGAATTTTTAGTTCAAAGTTCAATATATAAAAATCGAATTTTTATTTCAAAGTTCAATATATAAAAATCGAATTTTTAGTTCAAAGTTCAATATATAAAAATCGAATTTTTACTTCAAAGTTCAATATATAAAAATCGAATTTTTACTTCAAAGTTCAATATATAAAAATCGAATTTTTATTTCAAAGTTCAATATATAAAAATCGAATTTTTATTTCAAAGTTCAATATATAAAAATCGAATTTTTATTTCTAAGTTCAATATATAAAAATCGAATTTTTATTTCAAAGTTCAATATATAAAAATCGAATTTTTATTTCAAAGTTCAATATATAAAAATCGAATTTTTATTTCAAAGTTCAATATATAAAAATCGAATTTTTAGTTCGAAGTTCAATATATAAAAATCGAATTTTTAGTTCAAAGTTCAATATATAAAAATCCTATTTTTTTTCGAAGTTCAAAACATAAAAACTATATTTTTCTTTCGACTTTCGATATATAGAAATCTGATTTTTCCTTTTAAATTTCTAATCTCTTCCTAGTTTAGAAATCATTTTAAATTCAGTTTAAAAATCATTTTCCCTTTCAAAATAAAATCAGTTTTACTTCCTATAAAAATCAGTTTTCAAAACAAAAATAAAATAATCAGTTTTCAAATTTTAAAATAATCAGTTTTTAAAACTTAAAATAATCAGTTTTTCAAATTTAAATAAAATAATCAGTTTTCATTTTTAAAATAATCAGGTTTTAAAACTTAAAATAATCAGTTTTTCAAATTTAAATAAAATAATCAGTTTTCATTTTTAAAATAATCAGGTTTACATTTTCTGTTTTTAAATAAAATAAAAATAAAATAAATAAAAAAAAAAAAAAAAAAAACTTACAGGGGTGGTGCATCGACTTCATCGGCGGCAGCTTCTAGGGGGGCATCGACTTCATCGGCGGCAGGTGGTTGGGGCCCCACCGATGGCGTCGCGACCTCGATTTGGCTGCGGAGGGGGGGTTCGATAACTGGAAGGACGAGGGGTGGGGGAGGAAGCTTCGTCGAGGGGGGGGGCTGAGCGGCGCGCGATTGGGGGAGGGAGCGGAAATCGCCTGGCGGCGGTGGTTAGGGTAGGGGGCGGGATCGACGAGGCGGGGTTCTTTTTTTTTTTTTTTTTTTTCCTTTTTTTGTTTCTGAAATGAGAAAGTAACGGGGGGGGGGGGTGTTTATAAAAGAAAATATATTTAATTATTTATTCAATTAATTCTCCGTAAAGTTGCTTTTTCGTTTGGGCTTTGAATTGGATCCAACGACTGTCGTCCCTAGCGTAATACCCCCATTCCGGATACAATGGGATATGTATCGCAAGCTGATTTGATCGTTACAATCAGTTTCCTTTTGAATTTTCATTTAAATCACTATATTGAATTTTAAACATACATTTCAAATTACCGGGGTCACATACTAACTAGAAAAATTCCAGAAAAATATTTTCTAGCTTCGTATTGACGATACGGTCCTAACAAAACTAGTTTCGTCAAATTCTGAGACCGTTTGAAAAATGGCCAATTTCCAGTCGATTAAAATCAACTGAAACTGGTCAAACGCGTTTTCCTTTGCCACGCTCACATATTGATTCGAAAAATTATGAAATTTGAAATCTAGCAATAACTTTACATCACGGACCCAACAAAACTGGTTTCGTCGAAATCCGAGGTCGTTTGCAAAATGTCCATTTTTAAGGGCCTGAATTCCATAGCGACTATTCAGAATTTTCAACTGGACATATCTTTTGATTCCCGCTAAGAAATTTTGATCATTCGGGTTCGTTGGAAAGATATTCACTATTAGATTCCATTATTTTTGGTTTCACTAAAATCCGGATTGTTTTGCACCCGGTACATTCAATTGAAGTTTGAAATCGAATTATCGAACTACCGCGCCATTTTCAATTCTATTTATAATTATATATAATTATTTATATTCTAACGACGACGCGTATAATATATACGTTCGAATATATTCAAAATAAATTTCTCGTCGATATTATTTAAAATAATTCATTTTAAATAATCTAAATTCGCTAAAATGGCCAAAATAAAAATTTTAAACTGGCCCAGATTTTACGGGTTGTTACATGTACCCATCGGTAAGGAAGTTCCTTAGGCTGATCATTTGTTGGAAATCCATTCTCCATTACGAACCTGTACGATTTCAGTTGTATACTATACATTATCAAAATATATGGTACCTATATTCGCTAGGATTAATACATTTACTTGTGAAAGGATTTTTTGCACTATGAACTAATAATACTATCAACGTATTTTATATGTATCAAGTGTTTTTGGTTAACATAAGGAGAAACCTTGCCCAAGTCTATGTTTGCATTGCGTGTGTGTCGCGAGACCTTATGTAGCTTCATTTTCCAAAAAGCATTGCAAATTTTTATGCACTGGTGTTCATAAGGGAAAACCCGTTTCGTGTTGTACGGCGTGGTCTTAAGACTTACCTCACTTTAAATTAAACCTAAAGATAACTGCTATTGTTCTTCACACCAGTCCCATGACTGACCTGGAGTTTATTATTCTTCACACCAATCCTATGACTTTAGAATGTTCATTTAAATTACAAAGTTTTGATTCAAGAATTTCCAGAATAATATATATGTCTAAACACTTGAAAAATAGTTTTAAAAATCAAAATATTATACATACATCGACATACATAATTAGACATGTCGACATGTAACTGTCAGATTTTCAATTTTCAAAGGAAGTGTCTTTTCACTATTTGAAACGTTTCAGAAATGTTGCAACTTTTGGGACACTATGAAATGGAGCTGATTTCGAATTTTTAATCATTATTTCTTCTCCATCTTCACTCCTTTACTTACCACCATTAATATACATTATTTTCTTGATTTCTACACTTATACTTTGCCGATTTCTACTCAAATTATATCAAACTTCTTCTCTTCTCAATCTCTATCTACTACTATCAATTTGGAAGTGTTATTGAAGAGTTATAGGGCGGTTGTAATCATTTGGGAATTGTTTGGGAAAGGGTGTTTGCCTTGTAGCCTTGAAATCAATGAAAGGTGGCGGTGTTAACCCTGTAGTCATGAAATCAAGGGAGTTTGGAGCGGTGTTAACCTTGTACCCGTGAAATCAAGGGGTTGTACTTGGATATTGATAATAATAAAACTCTGCGCAATCTAGCAATGCATGGGATGGGACATACGAGTAATCCGAAACAGTATGAAATCTGGTGTGTTCTTTCCTTTTCTGCATTTTACATTTAACTATTTCTATATCTATGATTGTTTCTGTGTTTATGATCATCTCTGGTGTGATGATCATTGTGTTATTCACATAGTAGATCAACTAAGTTTAAGATTTTCATAAATTCCTTATAAACATTATTCACCCTCTCTAGTGTTTGTTTTTCCTTAAGATCCATATTTTGCATTCCCTAACAATTGGTATCAGAGCAAAGGTTTTCAAAAAGTTCATAATCTGATATTTAAAAACATTAAATGGAAACCAACACTAGTTATAATAGTTCTTTTGTAGAGAGTCAGTCCACTATTAGACCACCACTATTTAATGGGAGCAATTATTTATATTGGGCATGTAAAATGAAAACATATTGATAATTAGTAGGATTAGACACATGGAATATCACACGGGCTGGATATGTTAAACACACTACTAATTTTGCACAATGGACTAATGAACAAAAGGTTGCTGCACAAAGTAATTCTAAAGCCATGAATATGTTGTTTTGTTCATTAAATAGAAATGAATTTAACAGAGTGTCAGTTTGTAAATATGCTTATGGAATATGGAGAACATAACACGTTACTCATAAAGGAACCAATAAAGTTAAACAGACAAAGATATCAATGCTAATTAATCAGTTTGAGTTATTTAAAATGAATGAGAATGAATCAATTTCCGATATGTATTGCAGATTCCAGGAGATCATGCATTCATTAATAGCAACGGGAAAAACTTATTCGGAAGAAGACCAAGTCGGAAAAATACTTAATTCATTGACTCCAGAATGGGATCAAAATACATTGGCGATTGAAGAAGCCAACAATGTCAGTGAAATAAAGATTGAGGAGTCAATAGGGAATTTAATGTCATTTGAAGTTCAATTACAAAAAAGAAAGCAAAATAAGCCCATAGAAAAGAAATCTATAGCATTCAAAGCAACAACAAATGGTTCTGATTCAAGCAGGGAGGACGATGAAGAAACTGCTTTAATGACAAGGAATATCAGAAAACTTCTTAGATATAAAAGGAGAAATATTTTTTATAGAAGCAGTCAACGGAGTTTTGGAAGAAATGATGATAAATGTTATAATTGCAACAAACTAAGTTATATAAAGAGAATGTGTCCATACCTAGATAAATCAAATAAAAAAACAGACAATAGTAATTCGTCAAAAAAGGGAAGAGGGCATACACAACAAAATTAGACGATTCATATTCACCATCAAGCGATGAAGAGCCAGAAATCGGAAATTCAAATATGGTACTCACAACAATTCAGAATTCAGAAAATGTTAAAGAAATGGATCTAAAAACCAGGAACACCTTAATTTTTTTTTTTGGTTGATTTAGATGGATGGATGTTTGTTTTGTTTGCCTTGTTTGAACTTGAAATTTAAACTTTAACATTCAAACTTGAACATCAAAATTCAAATTTGAAATTTGAAATTTTGAAATTCAAAATAATAATAAAATAATAAATATAATAATAATAAAAAATTAGATGTTTTTATAGGATTAATACTATTTCAGGAAATAATAAACCTGAATTATAAAAATTAATATAATAAAATAAAGTCAAATCAACATGTCTTTTGAAAACCAATATGTATGTCAACAAACAAAAATCGACATGTCAACATATAGGCCAGTAAATGAAATTCAAATTTTGAATTTCAAAAGTTTAAACTTTCATACTTCCCTCCAACTTTTCACCAACTCCCAAGATTTGAAAAGATATCTTTAATTTCAGAAAAGTTGTGCCCGTTCAATCTCTATTTATTTATCTGTTCAATCTTATTCTCTCTACCTCTCATTCAAAATTCAAACAACTTTCTTCATATCTATTCTCTTCAAAACAACTCTTTAATAGCTTCCTCTAGCACACCAAAAACCGTGAGATTGACCAAAACCCTCAAAGGTTATCTCTACAATGATAGAGAAGCTATTCAAGCCTATGTTGACTATATGGAAAATGAAAAAGTCAACACAGGAGCCTTCGCTATGTTTGAAGATTTTCCCTCTTATGATCTTCTTTCTCTTTTCAATCAAAATGAAGTTCTATGCTTGGTTCATGCTTGGGATAACGATGAAGCATGTTACCCGAATCATGTCAAAAAAATTTACGCAAATTGAATCGTGGCTTATATGAAGGAGATGAGAATCAAGTATGGAGTAGCGTAAAATGCACTCAAATCGTTTTGGATTGGGAAATTTTGGGTATTATTTTAAATTGTAAGCCTACAAGCTCGAATTTTTGGAAATTCGAAATTGATGAAATGGATTTGGGAACCTTTCATCACATATTTGAAAGTGACGATCAATTGGAATTTAAAATTTGCTTTTTCTTCCCAAAAGAAAGAATCTCAACCTCCTCCTTCAACATACTCTTACACCTCATTCAGGAAATTTCAACAACCCTACCCTAAAAGTTCAAAAAGATTCCTTTGCTATTTTTGGTGTTTTTGATATAAATTGGGCCGATGTGATTTTAAAAGAATTTAAGCCCAAAAAAATGTCCACCAAAGAAAACACCCTTTGTCATGGAGTTTATCTTACTCATATTTTTAAGTATTTTGGAGTGGATCTCAATGGAGAAGAATTTATGTCAAGAAAGGTGTTTAACTCGACAAATTTACATCTTATGCAAATTCCGATCACCTTTAAGCCTTATGAAACATTCGAAGATAAACAAGCTTGAATGCAACAACAACAGAGGAAAATCCAATAGAAATTGATGAAGAAGAAGATTCCTCTTTAAAAGTGTAGAATGTCCCACGAATACTAGAACCATATCCAAAGAAATGCTTGTACAAAATCAAGCCAAGTTAGTCAAGAACAAAAGGAAGATCAAGAAGACTCTTACCAAAATGTCTAAGTTCATTGGTAAAATAGGAAGAAATCTTGGAATATCATCTTCCTCATTGTCCATTGAAATCTAAGCTTATCTGGTTTATATTATCTTTCGTATTTGATTGTATTTGTTTCCAAATCTCATATTTAGTATCATGCATTAGTTGAATGTATTTGCTATCAAGTAGTAACGGATGGTGTTTATTTCTGTCAAAACAATCTTTAATTTACTGTAAAAACACATTAGAATTAAATAAATTAAAATAATATAATAAAAATTAACTAAAAATTGAAAAATACCAAAAAATTAACTAGGGTATATAGATAAATTTTTCAGTATGTCGACATATAACTGTCAGTTTTTTAAATTTGTTCAAAATTTGAAATTTAAATAACCAACTAATGTCTATTCATTTCCAACGAATTCCAGACCCTATAAATACCTCTTTCTTCTAGAAAAACTTATTCTAAACTTTATCCTTCTTTTCTAATCATTCCTTTTCTATAATATCAAAATATGGCAAATCCTATTCATAATTTGAGTGAGAATCTTGAAGAAACATTGAATTCATTCAAGAATATCCTATCTATGATACTTCGTAATCAGTGTCATCTTGAATTGAGTCAAATAATGATGGTTGAACAACAAGAGAAGCACTTTGATGTCATTCGTTGATAATATCTTCTCTTTTCAGTGACGAAGACAACAATCTCACTAAAGCACCACCTACCATAGAAAATGATGATTGGGAAGTCATCAAGAAGGATCCAGTCTTTGGAGAAGACGAATGGGTGAAGTTACAAGAGATATTTGAATTGTTTGCTATGATTTGTTTTATTGGTTTGTTTGATTGAACTTGCTTGTAAATATTGCTTGGTATGGATTGGATTTGAAACTTGTATATGTATGGATTGAAATATTTGTAAATATTGACTATAATACATGGATTGTTTGATTTGTTTATACTTTAGAATTAGGATATTATATAGGGATAAATTTAGGGGGAATCATGCATTTAAGTACTGTAGCATAGAATTAAGCATATAACCTTAGAATAGATAGATAAATATAGGATAGTTGTTTACAATATAGATTTAGGGGGAGTATATTTAGAGGTTCTTTTTGTTGATGAAAAAGGGGAAGAAATTATAAAATAAGGATTAATAAGGCTTAATTTAAGGGGGAGTATGTAGGATTCATGGTTAAAGGGGGAGTATTCGAAGGACTAGATCAAAAAGTATGAACATGTATGAATATTTTATAAATTAAGGTTATCATCATCAAAAAGGGGTAGATTGTTAGAGAATGAAGTTTTGATGACAACAACCATACTTCAATTACCATTATTAATTGATTATAAAACATATACCAACATCTCTATCTAGAATATATATACATATATATGCAGGATTTGTGTATAGGACTTAAATACTGAAGTATGAACAGTTTCAGAGTACCGAGAGATTTAGGATTCAAAAGAGATTCAAGGCTCATGAGTTATCAAGTTATCAAGATACCAAGATTTCAAGAGCTCAAGAAAATATCGTAATTGAGTCTAGTTTATATGTAAGCCTCTTAATAGCACTCCAGGTTCAAATTCTTATTTTCAAATTTCAAATTTTGTTTTCAAAATTCAAATCCTGATTTCAAATTATTTTCTAAATGATTTCAAGCTATTATCTTACTTATGATTTCAAACATATATGTTTATAAAGTTTTAAAATATATATATATATATATATATATATATAAGTATATAATATATTTATTGTGATAGTTTTAAATATGATTACTTTATAAATACGTTTATATAATATTTTACTATGCTTCCATATGATTTTGCACTTTAGAATATTCATTTAAACTACAAAGTTTTGATTCAAGAATTTCTAGAATAATATATATGTTTAAACACTTGAAAAATAGTTTTAAAAGTCAAAATATTATACATATGTCGACATACATAATTAGACATGTCGACATACAACTGTCAGATTTTCGATTCTTAAAGGAAGTATCTTTTCGCTATTTGAAAAGTTTCAGAAAAGTTGCAACCTTTGGGACACTATAAATATAACAACCCGAACTCCGACAGACCGAATTTTTTCAAAATTCCAATCTATCAATAGTCGAGTTGGCTTGTCTGATATCCTGCATAAAATACAGAGATAAAGAATTTATCAGAGCTCAGAAAACATCTCTCTGCAGGATGGAATAAAATATAATAAAATCAAATATAGCCTTACCAGGGTAATAATACTGCCTAACCAGTATTCAAAGCTATCATATCTCTGCCACAAACCTAACCTTTGAGTGTGTTATGAGAACGGGGTTGGAACATAAGTTCTAGTGACTGGACTTAAACTACACATTTTGGATAGCCCTACATATACCGTTCAATTACATTTTCTTATTTATTAGGTTACTTGATTTAACAACACTTAAGGATTACACACACGCCGTACCCATCTACACCCCAGTAGAATAACCTGATACAATATATATGTAACTACCCCCAATATGAAGGTACACCCCATGGTACCCCACTTGTATGGTCTCCGCTGTAACGCCACGGAAATATACCAGTCCCTCATGCCACGCTGGAACAATGTACGGATCTCTGAATAACAATGCTACGTTTTTCATAGGACCGACATCGCCATGCCACGTAATCATATGGACTGCTACCTTCGAAACATTCGATCGAATCAGATTCCAGCACAGAGTAATGCCCTAGAGTCTACGATACACCACCATAAGCGGACATGCATGTATCTAGACTTTCTCATGTATGTATCATCAGTCGTACTTGATGCCTCAACCTCGATGATACACCATCCGAAAACAGTATGCATGTACCCACACGTATTATCTACTGTGCACCGAGTTGCATAATAGGGCTATATCAGGTACACGGAGCTCGGTCAGGAGCCTTTTCAGATATCTGTATACGTTGATGCTATGGTCTACATTTTCACGGTGGCTATGGCCCCACCCGACCACTCCCTCAACTAGTGAAATGCCAACAGATATGAGAGCTAGTGACGTGCCCCACCAAACAGTGTACATCCAAATTGGCGTGCCCCGCAACCAAAGCCTCAATAGTAAAAGGTCAATGGTCTTTTGGTTTAGCTCTCCGCCTTTCCGCATTACGCTGATTGTCGGTGACTGGTACCCGATGGTTACAATCAATTAGATGGTTGACCTGCCTAAGGAAAACATATGAGATAGTCGTAACCCGCCTAGTCACAAGGCACCAGATTCATCGAATCACCGAAGTCACCCTACATTCTTCTGACTGCCCACTATCATGGCAATCGAGGTATACTCACCTGGTAGTAACGCGCTGACCCAACCTCTACGAGCACAGCCTAAACGCTGCCACCGCACAGAGGACTACTAGGAATACTCTCGACATCCCAGGAAGCCGCGTGCCCCCCTTCCAGTCCTTCGGAGCTTGCATAATATCAGTAGAACAACAGACAGAATAATCAGATGAACGTGTGCTCCCCTCGTGTCTCATGACACCATGATGATCTACCCCATTGGGTTCTTCACTTTTAGAAGTAAGGACTGGCCCAATCACCTCAGGTTAACGTGTTATTAGGCCCTATATCCAAACGTTTAATTACGCGCTTGCTCTACCTCATTAGATTTTCTGTTAACTTGGTTATTTTAAATCATTTTACCTTCTTATACATGTTACCAAGTTCTTATTGCTTATTAATTTCAGTTATATAACTTACCCCATTTAAGTTCATCAATAAGCCTTTAACCTGTTATTCTTATTAGCGGATTCAGATTATCAGGTTTTCAGATAACATGTTCTTCTTATCAGCAGGATTCAGATTCTCAGTTTTACTGATTACTTAATCTATAATTAAGTACAACTTATTGCATTTCATAAGTTTTCCCTTCTTTTCTCTACTTATTACAAACAATAGGTTTCAGGTTTCCATATTTATAGATACTTAATTTATAATTAAGTACATCTTATCTCATTTCATAATTTATCTCATTTTCTTTATCGTTTATTATAACCTAAGTTATCATTTCCACTTGTCTCTTGGACAAACCTACCTATTATCTTTCCTTTTTCCCATTTAGGTTTATTCATAATAGGTTATTACCATTCCCCATTCATTCCAATTCTTTTACTGTTGTAGGATTCGTTCATTTCCATTTATTACAATTAATGTCATATATTTCTGTCCTATTATATACATATATTCATATATATGTTTGTGCACTAGACCTCTCACATTAAGCTGACCACTTGTCGATGCTGGATTTGTCGGGCAGTTCCGGGCAAACTTCTACCACAATTTGAACTTAACCTCATGTCTTAGCACCGTTTATATGTATATTTATGCACTAGACCCCTCACATTAAATTAACCACTTGTGGATGCTGGATTTGCCGAGCGGTTCTGGGCGGAGTTCTACCACAAGTTGAATTTAATCACGTGTCCAAGTGCGGTTATAATTTTCTATTTATTGTAAATTTAGGCATATTCATTCTTCCAAATTTTACTGCAATTCTTATTTACAATCTTTGGAATAATAATATTCTTAAATAAATATTCATGTTCATTGTAGATTTCATAATTACAACATTAACAGAATTTCCCAATTCAGACAGATGATTTATGAAAATAGGCCTTATACAGCAGAAATGTTCTCAGTTCAGGTTTCAGGATTACAGTACTATAGAAGTTCCATCATTTATACAAAATATACAATTCATTTTTAATTACAACATTACTAACTTCAATAGATTTCAGCAGGTTAAATATTTCAGCATATTAATCATTTCGGCAGGTTAAACATTTTAGTAGATTAATCATTTCAGCAGATTTATTATACATATAAATGGGGAATGCCAACAGGTAGACAAACCATTATCAAAAAGGTATAACTTAAATCCAGTCACCTAATAGCTTTCTAACTCATGAATCAGGTCCAGATCTAGCATTCCATGGCTCTCTTAACTGAATCTAGAGTCTAAATAACCATGGATTCACAATTCTCAGACTAAAAGAAAAGGGGAGAAAGAAGAGAAATTTAAATTTACAAGATCTAAGAATTTAAGTCACTTCAATCAGAATTCTGAACACCCATTTGTAAATATACATTCTTTTCCTCCATATCTTGAATCAAAATTTCCTAAGACTAATTATTCTATTTTCTGAAGAGATTTAAGGAGGAGGAAGAATGGCAGAGTCCAGACAGCCTGTAACGACCCGGATTTTGAGCGGCTTTGGTTATCGACGTAAGCTCGACGTCGATAACCAAAACATCGAAAAATCCCGGTAATTAATGAAAGAAGATAGAGGGTGAGGATAGATAAGATAGAACTTATAGAATAGAAGAAGAAGAAGAACATCATCATCAGAGTAAACACGAATCTCACAGCGGAACGAATAAAATATAACATAACATATCTTTGAAATAACATCAGTATATGTATACAATAACACTTATCAGAGTACAACACTTACAACAACAGCGGAAATAATAATAGCTATAGAATCCTGAAGCCTCCTGCTCCAAGCTCTCCAAGTGTATCTGTAAAATCCCGACTACTTGACTGCCCGTACAAATTTAGGCACCCAAGAGTTTAGGGAAAACAACAAAGTAAACTCCGGGTCAGTCATGGGACTGGTATGAGTAAAACAATTAAATACTTGATTTAATAAAGGATATCTCACAAGGCCACGCCGCATAACGGAACGGGTTTTTCCCTTATGAGAATCCAAACAACTTTGTAAAGTAATATCATTATGATATTATAATAATGTCTAAATACAAATAGATATCAATCTAGCAGAAACGCTTGCATCTCACGTTACTGCATATATAGTATACAATCAAAATCGCAAGCACGTATTGGATGATTGGATTTCCAACTATGACAAGGTATGGAACCACCTTCCGATCAGTGTACTCTAGGAACGATACACTGGAGTTCAACAAGAACATCTTGCAACTCAGCCACACATGACCGACCACTCATTTCGCTTGAGTGTATCGAATGTACATCACCAACGGTTGGGATCAGCAACCGTTCCCGTATATATATATGGGACAGCATTTATAGATTTAAGAAACAAATGAATATTCACTAGATAGGTGATTATACACCCTACTTCGGTGCGACCGACTTAGCCATGCTGCCTGCCCGATTTCTGTCATTTACCGGTTGATGAGGCTAGAAGCTACGCTTTATCATTACATCGGATTCACTTCGAATGCTACATTGTCAGATCCATCGAAAATCACTAATTGACGTCTACAACAGTACATTACGTGTTAGCTAAAGAAGTTTCCTTCTCCGCTTCCACTCTTGGTACGGTTGAAGAAATCAATGTACGTGACCGTCTGGAAATACTATGTCAGACATCCATCTTCATTCACTTAGAAATGTCACATCGTCATACCCGCCAAATCACAAATTGACTTATCCAAAAATAACACGGGTATACAGCTAAGAGAAACGAATTCCTCCGCCACCAAACGTGAATACGTTTGAACAGATCAACTTACGCGATCCATTGGATATACTCTGTCAGACCTTCGTCCATACAAGTTGTCATGGGACTGGACAAACCGAAGGCACTATCCTTTAAACAGGATAGCCCTTGCATTTTACTCCTTCTTCAATTATCTTTGGCATATATGATTCGCGACGCTTATGCCAATACAGAGTGGTTCTATGGATAATAATCCAACCGGTCTCTCCATAATAACAACGTTAAAATGGTAAAAACTTCGATAGTCGGTGAGTTAACTATCAAAGAAAAACAAGTGTGCAAACAACGATATTATTTCCAGATGGAAATTATATCGAACAAACATCATTTAACATTAATCTCTTTAGTTCATTTATTTACTTATCTCCTGTTTCCCTATATTCTAAATTCTTATTTTTCTTTTATCAGAAAACATTTCTGATTCTCGTTTGGAAAACATTTCCAAAACTCCTTTACGATCAAACCTTACCATTTCTTAGTTAAGAAGGAAGTCACTCAAGTTGGGGTATAATTACCTCTCAGACCTTAACTGAACAATGTTATAACTTCGAAATGGTCAAAGTTTATCTTTTAATCTTTAACAACTTCTTTACGCCTTTCTTGGATTCAATTTTACTAATCGACTTCTATATTTAAAACATTGGTTATAACGATAACGTTATAATCCCTCCTTTCGAATTTATCTAACTTTAATTATAACTTCTATTCTTATTAGTGAATAATTAACCTAACACTTATTTATTTATAAACAAATAAATCTCTATTTAAACACTGGAAAGTATAAGTACTTTCCTGAATTCGATATAATCGAATTTGCCGATTAACTCTCTTCGAGAAATCTCTATTTGATTAACTCTTCTTCGAATAACCTATATTCGACTAACTCCTTCTCGAATAAACGATATTCGAAAATCTCTCTTCGAATAACTAATATTCGATAACTCTTCCTTTTCAAATATCTCATATTTGAAAATCTCACTTCGATTAAACTATAATCGATAACTCCTTCCGATGAAACTAACATCGATAACTCCTTTCGATGAAACTAACATCGATAACTCCTTTCGATGAAACTAACATCGATTAATTTGACTCGATGAACTTAACTCGACTAACTCGACTATCTTAACTTACTTGGTTCGACCAATTCGATTCGATTAACTAGGCTCGACTAACTTGGTCAAACCACCCGATCAACTCAACTTATTTAACTTAACTTATTTCTTAACTCGATCAACTCGATTAACTCCTATCGAATAACTAATATTCGATTTAACTCCATTCGCTTGACTCTAGATCGCAGCGATCACAATGGTTACGCCTGACTCCCTCAGGAAACATCCGACCGCCGTAGGCTATTTACAGCCCTGCGAATTACGCTAGCAGTCGTACGAGATGGCAACTTACCCTGAATACTATGTTTGACTAACTCTGTCTCAAATAACTATATTTGATTAACTTTAGTTCGTTTTAACTCTAATCGATTAACTTTAACTAATTAACTCCAACTGGTTAACTCTAACTGATTAACTCTAACTGGTTAACTCTATTTGACTAACTCGACTTGACTAACCCCTTTCGAATAACATATTCGATTAACTAACTTCGAATACCATATTCAATTAACTCCTTTCGAATGTCTATATTCAATTAACTAACTTCGAATACCATATTCCATTAACTCCTTTCGAATGTCTATATTCGATTAACTAACTTCGAATACCATATTCGATTAACTCCTTTCGAATGTCTATATTCGATTAACTAACTTCGAATACCATATTCGATTAACTCTATTTATTTTCTAAATATTCCCCTTTCAATTCTATTTGTAAATGGTTTACAAATATTTCTTTTCTCTATTTTATTCTATTTGCAAATGGTTTGCAAATATTCCCTTTTTCAAATTTATTCTTAAAAATATTCTAACTCCTTAAATTCCCCGGAAAATTCGCCATAACCTCCTTTGTATCGGGAGCATCGGGAAAATCCCCAAACTCGCCACACAGGCCTTTCCATTCAAAAAGAAATGTTTTGAATTTATTTTCCTTTTTAATATTTATAAATATTATGTTTTCAATATCACTTTGAAAATTCCCTTATCAACATCTCGTATGTTATAGTATTCAATCCTATCAAATCACGATGTTCAATATCGTCCATACACATATAATCACCAACAGATTATATATATCACATGATATATTCAATACATGAAACAAAACAGTATATAAATATTGAGGAACCCAGTTGGGTCCCTCCAACCTGTTTCCCTGCATCCACAGATGTTACATAGTATAATCAACATCACTTTCAGTTCAATATAAATTATACTGATAGCAGAATCAATATATAAATATTTAACGGTTTATATATATATATTTATATATATATATAATTTCCACTAACTGACTAGCAGTTCAATCAATCAACCAACACACAGCAATCAACAGATGATCAACAGTTCTAAAAATACATTATAAAAATATAACTGTTCAGAGTTGGTGAGTTTTACTCACAGTTGCGCGTTAACCGTCAAATAACAGTTTGCGTTATTTGATTTTCGACGGACAAATTATTTTGCCATAATTTGTAACGAGCTCGGATTCACTCCCTGTCAGCTCCATTGCGTTGCTCCCGTCCATACGATCCTGTCGGATCTTGTTTCGCTGAATTCTGATATCGTACGAGAGAGTTATACGCTTTCTAAGTTTATAAACTAAAATTTTAATTTAAAATAAAACATAGCTTTAATTGCTTTGGTCCTCACCACAATACCTTGGCCCATCCATTTAAAACCCACGTCCAACTTTATCTGCCCGATCCACATACCTGTATTCCTCCTTGCGCCTGTACCCTTGCTCCATCTAATCTTCTTTTTTTTCACAAATTTAAATAAACAACACCACCGTTTAAATCCTTCCCCCAATAGTATTTCCAACTCTTCTCCCTTCCTCTTTGAACAAAACCGCTCCAGTAAATGTCCCTTTCCAATCCTTCAACTCCTTTTATCTACAGACAAATGCTAAACCACTTTTCACCAACGTTAGTCCCTTGCCCTCCTCTTAAGAACCACGTGTTCTTTCTTAGTATAAATGAAGACAATATCTCCCCTTAAACACATATCCACCTCGTTCTATTTGAATGCCCCTTCTCTACCTCTTCTTCCACTAACAAACTCGCAACCTCCCCTTGCTGACAATACCGCACTTCATACACCCTTTTGCCAGTGCCAATCCCGTACGTTAGACCACCACCCATGCCACTTCGAGTTCACCAGTACCATCGGTATCAACTCCGGCGCCCTCGATGTCGGTTTGCCCACCGTGACCCAAAGCCTTTCATCGCTTGAAAAACTCACAGTCAACCCAAAGTTGATCGCTCAAAAATCTGGCGACACACACGTGAAGCACTTGCGAGTATGAGTACAACGGATCTACCACAATTTGATTTTTCTGAGTATTGGAATCGATTTAATGAAGCTCGAAGTTTTTATTAGTGGCGGCTCGAGTTTTTTTCTCAATTTGCAGAAGTAATTAGGTCTTAAGATGTTGGGGGGGTTATTTATAAGAGGGAGAAAATATCTAGATATTTTCTATTTGTAATTGTTTTCATGTTATAAAGTTTACCATCACTTGATCAAGAATTCCCTTCCTTTACAAACTGTTGTCGACAGAAATAAACATACCGTTGTAATCAGCTCGGTGCCATGATCCCAAAAATATAATAATACCGGTAGATCAACTCATATTTTGAAACCCCAAAATCGCTGATTAAGGGTGCAAAATACTCCAAATAAAAAGTGGCGTATTTAATTAATTAAAAATTACCATAAAATTCTAAAAATTAAATTATCACTATATCCCAAACGAACCTTGTCTAAATTCAAGCCCGATCTCTAGTTATATCGAATAAACCATTACGGTCGATAAACGATTCTATAGTGACTTTTCTGAAATTTGATTTGGACGTACCTCAAAATCTACCCTACGAAATCCCGATTTTTCTCTTCCACTATAAAGATATACTCCACCAGCTCCACGCGTTTCTTGTTTCACAGAAATCCGGCTTAAAACGAATCCTGCACATTCAGTTGAAGTTCAAATCGCCAAATAGCGAACTGCAGCGCCATTTCGAGCTCGATTATATTTATATTATAATTATACGTTCAAACCGTCGTCGATTGAATATATTCGTTATTATATTTCGAATCGAAACTCCACCAAATCTCGTATGCTATTCAATTCACACGATATTGTGAATTTCACTATTTCCGACTATTTCGACATTATAATATATTATTATATTATGATTATTTATTAAATATTCAATATTATTTAATTAAACGATCATTAACTTCTCTAAATCACCAATTATATAATTAAATAAATTAATTATATATCTCTAAAAATGCGGGTCATTACATTCTTCCCCACTTAAAATAATTTCGTCCTCGAAATTGCTAAGTTAGAGGACGACCCTATCTATTGGAATTCCTAAGATTAGTTTACCCCTTATTTCTGATTTCAACTGAACCAATAAATATCGACTAAAATATTTATTCATTCTGACTAACTAAAATTTTCAAAAATTCTGAAAATTTTCTAACACTTTAAATTCTCGGAAAATTTCGCCATAACTTCCTTTGTACAGCCCTATCGGTAAAACCACAACTCGCGTCTCTAGGCCTTCTCCAACCCAAAAGAAAATCAAACAGCCAAGCGGCTTGCCAATTCGGCTCATAAATCTCATATCCATGTCTAATATAAACTGGTACCTTTTTGTCGGGCATATCAACTCTATCACTTCCATATGCTATCAACCCAGCATATACCAGTGTTATCTCAATTGAATTCCAATCAGTTCATATCCTCAAATCCAAATCGAATTTCATTCGAACCCCAATATCAAATTCCAAATTATTGACTTATCAATTTGGTTCCATTCTAGATTATCTTTAATCCAATTCAGTTTTATTTAACTTAGTTTCAAGTTTAATTCTAATTCACTTATTCACATTTGTCATCTCAGTCTATTTAACTTCATACGTTAAATTTTAATTCCAGAACTTAAATCCCTGGGTAAATTTTAATTCCAGAACATAAATCCCTGGGTAAATTTCAAATCAATTTGAAATCATGCTGCCAGTTCAAAACCTTTGAATTTTCTAAACAACATGTTTTCTCAAAACAATTCAAATCAAAAAAATTTTGTAGTAATCCACCACTTAGAACTCGAAAATTACACCGATGATACTGCGCAATCATCATCGGAATTATTTTCCAGCGACCCAAGTGATTTCAATACTATATCATTTCAAAACCCTTACTAAATACATCCATTTTGAAAACATCTCAAAATCTCCCAGGAACTTAAAATTTCCTTATTTTAATTCTAAATCTGATTTAAAATCATATTTAATTCATCTTATTTCATATAATTCACTTGTATAAATTTTGATTGGTTACATATAACCATTTCACATTTTATAATCTTATCTGATTATAATTACTACCAACACATCCTATATATGATAATATATCACATATCCATACAGTGTCGGTCCATCGTATTCAAGTGTTTGTTTTCTCCTACCGATACAGTGGATCAAACTGATCGACCAGAACTCATAAACAACTCAGCCAATGAATCTCCACAATATAAAACCATTTTTATATCAAATACAAATACGCACTCATATATATACACTCAAACTCAATCTAGGGTATTACTAACCCTATCTCTACCGAGTCACGCCACAGAGCCAAGATAATTCTTAACTTAAGCTCTGATACCAACTGTAACGACCCGGATTTTGAGCGGCTTTGGTTATCGACGTAAGCTCGACGTCGATAACCAAAACATCGAAAAATCCCGGTAATTAATGAAAGAAGATAGAGGGTGAGGATAGATAAGATAGAACTTATAGAATAGAAGAAGAAGAAGAACATCATCATCAGAGTAAACACGAATCTCACAGCGGAACGAATAAAATATAACATAACATATCTTTGAAATAACATCAGTATATGTATACAATAACACTTATCAGAGTACAACACTTACAACAACAGCGGAAATAATAATAGCTATAGAATCCTGAAGCCTCCTGCTCCAAGCTCTCCAAGTGTATCTGTAAAATCCCGACTACTTGACTGCCCGTACAAATTTAGGCACCCAAGAGTTTAGGGAAAACAACAAAGTAAACTCCGGGTCAGTCATGGGACTGGTATGAGTAAAACAATTAAATACTTGATTTAATAAAGGATATCTCACAAGACCACGCCGCATAACGGAACGGGTTTTTCCCTTATGAGAATCCAAACAACTTTGTAAAGTAATATCATTATGATATTATAATAATGTCTAAATACAAATAGATATCAATCTAGCAGAAACGCTTGCATCTCACGTTACTGCATATATAGTATACAATCAAAATCGCAAGCACGTATTAGATGATTGGATTTCCAACTATGACAAGGTATGGAACCACCTTCCGATCAGTGTACTCTAGGAACGATACACTGGGGTTCAACAAGAACATCTTGCAACTCAGCCACACATGACCGACCACTCATTTCGCTTGAGTGTATCGAATGTACATCACCAACGGTTGGGATCAGCAACTGTTCCCGTATATATATATGGGACAGCATTGATAGATTTAAGAAACAAATGAATATTCACTAGATAGGTGATTATACACCCTACTTCGGTGCGACCGACTTAGCCATGCTGCCTGCCCGATTTCTGTCATTTACCGGTTGATGAGGCTAGAAGCTACGCTTTATCATTACATCAGATTCACTTCGAATGCTACATTGTCAGATCCATCGAAAATCACTAATTGACGTCTACAACAGTACATTACGTGTTAGCTAAAGAAGTTTCCTTCTCCGCTTCCACTCTTGGTACGGTTGAAGAAATCAATGTACGTGACCGTCTGGAAATACTATGTCAGACATCCATCTTCATTCACTTAGAAATGTCACATCGTCATACCCGCCAAATCACAAATTGACTTATCCAAAAATAACACGGGTATACAGCTAAGAGAAACGAATTCCTCCGCCACCAAACGTGAATACGTTTGAACAGATCAACTTACGCGATCCATTGGATATACTCTGTCAGACCTTCGTCCATACAAGTTGTCATGGGACTGGACAAACCGAAGGCACTATCCTGTAAACAGGATAGCCCTTGCATTTTACTCCTTCTTCAATTATCTTTGGCATATATGATTCGCGACGCTTATGCCAATACAGAGTGGTTCTATGGATAATAATCCAACCGGTCTCTCCATAATAACAACGTTAAAATGGTAAAAACTTCGATAGTCGGTGAGTTAACTATCAAAGAAAAACAAGTGTGCAAACAACGATATTATTTCCAGATGGAAATTATATCGAACAAACATCATTTAACATTAATCTCTTTAGTTCATTTATTTACTTATCTCCTGTTTCCCTATATTCTAAATTCTTATTTTTCTTTTATTAGAAAACATTTCTGATTCTCGTTTGGAAAACATTTCCAAAACTCCTTTACGATCAAACCTTACCATTTCTTAGTTAAGAAGGAAGTCACTCAAGTTGGGGTATAATTACCTCTCAGACCTTAACTGAACAACGTTATAACTTCGAAATGGTCAAAGTTTATCTTTTAATCTTTAACAACTTCTTTACGCCTTTCTCGGATTCAATTTTACTAATCGACTTCTATATTTAAAACATTGGTTATAACGATAACGTTATAATCCCTCCTTTCGAATTTATCTAACTTTAATTATAACTTCTATTCTTATTAGTGAATAATTAACCTAACACTTATTTATTTATAAACAAATAAATCTCTATTTAAACACTGGAAAGTATAAGTACTTTCCCGAATTCGATATAATCGAATTTGCCGATTAACTCTCTTCGAGAAATCTCTATTTGATTAACTCTTCTTCGAATAACCTATATTCGACTAACTCCTTCTCGAATAAACGATATTCGAAAATCTCTCTTCGAATAACTAATATTCGATAACTCTTCCTTTTCAAATATCTCCTATTTGAAAATCTCACTTCGATTAAACTATAATCGATAACTCCTTCCAATGAAACTAACATCGATAACTCCTTTCGATGAAACTAACATCGATAACTCCTTTCGATGAAACTAACATCGATAACTCCTTTCGATGAAACTAACATCGATTAATTTGACTCGATGAACTTAACTCGACTATCTTAACTTACTTGGTTCGACCAATTCGATTCGATTAACTAGGCTCGACTAACTTGGTCAAACCACCCGATCAACTCAACTTATTTAACTTAACTTATTTCTCAACTCGATCAACTCGATTAACTCCTATCGAATAACTAATATTCGATTTAACTCCATTCACTTGACTCTAGATCGCAGTGATCACAATGGTTACGCCTGACTCCCTCAGGAAACATCCGACCGCCGTAGGCTATTTACAGCCCTGCGAATTACGCTAGCAGTCGTACGAGATGGCAACTTACCCTGAATACTATGTTTGACTAACTCTGTCTCAAATAACTATATTTGATTAACTTTAGTTCGTTTTAACTCTAATCGATTAACTTTAACTAATTAACTCCAACTGGTTAACTCTAACTGATTAACTCTAACTGGTTAACTCTATTTGACTAACTCGACTTGACTAACCCCTTTCGAATAACATATTCGATTAACTAACTTCGAATACCATATTCAATTAACTCCTTTCGAATGTCTATATTCGATTAACTAACTTCGAATACCATATTCCATTAACTCCTTTCGAATGTCTATATTCGATTAACTAACTTCGAATACCATATTCGATTAACTCCTTTCGAATGTCTATATTCGATTAACTAACTTCGAATACCATATTCGATTAACTCTATTTATTTTCTAAATATTCCCCTTTCAATTCTATTTGTAAATGGTTTACAAATATTTCTTTTCTCTATTTTATTCTATTTGCAAATGGTTTGCAAATATTCCCTTTTTCAAATTTATTCTTAAAAGTATTCTAACTCCTTAAATTCCCGGGAAAATTCGCCATAACCTCCTTTGTATCGGGAGCATCGGGAAAATCCCCAAACTCGCCACACAGGCCTTTCCATTCAAAAAGAAATGTTTTGAATTTATTTTCCTTTTTAATATTTGTAAATATTATGTTTTCAATATCACTTTGAAAATTCCCTTATCAACATCTCGTATGTTATAGTATTCAATCCTATCAAATCACGATGTTCAATATCGTCCATACACATATAATCACCAACAGATTATATATATCACATCATATATTCAATACATGAAACAAAACAGTATATAAATATTGAGGAACCCAGTTGGGTCCCTCCAACCTGTTTCCCTGCATCCACAGATGTTACATAGTATAATCAACATCACTTTCAGTTCAATATAAATTATACTGATAGCAGAATCAATATATAAATATTTAACGGTTTATATATATATATATATTTATATATATATATAATTTCCACTAACTGACTAGCAGTTCAATCAATCAACCAACACACAGCAATCAACAGATGATCAACAGTTCTAAAAATACATTATAAAAATATAACTGTTCAGAGTTGGTGAGTTTTACTCATAGTTGCGCGTTAACCGTCAAATAATTGTTTGCGTTATTTGATTTTCGACGGACAAATTATTTCGCCATAATTTGTAACGAGCTCGGATTCACTCCCTGTCAGCTCCATTACGTTGCTCCCGTCCATACGATCCTATCGGATCTTGTTTCGCTGAATTCTGATATCGTACGAGAGAGTTATACGCTTTGTAAGTTTATAAACTAAAATTTGAATTTAAAATAAAACATAGCTTTAATTGCTTTGGGCCTCACCACAATACCTTGGCCCATCCATTTAAAACCCACGTCCAACTTTATCTGCCCGATCCACATACCTGTATTCCTCCTTGCGCCTGTACCCTTGCTCCATCTAATCTTCTTTTTTTTTCACAAATTTAAATAAACAACATCACCGTTTAAATCCTTCCCCCAATAGTATTTCCAACTCTTCTCCCTTCCTCTTTGAACAAAACCGCTCCAGTAAATGTCCCTTTCCAATCCTTCAACTCCTTTTATCTACAGACAAATGCTAAACCACTTTTCACCAACGTTAGTCCCTTGCCCTCCTCTTAAGAACCACGTGTTCTTTCTTAGTATAAATGAAGACAATATCTCCCCTTAAACACATATCCACCTCGTTCTATTTGAATGCCCCTTCTCTACCTCTTCTTCCATTGACAAACTCGCAACCTCCCCTTGCTGACAATACCGCACTTCATACACCCTTTTGCCAGTGCCAATCCCGTACGTTAGACCACCACCCATGCCACTTCGAGTTCACCAGTACCATCGGTATCAACTCCGGCGCCCTCGACGTCGGTTTGCCCACCGTGACCCAAAGCCTTTCATCGCTTGAAAAACTCACAGTCAACCCAAAGTTGATCGCTCAAAAATCTGGCGACACACACGTGAAGCACTTGCGAGTATGAGTACAACGGATCTACCACAATTTGATTTTTCTGAGTATTGGAATCGATTTAATGAAGCTCGAAGTTTTTATTAGTGGCGGCTCGAGTTTTTTTCTCAATTTGCAGAAGTAATTAGGTCTTAAGATGTTGGGGGGGTTATTTATAAGAGGGAGAAAATATCTAGATATTTTCTATTTGTAATTGTTTTCATGTTATAAAGTTTACCATCACTTGATCAAGAATTCCCTTCCTTTACAAACTGTTGTCAACAGAAATAAACATACCGTTGTAATCAGCTCGGTGCCACGATCCCAAAAATATAATTATACCGGTAGATCAACTCATATTTTGAAACCCCAAAATCGCTAATTAAGGGTGCAAAATACTCCAAATAAAAAGTGGCGTATTTAATTAATTAAAAATTACCATAAAATTCTAAAAATTAAATTATCACTATATCCCAAAAGAACCTTGTCTAAATTCAAGCCCGATCTCTAGTTATATCGAATAAACCATTACGGTCGATAAACGATTCTATAGCGACTTTTCTGAAATTTGATTTGGACGTACCTCAAAATCTACCCGACGAAATCCCGATTTTTCTCTTCCACTATAAAGATATACTCCACCAGCTCCACGCGTTTCTTGTTTCACAGAAATCCGGCTTAAAACGAATCCTGCACATTCGGTTGAAGTTCAAATCGCCAAATAGCGAACTGCAGCGCCATTTCGAGCTCGATTATATTTATATTATAATTATACGTTCAAACCGTCGTCGATTGAATATATTCGTTATTATATTTCGAATCGAAACTCCACCAAATCTCGTATGCTATTCAATTCACACGATATTGTGAATTTCACTATTTCCGACTATTTCGACATTATAATATATTATTATATTATGATTATTTATTAAATATTCAATATTATTTAATTAAACGATCATTAACTTCTCTAAATCACCAATTATATAATTAAATAAATTAATTATATATCTCTAAAAATGCGGGTCATTACACAGCCTCCTTGAAAATATGAGATTTAGGCTAGGCTCTGTTAGCCTATTTATAGGCATTCAAGAAAGTGGATATGATCTTGTAAACTTAGCGCTGAGTCAACAACGAATGTGGTTTGAAAAAAAGTCCAGATTTGCCGAATGAACCTACCCAGATCAGGAGTGGGTCGACCCACCTACCCCCTGGGTCGACCCTAGGGTCAACCCAGTCCCATTGGGTCGACCCATAGGTCGACCAAAGCATAGCATGCATTGACCCATATGGGTCCAGGTGCGCATTGTCTTCATTTTGAATTTCTGGAATATTTTGAATACTATATTTACATATAAACCCTTTATATGTATACACAATTTCCAATGCCCATTTTATACGTATGTATAAGCACGCAACTTTTATTTCATTTTCAAAACTCAAATGGCGTTATGTCGTCATTTAATTCTTACTTATTCTCATCGATTGCTGGTTTATTTTGAATTTCTCTTATATATATATATATATGCACATATATATGCATATATTTGCATATGCATGTATACATATATTTTTGTACTTCTTTTTATGTATAATTTTCCTTATTTGTGCGTTTATACATATTTTCCCTCTAGATCATGAATTATTTCATCCGTTTCTCTAAATTAAAAATATGGCGTCTGCGGGAATCGAACTTGCGCCACTCTCTTGGAAGCCAAAAGCTCTTACCAACTGGACTACATAGGTTTTTGTTAATAAGGCTTAAAACAATGGTGGTCGTTGTTGTAACAACCCGGAAATGCGAGCTAATTTAAATTTTTTATTTTGGCAATTTTAGAGAATTTTGAATATTTAAAATGAATTATTTTAAATAATATCAACGAGAAATTTATTTTGGATGGAATTCGAACGTATATATTTATATACGTCGTCGTTAGAATATAAATATTTATTTATATATATAAAAGGAATTAAAAATGGCGCGGTAGTTCGATATTTCGATTTCAAACTTCAAATGAATGTACTGGGTGCAAAATAAACCGGATTTTAGTAAAACCAAAAATAATGGAATCTAATTGAGGATATCTTTCCAACGAATCCGAAAAATTGAAATTTCATAGCGGGAATCAAAAGTTATGTCCACATTAATTTTTAGAATAGTCGCTATGGAATTTCGGCCCTTAAAAATAGCCATTTTGCAAACGACCTCGGATTTCGATGAAACCACTTTTGTTGGATCCGTGATGTCAATTTATTGCTAGATTTCAAATTTCGTAATTTTTCGAATCAATATGTGAGCGTGGCAAAGGAAAACGCATTTGACCAGTTTCAGTTGATTTTAATCGACTTGAAAATGGCCATTTTTCAAACGGTCTCAGAACTTGATGAAACTAGTTTTGTTAGGACCGTATCGTCAATACGAAGCTAGAAAATATTTTTCAGGAATTTTTCGAGTTAGTATGTGGCCCCGGTAAATTGAAATGCGCGTTCAAATTCAATATATAGAGTTATATGTTGATTTTGACGGAAACTGATCGAAACGATCGAATCATCTTACGACACAATTCCCATTATGTTCGGAATGGGGGTAATTAGCTATGGACGACAGGCGGTGGGTCTCGTTTCGAGTTCGAATGAAAAAGCTGCTTTTTAAAATTAAAATAATAATTAAATATATATATATATTAATCCCCTCACACTTCCCTCCTCTCTCTCCTGTAATCGAATCCGTCAGTTTAAAAAGAAAAAAGGAGATCGCCGGAGCCCTAAAACCCGCCGCCACCCCATCCACGCACCGCGCCGCCTTCCACCAGTCGCCCCGCCTCCGGTTCGTCACCCTCTCCTCCTCTCTCCAGCGTCCTTGGCCCGAATCCCAATGCCCAAATCGAGATCGTCCATCCCCTCTTCCAGTCACCGCCTGAGCCACCGCCGGGTGGGCCTGCCGCTGCTCCACCTCCAGGGTGCGACACTCCTCACTCACCACTGTGCCTCTCCTCCCTCCTCCACCAAAAACCGCCGCCTATCCCCCTCTTTCACCACAAAACCGCCCCCAAACCCCCTCCACCTCTGACGACCAGCGAATTCCAGTCCCATCCTCCCTCTTCGACGAACCACAGTGAGTTTTCAGATTATATTTTACTTTATTTTATAGAAATCTTATTTTTAAATGCGGAAAGAAATGATTTTTATAATGTAAAAATATGTGATTTTTATCCATATAGCATAGTAGTAAAAATTCGATTTTTATATATTGAATAGCGAAGTAAAAATTCGATTTTTATATATGTAACAGAGTTATAGAAAATATAAGTTTAGTGATATATAAAATATGATTTTTATATTATAGAAAGAGAGAAAAAAATATATGATTTTTATTATATTTGAAAAGGCGAAATCTTTATATTTGAAAAGGTGAAATCTTTATATTGAGAATAGCGTGATAAAAATATAATCTTTATTATATGAACATCGTTGTAAAAATAGAATTTTTATCTATATAGTAGCGATGTATAAATAGAATTTTTATCTATATAGTAGCGATGTGAAAATAGAATTTTTATCTATATAGTGGTAGTATGAAAATGTGATTTTTATATACATAGCAACGATATAAAAATGTGATTTTTATATATGTAGTGGCTACGGACAATGAAAGTGATAAAAAGGCGAGCACGACGAAGATTTCTACATAAGAAGAGTCGTGGAGTTGGTATTAGCTAGTCGGTGAGAACTTCTCACCTTTAATCTTCCTTTTCCAGTTAAAAATATGTACTAGGATGTAGACGGTGTTTAGTAGCACCCGACACCCGTCGTCCACAGACCATGGACGGCTTGTTTGTTTAGTTAATTGTTTGGTGATTGATTTATTTGTGTGGTTGATAAATTTGATTGAATTGATTGTAAGAGGTGAAATGAAATAAAATATTTTATAGTGGAAAATATTCTATAGTTAAAAATAAAAATTTTAACGTGTATATAAAATAAATATTTATAAACAAATCAGACGATTTGTTTATATACACTGATTTGACAGATATTGAATGGGACGATAAATTTGACACATCGCCCAACTGCACAAATAAAATATGTGTTTGATTGTTTGAAACCCCACACGGGTGTTGGGATGATATTTGGCGTACACTAATCCCAATTATTTAATTGTATGTCGATCGATTGGTCGACAGACTGTGTAAGCATTAATTATTTATATTTAATGCTTATGCCGTTGTGTAGTGCACTTTGGACGATGGTTGATTATTTATCATTGCTATTATATACATGTGTTGTGTGGAATCCATATAATTAACATTATATGGTAATTGATTGGGCCTCATTCCAATTGGGAAAATAAAGAATATTAGAAAGTAAAGGTTCATGTGTTGATAGTACTCATTCGTTGAGATTAGTCATGTGTTGAACGAAATATTTTAACAATAAAATTCACATCTTTATCATATATAAAATTAGAAACTAACTAGAAAATAGATAAGTTGAATGGTTTCTTGGGTATTGATCTGATGTTGGTTCCGGCCTTCGGGGTTAATGCTTAGGGAATTGTTCTCTTACTAATTTACGGTTGGAGTCTAATTAAACATTTAACGATAGAAATCAAAATTTTATAAAATAAACTGAATAACAAAAATAGTCACGTGTTGGCAGTACTCATTTGTTGAGATTAGTCAGGTGTTGAAAAATATATATTCATTTGTTGAATAGAATAAATATTCATTTGTAGAATAAAATAACAAGGTTATTGAAAAATATAAAGACGTGTTGATTAGAGATGCGCTATTTTGACGCGAACGATATTTATATCGATTATATTCGTTTTTATAATGAATATTGAAAAGAGATTTAAAAATCGAATATTTAGAAAAAGAAATTCGAATTGAATTGAATATAAAAGAAATTCGAATTGAATTGAATATAAAACGAATTCGAATTGAATTGAATATAAAACGAATTCGAATTGAATTGAATATAAAAGAAATTCGAATTGAATATAAAACGAATTCGAATTGAATTGAATATAAAAGAAATTCGAATTGAATTGAATATAAAAGAAATTCGAATTGAATTGAATATAAAATGAATTCGAATTGAATTTAATAAATGAGAAATTCGAATTGAACTGAAATTGAATTAAAAATCGATTTGAATTAAAAATCAATTTGAAATGAATTTAAAACGAATTCATAAGGAAAAATTCAATTTTGATTTGAATTTGAAATGGAAGTTGAAATTGTTTTGAAACGAATTTAAAACGATTTATAAAATTTGTTTTAAAATGGTAATCGACGAAATATATATTATATATATAACATAATGGCCTGAATAGAACGCGCTGCGCTGCGGTAGTTCGTGAATTTCGACCATTAATTTCAAATGGACATTACGGGAGATCCGACCGTCGGATTCTCCTAAAACCGAAACTGTTGGGTTCGTATCGAAAAGAGCTTTCTAACGAATATTAGAAATTTGAAATCTAACAGTTGGATTTGGTGATATGTCCAAATCAATTTCAGAAAAGGTCGCTGTAAGTGCAGTTCGATGGCCGTTGTTGGAAATCGACTGTACGGGCCTTGATAAAATTATTAAAAATATCAACAATTTGTGTAAAATCATAAGAAATGATTTGTGAAGAATTGGGATGAAAAATCCCACATTTGTAAAGATAAAAATATATTTTTATCGAAACGAACTAGTTATTAACTAGAAAAATAATCCAATGGTTATAAATAAATAAATTGGATTGGATTTGAATTGAAATTATCTTTGGATATTTTCGATATTGGATAGAAATGATTTGTGAAGAACTGGGGTGAAAACTCCCACATTTGTAAAGATAAAATAGATTTTTATCGAAATGAACTAGTTTTGAACTAGAATTAAATTCAATTCATTTTTGAAATAAATTGAATTTGAATTGGTTTTTGGGTTTATCGTGAGTGGTGTTTTGAATAACACTTGTTCTTTAACCCGATAATTAATGCAATGTGATTTTGGGTTGTCGTGAACGGTATCTTCAATAATACTGTTCTTAGACCCAACTGAGTTAAGAAAATCAGAAACTAACCGGAGATTAGTTAAGTTCAATGGTTTCTTGGGTATTGATCTGATGTTGGTTTCGGCCTTCGGGATTAATATTTAGGGAATTGCTCACTTGCTATTTTACGGTTAAGGGCTGATAGAATGGAATGTGACTTTGGGTTTATCGTGAACCGTGTTTTAAATGACACTGATTCTTTAACCCAGTTAAAGATTAAAACTAAGTGAAGTTTTAATGAATCTTTAATTAGATGGAAATGATCGAGAACGTAGTATCATCAGTTTTGCTCCAAAGCGATAGTTAAATCTTTAAATAGATTTGAACGTGAAATGGTAATTAATTTTACCGATAACACTGTGGTGTTAGATTTGGAGTATTACCAGTTTTGCTTCATGGGATAAATAGGTTGGGATTGGGAAATGAAATAAATAATTACTTCGGTGTGGTTCGCTAATCCCGACTAGTTTGGAAAACCATAATTTGGTTTGAAACGATGTCCAAAGGAAGATTAAAGAATAAAGTGAAAAGAATTTATCTTTAATAAAATTAATGGGAACCTTTCCCTAAGAATGTGAAATTTAGAAACTAACTGTAGGTTAGCCAAGAAGGATGGTTTCCTGGGTATTGATCTGATGTTGGTTTCGGCCTTTGGGGTTAATATTTGGGGAGTTGTTTTCTTGCTAATTTACGGTTAGTGACTGCTGAATTGGAATGAGGCGTATGTTGTGTTTGTGTGACATTTGTTTATTATATACGCGGGTCATTCAGAAAGGCCGGGTATACCCATTCTGAATAACCGATTCGAGGATAAGTCGAAGATGAAGACGGTGGTCGAAGACCGGAAGTCTTCACATTGTTTGGGTGATTACTGATGATCTTGATTGGGCTGTACACCCAAGATGAGGGAATCAGTTGGTGATCGTCCAGACGTACTTGGAGATCGATGGATATGCGAGGAAAGTGCCTCCGGTTTCGTTCAGACCCAGAATGAACTAGTAAATGGACTGTGTGTCTGACATTGGATTTTATTCTGTGTTGATTGATCTCTATTAAATATACATCTGTTTGGCGGCGGAGAATTTATTCTTTTGCTTAACGCCCTTCTCTGAGACGTACGAGCTCAGAGGTTGTATATCGATGGATATCAGTCGCATGGCATGAATTGTCAGTGTGGCATGCCTAAGTGGCAAATGATCAAGGCTTTTATGGAAAAGCAAAGTCTTGTGGTTGATGATCAAAGCACGGCCTACGTGGCGTAGCTTTGGGTATAACGTGAATTCGCGAGCCTCACACCTCGGTATGAGTCAAAAACGGGATACAGACCGTTGGGAGAACACGACGTTTCTTTCTAGCTATGGGTGGTGTCAGTGCTTAAACTGGCTGACATTTATATATACTTTTCACCTTTGTGGTTGTTGGATGTGAAGCGCCTCGATATTAGGTCTGTTATGACCGGGAAACGTGTGTTCAGGAATTGCCAATCCTCGAATGTAAGAGAGGACTGGCCCAACCGATCCAAGTGGCTGCCCAGAGAGAGTAGTCCTGAGGCATTTGCTAGAGTGTCTCGTAGCGGAGAGGAGCTTGCCCCTTGCCTCGACTCATGACGGAAATCCAATTTCCAATACGAGATATTTCGGTTTTAATTGTAGAACCTAGTATGGCGACATAGTGGTATGGGACATTCATGCCGCCTATGATTGATATTTATGATTGAAATTATTTTTGACACTATGCACTTATAATAGTATCAAATGATTTGTTTTAAACGTACCAAGCATGTTTGGCTATTATAAGGGTAAACCCTATCCTCCGGCTTGCGTTGCATTGTGTGATGGGACCTGGGTCTTATAATAGCCTCATTTTTCGAAAAAGCATTGCGTTGTTTATTCTAAGCACTGGTATTCTTGGGAGGAAACCCGTTCCGTGTTATACGGCGTGGTCCCTTGAATTACTATCTTTTAAAGTAAAGTTTTAAAATAACTGTTTTAGTTCTCACACCAGTCACATGACTGACCTGGAGTTTATTGTTTTAACCTAAACTCTGGGTGCCCTTATTTTTGACACGGGCAGCTAGTAGTTTTGGTTTTGCAGATTTATTTTCACAGGATCCTGATTTACAGCTAGAACGATGCTCGGAAAGCTCTGTATCCGTGTATTACTTTCAGTTGTGTTTTGTATTATTTTCTGATGCTATCTAATTTATTTATCGAATGTATAATATTCATTTATACTCTGTATATTCTTGTATCTGATGGAATTGTTGTAATTAACAATGAAATGGTCTTCTGTCTGCGTTCTATTTTGTCGTGTTCTCAAGGTAATCTGTGCTTTCCTTCACGGGGAAGTTACGGGCTATCACAGTTGGTATCAGAGCTTTGGTTTACAGAGCTCGAGAACAAGACACATTAGAACCATACGAAAGAATTCATCAGATATTAGATCAGTAATATCCAACTAGAATTACTCGTTAGAGATGGGATCAGTAGTATCCTAGAGCGAGTGTGAAGGGTATAGTTTTTTAAAATAAAACCAAATTGTTTTGAAGATTTAAACCATTTTATACGTATTTGAATATTTATTTATATTGAATTTGTACAGTCCAATATATAAAAATTTCGCGTATACGCGTCATGAACGTATATTCGAAGTTTTAATATACTGGATAGATACAGAATCATATTCTAGACACCCGGGGATGGTTATGATGATGGTGCATCATCATCAGTATTCATATTCGAGTTTCGAAGGTGTGATATCTATATATTTCCATTAGACTGGTGTGAGAACCAAAACTATATAGATTTATTGTTGTGAATTGGCATCAAAAACATGATTTTCTGTATATATATCGAAATTATGAATTTGAAACGTTAATTCACTAATTGATTGATGGTTGTGTTGTATGATTATTCCTTTAAACCATCATATGAATGAACGGTGAATTTAGGCCAAATTGAACCAAATATTGAACTATATTGAAATTTGTTTGCAAATGCATGCATGTACATATATATGTGCGAACAGGTCATAGCAAGGAAGCTAGAGCAGAAGAATAAAATTGTTTGCCCGACAAATAGGTACATGTTTACCATAATTTACTATTTGATTTGGGTGATGATGATTTTATGAGCCGATTCGCTAGCCGCTTGGCTTTTTCTTTTTCTTTTGGATTGAAGATGGCCATGGGAGGCTATATGAAATATCCCGAAGTCCCCGGTGCAGGGGAGGTTATGGCGAAATTTTTCGAAAATTTAGGGTGTTAGCCAAATTTTTGAAAAATTTGAAAAGTTCTTAGAAACTGAAAAGTTGAAGAACTTAAGCCGTAACGAAAATAATGAAAGTTGAGTTGATTAGTTAAACAACTTTCGACTTCGTTCCTTTTCGGGGACGAAAAGTTTTAAGTGGGGGAGAATGTAACAACCCGGAAATGCGAGCCAATTTAAAAAATTTATTTTGGCAATTTTAGAGAATTTTGAATATTTAAAATGAATTATTTTAAATAATATCGACGAGAAATTTATTTTGAATGGAATTCGAACATATATATTTACATACGTCGTCGTTAGAATATAAATATTTATTTATATATATAAAAGGAATTGAAAATGGCGCGGTAGTTCGATATTTCGATTTCAAACTTCAAATGAATGTGCCGGGTGCAAAATAAACCGGATTTTAGAGAAACCAAAAATAATGGAATCTAATTGAGGATATCTTTCCAACGAATCCGAAAAATTGAAATTTCATAGCGGGAATCAAAAGTTATGTCCAAATGAATTTTCAGAATAGTCGCTATGGAATTTCGGCCCTTAAAAATAGCCATTTTGCAAACGACCTCGAATTTCGACGAAACCACTTTTGTTGGATCCGTGATGTCAAGTTATTGCTAGATTTCAAATTTCGTAGTTTTTCGATTCAATATGTGAGCGTGGCAAAGGAAAACGCGTTTGACCAGTTTTAGTTGATTTTAATCGACTGGAAAATGGCCATTTTTTAAACGGTCTCAGAATTTGACGAAACTAGTTTTGATCGGACCGTATCGTCAATACGAAGTTAGAAAATATTTTTCAGGAATTTTTCGAGTTAGTATGTGGCCCCGGTAAATTGAAATGCACGTTCAAATTCAATATATAGAGTTATATGTTGATTTTGACGAAACTGATCGGAACGATCGAATCAGCTTACGATACATATCCCATTGTGTTCGGAATGGGAGTAATTAGCTATGGATGACAGGCGGTGGGTCTCGTTTCGAGTTCGAATGAAAAAGTTTCTTTTTAAAATTAAAATAATAATTATATATATATATATATATTAATCCCCTCACACTTCCCTCCTCTCTCTCCTATAATCGAATCCGTCAGTTTAAAAAAAAAAGGAGATCGCCGGAGCCCTAAAACCCGCCGCCACCCGATCCACGCACCGCGCCGCCTGCCACCAGTCGCCCCGCCTCCGATTCGTCACCCCCTCCTCCTCTCTCCCGCGTCCTTGGCCCGAATCCCAACGCCTAAATCGAGATCGTTCATCCCCTCTTCCAGTCACCGCCTGCGCCACCACCGGGTGGGCCCGCCGCTGCTCCACCTCCAGGTCGCGACACTCCCCACTCACCACCGTGCCTCTCCTCCCTCCTCCACCAAAAACCGCCGCCTATCCCCCTCTTTCACCACAAAACCGCCCCCAAACCCCCTCCGCCTCTGACGACCAGCGAATTCCAGCCCCATCCTCCCTCTTCGACGAACCACAGTGAGTTTTCAGATTATATTTTACTTTATTTTATAGAAATTTTAAATTTAAATGCAGAAAGAAATGATTTTTATAATGTAAAAATATGTGATTTTTATCCATATAGCATAGTAGTAAAAATTCGATTTTTATATATTGAATAGCGAAGTAAAAATTCGATTTTTATATATGTAACAGAGTTATAGAAAATATAAGTTTAGTGATATATAAAATATGATTTTTATATTATAGAAAGAGAGAAACAAATATATGATTTTTATTATATTTGAAAAGGCGAAATCTTTATATTTGAAAGGCGAAATCTTTATATAGAGAATAGCGTGATAAAAATATAATCTTTATTATATGAACATCGTTGTAAAAATAGAATTTTTATCTATATAGTAGCGATGTATAAATAGAATTTTTATCTATATAGTAGCGATGTAAAAATAGAATTTGTATCTATATAGTGGTAGTATGAAAATGTGATTTTTATATACATAGCAACAATATAAAAATGTAATTTTTATATATGTATTGGCTACGGACAAGGAAAGTGATAAAAAGGCGAGCACGACGAAGATTTCTACATAAGAAGAGTCGTGGAGTTGGTATTAGCTAGTCGGTGAGAACTTCTCACCTTTAATCTTCCTTTTCCAGTTAAAAATATATACTAGGATGTAGACGGTGTTTAGTAGCACCCGACACCCGTCGTCCACAGACCATGGACGGCTTGTTTGTTTAGTTAATTGTTTGGTGATTGATTTATTTGTGTGGTTGATAAATTTGATTGAATTGATTGTAAGAGGTGAAATGAAATAAAATATTTTATAGTGGAAAATATTCTATAGTTAAAAATAAAAATTTTAACGTGTATATAAAATAAATATTTATAAACAAATCAGACGATTTGTTTATATACACTGATTTGACTGATATTGAATGGGACGATAAATTTTACACATCGCCCAACTGCACAAATAAAATTTGTGTTTGATTGTTTGAAACCCCACACGGGTGTTGGGATGATATTTGGCATACACTATTCCCAATTATTTAATTGTATGTCGATCGATTGGTCGACAGACTGTGTAAGCGTTAATTATTTATATTTATTGCTTATGCAGTTGTGTAGTGCACTTTGGATGATGGTTGATTATTTATCGTTGCTATTATTTACATGTGTTGTGTGGAATCCATATAATTAACATTATATGATAATTGATTGGGCCTCATTCCAATTGGGAAAATAAAGAATATTAGAAAGTAAAGGTTCATGTGTTGACAGTACTCATTCGTTGAGATTAGTCATGTGTTGAACGAAATATTTTAACAATAAAATTCACATCTTTATCATATATAAAATTAGAAACTAACTAGAAAATAGATAAGTTGAATGGTTTCTTGGGTATTGATCTGATGTTGGTTTTGGCCTTCGAGGTTAATGCTTAGGGAATTGTTCTCTTACTAATTTACGGTTGGAGTCTAATTAAACATTTAACGATAGAAATCAAAATTTTATAAAATATATTGAATAACAAAAATAGTCACGTGTTGGCAGTACTCATTTGTTGAGATTAGTCAGGTGTTGAAAAATATATATTCATTTGTTGAATAGAATAAATATTCATTTGTTGAATAAAATAACATGGTCATTGAAAAATATAAAGACGTGTTGATTAGAGATGCGCTATTTTGACGCGAACGATATTTATATCGATTATATTCGTTTTTATAATGAATATTGAAAAGAGATTTAAAAATCGAATATTTAGAAAAAGAAATTCGAACTGAACTGAATATAAAAGAAATTTGAATTGAATATAAAATGAATTCGAATTGAATTGAATATAAAACGAATTCGAATTAAATTGAATATAAAACGAATTCGAATTGAATTGAATATAAAAGAAATTCGAATTGAATTGAATATAAAACGAACTCGAATTGAATTGAATATAAAAGAAATTTGAATTGAATTGAATATAAAAGAAATTCGAATTGAATTGAATATAAAAGATATTCGAATTGAATTGAATATAAAATGAATTCGAATTAAATTGAATAAATGAGAAATTCGAATTGAACTGAAATTGAATTAAAAATCCATTTGAATTAAAAATCAATTTGAAATGAATTTAAAACGAATTCATAAGGAAAAATTCAATTTTGATTTGAATTTGAAATGGAGGTTGAAATTGTTTTGAAACGAATTTAAAACGATTTATAAAATTCGTTTTAAAAAGGTAATCGACGAAATATATTTTATATATATATATATATATATATATATATATATATATATATATATAATATAATGGCCTGAATAGAACGCGTCGCGCCGCGGTAGTTCGTGAATTTCGACCATTAATTTCAAATGGACATTACGGGAGATCCAACCGTCGGATTCTCCTAAAACCGGAACCGTTGGGTTCGTATCGAAAAGATCTTTCTAACGAATATTAGAAAATTGAAATCTAACGGTTGGATTTGGAGATATGTCCAAATCAATTTCAGAAAAGGTCATTGTAAGTGCAGTTCGATGGCCGTTGTTGGAAATCGACTGTACAGGCCTTGATAAAATTATTAAAAATATCAATAATTTGTGTAAAATCATAAGAAATGATTTGTGAAGAATTAGGATGAAAAATACCACATTTGTAAAGATAAAAATATATTTTTATCGAAACGAACTAGTTATTAACTAGAAAAATAATCCAATGGTTATAAATAAATAAATTGGATTGGATTTGAATTGAAATTATCTTTGGATATTTTCGATATTGGATAGAAATGATTTGTGAAGAACTGGGGTGAAAAATCCCACATTTGTAAAGATAAAAATAGTTTTTTATCGAAATGAACTAGTTTTGAACTAGAATTAAATTCAATTCATTTTTGAAATAAATAAATTGAATTTGAATTGGTTTTTGGGTTTATCGTGAGCGATGTTTTGAATAATACTTGTTCTTTAACCCGATAATTAATGCAATGTGATTTTGGGCTGTCGTGAATGGTATCTTCAATAATACTGTTCTTAGACCCAACTGAGTTAAGAAAATCAGAAACTAACCGGAGATTAGTTAAGTTGAATGGTTTCTTGGGTATTGATCTGATTTTGGTTTCGGCCTTCGGGGTTAATATTTAGGGAATTGCTCACTTGCTATTTTACGGTTAAGGGCTGATAGAATGGAATGTGACTTTGGGTTTATCGTGAACCGTGTTTTAAATGACACTGATTCTTTAACCCAGTTAAAGATTAAAACTAAGTGAAGTTTTAATGAATCTTTAATTAGATGGAAATGATCGAGAACGGAGTATCATCAGTTTTGCTCCAAAGCGATAGTTAAATCTTTAAATAGATTTGAACGTGAAATGGTAATTAATTTTACCGATAACACCGTGGTGTTAGATATGGAGTATTACCAGTTTTGCTTCATGGGATAAATAGGTTGGGATTGGGAAATGAAATAAATAATTACTTCGGTGTGGTTCGCTAATCCCGACTAGTTTGGAAAACCATAATTTGGTTTGAAACGATATCCAAAGGAAGATTAAAGAATAAATTGAAAAGAATTTATCTTTGATAAAATTAATGGGAACCTTTCCCTAAGAATGTGAAATTTAGAAACTAACTGTAGGTTAGCCAAGAAGGATGGTTTCCTGGGTATTGATCTGATGTTGGTTTCGGCCTTCGGGGTTAATATTTGGGGAGTTGTTCTCTTTCTAATTTACGGTTAGTGACTGCTGAATTGGAATGAGGCGTATGTTGTGTTTGTGTAACATTTGTTTATTATATACGCGGATCATTCAGAAAGGCCGGATTATACCCATTATGAATAACCGATTCGATGATAAGTCGAAGATGAAGACGATGGTCGAAGACCGGAAGTCTTCACATCGTTTGGGTGATTACTGATGATCTTGATTGGGCTGTACAACCAAGATGAGGGAATCAGTTGGTGATCGTCCAGACGTACTTGGAGATCGATGGATATGCGAGGAAAGTGCCTCCGGTTTCGTTCAAACCCAGATCGAACTTGTAAATGGACTGTGTGACTGACATTGGATTTTATTCTGTGTCGATTGATCTCTATTAAATATACATCTGTTTGGCGGCGGAGAATTTATTCTTTTGCTTAACGTCCTTCTCTGAGACGTACGAGCTCAGAGGTTGTATATCGATGGACATCAGTCGCATGGAATGAATTGCCAGTGTGGCGTGCCTAAGTGGCAAATGATCAAGGCTTTTGTTGAAAAGCAGAGTCTTCTGGTTGATATCAAAGCACGGCCTACGTGGCATAGCTTTGTGTATAACGTGAATTCGCGAGCCTCACACCTCGGTATGAGTCAAAAAGGGGATACGGACCATTGGGAGAACACGACTTTTCTTTCTAGCTATGGGTGGTGTCAGTGCTTAAACTGGCTGACATTTATATATACTTTTCACCTTTGTGGTTGTTGGATGCGAGGCGCCTTGATATTTGGTTTGTTAGGACCGGGTAACGTATGTTCAGGAATTGCCAATCCTCAAACGTAAGAGAGGACCGGCCCAACCAATCCAAGTGGCTGCCCAGAGAGAGTAGTCCTGAGGCATTTGCTAGAGTGTCTCGAAGTGGAGAGGAGCTTGCCCTTTGCCTCGACTCATGACGGAAATCCAATTTCCAATACGAGATATTTCGGTTTTAATTGTAGAACCTAGTATGACGACATAGTGGTATGGGACATTCATGCCGCCTATGATTGATATTTATGATTGAAATTATTTTTAACACTATGCACTTATAATAGTATCAAATGATTTGTTTTAAACGTACCAAGCATGTTTGGCTATTATAAGGGAAAACCCTATCCACCGGCTTGCGTTGCATTGTGTGATGGGACCTGGGTCTTATAATAGCCTCATTTTTCGAAAAAACATTGCGTTGTTTATTCTAAGCACTGGTATTCTTGGGAGGAAACCCGTTCCGTGTTATACGGCGTGGTCCCTTGAATTACTCTCTTTTAAAGTAAAGTTTTAAAATAACTGTTTTAGTTCTCACACTAGTCACATGACTGACCTGGAGTTTATTGTTTTGAACTAAAGTCTGGGTGCCCTTATTTTTGACACGGGCAGCTAGTAGTTTTGGTTTTGCAGATTTATTTTCATAGGATCCTGATTTACAGCTGGAACGATGCTCGGAAAGCTCTGTATCCGTGTATTACTTTCAGTTGTGTTTTGTATTATTTTCCGCTGCTATCTAATTTATTGTAACCTCTGATATTTATCGAATGTATAATATTCATTTATACTCTGTATATTCTTGTATCTGATGGAATTGTTGTAATTAACAATGAAATGTTCTTCTGTCTGCGTTCCATTTTTTCGTGTTCTCAAGGTAATCCATGCTTTCCTTCACGGGGAAGTTACGGGTCATCACAGTTGTTCTTTTCTTATACCTCCTTTTCATGTTTGTTGTAATATTTCATTTAAATGTATATCTTTTATCTTAAATCCATTTTCTGCAATTCATCTGTCTAAATTGACCAGAAGATCACCATGGACGCAATGACGCTAATCCCGTGACCAAATTCTCGAATCTCTTTAAATTTTATTTTATTTAAATGCAGGGTGTTGCATTCTCCCACCCTTAGGAAATTTCGTCCCTGAAATTTGGTAAGGGTAAAATCAAGTAATTCCTCGCAGAAATCACAACCATCATGTGTGCATCCAATTTTGCAACCATTTGTGTACTAGTGCAAATTGTAATTCAACATAACAACACATAAATGAAATGAATGCCTAAGCCGTACCTCCTATACGATTGAATTTTTTTCTTGAAAATCTTTTTGAAAACATGATGCACACAACCTAAATATACAGGCAATTTCTATATGAATGCAATATTTGAAAATCAAAATGCTTTTTCATCCAAATTTTCCATACTCTTATTGAGCAAGGATGTAGTTCATACGATTTTTGCATCCAAAGCCCTTCCAAGAAACTTTATTTTTAGAATTTCAAAAAACCTAATTTTATAAATTCGATTTCTTATGTTACAAAAAGGTAAAAAACAGAAAGCTTCACATCCTCCATTTTCCTTTTAGTCACCTTTTCTATTCGTACTTGGATTTTATGTAGTAGCTATTATATAAGGATTCCCTATTTTTTTATCCAAGCACAGCCTACATAAGAAAACTTTCTTTGTTATAGATTTTCTTTAACTGTCATGTTTGTTGCTTTATTGCATTTGTTATTTCCTTGTTAGTTATGCCATTACTCTTTTATTAGCTTATTTAACTTAATCCTATGATCTAAGTTTAGTTTCAAATAAGCCTTCTAGTTCTTCAACTAAAACAGGAAAACAGATGCTCTACACAGCTACTACTAAGGGCCAAGAATCTCAGGACTATGTCCCCCTCAGACAGAAAAGTTCAAACCACGGGATCAATGACGGTTTACGTGTTACCCTAACTACGCAATAGGAAAAAAATAACAGAACAATCCCAACAGAAATGCAATAATGGGTTTAACCCCTAACAAGAAAATTAGCAACAGGATCTAAACACTTACTTTCCTTTCACTATTTAGTAGTCCCCACTAGTCCTGGCTATGTACAAACAGTCATTTCCAAGCAACACCCTAGGCTTTTCAATGCTTATGCACTCAACGGGAACTTACCATTATTCCAAGATAATTCTCGCTATCTACTCGATAGCCTCAAAAACATTCCCCGCCTTCCCTAGGCACTAATCCTTACCTACTCCATGATTTTTAAAAATGTGGTTTGGCTTCTTCATTTTATTTTCCTTCCGAAATTTAGAAGTGTTAAAATTTTATTTTCCTCACCAAAACTTACTTTTGCCAACCCATAAAACATGTCATCTCAAAAAATGCAAATCAATTTTTTTTACAAATCACAAAAATTGGAGTAGACAAGGACAACTATTTCTCAATCAGGTAGACAATTGTTCTTACTTACAATGTCAGTTCATCTACTCACAACTGCGTGCAAACATCTACTCTATTCTTAATTTCTACAACTTAATTCGTCCATCCAACAAAATTTTATGTTAAACAATTATCAAAAATGATTTCCAAAAGAATAGAGATTTCAAAACTTTCTTTACTAAAAATTCTAGTTTTTAACAAAATGCAACATCAAAATCCTTTCTATGTTTTGCTTTTTAATCCTTTCATACTATATAACTTGAAAACTAGCGAGCTATACATGCTCTGTAATATGCACTTTCTCCTAAGAGAATTTATTTTAGGCAAAATTTTAACAAGAAATCACTATTTCCAAAAATACACCCCATTTTACTTCAAAACTCAACATGTACTTTTCTTACATATTTTAAAACTGTAACTTTTAAGATCAAAACTTGAAAACACCATAAACCATCTACCAATTTTATTTTAATTACAATTTCATATTCTTAAAAGTTAACAATGGAGTTAGACTCAAAGTGAGTTTCCAACTTACCTATGCTTTCCTAGACACTCCCACAAAGTCAATTCTCTCAACTATATATATTCCTAATCCATTTTTCTCTTTTTAACCTTTTCCAATTTATAAGATTTTACTGCCGAACCCACTAACCTGAAATACTAACAAATGGGATTCACTTTTCTTCCATACAAAGTATATTGTAACTTCCCAACTCAATTTCCTAAGGGTCTCAGATTTCCATATTTATGCCTTTAGCGTACAAAACAGATATCCCAATTCTTACCATTTTTTCTCTTTCTATTTAGTGGGCTCCTCTATGGATCTAGGTATATTTATAATATATTTATACTTTAAAAAAAAATACAAATACGTTCACCCACTATCTATACAGGAATCCTATACCTTGGCACTGATACCAGATGTAACAACTTGAACCCTAAAAGACCGATTTTTTTTCAAAATTCCAATCTATAGAAACTCGAATTGGCTTGTCTGGTATCTTGCAGAAAAGACAGAGATAAAGAATATATCAGAGCTTAGAAAAACATTTCACAACAGAATGGAGTAAAATATAATAAAATCAAATATAGCCTTACCAAGGTAATAATACTACCTAACCAATATCCAAAGCTATCATATCTCTGCCACAAACCTAGCCTACGAGTGTGTTATGAGGAGGGGGTCAGAACACAAGTTCTATTGATTGGACATAAACTACACATTTTGGATAACCCTACATATACCGTTCACTTGCATTTTCTTATTTATTAGGTTACTTGGGTTAATAGCACTCAAGGCTTACACACATGGTGTACCCATTTACTACCCAGTAGATTAACATAATACAGTATATATGTACACTACACCAAAACAATGGATTCCCAACAAGTATATGTGTTACAAATAATTTCAGTAACACTTGTATGTGTCACCAACGGCCTGTGAGGAATTTCCTGTAACACTTATAAGTGTTATAAGCAGAGTAACTGCTAACACTTATTAGTGTTACAAACATATTCATTGCTAACACTTATAAGTGTTACACGAAATTCATTGCTAACACTTATAAATGTTGGAACTATAAGATATGGTAACACTTATAAGTGTTACAGGAAATTCATTGCTAATACTTATAAATGTTGGAACTATAAGATATGGTAACACTTATAAGAGTTACAAACATATTCATTGCTAACACTTATAAATGTTGGAACCATAAGATATGGTAACACTTGTAAGAGTTGCAAACATATTCATTGCTAACACTTATATTTGCATATAAGATGGCATAAGCTCTATTTAATATGCATTCAGCTATGATATTATCTCGACATAACAACGTGTAAAGAAATCCATAAGAAAAAAAATCCATATTCATGACAACAACAAAGTACAAACTAACAAAAAATAATAATACATAAAGATACTAAATTCAACACATATACAATATCCAATTCCATAGTAAAAACAATACATAATTAACAAAATGCAAGATGTTTTTCATATTTGAAGTCTACAAGTACCAAATGCGAAAATCCAGCCATATAACGAACCTTACATCCAAAATTTTGCATAGCTTGTACCACCAAAATTTATCCTTTTCTCCATTTCAATGTTTCCTGCGTGCATTTAATTAAATAGCATCATTTAAGTTTCAGATAGTGTTAAATGTTATAAGTTCAAAGTCATACCTTCTTAATTTTGACACATCTTTTGTCTATTGAACTCGATGAAATCTTGCAATTTAAGCTCCTTTTTAAGCCTTCTGTTTTCTTCAAGAACCTCCAATGCAAATTCCACACCACGATCGCATAATGGTTCGTCAATCCAATGGATGAATCCACAATCTCTAAGAGTTCCAGTGTTTGCACAAATAAAATATCGACGTCCAACATTTTTATTCAAATAGCATGTTTTGAATATTGGTTCAATGTTGCAATGACATAGCAACCTTCGAGATTGTACTTCTCCAATATTGAATATTGGCAGGGATGGCAATTTTGTTGGTGTTGTCGATCTAGTAGGCGGTGCCATATCATTCTGAACACTTAATAATGCCAAATCTCTTTGTAAGCTCGACTCTATTCTCTCATAGACGCTAAATGGAGTTGCCATACAAGATTCAGCTAAACAAAAAATTTGAGAAGGATCGTCTGAATCATCTGAATACACTAGGAAGTAATGACGGTAATCAGTCGAAGGTCTTGAGTATGAAGACATCTACAGAAAATAAATAAACAACAACAATATCCACTAGCACAGTTTCAGCAATCCACAGTTTCAGCAAGCCACTGGCATAGTTTCAGCAATCCACGGACGATATGCACAGTTTGCTTCTAAAAAAAGACAGTATATAAGAAAAGAAAAAAAAACAGTTATTTGTTTTGGCATAGATTACAAATCCTTAGAAACTGAAAGACAAACCTGGATTAATTTTGGCAAAGCAATGTTCCAGCTTGATATGTTGCAAATTCTAAGTGTATGTGTGAATATTGCAAGAAAGATAAACTAGTGAACACTAATTAATTTCAACAGAACTTAAGTCTCTATTTTAATGTTATACATAATACAATATTTCTGCTAGAACCTGTGTCCAATACTATTGTTACATAAAACATATGTATCGCCTTTTTTAGTCTTCATACAGTAATCACTAAAAAGGTGTGCTGTCACACTTCATAATTTATTTACAATCAAATGGTGGTTAAGCTAAGCAAAGTAACAAGTAAATTCTGAACTACAAATTAAACTGGGATTTTTGAAATTTACAGCATTTATGGCAATAACTAGTGAGGATTATTACACCTTCGGATGGGAGTTCTACTTTACCTGCATACTGAATGAGATCGGAAAATGAAACAGGACCTCCTTTAGATGCAGAGTCTATTTCCTTCTTAGCTTCTATAATTATATTCAATGCAGGAGAATGCCCTCTATTTTCTGGTCTGCTAATCTCTGGATTTTAAATATGAAGGAAAAAGGATGAGTTATTCACCAAAACAATCAAAAATTAGTACAAATATTATAACCTTTAACGCTGTACATAATGTGTCTTCGATACTTGCTGCAAAACAATGTTATAACATGATAAAGCTTCATAAACAATTTAAGTTTATAACCCACAGTACAAATGATGCTGAACAAGTTAGATATATCAGCCATATACACCTGGTTATTCAAGAGATAATATTTTAGATGCATGATCAATAATGAAATCATCCATAGTCAGAACTCCTTCATATGTCATATTTTAGAGCACAAAAAAATTTACTTTTCAGAGCCCAAGTAAATAAAATCATTATCATAAACTATAAAGAAAATTTATTCCAAACGACTTGCCGCATCTAGTCAGTATCCTGTTTTTCTTTAGCAAACTTGCACAATCTTCAATGTCTTTCTCGCATTTTACCCAAGCAAATGCAGGATGTGAAGGAGTTCTTTCACCAGTAAATTTGCACGTTTCAGGCGTTACACAAAGCGATTTCGCAGTTTCGAGAACTCGAAACTGAAACTGAACATTGCTCAGTTTCGAGTTCTCGAAACTGAACTGAACATTGCTCAGTTTCAGTTTCGAGTTCTCGAAACTGAAACTGAACATTACTCAGTTTCAGTTTCGAGTTCTCGAAACTGAACTGAACATTGTCCAGTTTCGAGAACTCGAAACTGAACTGAACATTGCTCAGTTCCATTTTCGAGTTCTCGAAACTGAACTGAACATTGTCCAGTTTCGAGAACTCGAAACTGAACTGAACATTGCTCAGTTTCAGTTTCGAGAACTCAAAACTGAAACTGAACATTGCTTAGTTTCAGTTTCGAGTTCTCAAAACTGAAACTGAACATTGCTCAGTTTCAGTTTCGAGTTCTCGAAACTAAACTGAACATTGTCCAGTTTCGAGTACTCGGAGCTCGAAACTGAGCATTGCCCAATTTCGAGTACTCAAAACTCGAAACCGAGCATTGCTCAGTTTCAGTTTCGCAGTTTCGAGAACTTGAAACAAGTGTACAAGTCTTTGATCAAACCCATATATACATAAGCATGAACATGGCAATTACACAAACATATACATATATATGGGTAGACTACATGGAGCATAGCAATTACACAAACAGATACATATATATCGTTTATTTAAATCGACGTTCTACATACCCAGACCCATGTAATATATTCCTTTTAGTGATTTATGGGTATTCCGTTATAGCATATAAACCACAGTAAATCCTTACAAATATATTGGTAAAAATCGGACAATTGATACCATAGAAAGATGTATAAGAGCATTAAGTTTTAATCAGTTATATCGGCCTTGATTTGTAAACAATTGGAATTGATAACATTAAAGTTAGGCTATTATTTTTGTGTTTGGCGTTTATACCCATATATAGATGACAAGAATATATACATATGAGATTCAACTACCCTGTATATTATCATTAATGGCACCGAATGGTACAAGCAAGATTGAAACGGCCTCATTTATTTGCAGAAATGATTAAATTAAGCTTACACATTATATTATTGTTTCAGAAAGACATGGATATACTAATTGAAAGTGTGGCATTAATACTGGTAGTCTGGTATGCACGTTTAAACTGGCAAGTTTATTTTATTTTATCTTTTTCTTTTTTTTTCTTTTTTTTTTCTTTTTATTCTTACGCTGACCCAAAACCAGCCCAGCCCTTAATCCACTCACTAACATTAATTTGCTTGGCGCCTGCACCCATTTCCTATTCGCAGGCATGAATCAAATGCCTACCCATTTCTTCCCATTCCTCTTTAATAATGATTAATAGCTTATAATAATGATTACTTACACAAATTATCCTCGTTAAAACTATATCACATCACGATTTAAATAATTTGGTTTTAGTCAAATTCCCAATATTATCTCGCTTGACTTGATTAGGCCAAATACAAAAATCATTGTCCAATAATAAAAATTATTACAAAATATATTATTCTAGTTGAAGGCTTTGAATTTGAGTTGACTACAGTTGATCATGATGCTAACCTTATACATTTTATTTTAAATATTGTATCTTTATATATATATAACAAATTTTACATTAGGCTCTAGGATATAAGCCTAACTCTATCGACAATTAACTAACACCACTTCTCTTTTTAGTTTAATGTTTAAACTAAAACATAAAAATAGTAAACAGATCTATCATAATTTACTTACATTTTTAGTTGTACAACCTAGGTTTTGATCACCTAAAGGTGAGGTATTTGAATTGGTTAATTTTCCATGGTTTGACAAGTAGGAGTTATGCAACAGATTCTGAAAACTGAATCTGAAAATGGTTTAAAATGGTTAAAAAAATTCAAAATTTATTTTCTGAAAACAGATTCTGCAATAAATTTATTTTCAAAATTTTCTCATTGTTAAAAATGGTTTAACTGAAAACTGAAAATGTGACTAAGAAACAGATTCTGATTCTCAATTGTTTGACAAGTAGGAGTTATGCAACATGTAGATCACATATGGCGTACATATATACATATATGCGCAGATGATAACATATATATAAGTGATACACAAGTAATACTATATGATCACATATGGCGTACAATCAGTGACTTGGAGTTTAGATGGCATAACAGCAGATCACACAAGTAATAACTATTCATTGTCATAAATCCATGTACTTAATTAAGACAGAATTAATGTGCTGAACTCAAAGGTACAAACTTACAATATTGTGTAGTAAGAAATATCACATGAGCTACATAAAACGGAAATATTAACCTGTAATTCATGTAGTCATCCATTTTTTTATTATTGAAAGCCTAAATGATTTTGACATATCAAATCACCAAATTACAAAACTAATGAAGAACTTGCCTAAATGATAAGTAAATGATATCTTGATTGACCCTGGTTTACACATTAATACACTCTATCACATACAGTTTATAATAGCTTTACCAATTCGAATATAGCTATTTACAGGAAAAAAATCCAAGAAAAATAATATGACAAAATCTCAATGTCTATTTCTGTAAATTGATACAAAAATAATATATCCGTTTCATAGCCCAAAAATAAATAACATAAATTTGTTTTAAAACAGACTTTTTGTCCAAACATAATGAAATATAAATTAATCAAAATTTGAATCCAGGTGATCCGTATAGTTAACAAGTAATACTATATCGCCATAACAAAACTCACACTCGGATTATCAATTAAATATAAAAGCAATCTGCTCAGATTCGTAATTCCTTGAGCAAGATCAAGGATTTATCTAACAATTCCAGTTTTATTTAAAAAAAATGCCAAGAACAAACTGGAAATTCTAAGCTCATGTAAGATCTGATTTCAGATATAGCTCAACAAGCTTATACATGCTTTCCACCCCAAATCAATTACACAAATCTGATTCATACAAATCTCAGGAGCTCAACAAAATTGGATCTAGAATGCTGATGCAAGCCATATTTCGATCAGATTTGATACCGGATTTAAAGCAGTGAACCAGTATATATGCATTGGACAAAGTATCAAAAAACCGACTCTCAAATAGGCCAGGACCTTCAAAAAAGAAAATAAAAAAATACCCTAAAATCCATTCATGCCAAATTCTAATTCACCAGAGACCAATAAAGGAAAACGAGAAGCATATGTTCTGAATTTCAGATCTAGAGGAAGAAAAAGCTCACGGTTTAGAGGATTCCTAGAAGTGAAATCGAATTTTTACCTCAAATTGTGATTCCTAGAAGCCGCCGTGATTCCAAGAATCCCCAATTCCTACAAGCCCCAATTCGAAGTCCATTCTTTAATCGTAGATTTCAATTTTCGAGTTTCTCTGATGTTGATGAGAACGGTGATTTCAATTTCAACGTGTATTTGCGTTTGTAGCGGCCTGGAAAGAATAAGTGTTAGAGGACTGAGCGTTGAACATCCAATTAGGGTTATATGCGACAAGTTACCCTTTTGCCCTTACAAAAGAAGACTTGACCAAGCACAACAACACATAAAAGTGTTGGCACAATTTTGGTGACACATTTTTGCTACTGCAACACATATAAGTGTCACTAGTCTACAACACATATAAGTGTTGGCAGTTGAAAAAAATAAGAGTTGCCAATTGGCCATTGTGGTGTAGTGGTAGCTACCCCCAATATTAAGGTACACCCCATGGTACCCCACTCGAACGGTCTCCACCGTAATGCCATAAAGATATATGCAGTCCCTCATCCTACATTGAAATGACATACAGATCTTTGTATAACACTACGCCATAGATGGCCTACGGCAACCCAGAGAAGTGATGCAGTAGGTGCCAAATTTTTTTGCTATAGGTCTGTGGCAACACTTTTTTAGGGTTGCCTTTTACCGCGTTGCCTTAGAGTCAAAGGCAACGCCTTTGCGACTCTATGGCAATATCGGTACAGGTGTTGCCACAGGTATCAATACAACAAAAAAAATACCCTTTCGCAACTACCAAAAACAGTTGTAATATGTCTAGTACAGATGGCAATTGTAATAAAGTCAACATTTTTTACAACTGTTTCTAGCAGTTGTTAAAAATTATTTTACAATTGCTAAAAGTAATTACACCTCAACTGCTATTAATTAAAGATTTCATAATATTATAATAAATATTAGTATAACACAGTATTTTATTCAAATAAGTATTTTATTTCAATATTTCAAATGGAACAAATTTTTGTACATTCACTCGTATATTACACAATCATTCATATTTACATTCGTCACTACATTATCACTCATATGCATTTCGAAATGCAAGGCAAGTTCTCGGCATTTTTTTAGGAAATTCTGATCCAGATTGAAGGCTCAAGATCTTGCAGCTAACCTGTGAATTCATATCTCAGTACATTAACATATCAGTACATCTAGTAGGATAGATAATGAGCAAAACCTGATATGTCAAATTCTAACAAATTATGCAAATAACAACCGTAAGCACATTTCTTTATTAAACAATAACAACAATAAACAAATGCAAATAATCATTACCAGCCTTAGAGCACGTAGAGCTTCTAAAAATAGTATTTGCATCATAAAGTAGGAATCATTGCATTGCGGCAAAAGGGAAAAAGAAAAAGAAAAATAGGAAGAAACGTACTCATATGCATATTCCACTTCCTGCTTCCCGGTTGCCACAGCCATATAATCATTGAACCACTCACATATAGTAAAAGGAACCTGTAAAATTATTAGCAGGTCAAAAAGGAGCAAGGTAATCTTTGGATTTCGAAAATGAAATTTTGTAACATGTTTCTCCGGGCACATGCTGAAATAATCTTGATTGTATTAGTCTTTTATAAAAGCATACTGGCCAAATTTACAGTATCACAAGAGGCAATTCCTTGCATTGCACAACATCTAGCAAAGCATAGCCAAAAAGGACTACCTGAACGGTACAACTGTAGCATAATGCTACATCCAAAATAATGTCCATCTCCAATAAGTATTAACATACGGCTACTTCAAATAAAGAGGAAGGCTTCCTTTCACTTAAGCTAAAGAGAAATTATATATTAATAGTTCAACGGTTACATCATTTAAACTATTAAAAAGAACAGCCATATGCATTAGTAGTTAGAAAAAAACATATGGACCTATGAAGCATCCGTAGTTAGAAAAAAACATATATATTTCCATGGTGCTTCCAAGGAATTATGGACCTATGGTTTCATGTGTAGTAAAGAGAAAACATACTTTTTATAAAAGAAAGGATAGTTAGAAAGATGTAAGAGAGAATAGTTCAACATAAACATGTGAAAGCAAGTTGTATCCATGACTATGTTTTGGTGGTAGTTAACAGGTTTCATTTTGAGCCCATGGCACTATTGACAATGCCAGCATTTTTGCTCCTCTTTAGTGGAAATCAACACACACACACACACTCACACACATACATACACACTCTGCACACACACAGCACAATTTGCCAATTCATGTGACAGCAACTTGGATTTATTAACTGTAGTTTCATTTTATCCTTGATGAAAACAATAGGACGATGCATGAAAAACATCATCGGATGATGCATAAAACACATAACAGTACAAAAAGCATACCTGAAATGTTTGGTATATATTCATCCTTCTTGTCCATTGCTGGAGTTGCCCTCCTATTATCCAATCCTTATGGTAAATTCCCTGCTTCTAAACTGCATTACAAGCTTGCTGACTTTGTCCATTCCTTTGGTAACAACTATTAGCAGCATAAGAGCAATGTCCCACCATTGTATTAGGATTATAGCAAGGTCAATTTTGATGAATCGGGTTGCAGTCAGCTCCAACGCCGCAGGCATAATCAATTGTCTTTTGAAGAGCAGTGCTGCTTGCATCAGGTTTACATACACACCATGCGGCATCTACGCAAAATTAACAGCTAAGTCATTATTGTTATATCTTGAAGCAAGATTGGAATTACAACCCAAATAAACAATGAAGAATCAAGCAGAAATATAGTAAATAATGCTTCAAGTACCATTCACTAATTGATCTGAGATTCAAAAATGGAAAACCTATACAATAACATATTCAGGCAACAAAAAAGGTCTAAATAAGTAACATATGTTATTCTCATTCAACATGGGAGCATGAGTAAGGGGAAAGAATGATTCAAGAGGAACAAATCTCGGATTAATTTCTCTATTAAGCTACACTTGGCTATAGAAGGTCAGGAAAACATATAAAAAATGTAAAGAGAAGACTGATAAAGATTGAAAGAAAAGGGGAGATAAAAGGATAATCTTTGTGATGTTAAGCAAAATAAAAAGAACTTCCTGAACAAATTTGATCATTGGAACCTGCAAAATCATTAATTAAAAGAGTTGCATCAGCTTAAACTAATTTATTGCAAAGTAGCATTTGATTAAAATTTGATTAATAGTGAGAAGTTTTCTAATCTCACCTGAGCTACTTGGTCGGGCATCCACATTCGCCATAGTATAGATTTCTCAATAGGATTGGACGTAATACAATAAGAAAGACCCTTTTCTACAAATCGAGTTAGAAGATGCCCTACATTTCCAGATTCCACAAATGAAAACAAACAGTACACTATTATAAACCTTACAGCAAATTTCCCTTTTTTCCAATTTTGTGCTTCCTTCTCCAGTTTCCTCTTCTCTGCTTTTTTAGCCTTCAAAGCTTCCTTTTCTAACTTCTCTTCCTACACAATAATTAACTTCTGAATAATACATAGATGATTTTAAAATCAACATAAGTTATTAGCCTAACCTGCCTTTTCTGCTTCTTTTGTTCAATAATACGAGCTTTTTCTTTTGAAAGGGAAGATAAATTAAATGATTAAAACCCTAGTGAGAAGGAACCTGTCAACGCTGAGTTTTCAATAACTGTTCCTGATGGTCAAAGAAGACGAATATCTGCCGACGATGTGAGAAGGAACATCGATTGAGATGGCGTCCCAGAGTGGAGAAACCCTATAATCGCGACTAATCCGCTCCCTTGCCTCCGACTTCTGCCTTCTAACCAATCAGAAAAATCCCACCAGTTTCGTTTTTCTTTTGCAATCATCTCGAATAAAAATGAAAGTGGCGACTTGTTGAAGAGCCATAAAACCCTAGTTTTGGATTGGCCAATTATTTTTTCTAAGTAAAAAAGAGACAGACAGATAGCATGAAGCGGGAAAATGAAAATTTGGGGGCAAGGAGCTGAGGCGGTGAAAGAAAATCATATTGACGCGGATGGCTAATATAGACCGTTGGATCATATTCACGCGGATTAATAACTTTATTAATTTTTTAATTCAGAATATATCTATAGCTACTGCGACACAGTTTGATATCTATGCTAACACCTTGAATCGTGTGTTGCAATAGACAAAAACCAGCATAGTTGAGGCAACATTTTAGCTGGCAACACCTTGGATTTTCGTTGTCGTAGGCCATCTATGGCGTAGTGTAACAATGCTACGTTTCGCATAGAACCGCCATCATCATGCTACATAAGCGTACGGACTGCTACCTTCGAACCATTCGATCGAATCAGATTCCATCACAGAGTAATGCCTTAGAGTCTACGATACACCACCCGGAGCGGACTTGCATGTATTTAGACTTTCTCACGTACGTATCGTTAATCGTACTCGATGCCTCAACCTCGATTATACACCATCTGAAAACGGTATGCATGTATCCACACATATTATCTATTATGCACCGAGTTCCGTAACAGGGCTATATCAGATACACGGAATTCGGTTGGGAGCCTTTTCAGATATTTGTATACGCATATGTTATGGTCTACATTTTCACGGTGGCTTTGGCTCCACCCGACCCCTCCATCAACTAGTGAAAGGCCAACAGATATGAGAGCTGGTGACGCTCCCCTAAAAAGCAATCTACATCCAAATTGACGTGTCCTGCAACCAAAGCCTCGACAGTAAAAGGTCAACGGTCTTTTGGTTTAACTCGCTGCCTTTTCGCACTACGCTGACTGTCGTTGACCAGTACCTGACGATTACTATCAATCGGATATTTAGACCCGCTTAAGGCAAACAGATGAGATGGTCATAACCCGAATAGTCACAAGGCACCAGATTTGTTGAATCACCTAAGTCACCCTACAGCCTTCTGATTGTCTACTATCATGGCAATCAAGGTATACTCACGGGGTAGTAATGAGCAGACCCAACCTCTGCTAGCACAGCCTAAATGCTTCCACCTCACAGAGGACTACCAGGAGTACCCTCCACATCCTAGGAAGAAGTATGCTTCCCCTTCCAGTCTTTCGAAGCTAGTAGAATATCAGCATAACAACAGGCAAAACATGCAGAATAATCAAAAGGACGTGCTCTCCCCTCGTGTCTCATGACACCACGATGATCTGCCCCGTTGGGTTCTTCACTTTCATACATACGAACTAGTCCAAGCACCTCAAGTTAACGTGTTATTAGGCCCTATGTTTGAACATTTAATTACGCTCCTGCACTACCTCATTAGATTTCCAGTTAACTTGGTTATTTCAAATCATATTAACTTCTTATTCACGTTACCAAGTTATTCTTGTTTATTATTTCAGTTATGTAACTTACCTCATTTAAGTTCATTAGTAAGCCTTTAACATGTTATTCTTATTAGTGGATTTCAAATTCTCAGGTTTTCAGATAACATGTTCTTCTTATCACCAGGATTCAGACTCTCAGTTTTACTGATTACTTAATGTATAATTAAGTACAACTTATTGCATTTCATAAGTTTTCCCTTCTTTTCTCTACTTATTACAACCGCAGGTTTCAGGTTTCCAGATTTATAGAATACTTAATTTATAATTAATTACAACTGATCTCATTAGATAAGTTATCTCGTTTTCTATATCGTTTACTATAACCTAGTTATAATTTCCACTTGTCCCTAGGACAAACCTACCTATTATCATTCCTTTTTCCCATTCAGGTTTATTCATAATAAATTATTATCATTCCCCGTTCATTCCAATTCTTTTACTGTTGTAGGATTCATTCATTTACATTAATTAAAATTAATGCCATTTATTTATATCCTGTTATATACATATATTCATATATATGTTTATGCACTAGACCTCTCAGATCAAGCCGACCACTTGTGGCTACTTGATTTGCCGGGCGATTCCAGACAGACTTCAACCACAAGTTGAACTTAACCTCGTGTCTTAGCACCGTTTGTATGTATGTTTATGCACCAAAACCCTCATATTAAATAAACCACCTATGGATGCTGAATTTTCCGGGCGGTTCCGGACAGGCTTCTACCACAAGTTGAATTTTAACCTCGTGTCTAAGTGCGATTATAATTTTCTATTTACTGTAAATTTAGGCATATTCATTCTTACAAATTTTACTGTAATTCTTATTTACAATCTTTTGGCATAATAACATTCTTAAACAAATATTCATGCTCATTGTAAATTTCATAATTACAACATTTACAGAATTTCCCAATTCAGACAGGTGATTTATGAAAATAGGCTTTATACAACAGAAATGTTCCCGGTTCAAGTTTCAGGATTACAGTACTACAGAAGTTCCATCATCTATACGAAGGATACAATTCATTTTTAATTATAATAGTACTAACTTCAACAGAATTCAACTGGTTAAACACTCCAGCATATTAATCACTTCGGCAGATTGAACATTTCAGCAGGTTACAACAGGTTAAACATTTTAGCAGATTAATCATTTCATCAGTTTTATTATACATGTTAATGGGGAATGCCAAACGATAGATAAACCATTATAAAAAAGGTATAACTTAAATCCACTCACTTAATAGCTTTCCAATTCAAGAATCTAGTCCAGACCTTGCATTCCATAGCTCTCCTAACTGAATCTAGAATCTAAATAACCATGGATTCATAATTCTCAGACTAAAAGAAAAGGGGAAAAAGGAGAAACCTAAATTAACCAGATCCAAGATTTTACCTTGTTTCTATCAGAATTCCGAACACCCATTTGTAAATTTACATTCTTTTCCTCCATATCTTGAATTAGAATTTCCTAAGACTAATTATTCTATTTTCTGAAGAGATTTGAGGAGAAGGAAGAGTGGTAAAGTTTAGACAGCCTCTCAGAAAATATGAGATTTAGGCTAGGCTCTACTAGCCTATTTATAGGTGTTCAAGAAAGTGGATATGATCTTGTACACTCAGCACTGAGTCAGCAGCGAATGTGGTTTGAAAAACAGTTCGAATTCACCGCATGAACCTGCCCAGATCAGGAGTGGGTCGAACCATATGGGTCTAGTGCGCATTGTCTTCAGTTTGAATTTCTGGATAATTTGAATATTATATTTACATATAAACCCCTTGTATGTATACAAAATTTCCAATGCCCATTTTACACATATATATATATATACGCGCAACTTTTATTTCGTTTTCAAAATTCAAACGGCGTTATGCCATTATTTAATTCTTAACTATTTTCATTGATTGCAGGTTTATTTCGAATTTCACTCTTTTGTGTGTGTGTGTGTGTGTGTGTGTGTGTGTTTGTATATATGCACATATATTTGCGTATGCATGTATACATATATTTTTGTACTTCCTTTTATTTATATTTTTCCTTATATGTGCGTTTATACATATTTTCCCTTTAGAACATGTATTATTTTAGTCGTTTCTCTAAAATAAAAATATGGCGTCTACGGGAATCGAACTTGTGCCACTCTCTTAGGAGCCACATGCTCTTACCAACTGGACTACATAGGATTTTGTTAACAAAGCTAAAAACAATGTTGGTCATTGTTCTTTTCTTATACCTCCTTTTCATGTTTCTTTTAATATTTCATTTAAATGTATCTCTTTCATCTTAAATTTGTTTTCTGCAATCCATAGGTCTAAATTGACCAGAAAATCACCACAAACGCATTGAGGCTAATCCCGTGACCAAATTCTAGAAGCACTTCAAAATTTATTTTACTTAATTAAAAATGCGGGGTATTATAATAAAAAGAGTCTGATCTCGAATTTTTAATCATTCTTTCTTCTCCATCTTCACTCCTTTACTTACCACCATTAATGAACATTATTTTCTTGATTTCTACACTTATACTTTGCCTATTTCTACTCAAATTATATCAAATTTATTCTCTTCAAACTCTACCTACTACTATCAATTTGGAAGGGCTATTACAGAGTCATAGGGTTGTTGCAATCATTTGGGGATTATTGGGAAAGGGCGTGTTCCTTGTAGCCCTGAAATCAATGAAAGGGAGCGGTGTTAACCTTATAGCCATGAAATCAAGGGTGTTTGGAGCGGTGTTAACCATGTAGCCATGAAATCAAGGTGTTGTACTAGGATATTGATTATAATAATACTCATCGCATTCCAGCGTTGCGTGGGATTGGACGTAGGAGTAATCTAAACCAGTATAAAATTTGGTGTGTTCTTTCCTTTTCTGCATTTTATATTTATCTATTATATGTCTGTGATTGTTTTTGTGTTTATGAACACCTCTGGTGTAATAATCATTGTGTGATTCATATAGTAGATCAATTAAGTTTAAAATTTTCATAAATCCCTTATAAACACTATTCACCCCCCTCTAGTGTTTGTTTTGCCTTAAGATCTGCATTCTGCATTCCCTAAAAATTTGAACAGAAGAAAAGGACTCATCAAAGATAGGATTAGTAATATCCAATTAGAGAAACTCATTAGAGATAAAGTTAGTAGACCCCTATAATGAGTTGGGGGTATTATATATAAGAGAGAGCGTATATGCAATATGAATGAAACGACCCGAACTTCCCCGTGAAGGAAAGCCCGGATTGCTTTGAGAACAAGACAAATCAGAAGAAAAACAGAAGAACATTTCATTGCTATTACAACAATTCCATCAGAATACAAGAATATTACAGAGTATGAATGAATAAAATACATTTGATAAATATCATAGATTTAAAAATTACAATGCAGCGAAAAATAATACAAAACACAACTGAAAGAGATACACGGATACAGAGCTTTCCGAATATCATTCCAGCTATAAACCAGAATCTTGAGAATATAAATCTGCAAAACCAAAACTACTAGCTGCCCGTGTGGAAATAGGGGCACCCAGAGTTTAGGTTACAGAGATTTACGAATATCATTCCAGCTATAAACCAGAATCCTGAGAATATAAATCTGCAAAACCAAAACTACTAGCTGCCCGTGTGGAAATAGGGGCAACAAGAGTTTAGGTTAAAACAATAAACTCCACGTCAGTCATGTGACTGGTGTGAGAACTAAAACAGTTATTTAAAACTTTACTTTAAAATATAGTAAATCAAGGGACCACGCCGTATAACACGGAATGGGTTTCCTCCCAAGAATACTAGTGCGTAGAATAAAAAACGCAATGCTTTTTGGAAAAATGAAGCTATTATAAGACCCAGGTCCCATCACACAATGCAACGCAAGCCGGTGGATAGGGTTTTCCCTTATAATAGCCAAACATGCTTGGTACGTTTAAAACAAATCATTTGATATTATTATAAGTGTACAGTGTCAAAACAACTTCAAATATAAATGTATCAATCATAGACGGCATGGGTACCATATATCATGTCGCCATTACTAGGCTCTACAATCAAAACCGAAATGTCACGTATTGGAAATTGGATTTCAGTCATGAGTCGAGGCAAGGGATATACTCCTCGCCGGCTTCGAGACACTCTAGCAAATGCCTCAGGATTCCCCATAGAGAACCCTTGGAATCGGCTGGGTCGGTCGACACTTACGTTAGTGGATTGGCAATTCCGGAACATACGTTTCCCGGTCCTATCACAACTATCCATCGGCTCCGAAGAGACCGTTATATCCGAGGCGCCTCGCATTCCAACATCCACAAAGGTATAATAATCAACAGTGTCAGGGCTAGTAAAACGTTGACACCACCCATAACTAGAAATAAACGTCGTGTTCTCCCAACGGTCCTTATCCCGTTTTTAACTCATACTGAGGTGTGAGGCTCGCGAATTAACGCAATACACAAAGCTACGTTGTATTAAAGCCGTGCTTTGATCATCAACCATAAGACTCTGTTGTTCAGCAAAAGCCTTGATCACTGCATCTCAGCATGCCACACAGGCAATTCATGCCATGCGACTGATATCTATCGATATATAACCTCTGAGCTCGTACGTCTCAAAGAAGAGCGTTAAGCAAGAGAATAAATTCTCCGCCGCCAAACAGATATATATTTAATAGAAATCAATCAACACAGAATAAAATCCAATGTCATACACACAATCCATTTATAAGTCCGTTCTGGATCTGAACAAAACCGGAGACACCTTATTCCTCGTCCCGTATGTCCAATACAGGAGAGAGGTCCTCGCATATCCGGTTGATCTCCAAGCACGTCTGAACGATCACCACTTATTACTTTGTCTTGGGTGTACAGCCCAATCAGGATATCAGTAATCATCCAAACGATGTGAAGACCTCCGGTCTTCAATCACCGTCTTCATCCTCGACATATCGTCGAAGCAGTTATTCAAAATGGGTATAAACCCGGCCTTTTTGAGTAACTCACGTATATAATAAACAAGTGCTATAAAAACACAACATACGCCTCATTCCAATTCTGAATGTTCTTTTATTTAAATATTCACATCTTTAGGGATTTGTTCCCATTAATTTTATCAAAGATAAATTCTTTTAAATTTATTCTTTAATCTTCCTTTGGATATCATTCAAACCATATTAAGGTTTCCCAAACTAGTCAGGATTAACGCACCTTACCGAAGTAACCATTTATTTAATTTCCCAATCCCAACCTATACATCCCACGGAGTAAAACTGGTATTACTCCATAACTAACACCACCGCATTATCGGTAAATTTAATTACCATTTCCCGTTCAAATCCAATTAAAGATTCAACTATCGCTAGGAGCAAAATCGGCGATACTCCATTCTTGATCATTTCCCAAATTTGATAATTTAAATTATCAATTCCCATTTCAATCTAATTAAAGATTCATTAAAACTCTACTTAGTTTTAATCTTCCCAAAAATCAAAATTAAAGATTATTAAACTTCGGAAACACAAACATGTCGCATCGACAATCTACACTGTGCTATTGATTTCTGCCGATATATAACCTCTGAGCTCGTACGTCTCAGAGAAGGGTGTTAAGCAAGAGAATAATCTCTCTGCCACCAAACAGATATTTATTATATAGAGATCAACCATGCAGTTCGAAATACAATGACAGACATGTAATCCTGCCTTCAACGGGGTTAAAGAACTAATGTCTTTTAAAACACAGTTCACGACAAACCCAAATCACATTCCATTAATTATGGAATCTTCACGGAAAAACAAATCAATATACAATCGATATCAATTTCTGTATCCGACCAATAATATAAATGGAATAGCGGCAAAGCCTTTTAAATTCCATATGTATTAACAGTCTTCCTCCACAGAAGTTCACTTCGATTATTATCAAATCGAATTCCATTCAATTCCCATTTAATATATTAAATTGGAAAACCGTTAATTTGGAAAATTCCCGTTAAATCTTAATAAAAAGATTTATAAATTCCAAATCACATTTCCCTCTAAGTCGGGTTAAAGAACGAATGTCATTAAAAACACAGTTCACAATAAACCCAATTCACATTCCATTTTTAATCGAGTTAAAGAACAAGTGTTATTTAGAACACCACTCACGATAAACCCAAAAACAAATTTCAATTCAATTCCAATTAAATATTAATTAATTGGTATACTTCGTTAAATCTAAATAAAAGATTTAATCTTTTCTCAACTGGGTTTAAGAACCGTGTTAATGAAGACAACATTCACGACAAACCCAAATCCCATTAATATTAAATACAAGGCCCTAAATAGAAAATATATCGGCTTATATTCAGTATCAAATTATGAAATCGACCAATATCGTATTAGGATAACGATATATATATCTTCAAAATTCCTCCATAATATCCGTATAATCACGGAATCCAATATAGAAATATTCCGAAGATAATTTCGATTCAAATCAATTCAAATTCATATATTGAAAATTACGGTTATTTTAAAAACCATTTCAAATCCAATTTATTTATTTAAAAATATTGGATTTCTAATTCTAGTCAATAACTAGTTCATTACGATCAAAATATATTTTTATCTTTTCAAATATGGAATTTTTCAATACCAATTCTTTCCAAATCATTTATTATGATTTTTCACAAATTACCGATATTTTTAATAATTTTATCAAGGCCTGTATAGCGATTTCCATAAACGGTCATCGAACTGCACAACAGCGACCTTTTCCAAATTTGATTTGGACATAATTCCAAATCCAACCGTTATATTTAAAATCTCTAAAACTCTTTGAAAGCTCTTTTCGATACGAACCCAACGGTTCCGGCTTTGGGAGAATTCGACGTTTGGATCTCCCGTAATGTCTGTTCGAAGTTAATGGTCGAAATTCACGAACTGCCGCGGCGCGGCGCGTTCTATTCAGGTCATTAAATATATCATATATATTTCGTTGATTTCCATTCAAAACATACTTTATAAATTGTTTTAAATTCGTTTTCAAAACAATTCCAACTTCATATTCAATTTCTAATAAAAATTGAATATTCCATATCATCGATATACAAATGATAGTATTTTCAAAACATTAGATTTCGAAATCATTTCCTTTTGAATATTCATTATAAAAATGAATAAAATCGATATAAATATCATTCATGTCCAAATGGCGTTAATCCAATCAACACGGCTTTATATATTTAAATATTTTCGTGTTTATCCCAAATCGGACATCAAAATCAGATTTTTTATCTTTTACTGAATATTATTTTAAAATATTCATTATTTTAAAATAATCATTATTAAAAAATATTTATTATTTTCTGAACTGGAATCAACCACAGTCAATTACCATATAATTTGATTTATATGGATTTCATACACACATGTACACAACAACAATCAAACACAGTCAACCATCATCCAGAGTGCATTCTACACTGCATAAGCATTAAATATAAATATTCAATGCTTATAACAGCCTATCAACCAATCGATTGACATACAACTAAATATTGGGATTAGCGTATGTCCAATATCATCCCAATACCCGTGTGGGGTTTCAATCAACAAATAATGAATTTTATTTGTGCAGTTGGGCGATGTGTAAAATTTATCGTCCCAATCAATATCAGTCAAATGTGTGTATATAAACAAATCATCCGAATTGTTTTTATATATTTATTTATTTCATATACACGTTAAAAATTATATTTTTAACGATAAATTATTTCATTCCATTTCACACAATCAATTTTCACAACACAATAAAACAAACAAACAAGTCGTCCATGGTCTGTGGACGATGGGTGTCGGGTGCTGCTAAGCACCATCTTCATCCTAGTATATACTTCTAACCAGAAAATAAATTTAAAGTGAGTAGTTCTCACCTTTTGGTTCCACTCCATCGTGCTTTGATTGTCGATCTATGTAGTATACCTACGTTAAAAATTATATTTTTAACCAATCAATAATTATTTCTTTGTATGATTATTTTATAAATAACATACAGAGGCTAAAATTATATTTTTATCTTTCTAAAAATAATTTCATATTTTTATAACAATGCTACATAGATAAAAATCATATTTTTACATTGCTACTATATAGATAAAAATCGAATCTTTCTATCGCTAATGAATATATAAAAATCACATTTTTACATTGTCATTCAAATGATAAAAATTGCATTTTTACTTCGCTAACTTCATAATAAAAATCGTATTTTTATTTTCCTTTCATACATATAAAAATCATATTTTTATTATCTCTATAATATAAAAATCATATCTTTATTATCTCTATAATATAAAAATCATATTTTTAGTACCTCTATAATATAAGAATCATATTTTTGTTATCTCTATAATATAAAAATCATATTTTTCTTAATATAAATTCTAACTTTCTTAATAAAAATCATCATTTAATTTTCTTCTGTTTTATATAAAAAAATAAATAATTAAAGAAACTAAAATACATAAAATGAAATAAACAAACTTTACCTTTGTTTTGAAAGGGAGGGGGGTTCACCGTGGCCTGGGTTCGGCAGGGGTCGTGTGGGTGGCAGATGGTGCGCCAAGGTGCTCCGGCGGCTAGGGTTTCAGAAGGGGGGTTTGGGGATGCCGGATCGGGCTGGAGATGAAGGGGGGCGGGCCGATGATGGCCGACGGTCTGGGAAGGGGGCGTGCGCCCCCGGCGGCGGAGTGGGGGGAGGGCAACGGGGCTGGGCTCGGTGGGGGGGGGGGGGAATCAAAGGGTTCGATCGTATTTTTTTCTTTTTCTGCGTATTCGATTTGGGAAGGAGAGATAAGAGGGGCCATATATATTAATATATTTTTATATTATTTTAAATCCGAAAAAGTCACTTTAAATTTCAATCTCCAAACGAGACCCACCGCCTGTCGTCCCTAGCTAATCACCCCCATTACGAACACAATGGGATATGTATCGTAAGCCAGTTTGGCTGTTTCGATCGATTTCCGTCAAAAATCAAAATATAAATCTATATATTGAATTTGAATGCACAATTCAATTTACCGAGGCCACATACGGAAAATAAAAAATTCCCAAAAAATATTTTCTACCTTCGTATTGACGATAAGGTTCTAACAAAACTAGTTTCGTCAAATTTGGAGACCATTTGAAAAATGACCATTTTCTGGTCGATCTAAATTGACTAAAACTATCAAAACACGTTTTCCTGCGCCACGCTCACATATTGGTTCAGAAAATTATGAATTTTGGAATTTAGCAATAAATTGACATCCCGGATCCAACAAAAGTGGTTTCGTCGAAAACGGAGGTCGTTTGCAAAATTTCTATTTTTAAGGGCCATATTTTCATAGCGACTATTCTGAATTTTCAATTGGACATAACTTTTTATTCCCGCTATGAAATTTCAATTTTTCGGATTCATTGGAAAGATATTTTCAGATAGATTCTAATATTTTTGGTTTCGCTAAAATCCGTTTATTTTGAATCCTGTACATTCATTTGAAATTTAAAATCGAATTTTCAAACTACCACACCATTTTCAATTCCTTTTATATTTAAAATAAATATTTATATTCAAACCTCGATTTAAATAAATATATACATTCTAATTCTATTCGAAATAAATTTCTCGTTGTTATTATTTAAAATAAATCATTTTAAACATTCAAAATTCATTGAAATTGCCAAAATAAAAATTTTAAGTTGGTTCTGATTTTCCGGGTTATTACAATCTCCCCCACTTAAAATCTTTTCGTCCTCGAAAAGGAATGGAGCTGAAAGTTGTTTTACAAACCAACTCAACTTTCAGTTTGGCTTTCATTCTTCAACTTTTCAGTTTCTAGGAATTTTCTAATTCTTCAAAAATTTGGCTAACACCCTAAATTTTCGAAAAATTTCGCCATAACCTCCTTTGTATGGGAGCACCGGGAAAATCCCCAAACTGCCACACAGGCCCTCTCATCTCAAAAAGAAAAAGAAAAAGCCAAGCGGTTAGCCAATCAGCTCATAAAATCATCCAAACCTAAGAAATTAGTAAACATGTACCTATTTGTCGGGCATACAATTTTATTCCTCTTGTCTAGCCTCCTTGCAATGACCTATTCACACACATATATATGTACATGCTTGCATTTCCAAACAATTTTCAATACAGTTCAATATTTGGTTCAATGTGGCCCAAATTTACCTTTCTTTCACATGTTGATTTAAATAAGTAATCACACAACACAATCATCAATCAATTAGTTAATTAGCTTTTCAAATTCATAACTTTGATACATAGTCCAAAAATTAGATTTCTAATGCCAAATCACAACAATAAGCCCTATCTAATTTTGGTTCTCACACCAGTCAATTGGAATCATATAGAAATCCCACTTTCGTCACTCGAACATAAATTCTGATGATGAGTACTCAATCATCAGAATCATCTTCGGGCTACTAGAGTATGATTCTATATCTATCCAATATATTAAAACTTCGAATATACGTTTGCAAGGCGTATACGCAAAATATTTATATATTGGATTGTCCAAATTTAATACAAATTAAATATTCAAATACGTGTAATACGATTTAAAATTTCAAAACAAACTTGTTTTAAAAATAATACTCTTCAAACTCGTTCTAGGATACTACTGATCCCATCTCTAACGAGTCATTCCTTATTGGATATTACTAATCCCATCTCTAATGAATGCTTTTGTTCGATTCTAATGTGTCTTGTTCTCGAGCTCTGTAAACCAAAGCTCTGATAGCATCTGAAATGACCCGAACTTCCCCGTGAAGGAAAGCCCGGATTGCTTTGAGGACAAGACAACTCAGAAGACAAACAGAAGAACATTTCATTGCTATTACAACAATTCCATCAGAATACAAGAATATTACAGAGTATGAATGAATAAAATACATTTGATAAATATCAAATATTTACAAATTACAATGCATCGGAAAATAATGCAAAACAAAACTGAAAGAGATACACGGATATAGAGCTTTCCGAATATCATTCCACCTGTAAACCAGAATCCTATGAATATAAATCTGCAAAACCAAAACTACTAGCTACCCGTGTGGAAATAGGGGCACCTAGAGGTTAGGTTTAAACAATAAACTTCAGGTCAGTCATATGACTGGTGTGAGAACTAAAACAGTTATTTAAAACTTCAAAATATAGTAAATCAAGGGACCACGCCGTATAACACGGAACGGGTTTCCTACCAAGAATACTAGTGCATAGAATAAAAAACGCAATGCTTTTTGAAAAAATGAAGCTATTATAAGACCCAGGTCCCATCACACAATGCAACGCAAGCCGGTGGATAGGGTTTTCCCTTATAATAGCCAAACATGCTTGGTACGTTTAAAACAAATCATTTGATACTATTATAAGTGTACAGTGTCAAAACAACTTCAAATATAAATGTATCAATCATAGACGGCATGGGTACCATATATCATGTCGTCAATACTAGGCTCTACAATCAAAACCGAAATGTCACGTATTGGAAATTGGATTTCCGTCATGAGTCGAGGCAAGGGATATACTCCTCGCTGGCTTCGAGACACTCTGGCAAATGCCTCAGGATTCCCCGCAGAGAACCCTTGGAATCGGCTGGGTCGGTCCACACTTACGTTAGTGGATTGGCAATTCCTGAACATACGTTTCCCGGTCCTATTGGACCTATCCATCGAGTCCGAAGAGACCGTTATATCCGAGGCGCCTCGCATTCCAACATCCACAAAGGTATAATAATCAACAGTGTCAGGGCTGGTAAAATGTTGACACCACCCATAGCTAGAAAGAAACGTCGTGTTCTCCCAACGGTCCTTATCCCGTTTTTAACTCATACTGAGGCGTGAGGCTCGCGAATTAATGCAATAAACAAAGCTACGCTGTACTAAAGCCATGCTTTGATCATCAACCACAAGACTCTACTTTTCAACAAAAGCCTTGATCACTGCATCTCAGCATGCCACACAGGCAATTCATGCCATGCGACTGATATCTATCGATATATAACCTCTGAGCTCGTACGTCTCGGAGAAGGGCGTTAAGCAAGAGAATAAATTCTCCACCGCCAAACAGATATATATTTAATAGAAATCAATCAACACAGAATAAAATCCAAGGTCAGACACACAATCCATTTACAAGTCCGTTCTGGGTCTGAATGAAACCGGAGACACCTTATTCCTCGTCCCGTATGTCCAATACAGGAGAGAGGTCCTCGCATATCCGGTTGATCTCCAAGCACGTCTGAACGATCACCACTTATTACTTTGTCTTGGGTGTACAGCCCAATCAGGATATCAGTAATCATCCAAACGATGTGAAGACCTCCGGTCTTCAATCACCGTCTTCATCCTCGACATATCGTCGAAGCAGTTATTCAGAATGGGTATAAACCCGGCCTTTTTGAGTAACTTGCGTATATAATAAAAAAGTGCTATAAAAACACAACATACGCCTCATTCCAATTCTGAATATTCTTTTAATTAAATATTCACATCTTTAGGGATTTGTTCCCATTAATTTTATCAAAGATAAATTCTTTTAAATTTATTCTTTAATCGTCCTTTTGATATCACTCAAACCATATTAAGGTTTTCCAAACTAGTCGTGATTAACGCACCTTATCGAAGTAACCATTTATTTATTTTCCCAATCCCAACCTATACATCCCATGAAGCAAAAATGGTATTACTCCATAACTAACACCACCGCGTTATCGGTAAATTTAATTACCATTTCCCATTCAAATCTGATTAAAGATTTGACTATTGCTAGGAGCAAAACTGGCGATACTCCATTCTCGATCATTTCCCAAATTTGATAATTTAAATTATCAATTCCCATTTCAATCTAATTAAAAATTCATTAAAAATTCACTTAGTTTTAATCTTCCCAAAAATCAATATTAATGATTATTTAACTCTGGAAACACAAACATGTCACATCGACAATCTACACCGTATTATTGATTTTTGCCGATATATAACCTTTGAGCTTGTACGTCTCAGAGAAGGGTGTTAAGCAAGAGAATAAATTCTCCGCCACCAAATAGATTTATATTTAACAGAGATCAACCATGCAGTTCGAAATACAATGACAAACATGTAATACTGCCTTTAACGGGGTTAAAGAACTAATGTCTTTTAAAACACAGTTCACGAAAAACCCAAATCACATTCCATTAATTATGGAATCTTCACGGAAAAACAAATCAATATATAATCTATATCAATTTCCGTATCCGACCAATAATATAAATGGAATAGCGGCAAAGCCTTTTAAATTCCATATGTATTAACAGTCTTCCTCCACAGAAGTTCACATCGATTATTATCAAATCGAATTCCATTCAATTCCAATTTAATATATTAAATAGGAAAACTGTTACTTTGGAAAATTCCCGTTAAATCTTAATAAAAAGATTTATAAATTCCAAATCACATTTCCCTGTAAATCGGGTTAAAGTACGAATGTCCTTAAAAACACAGTTCACAATAAACCCAATTCACATTCCATTTTTAATCGGGTTAAAGAACAAGTGTTATTTAAAACACCGCTCACGATAAACCCAAAAAAAAATTTCAATTCAATTCCAATTAAGTATTAGTTAATTGGTATACTTCATTAAATCTAAATAAAAAGATATAATCTTTTCTCAACTAGGTTCAAGAACAATGTTAATGAAGACACCATTCACGACAAACCCAAATCCCATTTGATACGAAATACAAGGCTCTGAATAGAAAATATATCGGCTTATATTCAATATCAAATTCTGAAATCGACAAATATCATATTGGAATGACGATATATATATCTTCCAAATTCCACCACAATAACCGTATAATAACGGAATCAAATATTGAAATATTCCGAAGATAATTTCGATTCAAATCTATTCCAATTCATATATTTAAAATTCTGTTTATTTTTAAAACCATTTCAAATCCAATTTATTAATTTAAAAATATTGGATTTCTATTTCTAGTCAATAACTAGTTCATTTCGATCAAAATATATTTTTATCTTTTCAAATATGGAATGTTTCATCCCAATTCTTTCTAAATCATTTATTATAATTTTACACAAATTATCGATATTTTTAATAATTTTATCAAGGCATGTACAGTCGATTTCCATAAACGGCCATCGAACTGCACTTACAGCGACCTTTTCCAAATTTGATTTGGACATACTTACATATCTAACCATTATATTTCAAATCTCTAATACTCTTTGGAAAGCTCTTTTCGATACGAACCCAACGTTTCCAATTTTAGGAGAATCCGACGGTCGGATCTTCCGTAATGTCCGTTCGAAGTCAATGGTCGAAATTCACGAACTGTCGCGGTGCGGTGCGTTCTATTCAGGCCATTATATATATAATATATATGTTATATATATTTCGTCGATTTCCATTCAAAACGTATTTTATAAATCGTTTTCAAAACAATTCCAACTTCATATTCAATTTCTAATCAAAATTGAATATTCCATATCATCGATATATAAATGATAGTATTTCCAAAACATTAGATTTCGAAATCATTTCCTTTTGAATATTCATTATAAAAATGAATAAAATCGATATAAATATCGTTCACGTCCAATTAGCGTTAATCTAATCAACACGACTTTATATATTTAAATATTTTCGTGTTCATCCCAAATCGGACATCAAAATCAGTTTTTTTTATCTTTTACTGAGTATTATTTTAAAATATTCATTATTTTAAAATAATCATTATTTTAAAATATTTATTATTTTCTGAACTGAAATTAGACACAGTCAATTACCATATAATTTGATTTATATGGATTTCATACACACATGTACACAACAACAATCAAACACAGTCAACCATCATCCAGAGTGTATTCTACACTGCATAAGCATTAAATATAAATATTCAACGCTTAAAACAGTCTGTCAACCGATCAATTGACATACAACTAAATATTGGGATTAGTGTATGTCCAATATCATCCCAATACCCGTGTGGGGTTTCAATCAATAAATAATGAATTTTATTTGTGTAGTTGGGCGATGTGTAAAATTTATCGTCCCAATCAATATCAGTCAAATGTGTGTATATAAGCAAATCATCCGATTTGTTTATAAATATTTATTTATTTCATATACACGTTAAAAATTATATTTTTAACGATAAATTATTTCATTCCATTTCACACAATCAATTTTCACAACACAATAAAACAAACAAACAAGTCGTCCATGGTCTGTGGACGATGGGTGTCGGGTGCTGGTAAGCACCGTCTGCATCCTAGTATATATTTCTAACTAGAAAATAAATTTAAAGTGAGAAGTTCTCACCTTTGGGTTCCACTCCGCTGTGCTTTGATTGTCGATCTATGTAGTATACCTACATTAAAAATTATATTTTTAACCAATCAATAATTATTTCTTTGTATGATTATTTTATAAATAACATACAGAGGCTAAAATTATATTTTTATCTTTCTAAAAATAATTTCATATTTTTATAACAACGCTACATAGATAAAAATCACATTTTTACATTGCTACTATATAGATAAAAATCGAATCTTTCTATCGCTAATGAATATATAAAAATCACATTTTTACATTATCATTCAAACGATAAAAATCGCATTTTTACTTCGCTAACTTCATAATAAAAATCTTATTTTTATTTTCCTTTCATACGTATGAAAATCCTATTTTTACTTCGCTTCCTAGATAATAAAAATCATATTTTTATTATCTCTATAATATAAAAAACATATTTTTATTATCTCTATAATATAAAAATCATATTTTTTTTAATATAAATTCTAACTTTCTTAATAAAAATCATCATTTAATTTTCTTCAGTTGTATATAAAAAAATAAATAATTAAAGAAACTGAAATACATAAAATGAAATAAACAAACTTTACCTTTGTTTTGAAGGGGAGGGGGGTTCACCATCGCCTGAGGTCGGCGGGGGTCGTGTGGGTGCCAGATGGTGCACCAAGGGTGCTCCGGCGGCTAGGGTTTCGGAAGGGGTGTTTGGGGATGTCAGACCGGGCTGGAGATGAAGGGGGGCGGGCTGCTGACGGCCAACGGCCTGGGAAAGGGGCGCGCGCCTCCGGCGACAGGGTAGGGGGGCGACAGGGCTGGGCTCGGTGGGGGTGAATCGACTGGTTCGATCGTATTTTTTTTCTTTTTCTGCGTATTCGATTTGGGAAGGAGAGATAGGGGCCATATATATTAATATATTTTTATATTATTTTAAATCCCAAAAAGTAACTTTAAATTTCGATCTCCAAACGAGACCCACCGCCTGTCGTCCCTAGTTAATTACCCTCATTTCGAACACAATGGGATATGTATCGTAAGCCAATTTAGTTGTTTTGATCGGTTTTCATCAAAAATCAAAATATAAATCTATATATTTATTTTGAACACACATTTCAATTTTCCGGGGCCACATACGGACTCTAAAAATTCCCAAAAAATATTTTCTAGCTTCGTATTGACGATGCGGTTCTAACAAAACTAATTTCATCAAATTTGGAGATCGTTTGCAAAATGACCATCTTCTGGTCGATCCAAATTGACTTAAACTGTCAAAACACGTTTTCCTGCGCCATGCTCACATATTGATTTAGAAAATTATGAATTTTAGAATCTAGCAATAACTTGACATCCCGGATCCAACAAAAGTGGTTTCGTTGAAAATAGAGATCGTTTGCAAAATTTCTATTTTTAAGGGCCATATTTCCATAGCGACTATTCTGAATTTTCAATTGGACATAACTTTTTATTTCCGCTATGAAATTTCAATTTTTCGGATTGGTTGGAAATATATTTTCAAATAGATTCTAATATTTTTGGTTTTGCTAAAATCTGGTTTATTTGAATCCTGTATATTCATTTGAAATTTGAAATTTGAAATCGAATTTTCAAACTACCGTGCCATTTTCAATTCCTTTTATATTTAAAATAAATATTTATATTCAAACCTAAATTTAAATAAACATATACGTTCTAATTCTATTCAAAATAAATTTCTCATTGTTATTATTTAAAATAAATCATTTTAAATATTCAAAATTCATTAAAATTGCCAAAATAAAAATTTTAAATTGGTTTTAATTTTCTGGGTTGTTACAATGAAATAGGTTTTGAAAAAAGGTAAGTTTGGCTCACATCCCTAATAGGTTTGGAAATTCACGTCACATCCCTTCCTTAATTTTTTTATAAATTATATCCCTATTTTCGTAAATTATCAAAAAATCAATAAAAAAACCACGAAAAATCATAATTAAATGCAACATCTTATCGTCATAAAATTCAGGAATTAAAACCACCAAAGAACACATCAAAAACCAAAAAAAAACTGCGAATCACCAGTATACTGCATACATGTCAGCACATATTCATAAGCCTTCATCTGTTTTAACATTTATGCATACATTTCATCAGTTATACGGTATTATTGCATACATTTTAGCAGTTATTCACAAGCCATACAAAATAATTCAACTTTATATGCATACATATTAGTAGGAATATGCAATAACTTCTTACATTTATGCAATTATTCATCCAGATTTTCAGTGTAAACTCAGCATGAATAACTGCATACATGTATGCAGTTATTGCTTATAACTGCATACTTTGCCGAATTTTTTTATGTTTTTTCAGCATGCTTCAGCGAATATTTGCAATTTTTTGAATATTTTTTATATTGAAGCGCATTTTTTTTGAAAAACATGTAAGTGCCCAAAATAGGGACCCACTTTGCATAAATCTTTTCAGAGGGTAGCCGTTTATATTATGAAACTTTTTAGGGACGTGGGTCTTATTTTCACTTTGAAAATATATGTTTCGAAAATATGTGGTTAATTATAACTTTGATAATTAGTCAAACAGTTGATGTTAAGTGTGGACATTTTGTGATTAGAATTTCATGATCTAACTTAAAGTATTTCATATGGCATAGTAATTAAACCTTCCTTAACTGATTAGGATAAATAATCCAAGTGGAAATACCTTGTGAATTAAATTTCACAATTTGACTATAAGGTATTTGATAAATAAAATTTTCAAATATTGATAAAATAGTTAGGATTATGTCAAGTAAACCGATTATAAAGAGTAGCTAGTAAATTAATGTAGGGAGTAACTTAGACTTCTCAACAATGATTTCCTTATTATTAGAAAAAGTTTGAAAAATAATACAGTTAGAACAAAGGCCGAATAACCAAAGGAACTAAGAACTAAACTTTGAGAATATTTAAAATAATAATAGTAAACTTCCTTAAATACTTGGTTAATGATCAGAACTTTCGATGATTTTGAACAATCGATTAGTTCTGAAAACCTAGTAGCAAAGGAAAGGAAGCATTTAATAGTTACAAATACCTATGAATTAAGTTTTACAATTTGACTGAAAGGTGTTTGATAAATAAAAATAACTAGAAGTAAGAAATTACCTAAACTAAACTATTAGGTAAGATGTGTTATAGAATAATCTGACTTTTCCATGTAAGGATTAATAGTAATTTTGGAAATTGAAAGGGAATAAGTTTTCACATACCTTTGAATTCAGAATAATTAGCAAAGGAAACAATTTCTAAAAATGTCCTTATTTGTAGGAGAGGTAAATCTTAGGCAGCATTTGGCCCAATTTATTACTAATAGCGGTAGCAGCAGTTCAGGGTCTGATAACTTAAACATGGATATTTTTGTGATATGACATTTTTGGCTGACTATTGTATGTTTGATCTGTTGCTGATTTAGGTGTGTTAGAGTATCCAACCCGACATTTCTTTTGAGAGGACGGAATTTATTTTCAATAAACAAATATTTTATTAAAATTTTAGTTTGAAAATTTATAAGTTAATAAAGGAGAGAAAATCTTAATTAACCCAGACTCCTATACGAGGACGAAAAGTTTTAAGTGGGATTGTAACGATCCATAATTTTTAACCAATTTAAAACTGAAATTTTGAGTATAAAACTAGAATTTTTGAATATATAATGGATTTAATTTGATTTAAATATAAATTTGGTTTAATGTACAATATTGTTTAAGTAATAATAATAATTTGATTTTGTCAAATACAACAGTAAAATATTAAGCAAGAATTTTTTGGCTTTGTCAACGATGAATTTTCAAAGTACGTAATTATAAAACTGTTTTGTTAACAAGATCTTTTATCAAATATAAATATATATTAAATAATTATTTTGAAATGTTAAATAAGTTTATAACATTGTTTCGTTTTGATAACATTAATCGATCGGATTTTGAAATGGTTAAACAATAACATAAAGATTGATATTTAGCAACATATATAAGATGTTGCAAACTTGAAACACTTGAAAAGTATGAAAAGTGTCACAAAAGGGTTGGTAGAATACCATGTTCCATGACACATGGTTTTGAAGCACATGGTTTTGTGAAAGTAAATTTACCTAAACACCCCTCCCTTAAGGCTATATAAGGAGCCTAAGCTCTCTCATTTCCATATCACTCCATTCTACTTCCTCTTTCTCCATTCTTAAGCTCCTTCCTTCCCTCTCTAATGGCTTCCTAGCCCATTCTTCCTCCTCCTCCCTCTCTATCTATCCCTCTTCTTTCTTCTTCCCTCCCCCTTCCTTGTCCGTGCGCCACCTCCTCTCCACCACCACCATAACCTCCTTACACCCCCTCCTCCTCACACCATCCCCTTCCCTCCGCATCACCACCATCTCAGCCTCCTCCTCCCTCCTCCTTGTGCACCCATGCACCCACCTCCTTCCACCTATTTAATTTACCTACTCCATCCCACAACCTCCCCTAGCTCAGCCTCCAACTCCTCCACCTTGCGCCTTCTCTACCACCCCCACGTCGGACACCTACCCCTCATCCTTTCTAAAATAATAATATATATTATAATAATATTTGTTGAAGAAGTCGGTGCAGATATATTGTTGTTGACGATATTTTCCATCAACACCCGGAATAAGTTATATAGAGCGTATATATAGGAAAATTGGTGCATCAGTGATCTCAGGTTACTGAAAAGTAATGCGAGATCGGTGCTCCTTAGCTAAATCTACTGTTTCTTAGGCATCAAGATCTCCATTCTGAAGACTAGTTATTCTTCCCTTAGGGGGTGAATATCACACTTACAGGACTATGGAGTTCAGAAGTACCTTGAAGAAAGGTTTATTTAGTTTGGCATAACTGAAGCCTTGCGCAATCAGTTACCTTTTAGATCACGGGTAAAATGATATACATTGTGATAGGAAGAAAACAAGCTAATGCTTCTCAATATTTGGATGGTAGGGGTATTGCAACACTTATTAACTCAAATGATCCTTTCGCATCGAGCCATCCCGAAGGGTTTTGGTTTACACGAAGCCCTTCCTTCTTTACGAAGGTGTCGTGAACAACTCTTTCATATGAAAGGTTAGTGTTAACTCCGTGTTTCATCATAAATGGCACAACATGATTGTCAAATCACAAAATGTTTAAGTCTCGGGCTTCTCCATTCATAAATTGTAGATGTATTACAAGAGTTGAAGAAATCCGCAATTCGATTTAGAAATTAGGGTTTTCCCCTTAGAAAAGAAGAAACTAGATTGAGAAATGAAGAATTCGTTCCCGAAAATGTTACCCCTGGAGTTTTATTTATAGAGAATTCGGGTCCTCTTCTACTGTTAGGCTATTGGGCTTGCAGAAGCCTCCGTCGGCCGCTTTTCTCCTTGGTCCCGGATGTTTAGCTTCCGGTCGCCTTTGTGGTGCTGATTATAGCTTCCGGAGTGAGGGTTCCGGTCGATTGAAGCTTCTTCGAGATAGATATGAGCTTGTCGATGTGAATGGTCTTTGGAAGGCATTTGTGCTCCCGGTCATGGCTTCCGAGCGTAGGCTTCTAGTTTTCTCATGAATACTTTGAGGAGCTTGCCCTCGTGATGTATGTAGATAGTTGCCGGTTCGAAACCCCTGTCATGTCGGCACTAGGTGGATTAGCATGGATAGCCTGCAATCCCTCTAGGGTTTCAGTTTTCCTTTCGGTGGAGCTTTCAGATGAGTCTAGCCTTCCGGAGGGTAGTTTCCGGTGTTTTACCTACTGTTTAATAAAATGACCTCCCAGTGCTTGAATATTTCGGGGGTTGGTTCCAAATAGCCCATGAGCGCTTTAGGCTTGATATCTTTAATTCCTTTGTCTCCAAATGCATCGATGTTAAGCAGGTTAATACCGACAACCCTTCCATCTTTCAGGGTTTTGATTAGTAGAGATCTTTCCTCCCGCTGTCTTAGCTTCTGACTTAGATGACCTCTCATTATAGAACCACCCTTCTGGATAGTCCTTGTCGTATACCCCCTACCGGATAGACCCTGTCGAATACACTTTGCTATTATTCTATATATTTGGAGCTCCTTTCTCCTAAGAAGGTGTTGGTTTATGCAGCTCTCGGATTATTCCTTCATGCTTTCGGTCCTTTCTAGTATTTAGATTTTTCTTTCAAAGACACTTCTTGTGTTGACGACAATCCACTGCCTCTTCACCGTCAGTCTGTTCCGGAGTTGGTTGTTATGGATGTTCGTATGTTATTAGTTACTATTTGTATGTGACCACACACCTATCACACCTAATTATGGAATTATATAAATATTGGTTAGGTCTCCTTATCAATTGGAAATATAAACAATTTATATTAATTTAATATTGAGAATAAGGTATAAAAATAAAGTTTTAAAGTTGATATCTGAAATAGTTTGGAAATGAAATTAAAGTATATACGAACAACTTTTGAAAAGGTGGATATGTATTTGTAAACAATTCCGACTATAAATGGCATGTTCAAGTTTGATATCGATTTTGAATAGCAAATTTGAGAATTGAAGTTGAGTTAGGTATATAAATGATGATTTATTAGTCCAATAGTCTTATATTATAATTAATCTAGTTTCTACAAAGTTTGAAGTTAATCGGATTAATTTTTGAAAAAATAATATTTTTATTAATATAATAATATAATATGGAATTTTGAATTGAAATTAAATTTGAAGTTATGTTCTGGAAATATTGTTTTGAAATAAGTTTATATGTTTATAAAGGTTTATAATTGCATTTGAAGTAAATTAGATGAATTTTTATTATAGGTCGTAATTTGATCTATATAGGACTAGTCGCGAAGCAGTAGTTCATGAATTTCAACCATAATTTTTAATATGCTTATAACTAATGCAATTTAAATCAGATTTGCATAAAACGAAATAATGTTTTCTTTCTTTTAAAAATAGTTTTCAAATAGAAATAAAAAAGGAAATTTTGAATTCCAATGCATAGTTTTCAAGTTATGTTTAAATCTATTTTCAAATAAAATCACGGTAATGGAGTTCGTTGACCGTAACTAGGAATGACTGTTTTAAACTATTTTAAGAATATGAAAAAATAATTGTAAAATCATTATAAATTATTTTAAAGTAATTGGAATTGGAAATTTTAGTTTGGATGATTTAATGGCATTTTTGATCAAACTAGTTAGTGAAAGTTGTTCAACAACGCTTTTGCAATGCTTTTTTGAAAATAGTTCGTTTGAAGTTTTAATCCAACAAATTATTGTCTGAACCATAATTAATCATATTTAAATTATTAATAAGAACTCTTGGAAGTACAAAAACATTAAAGTGTTTCAAATAAATAAATGTATTGATTTTAATTAGTAATAGAAGGTTTTTCAAATTTAAATTAATTGGATATCATTGGAGATGATCTACAAATATTTGGTATTAATTCAGTAGATAACACTTATACTATTTGAGGAATTTAGAAGGTAGAAATATCATTATTTCTCTTATAGTATCACTTGAATACATGAATTAATATTTGATATGGGTTAATAAAATTTCTATCCAGGTCTGATATTTAATATCAAGTAGTTTAATAAATCTTTTTAATTAAGAAAAGGTTTTGAAATTTGAATAAGATGAATTTAGTAGAAATAATCTTCGGATATTTGATATGAATTCTGTTTTTAGACATATACTATATGAGGAATTTGAACGATACTTATATAGTTAATCCATCTGTAGTATTTGCTGATTATGAGAATTGATATAGAATATAATTTGATATAATTTCTGTTTAAATCTTATAGTCAATGTCAATCGATTTTGGGTTTGTCGTGGATGATGTCTTAAATAACGTCATTCTTTAACAGAATAAAGAATATATTATGTTTTGAAGAATTATAAGTCGTGTTATGATTAGTTAAATCTTTATTTTTGGAAAGAGTTATGTCTAAAATTTAATAAAGATATTATTGAGTAATCTTTGATTAAGAGATAATTTTGAAGAGAAGCTAAGATCTTTTTTAAAGATTAATGAATGGTTTGGAAATAATCCCTAAACCAATAAAGGTTTTATTTTAAAAGGATACCTTGATTAAGGTTAACCAAATCTTGGTAAAAAAAGATTAAAAGGAATTAAAGTGTTTGATTATAAGTTTAACGAATATGGATTTTGTTAAAGGATAACTTGAGAACGAATTTAAAGTAGTTTTAATTAACAGAATCCAAATTGAAAGGAGACTTATTTGAAGTCCTGTGTAATCAATAATTGTTTTCAAATTGCGCATATTATTTGGAAAGTCTGAGATCAGAACATGTGTCTGAAAACCATTCTGAATAATGATATAACAAAAGGGAGCTATTTGAAGACGATGGTTGGAGATCAGGAATCTTCATGAAAGGATTGTTTGTTTCAAATGTATTAGATGATTTACTACCATTTTGAGATTATTTAGAACGATAATCTGGACGTATTTGTAGACTTTTCGGATTTGCAAGGCTCTCTCTCCTTTATTGGATGAGGAATAAAGCGCCTTCGGTTTCGTTCAAACCCAGAATGGACTTGTATGAATATGTCTCTGACATTGTATTTTGTGATATGTGATTGATTTTTACTAAACATATTTCTGATTGGTGGCGGAGAATATGTTCTCTAAGCTTAGCACCCTTCTTTGAGATGTATGAGTTCAAATGTTATATGGTTAATAATTATCAATTATATATTATGAAATGACAGTGTGGCATACCAAATGATGAGTAATTGATCATCAAAGCACAACTTGTTTAAGTATGGATTTGTGTAACGATACTTTGGCAAGCCTCACACCCTGGAAATGGCCAAAACAGGAAAAACGGAATGAGGATATGGGTTTTCATCTCCATCTAGATAAAAAGTGTACCATGGTATGGAGCCTTGGTATTACTTATGTGGAAACTTCTACTTATGTGGATGTTGATGTTGCGGACGCCCGGTTAAAGGTTGGTAATGACCGGGAAATGGCATACTCAGGCGTGCTCAAAGTTATCCAGTTAGGGGATAACCTGATCTTGCATTAGCAGAGAGCCAATGAGTTCTCGGGGCATCCCTCTAGAGGTGTACCCATCGGTAAGGAAGTTCCTTAGCCTAGTCATTTGTTGTAAATCCATTCTCCACTAGAGCCTGTACGATTTCAATTGTATACTATACTTCATCATAGTATGTGACACCTATGTTGGCTAGGATTAATACAATTACTTGCGTAAGATTTTTTCACACTATGAACTAATAATAATATCAGATGATTTTCTTCGTATCAAGCATTTTTTTTATCATAAGGAGAAACCTCGCCCAATTCTGTGTTTGCATTGTGTATGTGCTGTGAGATCTTATGGTAGCTTCATTTTCCAAAATGCAGTGCAAATTTCTATGCACTTGTATTCATAACGGAAAACCCGGTTCCATGTTCTACGACGTGGTCTTATGATTTACCTCACTTTGAAATAAACCTAAAGATAACTTTTTTTTTCTTACACTAGTCCCATGACTGACCTAGAGTTTATTGTTCTTCCACCTAAACTCTGGGTGCCAATTATTTTCCACTTGGACAGCTAGTAGTTTAGTTTGAAGACTTAGTCTTGAAGTCAGTTAGAGAAGGATTCAGGAGTGGAGCTGGAGCTATATCTTGGATCATTATTCTTCCGCTGAGAGTTTATATTTATTTTCGTTGTACTTTGATGATCATTTTAACTCTGATGTAAAATTATTGTTATGATAATGAAAAGTTCTTTTATTTCTGTTCCAATATGCAAGTACCCCTAATAATCCTCCTTTATGGACGTTTTGAATCGATTTAATTACCAATTAGAAATGGGATAAAAGCCGAGTAGTTACATCTTTGGAGCAGGCTTTTAAATCTCCCCGAGATTGCAGAGATAAAAATTCCGAGATATTAGCCAAAATCCGAGATTTGGCAGCTAGTTTAGTTATAAGTGTTTCAAACATCGTCCGAGATAGCCGAAATATTTTGCCGAGATATTGGCCAATCCAAGATTTAAAACCTTGCTTTGGAGTGAAACAGAGAAATGCAAAACTTAAAACTTGCAATACAAATGAATTTGCGCTTGTGCCCAGTTTTGGCAGCAGTTTTTTTGAAAACACACAAGAATAGTAGATGCATAGTCTTTCATGCTTCTGAAAGTACTAACAATATTGATTTCCTTGACTTTTACTTCACAAGTAGATAGACGATGTTGATGGAAAACAATATCGTAATTAGTCATGGATCAAAGTAATTTTTTCTACTGAAACTACATTTTTGTTTGTACAAAATGTTACTTGTGGATGTGTATGTTTGATGTATCACTACTATTTTATGAACTATTATTGACTTATTGTGTTTGTTTGATGTAATAATATTGCATATTTTGATTATATAATTTTATATGTTGGTTATGAATTATGGGATAAATGTGCTATTAATATAATGCATTTATTTTAAAATGTAGTATTGGCATAATATGTTGATTTAAACTGCTATATCAACACTGTAATTGGTTTTAGACCTCTTATTGCATTTTTAGAAAGTTATCGAAGATTTTATAGCATCTGTATAACAGCTTTTTCAAAATGTCACAAAATATTTTAAAAAATGAAATACAAACACTTATAACAATTCATAAATGCAACAAATAAATAACATAATAACAAAATTACAATAACATCTTTTCTTATAAAAAAACGGTGAGAAAGTGTATTTATGGCATCAAAAAACCATTGAAAATGTCTAAAAAATCAGCCTAAAAGCCATGTTATGTATTAATAGCATTAAACAAATGCTATTAAATCATACTTTTAACAACATTTTTTATTTATATAATATTATCCTAACTTTTAACTACATGCCGATACATAGCATATAAAAACTTGTTATTTCTTTTATAGCGTTTTTTGCATGTTGTAATAAGTCATGTTTGTTGCAGCAATCTTCTTTGAATTTAGCCAGATTAATGGGAAGATTCTGACCCATGATGGATGGTTCCCATGGCTTTCTGCTCGTGAAATTAGAACTTTTTCTATTAAGTTATGGGTGGACTCTCAATTAAGTTTACATAATATTTTATAAAGACATATAAAACATCAAACCAAAACTTATTCTAATTTGATTTACTTTGTATAATACTCTCATGAATCTTAAGAACATATACAAAACACCAATTATATTTTTACTTGATTAATAATTGATTTATTTGTTTTATTTCAACGTCTTGATGAGGTACCCAACAAAATGTGGGTCGTAAACTAAGTCGAGCTTTCGACCTTTTTACCTAAAGGTGTCTAAGGAAAGTTTCTTGCAATTGACCCTAACAACACCGAATAATTTATAAGACTTAGGTATTTATACTAAACTACGGTTTCAATAACCTAGGCTTATTATAACCTTCTTATCCAATTTAACTCATTTAAACCTGAGTTATATTTTTTCCTTCTTAACAATTCAAAATTTCTATTTATCAAATTGTTATTCAAAAGGGCTTTGTTTTCCAAACTAATTTACTTTAAATACTCAGTTTTAATTTAGAAAGTCCTTTTAAAAAAATCATACTTCATTTATTTCTATGTATACAAAATATCTTGAACAACTTATTCACTAATTCACCTTGGGTTCATTTGTGTTTAAACTCATCTTGATTGCACAATAATAAAGAGAATAATTTACTAAATATCCTGTAACGTTCACCTAACCAAATATCAAACCATCAATTAGAAGATTATTCAGATTACCATAAAACTAATTGGATATTTTTTTCAAACTATCCGAAGAAAATATGTTTTGCTTAAAATTTCTTTTCGGAATGTATAAACTTAAAAATATTTTTTGCAATACTTCTATTTAATTTTTCATAATCTCTTTGAGAACATTTCAAATAATACTAAGATTTGAATCATCAAAACTCCTTTCAAACAATTTTTATAAATCATATTTATTTTAATTTGCTATAATATTTATAATCACTTTACATATTATAATGACTCTCTCTTATTATAATGATTTTTTAAAATATTTATTTTTTGAATATTCTATCTGCCATCTATATTATATTAAATAAACATATATTAATGATGATTTTTTCAACCAAACATTCTTATCGAACATCTCATAGCGAAATTTAATTCACAAGGTTTAGTTTCAAATGGACTTGAATTTTTTAATGAATGCTTGTGCATTGGTATAGCATAAATCAACAATCAGCAAACAATAGTCAATTCTCTTAAGCTATTTGAGCATGACAAAACTGACAATAATGATAACAAACAATATTCTCATTAACAACTAAATATTAATATATATGTATATGTAAAAATTTAATTTTGAAAATTTAATTCATTACATATGAAGTATTCCCTAGGTAGATTATTTCATTTACTATTTTTTCCAGAATCGTTTATGTTTGCCTTGTTCAAATGCTTTGGAATCCCTGTCGACAACGAGGCATCGTAAATCTCTACCAGAATTTCAAATACAAACTTAACAGAATAATCAACACAAAATGTTTTTATAACATTAACAAGTATATATGTACACACACACATACACATACACGCACCTCACACACTCGAACTTGTTTTGGTGTCTCGCTTATCCTATCTCAAATGAGTTACCCCATCAGGGCTAAGGTTCTTGCTTAACCTTCATCTCTTATACCTATTATAAAATGAAAATAACAGGAGTATTTGAGGCAACGAGCAAAACATTATTAGTACCTTCATATGAATTTATATAGCAGAGATAAAGCCAAAACTATATACACCACACAACTGGGTTGGGCCTTACAGTTAAATGCAGCAACACTATAAAATGCATACAAACTCAAACTATGTACACACACAAACATTACAAATATATATTTATAATATTCACAACACTTCCCCTTAAGTTGGAGTATAATCATTGATTATACCTAACTTGTCACATAGAAATTTAATCCTTGCTTCATTCAGTGGTTTGGTAAACAAATCGGCCAGTTGATCGCCTGTTCTTATATTCCCCAAGATCACCAACCTCTCCTGAACCCTCTCTCTGATGAAATGACAATCAACTTCAATGTGTTTCATCCTTTCATGAAATACAGGATTCGAAGCAATATGCATGGCAACCTGGTTGTCACACCACAGTTTAACTGCTGCACTAGTTTCAAGTTTCAACTCTGATATGATGCCTTAACCACATCAGTTCATACATAGAGTTAGCCATAGCTCTATATTCCGATTCATCACTTGATCGAGACACAATATTTTGTTTCTTACTTCTCCATGACACAAGATTTCCTCTAATAAACACACAATATTCTGATGTTGATCATCAATCAGCCTTTAATCTAGCCCAATCTGCATCAGAAATCCCTTCAATCCTGCCATGACCATGATCACTATATATAATTCCTTGTCCAACTGTTACTTTTAAATAACACAATATCTGTTTCAAGGCATGCCAATGATGGAATTTAGGTGAACTCATGTATTGACTTATGGCACTCACAGAGAAAGCAATATCAGGTCTAGTGATTGTCAGATAATTCAGTTTTCCCACTAACCTCTTGTACCTTTCAGGGTTATCAAAGAGTTAACCCTCATTTGTTAGATATTGGTTGACATCCATAGGAGTAGTATACGGTTTAGAACCCATATGTCCAGTTTCTAAGAGTAAGTCCAGTTTATATTTTATTTGAGAAATAACAATGCTCCCAGTGTTTTTCAAAACTTCAATTCCTAGAAAATAATTCAATTCCCCTAAATATTTTATATGAAACATGGTTTGAATAAATGCTTTAAGATCTGAAATTCCCTTTTTTTCACTTCCAGTAATCACAGTATCACCCACATATACCACAAGTAAAATTACTCCCTTTGAACTTCTATAAAATGAAAAGTGATCACATCTACACTTGCCAAACTCTTCAATTACTTGGCTAAACTTCCTGGACTCCGTTTTAAACCATACAAGCTCTTCTTCAGACTGCACACCTTTTCTTGTTCCCTCTAAGAATAAAACCCAGGTGGTTGCTTTATATAAACCTCTTCAACTAAATCACCACGTAGGAATGCGTTTTTGACGTCAAGTTTATGTAACTTCCAGCCAAATCTTGCTGTTAATGATATAAATAGTCTGATGGATGTCATTTTTGTTGCTGGAGAGAATGTTTCTGAATAATCAATGCCATATACTTATGCATATTTTTTAGCAATTAGTTGTGCCTTCAATCTAGCTATAGATCCATCTGAATTAACTTTCACAGCGAATACCCACTTGCAACTAATCACATTTCTATTTTGAGACAACTTTACTAGTTCCTAGGTTTTATTTTGCGCTAATGTTTCAATTTATTCTGCCATTGATCTTTTCCATTCAGGTCTAGAGAGCGCTTCTTTCACAGTTTTAGGAATGGAGACATTATCAAGAGTAGATATAAAAGAAAATGAATCTAACTTTCCATAAGAGATAAATGATGATATAGGATATGTACAACTGCGTTTACCTTTTTAAAGTGCAATAGGTAATTGTACACTTGGATCTGGTATTTGAACATTATCCACAATTGGTAAATTTGTTTCCATTTCCTGACTATGTTCTTGCCTCTCACCATTCACATTTCCTTCACTAATTGTATTACTCTAAAATGATATAGCAGGATATATCAAAAAATCTTCATTCCATACTTCTCTTTGTGTTTGAGATTCCTTTCCATTTGGCTGAGAAAAATGATATATCTTCTACAAATATAACATCAATTGACACTACATATTTGTGAAGACTTAGGCAAAATTATACATAACCTTTCTGAAACCTTTGAGTAACTAACAAAAACACACTTCAACGATTTTGGATCTAACTTGGTTAACTGAAGATTCACATCTCTTACACAGCACACACATCCAAAGATTCTGGGTTTAACTGGATACAAATTATTTTTTGGACACAAAACTCTAAATGGAATCTCGTCATTGAACACTATTGAAGGCATCATATTAATCAAAAAATATGCGGTACTCACAACATCAGTCCAAAAAATCATAGGTGCATTCATCCGAAACATAAGTGATCGAGTAGTTTCTATTAAGTGTCTATTCTTTCTCTTTGCCACTCCATTTTGAGATGCAGTATCAACACAATATGTTTCATGAATTATGCCATCCCGAGCCATATAATTACTAAACTAGCTAGGTACATATATTCTTTTGCATCGTCACTTCTCAAAATTTTAATGACATATTAAAGTAATTCCTTATCAGCACAAAACATATAGAATATAGAGAACAAATTTGATCTGGTTTTCATTAGATATAGCCAGGTTACACATGAGTAATCATTAACAAAAGTCACAAAGTATCTATTGCCTTTCTTAGAAACAACTGAGGATGGTCCCCAAATATCTGAATGCACTAAATCAAATATTGAAGAAGCTTTGTTATTTAATCTAGAATATGAACTTGCACGATGATATTTAGTTAAATGACATAACTCACAATTTAATGTAAATACTGAATTAAATTGTAGACATAGTCTTTTGAGTAGTGTAAGTGATGGGTGTCCCAACTGATAATGAGTCTTAAGAATAGAATCACTGCTTAACAAGTAACATGCTTAGACACTTCAATGCTTAGTTTGTATAACCCTCCAGGCTTTTGTCCTCTACCAATAATCTAATTCATCAAAAGATCCTAAACACACAATAATCAGGAAATAAAGATATGCAACAATTGAGATTACGAGTAACTTGGCTTACTGACATCAGATTAAAGATAAATTCGGCAGATATAACACTGAATTCATTAACAAATGAGGATGTACATTTACCATTCATGATCCTTGTATATATGTTTGTGATCCATTAGCTAATGTTACTACATGTGTTGATTCATTTAATTGAACTTTAGAAAATAGATGACAATTACCTGTCATGTGATTAGTAGCTCCTGAATTTATGACCAATTTATGTGATGACCCCAAACTCCCATGTCACGGCAGCAAGGATGATCATTGGAATATAACACATAAACAATAACAACAGAACAGAAATATAGAATTAGAGTAGATAATGTACATCAAATTACACTGGGAATAATTTATCATCAGAGTAGTGCAGCGGAAGCGTGGTGGGCTCGTAACCCATAGGTCCCAGGATCGAAACCTGGCTCTGATACCAACTGTGATGACCCCAAACTCCCGTGTCACGGCAGCAAGGATAATCATTGGAATATAACACATAAAAAATAACAACAAAACAGAAATATAGAATTACAGCAGATAATGCACATCAAATTACACTGGGAATAATATATCATCAGAGTTACATAGCATAACAGGATCATTCTTAGTACAAAATACAGTTTTCAACTTAATATAAAATGACTGCAGCGGAATCAAACATAATATACTAAATGAAATCTGAACAACATAATAAAAATGATAGGATCCATCTTCAGCTCCATAGCCATCCAGAATGAGTCTGCTAAAACCTATATACAAGGTTGCCCGTGTGAAAAAGAGGGCACCCGAGTTTGCAAAGTGAAACAAACTTCGAGTCAGTCATGGGACTGGTATGAGAAATCTTATTTAACCTATTTAATAATAAGGCTAATCACATGACCACGCCGCTAACGCGGAACGGGTTTACTCCATTGGATTGCCCGTGCATAAAATAAAGTAAATCATTAAACAACGCAATGCTTTTTAGAAAAATGAAACCATTATAAGACTCAAGTCCCATCACACAATGCAACGCAAACCGGAGGATAGAGTTTTACCTTATAATGGTCAAAAATGCTTGATGCGATAAAACGGATTTGATATTATTATTAGTGTATATATGTTTCAAAAACATTTAAATCATAATGTATCAATCATAGATGACATAGCTACTATATATTATGTCGCCATACTAGTTATACAATAAAAACCGCATGGTGTCATATTGGAAGTTGGATTTCCATCATGAACCAAGGCAAGGGATCGTCCTTAACGAATTCGAGAGTCTCTAGCCCGAGCCTCAGGATACAGCTGCAGCTGCACCTGGATCTTGCAGGGCCAGTCCACAAATACGTTAGTGGATTGGTTATTCCTAAACAATACCTTTCCCCGCCCTATGGGGTGTAAATATATAGTCACTAGGGACTCAAATCTGATGCGCCTCATTCCATCATCCTCATAAGTAAAAATGCCTGGGCTCCATACCATGACACCACTCCTAGGTAGAAAGAAACGTATGTTCTCCCTGTCGTCCTCTCCCGTTTCTGCCAGGGTGTGAGGCTCGCGAAGTAATGCTATACACAAAGCTATGCTAATTAAAAGCTGTGTTTTGATCATCAACCACAAGGCTCTGCTTTTCAACAATAAGCCTTGATTATTTGCATCTTGCCATGCCACACTGACAATTCACGCCATTCGACTGATGTCTACCAATATATAACCTCTGAGCTTGTACGTCTCAGAGAAGGGTGTTAAGCAAGAGAATAAATTCTCCGCCACCATGCAGATATATATTTAATAGAAATCAATCAGCACAAAATAAAATCCACTGTCAGACATACATCCATTTACAAGTCCGCTCTGGGTCTGAACGAAACCGGAGACACCCTATTCCTCGTTCCATATGTCTAATACAGAAGAGAGGATCTCGCATATCCGAACAATCAACAAGTACGTCCGGACAACTACCACTGTAACCCTTTCCTGGGAGCTAACCAATACAAGGCATCAGTAGTCATCCATTCGATGTGAAGATCGCCGATCTTCAACCACCGTCTACAATATCTTCGACTTCCCATCGTCGTATAATTATTTGAAATGAGATTTAAATCGTCCTTTTCAAATAATTCGCTATATAATTTAAATCAATTCTTTTCATTCCATATCGTTTATAATATTTTATAACGATTTATCGCTATTTTTATTTACATAAAAATAGCCATTTTTAATTAAACGACGCTTCAGGTCATTACATGGCCCTGATGTTGTTTTCATCAAAATTTGATTTACACATTTCTCAAAATCTTACTGTTGGATCTTAGCAAATTTTATATCATTGGAAAGATCTTTCCAAAGCAAACACAACGGTTCCAGTTTTGGGAAAATTCGACGGTCGGATCTCTCGGTATAATCGTTTGAAATTACGATTCCAAATCGCGAACTGCAGTTGTGCGATTCGTAATATTTTAATTTATATATATATAAATATAAATATAATTCGCTCAATAATCTTAAATCATTATTCTTTATACACATCTTAAAATAGAATATTTTTAATGAATCCTACTTAAATTAAAAATGTGATTTTAATGTAAAAAAACATTTTTATCAAAAACAAATCTTTTTAATGAATCATTCTTTACATGTAATTTTAAATGTTACAACATATTTCAAATAATGAATCCTTTTCAATGATTCATTTACATTAAAAATGTAAACTTTAATGTTATAACATTTTTATCAATCTTGTATCTCTCTAATGATTCAACTATACATTAAAAATGTAAATTTAATGTAAAAACATTTTTTAACAGGCTATGGATATTTTTAATGAATCATTATTACATATAAAAAATGTAATCTTTTTATATTGCACAAAAATGTAATCTTTTTATATTGCACAAAAAATGTAATCTTTTCTATATTACATAGAAAATGTAATCTTTTCTATCTTACATAGAAAATGTAATCTTTTTATATATTACATAGAAAATGTAATCTTTAATCTTTTTATATTGCACAAAAATGTAATCTTTTCTATATTACATAGGAAATGTAATCTTTTTATATTGCAAAAAATGGAATCTTTTTTATATTACATAGAAAATATAATCTTTTTATATTACATAAAAAATGTAATCTTTTTTCTATATTACATAGAAAATGTAATCTTTTTATATAAACCATATTTTTCTTTTCAATAAATGATCATTTTTACTTTACAATAAAAATGTGAATTTATTGTTAAACAGTCTTCGATCTAAATAATGATCATTTTTTAATCTTTTCTTATGTACAATAAAATGTGAATTTTTATTGTAAACAAATTTTCATTTCAAGTAAATGAATATTTTTATTTTATATATACGGTAAAAATCTAATTTTTATTGCTCAAACAATTTTATATCATAACATGAATATTTCACAACACATAATAATTTCAGAAAATTTCGGCAGCATAATGACAGGGTAATTAAAAACTGGCACCATCCCTAGTACGACTCCTCGCGCTAACCTAGGCTTCGCGGCGATACAAGGGTTTCATTTCCTAATACATTTTTTTTCTATACAATCTATTTTCACAATATCAACCAATTTCGTTTCAACCACAATCAATCACCAAAAATCAACCAATTTCACACCACAAAACAAACAAATCGTCGATGGTCTGTGGACGACGGTGTCGGGAGTTTCTAAACTCCGTCTGCAACCTAAAATAATTTTTATTTATTTATTTCGGATTCAGACATCTCACTTTTCTTTTTATTCCTTCAAAATTGCAGAAAGCTCCGAAAATTCTCCGGTCTCTTCTGAAATGTAGATCTCGAATTTACGGTCCCAACGCTTCCTGTTTCATCGAATTTCATTATCGTATGATAAAGATACGATTTCTTTTTATAAACAAAAATGAATTCGCAACGGTTTTAAGTGTTGTAATTATTTAAATTATATTTACCTTCTTCTATCAGAACACAGCCGCGGTTTTCCATTATGGGTTCGAAACTAGGTTTCAGTTTTGCGCAAAATCAGGGATGTTCGAAGACGATCGGTTCTTGCCACGTCGAAGGGCTTCGCGCGGTGCGCCTGGGGGCCCCACCATGATGAACTCGGTGGCATGGTAGAGGCGCAGTTCGTCGTCGAAAGGCGTGACTTCAGGAGGCCGGTTCGCTTCCAATTCTCAATGATAGGGGACAAGACCGGTATGAGAGTGAAGCCCTCGAGATTTTCTACATAATTCCCTACAGGAGCCTTGAATTTTGTTGAAAGGTTTGAGAGCAATCGGAGAAGGAAGAATGGAGCTCTTCTAGTCGTTGAACAGTAAAGGAGGGGCGGCGCGAGAAACGAAATAGGGTTATACGGAATATGTGTATTTATACGTATTTTTATTTTGTTTATTTAATTCCATTTAATTTCAATATAATTCTTGTATCGTTCCGAACTCCAAATCAAACCCAACGAGTTTCGCCCCTAGCTAAATACCTCCAATCCGGACACAATGGAATATTTTTCGTAAGCTCATTTGACTGTTTCAGTCAGTTATTCTCAAAATTAAAATATAAAGCATTTAATATTGGATTTGAACATACATTTTAATTTGTTGGGGCCACATACTGACTCCAAAAATTCCCAAAAAAATAAATCTAGCTATGTTTTGACGATACGGTCCTAAAAAAATTAATATCATAGAATTTGGAGACCGTTTGAAAAATGGTCATTTTCTGGTCAATCAAATTGACTAAAGATGACAAAACACATTTTGATTTACCATGCTCACATATTAATTCTAAAAATTATGAAAATTGGAATCTTGCAATAATTTGACATTCCGGATCCAACCAAAGTGGTTTCGTCGAAAACGGAGGTCGTTTGCAAAATGGCTATTTATACGGGCTATATATTATATTAAATTCCATAGCGATTATTCTGAATATTTAACTAGCCATAACTTTTTATTTCCGTAATGAAATTTCAATTTTTCAGATCCATTGGAAAGATATTATTAAACAGATTTAAATATTTTTATTTTTACTGAAATCCAATTTATTTTGATTCCTGTACATTCAGTCAAAGTTCAAATTCAAATTTTCAAACTATCGCGCCATTTCAGGCTCGTTATAAAATTAAAATAAATTTATTCGTTCTAACTTCGATTTAAATAAATTTTAAATATTATTATTAACATAAATCATTTTAAATATTCCAAATTCATTAAAATAGCAAAAATAAAATTTTTAAATTGGTTTTGATTTTCAGGGTTGTTACAATTTAGGTGTTTGTTTCTCTACATAAGCAGTGTTTGCAACCATCATGGTTGAAGAAGAAATCTGGTTTGATGTATTGCTTCTCAATGCCTCTTGATACTTTATGTACTTATCATACTCTTTAGTAGTTATTACGACAGTCTTGTTTACATTTGCAGCTTCATTTTCCATTGAGTTATTATATTGAAATTTTCTACACTCAAACTTACTGTGACCTAGTTTCTTACAATATGTGCAGAATTTACCCTGGTTTCTAGGTCTATATCCTTGGAAATGTTTGACTTGAGGAATAAATTTCTATATGTTATTTCCAAACGGTCTATTATCAAATTTATTATTTAAATTTCCAAGGCTAATAGTTTTTCCTACTGCTTATTAGAGCACTTGAAACTTGAACAACATCAGTACGCAGAATCCTACTAAACACCTCTTTTAATGATAAAATATCATATCTAGACAGAATTCGTGAATTTTCTGATTCAAATTCAGGTGTTAATCCTGCTTAGAAACTCATTAGTGCCATTTGTTCCCTTTGCTGCTGTTGTACTTTAACATCCGAACTAATTGGCAATAACAAATTAAACTCCCCATATGTTTTATTTATACTCCTAAAATAACTCATCAACATTTGTTCATGTTTTTCCGCTCTATAGAAAGGCTTACATACATCATACATTCTTGTCAAATTTCCCTTTCCCGAATACAAGAATTCAAAACAATCCATCAATTCTTTCACAAACTCACAATGATCAACAAGTCTAATTACCTCACTGTCGATCGAATTCCGGATCTGAAGAAATAACTGAGCATCATCCTTTAACCATATCAAATATCTTTCCCTCTTAGAATCAACATCAGGTGGACTTTCAGTTAGGTGATTGCCTTTATTAATACTCATGAGATACAATCAAATCATCCTGCTTCAATTCGAATAGTTTTGGCATCATCTGAACTGTACCCACTGAAACTTTGCTTTCACTCATGATTCTTGTGATTCGATTTCAGAACTTGAAATAAAATCGAATTGCAGATTCAACTGAATAAGCGGGATTGGGAATTTAAATTTGTTGGTGCTCTGGTACCATGTTATAAAATGAAAATAACAAGAGTGTTTGAGGCACCAAGTAAAACATTCTTACTGAATTCATATGTATTTACACAACGGAGATAAGTCCCAAATTACATGTACCACACAAGTGGGATAGGCCTTATGGTTAACTCCAACAGCACTATAAAATGTATACAGACTCAAACTATGTACACATACAAACATTACAATTATATATTTACAATATTCACAATAATACCAAATGTAATGATCCACTTTTTTGTTAATCGAATGTTGACACCAATACATCCACAATATTTAAAAGTCAAACATACGATCGCTTGAAAAATGAATTACTATGGTAAAAAAAAAAAAAAGAGAGAAACAGAATCTCATAGTGGAAACGACAATAAGATAAATAATAATTAGACATATTAATTGTCACTCTAAGATATGAAGTACATAAAAGTTTAAAAAAAATCCCATTAGCAAGACAATTATAATTTTCTGGCCTTATAATTGATGATAAGTACATACAATACAACGGAAAATAATGTACTATAGCGAGCGAACATCCAATTCTACTGTACAAGCTGTACATCAAATGGATTACAACCTAGAAAATGCTCAATCCGACCCGAGCGTTATAATGAAATAACACATGGGTAGCTCTGAAAAAATAACGTGAGAAAGCTGAAGTATTGGGAATTATATAATAATTCTATGGTACCATGCCGCTAAATGCAGAATAAGTTTTTACCTCATGAGAATAACATCCATACATGAATATAGGCACAAAAAAGGAAAATGATATAATTGCAAAGAAATGAAATAAATAATATAAAATTCAAACTAAAAGGAATGGTGGAATAATTAAACGCAGAATAGAGCGTAATATACTTTTTTGATGCAATTAAGGAAATGATTCAAAGATTTGAGTCAAACAAGGAAAAAAGTTTTTCCCTGCAAATGAATAGAAGGGTGCATACTATTACAAAAAGTATACCACTAGAATATACTTGAGAACTCCAGTGACACTCAAACAAGTCCAAACCGTACTTCTTACAAAATCCGAATTTTCCGAAATTTAACATTCTCAAAGCATACAACTGAATCCTATCTATAGTCGATGTGAATGTACCTTAACATAATTAATCCCACATAACTTAGTTTCCACTCACTACTTTGATTCAGTCATTTCCGACAACGGATATGATTTCTCGAATGAGCAAAAAATCGTCTTAGATTACCAAAACACAAAGAAGAATAGACTTATTCAGAGTCTCGAATGGAAACAAGGAGAATGTATTTATCCAATATAACTAGGAAGGTGATCCCCCCTACGCCTAAGTATACATCTAGATAAATATCTAGAGAGTAGAAGCATCACTCTAAGGAATTTTCAAGTTGGACCTTGCTTCACAGAAGCATCTGAATATACTCACACCAATGCATGCATGATAAACAACAACCATTAGATAAATAAGAATATATCTTAACAGGTGTAACCCACTGGCTTGCCCCCATCTCGTACTTTGGTTTTCGTTTACAATGTTGGATCCCGAAGCTCAAAATGAGCGATAAATCGACTTAGAATGACGAATCATAGCGATGACTAGGAGGGTGTGCCCCCTTTATCCTCTATTTGGTTTTAGTCATTTTTGACAAAGACGATGAAACCTTGGAGGAGTTAGACATCGTATTAGAGAAATGAAGTATAAAGTAGATTACAGAATTGGAGTCGGTAGTCGATAAATCGACTATCGGGATTAATAAAGTGTTTTTGTGTACATGAGTTTAATCGACTATCGGGAAAAAATGGCACTAAACATTGTTTACTATTAACCCCAAATAATAAATATTTAGCTTTATTTGAAATAGATCCTTTAAAAGACCTTCTCATGTGTAAACTATTGTTTATAAATTAAAAAATGTTATTTATTACCTAAAAGGAAAATAAATCCATATAAATACAGTTATAAAATTTAAAAAAATCAATTATAATGAAGGATAAATTTAGAGTACTCCTTTATTAAATTAATCAATTAAATTCAAAACCTTTTATTAAATCAGGTAATTATTTTTATTAAATCAAATTATTTGCTTTAAAATATCAAAATGAAATAGACTAATTATATTCAAATCACATTAGTTAAAATGTGTAACTAAATTCAAACATCTTTAAATTAAAATAATTAAACTAATTTGAGCTATCATTAAATAAAATATTAAATTAAATTTTAACATCATTGATTATATTCAAATCATTAATTCAAATGATTATTTAATTACAAAATCATATGCTAAAATGATTGATTAAATTAAATTTTGCATTTACTAAAATAAATTTAATTAATTAATATAGATAATTAAATTATCATATTATTAATTAAAATTATCAATGAATTTACAAATATGATCAATTACAGTGATAGCTTAATTTAAATATCAGTTCTGTAAAAACTCAGACTCGGATTAAATATAATTATAAAATTATTTCAATTGACAACAATATAAATGATATATGCATATGAGTATTTTAATAAGAGCGGTAAATGAATAATAATGAATAAATTAAAACAACTTTCACATATGAGTGAATAATATAAATGCAGCATATGAATAAAAGAAGATAAATAAAAATTCATTGTAAATCACACAGAGATGTGAATGATATAGCGTGTTTCATCGTGACCTAATTTAAATATATGCTCTGGTTTCCTTTTTATTTTATTCTCTGCAACAAAATGGTTATTTATGTCATCCATTATAAAACGGAATATAAAATTCAAATGGACAATTCAACTGCAGTATAATTTATTTAATCAAACCGACCGTTAGGGAGGTTTGCTTACTGTAAGTAGCCAAAATGGATTTCTCTCAAGCCAAAAAAACATGCTTACTGTCTTCGACTGATTTACGGAAAACAACAAGCTTTCCTCTTCCTTCACTGCCAAAAAAAATCTCTCTTCCCTACTCGTTAAAATCCAATTCCTAATTTCAATTTATCCTCTCCTTAAACCTCACCACTCTTGATCTCCGCCGCATCATTTCCATGCACCGCCAGATCGTCACCACCGACACCAAAATCTTAACCTCCGTCGTCACCTACTTCACTCGCGAGAACTATGCTTAGAAATTCTGGCCTTTGTTACGTTGTAGCATGAAGGATAATTTTGGGGGTGAAATTAGGGTTTTTGGTGGAAGTTACGAGGAAAGAGTTGGAAGAGGTGGAGAAATTTCCTCAGTACCTTTCATACAATTTCGAGAAGAGAATAAAAAAGTGGGATTTATACGCAAAGATCAACATGAATTTCTTAGTTTTCCTGCATTGTTGAAGTCTAGCAATGGAAAGTTTAGAGAACGGCTGGATGTTTGCATTGAATCTTCGCCTCCATTGAAAAGCTCTCCACTTTGGGCTTAAGGTTTGGATTCCTGTAAAATGGAGAACATTGCCACTCTTTTTCTTCTTCTGATAAATATAGGGTATGTATTTGTGTGTGTGTGTAGCTGATTGTTCGTGTTATGTGCATTATCATGCTCCATAAATTAACACAATACATTTTTGCTATCATCGCGGCTCAAAGCTGACCAACATTTTTTTCTCTATTGGAAAATTTTCCTTGTATTGCATTGTAATTTCATATTTGATTTGTTAACATGTTATGAAACACTTTTGCTAACTCTCTGATTCACATATCTTATATGGTTGTATGATCCACTGATAGTTTTGTAAGTAATCATCGTACCACACTATAAATGTAAGATATTTTTCTTAAAAACATGATACTTTTAGTAGTTTTAAACTATTTTCTTGTTCCTTATTTTAATCTAATACCTATTTATCTTTCGTAGGAAATCAGAATTCCCAAATGTTGTTCCTAAATTTAGTGGATAACCATTGAGAGATTTAAGTTTGAAAATATCTTGCTATTAGAAATCATAGTTACCTTTCATCCTATCTTGCGTGTTCGACATATCCTGAACGATTTTTTGCTATCATAGTAGTATCGACTAGTATGTTAGTTACTTACGGGAATGAACTCACACATTTTAGGAAGAGGAATAAAACACTTCTGCTTCAATCAGACATAAAAATGGATGAAACTGCATGAGTTCGGCTTGCCAAAAAAATATTGTGAATGTTAACAGGTCTGATTTCATAATTTTAAATATTTCTTTCACTAGCTTTATCTGATTATCTAATGTTTTTTGAAGGGTGGTGTTGCTTACTCTCAAGTCTCAACATTGTAGATGCAATGGGTGCAAGATCGAATTTGGAACAAAAAATGGTAAATATATTCTTGTAAGTTTTTTAAATATTTATGGTGATCCCAAAACTGCTTCCAGTTTGCTTTATTGCTTAACTAAAACACTTTAACATTTTTCTATCCGTGCCATCGGCATGGGTTATCTACTAGTTAGTTACAATTTTTTTTCCTTTGCAAATTTGGTAGCTATGGTGAAAAAATAGCATTGTTGTGCACAAATGGTAGTTCAAAGTTCATGCTCTAAATTTGTTACCACTTGCCTCTAAAGGTAGGTAGAAAGAAATGAGAAAAAAGAACGGCTGTATTTTAAAACTGCAGTGGAACAGGCAGTTGCTAAAACTACTGTGTACGGTGATACCTACAGTTTTGTAGCTTCTGCTTTTCATCTTTACAGAAATATCACGTTCTATTTACGTAAGTCATTAGTTCAAAGTATTGACATAAATCCGTAGATACGCACATTGTACTAAAACAAGATTATTATTATATATATTGGTGCTATGGTTATGGGCTCGAAAATAATTTAAATAGTTCGTGGACTTCTACAAAATAATTTAAATGCTTTAAGTATGTCAGTATTAATTTTAACATGTCTTTCTTTCCATTTTTAGGGTATATTCACTTTATTATCGGTATAATTCAGTGTAGTTCTTCAAGTGGTTTTAGACGGTAATAATTAGATTGAGACAAAGGATTAGCAATGAATTCTAAATTAGCGTTAAACTAAAAGTGAATTTTTTTGACCAGCAGATTCATAATAATTAATTGAGAATTTATTCAACTAGAAATGGTTTTAGACGATAATAATTAGATTGAGACAAAGGATTAGCAATGAATTCTAAATGTCTGTTTTTGTTAGAATTATGATTAACAACTGTTAGTATAATTTAAACTGGAATGGGTGCGCTTAACGGTGACACCGGAACCAACTAATCCCTTTTTAGTTTCTAGAATCCGTTTATTGCAAAAGTACGCAAATACCCATGTATTGTTTATGAGCTAATTTTTAAACCTTATATCATTCTTTTTTTTTCCTCCTTCCCCTTCTCAGATAATAATGTTGAGTGCGTCTGTAAAAAAACTGTGAAGGTTAAAAGAACAGGCCGAGGAATATGTAGATCTGATTATGGAAGAATTGGATCCGGAAAGACTAGGATATGTGGAGGTAAATTTATTGATGATATATTTATTAAAACTGCTACATCTTTTGTTTAGTTTAAACATTTGATTATTTGGTCGAAGCTTTTACTTTTTAGATTCCTGCTTGAATATTATAATTAAGTTAAATCAAGCGTATTTTTTTTTCACTGTATACACATTCACTTTATAATGACCTGATAGGAGCTTTTGGATAAAAAATAGTTAATTGACTCGTATTTTTGTTTGATGCATAATGTTGTCGACTATCGTCTTAAGTGATTTTAACCTTTCACTTGATTCTACACGTGTAAAGATATGAAAACAATTTGCAATTTAATGTACATGTATTTTAGAGTTATTATCTTTGATAAAAAATAGTTAACTGACTCGTATTTTAGAGTTATTATATTTCATTTTCTACATGTATTTGACACGCATATGTGTGTGTTTAAATTTTCTATCTATATTTTTGATTAAACCATAACTACCACTGTGTAAAGACCAATGTGTTTAGTTGTCATTGTTTATTAATTGTTACTGCTTCCAGGCTAGAAAATATCCTATCATTCTTGCAGGCTCTTTATCTTGACTTTGTTCACTCGGTTGGTCTAATAAAGACTGGTCTACAATGCTATAAATACCGAAATTTATTTATAATCTTATTAATACCCATTACTGACAACTTTACTCTTTTATTTCTACTTTTTCTTTGGCCTACGTGATCTTGCCCTGCATATTTCCAATACTCGAGTATTTAGAACAAATTAACTAATAGACTATTGTGCATACTATATAGTTCCCGGTCCACTATTACAATGCTTTAAAATATATTCCATTAAATTATTTTATAATTGCTAGCTATTTTGATTTCGATCAAAAAGAATTTATTCAACTAATGTATTACAGTTTAACAAAATGTTCCACACGTCGTATAGTTATATACGAACGTTAAAAAATTCAACGTAACTACATACATGCAATTAAATGTATCGGCTAACTTATTACTCCCTACAGTAGTTATTATTTATCTGTTATTTTATACTCCCTCCAGTTCTATATATTTGACGTTTCATGGTTTCTCACACATATTAAGAAAAGTGAAAAATGATATTGGAAAAGAGAACAATCATACATACAGACAAAATGCATGCATTGGAAGAGTAGATAGGAATAAAATAAGCTTTTTTTAATTAATGCATGCATTGAAAAAGTGAACAAACGGCAGAAACAAACAAACTACATGCATTGGAAGTAGTATATAGGAATATGAATAAGCTCTTTTTAGTTAATGCACGAGAAAAAGCTGCAGAACGTCTTATATTTATTAAAATGTGAAACTTCATAAAACGTCCTAAATATTGAATCGGAGGGAGTACTTCCTTTTACTGAAGTTAAACGTTTTGGATCGTATATACTACTTTACGTATTCATTCATTCAACTAACATGAAACCCTAAGACATATAATATATTAATTCATCATTTCTTAAATTATTAAGTATGAAATAACACAGTTTAGATTTCTGCATTTAACCACTAAATTTTATCAAACAAATCTGACAAAACGTCAGCCATGAATTGAGTATCAAACAACCATTCAGTACCCCCAATCAGCTCACATGTGAAGCACGTGTGCTCCGCTGGTCAGTCCATATATGGATGTGATATGTAGGTATAGCAATGAATTCTAAATAGCGTTAAACTAGATTAGCAATGGATTCTAAATTAGACTGAGACAAAGGATTAGCAATCTGTTGTAATTTCTGTTTCCTGCTATATGGTGGACATTTGACTTCTTGACCTAAGTATATGAATGTGATATGTAGGTATTTTTTATAAGATTTCATTCTTTTAGCATGCAAATTGACCTCTTTATCCATTTGTATAATTTAGGTGACCACTTAGTAGATGTTCATGGATTTTAATCACATGTTAATGGGCATATAGGCAGTAAACGAGCCTGTGATTTTCAAGCAGTGCATTCTCACAATCTCAACCTCATTTTTTTCAGGAGGTATAAGTTTGATTTTTTCCCCCATTTGTATATGTGTGTCAACTACCAATATGGAATAATGGTATATGATTATACATCATATGTATTTAACTTTTGTATATTAATCATGAGCACATGAAGTCTGGAAAATATCACTTTTTTGCAAAGATATACTACATTTGCATTGTTATGGTTAAGATGTTAAACAACGTGAGCTATGTTAGAGATAATCATCAAATATGTTTCCTTTTATTTATGAGTTATATTAGGATTGTATTATTTATGAGTTATATTGCATTAATTAGGAGTTATATTAGGATTGTATTAATTTGATCTATATTTGGTATAGATTCAAATATGCTAGAGCATATTCCATTCTAGAATGCTCTCTTCCATCTATAAATATGTAATGTAATTATGTAATTATGTAATCAAGAATACAATTCTATTTTCTGTTTTCACATGGTATCAGAGCGGCATTAAATAAAATTACACTCTTGTCTTTCTCAATCTCTTATCATGGCTAATGAAAACAATCATCTGACAACTCAAGAGTACAACAAGTTGGTTGCTCTCTTAGCCAAAGATGAAGTCGGTGAACTCACGGCTAACTTAGCAGCTACAATTCTGTCATGTATGTCTTCTTGTTGGATTATAGATTCAGGTGCATCAAATCATATATGCACATCACTATCATTTTTTTCTTCATATGTTCCATTGCAGAAACATAAGTCTGTTCAATTACCTGATGGCACTTTTGCATCAGTGACTCACATTGGGATTGTTAAACATTCAAAATCTCTTATTCTCAAAGATGTATTTTTTATCCCATCATTCAAATTCAATTTATTATATGTCTCACAATTAACAAAACAACTTAATTGTGAAGTAATTTTTTCTAAATCTCAATGTCGTTTCCAGGACCTGTTGACGAACAGGACGATTGGTCGGGGTAGAATTCATTGTGGTCGTTACTACTTGGAGGACATTCCCCATTTGAATTCCGATTTTTAATTTCAGCACTCAGATAATTTTGATCTTTGGCACTCTCGCCTTGGTCACCCTAGTAGTTATCGTTTTAAATTTCTCGTTAATAATTTTCCGGATATATCCGTGAATAATAATTTTATTTGTGATGTTTGTCCACAAGCTAAGCAATCTCGTGCTTCATTTCCGCAAAGTGTATCTCACTCTTCTGTATGTTTTGAATTATTACATGTTGATGTTTGGGGACCATTTAATGTTCCATCTAAAAATGGTTCACGTTTTTTTCTCACCATTGTTGATGATGATTATTCAAGATGCACTTGGGTCTATTTAATGAAATTCAAGTCTCAAACTTTTTATATGATAAAACATTTTTTAATCAAGTTAATAGACAATTTGGACTGTCAATCTCCACTATACGATCTGATGATGGTGGTATTTTTATTCCACAACTTCAAGCTCTTCGATCTGACAATGGAACTAAGTTTCTTTCATTAGAGTTTCAAAATTGGTTTCATTCTCATGGTATAATCCATCAACGAAGTTATGTAGCCACTCCTCAACAAAATGGGATTGTGGAACGTAAACATCGACACTTACTTGATGTTGCTCGCTCACTACGATTTCAAGCTAATCTTCACCTCTCTTTTTGGGGCGAATGTGTTCTCACCGCTGCATTTCTCATAAATAAATTACCCATACGTACTCTTAATTTCAAATCTCCTCATGAAATTTTGTTTGGAAAGGTTCCATCTTATTCATCTTTACGTGTGTTTGGCTGTCTGTGTTTTGCAAAAAATATGCATATTAAAAATAAATTTGATGCACGAGGTAAGCCACACATTTTTGTTGGTTACCCTTATGGTCAAAAAGGATATCGACTTTATGATCCTTATTCTCATCGCATAATAGTCTCGCGTGACGTTATTTTTCATGAATCAGTTTTTTCGTATAAAAACATTTCAGATCATAGATCTAACGACATTTCCATCACTCCACTAGATGATGATTCATCTACAAATTTCACACCATTTCAAAATGATTCATTAGTACCAACTAATATTTCTTCATCTAATACAACTGAAAATGGTGAAAATTCACTTCAAAATCATTCTCCAAATCTGATTCCAACAGAAATCGCTGATTCAAATCAGTCTCAGCAAACTAATAATAATTCTTCAATTATAATTCCCACGAATACTACTGATTTAAATCGTCCTCAGCGAATTCGACGAAGGCCATTATATCTCAATGATTGTGCATGAAAAGTCTCTCCTTCATCTACTTCTTTTCCTTTACCCAAATATTTCTCTTTGGAAAAATTTAGTCATTCTCATCATGTTTTTTTGTCCAAAATTATTAATCATGATGAACCTCAAACTTATTCTCAAGCAGTTCAATCTTCTGCTTGGCGTGATGCAATGTCTGCTGAAATTCATGCTCTCGAAGCAAACAAAACATGGTCTGTTTGCTCATTACCACCGAATAAAACACCAATTAATTGGAAATGGGTATATAAAATTAAATATTGCTCTGATGGTTCTATTGAACGATATAAAGCATGTTTAGTAGCCAAAGGTTACACCCAAGTTGAAGGAATTGATTACCATGATACTTTTGCTCCGGTAGAAAAATTGGTCACTGTTCGTCTACTTCTTTCTATCGCTACAATTAAAAATTGGTCTCTTCATCAATTAGACGTAAATAAAGCTTTCCTCCAAGGTGATCTAAATGAGGAAGTTTGTAATGACCCGGGGAAAAAGTCGACGCTTGAGTCTTCGATAACAATACATAAACCCGTATCGCTTGCCAAAAAACCCAAGTATTGAACCCCCAAATTGCCATGAGAAAGAATTTAGAGGGTGAGAGTAGAAAGAAAGAAATATTAGAATAGAAGAAAGAAGAAGAACACATCAGAATCTCACAGTGGAACGAATAAAAATATAACATCAAATCTCTTTATACAAAAGAATTGTATATACATACTAATCATTAGAGTACAGCATATATCAATCACAGCGGAATAAGAACTTTATATAACTATCGGTGACGCCTCCAGCTTCTAACTCCTGAAACTCCAAGCGAAACCTAACCTGGAACATACTCGGTCTGACCTGAGCACATTTGATTTAAAACAAAATACACCAGGTCAGTCTGGAATACTTTCAGTGATAAATTCACATAACACACACTTGTTTAACTTTGGAAAATCCTTTTCTGAAATCAAAGGATAATAGTAAGTCCAGCCCACACATAAACACGGATGGTTTTTACCTTACTATAACCCAAAACAGTTTTGAAATCATAGCTTGCCCTGATATTATCATAATATCTAAATACAAATAAATAACAATCTAGAGGAACGCTTGCATCTCACGCTCCCCATATATAGTATACAATCGAAAACCGCGGGCGCTTATTGGATATTGGATTCCAACCTTGACAAGGTATGGGACCATCTGTCGATAGTATATCTCTAGAGGCGAATACACTGGGTTCAACAAGAACGTCTTGCAACCCGGCCCTCACATGACCGACCACTCATTTCGCTTGAGTGTATCGAATGTATATAACCGACGGTTGGGATCAGCAACCGCATGCCCGAAAAGGGACAGCATCGATAGATTAAAGAAGCAAATGGAATTTCTCTAGATAGGTGATCATACACCCTAATGGGAGCGACCCACATAGCCATGCCGCCTGCCCGATTTTTGTCATTTCCCGGTTGATGAGGCTTGAGGCTAGAATTCTTTTTCAAACATCTGGCCATCATTCACTTTGAATGCCACATCGTCAGATCCGCCAGATACCACTGAATGTTGATTTCCACAAAAATACTATGAGCGTTAAGCCAAAGAAGGTGTACATCCTTCTCCGCCACCAACAAAGATACGTTTGTAGAAAATCAATATACGTGACCCCCTTTGGAAATACTCTGCCAGACACTTGTCCATACAAGTCATCCAGGAACAGGAAGAACCGAAGGTACTTTCCTACTGCATCTCATATAGGAATCACCCAAGGATCGGTAGCGAGAAGTCCTTGCAACCCGTGGATTCCAACCACCACAGAACCACAGTTTATCTTTGGGAGCTAACCAGAGATTATTAGCAGTCCTTCCGTTTATGAAAATCCACAGTCTTCATTGCTCCAACTCGATCATCTCCTAATATCTTCACATATTTGTTGGTCGGAATAGTTTTCAAATATGAATTCGATCCCGGTCTTTCCATACCAACAATCGTATTGGTCAACTTCGATAGTCGGTGATTTAACTATCAAATAACAATGTGTGAATAACATCATTTTGCTGCTTCAGCACTTGACACAATTCGACCTCTTTAAATTATATGTACATATGTATATACTTAACGATATAAACCAAACTTCCTCTGATTTAACTCTGACTGATTTACTTTGATTGATTAACTCTAACTTGACTAACTAGACTTATTTAACTCGACTAACTTAACTGGATTACTCCTATCGATTAAGTAATACTCGACTTAACTCCACTCGCTTGACTCTAGATCGTAGCGATCACAACGGTTACGCCTGGTTCCCTCAGGAAACATCCAACCGTCGTAGGCTATCTGCAGCCCTGCGAATTACGCTAGCAGTCGTACGCAATGGAAACTTTCCTGAAACTACGTTTTACTAACTCTACTTCAAATACTATGTTCGATCAACTCAAATTGAATAACACAAATATTCGATATAATTTGGAAACAATATTCTTATTTCTTTTGAAAACTAATATTTGGAATGATTATTTATTTCCCCAAAACCTTGCATCAGAGTTCGATATTCCTCATATAAGATAAACCCACTTCAATACCTTTACTCACTCCAACTAATACCATTCTTTGATAATAGAGAAACCAATCAAGTTGGGGTATTTTAGTTACCTCTCAGACCTTGATCAACAAACTCCGAATAATATTAGTCTAACCACTGACAATAGAATCTCATTTCCCCTTTTTGATCTCAAATCTGGTTTTAAAAATCCTTTCTCATATTTGAAATCCTCGCTCAACTTTCTTTACTTAATTTTCTTTAATTAAGTAAGTCTAACATACTTTTTAACTTTAAAACCCTTTGCGCCATCTAATCGCTTCAATGAACTCTTGCAACCCATCGTTGTAATCCTCATTAATTAAAACAATAATTAACTTTAAATATTAAAATATAGTTAACTTGGCTATTAATTTAGAATAGTAGAATTATCATTTTTAAAGGCTGGTTAAACAATACTTTACTTTATTAACTCTGACCAATTTAATAATCATTTTGAGATTTAGTTAATCAAAGATTTACCAAAAATTAACACTAATCAAATTCAAGAATTTCCTTGATTATAGGTAATCAACGATTAACTAACAATTTACACTATTCGTTAAACTTTAACGAATACTCGGACTATTTAACCAAATTATTTCCATTGGTCAAATTTACTTAAATACGGTTGCTTTTACCCACTATACACATCAGTTATCAGCTAACTAATTTACCTTTTGTCATTTCCCTTTTCAAATTAATTAAATAGCTTAATTAAATTAAAAATCAGTATTTAATTGGTTTAAAACAATTATTCTATTTACCAACCCGTCAGTAAATTCTTTGGGTTTCTATTTTCAAAACTGGTCTATACAACTTAAATAATTCCCCTTAACTTGATTCAAAATATTTATTTAAAATTTTCCAATTTAAATACTCAGTTAAAATAATCAAATAACTTTAATCCGGTTATAAATAAATTGATAACTTTAAAACACGTCAATTCACTTAACAGTCGAACGACGTTAAAACCACACATTAGGGCCATTTACTGCCAATTACCAAATCAACACTGTCGGTTGATTTTAAACACAACACCGGTGAGTATATATTCAACCATCAACATTTAAACAGGTTTTGGTGTCTGATAGGGTGAACAATTCATATGTATGCACACAACAAATCAAAAATACAGTTAATCTGAGGAATGTGGTTGGATCCCTCCAACCTGTCCTTCTCTGCATCACAAATGTCAATTGATAAAATAGACGAATAAATAAATTGATGAAATATAAATAATCTCAATCAACAACAAACAACCAATTTGTAACCAACGCATCCAATCAGCCAATTTAAACGGTTAACTATAAAATATATTTTACTGTGAATGTACCACATCACAGGATTCCAGAAGGTGTGAGAATTAACTCACCTGAGTTTTTTCTGGCCGACGATTGACGTGTTTGTCGCTTTTAATTTGAGACGAGCGTTCAAAAATAGCTGAAATTTCGACGGTGTCAGATCAGAGCCTAATCAGCGCCATCACCTAGGCGTCGTCCTAGCGATCTCAACGGATCCAGTTTCGCTGAAATCCGTTAACGTATGAGAGAGTTACGATGGTTTCAAGTTTGAATATATATACGAGATTATACATTAACTAATTAACTAATATATTAATTAATAAATAATTACCTTACTTAAATACCTCTGCCACGTCAACCTCGTTGAAATCGAAAACGCGTTTTTGGCCTTCCTTCCCCAATGAATCCCGATGTCTTCAATTTCCTGATGCTCGAACAAACTCAGACATCATCAACAGGTCATCGCGCCGCCTAGGCGTCACCGGAACCCCCACCGGTCATCCCACCGGAACCGCCGCTCCGCCAGGGTCCCTCGCCACCAATGCCGGCCCCCCACATCACCTCGTCTGTAACACCCTGTGTATTTAATAACAGTGAGATTCAAAAATTAAAGTATAACTAATTTCAAATTAAATAATTAAGGGAAACGGGATACACCATTGCGTTCGTCTCGGAATTCTGCTTGAGATAGAGTCCGAGTTTGCGTAAAACGGATATCGTATGAAGAAGATACGGACAAACGAAATTTGGCGAAAAACCAGAAAACGGGTCAGAATGCACTGGCGCACTTGGGAAGTGCGCCAGAACAAAAATGAATTGGCGCACTTGGGAAGTGCGCCAGTACATTTTTAGCCTAGCGCACCTGCCAAGTGCGCCCAGGTCAAAATGACCTGCTGGTCAGGTCTTGGCTGGCCTGGTCTGTGTTTGGTCGATTTTCTGAGCATTGCCTTGTCACTAGGGCTAGGTGTCAGCTCCTGGTTGGTCTCCCCTTCAAACGAACGGCTATTATTGAACCAAGCTCCATCGACGGTCTAAATCAACTCACAAACTCTATAAAAAGGACCTAAGACTAACCCTAATTCACAGAAACTAAAATGGAGATGAGACCGTCATGTTGCTGAGGAGAGACTAAGGATAGCCGTCAGAAATAGAGAGACAAGTAGGAGATAAATCAAAAGCTTAAAGCAACGTTAATTGAATCAAAGCAACGCCTACAACAAAGGATAGCATCTCCAAATTCAGAATTCAGATTCCTGAATTAAAGATTCATCATACGTTGTAAGTATAGTGCTATTCCGATGTGAATAATTAATTGCGTTTGATTTGTGTAAGATGCGAAATGGAATTGTGGCGATAATAATATATATATTTGTATGTTATTTTGATTCTAAACGATTTGGGAATATTATGGTATACGATTGGATATTTGCAAGTACGTGATTTGCGTTGGAAGTTAACAACGAAATGGAATTGTGGCGAAAATAATTTATATTTGTATGTTGCTTTGATGCTAAACGATTTGGGAATGTTGTGGTATACGAATTGATATGATTCATATTGAAAACTACATGTTTGTGGTAGTTATTTACAACACCCATTTGATAATTGCAAGTATATGATTCATGTTGATAGTAACAACTATTTGTTGTAATAGTTTATATTGAGATTCATGCAAGTATATGATTTACTGTTATGCCAACATGATGTTTAATTTTATGGTCATCTTTAGTGTAATTTGATCCATTTGAGTATTATGATTCATATGAAGTTATGTTGGAATTGGCATCATAGTTCAAGTATAAAAATCATGCTTTTGTGATAGTGACAAAAGCAAGCATCTTTGTGAACTTGTATTAATTTTATGAACATGACTAAACTATGTTTGTTATTATGCCTAGTTGAAAACATGTTTTTAGGCTTATGTTGTTATCATAATCATATGATAATATATGTGACACATAAGTTACATTAGAATTACATTAGAATTACATTCCACTTGCAAGTTTACATAGATAGAATAAAAACCATGATTTAAGTTTAGGTATGTTTAAGTATTGTTTATGCCATAATCATATGAATAGAATGATTCATGTTTAAGTATTATTTATGCCATAATCATATGAATAGAATGATTCATGTTTAAGTATTATTTATGCCATAATCATATGAATAGAATGATTCATGTTTAAGTATTATTTATGCCATAATCATATGGATAGAATGATTCATGTTTAAGTATTGTTTATGCCATAATCATATGAATAGAATGATTCATGTTTAAGTATTGTTATGCCATAATCATATGAATAGAATGATTCATGTTTAAGTATTGTTTATGCCATAATCATATGAAAGAATGATTCATGTTTAAATATTGTTTATGCCATAATCATATGAATAGAATGATTCATGTTTAAATATTGTTTATGCCATAATCATATGAATAGAATGATTCATGTTTAAGTATTGTTATGCCATAATCATATGAATAAATGATTCATGTTTAAGTATTGTTTATGCCATAATCATATGAATAGAATGATTCATGTTTATGTATTGTCTATGCATTAACCATATGAATAGAGTAATTCATGTTTAAGTATTGTTTATGCCATAATCACATGAATGGAATGATTCATGTTTAAGTATTTTCTATGCCATAATTGTATGAATAGAATGATTCATGTTTAAGTATTGTTTATGCTATGATTATATGGATAAAATGATTTATGTTATGCCATGATTATATGATGTTACAATTGCAAGTTCACATGTGCCTACTTTATGTTAATTGAATCGTTCGTTGCAAGTTCATGCGTTCACACTCTCCTCTTTCATGTTACCTTATAAACACCATGTTATAAGCCTCCCCTTTTCATTTGGGAAAATTGGGTTTAAGTATTAAACCCAACACACCTTACATTGGAGCGAACGTGTAAAACGGGGGTAATGACGTTTGGGCTAAAATATAGAACATATGTGTTGGCATGTTCGACGCATGCCAACAATCTTGAAAAGCAATTAAGTGGCATAAATAAATTTTAATCAATAAAAATGAATTTGAATAATGGGCCGCAAATATTTACATATAAAAAAAGAAAAGAGACAAAATATGTAAATGTAGAAAATACGATGTGTTTAACCCGAGGTTGGATTGAGTTGTGATGTAAACCTGCCCGGAACCGCCCGGCTGTCCAGTAGTCACAACAATACCTATCCAATGTGGGTGGTTAAACACAGAGCCTAATAAGGACCCGAGGTTAGACTGAGTTGTGGCGTAAGACTGCCCGGACCCAACCGGCAACAGGCAGCCACAACAATACATGTCTAATGTGAGAGGTCGTGGCTTTAATAAGACAATTAAGGCTGACTCGGGATTGATAGGATTAAATAAATTATATTAATACTTAATCAAAATGGAACATGCTAAACTAAATAGACTGATTGGGGGTTAGGTTTATAAAACACTTAACCAACTTAGCATGTTGGATAGAAATAGAAAACCTAGTAGCGGGGGACCCTTTTCAGCAGTAACCCTATAAGGTGTATCAGGATACCTTGAACTAGGCAGGGTGGGGCACGATTACTGGACTGACTGTAAGAGGTCAAATCGACGGCGGTGGTGCAGCAGTGTAGGTTCTAACGGGGTGCGGGAGTGCACACACTCCGGCGCAGAAAAATAAGGCACTGGGCACCAGTAGCATACCTGTGCATTCTAGGATTGTGTCGGGCTGCCACCATGGGACTTGATACACCCCATGGTGGGACCAGCATAGGTAACTACAACATCGGGGGCCGTAAGACACATGTAACTATGCGAGTAGGAGCCGATCATCATAAAATGGATCACTTCACCCTGATTATGGGGTGCCTGTCGAGAACTAGTTTATATGGGTACAGAGATTAATATGGGGTACGATAGTATATTCAACCCTAGACAACTTAACTTAGTTTATGGTGCTTTCCCATTTCCAGTTTATACTTATCATACCCAGATCTTTATTCGTAGACTGAATAGTCCTAGACTTACTCAGGCTTTATGTCTGACTCTACTTTTCTTTCGCCTTCTTTTCTTTCGTTCCCCCCCCCCCCCAGGTCCACAGGGAGGGAATACCGCAGCTTGACCAGTTTTCACATCCAGCTTGAAGAGAAAGAATGTATTGCTTGGATCTTTTTCCGTTTTGGACTATGGCTTTGGACATCAATTATGGGACTTATGCAGTTTATTTATGTTTTCTTTATGCTTCTTTAAATAATGTAATCTAGACAGTTATGAAGATGTTATGTTTTTGGAAGTACTGTAAAACAAATTATGGCATGGTTTGTGTAACACGTATTTTAATGAAATAAAAGTTGTTGTTTTCCGCTGTTCAAAAATATGTGTTCTTATATCTGTCTTGTATATCTGTGACTTATACTTATAAACCTCCACCAAAATTAGGGCATTCCCTTTGAGAGTGACCCTAGCGGAGGTGGGGTGTTTCACTTGGTATCAGAGCATAGGTTTACCGGATAAGATAAAAAGTTTTGAAAATTTATTTTCAAAAAGGAAATTTAAAGAAGCATTTTTAAAAGATAAAATATTATTTTATTTTAAAAAGGCAAAGTCCCCCCAAAAGCCATAGGTACTGTCTTCTATCCTTCGTTTTGAATCTATCCTTTCTGTTTTAGCATGTCTGGAGACCTTACTCCCCAGCTGCTGACGCTTTCACTCCTCCTCCTCCACGTGAACCAGCAAGCGGAAGAGTCCTAGAGTAGGAAGACGAATAATAGTCAAACAAGAAAGGATCATAACAGTAATAACAAGAAACAAGAAAAAAGGAAATGCAATTTTTGCAGTACGGAAGGGCACATAGCCAAGGATTGTAGAAAGAGGAAAAGAAAACAAGGAGAATGTTTTCATTGTGGGGAGACTGGACACATCAGCAAAGACTGCCCTGAGAAGACAGACTTTAAGAAGGGTGGGAAAGACAACAAGTCCCAAGAGAAGAGGAAGTGTAATTTCTGTGGCAAAGTGGGGCACTTAGTAAAAGATTGCCGGAAAAAGAAGGCCAAGATGAATGGTGGGTGCTTTTCTTGCGGTGAGACAGGCCACATGGCTAAGGACTGCCCAAAGAAACGAGGACAGGGGCAGAGGGCTGTATCCACCACAGAGGCACAGGTTCATGTGCTCGAGGCGCCACCTCTGCAACAACGAGGTATAAATACTTCTGTAGAAAGTGTAGTTTATCTTTATGATCACCCCGTTCGCACTTTATTTGATTCTGGCGCATCACACTCTTTTATCTCTTCTGCTTTAGTAGAATCTCTGCACCTAAAAACTAGTATGGTAGAGGACCCCGTAATTGTTTCAAACCCAATTGGGGGCTCAGCTCATTTTCTGTTTGGGATTGAAAATTTCTATTCTAAGCGTAAAATTTAAATGTAGCGCCTTTGTTTTGGGCTTTTCGGGATATGGTTTGATTTTGGGCATGGATTGGCTATCCAGTAATGGGGCCATCCTTGATTGTGAGAAAAGGGTTGTTAGGCTCCTGACCTAGCTCGGTAACACTTTGGAAATTTCTTGTAATCCCTCGTATACGGTTATGCTTAGTTTTCTTGAATCGCTAGATGCCTCCGTTGAAAATTTGCAATCGGTTAGAGTGGTCCGGGAATATCCGGATGTCTTCGAAGAGGTGAAGGGCTTGCCTCCGAAGCGGGAGATAGACTTCCGCATATATCTTGTAGATAACGCAAAGCCCGTTGCGTTGCCCGTTAGACACATGGCTCCACGGGAAAGGAAAGAGCTCAGTAAATAGATTAAAGAGCTTCTAGAGAAGGGGTTCATTAGAAGGAGCATTTCAGAATGGAGCGCTCCAATAGTGTTCGCCACTAAGGCAGAAGGTTCATTTCGCTTATGCATGAGTTGTAGAGAATCACCTTAGTAAGTACATTTGGCAACATGGTTGTTATTTATTTCCAAGAGATAGTTCTTCTACGTGGAATACCTGATAGTAAGTGGACGAGATCCAAGATTCACTAGTGAATTTTGGAGAGCTTGCATGAAACCATGAGTACGCCGTTATGTTTGAGCCGAGTATACTAGAAGTAGAGTAAGTGAAAGAGGAACGAGAGGCAAAAGTAAAATAGGTTCCAACTCATATTTTGGAAACAAGAATTAAGAATCTACGAAATTGTGAAGTTAAAGACGGACAAAGCATAGTGGAGTTAAGCTCAAGGAAATGCGATTTAAAAGATTGAGGACTAGATTCGTGCATCATATCTCTTCTTAAGAGTATATCCTTGATCCCTCTCTTCCTGTAGAGCTTACTTGCATGCTATCTTTTGTGTATATCCTCTCGGTCCCATTCTCAATCCAATTTCTGTTGCAAAACCCATAGGGAGTATGACTCATCTGTTAGTAACACATGATGGGGCTTGAGGGTGTTCGTTGGTTTGACTAAACATTTTTTTTTTTTGGTTTTATAGGATACGGGTTGGTCTTAGGAAGGGACTCCCTTGTGACCTAAAAGGAGTCCATCATCCTTAGTTTCCTAGAATCATATATAGTGGTTGGGTTGAGTAATTCTTTGGGTGTCAGTCTGATGTTGATTTCGGTCTTCGGGGCTGATGCTTAGAGAGTTTTTCTCCTAATCAATATATAGGTGGCATAGATTTCCAGTTTTGACATTGCCTAATGGGCACAAAGCTTTTACTTGCTTCTATCATTCGACCATACCTTTAGATAGGAACAATTGGATGTAAACATGTGTTTGAGATATGTTATGATTGATGGTTGCAAGTGATTGCTAGTGGTTGCTCGTGGTTGCATATACACACACAATTTAGGTTTTAGATCGGCTCAGTCACTTCATATTGCATATGCATATATGTTTGCATTCGTATATGGTTGAAGTTTAATGTGTTGTCATATGGATGTTGCATTTATATGAATGGTTGAGCACTCATGTAGAATCATGAATAGGAGAATTTGCATACATAATGGATTCATGGCACTTACATAATTTGCATTAAGGAGGTCAACTGAATCAGTAGACCGCCTGATTTTGCATTAGATAAGTACATGTACACACACACTTCGCATATGATCATGAAGCATTAGAAGTCTTTTAAGGACAATGGATGCTCGTGTTTGATGAATGAGTGGATGGATGTTTGGATGTTAGGATGTGCATTCTTCCTGAACTTGAAGATTTCAGGGATGAAATCCTTTTAAGTGGGGGAGAATGTAACACCCCGTGTATTTAATAACATTGAGATTCGCAAATTAAAGTATAACTAATTTCAAATAAAAGAATTAAGGGAAACGGGATATGCCATTGCGTTCGTCTCGGAATTCTACTTGAGATAGAGTCCGAGTTTGCGTAAAACGGATATCGTGTGAAGAAGATACGGACGAACGAAATTTGGCGAAAAACCAGAAAACGGGTCAGAATGCACTGGCGCACTTGGGAAGTGCGCCAGAACAAAAATGAACTGGCGCACTTGGGAAGTGCGCCAGTACATTTTTAGCCTGGTGCACCTGCCAAGTGCGTCCAGGTCAAAATGACCTGCTGGTCAGGTCTTGGCTGGCCTGGTCTGTGTTTGGTCGATTTTCTGAGCCTTGCCTTGTCACTAGGGCTAGGTGTCAGCTCCTGGTTGGTCTCCCCTTCAAACGAACGGCTATTATTGAACCAAGCTCCATCGACGGTCTAAATCAACTCACAAACTCTATAAAAAGGACCTAAGACTAACCCTAATTCACACAAACTAAAATGGAGATGAGACCGTCATGTTGCTGAGGAGAGACTAAGGATAGCCGTCAGAAATAGAGAGACAAGTAGGAGATAAATCAAAAGCTTAAACCAACGTTAATTGAATCAAAGCAACGCCTACAACAAAGGATAGCATCTCCAAATTCAGAATTCAGATTCCTGAATTGAAGATTCATCATACGTTGTAAGTAGAGTGCTATTCCGATGTGAATAATTAATTGCGTTTGATTTGTGTAAGATGCGAAATGGAATTGTGGCGATAATAATATATATATATTTGTATGTTATTTTGATTCTAAACGATTTGGGAATATTATGGTATACGATTGGATATTTGCAAGTACGTGATTTGCGTTGGAAGTTAACAACGAAATGGAATTGTGGCGAAAATAATCTATATTTGTATGTTGCTTTGATGCTAAATGATTTGGGAATGTTGTGGTATACGAATTGATATTCGCAAGCATATGATTCATATTGAAAACTACATGTTTGTGGTAGTTATTTACAACACCCATTTGATAATTGCAAGTATATGATTCATGTTGAAAGTAACAACTATATGTTGTAATAGTTTATATTGAGATTCATGCAAGTATATGATTTACTGTTATGCCAACATGATGTATAATTTTATGGTCATATTTAGTGTAATTTGATCCATTTGAGTGTTATGATTCATATGAATTTATGTTGGAATTGGCATCATAGTTCAAGTATAAAAATCATGCTTTTGTGATAGTGACAAAAGCAAGCATCTTTGTGAACTTGTATTAATTTTATGAACATGACTAAACTATGTTTGTTATTATGCCTAGTTGAAAACATGTTTTTAGGCTTATGTTGTTATCATAATCATATGATAATATATGTGACACATAAGTTACATTAGAATTACTTTAGAATTACATTCCACTTGCAAGTTTACATAGATAGAATAAAAACCATGATTTAAGTTTAGGTATGTTTAAGTATTGTTTATGTCATAATCATATGAATAGAATGATTCATGTTTAAGTATTATTTATGCCATAATCATATGAATAGAATGAATCATGTTTAAGTATTATTTATGCCATAATCATATGAATAGAATGATTCATGTTTAAGTATTGTTTATGCCATAATCATATGAATATAATGATTCATGTTTAAGTATTGTTTATGCCATAATCATATGAATAGAATGATTCATGTTTAAGTATTGTTATGCCATAATCATATGAATAAATGATTCATGTTTAAGTATTGTTTACGCCATAATCATATGAATAGAATGATTCATGTTTAAGTATTGTTTATGCCATAATCATATGAATAGAATGATTCATGTTTAAGTATTGTTATGCCATAATCATATGAATAAATGATTCATGTTTAAGTATTGTTTATGCCATAATCATATGAATAAAATGATTCATGTTTAAGTATTGTCTATGCATTAACCATATGAATAGAGTGATTCATGTTTAAGTATTGTTTATGCCATAATCACATGAATGGAATGATTCATGTTTAAGTATTTTCTATGCCATAATTATATGAATAGAATGATTCATGTTTGAGTATTGTTTATGCTATGATTATATGGATAAAATGATTTATGTTATGCCATGATTATATGATGTTACAATTGCAAGTTCACATGTGCCTACTTTATGTTAATTGAATCGTTCGTTGCAAGTTCATGCGTTCACACTCCCCTCTTTCATGTTACCTTATAAACACCATGTTATAAGCCTCCCCTTTTCATTTGGCTAAATTGGGTTTAAGTATTAAACCCAACACACCTTACATTGGAGTGAACGTGTAAAACGGGGGTAATGACGTTTGGGCTAAAATATAGAACATATGTGTTGGCATGTTCGACGCATGCCAACAATCTTGAAAAGCAATTAAGTGGAATAAATAAATTTTAATCAATAAAGATGAATTTGAATAATGGGCCGCAAATGTTTACATATAAAAAAAGAAAAGAGACAAAATATGTAAATGTAGAAAATACGATGTGTTTAACCCGAGGTTGGATTGAGTTGTGATGTAAACCTGCCCGGAACCGCCCGACTGTCCAGTAGTCACAACAATACCTATCCAATGTGGGTGGTTAAACACAGAGCCCAATATGGACCCGAGGTTAGACTGAGTTGTGGCGTAAGACTGCCCGGACTCAACCGGCAACAGGCAGCCACAACAATACATGTCTAATGTGAGAGGTCGAGGCTTTAATAAGACAATTAAGGCTGAGTCAGGATTGATTGGATTAAGTAAATTATATTAATACTTAATCAAAATGGAACATGCTAAACTAAACAAACTGATTGGGGGTTAGGTTTATAAAACACTTAACCAACTTAGCATGTTGGCTAGAAATAGAAAACCTAGTAGCGGGGGACCCTTTTCAGCAGTAACCCTATAAGGTGTATCAGGATACCCTGAACTAGGCAGGGTGGGGCACGATTACTGGGCTGACTGTAAGAGGTCAAATCGACGGCGGTGGTGCAGCAGTGTAGGTTCAAACGGGGTGCGGGCGTGCACACACTCTGGCGCAGAAAAATAAGGCACTGGGCACCAGTAGCATACCTGTGCATTCTAGGATTATGTCGGGCCACCACCATGGGACTTGATACACCCCATGGTGGGACCAGCATAGGTAACTACAACATCGGGGGCCGTAAGACACATGTAACTATGCGAGTAGGAGCCGATCATCATAAAATGGATCACTTCACCCTAATTATGTGGTGCATGTCGAGAACTAGTTTATATGGGTACAGAGATTAATATGGGGTACGATAGTATATTCAACCCTAGACAACTTAACTTAGTTTGTGGTGCTTTCCCATTTCCGGTTTATACTTATCATACCCAGTTCTTTATTCGTAGACTGAATAGTCCTAGACTTACTCCGGCTTTATGTCTGACTCTACTTTTCTTTCGCCTTCTTTTCTTTCGTTCCCCCCCCTCCCCCAGGTCCATAGGGAGGGAATACCGCAGCTTGACCAGTTTTCACATCCAGCTTGAAGAGAAAGAATGTATTGCTTGGATCTTTTTCCGTTTTGGACTATGGCTTTGTACAGCAATTATGGGACTTATGCAGTTTATTTATGTTTTCTTTATGCTTCTTTAAATAATGTAATCAAGACAGTTATGAAGATGTTATGTTTTTGGAAGTATTGTAAAACAAATTATGGCATGGTTTGTGTAACACGTATTTTAATGAAATAAAAGTTGTTGTTTTCCGCTATTCAAAAACATATGTTCTTATATCTGTCTTGTATATCTGTGACTTATACTTATAAACCTCCACCAAAATTAGGGCATTCCCTTTGAGAGTGACCCTAACGGAGGTGGGGTGTTTCATCGTCCGCCTAAAAAACGTGGATGAACGAAAAAAGAGCGGGCCCAAAATTCTCCGACTACACACCGCCTGAGCCAACGCCACCACCACCAAAGTGTCGGTCTCGCCACCACGCACCAACCAGCATCCTCGCCTCCGCCCAGTACGCCACCCACTCGCCGGAAAATGGGAAAACCCCTCCGCCACTTTGCAAAATCGAACCCAAAAACAACCCTCACGTTCATCACCCAATTCCTCCCTCCTCCGACCACCAGAGACTTCGAGACCGGTGCAAAACGAAGCTCTTCCTTCCCTCTACGAAAGCCCTAAGGTCTCTGTAACGACCCGTATTTTTGGCAGTCAAATGTTTTATTTTTTTATTTATTTTAAATGTTTTATTTGAAATATTAGTGGATTTTAAATATTGAATTCGTTATTTAAAACGAACTTTGAACGTTATATATTTATATAATTTTAAATCGAGCTTGAAAATGGCGTGCAGTTCGTAATATGGAGTTTTGAACTTCTATCGAATATACAGGATCCGAAATAAGTCGGATTTCTTTGAAACGAGAAACATTGGAACCGTATTGACGATGATTTTCATATGAAAAAGAAAAATCCAGATTTCGTGTTATACTTTTTTTATTTATGGCCAAATCAAATTTTAAAATAGTCGCTGTGAAAAATCGTTATTTAAATATCGGCCTTTAGAATGGCCATTTTGCAAACGGTCTTCGTTTCCGATGAAATCAGTTTCATTGGGACCGTATCGTTAAATTATTGTAAGAAAATCAAATTGCGTGGCAAACCGATGTCATATGTGAACATGGTAGCCGTAAACGCCCGTTCATTTTCTATAGCGCGTATTTAAATTAATAAACAGATATTTGAGTGTAACTTGAACATACGATCGAATTAGGCCACGAAACCAGTTCCATTGAGTTCGTATCGTTGATTAGAGTCTGGTGGGTATATAGTTTGCTATTTTTGAAGACCGGGTAATTTGGCGTTAAAAATGGTATTGCGGTGCGCGGTAAAAATAGCCTACCGGGGAAATAGTCTCAGAATGCGACAAAACTGGTGTCATTGGGTTCGTATCGAAGAATTATTATAGGATTTCAAAGTTTCAAGTTGATTCGATTTATCTTGTGATCGTGAAAAAATTAAACGCGTGTTTATTTCCGGTTTTATAAAGGAAATTTTTTCATACGATCTCGGATTTCGACGAAACTTGTTCCATTGGATTCGGAATATCTTTTTACACCAAGATTAGATTTTTTATCAATAAACAGAAATCGTTTGTGATGGTTTCTGCGTGTTACTTCGCGTTTAAGTATCGTACTAATTTTTATATTAATTTTACATATTTTATATAAAAAATTGGTCTAACCTATATAGCGCTGTACATTAAAACAGAACCTATGCTATCTCTTATCAACAACAATTTATGCGCCTATCCTTTTTATACATGACAAGAAATGGAAAAGAAAAAAAACACGCTGTGAAGTTAAGCCTACCCTGCACCTTCCTCTAGGCATGAATTTTCACCATCAATGCAGTGAAAAAGGGTATAATAATTAATATATTGAATCTAGTTAAATCTTCTCAGCAAATTACTCTTCGTCGTGCCCACCAAACAATCCTCAATTTCGTGCGTCCCAATCTGTTTCTACCGTGCCCCCCAAGCTTTTATTGGAAACCCCACCTACCCTGTATTAGTCTACAAACCTATAACCTCATTTCCTTGTTCTCCACGGTGTTTCACCTTTATAAATAAACAGCTGCTCTGTTGCTTCATTCTTTCTTCCCCAAGGAAATAATAAAACCGCATCTTCTATCAATAACAATAAAATTTGAAATAAAGGTCTCGCTTCACCAACACAAAAACCCACAAACTCCATTACTATAATAAGATCGAACCCTCCAAGCGTTTATGTGAAGGCGGTATCGGGTTCTTGCCGATGAACCGCCGTGATGGGGTTTTTCTTGACAAGGTGGTCGGATTTTTGGTGCGACGTCGAAGTTTGGATGGCAACAGTTCGGTGTTAAAGGAAATCCTGGTCTTCACGGTGCAAAGCAGGAACGAAGAAATCAAAATCTTGGCCAGTCTAAATTGAAACCGAAGCTGTGCTTTAAGGGTTCATGGAAGAACAGTCGGCCTCCTATTTTGATTAGAACGATGAGGCCTTGAAGGACTGGGAGCAATACTGTGAACGAAGAGGGTAGGATGCATGCAACAATGAAGAACTGGAAGGTAAATCGGTCGATAAATCCTTTGGGATAAAACGTGATTGAGTTAGTGTTAAACAAGGTTAAATTATTGACCCTTCCAGTTTAAATGTTGGATAATAGTCAGTAAAAAGAAAAGTAAGAACGATGGGAACAAAAAGGGGAATGTAGTAATGGAAAGGTGGGATTGTTGCATGCATGAAAAAGGTGACAGCTTCTGGGAGTATTCGAACGTTGGGAAAGAAATTTCGGTAGTAGTGGCCTTCAATTTGAGATGTTTAGGGAAGCCGGTTCTTAGTGTAAAAAAAAAACGAAACAGTAAAGGAATTGTATGGTGGGCTTTCGCATGCAGCAGGCGGGGAAATGAGGGCTTGTGCTGGGGAGTACAGAACATGACAGAAAGCATTGGCTCGAACAAATGGCAAGGGATGAAGGGACTTGCAGCTGCCATCTGAAATGGATGTACGGTGTCCAACTGGCTATGGGGTTAGACGAAACACGTGACGTTGAAACCGTATTTACATGAACAACAGAATCGGGCTGGTTTGGACAGAGTTGGACGTCGATGAAAATTTGTAATTAAAACAAACTGCTTCAACGACGGACAAATCAAGGTGAGTTAAACTCACTTAGTATTTTTCCCATTTATATTTTATATAAATTGAGTTTTTATTTTGTGTGCTTGATTTGCTGATGGTTGACTGTTTGCTAATTATTTATCCAATTGTTGATTTAACTGATGAAAATTAAACCGTCGTTTAATTTCAGTGAGATACCAAATCGTTATTTTTAACAAATTGTTTCCAATGAAGGTAAGTTACCTCGTTGGTCACGTTTATAAAATAAACGTGTTTTGTTTGAATTGTGTGAACTGATAGAAATGCTTTATTGGTTGGTTGATATAAAATTGTTGCTATTTACTATTTTATATCAGTTAAATGAAGTGATCTGGTTTGTGATAACCGTTTGAAATACAGGGAAGAACAGGTTGAAGGGATCCAACCGGATTCCTCAAATATATTATTTTCATATTATCATATATGAACTGTCCTGTTTGGGGTGATTGATTTAATTGTTGATTATTGACTGAATGTTTAACATCAGTATTAGTTTAAACAAATGGGTAATATTGGTTGAGTATTTGGCGATATATGGCCTATAAAATCAATCGTTTTAGAAATATAGATTCACCGTCAGGTAAGTCGATAGAGATGAAGTTATAAATGTATTTTATAACTGGTGATAGATTTTGGAATATTATTTGAATAAAAGTTTTTTTTTAAAAAAAAGAGAGAAAATAAATATTTATTCTTATTTTATTAATTTGAGTTAATAAAGTCAGTTCTGATGTTAATCAGAATTATGAGTATGAAAATTGGAAATTTACCTAACGGTTGAAAAGTGAATAATTGTTTTGTTAAGAAACAATTAAATGGAATTATTTTAAATTAATTATATTTTTAATTAATTTAAAGGGGAAACGAATTAAAATCGGTTAACGAGATAACCGTGTTTAGAGTTGACTAAATTAACCATTTTTAATTGGAATAAATTATTATTTTAGTTTTTTTGAAGTAGTCTAATCAAAGTGTTTAAAGAATATTTGTTTAATTTCTATAAGATTTTAAAAAGGGGATTTACTATTAATTAACTACTAATGTGGTAATGATTGAATTAATTATTATATAATAATTTAGGAATTTCTTTAATTTGAAATTCATTTAAAAAAAATATCAAAGTTGAAAAGAAATCCAATTGATTGGTGGAAAAAGTTTATGCACAGGTTCTATTTTAAACCCGAGTTCTATAACGAAATGATAAGTATAAATTTTAAGCGAACATGGCAGCATAAATTAAGTGTTACGTAATTATTTAAATTAAGTAAAAGAAAATTCATATAAAAGAGTTTGGTGTGAAACCAGAGTTATATAAAAGAGGTGAAGTGGTAAATCGTTAATTTTGTATTAACGTTACTTAATAATGGGATTAAGTAGAAGTGGGAAATTGAAATGAGATTTCCAAAGCGAAATATAGTTGAATGGATTTGTAAAGGCATTGGTGAAAGTGAAATATTGAATTACAACTCGTATCTATCCCGAGGTATGAACGTTGTTGATCAAGGTCTGAGAGGTAATTAAAATAACCCAACTTGAACGACTTCAGGATTACCTGAGGATGATATTAGTTGAAATGGTAAAAAGGGTTAGTGAAATTTATTATTTCATTAAAGAAATAATGGCGCAACATTTTGGTAGACATTTGGAAATATATAAAATAAGGATACCAAGGTAAAATGGAAATGAAAGAGGATTGCGAAAATTATAACGATATTCACGAGGTTAAAAGGAAATGTAAAGCTAAGTATTGAAATAGTTTTATTTTATAAATAAGCATTAGTTATTGTTTTCAAGTATTGAACTGAAAGATATTTAGTAACGTTGTTTCAGTGAATTGTTTTCCAAGTGAAAATAGAAATTGAATATGATAAGATTTTCCTATGTATCAAAAGAGAATTTGTTTTAAGAAGTATCTCATGTTAAATAAGAAAGCGAGAAAACGATATTTATAATATTGAAAGATTTTAGAGTTTAAATTTACATTTTTGTTTTAATTAAAAGGCCAAGTGGTGCTGAATACTGAACCAGTGAATCCACTGGATTGTCATGATTGAAACACTGTTTATTTTGATAGTTAAATCACCGACTATCAAATCTATCCAATACGGTTGTTGGTACGGAAAGACCGGGATCAGATTTATATTCGAAAACCATTCCGACCAGCAAATACGTGAAGATAACAGAAGACGATCGAGATGGAGCATTGAAGACCGTAGATCTTCACGAACGGAAGAACCGCTACTAATCTCTGGTTTAGCGGCCAAAGATAAACCATGGTTCTGTCGTGGCTGAAATCTATGGGTTGCAAGGGCTTCTCGCTACTGATCCATGGGGTGATTCCTATATTGGATGCAGTAGGAGAGTACCTTCGTTTCATCCTGTTCCTGGATGATTTGTATGGACGGATGTCTGACAGAGTATTTCCAAAGGAGTTATGTACGTTGATTTCTTCAAACGTACTATAGTTGGTGGCGGAGAGGGGCACTTCTCTTAGCTTAACTACTAGAGTATTTTTTTGGACGTCAATTAGTGATATCTGACGGATCTGACAATGTGGCATTCAAAGTGAATGATGGTCAGGTGTTGTAAAGGACATTAAAACCTCAAGCCTCATCAACCGGGAAATGACAAAAAATCGGGCAGGCAGCATGGCTATGTGGGTCGCTCCCATTAGGATGTATAATCACATATCTAGAGAAATTCCCTTTGCTTCTTTAATCCGTTTTGATGCTGTCCCTTTTCGAGAAACGGTGGTTTGAGCCCAACCGTTGGTGATATACATTCGATACACTCAAGCGAAATGAGTGGTCGGTCATGTGAGGGCCGGGATGCGAGACGTTCTTGTTGAACCCAGTGTATTCGCCTCTAGAGATACGCTATCGGCAGGTGGTCCCATACCTTGTCAAGGTCGGAATCCAATCTCCAAAAAGCGCCCGCGGTTTTGATTGTATACTATATATGTGGAGCGTGAGATGAAAGCGTTCCACTAGATTGATATTTATTTGTATGTAGACACTATTATAATATCAGCAAAGATACTGATTTCAAAAATGTTTTGGGTTATCGTAAGGTAAAAACCGTCCGTGTTTATGTGTGGATTCGGTCTTACGATTATCCTTTTCTTTCGAAAAGATTTTGAACTTTAAAAGTCAGTTGGATGATTACCCTTAATACTGTGCGAGTTTTTCTCACTCTCGTTCACCAGACTGACCCGGTGTTTTGTAAATGCTCGGGTTAGCGCGGGGTGTACAGGTTCAGGTTATCGAATGATGTGAAGAGACGAGCTGGAAGAGTCCAGACGTGTGACATTATATAGCTACTATTCCGATGTGTGTTGTATCTGAGGACAGGTTATTATAAATGTCCAGATGTGTGACGTACTCTGATGATTGTAAGTCTTTTAAAGCTCTCAATAAAGATTTATTTCTATATTATATTTTGTTCCACTGCGATGTGAGACTCTGATTCTGTGGTGTTTCTTCTTCTTCTTCTTCTATTCTAATATTTCTTTCTTTTCTCACCCTCTAATTTCTTTCTAATAACATCCAGTGTTTTTGGTGTTTGGAAGGTCGACATGAGCTACAGTAAAGGTAATTATGTCGATTTGCGGGGCCAAAAATCCTTGTTCGTTACAGTCTCGGCCTCCCAACCGACCGTAGCTCTTCAATTTGGCCAGAAAACGAAAGTCATTCTTCGCTGTCCATCGCGAATTCCGACCACCACGGTCGACGAAACCACCCCAGATTTTTATAGCATGTAGATCTCAACCCGATCTACGACTTTGCTTCAGGTCGCCTATGTAAATTCTCGACGGATTGGAAGATATAAATGGTTTTGCGTTGAGGGGCCTTTTTGCAAAATTACATGGAAGAAAAATGGGGTTGGCAGGAAATTTGCTGGTGGGGGTATATATATAGGTGGAAAACATTATTTTAAGTTGATTTGACGACTGACAATGACCGACGATTTTTATTTCGTGTCTATCGCTATTTCTGATACTGTTTATTCGCTGCTGCGTTCACATACAAACCCCTTTCGAGACGCGACTGGACCGCATAGTATATTTTGACAATACGGTCCTAACGAAACTTGTTTCGTCGAATTCTGTGTCTGTTTGCTCAAATAGCGTTTATACACGTCCAAGTAGATCGATTTATTTTACATTTTATTTTTCCACGCTCACAGAATAACCCCGATTGACGCGCCGTTTGAAAATCTAGTAATAATTTACTGTTATGGTCCCAACAAAATTTGTTTCATCGAAAACAGAGGTCGTCTGAAAAATGTCCCTGTTGAACTGGCCAATTTCAAATAAAATAACCCAATTTTAAAATACTTCAATATAATATAAATAAAATACCACGATTGGTCATACACGACCAGAATTACGTATATTTTCAAGGAAAAATAACCTGGGTTGAATTCCAAGCCAAATTGATATTCAAAATATTTAAAAACCTTTATTCTATATAGACGCAGCGCTATATATATAAAGGGAATTCTGGCACTGTTTTTCTGAGAATTTATTTGGACATAAAACAAAATCTACACGACGAAAACTAGATTTTTCTCTGACGTTGGAAAGATATCGTCAAACCGGTCCCGACGTTTCTTATTTCGAGGAAATCTGACTTATTTTGAACCCGGTACGACCAATTGAAGTTCAAATCGCCAAAACGCGAACTGCCGCGCCGCTGCAGCTCGTTATTTAATTAAATTATAATTATATATATATTTCGTCGTCATCGTTAACTAAGCGAACCGTCACAAATATTTAAACACAAACAATATCTGACTCATTTAAACTGCCTGATCACCGTATATTTCAAATTCTATATTTTCCACATATCCTGGGAATTAAAATATTATTTTATTATTTATTTAAATAATATATTCAATATATAATCGTTAAATTCGATTATTTAAATTCCAACTAATATTTTTATATAATAAAAATAATTAAAATACTCCAAATAAATAGGCAGAAAATACGGGTCGTTACATTCCTTTCCCCTTAAAATAATTTCGTCCTCGAAATTGCTAAGGTAGAAGAAATGCCGTTAACTTTTATCTTTTAAAAAATAATTAATTTAAAACTTGATTTTATTTTCAAACTGTTCCAATTGGTTTTAAAACCAATTTATTTCAAATAAAATAGTTTCCCAAAAATTTTCAATTTTTTTTTCTAACTCCTTAAATTCTCGAAAAATTTCGGTAGAGTCTCCCCTGTACGGAGGAACATCTGCAATATCGCAGGATCAAGAAATATGTATACATCGACTCTCATGGTCGGAAAATCCAAAATTCAAGCTCAAAACCCAAAGAAAAACCAAAAATTTCATATTTCCGTAGGCATACCTTTTGGCGAGCTTTATTATGCGATAAGTGGTATATTTTATTCGAGCTTGCTTAGTTATTTTGCAGCTCTATTCAAACTGGACTTGATTAAATCCAGAGTTTCCTTCCTGGATGGATTCTCAAACTGAAATGGCCTTTCAGCTCCTATTCTCAACTCAAACGAATCCATTAGTTATCAAACAAATGTTAATTACGTTTAAACCATCCATATCATTCACATCAACCAATTATACAAACAATCCAATTTACATAGGACTATGATTATTTATAATAACTTCGTTTATTTCTTTAATTTTCCATTCGAATTTATTTTTCTGGATTGATTATCCAACCTGTTTATTTCATTATTGGTTTTAAACCAAGTCTATCTATCCCAGATTTTTATCCAAGCGATCAACAACACAATCCAAACATATCACATAATCAACAGATCAATCGATTGCCCATACTATAATAACCTTTACTTTTATTTTATTATAAAATAATTGGACAAAAATAATTTTCCAAAAATAATTTTATATCAAATCACAAATTCGCTCTCTCGTATATCTACTCAGACTCAATCTAGGGTATTGCTAACCCCATCTCTATTGAGTCACGCCACAGAGCCAAGGTTATCTCTAAACCAATAGCTCTGATACCACTGTAATGACCCGGGGAAAAAGTCGATGCTCGAGTCTTCGACAACAATACATAAACACGTATCCCTTGCCAAAAAACCCAAGTATCGAACCCCCAGATTGCCATGAGAAAGAATTTAGAGGGTGAGAGTAGAAAGAAAGAAATATTAGAATAGAAGAAAGAAGAAGAACACATCAGAATCTCACAGCGGAACGAATAAAAATATAATATCAAATCTCTTTATACAAAAGAATTGTATATACATACCAATCATCAGAGTACATCATATATCAATCACAGCGGAATAAGAACTTTATATAACTAGCGGTGAAGCCTCCAGCTTCTAGCTCCTGAAACTCCAAGCGAAACCTAACCTAGAACATACTTTGTCTGACCCGAGCACATTTGATTTTAAAAAAATACACCGGATCAGTCTGGAATACTTTCAGTGATAAATTCATATAACACACACTTGTTTAAATTTGGAAAATCCTTTTCTGAAATCAAAGGATAATAGTAAGACCAGCCCACACATAAACACAGACGGTTTTTACCTTACTATAACCCAAAACAGTTTTGAAATCATAGCTTGCTCTGATATTATCATAATGTCTAAATACAAATAAATAACAATCTAGAGGAACGCTTGCATCTCACGCTCCCCATATATAGTATACAATCGAAAACCGCGGGCGCTTATTGGATATTGGATTCCAACCTTGACAAGGTTTGGGACCACCTGCCGATAGTGTATCTCTAGAGACGAATACACTGGGATCAACAAGAACGTCTTGCAACCCAGCCCTCACATGACCGACCACTCATTTCGCTTGAGTGTATCGAATGTATATCACCGACGGTTGGGATCAGCAACCGCATGTCCGAAAAGGGACAGCATCGATAGATTAAAGAAGCAAATGGAATTTCTCTAGATAGGTGATCATACACCCTAATGGGAGCGACCCACATAGCCATGCTGCCTGCCCGATTTTTGTCATTTCCCGGTTGATGAGGCTTTAGGCTAGAATTCTTTTTCAAACATCTGGCCATCATTCACTTTGAATGCCACATCGTCAGATCCGCCAAATACCACTGAATGTTGATTTCCACAAAAATACTCTGAGCGTTAAGCCAAAGAAGGTGTACATCCTTCTCCGCCCCCAACAGAGATACGTTTGTAGAAAATCAATATACATGACCCCCTTTGGAAATACTCTGCTAGACACACGTCCATACAAGTCATCCAGGAACAGGAAGAACCAAAGGTACTCTCCTACTGCATCTCATATAGGAATCACCCAAGGATCAGTAGCGAGAAGTCCTTGCAACCCGTGGATTCCAACCACGACAGAACCACAGTTTATCTCTAGGAGCTAACCAGAGTTTATTAGCAGTCCTTCCGTTTATGAAAATCCACAGTCTTCATTGCTCCAACTCGATCATCTCTTAATATTTTCATGTATTTATTGTTCGGAATGGTTTTCGAATATGAATTTGATCCCGGTCTTTCCATACCAACAATCTTATTGGTCAAGTTCGATAGTCGGTGATTTAACCATCGAATAACAATGTGTGAATAACATCAGTTTGCTGCTTCAGCACTTGACACAACTCGACCTCTTTAAATTATATGTACATATGTATATACTTAACGATATAAACCAAACTTCCTCTGATTTAACTCTGACTGATTTACTTTGATTGATTAACTCTAACTTGACTAACTAGACTTATTTAACTCGACTAACTTAACAAGATTACTCATATCGATTAAGTAATACTCGACTTAACTCCACTCGCTTGACTCTAGATCGCAGCGATCACAATGGTTACGCCTGGTTCCCTCAGGAAACATCCAACCCCCATAGGCTATCTGCAGCCCTGCGAATTACGCTAACAGTCGTATGCAATGGAAACTTTCCTGAAACTACGTTTTACTAACTCTACTTCAAATACTATGTTCGATCAACTCAAATTGAATAACACAAATATTCGATATAATTTGGAAACAATATTCTTATTTCTTTTGAAAACTAATATTTGGAATGATTATTTATTTCCCCAAAACCTTGCATCAGAGTTCGATATTCCTCGTATAAGATAACCCACTTCAATACCTTTACTCACTCCAACTAATACCATTCTTTGATAATAGAGAAACCAATCAAGTTGGGGTATTTTAGTTACCTCTCAGACCTTGATCAACAACCTCTGAATAATATTAGTCTAACCACTGACAATAGAATCTCATTTCCCCTTTTTGATCTCAAATCTGGTTTTAAAAATCCTTTCTCGTATTTGAAATCCTCGCTCAACTTTCTTTACTTAGTTTTCTTTAATTAAGTAAGTCTAACATACTTTTTAACTTTAAAACCCTTTGCGCCATCTAATCGCTTCAATGAACTCTTACAACCCATCATTGTAATCCTCATTAATTAAAACAATAATTAACTTTAAATATTAAAATATAGTTAACTTGGCTATTAATTTAGAATAGTAGAATTATCATTTTTAAAGGCTGGTTAAACAATACTTTACTTTATTAACTCTGGCCAATTTAATAATCATTTTGAGATTTAGTTAATCAAAGATTTACCAAAAATTAACACTAATCAAATTCAAGAATTTCCTTGATTATAGTTAATCAATGATTAACTAACAGTTTACACTATTCGTTAAACTTTAACGAATACTTGGACTATTTAACATAATTATTTCCATTGGTCAAATTTACTTAAATACGGTTGCTTTTACCCACTATACACATCAGTTATCATCTAACTAATTTACCTTTTGTCATTTCCCTTTTCAAATTAATTAAATAACTTAATTAAATTAAAAATCACTATTTAATTGGTTTAAAACAATTATTCTATTTACCAACCCGTCAGTAAATTCTTTGGGTTTCTATTTTCAAAACTGGTCTATACAACTTAAATAATTCCCTTTAACTTGATTCAAAATATTTACTTAAAATTTTCCAATTTAAATACTCAGGTAAAATAATCAAATAACTTTAATCCGGTTATAAATAAATTGATAACTTTAAAACACGTCAATTCACTTAACAGTCGAACGACGTTAAAACCACACATTAGGGCCATTTACTGCCAATTACCAAATCAACACTGTCGGTTGATTTTAAACACAACACCGGTGAGTATATATTCAACCATCAACATTTAAACAGGTTTTGGTGTCTGACAGGGTGAACAATTCATATGTATGCACGCAACAAATCAAAAATACAGTTAATTAGAGGAATCCGATTGGATCCCTCCAACCTGTCCTTCTCTGCATCACATATGTCAGTTGATAAAATAGACGAATAAATAAATTGATGAAATATAAATAATCTCAACCAATCAACAACAAACAACCAATTTGTATCCATCGCATCCAATCAGCCAATTTAAACGATTAACTATAAAATATATTTTACTGTGAATGTACCACATCACAAGATTCCAGAAGGTGTGAGAATTAACTCACCCGAATTTGTTCTGGTCGACGATTGACGCGTTTGTCGCTTTTAATTTGAGACGAGCATTCAAAAATAGCTGAAATTTCGACGGCGTCAGATCAGAGCCTAGTCAGCGCCATCACCTAAGTCTCGTCCCTATGATCCCAACGGATCCAGTTTCGCTGAAATCCGTTAATGTATGAGAGAGTTACGATGGTTTCAAGTTTGAATATATATACGAGATTATACATTAACTAATTAACTAATATATTAATTAATAAATAATTACCTTACTTAAATACCTCTACCACGTCAACCTCGTTGAAATCGAAAACGCGTTTTTGGCCTTTCTTGCCCAATGAATCCTGATGTCTTCAATTTCCTGATGCCCGAACAAACTCAGACATCATCAACAGGTCATCGTACCGCCTAGACGTCACCGGAACCCCCACCGGTCATCCCACCGGAACCGCCGCTCCGCCAGGGTCCCTCGCCACCAACGCCGGCCCCCCACATCACCTCGTCCGCCTGAAAAACGTAGATGAATGGAAAAAGAGCGGGCCTCAAATTCTCCGACTACACACCGCCTGAGTCAACGCCACCACCACCAAAGTGTCGGTCTTGCCACCACGCACCAACCAGCATCCTCGCCTCGGCCCAGTACGCCACCCACTCGCCGGAAAATGGGAAAACCCCTCCGCCACTTTGCAAAATCGAACCCAAAAACAACCCTCACGTTCATCACCCAATTCCTCCCTCCTCCGACCACCAGAGACTTCGAGACCGGTGCCAAAACGAAGCTCTTGCTTCCCTCTACGAAAGCCCTAAGGTCTCGGCCTCCCAAATCGACCGTAGCTCTTCAATTTGGCCAGAAAACGAAAGTCATTCTTCGCTGTCCATCGCGAATTTCGGCCACCACGGTCGACAAAACCACCCCGAATTTTTACAGCATGTAGATTTCGACCCGATTTACGACTTTGCTTCATGTCGCCTATGTAAATTCTCGACGGATTGGAAGATATAAATGGTTTTGCGTTGAGGGGCCTTTTTGCAAAATTACATGGAAGAAAAATGGGGTTGGCTGGAAATTTTCTGGTGGGGGGTATATATATATTGGTGGAAAACATTATTTTAAGTTGATTTGACGACTGACAATGACCGACGATTTTTATTTCGTGTCTATCGCTATTTCTGATACTGTTTATTCGCTGCTGCGCTCACATACAAACCCCTTTCGAGACACGACTGGACGGCATAGTATATTTTTACGATACGGTCCTAATGAAACTTGTTTCGTCGAATTCCGTGTTCGTTTGCTCAAATAGCATTTGTACACGTCCAAATAGATCAATTTATTTTACGTTTTATTTTGCCACGCTCACAGAATAATCCCGATTGACGCGCCGTTTGAAAATCTAGCAATAATTTACTGTTATGGTCCCAAAAAAATTTGTTTCGTCGAAAACAGAGGTCGTTTGAAAAATGTCCCTTTTGAACTGTCCAATTTCAAACAAAATAACCCAATTTTAAAATACTTCAATATAATATAAATAAAATAAAACGATTGGTCATATCAAACCAGAATTACGTATATTTTCAAGGAAAAATAACCTGGGTTGAATTCCAAGCCAAATCGATACTCAAAATATTTAAAAACCTTTATTCTATATAGACGCAGCGCTATATATATAAAGGGAATTCTGGCGTTGTTTTTCTGATAATTTGATTTGGACATAAAACAAAATCTACACGACGAAAACTGGAATTTTCTCTGCCATTGGAAAGACATCGTCAAACCGGTCCCGACGTTTCTTGTTTCGAGGAAATCTGACTTATTTTGAACCCGGTACGACCAATTGAAGTTCAAATCGCCAAAACGCGAACTACCGCGCCACTGCAGCTCGTTATTTAATTAAATTATATATATATATATATATATATATATATATATATATATATATCGTCGTCGTCGTTAATTAAGCGAACCGTCACAAATATTTAAACACAAACAATATCTGACTCATTTAAACTGCCTGATCACCGTATATTTCAAATTCTATATTTTCCACATATTCTGGGAATTAAAATATTATTTTATTATTTATTTAAATAATATATTCAATATATAATTGTTATATTCGATTATTTAAATTCCAACCAATATTTTTATATAATAAAAATAATTAAAATATTCCAAATAAATAGGCAGAAAATACGGGTCGTTACAAAGTTTATATGAAACTTCCTCCTGGTTTTCCTCGTCATGGTGACAATCAAGTTTGTAAGCTCCATAAATCTATTTATGGACTTAAACAAGCTTCGCGTCAATGGTTCTCTAAGTTTTCTTCTACTTTAATTCAACGTGGTTTTCGTCAATCTAATTCCGATTACAGTCTCTTTACATATATTCGTGATCATATTTCAGTATTTGTTCTTGTTTACGTAGATGATATTATCATTACAGAAAACAATGAATCTTTTATTTCCATGACAAAACAATTTCTCGCCAAATCTTTCTCCATTAAAGATCTTGGGCGTCTAAGTTATTTTCTTGGTATTGAAGTTTCTCGTTCCAAAAAGGGATTATTTTTGTGTCAACGTAAGTACACACTTGACATATTAAACGATTCAGGTATGCTTGGTTCTCGTACAACTCCAATTCCTATGGAACAATATTGTCGACTTCTTCTAGATGACGACAATCCCTTGCCTGATCCGTCTCTTTATCGATGACTCATCGGTCGTCTCTTATATCTTACAGTTACTCATCCTGACATTCAATATGCTGTCAACAAACTTAGCCAATTTATGCAAAGCCCTCGTTCCACACATCTTGATGCTGCAAATAAAGTCTTTCGATATCTCAAAGGTTCTATTGGTAAAGGTTTATTCCTATCGGCAACGAGTTCTTTTTCTCTGGTCGGTTTTGTTGATTCTGACTGGGCAGGTTGCCCCGTCACTCGCCGTTCTACTACCGGTTATTTTACAATGCTGGGTTCTAGTCCCATCTCCTGGAAATCAAAGAAACAACTGACTGTTTCTCGATCATCTGCTGAAGCTGAGTATCGGTCTCCTGCTGCTATTACTGCTGAAGTCCAATGGTTACATTCAATCTTATCAGAACTTGGTTTCCCACCATCTGTTCTTATACCAATACATTGCGATAGTCAAGCTGCAATTCATATTGCTTCAAATCCCGTCTTCCATGAACGAACTAAGCACATCGAAATAGATTGTCATTTCGTTCGTGAAAAGATTCTCTCCGGTATTATTACTCATTCCTATATTCGTCTTGCGACCAACTAGCAGATATTTTCACAAAACCACTAGGTGCTGACAATTTCAAACGATTGCTTAGCAAGTTGGGCGTGATCGACATTTCTCTCCCGGCTCCAACTTGACGGGGGGTGTTAAACAACGTGAGCTATGTTAGAGATAATCATCAAATATGTTTCCTTTTATTTATGAGTTATATTAGGATTGTATTATTTATGAGTTATATTGCAATAATTAGGAGTTATATTAGGATTGTATTAATTTGGTCTATATTTGGTATAGATTCAAATATGCTAGAGCATATTCCATTCTAGAATGCTCTCTTCCATCTATAAATATGTAATGTAATTATGTAATTACGTAATCAAGAATACAATTCTATTTTCTGTTTTCACAGATGATCACAAATGAAAGTCAGTATGTTGATCTAATGGTTGATCCTACATGCAAATAGGTAGTTAAGGTATTTTGTTAGATGTTTTCATACTAGAAAGGTCTTGCCTTTTACGTTGTTTTTTGCATATGTGTGAGTGTGTTCTCATATACGCATAAATATATACACAAATATGCATTTGTAAGCGTTTTATTGGTACTTTAGTATAATCCTTTGATAAATATTTTCAAATTATGGATAGTATAATTTTCCAATTATGGATAGCAGCATATGCATTTTTTCACAAAGATTGGTCTATTCTCTTTGGTAAATTGAATTATATAAAATATTTGATTTTTGTCAGCAGAAGGAGTTGTAATATATGCTATTTGCAGGATAATCTACTTCGAAGTCATGTTAGAAGTCTGTTCTCTTTTGCCGGAGTGTCCTATTTGCTATTTGTAGGATCTAAAATTTATTTCGAAGTTATGTTAGAAGTTGTAATAATTTTTTTTTCATATTCTTTGGTTGTGTATGATAAACTTGTGAAATTTTGAATCTTCCTTTAATTTGTTATCAAATATTTGTGCAATTTAAGGTATATGCTTAGATGCGTAATTGTTTATTATTATCGAAATTCTGTAATTTTTGATATAGATGTAACTTTTGTATTATAGTTGACAACCGTGTGGTGAATGCTAGCAGAAATTTAGTAATATATGTTTGATAATTGTATTCGTTGCTTGTGAGGGATATTTATAACGAACATATTTAATGAAGAAATTTATAACAAACATATTTGTTGCGAATGAAGATGTTTATAACACACATGGTCGTTATAATTTGTAGCGACAACGTCTATTTCAACCATGATAAAGGAAATTTGGTAACGGGGGTTAGCCGTTACAAAACGATGATATTAATAACGCAATATTTCGTTATAAAAATTTATTTTTCCAACGAAACAGTTTGTTGGTAAGCTATAATGATAATAACGGGTAAAGGCCGTTACGAATATTTATAACGACATTCCCCATGTCTGTACCGCTCATAACTATATTTGTTAAAATTTATTTTGAAACGGCTATATTCTTTACAAATACATTATTTTGGTGTTGTGCTGGTTGCTATCTGTTTGTTATGTCATAATATAATTTCTTTACTACACTCTACAACTACATCATTAACTGAATTTCATTTTTCTTTGACAGCCTGATTGATTTGGGTTCTAATACGTCGGAGAATTTTGTATCAAAGTTGCCAATTTATCAATCGCTATAACGAACTTATCTCTAATGCACAATAGATAACTGTTTGGAGTTTAATTAAGCAGCCAACTTTGTACGTAACTATTTTTTATTTTTGTATCATGTTTTCAATTCTTGATGGTACCCATACACTTTGGATTAATTTTATTGTAACTGTTATGAGCCTTTATTTTTTTTTGGGTTGATGTTGCCCATATGGAGTATATGAAAGAAAGAAAATAAGAACAAAAGATTACTATTATGCATCAATTAGTTATTGATTACTAAATCAAGCTTTTTATTGGAAAGAGTATCAACAGCGACAAAGTCAAGTTTAATTTTTTTTATTTTTTTATTAACAATGGAATTTTTAGTGATTTATGTAAATAATGTGATTCAAAGATTGCTATTTATGTATTATATCTATTCGCACATTTTTCAATTTTTATTGAAAAAATTCATAAATATGATATACGTTTTGAACAGATATTTGTTTGGTTTGTCCTTTTGTTTTTTAAATTCAATAATAATTTAGAGATATAACGAAACTCAATATTAAAAGTATATTGATGTTTGCTGGTATATTATATATGTATATGCTTATGAATGATTTGTATCAATGCATTTATAACAAATCCTCAGTGTCAAGCTAGCTTGCATGTACAACACTTAGTGTAAAGGATTTGCACTTTTGCAATTTTTTTTTTTTAAACATGCTAGATAATTTTTTTGATTAAACTCGTAATTAAGAAAAAAAGTTTTAGAAATATTTTTTTCTTTTATTATGTAACTTAACGGTCGGTTTTCTCCACCGTTGTACGGTAATACTAGTAAATTTGGGTGTGAGATAACGCATTGAGATTTCAGCTAGCCAAAGCGTTCTGGTTTGAACTAAAATTGAACGATGTAGAAAAAGATATCAACTTCCATAGCGACCTAAAATAAATTCATCTAGATGACGGAAAATCCTCCCCTTTGTCGACTTTCCAACCGTCGAACCCTCCTCCCTCAATCCTTACGCATACAATTCCCCCGTCTCTGGAACCTCCTGACCTACATATTCTAATTTCTAAACTACGATAGGACCAAAGGTTTCCGAGTGGTGCTGCCTAAGAAGAAAATAAAATTTGCCCTCCTCGAAGTCGTCCCTACCTTGGAGGCTACGAACAAGGCAATAGTCTCAAAGTCAGTGAGGTCCTCTTCCCCCCATGTTTAGCGCCTCATAATTCTCCTCTTTTTCTTCTTGGACCAGCTGATTCATATCATTAAATCTGATATAAAGTGAGACTATGATAGAATTCCTAAGGGTGTTCCCTATTTTTATAATAAAAAGTTTACTTGGATTTCCCCTTGATTACTGGATGAAAAGAGGGATTAGTAGAATTGCGTCTGTTATTGGTAACCCTTTAAAACTAGACAAGTTTGTGGAGGAAATTAGGAAAGTTGCATTTGCACGAGTCCTAGTGGAAGTTTCAAGTCTGTTTACCTATCCCAAGCAAATTCCAATTTATAAGAAGATGATCGTCTGATTACGCAGAAGGTGGAATTTGAGTGGTTTCCTCCCATTTATTTGAAGTGTCATAATTTTATTTTGGGCATCTAGAAAATGTTTGTACTTCTACTAAAATTTAGGGGCCTAAAAAAACAGGAAAATACCATAAAGGACAAAATTAACAAAAAAATGTTTCATAAGGACAACAAGCTAAAATTTTGTCTATAAGGACAAATTTTAGTGTAAATGTAGGAATTATAGTGGACTCCTGAATTACTCTATTTACACTAAAATTTGTCTTTTATGGATAAAATTTTACCACCTTGCCATTATGAAATAATTTTTTGTTCATTTTGTCTTTGAGGATAAAACCCCATTTTAACTTACTCGGACTTTTTTATTTTATATTTAAACGGATTCTTGAAGCTCCTTTAGGCCTTCAACGGGCTTGAAACACCCATTTAATTCAATTTAATTTTTTTTTTTTTTTTGAATTCCCAAAAAAAGAATCGAGAATCGGCGTTTTATTTTCTTCTTTCCACATCTAAAACAATGGAAACCAGCCTCAACATTTCAAAATTTAGAAATCAAAAGAATTTCTCAGCTAAAATTTTGGAAACACGATGTGTTGATCTTGTATGAAGCTTGGCATCCATTGAGTAATATTCTTCTTGGTTGCGGTTGCATTAGATGAAGTTTGACGCCTTGGGTTGGGGATCAAGGGTTGAGGATTTCGTGAACTATGGTCGATAAGTGGAAAAACGAACGTCGGATCTGAGTTTTTCGAGGTATGTTGCAACTTCAGACGGCTTATGGAAGGTTGTCGGGTAGCGGAAGCCACTAACGCATGGAAGAGGGAGGAGCTGGTAGCCTGTTACTTCTGTCGTTGGATTCGTAGTCCGAAGTGATGTTGATTGGCGGTAGCTTGAAGAGCTCCAGCGTGGTGTGGGAAAATGCGACGGTGATGAGAATTACCATCGTGTCACGTTGAGGCGCAGGCTCGAAGCGATGATGTCGGGGAGGTTGAGGTGTGAGATACGTACGTTGGCGATGTTGGTTTCGATTTTCATCGAGAGATGGAGGACGTAGGCATCGTTGAAAAGGTTGGCCATGGTGCTTTAATCTACAGACGGGATTGTGTTTGTTATATAACCAGGGAGAAGGTGACTTGTTGAAGCAACTAGTTAAGTAATTCAATAATTATGAGATTGATTGTATTCGATTAGTTCGTTAAATTATAAAATGTATATCTCATTCGTATAAGATCCAAATCAAACACGACCAGCTGCATTGCACTGCTAAGAGCATTATCTTCATGGGTGGATATATTAACACCCCAGTAGTTGATCTTCACCCCCCGCTAATTAGACAATAAAATATGCTTTCCATGATTTTCTTTTTCCACCCCATTTAATTCAAAAATGCCCTTATTGCATTTTCATTCTCAATACTATTTTTCTAGTTTCCAACATGCAATTTTTTCTACTACTCTCCCCTTTAAAATTTTGTTTGAATTAATTAAAATTTGTAAACTGTTAACGTCCTGGTCTCAAAACATATAATGATACGCATCGCTTATTGTAATGTTTTTAAATTTTTAATCATTGTTTTAATTTTTTAATCAATATTTTAATTTTTTAATCATTATTTATAACTTCTATCTTTAATTTTTCTTTTTTTAATGCTCATATACAATGCTGATTTTAAAATTTTAAATTATTGTTTGCAATTTAGTCTCAAACATCCTATATGTATATGATTGATATTTTTTTAATCATTGTACAACATGTCAACATTAAGCAAGTTATATAATCAGTTGTTAAAGCGTAAATCTGGAAATAAGATTCTGAAATTTTAATCGGGGGGTGAAGAGTAAATTTCGGGGTGCGAATGGCCATATCCTACCTTCATTCTAAAATTAGATTGGTCGAATTCCGAGTTAGTTGGAATTTGTGATAAAATCAAATGCTTGTTCAAATTTTTTATAGAAAATAGGTACTATATACACACACGTAAATGCGTTCATATATAATTTTACATCATCAGTCGCACAGTTACAAAACAAGTGATGCGGCGCTCGACTTGAAAATTCACTCATACTGAAATAAATGTACAAATTACAGATATAAAATCCAAAAGACTAATAATCTTGCATCCAAAATTTGGCTAATAGAAGACTAAATCTTGGGGACCCAAATAGCAACAAACATAACTCTTACTTTCTCCATGAACTTCATACTAAGTCTCTGTAGAAGCTCCTTATTCCAAAAAAGTCCAAGACTTCAATTTCTTAGATTTCTTCAACTTATTCTTTTTATTATCCTTTCTTTGAGTAACCAATGAATTCCATGCACAATTTGCTACTACATCAGAGTTCACTTGAAATTCAAACAAAGTCTCGTCGGTTCTAGCTCTAAGTACAACCTTTTGTCTTGAATCTACTTGATTTGTAGCTCTATCATCCGACTTATTGCTAGCAGGAATGTCCATATCTTCTTCTAAATCCTCTGAGTACACATCACCAGAAACATGAGAAGGTATTTGACACTCTTTCAACAATGGAAGCTATTCCCACAACTCACTGCAATCATCATGAGTCAGGGTCTCTCTAGTAATACATTTTGTATCATTGCCAGCAGTTTTAGAAGATTGCAAGCCCATGTCAATGTCCATAAAATTAGTATAACAACTAAGGGGGTATTTTTTTTAGGGGGGAAAAAATTTGTAAGGACAAATTAAGTAAATATTTTATTCATAAGGACAACACTAAAATATTTTATCCATAAGGACAAATAATAGCCCAGCCCAAATAATACCCCGTTATTTCATTTTTCTTCTTGTACACCGTAACCTTCAATTTCGTCCGCCGTAATTGAGAAATGACCACAGAAACGCGATCGACGAATTCTCTTCCTACGGATTCCCCTAAATCAAATCGAAACCCTAGCAGCAAGATTGACAACGAGTTAATGGAAAGAGTCGTGGAAAGGAATATTGAAACCCTAGCTGATGCCGCCGAATTATCACGAAGTGGAGTCGAAAACCTAGTTATTGACGCCCATAAGCAAATCGACAGTACTGCAATTGATAAACACGCAGTTGACAGAGGAAATGATAACGTTGATTATCAATTTGTAGATGAAAGAGATGATAGTGGAAAAAATCAAACTGCGAATGTACAATCTGTTGAAAGAAATGATAATGGTAATCGAAAAAATGATGGAAAAAAACAGTCAGGAAAAGCACTGAATGTATAAGAAGAGAGACGCGGTCGAAAAGGTTCAATGATCCTAAATATGTTGAAAAAAAATTGAAGAAAGAGATGAATCAAAAAAAAAGGTAAGTTCTATTCATTGTATAAAATTTTTTGTATGTTTTGTTCAAATTTTGTAACAATATTTCTTTATTTGTGCAGGTTAAAGAAGGAATAAAATCGAAAATTCTTGAAGAAAAGGATTGTGGAGTCATTGAAGAAAATTCTGTAAGTAAAAAAGGATAACTTCAATTATATATAAATGATAACTTCATAGGTATTAAAATGATATCCTGAGTATAGATATGTATAAAAAATGATACTGTATATATGGTAAAAATGATACCGTGATTATGAGAATACTATTTAACTTGATTTTTTTGGTGTAGGTAAAAATGATAGTGTACATTGATAAAATGATAATGCCTCGAGAAATGAGACAGTAAATTAGTTAATTAATATAATTAGCACCTACATTATTATTTAGATTAATTATGGTTTGTAATGAATGAAATTCAATTGTGTTAGTGATAAATAATTTTGTTCTCAACAGTTATTTTAGTTTTTTTTTTTGATAACTAGGATGATGATTTTGAAAACCCAAGGCGTAGAGAAATCAAGTCTGGTACAATTCCAGTGGAAAGTAAAGAAGAGGTAGTGGTTGGTGAGAAAACCAGTTGTGCTACAGCATACAGATGTGGGTTGCAATTGTCTTACAAGACGATATGTTTGTTGAGAGATAAGAAAGCACTTACATCAAAGCAAATTGAGTTTTTGAAACAAACACCATTTTATGATTTCTTTTCTGTTTTTTACGAGAAAAACATTTCATTAACAGAGTGCAAGAAAAAGGCAGAAAATTTGGATGCTGTATATTCGTGCTACTCAGTGGAGAAAGAATGTTTTGTGTTTGGTGAAAGTGAAATGGAAATATGTCCAGAAGATATAAGTCTTCTATTTAAATGCCCTTGGAAGGTACAGATATAGACGATACACCAAAAATGACTAGTAAAACAACACCAACAGATTGCAAGGAATTTGTGTCGAGAAACTTTGGGAAATCAACTATCATTGTAAGAAGTTTAATTGAAAAAAGAATTAAAGAAGAAATAGAGAAGAAGAAGAAGGTGTTTGAAGAGGACTTGCCACTGCTTATGATAATGCTAATTTTGCTTACATTTTTCTTTCCGAATAACCAACAAAAGTTTAGGTGGGGTTTCATTCCATACATTGTAGACGTGAAGAAAATGAGATCAGTGTCATGGCCTAAAACCATTCATTCAAGTTTTAAAAAGTTTGTAAAAAGTTCCATAAAAAATCCGCGTGATATGGCTGGTTGCTCAATGATTCCTTTGGTAAATATTTTGATTAAAGTATTTCTTCTGTAAACACGACCAGCTATTGATGAATTTATTGTTAACCTTGTATTTTATGTTTATGCAGTATGTGATGTGTGAGAAGTTAAATCTAATTGCGCAGAGGCAGAAGTTTGAGAATAAATTCCCTCGTTTTGCTAGGTGGGATTTGAGGAAGTTGAATAAAATCGTGACGAAGGAATTTTTAGACACTTTCAAAGCTGGACAGGTAAAAATATAATTTTGATGTGTTCGTCGGGATCGTTTTTGTGTAGGCACTATGAATTGGAATTTTTTTGGTATCTTATTTGTAATTAGTTAGGGGTTTATTTTAGTACTAATCTTAATGTTAATAGTCCATGGTTATCTTTTTTTCATTCACTGCAAATATCATTTTTATGTTGAATTGTTAACTTCAGATTTAGGTTATCATTTTTGGTTTCATGTAGATATCATTTTTACAGTCAGTTTAACTTAACAGTTTATGGATATCATTTTTTCTAAACTGTGGTTATCTTTTTTTATTTTTTGGTTCGTACACAACATTTGTCCACAAACACAAATAATTAGCCAAAAATTTTGTTGTCAGTTCAGTATTTCATTAATCGGTTTACTGACTACACTCTTTGATGATATTATTCAACTGTTCATTTTTTTAATTTAATATGCAGAGTATTTAACTTATGAAATACCCATAGATATCGTATTTTAAACAATTCAATTATCATTTAATTTGTACAAATGCTTATTCAATTTTATATTATCATTTTGCATGTATTACAGTTATCATTTGTTGATGTCTTAGCCACTATACAGTTTTTAGTTATCTTTTTCCAGCTGATGTAGTTATCATTTTTTAAATTTTGATAGTTGACATAAATTGTAAAAAAATACAAAATAGTGAAAAAAGGGAAAAAAATCTGTTATACATCCATTCTTTTTAAATCCAGTTATAAATTGTGACTAGTATGCAAATTAATTCATATTATGTGCCTTCTTGTGAAGGTAATGGAAATGGGAAAAATTGTACTACATGAAACACTGCTGTTAGAGTGTAAGGAAAGTTTGGCAAATAGAGCTGTATTAAAAGGAAAAGTTGCACAAAACAAAAAAAGAAAATGTGGTCAGCAAGTCCAAGTAGTGGAAACAGTTGGTTTGGACATGGAAAATAGAGTTCTGAACTATCGCATCACAGAGTTGGAGAAAGAAAACAAAGAATTTAAAAAGAAGTGGATGCAGGAAAGAAACTTGAGAAGAAAAGCAGAAGAAGAGTTATATAGAATTAAAGAGCAAATGAAAGAACAGAAAGCTGAAATGCAACATGATAAAACGGAGGATAGAGTTGGTTTACAAACGACATTGGTTGATGCGCATACAAATGATAATTTGGACTGTAATGAAGTGAGAACAACGGAGGTAAATAATCTGAATCTAGATCAAGAGAAATTGAACGAATGCACGACAAATGTTGAGGATAGGACTTATGCAGAAGAAAGCATACCAGCTGGTTTAGGGAATGAAAAAACGCCAGTCACAGTTAAAGATTCTATCGGTAACAGTGAGATTGGAAGTAAGAGTGTACAGTCAATTGACGACATTGAACCTCCGAGTTCTAGTTTTAATTTGACGGCTGAGATTGCAAAGATGAAAGTCAAAAAAGGGAATTCTCAAAAGTCAAGGAAAAAAAAATTAAAAAATCATCTTCCAAGTCCAAAAGTGCAAAACCACCTTCATACATACTGAGATTGAGAGCAAGAAGAAGAACACAAAAAAGAAAAGAAGAGTATGAATATTATGTAAAAGCGTGGAAGAAAGCACGTGTAACACAAAAGAAGGAGTCTGAAGTTTCATGTGAAGGGAAAAATGATGAGTTACAACTCTCATTGATTTCAGTTGATGATGAAAAATGTAGGAAAAAAACAATAAATGAAGATAACGTTGAGAACGAAAAAAATGTTGAACTCGTAGAGCCAATAAATGTTGAAGAACCGTCATGGAAAGACTTGGGCTTATCAAAATGCAAAAAAGTGACAAAACATCTAGATGATGAGGAAGGTAGAATTGTACGGAAATTTTATTCAATGTCAATAGCAGAAGAAAAGTGAGTATTATATTTACATCTGTGCTTATAAAACATAGAAATTATTTTGTTAAATGTTTGACTTTTTAATATTGGACAGTCCAGTAGCTTGGCAAGATGATGACATGGAAAGGGGAGGATGTGTTGTGACGAAGGACATGCTGACAGAATTGTTGAGAGGATCATTAACAGATGGGCAGGTAAACATAAGTACAAAAATAATTTATTGATAGCCATCTTACTGTAATAGTTTATGGGTATCATTTTTCCTTCAATGAAGATATCATTTTTTGTGTGGAATTATTTACTGCACATTTTGGTTATCATTTATACAGTTCATTTAAATTTACAGTTTTTAGATATCATTTTTTTATAAAATGTGGTTATCATTATCTGTTATTTGATTATTACACAATATTTCTCCACAAACACAAATGCTTACAAAAAAATATTGTTGTCAGATCAGTATGTCATCATCCAATTTACTGACTACACTCTTTGATGATATTATTTGTTAATGAATACTCATTATTGATTTGAATTTCTAACTCTAGGTTTATATTATCATTTTCTGTTTATTTTAGATATCATTTTAGTAATTCATATCAGTTAAAAGTTTATGGATATCTTTTTTTCTAAACTGTTGTTATCATTTTATGTTTTTTGTTAATAACACAACATTTCTCCACAAATACAAATTATTAGCAAGATAAACCAATGACGTAAATCGTTTATTAGTTATTGTAGCATATTTATTGACTTTATGATTTTTTTTTTTTTGGATATTCAGATAATCGACTGGTGCACCAATAAATGTGATCTAGTTGATTACAATTACGCAATGTCAACAATAATGACAGTAAGTTGAATCACAGTTTTAAAAAATTAATATTACAGTATTCAGCTCTTCAGTACTCATTAAGATAAAGTTTACACTGAGCAGAAAGGAATAATGGAAGGCAGGAGTTCAATTATTAATTATTTGGTTACTCCTTTCTTGAAAGAAGCAGCTTTACAGAAGTATACAGAAAAAATTTACTTCCCATTACATTTTGACAACCATTGGTCCCTGTTGATATTAGCATATGCAAACATGCAATGGGTTCACTACGATTCGAAGAGACCAAGAAGATCGAACAAGTATAATAATTTTCATTTGAACGAAGCGTATGAAGTGGTAAGAATTTTCCGTTATATTTTTCTTGAGTAAACTAGTACTAAAAAATGTTTATTACAGCGAAAGAAAGTGGAAGAAATTCTGCAACAAATTTGGGTAGAAAATAAAATTGTGGATAAGAAAAGTGTTGACGGAGAGATTTTTCAAGAACCATGTGCACAGCAGCACTCTGACAGGTTAATTTTTCTTCATGTTGTTTTTCTGATGTTTCTTTCTTTTTAATTTATTTTTTGCGTTGCTGAATACAAAAGAAGTACTACTTTGTCCCAGTAATTGATTGAAACTGACATAGAAGTGTTTCTGATGCCCAACAATGATAACTGGAATTTTTTTTCTATTTTCTAATCAGCATTAGTTTTCATTTATACAGAGTGGACTGCGGGATATTTGTCATCATAAATATAATTTCAGACAACAGAGCTGAAATTCCACTAAAGGTGTCGAAAGAGAATATGGATAAGATAAGAACCCTGATTGTACGTGAAGTCATTTCGAATCATGCATGCTGCTGGAATCTAGTTCGATTCGTCACTGGATTGACCAAAAAGAGCAATAAAAAGTCAATGAAAAAATGAGTGAAACAGTGCTTTGTATTGTAGTTCGTTGGAAAAACAGTTTATTTTCTGTTACGTTAAATTTATGCAGTTGTTAATGTTTAAAATTTCAGTAATGAATAGATGTCTGTGTGAAATACTAGTACTAAATAAATGGTTGATGATGAATCTGTGTACTAGCAAAATTAAGGACTTGGATTGGAAAAGTCTAAATTTGAAAAATAATATCATTTATACTGTTATCAGTATGTGGTATGTGTGCACAAGGGATGTTAACTATCAAAATATAAAAAATGATAATTACATAAGCCAGGAAAAGATAACTTAAAACTGTACAGTGGAGGAGATATCAAAAAATGATAACTAAACTACATAAAAAATGATATCTAGAAACTGTTAATTGATTTGATTTATAAAAATGATATCTAAAATATACGAAAAATGATAACCTTAATCTGAAGTTTTAAATTAAAAGAAAAAATGATATCTGCAGTGTAGGAAAAAAGATACTCATATACTCTGAAAGAAAGATAAGTTAAAAATGACCCCTAAAATATTATAAAAATGATACCAGGATATTTTTTATACATGGTAACTACACAAAACTGAACCCTACTAAGACATTGAAAAGATAATCACGTAATTAAATATAAAAGAAAAAAATAAATAAATGTATACAAACTTGTAAAAACAAATACTAAACATGCAGATCAAATGTCAATGATCATAACAACCAAAAAAAAACATCAAGCCAACAACACAGCAATGTTATAAGAAAATGTTAACAAAATAAAAAAAGAATTTTATTTATTAAAAATGCAGATTGTTGCGTACATTTAAAGAGCATAATCAACTAAATTGCCAACTCATACAAGTTAACTCGACAAGTATATATGGAGATACAAATGATACATAGAAGAAATATAATGAATTTTATTTTTTAATTTTTGGACGCTTGACAATTCCGCTTATTATGACCATATGCATTGCACACTCTACATCTGTTTAGCTTGTTTCGGAAATATGCAAATCCTCCTTTTCTTTTTGATAAAGGTCCACCGGCACCACGTTTATCCTTTGGTGGCTTAATTATTGCTTCAGTACTTGAATCAACATCCGGTTTGTCATATGTAGGTATAGGATTAATTGTATGACTATATGAAGATCGGTAAGCTTCAACCGTAAAATAGTGCTCAATGAAATCGTACACATTTAATTTCATTTTAGTAATGCATTTTATCGCATGAGCACATGGAAATCCCATGACATTCCACTGGTTACAGCTACAAGTCCTGTCTTGAAGATCAACACGATGAGAAATTGGTGATCTAACTTCGAAAAGGTGTTCAGAAGCCCGTAATACATCCCAACCAAAACCGTCTTGAACTAGCACTTGTAATCGATTTTCCATTGTTGGACACAAAATAGTAGTCCATAAACGAGATTCTTCCCGACGTTTAGCCATTTGTTCCATGATTTTTATTCGTATCCCGTCCAAACAAGTTGTAATTGGTAAGGCCCGTTCTTCTAAAATCCAGCTGTTGAAACTTTCAGCCACATTGGAGCTGTACTCACCGTACCTTTTACCACGGAAAACAAAAATCAGCCCACTTATCAAAGGGTTTGTCTTTCAAAAAATTAACCGCTGCAGCACCACCAACTTGTAAAAACTTTGAATGAGCAACTTGAAAGTCATGAACATTAGATGCTCGAGAACATGTGTAGAACAATTCCACAATCGAAATGTGTGCATTTTTGGACTTAACAGCAGACAGCAAATTTTGTTCCATGTGAAGGTAGCAATAACTATGGTATGAAGTGGGAAAAACATCTTGAACACCCGAAATCAGACCTTGATGTCGATCGGACATAAAAACCAAATTACGATCTTCGTTAAGCATTTTCTTCAAATGATTTAAAAACCAACTCCAATTATCCACATTTTCAATTGATACTACGTCCATAGCTAGAGGGAAGAAACCTAGAAAAAAAATTTGAATATAAATCATAAAGAATTCTTCATTATTCGAAAAAATATTAGTTTCAGACACAAAAAAAATGTTAATTAAATACTGTAAAATACAAACTGATACCTGCAAATAACAAAAAATGATGCTTAAAAAGTGTTTGATATAAACTGATCCCTAAATACATAGTAAAATGATACCTACAAACTATGCATTGAAACATAACAGAAAATGATAACTACATGGAAATAAAAATGATAACTTAAATCTGCTTTAAAAATGTTTGATAAAAAATGATCCTTAGATACGTAATAAAATGATACTTACAAACTGCAGATTGGAAACAGAGAAGAAAATGATACCGTAGTTTAAAAAAAATGATAACTTAAATCAGTACAGCTAAACAATGATAGTGTAAGAAACAAAATACTGATAAATAATAAAATGTACTAACTAAAACTGATCCAATAGAGGCCAAATAGTATCGTAAAATAATACCTTGATCGCGGTTCTTAGCTGTAGCACCCATCAACACTCCTGGCCTCCCTTTCAAATGGGTACCATCTAAAAAAATCATAGGCCTACAATGTTTGAATCCAAGAATACAAGCACCAAAAGCAACAAACACTCGTTCAAACTGGTTTGTAGAAGAGTCTACATCCATTGCAACATAAGAACCTGGGTTGTGGGTCTGTAGTGCACCTAAATACCAACACAAATCATTGTACGACATTGCATCATCGCCATACAATTCCTTTAAAGCCAATTGCTTTCCTTTATAAGCATAAGGGTAAGACAAAGTAAGATTAAACTCTCTTCAAAAATCATACATAATGTCTTTTGGTTTCTTATTCGGACGATCTCTAATTTCATCAATGATCAATGATTTAACAAATTCACTAGATAGAGCAGGTTTATTCGAATTTGTTAAACCACCTCCGCAAGAATGGTCAGCAATCAAATTTCTAATGAAAAACCTACGTAGTTGGCCAACATCAGAAGAGGCATGCACTTTAAAAAGACAACCAAAAGATGATGATGAGCAAATAGCAGTGATCCTAGTAGCACTATTCTTCAGAAATTGTAATTCATGACCTGATTTAATTTGATAGGCCATCAAAAATAGTCTGAACTCAGTAGCGCCTTCAAAACAAAAACCGGTAAAATTAGAAAATTTCAATGTTGATCCATTTTTCATAAAATCTTTTAAGTAACTCTTCCTATGGACAACAATGTTCGCACCCAAACATGGAACAAAAGACGAAGGAATCGAAACATTAGTAGAAAGTGCTGAGGAACCATCAACCACATCTTCTAACAGATACTCCTTCAACTTAACATCAAAGGAAAAAAAAGCAGCCCTCTTATGTAATTGAAATAAAATGGTACTTTGAAGGTCAAAGTCAGTTTCAACAATTTTAGTTCTTTCCTCAATCACGTAGCTTATTTCAATTGATTTAGGAGTAAGCTGAGACCAGTACGCACATATTTCATTTTGCAAAGCGTACAATGAACAATTAACCGACAACCGAGTACTGAAAGAGGTACCATTGAAGACAAGCACTATAAGAAGAGTGTCTTCACGACTGCAACACATTTTTAATTTGAACACTTCAGTTAGCAGAGTAAAAAGAGGTAAACACATACAATAAAAAAATAAAACAAGCAGGTAACACATACAAAATGATACCTATAAAAATAGTACAACGATATCTACATAATACTGCACATTCAAAGAAGAGAGAAGAAAATGATAACCACAAAAATACGAAAATGATACCTGAAAACTGCAGTAGTTAATTTTTAATGAAACCATAACAAACAAATTCCAATTTTTCTCAAAACTAACATGTATACTGATTGAATAAAAAATTGCTTTAATATGAAACAATTTTAATTCATCAATGCATTTACATTTCAATTATTGAATTTATAGAAAAAACAATTGAGAGTAAAAACAAAGAATAACAGGAAAAAATAACAGAGATTCAAAAACATTGATGAATTAAAATTCAAAGAAGAGAGAAGAAAATGATAACAACAAAAATACTAAAATGATACCTAAAAACTGCAGCCGTCATTCATCTACATAATACTGCACATTCAAAGAAGAGAGAAGAAAATGATAACCACAAAAAATACTAAAATGATACCTAAAAATTGCAGTAGTTAATTTTTAATGAAACCATAACAAACAAATTCCAATTTTACTCAAAACTAACATGTATACTGATTGAATAAAAAATTGCTTTAATATGATTAAATTTTAATTCAGCAATGCATTTACATTTCAATTATTGAATTTATAGAAAAAACAATTGAGAGTAAAAACAAAGAATAACAGGAAAAAATAACAGAGATTCAAAAACAGGAAAAAACCATACCTGCTTTTATCACAACGAGAATCCATGAATTTTTAGTAACATAAACGCACAATGAATCGTAGAAATTTTCCCTAAACCTAACATGCAATTGATCGCGGTTCTGTATGATTGGCTTCTGATCAAAATTCCGTTCAAGAATTCTGCGTTCAATTAGGATTTCGGATTTGATTGAATTTATGAAATCAAAATAAAAATTGAAATCGAAAATATGGAAGACTGAGTCGAGATGAATGAGATGAATGACGGCGAGATCCTGCTGATAATTTTTCGAGGACGAGAAAGATTTTATGAATTAAGGAATTGCGCGCGTGATATGCGGAAGATAATTTCGACAGGTAATAAAAAAACGCACGTGAGAGCAGAAAATGAAGATGTTGTCCTTGTGAATAAAATTTAAATGGGCTGTCCTTTTGAAGAAAAAAGCCTTCAAATTTGTCCTCTTAAATATTTTCCTGTTTTCAGAATCCCGTTTACAAATCCACATTAAACAAAAAAGAGGTAAATCCTCTATTTTTTTTCTTTTTTTTTTATTCTTGCCCGCGCTCGAATCTACACTGCGGTAACGCGAGAAAAAGAAAAAAAATATATGAATTTATCTCATTCTCGTTGATTTAGACATTATTGTAGATGCTCTTACAATAGCATGAAAGTAGAAGAAAGAAGGAAGCATTAAAACATAGTGAAAAGTGAATGGGCTGACCAGGTGATATGGTTTATAATTTATAAACCAACTATTCCCTTGAGGCATCAGAATGTCCAAGCAAGGACAAACAAGACACATGCCTAGATTTGCAAAGATTTGATGACGTTTGGGATTTTATTTAAAGGATTTAGTGTACGACGCTATACGATATCCTGATCGCACATGGACCACGGTTGATAAAACAAAAAAATACAGTTGCATAGAGGGTGATAACACAGTTTCAAAACAATTAAAATATATGTTGGGTGTTGAGTTCTTAAAATCACAAAAACACCGTCATTTGCTGAAAAATCGTCAAATAAAATTTTGGAATATTTTTCAAAGCAAAAATTATGAAAATAATGTGACAAATTAAATTAACAACACGTCGTAAAAATCAAGTCATGTTAATAACAGTTTATTTTATTATTGTTTGTTTGATCAATTTGTCATTGTAAATAGATTTACAATATGAATATATAATTATCATTTATTAATTAGAAGGAGCTGAATATGATTAGTAGATCCATTCAAATAATATTTGATTCAAACTTACAATTCAAATGTTTATATAACCACTAAATTAGAAGTCAAGCCAATGAATTTGGGAAATTCAATTATTTTAGTGTTTAAAAATAATTAAATATTTAAAATCCGATAACTAAATTTTTAGGTTGTTACACTAATCTTTATGGAAGAATCAATAAAAAATTTAAAAATATCTTGAGTGGGCTTGTTTAAAACAATATGTTATTTTCAATGTGATAAGACTCTCATGATTACAATGCTTTGTCATTACTATCACATAACCTATTATTTAAGGATTTTCCATCTATATACTTTATATTAATTACTTAATTATTTATTACACTATATGACAAGTTTATAATTAGCGGCGTATGCAACGATTTGACTCTATGGGGGCGGAATTTCGGAAATTAAACCATATTTCTATAACAAAAATTAACACATATTATCTTGTAAGTTTAACAAACAATATATTAACACTTAGCTTAAATATGAAAATAAATAACAAAAGTTCACAAATATATCATTTAAGATCGTCACCCTTGTTAAAATGGTTGCGCACTTCAACTTTGATGCAAGAGGTAGTAGGTTCGAAACTTTCATAATGTGATTCAAACATATATTGTCTTATAGTATGTTGCATCTATCTAAACATGTATATAAATATTCAATTTCCAAAAAAAAATTCATTTTGGATTTATATTTTAGAAATTTTAAATAATACGGTAAATTTTGCATGTAATTAACATATCTTGTCCAATAGAAGTTGCTAGTAATGTATTCATCATGCGATCAATCAAGTAGTAAAGCCTTAATAATTTTCATGGTCAAAAATACTCTTTCAACTGTAAAAAATGTGATTCCCCGACATTGAAATTGTCAAACTACAAATCTAGGGTGCAGTTGCCAAGTTGGTGATCAAGTTGCACTAAATTATTTGGAAAGAGAAGAGAAATCGTACTAGAAATAATTGCCAAGAAGTTGTGATGATTATTATTAAATTCTGATTACAATCGTGAAGACAACTGTACAATTGTGCAATTATTGAATTGCCCTTAATACCCTAGTACAAAGGGTAATGCGCAACAGCTAATTATCTTAACTGAAAGAAATATGACGGAAAATATTTGATGAATAAGATCATATTTTCCTTATCAAATCTCATAGTGAATGGTTTGAACTAAGACAAACCATAACCAACAATATTTTATATTTAGCTCGAGTGCTTGTTGAACTTTTTAAGTTGCATGTGTATACTTCATAGAAAAATAGTTTGACAAACTTTCAAACTTAAGATGCAATCTTTACTGAATAACAAAGAAACAAGCATTATCAAGGATAAAACATGTAAAGAAAACTTAGCATGTATTCTGGTTCCAGCTTCAACCCATATAACCCAATTTCACAATAAACTAAAATAACTAATAAAACAAAATGAAATCCAGTGGGGGCGGCAACCCCCACTTGGCCCTATATAGGTACGTCATTGTTTAAAATACAAAGAAAACATGTTTTATTTTGAATAAGATTTGTCATAGAGTTAGGCATATGTAACAAATCACATAATAACTACACATATGTTATACCATAACTCTATCAATGATTTCAGGAATGTTGATAGTCTAAATTTCCCTACACATAGGTTATTGCATAAAAGCAATTTGACTAGGATAATCTAAATTTTGAGGCAGATCTCTAAATGGTTGGGCGCAAACCTCACATAGAAATGTTGGATTAAAAATCCTACATATAATTGTATGATGTTATTAGGTGGTGCCTGGCGCAACGGTAAGGTTACCCGGCTGGTAATATGGAGCGCGCAGGTTCGAGTCCCGGCCTCTTCACATATCTGAGGGAAAGGTTTGGCACTAATCGACCACCCCCAGAGCCCGGAAAGCCGTGAGAATAGTACCAGGACGGGAGACTGACCTGGGAAGTCCTCTCGCGCTTGAGTACGGGAACCTTTGGCACGGGGTATCCACCATAATTGTATGATGTTATTATAAAGTTTGATAAAACAAAATGACCATCTATATTGTATTTATCATAGGATATTCGGTGTCATAAATAAAAGTGTAGAGACCAAAAGTTATATTTGCAATTTGGTGAGGGGACAAATTGCAAATATATAATAACTGATTATTATCAGTTATTAATATTCGGTTGTGGTCCCTAAGAAATAATACGCACTTTTCAGTTTTTTTCTCTTCTTCCCCGTTAGAGAGAAACAACCCAGAAAAGGATAAACTGTATTCTTAGAAGATCGTAGCCTTTATTCAATCGACTCAATGGATTCCAGTGCACTTCTGCTAATCTTTATTATTTATTGTTTGCTTTCTCATGGATTCATTAGGGATAAATTTAGGTTTGTTTTCCTACAAGAGGTGCACATATGACTACCATAATTTGGTTGTAACGATGTCATTATGAAGGGATGAGCAGGAATGCACAAAAACTGCACCAAACAACTACCATATAATATGGTTTCCATTGCTTATAGGAGCACGAAAGCAGAAGAAAAGGAGTAGCATTAGACAGTGAAGAAAGTAAATGGGATGACCAAGTGATATTGTTTTACATTTTACAAACAAACTGTTCTCCTGAGCCATCAAAAGTGTCCAAGCAAGGACAAACCGAATATGTGCCTGCATTTGCAAAGATTTGATGATGCTAGAGATTTTATTTAAAAGATTTAGGGCATGCTACAAGATATCCTGACCGCGTATGGATTACGAACGACAAAAAAGTGCATAGAGTGCCAACATAATTTCAGAGTAATTAAAATATACACTAGGTGTTGAATTCTGAAAAATCACAAAATCATTGTCTTTTACAGAAAAATCATCAAACAAAAAATTTGAATATTTTTCAAATAAACAATCATGAGAAAATTCGGTAAATTAAATTAATAATACATCACAAAAGTAAGTAATGTTATTAATAGTTTATTTTACCATTATTTATTTTATCAATTTATCATTTTAAATGAATTTACAATATGAATATTTATAATTATTATTTATTAATTTTAAGAAGTTATAATATACATTTATTACAAAAATAATAAATACATTATTATAGGAGATAGACAGTTAGTCTAACTACTACTCTCGATTTTTAAGGTAGATCGTCCACCACTAAAGGTTTTTATAATGGTCCATCCACTGCAACTTTACAAACTTATTGCATAAAAGCAAGTCAGCATGACTAGACTACTCAATCACATACAAATTACATACTTCACACAGGAAGTTTAAATAACATTGCTGCCTAAAGCAGCAAAATATCACAAAGAGACATTTACCAAAACAACGAGGGATAACCTAATTAAATATCACAAAGCCGCAGCAAGGACAACTTCACATCACTTGCTACACATATTTGTACCACCTATCAAAACATATACATCACCTAGCATAGCTTCACTATAACAAACGTGCAAGCTATAACAGTGCACCTAAATGATACATCACATCCCTGAAAGAACTCTATGGCAGGTTACTCACCAGAACAACCACAGGCATCTCTAACATAGCTAAAAACCTAAAAAAATTACATGAATCACGCCTAAGTCAAAGCAAAACTTAACAAGGACATAACACAGAGTAGCACTCACGTCAATACCCAATCACACAACCTACCTCTACAAAAATCCATTACCAAAACAAAGAATATAACCACTCCCACCCACAAAACATCACCAATCAATAACCAGAAAACTCAAACACAATCAACCGCAAAGATGAAATAACAGTCACAAGTCCAAAGCCACTGTACCAAACACAAGTCTAAAAAACAAATGGATGCACTAACAACAGCCCAACCGACCCATTTAATTAAAAGTTGATTCGATTTTACTATGCAAATACTTAAATAATCTCTAAATTGGAATTCAAAATTGAGTCATTAAATTCAGGAAATTCAATTGTTTTTATCTTTAAAATCCAATACCTAAATTTTGGTTTGTTACATCAATCTCAATGAATGCAAAAGATATCTTTTTTCGAAGCATCTTGAATAAGAATATTTAAAATAAGGTGTTATTTTCAATATGATGAAACACTCATGAGTATAACGTTATTTTGTTACTATCACATAACATATCATTTAAGGATTTTCCATCTATATACTTTATATTGATTACTTAATTATTTATTGCACTATGCAACTAGTTTATAATAGAAAGAACACACATTTTATTTAAAATAAGATTGATCATAAAGTAAGACATGTGTAACAAATTACGTAATTACTCCTAGGTCATGCCTTAACTTTATAGGTGATTTCAAGGATTTTCCTACACATAGGTTATTCCATGATGCAGTTTGACTAGGGTGGCCCAAATTATGAGGTAGACCTTTAAATGGTTGGGCACCGACCTCATATAAGGTTCACGCATGGATACCATAATTTGGTGGTAATAGCAACATTGTGAAGGGATGAGTAGGGGTGCAAACTAACTGAACCTGACTAGAAAATAGACTATGACATTTGAGGAATCATCTTCATTGGATCGTTATCTACTACTACCATTATCGAGGCTAGATGCAAGGTACCAAGTGCGGAAGAGATTGCACATTAAACTACTAATCATAAGATCAAAGGTTGGTTCTCATTCTAACATCGTAATTTTTATGATATATTTCGTTAGCCACATTTTTTTAATAATGCATTGTGAAAAGAAAAGGTTACTTACTAATCATAAGGCTTAATCATGAAAAAAATGAAATAAAAAAGCATTTAGCGATAAATGGCATAGGACGAAAAGTGGACTGGCCGAGCTACATACATCCACCGTAGAGTTTTCTTATTATATGTTTCTCTTAAAATCACGATTATAAGATAATGATAATAAAAGATGATATTTCTAAGACTAATAAAGCTCCTAATTTTAGAGAGAAGTCGATCTGTAATGGCCCACCCCGAGACCCACATTAACAAAGAGAACTATGCAGTAATTCCGTCTGCTAATGCGTAGAATAGGGTTGGTTATGGGTGACCAACTATATCCTTGTCTTAATTGTCTATTGAATATGTTGATAAATGCTATGTAATTTTTTTCTTAAGTGGCTCAACATATCCAATAACAGTTAATACAAAGATATAGGTGGTCATGCATCTATCAGAACAAAACACCATAACTAAATGAATAACTCATCACAGAACAGTGCAAATATACATATATTTACATATGCAATGATACATCTCAATACAATATAAAACATAAGAAAAGAATATACAACTTGATAATATCTCACAAGAAAGCAAACAATGCCAAATAAATGACTACATCCAAAAGGGAAACTAACCTGAAACAAACTCGGTCTGACCCGAGTGAAAACACACGGGTCATACTAGCTAAAATGTAACAACCCAGAATTTCAGAAATAATTTAAATTTTTTATTTTAGTGGTTTTAATGGATTTTGAATATTTAAAATGATTTATTTTAAATAATAACGACTAAAAATTTATTTAAATCGAAGTTAGAACGTATAAATTTATTTTAATTATTTTACGAACTCGAAATGGCATGGCAGTTTGAAAATTCGATTTTAAATTTCAAACAAATGTACAGGATTCAAAATAAATCGGATTTCGGTAAAACAAGAAATATTTGAATCTGTTTAACAATATCTTTTTAACGGATGTGAAAAAATCATATTTCACTTTATAAATTGAAAGTTATGTTCAGTTTAAAATTCAGAATAGTCGCTGTGGAATTTATATATATTTTATATAATATATAGCCCTTAAAAATAGCCATTTTGCAAATGACCTCCGTTTTCGATGAAACCAATTTGTTGGATCCAGAATGTCAAATTATTACTAGTTTCCAATTTTCATAATTTTTGGAATTGATATGTGAGCGTGGTGAATTTAAACGTGTTTGGTAATTTCAGCTTGAATTTAATCGACTTGAAAATGACCATTTTTCAAAAAGTCTCCAAATTCGAAGAAATTAGTTTTGTTAGGATCGTATCGTCAAAATATAGCTAGATTTATTTTTTTGGAATTTTTGGAGTCAGTATGTGGCCCCAGTAAATTAAAATGTACGTTGAAATCAATTTTGAACGTTATATTAATTTATATTTTAATTTTAATAAAAACTGATCAAAACAATCAAATGGGCTTACGGGACGTATCCCATTGTGTCTGGAATGGGGGTATTTAGCTAGTGGAGACAGTCGTTGGGTTCGATTTGGAGTTCGAATTAAAAAAACTAACCTTTTGGAATTAAAAATAATAAATTAAATACAAAGTCAACCCTCCCCTTTATCTCTCCCCTTCTCTCTCTATCGTTTAAACGAGAAAAAGAAGAAGAAAGAAAACCCGTCGCCCTTCGCTCCAGCCCCCCCCCCTCCCCAACCGTCGCTGCCTCGTCGCGGTCGCTCCCTCCTCGGCCGCCTCCCAGCACGGCCACCTCCTCCTCTCTCTCCTCTTTCTCCCATTCTCACAAACCCTAAGACTTAAATCCACCCATCACCACCACTACGGTCCCCATCACCTGACCACCAACATCCCTACCAACCTGACTACCCACGGCGCCACCCCTCAGGCCACCAGCGCCGGCCATGGGCCCCCTTCCTCTAAAAATCAATTTTTTTACAAAATCCCTTATTTGCAAAAACACCCCTTACCTTGTTTAGCCAATAACTCCCAAAACGTGCACTTTTGGCCAAAAATCCACATTACCAAAGTCAAAGATCTCATTTTCTCTTCGATTTTGGTATATGAAAGTCATATTTTGGATTGCAGAGTTGTTCAGAAAACGCGTCCAAAGTCTGCTGTTCGATTTATGTCTTTTCGCGAATTCCGGCGAAATGGAGCATTTTAAGAAAAAAGTCCATTTGGCGAAAGTTGTCCGGAATGGCGCGTTTATGCTAGGAAATAACTGCGAAGTGAATCCCAATGTGAGAAATCCTCACTCTAATTATTTTACAGTTAAAAATATTTTAGGATGCAGATGAGGCTTAGTAGCCCCCGACACTATTTATTTGTACAAACCATGGTTGTTGTTTGGATTTTATTGTAGAAAATAGACTATATTGTGGTTATGAGTTGTATTGTGGTTTTGTGATTGATTGGATTGGTTGTGTATGGCGCGAGCCAGTATCAAGAGAGGGGTAGTGCTAGACATTACTCTGGTTCTAATATCACGCAGTTATAATGCCGAAATTTTCTGAAATAAATATTTATTCATTAAAAATCTCATTTTTAATGTGTAAATATGAACTGTATAAAATATTCATGTGTTGAATAAAATGATTGAACAATAAAAATATTATTTTTGTTGAAAATATGAACTATAGAAAATAGTTAAGTGTTGAAATAAATATTTTATCGTTAAAAATGTAATTTTTAACCTATATATGAACGACATAAAATTCTCCTGAAATGAAAATAAATATTCATTTACAAATCGAACGATTTGTTTATGTACACCCATTTAACTGACATGGGTTGGGACGATAGATTTTACACATTGCCCAACTGCACAAATAAAAATCAGTATTTGTTGGTCGAAACCCCACACGGGTATTGGGATGATATTTGACGTACACTAATCACAATCGTTTAGTTGTATGTTAACTGATTGGTTGACATACTGTTGTAAGCGTTAATTATTTATATTTAATGCTTATGCAGTTGTGTAATGCACTCTGGCTGATGGTTGATTGTTTATCGTTGTTGTTATATACATGAGTTGTATGGAATCCATACAACTAACATTATATGGTAATTAATTGGGTCTGATTCCAATTCAGAAGGAACGAATATGTTAAATTAATGAATATTTTAAAATAACGAATAATGAATACTTTTAAATAAGGAATATTTTAAAATAATATTCAGTAAAGGATTAAAATGTGAATTTGAAGTCTGATTTTGGATGGACACGAAAATATTGAAATGTGTGAAGCCGTGTTGATTAGATATGCCCCATTTTGACGTGAACGATATTTATATCAATTTTATTCATTTTTATAATGAATATCGAAAAAGAAATTATTTCAAAATCTGACATTTTGAAAATATTATCATTTAAATATTAAATGATAAAGAGTATTCAATTTTGATTTAAATTTGAAATGAAAGTGGGAATCATTTTTAAAACGGATTTAAAACAATTTATAAAATAAGTTTTAAATGGAAATCGATGAAATATATATAACATATATATTATATATATTTAATGTTCTGAATAGAACGCGTCGCACAACGACCGTTCCCGAAATTCGACCACTAACTTCAAATTGACATTACGGGAGATCCGACCGTTGGATTCTCCTAAAACCGGAACCATTGGGTTCATATCGAAAATAGATTTCGAACAAATATATGAGACTTGAAATCTAATGGATGGATTTGGAACTATCTCCAAATGAAATTTGGAAAAGGTCGTTATAGATGCAATTCGGTGGCCGTTATTGGAAACCGACTATATGGGCCTTGGTAAAATTATTAAAAATAATAATAATTTGGGTAAAATCATAATAAATGATTCGGAATGAATTAGGATGAAAAATTACATATTTGAAAAGATAAAAATATAATTTTATCAAAATGAACTAGTTATTAACTAAATTTGAAATCTAATAATTTTTAAATAAATAAATTGGATTTGCAAAAGGTTTTTAATATAAATAGAAATTTCCAATCTATAAATTGGAATGGATTAGAATAGAAATCGTCTTCAGGAGATTTCGATATTGGATTTCGTGACTATACAGATATTGTGGAGGGATTTGGAAGATAGGTATATATCGTTATTCCACATACGATATGTGTTGATTTCAGAATTTGATGTTGAATATAAGCCGATATAATTTCTATTCAGAGCCTTATATTTAATATTAAATTGGATTTTGTGTTTGTCGTGAATGGTGTCTTCAGCAACACTGTTCTTAAACCCCGTGTGAAAAGAATAAATCTTTTAATTAAGATTATTAGAGTTTCCAGTCATGTTTAGTAAATTGGAATAAAATGGAATGTGAATTGGGTTTATCATGAACTGTGTTTTTAACGAAATTCGTTCTTTAACCCAATTAACAGTGAAATGTGATTTGGAATTTATAAATCTTTTAATTAAGAATAATGGAAATTTTTCAAAGTAAAGTTTTCCAATTTAATATAGTAAATTGGAATTGAATGGAATTCAATATAGTAATAATCGAAGTGAGCTTCTGTGGAGGAAGACTGTTAATATATATGGAATTTAAAAGGCTTTGTCGTTATTCCATTTATATAATTAGTCGGAAATTGATATCGATTATATATTGATATGTTTCCCATGAAGATTCCATAATTAATGGAATGTGATTTTGGGTTTATCGTGAACTGTGTTTTAAATGATATTGGTTCTTTAACCCAGTTAAAGACGAGAATACATGTCTAACGTTGTATTTCGAACTATACTGTTGACCACTGCTAAATATATATTTGTTTGGTGGCGAAGAATTTATTCTCTTACTTAACACCCTTCACTGAGATGTACGAGCTTAGAGGTTATATATCGGCAGAAATCAATGGTATGGTGTAGATTGTCGATGCGGCATGTTTGATTTCCCAGAGTTAAATAATCATTAATAATGATTGTTGGAAGATTAAAACTAAGTGGAGTTTTAATGAATCTTTAATTACATTAAAATGTAAATTTGATAATTTAAATTATCAAATTTGGGAAATGGTCGAGAATGGAGAACCACCAGTTTTACTCCAGACGATAGTTAAATCTTTAATTAGATTTGAACGTGAAATGGTAATTAAATTTACCGATAACACCGTGGTGTTAGATATGGAGTATTACCAGTTTTGCTCCATGAGATGAATAGATTGGAATGGGGAAATTAAACAAATGATTACTTCGGTAAGGCTCGATAATCCCGACTAGATGATAAACCTTGATTGGTTTTAGAATTGATACCCAAAGGAAGATGAAAGTATAAGTTTAAAAGAATTTATATTTGATAAAATTAATGGGAACCTTTCCCAAAGGGTATGAAGATTTGAATAAAAGAATATTTAGAATTGGAATGAGGCGTATGATGTGTTTTATAGCACGTGATTATTGATTATAAAATATGCGGGTTATTCGGAAAGACTGGGCTTATCCCGTTCTGAATAACCGAGATGACGACGATAAATCGACGATGAAGACGGTGGTTGAAGACCGGAGTTCTTCACATCGTTTGGATGATTATTTATGTCTTGATTGGGCTATACACCCAAGACAAGGTAATAAGTGGTGATCGTCCTGACGTACTTGGAGATCGACCAGATAAGCGAGGACCTCTCTCCTGTATTGGACATATGGGACGAGGAATAAGGTGCCTCCGGTTTCGTTCAGACCCAGAACGGACTTGTAAATGGATGTGTGTCTGACATTGGATTTTATTTTGTGTTAATTGATTTCTATTAAATATATATTTGTTTGGTGATGGAGAATTTATTCTCTTGCTTAACACCCTTCTTTGAGACGTACGAGCATAGAGGTTATATATTGATAAACATCAGTTGCATTGCATGAATTGCCTGTGTGTCATGCTGAGATGCAAATGATCAAGACTTCTGTTGAAAAGCAGAGTCTTGTGGTTAATAATCAAAGCACGGCTTTAAATAGCATAGCTTTGTGTATAGCGTTAATTCGCGAGCCTCACACCTCGGTATGAGTTAAAAACGGGATCAGACCGTTGGGAGTGCACGACGTTTCTTTCTAGCTATGGGTGGTGTCATGGTATGAAGCCCAAACATTTATATATATGTTTTACCTATGTGGATGATGGATAGCGAGGCGCCTCAGATATCTCGGTCATTATGGGGCTGATGGATTGGTCCGATAGGACCAGGAAACATGTGTTCAGGAATTGCCAATCCTCAAACGTAAGGGAGGACTAGCCCAACCGATCCAAGGGTTCACTACAAGGGATCCTGAGGCATTTGCTAGAGTGTCTCGAATCGGAGAGGAGCCATCTGTGGCCTTGACTCATAGATGGAATCCAATTTCCAATACGTGACATTTCGGTTTTAATTACAGAACTAGTATGGCGACATAGTAGGATGGGGTACTATGCCGTCTATGATTGATACATTTATATTTGAAGTTGCTTTATTCACTTTACACTTACAATAGTATCAACATGATTTGTTTTAAACGTACCAAACATGTTTGGCTATTATAAGGGAAAACTACATCCTTCGGCTTGTGTTGCATTGTGTGATGGGACCTGAGTCTTATAATAGCTTCATTTTTCCAAAAAGCATTATGCTGTTTGTTTTATGCACTGGTATTCTTGGGAGGAAACCCGTTCAATGTTATACGGCATGGTCCCTTGATTTACTTTATTTCTAAAGTAAAGTTTAAATAACTGTTTTAGTTCTCACACCAGTCCCATGACTGACCTGAAGTTAATTGTTATAACCTAAACTCTGGGTGCCCATATTTTCCAAACGGGCAGCTAGTAGTTTTGGTTTTGCAGATATTATATTCACAGGAGTCTGGTTTACAGCTTTGAGCTATATTCGGAAAGCTTTGTACCGTGTATCTCTTTCAGTTGTGTTATGTATTATTTTTCCGCTACTATGTAATGTATTTCAATCTCTGATATTTTTCAGATGTGTAATATTTATTCATACTCTAATATATTCTTGTAGTCTGATGTAATTGTTGTAACAGCAACGAAATGTTCTTCTGTTTGCATTCTGATTTGTCGTATTCTCAACTCAATCTGGGCTTTCCAATAAGGGCAAGTTTGGGTCGTTTCAGACGTGGTATCAGAGCTCTGGTTTACAGAGCTTGAGAACAAGGCACATTAGAACCAAACCAAAGAATTCATCACAGATTGGATTAGTAATATCCAATAAGAATGACTCTTTAGAGATAGGATCAGTAGTATCCTAGAATGAGTTAGAAGAGTATTATTTATTAAAAACAATTTTAGTTTTGAAAATTTAATCTAATTATGCGTATTTTAGTATATTATTTTATATTGAACTTGGACAATCGAGTATATAAAGATTCTGCATATACGCGTCATGAACGTATATTCGAAGTCTCAAACATACCGGATAGATATAGAATCACACTCTAGTCACCCGAGGATGATCCTGATGATTACTATAGTATCATCAGTGTCGATGTTCGAGTTTCGAAAGTGGGATATCCATATATTTCCAATTGACTAATGTGAGAACCAAAAAATTAGATAGGGTTATTGTTGTGAATTGGCATCAAAAACATGATTTTGAATATGTATATATCAAAGTTATGAATTTGAAATTTTAATCAATTCGGTTGCTGGTTATGATATTTGATTATTAATTCAACTATTAACACCAATAAGAGAAAGTAAGGTAATTTAGCCAAATAGGATCAGACATTGAACTTAATTGAAAATTGATTGAAATTGCATACATATACATATATATGTGTGAACAGGTCATAGCAGGGAAGCTAAGAAGAGGAATAAAATTGTATGCCCGACAAATAGGTACATATTTACTGTATTTCTTGGATTTTAATGATTTTATGAGCCGATTGCCTAGCTGCTTGGCTTTTTCTTTTTCTTTTGGATTGATGAGGGCCCTATGAGGCAAGTTGTGGTTTTAAATATCAACCCGTACAAAGGAGGTTATGGCGAAATTTTTCGAAAATTTACGATGTTAGCCAAATTTTTGAGAAATTAAAAAATTCTTAAAAACTGAAAAGTTGAAGAATGAAAGCCAGAATGAAAGTCGAGTTGGTTGGTTAAACAACTTTCAGCTTTGTTCCTTTTCGAGGACGAAAAGATTTTTAAGTGGGGGAGAATGTAACAATCCAGAATTTCAGAAACAATTTAAATTTTTTATATTTGCGATTTTAATGGATTTTGAATATTTAAAATGATTTATTTTAAATAATAACAACTAAAAAATTATTTAAATCGAAGTTAGAATGTATAAATTTAGTTTAATTATATAACAAACTCGAAATGGCGCGGTAGTTTGAAAATTCGATTTTAAATTTCAAACGAATGAATGTACATGATTCAAAATAAATCGGATTTCAGTAAAACAAGAAATATTTGAATCTGTTTAACAATATCTTTCTAACGGATGTGAAAAATTTAGATTTCACTTTATAAATTGAAAGTTTTGTCCAGTTTAAAATTCAGAATAGTTGTTGTGGAATTTATATATATTTTATATAATATATAGCCCTTAAAAATAGCCATTTTGCAAACGTCCTCCATTTTTCGACGAAACCACTATTGTTGGATCTGGATGTCAAATTATTGCTAATTTCCAATTTTCATAATTTTTGGAATTGATATGTGAGCGTGGTGAATTTAAACGTGTTTGGTAATTTCAGTTTGAATTTAATCGGCTGGAGAATGGCCATTTTTCAAACGGTCTCCAAATTCGACAAAATTAGTTTTGTTAGGACCATATCATCAAAACAAAGCTAGATTTATTTTTCTGGAATTTTTGGAGTTAGCATGTGGCCCCGATAATTTAAAATGTACGTTGAAATCAATTTTGAACGTTATATTAATTTATATTTTAATTTTAACAACTTATCGAAACAGTCGAATTGGCTTACAGGACATATCCCATTGTGTCTGAAATAGGGGTATTTAGCTAGAGGCAGCAGTCGTTGAGTTCGATTTAGAGTTCGAATAAAAAAAACTAACTTTTTGGAATTAAAAATAATAAATTAAATATAAAGTCAACCCTCCCCTTTATCTCTCCCCTTCTCTCTCTATTGTTAAACGAAAAAAAAACTCTTCGCCCTTCGCTCCAGCACCCCCCAACCGTCGCTGCCTCGCTTCCTCCTCAGCCGCCATCCACCACGGCCACCTCCTCCCTCTCCTCTTCTCTTTCTCCCCTTTTCACAAACCCTAAGCCCTAAATCTACCCACCACCGCAGCTATGGGCCCCACCGCCACACCACCAGCACCTCCACTGACCTGACCACCCACGGCGCCGCCCTTCAGGCTACCAGCGCCGTCCATGGTCCCCTCTTCCTCTAAAAATCAAATTTTTTTACAAAATCCCGTACTTGCAAAAACACCCCTAACCTTGTTTAGCCAACAACTCCCAAATCGTGTACTTCTAGCCAAAACTCCACATTACAAAGTCAAAGATCCCGTTTTTCTTTTCGATTTGAGTATATGGAAGTCATATTTTGGATTGCGGAGTTGTTCAGAAAACGCATCCAAAGTCTGTTGTCCGATTTATGACTTTTCGCGAATTCCAGTGAAATGGGGCATTTTTAGGAAAAAGTTCATTACGCGAAAGTTGTCCGGAATGACGTGTTTAAGCTAGAAAAGTAGACCGTGTGAAAATTGGACCTCGTTTGCAAATTCAAGAACCAGAACAACGAATAAGAGCGTTAGAAAATAGCGACGGAGTGGATCCCAAGGTGAGAACTCCTCACTCTAATTATTTACAGATAAAATTATTTTAGGATGCAGATGGGGCTTAGTAGCCCTCGACACTATTTATTTGTACAAACCATGGTTGTTGTTTGGATTGTATTATGGAAAATTGACTGTATTGTGGTTATGAGTTGTATTGTGGTTTTGTAATTGATTGGGTTAGTTGTGAAATGCTAGACATTACTCTGGTTCTAATATCGCGTCGTTATAATGTCGAAATTTTCTGAAATAAATATATATTCATTAAAAATCTCATTTTTAATGTATATACGAACTATATAAAGTATTCATGTGTTGAATAAAATATTTGAACAATAAAAATATTTTTTTTTGAAAGTATGAACTATATAAAATAGTCAAGTGTTGAAATAAATAATTTATCGTTCAAAATATAATTTTTAACGTATATATGAACGGCATAAAATTCTCCTGAAAAGAAAATAAATATTCATTTAAATATCGGACGATTTGTTTATGTACATCCATTTAACTGACATGGATTGGGATGATAGATTTTACACATCGCCCAACTGCACAAATAAAAATCTGTATTTGTTGGTTGAAAACCCACACGGGTATTGGGATGATATTTGACGTACACTAATCACAATCATTTACTTGTATGTCAATTGATTGGTTGACAGACTGTTGTAAGCTTTAATTATTTATATTTAATGCTTATGCAGTTGTGTAATGCACTCTGGCTGATGGTTGATTGTTTATCATTGTTGTTATGTACATGTGTTGTATGAAATCCATATAATTAACATTATATGGTAACTGATTGTGTCTGATTCCAATTCAAAAGGAACGAATATGTTAAATTAACGAATATTTTAAAATAACGAATAATGAATATTTTCAAATAAGGAATATTTTAAAATAATATTCAGTAAAGGATTAAAATGTGAATTTGACGCCCGATTTTGGATGGACACGAAAATATTGAAATGTATAAAGCCGTGTTGATTAGATATGCCCCATTTTGACGTGAACGATATTTATATCGATTTTATTCATTTTTATAATGAATATCGAAAAAGAAATGATTTCATAATATGACATTTTGAAAATATTATCATTTAAATATTATAATGATAAGGAGTATTCGAATTTGATTTAAATTTGAAATGAAAGTGGGAATCATTTTTAAAACGAATTTAAAACGATGTATAAAATACGTTTTAAATGGAAATCGACGAAATATATATAACAAATATATTATATATATTTAATGGCCTGAATAGAACGCGTCGCAAAACGACCGTTCACGAAATTCAACCATTGACTTCAAATTGACATTACGGGAGATCCGACCATCAAATTCTCCTAAAATCGGAACCTTTGGGTTCATATCGAAAAGAGATTTTGAACAAATATAAGAGACTTGAAATCTAACGGCTGTATTTGGAATTATGTCCAAATCAAATTTGGAAAATGTCGCTATAGATGCAGTTCAGTGGACGTTATTGGAAATCGACTGTATGGGCCTTGGTAAAATTATTTAAAATATTAATAATTTGTGTAAAATCATAATAAATGATTTGGAAAGAATTGGGATGAAAATTTCCATATTTGAAAAGATAAAAATATATTTTTATAAAAATGAACTAGTTATTAACTAGATTTGAAATCCAATAATTTTTAAATAAACAAATTGGATTTGTAAAGGATTTTTAATATAAACAGAAATTTTCAATCTATAAGTTGGAATGGATTTGAATAGAAATCGTCTTTGGGAGATTTCGATCTTGGATTCCGTGACTATATGGTTATTGTGGAGGGATTTGGAAGAAAGATATATATATATATCGTTATTCCCCATACGATATGTGTTGGTTTCAGAATTTGATGTTGAATATAAGCTGATATAACTTCTATTCAGAGCCTTATATTTAATATTAAATTGGATTTTGAGTTTGTCGTAAATGGCGTCTTCACTAACACTGTTCTTAAACCCCGCGTGAAAAGAATAAATCTTTTATTTAAGATTATTAGAGTTTCCAGTTATATTTAGTAAATTGGAATAAAATGGAATGTGAATTAGGTTTATCGTGAGCTGTATTTTTAACGACATTAGTTCTTTAACCCAATTAACAGTGAAATGCGATTTGGAATTTATAAATCTTTTAATTAAGATTAATGGAAATATTCCAAAGTAAAGTTTACCAATTTAATATGTTAAATTGGAATTGAATGGAATTCGATTTGGTAATAATCGAAGTGAGCTTCTGTGAAGGAAGACTGTTAATATATATATGGAATTTAAAAGGCTTTTTCGTTATTCCATTTATATTATTAATCGGATGCGGAAATTGATATCGATTATATATTGATTTGTTTCCCGTGAAGATTCCATAATTAATGTAATGTGATTTTAGGTTTATCGTGAACTGTGTTTTAAATGATATTGGTTCTTTAACCCAATTAAAGACAGGATTACATGTCTATTTTGTATTTCGAACTATATTGTTGATCTCTGCTAAATATATATTTGTTTGGTGGCGGAGAATTTATTCTCTTGCTTAACACCCTTCTCTGAGACGTATGAGCTTAGAGGTTATATATTGGCAAAAATCAATGGTACAGTGTAGATTGTCGATGCGGCATGTTCGATTTTCCAAAGTTAAATAATCATTAAGAATGATTATTGAATGATTAAAACTAAGTGGAGTTTTAATGAATCTTTAATTAGATTGAAATGTGAATGTGATAATTTAAATTATCAAATTTGGGTACTGATCGTGAATGGAGTACCACCAGTTTTACTCCAGGCAATAGTTAAATCTTTAATTATATTTGAACGTGAAATGGTAATTAAATTTACCGATAACACTATATTGTTAGATATGGAGTATTACCAGTTTTGCTCCATGGGATGAATAGGTTGGGATGGGGAAATTAATCAAATGATTACTTCGGTAAGGCTCAATAATCCCGACTAGTTGATAAACATTAATTGGGTTTAGAATTGATACCCAAAGGAAGATGAAAGTATAAATTTAAAAGAATTTATATTTGATAAAATTAATGGGAACCTTTCCCAAAGGATATGAAGATTTGAATAAAAGAATATTCAAAATTGGAATGAGGCGTATGATGTGTTTTATAGCACATGATTATTGATTATAAAACACACGGATTATTCGGAAAGACCAGGTTTATCCTATTCTGAATAACCGATATGACGACGATAAGTCGACGATAGAGACGGTGGTTGAAGACCGGAGTTCTTCACATCGTCTGGATGATTACTGATGTCTTGATTGGGCTGTACACCCAAGACAAGGTAATAAGCGGTGATCGTCCAGACGTACTTGGAGATCGACCGGATAGGCAAGGACCTCTCTCCTGTATTGGACATATGGGACGAGGAATAAGGTGCCTCCAATTACGTTCATGTAACGTCCCATATTTTTATAGTATAATAATTAATCAATTTAATTATTTAAATAATGATTTAGAGATTTAAATGGTTGTTTAATTAAATAATATTGAATATTTAATTAATATAAATAATAGAATAATATATTTATTTCCGAAATAGTCTGAAATAGTAGAATTTGCAATGTCGTGTGAATCGGATGATTTAACTAATTTAATTTAGTTTAGAATTGAATTATAATAACAAATTTATTTTTAAAACGAAGTTAGAGAGTATAAACTATATTATAATTATAATCGAGCTCGAAATTGCACGACAATTAGTAATTTGGTGATTCGAACATTAAACGAATATACGGAATCTGTTTAGAGCCGGATTTCTGTGAAACAAGAAACGTTCGAAGATGGTGAAGTATATTTTTCTAATGGAAGAGAAAAATAAAGATTTCATCGTGTAGATTGTAAGTTGTGTCCAAATCAAATTTTTGAAAATTCGCTATGGAATTCCTTTATAATTTATAACGATTTATTTATATTATGAATGAATTTTCAGTATAAATTGAATACTGATTTAATCTAGATTTGAAATGTCAGGTTATAAATTCAAATAGGAATATTTTGGAGCTGTATGATATTTCATGTGAATATATACGATAATATTTAATTATTAATATTTAATTCAATTGTTTTTAAATATATTAATATTTAAATGGTTTATTTTAAAGCCAAAAAATAGCCATTTTTGCAAACGAGCTCCGTTTTCGACGAAACTAATTTTGTTAGATCCGGAATATTAAATTATTGTTAGATTTCAATTTTCGTGATTTTTGGAGTAAGTATGTGGTCGTACAGGATTTTAACGTGAAATATAGTTAATAATTTGACTTTAAAAATACGCTGTGTGAGCAAACGGACTCGGAATTCAACGAAATAAGTTTCGTTTGGTCCGTAATGTCGAACTGCAGTTGTATGTCCATTTTCATCAAATTTGGATATGTTATGTGTTCATATGAATTTTTAAATGATAAAAGGAGATAACGATTGATTATATGTTAATAAAATAATCAATTAAAAAAATATTATACTCTTTCTATAAATACCTTGCAAATTTTCCTAAACCTAAATGAATTAATTCTCTGGTCAAAACAAATTTCCGTTGCAAGTCTTTTTATTTATTTCATTAGATTATTTAATCTTCATAAATTCATATCAAATCATATAAAACCCTATAAATTTTAAAAAATATATATATGTGTGTCCACCATAAGAAGTGCTTTATTCTGGTATGCAAATTGTGAAGCTCGACACTTCTTCCTGGAGTTCGAATGTTTGGAGCATGGTCTAGGGTTAACTTTTAAGGGAAATTGGAGCATTAATCTTCGGATTGGAGTATTGTTTTGAGTTCACAATGGAAAATGGCAACTTGCATGCATTTTTGGTGGATTCCGATTCATTTTGATGTCGATCATGTCTACTGTATGCGGGGACGAGCGAGAGAACGCATTTCCCTGGGCAAGTTCGAGTGTGATTCTATGGTGAGGATATGATGGGGATTTTGTAGGGAAGGAGAATGGTATTGGTCTAAGGAGATTTCATGGTGTATGAAGGGGGATTGGATGGAAGTTGCGTGTGGAAATGGCTTGCGGGAATGAGCAGCAACCTCTGAAGCTCGTGAAGGAAGAAGTATTTAAACGGGTGGGCTTTTCAAATTGGTATATGGGCCAATGTGTTTAAATAGTGAGGCCCAAGGAATTTAAATTATTAAGATTTATTTAAAATGAAATAACATATTAACTTGTAAAATTAATATCTTAATCATACTGGATCAGAATTTCGAACGGTCAATTACGTTGGAATCGTGTGGACGGCGGCTACACAATGGAAATGATTTGGAGTGAATTGGAGCTTATTACAATTTATGGCGGAATTAAATGCCTGATCAGATATATTAAACGGCTATCGTTATTTAATGATAAACCGACTGATGTGTGTAAATCTCACTAACTCTGCACAATTCATATTTTTATAACGTATTTTTAGAACTGATAAATGATAGTTGATTGTTGTGTGTTGAATGTTTGGATGAACCGCTAATTGATTGGTTGAAATTATAGATCTAGTAATACATATATAAATATATATATATCGTTAATCAAATATTGATTCTGTTTATCAGAATATTTCATATGGAAATGAAATTGATGCTATTTATATTGTTTAACATTTGTGATGTAGGGAAACAGGTTAGAGGGATCCAACTGGATTCCTCAATATTTATAATATTGTTTTTTCATATATATTGTGATATATGATGTGATATATAATTTGTTGTCGATTATGTGTGTTTGGATGATATTGATCATGGTTATTTGGTATTTTAAATACCACAAGAAATACAGGAATGAAAAAAGGGAATTTTCAAAGTGTATATTGAAAATAATATATTTATAAAATCAAGGGGTTTTATAAAAGAAAATATTATATAAAATCAAAGAATTTTATAAAAGGAGATATTTGGAAAATAAATACAATTATAAAAGGAATATTTTTTAGAAAATAAATAGAATTATAAAAGGAAATATTTGGAAAATAAATAGGATTATAAAAGGAAATTGATAAGATATAAAAGAATTATGAGAAGATTATTTAAAGTGGATATTAAATAGAAATCTGTTCTAACAGATGAATTGAGAAGATTAATTTATAAATAATGATTTATAAATTAAGTAAATTATTTATCATTAGATAAGTTGGATATATAAGTCTGATATTATATGAAGAAGTAGAAATCGGTTTTAACACCGATATTTTTATGGAATGTAAACATAGCATTTATAAAGGGATTTATAAACGAGATTTTTATGTGATTGGAATTGAAAATAAGATTCTGTATGAATAATTCTATAAATAGAAGTATAAATAGAATTTGGAAATGGGATATTATTTTTAAATGAAAAATCAAATTGATTGATTATATAAAAGAAATACTATTCACAGTCGATGTGAATAATGGATTAAAATAAATATTTTATAAATTAAAACATTTATAAGGAAAATTGGGTTTTGAAATAGGAATTCAAATGGGAATTTGAATGAGATAGAAAATAGAGTTAATCGAATATTAGTTATTCGAAGAGAGATTATCGAATATTAGTTATTCGAATAGAGTTAATCGAATATAAGTTATTCGAAGAGAGTTAATCGAATATAAGTTATTCGAAGAGAGTTAATCGAATATAAGTTATTCAAAGTGAGTAAATTGAATATTTGTTATTCGAATAGAGAGTATCGAATATAAGTTATTCGAAGAGTGTTAATCGAATATAAGTTATTCGAAGAGAGTTAATCGAATATAAGTTATTCGAAGAGAGTAAATCGAATATTAGTTATTCGAATAGAGTTAACCGAATATTAGTTATTCAAAAGAGAGTTAATCGAATATTAGTTATTCGAAAGAGAGTCATTGAATATAGTTTATTCGAAGGAGAGTTATTGAATATAGTTTATTTGAAAGAGAGTTATCAAATATAGTTTATTCGAAAGAGAATTATACATTGGGATTCGACTATATCGAATGAGGGAAGTACTATTTACTTTCCGGTTTTTGAATCTAGATTTATTTATTTAATAAATCATTTATTTATTTAAATTAATGTATAAAAGTTTTATTTAAAGTTAGATATTTTGGAAGTAGGGATTATAATGTTATCGTATAACAAATGTTTTTCTTAAAAGAATTGGATGAGTGAACTGAATCCAAGAGTTGCATAAGCAACGATTTGATAAGAAGATAAGAAACGGAGTTAAAGGAATTAGAAACTGATTGGAAATTAGTGAAGTTGAATGGTTTCTTGGATATCGATCTGATGTTGGTTTCGGCTTTCGGGGTTGATATTCAGGGAATTGTTCTCTTACTAGTTTGTAGTTAGAGACTGATGGATATGGGAAGATAGCGAGGCGTGAATAAGAAATGGAAATGTTTTCCAATGATAATAACGTATATTTTCTAAATTTAGAAAATAAGAATTTATGAATATATGGAAATGGGAATGAATAAATTAATGATAAATTAATTTAAGGGAAAAATTGTTGATTGATGATTGATCGATAAAATTTCCATTTGGAAATAAGATCATTGTGTGCATAGATGTTTTCCTTTAATAGTTAAATAACCGACTATCAAAGTTTTGACCATTTTTCTATCGTCAATACGGAGAGACCGGGAGCAAATTTATTATCTGAAAACCACTCCATATGGGCATTAACATTGCGAATCAAATACGATCAAGATAATTGAGAACGGAGTTTATGCAAAGGATGTTCTGGCAAATCCTAGGTAGAAATTGCCTAAGATGGATTTACAAAATAGTGCCTTCGGATTTTCCAGTCTCAGGACAACCTGTATGGAAGAATGTCCGACAGAGTATATTTAATAGATCGCGTAAGTTGATCTCTTCAAACGTATTTACGTTTGCTGGCGAAGGAATTCGTTTCTCTTCACTATATACCCATGGTATTTTTGGAGAAATCAATTTGTGATTTGGCGGGTATTACGATGTGGCATTCAAAGTGAATAAAGATGTGATATGTCAGAGATAAGTGTGGCCTCTAGCTGCACAACCAGGAAATGGTATAAATCGGGTAGGTCGCATGGCTAAGTGGTTAGCTGCCAATTAGGGTGTATTGTCACCTGATCTAGAGAAATTCCATTTACTTATATAATCTATTTCGATGCTGTCCCTTTCGGGAAATGGTTGCTGATCCCAACCGTTGGTGATAATACATTCGGTACACTCAAGCGAAATAAGTGACCAGTCATGTTTTGCCTAGGTTACAAGATGTTCTTGTTGAACCTTGTGTATTCCTCTCTAGAGGTACATTGTCGGAAGGTGGTCTCATATCTTGCCAGTTGGAATTCATTACCCAATAAGTGCCCGTGGTTTTTGATTATATATTATGTATGTGGAACGTAGGATGAAAGCGTTCTGCTAGATGATTATTATATTATGGTTGATAGAAACTATTATAATATCAAAAAGATTTTGATATAAAAGATCATTGTTTCTTTCAAAAAGATTTTGAATGTTTTGGATTCTCATAAGGGAAAAACTCATTCTGTGTCATACGGCGTGGTCTTATGAGATATCGTTTATTTTCTCAAACTGTTTTAAGTTGTATACTCACACCAGTCCCATGACTGACCCAGAGTTTATTTTGTTTTGTTTTACACTAAATTCTTGGGTGCCCAAATTTGTACGGGCAGTCAAGTAGTCAGGATTTTTCAGATATATTTAGAGAGCTTGGAGCAGGAAGCTTCAAGATTATATAAGCTATTGTTATTTCCGTTGTGTTGTAAGTGTTGTACTCCGATATGGTATGTATATACAGTTACATGATTTGTATTTCAAAGTTATATTATATCATATATTTTATTCGTTCCGCTGTGAGATTCTTGTTTACTTTGATGATGTTGTATTATGTTCTTCTTCTTCCATTATAACTTTCTATCTTATCTATTCTCACCCTCTAACTTCTTTCTATTAATGATCTGGTATGTTTGATTCTGGAATAGTTGACATGGTGTTGTATTTTGATTTTCTAGTTCGAAAATCTCAGTTCAGACCCAGAACGGACTTGTAAATAGATGTGTGTTTGACATTGGATTTTATTCTGTGTTAATTGATTTCTATTAAATATATATCTGTTTAGTGGTGGAGAATTTATTCGCTTGCTTAACACCCTTCTCTGAGACGTACGAGCTTAGAGGTTATATATCGATAGACATCAGTTGCATGGCGTGAATTGCCTGTGTGGCATGCTGAGATGCAAATGATCAAGGCTTCTGTTAAAAAGCAGAGTCTTGTGGTTGATGATCAAAGCACGACTTTAAATAGCATAGCTTTGTGTATAGCGTTAATTTGCGAGCCTCATACCTCGGTATGAGTAAAAAACGGGATTGGATCGTTGGGAGTGCACGACATTTCTTTCTAGCTATAGGTGGTGTCATGGTATGGAGCTCAAACATTTATATTTTTTTACCTATGTGGATGATGGATAGGGAGGCGCCTCTGATATATTGGTCACCACGAGGCTAATGGATAGGTCCGATAGGATCGGGAAACGCGTGTTCAGGAATTTCCAATCCTCAAACGTAAGGGAGGACCGGCCCAACCGATCTAAGGGTTCAATGCGGGGGATCTTGAGGCATTTCCTAGAGTGTCTTGAATCGAAGTGGATCCATCCCTAGCCTCGACTCATAGATGGAATCCAATTTCCAATACGTGACATTTTGGTTTTATTGTAGAACTAGTATGGCGACATAGTAGGACGGGGTACTATGCCGTCTATGATCGATACATTTATATTTGAAGTTGTTTTATACACTTATAATAGTATCAAAATGATTTGTTTTATATGTACCAAACATGTTTGGCTATTATAAGGGAAAACTCTATCCTCCAGCTTGTGTTGCATTATGTGATGGGACCTGAGTCTTATAGTAGCTTCATTTTTCCAAAAAGCATTACGTTGTTTGTTTTTTGCACTGGTATTCTTAGGAGGAAACCCGTTCCGTGTTATACGGCGTGGTCCTTTGATTTACTTTATTTCTAAAGTAAAGTTAAAATAACTGTTTTAGTTCTCACACCAGTCCCATGACTGACCTGGAGTTTATTGTTTTAATCTAAACTCTGGGTGCCCCATATTTTCCACATGGGAAGCTAGTAGTTTTTGTTTTGCAGATATTATATTCACAGGAGTCTGGTTTACAGCTGGAGCTATATTCGGAAAGCTTTGTATCCGTGTATCTCTTTCAATTGTGTTATGTATTATTTTTCCGCTGCTATGTAATGTATTTTAATCTCTGATATTTTTCTGACATGTAATATTTATTCATACTCTGATATATTTTTGTACTCTGATGTAATTGTCGTAACAGCAATGAAATGTTCTTCTGTTTGCATTCTGATTTGTCGTGCTCTCAACTCAATCTGGGCTTTCCCGTAAGGGCAAGTTTGGGTCGTTTCATAAATCATCAGTTAAAAAGAACAATCGGTAATGTAATGTAAGGGATAGATACAGTGTCCTTTTACTCAAAGGATACCATGTTATGACAAGGATTCTACATGATAATAAGGAACGATATGTCTTCTAGAGAAACAGAAGAGATTTATAGGATATGGTTATACTCAAGTGACATAATCACATTAAAGTAAAAAAGACTTCAACTAGAAGAATCTTAAAGGTAAAACTCAATTAACTTCACTTTTGTATAATGACATCGACTGTGTAAGGGAATGTGGATAAATATTACAAAAGAACCGAGCATCTTCATTGAAAAAAATATCAAGACATCTATAAGTCAATGATACATACCCTTCACATAGAAATACACGAAATTGAATATGCCTCATCTCATCAACAAATTCTAAAGCACCATTAAAGGAAATATAAAACTCAATCATAAAAGAAGCATCTACCTCATGTCATCGATATGAATATGAATACATCTCAAAACCGTCATTAAACTCATCATAAAAAGAATTTACATCATTATTTATATTTCATCTCATAAGTATGAACATAATATAATCTCAAATCAATCTTAAACATGTAGAAGTTTATGACATCCTCAAATCATCAATTCATAATATCAAGAACTCAATCAAGGAATAACATCATAAATAATTTCACCATTTACGTGTTCATCTCATCTAACTCTAGGTTATCGATGTAATAACGATCTAAAAACAGTGAAGTCTTACCATCATACTAAAAGAGAAATCTGGGGTTGGCCAGATTCTGATTGCATGCCGAAGCAATGTGTAACATCCCATATTTTTACGGTATAATAATTAATTAATTTAATTATTTAAATAGTAATTTAGAGATTTAAATGGTTATTTAATTAAATAACAATGAATATTTAATTAATATTTATAATATAATAATAGATTATAACTTCGTAATAGTCGGAAATAGTAGAATTCATAATATTGTGTGAATGGGATCATTTAAAATATTTAATTCAGTTTAGAATTGAAATATAATAACGAATATATTATTTAAATGACGTTAGAACGTATTAATTATAATATAATTATAATCGAGCCCGTAACGTCGTGGCAGTTCGTAATTTGGCGATTTGAACTCTAATTGAATATATAGAATTCGTTTTAAGTCAGGATTTTGTTTAACAAGAAACGCTCAAATCTATTGAATGATATTTTTCTAATAAAAGAGAAAAATCAAGATTTCGTCATGTAGATTGTGAGTTATGTCCAAATCAAAATTTAAAATAGTCGCTATGGAATTCGTTAATAATTTATAGTTATTTATTTATATTATAAATGGATTTTTATATAAATCGAATATCGATTAATCTGAGATTTTTAAATATTGAGTTATAAGTCCAAATATGTATATTTTGGAGCTGTATGACATTATTTGAGAATATATACGATAATATTAATTTATTAATATTTAATTTGACTGTTTTAGATATATTAATATTTAAATGGTTTATCTAGAGCTTTAAAAATAGCCACTTTTGCAAATGAGCTTCGTTTTCAACGAAACTAATTTTGTTGGATCCAGAATATTAAATTATTTCTAGATTTCAATTTTCGTGATTTTTGGAGTAAGTATGAAATGACCCGAACTTCCCCGCTCTCCGAAGAGAAGAGAAAGAACGGATTGCTTTGAGGACAAGACGAATCAGAACACAAACAGAAGAACATTTCATTGCTTATTACAACAATTTCATCAGAATACAAGAATATACAGAGTATGAATGAATGTAACACCTTTACTAAACATCAGAGATTTACAAGTTACAATGCAGCGGGAAATAATAAAAAAACACAACTGAAAAGAATACGCGGATACAGAGCTTTTCGAATATCATCCTAGCTGTAAACCAGGATCCTGTGAATATAAATCTGCAAAACCAAAAATACCAGCTGCCCGTGGAAAATAAGGGCACCGAGAGTTTAGGTTAAAACAATAAACTCCAGGTCAGTCATGTGACTGGTGCGAGAACTATAATAGTTATTTAAAACTTTACTTCAAAATCAGATATATCAAGGGACCAAGCCATATAACACGGAACGGGTTTCCTCCTAAGAATACCAGTGCATATAACAAAACATCACAATGCTTTTTGGAAAAATGAAGCTATTATAAGACCCAGGTCCTATCACACAATGCAACGCAAGCCGGGGGATAAGGTTTTCCCTTATAATAGCCAAACATGCTTGGTACGTTAAAACAAATCATTTGATACTATTATAAGTGCATAGTGTATAAAACAATTTCAAATATAAATGTATCAATTCTAGACAACATGGGTACCATATATCATGTCGCCAATACTAGGCTCTATAATCAAAAACCGCAAATGTCATGTATTGGAAGTTGGATTTCCGTCATGAACCAAGGCAAGGCGCAATCATACCGTTTTGAGACAATCTGGCCCATGTCTCAGGACTCAGCCACAACTGTACCTAAACAAAATGCAGGGCCGGTCCACACTAAGTGCAATGGTGAATTAATAATTCCTGAATATGCGTTTCCCCGCCTTATGGGACGTAAATGAGCCAAATGACTCCATCGGCCCCGGATCGACCGATATAACCGAGGCGCCTCGCTATCCATCAAGTAATAAGCAACATATGCAACATCCACATGAGTACAATGTCAGGGCTGGTAAAACGCTAACACCACTCCTATCTAGAAGGAAACGCAATGCCCTCCCTGCCGTCCTCTCCTGTTTCTGGTTCATATCGGGGTGTGAGGCTCGCGAATTAATTCTACACAAAGCTATGCTATATTAAAGTCGTGCTTTGATCATCAACCATAAGACTTTGCTTTTCAAAAGAAGCCTTGATCATTTGCATCTCAGCATGCCACACAGGCAATTCACGCCATGCGACTGATGTCCATCGATATATAACCTCTGAGCTCGTACGTCCCAGAGAAGGGCATTAAGCAAGAGAATAAATGCTCCGCCGCCAAACAGATATATATTTAATAGAAATCAATCACAAATAATAAAATACAATGTCAGACACATATCCATTTACAAGTTCGTTCTGGGTCTGAACGAAACCGGAGGCACCTTATTCCTCCCCCATATGTCCAATACAGGGGAGAGGCCCTCGCATATCCGTCGATCTCCAAGTACGTCTGTACGATCACCACTTATTACCTCGTCTTGGGTGTACGGCCCAATCAAGACCTCAGTAATCATCCAAATGATGTGAAGACCTCCAGTCTTCAACCACCGTTTTCATCCTCGACACATCGTCGAATCAATTATTCAGAATGGGATAAACCCGGTCTTTCTGAATAACTCGCGTATATAATAAACAAGTGCAATAAAAACACAACATACGCCTCACATTCCAATCCAGAATATTCCTTTATTCAAATATTCTTATACTTTGGGAAAGGTTCCCATTAATTTTATCAAAGATAAATTCTTTAAATTTATTCTTTAATCTTCCTTTGGATTTCATTTCGATCTAATTAAAGATGCATTAAAACTCCACTTGGTTTTAATCTTCCCAAAAATCAATACTAACGATTGTTTAACTTGGGAAATCATATCCTCTCTTTAACTGGGTTAAAGAACCAATGTCATTTAAAACACGGTTCACGATAAACCCAAAATCACATTCCATTCCATCAGCCTTTAGCAAGTGAACAATTCCCTAAGTATTAACCCCGAAGGCCGAAACCAACATCAGATCAATACCCAGGAAACCGTTCAACTTAACTAATCTCCAGTTAGTTTCTGATTTTCTTAACTCCGTTTGGGTCTAAGAACAGTATTATTAAAGATACCATTCACGACAACCCAAAATCACATTCCATTAACAATGGAATCTTCTTGGAAAACAAATCGATATATATAATCGATATAAACTTCCATATCCAACCGATAATATAAATGGAATAACGACAAGGCCTTTTAAATTCCGTATATATTAATCGTCTTCCTCTACAGAAGCACACTTCGATTGTTACCAAATCGAATTCCATTCAATTCCAATTTAATATGTTAAATTGGAAAACTTTACTTTGGAAAATCCCCTTTAAATCTTAACAAAAGATTTATAAATTCCAAGTTCCATTTCACTGTAAATCGGGTTAAAGAACGAATGTCGCTAAAACACAATTCACAACAAACCCAATTCACATTCCATCAGTCTCTAACCGTAAATTAGTAAGAGAACAATTCCCTAAGTGTTAACCTCGAAGGCCGAAACCAACATCAGATCAATACCCTAGAAACCATTTGACTTAACTAATCTCCAGTCAGTTACTAATTTTCTTAACTCCATTGGGTTTAAGAACATTATTATTAAAATACCATTCCCGACAAGCCCAAAATCCAATTTGATATTAAATACAAGGCACTGCATAGAAAATATATCGGCTTATATTCAATATCAAATTCTGAAATCAACAAATATCGTATTGGAATAACGATATATCTATATCTTCCAAATTCCTTCACAATATCCGTATAATCACGGAATCCAATATCGAAATATTCCGAAGATAATTTCGATTTAAATCCATTCCAATTCATATATTGGAAATCCTGGTTGTTTTTAAAACCATTTCAAATCCAATTTATTTATTTAAAAATATTGGATTTTTAATTCTAATTCAAAACTAGTTCATTTCGACAAAAATATACTTTTATCTTTTCAAATATGGGATTTTTCATCCCAATTCTTTCCAAATCATATATTATGATTTTACACAAATTATTGATATTTTAAATAATTTTATCAAGGCCTGTACATGCGATTTCCATAAATGGCCATCGAACTACACTGACACCGACCTTTTCCAAATTTGATTTGGACATAATTCCAAATCCAACCGTTAGATTTCAAATCTTTAATATTCATTAGAAAGCTCTTTTCGATACGAACCCAACGATTCCTGTTTTAGGAGAATCCGACGGTCGGACCTCCCGTAATGTCCGTTTGAAGTCAATGGTCGAAATTCGCGAACTGCCACGGCGCCGCGCGTTATGTTCAGGCCATTATATATATATATATATATAATATATATTTCATCGATTTCCTTTTAAAACGTATTTTATAAATCGTTTTAAATTCGTTTTCAAAACGATTTCAACTTCATATTCAATTTCAAATCAAAATTGAATATTCCATATCATCGATATATAAATGATAATGTTTTTAAAACATTAGATTCCGAAATCATTTCATTTTCGATATAAATATCGTTCACGTCAAAATGGCGTTATCTAATCAACACGGCCATATATATATAAATATATTCGTGTCCATCCCAAATCGGACATCAAAATCAGATTTTGGTTCTTTTTTGAATATCTTTTTAAAATATTCGTTATTTTAAAATATTCATTCATTCTGAAATGGAATCAGACACAATCAATTACCATATAATTTGATTTATATGGATTTCAAACACACATGTACACAACAATAATCAAACACAGTCAACCATCATCCAAAGTGCATTCTACACTGCATAAGAATTAAATATAAATATTCAATGCTTATATCAGCCTGTTAACCAATCGATTAACATACAGCTAAATATTGGGATTAGTGTATGTCCAATATCATCCCAATACCCATGTGGGGTTTCAATCAACAAATAATGAATTTTATTTGTGTAGTTGGGCGATGTGTAAAATTTATCGTCTCAATCAATATCTGTCAAATGTGCGTATATAAACAAATCGTCCGATTTGTTTATAATTATTTATTTATTTCATATACACGTTAAAAATTATATTTTTAACAATAAATTATTTCATTCCATTTCACACAATCAATTTTCACAACACAATAAAACAAACAAACAAGTCGTCCATGGTCTGTGAACGACAGGTGTCGGGTGCTGCTAAGCACTGTCTGCATCCTAGTATATATTTTAACTAGAAAATAAAATAAAAGTGAGAAGTTCTCACCTTTGGGTTCCACTCCGCCGTTCTTTATTTCTGAACGGTTTGGATTTGTTCGAAATTCCAACGCATCCTTTTCACGTTGTTCATATGTAAAAATCACATTTTTAATCGCTTCATTCCAATAAATAAAAGTCATATTTTTATTTCTACTTCATATATTTTTACAACGCTTCTTTCTATATAAAAATTATATGTCTACTTCTTTTATAAAGATCGAAATTTTATTTCTCTTCATATATAATAAAAACGAATTTTTATCTTAATGATATGCATATAAAGATCGTATCTTTATCATAATGAAAACATTATAAAAATCGTATTTTTATCCATAAAAACCACATTTTTATAATTCTTCTTACAAAATAAAAATTATATTTTTATTGCCATTCTACATATATAAAAATCGAATCTTTATATTTTTACATACATACGATAAAATTTATATTTTTATCTAACTAAAAATAATATTTTCATATCGTTATTCATATTATAAAAATCATATTTTTATTATCTCTATAATATAAAAATCATATTTTTATTATTTCTATAATATAAAAATCTCGTTTTTTCTATTTTAAAAATCTCATCTTTTTCCGCTTAAAAATCAAATCTTTCTCTCAATGAAAAATCTATATTTTTATGACAATAAAAATCATATTTTCAAACTATGAAAATCATATTTTTATATTAAAGGAATCAGATTTTCATTCAAAGAAAAATCATATTTTCTTTCTCTATAAATTATATTTTCCTGTAAACTGAAATCATATATTTTCTATGAACTGAAATCGTATATTTTCTTTAAACTGAAATCGTATACTTCCTATAAACTGATATCGTATACTTTCTTTAAGAATTAAATCGAAGAAAGGCAAGGGAGAAAAGAGAAAAGAAAAAAAGAATATAGCAAAATTTTCCGGATCGAGAGGGGAGGGGGTGCTGCTCGTCACGAAGCGGAGGAGGGTCAGAGGGGGAGGTTGCGGGTGTCGGTCGTTGGCCCAGGGTGGCGACGACGTCGTTGATGGCTCACTGGTGGGGTGGCGCAATCTTGAATTGGGCATGGGGGGGTGTTATCGAGTGGAGGGGGAGAGGAAAGGGATGGGTCGGAGGTGGCGCTGACGCGTGGGGGGGGGGGGGGATGGGGCATCTCCGACTATGAGGGCGACGGGTTACAATGGTGGCTCGAGGTCGATGTCAACCCCCCCTTTTTTTCTTTTTCGATCTAATTTAGGATAGAGAGGGAGGGCCAAGAGAGATTATATAGTATAATTATATTATTTAATTTTATTTTTAAATTCAAAAAGTTACCTTTTTCGTTCGAATTCCGAATTGAACCCAACGACTATCGCCCCTAGCTAATTACCCTAATTCCGAACACAATGGGATATGTTCGGTAAGCTGATTCGACTATTTTGATCAGTTTCCATCAAAATATAAATCTATATATTGAATTTGAACGCACATTTCAATTTACCGGGGCCACATACGGACTTTAAAAATTCTAGAAAAATTATTCCTAACTTCGTATTGACGATACGGTCCTAACAAGACTAATTTCGTTGAATTTGAAGACCGTTCGGAAAATGGCCATTTACTGATCGATCCAAATTGACTGAAACTGTAAAAACACGTTTTCGTTTGCCATGCTCACATATTAATCCCAGAAATTATGAAAATTGGAATCTGGCAATAACTTGACAACCCGAATCCAACAAAAGTGGTTGCGTCGAAAACATAGGTCGTTTGCATAATGGCTATTTTTAAGGGCCATATTTCCATAGCGACTATTCTGAGTTTTCATCTGGGTATAACTTTTTATTCTCGCTATGAAATTTCAATTTTTCAGATTCGTTGGAAAGATATTTTCAAATAGATTAATGGTTTCGCTAAAATCTAGTTTATTTTGAATCCTACACATTCATCTGAAATTTGAAATCGAATTTTCAAACTACCGTGCCATTTTCAATTCCTTTTATAATTAAAATTAAATATTTATATTATAACGTCGATTCAAATAAATATATACGTTCTAATTCTATTCAAAATGAATTTCTCGTCGTTATTATTTAAAATAAATCATTTTAAATATTCAAAATTCATTAAAATCACCAAAATAAAAAATTTAAATTGGTTCAGATTTTTCGGGTTATTACAATCTCCCCCACTTAAAATCTTTTCGTCCTGGAAAACGAACGAAGGTGAAAGTTGTTTTACAAATCAACTCAACTTTCTTTATTTTAATTATGGCTTAAGTTTTTCAACTTTTCAGTTTCTAAGAATTTTCAAATTTTCAAAAATTAAGCTAACACCCTAAATTTTCGAAAAAAATCGCCATAACCTCCTTTGTACGGGAGCACCGGGAAAATCCCCAAACCGCCACACAGGCCTCTCCAATCAAAAAGAAAAAGAAACAGCAAAGCGGCTAGACAATCGGCTCATAAAATCATCAAAAACTCCAAGAAATTCAATAAACATGTACCTATTTGTCGGGCAAACAATTTTATTCCTCTTCTCTAGCCTCCTTGCTATGACCTGTTCAACGTATATACATGTATGCAAATGCGATAAATTTTCAATACAGTTCAAGATTTGATACAATTTGGCTTAATGGTTCCAAATTCTAATTAATCAAAACAATAATCAAACAACACAATCAGCAATCAATTAGTTGATTAACGTTTCAAATTCATAATTTTTTTATATACTCAAAAATCATGTTTCTGATGCCAATTCACAACAATATATTCTAACTATATTTTGGTTCTCACGCCTGTCAATTGGAAATATATAGATATCTCACTTTCGAAACACGAACATAAATCCTGATGATGGAGCTCCATCATCAAAATCATCTCCGGGCGACTAGAGTGTGATTCTATATCCATCTGGTATATTTGAGGCTTCAATACACGTGGATCAGACGTATACTCAAATCTCTATATACCTGATTGTCCAAATCAATTTAAAATAAATATTCAAATACGAATAATAAAGTTTAAATTTTCAAAACAAAATTTGTTTTCATTTTTATTTTTAAAAAAATCACTCTTCACACTCGTTCTAGGATACTACTGATCCTATCTCTAACGAGTCATTCTTATTGGATATTAGTAGTCCAATTTCTGATGAATTCTTTTGTTGGTTCTAACGTGTCTTGTTCTCCGAGCTCCGTAAACCAAAGCTCTGATACCAAAATGAAACGACCTGAACTTCGCCGCTCTCCGAAGAGAAGAGAAAGAATGGATTGCTTTGAGGACAAGACGAATCAGAACACAAACAGAAGAACATTTCATTGTTTATTACAACAATTTCATCAGAATAAAAGAATATACAGAGTGTGAATGAATATTACACATTTACTAAACATCAGAGATTTACAAGTTACAATGCAGCAGAAAATAATACAAAACACTACTGAAAAGATTATGCGGATACTGAGCTTTCTGGATATCATCCCAGCTGTAAACTAGGATCCTGTGAATATAAATCTGCAAAACCAAAACTACTAGCTGCCCGTGGAAAATAAGGGAACCTAGAGTTTAGGTTAAAACAATAAACTCCAGGTCAGTTATGTGACTGGTGTGAGAACTAAAACAGTTATTTAAAACTTTACTTCAAAATCAGATATATCAAGGGACCACGCCGTGTAACACGGAACGGGTTTCCTTCCAAGAATACCAGTGCATATAACAAAACAGCGCAATGTTTTTTGGAAAAATGAAGCTATTATAAGACCCAGGTCCTATCACACAATGGAACACAAGCAAGGGGATAGGGTTTTCCTTTATAATAACCAAACATGCATGGTACGTTAAAACAAATCATTTGATACTATTATAAGTGCATAGTGTATAAAACAATTTCAAATATAAATGTATCAATCCTAGACGGCATGGGTACCATATATCATGTCGCCAATACTAGGTTCTACAATCAAAACCGCAAATGTCACGTATTGGAAGTTGGATTTCCATCATGAACCAAGGCAAGACGCAATCCTACCGTTTCGATACAATCTAGCCCATGTCTCAGCCGCAACTATACCTAGGCAATATGCAGGGCCGGTCCACACTAAGTGCAATGGTGAATTAATAATTCCTGAACATGCGTTTCCCCGCCCTATGGGGTGTAAATGAGCCAAATGACTCCATCAGCCCTGGATCGACCGATATAACCGAGGCGCCTCGCTATCCATCAAGTAATAAGCAACATATGCAACATCCACATGAGTAAAATGTCATGGCTAGTAAAACGCTGACACCACTCCTATCTAGAAGGAAACGCAATTCCCTCCCTGCCATCCTCTCCCGTTTCTGGTTCATACCGGGGTGTGAGGCTCGCGAATTAACACACAAAGCTATGCTACATTAAAGTCGTGCTTTGATCATCAACCACAAGACTTTGCTTTTCAACAAAGCCTCAATCATTTGCATCTCAGCATGCCACACAAGCAATTCACGCCATGCGACTGATGTCTATAGATATATAACCTCTGAGCTCGTACGTCCCAAAGAAGGGCGTTAAGCAAGAGAATAAATTCTCCGCCGCCAAACAGATATATATTTAATAGAAATCAATCACACAGAATAAAATCCAATGTCAGACACACATCCATTTACAAGTTCGTTCTGGTTCTGAACGAAACCGGAGGCACCTTATTCCTCCCTCATATGTCCAATACGGGGGAGAGGCCCTCGCATATCCGTCGATCTCCAAGTACGTCTGGACAATCACCACTTATTACCTCGTCTTGGGTGTACGGCCCAATCAAGACCTCAGTAACCATCCAAACGATGCGAAGACCTCCGGTCTTCAACCATCGTCTTCATCCTCGACACATCGCCGAATCAGTTATTCAGAATGGGATAAACCCGGTCTTTCTGAATAACTCGCGTATATAATAAACAAGTGCTATAAAAACACAACAGATGCCTCATTCCAAACCAGAATATTCCTTTATTCAAATATTCTTATACTTTGGGAAAGGTTCCCATTAATTTTATCAAAGATAAATTCGTTGAATTTATTCTTTAATCTTCCTTTGGATATCATTTCAATCTAATTAAAGATGCATTAAAACTCCACTTGGTTTTAATCTTCCCAAAAATCAATATTAACGATTGTTTAACTTGGGAAATCATATCCTCTCTTTAACTGGGTTAAAGAACCAATGTCATTTAAAACACGGTTAACGATAAACCCAAAATCACATTCCATTCCATCAGCCTTTAACCGTAAATTAGCAAGTGAACTATTCCCTAATATTACCCCCAAGGCCGAAACCAACATCAGATCAATACCCAGGAAACCATTCAACTGAACTAATCTCCAGTCAGTTTCTAGTTTTCTTAACTCCATTGGGTTTAAGAACAGTAGTATTAAAGATACCATTCACCACAAACTCAAAATCCAATTTGATATTAAATAAAAGGCTCTGAATAGAAAATATATCGGCTTATATTCAAAATCAAATACTGAAATCAACAAATATCGTATTGGAATAACGATATATCTATATCTTCCAAATTCCTCCACAATATCCGTATAATCACGGAATCCAATATCGAAATATTCCTAAGATAATTTCGATTTAAATCCATTACAATTCATATATTGGAAATCCAGGTTATTTTTAAAACCATTTCAAATCCAATTTATTTATTTAAGAATATTGGATTTTTAATTCTAGTTCAAAACTAGTTCATTTCGACAAAAATATATTTATATCTTTTCAAATATGGGATTTTTCATCCCAATTCTTTCCAAATCATTTACTATAAATTTTACACAAATTATTAATATTTTTAACAATTTTATCAAGGCTTGTACAGTCGATTTCCATAAACGGTCATCGAACTGCACTTATAGCGACCTTTTCCAAATATTTTATTTGGACATATTCCAAATCCAACCGTTAGATTTCAAATCTCTAATATTCGTTAGAAAACTCTTTTCGATACGAACCCAAGGTTCCGGTTTTAGGAGAATCCGACGGTCGGATCTCCCGTAATGTCCGTTCGAAGTCAATGGTCGAAATTCGCGAACTGCCACAGCGCCGCGCATTCCATTTAGGCCATTATATATATAATATATATATTTCGTCGATTTCCTTTTAAAACGTATTTTATAAATCGTTTTAAATTCGTTTTCAAAATGATTTCAACTTCATATTCAATTTCAAATCAAAATTGAATATTCCATATCATCGATATATAAATGATAATATTTTCAAAAAATTAGATTCCGAAATCATTTCCTTTTCGATATTCATTATTGAAATGAATAAAATCGATATAAATATCGTTCATGTCAAAATGGCGTTATCTAATTAACACGGCTATATATATATATAAATATAAATATATTCGTGTCCATCCCAAATCGGACATCAAAAATCAGATTTTGGTTCTTTTTTGAATATCATTTTAAAATATTCGTTATTTTAAAATATTCATTCATTCTGAACTGGAATCAGACACAGTCAATTACCATATAATTTGATTTATATGGATTTCATACACACATGTACACAACAATAATCAAACACAGTCAACCATCATCCAAAGTGCATTCCACACGGCATAAGCATCAGATATAAATATTCAACGCTTATACAGCCTGTCAATCGATCGATCGACATACAGCAGGGAAGAAGTTCTTTCTCGGTGCTCAATCGGAGACGCTTTTATACTCTCTCTCTCTGGAGAGTTAGAGTTCGAGCTCAGCAATTCATTCACTCCCCGATCCTTCAGCGGGGAAGGAGCTCTTTCCCAGCGCTCAATCGGAGACGCTTTTACACACTCTCTCTCTCTCTCTGGAGAGTTAGAGTTCGAGCTCAGCAATTCATTCGCTCCCCGATCCTTCAGCAGGGAAGGAGCTCTTTCTCAGCGCTCAATCGGAGACGCTTTTATACTCTCTCTCTCTCTCTCTCTGGAGAGTTAGAGTTCCGTCAAGGCGATTCCGATCATGGTACACCGCCATGACTTATGGACATCGGCTTCATGTCCGTTATGCTCTCTCTCGGCTCTGAAGAGTTAGAGCGCTATCAACGATATAATTTGCTTTATTGCATCCTCAGAATTTTGACTTGTGATTACATTCCATTCTGATGGAAGGCATTTATGATTATATGCTTCTGGGATCATTGCATGATTCACAGTAATTTTCATAGAAAGACAGATAAATAATGCAATAAAGGTAAATGATACACAATATTTTTATAGTGGTTCAGTCGAATCATGACCTATATCCACTTTATAATTTTTTGCTTTAAGGAATCAGACTATTCTAGGCAAGCCATGCCTTGTACATGGTTTTCAACAAAGCAAAAGAACAGATTTGAAACTCTTATGTTAAGTATGGCCGTAAATGTTGGGCATTCCACACTCTGGGGATTTCCTTTCCATCTACGGTTGCCAGCTTGAAGGTTCCATTATCAAGCTTGCTCAAAATAGAGTACGGTCCTTCCCACTTCGCTCCCATATGAGTTGGGGGTGGAAAGACACGTTTCAGAACCAAGTCTCCGGGTTCCCAGGTTCGGGCTCGAACCTTTTTGTTGTAGTATCGAGCGACCTGTTGTTTGCATCTCAAGGCGCGCAGGTCTGCTTCATCCCTCTTTTCTTCGATCATATCCAGGGACTCAAGGAGCAATTCATTATTGGTCATTGGATCATAATAAGTCACTCGGTGAGAAGGTACCTTTATCTCAACCGGGATGACCGCTTCCGTTCCAAAAGCAAGGGAGAAGGGGGTATGTCCTGTTGCCGATTTATATGTTGTCCTGTAGGCCCATAGTGCCAAGGGCAATTCATCAGCCCACATGGCTCTGGCCCGCTTCAGTCTTCTTTTCAGAATGGACTTAATCACTTTATTCGCCGCTTCGACTTGTCCGTTCGATTGCGAATGCGCCACAGAGGTGTACCGTTTCTCAATATGGTATTTCTGTCAGAAGTTTCTGAATTCAGTGCTATCGAAATGAGTTCCGTTATCCGTTATCACAATCTTTGGAATCCCAAATCGACAGATGATGTTTCTAACGATAAAATTGATCACTCGTTTGGTTGTGATTGTAGTTAGTGGTTCAGCCTCGACCCACTTAGTGAAATAATCCACGGCCACAATAGCGAACTTTGCTCTGCCCCTAGCTATGGGGAGACTTCCAATGATATCAATTCCCCACATAGCGAAAGGCCATGGGCTCGTCATTGTTTTTAACTGATTAGGAGGTGCTCTAGGTATTTTTGAAAATCTCTGGCACGCATCACACCGTCGTGCGTATTTTGCCGCATCCTTGTTTATGGTAGGCCAGAAATAACCATGCCGCAACACCTTTTTTGCCAATGTTTGTCCTCCAGTGTGATCGCCGCATTCGCCTTCGTGTAACTCCTGCAGCACACGCTTGATGTCATCGTGGGCTATACACCGGAGGAGGGGCACCGAAAATCCTTGTCTGTAAAGAACTCCGCCTTGCAGAACGTATCGGGCAGCTTTACGAATTACTTTACGCCTCTCGCTTTTCTTGGTCGGAAGCACTCCATTCATCAAGAAATTCTTTAGAGGGGTTATCCACGACTCCCTTTCTGGTTCCGTTTCTAGTATTGGATCGATTTCCATTCGATCTATACTAGGGGACCGAAGCACTTCAACGGGGGCTAGCCCGGTCTCTTCAGGATTGTCGGAACTAGCCATCTTTGCCAACTTATCCGCCTGCTGATTCTATGACCGCGGAATGTGAGATATGCTGTAGTGATCAAAGTCGTTCAGCAACTCCTTCACTTTCTTCAAATATTGTATCAATCTTGCACTTTTGGCTTGGAATTTTCCAGTAACCTGGTTCACAACTAACTTGGAGTCGCAAAAGATGTTCAGCTTTGTGACTTCTAACTCCTTTACGATCCTTAGTCCGGCTATCAGGGCTTCATATTCGGAGTCGTTGTTAGTGGCATGGAACTCCATCCGGATAGCATAGGATATCAATCGTTTCTCGGGAGTTTCAAGTACTATTCCAGCGCCGGATCTTTCGTCGTTCCTAGCGCCATCAGTATACAATCTCCAGACATTGGGATCGAAAAGTAATTTTGAAGGATCAACTTCTTCGTTTGCTATATCCTCCTCCGGGACGGTAAACTCTGCTATGAAGTCGGCTATTACGGATCGAAAAGTTTCATTCCATACTTTCGAAGAATGCCGAACATCTCTGCCAAGTCCGTAGTGTGATGGGAGGATTGCTTGGACATAACCAACATGTCGTCGACGTGTACTTCCATTTTTTTCCCGATCTGGTTATAGAACATTCTGTTGACTAAACGTTGATATGTAGCGCCTGCGTTCTTCAAGCCAAAGGGCATCACTACATAGCAATATAATCCCAGATCCGTGATAAAACTAGTGTGTTCTTGATCTGGAACATGCATTGGAATCTGGTTATATCCTGAGTAAGCATCCATAAATGAGAGAAGTTCATGACCCGCCGTCGAGTCCACCAACTGGTCGATTCGGGGTAACGTAAAACTGTCTTTTGGGCAGGCTTTGTTCAAATCCGAGAAGTCTATACACGTTCGCCACTTCCCGTTGGCCTTCTTTACCAGGACTGGATTTGAAATCCAATCTGGGTAGATCGAGTCTCTGATAAATCCATTACTCTTTAGCTTTCCAACCTCTTCTTTCAAGGCAGCAGACCTCTCTAGGCCCAGCATTCGCCTTTTTTGCTTTACCGGAGGATGTTTAGGGTTAATGCTTAATGAATGGCTCATGATTGATGGGGATATCCCGCACATGTCTGCGTGGTCCAAGCAAATACATCCAAGTTGTTTTTTAAGAAATCCGTCGGTTCTTTAGCGAGATTCAGATTTAACTGGGATCCAATCTTAAGGACCTTCTCCGGGTCACTATCATCAATCGGTACATCCACAGTTGTCTCGTTGGGAGTCGCCATTCTGCCTCCAGGTTCTTGGTCCTCTCTAGGATCTATATCCTCGGGCAACTCTCTGGGCGACTCTCCAACGGTTATCTTCTTTAGTTGTTATAAGGTCTCCGCCCTTGTAGGGGGAGAAGCGCCCTTGGTTTCTATGTCCCCTCCATTGCAAAGTAACTTTAGCTCGGCAACATAACATGCTCGTGCGGCAACCTGATCCCCTCTGACAATACCAACGCCAGCTTCTGTGGGGAATTTCAATAATAAGCACCAGGGGGCTATACAGGCTCTAAACTTTGCGAGGGCCGGTCGGCCCAAGAAGGCATTGTAGGGTGATTCAACATCCAAAACCACAAAGGGAAGGATTCTCACTCTCTAGCGTTCTCCTTCCCCAAGCGTAACTGGTAACTCTACATAACCCATTGGAGCGGTGGATGCTCCGTTAAATCCATGGATCCATCCCTGATAGGGCTTCAAGTCTTTTATTTCGAGGTACATCTGGTCGAATGTCCTTTCGAAAAGAATGTTGACGGAACTCCCGTTGTCCACTAAAACCTTATGAATAATGGCTGGTCCAATAGGTACTGTGATTACAAATGGATCTTCAGTTGGAGCATGGACTCCAATGCTTTCTCGTTCGCGGAAAACGACATCGTCGGACATCATCTTTTGTTGCTTTACCGGGATATTGTCCTCGGGGTTGCTACACTCCCCTACCTCGAGGTGTTGCTTGGCTGCATTGACATATTGATCCAATGCCTTGGAACTATGTCCGGCGAGCTAAAGTCCTCCGATTACGGTATTGATAACGATGTCCTTTCCCTTTTGCTGGGCAGTTGGCCTGGCAGCAAGTTGATTCTGGTTCTGATTTGGGGCCTGTACGGCTTGCCCCCTATCTCTGGGCGTTACTCTGTATTCATCTAATTTTCCTTCTCGAAGAAGCCTCTCGACTACATCTCTTAGGTGACGGCTTTCATTTGTCGAATGGCCATGAATCTAATGAAAGAGACAAAACTTCCCCGTTTCACTTTCTTTCTCCGTCGACTCTCTGGGAGGTGGCCTCTTATTCTGGAGGACGTTGTACGAATCCATGAAGATATTTTCCAGAGTATCATTTATTGGCGTATAACTCTCAAAGGCCCTGGGACGAGTCCTTCTCTGGGAGTCGTTCCCTCGGTTCCTCTTCCGGTTGTTGCCATTACTATTATTATCATTGTTCCCTGACTGACGACCACCCTGATTCCGATTTCCGGCATTAACCTTGACCTTCCCCAAGCTGTCTCCTGTCTGCTTAATGGCGACATTGCTCTGGATTTCCTCCTTATCGGCCGTTTTTGCCTTTCGGTTAGCATATACTTCTTCCCGGCGTAAATGTACGTTAGCTTTTTCGTAGAATAATTCTCTAGTATGGGGTGGCTTGCCTGCCAGGTATCTCCCAAATTCAGTGTCTTTATCTACTCCATCAATCAGAGCTGCGACAACGGTTGGCTCATGAGGATCTTTAACTTCAGTAGCGGCCAAGTTGAAACGGTCTAGGTACACCCTCAAACTCTCGCCTAGTCGCTGCTTGACAAGGAACAAGTCAATCACACTCTTTGTCTTTTGTGCATAGATGCGGAATTGTTCTACAAACTTTTCACTCAACTCCCTTAAGCTAGAAATCGAACTTGCTGGTAAGCGAGTAAACCATAACAATGCTACATCCTCCAAGAATATGGGAAATGCTTCGCACTTGACAGTGTCAGAAGATGCGGTAGCGGTCATTGACCAAGAATATCTCATCAGATGCTGGACGGGATCAGACCTACCCGCGTATCGGTTCATCTTTGGCATGTTGAAACGCCTCGGGAAAGTCGCATCCAAAATATCATCAGTGAAAGGGGTGTGACTGCGGTCGATTCCCCAATCTTCATTCCGTTGTCCACGGCTATCCGCCAGAATTTGATGGATCATAGCTGCAACATTTGCACTGGTCAGCGGAGGTTCAGGGTCAGTGCTTCTTGCTCGGCGGGGTTCTCTAATCTCTCTTCCGGGAGCAGTCACAAAATCCGGGGCTCGGATTGGGCTTCGTTGCCCCCTGTTACCATGAGCATTTGCGCGGCGACGTGGCTGAGGTAGTCTGTTCTGTACAGGACTGTCTGCACCTCGAGCTCTGGGAGTTGCGGCGTGATTGTTCACATTATGGTTTGAGGGCCCTGCACCCAGTGCCTCTTCTTCTCGTGACGGCAGGGTCCCAAACCGAAGCTGCTCTATGTTTTCGGGTCTCTCATATGGTCGCCGTGGAGGTCTCGGTGATTCCTCTGACGAAGAAGAATATCCTGGAGTGAGCGGACGAGCTGGCGGCGTCCTTTGCCTTACGAGATCATTAAGCCTTCTATCCATAGCGGTCAAATTTTGTCGCAGAACGGAGCTTTCCTGCCTTTGGGCAGCCAATTCATCAAACAGTCTCTCCCACATTTCGGAAAAGCGAGAGAGATCCCCCTCAGTAACGGGAGCAGCAGGGTCATATTGGTCATCATCACTTTCTCTTATGCGCAAAGAGCTTGAGCCAGGTCGAGCGGAGGGGCCAGGACGGTAGGAGCGAGCCATAGGCTCCTTTCCAGGTCGAGTTGTAGTCCGATCATCAATTCGGATCGCTGTGGATCGAGGATGGTGGCTCGCAGCGCCCCCCTGGGATCGGTTCGTGGTCCCGGTACGCGGAGGATTCGAGGCGTTATCTCGGGATCGAGTAACAACCCCTTCAGCAGTCCGGGTCGCCTCGTTCTCGTCGACTCGGAGCGTGGCGTCTTCATCGGATCGGTTCGCCCCCGGCACTCCACGATTCAAAGTTCCCTCATTGCCCAGCTCGTGCACACTTTCTTCGACGGTTTCATTCGCAGTTTCATTGGTTCGTGAAGCTCGTACTTCCTTAGATCTCTTTCCAGCCATGATATCCGAGTCGCTGGAATCTTCAAAGAACTGAATAGTGAAGCTTTAGGACTGTTTTCTCAGTGAAAGCACCAAAATGTTAGATCAAAATTTGGATCTAACACCCAAATCGTTCTGACTTTTATAGAGTTTTGACTGAAGAATGAAGAAAAAGCAGAAAACACACAGAATTTATAGTGGTTCGGCGTTAACAAGCCTACGTCCACTTTATATGTTATTGATTATTCTTTGAATGTTGGTACAATCAATGATTTCTCTCTAGCTCACTCTTACAATTGTGATTTCTCTCAGTAATCTAGTAATAAAACTGATAAGAAATGGTAGCATGACAATAATGGCGGAATCAGTCCTCAATATTGCCAAAAAGATCCCAAAAAATGCCAAGCTCCGGGCTATTTATAGCTGATTTTGTCAGGCAGATCGTGGTAACACGTGGCACGAATCCCGAGAACATCGGATCGCATCGCAGCCGATGAAGAAATAATCAAATTAGCCGTTGTGGACAGGTGTCGCGATCCCCTCGAAAATCGGATCGAGCAAATGGGGAGAATCAGTCAAAATGACGGTTGGGGACACGTGTCGCTGGATCCGTGCATCTCGGATCGCCGAAGACTAGCTCGTGCTTGAACGGGTCAGAGGCTTCGCCGTGCATCAGGGGATCGGATCGGTCTATACTGGGCAGTAATGTATGTACGGATCGAATCGCATAGAGGTGCGATCCGATGAGGTGCGATCCGGTGAGGGGCAAGTCGATGGTGCGATCCATTCCTTCATGTACTTAGGGAATGTAGTTTTATACTTTCTTCTTGTGAATGAACCTGGGTGGCTTGGTCACAAAGCTAGCCAATATTTTGCCCCCTCGAAGTATGTTTTATCGATGATGGAACATGCTTCGAAGCTATAGAATCGTCTTTTCACAACGAGACGCAAATCAGTGAACAATTCATTTTCCGGGATCTTTCAGAGTCTTCATCACTGAATCTGTCGGTCATTTATCGATTCAGATCGCGTGCTCGAGTCGCGGTCTGTTAGCAAGTCATTCGCCTCATTCTTTGGTGAGCACTTGGGCCTCTTCACGGAACGGAATGAGATGGGCTTCTCTTCGAGACGTGGTGGGCTTTTGGTTCGCAGCCCGTCTATTTTCGCGGATCGAATAAGACAAAAAAGGGGAGACAAACGGTCGCCCTTTTGCCTATATAAGTCGACCCTCCTCTCCACTTTCTTCCTTCTTTTTGCTTTTGTATCGTATCGCCAGCATCGTTGAGGAAAAACCTTATTTTCGATTTCCAAATTCTTGCTCAATTTCGAACTTTAAAAAGGTAACTAGACGATTTCTCTTGAATTTCTATCGTGTTCGCACTAGTTTAAAGAGCATGGACAGCGGGATTTTATAAGATTTGGTGAGAATGGACGTGAGTGTGCCTGGTGCGAATGGGAGAGTTGAGGAAGAAGAAGGAAGAGATGACCAGGTCGATTCGTGGGTGAGGTCGGAGTTCGGAGTGGTGGCGAGACGAGGAGAGAGGGTACTGAACTGGAAAGTTGATTTGGGTAGCGGATCGGATCGCGGAAATGACAAGGCTTCGATTCGTATGAGTGGAGTTTCGTGGGGATACTAGAGCTTCGAATCGTGGAGGTTGGGGGCGATACGGATCGCCAAGAAGCCATCGCGATCCGTTCAGGATGAGCTGGTGCGCCTCACGGTTCGAAGCTTTCCCCTAACCTAATACCCTTCCGCATATTGAGTCCTTCACCACGATCCGTCCTTACTTCGCGATCTGAACCTGTCTTGCGATCCGATTGCCGACTAAATAATATGATGCGACTTTAACAAATCGATGAACAGTTAGGTTAGAGCCCTTAATACGAACATTCCAGATCGAACAACTGCATAATCTATCAATCGAACGATGACCAATGTCTGGATGATTTTATTGACCCTTGTACTTTTCTTTAATGAATGCACAAGCACACACACCGACACTTGCACACACGGGGGACGGGTAGTTTTAATCTCATTTTTCATGTTTCCTCGCCTAACAGTAATGTCGGATAATCAATCTTCTTCAAGATCCGTTACAGAAACGGAGTCCGAGGTTCCTGAGCAATACAACCCCGAGGTCCCTCCAATTAACCCAGGAGGTGAAGATTCTGGCTCTGAATACGAGGCAACGGAATCGGATCCGTCTGAAAGTACTTCATCTAGTGAAGAGTCCGAGATAGACAGGCGAGCTCCCGACGAGATTCCTGACGCGCTCGGGATAGAGAAATTTTTTGATTCTTTAGCATCTAAACTCGATGATATAAAGCTTAAAAGAATCTGCCTGAGATATGGGATTCCTTGGGATGATGTGAAGACACCCGATAGCGAGGATAGACCCCACTTAGCTCCGGAAGGGTATATGGCGGTCAGCCGAACCATGTGCTTGGTAGGAGCTATTCCTTCGTTTCCTCCAATCGTCATTGAGACTTTAAAACGACTGGGTATCGCTCCGATGCAGCTTCATCCTAACGCCTACGCATCTCTATACACCCTATATATTGCATACGCGGAGATCCTACATACCGAACTCACATTTAGAGATTTAACATTCTTCTTTCTTTTCAAGCATCGCTCCTCGGCAACCCCAAATTTCTCTTTCTTTGAATCGGTGGCGAATAGGAAGGTTCTGTATGACGGATACAGCAATATAGGGGATCCTAAGTCTGATTGGTTCTATATAAAGAAACAGGCCGGATGCTCAAGAAGATGGCTTAAATCAAGTAAACTTTAATCTTTTGACTGAATACCTTGTTCAAGAAGCCGAAGCAGTAACATTCTCCCCCCTTTTTCTTTGTTTTAAACAGATCACGTCTTCCCGAAAACGGAAGGCCCGTTATACAATAATCGATTGTCTATTCTTCTACAAAGCAGATCCGACTTTCTAAGGATCAAAAAGTGCATCACTGATGAGAATCTTCATAAGCTTCATCTTCTGGATATAAGATTTGGACTTGGCGTTGGCGGCAAACCCTATAGATATGTGCCCCCAACGGAGGGAGAGGGAACATCGCAAGCAGTAGAAACAACTAAATTTCGCAAGAGTCCTTCCCCGATAGTCATCCAAGACGATGAGGACCTGAACATATACAGAGGGGATGAGGCCCATGGTGACAAGTCCAAGAAAATCCCAATTTCTACTCCAATCGAACCCGCTGCTCCCGATGATTTGACAGAAGAACAGTTATTCAACGAGCTGAGCAAAATTCCTCTGCCCGATGATGTATACACAGAGAGGGACTTTGAAGGGGAGCCATTCTTCCCTGCTTCTGAAGAGACCATCGCTCCAACTAGAGAACAAGAAACTAGTCAGATGAGCCTGTCTTCAGGCCCGGGTCTGTTAGGGGGAATTATATGGGATGCACAAATCACACACACTGTCTGACCCCGCACTCTTATATCGTCAGTATTCAAAGTTTTAATATGCTCTTTTCTTTTTTGCAGGAAAGATGTCCCGCAGGCGATCTTATTCTTATTGTTCCCTTCGTGAGGGAACACCCAGTTTTCATCCGGGTACTGAGCGCTCTCGCGGCCCTTCTTACAGGCCGACTTCCTCGCAACCCCGGTCTTCACCGAAATCGACATCTACCAAGCTTCCCAGTTATCCGGTAGCTCCTGCAGGGGGAAAGAAACTTCCTAAAGAGTTAACTCCTCCGAAAAGTGCACCCTCTTACAGCAGGTCGTCAAAAAGGCATCACGAGTCTAAGGATAAAGGCAAGGATCCAATCAAAGAGTCTGAAAAGGAGAGGAGTGACATCGTCCCTTCCAGCCAGCCAGAGTTGGCTGCCCCCGGGTCACGGGATTACATCCATTGTCCGGAGATTCAAGGTAGGCTGGAAAAGCTGCGGGAATAATTCCCAAACATTTTCTTCGAAAGGATGACGTTTGTTCCAGCCTTGGAACCAGTCCCTAAGAACTGGGATAATGAAGTTGTCGGGCACATCCGCCATGTAGCCAGACAGTATGAGATGATGAAGAAACATGCGGTTAATCTTTCTGAAATCATTCGAACGCCTGAATTGGAAGCCCATGGATCTAAAGTGAAAATTGATAACAACGAAAGGGCCAGAACAAAGATGGAGAAGGACTTGGAAGATGCTCAATCCCAACTCGCCTTAGCGCGGAGAGATGCTGAAAATTATAAGATTGAATTGGAGAATGCTAAGAAGCGCTTTCATTCGGAACTTGACTCCAATAGCCAAGAAAAGATGGCTTTAAAGAAGGAAGTAGAAGATCTCAAAATGGCTAACATTGAGTTGAAAACAGTACAAGGCCATTTTGAAGCTGAGAGAGCTGCTTGGGAGGCAGAAAAAGAAAGTTTGAAAGAAAGTTTAGCTTTGGCTGAAGCGGAAAAGGTGAATTTGAATGATCAAGTCGCGGATGCAGAGAGACGGGCAGCTCTCGCCGAAAAGAATGTTGAAAGTGCCATCGAAATGGCTACTGCTTCTAACAACAAGCTCCTCGAGAGAGAGAAGGATATCGAGGGGTTTGAAGAGATGATTTTCGACTTCCTTGGCCAAGTCCTCAAAACCCGCAACATCTCGTGGATCCCGGATTACCACGTTACTTTAGCCAATTTATGGGATGCCATTGTTGAGGGTGAGAAGCAGAGATTGGGAGTCGAAGAAATTGATGAAGATGAGTTGATGAAGAGCATCCTAAGGGATAACGAGCCCGAGGACCTGGCAGAGGGTCGTCGTCTGATTCAAGCGGAAATGGAAAAGGAGAGGGCCCTGGCTAAGGGTAAAGGCAAAGCTGACGAAGGTTCGAGTTCAGCCGTGGAGCCCAAGACCTCCGGAGTTGAGGAATACCATCCTGATGATCCACTAATCCCTTTGGGCCTAACTCCTGTGGTTGTTGGAGCTCCTGCAGCTACCCAAGAAGGAGGATCTGCGGAAGGTATCTCCCTTTTTTCCCCACAATTTGTCAAAGCAATTGTGAATTGTCGTCGTCTAGTAGAACAACCAATTGAATTAGTAACGTGTGTTCCCCATAATACAGGTGGTGAGCTCGTCGACAAGGGTGTTGAAAAAGGAAAAGAGGCGGAGAAGGAGGCTGTCTCGCCAGGTGCCGGTGTTGATATATCGATGCAGACTGAGGATACAACAGCAGAAAAAAGCGTCCTGGGACCTAGTGCTGATGTCCCCAAGGATGCTGAAACCATCGAGGCCTTGAAAGACATGGATGGGCGCCATGTAGAGGATGAGGAGGATATCATTGGCGCCAAAGAGACCGAAGATGATGACGACGAAACTTTGGCCAGCAGAAAAGCTAGGCAGGAAAAGTAGATGGCTTTGAAGATGATGGGACAAGAGCCTCTGAACATAGTCCCTATCGCGGAACTTGATCGCAAAACTGGGATGATTTTGAAAATCCAGCCCAAATCCATCAGCAGACAACTTCATTTTGCGAATCCTGATGATTTCCCGGCTTCCCTTGCTGATAAAAGGAAGAGAAAGGAGGCGGAAGAGGAATCTTCTAAAGAGTCGGATGTTCCCCTCATAGACAAAAGGAATAGGAAGAAAGGAGATCAATCCGACGCTGACAAGGCGAAGCTGGAGAAACAGAAGCAGGAGAAGAGGTCAAAGCGTAAATAGGATATTGTCGCTGGTTTATATTTTGTCTTTAGGTTTTCCACTGGCCAGGAAGTGTAATTATGAGACTGGCCCTCACTTTTGTTTTCTAGGTTATTTTTCACTTTGTAGGCTTGCAGTATATAAAGGAAAGTTTACCTCTTTTTGCATCATTGTGTACCTGTATTCAAATAAACTTTCCATGTTTAGTCATAGACCATCTAATTATAACTACAAATCAGTCAAACAACAGAAAGAAAATTTTCGTGCTGCATCGCTGCATTAAAGTTCATGTGTATATGCATATAGCCCCAAATCAATCATTAACGTAGCGCTTAACTAGGGCTTATTAAAGATTGATTAGCATTATTCGCAGGTTGCCCCCTATTTCTGAATGTGGGGGACATAGAAAATTTCATAAGATAACTGTTCTTGTGGTACTGAATTTCTGGCACCTTTCTCAGTGCTTAACCATAGATTCCTTTATACTCTCCTGGCGGTTGCCGGGGTTAGAGTTCAAATTCAATAGTTCAGTCGGTCCCTGTTCCTTCAGCAGGGAAGAAGTTCTTTCTCAGTGCTCAATCGGAGACGCTTTTATACTCTTTCTCTCTCTGGAGAGTTAGAGTTCGAGCTCAGCAATTCATTCGCTCCCCGATCCTTCAGCGGGGAAGGAGCTCTTTCTCAGCGCTCAATCGGAGACGCTTTTATACTCTCTCTCTCTGGAGAGTTAGAGTTCGAGCTCAACAATTCGTTCTCTCCTCGATCCTTCAGCAGGGAAGGAGCTCTTTCTCAGCGCTCAATCGGAGACGCTTTTATACTCTCTCTCTCTCTCTCTCTCTCTCTCTCTGGAGAGTTAGAGTTCCGTCAAGGCGATTCCGATAATGGTACACCGCCATGACTTATGGACATCGGCTTCATGTCCGTTATGCTCTCTCTCGGCTCTGGAGAGTTAGAGCGCTATCAACGATATAATTTACTTTATTGCATCCACAGAATTTTGACTTGTGATTAAATTCCATTCTGATGGAAGGCATATATGATTATATGCTTCTGGGATCATTGCATGATTCACAGTAATTTTCATAGAAAGACAGATAAATAATGCAATAAAGGTAAATGACACACAATATTTTTATAGTGGTTCAGTCGAATCATGACCTACATCCACTTTATAATTTTTTGCTTTAAGGAATCAGACTATTCTAGGCAAGCCATGCCTTGTACATGGTTTTCAACAAAGCAAAAGAACAGATTTGAAACTCTTATGTTAAGTATGGCCGTAAATGTTGGGCATTCCACACTCTAGGGATTTCCTTTCCATCTACGGTTGCCAGCTTGAAGGTTCCATTATCAAGCTTGCTCAAAATGGAGTACGGTCCTTCCCACTTCGCTCCCATATGAGTTGGGGGTGGAAAGACACGTTTCAGAACCAAGTCTCCGGGTTCCCAGGTTCGGGCTCGAACCTTTTTGTTGTAGTATCGAGCGACCTGTTGTTTGCATCTCAAGGCGCGCAGGTCTGCTTCATCCCTCTTTTCTTCGATCATATCCAGGGACTCAAGGAGCAATTCATTATTGGTCATTGGATCATAATAAGTCACTCGGTGAGAAGGTACCTTTATCTCAACCGGGATGACCGCTTCCGTTCCAAAAGCAAGGGAGAAGGGGGTATGTCCTGTTGCCGATTTATATGTTGTCCTGTAGGCCCATAGTGCCAAGGGCAATTCATCAGCCCACATGGCTCTGGCCCGCTTCAGTCTTCTTTTCAGAATGGACTTAATCACTTTATTCGCCGCTTCGACTTGTCCGTTCGATTGCGAATGCGCCACAGAGGTGTACCGTTTCTCAATATGGTATTTCTGTCAGAAGTTTCTGAATTCAGTGCTATCGAAATGAGTTCCGTTATCCGTTATCACAATCTTTGGAATCCCAAATCGACAGATGATGTTTCTAACGATAAAATTGATCACTCGTTTGGTTGTGATTGTAGTTAGTGGTTCAGCCTCGACCCACTTAGTGAAATAATCCACGGCCACAATAGCGAACTTTGCTCTGCCCCTAGCTATGGGGAGACTTCCAATGATATCAATTCCCCACATAGCGAAAGGCCATGGGCTCGTCATTGTTTTTAACTGATTAGGAGGTGCTCTAGGTATTTTTGAAAATCTCTGGCACGCATCACACCGTCGTGCGTATTTTGCCGCATCCTTGTTTATGGTAGGCCAGAAATAACCATGCCGCAACACCTTTTTTGCCAATGTTTGCCCTCCAGTGTGATCGCCGCATTCGCCTTCGTGTACCTCCTGCAGCACACGCTTGATGTCATCGTGGGCTATACACCGGAGGAGGGGCACCGAAAATCCTTGTCTGTAAAGAACTTCGCCTTGCAGAACGTATCGGGCAGCTTTACGAATTACTTTACGCCTCTCGCTTTTCTTGGTCGGAAGCGCTCCATTCATCAAGAAATTCTTTAGAGGGGTCATCCACGACTCCCTTTCTGGTTCCGTTTCTAGTATTGGATCGATTTCCATTCGATCTATACTAGGGGACCGAAGCACTTCAACGGGGGCTAGCCCGGTCTCTTCAGGATTGTCGGAACTAGCCATCTTTGCCAACTTATCCGCCTGCTGATTCTCTGACCGCGGAATGTGAGATATGCTGTAGTGATCAAAGTCGTTCAGCAACTCCTTCACTTTCTTCAAATATAGTATCAATCTTGCACTTTTTGCTTGGAATTTTCCAGTAACCTGGTTCACAACTAACTTGGAGTCGCAAAAGATGTTCAGCTTTGTGACTTCTAACTCCTTTACGATCCTTAGTCCGGCTATCAGGGCTTCATATTCGGAGTCGTTGTTAGTGGCGTGAAACTCCATCCGGATAGCATAGGATATCAATCGTTTCTCGGGAGTTTCAAGTACTATTCCAGCGCCGGATCTTTCGTCGTTCCTAGCGCCATCAGTATACAATCTCCAGGCATTGGGATCGAAAAGTAATTTTGAAGGATCAACTTCTTCGTTTGCTATATCCTCCTCCGGGACGGTAAACTCTGCTATGAAGTCGGCTATTACTTGCCCCCGAATTGACCGTCGGGGCTGAAAGTTCAGATCAAATTGACTTAACTCAATGTTCCATTTGAGTAATCTTCCAGACGCCTCTGGTCTCTGTAGAACTTGCTTGAGTGGATGATCGGTGTATACGGTAATGGGATGCGCCTGAAAATAATGTCGAAGCTTTCTAGAGGCGATCAACAAACTATACGCCAACTTTTCTATCCTTGGATAATTACGCTCTACTGCCGTCAATTTTTGGCTCACGTAATACACAGGTCTTTGGACCTTATCTTCTTCTCTTACCAACGCTGAGCTGATCGCGTGGGATGACACTGCCAAGTACACGAATAAGTCCTCGTGATCCATCGGCTTAGATAATATCGGAGGTTTCTCCAGGTGCCTCAGTAAGTTCTGAAATGCTTCTACGCAGTCAGGCGTCCATTTGAAGTGGCGTTTTCCCCACTTTATTAGTTCGAAGAATGGGATGCATTTGTCCGTAGCCCTGGAGATAAATCTGCTTAGTGCGGCTACTTTTCCTACAAGGCTTTGCACATCCTTAATTTGCCTAGGTTCCTGAATATCTCTGATTGCCGCGATCTGGTCTGGATTAATCTCAATCCCACGGGAACTGACGATGAACCCCAAGAATTTTCCGGAGGCAACACCAAATGAACATTTTGTTGGGTTGAGTTTCATTCCGTACTTCCGAAGAATGCCAAACATCTCTGCCAAGTCCGTAGTGTGATGGGAGGATTGCTTGGACTTAACCAACATGTCGTCGACGTATACTTCCATTGTTTTCCCGATCTGGTTATAGAACATTCTGTTGACTAAACGTTGATATGTAGCGCCTGCGTTCTTCAAGCCAAAGGGCATCACTACATAGCAATATAATCCCAGATCCTTGATAAAACTAGTGTGTTCTTGATCTGGAACATGCATTGGAATCTGGTTATATCCTGAGTAAGCATCCATAAATGAGAGAAGTTCATGACCCGCCGTCGAGTCCACCAACTGGTCGATCCGGGGTAACGGAAAACTGTCTTTTGGGCAGGCTTTGTTCAAATCCGAGAAGTCGATACACGTTCGCCACTTCCCGTTGGCCTTCTTTACCAGGACTGGATTTGAAATCCAATCTGGGTAGATCGAGTCTCGGATAAATCCATTACTCTTTAGCTTTCCAACCTCTTCTTTCAAGGCAGCGGACCTCTCTAGGCCCAGCATTCGCCTTTTTTGCTTTACTGGAGGATGTTTAGGGTTAATGCTTAATGAATAGCTCATGATTGATGGGGATATCCCGCACATGTCTGCGTGGGTCCAAGCAAATACATCCAAGTTGTTTTTTAAGAAATCCGTCAGTTCTTTAGCGAGATTCGGATTTAACTGGGATCCAATCTTAAGGACCTTCTCCGGGTCACTATCATCGATCGGTATATCCACAGTTGTCTCGTTGGGAGTCACCATTCTGCCTCCAGGTTCTTGGTCCTCTCTAGGATCTATATCCTCGGGCAACTCTCTGGGCGACTCTCCAACGGTTATCCTCTTTAGTTACTATAAGGTCTCCGCCCTTGTAGGGGGAGAAGCGCCCTTGGTTTCTATGTCCCCTCCATTGCGAAGTAACTTTAGCTCGGCAACATAACATGCTCGTGCGGCAACCTGATCCCCTCTGACAATACCAACGCCAGCTTCTGTGGGGAATTTCAATAATAAGCGCCAGGGGGCTATACAGGCTCTAAACTTTGTGAGGGCTGGTCGGCCCAAGAAGGCATTGTAGGGTGATTCAACATCCAAAATCACAAAGGGAAGGATTCTCACTCTCTAGCGTTCTCCTTCCCCAAGCGTAACTAGTAACTCTACATAACCCATTGGAGCGGTGGATGCTCCGTTAAATACACGGATCCATCCCTGACAGGGCTTCAAGTCTTTTATTTCGAGGTTCATCTGGTCGAATGTCCTTTTGAAAAGAATGTTGACGGAACTCCCGTTGTCCACTAAAACCTTAGGAACAATGGCTGGTCCAATAGGTACTATGATTACAAATGGATCTTCAGTCGGAGCATGGACTCCAATGCTTTCTCGTTCGCGGAAAACGACATCGTCGGACATCATCTTTTGTTGCTTTACCGGTATATTGTCCTCGGGGTTGCTACACTCCCCTACCTCGAGGTGTTGCTTGGCTGCATTGACATATTGATCCAATGCCTTGGAACTATGTCCGGCGAGATAAAGTCCTCCGATTACGGTATTGATAACGATGTCCTTTCCCTTTTGCTGGGCAGTTGGCCTGGCAGCAAGTTGATTCTGGTTCTGATTTGGGGCCTGTACGGCTTGCCCCCTATCTCTGGGCGTTACTCTGTATTCATATAATTTTCCTTCTCGAAGAAGCCTCTCGACTACATCTCTTAGGTGACGGCATTCATTTGTCGAATGGCTATGAATCTGATGAAAGAGACAAAACTTCCCCGTTTCACGTTCTTTCTCCGTCGACTCTCTGGGAGGTGGCCTCTTATTCTGGAGGACGTTGTACGAATCCATGAAGATATTTTCCAGAGTATCATTTATTGGCGTATAACTCTCAAAGGCCCTGGGACGAGTCCTTCTCTGGGAGTCGATCCCTCGGTTCCTCTTCCGGTTGTTGCCATTACTATTATTATCATTGTTCCCTGACTGACGACCACCCTGATTCCGATTTCCGGCATTAACCTTGACCTTCCCCGAGCTGTCTACTGTCTGCTTAATGGCGACATTGCTCTGGATTTCCTCCTTATCGGCCGTTTTTGCCTTTCGGTTAGCATATACTTCTTCCCGGCGTAAATGTACGTTAGCTTTTTCGTAGAATAATTCTCTAGTATGGGGTGGCTTGCCTGCCAGGTATCTCCCAAATTCAGTGTCTTTATCTACTCCATCAATCAGAGCTGCGACAACGGTTGGCTCATGGGGATCTTTAACTTCAGTAGCGGCCAAGTTGAAACGGTCTAGGTACACCCTCAAACTCTCGCCTGGTCGCTGCTTGACAAGGAACAAGTCAATCACACTCTTTGTCTTTTGTGCATAGATGAGGAATTGTTCTACAAACTTTTCACTCAACTCCCTGAAGCTAGAAATCGATCTTGCTGGTAAGCGAGTAAAGCATAACAATGCTACATCCTCCAAGAATATGGGAAATGCTTTGCACTTGACAGCGTCAGAAGATGCGGTAGCGGTCATTGACCAAGAATATCTCATCAGATGTTGGACGGGATCAGACCTACCCGCGTATCGGTTCATATGTGGCATGTTGAAACGCCTCGGGAAAGTCGCATCCAAAATATCATCAGTGAAAGGGGTGTGACTGCGGTCGATTCCCCAATCTTCATTCCGTTGTCCACGGCTATCCGCCAGAATTTGATGGATCATAGCTGCAACATTTGCACTGGTCAGCGGAGGTTCAGGGTCAGTGCTTCTTGCTCGGCGGGGTTCTCTAATCTCTCTTTTGGGAGCAGTCACAAAATCCGGGGCTCGAATTGGGCTTCGTTGCCCCCTGTTACCATGAGCATTTGCGCGGCGACGGGGCTGAGGTAGTCTGTTCTGTACAGGACTGTCTGCACCTCGAGCTCTGGGAGTTGCGGCGTGATTGTTCACATTATGGTTTGAGGGCCCTGTACCCAGTGCCTCTTCTTCTCGTGACGGCAGGGTCCCGAACCGAAGCTGCTCTATGTTTTCGGGTCTCTCATATGGTCGCCGTGGAGGTCTCGGTGATTCCTCTGACGAAGAAGAATATCCTGGAGTGAGCGGACGAGCTGGCGGCGTCCTTTGCCTTACGAGATCATTAAGCCTTCTATCCATAGCGATCAAATTTTTTCGCAGAACGGAGCTTTCCTGCCTTTGGGCAGCAAATTCATCAAACAGTCTCTCCCACATTTCGGAAAAGCGAGAGAGATCCCCCTCAGTAACGGGAGCAGCAGGGTCATATTGGTCATCATCACTTTCTCTTATGCGCAAAGAGCTTGAGCCAGGTCGAGCGGAGGGGCCAGGACGGTAGGAGCGAGCCATAGGCTCCTTTCCAGGTCGAGTTGTAGTCCGATCATCAATTCGGATCGCTGTGGATCGAGGATGGTGGCTCGCAGCGCCCCCCTGGGATCGGTTCGTGGTCACGGTACGCGAAGGATTCGAGGCGTTATCTCGGAATCGAGTAACAACCCCTTCAGCAGTCCGGGTCGCCTCGTTCTCGTCGACTCGGAGCGTGGCGTCTTCATCGGATCGGTTCGCCCCCGGCACTCCACGATTCAAAGTTCCCTCATTTCCTAGCTCGTGCACACTTTCTTCGACTGCTTCATTCGCAGTTTCATTGGTTCGTGAAGCTCGTACTTCCTTAGATCTCTTTCCAGCCATGATATCCGAGTCGCTGGAATCTTCAAAGAACTGAATAGTGAAGCTTTAGGACTGTTTTCTCAGTGAAAGCACCAAAATGTTAGATCAAAATTTGGATCTAACACCCAAATCGTTCTGACTTTTATAGAGTTTTGACTGAAGAATGAAGAAAAAGCAGAAAACACACAGAATTTATAGTGGTTCGGCGTTAACAAGCCTACGTCCACTTTATATGTTATTGATTATACTTTGAATGTTGGTACAATCAATGATTTCTCTCTAGCTCACTCTTACAATTGTGATTTCTCTCAGTAATCTAGTATTAAAACTGATAAGAAATGGTAGTATGACAATAATGGGGGAATCAGTCCTCAATATTGCGAAAAAAATCCCAAAAAATGCCAAGCTCCGGGCTATTTATAGCTGATTTTGTCAGGCGGATCGTGGTAACACGTGGCACGAATCCCGAGAACATCGGATCGCATCGCAGTCAATGAAGAAATAATCAAATTAGCCGTTGTGGACAGGTGTCGCGATCCCCTCGAAAATCGGATCGAGCAAATGGGGAGAATCAGTCAAAATGACGGTTGGGGACACGTGTCGCTGGATCCATGCATCTCGGATCGCCGAAGACTAGCTCGTGCTTGAACGGGTCAGAGGCTTCGCCGTGCATCAGGGGATCAGATCGGTCTATACTGGACAGTAATGTATGTACGGATCGAATCGCATAGAGGTGCGATCCGATGAGGTGCGATCCGGTGAGGGGCGAGTCGATGGTGCAATCCTTTCCTTCATGTACTTAGGGAATATAGTTTCATACTTTCTTCTTGTGAATGAACCTGGGTGGCTTGGTCAAAAAGCTAGCCAACAAAATAAAAGTGAGAAATTGTCACCTTTGGGTTCCACTCCACTGTTCTTTATTTCTGAACGGTTTGGATTCGTTCGAAATTCCAACGCATCCCTTTCACGCTGTTCATATATAAAAATCACATTTTTAATCGCTTCATCCCAATAAATAAAAATCATATTTTTATTTATACTTCATATATTTTTACAACGCTTCTTTCTATATAAAAATTATATTTCTACTTCTTATATAAAGATCGAATTTTTATTTCGCTTCATATATAATAAAAACGAATTTTTATCTTAATGATATGCATATAAAGATCGTATCTTTATCATAATGAAAACATTATAAAAATCGTATTTTTATCCATAAAAATCACATTTTTATAATTCTTCCTACAAAATAAAATTTATATTTTTATCGCCATTCTACATATATAAAAATCGAATCTTTATATTTTTACATACATACGATAAAATTTATATTTTTATCTAACTAAAATTCATATCGTTATTCATATTATAAAAATCATATTTTTATTATCTCTATAATATAAAAACCATATTTTTATTATTTCTATAATATAAAAATCTCATCCTTTTCCGCTTAAAAATCAAATCTTTCTATCAATGAAAAATCTATATTTTTATGACATTAAAAATCATATTTTCAAACTATGAAAATCGTATTTTTATATTAAAGGAATCAAAATTTTCATTCAAAGAAAAATCATATTTTCTTTCTCTATAAATTATATTTTCCTATAAACCGAAATCATATATTTTCTATGAACTGAAATCGTATATTTTCTTTAAACTGAAATCGTATACTTTCTATAAACTGAAATCGTATACTTTCTTTAAGAATTAAATCGAAGAAAGGCAAGGGAGAAAAAAAATAGAAAAAAAAGAACTTATAGTAAAATTTTCTGGACCGAGAGGGGAGGGGGTGCTGCTTGTCACGAAGCGGAGGAGGGTCAGAGGGGGAGGTCGCGGGTGTCGGTTGTTGACCCAGGGTTGCGGCGGCGTCGTTGATGGCTCGCTGGTGGGGTGGTGCGATCTCGAATTGGGCATGGGGAGGGGGGTTATCGAGTGGAGGGGGAGAGGAAAGGGAGGGGTCGGAGGTGGCGATGACACGAGGAAGGGGGTCTCCGATTATGGGGGCGACGGGTTACGGTGGTGGCTCGAGGTCGACGTTAGACCCTTTGTTTTCTTTTTCGATCTGATTTAGGTTATAGGGGGGCAAGAGAGATTATATAGTATAATTATATTATTTAATTTTATTTTTAAATTCAAAAAGTTTCCTTTTTCGTTCGAATTCCGAATTGAACTAGACGACTGCCGTCCCTAGCTAATTACCCCCATTCCGAACACAATGGGATATGTTCGATAAGCTGATTCAACTGTGTCGATCAGTTTCCGTCAAAATCAAAATATAAATCTATATATTAAATTTGAACGCACATTTCAATTTACCGGGGCCACATACGGACTCTAAAACTTCCAAAAAAATATTTCTAGCTTCGTATTGACGATACGGTCCTACCAAGACTAATTTCATCGAATTTGAAGACCGTTTGAAAAATGACCATTTACTAATCGGTCCAAATTGACTGAAACTGTCAAAACACGTTTTTTGTTTGCCACGCTAACATATTAATCCCAAAATTTATGAAAATTGGAATCTAGCAATAACTTGACATCCCGGATCCAACAAAAGTGGTTTCATCGAAAACGGTGGTCGTTTGCAAAATGGCTATTTGTAAGGGCCATATTTCCAAAGCGACTATTCTGAATTTTCATCTGGGCATAACTTTTTATTCCCGCTTTGAAATTTCAATTTTTCGGATTCGTTGGAAAGATATTTTCAAATAGATTCTAATATTTTTGGTTTCGCTAAAATCCGGTTTATTTTAAATCTTGTACATTCATTTGAAATTTGAAATCGAATTTTCAAACTACCGCGCCATTTTCAATTCCTTTTATAATTAAAAATAAATATTTATATTCTAATGTCAATTCAAATAAATATATACGTTCTAATTCTATTCAAAATGAATTTTCGTTGTTATTATTTAAAATAAATCATTTTAAATATTCAAAATATATTAAAATCGCCAAAATAAAAAATTTAAATTAGTTCAGATTTTCCGGGTTATTACACAGTATGTGGTTGTACGGGATTTAAATGTGAAAAACAGTCAAAAATTTGACTTTAAAAATATGGTGTCTGAGCAAACGGAGTCGGAATTCAATGAAACAAGCTTCGTTAGGTCCGTAATGTAAAACTCTAGTTATATGTCCATTTCCACGATTTTTGGATAGTTTATGTAATTATAGGAATTTTTAATCAACGATACAAATAGAAATAAGATGAAAATAAATATAATAATTGATTAAAAAAATATTTAAACTTTCCTATAAATACCCTTAACTATCCTTAACCCTAACTTACCTCTTCCCACAATCAAAATAATCAGGCACCACAGAATAAAAAGGGAAAACGTGAGGAATCTCTTTATAAATTCATATAAAATCAAAGTAAATTCTATAAATCCTAATATATGTATATTTGGATTCGTGAGAAGAGTTGCTACTACATACATCGTTTTGGATGAGTTCGATCCTGTTCTGGATCGCTGGAAAATTTCCAGCATAGTGTTTCTCGTCTAGAGTTCGAATACGTTGGCTTTTGTTATGATTTATTGGGGAAATGGGTATGTCGATTGCGATTAATGTGAGAAATAGCATCAAGTAGGAGAGTTTTGGCGATACTCGGGGAAGAAAGGTTCGCACACATATGTTGTAGCTCGAGAGTGAGCTATGCGACAAAAATCGCATTTGAGCATCGAGCGTCGCATGGAGGATATGAATGGGAAGAGAGTTGATGAGAAGAATTATGGTGGTATTGGTTTGATTTATTATGATATGTGAAAGGAGAATGGGATTTTAGAAGTTGCAGTAATGGCCATGTTTTTTCTTGCATCGGGATGTAATCTAGAGGAAGAGGGAGAGGTAGTTGCGGGTGGGAATAGTTTGGACCAGGTTAGAAAAGCTTAAGACCCATTAGAAAATAAAATTCCAAGTTTTTATTTAATTTAAATGTATACTAAATTCTAAGTATCATAACATTATCATACGGTGTCAGATTAACGAACGGTCAGATCCGTTGGAATCGTAGGGACGGACACTATAAAATGGAACTGGTTTGGAGTGAGTTGGAGCTTGTCTCAATTTACGACAAAATAAAACGTTAGAACGGAACTATTGAACGGTTATCGTTATTTAACGGTTATCGTTATTTAATGATTACCGACCAATGTGAGTAAAACTAACTAACTTTGATCAGTTTATATTTTTATGACATACTTTTAGAATTGATAAATGATGACTTATTGCTGTGTGTTGATTGTTTGGTTGAATTGCTGATTTATTGTTTGGAATTAGAAATAACGATATATACACATATCGTTAAACAAACATTGATTCTGTTTATCGGAATAGTACATATTGAAATGAAATTGATATGAATTATTTTGTGTAACATCTGTGGATGTAGGGAAACAAGTCGGAGGGATCCATCTGGATTCTTCAACATTTATTTTATTATTTTTCATATATTGTGATATATGATGTGATATATAATCAGTTGTTGATTATGTGTGTTTGGATGATATTGATCATTGTTATATGGTATGTTAAATACCATAAGGAATACTGGAATGTAAAAAGAGAATTTTTAAAGTGTATATTGAAAATAAAATATTCATATAAAATAAATAGACATTTTAAAAAGGAATATTTCAAAAATAAATAGATTTTATAAAAAGATTATTTATAAAATGAATAGGATTTTATAAAAGGAATTATTTATAAAATGAATACGATTTTAAAAAGGGAATATTCCAGAAATAAATAGATATTATTAAAAAGAATTATTTGAAAAATAAATAGCATTTATAAAAGGAAATATTTCGAAAATAAATAGAGATTTATAAAAGGAATATTTATTTCAAAAATAAATAGAGATTTATAAAAGGAATATTTATTTCAAAAATAAATAGAGATTTATAAAAGGAATATTTATTTGGAAAATAAATAGAATTATAAAAGGAATATTTATTTGGAAAATAAATAGAATTTTATGAAAGGAAATAGTTAGAAAATAAATAGATTTATAAAAGAAAATATTGGGAAAATGAATAGAATTTTATAAAAAGAGAATTTTACATTAGGAAGGTTTAGACCCGTGCTTTGCACACGGGTGTAACATGATATGGTTTTAAAATAAATATTAAATGGAAATCTATTTTAACAGATAAATGGGAAAGAATAATTTAAAGTAGATTTTAAATAGAATCTGTTTTAACAGATAAATTAGGAAGATTAATTTATAAATAATGTTTTATAAATTAAATAATATATTAGCGCACAAAGCAAACTGTGCCAGGTTTTCGAACATTTATCTTTTGATAAATGGAATATATAAGTCTGAACTTATATAGAGAAGTAGAAATCGGTTTTAACACATATATTTTAAATAGAATGTGAACTCAGCATTTATAAAAGGAATTATAAATGAGATCTAAGTGTTATAAATGAAAAGGAGATTTCATATGAATAATTTTATAAATAGAAGTATAAATAGAATTTGGTAAATGGGATATTATTTTGAAATACGAAATCAAACTAAATGGATTGTATAAAAGAAATATTATTCAAATTCGGTGTGAATAATGGATTTAAGCAAATATTTTGCAAATAAACACAATTATAAAGGAAAGTGGATTTTTGAAATAGAAATTAAACAGAAATGGAATTTCAAATGGCTAGAAATAAAATAACTTGTTTAATAATGAAAACAAGTGTTGTGTTTTATAAACAATGTTTATAAATGAATTAGAATATAATTATCAGTGGATAATTGAGATTACAAATTCAACAGTGAATATAAAATGGGGAATTTGGAGTTGTTTTAAAAAAGAAAATGATGAAATCCATTTCGAGATTCGAAATGTAAAAAGGATCCAGAAAGATTTGTAATTAGAATTCAACTAAGCCAGATGTTATAAAATAATTTATTTGAAGAAATTATATATTGAATAAATCAGGATTTAACAAGATAATTAGTATTCGGTTGGAAATCGATATTTGATAATCAAATATAGGTTATTCGAAGAAGAGTTAATCGAATATAAGTTATTCGAAAGATAGTTAATCGAATATAAGTTATTCGTAAGATAGTTAATCAAGTATAAGTTATTCAAAAGAGAGTTAATCGAATATAGGTTATTCGGAGGGGAGTTAATCGAATAGAGATTACTCGAAAGTGAGTTATACGTCGGAATCGATCATATCGAATTCGGGAAAGTACTATTTACTTTCTGATTTTTAAATCAAGGTTTATTTTTTTAATAAATAAATAAATTATTATTTATTCAAATTAAGAATTAAAAGTTATATTTTTAAGTTAGATATTTCAGAATTAGGATTTATATCGTTATCGATATAACCAATGTTTTTCATAAAAGAAGTAGATTCGTAAACTGAATCCGAGAATGTGCGTAAGCAATAGTTGTAAAAAATTGGAGTTGTGAGCTTTATCTATTGCGAGGTTAAGAACATGGTTCAGTTAAGGTATGAGAGGTAATTATACCGACTTCGTAATTAACTAAGAAATAGTTGAGGTTCGATGGCGAAGATTGGTCAGACATACAGTTAAGTAATAAGCGATTAATGGGTTGAGCAGGTGTAACGATATTTTATACAACGTTCGTTTGAAATCCATATAAATGAGTTCTGGAAACGTTTTCCAAATATAATTAGTGATGTTTTCTAAGCATAGGAAATGAAATGATTTGTTAATAAGAAATGGAAATGTTTTCCCATGTTAATATCGTATATATTTCTAAATTTAGAAAATATGAATTTCTATATATATATGGAAAAAGGAAATGGGTAAATGAATAAATTAATGATAAATTAATTTAAGAGATAAATGATGATTGATGATTGATCGATAGAATTTCCATCTGGAAATAATATCGTTGTTTGTACACATGTTTACTTTGATAGTTGAATCACCGACTATCGAAGTTTTTGACCATTTTTGCGTCGTCAATACGGAGAGACCGGGATCAGATTCATTATCTGAAAATCACTCTGTATGGACATTAGCGTTGCGATCAAATATGATGAAGATAATTGAAGATGGAGTTATGCAAGGGCTATCCTGTTTACAGAATAGTGCCTTCGGTTTGTCCAGTACCAGGACAACTTGTATGGAAGAATGTCTGACATAGTATATCTAATAGATCGCGTAAGTTGATCTCTTCAAACGTATTTATGTTTGGTGGCGGAGGAATTCGTTTCCCTTAGCTGTATACCAGTGATATGTTTGGGGAAATCAATTTGTGATTTGGCAGGTATGACAATGTGACATTCAAAGTGAATGAAGATCAAAAGATACGTTACGACCTCTAGCCTCACAACCGAGAAATGGTATAAAATCGGGTAGGTCGCATGGCTAAGTGGTTGGCTGCCAAGTAGGTTGTATTGTCACCTGATCTAGAGAAATTCCTCTTGCTTATTAAATCTATCGAAGTTGTCCCTTTTGGGAAACGGTTGCTGATCCCAACCGTTTGTGATAATACATTCGGTACTCTCAAGCGAAGTGAGGGGCCGACCATGTTTAGCCTGGGTTGCAAGATGTTCTTGTTGAACCCGGTGTATTCCTCTCCAGAGATACACTGTCGGAAGATGGTCCCATACCTTGCCAGTTGGAATCCATTATCCAATAAGAGCCCACGGTTTTGATTGTATACTATGTATGTAGAGCGTGAGATGCAAGCGTTCTTCTAGATTGATATTACTTGTATTTAGACATTATTATAATATCAGACGAATATTGATTTCAAAGAATGCTTTGGGTTATCGTAAGGGAAAAATCATCCATGTTTATGTGTGGATCGGTCTTACGATTAACCTTTCGTTTAAAAGGAATTTTAAAGTTAAACCAAGTGGTTGGGGTTTACTCACACCAGTCCCATGACTGACCCAGAGTATATTTTTGTTTTGTTTTTCCCTAAACTCTTGGGTGCCCAAATTTGTACGAGCAGTCAAGTAGTTCAGGTACTTTCAGATATCATTGGAGGAGCTTGGAGCAGGAGGCTTCAGCGTTATCTAGTATTGTTATTTCCGTTGTGTTGTAAGTGTTGTACTCTGATAATGTTATTGTATATATACACTGTTTTATTTCAAAGTTACATTATATTTTATTCGTTCCGCTATAAGACTCGTGTTACTCTGATGTGTTATATGTTCTTCTTCTTATTCTATTCTAATTTTCTATCTTAACCATTCTCACCCTCTATTTTGTTTCATTAACGTTCCGGTAAATTTCGGGTGCTTGGTTAGTCGACTGTATATAGTCGATAATCAAGATCGTCAATTTTACCCGGGGTCGTTACACAATGCTGCATGTGCTACATCGTAAATAGTACTGTACCATAAACATCGGGATGACTAGGGTTGAGTAACATATTAACCATCGTGATGACTATAGTCTATATTATGAAGACCCCAGTCTATGAAGTCATAAAGACCCGAGACAAATAACATCGTGATGATCGGAGTCCATTGTCTATCAACAACTCCTATCGAGGACTCAAGGTCTATAGTACTAGAAAAAATCGTGAATGTTTCTCAACTTCTCGGATAGGAACCTAGAAGGCATTAACGTATGTCTCATGCCATACGTTCGCACCTAACGGTTTACTAGCCTTAGTCAATGCCACATCGAAAAAACATCATAAACATCACAAAATATACTTCGCCTCATCCCATCCGCGAGTATTACATGATACCTTATTCATCTCATCACATTGAAGAGTATTAGTGGCATCGTGACTTGTCTCATTTCATCGATAAGTAAAAACCATCATAATACATCTTAACAATCATGAAAACATCATAAAGAAGCACTGCCTCATCGGTAAGTATAAATAACATCGTGATTGTTATTTATAACTATAAGTTCCAAATAGTATTTTCTAATATTTAATTCGCCTCATCTCATCGGCGATTGCAAAAAAAAAGAGTCAAAGATGGTTCTTTGTTGACTATTCTCCAAAATAAGAAGATCTCAAACCATTGAATTAACCAAAATTAGATTAACTCGGAAACTTCAACTAAGATTTTAAAATCATCCAAATATTCCATAAAAATGGCAAAAATCAATAATCAACTCAAAGTCATTCATCAAAAGGAGTTTCAATCGTACAAGTCCGGAATGAATCGATAAAGCAAACTCACATGTCCCATACCATGTGTTTCACTAAACTATTTAATTCTCTTACTTATATGGTTGAATAGTGCTAAAATGTGTGTTTTATTTATAAAAATATTTATACGAGAAAATTAGTTATTTGAAACAATTTTCCAAAAACAAACATTTTGAGATCGATATTCAAGATTCCTTTTTAATAAGAAATAAATAGGTTTTATTTAGAAAAATAATTTTAAAATACTATATAATAATAATTTGAGATGACCATTCGTCCCAAAAATTATTTCTTATTTCAAAACAGTTTAGTAAAAGTCTTTCTCAAAAACATTGAAAACCAAGTAAGATATCTCAAAACCAATAATTTGAATTCAATGCAAGTTCAATTTAGATTTAATCCAAATCAATTAAAATTCCATTTAAATTTGCAATTCAACTTATCCAAATATAGCTAGCCTATTACTAGGCATCATAGCTCCCCAAATGTCTCAAAAGCGATGTCAAAAGCAACAAGAATAATTAGCAAAAGGAGCTAATACAATTCTAAAGTCAATGATTGTTATTGCTATCATTTTTCTCTTAGGACAGTGATAAACAACATAATTTCGACTATGCAAAGCTTCAAAATAAAAAAAACTCATGAAACTTATAACACTAAGTCTATGCTTTCCAAAATACCTAAAATTATTCAATTTGGTAAAGAAACGACATAGATATAACTAATACAATTCTCATATTTTAAATGCACTATCGCTGTCATTTATCCTTAGGGCAGCGACAAAGAGATAAAGTTTCAACTATATTATCCTTGGAATTTTGTAAAACTTATAACAAGAAATTGTAGTACATGATCTAAGCTTTCCGAAACTTCCAAAATTATCGAATTTCGATAAGAAACTTGAAAGATATGACCAATACCATTTTCAGATATGTAATTGTTGTTGTTGTCTTTTGCTCTCGGGACAACAACAAACAAACACAATTTCGGCCAAGTAAACGCCAAAATTTCAGAAAACTCAATGAATGAAACTTGTAGCTAAGCTTTCCGTAACATTATAAAACATCGAATTTCGTTAAGAAACGAAGAAGTTATGATCAAAATGGTTTCCAATTTAAATTCAGAAAATGATAAGGATTGACATAATCTAAGTCAATCTCTGCATATATGGCATGCCACAATATGAGGAAATAGAATAAATATCATTAATGATATTATTAAATATCAATAATGATATTATTCCATAACTGGAGCATTATGTATAAATGGTATGCCATAATATGAGAAATAGAATAAATATCATTTAGTGATATTATTCCATAAATATCATTGATATTATTCCATAATTGTTGCAGTGCGTATGACTGCATGTATCTTGTAAATTTATATATTTGTGATTCATGAATGGAAAAGCATCCTTCTCTTCAACTCTTCATCAGAAAATTCTATCAAAGACATAATTATACTTCTTTTTTGACACCTATTTCAGGTCACTAAAACGACAGAATATCAAAAAGTGACCTAAAGAAAAATTGTTCTTTATTGAATCTAGTTTCCACAAAAAAAAATTTAACCTAAATCGGATAAGAATTGTGAAAGTTATGGATGTTTTACTATATCCTATTTTCAGAAAATGAGATCTAGAAAATTCAAAAATAAAACAACCACGAAATTCCCCAAAATCAAATCAATCTTGGAAACAACTAGCTAATTGTAAGCATTTATGCTTACCTACTGTTCCTAGCAGTGATTTAACAATTTTGCAAGCAAGGATTGGGGCGGATTGAAGAAACTGGAGCCTTTAAAGCTTGGAAGAAGATGCTTTGCTACCTAAAATATTGACTGCTATAGATTTGGTTCTAGATAATAATTCTCTTTAGATTTGTTGTAGGAAATTTAAAATCCAAGCTTTGAATGTTATGGCCATGAGTGCTTAGTTATTTTTAGGAAAGTAGGAGTTTTAGTTCACTAGAAAAGAAAATACGAACATTTCCGGAAAACTCCTCACTTTTCTCCACTAATCAATCCCATGTATTAAGTTAAGGAATGTAATTAAGTCTACAAAGCTTTGTCCACACTAAATTCTCAACGTTTACATCTCCAATTACCTATGTAACTTTAAAAATTATAATAAAATGGACCCACAGCCACAACTAAAAATACGAATATACATTTTAACATGGTTTAACTAATTTTAACAATATCTTCACTAATTTACACATTAATTACATTTTACACAAAAATAAGTGTTTAGGATTTAATTTACACAAAAAAATGAACATCATAACATAGAATCTTAACCCAGATAAGTTCTTAAACTAAAAATATCATTATTAACACTTTTATAAATATTTTACAGCAAATTTAACAAGTCTTTAATATTTATTACATGTAGACTTATTTCAAACGCACACATACACAAAATTTATCTTATAAAGGATTAATTACAATTTGCAAATAAAAGCTTCCAGGAATTTCTCAAATATCTATGTATTAATATCTTTACATTTTTATTGTTTCAAAAACAATATTTCACCATACTTAATAATTACCAAATCTTAAATGCATAAGATTATCTATTTACCCAAATTAATGTTAAACACTACAAGAAAAAACACATATAGCAGCGGAAGTACCCGCTTCTAATTCGTCGCTGTATTGCCCTTAGCGACGGGTTTCCGGCATAATAATTTGGTCGGTAAAAACCATGATGGTAATTATGTCAGATTTTTGCGACAGAATTTAGCATGAGTTTTCTGATAATTTTCTGTCATTTTACTAATTATATAATAAAAATATAATTTTATTTATTAATTTAATTTTAATTTATTTACCCACCGACGGATAAGTAATTTATAATAAATTATTATTTATAAAAGGCGTTGGTAAACCATTACTAATTTCCAAAGGATTAGCGACAGAGATAAATTGGGGTAAACTTAACCTCACCTTTTTTGTTGGTAATCCGCCGTTATTCCGCTTCTGATCTACCTGTGTGTGTGTGTGTGTGTGTGTATGTGTGTGTGTGCGCGCGCGTGTGCGTGTGCGTGTGCGCGTGCGCGTGCGTGTGCGTGCGCGCGCGTGCGTGTGTCTCTCTTTATATACATATATATATAGGTATATAAAGAGAGAGAGACACACACACACACATACACACATATATTCATATAAATAAATACATACATACATACATATATGTATATACAACAAACATCATTCAATTGTGAACACTGTAATAAATAACATATTAAATAACAAAGATAAATTAACCAACAATATTAATTTAGAACTAAAAAGCACATTCATAATCACATACAAAAAAACCACATCATCCATAATCCTTCATCAATTCATAAACCAAGCCGAATCATGAACAACAAAACTAATCAGTTGGTGCTAACACTAACCCAAATACAAACACACATCATCCATAACCATACTAAAACCACATAACGTCATATTTACACCAAAATAAGTCTTTAACTGACATACCCAACCATAATGTCAGCAATATCAAGGTCTCGAATGCCTTGACAGTAATTCCCTCGTCTAATACCAGACATGCCTTATTAACGGCTATGAAGAAAACTACTCTATCCATAAGCTTCTGAATCTGCATAAAATACCAACGTTGCATTGAGTATAAAATTTCTGCTGTCAAGTAGAGGCTCCATATGTATTCTCTTGATAGTTCTCAGAAATTATATATTAAAACCGATGACACGGTGACTAGTAGTATCACAACATTTCAAACATACTCAATTTTTACATGGAGATATTCACCTAACAAATGACTGTCTCACATTTTGAAGGATGATGCACTCCCATTCTATGGGTAGTTATACCATATTCATAATTTATCACTTGATAACTTTTCATCATGCACATTTTTGTTGACTAGACACGAGTTTTTATAGTTCAGACACATGCATACTCGTTTGCATTGGAATTAGCTTTGAATCTCCAAAATGCAAATGTTTAGAAGTCCTTATACTTTGGAGAATAAGTTATATAAGGTGATATCATGAAACAACATGCGATGAGAAATATTACTTACAGAGAAAAATTGGAAGATGGGACAAGCAGTAGCTCTTCCCTGTGCTTCTCTGTAAGCAGAATCTAGCTTCTTGTTTCTATTAGGAGTGACAGCCCATGCACTATATTTTACACTCTTGTGTAGATCATGCTCACTGTAAGACTTAATAATGAAAAATTTAGCATCTAGATATTCCACTTCAAAATGTTCTTTATCTTTTAGAATTTAGCGAGTGTGGCATAACTAAGCAGAAAGTTACATAGTCATGTAAAATAAATACCTCAAAGTCATCATTCAGACCAAGCTTATTAACCAAGTACTTCATCAACAGTCTAACTGTTATCCCACAAGCCCTGAAATTTATCAAAAGTAAAAAATTGAAAAAAAGGTCTAGATAGGAAAAAGGTCAAAACTTTTTGGTGATAGAAAAGCAAACCAATGAGAAACCCGCTCCCTAACCACAAACTGAAGCATGATACCGCTGTTTTCATGTGAATTGATGTCGGGTTATAGTAAGATAACACTGTATTTGTTGCGAATGAAAGTAGCGTGAAGCCAAACAGCAAAACACATTGTGCCAGATGGGATACCTGTAGAGTAGCAGAAATCATTTTATGGTCAATGCTTGGGCAACCAAAAGGTATATCCTGCACATAGATAAGACAGGCAAAAAATGTCTGAGCCTGTGAAGAAGATAACTGTCGTTAATTCAATATTTTCAGTAAAGATGAATAGTACATTGTATTCATATGTAGGGCAGGGAATAAAATCAAAAATAACACATAAAAATCTCAATAATCAGTCGGAAATAGCAAGAATTTAATTTACTTTTGCTATCATCGATTTAAATGATCAATAGTTAGATAACAAATTCGAATAAATCAGTATGAAATTATTTAAGGTTCTAGAAGTGAGAAGTTGGTGTACTATTTCCTAATGTAGGCCATAATAATTATAATAACGCATAAAAATACCTATTTTGTTAGTTAAAACTATATGTGTACAAAATTTGAACCAACATATAAGTAATTAATTGTATAAAAGCGATATATGTAATTTAAACAGCATAGGTAGCGACCTCTTTTTGAACAAAATATGAAGAAAATAGAAATAGTTTCCATGTATACAAACATACTTGTCTACCAGCAAGGATGAATCTATTAAGCATGAGGTATGTGTTGAAAGTAAGACAAAATCAAGTTTGGTAAAATGATCTTATATCTCCAAAATTAAATGGATATAGTTAATTATGCTAGCTCATTGTCGGTAATTTCAACATAGATAGAGAAACAGAGTCAAGTAAATATGTAACATATAACTTTGTCTGTGTGGATCTCAACAAAATTTCTAAACTTGGGATTTGTATTGACTGTTGAATGATGAATCTCATATTCAACAAAATTTCTGAACTTGAGATCTGTATCGACATAACATTTAGTAGTTCAAAGCATAGACAGTGGCAAAGCAATGATACCGCAATCTCCAGAACAGATGATAAAAATATGTTGATAAGCTAAAAAGGGATTGTACATTTTAAGAGGAACAGAATTTGAAAATACGAAAGAAAAACGACTTCTGAGATAGAAGAAGAAACAAACGAAGAGAAGATTTGCGTTTAGCTTTTGCTTAATTGCTTCTTTTAGTTTTAAAAACCGTATATTTCATGCAAATTTAGCTTACTCTGATATCTGCGCAATTTCTTTGTAAACTGCATCCTAATTTACATATTCAACGCTTTTTTCAAACAGCTTTTTCAGAATCCAAATCCCATAAACTAAATCTCCCAAATAACTCCTGATAAACCCTATCCTCAGAATCCTATGGATGTTTAACATCTTTTGAAGCAACATTTAAAAAATCATGCTCCAAACTGACAATCGATGACTTTAAGAAATACAGAACGTTCGATTAAACTAAAATTATTTTATACTTTATGTAATTTTCCCACCTAGGATTAATAGCATGATTAACAAAAATTGGAGTAACAACCATAACTGACCTAGTTTAGTCGGTGGAGAATACACTTGGGGTCCGCCGATACTTCCATGGCTGACATCATTCCTCTTTCCATCTCCGGTTCAAGGCCACAAACCATCTCCTGAGCTCTCTCAAGCTCGTGTTGGAAGGTCTCTCTCCAAGTTCATTCGAGTTCAATTTTAGGGAATTGGCTTTCGGATTGAATCATGGAGTTATCTAATAGTGTTTGGACATGAATTTAGGGAATTCGTTTTGAAGAGGGTTGCAGCGAAAAATTTAGATAAAATGGTTGACATTGTAGCCCAGATTTAAGAGACTGGAGCCAAGATTTTAATGGTTGGAGCCAAAATTTTAACGTTTGGAGCTAGATCTAGTGTAGTATGACCTAAGTATTAGGAGTTTAACCATATTATCGAGTGAATATAAAAGTCATAGCTTGGAATATTAATAACCTTAGCTGAACAATTTTTCAAAAATAAAATACTCAATGTAAATATTTTTTCAAGTACAACAATGTTACTACTGAATTATTAATTATTATAAATTTGTTAATTGTTAATAATAATTAATAATTAGCAATATAAAAAAATACTCAATGTAAAAATTTGTTAAACATAAAAAACAATGTTAATTGTTAATAATAATTAGCAATTATTAATTAGTATAAATTAATTATTGTATTGAATATTACTTCTTAATTATTTAATATTAAATTACTAATTATATCAATTATTTATTTAATTTAGTTAATAAATATTAACAATAATTTACTAATTATTAATAGTTAACTATTATTAATTATTAAATATAAAAAATTACTAGCCATTAGTTGATGCCACATCGAAAAAACATCATAAACATCACAAAATATACTTTGGCTCATCTCATCGGCGAGTATTACATGGTACCTTATTCATCTCATCACATTAACGAGTATTAATGGCATCGTGACTTGTCTCATTTCATCGACAAGTAAAAACCATAATAATACATCTTAACAGTCATGAAATCATCATAAAGAAGCACTGCATCATCGGTAAGTATAAGTAACATCGTGATGGTTATTTATAATTATAAGTTACAAATAGTATTTTCTAACATTTAATTCGCCTCATCTCATCGGCGATTGCCAAAAAAACATCAAAGATGGCTCTTTGTCGATTATTCTCCAAAATAAGATCTCAAAACATTGAATTAACCAAAATTAGGGTAACTCGGAATTTCAACTAAGATTTTAAAATCATCCAGATATGCCATAAAATGGCAAAAATCAATAATCAACTCAAAGTCATTCAACAAAAGGAGTTTCAATCGTACAAGTCTGAAATTAATCGATAAAGAAAACTCACGTGTCCCAGACCACGTTTTTACTAAACCATTTAATTCTCTTTCTTATACGATCGAATAGTGCTAAAATGTGCATGTTTTATTTATAAAAATATTTATTCGAGAAAATTAGTTTTTTGAAACAATTTTCTGAAAACAAACATTTCGAGACCGATATTCAAAATTCCTTATAATAAGAAATAAATAGGTTTTATTTAGAAAAATAATTTTAAAATACTTTATAATAAGTGTGGTGCTGAGGGCACCCCAATATGTTCTTCTTAATATCGCAATTAAAAAAATAAGATTCATTAAATTTTGTATTCTTCTTAATACCACATTACCTCTCCATTCTAATCTCTCACTCAAACATTATTTGTCAAAATAATCCCGTACTAAGCTAATCCGAAAACCCTAATCTCTCGTAATCGTTGTCTTCTTTGCATCTCTCGTGGGGAAATTATAATTCGTATGGTAATCTCTCAATTTAAGGTTACTAACTTACGGGATTGACTTGACTAGGGTTGAGCCTTCGATGTACTAGCAATTGTCTTCTTCCCTGGCATTGCGGCGTTGAATTTGTTATTTGGTTATAGATCTAAGGTTAAACTCGTTGATCGGATTTAGAAATGAGGACGAACGAATATCGAGTGAAATAGAAATAGGGTAAAACAATATGGTAGCCCCTATTTTTTAAGTGCGTGGTTTTAAGAGTGTAATACAAATTGTTGGGGTATTTTTTTAGTCACGGTATAAAGAAGAACATATTGGGGTGTCCTTAGCACCAAAATATAACCATATTGAGATGATCATTTGTTCCAAAAATTATTTCAAAACAATTTAGCAAAAGTCTTTCTCAAAAACAATGAAAACCAAGTAAGATATCTCAAAACTGATAATTTGAATTCAATGCAAACTCAATACAAATTAAATCCAAATCAATTCAAATTCCATTTAAATTTGCAATTCAACTTGTCAAAATATAGCTAGCCTATTACTAGGCATCATAGCTCCCCAAATGTCTCAAAAGCGATATCAAAAGCAACAAGAATAATTAGCAAAAACGAGCTAATATAATTCTAAAGTCAATGATTGTTATTGCGATCATTTTTCTCTTAGGACAACCATAAACAACATAATTTCGACTATGCAAAACTTCAAAATAAAAAAATAAAAAACTAATTAAATTTATAACACTAAGTCTATGCTTTTCAGAATATCTAAAATTATTCAATTTGGTAAAGAAATGAAATAGACATAACTAATACAATTCTCAGATTTTTAATGCATTGTCGCTATCGTTTATCCTCAGGGCAGCGACAAAGAGATAAAGTTCCAACTATCTTAACCTCGGAAATTTGCAAAACTTAAAATAAGGAATTGTAGTACATGATCTAAGCTTTCCAAAATTTCCAAAATCAACGAATTCCGATTAGAAACATGAAAGATACGACCAATACCATTTTCAGATATGTAATTGTTGATGTTGTCTTTTGCTATTGGGACAGCAACAAACAAACATAATATCGACTAAGCAAACACCGAAATTTCAGAAAACTCAATGAATGAAACTTGTAGTACTAAGTCTAAGATGTCCGGAACATTATAAAACAACGAATTTCGTTAAGAAACGAAGAAGTTATGATCAAAATGGTTTCAGATTTAAATTCAGAAAATTCTATCAAAGGCAAAATTATACTTCTGTTTTGAAACCTGTTTCAAGTCAATCAAACGGTAGAACATCAAAAAGTGACCTGAAGAAAAATTGTTCCATATTGAATCTAGTCTTTACAAAAAAAATGACCTAAATTGGATAAGAAACGTGAAAGTTATGGATGTTTTACTATGACCTATTTTCAAAAAATGAGATCTAGAAAATTCAAAAATAAAACAACCACAAAATTCCGTAAAATCAAATCAAACTTGGAAATAGCCAGCTAATTGTAAGCATTTATGCTTACCTACTGTTCCTAGCATTTTGCAAGCAAGGATTGGGGCAGACTGAATCAATTGGAGCCTCTAAAGCTTGGAAGAAGATGCTTTGCTACCTAAAATAATGACTGCTATAGATTTGATTCTAGATAATAATTCTCTTTAGATTTGTTGTATGAAATTTATAATCCAAGCATCAAATGTTATGGCCATCAGAGCTTAGTTATTTTTAGGGAAGGAGTTTTAGTTCGCTGGAAAAGAAATTACGAACATTTCTGGAGAACTCCTCACTTTTCTCCACTAATCAAGCCCATGTATTAACTTAAGGAATGTAATTAAGGCTACAAAGCCTTGTTCACACTAAATTCTCAATGTTTACATCTCCAATTACCTATGTAACTTTAAAAATTACTAGGTTGAGACCCGTGCTTCGCACACGGGCAAGTTGAGATGAAAATGGTTAGGAGATGTTAAGTGTATGTTTATGGCGGACCGGATGAAAGGTTGTTCCGCAGTAAACGAATTTAATTTTTGTAGTTATATGTAGTGGTAATATGTACTGTGACCAATAAATCTATGGTTAAGAAAATGGAGTTTAAAAAATGAAAACTTTAAACATGTTGGTTGGATAAAAAAATCATCACAGCTTGTGTATGATATTCATTGTACTTAGTATACTTTGTAACAATATTTTTTAATTAATATACTTAGCATATTGTGTATGATATTAATACCAAGTGCTCTTTTTGGCTTAATGATTTTGAAGCTTTCTAATAATTATTTTATTTTAGAATAGTTACTTTAAAAGACTGCTAATTTGAGACCCACAACCACCTTTCTTCATTAAAATGTACATAAATTATTAAATTTTGTCTTTTTCAATTGTACCTCAGTTTCTTTATAAAAAATTGGTGAATCATGAACAGTCCATGTTGTGCATATCAGACAATGAGAAGGTTGTTATAAAAATCTGGAACTTATGCACTGCAAGTTTGTTCACATCTTCAATGTGAACATAACACTTTTCCCCGATTGGTGAAAATTAGGGGCCACATATAAGCCTCCCTGATTTTCACCAATCAGGACTGAGAGATATGTTTACTTTCCTTAAAAGTGTGAATAAATTCACACTCGAACTTATGCAGCATGGAGGAGGATTCTATACAATTTGGCAGTGTAGACTTTAAGAGTTTATGGTACTCCGCGTGGCATCCTATACACACGGTTTAACATTAATTTTTGTGCACCTACATTTAAGGAATAAAAACTATCACCATATAAAAAAGTATGATAACCATGTATGTAAACCGATACATCGATTTCATGCTTTGGTTCTTAAGGTGCGTTCTTAGCCAACGCGAGCGGGATATTTGAGCGTGGCATTTGAGCGGGGTATTTAAGCGTGGTACTGTAGCAAACGGGGAAAGTGTTTTTAGCTGCGAACGGGGTATTTGAGCGTGGTATTTTTAAAATAAGATATAAATAGATTTGATTTGACAAATACGAATACAAATACAGATACAATTTCTAATACAAAAACAAGTATAGGTACAGTTACAGATACAAAGACAAATTAGCGCAGACCAGCAGCAACCAACCAATCTCTAATGTTATCTCGAACTAATGTCATTTCTCGGTATCCATCTGGGTGTACACGTTCAGTACCTCTATTCGTTGTATTTCTCATACTGTAATATTCCGCCCAGTACTTATCGGGGATTAGTTCAGGATCATCATCAAAAGCCATAAAATCAGGGTCACCGCTATTATATGTGCGTATGAAATTGTGTAAGGCCATTGTAGATACGACAACTTTCACTTGAGTGTTGAATCGAAATGTAGGCATCTTATTGAGAATGGTAAAAAAAAAAATTCAAATGCCAAATGTTCTTTCGACGGCCATCTGTAAACTCGAATGGTAGCAATTAAACACTTCATTGGCTGACTTTGGTTGATTCATGGTATCACGGAAATACGGAATATGATACCTCATATTTCGATATGGCGGTAAATATCCAGTCTGAAGTGGATAGCCTGAATCAACCAAATAATACTGTCCAGCTGGAGGGTTAGGAAAGTTAGAGCTTCTATCGTTTGTAACAGCATTAAAAATTCTAATATCATGTAGAGTCCCTTCCCAACTAGCTATAATATACGTAAACTGTAAATCAAAATCACAAACCACTAATATATTTTGAGTCGCAAAGCCTTTTCGTCTGATATAAGGGATAATTTGATCAGCGGGTAAATGTGCAGATACGTGTGTATCATCTATAGCGTCAATACAGTTTCTGAAATACGGATAATACCGGGTTGAATTTCTGATGTGATGTGGAACAGTATTAAATTGTTGTTCTCTTGGATTTATTACATCCGCAGCGAGTAATTGAAAAGCGTTTAGGACATCATGAAAACAAACGAAAATTGTGCTACCTAATCGTTGAAATCTTCCTTGAAGTTGTCTATTTGAAAGTCCAGTAGCCATTGTATAAATGAATATTCTAACCATTTCGACGACACGGGTTTTTGGTCTGGAAGCGAGACCATGATGTTGCAGTTTTTCACATAATGCGTGGAAACAAAGTCTTTTCATCCGAAAATTATTTTGACAACGGTTTTGATGACCATTCAAAATTTCATTGATCCAAGATAAGCCAGTGAAATCCAAAGTATTAATCCGCGTCATATGATTTCTCCTTTCATTCTTAACCAGATAAACCCCGTAGAGCTCAATCAAATCATCGTAATCGAAGGATGAATCGGAGTTAGACATTAATCGAATAAGTAGAAAGAGTTGAAGAAATTGTTGAAGTAGTATTGTGAAAGGTGTTAAGGATAGAGTGAGTGATTTATAGGGAGGAAGGGAAGTTGGAAATCAAGCCGTTGGCGTCCGACACCAACGGCTTGATTTCCAACTTCCAGCGGACGTTCCATTTGGCAGTGGTAAGTGGTGCCTGCATCCAACGCGTCGGACGCCACAAAAATTCCCAATGTGGCAAAATAAGGCTGCGAACGCACCCTTACTGTCATAAGCATTCTAGCGTGGTTGAAGACTTGAAGTCAAGTACGGTAGTCAGAAACCATAAGTATTCATGAAAGGCATACGCAACATCAGATATAAAACATTGGGAAGTAGACATGCAGATAGGTTATACGTCTGCAATTTAAATTTATTAAATTACTAATACTGTAGAAAAGCTATACTTATGTAATGATGTGCGACTTGTTGGTTCGTAAATTAGATAACAACTTGTTTCTTATAACATTGTAATATGATTTTGTGAAGCAGGTGTTCAGTTGTAAAAAAAAAATTCTGAATCATTGAAAACATAAACGTAGACATACACGTGGGGTTCAATGACAAAATAGTGAACAACAAAAATAATAATAATAATAATAATAATAATAATAATAATAATAATAATAATAATAATAATAATAATAATATGCAGCATGTAAGAATTTTTTAGAAAGAATCGGAAACTAAAATCAGTCATTTCATTTTAAAGAACCGGTGATCAGTAAATGCATAGGAAGCATGCACAATGACACCATTTCAATACAAATCCAAAGTTGATATATTCAAGTATACGGTGCATACCTGGGAAATAAACTATAAACACTAATGAGACCACACAAATTCATTCTAGTGAATAAGCCTTTTTTATTGTGATATGCAGTGAACAACTCAATTTAATAGAACAGTGCATATAAGCATGTAAATTTATTAGGAGGATAAGAAATGAAAAGTTGACATGTAATGCAAAGGAAAATAAAGTACTACACATAACATACAGTATATACAAACTGAGAACGATTAAAGCAATGTCAAGGAAAGAAACAGCAAGGTTTGTAGTGTATAAAGAAATGCTAACATGGTAGTAAGAGAACCTTGTAGTTTCATACATTCCTTCCATGTCGCGGAGCCGAATATCTATACTTGCTTCTTGAAGCATACCCCCCATCTTCAATTGCTAGTCACTGTACATTTTCCTTCATTTGCAAATCTTCTGACCCAATAATAATAAAACAAAGAAATTGGAAAACCAAAAACATAGGGAAAAGAAAAAAAGAAATGAAGAAAATAAGCTAAGAAAGGAAAAAAAAAACAAATCGTGATAGGGGAAAAGAAGAGAATAAATCACATGAGTTTTTTGTTTAGGGATAGAGGGACAACATATGATCGTGGCGCAACCGACCAACAGGTACAAAAACATGTTTTTTAACATAGTTCTCTGAAGCAATAGTGAGTTGTCTCGCACTTATAATCACAGCAAAAGATTCCGTAGTGCACTCAGTGAAATCACCATCATTTTGCAATAATTCATTGAACTACTGTTTCTTATTGTACCTTGAGGTTTCAACAAAAAAAAAACAGCACAGATCAACGAAACTTAGCAGCAGGATTGTTAACAGTATCACACTGTAGAAGTGTCTTTCTCATTTTCCTCGTTTACCAATTCCAAAGTTTACAGTGTTTCCAAGTTAACTATAATTTGTTTCACGTGTTATCTAAGCCAACTACTACCTGCAAATCTGAAAAGAAAAAAAAGTATAGTTAAGAGTTGCATGGAGTTTTAGTCTCTTGCATTTACATAGTTTTTGCCTTTATATCACTTATTAACGCATGGCTGAAATTGGAACAAATAAATAGTAATTGAATGTGTTAATTAGATACTGGGTACTGATGCTAGTTTCCATCTTACTGCCCATTTTTGAGCTTGTGCTAGTTTGCCAATACAACCAGGAACCACATTATACGGATTATTGTCAACAGGTGGAACACCGAGAAGAAAATAATCCTTTTATTATAACAGTAATCGTCAAACAGAGTAATCTGTTACTACATGAAAATTATAGAGAACAATACTCATATGCAACTTTGAATGAATTAATAATAATAATAACAGCTATTACTATTATTATTGTTGTAGTAGTTATTGGAGCTATTCGAAATCAGGTGTGACACACGACTTAAGATAATAAATATGTTTTTGTTTTCAGGTATCCATGTTACCACATCAAGTCATCAACTGTGAACCAAATATCATAACTAATCTGAAATGTAAACAAAGAAATTACTGAATATAGGCGAAAGCCCATGCATTCTCCATGATATAACATAGGTTGTTCAACGAATTGAATAAGTGCACTACAATGTGTTGACAGAGCAGTAAGATGGTGAATTAGACGCATTTCTAATTTCTCTTGAAGAAACTCAGTGGAGATTGAACAATATTATTGCAAGAAGTAGATTTGAAGTAAAAAAGATACACTTTAGATTAACCAAATGTTTAGGTAAAATTACAATTAAGAGGAACAAATTGGTAAGCACATCCAGTATCAAACATTTTCACTTAAAAAAGAAGCATAGTTTTTACGGAAAACACATGAACAATTCAAAAAAAGTAATACCTTGCACACAGGAATACAATCGTAGCAGACAGTAGCAGACATTCATCGGCAAAACAAAGTTTGTATATAGGAGTACCATCTACTGCTTCATTATTCTTGGTAACTTGTGTATCAATCTAAATGACAGCTTTAATCTATGACAGTAGCCTACACCGGTTCAGAAACTGGAACAGTAAATACGGCAATATCATAAATTGATTACTGTTCAATAAAAATTTGAAACCGATGAACATGTTAACATATAATATCCAACTTGTGGTATCCCTAAAGAGTTAGAAGTTCAAAGTCATAATATACCACACCAGAAAAAGAAAAAGAAAAACTATTATGCAATATTTTTTCACTTTAAGAAATTAAATGTATAAATTTATGTAGTAAAAGAAATGAACACAACAAACAAATAAAACAACATAAATTAAATAAAGAAAATGCATATTTATGTTCAGAAATGGTACACTGAAGACAGAACAGAGTATTCGTTAATCCTTGGTATACGGGGATAGACAAATATGTTCGGATACGGACATAAGTCGATATAAACCTTATTTCCCACAATGTTTATCAGCAGGCATGTTCTTAGGCATATCACAGTCGAGCTGTTCATCTCCAACATCCTAGTTGATGCATGTTAAAACAGCAAATTTGTTAGTGACTGAGCTAGTAGGCACATGGTGAATGATAGTAAGTTGACACATAAAGATTATGGCAAATAGATGACAGATATTAAATAATGAAAAAGAGTGGTACAGCAAAGGAAGTACAAAGTATAAATATTTTTGTTTGCTTGTAATATAGTGTAAATCAACCCGATTTGTAACATATACCTCACTGTCCTGGGACATATGTATAGTTATAATTAAATCCCACATTAATTTGTATCAGGTGCATGAACCGAAATATGTGGACAAATGTGCGGTTTGCAGCTGACATCTAATGTGATTTGCAATTCATGCACCAGAATTTTTTTTGGAGGCAGTATAGGAGAGTTGGGTTGTATGGTTGCATCCTATACCTATCACATGAAACTCTGCAATGTATAGTAATAGTCAGGGTGAAATCGATGTTAATCAACATAAGTTCAGCGCATGTACTAATTCAAAGACGTACTACTATTGGCAAATTCTCAAATGCAATACTACTGTTGGCAGAAGGGAAAAGAACAAAAACCAAACAGAAAGAGGTTTGCCAACATGTACAACTTTAATTACATTACAGGTGGCAGTAACTGAAAACATGAATTTACACTTCATGCCGTCTGAAGCTCGTATGGACTAACGGTTGCAGGTAATTTAAAATAACACAAAGTTAACCATTTTAACACTGCTAAATGGAGGAGTAAAAAAATTGCATGCTGAGATTACTGAAGCCGACTTTAGTTTGGTAACTGGCATGATTGCAGTTAGTAATTCACAATTTTATATCCTTTTTATCGCAAAATGCTGCCATGACTGGTATTTTGAGGAAAAAAATGTACGAAGAAGCCATTAAATATTCAAAATGAATCATAGTTTATGTGGAAAAATATAACGGTTTTAAAAAACAAATCAGGTGAAGTATGCTAGATTCTGCAAAGTGGATTTTAAAAGCAAAACTGAAAGGCTTAGATCAAATTCCCGAAATCATTAGGTCTACAACAGACTACATGTAACCACCAAAATAGGCGTTTGTAAGAAATGAGGTAGGTACAGGTGAAAGTCTAGGGATTGGGCAGAGCGTAGAGCTGAGTTACTTCCGTAGCAAGCATGATAAATTTCTGGTTGCCAAGCTAGAATTATTTGGTACGAATGGCATCCCAAGGGCGTAAGTTAAAATAAATAGACTATCGAAATATTTCATATGAACCATAATAATAAGGAAAAAGATAATTAAAAAAAGTAAGTCACATAGGAGATGAGGACATATAAGAGGATTTTAAGCATGATAATATCGACCAAGTACAAAATTCAGAGAGCGAATTGGACGAAGCAAATTAGATAACAGTGTAAGAAATTTTTATTAATACCTATCAAACCGTTTCCTTGTAGTAGACAATGAAGCCTTATAGCAGCACCCTTGAAAGAAACTGACCTTGCAAGATTTATTTCCAATTGAGGCAAAATCATTTCAATTGTCAGCAATCATATTGTATAAAGTAAATGTACTTCATAGCTCGTAGTTAAATGTACATGTTGATTATATATAAAATTATAAATGCAAATTATTCAAGTATGACTATGATAAATCAGGTCCCAGAGTCTTGGAGCGTTCATCTGTATCAAGTGGTTCGGTGTTCACAGAAGCATATGGGTTCATATTTTAAAGGCATGACCAAAACATTCATAGGTTTTTAGATAAATTGATATTTTTATTTTCCATTCACAATTCTGCATGTCTGATAAGAGTCTAGCCTCTTTGTGGACATTTGGCTGATGTAATATACGGTATCAGTTAATCGTTTTAAAATCACCACCATCATAGTATCAAGCTTGGGCCAAAGTTCACATTTCAAATATTGATCCCAAGCAGGTCCCCACCATGGTGGGATCCAAATCTAGTTGATCAAATCTCATATGTCTGCTCAAATCAATGCATGTTTGTGAATGGAGGCACTGGATGGTTTTGCATCTCCAGCGGATGACATGTCTTAATACAAACATATGTAATCTTACGACCGTAGATTATCAAAAATGCTCCAACAACTGAATATGAAATAAATACATGCCCAACGGCTAAGAGTGTTCTTGCCTTGCCCAGCTGCGTATGAATTACATGCTTGGATCTAAACATGTATAAATACATATTTGGATCCAGTTATGTTTTCTTAATTGAAAATGTAATTTTAAGTCATTTTACATGTTTTCAATTTTGTGTTGGAGAGGTTGAAAGATGAAATGCATAATATCACAAGCTGAAGTAGGAGCTGGTGGAAATGACTTGGGTGAATTGGCCAGACCTTAAATTATATATTGAAGAATCATTTGTTACGTAAATATGCCACATATTCAGGATCAAAAACTTGATTTTAGTCTACAAAACATTAATTTGAAAACAGTATCAATCATAATAATGATAAATATACATTACAGTGATTCTAAAAAGTTATGTCTTCTCACCTATGGTTTCAACTCCCCTTCAGCTCAGGGTAAAGACATAATAAAAGATATTCCAGCATGACAAATTATGGGATTGGACCTGATTAAATCTATCGGTCTTAATAATTTGAAAACAAAAGGTAAACAAGCGCGTTCAAAGTTTATTCACAGGGTATAGTAGTAGTTAGTTGACATCTAAGACTCTGGTACGCGTAATAACATCGACCCAGTAAAGTGCGGACAGTCAGCTATAGGAACAAAATTGAGTAACAGCGTAAGAAAGGACTAATAAATTTAATAATTTAATACCTCTCAAACTGATTTCATCCGCATGGTAGTACGATGATAAATAACTACCATCATCATCCAATCGTCGACTTTCAAGATTTATTTGCAACTGCAGCGCATAGTTATTAATGGCGCACGACGCAAAAAGGCGCAACATCAGTTTGGAGCCTTGGCGCACGGCGCGGCAAATGGCGTGCGCCTTTTTGATTTACTGCGCATGTTTATTTTTTTAATTTAACACATAACAACAAATTTAAAAGTTTAGTATTTTTTGCTAAAACATATGTAATCAAAGTTTTTACAATTTTGCAAAAAGAAACATCATATTTGACATCATTAACATAGAATTTCAAGCATAATAGTTTTCAAAATCCAAAATAACAATATATATTACTAATAAACTAGAAATCCAAATCCGATTCAACAATCATATTTTTCAAAAGTTCTGGTCTAAAACATTAGCTGATGCACTACTTTTGTAGCATGCAGCAATTTGTATGTAGACTTACTGTATGCAGCAAGGAGCATAGGAATGCATACTCATTGTATGCTAAATATTTGTGTGCAACAATTACAAAGTCAACATACTACTATGTACGCATGCAGCAATTTGTAGAATTGTTTGTATATAACTACATATGATATATATTTGATTTACCTGCTAATAGATATGTTTGTATACAAAAAACAAGCAAAAAACAAAATAAAAAACAAAAGGCGTGTCATTTTGCGCCGTGTGCCTTTTTTGCGCCGCACGCCTTTTGCGCCATTTGTTGCGCCTTCTCATATGCGCCGCGCTGCAAGAAGAAATGGCGCAGATGCCGCGCCATGCCGCGCCGTGCGCCATGGCGCGCGCCATAGCGCGCCATTCATAACTATGAGCGAAAACAATTCAATCGTCAGCTATCATACGGTATTAAGTAAACGTGTTGTAAAGCACAAGGGAAACTTTGGAGCATTACTATGCTTATAAAAGAATTTAAGAGCAAACAATGTTTACAGTGTCGCATGACTTTTTACGTGTGTGTGTGTGTGTGTATCCCCAATCTGCCTGTAAACAAACGTGTGCAAACGATTCAAAACAGTTGACAAAAATCTCAAAGTTAGATTTAATGTTGGTAGCAAGGGAAAATAAGGAATTCAAAAAGAAAACACAAAGAGATTAGCCAACTCATACTACTTTATTACGGCGATAGGCAACAATACCTTAAAAAATGAATTTATAGTGTGCACATTTTACGACGGCAGGTTAAGTTCGAGCTTTCAAACTGTGGAAATGTGGATTTTGTAGGATGTGAAACAGCATGTAGTCATAACCGGGAGGAACAGGCGAATGCAATAATTTGTGTTCATTGAAAGATAAGGCAGTGAACATAAAATTGATAAATGAATACAGTTCAATGAATCAGTCTGTATACCGGTTGAAGAGTGAAATTAGGTATTTGAAAATACAACCAGGATATAGCAAACCAACATTGTGGGCAGTCCTAATTTGAAAACTGGGCATGCAGACAGAAACCAACAGTTTGCGTAAACTGCCATTTAAATTTTAACAAACCTACTTGAGAGGGTTTACCTGAAATGGGTGCCTTAGACGTTGAAGTAGTGGTGGTTGGAGATAACCGGACGGTGGCGATAAAGCCTAACAGTTATCAAACAACGCCTGTAACAAACGCAATCATTTGGAACAGAAGAATATTAATAGGGGCTTTTGTAAGATACGGTGTGAAGAAAAAAAATAGGACCCCAAAAGATATGAGGAGGAAGATGAGTACAAAATCAGATTGGGGAAAGAAATCAAATTGAAAACTGGACATACGGACAGAAGTTGGAATAATAAAAAATCAAATATTCAGCGGGTCTGTCTATTCCCCCGATATTTACTGTTCCAAACGCAGTAATTTAGAAAAATAAGTCTCGCCCCTCTTTTTACTTATCCCAACCCGTTTATACCTAAACAGTACCTTTCTTTTCAAAATCCACCACCCTGTATTGATTTCCATACTATGTTTTAGGGTTGTTACGGTTGGACTTTCAACCGCCAAACCGTACCAATCGTATACACGGTTACCATTTACTACGGTAACGGTGACGGTAACGGTTGTGGATTTTGATAACCGCGGTAAATCATACCGACCGCACATGATTTTTTTGTAGTATTTCATACAAAGTTATGTGTTTTTTTATAACTAAGGTAGAGAAATAACATATGTATAAATTGTTTACGCTTTAATTTATAGACAACGTGCACATGGATGTGTTGTTTCATTGATAAACAAACTAATTATTAAGAAAAAAGTTAGAATTTGAATTATTTATAGATAACAATGTAAATTTACGGTAATGGTTACGGTAATGGTTAGACGGTTACGGTAACGGTTATAAAATTTGCTAACCGTCAACTAGGTTGCGGTTATGGTTAGAGGTAAAAGTGATGGTTGCCGTAACCATAACACCCCTACTATGTTTAACCCTCTGCTTCTGTGAATCCCTGAAAACTAGGCTTTATGATGTGTTTGAACGCAAGTAACTTGCGCGACCATTACTGTATCAAAGTGGCATTATAGCGTAGTACAATTTTTTTCCACGCTCATGGTACAATTTTTTTCCACGTGCACTGTAAACTTGGATGTTATTTTTCCACCGTCCATGCCATATTATTTTGATTTCAACGTTATAGTTGAAGCCAAATTGAACAGATAAAGATGAAATAGAAGATGAATAAACAAATTAAACATGTTATCTAAAAAATTATTATAGGGTATAATCGGTATTGAATTTTTAAATTTTTTATCGAGATGTGAAAAGCAATTACTGGGGTGCAAATAGCCGGACCATATTCAGCACGCAGCTTACTATTTAAAAAAAGGCCTCATAGTAATTAATAGATTGCGTAAACTGACATTTATATTTTAACAAATCTAATTGAGAGTGTTTACCTAAAATGGGTGCCTTCGACGTCGAAGTAGCGGTGGTTGGAGATAACCGGACGATGTCGATAAATCCGAACACCATTCAAACAACGCCAGTAACAAATGCAATCTTTGGAATGGAAGAATAATAATTGGGGCTTTTGTAAGATACGGTGTGAAGAATAATATTAGGAGGAAGATGAGTAAGAAATCAGATTGGGGGGAAGAAAGGTATGAAACCGTCGACGGTTGCGTAACTTGTTTGCAGCGGAAGTAACAATTTTGTGATGGATAGATGGAATTAATTCGATTTTGGGTAGTTGAAAAAAAAACATCTGAGAATAGCGGAAAACAGCGAAGCTGAGAAATTCGGTGTTTTGAGAGGGACACATCAACATATTAAAGTTCCTATTTTTCTGTGTAAGTAATAGTGAGTGGCCTGTGCTTCGGGTAAAATGTAGTAGTAGTTGATGTGATTGTTGTTTCATTATGATAAGTTTCATGCTTTGATGAAGGTAATATATAGATAACGGATATTGTACGTGGTGAGTAAATGTAACAGAGACAACGAACATGTTTGCTATCGAATAATTCATGAAATTAGTATAAGTAAACATAGACTGCACAGTATGGCAACTATGATAGGTAAACAGAGACAATAAGATAAGTAGTATGTTGACTGGATGATAAATAAACATAAACTTCATAAACGTGAGTGTTATAGTTGTTGCCATCCAATCGGTAAGCAGTTTACTATGAATTTCTGTCAATACAGTGCAATTTTTTTCCCGATGGTAGAGCTATAACGGTTAGTCCAAAACAATCAAGGATAGACACGTATAAAATACTCCATACGATTTTATAATTATTTAGCCCATGGGATAGGCAGTTGAAATAGGATTGCAGGTTTTTGATTTAAGCATGATACTGTCAGTTGTTAGTTATCTATGCCCTTTTAGCGGATGGTTTATTTTCATTATTTTTTACATTATAATAATCATGCCCCTGGCATATGTGGAAATTTTGCATATTTCTAACAACAGGAGAAATTTTTATACATAGGTATAATGTTATAATCAGCTGACCAATGTGAAACGATCAGCAATTTCCATACAAACAGAAAAGGTAGTTTAGTGATATTTTGACAACACAGTCGCTGAAAGCTAGTTTTATGTTCCAATACGTAGAACATTCACCTATTCCACAAATAAGCCTTTCTAAAAAACTTAATCTTCATTTCAGTAACCATCATGCTATACATATGTTGAATTGTCTCTTGTTTTTAACATGGCATGATCATTAGGACACACAAAAATGCACTTGCACTTAGCATATATTGAATTAGTATCCAAAATACAACACTTCGTTCCAGGACCCCTTAGCTGCAGGGTACAAGAAGTGTAGCAAAAAAACCAATGGAACTCACTGGACATCAGAAAGCCTCATGAAAACCTGGCATAGAGATGTACTCAAAATCCAGCAAAATTAGCCTGTACAGTCTTTTGTTTATTTGGCTTTGGGGAGGCTTCTTCATACTTCATGAATCATATTAAATTAATCAGAATCACAGTAAATTCTAAGTATATGACCCATGTTTAAGAATTGGTATAGGTACACATAAGTATATGACCCGAAGGGTATAGGTACACATATAAAAACCAACACGTTACTTAAACTATATGATCCATGTTTAAGGAAAAAACAGTATTTCAGTATTTCATAATTCATATTGTTGAATGGCTATAATAGTAAATTGACAAAGCCTTTTAGTCATAAGCACAACAACTTGTCATACACAGAAGTGGATGCATGAGAGAGAATGTGTGTATTATTATGTATGTGCATGATATGAGATTGCAATAATGACAATAATGTTGAATTAAAGGTTTGAATGACGCATGTATTGGTAAGGGAAAAAAAAATTAAAGGACAAAAGCCCACTAAAATTTATCCATAAGGACAGCCGCCTAATATTTTATCCATAAGGACAATACCCACCAAATATTTTATCCAAAAGGACAAAACACTGGAAATAAACATACGGCCGCTGATTTCATCTTCTCCCCTCACGCGCGTATGTCGAAATCACGAAATCCAAAACCGCGAAATCAAAAATCACGAAATCTAAAATCGAGAAATCAAAAATCGAAGGCAAACATCATTCAGAATAAAAATCAAAATTCGAAATCGAAGCCAAACATCAAGAAATCAAAATCGATTGGAAACAGAAACCCTAGAAAAAAATACGTCGAACAACAAAAATTCATTGGAAATCCTAATTGAACGGAATAAAAATATGTAGCAGACGACGGAAATCATAATTGAAGAAGTCGAAATTGTTGAAACAATTTTTTTAGATTGGAAATGTTTTTTTCTTCATTTTACCAGTATAGCAGTTCGTAGGTATCATTTTTGTATTTTTGTAGTTATCATTTTTCCTGTTTTTAACTTTAAAACATAGCAGCAGTTTTTAGTTATCATTTTTCTATTTTTCTAGTTATCATTTTTCCTGTTTTAACTTTAAAAACATAGCAGCAGTTTTTAGGTATCATTTTTCTATTTTTCTAGTTATCATTTTTACCGTTTTAGCTATGTTATATGTTTTTTTCATGAGATTTTGTTGTTGTGTTAATTTTGAAGTTATATTGATGTATCAGCTAAGAAACGAAGCCGAACTTATTTCAGTTTAATCAATCAAACTTTGATATAATTTTTTTTTCATTATTTTATCTTCAAAGCATTGCATCAGTATTTAGTTATCATTTTTCTAATATTTTAGGTATCATTTTTACTGTTTTAGCTATGTTATGTGTTGTTTTCATGTGATTTTATTACTGTGTTAATTTTGAAACTGTTTTTTTGCATCAACTTCGTCACTCAGTCGAACATATTTCATTTTATGTTTCATTTCCACCATCACAAAAATTATCACATAAAAAAAAGACGTATATGAACATAACACATAAATTACAGTAAAAATGATAACTTAAAAAATATATAAATGATACCTTCAAACTGCAGTAATGTGTAACATAACAAAGAAATCACACTAAAAATGATACCTTAAAAAATATAAAAATGATACCTTAAAACTGCTTTGATGTTTAACATAACACAAACTACAGTAAAAATGATAACTAAAAAAATAGAAAAATGATAACTAAAAACTGCTGCTATATTTTAAAGTTAAAACAGGAAAAATGATAACTAAAAAAATAGAAAAATGATACCTACGAACTGCTATACTATTAACGATAAAAAAAAAACATTTCCAATCACGAAAAAATTGTTTCAACAATTTCGACTTCTTCAATTGTGTTTTCCATCGTTAGAAAAATATTTTTATTCAATTCAATCGTGATTTCCAACGGATTTTTGTTGTTCGACATTTTTTTTTTTAGGGTTCCAATTTCTCGCGATTTATGGAATCGAATTTTTGGGTTCGATTGCAATTTCGATTCTGATGTTCATGTCCTTGTCATGATTTATGAATTGTTATGAATTCAATTTAATTTTTTGCGTACGTGATTTTTGGGTTCGATTGTTTGGAGCGGACGTGAATCGCGAGCGGAGCAAGAAGAAAGCGCACGTGAAGAAAAGATATTAGGTGGTTGTCCTTCTGAGTAAAATTTTAGTGGGCTGTCCTTATGGATAAAAAGGCCTTCAGTTTTGTCCTTGTAAATATTTTCCTGTATTGGTAATCGGGTTTTTCTTTGATAGATTATATAGTGATAAACATATATTTGACGAATTTATGAATTCCTGGTCTTTGTTAACTGTATTTTTTTTAATGTATTGTACATTTTGTGGATTTAGAAAACTAAATTATGGGCAGTATATGACAAATATTAATTGAAAAAAATGTGACTGGCATACCAGTGTCAAAGCTGCAAAAATACCACTTTAGTAGAAAAAACGACTAAATGCATGCATGAGGTAATATAAGTGATCGGAAGTTGACATGATATCCAGGTAAACATACTGACTTATGCAGCGCTTTTGATGTTGCTACATTTTTAGCGTGGTGTTTGTCTGTTAACCCAGTAAACAAATCTTTATCTTAGTGACCTAAATAGGCCATACCTGTATTAAGAATATGGTATCAAGATGATCATGGTTAATAAATATGAAGTGTCAACCATGTCACTGCTTTCTGTGTAGTGCAAAATCAGAGATTTGGGTAGCGGAATACGAATAAACCCAATGATCTAGTCTGTCAACTATCTCAACAATGCCAAAAAATAAAATCAAGTGGCACAAATTATAGAGAGAACAAAAACAGAAAAGAGAGTAAAGAACACACCAATATAACGTGGTTCGGATATGAATATCCTACGTCCACGGAGACCCAACAACTTTTGTTTCTCAATGAAGAAATGAGTACACAAGATTACAATGGAGAGAAGATTAATGGTGGATTGCTTGCATTCATACAATAACATGACCCCTATTTATATAGAGGGATTTCTCAGAGATAAATAAGAGAAGTTTCTAGATGAAGATAAATAAATAAGATACCTTCCTTGATTTGATTGGAGCATAAATGGCTGGCGTAATCATGGTTTCAATCTCTTTTCCGGAGTAAATTGATTCTTCATTAATTGATTGATTGGCCTGTTATTTTTCTTCCACAAAAGAAAACTTTCTTTTATATCTTTCCATATACGAGTCAATTAATTGATTGATAATCAATCAATTTCTTTCCTTCTCTACAAATATTTGAATCATTAATTTCAACACTCTACCTTGATTCAAATATGACAATATTTCTTCATCATCTCATCTTCAACAATCAATATAAAAGTTGTTGGGCCAACGCCTCATGGCGCTCAAGTAACAGGAAGTAAACTGATCAAGTTTGAGCAATGCTAAAACTTATCCTTTGGAAGTGACTTGGTCATCATATCTGAAGGATTATCCGAAGTACCCACCTTCAATAATTTGATCTTGCTTCGTTCTTTCTCAAGCATAAGAAAGAAACTTCTAACATCAACGTGCTTCCTCCGTGAACTATAAGCCTGATTCTCAATAAGATGAATCGCACTCTGACTGTCTGAAAATAGCTCCACTGTCTGCTGCGCCATTGAAAGATCATCGAACAACTAAAGTAAGTACAATCCTTCCTTTGTTGCTTCCACAATAGATATTAACTCTGCTTCGGTAGTCAACAAAGCTACGATAGACTACAACTTTGATCTCCACGAAATCGGGCCTATGCCAAGTGTAAGAACATAGCCCAACACTGACTTCCGTCCATCTCTATCCCCAGCATAATCTGAATCACAGTATCCTCTAAGAGAGATGTCTCCATTTACTCCACCATATAACAAGCCAACTGAAGAAGTGCCACAAAGATATTTGAGTACCCACTTCACTGCTTGCCAATGCTCTTTACCTGGGTTAGACATATATCGACTGACAACACCAACTGCATGGGCTAAATATGATCTCATGCACACCATTGCATACATGAGACTACCAACAACACTAGAATAAGGTATATTACGCATATCCCTTTTGTCTTCATCCGATGTGGGACACATATCACTAGATAGCTTGAACTGAGAGCCTAATGGAGTAGCCACCAGTTTAGCGTTCTCCATACCGAATCGAGATAAGACTTTCTGGATGTATTGAGTTTAAGTGAGCCTCAAAACTCTTTGCTTTCTATCCCTCTAAATCTCCATCCCTAAAATTCTATGTGCGTTTCCCAAATCTTTCATCTCAAATTCCTTACTAAGCTCCATCTTCAACTCCGAAATTTTAGACATGCTCTTAGAAGCTATCAACATATCATCAACATAAAGTAACAAATGGATGATGTCATCATTACATTTTTTAAAATAGACACATTGGTCCTTAAAGCTTCTGGAGTAACCATATGAGATCATAAACTTACCAAATTTCTTATACTACTGTCTAGGAGACTGTTTTAAGCCATAAAGAGATTTGTTAAGTTTACAAACATGACCTGGCCTGCTGCTATCAATGAACCCCTCTGGCTGCTGTAAGTAAATGTCCTCCTCAAGATCACCATGCAAGAATGTTGTCTTGACATCTAGTTGTTTCAACTCCATGTCAAAGTGAGCAATCAATGCCAAAAGAATGCGAATGGAAGTGTGTCTAATAACTGAAGAAAAAATATCATGAAACTCCACATCTTTCTTTTGAACATAACCTTTCGCCACTAATCTTTTTTTGTACCTCAAGTCACCATTGTCGCCATCTTTCACCTTATAGATCCATTTACATCCAATTGCTTTCTTGCCGGAAGGAAATTACACTAAATCCCAAGTGTGATTTTTGTGTAAAGACTCAATCTCCTCCTCCATTGCTACTAGCCAACTAGAGCTATCAACTGAACTAATGGCATCTTTATAGTCACTAGGCTCATCATGAAATATGCTTAATGCATAGGTTGTCATGTCATCAAAGTCAATATCTTCAATGCTTAATCCCACAAAGCCATCAAGCCTTGTAGGTCTTTTCTTCTCTCTCGTTGGTCAAGTTTGAATTTGAGCTCCACCTTGAGATTGATTTTCTGTACTTTCCCTATCAACCAAGGTATCATCAGAATCACCATTTTTACTCGTATGGAAGTCTGATGATCTGCCTTGTGTTTGATATTCTGAATTTGTTCTCTCAACATCATCATTAACTAAAGAAGAAGGCTCCACCTTCAACGTAGCCTTCTCATCAAATGTACTATGCCTGCTAGTAACAATCTTTTGGGTAGTAGGACACTACATCCTATAACCCTTAATTCCTTTCTTATAGCCAAGAAAAATACAGTTACACGATCTTGGATCCAACTTCCCTTTGCTTTCATGCACATAAGCTGGATAACCAAACACTCTGAGAAAGGAATATGATACAGACTCTCCCTTCCACACTTCTTTAGGAATCTTCATATCTATAGCGGTAGAAGGTGTGCGGTTGATAAGGAAAACTGCCGTAGATAATGCTTCTGCCCAAAATCTCTTATCTAATCCCGCAGTCATCGTAAGCGACGAGTTCTTTCCAACAAAGTCCGATTCATTCTCTCAGCAACCCCATTTGACCGAGGGTCTCTAGGTGTAGTGTAGTGTAGTGTCTTTTGATTCCCTCGGACTCACAAAATTTAATGAATTTTTGAGAAGTGAATTCACCACCATTATCTGAATGAAGAACCTTCACTTTCTTTCCAGATTGCTTCTCAACAAGAGATTTCCAACTTTGAAACCTATCAAAAGTTTCATCTTTGGACTTCATAAAGTAAACCCATACTTTTCTAGAAAAATCATCCAAAAATGAAACAAAATACTTGGCTACTTCATAAGAAAGGCATGGTGCGGGGCCCCAAACATCAGTCTGAACATACTCTAAAACATCTTTAGACTTATGCTCTACAATGCCAAAAGAAACCTTCGTCTTCTTTCCAAGTACACATCCTTCAGAAAAGTCAAGTTTTGAATGATGAACAATGTCAATCAAGCCTCGCTTTCTCAATACTTCTAAACTGCGCTCTCCAATGTGACCCATACGAAAATGCCACAATCTGGTAGAATCGGAATAAACTGAATCAATAACCGAAGCAGTCTCCGCAACAGCAGCTGTACCCTTCAACAAATATAGATTTCCAGCATTTACCCCTTTCATTACTATCAATGAACCATTTGTAATTTTTAATGAATCTTTTTCTATTGCACACTTTAAGCCAGAATTGCATAATGCTCCAATGGAGATCAAACTACGCCTTAAATCAGGCACATGCCTGACATCACATAAAGTACGAATAGCACCATCAAACATCCTGATTTTTGCTGTTCCAATACCAGTCATGCAACAAGAAGCATTATTTCCCATAAGAAACTCTCCTCCATTAAGCTGACGATAAGTGGAAAAAGAGTGTCTATCAGGTGTCATGTGATAGGATGCTCCCGAGTTAATAATCCACATAGTACTCTTCATAGGAGAGGCGGAAGCTGTAAAAATGCCAGGATTATTATATGAATCTAATGTCTCCGCTGTAGATGCTGAAGCCTTCTAGGGAATAGTTTTGTTTTTATTCTCCAACTTAGGGCAACTTGCAATATAATGTCCAAGTTTTCTGCAATAATGACGAACTCCCTTCCGGGCTCCTCTTGACTGAGATCTGGACTTAGCCCTATCTCCACCGTATTTGGGTCTACTTTTACTTCTTCCTCTCTGTGCAACAAGGCTTTCAGAATCATTCTCCATGCTCATGCTTGCTAACTTTCCCACCACCATCTCGTTATGAAAATTTGTCTTCACATCCTCTAAGCAAATAGACGAACGCCCGTAGATCATAGAGTTAACAAAAGTGTTATACTCTACGGGTAAAGAACATAAAAGAATAACAGTTTGCGCCTCATCCTCAATCTTTACATCAGCTTCTCGAAGATTCATGACAAGTGTGCTGAGGGCATCTATTAGAGCAAATACATCTGTTCCGGGCCTCATTTTGAAAGAATAAAGTTGTTGCTGTAAGATGATGCAGTTGGTGAGAGACTTGTCGTAGAACTTTCTCTGAAGAGCATCCCACAATTCCTTAGCAGTTTCACATGAGAAAACTCTCTAAGTGCTTCATCAGAAAGGCTAAGTTGGATGGTAGTAAGAGCGTCCTCTTCCAATTCTTATATCTCTTCAGGTGCTAATTTCTTCAATTTCTCTGGATCTGAGACAACCATAAATGTCCTCTCTTTCTTCAACACCGCTTCCATCTTCATCTTCCATGTGCCAAAATCTCTTTTTCCATCAAATCTAGTAACTCCATAATTTGTAGCGCTTCTATCACCGTTATTATTTGTGGAATTTGACATGGCTGAAAAATCTTTGAATAGGACAACTAGCTCTTATACCAATATGTAGTGCAAAATAAGAGATTTTGGGCAGCGGAATACGAATAAACCCAATGATCTAGTCTGTCAACTATTTCAACAGTGCAAAAAATAAAATCAAGTGGCACAAATTATAGAGAGAACAAAAACAAAAAAAGGAGGAAAGAACACACCAATATAACGTGGTTCGGATATAAATATCCTACGTCCACGGAGACCCAACAACTTTTATTTCTCAATGAAGAAATGAGTACATAAGATTACAATAGAGAGAAGATTAATGGTTGATTACTTGCATTCATACAATAACATGACCCCTATTTATATAAAGGGATTTCTTAAAGATAAATAAGAGAAGTTTCTAGATGAAGATAAATAAATAAAATATATTCCTTGATTTGATTGGAGCATAAATGGTTGGCGCAATCATGGTTTCAATCTCTTTCCCTGAGTAAATTGATTCTTCATTAATTAATTGACTGGCCTATTATTTTTCTTCCACAAAAGAAAACTTCCTCTTATATCTTTCCATATACGAGTCAATTAATTGATTAACAATCAATCAATTTCTTTCCTTCTCTACAAATATTTGAATCATTAATTTCAACGTTCTGAACTAAACAGGGAAAAAAAGAGCAAGGACTATTTTTATATACACTGTCAACATTTGCCAGTTAAAAAAATCTGCCTATGTAGAAAGCAAGCAAGGAGTAAATAATGACCTTTAATTAGTGCATATGCAAGTAAGTAAGTCAGGATTAAATGCATATGCAACAATTTTTTTGCCACTTAAAAATCACATAGTTAGCACAAAACCAATATACGATAGGTAATTTGATATGTTCCTATTGGTTCAAATCAGGTTGCACAATATGCTATGTTCTTACTGTCGCATATTATTTTCATGATAGAATCGTGTCCATCTCTAATTCAGTCAGTGGTAAAATAATGATCTAAACGGCACTTCCCTTGAATCATATATATTGTAATCACCGTTGCATTTCAAGTAAAGCAGTATGAAATCGACAATCTGGATGTCTAATTCAGCATACGCAGCTTTACGACTGCCTGATCTTTACTCAGTTAGACTTTTTGATAATAAAATTTGCATTCAGATAAATTCCTATTTGCTTCCTAGTGATGACTCTTAACATCTAATAAGATCCAAATATGGGTCGTTAGTGAATACTTCTGTTATGCTTGGATTCCAAGTTGTGTATTTGTACTTTTTTTGTTTCTTAATGAGATCTCTGCAAAACTTTCAGTGTAAGCTTCTACTACTAAAGTGTTTTCAAATTTAAGTAACCACATATTCTTGAAACAACTCATGTATGTGTTATTTCAATATAATGCCAACTATGAAGATAACTGATTGATTTCTGTGTTGAGCTATTTTTTCTTTAGTATATTCTGCAACAAAACATCTTCTTGTTCTTCTTTTTTCCTTCCTTTTTTCTTTTTTGATTCAAGTAAGAATCATGATTTCCATACATGCTCTGGCTTTCTTATTAGATCATTTTACTGTTAGCATAATTTCTCCCCTTTTGAACTGGTTTATGATCCAATTTTCAACCATGATGTACTCCACAAACGCATGGAAGTTCATTTAATTTTGGTTTAAAATTTGGTTCTTTATTATATTTTGCTGAAGTTTCTTTATTGCTGAAGCAGGACCATTGTTGTGGCTGAGAGTTTTTTTATTATGGAATTAATGAAATGATATCGAAAATGGTGATCTATTTTTTGCATAGGTTGCAGTGGTATTATATTGCAGCATATTTACTGAAAACTTGCATGTAAGTCTGAATCAAAAGCAATTTGCTACATAAAATATTTTGCTTTAGGGTCATTTTCATTATTAGGAAAAAATTCAATGCCCGTAAATGAGCGTGGCTGAGTAAAAATGCATATATATTTAAAGAAGATACAATAACATCTCACATCATCAACAGAGTGAGTCCAGACACAGCACGCAGCAAAACAATACCATCATAGCTTCTTTTTGCATCTTCACACCTATAAATGACAACATCCCTTTCAACATTTACCTTTTGAACTATTTTCACATAGTCGAACATGAAGTATTAGACGTATGTTAAAATAAAGACACTAATCTTACCACAAACATAAGTGCTCTGTTTTGCATCATGAATTGACATTCTTTGCCGTAAGACAATAAAAAAAATTTGATTGTTGATGCATGCACTCAATTTTATAGTTAAAACCTCAAATGGAACATGTTTTCTTCAACTGCAGACTTGTATGACACATAGATGTATTCTTAATGATGAATATCATAATAGTTAACTATAGCTCTCAGTGGTACACGCAATCTATTCATGACATCTTGCATCACCTAATCATTGTATGTCACGGTATACAAAGTGAACCAACTCCAAATTTTAATGATTTCATTGTCGATATAGTATGCATTGTACATATATACATAGGATGCAGTGGAAATAAATAAAACGCATAATTTTAAAGAATATAAGTAAGTTTGGAAAAAAAATTGTACATATATACATAGATGTATCATGTATGACAGATTTATACGTAGAACTTCGACTATATTCAAAGTAGGAAGAATGTACGTACTAAAATTATGAGACAATAAAAAAACTGTAAGTGAGGCAAATAATTTTGTAAGAAACAAAGATAATCAACAAAAGCTTACTGTCTTTATTTGCATAAGAAGGTGAGTGATAATAAGGCAAATTAAATTTGTCTTAAATTATATAATCGCCTTTTGGAATGATATATCTTTATACTTCTCGAAATGTATGGTTAACCGTTCAAGTTTTGTATATGCAAGTCTTCTTTGTTCATCCATCTTAAGAGCACTTAGCAGACTAAGGTGCTTCAGCTTCAGCTGTTTCAACACTAATCTGGGGATTGATATTTCAGACATTCATCAGAAGTCGACATACATAAAAATAGTATTTTATATGTGCCTCAATTAATAAAAACAGTATCAGAAGTTCAAAGCAGTATTATTTAATTAATTGAGTTTCCTAATTTCATGCAAAATGTACCGTTAGTTTCTTATGCACCTTCGTTAATAGCAAATCTAGAGACCTAGGTTTGTTACCGTTGTTTGAAAATAAATCAAGAGTTGTTTTCATAGATATCTTCATTGTTGCTTCAATTTATTGTATAGCTTCCATTGTAGTTGAGTAGGCAGTAGCAACAATAGTAACAACTACCTGATTTAATAGAATGGTATCAAGTTAATGAGTTCACCGCCTCTTTGTGGGCTTGCAATGCTAATTTGGTTGTCGTAAATAAAGTTAATAATAATAATTAGACATAGACTTTGCAAATTCACCGTACAAAAATGTGATAAATTTTTAGACAATTCAAATGTTAAAGTTGATTGAAATTTGAAAATTAGATTATTAAAATTGTTAAAAAGCGGTTCCTTACTTTCAGACTTAACTTTATCATAATTCAGTATAGGTTGTTAAAAAAATTCAAAAGCTAAACTATGAATAAATGACCATTACGGCATAAATCATAAATTTAATCATTACACAAAAAACACATACTTAAAAGTTGCACTGTTTAGAATAGGAAAACCAAAAAGTAGTTGTGTTTCCACAGTAGCATGAATGGTTCATACTGCATAAAAAATCCCGTTGAATATTTATTTTAAGAGAATAAGTATCATATTACGGAGTCAATGTGTTGAATCTTTCTAGAGTGTAATACTTCGAGGAAGCGAAGCATAGTAGAGCACAAGTTTCATCAACATAAAATGAAGCATCTACTTGAAAACTAGTTAGTGCAAAATAAGGCAAAAAGCATGCATAGGAGGAGTAATTGGCAATCAGTTCTGGTTCAGAATTGAAAACATAGAAGTTATCGATTTTAAAGGAAAATTGGAGTAATAAACATAAAGCAAGTAAGAAGTTATGAAAAGGGAAAAGGTAAGGAACAATTGTGTAATCACCAATATTGTGGACATCAAGTAGTTAGTATACTAAAAAAACAGATTAATCAGAGTTGAAGCAAAACATTTCATTGAAGTTAGCGGAAAGTGGCGAACTTCGGTATCACCAGAAAGCAAATTAGTTAGTAGATGTATAGAAAAAAAATACAACATTTTGTTTAAGAGAATAGAATAGATCAGTTAATTGCCGTGTAGTAGAAATTAGTGTGTTTGCTCCGGCAACGTTCTAAAAAGATGTAATCATTCTTCATATTAACTTCTATAAAAATTATTGTAAATCAGAAAGATCAAGGAACCACCAAATAGCAACAACCAAACAAAATCAACAGGAAGATGGAAACTAAATAAGTTGAGAGAAGTTGTTTCTAAAAGTGTGGTGCAGTTTTTAAAACACGACATAGATTACATACCGCTATCCCAACACCAAATTTCATTTAATAAATGGTTGATTTACTTGCTGCAGAACCTGATGAACATTGAAGGCGGTGACATCGGCAGTATAACTAGTATAATGGCGAAAGAATGGAACAATGAGGTTGAATAATAAATTAGATTCAGGAAAATGTTCACAAGGACAAAATTGAAGGCTTTTTTAAGCATAAGGGCAGCCTACTAAAATTTTACTCAAAAGGAAAATACACTAATTCTTTTCTTCTTCATGTGCGCTGATTTCTTCTTCCTAAATAATCGATTCTCGCACGTTTCTCGTTCTCCTCACTGATTTCCAACACGATTTTTTTCTTTTCATATTTCAATCTTCAGCCATCGTCTTCAAACAGCCATATTGATCGCGACTTTCAGAAGGGTAGCTTCGATATCGCACGTGTTTTAGATCTCGTCATTAAATTTTGCAATCTGAAATGCAAACGATTTATTTTTTGTTTATTGTTATCTGTTTGCATTGATTTAATTTTTGTTTACTGTTATAATCATTTTAATTTAGTGTTATAATCATTTTAATGTTCAGCTATACAGCAGTTTTTAGGTAACAGTTTTATATTTTTTTAGGTATCAATTTTACTGCAAACACTATGTTATGTTTTTGATGTTGTACTTATTGTGCAGTTGTATTGTTGTATTAACTATGTATTACAATCGAACTTGTTTTGTTGTAATCAATTAAACTGTGATATAAATATTTTTTGCATTAGTTATTTAAAAAAATTATTACAGTAGTTTTTAGGTATCATTTTTAATTTTTATAGGTAGTAGTTTTATTGTATTTACTGTGTTATATCAATTTAATGTGTTTTTTTGTTTTAGCTACTGAGTATCAGTTATATGTCTCTGCAGATATCAGTTTTGTGGTATTTTCATGCTTGTAGTTAAATCAGTAATGTCCAGATTAAAGAACAATGTTATATGTAGTTACATTATTTTTGAAAACATTGCTTTGTATTTCAGTTTTATATGTAAACATATTTAAAAATTCTGCACTTCACTGTTGACTGAGTTGATGTATGAAATATTGGTTATATGAATGTTGACGGATGCATTGTCGGTAATGTTGATGTATCACATAATTAATAACTGAACGTTTAGAGAAAATTTTATATAGTTTCAATACACTGATTGTCATATGTAACTGAGGCCATCATAAAATGGTTTAGTACTGATAATTATTGACTGCAGGAATAAAAGTGATGCCTAGAATGATGTAAAAATGACAATTATTGACTGTAGGGAAAAAATTGATACCTAAACGGTTGGTAAACTGATACTTAAATACTATTATTGACTGTTGGAAAAAAAACAGATATCTAAAGGCTGTTATACTGATACAGAAAAACTGTTACTTAATGCAGGGAAAAAAATGATACCTAAAACGATGATAAACTGATACTTAAAAAATGTAAGCATGAAAACAATGCACAAATGATACCCAAAAATACAACAAATGATACCCATTTGCTGAAACAAAAAATATAAATCATTACATCGATACATACCGAAGTTTAAGAATGATAATCAACATGCAAATAGCATATCAGTAATAATAACAACATGTAATAGCATACAAAAGTAATACAAAAAATGTTTGCATCACAATTTGATTGGTTAAAATGAAATAATTTCGTTTCATTAGCAAAGTCGATGCAACAACGCAACTACAAAATTAAAACAGCAACAAAATCAGATGAAAAAAAAACATAACACAGTTAGAACAAGAAAACTGATACCTAAAAAAATACAAAACTGATACTTAAAAAATGTTGTCATTTTAACACATTTAAAACTGTGAAACTGATACCTAAAAAAAAATACAAAACTGATACCTACAAACTGTTGTCGTTTTAACACATTTAAAAATGTAAAATTGATACCTAAAAAAAATATAAAATTGATGCCTTGTTAACACATTTAAAACTGTAAAACCGATACATTGAAAAATATAAAATTGCTACTTAAAAATGCTCCCGTGTTTTTTTTTAAAACTAATACAAAAACTATTTCTTCTACTGTTTGATCATCAGTTCGATTTTGAGCTCCATCTCTTTGCTGTATTCACAAAATAGGGTTTTGACGTTCAGTTGTAATTTTTCATCGCATTCGTTTAGGGTTTCAGTTACTTTCAAATTTGTGAATCGATTGCGTAAATTCGTGAAAGATGATTTCGTGATTGCTTTTTTGCGTGATTTCGTGATTGCGTGATTCCATGAAAGATGAATTCGTGATTCCGTGAAAGATTGAATGTACAAGAGGACGCGGATTTGAATTCGTGATTTTGTTTTAGAAAATCGAACGGGTAGTATATTGTCCTTTTGGAAAAAATATTAGACGGCTGTCCTTATGGATAAATTATATTAGGTGGTTGTCCTTGTCGTTAATTTCCCCGATTTGATTTATCCCGAAGGGAAGGACAACATAGCGTCACATGAGCAGTTATGAAAAGGGGATGAAAGCGGAGTTCACATATTTCAATAGTTTGCAATGGGGACAGGTAAATTTTTGTTTACAGCAGTAAAGAAGATGGGCAAAATTAGAAGGGCAAAGTAAATTTGGGGTAAACGTTGTGCGCAGGCAGTTGGGATTAGCACAACAAGAAGAAAAGCCGTCGGGAAAAAGGGCTGCAGTTGTACTTGGCTGTAGCATACGAGTAATAATTAAACAATAATGCATACGGAAAAAATCCAAAGAAATAAGTTCAAACGACAGAGTTGATCAAAAGAAGGAAAGGGAGAAGTTGATTATCTGTTAACCAAGAAGCAGAGAAACAGATGTAGGTGAATTGTTGATCAACAAAAATGCGCAGCGGTTGGTTGCCGTCGTTAGTCACAGTTGGGGCAAATCAATTCTGAGTTCGGAGGGAATTTTCTGTTTCCAATTTGAAGATAAGAGCATCTCCAGTGGATTAAACCCATAATATTCCGGGTGCTAAATATTACAGGTTGAATTAAACAAAAATCTCCAATGGTCAAACGCCTATTTAATAGGTGTATGATGTCAGGCGCCTATTAAATAGGCGTCTGACCTATAAACCGATAAAAAAAACTGAGATTAAAATGACCGGGTGGTAAATGGATTTTGGTCATCCTGTCGCCTATTAAAAAGGCTCCAGGATTGGGCGCCTATTAAATAGGCGCCAGAGGACCCCTTAATATTACTTTTCCAATTCAAGATCCTGAATTGGAAACGTAATATTAGCCTTAATATTCAGACTGAATGTGACCACTGGAGATGCAAACTTTAATATTAAGGTTGAATAAAAAACCACTGGGGATGCCCTAATAATACGGGAAGAGAACATGGGGTAAAGACAAAAACGTACGGAGATGGAAGAAAAATACAAGGCAGTTATCGTCATAGAAAGAATAAATGGAAGAAGATAGAGGAAAAGCGGTTTTGGTGAACATGTGTCATGCGACACGGCACATTGTATTTTGGGCTTTAAAAATCGGATTTCATGAGGTAGCGGCATTTTGAAATTTAGAGAGTTTGATGTGTCCACATAAGCAGCGAGAAGTTTCTACTTTACAATTTAAGTAATAGAATAGATAATAAAATAGACCCAAAGCTAGAACTAAAAATACAAATATACGTTTTAATATAGTTTTATCTAATTTTAACAATATCTTTACTTATTTACACATTATTTACATTTTACAGAAAAATAAGCAATTAGGAATTAATTTACAAAAAAAAATGAACATGGCTAATATTTTTTTTGTTCATAACATACAATCTTAACCCAAATAAGTTCTTAAACAAAAAATATTATTATTAACACTTTTATAAATATTTTACAAAAAATTTAACAAGTATTTAATATTTATTACACGTAGACTTATTTCAAATGCACACATACACAAAAATTTCCTTATAAAAATTAATTACAATTTGCAAACAAAAGCCTCTAGGATTTTCTCAAATTCCTATGTATTGTTATTACATCAAAAATAATATTTCACCATACTTAATAGTTCCCAAATCTTAAATGCACAAGATTATTTGTTAACCCAACTTAATGTTAAATTTTCAACTCCACTCAAATTTACGTATATACATCCCTAATTTAATTTAAGCATAGGATTAAGACTATTTTCATAAGCTTAAATTTCCATTCATAACACTTTCCCACAATCACATTTTATTCATTCTTAATGAAAAATATTCATTTTATTAAATTATCACCTAATTTATTAATTAACACTAAATTTATACTCTAAAACCTCATTATAAGTTCATTATTAACTTAACATGTAATCATATAAGACCGGGTTGTTACACGATCTCTAGGTGTTGCCAATCTCGAAGAGATGGAGCTGCAGGTTATGGTTTCAAACCAAAACAGGGTCCCTTCCATTAGGGCCCATTGAACCCTGGTACCCTATCCACTGAGAGCTCAACGAAACACTAGGGTCCCCTCCATATGGGCCTTATAAGTGGTTATGCATGAGCTTCTTATAGTGGTTGAACTAATGTTTAGACAACTAAGATCATGTTGCAAAACATCAATGAATTGCGCCTATTAATTGATCTAGTTAAATGTACTTGATAAAAGATAGCTGGGAAAAGAAAGGAAAACATGGTTGAGATAAGGGATCATATAAGGGTCATACAATTGTATCAATAACATGCTTCATCATGCACTTGACGCACTTGTGTGTTATGCGAAAATTGCGCGAATGCGGAAGCGCAATAAGCAGGATCTAAATTTGCCAATTGAACATCAATCTAATCTGATAGCAATTATTCTATTACATCAAACAAATAGTAAATAACTATAATAGAGAAACAAAGAGACACAATATTTATACTGGTTCAACTATCCGCCATAAGATAGTGTACGTCAAGTTCAAAAGAGAGAGATTTTATTCCACATGAGAGAATTACAAGAGATTACAAAATAACAGTTTACATATCCAAACCTCAAACAGGCTTAATAAGAAGAGACACCATTGAGGATCACCGGCTCCATGCCAGGATGGGTTTACACTAAAGTCTACCCCTCAATGTATAGCCAGTGCAAATCCATGTAAGTCATCAATTACAATACCAACCAATATATGGTAATAATATAATGGAGGAAAATTACCATAGCAACAAATGTGCAAAGATAGAAAGTAAATCAATCCGTTTCTTTTGCATAGATGGAAGGAATTCATCCCTTCATTTATTTCTCTACCATCTTATCAAATACAATCAATGCATTCTCATTATAAAAATATTTAATTTCCATTTTTTTGCAAATTTGTTCCAATCAATTTGTGATTTGGTATCACCAAATTTAACACTCCACCTTGATGCAAAATCACATATCTGCAACACCCCAACTCGAATCAAATTCTCTTCACATTATAAAACTCTTCAAAAGAACTCCACCTTCAATCAAAATCTCACAATGAGATATAAACCAAAAATGAATATTTTCCTGATGGGTTCCTGCAAAGCTACACCCCATCACACCATGTTAACGAGCTCAGACTATGTCCCCGCCCGCCAACAAAATATTGCAAATATCCCAAAAAAAAGTTGATTCCAAAGTAATTTTAACATCGCCAAGGCAAAAAATAATTCTCTCAATCACCAATTCAAATACAGAGCCAAAATCCAAATCTTTGTACGCACAAAAAATCTCTCTCCTGCCACTTAGTTATTACAAACTTCACCCACCGCCTACAAAAGATGCATTTACCACCGTGAGTTGCTCCACGCATAAACCAATAGTCTAAAAGTACTTGCAATAACATCGACACCCGTCTAACACTTGACCTGAGCTCTTCCTCGATCACCCCGGATTCCTCGAGCATCATCAACGTGAAGACCCATGTCTAAACCACAATGATCTCTGTCTCGACACCCGTCTATCACTTGATCTAAGCTCCTTTCCTGATCATCTTGGATCCCTCGAGCATCATCAACATGAAGACCCCTGTCTAAAACATGATCAAAAGTTCCCGAATCCAATGGTCCCTTCAACGCAGTAAAATCCATATCACGTTAAAGTTCCCAGATTGGAACATTCTTCTCTCTCAACATAATCTTCTCCACCAAAGTCTTCCTTTTCTCCCAAAATAGTTATAGCATAATCACCACTGAATCTACCAACTTTTGTAGGCACAATTTAAAACAAATCTCCTCGCCCTGATACCAATCTGTCATGCGAAAATTGCGCGAATGCGGAAGCGCAATAAGAAGGATCTAGATTTTCCAATTTTAGCATCAATCTAATCTGATAGTAATTATTCTATTACATCAAACAAATAGTAAATAACTATAACAGAGAAACAAAGAGACACAATATTTATACTGGTTCCACTATCCTCCATAAGATAGTGTACGTCCAGTTCAAAAGAGAGAGATTTTATTCCATATGAGAGAATTACAAGAGATTACAAAATAAGAGTTACATATCCAAATCTCAAACAGGCTTAATAAGAAGAGACACCATTGGGGATCACTGGCTCCATGCCAGGATGGGTTTACGCTAAAGTCTACCCCTCAATATATAGCCAGTGCAAATCCATGTAAGTCATCAATTACATTACCAACCAACATATGGTAATAATATGATAGAGGAAAATTACCATAGCAACAAATATGCAAAGATAGAAAGTAAATCGATCCGTTTCTTTTGCATATATGGAAGGAATTAATCCCTTCATTTATTTCTCTACCATCTTATCAAATGCAATCAATGCATTCCAATTATAAAAATATTTATTTTCCATTTTTTGCAAATTTGTTCCAATCAATTTGTGATTTTGTATCACCAAATTTAACATTGTGTTTGCAATGTACTTGCAGAAAATGGGTAGGTATGCCTTGTTGTACCTCTTGTCGCTTAGCTTCTACAATTCTAAATGGCATAACGAACCCAGAAGATACGTTGAGACCATAGAAGCAATGGGGACTTGGCAAATTTCGGGGATCTGAGACTGGTGGGATGAGAAGGATTGCAGAGGGCAAGAGGAAGTATTGAAGCTGATTCGATGATGGGTCAACTTTAAGACTGTTGTGAAATTGTAATTTACAGTTAATTAATAACTCTGAATTTTATGAACAGACAAATCATGTGTTTGGAAAGTACATGAATGCAGTAATATTTAGAAATATGAAAAGATGTGTCACTTCGAATGAATAGGCAGGTTCATGCTGAGTTTACATGTATTTATAACCATGTAATTCGATGTTTGGATAAGGAAAAAGAAAATTTCATCTGCAACTCACATTCTCCTCTTCTTGTTGTTGTCATTATTCTCCAACAAATTTAGGGGTATCAGAGCACAGGCTTGCTCAATAGGCAGAGTATTAAAAAAATGACATCAAATCAAGTTCCTTCTTGCATGTTTTTCTATACTTCTAGTCAAGTTCCCATATTTAAAGGAGAGCATTTTGATTATTGGAGCAGCCAAATGGAGACAATATTTATTCCCCAAGATTTATGGGAAATCGTGGAAGAAGGCTTTACAGAACCACCACAAAATAATGCAGCATGGACAGATGATCAACAAAATGAATACAAGAAAAAATTGAAGAAAGATGCAAGTGCACACAGATATATTCAACAAAGATTGATCAAGATCATATATCTAGAATTCACGGTGTCAAAAGAGCCAAGAAAACTTGGGATATTCTGAAAGAAGAATTTCATGGAAATGAAAATGTAACATCTATCAAGCTTCAATCTCTTTAGAGAGAGTTTGATAATTTATCAAAGAAAGATAATAAAGTAATGCAAGTATTTTTTTAACTCGAGTTGCGAAAATCAAAAATCAAATTAGAAGTTTTGAAGATGCAATAGAAGAGAAGAAAGTTGTTCAAAACGTTCTTCGTCTTCCACCAAAATATGATTACGTTGTTGCTACCATAGAAGAATCTAAAGACTTATTTACTTATACATACCAAGATTTGATAAGTTCTCTTCAAGCACATGAAGAAAGAATTAATAGATTATCGAACCAATCACTTGATCAAGCATTTGAATCTAAGATGGTTTTTTCTAATAATAATTCTAGGGCTTTTATCAAGGAAGAGGAAAATCAAGTACAGGAAGAGTTGGATCATTCAGAGTAGGCGCAAAAGGAAGAGGACAAGAAAGCAGGTCAAGAAAACTATGATGAAAGTTCGGATAATCAGTCTAGCAAAAAAAAAAATTGCAAAATTTATAAAAAGTCAAATCATGAAACAAATAGTTGTTAATTAAAATGCAAAAGATGCAGAAATTTGACTCATTCGCAAAGAGATTGCTATTATCAAAACAAAATTGAAAAGGATGAAGCAAACTTCTCTAAAGACAATGGAGAACAACTCTTTTCTTGTATGGCAGTCCAACGACAACCACTAAATGTTTGGTATATAGACAGTGGTTGCAGCAGCCATCACTACAACAAATTGACTATATTACAACGGTGGAAAACAGTTGTAAAAGACTTTTTACAACGGTGGAGCCACCGTCGTCTATTAAGAAGTTGTAATAGACTAAAATATTTTACAACTTTTTTGCATCATTGCGACACCATTGTGAAATGTATGTTTTACAACTTTTTTCCACTGTTGTAATAGACTTTATTACAACTTTTTATAACTGTTGTAATATATTTTATTAAAAATATTATTTAAAATGTAATATATGAACAAATATATACATATTATTAATAAAAGAATTCATTTCAGAACATATTATCTATAAAACTGAAGATATCAAACAAACTTAAAACATGAACCAAAATAATATATTATAATTTTCAAACTCTTATCATTTTTTTACATAATACACTGAATTTATAGATCATACAAGTATCTCAAGTAGATAAAGCAACTACAAAGTCCATCTTCTCCACCTTTGTCACATTGTTGAATCGATATCCAGCAGGCATGCCTTTCTTCAGCAGCAGCATAAAAACCGTTATCTATAATACTACGTAACGACCTAACAGCAGGCATTAACCGATTGTATTTTGGTATGATAATAGCTGCTTCAAGTTGCTGTAATATGCTTGGCTCACTTGGTGAACAGTTCCATCCATACAGTTTGTTATCCACCAGCATAACAGTAGCATGCATATAGAAAGACCTGATACGAAGCCTGAAATGTTCTGACATGTATAACCAGCATAATCTGAGCACCTAATCTCATTCGCCATTTTCGCATACTCCGTCATGTAAACTAAACTGTTCATCGCAAATTCTTGTGGAGTAATCTAAGCCAGTTTGACTACTTTTCACATTTGCGTATTCCATTTGAATGGCAAGTACCAAATCCACTACAATTGTTGGGGCACACGCGAATTTTGCAATCATATCCATGATAACCAAGAAAGCAATGGAGCATAGAGGCCAGGAAATTGAACAGCACCCCCGCCTTCCAGACAAATTCTCCAAATACCATCTGCTGCTACCTCTAGACTATTATTCAAACATCTATTTAGACAAAATCTATTTCCTTGAGTTAGAGATGCATTAACAAATCATGTGACCTCGTACCTTGCCCAATAGTTTGTTAGGATTACGAAGATATTTTGTGTTAGTCCGAGAACCATCAGCATATGCAAATATAATATATGCAATAATCAGCCAATGATGACTGCGTACTTTTATTATCCTTTGGAAAATAACAGGCCCATTTTGGCAAGTCTTTAACATGATCAAGAACAGGGTAGTACCGTTTTGCTTCATGGTTAAAAAATTGTATTATTGTAATGATATGCGCCTTTCCATAAATTACAAGGCGTAATAACAAACTCTGTTCCTTGATTATATGTACAACTAGATAAAACCTGTTACTAAGCTCAACACATAATTCATCACATCACTTGGGTGTGAATGTAAGCATTAGAAAGAGCAACATCAACATATTTATCAAAACCAGATGTTCTCATAAACACTCACAAAATATTCAACTTTTCATCCTTGTTAGCACCTAACTGGCACTTAATAAGTTAAAATTTAATTATTTCAGGAACAACGCCAAGGCTAAAAGAATCCCCCACTACACTTAATCATAATTACTACCTATAAAAAGTATTTCCTAAGTGACAATGGATAGAGAATATAATTGGGGCATATGGAAACTTGTAGCAAGCTCTATTAGAATTTTGGATTATGGGAAAAAAAATAAACTGAGTCTGCAAATGTTACCTTGGAAAAAACTGGATATATGCTTGATAAATACACAAAACGGTTCACTTCATTGAGATACACTAAATCAAACTCGAAACCAAAATAGACAAAAATCTGGTAGCCAAATACCCAAAAAAGGGAAACTGACAGAACCCATCCTCAACTTCGATCTCGATGAAACCACTGATGCTTCCTTCGATCTAAAACACGGTGAGTTCATCGACTTGGATCCGCTGCCAATTTAGGTAGAATAGGTGAAGCGAATTCGGTTTGAAGAGGGGATGCAAATTCAGCGTCTTTGATCTGATGTGAGGAGTTGGATTGTCAAAAGGAGTTGAATAGGAGCAATAGCACCTAGTTCTAATGTGATATGGTTTTAAAGCAGTTGGCAGAGGAGTCGGATTTGAAGCGAACCCATGGATACAACAAGGAGAAAAAAGAAGAAATATGTGGTTGGAAATGGCAGAGGTGACGTAATCAATGAAACAGGGTTTATTTATTACAGAGCGTATGGAGGAAGTTTCAAATTTTGAGTTGGTTACGCAGACTTTTTTCGCAATGAAGCTAAAATTTTCAACACAACTGGAGAATTTTGAGATTTTGTCTGATTTTTTCGAAACCAGTTTATCATGAAAAGTTAAATAATGTTGTCTTAGAGATATACGTGGAAGGAGTGGATTACTAAACCTATGTGTTAATTATTGTTTTGAAAGTTATATAATACGGTAAGTTAGATATTACTTATTTCTTACTTATTGATTATTAGTATTTTATTATGAATTAATTCTCATTTATTAATTATTAAATTTTTAATAGTAATAATAAGTAATTATTATTAGTTATTATATAGTGAATGTAATTGTTAATATTAATTAATCTAATATGGTAAGTTAAATATTAACTATTACTTCGTAATTATTGATTATTAATATTATATTAAAATTAATTATTATTTATTATTTATTGATTTTTAATAGTATTCATAAGTAATTATTACTTATTGATCATTATTAGTTGCACAACCGTTTCACTCTAAAAATTGGTTATCATTAGTTATTACATAGTGAATGTAAATATTAGTTATAGCATATTTTCGTATTAACTACTGATTATTATTAGTAATTAATAACTATTAATATTTTTATCAACTGTAATAATTGATTATTATGTATAATTGTTTAATTATAATTATCAATTTATTATTTCACTAGAAAAAGGAAAAGATTTTATCACAACAGGTAGAAAAATAGAATTGTTAAAAAATATCATTTATTACAAGTGGCAAAGAAAAATAGTAGCAAAATATTCATCTATTACAACTGGCAAGAAAGAAATGTTGTAATAGATATCTATTACAACTGGTAAATTAAAAAGTTGTTAAAAAATGTTTATTACAACTTTCAAGAAAAAACTTGTAAAAAACCTTTTTTACAACTATCACTTTGCAACAGTTGTAAAATTGCAGTTGTAATATTGTCTTTTTGTTGTAGTGCATATGATTGGAAATAAAAGAATTTTCATCAATCTCGATCAAAATTATAATTCTGAAGTGAAGTCGGGTGACGGAAAGCTACATTGCCTCAAAGAGAAAGGAACCACAGCGGTTCAAACAAAAGGAGGTTAAAAAGGGATTATCCATGATGATCTTTATGTGTCAGATCTAACTAGTAACCTCCTTAGTGTTGGACAACTATTACAAAATGGTTACTCAATTTTCCTTGATGATGGAAAATGTAAAATATTTGACCAAAAAAAAAAAAGCCAGCAACACAATTTATACTGTGCAAATGAGCTCAAACAAAGTATTTCTCATTAGCATGACACATGAACAAAATGTGACATTTTCAAGTGAAAATATAGATCAGTTTCAACTTTGGCATTTAAGATATGGATGTCTTAATGGGAAAGGGATGCAACTACTTAAGCAAAAGAATATGGTGAACGGACTCCCAAAGATTGAAATAAAAACTCAAACGTGTGAAGGATGCATATATGGAAAAATGCATCGACTACCATATCTAAAAATTGCATGGAAGACTAAACATCCTCTAGAACTCGTTCATGCTGACATTTGGGGACCTTCAAGAACTCTCCCATGTGGATCTATTTTTTAAAAGAAAAATCCGTGGCCTTCTCCGCATTTCTAAACTTCAAAGCATTGGTAGAAAATTAATCATGTCAACAAATCAAGGCTCTTCGAACGGATATTGGAGGAAAGTTTATCTGCACTCCATTTATGGATTATTGCAAAGAAAAAGGTATTCAAAGGCAACTTACCGTTCGAAGAAGTCCTCAACAATATGGCATAGCTGAGCGGAAAAATCGTTCAATTGTTGAATTGGCTAGAAGCATAATGGTTGAAATTTTTTTTTATCGAAATCATTTTGGGCTGAAGCTATTCATACAGCTATACATATTCTAAATAGGTGTCCTACAAAGGTTGTTCTTAATCGAACACCATTTGAAGCATGGCACAGGAAAAAGCCTGCAATTGACCACTTAAAGATTTTTGGTTGCATTGCATATTCACACATCTCAACGCCAAACAGAGATAAATTTGATACAAAAGGAGAAAAACTCATATTTGTTGGCTATAGTGATGAGTCAAAAGGCTATCGCCTTTACAATCCTATATCTAGCAAACTTGTGGTTTCGAGAGATGTGTTATTTGATGAAATGACATCTTGAAATTGGGATGGAAACTCTCCTAATATAATAAGTCAAGATGAGCCTTATGAATCAAATGCGGAAAATGAACATGTTGATGCTGCACCCGAAAATTCAAATCGAGGCCCCCCTAATTTTTTAAATGAAGATGAAGGTTCAAGCTCAGAAAATCCTATAAGAAAGACAAGCTCTTTGAGAGAGATATATGAGACATCAGATTTTGCTCTTTTTACTTGTGAACCACAAAATTTTGAGGATGCGGCAAAAGAAGAAACTTGGAGAAAAGCTATGGAGGAAAAGATTTCTATGATAGAGAAGAATAAAACTTTGGAATTAGTGAATAGATCGATTCACAAAGATATTATTGGACTGAAATGGATCTTTAAAACAAAGTATCATGAAGATGGCGGCATACAAAAAACACAAAGCAAAGCTCATTGCAAAGGGGTATTCTCAAAAACCCGAAATTGATTATACTGAGACCTTTGCACCGGTTGTTCGAATGGAAACTATTCGTGTTGTTCTTGCTCTTGCAGCACAATTGGAACTTCAATTACTTCAACTTGATGTCAAATCAGCATTTCTTAATGGAGAGCTAGAAGAAGAGGTATATGTCCAACAGCCCCCAGGATTCGAAGTGAACGGAGAAGAGAATAAATTTTACCGTCTCAAGAAAGCACTTTACGGACTAAAGAAAGCTCCAAGATCTTGGAACAACAAGATTGATATTATTTTCTCAAAATAGGATTTCATCGAAATCCAAATGAGCCATCTCTCTATGTAAAGAAGGAAAATAATGATTTTTTTAATTGTGTGCATTTATGTGGACGATCACATTTACATGGGCACTGATACGAGGTTAGTTGAAGAATTCAAACAAAGGATGTTGAATGATTTTGAGATGACCGATTTGGGAGCACTGAAGTAATTTTTGGGAATTCAAGCAAAGCAACCCAATGGATAAATATTTATATCTCAAGAAAAATACACAGAAGTACTTTAAAAAAAATCGCATGGAAAATTGCAAACCAGTTTCAACTCCTATGCCATCAAATGATAAGTTGTTGAAATATGATGGAAGTGGAAAAATAGATGTTAAACTATATAGGAGTCTTCTTGGCTCACTAACTTATCTCACAAACACAAGGCCAGATATCGTTCAAGTTGTAAGTATGGTTTCAAGGTTCATGAGCCAACTAAATTACATTTTGCTACAGCCAAAAGAATCCGGAGGTATTTGCAGGGATCAAAGAGAATGGGAATAAAATATGTCAAAGAAAATGAAAAGCAAACTAGTTGGTATACGGATAGTGATTGGCTGGATTACTAGAAGATAGAAAAAGAACTTCAGGTTATGTATTTTGCCTTGGAACTAACATTGTTTCATACAGTTTAAAGAAGCAGAAGTTTGTAGCGCTATCGTTCGCTAAAGCAGAATATATCGCTTGTACAGATGCAACTTGTGAAGCCATTTGGCTAAAACGTTTTCTTGCAGATTTGCAGAAGAGTCACAGAAGCAGCCAACTAAAATTTATTGTGATAATATGTTGCAATGACAAAGAACCCAATGTTGTTTCATTCAAGGACAAAGCACATTGTACTGCGACATCACTTCATAAGAGACTTTTAGAAAATTTTAGAGGAAGAGGAATTTTAAAATATATGAGGAGGAAATGCTTATTTTATTTTCTTTCTTCAAACTTGATTACATACATAAGTTTAATACACTGCTTGATATTGCTTCACACAACTTCATAATTTATATAAGAGAGAATATCTAGACTCTTCTTTTTCTAGACTTTTCTTCTTTTTGCCTGTTTGTTTAGTCTAGATTCTTCTCTAATCTTATTCTGATAAGGCTATATTTATTTCCATTTATCTTGGCCTTTCCTAAATACAATAAGTAAATTTGTCACATAATCAGCATTTCCTTAAAAACCATGTTTATTTCCAACATCCCCTCGTAAACTTTGTTTTGAAAATTGATGCAAGATTTTTGGTTCTTTGTATTTTATGTGCTTTGGCAGACACAAAGTAATTATGCAAGCTTTCTTTTTTATTTTCTTCTTCTTTGTCATTGTTACAGTCTTCAATGCGATTACACAAATCTTTGTTGGACTCCTTTCATTTTGTCTTTCTTTACTGTCGTAGAACACTCCAAAAAGTATATGTTTTATCTTCCATCTTATTCCCGTGCAATGAATTTTGAATGAGTCATATATGGCGTCTTTGAATTTTTCCAAAAATTCACTTTTGCAATCTTTGACCAATTCAATTTCTTTATTTGTTTTTCAAATTTCTTCAAAATTTTGCTTGTGCTTCAAATTTTCACTAAGCTCTTCAATTTCTCCTTGTTTCATTTGTTCTTCATTTTCATTAGCTTTCTCACGCTCTTCGTCAGCTAGCTGGGGGTCTAAGTATTCCTGTTGTTCTAGCTCCTTCTTTGCTTTCTTTGCATCATTTAGTTTTCTCAATGTCTCTGGATTACGATGTTCTATGAATGCTTTCTGAAATGTTTCTATGGCTGGATCAAAATCCTTAGAAGTCTTTGCAAGTTTCACCAATGCGCTTCCTTTTCTTGTCAGCGCTCTTGCTATCATCTTGAAGTCAGAACGAAGCTCTTTCCCCCTCTCCACAGCTTTGTCGCAGTCTTTGATGCACTTCATACTTTCCTATCTCCAAGTAAACAGCGGCACGATTAGTCAAGAAGGAAATATCCTCATCATCAAGCTCCAAAGCTTTGTTATAATGCTTAACTGCCTTACGAAAATCCTTTCTTTTATAAGAAGCATTCCCAGCTTCCTTTTGTTTCTAGGCCTCCTCTTTCCTCTCCTTCTTCTCCTTCTCTGTCTCATCCATCGTCTCTTCTTCCATAGGCTCTGCCACAATCTCTTCTTTCTTCTTCTCTTGCTCCTTCTCGTTCACACCCTCGCTATCCTTCTTTTCATCAATCAACTTATCTTCATTAATTATTTTTGCATCATCTTTTCCATATATCTTTTTCAAGAGATTCCATGAATCTTTTGCACAGCTTTCTACAAAAATGAGATCTGAAGCTTTCTCATCGACGTTCTCCGCAATCACATAAAGAGCACAATAATTATTCCGTTTTAATTTCGCAAAGGTTTTCTTGTTCATTTGCGACATGCTCTCGAAGTCATTATGCCATTCATAGCCATTTTCAACAATCTCCCATAAACCTTTGAAGATTAGCTCCTCCTTATTTCTACTGCTCCATTCGTCGTAATTATCTTTTGCGAGAAAAGGGGAGATCAGTATGGAGTTTGTTAAATCAAATAAACAACTTGCTGATTTTCTTACCAAGGCTGTTACTGTAGAGAAATTCCAAAAGACAAGAGATATGCTCAAAATTGCAAATTACGAGGGGGTGTTAAATTGTAATTTGCAGTTAGTTAATAACTCTGAATTTTACGAATAGACAAATCATGTGTCTGGAAAGTACATGAATGCAGTAACATTCAGAAATATGAAAAGATGTGTAATGACTCGCATTCTACGCATCGGAGGATCGTAGAATATTTATTTCTTTCCCGTATGAAGTCGTATGGTCATGCAACTTTGGGAAACATCCATTAGAGTCATTTCCCATGTTCATGATTTTTGTTGATTTTTGAATGACCATTTTGCCCCTAGTTGGTACTGTTTTGGCCATAACTTTTTATTGGAAAGGAATTTTGACCTGAAACCACTTCCATTTGATTCGTTTGATAGTTTCTCTTTCCGTAGAGTGGTCATAATGGCCAAACGGACTTACCGTTTGGGAGATATGGCTGAAACAAGGTTTGGAGGGTGAAAAACTGCTTAACCGGGCCAAATCGGGTGATTAGTGAGTAGGCCCATAACCCATTTCGGGATTAGGGTTATGGGAGGGCTGAAATGAGATGGAGAATCATTCCATTTCAGTTTTCTAGCCTCCACTTATCACCAAGGATCCCTAAAAATGGCCTCCAACCTCTAAATCACCTCCAAATCATCTTTTGGTTAAGGATTTGGCTTAGCAACCCCTAATCAAGGAGGATCTTCACCAAATCAACAAAGGAGTTGCTGTTTGGTATTGAAATTCGCATCAAATCAGAGAATTATTTCAGATCTTGGTTTATTTTGTGGCTAAGGTGAGTGATTTGCATAGTTTTGCACTAATTATGGCAAATTAGGAGTGATTAGTGTTAATTAGCGAATTTAAGCGTGATAAAATTCTAGAAAAATATTTATAAAATTCGGAATGATGTTTTAGACCTCTGATATGAATTTGGGTTAATTTGGTTAAGATTTGCTAATCCTATCATTAGTTTCACCTAAATATGCTTAGGGGAAAATAAGGAGTTTTGGCCACTTTTGATCCATTTTAACCTATTATGTTGATGTTTTGGTGTTTGGGGTTGATTATGTATGTTGCTATGACTGTATGGTATGCTTTGTGATTGTTTAGAAGTGTTAGTTTGGTCAAAAACGCCGTCGAATGGCGAAAAACAGTCGCTGGAACGAAGTGCAGGAAATACCCCGGACCAGATCGCCCCTACCCCATGCGAACCGATCCGATTGAAGCTCGCTCCACGAGACGACCCGATCCGCTCCACTTCGAAGGTCACGATCCGACCTGATGTCACGAGCCATTCCAAGCTCGACCAATACCACGAATGGGTGAAGCACGATCCGATGATAGCGATCCGACCATTCGCGAAGGAGGAACCCCGATCCGATCCGAATGGGTGACTACGATCCGATCCGAATGGGTGACCACGACCCGATCCGTATGGATGACCACGAGCTGATGATGTTACTCGACCCGAACCGTGGTGACGAGGAACGGGACTCCGAACCGATCCGATGGAAAATGTGAAGGCTGATCCGATCCGATTCGAGGATGATGACCAATAACCCGAGATGCAAAGGTAGTCCAAATGGGAGTTAGAGCTCAGGATCCCGGAACCAGTTGGGAACCAATGAGTTCACTTCACGGTTGGACTTTGTTGTGGGACGTGTGCTAAGGAGTTGTCGACGTTCAAAATTCGATTCACCACTAAAAATGAATGATGGGCTACTTATCAGTGCAGTAGGGTCATTATGACCTGAGGGGCAAGGTGATGGTAGCAAGACTACGTTATCAGTGCAGTAGGGTCATTATGACCTGAGGGGCAAGGTGATGCGTAGTAAGACTATGAGCCAGCGCAGATGGGGTGAATAACTCCATGGGGCAAGTGGACATAGTAAGGATTGGTAAGGCTATGAGCCAGCGCAGATGGGGTGAATAACTCCATGGGGCAAGTGGACATGGCGAGGCATTAGTGGCTACGTTATCAGTGCAGTGAAGCCATTCATGACTTCATGGGGCAAAGTGATCGTAGCAAGGAATGTTGGGCGATCGAAGTGGTGAATATCGTATGTTTATGCACCGAGTGAGAGATGTGAGGATGGATGCTATGCTTGATTTTTTTCCATCATTATGACATGCACATCTCCCCCACATCCTTATCTTTACACTGTTTGATATGATACCTTAGAGTGTTGTACAGTATGTAGTGCTAACTCTTTGGTTGCAGGTCCAGGTTCAGGTATGTTTTAGTCTACCTGTTATTGTTCACTTTAGATGCTTATCGCTCATACCAGGCTTTATGTCTGACCCAGAGTTTTATGTCTCCTCTTATTACTCTGGGTGCTCACACGAGCAGACTAGAGACAGGTTAGCTGGTGGTGCGCGAGTAGCTGATTCGGAGGCGGGCAGGAGGCTTTCACGTATGATATATATATACACATTCTCCCTGTGTCGTTGGTGGTCACTACTTGGGCATTAGTAGTGTACCTCATTTACCTTACTTTTGCTTTGAGACAGTTTGAAAGTTGTAATAAGCTGTACTTTTGGATTTCCGCTGCTATGATGTTTAGTTCTGATTTTCAGCTTATGCACTGTCTCTCCTGTTTTACGTCAAGTATGTTATTAATATATTTTGTCTATGCGCTGTGAGACATTCTACAGGTTCCTTGTATGTTCATTTCCTTCTTCCTTTTCCTTCTGGCGACCCGTTCCGTGCTAACTGGACATGTGTACAGCGCACCTTTGGAGTAAATGTCGGTTGGTGCGGGGCGGGCCGTCACACTTGGTATCAGAGCGAGGTTGCGTAGTTAACCTAGGGAAAGACACTAGGGAGAGTTAGTACGTATATGAGAGCGCGTATTTGTGATTACTTTGGTTTTCAAAGCTATGTATATATATACTATTAGTAGTATAAGAATGAAGTTGCACTACACTAATACCACTATGGGGTCGTTGATCGTTTTCCTTTTTCAGATTGACGATGAGTCGACATGTTAGAGGTACCGGTAGAGGGGCCAATAATGGGAATGCCGCTGACATGAGGGCGATGTTTACTAACCTCATGAGAGACATGCTTAGAGAAGAGCAAGGGGCAATTCCCAATCCCGGAGTTGGTGTTGGCCCAGTAGTGCAGGCGCCTAAGGTCTATTTTGCCAAGTTGTGCGAGGATTACCCTAATCTTGGTGGGAAGCCGTTCCACGGGACGGAGTCGGCCATGGATGTTCAAGACTGGATGGATAGCTGTGACCGTATCTTTGATGACTTAGGTCTTGAGGATGCGATGAAGAGAAGGTTAGCGTCTCATTAGCTGCAAGGGCGAGCGATGAATTGGTGGAATGCTATCAGAACAGCTACTCCAGAGGATCAAGTTACGTGGGTTCAGTTCAAGGCTCGCTTTAGCGAGAAGTTTATTCCAGCTGCCCAGAAGTCGGTGTTGTTCAAGAGGTTCTTGGAACTCAAGCAGGGTGGCAGGGCAGTTTCTGATTATATTGCTGAGTTCGACACTTTGTCGAAGTATGGATTGTCTCTTATCGATACTCCTGAGAAGAAGAATGAGAAGTTCATTACCGGTCTGGATGGGTACTTGGGGGAAAGGCTTATCAACCACATCGATGAGACTTTTGAATCGATCGTGGGGAAAGCTTTGAGATCAGAGAGCCTTTACCCTAAGTCAAAGACCAAGGCTGCATCTGTAGAAGGGCCAAAGCCGCAAGCAGGCGGTAGAGGCAAGAATAGCTCTCAGAATAAGAGGAAGCAGGACCAATCTAAAGGTGGCTAGAAAAAGAGCAAGAAGGATGTTGAGTGCTTCAGCTGTGGGAAGAAAGGCCATTATGCTAAGGAATGTCGGGCCAAGCCAGCGGAAAGGAAGTGCTACAACTGTGGTCAAGTGGGGCATCAGAAGGATAAGTGTCCGCAACCTCTTAAGGAGAAGCAGATTGTGAAAGCATATGCTATTGATGCTGTTCCTTCTTCGTCGAATGCCCCAACTGCGGCGGAGAAAGGAAAGAATGTTGTTATTCAAGGTATGCTTTCTATTTATGATATACCAGTTCGAGTTTTGTTTGATACTGGGGCTTCCCGTTCCTTCACTTCTAGTGACCTGGTAGATAGGTTGGGACTGGAACCCGAGATAGTCGATAGACCATTGGTTGTGACGAACCCGATTGGTGGTTCGACTAGCCTTAGAATGATTTGCAGGAATTTGGTCTTATCGAGTCATGGATGTATGTTTGTATGTGATTGCTTTGTTTTGGGCTTTACTGGGTATGGCATTATATTGGGAGTCGATTGGCTCCAAAGATACGGGGTGGTGGTAGACTGTGAGGGCTTTTTGGTGACAGTGAGGGCGGATGATGGGCGGAGGGTAGTGTTTGGTAGTCTACCTAGCGATGGGGTTATGGCTAGTTTTGTAAATTCCCTCGACATCCCGCAGGATGAGTTGTCAGATGTGCCCGTGGTTGGCCAGTATCCGGACGTCTTCGAGGAGGTGACCGGGCTTCCACCACACCGAGAGATTGAGTTCCGTATTGATTTAGTGAAAGATGCCAGACCTATAGTGATGCCACTTCGTCGTATGGCACCAAAGGAGAAGCGAGAGCTCGGGGTGCAAGTCAGCAATCTTTTGAAGAAGGGATTGATTAGAAGGAGTGTCTCCGAGTGGGGAGCACCAGTTGTATTTGCCACTAAGGCAGATGGTTCCCTTCGTTTGTGTGTGGACTATCGCGAGTTGAATAAGGTGACGAGGAAGAATAAGTATCCTCTACCGCGGATAGATGATTTGTTTGATCAGCTGGAAGGAGCAAGAGTGTTCTCCCAGTTGGACCTCGTGACAGGATTTCATCAGCTAAGAGTGGCAGATGAGAGTGTTCCGAAAACGGCATTTAGGACGCCGTCTGGATTTTACGAGTGGTTGGTCATGCCGTTTGGGTTGACCAATGCACCAGCCTATTTTGTGGATCTTATGAATCGAGTATTCAGAGATCAGTTGAATAAGTTTGTTCTTGTGTTCGTGGATGATATCCTTGTTTATTCAAGGACAGAGGAGGAACACAAGGGGCACTTGAGGATAGTGATGGAGGTGTTGAGGAAACACCAATTGAAAGCGAAATTCTCTAAGTGTCATTTTTGAAGAAGGGAAGTAAGATTCTTGGGTCATGTTGTTTCAGAGTGCGGTATTGCCGTGGACCCTGCGAAGGTGGCTACGGTACAAGATTGGCCTACGCCCAAGAATGCTACAGATGTAAGAAGTTTCTTGGGATTAGCCGGATATTATCGTAAGTTTATCCAGGACTTCTCCAAGATTGCAGCACCGTTGACTCAGTTGACTAAGAAGAATCAGTCCTTCGTCTGGGACGGAGTGTGTGAGGATGCCTTCAAAAGTCTAAAGGAGAGGTTGACGCGTGCGCCAGTGCTAGTCATTCCTAAGGGGAATGAAGAGATGACGGTATACACGGATGCTTGTGGTACCGGACTGGATGCTGTATTGATGCAAGGAGGTAGGGTTGTGGCTTATGCTAGTCGACAGCTAAAGCCGCATGAGAAGAAGTATCCTACCCATGATTTGGAATTGGCAGCGATTGTATTTGAGCTGAAGATGTGGAGACACTACCTCTTGGGAGAAAGATTCGAGTTGTTTACCGATCACAAATCGTTGAAGTATCTTTTCTCCCAGAAAGATTTGAATCTCCGTCAGCAAAGATGTTTAGAGTTCTTGGCTTCGTATGATTTTGATATCGCATACACACCTGGGAAAGGTAATGCGGTAGCCGATGCCTTGAGTAGGAGACATGCCAGCTTAGGGGCAATGTTTCTTGAATGGAAGCAACTGGAGTTTATCGCGGGGTTTGATTTCAGACCAAGGTGCGAGTTGGATCCAGTTTTGCTAGCTAGTTTGACGATCAGACCCACTTTGATGGAGCGGATTGGTTCCAACCAGAGGGACGATCCTAATCTACTAGAAATCATCTCCAAGTTAGAGATGGGTATCAATGAGGAGATGAGTGTGTATGGGCTTGATCGAGATGGATGGCTTCGGAAAAATGGAAGACTAGTTGTGCCCAACGTGAATGGTTTGAGAGATGAAGTGCTTAGAGAATGTCATCACTCAAAACTGACTATGCATCCCGGTGGTAATAAGATGTATCGAGACATGAAGCGAACCTACTACTGGGAAGGGATGAAAAGAGACGTTGGAAAGTTTATATCCAAATGCATGAATTGCCAGTTAGTTAAAGCCGAGCAAAAGAAGCCTAGTGGGTTGTTGCAACCATTAGAAATTCCCGAATGGAAATGGGAGCAAGTCTCGATGGATTTCATCGATGGCCTACCAAGGACTAGATCGGGATATGATAGCATTTGGGTAATTGTGGATCGATTGACTAAGAGCGCAAGATTTATACCAGTCAAATCGACCAGGACAGCAGCCAAGTTGGCAGAATTGTATATGAAGTGGGTAGTGAGATTTCATGGAGTACCCAAAAGCATTGTGAGTGACCGAGACCCGTTGTTCACTAGTGGGTTTTGGAAGAGCTTACAAGAGGCTCTAGGGTCAGGACTACATCTCAGTACCGCATATCACCCTCAGACCGACGGTCAGACGGAGAGGGTGAATCGTATATTGGAAGATCTCTTGAGAGCGTGTATATTGGATTTTGGTGGATCATGGGATGATCATTTGCATCTAGTGGAATTTGCATATAATAATAGCTACCAATCCAGTATCGGTATGGCTCCATATGAAGCTTTGTACGGAAGACCGTGCAACTCACCATCATGTTGGATAGAGACTGGCGAGAAGTTTGTGCTTGGACCAGATGTGGTGAGAGAAACTTCGGATAAGATTAAGATCATTCAACAACGAATGAAAGCTGCTCAAGATAGACAGAAGAGATATGCTGATAAGAGGAGAAGAGACTTAAAATTCTCCGTTGGTGACTTGGTGTTTGTCAAGATCTCTCCGTTGAAGAGCGTGATACGATTTGGTAGGAGAGGCAAGTTGGCACCAAGATTTGTTGGCCCGTTCCCTATTCTTGAATTAGTCGGGAATTTGGCGTATAGAGTTGGCTTACCAGAGAAAATGGCAGGAGTTCACAATGTGTTTCATGTTTCCCAACTAAGGAAGTTCGTTCACGACTCAGATAGGGCTATTTCACCTGATCAGTTAGAGGACTTCGAGGTAGAACCTGAGGCGGTTGGGAACCGCAAGCCGATTCGTATTGTGGGGCACGATACGAAGCAACTTCGAAGGAAGTCGGTGAAGCTAGTCAAGGTTCAGTGGGGCGAGGACGAGAATGATTGTACTTGGGAGACAGAGGAGAGCACTAGGAAGACACACCCAGAACTCTTTGCCTGGTAAGATTTACTTTGCGATTTAGTTATTCCGCATGCTAGGATAGACTTATTTCACTTGTTTTGTATGTTTGATGGTTGTTTTATGGTTGATAGGCATGCGGGACCTTTGTGTGTGTTTGGATTAAGGAATTTCGGGGGCGAAATTTCTTAAGGGGGGGAGAGTGTAATGACCCGCATTCTACGCATCGGAGGATCGTAGAATATTTTTTTCTTTCCCGTATGAAGTCGTATGGTCATGCAACTTTGGGAAACATCCATTAGAGTCATTTCCCATGTTCATGATTTTTGTTGATTTTTGAATGACCATTTTGCCCCTAGTTGGTACTGTTTTGGCCATAACTTTTGATTGGAAAGGAATTTTGACCTGAAACCACTTCCATTTGATTCGTTTGATAGTTTCTCTTTCCGTAGAGTGGTCATAATGGCCAAACGGACTTACCATTTGGGAGATATGGCTGAAACAAGGTTTGGAGGGTGAAAAACTACTTAATCGGGCCAAATCGAGTGATTAGTGAGTAGGCCCATAACCCATTTCGGGATTAGGGTTATGGGAGGGCTGAAATGAGATGGAGAATCATTCCATTTCAGTTTTCTAGCCTCCACTTATCACCAAGGATCCCTAAAAATGGCCTCCAACCTCTAAATCACCTCCAAATCATCTTTTGGTTAAGGATTTGGCTTAGCAACCCCTAATCAAGGAGGATTTTCACCAAATCAACAAAGGAGTTGCTGTTTGGTATTGAAATTCGCATCAAATCAGAGAATTATTTCAGATCTTGGTTTATTTTGTGGCTAAGGTGAGTGATTTGCATAGTTTTGCACTAATTATGGCTAATTAGGAGTGATTAGTGTTAATTAGCGAATTTAAGCGTGATAAAATTCTGGAAAAATATTTATAAAATTCGGAATGATGTTTTAGACCTCTGATATGAATTTGGGTTAATTTGGTTAAGATTTGCTAATCCTATCATTAGTTTCACCTAAATATGCTTAGGGGAAAATAAGGAGTTTTGGCCACTTTTGATCCATTTTAACCTATTATGTTGATGTTTTGGTGTTTGGGGTTGATTATGTATGTTGCTATGACTGTATGGTATGCTTTGTGATTGTTTAGAAGTGTTAGTTTGGTCAAAAACGCCGTCGAATGGCGAAAAACAGTCGCTGGAACGAAGTGCAGGAAATACCCCGGACCGGATCGCCCCTACCCCATGCGAACCGATCCGATTGAAGCTCGCGCCACGAGACGACCCGATCCGCTCCACTTCGAAGGTCACGATCCGACCTGACGTCACGAGCCATTCCAAGCTCGACCAATACCACGAATGTGTGAAGCACGATCCGATGATGGCGATCCGACCATTCGCGAAGGAGGAACCCCGATCCGATCCGAATGGGTGACTACGATCCGATCCGAATGGGTGACCACGACCCGATCTGTATGGATGACCACGAGCTGATGATGTTACTCGACCCGAACCGTGGTGACGAGGAACGGGACTCCGAACCGATCCGATGGAAAATGTGAAGGCTGATCCGATCCGATTCGAGGATGATGACCAATAACCCGAGATGCAAAGGTAGTCCAAATGGGAGTTAGAGCTCAGGATCCCGGAACCAGTTGGGAACCAATGAGTTCACTTCACGGTTGGACTTTGCTGTGGGACGTGTGCTAAGGAGTTGTCGACGTTCATAACTTCGATTCACCACTAAAAATGAATGATGGGCTACTTATCAGTGTAGTAGGGTCATTATGACCTGAGGGGCAAGGTGATGGTAGCAAGACTACGTTATCAGTGCAGTAGGGTCATTATGACCTGAGGGGCAAGGTGATGCGTAGTAAGACTATGAGCCAGCGCAGATGAGGTGAATAACTCCATGGGGCAAGTGGACATAGTAAGGATTGGTAAGGCTATGAGCCAGCGCAGATGGGGTGAATAACTCCATGGGGCAAGTGGACATGACGAGGAATTAGTGGCTACGTTATCAGTGCAGTGAAGCCATTCATGACTTCATGGGGCAAAGTGATCGTAGCAAGGAATGTTGGGTGATCGAAGTGGTGAATATCGTATGCTTTATGCACTGAGTGAGAGATGTGAGGATGGATGCTATGCTTGATTGTTTTCCATCATTATGACATGCACACCTCCCCCACCTCCTTATCTTTACACTGTTTGATATGATACCTTAGAGTGTTGTACAGTATGTAGTGCTAACTCTTTGGTTGCAGGTCCAGGTTCAGGTATGTTTTAGTCTACCTGTTATTGTTCACTTTAGATGCTTATCGCTCATACCAGGCTTTATGTCTGACCCAGAGTTTTATGTCTCCTCTTATTACTCTGGGTGCTCACACGAGCAGACTAGAGACATGTTAGCTGGTGGTGCACGAGTAGCTGATTCGGAGGCAGGCAGGAGGCTTCCACGTATGATATATATATACACATTCTCCCTGTGTCGTTGGTGGTCACTACTTGGGCATTAGTAGTGTACCTCATTTACCTTACTTTTGCTTTGAGACAGTTTGAAAGTTGTAATAAGCTGTACTTTTGGATTTCCGCTGCTATGATGTTTAGTTCTGATTTTCAGCTTATGCACTGTCTCTCCTGTTTTACGTCAAGTATGTTATTAATATATTTTGTCCTATGCGCTGTGAGACATTCTACAGGTTCCTTGTATGTTCATTTCCTTCTTCCTTTTCCTTCTGGCGACCCGTTCCGTGCTAACTGGACATGTGTACAGCGCACCTTTGGAGTAAATGTCGCTTGGTGCGGGGCGGGCCGTCACAAGATGTGTCACTTCGAATGAATAGGCAAGTTCTTGCTGAGTTTTATATGTATTTATAACCATGTAACTCGAAGTTTGGATAAGGAAAAAGAAAATTTCATCTGCAACTCAGATTCCTCTTCTTGTTGTTGTCATTGTTCTCCAACAACCGTCTCAATCTTTGTCGATCAAGTGATAGTCGAGGAAGATATGTTTGAGCAAACAGGATGACCTAGTGTTGGTCGCAAGCTATTGAACAGACATTGTCAGTTTGCTTAAAGGAGACGAACGAGCCAGGCCTGTATCTTGCCATGATGGACGAGCTGGTCACTAGAGAGCTTCATCGAGTGGCTTTGCCAGCAGATGGCTTATAAGGTAATTAAGCAGAGAAGCTGATGTGTGTAGGCTAGATTTAGGTTCCCATCACTATGGACGGAGCTAGGATTTAAACATAACACGAGCTACAAAAATTACAATATGACACGAACACAATAATCATTTTAAATATTAACACCAACATTGGCATGACTCAGTGAACAATAATGAAATTCAAGTGTTTTAATATAAAAAATCAAGAGAACTACCATTTTCTTAGAAAATGTTATTTACCTCAAAGTTAGCTTAATATTCCAGTTTCTATTTGGATCAGTTTGTAATCAAACAAGTAAAAGGTAGAGGTACACACAAAAAAAACAGATGCAAATAGAATATAACAAACAACGTTATTCACTTTTGCTAAATATTGACATTGGGTTGTAGCTCAGGTACTCTTTGCTTCGCATCCGTCCCTGCCCATCGCACACATGAAAACTCAATCAATTTGCCCCAAGCCATGGTTGCCTTGCATGCTGTCTTGGATCCTATCCGCCTACCCCTAATCGGATCAAGCTAAGGTACCTTGATCAGTTAATTTTCTTGCTCATAGAAAAATTGAGTAACATATATCATCTATAGCCCTAATACAAAATAACAAAAAGGCAATATCAGTTTGATGTTATAATTAGTTCTGTGATGCTACTCTGGGTCTATTGGCTTAATAATATCCCAAGAGGTTAATAGAACAAATTTCAAAAACTTCAAGGAAATAAACATAAACTGTGTTATTTGATCATCGAAATAATTCAACAAACTACCGTTGTGAAGAGTCAAAGCAGTTGTACGTAGAAAATAAACAAAAACGTTGGATATGACCTCAAAGCACAACCTTCCAACCGCTTACATAATGTCAAAAATGAATTGTTCATTCGAAAGTTTCATTAATTTATTTGTATGACCGCACTGTATATTATTGATTCAATGACATCATTTATATCTAAAAGTTTGAATTCAGATGATTGGAGCTTTTTACAGCGTTTTAATTTTCACAACAGCTTGTATATGAGTCGACATCATCATGTGACTTATAACCTTCGTTAAACTGTCTAATCATTAATTGGATTTGAAGGAGATGGTTAATATGATGAAATGGAAGGAAGAAAGAGTAAATTAGAGAGGGGGGACAAGCTTACTTGAATGGGATTAAGTAGGATGTTTAGGAAATTAACGGCTATTGTCCGTTAATATCAGCTCGTTCATCCGAACTGACCGATAGTGGCGTCCACCTTGACAAGTTGACTAGTAAGTGTGTCTGACTCAATGTGAACTAAATTGAGTATAAATTTTGCACACATACCTCATAAACCAAGTACTGTAATTAAAAATTTCGAATTCTACTGTATTAAAGTTTGACTTTTTAAATGTTAAAAGTCCCTTCGATTTCTTTACATAATGTTCATGCACCAAATGCAAGGTATACGACAATAAGAGCATCTCCAAGGGTGATTACATATTACAAAAATGTAATATGTACACCATTTCGGTCTATAGAAGAGTGAAGATTCTATAATTGGTTATATTTTCATGAAAATCAATTACAAATCCGTATTATTATGAGGCATCTGTTGAACAGACGTCTGAGATTCAGGCGTATGTTCAATAAATGTCTCATTTCAAGCGTCTGTTGAATAGGTGTTTGAGAATTGTAGCATTTGTTCAACTAACGTTCTATAGCACACTTCAAAATACTCATGGGTTCGAACGCTTGTTCGACAATTGTTCAAACAAAAAAATGACAAAGAAATATCAGACGCTTCATTTTATTCCTTATAGTCAAAGAATTTTTTCAGTAAACTTGCGAGATAACCCCAAAAATGAAAGGACTAGTTATTGATTTATACAGATCATATACAATTGAGACCAAAAGTTAAAATAATACTATCAAAATTTGCTAAAATGACATTTCCAGTTTTTTCATTAGAAAATGAGTCCCGCTTAAAGTAAGAATTGTTTTTTCTTGATATTGAATATAATGCAGGTAAGGATCCTTGAAGAACCAAGAAGTTCTATGAAAATAGTTATGACGTACTACTAAAAAAGTATTTAATTTTGAAGATGTTCTATTTCCCATATAAATATATTCGTTCAATAGAAGTTCTGAAGAAAGTTACTCGTAAATAAGAGAATTAGTTATGAATAAACATTAACATAAAATTTCACATTCAACAAACGTCCAAATCGGAAAAAAGGCATTGAAATATCAAACGCTTGTTAAACAAACGTTTGGTTACAATTCTCTTGAGGGAAAGTGAATACATATTCAATTGTGATATCAGGAGATGTAATATTTAAGATGAAAAACACTTGGAGATACTCTCAGTACCTAACTGATTTTAATCTAGGACTGTTAATTTCGTACAAATGTCCGATGTTCATTCGTATCCGTGAACAAAATACGTTCGTCCGATTTTCATTTAGGACCTGAATTAAAACAACAAAAATTGTCTGAGAAAAAAATCGTGCTCAGTTCGCATTCGTCCTAATTCATTCGAATTTTGTATATAACTCAGAAAAAAAGTCTGATATAAATGTATAAATTTTGATATAAATAGTCATATCCATTCGGATCCGTTTATGTTTGAAAAGGCATATGTCTATATCTAATCTGTTTTATTTAGGGCATGAGTTAAAATAACAAAATTTATATGAGAAATGTTTTGTTGGATCCGTGTCACACTATTTATTTTGAGTAGGAATTGGAGAGTTCTTCGTTCGATCCAAAACAATCGATTTTACACCTCTGTTTTAAACTCTATTCTTGTACATTAAATGATAAAATAATTACGAGTAAAAAGTAAAATAGAGAAGGATAACTATAAGCTTGAGCCTCTACGAAATATGATAACAAGAATTCAAAGTAACCAGTAACTTTCAATTTCGGCCAACGGCCATCCTTCCCTTGCGCACCAAAAAAAAATCTCCTCCACTCTCCAATCCCCTCTTTCACCTCCTTATAAAATCCTTGCCTTCTCCATTCTTCAAACTCAGGCTCCTCCGGGTTCCTATATCTCCGAAAACAAAACAAAAAACAACCCCATCCAAGCAACCTCATTTGTTCTCTCCCCATTGCTTGGGTGGGAAGAACAGTAAACACGATAAACCTACTGATTCCACCTCCAACTCAACCACCAACATGGCGGGCAACAAGAAGATCGCCATGATCGCCGGCTCAGCCATCCTGGTTGTAGCCGTTGTTTCCTGCATCGTCCTCCTTGCCGTCAACAAGCCCGACAACTCCGACCCGCAAACCTCATCCTCAACCTCCAACCCAGCACCCACCACCGCTTCCATCAAGTCCATCCAAGCCATCTGCCAGCCCACCGATTACCGTAAGACCTGCGAGGATGCCCTCACCAAGGAAGCGGGAAACACCACCGACATCAAGTCCCTCGTCCAGGCCTCCTTCCGCGTCCCTCTCCAGATCCTCAAAAACGCATCCAGCCACTCCAAAGTCCTCTCCGAGGCCGCTTCTGACCCCGAGACCAAAGGCCCTCTCGAGACCTGCAGCGAGCTCTTCAACTACGCTGTCCACGACTTGGAGCAAGCCGTCGAGAACATCATGGGGTACGATGTGTCCGAGCTCGACAAAGCCGTGTACGATGTTAAGACCTGGATCAGCGCCGCTAACACCTACCAGTGGACCTGCCTCGATGAGTTCAAGGACGCCAACAGCGAGGCTGCTGTCAACATGAAGAAGGCTTTGAATGTCTCCATGCAGCTCACCAGCAACGCTTTGGCTATTGTCGACCAGGTCGGGACCATGATCCAGGGTTTCGATTTGTCATCCATTTTGGGCACCAACAGACGCCTGCTCGCCATGGACAGCAATGGTGCTCCTTTGTGGATGACGCAGGGTAAACGTAGGCTGCTGGAGATGTCTCCATGGCAGTTGAAGCCTTCCGTGGTCGTTGCTAAGGATGGGAGTGGACAGTTTAAGACCATCAACGATGCTATTAAGTCGCTGCCCAGGAAGAACAAGGATTACGTTGTGATGTACGTGAAAGAAGGCGTGTACAAGGAGCAGATTCTTGTTGAGAGGAGCTTGAACAAGTTGGTCATGATCGGAGATGGACCATTGAAGACCAGAATCAGTGGAAGCTTGAGCGTTATAAAGAACAATATTGGTACCTTCAAGACGGCCACCTTCTGTAAGTCATTCTTATCATATTTCATGGACATGGTGCATTCTAGCTCAGTGGAGCAGAATATGCTAAAATGCAGCCTTGTTTGATGTTCATATGTGCAGCTGTGGTGGGTGACGATTTCGTTGCGAAGGACATCGGATTTGAGAACACAGCCGGACCCGAGGGACACCAAGCCGTTGCATTCCGCTCCCAATCTGACCGTTCCATTATGTACAACTGCCACTTCGACGGCTATCAAGACACAGTGTACGCGCATGCGAAAAGGCAGTTCTACCGTGACTGCGTGATAACAGGCACAGTGGACTTCATATTCGGAGATTCGTCGACCATATTCCAGAACTGCAGGATGGTGGTGCGCAAACCACTGGCCAACCAGCAGAACATAGTCACAGCCCACGGAAGCGGAGACAGTCACGAGTCAACAGCTTTCGTGCTGCACAACTGCATCATTGAGCCTGAGCCTGCTCTGGCTGCAGCTTATGAGGAGTTCCCCACATACTTGGGCCGACCATGGAGGCCATATTCGAGGACCATTTACCTGCAGTCTGACATCAAAGGGTTTATCAATCCAGATGGATGGATGTCGTGGGCCGGGTCTCCGGAAAGGGAGAAGACTTGCTTCTATGCCGAGATTGGTAACCGTGGACCTGGGGCTGATCTCTCAAAGAGGGTCAAATGGTCTGGAGTCAAGAAGCTCACTTTGGCTGATGCCAAGTCGAGGTACACTGTAGATAAATTTTTCGGGGTTCCGGGCTGGCCTAAGGCTGTTGGAGTCCCCGTTGATGAGGGGCTGGATAGTCAGTGAAGTGTTTGTTGAAGTTGCAGAGATTGGTTCATGTAACTAAGTGCTTACGACGAAATAAAAAAAGGAGCCTACTAAAGTAATTAGATAACTTGGTTTTCCTTTTATGCTCTTTATACAATCTGAATTTCGAATAGATCGTATAGAGTATAGACAACTTGTCCAAGCTCGTTGTAAAAGGTCATAGGTTCAATTCCTTCACCTTTGAATCTCAACGCATCCTATTAGTACTAACCTACGAAACCAAACATAACTATCAACGTTGGATCTCTCTAATCAAAAAGGAAAAATGTTTGTGATGGTGAATCGGATTTCGCAGTAAACGACGATGTAAAACCATTAAAGTGAAATAATATGATTAATTTCATATGTTTTATCGTTAAGCGACAATACACCTCTTATACTCGATTTTCATGAATGAGTGGATTAGACTCAGTTACATCAGTAGCTTAATACTCTTTTTCAACGTGAGTATAAGTATAAACTTTTTTTATAACAGGAGTCGATAGGGAATTAGAATGAATATTGATTTCAAGTGGATGAGATGAATCTGGGCTAAACCCCTTTACTAACCTATAAGAAGCTAACCTCCTCATTATTTTTATTTTTATTTTTTATTTCACGTTCTACTTCTTTTCCTTTCTCCTAATCTTTCTAAGTTACATCCTACTCTTCTAACTTTACATCCACTGATCCATAACCAATTAATTCCAATAAATCATAATAAAATAACCATGAATTTTCTTATACGATTATCTACGAAACTTACGAATCGATTGGTCTGACCCAGATTAGGGATTTCATTTTGGATTTCAAGCGTGGAGATGAGTTTCGGTGATTAAAGCTTGTTTTAGTGAAATAGAAGTAGGTGGGATGATTATGTTACCTAATTTACTAGTTATACTTCACTAATTAATAAATGAATGATTATGAAGTATTTTAGAGGAAGTTAGAGAATGTTAGTAATATAATTCGGCTTATATTTAGGGCATTCGGCTTATATTTAGGGCATAAACAAGTTTAAATTCATCAACCATTTGTGTAACAAACCTAATTTTTAGGCGAATACCTATAAGATAATTAAATGGTGAATAAATTGATTTAAATTTTGATGTGGGGGAGGTAGACTCATAAAAATATTTAAGATTATGTAAGTTAAGGATTTTGAGAGTTTAAAATGTGAATTTAATTGGATTTTGACTTAATTAAATTACGTTAAGGCGCAATATGATCCAATATTAAGGTGATAATTAATGGAAACTGTAACAACCCGTAATTTCAAAACCAATTTAAAATTTTATTTTAAATTGATTTAATGGATTTTAAGAATTTAGAATGATTTATTTTGAGAATTAACAAATTAAAATTTATTTAAATTGAAGTTAGAATGTTTAAATTTAAAATTTAATTAAAACGAACTCGAAATGGCGCGGTAATTTGAAATTTTGGTTTTGAACTTTAAATGAATATACAGAATTCAATATAAATCAGAACTGGACGAAACAAGAAACATTAGAATCTATTTAACTATATATTTCTAATGAATATAAGAAATTGAGATTTCACTTTATAAATTGTAAGTTATGCCCAGTTTAAAATTTAGAATAGTCGCTATAGAATTTTTATATATATTTTAATAATATATAAGCCCTTAAAAATAGCCATTTTGCAAACGACATCCGTTTTCGACGAAACCACTTTTGTTGGACCCGGAACGTCAAGTTATTGGTAAGTTTAAAATTTTATAATTTTTGGAATTAGTATGTCAGCGCAGTAAATTTAAACGTGTTTTGAATTTCAGTTTAAATATAAGCGAGATAAAAGGTCATTTTTCAAATGGTCTCCAAATTTGACAAAACTAATTTTGTTAGGACCGTATTGTCAAAACGTAGCTAGATTTAAATTTTCATAATTTTTGGAGTCAGTATGTGGCCGTGGTAAATTAAAATGTACGTTCAAATTCAATATTGACCGTTATATTAATTTTATTTTAATTTTGATAATAACTGATCGAAACAATCGAATTGGCTTACAAAACATATCCCATTGTATCTGGAATGGGGGTATTTAGCTAGAGGCGACAGTCGTCGGGTTTGATTTGGAGCTCGTGATGATTTTTAGTTTTAAAGTGAATTAAATATTATTAAAAAAAGGGTATAAGTACCCTTGTTTTCATTCAACCCTAACCCCTTGTTCAGCGCTGCCACCTGATGCATTCAAGGGCCAATTTTGTCCCAAATTAAAACCCTAATATCTCTTAATCTACAGTGAATCGAATTTAGGTCCCAAAACAAAAATTGAAGCATTTTTCATGCCCTTTCATTTCGTAGGAGGTGATCGTTTATCATAAAGTGAATCACGAGTTCTCTGTCCATGAAGTGCTCGCGTTCGAGCTTGGATTTCAGGCACTGGGGGTCACCGAACTTGGTGCTACTGGGGGCGTTGACAAAGGTGACGTAAGCGAGGGGCGTGACACCTCCTGATCGATGGCCGACAGCTCTGGTGGCGCGCGGCGATGAAGGTTTGAAGTCGAGATAAGTTCTGGGCAAAACACGATGTAGGAGATAAAGGAATAGGCAGCGTTTTCCTTAAACGTAATTAACTATGTTAATTGTTAAATTAGTTATTTTAATTGTAATGAAAGCTTGTAATCTCATATCTTTTTCATACGATATCAGAAAATTGAAACTTAGGTCCATTGGAATCTTGACGACGAACTCTACGACATGGAACTGACCAGAACGGAAACGGAGCAAGTTGAATTTTTAACTAAATTAAATGCCTGTCTAATTTAGTTTAAAAATAAATCCTACATTAAAGACTGATGGAGTGGAAATCAAAGTGTAAACTCTCTCACTTAAAATTTTGTACAGTTATTTATATTTATAATTGAATATGTATTTATTGCCTGTGATTGCTATATTTGATTGGTGGTTGACGGTTGTTTACAATTTTAATATTGGTATCATTATTAAACTGTGAAAATAGAATTATATTCACATGGACTGTGATGTAAACCCCACACGGGTATTGGGACGATAATTTTACACATCGCCCAATTATTTGTTGATGTTTGAAAACCCCACACGGGTCTGGGGATGATAACTAATTCACATCTCCCTAGGATTTGATTGTATATCAACCGATTGATTGATAGGCTGTGATAAGCGTTATTTAATTATTTAATGCTTATACAGTTGTAAATTGCACTCTGGATGTGAATTGACTGTTTATTAGTTGTTTATCACTATTTTGATTACATGCAATGTATGGAATCCATATAAATAAAATTATATGGTAATTGATTGAGTCTGATTCCAATTCAGAAATAACGAATATTTTAAAATAGTATTCAGTGAAGAATCAAGATATGATTTTGATATCCGATTTTGGATGGACACGAAAATATTGAAATATATGAAGCCAAGTTAAATAGATGCACGCCATTTTAACTCGAACAGATTTTTTTATCGATTTTATTCATTTTATAATGAATATCGAAAAGATTTGATTTCAAAATCTGATATTTTGAAAATATTATCATTTTAATATTATAATGATATAGAACATTCAATTTTGATTAGAAATTGAAAATGAAGTTGAAATCATTTTAAAATGGATTTATAAACGATTTATAAAATACGTTTTAAATGGAAATCGACGATATATATATATATATATATATATATATATATATATATATATATATAAATGGCTTGAATAGAACGCACCGCACAACGACCGTTCGCGAATTTCAACCATTGAGTTCAAATGGACATAACGGGAGATCCGACCGTCGGATTCTCCTAAAACTAGAATTGTTGGGTTTGTATCGAAAAGATATTTCAAATGAATATATGAGATTTAAATTTGAATGGTTAGATTTTAAAATATGTCCAAATCATTTTTGGAAAAGGTCGTTATGGATGCAATTGGGCGGCCGTTATTGGAAACCAACTGTAAGGGGGCCTTAATAAAATTATTAAAAATATGAAAAAATTATGTAAAATCATAATAACTGATTTGGAAAGAATGTGGAGGAAAAAATCCAAGTTTTGAAAAGATAAAAGATATTTTTATTGAAATGAACTAGTTATTAACTAGAATAATAATCCAATGTTTTTAAATAAATAAATTGGATTTGTAAACGGTTTTTGAAATAACCAGAATTTTCCAACGTATGAATTGGAAAGGATTTAAATGGAAATAATCTTCGGAATATTTTGATATTGGATTCCGTGAATATATGGAAATTGTTGAGAAATTTGGAAGATATATATATCGTTATTCCCAATGCGATATTTGTTGGTTTTAGAATTTGATATTGAATATAAGCCGATATAATTTCTATTTAGAGCCTTGTATTTAATATTAAATGTATTTTGGGTTTGTCGTGAATGGTGTCTTAAATAACACTGTTCTTAAACCCAGTTGGGAAAGGAATAAATCTTTCAATTAAGATTAATGAAGTTTTCCAATTATATTTATTTAATTGGAATTAAATGGAAGATGATTTTGGGTTCATTATGAACGATGTTTTAAATGACATTTGTTCTTTAGCCCAATTAACAGTGAAGATATAATTTGGAATTTATAAATCTTTTTATTAAAATTTAAGGGAAATTTTCCAAAGTAAAGTTTTCTAATTTAATATATTAAATTGGAACTGAATGGAATTCGATTTGGTAATAATCGAGAGGAGCTTCTGTAAAGGAAGACCGTTTCTATATATGGAATTTAAAATGCTTCGCCGTTATTTCATTTATATTATCTGTCTGATATGAAAATTTATATCGTTTATATACTGATCAGATTTCCATGAAGATTCCATATTTAATGGAAGTTGATTTGGGTTTATTGTGAACTGTTTTTTAAATGACATTGGTTCTTTAACCCAGTTAAAGACAGGATTAATTTCTTAAAGTTGAATAATCATAAAGTAATGATTTTTGAGATTAAAACTAAGTTTTAATGAATCTTTAATTAGATTGAAATGAGAATGGACTAATTAAATTTATCGAATTCATTAAATGATCGAGAATGGAGTATCACCAGTTTTACTCTAGGAGAAAGTTAAATCTTTGATTAGATTTGAACGTGAGATGGTAATTAAATTTGCCAATAACCCAGAGGGAGTTAGATATGGAGTACTATAGTTTTGCTCCATGGGATGAATAGGTTGGGATTGGGATAAATAAATAAATGATTACTTCGGTAAGGTTCGATAATCCCGACTAGTTGATAAACCTTAATTGGATTTAAAAAGTTGTAAAAAGAAATAATAAAATCTTTTGAAATTGATATCCAAGGAAGATTAAAGAATAAGTTTAAAAGAATTTATCTTTGATAAAATCAATGGGAACTTTTCCCGAAGATGTGAATATTTGAATAAGAGAATATTTTGAATTGGAATGAGGCGTATGATGTGTTTTTCTAGCAGTTGATTATTGATTATAAAATACGCGAGTTATTTGGGAAGACCGGGTTTATCCCATTCTGAATAACTGATACGCGACTAAAAGTCGATGATGTTGACGGTGGTTGAAAATCGGAGATCCTCACATCGTTTTGATAATTACTGATGTCTTAATTGGGCTATACACCCAAGACAAGGTAATAAGTGGTGATCGTTCAGACGTACATGAAGATGGACCGGATATGCGAGGGCCTCTCTCCTGTATTGGACATATGGGACAAGGAATAAGATTCCTCCGGTTTCGTTCAGACCCAGAACGGACTTGCCAATGGATGGTATGTTTGACATTGTATTCCTGTATGTTGTATTCATTAATCTGTGCTACATATATATCTGTTTGGTAGCGGAGAATTTATTCTCTTTCTTAATACTCTTCTCTGAGACGTACAAGCTTAGAGGTTATATATTGGTGGAAATCAGTGGTACGGTATGGATTGACATTGTGGCAAGCTAAGATGCAAATGATCAAGACTTTTGTTGAAAAGCAGAGTCTTGTGGATGATGATCAAAGCATGACTTTAAGTAGCATATTTTTGTGTATAGCGTTAATTAGCAAGCCTCTCACCTCAGTATGAGTCAAAAACGGGATAGTGACTGCAGGGAGTGCACGATGTTTCTTTCTAGCTAGAAGTGGTGTCATGGTATGGAGCCCAGACATTTTTACTTATGTGGATGATGGAATGAGGTGCCTCAGATATTGAGTCTCTAATGGCTCAGAGATTGGTCCGATAGGACCGGGAAACATGTGTTCAGGAATAACCAATCCACTAAAGTAAGTGTGGACTGGCCATGAAGATCCAAGGGCTCACCAGCATCTGAGTCCTGAGGCATTTGCTGGAATGTCTCGAAACCGGTGAGGAAGATCCCTTGCCTCGGCTCGTAGATGGAATCCAATTTCCAATACACGATTTTCGGTTTTAGTTGTAAACCTATGTATGACACATAATATATGGTACCTATGCCATCTATGATTGATACATTTATATTTGAAGTTGATTTTGACACTTTGCACTTATAGTAATATCAAAATGATTTGTTTTAAACATACCAAGCATGTTTTGCTATTATAAGGGAAATATCTATACTCCGGCTTGCGTTGCATTGTGTAATGGGACCTGAGTCTTATAATAGCTTCAGTTTCCAAAAAGCATTGCGTTGTTTATGGATTGTTTCATTTTAGAGTATCCATGCGAGTAAACCCATTCTGTGTTATACGGCGTGTTCCCTTGATGTACCCTATTCTAAAGTAAAAGTTTAATAATTGTTTTGAGTTCTCACACCAGTCCCAGACTGACTCAGAGTTTATTGTTTCTACCTAAACTCTGGGTGCCCATATTTTCCACACGGGCAACTAGTAGTTTTGGTTTTTCGTAGATTTTTCTTTTCCTAGGATCCTGGATTACAGCTGGAGCTATATTCAGAAAGCTTTGTATCCGTGTATTTCTTTCAATTGTGGTAGTTGATGTTTTCTGCTGCACATTATATTTATGTATATATTTTCCGCTACATTATGTTGATGTATTTAAATGTAATTTAAATCTCTGATATTTTTCCACTGTAAATTATTTATTTGTACTCTGATGTAATATTGTTGTAATAGCAATGAAGTATTCTAATGTTTGTGTTATGATGCATCGTGTTCTCAAAGCAATCCTGACTTCTCCGTCTCTTCGGGGATCGGGGAAGTCTAGGTCATCTCGGTTTGGTATCAGAGCTTTGGTTTACAAAGCTCGGAAAACTAAACACGTTAGAACCAAACGAAGGAATTCATCAGAGATAGGATTAGTAATATCCTATAAGAGTAACTCATTATAGATAGGGTTAGTAGTACCCTAGAATGAGTTTGAAGAGTATTATTTATTAAAAACAAATTTAGTTTTAAAATTCGTATCTTATTATATGTATTTGAGTATTTTATTTTAAATTGATTTTGGACTATCGAGTATATGAAGATTTTGCACATACGTCTGATCCACGTGTATATGAAGTCATGAATATACAAGATAGATATAGAATCACACTCTAGTTGCTCAGAGATGATTCTGATGATAGTACGTACATCATCAGTATTTATGTTCGAGTTTCGAAAGTGGGATATCTATATATTTCCAACTGACTGGTGTGAGAACCAAAACTTAGTTAAAAATTATTGTTTGTGATTTGGTATTAAAATAGGATTTTTAAGTATATTAAAAATTATATATTTGAGAAGTTAACCAACTAATTGATTGTTGGTTATGTTGTATGATTATTAATTTAACTAATAAAATTATTGGAATGATAATTAATTTAACCAATATGAGAATGAATGTTAAATTAAACCAAACCAAATATAATATAGAGCTGAACAGAAAATTTAGTTCATAATGAATTTATACATTAGATAGATATGCATATATATATATATATATATATATACACACACACACACACACATGCTGAGCAGGTTATGGATTTACTGTTGAGTATAGAAATATATCGCGTGCCCGACAAACAGGTGCACCATAATGAGTTGGTTGCGCAATTTTATTTATTATATAAACTACTGTGTGTGCTTTTGAATGCGTTGTGATGGTTGTTCTGCGTGAAATTAAAACTTACGCCATCGGATAACAACAGATAAATTATGGACTATACAGCATAACATACATCATGAAGACAACATATCATATCATATTCCATATAAGCATTTGGTGCTTATATGATGAGGTTTGGATTACCATATGGGAGAGATGATTGTATGGCGATGACTGAATTACAGGTTGAACAAAAGACTGACTATGGACTTAATGATATATAAAGGTGCTCGGGGCAGGACTTAATAAAAAAAAAACTGTACACAGGTCCGGAGATGACAAAAATTCACGTCTCTCTTGTTTTTAGTTACGACACATGGTTATTTAATTTCCAACACTGGGGCAAGGTATGAGATTTCGATCTTTTTACATGTCTCCCTTAGGCATAGATAGGTCACAAAAATTGTGTATGCTTTTTATTGATTTATTGGGTACCTACTACGGCCCAATAAAATCTTCAAACCTTATCCGTACAAAGGAGGTTATGGCGAAATTTTTCTAAAATTTAGGGAGTTAGCCAAATTTTTGAGAAATTAGAAAGTTCTTAGAAACTGAAAAGTTGAAGAACTTGAGTCAAGAAAAGGTGGAGTTGATTAAGTAAACAACCTTAGATTCTACCTTCCTTTTTGGGGACGAAAAGGTTTTACATGGGGGAGATTATAACAACCTGGAATTTCAGAACCAATTTAAATTTTTATTTTTAAATGATTTAATGGACTTTAAGAATCTAAAATGATTTATTTTGAGAATTAACGATTTAAAATTTATTTAAATCGAAGTTAGAACGTATAAATTTAAAATTTAATTAAAATGAACTCGAAATGGCATGGAAGTTTGAAATTTGGTTTTGAAATTTAATTGAATATACAAAATTCAATATAAATCAGAATTGGATGAAACAAGAAACGTTAGAATCTATTTAACTATATCTTTCTAAATGAATGTAAGAAATTGAGATTTCACTTTATAAATTGTAAGTTATGTCACTGCCGACCCAAACCCCTGCACACCATAATTACAACACTGCCACTACCCCCAAACTACACCTATAAATTGCCCACTTCTCCACCATTCAAGGGACCAATTTTTTCACCGAATGGTTGTCCAAATCATTTCTCCACCACTCTCAAGCACTCCAAGCTTCATTAGTGGCTTCTCTAACTCAAGCTACCTTCATGCAACAACAAAGTGTTCAAATCTTCTCCAAACACAATTAATTCTCCCTCAAATTCAATTCAAGCCTCTCTAATCTTCGCTAATCCTCTATAAAGCGTAGATCGAACGCTAAATCACTATGGAATCCACGAAGATTGTTCACTTGCTAAAGTGATCGAAGATCTACACATCCACCATCACAAAGCAAGAGATCTCACCGATTTCTTTGTTAATTCAAGCGAAATATGGATCATACAATGAGAGAAAAGAGGGATATGAACAATATGAGTGAATTCATAAATTCATGAACTTTCTAAAACAAAAAGAGATAATGAGATGTGGTTTAAAAGCGGACGTAGATCTATTATAGATTGAACCACTATAAAATTATTATGTTTTTTTACTTGTTATATTTTACGTGGCTCCATTTTCCTTAATATTACCTTTTAGGGTAGTGTGATCTCACACCCTTGGTGTTGTAAACCAATTTTGGTTTCAACGGTATTGCCTAAATGTTGGACTTGAAATATGGAAAGTTTGGATGCTAAATTACATTTCTAGCATGGCAAAAAGATGGCCTGAAATTGACTTTATTACAGACAAAGTCGCCTGTAACATTATCACGACCGACGTTAACATAGGCAAGACCTAGATCGACACATGTGTTGACATAGGGACTGTCTACGTCGACATAGGAAATGCAAGTTATGCAAGCAACTTCCTTCTATGTTGTGTATTCTTGTGTCCCTTTGCTTGTGAATCTTTTAGGAAATCGATGATTTTTGTGATGATTTGATGAAGCTTTAACTCCATTCTAAGACAAGCCAAAAGGTGTACCAAATCCGTAGTTCGGATTCATGAGTTTCGTGTTGTTTTCAAGTGTCGATTCTTGGTGGAATTCATATATTTCTTTATGACATCGTGCATGTTCTTATAATGGTTTCGTAAAGGAATTTTATTATAAATAAGTATATATGTTTAGCTTTGAGACAACGAGATTTTCGTGGTTTTGGTTTTAAAACTCAAAATGGTTTCAAGGCAATAGTAAAAACATTAATATCTAAGTATAAATATTTTAAGAAATAATCCAATCATTTTGTAAATCGCTTTATATAATCTATTTCCTAAAAAAACTAATTATTTTTCATATATAAAATAACATGCTTTTGCACTTTTCGAGAACTCGAGGTTATGATTTAAATGATTTAATTAATCGCATGGTATAGGATACGTTGATAATTATATCGGTTGAGTCTTAACTCGACAGTCGAAGATATTTGATGTTTTCTAGTGTGAAGTGGGCTATCTATAACAAATCAAGTTGTGAAAACGTACGGTATGCGACGTATAGTTTTCATTATTCGAATTACTGCTTGGGAGTCTATGAAACATTCTTGGTTGTTTGCCTGTGCTAGTACTTGCTTTGGGGGAAAGCTAGACTCAAGGGAGTCTTATACGCGTATTTACTTGACCACAAGGATCAAGATACACTCAGCCAGGAGTGTCGTAGTGATCGACACCTAAATATATGTATACTATTTGGCATCATCTCCGGGAGGAGCTCTTTTATGATGCACGTGCAATATTTTCTGATATTTTGGATCCATTTTGTCGCTTTGGTGAGTTTGGTGTTTGTGATGTTTTGGATCCATCTTTGGTGGTATATTATAATGAATTTCCATTATAGCCTTATGGCTAATTTGAAGATTTGAGGTTTGTGATCACTTTGTGGAGTTAAACTCTTGTAAGTTTATTATGCAGTATTGTGATCATTTTAATGATAATTTAGTATATATGTTTGGATGCCCTTTGTGTTTCAATGATGATATGAGTTTAGCTCAAAGCTAGCGCTTGGTGATCGAAGTTAACTTCCTTATATCATTATTATATATGTTGTTGGCTAGCTTTTTGACCAAGCCAGCAGGAAAACAAACATTCACAAGCGGATGGACGAAGACTTGCACGAGTAAGTTTAAGAAAAATTCAACCCAACTTGTGAAGCCTCGCCAACCCGTTCGTGCAGCCTGCTCGTGGTCATTCCATCACAACCCGTTCTTGATTCCACTTCACAACTTGCTCGTGAGGGGAGCTCCACGATCCACTGGCGATGGAAGCTCTACGATCCGGTCATGATGAAGGGTCATGAACCAACCCTAAATCCAGGAAGTGAAGGCCATGACTTGGTCAGACTCCACCCATCCACGATCCGTAATTCAAGGATCCATTTCCATCTGTCCAGAACAACCAATTTGACTATTTCTTCATCAAGCCATGAACGAGTCCGAAGTCCTCGGGATTGGTGCCACGTGTCTTCACGAACCGCCTGTAGAAATCACATCTAAATAGCCCAGTACTTGGATTTTTAAGGATCTTTTGGTAACTCAGAGCTCTAACTCCACCATTATCATACCTCCATTATTTTTATTCAAAGTGATCTCGAATTTATTGAGTGAATTATCATTGTAAAAGTGAGATTGAGAGAAAATATTGATTGTACTTGCATTCGAACGTATAATCAAAGTCATATAAAGTGGACGTAGGCTCGTTAACGCCGAACCACTATAAATTTGGTGTGTTTGTTGCATTTTCATTCATTTCTAGTTATTATTCTCTGCAATTCAAGACAATTTGGGTGTTGGAGCCATAATTTGGTCTAACATTTTGGTGCTTCCACTGCGAATTGAATTCTTAGCTCATCGGATTATTTCTCTACTAATTGGATTTTCAAGTCCAAAGAAAATAGTCCGAACTTCCAATGTTTTGGTTTTTGAAGATTTCAGCAAAGTCAAGACGTTATGGCCGCAAAGAAATCTAAGGATTCACGAGCTTCGCGAGCAAATGAAGCTGCAAATGAAGCTAATGAAGAAAGTGTTCAGGAGCAGGCTGAAGTGGCCCCCCAAGCTCGCGGCTCGTCGGGGGTGAACCGACCTCACGAGCGAGTCACGACCCACTCCTAGATGGAACTCACGAGCCTTCCAAAATACGGAGCCACGAGCCTCCAAGGAGACTGAGTCACGAGCCGTGTCCAGGGAGGGTCCACGAGCCGCTTCTAGCAGGGCACCACGAGTCGAATGCAGGAGGGAACCACGAGCCACCAACCAGAGGGAGTCACGAACTGCCCTCACCAAGGGCCACAACTCGACTTGGAAAGGAGATTATGGCCTGTCCTTCTCACGCTGGTGCTTCTGCTCGACCTAGCTCAAGTGCTCTACGTCCAACAGCGAGTACTGATGACCAGCTACATGCTTATGATATAGTGACAAAAGGAGATCTCTCTCGTGTACTCGATATGCTGGAAAGGACAAATGATGAGTTGGAAGCCCAAAAGCAAGAGTGTTCTTTGTTACGACAGAATATTACTGCAATGGGCAGACAAATTGATGAACTCCAAAGGCAGAGAGCACCTTCACCAACTCATCGCTTCACCCTCGAATCTTCCTCCTCGTTTGAAGAACCTCCGAGACACCAACGACGACCTCCACTAGAAAGGGCTGAAAATGTGGATCAGCTCTGGTTCAGATCACTCCCTTCTAGAGCAGAGACGATGTTGAACTTGGGACAGGACAATCGTAACAGGAATAATCTTTCCTCACTACCTACGGAAGGGCCCACAGCACTACCTAAGGCTCATGATGTCGATAAACCTATCGACAATCAACCATTGCAACCCCCTCGCCGCGTGATTGACTGTTGCCACAGGAGGCAAGGAAGCTCTGCTCAAGCCCCAAACTTTGGAGGACCTCGTAGGGCAAGGAGCGCTGATCTTGAATCCACCTTGACCAATGCCGATAAGGAAGCAATGGTGAGGCAGACTATGGCAGATAGCCGCGGTCAAAGAAATGAATATTGGGGTATAGACCGTAGTCATACGCCATTCACTGATGATATATTAGATGTTCGGCTCCCAAGACGATTTACTATGCCAACGATGAACCGTTATTCAGGTAGGACAGATCCGGTCCAGCATTTAGTGAGATATTCATGGTATATGAATGCTGCAGCCACTCCCAACGTAGTAAAGTGCAAAGTATTCCCTATCTTTTTAGAGGATGCAGCATTAGTGTGGTTTACCCGCTTGCCTGCTCGATCAATTTCCAGCTTCAAGGAATTGAGCGTAAGATTCATAAATCAATTTCGACTTCATGCTCAAAGGTCCAAAAACGTCGTTGAGCTACCACTTATTAAGCAACGTCCTGATGAAACTCTAAGATCATACTTGGATCGCTTTAATTTAGCAGTCATGGAGGTTAGAGATCCTCACGAGCAGACGGTCCTGATGGCCTTAATTGATGGAGTAGATAAAGATACAGAGTTCGGCAGATACTTGGCTGGAAAACCACCGCTCACCAAAGAAATATTCTATGAGAAAGCCAATATCCGTCTGCGCCTAGAGGATTTGTATGTAAATCGAAAGAGGAAATCCACTGATAAGGAAGATATATAGAGCAATGTGGCCATCAAACAGTCCGGAGATAGCTCTCGAAAGGTAGAGGTGAATGTTGGAAATAAAAACTAAGGTAGCGGCCGCTAGAATGGGAATGACAGTCGGAAGAAGAATCGGGGAAATGATTCACAAAAGAGACCTCGGTTCAAAGCATTCAAGAATTTTACACCACTGAATGATGTGTTAGAAAATATCTTCCTAGACACTTATAATTTTCTCCAATATAAGAGGCCTCCACCGAGAGATTCAACAGAGAAAGAGTGTAAGACAGGAAAATTCTGCCTTTTCCATCAGACTTATGGTCACTCCACTAACGAGTGCCGTCACTTGAGAGACGTCGTTGAAAGACTCCTTAAAGAAGGGAAGTTGGACGAATACAAGGTCGTTCCAAGAGACAGGGGGCAAAGCCGGACAGGCCCCGAATCAAAACCAACCTACTTCTAGACCCACTACTCAGCAGAATGAAAAGAATATTGTTATCAACACTATAGTTGGAGGACCACACCCGGCTGGACATAGCTTCAGAGTGATGGATCAATATGTAAATGCAGCCAACCACGTTGGAGTAGGAAAGTGCAGTAATCCCGAAAATACCTCCCCGATCAAGCAATAGAAAACAATGTTTGACGATGTTACATTTCGCGATAGAGATAGTAGTGGAGTTCACTCCCCTAACATAGACCCCTTAGTCATCATCGCTACTATTGGTCCTGCCCTAGTCCACAAAGTCTTAGTGGACAACGGAAGCTCGGTTAATATTCTGTTTAAGAACGTATTTAACCAGATGAAGCTTGGAGCTGAGGATTTGAAGCCCTATGATGGATGGATATGCGGTTTTAATGGGGCCTCGATGGCTTCGATGGGATACGTGGAATTGTCAGTGACCTTGGGAGGAGGAGATTGTCGGAGAGTGAGAATTCTCCCATTTGTAGTTCTGGATATTGACTCGCCCTATAATGCCTTTTTGGGCCGACCAGCCCTGGCAGAATTCAGGGCCTACATTGCGCCCTAGTGCTTATTGCTGAAATTCCCAACAGATGCAGGAGTGGGAGTGATTAGAGGTGACCAGGCCACTGGACGAGCCTGTTACATGGTGGTATTGAAAATGTTGATGAAAGGACTAAATATAGAAGCCAGAGGTGCTTTCCCTTCCGTGAAGGAGGGGTCATCATAGCAACTAAGGGGAAAGACCCCGAGGGAGTCGCCCGGGGATTTTCCCGAGGACATAGATCCCAGAGAGGACGAAGAGCTTGGGGGCAGAATGGCGACGCCTAATGGAACAACTATGGATATCCCAATTGATAACAATGACCCTGCGAAGGTTTTGAAAATTGGATCCCAATTAGACCTTTTTTTAGTAAAGGAATTGGTTGATTTCTTAAAGGCTAACTTGGATGTGTTTGCCTGGACCCATGCTGACATGTGTGGGATATCACCCTCAATTATGAGCCACTTATTGAGTATCAACCCAAAACATCCACCCGTTAAGCAGAAGAGGCGGATGCTCGGCCCAGAAAGGTCAGCTTCCTTGAAGGAAAAAGTTGAGAAGCCGAGAAGCAATGGGTTCATTAGAGATTCGACTTACCTAGAATGGATCTCAAATCCCGTGTTAGTAAGGAAGTCCGATGGAAAGTGGCGTACATGCATTGATTTCTCAGACCTAAATAAAGCTTGCCCAAAGGATAGTTTTCCGCTTCCAAGAATTGATCTATTAATAGATTCGATGGCAGGCCATGAAATTCTCTCCTTCATGGATGCATACTTAGGATATAACCAAATTCCCATGCATGTTCCAGACAAGGAACGTACCACCTTCATTACAGATTTGGGACTATACTGCTATGTAGTGATGCCTTTCGGTCTAAAGAACGCTGGGGCTACATACCAACGATTAGTGAATAGAATGTTCTACAATCAAATTGGGAAGATGATGGAAGTATATGTTGACGACATATTAGTAAAATCCAGACAATCGTCCAACCATACCAGTGACCTAGAAGAAATGTTTGACATCCTTCGACGACATGGGATGAAGCTCAACCCCTTGAAGTGTTCATTCGGAGTTGCCTCCGGAAAATTCCTAGGCTTTATTATTAGCTCACGTGAAATTGAAATCTATCCATATCAAATTGCGACAGTTAGGAATATTCAAACACCGAAGCAGATTAAAGATGTGCAAAGCCTCGCTGGAAAAGTAGCCGCATTAAGTAGATTCATTTCTGAAGCTACAGATAAGTGCATTCCATTCTTCGACCTGATAAAGCGAGGAAAACACAGTTTCAAATGGACTCTAGATTGTATGGAAGCTTTTCAGAACTTGCTGAATCATCTAGAAAAACCCCCAATATTGTTCAAGCCAATAGACCACGAGGATTTGTTCGTGTACTTGGCGGTGTCCTCCCACGCAATAAGTTCAGCCTTGGTTAGAGAAGAAGATAAAGTCCAGAGGCATGTGTACTATGTGAGTAAGAAGATAGCAGCAGTAGAACGGAACTACCTAAAGATAGAAAATCTTGCATACAGTCTATTAATCGCATCTAGAAAGCTTCGCCACTATTTCCAAGCTCATCCCATCACTGTGTACACTAAACATCCACTCCGACAAATTTTACAGAGACCAGAGGCATCAGGAAGGATACTCAAATGGAATATAGAGTTGAGTCAATTCGATTTGAATTTCTAGCCCCGAAGATCGATAAGGGGGCAAGTATTAGCAGACTTCAAAGTAGATTTTACTATCTAGAGGACGATGTAGCGAGTTGAGAAGTTGATACCTCAAAACAACTCGTTGACCCCAACACCTGGAAACTATATATTGATGGAGCCAATAATGACAAACGTTCTGGCGTTGGAGTGGTACTTGTAACTCCCGAAGAACAATCAATATACTATGCTCTGAGATTAGAGTTCCACGCCATGAATAATGACTCGAAGTACGACGCCCTGATTACCGGGCTTAGGCTCGCAATGGAGTTGGAGATAGCAAAGCTGGATATCTTTTGCGATTCCAAGGTAGTTTTGAACCAGGTCAATGAAGAGTTTTAGGTCAAAGGGCCAAGGCTTGTTTCATATTTGAAGAAAGTGAGAAAATTTATGGGTGAATTTGAACACTACAGCATAACTCATATCCCTCGGTCAGAGAATCAGAAGCCAGACAAGTTAGCCAAACTGGCTAGTTCTGACAGTCTTGAGGACACAGAGATGGTCCCAATTGAGAAATTTCATTCTCCAAGTATCGATCAGATGGAAATTGATCATGTACTGGAGACTGAGCCAGAAAGGGAGTCATGGATGATGCCCTTAAAGAACTTCCTGATAAATGGGACACTTCCCACCAAAAGGAGCTAAAGATATGCCGTCATTCGTAAAGCCTCCAGATATGTCATGCAAGGCGAAGTCCTATATCGACAAGGGTTCTCGATGCCACTCCTCTGGTGTATAACCCATGACGACATTGAATGAGTATTAAGAGAAGTACGTGAAGGTGAATGTGGAAACTACACTGGAGGCCAAACACTGGCAAAGTAGATACTACGGTATGGCTATTTTTGGCCAACCGTAAATAAAGATGCAGCGAAATATGTACGGCACTGTGACAGATGCTAGTAATTTTCTAAGAATCCTAGGGCACCTCCCAGCCGATTGAAGACGATGATGAGCCCGTGGCCCTTTGCTGTTGGGGGAATTGACATTATCGGAAGCCTCCCCATTGCAAAGGGCAGAGCAAAGTTCGCTACTATAGCCTTGGACTACTTCACAAAGTTGGTCAAAGAGGAACCATTGACCATGATCACATCTAAGCGAGCGATTAATTTCGTCGTTAGAAACATTATATGTCGGTTTGGAATCCCGAAAGTCACCATAACAGAAAATAGGACCCAATTCGATAGCATAGAGTTTCGGGATTTTTGCAAGATATATCATATCGAGAAAAGATGCACAGCAGTGGCGCATCCGCAATCAAATGGACAGGTAGAAGCAACAAAAAAAGTAATCAAATCCATTCTGAAGAAGTGATTGAAGTGGGCCAGAGCCATGTGGGTCGATGAGTTACCTTTGGCATTATGGGCCTACAGAACTACTTATAAATCAGCGACAGGTCACACCCCTTTCTCCCTTGCATTTGGATCAGAGGCGGTCATCCCGGTCGAACTAGAAATAACATCCCACAGAACCACTTATTACGACCCGATGACTAACAATAAGTTGCTCCTCGAATCTCTGGATATGGTTGAAGAAAAAAGGGATGAAGCAGACCTATGTGCCTTGAGGCACAAGCAGCAGATTGCTCGGTATTACATTAAAAAGGTCTGAGCTTAAACTTTTGAACCTGGAGACTTGGTTCTAAAGCATGTCTTTCCACCTCCGGTCCATTTGGGCCTAAAATGGGAAGGACCATACACCATCATACAAAGGCTTTATAATGGATCCTTCAAGTTAGCAACCGTGGATGGAGACGAAATCCCCAAAGTGTGGAATGCCCAACATTTGAGGCGTTACTTGACATGAAATTGTCATCTTTACTCTTTTGTTTATTAGGACCATGTAAAAAGGCATGACTTGCTAGAACAGTCTGGTTATATAAGAAAAAGATTATAAAGTGGACGTAGGTCATGATTCGATCGAACCACTATAAAATACTATGTGTCATTTACTTTTATCGCACCATTTTTTATTTACTCTTTCATTCTTTACTTATATGAGCTGTTATAATTATGAAATTTGCTATGAATCTCGCGGCAATCTCGAAGCATGTAATTCAAAGTGCCTTGTATCAGATCAAGAGGCCAGCAATATGTAGAGCATCGAAGGTGCAATGAAGTAAACGACACAACCATTGACACTCTAGTTCTCATGACCTGAGAAAGAGCATAAAGGACAAGGAAATGAATTGTCCATGAGGCGTGAAGGTGCACCATGATTAAAAAGACCGTCATGACTAAACTCTGCCCTTAGCATTCGATGGGAGAGTATAAAGGCGCCAGGGACTAAACGCTGCAAAAGAACTCCTACCCCACTGAAGGATTGAGGGGAAAACTGAAAGCTGAGTTCGAACTCCATCCTAGGCATATGACATGGGAGTATAAAGGCGTTTCAATTAAATGCCACAAAAGGGCTCTTATCCCGTCATAGAACCGGGGACTAGAATGACAGTTGAGCCCGAACCCCTCATGTCCGAATATGAGGGGTAACATATGCTCGACTCTAATCAATCCTCAACGAGCCCTGGCTAGGCATTACGTTAATGATTGATTGGGGGCATACTCATACACATATACACGTAGTGCAGGAATTTTAAACTTTCATTGCACACGATTCTGATTTAGTTTATGGTCCAAATATTTATGTATGATTAAGTATGATAAACTTGCAGGTACACAACAATGCAAATGAAACAGAACGTCATTTACTAATGCAGGTTTACAAAACAAAGCTGGACAAAAAGTGAGGGTCATCCTTAAAACTACATCACAAGGCCAATGGAAGATCTAAAAACATAAACAAAAGAGCTCTATTTGGGATTTGGGGATGATCTTGGCTTCTTCTCTTTCTTCTGCTTCTCTAGCTCCTCTTTGTCGGCGTCAGATTTGTCATGCTTCTTCCCCTTCTTCTTATCCGAAGGAGGATCTTGTGGAATGTCATAGGACTGGGACGCAAGTTGTGTAGTTATCGACTTAGTGGAGAGCTTTATAATTAATCCAGATTTGGGATCAGCTGCAGAGATAGGTGGCACATTAGAGGCTCTTCCTCCTTTATTTTTAATTTTAGCTATTCATCATTTTGGCCTTCATATCGGCTAAGGTCATGCTGTCATCATCCTTTATTTCTCCCGTGATGGCGACCACCTCTTCTTCATCCCCGTTGTCACCGTCAATATCCTTTAAGGCTTCGATGATTTCAGCATCCTTAGGAGCGTCAGTGCTTGATGCCACAATGGCCTTCTCGATTGCTTCGACCACGGTTTTCTTTGGAACTTCAGGGACCTCAGTACTTGATGGTGTGTTGACTTTCTCAGTCTCTGCTTTCTTTTTTGCAACCACCTCGATCAGCTTGGCACCAATATCATGAGAAGTAACTATTATTAATTTGGGAGAAAATGTGGTTTTCTCGATTGTTTGCTCCACAATGCGACGATAGGTTACAATAGCTTTGACGAATTGTGGAGAGAATATGGAGATACCTTCCGCTGACTTCTCGCCCAAAGCTGCAGTGGAAGCCCCAACAGCTGGAGGATCTGGGACATCAGAGATCAATGGATCATTTGGATTATACTCCTCAACCTCAGAAGTCTTAGGCTCCATTGCTGAGCTTAATGTAACAACCCGAAAATCTGGGCCAGTTTAAAATTTTTATTTTGGCAATTTTAGCGAATTTTGATTATTTAAAATGAATTATTTTAAATAATATCGACGAGAAATTTATTTTGAATATAATTAGAACGTATATATTATATACGTCGTCGTTAGAATATAAATAATTATTTATAATTATAAATAGAATTGAAAATGGCGTGGTAGTTCGATAATTCGATTTCAAACTTCAAATGAATGTACCGGGTGCAAAACAATCCGGATTTTAGTGAAACCAAAAATAAGGGAATCTAATTGATAATATCTTTCCAACGAATCCGACAAATCAAAATTTCATAGCGGGGGTCAAAAGATATGTCCAGTTGAATATTCTGAATAGTCGCTATGGAATTCAGGCCCTTAAAAATGGAGATTTTGCAAACGACCTCGGATTTCGACGAAACCAGTTTTGTTGGGTCCGGGATGTCAGGTTATTGCTAGGTTTCAAATTTCATAATTTTTCGAATCAATATGTGAGCGTGGTAAAGGAAAACGTGTTTTGACCATTTTAGTTGAATTTAATCGACGGGAAAATGGCCATTTTTCAAACAGTCTCAGAGTTTGATGAAACTAGTTTTGTTAGGACCGTATCGTCAATACGAAGCTAGGAAAATTTTTCTGCAATTTTTCGAGTTAGTATGTGACCCCGGTAATTTGAAATGTACGTTTAAAATTCAGTTTAATGATTTAAATGTAAATTCAACGGAAACTGGTCGTGACGATGGAATTGGCCTATGATACATATCCCATTGTGTTCGGAATGGGGGTAAAACGCTAGGGATGACAGTCGTTGGGTCTCGATTAGAGGTCGTATGGAAAAGTCAACTTTTTGTAAATTAAATAATTAAAAATTAAATTTCTCTCTCTTCCCTTATACCTTCTTTCTGCCCCCCCCTCTATTCCCAAACCCGATTTCATCTGAGAAAAGAAAAAAAAACCATCGACGATGAACGCTGCCCCCCTCCATCGACGCCAGCGCCGTCGTAGCCTCGTCGAACGCCCCCACCCCTCTTCCGTCACACCCCCTTCCCTTCCTCCTCTCGTTCTCGGCTGTGGATCCCAAGGCGCCCCCAAATCGAGCTAGGAGCTCCGTCGTTCGCTCGCGCTTTCTGGTGAATGGGGGGGCTCGACTTCGCTGCGCTTGTGGGTGGATGATGATGGCGCTGCGTCGTTTCTGGGCGGGGGGGGGGGGGGGGGGAGGGGTCTGATCTGTGTCCGGCGCGCTCCAATGGCGGTGAACTCCAACCCTAGGCGGTGAGCACTGTTCGATGTCAGGCTTCCAGTTTTTAACAATAGAAAAGGTGATTTTTTTTTTATTTATTTAAATAACATTGTTTAACTTCTGTTTTTTTTATGTATATATATATGGAAAAGTGGTTTTAAAAAAATGAAATTTTTATCTAGATAGCATCGTATAAAAATATAAGATTTTGTTTTTGTAAATAACATTGATTTCAAAATGAAATATTTAAAATAAATAACTTTGCATAATAAAATATGGGATTTTTATATATTATAAGTTGAAAGAAAAATATGATTTTTAATAAGGAAAAGATACGATTTTTAATAATGTAAAAAAAATGATTTTTATATATTCAACTTAGAAATAAAAATACCATGGTTTTAGAAATAGCAAGAGAATTGCTTTCAAAATAGAAGTGGCGATAAAAAAAATTCTATTTTTACATGTATGAAGTGTCGTTATAAAATTCGATTTTTATATATTGGGATAGCAAAGTAAAAATGTGATTTTTATTTTAAAGACATCAAAAATAAAAATGTGTGATTTTTATATATGTAGTGGATACGGGCAACGAAGGTGATAAAGATGCGATAACGATGAAGATTTCTATCAATGAAGAGTCGTAGTATTGGATAGCTTTCGGTGAGAATTTCTCACCTTTCAATTTCTTTTCTAGTTATATATATATACTAGGATGCAGACGGTGCTTAGTAGCACCCGACACAATCGTCCACAGACCATGGACTTGTTTGTTTGGTTGCATAAATTAATTTGATGACTTGATTTGAATTGGTTGTTTGGTGAATTTGATTGATGTGTGAATGGCGTGGGCCTTCACTAGACCGGGGATAAGGCTAGGCATTGTCCCGTTTCTAGTATCGTGCCGTTATGCCGCCGAAATTTTCTAAAAGTAAGTTAGAAAAATAAAGATAACATTTTATTTAATAAATGAATCGAATAGAATATTCATAGGTTGAATAAAACAGTTTGATCGTTAAAAATATAATTTTTAACGTGAATGTGAATAAATATTCATTTACAAACCGGACGGTTTGTTTATGTACACCTATTTGAAGGACATTGATTGGGACGATAAATTTTACACATCGCCCAACTGCACAAATAAAAATCTGTGTTTGATTGCTTGAAACCCCACACGGGTATTGGGATGATATTTGACGTACACTAATCCCGATTGTTTAGTTGTATGTCGATCGATCGATTGACAGGCTGTTATAAGCGTTGAATATTTATATTTGATGCTTATACAGTGTAGAATGCACTTTGGATGATGGTTGATTATTCATCGTTGTTGATAAATACATGTGTTGTAGAAAATCCATATAATTAACATTATATGGTAATTGATTGGGTCTCATTCCAGTTTTGAAATAGAAATATTTGGAAAAAGAAATATTTGAAATAGAAATATTTGAAATAGAAATATTCGAAATGGAATATTTGAAAATATCAATATATGAAGCCGTGTTGATTAGATTGACGCCATTTTGACGTGAACGATATTTATATCGATTTTATTCATTTTACAATGAATATTGAAAAGTGATTTCGAAATCGAATAATTTGAAATGAAATTTGATTTGAATTGAATAGAAAACCAAATTTGATTTGAATTGAATAGAAAACCAAATTTGATTTGAATTGAATAGAAAACCAAATTTGATTTGAATTGAATAGAAAACCAAATTTGATTTGAATTGAATAGAAAACCAAATTTGATTTGAATTGAATAGAAAACCAAATTTGAATTGAATCGAATAGAAAACCAATTTGAATTGAATCGAATAGAAAACCAATTTGAATTGAATCGAATAGAAAACCAATTTGAATTGAATGGAAGTTGAAATTGCTTTTGAAACGAATTTAAAACTATTTATATAATTCGTTTTAAATAGAAATCGACGAAATATATATTATATATATTATATATATAATATAATGGCCTGAATAGAACGCGCCGCGCCGCGGTAGTTCGTGAATTTCGACCATTTATTTCAAACGGACATTACGGGAGATCTGACCGTCGGATTCTCCTAAAACCGGAATCGTTGGGTTCGTATCGAAAAGAGTTTTCTAACGAATATTAGAAATTAGAAATCTAACGGTTGGATTTGGAATTATGTCCAAATCAAATTTGAAAAAGGTCGCTGTAAGTGCAGTTCGATGGCCGTTGATGGAAATCGACTGTACAGGCCTTGATAAAATTATTAAAAATAGTAATAATTTGTGTAAAATCATAAGAAATGATTTAGAAAGAATTGGGATGAAAAACTCCATATTTGAAAAGATAAAAATAGATTTTTATCGAAATGAACTAGTTTTGACCTAGAATTATAATTCTATTTATTTGTAAAATAAATAAACTGGATTAGAGATGGCTTTGAAAAATAACCAGAATTTCCAATAATTATATTGGAATGGATTTGAATCGAAATTGTCTTTGGATTATTTCGATGTTGGATTTCGCGATGATACAGATATTGTTATGGGAATTTGAAAGATATATATATATATATATATATATATATATATATCATTATTTCCAATACGATATTTGTTAGTCGCAGAATTTGATATTGAATATAAGCCGGTATATTTTCTATTCAGAGCCTTGTGTTTAGTATCAAATGCGATTTGGGTTTGTCGTGAATGGTGTCTTCATTAACACTGTTCTTGAACCCAGTTGAAAAAAGATTAAATCTTTTTATTTAGATTTAATGAAGTGTACCAATTAAATAATATTTAATTGGAATTGAATTGATATTGATTTTTGGGTTTATCGTGGACAGTGTTTTTAAATAACACTCGTTCTTTAACCCGATAATTAATGGAACGTGATTTTGGGTTTATCGTGAACCGTGTTTTAAATGACACTGATTCTTTAACCCAGTTAGCAATTAAAACTAAGTGGAGTTTTAATGAATCTTTAATTAGATTGAAATGATCAAGAATAGAGTATCACCAGTTTTGCTCCAGGCGATAGTTAAATCTTTAATTAGATTTGAACGTGAAATGGTAATTGAATTTACAGATAACACCGTGGTGTTAGATATGAAGTATTACCAGTTTTACTTCATGGGATGAATAGGTTGGGATTGGGAAATTAAAATAAATGATTACTTCGGCAAGGTTCGTTAATCCCGACTAGTTGAATCGAAATTCAAAAGATGATTAAAGAATAAATTAAAGGAATTTATCTTGGATAAAATTAATGGGAACTTTTCTCTATGAATGTGAAATTTAGAAACTAACTGTCGGTTAGCTAAGAAGAATGGTTTTCTGGATATTGATCTGATGTTGGTTTCGGCCTTCGGGGTTAATATTTGGGGAATTACTCTCTTGATTAATTTACAGTTAGTGACTGATGAATTGGAATGAGGCGTATGTTGTGTTTGTGTAACACTTTTATAATATATATACGCGAGTTATTCGGAAAGACCGGGTTTATCCCATTCTGAATAACTGATACGACGATAAGTCGAAGATGAAGATGGTGGTCGAAGACCGGAGGTCTTCACGTCGTTTGGGTGATTACTGATGATCTTGATTGGGCTGTACACCCAAGAAGATGGAAACAGTTGGTGATCGTCCAGACGTACTTGGAGATCAATGGATATGCGGGGTACTAGGTGCCTCCGGTTTCGTTCAGCCCCAGAACGGACTTGTAAATGGACTGTGTGTCTGACATTGGGGTTTTAGTCCGTGTGATTGATCTCTATTAAATATATATCTGTTTGGCGGCGGAGAATTTATTCTCTTGCTTAACGCCCTTCTCTGAGACGTACGAGCTCAGGGGTTATATATTGATGGATATCAATCGCATGGAGTGAATTGCCTGTGTGGCATGCTTAAGTGGCAAATGATCAAGGCTTCTGTTGAAAAGCAAAGTCTTGTGGTTGATGATCGAAGCAAGGCCTTTGTGGCGTAGCTTTGTGTAACGTTTACATCGCGAGTTTCACACCCGGTATGAACCAAAAACGGGAGACGGACCTCAGGGGGGACAATGCGTTTTCTTTCTAGTTAGGAGTAGCGTCAGTGCTTGAACTGGCTGACGAGTTTGACTCATGTGGATGTTGCTTATTATTACTTACTGAAAAGCGAGGCGCCTCGTGATATCGGTTTCGGCCGATGCTTCTGGTCGGCTGACGGGCTAGGCTTACGCCCCAAAGGGCGGAGAAACGTATTGTTCAGGCATTATAATCCACATCCGTGGACCGGCCCTGATGATCCATGGGGCAGTTGCGGCTGTTCCTGAGGGGCGGACTAGAGCGTCTCGAATCGGTTAGGATCTTGCCCCTAGCCTCAGTTCATACCATAAATGATAACCCAACTTCCAATACGACGTCTTGCGGTTTTGATTGTAAACTTATATCTGGCGACATAGTGGTATGGGTCATTCATGCCGCCTATGATTGATACTTATGATTTGAAGTTGTTTTATACACTATGCACTTATTATAGTACTATCAAAATGATTGGTTTTAAATGTATCAAGCATTCTTTGGCTGTTATAAGGGAAAACCCTATCCCCCGACTTGCGTTGCATTGTGTGATAGGACCTGGGTCTTATAACAGCTTCATCTTTCTTTATTTAGCATTGCGCTGTTTGTTTTATGCACTGGTATTCTTGGGAGGAAACCCGTTCCGTGTTATACGGCGTGGTCCCTTGATTTACCTAACTTTAAAATAAAGATTAACTGTTTTAGTTCTCACACCAGTCACATGACTGACCTGGAGTTTATTGTTTTAACCTAAACTCTGGGTGCCCTTATTTTCGACACGGGCAGCTAGTAGTTTTGGTTTTGCAGATTTATATTCACAGGATCCTGGTTTACAGCTGGAATGATATCCGGAAGGCTTTGTATCCGTATATCTCTTCTAGTTGTGTATTGTATTATTTTCCGCTGCGATGTATTTAAATGTAATTTAAATCTCTGATATTTCTGTGTAATATTTATTCATACTCTGTATATTCTTGTAATCTGATGAATTGTTGTAATATACAATGAAACGTTCTTCCGTCTGCGTTCTGTTTTGTCGTGTTCTCAAACGATCGGGCATTTCGAACGGTCTGGGTCGGTTTAGCGACTGGTTCGGACCGAGCGAAATCCCTTCTCGTCACATTTGGTATCGGAGCTTTGGTTTACAAAGCAGAGAACAAGGCACATTAGAACCATACGAAAGAATTCATCAGATATTGGGTTAGTAATATCCAATGGGAATGACTCGTTAGAGATAGGATCTGTGGTATCCTAGAACGAGTGTGAAGGGTATACTTTTCAATTGGAAACAATTTTGTTTTTAAAATTTAAAATCAATTATTCGTATTTGATTATTTAGTTTATATTGATTTGGACAGTCTAGTATATAAAGATTTTGCATATACGCCTTGCAAACGTGTATTTGAAATTTTAATATACTGGATAGATATAGAATCACATTCTAGACACCCGGAGGTGGTTCTGATGATTGATCGATCATCATCAGAATTTATGTTCGTGTTTTGAAGATGTGATATTTATATACCTCCATTAGACTGGTGTGAGAACCAAAACTAGATAGGGCTTATTGTTGTGATTTGGCATCAAAAATCTGATTTTTGTATATGTATCAAAATTATGAATTTGAAACTCTAATTCACTAATTGATTGATGTTTGCGTTGTTTGTTTATTTGTTTGCTAATTTTTATCCATTTAGCCTAATTGGATCACATATTGAATTATGTTGAAAATTAGTTGCATTTTCTTGCATATACATGTGCTTATGTTGAACTGGTCATAGCAAGGAGGCTAGAGCAGAGAATAAAATTTGTTTGCCCGACAAATAGGTACATGTTTAATACATAATTTACTGTTTTGTTTGGGTGATGATGATTTTATGAGCCTATTGGCTAGCCACTTGGCTTTTTCTTTTTCTTTTTGAGATCAGAAGGCCTATATGGCAATTTCGGGATTTTCCCGTGGCTCCCGGTGCAGGGGAGGTTATGGCGAAATTTTTCGAAAATTTAGGGTGTTAGCCAAATTTTTGAAGAATTTGAAAATTCTCAGAAACTGAAAAGTTGGAGAATGGAAGCCAGATCGAGCGTAGAGTTGATTAATCAAACCACTTTCGACTTTGTTCCTTTTCGGGGACGAAAAGTTTTAAGTGGGGGAGATTGTAACAACCCGAAAATCTAGGCCAGTTTAAAATTTTTATTTTGGCAATTTTAGCTAATTTTGATTATTTAAAATGAATTATTTTAAATAATATCGACGAGAAATTTATTTTTGAATATAATTAGAACGTATATATTATATACGTCGTCGTTAGAATATAAATAATTATTTATAATTATAAATAGAATTGAAAATGGCGCGGTAGTTCGATAATTCGATTTCAAACTTCAAATGAATGTACCGGGTGCAAAACAATCCGGATTTTAGTGAAACCAAAAATAAGGAAATCTAATTGATAATATCTTTCCAACGAATCCGACAAATCAAAATTTCATAGCAGGGATCAAAAGATATGTCCAGTTGAAAATTCTGAATAGTCGCTATGGAATTCAGGCCCTTAAAAATGGAGATTTTGCAAACGACCTCGGATTTCGACGAAACCAGTTTTGTTGGGTCCAGGATGTCAGGTTATTGCTAGGTTTCAAATTTCATAATTTTTCAAATCAATATTTGAGCGTGGTAAAGGAAAACGTGTTTTGACCATTTCAGTTGAATTTAATCGACGGGAAAATGGCCATTTTTCAAACAGTCTCAGAGTTTGATGAAACTAGTTTTGTTAGGACCGTATCGTCAATACGAAGCTAGGAAAATTTTTCTGCAATTTTTCGAGTTAGTATGTGACCCCGGTAATTTGAAATGTACGTTTAAAATTCAGTTTAATGATTTAAATGTAAATTCAATGGAAACTGGTCATAACGATGGAATTGGCCTATGATACATATCCCATTGTGTTCGGAATGGGGGTAAAACGCTAGGGACGACAGTCGTTGGGTCTCGATTAGAGGTCGTATGGAAAAGTCAACCTTTTGTAAATTAAATAATTAAAAATTAAATTTCTCTCTCTTCCCTTATACCTTCTTTCTGGCCCCCCCTCTATTCCCAAACCCGTTTTCATCTGAGAAAAGAAAAAAAAACCATCGACGATGAACGCTGCCCCCCTCCATCGATGCCAGCGCCGCCGTAGCCTCGTCGAACGCCCCCACCCCTCTTCCGTCACACCCCCTTCCCTTCCTCCTCTCGTTCTCGGCTGTGGATCCCAAGGTGCCCCCAAATCGAGCTAGGAGCTCCGTCGTTCGCTCGCGCTTTCTGGTGAATGGGGGGCTCGACTTCGCCGCGCTTGTGGGTGGATGATGATGGCGCTGCGTCGCTTCTGGGCGGGGTGGGGGGGGGTGTCCGATCTATGTCCGGCGCGCTCCAATGGCGGTGAACTCCAACACTAGGCGGTGAGCACTGTTCGATGTCAGGCTTCCAGTTTTTAACAATAGAAAAGGTGATTTTTTATTTATTTATTTATTTAAATAACATTGTTTAACTTATGTTTTTTTTATGTATATATATATGGAAAAGTGGTTTTAAAAAAATGAAATTTTTATCTAGATAGCATCGTATAAAAATATAAGATTTTGTTTTTGTAAATAACATTGATTTCAAAATGAAATATTTAAAATAAATAACTTTGCATAATAAAATATGGGATTTTTATATATTATGAGTTGAAAGAAAAATATGATTTTTAATAAGGAAAAGATACGATTTTTAATAATGTAAAAAAAATGATTTTTATATATTCAACTTAGAAATAAAAATACCATGGTTTTAGAAATAGCAAGAGAATTGCTTTCAAAATAGAAGTGGCGATAAAAAAAAATTCTATTTTTACATGTATGAAGTGTCGTTATAAAATTCGATTTTTATATATTGGGATAGCAAAGTAAAAATGTGATTTTTATTTTAAAGACATCAAAAATAAAAATGTGTGATTTTTATATATGTAGTGGATACGGGCAACGAAGGTGACAAAGATGCGATAACGATGAAGATTTCTATCAATGAAGAGTCGTAGTATTGGATAGCTTTCGGTGAGAATTTCTCACCTTTCAATTTCTTTTCTAGTTATATATATATACTAGGATGCAGACGGTGCTTAGTAGCACCCGACACAATCGTCCACAGACCATGGACTTGTTTGTTTGGTTGCATAAATTAATTTGATGACTTGATTTGAATTGGTTGTTTGGTGAATTTGATTGATGTGTGAATGGCGTGGGCCTTCACTAGACCGGGGATAAGGCTAGGCCTTGTCCCGTTTCTAGTATCGTACCGTTATGCCGCCGAAATTTTCTAAAAGTAAGTTAGAAAAATAAAGATAACATTTTATTTAATAAATGAATCGAATAGAATATTCATAGGTTGAATAAAATAGTTTGATCGTTAAAAATATAATTTTTAACGTGAATGTGAATAAATATTCATTTACAAACCGGACGGTTTGTTTATGTACACCTATTTGAAGGACATTGATTGGGACGATAAATTTTACACATCGCCCAACTGCACAAATAAAAATCTGTGTTTGATAATTTGAAACCCCACACGGGTATTGGGATGATATTTGACGTACACTAATCCCGATTGTTTAGTTGTATGTCGATCGATTGATTGACAGGCTGTTATAAGCGTTGAATATTTATATTTGATGCTTATACAGTGTAGAATGCACTTTGGATGATGGTTGATTATTCATCGTTGTTGATAAATACATGTGTTGTAGAAAATCCATATAATTAACATTATATGGTAATTGATTGGGTCTCATTCCAGTTTTGAAATAGAAATATTTGGAAAAAGAAATATTTGAAATAGAAATATTTGAAATAGAAATATTCGAAATGGAATATTTGAAAATATCAATATATGAAGCCGTGTTGATTAGATTGACGCCATTTTGACGTGAACGATATTTATATCGATTTTATTCATTTTACAATGAATATTGAAAAGTGATTTCGAAATCGAATAATTTGAAATGAAATTTGATTTGAATTGAATAGAAAACCAAATTTGATTTGAATTGAATAGAAAACCAAATTTGATTTGAATTGAATAGAAAACCAAATTTGATTTGAATAGAAAACCAAATTTGATTTGAATTGAATAGAAAACCAAATTTGATTTGAATTGAATAGAAAACCAAATTTGATTTGAATTGAATAGAAAACCAAATTTGATTTGAATTGAATATAAAAACCAAATTTGATTTGAATTGAATAGAAAACCAAATTTGAATTGAATCGAATAGAAAACCAATTTGAATTGAATCGAATAGAAAACCAATTTGAATTGAATCGAATAGAAAACCAATTTGAATTGAATCGAATAGAAAACCAATTTGAATTGAATCGAATAGAAAACCAATTTGAATTGAATGGAAGTTGAAATTGCTTTTGAAACGAATTTAAAACTATTTATATAATTCGTTTTAAATTGAAATCGATGAAATATATATTATATATATAATATAATGGCCTGAATAGAACGCGCCGCGCCGCGGCAGTTCGTGAATTTCGACCATTTATTTCAAACGGACATTACGGGAGATCCGACCGTCGGATTCTCCTAAAACCGGAATCGTTGGGTTCGTATCGAAAAGAGTTTTCTAACGAATATTAGAAATTAGAAATCTAAAGGTTGGATTTGGAATTATGTCCAAATCAAATTTGAAAAAGGTCGCTGTAAGTGCAGTTCGATGGCCGTTGATGGAAATCGACTGTACAGGCCTTGATAAAATTATTAAAAATAGTAATAATTTGTGTAAAATCATAAGAAATGATTTAGAAAGAATTGGGATGAAAAACTCCATATTTGAAAAAATAAAAATAGATTTTTATCGAAATGAACTAGTTTTGACCTAGAATTATAATTCTATTTATTTTTAAAATAAATAAACTGGATTAGAGATGGCTTTGAAAAATAACCAGAATTTCCAATAATTATATTGGAATGGATTTGAATCGAAATTGTCTTTGGATTATTTCGATGTTGGATTTCGTGATGATACAGATATTGTTATGGGAATTTGAAAGATATATATATATATTTCATTATTTCCAATACGATATTTGTTAGTCGCAGAATTTGATATTGAATATAAGCCGGTATATTTTCTATTCAGAGCCTTGTGTTTAGTATCAAATGCGATTTGGGTTTGTCGTGAATGGTGTCTTCATTAACACTGTTCTTGAACCCAGTTGAAAAAAGATTAAATCTTTTTATTTAGATTTAATGAATTGTACCAATTAAATAATATTTAATTGGAATTGAATTGATATTGATTTTTGGGTTTATCGTGGACAGTGTTTTTAAATAACACTCGTACTTTAACCCGATAATTAATGGAACGTGATTTTGGGTTTATCGTGAACCGTGTTTTAAATGACACTGATTCTTTAACCCAGTTAGCAATTAAAACTAAGTGGAGTTTTAATGAATCTTTAATTAGATTGAAATGATCAAGAATGGAGTATCACCAGTTTTGCTCCAGGCGATAGTTAAATCTTTAATTAGATTTGAACGTGAAATGGTAATTGAATTTACCGATAACACCGTGGTGTTAGATATGAAGTATTACCAGTTTTACTTCATGGGATGAATAGGTTGGGATTGGGAAATTAAAATAAATGATTACTTCGGTAAGGTTCGTTAATCCCGACTAGTTGAATCGAAATTCAAAAGATGATTAAAGAATAAATTCAAGGAATTTATCTTGGATAAAATTAATGGGAACTTTTCCCTATGAATGTGAAATTTAGAAACTAACTGTCGGTTAGCTAAGCAGAATGGTTTTCTGGATATTGATTTGATGTTGGTTTCGGCCTTCGGGGTTAATATTTGGGGAATTACTCTCTTGATTAATTTACAGTTAGTGACTGATGAATTGGAATGAGGCGTATGTTGTGTTTGTGTAACACTTTTATAATATATATACGCGAGTTATTCGGAAAGACCGGGTTTATCCCATTCTGAATAACTGATACGACGATAAGTCGAAGATGAAGACGGTGGTCGAAGACCGGAGGTCTTCACGTCGTTTGGGTGATTACTGATGATCTTGATTGGGCTGTACACCCAAGAAGATGGAAACAGTTGGTGATCGTCCAGACGTACTTGGAGATCAATGGATATGCGGGGTACTAGGTGCCTCCGGTTTCGTTCAGCCCCAGAACGGACTTGTAAATGGACTGTGTGTCTGACATTGGGTTTTAGTCCGTGTGATTGATCTCTATTAAATATATATCTGTTTGGCGGCGGAGAATTTATTCTCTTGCTTAACGCCCTTCTCTGAGACGTACGAGCTCAGGGGTTATATATTGATGGATATCAATCGCATGGAGTGAATTGCCTGTGTGGCATGCTTAAGTGGCAAATGATCAAGGCTTCTGTTGAAAAGCAAAGTCTTGTGGTTGATGATCGAAGCAAGGCCTTTGTGGCGTAGCTTTTTGTAACGTTTACTTCGCGAGTTTCACACCCGGGATGAACCAAAAACGGGAGACGGACCTCAGGGGGGACATGCGTTTTCTTTCTAGTTAGGAGTGGCGTCAGTGCTTGAACTAGCTGACGAGTTTGACTCATGTGGATGTTGCTTATTATTACTTGCTGAAAAGCGAGGCGCCTCGTGATATCGGTTTCGGCCGATGCTTCTGGTCGGCTGACGGGCCAGGCTTACGCCCCAAAGGGCGGAGAAACGTATTGTTCAGGCATTATAATCCTCATCGGTGGACCGGCCCTGACGATCCATGGGGCAGTTGCGGCTGTTCCTGAGGGGCGGACTAGAGCGTCTCGAATCGGTGAGGATCTTGCCCCTAGCCTCGGTTCATACCATAAATGATAACCCAACTTCCAATACGACGTCTTACGGTTTTGATTGTAAACTTGTATCTGGCGACATAGTGGTATGGGTCATTCATGCCGCCTATGATTGATACTTATGATTTGAAGTTGTTTTATACACTATGCACTTATTATAGTATTATCAAAATGATTGGTTTTAAGAGTATCAAGCATTCTTTGGCTGTTATAAGGGAAAACCCTATCCCCCGTCTTGCGTTGCATTGTGTGATAGGACCTGGGTCTTATAACAGCTTCATCTTTCTTTATTTAGCATTGCGTTGTTTGTTTTATGCACTGGTATTCTTGGGAGGAAACCCGTTCCGTGTTATACGGCGTGGTCCCTTGATTTACCTAACTTTAAAATAAAGATTAACTGTTTTAGTTCTCACACCAGTCACATGACTGACCTAGAGTTTATTGTTTTAACCTAAACTCTGGGTGCCCTTATTTTCGACACGGGCAGCTAGTAGTTTTGGTTTTGCAGATTTATATTCACAGGATCCTGGTTTACAGCTGGAATGATATCCGGAAGGCTTTGTATCCGTATATCTCTTCTAGTTGTGTATTGTATTATTTTCCGCTGCGATGTATTTAAATGTAATTTAAATCTCTGATATTTCTGTGTAATATTTATTCATACTCTGTATATTCTTGTAATCTGATGCATTGTTGTAATATACAATGAAACGTTCTTCCGTCTGCGTTCTGTTTTGTCGTGTTCTCAAACGATCGGGCGTTTCGAACGGTCTGGATCGGTTTAGCGACTGGTTCGGACCGAGCGAAATCCCTTCTCGTCACACTTAAGCCTTCATCAATTTTGTTCTTGCCTTTGAGCTCAAGCCTCTCTTTCTCCATAGTCTCCTGGATTTGACGCCTACCTCTGCTAAAGCCTCAGGCTCTCCATCCCTAAGAAAGGTCTGTATAAGCTGGTTCTCATCAACATCCTTGACCTTTAAGCGTTACCTCTCACTCTCAACAATCTGGTCCCATACATCAACTAAGGTGGTGGGATAGTTGCTGATCCAAGAAATATCTCAGGTTCGGATAACTTGAGCAAAAAAGTCCACCTGCAGTTCATCGAACCCTTTTATCTCCTTTTCAGCCGTGGAAAGCTTAGCGGTAGCAATGTAGGCGGATTCAAGGGCTTCATTAGCATTACTTTCCGCGAGAGCTGCTCTTTCTTGCGCATGAGCAAGTTTATCCTTTAAGTTAGCCATTTCTTTATCCCAAGCAGCCTTTTCAGCGGCAAAGCGATCCTGTGATGTTTTCAGGTCGGTATTAACTGACTTGAGATCCTCTATCTCCTTTTTCAGAGCCACACGCTCTTGGCTGTTTGAGCCAAGTTCAAGGTGGAAACGTTTCTTGGTACTTTCCAACTCCGCCTTATAGTTTTCGGCGTCTCTTTAAGCTAAAGCAAGAAGGGCTTGAGCATCTTCAAGTTCTTTCTCAGCCTTGCCTCTGGTCTTGATGTCATGATCGATCTTCACTCTAGATCTAGCACATCTAATTCCAAACGACGGATAACATATGAAAGATTCTTGGCATGCTTCTTCATTGCCTTATATTGTTTAGCCACATGGCTAACTCGGTCCATGACTTTTGTATCCCATTCATTAGGAATCGGTTCAAGATCTGGAACAAAAATCATCCTTTCAAAGTAAATGTCAGGGAACTGCTTTCGCAAATGCTCTATCTTTGCCTTATTATCAGAAGTAAGGGCAACTTCCTGTACAATGGCAGTGTCCGAGTGGTGCTGGCCGAAAGGGATAAGAACTGCCTTCTCTTTTTCCAAACCTTTGCTTGGACCCTTGTGTTTGTCCTTGGATTCATGATGCTTCTTGGAAGATTTTCCCCTGAGGAGGCATACCCTCCGGGGGAGTCGGAGCTTTGGGAAATTATTTGCCTCCCATCTACGGTACTTAACGACCATGGTACTTCCCGGGATCTTGCCTCGAAGGAGAGTGAGAGCACGTGGAATGAGACTGATAAGAATCATGGCGTCTTTAACTATCTCTTCTACGACTATCACTGCGTTCATGCTCAATTACGAGATTGAGTCTAGGTGTGCAGTCACGAAGTTCGCGATGAGGCATTTTTCCTTCAAAGAATAACAAGCAAGTATAAGGATCGTGAATACAAATAGTATACGGGTGTTGTGACAAGTGGTGCATGTGATTTTTGTTTCCCGTATGATCCTCCCTAACAGACTAGGGTCCGGTGCTAGGCTCTATATATAGTATCCTTCTTTTTGACGGGAGTAGTTTCTTCCTCATAGATAGGGAAGAACGACTCCACTCCAAAGTCCTCGGACATATAAATGTTATCAGGTAGGGGGATCTTATCTAATTCCCCAAATATTTGTTCCTCTGTTAACGAGTCGTGAGCTATGGGCTCCACTGGCGATGGAGTCTTCAGAGGAGACTGCTCCTTGGAGATCGAGGTATCCTTTGATCCATCGACTCGAGTTTCACCTCCTTTGTATATGTTCATTTCTTCATCGTCTTGGATCTCTATAGGTGAAGGACTTTTACGAAACCTACTTGTCTTTGTAGTTTCCGTGATCACTTGCCCCTCGACTGGGGGCATGCCACTAGATTACCCAATTGTCTGAGTAGGGGGCACTTACTTATAGGGCTTGCTGCCCAAACCGAGCCCGAATCTTACATCCAGAAGATGGTGTTTGTGAAGGTTCTCGTCGGTTATACATCTCTTGATTTTGTAGAAGTCAGACTTTCTTTCTAAAAGGCGGGACAATCGATCTTCGTACACCGATCCCTCTGTCTTTTGGAAATTATGAGCTATACAGAAAAAGAAAACATTAGCACTTCAATCATGTAGTTGGAACATACACGGAAGGATTCAGAACCTACTTGACTGTAGCCATTTCCTTGCACATCCAGCTTGATGTTTTATGTAAAACCAGTCAGATTTAACTTCTATTAAATTACTGTGTCCATCCATCAAGACCTTTTTTGGAGGGGATCGACTCGAAGAAAATGAAGTTCGGAGTCCCTGTGGAATGATGTTTGAAATAATAATAGAAGTTCAAATCTTTGAAGGTAAGCTCGATCTCTAAAATCTCTGCGTATGCGATATACAAGATGTACAGAGCAGCGTAAGCATTGGGATGGAGTTGCATGGGAGCAATTCGTAGTCGTCTCAGGAGATCAACGATAATTGGAGGAAACAGAGGAATAGCACCTACCAAGCACATGACTCTGCTGATAGCCATGTACCCTTCCGGAGCAGAATGGGGTTTGTCCCCTTCCCCTGGAGTTTTCACGTCAACCCAGGGGATCCTATGTCTTAAACATAATCTCTATAGCTTTATGTCATCCGGTTTGGAAGCTATAGAGTCACTCGACTTGTTAACTTCTTTAACACCTTCGATTTAGTCAGGAGCTTGATCATCTTCCTCTTCCTCAAGTGATGTGCTCTCAGAAGTGGTTGATTTTGTATCATGATCTGTTTCATACTTAGATGTAGAGTTATACCAGTCAAGGTCCAACGGGAGTATGTCGGGTTTATAATAACTTGATGACTTTGGATATGCACTTTTGTCCGATAACCTTGTTGAGCGTCTATCAGACATGGCTGTGTTGGTAAATAAACATGAGAGATTAGAATACAATTATCCGTGAACCCCATGTGTGTGCAGGTGTTGAGTGCACCAGTGTATACGGTACTGAAAAGGAAAACATAAAGTTAAGCAGATAAACATGAAATTAGTCATTATATGTTGCTAGGTTATGTTGTCATCCAGTTCAGAAGGCTCTAAACCTAACTGTTTGTCACTATGTTAAAGTTATATCAAATTTCAATAAATACATGTGTTAGGTCGCTGGTTAGATTGGTTTGTTAGGCTTCATGACATGGCTCGTGACAAGGAGGTCAGCTCACTGAAGGGATCTCGTCTCATGATTATGGTACGGATCGTGGTTGAGCGTTATAGTGGATACCGTCGTCGGCTCGTTTTATGCGGTTCATGGAAGCAAGACCGGTTCGTGAGAAGGGCTTGTCTCAAAGGCGGAGGTGCAAGACTTGTCATCTCAGTTTGGGACGGCTCGCCAACTACTGTCACGACCTGCCTCACCAACACCCACCACGAACCGATATCCCATACCTCTCATGGACAAGCCTATTGTCACGACCCACGATCCGATCCAATACCCCATTCCTCTTCATGACCTACTATGCAGGAACTCACATTCCATCCACGCCTCCCTTTTAATCACCACCTCGAGCCGATCTATAATAGTAACATCATCTTCAATCTCTTCAACCCTTTTTCCTCAACTCGCAAACCCATGGCCTCACTCTCTTAATTTCTTCTCCTATCCTCACCAACCGTCGAAATCCTAACGCATCCCCTCAAACTCGACATAACCTCAAATCAACACTTCGCAATTGGTATTGCCACCACACGTGACGGCATGAAAACAAGTTTTCTCACAATTAGGGGTTAAAAAATGGCGACTAAAAGCTGTTAAATTACTTTTTCTATTACCCATTAATATGAAGGATGGATTCGGTTGAATTAGAGAAGTTGTGGAGGCTAGGGTTTCGAATTGGAGATGAAGAAAATTATAACAGTAAGGTTAAAAAGGAGAGATGAGGAAATGAAGGGTAAATCGGCTTATATAGCCTCCGTAAAGACCTTTGGTCTCTCCTCTTATCTTGGCGGATCAGATCGATCCATTGGGCCACGAAAGAGCCTGATATTGTATGAGTGAAGGCTTGTTTGGCCGTTGGATCACCGCACATGACGAGTGACATGAACCATAGAATAATGGACCTCTTTAAAACTATTTAAGGAAATTTAAAGACTCACCTAAAGGCTTGTTCACAGCGTGTTCTGAAATTGGGAGATGATCAAAAAATAGAGGGAAATAATCGGAAACTCAATGGTGTATTTATACTCGTCAGAAAACAAGATCTTTTTGAAACAGCATGACAAAACAAACAGATATGATTGTCAACACTCGTCTGTTCAGGAATAGGCATATCGATTAATTTCGAAGCACATTCCATCTCTGATAAAATGTACTTCGAGGGGGAAAAAATGTTGGCTAGCTTTTTGACCAAGCCACTAGGATAACAAACATTCACAAGCGGATGGACGAAGGCTCGCGTGAGTAAGCTTAACAAAAATTCAACCTGGCTCGTGAAGCCTCGCCAACCCGTTCGTGACCTGGTTTCACCAGCCTGCTCGTGGTCATCCCATCACAATCCGTTCGTGATTCCACTTCCCAACCCGCACGTGAGGGATGTTCCACAATCTGCTCGCGATGGAAGCTATGCAATCTGCTCATGATGATAGGTCACGAACCGACCCTAGATCCAGGAAGTGAATGCCATAACTTGGTCAGACTCCACCCATCCACAATCCGTAATTCAAGGAACCATCTCCACATGTTCAGAACGGCCAATTTGATTATTTCTTCATTAAGCCACGAACGATCCGAAGTCCTCGGGATTGGTGCTACGTGTCTTCACGAAGCGCTTGTAGAAATCACCTATAAATAGCCCAACACTTAGCATTTTTCAGGATCTTTTGGCAATTCAGAGCTCTGATTCCACCATTATCATACTTCCATTATTTTTATTTAGAGCGATCTCGAAATTATTGAGTGAATTATCATTGTAAAAGTGAGATTGAGAGAAAATATTGATTGTACCTGCATTCAAACGTATAATCAAAGTCATATAAAGTGGACATAGGCTCGTTAACGCCGAACCACTATAAATTTGGTGTGTTTGTTGCATTCTCATTCATTTTTAGTTATTATTCTATGCAATTTAAGACAATTTGGGTGTTAGAGCCATAATTTGGTCTAACATATGATGCTTTTGACCTAATATTTTATGTCGCATCTTTTACTTAATCTTCTCATAGAAAGAAAAGTTTTCCCTAATATAACCTTGTATCATTATTATCTAATCATCATTTCAGCTATTCGGGTCAAACCGAGTTGCTGGTGGTTTCTTGAATTATCTTTGTTATCTCACCATGGACACCCTAGCTGCTTTTTGGGACTAGACTACATAGTTTTTGTGTTTGATATTTTGGGTAGTATTGCCTCATTAGTACATATTCTTTTTGATGTGGAGTTGATGTATATATCTATATATGGTGACTATATTACCCTTTTGTACTATACCATGTACTGTATCTGATGTATACATATATCTGTGACCATGTAGACCATTATGTGATATGTAAATATTATACATATTGTGTTTTATTCTGGATAGATCCTATAACCACTAAAGTAATGTATTAGACAAGTTTTAAATGTATCGAGCCTCTTTAGGTAAGGAAAAATTATAACATATTTTTGACATACTTAATACTTATTTAATACGGGACTATAAATGGTTGCTCCCAAACAGCCATACCCTCTATAATCAGTAGTCTGTTAATGCTCTTTACTAATATGGGTCTCAGGGTTTGGCGTCACAGCTTGGTATTAGAGCTGAATGCATAACAAAATGTGATAACACATAGATTAATACATACAATATAATACATCGAAGTACAATACGATGGGAATTCATCCTTATTAGAAATTGTCCTTAAACATTTTTTGTGTCCTTTGAGGGTTGATATAAGTGGGAATACATCTAGGAATCTGCTTTTTAAAAATTCTGTAGTATTTCCTTATTTAATGAATTCAAGTGAAATATTTTATTCCTTTTATTAATCCTATTTTATTTTTTATTTTTAGCTTATGGATGGAAATGATGTCGAGCGCCCTTCAGGTGTTGAGCCATCCGATGGCTTACGCCTTGGAGAGGTTCATATGTCTGTTGAGTAATTTGCGGAGCTATTACGTGTTACATAGCTTCTAGCCTCTATTCATTCGTCTCCTTCACCTAACAAAGAAGTGACACTCCAACTTAAGATTTCTTTGGCTGAACCTGCTGACTCAGGATTTCATTTGGAAGCAGTTAAGGAAGGAAAGGGTATTAGTGATGAGCTGATAATTCATAGGGATTCGAACAAAAAGTCAAAGCAGATTGGTCCTAATCCTCTTCCTAGAGTGCCATTCCCTAGACCAAGGGAGTGTTACAACTGCAAGTCTTATGATCATTTGTCTATTGATTGCCCCAAACCTTTTTTGTGTCACTTTACAAGAGAAAATGGCAATGTTCATTTTCATGCCCTAAAAAGTTGAAAAAACTAAGAAACTCGTCGAGGGTAATACTTCTGCACTACACCATATATGCAAATTAGGCTGTGTTTTGGGCCGTATCTAATGAACTTAGGCACGACTATAAGCCATATCAAAAAATGGCATGATTAAATATTAGATATGCCCATAGGCCGTATCAAAATCAGAATTAGATACGCCTATAAGCCGTATCTAAAGTTTAAATAGATACGGCTGCGAACCATATCTCAATACAACGACTTTAAGTTGTATTTAAATTATTACAAGACATGAACATAAGCCGTATCTAAATTATCTATAGATACGAATATATACAAAAGGCTAGAAAATATCATACAAATTTTATTTGACAAATTATAACAGTAAACGAACAATTGTGCGAAATATTTAACTACATTACAATATATAATGATACTTGTTGTTTCATTACATTACATTACAATAAAGAAGATACATGATGTTTTTATTACATTACAATAAAGAAGATGCATACTGTTTCATTACAGATATAAGAAGAAGATACATATTGTTTCATAATTACATTACATTAAAGAAGGTAAACTCGACATTTTAGCAACTTCGGCGACCGCTCTCTGCTTTTCAACTTCGGCAATCAACCACTTTGATCTGCAACTAATCCATTCACCAAGTTGAAGGTTTAACTTTCTGGTTAAGAATTTCTTGGGTGATCAACTAGGTGGATGCATTTTAGCTCACACACCTAGTTCAGGTATTCATGATAATTTATGCATTTAACTAAGCGTCAGGACTAGCAAAGAGGATAATATATCAAGCCTCATATGCTATTTCACTAAATCTTAGGAAAAAGCATTTAACACTTGATATTATCCCCTTTGCTAGTCCTGGCGCTTAGTTAAATGCATAAGTTAGGATAAATACCTGAACCGATGGTGTGAGCTAAAGTGCATTTACCTGGTGAATCACCCAGTAAGTCTTAACTAGAGAGTTAAAGCCTTTAGCTTGGTGAGGCTTCGCTGGTGGATCACTTAGTAAATTCTTAAACAGAATAGACATGCATCATCTTTGTCTATACTTGCAACCTAATTTACATTAGAACAATAATGAGTCATAATATACAATTCAACACACACACATACATTGCACATACACATATATACACACATGATCAAGGTCAAGAGCACATAATCAACACATGATCAAGGCTAGTGAAAATATGAAACATCCCAGTTAAAGTTTCAAATGCAATGCACCACACTCAAGTGCTCAAGTCAAAGTCAGAGAGAACCGAAACAACACATGCAAGCTACCACAAAATTGCCATAACAAAAGTAGCATATAAATGAAGCAATACAGTGCACATATACAAGGCTGTGCATAGCAGTAGACTCAACATGCCACAATGCCACGACACAACAGAAAATGGTGCGGCAATGCCAAGTACAAAAGGGAAAGGTGATTCAAGACTAAGGACACATGCACAAGCCATCAAATGGCCAACTACTAGTAGTTCAGGTTTAAGATCATCAAGCATGTACATACACAGTGTTGGACACTTTCAAAACAGAATGACCAACACAGCCATTCAACACAAGTGCACAAGGCCATTGAAACATCAAATAACAATGATGAATGGCCCGTTAGGAGCAGGTTCATGTGCAAGAAAAATGTACAAGACCATGAACAAGGCAGGTAGCTTAAGGAACAACAAAACAATATACAGTCAACATGCATGTATAAGATGATAGGTCAGACCAGCCATTGCATACAAACCAAGTGCCAATGACATTGAACACAAGCAGGCCATGTTCAAATGCTAACATAGACACACGAATAGCTCAAGTGATAGTGCACGAACATAGGGTTGATCAAGCCAGTATCAAGTTTCCAACATCACGATAAATTGTGAAAATGGGATAACACAAGTAAAAGTGCACAACATAGCAGCATGCAAGAAAAAGGGGAGATTTGATTTTGAATTTTGAGTAAGAATATATGAAACATTACAAAACTATCTGAAAATACCTAATTCAAACCCAATTTAAACCCAATAACACAATAGCAGCATGAATTCGAGGTAGATAAGCACATGCACATATCTATCATTCATATTTTTGAACCAAGGCATGAAAATTCAAATTAAACCCAATTCAAATTCAGATTAAACCCAATTCAAATTCAAATTAAACGGAGGGCATGCTCACATTCAGTGGCAACGAGAAAGATGGACAACGGTGGACTGAAGGTTCACCGGTCACCTAAAGGCAGCATGAGCTGACAAGCAAGATGGACTGCGGTGGATACTTTAGTGACAAAGGAAGATGGTACGCTGAGTACCAAAACCTAAATTTAGGTTTTCGGTCACCATGGAAATTAAAAAGAGGGAAGAAGCCGACCGAAAGTTTTGAAGTGTAAAAACTAAATGGTGCCAGAAAGAAAATAGCGGGGGGAAATTTTGATACGGATTTCATACGGCCAAAAGCCATATCAAATGAACTGATCCAAAGATTTATTGATGTACGGTTAGATCTTACATATTTAGGGAGGTGTGAATCGCCAGGAGGAAAGCTGATATGGCTATGAGCAGTACCAAATTTGATATGGCTAAAAGCATTAACAAATCTCCACATCCTTGTATTCCAAATTTGCATATATGGTGTAGTGCGAGAGGACTAGTTGACTTGACCTTTTGTGCAGAAGCAGTGGTGAATGGGAAAGTGCCTTCGATGAGTTAGTTGTTCTAGAGTATTCTAATAAGAAGTGGATCTCATTACATAAGCCTAAATCCTCTTACCCTAACAAGAAGAAGAAGCAGGTTGGTATGAGTCTTCGTAAGCATAACCCATCGATTGGATATGTCGTACTTTAAGTGTGGTTATCATGAACATTTCATATGAGACTGTTCCAAGCTCCTTATCTTTTGTGATTGCACATATGAGGGACACTGGTCTTCGTTGTGTCCTGGATCATCGAAGCTTGTTGAATTAGAAGAGCTTAATGTGTTGACTACTTAGAAGAACCATCACAGCTTGAAGGTATCCATTCTATTATAAAGATTTATTTCATCTTATGATCATCTTATTCAGGTTCCTCTTACTATGGATACGTTTTTCTCATCCATATTGAAAGAGCTAGTAAATGATGTTCCCTTAAAAATGATTTTCTTGGTGATTTCTTTAGTAAAAAATGTATAAAAAATATTACAGGGATATAATAACACTTGAAGAGTTCTCAGTGTGAATGTTGGTAATATCTCTAGTCAGTTTCTTTTTGTATGAATTAGATAGTAATTTCCTCACTGTGACTTTTGATAACTTCTGAAAATGAATCAATTATCTGCTAAAATGTTCGAATCCTAAAAACTATGTATCAGGGATTCACACTTAATAATCTTGTACTTCAGCACTTCGTATAGGGTTTTAAAGCTTTGTTGTTTTTCTTTGGGTGGGATGATAGTTTATGTGACAACCCGAATTCCGACAGACCGATTTTTTCTCTCAAAATTTCAATCTATCGAAACTCGGATTGGTTTGCTATGGTATCCTGTAGAAAAGACAGAGACATAAAACATGTCAGAGCTCAGAAAATATCTCACAGCGGAATGGATATATTATAATATAGTCAAAATATAGCCTTACCGTATCAAAATTATACTGCCTAATCAGTATCCAAGGTCATGCCTCTGCCACAAATCTAACCTGCGAGTATGTTATGAGGAGGGGGTCAGAACACAAGTTTTGGTGACTGAAATTAAATTATACACTTTGGATAACACTGCATATACCGCTCAATCATATCTTCTTATTTATTAGGTTTCTTGGATTAACAGCACCCAAGGCTTACATACACGTCGTACCCATTTACTTCCCAGTGGATTAACCTAATAAAATATATATGTAGCTACCCCCAATATTAAGGTACACCTCATGGTACCCCACTCGCTTGGTCTCCACCGTAATACCATCGAAATATACACAGTCCCTCATCCTACGCCGTAGTGACGTACGAATAACAATATTACGTTCCGCATATACCTGTCATTACTATGTCACGTAAACATATGGACTGCCACCCTTATTCGAATCAGAATTCATACCGAAGTAATGCCCTCAAGTCTACGATACACCAACCAGAGTCGACATGCATGTATCTAGGCTGTCCACCATACGTATCTTCAATTGTAGCTCGATGCCTCAAACGCACGTCCTCTAATGTGCACCGAGTTCCATGGCAGGGCGATACAAGAAACATGAAACTCGGTCAGAAGCTTTTCCATATCTATACAGGCCCGTCTTTAAGAGCCTATACAGATATTCCTAGGGTATGTTTTCACGGTGGTTATTGCCCCACCTAGACCCCTCCCTCAACTAGTAAAGACTACAAGAGCTAAGCGACGCCCCTAACAATAAACAATCTAAACATCCATTTGTCGTCTCCTCTCAACCCTTACCCTGATAGCAAAAGGTGAATGGTATCTTGGGTTTAGCTCTAGTCTTTTTGCATCCCTTTGGCTGTCGATGACGAGAATCCGACGATCCACTATCTTTGTTGATCCTGACCCCGCCTCGTGTTGAGGCAACTTCCGAATTACCCTGGTGTCACCGCATCACAACATTCTGACTGCATAGCTACTTCTGCAGTCAAGGCCCACCCACCTAGTAGTTACGCACATACCCAATATCTGCGAGCACAGCCTAAGACATCTGCCACCGCACCGAGGACTATTAGGAGCACCTTACGTACCTCAGGAAGCTGCGTGCTTTCCCTTCCAGTCCTTCGGAGTCATCAAAACAATCAGATAAATGTGCGCTCCCCTCGTGCCTTATAACACCTCGATGATCTACCCCGTTGGGTTATTCACCCTCAAACGTACGGACTAGTTCAAGCACCTCAATTTAATATGTTGTTAGACCCTATGTCTAAACATTCTTTTACGCGCTTGCCTCACCACATCAGGTTTCCAGTTAACTTGGTTATTCCAATTCATACTGAATTCGTAATCAAGTTACCAAGTTCTTCTTGCTTATTAATTTCAATTATATAACTTAACCCATTTTAGTTTATTAATAAGCCCATAACATGTTATTTCATAAGTTTTCCTTATTCTTTCTCATTTAATCATAATTCCATTTTACACCATTACTACTTCTTGTCGTTGTTTACTTATTAACTTAGTTCTATTAACTAAGGCCCATTAATAAGTTTCTCTACCCATTTATTATAACATATGTCATAATTTCCTCTTGTCCCTAGGACAAGTCTAAACATGCTATTCTTATCAGCGGGCTTCAGACCTCCATGTTTTTGGATTACTTAATTAATAATTAAGTACAATACATTTTCCTACTTTTCTTAACTGGTTTCAGGTTTTCCCCTTTTCTAATTAATTAATTTACAATTAAGTGTCCCTTGTCTCATTTAACCAGTTATCCAATCTACTTATTAGTTTATTATAACCCAAGTTATAATCCTGACTTGACCCTAGGACAAGTCTACCTATTATACAACATTTTCATTAATGTTATTTATTTATAATAGGTGATTATACTTCCCTTTTTAAACTATTTTCTTTTACTGTTGCATTTCAGTATTCTGCGCTCACTGTAATATATATTCCTTATTTTAATTAAGGAAAACACTTCATGCACCTTATCAGTTTGATAGAAGGAATCAGTGATTTATTTTCATAACATACTCCAATCTAAATTCATGGTAGCAAGTAATTTCTTTACTTTTCTTACTTTATTTAATGTGGCTGACTTGCAACCACATTCTGAAATAGGTCATTTAGGGAAATACATCACTTTTCCTTCGTATCACATTAACTCAGTTCATTACATCCCTTCCTTTCTTATTTTCTGAGTTAAAAATTTAATTACCATCATTTCCATTTATTCATATCTTGTTATATGCATATATATATATATATATATAAGCAAAAGACCTCTCACATTAAGCCTACACTTGTGGACGCTGGATTTGTCGGGCGGGTCCGGGAAGATTTCTACCACAAGTTAACTTAACTTCATGTCTTAGCACCATTACATGTTTTTAATTTTTATACCCCTCACATTAGATTTACCACTTGTGAATGCTGGATATGCCGGGTGGTTCCGGGCAGACTTCTTTCACAAGTGCAATCTAACCTCGTGTCTAAGAACGTTACAGTGTCAAATTACTATGAATCTAGGCATGTTCGCCTTTAACAATTATTCCTATTTCATTGAAATTTTAGGAATATTATCCTTTTTACTATAATCTAGTTTACAATAAGCTAATTTACACGTCGTCCAATTTTTCCTATGTTTTGTCGCATGTCCTTTTCAACATATGTTTAATTCTATTTTGACATGTAAACATTCAGTCGGGTAATTATTTAAATCCAACCAGTTAGACATGTCGTTTACCTAACAATATGCCCAAAGTGAATCATATAATTATAACAACAGTAATCATTGCTCATATTCTAACAAGTTTATTCAACAAGTAATCATCCCAATACTTTAACTGATTCAACGTATGAATTATTCATATCAACATCTCAATTTGTTATAACAATAATTCATAGTTAACTTGGCAATTTCACAATTTATAACAAGGAGAATTCTAAACGATAGTCATAATATTATCTAAAGGCTATAGATTAAACCTACTCACCTTTCTGCTTTCCCCAAATTTTGGATCTGATCCGTTCTATCATCCATGGTTTTCCTTTTCCCTTTAATTTGATTTGAGACCTAATAACCGTGGATTAACTATTTTCATTAAAAGAAAAGGGAAAGAAATAGGAAGAATTGAATAGATTGGATCTAGAAGTTTACCTTGCTTTCATGATTCGATAATCTTTTTATTAATGATGATTCTCTCTTCCGGATCTGGATATATAATTTTCCTTGGCTAATATTTTAATTTTCTGAATAGATTTGAGAAGAGAGAAAGTAATGGCATAGCTTCTGCGTAGCCGCCGAATTATGAGGTTTAGGGTTAGGTATAAGGTCTTATTTATAGGTGTATGGAGCAACCAGGACCCTCAGATTTGACTAAAAGCCATCAGAATCCTCTAGAAACTCAAAAACACTAATTTGCCAAAATCTGCCGCCGGGGGTCGACCCCCCCTTGATGGGGTCGACCCCGGGGTCGAACCCCTCATGTGGGTCGACCTCCCTTCATTTGGGTCGACCCCCCTTGAAGGGGTCGACCCCCATGGTTCCGGGGGTCCAGAATTGGCCTGTGCAGTTCCTGTTTTCTCTAACAAACTTCTGCAGCCCATAACTTCTTCATACGATGTCCGTTTTGCGCAAACTCGGACTCTATCTGAACCAGAATTTCGAGACAAACGCAACGATACAATCCGTTTTACTTGGTTCTGAATACTTAATTAAGTTATTCTTATTTTATTATCTTAAGTTAAAAATGCGGGGTGTTGCATTCTCCTTCTCTTAGGAAATTTCGTCCTCGAAATTTGATAAGGGTAAAATCAACTAACCCCTTGCATAAAATACATCCATCATGTATGCATCCAATTTTTTTGCAAACATCGTGCACTTGTGTAAAGTGAAATACAACATAATAATGCATGTATGCCTAAGCGGTACCTCCTATGTGTATGAAAATATCTCAAAAATCCTTTTAAAATATGATGCTCACATCCTAAATATACTGGCAGTTCTACATGAATGCAATATTTTGAAAATCAAAAATGCTTTTTCATCCAAATTTTCCCACACTCTTACTGAGTGAGAGCATAGTTCAACAAATTGTTGCATCTATAATCCTGCCAACCTACTTTATTTTTTGAATTTTAGAAAAATCTAATTTCCTAAATTCGACTTCTTATGTTACAAAAAGGTGGAAAACGGAAAACTCCGCATCTTCCGTTTTTCTTTTCAAGCTCTTTCTGATTGTACTTGGATTTTATGTAACTATTTATAAGGATTCTCCTATTTTCCTATCCAAGCACAGCCCACATAAGAAAATTTTCTTTATTACTGATTTTCTTTTTCATCTTATCTTGATTTTTTTTATTCTTATCTTTCTTTTCTCATAATTTTCCATTTTTGTTGCTTTAATGAATTTTCTGTTCCTTTTTATTTGTACCTTTTCTCTTCTCTTAGCTGATTTAATTATCTGATCTTAGTTTAAATAAGCTTCTAGTCTTCCAACTAAAACAGGAGAACATACACCCTACACAACTACTACTAAGGGCCAAGAATCTTGGGACTATGTCCCCCTCAGTCAGAAAAGTCCAAACTATGGGATCCACGATAGGTTTAGGTGTTACCCTAACTACCTCACAAAAGCAAAACTATGGAACGATCCCAATAGAAATTTAGTAACGGCTTTAACCCTTAACATGGAAATTAGCAACAGGATCTAAACACTTACTTGCCCTTTACTATTTATTAGTCACTGCTAACTCTAGCCGTGTACCAGCAACACTCTAGGCTTTTCAATGCTTATGCATTCTATGGGAACTCATTATTATTCCAAGATAATTCTCGCTATCTGCTTCATAGCCTCAAAACTTTTACGGTCTTCCCTAGGCACTAACCCTTACCTACTCCATACTTTTAAAACACGGTTTGGCCTTTCTTTTTCATTTAAAATTTCTTCCAAAAATTAAAAAGTGTCAAAATTTCATTTTCCTCGTGAAAACTTACTTTTGCCAAACCACAAAAACATGTCATCTTAAAAATGTAAATAATCATTTTTTTTTAAATCACAAAACTGGAGTAGAAACGGACAACTATTTTCTCCATTGGGTTTATGACTTATTCTTACCTATAAGGTCGGCTTAGTCTCTTACTACAAGGTGCAAATATCCACTCTATTCTTAATTTCTACACTTATTTTGTCCACCCAACAAAATTATCCTGTTAAAATAATTTATCCAAAAAGGATTATCATAAGAATAGAGATTTCAAATCTTTCTTTATTAAAACTCTTTTATAACAAGAAAACTAGTGAGCTATACATGCTTTATAATATGCACCATTTTACTAAGAGAATTTTACTTTAGAATTTTTTTTTTTGCAAGAAATCATTATTTGCAAAATATACCCCATTTTACTTTAAAACTCAATATGTATACTTTACACATTTAAAACTATAACTTTTAAGATTAAAACTTGAAAACACCATAAACCATCTTCCCAAAACTTTTATAATTTCAAGTTCTTAAAATTTAATAATGGGGTTAGACTCAAAGCGGGTTTCCAATTTTCCAGGCTTTCCTAGACATTCCCCAATATCAATCCTCTCAACTATATATATTCGTAATCCGTTTTGTTTTTCTCTTTTTAACTTTTTCCAATTCATAAGTTTTTATTGTCGAACCCGTTAACCCAAAATACTAATCATATGGGATTCACTTTCCTTCCATACAAAGTATATTGTACACTCTCCACCCAAATTACCTAAGGGTCTCAGATTTCCTTATTCATCCCTTTAGTGTACAAAACAAACATCTTATGTCTCACCATGTTATACTCTTTCTATTTAGTGGGTTCCTCTATGTATCTAGGTGTATATATATATAATATTTATATTTTTAAAAAAATACAAATACGTTCACTCACTATTTATATAGGAATCCTAAACCTAAGCTCTAATACCAAATGTCACAACCCGAATTCCGACAGACCGATTTTTTCTTCAAAATTTCAATCTATCGAAACTCGGATTGGTTTGCTCTGGTATCTTGCAGAAAAGACAAAGACATAAAACATGTCAAAGCTCAGAAAATATCTCACAGCGGAATGGATAAAATATAATATAGTCAAAATATAGCCTTACCATATCAAAATTATACTGCCTAACCAGTATCCAAGGCTATCATGTCTCTGCCACAAATCTAACCTGCGAGTATGTTATGAGGAGGGGGTCAGAACACAAGTTCTGGTGATTGGATTTAAATTATACACTTTGGATAACACTACATATACCGATCAATCATATATTATTATTTATTATGTTTCTTGGGTTAACAGCACTCAAGGCTTATACACACGTCGTACCCATTTACTTCCCTGTGGATTAACCTAATACAGTGTATAGCTACCCCCAATATTAAGGTACACCCCATGGTACCCCACTCGCACGATCTCCACGGTAATACCATCGAAATATACATAGTCCCTCATGCCATGCCGTAGTGACGTATGGATAACAATATTACGTTCCGCATATACCTATTATTACTATGTCATGTAAACATATGGACTGCCATCCTTATTCGAATCAGAATTCATACCGGAGTAATGCCCTCAAGTCTGCAATACACCACCCAGAGCCGACATGCATGTATCTAGACTGCCCACCATACGTATCTTCAATTGTAGCTCGATGCCTCAATCGCACATCCTCTAATGTGCACCGAGTTCCACGGCAGGGCGATACAAGAAACACGGAACACGGTCGGGAGCTTTTCCATATCTGTACATGGCGGTCTTTAAGAGCATCTACATATATTCCTAGGGTATGTTTTCACGGTGGCTATGGCCCCACCTAATCCCCTCCCTTAACTAGTAAAGACTACAAGAGCTAAGCGATGCCCCTAACAACAAACAATCTAAACATCCATTTGGCGTCTCCCCTCAACCCCCTACCCCGATAACAAAAGGTGAATGTCATCTTGGGTTTTTCTCTAGTCTTTTCGCATCCCTCTAGCTGTCGATGACGAGTATCCGACGATCCACTATCTTTGTTGGTCCTGACCCCGCCTCGCGTTGAGGCAACCGCCGAATCACCATGGTGTCACCGCGTCACAACATTCTGATTGCATAGCTACTTCTGTAGTCAGGGCCCACCACCTAGTAGTTACGCACAGACCCAACCTCTACGAGCACAACCTAATACATCTGCCACCACATAAAGGACTCTTAGGATCACCTTACGTACCTCAGGAAGCCGCGTGCTTCCCCTTCAAGTCCTTCGGAGCCATCAAGACAATCAGATGAATGTGCGCTCCCCTCGTGCCTTATAACACCTCGATGATCTACCCCGTTGGGTTATTCACCCTCAAACGTACGGACTGGTTCAAGCGCCTCAATTTAATATGTTGTTAGACCCTATGTCTAAACATTCTTTTACGCGCTTGCCTCACCACATCAAGTTTCCAGTTAATTTGGTTATTCCAATTTATATTGAATTCTTAATCAAGTTACCAAGTTCTTCTTGCTTATTAATTTCAGTTATATAACTTAACCCATTTAAGTTTATTAATAAGCCCAGAACATGTTATTCTCTTGATTGTGGTCCAACGTTTATAATCCACAACCCTTTATATTCTTGTTTGACTTCATCATTACAATAACATGTTCTACTGAAGATGTAATTAAGTATATCTCAATTCACATGCTTTCTATTAACATGTCAGTTATTATTTACGATTAAATATAACTTATTTCATAAGTCTTCCTCATTCTTTCTCATTTAATCATAACTCCATTTTACATCGTTACTATAATTTTTCGTTGTTTACTTATTAACTTAGTTCTATTAACTAAGGCCCATTAATAAGTTTCTCTACCCATTTATTATAACCTATGTTATAATTTTCTCTTGTCCCTAGGACAAGTTCAAACATGCTATTCTTATCACGGGCTTCAGACCTCCAAGTTTTCGGATTACTTAATTTATAATTAAGTACAATAAATTTTCCCCCGTTTCTTAACTGGTTTCAGGTTTTCCCTTTTTCTGATTACTGAATTTACAATTAAGTGTCCCTTATCTCATTTCACCAGTTATCCAATTTACTTATTTGTTTATTATAACCTAAATCCCCACTTGTCCCTAGGAAAAGTCTACCTATTATACGACATTTTCATTAATGTTATTTATTTATAATAGGTGATTATCATTCCCCTTTTAAACCATTTTCTTTTACTGTTGTATTCCAGTATTTTTCATTCACTGTAATATATGTTCCTTATTTTAATTAAGGAAAACACTTCATGCACCTTATCAATTTGATAGAAGGAATCGGTGATTTATTTTCATAACGTACTCCTATCTAAATTCATGGTAGCAAGTAATTTCTTTACTTTTTTTTACTTTATTTAATGTGGCTTACTTGCAACCACATTCTGAGAAATAGGTCATTTAGGGAAATACATCACTTTTCCTTCGTATCACACTAACTCAGTTCATTACATCCCTTCCTTTCTTATTTTTTGAGTTAGACATTTAATTACCATTGTTGCCATTTATTCATATCTTGTTATATACATATACATATATATATATATATATATATATGTATGTGTGTATAAGCACTTGACCTCTCACATTAAGCCTACACTTGTGGACACTGGATTTGCCGGGAGGGTCCGGGAAGACTTCTACCATAAGTTGACTTAACCTTGTGTCTTAGCCCCATTACATGTTTTTAATTTTTGCACTTAGACCCCTTACATTAGATTTACCACTTGTGAATGCTGGATATGTCGGGCAGTTCCGGGCATACTTCTTTCATAAGTGCAATCTAACCTCGTGTCTAAGAACGTTACATTGTCAAATTACTGTGAGTCTACGCATGTTCCTCCTTTAACAATTATTCCTATTTCATGAAAATTTTAGGCATAGTATCCTTTTTACTGTAATCTAGTTTATGGTAATCTAATTTACATATCGTCCAATTGTTCCTATGTTTTGTCGCATGTCCTTTTCAACATATGTTTAATTCTATTTTGACATGTAAACATTCAATCGGGTAATTATTTAAATCCAACCAGTTAGACATGTCATTTACCCAACAATATGCCCCAAGTGAATCATATAATTATAACAACAGTAATCATTGCTCATATTCTAACAAGTTTATTCAACATGTAATCATCCCAATACTTTAACTGATTCAACATACGAATTACGCATATCAACATCTCAACTTGTTATAATGATAATTCATAATTAACTTAGCAATTTCACAATTTTTAACAAGGGGAATGCTAAACGGTAGTCATAATATTATCTAAAGGCTATAGCTTAAACCCACTCACCTTTCATGCTTTTCCAAAATTTTGGATCTGATCCATTCTATCATTCATGGTTTTCCTTTTCCCTTTAATTTTATTTGAAACCTAATAACCATGGATTGACTATTTTCATTAAATGAAAAGGGAAAGAAATAGGAAGAATTGGATAGACTGGATCTAGAAGTTTACACTTATTTTCATGATTCAATAATCTTTTATTAATGTTGATTCTCTCTTCCAGATCTGGATTCATAATTTTCCTAGGCTAATATTTTAATTTTCAGAATAGATTTGAGAAGAGAGAGAGAGAGAGTAATGGCAGAGCTCCAGTGTAGCCGCCGAATTATGAGGTTTAGTGTTAGGTCTAAGGTCTTATTTATAGGTGTATGGAGTAACCAAGACCCTCAGATTTAGCCAAAAGCTATCAGAATCGTCTAGAAACTCAAAAACCCTAATCTGCCAAAATCTACCATCGGGGGGTCGACCTCCCTTGATCGGTCGACCACGGGGTTGACCCCCCTTCATGTGGGTCGACCCCTCTTCATTTGGGTCGACCCCTTGTAACGACCCATCTTTTTGCCCGATTCTCGCCGGTAATTAAAACAACTTCCGCTGTATCATTTTATTCTCCCGTTGGGAGTATATTATATGTTTTCTTTCGCTATGTATATATGTGTAACTCTAATATTCCATGTAACTCTGATGTAATATTGAATTATGAAATAAAGGTTCTGTTATTTTGTTCAATGTATGTATGTACCCATAACAATTCGTCTTTGTGAACGATTTAAGTTGGTTTAATTACCGGTGAGAATCGGGCAAAAAGATGGGTCATTACACCCCCCCCCTTGAATGGGTCAACCCCCATGGGTCCGGGGGTCCAGAATTGACCTTTGCAGTTCCTGTTTTCTCTGACAAACCTCTACAGCCCATAACTTCTTCACATGATGTCCGTTTTACGCACACTCAGACTCTATCAGAACCAGAATTCCAAGACGAATGCAACCGTACAATTTGTTTTACTTAATTCTGAATATTTAATTAAGTTATTCTTATTTTATTATCCTAAGTTAAAAATGCAGGGTGTTATAGTTTATCTCAAATTCTTGTAGTTGCGGATCTTCCTGGTGCATCTAGTTAGGTGAGACGACCCCAAAACCCCTGTACGACGGTGGCAAGGGTAATCTCTGGAATATAACACATAAACAGATAACAGCAGAACAGAAATAAATAAATACACTAGATAATGTACTATAGAATACACTGGATAAACATAATCATCAAAGTTACACAGTATACAGGATCATACTTAGTACAAAATACAGTTCAGCTATACATAAATGTCTACAGCGGAAAATAAAACATAATATGTACAATAGGAGCTGAACAGCATAAAAAGAGATAAATGATAGAATCAATCTTCAGCTCCGGCTATCCAGAAAGAGCCTGCTGAAACCTGAATACAAGGCTTCCTGTGTAGAAAAAGGGGCACCCGAGTTTGCAACTGAAACAAACTACGAGTCAGTCATGGGACTGGTATGAGAAATCTCCTTAACCTACTTTAATATATAGCCAATCACAAGACCACGCCACTTTCGCAGAACGGGTTTACTCCATTGGATTGCCAGTGCTTTAAAACAAGTAAATCTTTTGAACATCACAATGCTTTTTATAAAAATGAAGCCATTATAAGACTCAGTTCCCATCACACAATGCAACGCAAACCGGAGGATAGAGTTTTACCTTATAATGGCCAAAAGATGCTTGATACGAGCAAAACAAATCATTTGATATTATTACTAGTATTTATATGTTTCAAAAACAATTTCAATCATAAATATCAATCATAGACGACATGGGTACCATATAACATGTCGCCATATATAAGTATACAATCAAAACCGCACGGTGTCGTATTGGGAAATTGGATTTCCGTCATGAACCAAGGCAAAAGATAGTCCTTACCGAATTCGAGATTGTCTAGCCTGAGTCTCAGGAAAGTACTCAGTCAAGCCTTTGGATCGTCAGGGCCAGTCCGCCGATGTGGATTAAAATGCTTGAACACTGCGTTTCCCCGCCCTTTGGGGCGTAAATGAGACCTATGACTCCATCGGCTCCACATAGTCACCGATATATCCGAGGCGCCTTGCAATCCAACAACCACACAGGTGAAAATAACATAAATGTCAGGGCTGGTAGGTCACTGACACCACCCTAGCTAGAAGGAAACGCATGCCCTCCCTGAGGTCCTCTCCCGTTTCTAGTTCATACTGGGGTGTGAGGCTCGCGAATCAACGTTATACACAAAGTTATGCCACATAGGCCGTGCTTTGATCATCAACCACAAGACTTTGCTTTTCAACAGAAGCCTTGATCATCTGCCACTTAGACATGCCACACAGGCAATTCACTCCATGTGACTGATTTCTATCGATATATAACCTCTGAGCTCGTACGTCTCAGAGAAGGGTGTTAAGCAAGAGAATAAATTCTCCGCTGGCAAACAGATATATATTTAATAGAGATCAATCAGCACAGAACAAAATCCAATTTCAGACACACAGTCCATTTACAAGTTCGTTCTAGGTCTGAACGAAACCGGAGGCAACTTATACCTCGCATATCCATCGATCTCCAAGTACGTCTGGACGATCACCACTTATTATCTATATTTTAGGATGCTTCCCAATCAAGACATCAGTAATCACCCAACCGATGTGAAGATCTCCGGTCTTCAACCACCGTCTTCATCATCGACTTCTTATCATCGATCAATTATTGGAAATGAGATTTAACTCGGCCTTTTCAAATAATTCACGTATATTTAGAAATTAAATCAATTCATTTCAATGGTTAAATTATTCGACATCAATAATTCTGTTCTTAAATGTAATTTTCACGCCAAACACATTCAACCATCAAACATCCAATAAACCGGGTAAATTCGGTTTATTTCCATTCCATATCATTTACAATATTTTATAACGATTTATCGCTATTTTTATTCATTTAAAAATAGTCAATTCATTCAAACGACACTTCAGGCCATAACGCGACCATGGTGCTGTTTTTCTTCAGATTTGATTTACACATATCTGAAATTCTAACCGTTGGATCTTCACAAATTTTATATTATTAGAAAGATCTTTTCAAAACGAATCCAACGGTTTTAGTTTTGGGAAAATCCGACGGTCGGATCTCCCGATACAATCGTTTCAAACTACGATTTCAAAATACGAACTACAGCGTCGTTATTCGATTTAATTATATATATATATATAATCGATTCTGGCGCTGTTTTTCTTCAGATTTGAATTAAACATTCCAGACAATCCAACCGTTGGATCTTTACAAAATGGGTGTCGTTAGAAAGATATTTCCAAAGCGAACCCAATGGTCTCGGTTTCGTGAAAATCCAATGGTCGGATCTCCCGCAATAATCATTTGAAATCACGGTTTCAAAACACGAACTGCAGCTTCGTTATTCGATTTATTTTAGTTATATATATATAATTCATTCTTCGATTCTAAAACCATATTCATTTCACACATTTGATAAAAACGATATCCAACAACTATTTATTTCAACACATCACTATTTTTAACAGTTCATATATATCATAAAAATGTGATTTTTATTGTAAAACAATTTATTTCAAAACACGATTATTTTATATAGTTCATACATAAGGTAAAAATGTTATTTTTGGTGTTAAAACAATTTATTTAAAACACTAATATTTTATATAGTCTATATATATGATAAAAATGTCATTTTTATTTTTCAAAGAATTTATTCAATACATGAACTTCATTCAACACATGAATTTTATTCAATACATGAATTTCAATTCAACACATGAATTCATATTTCAACACATGAATTTTATTCAACACATGAATTTCTATTTTAACACATGAATTTTATTCAACATATGAATTTTATTTCAACACATGAATTTCTATTCAACACATGAATTTCTATTTCAACACATGAATTTTATTCAACGTATGAATTTCTATTTCAACACATGAATTTTATTTCAACACATGAATTTCTATCTCAACACATGAATTTTATTTCAACACATGAATATAAATCAAACACGGGACTATTTCAGAAAATTTTGGCAGCATAACGGCAGAGTAGTTAAAACCGGCACCGTCCCTAGTACGGCTCCTCGCTCTACCTTAAAGGCTCGCAGCTTTTGACAATGGGGATTTTCAATATCTAGTTCGTACGCAGACGAATTTTCCCATGTACTAATCCTATTAGGATTTCAATCACAATCAATCATTTCAAATCAACCATTCATGATATTCACCAAATTTTCACATCAATCAATAATCCAAACAATATCACAACCAATATATATCGTCCATGGTCTGTGGACGAGGGGAGTATATATATATATATATATAGATATAGATATAGATATACGTATATAACTATATTGCGATTTCATTTCGATATCAATTCAATTCATTTCAATGCATATATCATTTTTACAATGCATATATAACTTATACATCGAACATACAACTTATACAACACTTATACATGAGGTGTACAACGCTAATATAACTCAGACATCGACTATATAATTTATACATCATTGTTTCCATATCGTTTATAATTCAGAAATCTCACATTGGGTTCCACTCCTCCAAAAATTGTAGAAGGCTCAGAAAAATATCCGGTTTCTTCTAAAATGTAGAGGACGTCCACACAGTCCCGGTGTCTCTTGTTTCACTGGATTTCGACAACACATGAAAAAGATATGATTTTTATTAGAACAACCAATTTCGCAATGCTTTTAAATGTTTAAAACCATTTAAATTTTCATCAGTCGTTACCTCTCAGAAGAGGTTCAAAACTAGGTATGGATTTTTCTTCGAATCCGAAGCACGAGGTTGGAATCGGACGGCACCACCGCGTAGAGCTTGGAGAGGCGCCTCCAGAGGGACCTACCGCTCTGAACTCGAAGCTGACACGACGGTTGAATCTGGGCGCGAGCTGTCGAACTTTGGGGGATCGATTCCTCACAAACACTCAACGATAAAATTCGAGAGTGGTATGGATTTGTAGAGGAGCTTCGGATCTACCAAATTCTGTAAAGGGCCATATGTTTTTATTGCGCGGATCAAGAGATAATGAGGATAGATGGTTGGAAGCAAAACCGTTGTTCATGATATGGAGTTACGGGCCTGGAGCGAGAATGAAGAAGTCAACGCCGTGTTCTGATTGGCCTATGTATTATATTTTAATTTTTAATTTATTTAAATCCGAAAATACCCTTCGCTCCATACGAACTCCAATTCGAACCCAATGACTGTCGCCCCTAGCTAAATACCCTCATTCCGAATACAATGGGATATGTTTCGTCGGCCCATTCGACTGTTACAGTCAGTTTCTCTTCAAATTAAAATATAAAAACATTCGATATTTGATTTGAACGTACATTTCAATTTGCCGGGGCCACATACTGATCCCAAAAATTCCAAAAAAATAAATCTAGCTATGTTTTGACGATACGGTCCCAATGAAACTAGTTTCGTCGAATTCTGAGACCGTTTAAAAGATGGCCATTTTTTGGTCGATCCAATTTAACAAAAATCGACCAAACACATTTTCCTTTTCCACGCTCCCATATTAACTTCAAAAATTCTGAAATTTGAAACCTAGCAATAATTTGACATCCCGGATTGAACAAAAGTGGTTTCGTCGAATTCTGAGGTCGTTTGCAAAATGTCTATTTTCAAGGGCTATATACATTCTATAACAACCTTTCTGAAAATTCATTTGGCCATAACTTTTGATTCCCGCTATGAAACTTCGATTTTTCAGATTCGTTAGAAAGATATTCATAAACAGATTTAAATATTTTTGGTTTCACTAAAATCTGTTTTATTTTGCACCCGGTACGGTCAGTCAAAGTTTGAATTCAAATTTAGAAACTGCCGCGCCATTCAGGCCTTGTTTATAATTAAAAATAATTATATTTATTTTCAAATGTCGATTCAAACATACTTTTCGTTGTTATTATTTAAAATAATTTATTTTAATATTTTAAAATCCACTAAAATAGCCAAATTAAAAAATTTAAATTGGCTCAGATTTTCCGGGTTGTTACATTAGGCCTATTGAGGGGTTAGCACTTAAACAAGAAGTTGAGTTCAGTAACGATTTTATTCACTGGATTTATTTGTTAGTCATCTTCCATTGATGATGCCTATCAAAGAAAATTTGGCACTTAGGAAATCATTATTAGCTTGAGCAAAATGTGATGAAGGTGTTCTATTCCTATATTAGTTTTCCTGTGTTGTCGTTTGTTTAGTGAATGACCCATGAGAAATCAAGTTATCGATGATCGAGAACCAGATTCAGATCTCGTCGCCAGTGTATAATCTTGTGACATAGGGTTTAGTGGTGGGGAATCAATAATTAGGAAAAAATATTAGAATTTGTTAACGGGGATAAATGTGAATAATTTAAATTAATCAGAGTGCATAGAAGAAACTAATGAAATGTTCGTCTAAGCACCTAATCATATGATATATGTAGGGGAAAATTAATAATTAGATGTATTTATTTAAATTAAAGTTGGCATATTTGGGATAAAAAATAAATACAGCCAAAGGGGAAGATTGGTGATAAGTTATTGTATTAAACTGTCCAAGGATTACTTCAAGAATTATGGTCGATGCGTCTGATAAATGCTATCGATAGGAATTACTTAAATACTTGTTCGAGGCATTCAAACATAAAAATTAGGGTGGTGGTAGAAATTTGCTAAAGGGTACTATAAGTGTCAAGATAACATTAAGCCATTGAATGAGTTGAAAAAGTGACTAATCATGGCAAGGCAATCTCGATTTCAAATCGACTTTGCAACCAAGCTACATAATGAAGCATTAAAAGTTCAAGGCTTAATATTATTTTGATACGAGTTGATAAAACTATGTTAATGAATTTATGTTTGGAAAATATATATGAACTTACACCTAGGTAAGAAGATATGCTGAGAAAGCTAAAGCAACTTAAATTTATACATTATTTTAGAGGGTACGCCCCTATACTTTAATAACTTGTGCAGCCATTGATTTGTAATAATAATCGGGAAGTAAATGACAAGTCCATTTTGATTATAATCAAAATTGTAGCCATATGTTAATTTATAATTTGTTGCAATCAATGGTGCGACAGCATCATTAAGTAACTTGAGAGTTAGATAGTTAAAAACATATATTCACAGAAATTAAGTAAACCGAAGAGCTTAAAAGCCCGGTGAATGGTTGGGTTAAATTATAGCCAAATAGGATTTAATTAAGGAGATATGGAAATTAAATTCAACCTATGACAGTTGAATAAAGGTCTTGGTATTTGGGGAATCCTATAATAAGTACTGCAAAAAAATATAATAAAGACTCCTTTCTATAAGAATATAACGAATATAGCTAGTAATACTAAATAAATGTTTCATGGTTAGAAATGAATGATTGAATTAGGGAGGGTAGAAACTGCGTAGTAAAAATACAAGATGACAAATAAAGGTTGATATGAGAAATGAAAATAATTTAAGGGGTGATTTATAAGTTTCACTAAGCAAGATGAATGGTTTTGGAAATAAAAAGTTTTTAAATTAACTATAAAATGTGGGAATTTGACATTGGGTGTATGTAATCTCTTAAGCTTAGGTTTATTGGATCACTTGATACATTTTCGTTCAATTCATTCCCATTAAACTTAATAGGACATCCTTGCATCCACCCAAGTCATATATCAAAGGAAGCCATCAAACTTCACGATATATCTAATTCAATAATGGTGACATTGGTTCAACTTTTGCTAGTTGTGTTGAGCAGATAATTCAGAAGGCATTGGGAACAAAGCCCGATCTCATATTGCTTATTTCTTTCCATCCCAGTCAGATGGACAAATTTAGTGAGTATACCATTTTCTTAAGAATTCCCTTCCTGCTTGTAACTTAAAATTCGTTAATAGTTGGAACGATCACCCTCCTCTTGTAGAGATTATATATACTAATAGCAATCTCTCCAATATTTTATGACTCTTTTCAAGCCTTATACGACATTTTGATTCCGTGCTTGACTCGCATGTCCTTGGGCAACTTAGCGTGTCACCAAATCCGTCATTAGTTCAGCGCCCTATATGTGTTCTCGCTTCGGAGGTTAAATGCCTTCGAAACAAGAATTTTTCTCCCTTAAAGATTTAGTGATCGGGGAATCCCAATAACTGTACTTAGGTAATTAGAGAGTTCACTGAGTGTGCATATCCCGATTTCTGATCTTGGGATCATGGGGTTGAGAAATTTATAAACTCAAGTTTATCTTTTCAATGCTTATCCTTTTTGATGATGAAATATAATGAGTTTTATGACTTATCCCCTAGGAAATTGCCAGGGCACAATTTTTATCAAAGGAGGAGTCTGTAACAACCATGATTTTTAGGTAGTTACCTATGAGATAATAAAATAGTGAATATATTGACTTGAATTTTTATTTAAGAAGGTAAATTCATAAAAATACTTACGATTGTGTAATTTAAGGATTTTGAGAGTTAAAAATGTGAATTTTATTAGATTGTGGCTTGAACTACATTAAGGCACAACATGATTCAGTATTAAGGTGATAATTAATGGAAACAATTACAAATTTAGTATTAAAGCTTTAAATTTGTTTTACCTACTAATTTGAAAATCTTAATACTAGTGATATGGTGGTTGGGCATTGCAATAAAAATTAATATAGTCCCAAAATAATATAGTATGAGCCTCATAATGGAAATTTTGGGTGTTTAAAATATTTATAAGTAATTTGACAAGTTAAAATCTTAAGTCCGAGTTGATAAGGAGATTTTGCTGAAAAATTACATTTCTAGTTCAATTAAGTTTTATATAAATAATAAGGGTTAAATATTGATATAAAAGCCAATATTTAAGAATGTTATGATATATTAAAAACAAGGATTAATGTTGTTTTAATAATGATTTTAATTTATGCAAACTTGAAATTAAAATGTAAGTTTTGTCAATAAAAGATAGAAAATGTACAGTTTGGATATATATATATATATATATATATAGCATTAACATCAACAAATTAATGTTACTGAGAGATAAAATTAATCCGGCATGGTTATGAATTTTTTTGTGAAGTTGCGAAAGTGTACAATCTCTAGTTTTGACTAAATATAGTGGAAACTTGTGTTTGTAACTTATATGAGTCAATATGGATAAAAATTGGAAATGTTGTTTCAAGTGGATATAAATGTATTTTTTTTATAGAAAAGTGAAATGCATTAATTTGTTTAAAAGGATATGCTAAAGAATTTACATAAGTTGTTTGCGTTGTAATATATACATATTTGAAGCTTAAAATATGATCAGAGTTGTAAACAAAGTGTAAATGGGTGCTAATGGTTACACTTAAAGCTAATTAGGTGGTTTGTATCTTTAATTGGGTTTTAGTCTCCCTAATAACAAATTAGTTTAAGAAAAACTCTAGAATTTGTAGAAAATAACGTACATTCTCTTATTAGTGAAAATAAGGGAAAATAGAATCATCTTCCACCTCATAGTGAATAGCTATAAATAATCCTCTCAAAATAATTGCAGTTGAGCTTTCAAATTTTAATTTAGAAAGTGAAAATTGTTGAAAAAAACATGTCTCTCGGGTATTCTCTAAATATTATACTAGATATTCATCATAATCTAAGGTTTAGTGTTAATTCTTAATCTTTGTTGCATGTCACAGAAAGTTTTTCTACAGGCTCTGATAAAGATTCCTGAAGGCACCACGATCTAAACTTCATCAAATTCGTACTGTAAACTTCCATTTCGTAAAAGTGGCAAGTAAGTTCACTCATTATAGTTGAAACTAGTTTGTTGTACCTAAAGCTTGTTGTATGAACTGAGTTTGGTTACTATTGAACTAAGATTTTGATTATGTAGGAATTTCCAGTTCTTAAATCCTTATAGGCCTTACTTTGAGAAAAAATATCATTCTTAATTCATATATGTTTTGTTTAATTTTTGTTTCATTGTTTTGCCTGAATGTAGGACTTGAAATCTGGAAAGTTTGGATGTGAAATTTCATCTGTAACATGGAAAAAGATGGCCTAAAATTGACTTTGTCACACGCGAGGCTGCTTGCAACATTTTTGCGACGTGTGTCGACACATGTGTCGACGCTAGAAATTCCTATGTCGATACAGGAAGTGGAAGTTACGTAAGAAACTTCTTTCTATGCTATGTATTATTGTGCCCGTTTACTTATGAATCCTTTTAGGTAGTTGATGATTTTGAGACGAATTTGGTGATGATGTGATGAAGCTTTGACCATATTCAAGGACAAGCAAAAAGTATACCAAATTCATAGTTCGAATTCATGACTTTTGTCTTGCTTTCAAGTATCGATTATTTGTAAAATTCGGGTGTTTCTTTGTGACTCCGTGACATTTTTATATTGGTTTCGAAAAGCAATTTTTTATATAAATAAGCATATATGTTTGGCTTTGAAACAACAAGATCACTACAAGAAAAAGTCACATAGACATCGGCTAAAAAAACGATGTCCTCATTTTTCTGGAGTGATGTCTTTGTCGGTGATTTCTAAAGTACCCCTTTTCTACATCAGTTAAAAGACGATGTCAAAGCAACTTTAAGACATCGTGAATTAATTAATTAACTATTGTAATAAGTATTTTACCATATAAGCTTTTGACTGATGTCTATGATGGCTTTATACTGATGGCTTGTTTTTGTTGTTTTCTCTTCTCATATACAGAAATAAATATTTATTAAATGAAATACTATTGCACATAATTTAATATTCAAACAATATTCTTATTTAATTAAATATTTTATTTCAACATATGAAATAGCACTTTCTGACTCCAACTATTTTACATTCACATTTTCATACACAATTAAATAAAATATACAATTAGTTTACACTGCCATCTCGCAACAACAACAAGCATCACAACTGACAATGCTGCTGAAACCGACCAGTACATATAAGATTGAGTCTTGTTTTCTTGAGAATGACTCTCGGAAGATGATTCCTCCATTTGGCTGAACTAGTTTCCTGTATCGACCAGTAGTAGCTTTTGGCTCTTTGCCTTCTTCTGGAAAGGGTGTTTCATTCAGTTTTGCATCCGCCTCCTTATCCACGTCTTCTTCAGTTTGCTCTATGGCCGAATCAAATTCAGTTGCTACTGTTTTCTTTTTAGCTTTCTTTTCCTGTTTCTGAAAATATAGTTTGAATTTTAAATTGCTAGAAACCAACAATGCTACTGACAACTGCTACTTTGTGGTAATAACATATTTGATAAAAATCAAATACAGATGTTGCATGTGGGGAAAGAAACATCTTCTAGTTCGTATCGCACCAAATATACATTTAGACTAACATGGAACCACATGCTTTTGTGAAGTTATTAGTTTCAAGATGCCCTCAAAGCCTGCCAACCTAATTTGATATTTCAAGAAGACTCAGCTTTAAAGCTCAGGATTTCGGAAAAAATAGAAAGATCGATAATATTTTAACCTATTGCTACAACAACAATCTACACACACTGTATACCGCAGGAGTGTGGAGAAAATACACTACAAGACCTACTAATATGGAGATTAATTTCAAATCGTGATTTCACGCTATCTTCCTTCAATCATAGAGATTTGTTACCAATACCAACATTAGAAGAGTCTGAACATTATGTTGCTACATGGGTTCTTTTTAACTACTCAAATTAGTCTTTTTTATCACTATGATTAGTAGTCACCCGCAGTTTATGGGATTTCGTTTTTATCGTTCCCAACAGATATACATGTTTTTACTAGTTTTAAGAGAAGTCGAGAGATTAAAAAATAGGTTGAGAGAAATTACCTGAGTTGTGATAGTGATATGAAGCTTGATAGTGGCAAAGGAAACAACACTGTGTTCAAAACAGAGAGATTGCAGCTTTCAGTCTCAGACAAACTCTTCAAAAGTACACCTTTATGATTCTTGCAATGGATCTTTAGAAGTACAGTCTTCTCCGATATCTTCACCTCAATGCTCGGTTGACTATCTGATCGCAGGAAGAAATTTCATCATCCTCTAACACTTGCACTTTCTTGCCCATAACTGCAGTTTCTATTGGTTTCTGCATTGATCTTTCTTCAAACATTTTAACTTTTTCTTATAATCTTTTCACATAATCTATTGCATATCAAGTAACATAACTCTTGTCCATCTAATTCAAAAGCATAACTTTAGTTACCTTGGCCATCATAAAGTTTCATGAAAAAAATAAACTGGAGTTGTAAATCAGAGATAAGTTGTTTTTATAACTTTATATGTGTGAAAACTACTTAAATCTTTGACATATAAGTTGTAGATAAATCAAGTCATATGTAGAACATACTTGCTAATTTCAGTTTGTGTCTCCAACAACTAAATTTATCTAACATTACTACTATTCACTATATATGAAAACTACATGAAATATAAAACTGCTTGAAAAAGATGCTCTAATTCACAGTACCTTTTTTAAACCAGGCACAATAGTTGACAGGGCAATAAACTTCTGGCTAAGTTTTTCCCTTTTTTCCTTTTTGCAACAACATGGTTTTGATTGCTAAAAGCTCTAGCATTCATGGATTTCTTCTTGTCATTTCCAATCATGGAATCATAACTTCTTTTATCTCCATTTTCTTCTTTGATACCGAGAAGATTGGTATAAATATGATCATCTTCAGGTGAATTCGGGCTTTCAATCCGAAAAGCTGTGACCATCTATTATTTGCTATATTAATCACAAAACTTGGGTTTATTTATGGTTTACGAGGATAATAATCGAATTCAATTAGTTATGGAAACTTACAGGATCAGAAAACCAACAAGCCGATAATGTTGAATCCATAGAGAATTATTCTTAAAAGCCCATGACGAAAAGATTAGTATAATTCCACAATATAATCCAACAGACTAGAAAACCTAAAGATGTTTGAAGAGGAAAAGTAATTAATTGAAGCAAAACATATTCATAGTTTAGCTAATTCAAATTTTACGAAGTGGAAAGAGCGGACCCGGGTCTGGATTGTTAGCTTCGGTTTCCAGATTTTTTTGAGAAGGCAGTGAAGACCAAGGGAGAGCTACGCCGCCTCATGGTGGTCCTTGCAATGGCTTTTCACGGCAGTTAAGTCGGCACCAATAAGGTGGCGGCGACAACAAGGAGGAACAATGGAGGAGCGATTTCGATTTGAGGATAGAGAATTTTCGGATGCCATGGATTTTAATTTGGGGATAAATGTGTTCTCCGGAAGAAATAAAAATGAGGAAGGAACAGATTCGATTCAGCGAAGAAAGGGTAATGGAAATTGCTGATGACATGGAGGAGGCTAGTTGGAGGGTTTTGGTGGTTGCGGATTAGGAGAAGTGATCAACGGCTAGATATAGGAAATTATGGGTGGTGCAGATTGACATGAAAAGATAATTATGAGACTTTCAACATCACGCATGAAGCTGGTGCAAATGATGCATAGAAACTGATGTTAAAGTACATTTCAATTTATTTATTATTGTAAGATATAATTTTACTATAAAATATAATTAATAAATATTAACTATAATTAATAAATATTAACTATACTTTAATTATAATATTAACTATAATTAATAAATATTAACTATAATTAATAAATATTAACTATAATTAATAAATATTAACTATACTTTAATTATAATATTAACTATAATTAATAAATATTAACTATAATTAACAAATATTAACTATAATTACTAAAAAATATTAACTATAATTTACTGATTATAATATTAACTATAATTAATAAATATTAACTATAATTACTAAAAAATATTAACTATAATTTAATAATTATAATATAATTAATAAATATTAACTATTATTAATAAATGTTAGATATAATTACTAAAAAATATTAACTGTAAAATATAATAATAAATATTAACTATAATTAGTAAAAATATTAACTATAATTTACTAATTATAATTCATAAATATTAATTATAATTACTAAAAAATATTAACTATAATTTACTAATTATAATATAATTAATAAATATTAACTATAATTAATTAATATTAACTATAATTACTAAAAATATTAACTATAATTTACTAATTATAATATAATTAATAAATATTAACTATAATTTACTAATTATTAATCATTAACAATAATACATTTAACAAGTGATGTAATAGACAATAGCTATTTTAATAAGTGATGTAATAGCCAAGACTTTTGGTATGGCCTAAGTTCAATTTTTTTTTAAATGTATTTAAGTCATCAATCTCTCAATAAATCAATGTCTGAGAAACCAACAACATCACTATAAATATTATCGATGTTAAAAAATGTTTTGACATCGGCTGAATTTACGATCGATGTTAAAATTATGATGTCTATTCTACTTTTTCTTGTAGTGGATATTCTAGGTTTTGGTTTTATAAACTAGGTCGTCTCATTGCAGTAGTAAAAACATTATTTTCTAAGTATAAAGGTTTTTAAGAAATAATCCAATTGTTTTGTAAAATCTATTTTCTAAAAAAATAAACTAATTATTTCTCATATAAAAAGTCATGCGTTTTTGCACCGTTTGAGAAATCGAGGTTGTGGTTTAAACGATTTATTTAATCGTGATGTGTGGGACATGTAGAATAATTATATCAGTTAATTGCTAACTCAACGATCAAAGATATTTGATGTTTTCTAGTGTGAAGTGGCTAGCTTACAATAAATCGAGTAGTGAAAACATACGATATGAGACATATAGTTTTCATTATTCATATTACTATTTGGGAGTCTATGAAACATTCTTTGTTATTTGTGTAGACTCGGGAGGAGTTTTAGACTCGTATTTACATGATGGTAAGGGGAGGTGAAGATACATCGACTAGGGGAGGAGGGCGGGATCGTAGTGATCGGTGCCTAAATACGTGTATAGTACTTGGCATAAGCTCTAGGGAAAGCTCATTTATGATGCATATGCAATAGTTTCTGATGTTTTGGATTCATTTTGGGGTTTTGATGACTTTGGTGTTTGTTATGGTTTAGAGATGTTATATTATAATGAATTTCCATTATAGTCTTACAGCTAATTTGAAGATATGAGATTTGTGATCACCTTTGTAGAGTTAAACTCTTATGAGTTTATTATGCAGTATTTGGAGCATTTTGATGATAATTTGGTGTATGTGTTTTGATTACCTCTGTGTTTTAGATAATGATATGTGTTTTGCTCAAAGTATACACTTAGTGATCGAACTGAATTTCCTTATATCATTATCATGCTTCTTGTGACCCAATATTCTATGTGACATCTTTTACTTACTCTTCTCGTAGTAAGAAGAATTTTCCCTTATATAATCTTATATCAATATCATCTAATCATCGTTTCAACTAGACTGACCCGTGTATTTATTGCTCGAGTCAGACCGAGTTGCAGGTCAGGTTTTTGTATTATCTTACCTATCTCACAATGGACATTCAAGCTCCTTGTTGGGACTAGACTACATAGTTTTTGTATTGTATATTTTGGGTGGTATTGACTCGTTATTACATATTCTTTTTCATATGGACTTGATGTATACTTGTATATGGTGATTATGTCACCCTTTTTGTACTACACTATGTGTTGTATCTGATGTATATGCATATCTATGATCATGTAGGTTGTTCTGTGATATGTAAATATTATATATATATTGTGTGTTGTTCTGGATAGATCTTGTAGCCACTATATTAATGTATTGAACATGTTTCAAGCGTGTCAAGCCTCTTGAGCTAAGGAAAAAATAATAATTATAGCATACTTTCGACATATTAACAATTATTTAATATAGGACTATGGATGGTCGCCCTATACAACTCTATTCTCCGTATTAGCAAACAACATGACCCATTAATGCTCTTTACTAATAAGGGTCTTGGGAGTGGGGAATCACAATTTGTTTGAGACCTTAATCCCTATTTGCGAAATAGTTAGTAAGCCTTGATTCTAGTTATGGGCTAAATAATAGATTTTGTATGGAGTAGTAAGTAATTAATTAGGCAATAAATGGATAACATAGCTAAAGAATGCCATTAGTTAGCTACAATCAAACTAATTTAAAAGATGTAAAATGTAACGACCCAGATTTTCTGGTCGATTTATTATGAATATTTAATATTATTTTAAATATTGAGCAGATAATATAATCGATTTTTATATTGAATTATCGATATAACAATCGTAATACGAGGATCTTAAGTAATTCAAAATTTAATATGGAGTCAAAATGATTTATATGAATTTTATTTGAATTAAAAACGATGATAATAATTTATTATCTAGAAAATGATTTGTTCTGAATTTAAATATTTTATTAATTCAAAATGGTATATATGTTCAAACTAAATTTCAAAATATATATTCTTCAGTTCAGAATAGCGTTATAACATTTAAACGACAGTGGTTACGTTAAAATAGCGGTTCGTTTATGAACCCTGATTTTAATTTTAATGGATAGGATCAAAATCAAATCGAAGATCAAATCAGAATCAGTTTAAAAGAAATAAAAATCCGTTTATTTCAAATCAAATTAAATAGAAATCTAATCACATTAAATATAATGTACGTTGCCGCAGACAAAATTTCCTTGATGATCAAGTAATCATCTTCTATAAATCGCACTCTATTCCTTTTGGCCATTTTTCCTCCTTCTGTAATTCGATCCCAACTTCACTCTATAAATCGAATGGCCGATGCGTTTTAATATAGGGAGAATCTCGTTCTGTGTTTCTACTTCATTCGTTTGCTCTCAGATTCCACACTCTCATTTTAATATCTAAATCCCAAAATCGAAAGCTTCCAAAGGCCTCCATCTAAACACTTAAAAATCAAATCATATAATCCTAAATTCATCCACTTGGAACTCTCTGGCCTCGACATCAATTCGCGACCGATTACTAGAATATTCGAATGTCTAACAAGGGCATGGGGTCGGGTGAGTTAAGGAGTGTCGGAGGTTGATTCAGGGGTGGCGCAAGACTCGATTGGGTCAACATAAGTAGGTGGGTCAGAGGGGCGTTCGATGGTGGATCGATGGCTTCTGTATGATGGTGAGTTCAGATTTGGTTACGTCTTGGTTAGAAGGGATTATTGTTGTTGCGATTCTGATTTTGAGTAGTATCACGAATTAGGGGTTTCGATTGTCTAATGACGTTTGGAAAATATGGTGCGACATGGAAATATTAAAGATCGAGGTGGCGCAGTGATGTGTGAAGTGCCTCTACAATTATCGTACTGGAAGGATGGATCGAGCTTAGCACAGTGGTGACAGGATGAAGCTGCGGTTCAGTTATGTGAAGAAGTTAAATGACAATGAAGCATGAGGACGGGTCTGTAGTGTTAAGACGATGGACTGATAATAATGGTAATTAAGGTAAATTATTTAATTTATTTAGTTAATTAATAATATTTATTTTATAGATATACAACCTAGGAAAATGAATTGTGCAAATTAGTGATTAATTAAAGGATTTGTTCAATCATGTATAGTTAACTAGAAACAAATGTTAATGGTAAACTAACAATTTAAGTGTGAAATTTAGAAAAGGTTAGACCTTTATTTTTATCATTTAAATTAAATTATTCTAGTTCAGTAACTGAAATATATTTATATTGTTTACATTGGAAAACAGATATATGAAGGAATCGTGAAATCTATACGATAGGCTTAAATGGGGTACTCGACATATAAAAACCCTGGTGAGTAAATCTCACTCACCTTTTATTTAGAATTATTTTTATTCGTTAAAAATAATTGTTTGATGCTTGTTTGAAATGCTTTCTGGTTGATTTAAAAATATTAGTTATATAGGTTTTCTATTATATATATATTGGTTTGGTGATTTGTTGGATTCCCGCAGTATCATTAACGGATGCCCGCAGTATCATTAGCGGATGACCCTACGCCCACATATATAAGTGGATCCCCTTTTTATACCGCGATATCCTGCCACGAAGCAGGATGGGTATTACTATGTTGACTAACGTCTGTGGATGCAGGAAAACAGGTTGGAGGAATCCAACTGGATTCCTCAAAAATATATTATCTGTTTGTTTGTTTGCTTGATTTCATATATTCATATATGACGTGTTAAAAATAAAATGATTGAAAATTGGGTGATTTGATTGTTTTAAATATCACTGGGCTAAGTGTTAATTTATTTAAAATATTGTGGAAAGGATATTTGAGATTAAAAGGGAAAATTCTATTTTTAAATAGAATTTGAAATTTGAATGGAATAAAAATAAACTTGTTTTGAAAAATAAAACAAGTAGTTCCTTTATAAACAAAGTTTATAAATAGTTCTTTTATAACGAAGTTATAAATGAAGTGAAAAGAATTATCATTTGATAATTCAGAAATAAAAATACAAGTGTGAAATTGAAAAGGGAAATCTATTTTCAAAAATAAAAATAGAAATATCGATTTCAAAAGGAATTGAAATCGAGACTTGTTTAAAGAAATTGAATATAAGAATTCAAATAGAAACAGACTTTGAGTATAGAACTTAATAAAGTTAAAATGGAATTTGAAAATGAAATTCAAATAGAATTTATACATAGAAAATTTAAAATAGAATTTGAATGGAGTTTGAAAATAGTTTTGAATATAGAAATCCAAACGAAGTTTGAAAATAGATTGGAATTCAAATAGGAATTAAAATAGAATTTGAATTTAAAGGAATTCAAATAGAATTTGAATTCAAATGGATTTGAATAAAGAAAGTTCAAATGAAATTCAAATATAGAGATTTGAAAACAATGGAGTTTAACTATAAGATTTGAAGATAGAAATTTAAGTGAAATGTGAGTATATAATTTGAATAAGAGAAATTCAAATAGAAATTTGAATAAGAGATTTGAATATAGAAATTCAAATGAAATTTGAATATAGGATTCAAATAGAAAATTCAAAGGGAATTTGAATATAGAAATTCAAATGGAGTTTGAATATATGAAGTTCAAAGGAAAATCAAATATAGAATTTGAACGTAGAAATTCAAATGGGATTTGAATAAAGGAAATTCGAATATAGAAATTCAAATAGAATTTGAAAAATAGAAGTGAATTGAAATTTGAATATAGAATTTCAAATAGAAGTGAAATAGATCGGAAATGCTATGTTGAATTGGGAGAAATTGATTTGATATATATTAAAATATATCAGAATGAAGTGGAATTTATTATAGACGAATTTTAAACGTTTATATTTATAAATATAATTAAAACGAACTCGCCACGGCGCTGTAGTTCGTAAATCGGCAATTCAAACTTCAATTGAGTATACAGAACTCAATTGGAGTCGAAATTCTTTGAAACAAGAAACGTCAGGGCCGATTTGATAATAGTTTTCTAATGGAGGTGAAAAATCTGGATTTCGTCGAATAGATTTTGAGTTATGTCAAAATCAAATTTTTAGAAAAGCAGCGCCAAAATCGTTTTAAAACTATAATGGTTTATTTAAAATAAATAAAAGGATTTTAAAGAAATAAATTCCGAATTTTTCCATTAAAAAAATCCAGACTGGAGATATAAAATATATATGACCTCCAGTGAAGCAAGTAGAGTAATGAATTGATTTTTGAAACAGGAATCAGATTTTTGATTGTTGAATAGAATTAACTGATTTGAATAGTAATTAGTTAATGAGATTTTGAATTAAAATGGGATTTTGAATCAGTGAATTCGATTTGAAAATTTATATTCGAAATCGAAAAAGGAATCTAGAATTGAAATGGAAATTCAATTTGGTTATGAGCAAGATAAATAATTTGTTTGAATATGTTATGTTCAAACAAAGGAGTGAAATAGGCAAAATGGCTAATTAAAGAATAATTGTTCGTAACTGAATTCAAACGATTGGTTTTTGATGAATGGAGTTGAAAACAGGTGAGCATGTGTTAGACAGGTATGGGATGAAGTATATGAAGATTTTAATTTATGTGCCCGACAAAAAGGTACACGTTTAAATTCATATATGAGGTTTTATGCGCCGTATCGGCAAGCCGCTTGGCTTTTTCTTTTTCTTTTGGATTGGTAAGGGCCATGGGAGGCTATTTGAACTATCCCAAAGCTCCCGGTACAAGGGAGGTTATGGCGAATTTTTCCGGGAATTTAAGGATTTAGAATATTTTTAAGATAATTTGATAGTTAGAAATCAATGTATCGATATATGTAGAATTCGATAGGAAACGAAATTAAAAATAGAATATTAAACGAAAGGGAAATCTATGAATTAGAAATAGAAAGCGAACTCTATACATGTTTTAAAAATGAATAATTGGGTTTTATAGTGTGTTTATTCGAGGTAGGTGGTTTTGCCGTTTTGAAGTTGAGGATGTTTTCAGTCAAGGTCTGAGAGGTAATTTTACCCCAACTTGATTGATTTCATTTTTAATTGATAAATAGCAAGATCCAGTCTCGAAGAGCAGTGTTTGAATAATAGTTAGTTGAATAAAATATTTTGGGTTGTTGTAACGATGTTTTACACAACATTCGTTTTAACCCAAGTGGTGGAACTTTGGAAAAATATAAGTAAATATTTCTTGAGTATAATTAAAGTAGTCGGGAAGAGATTAGTTATTTAAAATGGTTTTCAATTTTAAATAGAATATATTTTCTAAGTGTAGAAAATAAAAGGAGATGCCAATATGGTTATTGAAAATATTTGGTTAACAAATATTGATAAGGAAATGGAGAAGAGATTTAATTAATGAAATATTAATTAAAGAGCCCAGTGATTTGTTTGATATGTTGAGTGAACACTTGATTCCTTCGATAGTTAAAACATCGACTATCGAAACACTTGTTTTTATTCGATAGTTAAATCATAGACTATCGAAGTTTTTGACCATCATTATCAATATGGAGAGACCGGTTGGATTATTATCCGAAGAACCACTCTGCATTGGCATAAGCGTTGCGAACCAAGTATGCTGAATATATTGAAGACGGAGTAAAATGCAAGGACTTCTTTCTATTTATAGAAATTGTGCCTTCGGTTTCGTTCAATCCCAGAACGAACGTAAATGGACGAATGTCTGACAAAGTATTTCCAATGATCTAATGGGTTGGTCTGTATAAATATATTTGGTTGCAACGGATTTATTCACTTAGCATAACATCCAGAATATTTGTGCAAATCAATTAGTGATTAACGGATCTGACAATGTGGCATTCAAAGTGATTGTGCTATCAGTGAATAGAAAGTCATCGTAGCCTCAGGCCTCAACAACCGGGAAATGGCAAAAATCGGGCAGGCAGCATGGCTATGTGGGTCGCTCCCATTAGGGTGTACTATCACCTATCTAGATATTCATTTAATTCCTTATTCTGTTCGATGTTGTCCCATTCGGGAAACGGTTGCTGATCCCAACCGTTGGTGATATACATTCGATACACTCAAGTGAAATGAGTGGTCGGTCATGTGTGGGCCGAGTTGCAAGATGTTCTTGTTGAACCCAGGTGTATTCGCCTCTAGAGATACATCAGCGGAAGGTGGTCCCATACCTTGTCATAGTTGGAATCCAATCTCCAATAAGCGCCCTACGGTTTTTGATTTTATACTATATATGTAGAGCGTGAGATGCAAGCGTTCTACTATTTGGTTATTTATTTGATGTAGACATTATTATAATATTACTGGATTTTCGTATCAAAATGTTTTGGGTTATAGTAAGGTAGAAACCGTCCATGTTTGTGTGTGGGATGGTCTTACTATTATCTTTTCCTTTGAAAGGATTTTGAAAGTTAAACAAATGGTTGGAGTTTACTCACACCAGTCCCATGACTGACCCAGAGTTTATTTTGTTTGTTTTCCCTAAACTCTTGGGTGCCCAAATTTGTACGGGCAGTCAAGTAGTTGGGATTTTACAGATTCACTTGGAAGAGCTGGAAGCAGGAGGCTTCACCAGTTAGCTATAGACTATCATATATTCCGCTGTGAACCATGTTTGTATCTGGAAACAAGTGTTTATAACTGTTCCAGGAATAACTGTTGTGCTCTGTCCAGTTACTGATTTGTATTTTCAAAAGTTATGTTATATAATATATTTTATTCGTTCCGCTGTGAGATTTGTCTTCTTTTTTTTCTTCTATTCTAAAATTTCTTTCTTTCTATTTCTCATCCTCTAACTTCTTTCCAATAATGATTCGTATTTCTGTGCAATTTTGGGTTGGACGTGTGGTGTTATTAGTCGACTCAGATAGTACGGATTTGCGGGCCTTTACAGTTGGTATCAGAGCTTAGGTTGAGTGAATACCTCGGCTTTGGTGGGATTGTGCTCATTAGAGATAGGGTCAGTAGAACCCTAGAATGAGTTGAGTGTATATATACGAGAGAGCGTATTTGTTAGTTGACATAAAAGTTGTTTTATATTGTGTTGGCTAGTCTGTTGGGTGGTTTATGAATTCTGATCGAATAGTGGAACGCCACAAAGTTGATAGGAATTTCTAAAACACTTGAACAGGAGATTGAACACGATATTGTTTTAAAGTGGGTGAATGAAATTATTTTACCCAAAATTCTATTTTGATATAGAAAGAATAATTTTTGAAATTATTATAAAATATGAATGTGTTGGTTGATTATAATCCAATGAGATTATAAGAAATGAAATGGCTATATAGAACCAAATAGAATTTATATATGAATTAAATATACAAATGAGATGAATAAAAATTGAATTCAAACCAGAATTTGAAATTTAAATCCAGGGAAGTTTGAAATATTTTTGGAAGAATATTAGAATAATCTAGCTTTGTTTTAAAGGGATTTTGAATGGGTTTTGAAATTGTTTAAGCACCGAACTCACTTCAGTGACTGGAAAATAATTCTGATGATAGTCGCGACATCATCAGTGTTCATTTTCGAGTTTCTAAGTGATGGATTACTACCTTAGAAAAGTTTTGATAGGAATTTGTTTGAAAGAAAACAAGTTTAGTTGGAAAATTCAAATATTTTGAATTTGAAAGGATTATAAATATATGTACATGTTTAAGTGATTTCAAAATGATTTGAAATGAAAACCCTGGGATTTGGATTCTGAAATTGGAATTTAACTTAAGCTAGTTAGATGGATTGAGGTGAATCAATCGACTAGAATCAATTTGAATAGGTTTATTGGAATATAGATTGGATATAAATGGATTGATCATAGATCATTCGAATTAAATGAAGGAAGACCAAAAGGTTGGTGGAATTAAAATTTGTTGAAATATAAAGAGTTGAATTTCAACATAAGTGAGATTTTGAAAAGTAGTGGATTAGTACCATTTTTCCTAACTTAGCAATTTCGAGGATGAAATTTTTTTAAGGGGGGAAGAATGTAACGACCCAAATTTTCTTGTAACGACCCAGATTTTCTGACCATTTAGTTTAATATTTAAAAATGTTTTTTATTGTTTTGGAATTTTAAATGGTTTAATTTCAATAATTTTGAATATTTTATTTTATTCCGAAATGGTAGAAATTTAGTGGATCTGCAATATAATGTGAACTGACAGTATAAAAGGATAAATTTTTAATTTAAAATAGTACGTTTACAAAGGATGTAGTAGCTAACGAACTCGGATTTCGATGAAATCAGTTTCATTAAATCCGAAATGATGAAATTAGGTAACCAACCAAGTTACGTCAAAAATGGCATCCGTATGTGGAAAAGAAAAAATAAAAGGCCAAAATTTGAACTAAATTTTGACGGTAATTGGAATTTGCTAATGCTAACGACAAAACTGGAACCTGAGACCTATCCAGGAAAATTCTAAACATAGGATATTAGCTATATATGAAATCTGGGAAAATCCTATAACGGATATAGAAAGTTATTAAGGAAACAAAATTTAAATAAATTATTTGAAAATCTAAACGAACTCCGATTTTTGATTTGAATACATAGGATTGAAATACGTTAAAAACCGGACCAGATGGTGGAAGAATTTCTGAAAACCGTTATCGTTTGATACTCCAACATGAGACCGGAAGGTGTTGAAACTAACACAAAACACTATTTTGAATTTGAATTTAAATTATTTGAAAGTTCAAACAAATTCAAAATTGATATATTTTTATATAGTATTGAAGAGCAAGAAAAATTGAACAACATGGTTGAAAAAGATTTTGGATAAGGTATCAATAAGTAAGTCAAATTAACGTCCGAATAGGGTTGAGAAAACACACTTTACTATTCATAAATTATTAAATTTATTTATAATTTAATTAATTTAAGGATTAATCCTAGCCATCCATTTTCGACCGTTGGATTCGCGCCACCTCAGCAATCCATGTGACTCCTTCGGCTATAAATAGCCCCCCCCCCTCCTTCATTTAAAACTCACTCCTCCTCCTCTTCTTTCAAGCTTTGGCAATGACAGAAATAATAATAAAATATTAGGAAATAGAGAAAAGGGAAGGAAGGGAGAAAGGAGGGCAAGACGGGGAGCTAGGGACTCTTAGGCAGAGGCTTAGGCTTCACGGGGTAAGTTTTTAAATAATATTTATTTATTTATTTGTGTAATATATATATATATATATATTATAATTAAAATAGAATTTGTAAAAATAAATATCAGAACATTCTAAGGGTGACAGAGAGGATAGTGTCTAAGGCTTGAGTTTGGAAAATATAGTTTCCTGCTCTCCCTGGCTATCCCTAACTGATCCGACGGATGGGATGATTAATTTAAATTTAAATTTAAAATTTAATTTGAATTTAAAACAGACCAGGGGCATTTTCGTAATTTTTAACCATAAACTTTAAAAGCTTATAACTTTTTCAAAACAAGTCGGATTTCCACGAAACAAGGACCGTTGGATTCTTATCGAAAAATACTTTAAAATGAGTGGAAGCAGATTTTTGATCCGGGTTAAAAATTTTAAGTTATAATTAAATGAATATTTTTAAATATTTTATTTGAAAATTAAATTTAATTAATATTAAAATGGTATTTTAAAAAAAATTGGATATGGCTAGAGATGAGAAAGTAGGATTTTTTAGAAGGGCAGGGAAGGTAATTGGGCTAATAACGCAATTAGAAATTAATTAAGATAAAAATAATTTAATTAATTTAATTAAATATATATTCATTTAAATTAGGTAAATATTGTAAATAGCATAACTTTTGCATACATTAACAAAATTTAACGAAACAGGATCCGTTGGGATCGTATGGACGAGCACTACGCAATGGAACTGACCGCAAGTGGATTGGAGCTCGTTTGGATTTATGGTGAAATTTAACGTCTGAACCAAATCAATGACCGATTATCGTTATTCAACGATAAACCGTCCAAGGTGAGTAATCTCACTAACTCTGAACCCTTTATATTTTTATAAAGTTTTTTTTTTTAGAACCGCTAAATATTGGCTGATTTGCTGTGTGTGGGCTGTTTGGTTGAACTGCTAGTCATTTGATTGAATATTTCGATAACGATATATATAAATCGTATCGAAATATTGATTCTGTTTATCAGAATATTTTATACTCATGTTATTTATGTTGACTGACATCTGTGGATGCAGGGAAACAGGTCGGAGGGACCCAACTGGGTTTCTCAACATTTATATTACAATTTTCACATATTCTGATATATGAAGTGTTATATCATCTGTCGTTGATGCTGTGTGTTTGGATGATGACTGATCATTTTGATTTGATATTTTTACACCATAAGTGATACGAGAAAGTGGAAAAAGGAGATTTTCAAAATATATTTGAAAATAGATTATTTATATAAAATCAGCGGATTTTATATATGAAAGGAAAAAGGAGTTTTATAAAAGAAATCATTTTATAAAATCAAAGCAATAAAAGAAAAATATTTGTAAAACAAATAGAGAAGGGAAATTGTTTGTAAAACATTTACAAATAAAATAGAAAAGAAAATATTTGTAAAACCATTGCAAATAGAGATAAAAAGGAAAACATTTGTAAAACATTTACAAATGGAATTAGAAAGAAAATATTTGTAAAAACATTTACGAATAGATTAAAAGGAAATATTTATCTAGAGAAATAAACTGAGTTATAAAAGGAATTATTTATTTAGAAAATAAATAGAATATTGGAATACTTGAAAATGGATAGAAGTGTAATAAAGGAGAATTTTACACTAGGAGAGTTTAGGCCGTGCTTCGCACATGGATAAAAGGAATATGAATTCGAAGTGAATATTTAAGAGAAATCTGTGTTTAACAGATAAAGTGAGAAGGTTAATTTATAAATAAAGTTTTATAAATTAATTTAATTATTTATCTTTGGATAAATAGAGTATATAAGTCAAGACTTATATAGAGAAGTAAAAATCGATTTCCACATCGATGTTTGAAACTGAATAAGGACGAAGGAGAATTTATCGAATAAGAGTTATTTGAAGTAAAGTTATCGAATATCAGTTTATTCGAAAGGAAGTTTATTGAATATTAGTTATTCGAAATGGGTTGATCCAAGTGAGTTAATCCAATAGAGTTAATCCAATAGAACAAATTGATTGAGATCAACCGTTAGAGTTAAACTGTTAGAGTTGAACTGTTATAGTTAAACCGTTAGGGTTAAACCGTAGAGTTAAACTGTTGGAGTAAACATTTAGAGTTAGTTAGTTAGAGTTATTCAGTAGAGTTATTCAGTAGAGTTATTCAGGTAGAGTTACTCAGTTAGGGTTAATCGATTAGAGTCAAATCGAACTAGAAATTTAAAACAGTAGTCATTTAAGATAAGCTACTATTTAGCACGACTGCTAGCGTAATTCGCAGGGCTGCAGATAGCCTAAGGCGGTCGGATGTTTCCTGAGGGAATCAGGCGTAACCATTGTGATCGCTGCGATCTAGAGTCGAGCGAATGGTGTTTAATCAAATATTAGTTAATTAATAAAGGTAATTAAGTCGAGTTTGTCAAGTTGAGTTAAATAAGCCGAGTTAGTTAAGTTAAGTTAAATCAGTTGAGCTGATCAAGATAAGTTAATCAAGATGAGTTATCTGAATAAGAGTTAAATAGAATAAGAGTTATTTAAATAAGGGTTATAGATTAGAGTTGACCGAATAGGAGTTAATAAATTTTATATATTCGTTTATTTATTCGAGTTAGAAAAATAAAATCCATATTAAAGTTATTATATTTCGGATGCAGGGAATTATAACACCATTGTTATAATCAAGTGATTTCTGAAAAAGAAGTGGATTCATAAATCGAACCCGAGAGCAACGTAAGGAAGTGTGTTAAAAGATTGGAAAGTTGAACTTTGTCTATTTCGAAGTTAGAAATGTCGTTCAGTTAAGGTCTGAGAGGTAATTTTACCCCAACTTGATTGACTTCAGTTTTAACTAAGAAGTGGATAAGATCCGAGAGTGAAAGTGGTTAAGTGAATTTAGTTAAAAAGTGTAAGGGTTTGTGTTGGCATAGCGATATTTATTTAAACATATGTTTAAAACCAAATGAAGGAGATTTGGAAATGTTTTCCAAATGAGAGTCAGAAATGTTTTCTGAATATAGAGAACAGATAATGGAAATGTTTTCCAATGTTAATAACGTATATTTTCTAAATATAATAAATAAGAAATGTTAGATGAAAGTGAAAAAGGAAATGAATAAATGAACGAACTAAAAAGATAAATATTGAATGGTGTTTGATCGATAGTATTTCCTTCTGGAAATAATATCGTTGTATGCACACCGACATGTTTTCATTTGATAGTTAAATCACCGACTATCAAAGTTTTGATCATTTTAACGTTGTTAATATGGAGAGACCGGTTGGATTATTATCCAGAGAACCACTCCGTATTAGCATAAGCGTTGCGAATCAAGTATGCTGAATATATTGAAGACGGGGTTATGCAAGGGCTATCCTGTTTACAGAATAGTGCCTTCGGTTTGTCCAGTCCCAGGACAAACGTGTATGGACGAGTGTCTGACAGAGTATATCCAATAGATCGCATAAGTTGATCTCTTCAAACGTACTTACGTTTGGTGGCGGAGGAATTCGTTTCTCTTAGCTGTATACCCGTGGTATTTTTGGTGAAATCAATTTGTGATTTGGCGGGTATGACGATGTGGCATTCAAAGTAATGGAGGTGTGATCTGTCAAAAGATACGTTATGACCTCAAGCCTCATCAACCAGGAAAGGACAAAAATCGGGCAGGCAGCATGGCTATGTGGGTCGCACCCATTAGGATGTATGATCACCTATCTAGAGAAATTCCTTTTGTTCTTAAATCTATCGATGCTGTCCCATTTCGGGAGACGGTTGCTGATCCCAACCGTTGGTGATATACATTCGATACACTCAAGCGAAATCAGTGGTCGGTCATGTGAGGGCCGGGTTGCAAGATGTTCTTATTGAACCCAGTGTATTCGCCTCTAGAGATACACTATCGGCAGGTGGTCCCATACCTTGTCAAAGTCGGAATCTAATCTCCAATAAGTGCCCGCGAGTTTGATTTGTATACTATATAGGTAGAGCGTGAGATGCAAGCGTTCTACTAGATTTTAATTACTTGTGATTAGACATTATTATAATATCAGATAATATATGGTTTCCAAAGTGTTTTGGGTTATCGTAAGGTAAAAGCCATCCGTATTTATGTGTGGATTGGTCTTACGATTATCTTTTCTTTTGAAAAGGATTTTGAAAAGTTAAACCAAATGATTTGAGTTTACTCACACCAGTCCCATGACTGACCCAGAGTTTTATTTTGTTTTGTTTTCCCTAAACTCTTGGGTGCCCAAATTTGTACGGGCAGTCAAGTAGTCAGGATTTTACAGATAGACTTGGAGAGGTTGGAGCAGGAGGCTTCAGGACTTATATAGCTATTGTTTATTTCCGCTGTGATGGAAGGGTTGTACTCTGATAATGGTATTGTATGCATATACTGCTTTTGATTTCAAGTTATGTGATATATTATATTTTATTCGTTCCGCTGTGAGATTCGTGTTACTCTGATGTTGTGTTCTTCTTTTTCTTCTTCTATTCTAATTTTCTATCTTATCTATCCTCACCCTCTAATTTCTTTCTTGGACTATCCGGTATTTCCGATGCTTGAATGGTCGACATTGGGTTATATGTCGGGTACTCAGGATCGTGAAAACCCCGGGTCGTTACAGTGGTATCAAAGCTGAAGGTTAAGTGATTTACCTTGGCTCTGTGGCGTGATTCAGTAGAGATGGGGTTAGTAATACCCTAGACTGAGTTTGAGTGTATATATACGAGTGAACGTATTTGTTATTTTATATAAAATGATTTTATACCGTGGAGATTTATTGGTTGAGTCGTTTATGAGTTCTAGTCAATCAGTTTGATCCATTGTATCGATAGGAGTTTATAAACACTTGAATACGATGGGTCGACACGATATGTTTTGAAAAAAAGGGTAAATGAAATAATTTTACCCAAATTATATTTTGATATAAGCAAAGTATAGATATTTGAAATTATTATAGTATATTGAATGTGTTGGTTGTGATTATAATCGAATAAGATTATAAAATGTGAAATGGTTATGTAAATAACAAATCAAAATTCATATAAGTGAAATATATGAAATCAGATGAATTAAATCTGAATTTAAGTTCAGAATTGGAATTAAAATTGCTAAAATTTGAATAAGCGTTGTAAATGGAATTAAATTGAATATATGTGAATTATAAAATCCTGAGAGATTTTAAATTTGTTACAAGCATTGAAAAGGGATATTTTGAAATGAATTTCAAAATGAAAATGTTTAAAAATGGGTTTTGAAAGTGCTATAGTATTGAACTCACTTCGATAGCTGGAAAATAATTTCCGATGTTGATCCGGACATCATCGTGCTCATTTTCGAGTTTGTAAGTGACGGATTACTACCAAAGATTTTGTTTTTGAATTGTTTTGAGAAACCGAGTTGTTTTGATATTCCAAAGGGATATTTGATTTTTGGAAAAGGCAAAGCTATTTGAAACTCCCAGGTGCAGATTATTGAAATAAACACAAATTAAATAGAAATTTATGAAAGCAAATTTGAAATTGAATTGAAGGCAGTTCAGTGGAAATTGAGTTGAATTGAAATAGAATGGTATCAAGTAGAATTGGACTAGATTAGAGATAATCTGGGATAGAAATGGATGGTCGAGCAAGAAATTTGAATGAGATTGGAATTGCAGTTTGATTGAAATTTGGTTTGGTTATAAGCGGATGGTCGTGTTGAAGATAAAAGTGATTGGGAGTTTTATTGGGATGATAGTGGTATATGCTAAATTGATAGCAGAGTTGGATGCCCGACAAAAAGGGTACACATTCATATTCATATGAGTTTGATGAGATTCATGAGCCTGTTTGGCAAGCCACTTGGCTGTTTGATTTTCTTTTGGGTTGAAGAAGGCCTAGGGAGGCAAGTTGGAGTTTGAGCTATTGACCAGTACAAACGAGGTGCTGGCGAAATTTTTCAGAAATTTCGAGTGTTAGAAAATTTTCAGAATTTTTGAAAATTTTCGTTTATAGAAATAAAATTAATAAATTAATTAGAATAGATTGGTTTAGTGAAATCAGAGTAACCAAATAATTTTAACCTAGTTATAAAGTTCATTTTTCTACCTTAGCAATTTCGAGGACGAAATTATTTTAAGGGGGAAAGAATGTAACGACCCAGATTTTCTGACCATTTAGTTTAATATTTAAAAATGTTTTTTATTGTTTTGAAATTTTAAATGGTTTAATTTCAATAATTTTGAATATTTTATTTTATTCCGAAATGGTAGAAATTTAGTGGATCTGCAATATAATGTGAACTGACAGTATAAAAGGATAAATTTTTAATTTAAAATAGTACGTTTACAAAGGATGTAGTAGCTAACGAACTCGGATTTCGATGAAATCAGTTTCATTAAATCCGAAATGATGAAATTAGGTAACCAACCAAGTTACGTCAAAAATGGCATCCGTATGTGGAAAAGAAAAAATAAAAGGCCAAAATTTGAACTAAATTTTGACGGTAATTGGAATTTGCTAATGCTAACGACAAAACTGGAACCTGAGACCTATCCAGGAAAATTCTAAACATAGGATATTAGCTATATATGAAATCTGGGAAAATCCTATAACGGATATAGAAAGTTATTAAGGAAACAAAATTTAAATAAATTATTTGAAAATCTAAACGAACTCCGATTTTTGATTTGAATACATAGGATTGAAATACGTTAAAAACCGGACCAGATGGTGGAAGAATTTCTGAAAACCGTTATCGTTTGATACTCCAACATGAGACCGGAAGGTGTTGAAACTAACACAAAACACTATTTTGAATTTGAATTTAAATTATTTGAAAGTTCAAACAAATTCAAAATTGATATATTTTTATATAGTATTGAAGAGCAAGAAAAATTGAACAACATGGTTGAAAAAGATTTTGGATAAGGTATCAATAAGTAAGTCAAATTAACGTCCGAATAGGGTTGAGAAAACACACTTTACTATTCATAAATTATTAAATTTATTTATAATTTAATTAATTTAAGGATTAATCCTAGCCATCCATTTTCGACCGTTGGATTCACGCCACCTCAGCAATCCATGTGACTCCTTCGGCTATAAATAGCCCCCCCCCCCCTTCATTTAAAACTCACTCCTCCTCCTCTTCTTTCAAGCTTTGGCAATGGCAGAAATAATAATAAAATATTAGGAAATAGAGAAAAGGGAAGGAAGGGAGAAAGGAGGGCAAGACGGGGAGCTAGGGACTCTTAGGCAGAGGCTTAGGCTTCACTGGGTAAGTTTTTAAATAATATTTATTTATTTATTTGTGTAATATATATATATATATATTATAATTAAAATAGAATTTGTAAAAATAAATATCAGAACATTCTAAGGGTGATAGAGAGGATAGTGTCTAAGGCTTGAGTTTGGAAAATATAGTTTCCTGCTCTCCCTGGCTATCCCTAACTGATCCGACGGATGGGATGATTAATTTAAATTTAAATTTAAAATTTAATTTGAATTTAAAACAGACCAGGGGCATTTTCGTAATTTTTAACCATAAACTTTAAAAGCTTATAACTTTTCAAAACAAGTCGGATTTCCACGAAACAAGGACCGTTGGATTCTTATCGAAAAATACTTTAAAACGAGTGGAAGCAGATTTTTGATCCGGGTTAAAAATTTTAAGTTATAATTATGTAACGACCCGGATTTTCGGCCATTGAATTCTGAATATTTAAATTTGTTTTAAATATTTTATTTGAATTATATATAGGAATTTATTAATTAAAAACGAAGATTGAACGTTAATTTATAATTATATTTAAAACGAGCTTGTCAAGTCGCGGCAGTTCGAAATTTAACGTTTTGAACTTCATTTGGATATACGAGATTCAAAATAAGTCGGATTTCTTTGAAACAAGAAACGTTCGGTTCTGTTTAACTGTATCTTTCTGATGAAAGTGAAAAATCGAGATTTTTTTTTTGTGAATTACGTCCAAATCAAATATTCAGAAAGTCGCCGTGGAGTCGTTAATAAGCCGTAATGGTTTATTTAATATAACTAGATATGGGTTACGAATTTGGACAAGATTCTTTTGAAGCGTAGTGATAATTAAATTTTTAGAATTTTACTGTAATTTTTAATTAAGTAAATATGCAACTTTTTATTTGAGGTATTTTGCACCCTATATCGGTGATTCTGGGCTTTCAAAGTATAAGCTAAACTACCGATGTTATTATATTTTTGGGATCGTGGTACCTCAGTGGACATAGCTGTACTCTTATTTCTGTCCGTAGCAGTCTGCAGGTGAACGAGATCTTTGTAGTAGGGTACCAAATAAATATTTATACATGAGCATTACATAAAACAATTGCATCATTTAATATAGAATACTACATCAAAATTTAAAAGCAATATATATAGGCATATGATTAAACTAATCTAAAGAATGTCATCAAACATACGTAAAACTTTATTTCCATTCAACATGATGCCTACCAAGCTACATTCTAGTTCCCGTGCATTCCAAGGCAACCGCTTCAGTACGTTCAAGCAAAACTGATTCCGTGCTAACCACGAAAACGTGCCAACCACGTAAACTTTGCGCTCACGTAAACTTGGGAACCACGTGTACTTCCTGAAAACAACCCTGCCCTCTTCTATTTATACTCGTTAATTTCTTCATTTGTGAATTCCTTCGGTCAAAAGCTGGACTGATTCTCCTATCCCATTTCTTTCTTGAGAAAAAAAAACAACAAAAGGGACCCCTCTTCCTTCGCAATTTTCAAATCCGCCTTACCCAATCTTCATAGATTCGAAACCAACCTCCTTGGGTTCGAATGGGCTCTTTCTTCAAACTACTGGTGCGACTAAAATTGGTGTCAAGGAGAGTTCAAGCTGGCGCGATCTGTAGTTAGGGAATGTTCAAAAGGTGGAGGAGTTAGGAGGTTAATGGGCGATGGATCTAGGTGGATTAGTGTGGAGTATGGTCGCGATCTGTTTGGTAGTGGTACGGCTTGCCACAGTGGTCGTAGCTCGCCAGTTTCCAATGATGAAGGGCTTCGGACCCTTGCAAGATGGTGGAGCGAAGTTACTGGCGATGTATGTTTTTAAGGGGAGAACGGTTAACTTCATTTAATAATAAAGGATGATAAGTGTTAAGCGAGAAAAAAAATGGAGCAAGCACTAAAGCCAGTAAAGTGGGTGACGCAATCAGTTGGGTTCGAATGAAGAGACTGCGTAAGGAGGAGATGAATGGTTTGGTGAGTGTGTGGATGGTTTGATGTGTATTATTGTGTTGAAAAATGATGAAGTCTGCCTTCCTTTGCCTGGGGAGAACCATATTTGCACTGGAGAATGGGTGAGTGTGTACCGTGATTTCAAACTAAGTTCTGAAATGATTATCACAAATAAAACTATAGAGTTGTAGGAAAGAAACAAGCCTTGAATTTGTTTCAACGGTGGGAAGACGAGGTCTTGGAAAATGGGTTCATGGATGGTCTGTGCGGGGTGTCAATTGAACGAGAAAAGGAAAAAAGGTTAACCTACCTCAGGACGTGGTAATCCAATAATTTACTAAGAATTCGGTAGAACCGGTCACGACGTAATGATAGCAACGAAATCGACGTTGTAGCATGGACATGCCGAAAAACCGAGTTTCAAGAATTTCATGGGAAAATCAAACGTCTGTTTGATTTTAAACGAAACAAAAGCAGAACCGCCAACAACAAACTAAGGTGAGTAAACTCACTAACTCCCTCTCGTTTATATTTTTATATATAAACGAGTTTTAAATTATTTTATAATGTGAAATGGTTGCTTGGTTGAATAGTTGATAAATTGGTTAATATAATCACATCGTTGATTGATTTTTTTCATTAATGCGATATTTTTGATGTTACTAACATCTGTGGATGCAGGGAAACAGGTTGGAGGGATCCAACTGGATCCCTCAACATTTTATTTACTGTTTTATTTGATGGTGATAAATGTTATGCTACATTATCCATGGTTGAATTTGTGTGTTTGGTTTACCCTGGCCTTAGGAACCTGGTATTTTAGATACCGTAAAATATCATCGAATGTGAAAAAGGAAATTAGAATTTAAAAACAGAGTTTATTTCCAAATTAGAAATAATTTCTTTTTCATTGAGTTGCAAATGGAAACCTATTCCATTGGGTAAACCAAGAAAAATGTTATAAATAAAGATATAAATTAAGTGGATCATTAACCATTGGATAAATTAAAAGGTGGGTTCAAATATGAATGTATATTTGAAAGTGAGTATCGGTTTTGAAACCAATATTTGGAAATGGATCCGAATTTAGCAAATTACAGAGGAAAGTTTAAAGAAAGATTTTCAAATGCTTAAAGTAAAAGAATAATAGTTTAAACAAGGAAATATTTTGCAAATAAAATGTATATAAAAAGGGGATTTATAGAAATCGAATTAAGTGGTTAGAAAAATGTATAGTTTATAAATATGTTTAAAGGAGAACTTGAATTGTTTAAAATAAACAGAGTTTATAAATGAACAACGGAAGCGTGTGCGTCGCACACGGTATTTTATTCAAAACAGCAATCAAAACGCTGTTGTTATAAGAAATGCTTTTAAACAGCGACTATAACGCTGTCTTTGTAAGAAATGCTTTTATAAAACTAAACAGCGATTCTAGCGCTGTTGTTATAATAGATGTTGTAAATCTATACAGCAAATTTAGACGCTGCTGTTATAATAAATGTCTTGGTAAATCTAAATAGCAATTTTAACGCTGCCGTTATAAATAACTGTTTTAATAGCAATCTTAATGCTATGGTTATGATAAGTGTTCTATAATGCTAGACAGCGGTTTAACGCTGTTGTTGAAAGCAATGTTGTATAAAACAAACCTTTGAAAACAACGATTATAACGTTACCGTTATAATCAGTATTTTTATAAAGAAGGCGTGTTCGTAGATCAAAACCGAGAGTCAGGTAAGCAATGTTTGGTTTAAAGTTGTGAGCTCTGACTAATTCAAAGTTAAGAATGTCGTTCAGTTAACGTCTGAGAGGCAATTATACCCCAACTTGATTGACTTTAGTTTTAACTAAGAAGTGGATAAGGTTCGAGAGTGGAAGTGATTAAGTGGATTTAGTAAATGAGTGAAATGGTGAGTTGGCATAGCGATGTTTATTCAAACATCTGTTTAAAAAAAATGAAGGAGATTTGGAAACGTTTTCCAAGTGAGAGTCAGAAATGTTTTCTGAATATAGAGGACAGATAATGGAAATGTTTTCCAATGTTAAATAGCGTATATTTTCTAAATATATCAAATAAGGAATGTAAATGAAAGTGAAAAGGGAAATGAATAAATGAAGGAACTAAAAGGGATAAACATTGAATGATGTTTGGTCGATAGAATTTCCTTTTGGAAATAATATCATTGTTTGCACCGACATGTTTTCATTTGATAGTTAAATCACCGACTATCAAAGTTTTGACCATTTTAACGTTGTTAATATGGAGAGACCGGTTGGATTATTATCCAGAGAACCACTCCGTATTGGCATAAGCGTTGCGAATCAAGTATGTTGAATATCTTGAAGACGGAGTGAAGTGCAAGGGCTATTGTATAAGCCTTAGATAACAGTGCCTAAGATGGATGTACTGAATAGTGCCTTCGGTTTGTCCAGACCCAGGACAACTTGTATGGACGAGTGTCTGACAGAGTATTTCCAAAGGGGGTTACGTACGTTGATTCCTTCAAACGTACGAAGTTGGTGGCATAGAAGGGAAACTTCTTTAGCCTAACAATCTGAGTATTTTTGTGGGAATCAATTAGTGATTTCTGATGGATCTGACGATGTGGCATTCAAAGTGAATGATGGCCAGATGTTCTGGAAGATAATTCAAACCTCAAGCCTCATCAACCCGGAATTGGACAAAAAATCGGGCAGGCAGCATGGCTATGTGGGTCGCACCCATTAGGATGTATGACCACCTATCTAGAGAAATTATTTTTGTTCTTAAATCTATCGATGCTGTCCCTTATCGGGAGGCGGTTGCTGATCCCAACCGTCGGTGGTATACATTCGATACACTCAAGCGAAATGAGTGGTCGGTCATGTGTGGGCCGGGTTGCAAGATGTTCTTGTTGAACCCAGTGTATTTGCCTCTAGAGATACACGTTCGGAAGGTGGTCCCATACCTTGTCAAGTTGGAATCCAATCTCCAATAAGTGCCTGCGAGTTTGATTTGTATATTATATATGTAGAGTGTGAGATGCAAGCATTCTACTAGATTGTAAATTACTTGTGATTAGACATTATTATAATATCAGATAATATATGATTTCCAAAGTGTTTTGGGTTATCGTAAGGTAAAAACCATCCGTGTTTATGTGTGGATCGGTCTTACGATTATCATTTCTTTTGAAAGGATTTTTGAAAGTTAAACAAATGATTGGAGTTTACTCACACCAGTCCCATGACTGACCCAGAGTTTATTTTGTTTGTTTTCCCTAAACTCTTGGGTGCCCAAATTTGTACGGGCAGTCAAGTAGTCGGGATTTTTCAGATTCACTTGGAGGAGCTTGAAGCAGGAGGCTTCACCTGTCAGCTATAGACTATCATACTTTCCGCTGTGTATTTTGTTGTATCTGGAAACAGGTGTTTACAACTGTTCTAGGGATAATCGTTGTGCTCTGATAATGGTATATATATACAAATAATGATTTGTGCTTCAAAGTTATATTATCTAATATATTTTATTCGTTCCGCTGTGAGTTTGTGATCTTCGTTTTCTCCTATTCTAATATTTCTTTCTTTCTATTCCTCATCCTCTAACTTCTTTCTAATAATGGTTCGTATCTCTGTGTCATTTGGGTTGGACGTGTAGTGTTATCAGTCGACTCAAAGGGTACGGATTTGCGGGTCGTTTCAGTTGGTATCAGAGCTAAAGGTTGAGTGATAACCTTGGCTCTGTGGCGTAACTCAATTGAGATGGGGTTAGTGATACCCTAGATTGAGTTTGAGTATATAATAAGAGCGCGTATTTGTAAATTCGATATAAAATTTGTTTTATATTGTGTTGACTGGTTTGTTGAGTGGTTTATGAATTCTGGTCGATACGGGATGTACAACTGTATCGATAGGTGTTTCTAAACTCTCGAACAAAATAATTCGACGTAGTATTGTTTTTAAGATGGGTAAATGATTCAACTTTTCCCAAAGGATATTTTTGGTATAAAAGTGATAATTTTCTGAAATTATTGAATGTGTTGATTGTTATTACAATCAAATGGAATTATAAAATATTGAAATGGTTATATAAAACCAAATTGAATTTGTATATGAATGAGATATACAAATAAGCTAGATTGGAATTGGATTCAAACCATAAATTGGAATTTAAATCCCGGATATTTGAAAATATTCCTTGAAGTATTTTAAAGGTAATATAGCATTGGTTTGAAGAAATTTTTGAATTAGAATGTTTTAAATGGATTTTAAAAGCGATTAAGCATTGAAATCACTTCAGGGGGCGAGGAAATAGTACTGATAATGGGTCGCGACATTATCGGTATTCATTTTCAAGTTTCTGAGTGATGGATTGCTACCATAATAATTTGAAAATGAAAATTTGTTTGAAAAGGACAAGATGATTTAGAAATTCAATTGTTTTGAATTGATTTGATTATAAATATATGTACATATATATGATTTCAAACTAGTTGAAATAAAACCCGGGAATTTGAATTCTGAAATTAAAATTTTAACTTGTATAAGTTGAATGGATCAAAACGGTAAAAATGTACCAAATGAATTGAAATTTAACTTAAGTTAAATAAAACTGGATTGAATTAGAAGTAATCCCGAATGAAATTAAGTGTAGAGATGTTGAAATTCGAAATATTAAAATAGATTCGACTTATACTAAACAAGTTGAATACTTATATTGTATGTCGTTAATTGGAGTTAAGTTATTTTTGAGCCCAAGCAGAATAAGAGGGTTGACTTTGGAAAATAGAACTCAGTTTGGATTAGTGAATAGAAGTGATCCAATCAGAAGTTAAAAATCAAAGGTTGGATTGATTTGAAACCAACTGGAAATGGTTATATGTATGCTGAGCAGAATGGAAGAAAGTGCAAGAGATAGAATTATGCCCGACAAAAAGGTACATGTTTACAATATTGTTTAGGTTGATGATTTTATGAGCCTATGAGGCAAGCCACTTGGCTTTTTGATTTTTTTTGGATTGGAGAAGGCCTAGAAAGGCGAATTGTGGTTGTACCGATTGAGCCGTGCAGGGGAGATGCTGCCGAAATTTTTCAAAACCTCAAGTGTTAGGAAATTTTCAGAATTTTGGAAATTTTTCCGTTGTAAGAATAAATAAACATTTTAATTAAAATGAATTGGTCCAGTTAAACCAAAGTTAAAAAGTAAACTAAAGGATTTTTGATCTAGTTAATAGGGAATGTAGCATCTTTTCCTACCTTAGCAATTTCGAGGACGAAATTATTTTAAGGGGGAAGGAATGTAACGACCCGGATTTTCGGCCATTGAATTCTGAATATTTAAATTTGTTTTAAATATTTTATTTGAATTATATATAGGAATTTATTAATTAAAAACGAAGATTGAACGTTAATTTATAATTATATTTAAAACGAGCTTGTCAAGTCGCGGCAGTTCGAAATTTAACGTTTTGAACTTCATTTGGATATACGAGATTCAAAATAAGTCGGATTTCTTTGAAACAAGAAACGTTCGGTTCTGTTTAACTGTATCTTTCTGATGAAAGTGAAAAATCGAGATTTTTTTTTTGTGAATTACGTCCAAATCAAATATTCAGAAAGTCGCCGTGGAGTCGTTAATAAGCCGTAATGGTTTATTTAATATAACTAGATATGGGTTACGAATTTGGACAAGATTCTTTTGAAGCGTAGCGATAATTAAATTTTTAGAATTTTACTGTAATTTTTAATTAAGTAAATATGCAACTTTTTATTTGAGGTATTTTGCACCCTATATCGGTGATTCTGGGCTTTCAAAGTATAAGCTAAACTACCGATGTTATTATATTTTTGGGATCGTGGTACCTCACTGGACACAGCTGTACTCTTATTTCTGTCCGTAGCAGTCTGCAGGTGAACGAGATCTTTGTAGTAGGGTACCAAATAAATATTTATACATGAGCATTACATAAAACAATTGCATCATTTAATATAGAATACTACATCAAAATTTAAAAGCAATATATATAGGCATATGATTAAACTAATCTAAAGAATGTCATCAAACATACGTAAAACTTTATTTCCATTCAACATGATGCCTACCAAGCTACATTCTAGTTCCCGTGCATTCCAAGGCAACCGCTTCAGTACGTTCAAGCAAAACTGATTCCGTGCTAACCACGAAAACGTGCCAACCACGTAAACTTTGCGCTCACGTAAACTTGGGAACCACGTGTACTTCCTGAAAACAACCCTGCCCTCTTATATTTATACTCGTTAATTTCTTCATTTGTGAATTCCTTCGGTCAAAAGCTGGACTGATTCTCCTATCCCATTTCTTTCTTGAGAAAAAAAAAACAAAAGGGACCCCTCTTCCTTCGCAATTTTCAAATCCGCCTTACCCAATCTTCATAGATTCGAAACCAACCTCCTTGGGTTCGAATGGGCTCTTTCTTCAAACTACTAGTGCGACTAAAATTGGTGTCAAGGAGAGTTCAAGCTGGCGCGATCTGTAGTTAGGGAATGTTCAAAAGGTGGAGGAGTTAGGAGGTTAATGGGCGATGGATCTAGGTGGATTAGTGTGGAGTATGGTCGCGATCTGTTTGGTAGTGGTCCGGCTTACCACAGTGGTCGTAGCTCGCCAGTTTCCAATGATGAAGGGCTTCGGACCCTTGCAAGATGGTGGAGCGAAGTTACTGGCGATGTATGTTTTTAAGGGGAGAACGGTTAACTTCATTTAATAATAAAGGATGATAAGTGTTAAGCGAGAAAAAAAATGGAGCAAGCACTAAAGCCAGTAAAGTGGGTGACGCAATCAGTTGGGTTCGAATGAAGAGACTGCGTAAGGAGGAGATGAATGGTTTGGTGAGTGTGTGGATGGTTTGATGTGTATTATTGTGTTGAAAAATGATGAAGTCTGCCTTCCTTTGCCTGGGGAGAACCATATTTGCACTGGAGAATGGGTGAGTGTGTACCGTGATTTCAAACTAAGTTCTGAAATGATTATCACAAATAAAACTATAGAGTTGTAGGAAAGAAACAAGCCTTGAATTTGTTTCAACGGTGGGAAGACGAGGTCTTGGAAAATGGGTACATGGATGGTCTGTGCGGGGTGTCAATTGAACGAGAAAAGGAAAAAAGGTTAACCTACCTCAGGACGTGGTAATCCAATAATTTACTAAGAATTCGGTAGAACCGGTCACGACGTAATGATAGCAACGAAATCGACGTTGTAGCATGGACATGCCGAAAAACCGAGTTTCAAGAATTTCATGGGAAAATCAAACGTCTGTTTGATTTTAAACGAAACAAAAGCAGAACCGCCAACAACAAACTAAGGTGAGTAAACTCACTAACTCCCTCTCGTTTATATTTTTATATATAAACGAGTTTTAAATTATTTTATAATGTGAAATGGTTGCTTGGTTGAATAGTTGATAAATTGGTTGATATAATCACATCGTTGATTGATTTTTTTCATTAATGCGATATTTTTGATGTTACTAACATCTGTGGATGCAGGGAAACAGGTTGGAGGGATCCAACTGGATCCCTCAACATTTTATTTACTGTTTTATTTGATGGTGATAAATGTTATGCTACATTATCCATGGTTGAATTTGTGTGTTTGGTTTACCCTGGCCTTAGGAACCTGGTATTTTAGATACCGTAAAATATCCTCGAATGTGAAAAAGGAAATTAGAATTTAAAAACAGAGTTTATTTCCAAATTAGAAATAATTTCTTTTTCATTGAGTTGCAAATGGAAACCTATTCCATTGGGTAAACCAAGAAAAATGTTATAAATAAAGATATAAATTAAGTGGATCATTAACCATTGGATAAATTAAAAGGTGGGTTCAAATATGAATGTATATTTGAAAGTGAGTATCGGTTTTGAAACCAATATTTGGAAATGGATCCGAATTTAGCAAATTACAGAGGAAAGTTTAAAGAAAGATTTTCAAATGCTTAAAGTAAAAGAATAATAGTTTAAACAAGGAAATATTTTGCAAATAAAATGTATATAAAAAGGGGATTTATAGAAATCGAATTAAGTGGTTAGAAAAATGTATAGTTTATAAATATGTTTAAAGGAGAACTTGAATTGTTTAAAATAAACAGAGTTTATAAATGAACAACGGAAGCGTGTGCGTCGCACACGGTATTTTATTCAAAACAGCAATCAAAACGCTGTTGTTATAAGAAATGCTTTTAAACAGCGACTATAACGCTGTCTTTGTAAGAAATGCTTTTATAAAACTAAACAGCGATTCTAGCGCTGTTGTTATAATAGATGTTGTAAATCTATACAGCAAATTTAGACGCTGCTGTTATAATAAATGTCTTGGTAAATCTAAATAGCAATTTTAACGCTGCCGTTATAAATAACTGTTTTAATAGCAATCTTAATGCTATGGTTATGATAAGTGTTCTATAATGCTAGACAGCGGTTTAACGCTGTTGTTGAAAGCAATGTTGTATAAAACAAACCTTTGAAAACAACGATTATAACGTTACCGTTATAATCAGTATTTTTATAAAGAAGGCGTGTTCGTAGATCAAAACCGAGAGTCAGGTAAGCAATGTTTGGTTTAAAGTTGTGAGCTCTGACTAATTCAAAGTTAAGAATGTCGTTCAGTTAACGTCTGAGAGGCAATTATACCCCAACTTGATTGACTTTAGTTTTAACTAAGAAGTGGATAAGGTTCGAGAGTGGAAGTGATTAAGTGGATTTAGTAAATGAGTGAAATGGTGAGTTGGCATAGCGATGTTTATTCAAACATCTGTTTAAAAAAAAATGAAGGAGATTTGGAAACGTTTTCCAAGTGAGAGTCAGAAATGTTTTCTGAATATAGAGGAAAGATAATGGAAATGTTTTCCAATGTTAAATAGCGTATATTTTCTAAATATATCAAATAAGGAATGTAAATGAAAGTGAAAAGGGAAATGAATAAATGAAGGAACTAAAAGGGATAAACATTGAATGATGTTTGGTCGATAGAATTTCCTTTTGGAAATAATATCATTGTTTGCACCGACATGTTTTCATTTGATAGTTAAATCACCGACTATCAAAGTTTTGACCATTTTAACGTTGTTAATATGGAGAGACCGGTTGGATTATTATCCAGAGAACCACTCCGTATTGGCATAAGCGTTGCGAATCAAGTATGTTGAATATCTTGAAGACGGAGTGAAGTGCAAGGGCTATTGTATAAGCCTTAGATAACAGTGCCTAAGATGGATGTACTGAATAGTGCCTTCGGTTTGTCCAGACCCAGGACAACTTGTATGGACGAGTGTCTGACAGAGTATTTCCAAAGGGGGTTACGTACGTTGATTCCTTCAAACGTACGAAGTTGGTGGCATAGAAGGGAAACTTCTTTAGCCTAACAATCTGAGTATTTTTGTGGGAATCAATTAGTGATTTCCGATGGATCTGACGATGTGGCATTCAAAGTGAATGATGGCCAGATGTTCTGGAAGATAATTCAAACCTCAAGCCTCATCAACCCGGAATTGGACAAAAAATCGGGCAGGCAGCATGGCTATGTGGGTCGCACCCATTAGGATGTATGACCACCTATCTAGAGAAATTCCTTTTGTTCTTAAATCTATCGATGCTGTCCCTTATCGGGAGGCGGTTGCTGATCCCAACCGTCGGTGGTATACATTCGATACACTCAAGCGAAATGAGTGGTCGGTCATGTGTGGGCCGGGTTGCAAGATGTTCTTGTTGAACCCAGTGTATTTGCCTCTAGAGATACACATTCGGAAGGTGGTCCCATACCTTGTCAAGTTGGAATCCAATCTCCAATAAGTGCCTGCGAGTTTGATTTGTATATTATATATGTAGAGTGTGAGATGCAAGCATTCTACTAGATTGTAAATTACTTGTGATTAGACATTATTATAATATCAGATAATATATGATTTCCAAAGTGTTTTGGGTTATCGTAAGGTAAAAACCATCCGTGTTTATGTGTGGATCGGTCTTACGATTATCATTTCTTTTGAAAGGATTTTTGAAAGTTAAACAAATGATTGGAGTTTACTCACACCAGTCCCATGACTGACCCAGAGTTTATTTTGTTTGTTTTCCCTAAACTCTTGGGTGCCCAAATTTGTACGGGCAGTCAAGTAGTCGGGATTTTTCAGATTCACTTGGAGGAGCTTGAAGCAGGAGGCTTCACCTGTCAGCTATAGACTATCATACTTTCCGCTGTGTATTTTGTTGTATCTGGAAACAGGTGTTTATAACTGTTCCAGGGATAATCGTTGTGCTCTGATAATGGTATATATATACAAATAATGATTTGTGCTTCAAAGTTATATTATCTAATATATTTTATTCGTTCCGCTGTGAGTTTGTGATCTTCGTTTTCTCCTATTCTAATATTTCTTTCTTTCTATTCCTCATCCTCTAACTACTTTCTAATAATGGTTCGTATCTCTGTGTCATTTGGGTTGGACGTGTAGTGTTATCAGTCGACTCAAAGGGTACGGATTTGCGGGTCGTTTCAAATTAAATGAATATTTTTAAATATTTTATTTGAAAATTAAATTTAATTAATATTAAAATGGTATTTTAAAAAAAATTGGATATGGCTAGAGATGAGAAAGTAGGATTTTTTAGAAGGGCAGGGAAGGTAATTGGGCTAATAACGCAATTAGAAATTAATTAAGATAAAAATAATTTAATTAATTTAATTAAATATATATTCATTTAAATTAGGTAAATATTGTAAATAGCATAACTTTTGCATACATTAACGAAATTTAACGAAACAGGATCCGTTGGGATCGTATGGACGAGCACTACGCAATGGAACTGACCACAAGTGGATTGGAGCTCGTTTGGATTTATGGTGAAATTTAACGTCTGAACCAAATCAATGACCGATTATCGTTATTCAACGATAAACCGTCCAAGGTGAGTAATCTCACTAACTCTGAACCCTTTATATTTTTATAAAGTTTTTTTAGAACCGCTAAATATTGGCTGATTTGCTGTGTGTGGGCTGTTTGGTTGAACTGCTAGTCAGTTGATTGAATATTTCGATAACGATATATATAAATCGTATCGAAATATTGATTCTGTTTATCAGAATATTTTATACTCATGTTATTTATGTTGACTGGCATCTGTGGATGCAGGGAAACAGGTCGGAGGGACCCAACTGGGTTTCTCAACATTTATTTTACAATTTTCACATATTCTGATATATGAAGTGTTATATCATCTGTCGTTGATGCTGTGTGTTTGGATGATGACCGATCATTTTGATTTGATATTTTTACACCATAAGTGATACGAGAAAGTGGAAAAAGGAGATTTTCAAAATATATTTGAAAATAGATTATTTATATAAAATCAGCGGATTTTATATATGAAAGGAAAAAGGAGTTTATAAAAGAAATCATTTTATAAAATCAAAGCAATAAAAGAAAAATATTTGTAAAACAAATAGAGAAGGGAAATTGTTTGTAAAACATTTACAAATAAAATAGAAAAGAAAATATTTGTAAAACCATTGCAAATTGAGATAAAAAGGAAAACATTTGTAAAACATTTACAAATGGAATTAGAAAGAAAATATTTGTAAAAACATTTACGAATAAATTAAAAGGAAATATTTATCTAGAGAAATAAACTGAGTTATAAAAGGAATTATTTATTTAGAAAATAAATAGAATATTGGAATACTTGAAAATGGATAGAAGTGTAATAAAGGAGAATTTTACACTAGGAGAGTTTAGGCCGTGCTTCGCACACGGGTAAACAGAATATGAATTCGAAGTGAATATTTAAGAGAAATCTGTGTTTAACAGATAAAGTGAGAAGGTTAATTTATAAATAAAGTTTTATAAATTAATTTAATTATTTATCTTTGGATAAATAGAGTATATAAGTCAAGACTTATATAGAGAAGTAAAAATCGATTTCCACATCGATGTTTGAAACTGAATAAGGACGAAGGAGAATTTATCGAATAAGAGTTATTCGAAGTAAAGTTATCGAATATCAGTTTATTCGAAAGGAAGTTTATTGAGTATTAGTTATTCGAAATGGGTTGATCCAAGTGAGTTAATCCAATAGAGTTAATCCAATAGAACAAATTGATTGAGATCAACCGTTAGAGTTAAACTGTTAGAGTTGAACTGTTAGAGTTAAACCGCTAGGGTTAAACCGTAGAGTTAAACCGTTGGAGTAAACATTTAGAGTTAGTTAGTTAGAGTTATTCAGTAGAGTTATTCAGTAGAGTTATTCAGGTAGAGTTACTCAGTTAGGGTTAATCGATTAGAGTCAAATCGAACTAGAAATTTAAAACAGTAGTCATTTAAGATAAGCTACTATTTAGCACGACTGCTAGCGTAATTCGTAGGGCTGCAGATAGCCTAAGGCGGTCGGATGTTTCCTGAGGGAATCAGGCGTAACCATTGTGATCGCTGCGATCTAGAGTCGAGCGAATGGTGTTTAATCAAATATTAGTTAATTAATAAAGGTAATTAAGTCGAGTTTGTCAAGTTGAGTTAAATAAGTCGAGTTAGTTAAGTTAAGTTAAATCAGTTGAGCTGATCAAGATAAGTTAATCAAGATGAGTTATCTGAATAAGAGTTAAATAGAATAAGAGTTATTTAAATAAGGGTTATAGATTAGAGTTGACCGAATAGGAGTTAATAAATTTTATATATTCGTTTATTTATTCGAGTTAGAAAAATAAAAGCCATATTAAAGTTATTATATTTCGGATGCAGGGAATTATAACACCATTGTTATAATCAAGTGATTTCTGAAAAAGAAGTGGATTCATAAATCGAACCCGAGAGCAACGTAAGGAAGTGTGTTAAAAGATTGGAAAGTTGAACTTTGTCTATTTCGAAGTTAGAAATGTCGTTCAGTTAAGGTCTGAGAGGTAATTATACCCCAACTTGATTGACTTCAGTTTTAACTAAGAAGTGGATAAGATCCGAGAGTGAAAGTGGTTAAGTGAATTTAGTTAAAAAGTGTAAGGGTTTGTGTTGGCGTAGCGATATTTATTTAAACATATGTTTAAAACCAAATGAAGGAGATTTGGAAATGTTTTCCAAATGAGAGTCAGAAATGTTTTCTGAATATAGAGAACAGATAATGGAAATGTTTTCCAATGTTAATAACGTATATTTTCTAAATATAATAAATAAGAAATGTTAGATGAAAGTGAAAAAGGAAATGAATAAATGAATGAACTAAAAAGATAAATATTGAATGGTGTTTGATCGATAGTATTTCCTTCTGGAAATAATATCGTTGTATGCACACCGACATGTTTTCATTTGATAGTTAAATCACCGACTATCAAAGTTTTGACCATTTTAACGTTGTTAATTTGGAAAGACCGGTTGGATTATTATCCAGAGAACCACTCCGTATTAGCATAAGCGTTGCGAATCAAGTATGCTGAATATATTGAAGACGGGGTTATGCAAGGGCTATCCTGTTTACAAAATAGTGCCTTCGGTTTGTCCAGTCCCAGGACAAACGTGTATGGACGAGTGTCTGACAGAGTATATCCAATAGATCGCATAAGTTGATCTCTTCAAACGTATTTACGTTTGGTGGCGGAGGAATTCGTTTCTCTTAGCTGTATACCCGTGGTATTTTTGGTGAAATCAATTTGTGATTTGGCGGGTATGACGATGTGGCATTCAAAGTAATGGAGGTGTGATCTGTCAAAAGATACGTTATGACCTCAAGCCTCATCAACCAGGAAAGGACAAAAATCGGGCAGGCAGCATGGCTATGTGGGTCGCACCCATTAGGATGTATGATCACCTATCTAGAGAAATTCCTTTTGTTCTTAAATCTATCGATGCTGTCCCATTTCGGGAGACGGTTGCTGATCCCAACCGTTGGTGATATACATTCGATACACTCAAGCGAAATGAGTGGTCGGTCATGTGAGGGCCGGGTTGCAAGATGTTCTTGTTGAACCCAGTGTATTCGCCTCTAGAGATACACTATCGGCAGGTGGTCCCATACCTTGTCAAAGTCGGAATCTAATCTCCAATAAGTGCCCGCGAGTTTGATTTGTATACTATATAGGTAGAGCGTGAGATGCAAGCGTTCTACTAGATTTTAATTACTTGTGATTAGACATTATTATAATATCAGATAATATATGATTTCCAAAGTGTTTTGGGTTATCGTAAGGTAAAAGCCATCCGTATTTATGTGTGGATTGGTCTTACGATTATCTTTTCTTTTGAAAAGGATTTTGAAAAGTTAAACCAAATGATTTGAGTTTACTCACACCAGTCCCATGACTGACCCAGAGTTTTATTTTGTTTTGTTTTCCCTAAACTCTTGGGTGCCCAAATTTGTACGGGCAGTCAAGTAGTCAGGATTTTACAGATAGACTTGGAGGGGTTGGAGCAGGAGGCTTCAGGACTTATATAGCTATTGTTTATTTCCGCTGTGATGGAAGGGTTGTACTCTGATAATGGTATTGTATGCATATACTGCTTTTGATTTCAAGTTATGTGATATATTATATTTTATTCGTTCCGCTGTGAGATTCGTGTTACTCTGATGTTGTGTTCTTCTTTTTCTTCTTCTATTCTAATTTTCTATCTTATCTATCCTCACCCTCTAATTTCTTTCTTGGACTATCCGGTATTTCCGATGCTTGAATGGTCGACATTGGGTTATATGTCGGGTACTCAGGATCGTGAAAACCCCGGGTCGTTGCATTTCTGGTCGATTTATTTTGAATATTTAATATTATTTTAAATATTGAGCTGATAATATAATCGATTTTTATATTGAATTATCGATATAACTATCGTAATACGAGGATCTTAAGTAATTCAAAATTTAAACTGGAGTCAAAATGATTTATATGAATTTTATTTGAATTAAGAACGATGATAATAATTTATTATCTAGAAAATGATTTGTTCTGAATTTAAATATTTTATTAATTCAAAATGGTATATATGTTCAAATTAAATTTCAGAATATATATTCTTCAGTTCAGAATAGCGTTATAACATTTAAACGATAGTGGTTACGTTAAAATAGCGGTTCGTTTGTGAACCTTGATTTTAATTTTAATTTTAATGGATAGGATCAAAATCAAATCGAAGATCAAATCAGAATCAGTTTAAAAGAAATAAAAATCCCCTTATTTCAAATCAAATTAAATAGAAATCTAATCACATTAAATATAATGTACGTTGGCGCTGACAAAATTTCCTTGATGATCAAGTAATCATCTTCTATAAATCGCAGTATATTCCTTTTGGCCATTTTTCATCCTTCTGTAATTCGATCCCAACTTCACTCTATAAATCGAATGGCCGATGAGAATCTCGTTCTGTGTTTCTACTTCTACTTCATTCGTTTGCTCTCAGATTCCACCCTCTCATTTTAATATCTAAATCCCAAAATCGAAAGCTTCCAAAGGCCTCCATCTAAACACTTAAAAATCAAATCATATAATCCTAAATTCATCCACTTGGAACTCTCTGGCCTCGGCATCAATTCGCGAACGATTACTAGAATATTCGAATGCCTAACAAGGGCATGGGGTCGGGTGAGTTAAGGAGTGTCGGAGGTTGATTCGGGGGTGGCGCAAGACTCGACTGGGTCAACATAAGTAGGTGGGTCAGAGGGGCGTTCGATGGTGGATCGATGGCTCCTGTATGATGGTGAGTTAAGATTTTGTTACGTCTTGGTTAGAAGGGATTATTGTTGGTGCGATTCTGATTTTGGGTAGTATCACGAATTAGGGGTTTCGATTGTCTGATGACGTTTGGGAAATATGGTGCGACATGGAAATATTAAAGATCGAGGTGGCGCAGTGATGTGTGAAGTGCCTCTACAATTATCGTACTGGAAGGATGGATCGAGCTTAGCACAGTGGTGACAGGATGAAGCTGCGGTTCAGTTATGTGAAGAAGTTAAATGACAATAAAGCATGAGGACAGGTCTGTAGTGTTAAGACGATGGACTGATAATAATGGTAATTAAGGTAAATTATTTAATTTATTTAGTTAATTAATAATATTTATTTTATAGATATACAACCTAGGAAAATGAATTGTGCAAATTAGTGATTAATTAAAGGATTTGTTCAATCATGTATAGTTAACTAGAAACAAATGTTAATGGTAAACCAACAATTTAAGTGTGAAATTTAGAAAAGGTTAGACCTTTATTTTTATCATTTAAATTAAATTATTCTAGTTCAGTAACTGAAATATATTTATATTGTTTACATTGGAAAACAGAGATATGAAGGAATCGTGAAATCTATACGATAGGCTTAAATGGGGTACTCGACATATAAAAACCCTGGTGAGTAAATCTCACTCACCTTTTATTTAGAATTATTTTTATTTGTTAAAAATAATTGTTTGATGCTTGTTTGAAATGCTTTCTGGTTGATTTAAAAATATTAGTTATATAGGTTTGCCATTATATATATATATTGGTTTGGTGATTGGTTAGATTCCCGCAGTATCATTAGCGGATGCCCGCAGTATCATTAGCGGATGACCCTACGCCCACGTATATAAGTGGATCCCCTTTTATACCGCGATATCCTGCCACGAAGCAGGATGGGTATTACTATGTTGACTAACGTCTGTGGATGCAGGAAAACAGGTTGGAGGAATCCAACTAGATTCCTCAAAAATATATTATCTGTTTGTTTGTTTGCTTGATTTCATATATTCATATATGACGTGTTAAAAATAAAATGATTGAAAATTGGATGATTTGATTGTTTTAAATATCACTGGGCTAAGTGTTAATTTATTTAAAATATCGTGGAAAGGAGATTTGAGATTAAAAGGGAAAATTCTATTTTTAAATAGAATTTGAAATTTGAATGGAATAAAAATAAACTTGTTTTGAAAAATAAAACAAGTAGTTCCTTTATAAACGAAGTTTATAAATAGTTCTTTTATAACGAAGTTATAAATGAAGTGAAAAGAATTATCATTTGATAATTCAGAAATAAAAACACAAGTGTGAAATTGAAAAGGGAAATCTATTTTCAAAAATAAAAATAGAAATATCGATTTCAAAAGGAATTGAAATCGAGACTTGTTTAAAGAAATTGAATATAAGAATTCAAATAGAAACAGACTTTGAGTATAGAACTTAATAGAGTTAAAATGGAATTTGAAAATGAAATTCAAATAGAATTTATACATAGAAAATTTAAAATAGAATTTGAATGGAGTTTGAAAATAGTTTTGAATATAGAAATCCAAACGAAGTTTGAAAATAGATTGGAATTCAAATAAGAATTAAAATAGAATTTGAGTTCAAAGGAATTCAAATAGAATTTGAATTCAAAGGAATTCAAATGGATTTGAATAAAGAAAGTTCAAATGAAATTCAAATATAGAGATTTGAAAACAATGGAGTTTAACTATAAGATTTGAAGATAGAAATTTAAGCGAAATGTGAGTATATAATTTGAATAAGAGAAATTCAAATAGAAATTTGAATAAGAGATTTGAACATAGAAATTCAAATGAAATTTGAATATAGGATTCAAATAGAAAATTCAAAGGGAATTTGAATATAGAAATTCAAATGGAGTTTGAATATATGAAGTTCAAAGGAAAATCAAATATAGAATTTGAACGTAGAAATTCAAATGGGATTTGAATAAAGGAAATTCGAATATAGAAATTAAAATAGAATTTGAAAAATAGAAGTGAATTGAAATTTGAATATAGAATTTCAAATAGAAGTGAAATAGATCGGAAATGCTATGTTGAATTGGGAGAAATTGATTTGATATATATTAAAATATATCAGAATGAAGTGGAATTTATTATAGACGAAGTTTAAATGTTTATATTTATAAATATAATTAAAACGAACTCGCCACGGTGCTGCAGTTCGTAAATCGGCAATTCGAACTTCAATTGAGTATACAGAACTCAATTGGAGTCGAAATTCTTTGAAACAAGAAACGTCAGGACCGATTTGATAATAGTTTTTTTAATGGAAGAGAAAAATCTGGATTTCATCGAATATATTTTGAGTTATGTCAAAATCAAATTTTTAGAAAAGCAGCGCCAAAATCGTTTTAAAACTATAATGGTTTATTTAAAATAAATAAAAGGATTTTAAAGAAATAAATTCCGAATTTTTCCATTAGAAAAATCGACACTGGAGATATAAAATAAATATGAGCTCCAGTGAAGCAAGTGGAGTAATGAATTCATTTTTGAAACAGGAATCATATTTTTGATTGTTGAATAGAATTAACTGATTTGAATAGTAATTAGTTAATGAGATTTTGAATTAAAATTGGATTTTGAATCAGTGAATTCAATTTGAAAATTTATATTCGAAATCGAAAAAGGAATCTAGAATTGAAATGGAAATTCAATTTGGTTATGAGAAAGATAAATAATTTGTTTGAATATGTTATGTTCAGACAAAGGAGTGAAATAGGCAAAATGGCTAATTAAAGAATAATTGAGCGAAACTGAATTCAAACGATTCAAAACTAAATTCAAACGATTGGTTTGAGATGAATGGAATTGAAAACAGGTGAGCATGTGTTAGACATGTATGGGATGAATTATATGAAGATTTTAATTTATGTGCCCGACAAAAAGGTACACGTTTAAATTCATATATGAGATTTTATGCGCCGTATCGGCAAGCCGCTTGGTTTTTTCTTTTTCTTTTGGATTGGTGAGGGCCATGGGAGGCTATTAGAAATATCCCGAAGCTCCCGGTACAGGGGAGGTTATGGCGAATTTTTCCGGGAATTTAAGGAGTTGGAATATTTTTAAGATAATTTGATAGTTAGAAATCAATGTATCGATATATGTAGAATTCGATAGGAAATGAAATTAAAAATAGAATATTAAACAAAAGGGAAATCTATGAATTAGAAATAGAAAGTGAACTCTATACATGTTTTAAAAATGAATAATTGGGTTTTATAGTGTGTTTGTTCGAGGTAGGTGGTTTTGCTATTTTGAAGTTGAGGATGTTTTCAGTCAAGGTCTGAGAGGTAATTTTACCCCAATTTGATTGATTTCATTTTTAATTGATAAATAGCAAGATCCAGTCTCGAAGAGCAGTGTTTGAATAATAGTTAGTTGAATAAAATATTTTGGGTTGTTGTAACGATGTTTTACACAACATTCGTTTTAACCCAAGTGGTGGAACTTTGGAAAAATATAAGTAAATATTTCCTAAGTATAATTAAAGTAGTCGGGAAGAGATAAGTTATTTAAAATGGTTTTCAATTTTAAAAAGAATATATTTTCTAAGTGTAGAAAATAAAAGGAGATGCCAATATGGTTATTGAAAATATTTGGTTAACAAATATTGATAAGGAAATGGAGAAGAGATTTAATTAATGAAATATTAATTAAAGAGCCCAGTGATTTGTTTGATATGTTGAATGAACACTTGATTCCTTCGATAGTTAAAACATCGACTATCGAAACACTTGTTTTTATTCGATAGTTAAATCACAGACTATTGAAGTTTTTGACCATCGTTGTCAATATGGAGATACCGGTTGGATTATTATCCGAAGAACCACTACGTATTGGCATAAGCGTTGCGAACCAAGTATGCTGAATATGTTGAAGACGGAGTAAAATGCAAGGACTTTTTTCTATTTATAGAAATTGTGCCTTCGGTTTCGTTCAATCCCAGAACAAACGTAAATGGATGAATGTCTGACAAAGTATTTCCAATGATCTAATGGGTTGGTCTGTATAAATAAATATGGTTGCAACGGATTTATTCCCTTAGCATAACATCCAGAATATTTGTGCAAATCAATTAGTGATTAACGGATCTGACAATGTGGCATTCAAAGTGATTGTGCTATCAGTGAATAGAAAGTAATCATAGCCTCAGGCCTCAACAACCGAGAAATGAAAAAAATCGGGCAGGCAGCATGGCTATGTGGTCGCTCCCATTAGGGTGTATTATCACCTATCTAGAGATTCATTTAATTCCTTATTCTGTTCGATGCTGTCCCATTCGGGAAACGGTTGCTGATCCCAACCGTTGGTGATATACATTCGATACACTCAAGCGAAATGAGTGGTCGGTCATGTGGGCCGGGTTGCAAGACGTTCTTGTTGAACCCAGGTGTATTCGCCTCTAGAGATACATCAGCGGAAGGTGGTCCTATACCTTGTCATAGTTGGAATCCAATCTCCAATAAGCGCCCTGCGGTTTTTGATTTTATACTATATATGTAGAGCGTGAGATGCAAGCGTTCTACTATTTGGTTATTTATTTGATGTAGACATTATTATAATATCACTGGATTTTCGTATCAAAATGTTTTGGGTTATAGTAAGGTAAAAACCGTCCATGTTTGTGTGTGGGCTGGTCTTACTATTATCTTTTCCTTTGAAAGGATTTTGAAAGTTAAACAAATGGTTGGAGTTTACTCACACCAGTCCCATGACTGACCCAGAGTTTATTTTGTTTATTTTCCCTAAACTCTTAGGTGCCCAAATTTGTACGGGCAGTCAAGTAGTTGGGATTTTACAGATTCACTTGGAAGAGCTGGAAGCAGGAGGCTTCACCAGTTAGCTATAGACTATCATATATTCCGCTGTGAACCATGTTTCTATCTGGAAACAAGTGTTTATAACTGTTCCAGGAATAACTGTTGTGCTCTGATAATGGTATGTATGTCCATTTACTGATTTTTATTTTCAAAAGTTATGTTATATAATATATTTTATTCGTTCCGCTGTGAGATTTGTCTTCTTTGTTTTCTTCTATTCTAATATTTCTTTCTTTCTATTTCTCATCTTTTAACTTCTTTCTAATAATGATTCGTATTTCTGTGCAATTTGGGTTGGACGTGTGGTGTTATTAGTCGACACAGATAGTACAGATTTGCGGGCCTTTACATAAAAACTGATTAGTAAGCTAATGTAGAAAGTTTTGAACTTCACAATTATTATTAAATTGATTAGAAGGTTAACGAAGCTAGGTCAGTACATATGAATATTGTTTGAATTGAGAAGATTTTTATAAATAGTGAAAGTATTTTATAAAATGATATGATTCTTTATAGATTAGCAAATGAAACTTAAATTGTGTTTATAAAATATTTCGAAAATTTCATAAATAAAGAATATATTTTGTATAATTGATATGAAATTTATTTTTTAAATTGTAAAATAGTGATCTAATGACCTACTATTTTAAACCATTCAAATCAACAATAAACTACACATGTTGGACTTGAACCATTAAAACTAATAGATTGTTAATAAAACTAGGGTAAAACTAAACCAAATCACAATAGAGATCACAGACACAAAATAACTCACAATGGATAAATACAAATCATAGTAATTCATAAAGTTACGACATAACACATAGTCTCAAAATCAAATACATAATATTAGAGTCATAAAGGCAAATGAATTAGAAATACCAGATACTTAGATGGTCCATTAATGCATAAGAAAATAGAAGAAGCAAATAATGGAAACAGAAATAACTGAAATAAAGTTGCAGATTGATGGATAAAGCTACAGTAGATTCTATCTTCAAGATAAGTCATTAAAGCTGTGATACCCATGCTGAATCAAGCATAAAGCAAAACAAAACACTCAAGTCATGCTCATGAAACTAAATACACTCAAGTGAAAATGAAATGCATAATAATTTAAAGGATGTTTGAGATTCACATCCTCTAAGGATCCATTAAATTATATATCATTGTAAAGCCCCACCACGAGACCCACATTAACAAAGAGAATTATATAGTAATTTCATCTGATAATGCGGAGAATAAGACTGGTTAGGTGCAACAACCTATAACCTTATCTCAACCATCTACTAAACCCCCGATAAATGCTATATTTTATTTTTAGGTGGATCGATATATTCAATAAATACTTGAGACAAATCCATAGATGGATGCGGATCAATCAGAACAAAACACTAAAACTACATCATAGAACAATAACACACACACACATATACATATACATATACATATACATATATACACACATGCATATGTATACAATGATACATCTCAATACAATACAAATAATACATCAAAGTGGAATGAAGACCACTCAATATACGTAATTTAAAGACCAAACTCTCGATAATATGCCACAAGAATGTGAACAATCCCAAAGAGATGACTCAGTCTCAAAAGATGGCACCAAGAACCAGCTAAGACCAAAAGAAGAGCTAAACCTGAAAAATACTCGGTCTGAATCGAGTGAAAACACACGGGTTAGGTAGCCTAGAACTTATCATAACAAAGATGATGATAATTTGAGGTAAGGGGAAGATCGTTCCATACTAATGGTATGATATAATTCATCAAGTTATCTTTGGGGTAATATATCAATGATTCATTGTGATTTCATAAAGGAATACAATATATCTTAGCTAGTTGTGATTCATCGAATTATAATATAACTAAATGAAATGAGTGAAGGTGTGATCCACAAAGGGAGTTTTCATACGACAATCTAAACTTCATTATCATAATCAAACTCGAATCAGGCTAGTTACGTTCATTACACTACAAGAAAATAGGGCCTTTACCTACCAATTGTAAGCGTAGGTAAAACTAACATAATGGTTGGTAATATATTTTAGCTACCATTATTGAATTGGTAGAAATTGGTAGGTAAAGGTTAGTAGAGAAAGTGCCTTTACCTACACTTATTAATAATGGTAGGTAAAAGAATCAATGGACCCCACTTCGTTATGATCCAAATAATGAGTCATCAGCTGATGTGTTTGATGATGTGTCATCCTACATGGCTATTGACATGGATGATGATATGTCATCCTGCATGGCTGCTGACATGGTTGTCGTAGTATCATACACATGACATATATTAATGTCGACACTTGACATTTAATGGTTGGTTCATGTGTCAAACAATAATTTGTTCATGTTTCATCATTATTTAGTGCATATGACATCATTTTTTAGACCATATGGAATTATTTACTATAAATAAATATTTACAAGAATTGAATATTAACATAGAATTTATTTTTAAATAAATAACAAATATTTATTCAAATTTTTTTATTACACTTTCGAATAGTACATATTTTTTTCCTCACTATTACACAATGACTTATACATACACTTCCTCGCTACATTTCACTCGTATACATTGGCTTATTACTACATACTCATTCAATTATTTATATGTACACAGTCACTCACACTCTCACTCTAGTTTTAGTCATAGTTACATCACCGTTTTGCACAAAAATCCAGCAGCAAAGGAGCCATTTGACGACGTCTTTTACCTTCAAACCTTAAAAATAAGAACAGGTAAATAATCAATTTATATGCTAAAAATAGTAAAATGCACCAAAGGCAGCTGGATAATAGTAAAAAATCCATCGATCAATGTTAAAATATTAAACCAAAGTAACCAACATCAGTTCCACTAGCATATTATTTTCAAACCCACAATTATACACACATCTTCTTTTCTGTAACGGACTCCCAGTTAAAACAAAATTATTGTTTCTATTCCACAGACCTCTCACTCTTCATCATTGAATACCGCTATCTTTAAACTCCTGCAGAATATCGCTATCCAGGTTGGAAAGATCCAAATTTGGCAGTGTATCATGCTTATCGCTGAAGTTGTTACTGCTGCTAGAAGAATTGTTTTAAAAAAATAGCTATAATAAATAACTTTTAAATTTAAAGATACACTGAAAACCATGAAGTCGTTTTGAGTAAAATCGGTTTTTACATTTGATTTGAACAACAACGACAAAAATATACAATTCACATTTAAATGGAAAAAACTTCACGTATGGTAATCTAAATAATTGGGACACTGGTGACACTACAACTTCATTTAAAGATAAATGAAGAATGAACATTTGAAAATAGGATGTACTAGTAGTGAGAATAGAAAAACCATTAGAAAAAATAAATAATATAAAGGTCGTGTATTTTATAATCTTAAGTGCTGGATAATTTTTTCTATAAGAACTTGATAGCAATAATAAAATGTTCGTGTTAGAAAAAAATTATCTTTATTAAACATAAAACTTCATTATAAAGATAAAATTGTTCTAAAAGCATTAAACCGTTGGTGAATCAGGGTCTAAGAGCCATGGAAATGATCTAGTATGGCATAACAAGCTATATATGGAACCCAATTAATTAATTATCTGTAGTATACACATATAACTTGTAGGTTATGATCGCATTCACTATTATTTTACTTCACGCTTAATAAATTAAGTAACTTTAAAAGATAGAATAATGATAATGGTAGTACAAATGCGAGTTACCTGCAGATTGTCTTTCAGTATCCGACTAACTTCTCTCAAATCAATAGGTCATGCTCATGCTTATCACTTGGCTTCTACGGAAGGAACCACGACTTCCCCAAACGATTTCCCATTAGTAACTTCCTTATGTACAGCAGAAGTCCTAAAAAATATGATTTCCCAAGGGGACAACCAAAATATGATTTCACGAGGCCTAGAAAAATGATCTATTTCTGTAGGAAATGTGGTTATTGGTGGATGGTGGCAGCAATGACAAATCCATCCAACCTACAAGCCAAATTATCAACTAACCACAAAAGGAAAAACACCATCTCACAAAAACAACACAAAACTCAACCGACAAGAAAATACACAAGTCGACACACTAAACTAAAACTCCACCTGATACACATATTCAGACAAGAGGTTGAATCACCAATGACACACCAACAAACGAAGTCAAAAAACCTTAAAATCAAGACGTTTATAAAGATCTCTAAAGCACCTTGCATGTTGAGAAAGTGTAAAGACCTGGATTTTCGCGATCCTGGTTATCGACATAAACTCAATGTTGACTATCAAGCATCGGAAATACCAGATAATTAATGAAAAAAATAGAGGGTGAGAATAGATAAGGCAGAAACTTAGAATAGAAGAAGAAGAACCTACAACATCAGAGTAACACGAATCTCATAGCAGAACAAACAACATATAATAGATAACATATATATGAAATAAAATCAGTATATGTATACAGTAACATTATCAGAGTACAATACTTACAACACAGCGGAATAAACAATAGCTATATAAACCTAAAGCCTCCTGCTCCAAGCTTTCCAAGTATATTTGTAAAATCCTGACTACTTGACTGCCCATACAAAATTGGCCACCCAAGAGTTTAGGGAAAACAAAACAAAATAAACTCCTGGTCTATCATGGGACTGGTGTAAGTAAACAAATTTTAAACAGCTTGAGAAAATAAATGATATCTCATAAGCCCCGCCGTATAACACGAAATGGGTTTTTCCCTTATGAGAATCCAAAACACTTGATTTATCATTCAAAAATCCTTTTGAAAGAAACGATAATATTTATATCAAAACTCTTTGGATATTATAATAGAGTCTATCAACCATAATATAATAATCATCTGGCAGAACGTTTTCATTTCACGTTCCACATACATAATATAAAATCAAAAACCATGGGTGCTTATTGGGTAATGAACGTGAGATGAAAGCGTTTCTGCTAGTTGATATCTATTTGTACATAGACATTATTATAATATCAAAAGGTTTTTGATATAAAGATATTTTGGATTCTCATAAGGGGAAAACCCGTTCCATTCTGCGGCGTGGTCTTAAGAGATATCGTTTACTTGTTCATATACCTGTTTTTAAACTGTTTTACTCATACCAGTCCTATGACTGACCCGGAGTTTACTTTGTTGTTTTCCCTAAACTCTTGGGTGCCTAAATTTGTACGGGCAGTCAAGTAGTCGGGATTTACAGATATAATTGAAGAGCTGGAGCAGGATGCTTCTGGATCATATAGCTATAGTTTATTTCCGCTGTGTTGTAAGTGTTATACTCTGATAAGTGCTATTGTATACATAACTGTTATATTTCAAAGTTATGTTATATATTATATGTTATTCGTTCCGCTGTGAGGTTCGTGTTACTCTGATGTTGTGTTCTTCTTCTTCTTCTATTCTAAGTTTCTATCTTATCTATCCTCACCCTCTAATTTCTTTCATTAATTACCAGGATTTTTCGATGTTTTGGTTATCGACATCGAGCTTATGTCGATAACCAAAGTCGCTCAAAATCCGGGTCGTTATAAACATTATCAGAGTATAACACTTACAACACAGCGGAATAAACAATAGTTATATAATCCTGAAGCCTTCTGCTCCAAGATCTCCAAGTATATATGTAAAATCCTGACTTCTTGACTGCCGGTACAAAATTGGGCACCCAAGAGTTTAGGGTAAACAAAACAAAATAAACTCCGGGTCAGTCATGAGACTGGTGTGAGTAAACAAATTTTAAATAGCTTGAGAAAATAAACGATATCTCTTAAGACCATGCCGTACAACACGGAACGGGTTTTTCCCTTATGAGAATCCAAAACACTTGATTTATAATTCAAAAATCCTTTTGAAAGATACGATAAACTTTATATCAAAACTCTTTGGATATTATAATAGTGTCTATCAACCATAATATAATAATCATCTAGCAGAACGCTTTCATCTCACGTTCCACATACATAATATAAAATCAAAAACCGTGGGCGCTTATTGGGTAATGAATTCCAACTGGCAAGGTATGTGACCACCTTCCGATTGTGTCTCTCTAGAGAGGAATACACCGGGTTCAACAAGAACATCTTGGAACCCAGACTAAACATGACCAATCACTCATTTCGCTTGAGTGTACCGAATGTATTATCACCAACGGTTGGGATCCGCAACCGTTTCCCGAAAGGGACAACATCGAAATAGATTATAGAAGTAAATGGAATTTCTCTAGATCAGGTGCCAATACACCCTAATTGGCAGCTAACTACTTAGCCATGCGGCCTACCTGATTTTATACCATTTCCTGGTTGTGAGGCTAGAGGCCACACTTATCTTTGACAGATTACACATTTATTCACTTTGAATGTCAGATCGTCATACCCACCAAATCACAAATTGATTTCTCCAAACATATCACGGGTATACAGCTAAGAGAAACGAATTCCTCTGCCACCAAATGTACGTACGTTTGAAGAGATCAACTTACGCGATCTATTAAATATACTTCGTCAGACATTCTTCCATACAGGTCATCCTCGGAATGGACAGACCAAAGGTACTATTCTATAAACAGGACAGCCCTTGCGTAACTCCGTCTTCAATTATCTTCATCATATTTGATCGCAACGCTAATGCCCATACAGAGTGGTTTTCAGATAATGAATCCGATCCCGGTCTCTCCATACTGATGATGGAAAAATGGTCTAGAACTTTGATAGTTGGTGATTTAACTATCAAAGAAAAACATGTGTGCAAACAACGATATTATTTCCAGATGGAAATTCTATCGATCAATCATCAGTCAACATTTATTCATTTCCCCATTTATTGTTTCCATATATTCATCAAATCCTTATTTTCAAATTTTAGAAAATATACGTTATTAGCATTGGAAAACATTTCCATTTCTGATTCACGCATCACTATCTTCTCACATATATCAGTCTCTAACTGTAAACTAGTGAGAGAACAACTTCTCAAGTATAAACCCCGAAGGCCAAAACCAACATCAGATTGATACACAGAAAGCCATTCAACTCAACTAATTTCCAGTCAGTTTCTAATTTCAGTAATTCAATTTAAATTCTTAATTCAAACCCCAAATTCTTTTATAATATTTTATTTGCAAAATATTTACTTTCATCTAATATTTCACATAAAATGTGAATAATGTTTCTTTATATAATTCTATTTGTTTTTCGAAATAATTTCTTTTATAATTCTATTTATTTCCTATAAATATTCCCCTTTTCAATATCCTATTTATTCTATACAAATCCTTTTATATAATTCTACCCATTTTATACAAATCCTTTTATATAATTCTATCCATTTTATATAAATACTTTTATATAATTCTATTCATTTTATATAAATCCTTTTATATAATTCTATTCATTTTATATAGAAATATTTCATTTTCAATATTCACTTTGAAAATTTCCGTTTTACATTCCAATATTTCATACGGTATTTAAAATACCAATTAACCAGACCAGTGTCATCATAATCAATCACAGATTATATATCACATCATATATCACAATATACGAAAACAAACAATATTATAAATGTTGAGGAATCGGTTTGGATCCCTCCAACCTGTCTCCCTGCATCCACAGATGTTAAACAATATAAATAACATCGATTTCATTTCAATATGAAATATTCCGATTGTAACAACCCGGAAAATCCGAGCCAATTCAAAAATTTTATTTTGGCAATTTTGACGAATTTTGAATATTTAAAATGAATTATTTTAAATAATATCGACGAGAAATTTATTTTGAATAGAATTAGAATGTATATATTTATATACGTCGTCGTTAGAATATAAATATTTATTTATATATATAAAAGGAATAGAAAATGGCTCGATAGTTTGAAAATTCGATTTTAAATTTCAAATGAACGTACAGGATTCGAAATAAACCGGATTTTAGCAAAACCAAAAATATTTGAATCTATTTGAGAATATCTTTCCAACGAATCCGAAAAATCAAAATTTCATAGCGGGGATAAAAAGTTATGTCCAGTTGAAAATTCAGAATAGTCGCTATGGAATTCTAGCCCTTAAAAATGGAAAATTTGAAAACGACCTCGGTTTTCGACGAAACCACTTTTGTTGGATCCGGGATGTCAAGTTATTGCTAGATTCCAAAATTCGTAATTTTTTGAATCAATATGTGAGCGTGGCGAAGTAAAACGTATTTCGGTTTTGGCAGTTTCAATTGATTTTAATCGACCGGAAAATGACCATTTTTCAAATGCTCTCAGAATTTGATGAAATTAATTTTGTTAGGACCGTATCGTCAATACGAAGTTAGAAAATATTTTTTGGGAATTTATAGAGTTAGTATGTGACCCCAGTAAATTGAAATGTATGTTTCAAATTGAATATATAGATTTATATTTTAATTCAAACGGAAACTGATCGAAACGGTCGAATCAGCCTACAGTACATATCCCATTGTGTTCGGAATGAGGGTAATTAGCTAGGGACGACAGGCGGTGGGCTTCGTTTCGAGGTCGAAATTAAAAGTTGTTTTTTGAAATTAAATAATTAAATAAAAAAATATGTTAATCTCTCTCCTGTCCCTTATTTCCTCTCAGGCCCCCCACCCCCAATTTCATTTTGAATAGAAATAGAAAAAAAGAAGAAGGGAAAAACCCAAATCGCGATTTGCGTCGCCCCTCCATCGTCGGCCACCACCCACGATCGCCGCTCCCCCCTTCTTCCTCCTCCCATCGCTTCCTCCCCTCCCTCTCCTCTTCAATTCGACATCCTCCCCACGTCGCCCTCCCTCTTCTCCCTACCCAAAACCGCCGAGCCCCCCCTTAGCCTACCGTGCCACCTAGATTCGACCCCCTCCCCTTCGACTAACGCAACACCACTCCCCTTCCTCAATGGCAACACCCCCTCCCCTTAGAACCACTGTAAGTTTTTTTTATTATTTATTTTGGAAATTCTGATATTTATATACAAAGAGGGGATAAAATTCTAGTTTTATAAATGTTAAGCGAAGGTATGATTTTTTAATAATGAAAAGTAAGTTTTTTTTACATATTTAATTTTATTTTTCAGTTTTAATTAGATTTTTGTTTGAAGAAAAGGATTGGGTTTTTGAAATGATTATAGAAATAAAAATACGATTTTTATTGTATGTAAGGATCGGATTTTTTTATTATAGATAAAGTTATGATTTTTAAAAATATAATTTTTATATTATAGAAAACTTAAAAATATAATTTTTGTCTATGTAGCATAATAAAAATATGATTTTTTTTATATGAGAAGTGAAACAAAAATATGAACTTTATTTTTATCATGAAGTAGTGAGAATAAAGATTCGATTTTAATACAAGTAGCGGATTAGAAATATGATTTTCATATGATGGAGAATATAAAGATTTGATTTTTATATTTGTAGCAATATAAAAATGCGATTTTCAATATGAACATCATATTAAAAATGTGATTTTTAATATGAGCAGTGTGAAAAAGATGACATAGGAATTTCGGGAAAATCCAATCGATTAGAAATTCAAGATAGCACGACGGAGTGGAACCCTCTGTGAGAACTTCTCACTTTAAATTTTCTTGTTCTAGTTAAAATATATACTAGGATGCAGACGGTGTTTAGTAGCACCCGACACCCATCGTCCACAGACCATGGACGGCTTGTATGCTTGTTTATTTGATTTTGATGTGTAGTTGATTGTGTGATGTGAAATGAAATAAAATATTTATATAGTTAAAAATATTTTATAGTTGAAAATAGAATTTTCAACGTGTATTTAAAATGAAATAAATATAAACAAATCAGACGATTTGTTTATATACACACATTTGACTGATATTGATTTGGACGATAAATTTTACACATCTCCCCACTGCACAAATAAAATCTGTGTTTGATTGTTTGAAAACCCCACACGGGTATTGGGATGATATATGATTGTTTGAAAACCCCACACGGGTATTGGGATGATATATGACATACACTAATCCCAATAATTAGTTGTATGTCGATCGATTGATTGGCAGGCTGTTATAAGCGTTAAATATTTATATTTGATGCTTATGCAGTGTAGAATGCACTTTGGATGATGGTTGATTGTTTATCGTCACTGTTGTATACATGTATTGGATGAAATCCATATAACTGAAATTATATGGTAATTGACTGTGTCTGATTCCAGTTCAAAATTATCGAATAATTTAAAATAATATTTAGTGAATATTGAAATGTGAAGCCGTGTTAAGTAGTTAAACGCCATTTCAACGCGAACGGGAATTTTGTCGATTTTATTTGTTTTTAATGAATATTGAAAACTGATTTCAAAATCGAATAATTTGAAAATATAATCGAATAGAAATGAATTCGAATTGAAATCGAATAGAAATGAATTCGAATTGAAATCGAATAGAAATGAATTCGAATTGAAATTGAATAGAAATGAATTCGAATTGAAATCGAATAGAAATGAATTCAAATTGAAATGGAATAGAAAAGGATTTGAATTGAAATCAATTTGAAATGAATTTGAAATGAATTTAAAACTAATTTATAAGGAAAAATTCAATTTTGATTTGAATTTGAAATGGAAGTTGTAATTGTTTTTGAAACGAATTTAAAACGATTTATAAAATTCGTTTTAAATGGAAATCGACGAAATATATATTATATATATATATATTATATATATAATATAATGGCCTGAATAGAACGCGCCGCGCTGCGGCAGTTCGCGAATTTCGACCATTGACTTCGAATTGACGTTACGGGAGATCCAACCGTCGGATTCTCCTGAAACTGAAACCGTTGGGTTCGTATCGAAAAGAGCTTTCCAATGAATATTAGAAATCTGAGATCTAACAGTTGGATTTGGAATTATGTCCAAATCAAATTTGGAAAAGGTCATTGTAAGTGCAGTTCGATGGCCGTTATAGGAAATCGACTGTACGGGCCTTGATAAAATTATTAAAAATATCTATAATTTTTGTAAAATCATAAGAAATGATTTGGGAAGAACTAGGATGAAAAATCCCATATTTGAAAAGATAAAAATAGATTTTTATCGAAATGAACTAGTTTTGAACTAGAAATTAAAATCAATTTATTTTTGAAATAAATAAATCGAATTTGAAGTGGTTTTAAATATAACCAGAATTTCCAATATACTAATTGGAATGGATTTGAATCGAAATTATCTTCGGAATATTTCAGTGTTGGATTTCGTGATTATACAGATATGGTTAAGGAAATTTGAAAGATATATTTTTATCACTATTTCCAATATGATATTTGTTGGTTTAAGAATTTGATATCGAATATAAGCCGATATATTTTCTATTTAGAGCCTTGTATTTAATATCAAATGGGATTTTGGTTTGTCGTGAATGGTATCTTTAATAATACTGTTCTTAAACCCAAATGGAGTTAAGAAATTTAGGAATTAACTAGGGATCAGTTAAGTTGAATGGTTTCTTGGATATTGATCTGATGTTGGTTTCGGCCTTCGGGGTTAATATTTAGGGAACTATTCTCTTACTAATTTACGGTTAGAGACTAATAGAATGGAATGTGATGTGGGTTTATCGTGAACCGTGTTTTAAATGACATTGGTTCTTTAACCCAGTTAAAGATAAGATTAATTTCTTAGCTTGGAATAATTATTAAGAAATGATTTATGAGATTAAAACTGAATTAGAGTTTTAATGAATCTTTAATTAGATTGAAAGGATCGAGAATGGAGTATCACCAGTTTTGCTCCAGAGCGATAGTTAAATCTTTATCTAGATTTGAACGTGAAATGGTAATTAATTTTACCGATAACACCGGGGTGTTAGATATGGAGTTACCAGTTTTTCTCCATGGGATGAATAGGTTGGGATTGGGAAATAAAATAAATAATTACTTCGGTGTAGTTCGCTAATCCCGACTAGTTTGGAAAACCACAACATGGTTTAAAATGACATCCAAAGGAAGATTAAAGAATAAATTTTAAGGAATTTATCTTTGATAAAATTAATGGGAACCTTTCCCTAAGAATGTGAAATTTAGCAACTAACTGAAGATTAGTTGAGATGAATAGTTTCCTGGGTATTGATCTGATGTTGGTTTCGGCCTTCGGGGTTAATATTTGGGGAATTGTTCTCTTACTAATTTACGGTTAGTGACTGATGAATTGGAATGAGGCGTATGTTGTGTTTGTATTACACGTGTTTATTATATACGCGGGTTATTCAGAAAGGTCGGGTTTATACCCATTCTGAATAACCGATTCGACGATATGTCGAGGATGAAGACGGTGGTTGAAGACCGGAAGTCTGCACATTGTTTGGGTGATTACTGACGATCTTGATTAGGCTGTACACCCAAGATGAGGGAATCAGTTGGTGATCGTCCAGACGTACTTGAAGATCGATGGATATGCGAGGAAAGTGCCTCGGTTTCGTTCAGACCCAGAACGAACTTGTAAATGGACTGTGTGTCTGACATTGGATTTTATTCTGTGTTGGTTGATATCTATTAAATATACATCTGTTTGGCGGCGGAGAATTTATTCTCTTGCTTAACGCCCTTCTCTGAGACGTACGAGCTCAGAGATTGTATATCGATGGACGTCAGTCGCATGGAGTGAATTGCCTGTGTGGCATGCCTAAGTGGCAGATGATCAAGGCTTCTGTTGCAAAGCAAAGTCTTGTGGTTGATGATCAAAGCACAACCTACGTCGCATAGCTTTCTGTGTAGCGTGGATTCGCGCGCCTCACACCTCGGTTTGAGTCAAAAACGGGATAAGGACTGCAGGGAGAGCACGACGTTTCTTTCTAGCTATGGGTGGTGTCAGTGCTTAAACTGGCTGACATTTATATTATTTTTACCTATGTGGTTATTGGAATGAGGCGCCTCGATTTTAGGTCTGTTAGGACCGGGAAACGTGTGTTCGGAATAATTAATCCTCAAACGTAAGAGAGGACTGGCCCTGAAGCATCCAAGAGGCTACCCAGAGAGAGTAGTCCTGAGACATTTGCTAGAGTGTCTCGAAGCGGAGAGGAGCTTGCCCCTTGCCTCGACTCATGACGGAAATCCAATTTCCAATACGAGATATTTCGGTTTTATTTGTAGAGCCTAGTATGGCGACATGATATATGGTACCCATGCCGTCTATGATTGATATTTATGATTGAAATTGTTTTGACACTATACACTTATAATAGTATCAAATGATTTGTTTTAAACGTACCAAGCATGTTTGGCTATTATAAGGGAAAACCCTATCCTTCGGCTTGCGTTGCATTGTGTGATGTGACCTAGGTCTTATAATAGCTTCATTTTTCTAAAAAGCATTGCGCTGTTTTATTATATGCACTGATATTCTTGGGAGGAAACCCGTTCCGTGTTATACGGCGTGGTCCCTTGAATTACTCTCTTTTAAAGTTAAAATTGTAACTGTTTTAGTTCTCACACCAGTCACATGACTGACCTGGAGTTTATTGTTTTAACCTAAACTCTGGGTGCCCTTATTTCCGCACGGGCAGCTAGTAGTTTTGGTTTTGCAGATTTATATTCACAGGATCCTGATTTATAGCTGGAACGATGCTCGGAAAGCTCTGTATCCGTGTATTATTTTCAGTTGTGTTTTGTATTGTTTTTCCGCTGCAGTAATGTATTTAAATCTCTGATATTTCTCTAGTGTATTTTATTTATTTATACTCTGTATATTCTTGTATTCTGATGAATTGTTGTAATTAACAATGAAATGTTCTTCTGTCTGCGTTCTTTTGTATGTTGTTCTCAATTCAATCTGGGCTTTCCTTACCGGGGAAGTTCGGGTCGTTTCATTTTTGTATCAGAGCTTTGGTTTACAGAGCTCGGAGAACAAGACACATTAGAACCATACGAAAGAATTCATCAGAAATTGGATTAGTAATATCCAATAAGGATGACTCATTAGAGATAGGATCAGTAGTATCCTAGAACGAGTGTGAAGAGTATATTTTAAAATGAAAACAATTTTTTTTTTTTGAAAAGTTAAATTCAATTTTAAGTATTTGAATATTTACTTGTATTGATTTGGACAATCCAATATATAAAGATTTTGCATATACGCCTTGCAAACGTGTATTCGAAGTTTTAATGTACTGGATAGTTATAGAATCACACTCTAGTGGCCCGGGGATAATTCTGGTGACGGGGCACCATCGCCAGTATTTATTTTCGAGTTTCGAAAGTGAGATTTCTATATATTTCCAATTGACTGGTGTGAGAACCGAAATTAGATAAGGCTTATTGTTGTGATTTGGAATCAAAAATGTGATTTTTGACTATATATCAAAGTTATGTGATTGAAAAGCTAATCAACTAATTGATTGATGGTTGTGTTGTTTGATTACTGTTTTGATTAATTGAATGTTGAACCTTTAGCCAAATTGAACCAAATAGTGAATTGTATTGAAAATTTGTTGCATTTGCATGCATATACATGTACTTACACTGAACAGGTCATAGCAAGGAGGCTAGAGCAGAAGAATAAAATTGTTTGTCCGACAAATAGGTACATGTTTATTGTATTTCTTGGGTTTTGGATGATTTTATGAGCCGATTGGCTAGCCGCTTGGCTTTTTCTTTTTCTTTTGGATTGAAGAAGGCCATGGGAGGCTATATGAAATATCCCGAAGTCCCCGGTGCAGGGGAGGTTATAGCGAATTTTTTCGTAAATTTAGGGTGCTAGCCAAATTTTTGAAAAGTTCTTACAAACTGAAAAGTTGAAGAACTTAAGTCGTAATGAAAATATTGAAAGTTGAGTTGATTAGTTAAACAACTTTCGGCTTCGTTCCTTTTAGGGGACGAAAAGTTTTTTAAGTGGGGGAGATTGTAACAACCTGGAAAATCCAAGCTAATTTAAAATTTTTATTTTGGCAATTTTGATGAATTTTGAATATTTAAAATGAATTATTTTAAATAATATCGACGAGAAATTTATTTTGAATAGAATTAGAACGTATATATTTATATACGTCGTCGTTAGAATATAAATATTTATTTATATACATAAAACGAATAGAAAATGGCGTGATAGTTTCAAAATTCGATTTCAAATTTCAAATGAACGTACAGGATTCAAAATAAACCGGATTTTAGAGAAACCAAAAATATTTGAATCTATTTGAGAATATCTTTCCAACGAATCCGAAAAATCAAAATTTCATAACGAGGATAAAAAGTTATGTCCAGTTGAAAATTCAGAATAGTCGCTATGGAATTCTGGCCCTTAAAAATAAAAATTTTGCAAACGACCTCGGTTTTCGACGAAACCACTTTTGTTGGATCCGGGATGTCAAGTTATTGCTAGATTCCAAAATTCATAATTTTTCGAATCAATATGTGAGCGTGGCGAAGTAAAACGTGTTTCGGTTTCGGTAGTTTCAGTTGATTTTAATCGACTGGAAAATGGCCATTTTTCAAACGATCTCAGAATTTGATGAAATTAGTTTTGTTAGGACCGTATCGTCAATACAAATTAGAAAATATTTTTTGGGAATTTATAGATTTAGTATGTGACCTCAGTAAATTAAAATGTACGTTTAAAATTGAATATATAGATTTATATTTTAATTCAAACGGAAACTGATCGAAACGGTCGAATCAGCCTACGATACATATCCCATTGTGTTCGGAATGGGGGTAATTAGCTAGGGACGACAGGCGGTGGGCTTCGTTTCGAGGTCGAAATTAAAAGTTGCTTTTTGAAATTAAATAATTAAATAAAAATATATATTAATCTCTCTCCTTTCCCTTATTTCCTCTCAGCTCCCCCCTCCCCGATTTCATTTTGAACAGAAATAGAAAAAAAAAGGGAAAAACCGAAATCGCGATTTGCGTTGCCCCTCCATCGTCGGCCGCCACCCACGATCGCCGCTCCCCCCTTTTTCCTCCTCCCATCGCTTCCTCCCATCCCTCTCCTCTTCAATTCGACATCCTCCCCACGTCGCCCTCCCTCTTCTCCCTACCCAAAACCGCCGACCCCCCCCCCCCTTAGCCTACCGCGCCACCTAGATTCGACCCCCTCCCCATCGACTGACGCAACACCTCTCCCCTTCCTCAATGGCAGCACCCCCTCCCCTTAGAACCACTGTAAGTTTTTTTTTATTTTGATTTATTTTGGAAATTCTGATTTTTATATACAAAGAGGGGATAAAATTCTGGTTTTATAAATGTTAAGCAAAGGTATGATTTTTTTAATAATGAAAAGTAAGTTTTTTTTTACATATTTAATTTTATTTTTCAGTTTTAATTAGATTTTTGTTTGAAGAAAAGGATTGGGTTTTTGAAATGATTATAGAATAAAAAATACGATTTTTATTGTATGTAAGGATCGAATTTTTTTTATTGTAGATAAAGTTATGATTTTTAAAAATATAATTTTTATATTATAGAAAGGTTAAAAATATAATTTTTATCTATGTAGCATAATAAAAATATGATTTTTTTTATATGAGAAGTGAAACAAAAATATGAACTTTATTTTTATCGTGAAGTAGTGAGAATAAAGATTCGATTTTTATACAAGTAGCGGATTAGAAATATGATTTTCATATGATGGAGAATATAAAGATTTGATTTTTATATTTGTAGCAATATAAAAATGCGATTTTTAATATAAACATCATATTAAAAATGTGATTTTTAATATGAGCAGTGTGAAAAAGATGACATAGGAATTTCGGGAAAATCCAATCGATCAGAAATTCAAGATAGCACGGCGGAGTGGAACCCTCTGTGAGAACTTCTCACTTTAAATTTTCTTGTTCTAGTAAAAATATATACTAGGATGCAGATGGTGTTTAGTAGCACCCGACACCCGTCGTACACAGACCATGGACGGCTTGTATGCTTGTTTGTTTGATTTTGATGTGTAGTTGATTGTGTGATGTGATGTGAAATGAAATAAAATATTTATATAGTTAAAAATATTTTATAGTTGAAAATAGAATTTTTAACGTGTATTTAAAATGAAATAAATATAAACAAATCGGACGATTTGTTTATATACACACATTTGACTGATATTGATTAGGACGATAAATTTTACACATCACCCCACTGCACAAATAAAATCTGTGTTGGATTGTTTGAAAACCCCACACGGGTATTGGGATGATATATGACATACACTAATCCCAATAATTAGTTGTATGTCGATCTATTGATTGATAGGCTGTTATAAGCGTTAAATATTTATATTTGATGCTTATGCAGTGTAGAACGCACTTTGGATGATGGTTGATTGTTTATCGTCATTGTTGTATACATGTATTGGATGAAATCCATATAACTGAAATTATATGGTAATTGACTGTGTCTGATTCCAGTTCAAAATTATCGAATAATTTAAAATAATATTCAGTGAATATTGAAATGTGAAGCCGTGTTAAGTAGTTAAACGCCATTTCAACGCGAACAGGAATTTTGTCGATTTTATTTGTTTTTAATGAATATTGAAAACTGATTTCAAAATCGAATAATTTGAAAATATAATCGAATAGAAATGAATTCGAATTGAAATCGAATAGAAATGAATTCGAATTGAAATCGAATAGAAATGATTTTGAATTGAAATCGAATAGAAATGAATTCGAATTGAAATGGAATAGAAATGGATTTGAACTGAAATCAATTTGAAATGAATTTAAAACTAATTTATAAGAAAAAATTCAATTTTGATTTGAATTTGAAATGGAAGTTGAAATTGTTTTTGAAACGAATTTAAAAGGATTTATAAAATTCGTTTTAAATGGAAATCGACGAAATATATATTACATATATATATATTATATATATATTATATATATATTATATATATAATATAATGGCCTGAATAGAACGCGCCGTGCTGCGGCAGTTCGTTAATTTCGACCATTGACTTCGAATTAACGTTACGGGAGATCCGACCATCGGATTCTCCTGAAACTGAAACCGTTGGGTTCGTATTGAAAAGAGCTTTCCAAAGAATATTAGAAATCTGAGATCTAACGGTTGGATTTGGAATTATGTCCAAATCAAATTTGGAAAAGGTCGTTGTAAGTGCAGTTCGATGGTCGTTATTGGAAATCGACTGTACGAGCCTTGATAAAATTATTAAAAATATCTATAATTTGTGTAAAATCATAAGAAATGATTTGGGAAGAACTGGGATGAAAAATTCCATATTTGAAAAGATAAAAATAGATTTTTATCGAAATGAACTAGTTTTGAACTAGAAATTAAAATCAATTTATTTTTGAAATAAATAAATCGAATTTGAAGTGGTTTTAAATATAACTAGAATTTCCAATATACGAATTGGAATGGATTTGAAACGAAATTATCTTCAGAATATTTCGATGTTGGATTTCGTGATTATACAGATATGGTTAAGGAAATTTGAAAGATATATTTTAATCGTTATTTCCAATACGATATTTGTTGGTTTCAGAATTTGATATTGAATATAAGCCGATATATTTTCTATTCAGAGCCTTGTATTTAATATCAAATGGGATTTTGGTTTGTCGTGAATGGTATCTTTAATAATACTGTTCTTAAAACCAAATGGAGTTAAGAAATTTAGGAACTAACTGGGGATCAGTTAAGTTGAGTGGTTTCTTGGATATTGATCTGATGTTAGTTTCGGCCTTCGGGGTTAATATTTAGGGAACTGTTCTCTTACTAATTTACGGTTAGAGACTAATAGAATAGAATGTGATGTGGGTTTATCGTGAACCGTGTTTTAAATGACATTGGTTCTTTAACCCAGTTAAAGATAAGATTAATTTCTTAGCTTGGAATAATCATCAAGAAATGATTTACGAGATTAAAACTGAATTAGAGTTTTAATGAATCTTTAATTAGATTGAAAGGATCGAGAATGGAGTATCACCAGTTTTTCTCCAGAGCAATAGTTAAATCTTTTACTAGATTTGAACATGAAATGGTAATTAATTTTACCGATAACACCGGGGTGTTAGATACGGAGTTACCAGTTTTTCTCCATGGGATGAATAGGTTGGGATTGGGAAATAAAATAAATAATTACTTCGGTGTAGTTCGCTAATCCCGACTAGTTTGGAAAACCACAACATGGTTTAAAATGACATCCAAAGGAAGATTAAAGAATAAATTTTAAGGAATTTATCTTTGATAAAATTAATGGGAACCTTTCCCTAAGAATGTGAAATTTAGCAACTAACTGAAGATTAGTTGAGATGAATAGTTTCTTGGGTATTGATCTGATGTTGGTTTCGTCCTTCGGGGTTAATATTTGGGGAATTGTTCTCTTACTAATTTACGGTTAGTGACTGATGAATTGGAATGAGGCGTATGTTGTGTTTGTGTAACACGTTTTTATTATATACACGGGTTATTCAGAAAGGCTGGGTTTATACCCATTCTGAATAACCGATTCAACGATATGTCAAAGATGAAGATGGGGGTTGAAGACCGGAAGTCTTCACATCGTTTGGGTGATTACTTATGATCTTGATTGGACTGTACACCCAAGATGAGGGAATCAGTTGGTGATTGTCCAGACGTACTTGGAGATCGATGGATATGCGAGGAAAGTTCCTCCGGTTTCGTTCAGACCCAGAACGAACTTGTAAATGGACTGTGCGTCTGACATTGGATTTTATTCTGTGTTGGTTGATCTCTATAAAATATACATCTGTTTGGCGGCAGAGAATTTATTCTCTTGCTTAACGCCCTTCTCTGAGATGTATGAGCTCAGAGGTTGTATATCGATGGACATCAGTCGCATGGAGTGAATTGCCTGTGTGGCATGCCTAAGTGGCAGATGATCAAGGCTTATGTTGCAAAGCAAAGTCTTGTGGTTGATGATCAAAGCACAGCCTACGTGGCATAGCTTTGTGTATAGCGTGGATTCGCGAGCCTCACACCTCGGTATGAGTCAAAAACGGGATAAGGACTGCAGGGAGAGCACGCCGTTTCTTTCTAGCTATGGGTGGTGTCAGTGCTTAAACTGGCTGACATTTATATTATTTTTACCTATGTGGTTGTTGGAATGAGGCGCCTCGATTTTAGGTCTGTTAGGACCGGGAAACGTGTGTTCAGGAATAATTAATCCTCAAACGTAAGAGAGGACCGGCCATGTAGCATCCAAGAGGCTACCCAGAGAGAGTAGTCCTAAGACATTTGCTAGAGTGTCTCAAAGCGGAGAGGAGCTTGCCCCTTGCCTCGACTCATAACGGAAATCCAATTTCCAATACGAGATATTTCGGTTTTATTTGTAGAGCCTAGTATGGCGACATGATATATGGTACCCATGCCGTCTATGATTGATATTTATGATTGAAATTGTTTTGATGCTATACACTTATAATAGTATCAAATGATTTGTTTTAAACATACCAAGCATGTTTGGCTATTATAAGGGAAAACCCTATCCTCCGGCTTGCATTGCATTGTGTGATGGGACCTGGGTCTTATAATAGCTTCATTTTTCTAAAAAGCATTGCGGTGTTTTATTATATGCACTGATATTCTTGGGAGGAAACCCGTTCCGTGTTATACGGCGTGATCCCTTGAATTACTCTCTTTTAAAGTTAAAATAGTAACTGTTTTAGTTCTCACACCAGTCACATGACTGACCTGGAGTTTATTGTTTTAACCTAAACTCTGGGTCCCCTTATTTCCGCATGGGCAGCTAGTAGTTTTGGTTTTGCAGATTTATATTCACAGGATCCTGATTTACAGCTGGAACGATGCTCGGAAAGCTTTGTATCCGTGTATTATTTTCAGTTGTGTTTTGTATTGTTTTTCCGCTTCAGTAATGTATTTAAATCTCTGATATTTCTCTAGTGTAATTTATTTATTTATACTCTGTATTGTAACAACCCGAATTTTAATAACGTGTTAAGACAAGAATCAAGGCAGAATTTAATTATAAAATCTGAATCAGGGGAAACGGGCTGTGCCATTGCGTTCGTCTCGGAAAAATAGGCGAAATAGAGTCCGAGTTTTCGAGAATCGGAGTCCGTATGACCCAGTTATGGCCCGTCAAAGTTTTCAGAAAAATTCAAGTTCAAAAACATTTCGAAATTCAAATCTGGAGCCAAACAGATTGGGCGGGAAAAATTCCTGCCTAAGCCCCAGGTCGACTGGGGTTTCGACTGGGGAGTCGACACGCCTAGGGGGCAGGTCGACTGCCCAGTCGACACGGGTGTCGACCTGGGTGGTCCGACCACTTTGGCATGGGTGCACCTGCTTGGCCTTGTGCTCTGTTCTGATGGCCTGTGACGGATTTTGAGGGTTCAGATCTATCCTAGGGTTAATCTAAGGGCCTAAACAACTCCTAATCTCTATAAAAAGACCCCTAGACCTAGCTTAAACCCTCACAAATCACTCTTGCAACGAAGTGCTACCCAAATCTCCATTGATCATGGCCTCCATCTCCAACTTCAAGAGCCTATGCATTCAAACTAGATCCAAGACGAAGGTGCAAGCTTTCTACACCAAATCAAGGGTTTTGATCATCGTCTCAACATGGATTCTTCGACAAGACGATTCATGCTCCTAAATCTCTAAGCCTCGCTATGTAAGTTCTAGCTACTTCTAGATCTAAACGGTAGTTTTAATGATGGCATGGAATAAAACGAGATTAAACCAAGTATGCTAGCCTATATGAACCTTGTCATGCCTCTTTTGCTTGAACCTATGACTTTTGGCTATGCTTAGTGACTAAATCATGCCACTTATGTTATGTTAAACTTAGTCCATCATGTAAGATTGAACCTTTACTTGCGGAATGTTGGCATGAATACTTGAAACCACTTTGACTTGTGAAATATGCACATGAATATGACTTGGGGCTTATGCATGTAAATGAACCCAAACCCCCTTATGATATCATGCATGTTTGTGGCTAATCCCATTGTGACATTATGCATGTTTGAGGCCAAAAACCCCTTATGATGCTATGCATATTTTGAGGCCAAACCCCTTATGAAATCATGCATGTTTGTGGCCAATCCCTTTTTGACATCGTGCATGTTTTGAGGCCAATATGTAGCATAGTATCCTTACTATGTTGACTCGCTTTTACTTGGGTTGGAAACACGATTTGGGGTAGGTTAGACGTGCATGATTATGACATGATAATTTGACATGGGATTTCATGAAAATATGGCACTCACGATACACCTAAATGTGGACATGACATGTGGGGTTAAACATGGGACTTGAAACTAGACACGTATGGGTGGTAAGTGTAATATGACACTAGACCAAACATGAAAGTGGCCAACTCGAGGTTGGGTTGAGTTTGTAGCATAAATCTACCCGGACCCGCCCGGCTTAACTAGTGGCTACAAACAATAGGACCCAATGTGAGTAGTTGGTCATATAACACTTAAAACCCGAGGTTAGACTAAGTTGTGGTGTAAAGCTACCCGGACCCGCCTGGCTTAACTAGTAACCACAACAAAGTCTAATGTGAGAGGTTGGGGTGCATTAATCTAATTAATGCCACATGAAAAGGTTAAGTAATTTTGACTAATGACACTTAACCGATATGACACGAATGGGTAGGTTAAGTGGAACCGGACTTGATTTCTTAATGACACTTAACCATATAAGACAATTAGGGGATGGGGTTAAGTAATTTACGCTTAACTAATCCGACTTGGTAATTAGATGGGGTTAAGTAACTTAGACTTAACTAATCTAAACACGGTAATTAGATGGGGTTAAGTAACCTACACTTAACTAATCTAAACACGGTAATTCGATGGGGTTAAGTTAAACACTTAACCAATCTAAACTTGGTAATTCAATGAGGTTAAGTAACCAATACTTAACCAACTTAACATGATAATTTAATGGGGTTAAGTAACTTATACTTAACCAATTATACATGGTGATTTGATGAGGTTAAGTAACCTATACTTAACCAATCTAATATGCGGACCTGATAGGGTTAAGTCACAAGACCTTTTAAATATACTTAACCATTGTAATACGATTAGTGGATGGGGTTAAGCTAACCCATACTTAACCAATCCGACTCGATAATCTGATGGGATTAAGATAATTTATGCTTAATCAATCTAACACGATAATCTGATAGGTTTAAGACAAACAAATACTTAACCAATTTGACTTGGTAGGGTTAAGTCATGAGCTTCTTGGTATACTTAACCAACTTGTAGGGCTAAGCCTTGAACTTAAATACTTAGCCAATCTTGACATGATTCGTAGGCGGGTTAAGTCATGAACTTGAATGACAACACTTAACCCATTAGTCAAAACCCTAGCTCAGGGGACTAGGTTGAAAACCGTAGTTAACAAGGATAGCGGGAAGAGAAGCTAAGTGGTAAACCTTAGTTAAGGATAACTAAGTAATAATTCTTAGTCAAGGAAATTGGACCAGTTCACAGATAGATGAGTAACCCGATACGGTAGGTCATCGCTTGAACACACGTGGAGGAGCGAATTATCTGACTTAGATAAAGGCTCCAACGAACTGGGTGATGAAGCGGTAGCTTCGGGGGACGTGAGGATACTCTTGGTATCCCTCTGTGAAGTTGTAGATGATCCGCCTGGGCTCACAAGAGGTTAAGGTCTGTGGTATAAGAACCAAGAGTATGCCTTGGTTGCTGTGCGAGCAACCTAAAGACGGGGATGGATTAGCAGGGAGTTGAAGATACTTGATTTTTGCCCTGGATAGCGCGTCGTCGACTACCTACCATCTTTAGTCAATCGTGTACGTATACGGAAAGGCAGAGAACTCCCAACAGACCATATACTTGCTATCGAGTTATGGGTGAGGTTGGCCAATAGGTAAGTGGGGCATAAGGGTCCGGAGTATAGTTCTCGTGCATGATTTTTCTTGGATTGCCTTTCAGTAGTTGAGGGAGGGGTCACGTGGGACCATAGCCACGGATACAAAAACAGACCTTGATATCTGCATTCGGCAGACGACTTAAAGCTCCCGACCGAGTCTCGTATTTCTTGATTTGCCCTGGCACGGGACTCGGATGGCACATTGAGATACATGTGCTGTTAGACATGGAAAATCAATTCACGGTGCTTACGTGGGAAAAAGGGCGCGATTGACGGGTAGCATAATCCCTAGTAGCCCTAGGTGGCTAAAACCCAAACCGAGATACGAAAACGTTCATTAGGTAGCATAATCCCTAGCGGTCCTAGGTAGCATAAATCCTAGGTGAACACGCGATAGTTCATGGTAAGAAAACATAACCAGATCAAGGGTAGCAGTCCAAAACAACTTCAAGTATAAAATGGTACTACGTTGAGGTGGTATAGATTTACATGGGAAAGCCCGTACGGCCTACGGCAAAGGACTGAACTTATACCTGGAAAGAAACATACGAGTTAGGAAAACATATGTACGCGATATATTAGGTTGACATGGACCATTTCATGACTTTGGTCAAGGGACATTTTATAGTTAACTCATGACACGGGTTGGGATACTAGTACGGGAGGTGCAGAGCAAATATACATGATAGATACCTTGGGATATTATACTTGATAGAAACCTGACGATGTGATACTTTGATTTACCTTGACACCGTAGTTTATCATGATACCTTAGTTTATCTTGATACAGTGGTTCATCCTGTTATCTTGGTCTAGCTTATCTATTTTGTCATCATCCTTATGTTTACTTTCAGTTTATGCATGTCATGTTACCTTTACCTATTTTTATGCTGGAAGTAGATAGGACTTACCAGTCTTTATGACTGACCCCGTTTTCTTTCGCCTCTTTGTCTTCCGTTTCCCCCCCAGGTTTTCAGGGAGGAAATGCTGTTGTTTAGTTCGGACCTCTTATGCTTGAAGGTCATCATGTATATCTTTGTCTTCTGTTGGCTATGGCTGCTTCACCGCTTTATTTTGGGGAATAATTTATTAAAAGGTTTTATGCTTCTTTACTATTACAAGACAGGTTTTGATGTATTCTGGTGTAAAAGGCTTTAGACCTTATTTTATAAGGTAATGAAATTTGTTTAACTTCCGCTATTTTATATATGTTCTGTCTTGTAATATTTCTGTGCATGTTTACCTCGATAATACTTCACCAAACCTAGTGCATTCCCTTTGTGAGTGACCCTAGCGGAGGTGGGGTGTTACATGTATATTCTTGTATTTTGATGAATTGTTGTAATTAACAATGAAATGTTCTTCTGTCTGGGTTCTTTTCTGTGTTGTTCTCAATTCAATCCGGGCTTTCCTTACCGGGGAAGTTTGGGTCGTTTCACCGATAAATAGAATCATTATTTGATTAACGATTTATATATATATCGTTATCTATAATTTCAACCAATACATCAGCAATTCAACCAAGAAATCAACACACAACAACCAATCATCATTTATCAATACTAGATTATATTTATAAAAAATATAAACTGTACAGAGTTAGTGAGATTTACTCACATTGGACGATCATCGTTAAATAACGATAATTGTCGGTTAATTCAGACAGACAATTTATTTTGCTATAAATTGTAACAAGCTCCAATTCACTCCCAAATAGTTCCATTGCGTAGGCACCGTCCATACGATCCTAACAGATCCAAGTTTGCGAAATTCTGATAAAGTATGAGGAAGATATTGTAATTACAAGATAATACGCTATTTTAATAGTTTGAATTTATATAAAACCTTTGTTATTGGGCCTCTCACCACTTAAATCGGCCCATACTCCCTTGCAAATCCCACGCCCGCTCTAGTACATCTTCCCCAATTCCTCATTAATAACTGCACGCTTCCAGTACAATTCCAAAACCATTTCCAAACTTTGACCTTCCCTCCAGAGCTCGTTTCTCCATAGAAGCACCCAACATTTTCTCTAATGAGCTTCTCTTTCCAAACTACACCTCCCCATACCCAATATACTGAACTCGACACTTCCATTCAGAATCCCCTTTCCACCATTTTCAATCATTTCAAGTGCGAAAACCTTCTTTGCCTTATCATTAAAAATCAAACCAAAAATATGATCGTAGCAAATTGATAAAACCGGGTGGACGAATTTCCCATCTCCAACACCCATACTCAAAACATGGCACTTGAACTCCCCATTGGAAATCACATTCAAACAACAACTAGCGGCTTCCTGTTACTTCAGTGTCATACTTTGAGTTCGATCTTCACCAAAAATCCAGAACAACCTTGTTTCTCCTCCACAAACTCAAATATAACACACAATTTACCAATCGCTGCTCCAGTACCATGAATTGTGGAACCCTAGGCTGCTGCGGTTAAAAAGTTCGACTCCAAAAATGCTGTTGCATCCAACAAAAGGCATACCGGATTGAAGAGGAACTTCCCAGGATCAATAATATACAAGCTTTGGGATTTATAAAATTTTATTGGATTTGATTTGGTTTTTTTAAATACTCAGAATTTTGTTTTCTCTTTACTGAAGAAGACGGCGGAAATTGTGTTGACTGGAGAGTGATGAAATTAGGTTAAGGGATAGTGAGTGTATTTATAGGAATATTTAAATAATTTTATATTCGATTATTTTTGATATAATAAGCTACTGCTATTTATATTCATCATTTAAAATTCCTATGGTTACACAAAATATACAAAAATCATGAAAATGGGCATGGAGCTACCGTTTCACATTACGGACCCAACGAAACTTGTTTCGTCGAATTCCGACTCCGTTTGCTCACACAACATATTTTTAAAGTCAAATTATCGACTGTTTTTCACATTAAAATCCCGTACGACTTCAAAAATCACGAAAATTGAAATCTAACAATAATTTAATATTTCGGATCTAACAAAATTAGTTTCATCACAAACGGAGTCCGTTTGCAAAACTGGCTAATTTTAAAGCTCTAAATAAACCAATTTAAATATTAATATATTTAAAAATAATTAAATTAAATAAAAATAATTTAATATTATCGTATATATTCACATAGAATATTACACCACTCTAAAATAAACATATCTGAATTTATAACTCGACATTTCAAATCCATATTAAATCAATGTTCAATTTATATTGAAAAATCCATTTATAATACAAATATATCTTTATAAATTATAAAGAATTCCATAGCGACTTTTCGAAAATTTGATTTGGACACAACTCACAATCTACACAACTAAATCTCGATTTTTCTCTTCCAGTAGACAAATATACTTCACTAGCTCCGAACGTTACTTGTTTCACAGAAATCCGATTTAAAACTGATTCCGTATATTCGTTTAAAGTTCGTGTAACACCCCGTATTTTCTATGAACGTAAGTAACAAATCAGAGAATAATTAATTTTTAAATCAGAATCAAGGGAAACGGGTTGCACCATTGCGTTCATCTCGGAATTCTGCATGAAATCGAGTCCGAATTTTCGAAAATCGGAGTCCGTATGACCAAGATATGACCCTCCGAAGTTTCAGGAATTTAAATAAAATAAAACAGCTCGAAAATAAAGCCAGAAATTCAAAATTCAAACCCAGAGAAGGCTGGCGGGAAAATTCCCGCCCATATCCTGAGGTCGACTGGGGAGTCGACCCCCTCCCCCCAACCAGGTCGACTGGGGAGTCGACTGGGGTGTCGACTGGGGTGTCGACCTCCCCATGACCAGGTCGACTGGGGAGTCGACCTGGGGGTCGACCTGCTCCCGAAACCCTGTTTTTGAAACTGGTTCATTCTGATGTATCCAGTCTCGTTTTCTGTCTAGATTCGTCCGCCTAATCCTATATAAACAGCCCCCTAGCCCCATTCTCTTTACACCATTTCATTTTCTCCTTATGCTGCCTTTGAAATATTATAAATAAATAAAATAATGGCATCGCTACTCTGCTGGAATCAAAACCAGGGCTAGTACACCTTCTTCCAATTCTGACTAGAATTAAAAGAGAACAGCTACAACTATCTTTCTTCTAGAATCCAGAACAACAATTTGAGAAGAGTAATCCAGCATTTCTGCATCAACAACAGTTTATTATCCTTTCTTAAAACCACGAAAGGCAAGTACAGTTATTTTCCGATATAAACTTTAATTATAATTGTGACATGATTGTAATTCTGAATTTGAGGTTTTGTACGTTCTATTCTGATCTATTTTATTCTGTACCTCTTTCTTCTTTCTGTTCTATAGCCAGGCTACCACGAGCCTGCGCCACATCTCATAAGAGATTAACGCACGAATGCTAAACTTTGGGACAAATAATGAATGATGGCATAATTGGACATGGCTAATATGTGACTGATTTAAGAAAAAAAAGGACATATGTTGTATACTAGATTTAGATCTATGCATATTCTGTGAATTGGAAGAAGAGGAACCATTGTATGTTAACATGTGACTTGAGACATTGGACATAACACATATTTAAAAATTAATATCTGATTTTGAAAGGATATAATTTAAAGATCTAGATTGTTGGGTATATTTTTATATAACGATTCATGACTTGAGATAAAAAGAGAATATGACTTAGGTGTAAAGATCTATATTAAGATTTGATAACTGTTAAACGTGAAATAACACCTAAGTGGGGGATTTTTGAATATATGACATGCATTGAAATCGATGGCTATATTTGGTATAATTTATGTGAATCTTCTGTACTATGAAAGTTTAACTAAAATTGGAACGTATGTTATATGGTAAGTTATGACCATAATCTGTGTGATGTAAATTTAATGCAAACATGGGAATATGATCATATTGTGAATCATGACAATTATTTAGGCATGTGAACTTAGGCCCAATTTATAATTAGGCAAGATATGTCAAGGAAACTTTAAGGAATGATTAAATCTGTTATATTGCCTAGTCTGCTAGATCTGTTATATTGCCTAATCTGCTAGTTCTGTTATATTGCCTAATCTGCTTGATCTGTCATATTGCCTAATCTGCTAGATCTGTTCATCTGCTAAATCTGTTGAAAACTGAGTATTGAAATTTGAGTATGAATATCTGTAGACTCGATCTAGAAATTGAGCAAAAACTTGTTAATAGAACCTTGAATAATCTGCTGTAACTTGTAAAGAAGTAAATTTGTTAAAGTGGCATAATTAGTCTGATATTAGCATAATCTGTGAATGAATACATTGGCTAAACATGAAACATGGCTAACTCGAGGTTAGAATGAGTTTGCGGCGTAATCCTGCCCGGAACCGCCCGGCACATCCAGTGGCCGCAAACAATAGGTTCTAATGTGAGAAGTTAGTCATAACGTGCTTGAAACCCGAGGTTAGACTCAGTTTGCGGCAGAAACTTGCCCGGAACCAACCGGCCTAACCAGTGGCCGCAAACTGCCAGTCTAATGTGAGAGGTCTGCGCATTAATTTTTAATTAATACAAATCTAAGATAAATATGATGTCTAAAACGTGTTGGGTGGATAGGGTTGAACCAATTGGACTAATGAATTTAACAAACCCGTTTCGTGAATCTATAGGCCTAATTACAAAGTTAGACAAATCTGTAAATCTGTTAAATCCGTATATCTGATCCGTTAGTCTGAAAACTTGTCTGATCTGTGAACTAGTTGATCTGAAACTTTGTATGTCTGAACTTGTAAACAAGTTAATCTGAAATCTGTTAGTCTGGGGACACAAGGTTAGGAGGGAAATTACTTGTGTCATCTGTTGTTTGGGACCCATATTAGTCAGTAACCCTTTCTGGTATCAAAACTTTGACCCAACAGTAGGTAGGGTCCGGGCACGCTTACTGAACTAATTATAAGCGGTTCATTCTGATAATGGCGAGGGGTGTTGATGGTGCGTTCCAACCGGGTCATGTGCGTGCATGGATCCCGGTCTGCCTCTGAGGATGCAATACGCCGTGACATCTGTAAATTGGTCTGTGTCATTTAAAGGTTTCCACTTTGGGGAGTGATACACCCTTTTATGGGGCTGGCACAGGGTATTTATGTATTAGGGAGCCGATCGCTTGGGGTACGGTTTTAGGGTACACTTAGTTCTGTCTATTTCTGTTGGTACCGTCTATTTCTGTTGGGTGGTAACACCTGTTTGTTTCTGCGTGGTACCGTCTGTTCGGGTGGTAAAGGCCCATTTACTAGTGTACACCTAATACTACATTCTGTTTCTGTAGGGATTAATCTGTTTCTGTACCTTCTGTTCGGGTGGTAAATGCCCATTATTAGCATTATGTTTCTGTCTGTTTCTGTTGGGGTGGTAAAGGCCCATTACTAGTATTCTCTTCTGTGGAAATTATTCTGTTCCCGTTTCTGTTTCAGTTTAGACATTGGGGTGACACCTAATCCTGTTATACTAGTATTAGTGCAGAGAAGTGAAAAGTAATAGCTTACATCATTATGTTGCTTCTGTTTAACCTAAGTATATCTACTGCTCCTGTTACTGTTATCTCTTATCCAGCTTATTTTCATGTCATTATTATTATTATCTGTTCATATGCTGAAAGTCACTGGACTTGCCAGACTTTATGTCTGACCTTGCTTGTTTTTGCCCCTTTTTCTTCCGTTCCCCCCAGGTTTCCAAGGAGGGAATACTTTAGTTTAATCCGGATTTCTTCTGCTTGAAATACTTAAAGTGCTTAAAGTATGGCTTGACTCCTTATGGCAGCTTCTGTGGGGATTATGATTTTAAAAACTATGCATTCTGAAGGCTTTTGTAGAAGACTGATATTTTTGTACTTGAATTCTGATATTGTGATTTGAAAAGATGTAACTAAACTTGCTTCGGTTTCTGTTGTAATAAAGTTATAAATTTTTCAAGTACTCTTTTATCTGTCTTGTAAATTTATGTTCTGTCTACTAAAACGCTCCATCAAAGTTAAGGCATTCCCTTTGTGAGTGACCTTAACGGAGGTGGGGTGTTACAGTTCGAATCACCAAATTACGAACTGCCGCGCCATTTCAAACTCGATTGTAATTATAATATAATTTATACGTTCAACTATCGCTCAAATAATATATTCGTTATTCTAATTCAATTCTAAACTGAATTAAATCTTGTAAATTGTCCAATTCACACAATATTGTGAATTCCACTATTTCTGACAATTTCGGAATTAAATTTATTATTCTATTAATTAAATATTCAAAAATATTTTATTTTGGTCATTCTAAATTACCAAACCATCATTTAAATAATTAAATAAATTATTTATTATTCATAAAAATATGGGTCGTTACATTCTTCCCCTTTAAAATAATTTCGTCCTTGAAATTGCTAAGGTAGAAAACAAACTCTATTAACTAGGTTAAAAATTATTTGTTTACTTTTTAATTTCAATTTCAACTGAACCAATTTATTTTAATTAAAATATTAATTAATTCTTACCAATGAAAATTTTCAAAAATCCTGAAAATTTTCTAACATCTTAACTTTTCGAAAAATTTCACCAGCACCTCCTTTGTGCTGGTCAATAGCTCAAACTCCAACTCGCCTCTCTAGGTCTTCTTCAACCCAAAAGAAAATCAAATAGCCAAGCGGCTTGCCAATTCGGCTCATCGAAATCTCAAACCCATATATAAGATAAACTGATACCTTTTTGTCGGGCATATCAATATATCCTCTCCATGTATTACCAATTTTGCATATAACAATGTCATCCCGGTTATTCGGTTATACCCAAGCCGAATTCTGTTCTTAACTCAGATTCCATTTTTAATTTCAACTCTTAACTTACCAGTCCAATTCCATTTCAGATTGTCTTTAATCCAATCTAATTTGATATTTTTTTCTCTATCTCAATTCATCTTCCACTTAACTGATTTCAATTCAATTTCTATTTCTATTTCTATTTGCTTTTACAAATTCTAATTTAATTTGTTTTAATTCAAACAATCTTCCCCAGGGATTTTCAAACACTTTAGCTTTTCTAAAACCAGATATCCCCTTTCAGGATTCAAAACAACTTGCTATTCACAAAACAATTCAAAAAAAAAAAAATCTTTGGTAGTAATCCGTCACTTAGCAACTCAAAAATGAACACTAATGATGTCGCAATTCATCATCAGGGTTATTTCCCAACTATCGAAGTGAGCTTAATACTATATCACTTTTAAAACCATTTCTAAATACTTCCATTTTGAAATCTATTTCAAAATACTATTCCCAATGTTTGGAAAACATTTCTAAAATCTCCTAGGATTTTAAAATTCTCTTATACTTAATTCAATTCCATTTACAAACACTTTTCATGTTTTCGGAATTTTAATTCCAAATTCTGTTTTTAATCCAGATTTAATTCACCAGATTTCATATATTACACTTATATATGAATTCTGATTAGCTATTTATATAACCATTCCAATTATATCTCATTCGATTATAAACAACGAACACATCCAGTATATTATAATATTTCAAATATCTATACTTTGTTTATATCAAAATATATTTTGGGTAAAATTATTTCATTTACCCTCTTTTTAAAACATACCATGTCGGTTCATCGTATTCGAGTGTTTATAATCCCCTACCAATACAGTGGATGAAACTGATCGACCAGAACTCATAAACAACTCAACCAATAAATCTCCATAATATAAAAACCATTTTATATCAAATAACAAATATGTTCACTCGTATATATACACTCAACTCAATCTAGGGTATTACTAACCCCGTATCTACTGAGTTACGCCATAGAGCCAAGTACTAACTTAACCTTTAGCTCTGATACCACTGTAACGACCCTGGATTTTCGCGATCCTGGTTATCGACATAAACTCAATGTCGACTATCAAGTATTAGAAATACCGGATAGTTAATGAAAGAAAATAGAGGGTGAGAATAGATAAGGCAAAGAACCTACAACATCAGAGTAACACGAATCTCACAGCGGAACGAACAACATATAATAGATAACATATATTTGAAATAAAAGAAGTATATGTATACAGCAACATTATCAGAGTACAACACTTACAACTATTTTATACTGTGTCTCTCTAGATCAGGTGACAATACAACCTGATTGGCAGCTAACCACTTAGCCATGTGACCTACCCGATTTTATACCATTTCCTGGTTGTGAGGCCAGAGGCCACGCTTATCTTTGACATATCACACATTTATTCACTTTGAATGTCACATCGTCATACCTGCCAAATCACAAATTGATTTCTCCAAACATATCACGGGTATACAGCTAAGAGAAACGAATTCCTCTGCTACCAAATGTATATACGTTTGAAGAGATCAACTTACGCGATCTATTAAATATACTCTGTCAGACATTCTTCCATACAGGTCGTCCTGGGAATGGACAGACCAAAGGTACTATTCTGTAAACAGGACAACCCTTGCATAACTCCGTCTTCAATTATCTTCATCATATTTGATCGCAATGCTAATGCCTATACAGAGTGGTTTTCCGATAATGAATCTGATCCCGGTCTCTCCATATTGACGATGGAAAAATGGTCTAGAACTTTGATAGTTGGTGATTTAAATATCAAAGAAAAACATGTGTGCAAACAACGATATTATTTCCAGATGGAAATTCTATCGATTAATCATCAATAAACATTTATTCATTTCCCCATTTCTTGTTTCCATATTGTAACGACCCGCATTCTACGTATCATAGGATCATAGAATATTTATTTCTTTCACTCACGAAGTCGTATGGTCATGTAACTTTGGGAGACAACTATTGGGGTCATTTCCCATGTTCATGATTTTTGTCGATTTTTAAATGACCATTTTACCCCTAGTTGGTACTGTTTTGGCCATAACTTTTGACTGGAAAAGAATTTTGACTTGAAACCACTTCCATTGGCTCTGGATGATGGTTTACAATTCCGTAGAGTGGTCACATTAGCCAAACGGACTCACCGTTTGGGAGATATGGCTGAAACAAGTTTCAGATGGTGAAAAACAGCTTAATTGGGCTTAACCGCATGATTAGCAGCTAGGCCCAGAGGGGAATTTCGGGTTTAGAGGCATAGGAGGGCTGATTAGGGTTAGGAAATCACTTTCATTTCAGTTTTGAGCCGCCTCAAACCTTCTTGAGACCTTAGTAATGGCTTCCATCCTCTAAAACCACTCCAAAACACATTTTTAGTGAAGATTAAGCCTAAACTACATCAAAACAAGGCCAAATAGCAACAGAGCAAGGTTGGAGCTGCCGCTATACATAGGAATTCGACCCAAACAGAGAGTATTTTAGATTTGGTGTTTTATTTTGTGGCAAAGGTGAGTGATTAGCATCATTTTGACACTAATTACAGTTAATTAAGGGTAATTAGTGAAGATTATCTAATTTACACACTAATAAATTCTGGAAAAATGTCTATAAATTCGAAAATAGTATTCTATGCCTCTGGTATAAATTTGGTTTAAATTGATTAAGTTTTGTTAACCCTATGATTAGTTTTGCTTAAATATGCTTAAGGGAAATTATGGGGTTTTGGGTATATTTGATCCATTTTAACATGTAAATTCATTGTTTTGGTGCTTGTGGTTAGTTTGCTATGTTGCTATGACTGTTTGACATGATTTGTGATTGATTAGTATAGTTAGATTTGTCGAAAATGTCGTCGAATGGCGTAAACAAGTTGCTGGAAAAAGTTGCAGAAAGATGTGCAGGGTTTCGGATCGGATCGGATATGGGCTCGGATCGGATAGGAGACCTGGGCAAGGAACCCGACCCGAACCAGAATCTGGCACATAAGAGGCTTGGCAAAAAGGAAGGCCATGTTGGTTAAGCTGGGGATCGGACTAACTTAAAGACGAAGGGCTCGGATCGGATCGACTTAAGGATGAAAGGCTAGGACTGGAGTAGGGTGAAGGATCGGATCGGCTAAAGGAAGAGGATCGGATCGGAGCGGAGTAAATGGAGAACGAGGGAGCTGATCGGAGAAGGAGCATGAACTAGAGGGAAGATAGCAACCCGACCCGACCCGGAGGAGGATACCCGAACCGATGCGACGCTGTGGACCCGAACCACTACAGGAGAAGACTACGACCGACTCGAAGTAGAGGACCCGACCCGAACCGATGGCTAGAAGGAGAATCCGACCCGACCCAGTATTGACCAATAACCCGAGATGCAAAGGTAGTCCAATACGGGAAGTTAGAGCTCAGGATCCAGTTGGGAACCGATGAGTTCACTTCATGATTGGGCTTTGCTGTGGGACGTGTGCTAAGGGGCTATCGATGTCTATGATTTTGGATCACTATGTATGGGAGGTACGTGAACGGATTCAGGGCCACAGTGGCTTAGGTACGACTAAAGGGCTATAAACCAATGAAGTGAGGTCATTTGTAATGATTTGATCATGACTCCATGTGGTAAGCTTGGTAGTAGCAGTAGTTGTACAAGTTGAACTCCGTCACTACTTCGATGGGTCTAGTGATTGATAGTGGTGGACATCGTATGCTTTACGCACTGAGTGAGAGATGTAAGGATGGTCGCTATGGATGTTTTGTTTGCTATCATTAAGACATGCACACCCCACCCCCGTATTCTTTACACTATTTATAATGGCACCTTAGAGTACTGTACGGTATGTGGTACTAACTCTTTGGTTGCAGGTCTAGGTTCAGGTATGGTTTAGTATACCTGTTATTATTCTGTTTAGATGCTTATCGCTCATACCAGGCTTTATGTCTGACCCAGAGTTTTATGTCTCCTCTTATTACTCTGGGTGCTCACACGAGCAGACTAGAGACAGGTTAGCTGATGATGCATGGGTAGATGATTCGGAGACGAGCAGGAGGCTTCCACGTAATATATATAGTATTCTCCCTGTGTTGTTGAAGATCACTGCTTGGGCATTAGTGGTGCATCTTCTACTTTAGCTTTCTTTTGTTTAGAGACAGTAAATTTGGAAAGTTGTAATAAGCTGTATTTGGATTTCCACTGCTCTGATGTTGATGTTGATTTTAGTTATCAGCTTATGCACTGTCTCACCTGTTTTATGTCAAGTATGTTATTATTATTATATTTTATTCCATGCGCTATGAGACATTCTACAGGTTCCTTGATTAGTTCATTCCCTTCTTTCCTTTCTCTGGCGACCGTTCCGTGCTAGTCGGGCATGTGTACAGCGCACTTTTGGAGGAAATGCCGGCTGGTGCGGGGCGGGCCGTCACACTTGGTATCATAGCTCTAGGTTGCGTAGTTAACCTAGGGAAGTTATCAGGGAGAGATAATATACGTATACGAGAGAGCGTATTTGTGATTACTTTGGTTTTCAAAAGATATATATATATACTATTACTAGTATAAGGATGAAGTCGTACTGCACTAGCACCACTATGGGGTCGTTAATCGTTTCCCTTTTTAGATTGACGATGAGCCGTTATACTAGAGGTGCTGGTAGGGGAGCCAATAATGGGAATGCTGCTAACATGAGGACGATGTTTACTGACCTCATGAGAGAGATGCTTAGAGATGTACATAGGGCATCTCCCAATGGTGGAAATAGTGGCGGTCCAATAGTGCAGGCACCGAGAGTCGACTTCGCCAAGCTGAATAAGGAGTATACTAGCCTTGGTGGGAAGCCGTTCCATGGAACGGAGTCGGCTACGGATGTTCAGGATTGGTTGGATAGTTGCAAACGTATCTTCGAGGACTTGGGTATCGAGGATGCGATGAAGAGAAAGCTAGCGTCCCGTCAGCTGCAAGGGCGGGCAATGAATTGGTGGAATGCTATAAAGGCAGCTACTCCCGAAGATCAGATTACTTGGGAGCAGTCTAAGGCTCGCTTTAGCGAGAAGTTCATTCCAGCTTCTCAGAAGTCAGTGCTGTTTAAGAAATTCTTGGAGCTCAAACAGAATGGCAGAGCTGTCTCGGAGTATATTGCTGAATTTGACACTTTGTCAAAATATGGGTTATCTCTTATTGATACTGTCGAGAAGAAGAATGAGAAATTCATAACTGGTTTGGATCAGTACTTGGGGGAAAGGCTTATTAACCACATCGATGAGACGTTTGAATCGATTGTGGGGAAAGCACTGAGATCAGAAAGTCTCTACCCTAAGCCGAAGACTGAGGTTGCATCTGCAGAAGAGCCAAAGCCACAAGCAAGTGGTGGAGGCAAGGGTGGTTCCCAGAATAAGAGAAAGCAGAATCAGACTAAGGATGGCCAGAAGAAAAAGAATAAGCAAGATGTTGAGTGCTTCAGCTATGGTAAGAAGGTCCATTATGCTAGTAATTGTCGGGCCAAGCCAGCGGATAGGAAGTGCTTCAACTGTGGCCAAATGGGACATCACAAGGACAAGTGTCCGCAACCCCCCAAAGAAAAGCAAATGGTGAGAGCATATGCCCTTAATGCTATTCCTTCTTCGTCGAATGCCCCAACTGTGGCGGAGAAGGGAAAGAATGTCGTCATTCAAGGTATGCTTTCTGTTTATGATGTTCCTGTTAGAGTTTTGTTTGATACCGGAGCTTCCAATTCTTTCATATCTAGTGACCTGGTAGATAGGTTGGGATTGGAGCCCGAGATTGTCGATAGACCTTTAGTAGTGACGAACCCGATTGGTGGTTCGACTAGCCTTAGCATGATTTGTCATAATGTGGTCTTATCGAGTCATGGATGCATGTTTGTTTGGGATTGCTTTGTTTTGGGCTTTACTGGGTTTGGCATTATTTTAGGAGTAGATTGGCTCCGAAGGTACGGGGTGGTGGTAGACTGTGAGGGCTTTTTGGTGACAGCTAGAGCGGATGATGGGCGGAGGATAGTGTTTGGTGGTCTACCCAGTGAGGGGGTATTGGCTAGTTTTCTAAACTCTCTCGACATTCCGCATAGTGAGTTGTCAGGTTTGCCCATGGTTGGCCAGTATCCGGATGTTTTAGAAGAAGTGACCGGGCTTCCACCACACCGAGAGATTGAGTTCCGTATTGATTTGGTAAAAGATGCCAGACCTATAGTGATGCCACTTCGTCGTATGGCACCAAGGGAGCAGCGAGAGATCGAGGTGCAAGTTAGCGATCTTTTGAAGAAGGGATTTACCAGGAGTGTTTCTGAATGGGGAGCACCAGTTGTGTTTGCTACCAAGGCGGATGGTTCCCTTCGTTTGTGTGTAGACTACCACGAGTTGAATAAAGTGACGAGGAAGAACAAGTATCCTCTACCGCGGATAGATGATTTGTTCGATCAGTTGAGTGGCACGAGAGTATTTTCTCAGTTGGATCTCGCGACAGGTTTTCATCAGCTTAGAGTGGAAGCTGAGAGTATAGCTAAAACGGCATTTCGGACGCCGTCTGGATTTTATGAGTGGTTGGTCATGCCATTCGGGCTGACCAATGCCCCAGCATATTTTGTGGATCTTATGAATAGGGTATTCAGAGATCAGTTGAATAAGTTTGTCCTTGTGTTCGTTGATGATATTTTGGTCTATTCAAGGACAGAGGAAGAACACAAGGAACATTTAAGAATAGTGATGGAGGTGTTGAGAAAACACCAATTGAAAGAAAAGTTTTCTAAGTGTCACTTCTGGAGGAGGGAAGTGAGGTTCTTGGGCCATGTTGTTTCATAGAATGGTATTGCCGTGGACCCGGCGAAGGTGGCTACGGTACAGGATTGGCCTACGCCCAAGAATGCAACAGATGTAAGAAGTTTCTTGGGGTTAGCTGGATATTATCGTAAGTTTATCCATGGTTTCTCCAAGATAGCAGCACCATTTACCCAGTTGACAAAGAAGAATCAAGCTTTTGTCTGGGATGAAAGGTGCGAGAATGCATTCAAGGGTCTAAAGGACAAGTTGACATGCGCACCAGTGTTAGTCATTCCTAAGGGGAATGAAGAGATGACGGTATACACGGATGCTTGTGGTACCGGACTGGGTGCTGTATTGATGCAAGACGGTAGGGTTGTAGCTTATGCAAGTCGGCAATTGAAACCGCACGAGAGAAGATACCCTACCCATGATTTGGAATTGGCAGCGATTGTGTTCGCGTTAAAGATGTGGAGGCATTATCTCTTGGGAGAAAGATTTGAGCTGTTTACAGATCATAAGTCGTTGAAGTACCTCTTCTCCCAGAAGGATTTAAATCTCCGGCAACAAAGGTGGTTAGAATTCTTGGCTTCCTATGATTTTGACATCGCATATACACCGGGAAAGGGCAATGCGGTGGCTGATGCATTGAGTAGGAGGATGCCAGTTTAGGGGCTATGTTCCTGGAATGGAAGCAACTGGAGTACATCGCTGGGTATGATTTCAGACCAAAGTGCGAATTGGATCCAGAAATGTTAGCAAGTTTGACGATCAGACCCACTTTGATTGAGCGGATCGGCTCTAGTCAGAGGGACGATCCTAACCTATTGGAAATCATCTCCAAGTTAGTGATGGGTATCGATGAGGAGATGAACAAGTATGGGCTTGATCGAGATGGATGGCTTAGAAAGAATGGAAAGCTTGTTGTACCCAATGTCGATGGATTGAGGGATGAAGTGCTTAGAGAGTGTCATCACTCAAAACTGACTATACACCCCGGTGGTAATAAGATGTATCGAGATATGAAGCAGGCCCACTACTGGGAAGGGATGAAAAGAGACATTGGGAAGTTTATATCCAAATGCATGAATTGCCAGCTAGTTAAAGCCGAGCAAAAGAAGCCTAGTGGGTTGTTGCAAGCATTAGAAGTTCCCGAATGGAAATGGGAGCAAGTCTCGATGGATTTCATCGATGGTTTACCATGGACTAAGTTGGGATATGATAGCATTTGGGTAATTGTTGATCGATTGACTAAAAGCGCAAGATTTATACCAGTCAAATCGACCAGAACGGCAGCTAAGTTAGCAGAATTGTATATGAAGTGGGTAGTGAGATTTCATGGAGTACCTAAAAGCATTGTGAGTGACCGAGACCCGTTGTTCACTAGTGGGTTTCGGAAGAGCTTACAAGAGGCTCTGGGGTCAGAGTTACATCTCAGTACCGCATATCATCCTCAGACCGACGGTCAGACGGAGAGAGTGAATCGTATTTTGGAAGATCTCTTGAGAGCATGTATATTGGATTTTGGTGGATCATGGGATGACCATTTGCATCTAGTAGAGTTTGCGTATAATAATAGCTACCAATTCAGTATCGGTATGGCTCCGTTTGAAGCTTTGTACGGAAAACCGTGCAACTCACCATCATGTTGGATAGAGACTGGCGAGAAGTTTATGCTTGGACCGGATGTGGTGAGGGAAACTTCAAATAAGATCAAGATCATTCAACAACGAATGAGGGCTGCCCAAGATAGGCAGAAGAGTTATGCTGATAAGAGGAGAAGAGACTTATAATTCTCTGTTGGTGACTTGGTGTTTGTCAAGATTTCTCTGTTGAAGAGCGAGATACGATTTGGTAGGAGAGGCAAGTTGGCACCAAGATTTGTTGGCCCATTCCCTGTTCTTGAACCAGTCGGGAATTTGGCATATAGAGTTGGCTTACCAGAGAAGATGGCGGGAGTTCACAATGTATTTCATGTTTCCCAACCAAGGAAGTTCGTTCACGACCCAGATATGACTATTTCACCTGATCAGTTAGAGGTCTTCGAAGTAGAACCCGAGGCGGTTGGGAACCGCAAGCCGGCCCGTATTGTCGAGCACGACATGAAGAAACTTCGAAGGAAGGCGGTGAAGCTAGTCAAGGTTCAGTGGGGCGAGGACGAGAATGATTGCACTTGGGAGACAGAAAAGAACATTAGGAAGGCATACCCAGAACTCTTTGCCTGGTAGGATTTTGACTTCGATTTAGCTTTCCGCATGCTAGGATAGGCCTGTTTGCTTGTTTTGCATGTTTGATTGTTGTATGTGACTGTTAGGCATGCGGGATCTTTTGTATGTTTTGAGTTAAGGAATTTCGGGGACGAAATTTCTTAAGGGGGGGGGGGGGGGGAGAGTGTAACGACCCGCATTCTACGTATCATAGGATCGTAGAATATTTATTTCTTTTACTCACGAAGTCGTATGGTCATGTAACTTTGGGAGACAACTATTGGAGTCATTTTTCATGTTCATGATTTTTGTCGATTTTTAAATGACCATTTTACCCCAAGTTGGTACTGTTTTGGCCATAACTTTTGACTAGAAAGGAATTTTGACCTGAAACCACTTCCATTGGCTTCGGATGATGGTTTACAATTCCGTAGAGTGGTCACATTAGCCAAACGGACTCACCGTTTGGAAGATATGGCCGAAACAAGTTTTAGATGGTCAAAAACAGCTTAATTGGGCTTAACCGGGTGATTAGTAGCTAGGCCCAGAGGGGAATTTTGGGTTTAGAGGCATAGGAGGGCTGATTAGGGTTAGGAAATTACTTTCATTTCAGTTTTGAGCCGCCACAAACCTTCTTGAGACCTTAGTAATGGCTTCCATCCTCTAAAACCACTCCAAAACACATTTTTAGTGAAGATTAAGCCTAAACTACATCAAAACAAGGCCAAATAGCAACAGAGCAAGGTTGGAGCTGCCGCTATACATAGGAATTCGACCCAAACAGATAGTATTTTAGATTTGGTGTTTTATTTTGTGGCAAAGGTGAGTGATTAGCATCATTTTGACACTAATTACAGTTAATTAAGGGTAATTAGTGAAGATTAGCGAATTTACACACTAATAAATTCTGGAAAAATGTTTATAAATTCGAAAATAGTATTCTATGCCTCTGGTAGAAATTTGGTTTAAATTGATTAAGTTTTGTTAACCCTATGATTAGTTTTGCTTAAATATGCTTAAGGGAAATTATGGGGTTTTGCGTATATTTGATCCATTTTGACATGTAAATTCATTGTTTTGGTGCTTGTGGTTAGTTTGCTATGTTTCTATGACTGTTTGACATGATTTGTGATTGATTAGTATAGTTAGATTTGTCGAAAACGTCATCGAATGGCGTAAACAAGTTGCTGGAAAAAGTTGCAGAAAGATGTGCAGGGTTTCGGATCGGATCGGATTTGGGCTCGGATCGGATAGGAGACCTGGGCAAGGAACCCGATCCGAACCGTAATCTGGCACATAAGAGGCTTGGCAAAAAGGAAGGCCATGTTGGTTAAGCTGGGGATCAGACTAACTTAAAGATGAAGGGCTCGGATCGGATCGACTTAAGGATGAAAGGCTAGGACTGGAGTAAGGCGAAGGATCGGATCGGCTAAAGGAGGAGGATCGGATCAGAGCGGAGTAAATGGAGAACGAGGGAGCTAATCGGAGAAGGAGCTTGAACTGGAGGGAAGATAGCAACCCGACCCGACCCGGAGGAGGATACCCGACCCGAACCGATGCGACGCTGTGGACCCGAACCGAACCGCTACAGGAGAAGACTACGAACCGACTCGAAGTAGAGGACCCGACCCGACCCGATGGCTAGAAGGAGAATCCGACCCGACCCAGTATTGACCAATAACCCGATATGCAAAGGTAGTCCAATATGGGAAGTTAAAGCTCAGGATCCATTTGGGAACCGATGAGTTCACTTCATGATTGGGCTTTGCTGCGGGACGTGTGCCAAGGGGCTATCGATGTCTATGATTTTGGATCACTATGTATGGGAGGTACGTGAACAGATTCAGGGCCACAGTGGCCTAGGTATGACTAAAGGGCTATAAACCAATGATGTGGGGTCATTTGTAAAGATTTGGTCATGACTCCATGTGGTAGGCTTGGTAGTAGCAGTAGTTGTACAAGTTGAACTCCGTCACTACTTCGATGGGTCTAGTGATTGACAGTGGTGGACATCGTATGCTTTACGCACTGAGTGAGAGATGTGAGGATGGTCGCTATGGATGTTTTATTTGCTATCATTAAGACATGCACACCCCACCCCCGTATTCTTTACACTATTTATAATGGCACCTTAGAGTATTGTACGGTATGTGGTACTAACTCTTTGGTTGCAGGTCCAGGTTCAGGTATGGTTTAGTATACCTGTTATTATTCTGTTTAGATGCTTATCGCTCATACCGGGCTTTATGTCTGACCCAGAGTTTTATGTCTCCTCTTATTACTCTGGGTGCTCACACAAGCAGACTAGAGACAGGTTAGCTGGTGATGCACGGGTAGATGATCCGGAGACGAGCAGGAGGCTTCCACGTAATATATATATAGTATTCTCCCTGTGTTGTTGAAGATCACTGCTTGGGCATTAGTGGTGCATCTTCTACTTTAGCTTTCTTTTGTTTAGAGACAGTAAATTTGGAGAGTTGTAATAAGCTGTATTTGGATTTCCGCTTCTCTGATGTTGATGTTGATTTTAGTTATCAGCTTATGCACTGTCTCACCTGTTTTATTTCAAGTATGTTATTATTATTATATTTTATTCCATGCGCTGTGAGACATTCTACAGGTTCCTTGATTAGTTCATTCCCTTCTTTCCTTTCTCTGGCGACCGTTACGTGCTAGTCGGGCATGTGTACAGCGCACTTTCGGAGGAAATGCCGGCTGGTGCGGGGCAGGCCGTCACAGATATATTCATCAAATCCTTATTTTTAAAATTTTAGAAAATATACGTTATTAACTTTGGAAAACGTTTCCATTTCTGATTCACATATCATTATCTTCTCATATATATCAGTCTCTAACTGTAAACTAGTAAGAGAACAACTTCTCAAGTATAAACCCCGAAGGCCAAAACCAACATCAGATTGATACATAGAAAGCCATTCAACTCAACTAATTTCCAGTCAGTGTCTAATTTCAGTAATTCAATTTAAATTCCTAATTCAAACCCAAAATTCTTTTATAATATTTTATTTGCAAAATATTTACTTTCATCTAATTTTTCACATAAAATGTGAATAATGTTTCTTTATATAATTCTATTTGTTTTTCCAAATAATTTCTTTTATAATTTTATTTATTTCCTATAAATATTTCCCTTTTCAATATCCTATTATTCTATACAAATCCTTTTATATAATTCTATCCATTTTATATAAATCATTTTATATAATTCTATCCATTTTGTATAAATACTTTTATATAATTATATTCATTTTATATAAATCGTTTTATATAATTCTATTCATTTTATATAGAAATATTTCATTTTCAATATTCACTTTGAAAATTTCCTTTTTACATTTCAGTATTTCATACGATATTTAAAATACCAATTAACCAGACCAGTGTCATCATAATCAATCATAGATTATATATCACATCATATATCACAATATACGTATTATAAATATTGAGGAATCCATTTGGATCACTCCAACCTGTCTCCCTGCATCCACAGATGTTAAAAAATATAAACAACATCGATTTCTTTTCAATATGAAATATTCCGATAAACAGAATCATTATCTGATTAACGATTTATATATATATATATCGTTATCTATAATTTCAACCAATACATCAGCAATTCAACCAAACAATCAACACACAACAAACAATCATCATTTATCAATACTAGATTATATTTATAAATAATATGAACTGTACAGAGTTAGTGAAATTTACTCGCATTGGACGATCATCGCTAAATAACGATAATTGTCGGTTGATTTAGACAGACAATTTATTTCGCTATAAATTGTAATGAGCTCCAATTCACTCCCAAACAGTTCCATTGCGTTGCCACCGTCCATATGATGCTAACGCATCCAAGTTTGCGAAATTTTAATAACGTATGAGGAAGATATTGTAATTACAAGATAATACGCTATTTTAATTGTTTGAATTTATATAAAACCTTTGTTATTGGGCCTCTCACCACTTAAATCAGCCAATACTCCCTTGCAAATCCCACGCCCGCTCTAGTACATCTTCCCAATTCCTCGTTAATAACTGCACTCTTCTAGTACAATTCCAAAACCATTTCCAAACTTTGACCTTCCCTCCAGAGCTCGTTTCTCCATAGAAGCACCCAACGTTTTCTCTAATGAGCTTCTCTTTCCAAACTACACCTCCCCATACCCAATATACTGAACTCAACACTTCCATTCAGAATCCCCTTTCCACCATTTTCAAACATTTCAAGTGTGAAAAACTTCTTTGCCTTATCATTAAAAATCAAACTAAAAATATGAACGTAGCAAATTGATAAAACCGGGTGGACGAATTTCCCATCTCCAACACCCATACTCAAAACATGACACTCGAACTCCCCATTGGAAATTGCATTCAAACAGCAACTAGCGGCTTCCTGTTACTTCAGTGTCATCCTTTGAGTTCGATTTTCACTAAAAATCCAGAACAACCTAGTTTCTCCTCCACAAACTAAAATATAACACACAATTTACCAATCGCTGCTCTAGTACCATGATTTGTGGAACCCTGGGCTGCTGCAGTTAAAAAGTTCGACTCCAAAAATGCTGTTGCATCCAACAAAAGGCATACTGGATTATAGAGGAACTTCCCATGATCAATAATATATAAGCTTTGGGATTTATAAAATTTTATTGGATTTGATTTGGATTTTTGAAATACTTAGATTTTTGTTTTCTCTTTACTGAAGAAGACGGCGGAAAATGCATTGACTGGAGAGTGATGAAATTTGGTTAAGGGATAGTGAGTGTATTTATAGGAATATTTAAATAATTTTATATTCGATTATTTTCAATATAATAAGCTATTGCTATTTATATTCATCATTTAAAATTCCTATGGTTACACAAAATATCCAAAAATCATGAAAATGGGCGTGCAGCTACCGTTTCACATTACGGACCCAACGAAACTTGTTTCGTCGAATTCCGACTGCATTTGCTCACACAACGTATTTTTAAAGTCAAATTATCGATTTTTTTTCATATTAAAATCCCGTACGACTCCAAAAATCACGAAAATTGAAATCTAACAATAATTTAATATTTCGGATCTAACAAAATTAGTTTCATCGAAAACGGAGTTCGTTTGCAAAACTGGCTAATTTTAAAGCTCTAAATAAACCAATTTAAATATTAATATATTTAAAAATAATTAAATCAAATAAAAATAATTTAATATTATCGTATATATTCACATAGAATATTACACCGCTCTAAAATGAACATATCTGAATTTATAACTCGACATTTCAAATCCAGATTAAATCAATATTCAATTTATATTGAAAAATCCATTTATAATACAAATAAATCATTATAAATTATAAACGATTCCTTAGCGACTTTTCGAAAATTTGATTTGGACACAACTTACAATCTACACAACGAAATCTCGATTTTTCTCTTCCAGTAGACAAATATACTTCACTAGCTCCGAACGTTACTTGTTTCATAGAAATCCGATTTAAAAAGGATTATGTATATTCGTTTAAAGTTCGAATCGCCAAATTACGAACTGCCGCACCATTTCAAACTCGATTGTAATTATAATATAATTTATACTTTAAATATCGCTCAAATAATATATTCGTTATTCTAATTCTATTCTAAACTGAATTAAATCTTGTAAATTGTCCAATTCACACAATATTGTGAATTCCACTATTTCCGACTATTTCGGAATTAAATTTATTATTCTATTAATTATATTAATTAAATATTCAAAAATATTTTATTTTGGTCATTCTAAATTACCAAACCATCATTTAAATAATTAAATAAATTATTTATTGTTTGTAAAAATATGGGTCGTTACATTCTTCCCCCCTTAAAATAATTTCGTCCTCGAAATTTCTAAGGTAGAAAACAAACCCTATTAACTAGGTTAAAAATTATTTGTTTATTTTTTAATTTCAATTTCAACTGAAATAATTTATTTTAATTAAAATATTAATTAATTCTTACCAACGAAAATTTTCAAAAATCCTGAAAATTTTCTAACACCTTAACTTTTCAAAAAAATTCGCCACCACCTCCTTTGTGCCGGTCAATAGCTCAAACTCCAACTCGTCTCTCTAGACATTCTCCAACCCAAAATAAAATCAAATAGCCAAGCGGCTTGCCAATTCGGCTCATCGAAATCTCAAACCCATATATAAGATAAACTGGTACCTTTTTGTCGGGAATATCAATATATCCTTTCCATGTATTACCAATTTTGCATATAACAATGTCATCCCAGTTATTCGATTATACCCAAGCCGAATTCTGTTCTTAACTTAGATTCCATTTTTAATTTCAACTCTTACCTTATTAGTCCAATTCCATTTCAGATTGTCTCTAATCCAATCTAATTTGATATTTTTTCTCTATCTCAATTCATCTTCAACTTAACTGGTTTCAATTCAATTTCTATTTCTATTTGCTTTTACAAATTCTAATTTAATTTGTTTTAATTCAAACAATCTTCCCCAGGGATTTTCAAACAGGTTAGCTTTTCTAAAACCAGATATCCAATTTCAGGATTCAAAACAACTTGCTTTTCACAAAATAATTCAAAAACAAAATCTTTGGTAGTAATCCGTCACTTAGCAACTCAAAAATGAACACTAATGAAGTCGCGATTCATCATCAGGGTTATTTCCCAACTATCGAAGTGAGCTTAATACTATATCACTTTTAAAACCATTTCTAAATACCTCCATTTTGAAATCTATTTCAAAATACTATTCCCAATGTTTGGAAAACATTTCTAAAATCTCCTAGGATTTTAAAATTCTCTTATACTTAATTCAATTCCATTTACAAACACTTTTCATGTTTTCGGAATTTTAATTCCAAATTCTGATTTTAATCCAGATTTAATTCACCTGATTTCATATATTACACTTATATGAATTCTGGTTGGCTATTTATATAACCATTCCAATTATATCTCATTCGATTATAAACAACGAACACATCCAGTGTATTATAATATTTCAAATATCTATACTTTGTTTATATCAAAATATATTTTGGGTAAAATTATTTCATTTGCCCTCCTTTCAAAACATACCATGTCGGTTCATCGTATTCGAGTGTTTATAATCCCCTACTGATACAGTGGATGAAACTGATTGACCAGAACTCATAAACAACTCAATCAATAAATCTCCATAATATAAAAACCATTTTATATCAAATAAAAAATACGTTCACTCGTATATATACACTCAACTCAATCTAGGGTATTACTAACCCCATATCTACTGGGTTACGCCATAAAGCCAAGGTAATAACTTAACCTTTAGCTCTGATACCACTGTAACGACCCTGGATTTTCGCGATCCTAGTTATCGACATAAACTCAATGTCGACTATCAAGCATTGGAAATACCGGATAGTTAATGAAAAAAATAGAGGGTGAGAATAGATGAGGTAGAAACTTAGAATAGAAGAAGAAGAACCTACAACATCAGAGTAACACGAATATCACAGCGGAACGAACAACATATAATAGATAACATATATTTGAAATAAAACCAGTATATGTATACAGTAACATTGTAATGACCCGCATTGTCAGAGGTATTATAATTAATTTATTTAATTATATAAATAGTGATATAGTGAATTAAATGGTGATTTAATTAAATAAGTGATTTATTTTATTAATTTAAATAATTAAACAATATATTTAATTCAGAAATAATCAAAATATTGGAAATCACAATATTCTATGAACGGGGTCGTCCCTTAGATTTAATTCAGCTTAGAGTTGAATTATATTGACGAATATATTCAATCGACGACAGTTTGAAAGTATAATTATATTATAATTAAAATCGAGCTTGAAATGGCACTGCAGTTCGTAAATTGGCGATTCGAACTTCAAATGAATGTACAGGATTCGTTTTAAGCCGGATTTCTGTGAAACAAGAAGTGTGTGGAGCTGGTGGAGTATATCTTTCTAGTGGAAGAGAAAAATCGGGATTTCGTCGTGTAGATTTTGATGTACGTCCAAATCAAATTTCAGAAAAGTCACTGTGGAATTCCTTTATAATTCGTAACGCTTTATATACGTTATAAAAGGATTTTCAATGTAAATTGAATATCGATTCAATCTGGACTCGGAATAGCGAGTATATATTTATACTGGAGCTGTATGATATTCCTCGGTGAATATACACGATAATATAAATTTATTTATATTTAATATAATAATATTTAAATATATTTATATATTTAAAAGGGTCATCCAGAGCTTTAAAAATAGCCACTTCTGCAAACGAAGTCGGAATTCGACAAAACTAATTTTGTTGGATCCGTAATGTTAAATTATTGCTAAATATCAAGTTTCGTGATTTTTAGAGTCACTGTGTGGCCGTACGGATTTTTAGAGTGAAAAACAGTCAGTATTTCGACGGTTAAAAATACGTTGTGTGAGCAAACGAAGTCGGAATTCGACGAAACCAGTTTCGTTGGGACCGTAATGTCGAACTATAGCTGCATGTCCATTTGGGTGATTTTTGGATATCGTATGTGAACAGAGAAATTTTTAAAGACTAACAGCGTTGGAGTAAATATTAATATAATATTCGAATATTAAAATATTAAAACTTACTCTATAAATAAGCTTTAACTTTCCTAACCTAACCTAATTTCAGTTTCCAGTCAACGCAAATTTCCGCCGTTGTTTTTCCTTATAGCAAAAACAATGGTGAGCAAAATAAATCCATGAGAAATCGAAATAAAATCTATAAATCATATTATATAGATATATCGAATCACTGGAGGATGCTCTTCCTTTCCAGGTAGGTTTCAAGCAGTTCGGTTGTGTTTTTGGTCCACTGCGTTTTGTACAGCATGGGTTCAACAGTCCTAGGGTTTGAGTATTTGGGATTTCAAGGCTTTATTGGATGTATTCGATATCGTTTTAGTGATTTTCATCTCGAATGGCACTGTGCCTATAAGTTTGGTGAATTCCGGTGTTTGTTCAAGTGGCGCGATTCCTGTACGACTTCAGGAAGTACTCGAAGTCGCTGTTACAAAGGTTGATTCGAGTTGTACCAAAAGTATATGGAAAGAAAGAGATTTCGAAGTAGTGAAGCATGGTGTTAACGGTTGTGGATTTCGCGGTGGAACGAGGAAGATAGGAGGAAATGAAGAAGCCGAAATGTCCACTGTGAGCTCGCATTCAAAATTCGATTAGGGAAGAAAGGGTTATGTGGTGATGGGCTTCAACAGGAGTAGATGGGCCTTATTTAATTAGTGAGCCCAAGTAAAGATTTAAATTCTAAGTTTTGTTTTATTATAAATAACCGTAAACTTGTAATTTAAATATTTCACTCGTACTGTATCAGAATTTCGAACGGTCAGATCCATTGGGATCGTATGGATGATGGCTACACCATGGAACTGACTGGAAGTGGATTCGAGCTCATTTGCATTTACGGCGAAATAAATTATTTGATTCAAATCAAATAACAATTTATCGTTCTTTAGCGATGAACTGCAAATGTGAGTAAAACTCACCAACTCTGAACTGTTCTATTTTTACAACGTATTCTTAGAACTGTTAAATATTGTTTGTTTGATTGTGTGTTGACTGTTTGATTGAACTGCTAGTCAGTTAGCGGAAATTATATATATATATATATAAATGTAGTTATATATATATATATAAAAATCGTTAAATATTTATATATTGATTCAGCTATCAGAATAATTTATATTGAACTGAAAGTGATGATAATCATATTGTGTAACATCTGTGGATGTAGGGAGACAGGTTGGAGGAATCCGACTGGATTCCTCAACAGTTATTTTATTGTTTTTCATATATTGTTATATGATGTGATATAAAATCTGTGGGTGATTATGTGTACTTGGACGATATTGAACATCGTGATTTGATATGATTGAATACCATAACATACCGAAATGTTGATAAGGGGATTTTCAAAGTGATATTGAAAATAGAATATTTATAAAATGGGATATTTATAAATAAGAGATATTTATAAAGTGGAATATTTATAAATAAGAAATGTTTATAAATTGGAATATTGATAAATAGGAGATATTCAAAAAGGAAATAATTACAAACCATTTTCTTTTTGAATGGAAAGGCCTGTATGGCGGGTTTGGGGATTTTCCCGATGCTCCCGTTACAAAGGAGGTTATGGCGAATTTTTCAGAGAATTCAAGGAGTTAGAATATTTCAAGAATAAATTTGAAACGGAAATATTTGTAAACCATTTACAAATAGAATTTAAAAGGAAACGTTATAAAAAGGAAATCATTTTTAAAGTGTAGAACTGTTATTTAAAAGTAAATCTTTTCAAATGAATAAAACGTTGTTAAAAAGGAAATCTTTATAAAGTGAATAAAGTAAATCGAATATGGTATTTGAAAGGAGCTAAATCGAATATGGTATTCGAAGGGAGTAAATCGAATATGGTATTCGAAAGTTAATAAAACGAATATGCTATTCGAAAGGGGTTAGTCGAGTCGAGTTAGTTGAATAGAGTTAACTAGTTCAGTAGAGTTAACCAGTTCAGTAGAGTTAACCATTTCAATAGAGTTAACCAGTTGGGTTAAGTAAGTCAAGTTAACCAGTTGGGTTAAGTAAGTCAAGTTAACCAGTTGGGTTAAGTAAGTCAAGTTAACCAGTGAGTTAAGTAAGTCAAGTTAACCAGTTGAGTTAAGTAAGTCGAGTTGATCGAGTTAGAGTTACTCAGTTAGAGTTAATCGATTAGAGTTTAAACGAACTAGAGTTAATCAAATATAGTTATTTGAGACAGAGTTAGTCAAACATAGTATTCAGGGTAAGTTTCCATCTCGTACGACTTCTAGCGTAATTCGCAGGGCTGTAAATAGCCTAAGGCGGTCGGATGTTTCCTGAGGGAGTCAGGCGTAACCATTGTGATCGCTGCGATCTAGAGTCAAGCGAATGGAGTTAAATCGAATATTAGTTATTCGATAGGAGTTAATCAACTTGAGTTAGATTATCGAGATAAGTTAATCGAGTTAAGTTCTTGAGTTAGATTATCGAGATAAGTTAATCGAGTATTTCGTCGAGTTAAATTAATCAATGTTAGTTTAATCGAAGGGAGTTATCGATTATAGTTTAATCGAAAGGAGTTATCGATTATTTAAATCGAAAGGAGTTGTCAAATTTAGTTATTCGAAAAGGAGTTATTGATTTGTTAAATCAAAAGGGAAGATTATCGAATATCGTTTATTCGAGAGGAGATTATCGAATATAGTTATTCGAAGGAGTTATCGATTATTAGTTAATCGAAGTGAGTTATAGAATATTAGTTAAATCGAAGGAGTTATCGAATATCGTTTATTCGATGGAGTTAATCGATTAGAGTTAAATCAAAGGAGTTAATCGAATATAGTTTATTCGAATATAGTAAAGGAGTTAATCGAATATAGTTTATTCGAATATAGTAAAGGAGTTAATTGAATATAGTTTATTCGAATAGAGTTAGAGGAGTTAATCAGATATAGTTTATTCGAATAGAGTTAGAGGAGTTATCAAATATAGTATATTCGACAGGAGTTAAGTGAATGGGGTTAATCAAATAGAGTAAATCAAATAGAGTAAACCCAATAGGGTCAGTCCAATAGAGTTAATTGAAAAGAGTTAATCGAATATAGTCATTCGAAAGAAAGGTTAAGTAAGGAAGTTAGTTAAAGAAATATAAAGTGAACTTTGCCTATTTCAAGGTTAGAAGTGTTGTTCAGTTAAGGTCTGAGAGGTAGTTCTACCCCAACTTGATTGGCTTCGTTTTTAACTTAGGAATGGTTAAGGTTTGACAGTAAAGGATGGTAAAGTGAATTTAGCAATTAAAGAAAATGGTTGAGTTGGCATAGCGATGTTTTATCTAAACATCTGTTTAATCCAAACGTAGGAGTTTGGAAATGTTTTCCAAACAAGAATCAGAAATGTTTTCTAAATATAGAAAACAAGGAATGGAAATGTTTCCAGTGTTAATAACGTATATTTTCTAAATATAGAAAATAGCAAATGTTGAATATAGGGAAATAGGAGATGTAAAATGAACTGAAGAGATAAATGTTAAATGATGTTTGTTTTGATATAATTTCCATCTGGAAATAATATCGTTGTTTGCACACTTGTTTTTCTTTGATACTTAACTCACAGACTATCGAAGTTTTGACCATTTTAACGTTGTTAATATGGAGAGACTGGTTGGATTATTATCCGAAGAACCACTCTGTATTGGCAAAAGCGTTGCAAATCATATATGCCAAAGATAATTGAAGACGGAGTAAAATGCAAGGGCTGTTGTATAAGTCTTAGATAACAGTGACTAAGATGGATATACTGAATAGTGCCTTCGGTTTGTCCAGTCCCAGGACAACTTGTATGGATGAAGGTCTGACAGAGTATATCCAATGGATCGCGTAAGTTGATCTGTTCAAACGTATTCATGTTTGGTGGCAGAGGAATTCGTTTCTCTAAGCTGTATACTCGTGTTATTTTTGGATAAATCAATTTGTGATTGGGCGGGTATAACGATGTGACATTCTAAGTGAATGAGGATGACTTGTGTTGATGAATGTCTGACAGAGTATTTCCAGAAAGGTCACGTACATTGATTTCTTCAACTTTACCAAGAGTGGAAGCGGAGAAGACAACTTCTTTTGCTAACACGTAACGTACTGTTGTAGACGCCAATTAGTGATTTTCGATGGATCTGACAATGTGGCATTCGAAGTGAATCTGATGTAATGATAAAGCGTAGCTTCTAGCCTCATCAACCGGTAAATGACAGAAATCGGGCAGGCAGCATGGCTAAGTCGGTCGCACCGAAGTAGGGTGTATAATCACCTATCTAGAGAATATTCATTTGTTTCTTAAATCTATCAATGCTGTCCCATATATATACGGGAACGGTTGCTGATCCCAACCGTTGGTGATATACATTCGATACACTCAAGCAAAATGAGTGGTAGGTCATGTGTGGCTGAGTTACAAGATGTTCTTGTTGAACTCCAGTGTATCGTTCCTAGAGTACACTGATCGGAAGGTGGTTCCATACCTTGTCATAGTTGGAAAGCCATTATCCAATACGTGCTTGCGATTTTGATTGTATACTATAAATGTAGAACGTGAGATGAAAGCATTTCTGCTAGTTGATATCTATTTGTACATAGACATTATTATAATATCAAAAGGTTTTTGATATAAAGATATTTTGGATTCTCGTAAGGGAAAAACCCGTTCCGTTCTGCGACATGGTCTTATGAGATATCGGTTACTTGTTCATATACCTGTTTTTAAACTGTTTTACTCATACCAGTCCCATGACTGACCCGGAGTTTACTTTGTTGTTTTCCCTAAACTCTTGGGTGCCTAAATTTGTACGGGCAGTCAAGTAGTCGGGATTTACAGATATACTTGAAGAGCTGGAGCAGGAGGCTTCTGGATCATATAGCTATAGTTTATTTCCCCTGTGTTGTATGTGTTGTACTCTAATAAGTGCTATTGTATACATAACTGTTATATTTCAAAGTTATGTTATATATTATATGTTATTCGTTCCGCTGTGAGGTTCGTGTTACTCTGATGTTGTGTTCTTCTTCTTCTTCTTCTATTCTCAGTTTCTATCTTATCTATCCTCACCCTCTAATTTCTTTCATTAATTACCAGGATTTTTCGATGTTTTGGTTATCGACATCGAGCTTATGTCGATAACCAAAGTCGCTCAAAATCCGGGTCGTTACAGTTGGTATCAGAGCTTAAGTTAAGAATTACCTTGGTTCTGTGGCGTGACTCGGTAGAGATAGGGTTAGTAATACCCTAGATTGAGTTGAGTGTATATATACGAGTGCGTATTTGTATTTGATATAAAAATGGTTTTATATTGTGGAGATTCATTGGCTGAGTTGTTTATGAGTTCTGGTCGATCAGTTTGATCCACTGTATCGGTAGGAGTAAATAAATACTTGAATACGATGGACCGACACAGTATGGATATGTAATATATTATCATATATTAGATATATTGGTTGTAATTATAATCGAATGAGATTATAAAGTGAAATGGTTATATATAACCAATCAGAATCATATAAGTAAAGTATATGAAATAAGATGAATTAAATATGAATTTAAATCAGATTGGAATTAAAATAAGGGAATTTTAAGTTCCTGGGAGATTTTGAAATGTTTTCAAAATGGAAGTATTTAGTAATGGTATTGAAAATGATATAGTATTGAAATCACTTGGGTCGCTGGAAAATAATTCCGATGATGACTGCGCAGTATCATCGGTGTGATTTTCGAGTTCTAAGTGGTCGATTACTACCAGAGATTTTGATTTGAATTGTTTTGAGAAAACAAGTTGTTTGGAAATTCAAAGATTTTGAATTGGTATTATGATTTCAAATTTGATTTGAAATAAAACCCGGAATTTAAGTTCTAGAAATTAAAATTTTACTTGTGAAGTTAATTCAAATGGGATGGTAAAAGTAAATAATAAACCAGAATTTAACTTGAGATGATAGGTTAAGAAAAACTGAAGTGATTAGAGAATAATATGGATTTGAAATGATAAGTTGAGAGTTTGGAAATTGAAACTCGAATTTGAAATTAAATTCGGCTTGAATAAGCGAATGGTTGTGTTAAGAATAACTTGGTTGGAGTTGATTGGGATGGCATTTGTATATGCCGAGTTGATAACAGATGGTAGGGATATAATGATATGCCCAACAAAAAGGTACAAGTTTATATTTTATATGAGTTTGGAATTTATGAGCCGAATTGGCAAGCCGTTTGGCGTTTTGATTTTCTTTTGGGTTGAAGAAGGCCCAGAGAGGCGAGTTGGAGATTGAGCTATTGACCAGTACAAAAGAGGTGCTGGCGAAATTTTTCGAAAGTTTAAAGTGTTAGAAAATTTTCAGAATTTTTGAAAATTTTAGTTAGTCGGAATGAATAAATATTTAGTCAATATTAATTGGTTCAGTTAAAATCAGAAATAAGGGGTAAACAAATCTTAGGAATTCCAATAGGTAGGGTCGTCCTCTAGCTTAGCAATTTCGAGGACGAAATTATTTTAAGTCGGGAAGAATGTACTGACCGGCATTGTCAGAGGTATTATAATTAATTTATTTAATTATATAAATAGTGATATAGTGAATTAAATGGTGATTTAATTAAATAAGTGATTTATTTAATTAATTTAAATAATTAAACAATATATTTAATTCAGAAATAATCAAAATATTGGAAATCACAATATTCTATGAACGGGGTCGTCCCTTAGATTTAATTCAGCTTAGAGTTGAATTATATTGACGAATATATTCAATCGACGACAGTTTGAATGTATAATTATATTATAATTAAAATCGAGCTTGAAATGGCACTGCAGTTCGTGAATTGGCGATTCGAACTTCAAATGAATGTACATGATTCATTTTAAGCCAGATTTCTATGAAATAAGAAACGTGTGGAGCTAGTGGAGTGTATCTTTCTAGTGGAAGAGAAAAATCGGGATTTCGTCATGTAGATTTTGATGTACGTCCAAATCAAATTTCAGAAAATTCGCTGTGGAATTCCTTTATAATTCGTAACGCTTTATATATGTTATAAAAGGATTTTCAATGTAAATTGAATATCGATTCAATCTGGACTCGAAATAGCGAGTATATAATTATACTGGAGCTGTATGATATTCCTCGGTGAATATACACGATAATATAAATTTATTTATATTTAATTTAATAATATTTAAATATATTTATATATTTAAAAGGGTCATCCAGAGCTTTAAAAATAGCCACTTTTGCAAACGAAGTCGGAATTCGACGAAACTAATTTTGTTGGATCCGTAATGTTAAATTATTGCTAACTATCAAGTTTCGTGATTTTTAGAGTCACTGTGTGGCCGTACGGATTTTTAGAGTTAAAAATAGTCAGTATTTCGACGGTTAAAAATACGCTGTGTGAGCAAACGAAGTCGGAATTCGACGAAACTAGTTTCGTTGGGACCGTAATGTCGAACTGTAGCTGCATGTCCATTTTGGTGATTTTTGGATATCGTATGTGAACAGAGAAATTTTTAAAGACTAGAACGAACAGCGTTGGAGTAAATATTAATATAATATTCGAATATTAAAATATTAAAACTTACTCTATAAATAAGCTTTAACTTTCCTAACCTAACCTAATTTCAGTTTCCAGTCAACGCAAATTTACGCCGTTGTTTTTCCTTATAGCAAAAACAATGGTGAGCAAAATAAATCCATGAGAAATCGAAATAAAATCTATAAATCATATTATATAGATATATCGAATCACTGGAGGATGCTCTTCCTTTCCATGTAGGTTTCAAGCAGTTCGGTTGTGTTTTTGGTCCACTGCGTTTTGTACAGCGTGGGTTCAACAGTCCTAGGGTTTGAGTATTTGGGATTTCAAGGCTTTATTGGATGTATTCAATATCGTTTTAGTGATTTTCATCTCGAATGGCACTGTGCCTATAAGTTTGGTGAATTCCGGTGTTTGTTCGAGTGGCGCGATTCCTGTACGACTTCAGGAAGTACTCGAAGTCGCTGTTACAAAGGTTGATTCGAGTTGTACCAAAAGTATATGGAAAGAAAGAGATTTCGAAGTGGTGAAGCATGGTGTTAACGGTTGTGGATTTCGCAGTGGAACGAGGAAGATAGGAGGAAATGAAGAAGCCGAAATGTCCAATGTGAGCTCGCATTCAAAATTCGATTGGGGAAGAAAGGGTTATGTGGTGATGGGCTTCAACAGGAGTAGATGGGCCTTATTTAATTAGTGAGCCCAAGTAAAGATTTAAATTCTAAGTTTTGTTTTATTATAAATAACCGTAAACTTGTAATTTAAATATTTCACTCGTACTGTATCAGAATTTCGAACGGTCAGATCCGTTGGGATCGTATGGACGATGGCTACACCATGGAACTGACTGGAAGTGGATTCGAGCTCATTTGGATTTATGGAGAAATAAATAGTTTGATTCAAATCAAATAACAGTTTATCATTCTTTAGCGATGAACTGCAAATGTGAGTAAAACTCACCAACTCTGAACTGTTCTATTTTTACAACGTATTCTTAGAACTGTTAAATATTGTTTGTTTGATTGTGTGTTGACTGTTTGATTGAACTGCTAGTCAGTTAGTGGAAATTATATATATATATATATGTAATTATATATATAAAAATCGTTAAATATTTATATATTGATTCTGCTATCAGAATAATTTATATTGAACTGAAAGTGATGATAATCATATTGTGTAACATCTGTGGATGCAGGGAGACAGGTTGGAGGAATCCGACTGGATTCCTCAACAGTTATTTTATTGTTTTTCATATATTGTTATATGATGTGATATAAAATCTGTGGACGATTATATGTACTTGGACGATATTGAACATCGTGATTTGATATGATTGAATACCATAACATACCGAAATGTTGATAAGGGGATTTTCAAAGTGATATTGAAAATAGAATATTTATAAAATGGGATATTTATAAATAAGAGATATTTATAAAGTGGAATATTTATAAATAAGAAATGTTTATAAATTGGAATATTTATAAATAGGAGATATTCAAAAAGGAAATAATTACAAACCATTTTCTTTTTGAATGGAAAGGCCTGTGTGGCGGGTTTGGGGATTTTCCCGATGCTCCCGTTACAAAGGAGGTTATGGCGAATTTTTCAGAGAATTCAAGGAGTTAGAATATTTCAAGAATAAATTTGAAAAGGAAATATTTGTAAACCATTTACAAATAGATTTGAAAAGGAAACGTTATAAAAAGGAAATCATTTTTAAAGTGTAGAACTGTTATTTAAAAGTAAATCTTTTCAAATGAATAAAACGTTGTTAAAAAGGAAATCTTTATAAAGTGAATAAAGTAAATCGAATATGGTATTTGAAAGGAGCTAAATCGAATATGGTATTCGAAGGGAGTAAATCGAATATGGTATTCGAAAGTTAATAAAACGAATATGCTATTCGAAAGGGGTTAGTCGAGTCGAGTTAGTTGAATAGAGTTAACTAGTTCAGTAGAGTTAACCAGTTCAGTAGAGTTAACCATTTCAATAGAGTTAACCAGTTGGGTTAAGTAAGTCAAGTTAACCAGTTGGGTTAAGTAAGTCAAGTTAACCAGTTGGGTTAAGTAAGTCAAGTTAACCCGTGAGTTAAGTAAGTCAAGTTAACCAGTTGAGTTAAGTAAGTCGAGTTGATCGAGTTAGAGTTACTCAGTTAGAGTTAATCGATTAGAGTTTAAACGAACTAGAGTTAATCAAATATAGTTATTTGAGACAGAGTTAGTCAAACATAGTATTCAGGGTAAGTTTCCATCTCGTACGACTTCTAGCGTAATTCGCAGGGCTGTAAATAGCCTAAGGCGGTCGGATGTTTCCTGAGGGAGTCAGGCGTAACCATTGTGATCGCTGCGATCTAGAGTCAAGCGAATGGAGTTAAATCGAATATTAGTTATTCGATAGGAGTTAATCAACTTGAGTTAGATTATCGAGATAAGTTAATCGAGTTAAGTTCTTGAGTTAGATTATCGAGATAAGTTAATCGAGTATTTCGTCGAGTTAAATTAATCAATGTTAGTTTAATCGAAGGGAGTTATCGATTATAGTTTAATCGAAAGGAGTTATCGATTATTTAAATCGAAAGGAGTTGTCAAATTTAGTTATTCGAAAAGGAGTTATTGATTTGTTAAATCAAAAGGGAAGATTATCGAATATCGTTTATTCGAGAGGAGATTATCGAATATAGTTATTCGAAGGAGTTATCGATTATTAGTTAATCGAAGTGAGTTATAGAATATTAGTTAAATCGAAGGAGTTATCGAATATCGTTTATTCGATGGAGTTAATCGATTAGAGTTAAATCAAAGGAGTTAATCGAATATAGTTTATTCGAATATAGTAAAGGAGTTAATCGAATATAGTTTATTCGAATATAGTAAAGGAGTTAATTGAATATAGTTTATTCGAATAGAGTTAGAGGAGTTAATCAGATATAGTTTATTCGAATAGAGTTAGAGGAGTTATCAAATATAGTATATTCGACAGGAGTTAAGTGAATGGGGTTAATCAAATAGAGTAAATCAAATAGAGTAAACCCAATAGGGTCAGTCCAATAGAGTTAATTGAAAAGAGTTAATCGAATATAGTCATTCGAAAGAAAGGTTAAGTAAGGAAGTTAGTTAAAGAAATATAAAGTGAACTTTGCCTATTTCAAGGTTAGAAGTGTTGTTCAGTTAAGGTCTGAGAGGTAGTTCTACCCCAACTTGATTGGCTTCGTTTTTAACTTAGGAATGGTTAAGGTTTGACAGTAAAGGATGGTAAAGTGAATTTAGCAATTAAAGAAAATGGTTGAGTTGGCATAGCGATGTTTTATCTAAACATCTGTTTAATCCAAACGTAGGAGTTTGGAAATGTTTTCCAAACAAGAATCAGAAATGTTTTCTAAATATAGAAAACAAGGAATGGAAATGTTTCCAGTGTTAATAACGTATATTTTCTAAATATAGAAAATAGCAAATGTTGAATATAGGGAAATAGGAGATGTAAAATGAACTGAAGAGATAAATGTTAAATGATGTTTGTTTTGATATAATTTCCATCTGGAAATAATATCGTTGTTTGCACACTTGTTTTTCTTTGATACTTAACTCACAGACTATCGAAGTTTTGACCATTTTAACGTTGTTAATATGGAGAGACTGGTTGGATTATTATCCGAAGAACCACTCTGTATTGGCAAAAGCGTTGCAAATCATATATGCCAAAGATAATTGAAGACGGAGTAAAATGCAAGGGCTGTTGTATAAGTCTTAGATAACAGTGACTAAGATGGATATACTGAATAGTGCCTTCGGTTTGTCCAGTCCCAGGACAACTTGTATGGATGAAGGTCTGACAGAGTATATCCAATGGATCGCGTAAGTTGATCTGTTCAAACGTATTCATGTTTGGTGGCAGAGGAATTCGTTTCTCTAAGCTGTATACCCGTGTTATTTTTGGATAAATCAATTTGTGATTGGGCGGGTATAACGATGTGACATTCTAAGTGAATGAGGATGACTTGTGTTGATGAATGTCTGACAGAGTATTTCCAGAAAGGTCACGTACATTGATTTCTTCAACTTTACCAAGAGTGGAAGCGGAGAAGACAACTTCTTTTGCTAACACGTAACGTACTGTTGTAGACGCCAATTAGTGATTTTCGATGGATCTGACAATGTGGCATTCGAAGTGAATCTGATGTAATGATAAAGCGTAGCTTCTAGCCTCATCAACCGGTAAATGACAGAAATCGGGCAGGCAGCATGGCTAAGTCGGTCGCACCGAAGTAGGGTGTATAATCACCTATCTAGAGAATATTCATTTGTTTCTTAAATCTATCAATGCTGTCCCATATATATACGGGAACGGTTGCTGATCCCAACCGTTGGTGATATACATTCGATACACTCAAGCAAAATGAGTGGTAGGTCATGTGTGGCTGAGTTACAAGATGTTCTTGTTGAACTCCAGTGTATCGTTCCTAGAGTACACTGATCGGAAGGTGGTTCCATACCTTGTCATAGTTGGAAAGCCATTATCCAATACGTGCTTGCGATTTTGATTGTATACTATAAATGTAGAACGTGAGATGAAAGCATTTCTGCTAGTTGATATCTATTTGTACATAGACATTATTATAATATCAAAAGGTTTTTGATATAAAGATATTTTGGATTCTCGTAAGGGAAAAACCCGTTCCGTTCTGCGACGTGGTCTTATGAGATATCGGTTACTTGTTCATATACCTGTTTTTAAACTGTTTTACTCATACCAGTCCCATGACTGACCCGGAGTTTACTTTGTTGTTTTCCCTAAACTCTTGGGTGCCTAAATTTGTACGGGCAGTCAAGTAGTCGGGATTTACAGATATAATTGAAGAGCTGGAGCAGGATGCTTCTGGATCATATAGCTATAGTTTATTTCCGCTGTGTTGTAAGTGTTATACTCTGATAAGTGCTATTGTATACATAACTGTTATATTTCAAAGTTATGTTATATATTATATGTTATTCGTTCCGCTGTGAGGTTCGTGTTACTCTGATGTTGTGTTCTTCTTCTTCTTCTATTCTAAGTTTCTATCTTATCTATCCTCACCCTCTAATTTCTTTCATTAATTACCAGGATTTTTCGATGTTTTGGTTATCGACATCGAGCTTATGTCGATAACCAAAGTCGCTCAAAATCCGGGTCGTTATAAACATTATCAGAGTATAACACTTACAACACAGCGGAATAAACAATAGTTATATAATCCTGAAGCCTTCTGCTCCAAGATCTCCAAGTATATATGTAAAATCCTGACTTCTTGACTGCCGGTACAAAATTGGGCACCCAAGAGTTTAGGGTAAACAAAACAAAATAAACTCCGGGTCAGTCATGAGACTGGTGTGAGTAAACAAATTTTAAATAGCTTGAGAAAATAAACGATATCTCTTAAGACCATGCCGTACAACACGGAACGGGTTTTTCCCTTATGAGAATCCAAAACACTTGATTTATAATTCAAAAATCCTTTTGAAAGATACGATAAACTTTATATCAAAACTCTTTGGATATTATAATAGTGTCTATCAACCATAATATAATAATCATCTAGCAGAACGCTTTCATCTCACGTTCCACATACATAATATAAAATCAAAAACCGTGGGCGCTTATTGGGTAATGAATTCCAACTGGCAAGGTATGTGACCACCTTCCGATTGTGTCTCTCTAGAGAGGAATACACCGGGTTCAACAAGAACATCTTGGAACCCAGACTAAACATGACCAATCACTCATTTCGCTTGAGTGTACCGAATGTATTATCACCAACGGTTGGGATCCGCAACCGTTTCCCGAAAGGGACAACATCGAAATAGATTATAGAAGTAAATGGAATTTCTCTAGATCAGGTGCCAATACACCCTAATTGGCAGCTAACTACTTAGCCATGCGGCCTACCTGATTTTATACCATTTCCTGGTTGTGAGGCTAGAGGCCACACTTATCTTTGACAGATTACACATTTATTCACTTTGAATGTCAGATCGTCATACCCACCAAATCACAAATTGATTTCTCCAAACATATCACGGGTATACAGCTAAGAGAAACGAATTCCTCTGCCACCAAATGTACGTACGTTTGAAGAGATCAACTTACGCGATCTATTAAATATACTCCGTCAGACATTCTTCCATACAGGTCATCCTCGGAATGGACAGACCAAAGGTACTATTCTATAAACAGGACAGCCCTTGCGTAACTCCGTCTTCAATTATCTTCATCATATTTGATCGCAACGCTAATGCCCATACAGAGTGGTTTTCAGATAATGAATCTGATCCCGGTCTTTCCATACTGATGATGGAAAAATGGTCTAGAACTTTGATAGTTGGTGATTTAACTATCAAAGAAAAACATGTGTGCAAACAACGATATTATTTCCGGATGGAAATTCTATCGGTCAATCATCAATCAACATTTATTCATTTCCCCATTTCTCATTTTCATATATTCATAAAATCCTTATTTTCAAATTTTAGAAAATATACGTTATTAACTTTGGAAAATGTTTCCATTTCTGATTCACGCATCACTATCTTCTCACATATATCAGTCTCTAACTGTAAACTAGTAAGAGAACAACTTCTCAAGTATAAACCCAGAAGGCCAAAACCAACATCAGATTGATACACAGAAAGCAATTCAACTCAACTAATTTCCAGTCAGTTTCTAATTTCAGTAATTCAATTTAAATTCCTAATTCAAACCCCAAGTTCTTTTATAATATTTTATTTGCAAAATATTTACTTTCATCTAATTTTTCACATAAAATGTGAACAACGTTTCTTTATATAATTCTATTTGTTTTTCCAAATAATTTCCTTTATAATTCTGTTTATTTCCTATAAATATTTCCCTTTTCAATATCCTGTTTATTCTATACAAATCCTTTTATATAATTCTATCCATTTTATATAAATCCTTTTATATAATTCTATCCATTTTATATAAATCCTTTTATATAATTCTATTCATTTTATATAAATCCTTTTATATAATTCTATTCATTTTATATATAAATATTTCATTTACAATATTCACTTTGAAAATTTCCTTTTTACATTCCAGTATTTCGTACGGCATTTAAAATACCAATTAACCAGACCAGTGTCATCATGATCAATCATAGATTATATATCACATCATATATCACAATATATGAAAACAAACAGTATTATAAATATTGAGGAATCCAGTTGGATCCCTCCAGCCTGTCTCCTTGCATCCACAGATGTTAAACAATATAAATAATAACGATTTCATTTCTATATGAAATATTCCGATAAATAGAATCAGTATTTGATTAACGATTTATATATATATCGTTATCTATAATTTCATCTAATATATCAACAATTCAACCAAATAATCAACACACAGCAATCAATCATCATTTATCAATACTAGATTATATTTATAAAAAGTATAAACTGTACAGAGTTAGTGAGATTTACTCACATTGGACGATCATCGTTAAGTAACAATAATTGTTAGTTGATTCAGACAGACAATTTATTTCGCTATAAATTGTATCGAGCTCCAATTCACTCCTAGACAGTTCCTTTGCTTAGCACCGTCCATACGATCCTAACGGATCCAAGTTTGAAAAATTATGATAACATATGAGGAAGATATTGTAATTAAAAGATAATACGCTATTTAAATAGTTTGAATTTATATAAAACCTTTATTATTGGGCCTCTCACCACTTAAATCGGCCCATTCTCCCGCGCAAATCCCACACCCGCTCTAGTACATCTTCCCCAATTCCTCGTTAATAACCACACGCTTCCAGTACAATTCCAAAACCATTTCCAAACTTTGACCTTCCCTCCCGAGCTCGTTTCTCCACAGAAGCACCCAATGTTTTCTCCAATGAGCTTCTCTTTCCAAACAAGACCTCTCCATACCTAATATACTGAACTCGATACTTCCATTCAGAATGCTCTTTCCACCATTTTCAATCATTTCAAGTGCGAAAACCTTCTTTCCCTTATCATTAAAAATTAAACTAAAAATATGATCATACTCCTCGTCAAAATCTGCATTTACCCATACTCATAACATGACATTCGAACTCCCCATTGGAAATCGCATTCGAACAGCAACTAGCGGCTTCCTGTTACTTTAGTGTTATCCTTTGAGTTCGATCTTCACCAAAAATCCAGAACAACCTTGTTTCTCCTCCACAAACTCAAATATAATACACAATTTACCAATTGCTGCTCCAGTACCATGATTTGTGGAACCCTAGGCTGTTGCGTTTAAAAAGTCCTACTCCAAAAATGCTGTTGCATCCAACAAAAGGCATACCAGATTGAAGAGGAACTTCCCAGGATCAATAATACACAAGCTTTGGGATTTATAAAATTTTATTGGATTTGATTTGGATTTTTGAAATAATCAGATTTTTGTTTTCTCTTTACTGAAGAAGACGGAGGAAATTGTGTTGACTAGAGAGTGATGAAATTAGGTTACGGGACAGTGAGTGTATTTATAGGAATATTTAAATAATTTTATATTCGATTATTTTCATTATAATAAGCTACTGCTATTTATATTCATCATTTAAAATTTCTGTGATCACACAAAATATCCAAAAATCATGAAAATGGGCAAGCAGCTACTGTTTGACATTACGGGCCCAACGAAACTTGTTTCGTCGAATTCTGACTCCGTTTGCTCACACAACGTATTTTTAAAGTCAAATTATGGACTATTTTTCACATTAAAATCCCGTATGGCCACATACTGACTCCAAAAATCATGAAAATTGAAATCTAACAATAATTTAATATTCCGGATCCAACAAAATTAGTTTCGTCAAAAACGGTGTTCGTTTGTAAAACAGGCTATTTTTAAAGCTCTAAATAAACCAATTTAAATCTTAATATATTTAAAAATAATTAAATTAAATAAAAATAATTTAATATTATTGTATATATTCACATAGAATATTACACAGCTCCAAAATAGACATATTTGAATTTATAACTCGACATTTCAAATCTAGATTAAATCAGTCTTCAATTTATATTGAAAAATCCATTTATAATATAAATAAATCGTTATAAATTATAAAGGAATTCCATCGCGACTTTTCGAAATTTTTATTTGGACACAACTCATAATCTACACGACGAAATCTCGATTTTTCTCTTCCAGTAGAAAAATATACTTCACCAGCTCCGAACATTTCTTGTTTCACAGAAATCCAATTTAAAATGGATTCTGTATATTCGTTTAAAGTTCGAATCACCAAATTACGAACTGCCACGCCATTTCAAGCTCGATTATAATTATAATATAATTTATATGTTCAACTATCGCTCAAATAATATATTTGTTATTCTAATTCAATTCTAAACTGAATTAAATCTTGTAAATTGTCCAATTCATACAATATTGTGAATTCCACTATTTCCGACTATTTTGGAATTAAATATATTATTCTACTAATTATATTAATTAAATATTCAAAAATATTTTATTTTGGTCATTTTAAATTACCAAACCATCATTTAAATAATTAAATAAATTATTTATTATCCGTAAAAATACGGTTCGTTACAGAAAGCCCATACCATTGCCGACCCTGACTCATAATAGAGGTGAATAACTCACAAAAATGATGGACTGAGGGGATAAAACAATTGATTCAGGGCTTTTTAAATAAGGAAGTAGCGCAGTCGCGAGAAGACGGACTAGATGCTCAAAAGGGGTATCGAGAGGGAGGAAGAAGGGGACACCACATGACTCACAGTTGGAAAAACGTGGATCTATTCGAGAAACCACATATCTGAAAAGCATGGGAGTTAGAGAGAAGCACAAATGACTTAAGACGCAGTACTGGGAAAAGTTAGAAATAAAAAGGAGAGGGTGGAAGTAGCGAGAGTGTTGAGGAGGAGGAATCGAAGGAGGATTTGAAGATGACAAAAAGAAGAAGTGTGGCGGCGGAATTCCCTAGTCCCCCACTACATCATATCACGAATATAATTTGAATAATGATGAAGATAATTTGAAGACGACACAAAGGAAACTATTGAAATATTCCATTTCGACCGATATCCACTTTATTCCCAAATTTGGTTTTTCATTATTAATGTAATTATATTCCATCTTTGCTTTGAATATCCTATTCTGAGTGGCCCATCAAAAGAGACCACGTGGATTGAGGGCATAAAATATATCATGTGGATTGAGATTTGTACCGTTAGATTTGATTTAAAGTAAGCTATTAAATTTATAGCTAGAGATGATGGTATAGATTGCGCCTCCACAATAAACTAGAAAAAAATAATATGTTTTACTCATTTCAGATGATGGCGTATTAGTGTAAAATTGTGAAACATTTAAGAAAAATTTAAAGTTAAAACTTTTATAGTAAATTGTTTGAAAAAATAATAACAATGTATGTTAAGTTATTAACAAATGATTATTTAATATTTACAATTTAATTATTGTTTATCAATTAATTAACTATGAATTATTATATACTTTAAAATATTTAATAATAATTAATAAAGAAATGATTTTACAAAAAACATTGCTAGGACATGTAAACAAAATCTTCAATTCAAAAAAATTGGTACAATATAGATTTTTAACACATCATCACATAATTCAGCATTATTTTTAATGAAAGTTTTAAATGATATGAGAAAAATGTAGGGGCTAATCGCCAAAAAACTTCCCCTTATGTATGTGTGTAGATAATACATTTTTCCTACTTATAATTATTGGTAGATAGTCATCCTTCAACAATATTTACCTACCAATAAATTTTACCATTAAATATTATTAGATAAAAGTTCTCTATACCTACCCATATTTATTGGTAGGTAAAATATAGGTAGGTAAAGATCAAATTTCTTGTAGTGTTAGCAAAACAGATCACTAGATAAGGTTGAGCGATTGAAAGATGTGATATCCCCTTATGTAAAGGATACCATACCATGTAGGAACATTTCCTTATGAAAACGAATAGTATCTCTTCAAGATAACTATAAGAGATATCTAAGTTATGATTGTGCTCAAGTGATAAAAACAACACTTAAGCATGTATGATGTCTACAAACTATGTCATGTAGGAAAGACTCAGTTCATCGTTGCGCTCGCCTCTTTGGCAGTGCTAATTAAAAATCAACTATAACTTCTGAAGAATCAATTATCTCATAAAGGAGGATAACAATACAACCATGCACCATAGGTACATAATCTTTAAATAAAGGATATACACTTATAAATATTCCTCGTCACATTGGCATATACTTAATCCCAACACAATTAAATATATCATAAAATTCATTTAATAGAAACTTCTTAATTATTATACCTCATCTCATTGGTATAAATATAAATACGTCTAAAGCTCATCATAAAAGAATTACCATAATCTATATCTCATTTCATCGGTATAATCATAAAAATCTCACAAATCTATCTTGATTGCACCCAAAACGGGTTCAAAATGTCATATTCGAAATCACTATAAAACATAATATAAACTTGGCCTTTTTCATACTCGAGGCCTTATTCGAACATCATCATCAAAAAACTGAATTCGAAACATCAAAACATCATGAAAAACTGCATGTGCTTAACATCTCGACTAGTACTATTATTATTTGGTAGCATTCATCGTGATGACGTAGGGTCACATAACATGCTAATTAAATTGTTAGCCCATGAATTAGATTAGGAAAGTTAATTTGAGCTTTAAGGCTTTGTTTATACAAGTTTTTACATGATTCCTACATACACCCTTCACTAATTCACTTATGTATAATATTAAAATTTAAAAAAGTTAACACAAGGCCATAATTAAAAATATAAATATGTATTTCAACATGTTTTAACCATTTTTTAACAATGTTTCCCAATATGTACATTTTTAGGCAAAATCATCATTTTTGACATATTTGACCAAATAAAAATTATTTTATAGCCAAATAAAGCACAATAAAATATTTTTAACATTTCTAAAACATAAAAATAATATTTATATTCAATATTACACTTTCTAGATATTCATCTTCTTCTCATTTGTCCTTTTAGTATATATTAAAAGGCTAATATTGGAATAACCATTATGGTTTATTTTCAATCTAAATTGCAAATAAAGTATTCAAAACTTTATTTTCCCAACAACTTCTCAAATATATCGATTTTTCCCCAAATAGACGTCTCAAAATTCCAATTTATTGTTAGTTAACTATATTATATTATAATCTCTGTTATAATTTAATATAACAGGTAATCTATGGAACCAGGTTATTACAAGCTCATCCCTCAACAAAATTGCACCCTCGCAATTTCTATAGAAGAATATGCACTTAACATCTTAATCTCATTATTCGAAAAAAACTAGACAAGCACGAAATCGAAATTTCCTCGTCTCTCATTCGAGATGAAGGAAAAGAGAAAGATAATTTCTTGATAATTCCATAAATTTCCCTATCTACATAGGATATGTAGTTTATAGAAATTTTCTAAGAGACATCTCAAAATTTTAATGGCACCTCACCTTTGTAAAAGAACACATAGGCAAAAATTCCTCTTAATATTAATCTGAAAAGAAAGATTCCTCAAAATTCCTCTCATAATCAATTTGAAAAGAAAGATTCCTCAAAATTTCTTGAATGAGGTTAAGATTTCCCTCGACTTCATCCAAAATATGACATCAAAGAGATTAACAATCCAAATTTTCTATATTGCACAATAGAAAACTTCTACAATAGAGATAAAAACACTAAAAATGATGGAGAAACTCAAAAGAAAGTGGTTTCTTCATAAGATGCCAACCTCAGTGACCATAAAAATGAAAGTCATCAAATTATTGCACATCACAACAGAAGCTAAGGGAATCAAGGTACCCTAGTAAGATGGGTATCGACTCAAAAATTTTGTAATTTGGAATCATTAATTTGAAAAATAAAACCTCAAATTTTCCTTTGCTAGAAAAATTCTTAATCTTTTTGTAACGACCCGTATTTTTACGGTGTATAATTAATTTATTTAATTATTTAAATAGAGATATAGAGAATTAAAGAGTCGTTTAATTAAATTATATGGATTATTTAATTAATTTAAATAATAGAATAATATATTTAATTCAGAAATAATCGAAAATAGTGGAATTCACAATATAGTGTGAATTGGATTATTTAAAATATATAGTTCAGTTTAGAGTTGAATTATATAAACAAATATATTCAATCGACGACAATTGAACGTATAGTTTATATTATAATTAAAATCAAGCTCGAAATGGCACGACACTTCGCTATTTGGCGATTTACTGGATATACAGGATCAGTTTTAAATCGGATTTCTGTGAAACAAGAAACATTAGGAGATGGTGAAGTATATTTTTCTAATGGAAGAGAAAAATCGGGATTTCGTTGGATAGATTTTGATTTATGTCCAAATCAAATTCTCAAAAAAAAAAACAGCGTCATAACCATAACGATTGAATTATATTTTATATAAGGATTTAAATATAAATTGAATATCGATATAACTCTGATGATGAAACATCTAGTTAGAAATCCATACAGGATTTTTCTGGAGCTGTATGATATTCCATTATGGATATATACGAGAACATTTATTTATAAATATTTAATTTAATTATATTTAAATATATTTATATATTTAAATGGCTTATTAAGAGCTTTAAAAATCGCCAGTTTTGTAAACAAAGTCCGAATTCGACGAAACTAATTTTTTGGATCCGCAATGTTAAATTATTGTTAGATTCCAAGTTTCGTGATTTTTAGAGTCACTGTGTGGCTGTATGGGATTTTAATGTGAAAAATAGTCAATAATTTGACCTTTAAAAATACGCTGTCTGAGCAAACGGAATCGGAATTCGACGAAACCAGTTCCGTTGGGACCGTAATTTCGAACTCTAGCTGCATGTCAATTTTCATGATTTTTAGGTATCGTATGTGTTCGTAGGGATTTTTATAGTGTAGAAACGAATAAAATAAATAAAATAAAATAACTAAAAATATCCCAATCTATTTATGGTTAAAACAATGGCCACATCTATCCTTCTCAACCACACCCTCATCATTTATAAACGCAAGGAAAGAGAATAGGAGCTGCCACCAAATTTAACTCTTACAGTACACATTTGAAACTTCTAAAATCACAAAGAAATAGAATAAAATCCTACAAATTATAAAACCTATATATGTGAGTTCCTTGAGTGATTATCATCAATTCTATAACCATTTCCACTTGTTCGACGTCAGTGTTTGGGTGCTCGGTTTCGACAACACATCTTAGGGTTCAAGAATTCAGAAATTTTGAGCTTTGATTTGTGGATTTGTTAGTGTATTTGAGTTCATCGTTGAAAATCGCACCCGTTGGCGGAAATTGGTGGAGTTCGGTGGATTTTGTGTCGATGGTGGTCAGTGGGTTAACAGGTTCGAACGGGAACCGCTACTCTATCAAGGACGTCGAGTGTGAAGTTCTTGGTATTGGCAGACAGAGATTTGGATGGAGATTGAAATGGTGTATTCGGTTGGCTTGTTAATGAAGTGGAGAATTGGCATTTGGTAATGGAAGTGGGCCGGGAAGACACGATCTGTATTCAGGGAAGAAGATATTTTTCTTGGCAGGCCGGGGGTGAATGAATGGGCCGGGTAAGAATGAGGGTGAGGCCCAATCGTTAGTTAAATAAATTTAATTATAGTTTAATTAGTGAATTTACTTGTAAAATGAATAACTCTTCCATACGGTATCAGAATTTGACAAAACTGGATCCGTTGAGATCGTAGGGATGGTGGCTACACCATGGAGCTGACTGGAAGTGAATCCGAGCTCGTTACAATTTATTGCAAAATAAATTGTCTGTCTGAATCAACAGACGCAAATCCTTATTTAACGGTTAACGCGAAATGTGAGTAAAACTCACCAATTCTGAACAGTTATATTTTTATAACGTATTCTTAGAACTGATAATTATCTGTTGATTAATGTCTGTTAACTGTTTGGTTGAATTGCGTATGTATTGGTTGAAATTATGGATAATGATATTTATATATATCGTTAATTAGATATCGATTCTGTTTATCAGAATATTTCATATCGAAGTGAAATCGATGTTATTATATTGTTTAACATCTGTGGATGTAGGGAAACTGGTTGGAGGAATCCAACTGGGTTCCTCAACATTTATTTTACTGTTTTTCATATATTGTGATATATGATGTGATATATAATCTGTTGTTGATTATGTGTGTTTGAATGATATTGATCAATGTTATTTGGTATTTTAAATACCGTAAGAAATACTGGGATGTAAAAAGGGGATTTTCAAAGTATATTTTGAAAATAAATTATTTATATAAAACCAATGGATTTTATATATAAAAGGAAAAAGGATTTTATATAAGGAAATAATTATAAAATCAAAAGAATTTAAAAGGAAATATATTTGTAAAACAAATATAAAGGAAATTATTTGTAAAACAAATATAAAGGAAATATATTTGTAAAACAAATATAAAGGAAATATATTTGTAAGACAAACACAAAGGAAGATATTTGCAAAAACAAAAAGAAAAAGGAATATTTGTAAACCATTTACAAATAGAAATGAAAAAGGGTATATTTTTAAACCATTTACAAATAGAATTGAAAAAGGAATATTTGTAAACCATTTACAAATAGAAAAGAAAAAGGGTATATTTGTAAACCATTTACAAATAGAAAAGAAAAAGGAATATTTGTAAACCATTTACAAATAGAAAAGAAAAAGGGTATATTTGTAAACCATTTACAAATAGAAATGAAAAAGGAATATTTGTAAACCATTTACAAATAGAAAAGAAAAAGGGTATATTTGTAAACCATTTACAAATAAAAATGAATAGGGTATATTTGTAAACCATTTACAAATAGAAATGAAAAGGATATATTTGTAAACCATTTACAAATAGATTTGGAAAGGGAATATTTGTAAAACATTTACAAATAAAATAGAAAGGATAAAAGAAATATTTATTTGTTAAATAAATAGAATTGAAAAGGGAATAGTTATTTGGTAAGTTAACAAATAGAAAAGGAGATAATTCAAAGGAGATAATCCAAAGGAGATAATTTAAAGGAGATAATCCAAAGGAGATAATCCAAAGGAGATAATTCAAAGGAGTTAATTCAAAAGTGTAAATTGAAATGAGTTAATCGAATATTAGTTATTCGATTAGAGTTAATCGATTAGAGTTAGAGTTAATCAGTTAGAGTTAACCAGTTAGAGTTAATCGATTAGTGTTAGAGTTAACCAGTTAGAGTTAATCAGTTAGAGTTAACTAGTTAGAGTTAACCAGTTATAGTTAATCAGTTAGAGTTAATCAGTTAGAGTAAATCGATTATAGTTAGAGTTAACCAGTTAGAGTTATTAAAGTTGAGTTAAATGAGTCGGGTTAATCAAGTTGAGTAAATAAAATTAGTCGAATTGATCAAGTTAAGCTAAATAAGTTAAGTTTGTCAAGTTGAGTTAATCGAGTATGGTTAGTTAAACCAAGTTAGTCGAACCAAGTTAGTCGAGTTAGTCGAATATGGTTAGTCAAGTCGAGTTAGTCGAGTCGAGTAAATCGATTATTAGTTAATCGAAAGGAGTTATCGATATTAGTTAATCGAAAGGAGTTATCGAATCTAGTTATTCGAAAAGAGTAATCGAATATAATTTATTTGAGAAGATTAATCAAATATAGTTCATTCGAAAAGAGTAACCGAATATAATTTATTTGAGAAGAGTAATCGAATATAGTTCATTCGAGAAGAGTATTCGAATATAGGTTATTCGAAGAAGAGAATTAATCGAATATTAGTTATTCGAAAGGAGTTAATCGAATATTAGTTATTCGAAAGGAGTTAATCGAATATTAATTATTCGAAAGGAGTTAATCGAATATTAGTTATTCGAAAGGAGTTAATCGAATATCAGTTATTCGAAAGGAGTTAATCGAATATTAATTATTCGAAAGGAGTTAATCGAATATTAGTTATTCGAAAGGAGTTAATTGAATATTAGTTATTCGGAAGGAGTTAATCGAATATTAGTTATTCGAAAGGAGTTAATCGAATATTAGTTATTCGAAAGGAGTTAATTGAATATTAGTTATTCGAAAGGAGTTAATCGAATATAGTTTATTCGAAAGGAGTTAATTGATAAGAGTAAATTAGTTAGAGTTAATTGAATAGAGTTAATCTAATAGAGTTAATAGAATTGAGTTAATCAAATAGAGCTAACTGATAAGAGTTAATCGATTAGAGTTAATCGAATAGTGTTAATTGAATAGAGTTATTCGAATATAGGTTATTCGAAGTAGAGAGATTATCGAATATAGTTTATTCGAAGGGAAGAGTTATCGAACAGAGATTTATTCGAACGAGAGTTACGTAAGGAAGCTTGTTAAAGGATTAAAAGATAAACTTTGACTATTTCGAAGTTAAAACGTTGTTCAGTTAAGGTCTGAGAGGTAATTATACCCCAATTTGATTGACTTCCTTCTTAACTAAGGAATGGTAAGGTTTGATAGTGAATGATGGTTAAGTGAATTTAGTAATTGGTTGGAGTTGGCATAACAATGTATTATTTCAACATCTGTTTAAATCTAATGAAGGAGCTTTGGAAATGTTTTCCAAATAAGAAATCAGAAATGTTTTCTAATATAGAAAACAAGAAATGGGAATGTTTTCCATTATTAATAACGTATATTTCCTAAAATTAGAAAATAAGAAATGTTGAATATATGGAAACAGGAGACAAGTAAATTAATGAACTCAAGAGATAAATGTTCAATGATGATTGATCGATATAATTTCCATTTGGAAATAATATCGTTGTTTGCACATGTGTTTTTCTTTGATAGCTAACTCACCGACTATCGAAGTTTTCGACCATTTTAACGTTGTTAATATGGAGAGTCCAGTTGGATTATTATCTGAAGAACCACTCCGTATTGGCATAAGCGTTGCGAATCATATATGCCAAAGATAATTGAAGAAGGAATAAAGTGCAATGGCTGTTGTATAAATCTTAGGTAAAGATTGCCTAAGATGGTTGCACTGAATAGTGCCTTCGGTTTGCCCAGTCCCAGGACGACCTGGATGGAAGAATGTCTGACAGAGTATATTTAGTAGATCGCGTAAGTTGATCTCTTCAAACGTATTTACGTTTGGTGGCGGAGGAATTTGTTCCTCTTAGCTGTATACCCGTGTTATTTATGGGGAAATCAATTTGTGATTTGGCGGGTATGACGATGTGGCATTCAAAGTGAATAATCGTGTGGTCTGTCAGAGATAAGTGTGGCCTCTAGCCTCACAACTGGGAAATGACAAAAATCGGGCAGGCAGCATGGCTATGTAGGTCGCACCTATTAGGGTGTATAATCACCTGATCTAGAGTTTCATTTACTTCTAAAAATATATTGTCGATGCTGTCCAATTCGGGAAAACTGTTGTTGATCCCAACCGGTGGTGATATACATTAGATACACTCAAGTGAAATGAGTGGTCGGTCATGTGTGGCCGGGTTGTAAGATGTTCTTGTTGAACCCAGTGTATTCCTCTCTAGAAGTACACTAGAGAAAGGTGGTTCCATACCTTGTCATAGTTGGAAATCCATTACCCAATACGTGCTTGCGGTTTTGATTGTATACTATATATGTAGAATGTGAGATGAAAGCGTTTCTGCTAGATGATTATTATATTGTGGTTGATAGACATTATTATAATATCAAAAGGTTTTTGATATAAAGATGTTCTGGATTCTCATAAGGGAAAAACCCGTTCCGTTATACGGCGTGGTCTTATGAGATATCGTTTAATGGCTCAAACTGTTTTACTCATACCAGTCCCATAACTGACCCAGAGTTTATTTTGTTTTGTTTTCCCTAAACTCTTGGGTGCCCAATTTTGTACGGGCAGTCAAGTAGTCGGGATTTACAGATACTTGAAGAGCTAAAGCAGGTGGCTTCAGGATCATATAGCTATGTTTATTTCCGCTATGTTGTCAGTGATGTACTTTGGAAATGATATGTATATTCAAGTACAGATTTGTATTTCAAAGTTATGTTATGAAATATATTTATTCGTTCCGCTGTGAGATTCGTGGTTACTCTGATGTTGTATGTTCCTCTTCTTCTTCTATTCTAAGTTTATATCTTATCTTTCCTCACCCTCTAATTTATTTCATTAACTATCCGGTATTTTCGACTCTTGATGTTCGAAATGTGTTGTATATCGGATAATCAAGGTCGCCTTTTTCTGAGTCGTTACAGTTGGTATCAGAGCTTAAGTTAAGTTATTACCTTGGCTCTGTGGCGTGACTCAGTAGAGATGGGGTTAGTAACACCCTAGATTAAGTTGAGTGTATATACGAGAGAGCATATGTGTAGATTTTATAAAATGGTTTTATATTGTATAAGATTTATTGATCGAGTTGTTTATGGGTTCTAATCGATCAGTTTGATCCACTGTATCGGTAGGAGTTTCTAAACATTCGAATACGATGGGTCGACACGATATGTTTTGAAAAGAGGGTAAATGAAATGAATTTACCCAAAGTATATTTTGATATAGAGAAAATATATATGTTGGATATATTGGTTGTTATTATAATCGAGTAAGATTATAAATAAAATGGTTATGTAAATAACCAATCAGGATTCATATAAGTGTAGTATATGGAATAAGATGAATTAAATCTGAAATTTAAATCAGAATTGGAATTAAGAGTAAGGAAATTTTAAAATCCTGGAAGATTTTAAATTGTTTAAAGCATTTTAAAGGATATTTTGAACTGATTTCAAAATGGAAATATTCAAAAATGGTTTTGAGAAGTGATATAGTATTGAACTCACTTTGATAGCTGGGAAATAACTCTGATGATGCTGGCCACATAATCAGTGTTCATTTTCGAGTTCTAAGTGACGGATTACTACCAAAGATTTTGTTTTTGGAAATGTTTTGTGAAAACAAGTTGTTTGAATTTCGAAAAGCATTATTTGATTTTTGAGGAAAGCAAAGCTGTTTAAAAACTCCCAGAAGAGACTGTTTGAATTAAAAACAAATTTAAACAGAAATTTGTAAAACCGAGCTGGAGCTGAATTGAAATCAATCAACTGGAAATTGAATTGGATACGATATATCACATAGAATCAGATTTTGAATTGTGAGATAGAATCTGAAATGGTATTGGATTGATGAGTTAAGAATTTAAAAATCGAGAATAGAACTTTGATTTGAAATTGGCTTGGATAAGCGAATGGTTGTGTTGAGGATAAATTGATCAGAGTTTGATTGGATTGATATTGGTATATGCTGAATTGACAGCAGGTGAAAGTGATAGAGTTGATATGCCCGACAAAAAGGTACAAGTTTATATTTGATATAAGCATGAGATTTATGAGCCGAATTGGCAAGCCGCTTGGCTGTTTGATTTTCTTTTGGGTTGGAGATGGCCCAGAGAGGCGAGTCGGAGTTTGACCTATTGACCAGTACAAAGGGGGTGCTGGCGAAATTGTTTGAAAATCTAGGGTGTTAGAAAATTTTCAGGATTTTTGAAAATTTTCATTGATAAGAATAAATTAATATTTTAATTGAAATTAAATAGGTTTAGTTGAAACTGGAATTAAGAAGTAAAAAATTAAGTCCTAACCAGTTAATAGGGTTTGTTTTCTACCTTAACAATTTCGAGGACGAAATTGTTTTAATTGGGGAAGAATGTAACGACCCTTATTTTTACGATGTATAATTAATTTATTTAATTATTTAAATAGAGATATAAAGAATTAAAGAGTCGTTTAATTAAATTATATGGATTATTTAATTAATTTAAAAAATAGAATAATATATTTAATTCAGAAATAATCGAAAACAGCGGAATTCACAATATAGTGTGAATTGGATTATTTAAAATATATAGTTCAATTTAGAGTTGAATTATATAAACAAATATATTCAATCGATGACAGTTGAACGTATAGTTTATATTATAATTAAAATCGAGCTCGAAATGGCGCGGTAGTTCGCTATTTGGCGATTTGAACTTCAACTGGATATACATGGTCAGTTTTAAATCGGATTTCTATGAAACAAGAAACGTTAGGAGCTGGTGAAGTATATTTTTCTTGTGGAAGAGAAAAAATGGGATTTCGTCGGGTAGATTTTGATTTATATCCAAATCAAATTCTCAGAAAAACAGCGTCATAACCATAACGATTTAAATATATTTTATATAAGGATTTAAATATAAATCGAATATCGATATAACTCTGATGATGAAATATCTAGTTAGAAATCCAAATAGGATTTTTCTGGAGCTGTATGATATTCCACTGTGGATATATACGAGAATATTTATAATATTTAATTTAATTATATTTAAATATATTTATATATTTAAATGGGTTATTTAGAGCTTTAAAAATCGCTAGTTTTGCAAACGAAGTCTGAATTTGATGAAACTAATTTTGTTGGATCCACAATATTAAATTATTGTTAGATTCCAAGTTTCGTGATTTTTAGAGTCACTGTGTGGCCGTACGGGATTTTAATGTGAAAAACAGTCGATAATTTGACCTTTAAAAATACGCTGTGTGAGCAAACGGAGTCGGAATTCGATGAAACCAGTTACATTGGGACCATAATTTCGAACTCTAGCTGCATGTCAATTTTCATGATTTTTAGGTATCATGTGTGTTCGTAGGGATTTTTAGAGCGTAGAAACAAATAAAATAAATAAAATAAAATAACTAAAAATATCCTAATCTATTTTTGGTTCGGCCACGTCTATCCTTCTCAACCACACCCTCATCCTTTATAAACGCAAGGAAAGAAAATAGGAGCCGCCACCAAATTTAACTCTTACAGTAAAAATTTGAAACTTCTAAAATCACAGAGAAATAGAATAAAATCCTACAAATTATAAAACCTATATATGTGAGTTCCTTGAGTGATTATCTTCAAGTCTATAACCATTTCCACTTTTTCGACGTCAATTTTTGGGTGCTCGGTATCGACAACGCATCTTAGGATTCAAGAATTTAGAAATTTTGAGCTTTGATTTGTGGATTTGTTAGTGTATTTGAGTTCATCGTTGATAATCGCACCCGCTGGCGGAAATTGGTGGATTTTGTGTCGATGGTGGTCAGTGGGTTAACAGGTTCGAACGGGAACCGCTACTCTATCAAGGACATCGAGTGTGAAGTTCTGGGTATTGGCAGATAGAGATTTTGATGGAGATTGAAATGGTGTATTCGGTTGGCTTGTTAATGAAGAGGAGAATTGGCATTTGGTAATGGAAGTGGGCGGAAATGGCTAGCGGTGTCCAGGAAGACACGATCTGTATTCAGGGAAGAAGATGGATTCTTGGCAGGCCGGGGGTGAATGAATGGGCTGGGTGAGAATGAGGGTGAGGCCCAATTGTTAGTTAAATAAATTTAATTCTAGTTTAATTAGTGCATTTACTTGTAAAATGAATAACTCTTCCATACGGTATCAGAATTTGACAAATCTGGATCCGTTGGGATCGTAAGGATGGTGGCTACACCATGGAGCTGACTGGAAGTGAATCCGAGCTCGTTACAATTTATTGTAAAATAAATTGTATGTCTGAATCAACAGATGCAAATCGTTATTTAACGGTTAACGCGAAATGTGAGTAAAAGTCACCAACTCTGAACAGTTATATTTTTATAACATATTCTTAGAACTGATAATTATCTATTGATTGATGTGTGTTAACTGTTTGGTTGAATTGCGTATGTATTGGTTGAAATTATAGATAACAATATTTATATATATCGTTAATCAGATATCGATTCTGTTTAACAGAATATTTCATATCGAAGTGAAATCGATGTTATTATATTGTTTAACATCTGTGGATGCAGGGAAACAGGTTGGAGGAATCCAACATGATTCCTCAACATTTATTTTACTGTTTTTCATATATTGTGATATATGATGTGATATATAATCTGTTTTTGATAATGTGTGTTTGAATGATATCGATCAATGTTATTTGGTATTTTAAATACCGTAAGAAATATTGGGATGTAAAAAGGGGATTTTCAAAGTATATTTTGAAAATAAATTATTTATATAAAACCAATGGATTTTATATATAAAAGGATTTTATATAAGGAAATAATTATAATATCAAAAGAATTTAAAAGGAAATATATTTGTAAAATAAATATAAAGGAAATTATTTGTAAAACAAATATAAAGGAAATATATTTGTAAGACAAATACAAAGGAAGATATTTGCAAAAACAAATAGAAAAAGGAATATTTGTAAACCATTTACAAATAGAAATGAAAAAGGAATATTTGTAAACCATTTACAAATAGAAAAGAAAAAGGGTATATTTGTAAACCATTTACAAATAGAAATGAAAAAGGAATATTTGTAAACCATTTACAAATAGAAAAGAAAAAGGAATATTTGTAAACCATTTACAAATAGAAAAGAAAAAGGGTATATTTGTAAACCATTTACAAATAGAAATGAAAAAGGAATATTTCTAAACCATTTACAAATAGAAAAGAAAAAGGGTATATTTGTAAACCATTTACAAATAGAAATGAAAAGGGTATATTTGTAAACCATTTACAAATAGAAATGAAAAGGATATATTTGTAAACCATTTACAAATAGATTTGGAAAGGGAATATTTGTAAAACATTTACAAATAAAATAGAAAGGATATAAGAATATTTATTTGTTAAATAAATAGAATTGAAAAGGGAATAGTTATTTGGTAAGTAAACAAATAGAAAAGGAGATAATCCAAAGGAGATAATCCAAAGGAGATAATCCAAAGGAGATAATTCAAAGGAGATAATCCAAAGGAGATAATCTAAAGGAGATAATTCAAAGGAGTTAATTCAAAAGTGTAAATCGAAGTGAGTTAATCGAATATTAGTTATTCGATTAGAGTTAATCGATTAGAGTTAGAGTTAATCAGTTAGAGTTAACCAGTTAGAGTTAATCGATTAGAGTTAGAGTTAACCTGTTAGAGTTAACCAGTTAGAGTTAACCAGTTAGAGTTAATCAGTTAGAGTTAACCAGCTAGAGTTAACCAGTTAGAGTTAATCAGTTAGAGTTAATCAGTTAGAGTAAATCGATTAGAGTTAACCAGTTAGAGTTAATCAAGTTGAGTTAAATGAGTCGAGTTAATCAAGTTGAGTTAAAGGAGTCGAGTTAATCAAGTTGAGTTAAATAAGTTAAGTTAATCAAGTTGAGTTAATCGAGTATGGTTAGTCAAACCAAGTTAGTCGAACCAAGTTAGTCGAGTTAGTCGAATATGGTTAGTCAAGTCAAGTTAGTCGAGTCGAGTTAGTCGAGTCAAGTTAATCGATTATTAGTTAATCGAAAGGAGTTATCGATATTAGTTAATCGAAAGGAGTTATCGAATCTAGTTATTCAAAAAGAGTAATCGAATATAATTTATTTGAGAAGAGTAATCGAATATAGTTCATTAGAAAAGAGTAATCGAATATAATTTATTTGAGAAGAGTAATCGAATATAGTTCATTCGAGAAGAGTATTCGAATATAGGTTATTTGAAGAAGAGAATTAATCGAATATTAGTCATTCAAAAGGAGTTAATCGGATATTAGTTATTCGAAAGGAGTTAATCAAATATTAGTTATTCGAAAGGAGTTAATTGAATATTAGTTATTCGAAAGGAGTTAATTGAATATTATTTATTCGAAAGCAGTTAATCGAATATTAGTTATTCGAAAGGAGTTAATCGAATATTAGTTATTCGAAAGGAGTTAATCGAATATTAGTTATTCGAAAGGAGTTAATCGAATATAGTTTATTCGAAAGGAGTTAATTGATAAGAGTAAATTAGTTAGAGTTAATTGAATAGAGTTAATCAAATAGAGTTAATAGAATTGAGTTAATCCAATAGAGCTAACTGATAAGAGTTAATCGATTAGAGTTAATCGAATAGTGTTAATTGAATAGAGTTATTCGAATATAGGTTATTCGAAGAAGAGAGACTATCGAATATAGTTTATTCGAAGGAAAGAGTTATCGAATAGAGATTTATTCGAACGAGAGTTACGTAAGGAAGCTTGTTAAAGGTTTAAAAGATAAACTTTGACTATTTCGAAGTTAAAACGTTGTTCAGTTAAGGTCTGAGAGGTAATTATACCCCAATTTGATTGACTTCCTTCTTAACTAAGGAATGGTAAGGTTTGATAGTGAATGATGGTTAAGTGAATTTAGTAATTGGTTGGAGTTGGCATAGCAATGTTTTATTTCAACATCTGTTTAAATCCAATGAAGGAGCTTTGGAAATGTTTTCTAAATAAGAAGCCAGAAATGTTTTCTAATATAGAAAACAAGAAATGGGAATGTTTTCCATTATTAATAACGTATATTTCCTAAAATTAGAAAATAAGAATTGTTGAATATATGGAAACAGGAGATAAGTAAATTAATGAACTCAAGAGATAAATGTTCAATGATGATTGATCGATATAATTTCCATTTGGAAATAATATCGTTGTTTGCACATGTGTTTTTCTTTGATAGTTAACTCACCGACTATCGAAGTTTTCGACCATTTTAACGTTGTTAATATGGAGAGTCCAGTTGGATTATTATCCGAAGAACCACTCCGTATTGGCATAAGCATTGCGAATCATATATGCCAAAGATAATTGAAGAAGGAATAAAGTGAAAGGGCTGTCGTATAAATCTTAGGTAAAGATTGCCTAAGATGGTTGCACTGAATAGTGCCTTCGGTTTGCCCAGTCCCAGGACGACCTGGATGGAATAATGTATGACATAGTATATTTAATAGATCGCGTAAGTTGATCTCTTCAAACGTATTTATGTTTGGTGGCGGAGGAATTCATTCCTCTAAGCTGTATACCCGTGTTATTTTTGGGGAAATCAATTTGTGATTTGGCGGGTATGACGATGTGGCATTCAAAGTGAATAATCATGTGGTCTGTCAGAGATAAGCGTGGCCTCTAGCCTCACAACTAGGAAATGACAAAAATCGGGCAGGCAGCATGGCTATGTAGGTCGCACCTATTAAGGTGTATAATCACCTGATCTAGAGTTTCATTTACTTCTAAAAATCTATTGTCGATGCTGTCCCATTCGGGAAAACGGTTGTTGATTCCAACCGTTGGTGACATACATTCGAGACACTCAAGTGAAATGAGTGGTCGGTCATGTGTGGCCGGGTTGCAAGATGTTCTTGTTGAACCCAATGTATTCCTCTCTAGAGGTACACTAGCGAAAGGTGGTTCCATACCTTGTCATAATTGGAAATCCATTACCCAATACATGCTTGCGGTTTTGATTGTATACTACATATGTAGAACGTGAGATGAAAGCATTTCTGCTAGATGATTATTATATTGTGGTTGATAGACATTATTATAATATCAAATGGTTTTTGATATAAAGATGTTTTGGATTCTCTAAGGGAAAAACCCATTCCGTTATACGGCATGGTCTTATGAGATATCGTTTAATGGGTCAAACTGTTTTAAACTGTTTTACTCATACCAGTCCCATGAATGACCCAGAGTTTATTTTGTTTTGTTTTCCCTAAACTTTTGGGTGCCTAATTTTGTACGGGCAGTCAAGTAGTCGGGATTTACAGACACTTGAAGAGAAGGAGGCTTCAGGATCATATAGCTATTGTTTATTTCCGCTGTGTTGTAAATGCTGTACTTTGGAAATGATATGTATATTCAAGTACAGATTTGTATTTCAAAGTTATGTTATGAAATATATTTATTCATTCCGCTGTGAGATTCATGTTTACTCTGATGTTGTATGTTCTTCTTCTTCTTATATTCTAAGTTTCTATCTTATCTTTCCTCACCCTCTAATTTCTTTCATTAACCATCCGGTATTTTCGACACTTGATGTTCGATATGTGTTGTATATCGGATAATCAAGGTCGCCTTTTTCCGAGTCGTTACACTTTTAATATAAGTTCTTTATTTAGAAGTAAATTTAATCTTATATAGTCTTACTTCATAAAGATTAATTCTTCGGACAATTCTTTTAAGTAAGTTCCAAAATAAGATTTAGAAATTTATTCTATGAGTTCTAAAGATCTTACAAAAATCACTCAAATAGACTTTTGAATCAATTCTCAAAGATATAAACTTTCCACTTAAATCTTATTAAATTTATCATGCTAATAGTATCATCCTACTGTTTAGAAATTTCTATCGATTACGTTGATTAGGTGTATCGACCAAAATCTTTAAACACTCGATGGACGACCCAGCACGAAGAAAAAAAAATATTCCATTAAAAAACAATTTTTGTCATATTGTCCTCAATTCATTTCTTATCTCAAAATAAAATTTCAATCCTCTTTAAACAAGTCTTTACTTCAGTGGATTTTAAAACTCAATTTAGATTCAACAAAGAATATCAGAATTAAAAAAAAGAAGTTATTGAGATATTCTTCGAATACTCAGTTCAAAGATTGATATAACTGACTAGAATGTTTGTCATTCCACTTGATATAACAAACTACATGGGGGGATAACTCGAGTGTGAGGTACGGTAAATACAATGCTACTCCCTCTGAGTTGTATTCTATAATCTTTGAAAAGTTAAGCTAGAATACCAACCCAAAACTTCTCATAGTTTGAAGGGAATCTATGAATCATAGAATAAAGTTAGGCATCAGCTAAAGAGAAGAAGGGACCCAGAACACATATCATTACTCCAAGTGAAGTAATGTACAAATCACTTCCTTATATAAATATCCAAGGGGAACAACTCAAAGGATGCGAGAGTAGATCAAAGGAACAAATTTAGAACATCACCTCACTTTCATGATGGACATTTTCAGGCAAAATGATCAGAAAACTCAAGCTGAAAATGAGCATAAACACAACATTTAATAACCCGAAGGGTGACAAACTCGAACGGACTCAAACAATGAAATCATCAAGACTAAAATTCGATATATATGATCATCATCTTGAAACCCAAAGGTAAGCTCAAGGATTTCAAAATTCGATATATACACACATCCGAAGGATTAGGTTATCAAATAGTTATATCTTATAAAACATCGAATGAAGTTTTGCAATACCTTAGGCACTCATCTTAAACATAGTTTCTCTCGATCGAGCTCACAGTTCTCAAACATTCCTCAATATAAAATATCAAAGATCATCCAACTTTTTCGATGCAGATGAATAAGAAGACCCAGTTAGGTTAACTTCAAAGAACTAATCCTAAGAAAAGACACCACCAAATAGATTTTGGATACTACGGAATAAACACATTCTTAGACATATCTCAAAACATCAACCAAAGAAGGACACTGACTCAAAGATGAAGGATTAATAATCCTCGTACTACACTTGTGTAACGATCCTACTTTTCGAAGACATCGGAAGTCGTGTGATTATTAAAGAATAAGAAATGGATAGAAATAGAACTAATAAAAACATCAGAATCTCATAGTGGAATTTAAACAAAACATAATATCAGATAATATTACACATCAGAGTCATAACCGATGTAACGACCCGGGTTTTCGCGATCCTGGTTATCGACATAAGCTCAATGTCGACTATCCAAGCATCGGAAATACCGGATAGTTAATGAAAGAAAATAGAGGGTGAGAATAGATAAGATAGAAACAGAGAATAGAAGAAGACGAACATACAACATCAGAGTAAACACAAATCTCACAGCGGATCGAATAAATATATTTCATAACATAACTTTGAAATAAAACAGTATCAATATACAATACCATGATTCGAGTATAACACTTACAACACAGCGGAAATAACAATCTGTATAATCCTGAAGCCTCCTGCTCCAGCTCTTCAAGTATCTTTAAAATCCTGACTACTTGACTGCCCGTACAAAATTGGACACCCAAGAGTTTAGGGAAAACAAAACAAAATAAACTCTGGGTCAGTCATGTGACTGGTGTGAGTAAACTCAAGTCATTTGTTTAACTTTTCAAAATCCTTTTGAAACAAAGGATAATCGTAAGACCGATCCACACATAAACATGGATGATTTTTACCTTATGATAACCCAAAATATTTTTCTAAAATGATACTTGTCTGATATTATAATAATGTCTAGATCAAGTAAATAGAAATCTAGCAGAACGCTTTCATCTCACGTTCTACATATATAATATACAATCAAAACCACAGGCTCTTATTGGGTAATGTATTTCCAACTCTAACAAGGTATGGAACCACCTTCCGATCAGTGTACTCTAGAAGCAATACACTGGACTTGGCCACACATGACCGGCCATTCATTTCGCTTGAATGTTCCGAATATATTATCACCTTATGGTTGGTATACCAACATAACCGTTCCCGGGAGATACAGAAGCGAAAGAAGTAACAAATATGAATATTCTCTAGATGGTGACAATATACCCTACTTGGGTGCGACTCACTTAGCCATGCTGCCTGCCCGATTTTTGTCATTTCCCAGTTGGTGAGGCTTGAGGTCATAACGTATCTTTTAACAGATCACTCCTTCATTTACTTTGAATGCCACATCGTCATACCGGTCAAATCACAAATTGATTCCCCTAAAAAGAACATGGGTATAAGCTAAGAGAAACGAATTCCTCCGCCACCAACGTAAATACGTTTGAAAGATCAACTTGCGTGATCTACCAGATATACTCTATCAGACATTCGTCTGTTCAAGTTGTACTAGGACTGGACAATCCAAAGGAATTATTCTGTAAATCCATCTTAGGCAATTTCTACCTAGGATTTACTGAACAGCCCTTGCATAACTCTGTCTTCAATTATCTTCATCATATTTTATTCGCAACGCTAATGCCATACGGAGTGGTTTTCAGATAATATCTGATCCCGTTCTCTCCGTATTGACAACGGAAATGGTCAAAATCTTAGATAGTCGGTGATTTAACTATCAAAGGAAAACATGTGTGCAAACAACAATATTGTTTCCAGATGGAAATTCTATCGATCAATCATCAATCAACATTTATTCATTTCCCCATTTCTCGTTTCCATATATTCATCAAATCCTTATTTTCTAATTTTAGAAATATACGTTATTAACTTTGGAAAACATTTCCATTTCTGATTCATGCATCACTATCTTTTCACATATATCAGTCTCTAACTGTAAACTAGTAAGAGAACACCCCCCTGCATATTCACCCCGAAGGCCGAAACAAACATCAGATCGATACCCAGAAAGTCATTCAATTCAACTAATTTCCAGTCAGTTCTAATTTCAGTAATTCCATTTAAATTCCTAATTCAAACCCCAAATTCCTTTATAATATTTTATTTGCAAAATATTTACTTTAAATCAATATCATGTTACACCCGTGTGCGAAGCACGGGTCTAAACCTTCCTAATGTAAAATTCTCTTTTTATAAACTCTATTCATTTTCCAAATGTTTCCCTTTTCAATATCCTATTTATTTCATATAAATATTCCCCTTTTCAATATCCTATATATGAACTATTTATTTCATATAAATATTTCCCTTTTCAATATCATATTTATTTCATAAATATTTCCTTTCATATAATTCTATTTATTCCATAAATAAATATTTCCTTTATAATTCCAGTTATTTTCTAAATAAATATTTCCTTTTATATTTGTTTTACAAATATTTCCTTTGCTATTCAATATCCACTTTGAAATTCCTTTTTATAAAATCATTTGATTTTATATAAATATATTTTAATTCCAACATACGCATTGAAAATTCCCATTTTAATTCCAATAATATATATGGTATTTAAAATACCAAATAACAAAAATCGATATCATTCAAACACACATAATCAACAACAGATTTTATATCACATCATATGTATAACAATATATGAAAAATAATAAAATAAATGTTAAGGAATCCAGTTGGATTCCTCCGACCTGTTTATCTGCATCCACAGATGTTAAACAATATAATAACATCGATTTCATTTCGATATGAAATATTCTGATAACAGAATCAACATTTGATTAACGATTTATATATATATATCGTTATCTATAATTTCAACTAGTACATCAGCAATTCAACCTACCAATCAACACACAACAATCAATTATCATTTACCAGTTCTAAATATACATAAAAAAATATGAACTGGTAGAGTTGGTGGGTTTTACTCACATTGGACGGTTATCGTAAAATAACGAATAACTGTCGTTCATTTTATCTCGACAATTTATTTGGCTATAAATTGTAACGAGCTCCAATCCAATCCTATTGTTATCTATAATTTCAACCAATACATCAGCAGTTCAACCTACCAGTCAACACACAACAATCAATTATCATTTATCAGTTCTAAATATACGTTAAAAAAATATGAACTGGTAGAGTTGGTGAGTTTTACTCATATTGGACGGTTATCGTAAAATAACGAATAACTATCATTGATTTTATCCCAACAATTTATTTCGCTATAAATTGTAATGAGCTCCAATCCACTCCCAGTCAGTTCCATTACGTAGTGTCCGTCCATACTATCCTGATGGATCTTGTTTCATGAAATTACGATGTAGTATGAACGAGATATTTAATGTACAAGATTGTACACCATTTAAATTAAATTATAACTTAAATTTTAAAGTTTGATTGGGCTCACCTCTTACTTAAGGCCCAAACCCATATCCCAATACCCAGACCAATTACTCCTTCTTCCTCTTCCTAAATCCGCGCCCTAGTAAACATCATTAGCCAACCTTCTTCACTCAATACTCCCCCATTTCGCCATGAACTTAAAAACCAGTGCCAATGTTAAACTTCTTAACCCCTGCTCAACGCAACCAAACCTAAATGAACGAACTCACGCTCTCTACCTATTTCTGTCGCACAACCATTCCTGCTCGAACTCAAGAATCATCGAACCAAAATTTCCACCGCACCCCTCAAAATCAAGCACGTAAATTCGGTTTTGCTTCCTCATTTCGAAACTGAGATCGAAACAAACCCAAGCTCACTCAATCTTGAGCATTTCCCAACCCTAACTTCACAGTAGTTTTAAAGCTGTGAACATAAATGTGTTCGAACCCTTCAAACGCTATATCAAAATGAAGAGGAGGAGCTAAGCATCCCCAATATATAATTTTCTAGATTTTAGGGAATTCATTTGATTTTTGTATGAATTTTGTAAGTCGCGAAATGTTTTTTCAAAAGGAAATGGTAGCGGCTTAAAGCTCATTGACCAAAGAATGAATGTTTTTAAGTTAGAAGATTTAAGGAGTATTTATAGGAGTTTTATATTATTTTAATTCGAACTTTATATTAACATATATTGAACCGTAGTCTATATACGCTGTTTAAAAATCCCTGTGGTCACACATGATATCCAAAAATCATAGAAATGAACATGCAGCTACAGTTTAACATTACAGACCCAACAAAACTTGTTTCGTCGAATTCCGACTATGTTTTCCCACACAACGTATTTTTAACCGTCAAAATACTGACTGTTTTTCACATTAAAAATCCGTACGGCCACACACTGACTCTAAAAATAACGAAAATTGAAATCTAGCAATAATTTAATGTTCCGGATCGAACAAAATTAGTTTCATCGAAAACGGAGGTTGTTTATAAAACTGGTTATTTTTAATGCTCTAAATAAATCCATTTAAATATTAGATATATTTTAAAAAATTAAATTTAATATTTATAAATAAATATTATCATATATATTCACAACAGAATATCATATAGCTTCAGAATAAATATATATGGATTTACAACTCGATATTTTATAATCAGAGTTAACCAATACTCAATTAAAAATAGGAATCCTTTTATAAATCGTTATAAATATAAAGGAATTCCATAACGACTATTTGAAAATTTGATTTGGACATAAATCAAAATCTACACAATGAAATCCCGATTTTTCTCTTCAATGAGAAAGATATACTTCACCAGCTCCGAGCGTTTCTTGTTTCACAGTAATCCGATTTAAAACGGATTCTGTATATTCAATTGAAGTTCGAATCGCCAAATTACGAACTGCAGTTCCATTTCGAGCTCGATTTTAATTATAATATAATTATACGTTCTAACATCGATTAAATAGTATATTCGTTATTATAATTCAATTCTAAACTGAATTAAATATTATAAATAATCCAATTCACACAATATCGTCAATTCACTATTTCCGGCTATTTCAGAAATAAATATATTATTCTATTATTTATATTAATTAAATATTCACTATTATTTAATTCAACGACCATTTCAATCTCTCAATCCCTATTTATATAATTAAATTAATTAATTATTATACAAATACGGGACGTTACATTCTTCCCCCCTTAAAATGATTTCGTCCTCGAAATTGCTAAGGTAGAAAACAAATCCTATTAGCTAGTTTAAAAATTATTTGTTTACTTATTAACTTCAATCTCAACTGAACAAATAAAGTTTTATTAAATTATTAATTTATTCATACTAACGAAAATTTTCAAAAATCATGAAAATTTTCTAACACCTTAATTTTTTTTAAAAATTTGCCAGCACCTCCTTCGTACTGGTCAATCGGTACAACTACGACTCGCCTCTCTAGGCCTTCTCCAACCCAAAAGAAAATCAAACAACTAAGCAGCTCATAAATCTCATACCCAATATAAATATAAACTTGTACCTTTTTGTCGTGCGTATCATTATATCATTCCCACCTGTTACCAATTCTGCATATACCAATGTTATCCCAACCAAACTCCAATCACTTTTATCTCCAACACAACCATTCATTTATCCAAGCCAAATTCAATTATAAATCTCAAGTACAATTGTTGATTTTCAATTTAGTTCCACAAATTTCCATCTAATTTGTTTTACTTCAAACAATCCATTTTTGGGAGTTTTTAAACATTTTAGCTTTGCCTTTCAAAAATCAAATATTCATTTCAGAATATCAAAACAACTCTTTTTCCCAAAATAATTCAAAAATAATTTCTTTGGTAGTAATCCGTCACTTAGCAACTCAAAAATGAACACCGATGATGCAGCTGTCATCATCAGAATCTATTTTCTAGCGGTCGAAGTGAGTTCAATAATATATCACTTTTAAAACCATTTCTAAACACTTCCATTTGAAATACATTTCAAAATACCATTCACAATGCTTTGTAAACAATTTAAAATCTCCCAAGATTTTAAAATTCTCATATATTTAATACAGACTCATTTAAAACACCTTTCCAAACCCCAGAGTTTTAAATTTCAATTCTGGGTTAAATTTAGATTTAATTCATCTGATTTCATATATTACACTTGTATGAATCCTGATTAGTTATTTACATAACCATTTAATTTATAATCTTACTCGATTATAATAACAGCCAATATATCCAACATATTATAATCATTCCAATATAAATCCTTTATATCAAAATATAATTTGGGTAAAATTATTTTGTTTACCCTCTTTTCAAAGCATACTGTGTCGGTTCATCGTATTCGAGTATTTAGAAAGCCCTACCGATACAGTGGATCAAACTGATCAACCAGAACTAAAAAAAACTCAACCAACATAGCTCCACAATATAAAATCATTTTATATTGAATAACAAACACGCGCTCATATATATATACACTCAAACTCAATCTAGGGTATTGCTAACCCTATCTCTACTGAGTCACGCCACAGAGCCAAGGTAATTACTTAACCTTCAATTTTGATACCAACTGTATCGACCCGGGTTTTCACGATCCTGTTTATTGACATAAGCTCAATGTCGACTATCCAAGCATTGGAAATACTGGATAGTTAATGAAAGAAAATAGAGGGTGAGAATAGATAAGATAGAAACTTAGAATAGAAGAAGAAGAAGAAGAACATACAACATCAGAGTAAACACGAATCTCACAGCAGAACGAATAAATATATTTCATAACATAACTTTGAAATAAAACAGTATCTGTATTCAATACCATTATTAGAGTATAACAGTTACAACATAGCGGAAATAACAATCTATATAATCCTGAAGTCTCCTGCTCCCGCTTTCAAGTATCTGTATAATCCCAACTACTTGACTGCCCGTACAAAATTGGACAGCCAAGAGTTTAGGGAAAACAAAACAAAATAAACATTGGGTCAGTCATGTGACTGGTGTGAGCAAACTCAAATCATTTGTTTAACTTTTCAAAATCCTTTTGAAACAAAGGATAATCATAAGACCGATCCACACATAAACACGGATGGTTTTTGCCTTATGATAACCCAAAATATTTTTCTAAAACGATACTTGTCTGATGTTATAATAATATCTAGATCAAGTAAATAGAAATCTAGCAGACCGCTTTCATCTCACGTTCTACATATATAATATACAATCAAAACCGCGGGCTCTTATTGGGTAATGTATTTCCAACTCTGACAAGGTATGAAACCACCTTCTGATCATTGTACTCTAGAAGCGATACACTGGACTCGGCCACACATGACTGGCCATTCATTTCGCTTGAATGTTCTGAATATATTATCACCTTATGGTTGGTATACCAACATAACTGTTCTCGGGAGATATAGAAGCGAAAGTAGTAACAAATATGAATATTCTCTAGATGGTGACAATACACCCTACTCGGGTGCGACCCACTTAGCCATGTTGCCTGCCCGATTTCTGTCATTTACCAGTTGATGAGGCTTGAGGTCATAACGTATCTTTTAACAGATCACTCCTTCATTTACTTTGAATGCCACATCGTCATACCCGTCAAATCACAAATTGATTCCCCCAAAAATACCACGGGTATAAGCTAAGAGAAACGAATTCCTCCGCCACCAATGTAAATACGTTTGAAACGATCAACTTACGCGATCTACCAGATATACTCAATCAGATATTCGTCCATTCAAGTTGTCCTAGGACTGGACAATCCAAAGGAATTATTTTGTAAATCCGTCTTAGGCAATTTCTACCTATGATTTACTGAACAACCCTTGCATAACTCCGTCTTCAATTATCTTCATCATATTTGATTCGCAACGCTAATGCCATATGGAGTGGTTTTCAGATAATATATTTGATCCCGGTTTCTCCGTCTTGACAACGGAAATGGTCAAAATCTTCGATAGTCAGTGATTTAACTATCAAAGGAAAACATATGTGCAAACAACGATATTATTTCCAGATGGAAATTCTATCGATCAATCATCAATCAACATTTATTTATTTCCCCATTTCTCGTTTCCATATATTCATCAAATCATTATTTTCTAATTTTAGAAATATACGTTATTAACTTTGGAAAACGTTTCCATTTCTGATTCATGCATCACTATCTTTTCACATATATCAGTCTCTAACTGTAAACTATTAAGAGAACAACCTCCTTCGTTTTAACCCCGAAGATCGAAACCAACATCAGATCGATACCCAGAAAGTCATTCAATTCAACTAATTTTCAGTCAGTTCTAATTTTAGTAATTCCATTTAAATTCCTAATTCAAACCCCAAATTCCTTTATAATATTTTATTTGCAAAATATTTACTTTAAATCAATATCATGGTACACCCGTGTGCGAAGCACGGGTCTAAACCTTCCTAATGTAAATTTCTCTTTTTATAAACTCTATTCATTTTCCAAATGTTTCCCTTTTCAATATCCTATTTATTTCATATGAATATTCCCCTTTTCAATATCCTATATATGAACTATTTATTTCATATAATGTTTCCCTTTTCAATATCATATTTATTTCATAAATCTTTCCTTTTTTATAATTCTATTTATTCCATAAATAAATATTTCCTTTATAATTCCATTTATTTTCTAAATAAATATTTCCTTTTATATATTTTTTACAAATATTTCCTTTTCTATTCAATATCCACTTTAAAATTCCTTTTTATAAAATCATTTGATTTTATATAAGTATATTTTAATTTCAACATACACATTGAAAATTCCCATTTTAATTCCAGTATTATATATGGTATTTAAAATACCAAATAACAATGATCGATATCATTCAAACACACATAATCAACAATAGATTTTATATCACATCGTATGTTACAATATATGAAAAATAGTTAAATAAATGTTGAGGAATTCAGTTGGATTCCGCTGACCTGTTTCCCTCCATCCACATATGTTAAACAATATAATAACATCGATTTCATTTCGATATGAAATATTTTGATAACAGAATCAACATTTGATTAACGATTTATATATATATATATATATATATATATATATATCATTATCTATAATTTCAACCAGTACATCATCAATTCAACCAACCAATCAACACACAGTGATCAATTATCATTTATCAGTTCTAAATATACGTAAAAAAATATGAACTGGTAGAGTTGGTGAGTTTTACTCACATTGAACGGTTATCATTAAATAACGAATAACTGTCGTTGATTTTATCTCGACAATTTATTTTGCTATAAATTGTAACTAGCTCCAATCCACTCCTAGTCAGTTCCATTACGTAGTGTCCGTCCATACGATCCTAATGGATCTTGTTACATGAAATTCTGATGTAGTATAAATGAGATATTTAATTTACAAGATTGTACCATTTAAATTAAATTATAACTTAAATTTTAAAGTTTGATTGGGATCACCTCTTACCTAAGCCCAAACCCATATCCCAATACCCGGACCCGTTACTCCTTCTTCCTCTTCTTAAATCCACGCCTTAGTAAACACCATTATATTAGCTGACCTTCTTCACTCAATACTCCCCCGTTTCGCCATGAACTCAAAAACCAGCGCCAACGTTAAACTTCATAACCCCTGCTCAACACAACCATACCTAAATAAACGAACTCGCCCTCTATACCTATTTCCGTCGCACATCCATTCCTGCTCGAACTCAGGAATCATTGAACCAAAATTTCCACCGCACCCCTCAAAATCAAGCACACAAGTTCGGTTTGCTTCCTCATTCTAAAATTGAGATCGGAACAAACCCAAGCTCACTCAATCTCAAGCATTTCCCAACCCTAACTTCACGGTAGTTTTAACGCTGCGAACATAAATGTGTTCGAATCCTTCAAACACTATGTCAAAATGAATAGGAGGAGCTAAGCATCTCGAATATATAATTTTCTAGATATTAGGGAATTGATTTGATTTTTGTATGAATTTTGTAAGTTACGAAATGTGTTTTTCAGAAGGAAACGGTGGCGGCTTAAAGCCCATTGACCAAAGAATGAATGTTTTTAGGTTAGAAGATTTAAGGAGTATTTATAGGAGTTTTATATTATTTTTAATTCGAATTTTATATTAACATATATTGAACCATAGTCTATATACGTTGTTTAAAAATCCCTGTGGTCACACATGATATCCAAAAATCACGGAAATGAACAAGCAGCTACAGTTTCACATTACAGACCCAACGAAACTTGTTTCATCGAATTTTGACTCCGTTTGCCCACACAGCATATTTTTAACCATCAAAATACTTACTTTTTTTCACATTAAATATCCGTATAGACACACTGACACCAAAAATACCGAAAACTGAAATCTAGCAATAATTTAATATTCCAGGTCCAACAAAATTAGTTTCGTCAAAAACGGAGGTCGTTTGCAAAACTGGTTATTTTTAATGCTCTAAATAAATCCATTTAAATATTAGATATATTTAAAATAATTAAATTTAATTTTTAAAAATAATATCATGGTATATATTCACAACAGAATATCATACAGCTTCAGAATAAATATATATGGATTTACAACTCGATATTTTATAATCAGAGTTAACCGATATTCAATTAAAAATAGAAATCCTTTTATAAATCGTTATAAATTATAAAGGAATTCCATAGCGTCTATTTGAAAATTTGATTTGGACATAAATCAAAATCTACACAATGAAATCCTGATTTTTCTCTTTCATTAGAAAGATAGACTTCACCAGCACCGAACGTTTCTTGTTTCACAGAAATCCGATTTAAAACGGATTCTGTATATTCAACTGAAGTCGAATCGCCAAATTACGAACTACAGTGCCATTTCGAGCTCGATTTTAATTATAATATAATTATACGTTCTAACGTCGATCAAATAGTATATTTGTTATTATAATTCATTTCTAAACTGAATTAAATATTATAAATAATCCAATTCACACAATATCGTCAATTCACTATTTTCGACTATTTCAGAAATAAATATATTATTCTATTATTTATATTAATTAAATATTCACTATTATTTAATTCAACGACCATTTCAATCTCTCAATCCCTATTTATATAATTAAATTAATTAATTATTATACTGTAAAATACGAGACGTTACAACCCATATGGATACATGTCATCATATCTTACACAGACTTTATAATTATACAATGATATAACAAACAACTTGTAAACTTTATAATTATACATGGATAAAGTAGATCAGTTGCACACTTTATAATTATACATAGACATTATTTAAACAAGCTTGCAGAACCATGCCATCCAGCTTATTCCAAAAGTTCAAATCAAACCTGGATCATTAATGAGTACCCAAGAATTTTGGGGAAAACACAAAAAATAAACTCTGGGTCAGTCAGGGGACTGGTGTGAGTAAACTCTAATTAAATGATTTAAATTTAAGAAATCCTTTTTGAAAGAAAGAATAATCGTAAGACCAATCCACACATAAATACAGATGGTTTTTACCTTACGATAACTCAAAACACTTTTAAAACAATAATATACTAATATTATGATAGTGTCTAGGGTTTTCAAAAATAATTTAGAATCTAGCGGAACGCTTGCATCTCACGCTCCACACGCACACACACACACACAAATATATATATATATATATATATATATATATACACACACAACAAAAACGCGAGCGCTTATTGGATAATGGATTTTTAACTATGGCAAGGTATGGGACCACCTTTCGACAATGTATCTCTGGAAATGAATACATTGGGGGTTCAACAAGAACATCTTGCAACCCCAGCTAAACATGACCGACCCCTTACTTTACTTGAGAGTGCCGAATATATCATCACCACAGTTGGGGGCCAGCCAACTGAACCGATAACATATAAATAATGGAACAACCGAAGGCATTTGATTTTTCCAGATCAGGTAATGATATGCCCTTTTGATGGGTGCTACTCATATAGCCGTGCGACCTACCCGATTTTATACCATTTCCCGGTTGTAGAGGCCTGAGGTTATACTTACCGTCAGAAATATCTGGTTATTTCACTTTGAGTGTCACATCGTCAGAATCCTCCAATCACTAATTGACTTTCCCAAAAATATATTACTGGTATAAAGAGAAGAGAAACGAATTCCTCCGCCACCAATAAATACATTTGAAGAGATCAACATACGTGATTGGTTAGGCATACTCTGTCAGACATTCGTCCATACAAGTTGTTTTGGGATTGAACAAACCGAAGACACTATTCTGTAAAATCATCTTAGGCAATTTCTGCATAGAATTTACAGTTTAGCTCTTGCATAACTCCGTCTCTATTATCTTGAATAATTCTCTAACACGTAAAAATAGATTTGTAGTGGATGGTAAGTTCCAGCTCTTCAAAACGGTCATGTAAATGTCTTTTATGGTCAAGTGATACTTTAAGGGAATATATTATTTTTAACCAAGTTAAAAATGTATTTTTGGTTTGCTTTTGCAATCATATTTTGATTTTGGGAAAATGTTATCGACACAAGCCGATTACATAAAAAGCACTTCAATGTATAATTTAAAACAGTTGAGTTTACGGTCAATCGTTGACTACTTGCCAAAAATAACATCGATTGTATTACACATAGCGGATTTGACTATTATTGAAGAATTTTTCGAATAACCCCATTCTTATTTATTGATCTCATCCTGACGGTTTCTCAATAAAATTTATAATATATATATAATTATTCCTATTTATTTTGATTTGTAAAACAATTTGCGTTGTATGAATTTGAGATTAAAAATAATCATTTGTTTTCCTATGCTATTCTACTAACATTTCCATTCATATACTTATTCCTATTTTCTTTGTAAGCTGCTCTTTCCTTCTTACAAACTTTGATATTCTTTCCTTTCTAATATTTTTATTTATTTATTTTAAAAGCTTGGCCCAATGGCCGAAAACAATGACCCACTTCCTATAACTGACCACGCCTCCTAAAAATGTGCCGCCACCTTCTTTTGATTCCAATCCTTACGCTCCAGCAATCCTCCCCTCTTCCTATATGACCTGCGCATGTCAATCCTTATATATATATATATATTTATTTATTTAGAAAAACCTGGGTCACGGACCATATCATAACCCACGACCCAACTAGCAAAGTCACGCTCCCCCTACAAAACTGCTGCCGACACTTTCTTCTTCGGATTTCTCATTCCAGAAATTTCGTTCCTATATGTTTTGTTTTTAAAACTTCTTCTTTTTTTTCTTTTTTTAATAAAAAAACTATTGGGCCACGGCCCAATTCCTTAAACCCACGTCCCTTAAAAACTAACGCCACCTTTCCTTCTTCAACTCAATTCATACGTTCCAGTAAGCTTCTCCCCCCTTCTCCATTTATGTTCTGCGCCTCCAAACCCTTTTCTTCCAATTTTTTTTCATTGGCCCATAGTTGAAGCCATCACCCTAAAATGATATAGCACTATTATGTGCTGCTACTTCTTTCCATTTCTATTGTTCCAGGCACTGCATGGAATTCCATTTGTGTTTCCAGGTATCGCATGTACCAATGTATGTGTGCACATGCACTCATGAGCCCAACCATGACCATTGCTCAAAGCCGATCACACCTCCCTCCTACTATACGCGGAGTCATTCTCGGATCTCGCATCGCTCTCCGGTGCACTCAAACGTCAAAGCGTTCTCCAAACCCAAACTGAAATGAATCGCGTACAAAACCATCATCACATAATCATCCACCACCACCCTATGTAGGTCCGAACATCGTCCAACTTCACAACTATGTTGTCGACACCCGGACGGACCCATATCCACTGATTCGGATGAACTCGACACACTAGGGCATGTATAGTTCATCTCCCAAAGTGTACACAGTTTAAACTGTTTTCAGAAACTCAAAAATAAAATGGTCGAAATTTCTGTTTTAATCCTTCTTATTGTGTATTATAAAAATATATAAGTATACGTATTATGCTCTGGCATGGTAATATATATATATATACATACACCTCACTGTATTATATATATGGCACGCTATTATGTTTTTATAGTGTATTTGGTGTATGTGTTTTAGATCAAACAATAACGCACACATGATTTATGTGTACGCATCGACAAGGGTGCGCAACTTATCACCATTTAAAGTTAGAAACCTAAGAGAATGGTGAACCAAGGTAAGATTTCCTTTACTGGAAATCAACGTTATTTGATTTCTAAATTGATAGTAGGTAAAAAATCTACTCACTATATTATCCTATTTATTTCGTGTATCATGTACAGGTTTCAGATCCAAAATACAACTTAACATATGGTTTATATGCAGTGATATATGAAGGTGGTAACTCTTACAGTATAATCATACACACAGCTGTTTAACAAAATGGTACACAGAGTGAATTTACTCATTATAACTCAAGACGTAGGTTTCAAGAATTATAGTAAGTGATGTTTTACTTAGTTCTTATTATTCAAACTAGTTTATAGGGGTTTAGATCAACATAACCAATTTAGGTGGTTCATATATGTATAACCAGACTCATTCAAAACTTGCATTACATGACAGTCAAGAACAGTTTAACAAAATTAGCAAAACAGAGAGAGTGTACTCACTGTTTTGTTATAAGGCTTTGCAAGATTTTTTTGGCCACTGCTTGATCTCCAGGAATGATACGAACTAAGGTGGAGAAAAAATGAAGCAAGGATGCTTATTAAAAGGTGTAGAAAATGATAAAATATTGTGGTGTAATCATGGTTTGCATGGGGAAAGATAATATGTTCTGAAGCTATGGACTGTGCTACTCTATGAAGTGAAAATACCCTATCTTCTGTCTGCAAAAACCTTCTCCAATTTACTAAAAGTATTTAGTCATCCCATTACATTAATTACGGTATATACGCGTGTACTTCTTGTGTCCTTGAAGTCACACAACACAGCCTACCTACTAAAGAAAATCCTGAGTACTAAATATTAGGATACAGTACAAAGAAAGAATTGGAAAATCACATTAATTTGATGGTCTTCTTGTGCATGCGTGGCATCCCCTTCCGCCTGTACCATATATTTTCCAATCTTCTGAAGTGGACCATGTGTTGTAAGCTTTCATAAGTCCAAAATCTCTCACCTTCTTTATTTTAAAATTTCCCAAAGTGGTTTTCCCTTTTGTTTACCAAATGTACATTTTTGAATTGCCAGACTGACTTTCATTCCTTATGAATTGTTTTGAAAATCCATACTCACTTTAGGTTGTAAGATTTTAGTGAACAACATAACTAACTTAAAAATGTTCATTTATTAAAATAGATTTTAAAGAGTGTACTTGAGATTTGCTTACAAAAATTTCTATTCAAAAATTTATTTTGGACTTCATTTTAGTAAATCTTATTTATGTCACTTATTTAATCGCATTTAGAAAATATGTTAAGTAGAATCAGTTAAAAGTCCGGGCCATTAGAATCTAACACCCTTAAAAAAAATCATCCCCAAAATTTGTAAATAAAAGATAGATATACTGCAAAAGATAATATATCATAGCATACCATGTCATACGGTACAATACTAAGTCATATACTCGACTATTTCGCGTTAAAAACTTGTACATGTCATATATATACAACCATATCGTACTACATACTACATCATACTACATGATACCACATCATACTGCATAAACCTACTCCGAATCAGAATCGCTATTGAGCTCCACAACATCAGTTATCTCATCGTCGGAAATGCCAACCACTTCAACTGCACCATAGTCTTCCTCCTTATCCTTGTCATCGGATATCTCTATGACCTCTGCTGGTGCTGGTGGAAACAGTATCATGTGCATCATATCTTCGTATCCCATGTCCATTGGGATCTCCAATAGTCCCCCCAGCAGCCTGGTATGCAAGTAAGTCATGCTCGAGCTGGGCCGATACAGCTGCCAGCTCCTCATCCTGCCCCACAATTGGGAACTCAACAAGTGGTTCCATCTCTGGCACAACCTAATCTTCCTCCTCAGGTTCGGCTTCCTCTTCAAACTCTTCTTTATCCACCTCCTCTGGCTCACTATCATCATCATCACCACTACCATCGTCGTCGTCATCCTTGTCATAACCTGCTTCCTGTCCAGCCTTATCTTCCTCATCCTCCTGCTTTGGTACGAAGCCCATGCTATCATCCTCAGCTACCTGCTCTCTAAGGTAAATACCGGATTGCTCTGAATCCGCATGTCCATCCTCATCGTCTCGAGCCTATACCGGCTCGACGATATCCTCAAAATTAACTACTTTGGATACCCCGGTGCCTGTCTGTAGTCTCATAATATGTAGTGGTGTAAGTCTCTTCTTAGCTGTGGTCCTAAGGAATGGTGTCATTTGGAAAAATAAACAAAGGACATATATCAGAACAGGTTAGACATAATGGGAAGAGTTCATAAGCCCTAAGAATAATTGAATCCATCACATGCATATATCATAACTGATAGAAATGAAAATTCTATAATTCATTTCATACCTGTGATAATCCAAAACATATGATAAAACCAATACCTAGGGTATATCAAAGTCTGGATAAATCTTTCTGATGTGCTTCTCCGTCTCCCAAGTATAATTGTTTGGATTTTCGCTCCATTGGATCTTGAGTAGCTTTACCACTTTGTTTCGAAGCCTCTTTTCTTATCGATTGAGAACATAAACTGGATAATGAATTACAGTCAAGTTTAGCTCGATCTATAAATCTTCTTGGACAGATGGTTCTAAAATTAATGATGGATCATGACCACATTTCTGTAAATGGGACACATGGAAAACATTGTGGATTCCTGCCATTCGTTTTGGTAATTCAACTCTATAAGCAAGAAATCCAACTCTTTCTAGAACATGGAAAGGTCCTACATATCTTGGAGCAAACTTTCCAACTTTACCAAATCTGATCCCCCTTGATTGGTGAAATCTTTACAAATACAAGATCTCCAGTAGAAAATACTAGATCTCTCTGCCTCTTATCAGCATAACTCTTTTGGAGATCCTAGGCCTCTTTCATTCCTCTCTTAACTATTTCTATTTTCTCAGTTGCTTCTCGGATCATATCAGGACCTAGAACAAGTTTATCTCGTGACTGAATCCAACAAGTTGGTGATCTGCATGGTCTTCCATATAAAACCTCATATGGTTCCATGTCTATACTGGCTTCATAACTGTTATTATAAGAGAATTCCACAACATGCAGATGATCCTCCCATGATCCTCCAAAATCAAGAATAAATGCTCTCATTAAATCTTCCAATATTCGGTTTACCCTTTTTGTTTGACCGTCCGTCTGAGGATGGTAAGCTATGCTCAGATTCACTTTCGTTCCCAACGTTGTTTTGAAGAGCTTCCCAAAATTTACTAGTAAATATAGGGTCTCTGTCACTTGTACTGCTTATTGGAACTCCATACAATCGGACAATCTCCCTCATATAAATTTCGGCTAACGAAGCTGCAGTATGAGTTGGTTTCACAGGAATGAAATGCGCACTCTTCTTCAGACGATCCACTATTACTCAAACTCCTTCATTACCTTTTCTTGTTCTTGGTAAACCATCGATGAAATCCATCGATATCATTTCCCATTTCCAATTGGGAATCTCCAGAGGTTGTAGCAATCCTGCTGTCCTCTGATGATCTCCTTTAATCTGCTGACAGCATAAACAATTATTTACATAGGCCAAAATATCCTTCTTCATCCCAGCCCACCAAAATAATCGCCTCTTATCCTTGTACATTTTGTGAACTCCTGGATGAGTACTTAGTTCGATTTATGGCACTCTATTAAAACTTCTTGTCTTAGCCCATTTGTATTAGGAACACAAAATCTTCCATGAATCCTTAAAACACCTTGATTGTCTAACTCAAAATCAGACTTCATCCCTTCTATAACTCCTTGTATTTCCTTTTCCAATTTGGCATCTTGTCTTTGATCTTCCATTATTCTTCCTTGGATTGTCGGAGTTACTTCCAAAAGAGATAAAATTGCATTTCGGCTTAATGCGTCAGCTACCACGTTCGCTTTTCCTGGCGTATATATTATATCCAAGTCATATGACGCAAGGAACTCCAGCCACCTCTGTTGTCTTAAATTCAAATCTTTTTGAGAAAACAAATACTTCAAAGGTTTATGACTAGTAAAAAGCTCAAACTTCTCTCCCAACAAGTAATGTCTCCACATTTTTAATGCAAAAACTATCGCCAATAATGATAAATCGTGTGTAGCATACTTCTTCTCATAAGGTTTCAGTTGCCTACTATCATACGCAATTATACGACCATTTTGCATTAAAACTGCGCCAAGTCTAATACTACAAGCATCAGTGTCTACATCAAATCCACTCTTTCCATCGGGAACGGCTAAAACTGGTGCTTTCGTCAACCTTCCTTTTAATTCCTTGAAAGCTTCTTGACATTTCGGAGTCCAAATAAATTTCTTTCCTTTCTTGGTTAACTTAGTTAAGTGTGATGATATCTTAGAATAATCTTGGATAAGTCTCTGGTAGTATCCCGCCAACCCTAGCAAACTACGGACTTCTGTTGGTGTTCGGGTTTGTTTCCAATTATGCACTACTTCCACTTTAATAGGGTCTACAGAAATACCATCTCCATTCACTACATGTCCCAAAAATATTATTTCTGATTGTCATAAATGACATTTGGAAAACTTCGCTTTCAACACATTCTTTCTTAGAGTTTCCAATACTACTCTAAGTTGATATCGGTGTTCTTCGATCTTTGAACAGACTAGTATATCGTCAATACAAACTAGGACAAAATTATTCAGAATCTTCCTAAAGACACGGTTCATCAGGTCTACAAAATATGGTGGGGCGTTGGTCAGTCCAAAGGGTATAACTTACCATTCGTAAAAGAAATCTGGGCCTCTGAAAGCAGTTAAGGGAATACTATCTTTGGAAATTCTTAACTGGTGGAATCCTGCTGCTAAGTCCATTTGGGAAAATATTTTGGCTCCATGTAGTTGGTCAAAAAGATCATCAATTCGGGGTAAAGGATATTTATTTCTAGTGGTTACTCTATTTAACTCCCTATAATCAACACACTGCCTTAGGGATCCATCAGACTTAACCACAAAAACTACTGCTGAACCCCAGCTTGAAAAACTTGGGCTAGTCAACCCTTTATCCAACAAATCTTGGGTTTGCTTCCTAAGTTCCTCCACTTCTCTCGGAGCCATTTGTCTCTTAGTTTGCACTACCGATCTTGCTCCTGGAATTAGATCGATTCAAAATTCTATTTCGCGGTGTGGGGGTAAACTTCTAACTTCTTCAAATAGGTTAGAGAAATCATTAACAACTTCTATTGATTCCAGATTTTCTTGTGCTTCCAAAGCATACAAGAAACTACAAGTATGAATACCGGGTTTTCCACAAGGTATCCTAGCTTCTCTTCTCATTATGGTTATTAAGGTTACGATCTTCTTGTCGCATTTAATATTTGCTTGGAATTCATTTAACCAGTCTAAACCGAGTATAAAGTTAAACCCCTTAAAATCCAAAACATAGAAATCGAAAAGGAAGAAATGTGAAAGATACGAGAGAGCCACGTTATCACAAAACATTTTTAATTCTGTTTTTCCGCCAATGGGATTAGATACGCAAATGGGATTTGGAGAAATTTTTGGGGTAAGTTGAAATTTTCCTATGGTTCCAGATGAAATGAAACTATGTGAGGCACCTGTATCAAAAAAAAAAACATGAACATCGATTCCATTTAAATTTAAGGCACCTTCAAGCACTCCTTTCCCTTTCACATCCTTGGAAGTTAATGCTTCACACTTAATAGCGTAGACCTTTGCGTGCTGTGCCTTCTTCATGAGTGGGCAACCTTTAACTAGGTGTCCGGGCTGATGACAATTAAAGCACTAATTCTTCTGAACTAAGGTATGCCCAGGTCCGTATTGTTGTTGTTGAGGTTTCTGTTGCTATTGAGGTTTCTGTTGCTGCTGAGCTTGCTGTGGATTTTTGACAGCTGGCTTCTTACAGAATCCAGCAATGTGTCCTTTCTGCCCACAGTTGTGGCACTTAGTGTTTTTGAAGCATTCTGCATCATTTTCATCCATCTTTCCCTTCTTGTTGTTCCAGTTAGGATTGAATTTCCTTTTATTGGTATTCTCCCCACCAGGCTCCCCACTTTGTGCCTTTTCCACTCTCTTCTTTGCATCTAAGGCATCATAGCGAACTACCATATCCACCAAATCAACAAATGGCATTTTCAGGTGTCCAACCATCTTTACTTGCAAACTGTCTTTCAGTCCAGCTATGAACATCTCATTCTTCTTCAGTGAAGTGTTGATCAGCTCCAGTCCAAAAGTGGAAAGTACATTGAACTTGTTCTTATATTCAGCGATTGTCATACTTCCTTGCTTGATGTCTATAAAATCTCGATACATTCTAGTCTTGCCTGCAGCAGGAAGGAATTGTGCCTCAAATTCTTCTTTGAACTTCTCCTAAGTAAATTCTTCTTCAGAAGCATTCGAAGTCTGTGCATCCCACCAAGATACTGCAGATGCCTGAAGTTGCCAAGAGGCTAACAAACATTTCTGCTCGTTGCTCAGATTCAGACTCTTGAAAATTCTCTCACATGAACTTAGTCAGGCTTGCACCTCAATGAAATATTTAGCACCCTTGAAAACTTTTCCTCCAAGAGTAGTGTAATCCTTATAACTTGTTGCAAAACTCGATGGAGGCTGAACTGGAGTAACCTCCTCCACAGTTTCAATAGAATGCTGATTGGCGCTACGAACATTTGTAGTGGTAGTGCCACTAGCTCGACCTCTTTGTGCACGAGTACTCATGATTGGTTACCTGAACACAACAGGTCGATAATCAATACTTGATTAGGAGATGTCAAAGAAACTCAAGCAAATAACTCAAGTTATCCTATCCAAAAGATATATTATATCTATAACTTCAAAATACGCTCTCTCAATACTCACCCAAAGCCTAGGTATTCAGTAATCTATGCTCTAATACCAATTGTAACGACCCGACTTTTCGAAGACCTCGGAAGTTGTGTCATTATTAAAGAATAAGAAACAGATAGAAATAAAACTAAGAATAACATCAGAATCTCACAGCGGAATTTAAACAAAACATAATATCATATAATATTACACATCATAGTCGTAACCCATATGGATACATGTCATCATATCTTACACGGACTTGATAATTATACAATGATATAACAAACCACTTGTAGACTTTATAATTATACATGGATAAAGTAGACCAGTTGCACACTTCATAATTATACATAGACATTATTTAAACTAGTTTGCAGAACCATGCCATCCAGCTTATTCCAAAAGATCAAATCGAACTTGGATCACTTGTCTACTCATAACAAGTGTTATGAGTACCCAAGAGTTTAGGGGAAAACACAGAAAATAAACTCTGGGTCAGTCAGGGGACTGGTGTGAGTAAACTCTAATTAAATGATTTAAATTTAAGAAAAATTCTTTTTGAGAAAGATTATTCGTAAGACCGATCCACACATAAAAATACGGATGGTTTTTGCCTTACGATAACTCAAAACACTTTTAAAACTATAATATACTGATATTATGATAGTGTCTAGGGTTTTCAAAAATAATTTAGAATCTAGCGGAACGCTTGCATCTCACGCTCCATATATATATATATATATGTGTGTGTGTGTGTGTGTGTATGTGTGTGTGTGTATATATACAAACAAAAATGCGAGCGCTAATTAGATAATGGATTTTCAACTATGGCAAGGTATGGGACCACCTTATGACAATGTATCTCCGGAAATGAATACATTGGGGGTTCAACAAGAACATCTTGCAGCCCCGGCTAAACATGATCGACCCCTCTCTTTACTTGAGAGTGCCGAATATATCGTCACCACAGTTAGGGGCCGACCAACTAAACCGATAGCATATAAATAATGGAACAACCGAAGGCATTTGATTTTCCCAGACCAGGTATTGATATAACCTTTTGATGGGTGCTACCCACATAGCCATGCGACCTACCTGATTTTATACCATTTCCCGGTTGTAGAGGCCTAAGGTTATACTTACCATCAGAAATATCTGGTTGTTTCACTTTGAGTGTCACATCGTCAAAATCTGCCAATCACTTATTGACTTACCCAAAAATATATTACTAGTATGAAGTTAAGAGAAACAAATTCCTTTGCCACCAATAAATAAGTTTGAAGAGATCAACATACGTGATTGGTTAGGCATACTCTGTCAGACATTCGTCCATACAAGTTGTTCTGGGATTGAACAAACCGAAGACAATATTCTGTAAAATCGTCGTAGGCAATTTCTACATAGATTTTATAGTTTATCTCTTGCATAACTCCGTCTTTATTATCTTGAATAATTCTCTAACACGTAAAAATCGATTTGAAGTGGAAGGTAGTTCCGACTCTTCAAAACGGTCACGTTAATGTCTTTTAAGGTCAAGTGATACTTTAAGGGAATATATTATTTTTAACCAAGTTAAAAATGTATTTTTGGTTTGCTTTTGCAATCATATTTTGATTTTGGAAAAATGTTATTGACACAAGCCAATTATATAAAAAGCACTTCAATGTAAAATTTAAAACAATTGAGTTTATGGTCGATCGCTGACCACTTGCCAAAAATAATATCGATTCTATTACATATAGTGGATTTGACTATTATTCAAGAATTTTTCGAATAACACCATTCAAATTTATTTATCTCATCCTGACGGTTTCTCAATAAAATTTATAATATATATATAATTATTCCTATTTATTTTGACTCGTAAAATAATTTGCGTTGTATGAATTTGAGATTAAAAACAATCATTTGTTTTCCTATGCTATGCTACTAACATTCCCATTCATATACTTATTCCTATTTTCTTTGTAAGCTACTCTTTCTTTCTTATAAACTTTGATATTCTTTCCTTTCTAATATTTTTTATTTATTTATTTTAAAAGCTTGGCCCAATGGCCCAAAACAATGACCCACTTCCTATGACTGACCACGCCTCCTAAAAATGTGCCGACACCTTCTTTTATTTCCAATACTTACGTTCCAGCAATCCTCCCCTCTTCCCATATGACCTGCACATGTCAATCCTTTTATATATATATATAGCAAAACCTGGGCCAAAGCCCATATCATAACCACGACCCAACTAGCAAAGTCACGCTCCCCCTATAAAACTGCTGTCGTCGCTTTCTTCTTTGGATTCCTCATTCCATAAATTTCGTTCCTATTTGTTTGGTTTTGAATTCTTCTTCTTCTTTTTTCTTTTTTTTTAAAAAAAACTATTAGGCCACGGCCAAATTCCTTAAACCCACGTCCCTTAAAAACTACCGCCAACTTTCCTTCTTTTACTCAATTCTGACGTTCTAGTAAGCTTGTCCCCACTTCTCCATTTATGTTCTGCGCCTCCAAACCCTTTTCTTCCATTTTATATATTTATATTTATTTATTTTCGTTGTCCCATAGTTGAAGCCATCACCCCAAAATGATATAGCACTATTATGTGCTTCTACTTCTTCCCATTTCTATTGTTCTAAGCACCACATGGAATTCCATTTGGTGTTTCCAGGTATCGCATGCACCAAAGTATGTGTGCTAATGCACTTATGAGCCCAACCACGACCATTGCTCAAAGCCGATCACACCTCTCTCCCACTATACGCGGAGTCCATCCCTGATCTCGCATCACTCTCCGGTGCACTCGAACATCAATGCGTTCTCCAAACCCGAACTGAAATGAATCACGTACAAAACCATCGTCACATAATCATCCACCACCACCCTATGTAGGTCCGAACATCGTCAAACTTCACCACTATGTTGCCGACACCCGGACGGACCCATTTCCACTGATGCGAACGAACTCGACGCACCAGGGTATGTACAGTTCATTTCCCAAAGTGTACACAGTTTAAACTGTTTTCGGAAACTCGAAAATAAAATTGTCGAAATTTCTATTTTAATCCTTCTTACTCTGTATTATAAAAATATATAGGTATACGTATTATGCTTCGGCATAGTAATACATATATATATATGGGTATCTTGCTGTATTATATATATAGCACAGTATTAGGTTTTTATAGTGTATTTGGTATATGGGTTTCAGATCAAACAATAACGCACGCATGATTTATGTGTACGCATCGACAAGTGTGCGCAACTTATCACCATTTAAAGTTAGAAACCTAAGTGAATGGTGAACCAAGGTAAGATTTCCTTTACTGGAAATCTGGTTATTTGATTTCTAAACTGTCAGTAGGTGAAAAATCTACTCACTATATTATCCTGTTTATTTCATGTATCATGTACGGGTTTCAGATCCAAATTACAACTTAACATATGGTTTATATGTAGTGATATATCAAGATGGTAAATCTTACAGTATAATCATACTCACAGCAGGTTAACTAAATGGTACACAGAGTGAATTTACTCATTATAACTCAAGACGTAGGTTTCAAAAATTACAGCAAGTGATGTTTTACTTAGTTCTTATTATTCAAACTAGTTTATAGGGATTTAGATCAACATAACTAGGTTAAGTGGTTCATATATGTATAACCATACTCATTCAAAACTTGCATTACATGACAGTCAAGAACAGTTTAACAAAATTAGCAAAACAGAGGGAGTGTACTCACTGTTTGGGTTGGTTCGTTCTAAGGCTTTACAAGATTTTTTTGGATACTGCTTGATCTCAAGGACTAATACGAACTAAGGTGGAGAAAATATGAAGCAAGGCAGCATATTTAACGTAGGAAATGATAAAATATTATGGTGCAATCATGGTTTGCATGGGAAAGATAATCTTTTCTGAAGCCATGGACTGTGCTACTCTATGAAGTGAAAATACCCTATCTTCTATCTGCAAAAACCTTCTCCAATTTACAACAAGTATTTAGCCATCCCATTACATTAATTACGGTATATACGTGTGTACTTCTTGTGTCCTTGAAGTCACACAACACAGACTACCTACTAAAGAAAATCCTGAGTATTAAATATTAGGATACAGTACAGAGAAAGAATTGGCAAATCACATTAATTTTATGGTCTTCTTGTGCATGCGTGGCATCCCCTTCCGCCTGTACCATATATTTTCCAATCTTCTGAAGTGGACCATGCGTTGTAAGCTTTCATAAGTCTAAAATCTCTTACCTTCTTTATTTTTAAATTTCCTGAAGTGGTTTTCCCTTTTGTTTACCAAATGTACATTTTTGTATTGACAGATTCAGTTTCATTCTTATGAATTGTTTTGAAAAGCCAAACTTACTTCAAGTCGTAAGATTTTAGTGAACAATATAACTAACTTAAAAATGTTCATTTATTAAAATAGATTTTAAAGAGTGTACTTGAGATTCGCTTACAAAAATTTATATTCAAAATTTTATTTTGGACTTCATTTTAGTAAATCTTATTTACGTCACTTATTTAATCGCATTTAGAAAATATCGTTAAGCAGAATCAGTTAAAAATCCGGGCCATTACAACTTGGGTGTATCATTATATATGTTTATGTTCTTATTTATCGTATTTTGTTCTATATCCTTGCTTTGATACTAAAATGTAAAGCCTTACCCCGAGACCCACATTAATAAAGAGAATTACATAGTAATTTTGTCTGCTATTGTGGAGAATATGGCTAGGTAGGGGATACCTACTATAACCTTGTCTCAACGTTATACTGAACATGCCGACAAATGCTATATTTTAATTTTATATTCAAGTGGATCGACGTATTCAATAAATACTTGATACAAAGCCACAGTTGGTGCTGGATCTATCAGAACAAAACACTAAAACTACATCACATAACAATAATAGATACACACACACACATATGCATACATACACAAAGATACAACTAAATACAATACAAATAATACATCAAAGTGATATGATGACCACTCAATATACGTAATGTAAAGAACAAACTCTCGATAATTGTAACACCCCACCTCCGCTAGGGTCACTCACAAAGGGAATGCACTAGTTTTGGGGGAGTATTATCTAGGTAAACATACACAGAGATATCAGAAGGTAGAACATAAATAAAGCAGCGGTATAAATTGAAAACCAAATTTCATTACTTTCAAGAAAAGAGTCAAAACCTCATATATCCAAAGTACAAATTATTCCATTACATCAAGTTCTAAATAAAGAAGCATAAACTTAAGATAACAAAAGTAAATTATTCCCCAAAATAGCAGAAGTGCAGCCATAGCATAGCTCAAGACCGAATCTTACATGAGCTGACAGAAAGCAGGCTAAATCCAAGCTAAGAGCTAGCGTTTCCTCTCTGAGAACTTGGGGGAGGGAAAAACGAAAGAAAAAGAGGTGAAAGAAAAAGGGTCAGTCGTAAAGACTAGTAAGCCCTAGTGACTTTCATTATAAAAACTAGTAAAGTTAACAAGACATGAGTAAACAGAAAGTAAACATAGGGATGATAATAAGTCTGGCAAGATAACTAAGATAACAAGATAAATCAAGTCTAGCATCGCATATTCAAGATTCGCTGCACCAACTGTACTAGTATTCTAACCCACGTCAAGTATTAACCATGAAATGATCCCATGGCCCAATATCATGAAATGACCCATTACGGGGTCCTACAGTACGATCTACTAATCGATCGGCTCCCTACAAGTTCTAGCTCGTCATGTGTCTGTGTCGTACGGCCCAATCACGAAATGTAGTCACCTGTGCTAGGTTCACCATAGGGTGTATCAAGCCCTAGGGTGCCAACCACCGACACGAATCAAGCACGCACAGTGTAAACCTACTGGTGCCCAATGCCTGCTTTTTCAACTCCGGACTACGTGCACGACCATAGTCCGCCTGAACCTACAATGGAGCACCTACTCAGCCGTCGTTCTGGTCGCTTACAATCAGCCCAGTAATCGTGCCCTACCCTACCTAGTCCCAGGGTATCGTGATACATCCAAGTGGGTTACTGCTGAAAAGGACCGCGTAACTAGGGTTTCTAATGAGTTAAGTGTTGTCATTCAAATTTGTGACTTAACCCTATCCAATCATGTATCAAGTTGGTTAAGTGTTGTCTTTCATATTCATGACTTAACCCCATCAAATCATCGTGTCAAATTGATTAAGTATATTCAAGTGGTTCATGACTTAACCCTATCATGTAGCATAAATTCATTAATGCACCCAAACCTCTCACATTAGACTAGTTGTTGTGGTCACTGGATTTGCCGGGCGGTTCCGGGAAGATTTACATCACAACATAGTCTAACCTCGGGTTTTAGGTGCGATATGACCAACTACCTACATTGGATCCTATTGTTTGCAGTCAGTGGATTCGCCGGGCGGTTCCGGGCAGATTTACACTGCAAACTCAACCCAACCTCGAGTTGGCCATGTTCAAGTTTATTCTAAGTGTCATGTCCAGGTTCATGTTTCGATTCTAAATTCATGTCAAGTTTTCATGTCATGTTTCATGTCAAATCGTGTTAAGTTCATGTCCATATCCAGGTTCAAGTTATAACAATGTTCACGATTCAAGTTTATAGTAAATTCAGGTTTGCCTAAACTACCCAAATCGTATTCCCATCGCACGTGAATTCGAATCGATACAAACAAATCTAATTAGGGAATAACATAGAAAGAACGGGCATAAGGTGGCAAAAGTGATTATAAGTCAAGCATGGTATAACTTGAGATAAATGACTATAACAATACTAGCATATGGAATAGTGGTCTCAAGTATCTAACCTAGCAAAATAGGGTGATAGTCATGGTAACAGTTGACATAAGATAATAACCCCCAAACTTGTGAATAACAACTAATTCAACATCACAGGCATGTTAACATCATGGACATGAGGGGTTTAGGTTTACAACATGTTTAGGCCCCAAATCAATTTCATATAAATATCCCCACAAGTCAAGATTCAAGATGAATAGATCCAAGGTGAATAATAGTAGATTCAAAATAATAGATCCAAAAGGAACAATAATAGACCTAAGGTATACAATGATAGATCCAAGATAATTATCATACTTAGGTTCAATTTCAATTCACAACATGTCCATATTAAGTTTAAAGTTTATATCTAAAAGTAACTGGGGCTTACATATCGTGGTTTGAGAATTAGAAAACAAAGAGGCAATGTTGAATCTCGAGTCTAACAGAAATCCCCCAAACAGCAAAACTCTACACGTAGTCTTGTTGGAGAAGAAGCAATCCCTTTTCTCTAACTTTTCAACCAAAGTTTTAGCAGCATAATACCAGAGAGAATTTGTGTAGAGAGACTAGTGTTAGGGGCTGTTTATATAGGGTTAGAACAACGAATTTATACAGAAACCGGACTAGAAACGTCAGAGTGAATTCTGACTCAAAAATGGGCTCGGCAACCAGGTCGACACCCAGGTCGACCTGGTCCTGGGCAGGTCGACACTATGGTCGACCCCCAGGTCGACCTGGTCCTGGGCGGGAAATTTACCGCCCAGTCCGTTCTGGGGTTTGTATTCGAAATTTGAATTCGAATTCTGAGCTGTTTTTGAACTTGAAAATTCCTGAAACTTCGAAGGGTCATAACTTGGTCATACGGACTCCAATTTTCGAAAACTGGGACTCGTTTCCAAGAAGAATTTCGAGACGAACGTAATGGCGAAACCCGTTGCCCTTGATTCTTATTTTAAAAATTAATTTTGCTTTGATTTATGTTTATAACATGTTATTAAAGTACGGGTTGTTAAATTCTCCCCTCCTTAAAGGATTTCGTCCCCGAAATCTCTAAGTTAGGAAGAATATATCCTACTATCCAATGATCCATCTACTCAAAACATCATCCACAGGTAACTATTGTCCTTAAAAGATTTCTAGTGCCGTATGAACATATGCAGAAAGTGTGTGTATATGTACTTATCTAATGTAAAAGATCAGGCGGTTACTAATTCAGTAGACCTCCTTAATGCAAAATATGTTAGTGTAATGAATCCAACATGTATGCAAAATTCCTAACATACTTTATAATCTCTACATGAGTGCACAAACATTCATTCATATGCAACATCCAAGTGATAGCATAACAAGTTCCATCCATGTACAAGTATAAGCACTCATGCATATGCAACATGAAAATGTGACTGAGCCGATCTAGTGCCTAATGTGTGTCATGCATCCACTAGCAATCACTTGCAAACACTTGCATCCATTTGCAAACATCAACCATAACATGTTTCAATCACATGTTTACATCCATATGGTTCTACCTAAGATTCTCAAGATAAGATCGAGAAGATAACAAGGCAAACATAGGTAGTAAAAGCATGATACGAAAGGTTTTCAAGTTTATAGTAAAAGAGATCGAGAATGTACCCTCAAAAAGAAATGGGTAAAGCGCGCGTATCTTCTATTCGGTTTCCCAAGTTGCGTCTTCTTGGGCTTCACTCCACTGTACTTTAACTAGCTTGACTTCTCGATTCCATAGCTTCTTGATCTCCGTTCCTAAGATACGAATCGGAACTCGCCTCAATGTTGCTTCTTTTTCCACTTCTATGCCTTCAAGGATGCTTGGCTCAACCACTTCAGCCGACTCATGTAAGCACTTTCGGAGATGCGAGACGTGAAAGTCATTGTGTACTCCGGTCAGCTTCTCGGGTAAGTCTACCTTATAGGCCATCTACCCAATCCTCTCAGTGATAGGGAACGGTCCTACGAACCTTGGTGCTAGATTTCCAACCGCTCCAAAACGAACCACATTGCGTAAAGGAGAAACTTTTATAAAGACCATATCTCCGACTTCGAACTCTAGGTCTGTCCTTCTCTTGTCCGCATAAGATTTCTGTCTGTCTTGGGCCGTTTTCATCCGTTTTCGTATCAACTCAACCTTCTCAGAAGTGTCCCTTATCATGTCGGGCCCAAGTATAAGCCTGTCTGTCGTCTCCCACCAACAAGTTGGCGACTTGCACGGTCTTTTATACAGGGCTTCGAACGGTGCCATTCCGATGCTAGCTTGATAACTATTATTATATGCAAACTCCACGAGAGGAAGATGGTCTTCCCAAGTACCACCAAAGTCAAGAATGCATAGCCACAAAAGATCCTCTAGTACCCTATTTACCCTTTCGGTTTGTCCATCCGTCTACGGGTGATAGGCCGTGCTTAAACTCAGTCGTGTACCCATTGCTTCTTGCAGACTATTCCAAAAATGGCTAGTGAAAATCGGGTCACGATCACTAACTATACTAGAAGGAACCCCGTGCAACCGTACTATCTCTCGAAGGTAAATAGACGCTAGCCGTGATGCGGTCGTCCTGCTTTTCACCAGAATGAAGTGAGCGCTTTTCGTGAGTCTATCAACTATGACCCATATGCTAGTATTTCCCTTCCTTGACCAAAGCAGTCCATCCAAGAAATCCATCGAGATACTCTCCCATTTCCATTGCGGAACCTCCAAAGGATGTAATAGCCCACCGGGCTTCTTCGACTCAGCCTTTACTTATTGGCACACCATGCACTTTGAAATGAACTCTGCCACGTCCTTTTTCATTCCAGCGCAAAAGAAAATGTGTTTCATATCTCTGTACATCTTATCCCCTCCGGGATGTATAGTCATCTTCAAGTGATGCGACTCTTCGAGAACTTTATTTACTAATTCTCCCACTTGTAGGACACATAGCCTTCCATCACGCCTTAGCCATCCCTTGTCATCTATGGCATACCTACCGAGGTGACTTGACGTCTCACCACTAATCAGCTTGTCCATGATTTCGACTATCTGTTGGTCTTCCTTCTGTGAAGTCCCTACTTGATCTAGAAGTGTAGGTCTCAACTCAAGAGATGCTAACGTACCGGTCAATGACTCAACAGCAGGTGTAAAATCAAAGGTTGCTATAAACTCTAGATTTTTCCTTTCAACAAACAAGGGGCTCAAGGTCAACCTTTTCCTACTTAGCGCATCCGCCACCACGTTACCCTTGCTAGGGGTATAAGCTATATCGAAGTCATATGATGCCAAGAATTCCATCCACCGCTGTTGTCTCAAATTCAAATCTTTCTGTGAGAAGAGGTACTTAAGCGATTTGTGGTCGGTATACATCTCGAACCTCTCCCCTAGAAGATAATGGCACCAAGATTTAAGTGCAAAAACGATCGCCGCCAACTCCAAGTCATGTGCGGGATAGTTCTTCTCATGAATTTTAAGTTGTCTACCCCCGTAGCAAATCACTTTTCCTTCTTGCATTAGGACAGCGCCTAATCCTGTGCCACACGCATCTGTGTACACCGTAAACATCTTACTTCCGTCGGGTAATGCCAAAATTGGAGCTGTGGTGAGGGCTCTCTTGAGTCTCTAAAAAGCAATCTCACATTCTATGTCCTATGCAAACGCTAGGTTTTTCTTCGTTAACCTAGTAAGAGGGGCTGAAATCTTAGCGAAGTCCTTAATGAACTTCCTATAGTAGCCTGCCAAACCGAGAAAGCTTCTCACCTCCGTTGCATTCTTAGGAATTTTCTAGTCTTTCACCGCAACTACCTTTGCGGGGTCCATGACTATGCCTTGCTTATAAATTACATGTCCAAGAAACCGAACTTCCTTCCTCCAAAAAGGGCATTTGGAGAACTTAGCCTTTAACTGGTGTGCTCTAAGCGTATCCATGACTTCCTTGAGATGTCTAGCATGCTCTTCTTCATCCTTTGAGAAGATCAAAATATCGTCTACTAAAACCACTACAATCTTGTTAAGGAACTCCTGAAACACGATACTCATCAAATCTACAAAGTACGCGGGTGCATTCGTTAACCCAAACGGCATGACGAGCCATTCGAAGAACCCATCTGGGTCCTAAACGCAGTTTTTTCAATGCTATCCTCAGCCACTCTAAGCTGATGGAATCCTGTGGCTAGATCGAGTTGAGAGAAAATAGATGCTCCCACAAGCTGGTCAAACAAATCACCGATTCTTGGTAGTGGGTGTCTATTTTTCTTAGTTAGCTTGTTTAACTCACAATAATCTATGCATAGACGAAGCGAACCATCCGCCTTAGTAGCGAATACCACCGGAGCACCCCATTCAGAAATGCTTCGTCTTATGAAATTTTTCTCAAGCAACTCCTTAACTTGTTTACTGAGCTCTCTTCTTTCTCGCGGGGCCATGTGCCAAACGGGCAATGAAACTGGCTTGGCATTATTAACAAGATAAATTCGGAAGTCTATCTCGCATTTAGAAGGTAACCCCTTCACCTCATCAAAGACATCTGGATATTCTCGGACCACTCTTACAGATTGCAAATTGTCGATGGACGAGTCATGAGATTCAAGATAACACAACATGACCGGACCCTTAGGGTTACAAGAAATTTCAAGGGTATTACCAAGGCGAGTCATGAGCCTCACTACCCTTCGTTCACAATCAAGAATGGCTCCATAATTGGACAACCAATCCATACCTAGGATCAAACCGTATCCCATAAATCCGAGAACATAAGCATTACACGTGAATTCTACGCTTAAGATAGAAATCCTCAAATCCACACACATCATAGATAAATGGGCGGAGCCCCCAATTGGATTTGAAACACTAACGGGATCCTCAACTAGACTAGTACTTAGGTGCAGATTTTCAACAATATCAGAAGAAATAAAAGTATGTGATGCGCCAGAGTCAAATAAGGTTCGAACAGGAAATTCAGAAATGTAAACAAGGCTTTCTACAGAAATATTACTACCTCGGTCAAGAGCTGGAGTGGTGTTGAGAGCATGCAACTGCCCTCCAGAAGGTCCTGCTCGCTGGGTCTTCCCTTGCCCCTGCCCTTGCTTCTTAGGGCAATCTTTGCTGATGTGTCCAGTATCTCCACAATAAAAGCATTCACCCAACTTTCTCTTCTTCTTTCTACAGTCCTTTGCTATATGCCCTGTAATCCCACAAAAGTTACACTTCCTTGTCTCACGTGCCTTGTTATTATTGTTGTTGTTGCCCTTGTTATTCTTGTTGCCTCCCTTCTTGAAGTCAACTTTCTTATTCTGAGTCTCATTAGGCTTAACCTCTTTCTTGCTATTCTTGTCTTCCTCATGAAGTAGAGCCATATCCACCAAGCTTTCAAAGGTTGCCCCCATGGGTATATGAGTTATGGCCAAACTGTGTAGTGGCTCATTCAATCCTCGAGCAAAGCGTACAGTCTTCTTCTGAGCTGTGTTAACCAAGTCCAATCCGAACCTAGCAAGCTGATTAAACTTATTCACGTACTCCCTAACGGTCATGTCCCCTTGCTTAAGTGCTAGGAACCTCTCCATCTGAAGGTTCTCTTCTGCTGACGATAAGAATTTAAGCCCAAACCTCTCTCTAAAGTCTGCCCAAGTCTCAACTGGCCTGGTAGCGTTGGTGACTTTCCATCAAAATGCAGCTTCCTCTTTCAACAACCATGCTGCCAACTGAACTTTCCTATGATCCTCCACATCGAAGATAATAAACAAGTGATCAATCTCCTTTAGCCAGTTTCGTGCCTCAACGAAGGTTTCAGTTCCAACGAAGTTCTTGTCGCCCATTGCTTTAAAGTCTTTGCATATTTTGGCAAAGGCGGTACCAAGAGGAGGAGGAACCGCGACCACTGGGGGAGGAGGAGGAGGGATGCCTGCCGGGCCCGTGCCGTTGGCCCAAGCTTCTAAGTACCTTCGGAACCATCCAGGTAGGGGTACTCCCTCAGGAAGGTTAAGATCAGACATGTTGAAAAAAAACGGAAAGAAAAAGATTCAAATGAGGAAACAATGGAAAGTGCTAATGACTTTTGGGGAATAGCCTTTTTTTTAAACATAAAACTTTTATTGAAAAATGCTTCTTTATAAACGGTTTTGGAAATAGTTTTAGGAGGTTTTTAAAACTTTTGCCCCGTCTGGTAACCTTCTGCTCTGATACCAAATGTAACACCCCACCTCCGCTAGGGTCACTCACAAAGGGAATGCACTAGTTTTGGTGGAGTATTATCTAGGAAAACATACACAGAGATATCACAAGGCAGAACATAAATAAAGCAGCGGTAGAAATAGAAAACCAAATTTCATTACTTTCAAGAAAAGAGTCAAAACCTCATATATCCAAAGTACAAATTATTCCATTACATCAAGTTCTAAATAAAGAAGCATAAACTTAAGATAACAAAAGTAAATAATTCCCCAAAATAGCAGAAGTGCAGCCATAGCATAGCTCAAGACCGAACCATACATGAGCTGACAGAAAGCAAGCTAAATCCAAGCTAAGAGCTAGCGTTTCCACCCTGGGAACCCGGGGTGGGGGATGAAAGAAAAAGAGGCGAAAGAAAAAGGGTTAGTCGTAAAGACTGGTAAGCCCTAGTGACTTTTAGTATAAAAACTAGTAAAGTTAACAAGACATGAGTAAACGGAAAGTAAACATAGGGATGATAACAAGTCTGGCAAGATAACTAAGATAACAAGATAAATCAAGTCTAGTATCGCATATTCAAGATTCGCTGCACCAACTGTACTATTATTCTAACCCACGTCAAGTATTAACCGTGAAATGATCCCTTGGCCCAATATCACGAAATGACCCATTACGGGGTCCTACAGTACGATCTACTAATCGATCGGCTCCCTACAATTTCTAGCTCGTCATGTGTCTTTGTTGTACAGCCCAATCACGAAATGTAGTCACATGTGCTAGGTTCACCATAGGGTGTATCAAGCCCTAGGGTGCCAACCACCGACACGAATCAAGCACGCATAGTGTAAACCTACTGGTGCCCAATGCCTGCTTTTTCAACTCCGGACTACGTGCACGACCATAGTCCGCCTGAACCTACAATGGCACATCTACTCATCCGTCGTTCTGGTCTCTTACAATCAGCCCAGTAATCGTGCCCCACCCTGCCTAGTCCTAGGGTATCGTGATACATTCAAGTGGGTTACTGCTGAAAAGGACCGCGTAACTAGGGTTTCTAATGGGTTAAGTGTTGTCATTCAAATTCGTGACTTAACCCTATCCAATAATGTATCAAGTTGGTTAAGTGTTGTCTTTCATATTCATGACTTAACCCCATCAAATCATCGTGTCAAATTGGTTAAGTATATTCAAGTGGTTCATGACTTAACCCTATCATGTAGCATAAATTCATTAATGCACCCCAACCTCTCACATTAGACTAGTTGTTGTGGTCACTGGATTTGCCGGGCGGTTCCGTACAGATTTTCATCACAACATAGTCTAACCTCGGGTGTTAGGTGCGATATGACCAACTACCCACATTGGATCCAATTGTTTGCAGTCACTGGATTCGCCGGGCGATTCCGGGCAGATTTACACTGCAAACTCAACCCAACCTCGAGTTGGCCATATTCAAGTTTATTCTAAGTGTCATGTCCAGGTTCATGTTTCGAGTCTAAATTCATGTCAAATTTTCATGTCATGTTTCATGTCAAATCATGTCAAGCTCATGTCTATATCCAGGTTCAAGTTATAACAATGTTCACGTTTCAAGTTTATAGTAAATTCAGGTTTGCCTAAACTACCCAAATCGTATTCCCATCGCACGTGAATTCGAATCGATACAAACAAATCTAATTAGGGAATAACATAGAAAGAACGGGCATAAGGTGGAAAAAGTGATTATAAGTCAAGCATGGTATAACTTGAGATAAATGACTACAACAATACTGGCATATGGAATAGTGGTCTCAAATATCTAACCTAGCAAAATAGGGTGATAGTCATGGTAACAGTTGACATATGATAATAACCCCCAAACTTGTGAATAACAACTAATTCAACATCACAGGCATGTTAACATCATGGACATGAGGGGTTTAGGTTTACAACATGTTTAGGCCCCAAATCAATTTCATATAAATATTCCCACAAGTCAAGATTCAAGATGAATAGATCCAAGGTGAATAATAGTAGATTCAAAATAATAGATCCAAAAGGAACAATAATAGACCCAAGGTATACAATGATAGATCCAAGATAATTATCATACTTAGGTTAAATTTCAATTTACAACTTGTCCATATTAAGTTTAAAGTTTAGATCTTAAAGTAACTGGGGCTTACAGATCATGGTTTGAGAATTAGAAAACAAAGAGGCGATGTTGAATCTCGAGTCTAACAGAAATCCTCCAAACAGCAAAACTCTACACGTAGTCTTGTTGGAGAAGAAGCAATCCCTTTTCTCTAACTTTTCAACCAGAGTTTTAGCAGCATAATACCAGAGAGAATTTGTGTAGAGAGACTAGAGATAGGGGCTGTTTATATAGGGTCAGGCCAACGAATTTAGACAGAAATCGGACTAGAAACATCAGAGTGAATTCTGACTCAAAAATGGGCTCGGTAACCAGGTCGAAACCCAGGTCGACTCTATGGTCGACCTGGTCCTGGGCAGGTCGACACTATGGTCGACCCCCAGGTCGACCTGGTCCTGGGCGGGAAATTTCCCGCCCAGTCCGTTATGGGGTTTGAATTCGAAATTTGGATTCGAATTCTGAGCTGTTTTTGAACTTGAAAATTCCTGAAACTTCGAAGGGTCATAACTTGGTCATACGGACTCCGATTTTCGAAAATTCGGACTCGTTTCCAAGCAGAATTTCGAGACGAACGTAATGGCGTAACCCATTGCCCTTGATTCTTATTTTAAACATTAATTCTGCTTTGATTTATGGTTATAACACGTTATTAAAGTACGGGTTGTTACAATAATACGCCATAATAATATGAATAATCCCAAAGAGATGACTCGGTCTCAAAAGATAGCATCAAGAACCAGCTAAGACCAAGAGAAGAGAAAAACCTAAAACAAACTCAGTTTGACTTGAGTGAAAACACACGGGTCAGGTAGGCTAGAACTTATCATTATTAAAGATGATGATAATATGAGATAAGGGGACGATCGTTCCATACTAATGGTATGATATAAGTCATCAAGTTATCTCTAGGGTAATACATCAATGATTAATCATGATTGCATAAAGGAATGCAATATATCTTAGCTAGATATGGTTCATTTAATTATAATATTACTAAATGAAATAAGTGAAGGTGTGAACCACAAAGGGAGTATTCATAAGACAATTTAAACTTCATGATCATAATTAAACTCGAATTAGGCTAGTTATGTTCATTAGAAAAACATATCACTAGATAAGGTTAAGCGATTGAAAGATGTGATATCCCTTTATGTAAAGGATAACATTGCAAATAGAAGCAATTCCTTATGAAAATGAACGATATCTCTTCATGATAACTATAAGGATATCTAAGTTATGACTATGCTCGAGTGAAAAAAACAACACTTATGCATGTAAAATGTCTACAAACTAGGTCATGAAGGTAGGACTCAATTCATCGTTACCTTCGCCTCATATCATTGGTAGTGCCAATTAAACATCGACTAAAACTTCTAAAGAATAAATTGTCTCCATAAAGGAGGATAACAATATAACCATGCACCATAAGTACAAAAACTTTAAATAAAGGATTTACACTTATAAATATGCCTAGTCTCACCAGCATATACTCAATACCAACACAATTCTATATATCATAAAATTCATCTAATAGAAACTTCTTAATTATTATACCTCATCTCATTGGTACAATATAAATACATCTAAAACTCATCATAAAAGAACTACCATAATCTATATCTCATTTCATTGGTATAATCATAAAAATCTCACAAATCTATATTGATTGCACCCAAAATCGGTTCAAAATGTCATATTCGAAATCACTATAAAACATATTATAAACTTGCACTCAAGGCCGTATTCGAACATCGTCATCAAAAAGGTGAATTGGTAACATCAAAATATCATGAAAAACTGCACGTGTTTAACACCTTGACTAGTACTACTATTATTCGGTACCATTCATTATGATGACTTAGGATCACATAACATCATAACATTGTGATTGATTATAGTTAGAAAAATCGTGATGACACCCAGTCACAAAAACCCGAGTAAAACAACGTGACGATTAAAGTTGAATAATACCATCATGAACTTCGTGGTGACTCCATTCAAGTACTCAGTCTATAGTACTAGTAACCTCTTGAATCTATCTCAACCTCTTGGTTAGGAACCGTAAGGCGTCAACGTAAGTCCCATACCATATGTTTGCACCTAATGGTTTACTAGCCATTAGTCGATACCACACAAGGAAACATCATATAACATCATCAAATATACACCGCCTCATCTGATCGACGAGTGTAAAGATACCAAATTCGTCTCATCTTTCTCTCTTTCCGACGAGTACTAAGTGGCATTCTAACTTGTCTCATCTTGTCGACAAGTAAAAATCCGTCATAAAAATCAAAACATCATAATTCATAAACATCAAAACATAATGAATTCATAAACGTCGAAACATCATGGATTCATCATAGAATAGCTTGCCTCGTCTCATTGGCAAATTTATATAGCATCGTGGTTGGCTCATCATCAAGATACACCAAATGAGTGGTTCTAGAACCAATAGCCATCGCCAAAATTTGGAAAAATCTCCGAACATCGCATCAAAAGTGTTTTGATTGTACAAGTCCGATATTAAGCGATAAAGTAAAACCATATGTCCCATACCACGTGCGTTTACTAAATCGTTTAATTCTCATTCCTATACGTCAAAATTCATAATAATAAGCTAATTGATACATTTAAATTAGTTTTATAGGGAAAATAATATTTTTAAACAATTTAATATATATATACACACAAACACACGTATATGCTTTATCAAGAAAACCCCATATTTAAATAGATTATCTATTTATAAAATACTCTAAAACACTAAATAGTTAACTAAATTTTAAAATGACTTAAAAACATTTTTTTTTTCAAACAATGATTTTTTAAGAATTCTTTAAAATTTAGTTGGAATTAAAAGTAATCAAAACCATCATGAATACTCAATATCGATATTAACCGATATTTAAATTTAAATTAAATTTAAATCCCAAATTTCTGCAAATATGAGCTAGTCCATTGAAGGACATCATTTCTATCTAATAGCATCAAGTTAGCATCAAAATAATGCAACTGAAATTGGCAAAATTAGCAAAATATCATAAAAAATCCGAAAATTAACAAAATACTAATTTCAGCCCTACTGTAAAGAATTAAGATTTCAACATAACAAACATCAAAATCTGAAAATATTTATTAAACAAAAGTTGTTCTACTAATTCTAAGATTTCCAACCATATAAAGATCATTAAATTCAGACTAAGTATGTAAAAGATATGATGAATACAATTCTAAGATTTTTAAATTCACTTTTGCTGTCCTTTATTCTCTGGACAATGACAACGAAATATAATTTCGACTATCGTAACCTCATAATTTTGCAAAACTCAGTTATAGTACATGATTCAAGCTTTTCAGAACATCTAAGATTATTTAATTCCTCTTTGAAACAAAAGAGTTATGACCAATTTCATTTCAATTTCAACGACAGAGCAAATGCTCATTTTGCTCTCGGGATAACTATAGAAAACTTCAATTTTGACATTGAAACTTCAAAATTATGGAAAACTCAAAACATAAAACTTATAGCTCATGTTTTAAGCTTTCCAATACATTAAAGATCATCAAATTCGACTAAGAAACTAAAAAGTTACGATCAAGTATGTTTCAGAGTTAAACTCAAAAAATTCTGTCAATGACAGAATTGTTCTTTGGTTTTCAAACCTATTTTATGTCGATCAAAAGGCAGAATATCAAAATATAATCTGGAGAGAAAATTTTCTGTAACGAACGCGAATTTTCGACCTCGAAAATCGACATACAACACCATGTCGACTATTCAAGAATCAGAAATACCAGAACGTTAATAGAAAGAAGTTAGAGGGTGAGAATAGATAGGATAGAAAATTGGAGTAGAAGAAGGAGAAGAACATAACAACACATAATCAGAGTAACACGAATCTCACAGCGGAACGAATAAATATATTATATAACATAACTTTGAATTAAAACCAAAAACTGTATTTAATACTGTAACTACCTGCATTCTACGCATCGCAGGATCGTAGAATATTTATTTCTTTCACATACGAAGTCATATGGTCATGTAACATGGGGAGACGAATATTGGGGTCATTTCCCATGTTCATGATTTCTGCCGATTTTCAAATGACCGTTTTGCCCCTAGCTGATCTTGTTTTGACCATAACTTTTGACTGGAAAGGAGTTATGACTTGAAACCACTTTCATTGGCTCCGGATGATGGTTTACAATTCCGTAGAGTGGTCACATTAGCCAAACGGACTCACCGTTTGGGAGATATGGCTGAAACAAGTTTTAGATGGTGAAAAACAGCTTAATTGGGCTAAACCGGGTAATTAGCAGCTAGGCCCAAAGGAGATTTCGTGATTAGAGATGTATAGGGGCTGATTAGGGTTAGAAAACATTTCTTTTAGCCGCCACTTTCATTCTTGGAACCCTAGCAATGGCCTCCAACACCCAAATCAACTTCTAATCACATTCTAATCAAGTTTTGGCTTAATCAACACCAAATCAAAGAAGATCTTCACCAAATCAGTATTAGAGCTGCTGTTAGACGTCAGTATTCGCCCAAATCAGCGAGGTTTCAGTTCTGAAAATTTTATTTGTGGCTAAGGTGAGTGATTTGCATAGTTTTGCACTAATTACAGTTAATTAAGGGTAATTAGTGAAGATTAACGAAATTAGACTTGGTAAAATTCTGGAAAAATATTTATAAATTCGAAAATGATGTTTTATACCTCTGTTTGAAATTTGGGTTGATTTGGTTAAGTTTTACTAATCCTATCATCATTTGTTGTTAAACATGATTAAGGGAAAATATGGGGTTTTGGCTATGTTTAATCTATTTTATCCTATCAAGTTATTGTTTTGATGTTTGTGGTTGATGTTATATATTCCTATGACTGTTTGGTATGAATTGTGATTGTTTAGAATAGTTAGATTGGTCGAAAACGCCGTCGAATGGCGTAAACAGTCGCTGGACAAAGTGCAGGAAAATGCAGAGGACCGGATTGCCCCTCCGAACCCGACCCGATCGTGATACCCGATCCGAACCGCCACGTGGAGACTCCGATGCACCACGATCTGATGTTCCATGAACCACTCGAGAGAAGGAGCCCGACCTGAGCCGCTTCAGCCTGAGCTCCGCGATCCGACCTGAGCATGGTGGCACGACCCGAATGCACCCGATCTGAACTGATGCACCATGGATGGACTTGAGAGACTCGACCCGATCCGGAGTGTTTGGGAAGGAGGAACGAACCGCCAGGAGATGTGGACCCTGACCCGATCCGATGGAGGGAGCTCGACCGATCCGAACCGAGATGCTTGGACTTGAGGCATGAATCACGATCTGAATTTGAAGTATAAACTGAATTGAAGAACCAATCCGGAGAAGACCAATAACCGGAGATGCAAAGGTAGTCCAAATGGGAAGTTTGTACTCAGAATCCAGTTGGGAACCAACGAGCTAACTTCATGATTGGACTTTGCTGTGGGACGTTTGCTAAGGGGTTGTCGATGTCTATGACTTTGGATCACTATTTAGGGGAGGTACGTGAACGGATTCAGGGCCACAGTGGCCTAGGTATGACTAAAGAGCTATAGACCAATGAAGTGGGGTCATTTGTAAAGGTTTGGTCATGACTCCATGTGGGTAGCTTGGTAGTAGTAGTTGTTGTACAAGTTGAACTCCGTCACTACTTCGATGGATTTAGTGATCGAAGCGGTAGATATCGTATGCTTTACGCACTGAGTGAGAGATGTGAGGAATGGTTGCTATGTTTGATTTGGTTGCCATCATTATGACATGCACACCCCACCCCCGTTATCTTTACACCATTTATTCAAATGGCACCTTAGAGTATTGTATGGTATGTAGTGCTAACTCTTTGGTTGTAGGTCCAGGTTCAGGTATGGTTTAGTATACTTGTTACTGTTTTGTTTAGCTGCTTATCACTCATACCAGACTTTTTTTCTGACCCAAAGTTTTATGTCTCTTCTTATTATTGTGGGTGCTCTCACGAGCAGACTAGAGACAGGTTAGCTGGGTATGCACGAATAGCTGATCCAGAGACGAGCAGGAAGCTTCCACGTATCATATATATAGATATTCTCCCTGTGTCACTGCTGGTCACTACTTTGGGCATTAGTAGTGTACCCTTTCTTTCTTTTGTTTAGAGACAGTAATTTGGAAAGTTGTAATAAGCTGTATTTGGATTTCCGTTGCTTTGATGATGATGTTGATGTTAGTTTTAGTTATCAGCTTATGCACTGTCTCACCTGTTTTATGTCAAGTATATTATTATTATATTTTGTTCCATGCGCTGTAAGACATTCTACAGGTTTTCGATTAGTTCATTCTCTTCTTTCCTTTCTTTGGCGACCGTTCCGTGCTAGTCGGGCATGTGTACAACGCAATTTCGGAGGAAATGCCGGCTGGTGCGGGGCGGGCCGTCACATTTGGTATCAGAGCTCTAGGTTGCGTAGTTAACCTAGGGAAAGACACCAGGGAGAGATAATACATATATGAGAGCGCGTATTTGTAATTATTTTGGTTTTCAAAAGCTATATATATACACACACTATTAGTATAGCTAAGGATGAAGTCGCACTGCACTAGCACCACTATGGAGATGGTTAATCGTTTTCTCTTTACAAATTAAACGATGAGCCGATACTCAAGAGGTGCCGGTAGAGGAGCCAATAATGGGAATGCTGCTGACATGAGGACGATGTTTACTGACCTCATGAGGGAGATGCTTAGGGATGTGCAGGGGGCAGCTGGTAATGGTGGTGGTCCAATAGTGCAGGCGCTTAGGGCCGATTTCGCCAAGCTGAATAAGGATTATACTTGTCTTGGTGGGAAGCCGTTCCACGGAATGGAGTCGGCTACGGATGTTCAGGATTGGCTGGATAGCTGCGAGCGTATCTTCGAAGATTTGGGTATCGAGGATGCGATGAAGAGAAGGCTAGCATCCCGTCAGCTGCAAGGACGGGCAATGAATTGGTGGAATGCTATAAAGGCAGCTACTCCCGAGGATCAAATTACTTGGGATCAGTTTAAGGCTTGCTTTAGCGATAAGTTCATTCCAGCTGCTCAGAAGTCAGTATTATTTAAGAAATTTATGGAACTCAAGCAGAATGGCAGTGCTGTCTCGGAGTATATTGCCGAATTCGACACTTTGTTGAAATATGGGTTATCCCTAATAGATACCGCCGAGAAGAAGAACGAGAAGTTCATAACCGGCTTGGATCAGTACTTGGGGGAAAGGCTTATTAACCACATCGATGATACGTTTGAATCGATTATGGGAAAAGCATTGAGGTCAGAGAGTCTTTCCCTAAGTCGAGGACTGAGGTCGCATCTGCAGAGGAGCCAAAGCCGCAAGCAAGCGGTGGAGGCAAGAATGGTTCTCAGAATAAGAGAAAGCAGAATCAGACCAAGGATGGCCAGAAGATAAAGAATAAGCAAGATGTTGAGTGCTTCAGCTGTGGTAAGAAGAGCCACTATGCCAAAGAGTGTCGGGTCAAGCCAGCGGATAGGAAGTGCTTCAACTGTGGCCAAGTGGGACATCACAAGGACAAGTGTCCACAACCCCCTAAAGAAAAGCAGATGGTGAGAGCATATGCCCTTAATGCTATTCCTTCTTCGTCGAATGCCCCAACTGCGGCGGAGAAGGTAAAGAATGCCATTATTTAAGGTATGCTTTCTGTTTATGATGTTCCTGTTAGAGTTTTATTTGATACCGGGGCTTCCAGTTCTTTCATATCTAGTGACCTGGTAGATAGGTTGGGATTGGAGCCCGAGATCGTCGATAGACCTTTAGTAGTGACAAACCCGATTGGTGGTTCGACTAACCTTAACATGATTTGTCGTAATGTGGTCTTATCGAATCATGGATGCATGTTTGTTTGTGATTGCTTTGTTTTGGGCTTTACTGGGTTTGGCATTATTTTGGGAGTCGATTGGCTCCAAAGATACGGGATGGTGGTAGACTGTGACGGCTTTTTTGTGACAGCTAGAGCGAATGATGGGCAGAGGGTAGTGTTTGGTGGTCTACCTAGTGATGGGGGTAATGGCTAGTTTTCTAAATTCCCTCGACATCCCGCAAAGTGAGTTTCAGGTTTGCCCGTGGTTGGCCAGTATTCGGACGTCTTCGAGGAAGTGACCGGGCTTCCACTACACCGAGAGATTGAATTCCGTATTGATTTAGTGAAGGATGCCAGACCTATAGTGATGCCACTTCATCGTATGGCACCAAGGGAGAAGCGAGAGCTCAGGGTGCAAGTCAGTGATCTTTTGAAGAAGGGATTTATCAGAATGAGTTTTTTTGAATGGGGAGCACCAGTTGTGTTTGCTACCAAGGCGGATGGTTCCCTTCGTTTGTGTGTAGACTACCGCGAGTTGAATAAGGTGACGAGGAAGAACAAGTATCCTCTACCGCGGATAGATGATTTGTTTGATCAGTTGAGCGGCGCGAGAGTATTCTCTCAGTTGGATCTCGCGACAGGTTTTCATCAGCTTAGAGTGGAAGCTGAGAGTATAGCTAAAACGACATTTCGGATGCCGTCTGGATTTTACGAGTGGTTGGTCATGCCATTCGGGCTGACCAATGCCCCAACATATTTTGTGGATCTTTTGAATAGGGTATTCAGAGATCAGTTGAATAAGTTTGTCCTTGTGTTCGTGGATGATATTTTGGTCTACTCGAGGACAGAGGAAGAACACAAGGAACTCTTGAGGACAGTGATGGAGGTGTTGAGAAAACACCAATTGAAAGCAAAGTTTTCTAAGTGTCACTTCTGGAGGAGGGAAGTGAGGTTCTTGGGCCATGTTGTTTCAGAGAATGGTATTGTCGTGGATCCTGCGAAGGTGGCTATGGTACAAGATTGGTCTATGCCCAAGAATGCAATGGACATAAGAAGTTTCTTAGGGTTAGCTGGATATTATCGTAAGTTTATCCAGGGTTTCTCTAAGATAGCAGCACCGTTGACTCAATTGACTAAGAAGAATCAAGCTTTCGTCTGGGACGAAAAGTGTGAGAATGCATTCAAGAGTCTAAAGGAAAAATTGACATGTGCACCAGTGTTAGTCATTCCTAAGGGGAATGAAGAGATGATAGTATATACGGATGCATGTGGCACAGAGCTGGGTGCTGTATTGATGCAAGGAGGTAGGGTTGTAGCTTATGCAAGTCGGCAACTGAAACCGCATGAAAGAAGATACCCTACCCATGATTTGGAATTGGCAGCAATCGTGTTTGCATTGAAGATGTGGAAACATTATCTATTGGGAGAAAGATTTGAGCTATTTACCGATCATAAATAATTAAAGTATCTCTTCTCTCAAAAGGATCTAAATCTCCGACAGCAAACATGGTTAGAGTTCTTGGCTTCCTATGATTTCGATATCGCATATACACCCGGAAAGGGGAATGCGGTGGCTGATGCATTGAGTAGAAGACATGCCAGTTTAGGGGCTATGTTTCTAGAATGGAAGCAACTGGAGTATATCGCTGGGTATGATTTTAGACCAAAGTGCAAATTGGATCCAGAAATGTTAGCAAGTTTGACGATCAGACCAACTTTGATTGAGAGGATTGTTTCCAGTCAGAGGAACAATCCCAACCTACTGGAAATCATCTCAAAGTTAGAGATGGGAATCGACGGAGAGATGAACAAGTATGGGCTTGATCGAGATGGATGGCTTAGAAAGAATGGAAGACTAGTGGTACCCAATGTCAATGGATTGAGAGATGAAGTGATTAGAGAATGTCATCACTCAAAATTGACTATACATCCTGGTGGTAACAGAATGTATCGAGACATGAAGCAGACCTACTACTGGGAAGGGATGAAAAGAGACATTGGGAAGTTTATATCCAAATGCATGAATTGCTAGCTAGTTAAAGCTGAGCAGAAGAAGCCTACTGGTATGTTACAACCATTAGAAATTCCAGAATGGAAATGGGAACAAGTGTCAATGGATTTCATTGATGGGTTACCAAGGACTAGATCGGGCCATGATAGCATTTGGGTGATTGTGGACCGATTGACTAAGAGTGCAAGATTTATACCCATCAAGTCAAACAGGACGACAGCTAAGCTAGCTGAACTGTATGTAAGGTGTGTAGTGAGATTTCATGGAATACCCAAGGGCATTGTGAGTGACCGAGATCCGTTGTTCACTAGTGGATTTTGGAAGAGCTTACAAGAGGCGTTAGGATCAGAATTACATCTCAGTACCGCGTATCATCCTCAAACCGACGGTTAAACAGAGAGGGTGAATCGTATATTAGAAGACCTCTTGAGAGCCTGTGTATTGGATTTTGGTGGATCATGGGATGACCATTTGCATCTAGTAGAGTTTGCATATAATAATAGTTACCAATCCAGTATCGGTATGGCTCCATTTGAAGCTTTATACGGAAGGCCGTGCAACTCACCGTCATGTTGGTTAGAAACTAGTGAGAAGTTTGTGCTTGGACCAGATGTGATAAGAGAAACTTCAGCTAAGATTAAAGTTATCCAACAGCGAATGAAGGCTGCCCAAGATAGGCAGAAAAGTTATGCTGATAAGTGGAGAAGAGAATTAAAGTTCTCCATTTGCGACTTGGTGTTTGTCAAGATTTCTTTATTGAAGAACATGATATGATTTGGCAGGAGAGGCAAGTTAGCACCAAGATTTGTTGGTCCATTCCCAGTTCTTGAGCAAATTGGGAATTTGGCATATAAAGTTGAATTACCAGACAAGATGGCAGGAGTTCACAACGTATTTCATGTTTCCCAGTTAAGGAAGTTCGTGCACGACCCAGATGTGACTATTTCATCTGATCTGTTGGATGACGTCGAAGTTGAACCCGAGGCGGTTGGGAACCGCAAGCCCATGCGTATTGTTGGGAACGACACGAAGCAGCTTCGAAGGAAAGCGGTGAAATTAGTCAAAGTTCAGTGGGGCGAGAATGAGAAAGACTGTAATTGGGAGACAGTGGAGAGAATTAGGAAGACGTATCCAGAACTCTTCGCCTGGTAAGATTTTAACTTCGATTTAGTCTTTCCGCATGCTAGGATAGGTTGTTTTGTTTGTTTTGCATGCGGGATCCTTTGTAAGTTTTGGGTTAAAGAATTTCAGAGACGAAATTTCTTAAGGGGGGGAGAGTGTAACGACCCGTATTCTACGCATCGCAGGCTCGTAGAATATTTATTTCTTTCACATACGAAGTCGTATGGTCATGTAACTTTGGGAGATGACTATTGGGGTCATTTCCCATGTTCATGATTTTTGCCGATTTTCAAATGACCGTTTTGCCCCCAGTTGATCTTGTTTTGACCATAACTTTTGATTGGAAAGGAGTTATGACCTGAAACCACTTCCATTGGCTCCGGATGATGGTTTACAATTCCGTAGAGTGGTCACATTAGCCAAACGGACTCACCGTTTGGGAGATATGGCTGAAACATTTCAGATGGTGAAAAATTAGCTTAATTGGGCTTAACCGGGTGATTAACAGCTACGCCCAAAGGGGATTTCGGGATTAGAGATGTATAGGGACTGATTAGGGTTAGAAAACATTTCTTTCAGCCGCCACTTTCATTCTTGGAACCCTAGCAATGGCCTCCAACACCCAAATCAACTTGTAATCACTTTCTAATCAAGTTTTGGCTATATCAACACCAAATCAAAGAAGATCTTCACCAAATCAGTATTAGAGCTGCTGTTAGTCGTCAGTATTCGCCCAAATCAGCGAGGTTTCAGTTCGGAAAATTTTATTTGTGGCTAAGGTGAGTGATTTGCATAGTTTTGCACTAATTACGGTTAATTAAGGGTAATTTGTGAAGATTAACGAAATTAGACATGGTAAAATTCTAGAAAAATATTTATAAATTCGAAAATGATGTTTTATACCTCTGTTAGAAATTTGGGTTGATTTGGTTAAGTTTTACTAATCCTATCATCATTTGTTGTTAAACATGATTAAGGGAAAATATGGGGTTTTGGCTATGTTTAATCTATTTTATCCTATCAAGATATTGTTTTGATGTTTGTGGTTGATGTTATATATTCCTATGACTGTTTGGTATGAATTGTGATTGTTTAGAATAGTTAGATTGGTTAAAAACGCCTCGAATGGCGTAAACAGTAGCTGGACAAAGTGCAGGAAAATGCAGAGGACCGGATCGGATCGCCCCTCCGAACCCGACCCGATCGTGATACCCGATCCGAACCGCCACGTGGAGACTCCGATGCACCACGATCTGATGTTCCATGAACCGCTCGAGAGAAGGAGCCCGACCCGAGCCGCTTCAGCCTGAGCTCCGCGATCCGACCTGAGCATGGTGGCACGACCCGAAGGCACCCGATCCGAACCGATGCACCATGGATGGACTTGAGAGACTCGACCCGATCCGGAGTGTTTGGGAAGGAGGACCGAACCGCCAGGAGATGTGGACCCCGACCCGATCCAATGGAGGTAGCTCGACCGATCCGAACCGAGATGCTTGGACTTGAGGCGTGAATCACGATCCGAATTTGAAGTATAAACTGAAGTGAAGAACCGATCTGGAGAAGACCAATAACCGGAGATGCAAAGGTAGTCCAAATGGGAAGTTTGTACTCAGGATCCAGTTGGGAACCAACGAGTTAACTTCATGATTGGACTTTGCTGCGGGACGTGTGCTAAGGGGTTGTCGATGTCTATGACTTTGGATCACTATGTAGGGGAGGTACGTGAACGGATTCCGGGCCACAGTGGCCTAGGTATGACTAAAGAGCTATAGACCAATGAAGTGGGGTCATTTGTAAAGGTTTGGTCATGACTCCATGTGGATAGCTTGGTAGTAGCAGTAGTTGTACAAGTTGAACTCCGTCACTACTTCGATGGGTCTAGTGATCGAAGCGGTAGATATCGTATGCTTTACGCACTGAGTGAGAGATGTGAGGAATGGTTGTTATGTTTGATTTGGTTGCCATCATTATGACATGCACACCCCACCCCCGTTATCTTTACACCATTTATTCAAATGGCACCTTAGAGTATTGTACGGTATGTAGTGCTAACTCTTTGGTTGCAGGTCCAGGTTCAAGTATGGTTTAGTATACCTGTTATTGTTTTGTTTAGCTGCTTATCGCTTATACCAGACTTTTTGTCTGACCCAGAGTTTTATGTCTCTTCTTATTACTCTGGGTGCTCTCACGAGCAGACTAGAGACAGGTTAGCTGGGTATGCACGAATAGCTGATCCGGAGATGAGCAGGAGGCTTCCACGTATCATATATATATATATATTCTCCTGTGTCGCTGCTGGTCACTACTTTGGGCATTAGTAGTGTACCCTTTCTTTCTTTTGTTTAGAGATAGTAATTTGGAAAGTTGTAATAAGCTGTATTTGGATTTCCGCTGCTTTGATGATGATGTTGATTTTAGTTTTAGTTATCAGCTTATGCACTGTCTCACCTGTTTTATGTCAAGTATATTATTATTATATTTTGTTCCATGCACTGTGAGACATTCTACAGGTTTTCGATTAGTTCATTCTCTTCTTTCCTTTCTTTGGCGATTGTTCCGTGCTAGTCGGGCATGTGTATAGCGCACTTTCGGAGGAAATGCCGACTGGTGCGGGGCGGGCCGTCACAAATAACATTATCAGTGTACAACACTTACAACACAGCGTAAATAACAATAGCTATAAAATCTTGAAGCTTTCTGCTCCAAGCTTTCCAAGTATCTGTAAAATCCCGAATACTTGACGACCCGTACAAAATTGAGCACCCAAGAGTTTAGGGGGAAAACAAAACAAAATAAACTCTGGGTTAGTCATGTGACTGGTGTGAGTAAACTCCAACCATTTGTTTAACTTTTAAAATCATTTTAAAAGAAAGTATAATTATAAGACCAATCCACACATAAACACAGATGGTTTTTACCTTATGATAACCCAAACATTCTTTTAAAAATCCATTCTCTTCTAATATTATAATAATGTCCAATAAATAGCAATCTAGTGGAACGTTTTCATCTCACATTCCACATATATAATATATAATCAAAAACCACATGTGCTTATTAGGTAATGGATTCCAACTGGCAAGGTATGGGACTACCTTCCGACAATGTATCTCTAGAGAGGAATACACCGGGTTCAATAAGAACATCTTATAACCCAGGCTAAACATGACCGATCACTCATTTCGCTTGTGTGAACCGAATATATTATCACCAATGGTTGGGATCAATAATTGTTTCCCGAAAGGGACAGCATCGAAATAGTTCAAAGAAGTAAATGAAATTTCTCTAGATTAGGTGACAGTACACCCTAATTGGGAGCTACCCACTTAGCCATGCGACCTACCCGATTTATACCATTTTCTAGTTGTGAGGCTTGAGGCCATGCTTATCTTTGATAGATCACACCTTTATTCACTTTGAATGTCTTATCGTCATACCCACCAAATCACAAATTGATTTCTCCAAAAATACCATGGGAATTCAGCTAAGAGAAACGAATTCCTTCGCCACTAAACGTAAATACGTTTAAAGAGATTAACTTACGCGGTCTACTAAATATACTCTGTTAGACATTCTTCCATATAGGTTGTCCTGGGACTGGACAAACCGAAGGAACTATTTTTGTAAATCCATCTTAGGCAATTTCTACCAAGGATTTGCTAGAACAGCCCTTGCCTAAACTTCATCGTCAATTATCTTCATCATATTCAATTCGCAACGCTAATGTCCATACGGAGTGGCTTCTAGATAATAAATTTGATTCCGGTCTCTCCGTATTGACGACGAAAAAGTGGTCAAAACTTTGATAGTCGGTTATTTAACTATCAAAGGAAAACATCCATACACACAACGATCTTATTTCCAAATGGAGATTTTATCGATCAATAATCAATCAACATTTTCCCCTTTTAAATTAATTTATCATTAATCTATTCATTTCCCCATTTCCCATTTCCACATATACATAAATTCTTATTTTCTAAATTTAGAAAATATATGTTATAAACATTGGAAAACATTTCCATTCCTTATTCACACACTATCTTCCCATATCTATCCGTCTTTAACTATAAACTAGTAAGAGAACAATTCACTGAATATCAACCCCGAAGGCCGAAACCAACATCAGATCGATACTCAAGAAATCATTCAACTTAACTAATCCCTAGTCAGTTTCAAATTTCCTTAACTCTTTTTCTTAACTTCTTATCAAATCATTGCTTATGCAACTCCCGGATTCAGTTTACGAATCAATTCTTTTATGAAAACATTGGTTATAACGATAATGTTATAATCCCTACTTTCGAAATATCTAACTTCAAAATATAACTTTTATTTATTAATTTAAATAAATAACTAAATAAACAATTTATTTATAAATAAATAATTCTTGATTAAAAATCAAAAAGTAAATAATACTTTCCCGAATTCGATATATTCCAATATCAATGCATGACTCTCTTTCGAATAACTATATTCGATATCTCTCTTTCGAATAACTCTATTCGATAACTCTCTTTCGAATAACTCTATTTGATTTACGTTCCGAACTTCTAGAATAATTTACTATTTCAGGTCAACTCAATTTCTAAATTCATTTTTGAATTCAGTGCTTCCCAACATTTACCAATTTCCTTTTATAACCATTTTAAATCTGCAAAATGTTTGTGCTTCCCAACATTTACCAATTTCCTTTTATAACCATTTTAAATCTGCAAAATGTTTGCTTTTAAATCGTTATTCACTTTAAAATGTGAACATTATTCCTTTACAGGAAACTGGACTCATTTTATCAAATCAAAACTTAATATTATAATTTAAACACTAACACAGGTTTAAACTCCAATTATCGGGTCATGTTATAACTTCTTATTCACATTCCATTTTATTTATCAAATCTCGATTACATGTCAACTTCACAGTTGATTTTATTTAGAAATTATATAATTCTCTATCGCCTTTATATTCGATAACAAAATATCGGTTTCCAGCCGAATATTAATTATCTTGTCAAATCCCGATTTATTCAATATATAATTTCTTAAAATAAATTATTTTATAACATTTGGCCTAATCGAATTCTAATTACAAATCTTTATGGATTTTATTTAATCCTATGAACATTTCGAACATCGAAATAAATTCCACCGTTTTCTTTTTAAAACACTCCCAATTTCTCGTTTTAAATTCACTGCTGAATTCACAATCCAAATTATCCACTGATAATTATTTTTATTTCATTTATAAACATTGTTTATAAATCACATTACTTGTTTTTATTATTAAACAAGTTATTTATTCCTAGCCATTCGAAATTCCATTTCTATTTTTTAAAATAAATTTTCCCCTTTTCAAATTCATATTCCATCTTTTATAATTCCCTTTATAAATGTTAATTTTACATTCCATTTTTAAATATCGGTGTTAAAACCGAATTTTACTTCTCTATATAAATTCAGACTTATATATTCAATTTGCCAAATGATAAACATTTTACTTAGTTTGTTAAACATTATTTGTAAATTATTCTTCTCAAATTATCTGTTAAAACAGATTTCTATTAATTATCTTCTTTATATCACTTTTCCCATAACTCTTTTATAACTAGCAATTCCCTTTTTAAAATTCTTTAAATTTCTCAAATATCATATTTACTCCATATACTCATTTTTTTTACCTCTTATTACCTTCATTCGGTATTTATACTCAAAACGCCCTTTTTAAAAATTCCATGCAACTGTTAACGATTTTACATAGAAGTTCTTATTAAATTTCTCAAATAATTCCTTTTTATAAAATCCACTGATTATTTATAAATAACTTATTTTCAATATACACTTTGAAAATTCCCTTTTTACATTGCACTTTTTTTTATGGTATTTAAAATACCAAATAACAAGACCAGTGTCATCATAATCAATCACATATTGTATATCACAATAAATGAAAAAATAGTATTATAAATATTAAGGAATCCAGTTGGATCCCTCCAACCTGTTTCCCTGCATCCATAAATGTTAAACATTATAAATAACATCAACTTCATTTCAATATGAAATATTCTGATAAATAGAATCAATATTTGATTAACAACATATATATAACTAGATCTATAGTTTCAGCTAATTAATTAGCAGTTTAACCAAACAATCATCACACATCAATCAATCAATCATCATTTATCAATTCTAAAAATATGTTATAAAAATATAAACTGGGCAAAGTTGGTGAGTTTTACTCACATTGGACGTTTATCGTTAAATAACGATAAACTGTCGTTGATTCAGCCAGACGTTTATTCTGCCATAAATTGAGGCGATCTCCAAATAGTTTTCAAACTAGCTTCATTGTGTACTATTCTTCCATACGGTTACGCTTCAGATGGCGTTCGATTCTGAATCTGTACGATTGAAATATTGTAATCACAAATTTATGTAAATATTTAAATAGTTTAATTTAAAAACTAAGTTAATTTATTTTCACTTGGGCCTTGCTGTAGAAAAAGAACTGCCGACCCATATTCATTTATACCTACTATTGCCCATCCTCTTTCTTCCATTATCCGAACTTCAGAAACCAGCTGCTCCTCTGTTATAAATTTCCCCCCAGTCTTTACCATTGACGCACGTATACCCTTATATGCTCCTCCTCTTATTACCTTAAAATCGAACAAAACATACCGCACCACGCCCCATCGCTCTAGTCAGTAAACTCACGAACTGTATTTAATAGAAATGGCTGGTAAAACTTCATTCACCCGATCCTTCCGCCTTTTCTCATCTCTCAGTCCAACGTGCCAACGTGAAGACCATTCTGCATGCCGCATGAACCATGCATGCCCCTCCCCATACTATTGCCTCAGTCTTTCCATAGAACTCTGTTCCTTCATTATTAGTATTTATCGCACCATGTTCTCCCATTTTCTTCACATATTATACAAACATGCTTATATATTAACTACCATGCTTATCAATTTTAATCTATTCCAACTTCTTTAACCCATAATTTCATGAATGAAAACCCTTCTCCTTCCCTAGTAGAGAATCACGACATCGCACTTCAGCTTCTCAATGATCGAATTAACAATCGGCGTACACGTGTATGCCAAACCGTTTTTTCATTCTAACAGTGAACCATCCTCTTCCCAGTAGCATGTACCCCTCCGCTCCTTGATGGAAAATTCACACCCTTCTTCATATTTTCGTCGAGCAAAGCCCATGCGTGATACATAAGTCAATAAGGAAATGGAAAAGGAGTGTTTGCAAAGTGTTGTTGTTTTATATGTTTATCTCATTTTTGCTGGAGAAGAGAATGTAAAAGCTAAAAATAAATGGATACGTTTTGAGGTTGTATATATATGCACGATGATACTTAATGGCTAAGGAACCCAGTAGGATTCATTTATTGGAACTTACAAGCGTGTACAAGGGAAGGTGATTGACGTGGGCGTGTATGAATATTTATGTAAAAGTATAGGTCTGCATACCCTGTGATTTAGTCTACGTGATATTAATATGAGTTGTTCATTTCAATCACTTTAGAATTCCTTACTTGCTAAGTAAAAGAGTCGTATATAATATTTTAATATATATATGTTAATGATGTGTCGTGGCATGGGTATGCTTGGTTTTCCAAGTGAAGTTTCACGGACTTCCTTACAATTTGTTTTTGTAGACCGATACAAACAGAAATAGACATACCGTTGTGACAAGCAATGTGCCACGATCCCAAAAATGTAATAATATAGACAAGTTAGCTTATTCTGTGGAATCCAAAAATGTTGATATAGGGTGTAAAATACTCCAAATAAAAAGTTGCTTATTTTCCAAATTAAAATTTATAGTAAAATTCTAAAAATTAAATTATAACTATGTCTCAAATACCTCGTGCAAATTCCAAAACGATATCTAAATATATTTAAATAATCACGATTCCATAACATCTATTTAAAAAATTTATTTGGACATAACTCACCATCTATAAGATGAAATATCTATTTTTCTTTTTCATTAGAAAAATATAGTTCACCAGATCCGAACGTTTCTTATTTCACAGAAATTCGACTTAAAACGGATTCTTTATATTCAATTGAAGTTCAAAACGTAATATTACGAACTACCGTGCCATTACGAGCTCATTTGAATTATAATATAATTATACGTTCAAACTTTGTTTAAATAATAAATTCGTTATTATAATTCAATTCTAAACTGAATTAAATCTTATAAATAATCCAATTCACACAGTATTGTGAATTACACTATTTCCGACTATTTCAGAAATAAATATTTTATTCTATTATTTATATAAATTAAATATTCAACATTATTTAATCAAACAACCATTTAAATCTCTAAATCGTTATTTAAATAATTAAATAAATTAATTATTATACCGTACGGGACGTTACATTTTCCTTATTGAATCAAGTTTCGAACAAAAAAAAATCTAACTTAAATCGGATAAGAAACGAAGATGTTATGTCTATTTTACTACAATGCATTTCAACAAATTCGATATACACGAATTTTTGCAAGATTTTACACAAAATTTTCATTTATTGCAAGTAATTTGTGAATTTATGCTAGCTTACTATAATTATTACTATTACCTTAGCCTGAAATGCGATTTGATGAATTTTGCAAGCAATTGTTTGAAGAAGAAAGCTTCAAAATTGATCAAAGATTCAAGTTTTAGGCTTCTCTCTAAGCTTGAGCAACTATAGATTAAACTTTAACAACATGCAATAAAAAAGGGAGATAAATTCCTTAAATTGAAACAAAATGACTGAAATTGAGATGAAATATAACTCTATAGATGATTACCTAATATAAATTTAGTTTAGAGTGACAATTTTTCTTAGGTTTGCCATAGAAATTTGAGAAATTCGGTTTAGAGGGTTATGGTCGTGTGAGCTTTTCTATTTTTGGTGCAGAAGGAGTTTCGTGTTTCTCTGAAAATGAAAAGCACATATATTTTCCAGAGAACTCCTTCCTTCTCTTCACTAATTAAGCCGATAAATATGATGATTTTATTGTTAGCCCATGAATTAGCTTTTGAAAGTTAATTTGAGATTTAAGGCTTTGTTTATACAAGTTTTAACAAGATTTCTACATACTCCCTTCATTAATTCACTTATGTATAATATTAAAATTTAAAAAAATTAACACAGGGCCATAGTTAAAAATATAAATATGTACTTCAACATGTCTTTAAACATTTTTTAACAATATTTCCCAATATGTACTTTTTTAGATAAAATCATCATTTTTGACATATTTGACCAAATAAAAATTATTTCTTTGCCAAATAAAGTGCAAAAAATATTTTTAACATTTGTAAAACATAAATATAATATTTATATTCATTATTACACTTTCTAAAAATTCAATTTCTTCTCATTTGTCCTTTTCTTATACAATAAAAGGCTAATATTGGAATAACCATTATGGTTTATTTTCAATCTAAATCTCAAATAAAGTATTCAAAACTTTATTTCACAACTTCTCAAATATATTGATTTTCCCACAAATAGATGTCTTCAAATTCCAGTTTATTGTCAGTTAACTATATTAAATTATAATCTCCGTTATAATTTAATATAACAGGTAATCTACGAAACCGGGTTGTTACAGATTTTCTCCTTAATAAAATTGCGTCCTCACAATTTCTAGAGAAGGAACTCAACATCCTAATTTCATCATTCAAAAGAAAACTAGACAAGCACGAAACCGAAATTTCCTCATCTCTCATTCAAGATAAAGAAAATGAAGAGATAATTTCTTGATAATTCTATAAATTTCCTTGAACATCTACATAGGACATGTAGTTCATAGAAATTTTCTAAGAGACATCTCAAAGTTTTGATAGCACCTTACCTTTGTAAAAGAACATAAATGCAAAAATTCCTCTCAAATCAATTTGAAAAGAAAGATTCCTCAAAATTCCTTGAATGAGGTTATGAATTCACTCCACTTCATCCAAAACTTTAGAGATAAAAGAGATTAACAATCCAAATTTCCTATATTACACAACCGAAAAATTTCTATAGTAAAGAAAAGAACACCAAGAAGGATGAAGAGACTCAAAAGAAAGTGGTTTCTAAATAAGCTGCTAACCTGAGTGACTGCAAAAATGCAAGTCATTAAATTATTGCACAAGCACGACAAAAGATCAAGGAATCAAGGTACCTTAGAAAGATGGGTATTGTAACGCACTGGAATCCCTCGATCTCCAAAGAGATGGAAAAATGCGGATTGCTATGAGAACACGATGCATCGGAATGCAGAACGACAGAACATTTCATTGCTTTTACAACAATTTACATCAAAATATAGGAATATTAGAGTACGAGTAAATATTACAAAGCGGAAAAATACAATAAAAGAGAATAAATTACATAGCAGCGGAAATAATAGTGTATAAATAGAATGCATAGCAGAAATATATCAACTAACACAACTGAAAGAAATACACGGATAAAAAGCTTTCCGAATATAGCTCCAGCAGTAAACCAGGATCCTGTCAAATAAAAATATATAAAATCAAAACTACTAGCTGCCCGTGTGGAAAATATGGAACCCAGAGTTTAGGCGAAAACAATAAACTCCAGGTCGGTCATGGGACTGGTTTGAGAGCTTAAAACAATTATGAAGCTTTACTTTAAAAATACGGTAATTCATGGGACCACGCTATATGTCAAGGAACGGGTTTACTCCATGTGAATACCAAAGCTTGAAACAAAATAATTTATAAACAATGCAATGCTTTTTGGAAAAATGAAGCTATTAGAAGACTCATGTCCCATCACACAATGCAACACAAACTAAAGGATAGAGTTTTACCTTGTAATAGCCAAACATGCTTGATAAGCTTTAAAACAAATCATTTTGATACACTATAAGTGCAATGTGTCAAAACAACTTCAAATATAAATGTATTAATCATAGACGGCATAAGTACCACATATTATGCCTCCATACATAGGTTTACAACTAAAACCAAAAAGTCGCGTATTGGAAATTGGATTCCATCTATGAGTCGAGGAAAGGGATCGTCCTTACCGGTTTCGAGACACTCTAGCAAATGCCTTAGGATCACAACTATGGGTAACCCATGGATCTTCAGGGTCGGTCCTCTCTTACTTTTGAAGATTGGTTATTCCTGAACAATATGTTTCCCTGTCCTACCGGACCTATCAATCGAGCATTTTAGTTGGCTCTATATCCGAAGCGCGTTGCAATCAATCATCCACATAAGTAAAAAATGTTTGGGCTCCACACCATGATACCACTACTAGCTAGAAAGAAACGCGTGCACTCCCTGCAGTCACTATCCCGTTTTTGACTCACACCGAGGTGCGAGGCTCGCGAATTAACGTTATACACAAAGCTATGCAACTAAAAGCTGTGCTTATCCACAAGGCCCTGCTTTTGACCAAAAGCCTTGATCATTTAAACCATAAGGCCCATCATCTGAAGCCGTGCTTTGATCATCATCCACAAGGCCCATCATACTCCTCATTCCAATCCCGAATATTCTTTTATTCAAATATTCATATCTATGGGAAAGGTTCCCATTAATCTTATCAAAGATTTAGTTCATTTAAACCTCTTGTTTAAATCGTTCTTTAAATACCATTGCAAAAGATTTGGTGTTATCTTTTAACAATCCTAAAATGAATTAAGGTTTAGAAAACTAGTCGGGATTATCGAGCTTTACCGAAGTAATCATTCATTTTATTTATCCCAATCCCAACATACTCATCCCATGGAACAAAACCGGTAGTACTACATATCTAACACCCATCATTTTATCGGTAAATTTAATTATCATTTCATGTTCAAATCTAACTATAGATTTAACTATCGCATGGAGTAAAACTGGTGGTACTCCATCTCGAATACTTCTCATGTTTGGTAAATTTAATTACCATTTAACTTTTAATCTAATTAAAGATTCATTGAAAATCCAGCTTAGTTTTAATCTTCAAAATTCATTACTTAATGATTATACAACGTTTGAAAATTTATCTTGTCTTTACTTGGGTTAAAGAACAAATGTCATGTAAAACACCGTTTACAATAAACCCAAAATTATCTTCCATTTTATATGGAATCTTCATAGAAATCTGAATAATTTATAATCGATATAAATTTATGTATCCGTCCAGTACTATAACGGAATAACGACGAAGCCTTTTAAATTCTATAAATAGTAAATGCCTTCCTTCACATAAACTCATCTCAATTGTTATTAAACGAATTCCGTTTAATTCCAATTTAATTAAATATACTGGAAACTTCTCTAAACCTTTATTAAAAGATTTATTCCATTCATAAATTGGTTTAAGAACAATATTATTTAAGATACCGTTCACAACAAACCCAAATCCAATTTATTATTTCCAAAAATCATTCCATTATTATTCTAGTTATCAACTAGTTCATTCGGGTAAAAATATCTTTTATCTTATCAAATATGGAATGTATCATCCAAAATCTTCCTAAATCATTTATTATGATTTTACATAGTTTGTTTATATTTTAAATAAGGCCTTTATAGCTGGTTTTCAATATCGGCCACCGAACTAATTCATAGCGACCTTTTCCAAAAAAGATTTGGACACATTTTAAAATATAACCATTCAAATTCAAATCTTATATATTCATTGAAAAGAACTTTTCGATACGAACCTAAAGGTTCCATATTTAGGAGAATTCGACGATTGGATCTCCCATTATGTCCATTTCAAGTTAATGGTTGAAATTCACGGACGATCACTGTGCGATATGTTCTATTCAAACCATTTAAATATATACTGTATATTTCGTCGATTTCCATTCAAAAACGTATTTTATAAAATGTTTATAAATTCGTTTAAAAGCAATTCCAACTTCCATTTCAATTTTTAATTAAAACCGTACATCCCATTTTATTATGATCTCAACATAATGATATTTTCAAAATGTAATATTTTAAAATTCAATCTTCTTGATATTCATTATAAAAATTAATAGAGTCGATATAATAATCCGTTCGAGTCAAAATAGTGTTCATATACATAACTCGGCTTCACATTTTTATATTTTCGTGTCCATCCAAAATCGGACAATAAAATCAACTTCTAATTCTCATTGAATATTACGTTATAAAAATATTCACATTTATTCCGGATTGGAATAAAATTTCAACCAATATCCATATAAATAAATTAATATGGATTACATTCACCATTTACATCCAATGATAGTTGCAACCAACTATCAACATCCAAAATGATATCCAATGTGCATTTTATTTTCATATGAGCTTCAACCAAATAATTGACGCTCACATAAATCTGTCAATCAACCGATTAACTGAAATTTCGCACAAGGGGGATGTGTGAGTCAAATATCATCCCAAGACCCATGTGGGTTTTTCAACCAACATCAATTATTCAATGAATCATTTATTTCATCACATTAATTTTATTTAAATAGGTGAACATAAACAAGCCGTTCACTTGAAAATGTATTCTTATTTTATTTTCATCCAATGCACATACAGTAGTCATAAATAAATAAATACTCAACATCCAATGCCATTTATGGCGCCTCAAGTGTCCATCCACGTAGTATGTCATGGGAGTGTCACATGTTCATACAACGCTTCTAATGCAAATGATTTGTGAATAATTCAAGTGTTGAACTCTAAAAATGTATATGCATGCAACTAAATTTCCAATAAGTTTAGATTTCTCACTTAAAATATTTAAGATAGAAATTCTCACTTTTCTTTAATCACTTCTATTTTCTAAGCGGCTTAACTTAACCACAAAACAAATCATTTTAACATTTTGCTAAATCGAGAATTTATCATATGCAATCTATCTTGATTATTCTAACTGTACCAAAAAAATTAGAAATGTTCTCACCCAAGCTAAACCAAACGCCACGACACTTCTAATGTAGATTTTCTTGTCACGCGCTCGCCTTTTATCACTCTTCGCATGGAATTCATCATTTTGGCTCTATAATTTGCATACGACCTCCAATCTTCACCAAATCTGGCCACTAACACGGAAACGCCATTCCGAACAACTTTTTCCTAGTGCACTTTCTTCCAAAAATGCACAAATTCGCCAGAAATTGCAAATTTTTGCTCTAAGTCAGCGATCTTTAATTCATTTTCCGAGTAGCTCTGAACTTTGAAATTCAACTTTTATATATCAAATTTGTAGAGAAAAACGAGATCTATAACTTTCGTTTGTGGGGCCTTAGCCAGAAATGGACCGATCGGAAGTTATTGGCTAAAGAAGAGGAGAGTGTTTTGTGCAAAACGTACTTTTGGAGAAAGAGGTGATTTTATAGGAGGTGGGGGGCCCATGGCCAAGGGGAGGGGCCTAAATGGAGGTGGGGTGGCTGCAAGTGGCGACGGCTAGGTGCTGATAGCGGTGGTGGTGGCTATAGGGGCTGTTTTGGGTGAATTAGGGTTATAGTTCATTAGAGAAAGAGATGGAGAGAGAGAGGAGAGGTGAGAGAGGAGGAGGGGGTTGCTGACAAGCGGCGGTGAGGGTGGGGAGTAGGCTGCGGCTGCCTTGGGGGAAGGAGAGGTCCCCATTTTTGAGGAAAAGAGAAAGAAAGAGGAGGAAGGAAGAAGTGAGGAAACAAATGGAAGAAAAGAGATTTTATCTCTTTTTCCATCCGATTGCCTGACTGCAGACGATCTCCGTTTGCCACTAAATTCGGACATGAAATAATACCGGTGAAGATGAATCCAACGAATCAAGTTTCGTCAAATTCTGAGTTCGTTTGACCTTCCGTTTAATTTTTCAAAGATGCTCAAATAAGCTCGAAAATGCGATTTTAACGTACCTTTTCTTCATACCCACGCTAACGCTAATTCCAAAAATTATGAAATTTTAGATTCTACCATTATTTGACGATACGAATCCAAACAAAAAGGTGAAATCGAATTCTGAGATCGTCTCAATATTGTTCCTTTGTAAATTGATTGTCAGTTTTTTCCCAAACCGGTTTGCCTCTCATGGCCACATACTAACTCCGTTCTGTATGAAATTTGAAATCTAGCCATGACTTATTATTCCAAATCAAACAAAATTGTTCTTGTCGAATTCTGAGCTCGCTAACAATATTTCACTTTTTAAGGGCTATGCGATAATTTTAAAAATCGAATTTTCAAAATTTTCAAATACAAGGCTTATAAATCAATTTTTTTTTACTGAGTTTGTTTTAAGTCAAATAAATTATAAAAATCTATTTATAAATTATTCTCAAATTTTATTTAGCAAAAATTCCCAATTTATATCCTCATATTCATTAAAGTAGCTTAAATTAAAATTTTAAATTGGTTCTGAAAATACGGGTTGTTACAACCTCCCTACTTAAAACTTTTTCGTCCCCGAAAAAGAATGAGCTGAAAGTTGTTTAACTAACCAACTCCACTTTCAGTTTGGTTTGCGTTCTTCAACTTTACAGTTTATAAGAACTTCTAAATTTCTCTGAAATTTGGCTAACACCCTAAATTTATAAAAAAAATCGCCATAACCAACTTTTTACGGGTTGATGTGAAAACTTTATTAGGCCATATTAGGCACCCAATAAATCATATATATCACATACAAATCAATTGTGCGCACCCATTATGATTTATATATCCTGTTCCTCACATACCCACACGCCGTAGCTAAAACAAGAGAGACGTGACATGTGTATTTTTTGTCATCTCATGACCTGTGTAGGGTTTGTTATTAAAACCTACAATTTTCCATTATAGGTTATTAAGTCCATAATCAGTCCTCAGTACAACCTGTAATTCAGTCTTCGCCATACAAGCATCTTGCTAATATGGTAATCCCAACCTCGTCATATAAGCACCAAATGCTTATATGAAATATGTTATGCTATGTCTTCTTTAGTAGTATGATATGCGGCGTAGTCCACAATTATTGTTACTATCCTATGGCGTATGTTCAATTTCACACAGAATAAACATCACAGCGCACCCACATCATTCACAGTAGTTTAATAATAATAAAATTGCACAACTAACTAAATAAGGTGCACCTGTTTGTTGGGAACACAATTTATTTCTCTACTCAGCATCAAATCAATAACCTACTTAAAAAATATATGTGTATATATGTATATCTCCAATTTTAACTAAATTTTATATTCAGCTTAACTTAACTCAATTAAATTAAATAACAAGTGTTTTCTTATATTCAATGTACAAAATCACTGAAGGTTTCGTCTAATTTATTCAAACAATCACACAATAATCAATTGGTTAATTATCTTTCTAAACATATAAATTTTATAAGCTCAAAAATATATTTTATAAGATTGGATTATATATATAATCATAAATACATTTCTAATAAACAAATAACTCACAACTCATTCTGGGGCATTACTAACCTCTTCTCTAATGAGTTTCTCATTCTAGGATACTACTGATCCAATCTCTAATGAGTATTCTTATAGGATGATACTAATCCTATCTCTGATGAGTCTTTTATTCTGTTCTAATGTGTCTTGTTCTCAAGCTTTGTAAACCAAAGCTTTGATACCACGCTTGTAATGCACCGAATCTCCCGATCTCCGAAGAGACAAAAAAAACGCGGATTGCTATGAGAACACGACGCATCAGAACGCATAACGACAGAACATTTCATTGCTTTTACAGCAATTTACATCAGAGTACAGGAATATCAGAGCACGAATAAATATTACATAGCAGAAAAATACAATAAAAGAGAATAAATTACATAGCAGCGGAAATAAAAATGTATAAATACAATGCAGAGCGGAAATATATCAACTAACACAACTGAAAAAATACATCGATACAAAGAATTTTAAATATAGCTCTAGCTGTAAACCAGGATCCTGTTAAATAGGAATATGCAAAACCAAAACTACTAGTTGCCCGTGTGGAAAATATGGGAACCTAGAGTTTAGGCGAAAACAATAAACTCTTGGTCAGTCATGGGACTAGTGTGAGAATTTGAAATAGTTATGAATCTTTACTTTAAAAATACGGTAATTCACAGGACCATGCTGTATGTCACGGAACGGGTTTACTCCATGTGAATACCAAAGCTTGAAACAAAACAATTTATAAACAACGCAATGCTTTTTGAAAAAACGAAGCTATTATAAGACACATGTTCCATCACGCAATGCAACACAAACTAGAGGATAGAGTTGTAATCACCAGAAATTTTAGTCAATTTCCAAATAAAAATTTAAATAGGATTGAATGTGTATATATGGATTTAATTTGAAAATATACCATTTGAATTTCGATTTAATTAAAAATCAGATTAGCAAAATATTTAGCTTTGAAATATTTGTCGATATTGAAATATGATGTAGTAAGTAGCTAAGTATTTTAATTTGTGACATTTAAATTTAAGTACTTATGTCAAGATTATATTGAACTAAAACAATTCCTAAATCAATTTTTAGTGGCTTCTCTTGGAAGCCAAGCCAATCTTTAGTGGCTTCTTAAGGAAGCCAATGTTTAATGGCTTCCCTTGGAAGCCAAAGATGGCTTCTCAAGGAAGCCAATCCTTAGTGGCTTCTCTTGGAAGCCAAAGATGGATTCTCAAGGAAGCTAATCCTTAATAGCTTCTCCTGGAAGCCAAAGCATTAGTAGCTTCTCTTAGAAGCTTAGTCATATCTACATGGCTTCTTTTAGAAGCCAACTCTTGGTAGCTTCTCTTGGAAGCCAATTCTTAGTGCCTTCCTTCATAAGCTTCTTAATACTTATCTTATGCTTAGTTCCTTCCTTTAGTTGCTTCTCTTGGAAGCTAAATCTTAGAGGCTTCTCAAGGAAGCCAAACAGAGTAATAAATATAAGAAGACAATTTGGTTTTTTCTTCCTTAAGCTTATGGCTTCTTTAAGAAGCCTTAACTCATGTATACTTACATGTCAAGCAATGGTAGTAACATGACAAGTGTCCCTAGTTCAATGGCATAAATGCCCTTATACATGGCTATAAAAAAGCACCAACACTCTTCTCATTTTCATTCTATCCTTACCTCTTTCTTTCTCCTCCTTCTCTTCCACCGTAAAGCTCCTCCATCCATGGCTTTCCATGGCAGAAAATAACATATAAAATAAATAAAAAAGTAAAGAAATAAGAAGAAAAAGAACTAAAGGAGGTAGATCATGGAGCTAGAGATCGTTAGGCAAAGCTTGGACTTCACTGGGTGAGAAAACCTAACTTTTAAAGGATTTGGTTACTTGATTTAATGATTGCATGTAAGGCGTTTGTTGAAATGTTTCTTAGAGTTTTAGTGGTAAATTCATGGATGACTTGATGGTATATGATTGCTAAGAAATCCTAAATAGGTTCATGAAGTAAAAATGGCAACTTGCTATGAATTTGGAGTGAAAACCTTTATGTTAGGTTCACAAAGTTGCACCTTGATGGAATATTTGGTAGATCCATTCTTTGATTAAATGTGGTGGTATGTTTGAATTATTTGCAAGTGATTTGATGTGGTAAAGAAAATTAAACCCTTAAAGATTCAATCTTTAAGTAGAATTTGGGTAGTCACTTAAGTATGTGAGAAGCTATTAACCGATTAAGGTCTAGTTTGATATCAATAGTTGTTAGTGAACTTGTATGATTATACGATCATTAGTGGTTGATAATACAAGTTCATTATTGTAATTGATTGATTGTTTGGATTGTGCTCGACCAGTTTATGAGCAAATGTGCTTTTACATTTAGCATGGGTTTGGGTAGATAATACTTCTAACACCTTGTGGAACACTTCACGATTTGACTATGAGGTGTTTAGCGTTGTTTTTGGGTTCATTTCCATTCAGTGAATGTATTTTGAAATGAGATTTTCATATGAGAAAGGAAATGTTTTCCCAATTTTGGACAGGGAAAGTTTTAGAAAAATGTTTTATAAGACAGAAAGGATTTCGAGGACTTAACCCGATAATTCTGAAATGATTAGGAAATGGAAATTGATATAGATTTGATTATACTTTGATTAATATTGGTGTAATTGGTTTTCCACACTTCGGGATATAGAAATGATTTCTATGCTTGTAACAACCCGTAAAATGCGAGCCAGTTTGAAATTTTTATTTTGGCAATTTTAGCGAGTTTTGATAATTTAAAATGAATTATTTTAAATAATATCGACGAGAAATTTATTTTGAATATAATTCGAACGTATATAGTATACGCGTCGTCGTTAGAATATAAATATTTATATATAATTATAAATAGAGTTGAAAATGGCGCGGTAGTTCGATAATTCGATTTCAAACTTCAATTGAATGTACCGGGTGCAAAACAATCCGGATTTTAGTGAAACCAAAAATAATAGAATCTAATTGGTAATATCTTTCCAACGAATTCGACAAATCAAGATTTCATATCGGGAATCAAAAGATATGTCCAGTTGAAAATTAGAAATAGTCGCTGTGGAATTTATATATATATATTAATATAATATATAGCCCTTAAAAATAGCCATTTTGCAAATGACCTCGGATTTCGACGAAACCAGTTTTGTTGGGTCCGCAGTGTCAAGTTATTGCTAGATTCCAAATTTCATAATTTTTCGAATCAATATGTGAGCGTGGCAAAGGAAAACGTGTTTTGACCATTTCAGTTGATTTTAATCGACTGGAAATTGGCCATTTTTCATACGGTCTCAGAATTCGACGAAACTAGTTTTGTTAGGACCGTATCGTCAATACGAAACTAGAAAATATTTTTCTGGAATTTTTCTAGTTAGTATGTGACCCCGGTAATTTGAAATGTACGTTTAAAATTCAATATAAAGATTTAAATGTAAATTCAACGGAAACTGATTGTAACGATCGAACCAGCTTGCGATACATATCCCATTGTGTTCGGAATGGGGGTAGAACGCTATGGACGACAGGCGGTGGGCCTCGTTTCGAGGTCATATATAAAAGTCAACCCTAATGCAAATTTAAATAATTAAATAATAATAAAAAAAAAAAAAATATCCCTTCTTTTCTCCTTCAATTGGCCCCCCCCCCGATCATTTATCAGTGAGAAAAAAAAAAAAAAAAAAAAAGAAAACCTAGAGACTAAATCAAGCCGCCCTCCGATCTTCGAACCGCCGCCTGATCTTCGAAGCCCACCGCCAGATCGCCGAAGCCCGACCGACCTCCTCCTCCCTTCAGGCACCGAACGACACCTCGGAGTCCCCACTACCCTCGCGACATCCAATCGAGCAACCCCCTGAACCACCGCCGCACCCTGCCGCGAACGCCTCATCGCGACACCACTGGACCACCTCGAAGCCGCCGACAACCCCTCCTCCGACGATGCAGGAAGACCCCCCCCCCCCCCCCGATCACTGTAAGTTCTGTCCTTTTTTTTTTTTATTTTTATTTTTGCTTTTATTTATTTTCATTAAAACTGATTTATAATGATTTTTAAAACTGATTTTTAATTTTAGTTTAAAAACTGTTTTATTTATTTATTTTTAAAAACTGAATTTTCTTTAGTTTTAAAAACAGAATTTAGGAAAAAGATAAAAACTGCATATTTTTAAAAGAGTTTTAAAAATAGAATTTTTGAAAAGAAAAATAAAAACTGAATCTTTTAAAAGATTTGAACTTGCAAAAATAAAGATCATATCTTTAAAATAGGAAAGATGGGATTTTTATTGAGTAGAAGAGGTAAAAATATAGTTTTTATATTTTTAAAGGATTAAAAGTATAATCTTTACTATATATAAGTATTAAAAATATGATTTTTATATTTTTAAAGTATTAAAAATATAATCTTTATAGGATAGAGAATATAAAAATATCATCTTTGTATATGTAGCGAAATAAAAATCTGATTTTTATTTTATATACGTTGAGATAAAGTGGTGATTTTTAAAGGCGAAAACTTTATTTTAGAAATGGCGAAATCTTTAAGTGGAAAATAGCGTGATAAAAATATAATTTTTAACTATTTGACATATTGATAGAAAAATAGAATTTTTATATATTGAACTTTGAAATAAAGATTCGATTTTTATATATTGAACTTTGAAATAAAAATTCGATTTTTATATATGTAGTGGCTACGGGCAACAAAGGCGATAAAAAGGCGAGTTGGCGAAGATTTCCTGCGTTAGAAGTGCCGTGGAGCTAGGATAGCTATATGTGAGAATTTCTCACCTTTCAATTTTATTCCTAGTTATATTTATATATATATATACTAGGATGCAGACGGTGTTTAGTAGCACCCGACACCCGTCCACATACCATGGACTTGTTTGTTTGGATGTTTGGTGATTGATTGAGATATTGGTTTGAATGTGGTTTGTGGTGTGAATAATCGAATCGATAAATTGATTAGGATTAGACGTGCGCCGTTATAAGGCGAAGGAGTAAGGCTAGGTTAGACCCTTACTCCAAATTTTGTGGTTTGCATAACGAAAGTGGATTTGATTGATGTGTGAATGGCGTGGGCCTTCACTAGACCGGGGATAAGGCTAGGCCTTGTCCCGTTTCTAGTATCGTGCCGTTATGCCGCCGAAATTTTCTAAAACATGTTAGAAAAATAAAAATAACATTTTATTTAAAGAATGAACTAAATAGATATTCATATGTCGAAATAAAATATTTTATCGTTAAAAATATAATTTTTAACGTGAATATGAATATAGTGAAAGTGAATAAAATAAATATTCATTTACAAACCGGACGGTTTGTTTATGTACACCTATTTGATTGATATTGATTGGGTCGATAAATTTTACACATCGCCCAACTGCACGAATAAAATCTATGTTTGATTGTTTGAAACCCTACACGGGTGTTGGGATGAAATCTAAAGTTCACTCATCCTGACTGATTAAATATGTCGATCGATTGATTGACAGGCTGTTATAAGCGTTAGATATCTATATTTGATGCTTATACAGTGTAGTGCACTTTGGTTGATGGTTGATTATTTTTCAATACTATTATATACATGTGATGTATGAAAATCCATATAATTAATTTTATATGGTGATTGATTGGGCCTCATTCCAATTTGAAAAATAAAGAATATATAAAATAAAAGTTCATGTGTTGACGGTACTCATTCGTTGAGATTAGTCATGTGTTGAACGAATTATTTTTATAATAAAATTTACATCTTTATCAATATAAAATAAAGGTTCATGTGTTGACTATATTCATCCGTTGATATTAGTCATGTGTTGAACGAATTATTTTTATAATAAAATTTACATCTTTATCAATATAAAATAAAGGTTCATGTGTTGACGGTACTCATTCGTTGAGATTAGTCATGTGTTGAACGAAATAATTTAACAAAAATAGTCACACATGGACGGTACTCATTCGTTGAGATTAGTCGTGTGTTGACAAAAAGAAATATTTGAAATAGAATATATAAAGCCGTGTTGAATAGTGATGCGCCATTTTGACGCGAACGATATTTATATCGATTATAACGATTTCGAAATGAATTGAATATATAACGATTTCGAAATGAATTGAATATATAACGATTTCGAAATGAATTGAATATATAACGATTTCGAAATGAATTGAATATATAACGATTTCGAAATGAATTGAATATATAACGATTTCGAAATGAATTGAATATATAACGATTTCGAAATGAATTGAATATAAAACGATTTCGAATTGAATGGAATAGAAAACCAATTTGATTTCAAATTGAATATATAATGAACTTGATTCAAATAGAAAACGAAACGAATTTAATTTGAATAGAAAATGAATTTGAATCGAATAGAAAATCAATTTGAATTGAATTGAATTGAATTGAATTGAGAAACGAATTCGAATTGAATTTAAAATGAAGTGAAATGAATTCAAATTAAATTGAAATTTGAATTGAATAGAAATGAATTTTAAAACGAATTTATAAAGAAGAATTCAATTTTGATTTGAATTGAAATAGAAGTTGACTTTGTTTTTGAAACGAATTCAAAACTAAATATATAATTCGTTTTAAATAGAAATCGACGAAATATATATTATATATATATTATATATATAATATAATGGCCTGAATAGAACGCGCCGCGCCGCGGCAGTTCGTGAATTTCGACCATTTATTTCAAACGGACATTACGGGAGATCCGACCGTCGGATTCTCCTAAAACCGGAACCGTTGGGTTCGTATCGAAAAGGGCTTTCTAAAGAATATTAGAAATTCAAAATCTAACGGTTGGATTTGGAGATACGTCCAAATCAAATTCGAAAAAGGTCGCTGTAAGTGCAGTTCGATGGCCATTGTTGGAAATCGACTGTACGGGCCTTGATAAAATTATTAAAAATATCAATAATTTGTGTAAAATCATAAGAAATGATTTGGGAAAAATTGGGGTGAAAAACTCCATATTTGAAAAGATAAAAATAGATTTTTATCGAAATGAACTAGTTTTGAACTAATTTAAAACCCAATCATTTTTAAATAAATGAATTAGATTTAAAAAGGGGTTTTAAATCATCGAATTTCTAATATATTTGATTAAATTTGAAATGGGTTTATCGTGAACAGTGTTTTAAATAACACTAGTTCTTTAACCCGATAACGAATAGAATGTGATTTGGGTTTGTCGTGAACTGTGTTTTAAATAACACCTAGTTCTTTAACCCAGTAAAAGGAGTTTTATTGAATCTGCAATTAGATTGAAATTCGAATTGATAATCTAAATTACCAAATTTAGAAATGAGCGAGAATGGGGTACCGCCAGTTTTGCTCCAAAGCGATAGTTAAATCTTTAATTAGATTTGAACGGGAAATGGTAATTAATTTTACCGATAACACCACGGTGTTAGATATGGAGTATTACCAGTTTTGCTTCATGGGATGAATAGGTTGGGATTGGGAAATAAAATAAATAATTACTTCGTTGTGGTTCGCTAATCTCGACTAGTTGGAAAACCATAATTTGGTTTTAAATGACATCCAAAGGAAGATTACAGGATAAATTTTAAAGAATTTATCTTGGATAAAATTAATGGGAACATTTCCCTAAGAATGTGAAATTTAGAAACTAGTTGTAGGTTGGCTAAGAAGAATGGTTTCCTGGGTATTGATCTGATGTTGGTTTCGGCCTTCGGGGTTAATGTTTGGGAAATTGTTCTCTTGCTAATTTGCAGTTAGTGACTAATGAATTGGAATGAGGCGTATGTTGTGTTTGTGTAACATTTGTTTTCAATATACGCGGGTTGTTCGGAAAGTCCGGGTTTATACCCATTCTGAATAACCGATTCGACGATAAGTCGAAGATGAAGACGGTGGTCGAAGACCGGAAGTTTTCACATCGTTTGGGTAATTACTGACGATCCTGATTGGGCTGTACACCCAAGAGGATGGAAATAGTTGGTGGTCGTCCAGACGTACTTGGAGATGGATGGATATGCGAGGAAAGTGCCTCCGGTTTCGTTCAGACCCAGAACGGACTTGTAAATGGATTGTGTGTCTGACATTGGATTTTATTCTGTGTTGATTGATTTCTATTAAATATATATCTGCTTGGCGGCGGAGAATTTATTCTCTTGCTTAACGCCCTTCTCTGAGACGTACGAGCTTAGAGGTTATATATCGATAGATATCAATCGCATGGCATGAATTGCCTGTGTGGCATGCTGAGTTGCATGGATCAAGGCTTCTGTTGAAAAGCAAAGTCTTGTGGTTGATGATCAAAGCACGCCTACGTGGCAGCTTTGTGTATAGCGTGTATTCGCGAGCCTCACACCTCGGTATGAGTTAAAAACGGGATACGGACTGCAGGGAGAGCGCACGTTTCTTTCTAGCTTTGGTGGTGTCAGTGACTTACCAGCCCTGACATTTATATACTTTTCACCTTTGTGGTTGTTGGATGAGGCGCCTCGATTATAGGTCTGTAAGGACCGGGAAACGTGTGTTCAGGAATTGCCAATCCTCTAACGTAAGTGAGGACCGGCCCTGAAGATCCAGGGGTTACCCAGTGTGCGTAATCCCGGGGACATTTGCTAGAGTGTCTCGAACGCGGAGAGGAGCTTGCCCCTTGCCTCGACTCATGACGGAATCCAATTTCCAATACGTGTATTACGGCTTTATTTGTAGAGCCTAGTATGGCGACATAGTAGCATGGGATACTATGCCGTCTATGATTTATATTTATGATTGAAATGTTTTGACACTATACACTTATTATAGTATCAAATGATTTGTTTTAAGCGTACCAAGCATGTTTGGCTATTATAAGGGAAAACCCTATCCCCCGGCTTGCGTTGCATTGTATGATAGGACCTGGGTCTTATAATAGCTTCATTTTTCGAAAAAGCATTGCGTTGTTTATTCTATGCACTGGTATTCTTGGGAGGAAACCCGTTCCGTGTTATGCGGCGTGGTCCCTTGAATTACTCTCTTTCAAAGTAAAGTTTTAAATAACTGTTTTAGTTCTCACACCAGTCACATGACTGACCTGGAGTTTATTGTTTTAACCTAAACTCTGGGTGCCCCTATTTTCCGCACGGGCAGCTAGTAGTTTTGGTTTTGCAGATTTATATTCACAGGATCCTGGTTTACAGCTGGAATGATATCCGGAAAGCTCTGTATCCGTATATCACCTTCAGTTGTGCTTTATATTATTTTTCCGCTGCTATGTAATCTAAATCTCTGATATTTCTGTGTAATATTTATTCATTTATACTCTGCATATTCTTGTAATCTGATGCATTGTTGTAATATACAATGAAATGTTCTTCTGTTTGTGTTCTGATTTGTCCTGTTCTCAACGTTCAGGGGTTTCGAACGGTCTAGATCGGTTTAACGACTGATTCAGATCGAGCGAAATTCCTGGCCGTCACATTTGGTATCAGAGCTTTGGTTTACAGAGCTCGAGAACAAGACACATTAGAACCATACGAAAGAATTCATCAGATATTGGATTAGTAACATCCAATTAGAATGACTCGTTAGAGATAGGATCAGTAGTATCCTAGAACGAGGGTGAAGAGTATATTTTTCAAATGAAAACAATTTTGTTTTGAAATTTAAACCATTTTGAACGTATTTGATTATTTATTTATTTTGAATATGGACAATCGAGTATATATAGATTTCGCGTATACGCGTCATGAACGTATATTCGAAGTGTTAATATACTGAATAGATATAGAATCATACTCTAGTGGCCCGAAGATGATTCTGATGATTGACTAGTCGTCATTAGTATTCATGTTCGAGTAACGAAGGTGTGATATCGATATATTTCCATTAGACTGGTGTGAGAACCAAAACTTATATATAGCTAGAATACACTGTTGTGAATTGGCATCAAAAACATGATTTTTGTATATGTATCAAAATTATGAATTTGAAACTCTAATTCACTAATTGATTGATGTTTGTGTTGTTTGTTTGTTTGCTAATTTTTAGCCATTTAGCCTAATTGAATCACATATTGAATTATACTGAAAATTAGTAGCATTTGCTTGCATATACATAAATATCCTTGAACAGGTCATAGCAAGGAGGCTAGAGCAGAGAATAAAATTTGTTTGCCCGACAAATAGGTACATGTTTACTACATAATTTCCTGTTTTGTTTGGGTGATGATGATTTTGTGAGCCTATTGGCTAGCCGCTTGGCTTTTTCTTTTTCTTTTTGAGATCTGAAGGACCGGGAACGCTATTTGCAATTTCCCGATGCTCCCATTGCAGGGGAGGTTATGGCGAAATTTTTCGAAAATTTAGGGTGTTAGCCAAATTTTTGAAATTTTGAAAATTCTCAGAAACTGAAAAGTTGGAGAATGGAAGCCAAATCGGATGTAGATCTGAATAATCAAACCACTTTCGACTTTGTTCCTTTTCGGGGACGAAAAGTTTTAAGTGGGGGAGATTGTAACAACCCGTAAAATGCGAGCCAGTTTGAAATTTTTATTTTGGCAATTTTAGCGAGTTTTGATAATTTAAAATGAATTATTTTAAATAATATCGACGAGAAATTTATTTTGAATATAATTCGAACGTATATAGTATACGCGTCGTCGTTAGAATATAAATATTTATATATAATTATAAATAGAGTTGAAAATGGCGCGGTAGTTCGATAATTCGATTTCAAACTTCAATTGAATGTACCGGGTGCAAAACAATCCGGATTTTAGTGAAACCAAAAATAATAGAATCTAATTGGTAATATCTTTCCAACGAATTCGACAAATCAAGATTTCATATCGGGAATCAAAAGATATGTCCAGTTGAAAATTAGAAATAGTCGCTGTGGAATTTATATATATATTTTAATATAATATATAGCCCTTAAAAATAGCCATTTTGCAAATGACCTCGGATTTCGACGAAACCAGTTTTGTTGGGTCCGCAGTGTCAAGTTATTGCTAGATTCCAAATTTCATAATTTTTCGAATCAATATGTGAGCGTGGCAAAGGAAAACGTGTTTTGACCATTTCAGTTGATTTTAATCGACTGGAAATTGGCCATTTTTCATACGGTCTCAGAATTCGACGAAACTAGTTTTGTTAGGACCGTATCGTCAATACGAAACTAGAAAATATTTTTCTGGAATTTTTCTAGTTAGTATGTGACCCCGGTAATTTGAAATGTACGTTTAAAATTCAATATAAAGATTTAAATGTAAATTCAACGGAAACTGATTGTAACGATCGAACCAGCTTGCGATACATATCCCATTGTGTTCGGAATGGGGGTAGAACGCTATGGACGACAGGCGGTGGGCCTCGTTTCGAGGTCATATATAAAAGTCAACCCTAATGCAAATTTAAATAATTAAATAATAATAATAAAAAAAAAATATCCCTTCTTTTCTCCTTCAATTGGCCCCCCCCCCGATCATTTATCAGTGAGAAAAAAAAAAAAAAAAAAAAAAGAAAACCTAGAGACTAAATCAAGCCGCCCTCCGATCTTCGAACCGCCGCCTGATCTTCGAAGCCCACCGCCAGATCGCCGAAGCCCGACCGACCTCCTCCTCCCTTCAGGCACCGAACGACACCTCGGAGTCCCCACTACCCTCGCGACATCCAATCGAGCAACCCCCTGAACCACCGCCGCACCCTGCCGCGAACGCCTCATCGCGACACCACTGGACCACCTCGAAGCCGCCGACAACCCCTCCTCCGACGATGCAGGAAGACCCCCCCCCCCGATCACTGTAAGTTCTGTCCTTTTTTTATTTTATTTTTATTTTTGCTTTTATTTATTTTCATTAAAACTGATTTATAATGATTTTTAAAACTGATTTTTAATTTTAGTTTAAAAACTGTTTTATTTATTTATTTTTAAAAACTGAATTTTCTTTAGTTTTAAAAACAGAATTTAGGAAAAAGATAAAAACTGCATATTTTTAAAAGAGTTTTAAAAATAGAATTTTTGAAAAGAAAAATAAAAACTGAATCTTTTAAAAGATTTGAACTTGCAAAAATAAAGATCATATCTTTAAAATAGGAAAGATGGGATTTTTATTGAGTAGAAGAGGTAAAAATATAGTTTTTATATTTTTAAAGGATTAAAAGTATAATCTTTACTATATATAAGTATTAAAAATATGATTTTTATATTTTTAAAGTATTAAAAATATAATCTTTATAGGATAGAGAATATAAAAATATCATCTTTGTATATGTAGCGAAATAAAAATCTGATTTTTATTTTATATACGTTGAGATAAAGTGGTGATTTTTAAAGGCGAAAACTTTATTTTAGAAATGGCGAAATCTTTAAGTGGAAAATAGCGTGATAAAAATATAATTTTTAACTATTTGACATATTGATAGAAAAATAGAATTTTTATATATTGAACTTTGAAATAAAGATTCGATTTTTATATATTGAACTTTGAAATAAAAATTCGATTTTTATATATGTAGTGGCTACGGGCAACAAAGGCGATAAAAAGGCGAGTTGGCGAAGATTTCCTGCGTTAGAAGTGCCGTGGAGCTAGGATAGCTATATGTGAGAATTTCTCACCTTTCAATTTTATTCCTAGTTATATTTATATATATATATACTAGGATGCAGACGGTGTTTAGTAGCACCCGACACCCGTCCACATACCATGGACTTGTTTGTTTGGATGTTTGGTGATTGATTGAGATATTGGTTTGAATGTGGTTTGTGGTGTGAATAATCGAATCGATAAATTGATTAGGATTAGACGTGCGCCGTTATAAGGCGAAGGAGTAAGGCTAGGTTAGACCCTTACTCCAAATTTTGTGGTTTGCATAACGAAAGTGGATTTGATTGATGTGTGAATGGCGTGGGCCTTCACTAGACCGGGGATAAGGCTAGGCCTTGTCCCGTTTCTAGTATCGTGCCGTTATGCCGCCGAAATTTTCTAAAACATGTTAGAAAAATAAAAATAACATTTTATTTAAAGAATGAACTAAATAGATATTCATATGTCGAAATAAAATATTTTATCGTTAAAAATATAATTTTTAACGTGAATATGAATATAGTGAAAGTGAATAAAATAAATATTCATTTACAAACCGGACGGTTTGTTTATGTACACCTATTTGATTGATATTGATTGGGTCGATAAATTTTACACATCGCCCAACTGCACGAATAAAATCTATGTTTGATTGTTTGAAACCCTACACGGGTGTTGGGATGAAATCTAAAGTTCACTCATCCTGACTGATTAAATATGTCGATCGATTGATTGACAGGCTGTTATAAGCGTTAGATATCTATATTTGATGCTTATACAGTGTAGTGCACTTTGGTTGATGGTTGATTATTTTTCAATACTATTATATACATGTGATGTATGAAAATCCATATAATTAATTTTATATGGTGATTGATTGGGCCTCATTCCAATTTGAAAAATAAAGAATATATAAAATAAAAGTTCATGTGTTGACGGTACTCATTCGTTGAGATTAGTCATGTGTTGAACGAATTATTTTTATAATAAAATTTACATCTTTATCAATATAAAATAAAGGTTCATGTGTTGACTATATTCATCCGTTGATATTAGTCATGTGTTGAACGAATTATTTTTATAATAAAATTTACATCTTTATCAATATAAAATAAAGGTTCATGTGTTGACGGTACTCATTCGTTGAGATTAGTCATGTGTTGAACGAAATAATTTAACAAAAATAGTCACACATGGACGGTACTCATTCGTTGAGATTAGTCGTGTGTTGACAAAAAGAAATATTTGAAATAGAATATATAAAGCCGTGTTGAATAGTGATGCGCCATTTTGACGCGAACGATATTTATATCGATTATAACGATTTCGAAATGAATTGAATATATAACGATTTCGAAATGAATTGAATATATAACGATTTCGAAATGAATTGAATATATAACGATTTCGAAATGAATTGAATATATAACGATTTCGAAATGAATTGAATATATAACGATTTCGAAATGAATTGAATATATAACGATTTCGAAATGAATTGAATATAAAACGATTTCGAATTGAATGGAATAGAAAACCAATTTGATTTCAAATTGAATATATAATGAACTTGATTCAAATAGAAAACGAAACGAATTTAATTTGAATAGAAAATGAATTTGAATCGAATAGAAAATCAATTTGAATTGAATTGAATTGAATTGAGAAACGAATTCGAATTGAATTTAAAATGAAGTGAAATGAATTCAAATTAAATTGAAATTTGAATTGAATAGAAATGAATTTTAAAACGAATTTATAAAGAAGAATTCAATTTTGATTTGAATTGAAATAGAAGTTGACTTTGTTTTTGAAACGAATTCAAAACTAAATATATAATTCGTTTTAAATAGAAATCGACGAAATATATATTATATATATATTATATATATAATATAATGGCCTGAATAGAACGCGCCGCGCCGCGGCAGTTCGTGAATTTCGACCATTTATTTCAAACGGACATTACGGGAGATCCGACCGTCGGATTCTCCTAAAACCGGAACCGTTGGGTTCGTATCGAAAAGGGCTTTCTAAAGAATATTAGAAATTCAAAATCTAACGGTTGGATTTGGAGATACGTCCAAATCAAATTCGAAAAAGGTCGCTGTAAGTGCAGTTCGATGGCCATTGTTGGAAATCGACTGTACGGGCCTTGATAAAATTATTAAAAATATCAATAATTTGTGTAAAATCATAAGAAATGATTTGGGAAAAATTGGGGTGAAAAACTCCATATTTGAAAAGATAAAAATAGATTTTTATCGAAATGAACTAGTTTTGAACTAATTTAAAACCCAATCATTTTTAAATAAATGAATTAGATTTAAAAAGGGGTTTTAAATCATCGAATTTCTAATATATTTGATTAAATTTGAAATGGGTTTATCGTGAACAGTGTTTTAAATAACACTAGTTCTTTAACCCGATAACGAATAGAATGTGATTTGGGTTTGTCGTGAACTGTGTTTTAAATAACACCTAGTTCTTTAACCCAGTAAAAGGAGTTTTATTGAATCTGCAATTAGATTGAAATTCGAATTGATAATCTAAATTACCAAATTTAGAAATGAGCGAGAATGGGGTACCGCCAGTTTTGCTCCAAAGCGATAGTTAAATCTTTAATTAGATTTGAACGGGAAATGGTAATTAATTTTACCGATAACACCACGGTGTTAGATATGGAGTATTACCAGTTTTGCTTCATGGGATGAATAGGTTGGGATTGGGAAATAAAATAAATAATTACTTCGTTGTGGTTCGCTAATCTCGACTAGTTGGAAAACCATAATTTGGTTTTAAATGACATCCAAAGGAAGATTACAGGATAAATTTTAAAGAATTTATCTTGGATAAAATTAATGGGAACATTTCCCTAAGAATGTGAAATTTAGAAACTAGTTGTAGGTTGGCTAAGAAGAATGGTTTCCTGGGTATTGATCTGATGTTGGTTTCGGCCTTCGGGGTTAATGTTTGGGAAATTGTTCTCTTGCTAATTTGCAGTTAGTGACTAATGAATTGGAATGAGGCGTATGTTGTGTTTGTGTAACATTTGTTTTCAATATACGCGGGTTGTTCGGAAAGTCCGGGTTTATACCCATTCTGAATAACCGATTCGACGATAAGTCGAAGATGAAGACGGTGGTCGAAGACCGGAAGTTTTCACATCGTTTGGGTAATTACTGACGATCCTGATTGGGCTGTACACCCAAGAGGATGGAAATAGTTGGTGGTCGTCCAGACGTACTTGGAGATGGATGGATATGCGAGGAAAGTGCCTCCGGTTTCGTTCAGACCCAGAACGGACTTGTAAATGGATTGTGTGTCTGACATTGGATTTTATTCTGTGTTGATTGATTTCTATTAAATATATATCTGCTTGGCGGCGGAGAATTTATTCTCTTGCTTAACGCCCTTCTCTGAGACGTACGAGCTTAGAGGTTATATATCGATAGATATCAATCGCATGGCATGAATTGCCTGTGTGGCATGCTGAGTTGCATGGATCAAGGCTTCTGTTGAAAAGCAAAGTCTTGTGGTTGATGATCAAAGCACGCCTACGTGGCAGCTTTGTGTATAGCGTGTATTCGCGAGCCTCACACCTCGGTATGAGTTAAAAACGGGATACGGACTGCAGGGAGAGCGCACGTTTCTTTCTAGCTTTGGTGGTGTCAGTGACTTACCAGCCCTGACATTTATATACTTTTCACCTTTGTGGTTGTTGGATGAGGCGCCTCGATTATAGGTCTGTAAGGACCGGGAAACGTGTGTTCAGGAATTGCCAATCCTCTAACGTAAGTGAGGACCGGCCCTGAAGATCCAGGGGTTACCCAGTGTGCGTAATCCCGGGGACATTTGCTAGAGTGTCTCGAACGCGGAGAGGAGCTTGCCCCTTGCCTCGACTCATGACGGAATCCAATTTCCAATACGTGTATTACGGCTTTATTTGTAGAGCCTAGTATGGCGACATAGTAGCATGGGATACTATGCCGTCTATGATTTATATTTATGATTGAAATGTTTTGACACTATACACTTATTATAGTATCAAATGATTTGTTTTAAGCGTACCAAGCATGTTTGGCTATTATAAGGGAAAACCCTATCCCCCGGCTTGCGTTGCATTGTATGATAGGACCTGGGTCTTATAATAGCTTCATTTTTCGAAAAAGCATTGCGTTGTTTATTCTATGCACTGGTATTCTTGGGAGGAAACCCGTTCCGTGTTATGCGGCGTGGTCCCTTGAATTACTCTCTTTCAAAGTAAAGTTTTAAATAACTGTTTTAGTTCTCACACCAGTCACATGACTGACCTGGAGTTTATTGTTTTAACCTAAACTCTGGGTGCCCCTATTTTCCGCACGGGCAGCTAGTAGTTTTGGTTTTGCAGATTTATATTCACAGGATCCTGGTTTACAGCTGGAATGATATCCGGAAAGCTCTGTATCCGTATATCACCTTCAGTTGTGCTTTATATTATTTTTCCGCTGCTATGTAATCTAAATCTCTGATATTTCTGTGTAATATTTATTCATTTATACTCTGCATATTCTTGTAATCTGATGCATTGTTGTAATATACAATGAAATGTTCTTCTGTTTGTGTTCTGATTTGTCCTGTTCTCAACGTTCAGGGGTTTCGAACGGTCTAGATCGGTTTAACGACTGATTCAGATCGAGCGAAATTCCTGGCCGTCACAATGCTTTACTAATGATCGAGTAACGGCCTTAGTGATGAAAATTCGGGAACGTGAGGACTATGGTCCACAAAAGGTATGGTTCGCTCTCGGGTTGGGGAGTGGGAGTACCTGGATTATTATTGTGATAATGAGGTGTACCTGGAGCCTGGTCATCATGGGAATCTCTCGATCAGGTGGCATATATTTTGATATGCTTATGTAATAGATATTTGAGATTTCAAATATGTTTTGGTTTGAGTTCCCGAAGTGAAAGATAATTTGATATGAAAGCTAGATATGTATTTCAAATGATTTGAAATAAGAAATCGGGAATAAAGTCCAAAGAAATAACTTCTGTAAAGTCAATTGGATTTTCAAATATAAGTTTGGGAATTAAGCCTAAATGGGTAGATTAAGGAATTGCATTTTGTTTGTTGCATTGTAGGCTTCATAAGTCTATTTTTAGTAGTTGGCTGTGCATGTATCCTTAGGAGAAAACCCTTTCCATGACATGCGGCGTGGTCCCGAGATACCTTATTCAAAATTAGGCTAAGCATAAGATTAGTAATAAAAGCTTTCTCACACCAGTCCCATCACTGACTCGTAGTTTGTCTTTCCCTTGCAAACTACGGGTGCCAACAATTTCCACACTTGCAGTCTGTTAGTTTGTTTTTCAGTTGTCGAATCAAGTTCAAGCTTGAAGATTTAGAGTTCCATAGAAAGCTGAAGTTTCATATGAAGGCCGGACGTACTCTACTATCGGTATATTATGTTAAGCCTATATGATTGTAATGGTATGTAAAATCAGATTTGTATTCAAAAATGTTTCCGCTACAATGATATATCCTTATTATATTTTAACTGTTCCGCTGTGAGTTTTGTATTTTGATGTGTTTTACTCTGATAAACCCTAACGAAATGTACTTTTACTTACCTTTAATCGACGTGAGTTCGTTTCTTGGTCGGTTTGAAGTAAGTGGAAGTGCGGGTCGTTGCATTTGGTATCAAAGCTTAGGTTAGATGAACCTTGGCTCTATGGGATACAGACTTAACAGAGATCGGACAAGTAGTATCCTTGGACAATTAACTCATTAGAGATAGAGTTAGTAATACCTTATAATGAGTTGTGTGTGAGTGTATATATGCGAGAGACGTATTCGTAATTTGGTATACAAATGGTTTTGTGTTGGATTAATTTGTTGAGTGGGTTATGAACATTGGTCGGTACGGTAAGAGCTCACTTTATTGATAGCTGTTTATAAACACTTGAACAGAGCAGTCTAACCTTGTTTTTATCGATAAGTGGGTGCCTTGGGTGGCATGTGAAATACGATTAGATGCACTTAACCAAGTTTAAATATGTAAGAAGACATGAATAAAAATGGGGTTAAGTGGGAAACCTTAGTGGGGACCAAGCATAGGTGGAAAGCTTGTGTCGTGCATGGGGGGGGCCTTATCAGACCAGTAACCCAATAAGTATCTTTGTGGGCTCGACCCAAGTCGAGGACGGGACACGCGTGCAAGATTTGATTGTAAGAGGTCAAAATGGGTTAGCGATGGCAACGCAAGTCTAACGGGGTCATGTGCGTGCATGGGCCCGGGCTGGTAGGTAAGACGTCGTTGCATCATGTAGATATAAGCCGTGCATCTTTGGTGGTACCGGATTGCCACTTTGGGGAGTGATACACCCCACTGTGGGGCCAGCACGGGTATCTACGAGTTAGGGAGCCGATCGCTTGGGGGTAGTGGGTACACCTAGTGGAGATAGGGGCAGGTGGCACCTATGTAGACAGCTAGGGGTACACGAAACTACTATTATGATTACTAAGTTTAGTAGGTGGGGATCAACTTTTAGCGTGTTTGGTGTGGTGCAATGTAGTAATTATCTTATAGTGATTAGGTGCGCCTTTAACGTTATCTTTGTTCATCTTGTTTCCTTTGTTTGCTCTATCATGCCCATTTGTTCACAGTCATTTCCTTATTTACCAGCTTATGCCTTATCCTAGTTACCTTAATGATTATATTGTTAAAGTTATTGTACTCGCCAAACTTTATGTCTGACCCCTTTGTTTCCACCTCTTTTCTTCCTTTCTCCCCCCCTCCAGGTGTTCAGAGTGGGACTAGTACTAGTGGAGCTTGATTTTGACAGCTTTATCTCTTTCTTTTGGAAGTTGCTTGGATTGCTGAAGTAAAGTTCAGCCTATCTTATTTATGGCTATTTTATGTTAGGGTTATGTCTTTTATTTTATGTACTCAGAACTTATTTGTCAAGATGGATAATAAGTGTATTTGGTTTTGTAGCTGGTTTTTGATGTGATGTAACCAAACTATTTCTCCACTGCAATAAAAGTTTTTTTTAACTTTCCAAGTACCAATATATTTATCTATCTTGTTTACTTTTCTGTTCTATACACAATAAACGCTCCACCAAAACTAAGGCACTCCCTTTGTGAGTGACCTTAATAAAGATGGGGTGTCACACGTGGAATCAGAGCTGAATGTTACCAGAACATATAAGTTATTTTGAAAAACTATTTTTCAAAAAGCATTTTCATAAAGGATACTTTCAAAAATATGTTTTAAGGAGAGTATTTTCAAGAGAAAAGTTTATTTTAAAAACATAACCCCCAAGAGCCATATATCTTTCCTTCGATTCTTTTGTTTTGAATCTTTCCTGTTTTTTCGTTTCAGCATGTCTGGGGATCTTAACCTTCCGGAGGGTGTACCGATACCAGGATGGTTTAGGTGGTATTTGGAGGTTAGGGCCACCGCCGCAGGCCCAGCAAATGTTCCTCCTGCCCCAGTTGCACACGTTCCTCCTCCTCCTCCCCCTCCTCGTGTTGATACTTTCGCAAAGATATGCAAGGACTTTCGGGCCATGGGCGGAAAACCTTTTCACGGGTCGGAGACGTTTGTTGAAGCTCGAAATTGGCTAAAGGAGGTAGAAGAATTGTTTGGAATCTTTGAGGTAGAAGATGGAAGAAAGGTCTAATTAGCTGCCTGGTTAATGAAGGATGAGGCCTTGTTTTGGTGGGAGGTCACTAATGGAGAACGTCCAGTTGATACATGGCCGGATTTCAGGCGTAGGTTTGAGGCAAAGTTTCTCTCACGGGCCGAAGAGAATCTATACATGGAAAGTTTTTTGGCATTGAGGTAGGGAAATCTATCAGTGAAAGAGTACGTCAACAAGTTCAATTAGTTGGTGAGATTTGGCTTGGACTTGGTGAATACACTCAAAAAGAAGGCCCTAAGATTTGTTAAGGGTTTGAACGAGCCGCTACATGGGTTAGCTATGACCCACATCCCTATGGGGGCCACCTTTGAGAGACTGGTTGACATGGCGCTTATGCATGAAGAGGAGAAAGGCGCCAATGCTAATAAGGCACCTGAGAAGAAAGGGGATAAAAAAAACCACAACAACAACTGCAGAACAAGAAGGCTGGTAAAGATAACAATGGCAAGGGAAAGAAAAGATGCTTTAACTGTGGGACACCAGGCCATCTGAGCAAAGACTAGGAAGAAGAAGAAGACTGGTTGTTTCCACTGTGGCGAGGCAGGACATCTGATTAAGGACTGCCCAAATAAAGGGCAGAGGGCAGGGCCTACCTCTGGAGGGCATATTCAGGCTCTCATGGCACCAGGGAAGGCAAGGGGGCAGGTCCAGGCTCTCATGGCCCCACCGCTGCAAGAAGGAGGTAGAACGATTTCCGTTGAAAGTTTAGTTTATCTTTTTGATCATCTTGTTCGCACACTCTTTAATTCTGGTGCATCGCACTCTTTTATATCTACTGCTTTAGTTGAGTCACTACACCTAAACACCAGTACAGTAGAGGATCCCTTAGTTGTTTCAAATTCAATTGGGGGCTCAGCCTATTTGTCAATGATTTGTTTGGATTTGGAAATTTCTATACTTAGCATTGGGTTTAGATGTGATGCTTATGTTTTGGGCTTCACGGGCTATGGGTTAATTCTGGGCATGGATTGGTTATCCAGTAATGGAGCCGTCCTAGACTGTGAAAATAGAGAGGTTAGGCTTATGACTCGCTTGGGCAACAATCTCGAAATATCTTGTAATCCCATGAATTCTGTTATGCTAAGTTATCTAGAATCGCTTGACGCGTCTGTTGAGAATTTGCAGCCTGTTAGAGTAGTCCGTGAGTACTCGGATGTCTTTGAGGAAGTAGAGGGCTTGCCTCCGAAGCGGGAGATAGACTTCCGCATATACCTAGTTGATAACGCAAAACTCGTTGCTTTACCCATTAGACACATGGCTCCAAGGGAGAGAAAGGAGCTTAGCAAGCAAGTTAAGGAGATGCTAGAAAAAGGGTTTATAAGGTGGAGTATTTCTGAATGGGGTGCTCCAGTGGTGTTCGCAACCAAAGCGGACGGTTCACTTCGCCTATGCGTTGATTATAGGGAGCTAAACAAGCTGACCAAGAAGAATTGGCACCCACTGCCAAGAATAGACAATTTGTTTGATCAGCTTGTAGGTGCAACAGTTTTCTCCCAATTAGACTTGGCTACCGGATTTCATCGGCTAAGAGTGGATGAAGATAGCATTGATAAGACCGCATTCAGAACCCCGGACGGTTTCTTCGAATGGCTCGTCATGCCTTTCGGCTTGACAAATGCACCTTCTTATTTCGTCGATTTGATGAATAGAGGGTTCGGGAATTTCTCAATAAATTTGTGGTGGTCTTCGTAGATGATATTACGATTTTCTAGAAGAATGAGGAAGAGCATGCTTTGCATTTAAGAGAAATCTTGGATACTCTCTGTGCACATCAGTTAAAAGCAAAATTCTCCAAGTGCCACTTCTGAAGAGAAGAAGTAAGATTTCTTGGGCATGTGGTGTCCAAAGAAGGGTTAGCTGTGGACCTCGCAAAAGTAGTTGCGGTCCAGGATTGGAAGGTTCCAAAGAATGCGACTGAAGTCCAAAGTTTTCTTGGACTAGCAGGCTTTTATCGCAAGTTCATTAAAGACTTTGTGAAAATCTCAGCTCCACTTACAAGGTTAACGAAGAAGAATCTGACTTTCACTTGGGATTTGGATTGCGAAGTCGCTTTCCAACGGTTGAAGAGGGCTCTGACAACAGCCCCAGTTTTGACAGTACCAGATGGGAGCAAGATGTTTACGGTATACACAGATGCATGCGGTACGGGACTAGGCGCTGTTTTGATGCAAGAGGGGAAGGTAGTAGCTTATGTGGAAGGCAGTTGAAAGTGCATGAGAAAAACTACCCAACCCACGATCTAGAGTTAGCAGCCATCTTTTTTGCGCTTAAGTCTTGGTGCCACTCTCTCTTAGGTGAGAAATTTGAATTGTATACTGACCATAAATCGTTGAAGTACCTTTTCTCGCAGAAAGACCTCAATCTAAGACAGCAAAGATGGATGGAGTTTCTTGCCTCATACAACTTTGAGATCTCCTATACTCCTGGCAAGGGCAATGTAGTAGCAGACTCCTTAAGTAGAAAGAAGCTGACCTTAAGTCCTCTCTTTGTAGAAAGGTAAAGTTTGGAGTACATAGCAAATTTTGATTTTAGACCCTCTGTTGATTATGTGACTGACTTGATGGCAATGCTAGAGGTGCGACCTACTTTGTTGGACTCAATAGGAACCGCGCAACGTGAAGACCCTCAGCTAGTTGATGTGATAGATAAGCTGATTAGGGGAGAGACTTCTAGTCACCTCAATAGATACTCCATCGATGATAAGGGTTGGTTGAGCCGGGATGGAAGACTATGCGTCCCACAAGCAAGAGATTTGGTGAAGATGGTTCTGGAAGAAGCACACCATTCCAAGATGACCATACACCCCGGTGGAGACAAGATGTATAAAGATATCAAAAGAGTTTTCTTTTGGAATGGCATGAAGAGGGATGTAGCTGAATTTGTTTTGAAATGCATGATATGCCAGCAAGTCAACGTGGAGCAGAAGAAGCCTGGTGGTTTGCTTCATCCTCTAGAAGTTCCACAATGGAAATGGGAAAGCATCTCGATGGACTTTGTTGATGGGTTGCCTAGTTCAAGAAGGGGCACTACCGGTATTTGTGTAATAGTGGACAGGCTCACGAAAAGCGCTCGTTTTATAACTGTCAAGAGTAGGAGGACCGCCTCGTCTTTAGCCTCCATTTATCTCAAGGAGATAGTTCGACTCCATGGGATACTCTCCAGCATAGTGAGTGATCGAGACCCTATCTTTACAAGCGAGTTCTGGAGGAGTTTGCAAGAGGCTATAGGCACACAGCTATGTTTAAGCATAGCCTATCACCCTCAAAACGATGGTCAGACGGAAAGGGTGAACAGAGTAATGGAAGATCTTTTGAGACTGTGCATTCTTGACTTTGGAGGATCATCTCCCTTTGGTGGAATTCACTTATAACAATAGCTACCAAGCCACTATAGGCATGGCACCCTTCGAAGCTTTATATGGAAGGCCATGTCGATCACCAACTTGTTGGTGGGAGTCCACAGAGAAACTTATACTTGGGCCGGACATGATTAGAGAGACTTCAGAGAAAGTGGACTTGATACGAAGGAGAATGAAGACTGCCCAAGATAGACAAAAATCCTACTCAGACACGAGAAGGACCGACCTTGAGTTTGAGGTTGGGGATAAGGTGTTCCTTAAAGTATCTCCTTTGAGGAATGTCATCCGCTTTGGGTTTGTAGGAAAGTTGGCACCACGATTTGTAGGACCATTTCCTATCATCAGAAGGATTGGGACGATGGCCTACAGAGTAGAGCTGCCTGAAAGACTAGCTGGAGTTCATAATGTTTTTCATGTCTCTCAGCTACGAAAGTGCTTACATGAGTTGGCAGAAGTTGTGGAGCCAAGCATACTAGAGGAAGTCGAAGTGGAACGAGAAGCGACTATCAGGAGAGTTCCAACTCGTATCTTGGGGATGGAAGTCAAAAAGCTACGCAACCGTGAAGTTAAACTTATCAAAGTTCAATGGAGCGACGCCGAGGAAGACGCGACTTGGGAGACTTAGGCCAAAATACGTGCATCCTACCCTTTTCTTTTTGAGGGTACATCTTTGATCTCTTTTTCCTTAAGTTTATTCAAGCTTGTATCTACCTTTTTAGTGTATCTCCTCGGTCATATTATTTATCCTTAGGTAGAGACCAATGGATGTAAACATGTATTTGAAACATGTTATGATTGATGGATGCTAGTGGATGCAAGTGTTTGCTAGTGGTTGCTCGTGGATGCATATACACACACATTAGGCACTAGATCGGCTCAATCACTTTCATACTGCATATAAATCTGTGCTTATTTAGGTTAATGGAGGTATGATGGTTGTGTTATCATATGGATGCTGCATTCGAATGAATGGTTGTGCATGCATGTAGAAATAATATGTATCATTAGGGATCTTTTGCATACATAATGGACGCATGGCACTATCATAATTTGCATTAAGGAGGTCAACTGAATCAGTAGACCGCCTGATTTTGCATTAGATACGGAGATGTACACACACTGTGCATATAAACATGAAAGCATTAGAAGTCTTTTAAGGACAATGGATGCCTGTGTTTGATGGTTGAGTAGATGGACGATTGGATGGTAGGATATGTATTCTTTGTAACTTGAAGATTTCGGGGTCGAAATCCTTTAAGGAGGGGAGAATGTAACACCCCGCGTTTTCTGTTAACATTAAACTAACGAATTGAGGAATAATTAATTTTAAATGTGAGAATCAAGGGAAACGGCTACCGCCATTGTGTTCGTCTCGGAATTCTGGTTGAGATAGAGTCCGAGTTTGCATAAATTGGACTTCGTATGAAGAAGTTATGGCTGTCGGAAGTTTCCAGAAATTCAAATTTAAATTCAAAAATGAATTCAGACTCAGAACTGGGTAGGGCGGGAAATTTTCCGCCCCACAGGGGGTCGACCTTAGTGTCGACCTACCCTATAGGTTGACTTGGGGGTCGACCTACCCCCCTCGGGCAGATTTGAATTAAGCCCAATTCTGAGCTGCTGCTGAGTCATTAGGGCTAAGTTGGATTTTTGGATGGTTCAGGTTGCTTCTAGGTTGATCGGATGGCCTAAATTAATCCTAATCTCTATATAAACACATGTAGACTCAAACCCTAAACCTAATAAAAATTAGAACCATGGCCATCATGTTATCACTCCGCAACCTAGAGTAGCCGCCACCAACTAGGAGCAAAGAAAAGCCAATCAACTCAATTCAACTCAAGTCTATAACAACAACAACAACAACAACAATGAATTTGTCTACTTCAAAGGCGAGCTAAATCAATTTCAGAATACAGGTTCCAGAAAGACAAGACTATTCTTTTTTGTGAGTATGATAGCTTTCACAAGATAATTCCTTAATTTAATTATGATAAGATATAATTGGGATCATAAGAATATGATTGTGAATCATGTGATGTAAATTATATGTATGTTTGTGGTGTTGAATCATATGTTAGTCCTTATGTAAATTTTATGCAAGTTGGATCATATGTTAGTTCTTATGTGAATCCTATGCAAGTTGAATCATATATCTTATGCAAGTTTGTGGTGATTGGATCATATATTCTTATATGAACCTTATGCAAGTTTGGGTTGTTAAAATATGTGTGAAACATGTATATGCACATGCTAGTTTATGTGACATTAATCTATATGTTTAGATCCATATGCAAGTTCACGCCTTTATGATTAAATCCATAAGCAAAATTACACCTTTATGTTTAGATCCATATGCAAGTTCACACCTTTATGTTTGGATCTATAGAAGTACATAAGCTATGCAAGTTTATGTCCATCACCTATGCTAGTTTTGTATCATATGCTAGTTTGAATGAAATTCATATGCAAGTTATTGGCTATGTAATCTTATGTCATGATCCTTAGATCTATTTTATGTGTTATGTGATGTTGTTTTTCTTTTTATGAGTTAGACTACTTGCGAGTCTAACATATGTCATATAAAAATGTACGAATAGCGTGGGGACTATGGGATAATATTGAATATACATAAAAATGGTGAAATTGGCATAAATGGCCTTAAAAAGGCATATAATTAATTTAAGACATTAATTGGCATAATTGGTATTTATGGACATAATTTTAAGAGACAATTATGGACATAAATAAATTTGGAATTTATTTACAAATTTGAATAGGGATATTAATCCAATTTAGGGTTAAATAAAGATGTGCAATAATAAACCGCCTAAGACACGAGGTTAGACTCTTTTGTGGTGTAAGACTGCCTGGACCCGCCCGGCAAATCCAACAGCCACAAATGCCAGTCTAATGTGAGAGGTCTAAGGCATGAATTAAATGCGTAGCAGTTGTAAAGACATGAGGTTAGGCTCGTTTGCGGTATAAGACTACCCGGACCCGCCCGACAAGTACAGCAACCGCAAATGTCAGTCTAATGTGGGAGGTCTTTACAAGGTTACGGTCCTAATGAATTAAGTAACACTTAACCAGATAAACATGTAGTGCGACATGGGGGAGGTTAAGTGGGTGCCTTGGGTGGCATGTGAAATTAAATGGGTTCCTTGGGTGGCATGTGAAATACGATTAGAAGCACTTAACCAAGTTGAAAAATGTAAGATGAGATGAATAAAAATGGGGTTAAGTGGGAAACCTTAGTGGGGACGAAGGATAGGTGGAAAGCTTGTGTCGTGCATGGGGGGGCCCTTATCAGACCAGTAACCCATTAAGTATCTTTGTGGGCTCGACCCAAGTCGAGGACGGGACATGCGTACTGGATTTGATTGTAAGAGGTCAAAACGGGTTAGCGGTGGAAACACAAGTCCAATGGGGTCATGTGCGTGTGTGGGCTCAGGCTGGTAGTTAAGACATTGTTGCATCGTGTAGATATAAGCCGTGCATCTTTGGTGGTATCGGGTTGCCACTTTTGGGAGTGATACACCCCATTGTGGGGCCAGCACGGGTATCTACGAGTTAGGGAGCCGATCGCTTGGGGGAAGTGGGTACACCTAGTGGAGATAGGGGCAGGCGGCACCTATGTAGACAGCTAGGGGTACACGAAACTACTATTATGATTACTAAGTTTAGTAGGTGGGGATCAACTTTTAGGGTGTTTGGTGTGGTGCAATGTAGTAATTATCTTATAGTGATTAGGTGCGCCTTTAACGTTATCTTTGTTCATCTTATTTCCTTTGTTTGCTCTGTCATGCCCATTTGTTCATAGTCATTTCCTTATTTACCAGCTTATGCCTTATCCTAGTTACTTTAATGATTATATTGTTAAAGTTATTGTACTCGCTAGACTTATGTCTGACCCCTTTGTTTCCACCTCTTTTCTTCCTTTCTCTCCCCCCCAGGTGCTCAGGGTGGGACTAGTACTAGTGGAGCTTGATTTGGACAGCTTTATCTCTTTCTTTTGGAAGTTGCTTAGATTGCTGAAGTAAAGTTCAACCTATCTTATTTATGGCTATTTTATGTTAGGGTTATGTCTTTTATTTTATGTACTCAGAACTTATTTGTCAAGATGGATAATAAGTGTATTTGGTTTTGTAGTTGGTTTTTGATGTGATGTAACCAAACTATTTCTCCGCTGCAATAAAAGTTGTTTTTTTTACTTTCCAAGTACCAATATATTTATCTGTCTTGTTTACTTTTCTGTTTTATACACAATAAACGCTCCATCAAAATTAAGGCATTCCCTTTGTGAGTGACCTTAATGGAGATGGGGTGTCACATACCTCGTTAACTACCTGATGATTTCCAGAACTGTTCAAATCAAGATTTCACTTTTACTTTTGATCCGTTCAGCTTGGACACGATCGGACCAAACCACGTCGAAGGCCTCGGAGAGGCGCACCTCTACGTTGAACGGCATCGAACTCGCCAGAGATCTGGAGGCGAAAACTGGCCGCAAACGGCGCTGGTTCCGAGGTCTTTATCTCAAGCTAAGTACAACGATGGGAGATGAGGGCGGATACGGATGCGGAGATCGGAAGAATCTCTACAAAAGCTTCAACAGGGCTTATCGATTCTGATGTGTGGTTGGGGAATTATTTGAGGAGGAAGAATGGAGCAATCACCACCATTGATAACGAGGGGTATTGGGTTCAAACGAGGGAGAAAATACAGTATACGCGTATGTATACGTATTTTTTATTTTAATTTAATTTATTTAATTCTTTTAATTTCTATCTCGCTCCTAACTCCAAATCACACCCAACAAGTGATGCCCCTAGTTAAGTACCCCCATTCCGGACATAATGGGATATGTCCCGTAAGCCAATTCAATTGTGTCGATAGGTTTTTCTTTAAATTTATATATAAAATGTTTAATTATTCAATTTGATCGTACATTTTAATTTACCGGGGCCACATACTGACTCCAATAATTCCCAAAAAATAAACTAGCTATGTTTTGACGATATGGTCATAACTAAATTAATTTCATCGAATTTGGAGACCGTTTGAAAAATGGCCATTTTCTGGTCGATCGAAGTTGACCGAAATCGACAAAACACATTTTCTTCTGGCACGCTCACATATTAATTCCAAAAATTATGAAAATTGGAATTTGCAATAATTTGACATTCTAGATCTAACAAAAGTGGTTTCGTCTAAAACGGAGGTTGTTTGCAAAATGGCTATTTATATGGGTTATATATTATATTAAATTCCATAGCGACTATTCTGGATATTCAACTGACCATAACTTATGATTCCCACTATGAAATTTCAATTTTTCAGATTTGTTGGAAAGATATTCTTAAACAGATTTAAATATTTTTGTTTTCACTAAAATCCGATTTATTTTGCATCATGTACATTCAATCAAAGTTTGAATTCAAATTTTCAAACTACCGCGCTATTTCTAACTCCTTTAAAATTAAAATAATTCGTTCTAACTCGATTTAAATAAATTTTTAATTGTTATTTTTTAAAATAAATTATTTTAACTATTTAAAATTCAATAAAATAGCCAAAATAAAATTTTTAAATTGGTTCTGATTTTTCGGATTGTTACAATCTCCCCCACTTAAAAGCTTTTCGTCCCTGAAAAGGAAACAATAGTAAAGTAGGAAACAAAACAGAAAATGTAAAATATGGTAAACGTACCTTGCACTAGAGCTATTCAGAAATATCCACTATGCACTGGGGATAAGCCTGTTTGATGCTATCCTCGGTCTCCCATGTACCATCTCTAGGATCTCCGCACCACTGTCCCTTGACTAGATGAATTCTTTTGTTCCTTAGAACTCGGGTTTCTTTGCCAATGATCTTTACCGGAACCCTTCTTACTGCTAAGTTCGGGGTAATCTCCAAATCCTGTTGTGCAGCTTCTTCTACAATCAAGTCTGGATCATGCACATGCTTCCGAAGTTGAGACACATAGAATACATCATGTACCCCTGGTAACCAGTCAGGCAACTGAACCCTGTAAGCGAGAGTTCCAATTCTTTCTAGAATAGGGAAAGGACCATTGAATCTAGGAGCCAACTTCCCAGTCTTCCCATAGCGAACTACTCCTCTCAATGGAGAAACTCTCAAGTACACATAATCGTCAGTAGCAAATTCTAAATCTCTTCTTCTTGAATCTGCATAACTTTTCTGTCGGCTCTGAGCTGCTAGAAATCTCTTCTTAATAAAATCAACTTTGTCCGAAGCTTCATGGATCATGTCGGGACCCAATACTAGTCTATTGCCTGGTTCAACCCAACATGCGGGAGACCTACAAGGTCTGCCATATAATGCTTCGAATGGCGACATTTGCAAGCTTGCTTGGTAACTGTTATTATAAAAGAATTCAATCAAGTGTAAGTGATCTTCCCATGATCCGCCAAAGTCAAGAATACAAGCCCGCAACAAGTCTTCAAGTATACGGTTTACCCTCTCAGTCTGGCCACCTGTTTGAGGATGATAAGCGGTGCTTAGATTTGATGTTGTCCCCAGCTCCTCTTTAAATTCTTCTCAGTCTTCAAGTATACGGTTTACCCTCTCAGTATGGCCATCACTTGCCTCGACTCATGACGAAAATCCAATTTTCAATTTCAGTTTTGATTGTAGAGCCTAGTATGGCGACATGATATATGGTACCCATGTCGTCTATGATTGATACATTTATATTTGAAGTTGCTTTATACACTACGCACTTATAATAGTATCAAATGATTTGTTTTAAACGTACCAAGCATGTTTGGCTATTATAAGGGGAAACCCTATCCTCCGGCTTGCGTTGCATTGTGTGATGGGACCTGGGTCTTATAATAGCTTCATTTTTCCAAAAAGCATTGCGCTGTTTATTCTATGCACTAGTATTCTTGGGTGGAAACCCGTTCCATGTTATACGGCATGATCCATTGATTTACTCTCTTTTAAAGTAAAGTTTTAAATAACTGTTTTAGTTCTCACACCAGTCACATGACTGACCTGGAGTTTATTGTTTTAACCTAAGCTCTGGGTGTCTTTATTTTCCACATGGGCAGCTAGTAGTTTTGGTTTTGCAGATATTATATTCATATGATCCTGGTTTACGGCTGGAATGATATTTGGAAAGCTTTGTAACCGTTTATCTCTTTCAGTTGTGATTTGTATTATTTTCCACTGCTATGTAATATATTTTAATCTCTGATATTTTACAATGTATATTATTTGTTCATACTCTATATATTCTTGTACTCTGATGTAAATTGTTGTAATAAGCAATGAAATGTTCTTCTGTTTGTGTTCTCATTTGTCGTGTTCTCAGACCATCCGTTCTTTCTCTTCTCTTCAGAGACCGGGGTAGTTCGGGTCGTGTCAGTTTGGTATCAGACCCCAGGTTGCACTTTCCAAAGATAACATCATCACAATATACTATGATATAACTTATAAGTATGAAGCCTTTAAACCACCATCAAACAAATACCAAGACTGAAAGGTAGGCTCTCCAACTACTTAATTCCCTATAAAGGAGGTATGTCATTCTATATACCCACTTATAGCCTCACTCGTAATATAGTATATGGGAGGATTTCAACGATCACTTAAGTCCCAAGGTGGGTCCAATGATCACTTAGTACCTTACTTGGTGGTGTACTGAATTCCAGTATGAATTAGAGGACACTAGATACTAAGTCCTACTAATTTTAAGGCTTACTTCATTCATTCATATTACTAAACCCTGCATAAGACAAGAGATAGTAAGCATTCACTTATGATCTATAGTATAGGAAGATGACTAACGTCATTTATGACCTTCCTCCTGTGGACCCCTGTGTTACTATCTAACTGGCCTTATTAGATAATCCCCTAGTCACTTAATACTTCTGGCTGGATAAGCAGTCCCATGGACATTTAATACCATATCCCAAAGCAGACTCTAACCCAATCACTTACTACCTAGAGGAAACTGTAACAACCCGGAAAATCAGAACCAATTTAAAATTTTTATTTTGGCTATTTTATTGAATTTTAAATAGTTAAAATAATTTATTTTAAGTAATAACGATTAAAAATTTATTTAAATCGAAGTTAGAACGAATATATTTATTTTAATTTTAAAAGGAGTTAGAAATAGTGCGGTAGTTTGAAAATTTGAATTCAAACTTTGACTGAATGTACAAGATGCAAAATAAATCGGATTTTAGTGAAACAAAAAAATATTTAAATCTGTTTAAGAATATCTTTCCAACAAATCCAAAAAATTGAAATTTCATAGCGTGAATTAAAAGTTATGGTCAGTTGAATATCCTGAATAGTCGCTATGGATTTAATATAATATATAGCCCGTATAAATAGCCATTTTGCAAACGACCTCCGTTTTCGATGAAACCACTTTTATTGGATCTGGAATGTCAAATTATTACAGGATTCAAATTTTCATAATTTTTGGAATTAATATGTGAGCGTGGCAGAAGAAAATGTGTTTTGTCGATTTTTGTCAATTTCGATCGACCAGAAAATGGCCATTTTTCAAACGGTCTCCAAATTCGACAAAATTAATTTTTTTAGGACTGTATCGTCAAAGCATAGCTAGATTTATTTTTTGGGAATTTTTGGAGTCAGTATGTGGGCCCTGTAAATTAAAATGTTAGATCAAATTAAATATTTTATATTTAAATTTAAAGAAAAACCTAATGAAACAATTGAATTGGCTTATGGAACATATCCCATTGTGTCCGGAATGGGGGTATTTAGCTAAGGGCGCCCCTCGTTGGGGGTGGTTTGAAGTTAGGAGCGAGATAGAAATTAAAAGAATAAAATAAAATAAAATAAAATAAAAATACGTATATATACCATATACATACGCCTATACTATATTTTCTCCCTTGTTTGAACCCGATACCCCTCAATATCAATGGCGGTGGTTGCTGCATTCTTCCTCCTCAAATAATTCCCCAACCACACATCAGAATCGATTGGCCCTGTTGAAGCTTTTTTAGAGATTCTTCCAATCTCCACATCTGTATCCGGCCCATCTCCCATCGTCGCCCGTAGCTCGAGATAAAGACCTCGAAACCAGTGCCGTTCACGGCCATTTTTCACCTCCGGATCTCCAGCGAGTTCGACGCCGTTCAGCGCGGAGGTGCGCCTATCCAAGGCCTTTGACGTGGTTTGGTCCAATCGTGTCCAAGCTAAGCGGATCAGAAGTAAAAGTGAAACCTAGAATTGAACAGTTCTGGAAATCATCGGCTAGTTAACGAGGTATATAATTAAATTATTGATAATGCTTTAAAGCTTTGCTGATTCATTATATCGAATAAAAATTCGTATCTTTATCATGCGATAATGAAATCCAATGAAACAGGAAACGTTGGGACCGTGGCATCGTACACGACATTCCAAAACTGACTAGAGAATTTTTGGAGCCTTCTACAATTTTAGAAGAAATAGAAAGCTAGGTGAGATTTATGAATTCGAATAAAAATATTTTAGGATGCAGACGGAGTTTAGAAACTCCCGACACCCGTCGTCCACAGACCATGGACGACTTAATTGATTTGTGGTATGTGATTGGTTGAATTTTGGTATTTGTTTGTGGTTGAAAAATAAAATTGATTGAGAATGTAGCATTAGACTGCCTAGAAAAATGTATTAGGAAATTAAACCACTTGTAAACGCCGCGAGGCCTAGGGTAGTGCGAGGAGCCGTACATCGGGATGGTGCCGGTTTTAATTACCCTACCGTTATGCTGCCGAAATTTTCTGAAAAATGCTTGTGTTGTAAATATTCATGTTACTATATACTATTTGTTTGCACAACATGAAAATTAAATTTTTAATACATATATATGAATAGGAAAATGATCGTTATATGTCAATTTAAAATTCATGTTTTGGTGTAAATAAAAAACAATCATTTGTTAAATAAAAAGGTTTTTACATTTGAAATTTACATTTTTAATGTAAATAAAACAGTAAAAATAAAACATTGTAATGTAGAAATGCATTTAAATTAGATATACATTTTAGTGTTTATGAAACATTAAAATCTACATTTTGATATAGGAATGTACTACAGAGGAAATCTTCTTTTTAATATAAGTGGAACATTAACATAAAACATTGATATATAAAATGTTTACATTGAAAACATCATTTCTAATGTATATGAATTTTTTTTATGTAAAAAAAGAAAGGTATTGAGATGGAATTTATATTTTTAATGTATGTCAACATTAAAAACAAACATTGATAGGTAAAAATGTTTTTACATTGACATGTACTATTTAATGTATATACATTTTTAATGAAAAATAGACATTGTTAAATTAAAAGGTGTTTACATTGGATTTTACCTTTTTAATGTAAATCAAACATTAAAAATGTAAATTACTATAGAAAATGTATTTACACGGGAATTTTGCATTTTAATGTATATGAAAACATTAAAATACCACATTACTATATAAAATGTATTTACATTAGATTTTGCATTTTAGATGTTTTATATTAAAATGAACATTGATATGATAATAATGGTTTACATAAATATTTACATTCTTATGTAAATGACCCTTATAAAAAATGGTCATTGCAATAACAAAAAATGTTTTCTTTGAAATTTACATTTTTAATGTGAACAAACCATTAAAAAAATGACCATTGTTATATTAAAATGTCTTTGCTTTAAAATTTATATTTTTAATGCAACCCAAGCCCAACATTAAAAATAGTCATTGATTGAATAGAAATGCATTTATATTGAAAATACATTTTAATGCAATGCAAGAAAAAAAAATAGCCCCTTGTTAAATAAAATGTATTTACTTTGAAAATTTTCATTTTTAATGTAATGTAACATTAAAAATGAACACATTTGAAATAGAAATGTATCAACACTGACATTTATATTTTATGTATATATTACATTAAAAATAATACATTGATAAATAAAATGTATGGGCATTGGCATATACATTTTTTTTATGTAAATGAAATATTTAAAATAATACATTTGTTAAATAAAATGTATAGGACATTGGAATTTACGTTTTTAATGAGAATGGAACATAAAAAATGTCCATTTATATATAAAATATGTTTTTCTATAAAATTTACATTGTGAATGAAATAAAAGATTACATTTTTATATGTAATCAATGAATGAAATATAAAAACTACATTTTTATATGTAATCAAAGCAAAGAATACATTTTTACATTTTTCAGTGTAAATAAAGATTACATAGAAATTTAAAATTTTCAATGTAAATAAAGATTACATAGAAATTTATATTTTTCAATGTAGACAAAAGAATGATTAGAAGTTTACATTTTCAAAGTAAATAATATATTAAAATAAAAGTTTACATTTTCAATGTTAATAAATATTGAAATAGAAAGTTACATTTTCAATGTAAACATATATTGAAATAAGAGATTTCATTTTTCAATGTAATATTGTTTTGAAATAAAAGATTACAATTTTAATTCTATAGATGAATGATAAAACAAATTTCATTTCCATGTAATATATATATGTGAATCATAGAAAAGATTCAATGTACAAAGAGAATGGTATTTTCATTAAAAATTTCATTTTAATGTAATATATGATTCCATATATAAAAGAAATCAATGTTGAATTGAAAATAGTTTGATATCGTCAAACGATTTATATTTATATATTTATATATAAATATAAATTAAAATAAAACGAATCGTGCCGCTATAGTTCGCGTTTTGAAATCGTAACTTCAAACGATTATACCGAAAGATCCGACCGTCGGATATTCCCAAAACTGGGACCGTTGGGTTCGTTTCGGAAAAATATTTCCAATGATATATAGTTCGCTAATAGCCAATGGTTAGATTTTGAGAAATGTGTAAATCAAATTTTGGTAAAAACAACGCTAGGGCCATGTAATGACCCGAAGCATCGTTTAATTGAAAATGGCTATTTTTAAATAAATAAAAATAGCGATAAATCGTTATAAAATATTATTAACGATATGGAATGAAAAGAATGATTTAAATTGTATGTATATTCGAGAATTATTTGAAAAGGCCGAGTCAACTCTCATTTCAAATAATTATACGACAATTGGAAGTCGAAGATTTGAAGACGGTGATTGAAGACCGGCGATCTTCACATAGAATTGATGACTACTGATGCCCTATACTGATTTGCTCCCAGGAAAGGGTTACAGTGGTAGTTGTCTAGACATACTTGTTGATTGTCCGGATTAGCAAGCACCTCTCTTCCGTATTGGACATATGGGACAAGGAATAAGGTGTCTCAGGTTTCGTTCAGACCCAGAACGGACTTGTAAATGGATGTATGTCTGACATTGGACTTTATTCTGTGCTGATTGATTTCTATTTAATATATATCTGTTTTGTGGCGGAGAATTTATTCTCTTGCTTAACACCCTTCTCTGAGACGTATGAGCTCAGAGGTTGTATATTGATAGTTATCGATCGCATGGCGTGAATTTCAGTGTGGCATGCCAAGATGCAAATGATCAAGGCTTATTGTTGAAAAACAGAGCCTTGTGGTTGATGATCAAAGCACAGCCTTATTGTAGCATAGCTTTATGTATAGCATTACTTCGTGAGCCTCACACCCCGATATGAACCAGAAACGGGAGAAGGATCCAGGGTGAACATGCATTTCTTTCTAGCTAGAAGTGGTGTCTGGGTTTTACAAGCCCAAATATTTTTAATTATGTGGATGATGGAAAGCGAGATACCTCGGATATTGAGTCCCTAGTGGCTCTATTTACGCCCCATAGGGTGGGGAGACGTATTGTTCAGGAATTATATATAATCCACTAACATTAGTTGTGGACCGGCCCTGTGGCTCCTAAAGGTCACTCGAGCTTTGACCTGAGACATAAGCTAGATTGTCTCGAATTCGGTGAGGACGATCCCTTGCCTTGGTTCATGATGGAAATCCAACTTCCAATACGACACCATACGGTTTTGATTGTATTACTAGTATGACGACATAGTATATGGTAGTTATGCTGTCTATGATTGAAATGTTTTTGAAACATATATACACTATAATAATATCAAATCCGTTTTTATCGTATCAAGCATTTTTGACTATTATAAGGTAAAACTCTATCCTCCGGTATGTGTTGCATTGTGTGATGGGACTTGAGTCTTATAATGGTTTTATTTTTCTAAAAAGCATTGCATTGTTTAAATGATTTACTTTATTTATGCACTGGCAATCCAATGGAGTAAACCCATTCCGCATTAGCGGCGTGGTCCTGTGATTAGCCTTATTATTAAATAGGTTATAGAAGATTACTCATACCAGTCCCATGACCGACTTGTAGTTTGTTTCACTTTGCAAACTTGGATGCCCTCTTTTCCATGGGCAGCCTTGTATACAGGTTTTAGAAGACTCACTCTGGATAGCTACGGAGCTAAAGATGAATCTTATTATTTCTATTATGCTGTTCAGTCTTCATTTATTATATTATGTTTGATTCAGTTGCAGACATTTTATATTAAGTTGAAAACTGTATTATGTTCTAAGTATGATCCTATTATGCTGTGTAACTCTGATGATATTATTTCCAGTGTAATTTGAGATACATTTTCTGCTATAACTCTATATTTCTGTTCTGTTGTTACTGTTTATGTGTTATATTCCAATGATCATCCTTGCTTTCGTAGTATGGGAGTTTGGGGTCATCATTGTTGGTATCAGAGCTTTGATTAAACTTAGCTCGGAATATAACATATAAATAAACTGGACAGAAGTGGAATCAGAAGTATTCTAAAATGAATAACTCATTATAGATAAGACTAGTAATGTCCTAGAGTGAGTATAGCAGAATAAAACACACCCTCCATAGATTCATTTACATTAAATATATGTCTCTATACTTTACAATATATATTCTGTTGGCCTGACTCTTTACCTGCAATTGCAGACATAGTAGAAATGAGTGACAGAAACAGAAGAAGTAATCCTATGGTTCGACTATCTAATGAGCCAATCGTGTTCCCACAACCAGAGCCCGACCTGGAAGCTCTAGTGATGAAATATCGAAATCTGGGTAGAGTACAATTCTCGGGCAAAGAATCTGTGGTTGAAACACAAGCGTGGATGTGTTCTGCTGAGAGAATCTTTTAAGGCTTAAAGCTAAGAGATGATCAGAAAATATTAATAGCATCTTGGGCACTCAAAGATGGAGCTCTAATCTGGTGGGAAACTATTACTGAGGAAAATCCAGAAGGTAATATTACCTGGGATAGATTCAAAGAAATGTCCAATGAAAGATTTATTCCTCCAGAAGCAACTGAGAGACTAAATGATGAGTTTTACAATATGGAACAAGGAGATATGACCATTCAAGAATATCATAATAAATTCAATGAACTTTCTCTTTTTGCCCCAGAACTAATTCAAGATCCTGTAAGAAAGAATCTGAGATTTATCAAAGGACTTCGAAAGCAATACGAAGGCAGAGTACTTGCTCATGTGAATCTCCCTTTCTCTGAAATGATACAAATGGCTTATCGCTATGAGTATAATGATAAACAACATGGTTGGGAAGATGAATAAGAAGGCAGCACTAGCAGCAAAAGGAAGTTTGAAACCGATAGCCCTGAGGCCAGCACAAAGCCCGAGGTTAGTAAGAAGCCTAAAGCTAATAAGAAAAAGGTTGAATCTAAAGAAGAACCGTTAACGACCGCCATATGCAATAACTGCAATAAGGTAGGGCATCTGTTAAGGAATTGCAAATTTTCAAAGAAACGAAAGAATAATGGATCTAAATCCAAGAGGAAGTTCTAAGAGGATAAAAAATGCAATAAATGCCATCAGACTGGCCATCTTGCAAAGGTTTCCAAATATCAAAGGAGTCTGTAATAGCTCATGTAAATGAAGTAGCTGAAACTCCAGCACCCTCGGCTAGTCAGCAAAGGCCAGATGTTTTAGAAGGCACTCTCATTGTCCACAATATTCCAGTTAAATTATTGTTTGATACGGGTGCGTCACAAAGCTTTATCTCAAGCCATACGGTTAAGAAGTTGAAGTTAAAACCAAGGAACCTTAAGGAATCAGTTAGAGTTCATAACCCGATAGGAGGATCCCTAATTCTCGGAGTGTAAAGTGTCGTCTCTTTTTCTCATTATCGATCTCCTTGTACCTTGATCGTTATGGATTTTCTGAATTTGATATTATTCTTGGACTGGATTGGCTAACTAAACATAAAGCCGAGGTTAGATGTGCAGAAAGGGTGGTTAAATTTAAAACTAAGCTTGCCAATATTGTTATACTCTATGTAGGCTCAGATTCAGACAGAAAAGAATCTTGGGCTGCTCTTGAGGTTTCTCCTACTGCCATTGAAGATATCCCTATTGTCAAAAATTATGCGGATGTGTTCGAAGAAGTTGATAGCTTACCACTGCGGAGAGAAATAGACTTCAGGATTGATCTAATCCCGAATGCCAGGCCAGTGGTACATCCTATTCGAAGAATGACATGGAAGGAGAAAGAAGAATTGGGAAATCAAACTAAATAGCTGTTATGGAAGGGTCTGATCAGGTGTAGCTTTTCGAATTGGGGAGCAGTAGTAGTGTTTGTTCCAAAGTCAGATGGTACTCTCAGACTGTGTGTGGATTACCGAGATTTAAATAAGCAGACACTGAAGAACAAATATCCACTGCACCGTATAGATGATTTGTTGGATCGGTTAAACAGAGCGAAGGTATTTTTCTCTCCGCAGAGGTAAGCTATCAACTTCTTCGAACACATCCGCATAATTTTTGACAACAGGGATATCTTCAATGGCAGTAGGAGAAACCTCAAGAGCAGCCCAAGATTCTTTTCTGTCTGAATCTGAGCCTACACAGAGTATAACAATATTGGCAAGCTTAGTTTTAAATTTAACCACCCTTTCTGCACATCTAACCTCGGCTTTATGTTTAGTTAGACAATCCAGTCCAAGAATAATATCAAATTCAGAAAATCCATAACGATCAAGGTACAAGGAGATCGATAATGAGAAAAAGAGACGGCACTTTACACTCCGAGAATTAGGGATCCTCCTATCGGGTTATGAACTCTAACTGATTCCTTAAGGTTCCTTGGTTTTAACTTCAACTTCTTAACCGTATGGCTTGAGATAAAGCTTTGTGACGTACCCGTATCAAACAATAATTTAACTGGAATATTGTGGATAGTGAGAGTGCCTTCTAAAACATCTGGCCTTTGCTGACTAGCCGAGGGTGCTGGAGTTTCAGCTACTTCATTTACATGAGCTATTACAGACTCCTTTGATATTTGGAAACCTTTGCAAGATGGCCAGTCTGATGGCATTTATTGCATTTTCTATCCTCTTAGAACTTCCTCTTGGATTTAGATCCATTATTCTTTCGTTTCTTTGAAAATTTGCAATTCCTTAACAGATGCCCTACCTTATTGCAGTTATTGCATATGGCGGTCGTTAACGGTTCTTCTTTAGATTCAACCTTTTTCTTATTAGCTTTAGGCTTCTTACTAACCTCGGGCTATGTGCTGGCCTCAGGGCTATCGGTTTCAAACTTCCTTTTGCTGCTAGTGCTGCCTTCTTCTTCATCTTCCCAACCATGTTGTTTATCATTATACTCATAGCGATAAGCCATTTATATCATTTCAGAGAAAGGGAGATTCACATGAGCAAGTACTCTGCCTTCGTATTGCTTTCGAAGTCCTTTGATAAATCTCAGATTCTTTCTTACAGGATCTTGAATTAGTTCTGGGGCAAAAAGAGAAAGTTCATTGAATTTATTATGATATTCTTGAATGGTCATATCTCCTTGCTCCATATTGTAAAACTCATCATTTAGTCTCTTAGTTGCTTCTGGAGGAATAAATCTTTCAGTGGACATTTCTTTGAATCTATCCCAGGTAATATTACCTTCTGGATTTTCCTCAGTAATAGTTTCCCACCAGATTAGAGCTCCGTCTTTGAGTGCCCAAGATGCTATTAATATTTTCTGATCATCTCTTAGCTTTAAGCCTTGAAAGATTCTCTCAGTAGAACACATCCACGCTTGTGTTTCAACCACGGATTCTTTGCCCGAGAATTGTACTCTACCCAGATTTCGATATTTCATCACTAGAGCTTCCAGGTCGGTCTCTGGTTGTGGGAACACGATTGGCTCATTAGATTGTCCAACAATAGGATTACTTCTTCTGTTTCTATCACTCATTTCTACTATGTCTGCAATTGCAGGCAAAGAGTCAGCCCAACAGAATATATATTGTAAAGTATAGAGACATATATTTAATGTAAATGAATCTATGGGGGGTGTGTTTTATTCTGCTATACTCACTCTACGACATTACTAGTCTTATCTATAATGAGTTATTCATTTTAGAATACTTCTGATTCCACTTCTGTCTAGTTTATTTATATGTTATATTCCGAGCTAAGTTTAATCAAAGCTCTGATACCAACTGTGACGACCCCAAACTCCCATACTACGAAAGCAAGGATGATCATTGGAATATAACACATAAACAGTAACAGCAGAACAGAAATATAGAGTTATAGCAGAAAATGTATCTCAAATTACACTGGAAATAATATCATCAGAGTTACACAGCATAATAGGATCATACTTAGAACATAATACAGTTTTCAACTTAATATAAAATGTCTGCAACTGAATCAAACATAATATACTAAATGAAGACTGAACAGCATAATAGAAATAATAAGATTCATCTTTAGCTCCGTAGCTATCCAGAGTGAATCTTCTAAAACCTGTATACAAAGCTACCCATGGAAAAGAGGGCATCCAAGTTTGCAAAGTGAAACAAACTACGAGTCAGTCATGGGACTGGTATGAGTAATCTTCTATAACCTATTTAATAATAAGGCTAATCACAGGACCACGCCGCTAATGCGGAATGGGTTTACTCCATTGGATTGCCAGTGCATAAATAAAGTAAATCATTTAAACAATGCAATGCTTTTTAGAAAAATAAAACCATTATAAGACTCAAGTCCCATCACACAATGCAACACATACCGGAGGATAGAGTTTTACCTTATAATAGTCAAAAATGCTTGATACGATAAAAACGGATTTGATATTATTATAGTGTATATATGTTTCAAAAACATTTCAATCATAGACAGCATAACTACCATATACTATGTCGTCATACTAGTAATACAATCAAAACCGTATGGTGTCGTATTGGAAGTTGGATTTCCATCATGAACCAAGGCAAGGGATCGTCCTCACCGAATTCGAGACAATCTAGCTTATGTCTCAGGTCAAAGCTCGAGTGACCTTTAGGAGCCACAGGGCCGGTCCACAACTAATGTTAGTGGATTATATATAATTCCTGAACAATACGTCTCCCCACCCTATGGGGCGTAAATAGAGCCACTAGGGACTCAATATCCGAGGTATCTCGCTTTCCATCATCCACATAATTAAAAATATTTGGGCTTGTAAAACCCAGACACCACTTCTAGCTAGAAAGAAATGCATGTTCACCCTGGATCCTTCTCCCGTTTCTGGTTCATATCGGGGTGTGAGGCTCACGAAGTAATGCTATACATAAAGCTATGCTACAATAAGGCTGTGCTTTGATCATCAACCACAAGGCTCTGTTTTTCAACAATAAGCCTTGATCATTTGCATCTTGGCATGCCACACTGACAATTCACGCCATGCGATCGATAACTATCAATATACAACCTCTGAGCTCATACGTCTCAGAGAAGGGTGTTAAGCAAGAGAATAAATTCTCCGCCACAAAACAGATATATATTAAATAGAAATCAATCAGCACAGAATAAAGTCCAATGTCAGACATACATCCATTTACAAGTCCGTTCTGGGTCTGAACGAAACCTGAGACACCTTATTCCTTATCCCATATGTCCAATACGAAAGAGAGGTGCTTGCTAATCCGGACAATCAACACGTATGTCCAGACAACTACCACTGTAACCCTTTCCTGGGAGCAAATCAGTATAGGGCATCAGTAGTCATCAATTCGATGTGAAGATCGCCGGTCTTCAATCACCGTCTTCAAATCTTCGACTTCCAATTGTCGTATAATTATTTGAAATGAGAGTTGACTCGGCCTTTTCAAATAATTCTCGAATATACATATAATTTAAATCATTCTTTTCATTCCATATCGTTAATAATATTTTATAACGATTTATCGCTATTTTTATTTATTTAAAAATAGCCATTTTCAATTAAACGATGCTTCGGGTCATTACATGGCCCTAGCGCTGTTTTTACCAAAATTTGATTTACACATTTCTCAAAATCTAACCATTGGCTATTAGCGAACTATATATCATTGGAAATATTTTTCCAAAACGAACCCAACGGTCCCAGTTTTGGGAAAATCCGACGGTCGGATCTTTCGGTATAATCGTTTGAAGTTACGATTTCAAAACGCGAACTATAGCGGCACGATTCGTTTTATTTTAATTTATATTTATATATAAATATATAAATATAAATCGTTTGACGATATCAAACTATTTTCAATTCAACATTGATTTCTTTTATATATGGAATCATATATTACATTAAAATGAAATTTTTAATGAAAATACCATTCTCTTTGTACATTGAATCTTTTCTATGATTCACATATATATATTACATAGAAATGAAATTTGTTTTATCATTCATCTATAGAATTAAAATTGTAATCTTTTATTTCAAAACAATATTACATTGAAAAATGAAATATCTTATTTCAATATATGTTTACATTGAAAATGTAACTTTCTATTTCAATATTTATTTACATTGAAAATGTAAACTTTTATTTTAATATATTATTTACTTTGAAAATGTAAACTTCTAATCATTCTTTTGTCTACATTGAAAAATATAAATTTCTATGTAATCTTTATTTACATTGAAAATTTTAAATTTCTATGTAATCTTTATTTACACTGAAAAATGTAAAAATGTATTCTTTGCTTTGATTACATATAAAAATGTAGTTTTTATATTTCATTCATTGATTACATATAAAAATGTAATCTTTTATTTCATTCACAATGTAAATTTTATAGAAAAACATATTTTATATATAAATGGACATTTTTTATGTTCCATTCTCATTAAAAACGTAAATCCCAATGTCCTATACATTTTATTTAACAAATGTATTATTTTAAATATTTCATTTACATAAAAAAAGGGTACTTTTGTCTCACGTCCTTATTTAAGTTTTAAATTAAAGCTACGTCCACCCTTACTTTTCCATACGTTTCCGGTCCCTAAAATCACATGCCGCCCAAAAATTTTGATCCCTTTCGCCTGCTCCTCAAGTCCCCTTCGCCTTTTTCAATTTGTGGCAAAAAAAAAATGCGCTCATGCATAAAAAAAAAAATTCTAAATTCTGGAAATAATCCCAGGAGCCCACGCAAACTGGAAAAAAAAAAGTTGCATACATGTATGCAACTATTACTGATAGTTGCATACATGTATGCAACTTTTTAAATACACATGCAAAAAAGATCCGCAAGCCTGCTGAATAATTGCATACAAGTATGTTGTTATTCAAAATAGCTGCATACTTGTATGCAGTAATGTGTTGAAAGCCGAAGGCGTGACAATATGTGCATACTTGAATGCATATTTTCTGCATAACTGCATACTCGTATGCACATATGCAAGCATGCGTGTTTTCCATGCAGAAATCGAATAGATGCATGTATTTCGGAAAATCTGCATACATGTATGCATATATGCTGCTGTATGATGCGGAATTGAAATAGATGCATACATGTATGCAACTATTTGAAATATGTGCATGTTTTTATGCATTTTACTGCATTTTTTGCTGTTTTGTGTATTTTTTGATTTTGACGTGTTTGTTGATTGATTTTCCACCTGATTTTTTTGGCGTGAACATGTTTTATTTAATTATGAATTTACGTGATTTTTTTATATTTTTTTAATATTTTTTTATATGTTTTTGAAAAATAGGGACCTAATTTACAATAAGTTTAGGACCGGATGTGAGCCTAATTAAGTTTCGTTTTAGGGATGTGTGCCTAATATTCACTAAAAAAAATGTATATGCCAATGCCCATACATTTTATTTATCAATGTATTATTTTTAATGTAATATATACATAAAATATAAATGTCAATGTTGATACATTTCTATTTCAAATGTGTTCATTTTTAATGTTACATTACATTAAAAATGAAAATTTTCAAAGTAAATACATTTTATTTAACAAGGGGCTATTTTTTTTTCTTGCATTGCATTAAAATGTATTTTCAATTTAAATGCATTTCTATTAAATCAATGACTATTTTTAATGTTGGGCTTGGGTTACATTAAAAATATAAATTTTAAAGCAAAGACATTTTAATATAACAATGGTCATTTTTTTAATGGTTTGTTCACATTAAAAATGTAAATTTCAAAGAAAACATTTTTTGTTATTGCAATGACCATTTTTTATAAGGGTCATTTACAAAAGAATGTAAATCTTTATGTAAACCATTATTATCATATCAATGTTCATTTTAATATAAAACATCTAAAATGCAAAATCTAATGTAAATACATTTTATATAGTAATGTGGTATTTTAATGTTTTCATATACATTAAAATGCAAAATTCCCGTGTAAATACATTTTCTATAGTAATTGACATTTTTAATGTTTGATTTACATTAAAAAGGTAAAATCCAATGTAAACACCTTTTCATTTAACAATGTCTATTTTTCATTAAAAATGTATATACATTAAATAGTACATGTCAATGTAAAAACATTTTTACCTATCAATGTTTGTTTTTAATGTTGACATACATTAAAAATATAAATTCCATCTCAATACATTTCTTTTTTTACATAAAAAAATTCATATACATTAGAAATGATGTTTTCAATGTAAACATTTTATATATCAATGTTTTATGTTAATGTTCCACTTATATTAAAAAGAAGATTTCCTCTGTAGTACATTCCTATATCAAAATGTTGATTTTAATGTTTCATAAACACTAAAATGTATATCTAATGTAAATGCATTTCTACATTACAATGTTTTATTTTTACTGTTTTATTTACATTAAAAATGTAAATTTCAAATGTAAAAACCTTTTTATTTAACAAATGATTGTTTTTGATTTACACCAAAACATGAATTTTAAATTGACATATAACGATCATTTTCCTATTCATATATATATGTATTAAAAATTTAATTTTCATGTTGTGCAAACAAATAGTATATAGTAACATGAATATTTACAACACAAGCATTTTTCAGAAAATTTCGGCAGCATAACGGTAGGGTAATTAAAACCGGCACCATCCCGATGTACGGCTCCTCGCACTACTTTAGGCCTCGCGGCGTTTACAAGGGGTTTAATTTCCTAATACATTTTTCTAGGCAGTCTAATGCTACATTATCAATCAATTTTATTTTTCAACCACAAACAAACACCAAAATTCAACCAATCACATACCACAAATCAATTAAGTCGTCCATGGTGTGTGGACGACGGGTGTCGGGAGTTTCTAAACTTCGTCTGCATCCTAAAATATTTTTATTCGAATTCATAAATCTCACTTTGCTTTCTATTTCTTCTAAAATTGTAGAAGGATCCAAAAATTCTCTAGTCAGTTTTGGAATGTCGTGTACGATGCCACGGTCCTAACGTTTCCTGTTTCATTGGATTTCATTATCGCATGATAAAGATACGAATTTTTATTCGATATAATGAATCAGCAAAGCTTTAAAGCATTATCAATAATTTAATTATATACCTCGTTAACTAGCCGATGATTTCCAGAACTGTTCAATTCTAGGTTTCACTTTTACTTCTGATCTGCTTAGCTTGGACACGATTGGACCAAACCACGTCAAAGGCCTTGGATAGGCGCACCTCCGCGTTGAACGGCGTCGAACTCGCTGGAGATCCAGAGGTGAAAAATGGCCGTGAACGGCACTGGTTTCAAGGTCTTTATCTTGAGCTATGGGCGGCGATGGGAGATGGGGCGGATACAGATGTGGAGATTGGAAGAATCTCTACAAAAGCTTCAACAGGGCCAATCGATTCTGATGTGTGGTTGGGGAATTATTTGAGGAGGAAGAATGCAGCAACCACCGCCATTGATATTGAGGGGTATCGGGTTCAAACGAGGGAGAAAATATAGTATAGGCATATGTATATGTTATATATACGTATTTTTATTTTATTTTATTTTATTTAATTCTTTTAATTTCTATCTCGCTCCTAACTTCAAATCACCCCCAACGAGGGGCGCCCCTAGCTAAATACCCCCATTCCGGACACAATGGGATATGTTCCATAAGCCAATTCAATTGTTTCACTAGGTTTTTCTTTAAATTTAAATATAATATATTTAATTTGATCTAACATTTTAATTTACCGGGCCCACATACTGACTCCAAAAATTCCCAAAAAATAAATCTAGCTATGCTTTGACGATACAGTCCTAAAAAAATTAATTTTGTCAAATTTGGAGACCGTTTGAAAAATGGCCATTTTCTGGTCGATCGAAATTGACAAAAATCGACAAAACACATTTTCTTCTGCCACGCTCACATATTAATTCCAAAAATTATGAAAATTGGAATCCTGTAATAATTTGACATTCCAGATCCAATAAAAGTGGTTTCATTGAAAACGGAGGTCGTTTGCAAAATGGCTATTTATACAGGCTATATATTATATTAAATTCCATAGCGACTATTCAGGATATTCAACTGACCATAACTTTTAATTCACGCTATGAAAATTCAATTTTTTGGATTTGTTGGAAAGATATTCTTAAACAGATTTAAATATTTTTTTGTTTCACTAAAATCTGATTTATTTTGCATCCTGTACATTTAGTCAAAGTTTGAATTCAAATTTTCAAACTACTGCACTATTTCTAACTTCTTTTAAAATTAAAATAAATATATTTGTTCTAACTTCGATTTAAATAAATTTTTAATCGTTATTGCTTAAAATAAATTATTTTAACTATTTAAAATTCAATAAAATAGCCAAAATAAAAATTTTAAATTGATTCTGATTTTCCGGGTTGTTACAGTTTCCTCTAGGTAGTAAGTGATTGGGTTAGAGTCTGCTTTGGGATATGGTATTAAATGTCCATGGGACTGCTTATCCAGCCAGAAGTATTAAGTGACTAGGGGATTATCTAATAAGGCCAGTTAGATGGTAACACAGGGGTCCACAGGAGGAAGGTCATAAATGACGTTAGTCATCTTCCTATACTATAGATCATAAGTGAATGCTTACTATCTCTTGTCTTATGCAGGGTTTAGTAATATGAATGAATGAAGTAAGCCTTAAAATTAGTAGGACTTAGTATCTAGTGTCCTCTAATTCATACTGGAATTCAGTACACCACCAAGTAAGGTACTAAGTGATCATTGGACCCACCTTAGGACTTAAGTGATCGTTGGAATCCTCCCATATACTATATTACGAGTGAGGCTATAAGTGGCTATATAGAATGACATACCTCCTTTATAGGGAATTAAGTAGTTGGAGAGCCTACCTTTCAGTCTTGGTATTTGTTTGATGGTGGTTTAAAGGCTTCATACTTATAAGTTATATCTTAGTATATTGTGATGATGTTATCTTTGGAAAGTGCTACCTGGGGTCTGATACCAAACTGACACGACCCGAACTACCCCGGTCTCTGAAGAGAAGAGAAAGAACGGATGGTCTGAGAACACGACAAATGAGAACACAAACAGAAGAACATTTCATTGCTTATTACAACAATTTACATCAGAGTACAAGAATATATAGAGTATGAACAAATAATATACATTGTAAAATATCAGAGATTAAAATATATTACATAGCAGCGGAAAATAATACAAATCACAACTGAAAGAGATAAACGGATACAGAGCTTTCCAAATATCATTCCAGCCGTAAACCAGGATCATATGAATATAATATCTGCAAAACCAAAACTACTAGCTGCCCATGTGGAAAATAAAGACACCCAGAGCTTAGGTTAAAACAATAAACTCCAGGTCAGTCATGTGACTGGTGTGAGAACTAAAACAGTTATTTAAAACTTTACTTTAAAAGAGAGTAAATCAATGGATCACGCCGTATAACACGGAACGGGTTTCCACCCAAGAATACTAGTGCATAGAATAAACAGCGCAATGCTTTTTGGAAAAATGAAGCTATTATAAGACCCAGGTCCCATCACACAATGCAACGCAAGCCGGAGGATAGGGTTTCCCCTTATAATAGCCAAACATGCTTGGTACGTTTAAAACAAATCATTTGATACTATTATAAGTGCGTAGTGTATAAAGCAACTTCAAATATAAATGTATCAATCATAGACGGCATGGGAACCATATATCATGTCGCCATACTAGGCTCTACAATCAAAACTGAAATGTCACGTATTGGAAATTGGATTTTCGTCATGAGTCGAGGCAAGTGATGGCCCCTCTCCGATTCAAGACACTCTAGCAAATGCCTTAGGATCCCCCGTAGTGAACCCTTGGATCGATTGGGCCGGTCCTCCCTTACGTTTGAGGATTAGTTACTCCTGAACACATGTTTACCCACCCTACCGGGCGTCTATGAGCCATATGACTCAATATCCATCGTCTCCATAGAGACTGAAATATCCAAGGCGCCTCGCAATCCAACAACCACGTTGGTAAAAATATAAAAATGTCAGGGCCTGCAAACCTTAACACCACCCATAGCTAGAAAGAAACGTCATGTTCTCCCAACAGTCCGACCCCGTTTTTGACTCATACCGAGGTGTGAGGCTCGCGAATTAATGCTATACACAAAGCTATTCTATATTAAAGCTGTGCTTTGATCATCAACCACAAGACTTTTGTTTTCAACGGAAGCCTTGATCATCTGCATCTCAGCATGCCACACAGGCAATTCATGCCATGCGACTGATATCTATCGATATATAACCTCTGAGATCATACATCTCAGAGAAGGGCGTTAAGCAAAAGAATAAATTCTCCGCTGTCAAAAAGATATATATTTAATAGAAATCAATCAACACAGAATAAAATCCAATGTCAGATGCACATCCATTTACAAGTTCGTTCTGGGTTTGAACGAAATCGGTGGCACCTTATTCCTCGTCCCGTATGTCCAATACAGGATAGAGGCCCTCGCATATCCGATCGATCTCCAAGTACGTCTGGACGATCACTACTTATTACATCGTCTTGGGTGTACAGCCCAATCAAGACATCACTAATCATCCAAATGATGTGAAGACCTCCGGTCTTCAACCATCGTCTTCATCGTCGACTTATCGTCGAATCAGTTATTCAGAATGGTATAAACCCGACCTTTCCAAATAACTCATGTATATAATAAACAAGTGTTATAAAAACACAATATACGCCTCATTCCAATTCTGAATATTCTTTTATTTAAGTATTCATATCCTCTGGGAAAGGTTTCCATTAATTTTATCAAAGATAAATTCTTTAAATTTATTCTTTACTCTTCCTTTGGATATCAATTCAAACCATGTTAAGGTTTTCCAAAATAGTCGGGATTAGCGCACCTTACTGAAGTAATCATTTGTTTAATCTCCCAATCCCAACCTTTTCATCCCACAGAGCAAAATTGGTAATACTCCATATCTAACACCATGGTGTTATTGTAAATTTAATTACCATTTCATATTCAAATCTAATTAAAGATATAACTATCGCTAGTAGCAAAACTGGTGATACTCCATTCTCGTTCGTTTCCCCAATTTTGATAATTAAAATTATCACCTTATCTTTTCAATCTAATTAAAGATTCATTAAAACTCCACTTAGTTTTAATCTTCCGAAAAATCAATATTAATGATTATTTAACTTTGGAAACCCTAACATGTCGCATTAACAATCTACACCGTACTATTGATTTCAGCCGATATATAACCTCTAAGCTTGTACGTCTCAGAGAAGGGTGTTAAGCAAGAGAATAAATTCTCCGCCACCAAACAGATGTATATTTAGCAGAGATCAACCATACAGTTCGAAATACAATGTTATACATGTAATCTTGTCTTTAACTGGATTAAAGAACTCATGTCATTTAAAATACAGTTCATGATAAACCCAAGATCACATTCCATTATTCATGGAATCTTCACAGAAAAACAAATCAATATATAATCGATATCAATTTCCATATCCGGCTAATAATATAAGTGGAATAACAACAAGGCCTTTTAAATTCCATATTTATTAACAGTCTTCCTCCACAGAATTTCACTTCGATTATTTTCATATCGAATTCCATTCAATTACAATTTAATATATTAAATTGGAAAGCTTTACTTTGGAAAATTCCCGTTAAATCTTAATAAAAAGATTTACAAATTCGAAATACCATTTCATTGTAAATCTGGTTAAAGATCGAATGTCGTTAAAAACACAGCCCACAATAAGCCCAATTCACATTTCATTTTCAATTCCAATTAAATGTTAATTAATTGAAAATTCTTCTTTAAATCTTAATTAAAATATTTATTCTTTTCACACGGGGTTTAAGAACAGTGTTACTGAAGACCCCATCCCATCAGTCTCTGACCGTAAATTTGTAAGAGAACAATACTGATATACACGTAAATGTGTATATTTTATCCGCCTATTTATCTTATTTTCCCTTTAAAATAATTGATACTTTGTATTTATAGCTGTATTTTCAGATTGTTGACAAGAAGCATGGTTTAGAGCATTTGATGGATAAAGCATGAAGAATTTGCTTAAAAAGAGTGAAGTTTAAAATTGCTAAATCTTGAAGAGTCTAAAGCTTGAAGAACGGTTGCAATTATATTTCAGTTAAGAAGATTTGGCTCAATAAAGACTCAAACTGCATTCACATTAGCTCATTTGGAAGGCCTCTCACTCATGTTGCGTTCACACTAGCCTATTTGCTAGACCACTCACTCTAAAGCTGCGTTCACACTGGCTTATGTGTTATTTGGGTTATTTCTTTAGTCCCACATTATGTAACTAGCTAGCTAGCCTTTGTCATATCAGCTATAAATACATTGTATCTTAGTCTTGTAAAAAACACATTAGGTTTTATTCTGTAATTCTCTTCTTGGAATAAAATCATTCTCTCCCTTTCTTTTTACTTTTTGTTTATTTTATTTATGTCCATGTTATTTATTTTCTTTTTCTCTTCTTCTTTAGCTATGTCTAGCTAATCCCCTTTAATTTGGGGGTGATGACGCTGATAGTATGATTCAATATGAATCACATAGCCAAAGGATGAGGAATTCATGTATATAGATCTAGATCTGAACCTAGGGTTAGATCTGAACCTTAATATCCTGTGTCGTTTAAGAGCTATGCTCCTTCACAGGGTATATTCGTGTTCGGTCTAACAATTATCAGATTTAGATCTAATTTTAGGGTTTTAGAAATTAATTAGTAAATCTGTCCTGATAGTCTATGGTTGTAGAGCTGAGCTCCTGCATAGGCTATGCTTGTCGTTATTTACATATTTGTTTCTAAAAACTTATTATCGTTGATTCATGTTTGTGACAGAAACATGTATTAGATCTGGTTAACCTTTTGGCTATTGATGATTATGAATCTGATCTATGTCATTATCCCCTAATTGCTTTCACTTAGTGTTAAAACTCTCTTTTATTTAATTTCTGCTATTTTCTTTGTTTTCCACCAATCAAAAGTTAGGGATAACTTGATTGGATTTATTAATAAAATAATTTGGTCCCAGAGTTCGACACCCTCTACAACAATCCTTGTTGTTTAGGAAAGACGAACGAATTTTACAATTGTTTACAATTGTTTAATTTGTTCGCAAACAAATTTTGGCGCCGTTGCCGGGGACCAAAATAATTTTTACTTTTAAATCCTTCTAGTTATATTTTTTTTATTTTTTATTTTTCTTCATATAAAAAAAAACACAAAAAAATATTTTTATTTTATTTTGTTTCTTTTTGTTTTCTAGTATAGATAAAAAAAAAATCTTGATTGGTTTGATTTGGTGTTAGTCAATAATACTGTAATCTTCCTACCAAGAGAAAAAAAAAAAGAATTGCAATTTTTGTTTGATTTGTTTCCTTTCTTATTCCCGTCTTTACATTTTTTTGTCTACAAAAAAAAAATCTTGTTTATTTGATTTGGTATCATTTGGTTACCACAATCAGAACAAATAAGAGAAAAAAATATATATTCTTGCCAGATTTTGTTTCAATTTCTTTCCATCTTTTTTTTCCCTCTTCAATACAAATTCCTTTCTACAAATCTAACAGATAATAATAAAAAAAATCCTTTCCAACTTTTCTGTTCTGTGATTTTTCTCCCTACATAAACCCTTCAAACCACACATCCATAATTCCCGATCACCATACCACTGCTAAGACCAGACAGCAAAACCGTAGTTTACCTTCATCATTCTTCACTGACCACAATCCATCTTCATCTGCCAGTTTAGCCGATTGCCAGACACCCAAACATCAATTCCAGTCAATATCCGAGACCCGTACCACAGTCCAATATCCAATACCCTTCTTTCTTCACCGAAGTCTTAGCATCCTCCCCATACACCAATCTGCGCTTCATTGCCAGAAAATCACCCACTAACCATTAACCATCTTCAATCCCCAAGCAAATTAGTGCCATTCTCCATCCTCTACGCAAATTCATACAACCATCTGCATACAAAACCAACCCCTCTTCAAATTCATCACATCCGGTACCAAGTTCATCACACACTACACAGAACAAACTCCCGTCCACTGTATCGACAACAAACCTGTCGTGATAAAAGATTCCACAAATACTGGTACCAACCAAATACAACATCCTCTGTCCCCCTGATCCATAAACACAATTCAGTCTTCACAAACCAGTCACTTCAACCAGATTTTGCCACTCCCAATTGTTCCACTCTCAGCCCATTCATCCTCACAACAAAAACCTCATCAGCCGTTCACCAAACCTCCAACACCACATCACATACAATCCCCAAAACCCACCCACCACTGTCAACTTTTTTTTTTCTTTTCTTCCACCTACAAGCACTTCAATATCATTTCATTCCCTTACAGCCAAAACAGGCTCTCCAACTCGAACAAAAAAACCATACAAGCCATCACCTACACTGCTGTTTCTACACCACCGTCGTGCACTACTCATCAAAACCCGAAAGCTTCACCATACCAAAATCCAACGTCACTCCCCTTCACTCAGCACATCTGTACACAACTCCATCTTCCTTCAACAAACAATACACTTCGATTCTACAACCACAAACCACCGACAAAAAACTGCCGATAGCACCGACAAACCTCCACCAAGTCGTGAGCCACCTTTACCACAACCCCCCCTCCCCCCCCCCCCCCCGCGTCAACCCTTCATACCGCAGCCACCCTACAAATCCAAGCCCATCACCATTCAGCAAAGTGCACAAAACCCAAACCGAGAACCACCACCCTCGATCACCATTCACTATTCACCCAAGATCAACCACTTCAACACCTGATAACCCTTATAAAGTCCTCTGTGCTTCACTGCAACAAATCACAAGTCAAACTTTCATCAACCTGAACACAAGCACCACACCAAATACACCTGCGACACTTCTGAACCCTCAAACCACAACGCAACCTTTGACTGCAAATTTATCAAACACCCAATCCGAACTTCCCAAATTCCAACTCGAACACCCTCAATTCGCGATTGATAGCGGCAGCAAACCCGATTCTTACCCTATCCCAAATCGCAGATCCGAAATCCACCCTCAAATTCGAACCCAGATCCTATGATCCACCTTCGCCCTTTTTCACCCACCTCCTTCGCCATTCAACTCAGACGTGATTCGGTAGTCAGCTCGTTAAAATCAAGTTTTAATTTCACTCGATTTATGCTGTTGCTCAACGTTGATTTTTGCGGTCTCGTGAATTGGTGAAGTGAATTGAGAATAGTTAGTCACACTGTTTTCTATTGATTTATTTGGGAAAATATTGGGTTTGTGGGCTTCATAAACTTGTGGGCCAAAACGTTTGTTCTAAATTTTTTTTGACTAGGCTCTCAAGGTTTTTATTTTTTATTTTCTTTTTTGTTTTGTTTTGAATTTTCTTTAGAGGATCCAAAAAAAAAACAGGTACAGTGGAAATTAGAAAAAGTCTAAAAAAAAAAAATATCAGGCTCCTAGCCCGAACCCGTGCCGCAGCGCAGTCGAACAATTAATTGAAGGCGAAAAAACAATTAATCTACGGACAATTCAGACGGGTTGGAGCGGTTGCACACCAAGTGGGGTGTGAACGCGCTAGCGCGACTCAACTGCACTGGACGAACTGCCGATCAAGGTGAGTATTTTCTATCTCTACAGGGTCCGCTGCTGCAAATAAAAATATATATATATAGACATTGCTTGTAAAACTCTTCTGCAGGGCATCGGCTTGCTTGTAATTTTTTTTATTTATTTATCTCTGCAATTGACACTTCTGTGACTGTTCTGAGACTGTTCATTCTGTGACTGATTAAAAAAAAAAATTATTTGCATTCATCTTAGTTTTGTTTTTATTTTCTAAGGACTTCATTATATATTGACAATTTGGTTTAGTTCTAACGGATTATTTCTCGGTGTCTAGACTACGGCAGAGTAATAACTGTTTATAAATATTACAGTGATTCGTAAATATTATATCGGTTGTTCCTCTGAAGGTACTTAAACCTTCGGCTGCATTGCTAGGGTGATTCCTGGTGCACCGATAACTCCTGTCCGTTAACTGGCTGAGAAGTCTTATGTTGAAATAAATCAAACCGTCATTATATAATTCTAGAAATTGTAAATTGCATTAGGTTCATTTTAAAAAAAAAAAACTTTTGTGTCTAATTCTATATTTCTAAAAAAAAAAAAATCAAAACAATTCTCGTTTTGTACAAAAAATTCGCTTCTCAAATTTGTTTTTCCTCGTCTTCCCTTATTCTTCTCGCTAGTGCATGCGTCATTGGACTCGTGATCCTTCAGACAATCGTTTAGTTCGAACAAACATTTCATTAACCATGGCTGAAGAAAATCCCCCTCGATCTCTTATGGATAGATACTTCCCCGATCGGTTTCTATTCCTTCTTGCATCATATTGCCCGCCCCAACGGGTAACCACTTTGAAATTCATTCGAATCACATAAATACTCTTCCAAAGTTCGGCAATTTAGAATGTGATGATCCGTATATTTTCTTGACCAAATTTGAACAAGTTTGTGCAACCACGAAATTTCAACAATTAAGTGACGATGGAATCAAACTTAGGTTAATTCCATTTGCACTTACCGATTATGCTGAGAAATGGTTGTATAGCTTGCCTTCAAATACGATTGGAACTTGGGGTGAATTTGTAAACATTTTTCTAAAGAAATTTTACCCTCTGGAAAAAACATCTAAAATTCGAAATGAAATCGTCAATTTTCGTCAATTTGGGGTTGAATCTTTTGCAAAATATTTTGAAAGATTTAAAGAGCTTCTAGTCAAATGTCCACACCATAATTTCGAAAAATGGACTCTTTGTCAAATTTTATACGATGGACTTGAAAATAACTCTCGAACCATGCTCGAATCAATGTGCCAAGGAAATTTTCTAGCCCAAGATCACAATGCCGCTTGGCAGTTTCTCGAAAATATGGCCGAAAAATCAGCTCAATGGGAAAGATCTAATGAGAAATCGATTTATTCCCGATCTAACGCTCATTCGGTAGGATCATCAGTAGCCTTAGAAGCAAAAATAGACGCGATGATATCCAAATTTGATAATGTCCTTTCATCAACGCAAATAAATCAAGCTCAAGCGTCTCAGACCTCATGTTACAAATGTAACGATCCTAACCACATAGCCGATCAATGCCCACATTCATTGGAACAACTCAACGCATTTAACAAAGCTAGGAACGACCCATTCTCCCCAACATACAATCCAGGTTGGAGAAACCATCCTAACTTCTCTTGGACCCAAAACAATGCAAATCTGAGTGCGGTTCGACCTCCTTTTCAATCATTTTCGAATAATCCTTCGAAACCTCCCTTTCAACAAACTCAATTCCAAAACCCTGCGCCACCATCTCAAAATCAAGCGCAATAATCTTTTGTTCCCCAAGATGATAAACGATTGACATCACTTGAGAAAACTCTCGAAGAATTGACTAAAGCGACGACCCAAAATCTCCACTCGAATACCAATCTTCAAAATTTATTGACTTCGCACATGCAAAACACAAGTCAATCGATCGCTAAACTTGAAATGCAAATGAGTCAGTTAGCCACTTCCATAAGCGAACGAGAAAGAGGCACTTTCCCGAGTTAACCCATTCCAAACCCCAACCGTCAAAATCCTAACTCCAACCAAATTCACATCATTCAAGATTCAAACGTTAGTCACTTGAATGCGGTCACGACTCTTAGATCTGGAAAAAAGATTGACAACCATGTGGTTAACCCAAATGCTTTACCGGACGATCTTCCAAACCCAACCGAAAATTCGACCAACTCAGATCAAAACATTGAGCCAATTTCTGACAAGGACCATCCTCAAACTCAAGTAGCCCAACCTACTGAGTTGTCTGCTCCATTTCCTCACAGACTCCGACCTAGGAAAAAGACGGATCAGCTAGAAAAAATCCTTGAAATATTTAAGCAAGTTAAAGTGAACATTCCTCTTTTAGATATTATACAACAAGTTCCACAATATGCAAAATTTCTAAAAGATATGTGCACTCAAAAACGTCATACACATGTACCTAAGAAAGTGTTTCTAGCGGCAACTCTAAGCGAAGTCTTGTCCCAATCGATGCCAGTGAAATACAAAGATCCTGGCTGCCCCACAATATCATGTACTATTGGGGACAATAAAATCGATAGATGCCTGCTAGACTTAGGTGCTAGTGTTAACTTGCTTCCATATTCCGTCTATTGCCAATTAGGGCTAGGAGAATTGAAACCCACCAAGGTTACCCTTCAGCTTGCTGACCGATCAATTAAGAAACCTGTGGGAGAAATCGAGGATGTGTTGATCAAAATTGGCGAATTCATCTTTCCAGTTGATTTCATTGTCTTAGAAACTCAATAGGTTAGCAATCCTGCAAACCAGATCCCTTTGATTCTAGGACGACCCTTCTTAGCAACCTCTAATGCGCTTATCAATTGTAGAAATGGGTCTATGAAACTTTCTTTCGGTAACATGACTGTCGAGCTAAACATCTTCAGAACTGAAAACTCTCCTAACTCTTATGTGGACCAGTTTTCTGAAATCCATGCTGTCCACGACAATGAATCTGAGCTCGACCATCTGAATAACGAAATTGAATCAAATTACGAAACCTTGTTTCAAGATATTCCCGAAAATGTCTCTGATTCGATTCCTGTCGAGCCTCTCACAAATGAGTCCATCCCTCAACCAATTTCTTCGGTTGAGTCGCCCCCAAAATCTGACCTCAAAGTGCTGCCCTGTCATCTTAAGTACGCTTACTTAGGAGACAATGAAACTTTTCCTGTCATCATTGCTTCTGACCTTACTTTAGAGCAGGAACAATTGCTCCTTCCCATTCTTAAGAAAAATAAGGAGGCAATTGGTTGGTCCATGGCTGATATTAAGGGGATTAGTCCTTCGATAGTCCAACATCGAATCCACCTTATAGATGATGCCAAACCCACTCGTGATCCCCAACGTCGACTAAACCCTATCATGAAAGAAGCAGTTCGTGCTGAAATCCTTAAATGCCTTGACAATGGAATAATCTACCCGATTTCTGACAGTCAATGGGTTAGTCCGATTCATGTCGTACCTAAGAAATCAGGGATTACCGTGATCCAAAATGAAGCTAACGAGCTTATCCCAACCCGCACCCAGACCGGTTGGCGTGTTTGCATTGACTATAGGAAACTTAACACTGCAACACGTAAGGATCATTTCCCTCTGCCATTTATCGATCAAATGTTAGAACGACTAGATGGTCATGAGTACTACTGTTTCCTTGATGGGTACTCGGGCTATAATCAAATCCCTATCGCTCCTGAGGACCAAGAGAAAACCACTTTCACGTGTCCATTTGGTACATTTGCATACCGACGTATGCCTTTTGGTCTCTGTAATGCACCTGCAACTTTTCAGAGGTGCATGATTAGCATTTTTTCTGATATGATCGAGCGATTTTTGGAAGTGTTCATGGATGATTTTTCCATATTTGGTGATTCTTACTCTGAGTGTTTACATCATCTCGATCTTGTTCTTAATCGTTGTAAAGAGAAATACTTAACGCTTAATTGGGAAAAGTGTCACTTCATGGTTAAACATGGCATTGTTTTGGGACATGTCATCTCTAACAAAGGAATTGAAGTAGACAAAGCCAAAATCGAAGTTATTTCAAATCTTCCCATTCCCAAATCAGTTAAGGACATCCGATCCTTTTTAGGTCATGCTGGTTTTTACCGTCGCTTTATAAAAGATTTCAGCAAAATCACTCGACCTTTAACCAATCTTCTTGGTAAGGATGTTCCTTTCGACTTCAATTCTGATTGCATTTCATCTTTTGAGCATCTTAAAAATGAACTTGTCTCTGCTCCGATCATCTGCTCTCCCAACTGGAAGCCGCCTTTTGAAATCATGTGCGATGCCTCGAATTTCGCTGTTGGCGCTGTCTTAGGACAACGTATCGATAAAATTCTTCATGTCATTTACTATGCGAGTAAGACTCTGAACGACGCTCAAATCAATTATACGACCACTGAAAAGGAACTCTTGGCAGTTGTCTTTGCTCTAGAAAAATTCAGGCCTTATCTAGTTGGCTCACACATCACGGTTTATACCGATCATTCCGCACTTAGGTACCTTTTCTCTAAAAAGGATGCTAAGGCTCGTCTCATTCGTTGGATCCTTCTACTTCAAGAATTTGACCTTACTATTAAGGATAAAAAAGGATCCGACAACGTTATTGCGGACCACTTGTCTCGTCTTCCAAATGCCCCGTCTTCTTCTCTTCCGATCAACGAGAATTTCCCTGATGAACAGCTGTTTTCTCTATCCACTGATCCTTGGTTTGCTGACATTGTCAACTACTTAGTCACTAAGCAGACCCCTTCTTTTTGGTCTAAGCAGGATAAACACAAATTCTTTTCCCAAGTGAAACATTTTTATTGGGACAACCCCTATCTTTTCAAGTATTGTCCCGATCAAATCATTCGAAGATGTGTTCCTGACACTGAAACTCACAGTGTCCTCTCTTTCTGTCATGACCAAGCCTGTGGTGGTCACTTCGGTCCCAAAAAGACAGCCGAAAAGGTTCTCCAATCGGGTTTCTACTGGCCCACCCTTTTCAAAGACGCGTACGAATTTTGCAAAACTTGTGACCGATGTCAATTCTTAGGGAAAATTTCTAAACGGAATATGATGCCCCTAAACCCCATTCTAGAGGTCGAAATTTTTGATGTTTGGGGTATAAACTTCATGGGACCCTTCCCTAATTCTTTTGGGAACATTTACATTCTCTTGGCTGTCGACTATGTTTCTAAATGGGTCGAAGTTGTTCCATGCAAAACAAACGACAATAAGGTTGTTGTGCGCTTCTTAAAAGAAAACATCCTTTCTAGGTTTGGCACACCTCACACAATAATCAGTGATAATGGTACACACTTCTGTAATCGTTCTTTTGAAGCTCTCATGAGAAAGTATTCGATAACCCACAAGTTATGAACTCCTTACTATCCTCAAACTTGCGGGCAAGTTGAAGTATCGAATAGGCAGATTAAACAAATTCTTGAGAAAACTGTGAATCGAAATCGTAAAGATTGGTCCCAAAAGTTAACCGACGCTCTTTGGGCTTACCGCACCGCTTTCAAAACCAACTTGGGTATGTCCCCTTATCGGTTGATTTTTGGTAAGCCATGTCACTTGCCAGTTGAACTAGAACATAGGGCGTTATGGGCAATAAAAACTTTAAATCTTGATTTAGAGCAAGCAGGTGAACATAGGAAGCTTCAACTTAATGAACTTGATGAAATTCGAAATGATGCCTATGAAAATGAACGAATTTACAAGGACAGAACAAAAGTTTTTCATGATAAATCAATTTTACGTAAAACTTTCATGCCAGGTCAAAAAGTTCTGTTGTATGACTCAAAACTGCATCTATTTCCGGGTAAGCTAAAATCTAGATGGAAAGGACCTTACACTGTAGGGACTGTTTTTCCGTATGGTGCGGTAGAAATTGAGAATCCAACTGATGGATCGTCCTTTAAGGTCAATGGTCAACGCCTTAAACCTTACTTGGAACCAATACCCAACCAAGAGGAAGAGCTCATGGTCCTCCATGAGCCACATTACATTCGGTAAGACGCACTAACCCTCTTTTGTACATATGTAAATATTCTCTTATTTGTTTTTCCCTTTCACTAAGATATGTCTGATTAAGACTATGAGGACACAGTCACACTCAAGTGTGGGGGGAATTTACATTACATCAGCAATCAAATTTTATGAAGTAGGTCATTCATTGAACAAGGATTAACTTAAATTCATAAATAACACCTTGGTTCTTGTTTGATAAGTTGAATTGTTGGGTGATGAGAATGAACATTATTTATTCATTGAGTCGTAATGTGTCTTTTTAAGATGCTAGCTTGAGACTGTGCAGACGTTAGTCGTGTTCTGGAGTAAGCGTGTCAACCTTTGTTATACATGTTAGAATGTGCAAGTAAAAATAATCAAAAAAAAAAAATCATGAAATAAAAGGATTTTGCACCTACATTTGCTGGATTTTCTGAGTTCGTTTTCATGCATAATATTTTCTTTTCCACTCAAAATTTTCAGAATCGTAAGTTCTAAAATCCACTTGGCCCAGTTAAGGAGAAATGACTCATTGTAGCGTTCTTCTTCGATACCCCACATTATTCAAACCCAAGTTTTAGTCGATTTACATCCATGTTTCGACAAGTTTATCTTATATTGGTATACTCAAGAACCTTTCATTTTCAAAGGTTAAAAACGTCATTTCTATACCAATATTACACTACCCACTCCGTACTTGTTTTAAGGTAGGATAACCATATACCACATCTTATTTTATATGGGTTATCTATCTTACGAAACTTTGTTTATCATTCCTTTCAGCTTTTTGTATAACATCAATCCAGACTTGTGTGTTGAATTAGAGTTATAGAAGTAGGGTGACTAGGGCACAAAACTTTCCTTTCATGAAGTGTTGGTTTAGTAGAGGAGGAATCAAATGAAATAATGTACGGTATCATTCCATTCCATCTCCATTCATCATGCAAAAGAAAAAGAAAAAAAAGAGGAAAAAAAAGAAAAAAAATGAAATAAAGAGAGAGTCTCTCAGAATAAAATAGTCATTCATCATTCTTGACTATAAAGCATTCAGTTCCATTCCATCCAATCCATTATACCGTACTTGGAAGTGAGGATTGTAGTAGAGGAGATGAAAGGAAATAAAAATGTTCATATGTGCCTTAGTATTACTTTATTTTTTGTAGCTTGAAGTTCAACTAATACACTTGCCCTCTTATCTATAACATTTTTAGAACTTACAAAATTTTCCTTCATCTATGCATAACTCACATCCAATACATTACAGTTACATTGGTGCAAAATTATTCAAAAAAAAAAAAAAGAATAAAGAAATGATTGGGTGCACATTGTCGATGTGTAGAACTTTGGTTGACACCACGCTCTTAACCTTCAAGACAATTACAGTGTTATCAAGGAATTACGATTCAGCTTGAAAAATTTTATTCATTTTTTGCACCAACAATGGGATGGACAATTTGGGATTGAACCGTTATTATTGAAGTCAGGTAAAGTCCTTTGAATATGAAAGACCTTAAGTATATTGTTTGATTAATCCGCGTACATAAGACGCTTTGGATTTTGTGGGTAGTATCCGCTGAAACCCTCACGAGACAACACTCGTCCTACTGGGGACACCCAGAGGTTTAACGGCTTGTTGCATACGCTAAATGCAATCGTGTTTCCTACGAAAGTGTGACATATCTTAGTTTAGTTTATTCGAGGACGAATAAAAAGATAAGTGTGGGGGTATTTGATATACACGTAAATGTGTATATTTTATCCGCCTATTTATCTTATTTTCCCTTTAAAATAATTGATACTTTGTATTTATAGCTGTATTTTCAGATTGTTGACAAGAAGCATGGTTTAGAGCATTTGATGGATAAAGCATGAAGAATTTGCTTAAAAAGAGTGAAGTTTAAAATTGCTAAAGCTTGAAGAGTCTAAAGCTTGAAGAACGGTTGCAATTATATTTCAGTTAAGAAGATTTGGCTCAATAAAGACTCAAACTGCATTCACATTAGCTCATTTGGAAGGCCTCTCACTCATGTTGCGTTCACACTAGCCTATTTGCTAGACCACTCACTCTAAAGCTGCGTTCACACTGGCTTATGTGTTATTTGGGTTATTTCTTTAGTCCCACATTATGTAACTAGCTAGCTAGCCTTTGTCATATCAGCTATAAATACATTGTATCTTAGTCTTGTAAAAAACACATTAGGTTTTATTCTGTAATTCTCTTCTTAGAATAAAATCATTCTCTCCCTTTCTTTTTACTTTTTATTTATTTTATTTATGTCCATGTTATTTATTTTCTTTTTCTCTTTTCCTTAGCTATGTCTAGCTAATCCCCTTTGATTAGGGGGTGATGACGCTGATAGTATGATTCAATATGAATCACATAGCCAAAGGATGAGGAATTCATGTATATAGATCTAGATCTGAACCTAGGGTTAGATCTGAACCTTAATATCCTGTGTCGTTTAAGAGCTATGCTCCTTCACAGGGTATATTCGTGTTCGGTCTAACAATTATCAGATTTAGATCTAATTTTAGGGTTTTAGAAATTAATTAGTAAATCTGTCCTGATAGTCTATGGTTGTAGAGCTGAGCTCCTGCATAGGCTATGCTTGTCGTTATTTACATATTTGTTTCTAAAAACTTATTATCGTTGATTCATGTTTGTGACAGAAACATGTATTAGATCTGGTTAACCTTTTGGCTATTGATTATTATGAATCTGATCTATGTCATTATCCCCTAATTGCTTTCACTTAGTGTTAAAACTCTCTTTTATTTAATTTCTGCTATTTTCTTTGTTTTCCACCAATCAAAAGTTAGGGATAACTTGATTGGATTTATTAATAAAATAATTTGGTCCCAGAGTTCGACACCCTCTACAACAATCCTTGTTGTTTAGGAAAGACGAACGAATTTTACAGTTGTTTACAATTGTTTAATTTGTTCGCAAACAAATACCCTTTAATCCCAAAGGCCGAAACCAACATCAGATCAATACCCAGGAAACCATTCAACTTAGCTAATCTCCAGTTAGTTTCTAATTTTCTTAACTTCATTGGGTTTAAGAACATTATTATTAAAGATACCATTCACGACAAACCCAAAATCTCATTCCATTGTTAATTAGGTAAAAGAACAAGTGTTATTTAAAACACCATTCACGATAAAACCAAAAACCAATTTGATATTAAATACAAGGCTCTGAATAGAAAATATATCGGCTTATATTCAATATCAAATTCTGAAACCAACAAATATCGTATTGGGGATAACGATATATATATATATATATATATATATATATATATATCTTCCAAATTCGTCAACAATGTCCGTATAATCACGGAATCCAATATCGAAATATTCCGAAGAAAATTTCGATTCACATCCATTCCAATTCATATATTGGAAATTCTAGTGTTTTTTTAAAACCATTTCAAATCCAATTCATTTATTTAAAAATATTGGATTTTATATCTAGTTCATAACTAGTTCATTTCGATAAAAATATTTTTTTTTATCTCTTCAAATATGGAATTTTTCGTCCTAATTCTTTCCAAATCATTTATTGTGATTTTATACAAATTATTGATATTTCTAATAATTTTATCAGGGCCCACACAGTCGATTTCCATAAATGGTCATCGAACTGCACTTACAGCGACCTTTTCCGAATTTGATTTGGACATAATTCCAAATCGACCATTAAATTTCAAATCTCTTGTATTTTGTTGGAAAGCTCTTTTCGATACGAACCCAACGGTTCTGGTTTTAGGAGAATTCGACGGTCGGATATCCCGTAATGTCCATTCGAAGCCAATGGTCGAAATTCGCGAACTACCGCGGCGCGGCGCATTCTATTCAGTCCATTATATATATAGAATATATATATATATATATATATTTGTTATACACATTTCATCGATTTCCATTTAAAACGTATTTTACAAATCGTTTTAAATTCGTTTCCAAAACGATTTGAACTTCATATTCAATTTCAAATCAAAATTGAATATTCCGTATCATTAATTTATAAATGATAATATTTTCAAAACATTAGATTTTGAAATTGATTCTTTTTTTCGATATTCATTATAAAAATGAATAAAATCGATACAAATATCGTTCACTTCAAAATGACGTTAATCTAATCAACATGGCTTTATATATTTAAATATTTTCATGTCTACCCCAAATCGGACATCAAAATCATATTTTGATCTATTTCTGAATACTATTTTAAAATATTAGTTATTTTAAAATATTAGTTATTTTAAAATATTCATTATTCGTCATTTTAAAATACTCGTTATTTAAAATATTTGTTCTTTCCGAATTGGAATCAGATACAGTCAATTGCCATATAATTTGATTCATATGGATTTCATACACACATGTACACAACAACAATCAAACACAGCCAACCATCATCCAGAGTGCATTACACAACTACATAAGCATTAAATATAAATAATTAATGCTTATAACAGTTTATTAACCCATCGATTGACATACAACTAAATATTGGGATTAGTGTATGTTCAATATCGTCCCAATACCCGTGTGGAGTTTTCAAACAACAAACACTGATTATTATTTGTGCAGTTGGGCAATGTGTAAAATGTATCGTCCCAATCAATATCAGTAAAATGTGTAAATAAACAAATCGCCCAATTTGCAAATGAATATTTATTTTATTCATATGCACGTTAAAATTTATATTTTTAATGATAAAAATATTTTATTTCAAAACATGAATATATTATACAGTCTATTTCACATCACAAATAATTTCTACAACACAATCAAATCAAATAAGTCGCCAATGGTCTGTGGACGACAGGGACCAACCCATATGTGCAGTTATAACATAAATAAAACAATTGTACAAATATTTAGCGAGAAAGAGTTCTCACAATGCTTTGGGCTTCGCCAAAAATTGTAGCGAGCTCTAAAAATCCTCCGGTCTCTTCTATAATGTAGAAGACGTCGTCACGGTCCCGATGTCTCCCATTTCACTGGATTTCGACGAAATAGCAAAAAATATGATTTTAATTCTAAAATCATAATTTGCATCGCTTAAAAGTGCTACAACCATTTAAATTTATATAAGCCATTACCATTCTAAACCTGCTCAAAACTAGCTTTGTGGTTTTCGATAAAACGGTGTAGTATCACGACGATCGGAAGGTGTTGCATCGAAGAGGGAGGAGAGGCGCAGCCGCGTAGGGTGGTGGGGCCCAGTTCGATGTCCCCAAGCAGCGGCGGCGGCGGTCTGAAGTCGCAAACTTCCCAGCGTCGATCCGAATGATTTACTCAATGAAAATTTGCAAATTAGGTATGGATTTGAAGATCTCCGAGAGTACTACAAAATTCCCAATTGGGGCATGTGATTTTATTGAGTGGTTTGAGAGAATTTAAAGAGAGAAGGGGCGATTTGGTTTCCGTCGTCGATCATGTGTTGGGGAGAGGGAAATTGAATTTTTCGGAGAATTTTAATTAATGAAAGGAATTTTATGATTGGCCGGTTTATATATTTATTTCAAAAATAGTTTTTCCTTATCCGAACTCCAAATCAAACCCAACGACTGTCACTCCTAGCTAAATACCCCCATTCCAAACACAATGGGATATGTTTCGTAAGCCAATTCTATCATTTCGATCAATTTCCGTTTAAATCAAAATATAAATCTTTATATTTTTAATTTGAACAAACATTTTAATTTACCGGGGTCACATACGGATCCCAAAAATTCCCGAAAAATAAATATCCGCAATGTTTTGACGATACGGTCCTAACAAAACTAATTTCATCGACTTGGAGACCGTTTGAAAAATGGTCATTTTCTGGTCAATCCAAATTCAAACTGAATTGGCCAAACATGTTTTCTTTTACCACGTTCACATGTTGATTCCAAAAATTATGAAAATTGGAATCTAGCGATAATTTGACATTCCAGATCCAACAAAAGTGGTTTCGTCGAATACGAAGGTCTTTTGCAAAATCACTATTCTTAAGGGTTATATTTCCATAACGACTATTCTGAATTTTCAACTGAGCATAACTTTTTATTCCCGCTATGAAATTTCAATTTTTTCAGATTCGTTGGAAAGATATTTTCAAATAGATTCTAGTATTTTTGGTTTCACTAAAATCCGGTTTATTTTGAATCCTATACATTCATTTGAAATTTGAAATCGAATTTTCAAACTACCGCTTCATTTCCAATTCCTTTTATAATTAAAATAAATATCTTGATTCTAATTTCGATTTAAATAATTATATATGTTCTAATTCTATTTATAATAAATTTCTAGTCGTTATTATTTAAGATAAATCATTTTAAATATTTAAAATTCATTAAAATTACCAAAATAAAAATTTTAAATTGGTTCTGATTTCCGGGTTGTTACAATCTCCCCCACTTAAAATCTTTTCGTCCTCGAAAAGGAACGGAGCTGAAAGTTGTTTTACTAATCAACTCAACTTTCATTCTGGCTTTCATTCTTCAACTTTTCAGTTTCTAAGAATTTTCAAATTTTTCAAAAATTTGGATAACACCCTAAATTTTCGAAAATTTTTGCCATAACCTATTTTGTACGGGGAGCATCGGGAAAATCCCCAAACCGCGACACTGGCTCTCTCATCTCAAAAAGAAAAAGAAAAAGCCAAGCGGCTAGCCAATCTGCTTATAAAATCATCCAAACCCAATAAATTAGCAAACATATACCTGTTTGTCGGGCATACAATTTTATTCCTCTTCTTAGCTTCCCTGCTATGACATGTTCAATGTATATGCATGCAATCTCAAACAATTTTCAAGTCAATTCAATATTTTTATTCGATTTGGCTAATGGTTCAAAATTTAATAAATCAAACCAATAATCAAATAACACAATTAGCAATCAATTAGTTAATTAGTTTTTCAAACGCATAACTTTAATATATATTCAAAAATCATATTTTTGATGTCAAATCACAACCATAGACCTATCTAGTTTTGGTTCTCACATCAGTCAATTGGAAATATATTGAAATCCCACTTTCAAAACTTGAACATAAATTCTAATGATACTCGAGTAATCATCAGAATCATCTCCGGGCGACTAGAGTGTGATTCTATATCTATCCAGTATATTAAAACTTTGAATATACGTTTGCAAGGCATATATGCAAAATCTTCATATACTAGATTGTCCAAAATCGATATAAAATAATATAATCAAATACATATAATTAGATTAATTTTTTCAAAACAAAATTTGTTTTTCATTTTTATTTAAAAACACTACTCTTCACACTCATTCTAGGATACTACTGATCCTATCTCTAATGAGTCATTCTAATTGGATATTACTAGTCCAATCTATGATGAATTCTTTCGTTCGGTTCTAATGTATCTTGTTCTCGAGCTCTGTAAAACCAAAGCTCCGATACCAAACTAACACGACCCGAACTTCTCCGGTCTCCGAAGAGAAGAGAAAGAACGGATGGTCTGAGAACACGACAAATGAGAACACAAACAGAAGAACATTTCATTGCTTATTACAACAATTTACATCAGAGTACAAGAATATACAGAGTATGAAAAATTAATATACATTGTTAAATATCAGAGATTAAAATACATTACATAGCAGCGGAAAATAATACAAATCACAACTGAAAGAGATAAACGGATACAAAGCTTTCTGAATATCATTCCAGCTGTAAACCAGGATCATGTGAATATAATATCTGCAAAACCAAAACTACTAGCTGCCTGTGTGGAAAATAGGGGCACCCAGAGTTTAGGTTAAAACAATAAACTCCAGGTCAGTCGGGAGATTGGTGTAAGAACTAAAACAGTTACTTAAAACTTTACTTTAAAAGAGAGTAAATCAAGGGACCACGTCGTATAACACGGAATGGGTTTCCTCCCAAGAATACTAGTGCATAGAATAAAAAGCAAAATGCTTTTTCGAAGAATGAAGCTATTATAAGACCCAGGTCCCATCACACAATGCAACGCAAGCCATAGGATACGGTTTTCCCTTATAATAGCCAAACAGGCTTGGTATGTTTAAAACAAATCATTTGATTCTATTATAAGTGTGTAGTGTATAAAACAACTTCAAATGTGAATGTATCAATCATAGACGGCATAGGTACCATATATTATATCGCCATGCTAGGCTTTACAATCAAAACCGAAATGTCACATATTGGAAATTGGATTTCCGTCATGAGTCGGGGAAAGGGATGTCTCCTCTCCGATTCAAGACACTCTAGCAAATGCCTTAGGATCCCCTGCAGTGAACCCTTGGATCAATTGGGTCGATCCTCCCGTACGTTTGAGGATTAGTTACTCCTGAACATACGTCTCCCCACCCTATCGGGCATCTATGATCCATATGACTCAATATCCATCGGCTCCGTAGGGACCAAAATATCTGAGGCGCCTCGCAATCCAACAACCACATAGGTAAAAATATAAAAATGTCCGGGTCTGCAAAACCCTGACACCACCCATAGCTAGAAAGAAAAGTCACGCTCTTCCAACAGTCCGATCCCGTTTTTGACTCATACCGAGGTGTGAGGCTCACGAATTAATGTTATACACAAAGCTATGCTATATTAAAGCCATGCTTTGATCATCAACCACAAGACTCTTGATGCCTTGACAATTTGCATCTCAGCATGCCACACAGGAAATTCATGCCATGCGACTGATATCTATTGATATATAACCTTTGAGCTCGTACGCCTCAGAAAAGGGCGTTAAGCAAGAGAATAAATTCTCCACCGCCAAATAGATATATATTTAATAGGAATCAATCAACACAGAATAAAATCCAATGTCAGACACACATCCATTTACAAGTTCATTCTGGGTCTGAACGAAAACGGATGCACCTTATTCCTCGTCCCATATGTCCAACACAGGAGAGAGAGGTCTTCGCATATCCGGTCAATCTCCAAGTACGTCTGGACAATCGCTACTTATTACCTCATCTTAGGTGTACATCCCAATCAAGACATCAGTAAACCTCCAAACGATTTGAAGACCTCCGGTCTTCAACCACCATCTTTATCGTCGACTTATCGTCGAATCAGTTATTTAGAATGGGTATAAACCCGGCCTTTCCGAATAACTCACGTATATAATAAACAATTGTTATAAAAACACAACATACGCCTCATTCCAATTCTGAATATTCTTTTATTTAAATATTCATATCTTTTGGGAAAGGTTCCTAATAATTTTATCAAAGATAAAGTCTTTAAATTTATTCTTTAATCTTCCTTTGGATATCAATTCAAACCATGTTAAGGTTTTCAAACCTAGTCGGGATTAGCGCACCTTACCGAAGTAATCATTTGTTTAATCTCCCAATCCCAACATATTCATCCCATGGAGAAAAATTGGTAGTACTCCATATCTAACACCACGGTGTTATTAGTAAATTTAATTACCATTTCACGTTCAAATCTAGTTAAAGATTTAATTATCGCTAGGAGTAAAACTGATGATACTCCATTCTCGATCATTTCCCCAAATTTGATAATTTAAATTATCACCTTCTCTTTTCAATCTAATTAAAGATTCATTAAAACTCCACTTAGTTTTAATCATCCCAAAAATCAATATTAATGATTATTTAACTTTGGAAACCCTAACATGTCGCATCGACAATCTACACCGTACTATTGATTTCTTCCGATATATAACCTCTAAACTCGTACGTCTCAGAGAAGGGTGTTAAGCAAGAGAATAAATTCTCCGCCACCAAACAGATGTATATTTAGCAGAGATCAACCATACAGTTCGAAATACAATGTTAAACATGTAATCCTGTCTTTAACTGGGTTAAATAACTTATGTCATTTAAAACACAGTTCACGATAAACCCAAGATCACATTCCATTATTCATGGAATCTTCACGGAAAAACAAATCAATATATAATCGATATCAATTTCCGTATCCGGCTAATAATATAAATGGAATAACGGCAAGGCCTTTTAAATTCCATATTTATTAATAGTCTTCCTCCACAGAAGTTCACTTTGACTATTATCAAATCGAATTCCATTCAATTCCAATTTAATATATTAAATTGGAAAGCTTTACTTTGGAAAATTCCCGTTAAATCTTAATAAAAAGATTTACAAATTCTAAATCCCATTTCACTGTAAATCGGGTAACGATTGTCTTCCTCCACAGAAGTTCACTTTGACTATTATCAAATCGAATTCCATTCAATTCCAATTTAATATATTAAATTGGAAAGCTTTACTTTGGAAAATTCCCGTTAAATCTTAATAAAAAGATTTACAAATTCTAAATCCCATTTCACTGTAAATCGGGTTAAAGAACGATTGTCGTTAAAAACACAGTTCACAATAAACCAAATTCACAATAAACCCAATCACATTTCATTTTCAATTCCAATTAAATGTTAATTAATTGAAAATTCTTCTTTAAATCTTAATTGATAGATTTATTCTTTTCACATGGGGTTTAAGAATAGTGTTACTGAAGACCATATCCCATCAGTCTCTAACCGTAAATTAGTAAGAGAACAATTCCCTTAGTACTAATCCCGAAGGCCGAAAACAACATCATATCAATATCCAGGAAACCATTCAACTTAGCTAATCTCCAGTTATTTTCTAATTTTCTTAACTTCATTGGGTTTAAGAACAGTATTATTAAAGATACCATTCACGACAAACCCAAAATCTCATTCCATTGTTAATCGGGTTAAAGAACAAGTGTTATTTAAAACACCGTTCACGATAAACCCAAAAACCAATTTGATATTAAATACAAGGATCTGAATAGAAAATATATCGGCTTATATTCAATATCAAATTCTAAAACCAACAAATATCGTATTGGGAATATCAATATATATATATATATATATATATATATATATATCTTCCAAATTCCTCCACAATGTCCGTATAATCACGGAATCCAATATCAAAATATTCCGAAAATAATTTCGATTCACGTCCATTCCAATTCATATAATGGAAATTCTGGTATTTTTTTAAAACCATTTCAAATCCAATTTATTTATTTAAAAATATTGGAATTATAATTCTAGTTCATAACTAATTCATTTTGATAAAAAAAAAATTATCTTTTCAAATATGGAATTTTTCGTCCCAATTCTTTCCAAATCATTTATTATGATTTTACATAAATTATTGATTTTTTTAATAATTTTATCAAGGCCCATACAATCGATTTCCATAAATGGTCATCGAACTGCACTTACAACGACCTAAATTTGATTTGGACATGATTCCAAATTCAACCATTTGATTTCAAATCTCTTATATTCGTTGGAAAGCTCTTTTCGATACAAACCCAACGGTTCCATTTTTAGGAGAATCCAACGGTCGGAACTCCCGTAATGTCCATTCGAAGCCAATGGTCGAAATTCGCGAACTGCCGTTGCGCGGCGCATTCTATTCAGGCCATTATATATATACATATAGAATATATATATTATATATATTTCATCGATTTCCATTTAAAATGTATTTTATAAATTGTTTTAAATTCGTTTTCAAAACAATTTCAACTTCATATTCAATTTCAGATCAAAATTGAATATTCCATATCATTAATTTATAAATGATAATATTTTTAAAACATTAGATTTTGAAATAATTTTTTTATATATATATTCATTATAAAAATGAATACAATCGATATAAATATCATTCACATCAAAATGGCGTTAATCTAAACAACACAGCTTTATATATTTAAATATTTTCGTGTCCACCCCAAATCGGACATCAAAATCATATTTTGATCTATTTCTGGATATTATTTTAAAGTATTAGTTATTTTAAAATATTCACTATTCATCATTTTAAAATATTCGTTATTTAAAATATTTGTTCTTTCTGAATTGGAATCAGACATAGTCAATTACCATATAATTTGATTCATATGGATTTCATACACATATGTACACAACAACAATCAAACACAGTCAACCATCATCTAGAGTGCATTACACAACTGCATAAGCGTTAAATATAAATAATTAACGCTTATAACAGTCTGTCAACCCATCGATTAACATACAACTAAATATTGGGATTAGTGTATGCCTAATATCGTCCCAATACCCGTGTGGGATTTTCAAACAACAAACACTGATTATTATTTGTGTAGTTGGGCGATGTGTAAAATATTTCGTCCCAATCAATATCAGTCAAATTTGTGTAAACAAACAAATCGTCTGATTTGCAAATGAATATTTATTTTATTCATATACACGTAAAAAATTATATTTTTAACGATAAAATATTTTATTTCAACACATGAATATTTTATACAGTCTATTTCACATCACAAACAATTTCTACAACACAATCAAATCAAACAAGTCATCCATGGTCTGTGGACGACGGGGACCAACTCATATGTGCAGTTATAACATAAATAAAATAACTGTACAAATATTTAGCAAGAAAGAGTTCTCACAATGCTTTGGGCTTCACCAAAAATTGTAGCAAGCTCTAAAAATCATCCGGTCTCTTCTAGAATGTAGAAGACATCAATCACGGTCCCGGTTCTCTCGTTTCACTGGATTTCGACAAAATAGCAAAAAGATATGATTTTTATTCTAAAATCGTAATTTGCAACGCTTAAAAGCGCTACAACCATTTAAATTTATATAAGCCGTTACCTTTCTAAACCTGTTCAAAACTAGGTTTGCGGTTTTTTTCGATCAAACGGTGTAATATCACGACGATCGGAAGGTGCTGCGTCGAAGAGGCAGGAGAGGCGCAACCGCGCAGGGTGGTGGGGCCTAGTTCGACGTCCCCTAGCAGTGGCGGCGGCGGTCTGTAGCCACAGACTTCTCGGCGTCGATCCGAACGATTTACTCAATGATAATTTTCAAACTAGGTATGGATTTGAAGATCTCCAAGAGTACTACAAAATTCCCAACTGGGTCATGTGATTTTATTGAGTGGTTAGAGAGATTTTGAATAGAGAAGGCGCGATTTGGTTTCCGTCGTCGATCGTGTGTCGGGGAGAGAGAAATTGATTTTTTTTTGGGAATTTTAATTAACGAAAGGAATTTTATGATTGGCCGGTTTATATATTTATTTCAAAAATAGTTTTTCCTTATCCGAGCGCCAAATCAAACCCAACGACTATCGCCCCTAGCTAAATACCCCCAATCCGAACACAATGGGATATGACTCGTAAGCTAATTCTATCGTTTCGATCGGTTTTCGTTTAAATCAAAATATAAATCTTTATATTTTTAATTTGAACATACATTTTAATTTACCGGGGTCACATAAGGATCCCAAAAATTCCCGAAAAATAAATATAGCTATGTTTTGACGATATAATCCTTAAAAAACTAATTTCGTCAAATTTGGAGACCGTTTGAAAAATGGTCATTTTCTAGTCGATCCAAATTCAAATTGAATTGGCCAAACACGTTTTCTTTTGCCACGTTCACATATTGATTCCAAAAATTATGAAAATTGGAATCTAGCGATAATTTGACATTCTGGATCCAACAAAAGTGGTCTCGTCAAAAACGAAGGTCGTTTGCAAAATCTCTATCCTTAAGGGCTATATTTCCATAGCGATTATTCTGAATTTTCAACTAGGCATAAATTTTTATTCCTGCTATGAAATTTCAATTTTTCAGATTCGTTGGAAAGATATTTTCAAATAGATTCTAATATTTTTGGTTTCACTAAAATCCGATTTATTTTGAATCCTACACGTTCATTTGAAATTTGAAATCGAATTTTCAAACTACCGCGTCATTTCCAATTCCTTTTATAATTAAAATAAATACCTACATTCTAATTTCGATTTAAATGAATATATACGTTCTAATTCTATTTAAAATAAATTTCTAGTTGTAATTATTTAAAATAAATCATTTTAAATATTCAAAATTCATTAAAATTGCCAAAATAAAATTTTTAAATTGGTTCTGATTTTCCGGGTTGTTACAATCTCCCCCAGTTAAAATCTTTTCATCCTCGAAAAGGAATAGAGCTAAAAGATGTTTTACAAATCAATTCAAATTTCATTCTGGCTTTCATTCTCCACTTTTCAGTTTCTAAGAATTTTCAAATTTGTCAAAAATTTGGCTAACACCCTAAATTTTCGAAAAATTCGCCATTACCTCCTTTGTACGGGGAGCATCGGGAAAATCCCCAAACCGCCATATAGGCCCTCTCATCTCAAAAAGAAAAGCCAAGCGGCTAGCCAATCAGCTCATAAAATCATCCAAACCCAATAAATTAGTAAACATGTACCTATTTGTCAGGCATACAATTTTATTCCTCTGCTTAGCTTCCCTACTATGACCTGTTCAATGTATATACATGTATATGCATGCAATCTCAAACAATTTTCAAGTCAGTTCAATATTTTTATTCGATTTGGCTAATGGTTCAAAATTTAATAAATCAAACAAATAATCAAATAATAGAATCAGAAATCAATTAGTTGATTAGTTTTTCAAATGCATAACTTTAATATATATTCAAAAATCATATTTTTGATGCCAAATCACAACATTAGACCATATCTAGTTTTGGTTCTCACACCAGTCAATTGGAAATATATAGAAATCCCACTTTCGAAACTCGAACATAAATTCTGATGATACTCGAGTAATCATCAGAATTATCTCCGGGCGACTAGAATGTGATTCTATATATATCCAGTATATTAAAACTTCGAATATACGTTTGCAAGGCGTATACGCAAAATCTTTATATACTAAATTGTCCAAAATCGATATAAAATAATGTAATCAAATACGTATAATTTGATTAAAATTTTCAAAACAAAATTTGTTTTTCATTTTTATTTTAAAAACACTACTCTTCACACTCGTTTTAGGATACTACTGATCCAATCTCTAACTAGTCATTCTCACTGGATATTACTAATCCAATCTCTGATGAATTCTTTCGTTCGGTTCTAATGTATCTTGTTCTCGAGCTCTGTAAAACCAAAGCTCTAATACCAAACTGACACGACCCGAACTTCCCCGGTCTCCGAAGAGAAGAGAAAGAATGGATGGTATGAGAACATGACAAATGAGAACAGAAACAGAAGAACATTTCATTGCTTATTACAACAATTTACGTCAGAGTACAAGAATATGTAGAGTATGAACAAATAATATACATTGTAAAATATCATAGATTAAAATACATTACATAGCAGCGGAAAATAATACAAATCACAACTGAAAAAGATAAACGGATACAGAGCTTTCCGAATATCATTCCAGCTGTAAATCAGGATCCTGTGAATATAATATCTGCAAAACCAAAACTACTAGCTACTTATGTGGAAACTAGGGGCACCCAGAGTTTAGGTTAAAACAATAAACTCTAGGTCAGTCATATGACTGGTGTGAGAACTAAAACAGTTAATTAAAACTTTACTTTATAAAATAGTAAATCAAGGGACCACGCCGTATAACATGGAACGGGTTTCCTCCTAAGAATACTAGTGCATAGAATAAACAACGCAATGCTTTTTGGAAAAAATGAAGCTATTATAAGACCAGGTCCCATCACACAATGCAACGCAAGCCGGAGGATAGGGTTTTCCCTTATTATAGCCAAACATGTTTGGTACGTTTAAAACAAATCATTTGATACTATTATAAGTGCGTAGTGTATAAAACAACTTCAAATATAAATATATCAATCATAGACGACATGGGTACCATATATCAAGTCGGCATACTAGGCTCTACAATCAAAACCGAAATGTCACGTATTGGAAATTGGATTTCCGTCATGAATCGAGGCAAGGGATGGCTCCTCTCTGATTAGACACTCTAGCAAATGCCATAGGATCCCCTGCAGTGAACCATTGGATCGTTTGGGCCAGTCCTCCATTACGTTTGAGGATTAGTTACTCCTGAACACATGTTTCCCCGCCCTATTGGGCGTCTATGAACCATATGACTCAATATCCATCGGCTCCGTAGAGAACGATATATCCGAGGCGCCTAGCAATCCAACAACCACATAGGTAAAAATATAAAAATTTCAGGGGCTGCAAAACCCTGACACCACCCATAGCTAGAAAGAAACGTCATGTTCTCCCAACGGCCCGATCCCGTTTTTGACTCATACCGAGGTTTGAGGCTCGTGAATTAATGCTATACAAAAAACTATACTATATTAAATCCGTGCTTTGATCATCAACCACAAGACTCTGCTTTTCAACAGAAGCCTTGATCATCTTCATCTCAGCATGCCACAAAGGAATTCATGTCATGCGACTGATATATATCGATATATAACCTCTGAGCTCGTATGTCTCAGGGAAGGGCGTTAAGCAAGAGAATAAATTCTCCACTGCCAAATAGATATATATTTAATAGAAATCAATTAACACAAAATAAAATCCAATGTCAGACACACATCCATTTACAAGTTCATTCTGGGTCTGAACGAAACCGGAGGCACCGTATTCCTCATCCCATATATCCAATACAGGAGAGAGGTCCTCGCATATCCGGTCGATCTCCTAGTACGTCTGGATGATCACCACTTATTACCTCATCTTGGGTGTACAGCCCAATCAAGACATCAGTAATCATCCAAACGATATGAAGACCTCCGGTCTTCAACCACCGTCTTCATCGTCGACTTATCGTCGAATTAGCTATTCAGAATGGATATAAACTCGGCCTTCCAAATAATTCACGTATATAATAAACAAGTGTTATAAAAACACAACATACGCCTCATTCCAATTATGAATATTCTTTTATTTAAATATTCATATCCTTTGGGAAAGGTTCCCATTAATTTTATCAAAGATAAATTCTTTAAATTTATTCTTTAATCTTCCTATGGATATCAATTCAAACCATGTTAAGGTTTTCCAAAACTAGTCGGGATTAGCGCACCTTACTGAAGTAATCATTTGTTTAATCTCCCAATAACAACCTATTCATTTCATGGAGCAAAACTGGTAATACTCCATATCTAACACCACAGTGTTATTGGTAAATTTAATTAACATTCCACGTTCAAATCTAATTAAAGATTTTACTATAGCTGGGAGCAAAACTGGTGATACTCCATTCTCGATCATTTCCCCAAATTTGATAATTTAAATTATCACCTTCTCTTTTCAATCTAATTAAAGATTCATTAAAACTCCACTTAGTTTTAATCTTCCCAAAAAATCAATATTAATGATTATTTAACTTTGGAAACCCTAACATGTTGCATCGATAATCTACACCTTACTATTGATTTCTATCGATATATAACCTTTAAGCTCGTACGTCTCAGAGAAGGGTGTTAAGCAAGAGAATAAATTCTCCGCCTCCGAACAGATGTATATTTAACAGAGATCAACCATACAGTTTGAAATACAATGTTAAACATGTAATCCTATCTTTAACTGGGTTAAAGAACTTATGTCATTTAAAACATAGTTCACGATAAACCCAAGATCACATTCCATTATTCATGGAATCTTTAGGGAAAAACAAATCATTATATAATCGATATCAATTTCCATATCCGACTAATAATATAAATGGAATAACGGAAAGGCCTTTTAAATTCCATATGTATTAATGGTCTTCCTCCACCGAAGTTCACTTTGATTATTATCAAATCGAATTCCATTCAATTCCAATTTAATACATTAAATTGGAAAGCTTTACTTTCGAAAATTCCCGTTAAATCTTAATAAAAAGATTTACAAATTCTAAATCCCATTTCACTGTAAATCGGGTTAAAGAACGAATATCGTCAAAAACACAGTTCACAATAAACCCAATTCACATTCCATTTTCAATTCCAATTAAATGTTAATTAATTGAAAATTATTCTTTAAATCTTAATTAAAAGATTTATTCTTTTCACATGGGGTTTAAGAACAGTGTTACTGAAGACCCCATCCCATCAGTCTCTAACCATAAATTAGTAAGAGAACAATTCCCTAAGTATTAATCCCGAAGGCCGAAACCAACATCATATCAATACCCAGGAAACCATTCAACTTAGCAAATCTACGGTTAGTTTCTAATTTTCTTAACTTCATTGGGTTTAAGAACAGATTAAAGATGCCATTCATGACAAACCCAAAATCTCATTCCATTGTTAATCGGGTTAAAGAACAAGTGCTATTTAAAACACTGTTCACGATAAACCCAAAAACCAAATTGATATTAAATACAAGGCTCAAAATAGAAAATAAATCGGCTTATATTCAATATCAAATTCTAAAACCAACAAATATTGTATTGGGAATAACGATATATATATCTTCCAAATTCCTCCACAATGTTCGTATAATCACAGAATCCAATACCGAAATATTCCGAAGATAATTTCGATTCACATCCATTCCAATTCATATATTGGAAATTCTGGTATTTTTTTTAAAACCATTTCAAATCCAATTTATTTATTTAAAAATATTGGATTTTTAATTCTAGTTCATAACTAGTTCATTTCGATAAAAATATTTTTTTATCTTTTCAAATATGGAATTTTTTGTCCCAATTATTCCCAAATCACTTATTATGATTTTACACAAACTATTGATATTTTTAATAATTTTATCAAGGCCCGTACAGTCGATTTCCATAAATGGTCATCGAACTACACTTACAACGACCTTTTCCAAATTTTATTTGGACATAATTCCAAATCCAATGGTTAGATTTAAAATCTCTTGTATTCGTCGGAAAGCTCTTTCCGATACAAACCCAACGTTTCCGGTTTTAGGAGAATCCGACAGTCTGATCTCCCGTAATGTCCATTCGAAGCCAATGGTCGAATTTCGCGAACTACCGTGGCACGGCGCGTTCTATTCAGGCTATTATATATATAGAATATATATTATATGTATTTCGTCGATTTCCATTTAAAACTTATTTTATAAATCATTTTAAATTCGTTTTCAAAAAGATTTCAACTTCATATTCAATTTCAAATCAAAATTGAATATTCCATATCATTAATTTATAAATGATAATATTTTCAAAACATTAGATTTTGAAATTATTTCTTTTTTTTCGATGTTCATTATAAAAATGAATAAAATCCATATAAATATCGGTCACGTCAAAATGGCATTAATCTAATCAGCACGACTTTATATATTTAAATATTTTCGTGTCCATCCCAAATCGGACATCAAAATCATATTTTGATCTATTTCTGAATATTATTTTAAAATATTAGTTATTTTAAAATATTCATTATTCATCATTTTAATATATTCGTTATTTAAAATATTCGTTCTTTTCAAATTGGAATCAGACACAGTCAATTATCATATATTTTGATTCATATGGATTTCATACACACATGTACACAAGAACAATCAAACGTAGCCAACCATCATCCACAGTGCATTACACAACTGCATAAGCGTTAAATGTAAATAATTAATGCTTATAACAATCTATCAACCCATCAATTGACATACAACTAAATATTGGGATTAGTGTATGTCCAATATCGTCCCAATACCCGTGTGGAGTTTTCAAACAACAAACACTAATTATTATTTGTGCAGTTGGGCGATGTATAAAATATATCATCCCAATCAATATCAGTCAAATGTGTGTAAATAAACAAATCATACTATTTGCAAATGAATATTTATTTTATTCATATACACGTTAAAAATTATATTTTTAACGATAAAATATTTTATTTCAACACATGAATATTTTATACAGTCCATTTCACATCACAAACAATTTCTACAACACAATCAAATCAAATAAGTCGTCCATGTTCTATGGACTAAAGGGAGCAACTCATATGTGCAGTTATAACACAAATAAAATAACTGTACAAATATTTAGCGAGAAATAGTTCTCACAATGCTTTAGGCTTCGCCAAAAATTGTAGCGAGCTCTAAAAATCCTCCGATCTCTTCTAGAATGTAGAAGACGTTGTCACGGTCCCGGTGTCTCTCGTTTCACTGGATTTTAACAACATAGCAAAAAGATATGATTTTTATTCTAAAATCATAGTTTGCAACGCTTAATAGTGCTACAACCATTTAAATTTATATAAGCTGTTACCTTTCTAAACCTGTTCAAAACTAGGTTTGCGGTTTTCGATCAAACGGTGTAGTATCACGACGATCGGAAGGTGCTGCGTCGAAGAGGGAGGAGAGGCACAGCCGTACAGGGTGGTGGTGCCCAGTTCGACGTCCCTTGCAGCGGTGGTGGCGGTATGAAGTCACAGACTTCCTGGCGTCGATCCGAACGATTTACTCAATGAAATTTTGCAAACTAGGTATGGATTTGAAGATCTCCGAGAGTACTACAAAATTCCCAACTGGGGCATGTGATTTTATTGAGTGGTTTGAGAGATTTTAAAGAGAGAAGGCGCGATTTGGTTTTCGTCGTCGATCGTGTGTCGGGGAGAGAGAAATTGGACTTTTTTCGGATTTTAATTAATGGAAGGAATTTTATGATTGGCTGGTTTATATATTTATTTCAAAAATAGTTTTTCCTTATCCGAACTCCAAATCAAACCCAACGAATGTCGCCCCTAGCTAAATACCCCATTCCGAACACAATGGGATATGTTCTAATTCTATCGTTTCGATCAGTTTTCGTTTAAATCAAAATATAAATCTTTATATTTTTAATTTGAACATACATTTTAATTTACCGGGGTCACATATGGATCACAAAAATTCTCGAAAAATAAACATAGCTATGTTTTGAGGATACGGTCCTAAAAAAACTAATTTCATCGAATTTGAAGACTGTTTGAAAAATGGTTATTTTCTGGTCGATCCAAATTCAAACTGAATTGGCCAAATACGTTTTATTTTTCCACGCTCACATATTGATTCCAAAAATTATGAAAATTGGAATATAGCGATAATTTGACATTCCGGATCCAACAAAAGTGGTCTCGTCAAAAACGGAGGTCGTTTGCAAAATCTCTATTCTTAAGGGCTATATTTCCATAGCGACTATTTTGAATTTTCAACTGGGAATAACTTTTTATTCCCGCTATGAAATTTCAATTTTTCAGATTCTTTGGAAAGATATTTTCAAATATATTCTAATATTGTTGGTTTCACTAAAATCTGGTTTATTTTGAATCCTATACATTCATTTGTAATTTGAAATCGAATTTTCAAACTACCGCGTCATTTCCAATTCCTTTTATAATTAAAATAAATATTTATATTCTAATTTCAATTTAAATAAATATATACATTCTAATTCTATTTAAAATAAATTTCTAGTCATTATTATTTAAAATAAATCATTTTAAATATTCAAAATTCATTAAAATTGCCAAAATAAAAATTTCAAATTGGTTCTGATTTTCTGAGTTGTTACATTAATCGTCATGCATAAATCTTTACAAAGTTTTGTTAGAATTATAAGATTTGTTTGACATATGATTTTGGGTGAAACCAAACGAGATACGTTCGTGTATTGTGGATGGTTTTATACATTTTTTACTCGTTAGAACTTGTTGTTCTGACTGCCCTCCTCATAACATTTCTATCTTGAGGAAAAAAAAGGTTTTTGCGTGTGTTCAAGTTAGGTTTTAATTTCTTGTTCTCTCATGCTCGGTATTGATGTGTCAATTAACTTTTAAGGCAATTCCTAAGTCAATACTAGTTATCCTATTTTGTTCCAATAGTGAGTTAGTTTTACTGTACTCTGATTATGCTCGTGCTCATTTATTTGTAGGTACCAGATTTATTTTATCGGTGATTTGATGAGTTCGAATTTTGATTTTTGTGGAAATGTGGACTCAGAAAAGCATGGGGTGTTACATATATGCATGTATTGATTTGTAAAACTGTACAGTTTATAGGTTAAAGAGTATAGATTACTAAGAAGAAGAGTTCAAGATTAAAGACTAATGAGTAGGTAGAGTTCAAGAAATTAGATAAGCAATAGAGTCTAGAATTTTTATTAAAATTACATAATATCACAAAATCTTTATTCCAATTCTCTCACCATTTTTTTCTTATCTTTTTTCTTCAAATTGATTTCAAAATTACTTCCTAATTTAAAATATATATATATATATCTTTAAATTATTCCAAACAATTCTTAAATTTTAATCTAAATCCTAATTTAAATATTTTATATTTTTTCTATAATATATATTTGATACTAATTCTATGTTAAGTTTTTACGCTTAATTTACTTCAGTATTAATTTTCTTTATTCATTTTTATAGTTTTGAATCTCAAATTTTAGATTTCTTATAGTTATATTTATAATTTTATTAAGTTCTTGATATCACTTTTATACATTATAAAAATATAGTTTAAACTTATATTCAACTCTATTATACAATATTAATATGTAGGAAAATAGATCGTTTAAACTCTAAAATTACCTTGATTTATTTAAACATCATTTACATTATTTTTAAAATTTTAAATTTCAAAAATATACAGGGCATGCCGACATATACTACCCCTCGTGTCGACATCATAGCTGTTATTTTTAAAATTAAAATTTTAAAAGAAGTGTCTATTTGTTTAAAACTTTTCACGATTATTGATTCCCTATAAATACCCATCTAATTTCGATGTTTTAACTACTTTTCATTATCTTCTTCTCACTTTTTCTCCTCTCCATTTATACTATTAATTTTCAAGTTGTTATAACCAAACTCTACCGAAATTCAAAGAGAATACAACCTGATCATCTCTAGTTTGATTATCTACTACTCTCTCTTAAAAATCCAAGTGCCATTCAGATTATAGGAGTATTTGTAATTAAGATCGTAAGATCAAAGTTCTATCGAGTATTCTTCCAAACTAATACTGAAAAGGCTTGGCTTGAGCCAATTCAAATCAACTGAGTGTGATTGTAGCATGTAAGTCATTTAGGTGATCTTGTAGCCTGGTTAAATCAAGAGAGCGCCTTATACTCGAAAGAAGATGGGGGGAGGACCTCGTGGCCCTTGAAATCTAGGATTGTTAGATTGGATATTGAAGTTTATTTGAAAAGAAATCTACATATCCTAGATTTTTGTGGGAGCGGATGTAGGTTAACTCTGAAGCATATAAAATTCCGATGTATTCTTTCCTTTACTGCTTTTACTTGTTATTTGCATATGTGTTTTGTTATGTATTTGATTTATATCTACAATTTTCATTTGATTCTGTTAAATTCAAAAAGATTTCAAAAAGCCCATAAATTCCGTTAAACACCATTCACCCTCTCTCTAGTGTTATGTAGCATTAAGACCAGTGATCCACATTTCCCAACTGTTGGTAACAGAGCATTGGTTTTCAAAGTATTCATAATCTGGGCTTTTTTTTTAAGTTTTAAATGGCAACCAACACTGGTAACTTCAACACTACTAATTAAAATTCATTTGTAAAGGATCAGCCCACTGCCAGACACCCCATGTTTAATGGTAGTATTTATGCATATTGGGCTTGTAGGATGAAAATATATTTACAATCAATGGTATCAGGAACATAGAACATCAATCAAACTAAGTATGTTGAGCCCAAAAATAATTTTTCACAATGGACTGTTGAGCAAAAGGCTACTGCACATAATAATTCAAAAGACATGAATAATTTATTTTGTTCACTTGATAAAAATGAATTTAATAGGGTGTCTGTTTGTAAGTTTGCGCATGAAATCTAGAAAATTTTACAAGTGACTCATGAAGGAACAAGCAAAGTTAAACAGATCAAGATATCCATGTTAATAAATTGGTTTCAATTATTTAAAATGATTCTGAATAAGTCTATCACTAGTACGTACTACAGGTTTCAGGTTATTGTGCATACACTGATTGCCTTGGGAAAGATATTCTCTTAAGAAGACCAAGTCTGAAAATCTTGAATTCATTAACGCCATAATGGGATCAGATGACTCTAGCAACTAAAGAATCCAATGATGTCGGTACTTTGAAAATCGAGGAATTAATTGGAAATCTAATGTCATTTGAAGTCCAGATGCAAGGAAGGAGAGAAAACAAGTCATCAGAAAAGAAATCAATAGCATTCAATGCAATAACCAAAGAGTCAAATTCAAATAGCGATGATAATAAAGAGATAACACCGATGATAAGAAATTTCAGAAATTTTTTAAAATATAGAAAGATGAACAATCTCAGATTGAATGAGCATAAGAATTCTATGAAAAGTAACGATATTCCAAACAACGTCAGATGTTATAACTATTATGAACCATGTCATTTGAAAAGAGATTCTCCACATCCAAATAAATAGAATCATCCTCCAAATAACAATACTTCAATGAAAAGGAAAAGTGCGTATACTTCCACACTAGACGACTCTGATTCATCCTCCAATGACAAAGAACAAAAGATGAAAAACTCAAACATGTGCTTCATGGTTATTCATGATTCAGAAGATATATGAAATTGGATTTAAAAATAAATACACATTTATATTAATTTAGTTAGAATTTCTTATTTGAATGGTTTTTGATTGCTTGCTTTGTATGAATCCCTTGAATTCAAAAATTCATCATTTGAAATTATTTTAGTAAAATATTAATATAAAGTAATATTATATTAAATATCATATAATGAATTATTTAAATAATAATATAAGATATATATAATTAAAAATAGAAATACACATGTCCTTTGAAAAAATGGATACATGTCGACATGCCTCGCTACCCATGTCGGAATGCCTTTTACAATTTTTGAATTCAAACTTTTGAAATTCCCTTCCCCTTTTCACCAAATCAAATGCACTGAAAATATACGTATTGCCAGAGTACATGTCTATAGATTCTCTGTTTATCTCTCTATCCTTATCATCACTTTTCACAATAATTTCAAAATTCAAACTTATATTCACTATCTACTTATCTTCACAAAACTTTAATAATGACATTCTCAAGCACTCAAAGCACTATAAGGCTATCTAAGGCCATCAAGGCTTTCTTTCAATAAGCTAGAAGCCATCAAAGATTACATCAACTATGTAAACTTTGGTAAAGTTGAAATGGGAAAATTTGTTATCTTTCAAGATTTTGAAACTTATGAGCTTGAATCACTTTTTAATCAAAATGAAATCTTTAGTTTGATTGATTATCGGGAAAATGATTATGTGTACTATCTGAATCATGCAAAAATGTTTTATAAAAATATAAAGCGCGATTTTTATGAAGGAAATGATAATGAAGTATGGAGTATGGTTATCTAAAATTATCAATGAAGTTCTTCTATTTCTGTTCATTATCCCTAAAACACCTCTGGAATGATCATTATTGTGTTAAGAATGATTATCTATAAACCAAAAACTCAACATAAAAACAAAAATAGCAAAATCAATTTTTTTGAAGTATGCATGTCGACATGTACTACCCCCCATGTCGACATATAACTGTCAAATTTCCAAAATTTTCTTAACCAACTTGTGTCCATTCATTTTTAAACGAATTCCAAAGCCTATAAATACCTATTTCTTCCAAAAAAAAAAAGCTATTTTTTTCATTTCTCATTAGTCTCCATTCATTATTCACTAATTTTATTAATATCACGGCTTCTCCAATTCATAATTTGAGTGAAAATCTGGAAGAAGTACCTAACTCTTCCAAAAATATCCTCTCTATCATTCTCTATAATCTGGCACTTAGAATTGTGTTAAATACAGATGATTAAAAACCAAGTGATCAATTACTTTTAACGGATGAACTTTGCACTCAACAAAGAAGAATAAAATAATGATACAAAAGGAATTTATATCAAAGAAAATGAAGAATGGGGTTTTTTAAAGGCTAATCCAATCTTTTAAGAAGGTAGGAGTTCTGAGAAATGTTTGAATTAGTTGTGATTGGTATGTTTGATTTGATTTGAATTGAACTAATGGTGTGTAACAACATGATTCAAATTGGTTGTACAACTAATTGGTTTTGATTGATTGATTGTTAATATTATTCTAGTTTGATCTTTATTTAATCTTAATATTGTTTATTTTAATAATAATATTTCTTGTTTATTGTTAACATAAGTGGGACCATAGTTTGAGAGGGAGTAATAGGGTCATTTTTTGTCTAAGTTAAGTCTTATATTAGTTTAAGGAGGAGTATTATAGACTAAACATAGGTATATAGTTTTTGTTGATGAAAATGGGAAAGAATTATAAAGTTGCCTTAGACTAAGGGGGAGTTAGTAGTTTTAGAAGGAGTTGGTTGGGTTACGAGAAATAATTAAAGAATCAAGGTATCAAGTAAGTATATTTTATAAACAAAGGTTGTCGTCATCAAAAAGGTGGAAACTGTTAAGGACTGAGATGATGGTAATGATGGTTTTGATGACAAGAACCTTGTTTTAATTATTATTATAAAACATATGCTTACATTATTATATATATATATATATGAAGGATGTATATGCAGGTATCTTATGTAGGTATCGATTTTGAAGGCCATATAGTTTAAAGATTAGTATATATTACAAAAATGAAGAGTTCAAGAAATCAGGATAAGTAATAGAGTTTAGAATTTTCATTAAAACTCTATAACAACACAAAAGTCGTTGCTCCAATTCTCTCATAATTTTTTCTTCTTATATTTTATTTTCAAATTGATTTCAAAATTACTTCCTATTTATAATATACATATATATATATTTGTATATATATCTTTAAAATTTTCAAAATATTTCTTAAATTTTAATCTAACTCCTGATTTAAATATTTTAATTTTTTTATATGTTTGATATTAATTTGTATTAAGTTTTAATTTTTAACATTTACTTGAGTTTTAATCTCTTTTATTCATTTTTATAGTTTTATATCTTAAGTTTTAAATTTCTTATATTTATATTTATAGTTTTATTTAGTTTTTTAATATCTCTTCTATAAATTATAAATATATGTTTTAAACTTATATTCTTACACTATTATACTATTTTACTATATAGGAAAATATTTTGTTTAAACTCCAGAATTACCTTTATTTATTTAAACAACGTTTACATCATTTTCAAAATTTAAAGTTTGAAAATATATAGGGCATATCAACACGTAGTACCCCTATGTCGACATCATAATTGTTATTTTTAAAATTAAAATTTCAAAAAAAATGTTTATTTGTTTAAAACTTTTCTTGATGAGACATGACTGTTGATTCCTTATAAATACCCATCTGAATTTGATTTTTTGAACTAATTTTCGTTGTATTCTTCTCTCTTTTTACCTTCCCCATTTATACTCTTAATTTGCAAGTTTCCATAATCAAAATTTGCCGAAATTCAAAGAGAATCAAACCAGACCATCTGAAATGACCCGAACTTCCCCGTGAAGGAAAGCCCGGATTGAATTGAGAACAAGACGAATCGGAACACAAACAAAAGAACATTTCATTGCTTATTACAACAATTTCATCAGAATACAAGAATATTCTAGAGTATACATGAATAATATACAGAAGAAACATATCAAAGATGTAAATTACATTTAAATACGTAACAGCGGAAAAATAATACAAAACACAACTGACAGGAATATACGGATACAGAGCTTTCCGAATATCATTCTAGCTGTAAACCAGGAGCCTATGAATATAAATCTGCAAAACCAAAACTACTAGCTGCCCATGTGGAAAATTGGGGCACCCAAAGTTTAGGTTAAAACAATAAACTCCAGGTCAGTCATGTGACTGGTGTGAGAACTAAAACAGTTACTAATCTAATTTTAAAGTTAGGTAAATCAAGGGACCACGCCGTATAACACGGAACGGGTTTACCCCCAAGAATACCAGTGCATAAAACAAATAGCGCAATGCTAAATAAAGAACAATGAAGCTATTATAAGACTCAGGTCCCATCACACAATGCAACGCAAGCCAGAGGATAGAGTTTTTACCTTATAATAGCCAAAAATGCTTGGTACGTGAAATTTCATATTTTACTATTACTCTACGTGTATAGTGTCAAAACCATTTCAAATATAAATGTATCAATCATAGATAGCATGAGTGCCCCCATCCCATTTTGTCGCCATACTAGGCTCTACAATCAAAACCGCAAAATGGTGTATTGGAAGTTGGATTTCCATCTTTGAACCAAGGCAAGGGATTGTCCTTACCGCTTCGAGACAATCTAGCCCGTGTCTCAGGATCAGAACGCATTGACCCTTGGATCGTCAGGGCCGGTCCACATGGAGTGGATTAAAATGCCTGAACACTGTGTTTCCCCGCCCTATGGGGCATCAATTTGGTCTGTATAAAGACCATCCATCGGCTCCGCAGAGACCGAAATAACCGAGGCGCCTCGCTATCCATCATCTACATAAGTAAAACGTCAGGGCTTGCAAAACGTTGACACAACTCCTAGCTAGAAGGAAATGCTTGCCCTCCCTGAGGTCCTCTCCCGTTTCTGGTTCACACCAAGGTGCAAGGCTCGTGAATTAGCGCTACACAATGCTATGCTATATTAAAGTCGTGCTTTGATCATCAACCACAAGACTCTTCTTTCCAACAGAAGACTTGATTATTTGCATGCCACACAGGCAATTCACACTATGCAACCGATGTCCATCAATCACGCAGAATGAAATCCGATGTCAGACACAAATCCATTTATAAGTTCGTTCTGGGTTTGAACGAAACTGTAGGCACCTCATCCCTCGTCCCGTATGTCTAATACAGGAGAGAGGTCCTTACATATCCGGTCGATCTCCAAGTACGTCCGGACGATCACTACTTATTTCCTTGTCTTGGGTGTACCGCACAATCAAGACGTCAGTAATCATCCAAACGATGTGAAGACATCCAGTCTTCAACCACCATCTTCATCGTCGACTCATCGCCGATTCAGTTATTCAGAATTGGATAAACCCGGTCTTTCTGAATAACTTGCGTATATGATAAACAGGTGTTATAAAAACACAACATACACCTCATTCCAATTCAGGATATTCTTTTATTTAAATATTCATATCCTTTGGGAAAGGTTCCCATTAATTTTATCAAAGATAAATTCTTTAAAATTTATTCTTTAATCTTCCTTTTGGATATCAATTCAAACCATTTTAAGGTTTTCCAAAGTAGTCGGGATTGGCGAACCTTACTGAAGTAATCATTTGTTTTATTTCCCAATCCCAACCTATTCATCCCATGGAGCAAAACTGATAGTACTCCATATCTAACACCACGGTGCTATCGGTAAATTCAATTACCATTTCACTTCAAATCTAATTAAAGATTTAACTATCGCCTGGAGTAAAACTGGTGGTACTCCATTTTCGATCATTTCTTGAATTTGATAATTTAAATTATCACATTCCCATTTCAATCTAATTAAAGATTCATTAAAACTCCAATTCAGTTTTAATCTCGAAAATCATTACTTAATGATTATTCCAAGTTCAGAAATTAATCTTATCTTTAACTGGGTTAAAGAACTAATGTCATTTAAAACACAGCTCACGATAAACCCAAAATCACATTCCATTAACAATGGAATCTTCACAGAATACAGATCAATATATATAATCGCTGTGAACTTCCATTTCCAACCGATAATATAAATGGAATAACGACAAAGCCACTTAAATTCCATATATAATAACTGTCCTCCTCCACAGAAGTTCACTTCGATTATTACCGAATCGAATTCCATTCAATTCCAATTTATTTTATTAAACTGGAAAATTTTACTTTGGAAAATCTCCTTTAAATCTTAACAAAAGATTTATAAATTCCAAATCACATTTCACTATAAATCGGGTTAAAGAACGAATGTCGTTAAAACACAATTCACGATAAACCCAATTCACATTCCATTTTATTTCGATTATTAAATATAATTGGAAAATCTAACAATCTTAATTAAAAAAAAAATATTCTCTTCACATGGGGTTCAAGAACAGTGTTGCTGAAGACATCGTTCATGACAAACCCAAAATCCCATTTGATATTAAATACAAGACTCTGAATAGAAAATATATCGGTTTATATTCAATATCAAATTCTGAACTCAACAAACATCGTATTGGAATAACGATATATATATCTTCCAAATTCCTCCACAATGCCCGTATAATCACGGAATCCAATATCGAAATATTCTGAAGATAATTTCGATTCAAATCCATTTCAATTCATATATTGGAAATTTTGGTTATTTTTTTTAAACACCATTTCAAATCCAATTTATTTATTTAAAAATACTGGATTATAATTCTGGTTCACAACTAGTTCATTTCGATAAAAATATATTTTTATCTTTTCAATTATGGAATTTTTCACCCTAATTCTTTCCAAACCATTTATTATGATTTTACACAAATTACTAATAATTTTAATAATTTTATCAAGGCTCGTACAGTCGATTTCCATATACGGCCATCGAACTGCACTTACATTGACCTTTTTCAAATTTGATTTAGACATAATTCCAAATCCAACCGTTAGATTTCAAATCTCTAATATTCGTTAGAAAGCTCTTTTCGATACGAACCCAAGGGTTCTGGTTTTAGGAGAATCCGACGGTCGGATCTCCCGTAATGTCCATTCAAAGTCAATGGTCGAAATTCACAAACTGCCGCAGCGCGGCGCGTCCTATTCAGGCCATTATATTATATATATAATATATATAATATATATTTCGTCGATTTCCATTTAAAACTTATTTTATAAATCGTTTTAAATTGATTTTCAAAACGATTTCAACTTCATATTCAATTTCAAATCAAAATTGGATATTACATGTCATTAACATATAAATGATAATATTTTCAAGCATCAGATTTTGAAATCACTTCATTTTCGATACTCATTATAAAAATGAATAAAATCGATATAAATATCGTTCGTGTCAAAATGGCGCATATCTAATCAACACGGCTATATATATATTCGTGTCCATCCCAAATCGGACATCAAAATCATATTTTGATTCTTGTACTGAATATTGTTTTAAAATATTCATTATTTTAAAATATTCGTTATTTTAAAATATTCATTCTTTCTGAACTGGAATCAGACATAGTCAATTACCATATAATTTGATTTATATGGATTTCATACAACACATGTCTTTAATAATAATCAAACACAATCAACCATCATCCAGAGTGCATTCTACACTGCATAAGCATTAAATATAAATATTTAACGCTTACAACAGCCTGTTAATCAATCGATCGACATACAGCTAATTATTGGGACTAGTGTATGTCATATATCATCCCAATACTCGTGTTGGGTTTCAATCAACAAATACTAAATTTTATTTGTGCAGGGCGATATGTAAAATTTATCATCCCAGTCAATATCAGTCAAATGTGTGTACATAAACAAATCGTCCGATTTGTTTATGAATATTTATTTTATTCATATACACGTTAATATATATATATATATTAACGATAAAATATTTTATTCAACATATGAATATTCTATTCAGCTCATTTACCAAATAAAAATGATATTTTTATTGTTCTAATATATTTTAGAAAATTTTGGCAGCATAACGGTGCGATATCAAAATCGGGTAATGTCTAGCTTTACCCCTCTCCTGATATTGGCTCGCGCCATACACATAACAATTCTAATCAATTCATTTCACCCAAACAACCAAATTCAACCAAATAATCTAATCAACCAAACCATACAAGTCATTCATGGTCTGCGGCTGACGGGGAACAGTTCATATATGCAGTTATAAAATAAATAACTGTATAAGAAAATTATAGTGAGGAGTTCTCACCTTTGGGTTCCACTCCATCATTCTTTAATTCTGAACGGTTCAGATTTGGATTTTCTTTCCACCAGTTCCATCGCAATTCTTTTCACACTGTTCATAGTAAAAATCATATTTTTATCGCTTCATTCCAATAAATAAAAAACATATTTTTATTTCTACTTCATGTATTTTTACGACGCTTCTTTCTATATAAAAATTATATTTTTATATCTCTACTTCTTATACAAAGATTGAATTTTTATTTCGCTTCATATATAATAAAAATCGAATTTTTATCGCTACTATATATATAAAAATCGAATTTTTATCCTAATGATATCCATGTAAAGATTGTATCTTTATCATAATGCAAACATTATAAAAATCATATTTTTATCTATAAAAATAACATTTTTAATTCGCTACACATATAAAAATCATATTTTTATCTTATGAAAAATCATATGGTTTCAATGTTAAAAATCAATTCTTTTTCATGTAAAAAAAATAATCAAATCTTTGTCTTGCCATTTAATGTAAAGATCGAATTTTTATCTCTAAAACAATCCCATATTGATCTACACATATCTGAACTATAAAAACCGATTTTAATTAATTTAAACTAATTACTTTAAATAAATAACTAAATGAAATAAATAAATAAAAACTTACAGTCGAATCGGAGGAGGGGGGAGTTGTTGCGCTGTGTCGGAGGTGGAAAAGGGTGCCTTAGCGGCGGGTGGTGGCACGGTGGAGGTGGTGGCAGGGTATCGCGGTTTTTGGAACAGGGGGTTCGGGTTTCAACGAGGAAGGGGACGGATGGGAAGAAGGCGCGAAGGAGAAGGAAGGGGGAGGTTCACCAGCGGCGGCGCCACCTTGGGGAGGGGGAGAGGGGCGACGATGATCAAAGGCGGGGCTGGAGGGAATCGCGGTTTAAGTTTTAGGTTTTTTTTTCTTTATTTGATTTTCTGATTTGAAACTGAAGAGAGGGAGGGAGTTTAAGGGAAAAGAAATTATACATATTTTTTATATTTAATTTTATGTAATTCTCTAAAGAGTTGACTTTTCTTTTGAACTCCAAACGAGACCCAACGGCTGTCATCCCTAGCTAATTACCCCTATTCTGAACACAATGGAATATATATCGTAACCCAGTTCAGCTGTTTCGATCAGTTTTTCTTTAAATTAAAATGTAAATCAATGTATATTAAATTTGAATGCACATTTTAATTTACCGGGGCCACATGCTGGCTCCAAAAATTCCAAAAAAATAAATCCAGCTATGTATTGACGACACGGCCCTAACAAAACTAATTTCATCAAATTTGGAGACCGTTTGAAAAACGGTCATTTTCTGGTCGATCCAAATTGACTGAAATTGACAAAACACGTTTAGCTTTGTCACGCTCACATATTTATTCAAAAAATTATGAAAATTGGAATCTAGCAATAATTTGACGCTACGTATCCAAAAAAAGTGGTTTCATCGAAAACGAAGGTCATTTGCAAAAATTCCATTTTTAAGGGCTATATTTTCCATAGCGACTATTCTGAAATTTCAACTGGGCATAACTTTTTATTCCCGCTATGAAATTTCAGTTTTTCAGATTCGTTGGAAAGATATTTTAAAATAGATTCAAATATTTATTGTTTCATTAAAATCCAATTTATTTTGAATCCTTCATAGTCATTTGAAATTTGAAATCGAATTTTCAAACTACCGCGCTATTTCCAATTCTTTTTATAGTTAAAAATAAATATTTATATTCTAACTTCGATTTAAATAAATATATACGTTCTAATTCTATTCCAAAATAAATTTCTTGTTTTTATTATTTAAAATAAATCATTTTAAATATTCAAAATTCATTAAAATTGCCAAAATAAAAATTTTATATTGGTTTTGATTTTCCGGGTTGTTACACCATCTCTAATTTAATTCTCTACCATCTCTCTCAAAATCTACCGAAATTACAAAGCTTTCTACAATACCACTTAATATTATACGTTTAAGTTAATATATTTAAATTAATTATGTGATTTGTGTTTTATAAATAAAATAAAACAATAAGTAGTTGTCAATTCATCTAATGAACGCTTATAAGTATGATGTTTTAAAATATATACCATGTTCGTACCAAAGATCGCAATAAACCAGCAGTCCTTTGATGTCTCCTTTAACTTGCTGACAACACAAACATCCATTTACAAAGGCTATAATATCCATCTTCATTCCTGGCTATAAGAATATTCGCCTCACGTCATTATTCATATTATGAATTCCCAGGTGGATGCTTAGCTTTGATGCGTGACACTCCATTAAAACTTCTTGCCTTAATCCATCCACATCTGTAACACATAACCTGTTGTTTTCCCTAAGCACACCCCGGTTATCTTGCTCAAAGTTTGACTCCTTTCTCTTCATGACTCCTTGAATTATTTTCTCTAATTTGGTATCTCTTCTCTAGTCACTCATAATCCTTTCTTGGAGAATAGGAGTGACTTCTAATAGAGATAAAATCACATTCCTATTCAAGGCGTCAGCTACTACATTTGCTTTGACGGGGGTATGCACAATGTCCAAGGCATATGACGTGAAAAATTCCAACCACCGTCGTTGTCTCAAATTTAAATCCTTTTGAGAAAATAGATACCTTAATGGTCTGTGGTCAGTAAAAATCTCAAATTTTTCGCCTAGAAGGTAATGCCTCCACATTTTCAATGTGAAGACAACCGCCAACAACTCTAGATTGTGAGTAGCATAATTCTTTTCATGCAGCTTTAGTTTCCTACTCGCATATGCAATTACACGACTGTTTTGCATCAGAACAGCTCCCAATCCTAGTCCACAAGCGTCAATGTAAACTGCAAATCCACTTGTTCCATCAGGAACAACTAAAACTATTACTTCTGTTAATCTCTTTTTTAACTCCTGAAAATATTCCTCAAATTTTGGAGTCCATATACACTTCTAGCCCTTCTTTGTTAACTTCGTCAGATGAGATGATATCTTGGAATAGTCCCGAATGAATCTTCAGTAGTATCCTGCCAATCCTAGAAACTACGAATTTAGGTTGGTGTACGGGGTTGTTTCCATTGTTGTACTGCTTCGACTTTGACTGGATCTACTAATATTCGATCTCCATTTACGATGTGCCCCAAAAATCTCACTTCATATTTCCAAAAATGACATTTGGAAAATTTTGCCTTCAACACGTGCTTCCTTAGAGTTACTAATACTACTCTAAGATGACAACTGAGCTCCTCTTCAATCTTTGAATAAACCAGAATATCGTTAATAAAAACGAGTATGAACTTATTCAAAATTTTCCTAAAAACTCGGTTCATCATATCCACGAAAAAGGCTGGTGTGTTGGTTTGTCCGGAAGGATAACCAAGCACTTGTAAAAGAAATCCGAGCCTCTAAACATTGTTAAAGGAATGATATCTTCAACAATTCTCAATTGGTGAAACCCCATTGCTAAATCCATTTGGGAGAACAACATCGTTCCATGCAATTGGTCGAAAAGATCATCGATTCGAGGTAATGGGTATTTATTTCTGATGGTCACCTTATTTAACTCTCTATAGTCTACACACAATCTTAATAACCCATCAGGCTTGACTACAAAAAATATGGTTGAATCCCAACTAGAGAAACTGGGTTGGATTAACCCTTTATTCAACAAATTCCGAGTTTGCTTTTCCAGTTCCATAACTACTCTTAGAGTCGTTCGCCTCTTTGGTTGAACTATCGGTCTTGCTCCCGGAATTAAATCAATTCGGGATTCTATCTCCCGATGCAAAGGTAAACTTCCAACTTCCTCAAATATATCCTTGAAGTATCTAACTATCTCCGATGTTTCAAGATTTTCTTATGGTGCTTCTAAAGCATACAAGAAACTACAGGTATGAATACTGGGTTTCCCACATGGTATCTTAGCTTTCCATCCTATGCGAGTTATCAGGGTTACAATTTCCTTATCACATTTTATCTTAGCTTGGAACTTACTTAACAAGTCCAAACCAGGAATAAAATTAAAACTCTTGAAATCTAGAACATAGAAATCAAAAAGAAAGAAATGTGAAAGCTATGAAAGCGCTACATTTTCACAACACATTTTCAACTGGGTTTTCTCGCCAATGGGATTTGATACGCAAATAGGGTTTGGGGAAAATTTTGGGTTAAGGTGAAATTGATTTACTGTTTCACAGGAAATTGAACTATGTGAAGCGTCGATATCGAATAAAACACGAATATAAACTCCATTTAATTGTAAAGTACCTTACAGCACTCCCTTCCTTTTCGCATCCTAGGAAACATATGGTTCATCCTTGATAGCATAAACTTTGGGTTGTGGTGCTTTCTTCATCAGTAGGCAATCTTTGACCATGTACCCAGGTTGATGGTAGTTGAAACAAAGGGTCTTCGTCATCATATCATTTCTTTGATTTTGCTGCTGTTGAGGTTGCTATCATTTAGGTTCTTGGGGTTTCTTTCTTCCCGTCTTCTTTAGAATCGAGCAATGTGTCCTTTCTGCTTGCAACTATGACACACTATATTCTTAAAGCATCCCTCAGTTTTCGGTTGTCCTTCCTTTCCTTTGCCTTTGTTTTTCCGATCCAGGTTGAATTTTCTTTTCAAGGGATTCCCTCCACTTGTCTCTCAAGTCTGGTTTTTTCTACTAGCTTCTTAGCCTCTAAAGCTTCATATCTGAGTGCTAAGTTTACCAATTCAACAAACAGGTCCTTCAAGTGCTCCCATCATTCTGGCTTGTAAACTATCTTTCATGCCGGCTACAAACATTTCATTTTTCTTTAGTAGAGTGTTGATTAACTACGGTCTAAAGCTTGAGAGTGCATTAAACTTGTTATCGTATTCAGTTGCTGACATGTTTCCTTGCTTTAGATCAATGAAATCTTAGTACATCATATTCTTTCCAGTGGCTGGCAGAAACTTGCTTCAAATGCTTCCTTGAACTTTGCCCAAGTAAATTCTTCCTCAGGAGTATTAGCAGTTTAGGTGTCCCACCAGATTACTGCAGCTTCCTCAAGTTTCCATGAAGCCAAAAGACGCTTCTTCTCATCATCCAACTTCAATCCCTTAAATATTTTCTCACACAACCATATCCTGGCTTGAACTTTAACTAATGATTCAGTACCTTAAAAAACTTTCCCTCCAAGAGTAGTTCTTATAGGTTATTGCAAAATTTGGCTGAGTTTGAGCTGGGAATACTTCTGAAGTTTCTACTGGATTTGGAATAACGATATGCCCATATGTTGTTGTGGTTGTTCCACTTGCTTCTTGGCCTCTTCTTCTACTAGAACTCATTTTCAACTTTCCAAGTATAATAGGTTGATAATCAATACTTGATCGGAAGATAATTAAAAATAACTCAAATCGATAACTTGAGTTGATCTATACTAAGTATATATATATATAATAGTTTAAAATTACAAATATGCTCTCTCAATACTCACCTAGATCCTAGGTATTCAGTTACCTATGCTATGATACCAATTGTAATGGCACGGCTATCGATGACCTCGGAAGTCATGCCATTATTTAAGAAATAGAAATTGATAGAGAATAGAACAAACAACATCAGAATCTCACAGCGGAATTTAACAAAATATAATATCACATAACATATTACATATAAGAGTCTATTACATCATAGTACATTTCCTCATAATACATCATCATACATGATTACTGGCCCTATACAACATACAAACTTTATACTTAGATATAGATTTCCCGGTCCAAAATACTCCACAAGGGTTCCATTTATTACCAGGATCACTTTGTCTACAATTCGATACATTTGAATTATTATTTCATTTCATACTTTAAACAAATCATATATTCCTTTTATATATGTAAATTTATTTTATTTAAATATTTTATAAACTTTAAAAATACTCCTTTTTATTTCATTTCCTTCCTGGTCTTATATTTTCTTCCCTCTTCTATTTTGAAAGGCATTTATTATTTATTCACTCATGAATCAATTGCAATGAATACAAGATATCATCTCCAACTATTCTAGCACTATACAGTACACTATATAACTCTAGTATGCAAAATTGTAGAAAAAAAAACATTTACAAATATACAACTGAAGTTCAGAAAAAACTCAAAACTACAACTAGCAAAAAGAAATACTTTTCCCAACCATCAGCATCAGCAAAAAACAACACTTGAAGTTACTTCTTAGATATCCTTTACACCATGACTTGCCAAATAACTCGCATACCATTATCACAGAATATATATACCAAGAAATAAACATAGAAGAACCACCATAGATCAATAATGAGGATTCTTCCTCGTGTGTCTCTTATAAGATTTCGAATAACTACCAGAAGGAATTACATCCTCCAAGTTGTATTCTATTCCCTCATCCAAGTCATCAAAATTCACAGTAACTTTCTTCTTTTTACCTCTTCCTTTACTTTTCGTAGAAGTGACTGGAGGTTCCTCATCATCACCTTCAGCCCAGAATTTACCAGTTAATCTAGATGAAGATGATAAACCACCCTGAGATGGAGGAGGAGGCAGAATCACGTGAGCATGAAGACTTAAGTGTAAATACGGAGAGGCTGAGTTCACGTCAAGTCCTGAACCAGGCTTTGAATTTGCAGATTTAGTAGCACCGGATAAAGATGAGGAGGCATTCAACATTGACTTAGCAGGTGCACTATTACTAGAAGAAGACGAACATGACATAGTTGAATTAGAGGAAGGATGAGATGCAGAATTATTTACAACTGAAACGAAACTTGCGCCAGAACCAGTACTAACCAGAATTCTTTCCTTTTCTATTTAAATTGACTGGCCTAATACCTTCAGCCCAGTTTCCCTTTTTTCTTTTTTTTTTCTATTTAATTAACCTTGCCCAATACTTTATTCCATATACCCTAGCCATGCATGTCCTTATCTGCCTTTATTGCCGTTACTTATCTTCTTTCTTTTGTTAAACATACTGCGCCCCCTCTTCTTTTTATCTTAAATATGTGGATACAACATCTCAGGTCCATGCTCATGCTTCCCTTCCCAACGCTGACCTCCCAGGCATACACACCACTAAATTTCGCATACAACTTCACCAGACCAAACGAACCCATTTACAGGTTAATCTTCCTTCTGTGCGTGGATAGCTAAAACTACTTTGGTTTAAACATTTTTTCTTTACTTATTTTGTGTATATATATAAAAATATAAATATATATATAATGTGTTACTCACCAACCCAAGCTGAATAAACGGTTCACACTTATTTCCAGAAAACACGGTTGCTTCCTTTGTTTAAATATGTTATCACTAGCTAGGCATTTATATCTCCATGCGTGCAGACTCTCTGGTGCATTTATTTAGATATGCTGTCACTAGGCATTTATATCCCCATGCGTGCATACTCTCTGATGCAGCACCATCTCTCCATACATCAATACGCATGAACTCACCCAGATCTTCCCTTTCATCCTTCCCATATATCCACTTCAAGCAACCAATATATATTAGTTTCAAATGAATCTATCACTATATGCACTTGCCCAGTAAAATTCATGCAATGTCACGGGAATCTTTATGAGTACCATCTAAATAAGTTAGCTACTTGATGCAATATATATTATGTATCAACACCAAATTTCAACCTCATGTATTCAAGTGCAACTACCCAACCCATTCGGGACTAACGTGCAGCATAATTACTACTGTATAAATTTTAGCTATGTTTGGACCCTTCACCAGACCGTTCAAAACCACCTACAGCCAAGAACTATATTATCTCACTCTTAGATAAATATATTTTTATTTTTAAGTGAAGCGAGGCTATACCCAATAGAAACACCACGCAACAAACCTGGTGAATCAACGCATCAAAGTAATGCATACTCACCATCTTCTTTGTTCAGTTCAACAAAACTTCTACATAAATTTAAGAATTTTTCTTTTATACATTTAATAGGCCATTACTAGAAAATTAACAACAGGTAATCATGATAAAATTAAATTCCTAACCAACTATAAATGGACTTGGGATGTATATCCACATGATTTATTTCGATATTAAGGTTATACACTGTAAGTGAAGTGTTGTTAAATTTTCTTATTCTAGTAGAATAGAGCATACAGTTCCCAACATAATGACATCAAAACCCATCCCCAGTTTCAAATATTTTAACATACAGAACACCCATGTTTTACTGAATAGAACTCATATATAAATGGCATATACACGGTCATTATTTAACAATAACTAAATTTTATGGAAATCGAATAGTAGGAAGTTTACTCACCTTACTTAACCCTGCCCTGTTCTTAGAAGTTATGTTATCTTTGATCTCTCAGGTTCAAATGATTTTTGCATGAGAAAATATGGGAGCTTAGGGTGGTATTTATAGACACATTTAAGCATTAAACTAATTTGCCTAATTAAATGTTTGCTGGGTAATTTCTTTACGGATGGAATTTTTGAAATACATATTTAGGCTTCAGCTTTAGACTATTCGATTTGGTTGTTGAGAAAATGCATGATCTGAATACAATATCCCATATCTTTGTACAACCATGTTCTTTTCTCAGTTTTCTAGAAGTTTTTCATCTTTTCCATTTAATGCTTGCAAATCGGATGTTTAGTCTTTTCAATGCTTTGAACATATACAATAGTCTACTGATTTTCTTATATTTTAAGTTGCATTTGTATAAACCTATTTAGGTTAGGTGATAACTAATAGTACATCCACTTGCATTTTTGCAGCTTGACATTGGCTTTAACAAAAATATTTTTCATACACATCAAATTAAGATTTGTACCTTCATGCTTAGAGATTGGCTTGCACAGGCACAACCCCATCTTTTCTGTTCATTTCAGTTGTTTTCAAAAGTTAAATCATATTAGGGTTGACTTCCTTATGTTGTTTTATATGCACAGCAAATTTTGTCATGTGGTGGCAATTGCATATAAAAATCATGTTTATCAAAAATAAAACTAAGCTTCGGATTGTGTATGTATATATGTTATATTGATTCAAACATATGTCCAAAATATATGTATATTCTTAATAGTATGCATAGGATTTCATATAAAAGATTGTATTGGACGTTTTTGAATCAACTGCTAAAATATAAGCCAAAGTATACATATCTTCAAATATATATATATATATATACACCTTTTCATATATATATATATATATATATACATATATATATAAGTTCATAGATAGAAGTTATTTAAGTTTGTTTACTAATTTAATTTAATCCCAGTTTTATTTTAATTATCTCATTTATAATCAATGTTTAATATCAAACAAGGTTGGTGAAACGACCCGAACTTCCCTGGTAAGGAAAGCCCGGATAGAATTGAGAACAACACACAAAAGAACGCAGACAGAAGAACATGTCATTGTTTATTACAACAATTTCATCAGAATACAAGAATATACAGAGTATGAATGAATAAAATACATTCGATAAATATCAGAGATTACAATAAATTACATAGCAGCGGAAAATAATACAAAACACAACTGAAGGAGATATACGGATACAGAGCTTTCCGGATATCGTTCCAGCTGTAAACCAGGATCCTGTGAATATAAATATGCAAAACCAAAACTACTAGCTGCCCGTGTCAAAATAAGGGCACCCAGAGTTTAGGTTAAAACAATAAACTCCAGGTTAGTCATGTGACTGGTGTGAGAACTAAAACAGTTATTAATCTTTATTTTAAAGTTAGGTAAATCAAGGGACCACGCCGTATAACACGGAACGGGTTTCCTCCCAAGAACACCAGTGCATAAAACAAATAGCGCAATGATAAATAAAGAACAATGAAGCTATTATAAGACCCAGGTCCCATCACACAATGCAACGCAAGCCGGAGGATACGGTTTTATCTTATAATAGCCAAAGAATGCTTGATATGCTAAATTTCATGTTTTATTATTACTATAAGTGTATAGTGTCAAAACAATTTCAGTCATAAGTATCAATCATAGACGACATGGGTACCATATATCATGTCGCCAATACTAGGCTCTATAATCAAAACCGCAAAATCACGTATTGGAAGTTGGATTTCCATCGGTGAACTGAGGCAAAAGATAGTCCTCTACCGAATTCGATACGTTCTAGTCCGCCCCTCAGGAAAGTACTCAGTCAAGCCTTTGGATCGTCAGGGCCGGTCCACCGATTGGATTAAAATGCCTGAACACTGCGTTTCCCCGCCCTTTGCGGCGTAAATGAGCCAACGAATGACTCCATCGGCTTCACATAGTCACTGATATATCCGAGGCGCCTCGCAACAGCAACAACCACATAAGTCAAACTCGTCAGGGCGTGTAAAACCACTGACGCCACTTCTAACTAGAAAGAAACGCATGTCCTCCCTGAGGTCCTCTCCCGTTTTTGTTTCACAACCGGGGTGTGAGGCTCGCGAATCAACGCTACACAAAGCTATGCCACACAGGCCGGGCTTTGATCATCAACCACAAGACTCTGCTTTTCAACAAAAGCCTTGATCAATTGCCACTTAGGCATGCCACACAAGCAATTCACTCCATGTGTTTGATATCCATCAATATAAAACCCCTGAGCTCGTACGTCTCGGAGATGGGCATTAAGCAAGAGAATAAATTCTCCGCCGCCAAACAGATATATATTTAATAGAAATCAATCACACAAACTAAAAACCTATGTCAGACACACAGTCCATTTACAAGTTCGTTCTGGGTCTGAACGAAACCGGAGGCACCTAGTACCCCACATATCCATCGATCTCCAAGTACGTCTGGACGACCACTAACTGATTCCCTCCTCTTGGGTGTACGACCCAATCAAGATCATCAGTACCCACCCAAACGACGTGAAGACCTCCGGTCTTCGACCACCATCTTCATTTTCGACTCATCGTCGAATCAGTTATTCAGAATGGGATAAACCCGGTCTTTCTGAATAATTCGCGTATATAATAAACAGGTGTTACACAAACACAACATACGCCTCATTCCAATTCACCAGTCACTAACTGTAAATTAACAAGAGAATAATTCCCCAAATATTAACCCCTAAGGCCGAAACCAACATCTGATCAATACCCAGGAAACCATTCTGCTTAGCTAACCTACAGTTAGTTTCTAAATTTCACATTCTTAGGGAAAAGTTCCCATTAATTTTATCAAAGATAAATTCTTTTAAATTTATTCTTTAATCTTCTTTTGAATATCAATTCAACTAGTCGGGATTAACGAACCTTACCGAAGTAATCATTTGTTTCAATTTCCCAATCCCAACCTATTCATCTCATGAAGTAAAACTGGTCGTACTTCATATCTAACACCACGGTGTTATCGGTAAATTCAATTACCATTTCACGTTTAAATCTAATTAAATATTTATTTATCGCCTGGAGCCAAACTGGTGATACTCCATTCTCGATCTTTTCAATCTAATTAAAGATTCATTAAAACTCCACTTAGTTTTAATCTTTAACTGGGTTAAAGAACCGATGTCATTTAAAACACGGTTCACGATAAACCCAAAATCACATTCCATTCTATCAGCCTTTAACCGTAAAATAGCAAGTGAGCAATTCCCTATGTATTAACCCCGAAGGCCGAAACCAACATCAGATCAATACCCAAGAAACCATTTAACTTAACTAATCTCCAGTTAGTTTCTGATTTTCTTAACTCAGTTGGGTCTAAGAACAGTATTATTGAAGATACCGTTCACGACAACCCAAATCACATTTGATATTAAATACAAGGCTCTGAATAGAAAATATATCGGCTTATATTCAACATCAAATTCTACGACCAACAAATATCGTATTGGAAATAACGATATAAATATATCTTTCAAATTTCCATAACAATATCTGTATAATCACGAAATCCAACATCGAAATATTCCAAAGACAATTTCGATTCAAATCCATTCCAATTCAATTATTGGAAATTCTGGTTTCTTTTAAAACCATTTCAAATCCAATTTATTTATTTAAAAATAAATAAATTATTATTCTAGTTCAAAATTAGTTCTTTTTGATAAAAATCTATTTTTATCTTTTCAAATATGGAGTTTTTCATCCCAATTCTTCACAAATCATTTCTTATGATTTTACACAAATTATTACTATTTTTAATAATTTTATCAAGGCCCGTACAGTCGATTTCCATCAACGGCCATCGAACTGCATTTACAGCGACATTTTCCAAATTTGATTTGAACATAATTCCAAATCCAACCGTTAGATTTCAAATCTCTAATATTCGTTAGAAAGCTCTTTTCTATACGAATCTAACGGTTCCGGTTTTAGGAGAATCCGACGGTCGGATCTCCCGCAATATCCATTCGAAGTCAATGGTCGAAATTCGCGAACTACCGCGGCGCAGCGCGTTCTATTCAGGCCATTATATATAATATATATATATATTATATATTTCGTCGATTTCCTTTCAAAACGTATTTTATAAATCGTTTTAAATTCGTTTTCGAAACGATTTCAACTTCATATTCAATTTCTAATCAAAATTGAATATTCCAATATAAATTCGTTTTAATTTCATTTCAAATCGATTTTTAATTCAATTTCAGTTCATTTCAATTCAATTCGTATTTCAAATCTATTCAATTTAATTCGAATTTCAATTAAATTTCAATATTCATTGAAAAATGAATAAAATCGATATAAATATCGTTCACGTCAAAATGGCGTCAATTTAATCAACACGGCTTCATATATTTCTATTTTCAAATATTCTATTTCAAATAATTCTTTTTCAAATATTTCTGTTCAAATATTTCTTTTCAAATATTTCTATTCAAAACTGGAATGAGACGCAATCAATTACCATATAATGTTAATTATATGGATTTCCTACAACGCATGTATAAAATAACAACGATAAATAATCAACTATCATCCAGAGTGCACCACTCAACTGCATAAGCATTAAATATAAATATTTAGCTCTTACACAGTCTGTCAATCCATCTATTGACATACAACTAAACAATCGGGATTAGTGTACGTCAAATCTCATCCCAATACCCGTGTGGGGTTTCAAATCATCAAACACACATTTTATTTGTGCTGTTGGGCGATGTGTAAAATTTATCGTCCCAATCAATGTCCTTCAAATAGGTGTTCATAAACAAACCATCCGGTTTGTAAATGAATATTTATTTATTCATATTCACGCTAAAAATTATATTTTTAACGATAAAATATTTTTAACTATATAAATATTTTATTTTATTTCACATCACACAATCAATTTTCATCACAACAAACAATCAAACATACAAGCCATCCATGGTCTGTGGACGACGGGTGTCGGGTGCTACTAAACACCGTCTGCATCCTAGTATATATTTTTAACTAGAAAAAGAAGATTTAAAGTGAGAAGTTCTCACCGACTAGCTAAACCAAACGCCACGACTCTTCATATGTAGAAATCTTCGTCGGGCTCGCTTTTTGTCAATTTCATCGCCCGCAGCCACTACATATATAAAAATCGCATTTTTATATTGTTACTATATAGATACAAATTCTATTTTTATAATGGCGTTTATATAATAAAGATTATATTTTTATATCGCCATCCATATAAAAATCACATCTTTGCTCCTTCTACATAATAAAGATCGAATTTTTTTTATACTTCTATCATATAAAAATTATATTTTTAATCTTTTACTTTATATTTTTTTTTTCGATGCTTCATTCTATATAAAAATTATATTTTTTTATTCCTACTTCTTATATAAAGATCGATTTTTATTTCATCTCTATAAAAAATCCCATTTTTATTTCAACATATATATAAGAAAGATCAGATTTTTATTTCACTACATATATAAAGATCAAATTTTTATAATCTATATAATATAAAAATCATATTTTTAACTTCATACTTTGTATAAAAAATACATTTTTACTTCGCCATTTCCACTTTAAAAATCTGACCTTTCACATATTAAAAATCCGACGACCTTTTCTAATTTAAAAATCCGACCTTTTCTAATTTAAAAATCCGACCTTTCACATATTAAAAATCCTAGCTTTTCTATTATTAAAAATCCGGCCTTTCACATATTAAAAATCCTAGCTTTTCTATTATTAAAAATTCGACCTTTCACATATTAAAAATCCTAACTAATACACACCCAAAAACTGAATTAATAAATTAAAACTTATTTTTAAAACTTAAAATATCCTTTCTCCGTCGATCTCGCCTGAATCCGATCGGGGGTGAGGTGCTAGGGTGGCGCCGGGCCCGTCAGAGGAGGTGGGTGGTGTGTGGTGGCGGCGGATGGTGGGTGGTAGGCCAGGGCGTCAGTTTTTGGGTGGAAAAGGGCTTGGGGCTCGGGCTCGTTCAAGTTGAACGATGGAGGAGGGAAGAAGGGGAAGGCGGTCTCGATCGGAGGTGGGGACCACGGTGGGTGGCGCGGTGGACAGAAAAGGGGCGCGACGGTCGATTAAGAAGAGGGGGAGGAAGAAGAGCGGAGGATAGAGGATAGAGGAGGAGGGAAGGGGCGCGATGGCCACACCGACGGTGGCAGCGGCGGCGACGGGTTCTCCTCCACCCCGTCGTTCTCTTCCCTCTTTTTTTTTATTTTTTTATTTTCTAAATCGATTTCTGAGCTGTGAGGGGAGGTGAGGATACATATATTATTTATATTATTTTATTATTTTAATTTCAAAAAGGTGCCTTTTTATTTTAACCTCGAAACGAAACCCACCGACTGTCGCCCAGAGCTAATTACCCCCATTCCGAACACAATGGGAAATGTATCATAAGCTGATTCGATTGTTTCGATCAGTTTTAGTCAAAATCAACATATAACTCTATATATTGAATTTGAACGCGCATTTCATTTTACTGGGGCCACATACGAACTTTAAAAATTTCCGAAAAATATTTTCTAGCTTCGTATTGTCGATACGGTCCTAACAAAACTAATTTCGTCAAATTACGAGACCGTTTGAAAAATGGCCATTTTCCAATCGATTAAAATCAACTTAAACTGGTCAAATGCGTTTTCCTTTGCCACACTCACATATTGATTCGAAAAATTACGAATTTTGAAACCTAGCAATAATTTGACATCGCGGATCCAACAAAAGTGGTTTTGTCGAAAACCGAGGTCGTTTGCAAAATTTCCATTTTTAAGGGCCAGAATTCCATAGCGACTAATCTGAATTTTCAACTGGGCATATCTTTTTATCCCCGCTATGAAATTTCAATTTTTCGGATTCGTTGGAAAGATATTCTCAAATAGATTCTAATATTTTTGGTTTCGTTAAAATCCGGTTTATTTTGCACCCGGTACATTCATTTGAACTTTGAAATCGAATTTTCGAACTACCGCGCCATTTTCAATTCCTTTTATAATTATAAATAATTATTTATATTCTAACATCGATCTATATAAATATATACGTTCTAATTCTATTCAAAATAAATTTTTCGTCGTTATTATTTAAAATAATATATTTTAAATAATCAAAATTCGCTAAAATTGCCAAAATAAAAATTTTAAATCGGCTCAGATTTCCGGGTTATTACAATCTCCCCCACTTAAAACTTTTCGTCCCCGAAAAGGAATGAAGCCGAAAGTTGTTTAACTAATCAACTCAACTTTCACTATTTTCATTACGGTTTGAGATCTTCAACTTTTTAGTTTCTAAGAACTTTTCAAATTTTTCAAAAATTTGGCTAACACCCTAAATTTTCGAAAAATTTCGCCATAACCTCCCCTGCACCGGGGACTTCTGGATATTTCATATAGCCTCCCATGGCCTTCTTCAATCCAAAAGAAAAAGAAAATTCCAAGCGGCTAGCCAATCGGCTCATAAAATCACCCAAAACTCAAGAAATACAATGAACATGTACCTATTTGTCGGGCAAACAATTTTATTCCTCTTCTCTAGCCTCCTTGCAATGACCTGTTCAATGTAAGCACATGTATATGCATGCAAATGCGACAAATTATAATACAATTCACTATTTGGTACAATTTGGCTAAAAGTTCAAATTTTAATTAATCAAGCAAAAATCAAACAACACAACCATCAATCGATTTGTTGATTATCATTTCAATTTCATAACTTTGATATATAGTCAAAAATCACATTTTTGATGCCAAATCACAACAATAAGCCCTACCTAATTTTGTTTCTCACACCAGCCGATAGAAAATATATAGAAATCCCACTTTCGACACTCGAATATAAATATTGATGATGCGGCCGCATCATCAGAATTATCCCCGGGCGACTAGAGTGTGACTCTATATCCATCCAGTATATTAAAACTTCAAATACACGTGGATCAGACGTATATTAAAATCTCTATATACCTGATAGTCCAAATCAATATAAATAAATAATCAAATACGAATAATTGATTTAAATTTTCAAAACAAAAATCGTTTTCATTTTAAAAATATACTCTTCACACTCCTTCTAGGATACTACTGGTCCTATCTCTAACGAGTCATTCCCATTGGATATTACTAATCCAATCTCTGATGAATTCTTTCGTTTGGTTCTAACGTGTCTTGTTCTCTGAGCTTTGTAAACCAAAGCTCTGATACCAAAATGAAACGACCCGAACTTCTCCAGTAAGGAAAGCCCGGATAGAATTGAGAACAACACACAAAAGAATGCAGACAGGAGAACATTTCATTGTTTATTACAACAATTTCATCAGAATACAAGAATATACAGAGTATGAATGAATAAAATACATTCGATAAATATCAGAGATTACAATAAATTAGATAGCAGCGGAAAATAATACAAAACACAACTGAAGGAGATATACGGATACAGAGCTTTCCGGATATCGTTCCAGTTGTAAACCAGGATCCTATGAATATAAATCTGCAAAACCAAAACTACTAGGTGCCCGTGTCAAAATAAGGGCACCCAGAGTTTAGGTTAAAACAATAAACTCCAGGTCAGTCATGTGACTGGTGTGAGAACTAAAACAGTTATTAATCTTTATTTTAAAGTTAGGTAAATCAAGGGACCACGCCGTATAACATGGAACGGGTGTAGTAACCCGCATTTTAGTTGTTAAACAATTTATTTATTTAATTATTAAATATCGATTTATCGATATCGAGAACGTGAATTAAATAATATTGAATATTTAAGTAATAATTATAATATAATAAAGTATATTATAATGTCGAAATAATCAAAAATATTGGAAATACAAATATTCTGTGAATGGGGTCATCCCAAAGATATAATTCAACTTAGAGTTGGATTATATTGACGAATATATTCAATCGACGACAGTTTGAACGTATAATTATAATATAATTAAAATAGAGTGCGTAACGATGCGGCAGTTCGCTATTTGGCGATTTGAACTTCAACTGAATGTACAGGATTCGTTTTAAGCCGGATTTCTGTGAAACAAGAAACGTGTGGAGCTGGTGGAGTATATTTTTCTAATGGAAGAGAAAAATCTGGATTTCGTCGTATAGATTTTGATTTACGTCCAAATCGAATTTCAGAAAAGTCGCTGTGAAATTCCTTTATAATTTGCGACGCTTTATATACGTTATAAAGGGGTTTTCGATATAAACTGAATATCGATAAATCTAAAATCTGAAATATCAAACTATAAATTCTGATATGATATTCTAGAGCTGTACGATATCATATGTGAAGATATACGATAATATAAATTTATTTATATTTAAATTAATTATATTTAAATATATTTATATATTTAAATGGGTCATTCAGAGCTTTAAAAATAGCCACTTTTGCAAATGAAGTCGGAATTTGACGAAACTAATTTTGTTGGATCCGCAATGTCAAATAATTGTTAGATTTCCAGTTTCGTGAATTTTAGAGTCACTGTGTGGTCGTACGGATTTTTAGAGTGAGAAACAGTCAGTATTTTGACGGTTCAAAATACGCTATGTGAGCAAACGGAGTCGGAATTCGACGAAACCAGTTTCGTTGGGACCGTAATGTCGAACTGTAGCTGCAAGTCTATTTCCGTGATTTTTGGGTATCGTGTGTGATTACACGAATTTTAGAAAGCAAAAATCGAATATTTAGAATAAAATATCTAAACAAAATATCTAACTCATACCCCTATAAATACCCTCTCCATACCCTTATGACCTAATTAGTCTTCCCTCTTCTGGAAAACATTTCATCGGCCGCCACCAAGAAATAAAAACGCAAGGCAAACTCTTCTTCTAAAATCAAAAGAAAACCAAAGTAACATCTATAAATCGGAATACTTATATATTCATACTCCTGCTGATCTACTCTTCAATTTCATGTATGTATCTCGTTGTTCGAAACACCTTCAGTACGCTGTCCAGCGAAAACCGTTAACCTAGGGTTGAACTTTTCTGGAGTTTGGTGTAGCGAGTCTTGAATCCAAGTGTATATTCGAACTTGTGGTAGGAAGTAGCTTCAGTTGTGAATTTTTGGTGGAGTACGGTAGCATTTTGTGTCGCGCGATGTACTGTATGTCAGCGTGGAGACCAACGGCGCATGTTTAAAGGGGGTATCGAGTTCCTCCTTTTTGTGGTGGGGTTTAAGAGGGTCAGACGAGGAGCATTTTGGTAATATTAGTTTTTGGATTCGATGTTGAAATGGTGGGGGTAAGGAGGTATGATGGTGCGGCAAATAGCCATGATTTGGGGAGCACGGGTTCTGTTCAGCATTTGGGAAGAAGGGTTTTTGCGGTATGGGCTTTAAGGGTGTGAGTGGGCCTTAGTTTAGATGGTGAGGCCTTTTGAGGATAAGTTAAGCCCTTTTCTTTTATTTAAATTTGTATATGTTAAATTTTGAGTTGATAACGGGTGTTTGGATCATGAAACAATGAAGAAATTGTCGGGTTGGAGTTCAGAAGGAGGAAGGAGGAGTGCGATTGGGTTGAGATTGGGCCGGCTAATGAAAGTCGAAACAAGATCCGACAGGACCGTATGGACGAGAGCAACACAATGAGACTGACTGGAAGTCCATCGGAGCTCGTTACAATTTATGGCGTAATAAATTGTCCGTCGTAGTCAAATAAACGCAAACCGTTATTTAACGGCTAACGCGCAAATGTGAGTAAAAACTCACTAACTCTCCTCAATTTATATTTTAATATAAATTGTATTTTATTTCTGTATTTGACTGCTAGTTATGTACTGTTAATTTGGACTGTTAAGTTGTATTGTTAAATTGGACTGTAGATTGGACTGTTAAATAATTGATTGAAAACAGTATGGATATATATATATATATATCTACATATATATATATATATATATCGTTATTAAACGGTGATTTTGTTATCAGTGTATTTCATTAGAAATGCAAGTGATGTTATATACGTTGTTTAACATCGGTGGATGCAGGGAAACAGGTTGGAGGAATCCAACTGGATTCCTCAACATTTATTTTACTGTTATTTGTATATTGTGATATATACTGTGATATATAATCTGTTGTTGATTGTATATGTTTGGATGATATTGATCATTGACAGTTGGTTGTTTAAAAACAATAGAAAACACTGAAAATGTAGAAAAGGTCAATATTTATATTGAAAATGAATCTATTTATAAAATCGAAGGATTTTATAAAAGGATATTTATTTAGAAATAAATAAATAAAATAAAGGAATGTTTATTTAGATTAAATAAATAGAATAAAGGATATTTAATTAGGGATTAAATAATTAGAGTTATAAAGGAAAATCTATTTAGGAAAATAAATAGATTATACAAAAGGAAATCTATTTAGGAAATAAATAGAAGTTAAAATAAATAGAAATAAAAGAAAAGTTAGTTAGTCGGATATAAATATTCGAATCAAGTTAGTTAAGTGGTCAAACCAAGCTAGTCGAACCAATCGAGTCAAGATGGTCGAGTCAAACCAACCGAGTCGAGCTGGTCGAGTCGAACCAATCGAGTCAAGCTGGTCAAGTTAGTCGAACCTGGTCAGTACAACCAAGCTGGTCAAGTTAGTCGAACCTGGTCAGTCGAGTCGAGTAAATCAAAACTTAGTTAATCGAAAGGAGTTTATCGATTTAGTTAATCGATAGGAGTTAATTGATTTAGTCAATCGAGATGAGTTAATCAGTTTTAATGAATCGAGAGGAGTTAGTCGAATATGGTATTCGAACCAAATGGTCAAACCAAGTGGTCGAACCAAGTAGTCAAGCCCAGTGGTCAAACCAAATGGGTCAGGTTAGCCAAACATGGTCAGTCAAACCAAATGGGTCAGGTTAGCCAAACCTGGTCAGTCAAACCAAATGGGTCAGGTTAGTCAAACCTGGTCGGTCGAACCAAGTAAGTCGAGTTAAGTTAGTCAAGTTAGTCGAGCCTAGTTAATCGAATCGAATTGGTCGAACCAAGTAAGTCGAGTTAAGTTAGTCAAGTTAGTCGAGCCTAGTTAATCGAATCGAATTGGTCGAACCAAGTAAGTCGAGTTAAGTTAGTCGAGCCTAGTTAATCGAATCGAATTGGTCGAACCAAGTAAGTCAAGTCAAGTTAAGTTAGTCGAGTTAAGTTCGTCGAGTTAAAGTTATCGATGTTAGTTTCATCGAAAGGAGTTATCGATGTTAGTTTCATCGAAAGGAGTTATCGATGTTAGATAATTCGAAAGGAGTTATCGATGTTAGATAATTCGAAAGGAGTTATCGATGTTAGATAATTCGAAAGGAGCTATCGATGTTAGTTTCATCGAAAGGAGTTATCGATGTTAGTTTCATCGAAAGGAGTTATCGATGTTAGATAATTCGAAAGGAGTTATCGATGTTAGTTTCATCGAAAGGAGTTATCGATGTTAGTTTCATCGAAGGGAGTTATCGATGTTAGTTTCATCGAAGTGAGGTTTTTCAAAGATGAGTTATTTGAAAAGGAAGAGTTATCGAATATTAGTTATTCGAAGAGAGATTATCGGATATCGTTTATTTGAGAAGGAGTTAATCGAATATAGGTTATTCGAAGAAGAGTTAATCAAATAGAGATTTCTCGAAGAGAGCTAATCGGCGAATTCGATTATATCGACTTCGGGAAAGTACTTATACTTTCCAGTGCTTAAATAGAGACTTATTTATTTATATATAAATAAGTGTTAGGTTAATTATTCACTAATAAGAATAGAAGTTATAATTAAGGTTAGATAATTTGAAAGGAGGGATTATAACGTTATCGTTATAACCAATGTTTTAAACATAGAAGTGGATTAGTAAAATTGAATCTGAGAAAAGGCGTAAAGAAGTTTTTAAAGATTAAAAGATAAACTTTGACCATTTCGAAGTTATAACGTTGTTTAGTTAAGGTCTGAGAGGTAATTATACCCCAACTTGAGTGACTTCCTTCTTGACTAAGAAATGGTAAAGTTTGATCGTAAATGAGTTTTGGAAATGTTTTCCAAACGAGAATCAGAAATGTTTTCTGATAAAAGAAAAATAAAAATTTAGAATATAGGGAAACAGGAGATAAGTAAATAAATGAACTAAAGAGATTTATGTTAAATGATGTTTGTTCGATATAATTTCCATTTGGAAATAATATCGTTGTTTGCACACTTGTTTTTCTTTGATAGTTAACTCACAGACTATCGAAGTTTTGACCATTTTTAACGTTGTTAATATGGAGAGACCGGTTGGATTTTTATCCAAAGAACCACTCTGTATTGGCATAAGCGTCGCGAATCATATATGTCAAAGATAATTGAAGACGGAGAAAAATGCAAGGGCTATCCTGTTTACAGAATAGTGCCTTCGGTTTGTCCAGTCCCAGGACAACTTGTATGGACGAAGGTCTGACAGAGTATATCCAATGGATCGCGTAAGTTGATCTGTTCAAACGTATTCACGTTTGGTGGTGGAGGAATTCGTTTCTCTTAGCTGTATACCCGTGTTATTTTTGGATAAGTCAATTTGTGATTTGGCGGGTATGACGATGTGACATTTCTAAGTGAATGAAGATGGATGTCTGACATAGTATTTCCAGAAGGTCACGTAGATTGATTTCTTCAACCGTACCAAGAGTGGAAGCGGAGAAGGAAACTTCTTTTAGCTGACACGTAATGTATTGTTGTAGACGTCAATTAGTGATTTTCGATGGATCTGACAATGTAGCATTCGAAGTAAATCTGATGTAATGATAAAGCGTAGCTTCTAGCCTCATCAACCGGTAAATGACAGAAATCGGGCAGGCAGCATGGCTAAGTCGGTCGCACCGAAGTAGGGTGTATAATCACCTATCTAGTGAATATTCATTTGTTTTCTTAAATCTATCAATGCTGTCCCATATATATATATATATATATATATATATATATATATATATATATATATATATATATATATACGGGAACGGTTGCTGATCCCAACCGTTGGAGATGTACATTCGATACACTCAAGCGAAATGAGTGGTCGGTCATGTGTGGCTGAGTTGCAAGATGTTCTTGTTGAACTCCAGTGTATCGTTCCTAGAGTACACTGATCGGAAGGTGGTTCCATACCTTGTCATAGTGGGAAATCCAATCATCCAATACGTGCTTGCGATTTTGATTGTATACTATATATGTAGTAACGTGAGATGCAAGCGTTTCTGCTAGATTGATATTTATTTGTACTTAGACATTATCATAATATCAGAATGATATTGCTTTGAAAAGTTATTTGGATTCTCATAAGGAAAAAAACCCGTTCCGTATTTCACGGCGTGGTCTTATGAGATATCATATACCTGTTTAAATGATTTGAGTTTATTCACACCAGTCCCATGACTGACCGGAGTTTATTTTGTTGTTTTCCCTAAACTGTTGTGTGCCTAAATTTGTACGGGCAGTCAAGTAGTCGGGATTTTACAGATACACTTGGACAGCTTGGAGCAAGAGGCTTCAGGATTCTATAGCTATTATTATTTCCTCTGTTGTTGTAAGTATTGTACTCTGATAATTGTTATTGTATACATATACTGATGTTATTTCTAAGATATGTTATGTTATATTTTATTCGTTCCGCTGTGAGATTCGTGTTTACTCTGATGATGATGTTCTTCTTCTTCTTCTATTCTATAAGTTCTATCTTATCTATCCTCACCCTCTGTCTTCTTTCTATTAGTTTTCTTGAATTTCCAGTGCGATTTGGGCTGGACTTGTGTTATTTAGTCGGCTCAAATTCCCCCAGATTTTCGGGTTACTACAACGGGTTTCCTCCCAAGAATACCAGTGCATAAAACAAACAGCGCAATGCTAAATAAAGAACAATGAAGCTATTATAAGACCCAGGTCCCATCACACAATGCAACGCAAGCCGGAGGATAGGATTTTTACCTTATAATAGCCAAAGAATGCTTGATACGCTAAATTTCATGTTTTATTATTATTATAAGTGTATAGTGTGAAAACAATTTCAATCATAAGTATCAATCATAGACGGCATGGGTACCATATATCATGTCGCTAATACTAGGCTCTACAATCAAAACTGCAAAATCACGTATTGGAAGTTGGATTTCCATCGGTGAACCGAGACAAAAGATAGTCCTCTACCGAATTAAAGACGCTCTATTCCTCCCCTCAGGCAAGTACTCAGTCAAGCCTTTGGATCGTCAGGGCCGGTCCACCGATGTGGATTAAAATGCCTGAACACTACATTTTCCCGCCCTTTGGGGGCATAAATGAGCCAACGAATGACTCCGTCGGCTTCACATAGTCACCGATATATCCGAGGCGCCTCGCAACAGCAACAACCACATAAGTCAAACTCGTTAGGGCATGTAAAACCACTGACGCCACTTCTAACTAGAAAGAAACGCATGTCCTCCCTGAGGTCCTCTCCCGTTTCTGGTTCACAACCGAGGTGTGAGGCTCGCGAATCAACGCTACACAAAGCTATGCCACACAGGCCGTGCTTTGATCATCAACCACAAGACTCTGCTTTTTAACAAAAGCCTTGATCAATTGCCACTTAGGCATGCCACACAGGCAATTCACTCCATGCGTTTGATATCAATCAATATAAAACCCTTGAGCTCGTACGTCTCAGAGAAGGGCGTTAAGCAAGAGAATAAATTCTCCACCGCCAAACAGATATATATTTAATAGAAATCAATCACACAGACTAAAATCCAATGTCAGACACACGGTCCATTTACAAGTTCGTTCTGGGTCTGAACGAAACGGGAGGCACCTAGTACCCCATATACGTTCTAATTCTATTCAAAATAAATTTTTCGTCGTTATTATTTAAAATAATCTATTTTAAATAATCAAAATTCACTAAAATTGCCAAAATAAAAATTTTAAATTGGCTCAGATTTCCGGGTTATTACAGTTGGTTAAAAATTGGGACATTACATTGTACGATCGAACAATAAATCCAAATGCTACGAAATTTGAAATCCTAATAATACACTATTACGGATCCGATAGAACTGGTTTCGTTGAATTCCAAGATCATTTGAAAATTAATTATTCTTAAATTCAATATTAGACCGATATAATATAATTTAAATTCAAAATAATCAACTCCTCGATAATAAATTATTATCATTATCTTTTATATTCAAATAGAATTTATATTGATCATCTAAATCATTTCGATTTAGTTTTAACTTCGAATTCAATTATTATCATTTTCGTATTATAATAATTCGGTATACTCAAACTTAAATCATATCTCGTTTATTTAATCGATAACTACGATATAAAATCCATTTATATTATCAACTCAACATTTAAAACAATATTAAAATTTTAAAATTAATCAACTAAAAATCTGGGTCATTACATTCTTCCCTCCTTAAAAAAAATTTCTTCCCTAAAATTACTAAGGTGGGAAAAATGGTACAAATCCATTAACATTTCAAAAACTCACTTATGTTGAAACTCAATATTCCATACTTCTACAAATTGTAGCTCCAACAAAACTTTTGGTTTTATTTCATATTATACATCATATATACTCATATTAATTTAATTTGAATGATTTACAACTAATATATTTATATCCAATTTATATTTCATTCATATGCATTCAAATTGATTCTAAATCAATTTATTTACTTCGTTTACGACAAACGAACTTTTTTATGCATATTATTCAGTTAATACAATAGCCACTTATATCTCTGGCTAATTTAAATTGAATCTAAATTAATTAATTTATTTCAATCCATTTAACTTGCTTAAGATAAATTTAAATTCCAAAATTCAAATACTTCATCTTTAATTCAAATCCTTTAGGAATCACATAAATATATACATATATTTATAACCATATCAAATTCAAAACATTTGAATTTTTTTCAAACCAAACTTGTTTTCTTTTAAATAAATTTCCATCAGAAACTTTTCTAGGGTAGCAATCCATCACTTGAAACTCGAAACTGAACATCGATGATGGTTGACTCATCGTTAGAATTATTTTCCAGCGACTGAAGTGAGTTCGATGCTTTATCGTTCTAAAATGATTTTTATTCAAAAATCCTTCCAAAACAAAGTTATATTATTTTAATTTACTTAAGAAAATATTTTTCAAACCTCTTGGGCTTTAAATTCCAAATTCTGGATTGAATCCAATTTTAGTTCATCTCATTTGTATATTTCATCCTTATACAAATTACATTTGGTTATGTATAACCATTTCAATCTTATAATCTCATGTGATTATAATAATACCAATTAACACGTCCATAAATTATGATAATTTTAGAAAATTATTCATTTCATATCAAAATAGAATTCTAGGAAAAATTGTTCCATTTACCCAATTTAAAACAATACTATGTCGATGCTCTGCTTAAGTGTTTAGAAACACCTATCAATACAGTTGTACTTCCTGTACTGACCATAATTCATAACCCACTCGCCAAACCAATCAAAACAATATAAAACAGATCGTATATCAACTAACAAATATGTGCTCTCATATATATACCCACAACTCATTCTAGGGTACTACTGGCCCTATCTCTAATGAGTAAACACCCACAAAAGCCTAGGTATTCGATCAACCTAGGCTATGATACAAACTGTAATGGCCTGCAAATCCTTACCATCTGAGTTGACTAAATACACCACACGTCCAATCCAAATTGCACATAAATATGATTCATTATGAAATAAAGAAGAAAAGGATAGAAATAGAAAGAGAAATAACAATACAAAATCCCGCATCGAAGCAGAAAAATATATAATATATAACAGCTTTCAAATACAAAATTATGTACCATAAATACATATCATCATCAGAGTACAATGCAACATAGCGGAAAATAAACAATAAATATCTAACGTTGAAGCCTCTTGCTCCAAGCTCCATCAAGGGTATCTGTAAATACCTGAACTACTTGATTCCTCGTACTAATTTGGGCACCAAAGAGTTTAGGGTAAACAAAAAAAATAAACTCTTGGTCAGTCATGGGACTGGTGTGAGTAAACTCCAACCACTTGGATTAACTTTGAAAATCCTTTTTAAAAGAAAGGATAACCGTAAGACCGATCCACACATAAATAGGGATTATTTTTAACCCAAAACATTCTTTGAATCCATACTATTCTCACTACGCCATAGATGGCCTATTGCAACGAAATTACAAGATGTTGCTAGCTATAATGTAACGATAGCTATGCTAATTTTGTCTATTACAACATTCGCTTCAAGGTGTTAGCATAGATATCAGCAAGATGTTGTAGTAGCTAATATATTCAAATTAAAAAAATTTACACCACAGTGATCCATGCCATCATTTGAAACAAAACCTTAGCCATCAATCCACACCTTTCCCTTGCATGGGGAGAGAAATCACCAAGCGATTAGCATTTCAATGCCTACAAGGATCTTTCATATCCCTTTAATCTTCGTAAAGCTTCATGTTAGGTTAAATCCCAAATCTTTTGGATATAGATTAAAATTTAGGAAAATGGGGTCTCTGTGAAATCGCTTTTTCTCGCAAAGCTTCAAATCGACCATTTAAAATGATCAGATCTAGAAGTCATTATTTCGATCGATGGATCAATACATCAGAGCACTAGGTGTTTCGGTGAAATCGACCCTAATTAGAACACTCTTCTAAAATTTATCCAGTTCGTCAAACTGATCCTTCATTCGATTGGATCTACGAGTCAATGCTTCAGTTCGATTTACAAAACGGGTAAGATTGCTATAAATTGATTCGTAGTATAAGCCTTGGTTGACTAATTTTCTGATAGCACATAGAGCTCCACTGATCTATTAGTTGGGCTTGTTAATTGGCAAAAAATCATTCTTTTCATTGTTGAATTTATGCCGAACACATGAAGATTAAAATTGATACTATCAATATGTTCTTATATAAATTTCAAAAACAATGTCAAAGATGGGGTTACTTTTTTCAATTAGATCTTTAAATTGCATGTTAATGGGAAGATGCTGTGATAATTGTTTATACTTTGGATCCCGATCGATAACTGAATTAACGTTGTCAAAAAGGTTGTTAGTGGATTACATTAGAATCAAAACTACTGTCAAGGCCTATTTTTATGACTGTGGATCTAAATCATGTGATCCCTATTGGCATTGAAATGCCTTCGATGGTCAATTTTTGATTGAAGCAGTTTTAGGCCAAGGTAATGGTGCCAACTTGTTAAGATCGGCATTACGACTTGCAAGTGAAGTTGGTTCATCGATCGACAGAGTTGTTTGCTCATGCACATGCACGAAGTCAAGAAGTTGATGGGTTTAGTTTAGCAGTTTAGAGCTTGTGTTTTAAAGAGGAGACTAAGAAGGTACCATAATACGCGAATATGGATAGTGTACAGAAATGGGAACCATAACCTCGACCAATTTGCAAGTAAGAGGTAAGGAAATTATAATTTTACTTTTTGTTATTTTTAAAATCTAGTTTTTCATTTAAGGCATGAAATCTGCCTGTTTGTAACCTGATTAACACATAGATTTTTGCACTATATTCCTCTGATTGAGTACACCGTTAAAGTGTAACTTGTCGATAGATTGGGAAATGTAGGAAATTTCCAAATACCCGAGGCAAATAAACACACACAAAAAAATTGCAATTTTTTTTTCATTTTCATATTCTTGCTCTATTTGTTTATTGTACAAGTAAACAAGAGACAGAGTGAAAGCAGGAGCTGAACCAGAAGTGTGGAGCAAATACAAAGACAAACAGTGTACCGAGTGTTTGAGTGTATGTGGTGAGGTGTAAATGTGACTTGTATTATAGAGAGATGCAAAATATTGTACTTTTTAAATGTTGAAATATTATATTGAATAAAATATTGTTTGAATCATTTAAATTCTTTGCAATAGTATTATTATTCAATATCAGTATATATATATATACATGTATGTATTATTATATGAGATGCAAAATAGTATCGTGTACAAGATATGGACCCAAAACAAATTCTGAAAGTTAATATCTATAGCAATATTTTTAGAATGTTTCTATAGACACCTATGGATGTTGCTATAGACCCAAATAGGGTTTTATTGCAACAATATATCTTACGTCCCTTTAGATAGTCAAAATGTTGCTTATGAGATCTAAGGCAATGTCAAAAATTGCAACATAGGAAAAGTGTTGCCAAATACCTATGTAATCATTTTATTGGGCTTGAGCGAACATTTTTTTGTGTTGAAGAAGACCATTTATAGCATAGTGTATGATATTATAATAGTGTTTAAATCAATTAAATAGCAATCTAGCAGAACACTTGCATCTCGTGCTCCATATACATAGTATCAATCAAAACTACGGGCTCTTATTGGAGAACGGATTCCAACTATGGAAAGGTATGTGACCACCTTATGATAGTGTATCTCTAAAGAAAAATACACTAGGTTCAACAAGAACATCTTGCAACCTGGCTAAACATGACCGACTACTCACATCGCTTGAGTGTTCCGAATGTATGTCGCCAACGGTTGGGATCAATATCTGTTACCGAAAGCATACATCAGCGATAGAATAAAGAAGCAAATGGATTTTCTATAGATTAAGTGACAGTACACCCTAATGGGTGCGACTCACATGGCCATGCGACCTACCCGATTTTATACTATTTCCAGATTATGAGGCTTGAGGCCATACTTACCTTTTTAACACCATAGCATCATTCACTTTTAATGCCACATTATCAAAACTATCAAATCATTAACTGGTTTCCTCAAAAATATCATGGGCATAAAGCTAAGAGAAAAAAATTCCTCCTCTACCAAACATAAATACTTTAAAGAGATAAATGTAGATGATCTGTTAGGCATACTCTGACAGGCATTCGTCTATATAAGTTGTTCTAGGACTTAACAAACCAAAAGCACTATCCCATCAATCCATCTTAAGCAATTTCTACCTAGGATTAATAGAACAACCCTTGCAATTCACTCTATCTTCAATTCAACTTTAGCATATTTTATTTGCAATGCTTATGCCCATATGGAGTGGTTTTCAGATAATAAACTTGATCTCGGTCTCTCTGTATTAACAACGGAATATAAAAATTGACCAATACTTCGATAGTTGGTTTTTTAACTATCGATGAAACAAACATTCATCCAAAGATCCTATTTCCAAAGAGAATACTATTGATTAGCACCAAACAATCACTGAGCTCTTTTTAATTAATATTCTATTAATTAAATCATTTTCCAATTCATCTCAAATATCCTTATTGGTATATTTCTCAAACTGTTTTGTCTTCCCATGATACTTGGAAAATATTTCCAAATTCCCATTAATTTCTTATTTTCTATACTTAGAAAATATTCCTCGTTTTATTTGTAAAACATTTCCAAATCACATTTACTTGGGTTAAAACGAATGTTGCATAAAACAACATAACTGTAACGACACACTTTTTATGTACATTTTGAGTCGACTTTTATCAATACACATCAACTCAAATTGCGCCGAAAAGCAGATGGTTAATAGAAAATTAGAGGGTGAGATAAGAAAGAAAGAAATATTAGAATAGAAGAAGAAGAACCAACACAACATAGAGTCTCGTATCACAGTAGAACAAAATATAACATAGAAAAAAATCTTTATTAAGAGATTTTCAAAATACTTACAATCATTAGAGTACATCTACAACTGGTCAATTATAGTAATCTGTCTTCGTATACAACACACTGCGGAATACACACTAATATATATCATACGTCTGAACTCCTCCAGCTTGTCTTCTAAAATTCACAGTGTCCAAATCTAAACCTGTAAAATCCGGGCAAACCCGAGCATTACAAATGCTGGATCAGTCTGGTGAACCAGAGTGAGAAAACACACTAAGTTTAAAGGTATCATCCAAATGATTTTTAAGTCAAAAATCTTTTCGAAAGAAAAGGATGATCGTAAGACCGAATCCATACATAAATACTGAAGGTTTTTACCTTACGATGATCCCAAAATATTTTTTAATCCAATGTTATTTTGATATTATGATAGTATCTAATAATAAATATCAGTCTAGTGGAACGCTTACATCTCACGCTCCATATACAAAGTATACAAATCAAAAACCGCATGCGTTTATTGGAGAATGGATTTCCATGGCAAGGTATGGGCAACCACCTTTCCGATAGTGTATCTTTTGGGAGGAATACACCGATTTCAACATGAACATCTTGCAACTTAGGCTAAACATGACAGGTGTTGTAACAACCCGAAAATCTGGGCCAGTTTAAAATTTTTATTTTGGCAATTTTAACGAATTTTGAACATTTAAAATGGATTATTTTAAATAATATCGACGGGAAAATTTATTTTGAATATAATTCAAACGTATATATTATATACGTCGTCGTTAGAATATAAATAATTATATATAATTATAAATAATTATATATAATTATAAATAGAATTGAAAATGGCGCGGTAGTTCGATAATTCGATTTCAAACTTCAATTGAATGTCCCGGGTGCAAAACAATCCGGATTTTAGTGAAACCAAAAACATTAGGATCTAATTGATGATATCTTTCCAACGAATCCGAAAAATCAAAATTTCATAGCGGGAATCAAAAGATATGTCCAGTTGAAAATTCTGAATAGTCGCTATGGAATTCAGGCCCTTAAAAATGGACATTTTGCAAACGACCTCGGATTTCGATGAAACCACTTTTGTTGGGTCCGTGGTGTAAAGTTATTGCTAGATTCCAAATTTCATTATTTTTCGAATCAATTTGTGAGCGTGGCAAAGGAAAACGTGTTTGACCAGTTTCACTTGATTTTAATCGACTGGAAATTGGCCATTTTTCAAACGATCTCAGTATTCGACGAAATTAGTTTTGTTAGGACCGTATCGTCAATACGAAGCTAGAAAATATTTTTCGGGAATTTTTCTATTTAGTATGTGACCCCGGTAAATGGAAATGCACGTTCAAATTCAATATATAGAGTTATATGTTGATTTTTATGGAAACTGATCGAAACGGCCGAACTGGCTTACGATTCATATCCCATTGTGTTCGGAATGGGGGTATTACGCTAGTGGCGACAGTCGGTGGGTTCGATTCTGAGTTCGAAAGAAAAAGTTACCTTTTAGTGAATTGAATTAAATAATTATATATATTTCTATATAATATCTCTAGGGCCCCCCTCCTTAAAACCTAAATCAGATCGAAACTAAAAAAAAAGAAAAAGAAAAAGAAAAAAAGGGCGGGCGCCGATCTCAAGCCATCACCGTCGATCTCGAGCCATCGCCGTAACCCCTCCCCCCTTCCGTTGTCAACCGCCCCTCGACGAACTCCCCTCCTCCACCAGTTCCCCCTCTCGCGCATCACCCCTTCGATTGAATCCCGCCCAAACCCACGACGCAGACCCCCCTTCGAGCCACCAACCACCGCACTACCTTCACACCACCGTTGCAGCCATCGCAGGCCCCACCTCCGACTGTGCGAGCCACCCTCCACCTCAGCAACGCCGTGGGACCCCACCACCACCGGGTCTCGCCTGCACCAGTCCTTCCCGCTTCCCCTTCCGAATGTGAGTTGTTTTTCCTTTTTATTCTTCTTTAAATTACATTGTGAAAGGAAATTGATTATTATATTAAAATAAATAGATTTTCATTCTATAAATAACATAGATTTATATTTTATAAAGTTGAAGTTTATATTTTTGTAATGATAAAAGTTATATTTTAGTTTATAAAAATAAAGAAAAAGTTAGGATTTTTAGAAAGGTAAAAATATGATTTTGCCTTAGGGAAGAATATGGTTTTTAATCCAATAAAGTTTAAATTTTTATACGGGAAGAGATAGGATTTTTCAAAGTAAAAAGATTAGATTTTTATTTAGGAAAAGATTAGATTTTTAAAATAGAAAAGATTAGATTTTTAAAATAGAAAAGATTAGATTTTTAAAATTGAAAAGGCGAAATCTTTATATTTGAAAAGGCGAAATCTTTATATTTGAAAAGGCGAAATCTTTATATTTGAAAAGGCGATTTTTCTATATTGAATAACAAAGTAAAAATTCGATTTTTCTATATTGAATAACAAAGTAAAAATTCGATTTTTATATATTGAATAACGAAGTAAAAATTCGATTTTTATATATTGAATAACGAAGTAAAAATTTGATTTTTATATATTGAATAGCGAGTTGAAAATTCGATTTTTACATATGTAGTGGCTACGGGCAACGAAGGTGACATAGATGCAATAACGATGAAGATTTCGAACAATGAAGAGTCGTGGTATTGGATAGCTATTGGTGAGAACTCCTCACTCAAAAATTCCTTTTTTTTCTAGTTATATATATATATATATATATATATATATACTAGGATGCAGACGGTGTTTAGTAGCACCCGACACAATCGTCCACAGACCATGGACTTGTTTGTTTGGTTGCATAGATTAGTTAGATGATTTGATTTGGAATTGAATTGTTTGGTGAAATGAATGGATTTGATTGATGTGTGAATGGCGTGGGCCTTCACTAGACCGGGGATAAGGCTAGGCCTCGTCCCGTTTCTAGTATCGTGCCGTTATGCCGCCGAAATTTTCTAAAATATGTTAGAAAAATAAAAATATCATTTTTATTTTGTAAAGGAACTAAATAGAAATTCATATGTTGAAATAAAATATTTTATCGTTAAAAATATAATTTTTAACGTGAATGTGAATAAATAAAATGTTCATTTACAAACCGGACGGTTTGTTTATGTACACCTATTTGAAGGACATTGATTGGGTCGATAAATTTTACACATCGCCCAACTGCACAATTAAAATCTATGTTTGATTGCTTGAAACCCCACATGGGTGTTGGGATGAAATTTGAAGTTCACTCATCCTGATTGATTAAATATGTCGATCGATTGATTGACAGGCTGTTATAAGCATTAGATATCTATATTTGATGCTTATACAGTGTAGTGCACTTTGGTTGATGGTTGATTATTTTTCAATGCTATTATACATGAGTGATGTATGAAAATCCATATAATTAACTTTATATGGTAATTGATTGGGCCTCATTCCAATTTGAAAAATATTGAATATTATAAAATAAAGGTTCATGTGTTGACTGTACTCATCCGTTGAGATTAGTCATGTGTTGAACGAAATATTTTAATAATAAAATTTACATCTTTATCAATATAAAATAAAGGTTCATGTGTTGACTGTACTCATCCGTTGAGATTAATCATGTGTTGAACGAAATATTTTAATAATAAAATTTACATCTTTATCAATATAAAATAAAGGTTCATGTGTTGACTGTACTCATCCGTTGAGATTAGTCATGTGTTGAACGAAATATTTTAATAATAAAATTTACATCTTTATCAATATAAGATAAAGGTTCATGTGTTGACTGTACTCATCCGTTGAGATTAGTCATGTGTTGAACGAAATATTTTAATAATAAAATTTACATCTTTATCAATATAAAATAAAGGTTCATGTGTTGACTGTACTCATCCGTTGAGATTAGTCATGTGTTGAACGAAATATTTTAATAATAAAATTTACATCTTTATCAATATAAAATAAAGGTTCATGTGTCGACTGTACTCATCCGTTGAGATTAGTCATGTGTTGAACGAAATATTTTAATAATAAAATTTACATCTTTATCAATATAAAATAAAGGTTCATGTGTTGACTGTACTCATCCGTTGAGATTAGTCATGTGTTGAACGAAATAATTTAACAAAAATAGTCACACGTGGACAGTACTCATTCGTTGAGATTAGTCATGTGTTGACAAAAATAAATATTCATTTGTTGAATAGAATATTTGAAAATAGAAATATATGAAGCCGTGTTGGTTAGATTGACGCCATTTTGACGTGAACGATATTTATATCGATTTTATTCATTTTAAAATGAATATTGAAAAGTGATTTCGAAAACGCATATTTTGAAATGAAATTTGAATCAAATTGAATATAAAACGATTTCGAATGAATTGAATATAAAACGATTTCGAATGAATTGAATATAAAACGATTTCGAAATGAATTGAATAGAAAACGATTTCGAAATGAATGGAATATAAAACGATTTCGAAATGAATGGAATATAAAACGATTTCGAAATGAATGGAATATAAAACGATTTCGAAATGAATTGAATATAAAACGATTTCGAAATGAACTGAATTGAAAACGAATTCAAATTGAATTGAAATTTGAATTGAATATAAATGAATTTTAAAAAGAATTTATAAAGAAGAATTCAATTTTGCTTTGAATTGAAATGGAAGTTGAAATGAATTTTGAAACGAATTAAGAACTATTTATAAAATTCATTTTAAATAGTAATCGACGAAATATATATAATATATATTATATATATAATATAATGGCCTGAATAGAACGCGCCGCGCCGCGGCAGTTCGTGAATTTCGACCATTTATTTCAAACGGACACTACGGGAGATCCGACCGTCGGATTCTCCTAAAACCGGAACCGTTGGGTTCGTATCGAAAAGAGCTTTCTAACGAATATTAGAAATTTGAAATCTAACGGTTGGATTTGGAGATACGTCCAAATCAAATTTGAAAAAGGTCGCTGTAAGTGCAGTTCGATGGCCGTTGATGGAAATCGACTGTACGGGCCTTGATAAAATTATTAAAAATATCAATAATTTGTGTAAAATCATAAGAAATGAGTTGGGAAAAATTGGGGTGAAAAACTCCATATTTGAAAAGATAAAAATAGATTTTTATCGAAATGAACTAGTTTGAACTCAATTTAAAACCCGGGTTTTTATTTTTAAATAAATAAATTAGATTTAAAAAGGGGTTTTAAATAATCGGAATTCCTAATATATTTGATTTGAATTGAACTAGAATTGATTTGTGGGTTTATCGTGAACTGTGTTTTAAACAACACTAGTTCTTTAACCCGATGATAAATAGAATGTGATTTGGGTTTGTCGTGAACTGTGTTTTAAATAACACCTAGTTCTTTAACCCAAAAAAATGAGTTTAATGAATCTACAATTAGATTGAAATGTGAATTGATAATCTAAATTATCAAATATTGAAATGAGCGAGAATGGAGTATCGCCAGTTTTGCTCCAAAGCGTTAGTTAAATCTTTAATTAGATTTGAACGTGAAATGGTAATTAATTTTACCGATAACACCGTGGTGTTAGATATGGAGTGTTATCAGTTTTGCTTCATGGGATGAATAGGTTGGGATTGGGAAATAAAATAAATAATTACTTCGGTGTGGTTCGCTAATCTCGACTAGTTTAGAAAAACCATAATTTGGTTTGAAACGACATCCAAAGGAAGATTACAGGATAAATTTTAAAGAATTTATCTTGGATAAAATTAATGGGAACCTTTCCCTAAGAATGTGGAATTTAGAAACTAACTGTAGGTTGGCTAAGAAGAATGGTTTCCTGGGTATTGATCTAATGTTGGTTTCGGCCTTCGGGGTTAATATTTGGGAAATTGTTCTCTTGCTAATTTGTGGTTAGTGACTAATGAATTGGAATGAGGCGTATGTTGTGTTTGTGTAACATTTGTTTTTAATATACGCGGGTTGTTCGGAAAGTCCGGGTTTACACCCATTCTGAATAACCGATTCGACGATACGTCGAAGATGAAGACGGAGGTTGAAGACCGGAAGTCTTCACATCGTTTGGATTATTACTGACGATCCTGATTGGGCTGTACACCCAAGAGGATGGAAATAGTTGGTGGTCATCCAGACGTACTTGGAGGTGGATGGATATGCGAGGAAAGTGCCTCCGGTTCCGTTCAGACCCAGAACGGACTTGTAAATGGATTGTGTGTCTGACATTGGATTTTATTCCGTGTTGATTGATTTCTATTAAATATGCATTTGTTTGGCGGCGGAGAATTTATTCTTTTACTTAACGCCCTTCTCTGAGACGTACGAGCTCAGAGGTTGTATATCGATGGATATCAGTCGCATGGCATGAATTGCCTGTGTGGCACGCTAAGATGCAATGATCAAGGCTTCTGTTGAAAAGCAAAGTCTTGTGGTTGATGATCAAAGCACGGCCTACGTGGCGTAGCTTTGTGTATAGCGTCGATTCGCGAGCCTCACACCTCGGTATGAGTCAAAAACGGGATAAGGACCCAAGGAGTGCATGACGTTTCTTTCTAGCTATGGTGATGTCAGTGACTTACCAGCCCTGACATTTATATACTTTTCACCTATGTGGTTGTTGGAATGCGAGGCGCCTCGATTATAGGTCTGTAAGGACCGGGAAACGTGTGTTCAGGAATTGCCAATCCTCTAACGTAAGTGAGGACCGGCCTTGGAGGATCCGGGGTTGCCCAGAGTGCGTAACCCTGAGGCATTTGCTAGAGTGTCTCGAACGCGGAGAGGAGCTTGCCCCTTGCCTCGACTCATGACGGAAATCCAATTTCCAATACGAGATGTTTCGGCTTTATTTGTAGAGCCTAGTATGGCGACATAGTAGCATGGGATGCTATGCCGTCTATGATTTATATTTATGATTGAAATTGTTTTGACACTATACACTTATTATAGTATCAAATGATTTGTTTTAAACGTACCAAGCATGTTTGGCTATTATAAGGGAAAACCCTATCCTCCGGCTTGCGTTGCATTGTGTGATGGGACCTGGGTCTTATAATAGCTTCATTTTTCGAAAAAGCATTGCGCTGTTTATTCTATGCACTGGTATTCTTGGGAGGAAACCCGTTCCGTGTTATACGGCGTGGTCCCTTGAATTACTCTCTTTTAAATTTGAATTAAATAACTGTTTTAGTTCTCACACCAGTCACATGACTGACCTGGAGTTTATTGTTTTAACCTAAACTCTGGGTGCCCCTATTTTCCGCACGGGCAGCTAGTAGTTTTGGTTTTGCAGATTTATATTCACAGGATCCTGGTTTACAGCTGGAATGATATCCGGAAAGCTCTGTATCCGTATATCACCTTCAGTTGTGCTTTGTATTATTTTCCGCTGCTATGTAATTTATTGTAATCTCTGATATTTATCGAATGTAATTTATTCATTTATACTCTGTATATTCTTGTATCTGATGGAATTGTTGTAATAACAATGAAATGTTCTTCCGTCTGCGTTCATTTGTGTGTTGTTCTCAAAGTATCCTCACTTTCCTTCATGGGGAAGTTACGGGTTCTTACAGGTGTAAGGACCCGTAACTTCCCTGTGAAGGAAAGAGCGGATACTTTGAAAACAACACACAAAAGAACGCACACAGAAGAATATTTCATTGTATATTACAACAATTCCATCAGAATACAAGAATATACAGAGTATGAATAAATATTACACAGAAAATATCAGAGATTTAAATTACATTTAAATACATCGCAGCGGAAAATAATATAATACACAACTAGAAGTAATACGTGGATACAGAGCTTTCCGAGTATCGTTCTAGCTGTAAATCAGGATCCTGAGAATATAAATCTGCAAAACCAAAACTATTAGATGCCCGTGTCAAAATAAGGGCACCCAGAGTTTAGGTTAAAACAATAAACTCCAGATCAGTCATGTGACTGGTGTGAGAACTAAAACAGTCATTAATCGTTATTTTAAAGTTCGGTAAATCAAGGGACCACGCCGTATGACACGGAACGGGTTTCCTCCCAAGAATACCAGTGCATAAAACAACAGCGCAATGCTAAATAAATAAAAATGAAGCTAATATAAGACCCAGGTCCCATCACACAATGCAACGCAAGCCGGAGGATAGGGTTTTTACCTTATAATAGCCAAGAATGCTTAGTACGTGAAATTTCATGTTTTGATTCGTAATCAGACTCCAACCGTAAATTAGTAAGAGAACGATTCCCTAAGTATTAACCCCGAAGGCCGAAACCAACATCAGATCAATACCCAAGAAACCATTCAACTTAACTAATCTCCAGTAAGTTTCTGATTTTATATACAATCATAAATATCAATCATAGACAGCATGAGCGCCCCATCCCACTATGTCGCCATATATAGGATTACAACTAAAACCGAAACGTCACGTATTGGAAGTTGGATTTCCATCTGTGAACCGAGGCAAAAGATAGTCCTCTACCAATTCGAGACGCTCTAGCCCGTGTCTCAGGACCCAGACTCAGGTCGGCCCTTGGATCGTTAGGGCCGGTCCACCGATGTGGATTAAAATGCCTAAACACTGCGTTTCCCCACCCTTTGGGGTGTCAATGAGCCAACGAATGACTCCATCGGCTTCACATAGTCACTGATATATCCGATGCGCCTTGCAACAGCAACAATCACATAAGTCAAACTCGTCAGGGCATGTAAAACCACTGATGCCACTTCTAACTAGAAAGAAACACATGTCCTCCCTGAGGTCTCCTCCCATTTTTGGTTTACAACCGGGGTGTGAGGCTCGCGAATCAACGTTACACAAAGCTATGCCACACAGGTCGTGCTTTGATCATCAACCACAAGACTTTTCTTTTCAACAGAAGCCTTGATCAATTGCCACATAGGCATGCCACATAGGCAATTCAAGCCATGCGATTGATATCCATCAATATATAACCCCTAAGCTCGTACGTCTCAGAGAAGGGCGTTAAGCAAGAGAATAAATTTTCCGCCGCAAAACAGATATATATTCAATAGAAATCAATCACACAGAATAAAATCCAATGTCAGACACACAGTCCATTTACAAGTCCGTTCTGGATCTGAATGAAACCAGAGGCACCTAGTACCCCGCATATCCATCGATCTCCCAGTATGTCTGGACGACCACTAACGGATTCCCTCCTCTTTGGTGTACAGCCCAATCAAGATCATTAGTAACCACCCAAACGACGTGAAGACCTCCGGTCTTCAACCACCGTCTTCATCTTCGACTTATCGTCGTAACAATTATTCAGAATGGGATAAACTCGGTCTTTCCGAATAACTCGCGTATATAATAAACAAGTGTTACACAAACACAACATACGCCTCATTCCAATTCATCAGTCACTAACTGTAAATTAATCAAGAGAATAATTCCCCAAATATTAACCCCGAAGGCCGAAACCAACATCAGATCAATACCCAGGAAACCACTCTGCTTAGCTAACCTACAGTTAGTTTCTAAATTTCACATTTTTAGGGAAAGTTTCCCATTAATTTCATCAAAGATAAATTCTTTTAAATTTATTCTTTAATCTTCCTTTGAATATCACTTCAACTAGTCGGGATTAACGAACCTTACCGAAGTAATCATTTGTTTTAATTTCCCAATCGCAACCTATTCATCCCATGAAGTAAAACTGGCCATACTTCATATCTAAAACCATGGTGTTATCGGTAAATTCAATTACCATTTCACGTTTAAATCTAATTAAAGATTTAACTATCGCTTGGAGCAAAACTGGTGATACTCTATTCTCGATCATTTCAATTTAATTAAAGATTCATTAAAACTCCACTTCGTTTTAATCTTTAACTGGGTTAAAGAATCAATGTCATTTAAAACACGGTTCACGATAAACCCACATCACATTCCATTCAACTTAACTAACCTCAGATCAATACCCAAGAAACCATTCAACTTAACTAACATCAGATCAATACCCAAGAAACCAACATCAGATCAATACCCAAGAAACCATTCAACTTAACTAACCTCCAGTTAGTTTCTAATTTTCTTAACTCAGTTGAGTCTAAGAACAGTATTATTGAAGATACCATTCACGACAACCCAAAATCACATTCCATTAATTATCGGGTTAAAGAACAAGTGTTATTTAAAACACCGTTCACGATAAACCCAAAAATCAATTCAAATTCAATTCCAATTAAATTCCATTTAATTGGTACACTTCATTAAATCTAAATAAAAAGATTTAATCTTTTTCTCAACTGGGTTCAAGAACAGTGTTAATGAAGACACCATTCACGACAAACCCAAATCACATTTGATATTAAATACAAGGCTCTGAATAGAAAATATATCGGCTTATATTCAATATCAACTTCTACTACCAACAAATATCGTATTGGAAATAACGATATAAATATATCTTTCAAATTTCCATAACAATATCTGTATAATCACACAACCAAACATCGAAATATTCCAAAGATAATTTCGATTCCAATCCCTTCCAATTCAATTATTGGAAATTCTGTTTATTTTCAAAACCAATTCAAATCCACTTTATTTATTTTAAAAATAAATAGAATTATAATTCTAGTTCAAAACTAGTTCATTTCGATAAAAATCAATTTTTATCTTTTCAAATTTGGAGTTTTTCATCCCAATTCTTCACAAATAATTTCTTATGATTTTACACAAATTATTGCTATTTTTAATAATTTTATCAAGGCCCGTACAGTCGATTTCCATCAACGGCCATCGAACTGCACTTACAGTGACCTTTTCCAAATTTGATTTGGACATAATTCCAAATCCAACAGTTAGATTTCAAATCTCTAATATTCGTTAGAAAGCTCTTTTCGATACAAACCCAATGGTTCCAGTTTTAGGAGAATCCGACGGTCGGATCTCCCGTAATATTCATTCGAAGTCAATGGTCGAAATTCGCGAACTGCCGCAGCGCGGCGCGTTCTATTCAGGCCATTATATATATAATATATATATATATATTATATATTTCGTCGATTTCCTTTCAAAATGTATTTTTTAAATCGTTTAAATTCGTTTTCAAAACGATTTCAACTTCCTTTTCAAATTCAAATCAAGATTGAAATTTTCATTTCAAATCGATTTATATTCAGTTTCAATTTAATTCAAATTTCAATTCATTTCAATTTAATTTGAATTTCAATTCATTTTCAATTTAATTCGAATTTCAATTCATTTCAATTTAATTCGGATTTCAATTCATTTCAATTTAATTCAGATTTCAATTCATTTTCAATTTAATTCGAATTTCAATTAATTTCAATTTAATTCGAAATTTGAAATCACTTTCAATATTCATTGAAAAATGAATAAAATCGATATAAATATCGTTCACGTCAAAATGGCGTCAATCTAATCAACATGGCTTTTATTCAACACATGAATGTTTATTCTATTCAACACATGAATATTTTTCTCTATTCAACACATGAATTTATTTTCTATATTGGAATGAGGCCCAATCAATTACCATATAATGTTAATTATATGGATTTTCTACAACACATGTATATAATAGCAACGATAAATAATCAACCATCATCCAGAGTGCACCACACAACTGCATAAGCATTAAATATAAATATTTAACGCTTATAACAGCCTGTCAATCAATTGATCGACATACAACTAATTATTGGGATTAGTGTATGTCATATATCATCCCAATACCCGTGTGGGGTTTCAATCAATCAAACACAAATTTTATTAGTGCAGTTGGGCGATGTGTAAAATTTATCGTCCCAATAAATATCAGTCAAATCAGTGTATATAAACAAATCGTCCGATTTGTTTATAAATTTTTTTTTAAATGCACGTTAAAAATTCTATTTTCAACTATAAAATATTTTATATCGTTTCACATCACACAATCAACTGCACATCAAAACCAAACAAACAAGCATACAAGCCGTCCATGGTCTGTGGACGACGGGTGTCGGGTGCTACTAAACACCGTCTGCATCCTAGTATATATTTTTAACTAGAAATTTAAATTAAAGGTGAGGAGTTCTCACCCAAGCTAAACCAAACGCCACGACTCTTCTTATGTAGAAATCTTCGCCGTGCTCGCCTTTTGTCAATTTCATCGTCCGTAGCCACTACATATATAAAAATCACATTTTTATATTGTTGCTATGTATATAAAAATCACATTTTTAATTCGCTCTATATGGATAAAAATCACATTTTTATACCGCTACTATATAGATAAAAATTCTATTTTTACATCGCTACTATATAGATAAAAATTCTATTTTTACATCGCTACTATATAGATAAAAATTCTATTTTTACATCACTACTATATAGATAAAAATTCTATTTTTATCACTACTATATAGATAAAAATTCTATTTTTATAACTACAATATAGATAAAAATTCTATTTTTATTACTCTACATGAATAAAAATCATATTTTTATTCTTCCTATGATATAAAGATCGAATTTTTATTATCTATATAATATAAAGATCATATTTTTAATCCTTCTACATCATATAAAAATTTCGCCTTTCTACTAAGAAAATATCGCCTTTCTATTCCACATCACACATAAAAATCCTACTTTCATCGAAGTAAAAAATCAAACCTTTCTTCGTTTTCAAAAATCGAATTTCTTTGTTTTCGAAAATCTAATCTTTAATCGAATAAAAATCTAAGATTTTTCTATATTCAAAAATCTAAGTTTCTACGTAACGCTCTAAAAAAAAGAAAATAAAAATAGAAATGAAAGGGGGCTCACTGCTTTTTGGCCGGAGCAGAGGATGCGGGTGCTGTCAGAGAGGGCGGAGGGGCTAGGTCAGGCGGGACAGTGGTGCTCGCGTCGGTGGGGGTGTTTGGGGTGGTTTACAGTAGAAAGGGGGAGAAGGAGATGAGCGAGAGGGGAGGAAGAGGGAGGAGGATCGGGGAAGAAGGGGGTGGGGGTACGGGCTGACGAGGGGGGCGCCTCGCGCCAGCGACGCGCTGCTGGGGGGAGCGCGGATCCTCCCCGTTCTTCCTTCTTTTTTTTTATCTCGATTTGGAATAAACAAATGAGAGAGAGAGAGAGGAGGGTAAGTGTAGGGGTGTTTATGATAATTTATATTTTTTTTTTTTAAAATTAACTTTTTCATTCGAACTCGAAACGGGACCCACCGCCTATCGTCCTTAGCTAATTACGCCCATTCCGAACACAATGGGATATGTCCCGTAAGCTGATTCGATCGTTTCGATCAGTTTTCGTCAAAATCAAAATATAATTCTATATATTGAATTTGAACGCACATTTCAATTTACCGGGTCCACATACTAACCCTAAAAATTCCCAAAAAATATTTTATAGCTTCGTATTGACGATACGGTCCTAACAAAACTAGTTTCATCAAATTCTGAGACCGTTTGAAAAATGGCCATTTTCCAGTCGATTAAAATCAACTAAAACTGGTCAAACGCGTTTTCCTTTGCCACGCTCACATATTGATTCGAAAAATTACGAAATTTGAAACCTAGCAATAACTTGACATCAAGGATCCAACAAAAGTGGTTTTGTCGAAAACCGAGGTCGTTTGCAAAATTTCCATTTTTAAGGGCCAGAATTCCATAGCGACTATTCTGAATTTTCAACTGGACATAACTTTTTATCCCCGCTATGAAATTTCAATTTTCCGGATTCGTTGGAAAGATATTCTCAAATAGATTCAAATATTTTTGGTTTCCCTAAAATCCGGTTTATTTTGCACCCGGTACATTCATTTGAACTTTGAAATCGAATTTTCAAACTACCGCGCCATTTTCAATTCCTTTTATATTTAAAATAAAATATTTATATTCTAACGACGATCTATATAAATATATACGTTCAGATTCTATTCAAAATAAATTTCTCGTCGTTATTATTTAAAATAATTCATTTTAAATACTCAAAATTCATCAAAATTGCCAAAATAAAATTTTTAAATTGCCTCGGATTTCCGGGTTATTACAATCTCCCCCACTTAAAACTTTTCGTCCTCGAAAAGGAACGAAGTTGAAAGTTATTCAACTAATCAACTCAACTTCCAGTATTTTCTTTATGGCTTAAGTTCTTCAACTTTTCAGTTTCTAAGAACTTTTCAAATTTTTCAAAAGTTTGGCTAACACCCTACATTTTCGAAAAATTTGCCATAACCTCCCCTGCACCAGGGACTTCGGGATATTTCATATAGCCTCCCATGGCCTTCTTCAATCCAAAAGAAAAAGAAAAAGCCAAGCAGCTCATAAAATCATCATCACCCAAACAAAACAGTAAATTATGGTAAACATGTACCTATTTGTCGGGCAAACAATTTTATTCTTCTGCTCTAGCCTCTTTGTTATGACCTGTTCAATGTAAGTACATGTACATGCATGCAAATGCGATAAATTTTCAATACAATTCACTATTTGGTATAATTTGGCTATAGGTTCAACATTTAATTAATCAAACAATAATCAAACAACACAACCAACAATCAATTAGTTGATTATCATTTCAAATTCATAACTTTGATACATATCCAAAAATCAGATTTTTGATGCCAAATCACAACAATAAGCCCTATCTAATTTTGGTTCTCACACTAGTCAATTGGAAATATATAGAAATCCCACTTTCGAAACTTGAATATAAATTCTGATGATGAAGCTTCAAACATTTGAACCATCTCCGGGCCACTAGAGTATGATTCTATATTTATCCAGTATATTAAAACTTCGAATACACGTGGATCAGACATATATATAAAATCTTTATATACTTGATTGTCCAAATCAATATAAAATAAATAATCAAATATGAATAATTGATTTTAAATTTTCAAAACAAAATTGTTTTCACTTTAAAAATATACTCTTTACACCCGTTCTAGGATACTACTGATCCCATCTCTAACGAGTCATTCTCGTTGGATATAATCCAACCTCTGATGAATCCTTTCGTATGGTTCTAATGTGTCTTGTTCTCTGAGCTTTGTAAACCAAAGCTATGATACCAAATGTAAGGACCCGTAACTTCCCCGTGAAGGAAAGAGCGGATACTTTGAGAACAACACACAAAAGAACGCAAACCGAAGAACATTTCATTGTATATTACAACAATTCCATCAGAATACAAGAATATACAGAGTATGAATAAATATTACACTGAAAATATCAGAGATTTTAATTACATTTAAATACATCGCAGCGGAAAATAATATAATACACAACGAGAAGTAATACGCGGATACAGAGCTTTCCGAGTATCGTTCTAGCTGTAAATCAAGAGCTTTCCGAGTCATGTGACTGACCTGGAGTTTATTGTTTTAACCTAAACTCTGGGTGCCCTTATTTTGACACGGGCAGCTAGTAGTTTTGGTTTTGCAGATTTATATTCTCAGGATCTTGATTTACAGCTAGAACGATACTCGGAAAGCTCTGTATCTGTATATCTCCTTCAGTTGTGCTTTGTAATATTTTTCACTGCTATGTAATGTATTGTAATCTCTGATATTTTTCTGTTGTGTAATATTTATTTATACTCTGCATATTCTTGTATTCTGATGGAATAGTTGTAATAAACAATGAAATGTTCTTCTGTCTGCGTCCTTTTGTGTGTTGTTCTCAAAGTATCATCTCTTTCCTTACCGGGGAAGTTACGGGTCCTTACAGTTGCGCCGGCGACGCGCTGCTGGGGGGAGCACGGCTCCTCCCCATTCTTCCTTCTTCTCTTTTTTTTATCTCGATTTGGAATAAACAGAAGAGAGAGAGAGGAGGGTAAGTGTAGGGGTGTTTATGATAATTTATATTTTATTTCATTTTAATTTTAAAAATTAACTTTTTCATTCGAACTCGAAACGGGACCCACCGCCTGTCGTCCCTAGCTAATTACCCCCATTCCAAACACAATGGGATATGTCCTATAAGCTGATTCGATCGTTTCGATCAGTTTTCGTCAAAATCAAAATATAACTCTATATATTGAATTTGAATGCACATTTCAATTTACCGGGGCCACATACTAACTCTAAAAATTCCCAAAAAATATTTTCTAGCTTCGTATTGATGATACGGTCCTAACAAAACTAGTTTCGTCAAATTCTGAGACCGTTTGAAAAATGGCCATTTTCTAGTCGATTAAAATCAATTGAAACTGGTCAAACGCGTTTTCCTTTACCACGCTCACATATTGATTCGAAAAATTACAAAATTTGAAACCTAGCAATAACTAAACATCACGGATCCAACAAAAGTGGTTACGTCGAAAACCGAGGTCGTTTGCAAAATTTCCATTTTTAAGGGCTAGAATTCCATAGCGACTATTCTGAATTTTCAACTGGACATAACTTTTTATCCCCGCTATGAAATTTCAATTTTTCAGATTCGTTGGAAAGATATTCTCAAATAGATTCAAATATTTTTGGTTTCGCTAAAATCCGGTTTATTTTGCATTCGGTACATTCATTTGAACTTTGAAATCGAATTTTCAAACTACCGCGCGATTTTCAATTCCTTTTATATTTAAAATAATATATTTATATTCTAACGACGATCTATATAAATATATACATTCGGATTCTATTCAAAATAAATTTCTCGTCGTTATTATTTAAAATAATTCATTTTAAATACTCAAAATTCATCAAAATTGCCAAAATAAAAATTTTAAATTGGCTCGGATTTTCGGGTTATTACAACCAGCCCCTCATTTTTGCTTGAGAATACCGAATATATTGTCACCTATGGTTGGATCCAACATAACCGTTCCCGGGAGATATAGAAGCGAAAAGAAGAAAAATATGAATATTCTCTATTGGTGACAATACACCCTAATGGGAGCGACCTATGTAGCCATGCGACCTACCCGATTTTTACCATTTCCCAGTTGATGAGGCTTGAGGCTACACTGTATCTTCATAATCGGCACATCACGTTCCCTTCGCATGCCACATCGTCAGATCCATCAAAATCACTAATTAATTGATGTCCATAACAATACTTTATGTGTCAGCTAAAAGAAGTTTCCTTGTCCGCTTCCAATCTTGGTACTGTTGAAGAAATCAATGTATGTGACCTTTCTGGAAATACTCTATCAGACATCCATCCATACACATCAACCAGGAACAGGATGAACCGAAGACACCCTCCTACTGTAGCCTAGGAATCACCCTGAGAATCAGTAGTAAGATGAAACACCCCACCTCCGTTAAGGTCACTCACAAAGGGAATGCCTTAACTTTGGTGTAGGTTTATAAGTAAAAGCCACAGATAAACTCAAGACAGATATAAATACACATATTTTAAACAGCGGAAACCAAACAGACTTTTATTTCATCAATACGTGTTCAAACAAAACATTCCGTAATTGTCTCAAAATACTTCCAACATTACAACCTCATTACTGTCTTGATTATTGAAGAAGCATAAAACATAAACAAAGTGACAAAAATCCCCATAGTGATATCCAAAGCCATAATCCGAGCAAAAGAGATCCAAATCATACATCTACGTTCTTGGACCTTGTAAATAGTCTGACTGAGCTGAGTTGTTTCCTCCCTATGGACCTGGGGGGGGACGAAAGAAAAGAAGACGAAAAGAAAATAGAGTCAGACATAAAGCCTGAGTAAATCTAGTAACTCTTCAGTGTGTGAATAAGAAAAGGGCATGATAGATATAAAATGAAAATAGGAAAGTGTCACAAGCTAAGGAGGTGACGTTTTGAATCGAATGTACTATCGCACCCACACTATATATATCTCTGCACCTACTTGAGTTTATCCTAACTGGCACCCCATGCTGAGGGTGAAGTGATACCCATTTTTATTCAAAGATCGGCTCCTACTCGCGTAAACATGTGTCATACGGCCCCCAAGAATTGTAGATACCTATGCTGGTCCTACCATGGGGTGTATCAAGACCCATGGTGGCGGCCCCGACACAAATTCTAAAAGGCATAGGTTATACTACTGGTGCCCCCAGTGCCCTGTTTGTCTGCTCCGGAGTGTGTGCACGCCCGCACCCCGTTAGTACCTACACTGTTGCACCCACCGCCGTCGTTTTGACCGCTTACAATCAGCCCAGTAATCGTGCCCCACCCTGCCTAGTTTCAGGGTACCATGATACCTAACTTGGGTTACTGCTGAAATGGGTCCCTCGTTACCAGGATTTTCTAGTCAAACATGTTAAGTGGTTAAGTGTTTGTATTTACCTAACCCCACCCATCAATTCTTGTTAACATGTTGAATTTGGTTAAGTGTTATAGTTGACTTAACCCTACCATCTGTCCTTAGCCTCTTAGAGCACCAGACCACTCACATTAGACAGGTATGGCTACGGTTACTGGATGTGCCGGTCGGTTCCGGGTAGGTTTACACCATAGCTCAGTCTAACCTCGGGTCATTATTGGGCTCAATGCTTAACCACCCACATTGGATAGGTATTGTTGTGACTACTGGACAGCCGGGCGGGTCCGGGCAGGTTTACATCACAACTCAATCCAACCTCGGGTTAAACATATCGTGTTTTCTAAATTTACATATTTTATTATTTCTCAATTATATATGTAAATGTCATATCTTTTATTCTTGGGTATATCAATTCATACCGCTTAAATGTCGTTGTTGTTGGCATGTGCCAACCATGCCAACATATATTTTCATGTTTTACACCCAACGTTATTACCCCCGTTTGTACGTTCGCAACATTATAACATGTGTTGGACTTGTCACAATTCAGCCCAACTTTATAAACGTGAGAAAAAGGGGAAATCAAGAACATGTAATACATAAAGGTGTGTGGCGCATGAACTTGCAATTTAGCGATTCAACTAACATATAATATGGGTCATGTGAACTTGCAGTCAAATCAAAGTATAACTAAGTAGGTGACATATGAAATGGCATAGTTTAGGCTAATACAAACTTGTGTTTAAACATGTTTAACTTGGCATAATGTCAACCACAAAACTAGCATGTTGTATATTCACCAAAATGTCCAATTATAACATCTAATCACATAGCCTTTTTCAACATGAACTTGCATAGTTTATGAAACCCAAACGATACTTAACATAGATCCAATTATACTTGCAAATTAACATAAGAATGATATCATAGGTTTTGGGTCATGTAGGCATAAAAGTTTTCAAATCTAGAACATGTTTACATAAGCCTTAATTTAGACTTAGTGAATGTATATAATCCATGCCATCGACATAAACATAAAGGGATCACTTACTAGTTTTTGCCACAACTTGCTATTGTTATTACTTTCATATACAAATGTCCAATAGGCTTGCATCAATCAATTTAGGCCACAAATATCAATACACAAGTCATGACAGAATCATTACAATACATAGAATTTATATCATATTCATAAATAAAACAATTCTATTTTCGTTTACATCGAATCACATCACAATTTTTATTCATATTCTAAAAGGTCACTATACTTACAACGAATGCAGAATCCTGAATTCTGGATTCTGAATTCTGAAATTGAGATGCACTCCTTTGGGTAGACTAACGTTGCGTTGATTTATTTGAGTAAACTTTAATCTTCTTCTTAATTTGATTCGTCTCTAAGCTTTTCTCTGTTGACGGCTATGCTCAATTCCTTCCTGGCAGCATGACGACTCCCATCTTATTTTTTTTATGTGAATTTTCAGTTGAGACTTAGGGTGTATTTATAGATTTTTAAATTGTTTTGAGCTGTCAGATGAAGACAGGAGGAATCTAGACCATACAAAGTTCAAGGAGCCAATCAAGAGGTGACATGTCGGCCCTAGTGACACACCGAGCCACAGAAATTTGAGCCAGAGCCAGACCTAGTCAGCCAGGTCGACAAGGCAGGTCGACTGGCAGGTCGACACCATGGTCGACCTGGGGTGGCCAGGTCGACACCATGGTCGACTTGGTCTCTGGGCGGGAATTTTCCCGCCCAACCCAGTTTGAACCTGTTTTTTCGAATTTCAAATTTAAAACTGAGCTGTTTGAATTTAAATTTTATTCTGAAACTTCAGAAGGTCATAACTCCTTCATACGGAGTCCGATTCACGCAAACTCGGACTCTATCTCAAGCAAAATTCCAAGACGAACGCAATGGCGTAACCCATTTCCATTAATTCTTTCATTTAGAATTAATTACACTTTAATTTGTGAAGCTTAATGTTTATAAAATCCACGGGGTGTTACATAAGAAGTCCTTGTGAATCCATTGATTTCCAACAACGACAGAATCACAGTTTAACTGTGGTTGCAAGTCAGAGATTATAAGTAGTTCTTCCGCTTTATGAAGATCTACGGTCTTCAATATCTCCATCTCGAATTAGCATCTTTAACGTATTCGTATTTGCTGGACGAAATGGTTTTCATATAAATTCGATCCCGGTCTTTCTGTACCAACAATTGTATGGGCCAAATTTGATAGTCGGTTATTTAACTATCAAATAAAACAACCATTTATCCATAAAAGAAAATGGATTCACTAATTCAATACTCAGTATCATTGGCCTCTTAAATGAACTGTCTGTTAATTAAATTCTTTAAAATTTTCAATATTTGAAACATCCCTTTACTTCTTATTATAAAATAGGAATATTCTCCCAAATCATTTTATTCAACTTATAAACTTTTCAAAAACAATTTATAATATCATTTTAAGGAAATCATAACTTTTGTTTCCCTAAACTATTCTCATTTATAAACTAATATAATCTTTGGATAAACATGGAGTCATTCAATTTGGGGTATTTTGTTTACCTCTCAGACCTTGACCAACAACATTCGTATCCTCGGAACAGATAGAAGTTTATTAACCACACGTTTCTTTTGAAAACCTATTTAAATCTCGACCTCGTTTACTAATTAATTATTAAGTAAATTCTTTATATTTACGTTAATAATTCTTTACAATACAAGCTTTGATTTTATTATAAATAGAATCCTTATGACAATTCCTTAATATCCCTTTCTTTATTATATTATAAATTATTTTCAACAACTCAATTTCATTTGTTAAAAACAACATAGACAAACCTTTTATACGTCTTATATTAATATCTCATACAATTATTATATTGATATCTTTTCAAATTCTTCTATTGATATTTATCAAAACAATTCAAATTATTATCTGGAACAAATGTTACAGATTTCATTTAAAGCCATTTAATTTTCGTTTACCACATTTTCTTTAGTTCGTATTCGACAACTTATTCATTGTCTAAAAACATATAATAATCCTTTATACAATCTTATATCTAAAAATAGTTCATCTCATTTGTATCAAATGTTACAAAACACATTCACAAGCCCTTAACTTTATTTACTAGTTCGATTTTATATCTAAAACTTTAAATTTCCATTTTACAAAATCTTTTGTAAATTAATTACTACAAATTACCATTCGTTTTCATTCCCATATCTTTAACTTCATTTAAAAAAAATCTTATTTACAATTTATAATCGACCACTAATCTTCGTTGTCATTATCCAAACCTTTAACTTCATTTGTACTCCTACCTTCAGTTAACGTTCTGAATTTTGGAATATCACATTTCAAACCTCGGAATAAAACTTACTTTGATTAGTCATTCCGAACTTCGGAATACCACATTCCGAACCATGGAATAAAACTCACTTCCATTTCTTTAACTCAAATCCCATTTATAAATCTCATTTAAAAATCCATATTCATATTTTCAAATTTGATTCCATTTAAAAATATGAATCCCATTCCTAAATCAATACTCATTTCCAAATCCATCGAATTGTTAATCTTATTTACGAAATGTTATTTAATCACATTTCGTATATTTTAAAACAACTTTTGTTAAAAACAATCATTTATTACAAAAACATTACCTCTCAGTCTCTTTTATACATTATTGTATATCCACGATTTAATTATTCCATTTCATATTTTGAAATTCATTTAAACTTCCTTTACGATCGTTAAGGACTTTTACAAAACCATTTCAACATTTAAATTACTAACACAGTAAATTTATATCGTTTAACTGTTTATTTAATAATATATTACATCTCTGCTAGTTATATTTAATATATTTATAAATATTACAAATTTGACTTCAATTATTATCTTTACAATTGAAATCGTATTTCAAACCCATATAAAAATATATTTATATCTTTGAAACCACTGGAAATCTATTTAATATCGATTTCGAAAATCATTTCTTTTAATCGACAGTACCAAAGAGGCAAATGGCTACTATAGAATTAAACCGTGAAATAATAACCAATTTCACGTTCCATAACAAACAATATAATCATCTTGATAGACATTATCAATAATAGTGAGGAATCCAATTAGATTCCTCCAACCTGTTATTTCCTACAAAACAGTGGGTTAGAACAATTCAATTCAATCAATTCATTATAGCCAATCAATATTTGTTTCCCATCCAAATAGATGACATAAACAGTTTAATGATAACAATAAAAAATAACTGTAACAGTCAGTACTGGGCTAATAACAAAAATTCAAGCATTCAATTATTTATTTATTACGTTTATATTATTATAAACGTAACCACTGATGTAAGATACCTCAATTGGATTTAATCGTTAGAAATAATGATTTGTTTCCAATTAAATTAAACAAACATTTAATTTAACTGTTTCAATCAAGATATGAATAAAATTAACAAAGAAACAAATAACCATTAACAACCATAGCACATAATTATAATACCCATCTTATATAAAATATAAGTGGGAAGAATTAAGTGAGTTTAACTCACCTTGGGTTTCCATTTATCGTCAAAAGATTTGTTTTAATTAAATTAAACTGACATTTAATTTAATTGAAACTTCCAGCTGCATTCAATTCTGTCCAAACAAGCTCTATAATGTTACGCTTATCTGTACAGTTCCAACATTCCTGGTTTTGTTTGACTCTGCTTTGATATGAATGAGTTACACATATTTAATACATGATTTAATTTAACAAATATAATTATATTTTTCTTCTTTCCTTAATTATAAACAACTAATATACTAAACATGTTAACACGTACCAACTAATTACTCATTTCATAATATTTTGGCCATGTTAAATTTTGGATTAGGCATGGTTAAAAATGGTTTACAAACTTTATAAAAATATGGTTGGGGACATAAATTCCATGGCCGCCACGTTATATATGTTATCATAATGGGGCACATTAAATAAGACTAGGCCTAATTTATTTTCTTCACGTTAAAGTTGAGTTGGGGATGGCCAAGTAGGAATATAACTAGGATTAGTAATATATACTATTAGGCGTGTTTAATATTAGATTAGTTGTATTTGTGTGTATGTGTGTGTGTGTATATATATATATATGATTAGGAAATTATACACACGTGACTAGGCCTATGCTATATGCGATTAGGAATATTTAATCCTAGGATTAGGCATGCTTACGTTCTGTACATCTTCTTCCTCCTACTGTCTCTCTTCCACGCGACTGGCTTTGCCCCGCTTCTTCATTTAGATGCTAATGCAAACTTCCCTTCATTCAAATAAACACCTTACCATGCCTTCTTGCATGTTCCATGTTATACCGCCTCGTCCACACTGCGGTACCATACTTCACATACCCACTCAACTGATGTCCACAGAACCCCACCCTCTACTGCTACATTTTCTCCCTTTACAATCCACTCTAGGTCCTGCTTCTCTCCATGCCTGCATTCATTTTTTTTTATACTAAAAAGGAACAAAACTACCGAGCTAATTCTGCATGCCCAAAGGTGTAACACCCCACCTCCGCTAGGGTCACTCACAAAGGGAATGCACTAGTTTTGGTGAAGTATTATCTAGGTAAACATACACAGAGATATCACAAGGCAGAACATAAATAAAGCAGCGGTAGAAATTAAAAACCAAATTTCATTACTTTCAAGAAAAGAGTCAAAACCTCATATATCCAAAGTACAAATTATTCCATTACATCAAGTTCTAAATAAAGAAGCATAAACTGAAGATAACAAAAGTGAATTATTCCCCAAAATAGCAGAAGTGCAGCCATAGCATAGCTCAAGACCAAACCGTACATGAGCTGACAGAAAGCAAGCTAAATCCAAGCTAAGAGCTAGCGTTTCCTCCCTGAGAACCTGGGGGGGGGGGGGGCGAAAGAAAAAGAGGCAAAAGAAAAAGGGTCAGTCATAAAGACTGGTAAGCCCTAGTGACTTTTAGTATAAAAACTAGTAATGTTAACAAGACATGAGTAAACGGAAAGTAAATGTGAAAACCCGTAACTTCCCCGTAAAGGAAAGCGTCGGATAGTTCGAGAACAAGCCACAACAGAACTCACACAGAAGAACGTTTCATTGTATATTACAATAATGCATCAGATTACAAGAATATACAGAGTAAAAATGAATATTACACAGAAATATCAGAGATTTAAATTACATTTAAATACATAGCAGCGGAAAATAATACAATACACAACTAGAAGTAGATATACGGATACAAAGCTTTCCGGATATCGTTCCAGCTGTAAACCAGGATCCTGTGAATATAAATCTGCAAAACCGAAACTACTAGCTGCCCGTGTCAAAATAAGGGCACCCAGAGTTTAGGTTAAAACAATAAACTCCAGGTCAGTCATGGGACTGGTGTGAGAACTAAAACAGTTATTAATCTTTATTTTAAATCATTAGGTAAATCAAGGGACCACGCCGTATAACACGGAACGGGTTTCCTCCCAAGAATACCAGTGCATAAACAAACAGCACAATGCTAAATAAAGAAAAATGAAGCTGTTATAAGACCCAGGTCCCATCACACAATGCAACGCAGTCGAGGATAGGGTTTTCCCTTATAACAGCCAAAGAATGCTTGATACGTTTTAAAACAAATCATTTGATACTATTATAAGTGCATAGTGTATAAAACACTTCAAATCATAAGTATCAATCATAGGCGGCATGAATGCCCCATACCACTATGTCGCCATATATAGGTTATACAATCAAAATCGCAAAGTCACGTATTTGGAAATTGGGTTTCCATCTATGAACCGAGGCAAAAGATAGTCCTCAACCGATTCGAGACGCTCTAGCCCGCCCCTCAGGACCCAGACTCAGGTGGGCCCTTGGATCGTCAGGGCCGGTCCACCGATGTGGATTAAAATGCCTGAACACTACGTTTCCCCACCCTATGGGGTGTAAGTCTGGTCCGTCAGCCGACCAGAATGCATCGGCCGAAACCGATATAACCGAGGCGCCTCGCAACAGCAACAACCACATAAGTCAAACTCGTCAGGGCGTGTAAAACCACTGACGCCACTTCTAACTAGAAAGAAACGCAAGTCCTCCCTGAGGTCCGTCTCCCGTTTTTGGTTCATACCTGGTGTGAAACACGCGAGGTAAACGTTACACAAAGCTACGCCACAAAGGCCGTGCTTTGATCATCACCACAAGACTTTGCTTTTCAACAGAAGCCTTGATCATTTGCATCTTAGCATGCCACATAGGCAATCCATCCTATGCAACCGATATCAGTCACACAGAATGAAATCCGATGTCAGACACACAGTCCATTTACAAGTCCGTCCTGGGTCTGAACGAAACCGGAGGCACCTAGTACCCCGCATATCCATCGATCTCCAAGTACGTCTGGACGATCACTAACTGTTTCCATCTTCTTGGGTGTACAGCCCAATCAAGATCATCAGTAATTACCCAAATGACGTGAAGACCTCCGGTCTTCGACCATCGTCTTCATCTTCGACTTATCGTCGTATCAGTTATTCAGAATGGGATAAATCCGGTCTTTCCGAATAACTCGCGTATATATTATAAAAGTGTTACACAAACACAACATACGCCTCATTCCAATTCATTAGTCACTGACCGTAAATTAATCAAGAGAATAATTCCCCGAATATTAACCCCGAAGGCCGAAACCAACATCAGATCAATATCCAGAAAACCATTCTGCTTAGCTAACCGACAGTTAGTTTCTAAATTTCACATTCATAGGGAAAGGTTCCCATTAATTTTATCCAAGATAAATTCCTGAATTTATTCTTTAATCTATCTTTGAATATCAATTCGAATTAATCGGGATTAACGAACTTTACCGAAGTAATCATTTGTTTTAATTTCCCAATCCCAACCTATTCATCCCATGAAGTAAAACTGGTAATACTTCATATCTAACACCACAGTGTTATCGGTAAATTCAATTACCATTTCACGTTCAAATCTAATTAAAGATTTAACTATCGCCTGGAGCAAAACTGGTGATACTCCATTTTCGATCTTTTCAATCTAATTAAAGATTCATTAAAACTCCACTTAGTTTTAATCTTCGACTGGGTTAAAGAATTAGTGTCATTTAAAACACGGTTCACGATAAACCCAAAATCACATCACATTTCAATCAGTCCCTAATTGTAAATTAGCAAGTGAGCAATTCCCTAAGTATTAATCCCGAAGGCCGAAACCAACATCAGATCAATGCCTCGGAAACTATTCAACTTAACTAATCTCCAGTTAGTTTCTAATTTTCTTAACTCCTTTAGGTCTAAGAACTGTATTATTGAAGATACCGTTCACGACAACCCACAATCACATTTCATTAATGATCGGGTTAAAGAACGAGTGTTATTTAAAACACTGTTCACGATAATACCCAAAAATCAATATCAATTCAATTCCAATTAAATATTATTTAATTGGTACACTTCATTAAATCTAAATAAAAAGATTTAATCATTTCTCAACTGGGTTCAAGAACAGTGTTAGTGAAGACACCATTCACGACAAACCCAAATCACATTTGATATTCAATATAAGGCTCTGAATAGAAAATATATCGGCTTATATTCAATATCAAATTCTACGATTAACAAATGTCGTATTGGAAATAACGATACAAATATATCTTTCAAATTTCCATAACAACACCTGTATAATCACGAATTCCAACATCGAAATATTCCGAAGACAATTTCGATTCAAATCCACTCCAATGCAATCATTGGATATTCTGGTTATTTTTAAAACCCTTTTCTAATTCAATTTATTTATTTAAAAATAAATAGGATTTTAATTCTAGTTCAAAACTAGTTCATTTCGATAAAAATCTATTTTTATCTTTTCAAATAGGGAGTTTTTCATCCCAATTCTTTCTAAATCATTTCTTATGATTTTACATGAATTATTACTATTTTTAATAATTTTATCAAGGCCCGTACAGTCGATTTCCATCAACGGCCATCGAACTGCACTTACAGCGACCTTTTTCGAATTTGATTTGGACATAATTCCAAATCCAACCGTTAGATTTCAAATTTCTAATATTCGTTAGAAAGCTCTTTTCGATACGAACCCAACGGTTCCGGTTTTAGGAGAATCCGACGGTCGGATCTCCCGTAATGTCCGTTTGAAATAAATGGTCGAAATTCGCGAACTGCCGCGGCGCGGCGCGTTCTATTCAGGCCATTATATTATATATATAATATATATAATATATACTTCGTCGATTTCTATTTAAAACGAATTATATAAATAGTTTTAAAATCGTTTCAAAAGCTATTTCAACTTTCTTTTCAATTCAATTTGAAATCGTTTTCAATTCATTTCGAAATCGTTTTCAATTCAATTCATTTCGAAATCGTTTTCAATTCAATTCATTTCGAAATCGTTTTCAATTCAATTCATTTCGAAATCGTTTTCAATTCAATTCATTTCGAAATTGTTTTCAATTCAATTCATTTCGAAATCGTTTTCAATTCAATTCATTTCGAAATCGTTTTCAATTCAATTCATTTCGAAATCGTTTTCAATTCAATTCATTTCGAAATCGTTTTCAATTCAATTCATTTCGAAATCGTTTTCAATTCAATTCATTTCGAAATCGTTTTCAATTCAATTCATTTCGAAATCGTTTTCAATTCAATTCATTTCGAAATCGTTTTCAATTCAATTCATTTCGAAATCGTTTTCAATTCAATTCATTTCGAAATCGTTTTCAATCGATATAAATATCGTTCACGTCAAAATGGCGTCAATCTAATCAACACGGCTTCATAAAGTTCTATTTTCAAATATTCTATTTCAAATATTTCTTTTTCAAATATTTCTATTTTAAAACTGGAATGAGGCCCAATCAATTACCATATAAAGTTAATTATATGGATTTTCATACAACACATGTATATCATAGCATTGAAAAATAATCAACCATCAACCAAAGTGCACTACACTGTATAAGCATCAAATATAGATATTCAATGCTTATAACAGCCTGTCAATCAATCGATCGACATATTTAATCAATCAGGATGAGTGAACTTCAAATTTCATCCTAACACCCGTGTGGGGTTTCAAACAATCAAACACAGATTTTTATTCGTGCAGTTGGGCGATGTGTAAAATTTATCGTCCCAATCAATGTCATTCAAATAAGTGTACATAAACAAACCGTCCGGTTTATAAATGAATATTTTATTTTATTCACTTCACGTTAAAAATTATATTTTTAACGACAAAACATTTTATTTCAACATATGAATTTCTATTCAATTCATTCTTTAAATAAAATGATATTTTTATTTTTCTAACATTTTTTTTAGAAAATTTCGGCGGCATAACGGCACGATACCAGAAACGGGACAAGGCCTAGCCTTATCCCCGGTCTAGTGAAGGCCCACGCCATTCACACATCAATCAAATCAATTTCATCTCACCAAACAATTCAATTCAAACAAATAATTCAACTAATCTATGCAACCAAACAAACAAGTCCATGGTCTGTGGACGATTGTGTCGGGTGCTACTAAGCACCGTCTGCATCCTAGTATATATATATAATTAGAAAAGAAATTGAAAGGTGAGAAATTCTCACTTTTAGCTATCCAATCCTCACGGCACTTCATTGATAGAAATCTTCATTGCTATCGCATCTTCCTCACCTTCGTTGCCCGCATTCTCTACATATGTAAAAATCGAATTTTTACTTCGCTATTCAATATATAAAAATCGAATTTTTATTTCAAAGTTCAATATATAAAAATCGAATTTTTATTTCAAAGTTCAATATATAAAAATCGAATTCTTATTTCAAAGTTCAATATATAAAAATCGAATTCTTATTTCAAAGTTCAATATATAAAAATCGAATTCTTATTTCAAAGTTCAATATATAAAAATCGAATTTTTATTTCAAAGTTCAATATATAAAAATCGAATTCTTATTTCAAAGTTCAATATATAAAAATCGAATTTTTATTTCAAAGTTCAATATATAAAAATCGAATTTTTATTTCAAAGTTCAATATATAAAAATCGAATTTTTATTTCAAAGTTCAATATATAAAAATCGAATTTTTATTTCAAAGTTCAATATATAAAAATCAAACTTATTTCTAATTTAAAAATCAAACTTATTTCTAATTTAAAAATCAAACTTATTTCTAATTTAAAAATCAAACTTATTTCTAATTTAAAAATCAAAATTATTTCTAATTTAAAAATCAAACTTATTTCTAATTTAAAAATCAAACTTATTTCTAATTTAAAAATCAAACTTTTTCTTATTTAAAAATCAAACTTTTTATTTATAATATATATAAAAACAGAAAAGAAATTTAGATAAACTAACAAAAATAAATTAATAAAAACTTACCGTGAAAAAGAAGAGGGGGGGGGGGTGGATGGTTAGGCCAGTGGAGCTGTCATCGCTCGGAGGGTTGCTGCGATGCAATTTATAAGGGGAGGAAGAAGAGAGAGTGGTGCGGAGGAGGGAGGGTGGCTGAGGGAAGCTGGCGGTCGACGGGGGCGTCGGGCCAGGGGCGATTGGGGTTCGGTAGAACGGGGAGAGAGGAGCTGTGGGGGAGGACGGTCTTCGATCTGATGCGGAGGGGAAGTATTGACGGGGATGGGAGGCGATGGAGGCGCGGCGGTGGGCTCTGGCGATGGCCGCCATCGATCTGAAGAACTCGTTTTTTTTTTTTTTTTTCCATTCGATTGAAAATATGAGGGGGGGGGGGGGCCAGAGTAAAAAGGGGGGGGAAGAGATATATATTTTATTTTATTTTTTTCTTTTTTCAATTTACGTTGACTTTTACATACGAACACCGAACCGGGTCCAACGACTGTCATCCCTAACGTAATACCCCCATTCCGAACACAATGGGATATGTATCTTAAGCTGATTCGACTGTTTGAATCAGTTTCCGTTAAATTTACATTTAAATCACTATATTGAATTTTAAACGTACATTTCAAATTACCGGGGCCACATACTAACTAGAAAAATTCTATAAAAATATTTTCTAGCTTCGTATTGACGATACGGTCCTAACAAAACTAGTTTCGCCGAATTCTGAGACCGTTAGAAAAATGGCCAATTTCCAGTCGATTAAAATCAACTGAAATGGTCAAAACACGTTTTCCTTTGCCACGCTCACATATTGATTCGAAAAATTATGAAATTTGAAACCTAGCAATAACTTGGCACTGCGGATCCAACAAAACTGGTTTCGTCGAAATCCGAGGTCGTTTGCAAAATGTCCATTTTTAAGGGCCTGAATTCCATAGCGACTATTCAGAATTTTCAACTGGACATATCTTATCATTTCTAAGATGAAATCTCAGTTTGTTAACTTCGTTACAAAGATATAGTTATACAGATTCAAATATTTCTTGTTTCGTTCAATTCTGACTTATATTGAATTCTGTATATTCATTTGAAATTAGAAATCGAATTTTCGAACTACCGCGCCATTTTCAATTCCTTTTATAATTATATATAATTATTATATATTCTAACGACGACGTATATATATACGTTCTAATTCTATTCAAAATAAATTTCACGTCGATATTATTTAAAATAATTCATTTTAAATAATCAAAACTCGCTAAAATTGCCAAAATAAAAATTTTAAACTGGCCCAGATTTTCCGGGTTGTTACAATCTCCCCCACTTAAAACTTTTCGTCCTCGAAAAGGAACAAAGTCGAAAGTGGTTTGATTAATCAACTCTACGCTCGACCTGGCTTCCATTCTCCAACTTTTCAGTTTCTGAGAATTTCTAAAATTTGGCTAACACCCTAAATTTTTGAAAAATTTTGCCATAACCTCCCCTGCACCGGGAGCATCGGGGAATTTCAAATAGCTTCCCCGGTCCTTCAGATCTCAAAAAGAAAAAGAAAAAGCCAAGCGGCTAGCCAATAGGCTCATAAAATCATCATCACCCAAACAAAACAGTAAATTATGTAGTAAACATGTACCTATTTGTCGGGCAAACAAATTTTATTCTCTGCTCTAGCCTCCTTGCTATGACCTGTTCAATATAAGTATATGCAAGCGAATGCGACCAATTTTCAATACAATTCAATATGTGATTCAATTAGGCTAAATGGCTAAAAATTAGCAAACAAATAGACAAACAACACAAACATCAATCAATTAGTGAATTAGAGTTTCAAATTCATAATTTTGATACATATACAAAAATCAGGTTTTTGATGCCAATTCACAACAATAGGCCCTATCTAATTTTGGTTCTCACACCAGTCTAATGGAAACATATAGAAAATCACACCTTCGAAACTCGAATACCAATTCTGATGATGTCTAGATTATCATCAGAATCGTCTCCGGGTGACTAGAGTGTGACTCTTTATCTATCCAGTATATTAAAACTTTGAATACACGCGGATCAGACGTATACGCAAAATCTATATATACTGGATTGTCCACATCAATATAAATAAATAATCAAATACGAATAATTGATTTAAATTTTCAAAACAAAAATTTGTTTTCATTTTTAAAAATTTACTCTTCACACTCGTTCTAGGATACTACTGATCCCATCTCTAACGAGTCATTCTCGTTGGATATTACTAATCCAATATCTGATGAATTCTTTCGTATGGTTCCAATGTGTCTTGTTCTCTACTTTGTAAACCAAAGCTATGATACCAACTGTGAAAACCCGTAACTTCCCCGTAAAGGAAAGCGTCGGATAGTTCGAGAACAAGCCACAACAGAACTCATACAGAAGAACGTTTCATTGTATATTACAATAATGCATCAGATTACAAGAATATACAGAGTAAAAATGAATATTACACAGAAATATCAGAGATTTAAATTACATTTAAATACATAGCAGCGGAAAATAATACAATACAAAACTAGAAGTAGATATACGGATACAAAGCTTTCCGGATATCGTTCCAGCTGTAAACCAGGATCCTGTGAATATAAATCTGCAAAACCGAAACTACTAGCTGCCCGTGTCAAAATAAGGGCACCCAGAGTTTAGGTTAAAACAATAAACTCCAGGTCAGTCATGGGACTGGTGTGAGAACTAAAACAGTTATTAATCTTTATTTTAAATCATTAGGTAAATCAAGGGACCACGCCGTATAACACGGAACGGGTTTCCTCCCAAGAATACCAGTGCATAAACAAACAGCGCAATGCTAAATAAAGAAAAATGAAGCTGTTATAAGACCCAGGTCCCATCACACAATGCAACGCAGTCGAGGATAGGGTTTTCCCTTATAACAGCCAAAGAATGCTTGATACGTTTTAAAACAAATCATTTGATACTATTATAAGTGCATAGTGTATAAAACACTTCAAATCATAAGTATCAATCATAGGCGGCATGAATGCCCCATACCACTATGTCGCCATATATAGGTTATACAATCAAAATCGCAAAGTCACGTATTTGGAAATTGGGTTTCCATCTATGAACCGAGGCAAAAGATAGTCCTCAACCGATTCGAGACGCTCTAGCCCGCCCCTCAGGACCCAGACTCAGGTGGGCCCTTGGATCGTCAGGGCCGGTCCACCGATGTGGATTAAAATGCCTGAACACTACGTTTCCCCACCCTATGGGGTGTAAGTCTGGTCCGTCAGCCGACCAGAATGCATCGGCCGAAACCGATATAACCGAGGCGCCTCGCAACAGCAACAACCACATAAGTCAAACTCGTCAGGGCGTGTAAAACCACTGACGCCACTTCTAACTAGAAAGAAACGCAAGTCCTCCCTGAGGTCCGTCTCCCGTTTTTGGTTCATACCTGGTGTGAAACACGCGAGGTAAACGTTACACAAAGCTACGCCACAAAGGCCGTGCTTTGATCATCACCACAAGACTTTGCTTTTCAACAGAAGCCTTGATCATTTGCATCTTAGCATGCCACACAGGCAATCCATCCTATGCAACCGATATCAGTCACACAGAATGAAATCTGATGTCAGACACACAGTCCATTTACAAGTCCGTCCTGGGTCTGAACGAAACCGGAGGCACCTAGTACCCCGCATATCCATCGATCTCCAAGTACGTCTGGACGATCACTAACTGTTTCCATCTTCTTGGGTGTACAGCCCAATCAAGATCATCAGTAATTACCCAAACGACGTGAAGACCTCCGGTCTTCGACCATCGTCTTCATCTTCGACTTATCGTCGTATCAGTTATTCAGAATGGGATAAATCCGGTCTTTCCGAATAACTCGCGTATATATTATAAAAGTGTTACACAAACACAACATACGCCTCATTCCAATTCATTAGTCACTGACCGTAAATTAATCAAGAGAATAATTCCCCGAATATTAACCCCGAAGGCCGAAACCAACATCAGATCAATATCCAGAAAACCATTCTGCTTAGCTAACCGACAGTTAGTTTCTAAATTTCACATTCATAGGGAAAGGTTCCCATTAATTTTATCCAAGATAAATTCCTGAATTTATTCTTTAATCTATCTTTGAATATCAATTCGAATTAATCGGGATTAACGAACTTTACCGAAGTAATCATTTGTTTTAATTTCCCAATCCCAACCTATTCATCCCATGAAGTAAAACTGGTAATACTTCATATCTAACACCACAGTGTTATCGGTAAATTCAATTACCATTTCACGTTCAAATCTAATTAAAGATTTAACTATCGCCTGGAGCAAAACTGGTGATACTCCATTTTCGATCTTTTCAATCTAATTAAAGATTCATTAAAACTCCACTTAGTTTTAATCTTCGACTGGGTTAAAGAATCAGTGTCATTTAAAACACGGTTCACGATAAACCCAAAATCACATCACATTTCAATCAGTCCCTAATTGTAAATTAGCAAGTGAGCAATTCCCTAAGTATTAATCCCGAAGGCCGAAACCAACATCAGATCAATGCCTCGGAAACTATTCAACTTAACTAATCTCCAGTTAGTTTCTAATTTTCTGAACTCCTTTAGGTCTAAGAACTGTATTATTGAAGATACCGTTCACGACAACCCACAATCACATTTCATTAATGATCGGGTTAAAGAACGAGTGTTATTTAAAACACTGTTCACGATAATACCCAAAAATCAATATCAATTCAATTCCAATTAAATATTATTTAATTGGTACACTTCATTAAATCTAAATAAAAAGATTTAATCATTTCTCAACTGGGTTCAAGAACAGTGTTAGTGAAGACACCATTCACGACAAACCCAAATCACATTTGATATTCAATATAAGGCTCTGAATAGAAAATATATCGGCTTATATTCAATATCAAATTCTACGATTAACAAATGTCGTATTGGAAATAACGATACAAATATATCTTTCAAATTTCCATAACAACACCTGTATAATCACGAATTCCAACATCGAAATATTCCGAAGACAATTTCGATTCAAATCCACTCCAATGCAATCATTGGATATTCTGGTTATTTTTAAAACCCTTTTCTAATTCAATTTATTTATTTAAAAATAAATAGGATTTTAATTCTAGTTCAAAACTAGTTCATTTCGATAAAAATCTATTTTTATCTTTTCAAATAGGGAGTTTTTCATCCCAATTCTTTCTAAATCATTTCTTATGATTTTACATGAATTATTACTATTTTTAATAATTTTATCAAGGCCTGTACAGTCGATTTCCATCAACGGCCATCGAACTGCACTTACAGCGACCTTTTTCGAATTTGATTTGGACATAATTCCAAATCCAACCGTTAGATTTCAAATTTCTAATATTCGTTAGAAAGCTCTTTTCGATACGAACCCAACGGTTCCGGTTTTAGGAGAATCCGACGGTCGGATCTCCCGTAATGTCCGTTTGAAATAAATGGTCGAAATTCGCGAACTGCCGCGGCGCGGCGCGTTCTATTCAGGCCATTATATTATATATATAATATATATAATATATACTTCGTCGATTTCTATTTAAAACGAATTATATAAATAGTTTTAAAATCGTTTCAAAAGCTATTTCAACTTTCTTTTCAATTCAATTTGAAATCGTTTTCAATTCATTTCGAAATCGTTTTCAATTCAATTCATTTCGAAATCGTTTTCAATTCAATTCATTTCGAAATCGTTTTCAATTCAATTCATTTCGAAATCATTTTCAATTCAATTCATTTCGAAATCGTTTTCAATTCAATTCATTTCGAAATCGTTTTCAATTCAATTCATTTCGAAATCGTTTTCAATTCAATTCATTTCGAAATCGTTTTCAATTCAATTCATTTCGAAATCGTTTTCAATTCAATTCATTTCGAAATCGTTTTCAATTCAATTCATTTCGAAATCGTTTTCAATTCAATTCATTTCGAAATCGTTTTCAATTCAATTCATTTCGAAATCGTTTTCAATTCAATTCATTTCGAAATCGTTTTCAATCGATATAAATATCGTTCACTTCAAAATGGCGTCAATCTAATCAACACGGCTTCATAAAGTTCTATTTTCAAATATTCTATTTCAAATATTTCTTTTTCAAATATTTCTATTTTAAAACTGGAATGAGGCCCAATCAATTACCATATAAAGTTAATTATATGGATTTTCATACAACACATGTATATCATAGCATTGAAAAATAATCAACCATCAACCAAAGTGCACTACACTGTATAAGCATCAAATATAGATATTCAATGCTTATAACAGCCTGTCAATCAATCGATCGACATATTTAATCAATCAGGATGAGTGAACTTCAAATTTCATCCTAACACCCGTGTGGGGTTTCAAACAATCAAACACAGATTTTTATTCGTGCAGTTGGGCGATGTGTAAAATTTATCGTCTCAATCAATGTCATTCAAATAAGTGTACATAAACAAACCGTCCGGTTTATAAATGAATATTTTATTTTATTCACTTCATGTTAAAAATTATAATTTTAACGACAAAACATTTTATTTCAACATATGAATTTCTATTCAATTCATTCTTTAAATAAAATGATATTTTTATTTTTCTAACATTTTTTTTAGAAAATTTCGGCGGCATAACGGCACGATACTAGAAACGGGACAAGGCCTAGCCTTATCCCCGGTCTAGTGAAGGCCCACGCCATTCACACATCAATCAAATCAATTTCATCTCACCAAACAATTCAATTCAAACAAATAATTCAACTAATCTATGCAACCAAACAAACAAGTCCATGGTCTGTGGACGATTGTGTCGGGTGCTACTAAGCACCGTCTGCATCCTAGTATATATATATATAATTAGAAAAGAAATTGAAAGGTGAGAAATTCTCACTTTTAGCTATCCAATCCTCACGGCACTTCATTGATAGAAATCTTCATTGCTATCGCATCTTCCTCACCTTCGTTGCCCGCATTCTCTACATATGTAAAAATCGAATTATTACTTCGCTATTCAATATATAAAAATCTAATTTTTATTTCAAAGTTCAATATATAAAAATCGAATTTTTATTTCAAAGTTCAATATACAAAAATCGAATTCTTATTTCAAAGTTCAATATATAAAAATCGAATTCTTATTTCAAAGTTCAATATATAAAAATCGAATTCTTATTTCAAAGTTCAATATATAAAAATCGAATTTTTATTTCAAAGTTCAATATATAAAAATCGAATTCTTATTTCAAAGTTCAATATATAAAAATCGAATTTTTATTTCAAAGTTCAATATATAAAAATCGAATTTTTATTTCAAAGTTCAATATATAAAAATCGAATTTTTATTTCAAAGTTCAATATATAAAAATCGAATTTTTATTTCAAAGTTCAATATATAAAAATCAAACTTATTTCTAATTTAAAAATCAAACTTATTTCTAATTTAAAAATCAAACTTATTTCTAATTTAAAAATCAAACTTATTTCTAATTTAAAAATCAAAATTATTTCTAATTTAAAAATCAAACTTATTTCTAATTTAAAAATCAAACTTATTTCTAATTTAAAAATCAAACTTTTTCTTATTTAAAAATCAAACTTTTTATTTATAATATATATAAAAACAGAAAAGAAATTTAGATAAACTAACAAAAATAAATTAATAAAAACTTACTGTGAAAAAGAAGAGGGGGGGTGGATGGTTAGGCCAGTGGAGCTGTCGTCGCTCGGAGGGTTGCTGCGATGCAATTTATAAGGGGAGGAAGAAGAGAGAGTGGTGCGGAGGAGGGAGGGTGGCTGAGGGAAGCTGGCGGTCGACGGGGGCGTCGGGCCAGGGGCGATTGTGGTTCGGTAGAACGGGGAGAGAGGAGCTGTGGGGGAGGACGATCTTCGATCTGATGCGGAGGGGAAGTATTGACGGGGATGGGAGGCGATGGAGGCGCGGCGGTGGGCTCTGGCGATGGCCGCCATCGATCTGAAGAACTCGTTTTTTTTTTCTTTCCATTCGATTGAAAATATGAGGGGGGGGGGCCAGAGTAAAAAGGAGGGGGGGGGGAAGAGATATATATTTTATTTTATTTTTTTCTTTTTTCAATTTACGTTGACTTTTACATACGAACACCGAACCGGGTCCAACGACTGTCATCCCTAACGTAATACCCCCATTCCGAACACAATGGGATATGTATCTTAAGCTGATTCGACTGTTTGAATCAGTTTCCGTTAAATTTACATTTAAATCACTATATTGAATTTTAAACGTACATTTCAAATTACCGGGGCCACATACTAACTAGAAAAATTCTATAAAAATATTTTCTAGCTTCGTATTGACGATACGGTCCTAACAAAACTAGTTTCGCCGAATTCTGAGACCGTTAGAAAAATGGCCAATTTCCAGTCGATTAAAATCAACTGAAATGGTCAAAACACGTTTTCCTTTGCCACGCTCACATATTGATTCGAAAAATTATGAAATTTGAAACCTAGCAATAACTTGGCACTGCGGATCCAACAAAACTGGTTTCGTCGAAATCCGAGGTCGTTTGCAAAATGTCCATTTTTAAGGGCCTGAATTCCATAGCGACTATTCAGAATTTTCAACTGGACATATCTTATCATTTCTAAGATGAAATCTCAGTTTGTTAACTTCGTTACAAAGATATAGTTATACAGATTCAAATATTTCTTGTTTCATTCAATTCTGACTTATATTGAATTCTGTATATTCAATTGAAATTAGAAATCGAATTTTCGAACTACCGCGCCATTTTCAATTCCTTTTATAATTATATATAATTATTATATATTCTAACGACGACGTATATATATACGTTCTAATTCTATTCAAAATAAATTTCACGTCGATATTATTTAAAATAATTCATTTTAAATAATCAAAACTCGCTAAAATTGCCAAAATAAAAATTTTAAACTGGCCCAGATTTTCCGGGTTGTTACAGTAAACGTAGGGATGATAATAAGTCTTGCAAAATAACTAAGATAACAAGATAAATCAAGTCTACCATCGCATATTCAAGATTCGCTGCACCAACTGTACTAGTATTCTAACCTATGTCAAGTATTAACCATGAAATGATCCCTTAGCCCAATATCATGAAATGACCCATTACGGGGTCCTTCGGTACGATCCACTAATCGATCGGCTCCCTACAAGTTCTAGCTCGTCATGTGTCTGTGTCGTACGGCCCAATCACGAAATGTAGTCACCTGTGCTAGGTCCATCATGGGGTGTATCAAGCCCTAGGGTGCCAACCACCGACACGAATCAAGCGAACACAGTGTAAACTTACTGGTGCCCAATGCCTGCTTTTTCAACTCCGGACTACGTGCACGACCATAGTCCGCCTGAACCTACAATGGCGCTCCTACTCAGCCGTCGTTCTGGTCGCTTACAATCAGCCCAGTAATCGTGCCCCACCCTGCCTAGTCCCAGGGTATCGTGGTACATCTAAGTGGGTTATTGCTGAAAAGGACCGCGTAACTAGGGTTTCTAATGGGTTAAGTGTTGTCATTCAAATTCGTGACTTAACCCTACCCAAATCATGTATCAAGTTGGTTAAGTGTGTTCAAGCGGCTCATGACTCAACCCTACCAAATCATCGTGTCAAATTGGTTAAGTATATTCAAGTGGTTCATGACTTAACCCTATCCTGTAGCATAAATTCATTAATGCACCCCAACCTCTCACATTAGACTAGTTGTTGTGGTCATTGGATTTGCCAGGCGGTTCCGGGCAGATTTACACCACAACATAGTCTAACCTCGGGTTTTAGGTGTGATATGACCAACTACCCACATTGGATCCTATTGTTTGCTGTTACTGGATTCGCCGCGCAGTTCCAGGAAGATTTACACTGCAAACTCAACCCAACCTCGAGTTGGCCATTTTCAAGTTTATTCTAAGTGTCATGTTCAGGTTCAAGTTTCGAGTCTAAATTCATGTCAAGTTTTCTTGTCATGTTTCATGTCAAATCGTGTCAAGTTCATGTCCATATCCAGGTTCAAGTTATAACAATGTTCACGTTTCAAGTTTATAGTAAATTCAGGTTTGCCTAAACTACCCAAATCGTATTCCCATCGCACGTGAATTCGAATCGATACAAACAAATCTAATTAGGGAATAACATAGAAAGAACGGGCATAAGGTGGCAAAAGTGATTATAAGTCAAGCATGGTATAACTTGAGATAAATGACTACAACAATACTGGCATATGGAATAGTGGTCTCAAATATCTAACCTAGCAAAATAGGGTGATAGTCATGGTAACAGTTGACATAAGATAATAACCCCAAACTTGTGAATAACAACTAATTCAACATCACAGGCATGTTAACATCATGGACATAAGGGGTTTAGGTTTACAACATGTTTAGGCCCCAAATCAATTTCATATAAATATTCCCACAAGTCAAGATTCCAGATGAATAGATCCAAGGTGAATAATAGTAGATTCAAAATAATAGATCCAAAAGGAACAATAATAGACCCAAGGTATACAATGATAGATCCAAGATAATTATCATACTTAGGTTCAATTTCAATTTACAACACGTCCATATTAAGTTTAAAGTTTAGATCTAAAAGTAACTGGGGCTTACAGATCATGGTTTGAGAATTAGAAAACAAAGAGGCGATGTTGAATCTCGAGTCTAACAGAAATCCCCCAAACAGCAAAACTCTACACGTAGTCTTGTTGGAGAAGAAGCAATCCCTTTTCTCTAATTTTTCAACTAGAGTTTTAGCAGCATAATACCAGAGAGAATTTGTGTAGAGAGAATAGAGTTAGGGGCTGTTTATATAGGGTCAGGCCAACGAATTTAGACAGAAATCGGACTTGAAACATCAGAGTGAATTCTGACTCAAAAATGGGCTTGGCAACCAGGTCGACACCCAAGTTGACTCTTTGGTCGACCTGGTCCTGGGCAGGTCGACACTATGGTCAACCCCTAGGTCGACCGGTCCTGGGCGGGAAATTTCCCTCCCAGTCTGTTCTGGGGTTTGAATTCGAAATTTGAATTCGAATTCTGAGCTGTTTTTGAACTTGAAATTTCTGAAACTTCGAAGGGTCATAACTTGGTCATACGGACTCTGATTTTCGAAAACTCGGACTCGTTTCTAAGCAGAATTTCGAGACGAACATAATGGAATAACCCGTTGCCCTTGATTCTTATTTTAAAAATTAATTCTGCCTTTATTTATAATTATAACATGTTATCAAAATACGAGTTGTTACATTCTCCCCTCCTTAAAGGATTTCGTCCCCGAAATCTCTAAGTTAGGGAGGATGTGTCCTACCATCCATCATCCACCTACTCAAAACATCGTCCACAAGCAACCATTGTCCTTAAAAGATTTCTAGTGTTGTATGAACATATGCAGAAAGTGTGTGTATATGTACTTATCTAATGCAAAATGATCAGGCGGTTACTGATTCAGTAGACCTCCTTAATGCAAAATATGTTAGTGTAATGAATCCAACATGTATGCAAAATTCCTAACATACTTTATAATCTCTACATGAGTGCACAAACATTCATTCATATGCAACATCCAAGTGATAACATAACAGGTTCCATCCATGTACAAGTATAAGCACTCATGCATATGCAACATGAAAATGTGACTGAGCCGATCTAGTGCCTAATGTGTGTCATGCATCCACTAGCAATCACTTGCAAACACTTGCAACCATTTGCAAACATCAACCATAACATGTTTCAATCACATGTTTACATCCATATGGTTCTACCTAAGGTTCTCAAGATAAGATCGAGAAGATAACAAGGCAAACATAGGTAGTGAAAGCATGATACGAAGGTTTTCAAGTTTATAGGAAAAGAGATCGAGAATGTACCCTCAAAAAGAAGTGGGTAAAGCGCGCGTATCTTCTCTTCGGTTTCCCAAGTTGCATCTTCTTGGGCTTCACTCCATTGTATTTTAACTAGCTGGACTTCTCGATTCCTTAGCTTCTTGACCTCTGTTCCTAAGATACGAATCAGAACTCACCTCAATGTTGCTTCTTTTTCCACTTCTACGCCTTCAAGGATGCTTGGCTCAACCACTTCGGCCGACTCATGTAAGCACTTTCGGAGATGCGAGACGTGAAAGACATTGTGTACTCCGGTCAGCTTCTCGGGTAAGTCTACCTTATAGGCCATTTGCCCAATCCTCTCAGTGATAGGGAACGGTCCTACGAACCTTGGTGCTAGCTTTCCAACCGCTCCAAAACGAACCACATTGCATAAAGGAGAAACTTTTATAAAGACCATATCTCCGACTTCGAACTCTAGGTCTGTCCTTCTCTTGTCCGCATAAGATTTCTGTCTGTCTTGGGCCGTTTTCATCCGTCTTCGTATCAACTCAACCTTCTCAGAAGTGTCTCTTATCATGTCGGGCCCAAGTATAAGCCTGTCTGTCGTCTCCCACCAACAAGTTGGCGACTTGCACGGTCTTCCATACAGGGCTTCGAACGGTGCCATTCCGATGCTAGCTTGGTAACTATTATTATATGCAAACTCCACGAGAGAAAGATGGTCTTCCCAAGTACCACCAAAGTCAAGAATGCATAACCTCAAAAGATCCTCTAGTACCCTATTTACCCTTTCGGTTTATCCATCCATCTGTGGGTGAAAGGCCGTGCTAAAACTTAGTCGTGTACCCATTGCTTCTTGTAGACTATTTCAAAACTGGCTAGTGAAAATCGGGTCACGATCACTAACTATACTAGAAGGAACCCCGTGTAACCGTACTATCTCTCGAAGGTAAATAGACGCTAGCCATGATGCGGTCCTCTTGCTTTTCACCGGAATGAAGTGAGCGCTTTTCGTGAGTCTATCAACTATGACCCATATGCTAGTATTTCCCTTCCTTGACCTAGGCAGTCCATCCACGAAATCCATCGAGATACTTTCCCACTTCCATTGCGGAACCTCCAAAGGATGTAATAGCCCACCGGGCTTTTCGACTCGGCCTTTACTTGTTGGCACACCATGCACTTTGAAACGAACTCTGCCACGTCCTTTTTCATTCCAGCCCAAAAGAAAATGCATTTCATATCTCTATACATCTTATCCCCTCCGGGATGTATATTCATCTTCGAGTGATGCGCCTCTTCAAGAACTTTTTTTACTAATTCTCCCACTTGTGGGACACATAGCCTTCCATCACGCCTTAGCCATCCCTTGTCATCTATGGCATACCTACTGAGGTGACTTGACGTCTCACCACTAATCAGCTTGTCCATAATTTCAACTATCTGTGGGTCTTCCTTCTATGAAGCCCCTACTTGATCTAAAAGTGTAGGTCTTAACTCAAGAGATGCTAACGTACCAGTCAATGACTCAACAACAGGTGTGAAATCAAAGGTTGCTATAAACTCTAGACTTTTCCTTTCAACAAACAAGGGGCTCAAGGTCAACCTTTTCCTACTTAGCGCATCTGCCACCACGTTACCCTTGCCAGGGGTATAAGCTATATCGAAGTCATATGATGCCAAGAATTCCATCCACCGCTGTTGTCTCAGATTCAAATCTTTCTGTGAGAAGAGGTACTTAAACGATTTATGGTCGGTATACAGCTCGAACCTCTCCCCTAGAAGATAATGGCGCCAAGATTTAAGTGCAAAAACGATCGCCGCCAACTCCAAGTCATGTGTGGGATAGTTCTTCTCATGAACTTTAAGTTGTCTACCCCCATAGCATATCACTTTCCCTTCTTGCATTAGGACAGCGCCTAATCCTGTGCCACACGCATCTGTGTACACCGTAAACATCTTACTTCCGTCGGGTAATGCCAAAATTGGAGCTGTGGTGAGGGCTCTCTTGAGTCTCTGAAAAGCAATCTCACATTCTATGTCCAATGCAAACGCTAGGTTTTTCTTCGTTAACCTAGTAAGAGGGGCTAAAATCTTAGCGAAGTCCTTAATGAACTTCCTATAGTAGCTAGCCAAACCGAGAAAGCTTCTCACCTCCGTTGCATTCTTAGGAATTTTCCAGTCTTGCACCGCAACTACCTTTGCGGGGTCCACGTCTATGCCTTGCTTAGAAACTACTTGTCCAAGAAACCGAACTTCCTTCCTCCAAAAATGGCATTTGGAGAACTTAGCCTTTAACTGGTGTGCTCTAAGCGTATCCATGACTTCCTTGAGATGTCTAGCATGCTCTTCTTCATCCTTTGAGAAGATCAAAATACCATCCACGAAAACCACTACAAACTTGTTAAGGAACTCCCGAAACACCCTACTCATCAAATCTACAAAGTACGCGGGTGCATTCGTTAACCCAAACGGCATGACGAGCCATTCGAAGAACCCATCTGGAGTCCTAAACGCAGTTTTTTCAATGCTATCCTCAGCCACTCTAAGCTGATGGAATTCTGTGGCTAGATCGAGTTAAGAGAAAACAGATGCTCCCACAAGCTGGTCAAACAAATCGTCGATTCTTGGTAGTGGGTGTCTATTTTTCTTAGTTAGCTTGTTTAACTCACGATAATCTACGCATAGACGAAGCGAACCATCCGCCTTAGTAGTGAATACCACCAGAGCACCCCATTCAGAAATGCTTCGTCTTATGAAATTTTTCTCAAGCTACTCCTTAATTTTTTACTGAGCTCTCTTCTTTCTCGCGGGGCCATGTGCCTAACGGGCAATAAAACTAGCTTGGCATTATCGACAAGATAAATTCAAAAGTCTATCTCGCGTTTAGGAGGTAACCCCTTCACCTCATCAAAGACATCTGGATATTCTCGGACCACTCTTACAGATTGCAAATTGTCGATGGACGAGTCAAGAGATTCAAGATAACACAACATGACCGGACCCTTAGGGTTACAAGAAATTTCAAGGGTATTACCAAGGCGAGTCATGAGCCTCACTACCCTTCGTTCACAATCAAGGATGGCTCCATAATTGGACAACCAATCCATACCTAGGATCAAACTGTATCCCATAAATCCGATAACATAAGCATTACACGTGAATTCTACGCTTAAGATAGAAATCCTCAAACCCACACAATCATAGATAAATGGGCGGAGCCCCCAATTGGATTTGAAACACTAACGGGATCCTCAACTAGACTAGTACTTAGGTGCAGATTTTCAACAATATCATAAGAAATAAAAGTATGCGATGCGCCAGAGTCAAATAAGGTTCGAACAGGGAAGTCAGAAATGTAAACAAGGCTTTCTACGGAAATATTACTACCTCGGTCAAGAGCTGGAGTGGTGTTGAGAGCATGCAACTACCCTCCAGAAGGTCCTGCCCGCCGGGCCTGCCCTCGCCCCTGCCCTTGCTTCTTAGGGCAATCTTTGCTGATGTGTCCAGTATCTCCACAATGAAAGCATTCACCCAACTTTCTCTTCGTCTTTCTACAGTCCTTGGCTATATGCCCCATAATCCCACAAAAGTTACACTTCCTTGTCTCACGTGCCTTGTTATTATTATTGTTGTTGCCCTTGTTATTCTTGTTATTCTTGTTGCCTCCCTTCTTGAAATCAACTTTCTTATTCTGAGTCTCATTAGGCTTAACCTCCTTCTTGCTATTCTTGTCTTCCTCATGAAGTAGAGCCATATCCACCAAGCTTTCAAAGGTCGCCCCCATGGGTATATGAGTTATGGCCAAACTGTGTAGTGGCTCGTTCAATCCTCGAGCAAAGCGTACAGCCTTCTTCTAATCTGTGTTAACCAAGTCCAATCCGAACCTAGCAAGCTGATTAAACTTATTCACGTACTCCCTAACGGTCATGTCCCCTTGCTTAAGTGCTAGGAACCTCTCCATTTGAAGGTTCTCTTCTGCCGACGATAAGAATTTAAGCCCAAACCTCTCTCTAAAGTCTGCCCAAGTCTCAATTGGCATGGTAGTGTTGGTGACTTCCCACCAAAATGCAACTTCCTCTTTCAACAACCATGCTGCCAACTGAACTTTCCTATGATCCTCCACATCGAAGATAATAAACAAGTCTTCAGTCTCCTTTAGCCAGTTTCGTGCCTCAACGAAGGTTTCAGTTCCAACGAAGTTCTTATCGCCCATTGCTTTAAAGTCTTTGCATATTTTGGCAAAGGCGGTACCAGGAGGAGGAGGAACCGCAGCCACTGGGGGAGGAGGAGGAGGGATATCTGTCGGGCCCACGCCGTTGGCCCTAGCTTCTAAGTACCTTCGGAACCATCCAGGTACGGGTACTCCCTCAGGAAGGTTAAGATCAGACATGCTGAAAAAACGAAAAGAAAAAGATTCAAACGAGGAGACAAAGGAAAGTACTAATGGCTTTTGGGGAATAGCCTTTTTAAACATAAAACTTTTATTGAAAAATGTTTCTTTATAAACGGTTTTGGAAAATAGTTTTAGGAGGTTTTTAAAACTTTTGCCTCGTCTGGTAACCTTCTGCTCTGATACCAAATGTAACACCCCACCTCCGCTAGGGTCACTCACAAAGGGAATGCACTAGTTTTGGTGGAGTATTATCTAGGTAAACATACACAGAGATATCACATGGCAGAACATAAATAAAGCAGCGGTAGAAATTAAAAACCAAATTTCATTACTTTCAAGAAAAGAGTCAAAACCTCATATATCCAAAGTACAAATTATTCCATTACATCAAGTTCTAAATAAAGAAGCATAAACAGAAGATAACAAAAGTGAATTATTCCCCAAAATAGCAGAAGTGCAGCCATAGCATAGCTCAAGACCAAACCGTACATGAGCTGACAGAAAGCAAGCTAAATCCAAGCTAAGAGCTAGTGTTTCCTCCCTGAAACCTGGGGGGAAACGAAAGAAAAAGAGGCGAAAGAAAAAGGGTCAGTCATAAAGACTGGTAAGTCCTAGTGACTTTCAGTATAAAAACTAGTAAAGTTAACAAGACATGAGTAAACGGAAAGTAAACGTAGGGATGATAATAAGTTTGGCAAAATAACTTAGATAACAAGATAAATCAAGTCTAGCATCGCATATTCAAGATTCGCTGCACCAACTGTACTAGTATTCTAACCCATGTCAAGTATTAACCATGAAATGATCCCTTGGCCCAATATCATGAAATGACCCATTACGGGGTCCTTCGGTACGATCCACTAATCGATCGGCTCCCTACAAGTTCTAGCTCGTCATGTGTCTGTGTCGTACGGCCCAATCACGAAATGTAGTCACCTGTGCCAGGTCCATCCTAGGGTATCAAGCCCTAGGGTGCCAACCACCGACACAAATCAAGCACGCACAGTGTAAACCTACTGGTGCCCAATGCCTGCTTTTTCAACTCCGGACTACGTGCACGACCATAGTCCGCCTGAACCTACAATGGCGCACCTACTCAGCCGTCGTTCTGGTCGCTTACAATCAGCCCAGTAATCTTGCCCCACCCTGCCTAGTCCCAGGGTATCGTGGTATATCTAAGTGGGTTACTGCTGAAAAGGACGGCGTAACTAGGGTTTCTAATGGGTTAAGTGTTGTCATTCAAATTTGTGACTTAACCCTACCCAAATCATGTATCAAGTTGGTTAAGTGTGTTCAAGCGGCTCATGACTTAACCCTACCAAATCATCGTGTCAAATTGGTTAAGTATATTCAAGTGGTTCATGACTTAACCCTATCCTGTAGCATAAATTCATTAATGCACCCCAATCTCTCACATTAGACTAGTTGTTGTGGTCACTGGATTTGCCGGGCGGTTCCGGGAAGATTTACACCACAACATAGTCTAACCTTGGGTTTTAGGTGTGATATGACCAACTACCCACATTGGATCCTATTGTTTGCTGTCACTGGATTCGCCGGGCGGTTCCAGGAAGATTTACACTGCAAACTCAGCCCAACCTCGAGTTGGCCATTTTCAAGTTTATTCTAAGTGTCATGTCCAGGTTCAAGTTTCGAGTCTAAATTCATGTCAAGTTTTCATGTCATGTTTCATGTCAAATCGTGTCAAGTTCATGTCCATATCCAGGTTCAAATTATAACAATGTTCACGTTTCAAGTTTATAGTAAATTCAGGTTTGCCTAAACTACCCAAATCATATTCCCATCGCACGTGAATTCGAATCGATATAAACAAATCTAATTAGGGAATAACATAGAAAGAACGGGCATAAGGTGGCAAAAGTGATTATAAGTCAAGCATGGTATAACTTGAGATAAATGACTACAACAATACTGGCATATGGAATAGTGGTCTCAAATATCTAACCTAGCAAAATAGGGTGATAGTCATGGTAACAGTTGACATAAGATAATAACCCCAAACTTGTGAAGAACAACTAATTCAACATCACAGGCATGTTAACATCATGGACATGAGGGGTTTAGGTTTACAACATGTTTAGGCTCCAAATCAATTTCATATAAATATTCCCACAAGTCAAGATTCCAGATGAATAGATCCAAGGTGAATAATAGTAGATTCAAAATAATAGATCCAAAAGGAACAATAATAGACCCAAGATATACAATGATAGATCCAAGATAATTATCATACTTAGGTTCAATTTCAATTTACAACACGTCCATATTAAGTTTAAAGTTTAGACCTAAAAGTAACTGGGGCTTATAGATCATGGTTTTAGAATTAGAAAACAAAGAGGCGATGTTGAATCTCGAGTCTAACAGAAATCCCCCAAATAGCAAAACTCTACATGTAGTCTTGTTGGAGAAGAAGCAATCCCTTTTCTCTAACTTTTCAACCAGAGTTTTAGCAACATAATACCAGAGAGAATTTGTGTAGAGAGAATAGAGTTAGGGGCTGTTTATATAGGGTCGGCCAACGAATTTAGACAGAAATCGGACTAGAAACATCATAGTGAATTATGACTCAAAAATGGGCTCGGCAACCAGGTCGACACCCAAGTCGACTCTATGGTCGACCTGGTCCTGGGCAGGACAACACTATGGTTGACCCCCAGGTCGACCTAGTCCTGGGCGGGAAATTTCCCGCCCAGTCCGTTCTGGGGTTTGAATTCGAAATTTGAATTCGAATTCTGAGCTGTTTTTGAACTTGAAATTTCTGAAACTTCGAAGGGTCATAACTTGGTCATACGGACTCCGATTTTCGAAAACTCGGACTCGTTTCCAAGAAGAATTTCGAGACGAACGTAATGGCGTAACCCGTTGCCCTTGATTCTTATTTTAAAAATTAATTTTGCCTTTATTTATAGTTATAACACGTTATCAAAATACGGGTTGTTACAAAAGGCCTCTACCCTAAACCGCCATCCTCTCTTCTATTCATTTTCTCCCCATTGAGCATGCACGAGTATTCCCACTTCCACCAGTTCTTCCATCTTCCCATTTTGCATTTTTTTTAATTTATATGAGAGCTGTTTGATTTTAATTTTCTTGAAAGAATCTTGGTTTATCATTGCTGAAATGAGGAACGGAAATAGAACAGAGCAGCGGTGCTTATATAGAAGAGAGACACCGTGGGTAGCAAGAAATAGAGTATAGGTTTGCAGTGTGAAACAGGACAGCTGGTATGCATGTGAATTTCCCAAAAAAAAAAAAACTTGGTTTACATGGTGTTAATAAATTGGCTGGCACGACTCAATTTAGTTTGGCAATGCAAGGTAAAAATTTGCCTGGGACGCAAGAAACTAAAAAATGGGTAAGATTATATTAATAGTAACGAAACTTTCCAATGAAGTATTGCGTTGAAACAATCACATACGACCACCAATCGAGAAAAAACTCCTAATCCTAGCATAAAAAATATTCCGGACCCGTTGGGACATGTTTCATCAAATTCCGAGGTCATTTGTGAAAATCCCTTTATAACTCACAGGCTAAAAATCAGACGTTTAATTTTCCCACGATCACAAAATAAATCCAATCAACTTGAAACTTTGAAATTCTACTAGACCTTTTCCTTATGGATCCAATGAAATTTGTTTCGCTAAAATCGGAGTTCGTTTGCCAGTTATTTATTCCTCCAAAGTTACCCCTGTCTAAAGATATAAATAAAAACAAGGGCATTTGACGCTGCCACGGTCAAACGGTAAGTTCGATTGGCACAAAAATCAAAATCTTATAATAATTAATTAATATGAATCCAACGGCACAATTTTTGTTGCATTCCGAGGTTGTTTTCCTGGTACGCTATTTTTATATGCTAACCAACGCTATTATGGACACCAAAATACCCGATGTCCAAAAATAACAAACTACTTACCTATTTTGACTCTAAATGTCAATACGAACTCAATGGAATTGGTTTCGTGGCTTGATTCGATCATCTGCTCGAGTTATACACAAATATCCCTCTATTAAATTAAATAAATTTATTTACGTGCTATAGAAAATGGCTGGACGTTTACGGCTGTCGTTGTTACATAAGACATCGGTTTGCTGCGAAATCTAATACCGTACAATAATTTAACGTTACAGTTCCAATGAAACTAACATCATCAAAAACCGAGACCGTTTGTAAAATGGATCTTTCTAAAGCTATAAAATATTGATAAAAATATTAATTAATTTCCAAATTAATTTAATTAAATAATAGTAAATTATTATTAGCGTATTTATCCAAATAAAATTATCATATGGCTTCAACTATAGATTATACAACTCAAAATCATCAATTCTGAGTTAAACGTTATCAAAATTATATTTAAAACCCTTTTAAATTAATTAAATAAAAGTTATATTTTAATAACGGTTTCTATAGCGACTATTTAAAAATTTGATTTGGAGATAACTAACAATCTATAACATGAAATCTGGATTTTTCTCTTTCATAAGAAAGTTATAATCAACAAGATTCCAATGTTTCTTGTTTCCCCAAAATCTGACTTAAAATGGATCTTGTATATCCAGTTAAAGTTCAAAACTCAATATTACGAACTACCGCGCCATTTCGAGCTTGTTTTAATTTAAATATAAATCATAACGTTTAACTTCGTTTTTATAACGAATTCAATAATGAAATCCATTAATATTCCAAATATGATATTTAAAATAATAATTAAATAAAATATTTGGCTACCAAAAATATGGGACATTATAGTAACAACAACGCAAAATACTGCATTTAACTAAATATATTTAAATCTCACATTAAATCTTAATTGTTTCCTTTTCGAAAATCATTTACTATAACAATAGTGTTATAGTTCATGATTTTTATTAATAATAAAACGTCTATTACAACACGTTAAATTTTATTAACCAATTTGGTTCCAAATTCTATATATAATTGATAATCGATTTTAGTACTCAGATTTTTCTTAAATTTTTCTATCTCCTTATTCCGGAAAATTTTACCAGTGTCTCCTTTGTACGGGTCAATCGATACAACTACATATCGCCTCTCTAGGCCCTTTCCATTCAAAAAGAAAATCAAAAGCCAAGTGGCTTGCCAATAGGTTCATAAAATCTCATATTCAATTTAAATACGTATCTCTTTTATCGACCATAGAATTTATTTTCTTCCAATAACTTCATTCTATACCTGCCTAGCGTATACTCATACAGTCCCAATTTATTTCAAATCAACCCATTCCTTTTTAATTCAATTCACTAATTCATTCTCTAATATCTCTGTTGACTAATCTCCTTTTATTTGAACATACCATGTTCAAATATATTTTTAATTCGCTTGTGCACAATTTGAATTCCATCTCTAACTATAGTTTTGTATTCAACTTCAAATTTTAATTTACAAATCGAATTCAATTATCCAAAGTCAAATTCAATCCAAAAAATCTTTGACTAATTATTCTAATTAGTTAACTTCATTCGATAATTAAAAAAAATCTGATTTTTGTTTCAAAATCAATTCATCACTCCACTTGAGTTCATATTTATTTTATAACTCAAGTCTGAATTTTACTAATGGAAATTCAAGTTTTATTCACCTAAAAACATTTTATTTTATTTAATAAACCATTATGGTTTATAAATGATTATACCACTAGTTTTATTGGAAATTTGATTAGACATAACTCAAAATCTATAAAGCGAAATCCATATTTTTCCCTTCCATTAGAAAGATTATCATTCAATAGGTCCGGGCTATTCTTGTTTCGAAGAATTCTGACTTATAATGATTTCTATAACTCAATTGAAGTTTAAAACATAAAGCTATGAAATACCGCATCACGGCGAGTTCGTTTTAATTAAATTTAAATATAAACTTCTAAACTACGTTTATTAATAAATTTCAGTCTCATCCTTTTTATTTTAGTATAAATTTAGCTAGTTTTCCAAATCTAACTTAAATTTTTTGATTATCCCAATTCCTCGATTATTTCATAACTCGGTTGTAAATTTATTTTCAACTAAATCTTCTATATTAAATTCCAATTCCTATTGGTAATAAACTGTTTTATAAAATTCGACATAATTGAATTTCAATTATAAATCCCTTAGATTATCTTAATTCAATTTATATTTTGAATTCCAGAATAAAATTTATCGTCCTCTTTTCAAAATGATTTCTAGTTCCCTTTTTAGCTCATGCTTGAATTTAAACTTCCAAATTATCTAGTGATAATTTCTTCACTACATTTATTAACATCGTTTATAAATTACTTTCCTTGTTTATAAATTAAAATAAGTTTCCTTTCCCAAAATCCAATTGAAGCCAAATTCCTATCTTGGAATATTTTATTATTATAACTTATCTATATATAACGTAGAATCTATTTTAATATTTAATTTTAAATCTTAGTTTCTATTTAATACAATTTCAATATCCTTTCTGGGAATAATTTATTTTTATATATTCAATATAGTCGAATTCTAATCATAAATCTATATGGATTTATTCTAATTCAATTTACATTCCATCATTGGAATAAATTTCATCGATTCCTTATCCTAAAACGATTCCCCTTTCCCTTTGACATTCACACTTGAATTTACATTCTTAAATAATCCAACGATAATTTATATCACTTCATTTATAAACATTGTATACAAATTTAAGTACTTGTTTTTATTATTAAAAACAGGTTAATAATTACTAGACCATCCGAAGTTCAAATTCTATTTTTGGAAAAATAGATCTTCCTTTTTAAATCCAAATTCTTTTCCCTTTCATTTAGATATATTTTCCCAATATTTAAATACTAATTAATTTAGGGCTACTGTTGTTTAAATATTCAAAACATCAATAACCAAGCACATATTATTCATCACATTATATAACACTATATATGAAAACAAAAATTAAATTGTTAAGGAATCCAGTTGGATCCCTTCATCCTGTTTTTCGTGCATCCACAGATGTTAGACATATAAATAATACCAATCCTACTTCAAGGCATGATATCGCATGTAACAACCCGGAATTTGGGGCCAATTTAAAATTTTCATTTTAGAGATTTTAAGGGTTTTTAAAAAAAATTGAAATAAATTATTTTAAATAACATTGAATGGAAATTTATTTTGAGCAAATTCAATACAAATATATTCAATTTAATTATAAAAGGAATTAGAAATAGCACAGTAGTTTGAAAAGTCAAATCTTAACTTTGACTGACTCTACAGGATGCAGAATAAATCAGATTTTGATGAAACCAAAAATATTAGAATCTACTTAAAAATATCTTTCCAACGAATTCGAAAAATCGAAATTTCATAGCGGGAATTAAAAGTTAGGGCCAGTTGAAATTTCAGAATAGTCGGTATAGAATTTCTGTATATATTTTAATATTAAAAATAGCCATTTTTCAAACGACCTCTGTTTTCGACGAAACCACTTTTGTTGGATTCGGAATGTCAAATTATTGTTAAGTTTAATTTTTCATAGTTTTTAGAATTAATTTGTGACCGTGGAAAAAGATTTCAGTTTGGTCAATTTTAAATCGACTTGAAAAAGGCCATTTTTCAAACAGTCATAGAATTCGACGAAATTAATTTTGTTAGGACCGTATCGTCAAAACAAAGCCACAAATATTTTTTATGGAATTTTCTGAGTCCGTATGTGGCCTCGATGAATTTAATTCTATGACAGAATTAATTTAATAAAGGAATTAAATATTAAATTTAATAATCCAGGCCACAGACAGCCGTTTGGGCTGATGGGAGCTAGCCCATTGGATTCGGAATAGGGGCTATTGGGTAGGGTCACTTTCTGTTGGACTGAAATTGGTTCGGTTTGAAATTTATGGATTTTATTGTAAAATTTGCATTAAATATTATAAATAATGGATTTTAAAACTCTAAATTCACTATTCAATCTTCTTCCAACTGCTACCCCAACAGTCCAATGGCCACCGACATCCACACCTTCCTCCACTAAGATCTCCCTCTCCTCCACGAATTAGACTCCATACTTTACATCATTTTGAAGCTCTTGTTCTCCTCTACGATTCCATACCACTTGATCGCTCTCTGGTGCCACCATCACCAAGCTTCACACACCCAAACCCGCGCCCGAAAGCCTCGTCGGCCTCCCCCTGGGTCCCACCGAGCTGCACCATAGCGGGCCCCCGTGGTGCGCCTCCCTGTGCTCTCCGTCGCAGCATATTCTGATCGTGCCAATTCTCTCTACCTTGGTCGAAAAACTCAACCCTAAGTTTGAACAAAAGGGATAAGTTACGGCCAATTTCTGTAGTGAGGAAGAAGAGAGGTTCAGACCTTAATTACTTTGTTAATTTAATTTTAAACAATCACCAATCTTATTTAGACCATAACTAATGCATACGACAACGAAAATTAACAATTTCAGAAGCTTTGTGATCGTATTGACAAGATCTACGACTCTGGACTGAAACGGGACAATTCTGAACTGTTGGAATTTTGGACTAAATTTCGAATGACTGTGAGATTTCTTTTGTTTTAAAATAATTAATCAATTCATTTCTTTTATTTTATTTTATTTATAGTTATATATTTCAGATCTATTTGTGCTGATATTGTATGATGATTGTTCTGTTGGTTGTGATGGATAATTATAAGATTCATGCGTGTTAAACAAATATGATTATTCATCCCTTTATTTTATTGAATTGATTTAGATTATCAATTCAAGACCAAAATATATAATGGATAATTATAGATCCATATGCTTTAGACAAATATTATTATACATCCTTTTATTTTATTGAATTGATTTAGATCATCGATTCAATATCAAAATATGTAGTTTGTCACTTTTATGGGATTGATCTAGTTAATCAATTCATATTTTGTCACTTTATTAGAATTGATTTAGTTTATCAATCCAATCTAAAAATATTATTTGGATCATTTGTGCAGAATTGTTTTAAATTGTCAATTTTAAAATGATAGGCATTATTTTGTCAATCCAATGTATAATATCATTTTTTCACCTTATTGGATTGTAAATTAAATATTGTCAACTTTGCATACATGATTGAATTGGAATAGAAAAATGAATATTGTCAACTTTGTATACATGATTGAATTGGAATAGAAAAATGAATGACTCTTATTTGTGTTCTCAAGCACAAACATTACATAGAAAAATGAATGACTCTTATTTGTGTTCTCAAACACAAACACTACATAGAAAAATAAACATGTCTTTTATTTATGTTCTCATACACAAATATAACGTAGAATAAAAAAAAAGGTGAAATATGACGATGTGAAAAGATCCGATTTTCATATGTAATAAAGAATGAGATTTACATTGTAAATTAAAAATTACATTTTCATATGTAATAAAGAATGAGATTAACATTATAATTTAAAAATTACATTTTCATATGTAATAAAGAATGAGATTTACATTTTAATTAAAAATTACATTTTCATATGTAATAAAGAATGAGATTTACATTGTAAATTAAAAATTACATTTTCATATGTAATAAAGAATGAGATTTACATTATAAATTAAAAATTACATTTTCATATGTAATAAAGATTGTGATTTACATTGTAAATTAAAAATTACATTTTCATATGTAATAAAGAATAGGATTTACATTGTAAATTAAAAATTACATTTTTCATATGTAAATAAAGGTGAGAATTTACATTGCAATTAAAAACACATTTTTGTTATAAAGATGAGAATTTGCATTGCAATTAAAAACACATTTTTGTTATGCAAATAAAGATGAGAATTTACATTGCAATTAAAAACACATTTTTGTTATGTAAGTAAAGAATATAATTTACATTGTAAATTAAAAGTACATTTTATTGTATAATTAAAGAATAGAATTTATATTGTAAATTGAAGAGGACATCTTTATATGTAATTAAAGATTAAGAAGTTACATGTAAAATAAAATTTCATTTTTATATGTAAGGAAAGAGTAAGAATTTGCATAGCATATAAAATTTCATTTTTGTATGTAATTAAGATATAGAAATTTACATTGCGAATTAAAAGACAAGATTTGACATGTAATATTAATTACATTTTTAATGTAATTAAAAAGTATGATTTTATATTGTAAATTAAGAGACAAATTAAAAGATATGAGTTTCACATTATTATGTAAATTACATTTTAATGTATTTAAAAGGTAGAATTTGACGTTGTAAATAAAATTACATTTTTAATGTAATTTATGAAGATAAAAAATTTCACCGTTATGTTAATTACATACTTATGTAATTAAAAAGAATAATTTTGCATTGGAATGTAAATTTACATTTTTTTATGTAAATAAAAGAATAAAGAAGGGAGTTTACATTTTTAATGTAAGTAAAAGAATAAGGAATGGAACTCAACATTGCAATATAATTTACATTCCCAGGTAAATAAAAGAATTAAAGAATAAAGGGAGAAATTGGACTTTGAATTATAATACACATTTTTAAATGAATTAAAATTTAATGAAGATCGGTAGTTGTTTAGCTCGTTGTTAAATCAAATGACGTTATTATGGTTGAACTATTATATTTATATATATAATTATAATTAAAATTAAACGAATCAAGCGCGGTAGTTCGTGTTTTGAAAACGTACCTTCAAACGTCCATACCAAAAGATCCGACCGTCGGATTTTCCCAAAACTGAAAACGTTAGGACCGTCATGGGAAGATCTTTCCAACGATATAACCTACGTTAAGATCCAATGGTTAGATTTTGAGTAATGTGAAAATCAAAATTGGTTGAAAGCAGCGCCAAGGTCGCCCATTGACGCGAGGCGTCGTTATATAAAGTTTTGATTATTTTCAAATAATTGAAATAGGAATTAATCGTTATAAAATAATATTAACGACAAGGAAGGATTTTCAATATATATATATATATATATATATACGAAGATGATTTGGAAAGTCCGAGTTACTTTCATTCCAAATAATCAAACGACGTAAAGAATCGAAGGATGAAGACGGCGTATGAAGACCGTAAATCTTCCCTCGAATGGACAACGATCAAGATCCTGAATTGACTTGCTCCCAATTCAAGGGTCAGGGTAATTGCCCAAACATACGTGTTGATTTCATGGATATGCGGGTATCTCCTTTCCGTACTGGACATACGGGACGAGGGTATCTCCGGTTTCGTTCAGACCCAGAACGGGCTTACAAATGGAATGTATGTCCGACATTGTACTCCTTTATATTGTATTTGTTGATTTTCTGTCGAATGTATGAATGTTTGGTGGCGAAGAATTTATTCTCTTGCTTAACACCCTTCCATATATTTCGGCAAAGGATTGGTAGTGTGATATGGAGTGACAGTGTGGCATACTAAGATGCAATGATCAAGGTTTCTTGTTGAAAAGCAGAACCTTGTGGTGACGATCAAAGCACAGCTTGAATAAGCATAGCTTTGTGTATTACGTAGCTTCACGAGCCTCACAAACTGGTGGAGTCTAAAACGGGAGAAGGGAACGCAGGGAGAACAACACGTTTCTTTTTAGTTAGAAGTAGTGTCAGTGCTTGAACTGGCTGATATTTTACTTATGTGGATGATGGAATGAGGCGCCTCGGATGTTAGGTCCTATAGGATCGGGAAACGTGTGTTCAGGAATAACTAATCCACAAAGCTGAATGTGTGGACCGACTGTGCAGGATCCAAGGGTTCACTACGAGGGATCCTGAGACATTAGCTAAAGTGTCTCGAATCGGTAAGGAGCTCCTTCCTAGCCTTGACTCATGATGGAAACCAAATTCCAAATACGACCCTACGAATTTGATTGTATTACTAGTATGGAGGCATAGTAGTATGGGGTACTATGCTTTCTAGGATTGATACATTTATTTTGAAATGTTTTTATATACACTAATGATAATATTAGATTCCTATTTATCATATTTAGCATGTTTAATCACCATAAGGTAAAACTCTATCCTCTGGTTTGCGTTGCATTGTGTGATGGGACTTGAGTCTTATGGTGATTCCATTTTTTCAAAAGCATTGCATTGTTTTACGTTTTACTTATTTATTTGTTCAATCACCTTAAATTATGCACGACAATCCATTGGAATAAACCCGTTCCGCGTTAGCGGCGTGGCCTTTGGATTTGCCTCATTACTAGTAGTTAAATTAGTTAAGAATTCTCACACCTGTCCCATGACTGACTCGTAGTTTGTTTTCACCTTTTGCAAACTCGGGTGCCCTCTTTTCCATACGGGCAGCCAAGTGATAGGTCTAGCTTTCTTTGGAGTTGCTATCTTGGAGCTGTTTATCTATCTTGGAGTTGCTTATTTGGAGGTGCTTATGTTGGACCACGAAGATTATCCATCATTTATCTTTTATTTGCATTTTATCATTAGAACTTGAGACATCCAAACTTATTTTATTTCCAGTTGTTCTATTTTGAAGTTGAAACTTATTTCCTTTTTGTTGAAACCTGATGTAATAATGTAGAACTCTGTGACTGTGGGATTCTGTGTTTGATGACATTCATATTCCGCTGCTATGATGTTGTTATTCTATAGTTTTCCTTTGCTATGTTGTATCTGTGATCTGTATTGTTATATTTATGTTGTGTTCCAAATGATTATTCCTTACTTTCATTCCGTGGAAGTTTGGGGTCATCACAGTTGGTATCGGAGCTTTGGTTAACCTAAGCTTTGGAATATAACATATTTATGACAATTCGTTAACATAGAATCACTAATATTCTATGGCGAACAGTTCATTAGGTTTACATAATAATCAGTCATTTTATCGCCATCTTTCCTTTTGTCCGTCCTTTTATCTTTATCATTTCTTAAGATCACCATTACAGTTGTTCTGACTCTTTCCTTGATTATACATAACTAACTAAAAATGAGTACTGCTGCCGCTAGAGCCGCTAGAGCTAGAGCAAGGAAACAAAATGTTGTTGAAACTGAGGAGCCCACAGCTCAACAGCCACCACCACCACCACCGCAGCCCTTTGACTTGGATAAGGTTGCGAAGAAGTTCAAGAATTTAGGTGGAGTTCCATTCACTGGTACAGAGACCGTGACACAGGCTCAGGCATGGCTTAAGAATTGTGAGAAGATATTTGGAGGGGTAGGGCTAGATGATCAAAGGAAGAGATTTACGGCTTCATGGCTGCTTCAAGGCGGAGCACAGAATTGGTGGGAATTGGTCAATATAGGAGGTGATGAAGAAAATATGTCTTGGACCAAGTTTAAAGAGTTGTTCAATGAAAAATACGTCCCAAGGCAAGAAGTGGAAAGGCTACATGACGAGTTCGCCAACTTGAAGCAAGGCGACAAAACTATCTCGGAGTATGTAAGAAGATTTTAAGACCTCTCTCGCTATGCCCCAGAATTGATTCAGGGTGATTTTCAAAAGAACAAAAGGTTTATTAATGGACTTGCAAGGAAGTACACTGACAGGGTTACTACTCACATTGACCTTTCTTTCAATAAGCTGATTGAGTTTGCTTGTCGCTATGAGGAGAACGACAAAAGAGTTTCACAACAAGATAGAGAAAGGAGCTTGGCCAATAATAATAATAAAAGGAAGCAAACCGAGAAGAAGACTGAAAGGAGAAGTTCTGGAGCTGCTAAAAACCATGATAAGGCAAAGGTGCAATGCTACAACTGCCAGAAGTTTGGACACTACAGCAAGGACTGCAGAAATCCAAATAAGGCCAGAAGTGATGACACTAAAGAATGCTATAACTGCCACAAAAAGGGTCATATCAAGCTTAATTGTTCACTGTTGAAAGGAGCTCAGATTGCACATGTGTATGAGGGGGAAAGTGAACCACCTTCCTCCGCACCTACTTCTTCTGAAGGAGCAGGTAAGCCTGATGTTTTAGGTGGTACTATTTCTGTTAAAAACATTCCTGTTACTGCTTTGTTTGATACGGGTGCATCGAGGAGCTTTATTTCTAGCAACGCGGTCAAGAAATTGAAATTAAAACAAAGAAATCTTAAAGAGCCAATTAATGTTCATAATCCTGTAGGAGGTTCTATCGTCCTTTATTTATATTGTAGGGTGCATATTTCCTACTCCTATTTCCAATTTCCATTTAACTTGATCATTATGAATTTTTCTGAGTTTGATATCATCCTTGGTCTTGATTGGCTAACAAAATTTGAGGACGAAGTAATATGTGCGGGTAGAATAGTTGAAATCAAAACAAAGTTTGGGGATGTTATTTCTATACCTTGCCATGGTTCAAAGATAGATAGGAAGTCATTTTGGTCTTCCCTCGAAGTCACTCCCATTTCTTTAGAAAAGATCCCCATGGTCAAAAATTACGCGGACGTATTTGAAGAAGTAGACAACTTAACCCCGCGAAGGGAAATTGATTTCAGAATTGATCTTGTCCCAAATGCAAGGCCTGTAGTTCATGCTATCCGAAGGATGACCCCTAAAGGAAAAGAGGAGTTGCAAGCCCAAACTAAGCAGCTCTTATGGAAGGGACTAATCCGGCCTAGTTTTTCCAATTGGGGTGCAGCTGTGGTGTTTGTCCCAAGTCTGACGGTACTCTAAGACTCTGTATGGATTACCGCGACCTTAATAAACAAACATTGAAGAACAAATACCCCTTGCCTCGTATAGATGATTTAACGGACCAATTAAATGGGTCCAAGGTGTTTTCTAAGATGGACCTAGCCACCAGTTTCCATCAACTACGCATAGCTGAAGAATGCATACCTTTGACCGCCTTTAGAGGTCCTGATATATTCTGCGAATGGTTAGTAATGTCGTTCGGTCTATGCAATGCTCCCGCCTACTTTGTTGACTTGATGAATAGGGTCTTCCGAGAGGTCTTAAATAAATTCGTCTTAGTCTTCATTGATGATATTCTAATCTATTCTAAAACTAAGGAGGAGCATGAAGGGCATCTAAGGGAAGTGTTGAAGATCCTACGAAGAAATGTTTTAAAAGAAAAATTTTCCAAATGCACATTTTGGCAAGAGGAGGTAAAATTCTTGGGCCATGTTGTGTCAAAAGAAGGAATTGCTGTTGACCCAAGTAAAATTGCCGAAATTCGAGATTGGAAGCAGCCCAGTACGCCCACTGAAGTAAGAAGCTTCCTAGGATTGGCTGGATATTACAGGAAATTTGTCAAAGACTTCGCCAAGCTGTCTTGCCCATTAACAAAGCTCACCAAGAAGCATACCAAGTTCAATTGGACATCGGATTGTGAGGAGGCCTTCCAAAAGCTAAAAGTGAGTTTAACAACTTCTCCCGTACTAACCATCATCGATGGCAACCAAGATTTAAAAGTATACACCGATGCTTCTCAAAGTGGTGGTCTTGGCGCGGTACTGATGCAAAGAGGCAAAGTTGTTGCTTATGCAAGTCGTCAATTAAAGCCGCATGAGAAAAATTATCGTGTCCATGACTTGGAGTTGTTGGCCGTAGGCTTTGCTTTAAAAATTTGGAGACATTATCTTTTAGGCGAAAAATTTGAATTATTCACAGACCATCAATCTTTGAAATATCTCTTCGATCAAAAGGATTTGAATTTAAGGCAGCAACGGTGGCTAGAATTTTTTGCGGCATATGATCTTGACATCTTATATACGCCGGGAAAAGCCAATGTTGTGGCGGACGCACTTAGTAGAAAGGTCGTCATTGTCGCAAGCCTCGTCATTACCCCTTCTTTGATTGATAAAATTTCTTCTCTTCAGATAAATGATGCTTTTATTCGAAAAGTGATTGAAAGAATTCAAGAAGGTGAAAACACGAACTTTCAAATAGATGGCAAGGGAGTTCTTAGATTGCAAGGGCGGATTTGTGTCCCAAGTATCCCAGAGCTCATAAGGGAAGTTTTAGATGAAGGTCACAAATCAAATCTTAGCATCCATCCAGGCGTAAGAAAGATGTATCAAGATCTTAAGCGCACATTTTGGTGGAAAGCTATGAAGAGAGATATATCCATTTATGTGAGTAGATGTCCTACATGCCAACAAGTAAAGAGCGATCAACAAAAGCTTGTGGGATTGTTGCAACCATTGGAGGTTCCAGATTGGAAGTGGGACCAAATCTCCATGGATTTTATAGATGGTCTACCCCGAACTAGGAAAGGAAATGACAGCATATGGGTAATCGTGGACCGCTTCACAAAGTCCGCTCATTTCATACCTGTCAAGTCCACTAGAACTGCTCAAAGTCTGGCGCAAATTTATTGCAAAGAAATAGTCAGTCTACATAGGTAATAAAACTAAATCTTTCCTTTTCATCATTATCTGAATGAAAATTTTCATTTTCTAATTAAATAATAAAAGAATAATCTTTTGTTTTAAACAGACTTCCTAGTAGCATCGTTAGAGACCGTGATCCTATCTTTGATAGCAAATTTTAGGAAGCATTCCAAAATGTGTTGGGAACGAAGTTAAATCTTAGTACCGCATATCACCCTTAGACAGATGGCCAAACTGAGAGGGTGAATCGCATCCTTGAGGATCTATTACGAGCTTGCATACTCGATTTTGGAGGTACTTGGGAGGATCACTTGCATTTAGTTGAATTCTCTTATAACAATAGCTATCAAGCAAGTTTTAAAATGTCTCCATTTGAAGCCTTATATGGTAGGCCATGTAGGTCGCTATCATGTTGGGTTGAAAAAGGAAATCGTCTAGTATTGGGTCCAGACATGGTCCGAGAAGCTTCAGACATGGTCGATTATATTAAGAAGCGATTATTGGCTGCCCAAAGTAGACAAAAGAGATATGCAGATTTAAGAAGAAGAGAATTGGCTTTTGAAGTGGGTGACTATGTCTATTTGAAAGTTGCTCCAACGCGAGGTGTAATCCGTTTTGGAAAAACAGGAAAATTAGCACCTAAATTCATCGGCCCCTTCCCTATTCTTGAAAAGATTGGTACCCTAGCCTACAGAATTCAGATGCCCGACTGGTTGCCTGGGGTGCATGACGTATTCCATGTATCGCAACTTCGGAAGAATATTCATGATCCAGATCTGGTTGTGGAAGAAGCTACACAGCAAGATTTGGAGATTACCCCAAGCCTTGCAGTTTGAAGAGTACCACTGAAAATTATTGGAAAAGAGACTAGAGAGCTGAGAAATAAAAGAATCTACCTAGTCAAGGTGCAATGGAGCAGTGATCCTAGAGATTGCACTTGGGAAACCGAGGAGAGTATCAAACAAGCCTATCCCAATTGCAGAGTGGATATCCCCGATTAGATTTTGTTTTGAGGTACGCTTAAAATATTTTACATTCTCTGTGTTAGTTCCTACTCTTCTATTTTCCTTTTCCTTTTCGAGAATGAAAAGTTCTTAAGCGGGGGAGATTGTAACAACCCGGAATTTGGGGCCAATTTAAAATTTTCATTTTAGATATTTTAAGGGTTTTAAAAAAAATTGAAATAAATTATTTTAAATAATAATGAATGGAAATTTATTTTGAGCAAATTTAATACAAATATATTCAATTTAATTATAAAAGGAATTAGAAATAGCACGGTAGTTTGAAAGTCAAATCTTAACTTTGATTGACTGTACAGGATGCAGAATAAATCGGATTTTGATGAAACCAAAAATATTAGAATCTACTTAAAAATATCTTTCCAACGAATTCGAAAAATCGAAATTTCATAGCGGGAATTAAAATTTAGGGCCAGTTGAAATTTCAGAATAGTCGCTGTAGAATTTCTGTATATATTTTAATATTAAAAATAGCCATTTTTCAAACGACCTCTGTTTTCGACGAAACCACTTTTGTTGGATGTGGAATGTCAAATTATTGTTAAGTTTAATTTTTCATATTTTTTAGAATTAATTTGTGACCGTGGCAAAAGATTTTAGTTTGGTCAATTTCGGTCAATTTTAAATCGACTTGAAAAAGGCCATTTTTCAAACAATCACAGAATTTTACGAAATTAATTTTGTTAGGACCGTATCGTCAAAACAAAGCCAGAAATATTTTTTCTGGAATTTTCTGAGTCCGTATGTGGCCTCGATTAATTTAATTTTATGACAGAATTAATTTAACAAAGGAATTAAATATTAAATTTAATAATTCAGGCCACAGACAGCCGTTTGGGCTGACGGGACCTAGCCCATTGGATCCGGAATGGGGGATATTGGGTGCTGTCGCTTTCTGTTGGACTGAAATTGGTTCGGTTTGAAACTTATGGATTTTATTGTAAAATTTGCATTAAATATTATAAATAATGGATTTTAAAACCCTAAAATCACTATTCAATCTTCTTCCAGCCGCCACCCCATCAGTCCAATGGCCACTGACATCCGCACCTTCCTCCACTAAGATCTCCCTCTCCTCCACGAATTAGACTCCATACTTTACATCATTTTGAAGCTCTTGTTCTCCTCTACGATTCCATACCACTTGATCGCTCTCTGGTGCCACCATCACCGAGATTCACACACCCAAACCCGCGCCCAAAAGCCTCGTCGGCCTCCCCCTGGGTCCCACCGAGCTGCACCATAGCGGGCCCCCGTGGTGCGCCTCCCTGTGCTCTCCGTCGCAGCGTATTCTGATCGTGCCAATTCTCTCTACCTTGGTCGGAAAACTCAACCCTAAGTTTGAACAAAAGGGATAAGTTACGGCCGATTTCTGTAGTGAGGAAGAAGAGAGGTTAAGACCTTAATTACTTTGTTAATTTAATTTTAAACAATTACCAATCTTATTTAGACCATAACTAATGCATACGACGAGGAAAATTAACAATTTCAGAAGCTTTGTGATTGTATTGACAAGATCTACGACTCTGGACTGGAACGGGACAATTCTGAACTGTTGGAATTTTGGACTAAATTTCGAACGACTGTGAGATTTCTTTTGTTTTAAAATAATTAATCAATTCATTTCTTTTATTTTATTTTATTTATAGTTATATATTTCAGATATGTTTGTGCTGATATTGTATGATGATTGTTCTGTTGGTTGTGATGGATAATTATAAGATTCATGCGTGTTAAACAAATATGATTATTCATCCCTTTATTTTATTGAATTGATTTGGATTATCAATTGAAGACCAAAATATATAATGGATAATTATAGATCCATATGCTTTAGACAAATATTATTATTCATCCTTTTATTTTATTGAATTGATTTAGATCATCGATTCAATATCAAAATATGTAATTTGTCACTTTTATGGGATTGATCTAGTTAATCAATTCATATTTTGTCACTTTATTAGAATTGATTTGGTTTATTAATCCAATATAAAAATATTATTTGGATCATTTGTGTTGAATTGTTTTAAATTGTCAATTTTAAAATGATAGGCATTATTTTGTCAATTCAATGTATAATATCATTTTGTCACCTTATTGGATTGTCAATTAAATATTGTTAACTTTGTATACATGATTGAATTGGAATAGAAAAATGAATATTGTCAACTTTGTATACATGATTGAATTGGAATAGAAAAATGAATGACTCTTATTTGTGTTCTCAAGCACAAACATTACATAGAAAAATGAATGACTCTTATTTGTGTTCTCAAACACAAACACTACATAGAAAAATAAACATGTCTTTTATTTGTGTTCTCATACACAAATATAACGTAGAATAAAAAGAAAAGAAAAGGTGAAATATGACGATGTGAAAAGATCCGATTTTCATATGTAATAAAGAATGAGATTTACATTGTAAATTAAAAATTACATTTTCATATGTAATAAAGAATGAGATTTACATTGTAAATTAAAAATTACATTTTAATATGTAATAAAGAATGAGATTGACATTGTAAATTAAAAATTACATTTTCATATGTAATAAAGAATGAGATTTACATTGTAAATTAAAAATTACATTTCATATGTAATTAAGAATAGGATTTACATTGTAAATTAAAAATTACAATTTTCATATGTAAATAAAGGTGAGAATTTACATTGCAATTAAAAACACATTTTTGTTATAAAGATGAGAATTTACATTGCAATTAAAAACACATTTTTGTTATAAAGATGATAATTTACATTGCAATTAAAAATACATTTTTGTTATGCAAATAAAGATGAGAATTTATATTGCAATTAAAAACACATTTTTGTTATGTAAGTAAAGAATAGAATTTACATTGTAAATTAAAAGTACATTTTATTGTATAATTAAAGAATAGAATTTATATTGTAAATTGAAGAGGACATCTGTAATTAAAGATTAAGAAGTTACATGTAAAATAAAATTTCATTTTTATATGTAAGGAAAGAGGAAGAATTTGCATAGCATATAAAATTTCATTTTTGTATGTGATTAAGGTATAGAAATTTACATTGCAAATTAAAAGACAAGATTTGACGTGTAATATTAATTAAATTTTTAATGTAATTAAAAAGTATGATTTTATATTGTAAATTAAGAGACAAATTAAAAGATAGGAGTTTTACATTATTATGTAAGTTACATTTTAATGTATTTAAAAGGTAGAATTTGACGTTGTAAATAAAATTACATTTTTAATGTAATTTATAAAGATAAAAAATTTCACCATTATGTTAATTACATACTTATGTAATTAAAAAGAATAATTTTGCATTGGAATGTAAATTTACATTTTTTTTATGTAAATAAAAGAATAAAGAAGGGAGTTTACATTTTTAATGTAAGTAAAAGAATAAGGAATGGAACTCAAAATTGCAATATAATTTACATTCCCGGGTAAATATAAGAATTAAAGAATAAAGGGAGAAATTGGACTTTGAATTATAATACACATTTTTAAATGAATTAAAATTTAATGAAGATCGGTAGTTGTTTAGCTCGTTGTTAAATCAAACGACGTTATTATGGTTGAAAGATTATATTTATATATATAATTATAATTATAATTAAACGTCGTTATATAAAGTTTTGATTATTTTCAAATAATTGAAATAAGAATTAATCGTTATAAAATAATATTAACGATAAGGAAGGATTTTCAATATATGTATATATATACGAAGATTATTTGGAAAGTCCGAGTTACTCTCATTCCAAATAATCAAACGACGTAAAGAATCAAAGGATGAAGACGGTTTTTGAAGACCGTAAATCTTCCCTCGAATGGACAACGATCAAGATCCTGAATTGACTTGCTCCTAATTCAAGGGTCGGGGTAATTGCCCAAACGTATGTGTTGATTTCACGGATATGCGGTTATCTCCTTTCCGTACTGGACATACGGGACGAGGGTATCTCCAGTTTCGTTCAGACCTAGAACGAGCTTACAAATGGAATGTGTGTCCGACATTGTACACCTTTATATTGTATTTATTGATTTTCTGTCGAATGTATGAATGTTTTGTGGCGGAGAATTTATTCTCTTGCTTAACACCCTTTCATATATTTCGGCAAAGGATTGGTAGTGTGATATGGAGTGACAGTGTGGCATACTAAGATGGAATGATCAAGGTTTCTTGTTAAAAAGCAGAACCTTGTGGTGACAATCAAAGCACAGCTTGAATAAGCATAGCTTTGTGTATTACGTAGCTTCACGAGCCTCACAACCCGGTGGAGTCTAAAACGGGAGAAGGGAACGCAGGGAGAACATCACGTTTCTTTCTAGTCAGAAGTAGTGTTAGTGTTTGAACTGGCTGATATTTTACTTACGTTGATGATGGAATGAGGCGCCTCGGATGATAGGTCCTATAGGATCGGGAAACGTGTGTTCAGGAATAACTAATCCACAAAGCTGTATGTGTGGACCGGCCCTGCAGGATCCAAGGGTTCATTGTGGGGGATCCTGAGACATTAGCTAGAGTGCCTCGAATCAGTAAGGAGCTCCTCACTAGCCTTGACTCATGATGGAAACCAAATTCCAAATACGACCCTACGAATTTGATTGTATTACTAGTATGGATGCATAGTAGTATGGGGTACTATGCTTTCTAGGATTGATACATTTATTTTGAAATGTTTTTATATACACTAATGATAATATTAGATTCGTATTTATCGTATTTAGCATGTTTAATCACCATAAGGTAAAACTCTATTCTCTGGTTTGCGTTGCATTGTGTGATGGGACTTGAGTCTTATGGTGATTCCATTTTTCCAAAAGCATTGCGTTGTTTTACGTTTTACTTATTTATTTATTCAATCACCTTAAATTATGCATGGCGATCCATTGGAATAAACTCGTTCTGCGTTAGCGGCGTGGCCTTTGGATTTTCCTCATTACTAGTAGTTAAATTAGTTAAGAATTCTCACACCAGTCCCATGACTGACTTGTAGTTTGTTTTCACCTTTTGCAAACTCAGGTGCCCTCTTTTTCACATAGGCAGCCAAGTGACATGTCTAGCTTTCTTTGGAGTTGCTATGTTGGTGTTGTTTATCTATCTTGGAGTTGCTTATTTGGAGGTGCTTATGTTAGACAACGAAGATTATCCATCATTTATCTTTTATTTGCATTTTATCGTTAGAACTTGAGACATCCAAACTTATTTTATTTCCAGTTGTTCTATTTTGAAGTTGAAACTTATTTCCTTTTTGCTGAAACCTAATGTAATAATGTAGAACTCAGTGACTATGGGATTCTGTGTTTGATGATATTCATATTCCGCTGCTATGATGTTGTTATTCTATAGTTTTCCTTTGCTATGTTGTATATGTGATCTGTATTGTTATATTTATGTTGTGTTCGATATGATTATTCCTTACTTTCATTCCATGGAAGTTTGGGATCATCACATTGCAGTATAGAAGGCCATCCACTATATATATTGTGGGGAGCATAAGGTCTCATCCGTTAATAGTACTGCGGGTAATATCAAACTACCAAGCCTAAATATAACTAATATATATAATAGCCACAATTTATAAACAATTCATCCAAGCATCCAAACAGCCAATAAACAGCATACAAAACTTTATATTAAATAAAAATTCATTTATAATAAATTATAAATGAATCTAGAGAGTGAGTTTACTCATCGTGATTTTTTTTGCCGAATATCCCAATTTAAATTAAATCGAATACTGTTCAATTCAAATTGAATCCTGGTTAACTCTGATTGACTCCAAATGCGTTACTTCACGATTTTCCAATCTTGCATAAGTTAAATATATCATAGTATAAGATTTTTAATTATATAAAACTAAGCGAATTAATTTAAATCAATTATTAAATTTATACCTTAACCCATGTTTCAACTCTTCCTTTCTCACTTCCCAATACAGTAATGCTCCCCTTACATTTCATTCTAATGAAAATGCACATCCTAATCTACTATGATTCTGATCCAAAAATCATGCCCCTCCCCAATTCGTGAATGAATACACAAACTCCTATGTTGTTCGAACTCGGTCCTTCCCCGTATATACACCTGTAGCTCACGAACGCTGCCATATTACCTCGTCACCTACTGCCCCTACCACTCCAAACCTCAATTCACGTGCACATCTAGACCAAACCACCTCCGCTCTGCATCATCGCGGCCATGTTGCTAATCTCCACGAACTCAATTCGAAATTTACTCCTCCCCATCTCTCATGAAATCATTATTTCCTACTTCAACGCAAATCCTATTGGTCGCGACATTCACTATCGATGGGAAAAAGGGATGCTTCATGCTCTTTAATTTGAGAATAAGATGTGAATTGGCCTACTCCCGATTTGCTTTCGATTTTTTCGAACAAAAAAAAGTAGTCGCAACCGTACTTATTTTGAGGCTTTCGATATTTTCCTCTAAAACAAAGAAAATGAAACGAGAAAGGTCGGCTTCAAAGGTTTTTAATTTATGCAGTGTCTATTATATTTCTTAGGATTTAGGTGGCTTTGATTTTATTTACTTGGAACGAACAAAAAATAAAGGGGATGGGGATATCACGGTTTATCTATACATGTGGAGAGGGAACTATATACAAGCCATTAAATTCCTCTGATTGCTTTGCAAGGAAGGAAGGGAACATCGTACCAAGCAGTTAGATTTTAGGTTGCTTCGTACAAGGCAGTAGGAAGGGTTTTTCTTCAAAGTGTAGGTGGCTTGAAAAGATGCTTATTAAATTTGATTTGATTTTAACTTATCCATTAATTTTATAGTCAAATATCTCGGGGTTTTGAACTCCTTTCGAGGCGTAGCGATCAACATTTCTAGGGCTATACCGCTATTTTGAAACATATTCCTAAGCCTAATTCAATCATATGGAGAAGATATCATTTTAAGTTGATGATATTAAATTTAATTATTTCCTAGGCGTTTTCAGATCGCACGATCAAATGATAAATCCAAATGCTACAAAATTTGAAATCCGATAATAATACACTATTACGGATCCCACAAAACAAGTTTAGTTGAATTCCAAGATCATTTGAAAACTAATTATTCTTAAATTCTACATTAGATCGATATAATATAATTTAAATACAAAATAATCAACTCCTTGATAATAAATTATTATCATTATCTGTTATATTCAAATTCTTAAATAGAATTTATATCGATCATCTGAATCATTTCAATTTAGTTTTAACTTCGAATTCAATTATTTTCGTATTACGATAATTCGATATACTCGAATTTAAATCATATCTCATTTATTTAATCGATAACTACGATATAAAATCCATTTATATTATCAACTCAACATTTAAAACAACATCAAATGTTCAAAATTAATCAACCAAAAATCTGGGTCGTTACAAGTGAAAAAGCAAGAAAAGAAAAGGAAAAGGAAAAGGAAAAGGAAAAGGAGGACATGTGTTATCTTTTCTAACAATTTTTTGATATGTGTTGTTATTGGTTTTTTTATTTTAATAATAAGAAATGAATTCAAATATACATACCAGTATAAATACAAAAATATGAGAATAAGGACAGTGATACAAATAACGAATATTGTCTGATTTTGTGCATTTTGACCCAAAATTAAAGATTTGAAGCATCAAATGTTTGAATTTCTCGAAACAAAAAATGTAACGACCCGCATTCTATGCATCAAAGGATCGTAGAATATTCATTTCTTTCTCATTCGAAGTCGTATGGTCATGTAACTTTGGGAGACGACTATTGGGGTCATTTCCCACATTCATGATTTTTACCGATTTTTAAATGACCGTTTTGCCCTTAGCTGATCTTGTTTCGACCATAACTTTTGATTGGAAAGGAGTTTTGACATGAAACCACTTCCATTAGATCCGGATGATGGTTTACCTTTCCGTAGAGTGATCATATGTGAAAAACGGACTTACCGTTTGGGAAATATGGCTGAAATAGGGTTTATAAGGTGAAAAACTGTTTGACCAGGCCAAATGAGGTGATTAGTGAATGGGCCCAAAACCCATTTTGGGATTAGGGTTATGGGGAGGCTGAAATGAGTTAGGTTTTCATTTCATTTCAGTTTTCTAGCCGCCATTTACATCCTAGGAACCCTAACAATGGCCTCCAACATCTAGAATCATCTCTAATCACCGTTTAATCAAGGATTAAGCTTAGCAACATCAAATCAAAGGGAAATAGCACCAAATCAAGGTCGGAACTGCTGTATAGCCTTGGGGACAGCGCCAAACAGAAGACAATTTCAGATTTGGTATTTTGTTTGTGGCTAATGTGAGTGATTTGCATAGTTCCTCACTAATTATGGTTAATTAAGGGTAATTAGTGTTAATTAGCGAATTTAAACATGATTAAATTCTGGAAAAATATTTATAAATTTCGAAATATTATTTTAGGCCTCTGTTAGAAAATTTGGTTAATTTGGTTGTTTTACTAATCCTATCATTAGTTTTGCTTAAACATGCTTAAGAGAAAATATGGAAATGTCGGCTGGTGCGGGGCGGGCCGTCACATTTGGTATCAGAGCTCTAGGTTGCGTAGTTAACCTAGGGAAAGACACCAGGGAGAGATAATACGTATATGAGAGCACATATTTGTGATTATTTTGGTTTTCAAAAGCTTTATATATATATACTATTAGTAAAGCTAAAGATGAAGTCGCACTACACTGACACCACAAAGAGGATGGTTAATCGTTTCTCTTTACAGATCGAACGATGAGCCGATATACGAGGGGTGCTGGTAGAGGAGCCAATAATAGGAATGCTCCTAACATGAGGACTATGTTCACTGACTTCATGGGAGAGATGCTTAGAAATGTGCAAGGAGCAGTTCCCAATGTTGCAAATGGTGGTGGTGCAGCGGTGCAGGCGCCTAAAGCCGATTTCGCCAAGCTTTGCAAGGATTACACTAGTCTCGGTGGGAAGCCGTTCCACGGAACGGAATCGGCCATAGAAGTTCAGGATGGGTTGGATAGCTGTGAGCGTATCTTCGAAGACTTGGGTATCGAGGATGAGATAAAGAGGAAGTTAGCATCCCGTCAGATGCACGGACGGGCAATGAACTGGTGGAATGCTATTAAGGCAGCTACTCCAGAGGATCAAGTTACATGGGATCAGTTTAAGGCCCGATTCGGTGATAAGTTCATCCCAGCTGCCCAGAACTCAGAGTCGTTTAGGAAATTTCTAAAGCTTAAGCAGAATGGTAGGGCAGTCTCGGAGTACATTGCAAAGTTCGATACTTTATCGAAGTATGGATTATCTCCTATTGACACTCCCGAGAAGAAGAACGAGAAGTTCATAACTGGTTTGGATGGAGACTTAGGGGAAAGGCTTATTAACCACATCGATGAGACGTTTGAATGGATTGTGGGAAAGCATTGAGTTAAGAGAGTCTTTACCCTAAGACGAAAACTGAGGTTGCATCTGCAGAGGAGCCAAAGCCGCAAGCAAGCGGTGGAGGGCAAGAATGGTTCTCAGAATAAGAGAAAGCAGAATCAGACCAAGGACGGCCAGAAGAAAAAGAATAAGAAAGATGTTGAGTGCTTCAGCTGTGGTAAGAAGGGCCACTATGCCAAAGAATGTCGGGCCAAACCAGCGGATAGGAAGTTCTTCAACTGTGTCCAAGTGGGACATCACAAGGATAAGTGTTCGCAACCCCTTAAAGAAAAGAAGATTGTGAAAGCTTATGCTATCAATGTTGTTCCTTCATTGTCGAATGCCCCAACCGCGGTAGAGAAAGGAAAGAATGTTGTTATTCAAGGTATGCTTTCTGTTTATGATGTTCCTGTTCGAGTATTGTTTGATACTGGAGCTTCCCGTTCCTTCATATCTAATGACCTGGTAGATAGGTTGGGATTGGAACCCGAGATAGTCGATAGACTTTAGCAGTTACGAACCCGATTGGTGGTTCGACTATCCTTTGTATGATTTGTCGTAATGTGGTCTTATCGAGTCATGGATGCATGTTTGTTTATGATTGCTTTGTTTTGGGCTTTACTGGGTTTGGTATTATTTTGGGAGTCGATTGGCTCCAAAGATACGGGGTGGTGGTAGACTGTGAGGGCTTTTTGGTGACAGTTAGAGCGGATGATGGGTGGAGGGTAGTATTTGGTGGTCTACCTAGTGATGGGGTAATGTCTAGTTTTCTAAATTCCCTCAACATCCCGCATGATGAGTTGTCAGATGTGCCTGTGGCTGGCCAGTATCCGGACGTCTTCAAGGAAGTGACCGGACTTCCACCACACCGAGAGATTGAGTTCCGTATTGATTTAGTGAAAGATGCCAGACCTATAGTGATGCCACTTCATCGTATGGCGCTAAGGGAGCAGCGAGAGCTCGGGGTGCAAGTAAGCGATCTTTTGAAGAAGGGATTTATCAGAAGAAGTGTTTCTGAGTGGGGAGCACCAGTTGTGTTTGCTACCAAGGCAGATGGTTCCCTTCGTTTGTGTGTCGACTACCGCGAATTGAATAAGATGACGAGGAAGAATAAGTATCCTCTACCGTGGATAGATGATTTGTTTGATCAGTTGAGTGGCGCGTGAGTGTTCTCCCAGTTGGATCTCATGACAGGTTTTCATCAGCTTAGAGTGGAAGCTGAAAGTATAGCTAAAACTGCATTTCGGACGCCGTCTGGATTCTATGAGTGGTTGGTCATGCCATTCGGGTTGACCAATGCACTAGCATATTTTGTGGATCTTATGAATAGGGTATTTAGGGATCAATTGAATAAGTTTGTTCTTGTGTTTGTAGACGATATCTTGGTTTATTCAAGGACAGAGGAAGAACATAAGGAACATTTGAGGATAGTGATGGAGGTGTTGAGAAAACACTAATTGAAAGCCAAGTTTTCTAAGTGTCACTTCTAGAGGAGGGAAGTGAGATTCTTGGGCCATGTTGTTTCAGAGAATGGTATTGCCGTGGACCCTGCGAAGGTGGCTACGGTACAAGATTGGTCTACGCGCAAGAATGCAACGGATATAAGAAGTTTCTTGGGATTAGCTGGATATTATCATAAGTTTATCCAAGACTTCTCCAAGATAGCAGCACCGTTGACTCGGTTGACCAAGAAGAATCAAGCTTTCGTCTGGGACGAAAAGTGTGAGAATGCATTCAAGAGTCTAAAGGAAAAGTTGAAATGTGCACCAGTGTTAGTCATTCCTAAGGGGAATGAAGAGATGATGGTATACATGGAAGCCAGTGGTACCAGACTAGGTGCTTTATTGATGCAAGGAGGTAGGGTTGTAGCTTATGCTAGTAGGCAACTAAAACCACATGAGAAAAGATATCCTACCCATGATTTGGAATTGGCAGCGATCGTGTTCGCATTGAAGATGTGGAGACATTATCTCTTGGGGGAAGATTCGAGTTGTTTACTGATCATAAATCGTTAAAGTATCTTTTCTCATAGAAGGATCTAAATCTCCGACAGCAAAGATGGTTAGAATTCTTGGCTTCCTACGATTTCGATATCGCTTATACACCAGGAAAGGGCAATGCGGTAGCTGATGCATTGGGTAGAAGGCATGCCAGTTTAGGGGCTATGTTTCTTGAGTGGAAGCAACTAGAGTACATCGCTATGTATGATTTCAGACCAAAGTGCGAATTGGATCCAGGAATGTTAGCAAATTTGGCAATCAGACCAACTTTGATTGAGCAGATTGGTTCCAGTCAGAGAGACGATCCTAACCTATTGGAAATCATCTCCAAGTTAGAGATGGGTATCGACGAGGAGATGAATAAGTATGGGCTGGATCGAGATGGATGGCTTAGAAAGAATGAAAGACTAGTTATGCCCAATGTCAAGGGATTGAGAGATGAAGTGCTTAGAGAATGTCATCACTCGAAACTGACTATACACCCCGGTGGTAACAAGATATATCGAGACATGAAGCAGACCTACTACTGGGAAGGAATGAAAAGAGACATTGGGAGGTTTATATCCAAATTCAAGAACTGCCAGCTAGTTAAAGCTGAGCAAAAGAAGCCTAGTGGCTTGTTGCAACCATTAGAAATTCCAGAATGGAAATGGGAACAAGTCTCAATGGATTTCATTGATGGGTTACCAAGGATTGGGCCATGATAGCATTTGGGTGATTGTCGACCGATTGACTAAGAGTGCAAGATTTATACCCGTCAAGTCGAATAGAACGACAACTAAGTTAGCGGAACTATATATAAAGTGGGTAGTGAGATTTCATGGAGTACTTAAAGGCATTGTGAGTGACCGAGATCCGTTGTTTACTAGTGGATTTTGGAAGAGCTTACAAGAGGTGTTAGGATCAGAATTACATCTCAATACCGCATTGTAACAACCCGAAAATCTGGGCCAGTTAAAAATTTTTATTTTGGCAATTTTAGCGAATTTTGAATATTTAAAATGAATTATTTTAAATAATAATCGACGAGAAATTTATTTTGAATATAATTCGACATATATATTTATATACGTCGTCGTTAGAATATAAATATTTATATATAATTATAAATAGAATTGAAAATGGCGTGGTAGTTCGATAAATCGATTTCAAACTTCAATTGAATGTACCGGGTGCAAAACAATCCGGATTTTAGTGAAACCAAAAACATTAGGATCTAATTGATGATATCTTTCCAATGAATCCAAAAATCAAAATTTCATAGCGGGAATCGAAAGATATGTCCAGTTGAAAATTCTGAATAGTCGCTATGGAATTCAGGCCCTTAAAAATGGACATTTTGCAAACGACCTCGGATTTCGACGAAACCAGTTTTGTTGGGTCCGTGATGTTAAGTTATTGCTAGATTCCAAATTTCATAATTTTTCGAATCAATATGTGAGCGTGGCGAAGTTAAACGCGTTTGACCAGTTTCAGTTGATTTTAATCGACTGAAAAATGGCCATTTTTCAAATGGTCTCAGAATTTAACGAAATTAGTTTTGTTACGACCGTATCATCAATACGAAGCTAGAAAATATTTTTCGGGAATTTTTAGAGTCTGTATGTGGCCCCGATAAATTAAAATGCGCGTTCAAATTCAATATATAGATTTACATTTTAATTTTGATGAAAACTGTTCGTAATAGCCGAATTGGGTTATGAAACATATCCCATTGTGTTCGGAATAGGGGTAAAACACTAGAGATGACAGTCGGTGGGTTCAATTTAGAGTTCAAATTTAAAGGTAACTTTATGGAATTAAATTAATAAACAAATAAAATATATATAATAGGGTAAAACCCTAAATTTCCTTAGCATAAAAAATCAAGCCCCCTTTTATAAACAAAACCCATCGCTCTCCATACCCACAGCCGCCCTCGCTTTCCCCCGCGCCATCGCGGGTTGTCAGCGCCGCCGCTCCACTGGCGGAGCACCCCTCCGCCACGCTACACCTCTCTCATGCCAACTACCCCTCCACGCGACCTCCTCCCTCTTCAAATCGTTAAACCGACCACCGCCCTAGCCAAACACCGCAGCCATCGACCACCCAAGTCGCGCCACCCCCCACCGGACCTGCCACCGCATCTGCGCCCTTCCTCAGCCCAGATTCCGACAGCAAACCCCCCCTTCTTGGTTATACGTTTATACGTTGGGCTGTAAGTTTTCTTATTATTATTTTATTTAGTTTATTTATTTCGTATAATCAGTTATATATATATATATACATAAGAGAAAAAAAACCAGTTTTGTTTAATATTATATATAGAAGAAAAAAATTCAGTTTTTAACAATATAAACAGCATAGAAAAAATATTTTTAAATAGCGAAAGGTTTGATTTTTAAATAGCGAAAGGTTTGATTTTTAAATAGCTAAAGATTTGATTTTTAACAAGAGAAAAGGGGCGACTTTTATAATTTATAAAGATATGGTTTTTATACTAAAAAGCGAAATAACAATTGGATTTTGATTCATATGAAAGATTAGATTTTTATAACAATAAAAATTCGATTTTTATTTATATGAAGTAAGGATAAAAATAGGATTTTTATATTATAGAAAGAATAAAAATATGATTTTTATATTTTTTAAATTATTAAAAATATAATCTTTACTATATAGAAGTGGTAGAAATATGATTTTGGTTTATGTAGAGAATTAAAAATATCATCTTTATATAGTAGGAGGGATAAAAATATTGTTTCTATCATGGTAGCAAGTTAAAAATATTATTTTTATTCGTGTAGCTAAGTAAAAATATAATTTTCATAACGAAATAAAAATATCACCTTTATATAGGTAGCACATAAAAATGTGATTTTTATAGTGATGAAGTCAATATTTTTGAAAAGGTGAAGTCTATATTTTTGAAAAGGCGAAATTTTTATATATTGAATAACGAAGTAAAAATATGATTTTTATATATTGAACATCGAAGTAAAAAAATATGATTTTTATATATTGAACATCGAAGTAAAAATATGATTTTTATATATTGAACATCGAAATAAAAATATGATTTTTATATATTGAACATCGAAATAAAAATATGATTTTTATATATTGAATAGCGAAGTAAAAATTCGATTTTTATATATGTAGTGGCTACGGTCAGCGAAGGTGATAAAAAGGCGAAATGACGAAGACTTCTACATTTGAAGTGTCGTGAAGTCGGATAGCTATCGGTGAGAACTTCTCACCTTTCAATTTATTTTTCTAGTTATATATATATATATATATATACTAGGATGCAGACGGTGCTTAGTAGCACCCGACACAATCGTCCACAGACCATGGACTTGTTTGCTTGGTTGCATAAATTAGTTAGATGATTTGATTTGAAATTGAATTGTTTGGTGAAATGAATGGATTTGATTGATGTGTGAATGGCGTGGGCCTTCACTAGACCGGGGATAAGGCTAGGCCTTGTCCCGTTTCTAGTATCGTGCCGTTATGCCGCCGAAATTTTCTAAAATATGTTAGAAAAATAAAAATATCATTTTATTGAATAAATAAACCGAATAGAATATTCATAGGTTGAATAAAATGTTTTATCGTTAAAAATATAATTTGTAACGACCCGAATTTTTAGCGACTTTGGTTATCGACATAAACACGATGTCGATAACCAAAACATCGAAAAATCCTGGTAATTAGTGAAAGAAATTAGAGGGTGAGAATAGATAAGATAGAAACTTAGAATAGAAGAAGAAGAAGAAGACAACATCAGAGTAATACGAATCTCACAACGGAACGAATAACATATAATATATGTAACATAACTTTGAAATACAAATCTGTACATGAATATACATATCATTGTCAAAGTACAACACTTACAACACAGCGGAAATAACTATAGCTATATGATCCTGAAGCCTCCTGCTCTAAGCTCTTCCAGTATATCTGTAAATCCCGACTACTTGACTGCCCGTACAAATTTAGGCACCCAAGAGTTTAGGGAAAACAACAAAGTAAACTCCGGGTCAGTCATGGGACTGGTATGAGTAAAACAGTTTAAAAACAGTTCGAACAAGTAAACGATATCTCATAAGACCACGCCGCATAACGGAACGGGTTTTTCCCTTATGAGAATCCAGTATAACTTTATATCAAAAACCTTTTGATATTATAATAATGTCTATTAATCACAGTATATATAATCATCTAGCAGAAACACTTTCATCTCACGTTCTACATATATAGTATACAATCAAAACCGCAAGCACGTATTGGGTAATGGATTTCCAACTATGACAAGGTATGGAACCACCTATCGCTAGTGTACCTCTAGAGAGGAATACACTGGGTTCAACAAGAACATCTTGCAACCCGGCCACACATGACCGACCACTCATTTCGCTTGAGTGTATCGAATGTATATCACCAACAGTTGGGATCAGCAACCGTTTCCCGAATGGGACAGCATCAACAATAGATTTTTAGAAGTAAATGAAACTCTAGATCAGGTGATTATACACCCTACTTCGGTGCGACCGACTTAGCCATGCTGCCTGCCCGATTTCTGTCATTTACCGGATGATGAGGCTAGAAACTACGCTTTATCATCATATCAGATTCACTTTGAATGCCACATCATCAAATCCATCAATTCACCGATTTACGTCCTCAACCATACATTATGTGTTAGCTAAGAGAAGTTTCCTTCTCCGCTTCCACTCTTGGTACAGTTGGAGAAATCAATATACGTGATCGTCTGGGCATATTCTGTCAGACATCCGTCCATACAAGTCACCCAGGAACAGGATGAACCGAAGGCACTATTCTGTAAACAGGATAGCCCTTGCATAACTCCGTCTTCAATTTCCTTTGGCATATATGATTCGCAACGCTTATGCCAATACAGAGTGGTTCTTTGGATAATAATCCAACCGGTCTCTCCATATTAACAACGTTAAAATGGTCAAAACTTCGATAGTCTATGATTTAACTATCGAATAAAAACAAGTGTGCAAACAACGATAATATTTCCAAATGGAAATTATATCGATCAAACATCATTTAACATTCATCTCTTTATTTCATTAATTTACTTATTTCCTGTTTCCCTACGTTCAATATTCCTTATTTTCTAAATTGGGAAAATATACGTTATTAACAATGGAAAACATTCCCATTTCTCGTTTTCTTTATTAGAAACCATTTCTGGTTTCTTATTTGGAAAACATTTCCAAAGCTTCTTCGTTGGACTTAGGCAGATGTTTAAACAAACCATCGCGATGCCAACTCAAACCATTTCCTTTACTGCCCAACCTTAACTATTCCTTAGTTAAAAACGAAGCCAATCAAGTTGGGGTAGAACTACCTCTCAGACCTTAACTGAACAACATTTCTAACTTTGTAATAGGCAAAGTTCACTTTATATTCCATTTACTGACTTCCTTACTTAACCCTCTTTGAATAGCTATGTTCGATTTACTCTTTTCACTTAACTCCTTTGGACTAACCCCTATCAATTAACTCTATTCGATTAACCCTTTTCAATTGGATTAACTCTATTTGACTAACGCTATTGATTTACTCATTTCACTTAACTCCTTTCGAATAAACTATATACGATAATTCCTTTTACTTTCTATTCGAATAACTATATTCGATTTACTCATTTGCTTCTATCCTAATCGATTAAACTAACATCGATTATCTCCTTTCAACTTTATTCTCTAATCGATTAACTAACATCGATTAACTCCTTTGACTTTCTTCGAATAAGCTATATTCGATTAACTCCTTTTGACTTTCTTCGAATAAACTATATTCGATTAACTCCTTTTGACTTTCTTCGAATAAACTAACATCGATTATTTCCTTTTACTTTAACACTAATCGATTAAACTAACATCGATTAGTTCCTTTTACTAAACTACGTTTTCCGTTACAACTATTTCCTTTTTATAACGTTTACTTACCGTTACAAATATTTCCTATTTATAACTTCTATTTACCGTTACAAATATATCCTATTTATAACTTCTATTTACCATTACAAATATATCCTATTTATAACTTCTATTTATTTTCTAAATAAATATTCCTTTTATAAAACCGTGTTCGTTTTATAAATAATTCCTTTTATAAAATCCTGTGATTTTATAAAATTCCTTTATTTCAATATACATTGAAATACTTCTTTCTACATCCAGGGTCTTTTATGATATTTAAAATATCGAATAACAATGATTAACATCATTCCAACACCCATAATCCATAACTGATTATATAACACATCATATATCACAATATATGAAAAAAAACAGTAAAATAAATGTTGAGGAATCCAGTTGGATTCCTCCAACCTGTTTCCCTGCATCACAGATGTTAAACAATATAATGTAACATCACTTTTCAGTTCTATATGATATATTCTGTTAAACAGAATCAATATAGAAAATTTAACTAACTGACTAGCAGTTCAATCAAACAGTCAACATACAGTAAATCAACCAATATCTAACAGTTCTAAAAATACAACATGAAATTATAAACTGTTCAGAGTTAGTGAGATTTACTCACATTGTCCGTAATCGTTAACCAACGATTTACGGTTGTTGATTCTGATCACACAATTTATTTTGTAATAAATTTAGACGAGCTTCATATCCATTCCAAACCAGTTCCAAAATATTCCACTCGGAAATACGATTTCGTCGATGCCTTGTTTATCTGATTCTGATGGTAGATATACAAGTTATTAACATTTTAAGATAATACAAATTAATTTAATAATTAACTAATTACCTTAACTTAATTAATTTCTCTCATCTAAAATTAATTAACCTTAAGTGTGCATGATTAACTTAAGTATATTTGACTAACCTAACATATGAATTAACTTCCTAAGTAAAATTTAATTAACTTACGGATAAATAGATTAACCTAAGTGTAAGTTATCTTAAGTATAAATTAATTAATTCTGTAACTAATTACTAATTAAAAATATTAGTGACTAATTACATTTGGTTCCATAACAAGGCTGACCCAATTTATAACTTACAATGCTTTCGTTTGTTTCATAACACAGTAACTCGATCATCATTTTTCTTCTCCACTGTAATTTTCACAACCTTCTTCACTGAATATAGAATTCGTTAACTCCAGTTTTCCACTTCTTCTATCCATTTCAGACTTTGATCCAACCATCACTAGCTACTCGAGCTCACTGCCTTTCCTTTTATCAGTACACAACACTCAAACTCCCCTTAACTCCTAGTACACAAAACAAAATACATACCACGCCTGTACACCGTTTCATCCTCCTAACATCAGCTCCTCCATCTGCCAAACCACCAGACCATCAACCCGCTTGTCTTTCCGACCACTTCAACTCCGGAAAAATCATCACTACAATAATTCACGAACACAGGAACAATTCGAACCCAACAGTAAACTGAAAAAGAAAAAAACTAAACTTCATTCACCACTTCACTTATCCGCATTCCAGAAGACTGCGCAAGCCATCAACGAGACCTCCCTGCGACGACCCTTTGAAGCTGCTCGACTCCGCAGGTCACAGGAAGAATCCACCGAACAGAACCTTCACCTGATTCCGTCACAACCAGAGCTCCGATCGACAGTCCTCTCCAACTCCACCGCTTCCTCCGGTTTCTTTCTCGTATGGCTCGCACTTAGTCATTCTCGAAGACCTCTCTTCGATCCCGTCCACGCACAGTTCTTCTTCCTTCACTAATGCTCCCCTCGTCAAAGACCTCCTGTACCCACTTCAGTGAACTCCGTCGCTGTTTGGAAAAATCCACTAATGAAGCATTTTACCAACCCTCAGTCGCTGCCCCAAATTTCGAGCATTTTAGATCAGAGTCGCACCCCTCAAAACCCTCATCAAACTGAAGAGAACCCTTTTGGGATTTCGAATATATTGATATTTAGATTTATGGATTTTTCTTTGAATTCTATTCGATTTTTGAAGATCGAATTATTTTTGCAGAAGAAGAAAGTAGCGGCGGAAAATCGAACCGAGGAACGGAATTAGGTTTAGAAGTTGAGATGATTATATAGGATATGTTTCGATTTACTTGGTTATTAACGCTTTACATGGCTTAATCTTAGCCATATAATTGGAAGGGATGTCGACAGACAAAAATAAATGTATATATATTCTTATGCGATACCCTTTCCTTTTGCTCCTAAGTTTTAGAATATAAAATCTAACATATCTTGTTTTCATAAATTTCGTTCACGTATCGACTGAAATAAAGGTACCGTTGTATCGAGCTCGGTTCCACGATCCCAAAAATATAATAATACCGGTAGATTGACTCATATTGTGAAACACCAAAATGTTGATTACAGGGTGCAAAATACACCAAATAAAAAGTTGCTTATTTAATTAATTAACAATTACAGTAAAATTCTAAAAATTAAATTATCGCTATGTCCCAAAAGAACCTTGTCTAAATTCAAACCTGATCTCTAGTTATATCGAATAAACCGTTACGGTCGATAAACGATTCTACAGCGACTATTTTAAAATTTGATTTGGATATATCTCAAAATCTACATGACAAAATCCTGATTTTCTCTTCCACTAGAAAGATATACTCCACCAGCTCCGTACGTTTCTTGTTTCACAGAAATCCAATTTAAAACGGCTTCTGTATATTCAATTGAAGTTCGAATCGCCAATTAACGAACTGCAGCGCCATTTCGAGCTCGATTTTAATTATAATAAAATTATACGTTCAACTGTCGATGATTGAATATATTCGTTATTCAAATTCAATTCCAAGCTGAACTAAATATCACAGATGATCCGGTTCACACCATATCGCCATTTCAGCCAATTCTGATTATTTCAGAATTTAATATATTATTTAATATATTATTTTAAATTAAATATTCACCATTGTTAAATTCCACGATCACTAAATTCACTAATCACCATTTATATAATTAAATAAATTAATTCTACTACCTCTGCCAATGCAGGTCATTACAATCTTCCCCACTTAAAATAATTTCGTCCTCGAAATTGCTAAAAAGTAGAGGACGACCCTATCGACTGGTTAGAACATATTTGTTTACTTCTTAACTTCAGTTTCAACTGAACCAATTTAATTTCAATTAAATTATTCATTAATTCTTTAACAACGAAAATTTCCAAAAATCTTGAAAATTTTCTAACGCCTTATCTTTTCGAAAAATTTCGTCAGCACCTCCTTTGTACTGGTCCATCGGTCAAACTCCAACTCGCCTCTCTGGGCCATCTCCAACCCAAAAGAAAATCAAACAGCCAAGCGGCTTGCCAATTCGGCTCATAAATCTTATATCCAATAGAAATATAAACTGGTACCTTTTTGTCGGGCATATCAACCCCATCACTTCCATACGCTATCAACTCAGCATATACTAATATTAATCAAACCAAACTCTGATCAATTTATCCTCAACACCACCATTCGCTTTTTTACCAAGCCCGATTTTCATTTCAACTCGAGTTTTTCTTCTCGATTCCCACTCTTAACTTGATTATCACATTACACTTCAAATTTGAATCTCACAATCCAATTTGTCTTGATATCATTCTGATTCAACCTCAGTTACCACTTTACTGGCTTTACTTTAATTCAAATTTTCTTTTACAAATTCCTATTTCATTTGGTTTTAATTCAACAGTCTTTCCCTGGGAGTTTTCAAACAGTTTACTCTTTTCAAAAATCAAATTTTCCTTTTTGAAATTTCTGAGCATATAACCAATATTCCATTAGTTAAATCACTTCTCTATTTCTTTAACAATATTTGTTAACCAAATATTTTCAATAACCATATTGGCCCTTTATGTTATTTAGAGAACATTTCCGAATATCGCCTTCTTTTATTTTCTAAACTTTAGAAAATATATGATATTTATAATTGGAAAATATTCCAATTACCTATCTCTTTTCTGATCTCGTTTATTTCTATACTTAGGAAATATTCTTTATTGTATTTCCAAGCTTACACTTATTTGGGTTAAAACGGATGTTGTGTAAAACATCGTTACGGCAACCCAAATACTATATTCAACTAACTCTTATTCAACATTGATCTTTGAGCCTGAAATCTTACTATTTATTGTTAATAATGAAATCAATCAAGTTGGGGTATAACTACCTCTCAGACCTTGACTGAATAACATTTATAATGTCAAAACAGATATGACTACTTACTCGAATAATCAATACCATACAACAACTTATTCACTTTTAAACACGTATACACTTTCTCTTTCTATTCTTACTAGATTTTATTCTTAGTCTTCCCTTTTGATTATACTATTCTATTTCTAAGTTCGTTTCTTTATCGACTTCTATATATATATCGATACGTTGATTTCTAACTATCAAATTATCTTAAAAATATTCTAACTCCTTAGATTCCCGGAAAAATTTGCCATAACCTCCTTTGCACTAGGAGCATCGGGAAAATCCCCAAACTGCCACACAGGCCTTCTCCAATCAAAAAGAAAAAGAAAAGCCAAGCGGCTAGCCGATATGGCGCATAAAATCTCATATATGAATTAAACACATACCTTTTCGCCGAGCAATCTATTTATATACCTCTTGCATTATCCTTATCCATACCTATCTCATGTATATTTATACATTTCTAATTCATTTCAACTTAATCCAATCATTTTAACTTATTTCGTTAAGTGATTTTCAAATTACTGGTTTGCCCATTTCACCTTCATATTTGAGTATAACATGTTCAAATATATTTTAACTTGTTCATCAACTAATTGAATTCTTTTTCAATTCTATTTGAATTTCCTATATTTAAATTCCATTTCAATTCTCTTATTCAAATTCTATACTTGAATTTCATTTCAAATCTCTTATTCAAATTTTTATATTTTAATTTCGTTTCAATTTTCTTATTCAAATTCCATATTTGAATTTCATATATTCAATTTTCTTCAAATCTTCTATATTCAAATTTCAATTTTAATTCTATTTGAATCCTCTTTATTCAAATTTCATTTTCAATTCTATTTGAATCCTCGACATTCAAATTTCATTTCACTTTCGGTATTCAAATCCTATATTTGAAATCTCTTATATTTTCTATATCCAATTCTATGTTTGAACTTCCTTTATTCAAATTCCTTTAAATAAGTCTCGATTTCAATTCCTTTTGAAATCGATATTTCTACCTTTGGAAGATAGATTTTTCCTTTCAATTTCACACTTGTACCTTTTTGTTCTGAATTATCCAATGATAATTCTTTTCACTTCATTTATAAACTTTGTTTATAAAAGAACTTTTTATAAACTTCGTTTTTAAAGGAACTTCTCGTTTTATTTCTTTTAAAACAAGTAAATATTTCCAACCTATTTAAAAATTCAAATTCTATATTTGAATCCCATTTTGAAATTCAACACAACTTGTCTTTCCCAAAACAAATTCAAAACAGTATCTCTGGTAGTAATTCGTCACTTACAACTCGAAAATGAATACTGATGATGCAGCTGTCATCATCAGAATCTACTTTCCAGCGATGAAGTGAGTTCAATACTATAAAACCATTTCTAAACATTTCCACTTTGAAATTCATTTCAAAATATAATTCACACTGCTTGTAAAACAATTTAAAATCTCCCAAGATCTTAAATTTTCCTTATTTTATATCCAAATCCATTTACAAACACTTATCCAAATTTTCCCGAATTTTAATTCAATTTCTGGTTTAAATTTCAGATTTAACTCATCTGATTTCATGTATTTAACTTATATGAATTCTGATTGGTTATTTACATAACCATTCAATCTATAATCTTACTCGATTATAACAACAATCAATATATCCACTATATATCAAAATATACGTTGGGTAAACTATTCTCATTTACCCTCTTTTCAAAACATACCATGACGGTTCATTGTATTCAAGTGTTTAGTAACTCCTACCGATACAGTGGATCAAACTGATCGACCAGAACTCATAAACGACTCAACCAATGAATCTCCACAATATAAAACAAATTTTTATATCAATGACAAATACGTTCACTCGTATATATACACTCAATCTCAGTCTAGGGTACTACTAACCCTATCTCTACCGAGTCACGCCACAGAGCCAAGTAATTCTAAACTTAAGCTCTAATACCAACTGTAACGACCCGGAGTTTTAGCGACTTTGGTTATCGACATAAACAAGATGTCAATAACCAAAACATCGAAAAATCCTGGTAATTAGTGAAAGAAATTAGAGGGTGAGAATAGATAAGATAGAAACTTAGAATAGAAGAAGAAGAAGAAGACAACATCAGAGTAACACAAATCTCACAATGGAACGAATAACATATAATATATGTAACATAACTTTGAAATACAAATCTGTACATGAATATACATATCATTGTCAAAGTACAGCACTTACAACACAGCGGAAATAACTATAGCTATATGATCCTGAAGCCTCCTGCTCTAAGCTCTTCCAGTATATCTGTAAATCCCGACTACTTGACTGCCTGTACAAATTTAGGCACCCAAGAGTTTAGGGAAAACAACAAAGTAAACTCCGGGTCAGTCATGGGACTGGTATGAGTAAAACCGTTTAAAAACAGTTCGAACAAGTAAACGATATCTCATAAGACCACGCCGCATAACGGAACGGGTTTTTCCCTTATGAGAATCCAAGATAACTTTATATCAAAAACCTTTTGATATTATAATAATGTCTATCAATCACAGTATATATAATCATCTAGCAGAAACGCTTTCATCTCACGTTCTACATATATAGTATACAATCAAAACCGCAAGCACGTATTGGGTAATGGATTTCCAACTATGACAAGGTATGGAACCACCTATCGCTAGTGTACCTCTAGAGAGGAATACACTGGGTTCAACAAGAACATCTTGCAACCCGGCCACACATGACCGACCACTCATTTCGCTTGAGTGTATCGAATGTATATCACCAACAGTTGGGATCAGCAACCGTTTCCCGAATGGGACAGCATCAACAATAGATTTTTAGAAGTAAATGAAACTCTAGATCAGGTGATTATACACCCTACTTCGGTGCGACCGACTTAGCCATGCTGCCTGCCCGATTTCTGTCATTTACCGGATGATGAGGCTAGAAACTACGCTTTATCATCATATCAGATTCACTTTGAATGCCACATCATCAAATCCATCAAATCACCGATTTACGTCCTCAACCATACATTATGTGTTAGCTAAGAGAAGTTTCCTTCTCCGCTTCCACTCTTGGTACAGTTGGAGAAATCAATATACGTGATCGTCTGGGCATATTCTGTCAGACATCCGTCCATACAAGTCACCCAGGAACAGGATGAACCGAAGGCACTATTCTGTAAACAGGATAGCCCTTGCATAACTCCGTCTTCAATTTCCTTTGGCATATATGATTCGCAACGCTTATGCCAATACAGAGTGGTTCTTTGGATAATAATCCAACCGGTCTCTCCATATTAACAACGTTAAAATGGTCAAAACTTCGATAGTCTATGATTTAACTATCGAATAAAAACAAGTGTGCAAACAACGATAATATTTCCAAATGGAAATTATATCGATCAAACATCATTTAACATTCATCTCTTTATTTCATTAATTTACTTATTTCCTGTTTCCCTACGTTCAATATTCCTTATTTTCTAAATTGGGAAAATATACGTTATTAACAATGGAAAACATTCCCATTTCTCGTTTTCTTTATTAGAAACCATTTCTGGTTTCTTATTTGGAAAACATTTCCAAAGCTTCTTCGTTGGACTTAGGCAGATGTTTAAACAAACCATCGCGATGCCAACTCAAACCATTTCCTTTACTGCCCAACCTTAACTATTCCTTAGTTAAAAACGAAGCCAATCAAGTTGGGGTAGAACTACCTCTCAGACCTTAACTGAACAACATTTCTAACTTTGTAATAGGCAAAGTTCACTTTATATTCCATTTACTGACTTCCTTACTTAACCCTCTTTGAATAGCTATGTTCGATTTACTCTTTTCACTTAACTCCTTTGGACTAACCCCTATCAATTAACTCTATTCGATTAACCCTTTTCAATTGGATTAACTCTATTTGACTAACGCTATTGATTTACTCATTTCACTTAACTCCTTTCGAATAAACTATATACGATAATTCCTTTTACTTTCTATTCGAATAACTATATTCGATTTACTCATTTGCTTCTATCCTAATCGATTAAACTAACATCGATTATCTCCTTTCAACTTTATTCTCTAATCGATTAACTAACATCGATTAACTCCTTTGACTTTCTTCGAATAAGCTATATTCGATTAACTCCTTTTGACTTTCTTCGAATAAACTATATTCGATTAACTCCTTTTGACTTTCTTCGAATAAACTAACATCGATTATTTCCTTTTACTTTAACACTAATCGATTAAACTAACATCGATTAGTTCCTTTTACTAAACTACGTTTTCCGTTACAACTATTTCCTTTTTATAACGTTTACTTACCGTTACAAATATTTCCTATTTATAACTTCTATTTACCGTTACAAATATATCCTATTTATAACTTCTATTTACCGTTACAAATATATCCTATTTATAACTTCTATTTATTTTCTAAATAAATATTCCTTTTATAAAACCGTGTTCGTTTTATAAATAATTCCTTTTATAAAATCCTGTGATTTTATAAAATTCCTTTATTTCAATATACATTGAAATACTTCTTTCTACATCCAGGGTCTTTTATGATATTTAAAATATCGAATAACAATGATTAACATCATTCCAACACCCATAATCCATAACTGATTATATAACACATCATATATCACAATATATGAAAAAAAACAGTAAAATAAATGTTGAGGAATCCAGTTGGATTCCTCCAACCTGTTTCCCTGCATCACAGATGTTAAACAATATAATGTAACATCACTTTTCAGTTCTATATGATATATTCTGTTAAACAGAATCAATATAGAAAATTTAACTAACTGACTAGCAGTTCAATTAAACAGTCAACATACAGTAAATCAACCAATATCTAACAGTTCTAAAAATACAACATGAAATTATAAACTGTTCAGAGTTAGTGAGATTTACTCACATTGTCCGTAATCGTTAACCAACGATTTACGGTTGTTGATTCTGATCACACAATTTATTTTGTAATAAATTTAGACGAGCTTCATATCCATTCCAAACCAGTTCCAAAATATTCCACTCGGAAATACGATTTCGTCGATGCCTTGTTTATCCGATTCTGATGGTAGATATACAAGTTATTAACATTTTAAGATAATACAAATTAATTTAATAATTAACTAATTACCTTAACTTAATTAATTTCTCTCATCTAAAATTAATTAACCTTAAGTGTGCATGATTAACTTAAGTATATTTGACTAACCTAACATATGAATTAACTTCCTAAGTAAAATTTAATTAACTTACGGATAAATAGATTAACCTAAGTGTAAGTTATCTTAAGTATAAATTAATTAATTCTGTAACTAATTACTAATTAAAAATATTAGTTACTAATTACATTTGGTTCCATAACAAGGCTGACCCAATTTATAACTTACAATGCTTTCGTTTGTTTCATAACACAGTAACTCGATCATCATTTTTCTTCTCCACTGTAATTTTCACAACCTTCTTCACTGAATATAGAATTCGTTAACTCCAGTTTTCCACTTCTTCTATCCATTTCAGACTTTGATCCAACCATCACAAGCTACTCGAGCTCACTGCCTTTCCTTTTATCAGTACACAACACTCAAACTCCCCTTAACTCCTAGTACACAAAACAAAATACATACCACGCCTGTACACCGTTTCATCCTCCTAACATCAGCTCCTCCATCTGCCAAACCACCAAACCATCAACCCGCTTGTCTTTCCGACCACTTCAACTCCGGAAAAATCATCACTATAGTAATTCACGAACACAGGAACAATTCGAACCCAACAGTAAACTGAAAAAGAAAAAAACTAAACTTCATTCACCACTTCACTTATCCGCATTCCAGAAGACTGCGCAAGCCATCAACGAGACCTCCCTGCGACGACCCTTTGAAGCTGCTCGACTCCGCAGGTCACAGGAAGAATCCACCGAACAGAACCTTCACCTGATTCCGTCACAACCAGAGCTCCGATCGACAGTCCTCTCCAACTCCACCGCTTCCTCCGGTTTCTTTCTCGTATGGCTCGCACTTAGTCATTCTTGAAGACCTCTCTTCGATCCCGTCCACGCACAGTTCTTCTTCCTTCACTAATGCTCCCCTCGTCAAAGACCTCCTGTACCCACTTCAGTGAACTCCGTCGCTGTTTGGAAAAATCCACAAATGAAGCATCTTACCAACCCTCAGGCGCTGCCCCAAATTTCGAGCATTTTAGATCAGAGTCGCACCCCTCAAAACCCTCATCAAACTGAAGAGAACCCTTTTGGGATTTCGAATATATTGATATTTAGATTTATGGATTTTTCTTTGAATTCTATTCGATTTTTGAAGATCGAATTATTTTTGCAGAAGAAGAAAGTAGCGGCGGAAAATCGAACCGAGGAACGGAATTAGGTTTAGAAGTTGAGATGATTATATAGGATATGTTTCGATTTACTTGGTTATTAACGCTTTACATGGCTTAATCTTAGCCATATAATTGGAAGGGATGTCGGCAGACAAAAATAAATGTATATATATTCTTATGCGATACCCTTTCCTTTTGCTCCTAAGTTTTAGAATATAAAATCTAACATATCTTGTTTTCATAAATTTCGTTCACGTATCGACTGAAATAAAGGTACCGTTGTATCGAGCTCGGTTCCACGATCCCAAAAATATAATAATACCGGTAGATTGACTCATATTGTGAAACACCAAAATGTTGATTACAGGGTGCAAAATACACCAAATAAAAAGTTGCTTATTTAATTAATTAAAAATTACAGTAAAATTCTAAAAATTAAATTATCGCTATGTCCCAAAAGAACCTTGTCTAAATTCAAACCTGATCTCTAGTTATATCGAATAAACCGTTACGGTCGATAAACGATTCTACAGCGACTATTTTAAAATTTGATTTGGATATATCTCAAAATCTACATGACAAAATCCTGATTTTCTCTTCCACTAGAAAGATATACTCCACCAGCTCCGTACGTTTCTTGTTTCACAGAAATCCGATTTAAAACGGCTTCTGTATATTCAATTGAAGTTCGAATCGCCAATTAACGAACTGCAGCGCCATTTCGAGCTCGATTTTAATTATAATAAAATTATACGTTCAACTGTCGACGATTGAATATATTCGTTATTCAAATTCAATTCCAAGCTGAACTAAATATCACAGATGATCCGGTTCACACCATATCGCCATTTCAGCCAATTCTGATTATTTCAGAATTTAATATATTATTTAATATATTATTTTAAATTAAATATTCACCATTGTTAAATTCCACGATCACTAAATTCACTAATCACCATTTATATAATTAAATAAATTAATTCTACTACCTCTGCCAATGCGGGTCATTACATAATTTTTAACATGAAAGTAAATAAATAAATATTTATAAACAAATCGGCCGATTTGTTTATGTACACTGATTTGACTGATATTGATTGGGTCGATAAATTTTACACATCGCCCAACTGCACAACTAAAATCTGTGATTGATTGTTTGAAAACCCCACACGGGTGTTGGGATGAAATATGAAGTTCACTCGTCCTGATTGATTAAATATGTCGATCGATTGATTGAAAGGCTGTTATAAGCGTTAGATATCTATATTTGATGCTTATACAGTGTAGTGCACTTTGGTTGATGGTTGATTATCTATCGTTGCTATTATATACATTTGTTGTATGAAAATCCATATAATTAACTTTATGTGGAAATTGATTGGGCCTCATTCCAATTTGAAAAATAAAGAATATTATAAAATAAAAGTTCATGTGTTGACAGTAGTCATCCATTGAGATTGGTCATGTGTTGAACGAAATATTTTAGTAATAAAATTTACATCTTTATCGATATAAAATAAAAGTTCATGTGTTGACAGTACTCATCCATTGAGATTGGTCATGTGTTGAACGAAATATTTTGATAATGACAACTATTTTGAAAAAGAAATATTTGAAATAGAATATTTGAAAATGGAAATTTATGAAGCCGTGTTGATTAGATTGACGCCATTTTGACGTGAACGATATTTATATCGATTTTATTGATTTCGAAATGAATTGAATTGAAAACGATTTCGAAATGAATTGAATTGAAAACGATTTCGAAATGAATTGAATTAAAAACGATTTCGAAATGAATTGAATTGTAAATGATTTCGAAATGAATTGAATTGAAAACGATTTCGAAATGAATTGAATTGAAAACGATTTCGAAATGAATTGAATTAAAAACGATTTCGAAATGAATTGAATTAAAAACGATTTCGAAATGAATTGAATTGAAAACGATTTCGAAATGAATTGAATTGAATTGAAAACGATTTCAAATTGAATTGAAAGCGAATTGAAATGAATTCAAATTGAATCGAAATTTGAATTGAATAGAAATGAATTTTAAAACGAATTTACAAAGAAGAATTCAATGTTGATTTGAATTGAAATGGAAGTTGAAATTGCTTTTGAAACGAATTTTAAAACTATTTATATAATTCGTTTTAAATATAAATCAACGAAATATATATTATATATATAATATAATGGCCTGAATAGAACGCGCCGAGCCGCGGCAGTTCGTGAATTTCGACCATTTATTTCAAACGGACATTACGGGAGATCCGACCGTCAGATTCTCCTAAAACCGGAACCGTTGGGTTCGTATCGAAAAGAGCTTTCTAACGAATATTTTAAATTTGAAATCTAACGGTTGGATTTGGAATTATGTCCAAATCAAATTTGAAAAAGGTCGCTGTAAGTGCAGTTCGATGGCCGTTGATGGAAATCGACTGTACAGGCCTTGATAAAATTATTAAAAATAGCAATAATTTGTGTAAAATCATAAGAAATGATTTAGAAAGAATTGGGAGGAAAAACTCCATATTTGAAAAGATAAAATAGATTTTTTATCGAAATGAACTAGTTTTGAACTAGAATTATAATTCTATTTATTTTTAAATAAATAAATTGAATTCGAAAGGGTTTTAAAAATAACCAGAATTTCCAATGATTGCATTGGAGTGGAATTGAATCGAAATTGTCTTCGGAATATTTCGATGTTGGAATTCGTGATTATACGGATGGTGTTATGGAAATTTGAAAGATATGTATTTATATCGTTATTTCCAATACGACATTTGTTAATCGTAGAATTTGATATTGAATATAAGCCGATATATTTTCTATTCAGAGCCTTATATTGAATATCAAATGTGATTTGGGCTTGTCGTGGATGGTGTCTTCACTAACATTGTTCTTGAACCCAGTTGAGAAAAGATTAAATCTTTTTATTTAGATTTAATGAAGTGTACCAATTAAATAATATTTAATTGGAATTGAATTGATATTGATTTTTGGGTTTACCGTGAACAGTGTTTTAAATAACACTTGTTCTTTAACCCGATAATTAATGGAATGTGATTTTGGGTTTATCGTGAACCGTGTTTTAAATGACACAGATTCTTTAACCCAGTCGAAGATTAAAACTAAGTGGAGTTTTAATGAATCTTTAATTAGATTGAAATGATCGAAAATGGAGTATCACCAGTTTTGCTCCAGGCGATAGTTAAATCTTTAATTAGATTTGAACGTGAAATGGTAATTGAATTTACCGATAACACTGTGGTGTTAGATATGAAGTATTACCAGTTTTACTTCATGGGATGAATAGGTTGGGATGGGGAAATTAAAATAAATGATTACTTCGGTAAGGTCCGCTAATCCCGACTAGTTTGAATTGAGATTCAAAAATAGAATAAAGAATAAATTCAAGGAATTTATCTTGGATAAAATTAATGGGAACCTTTCCCTATGAATGTGAAGTTTAGAAACTAACTGTCGGTTAGCCAAGCAGAATGGTTTTCTGGATATTGATCTGATGTTGGTTTCGGCCTTCGGGGTTAATATTTGGGGAATTATTCTCTTGATTAATTTATGGTTAGTGACTGATAAATTGGAATGAGGCGTATGTTGTGTTTGCGTAACACTTATTTAAAATATACGCGAGTTATTCGGAAAGACCGGGTTTATCCCATTCTGAATAACTGATACGACGATAAGTCGAAGATGAAGACGATGGTCGAAGACCGGAGGTCTTCACGTCGTTTGGGTGATTACTGATGATCTTGATTGGGCTGTACACCCAAGAAGATGGAAACAGTTGGTGATCGTCCAGACGTACTTGGAGATCGATGGATATGCAGGGTACTAGGTGCCTCCGGTTTCGTTCAGCCCCAGAACGGACTTGTAAATGGACTGTGTGTCTGACATTGGATTTTAGTCCGTGTGATTGATCTCTATTAAATATATATCTGCTTGGCGGCGGAGAATTTATTCTCTTGCTTAACGCCCTTCTCTGAGACGTACGAGCTCAGGGGTTATATACTGATGGATATCAAACGCATGGAGTGAATTGCCTGTGTGGCATGCCTAAGTGGCAATTGATCGAGGCTTCTGTTGAAAAGCAAAGTCTTGTGGTGATGATCAAAGCAAGGCCTTTATGGCGTAGCTTTGTGTAACGTTTGCTTCGTGAGTTTCACAACCGGTATGAACCAAAAACGGGAGAGGACGTCAGGGAGGGCATGCGTTTCTTTCTAGCTAGAAGTGGCGTCAGTGGTTTTACACGCCCTGACGAGTTTGACTTATGTGGTTGTTGCTGTTGCGAGGCGCCTCGGTTTGATCGGACGATCCGGGTCCGATGGAGTCATTTAGTTGGCTCACCTACGCCCCATAGGGCGGGGAAACGCATGTTCAGGGTTTAAGTTTAATCCACATCGGTGGACTGGCCCTGAGGATCCAAGGCTTGAGTGAGTACTTGCCTGAGGGGCGGGCTAGAGCGTCTCGAATCGGTTGAGGACTATCTTTTGCCTCGGTTCATAGATGGAAACCCAATTTCCAAATACGTGATTCTGCGGTTTTATGTGTAGAGCCTAGTATGGCGACATAGTGGGATGGGGCACTTATGTCGTCTATGATTGATACTTATGATTTGAAGTTGTTTTATACACTATGCACTTATAATAGTATCAAACGATTTGTTTTAAACGTATCAAGCATTCTTTGGCTGTTATAAGGGAAAACCCTATCCTCGGCTGCGTTGCATTGTGTGATGGGACCTGGGTCTTATAACAGCTTCATTTTTCTTTATTTAGCATTGCGCTGTTTGTTTTATGCACTGGTATTTTTGGGAGGAAACCCGTTCCGTGTTATACGGCGTGGTCCCTTGATTTACCTAACTTTAAAATAAAGATTAACTGTTTTAGTTCTCACACCAGTCACATGACTGACCTGGAGTTTATTGTTTTAACCTAAACTCTGGGTGCCCCTATTTTCCACACGGGCAGCTAGTAGTTTTGGTTTTGCAGATTTATATTCACAGGATCCTGGTTTACAGCTGGAACGATATCCGGAAAGCTTTGTATCCGTATATCTCATTCTAGTTGTGTATTGTATTATTTTCCGCTGCTATGTATTTAAATGTAATTTAAATCTCTGATATTTCTGTGTAATTTTCATTTATACTCTGTTTATTCTTGTAATCTGGTGCATTGTTGTAATATACAATGAAACGTTCTTTTGTATGTGTTCTGTTGTGGTTTGTTCTCGAACTATCCGACGCTTTCCTTTACGGGGAAGTTACGGGTTTTCACAGTTGGTATCATCCTCAAACCGACGGTCAGACAGAGAGGGTGAATCGAGTATTAGAAGATCTCTTGAGAGCTTGCATATTAGATTTTGGTGGATCATGGGATGACCATTTGCATCTAGTAGAGTTTGCATATAATAACAATTATCAATCCAGTATTGGTATGGCCCCATTTGAAGCTTTGTATGGAAGACCGTGCAATTGACCATCATGTTGGCTGGAAACTGATGAGAAATTTATGCTTGGGCCAAATGTAATAAGAGAAACCTCAGATAAGATCAAGATTATCCGACAGTGAATAATGGCTGCCCAAAGATAGACAGAAGAGTTATGCTGATAAGAGGACAAGAGATTTAAAGTTCTCCATTGGCGACTTGGTGTTTCTCAAGATTTCCCAGTTAAAGAGCGTGATTCGATTTGGCAGGGGAGGCAAGTTAGCACCAAGATTTGTTGGACCATTCCCAGTTCTCGAGCAAATTGGGAATTTGGCATATAAAGTTGAATTACCAGCGAAGATGGAAGGAGTTCACAACGTATTTCATGTTTCCCAGTTAAGGAAGTTTGTGCACGACCCTAGTGTGACTATTACACCGGATCAGTTGGACAATATCGAGGTTGAACCCGAGGCGGTTGGGAATCACAGGCCTATGCGTATTGTTGGGAACGATACGAAGCAGCTTCGAAGGAAGGCGGTGAGACTAGTCAAAGTTCAGTGGGGTGATGATGAGGAAGACTGTACTTGGGAAACAGAAGAGAACATAAGGAGGAAGTATCCAAAACTCTTTGCCTGGTAAGGTTTTATATCGGTATAATACTCCCTTGTTAGTAAACCACATGCTAGGATAGGCTTGTTGTGTTGTTTTATATGCTTGATTGTTTTGTTAATGATTGGTAGGCATGCGGGATCCTTTGTATGTTTTGGGTTAAGGAATTTCGGGGACGAAATTTCTTAAGGGAGGGAGAATGTAACGACCCGCATTCTACGCATCAAAGGATCGTAGAATATTTATTTCTTTCTCATGCGAAGTCGTATGGTCATGTAACTTTGGGAGACGATTATTGGGGTCATTTCTCATGTTCATGATTTTTTCCGATTTTTAAATGACCATTTTGCCCCTAGCTGATCTTGTTTCGACCATAACTTTTGATTGGAAAGGAGTTTTGACCTGAAACCCCTTCCATTAGATCCGGATGATGGTTTACCTTTCCGTAGAGTGATCATATGTGAAAAACAGACTTACTGTTTGGGAGATATGGCTGAAATAGTGTTTATAAGGTGAAAAACTGTTTAACCGGGCCAAATGAGGTGATTAGTGAATGGGCCCATAACCCATTTCAGGATTAGGGTTATGGAGAGACTGAAATGAGTTAGGTTTTCATTTCATTTCAGTTTTCTAGCCGCCATTTACCTCCTAGGAACCCTAACAATGGCCTCCAACATTTAGAATCATTTCTAATCACCGTTTAATCAAGGATTAAGCTTAGGAACATCAAATCAAAGGGAAATAGCACCAAATCAAGGTCGGAACTGCTGTATAGCCTTGGGGACAGCGCCAAACAGAAGATAATTTCAGATTTGGTATTTTGTTTGTGGCTAAGGTGAGTGATTTGCACAGTTCCTCACTAATTATGGTTAATTAAGGGTAATTAGTGTTAATTAGCGAATTTAAACATGATTAAATTCTGGAAAAATATTTATAAATTCGAAATATTGTTTTAGGCCTCTGTTAGAAAATTTGGTTAGTTTGGTTAAGTTTTACTAATCCTATCATTAGTTTTGCTTAAACATGCTTAAGGAAAAATATGGAAATGTTGGCTGGTGCAGGGCAGACCGTCACAAAAAATATCATTCTTCTTAGAATATCGGCTAGTAATTTTAGTTCAATTTTTTGTTAAATGTTTAACTAAATTAACGCAAACGAATCAAATTTGCATATTTTACCACAAAATTTATGCTATGTCAAATTAAGTATATCTTAAATATTAAATTTATAAATTTAATTCATCTTCAATATTTTAACGTTAATTGCGATATATTGCTTGTCGCTACCACAAATCGTTCGCACAAATCAATTTAAACAGAGCGAACGAACTTGACGTTTCCATAATATAACTATTTCGATAACTACTAAGCAGTGGATTCCAATTGTGGGAATTAATATTTATTAAAGTTTCAATTTCGTGTTAGTTTTAACAAATAGATTCTAAACTAACTTATCGCTGAAATTCTATATTCAAGCTAAACATTCAGATTCAAGTTAATATCTGAAATCAAATTCAAAACTTCAACATATAATAAAATTTAAGTTTTCAATTAAAATTAAAATTATAAATATTCACTCAACACATTAAACTTTAATAAATTCCACATTCTTAAATGTCAAAATTATTTAGTAATTACATTCTCCCCCACTTAGCACTTTTCGTCCTCGAAAAGGAAACGTCGCCCACATCAAACGTGTGTATGTCTGTGTATATATAGTTAACAAAATATTCTTACTTATTAAAATTTTAGTTAGTTCTTAAACCCAGAATGCAAATAAGTTATGAAATTTTATATGATACCCGAATTTATGGAAAGTTTTGGTAGTGTCTCCTTTGTACGACTTGATTGGAAAATTTTATAAAACAAATATACATCTCATCCACACTATGAGGCATCCCAGTTTAGGGGAAATAACATATAACAACTCAAATGCATTATATAATCCAAAATGCATACCCTATTTAGCTTTTCAAGCATGTTTGCATAATATTTTATCATTTTAACACAAAAGCGAGCTCCGTTAGTGAAGTGCGCGCCATTACACATAATAAAACACTAACAAACAGTTGATAATCATACGCATATAGGGTAAAATGTATACACATATCAAAGAACAACATATAAACTATAGCATGTCAACAAAATGAAACAAAACAACATATAATATCTAATACTAACATTCAAATACATGTTTTCCTTTTATTAACATTCAATTTCATTTCACTTAAGTTATTTATATTTTTAGTGTGCTAAATTTTTGTTTATTCCCCCTTTTTTGTCTTGTCGTTGCTGCTTGCTGCGACGGACAACAGAATCCTTATCTTTTTTTTACTATAACTGCTCGCGGCGGCAGCCTCGCTGCTATCGGTAGCAGCCCTAAAAAAATATTATAGAATTTATATCACATAAAATTTTGCTTTGGTTACCATTTAAGGTACAAATGTTCTCATTTTCTACATCATTTATGAGCTAATTTGAATGAAATGCATATTGCAGCAACTTTTAGGTTGTGGAGCAAAATAAAATATATGTTGTAATATGTAATACCTCAAATTTTAATAAAAAAGATGTTATTAAAATAATATTCAAAATTATGCAATGGGGATTTTACCGTTGGGTCTATTATGAAATTCTAGTTCGGATAGACTTTTAGTTTGCGTAAACCAGATGAAAAAGAAGAAAATATGATCAATTGAAGTTTAAAACTAAAATCAGAAATTAATTAATAAATTTTATTGAATCAACGGAGTAATTGGACGACCCATCCCATAATTGTTTCAACCCTCTGGTTGACCCAAAACTCATGTGTGTCGACCCCTATGTTGACCTACATATGCGGGTGGATCGACCCATAACAAGCCAGGCACGATTTCGTGCCTGCCACAAAATTGATGTCATTGTATGGTTTTTGAGACATCTTACTAACATGTTTTCAAGAGCTAAGATTAAAAATCTAATAATCCTAAGGCTTAGATCATCCTTTTACAACTATAAATTGACTGGTACTCTTCTCTTTTTCCTTCACACTTCTCCTTCTTCATTTTCTCAACCTCCGCTCCATTATGTTCTAAAATAAAATAAAATAAAATTAGGGAATAGATCAGAGTATTGTCTAACTGTAGATCTGAAGGATTCTTCTTCTACCAAATTCTTTCTGGAGTTGCAAATCTTTTCTCTCTGAGTTTTATGTAATTTTTAGATTAGCTATTTACATAAGAAAGATTGGACAGTAAAATAGTTTAAATCTATTTAAGTTTATAGTATTTACAAGTTTGTTTTCTATAAGTTATTTCAATCTATTTATTGTCTATGTTTATTCACATTCAGTTGTTTATTTATTTTTAAGCAATTCTACTTCTTTATCCCCTTCTCTGCTATGATTTTATTTACAGCCTTGCAATGCCCTATTTTATTTATTTTGTTCATTTCCAAGTCTAGGCCTTACGAGTAGCCTAGACCAATTTTCCCTTTTTATTTATTTTGTGCTAAGCCTAGGTCAACGAGAGCCTAAGCCTTTATCAATTAATTTGTGCAAAAATTAGGAATAACGTTGGCTATAAATTAAAACAGGGATCCTAGGCATGTTGGAAATTGATGAATATTATGTTCAAATAATGGACAGTAAATTGGGATAAACCTTAGTTGAAGAATATTCAAACTTATGAAATCGTAGTTATGAATTGGGTACCAATTCTATGGTGACTTGTGTCAATTGCATTTTTGTGTGGGAACCTGTATTAGTCAGTATCCCTTTGTTAGTACGGAGTCTTGCATAGGTAGAGGTTAGGGCATGCTTTACTGAACTGGCCAGTAAGTGATTCAAAAAAGGTGGGTACGGGAGCGTTTCGACGGAACAATGAGCATGCACTGTTCCGATTGGGTAAGATATGTTGTTGTAACGCCTGTGGTTAACGGTTTTGTCCTTTTAGTTGATGGGTTCCGGATTGATAACCCCGAATTTCATAGCTGGCACAGGTTATCACATTTTAGGTAAAGTAACCGATCAACGGGTAGAAATTAGGTAAAGCCTAATTGTGATATTGGTGTAGTTGGTGCAGAAATTTTCAGATGTGAATGAGAAGCCTATCTTTATTAGCATTTACTTTTTCATTTATGCTTTCATATCCATTTCTCTTCGAATTATTCATCTGTCTAAATTCTTCCTTATCCTATGATCACACTAGAAATTGTTAGAACTCGCCAAACGTATGACTGACCTAGTTTGTTTAACTCCTTCTCTATTCCTTCCCCTACCAGGTTCGTAGGATGAAGGGTCTTAATAGTGATTCTTGACTATTTGGTTCATCTTGAATTCAGACTCTTTCTAGTTTCTTGTATTGTTTCAGTTCTTGTTTTTCTGATCATTGTATTGATTTATGAGAGGGATAGTCTTTGTGGTTTTACTTATATACTCTGATATTCTCCACGAGATAGCATGTTTGTTTTATGATGATGACTATCTAATATTTGAAATGTAATAAATATTATGGATTGACTTGCATATTTAGTAAATGTTCTAAAATTTTCCCTGCGTTTTACATTTATATCTTGTGAGTTTTAGTCTACATGTTGTTTCTTTATACCTAAGTTTTTGAAAAAGTGTTACAATATTCTGTCAAGTCAATTACAAGATGAGAGAAAAGTTTTTGAAAAAGTGTTTTCAAAAGTAATGAATTTTCAAAGTAAAAAATTACTTTAGAAAAATATCCCCTTAAGTAAATTACAATATTCCTTTGATCCCGTTTTGAATCCTTGTCTCTTTTCTTTCTAGCTTGTCCAAAGCTCCCAATTTTCCAGAGGGTGTTCTTATCCCGACATGGTCCATAGATATGTTGAAGTTACGGCACCTGCCAAAGGATAAGGAAATTCCCCACCTTTAGTTGTAGCCGCAGTAGTTCCATCTAATCCAGTGGTTAATTTCTTTAAGCCCTATTAGGACTTTTCTACTATGGGTGGCAAACCATTTCTTGGATCGAAGAGTTTTGTAGATGTCCATAATTGGATGAGAGAGACCGATCGTGTGTTTGGGTTATTAGAGCTTGATGACTTAGGAGGATTCAGTTAGCTGCTTGGCAACTGAAAGGGAAGGCGCCGTATTAGTGAGAAGTAGCTGAAGCTGAGTGTGCCGTCAAGACACGGGATGAGTTCTAGGATAAGTTCGAGAAGAAGTTTTTATCACAAACCGAGGAAGGGATGCAATTGGATAAGTTCTTGAGTTTGAGGCAGTGTAGTTTATCGATGAAAGAGTATGTGAATACTTTCAATGAGTTGGCAAGTTTGGCTTGGATCTGGTTAATACTGCACACAAAAAGGCTTTGAGATTTGCGAAGGTCCTAAACAAACCCCTCCAAGGATTGGCGATGACACATATCCTGATGGGAGCTACTTTTGAGAGGCTCTTGGAAATGGCTTTTATGCATTAGTATAGAAAAGTCAGTAAGTAAGAGGATAAGACTGAAAATCAAAGCCAAATATTGGAAAGAAAAATGATGGCCTAAGAACGGTGCAGTGAAAAAACGAGTGAAGCTAGATAAAGCACAGATTAAGAAGCAAGTGAAGTGTCGTGGTTATGGTATGATGGGACACTTCATCAAAGACTGTAATATGACAACTAAGAAAGGTGCTTATTTTCAGTGCGGACAAATGGGACATTATAGCAAGCAGTTCCCTCAAAAGCAGGGAGTGTGGCAGGATCATCTAGAGCACAGATTCATACGCTTGAGGCGATTCAGACTAGTTCTAGCAGTCAGGACAAAAGTTGGAAGGTCACCGTAGAAGGTTTGATTTCTCTTTTCGACTTTACCATTAGGACCTTGTACGATTTGGTGCTTCTCATTCTTTCATATCCAGTTTTGTTGTTGATAATCTGCACCTAGATACTTTTGTAGTTTCTGACCCAGTAGTTGTCTCAAACCCCATAGGATGTACAACTCACATATCTATGATTTTAGGGGTTTGAAGATTTCTGTTCTTGGCGTCGAGCTTGAGTGTGACACTTATATACTAAGTTTATGGGTTACGGGCATATTCTAAGGATGGATTGATTGGCCATGTATAGTGCCATCCTTGACTATAAGAGGAGAGTTTTGAGGCTTTTAATGTAGCACGGTGGGATTCTCGAGATTTCTTGTGATCCTTAAGGGTCAGTCATGCCCAGTTTCTTAGATTCCCTAAATGTTTCTATTGACGATCTCAATTTGGTGCCCGTAGTCAGAGACTTTTCATAAGTATTCAAGGAGGTAAGAGGACTACCTTCCAAGCGTGAGATAGATTTCTAGATATACTTAGTGGAGAATTCCAAGCCTGTTGCTTTACAAGTGCACCACATGGCTCTAAGAGAGAGGAGAGAGCTTAGTAAGAATGTGGGTGAGTTATTCGAGAAAGGGTTTATTAGATGGAGCATTTCTGAGTAGAGAGCACTAGTGGTCATTGCGACCAAGGTGGATGGCTCTCTCATCTATGTGTGGATTACAGGGAGTTGAACAAACTCACTAAGAAGAATAGACACCCAACCCTATGGATAGATGACTTTTTTGATCTGCTAGTGGGTGCTTCAGTTTTCTCGCTGTTGGATTTATCCATAGGTTTTCATAAGCTTAGGGTAGCAGACGACGGCATTGACAAGACTGCTTTTATGACTCTCGACGAATTCTTTAAGTGGTTGGTTATGCCTTTTTGGCTAATGAATTCATCGGTGTACTTTATGAATCTGATGAGTCAGGTGTTTAAGGAGTACCTGAACAAGTTTGTAGTAGAATTCATTGATGATATCTTGGTTTTCTCGAGGAGCGAGAAAGAGCACGCTTTGCACTTAGGAGAGGTCCTCCTACCCTCCGTGCACATCAGATGAAGGTGAAGTTTTCTAAATGTCATTTCATGCGGAAGGAGGTAAGGTTCTTGGGGCTTGTTATCTCTAGTGATGGTATAGTGGTGGACTCCGCTAAGGTTGTCGTAGTTCAGGATTGGAAAGCCCCCAAGAATGTGATGGAGGTGAGAAGTTTCTTGGGTTTGCGAGATACTACCAGAAGTTCATTAAGGATTTTGCATGGATCTAAGCTCCACTTACTTGCCTAACGAAGAAGAACCTTTTTTTTCTTGTGATGTAGATTGCGAGGATGCATTCTTGAGGCTGAAGAAGGCTCTTACATCAGCTCTAGTTTGGAATCTTCCTAATGGCATGAAGAAGTTTACCATTTATCTGGATGCTTGCGGAACGGGATTAGGTGCAGTGCTTATGCAGGAAGGTAGGGTTATTTACTATGGAAGTAGGCAGTTGAGGGTACATGAGAAGAACTACCCTTCCCACGATTTGGAGCTGGCAGGGATAGTGTTTGCGCTCAAGTCTTGAAGACACTATTTATTAGGTGAGAGGTTTGAGCTTTATACAGATCATAAATATCTCAATTACTTATTCTCGTAAAATGATCTTAATTTGCAACAAACAACGTTGGATGGAGTTCCTTACATCTTATGACTTCAAGATAGCATATACCCCGAGGAAAGGGAATGTGGTAGTAGATGCATTGAGTACAAAGATATTGAGTTTAAGTCCATTATTCGTAGAGTCATAGAATTTGGAATTCATCTCATCGTACGATTTTAGACCATCTACGGATTTTGCACTCGAATTGTTGACATCGTTGGAGGTGTGAACTACTCTCTTAGAGAGAATTGGGTCCAGTCAGCGCGAGGATCAACAGTTAGTGGATATTATGGATCAAATCAGTAGAGGAGAGACCTTTAGTCACCTTGATAGGTATTATATGGATGAGAGAGGGTGGCAACATTGTAATGGGAGATTGTGTGTTCCTCGAGTTGATGATTTGTTGAGATTGGTTTTAGAGGACGCTCATCACTTTCAAATGACTATCTATACAGGTGATGATAAGATGTATAAAGAGATGAGGTGGGTTTTTCATTGGATAGGGATGAAGAAGGACATGGCAGAGTATGTAGCTCGATGTATGACTTTTCAGTGAGTGAAGGCTGAGCAGAGGAAGCCTGATGGATTGCTTCAGCCCTTGGATGTGACACAGTGGAAGTGGGAGAGCACCTCAAATGGACTTTATAGATGGGTTACCCAGATCGAGGAAGGGTAATCCCAGTTGTGGGCTATAGTCGATAGGTTGACTAAGACTCTCACTTTATCCTGGTCAAGAGTAAGCAAACAACAGCTTAGTTGGCACCGTATATCTTAGAGTGTAATACCCCGTATTTTTGGTTGTCAAATATTTAATTTAATTTGATTTATTATTTTAAATATTATATTTGGAATATTAATGAATTTTAATATTGAATTCGTTTATTAAAACGAAGTTTAAATGTTAAATTTATATATAATCATAAATCGAGCTCGAAATGGCATGGTAGTTCGTAATATTGAGTTTTGAACTTCAATTGAATATACAAGATCCGATTTAAGTCGGATTTCTATAAAACAAGAAATGTTTGAATCTTGTTGATTATAATTTTCATATGGAAGAGAAAAATCCAGATTTCATGTTATAGATTGTTAGTTATGTCCAATTCAAATTTTTAAATAGTCACTAAGGAAATCCATTTTTAAATTATAATGTTTATTTAAATTATTTAAAAGGGTTTTAATATAATTTGGACATCGTTTAACTCAAAATTGATGATACTGAGTTGTATAATTTATATTTAAAGCTATATGATATTTCCAGTTGGGTATTTATGATAATAATAATTTATTATTATTTTATTTGATTATTTTAGATTTTTATAACATTTTAATCAATATTTTATAAGCCTTTAAAAGTGGCCATTTTGCAAATAGAGTTTGTTTCCAATGAAATTAGTTTCATTGGAATCGTAACGTTAAATTATTGTACGGTATTAAATGCATGGCAAACCGATGTTGTATGTGACAACGACACCCGTAAACGCCCAGTCATTTTCTATAGCGTGCAATTAATTTAATTTAATAAAGGGGTATTTGTGTATAACTTGAGCAGATGATCGAACTAATCCATGAAACAATTCCATTGAGTTCATATTGATGTTTAGAGTTAAAATAGGCAGGTACTTTATTATTTTTGGACATCGGGTATTCCAGTGTCCAAGATAGCGTTGTTTGGCATATAAAAATAGCGTACCCAGTCTCGGAATGCGACGAAACTTGTGCCATTGGATTCGTATTAATTGATTATTATAAGATTTCAATTTTCGTGTCAATCGGACTTACTGTTTGATCACGACAATGATAAATGCCTTAATCGTTTATATTATTTTGGCCAATTTAGATAGGGGTAACTTTGAAGGAATAAATGACTAGCCAAACGAACTCCGATTTTAACGAAACAAATTTTGTTGGATCCACAAGGAAAAGGTCTAGTATAATTTCAATGTTTCAAGTTGATTGGATTTATTTGGTAATCGTGGAAAATTTAAACGCGTGATTTTCAGCCGTTGATTTATAAAGGACTTTTCACAAACGACCTCAGAATTCGATGAAACCTTTCCCATCGTGTCCAGAATATTTTTCTATGCTGGGATTAAAAGATTCATCTTGATTGGAGATCATATGTATTTGTTTTGACATGTTACTTCAGCATGAAGTTTTGAAAATAATATTTTATTAAATTCTATCCCTTATATATACCCCATGTAGAACAAGTCAACAGCCCTAATTCATTCAGCCTTGGTCAACAGTTTCGCTGCCGCCACCATAAACAATCAACGAACCATATCATCTAACCCTTTCTCCTTATTTTCTCAAAAATTCAAAGATCAATTGAGGAAACTTATCATTGAAAAATTATTGAGATTGATGTGTACTTGCCAATGAATGGCTTTGATGTTTTATTTGCTTGCGTGGAGGGCGGAATCTGGCCATGAAGCGATGACGATCGAAGTTGATATGGGGGAAGCTGGGGACGTCGAGCTGCAACCAACTTAAGGTGATGTGCGGTGGACCTGAGGCGCATTGATCGGTTACCTCTGATGAACCCCAGATGGATGAATGACGCAGTAGAGGCACGGTGATTTTTGCGAGCTGATGCGTGCTGCAAGATGTTGGGCAGAACAAAGATGGGGAGGGAACATTGTCGGCCTGTAATTACTAAATGTAATTTATACTTTACTATTACTTAAACAAATTAGGGGTAAATTATATTAATTAATCTACTCTGTTGATATTTTTCAGAGCGAAGAGAACTGGTGCGTGTTTGGAAACGAAGTAAAAGAAGTGTCAAAGAAATGCAGGAGTAATGGAATTTAACTAGGCCGACTTCCTTTCCAGGAGTAATTAGAACGAAATGAATTAAATTGGGTTAAGTAATATTTGAAAACAAATTGGATCAGGGTTCTCAGTTGAAAATCATGATTTATACATTGGGAAGGAGACAGGCCTATTGGTTCCAAAACAGGAGTATTTTTGAATGAGTAAGGGTGGAAGAAAGGGTGGCATCGGCCCTAATTCCTATATAAACAAAGTAATTAACTGTAGTAAATTTAATTAGGTATTAATTTTATAATCAAGGAGATTATTATTTTAAATTTGATCGTTAACGTATATCATTCATAATTCATGCGCATGTTAACAGAATTGGACCAAACGAGGAACATCGGAACCGTACTGTCAAGAACTGCAGCCTGAAGCAGTTTGGACGAAGTTAGAAGCTATTGGAATTTTTAATTAAATTAAACGTTTGCTTAATTTAATTAAAATCAAATGCTTCAGAATTAAATGGAATTTGGTGAGTTAAACACACTCAGTTCTTCCTACTTATATTTTATATAAGTTGAGTTTTATAATTGTGTGTTATGATTGTTAATGATTCACTATTTGTTTGTCTGTTAAATATATATTTGTATATTGGTTGAATCAATGAAATTAAATGTTGTTTAATTTTAGTGAAAACCAAATCATTATTTTAACGATTGGACCCAGTTAAGGTAAATTACCTTATTGTCACATTTATAAAATAAACATGTTTAGTTTAATGAATTTGTTTGAATTGTTATGGTTGTGTTAAATACATTGGTTGATATTGAATTGTCATTATTGACTGTTATGAAACCATTATTTATTCGAATTGAATGATTATATTGAGATAACTTATTTGGATACAAGGAAGAACAGGTTGGAGGGATCTAACGGGATTCCTCAAATATATTGAATGATGTTTATTTTCATATTATCATTTTATAAACTGTTCTGATTAGATGATTGATTTGATTGTTGGCCATTGACCAGAAATTCAATATTTGTTTTGTTTAAACCAATGGGTAATATTGGTTGAGTAATTCGCAGTAATTGGCCGTTAAATCAATCGTTTTTTAAATATTGATTTACCGTCACATAAATTGATAAGTTATAAAATTTATTTTATAACCGAAGACAGATTTTTTAATTTGTATTCTAAATAAAAGTTTATTAAAAGCAAATAATTATTTATTAATTAAGTTTATAATTAATTATTAATTGATTTTATAAAATAAATTCTTATGTTAAGAAGATTTATAAGCAAATGAGCAGAAATTAACCTGACAGTTAAGAGTTGGATAATTGTTTTTGTTAAGAAACAATTAAATGAAATTATTTTAATTAATTAATTATATTAATTAATTTGAAGGAAGGACAATAATTAGAATGGGTTAACGAATTAATCGTGTTTTGAGTTGACTAACTCGACCATTTTTAACTAGGATTGATTATTAAATTATTTTGTTTTGAAATTATTTAATGAAATAGTCTAACGAATATTGTTTTAGTATTAATAAGATTTTAAAAAGGAATTTTCTACTTATTTTAGTAAATAAAGAAGTTAACTATTGCTACTGTAGTTAATGATTGAAGTAAATTATTATTAGTTACTAATAATTTAGGAGATTACTTTTTAATTTAAATTCATTTAAAAAGTAATCGAAGTTGAAATGAATCTAATCGAAATGTGAAAGAAGGTTATGCACAGGTTTCATATTAAAACCAAGTTTTTATAACGAAGTTGTAAAAATGATTTTAAGTGAATATGATAGCTTAAATCAAATATTTACTTAATATTGGAAGTTAGAAAAAGGAAATCGAGGAATTGGGAAATGATATGAAATGGCTAAGTAAGATTTATTCCGAGGTTCGGAATGTGATATTTTGAAGTTCGGAATGTTAAGTGGATGTAATAACCCGAAATTCTGAGCCAGTTTAAAATTTTTATTTTGGCAATTTTAATGAATTTTGATTATTTAAAATGAATTATTTTTAATAATAACGACGAGAAATTTATTTCGAATAGAATTCGAACGTATATATTTATTCGAATCGTCGTTAGAATATAAATAATTATTTATATATATAAAAGGAATTGAAAATGGTGCGGTAGTTCGATAATTCGATTTCAAAATTCAAATGAATGTACAGGATTCAAAATAAACTGGATTTTAGTGAAACCAAAAATATTTGAATCTAATCTAGAATGTCTTTCCAACGAATCCAAGAAATCAAAATTTCATAGCGGGAATCAAAAGATACGTCCAGTTGAAAATTCTGAATAGTCGTTATGGAATTCAGGCCCTTAAAAATGGGAATTTTGCAAACGACCTCGGATCTCGACGAAACCACTTTTGTTGGATCCGTGATGTCAAATTATTGCTAGGTTTCAAATTTCGTAATTTTTCGATTCAATATGTAAGCGTGGCAAGGGAAAACGCGTTTGACCAGTTTCAGTTGATTTTAAATCGACGGGAAAATGACCATTTTTTGAAATGGTCTCAGAATTCGACGAAACTAGTTTTGTTAGGACCGTATCGTCAATACGAAGCTAGAAAATATTTTTCTGGAATTTTTCGAGTTAGTATGTGGCCCCGGTAAATTAAAATGTGCGTTCAAATTGAATATATAAAGATTTATATTTTAAATTCAGCGAAAATCGATCATAACGATCGAATTGGCTTACGAAGCATATCCCATTGTGTTCGGAGTGGGGGTAATTAGCTATGGACGACAAGCGGTGGGCCTCGTTTCGAGGTCGAAAATAAAAGTTGCTTTTTGGTGGAAAATAATTAAATAATAAAAAAAAATATAACCTTATCTCTCCTGAGCCCCCCTCCCCCCCGTTTACTTTTTAGGAATCCAAAGAAATAAAAAAATGGAAGAGGGGGGATCGCGATCTCGTCCCCCCCCCCCCCCCCCCCCCGTCGAATAGCTCGTCGCCGCCCAGGTGGGACTCCACCACTACACCCCCCACCTTCGATCAAGCGCTGCCGCCCCAGGGAGGCAACCTCCGCCTCCTACCTCTCCCTCTTCTCGGCCAAACAATGCCTTGACCCGTACCCCCCTGCGTAAGCCGCCACCTAAGAACCCTAACCCGCCACCCCCACCAACCACCCATCGGAGCGCCTGGCCGAGCCACGACCACCTGAGCCCCCTCTCGCCGTTCAACGTCGAGCCCCCCACGCTGTAAGCTTTTGATCTTTACTTTATTATTTTTCTTTCTTTTTATTTCTTCTTAAAACTGATTTCAGTTAGACCTTAAAACTAGATTTTTATAAGTAGAAAAATTAGATTTTATTATAGAAAGGTTAGGATTTTTAAAACTGAAAATGTATCATCTTTAAAACATAAATATCATTATTTTTAAAACGATAAAGGTTGGATTTTTTATTATGAAAAGATAATATTTTTAACTATGAAAAGATAATATTTTTAACTACGAAAAGATAATATTTTTAACTATGAAAAGATAATATTTTTGAATAAGAAAAGATAATATTTTTGAAAATAGAAAAGTAATGGTTTATATCATAGTAAAGTAATGATTTTTAATGTAGAAAAGTATGATTTTTACTAAGTATAAAGGTTTGATTTTTAATTATAAAAGGGGTATGACTTTTCTTCTATTAAAAATATGATTTTTATATAATAGAAATATTAAAGAAGTGATTTTTATATAATAGAAATATTAAAGAAGTGATTTTTATATAATAGAAATATTAAAGAAATGACTTTTATATAGGGTGGCGATAATAAAAATATGATTTTTTTATTATAGAAAGAATAAAAATATAATCTTTTTATTATAGAAAGAATAAAAATATAATCTTTTATATTGTAGAAGTATAAAAATATAATTTTTATATAGAAGGAAGCGTTGTAAAAATATATATAAAGGAGAAAGAAAAATAGAATTTTTATTTATTGAAATGAAGTAATAAAAATATAATTTTTATTTGAACAGCGTGAAAATGACTGCATTGGAATTTCAAGCAGATTCAGCAGTTCAACAGCAAAGCACGGCGGAGTGGAACCTTCTGTGAGAACTTCTCACCTCTTAATTTGTTTTCTAGTTAATAATATATACTAGGATGTAGACGGTGTTTAGTAGCATCCGACACCCGTCGTCCACCGACCATGGACGGCTTGTATGCTTGATTGTTTGATTTTGATGTGTAGTTGATTGTGTGATGTGATGTGAAATGAAATAAAACATTTATATAGTTGAAATAAAATATTTTATAGTGGAAAATATTTTATAGTTAAAAATAGAATTTTTAACGTGTATATGAAATGAAATAAAAATAAACAAATCGGACGATTTGTTTATATACACACATTTGACTGATATTGATTGGGACGATAAATTTTACACATCGCTCAACTGCACAAATAAAATCTGTGTTTGATTGTTTGAAACCCCATACGGGTATTGGGATGATATTTGACGTACACTAATCCCGATTGTTTAGTTGTATGTCGATCGATTGATTGACAGACTGTTATAAGCGTTAAATATTTATATTCGATGCTTATACAGTGTAGAATGCACTTTGGATGATGGTTGATTATTCATCGTTGTTATTGTATACATGTGTTGTAGAAAATCCATATAATTAACATTATATGGTAATTGATTGGGCCTCATTCCATATTTGTAATAGAAATATTTGAAAAAGAAATATTTGAAATAGAATATTTGAAAATAGAAATATATGAAGCCGTGTTGATTAGATTGACGCCATTTTGACATGAACGATATTTATATCGATTTTATTCATTTTATAATGAATATCGAAAGTGATTTCAAAATCTGATATTTTGAAAAGAATTGAAATTCAAATTGAAATTGAATAGAAATGAATTCGAATTGAAATTGAATAGAAATGAATTCGAATTGAAATTGAATAGAAATGAATTCGAATTGAAATTGAATAGAAATGAATTCGAATTGAAATTGAATATAAATGAATTCGAATTGAAATTGAATATAAATGAATTCGAATTGAAATTGAATATAAATGAATTCGAATTGAAATTGAATTGAATTGAAAACGAACTGAAATTGAATTCAAAATCGATTTGAATTGAAATCAATTTGAAGTGAATTTAAAACGAATTTGTAAGGGAAATTTTAATTTTGATTTGAATTTGAAAAAGACGTTGAAATCGTTTTGAAAACGAATTTAAAACGATTTATTAAATACGTTTTAAAAAGGGAATCGACGAAGTATATATTATATATATAATATAATGGCCTGAATAGAATGCGCCACGGCGTGGCAGTTCGCGAATTTCGACCATTGACTTCGAACGGATATTACGGGAGATCCGACCGTCGGATTCTCCTGAAACCGGAACCGTTGGGTTCGTATCGAAAAGAGATTTCTAATGAATATTAGAAATTAGAAATCTAATGGTTGGATTTGGAATTATGTCCAAATCAAATTTGGAAAAGGTCGCTGTAAGTGCAGTTCGATGGCCGTTGATGGAAATCGACTGTACGGACCTTGATAAAATTATTAAAAATAGTAATAATTTGTGTAAAATCATAAGAAATGATTTAGGAAAAATTGGGATGAAAAACTCCATATTTGTAAAGATAAAAATAGATTTTTATCGAAATGAACTAGTTTTGAACTAGAATTAAAATTCTATTTATTTTTAAATAAATAAATTGGATTTGAAAAGGGTTTTAAAAGTAACCAGAATTTACAATAATTGAATTGGAATGGATTTGAATCAAAATTGTCTTTGGATTATTTCGATCTTGGATTTCGTGATTATACAAATATTGTTATAGAAATTTGAAAGATATATTTATATCGTTATTTCCAATACGATATTTGTTGGTCGTAGAATTTGATATTGAATATAAGCCGATATATTTTCTATTCAGAGCCTTGTATTTAATATCAAATGTGATTTGGGTTTGTCGTGAATGGTGTCTTCATTAACACTGTTCTTGAACCCAATTGAGAAAAGATTAAATCTTTTTATTTAGATTTAATGAAGAGTACCAATTAAATGATATTTAATTGGAATTGAATTGGTATTGATTTTTGGGTTTATCGTGAACAGTGTTTTAAATAACACTTATTCTTTAACCCGATAATTAATAGAATGTGATTTTGGGTTGTCGTGAACGGTATCTTCAATAATATTGTTCTTAGACCCAAAGGAGTTAAGAAAATCAGAAACTAACTGGAGATTAGTTTAGTTGAATGATTTCTGGGGTATTGATCTGATGTTGGTTTCGGCCTTCAGGGTTAATACTTAGGGAATTGCTCACTTGCTAATTCACGGTTAGGGACTGATTATAATGAAATGTGATTTTGGGTTTATCGTGAACCGTGTTTTAAATGACACTGATTCTTTAACCCAGTCAAAGATTAAAACTAAGTGGAGTTTTAATGAATCTTTAATTAGATTGAAATGATCGAGAATGGAGTATCACCAGTTTTGCTCCAGGCGATAGTTAAATCTTTAATTAGATTTAAACGTGAAATGGTAATTGAATTTACCGATAACACCGTGGTGTTAGATATGAAGTATAACCAGTTTTACTTCATGGGATGAATAGGTTGGGGTTGGGAAATTAAAACAAATGATTAATTCGGTAAGGTTCGTTAATCCCGACTAGTTTGAATTGATATTCAAAAGTATATTAAAGAATAAATTAAAGGAATTCATATTTGATAAAATTAATGGGAACCTTTCCCTATGAATGTGAAATTTAGAAACTAACTGTCGGTTAGCTAAGCAGAATGATTTTCTGGATATTGATCTGATGTTGGTTTCGGCCTTCGGGGTTAATATTTGGGGAATTATTCTCTTGTTAATTTAAGGTTAGTGACTGATGAATTGGAACGAGGCGTATGTTGTGTTTGTGTAACACTTGTTTATAATATACGCGGGTTATTCGGAAAGACCGGGTCTATCCCATTCTGAATAACTGATACGACGATAAGTCGAAGATGAAGACGGTGGTCGAAGACCGGAGGTCTTCACGTCGTTTGGGTGATTACTGATGATCTTGATTGGGATGTACACCCAAGAAGATGGAAACAGTTGGTGATCGTCCAGACGTACTTGGAGATCGATGGATATGCGGGGTACTAGGTGCCTCCGGTTTCGTTCAGACCCAGAACGAACTTGTAAATGGACTGTGTGTCTGACATTGGATTTCATTCTATGTGATTGATATCGGTTGCATGGAGTGGTTTGCCTGTGTGGCATGCTAAGATGCAAATGATCAAGGCTTCTGTTGAAAAGAAAAGTCTTGAGTTGATGATCAAAGCACGACCTTTGTGGCATAGCTTTGTGTAACGTTGATCCGCGAGTGTCACACCCCGAAGTGAACCAGAAACGGGAGAAGGACCTCAGGGAGGGCATGCGTTTCCTTCTAGCTAGAAGTGGCATCAGTAGTTTTACACGCCCTGACGAGTTTGACTTATGTGGTTGTTGCTGTTGCGAGGCGCCTCGGTAATATCGGTCGATCCGGGACCGATGGAGTCATTCGTTGGCTCATTGACACCCCATAGGGTGGGGAAACGCAGTGTTCAGGCATTTTAATCCACATCAGTGGACCGGCCCTGACGATCAAAAGGCTTGACCGAGTACTTACCTGAGACACGGGCTAGAGCGTCTCGAATTCGGTGGAGGACGATCCCTTGCCTCAGTTCACAGACGGAAATCCAATTTCCAAATACGTGACATTTGCGGTTTTGATTGTAGAGCCTAGTATGGGGACATGATATATGGTACCCATGTCGTCTATGATTGATACTTATGATTTGAAGTTGTCTTATACCCTATGCACTTATAATAGTATCAAATGATTTGTTTTAAACGTACTAAGCATGTTTGGCTATTATAAGGGAAAACCCTATCCCCCGGCTTGCGTTGCATTGTGTGATAGGACCTGGGTCTTATAATAGCTTCATTTTTCTTTATTTAGCATTGCTCTGTTTTGTTATATGTACTGGTATTCTTGGGAGGAAACCCGTTCCGTGTTATATGGCGTGGTCCCTTGATTTACCTAACTTTAAAAATAAAGATTATTAACTGTTTTAGTTCTCACACCAGTCCCATGACTGACCTGGAGTTTATTGTTTTAACCTAAACTCTGGGTGCCCTTATTTTCGACACGGGCAGCTAGTAGTTTTGGTTTTGCAGATTTATATTCACAGGATCCTGGTTTACAGCTGGAACGATATCCGGAAAGCTTTGTATCCGTATATCTCCTTCAGTTGTGTATTGTATTATTTTCCGCTGCTATGTAATGTATTGTAATCTCTGATATTTATCGAATGTAATATTCATTTATACTCTGTATATTCTTGTAATCTGATGGAATTGTTGTTATATACAATGAAATTTTCTTCCGTCTGCGTTCTGTTGTGGCTTGTTCTCGAACTATCCGCGCTTTCCTCACCGGGGAAGTTATGGGTTTTCACAGTTGGTATCAGAGCTTTGGTTTACAAAGCTCAGAGAACATGACACCTTAGAACCATACGAAAGAATTCATCAGATATTGGATTAGTAACATCCAATGAGAAAGACTCGTTAGAGATGGGATCAGTAGTATCCTAGAACGAGTGTGCAGAGTATATTTTTGAAGTGAAAACAATCTTTGTTTCGAAAATTTAAATCAATTATTCGTATTTGGTTATTTATTTATATTGATGTGGACAATCCGGTATATATAGATTTTGCGTGTACGTCTGATCCACGTGTATTCGAAGTTTTGGTATATTGGGTAGATATAGAATCACATTCTAGTCGCCCGGAGAGAATTCTGATGATCGATGCATCATCATCAGAATTTATGTTCGAGTGACGAAAGTGAGATTTCTATATATTTCCTATTGACTGGTGTGAGAACCAAAATTAGATAGGGCTTATTGTTGTGATTTTGCATCAAAAATCTGATTTTTAGACTATATATCAAAGTTATAAATTTGAAATTATAATCAACTAATTGATTGCTGATTGTGTTGTTTGATTATTGGTTGATTAATTAAAATGTTGAACCTTTAACCAAATTGAACCAAATATTGAACTGGATTGAAAATTTATCGCATTTGCTTGCATATACATGTACTTACATTGAACATGTCATAACAAAGAGGCTAGGGCAGAAGAATAAAATTGTTTGCCCGACAAATAGGTACATGTTTACCATAATTTACTGTTTTGTTTGGGTGATGATGATTTTATGAGCCGATTGGCTAGCAGCTTGGCTTTTTCTTTTTCTTTTTGAGATCAGAGGGCCTGTATGGCAATTTCGGGATTTTCCCGGTGCTCCTGGTGCAGGGGAGGTTATGGCGAAATTTTTCGAAAATTTAGGGTGTTAGCCAAATTTTTGAAAAATTTGAAAAGTTCTTAGAAACTGAAAAGTTGAAGAACTTAAGCCGTAATGAAAATAGAGAAAGTTGAGTTGATTAATTAAACAACTTTCGGCTTCGTTCCTTTTCGGGGACGAAAAGTTTTAAGTGGGGGAGATTGTAATAACCCGAAATTCTGAGCCAGTTTAAAATTTTTATTTTGGCAATTTTAATGAATTTTGATTATTTAAAATGAATTATTTTAAACAATAACGACGAGAAATTTATTTCGAATAGAATTCGAATGTATATATTTATTCGAATCGTCGTTAGAATATAAATAATTATTTATATATATAAAAGGAATTGAAAATGGCGCGGTAGTTCTATAATTCGATTTCAAAATTCAAATGAATGTACAGGATTCAAAATAAACCGAATTTTAGTGAAACCAAAAATATTTGAATCTGATCTAGAATATCTTTCCAACGAATCCGAGAAATCTAAATTTCATAGCGGGAATCAAAAGATAGGTCCAGTTGAAAATTCTGAATAGTCGCTATGGAATTCGGGCCCTTAAAAATGGGAATTTTGCAAACGACCTCGGATCTCGACGAAACCACTTTTGTTGGATCCGTGATGTCAAATTATTGCTAGGTTTCAAATTTCGTAATTTTTCGATTCAATATGTAAGCGTGGCAAGGGAAAACGCGTTTGACCAGTTTCAGTTGATTTTAAATCAACTGGAAAATGGCCATTTTTTGAAACGGTCTCAGAATTCGACGAAACTAGTTTTGTTAGGACCGTATCGTCAATACGAAGCTAGAAAATATTTTTCTGGAATTTTTTGAGTTAGTATGTGGCCCCGGTAAATTAAAATGTGCGTTCAAATTGAATATATAAAGATTTATATTTTAAATTCAACGAAAACCGATCGTAACAATCGAATTGGCTTACGAAGCATATCCCATTGTGTTCGGAGTGGGGGAAATTAGCTATGGACGACAGGCGGTGGGCCTCGTTTCGAGGTCGAAAATAAAAGTTGCTTTTTGGTGGAAAATAATTAAATAATAATAAAAAAAAATATAACCTTATCTCTCCTGAGCCCCCCCCCCCCCCCGGTTTACTTTTTAGAAATCCAAAGAAATAAAAAAAATGGAAGAGGGGGGATCGCGATCTCGTCGCCCCCCCCCCCTCCCCCCGCGTCGAATAGCTCGCCGCCGCTCAGGTTGGACTCCACCACTGCACCCCCCCACCACCTTCGATCAAGCGCTGCCGCACCAGGGAGGCAACCTCCACCTCCTACCTCTCCGTCTCTCCCTCTTCTCGCCCAAACGATGCCCAGACCCGTACCCCCCTGCGCAAGCCGCCACCTAAGAACCCTAACCCGCCACCCCACCAACCACCCATCGGAGCGCCTGGCCGAGCCGCGACCACCTGAGCCCCCTCTCGCCGTTCAACATCGAGCCCCCCACGCTGTAAGCTTTTGATCTTTACTTTATTATTTTTCTTTCTTTTTCTTTCTTCTTAAAACTGATTTCAGTTAGACCTTAAAACTAGATTTTTATAAGTAGAAAAATTAGATTTTATTATAGAAAGGTTAGGATTTTTAAAACTGAAAATATATCATCTTTAAAACTGAAATATCATTATTTTTAAAACGATAAAGGTTGGAATTTTTATTATGAAAAGATAATATTTTTAACTATGAAAAGATAATATTTTTGAATAAGAAAAGATAATATTTTTGAAAATAGAAAAGTAATGGTTTATATCATAGTAAAGTAACGATTTTTAATGTAGAAAAGTATGATTTTTACTAAGTATAAAGGTTTGATTTTTAATTATAAAAGGGGTATGACTTTTCTTCTATTAAAAATATGATTTTTATATAATAGAAATATTAAAGAAGTGATTTTTATATAATAGAAATATTAAAGAAGTGATTTTTATATAATAGAAATATTAAAGAAGTGATTTTTATATAATAGAAATATTAAAGAAATGACTTTTATATAGGGTGGCAATAATAAAAATATGATTTTTTTTATTATAGAAAGAATAAAAATATAATCTTTTTATTATAGAAAGAATAAAAATATAATCTTTTATATTGTAGAAGTATAAAAATATAATTTTTATATAGAAGGAAGCGTTGTAAAAATATATATAAAGGAGAAAGAAAAAATAGAATTTTTATTTATTGAAATGAAGTAATAAAAATATAATTTTTATTTGAACAGCGTGAAAATGACTGCATTGGAATTTCAAGCAGATTCAGCAGTTCAACAGCAAAGCACGGCGGAGTGGAACCTTCTGTGAGAACTTCTCACCTCTTAATTTGTTTTCTAGTTAATAATATATACTAGGATGCAGACGGTGTTTAGTAGCACCCGACACCCGTCGTCCACCGACCATGGACGACTTGTTTGCTTGGTTGTTTGATTTTGTAGTTGATTGTGTGATGTGATGTGAAATGAAATAAAACATTTATATAGTTGAAATAAAATATTTTATAGTGGAAAACATTTTATAGTTAAAAATAGAATTTTTAACGTGTATATAAAATGAAATAAAAATAAACAAATTGGACGATTTGTTTATATACACACATTTGACTGATATTAATTGGGACGATAAATTTTACACATCGCTCAACTGCACAAATAAAATCTGTGTTTGATTGTTTGAAACCCCACACGGGTATTGGGATGATATTTGACGTACACTAATCCAGATTGTTTAGTTGTATGTCGATCGATTGATTGACAGACTGTTATAAGCGTTAAATATTTATATTCGATGCTTATACAGTGTAGAATGCACTTTGGATGATGGTTGATTATTCATCATTGTTATTGTATACATGTGTTGTAGAAAATCCATATAATTAACATTATATGGTAATTGATTGGGCCTCATTCCATATTTGTAATAGAAATATTTGAAATAGAAATATTTGAAATAGAAATATTTGAAATAGAAATATTTGAAATAGAAATATTTGAAATAGAAATATTTGAAATAGAATATTTGAAAATAGAAATATATGAAGCCGTGTTGATTAGATTGACGCCATTTTGACGTGAGCGATATTTATATCGATTTTATTCATTTTATAATGAATATCGAAAGTGATTTCAAAATCTGATATTTTGAAAAGAATTGAAATTCGAATAGAAATTGAATAGATATGAATTCGAATTGAAATTGAATAGAAATGAATTCGAATTGAAATTGAATAGAAATGAATTCGAATTGAAATTGAATAGAAATGAATTCGAATTGAAATTGAATAGAACTGAATTCGAATTGAAATTGAATAGAAATGAATTCGAATTGAAATTGAATATAAATGAATTCGAATTGAAATTGAATATAAATGAATTCGAATTGAAATTGAATATAAATGAATTCGAATTGAAATTGAATATAAATGAATTCGAATTGAAATTGAATATAAATGAATTCGAATTGAAATTGAATTGAATTGAAAACGAACTGAAATTGAATTCAAAATCGATTTGAATTGAAATCAATTTAAAACGAATTTGTAAGGGAAAATTCAATTTTGATTTGAATTTGAAAAAGAAGTTGAAATCGTTTTGAAAACGAATTTAAAACAATTTATTAAATACGTTTTAAAAAGGGAATCGACGAAGTATATATTATATATATATATAATATAATGGCCTGAATAGAACGCGCCGCGCCGCGGCAGTTCGCGAATTTCGACCATTGACTTCGAACGGATATTACGGGAGATCCTACCGTCGGATTCTCTTGAAACTGGAACCGTTGGGTTCGTATCAAAAAGAGCTTTCTAATGAACATTAGAAATTAGAAATCTAACGGTTGGATTTGGAATTATGTCCGAATCAAATTTGGAAAAGGTCGTTGTAAGTGCAGTTCGATGGCCGTTGATGGAAATCGACTGTACGGACCTTGATAAAATTATTAAAAATAGTAATAATTTGTGTAAAATCATAAGAAATGATTTGGGACAAATTGGGATGAAAAACTCCATATTTGAAAAGATAAAAATAGATTTTTATCGAAATGAAGTAGTTTTGAACTAGAATTAAAATTCTATTTATTTTTAAATAAATAAATTTGATTTGAAAAGGGTTTTAAAAGTAACCAGAATTTACAATAATTGAATTGGAATGGATTTGAATCGAAATTGTCTTTGGATTATTTCGATGTTGGATTTCATGATTATACAGATATTGTTATGGAAATTTGAAAGATATATTTATATCGTTATTTCCAATACGATATTTGTTGGTCGTAGAATTTGATATTGAATATAAGCCGATATATTTTCTATTCAGAGCCTTGTATTTAATATCAAATGTGATTTGGGTTTGTCGTGAATGGTGTCTTCATTAACACTGTTCTTGAACCCAGTTGAGAAAAGATTAAATCTTTTTATTTAGATTTAATGAAGAGTACCAATTAAATGATATTTAATTGGAATTGAATTGGTATTGATTTTTGGGTTTATCGTGAACAGTGTTTTAAATAACACTTGTTCTTTAACCCGAGAATTAATAGAATGTGATTTTGGGTTGTCGTGAATGGTATCTTCAATAATACTGTTCTTAGACCCAAAGGAGTTAAGAAAATCAGAAACTAACTGGAGATTAGTTAAGTTGAATGATTTCTGGGGTATTGATCTGATGTTGGTTTCGGCCTTCAGGGTTAATACTTAGGGAATTTCTCACTTGCTAATTTACGGTTAGGGACTGATTATAATGAAATGTGATTTTGGGTTTATCGTGAACCGTGTTTTAAATGACACTGATTCTTTAACCCAGTCAAAGATTAAAACTAAGTGGAGTTTTAATGAATCTTTAATTAGATTGAAATGATCGAGAATGGAGTTTCACCAGTTTTGCTCCAGGCGATAGTTAAATCTTTAATTAGATTTAAACGTGAAATGGTAATTGAATTTACCGATAACACCATGGTGTTAGATATGAAGTATAACCAGTTTTACTTCATGGGATGAATAGGTTGGGGTTGGGAAATTAAAACAAATGATTACTTCGGTAAGGTTCGTTAATGCCGACTAGTTTGAATTGATATTCAAAAGTAGATTAAAGAATAAATTAAAGGAATTCATCTTTGATAAAATTAATGGGAACCTTTCCCTATGAATGTGAAATTTAGAAACTAACTGTCGGTTAGCTAAGCAGAATGATTTTCTGGATATTGATCTGATGTTGGTTTCGGCCTTCGGGGTTAATATTTGGGGAATTATTCTCTTGTTAATTTAAGGTTAGTGACTGATGAATTGGAACGAGGCGTATGTTGTGTTTGTGTAACACTTGTTTATAATATACGCGGGTTATTCGGAAAGACCGGGTTTATCCCATTCTGAATAAATGATACGACGATAAGTCGAAGATGAAGACGGTGGTCGAAGACTGGAGGTCTTCACGTCGTTTGGGTGATTACTGGTGATCTTGATTGGGATGTACACCCAAGATGATGGAAACAGTTGGTGATCGTCCAGACGTACTTGGAGATCGATGGATATGCGAGGTACTAGGTGCCTCCGGTTTCGTTCAGACCCAGAACGAACTTGTAAATGGAATGTGTGTCTGACATTGGATTTCATTCTATGTGATTGATATCGGTTGCATGGAGTGGTTTGCCTGTGTGGCATGCTAAGATGCAAATGATCAAGGCTTCTGTTGAAAAGCAAAGTCTTGAGGTTGATGATCAAAGCACGGCCTTTGTGCCATAGCTTTGTGTAACGTTGATTCGCGAGTCTCACACCCCGAAGTGAACCAGAAACGGTAGAAGGACCTCAGGGAGGGCATGCGTTTCCTTCTAGCTAGAAGTGGCGTCAGTGGTTTTACACGCCCTAACGAGTTTGACTTATGTGGTTGTTGTTGTTGCGAGGCGCCTCGGTTATATCGGTCGATCCAGGACCGATGGAGTCATTCGTTGGCTCATTGACACCCATAGGGTGGGGAAACGCAGTGTTCAGGCATTTTAATCCACATCGGTGGACCGGCCCTGACGATCTAAAGGCTTGACTGAGTACTTGCCTGAGACACGGGCTAGAGCATCTCGAATTCGGTGGAGGATGATCCCTTGCCTCAGTTCACAGACGGAAATCCAATTTCCAAATACGTGACATTTGCGGTTTTGATTGTAGAGCCTAGTATAGCGACATGATATATGGTACCCACGCCGTCTATGATTGATACTTATGATTTGAAGTTGTCTTATACCCTATGCACTTATAATAGTATCGAATGATTTGTTTTAAACGTACTAAGCATGTTTGGCTATTATAAGGGAAAACCCTATCCCCCGGCTTGCGTTGCATTGTGTGATAGGACCTGGGTCTTATAATAGCTTCATTTTTCTTTATTTAGCATTGCGCTGTTTTGTTATATGTACTGGTATTCTTAGGAGGAAACCCGTTCCGTGTTATACGATGTGGTCCCTTGATTTACCTAACTTTAAAAATAAAGATTATTAACTGTTTTAGTTCTCACACCAGTCCCATGACTGACCTGGAGTTTATTGTTTTAACCTAAACTCTGGGTGCCCTTATTTTCGACACGGGCAGCTAGTAGTTTTGGTTTTGCAGTTTTATATTCACAGGATCCTGGTTTACAGCTGGAACGATATCCGGAAAGCTTTGTATCCGTATATCTCCTTTAGTTGTGTATTGTATTATTTTCTGCTGCTATGTAATGTATTGTAATCTCTGATATTTATCGAATGTAATATTCATTTATACTCTGTATATTCTTGTAATCTGATGGAATTGTTGTTATATACAATGAAATGTTCTTCCGTCTGCATTCTGTTGTGGCTTGTTCTCGAACTATCCGCGCTTTCCTCGCCGGGGAAGTTACGGGTTTTCACAGTGGAGTTGAAACTTTCCCAAAGTTCGGAATGTTAATCGAAAGCGAGAGTGTAAGCTAAATAAAAGATTTCGGAAATGGCAACGAATATTAATGTCGTAAATGATTTACAACGATTTTGTAAATGCAAGTTAAAATTTTAGAAATGAAATCTGTAACGGTTGTTACAGATGATAAATGAATTGTTTTGATAAAAAGAATTCATACGAGATGTCAATTATAAGAATTGTAAAGGATATTATTGTAAGATTTGTAAAGGTATATATAAGATGTGTAAAGATATTTATATTAGATTTGATAAAGAGAGTTGTATATGGCTAGTTTAGAACCCGTGCTTCGCACATGGGTAGATAATGAATAGTCAGTGTGAAGGAGAAGAAGCTTCGAGTCGGGTTGTGGTGCTTGTTGTCGTGTAGTGGTTGACATGAAAATGAAACAACAAGTGTGTTAATTATGTAAGTTTAGGTTCGGGTAGGTCGTGCAAGGAAGGGAACGTTATATGGTAATGACAAAATAAGTACGTCACAACAAAAGTAAAAAAAAAAAATTGATCTTCGGTTATCTAAATGGAAATTTCTGATAATTTGTAATTTTTCATATGTTATATATCGTTGTGGGTCGTAGAAAAAGTGTGGGGTTCAACCAACATTAGTGGTGTGGTTATACAGAAAATTTAAGTGAGTTATGTAACCGTTAAATGAAGGTTAGATGGAAATATTCATTCGGGTCAGCTAAGAGGACATGTAAAAGAGTAATTCAAGCGGTGATATGAAATTTAATGGAGTAAATGGTATATAGTTTTTGATGTTGTGTAATGTATTGAAAAGAATATGTTTTTTAATAAAAAAAATTATGAGATAATTAACGTATAAATATACAGTGTAAGCAAAGGAGCATCCATATGCAGAAGCGTTCGGAAAAACACTTGCGAGAAAATACATGTAGGCATGCATATAACCATAGTAAAATTTTGTACCATCCAAAATTATTTTTTAGAAATAAGCTATAAATTTAAGAATAAAGAAGCAAAAGTTATTTTAAATGGGAATCAACATCAGCTTCACCTTCCCATGCCCCAACCGTTCACAGCAAGCAACAAAGTGATGTTAATTATTCCAGGTTATGCAACGATCATATTAAGATACAACGTAGGGAGAATTGGCAAGTATGGCAGCTATATCCCTTGCAAGCTCACAAACGTAAGTTCTAATACAAGCTACTGACCGCACATTAGCTATGGACATGAACGATAGTGATTTTGTTGCCATGCAGTCTGATGATAAAATATGTAATGTTTTGGAGAGTTCGAACTGCATGATCAAAGCACAGCAATCCCAGTTTGTGTGGAGTGCCACATTTCAATTCTGACTGGAAAGCAAAACAATGCATTTTACATGTCCCTTTGCATGTGCAACTCCATGCGCACAAATTACACCGTATTTGCCAAATGCCAACGACAATACATTTGGTGAGTGACTCGTATTACGCACGCGGGCAGTTGTTAATTTTAATTGTATGGATCCTATAGCGCAATGTTTGATGTTATTTCAATTCTTTCCCCTTTCAATTGAAATTTGAATATGAAGTAAAATAATTAGCATGCTTCATATTTAGTTGTTGTTATCACGACCTATTAAGGCATAACACATTATTTTTCTTTTCGATGCTCAATATTAAAACTTTTGCTTCAAATGTTCTTCACAAATTTTATGCTCTTTCAAACTAATGATATTTACCCATGTGTAAAATATTCTTTAAAATTTGATAATTTTTTGTGTTAGCGTTACATTAAAGATTGTTTATCATTTATACATAGATCAATCTCTGTAAATATATATAAACTGACAACTCGTTTGACATCCTTTATAATTGCCTCAAAACAATGCAGCTTAAAATTGTTTTTTATAACGAAGAAATTAGTTTTATGATAGCTTAACTACTTGCAACTGGAATTTAATTAATGCACGGACTCAGTCTCCCTAAAACTACCTTAGAATTATTACCACATTGCATAAAGAAAGTCCATATGCTCATTACATGTTTTATTTACAGGAATTTACAAAGGAACATATATGCCTTTTTCTTATGTGATGGCAATGCCCTGATACCCTCCTCACCTTTGCAAATATGATTTTTGAAGTGATCTGTAGTTCATACGTCTCTCCCTCTCTGCCTCTGAAACTTCTCTTTCTTCGACAGTTCAAGAATCATCTTATTTTGATCTTTCTCTTCCTTTCTTCATTATAGTAGTCTTGGTGTCAATCCCTGGGTGCCATTTGTTGCTTCTGTTCGATTGGGAGTTCATTGTCTTGCTTTAAAGCCGATGAGCAAGAAGGGGTTCTTACGGTGTTTTCTCTCCTTTCTTTCTTTCTTTGATATCTGGAATCAGTCTTTGGTTGGAGTTAAAGGATTCATCGAGTAACTCCACATTTTCATGCAAACTGTCCTTTTCTACTGTTTAGAATTGTAAAAGATATTATTATAAGATTTGTAAAGGTATATATAAGATGTGTAAAGATATTTATATTAGATTTGATAAAGAGATTTATATATGATTTGAAAACAAATATAGTATTGTTTTTGCAAACAAGTTGAAGAATATTTATAAAGAGATGTTGAAGAAATTTTATAAAGCATTCTATTTATAATGGAATCGAAGCTCGAGTATAACATTATTGAGGATTAAAACAGAAGTATAATGATTGTTTATTTAGTAATTAATTAATTAAACGGTGTTGAGATTTAAATAAGGTTTTCAAAGGAAAACTTGTGGTTAATAAACTTCTATCGATTCTGAAGATTTGAATGTTGTTAGTCAAGGTCTGAGAGGTAAATAAAATGCCCCAACTTGAATGACTTCACAATTATCCAATAATAGTATTAGTTATAAATGAGAGCAATTGAGGGAAAATTAAGTTATGATTTCCGTATATAATATTATAAACTGTATTCAAAAAGTTTATAAGCGAATGAAATCATTTTTAAGAATATTGTTATTTATAATTAGAAGTAAAAGATAAACTCCTAATATTGGAAGATTTTAAGAATAAAATAAATAGATGTTTAATTAAAGAGGCCAAGTAATGTCGAGTACTGAATCAGTAAACTCATTTGATTCACATGATTATTTATTTGATAGTTAAATAACTGACTATCAAATCTGGCCAATACGATTGTTGGTACGGAAAGACTGGAATCGAATTTATATTCGAAACCATTATGAACTAGCAAATAGGCGAAAGACGTAAATTGAAGGTGGAGCATTGAAGACCGTGGATCTTTATGAGCGGAAGAACTACTTGTTTAATTTCTCTTGTTAGCTCCTAGAGATATTTCGGTAGTGATTATGTCGTGAGTGAAATCTTTGGATTACAAGGACTACTCGCTACTATTCCTTTGGGTGATACCTATATAGGATATGGTAGGAGGGTACCTTAGGTTCATCCTGTTCCTGGATGACTTGTATGGATAAATGTCTGACAAAATATTTCCAAAAGGGTCATTTACATTGATTTCTTCAAATGTACCAAGTTGATGGCGGAGAAGTGCACATTCTCTAATCAACTTGAGTATTTTTGTGGATGTCAACTAGTGATATCTGGCAGATCTGACGATGTGGCATTCAAAGTGGATGGAGACGTGCTGTTCTGAAGGGTAAACTTAACCTCTAGCCTCATCAACTGGGAAATGGCATAAAATCGGGTAGGTCGCATTGCTATGTGGGTCGCACCCATCAAAAGGGTATATCATTACCTGATTTGGAGAAATCAAATGCCTTCAGTTGTCCCTTTTTATTTTGTATGTATGTTATTGGTTCGGTTGGCTGACCCCCAACCGTGGTAATGATATATTCGGTACTCTCAAAAGAAGTGAGGGGCCAGTCATGTTTAGCCTGGGTTGCAAGATGTTTTAGTTAACCCCAATGTATTCATCTCCGGAGGTACATTGTCGGGAAGGTGGTCCCATACCTTGCTAGGAAATCTATTCTCCAATAAACTCCCACGGTTTTGATTGTATACTGTTATACAGAGCGTGAAATGCAAGCGTTCTGCTTGATTGATACTTGTTTGTATTTAGACACTATTGTAATATCAGAAAAGATATTGGCTTAAAAATTGTTTTGGGTTATCGTAAGGTAAAAACCGTCCGTATTTATGCGTGGATTTAGTTTTACGATTATCCTTTTCTTTTGAAAAGATATTGACTTTTAAATCAAGTTGTGTGATACCTTTAAACTTAGTGTGTTTTTCTCCTTCTGGTTCACCAAACTGATCCGGCGTTTGTAATGCCTGGGTTAGACCGGGTTATACAGGTTCAGGGTATGAAGAGACGAGTTGGAAGAATTCAAACGTATGATATATATTTGGGTGTATTCCAATGTGTGTTGTATATGAGGGTAGATTATTATAATTGTCCAGATGTGATGATGTACTCTGATAATTATAAGTATATTTTCAAGCTCTAAATAAAGAAATATTTATATATTATATTTTATTTCACTACGATGTGAGACTCTGTGCTATGGTGTTTTTTTTTCTTCTTCTTCTTCTATTCTAATATTTCTTTCTTATCTCACCATCTAACTTTTTTCTATTAATGTTCAAGTGTTTCCGATGCTTAAATAATCGACATGGTGTTTTTATGTCGATTTTCGAGGTAAAAAATTCTTGGGCCGTTATAGCAGTATCAGAACAATGGTTTGTAATAACCTTGGCTCTGCAGCATAACTCGATAGAGATGGAATAGTAATATCCTAGATTGAGTTTGAGTGTGTATATATATGAGAGCGTATTTGTAGATTTCATATACAAATGTTTTGTATTATGTTGGTTGATCGGTTCAAGTGTTGAGAAGCACTAAACTAAAAATGGATACAATATTATTTTATAAAGAGGGTAAATGAAATAATTTTTCCGGAAATATATATTTATATAGAAAAGTAATAATTTTATCAAATTATTGAGATACCGGTTTGTTTGTTGATTGGTTTGAATAGGATTCAAATTGGATTAGAATTTGAATTGGAACTTAACTTGGTTAAGTGAAATTAAATTGAATAAATTTGAAATTTGGAATATGAATGAATAATAATAAATAGAAAACAATTGAATATTAACTGATTGATGTTCAAATATGTCAAACAAAAGTAAATGTTAATATTGAATATAAATTCAGTTGATTTGGTTGTGTATTGGTTGTTGATTGTGAATTGTTTGTTATTGGATGGTACATTGTTTGAATAGAAATAATCAACAATTTAATGGAGCTGAATGAATTATAAACCAAGAGAAATGGATTCCAATATTAAAAACTAGAATGAAACTGCATATGAATCGAAATTCATGATTTAACCCTGTATTTGTGAATGAATGGATGTTTCATGTTTGATTTTGGAGATTGATGTAGTTATACTAATTGATTAGTGAAATATTATCAAAGCATTTCATATATGTGTTACTTATATATTGAATTGAGTTAAGTACAGGAGCCAGATGGCTTGAGAATTGATTTTGGTTGCGTAAATTGCACGTAAGTTGAGCAAGTTTGCTCAATAGCGCTTGTAAAAGGTACGCCTACGCGAAAATATAAATTTGGGTTTTGAATTTTGTTTTCTGACCATGCGGGTCAATGTAACGACTCGTCTTTTTGCCCGATTCTCGTCGGTAATTAAACCAACTTAAACCGTTCACAAAGACGAATTGTTATGGGTACTTACATATATTGAACAAAAAAACAAAACTTTTCATTTCATCATACAATCTTACATCAGAGTTACATGGAATATCACAGTTACAACATATACGACGGAAGAAAAGTAAATATACTCTCAGTGGAAGGAATCATATGATATAGCGGAAGCTCCAAACTCTAGCGTGGACTCCAACTCTAAAAGCGCTCTGAATCCTGCTCCAACGATCTAAAACTGCAAAACTAAACTACTAGTTGCCCGTGTGAAAAATTAATGGGCACCCAGAGTTTAGGAAGGAACAATAAACTCCAGGTCAGTCATGGGACTGGTGTGAGAACATAAAATTGTTGTTTTTTTAGGATTCATTTTAAAGTTGGGAAGTTCACCGGACCACGCCGCTAACGCGGAACGGTTTACTCCATGTGAATACCAGTGCATATAAATATGCAATGACTTTTGAAAATGAAGCTATCATAAGCTTGTCCCACGTCACACAATGCAAGCGCATACCAGATGGGCGAATTTTATCTTATATAACCAAACATGCTTTCATACGAGAAAATCCTCTTTTCATATTATTATATATAGTGCGGAAAACCATTTCGCAAATAAATGTATAAATCCTAGATAGCATAATACCCATAATATTATGTCGCCATATATATGTACAAACCAAAACCGTATGGCTCGTATTAGAGATTGGGTTTCCAACTTGATGATTCCTGGCACGAAAGATCAATCAGGGATACAAAGTAAAGTGCCTCATGGCTTTTTCGTCCATCTCGGACACCAACAACAAATCACAGGGCAGATCAACAGTTTTCGACCAGACACGACCCCCTCGGACATAACCAACTTCCCCAGTTCATAAATTGTTTTCCACTGCTGCAACTTCATCATCAATTAATATATAAGTAAATGTAACAACCCGAATTTCAACAACATGTTAAAATCATAAATCAAGGCAGAATTAAATTTTAAGATAAGAATCAAGGGAAACGGATTGCGCCATTGCGTCCGTCTCGAAATTCTGCTTGGAAACGAGTCCGAGTTTGCGAGAATCGGAGTCCTTCTGAGAGAGATATGACCCTCCGAAGTTTCAGAAATTTTCAGAGTTCAAAACAGTTCGAATTCGAGTTCAAATTCGAATTTCAAAACCCAAACAGACTGGGTGGGAAATTTCCCGCCCAGCACCCTAGGTCGACTGGGGAGTCAACTGGGAAGTCGACACCCCCCCCCCCCCCAGGTCGACTGGGGAGTCGACTGGGCAGTCGACACCCCAAGGACCAGGTCGACTGCGCAGTCGACTTGGGTGTCGACCTGGTCCCCGAGCCCATTTTTGGGCCAGTATTCGTTCTGATGTATCTAGTCCGATTTCTATCCAGATTCATCTGCCTAAACCTATTTAAACAGCCCCAGACCTAGCCTTCTCTACACACAATTCTATTCTGCTTCTACTCTGCCTCTGTTCTAAATAAAAATAAAAAAAATGGCGTCGCTACTCTGCTGGAATCAAAACTAGAAGCTAATCAACATCAACCTAAGCAACGACGCCTAGACCATATTGAATCAAATCAGAAAATTAATCAAGTTAGACATTTCAACGCGACAATGAATCGATTTTTCCTCTCTTAGCCAATTAATGTAAGTTCTAGTTGCTTTCCGATTTAAATATTTAACTATAATATGGCCATGGAATAAAGTGGAATTGGATTTAAGTATGTTTATCGATTAAGATCTATTTCTGTTGCTTCTTGAACCTTGAGTTTTGAGACTTGTTCATCTTTATTCTCATGTCTAGTTCATGGTCTATTCAGCCTGTTGTAATCCTAATATGCCTGTGATGATGTTTTTCTCTCCGATCTTATTTTGATGCAAGATTCTACCTTTCCCCTATTTATTTTCTTTTGATGAACCTTGGTCAATTTCGGACCTTGGCCTAAAATCACGACTTGCGTACGATATGTATACGGGGGAATTATGGAATTATTGCCTATATGCATATGATGGAATTATTGGCAACATGAAATTGGATATTATCATTGTATTTGCAAGTTTGGGCTTGATATGTAAATTTTGGTATAATCTTGTTATGAGGAAATTTGCATAAATATTATATGCATGGAATTTGGCATAAATTTGGATCTATGTAATGTAACATGTAAATCAAATCAAAAGATTGGACAACTGGCTTGTATTGTAATAAAAAGGTTATGGTTTGGGGTAACTACATCATGAATCGCGATTTGGGTTTATTGGATATGAAACTTAATACATGTAATGTTGGCTAGATCTTGACATATGTAAAAGGGCGTGAAATTTGGTATAAATGTAAATTGTCTAGGATTAGGCATATATAAATTGGCATATGTAATTTGGCATGGATCTTGATAGATGTGTAAATTGGCATAAGATTAGCATACATGTAAAACGGCATGAATTGAACATATGTAAATTTGGTATGAATTGGGCATACGTAAAACTGACATGTAACCTAGAACTTGGGCATATGTTAATTATGAAAAATTTGGAATAGAAACATATATGATAATCTATGACTTGGAGAAAGTTTAATACGAACGCGCCTAAGTTGGGTTCTGGGTAGTTGGTATGTATTGGACATCTAGAAGGCACGTAAACATGCTTATGAACTTGAAACATGAGTTGGTTATGAATATGAATCATTAACTTGATAATAGGAATAAGTGAAAACATGAAACTTGACATGAAACTCGCCATGAAACTAGACACTAACTTGACATGAAACTTGAACATGGACATGACATTTAGAATGAACTAGAAAATGGCCAACTCAAGGTTGGGTTGAGTTTGCAGTGTAATTCTGCCCGGAACCGCCCGGCAAATCCAGTTACTGCAAATAATAGGTTCCAATGGGGGTAGTTGGTCATATCGCACTTGAAAACCCGAGGCCAGACTGAGTTGTGGTGTAATTCTGCCCGGAACCGCCCGGCATATCCAGTGACCACAACAACAGGTCTGATGTGAGAGGTTGGGGTGCATAAATGAATTAATGACTTGATAGGGTTAAGTCATGAACCGCTTGAATATACTTAACCAATTTGACACGATGACTTGATAGGGTTAAGTCATGAACCGCTTGAATATACTTAACCAATTTGACACGATGACTTGATAGGGTTAAGTCACGAACCGCTTGAATATACTTAACCAATTTGACACGATGTCTTGATAGGGTTAAGTCACGAACCTCTTGAATATACTTAACCAATTTGACACGATGACTTGATAGTGTTAAGTCACGAACCGCTTGAATATACTTAACCAATTTGACATGATGACTTGATAGGGTTAAGTCATGAACCGCTTGAATATACTTAACAAATTTGACACGATGGTTTGGTAGGGTTAAGTCACGAACCGCTTGAACATACTTAACCAACTTGACACATGATTCGTAGGGCTAAGTCATGAACTTGAACGACAACACTTAGCAAATTTGACATGACACGTAGACGGGTTAAGCCACGAACTTGAATGACCACACTTAACCAACTTGACATGCTAGACTGATGGGGTTAAGTCTCGAATTTAAATGACAACAGTTAACCTGCTGGACGGAAACCCTAGTTACGCGGTCCTTTTCAGCAGTAACCCACTAGATGTATCATGGTACCCTGGAACTAGGCAGGGTGGAGCACGATTACTGGGCTGATTGTAAGAGACCAGAACGACGGCTGAGTTGGTGCGCCATTGTAGGTTCAGGCGGACTACGGTCGTGCACGTAGTCCGGAGTTAAAAAAGCAGGCATTGGGCACCAGTAGGTTTACACTGTGCATGCTTGATTCGTGTCGGTGGTTGGCACCCTAGGGCTTGATACACCCTATGGTGGACCTAGCACAGGTGACTACATTCGTGATAGGGCTGTATGACACAGACACCTGAACGAGATAGGACTTGTAGGGAGCCGATCGATTAATAGATCGTTTCGTAAGACCAAGTAATGGATCATTTCATGACATTGGGCAAGGGATCATTTTATAATCAACACATGACACGGGTTGGATACTAGTACGGTTGGTGGAGAGCAAATAGATATCATAGAAATATTTTAATGGTAAAGCAGAAAAATCTTGCGATGCTTGATAGAAATCTTGCGAAATTATACTTAGTTTATCTTGAATGGAAACCTGGCGATGTTATACTTGACAAAAACCATATGAGGATATTCTTAGTTATCTTTCCTGTAGCTTATCTTGTCATCATGCTTATGTTTACTTTCAGTTTATTCATGCCATGTTATCTTTACCTGTTTTTATGCTGAAAATCACTAGGACTTACTCAGTCTTTATGACTGACCCGTTTTGTTTTGCCTCTTTTTCTTCCGTTCCCCCCCCCCAGGTTCGCAGGGTGGGAATACAGCTTAGTTCGGATCTTACCAAGCTCCAAAGCTCTTTCATGTACGGCTTTGATTTCTCTTGGCTATGGTTTACTTTGCTTTATTGGGGAACGATTTATAACTATGGTTTTATGCTTCTTTACTATTGCAAGACAGATTTCGATGTAATTGACTTAATAGCATTTTGATGTAAAAGGCTTTAGACCTTACTAGATTTTAAAGCAATGAAATTTGGGTTTTCCTTCTGCTGTTTTATTTATGTTATGTCTTGTAATATTTTTGTGTATGTTTACCTAGATAATACTCCACCAAAGCTAGTGCATTCCCTTTGTGAGTGACCCTAGAGGAGGTGGGGTGTTACATTTGGTATCAGAGCAGAAGGTTACCAGACTGGGCAAAAGCTTTTTTAAAAAAAACCTTCTGAAACTATTTTCAAAACATTAAGAAGCATTTTTCTAAAGAAAAGTTTTGTTTTACGAAAGGCATATTCCCCAAAGCCATAAGCACTATCTTTTGATTCTCTCTTGAAATCTCTTCTCTCTCTTTTCACCATAGTTTCGTAGGCATACAACACATGTCGGAGGGCAAAGTAGTGCCCAACCTCCATCTGTAGCCGCAGTAGTTCCATCTGCGACTAATCTTATTTCAAGCTTTGTAGGGTTGTCGTGCGATGGAGGTAGCTTTCGAGAAACTTGTCAACAAGCTATACAAGGATAGTAAGAACGAGGATAAAGAACACAAGCCTAAGGATGAGAAACTTGTTGATAAGGCGTAATCCACGAAGGAGGGAAAAGGTGAAAGGAAAGAGGTCAAAGTAAAAGAATAATAAAACCCATGACAAGAAAGAACATCGTTGGTATGGTAAAAAAGGGACATGTAGTTAAGTATCATAGGACAAGGACAAGGGCAAAGAACAAGATCGTCGAGAGGGAAATTGTATGCTCTCACTACTAGCATACCTAAGAGAGGTGGTAACGTTTCTGTTAAAAGTTTAGCTTCTCTTTTCTATCTTACCATGGGAACTTTGTTTTTATACCTCGCATCCTTTTAATTCTGCCTCGATAGTTGAGTCTCTGCACCTTAGTACTAGCGTAGTAGAGGATCCCATTTTTGTCTCAAATCCTGTTGGGAAATCGGCTCATGTATTCATGATTTGTTTGGATTTGAGAATGTCTATGAAGTAATGCTTATGTTTTCGGGCTAAGGGTTGATTCTAGGAACGGAGTGGTTATCCAGAAAGGGTGCCATTCTCGGTTTTGAAAGGAGGGTAGTTAGACTCTTGACTTGCCTCGGTAATACCCTCGAAGTCTCGTGTAACCTTTAGGGCTCTGTCATGATTAGTTACCTAGAATCTCTTGATACATTTATTGATCCGCTCGAGTAGTGTTCACCACTAAGGCGGATGGTTCATTTCACTTATGCATGAGTTGTAGAAAGTCACCTTAGTAAGTACATTTGGCAACATGGTTGATATTTGTTATTTTCAAGAGATAGTTCTTCTGCGTGGAATACCTCCTAGTAAGTGAACGAGATCCAAGATTCACTAGAGAATTTTGGAGAGCTTGCATGAAACCATGAGTACGTAGTTAAGTTTGAGCCGAGTATACTAGAAGGAGGATAAGTGAAAGTGGAACGAGAGGCAACAGTGAAATGAGTTCCAACTCATATTTTGGAAACAATAATTAAGAATCTGTGAAGTTAAAGACGGTCAAAGCACAATGGAGTTAAGCTCAAGGAAACGCGACTTAGAAGATTGAAGACTAGATATGTGCATCATATCTCTTTTTAAGATTATATCCTTGGTCCCTCTTTTCCTGTAGAGCTTACTTGCATGTTATCTTTTTCCTCTCGGTCCTATTCTCAATCAAATTTCTATTGCAAACCCCATAGGGAGTATGACTCATCTATTAGTAATACATTTTGGGGCTTGAGGGTGTCCGTTGGGTTGACTAAACTCTTTGGGTTTTATAGGATACGGGTTGGTTTTAAGAAGGGATTCCCTTGTGACCTAAAAGGAGTCCATCATGCTTAGTTTCCTCGAAACGTATATTGGTTTGATTGAGTAATTCTTTGGGTGTCAGCCTGATGTTGATTTCGGTCTCCGGGGCTGGTGCTTAGGGAGTTCTTCTCCTGATCAGTATATATGTGACATATATTTCCAGTTTTGACATGGCCTAATAGGCACAAGGTTTTTACTTGCTTCTATCATTCGGCTATACCTTTAGGTACGAACAATTGGGTGTAAACATGTGATTGAGACATGTTATGATTGATGGTTGCAAGCGGCTGCAAGCGGCTGCAAGTGGTTGCTAGTGGTTGCTCGTGGATGCATTTACACATTAGGCACTAGATCGGCTCAGTCACCTTTCATATTGCATATGCATGAGTGTTTATACTTGTTTATGGATGAATTTGAATGTGTTATCATGTGGATGTTGCATATGGATGGATGTTTGTGCACACATGTAGTGTTATTGTGACTAGGACTATTTGCATACATGTTGGACTCATGGCACTAGACGTATTTTGCATTAAGAAGATCAATCAGGCCTGATCATTTGCATTAGACAAGGAACATATACACACACTTTCTGCATATGTTCATACAACATTAGAAATCTATTAAGGATGATGGATGCCTGTGATTGATGACTGAGTAGATGGATGATTGGATGGTAGGACACATTCTCCTTAACTTGAAGATTTCGGGGACGAAATCCTTTAAGGAGGGGAGAATGTAACAACCCGAATTTTAACAACATGTTAAAATCATAAATCAAGGCAGAATTAAATTTTAAGATCAGAATCAAGGGAAACGGGTTATGCCATTGCGTCCGTCTCGAAATTCTGCTTGGAAACGAGTCCGAGTTTGCGAGAATCGGAGTCCGTATGAGGGAGATATGACCCTCCGAAGTTTCAGAAATTTTCAAAGTTCAAAGCAGTTTGAATTCGAATTTCAAAACCCAGACAGACTGGGCGGGAAATTTCCCGCCCAACACCCCAGGTCGAATGGGGAGTCGACACCCTCCCCCCCCCCCTGCCCAGGTCGACTGGGGAGTCGACTGGGCAGTCGACACCCCCAGGACCAGGTCGACTGCGCAGTAGACTTGGGTGTCGACCTGGTCCCCGAGTCCATTTTTGGGCCAGTATTCGTTCTGATGTATCTACTCCGATTTCTCTCCAGATTCATCTGCCTAAACCTATTTAAACAGCCCCAGACCTAGCCTTCTCTACACACAATTATATTCTGTTTCTACTCTGCCTCTGTTCTAAATAAAAAAAAAATGGTGTCGCTACTCTGCTGGAATCAAAACTAGAAGCTAATCAACATCAACCTAAGCAACGACGCCTAGACCATATTGAATCAAATCAGAAAATTAATCAAGTTAGACGTTTCAACGCGACAATGAATCGATTTGTCCTCTCTTAGCCAATCAATGTAAGTTCTAGTTGCTTTCCGATTTAAATATTTAACTATAATATGGCCATGGAATAAAGTGGAATTGGATTTAAGTATGTTTATCGATTAAGATCTATTTCTGTTGCTTCTTGAACCTTGAGTTTTGAGACTTGTTCATCTTTATTCTCATGTCTATTTCATGGTCTATTCAGCCTGTTGTAATCCTAATATGCCTGTGATGATGTTTTTCTCTCCGATCTTATTTTGATGCAAGATTCTACCTTTCCCCTATTTATTTTCTTTTGATGAACCTTGGTCAATTTCGGACCTTGGCCTAAAATCACGACTTGCGTACGATATGTATACGGGGGAATTATGGAATTATTGCCTATATGAATATGATGGAATTATTGGCAACATGAAATTGGATATTATCATTGTATTTGCAAGTTTGGGCTTGATATGTAAATTTTGGTATAATCTTATTATGAGGAAATTTGCATAAATATTATATGAAAGGAATTTGGCGTAAATTTGGATCTATGTAATGTAACATGTAAATCAAATCAAAAGATTGGACAACTGGCTTGTATTGTAATAAAAAGGTTATGGTTTGGAGTAACTACATCATGAATCACGATTTGGGTTTGTTGGATATGAAACTTAATACATGTAATGTTGGCTAGATCTTGACATATGTAAAAGGGCACGAAATTTGGTATAAATGTAAATTGTCTAGGATTAGGCATATATAAATTGGCATATGTAATGTGGCATGGATCTTGATAGATGTGTAAATTGGCATAAGATTATCATACATGTAAAACGACATGAATTGAACATATGTAAATTTGGTATGAATTGGGCATATGTAAAACTGACATGTAACCTAGAACATGGGCATATGTTAATTATGAAAAATTTGGAATAGAAACATATATGATAATCTATGACTTGGAGAAAGTTTAATATGAACGCGCCTAAGTTGGGTTCTGGGTAGTTGGTATGTATTGGACATCTAGAAGGCACGTAAACATGCTTATGAACTTGAAACATGAATTGGTTATGAATATGAATCATTAACTTGATAATAGGCATAAGTGAAAATATGAAACTTGACATGAAACTCGCCATGAAACTAGACACGAACTTGACATGAAACTTGAACATGGACATGACATTTAGAATGAACTAGAAAATGGCCAACTCGAGGTTGGGTTGAGTTTGCAGTGTAATTCTGCTCGGAACCACCCGGCAAATCCAGTTACTGCAAACAATAGGATCCAACGTGGGTAGTTGGTCATATCGCACTTGAAAACCCGAGGTCAGACTGAGTTGTGGTGTAATTCTGCCCGGAACCGCCCGGCATATCCAGTGACCACAACAACAGGTCTGATGTGAGAGGTTGGGGTGCATAAATGAATTAATGACTTGATAGGGTTAAGTCATGAACCGCTTGAATATACTTAACCAATTTGACACGATGACTTGATAGGGTTAAGTCATGAACCACTTGAATATACTTAACCAATTTGACACGATGACTTGATAGGGTTAAGTCACGAACTGCTTGAATATACTTAACCAATTTGACACGATGACTTGATAGAGTTAAGTCATGAACCGCTTGAATATGCTTAACCAATTTGACACGATGGTTTGGTAGGGTTAAGTCACGAACCGCTTGAACATACTTAACCAACTTGACACATGATTCGTAGGGCTAAGTCATGAACTTGAACGACAACACTTAGCTAATTTGACATGACACGTAGACGGGTTAAGCCACGAACTTGAATGACCACACTTAACCAACTTGACATGCTAGACTGATGGGGTTAAGTCTCGAATTTAAATGACAACAGTTAACCTGCTGGACGGAAACCCTAGTTACGCGGTCCTTTTCAGCAATAACCCACTAGATGTATCATGGTACCCTGGAACTAGGCAGGGTGGGGCACGATTACTGGGCTGATTGTAAGAGACCAGAACGACGGCTGAGTTGGTGCGCCATTGTAGGTTCAGGAGGACTACGGTCGTGCACGTAGTCCGGAGTTAAAAAAGCAGGCATTGGGCACCAGTAGGTTTACACTGTGCATGCTTGATTCGTGTCGGTGGTTGGCACCCTAGGGCTTGATACACCCTATGGTGGACCTAGCACAGGTGACTACATTCGTGATAGGGCTGTATGACACAGACACCTGAACGAGATAGGACTTGTAGGGAGCCGATCGATTAATAGATCGTTTCGTAAGACCAAGTAATGGATCATTTCATGACATTGGGCAAGGGATCATTTTATAGTCAACACATGACACGAGTTGGATACTAGTACGGTTGGTGCAGAGCAAATAGATATCATATAAATATTTTAATGGTAAAGCAGAAAAATCTTGCGATGCTTGATAAAAATCTTGCAAAATTATACTTAGTTTATCTTGAATGGAAACCTGGCGATGTTATACTTGACAAAAACCATAAGAGGTTATTCTTAGTTATCTTTCCTGTAGCTTATCTTGTCATCATGCTTATGTTTACTTTCAGTTTATTCATGCCATGTTATCTTTACCTGTTTTTATGCTGAAAGTCATTAGGACTTACTCAGTCTTTATGGCTGACCCGTTTTGTTTCGCCTCTTTTTCTTCCGTCCCCCCCCCAATGTTTCGCAGGGTGGGAATACAGCTTAGTTCGGATCTTACCAAGATCCAAAGCTCTTTCATGTACGGCTTGGATTTCTCTTGGCTATGGTTTGCTTTGCTTTATTGGGGAACGATTTATAACTATGGTTTTATGCTTCTTTAATATTGCAAGACAGATTTCGATGTAATTGACTTAATAGCATTTTGTTGTAAAAGGCTTTAGACCTTACTAGATTTTAAAGCAATGAAATTTGGGTTTTCCTTCCGCTGTTTTATTTATGTTCCGTCTTGTAATATTTCTGTGTATGTTTACCTAGATAATACTCCACCAAAGCTAGTGCATTCCCTTTCTGAGTGACCCTAGCGGAGGTGGGGTGTTACAGTAAACAACCTAACCGCCACTTTCTCATCAATCTGGGGTGTGAGGTTGTCAATGTCACATCATACACAAAGCATGCCTAGATAAGCAATGCCTCGATCGTACAAGCTCATACATATCATAAGTATGTCACATTGTCCATTCACAACATGATCACTGATTTCCATTTATACATAACCACTTCGAGCTCGTACGTCACAAACCAGATACATATCAATGGGAATCAGTGATATGTTGTCAATTACAATGTCAGACACACCATCCATACATGTCCATTCTAGGTCTGAACGGAACAAAATCCGAAAATTCTCCAAATACGTTCGGACTTTCTGCCACTCCGATAATAGGGGCATCTCTTTACTATAGCTATTCAGTAAAGAAACCAATCAGCAGGCAGTCCGTTCGATTGTGAAGAACCATGGTCTTCATTCATCGATTCCAAGACTTGAATTTTGCTTCATGCGTCATATTATTATTTGGAATGGTTTTCGGACTTAAATCTGATCCCAGTCCTTCCAAGTAATAAGTGTATTCATAAAACAATGGTTATGGATCATGCAGCTTTTAAATTCAATTTTCTTCCAATTATTTCAATTCATTACAAATGTCAAGGTTGGAATTTGTCATAAATTCAGTTATCATCTTAACTCTTTATTTGAAATCAAAGATTCGATTTACCAACCTTATATTTCAAAATATACTTTCCAATTCTCATACTTTTATTCCTCAAGTCATTCAATTTACCAAATCTCTTTTTGGATTACAAATTTCATATATGATAATCCAAGAAATTTATATTCGGACATAAGTTTGATAGAGTAAATCGATTTATGTTCGATATAAACTCACAACTCAATCAAACACCATTAGAATCCTGAGGTAAATATTTTTAGTGCTTTTGATAGTATTTGTCCAACCTTGGAATTACATATCAAATACCCGACACAACTCTATCCAACTCATTTCCCTTTTAAATTCTAACTTTTTAGAAATTTATAGATAATTCCACATTTAATCACTTATAGTCCTTCTGAACAAATTTACAACTCCTTTAACCATTTAAAACAATGGTTTACGATTATAATTTCAAAATCCATTCACCTTTGAAATTTAGATAATAACGTTTGAATGTTATTAAAAATACTGCAATAGCCATTTAATTCAAATAGATTCCAAATCAATTCAAAAATTCAAATAATTGAGTTTTCATCACCTTAAAATTAATAAAGTAAGATTTCATGAATTTTCTCAAATTTTAAAACTTGTTTTATTTAAATTTTCGTTATGATCGTCGAACTACACGTATAACGACCTTTTCCCAATTTGTTTTGATTATAACTTGAAAATCATACGCTGAAATTTGAAATTTTCTTTTCTATTCAAAAACTATTAATATTTGAAAATCAACGTTTCTAGTTTCAAGTCAAACCGATTTCAAACGATCAAGTTATAACCATTTGAAATTTAAATCGATATTTACGAGCTGTCGCACCGTAGCGCGTTATAAATCGGTTTAAATATAATTCCTTCAAATCCTTTTGAATTTAAATTTAAAATTTCAAGACAACTAAATTTCAAAACCGATTTTTTTTATGTTAAATAAGAATCATTTCCAAATCTAAATTTAAATTTAACAAGTTGTAAACCATTAAGAAGTCAAAAATCCTTTTTATTTAAATTTGAATTTGAATTTCATAAATGGTCCATCGTTTTACTAAGTTTTACAACAACTTCAATTTCAAATTCAAATTATATTTCAATTAACCGTTCCGTCCATCGGACCAGTTAGGGATAGCCAGGGAGAGCAGGAAACTGGATTTCCAAAACTCTTTTCAAATTAAATTGAACTTAAAGAAAATAATATTTTAATATTTGAAAATCAGATTTCACTTATATGGAAAGAACATTGAATCGATCATCTGTATAATCCCACAACCATGATATTGTGTGTGCATCATGCAAACAAAATAAATCAACCATAAAAAAATCGGATGATCATAAAATTATAATCATCACCCATACACAAACAATTCAGCTATGCACAAGCGTTACTATCAATAATGCTTCCAGTGTTCAATGTCATCTAATTACATGCATATCCATTCACACAAGAACATCCATATCCAACCAACAACTAATTATAATAAATATCATCTAATTATAATTATTCAATAACTACTTAATTAAATAAATAATTAAATTAAATGTTCTCACCGACACAGCTCCAAAATCTTCATTGTCAGTGTTTTCCTTGCGAACAGGCCAACAAGCAAAGCTATCGCTATTCTTATTAGCAGTTGATGATTCCTCTATTAATATAAATAAGAAAACTAAATCTATAACGATAAACGTATATATGTTTATACATATGGACTTTTTCTTTTATCATAAATTTGTATTTATTCAAAGCGGTCAATATTACATATCAATGTACACTATTTTCCGATGCGATTCTAATGGACCCAAGAGCGGATTAAATGGATCTAGATTGAATGAGATAAAGGTATTTAAATTTTTAAAACTAACTAAACTTTAAATTAATCATACCCTTAGTATACTTCCCGGCCCAAAGCCCATCTACTATAACAGACTCGAGCTCGCACACCCTTCTTCTCCTTCTCTCCCTCACGCTATCCTCTTCACGCACACAAGAGGAACCCGCTGCACAGCCACGGGTGTACAAGAACACAAAAAACCTTCATCAATCCACCACCTAAAGCCACCATCAAGCTTCCCTTCTCCTCCTTGATTGAATGCACGAACCCTCCATAATTCCAGCTCCTCGAATCAACATCCGAACTCGGGCTCTAAAAAATCCGCATGCCTGGAACCCAAGAACAGCTGCACGTCTCCATCAAAACATCGACACTTTTTCTCCCTGTATTTCACCAAATTTTGTGTCGTCGAAGATATCTCCGTTCTTATCACAACGCCATACTCGGATTTGCATTTCGCTGCTCGATTCTCCAATTAACTCCAAACCTAATTTCCAACTTTCGAAATCGTCGACACGGTATCGCATGAAACTTATACCAAAAATAATACATCTTGCTCTGATCGCGATGGCGCTGACGGCGTGATCTAATTCTATATGGGTTGGGAGGAAAGATTTTTAGAAGTTCTCTACACAAAATTCCATTTTACTGTAAATCGATGATTTCTCTCTTGATAGTTGATGAAATCAGGATCCGTTGTCTTCTAAAAATCAGAAATGAAGATACGAACAAGATTCGAGTGAATTGTTTTGGCTAAAAACAATTGGATGGTGAGTTATGGATTTTTGAATGAAGAAGAGGAGGTGGGTTTCCTTTTACTGTAAGATGGAAAAAGGAGCAGATAGAAGAAGGAGGTCATGGAATTTCACCTGAAGCTTGACCAAAGAGAAAATGCGTTTAATATAGGATTAAAAAGTATTTTAAATTATTTAGCTAGGACACATGTCCTCTCTCATGAACCCCCTTACATGCATGTAGACAAAAATTGGACACATAATCCTTATTATAAAAATCTTCCAATGCATGTTAATATAAATCACAAATTTATTTATTTGTTGAATTTATATTTTAGCAACACCTTAGTAACACTTATAATTGTAGCAAGTTTTCAATGTTCATATGCGTAACCAAAACATTACTTAAGATTTTAAAAGAAAAATACTTAATATCTCAACATACATATTCATATTATTTTTATCAAATATAAATTATAAAAATGAGTTTTAGAAACTCAACAAATCAATGTATTTTATAAAACTAAATAATATTATTACTTATTAATATTAAAAATATTTGTTTAGATAAGAAACTTAAATGAAATCTTAAAATAAGTTAGTCATAACCTAATAAGTCAAACATAATATTTATTCTAAACTCATATAATATTTTTTTTAAATAATATTTGTATTTAAATCTTATTAAATTCATTTGATATTCAGAAATATTGAATTTTTATTATAATTAATCATTGAAAAATCTTGGTTCGTTACAATCTTCTCTACTTAAGACTTTTCGTCCTCGAAAAGGAGAGTTTGTAAAATTATACATAAACAAAATAAATCTTTACCTATAAATTTGAAATCTCAAAATGATTTCTCAAACTTAGAATCCCATTTTCCATTTCTTACCATTGAAATACTACATATTCCTTTCGTATAGAAAATCATACTTCACTTCGGGATTTCCAAAACCAAAATTTACTTTCAAAATTTCAAGCATACAATAATGAAATATATATGTTATTAGTTCGAGAAGTTCATCCTCAGGACAGGGCAACTGAGTATCACCCATTGCATAAAATCAATCCAACAACCCAGTTTTAGTTATGGTTACTCGAACAACCAAAACATTTCATATCCCCAAGTATACAAATCATTTCGCAACCATAATTTATAAATTCTTATTGTTTTCTAAACATTCCAAAATATCGGGATTCTAGTCGTCGATTTTTTTTTATATTTATAAGTCATTTATCACATCCAAAATAATTGGAAAATTCGTTAAATTAGGAATAAAATTTCATCTTCAAACATAAGAATTATGTTCCAAAATCTCGAAATCAAATATCTTATTCAAACGTTTCAAATCTTCTAATTCGGAAAAATCAATTTCATTTTAAAATAACATCACACTTCCACTACGTTACTCTGATTCAACATATTTCAAACTAGTATTGTTTCCAGTATTTGTTCAAGCGTTCGAGTTAAATTTCCAAAATCAACTAATAGTTATAAATCCAATTCCTTACATAAGTTAGACCTTTTATTTCAAATGCTTCCAATTTATACACAATGCTATTCTATTGAGACTTCGTTAATATAATAATTTGGATAGATCACCATCGTCTAGTTTGAATTTAAAGCTTGGCTTCGTTCGACAAATCAGATTGCATGTGCTCGAGTAGAGTTATAGATAAGAGTTCAGTATCGGAATGAGGGTTCGAATCGAATTACTTGACCAAGTTCATAAGAAAAAAGAGTATGAATGATGCTTTTCAAGAACAACGGTTTGAAAATGGAACTAGCATATGACAAGATAGAAAATCGAGTGCCCCCAGCGATACGATTATAGCCAATTCAATTTAGATAAATTTTACTTTAATATTTTCTTTACGTCATAAGCGATTTCGCATTAAATAATTTCCAGTTGACTTACTTATACTATCTCAATAGGGAAGAGTGGTTTTCTCCCCCCACTTAAAATTTTAGTTATATTTTAAATCGTCTTTTAAACAAATTCTTAATTAAGTCAGAAATGACTTTAAATTTCTTAAGGGGTTTGCTTTGCTAAAATATACTTTCAAGTAAAATAGTTTAACTCGCATATTATAATTTTCAATACATGCTAGGTATCGATTTAGATTGTTTTCTTATATTAACTTATTAAATTACAATTTTCACATTCAAGTGTTCGTTATAATTTAATCCATTATTCTTATCAAATCAGGATATGGGTAAATTATCTTTCTTACGTGCACTTTAACCATTCAATTCCCAATTCTTAAGTGAGATTTACCCCTAAAATGTATCTTTTAATTATTCATGTACTTATTGTTTAACATATTAAAGTTTAAGAGTTCAAAGTCCTAAAGTACTTTAAGCTAATCTTAGTTTCTCTTTCTTTTCTTTTCAAACTTCTAGTTTGTTTTCCCAATTTAAATTCGTATATTAATTCACCAAACCATTTTATTGAGGTTTATTCATTTAAACACTTAGTTAGATGATTTTAAGTATTCCTTGATGCTTAAATCGGAATTATATAGTCATCCCACCTTCGAAACTTGAAAATAAATATCAGCGTTGTCATGCTCATCCCAGAATTTATTTCCAAGCAATTAGAGTGTGATTCTACATCTATCTAGTATATATTGGACTTCGTGCATACACTGGCCAGGCGTATATTCAAAATCCTTACATACTCGATAGTCCAATCATGACGATAATAATATACTCAAAACCCTAATCTTTACTTATATTTCATAATAATCCCACTTTCAAAGCGCGATTTACTTAGTTTCAAAATAATTCATATAGATTTCAAAACACGCTCTCTCAACGTGATATTCCAAAATCTCATTCTAGGGCATTTCTAGCCCTATCTCTAATGAAATACTATAACTCTAATGAGTTCTATCTTTTGTTCAAAATATGTTGTACACAAAGCTTTGTATAACCAAAGCTCTAATACCAAACAGTAACGACCCGTCTTTTTGCCCGATTCTCCTCGGTAATTAAACCAACTTAAACCGTTCACAAAGATGAATTTTTATGGGTACTTACATATATTGAACAAAATAATAGAACTTTTCATTTCATCGTACAATCTTACATCAGAGTTACATGGAATATAAGAGTTACAACATATACGGCGGAAGAAAAGTAAGTATACTCTCAGCGGAAGGAATCATATGATATAGCGGAAGCTCCAAACTCTAGAGTGGACTCCAACTCTAAAAGCACTCTGAATCCTGCTCCAATGATCTAAAATTGCAAAACTAAACTACTAGCTGCCCATGTGAAAAATTAATGGGCACCCAGAGTTTAGGAAGGAACAATAAACTCCAGGTCAGTCATGGGATTGGTGTGAGAACATAAAACTGTTGTTTTCTTTTTTAGGATTCATTTTAAAATTGGGAAGTTCATCGGATCACGCCGCTAACGCGGAATGGTTTACTCCGTGCCAATGCCCGTGCATATAAATACGCAATGACTTTTGAAAATGAAGCTATCATAAGCTCGTCCCACATCACACAATGCAAGCGCACACCATATGGGCGAGTTTTATCTTATGATAACCAAATATGCTTTCATACGTGAAAATCCTCTTTTCATATTATTATATACAGTGCGGAAAACCATTTCGCAAATAAATGTATAAATCCTAGACAGCATAATACCCATAATACTATGTCGCCATATATATATATATATATATATATATATATATATATATATATATATATGTACAAACCAAAACCGTATGGCTTGTATTGGAGATTGGGTTTCCAACTTGATGATTCCTGGCATGAAACATCAATCAGGGATACAAAGCGAAGTGCCTCACAACTTTTTCGTCCATCTCGGACGCCAACAACAAATCGCAAGGTAGATCAACGGTTTTCGACTAGAAACGCCCCCCCCCCCCCCCCCCCCGAACATAACCAACTTCCCCAGTTCATAAGTGGTTTCCCACTGCTATAGCTTCATCATCAATTCATATATAAGTCAACAACCTAACCGCCAGTTTCTCATCAATCCGGGGTGTGAGATTGTCGATGTCACGTCATACACTAAGCATGCCTAGATAAGCAATGCCTCGATCATACAAGCTCGTACATGTCTTAAGTATGTCACATTGTCCATTCACATCATGATCACTGATTTCCATTTATACATAACCACTTCGAGCTCGTACATCACAAACTAGATACATATCAATGGGAATAAGTGATATGTTGTCAATTACAATTTCAGACACACCATCCATAAAAGTCCATTCTAAATCTGAACGGAACAAAATTCGAAAATTCTCCAAATACGTTCAGACTTTCTGCCACTCCGATAATAGGGGCATCTCTCCACTATAGCTATTCGGTAAAGAAACCAATCAGCCGCCAGTCCATTCAATTGTGAAGAACCACGGTCTTCATTCATCGATTCCATGTCTTGAATTTTGCTTCATGCGTCGTATTATTATTTGGGATGGTTTTCAGACTTAAATCTGATACCAGTCTTTTCAAGTAATAAGCGTATTCATAAAACAATGGTTATGGATCATACAACTTTTCAATTCAATTTTCTGCCAATCATTTCAATTCATTACAAATGTCAAGGTTGGAATTTGTCATAAATTCAGTTATCATCTTAACTCTTTATTTGAAATCAAAGATTCGATTTACCAACCTTATATTTCAAAATATACTTTCCAATTCTCATACTTCTTTATTTATTCCTCAAGTCATTCAATTTACCAAATCTCTTTTTGGATTACAAATTTCATATATGATAATCCGAGCAATTTATATTCGGACATAAGTTTGATAGAGTAAATCGACTTATGTTCGATATAAACTCACTACTCAATCAAACACCATTAGAATCCTGAGGTAAATATTTTTTGTGCTTCTGATAGTATTTTTCCAACCTTAGAATTACATATCGAATACCCGAAACAACTCTATTCAACTCATTTCCCTTTTAAATTCTAACTTTTTAGAAATTTATAGATAATTCCACATTTAATCACTTAAAGTCCTTCTGAACAAATTTACAACTCCTTTAACCATTTAAAATAATGGTTTATGATTATAATTTCAAAATCCATTCATCTTTGGAATTTAGAGAATAACGTTTGAATGTTATTAAAAATGCTGCAATAGCCATTTAATTCAAATAGATTCCAAATCAATTCAAAAATCCAAATAATTCAGTTCTCATCACCTTAAAATTAATAAAGTAAGATTTCATGAATTTTCTCAAATTTTAAAACTTGTTTTATTTAAATTTTCGTTATGGTCGTCGAACTACACATATAGCAACTTTTCCAAATTTGTTTGTATATAACTTGAAAATCATACGCTGAAATTTGAAATTTTCTTTTCTATTCAAAAAGTGTTAATATTTGAAAATCAACGTTTCTAGTTTCAATTCAAACCGATTTCAATTGGTCAAGTTATAACCATTTGAAATTTAAATCGATATTTACGAGCTGTCGCGCCGCAGCGCGTTATACATCGGTTTAACTATAATTCCTTCAAATCCTTTTAAATTTAAATTTAAAATTTCAAAACAACTAAATTTCAAAATCGATTTTTTTTACGTTAAATAAGAATCATTTCCAAATTTAAATTTAACAAGTTGTAAACCATAAGAATTCAAAAATCCTTTTTATTTAAATTTAAATTTAAATTTGAATTTCATAAATGGACCATTGATTCACTAAGTTTTACAACAACTTCAATTTCAAATTCAAATTATATTTGAATTAACCATTCCGCCCGTCAGACCAGTTAGGGATAGCCAGGGGGAGAAGGAAATTGGATTTCCAAACCCAAGCATAGACACCATCCTCTCTGTCATCCTAGAACGATCTGGTATATGATATTATAAATATTATATTTAAATTTCCAAACCTCTTTTCAAATTGAATTGAACTTAAAGAAAATAATATTTTAATATTTGAAAATCAAATTTCACTTATATGGAAAGAACATTGAATCGATCATCTGTATAATCCCACAACCATGATATTGTGCGTGCATCATGCAAACAAAATAAATCAACCATAAAAAAATAGAATGATCATAAAATTATAGTCATCACCCATACACAAACAATTAAGCTGTGTACAAGCATTACTGTAAATAACGCTTCCAGTGTTCAGTGTCAACTAATTACATGCATATCCATTCACACAAGAACATCCATATCCAACCAACAACTAATTAAAATAAATCTCATCTAATTATAATTATTCAATAACTACTTAATTAAATAATTAATTAAATTAAATGTTCTCACCGACACAGCTCCAAAATCCTCATTGCCAGTGTTTTCCTTGCGAACAGGCCAACAAGCAAAGCTATCGCTATTCCTATTAGCAGTTGATGATTCCTTTATTAATATAAATATTAAAACTGAATCTATAACGATAAACATTATATATGTTTATACCTATGGACTTTTTCTTTTATCATAAATTTGTATTTATTCAAAGCGGTCAATATTACATATCAATGTACTCTATTTTCCGATGCGATTCTAATGGACCCAAGAGCGGATTAAATGGATCTAGATTGAATGAGATAAAGGTATTTAAAGTTTTAAAACTAACTAAACTTTAAATTAATCATACCCTTAGTATACTTCCTGACCCAAAGCCCATCTACTATAACAGACCTGAGTCCGCACACCCTTCTTCTCCTTCTCTCACTTACGCTATCCTCTTCACGCACACAGGAGGAACCCGCTACACTGCCACAGGTGTACTAGCACGCACAAAACCTTCACTGATCCACCACTTAAAACCACCATCAAGATTCCCTTCTCCTCCTCGATTGAATGCACGAACCCGCCATAATTCCAGCTCCTCGAATCAACATCCAAACTCGTGCTCTGAAAAATCCACACGCTTGGAACCCAAGAACAGATGCACGCCTCCATCAAAACATCGACACTTTTTCTCCCTGAATTCCACCAAATTTTGTGCCGTCGAAGTTCTCTCCGTTCTCATCACAACGCCATACTCGGATTTGCATATCGTTGCTCGATTCCCCAATTAACTCCAAACATAATTTCCAACTTTCAGAATCGTCGACACGGAATCACATGAAACTTATACCAAAAATAATACATCTTGCACTGATCGCGATGGCGCTTACAGCGTGATCTAATTCTCCATGGATTGGGAGAAAAGATTTTTAGAAGTTCTCTACAAAATTCCATTTTACTGTAAGTCGATGATTTCTCTCTTGATAGTTGATGAAATCAGGATCCGTCGGCTTCTAAAAAACAGAAATGAAGATACGAACAGCATTCGAGTAAATTGTTTTGGCTAAAAACAAATGGATGGTGAGTTATGGATTTTTGAATGAAGAACAGGGGGTGGGTTTCCTTTTACTATAAGATGGAAAAAGAATCAGATAGATAGAGGTCGTGGAATTTTATTTGAAGCTTGACCAAAGAGAAAAATGTGTTTAATATAGGATTAAAAAGTATTTTAAATTATTTTGCTAGGACACATGTCCTCTCTCATGAATCCCCTTACATGCATGTAGACAAAAATGGCCACATAATCCTTATTATAAAAATCTTCCAATGCATGTTAATATAAATCACAAATTCATTTATTTGTTGAATTTATATTTTAGCAACACCTTAGTAACACTTATAATTGTAGCAAGTTTTCAATGTTCATATGCGTAACCAAAACATTACTTAAGATTTTAAAAGAAAAATATTTAATATCTCAACATACATATTCATGTTATTTTAATCAAATATAAATTATAAAAATGAGTTTTAAAAACTCAACAAATCAATGTATTTTATAAAACTAAATAATATTATTACTTATTAATATTAAAAATATTTGTTTAGATAAGAAACTTAAATGAAATCTTAAAATAAGTTATTCATAACCTAATAAGTCAAACAAAATATTTATTCAAAACTCATATAATATTATTTTAAACAATATTTGTATTTAAATCTTATTAAATTCATGTGATATTCAAAAAAATTGAATTTTTATTATAAATTAATCATTGAAAAATCTTGGTTTGTTATAGTCAATGTATATATTATTTGTTCCTACAATATAGTAGAATTCCCTCCGTACAGGGGAGACTCTACCGAATTTTCCGGGAATTTGAAGTTTCAGAAAACTTTCAATATTTTTGAAATTTTATATTGATAATAATGAATTGGTTTTCGGTTTAAAATAATTTGGATTTTTGGAAGTTAATGGGTTGATAACATTTTTCTTAACTTAGTAATTTCGGGGATGAAATTCTTTTAAGGAGGGAAGAAAGTAATATCCCGTATTTTTCATGGTCAAATATTTAATTTAATTTATTATTTTGAATATTAAATTTGGAATATTAATGAATTTTAATATTGAATTCGTTTATTAAAATGAAGTTTGAATGTTAAATTTATATATAATTATAAATCGAGCTCGAAATGGCACGGTAGTTCGTAATATTGAGATTTGAACTTTAGTTGAATATAGAAGATCTGATTTAAGTCGAATTTCTATGAAACAAGAAACGTTTGAATCTTGTTGATTATAATTTTCATATGGAAGAGAAAAAACCACATTTTGTGTTATTGATTGTTAGTTATGTCTAATTCAAATTTTAAAATATTCGTTATGGAAATCCATTTTTAAATTATAACGTTTATTTAATATTATTAAAAGGGTTTTAGTATAATTTGGACATCGTTTAACTCGAAATTAATGATACTGAGTTGTATAATTTATATTTGAAGCTATATGATATTTCCAATTAGGTATTTATGATAATAATAATTTATTATTATTTTATTTGATTATTTTGGATTTTTATAATATTTTAATCGATATTTTATTAGCCTTTAAAAGTGGCCATTTGCAACCAGAGTCTGTTTTCAATGAAATTAGTTTCATTGGAACTGTAATGTTAAATTATTGTACGGTATTAAATTTCGTGGCAAACTGATGCCGTATGCGACAACAACAGCCGTAAACGTCCAGTCATTTTCTATAGAGCATAATTAATTTAATTTAATTTAATAGAGGGATATTTGTGTATAATTTGAGCATACGATCGAATTAATCCACTAAACCAATTCCGTTGAGTTCGTGTCGACGTTTAGAGTCAGAATAGGCAGATAGTTTGTTATTTTTGGACATCAGGTGTTTTAGTGTCCAAAATAGCGTTGTTTGGCATATAAAAATAGCGTACCAGGAAATACTCTCGGAATGCGACAAAACTTATGTCGTTGGATTCGTATTAAGTAATTATTATAAGATTTCAATTTTCGTGTCAATTGGACTTACTTATTGATCATGACAACAATAAACGCCTTAATCGTTTATATTATTTTGGCCAATTTAGACAGGGGTAACTTCAATGGAATAAACGACTAGCCAAACGAACTCCAATTTTAATGAAACAAACTTTGTTGGATACGTAAGGAAAATGTCTAGTATAGTTTAAAAGTTTCAAGTTGATTGGATTTATTTGGTGATCGTGGGAAATTTAAACGCATGATTTTTAGCTTGTGATTTGTAAAGGACTTTTCACAAATGACCACGGAATTTGACTAAACCTGTCCCGTCATGTCCGAAATATTTTTCTATGCTAGAATTAGGAGTTTCCGCTCGATTGGAGGTCATATGTATTTTTTTTATGCGTTACTTCAGCATGAAGTTTTGAAAATAATATTTTATTAAATTCTATCCCTTATATATACTCCATGTAGAATGGGTCAACAACCCTAGCTCATTCAACCGTGTCAACAGTTTCGATGCCGCAATCACGAACAATCAACGAACCATATCATCCGACCCTTTCTCCTTCTTTACTCAAAAATACAATGATCAATTGAGGAAACTTATAACTGAAAACTTGTTTAGATCGACGTGTACTAGCCAACGAACGGCTGTGATGTTTTATTGTCTCGTGTGGAGGGCGGAATCTGGGAATAAACCGATGACAGTCGAAGCTGATTTGGGGGCAGATGTGGATGTCGAGATGCAGCCGACTTAAGGCGATGTGTGGTGGACCTGAGGCGCATCGACCGGTCACCTCTGATGAACCCCAGATGGACGAACGACACAGTGGAGGTGCGATGATTGTTGAGAGTTGATGCATGTTATAGGATGTCGGGAAGAACAAAGATAGGGAGGGAACATTGTCGGCCTGTAATTACCAAACATAATTTATAATTAAATATTACTTAAACTAATTAGGGGTAAATTATATTAATTAATCCACTTAGTTGATATATTTCAGATCGAAGAGAACTTGTGCATGTTTGGAAACAAAGTAAAAGAAGTGTCAAAAGAAAATGCAGGAGTAGTGGAATTTAACTGAGCCGAGTACCTTTCCAGAAGTAATTAGAATGAAATGAATTAAATTGGGTTAAGTAAGATTTGAGAAAAAATTGGATCAGGGTTCTCAGTTGAAAATCGTGATTTATTCATTGGGAAGGAGTCAGGCCTATTGATTCCAAAACAGGAGTATTCTTGAATGAGCAAGGGTGGACGAAAGGGTAGCATCGGCCCTAATTCCTATATAAACAAGGTAATTAACTTCTGTAAATTTAATTAAGTATTAACTATATAATCAAGGAGATTGTTATTATAAATTTGATCGTCAACGTATATCATTCATAATTCATGCACATTTTAATAAAATTGGACCAAACGAGGAACATTAGAACCGTACTGTCAACCACTGCAGTCTGGAGCAGTTTGGACGAAGTTGGAAGCTATTGGGATTTTTAATTAAATTAATTATTAGTTTAATTTAATTAAAATCAACCATTTCAGAAATAAATGGAATTCGGTGAGTTAAATTCACTCAGTTCTTCCCACTTATATTTTATATAAGTTGGGTTTTATAATTGTGTGTTATTGTTGCTAATGATTGACTGTTTGTTTATTTGTTAAATATATATTTATATATTGGTTGAGTTAATGAAATTAAGTGTTATTTAATTTCAGTGAAAACCAAATCTTTATTTTAACGATTGGACCAATTAAGGTAACTTACCTTATTGGTCACGTTTATAAAATAAATATGGTTAATTTAATCAATTTGTTTGAATAGTTATGGGTGTGTTAAATACATTGGTTGATACTGAATTGTCGTTATTGACTATTATGAAACCATTATTTATTTTAATTGAATGATTGTATTGAGATAACATATTTAGATTCAGGAAAGATTAGGTTGGAGGGATCAAATAAGATTCCTCGAATATATTTACTAATATTTATTTCCATATTATCATTATATAAACTGTTCTGATTGGATGCTTGATTTGATTGTTGACCGTTGACCTTAAATTCAACATTTGATTTGTTTAAACCAATGGGTAATATTGGTTGAGTAATTGGCAGTATATGGCCTATAAATCAATCGTTTTCTAAATATTGATTTACCGTCAGGTAAATCAATAAAAGTGAAGTTATAAAATTCATTTTATAACTGAAGACATATTTTTAAATGTGGATTTTGAATAAAAGCTTATTAAAAGGAAATAAATATTTATTAATTATTAATTATGTTTATAATTAATTATTAATTGATTTTATAAAATAAATTCTTATGTTAAGAAAATTTATAATCAAATGAGCAGAAATTAACCTAACAGTTAAGAGTTGGATAATTGTTTTTTGTTAAGAAACAATTAAATGAAAATTTTCAAATTAATTATAATAATTAATTTAAAGTAAGGACTATAATTAGAATGGTTTAACGAATTAATCATGTTTTGAGTTGACTAAGTCGATCGTTTTTAGCTGGGATTGATTATTAAATTATTTTGCTTTGAATTAATTTAATAAAATAGTTTAACAAATATTGTTTTAGTTTTAATAAGATTTTAAAAGGAATTTCTATTTATTTTAGTAAAAAAGAAGTTAACTACTGCTAATGTAGTTAATGATTGATGTAAATTATTATTTTGATTAATAATAATTTAGGAGATTACTTCTTAATTGAAATTCATTTAAAAAGTAATCGAAGTTGAAATGAATCTAATCGAAATGTGAAAGGAGTTTATGCACGGGTTTTATATTAAAACCGAGTTTTTATAACGAAGTTGTAAAAAGGATTTTAAGCGAATATGATAGCTTAAATCAAATATTTACTTAATATTGGAAGTTAGAAAAAGGAAATCGAGAAATTGGGAAATGATATGAAATGGCTAAGTAAGATTTATTTCGAGGTTCGAAAAGTGATATTCCGAAGTTCAGAATGTTAAGCGGAGTTGAAAATTTTCTAAGGTTCAGAATGTTAATCAAAAGCGAGAGTATAAGCTAAACAAAAGATTTCGGAAATGGCAACGAATATAAATGTCGTAAATGATTTACAACAATTTTGTAAATGGAAGTTAAGAGTTTAGAAATGAAATTTGGAACGTTCGTTACAGATGATAAATGAATTGTTTTGATAAAAAGGATTCGTACGAGATGTCAATTATAAGAATTATGAAAGATATTATTGTAAGATTTATAAAGGTATTTATATAAGATGTATAAAGATATTTATATTAGATTTGAAAATGAGAGTTATATATGATTTAAAAAATATAGTATTGTGGTTAGAAACAAGTTGATGAATATTTATAGAGAGATGCTAAAGAAATTTTACAAAGGATTCTATTTATAATGGAATCGAAGATCGAGTATATCATTATAAAGGATTATTAAGGATTAAAATAGAAGTAAAATAATATTTTATTTAGTAATTAATTAAGTAAACGATGTTTAGATTTGAATAAGGTTTTCAAAGGAAAACATGTGGTTAATAAACTTCTATTTATTCTTGAAACATCCCACCTCCGTTAAGGTCACTCACAAAGGGAATGCCTTAACTTCGGTGGAGCATTATAGGTAAAAATACATATAATTTACAAGACAGACATATATATAGCGGAAAAAACTAAATTTATTTCATAAGTACGTGGTACAGTTAAAACATTACAACAACTGTCTCAAACCAACTTCCAAATTATGACAACAAAATATCTGTCTTGAATTAAAACATAAAGAAGAATTAAAACAACAGTAAGGCAGCATAAATCCCCAATAAGAGAGTATCCAAAGCCATAGCCCAAGGAAAAGATTCCAAGCAATACATCTACTCTCTTCAAGCTGGTAATGATCCGAACTAAGCTGAAGTATTCCCTCCCTGCAGACCTAGGGGGGAAACAGAAGAAAAGAAGACGAAAGAAAATGGGTCAGACATGAGTCTGGTAAGTCCAGTGATTATTTATCATGTAAACAAGAAAAAGGACTATGACATGAATAAACTGAATCTAGGACAGTACCCTAGAAATAAGATAATAGGACTGAATATGTTATTGCACTCATTACTATTTCTCTGCACCCCCTTACAAGTGTTTCAACTAGCACCATGTGTTCAAGATAAATGATCCCCTTTTTATCGATCGGCTCCTACTCGTATACGTTTACCACTTGTGTCATTCGGCCCCGCTTGATTGTAGATACCTGTGCTGATCCCACTATAGGGTGTATCAAATCCTATGGTGGAAACCCGACACAATTCAAGATGCACAGAGTATAAATACTGATGCCCAGTGCCTGCTTTTTCCACTTTGGAGTACGTGCACGACCGCACTCCGTCGGAACCTACACTGATGCACCATCCGCCGTTGTTTTGACCGCTTATAATCAGCCCAGTGATCGTGCCCCACCCTGCCTAGTTTAGGGTACCATGATACATCTATGTGGGTTACTGCTAAAATGGGTCCCCGTTACTAGGGTTTCCTAATCAACATGTTACAATGGTTAAGTGTTATCAAATTAACCTAACCCCACCCATCAGTTTAGTTAACATGTTGTATTGGTTAAGTGTTGCCTTAATTAACTTAAACCTACCATTCCTGTCTTAGCTTTAATTCATTCATTAAAGCACCAACCACTCACATTAGATATGTATTGTTGCGGTTGCTGGATGTGTCGGTCGGTTCCGGCCAGTCTTACACCGCAACTCAATCTAACCTCGGGTTCTTTTGGGCTTGATGCACTAACCTCTCACATTAGATATATATTGTTATGGTTGCTGGATGTGCCGGGCGGTTCCGGGCAGTCTTACACCGTAACTCAATCTAACCTCGGGTTAGGCATATTCGTCTTTATCTTAATTTACATATTTACCTTTCATATTTATATGTTAATTATCCACAATTATTGCCATTCAAGTCATGCCCCATTTACCCTCTAAATCATATTCAAATTTTTTAGGTATATAAATTATACCATTTTTATGCCACTAATCATTCATATATTTATGGGCCAAATTATGCTAATAATATGAAATTTGAGGGTTTTCCCAACGTTGACCCCGTTATACGTTCACAAAATTAACACAGAATGTTAGGCTCGCAACTTGGCCTAACTTATATACAAAAGGGGAAAGAAAGGAGCATGTACCATTCATACAACATAAAATAATAAGGATCTAACTAAACATGTGTCATGTAAATGTAGCATAAAATAATGAACTTGCATTTTTGGATCCAATTAACATAAGTCTTAAGCATATGAAATACCTAAATCCAACTAGGCATGTAAATGTAAACTTTTATTTTGGATCCAATAAACATGAATCTTAAGCATATAGAATTACACAAGTTCAACTAGGCATGTGAATGTGAACTTTTTATTTTGGATCCAATAAACATGAATCTTAAGCATATAGAATTACACAAGTTCAACTAGGCATGTGAATGTGAACTTTTAATTTGGATCCAATAAACATGAATCTTAAGCATATGGAATTACACAAATCCAACTAGGCATGTAAATGTAAACTTTTATTTTGGATCCAATTTTCATAGATCTAAATGTAGATCTAAACATAATACATGTCTTAGCCTAACAACTTGCATGTGACATAACATGAAAAGTCACCAAATTTACATAACACATGATTGGTTTAACATCAACATAATAACCACAATAGTCTCATAAGCATATACGATAAAATCGTTACAAGAATAGACATGAATCAGCATCATCATTATCTTACAACTAGGAATTACTCTAGTTTTCACTTTATTACAAATCATAACTTTTAATCGTTCACATCTAAATAATAACAGGACTTACAAGCAAAAGAAAGTCCTGTTTTCTGGGATTTTTTTCTGAAACTGAAAAGCAATCCCTTAACGAATACTAACAATTCTCTAAGTTAGTTTTGATTTATAGCTCCTAACTTGCTTTCTAGTTTGAGAAGAAATGGTGGCTAGGCTAGGACGATCACGGACAGCATGGTGGCTAATTGGAATGAATTTGTGTGATTTAGGGTTGAGGAATTGGGTTACTTTTATAGAGGTTTAAACTTATGTGAGCCGTTAGATCATCCTAGGAGCAATCAAAACCGTCCAGACTAGATAGAGTTATCCATAATTGCCACCTATGCCCTAGTGACTCAGCAGCGAGTCAGAAAAGACTCAACAACAGGTCAAAAAATCGTCACTGTTTGGATCTGGCTGAGGGGGTAGGTCGACCCCCAGGTCGACCCCCTGGTCGACCTGTATAGGGGAGGTCAACCCCATGGTCGACCTGGCCTGGGGCGGGAAAAATCCCGCCCAGCCTGCTTCATTGTTTTTCGTTTGAATTTTTAATTTTAATCTGAGTTGGTTTAATTTATTTAAATTCCTGAAACTTCTGAGGGCTATAACTTCCTCATACGAAGTCCGATTTACGAAAACTTAGACTCTATTCCAAGCAGAATTTCGAGATGAACTCAATGGTGTAACCCATTTCCCTTAATTCTCACTTTAAAAATTAAGTATTCTTTAAAGTTGTTCTTTTAATAGACACAGAAAATTCAGGGTGTTACATTCTCCCCTCCTTAAAGGATTTCGTCCCCGAAATCTTCAAGTCAAGAAGAATGTATATCCTACCGTCCAATCGTCCATCTACTCAACCATCAAACACAGGCGTCCATTGTCCTTAAAAAGACTTCTAATGCTTTCATGATCATATGCATGGTGTGTGCACATGTCCTTATCTAATGCAAAATCAGGCGGTCTACTGATTCAGTTGACCTCCTTAATGCAAATTATGTTAGTGCCATGAGTCCATTATGCATGCAATTATTCCTAATCATACTTTCTACATTAGTGCACAATCATTCATACAAATGCAACGTCCATATAATAACATTTTCAAGTTTCAATCCATACGCCAATACATATATGCATATGCAATATGAAAGTGACTGAGCCGATTTAACACCTAATGTGTGTGTATATGCATCCATGAGCAAACACTAGCAACAACTTGCAACCACTTGCAACCATCAATCATAACATGTTTCAAATACATGTGTACATCCATTGGTTTCTACCTAAGGATAAAGAATAGGACCGAGGAGATATACTTAAAATATAGATATAAGCATGAATAAACTTATGGAAAAAGAGATCAAGGAGGTACCCTCAAAAAGAAAAGGGTAGGCTACGCGTATTTTTCTCTCAGTTTCCAAGTCGTGTCTTCCTCAGTGTCACTCCATTGAAATTTAACAAGCTTGACTTCACGGTGTAAAAATATCCCTTTTAATTACACCAAAAATGTAATAAACCTTACGGTGTAAAATTCTTATCTTTTTAATTACATTAAAAATGTAAAAAAAAATCATTCTTTCCTTATTACATTGAAAACGTACTCATTTATTCATTTTAAGTTACATTAATAAAAATGTAAGTTTTCATTCGCCTTAAATCACATTAATAAAAATGTACATTATTTCGTTTCCTTTCTTTTACATTGAAAAATGCAAGTTTTTACTCTACTTTAATTACATTAATAAAAATGTAAATTTTTATTCTAATTTAACTACCTTAATAAAAACGTAAGTTTCATTCTACTATAATTATATTGGTAAAAATGTAAATTTTTATTACCGTACAAGATCAAATCTTTAATTACACTTAAAAATGTAATTTTTATTACAACGGTAAAATCCTATCTTTATTACAAAAAAAAAGTGTAATTTTTATTTAAATGTAACTCTTTCATTATAATGTTATTCTTTCAACATTTTGTTCGCATCAAGGAATGCAAACAAAATACTACTCTTTTTATTTTACTAAACCAATATCCATTTTACACAAATTTCAAGTTTGGTGTCACATTCTCAATGAACAAATATAATGGTTTTTGTTTAACCATTGTCTAATATCACTAAAGTGTCCAATTTGATGTCACATAATTAATGAACAAAAATAGGGATTTTTGTTTTACCTAATTTCTAATCCAAATAAATAACACAGCAAAGTGAATATTTTTATTGATTTGGACATTCTAATCCAATGTTTGGTGTTAACTAACATATCAATTTCATATTACATGAAACAACAATATAATCTAAATTTTATCCTACAACCAAATCTAACAAATCAATGCATCCATGTTTCATAAATTTTAATTGTAGACTTAGATCTACAAATATGAACATCACAATTACCAAAATTCAGAAACAGCAAATTTCCATCTTAAACATAACAACTTGATTTATAAACATTCATTCAAAAAAAATCATTTGCGATAAATAATTAGATGATTAATTAATTATTTAAGAATAGAAATCTCACCGAGCTTTTATTCAGAATAGATCAGATCTGAAATTTATCCAAAATATGATCTGCTCCATTGCAGTTCTGGTTTGTCCCTAGTTGTAGAGTTCAGAAAGACGATCCTAATGCAACGAAAATCATTGAATTCCGTTCTGTTTTGAACAAGATATGACAAATTATATTTAAATTACATTATTTGCTAATAAAAGATGATTAACTTTAAATAATTTCCTTAAACCTTGATTTCCTTTGTAACAACCCGTATTTTCAATAACCTGTTATAACATAAATGGAGGCAGAATTAAACTGTAAAATCTGAATCAAGGGAAACGGGCTATGCCATTGCGTTCGTCTCGGAAAAATACGCGAAATAGAGTCTGAGTTTTCGAAAATCGGAGTCCGTATGACCAAGATATGGCCTCGCGGAGTTTCACGAAAAATTCCCAAATTAAAGTATACTTAATTAAGTGAAATGGGTTGCGCAGAGAAATATATACATATTGATATATATATATATATATATATAATTGAAAATTTAATAAATAAATATGCAAAAATGTTCAAAACAGCGAATTGGGAGAGGGGAATAACCGAACCGGCCGATTTTTGAGGTCGACCCAAGCCCGCTGGGTCGACTAGGGGTTAATCCAGGGTGTTTGGCTGTCAACCCGTGGGCCGATTCGCTCAAATGCAGATTTTGCATTTGGATGGTTCTCATGGTTCATCTTTAATCTAAAGGCCCTAGATGGTTCCTACACTTGACTTCTTCTCCAAGACATGCTTTGATGGCTTGGATTGAATCTAGGTTTAATCCTATGGCCTAAAACACTTGCCTAATCTATAAATAAGACCCTAACCTATCCTAAATCCTCATTATTCATTCATGCAACTAAACTATGGCAAAATTGCTACTCTCATGGCCTCCACTCAACTATCCTAGCCTCCACTTCATTTCTATGAGAGGTTTCATGATCATGAGAGTATTACAGAGTCCCTATGTTAGTATGAGAGCTTCTCAAGTTGATTCCAAGGCAAAAGCTTTGATCTTTGTTCATAAAGATGGTATTTTTGTTGATTTGGAGTGTTCATCTTTGGGTTTTTGGGTGATGGCATGCATAGGCTTCATCACAAGCTTTAGATTAGTTGATTTAGGCCTTCATAGCAATGTAAGCCCTTTCCCTACTCTTAGATATTAACTATGAAGTTAAATGTTCATGTTGCAAGTTTGGGTTTGATCATTGAGTATGATACATGCTATCATGTCATGCAAGTTTATGAAGTCATTATCTTGATCTTGTGAGCTAAAAGCTACAACCTTTATGTTGAAATGTTGCATTAGGAAACATGAGAACCCTCATAACCTTTATGTCAACTTGCATATGAAGTCATAACCCTTATATGATGATATATGCGAGTTACTAGTCATTATTCCATGTCTTTTGTCACCATGATTCGCTTATGTACCAAGTTTGGGTTTATGCATGTTTTTGAGGCTTAAGAATGTAACATGCAAGCTAATGAACACATTTGTGCCTCATTTGCCACCATGATTAACTTGTGGCTTAATACCCATTTTTGTCATTCCTTTGCCAAGTCTCTTCTTTTAATCCATCACGTTGTTGCGAACGTATATGCTAGTTTAAAAAGCGTTGGGGTCACATTATGGGGAAACATAATGACATGAATATGACTTGGGTAAATGGGTATAAACATGACAACATGTAACGTTAAATATGACATGTGTTTATACTTGAAAACATGACTTGAAATATAACATGGAAGTTGACATGTAAGTATGCATAAAAACATAAGCTTGGGAATTTACCTATTAAGTTAGGTCTACCCATTGGGAATTTACCTATTAAGTTAGGTCTACCCAATTGCTTGAAAACTTGACTATGAACATGACACTAGACTAAACATGAAAGTGGCCAACTCGAGGTTGGGTTGAGTTTGCAACGTAAAACTACCCGGAACCGACCGGCCTAACTAGTAGTTGCAAACAATAAGACCCAATGTGAGAAGTTGGTCATGTTGTGCTTGAACCCGAGGTTAGACCAAGTTGTGGTGTAAAGCTACCCGGAACCGATCGGCTTAACTAGTAACCACAACAAAGTCTAATGTGAGAGGTTGGGGTGCATTAAGTAATTAATGCCACATGATAGGGTTAAGTTAATTTGATTAATGACTCTTAACCAAATATGACATGGGTAAATGGGTTAAGTAAATTGGTTAGGCTAATGATACTTAACAAAACATGACAAGGTTGGGTAGGTTAAGTGATTTGATTTGCCTAATGACGCTTAACCATTTTTTATACGACTAGTGGACGGGGATTAAGTTAACCAACACTTAATCAATCCAACATGATAATTTGGCAAGGTTAAGTAAGTTTTCTTAATGACACTTAACCATACAAGATGATTAGGGGATGGGGTTAAGTAATTTACACTTAACTAATCCAACACGGTAATTAGATGGGGTTAAGTAATCCACACTTAACTAATCTAAACACGATAATTCGATGGGGTTAAGTTAAACACTTAACCAATTTAAACTCGGTAATTCAATGAGGTTAAGTAACCAATACTTAACCAACTTAACGTGATAATTTAATGGGGTTAAGCAACTTATACTTAACCAATTATACATGATGATTTGATGGGGTTAAGTAACTTACACTTAACCAATCTAATACGCGGACCTGATAAGGTTAAGTCACAAGACCTTTTTAGAATATACTTAACCATTATAGTACGATTAGAGGATGGGGTTAAGCCAACCTATACTTAACCAATCCGACTCGATAATTTGATGGGATTAAGATAATCTATGCTTAATCGATCTAGCAAGATAATCCGATAGGATTAAGGTAAGCTAGTACTTGACCAATTTGACTTGATAAGGTTAAGTCATGAGCCTCTAGGTACACTTAACCAACTTGTGGGACTAAGTCTTGAACTTAAATACTTAGCCAATCTTTGACGTGATTCGTGGGCGGGTTAAGTCATGGACTTGAATGATAACACTTAACCCAACAGACAAACCCTAGCTAGAAGAACTAGGTAGAAAACCGTGGTTAATCAAGGATAACGGGAAAGGAAGCTAAGTGGTAAACCTTAGTTAAGGGTAACTAAGTAATAATTCTTAGCTAAGGACATAGGACTAATTCTCAAAACGATGAGTAACCTGATACGGTAGGTCATCGCTTAGTATACGAGGGGAGCAAGTTATCTGACTTGGATAAAAGCTCCAGCGCACTGGGTGCCGAAGTGGAAGCTTCGGGGGACGTGAGGATATTCTTGGGATCCCTCTGTGGGCTGCCAGGTAATTATACTAGGCCCATGAGAGGTTAAGGTCTGCGTTAGAAGGACCAAGAGTATGCCTTGGTTGCTATGCGAGCAACCTAAAGACTGGGATGGATTAGCGTGGAGTCGACGACTCTTGTTTTTGCCCTGGATAGCGCATCGCCGACTACCTACCATCTTTAGTCAATCGTGTACGTGCGGAAAGGCAGGGAACCCCCAACAGACCATGTGCTTGCTATCGAGTCATGGGTGAGGTTGGCCCGTAGGAAAGTGGGCTATAGTGGGGCCGTGGAGTGGTTCTTATACATGATTTTTCTTGGATTGCCTTTCAGTAGTTGAGGGAGGGGTCACGTGGGACAATAGCCACGGGTACAAAAACAGACCTTGATATCTGCATCGGCAGACGATTTAAAGCTCCCGACCGAGTTCCGTATTTCTTGATTTGCCCTGGCACGGAACTCGGATGGCACATTGGGGAACATGTGCATCTAGACATGGAAAACGATTCATGATACATACGTGGGATCAAGGGCGCGGTTGACGGGTGGCGTAATCCCTAGTGGTCCTAGGTGGCCAAAACCCAAACCGAGACACGGAAACGTTCATTAGGTAGCATAATCCCTAGCGGTCCTAGGTGGCATAAATCCTAAGTGGACGCGCGATAGTTCATGGTAAGGAAACACAACTAGATCAAGGGTTGCAGTCCAAAACAACTTCAAGGATAAACCGTTTACATGGGAAAGCCCGTACAGCCTACGGCAAAGGACTGAACTTATACATGGAAAGAAACATATGAGTTGAGTAACCTATATATGCGGCATATTAGGTTGACATGGACCATTACACGACTTTTGAGTAAGGGTCATTCACAGATAACACGTAATACAGTTGGGATACTAGTACGGTAGGTGCAGAGCGGATATACAGGATAGATGCCATGGGACGTTATACGCGATAGATATCTTGGGATATTATACTTGATAGGAACCTGACAATGTGATACCTTGTTTTATCTTGACATCGTAGTTTATCACGACACCTTAGTTTATCTGAGTTCAGTAGTTCATCCTGTTATTTTGATTTAATTGACCTATCTTGTATCATGCTTATGTTCATCTCAGTTTCTCATGACAGTTAACTTTACTAGTTTTTTTTACTAATAGTAGATAGGGCTTACTCAGTCTTTTTGACTGACCCGTTTTGTTTCGCCTCTTTTCTTCCGTTCCCCCCCCCCAAGGTTACAGTGAGGAAACACTGCTGTTTAGTTCGGACTTCTTCTGCTTGAAGGTCATCATGGATGGCTTGGACTTTTCCTGGCTATGGCTACTTTACTGTTTTTACTTGGGGAATAATTTATGAAAATGTCTTTATGCTTCTTTACTATTGCAAGACAAGTTTTGATGTACTCTGGTGTAAAAGGCTTTGGACCTTAATTATTAATGCTTATAAAAGTTCGATTTTACTTCCGCTATGTTATATGTTCTGTCTTGTGATATTTCTGTGCATGTTTACCAATAATGCCCCTCTAAAGCTAGTGCATTCCTTTGCGAGTGACCCTAGCGGAGGCGGGGTGTTACATTTGGTATCAGAGCAGAAGGTTACCAGATTGGGCAAAAGTTTTTAAAGACCTTCTGAAAACTATTTGAAAATCGTTTATAAAGAAGCATTTTTCAAGAAAGTTTACTTTTAAAAAGAAAAGGCTATTCCCCAAAGGCCATTAGCATTATCCTTGTTTCCTTAATTAAATCTCTTTTCCTTTCTTTCCTCCATCTGTAGTCACAGTGGTTTTAACTGCGACTAGTCTTTTCTATCTACGAAAGTGCTTTCCATGCGATGGAGGTGGTTTTCAAGAGACCAGTGGCCGCGTTATAAGAAAGGATAGTGAGAAAGAGGATAAAGGATACGAGCTTAAGGATGAGCAACTTGTTGGTATGGCTTAGTCCTCAAAGGAGGGAGAAAGATGAACAATGAAACCCATGACGAGAGAGTACCTTTGGCATGGTAAAACGGGGCGGATAGTTAAGTATTATGGGACAAGGACAAGATCATCGGGTGGGCAGTAGTATGCTCTCATTTCTAGAGTACCTCGGAAGGAGGGTAACGATCTTGTTAAAGGTTTAGCTTTTCTTCTCTATCATCCTGTTAGGACTTCGTTGTTCGTATCATTTAAGTCTGCTTCGATTGTTGAGTCTCTGCACCTTAAGTACTAGCGTAATAGAGAATCCCATTTTTGTCTCAAAGTCCTATTGGAGAATCAGTCCATTTATACATGACTTGTTTGGATTTGGGAATGTCTATGCCAAGTGTTGAGTTTGGAAATAATGCTTATGTTTATAAGCTATGGATGGATTCTAGGGATGAAGTGGTTATCCAGTAGGGGGTGCCACTCTCGGTTTTGATAGGAGGGTAGTTAGACCTTTTGACTAGCCTTGGTAATGCCCTCGAAGTATCGGGTAACCTTTTTGAGGTTCTGTCATGACTAGTTACTTAGAATCCCTTGATGCCTTTATTGGAAATTTGAAGCCCGATCGAGTGGTGTTCGCCGATAAGACGGATGGTTTACTTCACTTATGCGTGGGTTATAGAAATCACCCTAGTAAGTGCGCTTGATAACCTGGTTGGCATCTATTTACTTTCAAGAGAAAGTTCTTCTACGTGGAATACCTTGTGGTACGAGGTCCGAGATTCACTAGTGAATTTTGGAAAGCTTGCATGAGATCATGAGTACGCAGTCATGTTTGCGCCAAGTGTGCAAGTGGAACGAGAGGCGACGAAGAAATGAGTTCCAGCTCATGTTATGGAAACAGGAATAAGAAGCTACAAAATCACGAAGTTAAAAGACGACTTTGATGGTCAAAGACTAGATACGCGCATGATATCTCTTTTTGGGAGTATATCCTTGATCCCTGTTTTCTGTAGAGCTTACTTGTAGGCTATCTTTTGTGGACATCCTCTCGGTCCTATTCTCCGTTACAAACCCTGTAAGGAGTTTGTCCTGTTTATCTTCTCGACCCTGTTTCAGGGAATTCTAGGTAGAACCCTATGGATGTAAACATGTATTTGAAACATGTTATGATTGATATGGTTGCAAGTGGTTGCAAGTGGTTGCTCGTGGATGCGCGAATACACATTAGATACTAGCTCGACTCGGTCACATTTCATATTGCATATGCACGAGTATTTATACTTGTTTATGGATGAAATCGAATGTGTTATCATGCGGTTGTTGCATATGAGTGAATGATTGTGCACGCATATAGTATCTATATGACTAGGACAATTTGCATACATGTTGGATTCATGGCACTATACATATTTTGCATTAGAAAGATTATTCAGGCCTGATCATTAGCATTAGCTAAGGAACATGTACACACACGTTTTGCATATATTCATACAGCATTAGAAATCATCTAAGGACAATGGTTGCTTGTGGATGATGTTTTGAGTAGATGGATGATGGATGGTAGGATATGTTCTTCCTAACTTGGAGATTTCGGGGACGAAATCCTAAAAGGTGGGGAGAATGTAACAACCCGTATTTTCAATAACCTGTTATAACATAAATGGAGGCAGAATTAAACTGTAAAATCTGAATCAAGGGAAACGGGCTATGCCATTGCGTTCGTCTCGGAAAAATACGCGAAATAGAGTCTGAGTTTTCGAAAATCGGAGTCCGTATGACCAAGATATGGCCTCGCGGAGTTTCACGAAAAATTCCCAAATTAAAGTATACTTAATTAAGTGAAATGGGTTGCGCAGAGAAATATATACATATTGATATATATATATATATATATAATTGAAAATTTAATAAATAAATATGCAAAAATGTTCAAAACAACGAATTGGGAGAGGGGAATAACCGAACCGGCCGATTTTTGAGGTCGACCCGAGCTCGCTGGGTCGACTAGGGGTTAATCCAGGGTGTTTGGCTGTCAACCCGTGGGCCGATTCGCTCAAATGCAGATTTTGCATTTGGATGGTTCTCATGGTTCATCTTTAATCTAAAGGCCCTAGATGGTTCCTACACTTGACTTCTTCTCCAAGACATGCTTTGATGGCTTGGATTGAATCTAGGTTTAATCCTATGGCCTAAAACACTTGCCTAATCTATAAATAAGACCCTAACCTATCCTAAATCCTCATTATTCATTCATGCAACTAAACTATGGCAAAATTGCTACTCTCATGGCCTCCACTCAACTATCCTAGCCTCCACTTCATTTCTATGAGAGGTTTCATGATCATGAGAGTATTAGAGAGTCCCTATGTTAGTACGAGAGCTTCTCAAGTTGATTCCAAGGCAAAAGCTTTGATCTTTGTTCATAAAGATGGTATTTTTGTTGATTTGGAGTGTTCATCTTTGGGTTTTTGGGTGACGACATGCATAGGCTTCATCACAAGCTTTAGATTAGTCGATTTAGGCCTTCATAGCAATGTAAGCCCTTTCCCTACTCTTAGATATTAACTATGAAGTTAAATGTTCATGTTGCAAGTTTGGGTTTGATCATTGAGTATGATACATGCTATCATGTCATGCAAGTTTATGAAGTCATTATCTTGATCTTGTGAGCTAAAAGCTACAACCTTTATGTTGAAATGTTGCATTAGGCAACATGAGAACCCTCATAACCTTTATGTCAACTTGCATATGAAGTCATAACCCTTATATGATGATATATGCGAGTTACTAGTCATTATTCCATGTCTTTTGTCACCATGATTCGCTTATGTACCAAGTTTGGGTTTATGCATGTTTTTGAGGCTTAAGAATGTAACATGCAAGCTAATGAACACATTTGTGCCTCATTTGCCACCATGATTAACTTGTGGCTTAATACCCATTTTTGTCATTCCTTTGCCAAGTCTCTTTTTTTAATCCATCACGTTGTTGCGAACGTATATGCTAGTTTAAAAAGCGTTGGGGTCACATTATGGGGAAACATAATGACATGAATATGACTTGGGTAAATGGGTATAAACATGACAACATGTAACGTTAAATATGACATGTGTTTATACTTGAAAACATGAATTGAAATATAACATGGAAGTTGACATGTAAGTATGCATAAAAACATAAGCTTGGGAATTTACCTATTAAGTTAGGTCTACCCATTGGGAATTTACCTATTAAGTTAGGTCTACCCAATTGCTTGAAAACTTGATTATGAACATGACACTAGACTAAACATGAAAGTGGCCAACTCGAGGTTGGGTTGAGTTTGCAACGTAAAACTACCCGGAACCGACCGGCCTAACTAGTAGTTGCAAACAATAAGACCCAATGTGAGAAGTTGGTCATGTTGTGCTTGAACCCGAGGTTAGACCAAGTTGTGGTGTAAAGCTACCCGGAACCGACCGGCTTAACTAGTAACCACAACAAAGTCTAATGTGAGAGGTTGGGGTGCATTAAGTAATTAATGCCACATGATAGGGTTAAGTTAATTTGATTAATGACTCTTAACCAAATATGACATGGGTAAATGGGTTAAGTAAATTGGTTAGGCTAATGATACTTAACAAAACATGACAAGGTTGGGTAGGTTAAGTGATTTGATTTGCCTAATGACGCTTAACCATTTTTTATACGACTAGTGGACGGGGATTAAGTTAACCAACACTTAATCAATCCAACATGATAATTTGGCAAGGTTAAGTAAGTTTTCTTAATGACACTTAACCATACAAGATGATTAGGGGATGGGGTTAAGTAATTTACACTTAACTAATCCAACACGGTAATTAGATGGGGTTAAGTAATCCACACTTAACTAATCTAAACACGATAATTCGATGGGGTTAAGTTAAACACTTAACCAATTTAAACTCGGTAATTCAATGAGGTTAAGTAACCAATACTTAACCAACTTAACGTGATAATTTAATGGGGTTAAGCAACTTATACTTAACCAATTATACATGATGATTTGATGGGGTTAAGTAACTTACACTTAACCAATCTAATACGCGGACCTGATAAGGTTAAGTCACAAGACCTTTTTAGAATATACTTAACCATTATAGTACGATTAGAGGATGGGGTTAAGCCAACCTATACTTAACCAATCCGACTCGATAATTTGATGGGATTAAGATAATCTATGCTTAATCGATCTAGCAAGATAATCCGATAGGATTAAGGTAAGCTAGTACTTGACCAATTTGACTTGATAAGGTTAAGTCATGAGCCTCTGGGTACACTTAACCAACTTGTGGGACTAAGTCTTGAACTTAAATACTTAGCCAATCTTTGACGTGATTCATGGGCGGGTTAAGTCATGGACTTGAATGATAACACTTAACCCAACAGACAAACCCTAGCTAGAAGAACTAGGTAGAAAACCGTGGTTAATCAAGGATAACGGGAAAGGAAGCTAAGTGGTAAACCTTAGTTAAGGGTAACTAAGTAATAATTCTTAGCTAAGGACATAGGACTAATTCTCAAAACGATGAGTAACCTGATACGGTAGGTCATTGCTTAGTATACGAGGGGGAGCAAGTTATCTGACTTGGATAAAAGCTCCAGCGCACTGGGTGCCGAAGTGGAAGCTTCGGGGGACGTGAGGATATTCTTGGGATCCCTCTGTGGGCTGCCAGGTAATTATACTAGGCCATGAGAGGTTAAGGTCTACGTTAGAAGGACCAAGAGTATGCCTTGGTTGCTATGCGAGCAACCTAAAGACTGGGATGGATTAGCGTGGAGTCGACGATTCTTGTTTTTGCCCTGGATAGCGCATCGCCGACTACCTACCATCTTTAGTCAATCGTGTACGTGCGGAAAGGCAGGGAACCCCCAACAGACCATGTGCTTGCTATCGAGTCATGGGTGAGGTTGGCCCGTAGGAAAGTGGGCTATAGTGGGGCCGTGGAGTGGTTCTTATACATGATTTTTCTTGGATTGCCTTTCAGTAGTTGAGGGAGGGGTCACATGGGACCATAGCCACGGGTACAAAAACAGACCTTGATATCTGCATCGGCAGACGATTTAAAGCTCCCGACCGAGTTCCGTATTTCTTGATTTGCCCTGGCACGGAACTCGGATGGCACATTGGGGAACATGTGCATCTAGACATGGAAAACGATTCACGATACATACGTGGGATCAAGGGCGCGGTTGACGGGTGGCGTAATCCCTAGTGGTCCTAGGTGGCCAAAACCCAAACCGAGACACGGAAACGTTCATTAGGTAGCATAATCCCTAGCTGTCCTAGGTGGCATAAATCCTAAGTGGACGCGCGTTAGTTCATGGTAAGGAAACACAACTAGATCAAGGGTTGCAGTCCAAAACAACTTCAAGGATAAACCGTTTACATGGGAAAGCCCGTACAGCCTACGGCAAAGGACTGAACTTATACATGGAAAGAAACATATGAGTTGAGTAACCTATATATGCGGCATATTAGGTTGACATGGACCATTACACGACTTTTGAGTAAGGGTCATTCACGGATAACACGTAATACAGTTGGGATACTAGTACGGTAGGTGCAGAGCGGATATACAGGATAGATGCCATGGGACGTTATACGCGATAGATATCTTGGGATATTATACTTGATAGGAACCTGACAATGTGATACCTTGTTTTATCTTGACATCGTAGTTTATCACGACACCCTAGTTTATCTGAGTTCAGTAGTTCATCCTGTTATTTTGATTTAATTGACCTATCTTGTATCATGCTTATGTTCATCTCAGTTTCTCATGACAGTTAACTTTACTAGTTTTTTAACTAATAGTAGATAGGGCTTACTCAGTCTTTTTGACTGACCCGTTTTGTTTTGCCTCTTTTCTTCCGTTCCCCCCCCCCCCAGGTTACAGGGAGGAAACACTGCTGTTTAGTTCAGACTTCTTCTGCTTGAAGGTCATCATGGATGGTTTGGACTTTTCCTGGCTATGGCTACTTTACTGTTTTTACTTGGGGAATAATTTATGAAAATGTCTTTATGCTTCTTTACTATTGCAAGACAAGTTTTGATGTACTCTGGTGTAAAAGGCTTTGGACCTTAATTATTAATGTTTATAAAAGTTCGATTTTACTTCCGCTATGTTATATGTTCTGTCTTGTGATATTTCTGTGCATGTTTACCAATAATGCCCCTCTAAAGCTAGTGCATTCCTTTGCGAGTGACCCTAGCGGAGGCGGGGTGTTACATCCTTAGTCAAAAATTTAGGCCGTCTGTTTCATCTTCTTCACTCAGTAAATAGCCCGTCATCGAAACCCAACATCACCCGCTCCACCTCGAAACGTGCGCCACATCCTTCACCTGTGTCCCGATCAGAATCCACCACCTTACAACTTATAGAGCCCAGGAAGCTCTTCGATTTGGTTTTGGAATTACTGAAATCGATTGAGTGGATAAAGAGAAAATGGAGGAAGAAGTTTCGAAATTTCTGGCCATTGAAATGGACATGGCGGCGGCTGTACGTTTGAATGGGAATTAGTTTTATTTCTAAATTAATTTGAATGATAAATAGAATAGAAATAAATGTGTGGGTTCATTAGTTTTGGAGAGAACTAATGAAGGGAGTAAGTGGAAAGGAGAAATCAAAGGATATAAATTTAAGGAATAAGAGTATGATATAAGATGCATAAAATAGATTGAAGGAAAATAAACTAATAGAATTAAGCAAAAGAAGCTAATAGATTAAAGGAAAGAAATAATTTCGTAATTAATGGGGAAAAAGGAAGGTGAAGGGAAAGAGATAAAAACATTGAAAATAAATAGTCAAAAGGAGCAACACCAGAAATGAATGGCCTTGGGAATAAATGGACATAAAACTTGAGAGAAAATGTGTAGTGCAAGTATATATTGTAAGGAACATTTCTTTTTATCATTGTGGCTTGCGTTTTTTTTATATATGTATATACAATGTAACAGGAATGTACGCATCAAAAATAAGGAGAGGAAAGCAAATATTCACTCCTAGTAATAAATCAGTATATCCCACAAACTATGCACCATAATACGTGTACACATTTACTCATTCCATTCTTAACGTTTTGAATATATATATATATATATATATATATATATTCTTTTTTTTTTCAAAGAATTGAAGGTCTTTAATTTCCATTAAATAGGTTTCAATTTTATTTACCGTACAAAGAAGGTGACTTTCCCTTTTTTTCTCTCTTCCATAAATGCTTCAAGTCATGTAATGAAATAAATAAAATAAAGAATTTGAACAAGAAATGAATGAATGCAAAAATAAAGGGGGAAAGAAACGTAACGGTTAGGAAAGAGGGAATGACTACATTAAATAATGAAACAAGCAGCACATTAAGTAGCATGCTGAACATTAAGAAGATAAAGAAATGGGGAGTTAGAACGGTGCAGTTGGAATTAAAGAAACGTGATTTACACATTTTTGTTTGTTTTCCATTTATTTGTTTATCATGGCATATTATTATTATTATTATTATTATTTCAAATAAAAGCATATGCTTTTTCCATTAAAATTCTCAAAATAAAAATAAATTTTTAAATTTACCCCAAAATTCAGGGTTGTTACAGTCTCCCCCACTTAAGAACTTTTCGTCCTCGAAAAGGAACGAAGCTAAGGTTGTTTAAGTATCCTATCTCATTCTTTCTTTCTTTAATTCGTTTCTATAATTTTATTAGTTGAACTAATAATTACACTACACAACCATCAATCAATTAGTTGATTAACTTTTTAAATATTTATAACTTTTGTATATTAAAAAATCATATTTTTCTAAAATCGGTTTATATATAATCAAAAATACATCAATTATAAACTGGGCACTCTCAACTCATTCTAGGGCATTACTAACCCCATCTCTAATGAGTTTTCTCATTCTAGGATACTACTGATCCTATCTCTAATGAGTATTCTAATTGGATATTACTAATCCAATCTCTGATGAGTCTTTTGTTCAGTTCTAACGAGTTGTATCCCAAAGATTTGAGCTAACCAGAGCTCTGATACCAACTGTAACGGCTCCGGATTTCTGCCCGGCCCGATCGATCGCAAAATCGACCAAGACCGTTCAAAACCCGAGTACGTTAACTTTGGGAATACAACAACATCAGAACAATAACAGCAGACTTTTATAAACATTACAATAATGTTACATCATAGTACAGAATATCAGAGTACATCGAATAAAATTACAGCGGAAGATAAATTACAATATTTTAATACATTGCAGCGGAAACAATAAAATAGATACAGCGGAAGATAACTATGCTCTGGACACAGCTTTAAGCTTCAATCCAGCATCCTGCTCGAGATAAGGACCTGTAGATAAATTACTCGACTGCACGTGTGGAAGAGAGGGCACCCGAGTTTTCAAAGGTGGAAACAAACAACGGGTCAGTCATGGGACTGGTGTGAGAATTCTTAACTAATTTAACTAATAGTAATAAGGCAAATCCAAGGACTACGCCGCTAACGCGGAACGGGTTTATTCCAATGGATTGCAATGCATACCTTAAAGTAAATCGTAAAACAACGCAATGCTTTTTAGAAAAATGAAACCATTATAAGACCCAAGTCCCATCACACAATGCAACGCAAACCAGAGGATAGGGTTAGACCTTATAATGGTCAAAAGATGCTTGATACATTAAAAACAGATTTGATATTATTTTTAGTGTGTATATGTTTCAAAAACAGTTCAATCATAATGTATCAATCATAGACGGCATAGTACCCCATCTTACTATGTCGCCATACTAGTTCTACAATCAAAACCGCATGAGGTCGTATTGGAAATTGGGTTTCCATCGTGAGTCAAGGTTAGGGAGGATCTCCTTACCGATTCGAGACACTCTAGCTAATGTTTCAGAATCCCCTGCAGTGAACCCTTGGATCCTGTAGGGCCGGTCCACACATACAGCTTCGTAGATTGGCAATTCCTGAACACACGTTTCCCGGTCCTATAGGACCTATCATCCGAGGCGCCTCATTCCATCATCCACATAAGTAAAATATCAGCCGGTTTAAGCACTGACACTACTTCTAACTAGAAAGAAACGTGTTGCTCTCCCTGCGTTCCCTTCTCCCGTTTTAGACTCCACCGAGTTGTGAGGCTCGTGAAGCTACGTAATACACAAAGCTATGCTTATTCAAGCGGTGCTTTGATCGTCACCACAAGGTTCTGCTTTTCAACAAGAAACCTTGATCATTGCATCTTAGTATGCCACACTGTCACTCCATATCACACTACCAATCCTTTGCCAAAATATATGAAAGGGTGTTAAGCAAGAGAATAAATTCTCCGCCACCAAACATTCATACATTCAACAGAAAATCAATAAATATAATATAAAGGAGTATAATGTCGGACACACATTCCATTTATAAGCTTATGCTCTGGGTCTGAGCGAAAGCCAAATCCGTACAAATCAACACTGCGTCCGGACAACTACCATCTCAGCCCCGTCTTAGGAGCAAATCAATCAAGGGCCTCAACACTAGTTACCTATTCGATGTGAAGATCGTCGGTCTTCAATCGCCATCTTCAATTCTTCGAACGTCGTATCATTATTTGGAATGAGAGTAAACTCGGACTTTCCAAATAACTCTGGCATATATAAATTTCAAAACCATTTCATATCGTTATTTGTATTTTACAACGATTTATTCCTATTTTTATTTCATTTAAAAATAGCTCGTTTTACAAAAACGACGTTACAGGTCATATATGGTTATGGCGCTGTTTTTATGAAATTTTGAATTTCACATATCTCAAAATCTAACCGTTGGATTTTAACGTAGTTTATATCATTGGAAAGATCTTTCCAAGACGGTCCTAATGTTTTCAGTTTTGGGAAAATCCGACGGTCGGATCTTTTAGTATAGTCGTTTAAAGGTACGATTTCAAAACGTGAACTACCACGCTCGATTCGTTTGATTTTAATTATATTTATATATAAATATGTAAAACGTTCAACCATAATAACGTCACTCGATTTAACAACGAGCTAAACAGCTACCGATCTCCATTCAATTTTTAATTCATTTAAAAATGAAGATAAGATCCCAACATTTAAAAATATTCTTCTATTCCTTTTATCCCTTTATTTACATTAAATTATAATTCAACGATGAATCCTTCCTTTTCTTTCTTTCCTTTACATAAAAATGTAAATTCTAATTCAACGTTATATTTCATTTTTATATTTTATATTTTTTTACTATATTTACATAAAAATGTAAATTCTATTTCAATATTGAATTCATTCTTTTTATTACACTGTAAAATCTCCTTAAAAATGTGATTAACAATACGGTGAAAATTCTATCTTTTTAATATCACAACAAAAATGTAATTTACATTACAACGTCAAATCCTTCTTTTTAATTACATTAAAAATGTAATTATCATTACGTGAAAATTTCTATCTTTCAACTATAGTGTAAGATCTTCTTTTTTTTACATTAAAAATGTAATTAACATTATAATGTCAAATTTCTCTTTTTAATTACATAATGAAAATGTACTTTTTATTTATAGTATATATATATATATATATCTTCTATTCTAAATTACATAATAAAATGTAACTTAAATTACATGTCAAATCTTGCTCTTTAATTTGCAATATATATTCCTACTTTATTTACATTAAAAATGTAATTAAATTTTCAATGCAAATTCTCATTCTTAATTTACATATAAAAATGTAGTTTTAGGTTACATGTAAGTTCTATTTCTTTAATTATATATAAAAATGAAATTTTCTATGCGGTATAAATTTCATGTCTTTTGATTACATATAGAAATGTAATTTTTCTTTTCAATGCAAATTTTCATTCTTATTTTACATATAAAAATGTACTTTTAATGTTACCATATTTGTCAAACAAGCATCCCACTTTTTTTTATTTATGACTCATATTTCATTTACATTAAAAGCGCAAATTCTTATGTTAACAAAATTTCATTCTTCCTTATATACTTTAATGATTCATTTTTATGTTAACACAATTCCATTCTAACTTGAATATTTTAATGAATTCCCCTTTTAACTTAAATTTGTGATTTTTATGTTAACAACACAATTTCAAATTCTTTTCTTTTCAATACCTACAAATGTAATTAATACTTCCGTTTCAAAGCCTATCTTTTTATCCCATAAAAATGTAATCAATTTTTCAGCGTCAAAATTTCATTCTTTAATTACATTAAGAATGTAATAAATTTTGCGATGCCAAAATCTCTTTCTTTCATCCCATTAAAAATGTACTTGATCTTATGGTGTAAAAATCTTAACTTTCTAATTATAATAAAAATGTAATTTTATTACAAAGTAAAAATATCCCTTTTAATTACACCAAAAATGTAATTAACCTTACGGTGTAAAATTCTTATCTTTTTAATTACATTAAAAATGTAAAAAAAAAATCATTCGTTCCTTATTACATTGAAAACGTACTCATTTATTCATTTTAAATTACATTAATAAAAATGTAAGTTTTCATTCACCTTAAATCACATTAATAAAAATATACATTATTTCATTTCCTTTCTTTTACATTAAAAAATGCAAGTTATTACTCTACTTTATTTACATTAATAAAAAATGTAAATTTTTATTCTACTTTAACTACCTTAATAAAAACGTAAGTTTCATTCTACTTTAATTATATTGGTAAAAATGTAAATTTTTATTACCGTACAAGATCATGTCTTTAATTACACTTAAAAATGTAATTTTTATTACAACGGTAAAATCTTATCTTTATTACACAAAAAAATGTAATTTTTATTTAAATGTAACTCTTTCATTATAATGTTATTCTTTCAACATTTTGTTCGCATCAAGGAATGCAAACAAAATACTACTCTTTTTATTTTACTAAACCAATATCCATTTTACACAAATTTCAAGTTTGGTGTCACATTATCAATGAACAAATATAATGGTTTTTGTTTAACCATTGTCTAATATCACTAAAATTTCCAATTTGATGTCACATAATTAATGAACAAAAATAGGGATTTTTGTTTTACCTAATTTCTAATCCAAATAAATAACACAGCAAAGTGATTATTTTTATTGATTTGGACATTCTAATCCAATGTTTGGTGTTAACTAACATATCAATTTCATATTACATGAAACAACAATATAATCTAAATTTTATCCTACAACCAAATCTAACAAATCAATGCATCTATGTTTCAAAAATTTTAATTATAGACTTAGATCTACAAATATGAACATCACAATTACCAAAATTCACAAACAGCAAATTTCCATCTTAAACATAACTACTTGATTTATAAACATTCATTCAAAAAAAAAATCATTTGCGATAAATAATTAGATGATTAATTAATTATTTAAGAACATAAATCTCACCGAGCTTTTATTTAGAATAGATCAAATCTGAAATTTATCCAAAATCTGATCTGCTCCGTTGCAGTTCTGGTTTGTCCCTAGTTGTAGAGTTCAGAAAGACGATCCTAACGCAACGAAAATCATTGAATTCCGTTATGTTTTGAACAAGATATGGCAAATTATATTTAAATTACATTATTTGCTAATAAAAGATGATTAACTTTAAATAATTTCCTTAAACCTTGATTTCCTTAGTCAAAAATATAGGTCGTCTGTTTCATCTTCTTCACTCAGTAAATAGCCCGTCATCGAAACCCAACATCACCCGCTCCACCTCGAAACGCGCGCCACATCCTTCACCTGTGTCCCGATCAGAATCCACCACCTTACAACTTATAGAGCCTAGGAAGCTCTTCGATTTGGTTTTGGAATTACTGAAATCGATTGAGTGGATAAAGAGAAAATGGAGGAAGAAGTTTCGAAATTTCTGGCCATTGAAATGGACATGGCGGCGGCTGTACGTTTGAATGGGAATTAGTTTTATATCTAAATTAATTTGAATGATAAATAGAATAGAAATAAATGTGTGGGTTCATTAGTTTTGGAGAGAACTAATGAAGGGAGTAAGTGGAAAGGAGAAATCAAAGGATATAAATTTAAGGAATAAGAGTATGACATAAGATGCATAAAATAGATTGAAGTAAAATAAACTAATAGAATTAAGCAAAAGAAGTTAATAGATTAAAGGAAAGAAATAATTTCATAATTAATGAGGAAAAAGGAAGGTGAAGGGAAAGAGATAAAAACATTGAAAATAAATAGTCAAAAGGAGCAACACCAGAAATGAATGGCCTTGGGAATAAATGGACATAAAACTTGAGAGAAAATGTGTAGCGCAAGTATATATGGTAAGGAACATTGTGGCTTGCTTTTTTTTATATATGTATATACAATGTAACAGGAATGTACGCATCAAAAATAAGGAGAGGAAAGCAAATATTCACTCCTAGTAATAAATCAGTATATCCCACAAACTATGCACCATAATACGTGTACACATTTACTCATTCCATTCTTAACGTTTTGAATATATATATATATATATTTCTTTTTTTTCAAAGAATGGAAGGTCTTTAATTTCCATTAAATAGGTTTCAATTTTATTTATCGTACAAAGAAGGTGACTTTCCCTTTTTTTTCTCTCTTCCATAAATTCTTCAAGTCGTGTAATGAAATGAATAAAATAAAGAATTTGAACAAGAAATGAATGAATGGAAAAATAAAGGGGGAAAGAAACATAACGGTTAGGAAAGAGGGAATGACTACATTAAATAATGAAACAAGCAGCACATTAAGTAGCATGCTGAACATTTAGAAGATAAAGAAAGGGGAGTTAGAACGGTGCAGTCGGAATTAAAGAAACGTGATTTACACATTTTTGTTTGTTTTCCATTTATTTGTTTGTCATGGAATATTATTATTATTATATAATTTTTTTTCAAATAAAAGCATACGCTTTTTCCATTAAAATTCTCAAAATAAAAATAAAATTTTAAATTTACCCCAAAATTCAGGGTTGTTACACGTTTGTCAAGCCGAAAGGCATGACAAGCCATACGAAGAAACCATCCGAGGCTTCGTCTTTAAGCAATAAGAGGCTTCGTCTTGAAGCAACCATACGGCTAACGGTATCTTCTTCCTATCATCTACTTCGAAGATAACAAACAAGTCCACGGTTTCTTTGAGCCAGTTTCTTGCTTCTACAAATGACTCAGACCCGTTAAAGTTCTTTCCACCCATGGCGCGAAAATCCCAACATATCTTTGAGAAAGCATTTGCACGAGGAGGAGGAGGAGGAGGAACAGCTGCAACTGGGGGAGGAGTAACGTCTGTTGGGCCTGCATCATTCGCCCTAGCCTCTAGGTACCTTCTGAACCAGCTAGGTACCGGTACACCTCTGGAAGGTTAAGATCCCCAGACATGCTGAAACGGAAAAGAAAAGATTCAAAACAAAGGATAGAAAAGATAGTGCATATGGCATTGGGGGGGATTATGACTTTTAAAACAACACTTTTTCTTGAAAACGCTTCTTTAAACTTCTTATTGAAAATTAGTTTCCAAAAATTTTATCTAAGATGGCAACCATCAGCTCTGATACCAAGTGAAACACCCCACCTCCGTTAAGGTCACTCACAAAGGGAATGCCTTAACTTTGGTGGAGCATTATAGGTAAAATATACAGATAATTTACAAGACAGACATATAAATAGCGGAAAAAACTAAATTTATTTCATAAGTACGCGGTTCAGTTAAAACTTTACAACAACTATCTCAAATCAACTTCCAAATTATTACAACAAAATCTCTATCTTGAAATAAAACATAAAGAAACATTAAAACAACAGTAAGACGACATAAATCCCCAATAAGAGAGTATCCAAAGCCATAGCCCAAGGAAAAGATTCCAAGCAATACATCTACTCTCTTCAAGCTGGAAATGATCCGAACTAAGCTGAAGTATTACCCCCTACAGACCGGGGGGGGAGGGGGGGACGGAAGAAAAGAAGACGAAAGAAAATGGGTCAGACATGAGTCTGGTAAGTCCAATGATTATTTAGCATGTAAACAAGAAAAAGGACTATGACATGAATAAACTGAATCTAGGACAACACCCTAGAAATAAGATAATAAGACTGAATATGCTATTGCACTCATTACTATTTCTCTGCACCCCCTTACAAGTGTTTCAACTAGCACCATGTGTTCGATCGGCTCCTACTCGTATACGTTTACCACTTGTGTCATTCGGCCCCGCTTGATTGTAGATACCTGTGTCGGTCCCACCATAGGGTGTAACGAATCCTGTTGTGGCAACCCGACACAATTCAAGATGCACAGAGTATAGCTACTGATGCCCAGTGCCTACTTTTTCCACTCCGGAATACGTGCATGACCGCACTTCGTCGGAACCTACACTGACGCACAACCCGCCGTTGTTTTGACCGCTTATAATCAGCCCAGTAATCGTGCCCCACCCTGCCTAGTTCAGGGTACCATGATACATCTATGTGGGTTACTGCTGAAATGGGTCCCCGTTACTAGGGTTTCCTAATCAACATGTTACAATGGTTAAGTGTTATCAAATTAACCTAACCCCACCCATCAGTTTAGTTAACATGTTGTATTGGTTAAGTGTTGCCTTAATTAACTTAAACCTACCATTCCTGTGTTAGCTTTAATTCATTCATTAAAGCACCAACCACTCACATTAGATATGTATTGTTGCGGTTGATGGATGTGTCGGTCGGTTTCGGCCAGTCTTACACTGCAACTCAATCTAACCTGGGGTTCTTTTGGGCTTGATGCACTAACCTCTCACATTAGATAACCAATCCATGGCTAGTGACTTAGCAGCAAGTCAGAAAAGACGCAACAACAGGTCAGAAAATCGTCACTGTTTGGATCTGGGCGAGGGGTTAGGTCGACCCCCAGGTTGACCCCTTGGTCGACCTGTATTGTAATAACCCGGAAAATCTGGGCCAGTTTAAAATTTTTATTTTGGCAATTCTAGCGAATTTTGAATATTTAAAATAGATTATTTTAAATAATATCGACGAGGAACTTATTTTGAATATAATTCGAACGTATATATTATATACGTCGTCGTTCGAATATAATAATTATATATAATTATAAAAGGAATTGAAAATGGCGCGGTAGTTCGATAATTCGATTTCAAAATTCAATTGAATGTACCGGGTGCAAAACAATTCGGATTTTAGTGAAACCAAAAACAATAGGATCTATTTGAGAGTATCTTTCCAACGAATCCGAAAAATCAAAATTTCATAGCTGGAATCAAAAGATATGTCCAGTTGAAAATTCTGAATAGTCGCTATGGAATTCAGGCCCTTAAAAATGGAAATTTTGCAAACGACCTCGGATTTCGATGAAACCACTTTTGTTGGATCCGCAGTGTCAAATTATTGCTAGATTCCAAATTTTATAATTTTTCGAATCAATAGTGAGCGTGGCAAAGGAAAACGTGTTTGACCAGTTTCAGTTGATTTTAATCGACTGGAAATTGGCCATTTTTCAAACGGCCTCAGAATTCGACGAAACTAGTTTTGTTAGGACCGTATCGTCAATACGAAGCTAGAAAATATTTTTCTGGAATTTTTCTAGTTAGTATGTGACCCCGGTAATTTGAAATGTACGTTTAAAAATTCAATATAGTGATTTAAATGTAAATTTAACGGAAACTGATTGTAACGATCGAATCAGCTTACGATACCTATCCCATTGTGTTCGGAATGGGGGTAAAACGCTATGGACGACAGGCGGTGGGCCTCGTTTCGAGGTCGTATGAAAAAGTCAACTTTAGGTTGAATTAAATAATTAAATAATAGTAAAATAAAATAAAATAAAAACCCCTTTCCCTTATCTTCTGCCCCCCCCCCCGGTTCATAGTCGAATTCACAGAATAAAAAAAAAAGAAAAGGAGAAAGAGGCAGACGGGGGGAGACTCGTCGCCCCCCCCCCCCCCCCCCGATGAGCGCCGCCGCGCCTCAGGCGGGCCACCCGTCGCCCCTCCAGCCTTCTCGCTCCCCTCTCTTCTTCAATCGACAGCCGCCAGCAACCCTAGGCCCTTCCCGATGCCACCGCACACCGTCTGCCGCCTCCCCTTCATCGGCCGCGCCCCCACCATCCTCCGACGACGCAGGAAGACCCCCCCCCCCCAGACCCGATTCTAACCCCCCTTCCCCGAAGGAATCACGACGAAAACAACCCCCCCCCCCCCCCCCCCGCTGTAAGTTTAATTTCAGTTTTTATTTTCTTATTGTTTACTATTTAATTTACATTCCTATGATAAAAACTCGATTTTTATTTAGGTAGGAAAGAAAAAAATCTGATTTTTCTTTATGTAGATAGCGATAAAAATTTGATTTTTCTATATGTGAATAGCGAAGTAAAAATACTATTTTAATTGTCTTGAAAGCGAGATCAAAGAACTGATTTTTAACATCTATTAAAATCAGTTTTTGTTTAGAAAGTATAGAAAAGTTTGATTTTTAAAGGCAAGATTTGATTTTTATTTGTTAAAAGGTATGATCTTTATATTTTTAAAGTAATAAAAATATGATTTTTATATTTTTAAAGTATTAAAACTATAGTCTTTACTATATAGATGATATAAAAATATGATTTTTGTTTATGTAAAGAATTAAAAATATAATTTTTACATGATAGAAATATTAAAAATAACATCTTTATATGGGTAGCAAAATAAAAATGTGATTTTTATAGTGATGAAATTGAAAAGGTAAAATCTTTAAAAGTGAAAAGACGATATTTTTAAAATAGAAAATATTAGATTTTAAAAATAGAAAAGGCGAAATCTATATTTTTAGAAAGGCGAAAACTTCATATTTGAAAAGGCGAAATCTTTATTTTTATAATGGCGAAATATATATTTTTAAAATTCGATTTTTATATATTGAATAGCATAGTAAAAATTCGATTTTTATATATTGAATAGCATAGTGAAAATTCGATTTTTATATATTGAATAGCGAAGTAAAAATTCGATTTTTACATATGTAGTGGCTACGGGCAACGAAAGAGACAAAAGGCGAAAACGACGAAGATTTCAATCAATGAAGTGCCGTGGAGCTAGGATAGCTATTTGTGAGAATTTCTCACTCTTCAATTTCTTTTCTAGTTATATATATATATACTAGGATGCAGACGGTGCTTAGTAGCACCCGACACAATCGTCCACAGACCATGGACTTGTTTGTTTGGTTGTTTGGTGATTGACTAGAATATTTGTTGAAATTTTGTGGTGTGAATAACGAATTGATAATGTGGTTTGTGGTGTGAGAATCGACTCGATGAATTGGTTAGGATTAGACGTGCGCCGTTATAAGGCGAAGGAGTAAGGCTAGGTTAGACCATACTCCAAATTTTGTGGTGTGAATAACAAAAGTGATTTGATTGATATATGAATGGCGTGGGCCTTCACTAGACCGGGGATAAGGCTAGGCCTAATCCCGTTTCTAGTATCGTGCCGTTATGCCGCCGAAATTTTCTAAAATAAGTTAGAAAAATAAAAAATATCATTTTATTTAAAGAATGAACTGAATAGAAATTCAGATGTTAAAATAAAATGTTTTATCGTTAAAAATATAATTTTTAACGTGAAGTGAATAAAATAAAATATTCATCTACAAACCGGACGGTTTGTTTATGTACACCTATTTGAAGAACATTGTTTGGAACGATAAATTTTACACATCGCCCAACTGCACAAATAAAATCTGTGTTTGATTGTTTGAAACCCCACACGGGTGTTGGGATGAAATTTGAAGTTCACTCATCCTGATTGATTAAATATGTCGATCGATTGATTGACAGGCTGTTATAAGCGTTAGATATCTATATTTGATGCTTATACAGTGTAGTGCACTTTGGTTGATGGTTGATTATTTTTCAATGCTATTATATACATGCGTTGTATGGAATCCATATAATTAACTTTATATGGTAATTGATTTGGGCCTCATTCCAATTTAGAAAATAAAGAATATTATAAAGTAAAGGTTCATGTGTTGATTGTACTCATCCGTTGAGATTAGTCATGTGTTGAACGAAATATTTTAATAATAAAATTTACATCTTTATCAATATAATATAAAGGTTCATGTGTTGATTGTACTCATCCATTGAGATTAGTCATGTGTTGAACGAAATATTTTAATAATAAAATTTACATCTTTATCAATATAAAGTAAGGGTTCATGTGTTGATTGTACTCATCCGTTGAGATTAGTCATGTGTTGAACGAAATATTTTAATAATAAAATTTACATCTTTATCAATATAATATAAAGGTTCATGTGTTGACTGTACTCATCCGTTGAGATTAGTCATGTGTTGAACGAAATATTTTAATAATAAAATTTACATCTTTATCAATATAAAATAAAGGTTCATGTGTTGACTGTACTCATCCGTTGAGATTAGTCATGTGTTGAACGAAATATTTTGATAATAGGAAATATTTGAAATAGAATATTTGAAAATAGAAATACATTAAGCCGTGTTGATTAGATTGACGCCATTTTGACGTGAACGATATTTATATCGATTTTATTCATTTCGAAATGAATTGAACAGAAAACGATTTCGAAATGAATTGAATTGAATATATAACGAATTTGATTTCAATTGAATATATAACGAATTGAATTGAATATATAACGAATTTGATTTCAATTGAATATATAACGAATTTGATTTCAATTGAATATATAACGAATTTGATTTGAATAGAAAACGAATTGGATTTGAATAGAAAACGAATTGGAATTGAATATAAAACGAATTTGATTTGAATAGAAAACGAATTTGATTTCAATTGAATATATAACGAATTTGATTTGAATATATAACGAATTTGATTTCAATGGAATATATAACGAATTTGATTCGAATAGAAAACCAATTTGAATTGAATCGAATAGAAAACCAATTTGAATTGAATCGAATAGAAAACCAATTTGAATTGAATCGAATAGAAAACGACTTTGGAATTGAATTGAATTGAAAACGAATTCAAATTGAATTGAAAGCGAATTGAAATGAATCCAAATTGAATTGAAATTTGAATTGAAATTTGAATTGAATAGAAATGAATTTTAAAACGAATTTATAAAGAAGAATTCAATTTTGATTTGAATTGAAATGGAAGTTGAAATTGCTTTTGAAACGAATTTAAAACTATTTATATAATTCGTTTTAAATAGAAATCGACGAAATATATATTATATATATTATATATATAATATAATGGCCTGAATAGAACGCGCCGCGCCGCGGTAGTTCGTAAATTTCGACCATTTATTTCAAACGGACATTACGGGAGATCCGACCGTCGGATTCTCCTAAAACCGGAACCGTTGGGTTCGTATCGAAAAGAGCTTTCTAACGAATATTAGAAATTTGAAATCTAACGGTTGGATTTGGAGTTATGTCCAAATCAAATTCGAAAAAGGTCGCTGTAAGTGCAGTTCGATGGCCGTTGATGGAAATCGACTGTACGGGCCTTGATAAAATTATTAAAAATAGTAATAATTTGTGTAAAATCATAAGAAATGATTTGGGAAAATTTGGGATGAAAAACTCTATATTTGAAAAGATAAAAATAGATTTTTATCGACATGAACTAGATTGAACTAAATTTAAAACCCGGTTTTTTTTAAATAAATAAATTAGATTTTAAAAAGGGGTTTTAAATAATCGGAATTCCTAATGTATTTGATTTGAATTAAATAGAATTGATTCATGGGTTTATCGTGAATTGTGTTTTAAATAACACCTAGTTCTTTAACCCAGTAAAAGGAGTTTTAACGAATCTGCAATTAGGTTGAAATGTGAATCTATAATCCAAATTATCAAATTTAGAAATGAGCGAGAATGGAGTATCGCCAGTTTTGCTCCAAAGCGATAGTTAAATCTTTAATTAGATTTGAACATGAAATGGTAAATAATTTTACCGATAACACCATAGTATTAGATATGGAGTATTACCAGTTTTGCTTCATAGGATGAATAGGTTGGGATTGGGAAATAAAATAAATAATTACTTCGTTGTGATTCGCTAATCTCGACTAGTTTGGAAAACCATAATTTGGTTTGATATGACATCCAAAGGAAGATTAAAGAATAAATTTTAAAGAATTTATCTTGGATAAAATTAATGGGAAACTTTCCCTGGGAATATGAATTGGAATGAGGCGTATGTTGTGTCTGTGTAACATTTGTTTTTAATATACGCGGGTTGTTCGGAAAGCCGGGTTTATACCCATTCTGAATAACCGATTCGACGATATGTCGAAGATGAAGACGGTGGTCGAAGACCGGAAGTCTTCACATCGTTTGGGTAATTACTGACGATCCTGATTGGGCAGTACACCCAAGAGGATGGAAATAGTTGGCGGTCGTCCAGACGTACTTGGAGATGGATGGATATGCGAGGAAAGTGCCTCCGGTTTCGTTCGGACCCAGAACGGACTTGTAAATGGATTGTGTGTCCGACATTGGATTTTATTCTGTGTTGATTGATTTCTGTTAAATATATATCTGTTTGGCGGCGAAGAATTTATTCTTTTGCTTAACGCCCTTCTCTGAGACGTACGAGCTTAGAGGTTATATATCGATAGACATCAATCGCATGGCATGAATTGGCTGTGTGGCACACTAAGATGCAATGATCAAGGCTTTTGTTGAAAAGCAGAGTCTTGTGGTTGATGATCAAAGCACGGCCTACGTGGCAGGTTTGTGTATAACGTGAATTCGCGAGCCTCACACCTCGGTATGAGTCAAAAACGGGATACGGACTGCAGGGAGAGCACGACGTTTCTTTCTAGCTTTGGTGGTGTCAGTGACTTACCAGCCCTGACATTTATATACTTTTCACCTATGTGGTTGTTGGAATGCGAGGCGCCTCGATTATAGGTCTGTAAGGACCGGGAAACGTGTGTTCAGGCATAACTAATCCTCTAACGTAAGTGAGGACCGGCCCTGAAGATCCAGGGGTTGCCCAGAGTGCGTAACCCTGGGACATTTGCTAGAGTGTCTCGAACGCGGAGAGGAGCTTGCCCCTTGACTCGACTCATGACGGAATCCTATTTCCAATACGTGTAATTCGTCTTTAATTGTAGAACTAGTATGGCGACATAGTAGATGGTAGCTATGCCGGCTATGATTTATATTTATGATTGAAAATGTTTTGACACTATACACTTATTATAGTATCAAATGATTTGTTTTAAACGTATCAAGTATGCTTTGACTGTTATAAGGGAAAACCCTATCCTCCGGCTTGCGTTGCATTGTGTGATGGGACCTGGGTCTTATAACAACTTCATTTTTCTTTATTTAGCATTGCGCTGTTTGTTCTATGCACTGGTATTCTTGGGAGGAAACCCGTTCCGTGTTATACGGCGTGGTCCCTTGATTTACCTAACTTTAAAACCAATATTAATAACTGTTTTAGTTCTCACACCAGTCACATGACTGACCTGGAGTTTATTGTTTTAACCTAAACTCTGGGTGCCCCTATTTTCCGCACGGGCAGCTAGTAGTTTTGGTTTTGCAGATTTATATTCACAGGATCCTGGTTTACAGCTGGAATGATATTCGGAAAGCTCTGTATCCGTATATCACCTTCAGTTGTGCTTTGTATATTTTTCCGCTGCTATGTAATTTATTGTAATCTCTGATATTTATCGAATGTAATTTATTCATTTATACTCTGTATATTCTTGTATTCTGATGGAATTGTTGTAATAACAATGAAATGTTCTTCCGTCTGCGTTCTGATTTGTCCTGTTCTCAAACGATCAGGGGTTTCGAACGGTCTAGATCGGTTTAACGACTGATTCAGATCGAGCGAAATTCCAGGCCGTCACATTTGGTATCAGAGCTTTGGTTTACAGAGCTCGAGAACAAGGCACATTAGAACCTTACGAAAGAATTCATCAGATATTGGATTAGCAATATCCAATTAGAATGACTCGTTAGAGATAGGATCAGTAGTATCCTAGAACGAGTGTGAAGAGTATATTTTCCAAATGAAAACCATGTTGTTTGAAAATTTAAATCGCTTTATACGTATTTGAATATTTACTTATTTTGAATATGGACAATCGAGTATATATAAATTTTGCATATACGCGTCATGAACGTATATTCGAAGTTTTAATATATTGGATAGATATAGAATCACATTCTAGTCGCCCGGACATGATTCTGATGATGGCGCGCCATCACCAGTATTTATTTTCGTGTTTCGAAGGTGTGATTTTCTATATATTTCCATTAGACTGGTGTGAGAACAAAAACTAATATAGCTAGAACACATTGTTGTGAATTGGCACCAAAAACATGATTTTCTGTATATGTATCAAAATTTATGAATTTGAAACGTTAATCCACTAATTGATTGAAGTTTGTGTTGTTTGTTTATTTGTTTGATAATTTTGAACCATTATGCCTAATTGAACCAAATATTGAACTGTATTGAAATTGGTCGCATTTGCATGCATCTATATGTACTTACATTGAACAGGTCATAGCAAGGAGGCTAGAGCAGAGAATAAAATTTGTTTGCCCGACAAATAGGTACATATTTACTATAATTTACTGTTTTGTTTGGGTGATGATGATTTTATGAGCCTATTGGCTAGCCGCTTGGCTTTTTCTTTTTCTTTTTGAGATTAGAAGGACCGGGGAAGCTATTTGAAATTCCCCGATGCTCCCGGTGCAGGGGAGGTTATGGCGAAATTTTTTGAAAATTTAGGGTGTTAGCCAAATCTTTGAAAATTTGAAAATTCTCAGAAACTGAAAAGTTGGAGAATGGAAGCCAGATTGAACGTAGAGTTAATTAATCAAACCACTTTCGACTTTGTTCCTTTTCGGGGACGAAAAGTTTTAAGTGGGGGAGATTGTAATAACCCGGAAAATCTGGGCCAGTTTAAATTTTTTATTTTGGCAATTCTAGCGAATTTTGAATATTTAAAATAGATTATTTTAAATAATATCGACGAAAAACTTATTTTGAATATAATTCGAACGTATATATTATATACGTCGTCGTTAGAATATAATAATTATATATAATTATAAAAGGAATTGAAAATGGCGCGGTAGTTCGATAATTCGATTTCAAACTTCAATTGAATGTACCGGGTGCAAAACAATCCGGATTTTAGTGAAACAAAAAACAATAGGATCTATTTGAGAATATCTTTCCAACGAATCCGAAAAATCAAAATTTCATAGCGGGAATCAAAAGATATGTCCAGTTGAAAATTCTGAATAGTCGCTATGGAATTCAGGCCCTTAAAAATGGAAATTTTGCAAACGATCTCGGATTTCGATGAAACCACTTTTGTTGGATCCGCAGTGTCAAATTATTGCTAGATTCCAAATTTTATAATTTTTCGAATCAATATGTGAGCGTGGCAAAGGAAAACGTGTTTGACCAGTTTCAGTTGATTTTAATCGACTGGAAATTGGCCATTTTTCAAACGGCCTCAGAATTCGACGAAACTAGTTTTGTTAGGACCGTATCGTCAATACGAAGCTAGAAAATATTTTTCTGGAATTTTTCTAGTTAGTATGTGACCCCGGTAATTTGAAATGTACGTTTAAAAATTCAATATAGTGATTTAAATGTAAATTTAACGGAAACTGATTGTAACGATCGAATCAGCTTACGATACCTATCCCATTGTGTTCGGAATGGGGGTAAAACGCTATGGACGACAGGCGGTGGGCCTCGTTTCGAGGTCATATGAAAAAGTCAACTTTATGTTGAATTAAATAATAGTAAAATAAAATAAAAAAACCCCCCTTTCCCTTATCTTCTGGCCCCCCCGTTCATAGTCGAATTCACAGAATAAAAAAAAAATGAGAAAGAGGCGGACGGGGGGAGACTCGTCCCCCCCCCCCCCCGGATGAGCGCCGCCGCGCCTCATGCGGGCCACCCGTCGCCCCTCCAGCCTTCTCGCTCCCCTCTCCTCTTCAATCGACAGCCGCCAGCAACCCTAGCCCCTTCCCGATGCCACCGCACAGCGTCTGCCGCCTCCCCTTCATCGGCCGCGCCCCCACCATCCTCCTCCGACGCAGGAAGACCCCCCCCCCCCAGACCCGATTCTAACCCCCCTTCCCCGAAGGAATCACGACAAAAACAACCCCCCCCCCCCCCCCCCCCCGCTGTAAGTTTAATTTCAGTTTTTATTTGCTTTATTTTCTTATTGTTTACTATTTAATTTACATTCCTATGATAAAAACTCGATTTTTATTTAGGTAGGAAAGAAAAAAATCTGATTTTTCTTTATGTAGATAGCGATAAAAATTTGATTTTTCTATATGTGAATAGCGAAGTAAAAATACTATTTTAATTGTCTTGAAAGCGAGATCAAAGAACTGATTTTTAACATCTATTAAAATCAGTTTTTGTTTGGAAAGTATAGAAAAGTTTGATTTTTAAAGGCAAGATTTGATTTTTATTTGTTAAAAGGTATGATCTTTATATTTTTAAAGTAATAAAAATATGATTTTTATATTTTTAAAGTATTAAAACTATAGTCTTTACTATATAGATGATATAAAAATATGATTTTTGTTTATGTAAAGAATTAAAAATATAATTTTTACATGATAGAAATATTAAAAATAACATCTTTATATGGGTAGCAAAATAAAAATGTGATTTTTATAGTGATGAAATTGAAAAGGTAAAATCTTTAAAAGTGAAAAGACGATATTTTTAAAATAGAAAATATTAGATTTTAAAAATAGAAAAGGCGAAATCTATATTTTTAGAAAGGCGAAAACTTCATATTTGAAAAGGCGAAATCTTTATTTTTATAATGGCGAAATATATATTTTTAAAATTCGATTTTTATATATTGAATAGCATAGTAAAAATTCAATTTTTATATATTGAATAGCATAGTGAAAATTCGATTTTTATATATTGAATAGCGAAGTAAAAATTTGATTTTTACATATGTAGTGGCTACGGGCAACGAAAGCGACAAAAGGCGAAAACCACGAAGATTTCTATCAATGAAGTGCCGTGGAGCTAGGATAGCTATTTGTGAGAATTTCTCACTCTTCAATTTCTTTTCTAGTTATATATATATATATACTAGGATGCAGACGGTGCTTAGTAGCACCCGACACAATCGTCCACAGACCATGGACTTGTTTGTTTGGTTGTTTGGTGATTGACTAGAATATTTGTTGAAATTTTGTGGTGTGAATAACGAATTGATAATGTGGTTTGTGGTGTGAGAATCGACTCGATGAATTGGTTAGGATTAGACGTGCGCCGTTATAAGGCGAAGGAGTAAGGCTAGGTTAGACCTTACTCCAAATTTTGTGGTGTGAATAACAAAAGTGATTTGATTGATATATGAATGGCGTGGGCCTTCACTAGACCGGGGATAAGGCTAGGCCTAATCCCGTTTCTAGTATCGTGCCGTTATGCCGCCGAAATTTTCTAAAATAAGTTAGAAAAATAAAAAATATCATTTTATTTAAAGAATGAACTGAATAGAAATTCAGATGTTAAAATAAAATGTTTTATCGTTAAAAATATAATTTTTAACGTGAAGTGAATAAAATAAAATATTCATCTACAAACCGGACGGTTTGTTTATGTACACCTATTTGAAGAACATTGATTGGAACGATAAATTTTACACATCGCCCAACTGCACAAATAAAATCTGTGTTTGATTGTTTGAAACCCCACACGGGTGTTGGGATGAAATTTGAAGTTCACTCATCCTGATTGATTAAATATGTCGATCGATTGATTGACAGGCTGTTATAAGCGTTAGATATCTATATTTGATGCTTATACAGTGTAGTGCACTTTGGTTGATGGTTGATTATTTTTCAATGCTATTATATACATGCGTTGTATGGAATCCATATAATTAACTTTATATTGTAATTGATTTGGGCCTCATTCCAATTTAGAAAATAAAGAATATTATAAAGTAAAGGTTCATGTGTTGATTGTACTCATCCGTTGAGATTAGTCATGTGTTGAACGAAATATTTTAATAATAAAATTTACATCTTTATCAATATAATATAAAGGTTCATGTGTTGATTGTACTCATCCATTGAGATTAGTCATGTGTTGAACGAAATATTTTAATAATAAAATTTACATCTTTATCAATATAAAGCAAGGGTTCATGTGTTGATTGTACTCATCCGTTGAGATTAGTCATGTGTTGAACGAAATATTTTAATAATAAAATTTACATCTTTATCAATATAATATAAAGGTTCATGTGTTGACTGTACTCATCCGTTGAGATTAGTCATGTGTTGAACAAAATATTTTAATAATAAAATTTACATCTTTATCAATATAAAATAAAGGTTCATATGTTGACTGTACTCATCCGTTGAGATTAGTCATGTGTTGAACGAAATATTTTGATAATAACAAATATTTTGATAATAGGAAATATTTGAAATAGAATATTTGAAAATAGAAATACATTAAGCCGTGTTGATTAGATTGACGCCATTTTGACGTGAACGATATTTATATCGATTTTATTCATTTCGAAATGAATTGAACAGAAAACGATTTCGAAATGAATTGAATTGAATATATAACGAATTTGATTTCAATTGAATATATAACGAATTGAATTGAATATATAACGAATTTGATTTCAATTGAATATATAACGAATTTGATTTCAATTGAATATATAACGAATTTGATTTGAATAGAAAACGAATTGGATTTGAATAGAAAACGAATTGGAATTGAATATAAAACGAATTTGATTTGAATAGACAACGAATTTGATTTCAATTGAATATATAACGAATTTGATTTGAATATATAACGAATTTGATTTCAATGGAATATATAACGAATTTGATTCGAATAGAAAACCAATTTGAATTGAATCGAATAGAAAACCAATTTGAATTGAATCGAATAGAAAACCAATTTGAATTGAATCGAATAGAAAACGACTTTAGAATTGAATTGAATTGAAAACGAATTCAAATTGAATTGAAAGCGAATTGAAATGAATCCAAATTGAATTGAAATTTGAATTGAATAGAAATGAATTTTAAAACGAATTTATAAAGAAGAATTCAATTTTGATTTGAATTGAAATGGAAGTTGAAATTGCTTTTGAAACGAATTTAAAACTATTTATATAATTCGTTTTAAATAGAAATCGACGAAATATATATTATATATATTATATATATAATATAATGGCCTGAATAGAACGCGCCGCGCCGCGGTAGTTCGTAAATTTCGACCATTTATTTCAAACGGACATTACGGGAGATACGACCGTCGGATTCTCCTAAAACCGGAACCGTTGGGTTCGTATCGAAAAGAGCTTTCTAACGAATATTAGAAATTTGAAATCTAACGGTTGGATTTGGAGTTATGTCCAAATCAAATTCGAAAAAGGTCGCTGTAAGTGCAGTTCGATGGCCGTTGATGGAAATCGACTGTACGGGCCTTGATAAAATTATTAAAAATAGTAATAATTTGTGTAAAATCATAAGAAATGATTTGGGAAAATTTGGGATGAAAAACTCTATATTTGAAAAGATAAAAATAGATTTTTATCGACATGAACTAGATTGAACTAAATTTAAAACCCGATTTTTTTTAAATAAATAAATTAGATTTTAAAAAGGGGTTTTAAATAATCGGAATTCCTAATATATTTGATTTGAATTAAATAGAATTGATTCATGGGTTTATCGTGAATTGTGTTTTAAATAACACCTAGTTCTTTAACCCAGTAAAAGGAGTTTTATCGAATCTACAATTAGGTTGAAATGTGAATCTATAATCCAAATTATCAAATTTAGAAATGAGCGAGAATGGAGTATCGCCAGTTTTGCTCCAAAGCGATAGTTAAATCTTTAATTAGATTTGAACATGAAATGGTAAATAATTTTACCGATAACACCATAGTATTAGATATGGAGTATTACCAGTTTTGCTTCATAGGATGAATAGGTTGGGATTGGGAAATAAAATAAATAATTACTTCGTTGTGATTCGCTAATCTCGACTAGTTTGGAAAACCATAATTTGGTTTGATATGACATCCAAAGGAAGATTAAAGAATAAATTTTAAAGAATTTATCTTGGATAAAATTAATGGGAACCTTTCCCTGGGAATATGAATTGGAATGAGGCGTATGTTGTGTTTGTGTAACATTTGTTTTTAATATACGCGGGTTGTTCGGAAAGCCGGGTTTATACCCATTCTGAATAACCGATTCGACGATATGTCGAAGATGAAGACGGTGGTCGAAGACCGGAAGTCTTCACATCGTTTGGGTAATTACTGACGATCCTGATTGGGCAGTACACCCAAGAGGATGGAAATAGTTGGCGGTCGTCCAGACGTACTTGGAGATGGATGGATATGCGAGGAAAGTGCCTCCGGTTTCGTTCAGACCCAGAACGGACTTGTAAATGGATTGTGTGTCCGACATTGGATTTTATTCTGTGTTGATTGATTTCTGTTAAATATATATCTGTTTGGCGGCGAAGAATTTATTCTTTTGCTTAACGCCCTTCTCTGAGACGTACGAGCTTAGAGGTTATATATCGATAGACATCAATCGCATGGCATGAATTGGCTGTGTGGCACACTAAGATGCAATGATCAAGGCTTTTGTTGAAAAGCAGAGTCTTGTGGTTGATGATCAAAGCACGGCCTACGTGGCAGCTTTGTGTATAACGTGAATTCGCGAGCCTCACACCTCGGTATGAGTCAAAAACGGGATACGGACTGCAGGGAGAGCACGACGTTTCTTTCTAGCTTTGGTGGTGTCAGTGACTTACCAGCCCTGACATTTATATACTTTTCACCTATGTGGTTGTTGGAATGCGAGGCGCCTCGATTATAGGTCTGTAAGGACCGGGAAACGTGTGTTCAGGCATAACTAATCCTCTAACGTAAGTGAGGACCGGCCCTGAAGATCCAGGGGTTGCCCAGAGTGCGTAACCCTGGGACATTTGCTAGAGTGTCTCGAACGCGGAGAGGAGCTTGCCCCTTGACTCGACTCATGACGGAATCCTATTTCCAATACGTGTAATTCGTCTTTAATTGTAGAACTAGTATGGCGACATAGTAGATGGTAGCTATGCCGCCTATGATTTATATTTATGATTGAAAATGTTTTGACACTATACACTTATTATAGTATCAAATGATTTGTTTTAAACGTATCAAGCATGCTTTGACTGTTATAAGGGAAAACCCTATCCTCCGGCTTGCGTTGCATTGTGTGATGGGACCTGGGTCTTATAACAGCTTCATTTTTCTTTATTTAGCATTGCGCTGTTTGTTCTATGCACTGGTATTCTTGGGAGGAAACCCGTTCCGTGTTATACGGCGTGGTCCCTTGATTTACCTAACTTTAAAACCAATATTAATAACTGTTTTAGTTCTCACACCAGTCACATGACTGACCTGGAGTTTATTGTTTTAACCTAAACTCTGGGTGCCCCTATTTTCCGCACGGGCAGCTAGTAGTTTTGGTTTTGCAGATTTATATTCACAGGATCCTGGTTTACAGCTGGAATGATATTCGGAAAGCTCTGTATCTGTATATCACCTTCAGTTGTGCTTTGTATATTTTTCAGCTGCTATGTAATTTATTGTAATCTCTGATATTTATCGAATGTAATTTATTCATTTATACTCTGTATATTCTTGTATTCTAATGGAATTGTTGTAATAACAATGAAATGTTCTTCCGTCTGTGTTCTGATTTGTCCTGTTCTCAAACGATCAGGGGTTTCGAACGGTCTAGATCGGTTTAACGACTGATTCAGATCGAGCGAAATTCCAGGCCGTCACATTTGGTATCAGAGCTTTGGTTTACAGAGCTCGAGAACAAGGCACATTAGAACCTTACGAAAGAATTCATCAGATATTGGATTAGCAATATCCAATTAGAATGACTCGTTAGAGATAGGATCAGTAGTATCCTAGAACGAGTGTGAAGAGTATATTTTCCAAATGAAAACCATTTTGTTTGAAAATTTAAATCGCTTTATACGTATTTGAATATTTACTTATTTTGAATATGGACAATCGAGTATATATAAATTTTGCATATACGCGTCATGAACGTATATTCGAAGTTTTAATATATTGGATAGATATAGAATCACATTCTAGTCGCCCGGACATGATTCTGATGATGGCGCGCCATCACCAGTATTTATTTTCGTGTTTCGAAGGTGTGATTTTCTATATATTTCCATTAGACTGGTGTGAGAACAAAAACTAATATAGCTAGAACACATTGTTGTGAATTGGCACCAAAAACATGATTTTCTGTATATGTATCAAAATTTATGAATTTGAAACGTTAATCCACTAATTGATTGAAGTTTGTGTTGTTTGTTTATTTGTTTGATAATTTTGAACCATTATGCCTAATTGAACCAAATATTGAACTGTATTGAAATTGGTCGCATTTGCATGCATCTATATGTACTTACATTGAACAGGTCATAGCAAGGAGGCTTGAGCAGAGAATAAAATTTGTTTGCCCGACAAATAGGTACATATTTACTATAATTTACTGTTTTGTTTGGGTGATGATGATTTTATGAGCCTATTGGCTAGCCGCTTGGCTTTTTCTTTTTCTTTTTGAGATTAGAAGGACCGGGGAAGCTATTTGAAATTCCCCGATGCTCCCGGTGCAGGGGAGGTTATGGCGAAATTTTTTGAAAATTTAGGGTGTTAGCCAAATCTTTGAAAATTTGAAAATTCTCAGAAACTGAAAAGTTGGAGAATGGAAGCCAGATTGAACGTAGAGTTAATTAATCAAACCACTTTCGACTTTGTTCCTTTTCGGGGACGAAAAGTTTTAAGTGGGGGAGATTGTAATAACCCGGAAAATCTGGGCCAGTTTAAATTTTTTATTTTGGCAATTCTAGCGAATTTTGAATATTTAAAATAGATTATTTTAAATAATATCGACGAGAAAATTATTTTGAATATAATTCGAATGTATATATTATATACGTCGTCGTTAGAATATAATAATTATATATAATTATAAAAGGAATTGAAAATGGCGCGGTAGTTCGATAATTCGATTTCAAACTTCAATTGAATGTACCGGGTGCAAAACAATCCGGATTTTAGTGAAACCAAAAACAATAGGATCTATTTGAGAATATCTTTCCAACGAATCCGAAAAATCAAAATTTCATAGCGGGAATCAAAAGATATGTCCAGTTGAAAATTCTGAATAGTCGCTATGGAATTCAGGCCCTTAAAAATGGAAATTTTGCAAACGATCTCGGATTTCGATGAAACCACTTTTGTTGGATCCGCAGTGTCAAATTATTGCTAGATTCCAAATTTTATAATTTTTCGAATCAATATGTGAGCGTGGCAAAGGAAAACGTGTTTGACCAGTTTCAGTTGATTTTAATCGACTGGAAATTGGCCATTTTTCAAACGGCCTCAGAATTCGACGAAACTAGTTTTGTTAGGACCATATCGTCAATACGAAGCTAGAAAATATTTTTCTGGAATCTTTCTAGTTAGTATGTGACCCCGGTAATTTGAAATGTACGTTTAAAAATTCAATATAGTGATTTAAATGTAAATTTAACGGAAACTGATTGTAACGATCGAATCAGCTTACGATACCTATCCCATTGTGTTCGGAATGGGGGTAAAACGCTATGGACGACAGGCGGTGGGCCTCGTTTCGAGGTCATATGAAAAAGTCAACTTTAGGTTGAATTAAATAATTAAATAATAGTAAAATAAAATAAAAAACCCCCCTTTCCCTTATATTCTGGCCCCCCCGTTCATAGTCGAATTCACAGAATAAAAAAAAGGAGAAAGAGGCAGACGGGGGGAGACTCGTCGCCCCCCCTCCCCCCCCCCCCGGATGAGCGCCGCCGCGCCTCAGGCGGGCCACCCGTCGCCCCTCCAGCCTTCTCGCTCCCCTCTCCTCTTCAATCGACAGCCGCCAGCAACCCTAGCCCCTTCCCGATGCCACCGCACACCGTCTGCCGCCTCCCCTTCATCGACCGCGCCCCCACCATCCTCCTCTGACGTAGGAAGACCCCCCCCCCCAGACCCGATTCTAACCCCCCTTCCCCGAAGGAATCACGACGAAAACAACCCCCCCCCCCCCCCCCCGCTGTAAGTTTAATTTCAGTTTTTATTTGCTTTATTTTCTTATTGTTTACTATTTAATTTACATTCCTATGATAAAAACTCGATTTTTATTTAGGTAGGAAAGAAAAAAAATCTGATTTTTCTTTATGCAGATAGCGATAAAAATTTGATTTTTCTATATGTGAATAGCGAAGTAAAAATACTATTTTAATTGTCTTGAAAGCGAGATCAAAGAACTGATTTTTAACATCTATTAAAATCAGTTTTTGTTTAGAAAGTATAGAAAAGTTTGATTTTTAAAGGCAAGATTTGATTTTTATTTGTTAAAAGGTATGATCTTTATATTTTTAAAGTAATAAAAATATGATTTTTATATTTTTAAAGTATTAAAACTATAGTCTTTACTATATAGATGATATAAAAATATGATTTTTGTTTATGTAAAGAATTAAAAATATAATTTTTACATGATAGAAATATTAAAAATAACATCTTTATATGGGTAGCAAAATAAAAATGTGATTTTTATAGTGATGAAATTGAAAAGGTAAAATCTTTAAAAGTGAAAAGACGATATTTTTAAAATAGAAAAGATTAGATTTTAAAAATAGAAAAGGCGAAATCTATATTTTTAGAAAGGCGAAAACTTCATATTTGAAAAGGCGAAATCTTTATTTTTATAATGGCGAAATATATATTTTTAAAATTCGATTTTTATATATTGAATAGCATAGTAAAAATTTGATTTTTATATGTTGAATAGCATAGTGAAAATTCGATTTTTATATATTGAATAGCGAAGTAAAAATTCGATTTTTACATATGTAGTGGCTACGGGCAACGAAAGCGACAAAAGGCGAAAACGACGAAGATTTCTATCAATGAAGTGCCGTGGAGCTAGGATAGCTATTTGTGAGAATTTCTCACTCTTCAATTTCTTTTCTAGTTATATATATATATACTAGGATGCAGACGGTGCTTAGTAGCACCCGACACAATCGTCCACAGACCATGGACTTGTTTGTTTGGTTGTTTGGTGATTGACTAGAATATTTGTTGAAATTTTGTGGTGTGAATAACGAATTGATAATGTGGTTTGTGGTGTGAGAATCGACTCGATGAATTGGTTAGGATTAGACGTGCGCCGTTATAAGGCGAAGGAGTAAGGCTAGGTTAGACCTTACTCCAAATTTTGTGGTGTGAATAACAAAAGTGATTTGATTGATATATGAATGGCGTGGGCCTTCACTAGACCGGGGATAAGGCTAGGCCTAATCCCGTTTCTAGTATCGTGCCGTTATGCCGCCGAAATTTTCTAAAATAAGTTAGAAAAATAAAAAATATCATTTTATTTAAAGAATGAACTGAATAGAAATTCAGATGTTAAAATAAAATGTTTTATCGTTAAAAATATAATTTTTAACGTGAAGTGAATAAAATAAAATATTCATCTACAAACCGGACGGTTTGTTTATGTACACCTATTTGAAGAACATTGATTGGAACGATAAATTTTACACATCGCCCAACTGCACAAATAAAATCTGTGTTTGATTGTTTGAAACCCCACACGGGTGTTGGGATGAAATTTGAAGTTCACTCATCCTGATTGATTAAATATGTCGATCGATTGATTGACAGGCTGTTATAAGCGTTAGATATCTATATTTGATGCTTATACAGTGTAGTGCACTTTGGTTGATGGTTGATGGTTGATTATTTTTCAATGCTATTATATACATGCGTTGTATGGAATCCATATAATTAACTTTATATGGTAATTGATTTGGGCCTCATTCCAATTTAGAAAATAAAGAATATTATAAAGTAAAGGTTCATGTGTTGATTGTACTCATCCGTTGAGATTAGTCATGTGTTGAACGAAATATTTTAATAATAAAATTTACATCTTTATCAATATAATATAAAGGTTCATGTGTTGATTGTACTCATCCGTTGAGATTAGTCATGTGTTGAACGAAATATTTTAATAATAAAATTTACATCTTTATCAATATAAAGTAAGGGTTCATGTGTTGATTGTACTCATCCATTGAGATTAGTCATGTGTTGAACGAAATGTTTTAATAATAAAATTTACATCTTTATCAATATAATATAAAGGTTCATGTGTTGACTGTACTCATCCGTTGAGATTAGTCATGTGTTGAACGAAATATTTTAATAATAAAATTTACATCTTTATCAATATAAAATAAAGGTTCATGTGTTGACTGTACTCATCCGTTGAGATTAGTCATGTGTTGAACGAAATATTTTGATAATAACAAATATTTTGATAATAGGAAATATTTGAAATAGAATATTTGAAAATAGAAATACATTAAGCCGTGTTGATTAGATCGACGCCATTTTGACGTGAACGATATTAATATCGATTTTATTCATTTCGAAATGAATTGAATAGAAAACGATTTCGAAATGAATTGAATTGAATATATAACGAATTTGATTTCAATTGAATATATAATGAATTGAATTGAATATATAACGAATTTGATTTCAATTGAATATATAACGAATTTGATTTCAATTGAATATATAACGAATTTGATTTGAATAGAAAACGAATTGGATTTGAATAGAAAACGAATTGGAATTGAATATAAAACGAATTTGATTTGAATAGAAAACGAATTTGATTTCAATTGAATATATAACGAATTTGATTTGAATATATAACGAATTTGATTTCAATGGAATATATAACGAATTTGATTCGAATAGAAAACCAATTTGAATTGAATCGAATAGAAAACCAATTTGAATTGAATCGAATAGAAAACCAATTTGAATCGAATAGAAAACGACTTTGGAATTGAATTGAATTGAAAACGAATTCAAATTGAATTGAAAGTGAATTGAAATGAATCCAAATTGAATTGAAATTTGAATTGAATAGAAATGAATTTTAAAACGAATTTATAAAGAAGAATTCAATTTTGATTTGAATTGAAATGGAAGTTGAAATTGCTTTTGAAACGAATTTAAAACTATTTATATAATTCGTTTTAAATAGAAATTGACGAAATATATATTATATATATATATAATATAATGGCCTGAATAGAACGCGCCGCGCCGCGTAGTTCGTAAATTTCGACCATTTATTTCAAACGGACATTACGTGAGATCCGACCGTCGGATTCTCCTAAAACCGGAACCGTTGGGTTCGTATCGAAAAGAGCTTTCTAACGAATATTAGAAATTTGAAATCTAACGGTTGGATTTGGAGTTATATCCAAATCAAATTCGAAAAAGGTCGCTGTAAGTGCAGTTCGATGGGTTGATGGAAATTGACTGTACGGGCCTTGATAAAATTATTAAAAATAGTAATAATTTGTGTAAAATCATAAGAAATGATTTGGGAAAATTTGGGATGAAAAACTCTATATTTGAAAAGATAAAAATAGATTTTTATCGACATGAACTAGATTGAACTAAATTTAAAACCCGATTTTTTTTAAATAAATAAATTAGATTTTAAAAAGGGGTTTTAAATAATCGGAATTCCTAATGTATTTGATTTGAATTAAATAGAATTGATTCATGGGTTTATCGTGAATTGTGTTTTAAATAACACCTAGTTCTTTAACCCAGTAAAAGGAGTTTTAACGAATCTGCAATTAGGTTGAAATGTGAATCTATAATCCAAATTATCAAATTTAGAAATGAGCGAGAATGGAGTATCGCCAGTTTTGCTCCAAAGCGATAGTTAAATCTTTAATTAGATTTGAACATGAAATGGTAAATAATTTTACCGATAACACCATAGTATTAGATATGGAGTATTACCAGTTTTGCTTCATGGGATGAATAGGTTGGGATTCGGAAATAAAATAAATAATTACTTCGTTGTGATTCGCTAATCTCGACTAGTTTGGAAAACCATAATTTTGTTTGATATGACATCCAAAGGAAGATTAAAGAATAAATTTTAAAGAATTTATCTTGGATAAAATTAATGGGAACCTTTCCCTGGGAATATGAATTGGAATGAGGCGTATGTTGTGTTTGTGTAACATTTGTTTTTAATATATGCGGGTTGTTCGGAAAGCCGGGTTTATACCCATTCTGAATAACCGATTCGACGATATGTCGAAGATGAAGACGGTGGTCGAAGACTGGAAGTCTTCACATCGTTTGGGTAATTACTGACGATCCTGATTGGGCAGTACACCCAAGAGGATGGAAATAGTTGGTGGTCGTCCAGACGTACTTGGAGATGGATGGATATGCGAGGAAAGTGCCTCCGGTTTCGTTCAGACCCAGAACGGACTTGTAAATGGATTGTGTGTCCGACATTGGATTTTATTCTGTGTTGATTGATTTCTGTTAAATATATATCTGTTTGGCGGCGAAGAATTTATTCTTTTGCTTAACGCCCTTCTCTGAGACGTACGAGCTTAGAGGTTATATATCGATAGACATCAATCGCATGGCATGAATTGGCTGTGTGGCACACTAAGATGCAATGATCAAGGCTTTTGTTGAAAAGCAGAGTCTTGTGGTTGATGATCAAAGCACGGCCTACGTGGCAGGTTTGTGTATAACGTGAATTCGCGAGCCTCACACCTCGGTATGAGTCAAAAACGGGATACGGACTGCAGGGAGAGCACGACGTTTCTTTCTAGCTTTGGTGGTGTCAGTGACTTACCAGCCCTGACATTTATATACTTTTCACCTATGTGGTTGTTGGAATGCGAGGCGCCTCGATTATAGGTCTGTAAGGACCGGGAAACGTGTGTTCAGGCATAACTAATCCTCTAACGTAAGTGAGGACCGGCCCTGAAGATCCAGGGGTTGCCCAGAGTGCGTAACCCTGGGACATTTGCTAGAGTGTCTCGAACGCGGAGAGGAGCTTGCCCCTTGCCTCGACTCATGACGGAATCCAATTTCCAATACGTGTAATTCGTCTTTAATTGTAGAACTAGTATGGCGACATAGTAGATGGTAGCTATGCCGCCTATGATTTATATTTATGATTGAAAATGTTTTGACACTATACACTTATTATAGTATCAAATGATTTGTTTTAAACGTATCAAGCATGCTTTGACTGTTATAAGGGAAAACCCTATCCTCCGGCTTGCGTTGCATTGTGTGATGGGATCTGGGTCTTATAACAGCTTCATTTTTCTTTATTTAGCATTGCGCTGTTTGTTCTATGCACTAGTATTCTTGGGAGGAAACCCGTTCCGTGTTATACGGCGTGGTCCCTTGATTTACCTAACTTTAAAACCAATATTAATAACTGTTTTAGTTCTCACACCAGTCACATGACTGACCTGGAGTTTATTGTTTTAACCTAAACTCTGGGTGCCCCTATTTTCCGCACGAGCAGCTAGTAGTTTTGGTTTTGCAGATTTATATTCACAGGATCCTGGTTTACAGCTGGAATGATATTCGGAAAGCTCTGTATCTGTATATCACCTTCAGTTGTGCTTTGTATTATTTTTCCGCTGCTATGTAATTTATTGTAATCTCTGATATTTATCGAATGTAATTTATTCATTTATACTATGTATATTCTTGTATTCTAATGGAATTGTTGTAATAACAATGAAATGTTCTTCCGTCTGCGTTCTGATTTGTCCTGTTCTCAAACGATCAGGGGTTTCGAACGGTCTAGATCGGTTTAACGACTGATTCAGATCGAGCGAAATTCCAGGCCGTCACATGTATAGGGGAGGTCGACCTGGCCTGTAGCGGGAAAAATCCCACCCAGCCCGTTTCCTTGTTTTTCATTTGAATTTTTAATTTAAATCTGAGCTGTTTTAATTTATTTAAATTCCTGAAACTTCTGAGGGCCATAACTTCCTCATACGAAGTCCGATTTATGAAAAATTGGACTCTATTCCAAGCAGAATTTCGAGACGAACACAATGGCGTAACCTATTTCCCTTAATTCTCACTTTAAAAATTAAGTATTCTTTAATTCGTTCTTTTAATAAACACAGAAAATTCAGGGTGTTACAATTCTGAAGATATGAATGTTGTTGGTCAAGATCTGAGAGGTAAATAAAATACACCAACTTGAATGACTTCGCAATTATCCAAGAATAATATTAGTTTATAAACGAGAGCAATTGAGGGAAACAAAAGTTATGTTGTCCATAAACAATATTATAAACTGTATTTGAAAAGTTTATAAGCCGATGAAATGGTTTTTAAGAATAAAAGATAAGCTCACAATTTTGGAAGATTTTAAGAATATAATTAACAGATTTTTAATTAAAGTGGCTAAGTAATGCCGAGTACTGAATTAGAAAATTCATTTGATTTGCATGATTATTTATTTGATAGTTAAATAATTGACAATCAAATCTGGCCAATATGATTGTTGGTACGGAAAGATCGGGATCGAATTTCTAATCGAAAAGCATTCCGAACCAACAAATACGTGAAAGATGCAAATTGAAGTTGGAGCACTGAAGACCATGGATCTTCATGAGTGGAAGAACTACTTGTTGAATTTCTCTGGTTAGCTTCCAGAGATATTTCGACAGTGATTCTGTCGTGAGTGAAATCTTCGAATTGCAAGGACTACTCACTACTGATTCTTGGGTGATACCTATATGGCATATGGTAGGAGGGTGCCTTCAGTTCATCCTATTCCCGGATGACTTGTATGGACGAGTGTATGACAAAGTATTTCCAAAGGGGTCATGTACATTGATTTCTTCAAACGTACCAAGTTAATGGAGGAGAAGTGCACATTCTCTTATCAACTTGAGTATTTTTTGTATGACAATCAGTGATATGTAGCGGTTATGAGGATGTGGCATTCAAAGTGGATGGAGACATGCTATTCTAAAGGGTAAGCTTAACCTCTAACCTTATTAACCGGGAAATGGCATAAAATCGGGTAGCTCCCATGGCTATGTGGGTTGCACCCATCAAAAGGGTATATCATTACCTGATCTGGAGAAATCAAATGCCTTCGGTTGTCCCTTTTAATTTTGTATGTATGCTTTCGGTTCGGTTGGCTGGCCCCCAACCGTGGTAATGATATATTCGGTACTCTCAAGAGAAGTGAGGGGCCGGTCATGTTTAGCCTAGGTTGCAAGATATTCTTGTTGACCCCAATGTATTCATCTCCGGAGGTACATTATCAGGAAGTGATCCCATACCTTGTCAATAGGTTCATTCTCTAATAAGCGCCTGCGGTTTTGATTGTATACTATTATGTAGAGCATGAGATATAAGCGTTCTGCTAAATTGATATTTATTTGTATTTAGACACCATTGTAATATCAGAAAAGATATTGGCTTCAAAAATGTTTTGGGTTATTGTAAGGTAAAAATCATCTATATTTATGTGTGGATTTGGTCATATGATTATCCTTTTCTTTTGAAAAGATCTTGATTTTAAAATCAAGTTGTGTGACACCTTTAAACTTAGTGTTTTTCCTCACTATAGTTCACCAGACTGATCCGGCGTTTGTATTGCTCGGGTTAGACCCGGTTGTCAGGGTATCGGATACTATGAAGAGACGAGTTGGAAGAATTTAGACGTATGATATATATTTGGGTGTATTCCGTTATGTGTTATACATGAGAACAGATTATTATAACTGTCCAGATGTGATGATGTACTCTGATAATTGTAAGTATATTTTCAAGCTCTCAATAAAGAATTATTTATATATTATATTTTGTTCCGCTGCGATGTGAGACTCTGTGTCGTGGTGGTTTTTTTCTTCTTCTTCTATTCCAATATTTCTTTCTTTCTTATCTCACCCTCTAACTTCTTTTCATTAATGTTCCAGTGTTTTTCAATGTTTGAATAGTCGAAACGGTGTTTTTATGTCGATTTTCGGGGATGAAAATCCTTGGGCCGTTACATAGAGAGATCGTCTGACTTCATGGAGTACCCTCTAGTATTGTTAGTCACCGAGACCCCATATTTACGAGTGAGTTTTGGAGGAGCCTGCAGGAGGCATTGGGGACACAACTACGACTTAATACCTCCTACCACTCTTAGACAGATGGACGGATAGAAAGGGTTAATAGGATTCTTGAGGATTTATTACGGTTGTGTATCCTATATTTCGGAGGGACATGGGAGAGAGTTTGCATATAATAACAGCTATGAGACGAGTACTGGTATGGCTTCCTTTGAGGCATTGTATGGATGACCCTGCAGATCACCAACATGTAGGTGGGATTCCACGAATAGACTTCTACTTAGACCTGAGATGGTTAGAGGACATCGGAGAAGATAGATTTTATTCGAAGGCGGATGAAGGCAGCTCTGGACAGGCAGAAGTCGTATGAAGATCAGTGGAGGACAGGCTTAAAGTTCGAGTTAGGAGATATGGTTTTGTTATGGTGTCACAACTGAGGAGTGTTGTTCGGTTCGGCTCGGTAAGGAAATTTGCACCGAAATTTGTATGGTCATTCCCTATAGTGGAGAGGATTTGTCAGAAGGCATACAGAGTTAGGCTACCTAGGAGATTGGCAGGAGTTCATGATGTGTTCCATGTTTCACACTTAAGGAAGTGTCTATATGATTCTGCGGTAGTAGTTGAGCCGAGTACCCTAGAGGATATGAAGGTAGAGAGGGAGGCATCAACCAGTAGAGTTCCTACTCGGATACTAGGATCTGAAGTAAAGAAGCTACAGAATAAACAGATCGAGCTAGTTAAGATTCGGCGGGAAAAATAGCGATGATGCGACTTAGAAACCAGAAGATAGGTTTCATGCTTCTTTTCCGTTTCTCTTTGAGAGACTCTGTTAATTTATTTTTTATCATAGCCAACTGGTTTTTATAGTGACCCGCAACACTTATTATTATAACAAATAATAATTACAATAGTTACAGGAGTTTGGCAAATTACTAGACTATTATTTTGGTTTTTAAAGTGGACCGTCCACTGTCTACGACATTTATTGTGGGTCATCCACAGAATCTATCCTAGATTACAGTACAAAGGCTTGCTAATTTACAAGACTACTAATTTCCTAACTCTCCACGCAGGGAGACGATGAGTACATTACATACTTCACATGGTGGAAAAAATAAAATGTGTCCATATAGGGAGAAGATACAAAAAACATTACATTCTTCACGTAGAAGAGCTAACTCATTAGAGTACAAGGGACATAATAGACAAATACAAGAAACTACACAAGTGCAGTAAAATATATTGCCAAAAGCACATTACACATAGGGTACTCCAAGAAGTGACATAATAACAAGTTGCTCCATGCTTATCTGCTGGGTAAACCAGTCGCATCCAGACTTCATCGAGAAGTAGGAAAACCCATCACTCACGTGAATGAATAGTCATAAGGTAGATGGCCGAAGAAATAAACTTAGCAAAAAAATTGCATGGTACGAGTAAAAGATTCCATTTATGCCTAAATGAACTAAGTAGAATTAGAGAACAACACATTCCCATAACGTATGTGACATGAAAAATGACATACGCCAAAAAATCAAACCTAGAAAACTGGAAGCCAAGATGAAGGGCAAAGGAAGGTTTAGATAAGAACTTCATAGTCGAGAGCTGAAAAGCGTCACATGTAAAGCAATTCAAAGTAAATGGATCCAGATCTACTCACAAGCCCAAAAGAACAGGACCACACAACATTCAAAGGTCAGTCAAGGCGAAAAACAAACTCTACAATGCCAAGCAGAAACAAATCCAAAAACTAGACTTATAGCACATATGCATCCATAACCATGTGACAAATATATATAACTTACAAGATGAACCACATCACACATTGAATACCCTCAAACACATACTGAACCATCACAGACAAAACAAGGGATGACATGCATAGCCCACTAAACTAGGGTAAAAAGACAAACTCGGTAATTAGACATACCAGACTCAGAAAGTCGAGACGCGATACAACATCTGCAGGAGAGCGTTGATGAGAGAACAAGGAACTCTGCGCAAGTTACAACCCCCAATAACCGCAAGTTGCACCACCAGTTGAATAACTAGCCAAATAGGCTAGTAGTTGCCTGAAGCGGCCACCGCGCAACTATAGGGAAAGAATTATATTATGAATCAAAGGTGTATAGAAGAGATGGAATGGGTCGAAGATAAAAGGGCGTGTGGAGTTCGAAATCGGGTCAAATCCGAAGTTGAGGAAAATTGAGCTTGAGTACTACAATGCATAACGAAATCAGGCTTAGGAAGAGATAAAGGAGTGAATTGATGTTAAAAAAGAGGTGGAGAGAAGAGAGATTGAGAGGCAGATGCGATAAAATGAAAAAGCCTGTCGCCATTAACAATAGTACCCAAGCTCGTGACCGATGTTGTGACGCTCTTAATTTTTTTCCTAAGTTTGAATTTGAATCTATTTTTTCCTATCATTTGAATCGTAATCCTTAGGTAGAAGCTTATAGACACTAGGAAATGATTTAAAACATGTTAATAGAATATAATATGGTTGAATGGATTCACATGGATGCAAGTGTTTGCTAGTGGATGCATATACACACATTTGGCATTACTTACGGATCAGTTGAACTAGGACACTTACATATTGCATATGGATGTGTGTGCATTTTTAATTTATTTAAATGTGAATGAAAAATGGTTGAATCATTAGTTGGATGTTGCACTTTGATGAATGGTTGTTGCACATATAGAATTATGTATGAACCATTAGGGTTCCTTTGCATACATATTGAATGGATGGCACACACATGAATTGCATTAAAGAGGTCAACTGAATCAGTAGACCACCTGATTTTCGCATTAGCCTAGGGACATATACACAACGCCTTTGAATATGTTCATGAAAAGCATAAGAAAATCTAAGGAAAATGGATGCCTGCGGTCGATGGTTAAGTAGATGTGTGTGGATAATGGTTGATAACATTTGTAACATTCTTCTAGCCTTGGAGGTTTCAGGGATGAAATCCTTTAAGGATGGGAGAATGTAACACCTCAAATTTCAATAAAAAATAATTAAATAAGAAAAGAGCAATAAACCAGCTATTAATTAAAATAATATTAAGAAATAGGCAAAGGGGATTTCACCGTTAAGTATGTTATGAAATTCTGGTTTGGATGGACTTTTAGTATGCGTAAAACGGATGAAAAAAACAAGATATGATCAGTTGAAGTTCGAAATTTAAACTAGAAATTAATTAATTCAACTAAATCAGCGGAGTAATTGGGCGACCCAACCCATAACTAAGTCGACTATGTGGTCGACCCAGGACCCATGTGGGTTGACCTCTGTGTCGACCCATATAGGCAGGTAGGTCGACCCATATCGAGCCAGGCATGATTTCGTGCCTGGCACGAAATCGATGTCGCTGTATGGTTCTGGAGACTTCTTGCTGAATTGTTTTTGAGAGTTGAGATTGAAAACCTAATAATCGTAAGGCTTAGATTATCCTTCTACACCTGCCTCACTTTTTCCACCACACTTCTCCTTCATTTTCCCAGCCTCTACTCCACTATGTTCTAAAATAAAATAAAATTAGGGAATAGATCGAAGTACTGTCCAATTGTAGATCCGAAGGATCCTTCTTCTACCAAAGCCTTTTCTGGATTAGCAATCTTTTCTCTGTGATTTTTATGTAATTTTTAGATCAGCTATTTACAAAATAAAGATTGGAAAGTAAAATAGTTTAAATCTATAAGATTTATGTTTACAGATGTAACACCCCGGAATTTTAACGACACTAAAGATGATGAATTAAAGAACAATCAGTGTGAAATACACTATTAACAATTAATTAAGGAAAACTTAATTTAATATTCATAATTAAGTAAAACGGACTACGCCATTCCATCCGTCTCAAAATTCTAGTCAAAATAGACACCTGGTTTGCGTAAATCGGACATCATATGAAGAAGTTATTAAGGTTTGAAGTTTGTATGCGCATAGGAAGAATATATATATATATATATATATATATATATATATATATATATAATAGGTTCAGAAATTCAAAATTGGGTCTAGAAACTCGAAATTCGGTTCAAAATTCAAAATTTGCGAAGGCGACATATTTCTTGCCCAGGTGGGTCTATCCACTCAAAGGGGGGTCGACCTACCCAAAGGGAGGAAGACTCATGGGTCTACCCACTCAAAGGGGGTCGACCCACCCCTGACAGATCTGGGCGAAATACTACGCTATGTATCTGGACACCTTTCTGAGCAAGAGTCATTGAACCCTAGGCTATATAAAGGACCCTAGACCTTGGTTTTATTCATCTAAAAATAATGCTGACGGCGAAGCTCTGCTGCAACGAAAATTAAAATGGCCTTTCTTCTTCTAAATCAATTAAAAGAAGATTATACATATTCGAAGATTGCTACAACAAATTCAGCGTTGGCTACAATAACTTATTCAACATGTTCTTCGTAGTAATTTGGATCCATTTCATTAGATCTATTCACTGTAAGTTCACCTTATTTTTTAATCTGAATATTTAAATAGTAATTTTGATATGTATTTAAACACTGGATCTTGAATCGGTGCCTAATCAGTTCTATTATGACATAATTATCAGATCTGCTTTTATACGTTCATATCGCCACCATGTTAAATCTTGTCGTAATACGCCTATTCAGTTTATGCCTATTTCTATTATTTTATTATTGATTCGTTATAATGCCTATTTTTGATTCTCTTCTCCCTCTTTTTCCCTTTTTATTTTTATATAGCCAGGCTACCTTCGAGCCTAGGCCTAATGCTGAAAAATGCGAACATGCGAAATTGGGAACGATTGGTAAAGACATAATTTGGGGCATACTTGGTATTGGAAAATATGGATCTAAATTTGGGCATAAAATTTGGAAATATACGAACATGAGTTTGGGGGCATATATTGTGTTGGATAATATGAATATGAATTTTGGCATACGTTGGAAAATATAATTTGAGCATAAATTGGGACATGCGTAAGTATTGATGTGAGACATAAATTGGGACATATGTGAATATGAATTTTAGGCATACATGGGAAAATATGCGAATATGGATTTGGGTATAACATGTATTGAAATAGGTGAATATGGACTAGGGACATAAATTGGAAAATATGTAGATTTGGGTTTGTGCATAACATATATATATGTATATGCCTTGACTTATAACTTGGGAAAAAAGAGCATATGGTGCATAATTAAAAGGTGAATTGAATAAGGGTGTAAATGTCTATGATTTGAATAGTGAATTGGGCACATAATTAAATATGAAAAAAAATCACCTTTAATGACATAGTTAGATTTGGATAAAAAAAGGAATGTCTAGTAATTACAATTAGGAATTGTAATTGCACTTATGAAACGAGGTTAGGTTGCATTAGTGGTGGAAGTCTGCCCGGACCCAACCGGCATATCCAGCAGCCACAAATGTTGAACCTAATGTGAGAGCTCTATGTGTGCAAGTACGAATCGGACTAAGACACGAGGTTAGACCCAACTGTGGAATAAGAATGCCCGAACCCGACCGGCAAATCCAGTATCCACATGATGTAGGCCTAATGTGGGAGTTCTAGCCCATTATAACCATAATTGGACATGGTAATGAATTGGACTACTTAACATAATTTAATCCGTAACGATTGTATGATTATGAACTTAAGTTAGGGTTAAGTAAAATTGGATGGGTAGTGGGTGGGTTAAGTAAAATAGAGGGGGTGGGTAATATTTACATGTAGGCCCACGAACTTAACCCAATAAGGTTATGTAATTAAAGACACCTAGTGGTATACCTAACAGGTGGAAAATATAATAAAGTTATGTAATTAAAGTCACCCTTATAGGGTAAGCATAACTTGTAGAAATGACAGAATTAGATATGCGTAATTATCTGCTAAGTAAACAATGATAAGTTGTAGTGGCGGTGTAAATTGAATTTATAATTAAATGAGAAACAATGAGGAAAACTTGTAAAATAAATAAGTTATATTTAATCATAAATGGTAAGTGACATGTTAATTAGGAAACATGTGAATTGAGATATACTTAATAACGTATTAAATAGAACATATTATTGTAATGATGTAACCAAGCAAGAATATAAAATTGATTGTGGATTACAGACCTTGGGCCATAATCTAGAAAATAACATGTTGTGGGCTTATTAATAAACTTAAATGGATTAAGTTATATGAATGAAATTAATAAGCAAGAGAGACTTGGTAATTTTAATAAGAATTCAATATGAATGGGAATAACAAAGTAAATGGGAACTTGGTGAGGTGTGGCAGCGTAAAAGAACGTTTAGACATAGGGTCTAACAACATATTAAGAAAGGCGCTTGGACCAGTTCGTACGTTTGAGCATGAATAACCCAACGGGTAGATCATCGAGGTGTTATAAGACATGAGGGGAGCACACATTCATCTGATTGTTATGATGGCTCCAAAGGACTGGATGGAAAAGCATGCGGCTTCCTGAAGTACGTAAGATGCACCTAGTAGTCCTATGTGCGGTGACAGATGTCTTAGGTTGTACTCGTAGAGGTTGGGTCTGCGCATAACTACTAGGTGAGCGGGCCTTGACTACAAATGTAGCTATGCAGTCAGAATGCTATGACAAGGTGACACCAGGGTGATTCGACGGTTGCCTCATGAGGAGGTAGAGAGGGTCACAACCAACAAGGATAGTACACCGTTGGATATCCGTCATCGATAGCCAGCGGGATGCGAAAAGACTAGAGCTAAACCCAAGATATCATTTCGTCTTTCACTATCGAGGTATAGGGTTGAGGGTAGACGCCACGTGGACGTTTAGATTGGGTGTATTAGGGGCGGTCGCTTAGCTCTTGTAGTCTTTACTAATTGAGGGAGGGGCCGAGGTGGGTCCACAACCACCATGGAAAACAGACCCGAGGAATATCTGTATTTGAAGGCACTTAAAGGCAGCCTGTACAAGTATGGAAAAGCTCCCGGCCGAGTTTTGTGTTTCTAGTTTAGCCCTGCCATGGCGGTGCACATTAGAGGATGTGCGATTGAGGCATCGAGCTACAATTACAGTACATACGTGGGACAGTCTAGATACATGCATATCTTCTCTGGGTGGTGTATCATAGACTAGAGGGCATTATTCCGATAAGGAATCCGATTCGATCGATGGTGGCAGTCTGTATGCTTACATAACATAGTAATGAACATTGTGATATAGAGATTCGTACGTCACTCCTGCGTGGGATGAGGGACTGCGTTCACTACGGTGGAGACCGTGCGAGTGGGTTACCATAGGGTGTATCTCAATATTGAGAGATAGCTACATATGTTGTATTAGGTGGATCCTGGGAAAGTAAATGTGTATGATGCGCGTATAAGTCTTGAGTGCTATTAACCCAAGTAACCTAATAATCAAAAAATGTAATGGAATGGTATTAGTAGGGATCATTCTATTTCTGATATACTTGTATCTGCGCGGTGCAGGGAAATGTATTTAAGAAGCGCAATATATCATGTTCATCTTATCTTGCTCAGTTCACACTTGTTATTGTTACTGTTATCTTGTTTTTCCAGTTTTATATACCTGCCATGATACTTTTATTAATTTATATTTAAAAGTAACTAGACTCTCCAGACTTTATGGCTGACCCTTTTTGTTTCCTCTTCTCTCTCTTCCGTCCCTCCCCCCAGGTTCTGAGGGTGGAAGTGCTTAGAGTTGATTTTTCAGGGTTTTCAGCTTATCTTGGATTTTGGATATAAATGTACAGCTTTGACTTCTTGTCAACTCTCTTATGGCTGTGCAAGGGAAATAAGGTTTCATGCTTTTGTACTCTGATATTTTTGGCAAGATATATTATTAATGTAATCAGTTACTTATGATGTAAACTCTGTATTTGGGACCAAGATGTTTTGATTTAAATAATTTTTTTAATTCCGTTGCTATTTTACATGTCTGTCTTGTGCTATTATGTTCTTATTTACCTATAACGCTTCACGAAACTTAATGCATTCCCTTGGTGAGTGACATTAATGGACGTGCGGTGTCATAATTGGTATCAGAGCATATGGTTATAGGATCAGATAAAATACTTTGAAAATGGTTTTCAAAAAGGTCTCAAAAACAGTGTATTTTAAAATAAAAAGTTTGTTTTTGAAAAGCATATTTCCCAAAGCCATAAATATCTCTTGATTCTCCGCTTGATTCCTTTTTTTCGGGGAACCGTTACTTCCCGAAAGGGTATCCCTATTTCGGCATTGTTCCGTAGGCATATTGAAACTACGGTACATGTCGAAGGGCAAAGAAGTGCCCAACCTTCATCTTTAGCTGCAATGGTTTCTCCTGTGGCCTATTTTCTCTCAAGCCTCGTAAGGATTTCCATGCGATGGAGGCAGCTTTCAAGAGACTTGTTAACATATTGCAAAAAGTAGAATAAGCGAGTTGGGAATAAGGAGCACAACCCAAGATGAAAGAAAATGATGGCTTAAAAAGAAATATAAATGAAAGAAGAAACAAGGAAATACCATAACTTCGGAACGGTGGGTCATCTGGAAAAGGATTGTAGAAAGAGGAAAGGCGTTGTTACCACTTTGGTAAGGCGGGACACCTTATGAAGGAGTGCCCAAAGAGACAAGGACAAGGCCAGAAAGTAGAACTTCTAGGAGGCAAACTAATGTTCTCATAGCTGGTGGACATGATAGGGGTAGGAAAGTTTCCATCGAAGGATTGATTTCTATTTTTGCTCATCCTATTAGGATTCTTTTCCTGACGCTTCACATTCTTTTATACATGATCCTTTAGTTGAGTCTCTGCACCTAGATACTAGTATGATTTTGGATCCCATTATTGTCTCAAACCCCATTGGAGGTACGGCTCATTTATCGATAATTTGTTGGGGTTTGAGAATCCCTGTGTTAGGCGTCGAGTTTGGTTGTGACGCATATATTCTTGATCTCAGGAGATACGGTTTGATTCTAGGATGGATGGGTTAACCATATATGGAGCCATTCTAGATCGTGAGAGGAGGGTCGTTAGACTTTCGACTTGCCATAGGAAGACTCTTGAGATTTCTTATGACCCCAAAGGGGTCTGTCATGCTTAGTCTCCTAGAACCTCTTGATATATCTATCGATGATTTGCGACATGTGATTCCTAAAAGAAAAGAGGGAACTTTGTAAGCAAGTAGAGGAGCTATTTGAGAAGAGGTTTGATAGGCAAATTATATCGGAATGGGAAACCTATTGAAGACAGTCCTTGAAAAAGCCCATCATTCTAAGATGAATATTCATTTAAGAGGCGACAAAATGAATAGAGTTCAAGGTAGTGAAGCCAAACTTGCGAGAGGAAGTGGAAGTATAGAAGGAAGCAATGATAGGACGAATTCCGACTTGCATACTTGGACCAGAAGTTAAGAAATTGTGCAACAAAGAAGTGAAGCTAGTAAGAGTGCAATGAAGAAAGGGTCGCGAGGACGCTACTTGGGAGGCTGAAGTCAAGATTCACGCTTCATATCCTTTCCTTTTCAAGAATATGTTCTTAAGTTCTTTTCCAAGCTTCGAATTAGTACTTGTATCTATCGTTTGAATATCTCCTATCGATCAAGTCTTTAGGTAGAAAACTAATGAGTGAAAAAGTGTTTGAGACATGTTAGGTTAGATGGATGCAAGTGGTTGCTAGTGATTGCTCGTAGATGCATATACACACACAATAGGAAATAGATCGGCTCAATCACTTACATATTGCATATTGATGTATGTACAATTTAAATTTTTACGGATTATCGTTACATTGATGTTGCATTTGGATGGATGATTGTGCACACATATAGAACTTACATGGATTAGGAAGATTTGCATACATTTTGGTTGCATGGCACAAACATACATTGCATTAAGGAGGTCAACTGAATCAGTAGACCGCCTGATCTTTCGCATTAGTTTACGGACATATAGACACACTATTGCGTATGTCCATAAAAGCATTAGAAATTCCTTATGGATAATGGATACTTTTGATTGCTAAATGGATGTATGACTATTGGATGTTAGGATACATGTTCTTCTTAAGATAGAGATTTCGGGGATGAAATCATTTGAGTAGGGGAGAATGTAACACCCCGGAATTTTAACGATACTAAAGATGATGAATTAAAGAATAATTAGTGTAAAATACATTGTTAACAATTAATTAAGGAAAACTTAATTTAATATTCAGAATTAATAAAACGGACTGCGCCATTGCATCTGTTTCGAAATTCTGGTCAAAATAGACACCTGGTTTGCTAAATCAGACACCATATGAAGAAGTTATTAAGGTTTGAAGTTTGTATACACACAAGAAGAATATATATATATAATAGGTTCAAAAATTCAAAAATGGGTCCAGAAATTCGAAATTTGGTTCAAAATTCAAAATTTGGGAAGGCGGCAGATTTCCCGCCTAGGTTGGTCTACCCACTCAAAGGGGGGCCGACCCATAGGTCGACCCACCCAAAGGTGGGGTCGACCCACCCAAAGGTGGGGTCGACCCACCCCTGATAGATCTGGACGAAATACTTCGTTTTGTATCTGGACACCTTTCTGAGCAAGATTCATTGAACCCTAGGCTATATAAAGGACCCTAGGCCTAGGTTTTATTCATTTAAAAATAATGCTGACGGCGAAGCTCTGCTGCAAAGAAAACAAAATGGCCTTTCTTCTTGTAAATCAATTAAAAGAAGATTATACATATTCGAAGATTGCTACAACAAATTCAGCGATGGCTACAACAACTTATTCAACATGTTCTTCGCAGTAATTTGGATCTATTTCATTAGATCTATTCACTGTGAGTTCATGTTATTTTTAGATCTGAATATTTAAATAGTAATCTTGATATGTATATAAACACTAGATCTTGAATCGGTGCCTAATCGGTTCTATTATGACATAATTATCAGATCTGCTTTTATATGTTCATATCACCACCATGTTAAATCTTGTCATAATATGCCTATTCAGTTTATGCCTATTTCTATCAGTTTATTATTGATTCGTTATTATGCCTATTTTTGATTCTATTCTCTCCCTCTTTTTCCCTTTTAATTTTTATATAGCCAGGCTACCTTTGAGCCTAGGCTTAACACTGAAAAATGTGAACATGCGAAATTGGGAATGATTGGGAAAGACATAATTTGGGGCATAATTAGTATTGGAAAATATGGATCTAAATTTGGGTATAAAATTTGGAAATATACGAATATGAATTTGGGGGCATATATTGTATTGGATAATATGAGTATGAATTTAGGCATACGTTGGAAAATATAATTTGAGCATTAATTGGGACATGTGTAAGTACTGATGTGGGACATGAATTAGAACATATGTGAATATGAATTTTAGGGATACATGGGAAAATATGCGAATATGGATTTGGGTATAACTTGTATTGAAATGGGTGAATATGGACTAGGGACATAAATCGGAAAATATGTAGATTTGGTTTTGTGCATAACACACACACACATATATATATATATATATGCCTTGACTTATAACTTGGGGAAAAAGAGCATATGGTGCATAATTAAAAGGTGAATTGAAAAGGGGTGTAAAACTCTATGTTCTGAATAGTGAATTGGGCACATAATTAAATATGAAAAAAAAAATCACCATTAAAGACATAGTTAGATTTGGATAAAAATGGGATGTCTAGTAATTATAATTAGGAATTATAATTGCACTTATGACATGAGGTTAGGTTGCATTAGTAGTGGAAGTCTGCCCGGACCCGACCGACATATCTAGCAGCCACTAATGTTAAACCTGACATGGGAGGTTTTAAGTGTGCAAATATGAATCGAGCTAAGACATGAGGTTAGGCCCAACCGTGGAATAAGACTACCTGGACCCGACTAGCATATCCAGCATCCACACATTGTAGGCGTAATGTGGGAGGTCTAGCCCTTTATAACCATAATTGGACATGGTAATGAATTGGACTACTTAACCTAATTTAATCCATAAGGATTGTATGATTATGAACTTAAGTTAGGGTTAAGTAAAATTGGATGGGTAGTGGGTGGGTTAAGTAAACTAGAGGGGGTGGGGAATATTTACATGTAGGCCCATGAACTTAGCCCAACAAGGTTATGTAATTAAAGACACCTAGTAGTATACATAACCAGTGGAAAATATAATAAAGGTATGAAATTAAAGACACCCTTATAAGGTAAACATAACTTGTAGAAATGATAGAATTAGATATGCATAATAATCTGCTAAGTAAACAACGATAAGTTGTTGTGACTGTGTAAATTGAATTTATGATTAAATGAGAAAGAATGAGGAAAACATGTGAATTGAGATATACTTAATAACGTATTAAGTAGAACATATTATTGTAATGATGTAACCAAGCAAGAATATAAAATAGACTGTGAATTACAGACCTTGGGCCACAATCTAGAAAATAACATGTTATAGGCTTATTAATAAATTTAAATGGATTAAGTTATATGACTGAAATTAATAAGCAAGATAGACATGGTAATTTGAATAAGGATTCAATATGAACGGGAATAAACAAGTAAATGGGAACTTGGTGAGGTAAGGCAAGCGCGTAAAATAACGTTTAGACATAGGGTCTAACAACATGATAAGAAAGACGCTTGGACCAGTCCGTACGTTTGAGCGTGAATATCCCAACGGGGTAGATTATCGAGGTGTTATAAAATACGAGGGGAGCGCACATTCATCTGATTGTCATGACGGCTCCAAAGGACTGGAAGGGGAAGCACGTAGCTTCCTGAAGTACGTAAGGTGCTCTAGTAGTCCTCTGTGCGGTGACAGGTGTCTTAGGCTGTACTTGCAGAGGTTGGGTCTGCGCGTAACTACAAGGTGGGTGGGCCTTGACTGCAAATGGAGCTATGCAGTCAGAATATTGTGATGAGGTGACACCAAGGTGATTCGACGGTTGCCTCACGAGGAGGTAGAGAGGGTCACGACCAACAAGGATAGTAGACCGTCGGATATCCGTCATCGACAGCCAACTGGATGCGAAAAGACTAGAGCTAAACCCAAGATATTATTTCACCGTTCACTATCATGGTACGGGGTTAAGGTTAGACGCCACATGGATGTTTAGATTGGGTGTATTAGGGGTGGTCGCCTAGCTCTTGTAGTCTTTACTAGTTGAGGGAGGGGACAAAGTGGGGCCATAGCTACCATGGAAAACAGACCCGAGGAATATCTGTATTTGAAGGCACTTAAAGGCGGCCTGTACAGGTATGGAAAAGCTCTCGGCCGAGTTCCATGTTACTAGTTTAGCCCTACCATGGAACTCGGTGCACATTAGAGGATCTGCAATTGAGGCATCGAGCTACAATTATAGTACATACGTGGGACAGTCTAGATACATGCATATCTGCTCTGGGTGGTGTATCGTAGACTAGAGGGCATTATTCCGATAAGGAATCTTATTTGGTCAATGGTGGCAGTCCGTATGCTTACGTAGCATAGTAATGACAGATATATGCGGAATGTAACATTGTTATATAGAGATCCGTACGTCACTTTGGCATACGATGACGGACTGCGTTCAATATGGTGGAGATCGTGCGAGTGGATTACCATAGGGTGTATCTCAATTTTGAGAGATAGCTACATATGTTGTATTAGGTGGATCCATGGGGAACTAAATGGGTACGATGCGCGTATAAGTCTTGAGTGCTATTAACCCAAGTAACCTAATAATCAAGAAAATTTAATGGAATGGTATTAGTAGGCATCATTCTGTTTCTGATATACTAGTATCTGCGCGGTGCAGAGAAATGTATTTAAGAAGCGCAATATATCCTGTTCATCTTAACTTGCTCAGTTCACACTTGTTATTGTTTCTGTTATCTTGTTTTTCCAGTTTTATATACCTGCCATGATACTTTTATTTATTTATATTTAAAAGTAACTGGGCTTGCCAGGCTTTATGTCTGACCCTTTTTGTTTCCTCTTCTCTCTCTTCTGTCCCCCCCCCCCTCCAAAGGTTATCAGGGTGGAAGTGTTTACAGTTGATTTGTCGGGCGTTTCATCTTATCTTGGATTTTGGATTTAAATGTACTGCTTTGACTTCTTGTCAGCTCTTTTATGGCTTTGCAAGGGAAATATGGTTTTATGATTTTGTACTCTGATATTTTTGGCAAGACAGATTATTAATGTAATCAATTACTTATTATGTAAACTCAGTATTTGGGAACATGATGTTTTGATTTAGATAAAGTTTTTAATTCCGATGCTATTTTACATGTCTGTCTTGTGCAATTATGTTCTTATTTACCTATAACGCTTCACGAAACTTAATGCATTCTCTTAGTGAGTGACATTAATGGATATGGGGTGTCACAACAGCATTTACAAGTTTGTTTTATGCAAGTTATTACAATTTATTTATTATCTATGTTTGTTCCTTTCCCGTTTTTTATTTATCTGTAATCAATTTTTCTTCTTTATCCCCTTCACTGCTATCATTTTATTTACAGTTTTGTAATGCCCTATTTTGTTTATTTTTTTCATTTCTGAGTCTAGGCTTTACGATTAGCCTAGACTGATTTTCTCTTTTTATTTGTTTTTGCACTAAGCCTAGGCCAACGAGAGCCAAGGCCCTTTATCGATTAATTTGCATAAAAATTGGGAATAATGTTGGATGTAAATTAAAAAGGGGATCTTGGGCATGTTGGAAATTGATGAATATTATGTTCAAATAATGGATTGTAAATTAGGATAAACCTTAATTGAAAAATATTCAAACTTATGAACTGGAGCAAATTGTACTCAATTGGACGTTAAGTAACCAGTAATTAAAGAACATGTAAATTAGAATATATTGTACTTAATTCGACATTAAGTAAGGAGGAAAATGGTTTTATAAAAAGATTACATTAATTAGAAATGTTAATTATAACCTAGAAATATAACATATGGTTATATTGGGCTTATTAATAAATTTAAACGTGTTAAGTTAAATTTGTGATATTAATAAGCTAAGATAGAGGGAGTCCGTTCCGGCAGCATGGGGCGGATTGAGAAAGATAAGTGGCTCATAGACTAGGTCTGTTCCAGTAGCACGGGGTTGATTGAGGAAGACAAGAGGCTTAATGGTATAATGAAATCATAGTTATGAATTAGGGACCAAGTCTAAGGGTGACTTGTGTCACTTGCATTTTTTAGGGAACCTATATCAGTCAGTATCCCTTCGTTACCATGGAGTCTTGCACTAGGTAAAAGGCTAGGGCATGCTTTATTGAACTAGATAGTAACTAGTTCAAACGAGGTAGGAACGAGAGAGTTTTGGCGGAATGATGAGCGTGCATCATTCCGATTAGGGAAGATAAGCCATTGTAACGCTTGTGATTAACGGCTGTGTCCTTTTAGGTGATGGGTTCGGGATTGATAACCCCAAGTTTCATAGCTTGCACAGGTTATCACATTTTGGGTAAAGTAGCCGATCAATAGGTAGAAATTAGGTAAACCGTAATTGTGATATTTTAGTAATTGGTGCAAAAAAATTCTGATATGAATGAGAAGCTATCTTTATTAGCATTTACCTTTTCATTTATGCTTTTGTGTCCATTGCTCGTAGAACTATTCATACGTCTAAATGATTCCCTATCATATGCACATGCTAGGAATTAGTAGAACTCACCAAGCGTATGTCTAACTTCTTCTCTCTTCCTTTTCATCCCTAGGTTCGCAGGGTGGTGGCTCTTAGCAGTGATTCTTGACTATTTGGTTCAGTTTGGATTTAGACTCTTTCCAATTTCATGTATTATTTCAGTTCTTGTTTTTCTGATCATTGTACTGACTTATGAGAGGGATAATTGTTGTGGTTTTTGTACTCTGATATTTTCCACGAGACAGTATGTTTGTTTTATGATGATGACTATGTGGTATTTGATATGTAATAAGTATTGTGGTTTGACTTGCTTATTTAATAAATGTTTTAAAAAATTTCGCTATGTTTTACATTTCTATCCTGTGAATTTTATTTTCTGTGTTGTTTCTTTGTACCTAAGCGCTACACAAACCTTAGCGCATCCTCATATAGGTGACGTTAAGGGATGTGGGGTGTCAGATAATATAAGAATATCATTTAGTATTCAAAGTACTCAACGATTCAGACAAAATTACAATTTATTTAAGACTCAATACATTCATTGCTTAAAAGAAATGGATCTTAGTATTCAAACTTTTTATATGCAAAATCATTGGCTACTAGAATAGAATAACTCTAATAGATGGAGAGTGTAATATAACTTTTAGCACTCCATCTTTTGTAGCTAAGCTTGTTAGTATGTTCAAGGTTACAAATGATGTATTTATATAGTATGATTTGTTTTATTGTGTTTTTTGATCAGCGAATGAAGGGTAGACAGTGTTGTATGAATTTGCAAAATGTGGACACAAATATACACTTAATGCATGTACCAAATCTTTATTTGTAAAATGCTAGTTTGCAAATATTTTTAGCATCATAAATGGTAGGAAAAAAATCATAGTCTATTTTAATATGGATTAGCAAAAGTAATGCAATTAGTTTTTGAAATTAAAAGTAAAAGGATCTAGTAATAAAACTTCTTATTGATAAAACATTTTATAAACGTAGCTATACTTGAGTGAATGAGGGGATATACTCACTTACATTCATTTATAAAATTAGCAAGGACATTTCAACAAATCACCTATTTTAGGTTTTACAAAATATGGTGGATCAAGGTTGTTTTTGAGAAAATTGCAGGAGTTTAAAATTACTAAAATTTTGATTTTTTTTTCTTTATTAATTTTTTTTCAAAAAGTTTGAACATTTTCTAAAAAATAAAATAAATTTACATAAAACACATTTTCCATAAATCTTAATGATAATGTCTTTCCATAGTTTGATTAAATCCAGAAGTTATACTAATCATGTCAAGAAATAAATTAATAAGAAAACGGGTATTTAGTGTTACCCGACCTTTTGGCCTGGCTATCGGTAGCTGTGACGACCACCCCATACCTCCTGCACCGAACTAAGAAATGGTGCGTTATATGACGTGCCAGGAGGATACGGAATGATTATCAGGGTAGAATAACTCGAAAACAACTTGTCATATAACTCACAGCGCATGGATAATATATAATAATAAAATATACAACATGATATAATAATGAAGCATAACTGAACAGAAAATCATATCTTCATCAAACCATAGAATCTCAAGTGCAATACATCTGAGTATAGGAATGGCAATGGGGCGGGTTTCTCATGCCCCGGACCCAACCCGGACTTTCTAAACTCCGCCCCAGACCCGCCCCGTAGGCCTGGTGCGGGTCTGGAATTTCACCCTGTACCCGAAACCCGTACGGGTTAGGGTAGACCCGACCCGCCCCGCGACCCGGTGTTATTGTGTTCTAATGTACAAAAATTTATATATTTATGTTTTTTATCACTAAATGATAAACTATATACATATTACAATGTGTTCACAATGATAAGATAATATAATAAAATGAGTTGTAAGATAATAGTTCAAAATGTATGCATTTATTATTGTATGATTATCATTGATGCAACCTAATACTATGAAAAATTTATAGTTTGTTGATTGAAAAAAAATATTCAAGTTATAACCATGTATACCTAAGAAAATTAACAAGTAATATTTATAGTTATAAAGTGTTTTAATTATGTTTCAATAATGTGGGTCGGGTTAGGACGGGTTAGCCATGACCCAGACCCGGCCCTAGACCCGGACCTCCAAAAGCAGGTTGCGGGTCTACCCGACCCGAAGACCCTATGGGGTGGGTCTACATGGGTCAAAATACGGGCTGGTCAAGCGGGTTTGGACCATAGACCCACCCCATTGCCATCCCTATCTGAGTACATGACTCTCTGAATACAATATGCCTCACTACATCCCTCAGAGTCTCAATAACCATCAACATACAGTGGAAATAAAAAGTAATATTTAAATAGTAGGTAGTAATAGTACACCAGCCTCGTGCTCGTCACCGCACAACATCAACGGCACCAAACCTGGTACCTGATACTCAGTCTGCTCACTAATAAACATTGATGAATAGCCCAAGGTAATAAGATGGAAACATAAAACCTTGAGTCAGACAATAGTCTTAGTGAGAGATAAAGCAACTAACAACAGTTACACAGGATAATATGAGTATAAGCGGATCAACCATGTGATCTGCCCAGCAACCAACAAGTTAACACATGAAAACCATCCATCACATGTCATTACGGAATAGGAAAGGATAAACTCCGATCCTGCTTTTCTTCGACATCCTATGGTGATAGCTTACTAATAGAAAAATAGAGAAGAAAGCACAAAATCAACCATATCATCCATAACACCCAATATCCCAGCTATCACCGACTATAGCCTTAAGTCCATCGATAATCAAACTTTCTTATAACTATCAAAAGTGCTAATGGAAAAACCCCGATTCTAGCCAAACTACCACACGCCATCATGACTCGTATGTTTTCCTTACTCGACAAGGACAACTAGGCCCATCATGACTGCACAAGGAACATGATCTATCAAATCCGATCCTAACGGACGTCCCCATGTTACCCTTGCTTTGAAACTGCTAGAACACTTTAATTAATGATGATTCCTTGGCACTTCAATTATGTCAAGCCTTTCATCTCGGTGACTCAATCCATTTCTTGATCCATTCCATTATCATCCACGATTGATACCTATCATGTCAATCCATCATCATACTGGATCGTATATCGAATCATGACCAGTGTAACGTCGATCTGGCTTCAACCACTCCAACGTGAGTTCACAATCGAAACACAATCCATCTTTGGGTTGCACATCAGTCTTCTAAAGTCCACTTCACCAGCAACCTCCATAAGCCACTACAATCAATCCCCCTAAAAATCAAGTGCACTAGGCCTCTGCTTATGGGTTGGTATCGAACCAACATAAGTCAATGTCGACCCATCCACTTGGCCAATTTTCGCTAAGTAGCTGGCCTCTATTCATCCTTGTCTCGAGAATATCCTTCTGGTCCATTTTTCCTAGCATTTTGATGTCCCTATAGAAACTCTTTCAGTCTATCCATATCTCGAGTAATTGACCTTTAACCCATCCCAAATCAATTCCGAATGTTTTGAAATTTTGTCTGTAGCCTTGATTTATCAACACGAAGCCATATTCCAAAAATTGTCGCCATCCGGTCAACCTACATGGGTCAGTGTCGACCCATCATGGATTGGTGTCGATCCATGTACTTAAGGGGTTTTTAGCATGAAAATTTTCATGCTTCAATCCTTCATCTTCCAGAGCGCCTCCGCCAAGTTTCATCTGAATCTGGTCATCAGAACCTTTGATTTGCTCTGTTCTTCAATCCTAAGATCGACGATAGCCAATTCTAACAAATAGCTCAAACAACGCAATCAATTCAATCAAAACAAACTTCGATTCATAAAACATTGAACATACAAACATGAACAGTTCACAGTTATGGCATAAAGATACCATAAACATAAGATTTAGCATGATTTGGATCTAAACATACGTACAAACATGATTAATATAATAGTTATCCGGTTAATATGGTCAAATTAGGTTTTTCAAGGGTTTCTAAATCTGAACTAAACATATATGATCATATCTAAGGTGATTTTAACAAATAACATTTGAATATGATTCTAATTTACCAATACAATCTTCAGTTTCCATGTGAGAGGTATCTATCACTCACCTAATCCCCAATTCAATGCAAATCCGATGAGATCAGATCTGGACAACGCGGATAATCTTCAAATTTGATGCAATTTAATGTGATCTAATCCTCTTTGATGACGATCTATCTTCTAGATGAAATCTACGATGAATTTGTATGAAAAGAATGGAGAAATAGGGTTTTAGGTTGAACCAGAGAATCACAGACGCCCAACCTAAAGTTCAAAATGAAGAGAGTAGCCCTAATTCTCTCCCCAAGTTCCTCTATTTATATCTACTAGTCATTAGTCTAATAGGCTTAGCTAATCAACCCATTAGTTACTAAACAGTCTACCAAACTTTAGCTGAAACTTAAAACAGCGATTTCTCCCAAACCGCTAAACCAAATTCTTTATGTGACCACTCTACGGAATCGTAAACCACCATTCCAATCCAATGAAATCAATTTCAGCACATGGTTCGATCCCTATCAAAAGTTATGGTCCAAATAGTAAACTCAATGGTAAAATGATCATACTTGAATTCAGTAAAAATCATGGACATGTCTCACATCCACATGAACAACATATTAAATCTGAGAATTATCAGACCATTAGGGAATAAAATATATTTTTTTATAACTAGTCGATACATAAAATACGTGTCGTTACATTCTCCCCTCTTTGGGAATTTCGCCCCAAAAATTCCAAGTAGACACGAGCAATCATAACATCCTGTGTGCCTACCATCCACTAGTATCCAATCTACAATCAATCTAGAATCCAATAATCCATGCATCCAAAATCCTATCCTAGCATGCGGAACTCCTAATAGTGCAAGATACAATCTTACAAGTAAGATACAATATATGGGACATACCACTCAAAGAGTTCTGGATGTTTCGACTTTATACTCTCTTCCATCTCCCATATGCAGTCGTCATCATTCTCACCCCATTGTACCTTAGCTAGCTTAACAACTTTCCTCCTAAGTTGTTTCATGTCATTCACTATAACGCAAAGTGATTTACAAGGTCTAGAATATTTAGCCTCGACTTCAAAATCTTCAAGCTGATCTGGAGGTACCACAACATTTGGGTCATGCACAAACTTCCGTAGAAACGATACATGAAAACATTGTGAACACTTGCCATCTTCTCAGGTAAGTCCAATATATAAGCGAGCTTTCCAATATGCTCAATAATCGAAAATAGCCCAACAAACCTTGGTGCTAACTTTCCTTTCTTCCCAAAACGAACAAGATCCATAGAGAAGAAATCTTAACGAATACCAAATCTCCGGCTGAGAATTCCAAGTCCTTTCGTTGCTTGTCTGCATAACTTTTCTGATAATCTTGGGCTTCCTTTGTTCGTTATCGAATGACTTCCATATTATCTGTAGTTTCTCTTATCATCTTTGTCCCAAGTGCTAACTTCTCACCAATTTCTAATCAACAAGATGGAGAGTTACATGGTCTTTTGTACAGCGCCTCATACGGCGTCATTCCAATACTCGACTGTTAGATGCTGTTGTAAAAAAAACTCGACAATGTAGGTGATCCTCCCATGATCCTCCAAAATCCAATTCACAAGCTCTGAGAAGGTCTTCCAATACTCTATTATCCCTCTCAGTCTGACCATCTGTCTGGGGCTGTACTCAAACATAGCTCGGTTCCCTACATCTCTTGCAATTTTTTCTAGAATCCACTGAAGAATAACGAATCTCAATCGCTAACAATGCTCTTCGGAATTCCGTGGAATTGAACTATCCAATTAATATATAACTCAACTAATTTTGATGTGGTCCTTATTGATTTGACAGTTTTAAGCCTTGCAATTTTGGTCAAACGATCCACGACGACCCAAATACTATCTTTTACTACCCTTGTCATAGGTAATCGATCAATAAAATCCATTGATACTTGTTGGCTAGCTTTTTGACCAAGCCACTAAGGTTCATTCACAAGAAGAAATTATGAAACTACGTTCCTTAAAAGTCCATGAAGGATCGGGTCGCCCCTCTCAAATTGCCCCTCTCGGATCGCCCCTCATCGGATCGCCCCCATAGCTTCAGCGATCCGACTACACTTGCACGACTCGATCCGTCCTTACGCCACTATCCTGCACAGACCGATCCGATCCCCTGATGCACAGCGAGGCTTCTGACCTGTTCAAGCACGAGCTAGTCTTCAGCGATCCGAGATGCACGGATCCAGCGACACGTGTCCCCAACTGTCACTTTGACTGATTCTCTCCCTTTGGTCGATCTGATATTTATGGGGATCGCGACACCTGTACACAATGGCTAATTTGACTAATTCTTTGTAAGGCTGCGATACGATCCGATATTCTCGGGATTTGTTCCACGTGTGACCGCGATCCTCCTGACAAAATCAGCTATAAATAGTCCAGAGCTTGGCATTTTTTAGGATCTTTTGGCAATACTGAGTACTGATTCCGCCATTATTGTCATACCACCATTTCTTATCAGTTTTATTTCGAGATTACTGAGAGAAATCATAATTGTAAAAGTGAGCTTGAGAGAAATCATTGATTGCATTAGCATTCAACGTATAATCGATAACATATAAAGTGGACGTAGGCTCGTTAACGCCGAACCACTATAAATTCTGTGTGTTTTCTACCTTTTCTTCATTCTCCAGTTAAAAGTCTTTAAGAATCAAAATGATTTGGGTGTTAGGTCCAAATTTTGATCTAACATTTTGGTGCTTTCACTGAGAAAACAGTCTCAAAACTCCACTATTCAGTTTTTTGAAAATTCCAGCGACATCTGGTATCATGGCTGGAAAGAGGTCTAAGGAAGTACGCGCTTCACGAACAAGTGAAATCGCGAATGAAGCGGTTGAAGAAAGTGTGCACGAGCTGGGTAATGAGGGAACTTTGGATCGCGGAGCGCCGGGGGCGAACCGATCCGATGAAGGTGCCATGCTCCGAGTCGACGAGGACGAGACGATCCGGACTGCTAAAGGGGTTGTTACTCGATCCCGTGATAACGCCTCGAATCCTCCACGTACCGTGACCACGAACCGATCCCAGGGGGGCGCTGCGAACCACCATCCTCGGTCCACAGCGATCTGAATCGATGATCGGACTACAACTCGACCTGGAAAGGAGCCTATGGCTCACTCCTACCGTCCTGGCCCCTCCGCTCGACCTGGCTCAAGCTCTTTGCGCATAAGAGAAAGTGATGATGATCAATATGACCCTTCTGCTCCCGTTACTGAGGGGGATCTCTCTCGCTTTTCCGAAATGTGGGAAAGATTATTTGATGAATTGGCTGCTCAAAGGCAGGAAAGCTCTGTTCTGCGACAAAATTTGACCGCTATGGATAGAAGGCTTAATGATCTCGCAAGGCAAAGGACGCCACCAGTTCGTCCGCTCACCCCAGAATACTCTTCTTCGTCAGAAGAATCGCCAAGGCCTCCGCGGCGACCGTATGAGAGGCCCGAAAACATAGAGCAGCTTCGATTTGGAACCCTGCCATCACGGGAAGAAGAGACACTGGATGCAGGGCCCTCAAATCGTAATGTGAACGATCACGCCGCAACTCCCAGAGCTCGAGGTGTGGACAGCCCTGTACAGAACAGACTACCACAGCCCCGTCGCCGTGCAAATGCTCATGGTAACAGGGGGCAACGAAGCCCAATCCGAGCCCCAGATTTTGTGACTGCTCCCGGAAGAGAGATTAGAGAACCCCACCGAGCTAGAAGCGCTGACCCCGAACCTCCGCTGACCAGTGCAAATGTTGCAGCTATGATCCATCAAATTCTAGCAGATAGTCGTGGACAACGGAATGAAGATTGGGGAATTGACCGCAGTCATACCCCTTTCACTGATGATATTTTAGATGCGACTTTCCCGAGGCGCTTCAACATGCCGCAAATGAACCGTTACGTGGGTAGATCTGATCCCGTCCAGCATCTGATGAGATATTCTTGGTCAATGACCACTGCCGCAGCCTCTGACGCTGTCAAGTGCAAAGTGTTTCCCATATTCTTGGAGGATGTAGCATTGTTATGGTTTACTCGCTTACCAGAAAGATCAATTTCCAGCTTTAGGGAGTTGAGTGAAAGGTTCGTGGAATAGTTCCGCATATATGCACAGAAGACGAAGAGTGTGATCGACTTGTTCCTTGTCAAGCAACGACCAGGCGAGAGTTTGAGGGTGTATTTAGACCGTTTCAACCTGGCCGCTACTGAAGTTAAATATCCTCATGAGCCAACTGTTGTGGCAACCCTGATTGATGGGGTAGATAAAGACACTGAATTTGGGAGATACCTGGCCGGCAAGCCGCCCCATACTAGAGAGTTGTTCTACGAAAAAGCTAACGTCCATTTACGTCGGGAGGAAGTATATGCTAACCGAAAGGCAAAAACGACTGATAAAGAGGAAATCCAGAGCAATGTCCCCATCAAGCAGATAGGAGATAGCTTGGGGAAGGTCGAGGTTAATGTCGGAAATCGAAATCAGGGTGGTCATCAGTCAGGAAACAATGATAATAACAGTAATGGCAACAACCGGAAGAGGAATCGAGGGAACGACTCCCAGAGAAGGACTCGTCCCAGGTCTTTTGAGAGTTATACACCAATAAACGATACTTTGGAAAATATCTTCATGGATTCATACAACGTCCTCCAAAATAAGAGGCCACCTCCCAGAGAGTCGACGGAGAAAGAACGCGAAACGGGGAAGTTTTGTCTCTTTCATCAGATTCATGGCCATTCGACAAATGAATGTCGTCACCTAAGAGACGTAGTCAAGAGGCTTCTTCGAGAAGGAAAATTAGATGAATACAGAGTAACGCCCAGAGACAGGGGGCAAGCCGTACAGGCCCCAAATCAGAATCAGAATCAACCCACTGTCAGGCCAACTGCCCCGCAAAAGGGAAAGGACCTTGTTATCAATACCGTAATCGGAGGGCTTTATCTTGCCGGACACGGTTCCAAGGCATTGGATCAGTATGTTAATGCAGCTAAGCAACACCTCGAGGTAGGGGAGTGTAGCAACCCCGAGGACAACGTCCCGGTAAAGCAACAAAAGATGATGTCCGACGATGTCGTTTTCCGCGAACGAGAAAGCATTGGAGTCCATGCTCCGACTGAAGATCCATTTGTAATCACAGTACCTATTGGCCCGGCCACTGTTCATAATGTTTTGGTGGATAACGGGAGTTCCGTCAATATTCTTTTCAAAAGGACATTCGACCAGATGAACCTCGAGATAAAAGACTTGAAGTCCTGTCAGGGATGGATCCGTGGATTTAACGGAGCATCCACCGCTCCAATGGGTTATGTAGAGTTACCAGTTACGCTTGGGGAAGGAGAACGCCAGAGAGTGAGAATCCTTCCCTTTGTGGTTTTGGATGTTGAATCATCCTACAATGCCTTCCTGGGCCGACCGGCCCTCGCAAAGTTTAGAGCCTGTATAGCCCCCTGGTGCTTATTATTGAAATTTCCTATGGAAGCTGGTGTTGGTATTGTCATAGGAGATCAGGTTGCCGCACGAGCATGTTATGTTGCAGAGCTAAAGCTACTCCGCAATGGAGGGGACATAGAAACCAAAGGCGCTTCTCCCCCCGCAAGGGCGGAGACCTTATAGCAACTAAGGAGGATAACCGTGGGAGAGTCGCCCAGAGAATTGCCCGAGGATATGGATCCCAGAGAGGACAAAGAACCTGGGGACAAAATGGCAACTCCCAACGAGACAACTGTGGATGTACCGATCGATGATGGTGACCCAGAGAAGGTCCTTAAGATTGGATCCCAGTTAAATCCGAATGTAGCTAAAGAACTGACGAGTTTCTTAAAAAATAATTTGGATGTATTTGCTTGGACCCACGCGGACATGTGCGGGATATCTCCATCAATCATGAGCCATTCATTAAGCATTAACCCTAAACATCCTCCGGTGAAACAAAAAAGGCGAATACTGGGTCCAGAGAGGTCCGCTGCCTTGAAAGAAGAAGTTGGAAAGCTAAAGAGCAATGGATTTATCAGAGACTCAATCTACCCATACTGGATTTCAAATACAGTTCTGGTGAAGAAGGCTAACGGGAAGTGGCGAACGTGTATCGATTTCTCGTACTTGAATAAAGCCTGCCCGAAAGACAGCTTTCCGTTACCCAGGATCGATCAGTTGGTGGACTCAACGGCGGGTCATGAACTTCTCTCCTTTATGGATGCTTATTCAGGATATAACCAGATTCCAATGCACGTTCCAGATCAAGAACACACTAGTTTTATTACGGATCTGGGATTATGTTGTTACGTAGTAATGCCCTTTGGCTTGAAGAACGCAGGCGCTACATATCAACGGTTAGTGAACAGAATGTTCTATAACCAGATTGGGAAAACAATGGAAGTATACGTTGACGACATGTTGGTTAAGTCCAAGCAATCCTCTAATCACACTACGGACTTGGCAGAGATGTTTGGCATTCTTCGAAAATATGGGATGAAACTCAACCCAACAAAATGTTCATTCGGGGTCGCCTCCGGAAAATTCTTGGGATTCATCGTCAGTTCTCGTGGGATTGAGATTAATCCCGACCAAATCGCAGCAATCAGAGACATTCAGGAACCTAAGCAAATTAAAGATGTGCAAAGCCTAGCAAGGAAAGTAGCTGCACTAAGCAGATTTATCTCCAGGGCTACGGAAAAATGCATCCCATTCTTCGAATTGATAAAGCGAGGAAAACACCACTTCAAATGGACGCCCGACTGCGTAGAAGCGTTTCAGAACTTGCTGAGACACCTGGAGAAACCACCGATACTGTCTAAGCCGATGGATCATGAGGACTTATTCGTGTACTTGGCAGTGTCATCCCACGCGATTAGCTCAGCATTGGTAAGAGAAGAAGATAAGGTCCAAAGACCCGTGTATTACGTGAGCAAAAAATTGACGAAAGCAGAGCGTAATTATCCAAGGATAGAAAAGTTGGCGTATAGTTTGCTGATCGCCTCTAGAAAGCTTCGACATTATTTTCAGACACATCCCATTACCGTATACACTGATCATCCACTCAAGCAAGTTCTACAGAGACCAGAAGCATCTGGAAGGCCACTCAAGTGGAACATTGAGTTGAGTCAATTTGATCTGAACTTTCAGCCCCGGCGGTCAATTCGGGGGTAAGTGATAGCCGACTTCACAGCAGAGTTTACCGTCCCGGAGGAATATATAGCAAACGAAGAAGTTGACCCCTCAAAATTACTTCTCGGCCCCAGTGCTTGGAGATTGTATACTGATGGCGCTAGGAATGACAAGAGATCCGGCGCTGGAGTAGTGCTTGAAACTCCCGAGAAACGGCTGATATCCTATGCTATCCGGATGGAGTTTCACGCCACTAACAACGACTCCGAATATGAAGCCCTGATAGCCGGATTAAGGATCGCAAAGGAGTTGGAAGTCACAAATCTGGACATCTTTTGCGACTCCAAGTTAGTTGTAACCAGGTTACTGGGAAATTCCAAGCCAAAAGTGCAAGATTGATCTTATACTTGGAGAAAGTGAAGGAGTTGCTGAACGGCTTCGATCACTACACCATATCTCATATTCCGCGGTCGGAGAATCGGCAGGCAGATAAGTTGGCGAAGATGGCTAGCTCTGACGATCCTGAAGAGAGCGGACTAGCCCCAGTTAAGGTACTTCGGTCTCCTAGTATAGATCAGATGGAAATTGATCCAGTACTAGAGACGGAACCAAAAAGGGAGTCATGGATGACCCCTCTAAAGAATTTCTTGATGAATGGAGCGCTTCCGACCAAGAAAAGCGAGAGGCGTAAAGTAATTCGTAAAGCTGCCCGATACCGTTCTGCAAGGCGGAGTTCTTTACAGACAAGGATTTTCGATGCCCCTTCTTCGGTGTGTAGCTCATGACAACATCAAGCGTGTGTTACAGGAGGTACACAAAGGTGAATGCGGCGATCACACTGGAGGGCAAACATTGGCGAAAAAGGTGTTGCGACATGGTTATTTTTGGCCTACCATAAACAAGGATGCGGCGAAATACGCACGACGATGTGATGCGTGCCAGAGATTTTCAAAGATACCTAGAGCACCTCCTAATCAGTTAAAAACAATGACGAGCCCATGGCCTTTCGCTATGTGGGGAATGGATATCATCGGAAGTCTCCCCATAGCTAGGGGCGGAGCGAAGTTCGCTATTGTAGCTGTAGATTATTTCACTAAGTGGGTCGAGGCTGAACCACTGACTACAATCACAACCAAACGAGTGATCAATTTTGTCGTTAGAAACATCATCTGTTGATTTGGGATTCCAAAGATTATTATAACTGATAACGGAACTCAGTTCGATAGCACTGAATTCAGGAACTTCTGCCAGAAATACCACATTGAAAAGCGGTACACCTCTGTGGCGCACCCGCAATCGAACGGACAAGTCGAAGCGGCGAATAAAGTGATTAAGTCCATTCTGAAAAGAAAACTGAAACGGGCCAAAGCCATGTGGGCTGATGAATTACCCTTAGCATTATGGGCCTACAGGACAACATATAAATCGGTAATAGGACATACCCCCTTCTCCCTTGCTTTTGGAGCAGAAGCAGTCATCCCGGTTGAGATAAAAGTACCTTCTCACCGAATGACTTATTACGATCTGATGACTAATAACGAATTGCTCCTTGAATCCCTTGATATGATCGAAGAAAAGAGGGACGAAGCAGACCTGCGTGCCTTGAGATGCAAACAACAGGTCGCCCGATACTACAACAAAAAGGTTCGAGCTCGAACCTTGGAACCCGGAGACTTGGTTCTGAAGCGTGTCTTTCCAGCCCCAACTCATATGGGTGCGAAATGGGAAGGACCATACACCATACTGTGCAAGCTTGATAATGGAACCTTCAAGCTAGCAACCGTAGATGGAAAGGAAATCCCCAGAGTGTGGAATGCCCAACATTTACGGCCGTACCTAACGTAAAGATGTCAGATCTGCTCCTTTTGCTTTGTTAAGAACCATGTACAAGGCACGACTTGCCTAGAATAGTCCTATTTCTTAAAGCAAAAAATTATAAAGTGGACGTAGGTCATGATTCGACCGAACCACTATAAAAATATTGTGTGTTGTTTACCTTTATTGCACTATTATTTATCTGCCTTTTTCTTTTTATGGAAATTGCTGTGAATCATGCAACGATCCCAGAAGCATATAATTATAGGTGCCTTCCATCAGAATGGAATGTAATCACCAGTCAAAATTCTGAGGGTGCGATAAAGTAAATCATATCATTGATAACGCTCTAACTCTCCAGAGCCGAGAGAGAGCGTAACGGACATGAAACCGATGCCCGTAAGTCATGGCGGTGTACCATGATCGGAACCGCCTTGACGGAACTCTAACCTCGGCGACTGCCAGGAGAGTATAAAAGCGTCTCCGATTGAGCGCTGAGAAAGAGCTCTCGCCCCGCTGAAGGATCGGGGAGCAATTGGACTGCTGAGCTCGAACTCTAACTCTCCAGAGAGAGAGAGTATAAAAGCGTCTCCGATTGAGCACTGAGAAAGATCTCTCGCCCCGCTGAAGGATCGGGGAGCAATTGAACTGCTGAGCTCGAACTCTAACTCTCCAGAGAGAGAGAGAGTATAAAAGCGTCTCCGATTGAGCGCTGAGAAAGAGCTCTTGCCCCGCTGAAGGATCGGGGAGCGACTGAGCTGTTAAATTATCTTGCTAAACTCCGACCTTGGCGACCGCCAGGAGAGTATAAGAGAGTCTATGGTTAAGCACTGAGAAAGGTGCCGGAAACTCAGCACCATAAGGACAATTATCTTGCTAAAATTTCTAAGTCCTCCATATTCAGAAATAGGGGGCAACGTGCAGAAAACGCTAATCAATCCTTAATAAGCCCTAGTCAGGCGCTACGTTAACGATTGATTGGGGGCATATACATATATACATATACACATGAACACGGAAATTTTTAAATTTTTCTTTATGTTGCTTGACTGATTTGTAGTTATAATCAGATGGTCTATGACTAAGCATGAAAAGTTTATTAAATGCAGGAACACGGTGATGCAAAAAGAGATAAACTTTCATTTACAAACTGCAAGCCTAGAAAGTGAAAAACAACCTAAAACAAAAGTGAGGGCCAGTCTCACAATTACATTTCATGGCCATTAAGAAGCCTAAAAACAAAATATAGACAAGCAACAATATCCTATTTACGCTTGGACTTCTTCTCCTGCTTCTGTTTCTCCAGCTTCGCCTTGTCATCGTCGGATTGATCACCTTTCTTTCTCTTCCTTTTGTCTATGAGAGGAACATCCGACTCTTCAGAAGATTCCTCCTCCACCTCCTTTCTCTTCCTTTTATCAGTAAGGGAAGCTGGGAAATCATCAGGGTTCGCAAAATGAAGCTGTTTGCTGATGGATTTGGGCTGGAGTTTCAAAACTATCCCAGTTTTGGGATTAAACTCCGAGATAGGGACTATGTTCAAAGGCTCATGCCTCGCTTTCTTTAAAGCCATCTCCTTTTCCTGCCTAGCTTTTCTGTTAGCCAAAGTTTCGTCGTCATCGCCTTCGGCTTCTTTGGTGCCAATGATATCCTCCTCATCCTTTATATGGAGCCCATCCATATCTTTCAAGGCCTCGATGGTTTCATCATCCTTGGGAGCGTCAGCACTGGGTGCCATGACGCCCTTCTCTGTTGTTGTACCCTCGGCCTGCTTCGGTATCTCAACATCGGCGCTAGGCGAGACGACAACCTTCTCTGCCTCTTTCCTCTTCCCGACATCCTTGTCGATGGGCTCGCCACCTGTATTATGGGGAACACATGTTATTAATTTAATTGGTTGCTCTACCAGATGACGACAATTCACAATTGCTTTGACAAATTGTGGGGAAAAAAGGGAGATACCTTCCGCCGATCCTCCATCTAGGCTAGTTGCAGGGGCTCCAACAACCACAGGAGTTAGGCCCAAAGGGATTAATGGATCATCAGGATGGTATTACTCAACTCCGGAGGTCTTGGGCTCTACAGCTGAGCTCGAACCTTCGTCAGCCTTGCTTTTGCCCTTAGCCAGGGCCCTCTCCTTTCCCATTTCCGCTTGAATTAGACGACGACCTTCTACCAGATCCTCGGGCTCGTTATCCCTGAGGATGGTCTTCATCAGCTCATCTTCGTCAATTTATTCAACTCCCAATCTCTGCTTCTCACCCTCAACGATGGCATCCCATAAATTGGCTAAAGTAACGTGATAGTCCGGGATCCACGAGATGTTGTGGGTTTTGAGGACTTGGCCCAGGAAGTCAAAAATCATCTCTTCAAACCCTTCGATATGCTTTTCTCTCTCGAGGAGCTTGTTGTTAGAAGCAGTAGTCATTTCAATGGCACTTTCAACATTCTTTTCGGCGAGAGCCGCCCGCCTCTCCGCATCCACGACTTGATCATTCAAAATCACCTTTTCCGCTTCAGCCAAAGCTAAACTTTCTTTCAAACTTGCTTTTTCTGACTCCCAGGCAGCTCTCTCAGCTTCAAAATGGCCTTGTGCTGTCTTCAGCTCAATGTTGGCCATTTTAAGATCTTCTACCTCCTTCTTTAAGGCCATCTTCTCTTGACTATTTGAGTCAAGTTCCGAATGAAAGCGTTTCTTAGCATTCTCCAATTCGATCTTATAATTTTCAGCATCTCTCCGCGCTAAGGCGAGTTGGGATTGAGCATCTTCCAAGTCCTTCTCCATCTTTGTCCTGGCCCTTTCGTTGTTATCAATTTTCACCTTAGATCTATGTGCTTCCATTTCAAGCATTCGAATGACTTCTGAAAGATTAACCGCATGTCTCTTCATCATTTCATACTGCCTGGCTACATGGCGAATGTGCCCGACGACTTCATTATCCCAGTTCCTAGGGACTGGTTCCAAAGCTGGAACAAACGTCATCCTTTCGAAGAAGATGTTGGGAAATTGTTCCCGTAACTTTTCCAGCCTACCTTGAATCTCGGGACCATGGATGTAATCTCGTGACCCGGGGGCAGCCAACTCTGGCTGGTTGGAAGGGAAAATGTCACTTCTCTCCTTCTCAGAATCTTTGATTGGATCCTTGCTTTTATCCTTAGGCTCGTAATGTCTTTTTGACGACCTGCTGTGAGAGGGTGCTCTTTTCGGAGGAGTTAACTCTTTAGGAAGTTGTTTTCCCCCTACAGGAGCTACCGGATAACTGGGAAGCTTGCCAGAAGTCGATTTTGATGGAGACCGGGGTTGCGAAGAAGTAGGCTTGTGAGAAGGGCCGCGAGAGCGCTCGGTGCTCGGATGAAGACTGGGTGTGCCTTGACGAAGAGAACGATAAGAATAAGACCGCCTGCGAGACATCTTTCCTGCAAAAGAGAAAAGAGCATATTAAAACTTTGAATACTGTTGATATAAAAGTGTGGGGTCAGGCAGTGCGTGTGATTTATGCATCCCATATAATTCCCCCTAACAAACCCGGGCCTGAAGTCAGGCTCATCTGAGTAGTTTCTTGTCCTCTAATTGGAACGGTGGTCTCCTCAGAAGCAGGGAAAAATGGCTCCCCTTCAAAGTCCCCCTCTGTGTATACATCATCGGGTAAAGGAATTTTGCTCAGCTCTTTGAATAGCTGTTCTTCTGTCAAATCATCGGGAGCAGCAGGTTCGATCGGAAGAGAAGCCCTTGAGGGGAAGCCCCCCGGAGAAACTGAGATTTTCTTGGACTTGTCACCACGGGCCTCATCTCCTCTGTATATGTTCAGGTCCTCGTCGTTCTGGATGATTATCGGGGAAGGACTCTTACGGAATTTAGTTGTTTCTGCTGCCTGTGATGTACCCTCTCCCTCTATTGAGGGCACGTATTTGTAGGGTTTGCCGCCAGCACCAAGTCCAAATCTTATATCCAGAAGGCGATGCTTATGAAGATTCTCGTCAGTGATGCACTTCTTGATCCTTAGAAAATCGGATCTGCTTTGTAGAAGAATAGACAATCGATTATTGTATAACGGGCCTTCCGTCTTGGGGAAGACGTGATCTGCTTAAAACAAAAAAAAAGGGGGGATATTAATGCTTCGGTTTCTTAAGCAAGATATTCAGTCAAAAGATTAAAGTTTACTTGATTTAAGTCATCTTCTTGAGCATCCGGCCTATTTCTTTATATATAACCAATCAGACTTGGGATCACCTATATTGCTGTATCCGTCATATAGAACCTTCCTATTCGCCACCGATTCGAAGAAAGAGAAATTTGGGGTTGCCGAGGAGCGATGCTTGAAAAGATAAAAGAATGTTAAATCTTTAAATGTGAGTTCGGTATGCAGGATCTACGCGTATGTAATATATAGGGTGTATAGAGACGCGTAGGCGTTAGGATGAAGCTGCATCGGAGCGATACCCAGTCGTTTTAAGGTTTCGATGACGATTGGAGGAAACGGAGGAATAGCTCCTACCAAGCACATGATTCGGCTGACTGCCATATACCCTTCCGGAGCTAAGTGGGGTCTATCTTCGCTAACGGGTGTCCTCACATCATCCCAAGGGATCCCATGTCTCAGGAAAATTCTTTTAAGCTTTATGTCATCGAGTTTAGATGCTAAAGAATCAGAAAATTTCTCTATCCCGAGCGCGCCAGGAATCTCATCGGGAGCTCGCCTGTCTGCTTCAGACTCTTCACTAAGTGAAGTACTTTCAAACGGATCTGATTCCGTTGCCTCATACTCGGATCCAGAACCTTCACCCCCTGGGTTAATTGGAGGGACCTCGGGGTTGTGTTGCTCGGGAACCTCGGACTCCGTTTCTGTAACGGATGTTGAAGAGGAATGATTATCCGACATTACTGTTTAGGCGAGAAAAAATGAGAAATGAGATTAAAACTACCCGTCCCCCCTGTGTGTGCAAGTGCCGACGTGTGTGTGTTTGTGCGTGCATTGAAGAAAAGTACAAGGGTCAACAAAATCATCCAGACATTGGTCATTGTTCAGTTGATAGATTATGCATTTGTTCGATCCGGAATGTTCGTCTCAAAGGCTCTAACCTAACTGTTCATCGATTTTTTAGAGTTGCACCGTATTATTTAGTCAGCGTGTGCATCAGATCTTTCGTCGGTCGGATCGCAGGACAGGTTCGGATCGCGACATGTGGACGGTTCGTGGTGAAGGACTCGGTACGCGGAAGGGTACTAGATCATGGAAAGGCTTCGAATCGTGAGGCACACCAATTCATCCAGAATGGATCGCGATGGTTTCTTAGCGATCTGCATCGCCCCCCATCCTCCACGACCCGAAGCTCCGGTATCCCCGCGATCCGACACTCACGTCTAGTTCCCCACGAATCGTAGCCTTGCCGTTTCCGCGATCCGATCCACCGCTTCGAACTCGGGCCTCGCCCACGAACCGACCTGGTCATCCCTTTCTTCTTCTTCCTCGACTCTCCTCTTCATCCTTAAGTCCATGGAATCGCACCAGGCACGCTTGCGTTCACTATCGTCGAATCCTACGAATTTCCGCTGTCTCCACTCTCTAAATCAGTACGAACAAGCTAGAAACTAAAGAAAAGCCGTTTAATTAACTTCTTAAAGTTTGAGATTGGTTGGAAATTTGAAAATCAAAGTTAGGGTTTTCTCTCAAGAAAATGGACGGCGGCTGCGAACAAAGAAAAAAGAAGAGGAGAATGAGGGTGAGGATCGATTTATATAGGCAAAAGGGCGACCGTTTGTCTCCCCTTTTTGTCTTATTCGATCCGCGAAAATAGACGGGCCGCGAACCAAAAGCCCACCACGTCTCAAAGAGAAGCCCACCTCGTTCCATTCCGTGAAGAGGCCCAAGTGCTCACCAAAGGACGAGGCTAATGACTCGCTAACGGACCGCGACTCGCGCATGCGATCCGAACCGATAAATGACCGATAGGAATGAAAATTCAAAAATGCACCTGACAGATTCGATAATGAAGACTCTGAAAGATCCCAGAAAAGAATTGTCCAATAAACAGGGAAACTATTAAATATTTATCCGATATTTATGGCAAGCAAAGAAACAACTTTCCGTAAACGATATGGCCTTTCGGATAGACGCTACCACTGATTTGCATCTCTTTATGGAAAGACGTTTCCACAGTTTCGAAGCATGTTCCATCATCGATAAAACATACTTCGAGGGGGCAAAATGTTGGCTAGCTTTTTGACCAAGCCACCAAGGTTCATTCACAAGAAGAAAGTATGAAACTACGTTCCTTAAGAGTCCATGAAGGATCGGGTCGCCCCTCTCGAATCGCCCCTCTCGGATCGCCCCTCATCGGATCGCCCCCATAGCTTCAGCGATCCGACTACACTTGCACGACTCGATCCGTCCTTACGCCACTATCCTGCACAGACCGATCCGATCCCCTGATGCACAGCGAGGCTTCTGACCTGTTCAAGCACGAGCTAGTCTTCAGCGATCCGAGATGCACGGATCCAGCGACACGTGTCCCCAACTGTCACTTTGACTGATTCTCTCCCTTTGCTCGATCCGATATTTATGGGGATCACGACACCTGTACACAACGGCTAATTTGACTAGTTCTTCATAAGGCTGCGATACGATCTGATATTCTCGGGATTTGTGCCAAGTGTGACCGCGATCCGCCTGACAAAATCAGCTATAAATAGCCCAGAGCTTGGCATTTTTTAGGATCTTTTGGCAATACTGAGTACTGATTCCGCCATTATTGTCATACCACCATTTCTTATCAGTTTTATTTCGAGATTACTGAGAGAAATCATAATTGTAAAAGTGAGCTTGAGAGAAATCATTGATTGTATTAGCATTCAAAGTATAATCGATAACATATAAAGTGGACGTAGGCTCGTTAACGCCGAAATTCTATAAATTCTGTGTGTTTTCTACTTTTTCTTCATTCTTCAGTTAAAAGTCTTTAAGAATCAAAATGATTTGGGTGTTAGGTCCAAATTTTGATCTAACAATACTTGCTTCCATGTCCACATAGGAACTTCCAATGTCTGTAATAATCCGCTCGGCTTTTTTTTCTCGGCTTTAACCAACTGACAGTTCATACATTTTGAGATGAATTTCCCGACATCCCTTTTAATACCATCCCAGTAGTAAACTCATCTCATATTTTGATACATCTTATTACCACCAGTATGAATCGTCAATGTAGAGCGATAACATTCCCTTAAAATTTCATCTCTTGACCCATTCAAATCAGGAAGAACCAATTGTCCATTCTTGCGAAGCCAACCACTTCGATCGACTTCATAATCCTTAAATCCCTCAGTTTCACTCTCATCTTTAACCCTCGAATGATTTCCTTAATCTTATTGTCTCATTTTCGACTTTCGCCCATCCTTTCGATGAGAGTCGTCATATTTGACAAGCTTGCTAACATCTCAAACTCTAACTCACAATGAGGTCTAAAATCAAATCCAGCCAGGCACTCGAGATGTTTCCATTTCAAAAACATTGCTCCCAAACTAGCATAACTTCTACTCAACGCATCGGCCACTGCGTTATCTTTTCCCAGAGTATAGGCTATACCAAAGTTATATGATGCCAAATACTCTAACCATCATTGCTCTCGAAGGTTCAAATCCTTCTAGGAGAAAAGATACTTTAACAGCTTATGATCCGTAAACAACTCAATCTAGCTCCTAACAAATGGTGTCTCCAAATCTTCAAAGCAAATATTATCGCCACTGACTCCAAATCATGAGTCAGCTAATTCCTTTTGTGTGGCTTCAGTTGTCGACTCGCATAAGCTACAACTCTATCTTTTGCATTAGCACTGCTCCAAATCCAGTTCCATAAGCATCGGTATATACTATCATCTCCTTATTTGCACTCGGAATAATCAAAACAGGGGCACTCGTTAATCTCTCTTTTAGAATTTGAAAGGCTTGCTCACACTTTGCATCCCACGCGAAGACCTGATTATTTTTCGTTAATCCGATTAATGGTGCAGCTATCTTAGAGAAATCCTTGATAAATCGTTGATAATATCTAGCTAAATCAAGGAATCTCCTCACATCCATCGCATTCTTGGATCGGTCCCAATCTCGTATTGCTGCTATCTTAGTAGGATCCACTGCTATTTCTTGACCCGACACGACATGACCCAAAAATCTCACTTCTTCCTTCCAGAAGTGACATTTCAAAAACTTAGCCCTCAGCTGATGTTTTTGTAGGACTTCCAAAATAATTCTTAAGTGTGTCTTGTATTCCTCCTCAATCTTGGAATAAACCAATATATCATCCACAAATACAAGTACAAACTTATTCAACAGATCTCTAAAGACTCGATTCGTAAAATCCGCAAAATATGCTGGCGTGTTAATCAATCCAAATGGAATCACTAGCCATTCATAGAATTTACATGGTGTTCTAAAAGCAGTCTTCGGCACATTATCCATAGCTACCCTCAACTGGTCAAATCTCGTTGCCAAATCCATTTGGGAAAACACCTTGGCTTCACGAAGCTAATCAAACAAGCCATCTATTCTCGGTAATGGATACTTGTTCTTCTTGGTCACCTTATTCAGGTCTCGATAATCCACACATAATCGCAATGATCCATCAACCTTGGTTGTAAACACGACTGGTGAACCCCATTCGGATATGCTTCTTCGAATGAATCCCTTACTCAAAAGATCATCCACTTGTTCTTCCAACTCTCACTGTTCCTTAGGCGTCATCCACCTAAATGGCATAACAACAGGTATGGCTCTACCCACTAGATTAATCCTAAACTCAATCTCTCACTGCAGTGGCAATCCTCTGACCACGTCATACACATCAGAAAACTCTTGTACAATTGGCACAGATGACAACCCATCCCGTGGAATCACAAGCGAATATAAAAAGCTAACCAGAACTCCCTTCTCAGGTAAACAATGTATTACTATCGTTGGTCCTTCCACATTCCCGATCGTCACCTTAAGCCTCTCGCAATCCACTACAGACGCATACTTTTTAAGCCAGTCCGTACCCAAAATAATCCCAAACCCATTGAAATTCAAAACAAAACAATCACACATAAAAGAGCAACCATGACTCGATAAGCTAGACCACGAAAAAGCATATAAAGACTAGATGAACCCCCTATTAGATTAGTCAAGACTAATGGTCCATCAACAATTTCAGGTTCTAAACCTAACTTGCAAACAAGCTCATTACATATAAAAGAATGCGATGCTCTAGTGTCAAACAAAACTCAAACTGAAACATCTTTGATAGAAAACATACCTTGCACAACAACACTCTTCCCCTTCTCTTCCACAGTCAGACCCCTCGAGGAAGATGACATAACATCCAAAGCATACGCTCTAACAATCTGCTTATGCTTCGGTAGTTCCAGAAATTTTTTATTCATATGGGTCGGCTTATCACAGTTAATGCACTTCCTTTCCACCAAAGCATTCTTACAATCCTTGGAAGGATGGCCCTTCTATTGTCAATTATAATAAGTAACTTCACCATTGGGTTTCTTCTGACCATTCTTCCCTTGTTGTTGTTGTTTCCTTTTTCCGTCCCACTTTTTCTTATTATCACCACCTTGTTGTGGTTTCGAATCCTCCTTTCTTTCGACATCAGCCTCGGCCTTTTGCGGAAACAAATTTTCCTTCCTTAAAGCTTTCTCAACTAACTTCTCAAAAGAGTCATCAATATGGTCGACCAATTGCTTTCCAATGTTCTCGTTTAATCCCAAGATAAATTTCTCATTCTTCTGGTAAGCAATCTCAATATATGAACAAGCATACTTGGATAGAGCTTCAAACTCAGCTACATACTCAAACACTGGTCAACATCCTTGCTTAACCTCAACAAACTTCTTAAACAACATTAATTTTTGGACCGTAGAAATGAACTTCTCCTCAAACTTGGTTCTAAATTGTCCCCAAGTGATCCGCTCCTCTGGTGTCTCCAAGGTAATAGAATTTCATCAATCCATCGCTAGACCTAGTAGTTTCCTTAATGCAAGTTTCTTTTTGGTTGCATCATCAATTCCTAAGTCTCCAAAGATTTAAACACAGTTATCCAACAAAATTTGAACTTCAACTACCGGTTATGTCCCATCAAATGGCTTGCTACCTAGAGAGGTATAATACTTGCACAACTTAGCGAAATCCATAGCCATAGGTGCCTATACAGGAATACCACCATCTATTGCCGCTCCTAAAGTGGGCATCCTCCTCAATATTGTTGTCGTCATGGCCTCGAACATAGCAGGATAATTGGGCATAGCAGTAGCAGCTCCCGACTGGCTATCGTTTCCTACCAATCTAGTTGTAGGCTCATCCCTATCAGCGTTTCTTGAAGTTCGTCGACTCATCCTTACTCTGAAACGAGAGTCAATTCACATTAGAGAAAGTCGCATTGGTGTTCAAGTGCTTACCAACCTCCTATATTATACTACATACGTATATAATATAGTAATCATCCAAATAAAATTACAAATACATCTCTCATACGCGTTTACGTCCACGATCTTTGGGTAAAATGGATTAACCAAATCTCTGATACCAAATGTGACGACCGCCCCGTACTTCCTACACCAAACTAAGAAATGGTGCGCCGTATGATATGCCAGACCGATATGGGATGATCATCATTGTAGAATAATTTGAAAACAACATGTCGTATAACTCACAATGCATGCATAATATATAATAATAAAATATACAGCAGGATATAGTAGTGAAGCATAACTGAACAGAAAATCATATCTTTATAAAACCATAGAATCTCAAGTACAGTTCATATGACTACATGAATCTCTGAATATAGTATGCTTCACTACATTCCTAAGTGCCTCAATAACCATCAACACACAATGCAAATAGAATAATATCTAAATAGTAGGTAGTAATAGTATGCCATCCTCCTGCTCGTCATCGCACAACATCAATGGCACCAAACCTGCTACCAGCTACACAGTCTGCTCACCAATAAACATTGATGAATAGACCAAGGTAATGAGAGGGAAAAATAAAACCTTGAGTCGGACAACTGTCTTAGTGAGAAATAAAATAAATAACAACAGTTACACAGAATAATATGAGTATAGGCAGATCAACCATCTGATCTTCCCAGCAACCAACAAGTTAACACGTGAAAACCATCCATCACATGCATTACAGAATAGAAAAGGACAAACCCCAATCCAGCTTCTCTTCATCATCCTACAGTGATAGCCTACCCAGATAAAAATAGAAAAAAACGCACAAAATCAACCATAGCATCCATAGCAACCAATATGCTAGTTATCACCGACTATAGCCTTGAGTCCATTGATAATTGAACTTGCTTTCAACGACCAAAAGGGCTAATGGAAAAACCTTGGTTCTAGCCAAACTACCATACGACATCGTAATTCGTATATTCACCTTACTCGACGAAGATAGTTACGCCTTTCATGACTACCGACGATACATGATCTATCGAGTCTGACACTATTGGCGTCCCCGCGATTCCCTTGCTTTGAGTTTGCTAAAACACTTCGATTATCGGTCATTCATTGGCGCTTCAAATCTGTCAATCCTTTCATCTCGGCGACTCTATCAGTTTCTCAAACCATTCTATTATCATCCATGATTGACTCTCATCCCATCAATCCATCATTATACTGGATCGTATATCGAATCACGACCAATGTTACATCAATCCAGCTTCGCTAATCCAATGCGAGTTCACAATAGAAACACCGTCCATCAGTGAGTTGCACATCAATATTCCGAAATCCACTTCACTCCAAACTTCATCAGTAACCTCCAGAAGCCACTACAATCAAGCCCCCCAAAAATTAAGTGCAATAGGCCTCCACTTATGGGTCGGTACTTACCCATCATGGGCCGATGTCGACCCATCTACTTAGCCAATTTTGGCTAAGTTGTTGGCCTCTGTCCATCCTTGTCTCGAGAATATTTTCCCAGTCCATTTTTCCTAGCATTTCGACGTCCTTATATAAACGTCTGCTAGTTTATCCATATCTCGAGTAATCGACGTTCGATCCATCCCAAATCAATTCTATATGTCCTTAAATTTTGTTAGTAGCCTTGATTTATCAACACGAAGCCATACTCCAAAAATCGTCGCTACCCGGTCAAGGCAACATGGGTCGGTGCCGATCCATGTACTTAACGATTTTTAGCATGGAAATTTCCGTGCTTCAATCCTTCATCTTCCAGAGCGACTCCGCAAAGTTTAGTCTAAATCCAATCATCAAAACCTCTGATTTTCTCGGTTATTAATTCCAAAGATCTACGGCAACCAATTCTAACAAACAAATCGAACAACTCAATCAATTCAATTAAAACAAACATCGATTCATACAGCACTAAACATACGAACATGAACAATTCGCAATTATGGCATAAACATATCATAAACATAAGATCTGGCACGATTTCATCTAAACATACGTATAAACATGATTAATCTAATATTTATCTAGCTAATATGGTCAAATCAGTTTTTCTAGGGTTTCTAAATCTGAATTAAACATATATGATCATATCTAAGGTGATTTTAACATATAACATATGAATATGATCCTAATTTACCCATATAATCCGTAATTTCCATGTGAGAGATATTTATCACTCACCCAATCCCTAATTCAATGCAAATCGGATGAGATCAGATTTGGATAGCGCTGATAACCATCGAATTTGATGTAATTTTTTGTGATCTAATCCTCTTTGATGATGATCTATCTTCTAGATGCAATCTATGATGAATTTGTATGAAAAGAATGGAGAAATAGTGTTTTAGGTTGAACCCGAGAATCACAGACGCCCAACCTAAAGTTTAGAATGAAGAGAGTAACACGAGTTCTCTCCCCAAGTCCCCCTACTTATATATGCTAGTCATTAGTCTAATGGGCTTGGTTAATCTGCCCAATAGTTACTAATTAGTCTGCCTAAATGCAGTTGAAACTTAAAATAGCGATTCCTCCCAAACCACTGAACAAAATTCTTCATGTGACCACTCTACGGAATCGTAAGCAATCATTCTGATCCAATGAAACAAATTTCAGCACCTAATTCAATCCTTGTCAAAAGTTATGGTTCAAATAGAAAACTCAAGGGAAAGTGGTCATACTTGAATTTGGTAAAAATCATGGATGTGTCTCAAACTTCCATGAACGACATATTAAAACCTACGAGTGATCCGACCACCAAGGAATAAAATATAACTATTTTATGACCAGTCAATACATAAAACACGGGTCGTTACAATAGCAGTCCAGGTCCACACAACTCAGCTCATTGCATGGTTAAACAGCTCAGAAGCATCATCAATACACTCAGGAATCAAGCTGAGATGAAGTCGTATATGTATGGTCATCTCGGCTCGTCAAAAATGCTCTCAGATGGTCAAGTGTTTGGGAACCGGTATTCACCAACCATTGGGATCGGTACGTATACTCGAGATCAAGATAACTCCAAAAATTTGTCCAACACTCCTTGGATCGATATTCATAATTTCATAACTTAGGATAAGATTGGTATTTGCACGAGACTCGACCTCCATCGAGAATTTGTTCAAGTATTTCGTGATCGATAGGGGTAATTTCGTATCCTCAACAACACCTCCACTTTTCGTGTTCCCGAAACCAACCTCCTAATTTCGTATCCCTAACTCCTCCATATTTCATATCCCTATAGCTACATCTGGATTGGTGCTTCTTCCTGATATCTCCAAAAATGACACAAGAACATTAGGATTGGTACAAACAATTTCCTGTCATGGGATACAAAAATCAGCTAAGTAGAAAAATTCAGGGATTCAGAGTAAAGGCAAAAGTAGCTAAGTCCTATGGGATTAGTATCAATCCTAAGATACGAAAATTGTGAGCATGTGACCACGTGCCCTTTCTCCTACCTTCTTTTACCTACTCCCTTCTGCTATAAATACCCTCATTCCCTTATGAGGAAAGGGTTGGTTTTTGCTCTCTCAACACTTTGGGAAGAAAATATTGCCTATTTTACTCTCAAGATTGCTCCATCACTCTGGCAAGAAGAAACCTGCCTCTTTCTGGACACTTGGACTTTTGACATTGATGTAAATAAGAGGGCATAACCTTCAAAGTGGATATAGGTTCTTACGAACCAAACCTCTATAAACATTGTGTTGATTTATTTTCCTACATCAATTTTCATACTAGGCTTTAGTTTCAATGTCTTGGAACTTGCTAGGTGTTGTGCCAACTTTTGGACATCAACTTTTTGGCACTTTCACTGAGAATCTAAAGGCTTCATCTTTCCTACCATTCTTCTACCAAAATTTGGAGTGCCACTTAGGTCTCTTTTAACTTACCTACTAAGTTTAACGAAATGGTGAAGAAAGGAAAAGATGCTTTGGTTGGGCCTTCTACTTTAAACCAGGAAAACTCTCCTTAACGCCAACCTTCGGAAGGTTCAACTACCATGGATATGGTTACTTCCTCCAAGCCAAAAGCTCTGGTCACCTAAGCTCAATTCTTCTAAGTGAGCAAGAAGTTGAAGGAAACTCATTGATTACTTAACAACCAAATTAAGCAGAATATTGACTTGATGCAAAGGTTGCAATAGAATTCCCATAGGGATATCACGTGCCTTCAACCCAAAAAAGCTACTCATCCTCCTCGGTACATCTTGGAAAGCTCCTCATTTGAGACTCACCATTGCAACCATAGTAAGAGAAGGAGGTTTAACAGCGACGGTGATACGCTTACTATCAGAGAAGGAGCCCGTCATTCCGACGCTCCCGGCTAGGGCCTAGTATTGATCCTAGAACTAGTGCCCAACCCTCAACAAGGCAGCCTCCACCTGCCTCTATCCAGAACTTGTTGCCAACATGGCTAGCTGCAAATCAGGCTCAAGTTCCTCTTACCCAACCTATGCAAAATCAAAGAGTCAAGATTGACGACTTACTAGAGGATGATGCTGATATTCATCCAAGAAGGCGCCCTAAGCCACACACTCTTGAGGTAGATCACGACCGCTGGAATACAACGGAGATCCAACCTCTGATTCTCACGGACATGGTCTATAGGATCATGAAGGAATTGCAGGGGCACGTCTTCGACATCTGGGAAACTAGTACGAGATGTAACCCATTCACTCCAACTGCAATGCTGAATGGCCGATACGCTTCAATATGCCATCGCTAACGGCTTACCCGGGAAGATCGATCCACGAAACTTTCTAAACCATTGCGAATGACACATGAACTCTAGCCATGCCACCGATGCAGTAAAGTGTAAGTGCTTTCCCATCTTTCTTGAAGGTGTGGCTCTGCTTTGTTCTCTCGGCTTCCACCTAGAACCATAGCGACTTTCGACTAGCTTGCTACCGAGTGGGTGAAGCAATTCGGGATGCACGTCACCAGACCAAAAGACATCCTATCCATCTCAAACATATACCAGGGCACTAGTGAGACTCCTAAGAGCTATCTCGAATGGTTTAACAATGCCTTGGTCGAAGTCGAAGATCCTAAGTTCCAAATCGTCCTAGTTCAAGTTGTCAAGGACGTACGACTAGAATCCGAGTTTGGGCCTTGATCAATATAAAAACAGCCTAAGTCTTTGGAGGTTTTATACGAAAAGGCTAATCGATTCTTATGCCAGGAAGAAAAGCGTAAGAATCGGGATTCCTGAAATGGCCACCCTAATAAACTACACTATGGCTCTAATGAAAACAACGTTAAATCCAAACAAGTTAGAGAAAGCTTCGACAAGGGTAAATGGATCGCCCAGTTCAAGCCTAAGCTAAAAAACGAAAAGCTAGGAAGTTGCAACAATCAGGAGAAGGACTCTAAGAAGCATGAACGCTTCCCATCTTACATGGTCTACACTCCACTGAATACTCAGCTAGAGACAATTTACCCCGAGACCTATAATATGATGCAATACAAGAAGCCTGCTTCAAGAAAATCTACCAATAGAGAGAAAAACTTGGCAAATACTACAGATTCCACGACCTATTCGGTCATAATAAAAATAATTTCCTACACTTCAGGACGCTATCGAGAAGCTCATTAGTGAGAAACGCCTCGAAAATACATCTAGAATCCTACTCCAAAGGAAGCAGACACAAACCTTTCAACGTCCGCACCTCAAATCAAAGGGGCACCTGGGCCATCCAATCCAAGGCCCCCTCAAAGGGGTATTGTGATTAAAACTATTTGGGGGTGGACCTCATCCTGCAAACGAAAGCTTTCTACATATAGAAGGATACATCAACTCCATAAAGCACGCCGACCAAGAAGTGTGTTCTACTACCGTAGACGAGTCAGTGCCGGCAAAGCTGCAAAAGACTATGAGGGATGACATAGTTTTCCAAGAGAAGGATGCTATGGAAATCGATATTCCCACTACTGATTCACTTGTCATATCCATATACATAGGTCCAACTTATGTTAAGAAAATCCTCATTGACTTGGGGAGTTCTGTTAGCATCGTTTTCAAACAGGTCTACGATCAAATGAAGCTTGAGGCCATAGAGTTAAAGCCATGCAAGGTTACTGCTTATGGATTTAACGGTGCTTCCAACTGGCCAGTCGATCTTGTTGAGCTTTCGGTGCAACTCGAAGATAGGGATCAAATTTGAGTCAAGATCCTCCCTTTGTCGTTATCGATAGCCCTTCTCGCTACGACGTCTTTCTTGGATGATCATCCCTCGTCGAGTTCCAAATATTCATGGTGCCTAGGGGCCTGCTGATGAAGTTCCTGACTGACAATAAAATCAAAACCATCCAGAGCGACCAAGTTGCATCAAGAGCCTACTACCTTACTGAATAGAAGAATGTCATCAACAATGAGAAGGGAAAAGGGGGTAGAGATGACACTCTGTACCAAAACCTCAGCGCATAGCAACCACCAAAATTTGAGTCCTGGCTCAGAGACCACAGTCTTTTCTCGCATGATCTCGATCTGCGGATAGACGAAGAGCCTAAGTAAAAAAGGGAAACTCTGGTGGAGCCAATCATTGATGTCATGATCAACCCCATCGATCCATCTCGGGATTTGAAAGTTGGATCGGAGTTGCATCCATCTATCAGGGAAGAACTTGTGGATTACCTACAAGCCAACTTGGATGTATTTTCTTGGATCCTCTTCGATATGTGTGGAATCGACCCATGAATTGCTTGTCACATGCTTTATATTGACCCAAAGTACCTTCCCGTGGAACAGATTTGTCGAGTCTTGGGTTCAAAAAGATCGGAAGCACTCAGAGAGGAGGTGGATAAGCTACTTAACAACAGTTTTACCCGCAACACCCTTTACCCAGAATGGGTCTCCAACCATGTCTTGATCAAGAAATCAAATGTGAAATGGTGGACATGCTTTGATTATTCTGATTTGAATAAGGCATGCCCAAAAGACAGCTTCGTATTTTCGAAGATCGACCGACTCATTAATTCTACTATAGGCTGCCAGGTTCTTTCTTTCATGGACGCATATTCGGACTACAATAAAATGTTTATGTATATCCTGATTAGGAGCAAACTTCATTTATCATCGACCTCGGGCTGTATTGCTATGTTGTCATGCCCTTCAGACTTAAGAATGTTGGAGCTACCTATTAACGACTGGTCAACCAAATGTTGAAAGATCAAATCGGTAGATCCTTGGAAGTTTACATGGACGACAAGCTCGTGAAAACGTGACTGTCGAGCGACCACGTTAGGGACATGGCGGAGATGTTAAATGTTCATCATAAATATGGCATGAAACTCAATCCCTTGAAATGCACTTTTGGCATTGCATCAGGAAAATTATTCGGTTTCATCATCAATTCACGAGAGGTTGAAGCCAATCCAGAAAAGATTGAAGCTATTTGACGCATTGAAGTTCCATAGAACATCAAAAATGTTCAAAGCTTAAACAGAAAAGTGTTCACTCTAAGTCGATTCATCTCAAAAGCAAATGACAAGTGCATTCCTTTCTTTGATTTGACGAGGAAAGGGAAGCGCAACTTTGCGTGGACACGGAAATGCGTCGTGGCATTCAAAGACCTCCTGAATCACTTAGAATGCCTATTCTACCAAAATTTATGGACCACAAGGACTTCTTTATGTACTTGGCTATTTCTACGCAAGCAATTAGCTCGGCACTTGCGCGTGAAGAAGATCGTGACCAAAGGTCTGTTTACTACATCAGCAAGAGACTTACAAGCGCTGAAAAGAACATTCGAAAGCTTGATAAGACAGCTTACCGCCTGTTGACCTCTTCCCAAAAGCTTTGCCTCTACTTCTAGTCACATTCAATCAAAGTCTACACTGGCCAACCGCTACGACAGGTCCTTCAATGACCTGAAGCATCTAGGAGACTTTTGAAATGGAATATCGAGCTAAGTCAATTCTAGCTCACCTTCATTCCTCGTAGAGCAATCCTCGGACAAGCCCTAACATATTTCATCATAGAGTTGACTACTCCTTAAGATCCACCAAAGATAGTGAGCTCTCAACATCCTGTTGAAGTAGTACATGGATGGTTCATCAAACAATCAGTGTTCTGGCATTAGAGTTGTACTTGTTTCTCCTGAGGAACACTCGATTTGTTATGTTATGAAACTCAACTTCCTCGCTACTAATAATGATGCAGAATATGAAGTCTTGATCGCTGAACTCATAATTGCAATCAAACTCGACATTAGGGCTCTCCAAATCTTCTTAAATTCACAACTCATCGTCTACTAAGTACGTGTGGAATATCAAGCCAAAGGAGCACGACTTGCTCCTTACCTAGCTTGGGTTCAAGAATTTCTTACCCACTTCGAGCACTGTATCATTACTTACATCCCTCGAGAATAAAACGAGAAGGCCGATTTGTTGGCCAAATTAGCAAGTTATAGGGATGCACAACTCTTGGGACTCGCCCCTGTTGAAGTGCTTGATTCTACGCGTATCGATCAGATGGAGACTGATTCAGTATCAATGACGAAGACCGATCCTGGGCCTAAGTCATGGATGAATCTAATCAAAAACTACTTGCAACATAGAATCCTTCTAGACTATAAAATGAAAAGTGATTTCTCCTTCGTAAAGCATCACCCTCCATCATTATGGAAGGAGTGCCTTACAAAAGGGGTTCGTTTTCCACTACTATGATGTATAGCCCACAATGGCATTGAACGTCTACTATTGGAAGTGCCGGAAGGCGAGTGCGGTGACCACAACGAGGGGAAAACTTTGGCAAAAAATATTCTTCAATATAGCTACTTTTGGTCAACTCTTGAACGTGATGAAATTAATTATACCTGAAAATGTAAAATGCCAAAGATTCTCCAAAATTCCTAGAGAACCACCTATAGAGCTTTCGTGGATGGTCGGTCCACGGCTATTCGCAGTGTGGGGAATCGACATCATCGAAATTCTCTCGATGGCAAAGGGAGGCGCTCGATACTCCATTGTCGCGGTTGGTTACTTTACCCAATTGGACGAAGCCAAGACGTTTATTGCAATCACTACCATAAAGTAATCGGCTTCATCGTCCGTAACATCATTTGTCTCTTTAGAGTTCCTAAAACTTTCATTTCTGATAACGGGGCCCAATTCGAGAGCTCTAAGTTCGAAGATTTCTATTTTTATCACCTTATCGAGAAAAGATTCTTGGCAGTAATTCATCCTCAAGCCAATAGTCAATTCTAAGCAGTCAACAAAGTTATCAAATCCATCATCAAGAAGCATGTGGAGACTCGGAAATATACATCAACCAAAGTTTTAACTCATATGTTTTCTCTACTTGAGAACATATTTTCTCTACTTGAGCATATATTTTCTCTACTTGAGCACGCAGAAATATGCATCAACCAAAATTTTAACTCATATGTTTCTTCATCCCAAGCCTAGATTTTCCCCTAATCGGCCTTAGCTTCGAGCTTTAAGTCGTTGTTGGCGTTATTCTTTGAATGATCAAGTCATAGAATCTCTTGCTTTACCAATACAAGACTCGGTACTAATTATAGACGTTAGACACCCGGGTCCATGTATTCTTATCAATATGTATTGGGTTTTGATGCATGTTGGGCATCCAAAGCAATTCCTAAAAATAAAAGCTTGGGAAAGATCTCTTCAAAATCTTTTTTTTTTCCACGTCACACAGGATCGATACCTCAAGGCTTCTCAGGCACTATCGGGCCAAGCTTTCTTATGTCCCTTCCTCTTGCCCTTGGTCCTCCATCGGTCTTTTCTTTGCCTATAACCCTATCCAACAGCGCTTTGGATGGAAATAGGAGAAACAATTGCTGTAGATTGCTTCATGCTTACTGTTTCCATCTTAACCGGCTTTGTACTTGGTGATGGTGACGGCAAGCGCCGAGAATAGTCTCGATGTAGACGACTACCACCATAATCATAGGATTTCGGGAGTTTTGAGTGTAACTCCACACTTTTGGTAAAACAGCTCAAGACCCATCCCCTCAGTCGTCGGGAATCTCCAGACCCCCGGCCTCAGTCTCTATCACCTTCTTGGGCCATTGCACCTGCACAAAGCAAGTCCGAAATAAGAAACAAACATCCCATGCACACAAATAAGTGTTGTGGCATGTAGTTCTTATAAGAGAGAGAGTGTGTGTGTTAAGTGTTCCCTCCATGGACCAAAAGTCAGCTCGCTTGAAGGACTTCCTTAATGCTCAACAATCAGCTCTCGACATTTTTGACGTTAAACCCAAAGGTAGACATCTATATGGGAACGGTGTCCGAGCTCTGAAGCTGACACTCAACCTCCATTGGCATGGTGGTCTCAGAAGTTGTAACTTGAGAAATTGGTTCAAAGGTCTCCCCCAACCTTGTCTCCTTTGTTGAGTAGTTAATAGGAGAGGGCTCAGAACCATATCCTACAGCGTAAACCTCCTCATCACCGCTGCCATGCACACCGATTTCCCACTGAGCTCCTGCTCCAAATTTTTCGATAGGGGGCATGTCAGGATGCGTAACAGGGAAACCTATATTTGTGGACCCGGAGAAACCTCTCCACCCTCAACTTCAGCCACTCCTTCCTCTTCTTCATCATCATCTTTATGACTCATCGAGCAAACTACAGGAAGTAAGCCTAATACGTGGAGGAGATAGTCAAACAACAGAGTCTAGGCGTCACGAAATGGATTCGGAACATTCCTCAATGCCAAGGCTAGCTCGGAGTAAACACTGCCTCTTGGAATCTGGGGGATACCTATCACATAAAGTTTCAAGTTAGTCTAGAGCTTATGACTAAATTAACATGGAACAAAACATAAGTTTTAACACACTTACGGCCTATGAGCCATTTCCTCGCAAATCGTGGAGGGCATCAGATGTAGAACTAAACATGCTTGATGTAATTGAGCTTGTTCCAGGCTCTCGGATGATGCGATTGTTGGCATGCACCTATAAGTAGACCAACGAAGGAGAGGTGCTCCTTCCCCTCATTGAGTAAAGGTATCAAATTTCTCCCCAGTTAGCCTCATGCCAAACCACTCTATGAACATGATGTAAGTGTCGAGCAGAAAGGAACGCATTTGGATGAAGATACGTCGGCGATAGACGTAAGAAGTGTAGAATATCCTGGATCTGTGGGAACGATTGGAGTATGCACCCGACAGAGCACATATGCATGTTCTAAGCAGTGTATCCCTCTGGGGGTGCAAGTGCAATATCATCCCTTCGAGGATCAAGACTAGGATATTATGCAGTTCGTGAAAATCCGGCTCGACGAAGCTTCATCGATTCGTGAAATAACCAAATCCCGCCGATTCTCAAGAATATTAGCATCCTTCATCATGTCTAGTGCCACCAGAATGCATTATATTCGCCGCCCACATACTCCTCTTCTTACGGGCCCACTCATGCGGGTTCTGCCCCTCCTTTGATGACCAACACATCAACATGGTCTTAATCATGCAAGTTATGTGGGCTCATTTGTTAGGAAGGGGTGGAAGCATTGGAAGTCTCAAGCTCGCTGCTTGTTGGGGTAGAATCATATGAGGATTCAGGAGAATTCGGAGATGGTTATGCAACTTTGACTACCAAGTCATCTAGAGCCTCTTTATAGTAGTGCAAACTATAATTTCAAGATAGTTAAATTAGTTTCCATATTAAGATCTATGCATACTGTATTGATGTAAACTAATGTGGAGTGCGCAGCGTCGTGCGTGCTAATGCAATTATAGTAAAACACTTTAGGGTGCAACGATGATTTCTAGTTTCGTAAGCTTAAACCATCTTCATCACCAACAAAGGTCGTAGAATTCGCATCAAGTAGCGATTACATCATGATCGGGTTGAGAATCAAGTCGAGAAACTGATGATTCAGTCATATGTCCATAGTCCAATTTTATGCTCTAATCCTATGTGCATGTCCAAATTATCAGTCAAAACTGGTTCATCATTCGAATGTTAAGACATTATAACGTCGACGCATTCGATTTTAAATCCGACTTGGTTGCACAATGTCGCAAAACGAATTGAATTCAACAACAAAAAATTTCGGAGTTGAAAATTTTCTAAGTGTTTGGGGATATGAATTTCATTTCATATCCCCCTAATAATGGAAAATACTAACCTTGGAAATCGGGCTCCTTGGAAATCCCAAGTGTTCCAGGATACGGAAATCATTTTTGTATCCAAAACACTAGCAAATTTTTCTTTTATTCTCTTCATCCTCTTATACGATCCCTCTTCTTTTCTTATCCCTCTTTTCTTCTTCTAGCTCCACCCTAAAAATAACAAGTTTTCGGATATGAAGACTAATTTCATATCTCCAAAAAAAACCACAGTGATTGGGATATGAAATCAATTTTCGTATCCCCGAACACATGCTTTTTGTCCTACTCTCCTTCTTCCCGCTTCGTATCCCTAAGAACTTCACCCTTTTTATACTCTAACTCCATCACTACTCTGCCCAGTCTAATATCCCATGCTATGGCCTCGAAGCTTCTTCTCCATCCATTAGCCTCGACCTCATCTCCATCCGTCCCTAAACCTAATTAGAAGCCTTAGTTGAATTTAATACGAGGCCATAGGTCTAATCGACCCACTTGATTCAATAAAGACTTGAATTATATGCTGACGGTGTTCGAGGGTTCGATTAACGGAGCTGGTGACTTTAGTGGTCTACGATAAAGAGGTTAGGAGGAGTTTGAAATTATAGGGGTCTCGAAATTCGAAGTCTAGAGAATATGGAAGGCAGTAAAATGGGAGGGGAGTTTCGTATTGTGCTTATATAGTGGAAAGTGTAAACGAATTCGAGGAAATTCGGGAATTTTCCCAAGTGTTTCGAGAGTGGCACCGATCCCAGGATCGGTAATGATCCCTATAAAAAAGAAAGGAATAAAACAAAGGGAAGGAGAAGAAGAAGCAACACTACCTCGAAATCAATAAAGAATTTTCAAAACTCAAACTACAGGTACGTTCGTGCAAATGTGTTCTTGAAGTCTCGACTATTCGAAACCAACTCGAATCGCTTGCCAATCGTGTACCCACAAACGTAAATGATCCTAGAGTACACGCCAAATGATTGAGTTCTAATTCGAGAAACATTGTTTGAAATTTACCATTGCAATTATGTCATACATTTCAAACTCCGATCGTATCGCACAAAATCACGTGCAAACGTGTGAGTGCATATGTGACCCTGTGCTAACATGGACTTGTTTGTATTCCGATATAAACAAGAGTCGGCGATTAACGTTTAACTTCTTCAATCAAAAGGAATTAGGTGTTCACTTGAGAAATTAGACAGGTTCCATTTCGAGCAACAAGGTTCAGAGCAACTGGAATTCTCAACAATGTTGGAACCATGTACTTATAACAAAAAACTTCGACAAAAGATTAGAGCTTCTTAGAAATGATGTACTCCTTGGAATGCCCTGCTCAATGGAAAGGTTGTGACCGATCGTTCAACATGATTCAGAGATCTTTCTGCTTTCTAAGATGACTTGTCTCAAATCAAAGCACGACATGTTAACACAAGACATACTTTTAGGGGAAAGTGTTAGCCGATATTTTGGCTCGGCTACCAGTAACTGTCCAGGCCCATACGACTCGACCCATCGCATGGTTAAACAACTCAGAAGTGTCATAAAAAAACCCAGGAATTAAGGCTGGATGGATTCTCACAAGTATGGGCATCTCAACTTGTCAAAACTTCTCATTAAAGGACACATGTTTGAGCGTAGGTATTCACCAATCACTGGGATCAGTATGTATGCCCGAGATCAAGACAACTCAACAAATTTGTCCAACACTCACGCCATTGGTATTCGTAATTTCGCATCCCGAGATCGGATCGTTATTTGATCGAGACTCGACTTCCGTCTAGAATTTTTCAAGTATTTCAGGATCGATAAGGGGAGTTTTGTTTCCTTAACAAATCGTCCATATTTTCTATCCTGAAGCTAACCTCCCAATTTCATATCCCCAAATACTCTAGATTTTGTATCCTCATATATACATCCGGATCAACGCTTCTTCCTAATATCTCCAAAAATGGCACAAGTACAACTATAATGGCCAGTTGGATGGCTCAATCTAAAACGATTTGAGGGGAAGGACTGGAGAAAAAATGGTGAGGCGACATATCTATCGACGATAGTGTGCGAAAAGTCTTGATGTATCCATTTGATTTGATGCTCGATCTTCAGCAAAAAGAATAACAGGCCATTGACGCCAGATTTTGAGAAAAAGGAATTTAGGGGCGGCTTAGGTTTTTTAGTTTGGATTTTGGTGTGTTTAGTGCATTAACGAACAACTGCAATATAAATTAGAAATTTACTATCAACATTTATTTTACAAATTGTATGTTTTCATATATTAAAATTTAAAAATAATTACCAATGTTCCATTTTTTTTCTTCAACATATGTCTCTTATGTTTTCAATATATTTAATTGGTCGGTTAGTTATCGAAAGGTAATAGGTTCGTTAGAAATCAAGAAAATTAAATAAAGGATAATTATTTGCGAATAAAATGGTATTTAGATGTTTAATATATAGTGGGTTGAAATTCAAAGTACTAGATATATTTTGTATATAGGTCTTTAAATATGTCTGATTAAAAAATTCAAATATTATATCATTCAAATTGTAAAAAATAAACAAAAGATATAACAATATTTGTAGTACTAATCAACCAATTATGTAAATTAACAAAAATGATAGTATAAAATATAAATAATGTTTATTATTTATTATATGACGCTTAACTAATGAAAAATATTTATTTTTTCTTAACTTTTAGATAGATAATTATTAGATTAAAACAAAATATATATCTTAAAATTAAAAACTCATGAAATAAAATTGGTGCGTATATTGGTGTTTTATGTAGAAGTATTCTATGGACATCAAAAAGACATAGAAAATGGTTACCCAGGCCTAAGTCTTAAGGATGGCGTAAAAACATTTCTATGCCTTTCCCACGTCTATTTCATATTTGTGGAAAATTAACAAAATGGTGCAAATATAGAAAATTGTCTTTGGCTTTCCTACGACATAAATTTTTTCATAGGAGATATCCTACACATCGATTATTATTTTTACATGTTGATGTAGGCGTAGAAAAGGCATAGATAAATTTTTACGTCATTTTAACGCCTCTACTTATTTTTTTACCTAGTTCCTACGCCATTCTTACTCCCCGTCTTTTAGTATAGGTAGGAAATTTTATGCAGGAAACTGAAGCGTTTTCTTGTAATGAATTAAATTTTAACTTTTGGATAATATAACATAATAAATAAGGATATAATAAAAAAATCGATTGGTTGACGAAGGCTTGGTTGTTTTTAAATACTAGCCAATTGTACATAATTAATGTTGGGTCGGAATCACTATTGAGAATTGAAACTTGCTTAATAATAATAATTATTATTATTATAACAACTTTTGGTGTCTCTTGTAACGTAGTTCCTACAAGAAATACTGAAAAATTAAATTTATATAAAATGAAATGTTTGTTCACATGTATGACTAATTAGCATTAAGATCGTATTAAAATTCTATGTTTGGTTGAAGTTTTTATGGATATTTGAGTGTGTTATGAAATTGTCATTTTTGAATTATTCTTATATGTAAAAAGAAAGATTAAAAAAGATTTAGTAAAAGTAAACCTGAATTTAAATTTAAATTTTTCTAATAAAGAATATACATACATGTAAAATCGAATTATATTTATTATGGACAACCGAATATTTTATGAAGGCATAAAATATTAAAAGATACATTTATATCATATGGAAATTAAATGTTATATAAAATTGCTCCATGAGTGCTTTAAGGATTCCGGTCATTACAATTGATCAACGTTATTGGCAGGAATTTACTCAGCACTAGAACCAGACATTTGCATTGATGTTTTAAATTATAAAACGTTTTCAAGAATAGCATTATTAAGTACATAATAGTTTGTTAAGAAGATAAAATTTTAGAATAAGTTAAATATTATATAAAATGACGAGGATGACTTGGAAAGTGCCTTTGGAAACAAAATAATATTTTTAGGAAGTATATAAGCTATATTCCAAAAGGAGACAACTTAAGATATTCTGATAAGTGAAGTAAATATTTAAGCTAAGAGTGTGCATTAATGTGGTAAACTAGAAAACCACTTGAAAAGGATATTCTACAAGATAAACATGGTATGATATCTTATGACTGACTTTGAAATGGGGGAGAATCAGGAAAAATATTGAAATTAGGACCTTTTGTTTGAGTTAATTTTACTTTTTCTTCCTCAATTCATTCGGTCGTATCTTGATCTCAAACTCAATTTTGTTTTCGTGCATATCTTGATATCGAACAATCGACTTTAAACATTGATATTAATCGTGCATTTTGGATTACATAATCGATCTCGCGCATATTGGATTGCAAAATCGTCTTCAAAGATTAGGTTAATTTTTTCTCTCGTTTTGCATCGATAAATTTCTTTTTCCTATCATAATCGTTGTAATTTAATGTTAAATTTTCTGATTAGATATTTTTGTTTCGATTGGTGATTGATGGCTTCTGTTGGTAGTACAAGCAGGTTCTTTTTAATATTGTTTTATTCAGCAATTGGGTATCAGTTTTTTAATTTTCAAGGTATCAGTTTTGTTGCATTAACTTTGCAGCTATTTTTTCTTGTTTTTTTGATGTTGTATTTATTGTTTATTTGTATTGTTGCATTAACTATGTGATTCAATAGAACTTCTTTTATTTTAATCGATCAAACGGTGATGTAAATAGATTTTGTATTTTTTTAAGATTATAGCAGTTTTTAGATAACAGTTTTATGTAAGAAGGTATCAGTTTTATGTTTGTGGGTATCAGAACTGTGTTACATGGGTATCAGTTTTGAGTTGTTTTCTTTTCTAATTGAATTTTTTGAATTTTTTTCTATAGTGAAGAAAATAGTTTTCTTATTGTAGTTGTCTACAATGATTCCTCTTTTAACACTCGGTTGTTTGTTGATTGCTCAAATTATGATTTGCGGAATGAAATTTGTTGGCGTTGGTCTTAACTCACTCCTATGTCAATTGAAATTAGGTATGTGCTTGAGAACAAAACTATTATTGTTGACATTGTGTCTGATCTTTAAAGTATTGTTTGTTTTCAACAGCATACGAAGAGTGCTTTTCTTGTTTTGTTGTTAAGAAGAAGGATTTTCAAGCCGAAAATAGCAATGATGGTTCTCTTTCACTTACAACTAATGTTTCAATGCATTCTTCGTCTAGTGGATCTTTAAGTTCGAACGTTGTAGTGCATAGGAAAAGTTACCTGAAAGACATGATGAAAAGAGCTTCTACATTAACAATTTCTAGTTTTATTGGTTTTTGTTTTGGAGGTGCCAACGACTTTAGAGAATTTTTAATGGCATAGAAAATTCAAATGGGTCATGAGTTACGTTTTCTGAAGAATAGTTCTACTAGGATTACTCCAGTTTGCTCTTCATCTTCAAATGGATGATCCTTTAATGTACATGCTTCTTATGATTCTGGGCATGTTAGTAGATTTTTTATTCGGACTTTGGTTGTTGAGCATTCTTGAAGTGGTGGGATTAGAAATTTGAACAGTCCTCATCTTTCTAGCTCAATTGTTAAATCTTTGATAATAGATGAAATTTGAGATCATCCAAGGAAGAAACCTAAAGATATCATTGTTGATTTTCATAGAGAGTTCAATCTTCAATTGTCTTACTCTTTTAATTATTATGAAAAACAAATTGCTTTAATGAAATTGTACAGTAATGATGGTGTTAGATCGAAATTTGGACCTAACACCCAAATTGTTATGAACTGTAGAGAATTCTAAATGAGGGACAAGGAAAAAGAAAATAACACTCAGAATTTATAGTGGTTCGGCGTTAACGAGCCTACATCCACTTTATATCTTATTGATTATGCTTTACAAGCTAGTACAACAGTGATTTCTCTCAATATTTCAGTGGTTTGACAACAATGGCGGACTCAGTATTCACTATTGCTCCAAAAGATCCCAAAAAATGCCAAGCTCTGGGCTATTTATAGTTGATTTTGTCAGGCGGATCGCAGACACGTGGCACGAATCCCGAGATTTTCGGATCGCATCGCCACCATTGAAGAAACAGTCAAACTAGCGGTTGTGAACAGGTGTCGTCAGATCCATGCGATTCGGATCGCTGAAGACCAGCTCGTGGTTGAACGGGTCAGGGGGTTTGGTTCGTTACAAGGGATCGGATCGCCTGGAGGTGGCGTTCGTCGACGAGATGAGAGCGATCCGTTCCTGGGCGAGACGATGGCGTGCGATCCATCCCTAGGCGAGACGATGGCGTGCGATCCATTCCTGGGCGAGACGATGGCGTGCGATCCATTCTTCCACTTTCCTGGGGGACTTGGTTTCCTGACTTCCTTTCATGAATGATCCTGGATGGCTTGGTCAAAAAGCGAGCCAACATTTTGCCCCCTCGAAGTATGTCTTATTGATGATGAAACATGCTTCGAAGATACTTATTGACTCTCTCCTGAAAGGATGCAAGTTTACAGTCGCATTGGTTCAAATTGACACATGGATGGATCGGATCGCCATAGGACGACACGGTCCGATTTAGTCATCTGCTCGTCGCGTGCTGAGTTCCTAGGGTCTTGTGCGATACGGGGCGCATCTTCCTTCGAGTCGTATCGGGCTCTGAGTTTTGTGGGCCATCATTTCAAAGCAATCCGTGGGCTTCTTTGCGATTCCATCTCTGGATCGTCGCCTGTGGGGCGCTTCGTGGACCGAATAAGACAAAGGAGGGGAGACAAACGGTCACCTTCTTTGCCTATATAAGCTGACGCTCCCCTCTTCATTCTCCTTCTTTCTCTTCTCTGCTGAATCGTCTCGCGCGAGCTATCGAAAAACGAATCCAACCTTTTAAAACTTTCGAAAATCCAAGAACTCTCTCAGCTTTTAGAAAGGTAACTTTATAGAAAGCACTCTCATACTTCTCTCCTGAATTTCTACAGCTGATTCCAGAGAGAAACAAAAACAAATCCGCTATTTTCCGAATAAATCACCAAGTTGCCATGGCCACTGAGCGTGGAGCTCAGAACTTGAGGATGGGAAGGAGATGAGGAAGAAGAAGGATGCAGAAGGAGAAGGAAGGCCGACTCGGATCGTGGTCAGCGGTCGAGGACGGAAGCAAATGGCGAGACGAAAGATCGAGATGGCAACCAAGGGTCGTATCACGGCAGTTGCAACGGTTCGTGAGGGAACCTTCCCTTCGTCCGGCGATTCGATGAGGGGCGAACTCTCTGCTCTACGATTCGGAAAGGGGCGATCCCTCTGCCATGCGAGTCGGAGGGGGCGATCCCTCTGCTATGCGAGTCGAAGGGGGCGATCCCTCTGCTAAGCGATCCGTCTCACGGCTGGTGATACGAAGAAATTTCAGTCTTTAATCAGCGCCTTGTCGCTACAAAACTCTGGACAGTTAGGATAGAGCCTTGACGTTGATCTCTCTGGACTAAATGACTTCATGATTTGACTGCATATGACGACTAACGACCTTTAATAACCTCGACTGCTTTCATGTTTTATTATCGTTTTTAATAATGCGCACACACAAGCACACACAGCAGCACTTGCACACACGGGGGACAGGTAGTGTTGATCTTATCGTTCATATTTTCTCGTCCTAGCAGCAATGTCGAACGACCACTCTTCCTCAAGATCTGTAGCCGAAACGGAATCCGAGATTCCTGAACAGCATAATCCTCAAATTCCTCCAATCAATCCAGAAGGTGAAGATTCTGGGTCTGAATATGAAGCCACAGAATCAGATCCGACAGAAAGCACGTCATCCAGCAACAACTCCGAGTCTGACGAGCGAGCTCCGGACGAAATTCCAGGCGCAGTCGGGATAGATAAATTCTCTGACTCTTTAGCGTCCAAGCTCGACGAGATAAAACTCAAGAGAATCTGCTTAAGACACGGCATTCCTTGGGACGATGTCTTAACACCTGGAAGCGAAGACAGACCCCATCTAGCACCAGAAGGGTATATGTCGATCAGTCGGACAATGTGCCTAGTAGGAGCTATTCCTCCGTTCCCTCCAATTGTCATTGAAACTCTGAGACGATTGGGCATTGCCCCGATGCAGCTTCATCCAAACGCCTACGCGTCTCTATACTCTTTATACGTTGCTTATGCGGAAATCTTGCACGCCGAACTCAAATTCAGAGACCTGGTGTTCTTCTTTCTCTTCAAGCACCGCTCTTCTGCAACTCCCAACTTTTCCTTTTTTGAATCAGTGGTGAACAGGAAAGTTCTGTATGACGGATACAGCAACATCGGGGATCCTAAGTCTGACTGGTTTTACATAAGAAGACAGGCTGGATGCTCACGGAGATGGCTCAAATCAAGTAAATTTTGATCGCCTAGTTGAATATCTTGCTTGGAGAGTCTAAGTAATAACACTCTTCCGCTTTTTCCTTTGTCTTAAACAGATCATGTCTTCCCGAAAACAGAGGGTGCATTATACAACAACCGGTTATCCATTCTTTTGCAAAGCAGATCCGACTTTTTAAGGATTAAAAAATGCATTACGGACGACAACCTTCATAAGCATCGCCTCTTGGATAGGAAATTTGGACTTGGAACTGGCGGCAAACCTTATAAATATGTGCCCCCGACGGAAGGAGAGGGAACTTCACAGGCGGTGGAAACAACCAAATTTCACAAAAGTCCTTCTCCGATAGTCATCCAAGACGACGAAGACTTGAATGTATACAGGGGGGATGAGTCCCGTGGTGATGTGTCGAAGGAAATCCCTACCTCTGCTCCAATGGAAACCGTCGGTGATGACGAATTGACAGAAGAACAGTTATTCGACGAGCTGAATAAAATCCCTCTGCCCGACATTGAATACACGGAAAAAGACTTCGGCGAGGAGCCTTTCTTTTCTGCTCCCGAAGAGGCGACTGATTCAACAAGGGGACGTGAAACGGGCCAGACGAGCCTGTCTCCAGGCCCGGGTCTGTTGGGGGGATTATATGGGATGCACACCTCACACACACTGCCTGACCGTGCACTATTATGCTGTGGATATTCAATGTGATAATATGCTCTTCTTCTTTTTTTTTTACAGGAGCGATGTCGCGCAGGAAATCTTATTCGTACTGTTCTCTTCGCGAAGGCACCCCCAGCCTTCGTTCGGGTACTGAGCGCCCTCGCGGTCCTTCTCATAAGCCGAGCTCTTCGCAACCTCGATCTCCACCCAAATCAACTTCTACCAGGCCTTCGAGTCATCCAACAATTCCGACCGGGGGGAAGACACTTCCAAAAGAGTTGACTCCTCCAAAGAGTGCGCCTTCCCACAGTCGGTCGTCCAAAAGGCGTCACGAATCCAAAGATGGGGACAGAGATTCATCCAAAGACACTGAGCAAGAGAGGAGTAACATTGTCCCCACCAGCCAACCAGAATTAGCTGCCTCCGGTTCACGGGACTACGTTCACGGTCCTGAAATCCAAGGTAGGCTGGAAAAGTTACGGGAACAATTTCCAGGAATGTTCTTCGATAGGATGGTCTTTGTTCCTGCCTTGGAACCAATTCCTAAAAACTGGGATAAAGAAGTTATCGGGCATATCCGTCACGTGGCCAAGCAGTACGAGGCGATGAAGAAGCACGCACTCAACCTTTCGGTGGTTATCCGAACACTCGAAATAGAAGCTCACAGGTCTAAAGCAAGACTCGAAAATAATGAAAGGGCTAGGACAAAATTAGAGAAGGACCTGGAAGACGCTCAAGCCCAGCTTGCTCTGGCACAGAGAGACGCCGCAAACTATAAAACTGAATTAGAAAATGCCAAGCAGCGCTTTCATTCAGAACTGGATTCCAATAGCCAGGAAAAAATGGCCTTAAAAAAGGAAGTTGAAGACCTCAGAATAGCCAACATCGAATTGGTAACGGCACAAGGCCATTTTTTGACGGAGAAGGCTGCTTGGGAGGCGGAAAAAGCGAGCCTAAAAGAAAGGTTGGCTCTGGCAGAGGCGGAAAAAGTGATTTTGAATGATCAGGTGGCAGACGCGGAGGGACGGGCAGCTCTTGCCGAAAAGAACGTTGAGAGCGCCATTGAAATGGCCACTGCCTCCAACAACAAACTCCTTGAAAGAGAGAAAGAAATCGAGGGGTTTGAGGAGATGATCTTTGATTTCCTCGGTCAGGTTCTCAAGACTCGCAATATCTCATGGATCCCGGATTATCATGTCACTTTGGCCAACTTGTGGGATGCCATCGTCGAAGGTGAAAAACATAGACTAGGGGTCGAAGAGATCAATGAAGATGAATTGATGAAGAGCATCCTAAGGGACAACGAGCCTGAGGATCTGGCAGAGGGTCGTCGCTTAATCCTGGCGGAAATGGAGAAGGAGAGAACCATGGCTAAAGGAAAAAGCAAAATTGACGAAGGTTCCAGCTCCGCCCCGAAGTCTAAAACCTCCGGAGTTGAGGAGTATCACCCTGACGATCCGCTAATTCCCTTAGGCTTAACTCCCGTGGTTGTTGGAGCATCCGGATCTACTCAAGAAGGAGTATCTGCTGAAGGTACCTTTCTCTTTTCCCAACAATTTTGCTAAAGCGATTGCGAATTGTCGTCGTCTAACCGGACAACCCATTGAATTAGTAATGTGTGTCTCTCATAATGCAGGTGGCGAGCCCGCCGACAAGGGTGTTGGAAAGGAGAGAGAAGAGGAGGAGGGGATCGTCCTGCCGGGTGCTGAAATTGATGTTTCAGAGCGAGTCGAGGCCGCAACAGCTGAAGGAAGCATCTCGGTGCCTAGCGTCGACCTACCCAAAGATGCTGAGACTATCGAGGCTTTAAAAGACTTGGATGGTCGGCATGTGGATGACGAAGAAGATACCACCGGCACCAAGAAGGCCGACGATGATGATGATGATGAGGAACCCCTGGCCAGCCGAAAAGCCAGACAAGAGAAAGAGTTGGCTTTGAAGAAGGTGGGGGATGAGGCTTTGGATGTGGTCCCTCTTGCAGAGTTCGATCCCAAAACTGGGATGATCATGAAAATTCAGTCCAAGTCCATCAGCCGGCAACTTCACTTTGCAAACCCTGATGACTTCCCGGCTTCCCTCTCCGGTAGAAGCAAGGGAAAAGATGGGGGAGAGGAGACCTCAGAGGAGTCAGATGCTCCCCTCGTGGACAAACGAAAAAGGAAGAAGGGGGATCCATCTGAAGCCGACAAGGAGAGGCTGGAGAGGCAGAAGCGAGAGAAGATATCAAAGCATAAATAGGATGTTTATTGATATTCTGTCTTTTAAGTTTCCCACTGGCCAGGAAGTGTAATTGTGAGACTGGTCCTCACTTTTGTTTCTAACTTGTTTTCACTTTGCTGATTTGCAGTACATAAACAAGGATTTGTTTCTTCTTACATCATTGTGTACCTGTATTCATAGAAACTTTCCACGTTTAGTCGTTAGCCAACTATTAATAATTATAAGTCAGTCAATCAACAGGAAGAAGAATGTTCATGCTATGTTACACTTGCTATATCAAAGTTTAGTGTCCGCATAGGAGTGCATGATGCCCCCTAATCAATTGTTAGAGTTTTATGCTTGGCGATTCGTTCGTTCCCCGATCCTTCAGCGGGGAAGGAGCTATTTCTCAGCGCTCAATCGGAGACGCCTTTATACTCTCTCTCTCTCTGGAGAGTTAGAGTTCGAGCTCAGCGATTCATTCGCTCCCCGATCCTTCAGCGGGAAAGGAGCTCTTTCTCAGCGCTCAATCGGAGATGCTTTTATACTCTCTCTCTCTCTCTGGAGAGTTAGAGTTCGAGCTCGGCGATTCATTCGCTCCCCGATCCTTCAACGGGAAAGGAGCTCTTTCTCAGCGCTCAATCGGAGACGCTTTTGTACTCTCTCTCTCTTTGGAGAGTTAGAGTTCGAGCTCGGCCGTCTGCGATCATGCATGCTCCTCAAACTCGTCTCAGGCTTACATTTTAATCCAAGCTCCGAGGATTAAAACCAGTCGGACAAGGAACTAGAGCATTTACCAAGGCTTTGGGTTCCTCTGGTTAGTTTACGATAGGAACTGTCGGCACCGGACTTCGGGTACCTGCAATATTCACACTGATTTTCATAGGCGAATAAATAAAGACGCAGTAAAGGTAAATGACACACAGTATTTTTATAGTGGTTCGGTCGAATCATGACCTACGTCCACTTTATAATCTCTTGCTTTAAGAAATCAGACTGTTCTAGGCAAGTCATGCCCTGTACATAGTTTTTTTTCTTTTTAACAAAACAAAAGAATAGATTTGAAACTTCTCATGTTAGATATGGCCGTAGATGTTGGGCATTCCACACTTTGGGGATCTCCTTTCCATCTACGGTTGCCAGCTTGAAGGTTCCGTTATCAAGCTTGCTGAGAATAGAATACGGTCCTTCCCACTTCGCTCCCATATGAGTCGGGGGTGGAAAGACACGTTTCAGAACCAAGTCCCCGGGTTCCAAGGTTCGGGCTCGGACCTTTTTGTTGTAGTATCGGGCGACCTGTTGTTTGCATCTCAGAGCACGCAGGTCGGCTTCATCCCTCTTCTCTTCGATCATATCCAGGGACTCAAGGAGCAATTCATTATTGGACATCGGATCATAATAGATCACCCGATGAGAAGGTACCTTTATCTCAATCGGGATGACTGCTTCTGTTCCAAAAGCAAGGGAGAACGGGGTATGTCCTGTTGCTGATTTATATGTCGTCCTGTAGGCCCATAGTGCCAAGGGCAATTCGTCAGCCCACATGGCTCTAGCCCGCTTCATTCTTCTTTTTAGAATAGACTTAATTACTTTATTCACAGCTTCGACTTGCCCGTTCGATTGTGGGTGTGCCACAGATGTGTATCGATTCTCGATGTGGTATTTTTGGCAGAAGTTTCTGAATTCAGCACTATCAAATTGAGTTCCGTTGTCTGTTATCACAATTTTTGGAATCCCGAATCGACAGATGATGTTTCTCACGATGAAGTTGATCACCCGTTTAGTTGTGATTGTAGTTAGTGGTTCTGCCTCGACCCACTTAGTGAAATAATCTACAACCACAATGGCGAACTTTGCTCCACCTCTTGCTATGGGGAGACTTCCAATGATATCAATTCCCCACATAGCAAATGGCCACGGGCTCATCATTGTTTTTAACTGGCTTGGAGGCGCTCTGGGTATCTTTGAAAATCTCTGGCATGCGTCACATCGTCGTGCATATCTTACTGCATCCTTGTTTATGGTAGGCCAGAAGTAACCATGCCGTAATATCTTTTTTGCCAAAGTTTGCCCCCCGGTGTGGTCGCCACATTCGCCTTCGTGGACTTCTTGCAGCACACGTTTGACGTCATCGTGGGCTATACACCGAAGGAGGGGCATTGAATACCCTTGTCTATAAAGGACTCCGCCTTGCAGTACGTATCGGGCGGCTTTACGAATCACTTTACGCCTCTCGCTTTTCCTGGTCGGAAGCGCTCCATCCATTAGGAAATTCTTTATAGGGGTCATCCACGACTCCTTTTCTGGTTCCGTCTCTAGTACTAGGTCGATTTCCATCTGATCAATGCTGGGAGACCGAAGTACTTCAACGGGGGCTAGCCCTATCACTTCAGGATCGTTAGAACTAGCTATCTTTGCCAACTTGTCTGCCTGCTGATTTTCTGACCGCGGAATATGAGATATGCTGTAGTGATCAAACTCATTTAGCAGTTCTTTCACTTTCTTTAAGTATAGAACCAATCTTGCACTTTTAGCTTGGAATCTCCCAGTAACTTGGTTCACAACTAACTTGGAATCGCAGAAGATGTTCAGTTTTGTGACTTCTAGCTCCTTTGCAATCTTTAATCCGGCTATCAGAGCTTCATATTCAGAATCGTTGTTAGTGGCCTGAAACTCCATTCGGATGGCATAAGTTATCAATCGTTTCTCGGGGGTTTCAAGCACTATTCCAGCGCCGAATCTTTCGTGATTTCTAGCACCGTCAGTATATAGTCTCCAGACATTAGGGTCGAAAAGTAACTTTGAGGGTTCCACTTCTTCGTTTGCTATGTCTTCTTCAGGAACAGTGAATTCTGCTATGAAGTCAGCTATCACTTGCCCCCGAATTGATCGTCTGGGCTGAAAGTTCAAGTCAAATTGACTTAACTCAATATTCCATTTGAGTAATCTTCCAGACGCCTCTGGTCTCTGTAGAACTTGCTTGAGTGGGTGATCAGTATATATGATAATAGGATGTGCTTGAAAGTAGTGCCGAAGTTTTCTGGAGGCAATCAGTAAACTGTACGCCAGTTTTTCTATCCGTGGATAATTACGCTCTGCCGCTGTTAATTTTTTACTCACGTAATACACAGGTCTTTGGACCTTCTCCTCTTCCCTTACCAATGCTGAGCTGACTGCATGAGATGATACTGCCAAATACACGAATAAATCCTCGTGGTCTATTGGTTTGGATAGAATTGGAGGTTTCTCCAAGTGTCTGAGCAAGTTCTGAAACGCTTCCACGCAGTCAAGTGTCCATTTAAAGTGGCGTTTTCCCCGCTTTATTAATTCGAAGAATGGGATGCACTTATCCGTAGCCCTGGAGATAAATCTGCTTAGTGCGGCCACTTTTCCAGCAAGGCTTTGCACGTCCTTAATTTGCCTAGGTTCCTGAATGTTCCTGATTGTCGTGATCTGGTCCGGATTAATCTCGATACCGCGCGAACTGACAATGAATCCTAAGAATTTTCCAGAAGCAACACCGAATGAACATTTGGTGGGATTGAGTTTCATCCCATACTTCCGAAGAATGCCAAACATCTCTGCCAAGTCAGTAGTGTGTTGAAAGGATTGCTTGGATTTAACCAACATATCGTCGACGTATACTTCCATCGTTTTCCCGATTTGGTTATAAAACATTCTGTTGACCAGACGTTGGTACGTAGCGCCTGCATTCTTCAAACCAAAGGGCATTACTACGTAACAATATAATCCCAGATCAGTGATAAAGCTAGTATGCTCTTGGTCCGGAACGTGCATCGGAATTTGGTTGTATCCTGAATAAGCGTCCATGAATGAGAGAAGCTCATGACCCGCCGTCGAGTCTACCAACTGGTCAATTCGAGGTAATGGGAAACTATCCTTTGGGCAAGCTTTGTTTAGATCTGAGAAGTCGATACACGTTCGCTACTTTCCGTTGGCCTTCTTTACCAGGACTGGATTCGAAATCCAGTCTGGGTAAGTGGAATCTCTGATAAACCCATTACTCTTTAGCTTTCCAACCTCTTCTTTCAAGGCAGCAGACCTCTTTGGGCCCAGCATTCGCCTTTTTTGCTTCACTGGAGGATATTTGGGGTTAATGCTCAAAGAATGGCTCATGATTGATGGGGATATCCCGCACATGTCCGCATGGGTCCAAGCGAATACATCCAAGTTGTTCTTTAAGAAAGTCGTCAATTCTTCGGCAAGAGTCGGACTTAACTGGGATCCAATCTTAAGGACCTTCTCCGGATCACTGTCATCGATTGGCACATCCACAGTTGCTTCGTTGGGAGTTGCCGTTCTGCCCCCGGGTTCTTGATCCTCTCTGGGATCTATATCCTCGGGCATCACTCTAGGCAACTCTCCAACAATTATCCTCTTTGATTGCTATAAGGTTTCCGCCCCCAAAGGGGGAGGAGTGCCTTTAGTTTCGATATCCCCGCCGTTGCGAAGCAACTTTAACTCGGCAACATAACATGCTCGCACAGCAACTTGATCCCCTCTGACGATACCAATGCCGGCTTCTGTGGGGAATTTCAATAGCAAGCACCAGGGGGCTATACAGGCTCTGAATTTTGCGAGGGCCGGCCGGCCCAAGAAGGCATTGTATGGCGATTCGACATCCAAAACCACAAAGGGAAGGATTCTCACTCTCTGGCGTTCTCCTTCCCCAAGTGTAACTGGCAATTCTACGTAACCCATAGGTGCGGTGGATGCTCCGTTGAATCCACGAATCCATCCTTGGCAGGGCTTCAAGTCTTTTATCTCAAGATTCATCTGGTCAAAGGCTTTTTTGAAAAGGATATTAACGGAACTCCCGTTGTCCACCAGTACCTTATGAACAGTGGCTGGCCCAATGGGTATTGTGATTACAAGTGGATCTTCAGTTGGAGCATGGACCCCAATGCTTTCTCGCTCTCGGAAAACAACATCATCAGTCATCATCTTTTGCTGCTTCACCGGAACACTGTCCTCGGGGTTGCTACATTCCCCCACTTCGAGGTGTTATTTGGCTGCGTTGACATATTGATCGAAAGCTTTGGAACTGTGCCCAGCAAGGTAAAGTCCACCGATCACGGTGTTGATTACAATATTCTTTCCCTTTTGCTGAGCAGTTGGCCTAGCAGCAAGTTGATTTTGATTCTGATTCGGGGCCTGCACTGCTTGACCCCTGTCCCTAGGCGCTACTCTGTATTCGTCTAGCTTCCCTTCTCGAAGCAACCTTTCGACTACGTCCCTTAGGTGACGGCATTCATTCGTCGAATGGCCGTGAATTTGATGAAAGAGGCAAAACTTTCCTGTCTCACGCTCTTTTTCTGTCGACTCTCTAGGAGGTGGCCTCTTATTCTGGAGGACTTCATACGCATCCATAAAGATATTCTCCAGAGTATCATTTATGGGTGTATAACTTTCAAAGGCCCTGGGACGAGTTCTTCTCTGGGAGTCGTTCCCTCGGCCTCTCTTCCGGCTGTTGCCGTTAGCATTGTTATTGTTGTTACCCGGTCGGCGACCACCCTGGTTCTGATTTCCGACGTTAGCCTCAACTTTCCCCGGGCTGTCTCCAGTCTGTTTGATGGCGACATTACTCTGAACTTCTTCCTTATCAGTTGTTTTAAGCTTTCGGTTCGCGTATACCTCTTCCCGGCGTAGATGTACGTTGGCTTTCTCATAGAATAATTCTCTGGTGTGGGGTGGTTTGCCTGCCAAGTACCTCCCGAATTCAGTGTCCTTATCCACCCCATCAATTAGTGCTGCGACAATGGTCGGCTCATGAGGATCTTTGACCTCAGTGGCGGCCAAATTGAAACGATCCAGGTACATCTTTAGACTTTCGCCTGGTCGCTGTTTGACAAGAAATAGATCGATCACGCTTTTCGTCTTCTGTGCGTAGATACGGAATTGCTCTACGAACTTCTCGCTTAGTTCCCTGAAGCTAGAAATCGATCTGGCCGGCAGGCGAGTAAACCATAGCAAAGCCACGTCTTCCAGGAATATGGGAAACGCTTTACACTTAACCGCGTCAGAAGCGGCGGCAGCAGTCATCGACCAAGAGTATCTCATTAGGTGCTGAACAGGATCAGACCTCCCTGCATATCGGTTCATTTGTGGCATGTTGAAACGCCTTGGAAAAGTTGCATCTAAAATATCGTCAGTAAAAGGAGTATGACTGCGGTCAATCCCCCAATCTTCGTTCCGCTGTCCACGGCTGTCAGCCAAAATCTGGCGAACCATGGCTGCAACGTTTGCACTAGTCAAAGGAGGTTCGGGGTCAGTGCCTCTGGCCCGACGAGGTTCTCTGATCTCTCTTCGGGGAGTAGCTACAAAGTCCGGGGCTTGGACGGGGCCTCGCTGCCCCCTGTTATCATGAGTATACGTACGGTGACGGGGCTGAGGTGGTCTGTCACGCACAGGACTATTCACACCTCGAGTCCTGAGGGTCGTTGCTTGGCCATCCATATTACGGTCTGAGGGTCTTGCCCCCAATTCTTCTTCTTCTTGTGAGGGCAGGGTCCCGAACCGAAGCTGTTCTATGTTTTCGGCTCTTTCATACGGTCGCCGCGGAGGCCTCGGCGATCCTTCAGATGAAGAGGAATATGCTGGAGTGAGTGGACGAACTGGCGATGTTCTTTGCCTTGTTAACTCGTCAAGTCTTCTATCCATAGCCGTCAGGTTTTGCCGTAGGATAGAACTTTCCTGCCTTTGGGCGGCTAACTCATCAAATAACCTATCCCACATTTCGACAAAGCGGGAAAGATCCCCCTCAGTGACAGGAGCAGCAGGATCGTAGTGGTCATCATCATCCTCTCTTATGGGCAAAGCGCTCGGACCGGGTCGAGCAAAAGCGCCAGGACGATAGGAGTGGGTCATAGGTTCTTTTCCAGGTCGAGTGGTGTTCTGACCATCAGTTCGGGTAGTTGCGGTTCGTGGAGGGCGGTTCGCTGCGCCCCCCTGAGATCGACTCGTGGTCGTGGTGCGCGGAGGCTGCGAGGTATTGCCCTGGGATCGAGTAACGACCCCCTCAGTAGCACGGATCGTCTCGTTCTCATCGACTCGGAACGAGGTGTTTTCATCGGATCGGATCGCCCCCTGCGCTCCGCGATCCAGAATCTCTTTGTTGCCCAGCTCGTGTACACTCTCCTCGATCGTTTCGTTGGTCTGCGAAACTTTAGATCTTTTTCCAACCATGATATTCGAATCGCTGGAATCTTCAAGAAAACGAATGACGAAACTTTAAGACTGAGTTTCTCAGTGAAAGCACCAAAAATGTTAGATCGAAATTTGGACCTAACACCCAAATTGTTATGAACTGTAGAGAATTCTAAATGAGGGACAAGGAAAAAGAAAATAACACTCAGAATTTATAGTGGTTCGGCGTTAACGAGCCTACGTCCACTTTATATCTTATTGATTATGCTTTACAAGCTAGTACAACAGTGATTTCTCTCAATATTTCAGTGGTTTGACAACAATGGCGGACTCAGTATTCACTATTGCTCCAAAAGATCCCGAAAAATGCCAAGCTCTGGGCTATTTATAGCTGATTTTGTCAGGCGGATCGCAGACACGTGGCACGAATCCCGAGATTTTCGGATCGCATCGCCACCATTGAAGAAACAGTCAAACTAGCGGTTGTGAACAGGTGTCGTCAGATCCATGCGATTCGGATCGTTGAAGACCAGCTCGTGGTTGAACGGGTCAGGGGGTTTGGTTCGTTACAAGGGATCGGATCGCCTGGAGGTGGCGTTCGTCGACGAGATGAGAGCGATCCGTTCCTGGGCGAGACGATGGCGTGCGATCCATCCCTGGGCGAGACGATGGCGTGCGATCCATTCCTGGGCGAGACGATGGCGTGCGATCCATTCTTCCACTTTCCTGGGGGACTTGGTTTCCTGACTTCCTTTCATGAATGATCCTGGATGGCTTGGTCAAAAAGCGAGCCAACAGATGGGATGTCGTATAATGATTCGACTTGATATTTAGAGGCATTAAAGAACCATAACCCTAGTTCTTACATTGACATGGATGTTAATCCTTCTACGAATCAATTTAATAGAGTGTTTGTCAGTTTAGGTGCTTGTATTCTTGGGTTCAAGTATTGTTGACCTTTGATATTTCTAGATGGGAATCATTTGAAGGGGAGGCCAGGTGTACTGATGGGTGCAACTGTAAAGAATGGTAATCAAGGTATGATGTTATTTTTTTTTGATATGAAGTGTGTTTTTATTCATTTTTATGTTGATCACTAGTTTCAATTTTTAGTGTTTGGTATTATCATTTTTTTGTTACAATGTTTATTGTGAATATCAGTTTGATATGTTGTAGTATCAGGTTTTTAGTTATTTTATGTTAGGTATCGGTTTTTTATGCTGGAAGGCATCAATTTTTTGTCATTCAGTTATTAGGTATCACTTTTACACACTAGATAGTATCAGCTTTTAGTATAACAGATATTAGGTAGCAGTTTTGTATGTCTGAAGATATCAGTATTTTACTTTATAGCTATTAGGTAGCAGATTCGTATGTCTGAAGGTATCAGTTTTTACTCTACAACTATCAGGTAGTAGTTTTTTATGTCTGAAGGTATCAATTTTTACTTTATAGCTATAAGGTAGCAGTTTTCATTGTCTGAAGGTATCGGTTTTAATGTTACAGATATAATCTAACACTTTTTAATTTCAGATGGTAGTAGTTTTTATTATGATCATAAATTTTGTTTATTTTTTATTTTGGAATATGTTTCACATGTTTTTCCCCATAGCAATGTTGTAGTTTCTATAGAAAATGTGGATAATTGGAGATAGTTTTTAAGTCATTTGAAGGAAATCCTTCAAAAATAGGAGTTTGGTTTTTATATCAGATCGTTGTCAAGGTTTAATTTATGGTGTTCATGAGGCTTTTCCATGGCATTTCACAGTTATTGTTATCTTCATATGGAACAAAAAAATTTCTTAGCAATTAAGTTAAGAAATGCGAACATTTCAATTGTTAAGTTGTTTAAGATATGTTCTAGAGCATATAATGTGTATGAGTTTGATGATGCACATTCTAAATTTTTTTGAAATTGGTGGTACTGCAGCTGTGAGTTTTTTGAAAGACAAACTATTTGATAAATGGACAGACTTGTTTTTTTGGGTAAACTGGATGGGGAAAATAGCTCTAACGTGGCTGAAATTTTTAATAGTCGGATTTTAGATGAAAAGGCATTACCTATTACACCATGCTTGTATGGAATTCGTATTAAAATTATGGAACAAATAGCTAAAATAAGAGAGGAATGTTGTTTATGGAATACGATTTTATGCCCTACGACGGAAAATCGGTTGAAAGAGTTGGTTGAAGAAGGTTTTGGATGGGATGTTTACAAATCTTCTGAGATTCTTTTTTAAGTGAAATCTCCATTCTCTCATCGAGTTGATCTCAGGAATTGGAATTGCAGTTGTAATCGGTGGTGGGTGACGGGATTTCCTCGTGCTCGTGCAATAAAATGGATTTACAAAGTGAAATCAAATGTTTATGATTTTGTTGAACACTATTTTACTGCAGATGCTTATCAATCTTCATATTGTAATACCGTTAATCTTATACCTACCTGTGATGAACCCATTGTTGATTGTATCAGTGATGAAGTGATTAGGCCACCCAAGGATAAACGTGGAGCAGAGAGACCATCTATACAACAAAAAGAAGGTTTTGCATTTTTTCAAAATAAGTAAAATAGATGCGGGTGTACTAATAATATGGTCATTACAAACGTAATTGTCAAGCTTCCAATAATTTGTGATTTCTTTTAGATTTATTTTAATGCATACATGTATTTTCAAAAAAAAAATCAAATATATTTATATACATAAGTAGAGCGGTGTATGATACATTGGAAATGTGCTGAATCTTCTGTACTTTTTATACAAATTCTTTATATCATAGTGTTTTTATTTTATTGTTACATTGTTGTGTTGCTGGTATGATAGGATATCATTTTTTTATGATCACTGGTAGCATTTTTGTATGATGGGTATTAGTTTTACTCCCCTAAGGTACCAGTTTTGTGTTAATTTTTTGTTTCAGCTACTGGGTATCAGTTTTATATCCCTATAGGTATCAGTTTTTATTATTTTCTTGTTTACAGTTTATAAGTATCAGTTTTATGCCTCGGTAGGTATCAGTTTTTGTTATATCCCTGTTTTCAGTTCATGGGTATCAGTTTTACTCTCTATATTTACTATTACTCTATTTATTTCTTTCCCACCTTTATTTTAAAATTCGAAACTACTCTCCATATTATATACTCCTCATAACTATTCTAATGGCCTCCTCATGTACTCCAAAAAGCATGAGATTAACCAAGACCATCAATGGCTTCCTTTTCAATAACCCAGATGCTATCTAAGATTACATTAGCTATGTAAATTTTGGAAAATAGATACGGGAAATTTTGCTATCTTTATTGATTTTTCTTTTTATGAACTTGAACCTCTGTTTTATTAAAATAGAATTTTGAGTCTTATTGATTCTCAGAATAATGATGAAATTTGTTATCCTAATCTTGTTAAAATGTTTTATGCAGATTTAAATCGTGATTTTTATCAAGGAAGCGAAGATGAAATTTTGGAGTAGTGTTAAAGGAACACAAATTGTTTTGGATTGTGATGTTTTAAGTACTATTTTGGGTTGTAAGAATACGGGGATGGATCTTTCGAATTTTAGTATTATTGAAAGTGATTTAGAAACTTTTTATCACATTTTTGAAAATAATGAACATTTGGAATTCAAAAAACAATTTTATCATCCAAAAGCAAGAATCGTCAATTTCCTACTTCAACATACTATCACTCCTCGGTCCGGAAATTTCAACAACCCTACCATGAAAGTTAATAAGGCTCTTTTTGCTATCTTTGGAAATTATTAAATAAATTGGGATAAAGTTACTTTAAGTGAGTTTGAACCAAAGGGAATTTCGACAAAGGAAAATACGTTATATCATGGACTTTATCTTAGACGTATTTTCAAATATTTCGGAGTCGATTTCAAAAGAGAAGAGTTCATTTCTATAAAAGTTTTCAATGAGGGAAATATTTCTCTTATGAATATTCCACTTGTGTTTCATCCATATGAAACATATGCGGAAAAACGAACAAGAATTGAACAAGGAGAAGAAATAAATATTGAAGAAGAGAAAAAAGATACCTCTTTAGAAAGAATTGAAGTTCCTACCAACCCATCCAAGAAAACCATTCTCCAAAATTAAAAGACTTTAGCCAAGAGCCAAAAGTTACTTAAGAGATCGTTTAGTAAGAAATTTGAAAAGATTTCTATCAAAATGAATAAGTTCTTTAGCAAATTTGAAAGAAAAATTGGCTTGTCATCATCATCATCCTCCTCCTTCGTTGAATTCTAAGTTTAATATCGTATTGTATTTGCTTGTATTTCAATTTCCACATTTCAATCTTAAGTTATGTATTCATTTCATGTATCGTTATCATTAGAATGAAATGAAGTTCCTTATTTCTATCAATACTTGTTTAAACATTTTTGGAATTACTATTAAAATAATAAAAAACATGTTTATATAAGTCAAATCGGATCATAAAGCAACAAAATTCTTGAAAACTGGAAATTGCAAGAGTATATGTCGACATATACATTTGGCCACGTCGACATATAACAGTACAATTTCCAGAAATGTTTGAATTTGAAATTACTCTAACTAACTCTTATCTAAATGAATTATAGAGCTTATTGTACCCTTCCTTTCCTGAAAAATTTATCCATTCATTTCTCCTGTTCTCTCTTTCAATATTTCTTAATATATTCAAAACTATGGTTGTTCAATTCCATAATCTTAGCAAAAATCTTGAAGAAATCCTTAATTCCTTCAATAATATCCTTTCAATCGTTCTTCCTAATCAGAATCATCTTGAATTGAGTCAAATACATATGATCAAACGACAAGAAAAACATTTTGATGCATTTCAATGGATGATTGCCTCTCTTTCAAATGTTGAAGATAACAACATCACTGGAGCACCTCTCACCAAAGACAACGAAGACTGGGATGCTATAAAGGCTGATTCAATCTTCGGTGGTGATGGTTGGGTTGAAGCCTCTCGAAATGTATGATTTTTTTAATTTGTGTGGGTTAATTGGTTTATTTAAACTTGTAAATAAAATATAACTACAGTGTGGTTTGGTTTGGTTTGATTGGATATTTGAATATGTGTGTATGTGTGTGTGTGTGTATATATATGTATGTATGTATATGTATTGGCTTGGTGTGATTTATTTAGTTTATAGTCATATTTAGTTTAAGATTTAGACTAGTATCTTAGTTAATATTAGAATAGATTGGTTATAATTACATTGGTCTTACTATTAGATTAGGATTTAGTTTTAGAATAATATAGTGTAATATAGGATTATATAGTTTTTGTTGATGACAAAGTGAGGGAATTATAAAATAGGGCTTAGATTAAGGGGGAGTTAGTATTATCAGAAGGAGTTAATGAAGTAAGGGAGAGTAATCAAAGAATTGAGACATCAGGTATGAATATTTTATAACCAAGGTTGTTATCATCAAAAAAGGAGAGATTCTTAAGGACTAGGATGCTGATGACGATTGTTTTGATGACGACAACCTTGTTTCTACTTTGTTTCAGTTATTATGGTTATAAAATATATACTAACACAAATTTCTAGAATACATATATATATATATGTATAAGAGTGTGTGTGTGCGTATATATAGGAAATCTAATAGGTATTTTATAATTGAAGACTGTAAAGTTTACAAGAATCAATATTTCAAATAAAAAAGTTCAAGTTTCAAGACTCATAAGTATCAAGGAATCAAGAGTACAAGAATTATAGAGCCAGTATGTCTAGAAATTCTGGTTAGCACTTGATCCTATTTTCAAATCTAAATTGTGATTTTAAAATTCAAATCCTGATTTTAAACTTAATTTCAAAATAATTTCAAATTTTTTTACTTGATTTTAAAACTGGTTTTCAAATGATTTCAAAATTACTTTCTTATTCAGAATATATACTTTTTGGTTTTGATAAGATTTTAACTCCTGATAGTTATTTTCTAAACTTCTGAAAACTTAGATTATATACAAATTTATATTTCAAACTTAAGTTTTGCTTAACTACTTATATTATTTAACCTTCTTATCTATAATAAGTTTTTAATATATTTGTATAGTTTTATATATATATATACACACTCTTATATCATTTTATATTTATTTTTTTATATATTTTGTACCTTGGAAAATGTTCAAAAATAAAGGAAATTAATTTGTTTTAACTCTGGATTTACCATAGTTTATTTAAACATCATTGACATTGCTTCAAAATATATTTTTTTGATTTTACACAAACATATGTCGACGTACTAGCCGTTAGGGCATTTTTAAATTTTAAAAAGAAGTTTCTTTTGAATTCAAAGCCTTTAAAAACATTGTGACTATTGGAAACCTATAAATACCTTCCAGAATTCGAATTTTTAACAATTTTTCATCTTCTTCATCCTCTCTTAACATCCTACCATTATACTACTTTAATTCTTGATTTTCTATGCTTATACTTTGCCGATTTCAATAGAAATCATATCACTCTTCTTCTCTTTAAATTCTAAATCAAAATCCCTCTGCATTCAAGTGCTTCTCGAGAGTTATAGGTTGTTTGTAATCAAAGATCTCAAGGTCAAGTCCTATAATGTCAATAGTAAAAAAAGTGATAAGAGAAGGGTGTTGTCCTATCCCATTTAAAGTGACTGGGTGTGATTGTGTACCGAAAATTGATCGGGTGTAAAGCTGTGGCCTGGTAAATCAACTAAGTCTCATTGTACTTGGAATCAGTTGGGGTGTGTCCTTGTAGCCCTGAAATCAAGGATTGTAATTGGATATTGTTAAATAAAATTCCGCATCAACCCAGCGTTCTATGAGACTGGATGTAGAGGAGTCCCAAACCAGTATAAAATCCCAGTGTGTACGTTTCTATTATTGCTTTTAGTTTTACTTTCTATATGTTGTGATTTATTCTATGTTTTTTTTTTGATCTGTATACTGTCAACCAGTATTTCAGTCCGGTTCCCAAAAGTATACAAGACCCGTTCGATGCAACACGTCATGTGGTATTAAAGCTCGAAGAGTCGCCAAGTTTTTAAAGGTTCAAGCCGAGAAGAGGCCGAGCAAGCGATAGCTTCATAATTCCTCATATCGCCTCATAAACCCTCGCCTCGCTTCATAGAACCTCGCCTCGCCTCACTCCAGCTTGCATCACACCGACTCGCAACACTCCCACTCACCTCGTATCGGCCTGTAGCATCTCCCATCGTACCAAACGAGGAGTAGTGCTATCGCTTCCATCAGGATGCGATGACATCGCATCCAACGAGATATGATGGCACCGCATCCCAGCGATGCGGCGCCCAATGGCCACAGCGCATCCCTTTGGGATGCGATTTTCGCATCCAATGGGATGCGCGAATCGTATCCCGTAGAGTGATGTGATTTTTTCCTATTAATACTCCAATGTGATGTGATTTTCTATTGCAAACGAGCCTCTGATACGATTTTTTGTTGAGTAGTCCCCAAATCCTACCTACTCACACTTAACCACTCCGCTATAAATATCCCCATGCTCATTTGTTATGAACGTTGGAAAAATTACTATTTTGACATCTCCCAAGAGCTCCAAGGGACCTCTCTAATGGCATCTTCACTTTGAGGAAGAAGAAGGACAAAATCTACTTTTTCCATATAATCATATATGATGACTATGACTCCGAATCACATGAAAATGTTTGTAATTAAATGCCCAGAAGAGGCTCATAGCTTGTAAATCATTGTTGTCAATGGAATATCAGCAGCTGTTCCAAAGTGGACGTAGGCCCCATACGGGACCGAACCACAATAAATCCTAAGCATTATTTACTGCTTCCCTACTCTTTTGCACTTGTTTTCCTTACACGAAACCGTATTCTTAAGTAATTAAGAATCTCTGGTGTAGGTAACATTTTTTGCCGTTAACATTCTGGTGCTTTCACTGAGAACTTAGACTCGCTTCTTTGTTGCATATTACCATCTCGACTCCAACGTGCTTTAGGTTCCTTCTCAAACCAGTCACTAAGTCCTCTTATGATGGTTAACCAAACAAAGAAAACACAAATCGGGTCCTCTACTATAGCTAAGACTGAAACATCCCAGCAACTTCAACCGGTAGATACCCGGGCCGAAATGGATGTCCTTCCTTCTGTGGACCCCAAAACCCTTATAACTCAAGCGAAAATTTACGCGCTGAATTAGAAGTATGAAAAATGGCGCTTGAACTCAACCAAGCATTGAGAAACAACATAGACTTGATGCGTCAACTTCAAGAAAGTCGAAACATAGTCGCTCGACTTTAGCTTGCTCAGAGCAATCCCTGAGTGAGATGTACTGTCTTAGAAACTTCCTCTTCCAAGTCTCGGGGCCTACATCAACGAAGGAAGTTTAGAATTAACAATAATGTCATTGTCAGCTCTAACGCCCACACTAATGGTCACCATAATGGCCATGAAAACGGGAACGGTGAGAGAACCACCATCACCAATAGCAGGGGCATGCATCATCGTAACCAATCCCGACTGATCATCAATGATGAACCAGGTCCGAGTAATCGCCCCCTCCTCGATAGAACCCAACTATCGCGGCTCAGAACTTGGCGCTTACGCTCCCAGCAGCTCAGTAGGCCTAGGTCCCTCAAGATCAGAATGAATTACATCCCCCTCAGACTCGTCAAACACATCGGAACTAGTCGATCGATGTCGACGATATGGAAGAAGATGATCCGGATGTACATCATAGAAGATGCCCACGAAATAGAACTCTCGTAGTTCGCCGAAACCATTGGGTTCCACCAGAAGATGTCCATCCAGCACCTGAGGTATAACCCTTTCACTAGTATCGTACTTGAAGCTGAATGGCCTCGACGCTTCAGCATGCCACAAATGGCATCCTATGACAGCACGACTAATCCGTGTGCTTTCCTAAATCGCTGTGAATGGCAAATGGACTCCAGCCATTCAACTGACGCGTTAAAATGCAAGTGTTTTCCGGTCTTCCTTTTCGGCACAATGTTGCTTTGGTTTTCCCGCCTTCCACTCCACTCCACTCCATCAACACCTTCGGGCAGCTGGCCAAGGAGTTGGTCAGGCAGTTCAGAATGCATGTACCGACCTCAAATAATGCCCTCACTCTCTCCAACCTATACCTAGGTCCTACAGAATCTCTCAAAAGCAATCTGGAGCGATTCAATACCTCCCTCACTGAGATCGATGATACCGACCCTCGCACTGTACTCTTCCATCTTGCAAAAGGAGTTCTCCCCTCTTCCGAGTTCGGTGCCTAGATCGACAGAAAGTAGCCCAAGACCTTGGAAGCATTCTATGAAAAGGAAGGGAAATGCCTGTGCCATGAAGAAGCAATACACAATGGTTTAATCACCCCAACGACCCACACGCCAACGCTGTCAACGACAGTGCCAAAGGAAAACATGTTGGGGACTCCTTCTACGAGTTTAAAAGGACAACCCCTATAAACTAAAGCCAAACACCGGCAAACAAGGCGGTCGCAACAAGAACTAGACTCCGCCCGATACCAAGAAGCACGACCGCTATCAAAATTATAGGAACTACACTCCATTAAACTGAGACATGGAGACCATCTACCTAGAAACCTATAATACATGAAGACCATCTACCTAGAAACCTGTAATACACTCCAATACAAGAAACCCAACACGAGGGGATCGTTTGACCGTGAGAAGAACTCCGGCAAATATTGCAGGTTCCACGACATGTACGAGCACAATACCAAAGATTGTCGCCATCTCAAGGACGCAATCGAAGAACTCATCGTGAGAGACGCCTAGAGAAGTGTGTTCAGGATCTTGCTCCCTCCGAGGAGGCCACTGGTCCTCCGACATCCTCTCTTCTGGCTCTTGCTAATGCGGCCCTATGGTCATCCAATCAAAGGTCATGTGGCATTGTGATCAACACTATCCATGGTAGGCCTCACCCCACGCATGAGAACTTCCACAAAATGGAAGAGTACGCGTACTCTATCAAACATGCCACGTATGAAGCTTGTTATACCCTGGATGAATCAGTCCCCGCTAAACTTCAAAAGACAATGCGAGACGATATCGTCTTCCAAGAAAGGAAATCCACGGGAATTGAGATCCCAACCATAGATCCCCTCATCATCTCTACTCAGATTGGCCCGGCTTTCGTCTGAAGGATACTTATTGATTTAGGAAGCTCGGTCAATATCATTTTCAAGGCGGCCTATGACTAGATGAAATTGGAGGCCAAAGACCTGAATCCCTGCCATGCAGGTGCAGCGATCCACGGCTTCAATGGGTCCACCAACCATCCTGTCAGATGATAGACCTTCCCGTAGAACTTGGAGAAGGGGATCGAAGCTGGATCCGCATCCTCAAATTATGGTCATCGACGCTATCTCTCCGTACAATGCTTTCCTGGGACGGTCGTTCCTCATAGAATTTCGAGTTTGCATATCACCATGGTCCCTACTGATGAAATTCCCAACAGAAAATGGTATGGCACTATCAAAGGCGACTAAGCCACAGCCAGAGATTTCTACCTCATAGAGTGGAGGAACGCGTGTTATAAGAACAAAGGCAAGAACGTGCTTCCGCTGTCTTACGCTAAGACCGTCTCCAAATAGCAATCAAAGGCGTTTGGGTCCTGGCTTAGGTGCCACTACCATCTTTCCAATGAACTTGATCCAAGGAAGGAAGAGGAGCCCGATTTCGAAAGGACTGGCCCGGTAGAACCAACGGTGGATGTTCCGATCATCCTCGATGACCCAATGAAGGTCTTGAAAGTTAGATCGCAACTCCATCCCGTAATAAAGGAGGAGCTCATGTAATTATTAAGGGGCAACCTTGACGTATTCGCATGGACACACTCCGACATGTGTGGCATCGATCTAGGAGTCGCTTGCCATATGCTCATCGTCAACCCCTGGCAGATCCCAGTCAAACAGAAACCTCGAATCTTGGGAACTAAAAGGTCGATTGCACTCAATGAAGAGGTGGACAGGCTACTCAACAACGGTTTTATCAGAGAAGCTTTCTACCCCTGAATGGGTCTCTAACCCTGTACTGGTCAAAAAGGCAAATGGCAAGCGGCGAACATGTGTAGATTTCTCCGACCTGAACAAGGCATGTCCTAAAGACAGTTTCCCACTCCCGAAAATCGACCGACTTATTGATTCAACCACCGGTTATCAACATATGTCACTCATGGATGCCTACTTGGGCTACATTCAGATCCCGATGTATCTCCCAGACTAAGACCACACCTCTTTCATAACCAACCTCGGGCTTTACTACTACCTCGTCATGTCTTTTGGTCTTAAGTACATGGGATTTACTTACCAATGACTAGTCAACTTCATGTTCAAGAATTAGACTGGGAGATCCATGGAGGTATACATGGACGATATGCTCGTTAAATTGAGATTATCGAACGACCACATCCGTGACCTCTCCAAAATGTTTGGTGTCCTCCGCCAATATGGCAAGAAACTTAATCCCGTGAAATTTTCTTTTGGCATTGCATCAGGAAAATTCTTAGGTTTCATTGTTAATTCGCGAGGCATCGAAGCCAATCTAGATAAGATCAGAGCTATCCGGGACATCCAAGCTCCTCGAAGCATTAAGGATGTTCAGAGTCCAAACGGGAAGGTCGCCGCCCTAAGTTGATTCATATCAAAAGCAACAGACAAGTGTATTCCCTTTTTTGACTTATTCAGAAAGGGGAAGTGCAATTTCCCATGGACAGTGGAATGCATTTCCGCATTCCAAGACCTCCTGAATCACTTAGAACGACCACTTATCCTATCCAAACCCGTAGATCACGAAGACTTATATATTTATTTGGATGTTTCCTTGCAGGCGGTTAGCTCAGCGCTCGTGCGCATCAAAGATCGTGTCCAGCGACCCATTTACTACATTAGCAAAAGACTGAGGGGGCAAAAAAGAACTATCTTAAGCTCGAGAAGTTGGTCTATTGCAAGTTGGACTCTTCCCGGAAGCTACAGCCTTATTTCCAATCTCATCCTATCAAAGTTTTCATCGACCAGCCACTATGACAGGTCCTACAGTGACCTGAGGCGTCTGGGTGACTTCTGGAGCGGAACATTGAGCTAAACCAGTTCGAGATCACTTTCATCCCTTGCCGGGCCATCCTCGGACAAGCTCTCGCCGATTTCATCGTAGAGTTCACCATTCCGGAAGACCGTCCCCCAGAGGACACTGAAACTCTAGAACCTCAATGGAAACTCTATGTAGACAGATCCTCTAATGACCAGTGTTCCAGTGCCGGAATCATGCTCATCGCTCCCAAGGCACACCCGATATGCTATGCACTGCAACTCAACTTTCCTACAATCAACGATGACGCCGAGTACGAAGCCTTGATAGCCGGACTCAAGATTGCAATTGAACTTGACATCAAGGCAATCCAAATATATTCGGACTCGCTTCTTCTCGTATATCAAGTGCTAGGAGAGTATCAAGCTAAGGGGTAACGGCTTGCTTCCTACCTCGCTATGATTCGCGAACTCCTCACCAACTTTAAATACTGCCTCATTACACACATCCCTCATGGGAAAAACGAAAAATCTGACTCCTTATCTAAACTGGCAAGCTTCGGGGATGCACAGCTTATAAGGCTTGCCCCCATCGAGTTACTCGACTCTTTGAGCATCAATCGGATGTAGACTGATTCGGTAGCAACAACGGAGACCGAGTCTGAACCCTAGTCATGGATGACACCAGTCAGGAACTACTTACAGCATGGAATCCTCCCCGAACGCCGTAAAGACAAACGAGCACTTACCTGAAGATTATCTCGCTACATCATCTTGAATGGGGCGCTTTACCGCAGGGGGTTCTCGGTTCCGTTACTTCGGTGCTTAGCCAGCAACATGTTTAACGTGTGTTATTAGACGTACACGAAGGAGAGGGCGGCGATCACACCGGGGGGTAAACTCTAGCAAAAAAGGTCCTTAGGCATGGTTATTTCTAGCCGACGCTTGATCAAGACACGACGAACTATGCCCGTAAATGCGACAAATGCCAAAGATTTTCCAAGGTTCCTAGAGCCACGACTAACGAGCTAACGCAAATGGTCAGTCCATGGCCATTCCCCATGTAGGGAATAGCCATCATCGGAACACTACCAATGGCCAGAGGGGCACACAATGCTATCGTCGCAGTGGATTAGTTTACCAAATGGGCAGAGGCCGAGGCTCTCACCACAATCACCACTAAGTAGGTAAACGACTTCGTCGTCCGTAACATCATCACACGGTATGTAATCCCCAGGCTATCATTTCCGATGATGGGACCTAGTTCAAGAGTGTCGAGTTCAAAACTTTCTGCCGACTACATAGCATCGAGAAGAGGTTCTCAGCAGTAGCCCATTCTCAAGCCAATGGACAATTCGAGGCTATCAACAAGGTGATTAAATCCATCATCAAGAAGCATCTGGATAAGGCTGGAGGCTTGTGGGATGAAGAGCTCCCTCTGGCCCTATGGGCCTACCAGACCACCCACAAGTCAGCGACTGTTCACACCCCTTTCGCCCTTGCCTATGGATCTGAAGTCATCATTCCAATTGAGCTAAAGCTCCAATCTCATCGAGTCATTTACTATGATCTAAAGACCAACCAAGATCTCCTCTTAAAGTCAATTGACCTTCTCGAGGAGAATAGGAACAAAGCCGAGCTCAGAGCTACTACTCAGTGCCAAAGAGTTGCCCGGTACTTCGACTCTAAAGTATGTCCCAAGGACCTCAATGTCGATGATCTCGTCCTGAAACGGATCTTTCCCACATCGAATAACCTCAATCCTCGACGGGATAGTCCGTACGTTATACAACAAAGGCTCGGAGACAGGACCTTTAAGCTAGCAACCGTTGATGGCGCCGAACTTCCAAGCACATGGAACAGCGAACATATTCACCGCTACTTCGCATAACTTAGTGTACATATTTTCTTCTTTACAATATTGTTTTGTTTTCTTTAAATTAAAGGCATTGTAATGGTTGTTACTGCCAAATTTATTAGTAAAGATAGTGTTGTTTCTCTATGTTCCTAATGTGTTCACCTACTGCATGATATGTCTGATTAACCATCATAATTACCTTGCACACACAAAGATATGGATCATCGTATCGGCACCCCGAGCACGGGAGCCGGTATCACCACTTGAGTCTTGAATCAACGATGAGGTCGAGTATAAATAACACCAATTGAGTCTCGAATCAACGACGAGGCCAAGTATAAATAAAACCACTCGAGTCTCGAATTAACGATGAGGCCAAGTATAAATAACACCACTCGAGTCTCGAATCAACAACGAGACCGAGTATAAATTGTTCAGCCACTCAGTCTCTAAACTTGGGGGCAACCCATCAGCCAAGTTAGTGTGAAATCGACCACTCCCGTGGATCTATCCAACCCAATGTGTCAGGATCCGGGTACTATTCGAACCTCGACCTAGCACTGAGACCGAGTATAATTCATTTCGCTCCTAAGTCTCAAGGCTAAAGGGAATCCCCTCAGCCAAAATTCAACCTACTGGGTCTGGATCCAGGGACCCTTTGGAGAATAAATGACGCCCTCGCGCTCTAAGCCCAAAAGAACGATGGGAGAGCTAGAAGCTGGATGAATCGCAATGTCCACATCTCTTTACGACTTAGGACCAACGACCTCTGGGGGGTCCAAGAGAGAAGTGTAACGACCCGCTATATTGACCGTGCCGAATCGACAAAACATGTCAACTCGAACCGTCCAAAATGACAGATTGTCATTAGCTTATGGGGTAAATAGAGTAAATCACAAAATCACAGATCATAGATACAGATACAGAGCAATACAACATCTCGCAGCAGAAATAAATAATACAATAGTAGTTCATGAAGCTACTAGATAAAATTTTACATTAGAGTTTACAAAATCAATACAGCGGAAGTCTAATATGATAAATTTTTGATACATAAGTATATGATAACAGTATGAAACAAAACAATGATAATATCTGACACTGGAACAACTGATCAAAGAGTAGATACAGGTAAGTAAACCCAATATAAGCTCCAACTCCAAGGACAAATCTCGAAACTGGAATACTCGATCTGACCCGAGCAATAATGCAAAACAAAACAACTCGGATCAGGACTAACATTCTCATGAAAGTAAATCAACTCAAATGAAATGCAATCAATAACTTAAAGGATGTTTGGGATCACCATCCTCTAAGAATCCGTCAAACTAATACTATATAGTATACTACACTATATACAATAGTGTCTATCAGTAAAGTAAAATATCAAAATAGCGTAAGCGGGATTACCATGATTACCCTTACACCATTTATATATTCCCATAGTATACACAGTACCGTAATTCCTTCATAAACTGGAGGTTGATCAGAGGGCACTCCATATAAAACAGTATAAAACAAAATCGTAGTGGGCTCGTACAAGGCATGTGACAAGGCACGCAAGGAATGCCAGGGTGGATTCACTGTTTGCAGAGCCGGACTGGTGGTAACGCATAGCAGCTACTATCGCCCACCTCGAGACACGCTCTCATAATCAAAAAGGCCCAATCAAATCTCAACGGTAATAGAATAGTATCGAATAAGTGTGCTCGATAGGAGGTATGACCTCACTTGGTCCGTACATAGCTCCTATTTTAGCTATAACAAGCTGACTCGAGGTTATCAGGGTCTCGTAATTAATATGAAATAAAATAAAATGGAGTCGTTCACCAAATCATCCCCTTCATCCTGGAACTCCACCGTGTACACAATTATTAAAGTGGTTTTCAGTATTGGCAGAGAATATGACAATAGCCGATCTCGGTCTCTTTAACAACTAATCCTTTACATTATTCACACCGGGGTCATTATTTTATAAATCACTCTACAAAATAGTTTGTGCTAAATCTCATATTCAAATATGAAATCAAATTTAAATATCTAACTTCGATTATATAAAATTTTGAAACCCATTCACTTAAATTGCTTAAATCGAATCGACTTGGAAATCATATCGTAAAGGTCTCGTAATGTAGTATAAACCAATACTATTTAACTTAGAGGATATTTTAGTTTGATTTATATTCGAAAATCCAAGTTTCAAACTATTTAACAATTTGCTTTACGTCAATTCAAAAATTCGACATTTGGTTCGAGTTTAAACTATACAATTCAAATCAAAACTTACATTTCAATTTAAACAAAGTATACTCATGTTATACGATTCTAAATCATTATTTATAAATTTAACAATTCGTATAATCTAATTTTCTTTTATATGGATTCAATTAAGTTGATTCGAAAATCCAATCACTTAGGTTCAAATCTAGTTTATATATAATTCAAATCGAAATCTTATGTTTCAGTTTAACCAAATCATATAATATCTTAATTCAAATCGAACCATTCAAGTTTATTACCTAAAATTTTGAGTCGAAGCCTTATACTTAATTCAAACAATTTATAAGACTTAACATTATTCTTATAAATCAATTCAACAAATTTCCCAATTCAAAACCAAACGATTTATAAAATTAATTCTATATAATTTTTTTATATATACATATTCAAATTCACATTTTAGTCACTAAATGAATCGAATTCATTTCATATCAAATATGATTCAAATTAGACATCAATTTACAAAATTCAAGTTTATTTCCTATATAAGTTCATATTTTAAATCCAATTCAAATTCGCATAAAAACCAAATTCTTTCCTAAATTAGGAAATTCAATTCCAAATCAATTTCACGATTCAATTTTATCTCTTATAAGTTCAAACCAATTCGAATTCAAATTCATTTCATATTTTTCCCAATTCATCTCTACTAAAAGTTTGTATCAATTTGAATTCATAACTTAATATGAGTTCATTCGTTATTCAAATATCGTTATACAAATTTACATCTTTAAACTTCGAATTTGAATTGCGAAATCTACTTATCCATCTTGAGTTTATTATTAAAGTTTATGATATATATGTAAGAAAATTAATTTTGAAAATAGATATGTGTGTATATATATATAAGTTTATAAAATTCTAAAATTAATAAGAAATAGATTATAAACATATAAAAGTTTAAAATAATAAAAAATAGATTTAAAGAAATAATTATTATAATAAAATAAAATTAAAATATTTATAGGAATAAATTATATGGTTTAAAATAAAATAAAATTATAAGTAAAATCTCAAATAAACATTGAAATTTATATTTACTCATAAAATCATTTTAAAACATATAATTCAAATTTTACAAAATTTAAGTTTAAATATTTAAAATATAAACATATAAAAATATAAAATCTTAAGCTATTATTTTTAAAAAAGAAAATCAAATTCCCAAATCAGAATATCTCGAAAATACGACCAACGGTATCCGTATATTGTTTTCTACCCTGTGTTCAAGTGATACGGATATTTATTATTTCAACCAGCAATTTATAAAATTTCTACAGGTATATCATTTCAACCCGCGATCCCAAATTCAGTAAAAATCGCTCAGGTCTATCATTTCAACCCATAACGATTTTTTTCCTATTCTAATGTCCGTTCGAGTATGTATCATTTCAACCCTTAGTGATTTTTCCTAAACTAGGGGAAATCAACAATCACAAACAATAATCTCATAGCAACAATCACAGCATATATATCATCAGTGCAACTACGTGTCATATGAATATATCGTGTCACATATGAAATGTGCAAATATATCAAATCAAACATTTCTATAAGCAATCCTATACATTTCATATAACAGTTCATTATTGATCTAACATCCATGAAAAATGTAAGTCAGGTGTGAGATAAACTCAACTTTTGTGGCATAGAAATGAAGATGACAATCTGATTGACACCGAAAAAGATTACAACTTCCAAGCATGATGCAGAAAAGATTCAATTTGGTAACTACTTGATATTTATTTTATTTTATTATGAGAGGAGGTCTGGGAATTGTCGATGGATCGGTACCGTTATTGGGTTTTTGGGAATGGTTTCCAACTCAAAAATAAACACAACAAATATTTACAAAAATATTGTATAAATAAATATTTATATATACACACATAGAAAAACCATTATATATATACACACACACACAAAAAGTAAACCATATATATAACACAATAAATAACACACTTAAATCATAACACAACAAATAACTTAAACTATAAAATTTTATTAATACGGAAAACAAATCATATAGTAACATGGGTTTATTATTTAAATTAAAATCTAAAGAAACAAATTTCAAATCCAAATAAATAAACTCGATGAAATAAATTAAATAAATAAAATTTGAAATAGCAAATATTAATTTGTATTATAAAAATTTCATCTTTCAAAAGCCAAATTCATTTGATACATGAAATCCAAAATAAATATAGTTTTAAATCAAAATCAAAATCAAAATCAAAATCAAAATAGGTATTTTAATAAAATAAAAACAAATATAAATTTTAAATTATAAATCAATATTATTATTTTAATACAATCCAAACAAATAAAATATATAAAACCCAAAATTTGAATTAAATCAAATAGTTATTTTAGAAAAAATCAATAATCAAAATTTAAATTAAATAACTAAATAAAAAATACACTAATAATTCGTGTCGTTACAGAAGGCACCTGACCTGGATTTCGTGCGACTCGGGACTCCGAACAAACAGAGAGCTTGAGAGCGGAACTAGCACATGACCTCTGCATGGCCAAGGGGTACCCCGGTGTGGAGTCTTCAGTCACATTTGGTTGTGTGTAACAACAAGTACGCTTATGTAAGTACATGACGCTAGAAAGCATAAGACGAACATTCAAACACGAAACATAAATGCAATATAAAACAGGCTAACTATTGCTTTCATTCACATAACGAAATCAGATTACCTATACTGATATCTTTCTTTTCTAGCGATAAGGTGTACATGAAAACCACACCATGCCTCCAAAAGCCAAAAGACGAGGGTCGAACTCGCATATACTATAGGCCTACGTAAGTAAAAGACAAACTTTACGGTGATTCGGACGACTCGCCCTCCTTCACCTCCTCGAGCCCTTTCTCCTCCATCTTTTTCTTTCTGCCCAAGTCTCTGCTTGACGGATCGTCGCCCTTCTTCCTCCGCTTCCTGGAACTACCTCCTCCTTTCTCGTTCTTCCCATTAGTTGGGAAAGAGAAAAGAGAAGCTAGTGGGATCTCCTCCTCATCATCGCTAATCTCTGTGATCTCTTCATTTCCCTCGAAGGCGGAGGAACAACCTCGCTTGAAAGTGCAAGGACCAACGACGCAGTCTCTTCCCCCACCCCCTGGTCTGGTCTTCGCGGTCACTTTTTTCTAGCCCGTCTTCCCAGCCTTGAGCTTTACGGCCTCTGCCTCCTGCAGTTGCTTGTATGTCTCCGCGGTTTTCTTCTAAGCGGCCTCAGCATCTTCCTTTTCCTTTAGATTGACCTGCTCCTTCGCTGTAGCCTCCTTTTCTCTTTGGAACTTGGTCGCAGCATCTTGTTCGGCCTTCTTCCTAGCATCCACCAAAGCCGTTTGCCCGGCTAGCTCGTCGGCTACTTTTTCTGCTCTTGTTCCTCGATCTTGGCACGTAAGCCAGATTGTTGCTCATCAAACATCCCACGCATCGTGGGCCCATTCACCTCAGTGGTCTCCGTCACCTGACCCTCCTGCCCGTCTCTCCCCACAAAGAAACCAACGATTGACAGATCCTCATTGGAAAATATAATATATGTGTTATCACCTTCACCAAGTTGACCCATGAAGCCCTCCATTCCAATATTGGGTTATCCAAACTGAGCCGGGTCTAGGCTCACGGTCATTTCAACTCCAAAGGGTCCTGCACAACCAAGGAAAGGCTCATCAATCAACTTAACTCCCCCACACACTTATACCTCTAGAGACTTAAAGAGGGTGTGAATTTACCTACCAACACCTGTGGAACAGTTCTGGCAGGCACCAAGCCCTTGCCCATTGTCTGGGTTGAACTCTCAAGGTCTAGCCCCGGTTGATCTGGATTATATTCAGGCACGACAGGGGGAACGACCTGCAAGCTAACCGTTGGAGCAAACGGCCCAATGGGCTATTGAGAAGAACTACCTCCACCGAATTCGTGGGCTACCACCAAACTGTCAGTGTCCATGGTTTTTCCTTTTACGCCAGCTCGTTCCTCCGCAGCATCAATTCTCAGCAACTCTCTTCCCTCCTGTACCTTTAGGCATTCCGCCTCGTTCAAGTAACGAAACATGAAACCTATCTCGTTTATTGCATCTACCTCCCTCAGACCGGTCTCAAACTCCAACAACCTATCGCACACCTTGGTCAGCACCCTGGAATAGTTACCAACCTGTGAAAGGCCCCGGAATTTAATCACTTTGACATAAATATCCCACACATAGGGCTCCAAATCCAGTTCCACTTGGGTCGCGGCATCCTCAGCAGCAATTTTAAACCACTCTACCTCTCTCTCATGCTCGACCCTCGCTCCATCCAGCTAGCCCAACGCATCACGAGTCATTTCCTTATCTCTCTTGGCCTTCTCAAGCCGCCTCTTTAAATCAGCATTCTCTTGCATGAGCCTCTAAGTCTCTGCATTCTCAGCACCCAGCCTTTCTTTCTCCTTCCTCAGAGCCTCGTTATCTTTTTGAAATTGGGAAACCTTTTCATTGTCCTTCTCCAGTTGGGAGTTAACTTTTTCCATCTTGGCTTTATCTCTCTTAAGAGTCGTATTCTCGGTTGTTAACGAGGCTGTTGTATCCTTGAAACTCGAAGCTTCATGCTATGCCTCCCTTTTCAGCCTATCGTGTGCCTCCCTCAACTCCACTATGTCAACAACAAAAAATTAGCCTTTCAAATGGGGAAATACGAGTATAGAAAGCATCTACAACATAAGAGCAAGCCTCACCTATCACTTTCTCCAGGTTCCGAACTGTCGTCCGCTCAGTATCAATGGTTAATCCCCGATTCTGGATCTCTACATTCTTGATCTTGATCAAGTCAGAAAGATGCCTGGCATACCTATTGAACATTGTTGCCTGATGGTAATCCTCATAAACCTTTTTCCAATGGGTGAAGTTCCGGTACAAACATCAATTCCTCAAAGTAATGCTTTTGGAACTGCTTTTCAAAATGGAGATTTTCTCCTCGCTGGTTAGTTGTGGGACTTCCGGCCTTCCCCTAGATGTACCCATCCTCGGTGGTCTGTGATCCACCAACTGTACAACCTAACTGGTAGATCTTTGAATAGGCTCTGCCGGAGGGGTAGGAAGGGGAAACGTCGAAGCTTGCGGTCTGGTTCCCGCAGTCTCGAGACTTGAATCTACTCCTGACGGGCGAAGTGATGGTGGGGATTCCGAGTGTCTCTAAGACCAATGATCGCCACCGCGACCATGAGATCGGAAGAACTGAGGCAGCTTGGCCCCTTTCTTGAAACCACTTATGAATTTAATCTTTTGCAGTCGTAGGTCCCCCGATCCTTGACCTCGATACCTATCATCACCACCTTTACGAACCATTTCACCTGCACAAAGCAAAATTAAAGTTTAAGCCAAGAAATCTTCCACACATGATCAAATATTGTGTTATGCAGTGTTGATGAGTGTGTGCCCTAAGTGCGCTCTCCACAGACCAGATTGAGACTAGCTCAGAGGAGTCCCCCTCCCCCAACAGGTAGGGTTAAGCTTCCAGAACTTGTGCCGCTAGGCCAAGACGGTGAAATTTCAATTGGAACATCATCCAATCCTTTAAATTGATATGTTCTCTCCGACGAAGCGGTAGTCCCAGAAGTAGTAATCGGGGGAACCAACCTCACCAACATTCCTACTCCTGCCTCAACATCCGTAGGTGGGTTGGGAGTAGCAGTCGGACCATCTCCTCCACCAACCGCTTCCTTGACATGAGCACCGCTTGTACCAGCACCCCTTGAATATTTGCAGCCTTGGGACATTTAGCCACGGCAGGAGGAGCTTTTCGCTTACGACCTTCCCCTTCCTAAGGACCCTCGATCCCATTTTCTAAATCAATCGTCGAAAATATCCTCCAGTATTGCAGGAGAAGGCCTATTTGACAAAGGGCATCGTCATCCAAAATCTTCTCCGTTGAGCGAACATCCTTCAGAATGGCCTTCAAACGCGCTACACTCCCTGAGTATTCATCGCCCTTCGGTGCTGGTAGGATTCCTAGTACAGAAAACCGAAGTAAACGCCGAGTTTATAATTCGACCAACACCAAGTTAGAGAAAACACAAATACTTACTTGCCTCCATCCAACGTCTCGCGAAACCCGGAGGACAACGAACAAAGAACCACTCAGACTTAAACAACCCAAGTCTGGTCCATGACCCTTCAATGAACCGGGAAGTGCGTATTGCTTCCAAGAAGTAAAGGGAAGGCGAAGTCTTGGGTCTCCTCTTCATCTGAAACAAGAACCGAATGTTCTTTTTGGTGGGGTCCTCATTTAGGTACTCTTTAAACAAGCGACATGTACTGAGAAGGAATGCATACCCGTTGGGATGAAGCTAGATAGGCGCTAAGAGGAAGTGACTCAGTGTGTCACGAATAAAGTCACAAGGTGGTGGCATACATCCCACGATGCACATGTGTTTATTCCATGCGGTGTATCCTTCTGGCGGAGCGTGCGGCCGGTCTCCGTCCTTGGGAACTCGAACGTGAGTCCATGGTATGCCGATCTTGCGCAAATGCGCCTCAGGGCAGGCTCATCCAAACTGGAACGTCCCGAGTCTGGAGGATTGTCAACAATAACGGCGCCTACCATTGTATTATGAGCCTTAGGTACGTCGCTCGCCACAATGTCTGCATCCTCCTCAGACCTCTCCTTAACTGCAGTAACACCCCCTCTCCCCCGGCGCCAACGAATCGGTCGAGCGCTCGACCATCTGCTATAAATCACCGTCGGGTGCTTTCGGTGAATCTGTAGACTGGGAAGGGTTTGACTCTAAAGAAGTCTCAAGCTTGTTGTCCCCAGGACTAGTGCTATTATTAAAACTTGACTGGGATGTTGAGTGCTAAGAAGCTTCAGCTTCCAAATGTTGTTGTGTTTTGGATCGTGTCTCCACTACTAGTTATACTTCAATATAGTTGCGTTAGACATCGTATGTAAAACCTATACCCCTCATGTTGGTGTGAAATAATGTGCAAACGTGCAGTGTAGTGCGCTGACAATGCAACTACAATTAAAACAGACTCGGAACATGGTGATGATCACTGCCTTTTAGCGACAGTAACCATCATCGTCATCGGCCGATGTCCTTAAACTCACGTTAAGTCACAACCAGCTTTTGATTGGGATCAGGAAGAAAATAAGGGTCCAACAGTCCAAAGTTCTTGTCCACAGTCCAAGTTGTATGCTCTAAAACCTATGTGCAAAATCTTGTCCCCGTCCAATCAAACTAGTCATGAAAACATCGCAAAGATGGAGGCCATCGCATCCCTCTACTGACAAGGGTAATCGCAACACCAAGGTAATGCGAGATCGCATCACTTGGATGCGACAACGCATCTAACGGAATGCAAGATCTCGCATCACCAAAGCGATGAAAAATCATATCACTCGGATGTGAATCTGCACCCACCTGGATTCGAGATATCGCATCATCGAAGTGATGCGAAATCACATCACTCGGATGTGAATCCACATCCAATTGGAAGCGAGACCTCACATCACCGAAGTGATGCGAAATTGCATCACTTGGATGCAAGATCAACGCATCTCCAAAGTGATGCAAAATCGGCCCACACGGGGTTGCAAATCAACAATCATCGGGATGCAAGATCTTGCATCAACGGAATGACGTGGTTTCGTAACCTTCTGATGCGATGACCCCTCATCACGTGATGTGAGTCCCCACACAACAAAGAAGGTGGCGCCTCCTCCCTCCTTCTCTTCTTCTCCCACTCCGTATAATTTCCCTCTTCCATCATTAATACCTCAAATGAAGGCAGTGGGTTCGATGCGAAAAATTTGGGCGAGAAAAGTGTTAAAAGAGGAGAGAGCTCCGACTTATATAGGGGTGGAGGGGACATGATCACCGGCCCGCTTTTCCTTGCCTCGCATCTCACTGGAATGTGGTCCATTGCATCCCACTGAGATGTGGTCCATCGCATCCCACTGGGATGCGATCAATCGCATCACACTAGGATGCGATGTATCGCATCACACAAGGATGCAATATATCGCATCCCACTAAGATGTGATGCAATATATACACACACACATATATATACATATGGTACGTGTATATATATATATGAACATACACACATATGTTTATGTATACATGCATACTCCTATATTGTACTCCCGTCCGATGCTTTATTTTCAAATCATGATCACACCGCGTAAAACCATACAAAGATATGTGAGCACAAGCGCAAACACACGTCAGCAACCACTCGTTTACGCAAAGACGTAAATGAGACTCGACAACTAACATCTAAACTTCATGAATAAGATTGGAATTAGATGCCCAAAGAGTGATCGATGAACCAGAATCCATAATACTCAAAAAAACGTAAAGCTTCACGCTTCTCCATAACTCACTCCTGAACACAAAGCACATCCTGCTAAGGCAAGATGTACTTTAGGGGCAAATGTTAACTAGTATTTCTGTCCAGTTTTCAAAAGTATACAAGACCACTCAATGCAACACGCCATGTGGTATTAAAGCTCGAAATGTCGCCAAGTTGTTGAAGGTTCAAGCCGAGAAGAGGCCGAGCAAGCGATAGCTTCATAACTCCTCATATCGCCTCATAAGCCCTCGCCACGCTTCGTAGCCACTCGCCTCGCCTCACTCCAGCTTGCATCACACCGACTCGCACCACTCCCACTCGCCTCGCATCTTCCTGTAGCATCTCGCATCGCACAAAACAAGGAGTAATTCCATCGCATCCAACGAGATGCGATGCCATCGTATCCAACGAGATGCGATGCCATCGTATCCAACGAGATGTGATGGCACCAAATCCCTCAAGGTGCGATGTGATCGCATCCCAGGGATGCGACGTCCAATGGCCACAGCGCATCCCTTTGGGATACGATTTTCGCATCCAATGGTATGCGAGAATCGTATCCCATAGAGGGTTGTGATCTTCCCTCTTAATAATCCAATGTGATGCGATTTTCTGTTGTAAACAAGCCTGTGATGCGATTTTCTGCTGAGTGGTCCTCAAATCCTACCTACTCCCACCTAACTATTCCACTATAAATACCCTCAAGACCATTTGTTACAAGGGTTGGAAAATTGCTGATTTGACATCTTCCTAGAGCTCCAAGGGATCTCTCAAATGGCATCTTTACTTTAAGGAAGAAGAAGGACAAAATCTACTTTTTATATATAATCATATATGATGACTATGACTCCGAATCACATGAAAATGCTTGTAATTAAATGCCTAAAAGAGGCTATAGCTTGTAAACCATTGTTGTCAATAAAATATCAGTAGCTCTTCCAAAGTGGATGTAGGCCCAATATGGGACTGAACCACTATAAATCCTAAGTGTTACGTTTTTCTTTCTTGCTCTTCTGCACTTATTTTCCTTACGCAAACCTGTATTCTTAAGTAAATAAGAATCTTGGGTGTTGGTGACATTTTTCGCCGTTAACATATACTATTTATTTGATTAAAAAAATAAAGAAATTATATAAATTCCATTTAACACTATTCACCCCCCCCCCCCTCTAGTGTTCAACTTGGCTTAAGATCCTTAATCCGCATCTCCAATATGTCTTTCTTGGAAAATGATCTAGTGTTTAAAAAGGAAAAAAATAAATTTTGAAAATATTTTATTTTCGATGATTTTCAACCTTTAACAAAAAAAATCAAATCAAAACCAACTTGCGTATTTTAGTACGACATTTTTGCCTTGGCTACATTTAGTCAAATGTATTTCTAGTCTCAAATTTCATAATTTAATTTATAATTTAAATTTCAATTAAAACATTAATTTAAATCGTTTGAAATTTCAGATTGTTACTTATGCATTTTACTTTGGCGGTGAAAATGGCATAACGCCTTACTTTTCATTTATGAATTTGACTTTTACATAAGGATGCTATAAAGACCTTATACCCACTACCGAAAATGTCTCAGCTTCTGCACTATAGTTCCACAAAGGCCCTATATCATCACATTAAATAATAATCATATTTAGATACTTGGTTGCTAAGTAGATCTTACATTATGTTACCGATTATGGTAACATTTCAGACATTGTGTTGCCACATAAGCCTTATGCCTCATTGTCAACTACAACATCACTTATTGGACATTAGGGGTGCTAAATAGGCATTAGGCCTTATCATAGAGATCAAGGTCCCATCTAAATGTTAGGCAACCTCACTAACCTTATTCCTAGTTGCTAAATGCAATGTCACTTTCTAGACATTAGGTGATTCCCCACAAAATTTCTAACAATTTGTGAATGTATTCTTTAACTCATTCTTATCCATATTGATGTAGCACAATATTAAGTAGTATAGATGATACTTTGTGTTGGTGCCGATATTAGTTGCTCGGTACCAAAAATAAGTTACAGCGTTAGTTTTTTGTTTGGATTAGTTGGTATCGGTATCACTACTTCAGTGTTCCATCTGCTCCGGTATTGGTATTGATGGTGTTGTGTTTCATTAGTTCCTAGTTTGGCTTCATCTTCGGCTTCGATTCAAGTGAATCTGCTTCCAGTTTGGCTTAAGTGATATCGATATCGTCATCAATAATACTTCCTAGGTGTTTAGCTTTATATTTCTATTTCGTTGTTTGTATTTCTGTATCGATTTATCTTTGTATTGTTCTTTGTTTCGATATCGGTATCGGCGTCTATTTCAGAACACTATAAATAGGCGGTTGTAACCATGTAATAGTTAGCATATTCTATAATCAAAATTTTGGCGTCCACCATTATTGGAAGCTCCAAAAGTTTATCCCCAGTTTTAGCATTCTTTGTGAATCAATGAAGTGGAAGACCAAGTTTTTCGGCATCATCTCGATAAACAGAGAATTTGTCATCAAGTTTCTGGCATCATCTCAATCAATGGAAATTAGTGTTATCTCAAATTCATCTCGAGAATCATTAATATCAACGGATTTGAAGTTCCATTCCAGTATCCTCAAGATGAATGGATTGGAAAATGTATCGGTTTCATCATTAATTGAATTTGTGTTGCTAACGCTGCGTAAGTTTGGTATCAAAGTCATCTTGGTTCATCGACATCAATGTTTCCAGGTTGTATCATCGTTCATCATTGTTTTGAGGTTTGGTTCATAACCCACAGGCCCGAGGATTATTCATCATTTCAAATCAAAGAATGCTGCCAAGACGAGCAAGCCGAAATCGAAATGTTGAGGAGGTTTATGAACAGGATGATGCAACTCAGTATAAGCAAAGACTTAATGCAAGGATTGATGAAGGAACTGGACGCTTGCAGAGAATGATTTTAGATATGAATCGAAATCAGGGAAAAGTGACCGCACCTATGTCGGAGAACATGTTTGGTGAAGACAAAGGTAGTGGAAGTTTTTGATTCCAGCATCAGGAATAAACAGAGTCACAAATTCAAACTCAAGTGATGGATAAGCAATGGGAAGTGGTAATGAGAATAGAAATTCCAGAATTTAAGGGAGGTGTGCAAGCCGAAGAATTCCTAGAATGGATATCCACAGTCGAAAAAATTCTCGAGTATAAAGGAGTACCGGAAAATCATAGGGTTCAATTGGTTGCTACTAGATAAAGGAGTAAAGCTATAGCTTGGTGGTAAAAAACGAAATTGACTCGAGCAAGGATGGGAAAGACCAAGGTGGTGACATGGGATAAAATTAAGAAAATGATGGGGGCTACATTTTTGTCTTACAACTACCAATCACTAATGTATAAATTGTTGTAAAATTTACGGTAGGGAGTTCGTACGATTAATGAGTATATGAAAGAATTCTATCAATATGTCTTCCATAATATATATCGGAGACCAAAGAACAATTGGCTGCGAGATATATTAGAGGACTTCGCAACCAAATCCAAGACATGGTTAATATGCTCGATCCAAACTCAGTCGTCGAGGCATAATAGAGAGATCTTGCATGGGAAAAACAGGGTCAACATGGGGGTTGTTGACACACTTTTTGGTAAAGCTGTCACACGTTAATATTTTGGTTAGCGGCGTGCTCAAACATCGAGAACGTCGTCAAAAAACACAAAGTGATTTGTTGGAAGTTGTGATGTGTTCAGAAAATGATTGGAAATGGCGTCGATTCATAGAATCGACGTGATGGACCCAGAAAAACCGACGTAGTGAATATACGTGGTAAAACTCCTCGTGCAAAAATAGATGATTTTGGCAAAAAGCAACGTTGCGCACTAAAAAACAGCTGACTGGCATGGCATGATCACGAAAAATGGATTGAGCAACTCACGGCGTCAAAATCTGGTAAATTGGAAAAAGTGGTCTGGCACATTTAAAACTACTTGATTGTCACATGAAAATCATGAAAAACCACAATCAAAACATTGGCTGATCACTCTGCCAAATTTGGTAAATCCGGTAAACTTAGTAAGTTTGGTAGATTTGGCACATTCAAAATAGTGGATTGATACAGTTTGATCACATAAAAAAAATTGGTTCACAACTTGGTCTGGCAAGAAAAATTTGTATCCCTTACATTTTGAATACTTTTTGGGGTTCGAAATCTCCTCTTGCGCATCGGCCCTGGCAAGGGAAACTTCGACTCCGGCACTTGGACCAGGGAGCCGAAATTTTGCAGGAGTAGATAGGATACGAAGTTTGGTAAAGAAAAAAGGAAGAGCGCATTGGGCGGATTCGAAATTCCACTGTGTGCATGTATAAGGGTTTTGATATGAAAAAGTGGCAAGGTAGGCAGATTCAAAATTTGCCACTCGAAATTGTGGTTATCAGCTCGATAAAATCCCCAGTTGCGAAGCGAGATTCGAAGAATGGTTTGGCACCGGGATTCGAAATGGGTTAGTGCCAAATGAGATTTGGCTAATTGGATTTATATGTGAGGATCACCACTTTTACGTGATCCACACGTGTTTTCAACAGTTTTCAAGGTATCCAAAAATTTTGGACATAGGGATACAAAATTTTGACTTGCACTTGACTTTTCGACTCTGATTTTGGGATACGAACTTCGTATCCCTCAGGGATAAAAAATTTGTCCTGACACACCCAAAACTTACCTGTAAATACCTTTAAGTATGGCATTTGAAGGGGTTGGTTCTCATTTGGTATTTTCGACTTCTTGGAGCTCTCAAGCATTATTAATGGTATCCATCTTCTCCTCCATGACTATTGGACATTGCTTGGACCTCAAAAACTTTGCATGCACATTTTTCTTCAATTTTTGGACATTTCTTTGGACATTTACATTGCTTTTGGACTATTTTGAACAATTTTGAATTTTCTTGGATATTAAAGCTATATTTTGGACATTGTTGACCCAGTCAATGTATTTTTCATCCAACGAAGAAGAAGAAGGGCATTTTGGTTAAATTTTAGAATTTACAAATATTTTGTTGTTCTATTGCAACGCTTTGTACACAAATATTATCCGAACTTGTACAACTCTTGTAATCAACTATTATATTATGAATAATGACTATGAAGTGGACATAGGTGTTAGTGCTGAATCACTATAAAAAGTTGGGTTCTACTAGCATTTCTTTACTTTGGATTTGGATTATTGTGTTTCATTAAACACACACTCGAGGGTTGGTGTGCGTTTAATGGATGACAATTCCCCACGTCAACACATTGGCGCACCAGGTAGGAGGCGCATAACTTTGACTTTTGCTTCAGATTGGATTCTCGGATTTGTCTTCTGATTTCGTCTTCGGATTTGGTTTTGATTTTTGACTGGTTTCAATTTTCGACTTTGTTACTCGCTTTTCGTCATGGTTAAGCGCAAGAAGCTCGACGCTATCGCTGAACCCAAGGTATGGAAGGAGGAAGAAGTGAAGAAATTTCTTCAACTGGAGTTCCATCGAATTACGTCACTCGAGAGGACGTCGATGGGATGATTAAGAACCAAGCTATGGATTTGAACGCTTGGCTCGAGTGACCACAAGATGCTTTCAATACCTCTCTTGTTTCGATTGAGGAAAGGATAAGGAATTCTGGAAGGTCGACTGGCCAGACAGACATTATTGGAACAAGTGTCAGTGTTCGTCAAGCTGCGACTCAAAACCTAGGGGAAACCTCGCAAACTAATCAACAGACCAACGCCGCTCCTTGGAACGGTGCCGGTCTCGCTACACTCGAGGTCACCCCTAATCCCGAAGTTTCTCCAGCTCGTGATGCTTTGGTAGGTCAAGTAGTGGGCTCCGTTGTTGGTAATGTTTGATCAAGCGCCAGTGCGCACAACCTTGGATAGAAGTGTTCCCATGGTTCCAGGGGTCAGGATTATTCCCGATACGGCTCCTCAGGTTGGAATTCAACCAAATATTCTTCTCACCAATCAATTGATTCCTAATATAAACTTAAACATTGGGGGCACCAGTGTCGCTTTGGATAATCTTAGCCAGTTGCTTGCTTTTGGCAATGGATCTCAAATCGTGGATGTTATCCATCGATTCACTCGAGGTGGTGCCTCATCTTCAGACTTGGACTGTTTGACTCGCAGTCCATTTTCCTGGATATTAGAAACTCTCGCAACCCACCAGACTTCAAGATCCAACGTTGGAATCTTATAATGGTCGGAAGGATCCGACCGCCCACTTGATGAGATATATTCGTTATATGGAAGTTATCTCCTCTTTAGAAGGCGACGTAGCAAAATGTTTTCCGTTTTACTTGATAGACATAGCTGCAATACGGTTCAGGCAGCTGGAGACGAACTTTATTACCTCTTGGAAATTCTTGAAATGATTTAATGTTATGGTGGGTTCGGTCGACATACCCAATCCATCTATGGTTTTGATGGCCGCAATATCAGGCGTTTTGGATAAATCTGACTTTAAGACCTCACTACGCTGGGACCCATTGAGGGATCTTAGAGAATTCTATTTTGAAGCTGAAAGATTCCTTCGGGAAGAGGATGCGAGGACCGACAAAAAGTTTTTTGTAGCTAATGTCGTTAAGGGAAGGAAACCATCTGACCCTGAATAGGCTAAAGATTCTGCTGCTAGTAACCCCTCCATGGGGAACGATCGCGACAAGGCTTGGAAGCAACCTAAGTTCTCGTCCTACTCGGAACTTACTCACATCCTCGAGTGGATTTATCAAGAATTTCATCCATTGCTCTTTTCAGAAATCCTCCCGCAAGGGATTCGACTCAAAGAGAAAGGGAAACTAGTCAGCATTTCTTATTTCACAATCTTGATGGTCATGATACGAATGAGTGTCGATACCTTAGGGATATGATAAAGGAACATGTTAGACGTGGACAGCTGGCTTGGTTTGTTCGAACTCGGTCTATGGTGCGAGGACATGCACAGTCCCCTTAAGGAAATCAGGATAGGCCTGAGACCACACTCATCCCGGTGGCATTGTTACCAATTGGACCCCTTACTAGCTCTGATGTCTTGGATGCAAGTCTCCCTAGCATTAGTATCTTGTGGCTTGTGGCGTTTGGCTTTTGATCTTCTTGCATTGTGGATTCTGTTCTTTCGGCTTCGCTGGTATTTAGTCTTGGATTTTCTTGGTTTTCTTGATATTGGATATTATTCTTGTGGATTCTTGGTTTTGGTCTGTTCTGGATTCTAGTTTTCTGACCTTTTGTGCTTAGGATTTGGATGTGGCTTTGTTTTGTTTCTTGGCTTCTGGAATTTATGGCTCTTGGATAATGAGCTTCTCGCTTATGGCTATCTCATTCCCGGTCTTCCCACTTGTGAATTTTTTGAGCCTTTGGTTTGGCTCCCTTCGCTTTCTTGGATTTGGTTATTCGGGCTTTGGATCATGATTTTGGCTTTAAGGACTTCGGTCCTCTGGATGTATCCTCTTTTGGCTATTTTGGGTGTAAGATGGTTGAGTCGACATACCCATGCACAGGAGTTGTTATAATCCCTAGGCATGCCCTTTGCTCGATGACACGCCATCATCCCCTCTGGTTATTAGTGAAAAGCTTACTTTTCCCAACTTTGGATTTTGAATGGTTAAATTTGTTTACCTATGTAACAGGAACCAGTGGGATCCTAGCAATACTCTAACGAACAATAAACCATTTACTTTCCCTCACGAATGAATTTGAGATCACAAACGGCTAAGTTTGCCTACCTATATACGGGAATATTCATCCCTAGGCATGCTCTTTGTGAATGATAAACTGTTAAGTTTCCTTTTATTTTACTAGAAAATCTTAAATTTTATAACTTCAATAAAATCACTTTAAAAGTTAAGGACGTTTTCTTCTGGAGTATGAAATCGACAACAGAATTGCAAACTCTAATAATCTTCAGGCTATCTTAGTCTCTTGTCCTCCTTCGACAAGATTGCCTTAATTTGTAGTCAGTTTTAGATCTTGTACGTCAAGTTGGAGGATCCTACTCATTTGGCTTTGTCAAGACAACTCGCCTGGATATTAGATTACATCGGGTAGACTTTTCAGTGATGCGACCTCTAGTGCTACTTTAATGAGATTGCTTTGACTTGTGGCGAGCCTTGGATCTCATGCGTTTGGTCAGTGGATCCTACTCGTTTTGTCGTGGGATCGTACTCACACGATGACTCATATGGATATCTGGCTACATGGTTAATGGTTATTCTAGAACTACGGATTTCGGGCTTTCCCAGTTTCCTGGCTATGGATTTTCGGGTTATTCAGGTCGTTGGACAGTCGCAGTCCTATGGTTATTCTGGCTATTCTGGTTATCTATAAACGAGCCGGAGTGATCATCAGCTTTCATTATATTTCGGGCTTTCCAGTTTTCTAGTTAACGAATAATATGATCTGGAGCGATCATGGATTTCTGGATTAATATGATCTGGTGTGATAATGGCTCTTCGGCTTTTGGTTAAAGAAGTTCGCTTCGGACTTCTCCCAGCTTTGGTTTCTGGATTTCTGATTTTCTCGCAAAACACATCTTCCTTCGATAGGAAAGACATGTTTTGGTGGGTAAAGTGTTGACACGCTTTTTGGTAAAGTTGTCACACGTCAAGATTTTGGTTAGCGTCGCGCTCAAATTTTGAGAACATCATCATAAAACAAAAAGTAATTTGCTCGAAGTAGCGATGTTTTTGAAAAATGATTGGAAATGGTGTCGATTCATAAAATCATCGTCGATGGACTTGGAAAAACCGGCGTAGTGAAAATACGTGATCAACTCAGTCTGATCAGCTTAAAATGCTTGAGCACGTCAGTTTGATCATGTCATCGCGCAAAATATATAGTTTTGGCGAAAAGCAGCATCATGCACTCAAAATTTGCTTACCGGCATGGCATGATTGTGAAAAATGGCTTGCTCGTAGAAGAGGTGAAAGAAGGTGGCGAGATGTATTTATTAGTGGGATTTCATGCTACAGAAAGTGATGAAATTCCTGAATCAGTGAAGCAATTATTGTGTGAATTTGAATATGTGTTTCCAAAAGAGTTACCAAATGGCCTACCGCCACTAAGAGACATCCAACATCAGATCGATTTGGAACTAGGTGTTGTTTTACCCCATAGGTAACACTATAGAATGAATCCTAAAGGACAAGAAGAATTGTGATGACAAGTGGAAGATTTATTGAGTCAAGGCCGTGTTCATAAAAGCCCGAGTCCTTATGTTGTGCCTGCATTATTAGTACTAAAGAACGACGGTTCATGGAGGAAGTGCACCAACAACCGAGCTCTTAACAAAATTACTGCAAGATGTCGTTTTCCTATTCCACATCTCGATGATTTGCTGGATCAAATTAGTGGGTTAGTTATTTCTCGAAGATTGACTTGAAGAGTGAATATTATCTGATCAGAATTAGACCAGGAGATGAATGGAAATCTTCTTTCAAGACTAGAGAGGGGTTATATGAATGGCTTGTAATGCCCTTCGGGTTGTCGAATGCGCCAAGTACTTTTATGAGAGTGATGAACCAGATATCCAGGCCTTACATTGGAAAGTTTGTGGTTATTTACTTCGATGATATTCTCATCTATAGTATTAGTCGAAATGAGCATCTACAACACTTGCGAGCAGTTTTGATCATCCTTCATCAAGAACAGTTTTTTGCATCAACTAAGAAATGTAGACTCTTATCTCTGAATGTGCTGTTTTTATGCTACGTTGTTTCGAAAGAAGGATTGCAAGTTGATCGAAGTAAAGTTGCCGCAATTAGAGATTGGCCTAAGATGACGACTATCTCAGATGTTCGTATTTTTCATGGTTTGGTATCTTTTTACAAGCGATTCATTCTGCGTTTCAATAGTATTATGGCTCAATGACCGATTGCATGAAAGGGAAACAAATTTTTTTGGACTGAAAAGGCAGAGCAGGCATCTGGGCTTATTAAGAATCTTTTAACTTCAACACCTATTCTAGTACTTCTAGACTTCTATCAACTATTTGATCTTCATACTAATGCTTTAAAAGCTAGGATTGAAGGAGTTTTAAGTCAGGATGAAAGGCATGTTGCTTATTTCAGTGAGAAATTATCAGGGGCAAAAATGAGATACATCACTTATGATGTTGAGTTTTATGTTGTGGTTCAAGCTATTAAACATTGGAGACATTATTTTTTCATAAGGAAATAATTTTATACAGGGATCATGAAGCTTTGAAACATCTCCAGGGTCGAGATGAAGTGGCAGCTAGACACGCATCATGGATTTCTATCTGTAGCAGTTCACGTTTGTAGTGAAACATAAGGTTGGAGTTACAAATAAAGTAGTTGATGCATTAAGACGGGGAGGTAAAATTTTTACAACCATGAGGGTTGAAGTACAGGGATTTGAATCGCTTTTAGAGTTATTGAATTCCGATCCTTATTTCTCAAAAAAAATTGGACTAAATAGGGAAAGGTGAAGCAACATATTATTCATTAGTGGAGGGTTTTCTATTCAAAGGAAATCAACTATGCATTCCTGAGTGTAGTCTTCGGATGAAGATAATCAAAGAACTTCACGATGAAGGGAATGTAGGTAGAGACCGTACACTGCAACTGATCGTAGATTCATATTACTGGCCCTCGATGCATAAAGAGGTGGAAAATTTTATGTAGAGATGTTACATTTGTCAAGTGTCCAAGTGGACGGGAACTAATGTTGGGTTATATATGTCATTTCCCATTCCTTCTCGACAATGGGTAGATGTGAGCATGCACTACGCCATAAATGGCCTTCTGCAACAGAAAAAAATGTTTGTTCAAGACCAAAAAATGTTGGCATAGGTCTTTGGGAACACTTTTACTGTAAAGCAATTTTCAATGTTGTTGCAGACCTCAAAGACAACATTTTTACTATCTAAGGCAACATAGAAAATATCGTTGCAATAGAACCCTATTTGGGTTTATAGCAACATCCTTAGGTGTTTGTAGCAACATTCCCAAAATGTTGCTATAGATATTTCATCTCTAGTAGGATTAAATATATATTAATAGAATACTACTGCACAGAATTTGAATTCAAACAGTGTTTTATTAAATAAACTATTTTATTTCAACAACTGAAATAGTACAATTTTATGACTCTAACTATTTACGGCTTAATGATTTACTACAACATCGACTATTCATATATACAGATATTCCTCACTACATCACTCGATTCACTCATTACATATGCAGTTCCAATTTATACAGACACTGACAAATATATATGCCAAGCCAAAGGCGAGTCGAGTGTCGAGCCGAAGGTGAGCTGAGTATCAGGTCCGAACGCAGCGTCAGCGGGGGTCTAGGGTGTAACACTCATTAATTTTAGAGAACAATATCATGATAAACTTAAGAATACTTAATTAAATATTAGGAATCAAGTAAAATGGACTGCGCCATTGTGTTCATCTCGGAATTCTACTTAAGTTAGACTCCGAGTTTGCGTAAAACGGACATTGTATGAAGAAGAATTAAGGTTTTAAGTTTGTATACATATTAGAAAAATTAATATAAATAAACTAGTCCACAAAATCAAAATCAGAGAGTGGGAAAAGGGAAGGGAATTCGGCCCGTCAGGGGTCGACCCCATGCCCCAAGGGTGTTGACCCTTACACTAAGGTGGTGACCCCTGGGTCGACCCCAGCCAGATCTGGGGTAGATTCCTCCTCTGCACTTGGACTCGTTTCTTGACCAGATTCGTTGACCTTAGGCTATAAATGGGACTTCATTTCTATTATTTTATTCATCGAAAACAATAGAGACAACGAAGTGCTGCCTCGACTCAGATTGAATTAGCCTATTCTTCTGCAGCAACAACTTACAAGCATACAAGAATCTCTGCTACAACATCAACAGTCAATTCTCTGTTCTTTAGATCTAATCACAATGAGTTCATGTTATTTTTAGATATAAACATTTACTAGTAATCTTGACATCTTTATAGGTTTGGATCTAAACCTGTGCCTGTTAATAACTTGAATCATAACTAAATATATCTACCACTACTTGTATACCTAATCTACTGTTTAGTTCTCATATGCTCACTCCTGATATGCCTATTCGGTAAGTATGCCAATATCTGCCATCATATGCCTATTTTAATTTTATACCTAATTTTGTTCTCTTCTCTCCCTCCTTCCCTTTTTATTTTCATAGCCAGGCTACCTTCGAGCCTAGGCCTATCGCAGAAATATGCGAACGCATGAAATTGGGAGCGGTTGGGAATGATAGGTCATAACTTATATTGTAAGACATGATTAGGATTTGGGGACATAATTTATACCTTGAACTAAAACTTTAATTTGGGCATAACTTGTATCGTAGATCAGATTGGGATTTGGAGGATAACCTTGGATAAACCTGAAAAATTATTTAATAATGAACATGCCTAGATTTACACTAATTAGAAACTGTATCTGCACTTAGATACGAGGTTAGATTTCAGTTGTGGTAGAAGTCTGCCCGGAACCGCCCGGCTGATCCAGCATCCCAAGTGGTAAATCTGATGTGAGGGGTCTAGTGCATAAATGGACACGTAATGGTGCTCAGACACGAGGTTAAGTCTGACTTATGGTAAAAATCCGCCCGGAACTGCCCGGCATATCCAGCATCCACAAGTGGTAGACGTAATGTGGGTGGTCTAGTCCATTAACAGCCATGAATGGAAATATGATAATTGTAACACACTGAATTTGTACCAACACTAAAAGAGGATAAATTAAGTAATAAATTGGTTTAATATTAAGAATTAGAGGAAACGGACTGCACCATTTTGTCTGTCTCGAAATTCTGGTCAAGTTAGACATTTGATTTGCGTAAAACAGACAACGTATGAAGAAGTTATGAGGGGTTTAAGTTTGTATACACGCAACGCGTGAGTCAGAGATGAGTCAAAATTTTATCCAGAACGATTCAAATTCGAAAAATTCATCAGAGCGGCAAAATTCTCGCTCTAGGGGGTCGACCGCCCTAGAGGGGTGTCGACCTAGGGGTCGACCCCCCTTAAGGGGTGCTGATCTATGGGTTGACCCACCCACAGGGGTGTCGACACCCCTAGGGCGGAGGTGGAAATTGGTTTCAGAGGGTTCTACAGCTACAAATATGTGCTCAATTCTACTATTTCTTCATTGAAAACTATAGGAGTCATATGCTGCCGGAGTGCGAACTGAGACGGAACCATTTTCTACAACAACATACTTTGCAAATCAAATCCAGAAATTCAAAATCCATTCCCTCTATTCTCTAAACCTAACGTTGTGAGTTCTAGTTGCTTTAAGGTTTAGATAAATAAAAGTAAATTATGAAAGACTGTAATTTGGATATGTGTAAACCATGAATCTATGCTATTATCATATCTGATATTATGTCATAATAGATCTATTTCTTTAGATCCAATTCAATTGTAATTATTCTGCTATGCCATAATAGATCTATTTCTTTAGATCCAATTCAATTGTGCTTATTCTACTATGTTATTATTGTGGATCTTGGTTTGTAACAATATTGTGGTTAATATAAATCTGTTAATTTGAATAGTTATGTCATTGGATAGATCTAATCATTTATGTAAATCATGAAAATATGCCACCTTGAATTGGTTAGGATTGGATCTAAATCTTTATCTAAATTGTAACTTCTATGATATGCTATGATGTGGATTTGTGTAGATCTATTTCTAAACTAGTAAATCTAATTTATCTGGACATTGAAACTGTTAGTCAGATCAAGATTATCACCTTGTGTTATCATGTTAGATCTATTTTATGTGATCTAATTTATCACCTTGCGATATCATGTTAAATCTACTTTATGTGATCTAATTTATCACCTTGTGTTATCATGTTAGATCTATTTTAACCTCTATATCTGAGTTATGTGATCTAATTTATCGCCTTGTGTTATCATGATAGATCTAAACCGATTGGACATCAAAATTGCTAATTTAGATTTTACTATGCTTATTTTGACATCATAGTCATTGACTGCCAACCGTTCATCAGTTTTATTACCACCTTGTTATGATGACAATTTCATGTCCATGCCCGTATGTATGTTCACCTTATTATCATGCTAGTTTATGTTTATGCCAAGGTGATCATTTTAGTTATATTCCCATTATTTTCCCTATTATCGTTTATGACTAGGCTATTGTCTAGCCTAGGCATATTGCCAATTTTGTGAGGGCGCTAGTTAAGGAACGGGGGAAAAAGGGTTAAAAATGGCATAATTTGAATATGAACATTTTTGGACACGTAATTCAAATTATTGGGTAAAATAGATATTGACAGCTATAAAAGGAAAGGATTAATTAATTGTTAAATTAATTAAAAAGTGGAATGTCTAGTAATTACAATTAGGAATTGTAATTGTACTTATGACACGAGGCTAGGTTGCATTAGTGGTGGAAGTCTGCCCGGACCCGATCGGCATATCCAGCAGCCACTAATGTTGAACCTAATGTGGGAGGTCTAAGTATGCAAATACGAATCGGGCTAAGACACGAGGTTAGGCCCAACTGTGGAATAAGACTGCCCATTATAAACCATAAATGGGCATGATAATAAATTGGACTGCTTAACCTAAACTAATCCATAAGGGATTGTATGAATAAGAACTGAAGTTAGGGTTAAGTAAAATTGATTGGATCGGTGGGAGGGTTAAGTAAATCTTGGGTAGGTGGGTAATATTAGTATATATAGGCCCACAAACTTAACCATTAAACAACATGCTTGGATCAGTGAGAGGGTTAAGTAAATCTTGGGTAGGTGGGTAATATTAGTAAATATAGGCCCACAAACTTAACCCAATAAGGTTATGTAATTAAAGGCACCTAGTGGTATACATAATCGGTGGAAATAATAAAGTTATGTAATTAAAGACAACTTTTAGGGTTAACTTTACTTTTAGAAATGATAGGGTTATGTATTAAAGACACCTATGGGTAAGCATAACCGGTTGGAAGATTGGGGGTTATGTATTAAAGACACCTATAGGTAAGCATAACCGATAGAAAGATAGGAGTTATGTAATTAAAGACACCCTTTTAGGGTAAGCATAACTGACATAGGGCTTTGTAATTAAAGACACCTAAGGGTATGCATAGTCAGTGAAAAACCTAGTGGGCATACAAGACAAATGGGGAGGGCTTGTATCATATTGTGTGGGACCCATTTCAGTCAGTAACCCGTAGTTGGTATCAAATAAAGAGCGCCGTACTAGGCGGGGAAGAGGTATGCTTGCTGATTGATTATAAGAGATCTATACGAGATAGATGGTGTGGGCGGCGCAAACTAACCGGGCTATGTGCGTGCATGAGCCGGGCAGAAGGGGATAAGACGATCGTGACACCAGTAGGTGTGATTGTGCATACATTAATGGTTGCCACTTTAGGAAGTGATACCTCCTACTGTGGGGATAGCACAGGATATCTACAGAGTACGGAGCCGATTGATTAGGGTAGTGGTTAGGGTACACTCGGACGTATGCCCTAGGTCTACCAACTTAGAGTGGAAGGGATCATTTCATTTTGGTTATACTAGTAATAGTTCAGAGTAATCATTAGTGAGGCACATACACCTTATCTTTCATACCTTTTCACACCTTCCATTTATGTAGTGATCTCTCTTATCCACTTTATTTGCCTATCATGTTACTTTTATTTATTTACTGGCTAAAAGTAACTAGACTCGCCAGACTTTATGTCTGACCATTTTTGTTTCTCCTTCTTTCTTTCATTCCCCCCCCCCCCCAAGGTTCTCAAGGGAGGGTATTCTCAGGCTTAGTCAGGATTCTGTTATCGTCTTGCTTGGAGCTTGTAGATGTATTTCTCAAGCTCCTATGTTTGCTACTATGGCTTATGATTTAGGAATTATGCTTTCTTTGTTTTTGCACTCTGATATTTGAAGTACAAGACAGAAGTTTTAATGATGTACTTAGCTTATGTATTTTCAGACATATGGTGTAACCGTGCTTTATGATTAATAAAAAATTAAATTTCCGCTTCTATCTTATTTATATCTGTCTTGTAATTGTTCTGTGCCTGTTTACCTATAGCGCTTCACGAAACTTAATGCATGAGTGACATTAACGGACGTGGGGTGTCACACTTGATATAAAAGTTGAAGGTTACCAGATTGGATAAAGTTTTTGAAAATTATTTTAAAAAAGGTTTTAAAAGAAAGTGTTTTCAAAAAGAAAAGTCTGTTTTGAAAAACATATTCCCCAAAGCCATAGGAAATATCTCTCGATTCTCTGCTTGATTCCTTTTTCTTTTTGTCTGGGGAACCAATTCTTCTTGAAAGATGTCCCCGTTTCGGCATAATGTCATGGGCATGTTTAAACTACGGCACATGTCGAAGGGCAATGAAGTGCCTAACCTCCATCTGTAGCTATAGTAGTATCACTTGTAGCTAATTTTCTCAAGCTTCGTAAGGATTTCCATGCGATGAAGGCAACTTTCGAGAGACTTGTTAGCTTGTTACATAAGGATGGTAAAAAGGAGAACAAGGGAGTTAGGGCTAAGGAGTAAAGCCCAAGGATAAGAAAAATGATGGCCCGGGAAGGGAACACAAATAAAGTTCAAATAAATCTGAAAGGAATAAGTTAAGATTGAAGAAACACAAAATAAAAATTATGGCCCAAGAAAGGATAGCAACAACAACAGAAGAAGGGCGGAAAGAATGACAAGGCTAAGGGTAAGAGGAAGTGCCATAGTTGCGAGCGAGATGGGCACTTGGCCCAGGACTACAGGAAAAGGAAGATTGCTTGCTTCGTTTGTGAAGAGGTTGGACATTATTCCAGGGAGTGCCCAAGGAAGCAAGGGCAAGGTCAAAGGACAGAACCTCTGGAGGGAAATCGAATGCTCTCGTGGCTAGTGCACCAGAGAGAGTAGGAAAGTTTCCATGGAAGGTTTAATTTCTCTTTCCAATCTTCATATAAGAACTCTTTTTGATTCCTGCGCTTTACATTCGTTTATATCTAGTTCTGTAGTTGAATCTCTGCACTTAAATACTAGTATGGTAGTGAATCCCGTTGTTGTCTCAAACCCCATTGGTGATTCGGCTCATTAATCTATGATTAGTCGGGGTTTGAGAATATTTGTGTTAGGCGTCGAGTTTGAGTACGACGCATATGTGCTCGGGTTTATGGGTTGTGGGTTGATTCTAGGAATGGAATGGCTTACCACATAGGGTGCCATTCTGGATTGTGAGAGGAGAGTCGTTAGGCTTCTGACTTGTCATGGGAGGACCCTCGAGATTTCTTGTGACCCACAAGTGTTGGTTATGCTTAGTTTCCTAGAGTCTCTTGATGCATCTGTCAGTCATTTGCAATCTATTCCAGTAATCCAAGATTATTCTGACATTTTTGATAAGGTACGGGACTTACCTCCGAGGCGCGAGGTCGATTTTCGTATATATCTGGTGGCAATGCAAAGCCAGTTGCATTACCAGTGCGCCATATGGCTCCAAGGGAAAGGAGGGTGTTGAGTAAGCAAGTAGGGTAGATAATTGAGAAAGGGTTTTCTTTTGGCAGGGGATGAAGAAAGATGCATCAGCGTTGTTTCTCAATATACGATTTTCCAGCAAGTCAAAGCTGAGCAAAGGGAGCTCGGTGGTTTACTTCATCCTTTAGAGGTCCTGGAGTGGAAGTGGGAGAGCATCTCCATGGATTTCATAGATGGTTTGCCTAGATCAACGAGGGGCAACACCAGCATTTGAGTGGTAGTACACAGGCTTACTAAGAGCACTCATTTTATTTCCAGTTAAGAATAAGAGGACGGCACCATGGTTGGCAGCAATTTATGTCCGTGAGATAGTTCATCTTCATGGAGTACCTTCCAGCATCATGAGCGATCATGACCCCATCTTTACCGGTGAATTTTGGAGGAGTTTAAAGAAGCATTTGGTACATAGTTGTCTTTAAGTACTGCTTATCATCCTCAGACCAATGGGAAAACGGAGAGGGTGAACAGAATTCTAGAAGATCTTTTAAGACTGTGTATCCTAGGCTTCGGAGGGACTTGGGAAGAGCATCTTCCTTCAGTAGAGTTTGCCTATAATAATAGTTTTCAAGCTAGCATCGGCATGGCACCCTTCGAAGCATTATACGGGCGACCCTGTAGATCGCCAACTTTTTGGTGGGAATCTATAGAAAGATTATTACTTAGACCAGATATGGTTAGGGAAACGTCCGAAAAGATTAACCTTCTGCGACGGCAGATGAAGACTCAAGATAGGCAAAGATTCTATGCAGACAAGAGAAGAATTGACATCGAATTCGAAGTGGGAGACCTAGTTTTTATCAAAGTATCGCCTTTAAGGAATGTGGTTTGCTTTGGATCAGTAAGGAAGTTGGCACCTAGGTTTGTGGGAACATTTCCCATAACCGAGAGGATTGGCCAAATGGCCTACCGAGTAAAACTCCCAGAAAATCTATTCGGTGTTCAATAAGTTTTCAACGTCTCTCACCTACGAAAGTGCCTGCATGACATTGTAGAAGTTGTTGAGCAGAGTATGTTGGAAGAAGTCGAAGTGGAATGGGAGGCGATAGTCAGACGAGTCCCTACCCGTATTCTTGGGTCAGAAGTTAGGAAGATGTGCAATAAGGAGATCAAGTTGCTAAAGGTTCAATGGGGAGATAACCCAGAAGATGCGACTTGGGAGACCAAAGGCAAGATTTGTGCTTCGTACCCTTTTCTTTTCAAGGGTATGTTCTTAACTCTTTTTTCCAAACCTTTATCAGTACTTGTTTCTATCATTTGAGTATATCTTATCCATAGTATTTTTCGACCTTTAGATAGGAATCTTATGGATGTAAACATGTGTTTGAAACATGTTATGTTTGACGGATGCAAGTGTTTTCCTATGGAGGCATATACACACATTAGGCACTAAAATCGGCTCAATCACTCTCATACTGCATATGGATGAGTGTGCATTTTCTTTTCATTTATGAATGGAAATGGACGAATTAGCAAATGGATGTTGCATTTGGACGGATGGGTGTGCACACATATAGAACTTATATGATACAATAGGTTTATTTGCATGCATATTGGATTCTTGGCACTAACATACATTGCATTAAGGAGGTCAACTGAATCAGTAGACCGCCTGATCTTCGCATTAGTTTTGGGACATATACACACACCTTCAAATATATTCATATAAGCATTAGAAATCTTTAAGGACAATGGATGCCAGTGGTTGGTGGATGATGGATGGTAGGATATGCATTCTTCTCAACTTAGAGATTTCGGGACAAAATCCTTTAAGTAGGGGAGAATGTAACACCCTAAATTTGTACTGACACTAAAATAGGATAAATTAAGTAATAATTGGTTTAATATTCAAAATTAGAGGAAATAGACAGCACCATTGCGTCCGTCTCGAAATTCTGGTCAAGATAGACATTTTGTTTGCGTAAAACGGATACCGTATGAGGAAGTTATGAGGGTTTAATGCTTGTATACATGCAGAAAAATTATATATATACGCATGAGTCAGAGATGAGTCAGAATTTTATCCAGAACGGTTCAAATTCGAAAAATTCGTCAGAGCAGAAAAATTCCCACTCTAGGGGGTCGACCGACCTAGGGATCGACCCCCCTAAAGGGGTGTCGACCTATGGGTCGATCCACCCACAGGGGTGTCAACACCCCTAGGGCTGAGGTGGTAGTCGGTTTCAGAGTGTTCTGCAGCTATAAGTATGTGCTTAATTCTCCTATTTCTTCATTGAAAACTACGGCAGCCATATGCTGACGGAGTGTGAACTAAGACGGAACCATTTTCTACAACAACATACTTTGCAAATCAAATCCAGAAATTCAAGATCCATTCCCTCTATTCTCTAAACCTAACACTTTGAGTTTTAATTGCTTTTAGGTTTAGATAAATAAAAGTAAACAATGAAAGACTGTGATTTGGATATGTGTAAACCATGAATCTATGCTATTATCATATCTGATGCTATGTCATGATAGATCTATTTCTTTAGATCCAATTCAATTGTTATTATTCTGCTATGTCATTATAGATCTATTTCTTTAGATCCAATTCAATTGTGATTATTCTACTATGTTATTATTGTGGATCTTGGTTTGCAACTATATTGTGGTTAATATAAATTTGTTAATTTGAATAGTTATGTCATTGGATATACTAATCATTTATCTAAATCATGAACATATGCCACCTTGAATTGGTTAGGATTGGATCTAAATCTTTATCTAAATTGTAACCTCTATGATATGTTATGATTTGGATTTGTGTATATCTATTTCTAAACTAGTAGATCTAATTTATGTGGACATTGAAACTATTAGTCAGATCTAGATTATCACCTTGTGTCATCATGTTAGATTTATTTTATGTGATCTAATTTATCACCTTGCGTTATCATGTTAAATCTATTTTATGTGATCTAATTTATCACCTGGTGTTATCATGTTAGATCTATTTTAACCTCTAGATCTGAATTATGTGATCTAATTTATCACCTAGTGTTATCATGATAGATCTAAATCGATTGGACATCTAAATTGCTAATTTAGATTTTACTATGCTTATTGTGACATCATAGTTATTGACTGCCAACCGTTCATCAGTTTTATGACCACCTTGTTATGATGACAATTGCATGGCCATGCTAGTATGTATGTTCACCTTATTATCATGCTAGTTTATGTTTATGCCAAGGTGATCACTTTAGTTATATTCCCATTATTTTCCCTACTATCGTTTATGACTAGGCTATTGTATAGCCTAGGCATGTTACCAATTTTGTGAGGGCGCTAGTTAAGGAACGGGGGAAAAAGGGTTTAAAATGGCATAATTTGAATATGAACATTTTTGGACATGTAATTCAAATTATTGGGTAAAATAGGTATTGACACCTATAAAAGGAAAGGATTAATTAATTGGTAAATTAATTAAAAATTGGAATGTCTAGTAATTACAATTAGTTTTTGTAATTGTACTTATGACACGAGGTTAGGTTGCATTAGTGGTGGAAGTCTGCCCGGACGCGACCGGCATATCCAGCAGCCACTATTGTTGAACCTAATGTGGGAGGTCTAAGTACGCAAATACGAATTAGGCTAAGACATGAGGTTAGGCCCAACTGTGGAATAAGACTGCCCAGACCCGACCAACATATCCAGCATCCACACGTTGTAGGCCTAATGTGGGAGGTCTAGCCCATTATAAACCATAAATGGGCATGGTAATAAATTGGAGTACTTAACCTAAATAATCCATAAGGGATTGTATGAATAAGAACTGAAGTTAGGGTTAAGTAAAATTGATTGGATCAGTGGGAGGGGTAAGTAAATCTTGGGTAGGTGGGTAATATTAGTATATATAGGCCCACAAACTTAACCATTAAACCACATGCTTGGATCAGTGGAAAGGTTATGTAAATCTTAGGTAGATGGATAATATTAGTATATACAGGCCCACAAACTTAACCCGATAAGGTTATGTAATTAAAGACACCTAGTGGTATACATAATCGGTGGAAATAATAAAGTTATGTAATTAAAGATTGGGTAGGTGGGCAATATTAGTATATATAGGCCCACCAACTTAACCCGATAAGGTTATGTAATTAAAGACACCTAGTGGTATACATAATTGGTGGAAATAATAAAGTTATGTTATTAAAGACACCTTTTAGGGTTAACATAACTTGTAGAAATGTTAGGGTTATGTATTAAAGACACCTATGGGTAAGCATAACCGGTTGGAAGATTAGGTGTTATGTATTAAAGACACCTATAGGTAAGCATAACCGGTAGAAAGATTGGAGTTATGTAATTAAAGACACCCTTTTAGGGTAAACATAGCTGACAAAGGGCTATGTAATTAAAGACACCTAAGGGTATACATAGTCAGTGAAAAACCTAGTGGGGATACAAGACAAAAGGGGAGAGCTTGTATCATATTATGTGGGACCCATTTCATTCAGTAACCCGGAGTTGGTATCAAATAAAGAACTTCATACTAGGCGGAGAAGGGGCACGCTTACTGGTTGATTATAAGAGATCCAAATGAGACGGATGGTGTGGGCGGCGCAAACCGACTGGGCCATGTGCAAGCATGAGCCGGGAGGAAGGGGATAAGACGACCATGACACTAGTAGGTATGATTGTGCACATCTTAATGGTTGCCACTTTAGGACATAATACCTCCTATTGTGGGGCCAGCACATGATATCTATAGAGTAGAGAGCCAATCGATTAGGATAGTGGTTAGGGTACATTCGGACGTATGCCCTTGGTCTACCAACTTTGAGTGGAAGGGATCGTTTCATTTTGGTTATACTAGTAATAGTGCAGAGTAATCATTAGTGAGCCACATACACCTTATCTTGCTTACCTTGTCACACCTGCCATTTACGTAGTGATCTCTCTTCTCCACTTTATATGCCTATCATGTTACTTTTATTTATTTACTGGCTAAAAGTAACTGGACTCGCCTGACTTTATGTCTGACCCGTTTTGTTTCTCCTTCTTTTTTCGTCCCCCTCCCCAAGAGGTTCTCAAGGGAGGGAATTCTCAAGCTTAGTTAGGATTTTGCTATCGTCTTGCTTGGAGCTTCTAGATGTATTTCTCAAACTTCTATCTTTGCTACTACGGCTTATGATTTGGGAATTATGCTTTCTTTGTTATTGTTCTCTGATATTTAAAGTACAAGACAAAAGTTTTAATGATGTATTGAGTTTATGTATTTTCAGACATATGGTGTAACCATGCTTTATGATTAATAAAAATTTAAATTTCCGCTATTATCTTATTTATATCTATCTTGTAATTATTTTGTGTTTGTTTACCTATAGCACTTCACGAAACTTAATGCATTCCCTTAGTGAGTGACACTAACGGACGTGGGGTGTCACAATAATAACTTGTTAACCCGAAATACTTAACCTGTTTAAATATGTGGGGGTTACATGAACCTATTAAATTGAGTGGGGGTTAAGTAAACTTGCTTGAATCAATGGGGGTTAAGTTAATCTTGTTAAATCTGTGGGGGCGAGTTATATATATATACACGACAAACTTAACCTATTTTATATGTTGGGGTTATGCAACCTTGTTAATTTGTTAGGCATAACCTGTCAAAATCCTAGTAGTGGTGATGCAAGCCTAGGGGGAAGCTTGTATCATCTCTTATGTGGGAGCCGTATCAGTTAGTAACCCATCTTGGTATCAAACGTGGCACCCCGAACTAGGTCGGTGTCTGTGCATGCTTACTGAGTTGACTGTAAGAGGTTCATTTAAGTGAGGATGTTGACGGCGGACTCCGTCGGATTCATGTGTGTGCATGAATCTTCTTATGTTGGGATAATAAGACGTTGTGACATCAGTATATGGCAGTGCATCTCGTTAATAAAGGGGATGTCACTTTAGGAAGTGATACATCTTACTGTGGGGCCAACACAGGTTGTATACGGGATAGGGAGCCAATCTATTTGGGTAGTAATGAGGGTACACCTGGTTTAGCTTGTTTAGGAGCCCGTTATTATCGTTGGGGGTAACACCTGTCATTTCTGTTGGGCTACCTGTTATTATTGTATGGGATAAAACCCCTCACTAGAAGTACACCTAAGTCTACCATCTTGCTCTTGTTAAGGTCATTTTTTTTCTGTTGTACTAGCATTGTTGCAAAGAAAAGTACTTGAGAAGCGCAATATATTTTGTTTTGTTTATCCTGTTTATCCTGTTCTGTCTATTATACCTACCTCAAGATACTGTTACCTCTCTCGTCCAGTTTGTATGCTTGTCATGATGCTTTTATTTATTTATATGCTAAAAGTAACTAGACTAGCCAGACTTTATGTCTGACCCGTTTTGTTTCCTTTTCTCTCTTCCTCTTCCCTCCCCCTGGTTCTCAGGGTGGAAATACTTAGGCTTGATTAGGGTTCTCCCTTTCATTCTGCTTGGAGCTACTTAGATGTAGCGCTTTGAATTCCTATCTTCTCTGATATAGCTATTTTTGAGGACTGCTTTTTATATTACTGTACTCTGATGATTTTAGTACAAGACAGAATGTTTAAAATTGATGTAATGGTTTTTCTTTATTTTAGACTTATGATGTAACTGGGTTTTGGACCATGATGTTTTCTCTTTAATAAATTTTTAAATTCCTTTGTTGTTTTATATCTGTCTTGTGACGTTTCTGTTTCTGTTTACCTATAACGCTTCACGAAACTTAATGCATTCTGTTAAAGAGTGATATTAATGGATGTGGGGTGTCACATTTGGTATCAGAGCTGAAGGTTACCAGATCGGATAAAAGATTTTGAATTTTTTTTTCAAAAAGTTTTAAAAGAAAGCATTTTCAAAAGAAAAGTCTGATTTGAAAAACATATTCCCCAAAACCATATGAAATAGATTTCGATTCTCTGTTTGAGTCCCTTTTCCTTTTCTTTTCAGCATATCTGGGGTATCGAATATTTCCGAGGTCGTATAGATACCGACTTGGTTCCGTAGGTATCTTGAGGCTACGACACCTACCGGAGGCCAAGCAGACGCCCCTCCCCTAGCTGCAGCCGATGTTCCTCCTCCTCCTTCTCTACGAGCGCATAATTTCTCCAAGATACGCAAGGACTTCTGTGCTATGGGAAAAAAATCATTTTGAGGAACTGAGACTTTTGTAGAAGCAAGGAATTGGCTAAAAGAGACGGAGAATTTGAGTAGGATTTTTTAGGTTGACGACTGTAGGAAGATTCAGTTGTTCGTTTGGCAGTTTAAAGATGAGGCTTCGTTCTCATGGGAAGTGACGCAAGCAGGGTGTCCAATCGAGACTTGGGATGATTTCCGATAGAGACTTGAGATGAAGTTTCTTTCTCAAGACGAGCAAAGTATGCAAATGGAAAGGTTTTTGGCACTTAAGCAAGGAGGCATGTCTATCAAAGAGTACATTAATAAGTTTAATCAATTGGCGAGGTTTGCTTTAGAGCTAGTGAATACCCCGCACAAGAAAGCTTTGAGTTTTGCTAAAGGATTGAATGAACCCCTCCACGGGTTGGCTATGTTTCATATTCCGATGGGAGAAACTTTTGAGAAACTCGTTGATATGGCATTGATGCACGAATAAGATAAAAGTGAAAAGAAAGAGGCTAAGATTGATGAAACATAAAACAAGAAAGTGTGGCCCGAGAAAGAACAACAACAGCAGCAAAAGAAGGGCGGAAAGAACGACAAAGGCCGAGAAAAGAGGAAATTTCATAATTGTGGATGCATAGGTCATTATAAAAAGGAAGAATGCTTGTTTCCATTATGGAGAGGTTGGACATCTTATTAAGGATTGCCCGAAGAAGCAGGGACATGGCCAACGGGCAGGATCTTCTGGAGGGTAGATGCATGCTCTCGTGGCCAATGTACCGGATAGAGGTAGGAAAGTTTATGTTGAAGGTTTGATTTCTCTTTCCAATCATCATATTAGAACTCGTTTTGATTCTGGCGTTTCACATTCTTTTATATCTTATTTTGTGGTTGAGTCTCTACGCCTTAGTACTAGTATGGTTTTGGATCCGATTGTTGTCTCAAACCCCATTGGAGGTACAATTCATTTGTCTATAATTTGTCGGGGTTTGAGAATATCTGTGATGGGTGTCGAGTTTGAGTGCGATGCATATGTGCTTGGTTTCATAGGCTATGGTTTGATTCTAGGGATGGTTTGGCTAGCCATGTATGGTGCCATTATGGATTTTGAGAGGAGGCTCGTTAGACTTTTGACTTGACATGAGAGGACCCTCGAGATTTCTTGCGACCCTAAGTGGTCTGCCATGCATAGATTCCTCGAGTATCTTGATGCATCTATCGATGATTTACAATCTATACCAGTAGTCTATGAGTATCTTGATGTTTTGGAGGAAGTTCGGGGCTTACCTCTGAGGCATAAGATTAATTTCCGTATACACTTGGTGGACAATGAAAAGCTGTTTGCATTGCCTGTGCGCCACATAGCTCCAAGAGAAAGGAGGGAGCTCAACAAGCAAGTAGGTGAGCTACTTGAGAAAGGGTTTGCTAGGCGAAGCATATCTGAATGGGGTGCTCCAATAGTATTCGCCACTAGGGAGGATGGTTCGTTTCTCTTATGCGTGGATTGTAGGGAGTTAAATAAGCTCACTAAGAAAAATAGGCACCCACTTCCGAGGATAGATGATCTATTTGACCAACTTGTTGGTGCATCTGTTTTCTCCCAGTTGGACCTGGCTATGGGGTTTCATCAGCTAAGGGTGGTCGAGGGCAGTATAGACAAGACTTCTTTTAGAACTCCAGATGGCTTCTTCGAGCGGCTCATCATGCCTTTTGGGTTGACGAATGCACCCGCCTATTTTGTGGATCTGATCAGTAGGGTGTTTCAGGAGTTTCTAAATAAGTTCATTTTGGTCTTTGCTGATGACATCTTGATTTTCTCGAAGAGCGAGGAAGAGCATACCCTACATTTAAGGGAGGTTTTGAAGACTCTCTGAGCACATCAGCTTAAGACGAAATTATCCAAATGTCATTTTTGGAGAAAGGAAGTAAGATTTCTAGGCCATGTGGTCTCTAAGGATGGGATAGCAGTAGATCCCATGAAAGTAGTTGCAGTTCAAGATTGGCGGATTCCAAAGAATGTAACGGAGGTGAGGAGTTTTCTTGGATTAGTGGGCTATTATAGGAATTTCATTAAGGACTTTGCAAAGACATCAGCCCCACTCACCAGACTGACAAAGATGAATTTGACCTTTTCTTGGAACATTGACTGTGAGGATGCCTTTCAGCGATTGAAGAGGGCTCTGACAACAGCCCCAGTCTTGACCTTGCCTGATGGGAACAAAGTGTTCATAGTATACACTGATGCATGTGGTACAGGGCTTGGTGCGGTTCTGATGCAAGTGGGAAGGGTAGTATTTTATGGAGGTAGATAGTTAAGAGTTCATGAGAAGAACTACCCTACCCATGACTTAGAGTTGGTTGTCGTAGTATTTGCGCTTAAGACTTGGCGTTATTATCTACTTGGAGAGAAGTTTGAGTTGTATACCGATCACAAATCTCTCAAATACTTTTTCCCGCAGAAGGATCTCAATTTGAGGCAACAGAGATGGATGGAGTTCCTAGCGTCCTATGTTTTTGAGATTGCTTATACCCCTGGTAAGGGTAATGTGGTGGCAAATGCACTGAGTAGGCAGAGGATGACTTTGAGTCCTCTATTTGTAGAGAGGCAGAGCTTGGAGTATATATTGACTTTTGATTTCAGGTCCTTTACCGAGTTCACAACTGGTTTATTGGCATCGTTAGAGGTGCGACCTATTATTTTGGATCAGATAGGAACTTTACAGTGAGAGGACCCATAGATAGCAGACATCTTGGATAGGCTCAGTAAAGGGGAGACTTCTAGTCACCTCGGTAGATATTCCATGGATGATAGAGGGTGGTTGCGATGAGATGCAAGGCTTTGTATTCCCCGAGTTGGGAGTTTGTTGAAGACAGTCCTTAAGGAAGCCCATCATTCTAAGATGACTATTCATCCAGGCGGTGTTAAGATGTATAGAGATATGAAGAAGTAGCGGAGTTTATTTCTCGATGTTTGTTTTGCCAGCAAGTCAAGGATGAGCAAAGGAAGCCTGGTGGTCTACTTCATCCTTTGGAGGTCCCGCAGTGGAAGTGGGAGAGCGTCTCTACGAATTTCATTGATGGTTTCCCTAGATCGAGGAAAGGCAACACTGGTATCTGGGTTGTAGTTGACCGGTTTACTAAGAGCGCTCATTTCATTCCTGTTAAGAGTAAGAGGACGGCAGCATGGTTGGTAGCAGTTTATCTTCGAGAGATATTCCATCTACATGGAGTACCTTCCAGTATTGTGAGTGATCGTGACCCCATATTCACTAGTAAATTTTGGAGGAGCTTGCAAGAGGCATTAGGTACACAGTTTTGTTTGAGCACCGCTTATCACCCTCAGGCCAATGGACAGACGGAAAGGGTGGATAGAGTTCTTGAGGATTTTTTAAGACTGTGTATCCTAGACTTCGGAGGGACTTGGAAAGAGCATCTTCCTTTGGTAGAGTTTGCCTACAACAACAGTTATCAGGCTAGTATTAGCACCCTTCGAGGCATTGTACGGACAACCCTGTAGATCACCAACTTTTTGGTGGGAGTCTACATAAAGGCTTCTACTTGGACCTGAGATGATTAGGGAAACTTCAGAGAAGATTGATCTTATCCGCAGACGCATGAAGACAGCCCAGGACAGGAGAAGTCCTACGCTGATAAGAGAAGGACCGATATTGAGCTTAAAGTAGGAGACATGGTTTTCGTGAAAGTATCACCTTGCAGGAATGTGGTTCGTTTTGGATCTGTATGGAAATTGGTGCCAAGGTTCGTAGGGTCATTTCCCATAACAGAAAGGATTGGTCAAATGACTTATAGAGTGAAGTTACCAAAGAGACTGGTCATTGTTCATGATGTTTTCCGTGTTTCTCGTTTACAGAATTGCTTGCATGATACCGCAGAAGTAGTTGAGCAGTATGCTTGAGGAAGTAGAGGTAAAATGGGAGGCAACAGTTAGACGAGTCCCTACCCGTATTCTTGGATTAGAGGTTAAGAAGCTACGTAACCGAGAGGTCAAGTTGATGAAAGTTCAATGGGGATAAGATAGCGAAGACGCAACTTAGGAGACCGAAGACAAGATTCACGCTTTGTACCCTTTTCTTTTCAAGGGTATGTTCTTAACTTCTTTTTCCAAAGCTTTTATTTGTACATGTTTCTATCATTAGGTATATCCTATCGATCGAATCTTCTACCTTTAGGTAGAAATCCAATTGATGTAAACATGTGTTTGAGACATGTTATGTTTGATGGATTCAAGTGTTTGCTAGTGGTTGCTTGTGGATGCATGTACACATACACTAGGCACTAGATCGGTTGAATCACTCTCATACTGCATATGGATGCATGTGCATTTTTTTCCCTTTAATGGATGGAAATGGGTGTATCATCACATGGATGTTGGATTTGGATGGATGATTGTGCACGCGTATAGCATTTACATGATATATTAGGACTATTTGTATACATGTTGGATTCATGGCACTAACATACATTGCATTAAGGAGGCCAACTGAATCAGTAAACCGCCAAATCTTTCGCATTTAGTATAGGGACATATACACACACTGTTGCATAAGTTCATGTATGCATTAGAAATATTTTAAGGACAATGGATGCATGTGTTTGGTGGATGAGTAGATGGATGATGGATGGTAGGATATACATTCTTCTTAACTTAGAGATTTCGGGGACGAAATCCATTAAGTAGGGGAGAATGTAACACCCTATAATTTTAAAGAACACTATAATAATAAACTTAAGAACACTTAATTAAATATTGGGAATTAAGTAAAGCTTACTGCGCTGTTGTGTTCATCTCAGCCTGTGAGTTTGTGTAAAACAGACATCGTATGAAGAAGATAGTAAGGTTTGAAGTTTGTATACATATAAGCAAAATAAATATAAATAAACTAGTCAATAAAATCAAAATCAGAGAGCGGGAAAAAGGGAGCGAATTCAACCCGTCAGGGGTCGACCCCTTGCCCCTTGGGAGTCGACCCCTACACAGGAGGTGTCGACCCCTGGGTCGACCCCAGCCAGATCTGGGGCAGATTCCTCCCCTGCTCTTGTACTTGTTTCTTGACCATATTCATTGACCTTAGGCTATAAATAGGACCTCATTTCTATTGTTTTATTCATAAAAAATGAGATGCTACCCCAACTTAGATTTAATTAGCCTATTCTTCTACAAAAACAACTTATAAGCATACAAGAATCTCTGCTACAACATCAATAGTCGATTCTCTATTCTTTCGATCCAGTCACAGTAAGTTCATGTTATTTTTAGATATAAACATTTAATAGTAATGACATGTTTATTAGTTTGGATCTAAACCTGTGCTTGTTAATAACTTGAATCATAACTAAATAGATCTGCCACTACTTGTATTCCTAATCTACTGTTTATTTCTCATATGCTCACTCCTGATATGCCTATTCTGTTATTATGCCTAATCATGTCACCATATGCCTATTCTGTTAGTATGCCTATTTCTGCCATCAAATTCCTGTTACGATTTTATGCCTAATTCTGTTATCTTCTCTCCCTCCTTCCTTTTTTATTTTCATAGCCAGGCTACCTTCGAGCATAGGCCTATCGCTGAAATATGCAAATGCACGAAATTGGGAACGGTTGGGAATGATAAATTGGGGCATAACTTATATTGTAAAACATGATGGGGATTTGGGGACATAATCTATAACTTGATCTAAAACTTTAATTTGGGCATAACTTGTATCGTAGATCAGACCAGGATTTGGGGTATAACCTTGGATAAACATGAAAAATTGTTTAATAATGAACATGCCTAGATTTACAGTAATTAGAAACTGTAACCACACTTAGACACGAGGTTAGATTTCACTTATGGTAGAAGTCCGCCTGGAACCGCTAGGCAAATCCAGCATCCACAAGTGGTAAATCTTATGTGAGGAGTCTAGTGCATAAATGTACATGTAACATTGCTAAGACACGACGTTAAGTCCGACTTATGGTAGAAGTCTGCCCGGAACCGCCCGTCATATCCAGTATCCACAAGTGGTGCACTTAATGTAAGAGGTCTAGTCCATTAACAACCATGAATGGAAATATGATAATAACTTGTTAACCTGAAATACTTAACCTATTTAAATCTGTGGGGGTTACATGAACCTGTTAAATTGAGTGGGGGTTAAGTAAACTTACTTGAATCAGTGGGAGTTAAGTTAATCTTGTTAAATCTGTAGGTGGGGTTATATATATATACCCGACAAACTTAACCTGTTTTATATGTTGGGGTTATGCAACCTTGTTAAACTGTTAGGCATAACCTATCAAAATCCTAGTAATGGGGATGCAAGCCTAGGGGGAAGCTTGTATCATCTGTTGTGTGGGATCCGTATCAGTCAGGTACCCATCTTGGTATCAAATGGGGAACCCCGATCTAGGTCGGGGTATGGGCACGCTTACTGAGTTTATTGTAAGAGGTTCATTTAAGTGGGGATGTTGACGGCGCACTCTGTCGGATTCATGTGCGTGCATGAATCTGCTTGCGTTGGGATAATAAGATGTTGTGACATCAATGGATGGTTGTGCATCTCGTTAATAAAGGGGTTGCCACTTTAGGAAGTGATACATCCTACTGTAGGGCCAGCACAGGGTGTCTACGGAATAGGGAGACGATCGAATGGGGTGGTAATGAGGGTACATCTAGTCTTGCTTGTTTAGGAGCCCGTTATTATCGTTGGGGGTAACACCTGTCATTCATGTTGGGCTACTTGTTATTATTGTACGGGACAAAACCCATCACTAGAAGTACACCTAAGTCTACAATCTTGTTCTTGTTGGGATCATCTTGTTTCTGTTATACTAGTATTGGTGCAAAGAAAAGTACTTGAGAAGCACAATATATTCTATTTTGTTTATCCTGTTTATCATGTTATGTCTGTTATACCTACCTCATGATACTGTTATCTCTCTCATTCAGTTTATATGCATGTCAAGATGCTTTTATTTATTTATATGCTAATAGTAACTAGACTCGCCAGACTTTATGTCTGGCCCATTTTGGTTCCTTTTCTCTCTCTTCCTCCCCTCCCCCCTCCAAGTTCTCAGGGTGGGAATACTCAAGCTTGATTAGGATTCTCTCTTTCATTCTGTTTGGAGCTACTTAGATGTACCGCTTTGATTTCCTGTCTTCTCTGGTATGGCTATTTTTGGGGACTATGTTTTTATATTACTGTACTCTGATGATTTTAGTACAAGACGGAAAGTTTAAAATTGATGTAATGCGTTTTTTGTATTTCAGACTTATGATGTAACTGGGTTTTGGATCACGATGTTTTCTGTTTAATAAAGTTTTAAATTCCGCTATTATTTTATATTTGTCTTGTGATGTTTCTGTTTCTGTTTCTATTTCTATTTCTGTTTACCTATAACCCTTCACGAAACTTAATGCATTCTGTTAAAGAGTGACATTAACGGATGTTGGGTATCACATGGGGCATCGCCCAATTCATCTGATTTCGGAAGACTAAGCCTTCGTTGAAACGACATTGTTTTGTTTCAAACTTCCACTTCTATAACACACTTACATCCTCTCTAAATTCTAGAATAGCCATCGGCACACCTGTTAATTATAGAAACACATCACCACTGCCTCTTCCTCACCACCGTCCAATAACAAGTCTGTTATTCACAACTAGTACCTAAACAAACACAACTTGAGATTAAATTTAGGCAAAATATGTTAATTGTTCTTCTCCATGCAGGAAGATATATCAATCTAACAAAATTACATAGTGAAATACAACAATGAAATGAAGTAACAACATCAACTACAACATAGCTTTATAATACCTACGGCTAAATAAAGTATAGCATACTAAGACGTGCTGTAGGAGCTTGACATAAAGATAACCATGGTAATTTTGACTATGACTGAGCTACAAAAAAGCGACAGTGCAATGGGGAAGTAGATCGCCATCGTTGCAAGCAATCACCATAGGATTGTACAAGTTATATTGCAAATGCAAACTCAAAGCCAAACCAAGAAAGGCCTAAACAAGATGGCTAGAGCAGGGAAAAGCAGCTTAACTACATAAATTCCAACTTGACCAATTCGACAACCCATAAAAACTTACACACGAGATCCAGCTACAACAGACAATGAACCCTACAAGCATGGTACTATAAATTCCAACTTGACCAATTCGACAACCTACAAAAACTTACACACGAGATCCAGCTACAACATACAACGAATCCTACAAGCATGGTGCCATAAAACATATCAAAACGAAGCACACGTCAAAACGAAGCCAAGGCACAAGCATACTTGAGCCCTAGATCTGGTCCTGAGCGGAAAAAATTTATGGAAGAAGAACCAAAACCCCAAGTCACGTTGAGGTAGAACATGGTAAAGGGCACGTTTGAATAGGTGGCTATGAAACCGACATATTGCGGCATGAAGCTGAAGTGCCCTTGGAGCGAGTAGAAACTGAAGAGCCATCAACACTACTTGCAAACTGAATTTAGAATCGAGGAAATTAGAAGCTGATGTAATTCTAAGTTGAGTTTAATGTTGCTTCAGAGTTATGTTATCATCACACTAAAGAATAGCTCTATAATAATGAAAGCTAAAGTGTAGGTTGGATGCAGCTTAAATCTAAAGGCCACCAATATGGATATAAAGAGTGAACGCGACTATTGAGTTATGCTACAAACATCAATAACCTAATGTGATGGACACAGTTCTGGAAGTTTGTCATATGCATAATACACATGTTAATACAACCGTATGTGTTGAAATGTCAGTAAAAACTGTAAAATCATTCACTAATATGATTCAAATATAATTGAACCAGAAAGTAAATAGAATATGGCTCGCACTTAACATATCAATAATCTTTTGGAGCTAATGCAACCTTTTTGCACTCACAAAAAATACCTTGAACACACACATGGTTACACATACAAGAACACAGTTAAAAAGACAACCTCACGTATATACAGCTGCACATAAACACTTAAACACATATGTGCTAGCTACAAATAAATCTCATGCAATTTTAGGTTATTACCAAATAGTAATATTATGGCATTAATTACTTTACAAAACAAACATGAATAAGCTAATCACAAAAGAGTCAACCTGTATAGGATATTTATTTCATAAATCCGTTTACTAGTTACAGCCCGATTTATCTTTTAGTGAAAACAAAATTGCTTTGTATCCACTTACTTCTCTTTTGTCTACCCATTCAATTATCAGTTTTATGAATTTTGGTAAATCCATTAATGTAAAATTGTTGCTAACTTTGAAAAAAGACAGGAAAATTAGAATAATTATCAATTTCAAAATGTTGCTTGTAGTTGGCAAACTGTCAATTAGATGAGAAAATAAAAATAAAAAGTAGAACTCATTTAACGTTAGTTTATGCAACTATGGCAAACTTCCCTTTTGTATCCACAATAACTGCATTTTCCAAAGAATATGAATAGCATTGAGGAGTTGTTTGCTTCAATATGATTAACATAATACAACCTTAGACATGACTTGCCTCAACACCTCACTTCGGCAGACCCGTAAATACTATGATCCCCATTACCTGCAAACCCATGCCTAACACCAGACTATCAATACCACAAACTCCATCTTGCCATGCTACATCACCCTACTATCTCACCAGAACTCCACCACAGACAACATCACCTTCAACATAAAAACATATTTGCAAAACCACTTGAAACCCATTCCCCCAACTCCTTTAAGTAACGCCTTACATCTCAAATCGAATATATATTTTATCACAGTCGTGTGCCACCACAAACACCTTCGATTTAATTTTCAATTTATATTAAACTGAAAATACATAAATAATAAGGAATCAAAGAGTTTATAAAACCTGTTCCTGAGAAAATCGATTTAAGGCCATGAGATCGCCAACTAGATGCATCGTTATCGCTATACCCGCGCAGATCTGATGCAACCCACTGCTAGCATAAGTTGGAGAGAACAGATCGAGAAGGAGAGATGATAGGAATGAGGAAACGTCGAAGTGCGAACAGGAAACGTAAGAAAAGAAAATGGTAGAAGAGACGAAAAATGAAAACTCTTATGGATCTCGATATCTTCAAATAATTTTCTTACGAAGTGTTGATTCTAGAGTTTAAAGATTGAAAATTAGGGATTAATTTTAGAAATTAGGGGTGAGAACGAAATGAAAAGGAAAGCGGTGAATGAAAATGAGAATGGGAAATAGAAATAGTTGAGTTGTGGATTGATGGTTGAGATTTTGTTTTAAATGATGGTGTGGATCGCTGAGGTGTAAAATTATTTTAATTTAAATGTATTTATAGCTACTGCAACATCATGTTGATATCTATGCTAACACCTTGAAACGAATGTTGCAAAAGACAAAAATCAGCAAAGCTACAGTTACATTTTAGCTATCAATATCATGTAATTTCATTGCAATAGGCCATCTTTGGTGTAATGATGGATTTCATTTTCGGTTTACAAGGAACACAACAAGGCAACGATTCCATTTATGTTGTCATTGAACAGTTTTTGAAGATGGTTCAGTTTACTGCTTGCAAGAAAATGGCAGATGCAGTGAATGTGGCTCAACTGTACTTTTGGGAGATACACCATCTACATGCGCTGCCAGACTCAATTGTTTCAGATCGTGATACTCGGTTCTTGAGTCAATTTTGGATCAATTTGTGGAAAATGGTGGGTACAAAATTGAAGTATAATAGTGCATATCATCCGAAAACGGTTGGACGAATGGAGGTAGTGAATAGATCATTGAGGGATTTGTTGAGAATCCTCGTCAATGACAATTTGAAAAGCTTGGATTCGAAGTTGTGCCAACTGAATTTTCTCATAACCATGCTGTCAATCGCAGTACTAGATTCAGTCCTTTCAATATTATATATTCGGTAGTTTCGAAGGGGTCCTTAGATTTAACTCCATTGCTACGTCAAGATAAAATGCAAGGAAAAGCCATTGATCTCGTATTGGGGTTACAGGAGCTTCATCGTGAGGTGTAGGAACGGTTGGTTGAAGCAAATTACAAGTACAAGCAAGCTATAGACTCAAAGTGTAGACGTGTAGAGTTTCATGAACGTGATTTTGTATGGGCATGCTGATAAAAGAACGGTTTCCTGCGGGTACATATAACAAATTAGCTTCCCAAAAGATTGGTCCTTTGCAGATGTTAAAAAGATCAACACCAATGCTAATCAAGTGAGGCTACCAAGTCATATTCATAGTATTGTTGATGTTTTCAACGTCAAACATTTATTACTATAGTACGAGAATGATTTGGCTGAAAAGATTGCTATGAATTCGTGGACGAATTCTTTTGATCCAGGGGAAAATGATGCAGCACAAGGTTAAGCAGTATCGATGATGCTTTGTGTTGGTACGAATAGTAGTTATTTGGTATCGAAAACAAGTTGTGGTGTTAGTTTTCTGTTTGGATCAGTTGGTATCGGTATCGCTACTTCGGTGTTCCCTTTGTTTCGGTATCGGTATCGGTATCGATGGTATTCTGTTTCATTAGTTGGCTTCGGCTTCGATTCAAGTGAATTTTCTTCCGGTTCGATCAAGTGATATCGGTATCGTCATTAATAATACTTCGTAGGTGTTTAGCTTTATATTTATGTTTTGATGTTTGTACTTATGTATCAATTTATCTTTGTATTGTTCTTTGTTTCGGTATCGATGTACCGGTACTGGTGTCTTTTTTAGAACATAACAAATAGGCGGTTGTAACCATGTAATAGTTAGCATACTTTGTAATCAAAATTTTGGCATCCTCCATTGTTGGAAGCTCCAATAGTTTATCCCTAGTTTTGGTATTCTTTGTGAATTAACGAAGTGGAATACCAAGTTTTCCGACATCATCTCGATCAATGGAGAATTGGTGACCAAGTTTCCGGCATCATCTCGTTCAGCGGAAATTGGTGTTATCTCAAATTCATCTCGAAAATCATTGAGATCAACGGATTTGAAGTTCCATTCCGGTATCATCGAGATCAACGGATTGGAAATTGTATTGGTTTCATCATTAATTTAATTTGTGTTGCTAACGCTATGTCACATGTTTCCTTAATTTAGTCATTTTGTCGTTAATATATAAATTACTCGAAAAGTCACAAGCAAATATTGTAATGTGGGGAAATCTTCAAACTTACAACATATCTGTATGACCATGCTATTAGGTGTGGCTCGCATTAGGATAAGAGTAGGTGCATAGATTGGATTTGCAATTAGTCACACATCATAGATATCTTTAAAAAAATGGGTATATATATGAAATTGCTGGCATGTAACAATAAGGGATTCTCTTTGTTACAATTATATGCTGCCTTAAACATATGTATGCCCTAGGGGATGTAGGGATATCCAATCAGCACGCTAGCACCATATGAGCTTCGCTCAACGGTTTCCACTTGACTTTACGCTGGAGGAGGTGCATGCGTGTGAAGACGCTAAGGGATGCCGAAAAAATTTCAACATGGTATCAAAGCCAATGGTTCAAGGGGACCAATATAATGCAGCATTGGCCTACGTTTGCTCCAATATGTAGCTTGAGCTCTGGATTCTCATTAAGGTGGAGTTATATGTTTGTTTGCGGCCTGGCCAACCGTTGAAAAGAGGACTCCTTGTAGAAATAGCTTCTAGAAATAGCTTAGAGGTGGTAGCGACCTAAGTCAAACCGCTGGTGGTGTTAACACCTTTCCAAGTGTTTGAGGACTTTGTATAACTTCAAATTCAGTTGAGAAATGCTCATCAAGGTGGAGATATGTTAGGTATGGCTCGCATTGTATGAAAATGGATGCGTAGATTAGATTTGTAGTTCTCACATAGTAGGATATCTTAAAGAAGATGGGAATATATACGGGATTGGTGGTATGTAATAACAAGGGATTCTTTTTGTTACAATTAAATACTTCCATGAACATATGTGTGCCCTAGGGGGATGTACGGATATCCAATCAGGATGCTGGCACCATATAGGCTTTGTTCAGTGGTGTGCCTTCACGTTGAATGAAGTGTGCTCATATGAAGACGCTAAAGTGGATGCCGAAAAATTTCAATACATGCTTAGAACATACTATTAAATTTTTACATAGTTTCAAAATCGTTAGATTGGGGAAATATAGCTAAACATGCTCTAATGTGGTTGTTCCTCCCCAAAAACATTATTTATCTTTTGTAGACAACCTAAGAATTTGAAAAACCTAAGAACATGAGCCCTATAACATTTACACAAAACCATCGCTTCCTTGTATTCCTCGGCTTTTCTTGCTTTTTCTTCTTTTTCTCCTTTAATTTATTGTTAATAAGTTTCAAAGATTATATTTTTATTTTAGTAAAAATGAGAATCCATAAATAAAATGAAGGTTCCTTTGTATTAATATACCCCTCTTTAATTAATTGGCCCGCCGATCCCATGGGCCTGTTATTAAATTTAACTAGTGTGTAAATGTGCATTGCACACGATAATATTATAAAATATAGATTTTAAAATTTTAATGTTAAAGCTGGAACTTTATTATATAATACACGATAAAATCGACAAATCAAATGTAATATACATTATTATTGTTGTTGTTTATGTTGAATTTATGTGATTTAAATATTTGTTTAAGAGAAAAATAAATTAATTAATTGATTCAATCAATCAATTATGCTACATGTGGAAATATTTAAGAGGATAATTTAAAAGGAAACAAATTGATTACATAATCAATTAATCAATCAATGAACTTATAAATGAGGAAAGAAGTATATTTATAAAGTGGAAATTTGCCGCAAGGGCTCCGTAACAAGTTTTAATTATTTTGTAGGACGTGGGTTTCAAACAATTATGTTCCAGGATAAAACGTTGCTTGCCCTTTCTTTATTTGAAACAATCGATCTCTCCAATTTTATTAGGCGACGTCTTCTAAGTTCGATCTCTCCAATTTGTGGAAATATTTAGATGATTTTCGATTTCGTTCTGCGATTGTTAATTCTACCAGGTGAGTTTTATTGTTTCCGTTCTTATTTCTATTATGAAAATCAAAATCAATTTGATAAGTTTATGAGATTGAAAAGGCATTTTTCTTAAATTCTATCAGGAAATTTTTTTCTAATCAAATTGACTTGCTAATTTCTTAAATTGATTAGGCATTCTCTGTAATTTTGATCAGGCTTGGCTATTTTGTTGTTAATTCAAGCATTTTCTCAATTTGTTTACATGAGGTGATTTTGTGAATGATCTTCGCATATCAATTGTGCATGTTAGCATAAATTTAGTATAAATTTCATTACTTCTATAGAATTTTACAAAAAAAATTATTTATTCGTTATGTTCAAAGTTACTTCTACTGCAAAGGCTACGACTTAAGAGTATTTAGAGAGCATTGCCTAGTGATTTATCTTTTTAAGTAAGTTATGTTTTTTATACAAATGATACACATATTAAAATTTTACAGAAAAAGATTTTTTTTTTACAGTAGTGTTTTATCATTTTTGTTGTTGTTGTTATTGTCATATACAATAATTGATTATACTTAAGTTGTTCTTCTTTGTTTCAAAAAGGTAAAATTATTTATCTTTGTCTACATGTTCAGCTCTTCTTATGTCTTGTAACAACCCGGAAAATCAGAACCAATTAAAAAATTTTAATTTGGCTATTTTAGTGGATTTTAAGTATTAAAAATAATTTATTTTAAATAATAATGAATAAAACTTCATTTGGATCGAAGTTAGAGTGAATATATTTATTTTAATTAGAAAACAAGGCCTGAAATGGCGCGGTAGTTTGAAAATTTGAATTCGAACTTTGACTGACTGTACATGGTGCAAAATAAAACGGATTTTAGTGAAACCAAAAATATTTAAATCTGGTTATGAATATCTTTCTAATGAATCTGAAAAATCCAAGTTTCATAGCGGGAGTCAAAATTTATGGCTAAATGAATTTTCAGAAAGGTCGCTATGGAATTAATATAGCCCGTGAAAATAGACATTTTGCAAACGGCCTTTGTTTTCGACGAAACCACTTTTGTTAGATCCGGAATGTCAAATTACTGCTAGGTTTCATATTCCATAATTTTTGGAGTTAATATGTGAGCGTGGCAAAAGAAAATGTGTTTGACTAATTTCAGTCAATTTCGATCGACCAGAAAATGGCCATTTTTCAAACGGTCTCCAAATTCGATGAAACTAGTTTTGTTGGGACTGTATCATCCTAACATAGCCAGATTTATTTTTCTGGAATTTTTAGAATCAGTATATGGCCCCGGCAAATCGAAATGTACGTTCAAATCCATATTTGAATGTTTTATATTTTAATTTTAAGAATAATTGACTGAAACAGTCGAATGGGCCTACGAAACATATTCCATTGTGTTCGAAATGGGGGTATTTAGCTAGGGATGACAGTCGTTGGGTTTGAATAGGAGTTCGTATGAATGGACATGTATTTTTGGAAATTAAAGAATTAAATAAATATAAAAAAATTCCTTGGCCAATCATAATTTCATGTTCATTCTTTCTCTCTCCCCATAGTCCTCTCGTGCGAACGGCGGCTGGAGCTAATTCCTTCCATCCTCGATCTCTTCTAAAATACTTAATGAAATCATGTGCTTATTAAGGAAAATCTATAGAGAATCGCATCACCTTCAAATCCATACCAGTTAAGGCTTCTATTGTTGCGTGGTGTTCGAGATCCAGTCCTCCAAACTTCGCCCATGTCGAGCCAGTTTTCACCCCCATCGCCAGACCGAGTTCGACGAGACCCACCTCGCCGGGAAGCCCTCTCTTAGGCGCAGGCCGTGGTAGCCCCCGATCGTCCTATAGCTTCGTGGATTAATCGAAAAAATCCAAACCTAGTTTGGAACGAAAACTGAAAGGTATGGGTTTAATTATTTTAATTGATTATAACGTTTAAAAGCGTTACGAAGTTAATTTATAGAATAAAAATCATATCTTTTTGCTATGTGGTCGAAATCCAGTGAAATAAGAGACATTGGACTCGTGTGGACGTCTTCTACATTATAGAAGAGACCGGAGAATTTTTTGAGCTTCCTACGATTTTTGGAGGAGTGAAACCCAATGTAAGAATTCTAAATTCAAAATGATGTGGAATGACGATGTATAAATTATATAATCGATGTATAAGTTATATAAGCGTTGTACACCTCATGTATAAGCGTTGTATAAATTATATGTGTGATGTATAAGTTATATATGCGTTGTAAAAATTATATGTGTGTTGAATGGAGTTGAAATGAAATCGAAATATATTTATATACGTATATATATATATATACATACTCCCCTCGTCCACAGACCATGGACAATATATATTGGTTGTGATTGTTTCGATTTTGGTTGACGTGAAATTTGGTTGGTAAATGCGAATGGTTGATAATGATTGTTTGTGGTTGAAACAAAATTGGAATTGTTTGTGGAAAAATCCATTGGGATATGAAAATGAATCGAAATATTTAGATTATAAGGATAAGCCCCTTAGGGAACGCTGCGAGGCGTAAGGTAGTGCGAGGAGCCGTACTCTGAACGGTGCCAGTTTTAAACCCACTGCCGTTATGCTGCCGAAATTTTCTGAAATATTCATGTGTTTGATTTATATTGATGTGTTGAAATATATTCATGTGTTGGAAAAATATTCATATGACGAATAATTTGTTTGAAAGATAAAAATCGCATTTTTACCATGTATATGAAGTATGTAAAATATTCATGTTGGAAATAAATTGTTTTAACAATAAAAATCACATTTTTATTATATATATATATATATGAATAGATAAAAATATTCGTGTTTTAAACAGATTGTTTTAATAATAAAAATCACATTTTTATTATATATATGAAGTGTTAAAAATAGTCATGTATTGAAATAAATATTTGTTGGGTAAAAATATTATTTTTACCGCATATATGAAATGAAAATGGTTTGGAAATGGAAGAACGGATTATATATATATAATTAAAATAAAACGAATAACAACGCTGCAGTTCATGTTTTGAAATCGTGATTTTAAACGATTATTGCGGGGGATTCGACCGTCGGATTTTCCCGAAACCAAAACCGTTGGGTTCGCTTTGAAAATATATTTCCAACGATACCAAATTTGTAAAGATCCAATGGTTAGATTGTGCGAAACGTTTAATTCAAATATGAAGAAAAACAACGCCACGGTAGCGTTATGGCCTGAAGCATCGTTTAAATAAATGGGTTATTTTTAAATAAATAAAAATAGCGATAAATCGTTATAAAATATTATAAATGATATGAAATGAAAATAAACCAAATTTACTCGATTCATTGGAAATTTGATGGTTGAATGTGTTTGACATGAAATTTACATTAGTGAACTGAATTATGGATGTCAAATAATTTAACCATGGAAATGAATTAATTTGAATTCTAAATATACGTGAATTATTTGAAAAGGCCGAGTTAAATCTCATTTCAAATAATTGGTCGATGATTAGAAATCAACGATGAAGACGGTGGTTGAGGACCGGAGGTCTTCACATCGTTTGGATGATTGTTATTGTCTTGATTGGGAGGCATCCCAAGACAAGGTAATAAGTGGTGGTCGTCCAGACGAACTTGGAGATCGACCGGATGTGCGAGTACGTCTCTCCTGTATCGGACATATGGGATGAGGAATAAGGTGCCTCCGGTTTCGTTCAGACCCAGAACAGACTTGTAAATGGACTGCGTGTCCGACATTGGATTTCATTCTGTGTGATTGATATACGTCAGTTGCATGGCATGAATTGCCTGTGTGGCATGCTGAGATGCAGTGATCGAGGCTTTTGTTGAAAAGTAGAGCCTTGTGGTTGATGATCAAAGCATAGCTTTGATATAGCTAGCTTTGTGTATAGCGTTGATTCGCGAGCCTCACACCCTAGTATGAACCAGAAACGGGAGAAGGATCAAGAGAGGGCATGCGTTTCCTTCTAGCTAGGAATGGTGTCAGCGTTTTACAAGCCCTGACGTTTTACTTATGTGGATGATGGATTGCAAGGCGCCTCGGTTATTTCGATCTCTGCAGAGCCGATGATGGTCTTTATACAGACCAGATTTACGCCCCATAGGGCGGGGAAATGCAGTGTTCAGGCATTTTAATCCACTCCATGTGGACCGGCCCTCTGGCTCCTAAGGGTCGATGCGTTCTGATCCTGAGACACAGGCTAGAGTGTCTCGAAGCGGTAAGGACGATCCCTTGCCTTGGTTCATGACGGAAATCCAATTTCCAAATACGATAACGTGCAGTTTTGATTGTAAACCTATATATGGCGACATAGTGGTATGGGGCACTTATGTCGTCTATGATTGATACTTATGATTGAAATTGTTTTTTAAACATATAAACACTAGTAATAATATCAAATGCTTTTGTTTTATTCGTATGTAGCATATTTTGGTCATTATAAGGTAAAACTTTATCCTCTGGTTTGCGTTGCATTGTGTAATGGGAACTGAGTCTTATAATGGCTTCATTTTTGGAAAAAAAAGCATTGTGATGTTTTAAATGATTTACTTGTTTTAAGAACTAACAATCCAATGGAGTAAACCCGTTCCGCGTTAGCGGCGTGGTCCTGTGATTGGCCTTATTATAATACAAGTTAAGTAGATTTCTCATACCAGTCTCATGACTGACTCGTAGTTTGTTTCACTTGCAAACCCGGGTGCCCCTATCTCTACACGGGCAGCCTTGTATTTAGGTTTTAGCGGGCTCTTTCTGGATAGCTACGGAGCTGAAGATGGATTCTATCACTTCTTTCTTTTTATGTTGTTCTATTCATGTTGTACATATTATGTTTTGATTCCGCTGTAGACATTTTATGTAAAGTTGAACTGTATTTTCTACTAAGCATGATCCTGTATACTGTGTAACTCTGATGATTATGTTTATCCAGTGTATTATGTTGTACATTATCTGGTGTAATGATATATTTATGTTCTGCTGTTACTGTTAATGTGTTATCTTCCAAAGATTACCCTTGCCGCCATGGAACGGGGGTTTGGGCCGTCATACGTGGTATCAGAGCTTTGGTTAAGCTTAGTTCTGGAATATAACATATTAATGAACTCGTCAGAAATAGAATCAGTAGTATTCTATGACGAATAACTCGTTTCAAATAGGATCAGTAATATCCTAGAATGAGTGTAGCAGAATGAAATACACCCCGATAGACACATTTACATTCAAGTATATGTCTCTATGCTTTAAAATACCTTTTCTGTTGGCCTAACACTTTGTCTGCTATTTGCAGACATTGAAAAATGAGTGGCAAAAGTGGAAGAGGTAGGTCAGAACCAGATATTGAAGCTCTATTAAAGAAGTATCGAAATCTGGGTCGAGTACCGTTCTCGGGCAATGAATCCATTATTCAAACACAAGCATGGATGCGCTCTACTGAGAAAATTTTTGAAGGTTCAAAGCTGAGAGATGATCAGAAAAGATTACTGGCATCTTGGGCACTCAAAGATGAAGCTTTAATCTAGTGGGAAACTATCATTAAAGATAATCCAGAAGGTAATATTACCTGGGATAGATTTAAGGAAATTTTCAATGAAAAAATTATTCCTCCAGAAGCAACTGAGCGGTTAAGTGATGAATTCTACTATCTGATATAAGGAGATATGACCATTCCGGAATATCACCAGAAATTCAACGAACTTTCTCGTTTTTCCCAGCATCTAATTCAAAATCCAAAGATGAAGAATCTGAGGTTTATTAACGGGTTTAAAGAAAGTACCAAAGTAGTGTAACTGCACATGTGCAACAATCTTTTCCTGAAATGATATACATGACTTATTAGTATAAAGATCTAGATAAGCAAGGTCTTTTGGAAGACAAAGAAGAATGTAGTTCTAGCAACAAAAGGGAATTTGAAACTTATAGCCCAGAGACAAGTACACAGCCTGAGGCAGGTACGGCGTCGGGGGTCAGAAAGAAGCCTAAAGCCAAGAGGAAAAGGGTTAAACCTGAGAAAGGACCAGTAACAACTGCCCCCTACTCTAACTATAATCGGAAAGGGCATTTGGCGATAAACTGCGGACCCTTAAAGAAACGAATAAAGAGTGGATTTAAATCCAAGAACAAGTTTCAAGAGAATAGAAAATGCAGTCAGTGCCATCAGGCTGGCCATCTTGCGAAGGATTGCTGGTTATTAAAGAAATCTGAAAAGGTATATGTAAATGAAGTGGCAGAAACTTCAGCACCCTCAGCTAGTCAGGGAAGGCCAGATGTTTTAGAAGGCACGCTTACTGTCAAAAACATTCCAGTTAAAGTACTGTTTGATACAGGCATGTCACGAAGCTTTATTGCAAGTAATGCGGTTAGGAAACTGGATTTGAAGTTGAAAAAGATCAAAGCGCCCATGATTGTCAATAATCCGGTTGGGGGTTCCCTCAATCTTAGTTGGATTTATGGGGTGCCTGTCTCTTTTTCCCATTATCGATTTCCTTGTATCTCGATCGTCATAAATTTTAACGAATTCGATCTTATTTTAGGATTGGATTGGTTAACCAAATACGAAGCTGAAGTTAAATGTGCAGAAAGGGTTGTTAAAGTTAAAACGAAGCTTGCCAATATTATTATACCATGCGAAGGTCCGAATTCGAATAGAAAAGACTTTTGGTCGGCTCTAGATGTTTCTTCTGCTCAATTAGAACCTATTCCTGTTGTCACAGATGATATTCCAATCGACGTAGAAAATATCCCTGTCATCAAGAATTATGTGGATGTGTTTGAAGAAGTTGTTATCTTACCTCCGCGTAGAGAAATTGATTTCAAAATTTCTTTAATTCCGAATGCAAGGCCAGTAGTTCACGCTATTCGAAGGATGACCTTGAAGGAAAAAGAAGAATTAGACAATCAAACTCGACAGCTTGTATGGAAGGGTCTGATCAAACCTAGTTTCTCTAATTGGGGAGCAGTAGTGGTATTTGTCTTAAAGTCAGACGGTACTCTCAGACTATGTGTGGATTATCGTGACTTGAACAAGAAGACATTAAAGAATAAATATCCATTGCCGCGAATTGATGATTTCTTGGATCGATTGAATGGCGCGCAAGTATCTTCCTGAATGGATCTAGCTACAGGTTTCCATCAGCTTCGTATTGCTGAAGAGTGTGTTCCTCTGACAACATTCAGAGGTCCAGATTTATTCTACGAGTGGTTAGTAATGTCATTCGGCTTATGTAACGCTATAGCTTATTTTGTCGTTCTAATGAACAAAGTATTCAGAGAAGTATTGAATAAATTCGTACTGGTTTTCATTGACGACATATTGATCTTCTCTAAATTAGAGAATGAGCATGAAAAACATTTGGAACAAGTGTTAGAAATTCTCGGAAAGAATGTTTTAAAAGCCAAATTTTCCAAATGTATATTCTGGCAAGAAGAAGTCAAGTTTCTTGGCCACGTTGTATCAAAGGAAGGAATTTCTGTGGATCCCGGTTAGATCACAGCTATTCAAGATTGGAAGCAGCCAACTACTCTCATGGAAGTCCAAAGTTTTCTTGGGTTGACTAGTTATTATCAGAAATTATTTAAAAGTTTTTTCGAAGATATCTAGTTCCTTAACGAAGCTTACTAAGAAACATTCAAGGTTCAATTGGACTCATGAATGTGAGACAGCTTTCCAAGAGCTGAAGTTAAGATGGACAACTGCTCCAGTGTTAACAATTATCAATGGCAATCAAGACTTGAAAGTTTGGACAGATGCTTCTAAAGAAGGTCTTGGGGTAGTATTAATGCAAAGAGGCCAAGTAGTCGCTTATGCTAGTTGTCAGTTGAAGCCGCATGGGAAGAATTATGCGACACACGATCTTGAATTGTTAGCCATCATGTTTGCTATGAAAATCTGGAGACATTATCTATTGCGTGAAAAATTTGAATTATATACTGATCATCAATCATTGAAGTATTTGTTCACCTAGAAAGATTTGAATATGAGGCAGGAGCATTGGCTAGAATTTCTCGCGGCATATGATCTTGATATTTTATATACTCCGAGGAAAGCCAATGTTGTGGCTGATGCGCTCAGTAGAAAGAATGTGATCATCGCCAATCTTATGATTACACCATCGTTGATTGATAAAATATCTATGCTTCAGAAAGATGATTGTTTTGTTAAAGAGATGATCAAAAGAATTCAAAGGGGCGAAGTCTCCAGTTTCCAAGTGGATAGCGCAGGAGTTCTAAGATTGAAAGGAAGAATTTGTGTTCCGACATTCTTGAGCTCAAAAGAGAAGTATTGGACGAGTGTCACAAGTCCAAGCTAAGTATCCACCCAGGGGTTAGTAAAATGTATAATGACTTCAAGCGAACCATCTGATGGAAGGCGATGAAAAGAGTTATCTCTATATATGTTAGCCGGTGTTCCACCTGTCAACAAGTCAAAAGCGATCACCAAAAACTCGCCGGATTGTTGCAACCATTGGAAATTCCAGGTTGGAAGTGGGAACAAATTTCTATGGATTTCATAGATGGTTTGCCCAGGACCCGGAGAGGAAATGACGGTATTTGGGTGATCGTAGATCGTTTCACGAAGACCGCCCATTTCATACCTGTCAGATCGAATAGAACTGCTCAAAATCTGGCGTAGATTTATTTTAAAGAAATTTTTAAACTCCATGGAGTTCCAATGAGTATCGTTAGTGATCGTGACCCGATCTTCGCTAGTAAATTCTGGGAAACATTCCAAGCAGAATTGGGAACAAAGCTGAACTAAAGCACCGCTTATCATCCTAAAATAGATGGTCAAACTGAGAGGGTGAATCGTATTCTAGAAGATTTATTGCGGGCTTGTGTTATTGATTTTGGCGGATCATGGGAAGACCACTTGCATTTGGTCGAGTTCTCATACAACAACACCTACCAAGAGAGTCTGAAAATGTCACCATTCGAAGCATTGTATGGTAGACCGTGCAGATCTCCCCCATGTTGGGTTGAACCTGGCAATAGACTTGTATTGGGACCTGATATGATTCGCGAAGCTTCGGATAAAGTCAATTCCATTAAGAAATGATTGCAAACAACTCAAAGCCGATAGAAGAGCTATGCAGATTCGAGAAGAAGAGATTTTGTCTTTTGCTGTTGGTGACTATGTGTATCTACGAGTTTCTCCAATGAGAGGAGTAGTCCGATTTGACAAAACAGGGAAGTTGGCACCCAGATTTACTGGTCCATTTCCTATACTTGAACGGATTGGAACTCTTGCTTATAGGGTTCAATTGCCTGACTGGTTGCCTGGAGTACATGATGTAGTTCACGTATCTCAACTTCGAAAGCATGTACATGATCCAGACTTGGTCGTGGAAGAAGCCGTGCAACAAGACTTGGAAATTACTCCAGAATTAACTGTGAGAAGAGAGCCGATAAAGATTACTGGCAAGGAAACTAAAGAGCTGAGGAACAAGAAGGTTCACTTAGTCAAAGTGCAATGGAGTGGAGATCCACAGGACTATACTTGGGAAACTGAGGAGAGCATTAAGAAAGCCTATCCTAATTGTAGGGTGGATATCTCTGATTAACTCTGGTGCAAGGTACATTTACCATATTTTGCATTTCCGTATTGTTTTCTACTTGGTTGTTGTTTCCTTTTCATGGATGTAAAACTTTTAATTATATAGCCTGAATGATTTTAAAAGAGTATATGAATTAATTAGTATATTTTTAAAAGGTTAATCAACAAAGTGATTGTTGTTTGTGTTGTGTTATTATGAATTAGATTAATCAAAATATTGGAATGATAATTAATCTGATCAATAAGAGAATAAATGGTAAATTTATGCAAATTGAATCAAGTATTTAACTGATTTGAAAATTAATAGAAATGCATGCATGTACATTATATATGTTTGAACACGTAAATGGATTTGTTGTTGAGTAAAGAATTTATTTGTGTACCCAACAAATAGATAAACCTTAATGAGTTGGATGCGCAATTTTTTTATTATATCAACTCCTGTGAATGCCATTAGATGCGGAGTGCTGGTTGTTCTGTGTGAAATAATAAACGTCGCCATAGGATAGTAACAAATAATTTTGAACTACAATGGCATACTTCTTGAAGATAGCATACTCTATCATATACCACATAAGCATTTGGAGCTTATGTGACGAGGTTGAAGATTTACCATATGAGCGAGAGGCTTGTATGGCGATGACTATATTATAGGTTAAACCGAAGACTAATATGGACTATATAAAATATAACGGTAAATTGCCAGATTAATAAAAAACCCACACAGGTCTGGAGATGACAATAAACACGTCTCTCTGGTCATTAAGGCACAAAAACCATTTATAGGGTGACGAGAATTTATTCTCTGGAGTTATGATCTATACACACTCCCCTGTGGACACCGGAATATATCACTATAAATATGTGTATGCTTTTTAGGATTTATTGGGTGCCTAATACAGCCCAATAAATTTCCAAACCCCTCCCCGTACAAAGGAGGTTATGGCGAAATTTTTCGAAAATTTAGGGTGTTAGCCAAATTTTTGAAGAATTAAGAAATTCTTAGAAACTGAAAAGTTGAAGAATGGAAGGCATAATGAAAGTTGAGTTGGTTAATTAAACAACTTTCAGCTTCCTTCCTTTTCGGGGATGAAAAGATTTTAAGTGGGGGAGATTATAACAACCCGGAAAATCAGAACCAATTTAAAATTTTTAATTTGGCTATTTTAGTGGATTTTGAGTATTTAAAATAATTTATTTTAAATAATAACGACTGAAACTTCATTTGGATCGAAGTTAGGGTGAATATATTTATTTTAAATAGAAAACAAGGCCTGAAATGGCACGGTAGTTTGAAAATTTGAATTTGAACTTTGACTGACTGTACACGGTGCAAAATAAAACGGATTTTAGTGAAAACAAAAATATTTAAATCTGGTTATGAATATCTTTCTAACGAATCTGAAAAATCGAGGTTTCATAGCGGGAGTCAAAAGTTATGGCTAAATGAATTTTCAGAAAGGTCGCTATGGAATTAATATAGCCCATGAAAATAGACATTTTGCAAATGGCCTTCGTTTTCGACGAAACCACTTTTGTTGGATCCGGAATGTCTAATTATTGCTAGGTTTCAAATTCCATAGTTTTTGGAGTTAATATGTGAGTGTGGCAAAAGAAAATGTGTTTGGCTAATTTCGGTCAATTTGGATCGACCAGAAAATGGCCATTTTTCAAACGGTCTCCAAATTCGACGAAACTAGTTTTGTTGGGACCGTATCATCCTAACATGGCCAGATTTATTTTTCTGGAATTTTTAGAATCAGTATGTGGCCCCAGCAAATTGAAATGTACGTTCAAATCCATATTTGAATGTTTTATATTTTAATTTGAAGAATAACTGACTGAAACAGTCGAATGGGCCTACGAAACATATTCCATTGTGTTCGGAATTGGGGTATTTAGATAGGGACGGCAGTCGTTGGGTTTGAATAGGAGTTCGTATGAACGGATGGGTATTTGGAAATTAAAGAATTAAATAAATATAAAAAAATTCCTTGGACAATCATAATTTCCCGTTCATTCTTTCTCTCTCCCCGTAATCCTCTCATGCGAACGGCGGCTGGAGCTGATTCCTTCCATCCTCGATCTCTTCTAAAATACTCAATGAAATCATGTGCTTCTTAAGGCAAATCCATAGAGAATCGCATCACCTTCAAATCCATACCAGTTAGGGCTTCTATTGTTGCGTGGTTTTCGAGATCTAATCCTCCAAACTTCGCCCGCGTTGAGCCAGTTTTTACCCCCATCGCCAGACCGAGTTCGACGAGACCCACCTCGCCGGGAAGCCCCCTCGTAGGCACAGGCCGTTGTAACCCCCGATCGTCCTATAACTTCATGGATTAATCGAAAAAATCCAAACCTAGTTTGGAACGAAAATTGAAAGGTATGGGTTTAATTATTTTAATTGATTATAACGTTTAAAAGCGTTACGAAGTTAATTTATGGAATAAAAATCATATCTTTTTGCTATGTGGTCGAAATCCAGTGAAACAAGAGACATTGGACTCGTGTGGACGTCTTCTACATTCTAGAAGAGACCGGAGAATTTTTGGAGCTTCCTACGATTTTTGGAGGAGTGGAACCCAATGTGAGTTTTCTAAATTCAAAACGATATGGAATGGTGATGCATAAATTATATAATCGATGTATAAGTTATATAAGCGTTGTATAAATTATATGTGCGATGTATAAGTTATATATGCGTTGTAAAAATTATATGTGCGTTGAATGGAGTTGAAATGAAATTTAAATATATTTATATACGTATATATATATATACTCCCCACCTCCACAGACCATGGGCGATATATATTGGTTGTGATTGTTTGGATTTTGGTTGACGTGAAATTTGGTTGGTAAATGCGAATGGTTGATAATGATTGTTTGTGGTTGAAACAAAATTGGAATTGTTTATGGAAAAATCCATTGGAATATAAAAATGAATCAAAATATTTAGATTATAAGGATAAGCCCCTTAGGGAACGCTGCGAGGCGTAAGGTACTGCGAGGAGCTGTACTCGAGACGGTGCCAGTTTTAAACCCCCTGCCGCTATGCTGCCGAAATTTTCTGAAATATTCATGTGTTTGATTTATATTCATGTGTTGAAATATATTCATGTGTTGGAAAAATATTCATATGACGAATAATTTGTTTGAAGATAAAAATCACATTTTTACCATGTATATGAAGTATATTGCAACAACCCGAATTTTTATAACATGTTAAAACCATAAATCAAGGCAGAATTAAATTTTAAAATAAGAATCAAGGGAAACGGGTTACGCCGTTGCGTTCATCTCGAAATTTTACATGAAATAGAGTTCAAGTTTTCGAAAATCGGAGTCCGGATGAAGAAGTTATGGCCTGTAGAAGATTCAGCAGATTTTAGGCAGCATAGGACCAGGCAGGTCGACCTGGGGGTCGACCTGGGGGCCAGGTCGACCTGGGGGCCAGGTCGACCATGTGGTCGACATTAGGGTCGACCTACCCCCTAGGTCGACCATGTGGTCGACCTCCCCCCCCCCCCCTTACAGGTTGACCTGGTCGGCCTATTTTGACCCAGAACTCATTTTTGAAGCCTGAGACGTGTTTTGATGGTCCGGATTGATTATAGGGTTAATCTAAGGGCCTAAACTAGTTGCTACCCCTATAAATACATCCTAAGACCTAGCCTAATTCATACAAATCATTCTTACACTGCTATGCTGCTAATTCACCTCTTGAACCATGGCCGCCGCCTCCAAATTAAAGATTAAGCATTCAAACTCGATTCAAATCAAAGATCAACGCTTCTATAACAATTCAAGAGAATAGATCAGCGACACCGCAACGTTCTACGACAAATTTCTAGACTTGACTTCTGCATCTAAATTTCTTAGACCACGATCTGTAAGTTCCAATTACTTTTAGATAAAAACTATAAATCTAATATTGGCATGTTATAAATTGGAATTGATTTATGTATGATTCATATCTATTCTTGTTTTCTTCTTGGATCTTGACTATTGGGAATATTGCCTACAACGTTGAAACTATTATTAATGGCCTAAGACTATGACGGTGAACATAAGATTATACCTATGCCTATGACTATGAACATAAGACTACGCCTATGACTATGAACATAAGACTATGCCTATGCCTATGCCTATGACTATGAACATAAGGCTATGCCTATGCCTATGACGGTGAACATAAGACTATTTCCTATGACTATGACAAGGACAATTATGACTAATCACCTATGATTCATGACCATGAGGTTATTGCCTAGAATTATGACTATGAAATTGGATCTAAGCTTGATTTTCTGTTCAGACCTATTTTCTTTATTTGTCTTGATTTTGGGGATTTTTCTATTTAAATTAAATATATCCGTGTTCTTGAATATAGATTATTATTCAAACCTTTTCATGTTCATAATGTTATGCCTGCGATGTTTTAATCAATTTATTCAGTTATGTCATGCCTTGGAAATAAACTGATTATAGAACAATGTTTATTATGTTATATATGGAATTGAATGATATTGATCTATGCTTGTGGTTCTATTTTATCATCATGTTGAATTGGGAATTAATGAATAAGTCTATTCATATGTATATGAACTTGGAGTATAACCCGTTATGACAAGTTGTGTGGTTTATCATGTTATGCAAGTTTTAGGTTGTGAAATCATATCACATATGTGACCAAATGTTAGATCTACATGTTTATGTGTATATGTTAAACCTATGTCATATTTCAAGTTCACACTTATTCATATGTTCATGATTGATTTGCAAGTTCACATATATGTAAGTTGATTTAGTCTATGTTGCAAATTCACATATATGTATGTTGGTTCAGTCTACGCTGCAAGATCACACCTATGATATTCATGTTGATTATTTTGCAAGTTCACACCTATGATGTTCATATTGACTATGCCGATGATGCCAAGTTTACGCCTATGTCATGCTTATGTTAATGAATTGCTTTATGCCAATTTTATGTACGTTAAATTAGGCTAAGTTTTTAGCCTAATATTATATGTCAAAAACCATGCGGGCGGAAAATTAGGCTAAGATTGTTAGCCTAATATTTAGACGGGGTAACGTTGGAAAAAATTGGTAATTATAGGAAAATTGACATGAAACTTGCCTTGAAAACTTGACGCGAACTTGACATGAATCTTGAACATGGACATGACACTAGTAGGAAAATGAAAATGGCCAACTCGAGGTTGGGTTGAGTTTGCAGTGTAATTCTGCCCGGAACCGCCCGACAAATCCAGTTACTGCAAACAACAGGATCCAATGTGGGTAGTTGGTCATATCGCGCTTGAAACCCGAGGTCAGACTGAGTTGTGATGTAATTCTGCCCGGAACCGCCCGGCATATCCAGTGACCACAACAACAGGTCTGATGTGAGAGGTTGGGGTGCATTAATGAATTAATGCCACATGATAGGGTTAAGTCATGAACATGAAAGTCAATACTTAACCAACTTGATACATGAACTTGAACGGTGACACTTAGTCAAATTTGACATGACATGTGGGCGGGTTAAGTCACGAACCTGAATGACAACATTTAACCAACCTGACATGCTAGACTGATAGGGGTTAAGTCACGAATTTAAAGGACAACACTTAACCTATTGGACGGAAACCCTAGTTACGCGGTCCGTTTCAGCAGTAACCCACTAGATGTATCATGGTACCCTGGAACTAGGCAGGGTGGGGCACGATTACTGGGTTGATTGTAAGCGACCAGAACGACGGCTGTGTTGGTGCGCCAGTGTAGGTTCAGGAGGGCTATAGTCGTGCACGTGGTCCGGAGTTTAAAAAGCAGGCATTGGGCATCAGTAGGTTTATCTGTGCATTCTTGATTCGTGTCGATGGTTGGCACCCTAGGGCTTGATACACCCTATGGTGGACCTAGCACAGGTGACTACATTCGTGATAGGGCCGTATGACACAGACACATGACGAGCTAGAACTTGTAGGGAGCCGATCGACTAGTGGATCGTTTCGTTGGACCTAGTAATGGGTCATTTCATGATATTGGGCCAAGGAATCATTTCATGATTAATATAAGACATGGGTTTGGGATTCTAGTACAGTTGATGTAGCGAACCTTGAATACGTGATGCTATACTTGATTTAAACTTGATTTATCATGTTATCTTAGTCTATCTTGCCCATCTTGTCATCATCCGTATGTTTTCTTTCAGTTTATACATGTCATGTTACCTTTATCTGTTTTTATGCTGAAAGTCACTTGGACTTACCGGTCTTTATGACTGACCCTTTTTCTTTTGCCTCTTTTTCTTTCGTTTCCCTCCCCCCCCCCCCCCCCCAGGTTCTCAGGGAGGAAACTCTAGCACTTAGCTTGGATTTCTCTTGCTTTCGGTTCAGCTCATGTACGGTTTGATCTTGAGCTATGCTATGGCTGCATTTCTGCTACCTTTGGGGAATTAAGCTACTTTGATGTTTTAAGTTTATGCTTCTTTATTTATGCAAGACAGAATTTGTTGTAATGGAAAATAATGAACTTAGTTATTTGATGTAAAAGGTTTTGACTTTTTTTTGAAAGTAATGAAATTTATCTTTTGATTCTTCCGCTGTTTTATCTATGTTCTGTCTTGTGATATTTCTGTGTTTGTTTACCTCGATAACGCTCCTCCAAAACTAGTGCATTCCCTTTGTGAGTGACCCTAGCGGAGGTGGGGTGTTACATATATAAAATATTCATGTTGGAAATAACTTGTTTTAACAATAAAAATCACATTTTTATTATATATATGAATCGCTAAAAATATTCGTGTTTTAAATAGATTTTTTTAACAATAAAAATCATATCTTTATTATATATATGAAGTGTTAAAAATAGTCATGTGTTAAAATAAATATTTGTTGGGTAAAAATATTATTTTTACCACATATATGAAATGAAAATGATTTGGAAATGGAAGAACGAGTTATATTTATATATATATATATATTATTAAAATAAAATGAATAACGATGCTACAGTTCGTGTTTTGAAATCGTGATTTTAAATGATTATTGCGGGGGATCTGACCGTCGGGTTTTCCTGAAACCGAAACCTTTGGGTTCGCTTTGAAATTATCTTTCCAACGATACCAATTTGTAAAGATCCAATGGTTAGATTGTGTGAAATGTTTAATTCAAATCAGAAGAAAAACAGCGCTACGGCCGCGTTATGGCCTGAAGCGTCGTTTGAATAAACGGGCTATTTTTAAATAAATAAAAATAGCGATAGATCGTTATAAAATATTATAAACGATATGGAATGAAAATAAACCGAATTTACTCGGTTTACTGGATATTTGACGGTTGAATGTGTTTGACATGAAAATTACATTAATGAACTGAATTATGGATGTCAAATAATTTAACCCTGGAAATGAATTAATTTGAATTCTAAATATACGTGAATTATTTGAAAGGCCGAGTTAAATCTCATTTCAAATAAATGGTCGACGATTAGAAATCGACGATGAAGACGGTGGTTGAAGACCGGAGGTCTTTACATCGTTTGGATGATCGCTGATGTCTTGATTGGGAGGCATCCCAAGACAAGGTAATAAAAGGTGGTCGTCCAGACGTACTTGGAGATCGACCGGATGTGCGAGGACCTCTCTCCTGTATTGGACATATGGGACGAGGAATAAGATGCCTCCGGTTTCGTTCAGACCCAGAATGGACTTGTAAATGGACTGTGTGTCCGACATTGGAATTTATTCTGTGAGATTGATATACGTCGGTTGTAGGGCGTGAATTGCCTGTGTGGCATGCTGAGATGCAGTGATCGAGGCTTTTGTTGAAAAGCAGAGCCTTGTGGTTGATGATCAAAGCATAGCTTTGATATAGCTAGCTTTGTGTATAGCATTAATTCGCGAGCCTCACACCCCGGTATGAACCAGAAACAGGAGAAGGATCCAGGGAGGGCAGGCGTTACCTTCTAGCTAGGAGTGGTGCCAGCATTTTACAAGCCCTGATGTTTTACTTATGTGGATGATGGATAGCGAGGCGCCTCGATTATTTCGGTCTCTTCGGAGTCAATGCATGGTCTTTATACAGACCAGATTTACGCCCCATAGGGCAGGGAAACACAGTGTTCAGGCATTTTAATCCACTCTGTGTGGACCGGCCCAGTGGCTCCTAAGGGTCAATGCGTTCTAATCCTGAGACACGGACTAGAGCGTATCGAAGCGGTAAGGACGATCCCTTGCCTTGGTTCATGACGAAAATTCAATTTCCAATTACGACAACGCGCGGTTTTGATTGTAAACCTATATATGGCGACATAGTGGTATGGGGCACTTATGCCATCTATGATTGATACTTATGATTGAAATTTTTTTTGAAACATATAAATATCAAATGCTTTTATTTTATTCGTATCAAGCATATTTTGGACATTATAAGGTAAAACTCTATCCTCCGGTTTGTATTGCATTGTGTGATGGGAACTGAGTCTTATAATGGCTTCATTTTTGAAAGAAAAAAAAAGCATTGCGATGTTTTAAATGATTTACTTGTTTTAAGAACTGGCAATCCAATGGAGTAAACCCGTTCCGCGTTAACGGCGTGGTCCTGTGATTGGCCTTATTATAATATAAGTTAAGTAGATTTTTCATACCAGTCCCATGACTGACTCGTAGTTTGTTTCACTTGCAAACTCAGGTGCCCCTATTACTACACGGGCAGCCTTGTATTCAGGTTTTAGCAGGCTCTTTTTGGATAGCTATGGAGCTGAAGATGGATTCTATCACTTCTTTCTTTTTATGTTGTTCAGCTCATGTTGTACATATTATGTTTTGATTCCGTTGTAGACATTTTATGTAAAGCTGAACTGTATTTTGTACTAAGTATGATCCCGTATACTGTGTAACTCCGATGATTATGTTTATCCAGTGTATTCTATTGTACATTATCTGGTGTAATGATATATTTTTGTTCTGCTGTTACTGTTTATATGTTATATTCCAAAGATTACCCTTGCCGCCGTGGAACGGGGGTTGGGGGCCGTCACATGTCTGGTCCCTCTATCCATGAGACCTCCCTTGCTATAGCTTCTGCATTGTTCCAAATTTTACTTGTATTGTAGTACACGGTATACAAAAAGAATGTTCAAGTATGCCATTATGATTTAGATCATTACTGCAAGTTGTTCTTTTTTAGAAAAATAAAAGATAAAAGTATTCATCTTTATCCAAAAAAGATAGAAATATATACGTGACAGACCTAACGCTTGTATTCCGTTGTATCAAAAAAATATACATGACACGATATCCACAGTTATCTTTCTAAATAGCTTATTTTCTCATACAAAAATAAGTAGGCCATAAGATAAATATTTTATCTTTTTAATAACTTATGTTTTATCATACAAAAATATACAAATTAGCTTTTTTTTTACTGAAAATCATTGTATTAAATATACAAATCTATCTTTTATTATACTATAGCGTCCGCTTGGCTTATCTCAAATCATTCAACATTCCCGTAAAAAAATTAAAAATTGCTTTTCATAATATCAATTTTTTATGTTTAGTTGTTATTTGGTATACACTGCTGTCGGTTTTGTGAAAAAGATAAATGCATGTATAGTTTTTCATTATTTGATTTACAATGTTGTCAGTTTTTTATAGAAGGTAAATGCAATTAAAAATGTTGTTGCAGCTTGTGTCAGGGGTTCAGCATCATGAGGTAGATAGTATGGAGTTTCAGTTGATTTGTGTAGTCAGACTATGGGTGATGTTTATTGTTTTAGTCAATGGTAGTGCTTATATCGCGATATGAATTTTCGAAGATGATAGGCTGTGTCATTAGAGTCAGATTACCTTATTGTTTCACTAAATTTCTCAACCTAAATTGAAACAAATTTTCACTGAATTCTTCAACCTAAATTGAAACAAATTTTCACTGAATTCTTCAACTAAATATTATTTTGAATTCTGAAAAAGATATACGGTTATATGTTTTTTATTTATGACATTGTGATAACCCGTAACTTCCCCGGTAAGGAAAGCCCAGATTATCTTGAGAACACGACATAATAGAACGCAAACAGAAGAACATTTCGTTTGTTTATTACAACAATTCCATCAGAATACAAGAATATACAGAGTATGAATAAATATTACACATTTGACAAATATTAGAGATTTAAATAAATTACATAGCAGCGGAAAAATAATACAAAACACAACTAAAAGTAATACACGGATACAGAGCTTTCCGAGCATCGTTCTAGTTGTAAATCAGGATCCTGTGAATATAAATCTGCAAAACCAAAACTACTAGCTGCCCGTGTCGAAAATAAGGGCACCCAGAGTTTAGGTTAAAACAATAAACTCCAGGTCAGTCATGTGACTGGTGTGAGAACTAAAACAGTTATTTAAAACTTTATTTTAAAAGAGAGTAATTCAAGGGACCACATCGTATAACACGGAACGAGTTTCCTCCCAAGAACACTAGTGCATATAACAAAACAACGCAATGCTTTTTGGAAAAATGAAGCTATTATAAGACCCAGGCCCCATCACACAATGCAACGCAAGCCGGAGGATAGGGTTTTCCCTTATAATAGCCAAACATGCTTGGTACGTTTAAAAACAAATCATTTGATACTATTATAAGCGTATAGTGTCAAAACAATTTCAATCATAAATATCAATCATAGACGGCATGGGTACCATATATCATGTCGCCATACTAGTTCTACAATTAAAACCGCAATATCACATAATGGAAATTGGATTTCCGTCATGAGTCTAGGCAAGGGGCAAGCTCCTCTCCGTTAGAGACACTCTAGCAAATGTTTCAGGACCCCACTATGATCCTTGGAATCGGTTGGGCCGGTCCTCACTTAACTTTGGTGGATTGGCAATTCATGAACACATGTTTCCCGGTCCTAACAGACCTATATCCGAGGCGCCTCGCATTCCAACAACCACACAGGTGAAAAGTATATAAATGTCAGCCGGTTTAAGCACTGACAGCACCACTAGCTAGAAAGAAACGTCGTGTTCTCCCAACGGTCCGTATCCCATTTTTGACTCATACCGAGGTGTGAGGCTCGCGAATTCACGTCATACACAAAGCTGCGCCACACAGGCCGTGCTTTGATCATCAACCACAAGACTTTGCTTTTCAACAGACGCCTTGATCATTTGCCACTTAGGCGTGCCACACTGGCAATTCACTCCATGCGACTGATGTCCATCGATATACAACCTCTGAGCTCGTACGTAGCAAGAGAATAAATTCTCCGCCGCCAAACAGATGTATATTTAATAGAGATAAATCAACACAGAATAAAATCCAATGTCAGACACACAGTCCATTTACAAGTTCGTTCTGGATCTGAACGAAACCGGAGGCACTTTCCTTGCATATCCATCGATTTCCAAGAACGTCTGGACGATCACTAACTGTTTCACTCCTCTTGGGTGTACATCCCAATCGAGATCATCAGTAATCACCCAAACGATGTGAAGACTTCCGGCCTTCAACCACCGTCTTCATCTTCGACTTGTCGTCGAATCGGTTATTCAGAATGGGTATAAACCCGGCCTTTCCGAATAACCCACGTATATAATAAACAAATGTTACACAAACACAACAAACGCCTCATTCCAATTCAGAATATTCTTTTATTCACAAATTCACATTCTTAAGGAAATGTTCCCATTAATTTTATCAAAGATAAATTCTTCTAAATTTATTCTTTAATCCTCCTTTGGATATCATTTCAAACCCTATTATGGTTTTCCAAACTAGTCGGGATTAGCGAACCACACCGAAGTAATTATTTATTTTATTTCTCAATCCCAACCTATTCATCCCATGAAGTAAAACTGGTCATACTTCATATCTAACACCACGGTGTTATCGGTAAAATTAATTACCATTTCCCGTTCAAATCTAATTAAAGATTCAACTATCGCTTTGGAGCAAAACTGGTGGTACTCCATTCTCGATCACCTTTCAGATTTGATAATTTAAATTATCAATTCACATTTCAATCTAATTAAAGATTCATTAAAACTCCACTTAGTTTTAATCTTTTCAAAAATCAATATCCTGTCTTTAACTGGGTTAAAGAACCAATGTCATCTAAAACACGATTCACGATAAACCCAAAATCACATTCAAATTCAATTCCAATTAAACATTATTTAATTGGTACATTTCATTAAATCTAAATAGAAGGATTTAATCTTTTCCTCTATTGGGTTTAAGAACAACGTTAATGAAGAAACCATTCATGACAAACCCAAATCACATTTGAGATTAAATACAAGACTCTAAATAGAAAATATATCGGCTTATATTCAATATCAAATTCTGAAACCAACAAATATCGTACTGGAAATAACGATATAAATATATCTTTCAAATTCCCATAACAATATCTGTATAATCACGAAATCCAACATCAAAATATTCCGAAGACAATTTCGATTCAAATCCATTCCAATTCGTATATTGGAAATTCTGATTATTTTTAAAACCACTTTCAGATTCAATTTATTTATTTCTAAAATAAATTGATTTTAATTCTAGTTCAAAACTAGTTCATTTCGATAAAAATCTATTTTTATCTTTTCAAATATGGAGTTTTTCATCCCAATTCTTCCCGAATCATTTCTTATTATTTTACACAAATAATTGATATTTTTAATAATTTTATCAAGGCCCGTACAGTCGATTTCCATCAACGGCCATCGAACTGCACTTACAACGTCCTTTTCCAAATTTGATTTGGACATAATTCCAAATCCAACCGTTATATTTCAAATTTATAATATTCATTGGAAAGCTCTTTTCGATACGAACCCCACGGTTCCGGTTTCAAGAGAATCCGACGATCGGATCTCCCGCAACGTCAATTCGAAGTCAATGGTCGAAATTCACGAACTGCCGCAGCGCGGCGCGTTCTATTCAGGCCATTATATAATATATATATTTCGTCGATTTCCTTTTAAAACGTATTTTATAAATTGTTTTAAATTCGTTTTCGAAACGATTTCAACTTCATATTCAATTTCGAATCGAAATTGAATATTCTACATCATCGATATACAAATGATAATATTTTCAAAACGTTATATTTTGAAATCACTTCCTTTTCTATATTCATTATAAAAACGAATATAATCGATATAAATATCGCTCACGTCAAAATGGCGCATCTCTAATCAACACGGCTTTATATATTCCAATAAATTTGTTATTCTACTCAACAAATGAATATTTATTCTATTCAACACATGAATATTTATTTCTTTCAACACATGAGCACTGTCAACACCTGACTATTTATATTATTTAATATATTTTACAAAACTATGGTATCTATCGTTTGATTTTTAAATCAGACTCCAACTGTAAAGTAGTAAGAGAATGATTCCCTAAGTATTAACGCCGAAGGCCGAAACCAATATCAGATCAATACCCAGGAAACCACTCATCTTATCTATTTTCCAGTTAGTTTCTAACTTTAAATATGATAAAGATGTAAATTTTATTGTTAAAATAATTCTTTCAACACATGATAATTTTCAACACACGATCATTTTCAACACATGATTATTTATATTTTATAATATTCTTTATTTTCCCAATTGGAATGAGGCCTAATCAATTACCATATAATGTTAATTATATGGTTTCCACACAACACAGATATATAATAGCACTGACAAATAATCAACCATCATCCAAAGTGCACTACACTGTATAAGCATCAAATATAGATATCTAACGCTTATAACAGCCTGTCAACCAGTCGATCGACATACAACTAATTACTGGGATTAGTGTATGCCGTATTTTATCCCAATACCCGTGTGGGGTTTCAAATCAACAAACACATATTTTTATTCATTCACATACCCGTTAAAAAATACATTTTTAAAGATAAAATATTTTTAACTATATAAATATTTTATTTCATCTCACAACACACAATAAAATTTTCACCACAACAAACAATCAAACATACAAGCCGTCCATGGTCTGTGGACGACGGGTGTCGGGTGCTGCTAAGCACCGTCTGTATCCTAGTATATGTTTTTAACTAGAAAAGAAAATTTAAAGTAAGAAGCTATCACCGACTAGCTAATCCAAGCGCCACGACTCTTCATATGTAGAAGTCATCGATGTTCTCGCCTTTTGTCACTTTCGTTGCCCGTAGCCACTACATATATAAAAATCACATTTTTATATTTTTGCTATATATATAAAAATCACTTTTTTATTATCACTCTATGTGGATAAAAATTCTATTTTTACATTGCTACTATATAGATAAAAATTCTATTTTTACATCGCTACTATATAGATAAAAATTCTATTATTACATCGATGTTCATATAATAAAGATTATATTTTTATCATGCTATTCTCTATATAAAGATTTCCCCTTTTCAACTATAAAGATTTCGCCTTTTCAAATATAAAGATTTCGCCTTTTCATTTCATCACTATAAAAATTATATTTTTAACCTTTCTATATTACAAAAGTTATATTTTTAAACAACCAAAGATTATATTTTTACTTTTCTGTCATCCCATTTTTAAAAATCCGCCCTTTCTAGTTTTAAAGATCCGATCTTTCTAATGTTAAATAAAAAATCAAATCTTCACATGATAAAAATCGAAGCTTTATGTGGTGAAAAATCAAAGCTTTTCATACATTAAAAATCTTAGTTTTATAAAAAAAACTCGTCTTTACTTCATGAAAACTGATTTTTCTTGCAATGTATTATATTAAATAGAACTGAATTTTTAATAACTGAAGTAAAGAACTCACCGTAATTTGGCGGAGGGGTGGTTTTCTTTGATCTCTGTAGAGGGAGGAGGGTTCGTCGGCTTCAGGTAGGAATGGAGGGCGGATCGACGTGGACGGAGGTCTGGAGCGATGGTGGTCGGAGGCGGGCCACTCCGGTTGGCTGCGTTCGGGTCTGGAAGGGGCGACGTCTGTAAGGGGGCGCGGGTCTCGATCAGAGTAGGGAGGAGAGAGGGTGCTGGCGGAGGTCGGAGGGGATGGGGCGTTGGCGGCGCGCGGTGCCCCCCTGGCGGTGCGACTGGAATTAGGGCACGAAGCCCCTTTTCTCTTCTTTTTTTTTAAAAAAAACTGAAATGAACGTGGAGGGAGAGAGGTAAGTGAGGGGCAGGTATATAATAATATATATTATTTAATTAATTTAATTTCAAAAAGGTACTTTTTATTTTGACCTCGAAACGAGACCCATCGCCTGTCATCCCTAACGTTTTACCCCCATTCCGAGCACAATGGGATATGTATCGTAGGCTGATTCTATCATTTCGATCTGTTTTCATTAAAATCAACATATAACTCTATATATTGAATTTGAACGCGCATTTCGATTTACTGGGGTCACATACGAACTCGAAAAATTCCAGAAAAATACTTTCTAGCTTCGTATTAACGATACGGTCCTAACAAAACTAATTTCGTCGAATTCTGAGACCGTTTGAAAAATGGCCATTTTCCAGTCGATTAAAATCAACTAAAACTGGTCAAACGCGTTTTCCTTTGCCACGCTCACATATTGATTCGAAAAATTATGAAAATTGGAATCTAGCATTAATTAGACACCCCGGACCCAACAAAAGTGGTTTCGTCGAAATCCGAGGTCGTTTGCAAAATGGCTATTTTTAAGGGTCTGAATTCCATAGCGACTATTCTGAATTTTCAACTGGACATAACTTTTTATCCCCGCTATAAAATTTCAATTTTTCGGATTCGTTGGAAAGATATTCTCAATTAGATTCAAATATTTTTGGTTTCACCAAAATCCGGTTTATATTGCACCCGGTATGTTCAATTGAAATTTGAAATCGAATTATCGAACTACCGCACCATTTTCAATTCCTTTTATAATTTAAAATAAATATTTATATTCTAACATCGATCTATATAAATATATACGTTCTATTTCTATTCAAAATAAATTTCTCGTCGTTATTATTTAAAATATTCCATTTTAAATATTCAAAATTCACTAAAATTGCCAAAATAAAAATTTCAAATTGGCTTAGAATTTCCGGGTTGTTACATTCTCCCCCACTTAAAACTTTTCGTCCCCGAAAAGGAACGAAGCCGAAAGTTGTTTTAGAAATTAACTCAACTTCCATTGTTTTCGTTACGGCTTAAGTTCTTCAACTTTTCAGTTTCTAAGAACTTTTCAAAATTTTCAAAAATTTGGCTAACACCCTAAATTTTCGAAAAATTTCGCCATAACCTCCCCTGCACCGGGGACTTCGGATATTTCATATAGCCTCCCATGGCCTTCTTCAATCCAAAAGGAAAAGAAAACGCCAAGCGGCTAGTAAATCGGCTCATAAAATCATCATCACCCAAACAAAACAGTAAATTATGGTAAACATGTACCTATTTGTCGGGCAAACAATTTTATTCTTTTGCTCTAGCCTTTTTGCTATGACCTGTTCAATGTAAGAACATGTATATGCAAGCAAATGCGACTAATTTTCAATACAATTCACTATTTGATATAATTTGGCTAAAGGTTCAACATTTAATTAATCAAACAATAATCAAACAACACAACCATCAATCAATTAGTGAATTATCGTTTCAAATTCATAATTTGATATATATACAGAAAATCAGGTTTTTGATGCCAAATCACAACAATAAAACTATCTAGTTTTGGTTCTCACACCAGTCTAATGGAAATATATAGATATCACACCTTCGAAACACGAACATAAATATTGATGATGCCATGGTCATTACCAACATCATCCCCGAGCGACTAGAGTGTGACTCTATATCTATCTAGTATATTAAAACTTCGAATATACGTTCATGACGCGTATACGCGAAATCTTTATATATTGGATTGTCCAAATTCAAAATAAATAAATATTCAAATACGTATAAAACGATTTAAATTTCAAAAAAAAAATGTTTTCATTTGAAAAATATACTCTTCACACTCGTTCTAGGATACTACTGATCCTATCTCTAACGAGTCATTCTAATTGGATATTATTAATCCCATATCTGATGAATTCTTTCATACGGTTCTAATGTGTCTTGTTCTCGAGCTCTGTAAACCAAAGCTCTGATACTAACTGTGATAACCCGTAACTTCCCCGGTAAGGAAAGCCCGGATTATCTTGAGAACACGACATAATAGAATGCAAACAGAAGAACATTTCATTTGTTTATTACAACAATTCCATCAGAATACAAGAATATACAGAGTGTGAATAAATATTATACATTTGACAAATATCCGAGATTTAAATAAATTACATAGTAGCGGAAAAATAATACAAAACACAACTGAAAGTAATACACGGATACAGAGCTTTCCGAGCATCGTTCCAGCTGTAAATCAGGATCCTGTGAATATAAATCTACAAAACCAAAACTACTAGCTGCCCGTGTCGAAAATAAGGGCACCCAGAGTTTAGGTTAAAACAATAAACTCCAGGTCAGTCATGTGACTGGTGTGAGAACTAAAACAGTTATTTAAAACTTTATTTTAAAAGAGAGTAATTCAAGGGACCACGCCGTATAACACGGAACGGGTTTCCTCCCAAGAACACTAGTGCATATAACAAAACAGCGCAATGCTTTTTGGAAAAATGAAGCTATTATAAGACCCAGGTCCCATCACATAATGCAACACAAGCCGGAGGATAGGGTTTTCCCTTATAATAGCCAAACATGCTTGGTACGTTTAAAAACAAATCATTTGATAGTATTATAAGTGTATAGTGTCAAAACAAATTCAATCATAAATATCAATTATAGACGGCATGGGTACCATATATCATGTCGCCATACTAGTTCTACAATTAAAACCGCAATATCACGTATTGGAAATTGGATTTCCGTCATGAGTCGAGGCAAGGGGCAAACTCCTCTCCGTTCGAGACACTCAAGCAAATGTCTCAGGACCCCACTATGATCCTTGGAATCGGTTGGGTCGGTCCTCACCTAACTTTGGAGGATTGGCAATTCCTGAACACACGTTTCTCAGTCCTAACAGACCTATATCTGAGGCGCCTCGCATTCCAACTACCACATAGGTGAAAAGTATATAAATGTCAGCCAGTTTAAGCACTGACACCACCACTAGCTAGAAAGAAACGTCGTGTTCTCCCAACGGTCCGTATCCCGTTTTTGACTCATACCGAGGTGTGAGGCTCGCGAATTCACGTCATACACAAAGCTGCGCCACACAGGCCGTGCTTTGATCATCAACCACAAGACTTTGCTTTTCAACAGAAGCCTTGATCATTTTCCACTTAGGCGTGCCACATAGGCAATTCACTCCATGCGATTGATGTCCATCGATATACAACCTCTGAGCTCGTACGTCTCAGAGAAGGGCGTTAACCAAGAGAATAAATTATCCGTCGCCAAACAGATGTATATTTAATAGAGATCAATCAACACAGAATAAAATCCAATGTCAGACACACGGTCCATTTACAAGTTCGTTCTGGGTCTGAACGAAACCAGAGGCACTTTCCTCGCATATCCATCGATCTCCAAGAACGTCTGGACGATCACCAACTGTTTCTCTCCTCTTGGGTGTACAGCCCGATCGAGATCATCAGTAATCACCCAAACGATGTGAAGACTTCCGGTCTTCAACCACCGTCTTCATCTTTGACTTGTCGTCGAATCGGTTATTCAGAATGGGTATAAACCCGGCCTTTCCGAATAACCCACGTATATAATAAACAAATGTTACAGAAACACAACAAACGCCTCATTCCAATTCAGAATATTCTTTTATTCACAAATTCACATTCTTAGGGAAAGGTTCTCATTAATTTTATCAAAGATAAATTCTTCTAAATTTATTCTTTAATCCTCCTTTGGATATCATTTCAAACCCTATTATGGTTATCCAAACTAGTCAGGATTAGCAAACTACACCGAAGTAATTATTTATTTTATTTCCCAATCCCAACCTATTCATCCCATGAAGTAAAACTGGTCATACTTCATATCTAACACCACGGTGTTATCAGTAAAATTAATTACCATTTCCCGTTCAAATCTAATTAAAGATTCAACTATCGCTTTGGAGCAAAACTGGTGGTACTCCATTCTCGATCACCTTTCAGATTTGATAATTTAAATTATCAATTCACATTTCAATCTAATTAAAGATTCATTAAAACTCCACTTAGTTTTAATTTTTTTCAAAAATCATTATCCTGTCTTTAACTGGGTTAAAGAACCAATATCATCTAAAACACGGTTCACGATAAACCCAAAATCACATTCAAATTCAATTCCAATTAAACATTATTTAATTGGTACACTTCATTAAATCTAAATAGAAGGATTTAATCTTTTCCTCTATTGGGTTTAAGAACAGCGTTAATGAAGACACCATTCACGACAAACCCAAATCACATTTGAGATTAAATACAAGACTCTGAATAGAAAATATATTGGCTTATATTCAATATCAAATTTTGAAACCAACAAATATCGTATTGGAAATAACGATATAAATATATCTTTCAAATTCCCATAACAATATCTGTATAATCACGAAATCCAACATCGAAATATTCCGAAGACAATTTCGATTCAAATCCATTCCAATTCGTATATTGGAAATTCTGATTATTTTTAAAACCACTTTCAGATTCAATTTATTTATTTCTAAAATAAATTGATTTTAATTCTAGTTCAAAACTAGTTCATTTCGATAAAAATCTATTTTTATCCTTTCAAATATGGAGTTTTTCATCCCAATTCTTCCCGAATCATTTCTTATGATTTTACACAAATTATTGATATTTTTAATAATTTTATCAAGGCCCGTACAGTCGATTTCCATCAAAGACCATCGAACTGCACTTACAGCGACCTTTTCCAAATTTGATTTGGACATAATTCCAAATCCAACCGTTAGATTTCAAATTTCTAATATTCATTGGAAAGCTCTTTTCGATACGAACCCAACGGTTCCGGTTTCAGGAGAATCCGACGATCGGATCTCCCGCAACGTCAATTCGAAGTCAATGGTCGAAATTCACGAACTGCCGCAGCGCGGCGCGTTCTATTCAGACCATTATATATATAATATATATATTATATATATTTCGTCGATTTCCTTTTAAAACGTATTTTATAAATCGTTTTAAATTCGTTTTCGAAACGATTTCAACTTCATATTCAATTTCGAATCGAAATTGAATATTCCACATCATCGATATACAAATGATAATATTTTCAAAACGTTATATTTTGAAATCACTTCCTTTTCTATATTCATTATAAAAACGAATATAATCGATATAAATATCGCTCACGTCAAAATGGCGCATCTCTAATCAACACGGCTTTATATATTCCAATAAATTCGTTATTCTATTCAACAAATGAATATTTATTCTATTCAACACATGAATATATATTTCTTTCAACACATGAATATTCTCAACACATGAGCACTGTCAACACCTGACTATTTATATTATTTAATATATTTTACAAAACTATGGTATCTATCGTTTGATTTTTAAATCAGACTCTAACTGTAAAGTGGTAAGAGAATGATTCCCTAAGTATTAACGCCGAAGGCCGAAACGAATATCAGATCAATACCCAGGAAACCACTCATCTTATCTATTGTCCAGTTAGTTTCTAACTTTAAATATGATAAAGATGTAAATTTTATTGTTAAAATATTTCTTTCAACACATGATAATTTTCAACACACGATCATTTTCAACACATGATTATTTATATTTTATAATATTCTTTATTTTCCCAATTGGAATGAGGCCTAATCAATTACCATATGATGTTAATTATATGGTTTCCACACAACACAGATATATAATAGCACTGACAAATAATCAACCATCATCCAAAGTGCACTACACTGTATAAGCATCAAATATAGATATCTAACGCTTATAACAGCCTGTCAACCAATCGATCGACATACAACTAATTATTGGGATTAGTGCATGCTGTATTTTATCCTAATACCCGTGTGGGGTTTCAAATCAACAAACACAGATTTTTATTCATTCACATACCCGTTAAAAAATATATTTTTAACGATAAAATATTTTTAACTATATAAATATTTTATTTCTTCTCACAACACACAATAAAATTTTCACCACAACAAACAATCAAACATACAAGCCGTCCATGGTCTGTGGACGACGGGTGTCGGGTGCTGCTAAGCACCGTCTGCATCCTAGTATACATTTTTAACTAGAAAAGAAAATTTAAAGTGAGAAGCTCTCACCGACTAGCTAATCCAAATGCCACGACTCTTCATATGTAGAAGTCATCGATGTTCTCGCCTTTTGTCATTTTCATTGCCCGTAGCCACTACATATATAAAAATCACATTTTTATATTTTTGCTATGTATATAAAAATCACTTTTTTATTATCACTCTATATGGATAAAAATTCTATTTTTACATTGCTACTATATAGATAAAAATTCTATTTTTACATCGCTACTATATAGATAAAAATTCTATTTTTACATCGATGTTCATATAATAAAGATTATATTTTTATCATGCTATTCTCTATGTAAAGATTTCCCCTTTTCAACTATAAAGATTTCGCCTTTTCAAGTATAAAGATTTCGTCTTTTCAAATATAAAGATTTCGCCTTTTCATTTCATCACTATAAAAAATATATTTTTAACCTTTCTATATTATAAAAGTTATATTTTTAAACAACCAAAGATTATATTTTTACTTTTCTATCATCCCATTTTTAAAAATTCGCCCTTTCTAGTTTTAAAGATCCGATCTTTCTAATGTTAATGAAAAAATCAAATCTTCACATGATAAAAATTGAAGCTTTACGTGGTGAAAAATCAAAGCTTTTCATACATTAAAAATCTTAGTTTTATAAAAAAAAACTCGTCTTTAGTTCATGAAAACTGATTTTTCTTGCAATGTATTATATTAAATAGAACTGAATTTTTAATAACTAAAGTAAAGAACTCACCGTAATTTGGCGGAAGGGTGGTTTTCTTCGATCTTTGAAGAGGGAGGAGGGTTCGTCGGCTTCAGGTAGGAAGGGGGCGGATCAACGTGGGCGGAGGTCTGGAGCGGTGGTGGTCGGAGGCGGGCCACTCCGATGGGCTGCGTTCGGGTCTGGAAGGGGGCGACGGCTGTAAGGGGGGCGCGGGTCTCGATCAGAGGAGGGAGGAGAGAAGGTGCTGGCGGAGGTCGGAGGGGATGGGGCGTTGGCGGCGCGCGGTGCCCCACCCCCCTTGGCGACGCGACTGGAATTAGGGCACGAAGCCCCTTTTCTCTTTTTTTTTTTAAACTGAAATGAACGTGGAGGGAGAGAGGTAAGTGAGGGGGAAGTATATAATAATATATATTATTAAATTAATTTAATTTCAAAAAGGTACTTTTTATTTTGATCTCGAAACGAGACCCACCGCCTATCGTCTCTAGCGTTTTACCCCCATTCCGAACACAATGGGATATGTATCGTAGGCTGATTCGATCATTTCGATTAGTTTTCGTTAAAATCAACATATAACTCTATATATTGAATTTGAACGTGCATTTCGATTTACTGGGGTCACATACGAACTTGAAAAATTCCAGAAAAATACTTTCTAGCTTCGTATTAACGATACGTTCCTAAAAAACTAATTTCGTCGAATTCTGAGACTGTTTGAAAAATGGCCATTTTCCAGTCGATTAAAATCAACTGAAACTGGTCAAACTCGTTTTCCTTTGCCACGCTCACATATTGATTCGAAAAATTATGAAAATTGGAATCTAGCATTAGTTAGACATCCCGGACCCAACAAAAGTGGTCTCGTCGAAATCCGAGGTCGTTTGCAAAATGGCTATTTTTAAGGGCCTGAATTCCTTAGCGACTATTCTGAATTTTCAACTGGACATAACTTTTTATCCCCGCTATGAAATTTCAATTTTTCGGATTCGTTGGAAAGATATTCTCAATTAGATTCAAATATTTTTGGTTTCACCAAAATCCGGTTTATATTGCACCCGGTATGTTCAATTGAAATTTGAAATCGAATTATCGAACTACCACGCCATTTTCAATTCCTTTTATAATTTAAAATAAATATTTATATTCTAACGTCGAACTATATAAATATATACGTTCTATTTCTATTCAAAATAAATTTCTCGTCGTTATTATTTAAAATATTCCATTTTAAATATTCAAAATTCACTAAAATTGCCAAAATAAAATTTTCAAATTGGCTCAGAATTTCCGGGTTATTACAGACAATGCTTCTTGAAAATATTTTTTGTTTAGTAATAAGTGAATCTGATAAATGATTAGATTTATCATTTTGAACAGTGCAAAAGATAAATGTCTTTATCTTTTTTGAATATTGGGTCAAAAAGAAATTTTTTATGTAGTATGTTTTTGCAATTTTTTTGTTAATTAAGGTCTGAATGCTTTAAATTAGTATATTCATGTATATACAGATATTGTTTGATGTCATAATATGGATATTGTTTGATGTCATGAGAAGAAATTGTTCATGGTCAGAAGATTTGCTGGCAGCTAAAGACAAAGTGGACTACTGCTACGATATTTTTCTTCGGAAAATAGAACCAGTTTACATGTTTTGTAAAAGGATATACTGGAAGAAGGATAAGGCGTTACTGATCAAGCTATGTTAAGTAACATCATTCAAAGCAATATGTTTGTCAAGAAGGACGGTGACAAAGTTGGAAATGATAATAAGAATAAGAACACGAATTACTTTGTCAAGAAGAGATTCTTTCATGCAGATTGTATATGTTAAAAAGTTTATGGTATATGTCGTCTAGCTAAGAAAAACAGATTTGAGACTGGTATGTTGTATTGGTGCTGAGATGTTTCTGATTATTTTTTGTTGTAAGCAATTTTTATGTTTAATTGTTATTTGGTATATGCAGTTGTTAGTTTTGTGAAAAGGATATATTCATATATCTTTATTTTTGTTCAACTATATAGCATTTGTTTTGTGTTTCCATTTTTTTGGTGTATGAGAATAATTGCCAGTTTTTGTTGGCATATGGACTAGCAAATGTCATTGTAAGGCATCACGTTACAATAAGCACTTAAATAAGATTTTAGAAATGTGTATATATTAAAAAATATTTTGAATATTATCTAAAACAAACCATGGGCTAGAAAAAATATATTTGCTTGTGACTAATGTAAAGAGAATAGACCTTAGATAAATGGTTTTATGCTCAAAAGATAACTGCATTATCTTTAGTATGTCATACTCAATAAAGTGCCAATATACAAAAAACTGAATTAGCCTATATACATGGGACTTGAATCAACCCATTTACATAAAACTGAAAATGCAACAAAATACACTATAAAAGTGTCAATATATACAGCTTAGTACGAGTCTACACTTATAGTTAAAAGATACAATTTGTGATAACAGCTTCTGGTGCTATTTTGTATAAAAGATAAGTTCTTTTATCTTTTCATATAGAATGAAAATGCATAAGAATTTATCAAATGTTGGAGAAGGCTACTAAATGAATTGTTTAAAGAATGCCAACAATAATGTTGCCTTTCTTTTTCACATGTGAATCACGAACACACTAGTAAATAATGTTAGTGATGATCATCCACTAACACTTGATGCAAAAGCCAAAGCAATAGCCTGAGCCCAAACCTTCAGACATGTTTTTACTTCTCTTGGATCGCTTCCTGTGTGCATAAATAAAAAACTGCTAATAGATGCACAACCTCAAATCAAGCATCAAGCTACTCACTGAGTGCATAAGCACAAATCAAAGGAATATCATCTTGAAAAAAAATGAATACAAAATAGGAAAAAAATGCTCCATTCTAAATTTAAAGGCCAGGCTTTACATGAAGAAGCGAAGAGGCTTCTAACCTATTTTAAGACAGACCATAAATATTTAATTAATCATGCTATAGGGCCAATATCGAAACTAATTCATTACTGACGTTGTAATAAAATTCATGGCTAATTAATCCTATGTAGGTAAAGTTAAATGGTTTTTATCTTTTTCAGCAGTTAAATACAGCGACTAATCTGTACATTACTGTCGTTTAGTAGGTTTTCTACTGGTTTTATCCTATGTAGTTAAATGCAACTAATTAATCCAATGCAAGTAAAGCTAAATGGTTTTATCTTTTTCAACAGTATAATTGATTTACAATCTTATTGAAAATACTAATATGTATAAATCGTATGAGATAAACATAAACTATTTAAAAAGATAAATATATTTATCTTTTGTCTACTTTATTACATAAAATACTATTGAAAATAATGTATACATTAAAAAATAAATATATATTTTTTTAGATAATAACTTGTAAGTATATACAAAAATATAATTTCACAATTGTCATTAAAAGACTAATCTAAATATTACTTTTTATTAAAACATATAACTTATTTAACAAGATAAATGTGTTTATCTTATTAAAATAGTATAAATCTAATGATATGATCATCTAAAATTCTTAGTATCAGCATACGATAAATTCTCTTAGTCATGATAATATGAAATCATTTTTTTTTTTTTGAAAATGGGTAAACCGCCTCGTTAAAAACTTGAACTAGAACTCAGCGTGAGAACTAGATAGGAAAAAAGAGTGTGGTTCTGAAAAAAGAGTCCGCTTGGCTTATCTCAAATCATTCGACATTCCCTAAAAAAATTAAAAATTGCTTTTCATAAAATCAATTTTTTATGTTTAGTTGTTATTTGGTATACTCTGCTGTCGGTTTTGTGAAAAAGATAAATGCATGTATACTTTTTCATTATTTCGTATACACTGTTGGCAGTTTGTGTAGAAGGTAAATGCAATTAAAGTTGTTGCTGCTGCTTGTGTTAGGGGACTCAGCATCATGAGGTAGATAGTATGGAGTTTCAGTTGATTTTTGTAGTCAGAATATGGGTGATGTTTATTGTTTTAGTCAAAGGTAGTGCTTATATCGCGATATGAATTTTCGAAGATGATAGGCCGTGTCATTAGAGTCACATTACTTTATTGTTTCACTGAATTTCTCAACCTAAATTGAAACAAATTTTCACTGAATTCTTCAATCTAAATTGGAACTAATTTTCACTGAATTCTTCAACTAAATATTATTTTGAATTCAGAAAAAGATATACGGTTATATGTTTTTTATTTATGACAATGCTTCTTGAAAATATTTTTTGTTTAGTTATAAGTGAATCTGATAAATGATGAGATTTATCATTTTGAACAGTGCGAAAGATAAATGGCTTTATCTTTTTTGAATATTGGGCTAAAAAAAATCTTTCATGTAGTATGTTTTTGCAATTTTTTTGTTAATTAAGGTCTGAATGCTTTAAATTAGAATATTTATGTATATACAGATATTGTTTGATGTTATGATACAAATATTGTTTGATGTCATGAGAAGAGATGGTTCATGGTCAGAAGATTTGCTGGCAGCTAAAGACAAAGAGGCCTACTGCTACGATTTTTTTCTTTGGAAAATAGAACCAGTTTACGTGTTTTGTAAGAGGATATATTGGAAGAAGGATAAGGCATTACTAATCAAGCTATGTTAAGTAACATCATTCAAAGCAATATGTTTGTCAAGAAGGACGGTGACAAAGTTGGAAATGATAACAAGAATAAGAACATGAATTACTTTGTCAAGAAGAGATTCTTTCGTGCAGATTGTATATGTTAAAAAGTTAGTGGTATATGTCGTCTAGCTAAGCAAAACAGATTTGAGGCATGTTGTATTGGTGCGGAGATGTTTCTGATTATTTTTTGTTGTAATCAATTTTTATGTTTAATTGTTATTTGGTATATGTAATTGTTAGTTTTGTGAAAATAATATATTCATATAACTTTCTTTTTGTTCAACTATATAGCATCTGTTTTGTGCTTCCATTTTTTTGGTGTATGAGAATAATTGCCAGTTTTTGTTGGCGTATGGACTAGCAAATGTCATTGTAAGGCATCAGGTTACAATAAGCACCTAAATAAGATTTTAGAAATGTGTATATATTAAAAAATATTTTTAATATTATCTAGATCAAACCATGGGCTAGAAAAAATATATTTGCTTGTGACTGATGTAAAGAGAATAGACCTTAGATAAATGGTTTTATGCTCAAAAGATAATTGCATTATCTATAGTATGTCATACTCAATAAAGTGCCAATATACAAAAAACTGAATCAGCCTATATACATGGGACTTGAATCAACCCATTTACATAAAACTGAAAATGCAGCAAAATACACTATAAAAGTGTCAATATATACAGCTTAGTATGAGTCTACACTTATAGTTAAAAGATAAAATTTGTGATGACAGCTTCTAGTGCTATTTTGTATAATAGATAAGTTCTTTTATCTTTTCATTTAGAATGAAAATGCATAAGAATTTATCAAATGTTGTATAAGGCTGCTAAATGAATTGTTTAAAGAATGCCAGCAATAATGATTCCTTTCTTTTTCACATGTGAATCACAAACACACTAGTAAATAATGTTAGTGATGATCATCCACTAACACTTGATGCAAAATCAAAAGCAATGGCCTGAGCCCAAACCTTCGGACATGTTTTTACTTCTCTTGGATCGCTTCCTGTGTGCATAAATAAAAAACTGCTAATAGATGCACAACCTCAAATCAAGCATCAAGCTCCACACCGAGTGCATAAGCACAAATCAAAGTAATATCATCTTGAAAAAAAATGAATACGAAATAGGAAAAAAAAATGCTCCAATCTAAATTTAAAGGCCAGGCTTTACATGAAGAAACAAAGAGGCTTCTAACCTATTTTAAGACAGACCATAAATATTTAATTAATCATGCTATAGGGCCAATATCGTAACTAATTCATTACTGACGTCATAATAAAATTCATGGCTAATTAATCCTATGTAGGTAAATATAAATGGTTTTATCCTTTTCAGCAGTTAAATACAGCGACTGATCTGTACATTACTGTCGTTTAGTAGGTTTTCTACTGGTTTTATTCTATGCAGTTAAATGCAACTAATTAATCCTGTGCAAGTAAAGCTAAATGGTTTTATCTTTTTCAACAGTATAATTGATTTACAATCTTATTGAAAATACTAATATGTATAAATCGTATGAGAAAAACATAAACTGTTTAAAAAGATAAATATATTTATCTTTTGTCTACTTTATTACATAAAATACTATTGAAAATAATGTATACATTAAAAAATAAATATATATTTTTTTAGAAAAAAACTTGTAAGTATATACAAAAATATAATTTCACAATTTTCATTAAAAGACTAATCTAAATATTACTTTTTATTAAAACATATAACTTATTTAAAAAGATAACTGTGTTTATCTTATTAAAAAATAGTATAAATAAAATGATATATATGATCATCTAAAATTCTTAGTATCAGCATACGATAAATTCTCTTAGTCATGATAATATGAAAACATTTTTTTTCTTCTGAAAATGGGTAAACCGCCTTGTTAAAAACCTGAACTAGAACTCAGCGTGAGAACTAGGTAGGAAAAAAAAGTGCGGTGTTTTATTGACAACTCATCAATGAAAAAGGTACAAAATAGTACACTAGGTCAGAAACACATCTAAATACCTGTGTTGACTTAAAGCCATTACAATTCAAGCCCAACAAACAAACAAGAAATAAGACCGATAGTCAACGGCAGTTAACCGACACATGTAAAACAGAAAAGTACTTCACATAATTACGTAAAACACTTCAAACAAGGAAAGGAACTTCAGATCTGAAATAAATTGGAGCACCGCAAACCCTAAAGCTCCAATAGTGCTCAAGCCGAAAAGCTCCAATTCAACCCTCGTCGTGCAGATCGATCCCCCATCTAGCTCCGATCTGGGTGTCAGATGAATTCCAGGATTTCTTCATTTTTGATTTCTTCATCTGGTATCGTATTTCCAGCTCAATATTGTCCCATTTTCTAAATTTATCCGTTTTCCTGTCACTATGTAATCTTGTATTTCTCTCATTCCAAATGTGGTATACAGTTGTCGCGATGCTGCAGTAAGCAACATCTTGGATGAAGGAGGCTGTTGGGAATGAATCTTTCAGATCAGTTACTTCTTCTTCCAGAGTTAGTGGACAGTCTCGGGTTGGAACCAGACCAAGCTTGAGTCTGCATTGGACCTATAAATATGCGGCGTAGGAGCACTGGAAAAAAAGGTGATCTCTTGACTCTGCTTCCTCGTTGCATAACACACATACAGGGCTAATGTCATATCCCCAAAGAATCAAGATATCTTTAGTACTTAGGTGGTTCAAAATAGCTTGATACATACACAGCGACATCTTTGGACTGTTAATGTAATGCCATATTACTTTACACCAATCATGATTTGTTCCATGTGTTCTCGATATGTCCCATGCAGAATGGAAAGTAAAACCATTAGCTTTGTCATTCTAACCGGCTTCCCCATCATTCTGATTTTTTATTTCAATATGATAAAGATATAATATGTATATTATCTTTTGTGAAAACATAAAAATTGTTTAAAAAGATAAATGTGTCTATCTATTTAAAAATTATAAATCATTAAAATCAAATGATCATATAAACTCATTTGTTTTAACATACGATAAATTCTCTTACTCATGATAATATGAAAACATATGATAAAGATATAATATGTATGTTATCTTGTGTGAAAACATAAAAATTGTTTAAAAAGATAAATGTGTTTATATTTTTAAATTAATATAAATACTAAAATCAAATGACCATCTAAACATTTGTTTTAACATATGATAAATTCTCCCTTGCTATCTTTTTTAAATCTGAAGTTCAGTTTTGAAAATATAATACAACTATCTTTTTTAAATCTGAAATGAAATAAGATATTCTACTAAACATTTAAAAATTGTTAATTACAAAAATTCTATTTTGTAATAAAAAGTTCATTTTTATCATTTATATTGCATATTTGCAACTAACAATTAAAACATGACATATATTTTTAACTATCTTTTTTAAATCTGAAGTTCAGTTTTGAAAAGATAGATGCAAATATCTTTTTTAAATCTGAAATTAAATAAGATATTCCATTAAACATTTAAAAATGGTTAATTACAAAAATGCAATTTTGTAATCAAAAGTTCGGTTTTATCGATAACATTGCATATTTGCAACTAACAATTAACACATGGCATATATATTTAATTATCTTTTTTAAATCTGAAGTTCAGTTTTGAAAAGATAGATTCAACTATCTTTTTTAAATCTGAAACAAAATAAGATATTCTACTAGTAGTAGCCCAGCAGTTAAGGACTTGCACCATGGTAACAGTGGTGCGGGTTCGAAACCCGGAATGGCATGCTAAGAGCTTACCATGTGCATATGCTAAGATAAGCCACTTATGTAGTGCTCGTGGATCGGGCTAGGTGCACTAGGGGGGGTTTTACGACTCCGGTCGGTTTCCCTCCTGAACAAATTAAAAAAAACATTCAAAAATTATTAATCACAAAAATGCAATTTTGTAATCAAAGTTCAGTTTTATCATTAATATTTCATATTTGCAACTAACAATTAACACATGACATATATATTCAGCTATCATTTTTAAATCTGAAGTTCGGTTTTGAAAAGACAAATGCAATTATCTTTTTTAAATCTGAAATAAAATAAGATATTCTACTAAACATTTAAATATTATTAATTACAAATATGCAATTTTTGTAATCAAAAGTTCAGTTTTATCATTAATATTTCATATTTGTAACTAGGGATGGCAAAAAAACCATACCTGCGGTTATCTACGGGTAAAATCCGTCATCGACATGAAACGGATAGTTAAATGGGTATCCGTGGGGAAAATAAATGGGTATTTTTAATATCCATTAATTAATGGTGAGGGTATAGATAGTAGGATATTCATGTTCATGGGTACCCGTGTCCGTATTGAATATAATCTATTATCAATAGTCAGTACAAAAAACATTGTTGTTGGTTGTTCGGTATTTGTGTGCATGCCTTTACTCAACAATTTATAACTGGCTGCTGATATTTTGGTGGATTTATACTTTTGTTGTTGTCTCTTCTTTTCTAGATCTTGGTTGAAATATGTATTGGTATTTCGAGGTTAGCATTTGAGTATTGGTCTAATTTGTTTTTTTACCAAATGTACTTTTGAATAATTTCAATAAACGGCTAAAAAATAAATAGAATAAATATAACGGATACCCACTTACCCGCAACTTGTTTCAAAACCTGTCTAATGGGTACCTGTGCAGGTATGGGGCTGACACAGGGAAAAAAATCATCCAACGGAGCGGGATATGGGGGTGGTACTACCCGCGCCCTCCCCGCCATCCCTATTAGTTAACTGTCATCCCTATTTGTAACAAACAATTAACACATGATACATGAGTTGGCGGTTGATAATTAATCGGCAGGCTAGATCCTCTTTTGCATTGCTCCTGCGCCTTTTGTATTCTGTTGTGTAGTTTTGGAGTTTGTGCAAATCAAATCAATATTTTGCACAATAAATTGGTATTAGAGAAATTTGTGCAGTTATTCGCACAATAGTTATAGATGGTATATGTTACGTAACTTATATTTCTTTAAAATAAAATAATAATTTTATTGTTCTTACAACTATAAGTAAATATTCTTGTTTAAATTGACCTATTATAATTGTTTTAGATGAATTAACAAATATTATGTAAATTTATTTATTTTTTAACACAAAGGGTACTTATATTACATAACGAAGGATTACAAAACATTTGAGTTGGAAAAAAAATTAAACTACAGAACTAGTACTATACATAATAAAACAAAAGCCAACTCAAAAGCATAATAACACTGCCACACACCACTAAATACATACTTAAAGATAGACATACAGTAAAGACACAAATAAAATGCGAAGACCACATAGCTATAAAGCCTAAAACACTTCATCACTTTAGAAGCACCAAATCCCAAAAAGCCCAACATGAAATCCCAAAGCAGAAGACTAAACCAGAAGAATATACATTCAGAACTGCAGCAACAATTAAACTGATCCACTCACTGGAGCTAGCAAAACATACCCAGCATTCACATAAACAAGCCAAGTTGAAAGAAAGAAAGAAACATTCTCTGATAGCCAAATAAAATACCATGATAAATCAATCAACTGCATTCATTCTGGTCACTTTTTGGAAATACCTCCACACATGACACCACTACAAATACCCCCTTCATTCTTTGATTTCTTTGACTTGGACCTAGTTTGAATCTATGATATCAGTTTAATCCACTCAGGGTTTGTTTCAACCAATGGTTCATTATACACCAAACTGCCTTTTCCTTTGAATTTTCCGGTTTTGAACTTGACTTTTCTCCTCTTGAAGCTTGTAACGAACCAGAATTTTCTAGATTTGAATTTGAATTTTATAACACATTTTGAGATTGTCTGAATATATATATATATTTTTTTTGAATTTGATAAGGTTTAAATTATTTGAAATCTCTTTTATTTAGTTTAAATAAATAATTTTATTTTGTATAAGACTTATTTTAAAGATTTTGTATATAAATGATTTTCGTAAATTTACATAATGGGTTTTATATTTATAGATAGTGATATTTTGTATTTATATATATAAATGTTTTATAATATGAATTTTATAATTTGAAGATTTATTTTAAGGAAATATTTAATATATAAAGATTTAAACAATTTTATATATAGATTTATATGGATTTTTAATTTTTAAAAAGTAGTTGACTTGAAAATAAATTATAATTAAATATCAGTTAAAAATATTCATCCGATTTCTGTACGCGCTGTTTTAAAATAATTTTTAGAATTTTTCTGTAATTTTTAATTTGAAGAAATAAGCAGATAATTTTTCAACGTATTTTGGGTATAAATGTGGTCCTTTAGACGCTTTACAGAATTGATCAATCAGACCGGTTTTATTGCTGTTTGTAAATCAGAGTGTGTTGTTGTTTACGATGATGGTTTTATTCCAGTGCAACTCTCGGTAAATAACTCTAAAAATCAAAAATTGGAGATGTACAAATGAATACACTATGTTGGACTTGATGCATGGATGAATAGGTTCCAATATAGGCAACGCATGGAACTTTCTCCCTTGTTGAGGTGTCCGTTGCATGAATGAGTGTTGCCACATGTGCATACGTGTAATGATGCATGTGATTTGGTTTTTAAAGAGGACGTGTGTCCTTTGTTTCCAAAACTACCCATAAATGACTTTATAAAAAGGACGCATGCACTCATCTCTAGCCCCTTCTGCAATTCGCCTGCATCTCTCCTCCTCCATTTCTTTTCTTTGCTCCATCGCCAGTCCATCATCCACCGCACCTCAGTCCACTCGAATGCCACCCTTCTTCTCAGCTCTCGACCTCTCCCTCTCACGTCCACCTCTCCTTTCTACTTGCGGCCTCTCTCCTCCGCAAGAAATGCTCCGCCCCATCTTTTAGCTCCAATGGTCCGCAGCTACTCCATTTTGTTTCAAGAAAATTGTTGCACCCTCTACTTGTCCATAACCGCATGCAAGCTTCCTCCCTCATGTTAGTAAGCCAATCCATCACCTTACCTCCCAGTCCTCAACAGCTCACGTCCGTACACCCCAGTCCAAGCACCCTCACCACTCAACCATCGCATGCAAGTCCGCTCAGTCTTGTTTTAAGAGAAGGAAAAAAAATATTTATGTAAATATAAGTTTGCAAAGGAATGTGAGCATACGGGTAACGCATCCATGAGGTTGAACGCAGTCATCCGGAGTTTTATTTGCAAGAAGGATGTGCGCCCTCCGTATTTGTGAGAAGAGAAGTGTGCGGAAAGCGGTGTCTGTGTAAGCTTTGTTCGCAATCGATACCGGGTTCGTAGAGCAACGCAGGTGAGAACTCCACTTTAATTATTTCATTTTGGGTAGAAATAATTTGTTATAATTTACTTATAATTATAATAATTGATGGGAAATCAGTGGTTGTGAATGCTTGAAGTGTTATGGTTGTTTGTCACTGATTGATCGATGGATACATATGCTGTTATAAACACCGAAAAACACTGAGCGTTACCGACATTAACGCTCCAGACACAGTTGGTTTATTTTGTGGTTATCATGGATGAATGACGTCTGTTGTTGGGTTACGTTAGGATATTGTTCTGGTTGAATGAAGGCACACACACTGTAGATTACGGATTTTCACGGGTGACCGATTTAAATACTCCTTTCATTCTAATAAATATTTTATTTAATGATTTGAAATTTGTTGAATTCAATTGGAAAACCGTTTGAAAGCCTAGATGAATAAATTTGGATAAAAGGGGTTTTGGCAAATTTCAAACTTCGATCTGGTCTGAAATTTTGAACGTTGAATTTATTATCGATAATACTAAAAATAATAGAACATGGTTTGGAAGGAAAAATATTTGTTCGAATATAAGGTACAAAAATTAAAATTTGAAATTTGAAAGGGATTGAACAAATTTATACTTTAACCGATACCGGCGTATAAATATTTTGAATATCTGAAACTATTGTAAACTGGTATTTTAAATTTATAAGCAGTAAGTAGTATACATGATTGAATGTCAATTGTTAATTTTTCAAATAAAAGTATTTCTTTGAAATAACTTCTGTTTTCATAAATTGTTTTAAATTTAAAATAAGTTTTAAACTTAAATCAAAGGAGACAATTCCAATTGATTTTGTAAAGAATTGAAACCCATAGAGATCCGCATTTTTCATGTGAAATGAAGATTTATAATGTGAAATGATTTTTGAATTAAAAGTGAAATATTTTACAAATAAATTCTTGAGTTGTTTGTTTCATAATACTATGTCACATTGGAAGTAAATTAACATAGTAAATAAAATGTTGAATCCATCGTATGCAAGAAGATTTGGAAAATGGAATTTATATGCTTGAAAATTTGGTTTCAAAGAATTTGAAATACATTCGGTTTGTTAATATTGGAATAATATTAGTTGGAATTGGGATACGCCAAATCAGAGTATGTAATGGAAGTGTGGTGATATTATTGAAAAAGAGAGCTACAAGAAATTGTCCCGTCAATAGAAATATGATAAATCATATGTTATGGTTTAAAAGTAGCTTATGATCTAAATTTTTAATTTGGGAGGATTTGGATTTATTTTTCACAAACGCTTCAGTAACGCTTTAACGTTATTTGAATTGGTTAAATTTGAAGATTTCAGAACATGAATCATTATGGAATGGGTTGATTTTTAAACATAGGATATGGAATTGAAATTTATTAATGAAAATTTAAATCCAAATAAAATTTGGTTGTCTCGAGATAACGATGAAACAATGAAGTTGCTTTGAACTATAAGGTTGGGAAATGAATGTTGAATTTTAACGAATTTCCGGGAATTGAATCCAACCGTAATTCAAAGTAAACAATAAAACTTTGGAAGGAGATTTGAATTGAGAAAACCCGTGTGATTTGTAACTATTATTTTAAGGTACGTTGTTACTTGGAAAGTCCGGGATCGGATATAGGTCCGAAAACCATTCCAAGTAATATTACGACGTTATGAAGCAATTCAAGATTTGGAATCGATAAATGAAGACCGGAAATATCCAGATTATTTGGATCGATTGCTGACATCTCGGATCGGGCCGTACACCCGATACGAGGGTGGCAGGAGATTTGAGTATATTTGGAAATTTTCGGATTGTGTTTCGTTCAGACCCAGAACGAACTTGTATGGATGGTGTGTCTGACATTGTAATTGACCACGTAGCACTGATTCGTGTGAATATATATCAGATTTGTGGCAATTGAATATCTTCGTCTCCAAGTTACGTTCTTAGAGAATACGTATTAATTCGAATCAGTGATATGTGGAGATATTGACAATGTGGCATACCCAAGTATGATATGAGCTAATGATGATCAAAGCATGGCTTATCGAAGCGTAGCTTTGTGTATGACGTGACATCGACAAACCTCACACACCGGATGATGAGAAACTGGCGGTTTGGTCTGTATATATATGATTTGATGATGAGTGCTGCAGCAGTGGGAAACCACTTGTGAACTGGGGATGGGGTATGTTCGGGGGGTCGCGTCTGGTCGAAAACCGTTGATCTGCCCTGACGATGTGTATTCGGTGTCCGCGTATGGTCGAAAAAGCCGTTGAGGCACTTTGTTTTTTATCCCTGATTGATCTTTCGTGCCAGGAATCATCAAGTTGGAAATCCAAATCCCAATACGAGCCATGCGATTTTGATTTTATTTATATAGGGCGACATAGTGGTATGGGACACTCATGCCGTCTAGGATTAATACATTTATTTGTGAACTTGTTTTTCCACACTATATGATAATATTAAAAGAGGATTTTCACGTATGAAATCATGTTTGGTTATCATAAGACAAAACTCGCCCATCTGGTGTGCGCTTGCATTGTGTGATGTGGGACGAGCTTATGATAGCTTCATTTTTCAAAAGTCATTGCGTATTTCTATGCACGGGAATTCATATGGAGTAAAACCCGTTCCGCATTAGCGGCGTGGTCCGTTGAATTACCCAACTTTAAAATGAAACCTAAATGATAACTGTTTTGAGTCCTCACACCAGTCTCACGACTGACCTGGAGTTTATTGTTCCTTCCTAAACCCTGGGTGCCCACTAATTTCCACGCGGGCAGCTAGTGTTTAGTTTTGCAGTTATGGATCGTTGGAGAAGATTCAGAACGCTTCCGGAGTTAGAGTTCATGCTAGAGTTGGAGCTTCCGCTGTATCAGATAATGTTCTTCCGCTGAGAGTTTTATTTCTTCCGCTGTGTATATTTATGTGTAACTCTGATATTCATATAACTCTGATGTAATATTGAATTATTCAATGAAAAGTTCTGTTGTTTTTGTTCAATGTATGTAAGCACCCATAACTATTCGTCTTTATGAACGATTTGAGTCGGTTTAATTACCGGCGAGAATCGGGCAAAAAGGCGGGTCGTTACAGTTGGTATCAGAGCTTTGGTTATACAAAGCTATTAGGTACGTACATATTTGGACAAAAGAATAGGACTCCTCAGAGTTATATTATCTCATTAGAGATAGGGTTAGAAATACCCTAGAATGAGATCTCGGAATATTATGACGAGAGAGCGTATATTTTTGAAACCTATATAAGGTATTTTTGAACAAGTAAATCATTTTGAAACGATGATTATTTGAAATATAATTTGAAATAAGGATTTCGGGTGTTTTATTCGACATCATGATTGGACTATCGAGTATGTAAGGATTTTTAATATACGTTTGATCAACGTGTATACGAAATCTTATATGTACTAGATAGATATAGGATTCCATTCTAGTCGCTGGAGGATAATTCGGTTGATGATCCGAACATCGTCAGAGATTATCCTCGAGTTTCAAAAATGGGACGACCGTATGATTCTGACTTAAAACGTCGAGAATACTTGAAACCATTTTCATAAGTGTTTGAAATTGTTGATGAATTAAAGTGAAAGCCGATATAGTAACTTGAAATAGGAATGAAATATAGGTTATATTTTCTTAAATGAAGAATATAAATGTAATTCGCAAATGAACCAAGATGAGTAGGGAATATTTATGAATCTAGAAATTGGATGAATAACTTGAGTATAAAATTCTTACAATAATAGTTAAGAAAATGTGGGAATACACTGAGACTTAAGTAAATTTCACTAACTCCTTGTGTAAAAATGATTTCTGTTGGTTTGGTAGGAATTAAGATGACCCGATTTGGACCCTTGACCATTTGTTGATTTTGGTAAACCCCTTTGCAAATTTTGAGAACCTTGAAAGGAGAAATTTTGGGTACAAGCACTTAATGTGAATCGTTTTTGTTAAATTAGTGATGAGTAGATTTTGGGTGACCCATAAGCTTTAAAAATTTTAATTTTTAGGTAGTAAATCTTTCTTAATTCCGGCCTAAGAGTATTGGTAATCGAGAATTCGATCATTTCTAGTAACTGGGGTAACTATATAATAATTGAGATTTCATCAAATTCCAACCTGATTTAGGATCGGACCAAGTGCCCCAGCAGTAATATGAACTGTAGACCTGATCATTATCCTGTCATGTTAGGAATAAGGCCCAACCCTGCAGTAGGACGACCCTGTAATAATGTATGAGTATGTTCTAGGACCTGTGATTTTGACTAGAGGGTAAGGGATAAGGCAGCAGCCTACTTTGGAGTTAATGTCCCCCATAGATTTATAATGATGCCTTAGAGTTTTGGGTAGTAGATCCTAGACCAGAAAAATCAGGAGTTGTTAGGAAACGCCACACTAGCACAGGCTGCACCAGAAGACATTAATTGGCCTATAGACCCTGTATTTGTTGAGCGGTTTAGAAATATTGATGCATGAAATGGGATAACTAGCAGTTATAGCTGAGGACGACCCGCTCCCAGAGACGGGAAATGGTGGATTTGACGGTGTTATAGAGAAGGTGGAGAAACCCCAACATGGTGATGATGTCATAATATACGATAATGATATTACAGCAGATAAGGGTGATTTTGAATAACCTACATCCGAGGATGACCCGCTTCCAGAGATGGGAGACGATGAGTTTGATGAGAAAATAGAGTATAGACCAGCCCTTGGACAAGGCTGATGAAGATGGATCTATGGGTAGTAAGCACGATGGATTATCGTGGGAGTAGATGATAGCTTTATGGAAACGATGGGGAGCCGTTAGCTGATGAAGAGCCCGAGGAAATTGATGTGACCAATTCATCCGACGATAGATCAGATGCAACGGATGTTTAGTTGCGATGAGTCTGGACCTTGTATATATAGTGTATGTATGTTGTCTTAAGTTCCTAAGTTATTTTGGGCTAGTATGGTTTTGAGGACTAGTAACGGATAGCTAGGTACACCTTTGATGACTGCATTTTGACTGCCCAAGTGCGTAGTATGTGCTCAGGAAAGGTTAGACACGTTTTGTATGATAACTTGAGAGATCGATATGACATGATATGTTGGATTGACTATGATATGCGTGTCCCACTTTTTAAATTAAATCTGTTGTTTTGAAACCTATTCCAAACCATATAGAAAATTTGATTTATAGTTTATATAGAGGTTTAAAATTTCACTATCTTCCTTTTCGAGGACGAAAAGTCTTAAGGGGGGAAGAATGTAACGAACCAGAATTTTCTAGATTTGAATTTGAATTTTATAACACATTTTGAGATTGTCTGAATATATATATATATATATATTTTTGAATTTGATAAGGTTTAAATTATTTGAAATCTCTTTTATTTAGTTTAAATAAATAATTTTATTTTGTATAAGACTTATTTTAAAGATTTTGTATAAAAATGATTTTCGTAAATTTACATAATGGGTTTTATATTTATAGATAGTGATATTTTGTATTTATATATATAAATGTTTTATAATATGAATTTTATAATTTGAAGATTTATTTTAAGGAAATATTTAATATATAAAGATTTAAACAATTTTATATATAGATTTATATGGATTTTTAATTTTTAAAAAGTAGTTGACTTGAAAATAAATTATAATTAAATATCAGTTAAAAATATTCATCCGATTTCTGTACGCGCTGTTTTAAAATAATTTTTAGAATTTTTCTGTAATTTTTAATTTGAAGAAATAAGCAGATAATTTTTCAACGTATTTTGGGTATAAATGTGGTCCTTTAGACGCTTTACAGAATTGATCAATCAGACCGGTTTTATTGCTGTTTGTAAATCAGAGTGTGTTGTTGTTTACGATGATGGTTTTATTCCAGTGCAACTCTCGGTAAATAACTCTAAAAATCAAAAATTGGAGATGTACAAATGAATACACTATGTTGGACTTGATGCATGGATGAATAGGTTCCAATATAGGCAACGCATGGAACTTTCTCCCTTGTTGAGGTGTCCTTTGCATGAATGAGTGTTGCCACGTGTGCATACGTGTAATGATGCATGTGATTTGGTTTTTAAAGAGGACGTGTGTCCTTTGTTTCCAAAACTACCCCTAAATGACTTTATAAAAAGGACGCATGCACTCATCTCTAGCCCCTTCTGCAATTCGCCTGCATCTCTCCTCCTCCATTTCTTTTCTTTGCTCCATCGCCAGTCCATCATCCACCGCACCTCAGTCCACTTGAATTCCACCCTTCTTCTCAGCTCTCGACCTCTCACGTCCACCTCTCCTTTCTACTTGCGGCCTCTCTCCTCCGCAAGAAATGCTCCGCCCCATCTTTTAGCTCCAATGGTCCGCAGCTACTCCATTTTGTTTCAAGAAAATTGTTGCACCCTCTACTTGTCCATAACCGCATGCAAGCTTCCTCCCTCATGTTAGTAAGCCAATCCATCACCTTACCTCCCAGTCCTCAATAGCTCACGTCCGTACACCCCAGTCCAAGCACCCTCACCACTCAACCATCGCATGCAAGTCCGCTCAGTCTTTTTTTAAGAGAAGGAAAAAAAATATTTATGTAAATATAAGTTTGCAAAGGAATGTGAGCATACGGGTAACGCATCCATGAGGTTGAACGCAGTCATCCGGAGTTTTATTTGCAAGAAGGATGTGCGCCGTCCGTATTTGTGAGAAGAGAAGTGTGCGGAAAGCGGTGTCTGTGTAAGCTTTGTTCGCAATCGATACCGGGTTCGTAGAGCAACACAGGTGAGAACTCCACTTTAATTATTTCATTTTGGGTAGAAATAATTTGTTATAATTTATTTATAATTATAATAATTGACGGGAAATCAGTGGTTGTGAATGCTTGAAGTGTTATGGTTGTTTGTCACTAATTGATCGATGGATACATATGCTGTTATAAACACCGAAAAACACCGAGCGTTACCGACATTAACGCTCCAGACACAGTTGGTTTATTTTGTGGTTATCATGGATGAATGACGTCTGTTGTTGGGTTACGTTAGGATATTGTTCTGGTTGAATGAAGGCACACACACTGTAGATTACGGATTTTCACGGGTGACCGATTTAAATACTCCTTTTATTCTAATAAATATTTTATTTAATGATTTGAAATTTGTTGAATTCAATTGGAAAACCGTTTGAAAGCCTAGATGAATAAATTTGGATAAAAGGGGTTTTGGCAAATTTCAAACTTCGATCTGGTCTGAAATTTTGAACGTTGAATTTATTATCGATAATACTAAAAATAATAGAACATGGTTTGGAAGGAAAAATATTTGTTCGAATATAAGGTACAAAAATTAAATTTTGAAATTTGAAAGGGATTGAACAAATTTATACTTTAACCGATACCGGCGTATAAATATTTTGAATATCTGAAACTATTGTAAACTGGTATTTTAAATTTATAAGCAGTAAGTAGTATACACGATTGAATGTCAATTGTTAATTTTTCAAATAAAAGTATTTCTTTGAAATAACTTCTGTTTTCATAAATTGTTTTAAATTTAAAATAAGTTTTAAACTTAAATCAAAGGAGACAATTCCAATTGATTTTGTAAAGAATTGAAACCCATAGAGATCCGCATTTTTCATGTGAAATGAAGATTTATAATGTGAAATGATTTTTGAATTAAAAGTGAAATATTTTACAAATAAATTCTTGAGTTGTTTGTTTCATAATACTATGTCACATTGGAAGTAAATTAACATAGTAAATAAAATGTTGAATCCATCGTATGCAAGAAGATTTGGAAAATGGAATTTATATGCTTGAAAATTTGGTTTCAAAGAATTTGAAATACATTCGGTTTGTTAATATTGGAACAATATTATTTGGAATTGGGATACGCCAAATCAGAGTATGTAATGGAAGTGTGGTGATATTATTGAAAAAGAGAGCTACAAGAAATTGTCCCGTCAATAGAAATATGATAAATCATATGTTATGGTTTAAAAGTAGCTTATGATCTAAATTTTTAATTTGGGAGGATTTGGATTTATTTTTCACAAACGCTTCAGTAACGCTTTAACGTTATTTGAATTGGTTAAATTTGAAGATTTCAGAACATGAATCATTATGGAATGGGTTGATTTTTAAACATAGGATATGGAATTGAAATTTATTAATGAAAATTTAAATCCAAATAAAATTTGGTCGTCTCGAGATAACGATGAAACAATGAAGTTGCTTTGAACTATAAGGTTGGGAAATGAATGTTGAATTTTAACGAATTTCCGGGAATTGAATCCAACCGTAATTCAAAGTAAACAATAATACTTTGGAAGGAGATTTGAATTGAGAAAACCCGTGTGATTTGTAACTATTATTTTAAGGTACGTTGTTACTTGGAAAGTCCGGGATCGGATATAGGTCCGAAAACCATTCCAAGTAATATTACGACGTTATGAAGCAATTCAAGATTTGGAATCGATAAATGAAGACCGGAAATATCCAGATTATTTGGATCGATTGCTGACATCTCGGATCGGGCCGTACACCCGATACGAGGGTGGCAGGAGATTTGAGTATATTTGGAAATTTTCGGATTGTGTTTCGTTCAGACCCAGAACGAACTTGTATGGATGGTGTGTCTGACATTGTAATTGACCACGTAGCACTGATTCGTGTGAATATATATCAGATTTGTGGCAATTGAATATCTCCGTCTCCAAGTTACGTTCTTAGAGAATATGTATTAATTCGAATCAGTGATATGTGGAGATATTGACAATGTGGCATACCCAAGTATGATATGAGCAAATGATGATCAAAGCATGGCTTATCGAAGCGTAGCTTTGTGTATGACGTGACATCGACAAACCTCACACACCGGATGATGAGAAACTGGCGGTTTGGTTTGTATATATATATGATTTGATGATGAGTGCTGCAGCAGTGGGAAACCACTTGTGAACTGGGGATGGGGTATGTTCGGGGGGTCGCGTCTGGTCGAGAACCGTTGATCTGCCCTGACGATGTGTATTCGGTGTCCGCGTATGGTCGAAAAAGCCATTGAGGCACTTCGTTTTGTATCCTTGATTGATCTTTCATGCCAGGAATCATCAAGTTGGAAATCCAAATCCCAATACGAGCCATGCAATTTTGATTTTATTTATATAGGGCGACATATTGGTATGGGACACTCATGCCGTCTAGGATTAATACATTTATTTGTGAACTTGTTTTTCCACACTATATGATAATATTAAAAGAGGATTTTCACGTATGAAATCATGTTTGGTTATCATAAGACAAAACTCGCCCATCTGGTGTGCGCTTGCATTGTGTGATGTGGGACGAGCTTATGATAGCTTCATTTTTCAAAAGTCATTGCGTATTTCTATGCACGGGAATTCATATGGAGTAAAACCCGTTCCGCATTAGCGGCGTGGTCCGTTGAATTACCCAACTTTAAAATGAAACCTAAATGATAACTGTTTTGAGTCCTCACACCAGTCCCACGACTGACCTGGAGTTTATTGTTCCTTCCTAAACCCTGGGTGCCCACTAATTTCCACGCGGGCAGCTAGTGTTTAGTTTTGCAGTTATGGATCGTTGGAGAAGATTCAGAACGCTTCCGGAGTTAGAGTTCATGCTAGAGTTGGAGCTTCCGCTGTATCAGATAATGTTCTTCCGCTGAGAGTTTTATTTCTTCCGCTGTGTATATTTATGTGTAACTCTGATATTCATATAACTCTGATGTAATATTGAATTATTCAATGAAAAGTTTTGTTGTTTTTGTTCAATGTATGTAAGCACCCATAACAATTCGTCTTTATGAACGATTTGAGTCGGTTTAATTACCGGCGAGAATCGGGTAAAAAGGCGGGTCGTTACAAAGCTGCTTGAGGAACTATCAGACTTTTCCATCAAAGCATCATTAGCAGCAACTTCTTCTTTGAACTTATCTTCACTACAGTTCTCTAAGTGGTTATCATCCACTGACTTGTTTCCAGAATTATCACTAGCTTTGACACACACATTATTATGTTCATTACACTCTTACATGTAAAAATTATTAGATGACAAAACTTTAGAATGATCAGAAATATCCACCTCACAATTTTTTATCAATACTCATTCCCACAGTAGAATTACATTCAGCTTCATGAGTTTTTCTGTGTAATCCAGAAGCCCTTACACCATTACCAACAGTATCTAATTTCTGGTTAAAGGAAATATCTCTAACAGTATCATTCATCTGTCTATCCTGAATATCCATCTTTTCATCTAAATCCATTCCACTGTTTGTATTAGAGTTTTTCTTTGAAACACAAACTCTAGAGGACTTACACATATCAGAAGTATGGCCAAACACTTTACAAGTTGAACATGCATAGGGAACCCACTCATAAATCACTTTTGTCAAACTGTTACACCATTTTTATATTGAATTGGAATTGATTCAGGAAAACAAAAGTCTATATTTATCTCAACTAATATTCTAGCAAAGGAAATTTGACCTGCAACATTATCCATACGAAGAGGTTGACCCAATAAAGAAGCTATCCTCCTTATAGCTTCAACTAACTAGAAATCAAGATCTAAATTGGGTAATTTAATCCATATTAGAATGGAATTAAGGAACTCCTTTGTTAATTTCATTCCACGCATCCACCTTTTCATGAAAATTAACCTTTTATTGTAAAAATGAGGTCCTAAAGCTAAAATTATATCACTGTCTTCATCTAGTTCGCACTTAATTATGAAGAATCCATTATCTCTCGATAATAGCTGATAGTTACCCTTCAGTTTCCAACTCCTATCTATATAATCTTTCGAGAAATTATAGTAGGGTTTGTTTCCATAAACGTACAATACAATCGAGTTGGTCCATTTTTCCCTTGCCTTATTCACTAAGTTATCGCTAATAACTGCGATGTTAAGATTATCCCTAGTGAAAGGCTCATAATAATCAAGTTGGATGACATTCTAATGCAGATTGTTTAATATAACTTCTTCAATCCACTTTTTAGTTTGAATAGGATTAAATAAAGTAGGACTTGCCTAAGCTTTTAGTACTAAATCTGGAAAATCCTCTTTAGATCCCAGATTTAGACTACGAGATTTGCCCTGAATTGATGAAAGACCTCCACTTGCATATTGTTGAAATGAAGAAAGACCTTAGGTTTAGCTGCTCTGTAATCAGAATTTAAGCGAGCATTAAATTTAGATTGATAATTAGGAGAAAAGAAGGGAGAGGACGTCATGACACTGTTTTCGCTTTAGTTCAGATTTCAACTTATTTCTTTTATATATGTTAAATTTGAAAATGTGTAGTTAGTAAAGTATAGTGACTTAAGGGTAAATAATATGAATAGACTAAGAAGGATTTTGTAAAAAGATTACGGAGATTTTAACGTGGAATTATTTGAAGTTAAAAATAGACCTTTTTGAAGTTGTGTATGATAAATTTATTGTTTATGTACGTAAATGATTATAGATAATTTAAAATTTAAATTTGTTACTATTATTATTTCTTTTGAAAACTGGTTCACTTTAGTATCTACTAAAACCATACAAGAGAAAGGTTAGCATACTAACCAGTACAAATTAAAAGCGTAACAAAACCGAAAATACAAGTAACTATAAAACTAATTAAAATACAACATCCCATGATGAGGCAAACATCCCACATACGTGCATCTCTCTGCACGTCACACGAGCCAAAGGCTCCTCTTGCGCACGACCTTCAACCAATCATCATCCATAAAAGAGACACCAAAATATGAAATTCATTACATCATGTTTAATTCAGATTAGAAAGCAGTAATCACCTCTTTAAAACCATAAGTAACCTCCAGCATATGCGTATAAGTAAATTAAAACCTTGGACATACAGCAGCGCCATTCTTGAATAAGCAGATGAAGGCAATTGAGGGTTCCAATGAAGAGGCGACTGAAACCCCAATATCAGGTAGACAAGCAAGAATCCCACTACACTACTCAATATCACCATCAATACTATATTATCAATGTCTTCAAATAAACCAAGCTGCTCACGAATTCAACCAAATCCCATCTATCAATTTAACCAATATCTAAACACTATTTTCAAACTCATAAATGGGTTTACATGAGGTTGACAAAGGCTAAATACTGATTGAAATTGATTAATCTGGATTCGAGTTTAGATAGAATATAAATATAGAACAGCTCAGAGCATATATATCTCCAGGTGCCAGTATACATTTTACCACTACCTCCAGAAACTACAAGCACATTTCACTCATTGATCACCCATTTCTAGATAAATACAACTGGACATTAGCCCTTAACCAAATGGAACTGCACCAAATCTCAAAAAAAAACAATTTTAAGGCACTAAATCTGGTTGATGATTCACAAACATTATGAAACTATCTTAGTACCAGAATTGGCAATATGAACTCCAAGTGCAATTTCTTAAACACGTATAAGAGCTGAACCAATTACGTAAATTGCTTTTTGATGGATTGGCAGCATAGAATTTTTGAAACCTTTGTAAAAGTCACAATCCCCTCTTCATGCTTCATAGCACATATATTCAATAATAAACCCGCAGAATATAATAACATTTAACCCCATAGTCTCGAAGAATCTATAAAGGAACTAGATATAAATCTAATATTTGTATAACCCATTAACTAGGCCTACCAACTATGAAAATTCCTTAAGTAGGTATGGTTAAAAAACCTTGAACGCTTCCTCTCCAAATCACATGAGGTGGTGCTTGGTAAATCTAATAATTCCAGTGACAAAATTGTAAATTATAATGCAACTAGAACCATAACATGACAGATCCCACTACACCACTCAAAACACAGAATCGCCACTCTTATCTAGGCAGATGATGGTAAACCATAACAGATACACATGGTTACACAGAAATCATAGGATGACCAGTTATTAAAACAAAATGGATGAAAAATTCTACACCATGTTTAAAACAACTGCTTAGCCCTAAAACAAATATTACTGTAGATCCATAGACAGTAACTAATTTAGAAGAGGTTATCTACTTCACGAACTGATAGAAACATAATGTATACAGATTTGATAAATTCATCTATAATGGATTAAATATTGAACAAACTCAGTCCCTCATCAGACGCAAGTTAAAACTATCTTCTACCGATTACCATAGATCATCCAACTCATACGCAAATGATACTAAAAAAACAGCACCACATGATAACCAAATGGAAAAAAATGTTGAAGAGACCTGCAGATCGGTTATGAGGAGCCGAAAGTGATTCAAAACTTGTGCCGGCAATGCCATATCCCAGCTCCCCCAGAGGCTTGATCTCTAGACTTCAAACAAATTCGCATTAGATCTGTAGTAACCGCCATTAAGCATATCGATGCGTTGATTAGGGTAGAAGATCTGTCGCCATTAACCACTATCGAACCAAACAGGATTATTCTCGTTAATACAAAGCGAAACGACAAAATTTTTTTGTAGATCTGGTATGCTTCAGACGATAGATATGACTTTTGGTTGTAAAAATAAAATAAATATGAAGTCTTATCAACGAATTACGAAAAGTAATTCGCTGAAGGTTAACATGAGGAAAACATATGAAATGAAGATGTAATTTGTTACTATTATTTATGTACAGAAACATATGCATGTGATCTATATATCTATATAGTTAAATGCGAATTTTTCGTTGTTGTTTTTATTAGTGCGTGTGTGTATACATAAACATTTGATATATAGAATATTCAAATACTATAAATTTGAGATTTCGTAAGCAATATAAATATATGGATCTAAACATGAAATATTAGGAAATAGTGGATGACGTTGTACATAACTACAGAAATGTCAAAATATTGATATTTAAAGTTAATACAGAATTGAAAATTGTAGATAAATTTATTGAGATAAATGAATAATAAATTAGTTTTTCTTACGATCTCGTGATTGTTAATACCTTTTTTAGAATGAGACAATCACATCTGATCACTTCAGTAGTTACCAACATTCTAGTTAGATTGACTTTTTCTTAACTAGAAGAGACAGTAAACGAGATTGTGTTGATTGCAAGGTTATACCTGGAGAATGTATCGTCTCACAACATCAGCTCTTGGTATGAGTTTTTCATTTTTGGGTGGTGAAGGATAAGAGAATGAAGATTAGTAAGACGGGATGATGGAAACTCAAAGGATACGCCTCATCGGTGTTTAAAGATAGCGTGATGAGAGAAGTGGCTTAGAACGTGGAAGGAGAAGCAAATGTCATGTGAAATGTGATGGCAACTTGCATTCGAAAAGTAGTTATTGCGGTTGTTGGGATAATAAGAGGAAATAAGAAAGAACCCAAGGATTCGTGGTGGTGGAACAACGATGTGCAAAAGGCTATCAAGGAGAAAAAGGAATGCTACAAATGCAAGCACCATCATAGGAGCGAAGAGAACATGCACAAGTACAATGTGGCAAATAAGACTGCAAAGAGAGCGGTGAGTGAAGCAAGGGGTCGAGCGTATGAAGATTTGTATCAAAGGCTAAGTATGAAGAATGGTGAAAGAGATGTCTATAGAATAGCTAGGCTACGCGCGAGGAGGACAAGAGACTTTAACAAAGTTAAATGCATTAAGGACGAGAACGATAGACTTTTGGTAAAGGACGATGAGATAAAATATAGGTGGAGAGAATACTTCGATAAGCTTTTTAATGAAGAAAGTCATAGCTCCTCGATCGAGTTGGAGACTTTGCCGACATCACCGATAGATATTTTTTTCGAAGAACTCAAGAGGCTGAGGTGAAGGGCGCGTTGAAACGGATGAAAAATGGCAAGTCGGTGGGGCCTGATGACATCCCTATTGAGGTGTGGAGATGCCTTATAGATGTAGGGATAACCTCGCTAACGAAGCTGTTTAATAACATTTTCAAATCAAACAAAATGTCATATGAGTGGAGGAGAATCACTTTAGTTCCAATCTTTAAGAATAAAGGAGATATTCAAAGTTGCGCAAACTGCAGAGAATTAAGCTTATGAGTTATACAATGAAGCTTTGGGAGAGAGTTTGCGAGCAGCATTTGAGGAGGTTGACAAGTGTCTCTAGGAATCAATTAGTTTTATGCGTAAAAGGTCAACCACTAAGGCGATTTTCTTGGTTAGGCAACTTATAAAGAGGTACGGAGAGCAGAAGAAAGATCTTCACATGTTTTTTATTGATTTGGAGAAAGCTTATGACAGAGTACCGAGGAAGGTTATGTGGTGGGCGCTAGAAAGGAAGACGATGTCACCAAAGTGTGCTACCCTTATTAAGGATATGTACGAGGGGTTGTGGCTAGTGTCAGGGCATGCGATGGTGAGACCAGTGACTTTCCCGTTAACATAGCGTTACATCAAGGTTCAGCCTTGAGCCCTTGTAACACCCCATAATTTTAAATATTAAAATTAACAAATTAAAGAATACTTAATTTTAAATGTGAGAATCAAGGGAAACGGGTTACGCCATTGTGTTCGACTCGGAATTCTGGTTGAGATAGAGTCTGAGTTTGCGTAAATTGGACTTCGTATGAAGAAGTTATGGCTGTCGGAAGTTTCCAGAAAATTCAAATAAATTCAAACAGCTCGAAACAATTCAAAATTCAAACCAGAAGTCAGAAGCGGGCTGGGCGGGAAAATTCCCGCCCAGGACCCAGGTCGACCAGGGGGTCACCCTAGTGTCGACCTCCCCCTACAGGTCGACCTGGGGGTCGACCTAGGGGTCGACCTGCCCCCACCCCTCCCCGGGCAGATCTGAGGGGTGACGATTTTGTGACTCAGTGCTGAGTCATTAGGGCTGAGGTGTCACTCTATCTTGACTGGATGGTCTTGATTGTTTCTAGGTTGATCGGATGGCCTAAATTAATCCTAAATTCTATATAAACACATGAAGACTCAAATCCTAAAACCAAATAAAAATTAGAGCCATGGTCGTCATGCTATCACCTTGCAACCTAGAGTAGCCGCCACCAACTAGAGGGAAAGTAAAGCTAATCAACTCAATTCAACTCAAGTCTATAACAACAACAACAACAACGAATTTGTCTTCTTCAAAGGCGAGCTAAATCAATTTCAGAACTCAGATCCCAGAACTCAAGACCTTCTTTGAGTTGTGAGTTCAATTTCTTTAATAAGATAATTAATAAGTTAATTGGGTTGAGTTATAAATTGGGTTATATGGCTATGTTTGTGAAACATTGGAAAAATGTGATATTTTGTGAATATATGCTAGTTATTCATAATGATAGTTTTGTTGTGGATCCCTTTTCATATGCCAAATCACCTATGTTCAACTTGATTCACATTTGATATCATTTTATATGCAAGTTTGGGAGTAGATTATGTGCTAGTTTCTATATGAATTGTACACAAGTTTACATGTGAATCAAATAAAGTGACTATATGCAAGTTTAGGTAGAAATTGGATTCACATATATGCAAGTTTACACCTTTAGATTTAGATCTATGATGTACATAGTTTTATGCAAGTTTGTGACTATGGCCTATGCAAGTTTTGGATGAAAAACTATATTCATATATGCAAGTTTTAGGTGAAAAACTATATTATATATATGCAAGTTCACACCTTTAGGCCTATGTTTAGATTCATGACAATAACAAGTTTATGCTAGATATGTTGTAATCCTTATTTGTAAGATTAGATCTAATTTGTATGTTATGCAAATTTGCGGCGTTTCTTCTCTTTTATGTGTTAGACTAATTGCTAGTCTAATATATATATATATATATATATATATATATATATATATATATATATATATACATATATATATATATATATGTCATGATAAACGAACGAACAACGTGGGAACGATGGGGGTAATATTGAATATACACCTATTGAGAATTGGCATAAATGGCCTGAAAAAGGCATATAATTAATTTAAGGCATTAGTTGGAAAAATTGGCATTTATGGACATAATTGAGACAATTATGTACATAAGTATATTTGGAATTCATTGACAAATTTGAATAGGGATATTAATCCAATTTGGGGTTAAATGAAGATGAGTAATAATAAACCGCCTAAGACACGAGGTTAGACTCTTTTGTGGTGTAAGACTGCCCGGACCCGCCCGGCAGATCTAGCAGCCACAAATGCCGGTCTAATGTGAGATGTCAAAGGCGTGAATTAAATGCGTAACAGTTGTAAAGACACGAGGTTAGGCTCGTTTGTGGTGTAAGACTGCCCGGATCCGCCCGGCAAATCCAGCTGCCACAAATGCCAGTCTAATGTGGGAGGTCTTTACAAGGCTACGGTGTTAATGAATTAAGAAACACTTAACCAGATAAACATGTGGTGGGACATGAGGGGGTTAAGTGGGTGCTTTGGGTGGCATGTGAAATACGATTAGATACACTTAACCAATATTGAAACATGTATGAAGACATGAATAAGAATGGGGTATAGTGGGAAAAAACTTAGAGGGAACCAAGCATAGGTCGAAAGCTTGTGTCATGCATAGGGGCCCTTTTCAAACCAGTAACCCATTAAGTATCTTTGTGGGCTCGACCCAAGTCGAGGACGGGACATGCGTACTGGGTTTGATTGTAAGAGGTCAAAACGGGTTAGCGGTGGCAACGCAAGTCCAACGGGGTTATATGCGTGTGTGGGCCAGGGCTGGTAGGTAAGACGTTGTTGCATCGTGTAGATATAAGCCGTGCATTTTGGTGGTATCGTGTTGCCCCTTTGGGAAGTGATACACCCCAATGTGGGCCCAACACGGGTATCTACGAGTTAGGGAGCCGATCGAATGGGGGTAGTGGGTACACCTAGTGTAGATAGGGACGGACGGCACCTATGAAGGCAGCTAGGGGTACACGAAACTACCATTACATTATTGAGTTCTGTAGGCGGGATCAACTTTTAGGGTGTTTGGTGTGGTGTAGTGCAGTAATTATCCTATAGTGATTAGGTACGCCTTTAACATTATCTTTGTTCATCTTATTTCCTTTGTTTGCTCTGTCATACCCATTTGTTCATCTTATTTCCTTTGTTTGCTCTGTCATACCCATTTGTTCACAGTCATTTCCTTATTTTCCAGCTTATGCCTTATCCTAGTTACTTAATGATTATATTGTTAAAGTTATTGCACTCACCAGACTTTATGTCTGACCCCCTTTGTTTCCACCTCTTTTCTTCCTCCCCCCTCCCCTTTAGGTGCTCAGGGTGGGACTAGTACTAGTGGAGCTTGAATTGGATAGTTTTATCTCTTTCTTTTGGAAGATGCTTGGATCGCTGAAGTAAAAGTTCAGTCTATCTAATTTATGGCTATTTTATGTTGGGGTTATGTCTTTCGTTTTATGTACTCTTATTTAGTCAAGATGGATATTATGTACTTGATTCTAGTCTTTGGTTTTTGATGATGTAATCAAACTTATTTGTTTACCGCTGCAATAAATGAAGTTTTAAATTTTTAAGTACTGTCTTATATCTGTCTTGTTGTTAAGTTTTTGTTCTATACACACTTAAAACGCTCCATAGAAGTTAATGCATTCCCTTTATGAGTGACATTAATGGACGTGGGGTGTCACACGTGGTATCAGAGTTGAAGGTTACCAGAACAGATAAGATATTTTGAAAAACTATTTTTCAAAAAGCATTTTTATAAAGAAATACTTTCAAAAATACATTTTAAGGAGAGTATTTTCAAGAGAAAAGTTTATTTTAAAAACATAACCCCCAAGAGCCATATATCTTTCTTTCGAATTCTTAGTTTGAATCTCTTTATTTTCTTTTCAGCATGTCTGGAATTCCCAAGATACCCGAGGGGATACCGATACCGGGATGGTTTAGAAGGTATCTGGAAGCTAGGGCCCATGTCGCAGGCCCAGCAAATGCTCCTCCTCCTCCTCCCCGTGTTGACACTTTCGCAAAGATATGCAAGGACTTTCGGGCAATGGGCGGGAAACTTTTTCACGGATCGGAGACGTTTGTTGAAGCTCAAAATTGGCTAAAGGAGGTGGAAGAATTATTTGGAATCTTTGAGGTAGAAGATGGAAGAAATGTCAAGTTAGCTGCCTGGTTAATGAAGGATGAGGCCTCATTTTGGTGGGAGGTCACTAATGGAGAGCGTCTAGTTGATACATGGCCGGATTTCAGGCGTAGGTTTGAGGCAAAGTTTCTCTCGCGGGCTGAAGAGAATCTATACATGGAAAGGTTTTTGGCATTTAGGCAGGGGAATCTATCAGTGAAAGAATACGTCAACAAGTTCAATCAGTTGGCAAGATTTGGCTTGGACTTGGTGAATACACTCGAAAAGAAGCCCTGAGATTTGTTAAGGGTTTGAACGAGCCACTACACGGGTTAGCTATGACCCACATCCCTATGGGGGCCACCTTTGAGAGACTAGTTGACATGGCGATGAAGAGGAGAAAGGCGCCAATGCTAATAAGGCACCTGAGAAGATAGGGGATCAAAATAAACCACAACCGCAACAGCAGAACAAGAAGGGTGGTAAAGACAACAATGGTAAGGGAAAGAAAAGATGCTTTCACTGTGGGACACCAGGCCATCTAAGCAAAGACTATAGGAAGAAGAAGAAGACTGGTTGTTTCCACTGTGGCGAGGCAGGACATCTGATTAAGGACTGCCCAAAGAAAGGGCAGAGGGCAGGGCCTACCTCTGGAAGGCAGATTCAGGCTCTCATGGCACCAGGGCAGGCAAGGGGGCAGGTCCAGGCTCTCGTGGTCCCACCGCTGCAAGAACGAGGTAGAGCGATTTCCGTTGAAAGTTTAGTTTATCTTTTCGATCATCTTGTTCGCACACTCCTTGATTCTAATGCATCACACTCTTTTATATCCACTGCTTTAGTTGAGACACTACACCTAAACACCAGTATAGTAGAGGATCCCTTAGTTGTTTCAAATCCAATTGGGGGCTCAGCCTATTTGTCGATGATTTGTTTGGATTTGGAAATTTCTATACTTAGTGTTGGGTTTAGATGTGATGCTTATGTTTTGGGCTTCACGGGCTATGGGTTAATTTTGGGCATGGATTGGCTATCCAGTAATGGATCCGTCCTAGATTGTGAAAAGAGAGAGGTTAGGCTTATGACTCATTTGGGCAACACTCTCGAAATCTCTTGTAATCCCATGAATTCTATTATGCTAAGTTATCTAGAATCGCTTGATGCGTCTGTTGAGAATTTGCAGTCTGTTAGAGTGGTCCGTGAATACTCGGTTGTCTTCGATGAAGTTCGAGGTTTACCCCCGAGGCGGGAGATAGACTTTCGAATATACTTAGTAGATAATGCAAAGCCAGTTGCATTACTAGTGGTCCATATGGCTCCGAGAGAGATAAGAGAACTCGGTAAGCAAGTGAAAGAATTGCTTGAGAAGGGGTTCATAAGAACAAGTATTTCAGAGTGGGGTGCTCCAGACATTTTTGCTACAAAAGCTGATGGTTCACTTAGATTGTGCGTAGACTATAGAGAGCTGAATAAGCTAACAAGGAAGAACAGACACCCGTTAACGAGGATAGACGATTTATTCGATCAGTTGGTGGGAGCTTCAGTTTTCTTGCAACTGGATTTGGCTACAAGGTTTCATCAGCTAAGGGTGGCTGAAGATAGCATCGATAAGACTGCATTTAGAACTCCTGATGGTTTCTTCGAGTGGCTCGTCATGCCTTTTGGTTTGACAAATGCACCCGCATACTTTGCTGACTTAATGAGTAGGGTGTTTAGGGAGTTTCTAAACAAGTTTGTGGTAGTCTTTGTAGACGATATTCTGGTTTTCTCTAAAAACGAAGAAGAGCATGCCCTACATCTTAGGGAAGTCTTAGAGACCCTACGAGCACATCAGCTAAAAGCTAAGTTCTTCAAGTGCCATTTTTGGAGAAAAGAAGTGAGGTTCTTAGGACACGTGGTCTCTAAGGAAGGGATAGCTGTGGATCCCGCTAAGATAGTGGCAATCCAAGATTGGAAAACGCCTAAGAACGCAACCGAAGTAAGAAGCTTTTTAGGGCTGGTTGGCTATTATAGGAAGTTCAGTTAGGACTTCGTGAAGATATCAGGCCCTCTCACTCGATTAATGAAGAAGAATTTGACTTTTACTTGGGACGTTGACTGTGACGATGCTTTCCAACGTCTGAAGAGAGCTTTGACGACAGCTCCAGTTTTAGTTTTGCCAGACGGGAGTAAGGCATTCACTGTATATACCGATGCTTGCGGGACAGGGCTCGGCGCAGTTTTAATGCAAGAGGGAAGGGTGATATGTTATGGGGGAAGACAGTTGAAAGCCCACGAGAAAAATTACCCTACCCATGACTTGGAGTTGGCGGCCATAGTTTTTGCGCTTAAGTCGTGGCGTCATTATTTGCTTGGCGAAAGGTTTGAGTTGTATACAGACCATAAGTCGCTAAAGTATTTATTCTCTCAGAAGGACCTAAACTTGAGGCAACAGAGATGGATGGATTTTTTGGCATCCTACGATTTTGAGATCGCATATACCCCTGGCAAGGGTAACGTAGTAGCTGACGCCTTAAGTAGAAAGAAGTTAACTTTAAGTCCTTTGTATGTAGAGCGGCAGAGTTTGGAGTATATATCTTCCTTTGACTTCAGACCCTCTGTCGAATATGTACTCGGATGGTTGGCATCATTAGAGGTGCAACCTACACTTTTGGGTCGAGTTGGAGAGTCACAGCGGAACGACCCACAGTTGATTAAGGTAGTAGGCAAGCTTATAGGAGGGGAGTCCTCAAGACATCTTGATAGATATGCTATAGATGAAAGAGGTTGGCTACGTAGAGATGGAAGACTTTGTGTACCACAAGACGAAAGTTTGAAGAAGGCAATTCTTGAAGACTCACATCGCTCTAAGATGACCATACATCCCGGTGGTGATAAGATGTATAGGGATATGAAGCGATTTTTCTTTTGGTCTGGAATGAAGATGGACGTGGCCGAGTTAGTGTGCCAGAAAGTCAAGGCGGGGCAAAAGAAGCCCAGAGGTTTGCTCCATCCCTTAGAGATTCCTCTTTGGAAATGGGAAAGCGTTTCCATGGATTTTGTAGACGGGTTACCAAGATCGAGGAAGGGTAATACGGGGATTTGGGTAATTGTAGACCGACTTACTAAAAGTGCCCATTCTATTCCCGTTAAAAGTAGAAGGACCGCCGCATGGTTAGCATCTGTTTACCTTCAAGAGATAGTTCGTTTGCACGGCATACCCTCCAGCATTGTGAGAGATAGAGATCCTATTTTCACAAGCGAATTTTGGAAGAGCTTACAAGAGGTGGTTGGAACGCAATTAAGCTTAATTACCGCTTATCATCCTCAGACGGACGACCAGACCGAGAGGGTGAATCGGATTCTAGAAGACCTTCTGAGGCTATGCATTCTAGACTTTGGAGGAACATGGGAAGAACACCTTCCACTAGTAGAGTTCGCCTATAATAATAGTTTTCAGGATAGCATTGGCATGGCACCTTTTGAGGCTCTTTATGGACGACCGTGCCGATCACCTACATGTTTGTGGGAATCCACGGATAAGGTTTTGCTTGGACCCGACATGATTAGGGAGACTTAGGAGAAGATAGACCTGATTCGACGACGAATGAAGACGGAACAGGACCAACAGAAGTCATATGCTGATAAGAGACAAACCGATCTTGAGTTCAATGTTGGGGACATGGTTTTTATTAAGGTGTCACTGTTGAGAAACGTAGTCCGCTTTGGATCGGTAGGGAAGTTGGCACCAAGGTTCGTAGGACCCTTTCCAATTACAGAAAGGATTGGGCAGATGGCGTACAGAGTAAAGTTACCAGAGAAGCTCAGCGGAGTTCATGACGTATTTCACGTTTCACATTTGCGTAAGTGTTTACACGATACGGTGGAAGTGGTAGAGCCGAGCACGCTCGAAGAAGTGGAAGTAGAGCGCAATGCCACGATCAGACGAGCCCATACACGCATTCTTGGATCGGAGGTCAAAAAGCTTCGCAACAAAGAAGTCAGGTTGGTCAAAGTGCAATGGGGAGATGATCAAATAGACGCGACTTGGGAGATGGAAGATAAGATGCGTACATTGTACCCTTTCCTTTTTGAGGGTATGTTTTAATTTCTCCTTTTTCTACCGCTTTGTTGATACTTGTCCTATCTTTTAGTATTATCTTTGCGATGACATCTTCGATCTTTAGTTAGAAAGAACCCTATGGTTGAAACATGTGTTTGAGACATGTTATGTATGATGGATGCAAATAGATGCTAGTGGTTGCTCGTGGATGCATATACACACATCTTAGGCACTAGATCGGCTCAATCACCTTCATGTTGCATATAAATATGTGTGCATATTTAAATTAGTGGATGTATAATGGTTGTGTTATCATATGGATGTTGCATTTTGATGAATGGTTGTGCACACATGTAGAAATAATATGTATCAATAGGATTCTTTCGCATACATAATGGACGCATGGCACTATCATGATTTGCATTAAAGAGGTCAACTGAATCAGTAGACCGCCTGATTTAGCATTAGGGAACATATACACACACTTCTTGCATATGTTCATACAACATTAGAAACTTTGTAAGGACAATGGATGCCTGTGTTTGATGGTTGAGTAGATGGATGATTGATGTTAGGATATGCATTCTCCTTAAATTGGAGATTTCGGGGGCGAAATCCTTTAAGGAGGGGAGAATGTAACACCCCGTAATTTTAAATATTAAAATTAACAAATTAAAGAATACTTAATTTTAAATGTGAGAATCAAGGGAAACAGGTTACGCCATTGTGTTCGTCTCGGAACTCTGGTTGAGATAGAGTCCGAGTTTGCGTAAATTGGACTTCGTATGGAGAAGTTATGGCTGTCGGAAGTTTCCAGAAAATTCAAACAAATTCAAACAGCTCGAAACAGATTCAAAATTCAAATCAGAAGTCAGAAGCGGGCTGGGCGGGAAAATTCCCGCCCAGGACCCAGGTCGACCAGGGGGTCGACCTCCCCCCTACAGGTCGACCTAGGGGTCGACCTGCCCCCCCCCCCCCCCCCGACCGGGCAGATCTGAGGGATGACGATTTTGTGACTCAGTGCTGAGTCATTAGGGCTGAGGTGTCACTTTATCTTGACTGGATGGTCTTGATTGATTCTAGGTTGATCGGATGGCCTAAGTTAATCCTAAATTCTATATAAACACATGAAGAATAAAACCTTAAAACCAAATAAAAATTAGAACCATGGCCGTCATGCTATCACCTTGCAACCTAGAGTAGCTGCTACCAACTAGAGGGAAAGTAAAGCTAATCAACTCAATTCAACTCAAGTCTATAACAACAACAACAACAACGAATTTGTCTTCTTCAAAGGCGAGCTAAATCAATTTCAGAACTCAGATCCCAGAACTCAAGACCTTCTTTGAGTTGTGAGTTAAATTTCTTTAATAAGATAATTAATAAGTTAATTGGGTTGAGTTATAAATTGGGTTATATGGCTATGTTTGTGAAACATTGGAAAAATGTGATATTTTGTGAATATATGCTAGTTGTTCATAATGATAGTTTTGTTGTGGATCCCTTTTCATATGCCAAATCACCTATGTTCAACTTGATTCACGTTCGATATCATTTTATATGCAAGTTTGGGAGTAGATTATATGTTAGTTTCTATATGAATTGTACACAAGTTTACATGTAGATCAAATAAAGTGACTATATGCAAGTTTTGGTAGAAATTGGATTCACATATATGCAAGTTTACACCTTTAGATTTAGATCTATGATGTACATAGTTTTATGCAAGTTTGTGACTATGGCCTATGCAAGTTTTGGATGAAAAACTATATTCATATATGCAAGTTTTAGGTGAAAAACTATATTATATATATGCAAGTTCACACCTTTAGGCCTATGTTTAGATTCATGACAATAACAAGTTTATGCTAGATATGTTGTAATCCTTATTTGTAAGATTAGATCTAATTTGTATGTTATGCAAATTTGCGGCGTTTCTTCTCTTTTATGTGTTAGACTAATTGTTAGTTTAATATATATATATATATATATATATATGTCATGATAAACGAACGAACAACGTGGGGACGATGGGGGTAATATTGAATATACACCCATTGAGAATTGGCATAAATGGCCTGAAAAAGGCATATAATTAATTTAAGGCATTAGTTGAAAAAATTGGCATTTATGGACATAATTGAGACAATTATGGACATAAGTATATTTGGAATTCATTGACAAATTTGAATAGGGATATTAATCCAATTTGGGGTTAAATGAAGATGTGTAATAATAAACCGCCTAAGACACGAGGTTAGACTCTTTTGTGGTGTAAGATTGCCCGGACCCGCCCGGCAAATCCAGCAGCCACAAATGTCGGTCTAATGTGAGAGGTCAAAGGCATGAATTAAATGTGTAACAGTTGTAAAGACACGAGGTTAGGCTCGTTTGTGGTGTAAGACTTCCCGGACCCACCCGGCAAATCCAGCTGCCACAAATGCCAGTCTAATGTGGGAGGTCTTTACAAGGTTACGGTGTTAATGAATTAAGAAACACTTAACCAGATGAACATGTGGTGGGACATGAGGGGGTAAAGTGGGTGCTTTGGGTGGCTTGTGAAATACGATTAGATACACTTAACCAAGATTGAAACATGTTAGAAGACATGAATAAGAATGGGGTTAAGTGGGAAAACCTTAGAGGGGACCTAGGTCGAAAGCTTGTGTCATGCATGGGGGTCCTTTTCAAACCAGTAACCCATTAAGTATCTTTGTGGGCTCAACCCAAGTCAAGGACGGGACACGCGTACTGGGTTTGATTGTAATAGGTCAAAACGGGTTAGCGATGGCAATGCAAGTCCAATAGGGTCATATGTGTGTGTGGGCCCGGGCTGGTAGGTAAGACGTTGTTGCATCGTGTAGATATAAGCCGTACATTTTGGTGGTATCGGTTTGCCACTTTGGGGAGTGATACACCCCACTATGGGGCCAGCACAGGTATCTACGAGTTAGGGAGCCGATCGAATGGGGGTAGTGGGTACACCTAGTGGAGATAGGGGCAGACGGCACCTATGAAAGCAGCTAGGGGTACACGAAACTACCATTATCATTATTGAGTTCTGTAGGCGGGATCAACTTTTAGGGTGTTTGGTGTGGTGCAGTGTAGTAATTATCCTATAGTGATTAGGTACACCTTTAACGTTATCTTTGTTCATCTTATTTCCTTTTTTTGCTCTGTCATACCCATTTGTTCTCAGTCATTTCCTTATTTTCCAGCTTATGCCTTATCCTAGTTACTTAATGATTATATTGTTAAAGTTATTGCACTCACCAGACTTTATGTCTGACCCCCTTTGTTTCCACCTCTTTTCTTCCTTCCCCCCCCCCCCACCTCCCAGGTGCTCAGGGTGGGACTAGTACTAGTGGAGCTTGATTTGGACAGCTTTATCTCTTCCTTTTGGAAGTTGCTTGGATCGCTAAAGTAAAAGTTCAGCCTATCTTATTTATGGCTATTTTATGTTGGTGTTATGTCTTTCATTTTATGTACTCTGATTTAGTCAAGATGGATATTATGTACTTGACTCTAGTCTTTGGTTTTTGATGATGTAATCAAACTTATTTGTTTACCGCTGCAATAAATGAAGTTTTAAATTTTTAAGTACTGTTTTATATCTGTCTTGTTGTTAAGTTTCTGTTCTATACACACTTAAAACGCTCCATAGAAGTTAATGCATTCCCTTTGTGAGTGACATTAATGGACGTGGGGTGTCACACCCCCTATATTTTTTGCATTAGTGACGGATGAAATCACAAAAGGTATACAAGGGGAGATTCCTTGGTGTATGCTCTTTGCTGATGGTGTTGTGCTGATTGATGAAAGTAGAATAGAGGTTAATAAACAACTGGAATTGTGGAGGGGGACCTTAGAATCGAAGGGTTTCAGGCTTAGCAGAATTAAAATAGAGTATTTGAAGTGTGAGTTCAGCGATGTCAGGTCAAATGACAGAGAGGTCACTCTGGCCGGTCGAGTAGTACCTAAGAAGGAATCCTTTCGATATTTGGGATCTATATTACAGTTTGATGGAGAGATTGATATGGATGTTAGTTTTAGAATTCAAGAAGGATGGGTGAAATGGAGACTAGCAATTAGCATTCTTTGTGATGGGAAGATTCCTCAGAAGCTTAAAGGAAGGTTCTATATTTGGACATCTCTAAAGTAGACCGCATGATGCACTTGTGCATGTTGGAATTATAGGTCGCGCCGAAGGCCCAAAAAGAGGTAGGGGTCGACCTAAAATGACCTGGGAGGAGATAATAAAAGGAGATTTAAGAAATTGGAGAATATATGCAGAGCTGGTATCGAATAAGATTGCATAGAAGTTAGCAATCCATGTACCAGAACCTCAGGTTTTCCTTTTTTTTTTTTTTTTTTTGGGTTTCATCTCTAGCTAGCCCCAACTTGTTTGGGATTTATAGCTTTGTTGTTGTTGTATTTACTATATGTGAAATATATATATCTTTATATATATATATTATATATATATTAGAGGAGGGTTTGTTGATGGCGATAGGCCGATATTCTGCCTGCTTTCGCTATGCGTAAATCCTCTCTCTATTTCGTTTCATATCCTATTTTATATCTGATTTCCTACTGAATCAAATCGCTTTGCGATATTTACCAACCTTCAACGATTCTCCAATCGTTGATAAGACATCTTTTTATTTCACCTCCTAACCCTAATCCCTTTCAAAACTCCAGATCTATTCAACCTTGAGATCTATTTCAATTTCTATTCACCCAATAGTTACGGATTTGTATAGTTTGAGTATGATCTTCAAGACATCACTAACTTGGGTTTCGGCATGGCCGGCGCAACTGAATTGCTTCAGTTCTAAGTTTTCCAACCGAATTTCCATTTGTTGAGCTAGATCGAGTTCGATTTTTATTGGGTAAGATTACTGTGGTTGTGGTCTTGGGGAAATAGATTCTGTTATTTTCGCTTTTCGTTCAAATTTTGTTAAGAAGTTAAGAACTCACCACTTATAGTTATACTCTTTTGGAAGTTTTATTTTAGTTTTACAAAAGATTTGCTTCATCGATCTAAGGAAGTAGGAGTCTTCTTAATGAAATTATCCTCTGATTTATGGTAGTTCCAAATTTCGTCTATGAGATGATTAGAAGATAAATATGGGTTTATAGACATTAAGATATTGGAGATCAGTGAGGAGAATATTGGTTTCATATGTCTTTGTGTAAGATGGTCTTCTACTATCATTCAGTTCATTGAGTTTAATCAATATTTTGGCACGTTATTCATTCTCATGTGAACCCTTTTATGAGATTGAAGGATTGTGTTTGAATATTGCTTTGGTTTTATAGATGGATTTGGTGGAAAATTTATGAGCAGCTATTTATAGTGGTTTAAGTTTGCTTTGCACATCAGAAAATTAATAATCACTATTCGTATGGCTGGAGTATTATTCAGTGCAATCGCATTATAATTAGTTTGTGGCACCGAGAATTTCACAGGTTTTATGAAATCTATATATATACTTATTGATTCTGATCCTAGGATTGATTCATAGCCGTTTATGAATCATCAACCGGACCTAGTGATTTGAGTTGTATATCTTATAGGATTTCATTAACAAGGTCTTCTAGCGGATTTTTGGTGTTATCGATATTTTGTAAGGGATGGTTGGAGTTACAACTTAGTATGGATGTATGAGCTGACTCGGATCAAGGAATTTGCAATCATTGTTTATCTATGTAATTATGTTATGTAACTAATGTATTTGTATATCCAAATGAGTTTTGTATTCTTTTTTTTTAATATGAATACTGTGCAAATATAGAAATTTTCATATGTTTATAATTTATTTGACACGTCAACAACTAATAGTTTACTAGGTTTAATTATAGTTTTAAGATTCTTGATTAACTGTAACATATCAAGTCAAATCTAAAATATTAGAAGAGAACCGAGGTAGTTAGATAAGAGGTTGTACGAATTTAAAATAAATATTTTTGTTATTAAAATACATAATTTTGTAATGCATGACGAATTTATTGATACTTATTCTAATAATTTTTTCACCATTATTTTTTTTCTCAAAATTTAAATTTGTACTTAATCTCATGTTTCTATAAACAATTTTTTGAATTTTCTTTGCTGAAGTTCTTTTTCTTGCAAACGTGAAAATATTTTGTGCTTCTACTGTAGTTATTTACAAATTAGCTAGAACTAAAAGTAATAATGTTTTTTAACATGTTTTTAAGAAAGAAAATCTATGTATTTCAAAATTTAAGAGTGTATTTTATAAATTTCCTTATTGTTTATGTTATCCTACATGTCGTGTGACATATATGTTTTAGTTTAATTAAAATGAAATTTTATCATATCTTACTGACATAGGTAAAATGCATATTACTAAAATTTTCATATTGTCATTATTGATAGAACTAATAAATATCACATAATTACATTTATCTTATTATCTTAAACTTAACACTACATAATTAATTTATATATATGGACTGAAACGTAAATCATAGGAGAAAGTGATGTAGGTTTTTGTAACGATACAGATTTCGCCCATACCTAATCGATCGCTAAACTGACCAAGACCGTTCGAATCTCGTATACGCTAACTCTGGGCATACAACACATCAGGACAAATAACAGAAGACTTTCATTACATCATAATAATGTAACATCAGAGTACAAAATATCAGAGTATATCTAAATATAATAATACAGCGGAAGATTTATTTACAATAAATGTAATACAATGCACAGCGGAAAATAAATAAAGTAACACAGCGGAAGACTATCAATGCTCTGGACACAGCTTTAAGCTTCAATCCAGAATCCTGCTCATATATCTACAACATAAACTACTCGACTGCCCGTGTGGAAAATAGGGGCACCCGAGTTTGCAAGGGAAAAGCAAACTATAGGTCAGTCATGGGACTAGTGTGAGAAACTCTAAACAGTTATAAACTTATGATAAGGCAAATCATAGGACCACGCCGCTAATGCGGAACAGGTTTACCCCCATGAATGCCAGTGTATAAACAACAATCAATATAGATATATGGATCTACTATGCATCAATCAACGTGCAATATCCCAATCTACCCGTTCAGATTAATCACCACACTTAGATTTGCCAAATCCAATTCAATTTACAGAAATTATTCCTTTGGACTTTATTTCCCGATTTCCATTTCAAATCATTTGAAATACATATCTAACTTTCTATAACAACATAGATTTCACTTCGGGATCTCAAATCAAATCGTTTGGAAATGTGAATTCCAAAATATAACATTGCATACAAACAAGTATGCAACCAAATATCGGGCTCCCCCTAGACAAGGCAAAGGGCACGCACCTAAGCAACTCGATATATATATATATGTGCACCTCCCACTATGGAGCAGGCTACACCGACGATGCACCTCCCACGCATGGAAGCATACACCGCCCATCTCACCCATACTTTTAGTCGTTTGAGTTACTCGAATCTCTAGCCACATACCAAATCAGTTCATATCCCAAGTAGGGAAGATCATTTCACAACATGATAATCACAAGTACTTTCAAAATATAGTACTTCACATCAACAATTCACACATATGATTAGTCACTATTAATCACATAACCTTTGAGCTCGTACGTCTCAAAGAAGGGTGTTAAGCAAGAGAATAAATTCTCCGCTACCAAACAGATACATCATTAATAGCAACTAATTGAATATGTGATGAACTACAATGTAAAACCATAATACATTTCCAAATCATTTCGAAATCATCGGGTTTTAGCCCTCGAAATCCTTTCTGTTTTATAAAACATTTTTTATAAAACATTCCCTGTCCAAAATCGGGAATACATTCTTTTCACTTTAGAAAAATATCATTTCACAATCATTCATTAAATTTGAAATGAACATCACAACATCGCTACACATCTCATAGTCAAATCGTGAAGTGTTTCACAAGATGTTAGCCTACCAGTATTTCTACCCAACCCAATGCAAAATGTAAAAGCATATATTGCTCATAAACTGGTCGAGCATAATCCAAACAATCAATCCAATTTGACATTAAATATAAGGTTTTGAATAGAGATAGTATCGACTTATATTCAACATCAAATCCTGAAACCAACAGATATCATATAGGGAATAACGGTATCGATATCTTCCAAATTCCCATCACAATATCCGTATAATCACGGAATCCAATATCGAAATATTCCGAAGATTATTTCCATTCCAAACCATTCCAATTTATTCGTTGGAAAATTCTGGTTATTTAAAACCATTTCTCAATCCAATTTATTTATTTAAAAATAATCAGATTATAATTTGAGTTAATAATTAGTTCATTTCAATAAAAATATGTTTTTATCTTTTCAAATATGGAATTTTTCATCCCAATTCTTTTCAAATCATTTCTTTTGATTTTACACAAATTATTAATATTTTTAATAATTTTATCAAGGCTCGTACAGTTGATTTCCATAAATGGACATCGAACTGCACTTACAGCGACCTTTTCCAAATTTGATTTGGACATAATTCCAAATCCAACCGTTAGATTTCTAATTTCTTGTATTCGTTAGAAAGCTCTTTTCGATACGAACCCAATGATTCCGGTTTTAGGAGAATCCGACGGTCGGATCTTCCGTAATGTCCGTTCGAAGTCGATGGTCGAAATTCGCGAACTGCCGCAGCGCGGCGCGTTCTATTCAGGCCATTATATTATTTATATAATATATATTTCGTCGCTTTCCATTTAAAACGTATTTTATAAATCATTTGAAAACGATTTCAATTTCTATTCTGGCTCAAGTTCTTCAACTTTTCAGTTTCTAAGAACGTTCTAATTTTTCAAAAATTTGGCTAACACCCTAAATTTTCGAAAAATTTCGCCATAACCTCTCCTGTACGGGAGCACCGGGAAAATTCCGAAATCGCCGTATAGGCCTCTCCAATCCAAAAAGAAAAAGAAACAGCCAAGCGGCTAGCTAATCGGCTCATAAAACCATCATACCCAAACAAAACAGTAAATATGTACCTATTTGTCGGGCATACAATTTCCTCTTCTCTAGCCTCCTTGCTATGACCTGTTCAATATATCGTATATGTATGTTTTCATACAACGCCTATATGTACATTTTCATATGACGCTTTTATATATTCACTCAACGCATATATAATTTCACACAACCCATATATAAGCCAAATATAATATTATTAGTGAACTAATAATATTTCCATCGTATGACAATTTTATATATACCATATATACGCTAAAAATGATCATTTTAGCGAACTAGTATTTATTTCAAGGTGTGACTATTTTATATACTCATATATGTGTTAAAATGTTATTTTTAACAAACTAGAATTCATTTCAACGTACGACTATTTTTATTACTTTACATACATGATAAAAATGTTATTATTATCGTTCAAAGAATATATTTTCAACACATGAATATTTCATATACTTCATACGTACAATAAAAATGTTATTTTTATTGTTCAAACAATTTATTCAACATATGAATGTTTTATTTACTTCATATATACGATAAAATGTGAATTTTATCGTTCAAACAATTTATTCAACATATGAATGTTTTATTTAATTCATAGATATGATAAAAATGTGAATTTTATCGTTCAAACAATTTATTCAACATATGAATGTTTTATTTACTTCATATATACGATAAAAATGTGAATTTTATCGTTCAAACAATTTATTCAACATATGAATATTTTATTTACTTCACATACACAATCACAATCAATTTGCACAACACAATCAAGCAAACAAGTCGTCCATGGTCTGTGGACGACGGGGAACAGTTCATATATGCAGTTATGAAATAAATAACTGTATAAGAAATTACGGTGAAGAGTTCCCACCTTCGGGGTTCCACTCCTTTAGTCTATTCTGAATTTCTGAGCCGTTTGGATTTGCCCGAAATTCCAACGCAATCTTTTCTATGTTGTTCATAATAAAAATCACATTTTTAATATGATGTTTATATATTTAAAAATCGTATTTTTAGACTGATGTTGATATTATAAAAATCACATTTTTATACTGATATTGATACTATAAAAATCACATTTTTATCCTCATGTTGATATTATAAAATTCACATTTTTATACTGATGTTGATACTATAAAAATCACATTTTTATACTGATGTTGATATTATAAAAATCACATTTTTATCCTCATGTTGATATTATAAAAATCACATTTTTATACTGATGTTAATACTATAAAAATCACATTTTTATACTGATGTTGATACTATAAAAATCACATTTTTATCCTTATAAAAATATTTCAAACATACGATAAAAATCATATTTTTACAGTGCTATGTATACATTAAAGATCATTTTTTTTTATATTGCTATGTAAACATTAAAAATCATATTTTTAATTCACTACATATATAAAATTCATATTTTTATATTCTCTAAAAATATAAAAGTCATATTTTTATCATGCTTTCATAAAAAAAAGTGATTTTTTTTCGTGCTTTCATACAAATAAAAATCCAATTTTTTTATCATGCTTTCATAAAAAAAAACTGATTTTTTTATTGCTTTTCATAAAAAAAATGATTTTTTTCTTTTCATAGAAAAAAACTGAAAATAAATTCAATATTAAAAAAAAACTTACTGTGGTTGTTGGAGGAGAGGTCGGCGTGGCGTCATGGATGGCGGAAGGTAGTCACGGCTGGCGGAGGGGGTCCCACAGTGGTGGCGGTCCCTGATTTGGGGCTAGGGTTCATGAATGGAAAAAGGGGGTTGCGGGCTTGAATGGCGGAAGGGGGAAGTAGATCGAAGGGGGAAGGAGGTGTGGAAGGCGGTGGTGGTGGCTGGGGCACGGCGGCGCGGTGGGAGGCGCTATGGTGGAGAGCGACAGGAGCAATCTCGATTTCTTTTTTTTGTTGAAGGATGGATCTGAAGAGAGGAGAGAGAGAAACAAGGAGGAGGTTATATAATTAATTAATTATTTAATTTAATTCCCCAAAAAGGTTGACTTTTTATTCGAACTCCAAACGAGACCCAACGACTGTCGTCCCTAACTAATTACCCCCATTTCGAACACAATGGGATAGGTTTCGTAAGCCAATTCAACTGTTACGATCATTTTTCATTTAAATTAAAATATAAAATATAAAATATTCAATTTGAACGTACATTTTAATTTACCGGAGCCACATACTGAAGCTAAAAATTCCAGAAAAAAATATTTCTAGCTTCGTATTGACAATACGGTCCTAACAAAACTAATTTTGTCAAATTTAAAGACCGTTTGAAAAATGGTCATTTTCTGGTCGATCGAAATTGACTGAAACTGTTAAAACATGTTTAACTTCGCCACGCTCACATATTGATTTCAAAAATTATGGTAATTTGAATCTATCAATAATTTGACATTCCGGATCCAACAAAATTGGTTTCGTCGAAAACGAAGGTCGTTTGCAAAATTTCCATTTTTAAGGGCTATATTTTCCATAGCGACTATTCTGAAATTTCAACTGGACATAACTTTTTATTCCCGCTACGAAATTTTGATTTTTTGGATTCATTGGAAAGATATTTTCAATTAGATTCTAATATTTTTGGTTTCCCTAAAATCCGGTTTATTTTGAATCCTGTACATTCATTTGAAATTTGAAATCGAATTTTCGAACTACCGACCCATTTTCAATTCCTTTTATAAATAAAAATAAATATTTATATTCTAACGACAATTCAAATAAATATATACGTTCTAATTCTGTTCAAAACAAATTCTCGTCATTATCATTTAAAATAATTCATTTTAAATATTCAAAATTCATCAAAATTGCCTAAATAAAAAATTTAAATTGGTTCGGATTTTCGGGTTATTACAGTTTTATAGATAATGATGGTGATTTTAAATATAAGTATTTTAAGTTAAATGAAGAATTTTAATGTAATGCATGATAAATATAATTTATCGTTTTAAATACAGTTATTTTAAGTTAAATTACAAAACAAATAAAAAATTAAGCTTGTTATTTTATGCGACTTACACATCGTAGTGGAACAAAGAAATATTAATTTTATCGTTTTTATTAGTACAATAATTGTATACATATTGAATTATGGTTCTTTAATATCTATTAGAAATATTCATAAATATATTAACTGACTAAATTTATTTGAATAGTTTAAATTTTGTATCATGTGATTAATATAAAAATGTGGATCCAAATATAAACTGTTAACAGTTCATCAATGAATTATTTGTTTATAATTATACATAAGTTTTAAATATATATATATAATACTTTAAGTAATGATAGGTAATTAAATAATTTAATTGATAATTAGAAGATTCAAATATTAAATATCAAGAGAGAATTAAGCAGAAGAAAGATAACTCCTTAAATCAAGGAGAAAGCCAAAAATTCTTCTACTTTACTATTATTTAATAGATTCATTCTTAGTTTTGTGCACTATATTATAACAAATAAATGTGCACTTATAAATGTACACTTTAATACTTACGACAATAAGCCACTTAATTACTTCTAAAATTGACACAAATTATGAATGCTCCTACAATTATTTACCTTGTTTAATCCTATATTTTTCTTAATTAATTACTTACTAAAATCTGGAGTGCCACATCTCATCAATCATCCAACGCCCAAAAAATTACTTACACTCAATGGAATCAAGTGTGACCCATGCACTATACTCTCATCGCCTCTATGATCAACCACCACTGATTGCCTAATCATTTGAGAATGATTGACCCAACCATTGGTCTTCGTTGTAAAAAAATTCTTTGCTCCCGTCTAGGCCCTGCTTAGGTGTTAGACCAGCATTGTCACCTACAGTTTGCCTATTCAACCTAAGTATAACTTACTACATTATCTAAGCATATAAAATGGTTTATAAGCTACATGCATAAATTATGTTTGATACCTCTTATAAGCACCAAAATATTTGTTCCAAACTATTTTGTAACACCCTGTATTTCTATGTTTATTAAAGTAACAAATTATAGAACACTAAATTGTAAAAGTGAGAATTAAGGGAAACGGGTTACGCCATTACGTTCGTCTCGGAATTCTGCTTGAGATAGAGTCTGAGTTTGCGTGAATCAGACTCCGTATGAAGAAGTGATGGAGTTCAGAAGATTTCATGTTTAAACAGAAAATTATATAATTAAATAAATAAAAGTGTTTGAATTTCAAAAATCACGTAGATCAGCTGGGCGGGAAAAATCCCGCCCATAGGGGTCGACTCCCCCAAGGGGGGTCGACATAGGTGTCGACCCCCCAAGAGGGGTGTCGACCCCCTCTATAGGGGTCGACCCCCTCGCCTAGATCCAAACAGTGACGATTTCTGACTTGTTGCTGAGTCACTAGGGCAGAGGTGGCAATATCTGGATAGCTCTATCTTGTCTGGATGGTTGTGATTGCTCCTAGGTTGATCTAATGGTTCACATAAGTCTAAACCTCTATAAAAGCAACCCTAATCCTCAACCCTAAATCACACAATTTCATTCCAAGGAGCCACCATGATGTCCATGGTCGACCTAGCCTAGCCACCATTTCTTCTTCAACTAGAAAGCAAGTTAGAAGCTACGAATCAAATCTAATTTAGAGAATCGATAGTCTATGTCAAGGGATTGCTTTTCAGTTTCAGAAAACAGATGCCAGAAAACAAGACTTTCTTTTGTTTGTAAGTCCTGTTATTATTTAGATGTGAACGATTAAAAGTTATGATTTGTAATAAAGTGAAAACTAGAGTTGTGCCTAAGTTGTAAGATAATGGTGATGCTGATTCATGTCTATTCTTGTAACGATTCTATCATATATGCCTATGAGACTATTGTGGTTTATTGGACTTATTATGTTGATGTTAAACCAATCGTGTATTCTGTAAATTTGGTGACTTTTCATGTTATATTACATGCAAATTTTTAGGCTAAGTTATATATATGTTTAGATCTACATTCTCCTATGTTAAGATTCATGTTTATTGGATCCAAAATAAAAGTTCACATTCACATGCCTAGTTGAATTTGTGTAATTCTGTATGCTTAAGATTCATGCTTATTGGATCCAAAATAAAAGTTCACATTCACATGCCTAGTTGGATTTGTGTAATCCTATATGCTTAAGATTCATGTTTATTGGATCCAAAAATAAAAAGTTTACATTTACATGCCTAGTTGGATTTGTGTAATTATATATGCTTAAGATTTATGTTAATTGGATCCAAAAATGCAAGTTCATTGTCTATGCCATATTTATATAACACATGTTTAGTTAGATCCTTATTATGTTGTATGAATGGTACATGCTCCTTTCTTTCCCCTTTTGTATATAAGTTAGGCTAAGTTGCGAGCCTAACATTCTATGTGAATTTTGCGAACGTATAACGGGGGTAACGTTGGGAAAACCTTAAATTTCATATTATTGGCATAATTTGGCCCATAAATATATGAATGATTAGGGGCATAAAAATGGTATAATTTATATACCTAAAAATGTTGAATATGATTTAAGAGGGTAAATGGGGCATGACCTGAATGGCAATAATTGTGGATAACTTACATATAAATAAGAAAGGTAAATATGTAAATTAAGAAAAAGACGAATATGCCTAACCCGAGGTTAGATTGAGTTACGGTGTAAGACTGCTCGGAACCGCCCGACACATCCAGCAACCGTAATAATATAGATCTAATGTGAGAGGTTAGCACATCAAGCCCAAAAGAACCCGAGATTAGATTGAGTTGCGGTGTAAGACTGCCCGGAACCAACCGGCGCATCCAGCGACCGCAGCAATACATATCTAATGTGAGTGGTTGGTGCTTTAATAAATGAATTAAAGCTAAGACAGGAATGGTAGGGTTAAGTTAATTAAGGCAACACTTAACCAATACAACATGTTAACTAAACTGATGGTTGGGGTTAGGTTAATTTGACAACACTTAACCATTTTAACATGTTGATTAGGAAACCCTAGTAACGGGGACCCATTTCAGCAGTAACCCACATAGATGTATCATGGTACCTTGAAATAGGAAGGGTGGGGCACGATTACTGGGCTGATTATAAGCGGTCAAAACAACGGCGGGTGGTGCGTCAGTGTAGTTTCCGACGGCGTGTGGGCGTGCACGTACTACGGAGTGGAAAAAGCAGGCACTGGGCATCAGTAGTTATACATTGTGCATCTTGAATTGTGTCGGGTTGCCACCATAGGATTTGATACACCCATGGTGGGACCAGCACAGGTATCTACAATCATGCGGGGCCGAATGACACAAGTAGTAAACATATGCGAGTAGGAGCCGATCGATAAAGGGGATCATTTATCTTGAACACATGGTGCTAGTTGAAACACTTGTAAGTGGGTGCAGAGAAATAGTAATGAGTGCGATAGCATATTCAGTCTTATTATCTTATTTCTAGGGTGTTGTGCTAGGATCAGTTTATTCATGCCATAACCCTTTTTCCTGTTTACATGCTAAATAATCACTGGACTTACCAGACTCATGTCTGACCCATTTTATTTCGTCTTCTTTTCTTCCGTTCCCCCCCCCCCCCCCCCCCCGGGTCTGTAGGGAGGGAATACTTCAGCTTAGTTTGGACCATTTCCAGCTTGAAGAGAGTAGATGTATTGCTTGGATTCTCTTTCCATGGGCTATGGCTTTGGATACACTCTTATTGTTATTTCATTTATGCTCCCTTATTGTTATTTCATGCTTCTTTATGTTTTAAGCAAGACAGAGATTTTGTTGTAATAATTTGGAAGTTGGTTTGAGAAGTTGTTGTAATGTTTTAACTGAACCACGTACTTATGAAATAAATTTTGTTTTTCGCTGTTTATATGTCTGTCTTATAAATTATCTGTATCTTTTACCTATAATGCTCTACGGAAGTTAAGGCATTCCCCTTGTGAGTGACCTTAATGAAAGTGGGGTGTTTTACTTGGTATCGGAGCTGATGGTTGCCAGATCAGGTAAAAAAATTTGGAAACTAATTTTCAAAAAAGAAGTTTAAAGAAGCATTTTCAAGAAAAAGTGTTGTTTTAAAAGGCATAATCCCCCCAAAGCCATATGCACTATCTTTTCTATCCTTTGTTTTGAATCTTTTCTTTTTCATTTCAGCATGTCTGGGAATCTTAACCTTCCATAGGGTGTACCGGTACCTGGCTGGTTCAGAAGGTACCTAGAGGCTAGGGCTAAAGATGCAGGCCCAGCAGACGTTCCTCCTCCCCCTGTTGCAGTTGTTCCTCCTCCTCCTCATGCAAATGCTTTCTCCAAGATATGTAGAGATTTTCGAGCCATGGGTGGAAAGAACTTTAATGGGACTGAGTCATTTGTAGAAGCAAGAAACTGGCTCAAAGAAACCGAGAACTTGTTTGTTATCTTCGAAGTGGACGATAGGCAGAAGATACAGTTGGCCGTGTGGTTGCTTAAAGACGAAGCCTCTTATTGGTGGGAAGTTACTAATGCTGAGAGACTAGTTGAAACTTGGGAGGATTTCAGAATGAGGTTTGAAATGAAATTCCTCTCACAAGCTGAACGAAGCCTACAGATGGAGAAATTTTTAGCTCTCAAACAGGGAAGTATGTCGGTCAAGGAATACGTCAACCAATTCAACCAGCTGGCTAGATTCATACTGGAGTTAGTGAACACTCCCCATGAGAAGGCTCTCCATTTTGTTAAAGGGTTGAATGAGCCACTGCACAGTCTAGCTATGTCCCATATACCTATGGGTGTAACTTATGAGAGACTGGTGGACATGGCACTGTTACAGGAGGAAGACAAGGATGGCAAGAAAGAGGCAAAGGTGGAAGTACCTCAAGATAAGAAAGTGGAGGGATCGCAGAATAAGAAGGAAGATTCAAAGAAGGGCGGGAAGAACAACAAACCCCGTGACAAGAGGAAGTGTAATTTTTGTGGCATTCCAGGACATCCGATTAAGGACTGCAGAAAGAAAAGGAGGAAGATGGGTGGTTGTTTTCACTGCGGTGAGACAAGACACATGGCTAAGGACTGCCCAAGAAAGCAAAGGCAAGGGAAGAGGACTGGATCTACTTCTGGAGGGAAGGTTCACGCTCTCATAGCACCTCCGCAACAACGAGGTAGAAATATTTCTGTTGAGAGTTTAGTTTATCTTTTTGATCATCATGTTCGTACACTCTTTAATTCTGGCGCATCGCACTCTTCTATATCTACTGCTTTAGTTGAATCTCTGCACCTAGACACCAGTATAGTAGAGGATCCCTTGGTTGTTTCAAATCCAATTGGGGGCTCGGCTTATTTGTCAATGATTTGTTTGGATTTGGAAATTTCTATACTAAGCGTTGGGTTTAGATGTAATGCCTATGTTTTGGGCTTCACGGGCTATGGGTTGATTTTAGGTATGGATTGGTTATCCAGTAATGGTGCCATCCTCGATTGTGAAAAGAGAGTGGTTAGACTTATGACTCGCCTCGGTAACACTCTCGAAATCTCTTGTAATCCCATGCATTCTGTTATGCTTAGCTACCTAGAATCTCTTGATGCGTCTGTTGAAAACTTGCAGTCTGTTAGAATATTCCGTGAATACTCAGATGTATTTGAAGAAGTGGAGGGCTTACCTCCGAAGCGGGAGATAGACTTCCGCATATACCTTGTTGATAATGCAAAACCCGTAGCTCTACCCGTTAGACACATGGCTCCAAGGGAGAGGAAAGAGCTCAGCAAGTACGTTAAAGAGTTGCTCAAAAAAGGGTTCATAAGTCGGAGTATTTCTGAATGGGGTGCTCCAGTAGTATTCGCAACCAAAGCGGATGGTTAACTTCGCCTATGCGTTGACTATAGGGAGCTAAACAAGAAAAATAGGCATCCACTTCCAAGAATAGACGACTTGTTTGATCAGCTTGTAGGTGCATCGGTTTTCTCCCAACTAGATCTGGCTACCGGGTTTCATCAGCTAAGAGTGGCTGAAGGCAGCATTGATAAGACCGCGTTTAGAACCCCGGATGGTTTCTTCGAATGGCTTGTCATGCCTTTCGGCTTGACAAACGCGCCCGCTTATTTCGTTGACTTGATGAGCAGGGTGTTCAGGGAGTTCCTTAATAAGTTTGTGGTGGTCTTTGTAGATGACATTTTGATTTTCTCGAAGAATGAAGAAGAGCATGCTTTGCATTTAAGGGAAGTCATGGATACTCTTCGTACACATCAGCTGAAAGCCAAATTCTCCAAATGCCATTTCTGGAGAGAAGAGGTAAGATTTCTTGGACATGTGGTTTCCAAAGAGGGGATAGCTGTGGACCCCGCAAAAGTAGTTGCGGTGCAAGATTGGAAGGTTCCACGGAATGCAACCAAAGTCCGAAGCTTTCTCGGGCTAGCGGGCTTTTACCGAAAGTTCATTAAAGACTTTGCGAAAATCTCATCCCCACTCACAAGATTGACAAAGAAGAACCTAATTTTCGTTTGGGATTTGGATTGCGATGTTGCTTACCAACATTTGAAAAGGGCTCTAACAACAGCCCCAGTTCTGACATTGCCTGATGGGAGCAAAATGTTTACCGTATACACAGACGCATGCGGTACAGGATTAGGCGCTGTCTTGATGCAAGAAGGCAAGGTAGTTTGTTATGGGGGAAGGCAATTGAAGGTACATGAGAAGAACTACCCAACTCATGATTTGGAGCTAGCTGCCATTGTTTTCGATCTTAAGTCATGGCGTCATTACCTGCTAGGAGAAAGGTTTGAATTATTTACTGACCATAAATCGTTAAAGTACCTTTTCTCGCAGAAAGATCTTAACTTAAGACAACAAAGGTGGATGGAATTTCTGGCCTCGTATGATTTTGAGATTTCCTATACCCTTGGCAAGGGCAATGTAATAGCAGACGCCTTAAGTAAAAAGAAGCTGACCTTAAGTCCTCTCTTTGTGGAAAGGCAAAACTTGAAGTACATAGCAAACTTTGACTTTAGACCCTCCTCTGAATTTGTACCTGGTCTGTTAGCATCGCTAGAGGTGCGGCCTACTCTTTTGGACTCAATAGGAACCGCGCAACGAAAATACCCTCAGCTAGTTGATATGATGGATAAGCTAATTAGGGGTGAGACTTCTAGTCACCTCAATAGATACTCCATCGATGATAAGGGTTGGTTTAGACGGGATAGAAGGCTATGCGTCCCACAAGCAAGGGATTTGGTGAAGACGGTTCTCGAAGAAGCACGTCATTCTAAGATGACCATACACCCAGGTGGAGTCAAGATGTATAAAGACACAAAAAGGGTTTTCTTTTGGAATGACATGAAGAGGGATGTAGCTGAGTTCGTTGCTAAGTGCTTATTATGCCAGCAAGTCAAAGTGGAGCAGAAGAAGCCTGGTGGTCTGCTTCAGCCTCTAGAGGTCCCACAGTGGAAATGGGACGATGGACTTTGTTGATGGGTTGCCTAGGTCAAGAAGGAGCAATACCAGTATTTGGGTAATAGTGGACAGGCTCACTAAAAGCGCACACTTTATACCTGTTAAGAGTAGAAGAACTGCCTCGTCTTTAGCATCCATTTATCTTAAAGAAATAGTGCGATTCCATGGGATACCCTCCAGCATAGTAAGTGATCGAGATCCTATCTTTACGAGTGAGTTTTGGAAGAGTTTGCAAGAGGCTGTAGGCACACAACTATGCTTAAGCACGGCCTATCACCCCCTAACCGATGGTCAGACGGAAAGGGTGAACAGAGTATTGGAAGACCTCTTGAGATTGTGCATTCTTGACTTTGGAGGAACATGGGAGGATCATCTTCCTTTGGTGGAATTCGCTTATAACAATAGCTACCAAGCCACCATAGGCATGGCACCCTTCGAGGCTTTATATGGAAGACCATGCCGATTACCAACTTGTTGGTGGGAGTCTACAGGCAAGCTCGTATTTGGGCCAGACATGATTAGAGAAACTTCAGAGAAGGTGGACTTGATAAGAAGATGAATGAAAACTGCACAAGATAGACAGAAGTCCTACGCAGACAAAAGAAGGACCGACCTTGAGTTTGAGGTTGGAGATAGGGTGTTCCTTAAAGTATCTCCTTTGAGGAACGTCACTCGCTTCGGGTCCGTAGGAAAGTTGGCACCAAGATTTGTAGGATCATTTCCTATCATTGAAAGGATTGGGACGATGGCTTACAGAGTAGAGCTACCCGAAAGACTGGCTGGAGTTCATAATGTTTTTCATGTTTCTCAACTACGAAAGTGCATACATGAGTCTGTGAAAGTTGTGGAGCCAAGCATACTAGAGGAAGTAGAAGTGGAACGAGAAGCGACTGTGAGAAGAGTTCCAACTCGTATCTTGGGTACGAAAGTCAAAAGGCTACGCAACCGTGAATTCAAGCTTGTTAAAGTTCAATGGGGTGACGCTGAGGAAGACGCGACTTGGGAAACTGAGAGAAAAATACGCGTAGCCTACCCTTTTCCTTTTTAGGGTACCTCCTTGATCTCTTTTTCCATAAGTTTTACATGCTTATATCTACCTTTTTAAGTATATCTCCTCGGTCCTATTCTTGATCCTTAGGTAGAAACCAATGGATGTAAACATGTATTTGAAACATGTTATGGTTGATGGTTGCAAGTGGTTGCTAGTGATTGCTCGTGGATGCATATACACACACATATTAGGTACTAGATCGGCTCGGTCACTTTCATATTGCATATGCATATATGTATTTGTATATGGATTGAAACTTGGAATGTTATCATATGGACGTTGCATTTGTATGAATGATTGTGCACTCATGTAGAAAGTATGATTAGGAATAATTGCATGCATAATGGACTCATGGCATTGACATAATATGCATTAAGGAGGTCAACTGAATTAGTAGACCGCCTGATTTTACATTAGATAAGGACATATACACATGCTATGCATACAATCATGAAAGCATTAAAAATCTTTTAAGGACAATGGATGCCGGTGTTCGATGGTTGAGTAGATGGATGATTGGATGGTAGGATATACATTCTTCGTGACTTGAAGATTTCGGGGACGAAATCCTTTAAGGAGGGGAGAATGTAACACCCTGTATTTCTATGTTTATTAAAGTAACGAATTATAGAACACTAAATTGTAAAAGTGAGAATTAAGGAAAACGGGTTACGCCATTGCGTTCGTCGCGGAATTCTTCTTGAGATAGAGTCCGAGTTTACGTGAATAGGACTCCGTATGAAGAAGTTATGGAGTTCAGAAGATTTCATGTTTAAACAGAAAATTATGTAATTAAATAATTAAATAAACAAAAGTGTTCGAATTTCAAAAATCACGTAGATCAGTTGGGCGGGAAAAATCCCGCCCATAGGGGTCGACTCCCAACATAGGTGTCGACCCTCCAAGAGGGGTGTCGATTGGAGTGTCGACCCCCCTATAGGGGTCGACCCCCTCGTCCAGATCCAAACAGTGACGATTTCTGACTTGTGGCTGAGTCACTAGGGCAGAGGTGGCAATTTCTGGAGAGTTCTATCTTGTCCGGATGGTTGTGATTGCTCCTAGGTTGATCTAACGGTTCACATAAGTCTAAACCTCTATAAAAGCAACCCTAATCCTCAACCCTAAATCACACAATTTCATTCCAAAGAGTCACCATGTTGTCCATGGTTGACCTAGCCTAGTCACCATTTCTTCTTCAACTAGAAAGCAAGTTAGAAGCTACGAATCAAACTAATTTAGAGAATCGATGGTCTACGTCAAGGGATTGCTTTTCAGCTTCAAAAAACAGATCCCAAAAAACAAGACTTTCTTTTGTTTTTAAGTCCTGTTATTATTTAGATGTGAACGATTAGAAGTTATGATTTGTAATAAAGTGAAAACTAGAGTTGTACCTAAGTTGTAAGATAATGGTGATGCTGATTCATGTCTATTCTTGTAACGATTCTATCATATATGCCTATGAGACTATTGTGGTTTATTGGACTTATTATGTTGATGTTAAACCAATCGTGTATTATGTAAATTTGGTGACTTTTCATGTTATGTTACATGCAAGTTTTTAGGCTAAGTTATATATATGTTTAGTTCTACATTCTTCTATGTTAAGATTCATGTTTATTGGATCCAAAATAAAAATTCACATTCACATGCCTAGTTGGATTTGTGTAATTCTATATGCTTAAGATTCATGTTTATTGGATCCAAAATAAAAGTTCGCATTCACATGTCTAGTTGGATTTGTGTAATCCTATATGTTTAAGATTCATGTTTACTGAATCCAAAAATAAAAAGTTTACATTTACATGCCTAGTTGGATTTGTGTAATTATATATGCTTAAGATTCATGTTAATTGGATCTAAAAATGCAAGTTCATTGTCTATGCCAAATTATATGACACATGTTTAGTTAGATCCTTATTATGTTGTATGAATGGTACATGCTCCTTTCTTTCCCCTTTTGTATATAAGTTAGGCTAGGTTGCGAGCCTAACATTCTATGTGAATTTTGCGAACGTATAACGAGGGTAACGTTGGGAAGACCTTAAATTTCATATTATTGGCATAATTTGGCCCATAAATATATGAATGATTAGTGGCATAAAAATGGTATAATTTATATACCTAAAAATGTTGAATATGATTTAGAGGGTAAATGGGGCATGACTTGAATGGCAATAATTGTGGATAATTTACATATAAATATGAAAGGTAAATATGTAAATTAAGAAAAAGACGAATATGCCTAACCCGAGGTTAGATTGAGTTACGGTGTAAGATTGCCCGGAACCGCCCAGCACATCCAGCAAATGTAACAATATAGATCTAATATGAGAGGTTAGCGCATCAAGCCCAAAAGAACCCGAGGTTAGATTGAGTTGCGGTGTAAGACTGCCCGGAACCGACCGGCACATCCAACGACCGCAACAATACATATCTAATGTGAGTGGTTGGTGCTTTAATAAATGAATTAAAGCTAAGACAGGAATGGTAGGGTTAAGTTAATTAAGGCAACACTTAACCAATACAACATGTTAACTAAACTGATGGATGAGATTAGGTTAATTTGAGAACACTTAACCATTTTAACATGTTGATCAGGAAACCCTAGTAACGAGGACTCATTTCAGGAGTAACCCACATAGATGTATCATGGTACCCTGAACTAAGCAGGGTGGAGCACGATTACTGGGCTAATTATAAGCGGTCAAAACAACGGCGGGTGGTGCGTCAGTGTAGGTTCCGACGGAGTGTGGACGTGCAAGTACTCTGGAGTGGAAAAAGCAGGCGCTGGGCATCAGTAATTATACCATGTGCATCTTGAATTGTGTCGGGTTGCCACCATAGGAATTGATACACCCCATGGTGGGACCAGCACAGGTATTTACAATCATGCGGGGCCAAATGAAATAAGTAGTAAACGTATGCGAGTAGGAGCTGATCGATAAAGGGGATCATTTATCTTGAACACATGGTGCTAGTTGAAACACTTGTAAGTGGGTGCAGAGAAATAGTAATGAGTGCGATAGCATATTCAGTCTTATTATCTTATTTCTGGGGTGCTGTCCTAGGTTCAGTTTATTCATGTTATAATCATTTTTCTTGTTTACATGCTAAATAATCACTGGACTTAGCAGACTCATGTCTGACCCATTTTCTTTCGTCTTCTTTTCTTCCGTTCCCCCCCCCCCCCTCCAGGTCCGCAGTGAGGGAATACTTCAGCTTAGTTTAGACCATTTCCAGCTTGAAGAGAGTAGATGTATTGTTTGGATTCTCTTTCCTTGGGCTATGGCTTTGGATACACTCTTATTGGGGATTTATGCTACCTTATTGTTATTTCATGCTTCTTTATGTTTTAAGCAAGACAGAGATTTTGTTGTAATAATTTGGAAGTTGGTTTGAGACAGTTGTTGTAATGTTTTAACTGAACCACGTACTTATGAAATAAATTTAGTTTTCCGCTGTTTATATGTCTGTCTTGTAAATTATGTGTATCTTTTACCTATAATGCTCCACCGAAGTTAAGGCATTCCCCTTGTAAGTGACCTAAATGAGGGTGGGGTGTTTCATATTTTGTATCAATAGTTGCTCGAAACTCATTTAAATGTATGGTATCCCATTGTGGGATTAGTTAATACTAAAAAAAAATATTAAAATTTCATCCAAAATGCATTCTTGTACCAAAAACAACTAGTTCTGCTTAATCGTTTATTAATCCCCACCTAAGAGGTTAATCTCTAGCTATACGTACTGCTTAGTATCCATCCAGCAATTTTTATAATCTTCTTATTCCAAAGTTTTATCCAAAAGATCAGAAGTTATCTTGTCAAATGCCCAAAGTGAGCTCCTACTTCCCCATAACTCTACTCCCCAAAGACAAACTTTTAAATTTTTAAACATAAATGGAACGATACCGACTCATTTGATCAAAAACTAATTAGTCATTTTGGTTAAGTTTTTATAACCCATTGTGCATTTCATCTCCTAAGCTTTTCTCTAAGGTAAACTCTACTCAAAGCTCGAAGTTCCATATTATAAATTCTAAAGTGAAAGTGGATTCCTCAGATTCAACGCACCATCATCCATTCAACGTATCAATAAGAGGTCCAAATGAGTATTTTGGATTAACTGATCGTGTATGATTGATAGTCCAAACATACTTAGCTTTATTTTGGCAATTTCTGAAGTGTTTCCACCTTTATTCCATATGCTTTAACTTCCACATATAGTTTGTTTGTGTCACTTCAACCCTAACACCTAAATCTGTAAGTTTTTATTGTACTCTTCTATCTTGTCCTAAGCAACAAAGCAACCAAGCAAACATAATATCAACCATACAAATAGCTAGAATTCTCATACATGCAATACACTATAGCTAGAATCATGGCAAAGAGTAAGAATAGTGTATCCATAAGCACACAATTGAGCCAAACCTGGATATATATATTCAATTTACAATTTGAATCATCAAATTTGTTGCCAAATATGAATTAGTTTATATTAGGCCAAAATCATGTTTTTTATTTTTAAAGCATCACTTGCTACCATATAACATTTTAATACTACATAACGTGTCTATATAGTGAGAGACAGTACCGCTCGCTTAATATCCAAATGCACGAAAATCGAGGTAACAACAAAGCAATGAATCCCAAGGTGCTAATCTAGAAAACACAAGTTAAAATCTAAGTGACGAGAATCGTATAGATCATATGACCTAATAATGATTACAGATCTCTTAAGCTACTCAAATTCATTTGTCAAGAATCATATGACCCAATAACAAATTTAAAATTAATAATTTATGATGGTGTAATGAGTAAACCATAGATCATTATAACAACCACTATTGAGCTACTAGCAATAGTATGCAAGCTAGATATCGAAGACCCATCATTTATTATTTGCACGTAAATAATCACTTGATTGTTTCCCATACATATTGGAAAGCTTCTCTCAATAGTCGTACAGAACACGGTGAAAATTAAGAATGATAAATGGCTAATTTGGTTTGAAATTGACAAAAGATACTATAATTAAATTATTCATTTGAAAAACAAAATCCACAACCAGTATTTTTCAAAATTGAAACCAAGTGTACCAAAATAAGTACTTTGCTTTTGTTGGCAGTTGGCTAATTATAATACAGGCTATGTAGCAGTTAGCATAACAGTCTAAAACTATTAATCTGATGCAGTTACCTCAGAACAAATTTCCTGCTATGCTAGCACGAAGACAACTGCGAAGCGTTTTTTGAGTAACCTTTATCATGTGGCAAACTAGATTAGCACAAGTATTTTGACAAACCGTGATAAACAATTGATTTATAATATGTCCAAAACATAAGTACACTTGATACACACAACAATCTCAAACAACATAAAAAACCTGTAAAATCCCAACACTTGGCAACAAAACAATACGATGACAAGTGAACCTCTCAAACGTCTTAAATGGCAGGACATCAAAAAAAATCAAAAGATAAAAGCATCTTTAATTCACCGTAGCGACAGCACAAATAACCATATAGATATATCTCCCGAAAATGAAGTATTTATTGCTAGCCTCCTGACCAAACCGGACAGAACATATGATGCAGCTGGAATGGTCTCACACCCTGCATATGAGTGAAGATAATTTCAGCAGCCATGATACAACAAATACTTGCACGGCATTATTACGTAATTCAATGCATTTATCTTTAACTCACATCACATTTTATACGCCAATATCAAGTTTTTTCCATCAGCTGAAGCTATACTATATGTTGTGTGTGTGTGTGTACACATACATAATATATACAGAGGGGGGGGGGGGGGGGTCTAGAGCGCCTCCAAACATTGCAACACCCCTGAATTCCACCACATTCTTGTTTCTCTCTCTTCTCGCTAACGACCACAATCTAGATAATATATGTATGTTAATACGTGTGGAGCATTTCGGGGTACCTCTGTTTTGCAGCACCCCAACCTACTGTGATCTACACTGATCTAAATCCAACAAAATTTTGTAGACGTTCAATCCACATATATATTATCATTCATTCAAAATTTGAGCTCGTTCCGACATTCGTAACATTTTCAAAATCTTAGCTCAATTATTCACCATTCAGACATCTATTCGAACCGTAAAATTTAAACATCCAATATATTATTCTACGAATGTCGGAATGAGCTCAAATTTTGAATAGATGACAATATATATGTGGATTGAACGTCTACAAAATCTTGTTGGATTTGGATTAGTGTAGCCCACGGTAGGGTATGGGTGCTAAAAAAGAAGGGCTGCCCCGGAGTGCTCCCCTATATAGACACACACATTATGGCACCCACATTTAAAAGCATCTCATTTGCACCTCATTTCGGACCACGGGATTATATTTAAATAATTAGGTGAATGGACATAGAGTTGGTAAACATGTTGAAATCGTGGGACATTCAGGGATGTTGCACTGGTTGAGGTGGAACGGAATAATACACACACATAAATATATCTGCTATTGGCAGAAGTTCCTGAACTTATGCAACAATATGAACGACATGCTCCCAAATCATTAGACTTGCAAGCAGATACTTCCGGACATATAGTAGGTATCTACGTCCGTATTCAAAATCTTTTTTGGATTTTCAGCAGATATCAGATGGATTTTGAATTTTATATCATATTTCCTAATAATTGATCGCCAAATATAAAAAAACTAAACATAATTGTTTTTATCTAGACGACTATAAAAGTACAAGAAAAAAGTCATAATCAAAAATAGCTCAAAACAGTGAAAGTGCATTTATTTATAAACAAGTAACAAGAAATGTTATCTCAATGAAATGATAAACATGTATCATTCATTGTACTGAAATATATGGCATAAAATTATTATCTTAAAAAAAAGGAATGGATGATTTTCGAATGCGGAATACCTTCACATCCGCATCCATATTCAGTTTTCAGGATACCTGATATTCATTCGTTTTTGCCAAACGTTTTTCGAATACGGATGCGGCAAGATTTTGGATTTTTTAGATCATTATCTCATGTTACCTAACTGGACAGGTACAGCTTTTATTCTCGACGAAAACAAGTGTTCAAATTCGTACATGAACAAGGAAATAAAAAAATGCACCCTGTGTGTTCTCTGACTTTGTGATTACCTGCATGTATATGAACAAGGAAATAAATAAATAAAATGCTCCCTGTGTGTTCTGCGACTTTGTGATTACCTGCATATTTAATCATGTTTGAAGCATTCCAATTACTTGTCTGTAGCTCACACGTGATCATAATACTTGTTTTCAATAAACATTGATCGACAATATACCAACTACCCATTTAACACCAGAATCACATGTAGATACCATGATCAAAATTTTACAGGATTAGAAAGGGCAGGAAAAAAAAAAGGTGATCGAAATGCTTAGAGAAACACATTCAGAAATTACTTATATATAAAGATTAATTTAGAACTTTTTCAGTGTTTTTAAAACACCCTCAAACACCCTCGTCTCTTAAGAAAAATTCGTAAACAGGGTTCGCTGTTCAGAACTTGGTCATGTTTTGGTCAATTGAGAATTTTGAAATTTGGATCAGTTTCAAAGTTGTAGGTTGGATTTTGACATCAGTTTTGATAACCTTTAATGTTATAAATCATTGTACCACATTTTTGCAAACAAAATTGATTAGATCTGGAAAAGTATATATACGTTCTTATTTGCTTTTCTAACTACCATTTTTTGTTATTTATATATTTATATTCATTTACATGTTTGTTGCATTTATTACATGTTTTGCCATAAACTCCTTTTTTTTTTCTTTTTTTGGAGCACTTGAATTCAGCCCGAGCCTCCAATCAAACCAGAAGTAGACAAAATGGCTAAAAATATGGCATTCCGATCAAAATCTTGAAACATGCTCTGAAGTAACTAATGCACCCCTGTTTTATAATTAAAACTCGCAACTCTTTTGTACCTAACAAGAAAACGCCATCTTGATTATTTTCTTTTATATATCACATGCATACTCTTTGTTAACAATTAATTTACGGTCTCTTTGTAGTGTGTACTTCATAATAAAAAAAGTTTATTTAAATCTTATGATCTACAATAATGCATGAATATTCTACATTAACGCGGAACAAGACAGATGTCAATAATTATGACAACGGTTATATAAGCTGATAGCGATATTGAACGAAGAAAAAAAGCTGCAAAAATTAATGTAATATGAGAAACAGATAGCATCAAAGTTTTACCCAAACTTGAATCCACCGGGAGGTGCCTGTTGCTGGTCACCAAATTGGAACCCGCCTTCAGCAGCATCACCGGCTGGCATGGCATCATCATCGTCGTCCAACCAATAAGTTTCTAAAATCTTCACAGCCTTCTCATATATCTCAGTGTTGTCATGACTCTGAAGGTTTTCAATTTTATCCAACCCTTCGGCTTCATCGATCATCTGACCATATAAATTCACTCCTCCCGTGGTACCTTGGCTTTTCTCAGCTTCACCAACCTTCAATATGTTTTCAAGACCTTCCAAACAGACTGTAACAATTCTGGGATCTGGACAAATCAAGAGATCACATAATGGTTTGATGCAGCCTTGGCTAACTAAATACCTGCACATACATGACAATTCACAAGTGAAAAATTATGGTGAAAATAAATTTCTCGGTGGCAATGTATCTCATCACCACCTGGCGTGGCCATACAAAATATTCTTCTATTTTATTTTAACTTGATCAAGTACCTAAATTATGTTTATTATTTGCACATTGCACATTATTTGAGATGAACATTTACAACAACAAACATAAGTGATGCATTGTTTACCACTGAATCATTTATCAAGGTAATATTTCATATTATGTCATCTTCAGTACAATCTGAATGGTTTGTACTTGGTACACTTCTCCCACTAACTACTGCATAGTCTAGCAATTGCCCGTAGGTTACATTCAAGGCAATCACAATCAAGTTAACCAATTTTTCCTCACTTTCTATCATATTCACTGTCACCAGAGGTCAGATTTAAATTTAAGCCAGTAAGCTTAACCCTTAAAAATATAGTTGTACCCATCCAGAAAATTAGTAATTTTCTGCACCTTTTTTTTTTTAATTCCTTGAGAGTCCGGACTAGCAATGGGAAGTCAAGGTGTTCTAATAATGAAATATTTAAACCAGAGGATCTATTTCCTTGTATATTAAAGATATGGTGAGCTAGCATACTTTATCTGATCATACGTTCCGCCTGAAGTAGCATTAGATATAGCCCAAGCTGCCTCTTTCTTAATGTCGAACTCTGCAGTTTGAAGTAGATGTACAAGAGGACCAATAATCCCAGCATCAATAACAGCCTATCATTGCAAAAAAGATAACAGATAAATTACTGAAAAGAAAAGAAATCAAGTTTTAAGCATTAATATCTATGAAAATTAATATAAAGAAGCATAGCGTTAGCACATCATATACCGTGGTATGCTGACTACATGTTAATTAAAGGCAACAAGTCTGCGTTGCTTGATTAAATTAATGCTCGCTTAAGTGGAGCCTAAAGAATGTCTAGTTTTCGAAACCCACCCATGTATGCATCTACCTATAAAGTACAAACAATTTTCAAGACATCTAATTGATGTTTAAATAATTAAACCAATGTTTTACATGTGAAAAACAAAATTAACAAATCCATAAAATTATACTCAGTGTTAAAAGTCAAGGATCATAGGTTTTTAAAAAAAAATCACGAATAATAATCATATAGCTGAGTATTAATACTCTTATCTTTTCAAAGTGAACAAAGAAAACCACAATTTCTAGGCTATGGGGACCCAAAAAAAAAAAAAAAAGATTACGCCTTAGAAAAAGCAACGCTTCACTAATCATTCTTCAACCACTGATTCGTGTTTTAATCTCAAAATGTGATTAAAGAGGCAATTATCCTTCAACCCATGCGAGTGCTTATTTAAAAAACCTATTACCATTACATCCCCCTACAAAGTTTTATAGTTTTTGACCTTGTTTCTCCATGCCTTTTTAAATGACAGTTTATGCTTTTTTGCTCTGAATTAAGCAGACATGTCGGCTTTAACTAGTTTGGAAACTCAATACCTGGATCTAAAGCGAAAGAGGTGCACAGTTACTGAATCATCATTGGATAACCAGAATGATTACATTTAAGAAAGAAAAAAAATGGACGCTACATGCAACATGACAGATTCAGAACGACGCATTGGAATGCCTTTTTCCAATGTACCTTGATTAATATAATTATTTAAATATTTGTGGATGTAGCCCATACAATTGCTTAAATACTTGTGCATATTATATTATATTTGTAAAAACCATCCGTGCTTCAAAATTCAGTTTACCTAAAATCTCTACAACCTTCATTGCACCACGGAACCAAATGCTAGCAGGATGTGTTGGCCTTAAAAATAGTAATACTGTATCGGGTGTCCATCTTCATTATAGTTTCCTAAAGAAATATGATTGTTATTAATGTTTGATTAGCATACCTGTATTTGATCCTTATTTCCTGCAGTGATATTTGAAATAGTCCAACAAGCTTCTTTCTTTATGCTCTTCTTGTGGTTTTGTGTCAGAAGATTCAGCAGAACAGGAAGGGCTTGAAAGTTGATTATACACTGTAATTTAAACAAATAATAACATTAAATCGAATCAAAAATCTGGGCTCGGATTAGAGTGCAAAGAAAGTTTGGTAAATGATACTGATAAAATTTCAAATTTCAAATCATACATCTAAACGGTCTTGAGGTGAATAGATTACATGCCGCGGAATATAGTGTACACGTGCTAAAACAAAGATGTGTGTGCTGAATTGTCCCAGTTTTTTCAAGCAAGGCAAGCATGCATTACCGACAAGTGCATTGTTGCTAATTTTGAATTTGAACTGTTAGTGCAGAAAACCCACAATTTTTTTTTTTTTTTTTTTTTTTTTTTTTTTTTTTGTAAAGCAAGGCAAGTGCATTACTTGTCCATCACAACTACACAAATAATCTTTTACTCAATGTTTTGATGTGGGACTATTGTCCATTTATCTTGCATGCATGACTACGGAGCAATTAAGCTTGGAGGCTCGCAATATGTCAGTAAGCATATCAAAGTCTCAAAACATGAAAGCGTCCACAACGCATTCTTTTGCTAGCGAGGCAGGAAGCAAACCTCAAGAGGTGAAAGTTTTATAGGTAAACATTGAGACTTAAATTATTATTGCTTGGTTATTATTAATTTTTGATTAATAAATAATTGCATAAAACAACAAATAAAAAGCAATAAAAACAATTAACCGTAAAGAATTCATCACTAACTATTCTTTATTATTCATTCATAAAATTATAAATGATTAAAAGTACAATACATACAATTCAAGCACTTGAATTTTACTTTCAATATCCTCCTCTAGGAGAACCCGTTGGACCGGCACACTCCTGAAACGAATCGAGTTGCGTCTGTCCACTTCAACCAATGACACCTATAATTCTAGAGTACTATTTTTTGCAAGAAGTATGTGCAACACGTGACTCGATTATAAACAGTGAGCACTTGCAAGAAGTATGTGCAACACATGACTCGATTATAAACAGTAAGCACCCCTATAGCCCCCTGATTTCCACCACATTCATATTTCTCTTTCTTCCCACTAACTCTCTCCCCTCACGAGCTTATTAAATTATAAGCGAGTGACCTAAAATGAAATGCAAAAAGGGTGCTATCAAATAGAAGTGCCCTGAAGCCATAGTAGTTAAGGCGCAAGGCTTGATCCCTGGGCTTTTTTGTACTTTTATACAAGTATGGACTTTTTTGCTAGAAAAATCTGCGCTTCCAAATGCTACTAAAAGTGATAAATTTAGTGATAAGAAAACATAGATTAGTAGGTATGAAGTCACAAATGCAATTTCGAAACTAAAACGATCACAAATTCAATAAATTTAATTATTTAGAACACAACTCTTTAAACTTTACAATTAAAACATAACTCTATAAATTTTAAAACATATCTATATTCTAATTTAAAATTTAAAACATAACTCGGTAAATTAACTAACAAGTTTGGATTGAAATTTAAACCTTTAAACTAATTAATTTAAATGAAAAACGGTTAAAAAAAACTGCTGCTGATATTTGATATATATAAATATATATATATATGTATGTATGTATGCATGCATGCATATATATACACCTGATGGTGACAGATGCAGCAACAGTTTCTTTTTAGTGTCGAATGAGCTAAAACGAAAGGGAATCCTAAAAATCAAACAAAACTGTTTGATTTTGATAGCTGATCGAATCGGATCCAAACGAAAGTGAGGTTGGCATAAAATCAATTATTTCTCAAGGCGCGCTTATTTAAGCCTCAGTGCCTCGAGAAAAAGCGCCAAAGGTGCGCTTTATTTGTGCCTCGGTTAGTCGAGGCGCCTCGAAGGTCAGCGAGGTGCAAAGCCTGCACCTGAGCCCACAGTTATTAATGGCACAAGGCGCAAAAAAGCGCAACATGAGTCTGGAGCCTTGGCGCACGGCGCGGCAAATGGTGCGCGCCTTTCTGATTTACGCACATTTTTGTTTTTTTTTTAATTTAACAACTAACAACAAATTTAAAAGTTCAGTGTTTTTTGCTAAAACATATGCAATCAATGTTTTTACTATTTTGCAAAAAGAAACATAATCATATTTTACATCATTAGCATAGATTTCAAGCATAATAGTTTTCAAAATCCAAAATAATAATACATATTACTACTAATAAACTAGAATTCCGAATCCAATTCAATACTCATATTTTCCAAATCAACATCTGCATCATCGAATTCATAAGGACAATTAGATTATATCAAGTCTTTCTATTGTTATGATGTGGTTATATTTAGCAACACAAAAGACAATTGATGAGGAAGAATAGCATATCGATTGGTAATATTGTTTCCCTGATGCAATTGATAACTTTGTGCCAAAAAAATAAAAATAAAGTGATAAATATTTATTGATAATCTATTTGGTGCATCTACAAACTGTTTGAAATAAAATACACAATCAACTGAAATACATATTTATTGTACAAGCAATATTACATTTAATATAAGAGCATTACATAAAATATAATATATTTTCAATATCGATACATTTGTTTCTCTTCAAGGAAAAAGAACTGTAGAAACATCATCCATCAGAACACACAAAATAAATAAAAACCAAATACAAAACGTTAGCAAACGCGATAATATGATCAACAATACTGTAGAAAAGGCATCCATCAAAACCAACAAAATAAATAAAAACCAAACACAAAACGTTAGCAAACGCAATAATATGAATAACAATAATTTTATGTGAAATGCAAAAAATGAAAAATAAACAAAAAACAAAACAAAAGGCACGCCATTTTTGCGCCGCGCGCCTTTTGCTGCGCCTTCTCATATGCGCCGCGCCGCAAGAAGAAATGGCGCAGATGCCGCGTCGCGCCGTGCATCATGGCGCGCGCCGTAGCGCGCCATTCATAACTATGCCTGAGCCTTAGGCAGGCTTAAGCGCGCGCTTTAACAACTATGCATGGAGCATGTCTATACATATAGGAAAGACCTTTGCCACCCATGTTTTGCAACATCTCCTTCAGCACTCGTATCGTATCGTGGGATGCATCATTCTAAATCTAACAAAATTTGATATATGTTCAACCCACATATAGAGAATCATCCATGTAAAATTTAGGCTCATTTTTTATATTTGTGGTCTTTTCAAAATCTTAACTCAATTATTCATCGTTCATACAATTACAAATCGTTAAATTTAAACATCAAACATATTATGCTACAAATATCGAAATGGACCCTAATTTTGCATAGATGAATCCTATGTGTGGAATGAACACTTGCAAAATTTTGTTCAATTCGGAATGGTAACGATGGATATGCTAAAGGAATTGCTGCAAAATGGGGTGGCATGGATACCGCATAAGTGTTGTGTTTCAGGCTTCGTGCGTGAATTATTTATCTATAGATTATACATGTTTTACACATTCAAAATAAAATGCCGAAATATTTAATCGTATTTTTACGTCAAAATAATTTGTTAGTTTAACTTTCATTTCAAGTTGCAACATTTCATATTTAAGTTTGAACTTCCATTTATGAGATTAATTAAAAAATTATTTGTTAAATGTTATTTTGGAGTGATTAAGATTTGGTAGTAGTCAAACATTTTGGGTTTGTAAAAGAATTTTATTTGTTAGATCTTATTTTTTAAATGATACTAAAATTTGACAATATCATGTAGACGGGAGTTCTGAATTCATAAAAGAAATTTAATTAAATCATATTTTCAAGTGAAGGTGTATTTGGTAGCCCATGCTGGCACCAAAAAAGTGTGATAAACGATACCAAAAGTATTACAATTATTAGTGTATGTATATATACACACATTATTATTTTATATGTATAACCCTTATTAGTAATGTCAGAAGAATTCATAGCTTTACAGCACCGTAGCGGTAGTATTTTTTTTTTTTGTTCCTCCTCAATTTGTCTTTAAAACAATAGATTTTTGAAAATAATCTTTGATTGCCTCTAGTGGAACAATTCTCTGTTACAAGCAATAGGACCATTTAAGCCACTATTTTTTTCTACCAATTTGAATCTGTCAGTGTACTTTATTCAAAGGTGCAATGATGACAATTCAAAAATCTTCGTTAAAAGCATTTGAGAAAATTCATTACGTGGATTTTGCTTGTTTCAAAAACAATTTTACATTGTTGCCGGTTATCATGTCGACGTTGAAATAGAAAATAAAAGACCCATAATTCGATTTTCTTACCTTTTATTTTGTTTACCTTTGTTGCCATTCAGTGTTATTAATGGCGCACGACGCAAAAAGGCGCAAACCCTCTCTGGAGCCTTCGCGCACGGCGCGGCAAATGGCGAACGCCTTTTAAGTTTACTGCACATGTTAAATTTTTTTTAATATAATTAATATTTTAACAAAAGATTAAAAAAATCTATTTTTTGCTAAAATATACGCAACAATTTTTTTATGTATTTTACAAAAAAAAACATAAAGTATAAAATTTCAAGCACAATAGTTTTCAAATCAAAAATAATAATACACATTAAAGATGAGCTAAAAAACCGAATCTCTCCACTCTTGTTACTCTAGCAGCAACACACCAAGTCAGATCATCCTCATTGTCGAACACAACCTCATCTTCAATATCAGCCATGTATTCAGTTAACCATTAATTACAATCATCAATATCATTCAAAGATACTGGACCAACAGTGTCACGGATATTATACATTTATTTTTAATGCTCGATTGTATTTAACAAATACCAAATCATGAAATATTTTTATGTTACAGACAAATTATTCAGTTAACCATTAATTACAATCATCAATATCATTCAAAGATACTGGACCAACAGTGTCACGGATATTATACATTTATTTTTAATGCTCGATTGTATTTAACAAATACCAAATCATGAAATATTTTTACGTTACAGACAAATAATACAAAGACATAGGACATATTTACATATATGCAAAAATAAAATAAAATCCAAAGGTGTGTTTCAGAGCTGCCTGAATGCTTATCTTATGAGAATGTTTTTTTCTTCCTCTAAAATTACTTCTCTTGATGTCGTTCACGGCTTCAGAGTTTCATTCATTTGCTTTTGCATAGACAATATTTTATGATCTTTTATACATTAAATTATATACTTCTGACAATATAAAAGGAATCTAAACTAAGTTGGATAATAAAACATATGTCAGTTCTAAATATCGGCATGCTAAGATCAGCCAATTACATAATTGTAAGGTTATTAACTCGCTGATGATAATCGTATAGGAAATAATGATGATGTAATTATGTTTTCCTGATGACGTAATTATGTTTTCATATAACTAAAAAAAGATATTAACAATTTTTTTCATATTTCATATCATTATGATAATAATAATAATAATAGTTGTGATGGTGGTTGTAGTGATGGTAAGAGTATTTGTAGTAGTCAAGGTTATCACGACGCCAAGTCGAGCCACTACCGTCTAGAAGACTAGTCGACAAGTCGTCTGACTAATCGTGACTAGTCGACAAGTCTTTTATATACATATATTTATTAGACTTAAATATATAATATAATTAGATATAATTATAAATTTATAATAAGTTCAAATTCAACAAAGATAACATAATAATATGTTCAAATTCAGCAAATATCCATTTGATTGTCCAGCTGTCACAAGAATAAAATTCATATGTATAATTTAGTTCCAGTTAATCTAACGATAAATATTAAATACAGCAAAAACGTTTGATTGTTGTTTACTTAAGTCTTTCTAACTATTTATTCCCTCAGGTAAGAAGGACCAACCCACTATTAAAATATCGATAGCTGCCAACAAGGAACCGCGAGGAGGAGCAGCGAGGAGCCGCGAGCAGGCGTCGCGAGGAGTAAAGAGGCGTCGCGAGGAGTATCGATGGAGGAGCAGCTGTCGATCGAAGAAATTAGGTTTCTCTCCAGGCAAATTATCGATGTCGAAGAAATTTGGGTTCCTCTCCAGGCAAATTACCGTCGAAATCAATAAGTCGATCACCGTCGAAACTCAGAGAGCGACGTGTCGACTTGTCGACGACTAGTCGTCGACGTGATAACAATGGTAGTAGTAGTTATAGCAGTTTGAAATGCGAAAACAAAAAACAAAAAACCATAAAATAAAGAAAAGACGCGCCATTTGGTGCGCTTTTCATATGCGCCGCGCCACCAACAAAAATGGCGCAAACGCCGCGCCTCGCCGCGCCTTTCATAACTATGTTGCCATTTATCAAACAACTGAAATTTAATAACGTACGTTAGTGTCAATTTAAGCAATTGTTGGAACATTTGAGAAGTACGCCTCAATTTGCTGAGACTAAGGTTAACAAAAATAACCTTTTTAGGTTCAAAAGGCGTTTTATCTCCCTAGCTTCAGACGCTCCTTGAAGCAAAGCATCGAGGCGGATTATTTTAAAATATTGAAGAAAAAAACACAATGTCAGTTCTTGCAACACATTTTCATTTATTTACATAGCAGTCTACATCTTTCATTTACTTTATAATGCAATTTATGTTCCCTATTTATTGTATAATGCAACATAAATTTTAAATGTTTGTTCATATTTTCTTCGATTTAAGCATCAAGGCGGGTTATTATAAAATATTGAGAGAAAAAAACACAATGTCAGTTCTTGCAAGTTGCAACACAATTTCATTTATTTACATAGCAGTCTACATCTTTCATTTACTTTATAATGCAATTTATGTTACTCGTTTATTTTATAATGCAACGTAAGTTTTAAACGTTTGTTCATATTTTCTTCAATTTATGCATAAAACACTAAAATTTCGGGTTTGTCATACTATCTAATATGACCATAATAGCTATGAGTTGTATCATAGGACCACGAACATAAGAAAAAACACTAGAGGACTCCTTGCAAAAATATGTAACGGTGACCATGGTATTTTTTAGTATCATCTTTAAAATGAGAGCATAAGAAAAAACTAAGAAACACCGAGCTACTGAAGGATCATTCAACATGAATTATGCCTACCTGTGTTTGTACATCATCCCCAGTAACAATGTTTCCAACTGTTCGCAGAGCAGGAATAAGTACTGATGGCATTGGATGTCTAAAAGAACATAAAGTAAAATATCACCCTCATGCATGATCAATGCATAAGATAATTAAGTGACTCGACACTATCATCAAAGGGGATGGATATCATAAGTATACATACAGAAGAAGTTCTATAAGTCGAGGGCAAACACCAGCTTCAATAACAGCTTGAATCTTATCATTTGTACCATCAGACAAGTATGAAAGTGCCCAGCATGCATCAGTGAGGACTTCATCGTCAGTTGAATTAATGAGACGCTCGAGAGCGGGAAGAGCTGGTTTTGTCTGACCAATATAGCAACACAAGATAATTTAACTTCATACAATAAGAACAACAGCCGTAAAATTATTAGTTACAACTAACTGCAGTACCGTACCTGCTCAAAAGATGGTTGAGGCTTTCCTCTACAGAAGTTTGATAATGTCCAGGTGGCATTCCTCAACATGGACAGTTTAGCATGTTCATTCAACTGAGCTAACAAAGGCATCAATGCACCATTAGACAGAACAAGATCTCTGCATCTCGGAGAATCACCCGCTACATTTCCAAGAGCCCACACAGCCTACATCAATGATACAAAGCGCATATATGATCAAAATAGCATTGAAAAGTTCAAGGTTTGACTTATAAAAAATCCAAAAAACAGCGCTATTGCTTGCAAGAATTGTCTTTGGCCAAAGATATCGAGTGTAACTATGAACACAAAGGGAATATTATGGCTACTGCCATGCAAAGATACGAAACCAAAAACGCACATCTTATACATCTGATCTAGGAACCTCGTATCATATGCCAGACAAACTAAGCCAAAAGGCAGCGCTTAACTATCCGTTTCAAGAACATCTGGAAATCGTTTTTCTAGATCCTAGGATGAAGATGATTGTCCAGGGTTCAATGGTCAAAAGTCGACGTCATTAACGAAGTCTCTCAACAAAACTTCTGTACAGAAATGCACTGTTATGGGTATAGAGATTGTATTGACATTTGGAAGAACTCATTTGGAATGAGAACGAATGAACGGAGGGTATATTTTTTGTATTAGCATGGCATCCAATTGAGGCTTATAAGCAAGTAGGGAATGGTACATATGCAGATATAGTTGTAGGAGGGGTCGATATTTCAGATTTAATGGCTGATGTGAACGGCCATGTCTTTGTGCTCAACAATAAACGAGGGTTTCAGAATTGTGAACCAAATGCGAAACTCCAAGAGTGGCTGGGAAACAAATTAGCTGAAGACTGGGATAAACAGTTTGACAGAGTTGAGTTGAATAAGGCTATTAAGAGGCAAAACCAAAAAAATAAGTCTGTTCAGTGTGGTAAATGGCACAAGCGGAGGATAGTGTAAACTAGTTCCAGCAGTGACTGCCTCCCGAATGGTTCTGTTACATGTCACCATTTAATGGAACATGTACAAAAAGATCACATTGTAATACCCCTTTAATTCAAACCAATCCCTTCGAATTGAGATGGATAAGAAAAGTTCAACAAGACTACTAATCAAGAAACGGTAAAGTGATAAGTTCGCCGAAAGCTGCTAATTTTAAGAAAACAGTAAACTAGACCAGGGTTTTACAGCATGTTTCTCATACTTGTGGATTTTCTCATACATCAACAATTGTTATCCAATACCTCAAAGGTTTTAATGTAGTAAAGCATTGTAAATAACTAATTCATGGTTTCATTCCTTCCAATCTAATGACCCTAGTTTTGTTACGGTAACAATTTTTACAAGTCAAGTAGCTGACCTGGAATTCTACTCCAAGAGAAAATTGAGTGCAAATAGAGATGGGGCAGCTTTTATTACAAACGTGTGTACATGCTCAAAAAAGAGTGCTTCTGACATATAGGTCTGTTCCCAGTTGCGATAAATTTCTGCTTACATAGCATTTAGCTTATACGAGACTGTTCTAAAATAACTCTTTCAAAATAAATACTTGTGATCAAAAATAACACATTATGAAACAAACTAAGATGTTTCATCCTTAATTGTAACACTAAGCAGGATATCCATGATTAATATACAATTGCTTTCAACAATATCTATCAAATGAGCTCGATATTTGAAACAACTTTTGCTGAAGTACCTGTTTAGTAGAACAGTTAGTAAAAATAATGTTGAAATTAAAGTTTAAAATTTCAACCTAATGTTATAAAAGGACATGTCACATGACAAAGCGAGATCATAATGTTTTATATGGAAAAGCACATGTAAGGATAGGAAACAAACAAATAACGCACATGACAAGCATGATGCAGACGCAAGACACAAAAAAATGTTTAATTCCATTTTAATTTTCAACTTTTTCCCATTTTTTCTAGGATCTAAAAGGAATGAAAGAAATTGTATTTATCATGTGGTTAATTTATATAATTGATCTTTATCTTGTTTTGTTTTATAAAAGCATTACCCAAAATGCATAATTTTGGGAAAATTTGTCTTAGTATTAAATATTATTAACAAAATGTCAAATTTATATCAAAACATCAAGTTTAATGAGCATCTTGTGATCTCGTATATTATTACAATCTTATCATATATTATATATGTTATCATGATTATTGTAACAATAATAATAAAGACAGCTTTCCATATTATGCTAACTTTACAAACTATTAGCAAAAGTCAACAACTTCTGAGACTAGTTGCAAAAGTGAGCCCTTTTATCGTCAGCAAAGCAGTAAGCTGGCAGTGTTCCAAAATGACTGCATATAAATGCAACTGCAAATGGCATCCAAATAAATTTTACGTTGCACAATTAAGATGTCAACCATCAGGTTTATAGTGTTGCTTGTCATGGAAGTAGAGAAGAAAGAAGAAGCTTACATTTAGAAACTTAAACTAACATCGGTGCAATTGACTATTGCACCAACGTATATATGAACACAGTTCTTAATCGTGCACATACAGTGTTAGTTCAACAATGAGTTGGCAGAAATCAGCTTATACTTGCAATAAATTCGAAAATTAGCCTAAACTGAAATTTCGTTTGAGAAATCATTATTATTACTGTAGTGGTTTTGCTCTTAAAGAGAATTTTGTGATCTAACAATGTTTGCAACGTTATATCTGCTGATAAATTCCTTGATGAATTTGACCATCATAAACACAGATATATGAATAAGCAGCTGAATTTCCTCATTGTGATTGTGCATGCATGAACGTATACTATGGTCAAATTTATCAAGACTGTTAACTAATATTATCAAGAACTATTTGTATGTTTATGTACGAAGATAAAAAGAGCTGCATAAAGAAATTACTTGCTTACGTAGAAAATAGTTTGGAAAATATGAGGTGGCAAAAAAAGCATTGTTCAAAATATATGTTACGAGGACATGATCAGGAGCAAAATATTCGTTTAACATATCCACCAAGACTTCGAACGGCAACCGAGTAAATGTGATGCTTACAAAATTTACTGTTTTACCATATGCTAACATATTTTATGTTATTAGAAAGAAAGAAAAAAACATACCTGTTCCCTGACATCATCACTTGGGGAACCAAGAAGTTTAATAAAGATTGGAACAGCACCATGTTCGATCACAACTTTTGTATTCTCTGATGTCCCAGAAGCAATATTCGTAAGTGCCCAAGCAGCTTCAAACTACATAAAAACAGAAAATATAATTAACAACCATGCTAATCTAATAACAATCAGAAATATAGCTCTAAACGATAAATAAATACCTGAAGTTGAGGATAATCCTCTCTCATAAGAAACTCCACAAATTTAGGTACAACACCCGACTGAATAACTTCTTCGATAGGAGGATTTCTTTCTGAAATATAATTCAGGGCAGCTAATTCTTTAAGGGGAAAAGGAAATTCGACTTATTCACTATCAAGGGGTTTACGCACAAGAATATTGGTTAATTTAACATGTGTAATATTCTCCCACAAAGCATACAGAAAAAGGTTATATGTTAGAGAAAACATAACCATCTGCATTAACTTAAGGACATGCATTTTTAGTACGTTAGGTTGTCTAATTCTGTTGTTATATTCAGGAATTAAGGCCTGCAAAAACATGTCATTTCAAATGTTGTTTAATACATCTTATTCTCAGAGCAACCCTTAAATATTATGTGAAGAAACACAAAGTGGGAAGTCGACCCAAAAAAGATAAATAAATACCTATAGACAGCAGTTTTCTGAACTGAGTAGTAGATTCAAGCTGCAAAATTCTATCTTCTGAATACACCCCTTGCACCATTGCAGGCAGGCTCTCCAACTACACATGCATATAACTCATGTAACTATTTGACAACTTCACTATTTATTTGCACTGTTTCATTTTCTGGATTTATGACTTATAACTAACACATATTTTAATATTGAATGGGCATATATAAAGATCAATGGATTTACAGCCCAGGTTTGGAAATTGGCTACATGACATCAAGGATAACACACTAAAGAAGCATAAAAACTATGTTAACGGTTAAAATAAAATTGTTAGTACGCGGGAACGAACTGTCAGCAAACCCTATTCTGATATCCACAACAAGAAGATTTAAATCAAAACTAACGAAACGAAAACTCACTCTCTTCTCGACAGTAGTTCCAGGTGTGGAATTAGGAAAAGCTTGGGCTTGATTCTGCATGCCTTCTCTTCTCTTCTTCAACAAATTTTCTTCCCTTTTGTTCTTACGGATCTCAACCATGTTGTCCTCCCGACGTCGGCGTCCCTCGTCGGCATCGACGGCGACCTTGTACTTGTTCCTGCGAACCTCGGCCCTCTCACTCGGACGCAACGACATGCCTACCACTGATGTCAGGTGAAGATGATGACCGATACAATTTAAGTGAGAAACTATTAAGAAGGAGGAATTAGGGTTTGGACTAGGCCAAGGGGTAATAAAGAAGTTTGAAAATGATAGGAAGAAAAACTGACTCCAGTCGTTGCCGAGGTTGGTGCGCACGTGCGCTTAATATGCCCCAGCCCAAGTTCCTGCTAAATTACTGTTCGGGTTAACTTAGATTTTTTTTATTTTAAAAAAAATACGTTTTCATCGCTCTAGTGTCATAAAAAGGAAAAAAAAAAAAAAGTTTGTTGAATGCTCTACGAATCATACAAATTCCACTGAATTGTAAACGAAAATATCGAATTTCAACGTGCCGATAAGGTTAGTTTCACATAGCTAACCAAACATACAAATAGTTAGTGCATGCATGATTTATATAGCGGCTCAATGTATAGCAGTTTAAATATTAAAAAGTTAATTTAAATGTTTTTTATATGTACTTCAAACGTCTACATTAAATCTTAGTCATTGATGGGAATACATAATATACTTAAATGTATTTTGTAAATAATATACTTATATGTCAAAATAGTTTTCAAAATGATCATTCCAAACATATGTCTCGCGCTTATTGTAATGGCGCGTTTTGTTAGCTGTCGAATAATTAATTTATTTAATTATTTATATATCGATTTGGCGATATCGATAACTTAAAGTAAAACGTTCGAACTTATAATTTATAATTATAATTAAAACGAACCTGAAACGTCGCGGCAGTTCGCAATTTGGCGATTTGAACTTCAACTGAATGTACATGATTCATTTTAAGCCGGATTTCTGTGAAACAAGAAACGTGTGGAGCTGGTGGAGTATATCTTTCTAGTGGAAGAGAAAAATCGGGATTTCGTCGTGTAGATTTTGATGTACGTCCAAATCAAATTTCAGAAAAGTCGCTGTGGAATTCCTTTATAATTTGCGACGCTTTATATACGTTATAAAAGAGATTTTCAGTATAAACTGAATACCGGGATAATCTGGAATCTGAAATATCAAACTGTATATTCTGATATGATATTCCGGAGCTATCCGATATCATATGTGAATATATACGATAATATAAATTTATTTATATTTAATTTAATTTTTATATTTAAATATATTTATATATTTAAATAGGTTATTTAGAATGTTAAAAATAGCCACTTTTGCAAACGAAGTCGGAATTCGACGAAACCAGTTTTGTTAGATCCGCAATGTCAAATTGTTGTTAGATTTCCAGTTTCGTGATTTTTAGAGTCACTGTGTGGTCGTACGGATTTTTAGAGTGAGAAACAGTCATTATTTTGACAGTTAAAAATACGCTGTGTGAGCATACGGAGTCGGAATTCGACGAAACTAGTTTCGTTGGGACCGTAATGTCGAACTCTAACTACTTGTCCAGTTTGCTGATTTTTAAGCGTCGTATGTGGCTGCAGGGATTTTTAAGGACCAAAGACAAGGGGAAAATCATTTAATAAAAATTCAAAAATCAAATTGAAAATATCCCTCCCATTTTCTGAGGTTCCGCACAGACCACATGGCCTTCGATCTCCACCACAAACCTTACCTAACCCATTCAACCTATATAAGGCGTGTAAACCGAAAACAGCAAGAAAAAAATCCCAAAGGAAAAATCAAGAAGAAATGATGAAAATTCCTAAAAATCTCGATAAGTATATATTTGAATCCCCGTGAGTATTTGCTTCAATCTGATGTATGGTTCACGGTGTCCGACGCTTGTTTGGGAGGTCGAAGTTTTGGCAGTGCCACCTAGGGCTGAACTTCGACGTCGACTGAGGAGGAGCTGGGTTAGACGGAGGATGGCGCAGTGTTCGTGGATGCGAGGCGCCGCCGTTGGTCAGGGTTTTAAGGACTCCGGTGGTCTCAAGGGCGAAGCGACGACGAAAGGGAGACTACAGGCTTGGTTATCGGGGAGGAGTCGAACTGAAGGTGGGGGTTTCTGGTAGGTGCGGGTTTTTGTGGCGAAGTCGTAGGTGATGGTTGCGGCCTCGACTGGTGGACGATGGCGGAGGAACGGCCGGTCAAAGTGGCGGTCAAAGGGGGGTTGATTTTCTGGAGGGAGCAAAATGAATTTGGGGAAGTAAAGAACTAACGGGGGGGCAGGTTTTTGTTAAAAGGAGTTGGGCTTCATGGGCCGAGGGGGGTGTTGAAGGTGAGCCCAATAAACGATTTATTTAAGTTATTAATTAAAAAGAGATTTGTGTACTAACTTCAGATAATCATAACTTCATCATACTTTATTGAAATTGGGCGAAACAAGTTGCGTTGGGATCGTATGGACAAGAGCTCCACAATGGAGCTGACTAAGAGTGAATCCGAGCTCGTTACAATTTTTGGCGAAATAAATTGTCCGACTGAATCAAATAACGCAAACCGTTATTTTACGGCTAACGCGCAACTGTGAGTATAACTCACTAACTCTCCTCAGTTTATATTTTTGTATAAACTGTATTAAATGATTTGATTGCTGTGTATTGATAGTTTGGACTATTAAATAGATTTGATTGAAACATAGATATAGTTATATATATAAACGACAATCAAATATTGATTCAGTTCATCAGTATATTTCATGTTGGAATGAAATTGATGTATATTTTATTGTGTAACATATGTGGATGCAGGGAAACAGGTTGGAGGAATCCGACTGGATTCCTCAACATTTATTTTACCATTTTTCATATATTGTGATATATGATGTGTTATGAAATCTGTTATTGATTTCATATGTTTGAATGATACCGATCATTGTTATACGACACGTTAAACACCGTAGGTGATACTAGAATGTAAAAAGGGAATTTTCAAAGTTTATATTGAAAATGAATTTATTTATAAAATCGAAGGATTTTATAAAAGAAATATTTATTTAGAAAATAAATAGAATATTTTAAAAGGAAATAAATAAAGGAACATTTATTTAGATTATAAATAAATGAAATAAAGGAATATTTATTTAAGGAATAAATAAAGGAACACTTATTTGAAAAATAAATAAAATTTTACATGGATAGGTTTAAACCCGTGCTTCGCACACGGTATAACACGATATGGATTTAAATGAGATATTAAATAGGAAATCTGTTTTAAACGGATAAATTGAAGTAGATTAATTTATAAATAATGTTTTATAAATTAAATAAATTATTTATCGTTGATAAATGGAATATATATAAGTCTGGACTTATATAGAGAAGTAGAAACGTTATTAAAAGGACATTTATAAAGTGAAGAACCGTTACTAAAAGTAAATCTTTATAAATGGATAAACGTTGTAAAAAGTAAATCTTTATAAATGGATAAACGTTGTAAAAAGTTAATCTTTATAAATGGATAAACGTTGTAAAAAGGAAATCTTTTGAAATGAATAAACGTTATAAAAAGGAGTTAATCGAATTTAGTTATTCGAAATGAGTTATTCGAATTAGATATTTGAATAGAGTTAAACACATTAGAGTGATTCGAATTACTTATTCGAATAGAGTTAAACACGTAAGAGTTAATTGAATATTAGTTATTCAATTTGAGTTAATCGAATTTAGTTATTCAAGAAGAGTTAAATCGAATTTAGTTATTCGAAAGGAGTTAATCAATTTGAGTTAAGTTAATCGATTTGAATTAAGTTGAATCGAAATGGAGTAAATCGATTAGAATTAAGTTAATCGAGTTAGAGTAAATCGAATATTAGTTATTCGAAGGTAAGTTATTCGAATTAGTTATTCGAAGGAGTTAATCAATTAAGTTATTCGAATGAGTCATTCGAAGGAGTAAATCAAATTAAGTTAATCGATTAGAGTTGAGTTAATCGATTTGGGTTAAGTTAAGTTATCGAGTTAAGTAATCGAGTTAAGATTTATCGAGTTAAGTAATCGAGTTGAGATAATCGAGTTAAGAAAATCAAGTTGAGTTAATCGAATAAGTTATTCGATAAGAGTAAATCCATTTAAGTTAATCGGATGTTAGTTATTCGATAAGAATTGACACATTTAAGAAAATCGAATATTTGTTATTCGATAAGAGTTAATGAAATAGAGCCAACCAAGAAGAGTTATTCGAATATTAGTTATTCGATAGGAGTTAATCGAAATAGAGTTTATCGAATATAAGTTATTAAAAAGGGAGAGTTAATCAAATAGAGATTACTCGAAAGAGAGTTATACGTCGAATTCGATTATAGCGAATTCGGGAAAGTACTATTTACTTTCCAGGGTTTAAATCAAGATTTAGTTATTGATTTAGAAATTAGGTGTCTGTTAAATTATTCGAGTTAGGAAATAAATTTATAATTTAGGTTAGATATTTTAGGGGTAGGAATTATAACGTTATAGTTATAATCAAACGTTGTCATATAATAAGTGGATTCGTAACCTGAATCCGAGAATTTGCGTAAACAGATGATTGTAAAAAGTGAGTGATGAGCTTCATCTATTTCACAGTAAAGGACGTTGTTCAATTAAGGTCTGCGAGTTAATTATGCCCTAACTTGATTGACTTCAGAATTTACAAAGGAATAGTTGTGATTCGATCTAAAAAGTTGATTAGGAATAAAGTTAAGGAATAAGCGATAAATGGATTAAGCGAAACGATGTTTTATACAACGTTCATTGGAAATCCGTAAATGAGTTTTGAAAATGTTTTCCAAATATAGTCAGATATGTTTTCTAAACATAGAAAATGAAATGTTTTCATGATAAGAATTTAAGAAATAGAGTTAAGCAAATTCAGAAACTGACTGGAGAGGGTAAGTTGAACGGTTTTCTAAGTGACGATCTGATGTTGGTTTCGACCTTCTGGATTGATACTTAGAGAATTGTTCTCATACTAGTTACAGCTAGGGATTGATAGTTGCGAAATAATAGTGATGTGAAAATAAGCTATGGAAATGTTTTCCAATGATTAATAACAGATATTTTCTAAATATATGAAATAAGGAAATATGAACATATGATGATTGATCGATCGAATTTCCATTTGGAAATAAGATCGTTGTTTGTACACCGACATTTTTTCATTTGATAGTTGAATCACAGACTATCAAAGTTTTGACCGTATTTACGTTGTAAATATGGAGAGACCGGTTGGATTATTATCCGAAGAACCACTCCGTATTAACATAAGCGTTGTGAATCAAGTACGCTGAAGATAATTGAAGACGGAGTGAAGTACAAGGGCTATTGTGAAAAGCCTAGGTAGGATGGATTCACTGAATAGTGCCTTTGGTTTATTCAGTCCCAGAACAACGTATATGGACGAGTGTCTGATAAAGTATTCTTAACGAATCATATATGTTGATCTCTTTAAACGTATTACGTTGGTGGCGGAGAAATTTGTTTCTCTTAGCTTTTATACCCGTGATGCCTTGAGAAATCGATAATGATTTGGCGGGTATGACGATGTGGCATTCAAAGTAATTGAAGAAATAATCTGTCAAAGTGATAAACGTGACCTCAAAACCTCACAACCGGGAAATAACAGAAGTTGGGCTAGGCAGCATGGCTAGTTGGGCCATACCCAAGCAGGGTGTATTATCACCATCTAGAGAATATTTAATTGTACTTCTTTATAATCTATTTCAATGTTGTCCCTTATCGGGAAGGATGGTTGCTGATCCCAACCATCGGTGATAATATATTCGTTACACTCAAGCTAAATGAGTGGACGGTCTTGTGTGGCCGGGTTGCAAGACGTTCTTGTTGAACCCTAGTGTATCTCCTCTAGAGTACACTGATCGGAAGGTGCTCCCATACCTTGTCTGTTGGAATCCAATCTCCAATAAGCGCTCACGGTTTTATTTGTATACTATGTATGTGGAACGTGAGATGCAAGCGTTCTGCTAGATTGATATCTATTTGTATTTAGACATTATTATAATATCAGAAAGATATCCTTTATTTAACCAAGTGTTGGAGTTTTATTCACACCAGTCCCATGACTGACCCAGAGTTTGTTTTGTTTTGTTTCCCCTAAACTCTTGGGTGCCTAAATTTGTACGGGCAGTCAAGTAGTCGGGATTTTACAGATACACTTGGAGAGCTTGGAGCAGGAGGCTTCAGGATTATAGCTATTATTATTCCGCTGTGTTGTTAAGTGTTGTACTTTGAAATGGTATGTATATACGAGTACTGATTTGTATTTCAAAGTTATGTTATATTTTATTCGTTCCGCTGTGAGATTCGTGTTTACTCTGATGATGTAAGTTCTTCTTCTTCTTCTATTCTATTAGTTCTATCTTTTCCTCTTCACCCTCTACTTTCTTTCACTAACGTCCCGGAATTTTCGACTCTCGAGGAGTCGAAAATTTCCAGCCGTTACAGTTGGTATCAGAGCTTAAGTTAAGTGATTACCTTGGCTCTGTGGCATAACTCGATAGAGATGGGATTAGTAATATCCTAGATTGAGTTTGAGTGTATATATATGAGCGCGTAATTGTTATTCAATATAAAATGGTTTTATATTGTGGAGATTTATTGGTTGAGTGGCTTATGAATTCTGGACGATCAGTTTGATCCACTGTATCATTAGGAGTTTTATAAACACTTGAATACGATGAACTGACATGGTATGTTTTGAAAGAGGGTAAATGAAATAATTTTTCCCAAAATATATTTGTTTATAGAAGAAATATATATCTTGAAATTATTATAGTATATTGATTGTGTTGGTTGTTATTATAATCGAATAAGAAAGAAAAAAAAAGGGTGAAATGATTATAAATAACTAATCATAATTCATATAAGGAAATGTATGAAATAAGATGAATTAAATCTGAATTTAAATCATATTTGGAATTAAAATAAGGAAATTTTAAGTGCTTGGGAGATTTTGAAAATGTTTTTCAAATTGAAAATAATATAGTATTGAACTCACTTCGATAGCTGGAAAATAGATTCTGATGATGAATCTAGACATCATCAGTGTTCATTTTCGAGTCCTAAGTGACGGATTACTACCAAAGGTTTTGTTTTTGAATTGTTTTGAGAAAACAAGTTGTTTAGAAATTCAAAGGTTTTGAATTGGCATTATGATTTCAAATTGATTTGAAAGAAACCCAGGAACTTAAGTTCTGGAATTAAAATTTAACTAATGAAGTTAAATAAAATGAGATGGTAAAAATAAATTGAAATTTAACTTGAACCGAGTTAAATAAAATTGAATTGGATTAGAGATAATCTAGAATGGAACCAAATTGATAAGTCAATAATTTGGAATTTGATATTAGAGTTCGAATGAAATTCGATTTGGATTTGAGGATATGAACTGATTGGAGATCAATTGGAATGGATAACATTGGTATATGTTGAAGTGGTAGCAGATGCAAGGGATAGAGTTAAATGCCCGACAAAAAGGTACAAGTTTATATCATATATGAGTTTGGATTTTATGAGCCGAATTGGCAAGCCGCTTGGCTATTTTGATTTCCTTTTGGATTGGAGGAGGCCTAGAGAGGCGAGTTGTGGTTTGACGTATTGAGCCGTACAAAGGAGGTTATGGCGAAATTTTTCGAAAATTTAAGGTGTTAGAAAATTTTCAGAATTTTTGAAAATTTTAGTTGGTCGGAAATGAATTAATAAATTAATTAAAATTAAATAGGTCCAGTTGAAATTGAAATTTAGAGGTAAACAAAAAAGATTTTTAAATCTAGTTAGTAGAGTTAGTAGCATTTTTCTAACTTAGCAATTTCGAGGACGAAATTATTTTAAGGGGGGAAGTCTGTAATGGCGCGTTTTGTTAGCTGTCGAATAATTAATTTATTTAATTATTTATATATCGATTTGGCGATATCGATAACTTAAAGTAAAACGTTCGAACTTATAATTTATAATTATAATTAAAACGAACCTGAAACGTCGCGGCAGTTCGCAATTTGGCGATTTGAACTTCAACTGAATGTACATGATTCATTTTAAGCCGGATTTCTGTGAAACAAGAAACGTGTGGAGCTGGTGGAGTATATCTTTCTAGTGGAAGAGAAAAATCGGGATTTCGTCGTGTAGATTTTGATGTACGTCCAAATCAAATTTCAGAAAAAGTCGCTGTGGAATTCCTTTATAATTTGCGACGCTTTATATACGTTATAAAAGAGATTTTCAGTATAAACTGAATACCGGGATAATCTGGAATCTGAAATATCAAACTGTATATTCTGATATGATATTCCGGAGCTATCTGATACCATATGTGAATATATACGATAATATAAATTTATTTATATTTAATTTAATTTTTATATTTAAATATATTTATATATTTAAATAGGTTATTTAGAACGTTAAAAATAGCCACTTTTGCAAACGAAGTCGGAATTCGACGAAACCAATTTTGTTAGATCCGCAATGTCAAATTGTTGTTAGATTTCCAGTTTCGTGATTTTTAGAGTCACTGTGTGGTCGTACGGATTTTTAGAGTGAGAAACAGTCATTATTTTGACAGTTAAAAATACGCTGTGTGAGCATACGGAGTCGGAATTCGACGAAACCAGTTTCGTTGGGACCGTAATGTCGAACTCTAACTACTTGTCCAGTTTGGTGATTTTTAAGCGTCGTATGTGGCCGTAGGGATTTTTAAGGACCAAAGACAAGGGGAAAATCATTTAATAAAAATACAAAAATCAAATTGAAAATATTCCTCCCATTTTCTGAGGTTCCGCACAGACCACATGGCCTTCGATCTCCACCACAAACCTTACCTAACCCATTCAACCTATATAAGGCGTGTAAACCGAACACAGCAAGAAAAAAATCCCAAAGGAAAAATCAAGAAGAAATGATGAAAATTCCTAAAAATCTCGATAAGTATATATTTGAATCCCCGTGAGTATTTGCTTCAATCTGATATATGGTTCACGGTGTCCGACGCTTGTTTGGGAGGTCGAAGTTTCGGCAGTGCCACCTAGGGCTGAACTTCGACGTCGACTGAGGAGGAGCTGGGTTAGACGGAGGATGGCGCAGTGTTCGTGGATGCGAGGCGCCGCCGTTGGTCAGGGTTTTAAGGACTCCGGTGGTCTCAAGGGCGAAGCGACGACGAAAGGGAGGCTACAGGCTTGGTTATCGGGGAGGAGTCGAACTGAAGGTGGGGGTGTCTGGTAGGTGCGGGTTTTTGTGGCGAAGTCGTAGGTGATGGTTGCGGCCTCAACTGGTGGACGATGGCGGAGGAACGGCCGGTCAAAGGGGGATTGACTTTCTGGAGGGAGCAAAATGAATTTGGGGAAGTAAAGAACTAACGGGGGCGGGTTTTTGTTAAAAGGAGTTGGGCTTCATGGGCCGAGGGGGGGTGTTGAAGGTGAGCCCAATAAACGATTTATTTAAGTTATTAATTAAAAAGAGATTTGTGTACTAACTTCAGATAATCATAACTTCATCATACTTTATTGAAATTGGGCGAAACAAGTTGCGTTGGGATCGTATGGACAAGAGCTCCACAATGGAGCTGACTAAGAGTGAATCCGAGCTCGTTACAATTTTTGGCGAAATAAATTGTCCGACTGAATCAAATAACGCAAACCGTTATTTTACGGCTAACGCGCAACTGTGAGTAAAACTCACTAACTCTCCTCAGTTTATATTTTTATATAAACTGTATTAAATGATTTGATTGCTGTGTATTGATAGTTTGGACTGTTAAATAGATTTGATTGAAACATAGATATAGTTATATATATAAACGACAATCAAATATTGATTCAGTTCATCAGTATATTTCATGTTGGAATGAAATTGATGTATATTTTATTGTGTAACATCTGTGGATGCAGGGAAACAGGTTGGAGGAATCCGACTGGATTCCTCAACATTTATTTTACCGTTTTTCATATATTGTGATATATGATGTGTTATGAAATCTGTTATTGATTTCATATGTTTGAATAATACCGATCATTGTTATACGACACGTTAAACACCGTAGGTGATACTAGAATGTAAAAAGGGAATTTTCAAAGTTTATATTGAAAATGAATTTATTTATAAAATCGAAGGATTTTATAAAAGAAATATTTATTTAGAAAATAAATAGAATATTTTAAAAGGAAATAAATAAAGGAACATTTATTTAGATTATAAATAAATGAAATAAAGGAATATTTATTTAAGGAATAAATAAAGGAACACTTATTTGAAAAATAAATAAAATTTTACATGGATAGGTTTAAACCCGTGCTTCGCACACGGTATAACACGATATGGATTTAAATGAGATATTAAATAGGAAATCTGTTTTAAACGGATAAATTGAAGTAGATTAATTTATAAATAATGTTTTATAAATTAAATAAATTATTTATCGTTGATAAATGGAATATATATAAGTCTGGACTTATATAGAGAAGTAGAAATGTTATTAAAAGGACATTTATAAAGTGAAGAACCGTTACTAAAAGTAAATCTTTATAAATGGATAAACGTTGTAAAAAGTAAATCTTTATAAATGGATAAACGTTGTAAAAAGTTAATCTTTATAAATGGATAAACGTTGTAAAAAGGAAATCTTTTGAAATGAATAAACGTTATAAAAAGGAGTTAATCGAATTTAGTTATTTGAAATGAGTTATTCGAATTAGATATTTGAATAGAGTTAAACACATTAGAGTGATTCGAATTACTTATTCGAATAGAGTTAAACACGTAAGAGTTAATTGAATATTAGTTATTCAATTTGAGTTAATCAAATTTAGTTATTCGAGAAGAGTTAAATCGAATTTAGTTATTCGAAAGGAGTTAATCAATTTGAGTTAAGTTAATCGATTTGAATTAAGTTGAATCGAAATGGAGTAAATCGATTAGAATTAAGTTAATCGAGTTAGAGTAAATCGAATATTAGTTATTCGAAGGTAAGTTATTCGAATTAGTTATTCGAAGGAGTTAATCAATTAAGTTATTCGAATGAGTCATTCGAAGGAGTAAATCAAATTAAGTTAATCGATTAGAGTTGAGTTAATCGATTTGGGTTAAGTTAAGTTATCGAGTTAAGTAATCGAGTTAAGATTTATCGAGTTAAGTAATCGAGTTAAGTAATCGAGTTGAGATAATCGAGTTAAGAAAATCAAGTTGAGTTAATCGAATAAGTTATTCGATAAGAGTAAATCCATTTAAGTTAATCGGATGTTAGTTATTCGATAAGAATTGACACATTTAAGAAAATCGAATATTTGTTATTCGATAAGAGTTAATGAAATAGAGCCAACCAAGAAGAGTTATTCGAATATTAGTTATTCGATAGGAGTTAATCGAAATAGAGTTTATCGAATATAAGTTATTAAAAAGGGAGAGTTGATCGAATAGAGATTACTCGAAAGAGAGTTATACGTCGAATTCGATTATAGCGAATTCGGGAAAGTACTATTTACTTTCCAGGGTTTAAATCAAGATTTAGTTATTGATTTAGAAATTAGGTGTCTGTTAAATTATTCGAGTTAGGAAATAAATTTATAATTTAGGTTAGATATTTTAGGGGTAGGAATTATAACGTTATAGTTATAATCAAACGTTGTCATATAATAAGTGGATTCGTAACCTGAATCCGAGAATTTGCGTAAACAGATGATTGTAAAAAGTGAGTGATGAGCTTCATCTATTTCACAGTAAAGGACGTTGTTCAATTAAGGTCTGCGAGGTAATTATGCCCCAACTTAATTGACTTCAGAATTTACAAAGGAATAGTTGTGATTCGATCTAAAAAGTTGATTAGGAATAAAGTTAAGGAATAAGCGATAAATGGATTAAGCGAAACGATGTTTTATACAACGTTCATTGGAAATCCGTAAATGAGTTTTGAAAACGTTTTCCAAATATAGTCAGATATGTTTTCTAAACATAGAAAATGAAATGTTTTCATGATAAGAATTTAAGAAATAGAGTTAAGCAAATTCAGAAACTGACTGGAGAGGGTAAGTTGAACGGTTTTCTAAGTGACGATCTGATGTTGGTTTCGACCTTCCGGATTGATACTTAGAGAATTGTTCTCATACTAGTTACAGTTAGGGACTGTTAGTTGCGAAATAATAGTGATTTGAAAATAAGCTATGGAAATGTTTTCCAATGATTAATAACAGATATTTTCTAAATATATGAAATAAGGAAATATGAACATATGATGATTGATCGATCGAATTTCCATTTGGAAATAAGATCGTTGTTTGTACACCGACATTTTTTCATTTGATAGTTGAATCACAGACTATCAAAGTTTTGACCGTATTTACGTTGTAAATATGGAGAGACCGGTTGGATTATTATCCGAAGAACCACTCCGTATTAACATAAGCGTTGTGAATCAAGTACGCTGAAGATAATTGAAGACGGAGTGAAGTACAAGGGCTATTGTGAAAAGCCTAGGTAGGATGGATTCACTGAATAGTGCCTTCGGTTTATTCAGTCCCAGAACAACGTATATGGACGAGTGTCTGACAAAGTATTCTTAACGAATCATATATGTTGATCTCTTTAAACGTATTACGTTGGTGGCGGAGAAATTCGTTTCTCTTAGCTTTTATACCCGTGATGCCTTGAGAAATCGATAATGATTTAGCGGGTATGACGATGTGGCATTCAAAGTAATTGAAGAAATAATCTGTCAAAGTGATAAACGTGACCTCAAAACCTCACAACCGGGAAATAACAGAAGTTGGGCTAGGCAGCATGGCTAGTTGGGTCATACCCAAGCAGGGTGTATTATCACCATCTAGAGAATATTCAATTGTACTTCTTTATAATCTATTTCAATGTTGTCCCTTATCGGGAAGGATGGTTGCTGATCCCAACCATCGGTGATAATATATTCGTTACACTCAAGCTAAATGAGTGGACGGTCATGTGTGGCCGGGTTGCAAGACGTTCTTGTTGAACCCTAGTGTATCTCCTCTAGAGTACACTGATCGGAAGGTGCTCCCATACCTTGTCTGTTGGAATCCAATCTCCAATAAGCGCTCACGGTTTTATTTGTATACTATGTATGTGGAACGTGAGATGCAAGCGTTCTGCTAGATTGATATCTATTTGTATTTAGACATTATTATAATATCAGAAAGATATCCTTTATTTAACCAAGTGTTGGAGTTTTATTCACACCAGTCCCATGACTGACCCAGAGTTTGTTTTGTTTTGTTTCCCCTAAACTCTTGGGTGCCTAAATTTGTACGGGCAGTCAAGTAGTCGGGATTTTACAGATACACTTGGAGAGCTTGGAGCAGGAGGCTTCAGGATTATAGCTATTATTATTCCGCTGTGTTGTTAAGTGTTGTACTTTGAAATGGTATGTATATACGAGTACTGATTTGTATTTCAAAGTTATGTTATATTTTATTCGTTCCGCTGTGAGATTCTTGTTTACTCTGATGATGTAAGTTCTTCTTCTTCTTCTATTCTATTAGTTCTATCTTTTCTTCCTCACCCTTTACTTTCTTTCACTAACGTCCCGGAATTTTCGACTCTCGAGGAGTCGAAAATTTCCAGCCGTTACACTTATCCATAGCACCCACAACCACCACCTAATTTTTCCACGACCTAGAGCCATGACAAAACTAATTAGCCACAACCCAAATCCGTGGCGAAATTGATTTTCTAATGTAGTGGTTGTTATCATCAAAACACCAAAATCATGTTTTTTTACAAAGCATGCTCGATGCACTATGGAATCAGAGCTCATTGCTTTAGATTAGTGGAAGAAAAAGCAAAATGACTCGTCATTCCATTTTGGCTCAAATCTGTACAGGATATAATGTATTCACCATCATAATCAAGCAGCGCTAAGTAGAGTACAAAACTTTGTATATGATGGGAAGTAACGATAAATTTGTCGATGTCATAACACAATAAGATAGTTACACTAAAATGGAACTATTTCCATTGATTTTGTAAGATTGAAACATAATATAGCAGATATGTTTACTAAAGGATTATCAAGAGAGAAAATTTACTCTACATCGAGGGGGATGGGCCCGAAATCTAAAACAAACAAAAATTACTTTGTATGAAGACCTATCATAACGACCAGAGATCTCACGGACTAGGAGCAATAGGTAATCCATTTTTCTGTAATGCAATTTAATTATTCCCACCACTCTTATGATGTATAATAAAATTTATACCTACAGAAGTACTCTAAAATGTCAAGTTATGCTTTTAATGATGTCCATAGCTTAAAAATATCAAGTGGGATGTACGTAGGATGCTCTTGATGAATGTGATTACCTATGTTAGTGTAAGTTGGGCCGGGCCTATGGGAATATTAAGGCTTAAATTATCTAAATATACTCGTGAAACCAAATTTGTTCAAGACAAAAATGAGCACAACCAAGAGATTAGATGTAAAAGGAACAATGTTTTATAGAACTTATTGACTATTTATACACCAACGACTTACTGTTTAAGGTGAAATAATTCATCTTTTAATCAAGTATACCCGATAAGTTTCAATTAGAGAAAGTTCAAAGTGAAATATATATTTATCCTCAATATAGCATTTTTTTCCTTATGTACTCTATGACATTTCATTTTTTGTGGAGGAACCAGATATTGTCATTCACGTAGGGAATTGTTAAAGATCGTTGAAATGGTGAACAAAGAAATATCACTAAGTCCCACATTGGTAAAAAATTAAAATATGTAGGTTTATATATCCTTTTTAATCAAAGTATATTGGCCCTGTGAGCCAAATAATTTTATGTGAAGGGGATGACCTATATCGCCATCGTTTTAACACATCCGAGCCAGCCGCCCTTCCGGTACCAAACCAAGCTGGGCATGGGTGTAGATAAAAGTTGTGGTTATGGATCCAATAAGACTGGGTCGTTTTATCTTGCCTATTTAAATTCAAATGGTTGTTTCCAATAGATATGAACTGTTGTAAATAATTGTTTTAACATATGCATCTTTTGAATTTTTGGAATAGCAATTGTAGAATGTCAATAGTTTGAAACACTGCAAATAACTATTAATTCAAATGAGTAAACACAACCATCCGAAAAGGCACGACCGTCGGAAGTGAGGACTATAAAGGGGAATGTTGATCACATTCCATAACTTTTTTTAATTCTCATTTTTCTTCCTCTTCGTTATGTCCAAAATAAAAAAAAACTAGACTTAACTCACAGAGCGTACATAATCATAACAGTCTCGTGTAGAGTATCATCGGTTGTATCTTGGTAGACTTCAAGTAAAGTCTTAAGAAAATTATCGTGGCAACCCTTAGGCTAATTTCCTTATATCAGTTTGATTGTTTTATTTTACTGTTTCTGTATCGTTTCTTTTCTATATGCTCGTGTGTAGTGGTAGTGCGCCCATGTACACCAGATTTATGGCCCATGTACACCAGATTTGTGTGATTTGGGCAATGGTTTTCGCTACACGTTACTATTTTGGTAATCAAGTTTTAAAAGTAAATGACGAAATTGTTAACATTCGCGTACAATTGAATATTATATTGTGTTTGGAATGACTTTTCAATAAATAAGTACGTAAAGAACCAACTAGACTTGGATTTAGGATTATAAACAAAATGAGATTTGTGAGTTTTAGAAGAGAAGTATTATTGGACAACGAGAAACACATTGCTTATATGATGCATGGTCTTTCTTCTATTTCATTACTATTCACATTCATTTCTTCGTCTCTTTCTCAATTTCCACGTTGTTTCTACCGTAAATCAATTCTAAATCCACCAAATATATTTTTTATAATCAAACTAAGATCACACGTATTCATCTCATGTATTTAAAGAAAACCCTTTTCAGTTGAAAGCATTTTGGGAATTTAGGAGTTCATCCGAAAATTAAAAGGGCTTACGATGATAATTCTCATGCTTATATAATAGCTATTGTTATGGTCAGTAGGAATGAATTTTAACCTTATATTACTTAAATAATACGATTTTGTACCAATGTCATCCTATGATTAAATAGTTAGTGGGTTAATTAAGGATGTATTTATTGTTAAGTGAAAGGACTCTAAAAAATAATGTTTTGGAAAGGACATGGCGTGGGAAATATTTACCATGGTTAACTTTAGTCGAGTTATAAAAAAATTCTTAATGTTGCCATTATATTAAAAACACTTTTGAAAATTGTACTTTTATCAATTCTGTTTTCTCATCTTTGAAAGCTAGGATCTATTTTTAAGAGATAAAAAATTGTAAATTGGAATGTTTACTTTCTAAAATGATACTTTTGATTTTAAAATTTATTGTGTTTGTAAGTTGTTTTCTACAACAGAATTTTGAATTTTCAATTATAAGCCCAATACAGAATAATGTTTTTCCTTTTTAAGGGATATTTTTAATATAAATATCAACATTAGGATTTTTGTAAATAAGCTAGATATTTCGATGTTGTTGTCGTTCCATTATTATTGACATATGATAGAGTTAGTTGGTATGCGCTAGTGCTATTTGTAATGCATTGAAAATTATTAAATATGTGATAAAATCTCGCTAAACAAAAATGTGTTTGACTTTTTATCATATACTTGTTGTACTATGTTAAGTTAATTAGATTTTTAATTTAAGTATACTAAATATAAAATATATAAATAATAATTTATGTTATAATAAGTTGTTAGAAATTTGCTATTATAAACTGCAATAAAACGTTTCATTTATTTTTAACGTTATGCGGTCTCTAATCTTAATGTGATCTTATTAATTGGGTCATAAATAGAATGTTTCATTTTCCATTATGCAATTTCTAATCTTAATGTGACCCTATTAATTGGGTCATAAATAAAGTGTTTCATTTTCCATTATGCAATTTCTAATCTTAATGTGACCCGATTAATTAGGACATAAATAGACCATTCATATTTAGAACGTTAGATCTGTGATTAATTTTAAGCGTTGAATTGGTATATGATAGACGTACCAGATTTAGAGTTAAATGTTATATAAAGGATTAGGTCATTTCTCTCCCTAAGTAAAGAGTTGTATTCTTCTCAATCTAGAAACACATAAGGAAATAGGGTAAAAGAGAGAAACTGAATTCTGAGAAGAAGAGTAAACATTAGAAGTCAATGAAAGAAGATGACAGTCATTACATCTTCCGTTGCTAATCAAGGTACGTCATCTTAAACAATAAATCATATTAAGTTTCTCCCTTTTGTTTGTGAAATATTCGGTATTGATGATCCTAAGACTATTCAATTGAATTGTACATCATTAATCATGAAAGATCAAATTATAAAGAAAATACAAACATGTGGTATCAGAGCTAACCAATAACTGAATATTTCCTATGATTGCAATTGATCTATTATATGCTTTACTCATGATGTTTAATCGAGTATGTATTATAAGTCGTTTATGAACATGAGATTTATGATTTTGTTAATCGCCAAAGTGATCAAAATCAAAATAATCATTTAGTGCATAAGTGACATAATGACTATTGATGGAAATTGCCAATTATAATTATACCAATCAAAAAAAAAATTGTCATCACTAATGATAGAACCTGAGAACTTACCCAAAGGAAAGTCTTGTTCTATAACCAGTTGACATGATGAGGTGTAAAAGATATTTTTATTAAATAAATATTGGTCATCCAAAGATGTCAGTTCTATTTAATTGAATATATTTATTACTCACTTATGTTTTGGTATTTAATTATGTTAAGTATAAGATAGTATATACCCAAAGGAGTGTTATATTATATTGTTATGTACATATTTGAATCCCGTTAGTTATGAGCTTATAGTTATTCCAATTTTTATTTGCAGTAGTTCCTAAGAATACACATGCCTCATCTGTTATGTTGTTCACTGATGTTAATTTTTCTGAATGGAGAGAACAAGTCAATTTCCATTTAGGTGTTCAGGATCTTGACTTGGCACTCCTTGAGGATAAACTACTGCTCTTATAGAAGCTAGTACTGAGACAGAAAAATGACACCATAAAGCATGGGAATGTATTAAAAGATTGAGCCTTATGTTCATCAAGATGGTTGTTGCTAACAACATCAAGTTAACAATTCCGCAAACAGAAAGTGCTAAAAAAATGTATGCAGCTTGTGGAAGAGCGTTTTGGTTCAACTGATAAGTCATTCACTGGTACTCTTATGGCAGAACTTACGACCATGAAGTTTGATGGGTCGCGAACTATGCAAGAGCACATTATAGAGATGACTAATCTTGCAGCAAGGTTAAACTCCCTTGGGCTTACAGTAGAGGATTCTTTTCTTATCCAGTTTATTCTGAATTCGCTACCTTCTGAATATGGACCAATTCAAATTAACTACAACATTATAAAGGATAAGTGGAATGTTAATGAATCGGCCAGTAGACTTGCTATGGAAGAAGGACTTTGAAAAGTCAAGTGAATCATTCAGTAAGTTTTGTGAGTAATAAAGCTGGCAAAGAAAAGAATGGAAATCAAGTCATTTCAAGAAGAAAAAGGCAGCTGTTAAAAATGGACAGGATAAGGAAAAGAAGGAACTAAAGGACGTTCGATGTCATTTTTGTAAACGAAAGGACATTGTCAAAATGACTGTTTGAAACGGATAGCTTGGTTCAAAAAGAAAGGTAATCATATATCCTTCATATGTTTTGAATCAAATTTAGTTGAAGTTCCTATTAATACATGGTGGCTTGATGCTGGTGCTACAACACATGTTTCCAATAATGTGCAGGGATTTTTTATGATCCGAACCATAAATCCAAATGAAGGACGTTTTCTCTTTATAGGAAACAAAATGAAATCCACAGTAGAAGGCATTGGGACTGTAACAACCCAGAAAATCTGAACCAATTTAAAAATTTTAAATTGGCTAAAATAGTGAATTTTAAGTATTTAAAATAAATATTTTAAATAATAATGATGAAAAGTATGTCTGAATCGAAGTTTGAAAATAAATATAATTATTTCAAATTATAAACAAGGCCTGAAATGGCACGACAATTTCAAATTTTCAATTCAAACTTTGACTGACTGTACCGGGTGCAAAATAAAACGGATTTTAGTGAAACCAAAAATATTTAAATCTGTTAGTGAATATCTTTCTAACGAATCTGAAAAATCGAATTTTCGTAGCGGGAGTCAAAAGTTATGGCCAAATGAATTTTCAGAAAGGTCGCTATAGAATTTATATAGCCCGTGAAAATAGACATTTTGCAAACGACCTCGGAATTCGACGAAACCACTTTTGTTGGATCGGGGATGTCAAATTATTGCTAGGTTTCAAATTTCATAATTTTTGAAGTTAATATGTGAGCGTGGCAAAGGAAAATGTGTTTTGGTCAATTATAGTTAAATTGGATCGACCAGAAAATGGCCATTTTTCAAACGGTCTTAGAATTCAACGAAACTAGTTTTGTTGGGACCGTATCGTCAAAACATAGCTAGATTTATTTTTCGGGAATTTTTAGAATCAGTATGTGGCCCCGGCAAATTGAAATGTACGTTCAAATCAAATATTGAATGTTTTATACTTTAATTTGAAGGGAAACTGACTGAAACAGTCGAATTAGCCTACGAAACATATTCCATTGGGTTCGTAATGGAGGTATTTAGCTAGGGGCGACAGTCGTTGGGTTGGATTTGGAGTTCGTATGGAGCGAAGGGTATATTCAGATTTAAATAAATTAAAAATAAATATAAAAATCAAGGGCCAATCACATTCTTTCTTCCACATCGTTCAGGCCCGATACACCCAGATTTGCTCTCGACGAACGGCGGCACTCGTTCATTGCTTCCCACCTCTTTTTCTCTCCAATCTCTCAATAAAATCGAGAGCTCCTGTTAAGGATTTTGAGGAGCATCCCAAGAGCTCTAAATCCGTACCCATTTCAGGATTTTTCGTGAGGTATTTGGTCAGAATCGCCCCATTCAAGTTCCTCCGTTCGGAGCTCCCTCCCACCTCCGATCTGCGCGCGAGTTCACCATTGAGGGGTGGCGCCGATGCGCCTTTCCTGGCCCGACAGCGTGGTGGAAGTGGATCGGCTTCATACTTCACGGATTTGAAGATAAATGGGACCCTAGTTTTGAACATCGAAACTGAGGTAGCGGCTGATGGATATTCAAACTGTTTTAACACTTTAAAGTGTCGCGAAAGTTGACTAACTTCTAAAAATTGTATCTTTTTCGTTTGTTGTCGAAATTCAGTGAAACAAGAGACGCCGGGACCGTGAGGACGTCTTCTACATTTTAGAAGAGACCGCATATTTTTCTGAGCCTTCTGCTATTTTTGGTGGAGTGGAACTCAATGTGAGATTTCTAATTTATAAACGATATGGAAAACAACGATGTATAAATTGTATAGTCGATGTATGAGTTATATAAGCGTTATACACCTCATGTATAAGCGTTGTATAAGTTGTATGTTCGATTTTTAAGTTATATATACGTTGTAAAATTATATATGCGATGAAATGACATTGAAATGAATTGAAGTGAATTGAAATATATTTATATACGAATATATATATATATATATATATACTCCCCTCGTCCACAGACCATGGACGATATATATTGATTGTGATATTGTTTGGATTATTGGTTGATGTGAAATATGGTGAATAATGCGAATGGTTGATAGAATTGTTTGTGGTTGAGAATGATTGACTGTGGTTGAAAAATACCCATTTGTGGTTGAAAACAAAATTAGAATAGGTTGTGGAAATGAAAGAAAACATGCTCGCCTACGTGCGAATTAGATGCATGAAATCCCCATTGTCAAAAACCGCAAGGTTTTAAGGTAGAGCGAGGAGCCGTACATCGATACGGTCCCGGTTTTAACTACCCTACCGAAATTTTCAATAATATTCATGTGTTAGAATTATTTTCATGTGTTGAAACTATATTCGTGTGTTGAATAGAAATTCCTGTGTTGAATAGAAATTCATGTGTTGAATAGAAATTCACGTGTTGAACGACATTCATGTTTTGAAATAAATTGTTTTATAATAAAAATCATATTTTTATCATCTATATGAACTATATCAAATAGTCCTGACGAGTTTGACTTATGTGGTTGTTGCTGTTGCGAGGCGCCTCGGATTGATCGGTCGTTCTCGAACCGATGGAGTCATTTAGTTGGCTCACTTACACCCCATAGGGTGGGGAGACGTAGTGTTCAGGCATAATAATCCACATCGGTGGACCGGCCCTGACGATCCATGGGGCAGTTGCGGCTGTTCCTGAGGCTCGGGCTAGACAGTCTCGAATCGGTTGAGGACTATCTTTTGCCTCGGTTCATAGACGGAAATCCAATTTCCAAATACGTGACTTTGCGGTTTTATTTGTAAACCTATATATGGCGACATAGTGGCATGGGACGCTTATGCCGCCTATGATTGATACTTATGATTTGAAGTTGTTTTATACACTATGCACTTATTATAGTATCAAATGATTTGTTTCAAACGTATCAAGCATTCTTTGGCTGTTATAAGGGAAAACCCTATCCCCCGGCTTGCGTTGCATTGTGTGATAGGACCTGGGTCTTATAACAGCTTCATTTTTCTTTATTTAGCATTGCGCTGTTTGTTTTATGCACTGGTATTCTTGGGAGGAAACCCGTTCCGTGTTATACGGCGTGGTCCCTTGATTTACCTAACTTTAAAATAAAGATTAATAACTTTTTTAGTTCTCACACCAGTCACATGACTGACCTGGAGTTTATTGTTTTAACCTAAACTCTGGGTGCCCCTATTTTCCACACGGGCAGCTAGTAGTTTTGGTTTTGCAGATTTATATTCACAGGATCCTGGTTTACAGCTGGAACGATATCCGGAAAGCTTTGTATCCGTATATCTCCTTCTAGTTGTGTATTGTATTATTTTCCGCTGCTATGTATTTAAATGTAATTTAAATCTCTGATATTTCTGTGTAATATTTATTTATTTATACTCTGTATATTCTTGTAATCTGGTGCATTGTTGTAGTATACAGCGAAATGTTCTTTTGTATGCATTCTGATTTGTCGTGTTCTCAATCGATGGGGCGTTTCGAACGGTCTGGGTCGGTTTAGCGACTGGTTCGGACCGAGCGAAATTCTATGTCGTCACAATAGTCGTGTTTTTAAATAAATTTTTTTATAATAAAAGTCATATTTTTATCATTTATATGAACTATATCAAATAGTCGTGTTTTTAAATAAATTGTTTTATAATAAAAATCATATTTTTATCATCTATATGAACTATATCAAATAGTCGTGTTTTCAAATAAATTGTTTTATAATAAAAGTCATATTTTTATCATCTATATGAACTATATAAAATAATCGTGTTTTGAAATAAATTGTTTTACAATAAAAATCACATTTTTATTATATACATGAATTGTTAAAAATAGTGAAGTGTTGAAATAAATGTCTGTTGAATAAAAATATCATTTTTACCAAATGTATGAAATGAATATGGTTTTGAAATCGAAGAATAGATTATATTTATATATATATATATAATTAAAATAAATCGAATAACGAAGCTGCAGTTCGTGTTTTGAAACCGTGATTTCAAACGATTAGTGCGGGAGATCCGACCGTCGGATTTTCCCGAAACCACAACCGTTGGGTTCGCTTTGGAAATATCTTTCCAAGGACACCCACTTTGTGAAGATCCAACGGTTGGATTGTCTGGAATGTTTAATTCAAATCTGAAGAAAAACAGCGCCAGAATCGATTATATATATATATAATTAAATTAAATCGAATAACGACGCTGCAGTTCGTATTTTGAAGTCGTGACTTCAAACGATTAGTGCGGGAGATCCGACCATCGGATTTTCCCAAAACTAGAACCGTTGGATTCGTTTTGAAAAGATCTTTCTATTGATATAAAATTTGTGAAGATCCAATGGTTAGATTTTCAGATATGTGTAAATCAAATCTGAAGAAAAACAGCGCCACGGCCGCGTTATGGCCTGAAGCGTCGTTTGAATGAATTGGCTATTTTTAAATAAATAAAAATAGCAATAAATCGTGATAAAATATTATAAACGATATGGGATGGAATTAAACTGAATTTTCTCGATTTATGTGATGTTTGATGGTTGAATGTGTTTGTTGTGAAAATTACATTAAAGAACAGAACTAGTGATATCGAATAATTTAACCATTAAAATGAATTGATTTGAAATTCTAAATATACGTGAATTATTTGAAAAGGCCTAGTTGATTCTCATTTCAAATAATTGTTCGACGAGTGAAAGTCGAAGATATGAAGACGGTGCAAGACCGATGATCTTCACGTCGAAGGGAGGGGTGCTACTGATGCTCATGATAGGAGTAGCTACCTTGACGGGGCTGAAGTAGTAACCGTCCGGACGTACATGTTGATTGTACGGATGTGCGAGGAATAAAGATCCTCCGGTTTCGTTCAGACCCAGAACGGACTTGTAAATGGACTGTGTGTATGACATGGGATTTCATTCTGTGTGATTGATAGACATCAGTTGCATGGCGTGAATTGCCTGTGTGGCACGCTAAGATGCAGTGATCAAAGTTTTGTTGAAAAGCAAGGCTTTTGTGGTGAATGATCAAAGCAACGCCTGTGTGGCATAGCTTTGTGTATAACGTTAATTCGCGAGCCTCACACCCCGGTATGAGCCAGAAACGGGAGACGTGCTTCAGGGAGGACATGCGTTTCCTTCTAGCTAGGAGTGATGCTTTGGGTTTTGCACGCCCTTGTATTTTACTTATATGGATGATGGAAAGCGATGCCTCGGTTTACTTCGGTCTCTTTGAAGCTGATGGTGTGGTCGGATATGACCAGTGACGCCCCATAGGGCGGGGAAACGCAGTGTTTAGGAATTTTAATCCACACCGGTGGACCGGCCCTGACGATCCAAGGCTTGCCTGCGCGCTTGCCTGAGACACGGGCTAGAGCGTCTCGAATTCGGTAAGGACTATCTTTTACCTTGGTTCATGACGGAAATCCAATTTCCAAATACGACATCGTGCGGTTTTGATTGTATACCTATATATGACGACATAGTGGTATGGGGCACTTATGCCATCTATGATTGATATTTATGATTGTATCTAAAATTAGAAACTAACTGGAAACGAGGTAGGACAGATGGTTTCCTGGGTATTGGTCTGATGTTGGTTTCGGCCTTCGGGGTTAATACTTAGGGAATCGTTCTCTTACTAGTTTACGGTTGGATTCTGATTAAGAATTAAACGATAAAATTTACATTTTAAGTGATTTTACTTTACGCGTATCAAGCATATCTTGGTCGATATAAGGTAAAACTCTATCCTCCTGTTTGTGTTGCACTGTGTGATGGGACTTGAGTCTTATATCGGCTTCATCTTTATAAAAAGCATTGCGATGTTTAAAAGATTTATTTGTTTTAAAGCACTGGCAATCCAATGGAGTAAACCCGTTCCGCTAAAGTGGCGTGGTCCTGTGATTAGCCATATTGTAAAGTGTGTTAAGCAGATTTCTCATACCAGTCTCATGACTGACTCGTAGTTTGTTTCACTTGCAAACTCGTGTGCCCCTTTTTCTACACGGGCAGCCTTGTATTCAGGTTTTAGCAGGCTCTTTCTGGATAGCTGGAGCTGAAGATGGATTCTATCATTTATCTCTTTTTATGTTGTTCAGCTCCTGTTGTACATATTATGTTTTCTTTTCCGCTGTAGACATTTTATGTATAGCTGAACTGTATTTTGTACTAAGTATGATCCTATATACTGTGTAACTCTGATGATTATATTTATCCAGTGTATTCTATTGTAATTATCTAGTGTATTTATTTATTTCTGTTCTGATGTTATCTATTTATGTGTTATATTCCAAAGATTACCCTTGCATCGTCTTATCGGGGTTTGGGGTCATCACAAACGTGGTATCAGAGCTTTGGTTAAGCTTAGTTCTGTAATATAACATATGAACGAACTCGTCAGAAATAGAACCAGTAGTGTTCTAGGACGAGTAATTCATTACAGATAGGATCAGTAATATCCTAGTATGAGTACAGCAGAATGAAATACACCTCGAAAGACACTTGACCTGACACTTGGTCTGTTATTTGCAGAAGTACTAGAAAATGAGTGCCAGAAACATAAGGAATGCAGACCCAGATATAGAAGCTCTACTTAAGAAATATAGAAATATGGGTGGAGTACCATTCTTGGGCGAAGAATCTATTGCTAAAACACAAGCTTGGATTCGTTCTGCTGAGAAAATCTTTGAAGGTTTAAAGCTGAGGGATGACCAGAAAAGATTACTGGCGTCTTGGGCACTCAAAGACGAAGCTTTGTTTTAGTGGGATTCATTTGTTAAAAATAATCCAGAAGGTGATATCACCTAGGATAGATTCAAAGAGCTTTTCAGTGAAAAATTTATTCCTCCAGATGCAACTGAGCGGTTATGTGATGAATTCTACTATTTGATACAAGGAGATATGAATATCCCAGAATATCATAAAAGATTCAACGAACTTTCTCATTTTGCCCCTTATCTAATTCAAGATCCAAAGAGGAAGAATCTGAGGATTATTTATGGTCTGCAAAGAAAATACCAGAATAAAGTAATGGGGCATGTGAAGCTTCCTTTTTCTGAAATGATATACATGGCTTATCAGTATGAGGATCTCGATAGGAAAGGTATGTTGCAAGACGAAGAGGAAGCCAGTTCTAGCAGAAAAAGAAAATTCGAAACTGATAGCCCAGAGACGAGTACACAGCCTGAGGCCAGTACGACGTCTAGAGTCCGAAAGAAGCCTAGATTCAATCGGGAAAATGTTATATCGAAGAAAGGACCCGTAACGACCAAAATATGCAATAACTACAAGAAACCAGGACATTTGTCGATAAACTGTGGACCCTTAAAGAAGCGATTAAAGGGTGGGTTTAAATCCAAGAACAAGTTGCAAGACACTAGGAAATGCAATCTGTGCCATCGGGCTGGTCATATAAAGCGGGATTGCCGGTTATTAGAGAAACCTGGAAGGGTACAGGTAAATAAAGTAGTAGAAGTTCCTGCATTCTCATCCGGCCAGGAAAGGCCAGATGTTTTAGAAGGCAAGCTTACTGTCAAGGATATTCCAGTTAAAGTACTGTTTGATACAGGCGCGTCGCGAAGCTTTGTTGCAAAGAATGCGGTTAAGAAACTGGATTTGAATTTGAAGAAGCTCAAAGCACCCATGACTGTTCATAATCCGGTTGGGGGTTCCCTTGATCTTAATTGGGTTTGTGGGGTGTCTGTCTCTTTTTCCCGTTATCGGTTCCCCACCATCGCGATCGTGATGAATTTTACAGAGTTTGACCTTATACTGGGATTGGATTGGTTAACCAAATATAAAGCAGAGGTTAAATGCGCTGAAAGAATTGTTAAGGCAAAAACAAAGTTCGGGGAATATATAACCATTCCATGTGAAGGCCCGAATTCTGATAGAAAAGATTTCTGGGCAGCATTAGATGTTTCTCCTGCTCAAATAGATCATGATCCTGTCGTTCCGGAGAATATTTCGATCGACATTGAAAATATCCATGTTGTCAAGAATTATGCGGACGTGTTCGAAGAAGTTGTTGGCTTACCTCCGCAGAGAGAAATTGATTTCAAAATCTCTTTAGTTCCGAATGCAAGGCCAGTAGTCCACGCAATTCGAAGAATGAACTTGAAGGAAAAAGAAGAGTTAGACAATCAAACTAGACAGCTTGTATGGAAAGGTCTGATCAGGCCTAGTTTCTCTGATTGGGGAGCAGCAGTGGTATTTGTCCCGAAGTCAGACGGTACTCTCAGACTATGTGTAGATTATCGTGACTTAAATAAACAGACGCTGAAGAACAAATATCCGTTGCCGCGGATTGATGATCTACTGGATCGATTGAATGGCGCACAAGTGTTTTCCCGAATGGACCTAACTACAGGTTTCCATCAACTTCGTATTGCCGAAGAGTGTGTTCCTTTGACAGCATTCAGAGGCCCAGATTTATTCTACGAGTGGTTAGTAATGTCGTTCGGCTTATGTAACGCTCCAGCATATTTTGTCGATCTAATGAACCGAGTATTCAGAGGGGTATTGAATAAATTCGTTCTGGTTTTCATTGATGATATACTGATCTTCTCTAAATCAGAAAGCGAACACGAAAAACATTTGGAACAAGTGTTAGAAATTCTCAGAAAGAATGTTATAAAAGCAAAATTTTCCAAATGTATATTCTGGCAAGAAGAAGTCAAATTTCTTGGCCACGTCGTGTCAAAACAAGGAATTTCAGTGGATCCCAGTAAAATCACTGCTATTTAGAATTGGAAATAGCCTCGTACGCCCACGGAAGTTAGAAGTTTTCTCGGATTGGCCAGTTATTATCGGAAGTTTGTTAAGAATTTTTCGAAGATATCCAGTCACTTAACAAAGCTTACTAAGAAACATTCGAGATTCAACTGGACTCCTGAATGTGAGGCAGCTTTCCAGGAGCTGAAGTTAAAATTGACGACTGCTCCAGTGCTCACAATTATTGACGGCAATCAGGATTTAAAAGTCTGGACCGATGCTTCTAAAAAAGGCCTTGGCGCAGTGTTAATGCAAAGAGGCCATGTAGTCGCTTAATGCTAGTCGTCAATTGAAACCCCATGAAAAGAATTATGTAACTCACGATCTTGAATTGCTAGCTATCGTGTTTGCTATGAAAATCTGGAGGCATTATCTATTGGTTGAGAAGTTTGAGTTATACACTGATCATCAATCATTGAAATATTTATTCACCCATAAGGATCTGAATATGAGATAGCAGCGTTGGTTAGAATTTCTTGTAGCTTATGATCTGGATATTTTATATACTCCGAGAAAAGCCAATGTTGTAGCTGATGCGCTCAGCAGGAAGAATGTGATCATCACCAGTATTATCATTACACCATTATTGATTGATAAAATAGCTATTCTTCAGAAAGACGATAGTTTTATTAAGGAGATGGTCGGAAGAATTCAAAAGGGCGAAGTCTCCAGTTTCCAAGTGGATGGCGCAGGAGTTCTGAGATTGAAAGGAAGGATTTGTGTTCCCGACAACATTGAGCTCAAAAGAGAAGTATTGGACGAGTGTCACACGTCCAAGTTGTGTATCCACCCGGGGGTTAGTAAAATATATAATGACCTCAAGCGAACTTTCTGGTGGAAGGCAATGAAAAGAGATATCTCTAATATGTTAGCCGATGTTCTACTTGTCAACAAGTCAAAAGCGATCAGCAGAAGCTCGCTGGATTGTTACAACCTTTGGAAATTCCAGGTGGGAAGTGGGAACAGATTTCTATGGATTTCATAGATGGTTTGCCCAGAACCAGGAAAGGAAATGACAGTATTTAGGTGATCGTAGATCGTTTCACGAAGACCTCCTATTTCATGCCTGTCAAATCGAATAGAACTGCTCAGAGTCTGGCGCAGGTTTATTTCAAGGAAATAGTTAGACTGCACGGAGTTCCCATGAGCATCGTTAATGATCGTGACCCGATTTTTGCTAGTAAATTCTGGGAGGTATTCCAAGCAGAATTGGGAATGAAACTGAACTTGAGCACCGCATATCATCCTCAAACAGATGGCCAAATTGAGAGGGTGAATCGTATTCTTGAAGATTTATTGCGGGCTTGTATAATTGATTTTGGCGGATCATGGGAAGACCATTTGCATTTGGCTGAATTCTCATATAATAACAGCTACCAGACGAGCTTGAAAATGTCTCCATTCGAAGTATTGTATGGTAGACCGTGCCGATCCCCTGCTTGTCGGGTTGAACCTGGTAATAGACTTGTATTGGGGCCTGATATGATTCGCGATGCTGCGGACAAAGTCGATTTCGTTAAGAAATGATTACTCGCCGCTCAAAGCCGACAGAAGAGCTATGCCGATAAGAGAAGAAGAGATATATTATTTGTTGTTGGCGACTATGTATATTTGAAAGTATCTCCGATGAGAGGAGTCATCCGATTCGGTAAAACAGGGAAATTGGCGCCCATATTCATTGGTCCGTTTCCTATTCTTGAACGAGTTGGAACTCTCGCATATAAGGTTCAATTGCCTGATTGGTTTCCTGGAGTACATAATGTGTTTCACGTATCTCAACTTCGAAAGCATGTTCATGATCCAGACTTGATCGTGGAAGAAGCAGCGCAATGGGATATAGAAATCACTCCAGAATTGGCAGTTAGGAGAGAGCCGCTAAAGATAATTGGCAAAGAAACCAAAGAGCTGAGGAACAAAAAGGTTCACTTAGTCAAAGTGTAATGGAGTGGAGATCCGCGAGATTATACTTGGGAAACTGAGGAGAGAATTAAGAAAGCCTACCCTAAGTGCAGGGTGGATGTCTCTGATTGACTCTGGTGCAAGGTACATCTACCATATTTTGCATTTCCATTCTGTTCTTTACTTTGCTGTTGTTTTCTTTACATTAATGTATGACTTTTTAATTATATAGTCAGAATGATTTTAAAAGACTATATAAATTAATTGGTATATTTTTGAAAAGTTAAAAACAAATGGATTGTTGGTTGAGTTGTGCGAGTGTGAATTTGATTAATTAAATTATTAGAACGATAATTAATTTAATCAATAAGAGAATGAATGGTGGAATTTATTCGATTAAATCACACATTGAACTGGTTTAAAAATAGATAGAAATATATACATTTGCATTATATATGTTTCAGCAGGTAAATGGATTAGCTGTTGAGTAAAGATTTTATTTGCGTGCCCAACAAATAGGTAAACCTTAATGAATTGGATGCGCAATTTTATTATTATATCAACTCCTGTGAATGTCATTGGATGCGGAGTGGTGGTTGTTATGTGTGTAATAATAAACGTCGCCATAGGATAGTAACAATAAATTTTGAACTACACTACATGGCATACTTCTTGAAGATAGGCATACTTCATCATATACCACATAAGCATTTGGAGCTTGTGTGACGAGGTTGAAGATTTACCGTACGAGCGAGAGGCTTGTATGGCGATGACTATATTTTACAGGTTGAACTGATGACTGATATGGACCATATAAAATATAACGGTAAATTGCCAGATTAATAAAAACCCCACATGGGTCTGGAGATGATAATAAACACGTCTCTCTGGTCATTAAGGCACAAAAACCATTTATAGGGTGATGAGAATTTATTCTCTGGAGTTATGATCTATACACACTCCCCTGTGGACACCGGAATATATCACTATAAATATGTGCATGCTTATTAGGATTTATTGGGTACCTAATACGGCCCAATAAATTTCCAAATCCCTCCCCATACAAAGGAGGTTATGGCGAATTTTTTCGAAAATTTAGGGTGTTGCCAAATTTTTGAAGAATTTGAAAATTCTTAGAAACTGAAAGGTTTAAGAATGGAAGCCAGATTGAAAGTAGAGTTGGTTAATCAAACCACTTTCGACTTTGTTCCTTTTCGGGGATGAAAAGTTTTAAGTAGGGGAGATTGTAATAACCCGGAAAATCTGAACCAATTTAAAAAATTTAAATTGGCTAGAATAGTGAATTTTAAGTATTTAAAATAAACATTTTAAATAATAATGATGAAAAGTATGTCTGAATCGAAGTTTGAAAATAAATATAATTATTTCAAATTATAAACAAGGCCTGAAATGGCGCGGCAGTTTCAAAATTTCAATTCAAACTTTGACTGACTGTACTGGGTGCAAAATAAAACGGATTTTAGTGAAACCAAAAATATTTAAATCTGTTAGTGAATATCTTTCTAACGAATCTGAAAAATCGAAGTTTCGTAGCGGGAGTCAAAAGTTATGGCCAAATGAATTTTCAGAAAGGTCGCTATAGAATTTATCTGGCCCGTGAAAATAGACATTTTGCAAATGACCTCGGAATTCGATGAAACCACTTTTGTTGGATCCGGGATGTCAAATTATTGCTAGGTTTCAAATTTCATAATTTTTGAAGTTAATATGTGAGCGTGGCAAAGGAAATTGTGTTTTGGTCAATTACAGTTAAATTGGATCGACCAGAAAATGGTCATTTTTCAAACGGTCTCAGAATTCAACGAAACTAGTTTTGCTGGGACCGTATCGTCAAAACATAGCTAGATTTATTTTTCGGAAATTTTTAGAATCAGTATGTGGCCCCGGCAAATTGAAATGTACGTTCAAATCAAATATTGAATGTTTTATATTTTAATTTGAAGGGAAACTGACTGAAACAGTCGAATTAGCCTACAAACATATTCCATTAGGTTCAGAATGGGGGTATTTAGCTAAGGGCAACAGTCGTTGGGTTGGAATTGGAGTTCGTATGGAGCGAAGGGTATATTCGGATTTAAATAAATTAAAAATAAATATAAAAATCAAGGGCCAATCACATTCTTTCTTCCACATCGTTCAAGCCCGATACACCCAGATTTGCTGTCGACGAACGGCGACTCTCATTCATTGATTCCCACCTCTTTTTCTCTCTAATCTCTCAATAAAATCGAGAGCTCCTGCTAAGGATTTTGAGGAGCATCCCAAGAGCTCTAAATCCATACTCATTTCAGGATTTTTCGTGAGGTATTTGGTCAGAATCGCCCCGTTCAAGTTCCTCCGTTCGGAGCTCCCTCCCACCTCCGATCTGCGCACGAGTTCACCATTGAGGGGTGGAGCCAGTGCGCTTTTCCTGGCCCGACAGCGTGGTGGAAGTGAATCAACTTCATACTTCACGGATTTGAAGATAAATGGGATCCTAGTTTTGAACATCGAAACTGAGGTAGCGGCTGATGGATATTCAAACTGTTTTAACACTTTAAAGTGTCGCGAAAGTCGACTAACTTCTAAAAATTGTATCTTTTTCGTTTGTTGTCGAAATTCAGTTAAACAAGAGATGCCGGAACCGTGAGGACGTCTTCTACATTTTAGATGAGACCGCATATTTTTCTGAGCCTTCTGCTATTTTTGGTGGAGTGGAACTCAATGTGAGATTTCTAATTTATAAACGATATGGAAAACAACGATGTATAAATTGTATAGTCGATGTATGAGTTATATAAGCGTTGTACACCTCATGTATAAGCGTTGTATAAGTTGTATGTTCGATGTATAAGTTATATATGCGTTGCAAAAATTATATATGCGATGAAATGACATTGAAATGAATTGAAGTGAATTGAAATATATTTATAAACGAATACATATATATATATATATATATATATATATATATATATATATATATATACTCCCCTCGTCCACAGACCATGGACGATATATATTGGTTGTGATATTGTTTGGATTATTGGTTGATGTGAAATTTGGTGAATAATGCGAATGGTTGATAGAATTGTTTGTGGTTGAAAATATCCATTTGTGGTTGAAAACAAAATTAGAATAGGTTGTAGAAATGAAAGAAAACATGCTCGCCTGTGTGCGAATTAGATGCATGAAATCCCAATTGTCAAAAACCGCAAGGTTTTAAGGTAGAGCGAGGAGTCGTACATCGATACGGTCCCGGTTTTAACTACCCTGCCGTTATGTTGTCGAAATTTTCAATAATATTCATGTGTTAGAATTATTTTCATGTGTTGAAACTATATTCGTGTGTCGAATAGAAATTCCTGTGTTGAATAGAAATTCATGTGTTGAATAGAAATTCACGTGTTGAACGACATTCATGTTTTGAAATAAATTGTTTTATAATAAAAATCATATTTTTATCATCTATATGAACTATATCAAATAGTCGTATTTTTAAATAAATTGTTTTATAATAAAAATCATATTTTTATCATCTATATGAACTATATCAAATAGTCGTGTTTTTAAATAAATTGTTTTATAATAAAAATCATATTTTTATCATCTATATGAATTATATCAAATAGTCATGTTTTTAAATAAATTGTTTTATAATAAAAATCATATTTTTATCATCTATATGAACTATATCAAATAGTCGTGTTTTGAAATAAATTGTTTTACAATAAAAATTACATTTTTATTATATACATGAATTGTTAACAATAGTGAAGTGTTGAAATAAATGTCTGTTGGATAAAAATATCATTTTTATCAAATGTATGAAACGAATATAGTTTTGAAATCGAAGAATAGATTATATTTTTATATATATAAAAATATAATTAAAATAAATCGAATTACGAAGCTGCAGTTCTTGTTTTGAAATCGTGATTTCAAACGATTAGTGCGGGAGATCCGACCGTCGGATTTTCCCGAAACCACAACCTTGGGTTCGCTTTGGAACTATCTTTCCAACGCCACCCACTTTGTGAAGATCCAACGGTTGGATTGTCTGGAATGTTTAATTCAAATCTGAAGAAAAACAGCGCCAGAATCGATTATATATATATATATATATATATATATATATATATATATATATATAATTAAATTAAATCGAATAACGACGCTGCAGTTTGTATTTTGAAATCGTGACTTCAAACGATTAGTGCGGGAGATCCGACCGTCGGATTTTCCCAAAACTGGAACCGTTGGATTCTTTTTGAAAAGATCTTTCTAATAATTTAAAATTTGTGAAGATCCAACGGTTAGATTATCAGATATGTGTAAATCAAATCTGAAGAAAAACAGCGCCACGGCCACGTTATGGCCTGAAGCGTCGTTTGAATGAATTGGCTATTTTTAAATAAATAAAAATAGCGATAAATCGTGATAAAATATTATAAACGATATGGAATGGAATTAAACTGAATTTGCTCGATTTATGTGATGTTTGATGGTTGAATGTGTTTGGTGTGAAAATTACATTAAAGAACAGAACTAGTGATATCGAATAATTTAACCATTAAAATGAATTGATTTGAAATTCTAAATATACGTGAATTATTTGAAAAGGCCGAGTTGATTCTCATTTCAAATAATTGTTCGACGAGTAAAAGTCGAAGATATGAAGACGGTGCAAGACCGATGATCTTCACGTTGAAGGGAGGGGTGCTACTGATGCTCATGATAGGAGTAGCTACCTTGACGGGGCTGAAGTAGTAACCGTCTGGACGTACATGTTGATTGTACGGATGTGCGAGGAATAAAGATCCTCCGGTTTCATTCAGACCCAGAACGGACTTGTAAATGGACTGTGTATCTGACATGGGATTTCATTCTGTGTGATTGATAGACTTTAGTTGCATGGCGTGAATTGCCTATGTGGCACGCTGAGATACAGTGATCAAAGCTTTTGTTGAAAAGTAGGGCTTTGTGGTGGATGATCAATGCAACGCTTGTGTGGCATAGCTTTGTGTATAACGTTAATTCGCGAGCCTCACACCCCGGTATGAGCCAGAAACGGGAGACGGACTTCAGGGAGGACATGCGTTTCCTTCTAGCTAGGAGTGGTGCTTTGGGTTTTGCACACCCGAGTATTTTACTTATGTGGATGATGGAAAGCGAGGCCTCGGTTTACTTCGGTCTCTTCGGAGCCGATGGTGTGGTCAGATATGACCAGTGACGCCCCATAGGGCGGGGAAACGCAGTGTTCAGGAATTTTAATCCACCATCGGTGGACCGGTCCTGACGATCCAAGGCTTGCCTGCGCGCTTGCCTGAGACACGGGCTAGAGCGTCTCGAATTCGATAAGGACTATCTTTTGCCTTGGTTCATGACGGAAATCCAATTTCCAAATACGACATCGTGCGGTTTTGATTGTATACCTATATATGGGGACATAGTGGTACGGGGTACTTATGCCGTCTATGATTGATATTTATGATTGTATCTAAAATTAGAAACTAACTGGAAACGAGCTAGGACGGATGGTTTCCTGGGTATTGGTCTGATGTTGGTTTCGGCCTTCGGGGTTAATACTTAGGGAATCGTTCTCTTACTAGTTTACGGTTGGAGTCTAATTAAGAATTAAACGATAAAATTTACATTTTAAGTGATTTTACTTTATGTGTATCAAGCATATCTTGGTCGATATAAGGTAAAACTCTATCCTCCGGTTTGTGTTGCATTGTGTGATGGGACTTGAGTCTTATGTCGGCTTCATCTTTATAAAAAACATTGCGATGTTTAAAAGATTTATTTGTTTTAAAGCACTGGCAATCCAATGGAGTAAACCCGTTCCGCTAAAGTGGCGTGGTCCTGTGATTAGCCATATTGTAAAGTGTGTTAAGCAGATTTCTCATACCAGTCTCATGACTGACTCGTAGTTTGTTTCACTTGCAAACTCGGGTGCCCCTTTTTCTACACGGGCAGCCTTGTATTCAGGTTTTAGCAGGCTCTTTCTGGATAGCTGGAGCTGAAGATGGATTCTATCATCTATCTCTTTTTATGTTGTTCTGCTCCTGTTGTACATATTATGTTTTCTTTTCTGCTGTAGACATTTTATGTATAGCTGAACTGTATTTTGTACTAAGTATGATCCTATATACTATGTAACTCTGATGATTATATTTATCCAGTGTATTCTATTGTACATTATCTAGTGTATTTATTTATTTCTGTTCTGCTGTTATCTATTTATGTGTTATATTCCAAAGATTACCCTGGCACCGTCTTATCGGGGTTTGGGGTCGTCACAGAGATTTATTGTCTAATTCTAGAAAGTGTATATGTATTAGACTTATATAGTACCCTTTATGTACCTTCTTTATCTAGAAACCTTATTTCCGTAAGTAAATTGAATAATTCTGGTTTGAGATGTATGCTTGGATCTGCTTGTTCTGATTTACATAAGAATACTGATAATGTTGGTTCTGGTATTCTAATTGATGGTTTATATAAATTGAAACTGAATGGTAGTTATGTAAATTCCTTGCTGAATGTAGTAAATAATGTTAGATGAAAATGTAGCATGTTGAATGAAAATTCTGCTTTCTTATGGCATAAAAGACTAGGTCGCATATCCAAAGAAAGAATGATGAGATTAGTAAGTAATGAAATTTTGTCAAATTTGGACTTTAGTGATCTACAATTTTGTGTCGATTGTATTAAAGGTAAACAAACCAAAAATAATAAGAAACGAGCCACTAGAAGCAGCCGGCTCCTTGAAATAATTCACACTGATGTTTGCGGCCCTATAGGCATTCCAGCCTTTAATGGAGAAAAGTATTTTATCACTTTTATTGATGATCTTTCCCGTTATGGTTATGTCCATTTGCTTCATGAAAAAACTCAATATGTGAATGTCCTTGAGACGTTTATAAATGAATTTGAGAGGCAATTAGATAAAAAAAGGTGAAAATCATAAGGTCTGATAGAGGTGGTGAATATTATGGCAAACATAATGAGTTAGGCCAGTGTCCAGGTCCATTTGCAAAATTCCTCGAAAGTCATGGCATATGTGCGCAATACACAATGCCGGTACGCCGCAACAAATTGGTGTGGTGTAGCAGAAAGGTACAATAGGACATTAATAGATATGATTAGGAGTATGATGTCAGATTCTACACTACCTAAGAATTTGTGGTCGTATGCTCTCAAAACCGCTAATTATTTGTTGAATAGGATTCCTAGTAAAGCTGTTCAAAAGACTCCTTTTGAATTATGGACTAACAGGAAACCTAGGCTAAGACACCTGCATGTTTGGGGTTGTCCAGCGGAAGAGAGAATTTATAATCCACATGAAAAGAAATTAGATTCTTGAACGATTAGTGGGTACTTCTTAGGTTACCCTTAAAAATCTAAAGGATATGTGTTTTACTATCCTAATTATAGTCCAAGAATTGCAGAAACTGGTAATGCTAGATTCAATGAGATTGGTGAAGTTAGTGGGAGTACTAGAAGAGAAATAATAGAAATAAAAGAAACAAGGGTAAATGTTACACTGCCTAGAATAGTTCCTCCATCTACTATTACTCCTAATGTTGTTCCAGCTGTTGAAGAACAACATGATGGTGAACAACATATAAATGAAGAAGTGCTTCCTGATGGAAATGACTTACATAATGCTGATGCGCATGAACCACAACAAGTAGCATTAAGAAGACCTCAACGAGATCGTAGGCCAGCTATTTCTAATGATTATGTGTTTATATGCAAGAATCTGATTATGATATAGGAACCAATAAGGACCCTGTTTCGATTTCACATGTTATAGAAAGTAAAGAGTCAATGGAATGGATTAATGCCGCGAAAGAAGAAATGAAATCTATGCAACAGAATGAAGTTTGTTATCCCATTGAGTTACCACTTGGGTGTAAAGAGTCGAATGCAAGTGGGTTTTTAAAACCAAACACGACTCTAGTGGTAATATCTAACGGTATAAATCTAGAATTGTTGCTAAGGGTTACACTCAGAAAGATGGTGTTGACTATATGGAGGCATTTTCTCCTGTTTCGAAAAAGGACCCACTAAGAATTATAATGACATTAGTAGCTCATTATGATTTGGAATTGCATCAAATGGATGTAAGAATAACCTTTCTGAATGGAGATCTTGATGAGGAAATTTATATGCATCAACCTGAGGGTTTTTCTGCAGATGGTAAAGAACAATTGGTGTGTAAACCCAAGAAGTCAGCATATGGACTTAAAAAGGCATCTCGGCAATGGTATATTAAGTTCAATATCATTATTACATCTTTTGGTTTTAAGGAAAATATGGTTAATCATTGTTTATACCAAATGGTTAGTGGGAGCAAGCTTATTTATCTAGTCCTTTATGTTCATGACTTCTTGCTTGCTGCAAATAATTTAAGCATATTGCATGAGACTAAGAAATTTCTCTCAATGAACTTTGAAATGAAAGATATAAGAGAGGCATCCTATGTAATTGGAATAGAAATATTTCGTGACCGATCACAAAGAATGTTGGGATTGTCTTAGAAATGATATATTGAAAGGATTGTAGAGAGATTTGGAATGAGTAAATGTTCACCTGGGAAAGTTCCTGTATAGAAAGGTCATAAATTCAATCTCATGCAATGTCCTAAGAATGATGTTGAACTAAAGGAAATGGAACCAATTCCATATGCATCTATAGTTGGTAGCCTAAAGTATGCTCAAACCTGTACTAGACCGGATATCAGTTTTGCGGTTGGTATGTTAGGGAGGTATCAAAGTAATCCAGGAAGGGAACATTGGCAAGCTGCAAAGAAAGTTTTGAGATACTTATAAGACACGAAAGATTACATGCTCATGTATGGTGGATCCAATGAATTAGAGGTAATTGGATACAGCGATTCAGATTTTGTTGGATGCATCAATCCTAGAAAATCGACTTTTGATTACCTATTTATGTTTGCTCAAGGTGCCATATCATGGAAAAGTGTGAAACAAACTATCCAACTACTATGGAGGCATAATTTGCGGCATGTTATGAAGCTACAATTCATGCATTATGGCTGCAGAACCTTATTCCAGGACTTGCGGTTGTCAACACCATTAGAAAGCCGCTGAAAATTTATTGTGATAACTTTGCAGCAGTATTTTCCTCAAAGAATGATAAGTACTCTAAAGGTGTCAAACATATGGAAATAAAGTATCTTGTTGTCAAAGATGAGGTTTAGAAACAAAGAGTGTCAATCATGCACATCAGGACAGAACTTATGATTGCAGACCCTTTGACGAAAGGGTTACAACCAAAACAATTTGAAGAACATGTTCAAAGAATGGGTCTTGGTTGTATTAATAATGATTGATGTGTGACAATCTAAGATCTTTTATGCGTTTTTGATATACAATCATGTGTCTCTTGTTTTAATGTAGTAGTACGTACGTTATGTAATTTTAAACAAGAAAGAGTCTTATAAAGATATTATGTTTAATCATTATGATATAGGACATTATGCGGACCATTATGTTGTTTATATAAATTATGAGTGTAAATTAGTGGATTGCTAATATTGTAATATATGGAAGGGAATGCTTTAATTAATAATGCACAACCGCCATAACTCTTAGCAATTTATCATTGTATGATGTTCAATACTGTGCAGTTAATGCCCAGCTATTACCTCGCTATATCATGTAGCACATTACCACCACTACGCTTTTCCCCAAATAGCCTCTAATATAGCCTTTCCGCTTTAAGCCCTACTATATTATGCTATTCCTGATATATCCTGTTATTTCTGCTATATTTCGCTATTCCAATTATATCTTCGGTGAAAGAAATGAACTCAAAAATGAAATTTACGCATTACAAAAATTATAAAATTTGGGTTTTTAATTGAATTATTTAATATATGTTATTAGAAAAAATACCCTTATATTCTATTAGATTTAATTAATTTAAACGAATGTTTATGTTTATTTGTCGATATTTGCACATATGTAACGTCCCGCATTTTTATCGGTTTGTATTTGAATATTTAAATCAATTTAAATATTGAATTCATAATATAAGTGGATTTATATATTAATTAAAATGAAGTTGAACGTATAAAAATATATATTGAATATAATCGAGCCCGTAATGTCGCGGTAGTTCGTAATTTAACATTCTGAACTTCAACTGAGTATACAAGACTCGTTATAAACCGGATTTCTTCGAAACAAGAAACGTTGGAATCCGTTAAAATGTATCTTTCTAATGGAAGTGAAAAACCAAGATTTCGTATTATAAATGGGAAGTTATGTCCAAATTAAATATTCAGAAAAGCAGCGGCATATTCTTTTAGGGCCATAACGGTTATTTAAATATATTTAAATATCGGATTTGAATTTGGATAAGATTCTTTTGAGATGTAGTGATAATTTAATTTTTAGAATTTTACTGTAATTTTTATTTCGTAAAATAAGTAACTTTTATTTTGGAGTATTTTGCACCCTTAATCAACATTTTGGGGTTTCACAATATGAGTTAACCTACTGATATTATTATATTTTTGGGATCGTGTCCCCTCGCTGGACACAATCGTATTTTTATTTTTGTTTATAGCATTTCGTATGTGGACGAGATTTTACATAGTAAGGTAGATGGAATTGATAAACAAGTGACTCTTTTAGTTCTTCGATGCGTTCAAAGCTTTGAATCCTCCAAATTTACATTTGCATTGAAATCCCATATATATATATGTATGTATGTATATAAGCCGTAACCATCTTTGCGCACTTATATTAAATAACTCGGCCTACCCTTTTACTTTTCTTCCATGTTAAGTCTTGGTATATATGTTGAGTAGTTCATTTCCAAGAACTTAGCTATACAGACTACCTAACTTAGCTGTACATACTACCTACATAAATGCTCAAGTCAGGTTTCACGTAGACCAATGTTTTCAAACCCATACTTGCGTATAGTTTGCATGGCTACCCTACAGTCGGCCTACTCCTATCCTAATACTTCACTACAAAGTAATACTGTACATAACCTACTCTAATACGTCAACCCCAAGGAAACTCCAGTTCCGTGCCACTCGAGCTCCGGCTTCTTTAAATACTAGCCTTTGTTCTCCCATTCTCAGATCCAAAAAAAAAATCGAAATAAGTTAATTAATCTACAGGAAAATCCGAAACTTTATATATATCACTCACCCTGAACTATACTTCGATCTTTAAGTGTTGGTTGTGAGTTCGATGTTCGTTCCAGCAATAAAGGAGTGAAGGAGAATGGTGGAAAGGCATTTGCAGGGAGGGGGGTAGCTCATGTGGCCAGATGGGGGAGGGAGACTAACGAAAAAGTGTTCAACTGGGAGTTGCGTGATATTTACTTATGGAGTAAGGTTTCATTTTGGTGAAAAGATGGTGGAGTGGTGCAAGTTTGAAGAGGTTGATGTTTCTTTGTTTTTGAATAGCAGGAAGCAACAATTTTTGGTGTACTTGGTTCACGTTACGTTAGTGGTGTTTTTGTTTGCATGACAATGATGGTACGTTTCATGGTGACTGCGGAATGAATGAAAAATCTTGGTGTTGAGTTCACTGAAAAATGAAAGGAGTGGTCGTAGTGGGTATGGAGGATGGGAATTATGAAGAGGAGGAATAATGGTGGTATAAGGAAGTGTTAACATATGTATACTGGAGATAGCAGGGCGCAGTTAGTGGTTTAGAGGATGAACGGAAGTGGTTAGCACCGATTTTCGGTGATGAAAATAAGAGAGTGTAAACATGATCGTGAGTGCCTACGGGTGGAGGAAATAAGCAGGAGTTGCGGGAATGTCTAGCATGGAAAATGTTACGGTGCATGGCGGGGTTAAGGTTTTGAGGAAAGATACAGTTTAGGCAATTAAAGTGCCAGGTAATCAACTGACGCAAATCGTTATTTAATGGTTAACGCGACAAGATGAGTAAATTCACTAACTCTGATCTATTTTAAATATTATAATTATATTTTAATATTGGTTGAATGCTGTGTGATGGTCGTTTAGATAGATTACAATTAAATTGGTTGAATAATATATATCGTTGCATATATACACATCATTGGTTGGATACTAATTCCATCGATTATAATATTCCCTAGTATGGAATTAGTGTAAATTGTGTTGACTAACATCTATGGATGCAGGAAACCGGCTGGAGGAATTAGGTCAGATTCCTCAATATTTATATGTACTGTTTGTCTCATATTATTTATATATGCACTGTTTGAACCCAAATAACATTGAAACCCTATGTGGATACTGATGTTGAATGGAAATTCAACGTTATTTTGATTTAATCAATAGACGATATCGATTAAGGTTGTGGCAGCAGTCAACCATAAACCCACCTTTTTGTTAAGAAGTTGATTGGCCGTCAGGCAAATCAACGAAGTTAATCATAAAAATAACAATTTTATAATCAAAGCGAAATTTTAAACTGTAATAGAAGTTCTAGTATAAACTGGTATTTTATAGTTCATTTTATAAAGTAACTATAAACGATTATTTGACACTTAAAATAAGTTATTAAGCTGTAATTATCCTGCAAGTGAATAATTTGGATAATTATTTTAAAGCAAACAACTAAGAAATATTATTAGATTAATTATATTAATCTAATGGTAAAAAGTAATTAAAATCAGTTAACGAATTTACTGATGGAATGAAGTTGATTTAATCGACTTTTTATTTGGGAAAATGATTATTAGATTAATTGGTCTTCAATTAATCTAACGAAAATAACTTAGTGGTAAACTGATCAAAAATTAATCATATTCCTTATTAATTACCCTTTTCAATTAATGAGGTATTAAATAATTATTGAACCAATATAATTAGTTATTGTTTATATAAGGTAAGCAACCGATCTATTTTAGATTAATGATGAAATAAACTGTTTACTTCAACAAATGATGAAGTAAAATATTATTTAATTATTTTCAATCAAATAATTGTTTCTTAAATGGATTTCATTTAAGAGGATATTGAGTTTATAATAAGATGTTACATGAATTAAGTATAATGATTCAAGTAAAAGTTTACATCAGAAGACACGTCAATGGATCTTGGTAAAGAAGTTATAAATAGAACCGTGGAATGAAGTTAAAGCGAAGAGTTAATGTTTAACGTAAATAGTCATAAACGACAGAGATTTCAAAGTATGAATATGGTGTTACAAAACCATATTCCAAATAAAACACGAAATACAGTTTGAGGGATACTATAAGTAATAAGGATTTTAGAATTACGGACTTATATCTATTCTAAGATAAGAACGTTGTCGATCAAGGTCTGAGAGGTAAATAAAATACCCCAACTTGAACGACTTCACTATTATCGAGGGATGATATTAGTTTGTAACGGAAAGAGATGTAGAGATTAGTTATAAAGAGGAATATAGCAACATATTGCAAGTTTTTGAACTATCACGATAAAATAATGTTGTTGACCAGGCTTAAGCATGACTGTGATGTCGAGATTAGTTATAAAGAGGAACTTGACAGCGTATTGCAAGTTTTGAACTGTAACGATAAATTAACGTTGTTGACCAAGCTTAAGCGTGATTTTTATATATAACACTATTAGGAATTGGAACTATAATTCGACGACGTCGAATGTATTGAAGTAAACTATTTTTAGGAATAATAATCTGATAGGATAGTTAATATTTAGTTTAAACCAATAAATTATAATAGGATATGTAATCAAAATTTAGTTATAAACTTGATATTGATTTAACAAGAAGTTGACTTAGAAACAGAGTTTATAAAGTGCAATGGGAATATAAAATTATGAAAGAGATTTCGGTAAACAAGATAAGGGTATTCATTACTTGAATAAAGGGTTATTTGATAAAGGTGTTCAGTTTTCTATAATAGGGATGATATTCACATTTTAAAGTGAATAAATGTTTTAAAAATGAATGTGTGGCAAATTGAAATGTTTATAATGAAATTGGAAATATTTTTCCAATGTAGATAGCGTATATCCAAGTGTAGAAAATAAAGAATGTGAAAAGAATGGAAATGTTTCGGACGTTAATAACGTATATTTTCTGGAACATGGGAGAATAAGAGTTTATAATAACTCGGAATGTCTTCCAAGAAGTGTCGAAAGACTAAAACAAGGTTTGAGAAATATCTGGTAAGATATGGGAATTTGAATAATAAAAATGAATGTTAAATAAAAAGTGTCCGTGATTGTGTGATAATTTACATTTAAATGAATGTTTGTTTTTACTTCGATAGTTAAATAACTGACTATCGAAGTGTTTTGACCATCGGTGTCAATGCGGAGAGACCGGTTGGCTTTATTATCCGAAAACCACTCCGTATAGGCATAAACACTGCAAATTAGATTATGCTGAAGATAATTGAAGATGGAGTGAAATGCAAGGGTCATTCTGTTCTAGAATGGTGCTTTATGTTTGTCCAATCCCAGGACAACTTGTATGGACGAGTGTTTAACAGAGTATACCTAGCAAATCACGTATGATTGATCTCTTAAACGTATTACGTCTGGTGGTGGAGGAATTCGTTCCTCTTAGCTTTTTATACCCGTGATATTTTTGGAAATCGATTAGTGAATTGACGGGTTTGACGATGTGGCATTCAAAGTGAATGATGGACAGATGTTCTAAAAAGATAGACATAGCCTTAAGCCTCACAACCAGGAAATGACAAAAATCGGGCAGGCAGCATGGCTATGTGGTCATTCCTATTAGGGTGTATTGTCACCATCTAGAGAAAATTCGTATTTGTTCTTCTTTCTTCTCTGTATCTTCGGATAACGGTTATGTGGGCCCAACCGTAGGTGGCGATATATTCGATACACTCAAGAGAAATGAGTGATCGGTCATGTGTGGGCCGGGTTGCAAGATGTTCTTGTTGAATCCCAGTGTATCCCCTTTAGAGTACACTGATCGGGAGGTGGTCCCATACCTTGTCATAGTTGGAATCCAATCTCCAATAAGCACCCTGAGGTTTTTGATTTTATACTACGTATGTGGAGCGTGAGATGCAAGCGTTCTGCTAATTGATTATTTATTTGATTAGACATTATTATAATGTCACTGGATTTTGACATCAAAAATGGTTTGGTTATAGTAAGGTAAAAACCGTCCATGTTTATGTGTGGGCTGGTCTTACTATTATCCTTTTGTTTCAAAAGGGTTTTCAAAATTAAACAATATGGTTGGAGTTTACTCACACCAGTCCTATGACTGACCCAAAGTTTATTTTTTGTGTTTTCCCTAAACTCTTGGGTGCCCAAAATTTGTACGGGTAGTCAAATGTTCAGCCTTTGCAGATTCATTTGGAGGAGCTCAAAGCAAGAAGCTTCACCACTAGTTATTAGAGATTATTTCCGCTGTGATGTATATGAGTTATATTCTGATATGGTATGTATATATACAAATTCAAATTTGTATTTCAAAAAGTTATGTTATACATTATCTGTTATTATTCCGCTGTGAGATTCGTGTTTACTCTGATACTGTTTAGATTTTGATGTTCTTCTTCTTTTTCTTCTATTCTATTAGTTATATCTTATGTAACGACCTGGGATTTTTCCCGTCCAAAATCGGTATTTAAACCAACTCTAGACGTCCAAAATGACAGATTGTTATTGGCTTACGCGGTTTAAACAGAATTGATTCAGAATCACATAGTACAATAATTGCAGCGGAATAAAGATTTCATATAAATATCAGAGTTGTATACAAATTTGCACGGCGGAAGAAATATAATTGTATACATGGATTTTTTTGACTGAATAAAATTTTACACTTTGTTGTCGAGCGTAGCGCGCACGACCGTCTCCACGTCTTAGCATCCTCTCCGATTTTTGCGTGCTGATATCTATAACCTGGACACTTAAGGCCTGACCCGAGTGTCCCATGCAAAATACACAAAACACCCGAGTCAGGATTAAACTTATTTCAAGTTAGCACACTTCGATAAACACATAAATATAATTAGTTTAATCCGAATTATTATTAAATAAATTCGAGTACCAAAATAAATGAACTGTCGAATAATCATAGCAAAGCAACATGCGGATGAGGTTACATGCGTGAGAAACATCCAATATCAAAGAGAAGTATATAAAGGAAACTTCTACAGCAGTTACAAATGGCAAAATGGTGGTATGTTATCTCATATGTACCGTTCCATTGAACTAAGTCAGACCAAATTCAGGTTCGTAATGCATGCAACAAATATTTGTTCGAAATAAAGTAGGGTACGGCTGACATGCAAATAGGACAAGTTGAATTATGCATGTGTGATTTCTTTCAAGGCAACAATAAATAGACTGGACGCAAATAAAATCGAGTGCAAGTAAGTCTAGTTAAACCAATACATGCAATTAAAATGAATTAAATCAATGCATGCAAATGGAATGAATTGGAATTAATTGCATGCAAATGAATCACATAAATCACCATATGCTTGGCATTTTCCACAACAGTACTGAGATGTCTAAATGCAAATTAATGAATTGAGTTATTGCATGCAAATGAATTAAATAAATTACTGCATGCGTGAGTGACAACATGGGTCATATTCAACCAAGACACTTTTAAAGTAAATTCATTAAAATGCTACAGCCATTATAAACACACATGCACTACTGTATTCACATTCTTATATATCCACACTCACATGGAAACACACGCATGCACCACACCTCAAAATAACACGTGCTCTACACATTAATATTTATACACATGGATCTCAAGACAGTAGTAAGTTTAAGGGACTATGCATGAACTCATGACCCACTTCTTCAACACAGCATATGTAAGATCTTCTTGTTAAGTAAAAGCAGCCTATGAATGCATTTATTTGACTTGCTAAATCAATGTAGTCAATTTATTAGCGTCTTGTTTTCACAAGCTTTAGTTGCTATAAACAAAATTTGTCTACCATGCTAAAACAAGGGTCCATATATTTACTTAATCATTGAACAGAAAATTTTAAACTAACATTCAAGTATGCCGCAAGTACCAATGGAGGCAAGATTGGGTAGATTTGTACAAGGTAGCATGATAGTATGCAAAGAAAACAAAATACAGTACATACATATATATGTCAACAGTGGTCATGGCACGCGCATAGAATCTAGCATAGAAATTTTTGGTCAAAGTGGACAGCAAGGATATGTATTAAGCTACATATATGGCCGAATGCTCCAATCCGAAAAAAATGTATATGCTAGTGGGGAAAATTGTGGTCAAACAACCATGCAGCAAGGAAAAGTTCATTTTTCTTTCTTTTTCAAAAGACAAAGAATTCGCAGGTGTTCTATTCAATGTCAAACAATAATGTATGGTGCATACTAATACCCAGAACTAGTGGGTACAGCAGGAGTCTTAACAAGGTTGGAAGGGAAACGACAAAGGGACTAATACGACATGGTCTGCATGCACGAAGTATCCACGGGCGAGGAGGTGAGGCCTAAAGCAAATCAGGTCACTAGCTAGTCACGTATTCATGTATTAAAGTGCAACAGGGTGGCTTCCAAATATGTATATTACCATGCAAAGCTCAACCCAAGGGCTGTATACGTGTATTCATGTCAAAGTGGCATATGTATTCAACTCAGAAAATGAAGTGCTTGCTAACAAATGCTGCTACTTTTAGGGTAACTAGTTTGGAACACAAGAAAATTGCAAGTTAGACTGAAGGCAAATTAATTTAGGCAGTAGGACAAATGAATACAATGGTCTGAAGAGTAATTACTTAATCACCACAAAGCCAAATACAGCCTTCTAAGGACAGGAGACGATGCCGCAGGGATTTTGTCGAGCAAACTAAGGAACATACATATGTGTATTTAGCTCAAATTCATCGAAATTAAGGAATGGCAATCGTCAGTAGTCAGTGAGTATCCTAGTTTCGAAACAAGGCGGGTTAAGGAAAATACAAGCAACTAAAGCTAGCCAACAGGACAGAAATGCAATAGCAACAACCAATACTAAACATAGTTTGTGAAACGAAGAAGTTTGTAAGCTTGAAATAAATTTAATCGTAAGCAAAACTTACAATCGATGAAGAGACAGAGCTTGGACAATGCATTGGTGGCGACGAAGTTGGGTTTGGCTTGTTAGAGACAGCGGACGGTGGAGCCTCGCCTTACGCTGATGGCTGGCTCAGCGTTGACAGGAAGGGCGGCTTCAGGTGATGGATCTCCTGATTTGATTGTCGCATGAAGGCGCAGGAGGTGATGGAATTGATTTTTTTTTTTTTGGGTGGAGGAGGAAGCCGCGAGCACAACAGAACGGGTTCTGGATCGCTTAGAGGAGGTAAAGGCGGTGGTTTGGGCGGATGATTTCTCCAGCGTTAGAAGATAGCGGGCGCTCCTTAGTGGCAGCGACAGTCAGCAAAAGGAGGCAACCTTGAGTTGCGCGATGACGCTGGAAAAACAGAGAAAGGCTCCATGGGTTTTGATGTGGTCATTTAGGTGGAGGCCATGATTTTCTTTAATTGAAGAATGGAAAGGTTTGGGAAATTGATTTTTTTGGTAAAGTGGATTTTGGGGATTTCGGCTGATAATGGAAAGTGAAGAGGAACTGAGGATGGAGTACTGGACAAAATGAAAGGAGGCGGTGGATTAAAAGTAACGAAACTGGGTAAAGATACGTGGTGCAAAATACAAAAAAAAAGAATTGCACGTGGTAAATGTTGCCTTAATAGCTGAACAAGTATGCACATTTTTTTTCCTTTTTATTAAACCATTTATCACCTTATAAGAGGACATATACTAGTTTATATAATAATTCCAATTACAATCTTAAGTAAATATTGAAAACCAATTTTAAATTTAAAACAAATTATAAACAAATCTCAAGTTAAAGGAAAACAAATTTCAAACTTCACTAATAATATATATTCAAATTAATATAAAGATATTACTAACGATTTAACAAAACATTTAAATCGAATATAAAAATTAAATTTTCACTTACAAGAAAATTCAAAAATCAAGTTAAAAATAGACTAGATTCAAAATAAAATCGAATATCAAGTATATAAATAAATTTCCAACACTGAATTAAGTTAACTACAAAATTTAAAAATGCCGAAAATTCCTGGTTCGTTACAATCTCCCCCACTTAGATCTTTTCGTCCTCGAAAAGGAGAAGTTGAAAAATTATACTTAAATAAAAACAAATCTTACTTATAAAATTTATTAAAACCAAACAAAGGTCATCAAATCAAAATACTTACAATTTCTAATAAGCCTAAAAATTTATCAAAAGATTCTTAATATATTAAACACAAATTTTATCATACAACTAAATTGGTAAACTTCTTATATTAACTATTGTTTAATCTAAACTTAAACCATTGTATAAACTAAATATGGAAATTTGCTATATAATGAAGAAGACTATGTTCAAAACGGGATAATTTAAGGGAATGTAGTTTAAAATGGTAAAGTTATAAAAGTAGATTTGATAAAACCCAAAGAGTTTAAGGTAAGATAGTTTTAAAAGCTATAAGAAAGTGATTAAATATAACCAAATTTTAGAAAACTTGGTAGAAAATAGATAATGTTACAAAGTAGTAAAATAATGTAAGTAAAAGAACTTGAAATGGATAAATCATAGGTACAAATGCGAAATAGTTTAAATGAGATGATAAGTTGTTTTAGGTAAGTTAAATTAAAATACTATATAAGTTCTTATATTCATGAATTTCAAACATTTGAAAGCTTCAAATGATTTCTCCGAACTTAGAATCCCATTTCATACCAAACCATTTGAAGTATTATACCCTTCTTTTTATACAGAATCATACTTCATTTCGGGATTTCAAAACCAAAATCGCTTTCAAAACTTCAAATATATATGATGACTCGAAGTCTAACAAGTCCATCGTCGTTCTTGTAAACTTTAGACATGCGTTGATCAGGCGCGTGACTAAAATCTACAAGTACTAAGTACACCTGTTTCAACTTCTCGTCAAAAATTCTGCTCATTTCCTCAAGTTTCCCATGACAAGGCCTAAGGGCAACCTATCATATGCAATAATATGGATAATTAAGGTCGCTCCGGACACCTAAAGCAAACCATCGTATTGGGTTCTCAAGCGAAGTGTACATCACGGTTTTCGTCCAGACACGGACCCCCAAGCACAACATCGCGGAGCACATATATCGCTCGGTTTTCATCCAGACACGGACACCGTATATGCCTAGGTTGCTCTTCCCAAATATCATCATCGAGGGATCTCAAGCGAAGTGTATCTCACGGCTTTCGTCCAGACACGGACCTCCAAGTACAAAATCGCGGAGCACATATAACTCGGTTTTCATCCATACACGGATACCGTATATGCCTAGGTTGCTCACCCTAAATCACACACGTCCTTCTTTTAGTCACGGGTCCCCCGAGTCCATGAAAATATATCAAATCATTTCATGTCCCGAAGTCATAAATCCTTTCACATCAATAATTTGCAAATACTTTCAATCATAGTATTGTTGTCTTTCAATCATTTCAAATATCGGGATTCAAGTCGTCGAAATTTTCTTAGTTCATAAATCAATTTATAAACTATTCATCATATCCAAAATAATTTGGAAAAACAATTCCAAACAATTGAAAATACAATTTCAATTTACAGACATACAACTTATGCTTTATATTTCGAAATTAATGATCTTATTCTAACATTTCAAGTTTTTCAAGTTCTTCAGACTAAAGACTTTAAGGATCATTATATCGAGCATTATAAATTTCAATTTATTTCGAAATAACACTTTCGACAATTATACATAAGTTGATATTTTCTAAGAGATACATTTTCCATAAAAAAAATCCTTTCAACAATTGGTAATCAAATTTGATCAATACGATTTTCTTATCGTTCTTTCTAATCAAGTAAGCTTTTCAAATTTTGAAAGCTTCATAAAGTCGTTTATAATATACACACAAATCATACCAATCATTCCTTAGATCAAATTTCATTAAACTAGCTTTGAATATTTCCATATTTCCAAATAAATTTCATATTCTCATAATACAAGATGTTCAAGAGTTTAAAAAAATTATTTACAAATTAAGATAGTCAAATAACCTTTCTTTTAAATTTCAATGTCAAATCTTGTTGAAAAGTTTGCACTAATCCATTTAATTGGAAGACCTCTTGAACATTTTCTATTCAAAATACCGTCACGCTTCCGCAACGCACTCTGATTATGCGTATACATATTCAAACTAACAACATTCCAAAAATGTTGATTTCAAAATTTTCGGAACCAAATTCTCAAAATTAATATTTCTCAAAATCCAATTGTCTTGCATAAGTTGGATTCTATATTTCAAACACTTTTAATTACTATGGAAAGCTCATTAAGGTTCCGTTACATAACGTCTTGGATAAAATCAAAGTTATCTAGTTTGATTTCAATCTTGGTTTTGTTCGACACACAGCCTAGAAGGGTATACATACATGGATCAAATCGAATTCCATGTGCTCAAAATAGAAGTTCAACATCAACGAGTATCAAGAGGTATGATGGCTCAAATCAAAACGCTTGGCCGAATTCATAAGACATAGGGGAAAGACTGTCATTACTTAGCAACACTGTTCGGATTTCAATGATTGACCTAGGACAAGATAGAAAAGTCGCATGCACACAAGGAAACGAATGTCGGCAGTTCAATCATGTGATACTCGATTTTTTTTCTCATTAAATTTTCTCTTGAGTAAATCTTTCTTTAAAAAAATCCATTTTCCTTTGCGTCATAAGTGGTTATTTGTCAAGAAATTTTCATTCAGTTCATTCATACAATTTCAATATGGGAAAAGCAGTTTTATCCCCCACTTTGACATATATTATAATTAAACGCAATTATCAAGATCTGAAATATGGGGTAACATTCTCAACGTATTTTGATTACGATTACTTACAAATATACTCACTTACGTGCATCGTCAAAAATTCACTTTCCAATTCTTTAAGTGATATTTCATTTTAGATCAGTTTGATTCATTCTTAAAATTTTAACGGCATAAATCTTTCATATATGCCTCGGAAATTTTCGTATCAACTATCTTGAAATTTTATTTCAATTTCAATTTTTTTTTCTAAATCGATTTGATTTTCAATATTATTTCAAATCCAAATTCATATTCTCAAATCAATTTTATTATCAAAACATCTCCTTTGATTCGGATTTATATGTCACGTATATTGTTGTTAAACCAAATCTTCGCATTCAGTTACTTGGACCGAAAATTGTTCGGATCTAAATACATCAAGTTTAATAATTTCAAGTAAAATTGTAAGGTTTTCAAAACATAAGTTGAAATATCAAGTCGAGTAAAATGTAAGGTAAAAGCTTCACAAATTATAAACAGGACAAAATAGTTAAGTATAAGATAATTTAGGTAAAATAATTTAAGTAAAACAGTAAAATAAAATAGATATTTTGGCATAACCTAAGTGAATACGATAGTTTACAAAGAAATTAATTTAAGCTGAGATAAATAAATAAGATCAAAAGTATAAATTGTTAAATAAACTAATTTAGTCAAAATAGATACAAAAGAGCTTGAGCAAAACGAAGAATATATTATATAAAAATTAATACAAGCAGTTTGGTAAGTTAATAAGTTCAAATAAATTGATTAAATATAAATAATTTAAAAAAATTTGAAAGTTAAGTATACATACAAAATGAGTAATTTCGGTAAAGTAGTTTAAGTGAAACAAGGAATTAACAGCTGAGTGTAAATAGTATTAGCTGGAAATAATTGGAAAAATAAAATTACTGTCAAACAAATAAAGATATAATATATTATAAGTAATTAATTACCAAATTTCAATTTATCCAAGTCAACTTCAGTACCGATTCAGCTCGCGTTCCACCCATCGTTTTCGAAGTGAGTATCGTCAAAAATCAGCTTCGTCAAGTTTCAAATTTTTTCCAAGTTTCAAAGTACTCTCAAAATTCACACTTAGTATACTCTTGAATTTTCTTTTCAACAAAATCTTCTTTTCCAAAATAACCATTTTATTTATCACTGTTATTTTCCTTGCTAAATCTGGACGTTTGACGATCGATTTCGATTTTCTTTTCTCTACCGCAAAGCTTTTGAGTTGGAAATTTCAAAAGAAGCTTTTATTTCGAAAATACTTCCGTTAAAATATTTTATATTTTATTTTCAAAATCTCTTTTAAAATACTTTATTTTCGAAAATCATTATTTTTTGAAATCCGCTGATTCTAGCATCAATTCTGCTCATTCTAAGGTATTTCTACCTTATCTCTAATGAGTTTTTAAACCGAATAAACCAAGCTTTGTATGAACCAAAGCTCCGATATCAACTGTAACGACCTGGGATTTTTCCCGTCCAAAATCGGTATTTAAACCAACTCTAGACGTCCAAAATGACAGATTGTTATTGGCTTACACGGTTTAAACAGAATTGATTCAGAATCACAGAGTACAATAATTGCAGCGGAATAAAGATTTTATATAAATATCAGAGTTGTATACAAATTTGCACGGCGGAAGAAATATAATTGTATACATGGATTTTTTTGACTGAATAAAATTTTACACTTTGTTGTCGAGCGTAGCGCGCACGAGCGTCTCCACGTCTTAGCATCCTCTCCGATTTTTGCGTGCTGATATCTATAACCTGGACACTTAAGGCCTGACCCGAGTGTCCCATGAAAAATACACAAAACACCCGAGTCAGGATTAAACTTATTTCAAGTTAGCACACTTCGATAAACACATAAATATAATTAGTTTAATCGGAATTATTATTAAATAAATTCGAGTACCAAAATAAATGAACTGTCGAATAATCTTAGCAAAGCAACATGCGGATGAGGTTACATGCGTGAGAAACATCCAATATCAAAGAGAAGTATATAAAGGAAACTTCTACAGCAGTTACAAATGGCAAAATGGTGGTATGTTATCTCATATGTACCGTTCCATTGAACTAAGTCAGACCAAATTCAGGTTCGTAATGCATGCAGCAAATATTTGTTCGAAATAAAGTAGGGTACGGCTGACATGCAAATAGGACAAGTTGAATTATGCATGTGTGATTTCTTTCAAGGCAACAATAAATAGACTGGACGCAAATAAAATCGAGTGCAAGTAAGTCTAGTTAAACCAATACATGCAATTAAAATGAATTAAATCAATGCATGCAAATGGAATGAATTGGAATTAATTGCATGCAAATGAATCACATAAATCACCATATGCTTGGCATTCTCCACAACAGTACTGAGATGTCTAAATGCAAATTAATGAATTGAGTTATTGCATGCAAATGAATTAAATAAATTACTGCATGCGTGAGTGACAACATGGGTCATATTCAACCAAGACACTTTTAAAGTAAATTCATTAAAATGCTACAGCCATTATAAACACACATGCACTACTGTATTCACATTCTTATATATCCACACTCACATGGAAACACACGCATGCACCACACCTCAAAATAACACGTGCTCTACACATTAATATTTAGACACATGGATCTAAAGACAGTAGTAAGTTTAAGGGACTATGCATGAACTCATGACCCTCATATGTAAGATCTTCTTGTTAAGTAAAAGCAGCCTATGAATGCATTTATTTGACTTGCTAAATCAATGTAGTCAATTTATTAGCGTCTTGTTTTCACAAGCTTTAGTTGCTATAAACAAAATTTCTCTACCATGCTAAAACAAGGGTCCATATATTCACTTAATCATTGAACAGAAAATTTTAAATTGACATTCAAGTATGCCGCAAGTACCAATGGAGGCAAGATTGGGTAGATTTGTACAAGGTAGCATGATAGTATGCAAAGAAAACAATATATGTCAACAGTGGTCATGGCACGCGCATAAAATCTAGCATAGAAATTTTTGGTCAAAGTGGACAACAAGGATATGTATTAAGCTACATATATGGCCGATTGCTCCAATCCGAAAAAAATGTATATGCTAGTGGGGAAAATTGTGGTCAAACAACCATGCAGCAAGGAAAAGTTCATTTTTCTTTCTTTCTCAAAAGACAAAGAATTCGCAGGTGTTCTATTCAATGTCAAACAATAATGTATGCTGCATACTAATACCCAGAACTAGTGGGTACAACAGGAGTCTTAACAAGGTTGGAAGGGAAACGACAAAGGGACTAATACGACATGGTCTGCATGCACGAAGTATCCACGGGCGAGGAGGTGAGGCCTAAAGCAAATCAGGTCACTAGCTAGTCACGTATGCATGTATTAAAGTGCAACAGGGTGGCTTCCAAATATGTATATTACCATGCAAAGCTCAACCCAAGGGCTGTATACGTGTATTCATGTCAAAGTGGCATATGTATTCAACTCAGAAAATGAAGTGCTTGCTAACAAATGCTGCTACTTTTAGGGTAACTAGTTTGGAACATAAGAAAATTGCAAGTTAGACTGAAGGCAAATTAATTTAGGCAGTAGGACAAATGAATACAATGGTCTGAAGAGTAATTACTTAATCACCACAAAGCCAAATACAGCCTTCTAAGGACAGGAGACGATGCCGCAGGGATTTTGTCGAGCAAACTAAGGAACATACATATGTGCATTTAGCTCAAATTCATCGAAATTAAGGAATGGCAATCGTCAGTAGTCAGTGAGTATCCTAGTTTCGAAACAAGGCGGGTTAAGGAAAATACAAGCAACTAAAGCTAGCCAACAGGACAGAAATGCAATAGCAACAACCAATACTAAACATAGTTTGTGAAACGAAGAAGTTTGTAAGCTTGAAATAAATTTAATCGTAAGCAAAACTTACAATCGATGAAGAGACAGAGCTTGGACAATGCATTGGTGGCGACGAAGTTGGGTTTGGCTTGTTAGAGACAGCGGACGGTGGAGCCTCGCCTTACGCTGATGGCTGGCTCAGCGTTGACAGGAAGGGCGGCTTCAGGTGATGGATCTCCTGACTTGATTGTCGCATGAAGGCGCAGGAGGTGATGGAATTGATTTTTTTTTTTTTGGGTGGAGGAGGAAGCCGCGAGCACAACAGAACGGGTTCTGGATCGCTTAGAGGAGGTAAAGGCGGTGGTTTGGGCGGATGATTTCTCCAGCGTTAGAAGATAGCGGGCGCTCCTTAGTGGCAGCGACAGTCAGCAAAAGGAGGCAACCTTGAGTTGCGCGATGACGCTGGAAAAACAGAGAAAGGCTCCATGGGTTTTGATGTGGTCATTTAGGTGGAGGTCATGATTTTCTTTAATTGAAGAATGGAAAGGTTTGGGAAATTGATTTTTTTTGGTAAAGTGGATTTTGGGGATTTCGGCTGATAATGGAAAGTGAAGAGGAACTGAGGATGGAGTACTGGACAAAATGAAAGGAGGCGGTGGATTAAAAGTAACGAAACTGGGTAAAGATACGTGGTGCAAAATACAAAAAAAAAAAAAATTACACGTGGTAAATGTTGCCTTAATAGCTGAACAAGTATGCACATTTTTTTTCCTTTTTATTAAACCATTTATCACCTTATAAGAGGACATATACTAGTTTATATAATAATTCCAATTACAATCTTAAGTAAATATTGAAAACCAATTTTAAATTTAAAACAAATTATAAACAAATCTCAAGTTAAAGGAAAACAAATTTCAAACTTCACTAATAATATATATTCAAATTGATATAAAGATATTACTAACGATTTAACAAAACATTTAAATCGAATATAAAAATTAAATTTTCACTTACAAGAAAATTCAAAAATCAAGTTAAAAATAGACTAGATTCAAAATAAAATCGAATATCAAGTATATAAATAAATTTCCAACACTGAATTAAGTTAACTACAAAATTTAAAAATGCCGAAAATTCCTGGTTCGTTACATCTTATATTTCTCATCCTCTTATTTCTTTCTATTAAAGACCTGTATTTTCATGCACTTTGAGTTGAATGTGCAGGATATTAGACAGCTCAAATTGGTATGGATTTACGGGCCTTTACAACATATTTGTGTTTAAAATTAAATTTTTACTAGATAGAGTTAAATAAAGCGTTAATTTTTCACTTAATTATCATTTATATAATCATAAAAATATTTTAAAGGAGTTATGTGTTATTTTAGGGTCATCCGCTATATCCTGCTATTTTCTCGCTTTATCCCCGCTATGACTTTTTGGACCTCCGTCACATCGGATCCGCTAAACGCTTTAACTGCACAGGTTCAATGCTTAATATTATGAATAATCGAGTCAAGTGGGAGAATGTTAGAAATCTGCTATTAGAAACTGCAGTAAAACGTTTTGTTTACCTTTAACGTTATGTGGTTTCTAATCTTACTGTGCCCTATTAATTGGGTCATAAATAGAATGTTTCATTTTCCATTATGCAATTTCTAATATTAATGTGACCCTATTAATTGGGTCATAAATAGAATGTTTAATTTTCCAGTATGCAATTTCTAATCTTAATGTGACCCAATTAATTAGGACATAAATAGACCATTCATATTTGGAACGTTAGGTATGTGATTAATTTTAAGCATTGAATTGGTATATGATGGACGTACCAGATTTAGATTTAAATGTCATATAAAGGATTGGGTCCTTTCTCTCCCTATGTAAAGACTTGTATTCTTCTCCATCTAGAAACACATAAGGAAATAGGGTAAGAAAGAGAAACCAGATTCTGAGAAGAAGAGTAAACATTACAAGTCAAAGAAAGAAGGACAACCATTACATCTTCCGCTGTTAATCAAGGTACGTTATCTTAAACAATAGATCATATTAAGTTTCTCCCTTCTGTTTGTGAAATATTCAGTATTGATGATCCTAGGGCTATTCAATTGAATTGTACATCGTTGATCATGAAAGATCGAATTATAAAGAAAATACTAACATAATTAACATCCCATTCTCTAAGATCAGAAGCTTAATCCTACATATGTTGCAATCATCTCTAATGTCAACTTTTAGTAATAGAAAATCGAATGTTAATAAACCATAGCATCAAAAGTCGTGACAATATGATAATTTTCATAAAAAATTCAGTGATAACTGTTTCATCGTACACCCCTTTTGCATAACCCATTCAAGAAAAATATAAGTTATTACGAAATATCATCCCTGACAGCGACATACGAAGATGCCCCCATGGTTGGTCAAAGTTTAAACATATAGACAATTACAGCTTTGTTGATACATACATTACAAGACAAAACAAACAGTGGTGCTCCTAATTAGGTGTGGCCTCTTTCTCGCCTCCAGAAGTTTATTTGAAGAAGAACTTAAAAGACCCTAACTCTCATCCTACTCAAATGAGCACCTGAGAGTTAATGGAGGAAAAAATTAGGGTGAGTAAAAAGATTCGTGCTAATACCGATCTTTTATACTCGATACAAAAATATCTAGCGGGACCACACAGCATCGCTCAACGGGTTTCCCCTCGTTAGTGTCAAGTTACAATTGAAACCAGTCCTAACTCCTGCACTTCAATGATTAGTACGAAAGCCACAACAACATAAGTACCAGTGTAAACGTGCAATATGCAACCTATAATGGATTTCCCATCCTCATTATTTCTGACTTTTGTCTTTATGGTTTCTACTTGTTCCCTATCATTTTCATTCTTTGTTTCGGTTCCCCTTCATGCTTCGTAATGTGTCTCCTCACTAATAATAAAACTGATACCACTTGGTTTGCACACCACACATATCAAGGTAATCGATTGCTAGGCAACGTAACCATTTTTCCTTATGATCCCCTGCACGTGCTTCACACAGTAACCCCTTGCTAACAACGGGGCCGAAGGCTCGTCCCTTTATCATTTAAGTTAATTAATCCCCCCAATTTATTCTACCCATTGATCCCCCTAATATTCACATAAATGCAAACGTCGTACCATGGGTACCCACCAAATAACATGTGCAACTTTCAATGATGTTCCACCAAGTTCAATAATCAAACAGCTTCGAAAGGTAACCCCTTTTAGGCTCTATAAGACAAACAAACATTTACCTAGAAGGCAATCCCTTCTGGCACCCTAAACTCCCTTCCAGATCAATGCAATCAAGACTTGGCATCAAAACTATGACGAAAGGGTGTAGAAGTGGAAAACCTCTAACTCCTTTATGAAATCATTAAGTAAAACTCTCCTTATTGTTACCACCAACTCTGACACCTATAGAGGAAAACCTTAAAGCTTTTTTGTCAGAAGAGACTTCCATGTTGACCATCTACCACGTCGAAGGAAATAAGTTGCAAAACCAATTTATAAAGGCATGTCGTCATAAGTAATGACTTCAAGGGTTTTGAAAGCAAAAACTTTAGGTTAGAAAGAAGATAAGACTCACTTTCGGCTCCGTTGAAAGGTGTACAGTCCTTTATACAAAATAGTTCTTTCTTAGAAAAGACATCCCTTTGTTCCTACCAAAAGAGTGGAGACGTAAGCCTCTTGAGAAATAGTAAACTTTCAAAATGTATAAATATCATAACTAAAACCCATCCGAGTGGTAAGAGGCGGGAGCCTAAATACTTCTTATACCATATCCAAATATTCAGCGCTATCAAAGGGTGGCTTCCGAAAGTATCGAATATTGCTTCCGGATATGGCAACAACACTAATAGTAAATATGGGTAAAAATGGTTTATTTCCTTATAAAGTAATACTTTATACCTACTTCAACATATTTATCAAACTCTCATTGTCTTGCAAATAAAATACATACCAAAATACAATCCTTTTACAGTATCGGTACCCGACAAAGTATAAGATATTTATGTGAATATATTTACGTTTTAATTAATCGTGTAAGTTTTTTCTAAGCAATTTCAACTTAGAAAATTCACAACATAACCATGCAATCATACGTATTATGAAAGTGAAAACGCATCTCCAAATTCATATAACAAGTATCAACCAAAATTTTATGGCATTTAGAGTTTCTAACTATAGGTTTAGACCTATAACTTATCCATTTTCATGCATATTAAGCATGCAATTTACATTTAACATGGTTATTGACTGACTACTAAATAGAACCATTACAATCATGAAAAACCATAATGAACACATACATTCTCGGATATTACCCAATAAACGAAACATATGGGCATGAGTATTATTCATCTTGATTGACAGAGGTTGTGAGATTTGTTGATGTACCTTTCCAAACTATATATCCTAGCTTTCTTTTCGTCTTCTTCTTCTTTTTCACTAACTTTAGTGATCGACCTCCCTAATTTTTCTTTATGTTTTAGAGAATGGATGAGAAGTGAAACGAATGTGGTAGGATGTGACATGAATAAGGGCCAAAAGTTTACTACATTGCCTTTCTTATATGCCTCTCATTATGTATATTTTAATTGATTTGTTTCTAAGGCAAACCTACTAGTTGGTTTATTAAAAACAAATCTCACTTCCTCCTCCACCACATTATTCCCATTTAGTTTAGTCAATTAAATTCTTGAATAATGTTATCTAAATTTAGGGTATTGCATAATAATTGCATAGTGTTGTAAACATGAGAAATTTATTACATTGAAAATAATTTATTGTTTTAAATACTCTTAGTCGAGATGTCTTAAGATAGAATATTAATATAATGTTAAGATTACTATACGCAATGCCCTTTAAATATTTGGCAGTGTATTACTCATGGCTACCGAGGTCACCAAGAAATTGTTTATTAATAGTCATTGGATAATTATGGATGACCAAATCTAGAGTTTTCGGTTGTTAGTATAAGTAAGGCGAAATAGAGAATTGTCATGTTATGATATTGTATGGTTCCCTCAACTTTCGAATACCGTTGAACTTCAATGTGTACATTCCACTCTAATTAAAATTAAATGTGGTATGGTGTCTTTTGAGTAACTATAGTTTGGTCTATATCAAAGTTTTGGAAGTGAAACACTGTTTAATATAGAATTCATCTCCGTAGTTATCTAACATTGTGTTCAACCGTAGTCAAGTGTTATTTTTTAGGAACTTTATGTTTAAATTAAACAAGTTGTATGTGGGGCGATGTTGAAACTTTGACCAAACTGTAACACCCCGCAATTTTATAACACATTAAAATGATAAACTAAGGAATACTTAATTAAATATTAAGTATTAAGCAAAACGGACTACGCCACTGTGTTTGTCTCTGAATTTTGCTTAAGATAGACACAAGTTTGCGTAAAATGGGCATCAAATGAAGAAGTTATTAAGCCTAGAAGTTTGTATACGCACAAGAGAATTATATACATGCAAAACCATTCAAAACAGTTCAAAATAATTCAAAATTAGAAGACGCGAGCTTGGGCGGGAGTTCAAACCATTAGGGGTCGACCCCACCCAAGGGGTGTCGACCCATGGGTGACACCATAACGGGGGTACCGACACCCATGTCGACCCCTGCCAGATCTGGGCAGAGTTCATTCTCTGAATGTGGACTCATTTCTTGACTAGATTTGTTGACCCTAGGCTATAAATAGGACCTCGTTATCAGTGTTTTACCCATCAATGGCGACAACGAGGTGCTGCCCCAGCTTAGACTAAAATAGCCTATTCTTCTTCAACAACAAGTTATACGAATTCGGAGATCTGTGCTACACCATCCGTAATCAAATACGATGTTATTTAGATCCAATCATAGTGAGTTTATGTTTCTTTTAGATATAAACACCTAAAATGTAATCTTGACATGTTTATAAGCTTGGATCTAAGCCTATGCCTGTTAATAACCCGAATCATATTAGATCCGCCATTACTTGTATACCTAATTTATTGCTTGGATCTCATATGTCTATTCACGAAATCCCTATTCTGTTAGTTTTCCTAATCATGTTGCCTTGTGCCTATTATGCTAGTTTGCCTAATTATGTCACCATTTGCCTGCTTATTTACTATGCCCATTCTTGTTCTCTCCCTCTTTCCCTTTTTATTTTTATATAGCTAGGCTACCTTCGAGCCTAGGCCCATCGCTGAAATACGCGAACGTACGAATTTTGGAATGATTGGGAATGATTAATTTGGGGTATAATTCATATTGTAAACATGATTGGGAATTTTGGGCATAATTTGTACCTTGAACCAAAACTAGGGATTTGAGGGTATAATCTATATCTTGATCTAAATCTTAATTTGGGCATAACTTCTATCTTAGAACGGACGGGGATTTGACGTATAATAAACGTGAAAGTTGGGCAATAATGGAAATGCCTAGATTTACAGTAATTAGAAACTATAACCGCGCTTAGACACGAGGTTAGATTACACTTGTGGTAGAGGTCTGCCCAAAACCGCCTGACAAATCCATCGTCCACAAGTGGTAAATCTATTTGAGGGGTCTAAGTGCATAAACGTACATGTGACGACACTAAGACACGAGGTTAAGTCTGACTTGTGGAAGAAGTCTGCCCTGACCCAACCGACATATCCAGCATCCACAACTGGTATACTTAATGTGGGAGGTCTAGCGCATTATAACCATAAATGAATGAATGGTGATGAACTTGTAATTATTAACCTATTTGAATTCATAAGGATTACACGAACCTGTTAATTTGAGTAGAGGTTAAGTAAGCTTGATTGAATTAGTGGGTGGGTTAAGTTAATCTTGTTAAATATGTGGGGGCGGGTTATACATATAAACCCGACAAACTTGACCTGTTGGGGTTGTGCGATCTTGTTAAACTAGTAGGCATAACCTGTTGAAATCCTAGTGGTGGGGATGCAAGCCTAGAGGGGAGCTTGTATCATCTGGTGTGTGGGACCCGTATCAGTCAGTAACCTATATCGGTATCAAACGGAGAACCCCGAACTAGCACTACACCAGAAATGCTATTTTGCAACGGCTTTGAGCCGTTGCAAAATCGTTTAGCAACGGCTCTAAACCGTTGCAAAATCTGGTGTGGCAAAATATTAGCAACGGCTTTGGACCGTTGCTAAATTATATTTCGCAACGGCTTACAGCCGTTGCTATTTTTGATTCAGCAACGGTTTATAGCCGTTGCGAATTCACTTCTCTTTTTATAAAAAAAAGTAGTTTTGTAGGCTCTTCTACAATACCAAATTTATTTAATTTTCATACTCAATACAAATATTTACAAATTTAACATAATATCACAAAAGAAAGACCATTAAACTAAACATTTTTTACAGATTCAACACAAAGACCAAGTATTGAAATTACAGCATTCAATGGTATGTTACACTTCAAAGTTCGGTAGCAATAGCTACATAAATATTACAGAATACAATACATAGTTCACAAGCATACTAATTTTATACATAGTTCAACAAGCATACTGAGTACATAGGACAATGCTGAGATCTATCGGTACATAGTTCATTGTCTGGAAGTCTTCCTTCATATTGGCTCTTGCTTTCATCCTTTCTTTTACAATGCCGTAACGCAATCGCCATCTTACATAAGCAAAGAAGTTATGTCCCCATAAATGAATTCGCCATAACGCGATCACTATCTTACATAAGCAAAGAATAAGACCTTATCAAGGCTGCTGTTTTCTATTTACTGATAGACCAGTAGCAAGTTAGGGCCTTTACTAGAACAACTAAGCAATCGAACAAGGTTGCGATGATGAACGTTGCTTATAAGTGTTACTTCACTTTGAAAATCTGCCTTGGCTCTACTTGTTTGAGATATTGCTAATTTCTTTACAGCCACAATATTGCCATTGTTCAACACACCCTGTCGGAGCATAATAATTAATATTGGTACTAGAAGGCAGTATACATTGATATTGTTAAGGAAAGAGATGATTGACCACATCTTGTATACATCGCCAAATCCACCTTCTCCGAGTTTGTTTTCGTCACTAAAGTTTTTAGTCCATGTAGTTCTGTAGCCCCAAGAAAGTTACATGCAAAATTAGTCAATTAATGTAAGATTCACATGTTGCTTCATATAGTAGTAAAGATTAATGAAATATATACCATATCTCAGAAAACTAAACAACGAAAGAAAAGCTCTGTAAAGCTTTTATATGGATATTTCTATCAATATATGTTATGTCACAATAATAGTTTCATTTTCAGGACAAGTAAATTACATGCACAACACGTAAAATAGCTTTAAATCTGCATGCCAACCAACTAATCATTCATCTACAAATTCAAAATGTAACTAGCTAGATCGCTACAATCAAAATTACATTTACAGGACATTAGTTTCTAGCCACTAGTTCTAAGTTCAGATAACCTGGAAATACATTCTAATCGATTTATAAAAACAAAAACTGAGGGAAAAAAAGCCAAAGTAGCTTTCGTTACTAAGAAGACCATAATCACAGCAGCCGACTGCTATAAATCAAACAATTTTAATCAAAATGTACACCAAAGACCAAATGTATTATTGTACTTTTTTCAAAAGTAAATTTTCAGGCCGCATCTGGGTAGATTCATACGATTCCAGTAATTATTATAAACACACTTTCTAAAACAATTTGATTCTCTTCAGACAATGCAACAAAAATTTCATTAATCCTGCTTTGACTAATACATACACCCTTTCAGCAAAGGATTGTTGTGGGAAGTTACACTCCGCTAAACTCGGATAGTAACACAATTATATGAAATCCCACAAATTATGCATGGTTTATTAAGATTGTTAAGCACTGTTAGGCTTGCATCACTCCCGCAAATTAAGATTGTTAAGCATGGTTTATGAAATCCCACAAAAATGAACTGGTAAGTTTTATTTCAATCCACCCTTTTAATCAATTAGCCCACCTGATATACACGTAAATGTGTGTATTTTATCCGCTTATTTATCTTATTTTCCCTTTAAAATAATTGATACTTTGTATTTATAGCTGTATTTTCAGATTGTTGACAAGAAGCATGGTTTAGAGCATTTGATGGATAAAGCATGAAGAATTTGCTTAAAAAGAGTGAAGTTTAAAATTGCTAAAGCTTGAAGAGTCTAAAGCTTGAAGAACGGTTGCAATTATATTTCAGTTAAGAAGATTTGGCTCAATAAAGACTCAAACTGCATTCACATTAGCTCATTTGGAAGGCCTCTTACTCATGTTGCGTTCACACTAGCCTATTTGCTAGACCACTCACTCTAAAGCTGCGTTCACACTGGCTTATGTGTTATTTGGGTTATTTCTTTAGTCCCCCATTATGTAATTAGCTAGCTAGCCTTTGTCATATCAGCTATAAATACATTGTATCTTAGTCTTGTAAAAAACACACATTAGGTTTTATTCTGTAATTCTCTTCTTGGAATAAAATCATTCTCTCCCTTTCTTTTTTACTTTTTGTTTATTTTATTTATGTTCATGTTATTTATTTTCTTTTTCTCTTCTTCTTTAGCTATGTCTAGCTAATCCCCTTTGATTAGGGGGTGATGACGCTGATAGTATGATTCAATATGAATCACATAGCCAAAAGATGAGGACTGTATACATGAAGATCTGGATCTGAATTAAGGGTTAGATCTAAACCTTCATATTTTGTGTCATTTAAGAGCTATGCTCCTTCACAGGATATATTCGTGTTCGATCTAACGTTTATCAGATCTAGATCTAATTTTAGGGTTTTAGAAATTAATTAGTGAATCTGTCCTGATAGTCTATGGTAGTAGAGCTGAGCTCCTGCATATGCTATGCTTGTCGTTATTTACATATTTGTTTCTAAAAACCTATTATCGTTGATTCATGTTTGTGACAGAAACATGTATTAGATCTGGTTAATCTTTGGCTATTGATGATTATGAATCCGATCTATGTCATTATCCCCTAATTGCTCTCACTTATTGTTAAAACTCTCTTTTATTTAATTTCTGCTATTTTCTTTGTTTTCCACCAATCAAAAGTTAGGGATAACTTGATTGGATTTATTAATAAAATAATTTGGTCCTAGAGTTCGACACCCTCTACAACAATCCTTGTTGTTTAGGAAAGACGAACGAATTTTACAGTTGTTTACAATTGTCTAATTTGTTCGCAAACAAATTTTGGCGCCGTTGCCGGGGACCAAAATAATTTTAGTAGTAGATCCTTCGGGTTATAGTTTTAGTTTTTCTTATTTTTTTCCATCAAAAAAAAAGCACAAAAAAAAATTTTATATTTTTATTTTATTTTGTTCCCTTTTGTTTTCTAGCATAGATAAAAGAAAAAAAATCTTGTTGGTTGATTTGGTATTTGATTTGTGATACCGTAATCTACCAAATAAGGAGAGAAAAAATCTTGTTAGATTATTTTTTTTCAATTTCTTTCCAATTGTTTCTTTGATTTCCTACCTTTCTTTTCAAATTTATCTCCTATTTCTCCAAGTTCTTCTTTTACTGTAAAAAAAAAAATTCCCTTTTTGCGATTTTTTTTTCTCTTCTTTGCTCCAAAAATTTTCTTGCCAATTTTTGTTTTATTTTCTTTCCTTTTTCCCATTTATTTCTTTCTCTCTTTGTACAATTCTTTTCTTCTGTACAATTAAATAAAATAAAATTTATTACAAGTTTGCTCCCTCTTCTCTGCCTTATTTATATACCACCACAGATCCCCTTCCTTACCATCCCAAGACCATCAGTTCATCCACAGCAAATTCCCCCCACACTTCACAAATTCCATACCACATCAAATAACATATACCACGCCTCGCCTACCCAAAATCATCTACTCCAGACCACAAGTCAAAACCATCACCATTTCCCATCATCTACTTCACAAATTCCACAATCATCTTCCCCTCCAACAAAAATCAACCATACCATACTCATACCATACCACATCTCCGACAAACTAAACAAAAACAAACACCACCTGGTTCCACACTACATCACTGTTGAACCATTGCCTTCATTGTTTCCACCGCAAAAACCAACTTCACAAACAGTCAACCCCTTCTTCCAATTCAACACTGTTATACTTCCGAAACCAGCCCCTCCCCTCTTCTACAATCTCCCATCAACAAAACTGCTTTCACAAATATGCTCGCAAGTCCTCCTGACCTTATCCAGTCAACTTTCACACCCTGCTAACCACGTTCAGAACCCCCTTGAACCCGAAGACCACCCAAAACCCAAGCAGTGACCACATACATTCATTCATAGACTTGGTCGTTCCGACCACAATTCCAAATACAAAACTCCGAACGCAGGTTCACCTCCCCCTGGCCGCAACCTCAAACCGCACCTCCCCCTTCCAAGTGTTTTCTCCTTCAACATCCCATCGAAGAACTCCACAAACCCCCTTCACTTCGAAAACCGAAAACCAATTGGACACCTTCGAATCGATTTGCGGAAAGTAAAAAAAAAAAAAATCGCGTTTTTTTAAAGAGCTAGAGCACTCTAGTTCGAGCGACTGTTTTAATTTTGGGAATGCTTGAATTTTGAGAAGGCCGACTCTTTTCTTTTAGGCATGTGGTAATAATTGAATAAACTTGTGGGCCTCATCTTCATTTGATTTGGTTTTGGGCTGTAGTAGTTTTTGTGTTAGTTTGATTTTGTGTAAACTTTGTTCTAGTTTACATCAAATCAAATCAAAAAAAAAAAAAAAGAGCAATTGATTTTTTTCGAAAACAGGTACAGTGGAAATTAGAAAAAGGTCTAAAACCCGTGCCGCAGCGCAGTCAAGCAAATAATAGGAGGCGACAACATAAAGCGGCGGACAATTCAGTGTTCGAGCGATTGCACACCAAGTGGGGTGTGAACACGCTAGCGCGACCCAATTGCACTGGACGGACTGCCGATCAAGGTGAGTATTTTCTAACTTTACAGGGACCGCTGCTGCAAATAATATATATATATAGACATTGCTTGTAAAAATCTTCTACAGGGCATCGGCTTGCTTGTAATTTTTTTTTTTTATTTATTGTTGTAATTGACTGTTCTGTGACTGTCCTGCGACTGTTCATTCTATGACTGATTAAAACATTAAAAATTTTTTTTGCATTCATCTTAGCTTTGTTTTTATTTTCTAAGGACTTCATTATATTTTGACAATTTGGTTTAGTTCTAACGGATTATTTCTCGGTGTCTAGACTACGGCAGAGTAATAACTGTTTATAAATATTACGGTGATTCGTAAATATTATATCGGTTGTTCCTCTGAAGGTACTTAAACCTTCGGCTGCATTGCTAGGGTGATTCCTGGTGCACCGATAACTCCTGTCCGTTAACTGGCTGAGAAGTCTTTTGTTGAAATAAATCAAACCGTCATTATATAATTCTAGAAATTGTAAATTGCATTAGGTTCATTTAAAAAAAAATCTTTTGTGTCTAATTCTTTTTCTCTAAAAAAAAAAATTTCAAAATAATTCTCGTTGTGTTAAAAAAAAAAAAAATTTCGCTCAAATTTGTTTTTCTCGTCTTCCCTTATTCTTCTCGCTAGTGCATGCGTAGTTGGATCCGTGATCCTTCTACTAATCGTTTAGTCCGAACAAACACCCCTTTCACCATGGCCGAAGAAACTCCCCCTCGAACTCTTATGGATAGATACTTTCCCGAGCGAGTTTCTATTCCTTCCTGCATCATATTGCCCGCCCCAACGGGTAACCATTTTGAAATTCATTCGAATCACATAAATACTCTTCCAAAATTTGGCAATCTTGAACGTGATGATCCTTATATTTTCTTGACCAAATTTGAACAAGTTTGTGCAACCATGAAATTTCAACAATTAAGTGACGATGGAATCAAACTTAGGTTAATTCCATTTGCACTTACCGATTATGCTGAGAAATGGTTGTATAGCTTGCCTTCAAATACGATTGGAACTTGGGGTGAATTTGTAAACATTTTTCTAAAGAAATTTTACCCTCTGGAAAAAACATCTAAAATTCGAAATGAAATCGTCAATTTTCGTCAATTTGGGGGTGAATCCTTTGCAAAATATTTTGAAAGATTCAAAGAGCTTCTAGTCAAATGTCCACATCATAATTTCGAAAAATGGACTCTTTGTCAAATTTTATACGATGGACTAGAAAATAACTCTCGAACTATGCTCGAATCAATGTGCCAAGGAAATTTTCTAGCCCAACATCACGATGCCGCTTGGAAATTTCTCGAAAATTTGGCCGAAAAATCAGCTCAATGGGAAAGATCTAATGAGAAATCAATTTATTCCCGATCAAACGCTCATTCGGTAGGATCCTCAACGGCTTTAGAAGCGAAAATAGACGCAATGTTAACCAAATTTGATAATGTCCTTTCATCAACTCAAGCAAACCAAGCTCAAGCGTCTCAGCCCTCATGTTACAAATGTAACGATCCTAACCACATTGCTGACCAATGCCCACATTCGTTAGAACAACTCAACGCATTTAATAAAGTTAGGAATGATCCATTCTCCCCAACATACAATCCAGGTTGGAGAAACCATCCTAACTTCTCTTGGGCCCAAAACAATGCAACTTCGAATTTGGTTCGACCTCCTTTTCAACCATTTTCGAATAATACCTCGAATCCTCCCTTTCAACAAAGTCAATTCCAAAATCCTGCGCCAACCCCTCAAAATCAAGCACAACAATCTTTTGTTCCCTAAGACGATAAACGATTGACATCACTTGAGAAAACTCTCGAAGAATTGGGTAAAGCAACAACTCAAAATATCCAATCAAATACCAATCTTCAAAACTTACTGACTTCACACATGCAAAACACGACTCAACAAATGAGTGAACTTCAAAAACAAATGTCTCAACTTAACGCTAGATTAAGTGAAAGGGAAAAGGGTACATTTCCAAGTTAACTCATCCAAAACCCTAGAGGACAAACTTCAAACCCTAACCAAATTCACATCATTCAAGACTCGAACGTTAGTCAATTGAATGCTGTCACGACTCTTAGATCTGGCAAGAAGATTGACAACCATGTGGTCGACCCAAATGATTTACTAGACGATATTCAAAACCCAACAGAAAATTCGACCATCTCGGATCAAAACATCGAGCCCAATTCTAATCAGGCCCATCCTCAAACTCAAGTAGCCCAACCTACTGAGTTGTCTGCTCCATTTCCTCATAGACTCCGACCTAGAAAAAAGACGAACCAGGTAGAAAAGATCCTTGAAATATTTAAGCAAGTTAAAGTGAACATTCCTCTTTTAGATATTATACAACAAGTTCCACAGTACGCTAAATTTCTAAAAGATATGTGCACCCAAAAACGTCATACACATGTACCTAAGAAAGTGTTTCTAGCGGCGACTCTAAGCGAAGTCTTGTCCCAATCTATGCCAGTGAAATACAAAGATCCTGGCTGCCCCACAATATCATGTACTATTAGGGACAAGAAAATCGATAGATGCTTACTAGACTTAGGTGCTAGTGTTAACTTGCTTCCATATTCCGTCTATCGCCAATTAGGGCTAGGAGAACTGAAACCCACCAAGGTTACTCCTCAGCTTGCCGACCGTTCAATTAAGAAATCTGTGGGCGAAATCGAGGATGTTTTGATCAAAATAGGAGAATTCATCTTTCCAGTTGATTTCATTGTCCTAGAAACTCAACAGGTAAGCAATCCTGCAAACCAAATCCCTTTGATTCTAGGACGACCCTTCTTAGCCACCTCTAACGCTCTTATCAACTGTAGAAATGGGTCTATGAAACTTTCTTTCGGTAACATGACCGTCGAGCTAAACATCTTTAGAACCGAAAACTCTCCTGCCTCTTATGTGGACCAATTTTCTGAAATCCATGCTGTCCACGATAATGAACCTGAGCTCGACCATTTGAACATTGACATTGAGTCTAATTATGAAAATTTGTTTCAAGATATCTCTGAAAATGTCTCTGACTCAATTCCTGTCGAGCCGCTCATGACTGAGCCTATTCCTCAACCAATTTCTTCGGTTGAGTCATCCCCAAAATCTGAACTCAAAGTGTTGCCCAGTCATCTTAAGTATGCTTACTTAGGAGAAAATGAAACTTTTCCAGTCATTATCGCTTCTGACCTTACTTTAGAGCAGGAACAATTGCTCCTTCCCATCCTTAAGAAAAATAAGGAAGCAATTGGTTGGTCCATGGCTGATATTCAGGGGATTAGTCCTTCGATAGTCCAACATCGAATCCACCTTACAGATGATGCCAAACCCACTCGGGATCCCCAACGTCGACTAAACCCTATCATGAAAGAAGCAGTTCGTGCTGAAATCCTTAAATGCCTTGACAATGGAATAATCTACCCGATTTATGACAGTCAATGGGTTAGTCTGATTCATGTCGTACCTAAGAAATCAGGGATTACCGTGATCCAAAATGAAGCTAACGAGCTTATCCCAACCCGCACCCAGACCGGTTGGCATGTTTGCATTGACTATAGGAAACTTAACGCTGCAACACGTAAGGATCATTTCCCTCTGCCATTTATCGATCAAATGTTAGAACGACTAGCTGGTCATGAGTACTACTGTTTCCTTGATGGGTACTCGGGCTATAATCAAATCCCTATCGCTCCTGAGGACCAAGAGAAAACCACTTTCACTTGTCCGTTTGGTACATTTGCGTACCGACGTATGCCTTTTGGTCTCTGTAATGCACCTGCAACCTTTCAGAGGTGCATGATTAGCATTTTTTCTGATATGATCGAGCGATTTTTGGAAGTGTTCATGGATGATTTTTCCATATTTGGTGATTCTTACTCTGAGTGTTTACATCATCTCGATCTTGTTCTTAATCGCTGTAAAGAGAAACACTTAACGCTTAATTGGGAAAAGTGTCACTTCATGGTTAAACATGGCATTGTTTTGGGATATGTCATCTCTAACAAAGGAATTGAAGTTGACAAAGCCAAAATCGAAGTTATCTCTAATCTTCCCATTCCCAAATCTGTTAAGGACATCCGATCCTTTTTAGGTCATGCTGGCTTCTATCGCCGCTTCATAAAGGATTTCAGCAAAATCACTAGACCTCTGACTAATCTTCTTGGTAACGATGTTCCTTTCGACTTCAATTCTGAGTGCATTTCATCTTTTGAGCATCTTAAAAATGAACTTGTCTCTGCTCCTATCATTTGCTCTCCCAACTGGACGATGCCTTTTGAAATCATGTGTGACGCCTCGAACTTCGCTGTAGGCGCTGTCTTAGGACAAAGAATTGATAAAACTCTTCATGTCATTTACTACGCGAGTAAAACTCTGAACGACGCTCAAATCAATTATACTACCACTGAAAAGGAACTCTTGGCAGTTGTCTTTGCTCTAGAAAAATTCAGGCCCTATCTAGTTGGCTCACACATCACGGTTTATACCGATCATTCCGCACTTAGGTACCTTTTCTCTAAAAAGGATGCTAAGGCTCGTCTCATTCGTTGGATCCTTCTACTTCAAGAATTTGACCTTACCATTAAGGATAAAAAAGGATCCGACAATGTTATTGCGGACCACTTGTCTCGTCTTCCAAATTCCCCGTCTTCTTCTCTTCCAATCAATGAGAATTTCCCTGACGAACAGCTGTTTTCTCTATCCACTGATCCTTGGTTTGCTGACATTGTTAACTACTTAGTCACCAAGCAGATCCCTTCTTTTTGGTCTAAGCAGGATAAACAAAAATTATGTTCCCAAGTGAAACATTTTTATTGGGACGACCCCTATCTTTTCAAGTATTGTCCCGACCAAATCATTCGAAGATGTGTTCCTGACACTGAAATTCACAGTGTCCTCTCTTTCTGTCATGACCAAGCATGCGGTGGTCACTTCGGTCCCAAAAAGACAGCCGAAAAGGTTCTCCAATCGGGTTTCTATTGGCCCAACCTTTTCAAAGACGCGTATGAATTTTGTAAAACTTGTGATCGATGTCAATTCTTAGGGAAAATTTCTAAACGAAATATGATGCCCCTAAACCCCATTCTAGAGGTCGAAAATTTTGATGTGTGGGGTATAGACTTCATGGGACCCTTCCCTAATTCTTTTGGGAACATTTACATTCTCTTAGCTGTTGACTATGTTTCTAAATGGGTCGAAGCTGTTCCATGCAAAACGAACGACAATAAGGTTGTTGTGCGCTTCTTAAAAGAAAACATCTTTTCTAGGTTTGGCACACCTCGCACAATAATCAGCGACAACGGGACACATTTCTGTAATCGTTCTTTTGAAGCCCTCATGAGAAAGTATTCGATAACCCACAAGTTATCCACTCCTTACCATCCTCAAACTTGTGGGCAGGTCGAAGTATCGAATAGGCAGATTAAACAAATCCTTGAGAAAACTGTGAATCGAAATCGTAAAGATTGGTCCCAAAAGTTAACCGACGCTCTTTGGGCTTACCGCACTGCTTTTAAAACAAACTTAGGTATGTCCCCTTATTGGTTGATTTTTGGTAAACCATGTCACTTGCCAGTTGAACTAGAACATAGGGCGTTATGGGCAATAAAAACTTTGAATCTTGATTTAGAGCAAGCAGGTGAACATAGGAAGCTTCAACTCAATGAACTTGATGAAATTCGAAATGATGCCTATGAAAATGAACGAATTTACAAGGACAGAACAAAAGTTTTTCATGATAAATCAATTTTACGTAAAACTTTCATGCCAGGTCAAAAAGTTCTGTTGTATGACTCAAAACTGCATCTATTTCCGGGTAAGCTAAAATCTAGATGGACAGGACCTTACACTGTACGGACTGTTTTTCCGTATGGTGCGGTAGAGATTGAGAATCCAACTGATGGATCATCCTTTAAGGTCAATGGTCAACGCCTTGAACCTTATTTGGAACCAATACCCAACCAAGAGGAAGAGCTCATGGTCCTCCATGAGCCACATTACATTCGGTAAGATGCACTAACCCTCTTTTGTACATATGTAAATAGTCTCTTATTTTATTTTTCCTTTCACTAAGATATGTTTGACTAAGACTGTGAGGACACAGTCACACTCAAGTGTGGGGGGAATTTACATTACATCACCACTCAAATTTTATGAAGTAGGTCATTCATTGAATAAGGATTAACTTAAATTCATAAATAACACCTTGGTTCTTGTTTGATAAGTTAAATTGTTGGGTGATGGGAATGAACATTATTTATTCATTGAATCGTAATGTGTCTTTTTAAGATGCTAGCTTGAGACTGTGCAGACGTTAGTCGTGTTCTGGAGTAAGCGTGTCAACCTTTGTATACATGTTAGAATGTGCAAGTAAAAAAAAATAAAAAAAATCAAGAAATAAAAATGATTTTGCACCTACATTTGTTGGATTTTCCGAGTTTGTTTTCATGCATAATATTTTCTTTTCCACTCAAATTTTCAAAATCGTAAGTTCTAAAATCCACTTGGCCCAATTAAGGAGAATGACTCATTGTAGCGTTCTTCTTTGATACCCCACATTATTCAAACCCAAGTTTTAGTCGATTTACATCCATGTGTCGACAAGTTTATCTTATACTGGTATACTCAAGAACCTTTGTTTAAAGGTCAAAAACGTCACTTTTTATACCAATATTACACCACCCACTCCATACTTGTTTTAAGGTAGGATAACCATATACCACATCTTATTTTATATGGGTTATCTATCTTACGAAACTTTGCTTATCATTCCTTTCAGCTTTTTGTATAACATCAATCCAGACTTGTGTGTTGAATTAAGGTTATAGAAGTAGAGTAACTAGGGCACAAAACTTTCCTTTTATGAAGTGTTGGCTTAGTAGAGGAGGAATCAAATGAAATAATGTACAGTATCATTCCATTCCATCTCCATTCTTCATTCATCGTGAAAAAAAAAGGAAAAAAAAGAGAAAAAAAGGAAAAAAATAAAAAAAAATAAAGAGAGAGTCTCTCTGAATAAAATAGTCATTCATCATTCTTGATTATAAAAGCGGTCAATTCCATTCCATCCACATCCATTCTACTGTACTTGGAAGTGAGGATTGTAGTAGACAAGATGAAAGGAAATAAAAATGTTCATATGTGCCTTAGTATTACTTTATCTTTTGTAGCTTGAAGTTCAACTAATACACTTGCCCTCTTATCCAGAATATTTTTAGAACTTACAAAATTTTCCTTTATCTATGCATAAGTCATATCCAATACATTACAGTTACATTGGTGCAGAATCATTCAAAAAAAAAGAGAGAGAGAATAAAGAAATGATTGGGTGCACATTGTCGATGTGTAGAACTCTGGTTGACACCACGCTCTTAACCTTCAAGACAATTACAGTGTTATCAAGGAATTACGATTCAGCTTGAATTTTTTTATTCATTTTTGCACCAACAATGGGATGGACAATTTGGGACTAAACCGTTATTATTGAAGTTAGGTGAAATCCTTGGAATGTGAAAGACTTTAAATATATTGTTTGATTAATCTGCGTACATAAGACGCTTTGGATTTTATGGGTAGTATCCGCTGAAAACCCTCACGAGACAACACTCGTCCTACTGGGGACACCCAGAGGTTTAACGGCTTGTTGCATACGCTAAATGCAATCGTGTTTCCTACGAAAATGTGACATATCTTAGTTTAGTTTATTCGAGGACGAATAAAAAGACAAGTGTGGGGGTATTTGATATACACGTAAATGTGTATATTTTATCCGCTTATTTATCTTATTTTCCCTTTAAAATAATTGATACTTTGTATTTATAGCTGTATTTTCAGATTGTTGACAAGAAGCATGGTTTAGAGCATTTGATGGATAAAGCATGAAGAATTTGCTTAAAAAGAGTGAAGTTTAAAATTGCTAAAGCTTGAAGAACGGTTGCAATTATATTTCAGTTAAGAAGATTTGGCTCAATAAAGACTCAAACTGCATTCACATTAGCTCATTTGGAAGGCCTCTTACTCATGTTGCGTTCACACTAGCCTATTTGCTAGACCACTCACTCTAAAGCTGCGTTCACACTGGCTTATGTGTTATTTGGGTTATTTCTTTAGTCCTACATTATGTAATTAGCTAGCTAGCCTTTGTCATATCAGCTATAAATACATTGTATCTTAGTCTTGTAAAAAACATACATTAGGTTTTATTCTGTAATTCTCTTCTTGGAATAAAATCATTCTCTCCCTTTCTTTTTACTTTTTGTTTATTTTATTTATGTTCATGTTATTTATTTTCTTTTTCTCTTCTTCTTTAGCTATGTCTAGCTAATCCCCTTTGATTAGGGGGTGATGACGCTGATAGTATGATTCAATATGAATCACATAGCCAAAAGATGAGGACTGTATACATGAAGATCTGGATCTGAATTAAGGGTTAGATCTGAACCTTCATATTTTGTGTCGTTTAAGAGCTATGCTCCTTCACAGGATATATTCGTGTTCGATCTAACGTTTATTAGATCTAGATCTAATTTTAGGGTTTTAGAAATAAATTAGTGAATCTGTCCTGATAGTCTATGGTTGTAGAGCTAAGCTCCTGCATATGCTATGCTTGTCGTTATTTACATATTTGTTTCTAAAAACCTATTATCGTTGATTCATGTTTGTGACAGAAACATGTATTAGATCTGGTTAATCTTTGGCTATTGATGATTATGAATCTGATCTATGTCATTATCCCCTAATTGCTCTCACTTATTGTTAAAACTCTCTTTTATTTAATTTCTGCTATTTTCTTTGTTTTCCACCAATCAAAAGTTAGGGATAACTTGATTGGATTTATTAATAAAATAATTTGGTCTCAGAGTTCGACACCCTCTACCACAATCCTTGTTGTTTAGGAAAGACGAACGAATTTTATAGTTGTTTACAATTGTCTAATTTGTTCGCAAACACCACCTGATAAAATATGAATGTTGAGTTAAAAAATTGATATCAAAGTTTGTTAGTTCATCCACCAACTAAATTTTACACACGTTCACTACCAGCTCCTCTTCTTTAGTAATAGATATTGGCAGCTACCTATCTATTTGTTTTTGTTAGTTAATGCATGGTATATTAACTTATTTAGAAGTTTGTGGATTAATAGATAGAGTCAGTGGATATAAATGAAGTTAGCAAATGAACTACTTTAGACCTGCGCACCTGAAAAGGAGGGCAGAAGAGACTGAAGATTGACAGTCAGGTAATCACCAAAAAAATCCACGTCGCAGAACCTCAAAAAACAACCCCCATTCACGGTGGTCCCTTCCTTCTTCCCAAACACTCTTTCACATTTGCAACCGCAACTTGCAAACAATCGTTGCACCCACTCGCGCTGACTGTCTGCATACATGAATTTTATAACATGAAAAGATCCTGTGTTCATTATAGTCCCAAAATCTTATTCAGTAACTGCTAATAGGAACTGCAATTTTACCTTTTATAGAACAATACATGTCACTTGAAGGAACATTAAGAGCGAGATAGCGCCAGAATGGCTTATAGGGAGCAATAAGTTATCTTTGCAACTTTATAAAAAAAACAAAAATAAGAAAAACAGACTAGAGAATATTACTCAATCATAAACCATTAAGGTGAATCACTAACACCAATCAGCAAAAATTAACATGGTCACGATACATAAAATGACTAATAACAACTACACTGTTTTATTGCTTATGAGCATAAACTGTAACATTTACGTTTATTCCAAATAATTGTTAAAAAAAATCATACAAATAAGAAAATTATGATAGAACAATTATTCGACAGAACACCAACTGCTTCCACCGTTGGGATCTTCCAATTCCAAGATTTCAAAAATAGATACCATCTCCGGATTTAACACTGCCGTTACTTCTTAGGTAACACTCATTTTTATTATTATTTTTTACTGTATTTTAAGATAATTGTTTAATTTATTCACAAATAATTATTGTCTGAGCATAAGCTTATATTCTTTTTTTTCTTCTTCTAATTAGCTGGTCTAATGATAGGAAAGAAAACGCTGATCATAACAACAACGAAATGAGATCAAAATTTTTAGCATGCAAGGAGTTAACTGAAACTAATATCAAAAACAGTTATTTGATATAAGCACAGTGACATGAATACATGATTTTTATTCTTTTGTCTGTCGATACTTCTATGGGTAACAGTTATCTTGCTTTTTTTAACAAGTTGACAATATCTTGCTAAATAAATTGGATGGAACCTGAAAACGTGTCAGAAGAAAAACTGAATGTGTTAAACAGAATGATTGGCTACAAGTACAAAATAAAATATCGATGTCAACGTGGTAAACAAGACTGTCAGCATAGTATAATGATGTCATTTTGCATGGATTTTTCGAAAGCCAAAAAAGCAACATAGCAGATTTGAAAGCAAAACATTTGCTGCTTAACTGTTTATTTATACTCATATGATACCAAAAGACACACTATATGAAAAGTTTAAGCAATTGACAAAGTCGATTATTGGATGAATGTGATACCTCAAACGTGATTGTGTCTTTGAATGCATGCATCATCCGCTTCTAAGATATTGATGTCCTTGTTCCTCATTTTGTCGACGTCGCTAAACGTAGATTAAGATCATGACAAGAAGGAGAAGAAAACTAAACCCGGTTATTCTCTGCAAGAATTGTAAGTAATAAGTAATGTCACCCTCTATCTTCATAAGTCACTGTCAATGCTAAATTAATATGATAAGCTACAATTATAATTATAATTACCGTTGATGATGCATAATATAGTGATGCAGAGGAGAACACAGAGGACTCTTGCAAACCGATATCAAAAACAGGAATTTCATTAGGATAAAACAAGCCATAATTCCTGTCTGAAGTAGGCCCAGGTTTCATATTTTCATTAAACAGTGCGGAAACATAAACATCAATAGGCATATTCGGATTCAAAGGAGTGCCTTGATTCATATAGATCCTCTTAATCAAACTCCCATTATTTGATTGCATTTGTTTCTTCTGAATCTAGAGTCTTGTCCTTTTCATAATATTAAGCACATGCACATTTTGTCTTCTGGTGCAGCTCTCAGTTTCACACAACAATTTGGCTATTTTACACTTATTCCAACGACAACACTGTCAGCAACAACAAGCGAGTCCCTGCTAACTTGTCAGAAGGCACACAAGATTTCAGTCCACAACAACGATCCAATTAAACTTCTATCCCCATGCACTGACCTGTCTCATCTCCCTAAGGCAGCAATGATCAAGAATAAAAAAACAACAGATGGTTAATAATAAATAAATAATCGTTACTGGATGATATCTTGACTGTTATTACAATCAAACAAATATGATATTTATTTCTTCTTTCAATACCACGCACAACCTTGGAGCATGCAGAATCATTGTTTGATTTCAGATAATATTAATATGTGGTTGTGTATTTTGGCTTGCAAGTGAAGATTGATAATTACTATGTACTCTTGACTCAAGGTTCTTAATGCTGGTATGAATAATTTGGGAATAACCGATGAGTAGTGGTTAATTATAAATAGAAGAAGGGAAATGGAAAAATCAGCATAATGCAATTTAGTCCCATGTCTTCTAAGGTCCATTATTTGTTGCTATATATAAACTAAGGTGTTGCTCGTCCTGAAAAGTAATACACCAATTTTTACCCTTAACACCCATTTAAATCAACTTAAATATCATCTATGGTCTTTAATATTGGGGAAATAATGGAGCTTGACGTTTATTATATAACAAGGATGCAATAGCCAATGAGAAGTAAATATCATCATGTGGTCTTTAATATTAGTGCGACCATAAATGTTAATAATCAAGTCACTGCAGATTTAACAGAAAGGACAAATCAATTAATCAAGGACTACAGCTGTGAACATACATTAACTAAAGACAGTTAGACAAGCAGTCAAATAATCACCACTAACCTCGAAAACGCTGTAAGTCAGAACAGCTTGGTGACCTTCATTTCAGGATCCAGCTCAGCTTGGGTTGGATGTAGAAAATTACCTGCATGATGCACAACTGAAGTTGTAGCTTATTAAAGTGAAAAATAAAAGTCATTTTTTCGAAGAAGGAAAAAACACATTGCCTTGCACTTTAGATAAATTAATTAGGAAAAGGACACTCAAAGGATGTAAATTTCCTCACTAAGTAGCCGGTTTCGCTCTTTACCAATGACTAGTTAATTCAAGTAAACAGTCGCTAGCATAACAAGTACATTTCCTTTATATGTATGTTCATACTGCTTGTATTTTTGGGCACGATATCATAATAGCAGGCTATTACATTGCCTTCAGAGTCCTGAAAATATTGACCTTGAAAAAAAAACATATTATTTGTTTGCAACAAGAAGAAAACTTCTAGAATCAATTTGAGTTGAGAGTTATAAAAATAGAGAATTGCTAACATCACTCGCGCATCACGCGAGTAATATTATACTCGCTGATGTAGCAGCGAGTTAGTGGCCAACAAAAAAGCAGTGGGACCCGCTTTAATTCAATAATAATAATAAAACTGTTCCCATCCAATCAAACCGAGAGTGTCAGACCAGTTGCCTGTGCGCGAGTGGTGATAGCAATTCTCATGAAAATATTGGCCCTGAAAAAGAAAACTTTCAACTATCATTGGCCCTGAAAACGAAGAAAAACATGCAACAAGAAAACACATCCTATAACCAACAGAACAATAAATGATACCTTTTGTTTGCACCAACCTCATTCATTTTTGGTTCCATCAAGCTCTTGAACCATGATGTTATCAATTTGCGTTTGCTCCGTTGTGCCCTGTAAACTTCTAGAAGTGGATATGCCTGTTGATATATGTTGTAGCTCGACTTCAAGTTCATTGTCATTAGTTTTGAGTATTCTTCGGCATTTACGTCGATGGTTCCATTTCATATGGTTGTTCCAACATTATTAACCTGTGTGCATGATATTAAAGTGATCGGCAAGTGTTTAGCTTAAAAATATTCATGAATATTTGAGTTGTACTTCAAGCCTACAAGAATATAGAGCTGTCCACTGAATATAGATATGCACCGCCTACGATAAAATATTGTATACAATAGATACAAGGAAATATTAATTGAAAGAATAACTCATCAACCAGAAAATACCACAATATTGCAAGTTCGTCTGTTTATTATTTATAACTTGTAGAAGAGAAAGACTAACTCCTAAGCGATATTTACTAGTAACAAAAAGTTTAGCTATTATCTTCAGTGATCCTAGATCAGTTATATCTTTTGCCTACACTCTGAAAAAAAATATCATCAAAAAATGAGTAACGATGATAGAACAAAACAATGATAAGGCTCCTTTCTATTTTGCATAAGTTACACTTCATATTAAGATCACTCTTCATCTTGTTCATTGTTTTGTTTACAAACCTACAAAATGGTGATCTTTAACTGATTAATTGTCTGAATAACTACAGAAATGATTTCGTATATATAGGGGGAAGAGAAAAAATATTATTGCATACAAAAAGATACCATTTTTCTTTGATAGGAAAAACTTCATCATACATACATGGTACGGTAAGGTTTGAGAAAATATTACTAAAATCATGAAAAAGAAAAAATGAGAACTAAAGAAAAGTGCTAAACCATATGAATCAGTATCAATAGACAGGTCTGACTACTATAATTTGGCAAGTTATTAAGACTTCACTTTTATAGAAATATATTACTTGTATTTCAGCTATGTTACTATACACTTCTTAGGACAATGTATAGTTCTACATGGCGAAGACAAAGTTATTCTCAATTATATTAAGCTTGAATCGTGCAATCCGAAGTAACAATTTTCCACATAGCAAAGGCTATACAGTTGCATATAGTCTACATGTCCAATTACAAACTACAATGGCAATATATGTGGTCCTATATTAATGAAGTTGCTATTAACATCTATGTTGCACGGATTTTCACTGCGATATTAATCGTGTTCTTTATGAAAGTGCCGGTGTAGGACCCAACAACAATAACTGGACAATGATGTAATTTGGCGTCTAACACAACATGCATCACAAACATTCCAAGGAAAAAGATTTTAGAAATAATTTTATGTCAAAATTTTGGTACATAGTACTTTAATTTTTGCTTGTGTGTTGCGTCATAAAAACTACTATAGATGTATTTTCGATAGATGCATTCATTTGACATCTCCTACATATGACAAACAAAAAGGAAGTTGTGCTGCTGTAGCAAAGCTTGTATAGTTTTGCTGGTGCTGTGGTATCAACTCCTTTGGTAAGTTAACATGTGCCTACATTTTCATGTTAAATAACTTAACGAAAAACTTTTTTTCCTGTCTAAAAGAAGAGTTCAAGATACACTTAGCTGTGTTGGGCAAGAATGCAGCTCACAAATTTACAATTGTGTATGCTTGATTAATGTATATATAAAAAACAAGCAAATTGTGGCACCAATAATTTCAGATAGATATTTTTTAACCGATTCTATGCCCCCACATTATTGAACACATCACAGATGATGCATTATTCTTTAAAAGGAACAATCCATTATTGAAACTTAATTCATTCACCCCAATTTATATGTATATAAGCGTTTCCAATGAATCATAACTACTAATTATAATATAAAAAATCATATAACAATTCAAACATACCACCAATCACAAAGCCTCACTTGCAGTAGAAGCATCAACAAACCTTAACGTCTTGTAATGCAGCATTATCAAGCTTGACCTATATGTGTAAAATAATAAAAATACCTGTAAATCGAATCAACTTTAATTTCAAAATTGAATTGATTAACCTAAAAAAAGGAATCAATCTTGAGGAGAAGAAATAAGCGAGATTAGGGGAGAACGAGTATAGAAAACTGAGTGAAAACGAGATTTAGGAGAGAAGTAGACGAGATTGGGTGAGAAAACAAAGGAGAGACGATTACCTGATGCTAGAGGATGGCCGATCAAAGCTGACTACGAGATGATCCACTAAGGCCGACTACGAAGCTGCGATTAGATCACGAGATCGAGATTTCCAGATTAGGGCGCATAGTTTTTTCTTTTTTTCTCCATGAATAAAAAAAGGGAAAGGGGAAATGAGGGCGTATTGAAATTGAAGGGGGTATTAAATGGCGTAGTTATTTTAGAACGGGTTAAGTCCGTTCTAAAATGTAGAACGGGTTATGTCCGTTCCGAACGTGTTTAGAACGGACTTTAGCCGTTGCTATTTCGCAACGGCTTAAAGCCGTTGCAAATTTTCCGCAATTGGGTGTTGCTGAATTGCCTGTATGGTGTAGTGTAGGTCGGGGTCAAGGCACCCTTATTGAGCTGGTCATAAGAGGTTACTTGGGAGAAAGGTGTCTGACTGTGCATTCCATCGGGGTCGTTAAACATAAGAGGGTTGTTAAACTTTTGACTTTCCATGGGAGGACCCTCGAGATTTCTTATACCCTAAAGGGTTTGTCATTCTTAGTTTCCTAGAGTCACTTGATGCATCTATCGTTGATCTACGATCTGTACCAGTAGTCTGTGAGTATCCAGATGTTTTTGAGGAGGTTCGAGGCTTTACTCCGAGGCGCGAGATCGATTTTCGTATATACTTAGTGGACAATGCAAAGCGAGTTGCATTACTTTTGCGCCACATGGCTCCAAGAGAAAGGAGGGAGCTTAGCAAGAAAGTAGGGGAGCTTCTTTAGAAAGGGTTTATTGGGCGAAGCATATCTGAATGGGGTGCTCCGGTAGTATTCGCCACTAAGGCGGATGGTTCGCTTCGTTTGTGTGGATTATAGAGAGTTGAATAAGCACACTAAGAAAAATAGGCACCCACTTCCGAGGATAAATGATCTATTTGACCAGCTTGTTGATGCATCTGTTTTCTCTCAGTTAGACTTGGCCACGGGGTTTCATCAGTTGAGGGTGGCCGAGGACAGTATAGACAAGACCTCTTTTAGAACTCCAGATGGTTTCTCTGAGTGGCTCGTCATTTGAGGGAGGTTATGAAAACTTTCCATTCATTTCAGCTTAAGGCAAAGTTCTCCAAATGTCATTAAATGTCATTTGGAGAAAGGAAGTGAGATTCTAGGGCATATGGTCTCTAAAGATGGGACAGCAGTAGATCCTGCGAAGGTAGTTGCAGTTCAAGATTAGCTGATCCCAAAGAATGCAATGGACGTGAGGAGTTTTCTTGGTTTAGCGGGCTATTATTGGAAGTTCATTAAGGACTTCGCAAAGATATCAGCCCCATTCACCAGACTGATGAACAAGAATCTGACATTTTCATGGGATTTAGATTGTGACGATGCTTTCCAGTGATTGAAGAGGGCTTTGACAATAGCCCCAGTCTTGACCTTGCCTGACAGAAACAAGGTGTTCACAGTATACACTGATGCATGCGGTACAGGGCTTGTGAAGTTCTGATGCAAGAGGGAAGGTTAGCATGTTATGGGGGTAGACAGCTAAGAGTTCATAAGAAGAACTACTTTACCCATGACTTAGATTTAGCTGCCATAGTATTTGCGCTTAAGACTTGGCGCCATTATCTACTCAGAGAGAAGTTCGAGTTGTACACCGATCATAAATCTCTCAAGTACTTGTTCTCGCAAAAGGATCTTAATTTAAGGCAACAAAGATGGATGGAGTTCCTAGCATCCTATGATTTCTAGACTGCTTATACCTGTGGAAAGGGTAATGTGGTGGCGGACTCATTGAGTAGGCAGATGATGACTTTAAGTCCTCTGTTTGTGGAGAGGAAAATCTTGGAGTTTATATCAACTTTTGATTTTAGACCCTCCACTGAGTTTATACCTGGTTTATTGGCATCGTTAGAGGTGCGACCTACTCTGTTGGACCAGATAGGTACTTCACAATGAGAGGACCCATGGCTAGCAGATATCTTGGATAGGCTCGGTAGAGGGGAGACTTCTAGTCACCTCAGTAGATATTCCATGAACGATAGAGGGTGTTTGCGATGAGATGGAAGGCTTTGTGTTCCCCGAGTTCGAAGTCTGTTGAAGACAGTCCTTGAGGAAGCCCATAATTCTAAGCTGACTATTCATCCAGGCGGTGATAAGATGTATAGAGATATGAAGAGGGTTTTCTTTTTGGTTGGGATGAAGAAAGATGTGGCAAAATTTGTTTCTTGATGTTTGATTTGCCAGCAAGTCAAAGCTAAGCAAAAGAAGTTCGGTGGTTCACTTCATCCTTTGGAGATCCCACGGTGCAAGTAGGAGAGCGTCTCGATGGATTTCATTGATGGTTTGCCTAGATCGAGGAAAGGCAACACCAGTATTTGGGTTATAGTGGACAAACTTACTAAGATCGCTCATTTCATTCCTGTTAAGAGCAAGAGAACGGCGACACTGTTGACAGCGGTTTATCTTCGCGAGACTGTCCGTCTACATGTACCTTCTAGTATCGTAAGTGATCGTGACCCCATTTTCACCAGTGAATTTTGGAGGAGCTTGCAAGAGGCATTGGGCACACAGTTGTGTTTGAGCATTGCTTATCACACTCAGACCGATGGACAGACGGAAAGGGTGAATAGAGTTCTTAAGGATTTTTTAAGACTGTGTCCTAGACTTCAGAGGGACTTGGGAGTAGCATCTTCCTTTGGTAGAGTTCGCCTAAAACAACAGTTATCAGGCTAGTATTGGTATGGCACCTTTCGAAGCATTGTACGGGCGGCCCTGTAGATCACCGACTTGTTGGTGGGAGTTTATAGAAACACTTCTACTTGGACCTGAGATGATTAGAGAAACTTCAAAAAAGATTGATCTTATTCGTAGGCACATGAAGATAGCTCAGGACAGGCAGAAGTCCTATGCAGACAGGAGAAGGACTGACATTGAGTTTGAGGTAGGAGACATGGTTTCCATCAAGGTATCACCGTTAAGGAATGTAGTTCATTTTGGATCTACAGGGAAATCGACACCAAGGTTTGTAGGACCATTTCCCATAACAGAAAGGATTGGCCAAATGGCCCATAGAGTAAACTACCAGAGAGACTGTCCGGCGTTCATGATGTTTTTCACGTTTCTCATTTAAAGAAATGTTTGCATGATACCGCAGAAGTAGTTGAACCGAGTATGCTTGAGGAAGTAAAGGTGGAACGGGAGGCGACAGTTAGACGAGTTCCTACCCGTATTCTTAGATCAGAGGTTAAGAAGCTACGAAACCGAGAGTCAAGTTGATGAAAGTTTAGTGTGGAGATAACCAAGAAGATGCAACTTGGGAAACCGAAGACAAGATTCGCGCTTCGTACCCTTTTCTTTTCAAGCGTATGTTCTTAACTTCTTTTTCCAAAGCTTTTATTCATGCTTGTTTCTATCATTTAAGCATATCATATCTATCGAATCTTCGACCTTTAGGTAGGAAACCCATGGATGTAAACATGCGTTTGAGACGTGTTATGTTTGATGGATGCAAGTAGATGCATGTGGTTGCTAGTGGTTGCTCATGGATGCATATACACACACATTAGGCACTAGATCAGCTCAATCACTCTCATACTACATATGGATGTGTCTGCATTTTCCTTCTATTATGGATGAGAATGGGTAAATCATCATATGGAAGCTGCATTTGGATGGATGACTGTGCACGCATATAACATTTACGTAATATGTTACGATTATTCGCATACATGTTGGATTCATGACACTAACATTCATTGCATTAAGGAGGTCGACTGAATCAGTGGACCGCCTGATCTTTTGCATTAGTAAAGGGACATTTACACACACCTTTGCATACATTCATATAAGCATTATAAATCTTTTAAGGATAATGGATGTCTGTGATTGATGGATGAGTAGATGGATGATGGATGTTAGGATACACATTCTTCTTAACTTGGAGATTTCGAGACGAAATCCTTTAAGTAGGGGAGAATGTAACACCCCGTAATTTTATAACATGTTAAATGATAAACTAAGGAATACTTAATTAAATATTAATAATTAAGTAAAACAGATGCACCATTGAGTTCATTTCGGAATTCTTAAGATAAACACTAAGTTCGCGTAAAATAGACATCGTATGAAGAAGTTATTAAGCCTAGAAGTATGTATACGCACAAGAGAATTATATATATACAAAACCATTCAAAACATTTCAAAATAATTCAAAATCAGAAGACGCGGGATTGGGCGGGAGTTCGGACCATTAGGGGTCGACCCACCCAAGGGGTGTTGACCCCCATGCCGACCCATGCCGTAGAATTCATTCTCTGAATGTGGACTCGTTTCTTGACTAGATTCGTTGACCCTAGGCTATAAATAGGACCTCATTCTCATTGTTTTATTCATCTAAATTAATGGGGACAACGAGGTACTGCCCTAACTTAGATTAAAATAGCCTATTCTTCTTCAATAGTAAGTTGTACGAATTCAAAGAACTGTGCTACATCATCTGCAATCAAATTCCCAGTTTTTTTAGATCCAATCACAGTGAGTCTATGTTGTTTTTAGATATAAACACCTAAAATGTAATCTTGACATGTTTCTAAGCTTGGATCTAAGCCTATGCCTATTAGTAACCTAAATCATAACATATCTGGCATTACTTGTATACCTAATTTATTGCTTAGATCTCATATGCATATTCATGATATCCCTATTCTGTTGGTTTGCTTAATCATGTCACCTTGTGCCTATGATGCTAGTTTGTCTAATTATGTCATCATATGCCTATTTATTTACTATGCCCATTCTTGTTCTCTTCTCTCCCTCTTTCCCTTTTTATTTTTATATAGCCAAGCTACCTTCGAGCCTAGGCCTATTGCTGAAATACGCGAACATACGAATTTGGGAACGATTGGGAATGATTAATTTGGGGCATAATTCATATTGTAAACATGATTGGGAATTTTGGGCATAATTTGTACCTTGAACCAAAACTAGGGATTTGGGAGTATAATCTATTTCTTGATCTAAATCTTAATTTGGGCATAACTTGTATCGTAGAATGGATGGGGATTTGGGGCATAATAAACATGAAAATTGGTTGATAACGGAAATGCCTGGATTTACAGTAATTAGAAACTATAACCGCGCTTAGACACGAGGTTAGATTACACTTGTGGCAGAAGTCTGCCCGGAACCGCCCGGCAAGTCTAGCGTTCACAAGTGGTAAATCTAGTGTGAGGGGTCTAAGTGCATAAACGTACACGTGACGACGCTAAGACACAAGGTTAAGTCCGACTTGTGGAAGAAGTCTGCCCGGACCCAACTGACATATCCAACATCCATAAGTGGTAGACTTAATGTGGGAGGTCTAGCGCATTATAACCATAAATGAATGGATGGTGATGAACTTGTAATACTAACCTATTTTAATTCATAAGGATTACATGAACCTATTAACTTGAGTAGAGGTTAAGTAAGCTTGCTTGAATCAGTGGGTGGGTTAAGTTAATCTTGTTAAATATGTGGGGGCGGGTTATACATATAAAACCGACAAACTTAACCTATTGGGGTTATGCTATCTTGTTAAACTAGTAGGCATAACCTGTTGATATCCTAGTAGTAGGGATGCAAGCCTAGGAGGAAGCTTGTATCATCTGGTGTGTGGGACCCGTATCAGTTAGTAACCTATATCGGTATCAAACGGAGAACCCTGAACTAGGTCGGGTCAGGGCACGCTTACTGAGCTAGTTATAAGAGGTCACTTGGGAGAAAGGTGTTTGGCTGCGCGTTCCATCGGGGTCATGTGCGTGCATGGGTCCTCCTACTGGGGAAAATAAGATGCTGTGACATCAGCTGATATAGCTGTGCATCTTGGAAATAACGGGGTTACCACTTTAGGAAGTGATACATCTTACTGTGGGGCCAGCGCGGGTATGTACGGGTTAGGGAGCTGGTCAATTAGGGTAGTAATTAGGGTACATCTAGTCTCGCCTGTTTAGGAGCTCGTTATTATCGTTGGGTGTAACACCCATCAGTTCTATTGGGCTACCTGTTGTTGTATGGGGTAAAACCTCTCACTAGAAGCACATCTAAGTCTATCATCTTTTACTTGTTGGGGTCATCTTATTTCTGTTATACTAGTATTGGTGCAGAGGGAGAAAAGTATTAAAGAAGCACAAAGCATATTCTATTCTGTTTATCCTATTTACCTTGTTATACTTGACATATGACACTGTTATCTCTCTCTCCAACTTATATGCCTATCATGATGCTTTTACTTATTTATATGCTAAAAGTAACTGGACTCGCCAGACTTATGTCTGACCCATTTTGTTTCCTCTTCTTTCTCTTTCATTTCCCCCCACAACACCAAAATAACCGTTTGCAATGGAAATAAAATGTTGCTAAAAATTTTAGATACACTTTTTAGGTGTTGCAGATTAGTCTGTTGCAGATTTTTGAAACACCTATATTATGTTCCAGATTGACGAGTTGAAACCCTTAACAGGTGTTTCAGATTGACAAATTGAAACACTTAACAAGTGTATCAGTTTGATAATCTGCAACACTCGGTGAGTATTTCAAATTGATAATCTGCAACACTTATTGAGTGTTTCAAATTGATAATCTGCAACGCCGTTGAGTGTTTCAAATTGATAATTAGCAACACTCGATAAGCGTTTCAAATTGATTATATGCAACACTCAAAAATGCTTGTTTCGAACCGATAATTTTACAATTATTTTAGAATTTGCAATTAATAATTCCGGTAACATAAATAGATTCAACAATTCTCCAAATTAATTGCTAAAAAAATATAAAAAGAAATTTTACAAGCAAGTTTACCATAAACGAATTAGTATAGAACAAAGATAAACCATGTTTTCAAAGGAACAAAAATACCACAACAAATCCAAGTTACATAACAAGTATAAGGTTGACATTACAATAAAATAGTAGACAACGATAACAAAACTTATTCGTTCCACGCATCTTGATTCATCATAGTGTCTTTTGAAATCTATATCTGCAAAAACAAACAAAAAAAAGCTACGAAGTCACAACTGAGAATCAATGCAAATTGAACATCAAAATAGAATATTAAACACTACACAGGTGCAAGACAGAAATATTCTAACATCAAAATGGAACATTACTTGCATATATGAAGATAGGGTTATGACCCTCGAATTGCATGGCCGATAAATGGTCTGCATGAACCGTGCGATTTCAGAGACAGTAACATAAAACTATACATGCAAACAACAAATACAAAAATCAAAATGCCCAGTGATTAGCAAACCAGTAGATCAACGTTTGTTAATCCGGAAAATTGTGAAACATTAGCTGTTTTTGCACCTCTGCCCAGCTCAGCCATACAACAGCAAATACAAAAATCAAAATGCTCCGAAATTTGCAAACCAGTAGATCAATGTTTTTGTTAACCAAGAAAATTCCGAAACATCACCTGTTTTGGCATATTTACCCAGCTCAGCCATAAATTGTCTAAAAAGAAAAAAAGAGGGGAAAAAGGTAAAGAGTAGGAATTTGAGCACATGTTAACATAATTTCTAATGTAAATGTGTATAAATACCTATACATGACGAGTATGTTTTTCCAAACTTCTCCAATCCCCTTGATTTGTATGGGTCTGTCAGCTACAGATGCCGCTCTCCAATGGATGGAGATGAGAGAATTGAAAATAAGCCATGAACATACAAGGACATTTAGCTGTCAGATCAATCCATTTTGATGCAGGCCTTCGAAAATTATAATCATTCGAATACACAAATAACTAATTAATATCGCTAGTATCAGTAAACATACTAAGTTATTCATGCAATTATACAGTCTGCCATTTTTTTGGGTCAAAATTACGTGTCAAATTACCACAAGCCTTCAAGCAATCAGACCAAAGAATTTTGATGTTAAAATAAATCTACCAAAACTTGGACCTGGAAACCTCCCAGCAGTTTCGAGACCTAGAGTAAGACACATGAGACCATCAGAATTTAAATGGTGAATATCGTTTAGAACTTGAAAATTAAAATAGTGACATTAATGGACGAACATATTATACAGTTCATTATAGACATTAATGGACTAAGCTAAACAAGAATAGTAGAACTAGGAAAGTTGAGGATCAAACACTAATTATAATTACTAATTGAACAGAATTTTTTAGCCCAGCCGCAAATATATCTTTTCATTGATAAGAATTTAATCAATACAATTTCTACTTCAGAGAGTATTGAGCATTATAAAACACCACTTATCATTTTCACAGATAAAATATACACAAAATATTATGAATAGAAATTATAAATTAAATGGCTATACTAGCAATATGCAGCCACTAAGTTATGTATTTCTAAAGTAAAGAAACATGAGACTTAATCAATCAAACTTCATATCTCATAATATTCTTTATAATTAAACTTAATCAATTAAAGCAAAAATAGTGCTCAAACTTGACACTGCATTTACCACTTATAATATTTCTAAATAAAACCTATATACACCAACCAAAATCATAGTGAGTGTAATCACTGATAGGAGATTGGTTTGACTTACTCTGTTACCATAATTACTTCGCATATAAACCAAATTTATTTACCTGCCCAGCATCAACCTCAGTCTGAAACTTCCTTGCAGCTATACCAGACGTCGTAAATATTGATGCTCCATTACCATACTTGATATATTTATATGAGTGGAAAATCATTAAACCCACAAATTATTTTGAGTTGCCAGATAATATAAGAGCCTACTGCCAGAAAAGTACTTGTTTTTGTTGACAATCTTGATAGCTTCATCTAGACTTTCAGTTTGGTGGTTGAAAATTTCAGTATTGGGGCATAAATAAGCAAGAAATTCTAGAGACAAATGTAAGAAACATAGGTGCATATATACCTACATGCAACCTAGAACTGGGCCAAAAATTTCCTCATGTTTGAAAATTCAAAAAATTTATTACTCATTTAATTTTTGTACAATTCACAATAATATAACTCTAAGATAACATCTGTCTGACACTGTAAATGGCTGCAATCTTTAGGTTTGCTGTCAATAGAAAAATGTTGCACATAAACCAAGCCAAAAAACAAAAGAAATCATTGGCAACATGGAAACAAGAGGTAAACCCTACCATTAAAGTATTGTTTCTTGGAGGTGCATTAAAGCATATGTCCATTGGATAATTGTAGGTGTTATTCTTCATAGTTAAAGCAAAGAAAACATGACACTGTATTTACCACTGTAGTAACAACATAAGCATTCGTATATGATGATTGTCATGTTAAATTAACGAATAATGTAATATTTGGCTTATTCATCCGTGCTGTTGGAATTTCAAAGCTGCTTGTCAGGTGCTTTGAGTTTGGTGGGTTCAGAAACCTTATTAGTGGCTTTGTTAGTAGCAACCCGAAAACTGCATAATTTTCTAATATTAAAGTAAAAGGGTATGAATATGTGAGTATTGGTTGAATATAGTAATAAACGGTGTCGTATTATTGTGCTGAAAAGTACCATGAATATCGTACTAGTGATCATGATAACATTGCCTCTGAGCGTTATATAACCAGATCTTGTAAACTGCAAATATACATATAGCTGATTTTGTTGAGTAAATAAGACACTTCGTGACTTGTGAAATCATTTTCGTTAAGGGTACTTACCCGATTGTAAGCAAGTGCAATAGATACGACATTTCTCGTTAGGCTAGCTCACCATACAGTGACCTACATGGAAAAAAAGGCAAGAAGATGAGAATAAATATTCTTTTGTTTAAGGAGTTGCAGTTAAATGGAACAAACACTTATTTGTTGATTGAAAGTAATTTTTTCACGTGCAGACTTATTAGTCAAGTTTGAGAGGAAAGATAGTGGGAAGACGAAATATTTCAAGACTTATCATATATTGTCTTGAGTGCTTACAATGCAATGCTTAATGGAAATTATTGAACTATGTTAAATATGTACTTGTACCTTGTAGCGAAATTTCATCGTATCTTCATTTTGTGTTAAATGTAGCTAAAGTGATTTATCACTTAAAAATGTAATCTCTGCACTAGAAATGAAGAGCATTCCCGCTATCGGACCAGCTGTAGTGAATAAATAATACTGAGAATAATTTTTTGAATACCCTTCCTTTTCCACTTGTTTTATAAATCTTGCCTTCTTGTTTGAATTTCTCCTTACAGTCTGAGAAACTTTCAGTCTTAAATTCACTATTAAAATTAAAAAAAAAAACATAAGATAATTCATACTATTAGTGCAGTACTTTTATAAGATAAGTTTGAATATGAAGTACCATAATTTCTGGTGTCCTGCAGATTGCTTGCTTTGATTTTGAACTTGGAAAGCTAGTTACTTATTAGAAATGTTCTATCTGCAAATTCCATATAAAAACGATAAGCATTATTGCAATTTAATGTATCAGGTGAATTAAACTGAGCAAAAATTAGTATTTAAGTGTAACTGTTCTTCATTTGTAACTATTCTTTCCTAAACACACGAGTATGTAGTTACTGTAACTGTTCTTTCATAGTCGCAAGTAAAGAGGATTAAAGTGTAACTGTGTGTGTATATAAGACGGCAAAGGTGTGGAAGGAGCTATAGGCTGAGATAGAGAAACTATCTAAGGCCAGACCTGAAGCATTGGGAGTTCTGGGAAATGGAGGAGCAGACGATAATCAAGTTCCATGTGGTGCTGGAGAATAGTTGGTCGACAATAATGGTGCAGTTGCCGGGAAGGATGGACAATGACGTGAAGAACCACTGGAACACGAGCCCGAAGAAGAGGCTGTCCAGTATGGGGGTAGACACGGTGATTGATGGGGTCATACATGAATTTGAAGGAGGATGTGGCGAAGCCTTGATGTATGGTGATGGGGTGATGCAAATGATTTCAATGATCTGAAATGCAAAATGGTTTACTGTAACCACGAAGGACTGGTGATGCAAATCGTTGCAGGTAGAAGTTAACGTTTCAAAAGATGTAGTTGACTAAGTAATGATTTCCGGTTATGGAGTTCTTAATGGAAATGATTGATTCATCGTAAGTTCAAGCAACTGAAAATGTAGATGAGAGGGATATTACAGCCGCTATACATGTCAACCTGCACTGTTCTAATATGAAATTTCATGACACAAAATATTTGACATTTCTTCGCTTGAAAGAAAGCCAAAAAATTCTGATCATGGAAATAAGAACTACATGTGACTTTATCATCTGTTAGTAGCATAATAATTGCTGAAATTAGCAAATGACACATAAATGTGATACTGATATGTATCCCCTCCCCAGTTTTTGTTCAAGCACACTTCAATAGTGGTAACAACCCTCTGTTATAAGACATCATATGCCAACAATGCATGTTACCTTACACGCTATAACATATATATTATACAAATAATAATAGTAGAGAATTGTCTGGATCTGTATACTGAGTAGATAGTAATAAAATGCATAAATAGCACCATATGCCACTATCATTTTTTGCTTTCTTCAATAAATAAATATAGGTTAAAGGCATACCCGTATTTGAGAGCCAAAATTGCCGAGTGGACGACATCATCAAGCTCCTTATGATTTATGAAAAATTGATAGTAAGTTGGATATTCCGTTAAAATCAGAGAAACGTTAGTTACAGATAGTTTCATACTGAATCATGCGCGAAACGAAATCAAATGAAACACCACTGCAGGTTTGATATTTTGCTAACCAAATAAAACTGGTTGTTTACGGAGGTAGGAGCTTACATTCGTGGTGGATAAATCAGTAAAATCCTTTGAATGAAACACCACGGCAGATTTTATCATATGAAGACATAAATTAAGTATTCCATGCAGCTACAGTAAAAATGTGTTTGTGTTAATAATACAAATGTTCCACCTTAGCAATATATATTGCTATCATTGTTGAGGAGGTAATGCCCAGATGCAAAACTAAAAAGAATGAGTGATACTTGCATCATTTTTTTGTCTTAAATTTTTACTTAGACAAAAATATTATGATCAAGCAGTAAATGTTTACCTTAAAATTATGGATAAGGATCATTTCATGATTTCAGCGATCTACACCTACAATAAAAAATAGTGGCATTCAACAAGTTGCATAATTATTACAATATCTAATAAAAACCAAATGGTTTAAAAATGAAATAATATAAGGAAACAAAATTTTCAACATTTGTCATAATCCTTCGGAATTGAAAAAACAATAGGCGTTAAAAGAACTAAAGACACAATCCGCGTTTCTTCACCTAATCCTAAAGAAAGCGACATACCACTTTGGCCTTTGTTATCACAAATTTTGCCTTATCACACTACTTGCACTATCTGTCTCGTCTCCTTTCTTCCATTCTTCTCTACCCTGCAATTTTTATTATATTTAGATACATACAAGTGAGAATATATCCTTTCAATTTATTTTTTTACCAACTTACGTCATTTTTCATAACTAACTGTACATTTAAACCCTCTTGAAAACCAATCACACATGGAAGACATCCTATGTTCATGGCAGAGAATCAACTTTTACATTGGCGTGCTTTGAAGCTGTAGAAGAGCACTATTCACCAAAAGAAAACAAATCAACGTTTACCATTAAGATACAAGTGTAAATAACCATTAAGATACAAGTGAGAATTTCAGCCAAAAACAGAATAGCCACCTCAATTCACCAATCAATCCACAACTATCAAACCTACTTCCACCCTAAATTCAAATTCCTAAACAACATACCTCAAACCGATGATTGTGATTTCGATTTTATTTGGTGAAAGCCGAACATTTGGGCGAACTAACTGGCATTCGATTTGGATTTGGATTTTCTGATTTTGGGATTTCGCTAGTTAAACAAAGAGATTAGGATGGATTTTCACCAATTACTGAAATTTCAACACAAAATTTGCATACAAAATATAGTGTAACGACAACGGATTTCGCGCGGACCTAATCGATCGCTAAATCGACCAAGACCATTCGAATCCCGCATACGCTAACTCTGGGCATACAACACATCAGAACAAATAACAGAAGACTTTTATAAACATCATAATAATATTACATCAGAGTACAGAATATCAGAGTATATTGAATATAATACAGTAGAAGATAAAATGTAATACAATGCAGCGGAAACAAATAGACTAACACAACGGAAGAGTACCAATGCTCTGGACACCACTTTAAGCTTCGATCCAGAATCCTGCTTAATAAATAAATATCTGCAAAATAAGCTACTCGACTGCCCATGTGAAAAATAAGGGAACCCGAGTTTGCAAGTGAAACAAACTACGAATCAGTCATGGGACTGGTATGAGAAATCTTACTTAACTTATCTAACAATAAGGCTAATCACAGGACCACGCCGCTAACGCGGAACGGGTTTACTCTACTGGATAGCCAGTGCATGAATTAAATAAATCTTTTAAAACAATGCAATGCTTTTTAGAAAAAATGAAATCATTATAAGACTCAAGTCCCATCACACAATGCATCGCAAACCGAAGGACAGAGTTTTACCTTATAATGATCAAACATGCTTGATACGTATAAAATAATATTTAATATTATTATTAGTGTCTAAATCAGTTTAAAAATATTTTCAAAGTAAATGTATCAACTCTAGATGGCATAGTACCTCATCCTACTATTTCGCCATATATAGGTTTACAATCAAATCCGTAATGTCATATTGGAAATTGGGTTTCCATCATGAGTCAAGGCTAGGGATGGTCTCCTTACCGATTCGAGACACTCTAACAAATGTCTCAGGATCACACCTACGGGCAACCCTTGGATCCTGCAAGGCCGGTCCACAAATACTTTAGCAGATTAGTTATGCCTGAACACACGTTTCCCGGTCCTATTGAACCTATCACTTGGTCAGTAGCGACCAATATATCGAGGCCTCGAAATCTATCATCCACATAAGTAAAAATGTCTGGGCTCCATACCATGACACCACTTATAGCTAGAAAGAAACGTGTCACTCCCTGCGTTCCCTTATCCCGTTTCCGACTCCTACCAGGGCATGAGGCTCGCGAAGTAACGTTATACACAAAGCTATGCCTAAACAAGTTGTTCTTTGATCATCAACCACAAGGCTCTGCTTTTCAACAAAAGCCTTGATCATTTGCATCCTGGCATGCCACATTGGCAATTCACGCCATGTAACTGATGTCTATCAATATATAACCTCTGAGCTCGTACGTCTCAGAGAAGGGTGTTAAGCAAGAGAATAAATTCTCCGCCACCAAACATATATATATTAAGTAGAAATCAATTCACACAGAACGAAATTCAATGTCAGACACACATCTATTTACAAGTCCGTTTTGGGCCTAAACGAAACTAGAGGTACCTTATTCATCGTCCCATATGTCCAATACGGAAGAGAGGTTCTCGCATATCCGAACAATCAACAAGTACATCTGGACAACTATCACTGTAACCCTTTACTGGGAGCTAACCAATGCAGGGCATCAGTAGTCATCCATTCGATGTGAAGAACGTCGGTCTTCAATCACCGTCTTCAATATCTTCGATTTAAATCGTCGTATAGTTATTTGAAATGAGATTTAACTCGGTCTTTTCAAATAATTCTCGAATATATATAATTTAAATCATTTCATATCGTTAACATTATTTTGTAATGATTTATCGTTATTTTTATTTATATAAAAATAGCCCAATTTAATTTAACGACGCTTCAGGTCAATAGGTGGCCTTGGCGCTGTTTTTATCCAAATTTGAATTACACATTTCTCGAAATCTAACCGTTGGATTTCAACAAAATTAATATCGTTGGAAAGATCTTCCCAAAGCGAAACTAAAGATTTCAGTTTTAGGAAATTCGACGGTCGGATCTTTCGGTATAACCGTTTAAAGTTAGATTCCGAAACGTGAACTACAGTGCGTGATTCGTTTTATATATATATATATATATATATATATATATATATATATATAAATCGTTCGACGGTTTCACTAACATGTTTAAAATGATGTTTTCAACCAAACTAAGCATATCTTAACATATAAACATTTTTAATGTTTCAACAAATTTTCCTAAATATGATTCCTTTTTATAATGAATCATCATATACATTAAAAATATCATTTCTAATGTTTCAACTAAATTTGACCATTCTTTATTCACATATATACAATAAAAAGAAGAATTTTATTGTCTACACAATTTCTACATTTCATATGTATAAATAAAAAGAATATTTCATTCATGCAAATAAAAAGAATATTCTTTTGTCTACCCAATTACTACATTTCATATGTATACAATAAAAAGAATGTTTTATCGTTTTACACAAATTCTACATTTCCTATGTATACAATAAAAAGAATGTTTTATTGTTTTCAATTCCTATGTTCATATGACAAATAAAAAGAAATTTTATTTGTGTAACATTTTCTATGTTTTCCAATGACAAATAAAAAAGAGTATTTTATTTGTATACACTATTCTATCTTTTCTAATGACAAATAAAAAGAGTTTTATTCACATAACATTTTCTACATGTGTCTAATGACAAATAAAAAGGAGTTTTGTTTGCATAACATTTTCTACATTGCTAATGACAAATAAAGAGATAATTTTTATTTTCATAACATTTTCTATATTGCTAATGACAAACAAAAAGATAATTTTTATTTTCATAACATTTTCTATGTTGCTAATGACAAATAAAAGAAGAATTTTATTTTCATACATGTTCTATGTTGCTTATGACAAATAAAAAAAGAATAATTTATTGTCATGACATTTTCTATGTTGCTAATGACAAATAAAAACAATAATTTATTTTCATACATGCTCTATGTTGCTTATGACAAATAAAAAGATTGCTAATGACAAGTAAAAAAGAAGATTTTTATTTTCATACATGTTCTATGTTGCTCATGACAAATAAAAAGAAGATTTATTTTGTCATGACATGTTTTACATTTCTAATGAAAAATAAAAAGAAGTATTTATTTGTCTACATGTTTTCTACATTTCTAATGTATAAATAAAAAGAAGAATTTATGTTTGCATAACATGTTCTATACTTCTAGTGTCAAATAAAAAGAATGATTTATTTGCATACATTTTCTATACTTCTAGTGTCAAATAAAAGAATGATTTATTTGTATACATTTTCTATACTTCTAGTGACAAATAAAAAGAATGATTTTGTCTACATACATATTATAATTCTAGTGACAAAATAAAAAGACAATTTTGTCTACATGCATATTTTATAATTCTAATGACAAAATAAAAAGATAATTTTGTCTACATACATATTTTATAATTCTAATGAAAAAATAAAAAGACAATTTTGTCTACATACATTTTTTATAATAAAATAAAAAGACAAATTTGTCTACATACATATTTTATAATTCTAATTCCAACATAACAAATAAAAAGGATATTTTTATATGTTTACAATTCTAATTTCAACATAACAAATAAAAATGATATTTTTATGTGTTTACAATTCTAATTTCAACATAACAAATAAAAATGATATTTTTATTTGTTTACGATTTCTATTTTTTCCATTATATTCAATTAAATCAACAGATCACCACAACAACATCAACCAATCCAAATCAAATCGCATACAACAACAAACTGAATTTAACAGCGTGTATGTAAAAATTTCTAAACACGATAATAATTAATTAATTTTAATTATTCAGAAAAGAAATCTCACCTATAAGCTAAAAATAATATTTTTAGCGAACAAATATTTATTATAATTAAATACTGATAAAAATCACGGCAGTTTATATAAAATAACTGTACAAGAGAATTTAGTGAGAGATTTCTCACCTTGATCGGTTCAGAAATCGTTTAATAATGACTATTTTAATAAAATTAAACGAGCGTTTAATTTTATCAAAAATTCCTGCTAGCTCCGCTTCTGTTCTAGTCTTTTCCATTGCGAAGTTCTCATTTTTGTGATTCCAACGCAAGTTATTTCGTTCGATTCTGATTTGAAATGAACAAGTTACGACGATTTAATCATTGAACAAATAAACATGAAAAAATTAAATTAAATAATTAAATTTACTTAAAACCACTGTTCAAATTTGGCCGCTCCTTATCTTCTTCGTTTTCCTGCCACTGATGCTCAAACCCATTATCAAAATTAGGGTTCCCAAATTCTCTTTCAACTGTTGAGCCTAGATGAATCAAATAAGTCTATGCCGGTGATATCCACGTGTGCCACCACCGCCTGGAGAGGCGGCAACCTCGATGGCCTTAGCCAGCCTAGAAAGGCGTACGAAGTTCGAGCCTTTCTACTCTGAAATCTGACACAAATTCTCAACGAAAACTGATCTTAACCATACGAACTTCAAGAGCACGAGAATCTCATTCATTTTCGTTTTGAATCCGTGTTTTGATTTGCTTTAGATTTGGAGATTTTAAAGGAAGAACATCGCATGTTTGGGGCCTTCGATTTCTGAGTGGCGGCGAATGAATGGATTAGAGTTTGTGATTATCTAGGGTTATTTATAATAAAATATTATTAAATGATCTAATTTGTAAAAAAACGTTAATTCCTAATAACTCCAAATTTAGCCCAACGAATGTTGCTCCTAGCCAAATAACCCCATTCCGGACACAATGGACTAGGTCCCGTCATCCCATTTGATTGTCTCAAGCCACTTTTCTTTAAATTAAAATATAAATCATTTAATTATTTAATTTGATCGTACATTTTAATATACCGGGGCCGCATACGGACTCCAAAAATTTCCAAAAAATAAATTTAGCTATGTTTTGGCGATACGGTTCTAACAAAATTAATTTCGTCGAATTTGGAGACCGTTTGAAAAATGGCATTTTCTGGTCGATCTAAATTGACTGAAATTAACAAAAAAAGTTTTCTTCTGCCACGGTCACATATTAATTCCAAAAATTATGAAATTGGAATCTTGCAATAATTTGACATTCCGGATCCAACCAAAGTGGTTTCGTCGAAAACGGAGGTCGTTTGCAAAAATGGTTATTTATAAGGGCTATATATTATATTAAATTCCATAGCGACTATTCTGAATTTTAAACTAGCCGTAACTTTCTATTCCCGCTATGAAAATTCAATTTTTCAGATTCATTAGAAAGATATAATTAAACAGATTTAAATATTTTTGGTTTTACTGAAATTTGATTTATTTTAGATCCTGTACATTCAATTGAGATTTAAAATCGAATTTTCAAACTGCTGTGCCATTTCAGGCTTGGTTTATAATTAAAATAAATATATGCATTCTAACTTCGATTAAAATAAATTTTAATCGTTATTATTTAAAATAAATTATTTTAAATATTCAAAATTCATTAAAATTGCTAAAATAAAAAGTTTAAATTGGTTCCAAAATTCCGGGTTGTTACATATAGAGAAGTGGCTACAAAAAAAATATAGCAATATAAGATTGAGAATTACGCATTATTCATCTTTGACTATTAACCGAGGATTACCTTTGGAGGAAAAAGGAAAACGACGAGTCTGGAATGGGAGATCTGATGGAATCGCATGAAGAAGTGTTTGGGGAAAAAGAGAAGAAATGCGGCCCAATTTATGAAACACGGGCCGAAAGGGAATGGTGGTTGGGCTTGTCAGTCGAAACGTAGTTTCATAGAGAATCTAGGAAAGGGTTTTAATTTTTTGCATGCAAAATTATATATTTAAAATAATTAAAAAATAATGGAAACACTTTAGTAGACATAGAAACAGTATATGATCGTTTCAAGTCTAGAAACTGAAAAAATGGGTTTCAAGTAAAAAAATCATGTGTTTCAAATTTGTTTATTTGGTGTAGTACCCCCCCCCCCCCGGTTCTCAGGGTGGGAATACTCAAGCTTGATCAAGATTGTTCTTTTCTGCTTGGAGCTGCTTAGATGTACTGCTTGATTTTGTATCTTCTCTACTATGGCTATATTTTGGGGATTATGCTCTTTTTATGTATTATTGTACATTGATGATGATTTATGTACAAGGCAGAAGTTTTATGTTTTCAGTATTCTAGACTTATTATGTAATTGGGTTTGAACCACGAAGCTTTTCTATTAGATAAAGATTTAATTCCACTGTTATTTTATGTATGTCTTGTAATGTTTTTGTTCTGTTTACAAATAACGCTTCACGAAACTTAATGCATTCTGATAAAAAGTGTCATTAACGGATGTGGGGTGTCACAAAAACCAAACTTCATAAGTTCTAACGTGATAAAGTTTTGGCAAATAGAATTGGTGTAAATAATTATTGTTGATGAGCATCACTTAAAATAGCAAGATTAATTTTATTGAAAAACACACAAGTAATAAATTTGTTTAAATTATTACACCACTAGCCAAGGTAACGTGTAATGTTAATATTCGAATTATTTCTTATATTAATCATTGACTGAGTTTACATGTTTGAGTTGCATAGCTGTAAATATAGAATGCTTGGAAATAACATACAAAATTAAATTGATTTGAAACTTGATGGATTCACTTATAAAAGTCTAGTGAAAACTTGGAAAAATTAGACTCCTTCGAATAATGGACTAAGTAAAGTGAGCAGAGTAAATGGATACTCAAGTGAAATTATATGCACTTTATGACCTAGCCTAAATGTCAACCCAATTCCACAAATCGATCGGCCTATAAGGATCTATGTCTTTTTTCTACTCGATACTTCTAACGAAGAAGAACGTGAAATGAAATTTTGCACAATGCCCATCGAAAACACTCACACCCTTCTTTCATACGTAGTAGCAAATTGCCCCTTATTTCCTACTCCAAGAATTTTCCTCGAAAAGGCATTAACAGGAAAAGACACCTCCTTTTTCTTATGGTCTCTTATTTGTTAATTTGAAATTGTCTACTAACCCACCAGGAAGGGGACCACACTTATTGGTGCACAAGTACATAGAGCTTATTATTTCCTACTTCAAAATTTGATGTCTGTATGCCTAAAAGCACTAGGACGGACCCCTTTCGATCTTGTTCTCCCTATGGCCTCTTATTTCCCGATTCGATTAGTGTGTCCTTACATTGTAGGGCGGGTGCAAACCTATAATTATAATTGTGCCCTCAAACCCAATCCCTATACCGAATTTTACCCTTGGCTTCTTATTTCCTAGGCAAATGTCGTGTGCCCAAATGTCCTTGGGACGGGCCCCAACCAACACATATTGTATTTTAATATGAGAGAAGTCAAAGCTTCCTTTCTTCCCCAAAGTTAACAATTTTGTCCAAAATTGTAACGACCCGGGGAAAAATTCGACACTCGAATTTTCGACAACAATACCTAAACCCGTATTACTTGCCCAAAACCCAAGTATCGAATCCCACATTGTCAATAGAAAGAAATTAGAGGGTGAGAATAGAAAGAAAGAATATAAAAATAGAAGAAAGAAGAAGAACAACACATCAGAATCTCATAGCGGAACGGATAAAATATAATATCAAATATCTCTATACAAAGAACTGTATATACATACCAACCATCAGAGTACAACATATATTAGTCGTAGCGGAAAAATAACTTTATATAACTAGCGGTGAAGCCTCCTGCTTCCAGCTCCTGAAACTCCAAGCGATACCTGACCTGGCAATATACTCGGTCTGACCCGAGCACGTTTGAAGCAATGCAAAATACACCGGGTCAGTATGGAATACTTTCAGTGATAAATTCACAGAACACACAACTTGTTTAACTTTGGAAAATCTTTTATGAAACCAAAGGATAATAGTAAGACCAGCCCACACATAAACACAGACGGTTTTTACCTTACTCTAGCCCAAAATGTTTTTGAAATCATAACTTATTCTAATATTATAATAGTGTCTAAAATACAAGTAAATTACAATCTAGCGGAACGCTTGCATCTCACGCTCCACATATATATTATACAAATCAAAAACCGCGGGCGCTTATTGGATATTGGATTCCGATTATGACAAGGTATGGGACCACCTGCCGAGAGTGTATCTCTAGAGGCGAATACACTGGGTTCAACAAGAACGTCTTGCAATCCGGCCCACACATGACCGACCACTCATTTCGCTTGAGTGTATCGAATGTATATCAACGACGGTTGGGATCAGCAACCGTCTCCCGAAAAGGGACAACATCGAATATAAATTAAAGAAGCAAATGGAATTACTCTAGATAGGCGATTATACACCCTAATGGGAGCGACCCACATAGCCATGCTGCCTGCCCGATTTTTGTAATTTCCCGGTTGTGAGGCTTGAGGCTAGAATTTATCTTTGGAACATCTAGTCATCATTCACTTTGAATGCCAATTGTCAGATCCGTCAGATTTCACTAATTGACGTCCACAAAAATACTCTAGTTGGGAGCTACCCAACTATAATACATTTGAAGAAATCAACGTACGTGGTCCTTTTGGAAATACTCTGTCAGACATCCGTCCATACAAGTCATCCAGGAACAGGATGAATCGAAGGCACCCTCCTACTGCATCCTTATATAGGAATCACCCCATGGATCAGTAGCGAGCAGTCCTTGCAATCCGTAGATTTCAACTGCGATAGGATCACAAATCAAATAACTCTAGTTGCAAGCCAGAGAAATTCGACAAGTAGTCCTTCCGTTTATGAAGATCCACGGTCTTCAATTGCTCCATCTTCAATTACCATCTTTACGTATTTGTTGGTCGGAATGGTTTCGAATATAAATTCGATCCCGGTCTTTCCATACCAACAATCGTATGGTCAGGTTTGATAGTCGGTGATTTAACTATCAAATAACAATCGTGTTCATAAAATGATTTCACTGATTCAGTATTTGGCATTATTTGGCCTGTTTAAAATATATTTAACAAAATAATTAAATCAACCTTTAAATCTTCCCATATATTGAAACATTATATTTATTCTTATTTATAACAAAAACTATTTTAAATACTTTGGAGCATATACACACTTAACTTCCAATTTCCTTTAACATTGGATATATCGTTATATTTATCAAAATCTTTTTCCCTTTCCTCAAATTCGGCATCTCGATCTATATACATAGTATATTTAATGGTATAAAACACATTCTCGATTTTGATACGGCAAAACTAGTGTCAACTTATATAATTTAAAACCAAATATTTTCGTTTACATTTTAACTAACATTTAAGTATTACTTATATCCCAAAATCTCACGCTTATGTTCCATATTCCTCTTATGAGATAATTAACCAATTCCAACACTTTGCACTCACCACAAATGAATATTATTCCTCGATAATAGTGAAGCCGTTCAAGTTAGGGTGTTTTATTTACCTCTCAGACCTTGATCGACAATATTCTTACCTTAGAATAATATTAGTCTGTCACTTAACCACTGATATTAAATCTCACTTTCCCTTTGATTCAAATCTGGTTTTGTAAGACCGTTTCTTACATTTGAAATCCTCGTTTGATAATCTCTTTACTTACTTCCTTTATTTAAGTAAGTATCCACTAAAACACAACTTTAACATCAAGCATTATTTCACTTATAACCCTTTGATTTATAGTATAAATCCTCTTCAAATAATTTGTTTCTATCTATTTGGCCATTTCTAATAATACTCTTTTATCTTGGATTATAAAAATAGGTTTACCACCTTCTTCACGATAAGGCCTTGTTACCATGGATTTTATTTCCAAAATCCATTTACCAATACTTAACCAAAAATCACAATTTTTCCTTTCTTTTGAAATCCTTATTTCAATTTCCTTATCTTGCTTAAGTTCAACTCTTTAACATTTAAGTCCTCACTTTGGTTTAATCCCCTTCAAACCATGTTTGGATTTCTTCCAAATCGATTATTAATCCGCTTAGCCTCTTAGATCAACTTCTTAGATTTGTTTAAAACTATTACCATTCTGCTTTATCATCTCCCTTGGGAATTTATTCCATTTGAATTTCCTTTACTTAATTGAATTAAGTAAAACCTTATTGAATTTCCTTTTAAATCCTAATTACCATTCTTGTTTGGAAACCTGGATTTATAAATCCATTATTTGACCTTGATCGAGCTTGTCGATGCTTAATCACTTCTAATGGAATTCCAATTAAAATTCATTCTTTTAATTATTATCAATTAAAATAATAATTAACTTTAACATTACTATATTAAAAATAGTTAACTCTGCTATTAATCAAAAATAGGATAATTATCATTTTTAAAAGCTGATTAAATAATAATTACTTGATTTACACTAACCAATTCAATAATTCCTTAAATTATAGTTAATCGGAGATTACTAGTATTTTACCACTAAGCACTTCAATAAATTCCTTTAATTTATAGTTAATCAAAGATTAACTAATAAATTCCAATATTCGTTAAATTTGACGAATATCAAATTAACTCCATTATGAATTTTAATTAAACTCGGTTGATTTTGCCAACCGTACCTCTCAGTTAATTATTCAATGATTTTCATTTTGTCATTTCCCTTTTTAAATTAAAATAATTTAATTAATTTAAAACCGCTATTTAATTGTTTTAATTACAATGATTTCATTTATCAACCCGTAGGTAAAATCTTTAGCCTTTTGCTTTTAAAACTGGTCTAACCCTTTTAAATAATTTATTTTATAACCTTAATCAAAGATATATTTATAAATTTCTAATTTAATTACTTTTTCAAAATAACTAAAACTCTAGTTCAGTTATAAAATAATTTATAACTTTAAAGCTACGTCGATCCACCTGACAGTAGAACGACATTTAAAACAATATATTTCAGGCCATTTACTGTCAATTATCCAATCAATTCTGTCGATTGATTTTAACCATAACAAGGATGAATATATATTCAACCATCAATGTGTCAGTCAGGGTGAACAATTCATATATGCACAAAAATACAGTTTATTTGAGGAATCCGGTTGGATCCCTCCAACCTGTCCTTCTCTGTATCACATATAACAGTTGGATAAAAATATACGAATTAAATAAATGACGGAATATTAATAACTGCAACCAATCAAACAATAACAACCAATTTGCATCCATCGCGTCAAATCAGCCAATTTATACTGTAAATTGTAGATTATATTTTTCTAAGAATTTACCACATCACAGGACTCCAGAAGGTGTGAGAATTAACTCACCATATTATATTTGGTTGACGGTTGACGGTTGACGCGTTTGATGCATTTAATTTTAAACGAGCGTTCAAAATTATCTGAAATTCCAGCTGCGTCCAATCGACTCCTAGTCAGTGCCATTGTCTAAGTCTCGTCCCTGCGATCCCAATGGATCTAGTTTCGTCAGATTTCGTTATCGTATGACCAAAATATGCTAGTTTAAAGTTTGAATATATATACGACTATTAATTAACTAATTAATAATTTAATTAAATAATTAAAACCCAATTACCTTAATTAACATCCGCCACGTCATCATGGGAGGAATCAAAAAACGCGTTTTCTATTTCCTGGCCTCCTGAAACTCGATTGTCCTGTGTTCCCCTTACCTCATCAAAACCATGACTCCAACAATGCTTTGCCACCGATGATCTGTGGCGTCTGGGCCCACTCCGCCATCAATGGCGGAACCCTTAAATGGAGCAGCGTCGTCGCCCTCGACCTCAGCCACTACCCTGCCTCCGACTGCCAGCAAATCCGCTCCGACCAGAACACGTACCAACCCAAAATCCAACCACCACTTGAGACGAGACGCCACCGCACCGCCACCATCGGCTAGCTCTCGCCACGCCCCAACTTTCCCCTCAGACCACCATTGCCAGTTCATCCTCCTCCGGCCGGAAAATCACCAAAACCATTTTGAGCTTCATCAAAACCCCCAATTCTACATCCTCCGTTCATATCTTGATTTCTCTCTCCACAAACCGCCGTAAGACCCGAGACCATAGCCAAATCGAAGCTCTACTCCCCCTCTATACTCCCCTTTAACTACTCCATCAATCGTCGAATCAATCTCCTCAAAACTCCTTGAAAACAAAAATGGATTCATGGCTTTAAACCACGATTCCGGCCACCTCCGACCACGATAGGTCCCCATCTTTTTGCAGTAGGTAGATATCGCCCCGATCTGCCACTTTCCCATTAGCGACCCCCACCGATTCTCCCCGGATTTAAAGATATAATTTATTTTGTAAAGAGGGACTTTTCTGCAAATTTACATGACAATTTTCTGATTTGGGGGTTTAGGTTTGGGGTGATGGGTTTATATAGGCTAGGGAAAATGTTATTTTAATGTTGAGGTGACTAATGATATGACTAACGATTTTTATTCGTGCTTATCGCAATTTCAAACGCTGTTTATTGGCTCCTGTGCTCACATACAAACTCCATTCGTGACGCGAGTGGACGACATAGTATAATTTGACGATACGGTCCTAATGAAACTTGTTTCGTCAAATTCCGAGTCCATTTGCTCAAACGGCGCTCGTACACGTCCAATTGATCGATTTATTCTGCATTTTATTTTGACGTGCTCACAGAATAACTCCATTTTGCATGCAACTTGAAAATCTACCAATAATTTGTCATTGCGGTCCCAATAATATTTGTTACGTCGAAAACGAAGGTCGTTTGAATAAAGTCCCTTTTATAAATGCCCAATTCAAATAAAATAAACCAATTTTAAAATACCTCAATATAATAATAAAAATATATTACAACTAGACGTACACGACCAGAATTTGATATACTACCAACGTAAAATATCCCGGGTTGAATTTCAAGCCAAATCAATATTTAAAATATTTAAAAACCATTTATTTCATATAAATAATCGCTATAATATATAAAGGAATTTCATAGCGATCTTTTCAAAATTTGATTTGGACATAAAATAAAATCTACGCTATGAAAACTGGATTTCTCTCTCTCATTAGAAAAATATCGTCAAATAGATTCTAGCATTTCTTGTTTCGAGAAAATCCGACTCATATTGGGCCCTGTACAGCCGTTTAAAGTTCAAAATGCCAAATTACGAACTACCGCGCCACTGCAGCTCGTTTTATAATTAAATTATAAATTAAACGTTCTGACGTTGTTTTAATAACGAATATATTAATATAATTTAATATAAACCATATTTAACCCACTTTAAATCGCTCGTTCACATTATACAGCAAGTTCAACATTTTCCAAATATCCCAAAAATACAATATTATTATATTATAAATATAATTTAAATATTCAAATTAAAATGGTCAAATCCCATTATTTAAACTCAAACCAATATTTTAAATAAATAAAATATTTCAAATAAAAGGTCAGGAAATACGGGACGTTACAAAAATCATCCAAATAAGTCATCAATTATAGACCATATAGTTTAAGGTTTATTGTGTCTTTAATAGGGTTGATGTTTACTTTGTGTTTATAAAGTCCCCGACAATATAACACCATACTACAATTGTGTAAAATAGTTGTAAATGAATTTTTACAACAGTGATTACACCATCGTATATTATGAAGTTGTAATGGACTAAAATATTTTACAACTATGTATAACATTGCAATCAACTGTTCTCATATATCCTATTACAACTGCTATGCACCATTGTGACTTCATAAATTTTACAACTATATTTGACAGTTGTAATACATTTTATTACAACTATCATTGACAAGTGCATTTTAAATTCCAAAAAGTAATATATGAACCAATTATTCACATGTTAATAATAATAGAATTCATTCATATATTAATAATAATATAATCCACATATAAATGTAACAAATATAACTAAATCGAATTCATTCACATATATTAGTAGTTATAGTATTTGATCAATATACAATACATATCCAACAAAGCAATCTAAAGTACTCATTCACATTACCGACTAAACCTTTACAAAAAACTTAGTCATTCCAAAATATATACATCGATACAAAAAAAGTACATATGAAAGATAAAAGCTTTGTCCATGAAAGATTGCATACCCTACGAGAGTACACTAGTCAAAGGCAACAAAATCTTTATGCCAAGCCACGGTTGATCCAATAGCTTCTCTAATGGTACTCATTTCGGAATTCCGCTTCCATAAGAAAGTTTCTGGATCAACTGCCTTATCAATCCAAACTTTACAAGCTTTCGGTCCAAGTTTTTTAAAGTGCACCAAACAATTAGAATCAGTGGATACCACTGTTCCTTCCGCAATAACCTGTTTTGTCTAGCTCAATATTTTACATTTTGATAATGGAAGTTTAATCAGTATCTTATTGAACGATATGCACTTACATAGAATATAGTTCTCATCTTTTTCAATGATTTGGCATGTGCCTTAAGAGTGTCATTTGATATGCTGCATCATTGAAAACCAAAGACAAATCTTTCAGATAAGGTTACCAAACACATTTAACATGTGATATACAAATGCAGAAAAGTAAAACATAACATATATAATGATTTCATGCACTTTCCTGATAACCATGTAGAAGAAAACTTGTCAAACAAGCGTAAGATTTCCTTTGAAAATGTAAACGTTCAGAACAAGCAAAAGGTGGTGGAACATGAAGATGCTTCCTCGGCCATTGCTAACCATGGATATGTTGCTGAGACAGAAGCAGAAGGATCAAAACTCATGCATCAATGTTCCCAAACTTATGGATAAATATTTTTTTGGATCAGGGAACAGTAAATCCAATTAAGAAAGTGGAAAAGGAGTGTAGGGAATTTAATTATCAGTTAAATCCATTACCATGACTAATAATGCAACCGACTTTCCATCCATACTGATAACACCTCGCATTTTTATAACATTAATTCAATTAAATAATTACAGAAAACGAAGAATGGAAAACATACATTTTTGGAATTATAAAAATTGGACTTTGTAATATAACAACCCGGAAAATCAGAACCTATTTAAAAATTTTATTTTGGCAATTTTAATGAATTTTGAATATTTAAAATAATTTATTTTAAATAATAATGAATAAAAATTTATTAAAATCTAAGTTAGAATGAATAAATTTATTTTAATTATATAACGAGCCTGAAATGGCGCGGTAGTTTGAAAATTCGATTTCAAATTTCAAATGAATGTAAAGGATTCAAAATAAATCGGATTTCAGTAAAATCAGAAATATTTGAATCTATTTAATAATATCTTTCTAATGAATGTGAAAAATTTAGATTTCATAACGGGAATAAAAAGTTATATCCAGTTAAAAATTCAAAATAGTCACTATGGAATTTATATATGTAGCCCTTAAAAATAGCCATTTTGCAAATGACCTCCGTTTTTGACGAGACCACTTTTGTTGGACCCGGAATGTCAAATTATTGCTAGATTCCAAAATTCCTAATTTTTGGAATTAATAGGTGAGTGTGGTGAATTTAAACGTGTTTGGTAATTTCAGTTTGAATTTTATCGACAGGAAAATGACCGTTTTTCAAACGGTCTCCAAATTCAACGAAATTAGTTTTTTTAGGACCATATCGTCAAAACATAACCAGATTTATTTTTCTGAAATTTTTGGAGTCAGTATGTGGCCTCAGTAAATTGAAATGTACGTTGAAATCAATTTTGAACATTATATTAATTTATATTTTAAATTTGATAAAAAATGAACGAAATAGTTGAATTGGCTTACGGGACATATCCCATTGTGTCTGGAATGGGGGTATTTGGTTAGGAGCTGCAGTCATTGGGTTCGATTTGGTGTTAGGATGATGATTTAACATTTTGGAATAAAAGTAAATAATATATATATATATATTTATATAAAACCCTCCCCTTTCTTTCTCCACTCAGTAAACGCCCCCCTTTTCTCTTTCACGAACGAACGAAAACAGAAATGAAAAAAAAAGAGCGGCGGAAGGGGGAAACCGCCGCCGCCGTAGCCGCCAGGGCTGCCGCGCCTTCGGCGCCGCCACCCCAAGAGACCGCCGCCCTCCCCCCTTCTTCTCCGATCATGCCCGAGCCCCTCCTTCTCTGATTAAAGACCCACTTCCCAAATCAGTGACCGCTGCCACCGTAGGACCCACTGCCGCCACCTTCGACCCCTGCGCCCTCCTCCGACCACCTCCGCTAGTTGTGGACACCCCATTCGTCGAAAACACTGTAAGTTTTTTTATTTTAATCCATTTTGAATAATTAGTCTAATTTAAATAAAAAGCATTGTTTTCTTTTTAGTTTTTTTACATGAATTGCATTGAATTAAAAATCTGATTTTTTTAATATATAACATACAAGAAAAGATATGATTTTTAATTAGGGAAAGTTATGATTTTTTAAATGCATAAAGATATGATTTTTGATTATACAAAAATAGGATTTTTATGTTATGAGAAAATTCAATTTTTATTAAATAGCAAAATGAAATTTTGATTTTTATTTATATGAATAGCATATAAAAATATAATTTTATGTATGAAGTAGCATATAAAAATATAATTTTATATATGAAGTAGCATATAAAAAAATATAATTTTTATATAAGAAGTAGCGATATAAAAATTAGATTTCTATATAGGAAGTAGCGATATAAAAATTTGATTTTTTATATGGAGTAGCGGTATAAAAAATGATTTTTATATATGCATAACATTATAAAAATATGATCTTTGTAATATATGTAGTGAGATAAAAATGTGATTTTTATTCTATATATAGCTTTATTTAAAAATATAAAGATGAGATTTTAAAAATATAAAGATGAGATTTTTAAAAATATAAAGATGAGATTTTAAAAATATAAAAATGAGATTTTTATCATATGAATCATAATGTTTTTTGTCATATAAAAATTCGATTTTCAATTATATAAAATTTCGATTTTTAGTTATATAAAAATTCGATTTTTAGTTATATAAAAAAATTCGATTTTTAGTTATATTAAAAATGTGATCTTATATATATATATATATATATATATATATATATAGCGATATAAAAATGCAATTTTTAAATATATAAACATCATATTAAAAATGTGCTTTTTACTATGAACAGCGTGGAAAAGATTGTGTGAGAATTTCGGGCAAATCTAGACGGTTCAGAAATTCAGAAATAGAACTGAAGGAGTGGATCCAAAAGGTGAGAACTTCTCACTCTAATTTTATTTTCTAGTCAAATACGTATACCAGGATGCAGACGGTGCTTAGAAGCACCCGAAACCTTTGATTGAAACCATGGATGTTTGGTTGTTTATTTTGATTGATAAATTGGTTGAATTTGATTTGGGATGTAAATTGAATTGATTAGAATTGGTATGTGTATGGCACGAGCCAGTATTAGGTAAGGGATAAGGCTAGACCTTATTCTAGTTCTAGTATCGCACCGTTATGCTACCAAAATTTTCTAAAATTAGTTAAAACAGTAAAAATATCATTTTTACTATATAATTGAACTGTATGAAATATTCATGTGTTGAAAAATTTATTTTATCATTAAAAATATAATTTTTAATGAGTATATGAATGAAAATCAATATTCATATACAAATCGAACGATTTGTTTATATACACTCATTTAACTAACATGGATTGGGACGATATATTTTACACATCGCCCAACTGCACAAATAATATTCAATATTTGTTGTTGAAACCCCACACGGGTATTGGGATGATATTTGACATACACTAATCCCAGTTGTTTATTTGTATGTCAATCGATGGGTTGACAAACTGTTGTAAGCATTAATTATTTATATTTAACGCTTATGCAGTTGTGTAATGCACTATGGATGATAGTTGACTGTGTTTGATTATCATTGTGTACATGTGTGTATGAAATCCATATAAATAACATTATATGGTAATTGACTGTATCTTATTCCAATTCGGAAGGAACGAATATTTTAAATTAACGAATATTTTAAAATGATGAATAATGAATATTTTAAAAAAACTAATGTTTAACATAATATTCAGTAATGGATCAAAATGTGATTTTGATGTCCGATTTGGGATGGACACGAAAATATTGAAATATATGAAGCCGTGTTGATTAGATATGCGCCATTTCGACGCGAGCGGTATTTATATTGATTTTAATCATTTTTATAATGAATATCGAAAATGAAATGATTTCAAAATATGATATTTTGAAAAGATTATCATTTAAATAATATAATGATAAGGAGTATTCAATTTCGATTTAAAGTTGAAAATGAAGTTGGAATCGTTTTAAAATGAATTTATAAAATACGTTTTAAATGGAAATCGACGAAATGTATATAATATATATATATATATATATATTATATATAATTAACTGCCTGAATAGAACGCATTGCGCCGCTGCCGTTTGCGAATTTCGACCGTTGACTTCGAATTGATATTACGGCAGATCCGACCATCGGATTCTCCTAAAACTGGAACCGTTGGGTTCTTATCGAAAAGAGCTTTCCAACGAATGTAAGAGATTTGAAATCTAATGATTGGATTTGGAATTATGTCCAAATCAAATTTGGAAAAGGTCGTTGTAAGTGCAGTTCGATGACCGTTTATGGAAATCGATTGAAAGGGCATCAATAAAATTATTAAAAATATTGATAATTTGTGTAAAATCATAATAAATGATTTGAAAAAAATTAGGAAGAAAAAATCCATATTTGAAAATAAAAATATATTTTATCGCAATGAACTAGTTACTAACTAGAATAAAAATCCAATTATTTTTAAATAAAATAAATTGGTTTTGTGAATGGTTTTAATATAACCAGAATTTCCAATATATGAATTGGAATGGATTTGAATGGAAATCATATTCGAAATATTTCTATATTGGATTCCATGATTATACGGATTTTGTTACGGAAATTTGGAAGATATATTTATATCATTATATCCAATACGATATTTGTTGGTTTCAGAATTTGATATTGAATATAAGCCGATATAATTTCTATTCAGAGCCTTGAATTTGATATCAAATTGGATTTTGGATTTGTTGCGAACAGTGTCTTTACTAACGTTGTTCTTATACCCAGTTGAGAAAAGAATAAATCTTTTAATTAAGGTTATTAGTGTTTCCAGTCAATTAACATTTAATTGGAATAAAATGGAATGTGAATTGGGTTTATTGTGAACTGCGTTTTAACGACATTCATTCTTTAACCCGATTTGCAGTGAAATGTGATTTGGAATATATAAACCTTTTATTAAGATTTAATGGGATTTTTCAAAGGAAAGTTTTCCAATTTAATATATTAAATTGTAATTGAATGGAATTCAATTGGTAATAATCGAAGCGAGCTTCTGTGGAGGAAGACTGTTAGTTTATATGGAATTTAAAAGGCTTTGTCGTTATTCCATTTATATTATTGGTCGGATATGGAAATTGATATCGATTATATATTGATTTGGTTTTCCGTGAAGATTCCATTTTTATGGAAGAGGATTTGGGTTTATCGTGAACTATGTTTTAAATGACATTAGTTCTTTAACCCAGTTAAAGACAGGATTACATGCCTATCATTGTATTACGAACTGTATGGTTGATCTCTGCTAAATATATATTTGTTTGGTGGTGGAGAATTTATTCTTTTGCTTAGCACCCTTCTCTAAGATGTACGAGCTTAGAGGTTATATATAGACAGAAATCAATAGTACGATGTAGATTGTCAATGTGGTATGTTTGATTTCCCAAAGTTAAATAATCATTAATATTGATTTTAGGGTAGATTAAAAATAACGGAGTTTTAATGAATCTTTAATTAGATTGAAAAATGAATGAGATAATTTAAATTGTCAAATTTGGGAAATGATCGAGAATGGAGTATCACCAGTTTTACTCCAGGCAATAATTAAATCTTTAATTAGATTTGAACATGAAATGGTAATTAATTTTAGCGATAACACCATGGTGTTAGATATGGAGTATGACCAGTTTTGCTCCATGGGATGAATAGGTTAGGATTGGGAAATTAAACAAATGATTACTTTGGTAAGGTGCGCTAATCCCGACTAGTTTGGATAAATCTTAATTTGGTTTGAATTGATATCCAAAGGAATATTAAAGAATAAATTTAAAGAATTTATCTTTGATAAAATTAATGGGAACCTTTCCCAATAATATAAGAATATTTTAATAAAAGAATATTCTGGATTGGAACGAGGCGTATGTTGTGTTTTTATAGCACTTGTTTATTATATACGTGAGTTTTTCGGAAAGGTCGGGTTTTTACCCATTCTGAATAACTGATTCGACGATAAGTCGACAATGAAGATGATGGTTGAAGACCGGAGGTCTTCACATCGTTTGGATGATTATTGATGTCTTGATTGGGCTGTATACCCAAGACGAGGTAATAAGTGGTGATTGTCCAGACGTACTTGGAGATCGACCAGATATGCGAGGACCCCTCTCCTGTATCGGACATATGGGATGAGGAATAAGGTGCCTCCGGTTTCGTTCAGACCTAGAACGAACTATTAAATGGATGTATGTCTGACATTGGATTTTGTTCTGTATTGATTTATCTCTATTAAGTATATTTCTTTTTGGTGGCGGAGAATTTGTTCTCTTGCTTAACACCCTTCTCTGAGACGTACGAACTCAGAGGTTATATATCGATAGACATCAGTTGCATGGCATGAATTGTCAGTGTGGCATGCTGAGATGCAAATGATCAAGGCTTATGTTGAAAAGCAGAGTCTTATGGTTGATGATCAAAACACGGCTTTAATACAGCATAACTTTGTGTATAGCATTAATACGCAAGCCTCACATCTCGGTATGAGTCAAAAACGGGATAAGGGACCTAAGGAGGACATGACGTTTCTTTCTAGCTATGGGTGGTGTCATGGTATGGAGCTCGGACATTTATTATTTTTACCTATGTGGTTGTTGGATTGCGAGGCGCCTCAAATATATTGGTTACTGCATAGCTGATGGATAGGTCCTATAGGACTGGGAAACGTGTGTTCAGGAATTGCCAATCCTCAAACTTAAGGGAGGACTGGCCTTGGTGGATCCAGGGGTTGCCTAGAGTGTGTAGTCCTGAGGATTTTGCTAGAGTGTCTCGAAGCAGTGAGGAGTACATCCCTTGCCTCGACTCATGACGGAAATCCAATTTCCAATACGTGACATTCGGTTTTATTTGTAGAGCCTAGTATGGCGACATAGTGGGATGAGGCACTATGCTGTCTATGATTAATACATTTATATTTGAAGTTGTTTTCATGCACTTTACACTATAATAGTGTCAAAATGATTTGTTTCTAATGTACCAAGCTTGTTTGGCTATTATAAGGTAAAACTCTATCCTCCTGCTTGCGTTGCATTGTATGATGGGACCTGAGTCTTATAATGGCTTCATTTTTCCAAAAAAACATTGCGCTGTTTGTTTTATGCGCTGGTATTCTTGGGAGGAAACCCATTCCGTGTTATACAGCGTGGTCCCTTGATTTACTCCATTTTAAAGTAAAGTTGTAAATAACTGTTCTAGTTCTCACACCAGTCACATGACTGATTAGGAGTTTATTGTTTTAACCTAAACTCTGGGTGCCCTATTTTCCACACGGGTAGCTAGGAGTTTTGGTTTTGTAGATATTATATTCACAGGATCTTGTATTACTGCTGGAGCTATATTCGAAATGCTCTATATCCGTGTATTTCTTTCAATTGTGTTATGTATTATTTTTCCACTATATTGTAATTTTAAATCTCTGATATTTTCCAATGTATATTATTTATTCATACTCTGCATATTCTTGTACTCTGATGTAAATTGTTGTAATAAGCAATGAAATGTTCTGTCGGTTGTGTTCTGATTTGTCGTGTTCTCAACTCAATCCGGGCTTTCCTGTAAGGGCGAGTTTGGGTCATTTTATGGAACGTGTACCATTACGTTCAATGTATTTTTTTGATAAATTTACATAAACAATATGTTCTGAATGAAGTTCGTATGGAGAACTTACGTATGTACGAAGTTCAACGTCGGAAAATATTTATACGTAAATAATGCGCGAAATTAAATTATAATCTTAGTTATATATGCGAAGAAAATTCCATAAATAATGTTTGAGATTTGAAGTTGGGATAAGGTCAAGAATCAAAAAAGAAATTAAATAATAATGTTAAGAATTATAACGTTAAGCGTAATTTTAAGTTAGGAATAAATCACGCAGCAAACGCTATGTACACATTTATTTTAAATGTGTATGGGTCAACCCATGGAAGCGCTTGGGTCGACCTAGTGTCGACCTAAGGAGGCTCGGTCGACCCAAGCGATGTTGGGTCGACCCAAAATGGGTCTTGCAGTGTGAATTTTTAGGTTTAAGTTACACGTTTTATTTTTCAGCGATGGTTCTGATTTGTTTTCCATGAATCTAACAGATTAGGTTCTTTTGAGCTACTGTAAATAAATATCCACCGCTAGCCATCAAACTCATTATTTTCTAAGAAAACGCGGATGCCCTTCCATTTCAATTCTTCTCCAAACCTTTTGTGAATCAAATTAAATCAGTTAGGCCTTTAGAAACAAAAATTGGAGATTGTTATTCATAGCGTAAGATTATAGGCGCTCGGAATTCCTTTCCGTACGAGATAAGTTCCATGGATTTGATTCTAATTCAATTCTTTTGTTTTCTTTTGGGTTCTGAATTGTATATCTGTGGTTATTACAATATTGAATCAAATTAGGGAGAAACCACGATTAATAATTCTGAATTAGATTATAGAATTAGAAAGCCAATAAGTGAGTGGATTTAAATTATGACTTTTGATAACGACATATTTATCGTTTAATTCCCTGTTATTCTCAACAAAATAAATAAATGGAATTGATGTGGTTATTGTGTAATTCATTCCCTAAAAGGGTTAAGAATATTATTGTTGTGTAAGTTCATTCTTATAACTTTTTTTTGGGCTTAAGAACTGTAACGACCCGGAATTTTGGGGCCAATTTAAAATTTTTATTTTAGAAATTTTAATGGATTTTAATGTTTAAAATAATTTATTTTAAATAGGAACGACTAAAAATTTATTTTAAAACGAATAAACTTAATTTAATTATAAAAGGAGTTCAAAACAACGCTGCAGTTCGAAAATTTGAATTTGAACCTTGACTAACTATACAGGATTCAAAATAAATCAGAATTGAGCGAAACAAGAAATATTTAAATCTGTTTGATCATATCTTTCTAACGAATCTGAAAAATTGAAATTTCACTTTATAAATCAAAAGTTACGTCCAGCTTAAAATTTAGAAAAGTCGCTGTAGAATTTATATATATTTTAATATAATATATTGGCCTTAAAAATAGTCATTTTTCAAACGACCTCGGTTTTCGACGAAACCACTTTTGTTGGAACCGGAATGTCAAATTATTAATAAGTTTCAATTTTCATAATTTTTCGAATTAATTTGTGAGCGTGGCAAAGGAAAACGTGTTTTGTCAGTTTCGGTCAAATTTAATCGACTCAAAAATGGCCATTTTTCAAACGGTCTCAGAATTCGACGAAATTAGCTTTGTTAGGACCGTATCATTAAAACAAAGCCAGAAACTATTTTTCTGGATTTTTCTAAGTCCGTATATGGCCCCGGTGAATTTAAATATATGATAGAATTAATTTAATAAAGGATTTAAATATTAATTTAAATAATTCAGGCCACAGACAGCCGTTTGGGCTGACGGGACCTATTCCATTGCGTCCGGAACGTGGGTATTTGGCTAGGGACAACATAAGTTGGGTTGGATTTGGAGCTAACAGGAGATAACGGGCTTTAACTAACAATTAAGAGATTTAATAATATTATATTATAAATATTAGAAAACTAATTCACCCTAAACCCTAATTCATCTCAGGCCGCCGCCAATTACAATTTCAAGGGCCGAAACTGTCCCAATCTTAATCGTTAAAATCTCCAAAGACAAATCGAATTAGAACCCAATCAAAAGCAGAAATGGAAGAACTTTGCAAGCCCTTCGAAATCATACGGAGATGATGCGTTTTAGGGTACCATGGCGATCTGAAATGGCCTCCAAACGGGCGTCGTTCGTGGTGAGTTCTGGTGAGGAGGGGGGTCGCGAGCTTGACGTGGAGGGTCGGGGCAGGTGCGTGGCGGAGAGGGCTTGGACATGAGGGTGGTTGATCGATCTCTGGTGGAGCATATCAATGGCGGCAGGCGGATTTCAGAAACGACGATGATGGGTTCGGTTTTGTGCAATGAACGACAGGAAGAAGAAAGAGTTATCACCCTTAACTAATGTAATTAAAAGTAATTATATTATTTAATTAATTAAATTATTCAAATGGTTAAATAGCAATATCTTATTCAATATTTATCAGAAACTGACGAAACGAATTGCATTGTGATCATAATGAAGAATTCTACAACATGGAATTGACTAGGGCCATTTCTGAGCAGATCAAATTTTAGCCAACTTTCGAATCTGATTTATTCAGAATTGAACTGACGGTGAGAAATATATTTATTTTATTTTATTATAATTAGAAATAATTCTGATTTCATTATCACCCATCTATAGTAAACTTCTGTTTGTTATGATTCATGTTTTGTGCTGTGATGGATATGTTATGTAGATCTGTTAATTGGATGATATCGTGTTGTATATTTGTAATATCTTTCCGCTGCTATTTAAATGTAATTTAAATCTCTGATATTATTGTATTTCTATTCCTATACTAAGTATTCATACTCTGTTATATTCTTGTACTCTGATGTAATTGTTGTAATCAGCAATGAAAATGTTCTTCAGTTTGTGTTCTGATGTGTGTTGTTCTCAAAACAATCCAGCCTTTCCTTTACTGGGAAGTTTGGGTTGTTTCAAGAACATACTGTAATAATGTGATTGTAAAATTGACGGTGATTGTGTATGTTCCCAGAATATATTATTAAGAATATAATTAAAAGGTTGGGTTGAGAAAGATTACAATAAATTATGGAAACAGTGGAATGAGAATTAGTAAGCCTAATTTTATACAGAAATTTATCGTAATTAAATTGGAATTGAGAATGGTATAAGAAAAAATGAATTAATATATAACTTAGATAAAGGGAGTTAGTAGTGGAGTAAGTTAGTTAGGGGTATAAATAGATATATTTCCATAATTACCATTACGTTAAATTACAGAAAACATAGTTCCAAGAAAAGAAAGGTAATAGCTTGCAATGTCGTATTGCACACTAACCATATATATACATATATATACATATATATATATATATATATATATATATATGTAATAAAGAGAAATAGCTTGCAACTACAGATCTTAATTGATGTTTATTATGGAGATAGATATTTATACATTTTCACTAACTAATTTAATGAAGTATGTGAAATATTTCATGTAAAAATAAAAATGTACAAAACGGTAAATAAAGAAAGGTTATAACAGTAAAGGTCTGCTTAAATAACAAGGAACCAAGGGAAAATGTGATGAATGAGAAATATATCCTGTTATAATTAATTATATGAATGGGAATGAAATATAGTACGTAGGCTTGTCTTAGGGACAAGGGGAATTATAATGTAGATTGTAATTAATGGTGAAAAGAGAACTTATTAATAAATCTTAGTTAAGGAAACTAAGTTAATAAGAAAACCCACAACAACAGTTGTGGTAACGATATAACATGAGGTTATAATTACGAGAAACAATAAAGTAGGCCTATAATTAGTAAACTTATAATTGGGAGGATTAAGTTTAATGAGTGTAATAATAATAAGCAAAAGTATGTTTCGGCAGCGTGGGGCTAATTAGGGAAAATAAGCAACCAAATATAAGCTAATAAACCAGTAACTTGAATAGAAAATTAATGTGTAAATAATCAAGTTAATTAGCAATGTGAGAAGTTAAAGCAAGCGCATGATTAAAAGATTAGATATAGGATCTAATAACGTGATGGTGGCGTGCTTGGATTGGTCTGTACGTATGGAGATGAAAAACCTAAAGGGGTAGATCATCGCAGTGTCTGGAGACATGAGGGAAGCACGTCCAACTGATTATTCTATGAGACTAGAGGGAAGCATGAGGTTTCTATGGGACGTGGTAGGGTACTCTGAGATAGCCCTTTGAGGAACAACTGGATGAAGCCGTCGCTCGAAGGCAGGTTAGTTGCACCATCTAGAGTATACCTTGACTGCAATTATGGTGTGGCAGTCAGAAGGCTGTGGCAGATGACATTTGCTGATTCAGCGGTTTGCCTCACTTTGGGAGGAGGTCATCAGGAACAAATTAAGGATAGTAATCGTCGAATACCTGTTATTGGCAGTCAGTGGGATGCTGAAAAACTAAGAGTTAAAGCAACAGACCAACTATCTTTCACTATCAGGTCGTTGGTTGAGGGACATGCCAAATTGGATGTTAGACTAGTTGATAGGGGCACGTCATTAGCTCTTGATGTAGTCTTTCATTAGTTGAGGGAGGGGCCATGGTAGGGCCATAGCCACCGTGAAAAGGGACAGACCATATGTAGATATTTGTAATGTAGGCCTAACGAAGCTATCCTTTGCAGATATCAGTAGCTCCCGATCGAGTTCTGTGCATTGCATGCAGCCCTATTTTGGAACTCGCATTATAGTAGGCAGTACGTTCGTGTGAGGGTCTAGATACACGCACATGGTGGTGTATTATAAGCGTTAGGGCATTACTGTAACACCCCACATCCATTAATTTCACTCGCAAAGGGAATGCATTAACTTCCATGGAGCATTTTAAGTGAATATAGAACAGAAAATCACAACAGGACAGATATAAAGCAGTACTTGAAAATTTAAAACTTTATTTATTGCAGCATAAGGTAAATATGTTTAGTTACATCATCAAAACCAAAGACTAGAGTCAAGTACAAAATATCCATCTTGACAAAATCAGAGTATATAAAAATAAAAAGCATAATCCCAACTTCAATAGCCATGATAAAAGATAAGTTGAACTTCACTTCAGCAATCCAAGTACTTTAGAAAAGATCCAAGTCAAGTTCCACTAGTGCTAGTCCCACCCTGAGAACCTGAGGGGGGGGGGAAGGAAGAAAAGAGGCGAAAACAAAGGGGGTCAGACATAAAGTCTGGCGAGTATGATAACTTTAACAATATAACTTTTAAAGTAACTAGGATAAGCTGTAACTGGAAGATAAGGTATGACTGCACCAATACTAGTCACTCTAAAAGTTGACCCTGCTTACTAAACATAACAGATGTGATAATGGTAGTTTCGTGTACCCTTAGTTGCTGTCATAGGCGCCGCCTGCCCCTATCTCCACTAGTTGCACCTACTACCCACCCCATTTTAATTACAATATTTATAATATGGTAGTTGTACTCCTAGCTACTGTCATAGGTGCCGCCTGCTCCTATCTCCACTAGTCGTACCCACTACCTTCCCCCTTCGATCGGCTCCCTAACTCGTAGATACCCGTGTTGGTCCCACAGTGGGGTGTATCATTTCCCAAAGTGGCAACCGGATACAACAAAAGATGCACGACTTATACCTACACGATGCAACAACGTCTTACCTACCAGCTCGGTCCCACGCACGCACATGACCCCGTTGGACTTGCGTTGCCACCGCTAAACCGTTTTGGCCTCTTATAGTCAAGCCCAGTAAGCGTGTCCCGTCCTCGACTTGGATCGAGCTCACAAAGATACTTATGGGTTACTGGTTTGAAACGGGCCCCCATTACTTGACACAAGCTTTCCACCTAAGCTTGGTCCCCACTAATACATCCCACTTAACCCCTTCTTATTCATGTCCACTTACATGTTTAAATTTGGTTAAGTGTTTCTATTCGTATTTCCACATGCCACCCAAGGCACCCACTTAACCCCCATGTCCTACTTACATGTTTATTTTGGTTAAGTGCTACTAATCGTATTTCCTCAAGTCACCCACATGTCACCCACTTAACCCCCATGTCCCACTGCATGTTTACTTTGGTTAAGTGTTACTTAATTTATTACTACCGTAACCCCTGTAGGACCTCTCACATTAGGATGACATTTGTGGCTGCTGGATTTGCCGGGTGGGTCCGGCAGTCTTACACCACAAACGAGCCTAACCTCGTGTCCATACAACCGTTACGCATTTAATTTGGGCCTTTGACCTCTCACATTGGGCTACCATTTGTGGCTGCTGGATTTGTCGGAAGGGTCCGGGCATTCTTACACCACAAATGAGTCCAACCTCGTGTCTTAGGCATTGATTATTATACATAATCTTTTCACCCAAAATTTGGATTAATTATCCCTATTCAAATTTGTTAGTAAATTCCAAATTTACTTATGTCCATAATTTGTCACCTAAATTATGTTCATCTATTTATGGTATATAAATTATACCAATTAACATCACCAATTAATTATATGCCTTTTTTTAAGGCTTATGTCCATAATTGTCACTTAAATTATGTCCATTACTGCACATTAATTACCAATTAATGCCTTAATTAAATTTTATGCCTTTAAGGCAATTTACACTGATTTCATTATGAAAATTATACCAATTAGTGTCTCCAATTAATTATATGCCTTTTAAGGCCATTACATGCCAATTCACAATATGTGTATATTTAATATTTCCCCCATTATCCCTGCATCGTTCGTTCGCTTAACATGAAATATATATATATATATATATATATATATATATATTAAATTAGTAAATAGTCTAACACATAAAAGGGGAGAAACATCACAAATTTGCACAACACACAAAATGGATCTAACTTGCATCTAACTTGCAATTAAGAATTACAACATATCTTGCATAGACTTTGTATTGCCAAGGGTCTAAAATCATAGATCTAAAAGGCGTGAACTTGCATGTATGAATATAGTTTTTCACCCAAACTAGCATAGGTAATTGTCACAAACTTGCATAAACTATGTATGTCATAGTTCCAACATAAAGGTGTAAACTTGCATAAACTATGTATGTCATAGATCCAACATAAAGGTGTAAACTTGCATAAACTATGTATGTCATAGTTCTAGACTTAAAGGTGTAAACTTGCATATGGATCTAAAAAGATATGAACTTGCCTATAGATCTAAAAAGATGTAGACTTGCATATGTATCTTAGCATGTAAATTAAGGTCACATGTTTACATATAAACTAGCATTTGTATCTCCACAATTCACATATGAACCTATATATATTCCACCTACAACTTGCATAAGATTCATAAATTTACATATGATTTAACATCCCAAAACTTGCATAAGATTCATATATATATATAACACATGGTTAAACATCCCAAAACTTGCATAAAATTCATATATATATATATATAATATGATTTAACATCCCAAAACTTGCATAAGATTCATATATATAACATATGATTTAACATCCCAAAACTTGCATAAGATTCATATATATAACATATGATTTAACAACCCACAACTTGCATAAAATTCATATATATAGCATATGATTTAACATCCCAAAACTTGCATAAGATTCATATATATACCATATGATTTAACATCCCAAAACTTGCATAAAATTCATATATATATATATATATAGCATATGATTTAACATCCCAAAACTTGCATTAGATTCATACATATAACATAGATTAACAACTTGTTATACGTTTACATCATAAATAATACAAACTGGCGAGTCATATGAATCACAACCATATTCTCATAATCCAAAGATAAGCATATCACAATTAAATTAAGAATTATCTTGTTAATGAAATCATACTCACAATGAATCGGATTAGAGATGAAGATAGTGTGTTCGTTGTTGTTTGAATCTTTGATTTGTAATTTCCTAAGCTTCAAGAAAAGATGAGCTACTCCACCGGCATGACGGCTACGGTTCCAATTTTATTTAGGTTTTAGAATGAGGCTTTGGAGTGTTTATATAGGAGTTAGATTTATTTACAGCCGTCAGATCACTCTAGAATCCATCTAGGCCTTAGAAACCAAGAAATGATGTCAATAGACCAACCATAAATCGCCACCTAAGCCATAAAACATAAAATTTCGTCATAGACCATTTAGGGCCGACGGGACCAATTCCAAACCTCCTGAGTCGATCCTGGGGTCGACCCGAGGTCGACCCATAAAATAGGTCAGTTTGGTGTTTTGCCTTCCCGCTTCCGCTGTTTTGAATTATTTTCTTAAATTTTTGGTTGAATTTTATTATATATATATATATATATATATATTTCTATCTTCCTAATTAACCATTTTCACACTAAACCAATTTTTGAACTGCGTTCACATTAAGCCATTTTAAGCCATTCCCTTAAAACAAAAATATAGCGCTGGCAGGGATCGAACTCTGTACCCCTTGTATGCAAGTCACGTGTTCCAACCAAATGAGCTACTAAGTCCTTTGCTTACAAACCTTAGAACAATGCTAAACATTATTCTTTAATTTGTTATTTTAATATTCTCAGAAAATACGGGGTGTTACATTCTCCCCTCCTTAAAGGATTTCGTCCTCGAAATCTCCAAGTTAAGGAGAATGTATATCCTACCATCCAATCATCCATCTACTCAACCATCAATCACAGGCATCTATTGTCCTTAAAAGATTTCTAATGCCATATGAACATATGCAGAGTGTGTGTGTATGATTCTTATCTAATGCAAAATCAGGCGATCTACTGATTCAGTTGACCTCCTTAATGCAAATCATGGTAGTGCCATGCGTCCATTATGTATGCAAAGAGTCCTAATGATACATATTAATTCTACATGCGTGCACAACCATTTATCTTAATGCAGCATCCATACGATAGCCCAACCATTATACCTCCGTTAGCTTAAATATGCACACACATTTATATGCAATATGCAATATGAAGTGATTGAGCCGATCTAGTGCCTAAAGTGTGTGTATATGCATCCATGAGCAACCACTAGCAAACACTTGCATCCACATGCATCCATCATACATAACATGTCTCAAACACATGTTTCAACCATAGGACTACCCTACCTAAAGGTCGAAGACTCGATCAATATGATACAACTGAGTGACAGAGGCAAGTACGACTAAAACAAAAGCTTTGTTCCTATCAGACATCGGTTTAAGAGAATAACCCCATAAGTATCAACCCCGAAGACCGAAATCAACATCTGATTGATACTCAGAGAATCACTTCCATTAAACAAATGCCCAACTGGAAATCTACTTCCCGCTTCGAGTAAAAACCTTATCAGAAATATTCAGATAATTACAGAATACTGGTACAGATCAGATTATCAAATGATTCTTATGAAACCAAGCAGCTAGTCGAACCTTCCTCCCCTCGTCTATCTCAAAGATACTGACAAGTCCTCTACTTTCTTGAGCCAACTTCTACCCCCGACAAAGGTCTAAGTCTCATGAAGCGGTTTTTCGCCCATCGTACGGAAGTCCTCATATATCTTAGGAAAAAGCATCTATGAGCGGAGGAAGAGATTCAAAAGGGAAAGAGGAAGAGATTCAAAACGGAGAATCGAAGGAAAGATATATGGCTCTTGGGGATTATGTTTTTAAAATAAACTTTCTTTTGAAAATACTCTCCTTAAAACATATTTTTGAAAGTATTTCTTTATAAAATGCTTTTGAAAAATTATTTTTCAAAATCTCATATCTGTTCGGGTAACCTTCAGCTCTGATACCACGTGTAACACCCCACGTCCATTAATGTCACTCACAAAGGGAATGCATTAACTTCCATGGAGCATTTTAAGTGAATATAGAACAGAAAATCACAACAAGACAGATATAAAGCAGTACTTGAAAATTTAAAACTTTATTTATTGCAGCAGAAGGTAAATATATTTGGTTACATCATCAAAACCAAAGACTAGAGTCAAGTACAAAATATCCATCTTGACAAAATCAGAGTATATAAAAATAAAAAGCATAATCCCAACTTCAATAGCCATGATAAAAGATAAGCTGAACTTCACTTCAGCAATCCAAGTACTTCAGAAAAGATCCAAGTCAAGTTCTACTAGTGCTCGTCCCACCCTGAGAAACTGGGGGGGGGGGGGGGGAGGGGGGGAAGGAAGAAAAGAGGCGAAAACAAAGGGGGTCAGACATAAAGTCTGGCGAGTATGATAACTTTAACAATATAACTTTTAAAGTAACTAGGATAAGCTGTAACTGGAAGATAAGGTATGACTGTGAAACAAATGACAGAGTCAAACAGGAGGAATAAGATAATGTTAAGTCGTGCTTCCACATACTTAAGGGTAATTACTAAGTTATACCGAACTAATACTAACTGCAACAATACTAGTCACTCTAAAAGTTGACCCCTCCTACTGAACATAACAGATGTGATAATGGTAGTTTCGTGTGCCCCTAGTTGCTGTCATAGGCGCCGCCTGCCCCTATCTCTACTAGTTGCACCTACTACCCACCCCATTTTAATTACAATATTTATAATATGGTATTTGTACTCCTAGCTGCGGTCATAGGTGCTGCCTGCTCCTATCTCCACTAGTCGTACCCACTACCTTCCCCATTCGATCGGCTCCCTAACTCGTAGATACCCGTGCTGGTCCCACAGTGGGGTGTATCATTTCCCAAAGTGGCAACCCGATACAACAAAAGATGCACGGCTTATACCTACATGATGCAACAACATCTTACCTACCAGCCTGGGCCCATGCACGCACATAACCCCATTGGACTTGCGTTGCCACCGCTAACCCGTTTTGGCCTCTTATAGTCAAGCCCAGTAAGCGTGTCCCGTCCTCGACTTGGGTCGAGCTCACAAAGATACTCAGGGTTACTGGTTTGAAACGGGCCCCCATTACTTGACACAAGCTTTCCACCTAAGCTTGTTCCCCACTAATACATCCCACTTAACCCCTTCTTATTCATGTCCACTTACATGTTTAAATTTGGTTAAGTGTTTCTATTCGTATTTCCACATGCCACCCAAGGCACCCACTTAACCCCCATGTCCTACTTACATGTTTATCTTGGTTAAGTTCTACTAATCGTATTTCCTCAAGTCACCCACATGTCACCCACTTAACCCCCATGTCCCACTACATGTTTACTTTGGTTAAGTGTTACTTAATTTATTACTACCGTAACCCCTGTAGGACCTCTCACATTAGGCTGGCATTTGTGGCTGCTGGATTTGCCGGGTGGGTCCAGGCAGTCTTACACCACAAACGAGCCTAACCTCGTGTCCATACAACCGTTACGCATTTAATTTGGGCCTTTGACCTCTCACATTGGGCTACCATTTGTGGCTGCTGGATTTGTCGGGCGGGTCCGGGCAGTCTTACACCACAAATGAATCCAACCTCGTGTCTTTGACATTGATTATTATACATAATCTTTTCACCCCAAATTTGGATTAATTATCCCTATTCAAATTTGTCAGTAAATTCCAAATTTACTTATGTCCATAATTTGTCACCTAAATTACATCTATTTATGGTATATAAATCACCAATTAATTATATGCCTTTTTTAAGGCTTATGTCCATAATTGTCACTTAAATTTTGTCCATTACTGCACATTAATTACCAATTAATGACTTAATTAAATTTTATGCCTTTAAGGCAATTTACAATGATTTCATTATGAAAATTATACCAATTAGTGTCTCCAATTAATTATATGCCTTTTAAGGCCATCACATGCCAATTCACAATATGTGTATATTTAATATTTCCCCCATTATCCCCGCATCGTTCGTTCGCTTAACATGAAATATATATATATATATATGTATATATATATATATATGTATATATATATGTATATATATATATATATTAGACTAGTAAATAGTCTAACACATAAAAGGGGAAAACATCACAAATTTGCTCAACACACAAAATGGATCTAACTTGCATCTAACTTGCAATTAAGAATTACAACATAACTTTCATAGACTTTGTATTGCCAAGGGTCTAAAATCATAGATCTAAAAGGCGTGAACTTGCATGTATAAATATAGTTTTTCACCCAAACTTGCATAGGTAATTGTCACAAACTTGCATAAACTATGTATGTCATAGTTCCAACATAAAGGTGTAAACTTGCATAAACTATATATGTCATAGATCCAACATAAAGTTGTAAATTTGCATAAACTATGTATGTCATAGTTCTAGACTTAAAGGTGTAAACTTGCATATGGATCTAAAAATATATGAACTTGCATATAGATCTAAAAAGTTGTGGACTTGCATATGGATCTAAGCATGTAAATTAAGGTCACATGTTTACATATAAACTAGCATTTGTATCTCCACAATTCACATATGAACCTATATATATTCCACCTACAACTTGCATAAGATTCATAAATTTACATATGATTTAACATCCCAAAACTTGCATAAGATTCATATATATATATAACACATGGTTGAACATCCCAAAACTTGCATAAAATTCATATATATATAACATATGATTTAACATCCCAAAACTTGCATAAGATTCATATATATATAACATATGATTTAACATCCCAAAACTTGCATAAGATTCATATATATAACATATGATTTAACATCCCAAAACTTGCATAAAATTCATATATATAGCATATGATTTAACATCCCAAAACTTGCATAAGATTCATATATATACCATATGATTTAACATCCCAAAACTTGCATAAAATTCATATATATAGCATATGATTCAACATCCCAAAACTTGCATTAGATTCATACATATAACATAAATTAACAACTTGTTATACGTTTACATCATAAATAATACAAACTAGCAAGTCATATGAATCACAACCATATTCTCATAATCCAAAGATAAGCATATCACAATTAAATTAAGAATTATCTTGTTAGTGAAATCATACTCATAATGAATCGGATTAGAGATGAAGATAGTGTGTTCGTTGTTGTTTGAATCTTTGATTTGTAATTTCCTAAGCTTCAAGAAAAAATGAGCTACTCCAGCGGCATGACGGTTACGGTTCCAATTTTATTTAGGTTTTAGAATGAGGCTTTGGAGTGTTTATATAGGAGTTAGATTTATTTACAGCCGTCAGATCACTCTAGAATCCATCTAGGCCTTAGAAACCAAGAAATGTTGTCAACAGACCAACCAGAAATCGCCACCTAAGCCCTAAAACAAAAAATTTCGTCATAGACCATTTAGGGCCGACGAGACCAATTCCAAACCTCCTGAGTCGACCCTGGGGTTGACCCGAGCCTTGGTCGACCCATAAAATAGGTCGGTTTGGTGTTTTGCCTTCCCGCTTCCGCTGTTTTGAATTTTTTTCTTAAATTTTAGGTTGAATTTTATTTATATATATATATATCTATATATATATTTTTCTATCTTCGTAATTAACCATTTTCACACTAAACCACTTTTTGAACTGCGTTCACACTAAGCCATTTTTAAGCCATTCCCTTAAAACAAAAATATGGCGCTGACAGGGATCGAACTCTGTACCCCTTGTATGCAAGTCACGTGTTCCAACCAAATGGGCTACTAAGTCCTTTGCTTACAAACCTTAGAACAATGATAAACATTATTCTTTAATTTGTTATTTTAATATTCTCAGAAAATTCGAGGTGTTACAATTACTCCGTATCGAGACGTGATTCGACCAAGGAGTTCAGGTACGAGGACTTGTACACTTACGTGACATAGGAATGGTGGTTGTGTGCGATTACATGGCGTAATGATGGTGATTTTGTACGCGGTTCAACGTAGGATAGAGGTTGTGATGTTGAAGACCGTACGAGGAGGGTCCTATGAGGAGTACCTTGAGATGTTGGGCATAACTACATATATATTATATTAGGTTTAATCTATGAGGGAGTAAATGGGAGCAACGTGTGTGCAGAGCCTAGAGTGTTGTTTACCTGAATAACCTAATAATTAAGAAAATGTTATATGTAGGGCTATTTCAAAATGTATAATTTATGTTCTGAACCCCTCCCTATAACATACTCGTAGGTTAGATTTATGGCACAGACTTGGTAGCCTTTGGACACTTGTTAGGCAATGTGATTATTTTGGTAAGGCTATATTTGATTATTATATTTCATCCATTCTGCTGTGAGATGTTTTATTGAGCTCTGATATATTTATTATCTCTGTCTTTTCTGCACGATACCATACAAGCTAACTCGAGCTTCGATAGACTTGGATTTTTGAGAAAAATACAGTTTGTCAAAATTCGGTTTGTTACATTTGGTATCAGAGCTCGATTTAGGATTTCTATATATAGTTAGTGAATGGCATATTTGTATTTTTAAAATACGAATATTATATATACTATTCCTAGATCCATGAAAGAAACCCACTTTCGAGGGGAATCGCACATTGGATGTCTTGGGCAATGAGTTCATACACCAATGTTTATAAACCTCCCAGAATGGGCCTAAATTTCGACCTAAAAAGGCCAATCGAAACTTAGATTCATTCTAAATGGATCATTGGTTCCTATTAGGAAATGGTATAGTAGATATAACATAGCATACTAAAGCAAAATCAGAATTTCACAGCGGAAGGGATAAAATATAATAACTTAAAATAGATGTACCTTTAATTTAAAACCATCATAAATATTTGTCACAATGAGTCTCATGCAATAATTGGTACATCAATATTAATTATCCCAATATAAAAATACTGCTATGATTACTAATAGCTATGGACCCTCCATCGTCAGGCCCTATCTCCAAGGTATCATTGATCCAAGAGTTCCCACATACTTTCCTAATTATATTTTAAGAGGAAGGAGGTCAAAACATAAAGTTCCAATGAATGAAAATAACATGTGATTAAAGGCTATAATCTATATTTGGCAGGTTAAGTACTTTAAAATATGTCAACGTAAACTCACAAACATACAAAAACAAAGGTATATTCTAATTAGTGAGGTGTACATCCGAATCTATTACTTAAGACCTTTATTAATGCATTTAGGGTGGATCAGTGATCACTTAATTAAGACCCAATGAGGTGGGAATTCTTGATCACTTAAGGCTCATTCTAGTATATTTATTAAGGGTGGATTCCTAGAATCACTTAAGACCCTAAGATATCGTTACCGAATAATGGAAGAGGTAGCCTTCATAGCTATTGCCAGTGCCTGTACAAGCACCTACCTAATTAGCCGTTCTAGTATTTGAGCTTCTTAACCATATCTATTAGAATGTAGGCACTTACATATCTATGAAAACATTTGAGATGTAGTCTCAACTCTCAAAGCAGTTCCTGTAAATTGGGGCAGTGTTCAACACACGTGGGATGCAAACAATGCCACTGCTGTTTAAAACAAAAAGCAGGAAGCAACAACGAATGTGCGGTTTTCATTTTCAACTTGTTTAAGAAGATTTATCGGATCATTTCTAAAGGAAATTATGTGTTGGAACTACGTATTGATTTACGAGCTTAAAGGTCACAACTTATGAGTAATATCAGGGAAGTACAAGGGAATGGGGGCAATTTCTTCTGTGTGAAGAAGTGCAGCAAGATAGCACTTGTGGGTTTCGAGGTGCTGTACTTATCACAAGTCCATCTCTTCTATCTTATGTATTTAGTTAGTTTGATTTATTTTATTTTAGCATGTTTGATTTAGTTATACTCGAGTTAGTATGCTAACCTTTTTATGTACTTTATGAAAATTAATAAAACAGTGTACCAATTTTCATAAAAATATATGCATATATATATATATATATATATTCTTACAAGTAATACGAGAAATTGTATCTCATCACTTAGTACCAGTTTATGGTAGACCCACATATAGTCATTTAAGACCCCTCGACGGACGCCTCATGTTATTACTTAACTGATATTACGGTAGTAGACCTATGCATGTAACAACCTAGAATTTTGACAATAAATAGTTATTTAATTAGAATCTCAAAATTAGGATTTTTTGCAAATGGTGGAATTTGACCATGAAACTTTAACTAATGTGTTCATCTCGGAATTCGGGTCGAATTTTATGTTTGGAGTTTCGCGAACGGAGTCCATGTAAAAAAGTTATGGATGAAATATAAAAAACATACGAAAATAAATAAATAGAATAATTAATAAATTTATTTCCCTCTTTAACCCGCCTTCATTGGGCATTCTGGCCGAAGGGCAGTCGACCGCTCCCCGGGGAGTTGTCGATCGCTTCAGGTCTGTAGTGCCAAATGACGGCTAAATTTTGAGGGGAAGTTTCGTTATATATTATAATTCAAAACGGACGGATGTTAATTAAAATGATCTAACGGTTCAAGGCTAATTCCACTCCTATAAATAAAAGGGTTAGGCCTCATTCTTTTCCACACAAATCTGTGGGCAGCAGCGATGCTTTGGCATTTCTTCCCTTTTCGAAACCTAATTTCTTAATTAAAAACATATTCTTATACAACAAATCAAACACAAATCAGATAGAATTGAGAAAATTATCAGATCTAATGGAAAATAATGTGAATTGGCGCTCAATAGTAGATTCTCTTCTCTCTTCCTATTTTCTTACATGTCTACGGTTCTGAAATCATCCCTTTTCAGGTAAATTGTAGATTTATAAAAATTTGGGAATTGTAGGCCTAAAAGATTCAAATTTTGAATTTGGATGCTTTCAGGTGAGTGGGAAATTTGTATACATAGGTTTAATAGCCTGTTTATCTCGTTTGTACTAGATCTCAAGTTTATGTGCATATTTTTGTCAGATCTGTTCATAATATAATTGTAATTAAATAAACACTTATCAAATCTGATTGTAAAAATGAAAAAAACTTCTAAATTGCAAAGTGTGGTTAGGCATAATATTAATTATAGGATTTTTAAATTTATTTACACATACCTCGTAAAATTATGTTGTAAAATGTATTATGATTGCTACAAAGCACTGTAGATCTAGAAATTAGTCTCATTTAAACACCAATGAGATGTAGTGATATTCCATATCTCTAGATTCAGTGTTTAATAATAAATTATGTGAATTTGGATAAAAAGATATAGTTGGTGAATTATGTGATTGTAATTTTAAAAGAAATATGCTTGTTTGTATTCAATGTTGTTGGGTTTTGGCTTAGTTGTTGTAAATATGTCATTTTCCTCTTTTTGAACAAAAAGACATTATTTTGAATGCACAAGAGATATGACAAAAAGATTGAAAAAGGGAAGTTATGTAAATTAACGTATAAATATAATTATACATATTTACGCGTAGTTTGCATCAACTATCCCAAAATAAAAATAAATATATATTTTTGCGGTTTCAAATATGTCCATTCCACTAATCAGGCATGATTTACAATAACTGTAGCTAATAATATTATTGTAAGATTTAGAATCTTTTGGCAAGATTGAATGCAAAAATGAATGTTTGGTTATTAATTAAACCAAATTATTAAATTTAACAATAATAAAAAAAAGATATGCAAGTTAAAATCGATCTAATCGAATTCTTAATTGTGTTTTAACATCTTAAAACTAGGATCTTAGCGAGAAAGTTAAATCAAAACTTGTACAGATTTGGGATTAAAAAAATCATACCAGTCGATGCAAGAAACCAGAAAGACAAATCGATCGAGCCTGGAAGAATCGAAACCCTAGCATGTCAATTGCCATGCCTCCATAGATATCCACGAGAACGCATCTCTCTGTTTCAATCGAATTGAAGATGAGAAGAAGAGGAGAGCGGTACTAGCCGCCATTAAATTTCTAGGGTTTTGGAATGGTTTTCGGGTGGACCAAGTTTTTAGATCTGAATCATACCTCTTCTTTTGTGTTGCCGTGTATTATATAAAAAGGAAATAAAATATCTCCTTTAATATAAGCGTCAACCATAGAATAGGAATCGACCCGACTACTCATTCCAACTTCAAACGAAATATCAACAGATTGGTATTTTATTTGACCCAAAATTATTTTCTCCCTTGTTACGTTCTAGTTGTGTGACCCTATAGGTTATTACAACGTTGGCAATAATTTAAATCGTATCTAAATTATAAATAGTGAGCGACATCTAGTAACACATCGCTGCTACCCGAGTTATAATAATATTGACGATTCGATACAACCTGTTTTGTGACCAGTGTCTCAATGTAATATAATCCTTTTAAAAAATATATCCTGGATTAAACTAGAGGCATGGATCGTATCATTCTCATTATAATTTAATCCGTTTTCTTGACCGATGAGTAGACTGTTTAAAACAAATCAATATTTGAGCACGGCCATGCATTTCACAGTCTCACTCAATCAAGAGGCCCATGGATATCACTACGAATATATCGTAGGGTTAAATTCCATCTAGATCATTCATAATTTTCATTCGACTCGAGATGTATCCAATAATCACCGTTATCGTTACTCTGTTACGAAATAACTTTAGATGATATCAAAACACAAATATCCTCGAATAAAATTATAATGATTTCAGGTATGAGGACCATTACATCACTGTCACTATGAAAATAACTTATGATACTATTTATTATATTCCATGGAGCTAACTCACAGTGGGTTAGCCCAATACGATATTCTCCGATACGTACTTATGTTTTGACATTAATATCACGTATATCAATGATCAATGAGATGTGATCATCAGTCAATCAACATACTAGTCTCAACGCTTTATTGTTGTCCTAAAAAAACAATAAAACTTGACTAGGGACATTTAAGAATTATAATACTTATCACATTATATAATCTCAAGTTCAGTCTTACTCGAACTATATAATTCCGTATTATTATTCTAAGGACTTCTAATATATTATTATTTATATTACGCAGTAAATACAATATAATAGAATAATATTTTATTCCAAATAAAATAATAACATCAACAGTGTTATCAATCTCATCAAATGAATTGCCTCTAGGGCATAAACTCTAACAATCTCCCACTTGCACTAGAGTCAATCATTTATGTATCGTATACTTATGAAACTAGTGTGACTATTAAACTTCTGCTGCGACAGAGTTTAATTCTGTAGGTCTGCAACATTACAACTTTTGTAACTTTACAGATATGTTCATTTCTTCTGTGAACAACTTCACATAAGAATTATATTTCTTAAAATATATGTTTGGATTGATGATGAGTTTAATGTTTTAGGCCTGAGCAACATCCATATTGTTATCGCAATGTGTATCATTCGATCAACAATGAATTAAGTTCAATCATGAACTTCTTAATCCAAACATTTTCTTTCTTAGAATCAGTATCTATTTCTTGTTTTTAAACTAACATTATTTACAATAACCAATGTGTTATCAAATAACATTAGAGTTATTGTGTCACTTCCACTCAATTTCTTGTCTATACAAAATTTAATGGTATCTTGTTGTTTTCGATATATCCTGAATTCTATTTTATTCCCATTGGTATCTTAGAGACTGACTCTCCTTCACAAGGATACCAAATCAAGTAATAAACATTTTATTCTCAGAGAATTTATATCCACAAAATAGTTATCTGATTTAGGTCCAATCTTATCAGAGGAAGGACGTTTAACAAATGCCTTACATCCCAAATCTTCGTATTAGACACACTAGGACATTTCCTAGTTCATATCTTATATGGCGTCTTCAAATCGTTTTAGTGGGATTTAATATAATTGTTCTAAATTTAATTTATAGGAAGATCTATATGACTTATCATTAATCGTACTATATCTTATAAGGTTCGATATCTCCGTTCAGACATACCATTCTAATATGGTGTTCTAGGTGGACAGAGTTGTGAAACAATTCCAAACTCATTCAGATAGTCATTAAATTTATTGGCTTAAATATTCTCTTTCGAACTGTTCGAAAAATATTTATTTTCTATTAAAATTGGTTTCTAACTCCACTTTGAATTCTTTGAACTTTTCAAAGGATTCTGATATGTATTTCATAAGATATACATATCTATATCTACCGATATCATCAGTAAATATAATGAAGTAATAAAATCTACCTCTAGCTTATGTATTCGTTGCTCCATATACATCATTATGTTCGAGACCCAATACTTGTCACTCAATCACTGTGTCAAGTGAAAAGGTGATTCAGTTATTTTGCCTAATAAACAAGATTTGTATTCTTCATATAATTCAAAATCAAATGATCTCAAAATTCCATCATTATGGATTTTGATATACTTTCTTGTTTATATTGGCTAACTGGTAATGCTAAAAGTATGTTGGATTTAAATCACTAAATTTAATCCACTTGGTATTTATGTCAGGTACATTATAGTTAAAGATTTATAAAATTCATTAACTATTTGTAAAATTCCATTAGATATTTCATTTAAATAAAATGAACAACAATTGTTCTTTTACTACAAATGAAATTTAAACCTGACAAAACAAGTTTTATAATAACATTTATTTTAATTAAGCCAGTATATAGAACAAGAATCAACTTGCTGTGGATAATCCAACAACTTTTGTTTCATTTCCATTCGTAAGTCCACTTGTCTTTTTATTAGATTTCTACTTATACTGCAATTTCCTTAAATCAACGTACATTTATGTGATTTATATCTAGTATCTAATACTAGGAATGTATAAGTAGATTATAACATTTATATCTTATTCAGTTGAAGTCATACTTTGACTTTGGTTTTAGATCCTCTATATTCGTTAGAACAATTACGTTTGATTTGTTTGAGGACAATCCTCAAATTTCAATGTCAGTCAAGAAATTTGATTTAATTCAATTTATATCCTTCTTAAGGATTAATTTAAATTATCGAGTTATTTATTATTTAATATCTACATTAGATAATAAAATAATAACTGATTCTGTAATACTTATTTAATACAAAATTTTGACAATCAAAATTTATATTAACATAAATATGTAATTGAAACTAAAATACGCTTCCACTCAAATTAACATCCCTCTGTTCATATACGTAAATCATTATATACATATAATGGTGTTCCAAGATCCATATCTAGTCATGCCTTGACCCAGCTTTGGCTAAACTCAAAACAAAACCTTTTAGGTAGACATCTTATGTCAATTATATCATTTATATAACTCTTGGATCGCATGTTGAACAGATTGTTTAGTATTATTCATTTGCTCAAAATATATAGAATAATTCATGCTTTTGTCTCTAAGGCCATAATCGTATTATGCAGCCTAGTTAAATCAGACCCAATAATAGGTTGGAGCACCACATTTTACTCCATCGCATATAACCAAAGTTAAAAGGTGCACAACGCTTGGGCGTTAGTTACAACCAGTAATTTTGGACAGTGATGAGTATATTATTGGAAGACATCACCGTGACTTAATATAACAAAATAATTTGCTTTAAAGGGAATTTTATAATCCGTAGTGGTAAACAATATCAGAGTTATTTACATATATCAAAATATATGTATTTTATATTCGTAATATAAGTTTAATTTAAATGAAATATATGAACCATATATTTATATTTATATTTAACGATGTATATAGATAGTGTGCCTGACCTTCTATATAACATTTCAAAGTTATGATAGTCAGAACCAAACTTTGTATAGTATCTCACAAAATTGAACTTGTAAACTGAATTCACGAGTAAATAATTTCTAATGGACTGTGTGACAGCAATACATGTATAGTTTGGCCTCTAAACAAGTCATACTTGTTTTATTTTGTATCAATTATATAAAACTAATATTCATACATAACACAAATAAAGGGACAGACCCTTTCCAGCATTACACAATTCAATAGGGTATCTACAAACTTGCTTTATGATAACACATGCTAGTACATAATATTAGGTATCTCAAACAAGTTCAAAACCTTTAAAATTTACAAATATTGCTTCTCACTGTCTTGTACAGTTTCAAATATATATATCAACATCAAATGCTTACAATATATATATATATATATATATATATATACTTATTTGTATAGACCAATAAGAACAGAAAACAGAAATATTTTCCACTGCCGTATCCCTATTTTGAGTTGATCCTTCTGCTGAAACAATTTCAGCGAGTACAACCCCTGCAAGTATGAAACAATTTCAAAATTATTGCTTTCCCCTATTAAAACTGTTTTGACATTCAGGGTTAGGCTAACCATATTACATCAAATATAAATGTAATGTATTCATGTAACAGTAACTCATATACATCAAATGCATATTTAGTTTTATATACTGTAATTCACACATATGCTGCAATGTATAAATATATCATATGTATACATATATACATTCAGCCACATGGTATGTAAAGAACAGATTCTTTAAACATATCATACTTTTCATTGTGCAATTGAATAAGGGCAGGCACAAAATTACGAAGTTATTTAATAAAACAAAGGTCTTACTATGTGTAAAATCCAATTTAGTGTCCAACTGCACAGACTTGATGGCAGTTAAGTGGATTAATACACATAAAAGTTTCTAATCTAAAACTATTTTAGATATTTATAAAATGTTAACTAACACAAAATTATACTATCAAGAGTAAGAATGATACTGCAAATTAAATTGCAATATAAAACAATAATAATCAGACAGCCAAGACTGTCATATAAAACAAGTCACAATTGCTCTATATAAATAAGTTTGCATCTAGGAATCAGACACATAGATCTAGTGTCAATCCTAATGGGGTTATTGATTCCTAAATCAAGATTATCACAGGGTATTAACTGATTAGACATCATTTAACAGACTTACACACAAATATATATCAATTTGAATTCTAAACCAAAAGGAATATTGTCCTTTAAAGTTAAACATAATTATACTAAACAATGTATATGGTTCATAACCATTTGGGTCAGACCCATTTGGGTCAGACCCATTATTCAAAATGAAGATCTGTATTGATTTCAATACATAGACAAAACCATGATCATAATTGTAAACACATAAAACAAGATATATATTTACTACTATCTCAACTTCAACTTAAATTTACACTGTTATTCATAAAAGGAACAGAAGTATAAAATGTTCATGGACATATCAAATATATGCATAATTTGTATGAACAATCATATATCAAATAACTTATATAAATTTTAGACAACTTAATTTTGCAAATCACATTTGCTATTACCTATATATCAATATATATATATATATATATATATATATATATACAGATTGACTCTGTATAATTATGGTGTGTAAAATTTGCAAATCAAATTCACATTATATATATCAATATATATATATATATGAATATCAAATATTTCAGATATATATATATATAACCATAATATATATATATATATATGTATATGTATATCATATATGCATATATACATATTTAAATATGGTTATATGTTAAAGATTATATAATCATTTGTATAACCTTTTACCCATAATTAATAAAGTTAACTAACCCAGTTTATAATTATTGATATATACATATTTGCATCCAATGTCATAATTCGGAAATGATTCAAAATCACTTTATTAACAGTCGTCATCCTTCAAATTTAGTGTGAGTTCATGAAAACTTATCAGATATATGTTTTCATAACCTTTTAACAATATCATAATATTGAACCACCATTTAAAGCATGAGTACATATAAAACATGTTATATCTGACTTAAATACTTAGTATGATACCAATGAACAAATCATATATGTTGCAGTCCTATTTAACATATATTTATCACTGTAAATATGAAATTCAGCATACATGTACAAAGCTGTATCTGAAAATGAGATTCATAAATCAGATTTATGATTAAAACCATGTGTATCCATTTATACACACAATGATCAATCAAACTAATTCATACATGTTAGTTTAGTTGAAAGATAATCTTACCTTAAATAATAATACCTGAATTTCAATATAGGTTTTCATCATGTTGCTAGCGATCAAATCTAAAGTAATTTAACACATGATTAATCAGTTTTAAAAGGTTTTTATATGATCTGTCATCAATGTAACATACAAATATAATTTTGTATATCATTTATATAGACCCAACCATATATACAGTGTCTCGTAACACTAAAATTGCCCAGAATGTAAGTCATACTTATATTAACCAGACATGTCATACTTGCCTAAGTAAATGCTAATATATATATATATATAAATATATATATAGTAACAGGTTTATACAAAAATAAAGCAGATTTAAAACTATAGGTTGCTTACTGATAGGTATTCAGAATACAACTGTCATTGCATGTATAGAACAAAACAGAAAATTTGTCTTAACAAACTTCCATATGCAATTTGATTTTAGAAAAACAAAATGATTTAAAAACAACCTAATCGATTTGACAATCAAAACATTGAATTCAGGAAAGATAGGCTTATTACAGCCAGAACATAATATAGACTCCAATCAAACATTTTGATTATTAGATGAGCCTTGTTAATGGTAAACAAGTCGATACTTTACTTCAGATCAAATCTATATGTACATAGATTTTACTAATAGTTCAGAAAATTGACTTAATAAATTTCCAAAAATTTGATATTTCAGATCCATATAAACAGATCATTACTGTTTATTTATGAATCAAACAAATTTGACTTTCTATGCAGATGTTAATATCAAATCAGAAATATTCGTCTTAAGAAATTTCTGTATGAATGATTTCATTAAATCAAGACTAATCAGGAAGTTTTCTTACTTATCCATCAATCAGTAAAATCAATTTCAATCAAAATAATTTATGATGAAATCTGAACATATAGACTTATTAATCAAACAATTTGATAATAAGTTTGGTACTGTTTATTTATATGAACAGATCATTACACTGTTTTGGATCATATCCATCTATTCCATGTTTAATCGTATTAGAATCAGTGAGCTGAACTGATATCTGATATCGGTTCGTAATTAAATGAAATAGTTTTATTCTCAAATCGAACCAAAATAGTAAACCCTAGAATTAATCCGGTGTAATACTTGCTAATGAAATTGAAATCCAAACGATGGTTCAAACATGAATCACACCCAAAATAAAAGTCCAATTTAAAATTTCTCGCAATAACCTGGCTCAGATACCACTGCAAGTTAAAATCGATCTAATCAAATTCTTAATTGTGTTTTAACATCTTAAAACTAGGATCTTAGCGAGAAAGTTAAATCAAAACTTGTACAGATTTGGGATTAAAAAAATCATACCTGTCGATGCAAGAAACCAGAAAGACAAATCGATCGAGCCTGGAAGAAACGAAACCCTAGCATGTCAATTGCCATGCCTCCATAGATATCCATGAGAACGCATCTCTCTGTTTCAATCGAATTGAAGATGAGAAGAAGAGGAGAGCGGTACTAGCCGCCATTAAATTTCTAGGGTTTTGGAATGGTTTTCGGGTGGACCAAGTTTTTTGATCTGAATCATACCTCTTCTTTTGTGTTGCCGTGTATTATATAAAAAGGAAATAAAATATCTCCTTTAATATAAGTGTCAACCATAGAATAGGAATCGACCCGACTACTCATTCCAACTTCAAACGAAATATCAACAGATTGGTATTTTATTTGACCCAAAATTATTTTCTCCCTTGTTACGTTCTAGTTGTGTGACCCTATAGGTTATTACAACGTTGGCAATAATTTAAATCGTATCTAAATTATAAAAAGTGAGCGGCATCTAGTAACACATCGCTGCTACCCAAGTTATAATAATATTGACGATTCGATACAACTTGTTTTGTGACCAGTGTCTCAATGTAATATAATCCTTTTAAACAATATATCCTGGATTAAACTAGAGGCATGGATCGTATCATTCTCATTATAATTTAATCCGTTTTCTTGATCGTTGAGTAGACTGTTTAAAACAAATCAATATTTGAGCACGGCCATGCATTTCACAGTCTCACTCAATCAAGAGGCCCATGGATATCACTACGAATATATCGTAGGGTTAAATTCCATCTAGATCATTCATAATTTTCATTCGACTCGAGATGTATCCAATAATCACCGTTATCATTACTCTGTTACGAAATAACTTTAGATGATATCAAAACACAAATATCCTCGAATAAAATTATAATGATTTCAGGTCTGAGGACCATTACATCACTGTCACTATGAAAATAACTTATGATACTATTTATTATATTCCATGGAGTTAACTCACAGTGGGTCAGCCCAATACGATATTCTCCGATACGTACTTATGTTTTGACATTAATATCACGTATATCAATGATCAATGAGATGTGATCATCAGTCAATCAACATACTAGTCTCAACGCTTTATTATTGTCCTATATAAACAATAAAACTTGACTAGGGACATTTAAGAATTATAATACTTATCACATTATATAATCTCAAGTTCAGTCTTACTCGAACTATATAATTCCGTATTATTATTCTAAGGACTTCTAATATATTATTATTTATATTACGCAGTAAATACAATATAATAGAATAATATTTTATTCCAAATAAAATAATAACATCAACAGTGTTATCAATCTCATCAAATGAATTGCCTCTAGGGCATAAACTCTAACAATATAAATACGTTGACATTGCAAAAATATAAATAAATATATATACATTGTCCGTCAGTACCTACGTAAACAACAAAATATACATTATATTAAATGTTTGAAGGTTTGAATATTGAATGGTATTCATTTATGGAATCATACAGGTAAATTATATTCCATATTTAATGAATATATTTATGGTGACCGTTGTAGCAATTAGTGTAATTATTGCTATAGATAAGGCCATAAATAAATAGTTAACAATTGTAACCAATGTTGATTGGGGAAAGGTGAGGTAATGGCTAAAATTCCTAAAATCAATATATTCAAACACTCACAGCCATCGTTAATGCTGACAACGACAGCCTCCTTTTCTTCTCGATCCTCATCTTTTGCCTTCGATTCAGCCTTCCCTCCTCTTCCATCGCACTCCTCTCCTTCTAAACCCCCAGATCCACTTCATATCAGCATCAATCCACCTTCTAGTAATAGAACTGATTCTAATCTTGGAGCGACTAGAAATCTCAATTCATCCAATTCGTCTTTTCCTTCTTTTGCGAAATCAGACTATGCATCTCTATTCAATACACTTCCTCGAAACGCTGGTGTCTATTAGCCTCGTCAATTCGATATTGTAAGAGATGGTTTGCGCAAATCAATTCCAGATCTAGTTTGGGATGAAGGTCTTCGATTCTGGAGTGGCTATTTGGTTGGTTTTTTCCTTTATGGTACGTTATCTTTTTTTCAGTATTGAATTACTTGAAAAGACTCTGGAAATTATGCAAAGAGGTAGACATTAAGACAGATGGATTTAATTTTTACTTTAAATTTTTCTAATGACTTAGATAAAGAGAAAATTCTTCATTCTGACCCTATTTTTATTCGGAGGAGGATGTTTATCATTACAATATGGGATCCAACTATAGGTTGATCACAAGTGCAAATTTAAAAAGTACCAATTTGGATCCATCTATATATAATACCTATGATTCTTTGGACACTAATAGGCATCAATTGGCTTGTTAATCTTGTTGGTAATTTAATCTGCTATGAGACAAGTACCGAGAGAAAGAATAGGTTTAGATATGCAAAGACATTGGTAGAAATATCTCCTGAATATGAGCTTCCTGATTCAATTGATATTGATGGATTGGGAGATAATGTCCTTCAGTGAAAATATCATATGATTGGAGACTAAGATTTGTACTAGTTGCAAGGTTTTTATCCATAGTACTTCTTTTTTGAATGAAGTTCCAAGGATAATCTCGAAAATTTTAATCAGTGTAAGGTTGGTGCAGGGGATTATCATGTGAATGATAATGTACACACTGGAAAGGCCAAATAGCATTTTCATGTTGATGGTGATCAGAATAAACGGACTACAGTAAATGCTAAGAAAAAGCAAATTTAGAGCAAGAAAATTGTTAGTAGTAATAAAGATAATGTAGATATTGCTACTGATGCCTTGTAATGCGAGTGCTAATCAATTTGAAGCTTTGGCAACTGATGGTATAGGTAACATTGGTGGTCTTGAAACCGGTTTAGATCAAAGTATAGCTCATGATTCTGATGTTAGTGAAAAAATAGATCCTATTGTGGTTCAGTATAAAGTGGATAAGGCAATGTATATGGATAAGGATGATGAATCTTTAGTTGGGAAGTTATTTGATGAAATCATTGAAAATTTGGATATTGCAAAAAACTGCTGCGGTTAATTTAAATAATTCACGCAATATAGCTCTTTCATTTAGTACACCTAATATCACTATGTCATCCTCATCTGCTTTTAGTACCAAAGTACCTTCTTCTACAAGTAAACCTGTTACTAATTCATCATCAGTACAGGCAAAACTTTCTCCATATGCTCACTTGAAGCCGCCATCACATATTCAACTACCACATGTTTCTAGTTCAGGATTGACATTTCCAAATGTGAACACTGCTCTGGCATCATTATCATATATTGTTCACACTTGCTCTTTTCCCTCGTCTAAATCTAAGAACATCAAATTGAAAGGTAAATTCTGGGATGACTTGGATGAGGGTAAGGATTTTACTCCAGAGGACACGCTGCCTTTGAGTAGTGAATTGAAATCTAATAAAAGGCATAAGAGGAGTAACCCCATGTACGATCCTTCGGTTACATGATGGTGTTGATATGCTTTGCTTTTGTTTTGCGCAAGTAGCTTTTGTTTTGGTAAGGATATATTTGGAGCTGCTGGGTTTGCAGATTTCCGTTTTCATATTATATTGTCAAAGCGGATTGTGGTAAAGGTCAAGCAGGAAGTGGATGGTATACTCATAATATTCTTTGCTGTAGCATTTCCATGCTTTCAGTTAGTCATTGAATGTTTTAGTGGATACGTTTATTTGTTGTGTTTTGTTTATGTTGATATAGAGAGTTACGTATTTTGTATATACTGGTGAATCTATAACTTTTTAATCTCATGTTGATTAATAAAATTTTCACACTTAACTTTTAAAACTCCTAAATTGATTATGATAAATGTTGTAAAACCCAATTAGGAAATTTGAATTATAACTGCATTTAGACACGAGGTTAAGTTCAACTTGTGGTAGAAGTCTACTGGGAACCGACCGGTAAATCCAGCATCCACAGGTAGTCAGCTTAATGTGAGGGGTCTAATGCATAAATATAAATGTACTAAGACATGAGGTTAAGTTCAACTTGTGGTAGAAGTCTGACCGGAACCGACAGGCAAATCCAGCATCCACAAGCTGCCAACTTAATGTGAGGTCTGGTGCATAAATATATATATATACATATATAATAGTCAACAAATAATAATACTAATTGTCTGTTGGGGTAGAACAAGTAGATACTTCAGGACCGATAAAATAAGGAAATCCAATGTTAATGGTTGCCTTAGAAAAATATAACCGTTATTGTCATAAATGGCAATAAACTTATGAATAAGAGTAAATGGTGAAAAGGGGATTAATGGGTATCGATTGTTGTTTAAATACTAAGTCCAACTAGGGAAGTAATCAAATAAATATATTAGGGTAAGAAGGATACAACTTTTTTTTATTTATACTAATTAATATAGAACTTATAATTAAAAGTTAAGATTGGACTTAGTAAGTTAAGGATGCAAAACATCATTAACCACAGGAACCCATGATGATAGCCAATCGTGTGCGTATAGTATTTCCATGAAAAGGAACTAAATGGGAATGACTTAATAATGTATCCCACTTTATCCCAATAGGGAATGATATTAATGGCTAATGGGGTGCGAACTTAATAATCTTCGCGTATAGTCTACTTCCTTGCGTCTTAAGTGGCTTGGGTTGAGGAGTCCACTTGTGTAACGAACTGGGTTTTTCGACTCCGAAAATCAAAAAAAAACAACCATGTTGACTATTTAGACATCAGAAATTCCTGATCATTAATAGAAAGAAGTTAGAGGGTGAGAATAGATAAGATAGAAAATAAGAATAGAAGAAGAAGAAGATCACCATAGAACAGAATCAGAGTAATATGAATCTCACAGCGGAACGAATAAAATATAATATATAACATAACTTTGAAATAAAACAGGATATATATACAATGACATTATCAGAGTACAACACTTACACACAGCGGAAATAACAATAGCTATATAATCCTGAAGCCTCCTGCTTCAAGCTCCTCCAAGTATATCTGTAAAGACCTGAACTACTTGACTGCCCGTACAAATTTGGGCACCCAAGAGTTTAGGGAAAGCAAAACAAAATAAACTCTGGGTCAGTCATGGGACTGGTGTGAGTAAACTCAAATCATTTGGTTTAACTTTTCAAAATCCTTCTCAAAAGAAAAGGTAATCGTAAGACCGATCCACACATAAATACGGATGGTTTTTACCTTACGATAACCCAAAGCAGTTTTGGAAATCAATACTTCTCTGATATTATAATAATGTCTAATCATAAGTAATTATCAATCTAGCAGAACGCTTGCATCTCACGTTCCACATATATAGTATACAAACAAAACCGCGGGCGCTTATTGGAGATTGGATTCCGACTATGACAAGGTATGGGACCACCTGCCGATAGTGTATCTCTATAGGCAAATACACTGGGTTCAACAAGAACGTCTTGCGACCCGGCCCATACATGACCGACCACTCATTTCGCTTGAGTGTATCAAATGTATATCACCAACGTTTGGGAGCTATCCACCATTTTCCGGAAAGGAACAACATCGATAATAGTTAAAAGAATGAAATGGATTTTCTCTAGATAGGTGATACACACCCTAACGGGAGCGACCCACATAGCCATGCTGCCTGCCCAATTTCTGTCATTTCCCGATTGATGAGGCTTGAGGTCATTACGTATCATTTAAAACACCTGATCATCATTCACTTTGAATACCACATCGTCATACCCGCCAAATCACACATTGATTTCCCCAAAAATACCACGGGTATAAAGCTAAGAGAAACGAATTCCTCCGCCACCAAACGTAAGTACGTTTGAAGAGATCAACTTACGCGATCCGTTAGATATACTCTGTCGGACATTCATCCATTTACGTTGTCCTGGGACTGGACAAACCGAAGGCACTATTCTGTAAATAGGATAGTCCTTGCATAACTCCGTCTTCAATTATCTTCATTATAATTGATCGCAACGCTAACGTCCATACAGAGTGGTTTTCAGATAATGAATCTGATCCCGGTCTCTCCGTATTGACGATGGAAAAATGGTCAAAAACTTCGATAGTCGGTGATTTAACTATCAAAGAAAAATAAGTGTACAACCAACGATCTTATTTCCAGATAGAAATTCGATCGATCAATCATTATCCAACACTTATCTCTTTTAATTTAATTAATCATTTATTTATTCATTTCCCATTTCTATATACTCAACATTTATTTTCTAAATTTAGGAAATATATATCATCAATCATTGGAAAACATTTTCATCTCTATTTCACGTATTACTGTTATTCCAGTATTCTTTCTCATCAACATTTCATTTTATATGATTAGAAAATTTCTCTAATTATATTTGGAAAATGTTTCCAAAATTTATTCATTTGATTTAAACAGATGTTTAAATAAAACATCACTAAGCCAATTTAAACCATTACACTCATTAACTAAATTCACGTAACCAACCTCCACTATCGAACCTTACCCATCCCTTAGTTAAAAAGGAAGTCAATCAAGTTGGGGTATAATTGCCTCTCAGACCTTAACTGAACAACATTTCTAACCTCGAAATAGACAAAGTTCACCCTTTTAAGTCTTTAGCAAACTTCCTTACATAGCCTGAATTCTATTTACGATTCCACTTATTTTACCAAAATCACTTGATTATAACCATAGTGAATAATCTCATACTTTCGAAATATAATAACTTAAATATAACTTTTCTTTCTTAATTTGAATAAATAAACAAACAGCTAATTTATTATTAAATTAGTGAAACTTGATCTGGAACGAGAAGTAAATATTACTTTCCTTAATTCGATATAATCGATTCTGGCGTATAGCTCTCTTTCGAAAAATCTCTATTCGATAACTCCTTTTCGAATAAACTATATTCGATAACTCTTTCTTCAAATAACTATATTCGATAATCTCTCTTCGAGTGATTTACATTCGATTAATTCTCTTCGAATGATTTACATTCGATTAATCTCTTTTCGAATAAACTATATTCGATTAACTCCCTGAATTCTATTCAAATAAACTATTTCAAATAACTCCTTTGGATTAACTCATTTGGATTAACTCGGTTTGATTAACTCATCTTAACTAACTCAACTCGATTAACTCAACTTATTTAACTAATATTCGATTAATTTATATTCGAATAACTATGTTTGTTTTAACTTTATTTTGAATGGCTAATATTCGATTTAACTCCATTCGCTTGACTCTAGATCGCAGCGATCACAATGGTTACGCCTGATTTCCTCAGGAAACATCCGACCGTCGTAGGCTATCTGCAGCCCTGCGAATTACGCTAGCAGTCATACGAAATGGCAGCACATCCTAAATAACTATATTTGACTAACTCTATCTCAGATAACTATATTCGATCAACTCTAATTGAATAACTAATATTCAATAAATTCTAATTCGGTTAACTATGTTCACTTAACTCTAATTCGGTTAATTCTAACTCTAATCGATTTACTCTAACTGATTAACTCTAACTGATTAACTCTAACAGATTAACTCTACGTTTATTCAGTTTCAAATATCGATGTTGAAATCGATTCTTACTTCTCTATATAAGTCCTGACTTATATATTTTATTTATCCAATGATAAACATTTCATTTGATTTATAAAATATTATTTATAAATTTATCTTCTTTATTTATCAATTAAAATAAATTTCTATTAAAAATCTATTTTAAATTCATATTCTATTATACCCGCGTGCGAAGCACGAGTCTAAACTTTCCTAGTGCAAAATTCTCCTTTTATACACTTCTTCATTTATCAAGTATTTCCTTTTATAATCTATTAATTTTATAAATAAATATTTCCTTTTAACTCCACCTATTTATCAAATAATTCTTTTTTTATCTTTATTTATTTTCTAAACAAATAATTCTTTTATACTTCTATTTTTTCTTAAAAGATATCCCATTTCAATTCTATTTATTTAACAAATAAATATTCCTTTTACATTTGTTTTACGAATATTTCCTTTTACAAATAATTTCCTTTATATTTGTCCTTTGATTTTATAAAAATATGTTCTTTTATAAAACCATTTTTCCTTTCATATATAAAATCCATTGATTTCATAAGTAATCCCTTTTATTTCCCAACTATTTCTTTTTCTATTCGTTTTACAAATATTCTTTTTTTAAATTCTATTTATTTTTCAAACAAATATTTCTTTATAATATCTTTTGATGTTATAAATATTCTCTTTACAAAATCCTTTGATTTTATAAACATTTCATTTTCAATATACATTTTGAAAATTCCCTTTTATCATTCTGGTATCTCTTATGGTATTTAACATACCATATAACAATGATAACTATTATCCAAACACACATAATCTACAACAGGTTATATATCACATCATATATCACAATATATGAATAACAGTAAAATAAATGTTGAGGAACCCAGTTGGGTCCCTCCGACCTATTCCCTGCATCCACAGATGTTAATCAACATAAATAACACAAGTAAGAAATATCCTGATAAACAGAATTAATATTCGATTTACGAATTATATATATCGTTATCGATATTTTCAACCAATTAACTAGCAGTTCAACCAAACAGCCAACACACAACAAACAACCATTATTTATCATTTCTAAAAATATTTTATAAAAATATAAATTGAGCAGAGTTAGTGAGGTTTACTCACCTTGGACGATTATCGTTAAATAGCGATAAACCATTCTTGATTCAGAACTGACGTTATATTCCGTCATAAAATTAAGACGAGCTCAGAACCATTCCAAATCGATCCCAGAGTATAGCCCTCATCCCTACGATCCTGTCGGATCTGACCGTTCGAAAAACTGGTGACGTATGTTCAAGATATTTAAGTTACAACTTTGTTTATATAATAACATTTAAAACCTACTAACTTAAATAAATTATTTTTCAAATGGGCCTTACTTTTCTTTGGCCAGCCCAAACAAAAGAACCCGCTTCCCTTATTAACCCGTCTTCTCCAAACCCAGCAAAGCCACGCTGCTCCAACGTCTGCCATTGCCGACGTCTCTCCACCCTTCTTCAACGAGTTCCATAACTAAGAACACCATCGGCTTCTCATCACTCCTCTCCTATCCCATACCGCTTTCAACCAACTCGCAACAACTCAAAAAGAAAGCGACGCCGCGGATTTCTCCCATCAGTTCAGAAAATGATCGACAGTTTAAATCACAGATTTCCTCAAAAAAATGCAGCAAGATGCTACTCTCCCCGATAAATATGAATACCACAAGGAAAACACAAATCGATGCACCAATATCTCTAAACCTCTAACCCTAGCCACACTGTGGTATCTTAGAGTATCTGTAAATGGCGTCGCACTTCTTGAAATTGGTACAGGAGCGAAGATAATTGTCTGAGGAATCCAAATATATATTGCTTGATTTATAAACATTGTTTTGATTTTCAAATGATTTTAGAAGATAAGAAATGCTAACTTTTTAGTTTAGAAAATGGTGGCGGCTCACAATTGCTGAAGCCAGGACTTGTGAATAGGTTTAGGAAAGGAAAAGATTATTTATAGGTATATGACATAATATTTTAATTGCTTATTTTATTGATTTTTAATTAACCGTAGCTTGTATTTGTCCTTTAAAATTCCTGTGATCACATACGATACCCAAAAATCACTAAACTGGGCATGCAACTACAGTTCGACATTGCAGACCCAATGAAACTGGTTTCGTCGAATTCCGACTTCGTTTGCTCACACAGCGTATTTTTAACCATCAAAATACTGACTATTTTTCACATTAAAAATCCGTACGGCCACACACTGACTTCAAAAATCACGGAAATTGAAATATAACAATAATTTAACATTGTGGATCCAACAAAATTAGTTTCTTCGAATTTCGACTTCGTTTGCAAAACTGGCTATTTTTAAAGCCCTAAATAGACCATTTAAATATATAAATATATTTAAAAACAATTAAATTTTATATTTAAAAATAATTATTATCGTATATATTCACAGTAGAATACCATACAGCTCCAATTGGATTTATAATTCGATATTTCAAACTTTCCAGTTATATCGATATTCAATTTGTGTATAAAACCCTTTTATAATATAAATATATATTTATTAATTTCAAAGGAATTCCATAGCGACTTTTCTAAATTTTGACGTGGACATAAATCAAAATCGACACAATGAAATCCCGAATTTTCTCTTCCACTAGAAAAATATACTTCACCAGCTCCTAACGTTTCTTGTTTCACAGAAATCCAATTTAAAACGAATCCTGTACATTCAGTTGAAGTTCAAATCGCCAAACAGCGAACTGCAGCGCCATTTCGAGCTCGATTTTAATTATATTATAATTATACGTTCAAATTGCCATTCAAATAATATATTCGTTTTTCTAATTCAATTCTAAACAGAATTAAATATCACCGATGATCCAATTAACAACATTTTGTGAATTCCACTATTTCTGACTATTTCAGAAATTAAATATATTATTATATTATTTATTTTAATTAAATATTCAATATTATTAAATTATGGTCATTTTAAATAACCAAACCATTATTTAAATAATTAAATAAATTATTTATATACCGTAAAAATACGGGTCGTTACATTCTTCCTCCCTTAAAATAATTTCGTCCTCGAAATTGCTATGGTAGAGAACAAACCCTATTGACTAGTACAAATTTATTTGTTTACTTACCAACCTTATTTTCAACTAAACCAATTTAATTTCAATTAAAATATTAATTAATTCTTATCAATGAAATTTTTTTAAAATCCTGAAAATTTTCAAACACTCTAAATTTCCGGAAAATTTCACCAGCACCTCCTTTGTACCGGTCAGTAGTTCAAACTCCAACTCGCCTCTCTAGGACTTCTCCAATCCAAAAGAAAATCAAACAGCCAAGCGGCTTGCCAAATCGGCCCATAAATCACCAAATCCATAAAAATTAACGTTACCTTTTTGTGGGGCATATCATTAAATCCTTGCACTTGCTTCTACTCAATACCTGCTGATCCTATATCCATCTATATCAATCAATTTCCAATCAATTTCAATCAGTCAAATATCAACACAATTTATTCGCTTATCCAAAGCTAAATTCCATTTCAAACCAAAGTTCCATTCTTGATTCAACCTCCTAACTCATCGATCCAATACCATTTTAGATTCCTATCTCACAATTCAAAATCTGACTCTACTTAATATATTATATCCCAATTCAATTTCTAGTTAATTGACTTCAATTTAATTCATATTTGCTTTCACAAATTTCTACTTTAATTTGTTTTCATTCAAACAATCCTTCCTGGGAGTTTTAAACAGTTTAACTTTGCTTTTCACAAAAATCAAATATCCTTTTCCAACAACTAGCTTTTCTCAAAACAATTCAAAAAACAAAATCTTTGGTAGTAATCCATCACTTAGAACTCGAAAATGAACACTGATGATGTGGCCAGTATCATCAGAGTTATTTCCCAGCTATCGAAGTGAGTTAATGCTATATCCCTTTTAAAACCATTTCTAAACACTTTCATTTTGAAGTTCATTTCAAAATATCATTTGCAATGCTTGTAACAAATTTAAAATCTTCTAGAAATTTTCTTGTACTTAAATCAAATCCACTTACAAACTTTTTCTTTTTTTCCAGTTTTCAGAATTTTAATTCCAATTCTAATTTAAATCAGATTTAATTAATCTGCTTTTTAAATTTTACGAACTCAAATTGGTTATTTATATAACCATTTCAGTTATAATCAACCAACACATCCAATATACTATAATACTTCAAATATTAATATTTTGTTTATATCAGAATATAATTTGGGTAAAATTATTTCATTTACCCTTTTTCAAAACATACTGTGTCGGTTCATCGTATTCGAGTGTTTAGAAACTCCTACCGATACAGTGGATCAAACTGATAGATCAGAACCCATAAAAAACTCAACCAATAAATCTCCACAATATAAAACAATTTTATAAAATCTACAAATACGTTCAATCATATATATACACTCAAACTCAATCTAGGGTATTAATAACCCCATCTCTACTGAGTCACGCCATAGAGCCAAGGTAATTACTTAACCTTTAGCACTGATACCACTGTAACGAACTGGGATTTTCGACTCCGAAAATCAACACAAAACTACCATGTTGACTATTCAGACATTGGAAATTCCTGATCATTAATAGAAAGAAGTTAGAGGGCGAGAATAGATAAGATAGAAAATAAGAATAGAAGAAGAAGAATATCACCACAGAATAGAATCAGAGTAATATGAATCTCACAGCGGAACGAATAAAATATAAAATATAACATAACTTTGAAATAAAATAGGATATATATACAATGACATTATCAGAGTATAACACTTACACACAGCGGAAATAACAATAGCTATATAATCCTGAAGCCTCCTGCTTCAAGCTCCTCCAAGTATATCTGTAAAGACCTGAACTACTTGACTGCCCGTACAAATTTGGGCACCCAAGAGTTTAGGGAAAAAAAAACAAAATAAACTTTGGGTCAGTCATGGGACTGGTGTGAGTAAACTCAAATAATTTGGTTTAACTTTTCAAAATCATTTTCAAAAGAAAAGGTAATCGTAAGACCGACCCACACATAAATACGGATGGTTTTTACCTTACGATAACCCAAAGCAGTTTTGGAAATCAATACTTCTCTGATATTATAATAATATCTAATCATAAGTAATTATCAATCTAGCAGAACGCTTGCATCTCACGTTCCATATATATAGTATACAAACAAAACCGCGGGAGCTTATCAGAGATTAGATTCCGACTATGACAAGGTATGAGACCACCTACCGATAGTGTATCTCTAGAGGCAAACACACTGGGTTCAACAAGAACGTCTTGCAACCCGGCCCATACATGACTGACCACTCATTTCGCTTGAGTGTATCGAATGTATATCACCAAAGGTTGGGAGCTACCCACCGTTTCCCGGAAAGGGACAGCATCGATAATAGTTAAAATAATGCAATGGATTTTCTCTAGATAGGTGGTACACACCCTACTGGGAGCGACCCACATAGCCATGCTGCCTGCTCGATTTCTGTCATTTCCCGGTTGATGAGGCTTGAGGTCATTACGTATCATTTAAAACACCTGACCATCATTCACTTTGAATACCACATCGTCATACCCGCCAAATCACACATTGATTTCCCCAAAAATACCACGGGTATAAAGCTAAGAGAAACGAATTCCTCCGCCACCAAACGTAAGTACGTTTGAAGAGATCAACATACGCGATCCGTTAAATATACTCTGTTGGACATTCGTCCATTTACGTTGTCCTGGGACTGGACAAATTGAAGGCACTATTCTGTAAACAGGATAGTCCTTGCATAACTCCGTCTTCAGTTATCTTCATTATAATTGATCGCAACGCTAACGTCCATACAGAATGGTTTTCAGATAATGAATCTGATCCCGATCTCTCCGTATTGACGACGGAAAAATGGTAAAAAACTTCGATAATCGGTGATTTAACTATCAAAGAAAAATAGGTGTACAACCCACGATCTTATTTCCAGATTGAAATTCGATCGATCAATCATCATCCAACACTTATCTCTTTTAAATTAATTAATCATTTATTTATTCATTTTCCATTTCTATATACTCAACATTTCTTCTTTTCTAAATTCAGGAAATATATGTCATCAATCATTGGAAACCATTTCCATCTCTATTTCACATATCACTGTCATTCCAATATTCTTTCTCATCAACATTTCATTTTCTATGATTAGAAAATTTCTCTGATTATATTTGGAAAATGTTTCCAAAATTTATTCATTTGACTTAAACAGATGTCTAAATAAAACATCACTAAGCCAATTTAAACCATTACACTCATTAACTAAATTCACGTAACCAACCTCCACTATCGAACCTTACCCATCCCTTAGTTAAAAACAAAGTCAATCAAGTTGAGGTATAATTGCCTCTCTGACCTTAACTTAACAACATTTCTAACCTCGAAATAGACAAAGTTCACCCTTTTAAATATTTAACAAACTTCCTTACATAGCTTGGATTCTATTTACGAATCCACTTCTTTTACCAAAATCACTGGATTATAACCATAGTGATATAATCTCATACTTTCGAAATATAATAACTTAAATATAACTTTTCTTTCTTAATTTGAATAAATAAACAAACAACTAATTTATTATTAAATTAGTGAAACTTGATCTGGAAAGGGAAGTAAATATTACTTTCCTTAATTCGATATAATCGATTCTGGCGTATATCTCTCTTTCAAAAAATCTCTATTCGATAACTCCTTTTCAAATAAACTATATTCGATAACTCTTTCTTCGAATAACTATATTCGATAATCTCTCTTCGAGTGATTTACATTCGATTAATTCTCTTCGACTGATTTACATTTGATTAATCTCTTTTCGAATAAACTATATTCGATTAACTCCCTGAATTCTATTCAAATAAACTATTTCAAATAACTCCTTTGGATTAAATCAGTTTGATTAACTCATCTTAACTAACTCAACTCGATTAACTCAACTTATTTAACTCAACTTATTTAACTAATATTCGATTAATTTATATTCGAATAACTATGTTTGTTTTAACTTTATTTTGAATGGTTAATATTCGATTTAACTCCATTCACTTGACTCTAGATCGCAGCCATCACAATGGTTACGCCTGATTCCCTCAGGAAACATCCGACCGTCGTAGGCTATCTGCAGCCCTGCGAATTACGCTGGCAGTCGTACGAAATGGAAACACATCCTAAATAACTATGTTTGACTAACTCTATCTCAGATAACTATATTCGATCAACACTAATCGAATAACTAATATTCAATAAATTCTAATTCGGTTAACTATGTTCAGTTAACTCTAATTCGATTAATTCTAACTCTAATCGATTAACTCTAACTGATTAACTCTAACTGATTAACTCTAACGGATTAACTCCTTTGATTAACTCTACGTTTATTCAGTTTCAAATATCGATATTGAAATCGATTCTTACTTCTCTATATAAGTCCAAACATATATATTTTATTTATCCAATGATAAACATTTTATTTGATTTATAAAATATTATTTATAAATTTATCTTCTCTATTTATCTATTAAAATAAATTTCTATTAAAAATCTATTTTAAATTCATATTCTATTATACCGGCGTGCGAAGCACGGGTCTAAACTTTCCTAGTGTAAAATTCTCTTTTTATACACTTCGTCATTTATCAAGTATTTCATTTTATAATCTATTAATTTTATAAGTAAATATTTCCTTTTAACTCCACCTATTTATCAAATAATTCTTTTTTTTATCTTTATTTATTTTCTAAACAAATAATTCCTTTATACTTTTATTTATTTCTTAAATAAATATCCCATTTCAATTCTATTTATTTAACTAATAAATATTCCTTTTACATTTGTTTTACAAATATTTCCTTTTACAAATAATTTCCTTTATATTTGTCCTTTGATTTTACAAAAATATGTTCTTTTATAAAACCCTTTTTCGTTTCATATATAAAATCCATTGATTTCATAAGTAATCCCTTTTATTTCCCAACTATTTCTTTTTCTATTCGTTTTACAAATATTCTTTTTTTCTATTCTATTTATTTTTCAAATAAATATTTCCTTATAATATCTTTTGATGTTATAAATATTCTCTTTACAAAGTCCTTTGATTTTATAAACATTTCATTTTCAATATACATTTTGAAAATTCCCTTTTATCATTCTGGTATCTCTTATGGTATTTAACATACCATATAACAATGATAACTATTATCCAAACACACATAATCTACAACATGTTATATATCACATCATATATCATAATATATGAATAACAGTAAAATAAATGTTGAGGAACCTAGTTGGGTCCCTCCGACCTGTTCCCTGCATCCACAGATGGTAATCAACATAAATAACACGAGTACGAAATATCCTGATAAATAGAATCAATATTCGATTTACGATTTATATATATCGTTATCGATATTTTCAACCAATTAACTAGCAGTTCAACCAAACAGCCAACACACAACAAACACCATTATTTATCATTTCTAAAAATATTTTATAAAAATATAAATTGAGCAGAGTTAGTGAGGTTTACTCACCTTGGACGATTATCGTTAAATAACGATAAACCATTCTTGATTCAGAACTGACGTTATATTCCATCATAAATTTGAGACGAGCTCAGAACCATTCCAAATCGATCCCAGAGTGTAGCCCTCGTCCATACGATCATGTCGGATCTGACCGTTCAAAAAACTGGTGACGTATGTTCAAGATACTTAAGTTACAATTTTGATTATATAATAACATTTAAAACCTACTAACTTAAATAAATTATTTTTCAAATGGGCCTTACTTTTCTTTGACCAGCCCAAACAAAAGAACCCGCTTCCCTTATTAACCCCTCTTCCCCAAACCCAGCAATGCCACGCTGCTCCAACGTTCTGCCATTGCCGACGTCTCTCCACCCTTCTTCAACGAGTTCCATAACTAAGAACACCATCGGCTTCTCATCACTCCTCTCCTATCCCATACCGCTTTCAACCAACTCGCAACATCTCAAAAAGGAAGCGACGCCGCGAATTTCTCCCATCAGCTCAGAAAATGATCGACAGTTTAAATCACGGATTTCCTCAAAAGATGCAGCGAGATGCTACTCTCCCCGATAAACATGAATACCACAAGGAAAACACAAATCGATTCACCAATATCTCGAAACCTTTAACCCTAACCACGCTGCGGTATCTTGGAGTATCTGTAAATGGCGTCGCATTTATTGAAATTGGTATAAGAGTGAAGATAATTGTCTGAGTAATCCAAATATTGCTTGATTTATAAACCTTGTTTTGATTTTCAAATGATTTTAGAAGATAAGAAATGCTCACGTTTTAGTTTAGAAAATGGTGGCGTCTCACAATTGCTGAAGCCAGGATTTGTGAATAAGTTTAGGAAAGGAAAAGATTATTTATAAGTATCGGAAATAATATTTTAATTGATTATTTTATTGATTTTTAATCAACCGTTGCTTGTATTTGTCTTTTAAAATTCATATGATCACATACGATACCCAAAAATCACGAAACTGGACATGCAGCTACAGTTCGACATTGCGGACCCAACGAAACTAGTTTCGTCGAATTCTGACTTCGTTTGCTCTCACAACGTATTTTTAACTGTCAAAATACTGATTGTTTTTCACATTAAAAATCCGTACGACCACACACTGACTTCAAAAATCAAGGAAATTGAAATCTAACAATAATTTAACATTGCGGATCCAACAAAATTAGTTTCGTCGAATTTCGACTTCGTTTGCAAAACTGGCTATTTTTAAAGCCCTAAATAGACCATTTAAATATATAAATATATTTAAAAACAATTAAATTTTATATTTAAAAATAAATATTATCGTATATATTCACAATAGAATACCATACAGCTCCAATTGGATTTATAATTTGATATTTCAAACTTCCCAGTTATATCGATATTCGATTTATATATAAAACCCTTTTATAATATAAATATATATTTATAAATTTCAAAGGAATTCCATAGCGACTTTTCTAAATTTTGACTTGGACATAAATCAAAATCCACACAATGAAATCTCGATTTTTCTCTTCCACTAGAAAAATATACTTCACCAGCTCCTAACGCTTCTTGTTTCACAGAAATCCGATTTAAAACGAATCCTGTACATTCAGTTGAAGTTCAAATCGCCAAATAGCGAACTGCAGCGCTATTTCGAGCTCGATTTTAATTATAATTATACGTTCAAACTTCCGTTCAAATAATATATTCGTTATTCTAATTCAATTCTAAACTGAATTAAATATCACCGATGATCCAATTCACAATATTTTGTGAATTCCACTATTTCTGACTATTTCAGAAATTAAATATATTATTTATTTTAATTAAATATTCAATATTATTAAATTCTGGTCATTTTAAATAATTAAACCATTATTTAAATAATTAAATAAATAATTTATATACCGTAAAAATATGGGTCGTTACAACTTGGGAGTAGATCTTTCAGTTTATGGGTCTTAAATGGCGTGTGTGTAGGGCCTACCCAAACCTGGGAACTAAAAATGTCAGATATGGCTACCTACCCTACAGGAAGTAGTAAGCGACAAAGGAGATTATGCAATAATGTCAGCTAGATGGTATAGCGAGCAATAAAATACCATCTCTTACCTTACTGGGGTAAGGGTATGTGCGTGAATGACGAGAGCCTTAACTAATAGTCCCCGTAGCTAGTGCCATCTAGTTTATGTTAACGTTGAATAAATCATCGAGGAATAATAAGTGACCAATAAGTCTCTAGGGTCTTAAACAACCAAGGAGAATCCACCGTACCTATCATTGATAGTGAGGCATTAAATAATAAAGGAAGAGCGAATGAAGATATATATATATATATATATATAAATGTAGATAGAAACTCCGTAACTAGGGCTCTGATCTCGATCAAATAACCAGCCATGTTCTGGTATAAAGGCTTCACAAATATGTGCGTAAATGTCCTATCTCGATATTACATTTTGGGAATACTACCTTGGGAAGAGTAGTAGAGTCATGCGTAAATATTCACATAGTTAGGCTAGATTCATTAACCATGGTAGGCATACATCTTGGGTTGAACCAAACGGGATACATCTGTGTATTATAATCTGTGTTGTAAATTCATGTTCACCAGAATCTTCTTATTCTGACCCTCCTCCTCATTACAACCACCCAGGTTTTCTAGAGAAGGTCGGGTTCTCACAGGTATTTAAAATTGGATTGCATTTCTCGTTCCCTCTCATGCTCGGTATTGGCAAAGTGACTTACTTTGAAAAGGTAGTTGCTTGAGTTAATACTAATTTATCTTACTTTGTTTCTGCTGTGCGTTTTCTTATCGTACTCTGATTTTTCTCATGCTCATTTATTTGCATGTACCAGATTTACATGTTCCATGCTTGGATGTGTTTGAATTTTGATTTTGTCAAAATTTAGACATAGAAAAGTTCGGGGTGTTACATTTGGTATCAGAGCATAGGTTAATCTCTCAGAGGAATTAGTTAAATTAGGACTCATGAGAGAACATAATTCGGTTTTCTTTTCTGTTTTCTTCGTCTTTTCTTACTAGAATTTAATTTATTTCGATGATGAATTAGTTGTGAGCCTAATTATATTAAAAATGGGCTTTAGGCAACTGAGAGTTGAAATATGTCGAGTTCGGGTTTCTAGCCAATTCTGTCTTACCCCACCATACGTTGGCGATCTCGTCGTGAAGAGCATGAGGGTGGCATATGGTGGATTCCATTGATTTGAGTTTGGAGACTGGACGAAAATCTAGCTACTACCGAGATAGTATCGATTTCTGGTTTTTGGTTTCGTTAGTAGTTCCGGTTAAGACCATTACTTAATCCAAAATGGGTAAAGTCCATGTTATTATGTCTATCTATTTCGCAAATATAATTACGAGGTATATCCATTTTTTACTTCGTTGAATTTCCGAATATACCTTTATTGAAATATTCATTTGAGTTCTTGGCCTTGTATTTGAAGAAATTTAATTTTAAATGTATTTAGAAAAATAAAATGGTTTCCAATGGTTTTGAATGACGGTTTCGGAAAATGGTTTTATGGAGGCCTAGTTTTATAAACAAATGGTTTTTAGATAATCTATTCACGTTTCAAATAATTTCGGGCTTTGTGTAATTTTAATAAATATAATCTGATTGGTAGGAAGGAATTAAAAATGACAAGGAATATACCACTAAACTTAAGATAATAAATATTTATTTCTTGTGATTTTTATTATCCATTTCCCTATTTATTGGATAGTTTATTGAAATTGTCACAATTAATCCTTAATATTTTAAAGCTCCAACATTTTCAAACACGAAAAGGTTTTTCAGATTGTAATATAAACTGGAATATAAATAATAATAGTGATAATAAAATGGATTTGTAAATACGAAGCCGATAGTTTATAATAAATTCCATTATTGGAAAAGTATTAAATTTTTCTTTGGAAAGGCTAAGGAAAATCCTTCATCTTGATTTTTGGTGTATTTATTTTCGTGAATCATCTGTTTGTTGTCAGCTAGGTAAGGGGAAAATCCATTTTAATTTATATTATAGATTTCTAGCTGAATTGTTTTTGGAATTCGTTTGTTGTGCAGTCGCAGCATCGTTGTTGAGAATATAAATCCTTGGAGTGTGTTCGAAGTTTACGGTCTTTACATACTGTAGTGATGAGTATAATTGTTTTTCGGATCACGTCAAATCTTAAAAGATAACGCGGGATGAATAATATTTTAATCCGACTTAATAAGGTCAAGGTTCAATCTTTGTCCAAAGCCATTTAATAGTTGACCGTTTAGCGTTATGCAAAAATGGTCAACTAGTCGATGAGTTTTGGTACAACTTAGACCTAAGACTCAACCATAAAAGTTGCATCCAAATTACCCCCTTAACTTCCTCCTTTCGTCTTTCCTTCCTCACATAGCCGAACCATATCTCAATCCTTCTTCTCTTTTTTGTTGCCGCCTCGTCTCCTCATTTTTCACGCTTGTTTGCACATTATTGCCTCACTAGTACTCCAAGATGAAATTTCTTCTCTCCAATCATTTCTTAGTCCACAATACCAAGTTGCAATATCCTATCTTACTCACACCATTTAAGTCTCCTCTTTGGGTAGAGATCATTTGGTTGGATCGGAATGTGCAAAAGGTCTCACCGCTTTAGGGCTAAGAAAATTTGTCGTGGCAGTTGGACTTGCACTGGTCCATTGCTCGAGAGCTTAGAATAGGGTTGTTGTTTATGCTACATCCAACTTTGTTATATCTTCTTAGGATAGATTTTAGTGAAGGCGATCGTCATTTCGGAGATGAAGTAAGCTATCTTCAGATGGCTTTTCTAAAGAGAATCTTGATGAGATTTTAGAGGAATCTGTGTTATACACGGACTTGTATGGTCTTTTGTTTGACCGACTTTGGAGATTTTGCAGCAAGTCTCTTTTCTTAATGTCGGGAATCTATGTTCGAATTGCCCATGTAGACTTGTGGCCCATTTAGCACATCGTTCTAATGCAGAAATTGATCCTTGTCTTGAACGATGACATAACCATCATTTAGTGTTGATTATATTTGATTCAACCCATTTTTCTTGTGTTGTCTCATGGAGATACCTTCTGTAATTTCACCTATTCATTTTGTCTTTTGGCAATATTAGGTGGATTTCCACAAGAAGCAGTTTTGTGGTAGGTTTCTTTTATCATCGCAAATTCTCTCTTAAAAGAGATAGTGATGTGGGAACCTCCAACACCACCAACAGTGTTTGTAACACGAGATTGAGCCTTATGCCACCATGATATGGTAATTAAAGATCATAAAAATTGGTTTGAGCTCCAGCCGCGTAGCGAGACATCTCGTTGTTTATAGTCATTGTTTTGGGAGTTTCGGTGTTGTTGTTTTGTTGTTGTCTTTGTTGTTTTCCCTTTCCAGCATCGGGTTCTTGGCTTTGTGGTGATTTGTACTTGTAACTATTAGTGTTTTTTAAATCACACAACTTTAGTTGATGAGATTTCTATGATTGGAAATGTTTATGTCATTCACGCATGCCTATTTGAATGAAATCTCATTTTTCTTATCTAAACTAACAGTTGTCCTAGATCTGAAAAGAACATAATAATGTGCTGGATAAATTTTAGCGAAGGGCCGGTTCTACGTCACGGGTATATAAATGAATAAATCACCGTTTCCTGTTAAAACTAAAGTTATTTTGGTCCTTTGTGTGTATGATTTTAGTTTCGCATTTTTGGCGTGACTGACTTCCTTCTTCGCCAACATGTGACTTGAATTGTTTAAGTTTCCACAAAACACATTTTTAAAGATTTTGGGAAACATCATGGAAAAAAAATTGTTTGCCCTTTTTAACTTTTAATCAATTTACTCATTTTATCTCGGTTTGTGTGAAAATGCAAAATATGGATACGATAATTTATGCATATTTAAACATCTATTTTACATTAAAATTTACGATTTAAATGGCGCAAAATGCACATTACCGAAATTTTGATTTTTCATACGAATCTCATACGGAAAGTAAAGCGGTATTGAAAAAGGAAATTTCAAAATAAACACAAGAAGTTTTTAAGCGGAAATTTATTTTTATGAAAATTTCGATTTTTGGTCACAAGAATAGCGTAAGGAAGATGTTTGAATGATTTATGTGCGTGTTTAGCAGTGCAATAGGACTGATGATATGATAAAAACATTAACAACAATAAGGAAAAGGTTGTTTTCGCCTTGGAAATGTTGTTTCCATACCTTGTCAACGATGCGCAAGAGTTATTAATCAACTCGTTTTACATTTTAGAGCTAGTTTTATACAGTCTACAAATAGAAAATTTTGGAGTATTTTGGGTAACTGGGGTAAAAATTCCACTATAGGGCGGGAAATGGAATATTTGTAAGTGGAGGAAATGTTAAAATTCTTCGCTTTAATTTCCTTTTTTCGGTTTAGGAGAAACTAAATAGGAAACGATTAGATTGCGTGACGTTTTGGATGGTAGGGTTTAGATGCAAAATTTGGTTGTGTCACACTTCTATTCATAGTTGTGTGAGGGTTATAGATGAAAATGAATTTTTGAAATTCGCATTCGTATAGAACTGCCAGTATATTTAAGATGTTTTGCGTCATATTTTCAAAAGTGTTTTAAAAATCTCAGTGCATGCATATAGAGAGCCCGATTTAGAATCATCTTGCATACATGTTTTATGGTTGAAATGCATTATGTACGCCATGCATATATGCATATGGTTGCAAAGTGGATGTAAACAAATTGGTTGTGTAGGATAGAATAACTAGTCAGAATTTTGGGATGAAATTCTTTTTAAGGGGTGAACAATGTAACAACCCGGAATTTTGAAAATAAATAATTATTTAATTAGAATCTCAAAAATAGGAATTTCTGCAAACAATGGAATTTGACCATGAAACTTAATCGATGCGTTCGTCTCGGAATTCTGGTCAACTTTCATATTTGGAGATTTGCGAACGGAGTCCGTATGAAAAAGTTGACGAAATACAAAAAATGGACGACAATAAATAAATAGATTAATTACTAAATTTATTTCTCTGTAACCCGCCTTCATTAGGCATTTTGGTCAAAGGGCGGTCGACCGATCCGCCGGGGGTGTCAACCACTTCGGGCCTATAGTGCCTAATGACGGCTAGGTTTTGAGGGGCAATTTCGTTATTTTTTATATATAAATGGACGAATGTTAATTAAAATGATTCTAATGGTTTAAGGCCAATTCCGATTCTATAAATAAAGGCGTAAGACCTTATTCTTTTCCATACAAATCTGTAGGCACCAGCAAAACTCTGCCATTTTCCTTCTTCTTCAAACCTAATTTCTTAATTAAAAACATATTCTTATACGACAAATCAAACAAAATCAGATAGAATTGAGAGGATTACAATGGAAACGAATGTGAATTGGCGCTTAACAGTAGATTCTCCCCTCTCTTCCTATTTTCTTACATGTCTACAGATCTAAAATCATCCCCTTTTCAGATAAATTGTAAGTTTATAAGAATTTGGGAATTATAGGCCTAAAAGATTCAAACTTTGAATTTGGATGATTTCAGGTCAATGAGAAATATATATATATACACACATATGTATATGTATATATATAGTCATAGTTGCCTGTTTATCTCATTTGTACTAGATCTATAGTTTATATGCCTATTTTTATCAGGTCTGTTCAAAATATGATTGTAATTGAATAGACACGTACCAGATCTGGTTGTAAAAATGAACAAAACTTGTAAATTGCAAAGTGTGGTTAGGCATAATATTAATTATAGGATTTTTAAATTTGTTAACACATATCTCCTACAATTATGTTGTTAAATGTAATGTGATTGTTGCAAAGCATTGTAGATCTAGAAATCGATCCCATTTAAACACCAATTAGATGTAGTTATATTCCAAATCTCTAGTTTCAATGTTGAATAATAAATTATGTGAATTTGGATAAAAAGATACAGTTGGTGAATTATGTGATTGTAACTTTAAAAGAAATATGCCTGTTTGTATTCAACGTTGTTGGGTTTTGGATTAGTTATTGTAAATATGTCGTTTTCCTCTTTTTGAACAAAAAGACATTATTTTGAATGAACAAGAGACTAAAAAAAATGGAAGTTGTGTAAATTAACGTATAAATATAATTATACATATTTATGCACAGTTTGCATCAACTATCCCAAAATAAAATAAATATATATTTCTTGTGGTATCAAATATGTCCATTCCACTAATCCGACATGATTTACAATAACTATAGCTAATAATCTTTTTATAAGATTTGGAACATTTTGGCAAGATTGAATGCAAAAAAGGAATGTTTGGTTATTAATTAAACCAAATTATTAAATTTAGCAATAAATAAAATCAAAGAAAGATAACTACGTTGACCACGCAAAAATATAAATAAATATACATACATTGTCCGTATGCACCTACGTAAACAACAAAAAATAGATTATATTGAACGTATGAAGATTTGAAAGTTGAATGGTATTCATTAATGGAATCATAAAGGTAAATTATATTTCATATTTAGTGTATATATTTATGGTGATCGTTGTAGCAAAATAGGGTAATTGATTGCTACAAATAAGGCCATAAATAAATAGTTAACAATTGTAACAGACGTTGATTGGGGAAAGGTGAATGTAACAAGGTAATGGTCGAAATTCCTAAATTGATTAGGACAAATATTGTAAACCCCAATTAGGAAATTTGAATTATAACTGCATTTAGACACGAGGTTATGTTTAACTTGTGATAGAAGTCTGCCTGAAACCGACCGGCAAATCCAGCATCCACAGGTAGTCATCTATATGTGAGGGGTCTAATGCGTAAATATAAATGTACTAAGACACAAGTTTAAGTTCAGCTTGTGGTAGAAGTCTGCCTCGAATCGAGCAAATCCAGCATCCACAAGTTGCCAACTTAATGTGAGAGGTCTGATGTGTGTATATATACATACACACACACACACACAGATATATATATATATATAACAATCAACAAATAAATAAAGAAATAAGAATAGTAATTGTCTATTGGGTGCAACAAATAGATACTTCGGGACAGATAAAATAAGGATATCCAATGTTAATGGTTGTCGTAGGAAAATATGACCGTTATGGTCATAAATGGCAATAAACCTATGAATAGGAGTAAATCGTGAAAAAAGGGGATTAATGGGTATCGATTATCGATTAAGTACTAAGTACAACTAGGGAAGTAATCAAATAAATATTCTAGGGTAAGAAGGATATAACTTTCCTTATTTATCCTAATTAATATAGAACTTATAATTAAAAGTTAAGATTGGGCTTAGTAGGTCAAGGATGTAAAACATCATTAACCCTAGGAACCCATGACGATAATTAATCGTGTGCGTGTAGTATTTTCGTGAAAAGGAACTAAACGGGAAGACTTAATAATGTAACCTACTCCATTCCAATAGGGAAAGGTATTAAGGGCTAATGGGGGTGTGAACTCAATAATCTTCGCGTATAGTCCGATTCCTTGGGCCTCTAGTGGCTTGGGTTGAGGAGTCCACCTGGGAGTAGGTCTTTCAGTTTAGGGGTCTTAAAATGGCGTATGTGTAGGGCCTACCCGAACCTAGAAACTAAAAATGTCAGATATGGCTACCTACCCTTCGGGAAGTAGTAAGTGACTAGGAAGATATGCAATAACGTCAGCTAGATGGTATAGCGAGCGATAAAATACCATCTCTCACCTTACGCGGGCAAGGGTATGTGTGTGAATGACGGAAGCCTTAACTAGTATGGCCCGTAGCTAGTGCCATCTAGTTTATGTAAATGTTGAATAAATCATCGAGGAATAATAAGTGACCAATTGGTCCGCCTAGGGTCTTAAGCGGTCAGGGAGAATCCACCATATCTATCATTGATAGTGAGGCATTAAATAATGAAGGAAGGGCGAATGAAGATACATACATACATACATACATATATATATAAACTCCATAACTAAGGGTCTAACCTCGATCAAATAACCTGCCATGTTCTGGTATAAAGGCTTCACAAATATGTGTGTAAATGTCATATCTCGATATTACATTTTAGGAATACTACATTAGGAAGAGTAGTAGAGTCATGCATAAATATTTATAAGGTTAGGCTAGAATCACTAACCTTGGTTGGCATACATCTTGGGTTGAACCAAATGGGATACACCTGCGTATTACAATCTGTGTTGTACATTTCCTGTTCACCAGAATCTTGTTGTTCTAACCCCCCTCCTCATTACAACCACCCAGGTTTTATAGAGAAGGTCGGGTTCTCATAGGTGTTTAAGTTTGGATTGCGGTTCTCGTTCTCTCTCATGCTCGGTATTGGCAAACTGACTTGCTTTGAAAAGTAGTTGCTTGAATTAATACTAGTTTATCCTATTTTGTTTCCATTGTGAGTTTTCTTATCGTACCCTGATTTTGCTCATGCTCATTTATTTGCAGATACCAGATTTACATGCTCCATGATTGGATGTGTTTGAGTTTAAATTTTGTTGAAATTTGGGCACAAAAAAGTGTGGGGTGTTACAATGTCACTTAAGACTTCCTACATAGTGGTTAATAATTGCATGCAATGACCGACGTGTACCTAATCGGTCCCTAGGTTGGACCTCACATAGCTTCTAGTGGAAGTGGACATTCCATATAACAACCCGGAATTTCGGAACCAATTTAGAATTTTTATTTTACCAATTTTAATGGACTTCAAATATTTAAAATAATTTATTTTAAATAATAACGATTAAATTTTTTATTTAAATTGAAGTTAGAACGAATATATTTATTTTAATTATAAAAGGAGTTAGAATTAGAACGGTAGTTTGAAATTTTGAATTTAAACTTTGACTGGATGTACAGGATTCAAAATAAATCGGATTTCAGTAAAACTAGAAATATTTATATCTGTTAAAAAATATCTTTCCAACGAATCTGAAAAATTGAAATTTCATAGCGGAAATCAAAAGTTATGCCCAGTTTAAAATTCAGAATAGTCGCTATAGAATTTAATATAATATATAGCCCGTATAAATAGCCATTTTGCAAACAACCTCCGTTTTCGACGAAACCCCTTTGGTTGGATCCGGAATGTCAAATTATTGAAAGATTCCAATTTTCATAATTTTTGGATTTAATATGTGAGCGCAGTAAATTAAAACGTATTTGGTCAATTTCAGTTGAATTGGATCGACCAGAAAAAGACTATTTTTCAAACGATCTCCAAATTCGACGAAATTAATTTTGTTAGGACCGTATCGCCAAAACATAACTAGAATTACTTTTCGGGAATTTTCGGAGTCCGTATGTGGCCCCGGTGAATTTAAATGTACGATCGAAATAAATAAATAAATAAATGATTTATATTTTAAATTTAAGAAAACAGTCTGAAAACGACCGATTGTGACGGGACCTAGCCCATTGTGTCCAGAATGGGGGTATTTGCCTAGGAACAACTCTCGTTTGGCTGAAATTGGAATTATTAAGGAGTAACGGTTTTATTTGTAAATTTGAACAATTAATAATATAATATTATAAATAGGAATTAAAGCAAACCCTAAAACCCTAATTCTAACCCAGCCTCCTTCTCTAAAACCAATGGCCTATTTTCTCCTTCCTTCTTCCCTCTTTTTCTCTCCATCCACATTATAATTTGCCATGCTTCTTAAGACAAAATCGAAGAACACCGCATGATCTACAACTTCAACGGTTGCGATCAATTTTTATGTTGTATATACCTCAAATTTGGTGCTCAAAGGTTGGACGTTCGCGCAGGCTTTCAACACCGGAGTCCATGTCGTTCGGGGAGGTGGTGGCACTGGGCTAGGCGCGTCATGGGGCGGCGTCAGATCAGAGTTCGGGTCCTCTGGGGGTGGTGCGATTTGAAGATAAGCATCGGAGGTTGGGGTCGTTTTGTTTAGACGAAAACAGAAGAACGATAGAAGAAGGAAACAACGGCCTAAATTTTCAATTAAGAAATGTAATTAATTTAATTATTAATTAATTATTTATTAATGTAATTCAACATATAAAACCGTGTATCTCTCTCACAGATCATTAGAATTTGATGAAACAAAATGCATTGGAATCCTCTTGACGAGATCTACGCGATGGAACTAACCAGAACCAAAACGGAGCATGTTGAAAATTCAAACAAAAACCAATGTGAGAAATTCTACCTTTTTTATACATAATTTAATTTAATTGATCATATTTGTGGTATTACTCATACGCTGTAATATTATGTGGATTGTCATACGTGATTTGATCTGTGATTGATGTGCTATGTAGATCTGTTGAAATTAACATATTTGTTAATGAAAATAGTTAAACAAAAATTATCATTTTTGTTTATTAGATTTGTTGAATCAAACAAATTAATATTTGTGTTAATTAGAAAATAGTGAAACAAAAAATCATCATTTTTGTTTATTAGATTAGTTGAATAAAAAATCAACATTATTGTTAATTAGAATAGTTAAACAAAAATCATCATTTTTGTTTATCAGATTAGTTTTAACATTTTTGTTAATTAGAATGGAGTTAAACAAAAATCACCATTTTTGTTAATTAGAATAGTGAATAAAAAATTATCATTTTTGTCAAATTAGAATAATGGAATTAAAATCATCATTTTTGTCAAAATATAATTATTGGATCAACATTGACATTTTTGTCAAAATATAATTGTTGAATTAAATTTATCATTTTTGTCAAATCAAAATAGTTGAAATAAAAAGGACATTTTATTGTAAGAAAATAGTGAAACTCAAAATATACATTTTTGTCAAATTAGATTAGTTGAATTTTTTTTTCAAACTGAATTAGTTAAATCAAAATTTACATTTTTGTCAAATTAGATTAGTTGAAATAAAAATATACATTTTTGTCAAAATGAATTAGTTAAATCAAAATATACATTTGTGTCAAATTAGATTAGTTGAAATAAAAATATACATTTTTGTCAAAATGAATTAGTCCAAAATATACATTTTTGTCAAATTAGATTAGTTGGAACAAAAGATACATTTTTGTCAAAATATAATAGTTGAAACAAAAAGTTACATTTTGTCAAATGTGATGGTTGAAAACAAAAATTACATTTTTGTTAAATAAAATTTGAGTTGAACAAAAATTACATGTTTGTCAAATAAGATTTGAGTTAAACAAAAATTTCATTTTTGTTAAAATAGATTTGGGGTAAAAAGAAATTTGACATTTTAGTTAAATATATTTGTGTTGGAGTGAAAATATTAATTTTGTTGAACTAGAATTGTCAACAAAACGAATGAATCACGTTTAAGTCATTTTGTTGAACTAGAATTGTCAACAAAAATGAATAACCACTTTTAAGTCATTTTGTTGAACAAGAATTGTCGACAAAAATGAATAATCACTTTTAAGTCATTTTGTTGAACTAGGATTGTCAACAAAAATGAAATTATCCCTTGTATTCATTTTGTTAAACTAGAATGGTTAACAAAATGAAATTATCTCTTGTAATCATTTTGTCAAACTAGGATTATCAACATAAATGCCACCATCACTTATATGCATTTTGTTAAATTGGAATTTTAGACAAAAAAAAATGAAATTATCACTCTTATACATTTGGTTAAACTAGAATTGTTAACAAAATGTAATTATCACTTTTATGCATTTTGTCAAAATGGAATTTTAGACAAAAATGAAATTATCACTTTTATTCATTTTGTTAAACTAGAATTGTTAACAAAATGAAATTGTCACTTTTAATCATTTTGTTGAAATGGAATAGTCAACAAAAATGAAAATATCATTTTAATCATTTGGCTGAAATAGAATTGTCAACAAAATGAAGGAATCATTTTTTTTAATCATTTTATTGAAATAGAATTGTCAACAAAATAAAAGTCATCATTTTTATTTGTTAAGTTGAAATAGAAATTGTAAACAAATAAAATTATCATTTTTATTTGTTATGTTGAATATAAAAATGTAAACAAATAAATTATTCTTTTATTTGTCATTAGAATACATATAAGAATGTACGCAAATAAATTATTCTTTTATTTGCCATTAGAATACATAGAGGAATGTATGCAAATAAAATATCCTTTTATTTGTCATTAGAATACATAGGAAAATGTATGTAAATAAATATGTCATCTATGTTAGAAAGCATATTTTGTAAAAAAAATATGTCATTTAGTTAGAAAACATATTTTGTAAATAAATATGTCATTTAAATAAGAATATGTTTTTGTTTAATAAAAATATCATTTTTAGTTGTTTTGTTGAAATAGATTTGTCGACAAAACAAAGTCATCATTTTTATTGTTTTGTTGAATAAAAATTGTCGACAAAACAAAATATCACTTTTATTTGTTTTGTTGAACTAGAATTGTCGACAAAACAAAATATCGCCTTTATTTGTTTTGTTGAATTAGACATGTAAAACATGTCATGTAGACAAAATTATCTTTTATTTTGTCGCTAGAATTGTAAACATGTCATGTAGACAAAATTATCTTTTATTTTGTCGCTAGAGTTGTAAACATGTCATGTAGACAAAATTTTCTTTTATTTTGTCGCTAGAATTGTAAACATGTCATGTAGACAAAATTATCTTTTATTTTGTCACTAGAATTGTAAACATGTCATGTAGACAAAATTATCTTTTTATTTTGTCGTTAGAATTACAAAAACATACATTAGAATTTGTGTGTTAATTAAACATTCATTTTTATTGTCACAACTTACATCAGAATTTGTATGTTAATTAAAGGATTATTTTTATTGTCAGAACATACATTGAAACTATATACAAATAAAATATTTCTTTTTATTTGTTTAAGTTAAAAATGGAAATACAAATAAAAAATTAACTTTTTTTTTGTCATTAGCAAAAATGTCATGTAAATAAAAAATATATTTATTTGACATTACGAACATATAGATATGTGCCAATAAAACATTCTTTTATTTGGCGTGTTAAACTCGTTAGTGGAATCATCGAGTAATTTATATTTGTATATAATTTAAAATTAAACGAATCGCGCGCGGTAGTTCGCATTTCGAAATCGTAACTTTAAACGATTATACCGAAAGACCCGACCGTTGGATTTTCCCAAAACTGGAACCGTTAGGACCGCTTTGGGAAGATCTTTCCAACGGTATAAAATTTATTAAAATCCAATGGTTAGATTTCGATAAATGTGTAAATCAAATTTGGGTAAAAACAACGCCAAGGCCGCCTATTGACCCGAAGCGTCGTTAAATTAAATTGAGCTATTTTTATATAAATAAAAATAGCGATAAATCATTATAAATTAATATTAACGATATAAAATGGTTTTATATTATATATATATATATATATATATATACGAGAATTATTTGAAAGACCGAGTTCAATCTCATTTCAAATAATTATACGACGATTTAAATTGAAGATATTGAAGACAGTGATTTAAGACCGACAATCTTCACATCGAATGGATAAATATTGATGCCCGACATTGGTTAGCTCCCAGTAAAGGGTTAAAGTGGCAGTTGTTCGGACGTACTTGTGATTGTCCGGATAAGCAAGCACCTCTCTTCCAGATTGGACATAAGAGACGAGGAATAAGGTGGCTCCGGTTTTGTTCAGACCCATAACAGACTTGTAAATGGATGTGTGTCTGACATTGGATTTCATTCCATGTAAATTGATTTCTATTTAATACATATCTTAATGATGGAGGAGAATTTATTCTCTTGCTTAACACCCTTCTCTGAGACGCACGGGCTTAGAGGTTATATATTGGTAGTTATTGATTGCATGGCGTGGATTGTCAATGTGCCATGCCAAGATGCAGATGATCAAGACTTTTGTTGAAAAGCAGAGCTTTGTGGTTGATGATCAAAGCATAGCTTATTTCAGCATAGCTTTGTGTATAGCGTTACCTCGCGAGCCTCACACTCCGGTAAGAGTCATAAACGGGACAAGGGAACGTAGGAAGTGCACATGTTTCTTTCTAACTAGAAGTGGTATTAGGGTTTTGCAAGCCCTGACATTTTACTTATGTGGTTGATGGATTATGAGGTACCTCGGATTTATTGGTCGATAGTGACCAAATTATAGGTTCAATAGGATCGGGAAACGTGTGTTCCCGAATTGCCAATCCACTAAAGTATTTGTGGACCGACACTGCAGGATCCAAGGGTTCGCAAGCGTCCGAATCCTAGGACAGTGCTAGAGTGTCTCGAATCGGTAAGGAGATCGTCCCTAGCCTTGACTCATGATGGAAACCCAATTTCCAATACGACATTACGGTTTTGATTGTAAACTTATATATGGCGACATAGTAGGATGGGGTACTATGCCGTCTAGGATTGATACATTTACTTTGAAGTACTTTAAAACTGATTAAACACTAATAATAATATTAAAAAAATTATTTTCTACGTATCAAGCATGTTTGATCACTATAAGGTAAAACTCTATCCTTCGATTTGCGTTGCATTGTGTGATGGGACTTGAGTCTTATATTGATTCCATTTTCCTAAAAAGCATTGCGTTGTTTTGAATAAAACCTATTTAATTTATGCACTGGCAATCCAATGGAGTAAACCCGTTCCGCATTAGCGGCATGGTCATGTGATTAGCCATATTATTAGATAAGTTAGGAAAGATTTCTCATACCAGTCCCATGACTGACTCGTAGTTTGTTTCACTTTGCAAAATCGGGTGCCCTCTTTTCCACACGGGCAGTCGAGTAGCTTATTTTGCAGATATATTGAGCATGATTATGGATAGAAGCTTAAAGCTGTGTCTAGAGCATTGATAGACTTCCGCTGTATCAGTTTATTGGTTCCGCTGCACTTATTAAATCCATTGTAAATTATCTTCTGCTGTTGTATTATTATATTCTATGTACTCTAATATTTTGTACTCTGATGTAACATTTATAAAAGTCTTACGTTATTTGTTCTAATGTGTTGTATGCCCAAAGCTAGTGCAATCGAGGATTTCCAACTTTTGGATTAGGCCTGTGTGGTTTATGGTCGATTCAAAGGGCAGGGATTTTCGGGTCATTACATTCCAGTAAACTAGCCTACTCCGCTATCTCAATTACAAAACCACTTTAGAGAAGAAGGACCCATCGACCACTTCAAATCTAATAAGGGATGGTCCCATGACTTTGGCCCAAACCAAGGAATAAATCTTCGGAATGGGCCAAGTCCTAACCACTTAAGACCCAAAGTAAATAAGAAGGAAGTCAGCCACTTAAGACCTTACTAAGGCGGGTGGTGATCCTACCTATACACCCAGGTATATACATATATATTTATTTATACACTAGACCTCCCATGTTAAACTGTCTAGATATCGATGCTGGATTTGTTAGGCGGTTCCGGGAAGACTTCTACTACAAGCGTGCTTAACCTCACTTGCGGTTGCTGGATTTGCTGGTCAGTTCTGAGCAGTTTCTACCACAAATGACGACTAACCTCGTGTCGGTGTGCCATTATTATATATATAAATATATGTATAAGCCATTTATACACACAAGCAACGATTTCTATGGGGACATTTAAAATTCAAATCCTTTCCTAACATATTTATTACGCCATTATTACGTTTATTTATGCTAATTACGCTATAAAAATATATGATTTAATAGTCGCTATAAACGCTAGTTTTCGTTTGAAATTTTAAACGTTCCTTACGGTGAATTTTGTCAATCCTATTTACATATAAGGTATATAATCCTAATTCCTATAATAAACTACTCAAATCATGGCATATTTAATAACTACAAATGGAAAATACCAACAATAATCATTCAAACTTGTATCGTAGGCTTACTAGAATTATTTTAACAATGAAAGAGGAACGAGGCGTTATATACATAAAAAAAACTCTGATTGGATCAAACTTGTCCTTTTGTATGTTTGCACATAAAAACGTTAATATTTAATTACTACAGATCTAAATACGTTCAAATGCTCTATTTAAAATAGAGATCTAAACCTATTTAAATTCTGCAATCAAATCAAATCTTAACCTTTTTATACTACAAACATTTTATATTTAGTTTACACTTAAATTGACAAATTCATCCAAACAAAAGCATAACCACCAAATCATTCCTCAAACGTTGCTAAATAAATCACAAACCCAAAATATTGATTGACAAACTTTGCGACAAAATAAATATAAGAGATTTGGGGGTTTTTATTGTGATATTATCGTGAAAACCCAAATCCCCTAGGCATACAAATTCATATAAAATCTAAAAAAATATAGGGAACAGACTAAACAAATATTATTTCCACTCATAACTGAAGCAATGATGGAAATATCAGTAATTAGAAACTATATGCATGGATTGACGTTTTTCTCCAATTCTGATTGCAGATCTGTATGAACAGGCCCGGTAAGTTGGGTCATCTATATAGATTTAGAATTCCATAATGTTAATCTAATAAGAATTAGGACTAGAAAAGAAAAATAGAATTAGAGTTGAGACAAAAGAAGAAGAAACTTATTTTCTAGAATTTCAGCAGGAGAATGGAGGCACAAGGAAATGAGATGGCTAGGAAATGGTGAGGTGAGTGGAGTTGTATTTATAGGAGTGCAAAAGAATAACAACCACTAGATTATTATAACTTAATCTCAACTATTAATTTCCTATAAAACTAACCCAAAACAAACCTAAACCACCTTCACCACGCTCAGGCTGCATTAAGCAGTTGACCTCTCTAAGGGAACCGGTCGAACCTTTGGGGTCTGAAATGGGCAATGTATTTGTTTAATTGATGGGTAAATTAATTAAATTAAATGTTCTTTTATTACATTGATTGCCTTGATTGATTTTATTGATTTATTTTCCTTGTTTCCAAACCCTTGTCCCCTCTTGCATATAAGTATATGCATACAAATTCAAACTTCATGGAATATTCTTTTTAACTATTAATATATATTCATATTTCATATATTTATTTATTCCATTTGAATTTCAAATTGTGTGAGCAAACTATTAACGTTTCTTTGTTAATTTATTTCTGAATTTATTCTTTATTCCCATTACTTATTCATACGTTTGAATATCAAATTCCCTAGAGGAATATTCTTTTATTCCACTTCATTTGTTATTATCCCCTAGATATTTATTTATTTTATTAACTCAAACGTTTATGTATATATTTACACTACAATCTAGTTTAATTATAATTTCTTCATACGAACTCCGTTTTCAACATATTATATATGAAAACATATCAGAATTTCGTCAAGAACACAAATGTAATATTTTCATAGCTAAATTCTTAATTGTCCAAAATTACATTTTCTTTTGTTTTACATTTATCGTTTATTTAACTTGTTATTATCACTTAATTATCAAGTCTATTATATGTATATTTTTATGGTGTGTTACATTCTACCCCCTTAAAACAGATTTCGTCCCTCTGTCTAAAGGGGTGAAAAACACAACTCGCTCTAAACAAGCATATTATAAACCCATGTTATTTTAACTACATGCATAAAACATCCATGACTCACAGTGATTATGCACTGTAGACTTATTAAAGCGAGCTCAATCCTAACCTGTATGTGTAATAAGTGATGCAGTATGTTTGCAAAACACCTTAACATGCATAAAATTTCTATATGAGCGCTCGGTGCATTTGTGTTGTAGCCATCAGCTGCCATCCAATCTGGCAACCACGATGCAACCAGAAATCCTAAAATTTCGAGGGAGGCCACAATACTTTAAAATTTTCACGCCTTCTCTCAAATTTTCTTCTTACTGTATTAGAACAAATCCAAATGAATAATGCGGAGTCTTGAAGTCCCATGCTCCAAAATATCTATAGTGGCACAAGATTCCTAAGGTTCCGTCTTTGTCCTCGTTTCTTGATTAGGCCCTACCAAAATTCATTGCACTGTGAAGGTATCTTATCAAACATAAAACTTTTATGTGCTTTGATAATTCATAATATCATATATCTCCCTAAATTTGGGAAAGTCCAAAATATAATATCAACTCTTTATCCTTCACAATCTGCCTAATCAAATTAGATTTTTTCTAAGGTCCAACCACAAATTTTACTAGGATATAAATTTGTCAATGGATATTCCATCAACACTTTGGTATTTTAGGTGGTCCCTTGTAATTCTTCAAGAGTGCCACTAATTACCAAAGGAAAAGATAGTTATGCTACTTCTAAAAAGATAAATACTACTACTATCATCTAAGAGATCCAAGAAGCAACTCTTCTTCATATTCGGTTTGTCCTTTAGTCTTCGAATGAGATGTAACTTAAAATTTCCTAAATCAAATCTCTAAATCTATCTAATTAATGTCTAGTCTACCCTAATAACTCGAATATTTTCCTATGTTCCAGTTTGGTGGAGATTAAATCCCGACTTTTGTTATAATTTTCATAAATTTGACCAAATGATAATATTGACATATTTAAAATTATAAGGAGTGAGCATTGCTTTATATTGAATGGACAGCGTAATTTGCGTGCAAAAACAAAAATCACACATCACATCCTTTTCATTTTAAGTATATTCATAAATTTTTTAAATATACTCTCGTTGTGAATAACGACAAAAGGGCTAATTTACAAAAATTAAACAAATATCCTTAAGAAAACCAAAACACGGTCATATTCAAACCTAATTAATTAAGCCTTTTCCTTAATCTCATGCTTAATTTTGAGGGTAGAACTTCATAAGGTTAAATTTGTCAAAACTCTAATAATCATAAGACCAATACATTTCCTCCTTGTAGGTTACCCATCCAATTCTGCTATTAACTTCCACACCCTGTGTATGATAAATCGCTAAGTTAAGTATCCCCATGAAGTTCTCTCTCTTACTCATTTATCTTAAAACTTAATAAGGGTTTTAAATCCCAACATCACAAGCATCAATACAGATTACTTTCTCATATCACTTTATACCCTTATCTAATCAATGTGGGGGAACCATTAGCGACCACAACCTAAAAAAATATTCTTTTGGAAGTTTTCCCTTATGATCAAATAGTTTAAAAGTTTGAGGTCTTATTACCTTTTTCCTAATCCCTTAGGATGTCGAACCTTTCCTTAAAATCTTCCACTTTCATTTCTCTCATAAATGTAGTCCATTTTCAAAATCGAACCTTTCCACAAATACCTATTTATTTCCTTCAAACTTGAAAATATATCGATTTTTTCGTAAGTGGAAATTTGTGTAAAGGCCTTACCATTGTGGTACAATTTTTTTCAGAACACGGCTTCGTCGGAATCAGTTTTAAGGACAAAAATTAGTGCGCTCTTTATTTCACAAACCCATTTCTTTCTCATATTGTAAAATCGATCTTCATTAAACAATTAAACAGAAGATTTTCAAAAAAATCTCGTGCTTCAAACGAATCCAGTAAACATTCGTCGAAATTAGTTGATTTTCTTTGTATCTCATGATTCGATTATTCTTATTTGAAGAATCGATTTTCAGTCCTGTTATTGTCAGGCGATTTATTTTGTTGCGTATATTAGATCTAAACATTCGCCTAATGATGCATACTTGTCGCGTATCTCTTAATTCGTTTTTCTATTAGATCTAAACTTTTTTTTGGTTTTTAAGGAGTTTAATGCAGTGAGATGTTATGTTCCTGTCAGTTGGTTCCACTGCCTCGTTCTGCATCCATAGGCATGTTACCTCGATTTTGCAGTGTCTTGGGTTGTGTGTTTTTTCTACATCTCCTCATCTCGTCTGTAATGTTCTTAAAGTATGATGACCAAGTTTTAGTGTATGGTTAGCTATATTCGTTGTAATTTCATTTGTGTATGCCACACAGTTCTATTAAGGAGAGTATGCATTGTAAATCTGTATCTATAAAACACTCAAAAACAACAATATTCATAGTTTTCATCTTCTTTTGTTCATGCACGTAAGTCTGTGACATAACTGACGATGAAACTTTATTGACAGGTGTTCTGTTGTTCTTACCGATGATTTTGTAATGGCTGATGTTGAAACATTAATAATGAATTTGATAATGGATTTCTAATGACTAGTGATGTTATTTAGCTAACTGAGCATTATTTTGTAATCTACAATAAGGTTCTGCTGCTTTTGAAGAAAGATAAATCATTTTATCTTTTATTCATAATATTTTTAATTTACATGAATTTATTGATGATTTTGTAATGGCTGATGTTGAAATTTTAATGATTAATTTGATAAATATATACGTTTATCATTTTAGCTTAGAGATATATTGTAACAATGAAAAATGTTTATCATTTTAAATTTTTTTTGACAGCTTAAAAAGATTAATGTGTTTATCTTTTTTAAATAATATAAATATTAAAATCATATGTTCAGCTATTTTTTTTGAAACTGGGTAAACCGCCTCGTTGAAAACCTATGCCTTTAGTCAGTGTGAGTAAAGGTCAGGAAAAAAGAGTGTGGTGCTTTATTGATAACGCATCAATAAAAGAAGTACATAAGTACACAAGTATGTGAACATCTCGTCGCCTCACATAACCTATGCCCAAAAAATACAACATATGTCAAGTCCTCCAAAAAAGCCCAAATGCCCATAAAACATAAGATATACCGCATTAACTCAACAAAAAGAAGAGGATCACGGAATTAAAAAAGGAAAATCATAAAAGAACTAGTTCATGAACCCTAAATCTCGCATACCATTGCGACGACAAAAATCATCCAGGATCGTCGAAGTTAATACCCCAATTTTGCAGAGTTTTCTTGTGATAAATCGCATTCTTCTTCTTAGATTTCATTATTAGGTATTTAATTTCAATCTATATCAGATTCCATCTTCAAAATTTGTCCGTCGAACACTTTCCGTGTGCTCTGGAATTTCTTTCAGCCCAAATATGATATACAGTTGTAACCATGCTGCAGAAGGCTAATTCTTGAGATATGTCCTTAACTATGTATTTGGGTTTCACGAAATTTACTTCATCTTCCAGAATAAAATGCCGACTCGTGGTAGGAGGAACACTCAATTTCAATCTACATCTCGCCCCGAGGTACGACGAGTACTGACAGGAAAAAATGGTGATCTCGAGACTCATTACACTCCATACATAGCAAACATTTAGGATTAACATCATAACTCCAAATAGCAAGGTGGTCATATGTTGGAAGTCTATTCAGACACGCCTTATACATGCATAGAGACATTTTTGTGTTGTTATATTATGCCATGTATTTTGCACCAATCAATTTCTGGTTTGTGTTCTCTAGCAGTATCCTAAGCCGATTGGAATGAGAAACCATCCTTACTGTTGTTCCAACACCAGAAATCCGAATCAAAACTAGATTTTATAGGAATATCCTTAATTTTATCCGCAACCATTCTAGAAACAGTTAACCTATTGGTGTTAAACACTCCATTCTGAATAAGGCAGTCCACTTTTAAGTTCCCTCCACCACACAAATCTAGACAATCCTATCCTAAAATATTAACTAGAATACCGCTATTTAACCATGGGTCAAACCACAGCATGGTGTCATGGCCATTAGAAATACTCCGATTAATGCACTTCATCGCTAAATTTCTATTCCTCAGCATAGCTTTGCATGTGAATGAACTATTATTGTCAACTTGCATAACCCAGAATTTATTATCTTTGCAGTATTTGCTTTCCATTCACTTCTTCCACATGCTCTTTCCACTCAAAAAATGTCATATCAGCTTAACAGCAGCGCAACTTTAATATCGTCGAATTTTCTTATCCCAAAACTCCTCCCTCATTTTTGGGACAGCAAAGAGCATCCCATGAAATTTTGTGGCTTTTCCCATCCCAAATAAAATTTGCACACATTTCATTTAGTTTATCAATTGTCGCCACCGACATTTGAGAACTAATAACCAGTACATGACCATAAGGGTAATCACAGATTTAATTAACTCAATTCTGCCAGCCATAGATAAAAGTCTACAATCCCAACTATCCATCTTCCTTCTGATTTTCTCAAAAAGATCACCATAATGGGAGAAATGAAGATAATTATTTGATAAAAGCATGCCTAAATATTTAATAGGAAGATTACCCTCCTTCATATCAAGAATACCAGATAATTGTCCTTTATTAATCACAACCTTAATTTTTTTTAATTTTAGACAATTAACCCTGAGCCCTGCCATAACAGTCAAATTGTCCAAAATCCTAGAAATTTCAGTGGCGCATTTTGTCTTAGCTTTAGAATCATCAAATCATCCGCATAAATTAAATGGTTTATGTGTGGTTCATTTTTGTAAATTGGTGGGACCATCTCCAAAATACTAGATTTATGCATCAATATAGAGAAAAATTCCATCAATATGCAAAAAAGGTAAGGGGAAAGGAAATCCCCTTTCCTTAGGCCTCTGTTACTATGGATGAAACCTTTTGGACTGCCTATCATCAAGATGGAATAGGTTTGCATATTGATACAAACTTTAATCACTTTAATTAACCTTATAGGGAAAACCATCATTTTCAGCATGTGGAAAACAAGTCTTCTATTAACCATATCATAAGCTTTTGTTAAGTCTATTTTAATGCACATGCTACCACTAAATTTTCTGGTAAATTGTCTAATTTATTCATGCGCAAGCAACACATTTTCAGCATTATATCTATCTGGTATGAAAGCTGTTTGATTTTCAGAAATTAGATGCTTTAGGTATGGCTTAATTTTGTTGCATATAACTTTAAAAATAATTTTATAAAGTACATTGCAACAAGAAATAGGCCTATAATCAGAGATATTAAGGGGTTTCTCAACTTTCGGTATAAGAGTGATAAAAGTTTGATTAATACCTTTAGTAAGCTTCCCCATTCTGGAAATTTCCCAAATTAATTCAACTAGTAACATCTTAGTATCCTCCCAGTGAATCTTAACAAATTTGGCAGTAAAACCTTGCGACCTAGGGCTTTTATCGTCTGGAATAGAAAAAATGGCCTTGTGTACCTCATTTAGAGTAATACTCGATAGGAGATGGTCTCTTCCTCTTTCATTTACCTTAAACATAAAATTTATTTCAGGGAAAGTATTAGTTTGGGGGCTCTCAGTATAAAAAAATATCAAAAAAGTAATTCAAAGCCTCTACTTCAATGTTATCTTGGTCATGAATGATCTTTCCATTCGCCTGAATTATATTTCCCCAATTATTAATATGTCTTCTCAAGGACATCTTATGAAACGACCCGAACTTCCCCGTGAAGGAAAGCCCAGATTGAGTTGAGGACACGACAAATCAGAACACAAACAGAAGAATATTTCACTGCTTATTAAACAATTTCATCAGAATACAAGAATATGAATAAATATTACACATTTATTAAATATCAGAGATTTACAATACATTACATAGCAGCGGAAAAACAATACAAAACACAACTAAAAAGAATATACGGATACAGAGCTTTCCGAATATCATTCTAGCTGTAAATCAGGATTTGTGAATATAAATCTGAAAAACCAAAACTACTAGCTACTCGTGTGGAAAATAGGGGCACCCAGAGTTTAGGTTAAAACAATAAACTCCAAGTCAGTCATGTGACTGGTGTGAGAACTAAAACAGTTATTTAAAACTTTACTTTAAATCAGATATATCAAGGGACCACGCCGTATAACACGGAACGGGTTTCCTCCCAAGAATACCGGTGCATATAACAAAACAACGCAATGCTATTTGAAAAAATGAAGTTATTATAAGACCCAAGTCTCATCACACAATGCAACGCAAGGCGGAGGCTAGGGTTTTCTCTTATAATAGCCAAACATGCTTGGTACATTTAAAACAAATCATTTGATACTATTATAAGTGCATAGTGCATAAAACAACTTCAAATATAAATGTACCAGTCCTAGACGGCATGGGTACCATATATAATGTCGCCCATACTAGGCTCTATAATCAAAACTGCAAATGTCACGTATTGGAAGTTGGATTTCCATCTGGGAACCAAGGCAAGGGATCGTCCTTACCGCGTCGAGACAATCTAGCCTACCATGTCTCAGGATCAGAGCTCGAGTGACCCTTGGATCGTCAGGGCCGGTCCACTCGATGTGGATTAAAATGCCTAAACACTGCGTTTCCCCACCCTATAGGGCGTAAATGAGCCAAATGACTCCATCGGCGCCGGATCGACCGATATAACCGAGGTGCCTCGCAATCCATTATCCACATAAGTAAAATGTCAGGGCTAGAAAAACGCTGACACCACTCCAAGCTAGAAAGAAACGCATGCCCTCCCTGATGTCCTCTCCCGTTTTTGGTTCACACCGGGGTGTGAGGCTCGCGAATTAACGCTACACAAAGCTATGCTATATTAAAGTCGTGCTTTGATCATCAACCAAAAGACCCTGCTTTTCAACAGAAGCCTTGATCATTTGCATCTCAACATGCCACATAGGCAATTCACGCTATGCAACCGATGTCTATCAATCACATATAATGAAATCCGATGTCAGACACACATCCATTTACAAGTTCATTCTGGGTCTGAACGAAATCGGAGGCACCTTATTCCTCCCCCATATGTCCAATACAGAGGAGAGGTCCTCGCATATCCGTCGATCTCCAAGTACGTCTGGACGATCACCACTTATTACCTTGTCTTGAGTGTACAACCCAATCAAGACCTCAGTAATTATCCAAACGATGTGAAGACCTTCGGTCTTCAACCACCATCTTCATCCTCGACTCTTCGTCGAATCAGTTATTCAGAATGGGATAAACCCGGTCTTTCTTAATAACTCGCGTATATAATAAACAAGTGCTATAAAAACACAATATACGCCTCATTCCAATCTAGAATATTCCTTTATTCAAATACTCTTATACTTTGGGAAAGGTTCCCATTAATTTTATCAAAGATAAATTCTTTAAATTAATTCTTTAATCTTCCTTTGGATATCATTTCCATCTAAATAAAGATGCATTAAAACTCCTCTTGGTTTTAATCTTCCCAAAGATTAGTATTATCGATTGTTTAACTTGGGAAATCATATCTTGTCTTTAACTGGGTCAAAGAACCAATGTCATTTAAAACACGGTTCACGATAAACCCAAAATCACATTCCATTCCATCATCCTTTAACCGTAAATTAACAAGTGAACAATTCCCTAAGTATTAACCCCGAAGGCCAAAACCAACATCAGACCAATACCCAGGAAACCATTTTACTTAACTAATCTCCAGTTAGTTTCTGATTTTCTTAACTCCGTTGGGTCTAAGAACAGTATTATTAAAGATACCATTCACAACAACCCAAAATCTCATTCCATTAACAATGGATTCTTCATGGAAAACAAATCGATATAAACTTCCATATTCAATCGATAATATAAATGGAATAACGACAAAGCCTTTTTAAATTCCATATATATTAACCATCTTCCTCTAGAGAAGCTTACTTTGATTATTACCAAATTGAATTCCATTCAATTCCAATTTAATATGTTAAATTAGAAAACTTTACTTTGGAAAACCTCCTTTAAATCTTACCAAAAGATTTATAAATTCCAAATCCCATTTCACTGTAAATCGGGTTAAAGAACGAATGTCGTTAAAAACACAGTTCACGATAAACCCAATTCACATTCCATTAGTCTCTAACTGTAAATTAGTAAGAGAATAATCCCCTAAGTGTTAACCCCGAAAGCTGAAAGCAACATCAGATCAATACCCAGGAAACCATTCAACTTAACTAATCTCCAGTTAGTTTCTAATTTTCTTAACTCCATTGGGTTTAAGAACAGTATTATTAAAGATACCATTCACAACAAATCCAAAATCCAATTTGGTATTAAATACAAGGCTTTGAATAGAAAATATATCGGCTTATATTCAATATCAAATTCTAAAATCAACCAATATTGTATTGGAAATAACGATATATATATATATATATATATCTTTCAAATTTCCATAACAATATCTGTATAATCACGAAATCCAACATCGAAATATTCATATGACAATTTCGATTCAAATCCATTTCCAATTTATATATTGGAGATTCTGATTATTTTTGAAACCATTTCAAATCCAATTTATTTATTTTAAAATATTTCGATTATAATTCTAGTTCATAACTAGTTCATTTCGATAAAAATCCATTTTTATCTTTTCAAATATGGGATTTTTCACCCTAATTCTTTCCAAATCATTTATTTTGATTTTACACAAATTATTGATATTTCTAAAAAAATTATCAAGGCCTGTACAGTCGATTTCCATAAACGGCCATCGAACTGCACTTACAACGACCTTTTCCAAATTTGATTTGGACATAATTCCAAATCCAACCATCAAATTTCAAATCTATAATATTATTTGGGAAGCTCTTTTCGATACAAACCCAATGGTTCTGATTTTAGGAGAATCCGACGGTCGGATCTCCCGTAATGTCCGTTTGAAGTCAATGGTCGAAATTCGCGAACTGCCGCTGCGCGACGCGTTCTATTCAGGCCATTATATATATATATATATTATATTGTATATATTTCATCGATTTCCATTTAAAACGTATTTTATAAATCGTTTTAAATTCGTTTTCAAAACGATTTCCGCTTCATATTCAATTTCTAATCAAAATTGAATATTCCATATCATCGATACATAAATGATAATATTTTCAAAATGTTAGATTTTGAAATTAATTCCTTTTCGATATTCATTATAAAAATGAATAAAATCGATATAAATATCGTTCACGTCAAAATGGCGTTAATCTAATCAATACGGCTTTATATATTTAAATATATTCGTGTCCATCCCAAATCGGACATCAAAACCAGATTTTGATCTTTTACTGAATATTATTTTAAATTATTCATTATTTTAAAATATTCGTTATTTTAAAATATTCATTATTTCTGAACTGGAATCAGACACAGTTAATTATCATATAGTTTGATTTATATGGATTTCATACAACACATGAACACAACAATAATCAAATACAGTCAACTATCATCCGAAGTGCATTCTACACTGCATAAGCATTAAATGTAAATATTTAACGCTTACAACAGCATGTCAGCCAATCGATCGACATACAACTAATTATTGAGACTAGTGTATATCCAATATCATCCCAATACCTGTGTGGAGTTTTCAATCAGCAAATACAGATTTATTTGTGCAGTTGGGCGATGTGTAAAATTTATCGTCCCAATCAATATCAGTCAAATGTGTGTACATAAACAAATCGTCCGATTTGTTTATAAATATTTATTTTATTCCTATACATGTTAAAAATTAAATTTTTAACTATAAAATATTTATTCCATTCCACATCACACAATCAATTTTCACAACACATCAATCAAACAAACAAGTCATCCATGGTCTGTGGATGATGGGTGTCGGGTGCTGCTAAGCACCATCTGCATCCTAGTATATATTTTAAATAGAAAATAAAATAAAAGTGAGAAGTTCTCACCTTTGGGTTCCACTCCGTCATTCTTTCCTTCTGAACAGCATGGATTCCATTTTGATTTCCGTCGATACCATCGCTATGTTTTCCCGCTGTTCACATTAAAAATCACATTTTTACGATGGCATTTCATAGATAAAAATCATATATTTTTATCGCTTCTTTCTATATAAAAATTATATTTTTATATTTCTACTTCTTATATAAAAATCGAATCTTTATCGTTGCTATATGTATAAAAATAACTTCTTTATTCGATTAAAAATCCAACCTTTTCACGGTTAAAAATCTAACCTTTACATCGCTAAAAAACTCATCTTTACATCGTTAAAAATCTAGTCTTACCTTTGTTAAAAATCTAATCTTTTCTCCTTTAAAAATCTAAACTTTATCGCCATAAAAATCTTATCTTTTTATATTTAAAAATATGCTCCTTTCATATTTAAAAGAAACGGCCTTTTCATTTCTAAAAATAAAATCTTTTCATATTTGAAAATAATAGCGTTATAGACATTAAAAATATAATATTTATCATTAAAAATATAATCTTTACTTTAAATAAAAATCAAATCTTTTCTTATAACATATAAAAAAATCTGATTTTTTTCCTAAGCAATAATATTCATAAAAATCTGTTTTTTATTAAACAAATCCAAACAAAAACTTACAGCATTTAGTAGAGGGAGGGGAAATCGTAGTTCATCGAAGGTGGAGGGCTTCAGGGGGTCGGCGGCGTTGGCTAGGGTGCTGGCAGAGGCGGTTTGCCTCAATTTGGGGTTAGGGAGGGTTCGCAGTTTTTCAGAAGGGGGATCGGTTAGAGGAGAGAGAGCGCGAGAGGATGAGAGGGCATCGGTGTGGCGCGGTGGGGGCAGAGATGGGTGGCGGCGATGCTAGGGAGCGGTGGCGGCTGGGTAAGGGGGAGCGGGTTCTGGGCGACGCAGGTTAGGTTTGGTTTTTTTTGTTTCTCACGATCGGTTATGAGAGGGGAGAGAGAGAGTATAGGGAGGTATAATAATATAATTTAATTATTCAATTTAATTTAATTCTCCATTAAAGTTGACTTTCCATTCGAACTTAGAGTCGAGCCTAACAGCTATCGCCGCTAGCTAAATACCCCCATTACGAACACAATGGGATATGTTTCATAACCCTATTCGGCTGTTACGATCGGTTTCTGTCAAAATCAAAATATAAATCTATATATTGAATTTGAACGCACATTTCAGTTTACCGGGGCCACATACGGGCTCTAAAAATTCCCGAAAAATATTTTCTAGCTTCGTATTGACGATATAGTACTAACAAAAATAATTTTGTCAAATTTGGAGACCGTTTGAAAAATGGTCATTCTCTGGTCAATCCAAATTGACTGAAACTGACATAACACGTTTTCCTTTGCCACACTCACATCTTAATCCCAAAAATTATGAATTTTGGAATCTAGAAATAGTTTGATATCCCGGATCCAACAAAAGTGGTTTCGTCGAGAACGGAGGTCGTTTGCAAAATTTCCATTTTTAAGGCCAAAATTCCATTTTTAAGGCCAAAATTCCATTTTTTAGGCCAAAATTCCATAGCGACTATTCTGAATTTTCAACTAGGCGTAACTTTTTATTCCCGCTATGAAATTTCAATTTTTCGAATTCGTTAGAAAGTTATTTTCAAATAGATTCTAATATTTTTGGTTTCGCTAAAATCCGGTTTATTTTGAATCTTGTACATTCATTTGAAATTTGAAATCGAATTTTCAAACTACCGCGCCATTTCCAATTCCTTTTGTAATTAAAATAAATATTTATATTCTAACGTCGATTCAAATAAATATATATGTTCTAATTCTATTCAAAATAAATTTCTTGTCATTATTATTTAAAATAATCCATTTTAAATATTCAAAATTCATTAAAATTGCCAAAATAAAAATTTTAATTTGGCTTGGATTTTCCGGGTTGTTACATCTTAGCATGAAAAAACTTTGTACATGAATCGCCCTCATTAAGTCGTGATATTTTAGCCTTGTGTTTCTGTATTCTATATAACATTGATCTCTCAATTTTCTATATACCGGTCTTCAGTTTGTTAAATAAGTAATTATCCGTAGGATACTCATCAATTTCTTTCATGGTAGCAATATACTCCTCTTCCACTCTTTTAATATTGTTTTTATAATCCCAGTTACACCAATTCAGTTGTTTCAAGTTAAATTTACAAATTTTCAAAAAAAATTGAAAAATGTAAAGTTTAGACCCCTGCCATTGTGTCATTTCCATTTGTTCTTTAGCCAAAAAAAATAATCCCGGTAACCCTCTGCCTCATGCCAAGTGTTAGTATATTTAAAAGATATATTTCTTTTTCTAGTATCACTAGGCCGAAAAGAAATACAAATAGGAATGTGGTCACTCATGGGATTTGATTGTCCAAAGGCAGTCAAATCAGGGAACGTACCCAGAAAATTGTAATCGCATAATAATCTATCAATTTTGTTAGCAAAATCTCTTCTTCTCCAAGTATATTTAAATCCCTTGATTGGAATATCCATGAGACCTGCCTCGGCAATGCAATTAAGAAGACCAGAAATTTGTTTATAAGGAACGTTTGACCCCCATTTCTTGTCATTAGCAGATAAAATCACCAACTACAATCCAAGGTATGTCAACTTGCTTAGCCTCCTTCACAATTTTGGTCCATAGGTTCTCTCTCTTTCAAGTAAAAAATTGCTTGCATAAATAAATGTCGCCTGACACACCAAACCCTCTACATTTTTAGCCAAGGTAGAAATATGTTGGTACGATTTATGAATAATCGTAAAATCAGGCCAAATAGTAGAGTCCCACGCCATCAAAATTCTACCTTTACAGTTACAATCATTATTGTTAACAATCTTCCAATTTTTATGCATTTTACATTGAAACTATTCCATCGCCATATCATTCATTTTATTTTCCAAGAGGTCGACAATAGACGGCCTAAATTTGTTAAGGAATTTGATCACCTCATATTCTTTGGGCAAGATGTTCAAACCCCTAACATTCCATGCGATAAGGTTCATTTAAAATTGCTTCAGCTCCTTGTCGCGACTTTAGGAGGAGCAAAAGTTTTTGATGATTTTTATTATTTTTGCTGATGTTGTCCATTTCTTCGATGAATTTTTATTAGCCTCGACATTATTGCTAACATCAATTTCTTTTTCAGGAGCCTTTGAAGTGTTTTCTTCAGTGCACAGAATACATATTATTTATATTTTCAACAAATATGATGTTGTGTTAGAAAAAGACATCTGGAGTTGCATGTCATTCTCATGACTTAGTGGGTAATGGTTATGCACTATAAGTGAATTCACTTCCAGTTTACTTTACATGGAGGTGTCCAATGTGTTGGTTCAGTATTAAACAAAATAAGAGTGCATTAGTTATGAATATACAACACATCAGTTAAAATGAAAAATACATAATAGTTGCCATAATGAACAAGAGAGTGCACATAATATGTTTAACAGAATATTTTTTTAACTTTTCTGCACTGTTTCCTTAGTTGGAGCAATGCATCGCTTAATACAAATGCATTTACTACACTTATCATTCCACAATAGTGCATAACAACAAAAAATTCAAACTGTAACAATTGAAGTACATTGACGGATACAAAGATCTAAATTCATAGGTTGTATTTGGCTAAAACCCATGCACCCATATGAGTCAACTGGTAACCAATTCACATCAATCTTTTACAGCATGTAAATAAGCTATCTAGCCTAGTTCATATCCTCTGTTTGTTGCAGCGCAGTGCCTTCGCAATACATCAAGCCCATGCATTTCCAAGCATGGCACTTTCCATGCATTTCTGAGCCTGATTCTGTGACACCCCACGTCCGTCAATGTCACTCACAAAGGGAATGCATTAAGTTTCGTGAAGCAATAAAGGTAAACAGAAACAGAAATATTACAAGATAGAAATAAAATGACAGCGGAATTAAAAACTTTATTAATCATAAAGCATCATGGTTCAAAAATATCACATGTCCGAAATATACAAAAACTTTTACATCATAAAAACTATTGTCTTGTACTTTAAAACATCAGAGTACAAAAAAGAAGCAAATTTCCCCAAAATAAAACAAAGCCATAGTAGCGAGGATAGGAGCTTGAGCCATACATCTAAGCAGCTCCAACAAAATGAAAGCTGAATCACTGTCAAACTTGAGTATTACCACCCTGAGATCCTGGGGGAAGGGGAAAGGGAAGAAAGAAGAGGAAACAAAAGGGTCAGACATAAAGTCTGACGAGTCTAGTCACTTTTAGCAAGTAAATAAGCAAAAGTAGCATGATAGGCATATAAAGTGGATAAGAGAGATAACAACATATAATTCAAGTATGACAAGGTAAACATGATAGAGCGTATATGCTTCACTAAAGATTCTATGATTCTCTCCACTGATACTAGTTTCACCAGAATGAGATGATCCCAACAACTATATGATGGTAGACTTAGGCATACGTCTCAAAGTATCCTAACCACTACCCTAATCGATCGACTCCCTACTCCGCGTAGATACGCCGGCCCCACCATAGAATGTATCACGTCCTATAGTAGCAACCCTTCGCTGATATGCACAACCATATCTACAGGTGCCACGCTCGTCTTAGCCCCTCTACCCGGCCCATACACACACATGTCCCCGGTCGGTTTGCGCTGCCCACACCATCCTCCTCGTTTGGACCTCTTACATTCAGCCCAGTAAGCGTGTCCCAACTCCGACCTAGTTTGGAGTACTCGTTTGATACCTATTATGGGTTATTGACTGAAATGGGTCCCATACAATATGATACAAGCCCTCTCCCTTGTCTTGTATCCCCACTAGGATTTCCATTGGTTATGTATACCACTAAGTGTCTTTAATTACACAACCCCATCATGTCTACAAGTTATGCTTACCCTAAAAAGGTGTCTTTAATTACATAACACTAATATTTCCATCGATTATGTGTACCACTAGCTGTCTTTAATTACATAACCCTATCAGGTTAAGTTTGTGGCCCTATAAGCAAATATTAACCACCCCCTCAGATTTACTTAACCCAACCAAGTTTACTTAACCCCAACTTAAGTTTATATTCATACAATCCCTATGGGTTCAAATAGGTTAAGCATTCAAGGTTTATTACCATATTTTCATTTATGGTTACAGTATGCTAGACCTCCCACATTAAGCCTACCATTTGTGGATGCTGGACATGCCGGGCGGGTCCTGGCAGACTTATTCCACAAATCAGGCTTAACCTCTTGTCTTAGCACGTCTCGTATTTGTACATCTAGACCTCCCACATTAGATTTACCATTTGTGATTGCTGGATATGCCGGGCAATTTCGGGAAGACTTCCATCACAAGTGTAATCTAACCTCGTGTCTAGGCACAATTACAGTTTCTAATTACTGTAATTCTAGCATTTCGTTATTAGTCAATTTTACTAACGTTGTTATAGGTTATAGGTTTCATGCCCCTTTTCCCCAAATATGTTCATAATGAATTATATGTCCAAATTCATATACATATACATTATTCAAATTATGCTAATTTCCACCTTTTTACCAATTATGCCCAAATTCCCAATTCACAAGATATGCCTAATTTCAATGTTTTCCCATCGTTCCCAAACTAACGTAATCGCATAATTAAGCGGCATGCCTAGGCTCGATAGTAGCCTCGCTATATAAAATAAAAGGGAAAGGGTGAAGCGAAGATGATAGAGATGATTATTCTAACAGAACTGACATAAGCATATGATGGCATAATGATAAGATGGACATATAAGCACAGATCAGTGAACTTGTGATAACAAAACAGATTCTAACATAGAAGGGATGTCATAATAGGCATGATTAGATATAAATAAGGATTTAGATGTCCAACTAATGTCAGATCCAAATTAACCTCAAACATAATAGGTACAAGATGATCTAAATAATAGATTAGATCTATAATCAAAAGTAGATCTGTCATGATAAATATTTAGATCCAAGTGATAGTTAATTCAGAATATCATAGGTTCATAAATTTCAATAGATCTGATATGATAAAGGTTGAGATCCAAATTACAGTCATATCATGTTATACTTTTGGTTATTTAAATTTAAAAATAACTTAAAACTCACAGTTGTCGGATCTAAAGAAATAGAAGGAGAAAAGCAGTTTATGAATCTTAGATCTACACTTGAATCTCTAAATCTGATTACAGAAGAAGAAAGAGTTTTGATTCAGTCGAGGCAACAGCAATACTTACGCCTCCATTGATTTTCAGCATGATAAACCCAGAAAATGAAGCCATATATATAGCTGCCAGCCCCCAGAATTCGACTACCACCTCAGCCCTAGGGGGGTCGATACCCCCTTAAGGGGTCGACCCCGGGGTCGATACCCCCCAAGGAGTCGATCCCTTGCGGCAAGAAGATTGTCGCTTTCAGATTATTGATTTTCAAACTGTTTTCTAATTTTTTTATTTAATTATATATATATACATATATATAATTCTTCTACGCGTATACAAACTTCAAACCCTCATAACTTCTTCATACGATGTCCGGTTTACGCAAACCAAATGTCTATCTTGACCAGAATTTCGAGACGGAAGCAATGGCGCAGTTCATTTCCCTTAATTCTGAATATTAAATTAATTATTATTTTAATTTATTCTATTTTAGTGTTGTCAAAATTACAGAGTGTTACATTCTTCCCTGGTTAAAGGATTTCATCCCCGAAATCTCTAAGTTAAGAGGAATGTATTTCCTACCATCCATCACCCATCTACTCATCCACCAATCACAGACATCCATTGTCCTTAAAGGCTTCCTAATGCTCATATGAACATATGCAAAGGTGTGTGTATATTTCCCTATACTAATGCGAAGATCAGGCGGTTTACTGATTCGGTCAACCTCTTTAATGCAATGTGTGTTAGTGCCGTGAATCCAACATGTATGCAACAATCCTATTATAACATGTAAGTTCTATATAGGTGCACAATCATCCGTCTAAATGCAACATCCATACGATGATACATCCATTTCCATTCATAAATAAAAAGAAAAATGCACACACATCCACATGCAGTATGAGAGTGATTGAGCCGATCTAGTGCCTAATGTTTGTGTATATGCATCCACGAGCAACCACTAGCAAATACTTGCATCCATCAAACATAACATGTATCAAACACATGTTTACATCCATGGGATTCCTACCTAAAGGTCGAAGGTTCAATCGATAGGATATACTTTAATGATAGAGACAAGCATAAATAAAAGCTTTGGAAAAAGGAGTTAAGAACATACCCTCGAAAAGAAAAGGGTACGAAGCACAAATCTTGTCTTCGGTCTCCCAAGTTGCATCTTCTGGGTTATCTCCCCACTGAACCTTCACCAACTTGATTTCTTTATTGCGTAGCTTCTTAACTTCTGATCTAAGAATACGGGAAGGAACTCGTCTGACTGTCGCCTCCCGTTCCACCTCTACTTCTTCCAACACACTCGGCTCAACTACTTCCACGGTATCATGCAAACAATTCCGCAAGTGAGAAACGTGGAAAACATCATGAACGCCGGATAGTTTCTCCAGCAACTTTATTCTATAGGCCATTGGACTAATTCTTTCTGCTACGGAAAATGGCCCTACGAATCTTGGTGCCAATTTCCCTACAGATCCGAAGCGAACCACATTCCTCAAAGATGATACTTTAATGAAAACCATATCTCCTATTTTGAATTCAATGTCAGTCCTACTCTTGTCTTCGTAGGATTTCTGACTATCTTGAGCGGTCTTCATTCGTCATCTGATAAGATCAATCTTCTCGGACGTTTCTCTAAGCATATCTGGCCAAGCAATAGACTTTCTGTAGATTCCTACCAACAAGTTGGTGACCTACAGGGTCGTCCGTATAATGCTTCGAAGGGTGCAATGCCAATGGTAGCTTGATAATTGTTGTTATAGGCAAACTCTACTAAAGGAAGATGCTCTTCCCAAGTCCCTCCGAAGTTTAGGATACACGGCCTCAAAAGATCTTCTAGAACTCTATTTACACTCTCCGTCTACCCATCGGTCTGAGGATGATAAGCGGTGCTAAAATGTAGTTGTGTACCAAATGCTTCTTGCAAACTCCTCCAAAACTCACTAGTGAAGATGGGGTCATGATCGCTTACAATGCTGGAAGGTAATCCATAAAGACGGACTATCTCTCGAACATAAATAACTGCTAACCATGTTGCCGTCCTCTTACTCTTAACTGGAATGAAATGGGCGCTCTTAGTAAGTCTCTCTACTACCACCCAAATAATAGTGTTGCATTTCTTTGATCTAGGCAAACCATCTATGAAATCCATAGAGACGCTCTCCCACTTCCACTGTGGAACCTCCAAAGGATAAAGTAAACCACCGGGCTTATTTTGCTCAGCTTTGACTTGTTGACAAACTAAACATTGAGAAACAAACTCTGCCATTTCTTTCTTCATCCCAGCCCCAAAAAATCCTCTTCATGTCCCTATACATCTTATCACCTCCTGGATGAATAGTCATCTTAGAATGATGGGCTTCCTCTAAGACTGCCTTTAACAGACTCCCAGTTTGAGGAACACAATGCCTTCCATCTCGTCGCAACCACCCTTTATCGTCAATGGAATATCTATTGAGGTGACTAGAAGTCTCCCCCCTTTACTGAGCCTATCCAAGATGTTTGAAATTTGTGGATCATCTTGCTGTGAAGCTATTATCTGATCCATAAGAGTAGTTCGAATATCTGGTGATGCAAACAAACCAGGCAATAACTTGGTGGAGGGTCTAAAATCAAAAGTCGATATGAACTCCAAACTTTTTCTTTCCACAAATAGAGGGCTTAAAGTCATCCTCTGTCTAATCAATGCGTCTGCCACCACATTACCCTTGCCAGGGTTATAAGCAATCTCAAAGTCATAGGATGTTAAGAACTCCATCCACCTTTGCCTGCCTCAGATTAAGATCTTTTTTAGAAAACAAATACTTGACAGATTTATGATCAGTGTACAACTCGAATTTCTCTCCAAGTAAATAATGACGCCACATCTTAAGTGCGAATATTATGGCAGCTAGCTGTAAATCATGGGTTGGTAGTTCTTCTCATGGACTCTTAGTTGTCTTTCTCCATAACATACTACCCTTCCTTCTTGCATCAGAACCGCAACAAGCCCTGTACCATATGCATCGGTGTATACAGTAAACACTTTGTTTCCATTGGGCAAGGTCAGGACTGGGGCTGTTGTTAGAGCCCCCTTCAGTCATTGGAAAGCAACATCATAATCTATATCCCATGAAAATTCTAAGTTCTTCTTCGTCAGCCTGGTGAATGGGGCTGATATCTTTGCGAAGTCCTTAATGAACTTCCTATAATAGCCTGCTAACCCCAGAAAGCTTCTAACCTCCGTTGCATTATTTGGAATCTGCCAGTCTTGAACTGCAACTACGTTTGCGGGATCTATTGCGATCCCTTCTTTAGAAACCACATGCCCTAGTAATATCACCTCCTTTCTTCAAAAGTGGCATTTGGAGAATTTTGCCTTAAGCTGATGTGCACGGAGAGTTTTCAAAACTTCCCTCAAATGTTGGGCATGCTCTTCTTCTCTCTTTGAGAAGATCAAGATATCATCAACAAAGACCACAACAAATTTATTTAGAAACTCCCCAAACACTCTACTCATCAGATCAACAAAATAGGCGGGTGCATTCGTCAACCCAAAAGACATTACGAACCATTCAAAGAAACCATCTGGAGTCTAAAAGCGGTCTGATCTATATTGTCCTTAGCCACCCTCAACCGATGAAACCCCGTGACCAAGTCTAACTGAGAAAATACCGAGGCACCAACAAGCTGGTCGAACAAGTCATCTATCCTCAGAAGTGGGTGCCTATTCTTCTTGGTGAGCTTATTCAAATCTCTATAGTCCACACACAAACGAAGCGAACCATCCGCTTTAGTCGCTAATACTACTGGAGCATCTCATTCAGATATGCTTCGCCTGATAAACTCTTTCTCAAGTAGCTCCCCTACCTGCTTGCTAAGCTCCCTCGTTTCCCTTGGAGCCATATGGCGCACAGGTAATGCAACTGGATTTGCATTATCAACCAAATATATGCGAAAATCTATCTCGCACCTTGGGGGTAAACCCTGAACCTCATCAAAGACATCAGAAAAATCTCGGACTACTGGAACATATTGCAGATCATCGATAGATGCATCAAGAGACTCTAAGAAACTGAGCATGACAGATCCTTGCGGGTCATAAGAAATCTCGAGGGTCCTCCCATGACAGGTCAGAAGCCTAACGACCCTCCTTTCACAATCTAGAATGGCACCATACATGGTTAGCCAATCCATTCCTAGAATCAACCCATAGCCCATAAACCCGAGCACATATGTGTCAACATTCAAATTCGACGCCTAACACAGATATTCTCAAACCCCGATAAATCAAAGATAAATTAGACGAACCACCAATTGGGTTTGAGACAACTACGGGATCCACTACACACTAGTATTTAAGTGCAGATGTTCAACCACATAACTAGATATAAATGAACGTGAAGTGCCAGAATCAAAAAGAGTTCTAATAGGATGACTGGAAATAGAAATCAAACCTTCCACGGAAATTTTCCTACCTCTATCTGGAGCACTGATCGTGAGAGCATGCACCTGCCCTCTAGAAGCTCCTTCCCTTTGACCTTGTCCCTGTGATCCCTGTTTCTTCGGTACTCCCTAGCAAAGTGTCCGACCTATCCACAATTGAAGCAAGTATTCTTCCTTCTTTTGCAGTCCTTGACCAAGTAACCTTCTCGTCCACAACTGTGACATTTCTTCTTAGCCTTTTCATTCTCTCCGCCTTTCTGTTGTTGTTGTTGTTACTACTGTCCTTTCTTGGGCCATGCCTTCTTGTTTTGCATTGCTTCCTCAGCTTTTACTTCCTTCTTTTCTCCCTTGTCTTCCTCATGCATCAGGGCCATATTAACAAGCCTTTCAAAAGTTGCTCCCGTTAGGATGTGGGACATAGCTAACCCATGAAGGGGTTCATTTAGCCCTTTAGAAAACCGCAAAGCTTTCTTATGTGGAGTATCTACCAACTTCAATCCAAACCTTACTAGTTGGTTGAATTTGTTCACATATTCTTTAACATTCATATTTCCGTGTTTGAGTGCCAAGAACCTCTTCATTTTCATGCTTTTTTTCAACTTAGGAAAGAAACTTCATTTCAAACCTCTGCCTAAAATCATCCCAATCTTCACTGGATGTCCAGCTTGGGTAACTTTCCACCAAAATGAAGCTTCATATTTCAGTAGCCAGGCAGCTAACTGAATCTTTCTCTGATCTTCCACTTCAAAGAAACGAACAAGTCCTTGGTCTCCTTGAGCCAATTCCTTGCCACTACGAATGTTTTGGTTCCACGGAATGGCTTCCCTCCCATGGAACAAAAATCTTTGTAGATCTTAGCGAAATTATCTGCTCTTGGAGGAGGAGGAGGAGGAACGATGGGTGCCGATGGGGGAGGAACGTTTCTTTGGCCTTCAGCAGGTGCCATAGCCTCTAGATACCTATGGAACCAGCCAGGTATCGTAACGCCCTCTGGAATGTTAGGTTCCTCAAACATGCTAAAAAGAAAAGGAAAGAGATTTACATAAAGGATCGAAGAATATTACATATGGCTTTTGGGAATATGTTTTTCAAAACAAACTTTTCTTTTTGAAAAAATGTTTTCTTAAAACCTTTTTGAAAATAATTTCCAAAAACTTTCATCTAATCTGGTAACCTTCAGCTCTGATACCAAGTGTGACACCCCACATCCGTTAATGTCACTCACAAAGGGAATGCATTAAGTTTCATGAAGCATTATAGGTAAACGGAAACAGGAGTATTACAAGACAGACATAAAATGACAGCGGAATTAAAAACTTTATTAATCATAAAGCATTGTGGTTCAAAAACATCACATGTCTGAAATACACAAAAACTGTTACAACATAAAAACTACTATCTTGTACTTTAAAACATTAGAGTACATAAAAGAAGCAAAATTCCCTAAAATAAAACATAGCCATAGTAGCAAGGATAGGAGCATGAGCCATACATCTAAGCAGCTCCAACAAAATGAAAGCAGAATCACGGTCAAGCCTGAGTATTCCCACCCAGAGAACCTAGGGGGGAACGGAAGAAAGAAGAGGAAACAAAAAGGGACAGACATAAAGTCTGGCGAGTCCAACAACTTTTAGCAAGTAAATAAGTAGAAGTAGCATGACAGACATATAAAGTGGATAAGAGAGAGATAATAACATATAAGACATATATGACAAGGTAAACATGATAGAGCGTATATGTTTTACTAAAGATTCTAGGATTCTTTACACTGATACTAGTTTCACTAGAATGAGATGATCCCAACAACTATAAGATAGTAGACTTAGGCATACGTCTCAATATATCCTAACCACAACCCTAATCGATTGGCTCCCTACTCTGCATGGATACCCTATGCCGGCCCCACCATAGGATGTATCACGTCCTATAGTAGCAACCCTTCGCTGATATGCACAACCATATCTACAGGTGTCATGGTCGTTTTATCCCCCTCTATCCGGCCCATGCACGCACATGTCCTCGGTCGGTTTGCGCCACCCACACCATCCTCCTCGTTTCGATCTCTTACATTCAGCCCAGTAAGCGTGCCCCAACTCCGACCTAGTTTGGATTATTCGTTTGATACCTATTAAGGGTTACTGACTGAAATGGGTCCCACACAATATGACACAAGCCCTCCACTTGTCTTGTATCCCCACCAGGATTTCCATCGGTTATGTATACCACTAGGTGTCTTTAATTACACAACCCTATCATTTCTACAAGTTATGCTTACCCTAAAAAGGTGTCTTTAATCACATAACTCTAATATTTCTATTGGTTATGTATACCACTAGGTGTCTTTAATTACATAACCCTATCAGGTTAAGTTTGTAGGCCTATATGTAAATATTACCCACCCCTCAGATTTACTTAACCCACCCACTATTCAACCAAGTTTACTTGACCCAACTTAAGTTTATATTCATACAATCCCTATGGGTTCAACTAGGTTAAGCATTCAAGGTTTATTACCATATTTTCATTTATGGTTAAATTATGCTAGACCTCCCACATTAAGCCTACATTTATGGATGCTGGACATGCCGGGCGGGTCCGGGCAGACTTATTCCATAAATCGGGCTTAACCTCGTGTCTTAGCACGTCTCGTATTTGTGCACCTAGACCTACCACATTAGATTTACCACTTGTGATTGCTGGATATGCCGGGCGGTTCCGGGCAGACTTCCACCACAAGTGTAATCTAACCTCATGTCTAGGCATAATTACAGTTTCTAATTACTGAAATCCTAGGCATTTCATTATTAGCCAATTTTACCTATGTCATTATAGGTTATAGGTTTCATGCCCCTTTTCCCCAAATATGTTCATATTGAATTATATGTCCAAAATCATATACATATACATTATTCAAATTATGCTAATTTTTACCTTTTTACCAATTATGCCCAAATTCCCACTTCACAAAATATGCCCAATTTCAATGTTTTCCCCTTGTTCCCAAACTAACGTAATCGCATAATTAAGCGGCATGCCTAGGCTCGATAGTAGCCTCGCTATATAAAATAAAAGGGAAAGGGTGAAGGGAAGATGACAGAGATGATTATTCTAACAGAACTGACATAAGCATATGATGGCATAATGATAAGATGGACATATAAGCACATATCAGTGAACTTGTGACAATAAAATAGGTTCTAACATAGTAGGGATGCCACAATAGGCATGATTAGATCTAAATAAGGATTTAGATGTCTAACTAATGTCAGTTCCAAATTAACCTCAAACATAATAAGTACAAGTTGATCTAAATAATAGATAAGATCTATAATCAAAAGTAGACCTGTCATGATAAAGATTTAGATCCAAGTGATAGTTAATTCAAAATATTATAGGTCCATAAATTTCAATAGATCTGATATGATAAAGGTTGAGATCAACATGTTATACTTTTAGTTATTTAAATTTAAAAATAACTTAAAACTCACAGTAGTCGAATCTAAAGAAATAAAAGGAGAAAAGCAGTTGATGAATCTCAGATCTACACTTGAATCTCTAAATCTGATTGCAAAAGAAGAAAGATTTTTGATTCTGTCCAGACACCAACAGCACTTAGGCCTCCATTGATTTTCAGTGTGAGAAAACCAGAAAATGAAGCCGTATATATATCTGCCAGCCCTAAAATTCGACTGCCACCTCAGCCTTAGGGGGTCGACCCCCCGTTAGAGGATCGATCCATGGGTCGACACCCCCTTAAGGGGTTGACTCTCCTGGGGGAGGATTGCTGCCTCTGGATTTTTGATTTTCAAACTGTTTTCTGAATTTTCTGATTTAATTATATATACAATTCTTTTGCGTGTATACAAATTTTAAACCCTCATAACTTCTTCATACGATGTCCGTTTTACGCAAACCAAATGTCTATCTTGACCAGAATTTCGAGAAGGACGCAATGGCGCAGTTCGTTTCCCTTAATTCTAAATATTAAATTAATTATTATTTTAATTTATCCTCTTTTACTATTGTTAAAATTACGGGATTTTGCAAATTCTTTTAATTCTGGCTATAAATCAAGAATCTACTGTTCAGCTTCTGTGAATTCAGAAGTACAGACCTGTTATACACATAAATCAAATAATTCATTAAACAATTCAAATGCAAAAGCATTAGTTTTGACTGCGGTTTGCTATATCATTCAATAACACAATTAATAATATAAAATATATAGTTGTATATCTTTTTCACAAAATTGCAGCAACAACTTTAATTGCATTTACCTTTTTCACAAAACTGACAGCAGTGTATACCCAATAATGAAAAAAAAAATATACATGCATTTATCTTTTGGACAAAACTTTAATTGCATTTCATATTTCTCTGTTTTTTGTTAGATAGTATAACTCAGTAATAGTAGAAAAATTAAGAGTTCAAATATTAAATAACACTCTTATAATGTTAAATAAAAAGGTAACCAAAATTCACCGAATGCTTATTTTATATTAGGGATTAATTCTTAAAGGAAATACATATAACTAATATATCGCTGCTTTTAGTGTTGGGATACATTGTGCAATTAAACTTTTTGAATAAAAACATAAATGCTTTTATCTTTTTTACTTAAGCTGTAAATAAGGTTCATAAGGTGTGTAATAATTTCAAATAATAAATAAAAAAGGAACATTGTGTAACATGTATAACTTAATTTCAAATATAAGTAAATCAAGCAGCTAATTAATCCTTGTTGTAGAATGGAGTTTTGATGACATCAATCTTAGTTCATTATTAATTGATTATAAAATATATACTAACACTTTTGTATAGAATGTATATACACACACATATGCAGGATTTATATACAGGAAATATTACTAAAGAATGTACAGTTTTAAAGATATTAGAGATTTAGAGTTCAGAGAAATTTCAAGTGTCATGAGTATTCAAGATTTCAAGAGTTCAAGACTAATATAGTTATAGAGTCTAAATTATGTAAGACTCTAAATAGCACTCCAGGTTCAAATTCAAATTCTTATTTTCAAATTTTGTTTTCAAATTCTATATTCAATCCTCTCTATTTTTCTCTCTATTATATTTTCTATCTTTTATAATTTCCTTTCTTATTTTACTTTTGTTTTTCAAACTTAAGTTTTACATTTTTATATTTATATAGTTTAAAATCTTATAATTTTAAAAATATGTTTATATAGTTTAAATTTATGCTTTCATATGATTTTCTATTTTATAATATTAATCTATAACACTATATTTTAGTTCAAGAATTTCCAGAGTTATATTTATATGAAAACACTTGGAAAAATGCTCAAAAATTCAATTTGCACTAAGGGTATGTCGACATTACATAAAACACTATGTCGACATATGACTGTCATTTTTTCAATTTTGAAAGGAAGTGTCTTTTCACAAATTGTGACAGTTCTGAAGCGTGGCATTCTTTCATACACTATAAAAAGGGCTTGAATTGAAATTTTTCATCATCTCTTCTTCTCTAACTTCATCCCCTTTATTTACACCATTATTATTAATCATTTTTATGATTTCTACGCATATACTTTGCTGAATTCAATTCTATTTTGATCAAACTTCTTCTCTCTACACTCTCTACTCTCTACTCTCTGAATCAAGTGTTATTGATGAGTTATAGGGATGTTTGTAAATTGTTTGGGTTGTATTTCGTAATCGGTGGTATCCCATGTAGCCGTGAAATCAAGCATGGGTAATTAGTTGTATCCCTTGTAGCCGTGAAATCAAGGATGGGAAAATCTTGATCAAGTATATGTTGAATCGATGGTATCCCTTGTAGTCAAGAAATCCAGAAGGGTTGTAACTGGATATTGATATAGTAATAAAACTCTGTGTAATCCATCGTTGCTTGGGATTGGACGTAGGAGTAATCCGAACCAGTATAAAATACGGTGTGTTCTTTCCTTTTCTGCATTTTTATTTCTGTTTATTTTTGCATTTTAGTTTAATTCTGTGTCTGCGATTGTGTTTGCGGTGTTTGATTCATATAGTAGTTCACATAAATTTTAGATTTTGTTTAAATTCTCAAAAACGTTGTTCACCCCCCTCTAGTGTTTGTTTTGCCTTAATGTTCCATTCCACATATCCTACGCAGGTAAAGCTAAATGATTTTATCTTTTTCAGCAGTTAAATACAGTGTCCGGTCTGTACATTACTGACGTTTAGTAGTTTTTCAACTAGTTTTATCCTATGCAGTTAATTACAGCTAATTAATCGTATGTAGGTAAAACTAAATGGTTTTATCTTTTTCAACAGTATAATAGATTTACAATCTTACTGAAAATAGTAATATGTATAAATCGTATGAGAAAAACATAAATTGTTTAAAAAGATAAATATATTTATCTTTTGTTTACTTTATTACATAAAATACTGTTGAAAATGATATATACATTAAAAAATAATAAATATTTTTTAAAAAAACTTGTAATTATATACAAAAATATAATTTCACAATTTTCATTAAAAAATTAATATGAATATTACTTTTAATTAAAAAAAACTAATTTAAAAAGATAATTGTGTTTATCTTATTAAAATAGTATAAACATTAAAATGATATGATCATATAAAGTTCTTATTTTCAGCATACAATAAATTCTCTTAGTCATGATAATATGAAAACATATGATAAAGATATAATATATATATATATATATATTATCTTGTGTGAAAACATATATTAGACTCACTTGGGAAAAGATAAACAAAAAGATATATTTATCTTCTTTACTTTGAATATATATATTCACTTGAGAAAAAATTAAAAAGACAATTGAATATATGTCATGTGTTATAACTAAACATTTATGTCACACAATAAGTAGAGCTAATCATCTAATTATCTTTTTTAAATCTGAAGTTCGGTTTTGAAATAGATGTAACTATCTTTCTTAAATCAAAAATAAAATAAGATATACTGCTAAACATTTAAAAATTGTTAATTATAAAAATGCAATTTTGCAATCAAAAGTTTATTTTTATCATTAATATTGCATATTTACAACTAACAATTAACACATGACATATATATTAAAATATTTTTTTAAATATGAAGTTCAGTTCTGAAAAGATAGATGCATGTATCTTTTTTAAATCTGAAATAAAATAAGATATTCTACTAAGCATTTAAAAATTGTTAATTACAAAATTGCAATTTTGTAATCAAAAGTTCAGTTTTATCATTAACATTGCATATTTGCAACTAACAATTAACACATGACATATATATTCAATAATATTTTTTAAATCTGAAGTTCAGTTTGGAAAATGTAGATGCAGCTATCTTTTTTAAATCTAAAACAAAATAAGATATTGTACCAAACATTTAAAAAAATTCCTTCTAGAATTTTAAAAAAAAATCCTTCTAGAATTTTAAAAAAATTGTGTATATAATTATCAGGTAAAATAAGATTCTCATACATATTTATTTCATAAATGAATAGAACTAGTAATATTGCTAGTATCATTTAAAACTGTGCAAAAGATAAATGGATTTTCTTTTTTGAATAATAGGTTAAAAATGTATCTTTCATGTAGTATTTTTTTTGATAATTTATTGTTAATTAAGGTGCGATATACAGTTAATAATTTTTTTAAAATTTTTATTTATACCCTGTTCATATTTTCTGAAAAAGGTAAATATATTTATCTTTTTATAAACATAGAGGTATAAATATTTTATAATGGAAAATTGTTATGATTGAAATGTATTATAATAAAGATATATGTATTATAATTATGAAAACGAAATAGAGCAAAAGATAAATTATCATTGGGGTTATTGATAACATTCTTCTTTGCTATGCTCTTTACAGTATGGACTTAATATAGGTCTGAAATTTATACAATGATGTCCTCCTTCATTGAAGAAAATGCACAGTGGATGTTCTATAAACAACATAGAGGATCTTCTTATTTTCAATTTTTATGTTGTATCAAAAATAACATGTATAATTATATGTAAGTAATAATGTATGACATAATGAAACAAATAAAATTTAAAAACATGAAATCATAAAACAATTTATCTGCTTGTATAAGTAGAAGTAAGAAACATAAAGTGTTTCCATAAAAAGTTAGATGCATTTATCTTTTTCTAGTGTGATTTAAAGTAAGATATTGGATTTGTAGATTAGAAAAAGATTTTAGCCATTGGATTCTAATTGACTGTGTTATTATTTCAAATGTAAAATTCATGTAAGTCTAAACTGATAAGAATCTAACAACAATTTGAAATGAAATACACACATGCAAATTTAAAAAGTTATAACATATACCAAGTGAGATTCGAATGTGTATTTTTGAGCAACAAGCATACAACATTGCAAATATATTGTTGATGTTAAAGATAAAAACACATATGTTTTTATTTTTTCTAACTATAGTTTAACTTAGCATAATGTAAACAATAACAAACAGCTTAGATAAATGCACTTTTCTTGTTAAATGAATAATAAGATATCAGGTGTAAGAATTTATCATATCTTCAAACAGCTTACCATATCTTATTAAACAATTTATCAAGAAGGAGGTTGAGTATGAGATAAACTTTCCTAAACTGAGTTGTCCCACTTTAGGTTGTCTAAGACATTGTCTTAAAATATCCAAAAATAAAACACTCATGCATGTGTGAACAAACATTAAACAGATACACCAATGCATCATACTCCTATGCACAACATTAATTTTTACCGTAACAAACTCTCAAAATAAAACACCACAATGATATTTGCTTTATATTACTTGGTCCTTACATTATTCATATTAACATAAGCCTCAATACAGAAACCCAACTCGCAAATATATAGCAAGCAACACCAACAAAATGAAAACATAAAACAGGCACATAGCAGTTTGAAAAAAAATAACTACATTTATCATTTATCAGAAACTGTGAACACCATGTAAAAAAAAAAAACTAGAGGCAGTTCATCCTTTCTTTCCTTTTCTTTTTTAATTTTTGTTACTTGAATGTGTAGTCTACGCAGGAAAAGTAAAAATTGCAAAGATATGAAACATAATTCATGCATACAATACAAAAACTTATATTCGAACTTCTAAAACATATATGCTTTTATCTCTTCATATGTTGTTTAAATCGTTTGTATACCTTATGTAAGAATTTCTAAAACATATATGCTTTTATCTTTTCTATATGTTGTTTAAATCATTTGTATACCTTATGTAATAACTTCAAATCATGAGAAAAATGATAAATTTGTTTAACATGTAGTAGTAAATATGATATGTAAGTACGACTTAATATGTTATTTAATTCTTTAACTTAAAAGATAAATGAATTTATCTTTTTTAACTCGGGTATACAGTAACATCTAGTACATCAAATTAAAGAACATAAATCTTTTATAGTGTTTGTTTTAGATCAAATATACATATAACATTAAAAACATTGGGAAATGTTTGATGGTTATCTTATAATAAGAAGGAGCATGCCTGTATATTAAACATTGATACCTACTTTGTAGCTAGTGCATCTACATTGAAGATGTTAGAGATAAAAACATCAATGCATGAATAAGTGATTTGCAACAAACCTGTTTGCCGCAGAAACATATGACAAAAACAAACAACTTAATATATAACTGAACTTATAATCATATTATCAGTTTTACAATCATATAACAAAAACAAATAGCATACTTGTTGATGTGCAAATGGGTTTAACAATTGTAACTAGTTTAAATCTGGATCTTTTCTTGTTAAATGAATAACAAATAGATTATCATATTGTTAATCTTGTTGATGTGCAAACATATAACTTGTTTTCTGCAAAGTTCATAAAAAAGATATCAGGTTCTATCTTTTTAGTCGTTTCATCATATGTCAGACTTTTATCTTTCATATTTAACTATAAGTAGAAAAATTCATATAGAGTTTATTATGTACTTATATTGTTTTTATAAAAACATATATGCTTTTATCTTTTGTAACTATGGTGTTAAATTAGCTATATATTTTATAAAATAACTTTAAATTAGCAAGAAAACCAATTTGCTTCTACATAAGTTGTAACAACCCGGAAAATCAGACCCAATTTAAATTTTTTATTTTGGCAAATCTAATGGATTTTGAATATTTAAAATGATTTATTTTAAATAATAACGACTAAAAATTTATTTAAATCAAAGTTAGAACGAATGAATTTATTTTAATTATATAGCGAGCCTGAAATGGCGCGGTAGTTGAAAATTCGATTTCAAATTTCAAATGAATGTATAGGATTCAACATAAATTAGAGTTCAGTAAAACTAGAAATATTTGAATCTGTTTGAAAATATCTTTCCAACAAATGTGAAAAATCCAGATTTCATAACGGAAATAAAAAATTATGTCCGGTAGAAAGTTCAGAATAGTAGCTATGAATTTTATATAATATATAGCCCTTAAATATAGTGATTTTGCAAACGACCTTCGTTTTCTATCAAACCACTTTTGTTGGATTCGGAATGTCAAATTATTGCTAGATTCCAATTTTCATAATTTTTGGAATTAATATGTGAGGGTGGCAAGAGAAAACGTGTTTGGCAATTTCAATTTGAATTTAATCGACTGGAAAATGAATATTTTTCAAACGATCTCCAAATTCGACGAAACTAGTTTTATTAGGACCATATCATCAAAAAATAGCCAGATTTATTTTTCTGGAATTTTTGGAGTCAGAATGTGACCCAGTAAATTAACATGTACGTTGAATCAATATAGAACGTTATTTTAATTTATATTTTAATTTTGATGAAAACTGATGGTAACAATCGAATTGGCTTACAGGACATATCCCATTGTGTTCAAAATGAGGGTAATTAGCGATAGGCGACAGTCTGTGGGTTCGATTCGGAGTTCGAAAGAAAAAGTTACTTTATGGAATTAAAATAAAATAAATTTATAAATTATATACTCTCACCTCACCCTTCACTCTCTTCATCGTTCAGCGAGATTAAATAAAAAAAACCCGTGAATGAACCTGCCGCTCCCCTTCCACCGTCGACGCCAGGTCGCCGGAGTCCCCCAACCCCCAACCTCCGCTAGAGGCCGCCGCAAACCCCCCAAACCCTTCTCCGTTCAAACCTCCCTAAAACCCACTTCGAAAACCACCTTAAATCAAGATTGCCACCAGATCCCGACCTCCAAACCCCGCCCGCCGCCTCATGCGACTCCCCCCGACCACCAACTACACCACCGTCGCCTACCCCGACCCCACTTCCTCCTCCTGCCACCCTCTCCGCGTTTAAACCCTCCACAACCCAAAAACAACGCCTCCTCCACCTCTTAGGGCACCGCCACCCCCTGCACTGACCACCACCCGACCACCGTAGCGAGCTCCTTCCTCCAATCCCCTAGAACCAAAGAACAGTGAGTGTTATTTATCTATTTACATATTTGATTTTCAGTTTTAATATATAATAGCGTGTTTAAAAAGATCTAATTTCTATTATGTATACCGTTTTTAAAAATCTAATTTTTAATATATGAAAAGGGAAGTAAAAATATGATTTTTATTATTTGAATGGCATGATAAAAATATGATTTTTAAATTATATACTTTGTTTTAAAAATGTAACTTTTATATATAAATAGCAAATTTATAAAAATATGATTTTTATCTATGTAGCGTTGTTATAAAAATATGATTTTAATCTTTGTAGCGTTGTTATAAAAATATGATTTTTATACACATAGAGTTGAATTAAAAATGTGATTTTTAAATATATGAAGCGTTATTAAAAATGTGATTTTCAATATAAACTGCGTGAAATAGATTGCTGTGACGACAAGAAATTTCGCTCGGTCCGAACCAGTCGCTAAACCGATCCAGGCCGTTCGAAACGCCCTATCGTTTGAGAACACGACAAAACAGAACGCATATAGAAGAACATTTCATTGCTTATTACAACAATGCATCAGATTACAAGAATATACAGAGTATAAATGAATATTACACAGAAATATCAGAGATTTAAATTACATTTAAATACATAGCAGCGGAAAATAATACAATACACAACTAGAATGAGATATACGGATACAAAGCTTTCCGGATATCGTTCCAGCTGTAAACCAGGATCCTGTGAATATAAATCTGCAAAACCAAAACTACTAGCTGCCCGTGTCAAAATAAGGGCACCCAGAGTTTAGGTCAAAACAATAAACTCCAGGTCAGTCATGTGACTGGTGTGAGAACTAAAACAGTTATTAATCTTTATTTTAAATCATTAGGTAAATCAAGGGACCACGCCGTATAACACGGAACGGGTTTCCTCCCAAGAATACCAGTGCATAAAACAAACAGCGCAATGCTAAATAAAGAAAAATGAAGCTGTTATAAGACCCAGGTCCCATCACACAATGCAACGCAGCCGAGGATAGGGTTTTCCCTTATAACAGCCAAAGAATGCTTGATACGTTTGAAACAAATCATTTGATACTATAATAAGTGCATAGTGTATAAAACAACTTCAAATCATAAGTATCAATCATAGGCGGCATGGGTACCATATATCATGTCGCCATATATAGGTTTACAAATAAAACCGCAAATGTCACGTATTTGGAAATTGGATTTCCGTCTATGAACCGAGGCAAAAGATAGTCCTCAACCGATTCGAGACGCTCTAGTCCGTGTCTCAGGACCCAGACACAGGTGGGCCCTTGGATCGTCAGGGCCGGTCCACCGATGTGGATTAAAATGCCTGAACACTACGTTTCCCCACCCTATGGGGTGTAAGTCTGGTCCGTCAGCCGACCAGAATGCATCGGCCGAAACCGATATAACCGAGGCGCCTCGCAACAGCAACAACCACATAAGTCAAACTCGTCAGGGCGTGTAAAACCACTGACGCCACTTCTAACTAGAAAGAAACGCAAGTCCTCCCTGATGTCCTCTCCCGTTTTTGGTTCATACCGGGTGTGAAACTCGCGAAGTAAACGCTACACAAAGCTACGCCACAAAGCCGTGCTTTGATCACCAACCACAAGACTTTGCTTTTCAACAGAAGCCTTGATCATTTGCATCTTAGCATGCCACACAGGCAAACCATCCTATGCAACCGATATCAGTCACACAGAATGAAATCCGATGTCAGACACACAGTCCATTTACAAGTCCGTTCTGGGTCTGAACGAAACCGGGAGCACCTAGTACCCCGCATATCCATCGATCTCCAAGTACGTCTGGACGATCACTAACTGTTTCCATCTTCTTGGGTGTACAGCCCAATCAAGATCATCAGTTATCACCCAAACGACGTGAAGACCTCCGGTCTTCGACCATCGTCTTCATCTTCGACTTATCGTCGTATCAGTTATTCAGAATGGGATAAACCCGGTCTTCCCGAATAACTCGCGTATATTTTAAATAAGTGTTACACAAACACAACATACGCCTCATTCCAATCCATCAGTCACTAACCGTAAATTAATCAAGAGAATAATTCCCCAAATATTAACCCCGAAGGCCGAAACCAACATCAGATCAATATCCAGAAAACCATTCTGCTTGGCTAACCGACAGTTAGTTTCTAATTTCACATTCATAGGGAAAGGTTCCCATTAATTTTATCAAAGATAAATTCTTGAATTTATTCTTTAATCAACTTTTGAATATCAATTCAAACTAGTCGGGATTAGCGAACCTTACCGAAGTAATCATTTGTTATAATTTCCCAATCCCAACCTATTCATCCCATGAAGTAAAACTGTGAATACTTCATATCTAACACCACAGTGTTATCGGTAAATTCAATTACCATTTCACGTTCAAATCTAATTAAAGATTTAACTATCGCCTGGAGCAAAACTGGTGATACTCCATTTTCGATCATTTCAATCTAATTAAAGATTCATTAAAACTCCACTTAGTTTTAATCTGTGACTGGGTTAAAGAATCAGTGTCATTTAAAACACGGTTCACGATAAACCCAAAGTCACATCCCATTAATTATCGGGTTAAAGAACAAGTGTTATTTAAAACACTGTTCACGATAAACCCAAAAATCAATATCCATTCAATTCCAATTAAATATTATTTAATTGGTACACTTCATTAAATCTAAATAAAAAGATTTAATCTTTTCTCAACTGGGTTCAAGAACAGTGTTAGTGAAGACACCATTCACGACAAACCCAAATCACATTCATTAATTATCGGGTTAAAGAACAAGTGTTATTTAAAACACTGTTCACGATAAACCCAAAAATCAATATCAATTCAATTCCAATTAAATATTATTTAATTGGTACACTTCATTAAATCTAAATAAAAAGATTTAATCTTTTCTCAACTGGGTTCAAGAACAGTGTTAGTGAAGACACCATTCACGACAAACCCAAATCACATTTGATATTCAATACAAGGCTCTGAATAGAAAATATATCGGCTTATATTCAATATCAAATTCTACGATTAACAAATGTCGTATTGAAATAACGATATGTATATCTTTCAAATTCCCATAACAACATCTGTATAATCACGAATTCCAACATCGAAATATTCCGAAGACAATTTCGATTCAAATCCACTCCAATGCAATCATTGGAAATTTTGGTTATTTTCAAAACCCTTTTCAAATTCAATTTATTTATTTAAAAATAAATAGAATTATAATTCTAGTTCAAAACTAGTTCATTTCGATAAAAATCTATTTTTATCTTTTCAAATATGGAGTTTTTCGTCCCAAATCTTCACAACTCATTTCTTATGATTTTACACAAATTATTACTATTTTTAATAATTTTATCAAGGCCTGTACAGTCGATTTCCATCAATGGCCATCGAACTGCACTTACAGCGACCTTTTTCGAATTTGATTTGGATGTACCTCCAAATCCAACCGTTAGATTTTGAATTTCTAATATTCGTTAGAAAGCTCTTTTCGATACGAACCCAACGGTTCCGGTTTTAGGAGAATCCGACGGTCGGATCTCCCGTAATGTCCGTTTGAAATAAATGGTCGAAATTCACGAACTGCCGCGGCGCGGCGCGTTCTATTCAGGCCATTATATTATATATATAATATATATAATATATATTTCGTCGATTTCTATTTAAAACGAATTATATAAATAGTTTTAAATTCGTTTCCAATTCTATTTCAACTTCTATTTCAATTCAAAGCAAAATTGAATTCTTCTTTATAAATTCGTTTTAAAATTCATTTCTATTCAATTCGAATTTCAATTCAATTTGAATTCATTTCAATTCGCTTTCAATTCCATTTGAATTCGTTTTCAATTCAATTCATTTCGAAATCGTTTTCAATTCAATTCATTTCGAAATCGTTTTCAATTCAATTCATTTCGAAATCGTTTTCAATTCATTTTGAATTCGTTTTCAATTCAATTCATTTCGAAATCGTTTTCAATTCATTTTGAATTCGTTTTCAATTCAATTCATTTCGAAATCGTTTTCAATTCATTTTGAATTCGTTTTCAATTCAATTCATTTCGAAATCGTTTTCAATCGATATAAATATCGTTCACGTCAAAATGGCGTCAATCTAATCAACACGGCTTCATAAATTTCTATTTTCAAAATAGTTGTTATTATCAAAATATTTCGTTCAACACATGACCAATCTCAATGAATGAGTACTGTCAACACATGAACCTTTATTTTATAATATTCTTTATTTTTCAAATTGGAATGAGGCCCAATCAATTACCATATAAAGTTAATTATATGGATTTTTCATACAACACATGTATATCATAGCATTGAAAAATAATCAACCATCAACCAAAGTGCACTACACTGTATAAGCATCAAATATAGATATTCAACGCTTATAACAGCCTGTCAATCGATCGATCGACATATTAATCAATCAGGATGAGTGAACTTCAAATTTCATCCCAACACCCGTGTGGGGTTTCAAACAATCAAACACAAATTTTATTTGTGCAGTTGGGCGATGTGTAAAATTTATCGTCCCAATCCATATCAGTCAAATGGGTGTACATCAACAAATCGTTTTGATTTGTAAATGAATATGTTATTTTATTCATTTCTAATAAAAATGATATTTTTATTTTTCTAACATATTTTAGAAAATTTCGGCGGCATAACGGCACGATACTAGAAACGGGACGAGGCCTAGCCTTATCCCCGGTCTAGTGAAGGCCCACGCCATTCACACATCAATCAAATCAATTCGCTATGCAAACCACAAAATTTGGAGTAAGAGTCTAACCTAGCCTTACTCCTTCGCCTTATAACGGCGCACGTCTAATCCTAACCAATTTATCGATTCGATTATTCACACCACAAACCACATTCAAACCAATATCGCAATCAATAACCAAACAGCCAAACAAACAAGTCCATGGTCTGTGGACGATTGTGTCGGGTGCTACTAAGCACCGTCTGCATCCTAGTATATATATATAACTAGAAAAGAAATCGAAAGGTGAGGAATTCTCACCTATAGCTATCCTAGCTCCACGGCTCTTCATTTGCAGAAGTCTTCGTCGTTTCGCCTTTTTGTCACCTTCGTTGTCCGCTTTCACTACATACGTAAAAATCACATTTTTAGTTCGCTATTCAATATATAAAAATCGAATTTTTAGTTCGCTATTCAATATATAAAAATCGAATTTTTAGTTCGCTATTCAATATATAAAAATCGAATTTTTAGTTCGCTATTCAATATATAAAAATCGAATTTTTAGTTCGCTATTCAATATATAAAAATCCTATTTTTCTATCTTAAAGTTCAAACCATTTTCTTTTTAAAGTTAAAACCTTTTTCAATTTAAAGTTAAAACCTTTTTCAATTTAAAGTTAAAACCTTTTTCAATTTCAAGTTAAAACCTTTTTCAATTTAAAGTTAAAACCTTTAGAAATCAGTTTTAAAAACTTAAATAAAAATCAGTTTTAAGAACTTAAATAAAAATCAGTTTTATTTTCCTTTTTAAAACAAAAATCAGTTTTAACTCCTAAAACCAAAATCAGTTTTTATTATTTTTTTTTCTTTTAAACATTTTCTGTTTTATAAAAATAAAAAAAAATAAAAAAAATAAATTAAAAATAACTTACAGGGGGGGCGCTGAGGCGGCGCTGTGGCCATCGGGGGGGTTCTTCGTTCATCGCGATAGGAAGGGGGGGGGTGTGCGGTCTTTGGCCAGAGGAGGGGAGGGGCAGGCGGGGAAGAAGGAGCGGGAGGAGAAGATGGAGGGGACGGGGGTTTCCGTCATCGCGAGGTGGGGGGGGGGGTTTCCGTCATCGGTGGGGGATGCGGCGGAGGAGGGGGATGCGGCGGCGGCGGTCGGTCGACCTCCGAGCTCGATTGATTTTTTTTTTTTTTTTCTTTTTCGATCCTACTGAAGTGAACAAAAAGGGGGGGGCAGCGGTTTATAAGGAGAGGGAGAAATTTTTTTTTTTTTATTAATTAATTAATTTATTTTATCCTAAAGAGTTGACTTTCACATACGACCTCGAAACGAGGCCCACCGCCTATCGTCCATAGCGTTTTACCCCCATTCCGAACACAATGGGATATGTATCGCAAGCTGATTTGATTGTTACAATCAGTTTCCGTTAAATTTACATTTAAATCACTATATTGAATTTTAAACGTACATTTCAAATTACCGGGGTCACATACTAACTAGAAAAATTCCAGAAAAATATTTTCTAGTCTCGTATTGACGATACGGTCCTAACAAAACTAGTTTCGTCGAATTCTGAGACCGTTTGAAAAATGGCCAATTTCCAGTCGATTAAATTCAACAGAAACTGGTCAAACGCGTTTTCTCTTGCCACGCTCCCATATTGATTCGAAAAATTATGAAATTTGAAACCTAGCAATAACTTGACATCACGGACCCAACAAAACTGGTTTCGTCGAAATCCGAGGTCATTTGCAAAATGTCCATTTTTAAGGGCCTGAATTCCATAGCGACTATTCAGAATTTTCAACTGGACATATCTTTTGATTCCCGATATGAAATCTTGATTTTTCGAATTCGATAGAAAGATATTATCAATTAGATCCTATGATTTCTGGTTTCACTAAAATCCGGATTGTTTTGCACCCGGTACATTCAATTGAAGTTTGAAATCGAATTATCGAACTACCGCGCCATTTTCAATTCTATTTATAATTATATATAAATATTTATTTTCTAACGACGACGCGTATAAATATATACGTTCGAATTATATTCAAAATAAATTTCTCGACGATATTATTTAAAATAATTCATTTTAAATAATCTAAACTCGCTAAAATTGCCAAAATAAAAATTTTAAACTGGCCCAGAATTTCCGGGTTGTTACAATCTCCCCCACTTAAAACTTTTCGTCCCCGAAAAGGAACAAAGTCGAAAGTGGTTTGATTATTCAACTCTACGTTCGATCTGGCTTCCATTCTCCAACTCTTTAGTTTCTGAGAATTTTCAAAATTTCAAAAATTTGGCTAACACCCTAAATTTTTGAAAAATTTCGCCATAACCTCCCCTGCAATGGGAGCATCGGGGAATTTCAAATAGCTTCCCCGGTCCTTCAGATCTCAAAAAGAAAAAGAAAAAGCCAAGCGGCTAGCCAATAGGCTCACAAAATCATCATCACCCAAACAAAACAGGAAATTATGTAGTAAACATGTACCTATTTGTCGGGCAAACAAATTTTATTCTCTGGCTCTAGCCTCCTTGCTATGACCTGTTCAATGATATACATGTATATGCAAGCAGATGCGACCAAATTCCAATACAATTCAATATTTGGTTGAATTAGGCAAAATGGTTAAAATTTAGCAACCAAATAAACAAACCACACAAACATCAATCAATTAGTGAATTAGAGTTTCAAATTCATAATTTTGATACATATACAGAAAATCATGTTTTGGTGCCAATTTACAACAATGTGTTCTAATTATATTAGTTTTGGTTCTCACACCAGTCTAATGGAAACATATAGAAATCACACCTTCGAAACACGAAAATAAATACTGGTGATGGCGCGCCATCATCAGAATCATGTCCGGGCGACTAGAGTGTGACTCTATATCTATCCAGTATATTAAAATTTCGAATACACGCGGATCAGACGTATACGTAAAATCTATATATACTGGATTGTCCACATCAATATAAATAGATAATCAACTACGAATAATTGATTTAAATTTTCAAAACAAAATTTGTTTTCATTTTCAAAAATATACTCTTCACACTCGTTCTAGGATACTACTGATCCTATCTCTAACGAGTCATTCTAATTGGATATTACTAATCCAATATCTGATGAATTCTTTCGTATGGTTCTAATGTGCCTTGTTCTCTGCTTTGTAAACCAAAGCTCTGATACCAACTGTGACGACAAGAAATTTCGCTCGGTCCGAACCAGTCGCTAAACCGATCCAGGCCGTTCGAAACGCCCTATCGTTTGAGAACACGACAAAACAGAACGCATATAGAAGAACATTTCATTGCTTATTACAACAATGCATCAGATTACAAGAATATACAGAGTATAAATGAATATTACACAGAAATATCAGAGATTTAAATTACATTTAAATACATAGCAGCGGAAAATAATACAATACACAACTAGAATGAGATATACGGATACAAAGCTTTCCGGATATCGTTCCAGCTGTAAACCAGGATCCTGTGAATATAAATCTGCAAAACCAAAACTACTAGCTGCCCGTGTCAAAATAAGGGCACCCAGAGTTTAGGTCAAAACAATAAACTCCAGGTCAGTCATGTGACTGGTGTGAGAACTAAAACAGTTATTAATCTTTATTTTAAATCATTAGGTAAATCAAGGGACCACGCCGTATAACACGGAACGGGTTTCCTCCCAAGAATACCAGTGCATAAAACAAACAGCACAATGCTAAATAAAGAAAAATGAAGCTGTTATAAGACCCAGGTCCCATCACACAATGCAACGCAGCCGAGGATAGGGTTTTCCCTTATAACAGCCAAAGAATGCTTGATACGTTTGAAACAAATCATTTGATACTATAATAAGTGCATAGTGTATAAAACAACTTCAAATCATAAGTATCAATCATAGGCGGCATGGGTACCATATATCATGTCGCCATATATAGGTTTACAAATAAAACCGCAAATGTCACGTATTTGGAAATTGGATTTCCGTCTATGAACCGAGGCAAAAGATAGTCCTCAACCGATTCGAGACGCTCTAGTCCGTGTCTCAGGACCCAGACACAGGTAGGCCCTTGGATCGTCAGGGCCGGTCCACCGATGTGGATTAAAATGCCTGAACACTACGTTTCCCCACCCTATGGGGTGTAAGTCTGGTCCGTCAGCCGACCAGAATGCATCGGCCGAAACCGATATAACCGAGGCGCCTCGCAACAGCAACAACCTCATAAGTCAAACTCGTCAGGGCGTGTAAAACCACTGACGCCACTTCTAACTAGAAAGAAACGCAAGTCCTCCCTGATGTCCTCTCCCGTTTTTGGTTCATACCGGGTGTGAAACTCGCGAAGTAAACGCTACACAAAGCTACGCCACAAAGGCCGTGCTTTGATCACCAACCACAAGACTTTGCTTTTCAACAGAAGCCTTGATCATTTGCATCTTAGCATGCCACACAGGCAAACCATCCTATGCAACCGATATCAGTCACACAGAATGAAATCCGATGTCAGACACACAGTCCATTTACAAGTCCGTTCTGGGTCTGAACGAAACCGGGAGCACCTAGTACCCCGCATATCCATCGATCTCCAAGTACGTCTGGACGATCACTAACTGTTTCCATCTTCTTGGGTGTACAGCCCAATCAAGATCATCAGTTATCACCCAAACGACGTGAAGACCTCCGGTCTTCGACCATCGTCTTCATCTTCGACTTATCGTCGTATCAGTTATTCAGAATGGGATAAACCCGGTCTTCCCGAATAACTCGCGTATATTTTAAATAAGTGTTACACAAACACAACATACGCCTCATTCCAATCCATCAGTCACTAACCGTAAATTAATCAAGAGAATAATTCCCCAAATATTAACCCCGAAGGCCGAAACCAACATCAGATCAATATCCAGAAAACCATTCTGCTTGGCTAACCGACAATTAGTTTCTAATTTCACATTCATAGGGAAAGGTTCCCATTAATTTTATCAAAGATAAATTCTTGAATTTATTCTTTAATCAACTTTTGAATATCAATTCAAACTAGTCGGGATTAGCGAACCTTACCGAAGTAATCATTTGTTATAATTTCCCAATCCCAACCTATTCATCCCATGAAGTAAAACTGTGAATACTTCATATCTAACACCACAGTGTTATCGGTAAATTCAATTACCATTTCACGTTCAAATCTAATTAAAGATTTAACTATCGCCTGGAGCAAAACTGGTGATACTCCATTTTCGATCATTTCAATCTAATTAAAGATTCATTAAAACTCCACTTAGTTTTAATCTGTGACTGGGTTAAAGAATCAATGTCATTTAAAACACGGTTCACGATAAACCCAAAGTCACATCCCATTAATTATCGGGTTAAAGAACAAGTGTTATTTAAAACACTGTTCACGATAAACCCAAAAATCAATATCCATTCAATTCCAATTAAATATTATTTAATTGGTACACTTCATTAAATCTAAATAAAAAGATTTAATCTTTTCTCAACTGGGTTCAAGAACAGTGTTAGTGAAGACACCATTCACGACAAACCCAAATCACATTCATTAATTATCGGGTTAAAGAACAAGTGTTATTTAAAACACTGTTCACGATAAACCCAAAAATCAATATCAATTCAATTCCAATTAAATATTATTTAATTGGTACACTTCATTAAATCTAAATAAAAAGATTTAATCTTTTCTCAACTGGGTTCAAGAACAGTGTTAGTGAAGACACCATTCACGACAAACCCAAATCACATTTGATATTCAATACAAGGCTCTGAATAGAAAATATATCGGCTTATATTCAATATCAAATTCTACGATTAACAAATGTCGTATTGAAATAACGATATGTATATCTTTCAAATTCCCATAACAACATCTGTATAATCACGAATTCCAACATCGAAATATTCCGAAGACAATTTCGATTCAAATCCACTCCAATGCAATCATTGGAAATTTTGGTTATTTTCAAAACCCTTTTCAAATTCAATTTATTTATTTAAAAATAAATAGAATTATAATTCTAGTTCAAAACTAGTTCATTTCGATAAAAATCTATTTTTATCTTTTCAAATATGGAGTTTTTCATCCCAAATCTTCACAACTCATTTCTTATGATTTTACACAAATTATTACTATTTTTAATAATTTTATCATGGCCTGTACAGTCGATTTCCATCAATGGCCATCGAACTGCACTTACAGCGACCTTTTTCGAATTTGATTTGGACGTACCTCCAAATCCAACCGTTAGATTTTGAATTTCTAATATTCGTTAGAAAGCTCTTTTCGATACGAACCCAACGGTTCCGGTTTTAGGAGAATCCGACGGTCGGATCTCCCGTAATGTCCGTTTGAAATAAATGGTCGAAATTCACGAACTGCCGCGGCGCGGCGCGTTCTATTCAGGCCATTATATTATATATATAATATATATAATATATATTTCGTCGATTTCTATTTAAAACGAATTATATAAATAGTTTTAAATTCGTTTCCAATTCTATTTCAACTTCTATTTCAATTCAAAGCAAAATTGAATTCTTCTTTATAAATTCGTTTTAAAATTCATTTCTATTCAATTCGAATTTCAATTCAATTTGAATTCATTTCAATTCGCTTTCAATTCCATTTGAATTCGTTTTCAATTCAATTCATTTCGAAATCGTTTTCAATTCAATTCATTTCGAAATTGTTTTCAATTCAATTCATTTCGAAATCGTTTTCAATTCATTTTGAATTCGTTTTCAATTCAATTCATTTCGAAATCGTTTTCAATTCATTTTGAATTCGTTTTCAATTCAATTCATTTCGAAATCGTTTTCAATTCATTTTGAATTCGTTTTCAATTCAATTCATTTCGAAATCGTTTTCAATCGATATAAATATCGTTCACGTCAAAATGGCGTCAATCTAATCAACACGGCTTCATAAATTTCTATTTTCAAAATAGTTGTTATTATCAAAATATTTCGTTCAACACATGACCAATCTCAATGAATGAGTACTGTCAACACATGAACCTTTATTTTATAATATTCTTTATTTTTCAAATTGGAATGAGGCCCAATCAATTACCATATAAAGTTAATTATATGGATTTTTCATACAACACATGTATATCATAGCATTGAAAAATAATCAACCATCAACCAAAGTGCACTACACTGTATAAGCATCAAATATAGATATTCAACGCTTATAACAGCCTGTCAATCGATCGATCGACATATTAATCAATCAGGATGAGTGAACTTCAAATTTCATCCCAACACCCGTGTGGGGTTTCAAACAATCAAACACAAATTTTATTTGTGCAGTTGGGCGATGTGTAAAATTTATCGTCCCAATCCATATCAGTCAAATGGGTGTACATCAACAAATCGTTTTGATTTGTAAATGAATATGTTATTTTATTCATTTCTAATAAAAATGATATTTTTATTTTTCTAACATATTTTAGAAAATTTCGGCGGCATAACGGCACGATACTAGAAACGGGACGAGGCCTAGCCTTATCCCCGGTCTAGTGAAGGCCCACGCCATTCACACATCAATCAAATCAATTCGCTATGCAAACCACAAAATTTGGAGTAAGAGTCTAACCTAGCCTTACTCCTTCGCCTTATAACGGCGCACGTCTAATCCTAACCAATTTATCGATTCGATTATTCACACCACAAACCACATTCAAACCAATATCGCAATCAATAACCAAACAGCCAAACAAACAAGTCCATGGTCTGTGGACGATTGTGTCGGGTGCTACTAAGCACCGTCTGCATCCTAGTATATATATATAACTAGAAAAGAAATCGAAAGGTGAGGAATTCTCACCTATAGCTATCCTAGCTCCACGGCTCTTCATTTGCAGAAGTCTTCGTCGTTTCGCCTTTTTGTCACCTTCGTTGTCCGCTTTCACTACATACGTAAAAATCACATTTTTAGTTCGCTATTCAATATATAAAAATCGAATTTTTAGTTCGCTATTCAATATATAAAAATCGAATTTTTAGTTCGCTATTCAATATATAAAAATCGAATTTTTAGTTCGCTATTCAATATATAAAAATCGAATTTTTAGTTCGCTATTCAATATATAAAAATCCTATTTTTCTATCTTAAAGTTCAAACCATTTTCTTTTTAAAGTTAAAACCTTTTTCAATTTAAAGTTAAAACCTTTTTCAATTTAAAGTTAAAACCTTTTTCAATTTCAAGTTAAAACCTTTTTCAATTTAAAGTTAAAACCTTTAGAAATCAGTTTTAAAAACTTAAATAAAAATCAGTTTTAAGAACTTAAATAAAAATCAGTTTTATTTTCCTTTTTAAAACAAAAATCAGTTTTAACTCCTAAAACCAAAATCAGTTTTTATTATTTTTTTTTCTTTTAAACATTTTCTGTTTTATAAAAATAAAAAAAAATAAAAAAAAAATAAATTAAAAATAACTTACAGGGGGGGCGCTGAGGCGGCGCTGTGGCCATCGGGGGGGTTCTTCGTTCATCGCGATAGGAAGGGGGGGGTGTGCGGTCTTTGGCCAGAGGAGGGGAGGGGCAGGCGGGGAAGAAGGAGCGGGAGGAGAAGATGGAGCGGACGGGGGTTTCCGTCATCGCGAGGTGGGGGGGTTTCCGTCATCGGTGGGGGATGCGGCGGAGGAGGGGGATGCGGCGGCGGTGGTCGGTCGACCTCCGAGCTCGATTGATTTTTTTTTTTTTCTTTTTCGATCCTACTGAAGTGAACAAAAAGGGGGGGGGCAGCGGTTTATAAGGAGAGGGAGAAATTTTTTTTTTTTTATTAATTAATTTATTTATTTTACCCTAAAGAGTTGACTTTCACATACGACCTCGAAACGAGGCCCACCGCCTATCGTCCATAGCGTTTTACCCCCATTCCGAACACAATGGGATATGTATCGCAAGCTGATTTGATTGTTACAATCAGTTTCCGTTAAATTTACATTTAAATCACTATATTGAATTTTAAACGTACATTTCAAATTACCGGGGTCACATACTAACTAGAAAAATTCCAGAAAAATATTTTCTAGTCTCGTATTGACGATACGGTCCTAACAAAACTAGTTTCGTCGAATTCTGAGACCGTTTGAAAAATGGCCAATTTCCAGTCGATTAAATTCAACAGAAACTGGTCAAACGCGTTTTCTCTTGCCACGCTCCCATATTGATTCGAAAAATTATGAAATTTGAAACCTAGCAATAACTTGACATCACGGACCCAACAAAACTGGTTTCGTTGAAATCCGAGGTCATTTGCAAAATGTCCATTTTTAAGGGCCTGAATTCCATAGCGACTATTCAGAATTTTCAACTGGACATATCTTTTGATTCCCGATATGAAATCTTGATTTTTCGAATTCGATAGAAAGATATTATCAATTAGATCCTATGATTTCTGGTTTCACTAAAATCCGGATTGTTTTGCACCCGGTACATTCAATTGAAGTTTGAAATCGAATTATCGAACTACCGCGCCATTTTCAATTCTATTTATAATTATATATAAATATTTATTTTCTAACGACGACGCGTATAAATATATACGTTCGAATTATATTCAAAATAAATTTCTCGATGATATTATTTAAAATAATTCATTTTAAATAATCTAAACTCGCTAAAATTGCCAAAATAAAAATTTTAAACTGGCCCAGAATTTCCGGGTTGTTACAATTGCGTTGGAATCTGAAAAGCGAATCTGAGCGACAATAAAGCACGAAAGAGTGGAAACCAAAGGTGAAAACTTCTCACCTACTAGGATGCAGACGGTGCTTAGAAGCACCTACACCTTTGTTCGAAACCATGGAAGTTTTGTTGATTTTTGGATTGAGTGATTTAATTGGTTGAATTTGATTTGGAATGTAAATTGAATTGATTAGAATTGGTATGCGTATGGCGCGAGCCAGTATTAAGCGAGGGATAAGGCTTGACCTTATTCCGGTTCTAGTATCGCGCCGTTATGCTGCCGAAATTTTCTAAAGATGTTATTACAATAAAAATATCATTTTTATTGTATAAATGAACTGTATAAAATATTCATGTGTTGAAATAAATATTTTAATATTAAAAATATAATTTTTAACAAGTATATGAATGAAAATAAATATTCATTTACAAATCGGTCGATTTGTTTATGTACACCCATTTGACTGACATTGATTGGGATGATAAATTTTACACATTGCCCAACTGCACAAATAAAATCGTTGCGTGTTGATTGAAACCCCACACAGGTATTGGGATGATATTTGACATACACTAATCCCAATTGTCTTTTTGTATGTTAATCAATTGGTTGGCAGACTGTTGTAAGCGTTAATTATTTATATTTAATGCTTATGTAGTTGTATGACACACTCTGGATGATGGATGATTGATTTTGATTAGAATTGTATACATGTGTTGTATGAAATCCATATAAATAACATTATATGGTAATTAACTGTGTCTTTTTCCAATTCGGAAAGAACAAATATTTTAAAATAATGAATATTTTAAAATAAGGAATATTTTTAAAAATAATATTCAGTAAATGATTAAAATCTGATTTTGATGTCCGATTTGGATGGACACGAAAATACTGAAATATATGAAGCCGTGTTGATTAGTTATGCGCCATTTTGACGTGAACGACATTTATATCGATTTTATTCATTCTTATAATGAATATCGAAAAGGAAATGATTTCAAAATCTGATATTTTGAAAATATTATCATTTATATATTATAATGATATGGAATATTTAATTTTGATTTAAAACTGAAAATGAAGTTAGAATCGCTTTAAAACGGGTTTAAAACGATTAATAAAATATGTTTTAAATTGGAAATCAATAAAAAAATATAATATATATATATTATATATTTAGTGGCCTGAATAGAACGCGCCGCGCTACGACCGTTCGCGAATTTCGACCGTTGACTTCGAATTGATATTACGGGAGATCCGACCGTCGGATTCTCCTAAAACCGGAATCCTTGATTTCTATCGAAAAGAACTTTCCAATGAATATAAGAGATTTGAAAATTTGGAATTATGTCCAAATCAAATTTGGAAAAGGTCGCTGTAAGTGCAGTTCGATGACCGTTTATGGAAATCGACTGAAAGGGCGTCAATAAAATTATTAAAAATATTGATAATTTGTGTAAAATCATAATAAATAATTTGAAAAAAAAAATGGGACAAAAAATTCGATATTTGAAAAATAAAAATATATTTTATCGAAATGAACTAGTTATTAAATAGAGTAAAAATCCAATTATTTTTAAATGAAATAAATTGGATTTGTGAATGGTTTTAATATAACCAGAATTTCCAATATATGAATTGGAATGGAAATCATCTTCGAAATATTTCTATATTGGATTCCGTGATTATACGGATATTATTATGGAAATTTGGAAGATATACTTATATCGTTATTTCCAATATGATATTTGTTGGTTTCAGAATTTGATATTGAATATAAGCCGATATAATTTCTATTCAGATCCTTGTATTAGATATCAAATTGGGTTTTGGGTTTGTCGTGAACGGTGTCTTCACTAACACTGTTCTTAAACCCAGATGAGAAAAGAATAAATCTTTAATTTAAGATTTAGTGAAAGTTCCCAATTAATTTATATTTAATTGGAATTGAATAAAAGAATTGGTTTTTGGGTTTGTCGTGAATAGTGTCTTAAATAACACTGTTCTTAAACCCCGTGTGAAAAGAAGAAATCTTTAATTAAGATTATTAGTGTTTCCAGTTAATTAACATATAATGGGAATAAAATGGAATGTGATTTGGGTTTATTGGGAATTGTGTTTTAACGACCTTCGTTCTTTAACCCGCTTTGCAATGAAATGTGATTTGGAATATATAAATCTTTTATTAAGATTTAATGGGATTCTCCAAAGTAAAGATTTCCAATTTAATATATTAAATTGGAATTGAACGGAATTCGATTGGTAATAATCAAAGTGAGCTTCTGTGGAGGAAGACTGTTAATATATATGGAATTTAAAAGGCCTTGTCGTTATTCCATTTATATTATTAGTCGGATACGGAAATTGATATCGATTATATATTGATCTGTTTTCCGTGAAGATTCCATAATTAATGAAATGTGATTTGGGTTTATCATGAACTGTGTTTTAAATGGCATTAGTTCTTTAACCCAGTTAAAGACAGGATTACATGTCTAACATTGTATTTCGAACCGTATGGTTGATCTCTCCTAAATATATATCTGTTTGGTGGTGGAGAATTTATTCTCTTGCTTAACACCCTTATCTAAGACGTACAAGTTTAGAGGTTATATATAGGTTGAAATAATAGTACAGTGTAGATTGTTGATGCGCCCTGTTTGATTTTCCAAAGTTAAATAATCATTAATATTGATTTTTGGGAAGATTAAAACCAAGTGGAGTTTTAATGAATCTTTAATTAGATTGAATTGCGAATGTGATACTTTAAAATATCAATTTGGGAAATGAACGAGAGTGGAGTATCACCAGTTTTGCTCCAAGCGATAGTTAAAACTTTAATTAGAATTGAACAGGAAATGGTGATTAATTTTACCAATAACACCGTGGTGTTAGATATGGAGTATTACCAGTTTTGCTCCATGGGATGAATAGGTTGGGATTGGGAAATAAAATAATCGGTAAGGATCGCTAATCCCGACTAGTTTGGATAAACTTTAATTTGGTTGAATTAATATCCAAAGGAAGATTAAAGAATAAATTTAAAGAATTTATCTTTGATAAAATTAATGGGAACCTTTCCCAAAGGATAGGAATATTTAAATAAAAGAATATTCAGAATTGGAATAAGGCGAATTTTGTGTGTTTATATCACTAGTTTATAATATATGCGGGTTATTCGGAAAGGCCGGGTTATACCCATTCTGAATAATTGATTCGACGATAAGTCGACGATCAAGACGGTAGTAGAAGACCGGAGGTCTTCACATCGTTTGGATGATTAATGATGTCTTGACTGGGTTGTACACCCAAGACAAGGTAGTAAGTGGTGATCGCCTAGACGTACTTGGAGATCGACCAGATATGTGAGGACCTCTCTCATATATTGGAAATATGGGACGAGGAATAAGGTGCCTTCGGTTTCGTTCAGACCCAGAACAGACTTGTAAATGGATATGCTTCTGACATTGGATTTCGTTCCGTGTTGATTGATCTCTATTAAATATATATATGTTTGGTGGCGTTGAATTTATTCTCTTTCTTAACACCCTTCTCTGAGACGTACGAGCTCAGAGGTTATATATCGATAGACATCAGTGGTTGATGATCAAGGCTTCTGTTGAAAAGCAGAGTCTTGTGGTTGATGATCAAAGCACGGCTTTAATATAGCATTGCTTTGTGTGGCGTTAATTTGCGAGCCTCACACCCCGTGTGAACCAGAAATGGGAGAGGCTGCAGGGAGGACATTCATTTCTTTCTAACTAGGAGTGGTGTCATGGTATTGAGCCCAGACATTTTTACTTATGTGGATGATGGAAAGCGAGGTACCCTGGATATATCGGTCATTACTGGGCCGATGGATGGATATGGTCGACATACGAACCAGACTTATGCCTCATAGGGCGAGGAAACACATTGTTTAGGAATAACTAATCCTCAAATGCAAGAGAGGACCGACCCTGAAGATCCAAGGACTTGACTGAGTACTTGTCCTGAGGCACGGGCTAGAGTGTCTCGAATTCGGTAAGGACGATCCCTTGCCTTGGTTCATGATGGAATCCAATTTCCAATACGTGACATTTTGGTTTTGATTGTAGAGCCTAGTATGGTGACATGATAGATGATACCCTTGCCGCCTATGATTGATACATTTATATTTGAAATTGTTATATACATGCACTTATAATAGTATCAAATGATTTGTTTTAGACGTACCAAGCATGTTTGGCTATTATAAGGGAAAACTTTATCCTCCGGCTTGCGTTGCATTGTGTGATGGGACCTGAGTGTTATAATAGCTTTATTTTTCCAAAAAGCATTGCGCTGTTTACACTGTGCACTGGTTTTCTTGGGAGGAAACCCATTCCGTATTATATGGCGTGGTCCCTTGATTTACTCTCTTTTAAAGTAAAGATTTGATAACTGTTTTAGTTCTTACACCAGTCACATGACTGATATTGAGTTTATTGTTTTAACCTAAACTCTGGGTGCCCCTATTTTCCACACGGGCAGCTAGTAGTTTTGGTCTTGCAGATATTATATTCATAGGATCCTGGTTTACAGCTGGAGCTATATTCAGAACGCTCTGTATCCGTGTATTTCTTTCAGTTGTGTTTTATATTATCTTCCCGCTGCATTGTAATTTGTAAATCTCTTATGTTTATCAAATGTATAATATTTATCCATACTCTGTTATATTCTTGTACTCTGATGTAATTGTTGTAATTAACAATGAAATGTTCTTTTTGTGTTCGGATTTGTCGTGTTCTCAACTCAACCCGGGCTTTCCCTTATGGGGAGGTTTGGGTCATTTCAGTTGGTATCAGAGCTTTGGTTTACAGAGCTTGAGAACAAGACACATTAGAACCGTACGAAAGAATTCATCAGAGATTGGATTAGTAATATCCAATAAGAATGACTCGTTAGAAATAGGATTAGCAGTATCCTAGAACGAGTGTGAAGAGTGTTATTTTCAAAATAAAAATGAAAACGAATTTAGTTTTGAAAATTTAATCTAATTATACGTGTTTGAGTACATTATTTTATATCGAATTTGGACAATCGAGTATATAAAGATTTTGCATATACGCCTTGCAGACGTGTATACAAAGCCTCAAATATACTGGATATATATAGAATCACACTCTAGTCGCCCGAAGATGATTCTGATGATTGTAGTTACCTCATCAGAATTTATGTTCGAGTTTCGAAAGTGGGATGTCTATATATTTCCAATTGACTGGTGTGAGAACCAAAATTTAGATAGGATTTATTGTTGTGATTTGACACACAAAATATGATTTTTATGTCTATATAGAAAATTATATGTTTGAAAAGCTAATCAACTAATTGATTGCTGGTTGTGTTGTATGATTATTGATTCCACTAATAAAACCAATATGTAAAGGAAAGGTAAATTTAGCCAAATTGAATTTATTACTGAATTGAAATTGGTTGAAATTGCATACATGTATAAGTATATATATATATATATATATATATATATATATATAAGTATTGAACAGTTCATAGCAAGGAGGCTAGAGAAGAGGAATAAAATTGTATGCCCGACAAATAGGTACATGTTTACTATTTTCTTGGGTTTGGATGATTTTATGAGCCGATTGGTTAGCCGCTTGGCTTTTTCTTTTTGGATGATGAGGGCCCTGCGTGGATAGCTGCGGTTTTAAATGTCTCCCTGAACAAAAAAGGTTATGCCGAATTTTTTCGAAAATTTAGGGTGTTAGCCAAATTTTTGAAGAATTAGAAAATTTTTAGAAACTGAAAAGTTGAAGAAATAAAACCGGAATGAAAGTTGAATTGATTAGTAAAACAACTTTCAGCTTCGTTCCATTTCGAGGACGAAAGATTTTAAGTGAGGGAGATTATAACAACCGAAAAATCGAAACCGATTTAAATTTTTATTTTGGCTAATTTAATGGATTTTGAATATTTAAAATGATTTATTTTAAATAATAATGACTAAAAATTTATTTAAATCGAAGTTAGAATGAATAAATTTATTTTATTTATATAACGAGCTTGAAATGGCGCGGTAATTTGAAAATTCGATTTCAAATGAATGTACAGGATCCAAAATAAATCGAATTTCAGTAAAACCAAAAATATTTGAATCTAATTCAAAATATCTTTCCAACGAATGCGAAAAATCCATATTTCATTGCGGGAATAAAAAGTTTTGTCCAGTTGAAAATTCAGAATAGTCGCTATGGAATTTTATATAATATATAGCCCTTAAAAATAGCGATTTTGCAAACGACCTCCGTTTTCGACGAAACCACTTTTGTTGGATCCGGAATGTCAAATTATTACTAAATTCCAATTTTCATAATTTTTGGAATTAATATGTGAGGGTGGCAAGAGAAAATGTATTTGTCAATTTCAGTTTGAATTTAATCTACTGGAAAATGACCGTTTTTCAAACGGTCTCCAAATTCGACGAAATTAGTTTTGTTAGGACTGTATCGTCAAAAAATAGCCATATTTGTTTTTCTGTAATTTTTGGAGTCAAAATGTGGCCCCAGTAAATTAAAATGTACGTTGAAATCAATATAGATCGTTATATTAATTTATATTTTAATTTTGATGAAAACCGATCATAACAGTTGAATTGGCTTACGGGACGTATCCCATTGTATTCGAAATCGGGGTAATTAGCTATAGGCGACAGTCGGTGGGTTCGATTCGGAGTTCAAAAGAAAAAGTTACTTTATGGAATTAAAATAAATATATAAATTATATACTCTCACCTCACCCCTCACTCTCTTCATCGTTCAACGAGATTAAATAAAAAAACCAGTGACTGAACCCGCCACTCCCCTTCCACCGTCGACGCAAGGTCGTCAGAGTCCCCCCCCAACATGCGCCCGAGGCCGCCACAAACCGTCTAAGCCCTTCTCCGTTCAAACCCCCCCAAACCCACTTCGAAAACCACCCCAAATCAAGACCGCCGCCAGATCCCGACCTCCATACCCCCACCGCCGCCTCGCGCGACTCCCCACGACCACCAGCTACACCCCCATCACCTTCCCCAACCCCACTCCCTCCTCCAGCCTCCCTCTCCACGTTTAAACCCTCCACAACTCAAAAACAACGCCTCCTCCACCTCTTAGGGCGCCACCACCGCCTGCACTGACGACCACCCAACCACCGCAGCGAGCTCCTTCCTCCAACCCCTTAGAACCAAAGAATAGTGAGTTTTTTTTATCTATTTACATTTATTTGATTATCAGTTTTAATATATAATAGCATGTTTAAAAAGATCTAATTTCTATTATATATACCGTGTTTAAAAATCTAATTTTTAACATATGAAAAGCGAAGTAAAAATATGATTTTTATTATTTGAATGGCATGATAAAAATATGATTTTTAAATTATATACTTTGTTTTAAAAATGTAACTTTTATATATAAATAGCGAATTTATAAATTTATCTATGTATCATTGTTATAAAAGTATGATTTTTATTTATGTAGTGTTGTTATAAAAATATGATTTTTATCTATGTAGCGTTTTATAAAAATATGATTTTTATACATATAGAGCTGAATTAAAAGTGTGTTTTTTAAATATATGAAACATTATAAAAATGTGATTTTTAATATAAACTACATGAAACAGATTGCGTTGGAATCAGAACAATGAATCTGAGCGACAACAAAGCACGGAGGAGTGGAAATCAAAGGTGAGAACTTCTCACTCTAATTTTATTTTCTAGTTAAAAATATATACTAGGATGTAGACGGTGCTTACAAGCACCCGACACCTTTGTTTGAAACCATGGATGTTTGGTTGATTTTTTGATTGAGTGATTTAATTGGTTGAATTTGATTTGGGATGTAAATTGAATTGATTAGAATTGGTATGTGTATGGCATGAGCCAGTATTAGGCAAGGGATAAGGCTAGACCTTATTCTGATTCTAGTATCGCACTGTTATGCTGCCGAAATTTTCTAAAGATGTTAGAACAATAAAAATATCATTTTTATTGTATAAATGAACTGTATAAAATATTTATGTGTTTAAATAAATATTTTATTATTAAAAATATAATTTTTATCGAGTATATGAATGAAAATAAATATTCATTTACAAATCGGATGATTTGTTTATGTACACCCATTTGACTGACATTAATTGGGACGATGAATTTTACACATCGCCCAACTGCACAAATAAAATCGTTGTGTGTTGATTGAAACCCCACATGGGTATTGAGATGATATTTGACATACACTAATCCCAATTTGAAACACCCCACCTCCGTTAGGGTCACTCTCAAAGGGAATGCCCTAATTTTGGTGGAGGTTTATAAGTATAAGTCACAGATATACAAGACAGATATAAGAACACATATTTTTGAACAGCGGAAAACAACAACTTTTATTTCATTAAAATATGTGTTACACAAACCATGCCATAATTGTCTTACAATATTTCCAAAATCATAACTGTCTTGATTACATTATTTAAAGAAGCATAAAGAAAACATAAATAAACTGCAAAAGTCCCATAGTTGCTGTCCAAAGCCATAGTCCAAAACGAAAAGATCCAAGCAATACATTCTTTCTCTTCAAGCTGGATATGAAGGCTGGTCAAGCTGCGGTATTCCCTCCCTGTGGACCTGGGGGGGGGGGGGACGGAAGAAAAGAAGACGAAAGAAAAGTAGAGTCAGACATAAAGCCTGAGTAAGTCTAGGACTATTCAGTCTATGAATAAAGAACTGGGTATGATAAGTATAAACTAGAAATGGGAAAGCACCATAAACTTAGTTAAGTTGTCTAGGGTCGAACATACTATCGTACCCCATACTAATCTCTGTACCCATATAAACTAGTTCCCAACAGGCACCCCATAATCAGGGTGAAGTGATCCATTTTATGATGATCGGCTCCTATTCGCATAGTTACATGTGTCTTACGGCCCCCGATGTTGTAGTTACCTATGCTGGTCCCACCATGGGGTGTATCAAGTCCCATGGTGGCGGCCCGACACAATCCTAGAATGCACAGGTATGCTACTGGTGCCCAGTGCCTTATTTTTTTGCGCCGGAGTGTGTGCACGCCCGCACCCCGTTAGAACCTACACTGCTGCACCACCGCCGTCGATTTGACCTCTTACAGTCAGCCCAGTAATCGTGCCCCACCCTGCCTAGTTTCAGGGTATCATGATACCTTATAGGGTTACTGCTGAAAAGGGTCCCCCGCTACTAGGTTTTTCTATTTCTAGCCAACATGCTAAGTTGGTTAAGTGTGTTATAAACCTAACCCCCAATCAGTCTGTTTAGTTTAGCATGTTCCATCTTGATTAAGTATTAATATAATTTACTTAATCCTATCAATCCTGACTCAGCCTTAATTGTCTTATTAAAGCCTTGACCTCTCACATTAGACAGGTATTGTTGTGGCTGCCTGTTGCCGGTTGGGTCCGGGCAGTCTTACGCCACAACTCAGTCTAACCTCGGGTCCTTATTGGGCTCCATGTTTAACCACCCACATTGGATAGGTATTGTTGTGACTACTGGACAGCCGGGCGGTTCCGGGCAGGTTTACATCACAACTCAATCCAACCTCGGGTTAAACACATCGTATTTTCTACATTTACATATTTTGTCTTTCTTCTTTTTATATGTAAATATTTGCGTCCCATTATTCAAATTCATCTTTATTGGTTAAGATTTATTTATGCCACTTAATTGTTTTTCAAAGTTATTGGTGTGCGTCAAACAAGCCAACACATATGTTCTATATTTTTAACCCAAACGTCATTTCCCCCGTTTTATTCGTTCGTTCCAATGTAAGGTGTGTTGGGTTTAATACTTAAACCCAATTTAGCCATATGAAAGGGGAGGCTATAACATGGTGTTTATAAGGTGACATAAAAAGGGGAGTGTGAACGCATGAACTTGCAACATACGATCTAATTTCATAAGATAGGCATATGTGAACTTGCAATTGTAACAACATATAATATAAGCAATACTTAAACATGAATCATTCTATTCACATAATCATGGTGTAAACGAAACATGTAGTCATGGCATAAATAGTACTTAAACATGAACCACTCTAATCATATAATTATGGCATAATCATAATTGAACATGAGTCCTTATATGGTCATGGCATAAACCTAATTGATTATGAATCCTATTATTCATATAATCATGGGTTTTTGTCCAATCTATGTAACTTGTAAGGGGATGCAATTCTAGTGTAAATTTCTAATGTAACTTATGTGCCAAAAATATATTATCATATGATTAAGATAACAACATAAGCTTAGAAAACATGTTCTTAACTAGGCATAATAACAAACATAGCTTAGACATGTTCATAAAATTAATACAAGCTTACAACGACGCTTGCTTTTGTCACTATCACAAAATCATGATTTTTATACTTGAACTATGATGCCAATTTCAACATAACCTTCATATGAATCATAATACTTAGGTGAATCAAATTACACTAAAGATGACCATAGAATTTTACATCATGTTGTCATAACAATAGACCATAGACTTGCATGAATTTCAAAATAAACTATTACAACATATAGTTGTTGTTCAACATGAATCTTATACTAGCATTTACCAAATGGGTGTTGTAAATAACTACCACAAACATGTAGTTTTCAATATGAATCATATGCTTGCATAAGTCCCAATCAAAATTCCACAACATGTGGTTGTCAACATAAGCCACATACTTGTATGAATCAAACCATAGCATTGCCAAATCGTTTAGAATCAAAATAACATACAAATATAAGTCATTATCGCCACAATTCCATTTCGTTTCCAACGCAAATTGCGTACTTGCAAATATCCAATCGTATACCATAATATTCCCAAATCATTTTGCATCAAAGCAACATGCAAATATAGATTATTATCGCCACAATTCCATTTCTTACATTACACAAATCAACACAATTATTTAATTCATACCGGAATAGCACTCTACTTACAGCGTATGGCGAATCTTCAATTCAGAAATCTGAATTCTGAATTTGGAGACGCTATTTTTGGTTGTTGTAGGCGTTGCTTTGATTGATTTGATGTTGCTTTAAGCTTTGAATTATCTCCTAGTTGTCTCTCTATTTCTGACGTCTATCTTCAGTCTCTCCTCAGCAGCATGACGGTCTCATCTCCATTTTAGTTTATGTGAATTAGGGTTAGCCTTAGGTCCTTTTTATAGAGTTTGTGAGTTGATTTAGACCGTCGATGAAGCTTGGTTCAATAATAGCCGTTCGTTTGAAGGAGAGACCAACCAGGAGCTGACACCTAGCCCTAGTGACAAGGCAAGGCTCAGAAAATCGACCAAACACAGACCTGGCCAGCCAGGGTGGGCTGGGTTCGACCTGGCTTAGGGGCCAGGTCGACACCCCAGTCGACACCGTGTCGACTTGGCAGTCGACACGGGTTACCCAGGTCGACTGCCCAGTCGACCAGGCTAGCCCCAGGTCGACTGCCAAGTCGACCTGGGTGCTTTGGGCGGGAATTTTTCCGCCTTGGCCAATTGGGCCCGATTTTGAATTTTGAATTAGTTTTTCTGAGCTGTTTTCGTCTGTTCGAATTTTAAACCTAATTCTGAAACTTCCGGAGGCCATATCTAGGTCATACGGACTCCGATTTTCGAAAACTCGGACTCTATTTCGCGTATTTTTCCGAGACGAACGCAATGGCGTATCCCGTTTCCCTTAATTCATTGATTTGAAATTAATTATACTTTAATTTATGAATTTCACGATTATAGAATACACGGGGTGTTACATTCTCCCCCACTTAAAAGGATTTCGTCCCCGAAATCTTCAAGTTAGAAAGAATGTATATCCTAACATCCAAACATCCATCTACTCATCCATCAAACACGAGCATCCATTGTCCTTAAAAGACTTCTAATGCTTCATGATCATATGCGAAGTGTGTGTGTACATGTACTTATCTAATGCAAAATCAGGCGGTCTACTGATTCAGTTGACCTCCTTAATGCGAATTATGTAAGTGCTATGAATCCATTATGTATGCAAATCCTCCTATTCATGATTCTACATGAGTGCACAATCATTCATATAAATGCAACATCCATATGACAACACATTAAAGTTCAACCATATACGAATGCAAACATATATGCATATGCAATATGAAGTGACTGAGCCGATCTAAAACCTAGATTGTGTGTGTATATGCAACCACGAGCAACCACTAGCAATCACTTGCAACCACTTGCAACCATCATCCATAACATGTTTCAACTACATGTTTTCATCCAAAGAGTTTCTACCTAAAAGATAGGGTCGAGGAGATATACCTAAAAAAAATATAGATAAAAGCGCAACTTAAGGAAAAGGAAGGATCAAAGATGTACCCTCGAAAAGAAAAGGGTAGGCAGCGCGTATTCTAGCTTCAGTCTCCCAAGTTGCATCTCCTTCGGCGTCGCTCCACTGAACTTTGACGAGCTTGACTTCGCGGTTGCGTAGCTTCTTCACTTCCGTTCCTAATATGCGGGTTGGAACTTTCCTCACGGTTGCTTTGCGTTCCACTTCAGCTTCTTCTAGGATATTTGGCTCTACCACTTCAGCAGACTCATGTAGACATTTTTGGAGATGTGAAACATGAAAAACGTTGTGAACTCCGGCCAGCTTTTTGGGTAGCTCTAATCTATAGGCCATTTTCCCAATTTTCTCGATGATAGGGAATGGCCCTACGAACCTTGGTGCTAGCTTTCCTGTGGTTCCAAAACGGACAACGTTCCTTAGCGGAGATACCTTAAGAAAAACTCTGTCTCCAACCTCAAATTCAAGGTTGGTCCTCCTCTTGTCGGCGTAGGACTTTTGTCTGTCTTGGGCCGTTTTCATCCTTCTTCGTATTAAGTCTACTTTTTCTGAAGTCTCTCGGATCATATCTGGTCCAAGTATGAGTTTATCAGTAGACTCCCACCAACAAGTGGGCGATCGGCACGGTCTTCCATATAAAGCTTCGAAGGGCGCCATCCCGATGGTTGCTTGATAGCTGTTATTATAGGCAAATTCCACCAAAGGAAGATGGTCTTCCCATGTCCCTCCGAAGTCAAGGACGCACAGTCTTAAAAGGTCCTCCAAAACTCTGTTCACTCTTTCTGTTTGGCCGTCGGTTTGGGGATGATAGGCTGTGCTCAAGCATAACTGCGTTCCTACTGCTTCTTGCAGACTCCGCCAAAACTCACTGGTGAAGATAGGGTCTCGGTCACTAATAATGCTGGATGGTATTCCATGGAGTCGAACGATTTCCTTGAGGTAAAGAGATGTTGGGGATGAGGCAGTTCTTTTACTTTTGACAGGTAAAAAGTGGGCGCTTTTAGTAAGCCTATCCACTATTACCCAAATGCTAGTGTTGCCTCTCCTAGACCTAGGCAGCCCATCGATGAAGTCCATTGAGATGCTATCCCACTTCCACTGCGGGACCTCTAGAGGATGTAGCAGACCGCCAGGCTTTTTCTGTTCCGCCTTAACCTGTTGGCACACCATACACTTAGAAACGAATTCTGCCACGTCCTTTTTCATGCCGTTCCAGAAGAAAGTTCTTTTTATGTCCTTGTACATTTTATCTCCGCCTGGGTGTATCGTCATCTTGGAGTGATGTGCTTCCTCGAGAACCCTCTTTACTAAATCCCTTGTCTGTGGGACGCATAATCTTCGGTCTCGCCTTAGCCAACCCTTATCGTCGATGGAGTATCTGTTGAGGTGACTTGAAGTCTCACCCCTAATTAGCCTATCAATCGTTTCCACAAGCTGAGGGTCTTCGCGTTGTGCTGTCCCTATTGAGTCCACTAAAGTCGGGCGCACTTCGAGAGATGCTAGCAAGCCTGGTACAAAATCGGAGGAAGGCCTAAAGTCGAAGCTGGCTATAAACTCTAGGCTTTGTCTTTCAACAAACAGCGGGCTTAGGGTCAATTTCTTTCGGCTCAACGCGTCTGCCACTACGTTGCCTTTTCCCGGAGTGTAGGAGATCTCGAAATCGTACGAGGCAAGAAACTCCATCCATCTCTGTTGCCTCAAGTTAAGATCTTTCTGCGAGAAAATATATTTCAACGATTTATGGTCAGTGTAAAGTTCGAACTTCTCACCTAGGAGATAGTGTCGCCAAGACTTGAGTGCAAAGACGATGGCAGCTAACTCAAGATCGTGGGTCGGGTAGTTCTTTTCGTGCACTTTCAACTGCCTCCCGCCATAAGCTACTACCCTTCCTTCTTGCATTAAGACGGCGCCTAGCCCTGTCCCACATGCATCTGTATAAACAGTGAACATCTTGCTTCCATCTGGCAACGTCAAAACTGGGGCTGTTGTAAGAGCCCTTTTTAGTCGCTGGAAAGCAAACTCGCAATCCAAGTCCCAATTGAATGCTAGATTCTTCTTGGTAAATTCCGTGAGCGGAGCTGAGATTTTCGAAAAATCCTTTATGAACTTTCGATAGAAACCTGCTAGTCCTAGAAAACTTCGGACCTCAGTTGCATTCCTTGGTGTCTTCCAATCTTGTACCGCCACTACCTTAGCAGGGTCCACTGCTAACCCTTGTTTGGATACTATGTGCCCAAGGAACCTCACTTCTTCTCTCCAAAAGTGGCATTTGGAGAATTTGGCTTTTAGCTGATGGACTCGCAGAGTTTCCTTGATTGCCCTTAAGTGCTGAGCATGTTCCTCTTCACTCTTTGAGAAGATAAGGATATCGTCTACGAAGACCACTACGAACTTATTGAGGAAATCTCTGAATACCCTACTCATCAGGTCCACGAAGTAAGCAGGTGCATTTGTCAAGCCGAAAGGCATGACAAGCCATTCAAAGAAGTCGTCTGGGGTTCTGAATGTCGTTTTATCGATACTATCTTCAGCCACCCTTAGCTGATGAAAACCGGTCGCTAAATCGAGTTGGGAGAAAATAGACGCTCCTACAAGCTGATCAAACAAATCGTCAATTCTGGGGAGAGGGTGCCTATTCTTTTTCGTTAGCTTGTTGAGCTCCCTATAGTCAACACATAGACGGAGTGAACCATCCGCCTTTGTAGCGAACACCACTGGAGCGCCCCATTCTGAAATGCTCCTCCTAATGAACCCCTTTTCTAGAAGCTCTTTAATCTGTTTACTGAGCTCTTTCCTTTCCCGTGGAGCCATGTGTCTAACGGGCAATGCAACGGGCTTTGCATTATCTACAAGGTATATGCGGAAGTCTATCTCCCGCTTCGGAGGCAAGCCCTTCACCTCTTCGAAGACATCCGGATATTCCCGGACCACTCTAACTGATTGCAAATTTTCAACAGAGGCATCTAGCGATTCAAGGTAACTAAGCATAACCGCATACGAGGGATTACAAGAAATTTCCAAAGTATTACCGAGCTGGGTTAGGAGCCTAACAACCCTTTTCTCACAATCAAGGATGGCCCCATTACTGGATAGCCAATCCATGCCCAAAATCAAACCATATCCCGAAAAGCCCAAAACAAAGGCACTACATTTAAATTCTACGCTTAGAATAGAAATTTTCAATCCCAAACAGATCATAGACAAATGAGCTGGGCCCCCAATTGGATTTGAAACAATTAAGGGGTCCTCTACCATACTAGTTTTTAGGTGCAGAGATTCTACTAAAGCAGACGAGATAAAGGAGTGTGATGCGCCAGAATCAAATAAAGTGCGAACGGGGTGATCATAAAGATAAACTACACTTTCTACAGAAGTATTTATACCTCGCTGTTGCAGAGGTGGCGCTTCTAGCACATGAACTTGTGCCCCTGAGGTGGATCCAGCCCTCTGCCCCTGTCCTTGTTTCTTTGGGCAGTCCTTTGCCCTGTGGTCTGTCTCACCGCAAGAAAAGCACCCACCATTCTCCTTGGCCTTCTTTTTCCGGCAATCTTTCACTAAGTGCCCCACTTTGCCACAGAAATTACACTTCCTCTTCTCTTTGTTGCCTTTCCCGCCCTTCTTAAAGTCTGTCTTCTTAGGCTGCAAACCCTCTTTCTTCCCTTGAGAGCTTTCTGCCTTTGTCTCCTTCTTGCCCTTATCCTCTTCGTTCAGCAACGCCATCTATACCAACCTTTCATACGTAGCTCCCATGGGTATATGGGTCATGGCCAAACTGTGTAATGGCTCATTCAACCCTTTGACAAAACGAAGAGCCTTCTTGTGCGGGGTGTTGACTAGGTCTAGCCCAAACCTAGCCAGCTCATCGAACTGATTAACATACTCTTTGACTGTCTTGTTCCCTTGCTTAAGAAATAAGAATTTTTCCAACTGCAAACTCCTTTTCGCATCTGAGAGAAATTTAGCCTCAAACCTTGCCCTAAAGTCCTCCCATGTTTCCACTGGTCTTTCTGCATTAGTGACTTCCCACCAGTAGGAAGCCTCACCTTTTAGCAACCATACTGCCAGTTGTACTTTCTGCCTATCTTCTACCTCAAAGATGATGAATAAGTCCTCGGTTTCTTTCAGCCAATTTCTAGCTGCCACGAAGGACTCAGTTCCATGGAAATCCTTTACTCCCATAGTTTTAAAATCTTTACATATCTTAGCAAACATGTTTCCCCGTGGAGGAGGTGGAGGAAGAGGTGCTGCTGCAGCTGGATGATTTCCTGCAGCTGGGGGAGGAGGAACGGTAGGACCTGCTGAGTGGCCCTTGCTTCTAAGAACCACCTAAACCAACCAGGTATTGGTACACCCTCTGGCAAGTTAAGTTCTTCGGACATGCTGAAACAAAAAGGATAGATTCAAAACGAAGGATAAGAGATAGTACCTATGGCTTTGGGGGGGACTTTGCCTTTTTTTTTAAAAAAATAAAATAATATTTTTCTTTTAAAAATGCTTCTTTAAATTTCTTTTTTGAAAATAAATTTTCAAAACTTTTTATCTTATCTGGTAAACCTATGCTCTGATACCAAGTGAAACACCCCATCTCCGTTAGGGTCACTCTCAAAGGGAATGCCCTAATTTTGGTGGAGGTTTATAAGTATAAGTCACAGATATACAAGACAGATATAGGAACACATATTTTTGAACAGCGGAAAACAACAACTTTTATTTCATTAAAATATGTGTTACACAAACCATGCCATAATTGTCTTACAATATTTCCAAAATCATAACTGTCTTGATTACATTATTTAAAGAAGCATAAAGAAAACATAAATAAACTGCAAAAGTCCCATAGTTGCTGTCCAAAGCCATAGTCCAAAACGAAAAGATCCAAGCAATACATTCTTTCTCTTCAAGCTGGATATGAAGGCTGGTCAAGCTGCGGTATTCCCTCCCTGTGGACCTGGGGGGGGGGAACGGAAGAAAAGAAGACGAAAGAAAAGTAGAGTCAGACATAAAGCCTGAGTAAGTCTAGGACTATTCAGTCTATGAATAAAGAACTGGGTATGATAAGTATAAACTAGAAATGGGATAGCACCATAAACTTAGTTAAGTTGTCTAGGGTCGAACATACTATCGTACCCCATACTAATCTCTGTACCCATATAAACTAGTTCCCAACAGGCACCCCATAATCAGGGTGAAGTGATCCATTTTATGACGATCGGCTCCTACTCGCATAGTTACATGTGTCTTACGGCCCCCGATGTTGTAGTTACCTATGCTGGTCCCACCATGGGGTGTATCAAGTCCCATGGTGGCGGCCCGACACAATCCTAGAATGCACAGGTATGCTACTGGTGCCCAGTGCCTTATTTTTCTGCGCCGGAGTGTGTGCACGCCCGCACCCCGTTAGAACCTACACTGCTGCACCACCGCCGTCGATTTGACCTCTTACAGTCAGCCCAGTAATCGTGCCCCACCCTGCCTAGTTTCAGGGTATCATGATACCTTATAGGGTTACTGCTGAAAAGGGTCCCCCGCTACTAGGTTTTTCTATTTCTAGCCAACATGCTAAGTTGGTTAAGTGTGTTATAAACCTAACCCCCAATCAGTCTGTTTAGTTTAGCATGTTCCATCTTGATTAAGTATTAATATAATTTACTTAATCCTATCAATCCTGACTCAGCCTTAATTGTCTTATTAAAGCCTTGACCTCTCACATTAGACAGGTATTGTTGTGGCTGCCTGTTGCCGGTTGGGTCCGGGCAGTCTTACGCCACAACTCAGTCTAACCTCGGGTCCTTATTGGGCTCCATGTTTAACCACCCACATTGGATAAGTATTGTTGTGACTACTGGACAGCCGGGCGGTTCCGGGCAGGTTTACATCACAACTCAATCCAACCTCAGGTTAAACACATCGTATTTTCTACATTTACATATTTTGTCTTTCTTCTTTTTATATGTAAATATTTGCATCCCATTATTTAAATTCATCTTTATTGGTTAAGATTTATTTATGCCACTTACTTGTTTTTCAAAGTTATTGGCGTGCGTCAAACAAGCCAACACATATGTTCTATATTTTTAACCCAAACGTCATTTCCCCCGTTTTATTCGTTCGTTCCAATGTAAGGTGTGTTGGGTTTAATACTTAAACCCAATTTAGCCATATGAAAGGGGAGGCTATAACATGGTGTTTATAAGGTGACATAAAAAGGGGAGTGTGAACGCATGAACTTGCAACATACGATCTAATTTCATAAGATAGGCATATGTGAACTTGCAATTGTAACAACATATAATATAAGCAATACTTAAACATGAATCATTCTATTCACATAATCATGGTGTAAACGAAACATGTAGTCATGGCATAAATAGTACTTAAACATGAACCACTCTAATCATATAATTATGGCATAATCATAATTGAACATGAGTCCTTATATGGTCATGGCATAAACATAATTGATTATGAATCCTATTATTCATATAATCATGGGTTTTTGTCCAATCTATGTAACTTGTAAGGGGATGCAATTCTAGTGTAAATTTCTAATGTAACTTATGTGCCAAAAATATATTATCATATGATTAAGATAACAACATAAGCTTAGAAAACATGTTCTTAACTAGGCATAATAACAAACATAGCATAGACATGTTCATAAAATTAATACAAGCTTACAACGACGCTTGCTTTTGTCACTATCACAAAATCATGATTTTTATACTTGAACTATGATGCCAATTTCAACATAACCTTCATATGAATCATAATACTTAGGTGAATCAAATTACACTAAAGATGACCATAGAATTTTACATCATGTTGTCATAACAATAGACCATAGACTTGCATGAATTTCAAAATAAACTATTACAACATATAGTTGTTGTTCAACATGAATCTTATACTAGCATTTACCAAATGGGTGTTGTAAATAACTACCACAAACATGTAGTTTTCAATATGAATCATATGTTTGCATAAGTCCCAATCAAAATTCCACAACATGTGGTTGCCAACATAAGCCACATACTTGTATGAATCAAACCATAGCATTGCCAAATCGTTTAGAATCAAAATAACATACAAATATAAGTCATTATCGCCACAATTCCATTTCGTTTCCAACGCAAATTGCGTACTTGCAAATATCCAATCGTATACCATAATATTCCCAAATCGTTTTGCATCAAAGCAACATGCAAATATAGATTATTATCGCCACAATTCCATTTCTTACATTACACAAATCAACACAATTATTTAATTCATACCGGAATAGCACTCTACTTACAGCGTATGGCGAATCTTCAATTCAGAAATCTGAATTCTGAATTTGGAGACGCTATTTTTTTTGTTGTTGTAGGCGTTGCTTTGATTGATTTGATGTTGCTTTAAGCTTTGAATTATCTCCTAGTTGTCTCTCTATTTCTGACGTCTATCTTCAGTCTCTCCTCAGCAGCATGACGGTCTCATCTCCATTTTAGTTTATGTGAATTAGGGTTAGCCTTAGGTCCTTTTTATAGAGTTTGTGAGTTGATTTAGACCGTCGATGAAGCTTGGTTCAATAATAGCCGTTCGTTTGAAGGAGAGACCAACCAGGAGCTGACACCTAGCCCTAGTGACAAGGCAAGGCTCAGAAAATCGACCAAACATAGACCTGGCCAGCCAGGGTGGGCTGGGTTCGACCTGGCTCAAGGGCCTGGTCGACACCCCAGTCGACACCGTGTCGACTTGGCAGTCGACACGGGTTACCCAGGTCGACTGCCCGGTCGACCTGGTTAGCCCCAGGTCGACTGCCAAGTCGACCTGGGTGCTTTGGGCAGGAATTTTCCCGCCTTGGCCAATTGGGCCCGATTTTGAATTTTGAATTAGTTTTTCTGAGCTGTTTTCGTCTGTTCGAATTTTAAACCTAATTCTGAAACTTTCGGAGGCCATATCTTGGTCATACGGACTCCGATTTTCGAAAACTCGGACTCTATTTCGCGTATTTTTCCGAGACGAACGCAATGGCGTATCCCGTTTCCCTTAATTCTTTGATTTAAAATTAATTATACTTTAATTTATGAATTTCACGGTTATAGAATACACGGGGTGTTACACAATTGTTTAGTTGTAAGTCAATCGATTGGTTAACAAACTGTTGTAAGCATTAATTATTTATATTTAATGCTTATGCAGTTGTATGATGCACTCTGGATGATGGCTGATTGATTTTGTTTAGTACTATATATGTGTTATATGAAATCCATATAAATAACATTATATGGTAATTGACTGTGTCTGATTCCAATTCGGAAAGAACAAATATTTTAAAATAATGAATATTTTAAAATAAGGAATATTTTTTAAAAATAATATTCAGTAAATGATTAAAATCTGATTTTGATGTCCGATTTTGTATGGACAATAAAATATTGAAATATATGAAGTCGTGTTGATTAGTTATGCGCCATTTTGACGCGAACGACATTTATATCTATTTTATTCATTCTTATAATGAATATCGAAAAGGAAATGATTTCAAAATCTGATATTTTGAAAATATTATCATTTATATATTATAATGATATGGAATATTCAATTTTGGTTTAAAATTGAAAATGAAGTTAGAATCGTTTTTAAAACGAATTTAAAACGATTTATAAAATACGTTTTAAAATGGAAATCGACGATATATATATAATATATATATTATACATATTTAATGGCCTGAATAGAACGTGCCGCGCTGCGACCGTTCGCGAATTTCGATCATTGACTTCGAATTAATATTACGGGAGATTCGTTCGTTGGATTCTCCTAAAGCTGAAACGGTTGGGTTCGTATCGAAAAGAGCTTTCCAACGAATACAAGAGATTTAAAATCTAACTGTTGGATTTGTTATTATGTCCAAATCAAATTTGGAAAAGATCGCTGTAGTGCAGTTCGATGACTATTTATGGAAATCAACTGAAAGGGCCTTAATAAAATTATTAAAAATATTGATAATTTGTGTAAAATCATAATAAATGATTTGGCAAAAAATTGGGATGAAAAATTCCATATTTAAAAAGAAAAAAAATATTTTATCTAAATGAAGTAGTTATTAACTAGAATAAAAATCCAATTATTTTTAAATAAAATAAATTGGATTTGCGTATGGTTTTAATATAACCAGAATTTCCAATATATGAATTGGAATGGATTTGAATGGATATCATCTTCGAAATATTTCTATGTTGGATTCCGTGATTATACGGATATTGTTATGGCAATTTGAAAGATATATTTATATCGTTATTTCCAATACGATATTTGTTGGTTTCAGAATTTGATATTGAATATAAGCCGATATAATTTCTATTCAGAGCCTTGTATTTGATATCAAATTGGATCTTGAGTTTGTTGTGAATGGTGTCTTTACTAACGCTGTTCTTATAACCAGTTGAGAAAAGAATAAATCTTTAGTTTAAGATTTAGTGAAAGTTCCCAATTAATTAATATTTAATTGGAGTTGAATAAAAGAATTGGATTTTGGGTTTGTCTTGAAAGGTGTCTTAAATAACACTGCTCTTAAACCCCGTGTGAAAAGAATAAATCTTTTAATTAAGATTATTAGTGTTTTCAGTTAATTAACATTTAATGGGAATAAAATGGAATGTGAATGGGGTTTATAGGGAATTGTGTTTTAACGACCTTCGTTCTTTAACCCGATTTGCAATGAAATGTGATTTGGAATATATAAATCTTTTATTAAGATTTAATGGGATTCTCCAAAGTAAAGTTTTCCAATTTAATATATTAAATTGGAATTGAACGGAATTCGATTGGTAATAATCGAAGTGAGCTTCTGTGGAGGAAGACTGTTAATATATATGGAATTTAAAAGGCTTTGTTTTTATTCCATTTATATTATTAGTCAGATACGGAAATTGATATCGATTATATATTAATTTTTTTTTCGTGAAGATTCCATAATTAATGGAATGTGATTTGGGTTTATCGTGAACTGTGTTTTAAATGACATTAGTTCTTTAACCCGGATAAAGACAGGATTACATGTCTAACATTGTATTTCGAACTGTATGGTTGATCTCTCCTAAATATATATCTGTTTGGTGGCGGAGAATTTATTCTCTTGCTTAACACCCTTCTCTAAGACGTACAAGCTTAGAGGTTATATATAGGTTGAAATAATAGTACAGTGTATATTGTTGATGCGGCCTGTTTGATTTTCCAAAGTTAAATAATCATTAATATTGATTTTTGGGAAGATTAAAACCAAGTGGAGTTTTAATGAATCTTTAATTAGATTGAAATGCGAATGAGATAATTTAAATTATCAATTTGGGAAATGATCGAGAGTGGAGTATCACCAGTTTTGCTCCAAGCGATAGTTAAATCTTTAATTAGATTTGAACAGGAAATGGTAATTAATTTCACTAATAACACTGTGGTGTTAGATATGGAGTATTACCAGTTTTTCTCCATGGGATGAATAGGTTGGGATCGGGAAATAAGATAAATGATTACTTCAGTAAGGATCGCTAATCCCGACTAGTTTGGATAAACCTTAATTTGGTCTGAACTAATATCCAAAGGAAGATTAAAGAATAAATTTAAAGAATTTATCTTTAATAAAATTAATAGGAACTTTTCCCAAAGGATATGAATATTTAAATAAAAGAATATTCAGAATTGGAATGGGGCGTATGTTGTGTGTTTATATCGCTATAATATACGCGGGTTATTTGGAAAGGCCGGGTTATACCCATTCTGAATAACTGATTCGACGATAAGTCGACGATGAAGACGGTGGTTGAAGACCAGAGGTCTTCACATCGTTTGGATGATTACTGATGTGTTGATTGGGCTGTACACCCATGACAAGGTAATAAGTGGTGATCGTCCAGACGTACTTGGAGATCGACCGGATATGCAAGGACCTCTCTCCTGTATTGGACATATGGGACGAGGAATAAGGTGCCTCCGGTTTCATTCAGACCCAGAAAAAACTTGTAAATGTTGTGTGTCTGACATTGGATTTCATTCCGTATTGATTGATCTCTATTAAATATATATCTGTTTGGTGGCGGAGAATTTATTCTCTTGCTTAACACCGTACGAGCTCAGAGGCTATATATCGATAGACATCAGTCGCATGGCATGAATTGCTTGTGTGGCATGCTTAGATGCAAAGGATCAAGGCTTCTGTTGAAAAGCAGAGTCTTGTGGTTGAAGATCAAAGCACGGCTTTAATATAGCATAGCTTTGTGTAGCGTTAATTCGAAAGCCTCACAACCCGGTGTGAACCAGAAACGGGAGAGGACTACAGGGAGGACATGCGTTTCTTTCTAGCTAGAAGTGGTGTCATGGTATGGAGCCCGGACATTTTTACTTATGTGGATGATGGAAAGCGAGGTACCTCAGATATATCGGTCACTACAGGGCCGATGGATGGATATGGTCGACATACTGACCAGACTTACGCCCCATAGGGCGAGGAAACACATTGTTTAGGAATAACTAATCCTCAAATGCAAGAGAGGACCGGACCTGAAGATCCAAGGACTTGACTAAGTACTTGTCCTGAGGCACGTGCTAGAGTATCTCGAATTCTGTAAGGACGATCCCTTGCCTTGGTTCATGATGGACTCCAATTTCCAATACGTGACATTTCGGTTTTGATTGTAGAGCCTAGTATGGCGACATGATAGATGGTACCCATGCTGCCTATGATTGATACATTTATATTTGAAATGGTTTTATACACTATGCACTTATAATAGTATCAAATGATTTGTTTTAAACGTACCAAGCATGTTTGTCTATTATAAGGGAAAACTCTATCCTCCGGCTTGCGTTGCACTGTGTGATGGGACCTGAGTCTTATAATAGCTTCATTTTTCCAAAAAGCATTGCGTTGTTTACTCTGTGCACTGGTATTCTTAGGAGGAAACCCGTTCCATGTTATACAGCGTGGTCCCTTGATTTACTCTCTTTTAAAGTAAAGATTTGATAACTGTTTTAGTTCTCACACCAGTCACATTACTAACCTGGAGTTTATTGTTTTAACCTAAACTCTGGGTTCCCCTATTTTCCACACGGGCAGCTAGTTGTTTTGGTTTAGAAGATATTATATTCACAGGATCCTAGTTTACAACTAGAGCTATATTCGGAATGTTCTGTATCCGTGTATTTCTTTCAGTTGTGTTTTGTATTATCTTCCCGCTGCATTGTAATTTGTAAATATCTGATGTTTATCAAATGTATTTTATTTATCCATACTCGGTTATATTCTTGTACTCTGATGTAATTGTTGTAACTAATAATGAAATGTTCTTCTGTATGTGTTCGGATTTGTCGTGTTCTCAACTCAACCCGGGGTTTCCCTTATGGAGAGGTTTGGGTCGTTTCATAAGTATAACAGTAAAATCCTTTATTAACAAGTAACACATGACATATATATTCCGATTTTTTTTAACAGTAATAGACAGACCCAACAAAAAGTAAATGACAATCCCAACATTAACAATACGATTGGAATGAGCTATAGGAGGGAAAAAATAGTCGCATTTAATAAAACAAAATATTTTAAATCCGAAAGAGAGCTTACTTGTTGATTCCACAAATCATTGTATTTGAGTGTATTGACTTTTTTGAGAATATCGATTTGTTTGAGAAGATCAACTTAGGAATTTAGGGTTTTTGGTAGTTATGAATCGAATTAGGTTTTAGGGACTTAGGGTTTTAGGGATCGAAGAATCGACTTAGGTCTTGCTTTTTAAGATCGGCTGTATTGAGAAATAAGAGACGATCGTCAGAAAGAGAAGAAACCAGCACAAATTACTTTGTGGAGGAGAAAGAGAAGAAAATGACATAGAAAATAGAAATGGATGCCGGTGCTGAAATTTGTCTTGGAAAATAATTCATTGGAACTTGTGTCCTAGAAACTAATTGTTTAACTAAAGGAAGCCCTTATTGTAACCCCTTTTCCAAATATATTTATCCTTTAAATCAATTCCTAAAATTCTCTTTTTATCTTATTGATTACAAATTTATTGCCCACTAAATTTGCAATTAGTATTCATGAATCTTATTTCTAAAATTGTGAATTATGGTAAGTTTCGCTATATTATATATATATATATATATATATATATATATATACTAATAACTAGATATAGATTTAACGCACTAATTTCCTAGACTAAACTTTCTAGGGCAATCTAGTTCACAAACAACTCTTAATTCTAGAAATACTATACTTAGCCATCTTTTCAAATATAAACTTCTAGGACTGATACTAGGATTTCCAGATTAAGTTGTTTAATTATCCTTACTTAGCCCTAGGGCCTAATTCTAACTTATATGCCTATTTATCCCTATTTGTTATGGAGTTATTTCCTTATTATTCTCAAACTTGCAAATTTCAAAAGTAGGTGTTTAGTTCATTACTAGATCTTCAGGCATTAATATTTTCATGTAGACTTTAATGCTTACTCTACCCAATGTCATTACATGTTTTGATTTATTAAGACATCCTTTATTTTAAAATGTTACAATTGAAATTTAGATGCCACTTTCTCAAATCCTTACTAAATACTAAAAAATATAAGAGCGGGTAACACTTATCTTTAACAACAATTTTGAATGCCAGCCATTACACTTTTCAAAACGGCAATTAAAACTTTTAAAAACAAGTTCTCATTCTATAGGACCTTAATCAATTTCCAAAATTGAGTTAGGAGGCAATTGTGCCCTTCTTCTTCCTCAAAGCATGGATGCCATTAAAGAGGTCACTTGGAGCTCTCAAGAGATGACAAATCAACCAATTTCTAACCTACTTCAAAGTGTGAGCTTGGGGGTATTTATAGTGGAGTAGTTAGGAGTAGGGGACCACATCAGTAAAACTCGGAACCCAGAGTGAAGGCCACCAGAAACTTGGATCCCCTCCCTTTTCCTAGGAAACTCGTACCCCTTACTGGGGAACGAAATACGTACATAGTGGGGGTACAAAGTTCGTACCCCGTAGGGTACGTGGGATTTCTGAATGAATTCAGTGGAGGCAAGTCTATAGGGGACTGGGACTTTACGGGTTCGAAACATAGGTTCGGCATGGTTTTAAGGAGTTGTGAGATTCTCGCTTGCGTGACCCTTTCCTGACTCGTTCCCTTAGCTTATTATCAACGCTTCAGGCAATAGCATCGTGACATGTTCAGTTGAGTGTGTCTTGTGTACTTTTGGGAACCGGACCAAAAGGCCGGTTAATAACACCCCCCCCCCAAAGTATGTCTTGTCCTGAAATGATGTGCTTTGAGTTGGTAGAAATTTTTTGTTGAATCACAGAATTCCTGCAAATTCATGAAAACAAATCTTAATCGTTGACCTCGTTTACCTTGCGATCGTAAACAAGTCGTCAGTGTTGCGATGTCATGTCTTATGATTACACGCCTTTTTCTCTTTTTTTTTAATACTTCGTACCCCTCGTTTGGGATTCGAAAATTTTGTATCCCAAGCAGGGATACGAAATCTCGTACCTAGGCGGGGTATGAAATCTCGTGCCTCACTGGGGTACAAGAGTTTATGTCCCACTGGGGGACACGAAGGTCAGTGGGTTGGACCCGCTCTTCTCCCTCTATATAAATATGGACTCCTCTCCCCCACTCCCTCTTCTTCTACTTTTATTTTCTGCTTGCGATTTGGACATGGAGCTCAGAACCCGAAAAACTCGAATTCGACATAGAAGGCAGGTTCGACTTCGACCTCCGACGGACGTATCTTGGCCCGAACTCGGCGCTAGCCTCTTTCTTGCGTCGAGCCTCGTGCTTGGAAAGAGATAAACACGGGGGAGACTGGAATATGGAGACGAGGTCTTTTCTTTGGAGAAGGAGAATGAGGAGACCCGAAGCATCTAGGCGACGGTCAAAGAGAGAGGGGTGTTGTTAGGGATGGGCATAAACCACACCGCAATGCGGAAACCGCCCAGACCGAACCGCAAAAACAGTGCGGAAAACCGCACTGGATTCTCTCTCTAAAGCAAACAACCCAAACCGAACCGACTCGCAACGATACAGTTCGGTTGCGGTTTGAACTTTTACCAAACCATATTAAATCGAACCAAACTGCATCAGTGCACCGACAATGTTATGATAAAAAATTAACAAATTCCAATCTAACATTTAATATAACGACATATATTCTATTTTCAACGTATATTGTAGTTATATTAATTAAAAATAACATTATGTGTTTTAACCTTCAGGTGACACAACGTCATATAGTCGTAAATTGTTTATTGATGGAAGTAATTTTCTTGTTTCATATTTAATACGGGTTCAAACCGGACCGAAACAAAACCGGACTGTATTACATCGAAACCGAAACCAAACCATTTGAACGATTACTATAATGGTTTTCATTTTTAATCAACCGTTGGATGCAGTGCATAAGCGGTTTGAGCTTCAAACCGCACCGAACCGCACTGCGCCCACCCCTAAGTGCTATAGAGAAAGGGCCGAAGCTCGAGACATGCGATGATAGGTTGTACCCCTTTCGGGGTTTGTAACCTCATACCCCCATAAGTGTGAAATTTTGAACCCGTAAAGGGTACAAAATTTCTTACTCCTAGGCTACGAATTTCTGAACCCCGAAAGGGGTACAAATTTTAGAAACCCAGAAGGGGTATGAATTTTCGAACCCCAAGAGGGGTACGAAGTTTCATACCCTATGGGTATGAAACTTCGAACCCCAGTATGGTTTGAAGTTTCGTATCCGAAAGGGGAATACGAGGTTTGTGATTGACCTGAGTGCTTCGTGTCCCATCTCTGCGCAACATTGTATCTCTCACCCAGGATTTTGACTTTACGACTCTCTTCTTTGGGACATGCGTCGTTCTCGTGACATTGTATGATTGGGTCGGTGATTATTTTGATTGTCCCGTAGTTGGCAATCCTGCCTTGCATATAGGATTAAAGCATATATAAGTGGACTGTAACCGAACTTGTAGAACAGTTGGACATGTTTCATCGATTGCAATCGTAACGTTGTCGCAATTCGATGTGAACCCGGGAACCTTGGTCGACTGCGACGGCGGTTACCATCCTTGGGACCTATGATCGCTGTTGTGGCCCAAGTTCCCGAGTTATAAACTACATTTTCATAGTTCTGCACAACACCACACGCAAATGTTAGTTTGCACCAACACAGGGGTACAGGTTATGCAATTGCGATGTCTAACGCTAATATGTTGAAAGTATAGCTTACAATGAAGACAAGGTCTATGACAGAGCAAACTTCAGAAGCCGAGGCTTCTTTTCATTAATCACACAAATCTGATTCAACTAGCGATGCTCGCTCGAAGGGCAGCGAGCTTGATACTTCCAAAGAGTCCACTCCTTCTGAGGCAACAGGTTCTCCGGAAGCGTCTGATCACAGGGGACAACCGAAGGAACGACAACCGTTGGTCGTACACAAGGAAGCAGAGCATTTAGGTGTTGTAGAGGGAAGTACGTTGATGGCGCCGGACATGTTAGCGAATGCAGTTATACTTGAAAATCCGACGGATTCAGTGCCATGGTGTATGGATGGGATGGAGGTAAGTTACATGGCATTGCGGTTCGGCATTCCCGAAGGAGATGTTCTCACGCCTGGTCAGAATGGTAGGGCTCACGCACCACCGGAGGGGTACACTGCTTAAAACATGCATGTATGTGCTACTGGGTGCGTTCCCCCGGCTAACAGCTTCATTCGAAACGTGCTGCACTAGTTTCGCCTTATGCCATCGCAGCTTCATCTGAATGCATATGCCTCTCTTTTAGGTTCCTTCATTCTTTACATGGAGTACTTGTAGTTAGAACCCACCGGAGAGGACATCCGGTAATTGTTTCACCTAAAGAGGTTAACTAACATCTCGCCATCTCAATATTTTCTGGAAGCTTTGCCCAGGACCAAGTTCTCTATCGGGAATTGGCCTAAGCTAACTGTGTACAAGCACGACTAGTTCTTTGTGCTCTATACTCCTAGATTCGCAAGGAGATTGTTGGAGGGAATTAAGCATTCTGTTTTATTTTTATTTTGAAACTCGTGGGTTTGACGCTTTAAGTTTAACTTCGTTTCGTATGACAGGAAATCATGAGGCGTCCACGGACACCGTATATCAAGAGCATCTTGAGTCTTTGTTGGCCATCTCGGCCGAGTCACATTCCACTGCGAGTATTCTAAAATAGGACCGACTCCGTCGTGCAGGGTTACTTATTGATGATCGAGCGATAATTACACCGGTCGTCGTTGGTGGTGGAAATAAAGTAGTGACCGGGAAAGAAGCAGGTTCTCTGAGTCGAAAAAGGAAAGCGCCCCTAATGGGCCTAAACCACAAAGAGCTGCGAAGATCCAGGGGAGACTGGCGGAGGTGAGCTTGACGATGAGGAGGCAGTTGTCGGGGGCGAGGATCCGTCGAGTGTTCCTGTTTTGCCCATGATAGATGAGCCTAGGGTAAGAGCATCGGACAAGTCGCAGTCTCTTGCGACTCCCTCCGAAACTGCCACCTTGCTCGAGGAAGAGGGTCAGTTTGACGATATTAACAAATTTTCGCTAGAAATATCTTCCTGGCCTGGCACCATAAATATGGAAGAGCTAGCTTTAGTTGCGGAGGGTATCACTCCTTTGTGCGTACCATCATCTGGTCTATTGAGGGAACACTTAGGATACACATCCACATACTCTGAATGAAACAACATTTTATTGTATGTGTAGGGTGTCAGAGTTTATGTCTTGAATGGTTTCTTTTGTGTGTGATATGGCTAGAGGCCGAGGAGGCCGAGGCTATGGGTATGGAGGTCTCCGACCTTCGAGGAACACTTTTCTTGATGTCTTTAGAAGAGAGACTAGCTTGTTTGGTGAATCTCCGCCTACATATGATCGTGGCAGCGAACACCGTCATAGAGAACGACCCCGACGGTCCCCAACTCCTCCACCTCCGATTCGGTCATTCGGGGTAAATTATAGTTTTGACATAGCGGGCTCTAAACATTCCTTATCGACAGCTCCCCTCCACACAACAACTTTGGCTCCTACCTAAGCCCCCAGAAGGAAAGAGTCGGAGTCTAGTCGCCAGAAGAAGGAGTTGGTGAAGAAGAAAAAGTAGGACCTGGTGATGCCTTAGACCCAAGAACTTTCTGTTGAGGAGAGGAAAGCATTTTTAAAGCAGAAGTTCCCTCAACATTATTTCGACGAACTAATGTTCCTTCCTGATATTAGTCCAATCCCCTGGGCGAATACCGAAGAGGTATGGATGCAAGTGATGGCCACTTATTTTCAGGTTAAAGAGCTTACTAAGTATTCCTTGCACCACTTGGACTTGATTAGAAAGAAGAATGTGGAAATCCGGACTCGGGGTTTGACTATTGATGTTGAACGGACCACAGTTCATAATTTGGAGAAGGAGATAGGTAAATTCGCTTCCCATGGTGCAACTATTTCTCTGTTCGCAGTTGTACCCTCAATTGTTAACTTCCATCGTTGTTGTCGCAGCGGAGTTGTAGGAGGCATATGAGAAGTTGAAGAAGGAGGTGGAGCATGCATCTTCGACTTTTAAAGATACGACGGCCTCACTAACAACCAAGAACGTGCCCCTAAAAAGGGATAAAGCCGAGCTGGAGAAATGCTGAACTAGAGAAAGACAATGAACGAGTATCTAGCTTCAGAATGATAATGAGACCCTGAGGAAGGAGAATAAGAGGTTAAAGGACGAGAATGAGGGGAATCAGAAGCTTCAGGAGGAAGTTTCCGAGCAGAGGATTCAACTGGAGATGGCTAGGAAGGAGAAGGAGGAAGCCGAGGCTAGTAACAAGGAGGTGTTGGGCTCGGTGGAAGGGTTGAAGGCCAAGTATCAGAAGTAAATGGACAACTTGATAGAGGAGGTCGAGGATGCAAAAGTTCGGGTGGAGGCTTCCCTAGAGGAGAACATCCGCAACATGTATGTCAAGGTCGAGGATGCAAAAGTTCACGGGATTTAGTGGGTTAGCGACTATTCCCGCATGCTGGGTCAAACTAGGGAAAGGTTGGTGTCCTTTGAGGATTGGTTACGTCAGCTGGACACGGGAACTTTAAACGAGAATCAACTAACGATAGAGATCCTGACTGGCGAGGAGCATAATAAACTAGAAGAAGGGAGGAGATTGTTAAAAGAGGATGTGGAGAGGGAGAGACTGGCCAAGCACGCTGCCGAGATGGGAATGTTTATTCCTACGGATAGCATGGTCGTTACTTAGACACTTGCGGAGGGAAGCTCCTATCGGCCGCCAGCTTCTGAATCCTCCACAACCAGTGGTCCCATTGCCCCAGTCCATGCCTCAGCTGGGTATGATCCCGAGCATCCGGTATTGGGAGTGACTGGATCTACTTTGACTGCTACAACGAGCACTCTCCCTATCATACCCATACCATTTCTTTCCGAAGGTAAATTTTTGCTATCGCGAATACTCAAAGACAATGTGATTACCGAATTCATGGAATAAATAATTATGTTTTTACTGTGTAGCCCCTCCTGGAGCTGATATAACACTGGGCTTTGCCCTTATGCTTCCCCAAACAACGGAATCAGGGTTAGGACTGCAAGGGATACAATTTGGAGAGGGAAGTGGTCAGGTGGACACGTTCTCGGATGTTAAGCTAGGGTCCTATATTTATAAGGACCTCTTAGAAGAAGGAGAAGTCCTCGATGGCCAAAGTGTCCATGTAGCGGGTCCGGTGGAGGAAAATGTGCCGACAATGCAAGCCATGGTGGAGGCTCAAAAAGCCCAGATGGTGGCCAAGTACGAAGAGCAGGAAGAGAAGAGGAGGCAGAACGAGGCTGCTTGGCAGGAGGCACAGGTAAAGTCTCAGCAGGACGCCAAGGAGAAAGCGGCTAATGTGGCAAAGAAGAAAATTGATGCCGAGGCAGAGAAGGTGAGGATTGCCGAAAAGGCCAAGAAGAAGAAGGCAACCAATGAGGCTGAAAAGAAGAGAGTCTTCGAGGAGGCTAGGAAGAAGAAAGCCGATGATGATTCCAATCAGAGAGTCGCGACGACTTATGAGAAGCTCAAGGCTGATGACATTGTGAATCTCAAATCTAAGAAGTTGGTTGACTGAAGGGCCGCCAAAGAAGCCAAGAAGAAGGCAGAGCTAGAGGCCAAGAAAAACCTGGGGGGGTGGTGATGCTATGCTGGCTCTTGCTTCTGACATTTCCCCTAATCCGTTGCAATGTATCGTCCCTGGGGATGTCATGGAGATTACGAGTGGCGAGGGTGACGGTGGAAAGCATACCTAGGTTACTCATAAGTCAGCTACTCCTACAAAGGGAAGATGAGGAAAAGTTTGAAGTGGTTCGGGAAGGAAGAGGTCTATCGCCGGTGGCGACCAGTCCAACGCTGAATTCGTGCATAAGAAGAAAAGAAAGAAGAAAGATGAGTAGTGTTAGTAATTGTAATATATGTTACCAATATTTTGATTATGTAAGCCGATAGTATACGCGAGTATGGTCCTCACTTTTGGTTCTTAAAGACACAGTGTGGTTTTCATGTACACCCAGTCGTTAGAAAGAAAAGATGTTAGATATGTAGTTTGTTTTGGGAGTGTAAGAAAGGAAATATTAGTTATCTAAATCATGTTTCATGTTAAGTGTTCGAATGTTCGTCTTATGTTTGCCAATATCATGTACTTGCACAAGCGTACTTATTATTACACCAACAGAAATGTGATTGGAGATTCTGCTCTCCCGGTGTCCCTGGTCATGTAGAAATTGTACGCTGGTTCCGTTCATGGGGTTTCCTTTGTTCAGGAATCCTGAGGGGGGTGGAATCCAAGCCAGGTGCCTTCTGTCTTTGACCACCCAGAGTTCGTTAATCCTAAGTAAAGGGAAGGCGTGGACGTTGCGATTCGTCTGACTTTTGGCTCTCCCGTCGTTCCTTCGGGTTTAGAGCACGAGTGCAGTGTTCTCATGTGAAATAATACTGGATATAAACTTAAATTATTGTAAACTCATCTAAAAATTTCAACTTAATGAAGTTTGGTGTAACGACCCGTATTCTACACATCATAAGATTGTAGAATATTCATTTCTTTCCCATGTGAAGTCGTATGGTCATGTAACTTTGGGAAACATCCATTAGAGTCATTTCCCATGTTCATGATTTTTGTCGATTTTTAAATGACCATTTTGCCCCTAGTTGGTACTGTTTTGTCCATAACTTTTGATTGGAAAGGAATTTTGACCTGAAACCACTTCCATTGGATTCGTTTGATGGTTTACCTTTCCGTAGAGTGGTCATAATAGCCAAACGGACTTACCGTTTGGGAGATATGGCTGAAATAAGGTTTGGAGGGTGAAAAACTGCTTAACCGGGCCAAATCGGGTGATTAGTGAGTAGGCCCATAACCCATTTCGGGATTAGGGTTATGGGGAGGCTGAAATGAGATAGAGGATCATTCCATTTTAGTTTTCTAGCCTCCACTTATCACCAAGGAACCCTAAAAATGGCCTATAACCTCTAAATCACCTCCAAATCATCTTTTGGTCAAGGATTTGGCTTAGCAACCCCTAATCAAGGAAGATCTTCACCAAAGCAACATAGGAGCTGCTGTTTAGCATAGAGATTCACATCAAATCAGTGATTTATTTCAGATCTTAGCTTATTTGTGGCTAAGGTGAGTGATTTGCATAGTTTTACACTAATTATGGCTAGTTAAGGGTGATTAGTGTAAATTAGCGAAATTAAGCATGATAAAATTCGGGAAAAATGTTCATAAATTCTTAAATTATGTTTTAGACATCTGATATGAATTTGGGTTAATTTGGTTAAGTTTTGCTAACCCTATCATTAGTTTCACCTAAACATGCTTAAGGGGAAATATGGGGTTTTGGGTATGTTTGATCCATTTTAACCTATCATGTTGATGTTTTGATGTTTGTGGTTGATTATGCATGATGCTATAACTGTATGAAATGCTTTGTGATTGATTTCAATAGTTAGAATGGTCGAAAACGTCGTCGAATGGCGTAAACACTTGCTGGAACAGTTTCAGAAAACAGTGCAGGGTTCGGATCGGATCGGATATGGGGCTCGGATCGGATATGTTGAACTGAGAAAGGAATTCGATCGGATCGGAACCCAACACTTGGGAAAAATGGCAAAAAGGAAGGCCACGCTAGCTGAACTGGGATCGGATCGGATTAGGGAATAGGGATCGGAGCGGATAGAGGAGGATGGATCGGATCGAAGCATGTAAAGGATGAGGAGGCGGATCGGAGCGGAAGCATGAACTGGAGGGGGAGTGACACCCGACCCGAACCAATGGAGTGGAACCCGACCCGAACCGCACCAGAAGAAGACCCGACCCGAACCGCACCAGAAGAAGACCCGACCCGAACAGATGGAGGACACCGACCCGAACCGATGGCTTGAGAAGGAACCCGACCCGACCCAGTATTGACCAATAACCCGAGATGCAAAGGTAGTCCAATATGGGAAGTTAGAGCTCAGGATCCAGTTGGGAACCGATGAGTTCACTTCATGGTTGGACTTTGCTGCGGGACGTGTGCTAAGGAGTTGTCGACGTTCATAACTTTGATTCACCACTAAGAATGAATGATGGGCTACTTATCAGTGCAGTAGGGTCATTATGACCTGAGGGGCAAGGTGATGGTAGCAAGACTACGTTATCAGTGCAGTAGGGTCATTATGACCTGAGGGGCAAGGTGATGCGTAGTAAGACTATGAGCCAGTGCAGTGGGGTTCTTGTGACTCCATGGGGCAGAGTGGACATAGTAAGGATTAGTAAGGCTATGAGCCAGTGCAGTGGGGTTCTTGTAACTCCATGGGGCAAAGTGGACATAGCAAAGGATTAGTGGCTACGTTATCAGTGCAGTGAAGCCATTTATGATTTCATGGGGCAGAGTGATCGTAGCAAGGTATGTTGGGTGATCGAAGTGGTGAATATCGTATGCTTTACGCACTGAGTGAGAGATGTGAGGATGGATGCTATGTTTGATTGTTTGCCATCCCTATGACATGCACACCTCCCCCACCTCTGTATCTTTACACTGTTTGATATGGTACCTTAGAGTATTGTACAGTATGTAGTGCTAACTCTTTGGTTGCAGGTCCAGGTTCAGGTATGTTTTAGTCTACCTGTTATTGTTCACTTTAGATGCTTATCGCTCATACCAGGCTTTATGTCTGACCCAGAGTTTTATGTCTCCTCTTATTACTCTGGGTGCTCACACGAGCAGACTAGAGACATGTTAGCTGGTGATGCGCGGTTAGCTGATTCGGAGGCGGGCAGGAGGCTTCCACGTATGATATATATATACACATTCTCCCTGTGTCGTTGGTGGTCGCTACTTGGGCATTAGTAGTGTACCTCCTTTATCTTACTTTTTCTTTGAGACAGTTTGAAAGTTGTAATAAGCTGTATTTTGGATTTCCGCTGCTATGATGTTTAGTTCTGATTTTCAGCTTATGCACTGTCTCTCCTGTTTTATGTCAAGTATGTTATTATTATATTTTGTTCTATGCGCTGTGAGACATTCTACAGGTTCTTTGTATGTTCATTTCCTTCTTCCCTTTCCTTCTCACGACCCGTTCCGTGCTAACTGGACATGTGTACAGCGCACCTTTGGAGTAAATGTCGGTTGGCGCGGGGCGGGCCGTCACACTTGGTATCAGAGCTTTAGGTTGCGTAGTTAACCTAGGGAAAGACACTAGGGAGAGTTAGTACGTATATGAGAGCGCGTATTTGTGATTACTTTGGTTTTCAAAAGCTATATATATATACTATTAGTAGTACAAAGAATGAAGTCGCACTGCACTAGCACCACTATGGGTCGTTAATCGTTTCCCTTTTTCAGATTGACGATGAGCCGAGATACGAGGGGTGCTGGTAGAGGGACCAACCAAGGGAATGCCGCTGACATGAGGGCAATGTTTACTAACCTCATGAGAGACATGCTTAGAGAAGTTCAAGGGACAGTTCCCAATCCCGGAGTTGGTGTTGGCCCAGTAGTGCAGGCGCCTAGGGTCGATTTCGCCAAGTTGTGCAAGGATTACACTAATCTTGGTGGAAAGCCATTCCACGGAACGGAGTCGGCCACAGATGTTCAAGATTGGATGGATAGCTGTGATCGTATCTTTGATGACTTAGGTCTTGAGGATGCGATGAAGAGAAGGCTAGCGTCTCGTCAGCTGCAAGGGCGAGCGATGAATTGGTGGAATGCCATTAGAACAGCTACTCCAGAGGATCAGGTTACTTGGGATCAGTTCAAGGCTCGCTTTAGCGATAAGTTCATTCCAGCTGCCCAGAAGTCAGTATTGTTCAAGAGGTTCTTGGAACTCAAGCAGGGTGGCAGGGCAGTTTCTGATTATATTGCGGAGTTCGACACTTTGTCGAAGTATGGACTGTCTCTCATCGACACTCCTGTGAAGAAGAATGAGAAGTTCATTACTGGTTTGGATGGATACTTGGGGGAAAGGCTTATCAACCGCATCGATGAGACTTTTGAATCGATCGTGGGGAAAGCTTTGAGATCAGAGAGTCTTTACCCTAAGTCAAGGACTGAGGTTGCATCTGCAGAAGGGCCAAAGCCGCAAGCAGACGGTGGAGGCAAGAATAACTCTCGGAATAAGAGGAAGCAGGATCAATCTAAGGGTGGCCAGAAAAAGAGTAAGAAGGATGTTGAGTGCTTCAGCTGTGGAAAGAAGGGCCATTATGCTAAAGAATGTCGGGCCAAGCCAGCGGAAAGGAAGTGCTACAACTGTGGTCAAGTGGGACATCAGAAGGATAAGTGTCTGCAACCTCTTAAGGAGAAGCAGATTGTGAAAGCATATGCTCTTGATGTTGTTCCTTCTTCGTCGAATGCCCCAACTGCGACGGAGAAAGGAAAGAATGTTGTTATTCAAGGTATGCTTTCTATTTATGATGTACCAGTTCGAGTTTTGTTTGATACCGGGGCTTCCCGTTCCTTCATATCTAGTGACCTGTTAGATAGGTTGGGACTGGAACCCGAGATAGTCGATAGACCATTGGTTGTGACGAACCCGATTGGTGGTTCGACTAGCCTTAGTATGATTTGCAGGAATTTGGTCTTATCGAGTCATGGATGTATGTTTGTATGTGATTGCTTTGTTTTGGGCTTTACTGGGTATGGCATTATATTGGGAGTCGATTGGCTCCAAAGATACGGGGTGGTGGTAGACTGTGAGGGCTTTTTGGTGACAGTGAGGGCGGATGATGGGCGGAGGGTAGTGTTTGGTAGTCTACCTAGTGATGGGGTTATGGCTAGTTTTGTAAATTCCCTCGACATCCCATAGGATGAGTTGTCAGATGTGCCCGTGGTTGGCCAGTATCCGGACGTCTTCGAGGAGGTGACCGGGCTTCCACCACACCGAGAGATTGAGTTCCGTATTGATTTAGTGAAAGATGCCAAACCTATAGTGATGCCACTTCGTCGTATGGCACCAAGGGAGCAGCAAGAGCTCGGGGTGCAAGTCAGCAATCTTTTGAAGAAGGGATTTATTAGAAGGAGTGTCTCCGAGTGGGGAGCACCAGTTGTGTTTGCCACTAAGGCAGATGGTTCCCTTCGGTTGTGTGTGGACTATCGCGAGTTGAATAAGGTGACGAGGAAGAATAAGTATCCTCTACCGCGGATAGATGATTTATTGGATCAACTGGAAGGAGCAAGAGTGTTCTCCCAGTTGGACCTCGCGACAGGATTTCATCAGCTTCGAGTAGCGGATGAGAGTGTTCTGAGAACGGCATTTAGGACGCCGTCTGGATTTTATGAGTGGTTGGTCATGCCATTTGGGTTGACCAATGCACCAGCCAACTTTATGGATCTTATGAATCGAGTATTCAGAGATCAGTTGAATAAGTTTGTTCTTGTGTTCGTGGACGATATCCTTGTTTATTCAAGGACAGAGGAGGAACACAAGGGACACTTGAGGATAGTGATGGAGGTGTTGAGGAAACACCAATTGAAAGCGAAATTCTCAAAGTGTCATTTTTGGAGAAGGGAAGTGAGATTCTTGGGTCATGTTGTTTCCGAGATTGGTATTGCCGTGGACCCTGCGAAGGTGGCTACGGTACAGGATTGGCCTACGCCCAAGAATGTAACAGATATGAGAAGTTTCTTGGGATTAGCTGGATATTATCGTAAGTTTATCTAGGACTTCTCCAAGATAGCAGCACCGTTGACTCAGTTGACAAAGAAGAATCAATCCTTTGTCTAGGACGAAGTGTGTGAGGATGCCTTCAAGAGTCTAAAAGAGAAGTTGACGCGTGCGCTAGTGTTAGTCATTCCTAAAGGGAATGAAGAGATGACGGTATACACGGATGCTTGTGGTACCGGACTGGGTGCAGTATTGATGCAAGGAGGTAGGGTTGTAGCTTATGCTAGTCGACAGCTAAAGCCGCATGAGAAGAAGTATCCTACCCATGATTTGGAATTGGCAGCGATTGTATTTGCATTGAAGATGTGGAGACATTATCTCTTGGGAGAAAGATTTGAGTTGTTTACCGATCATAAATCGTTAAAGTTTCTCTTCTCTCAGAAAGATCTGAATCTCCGTCAGCAGAGATGGTTAGAGTTCTTGGCTTCGTATGATTTTGATATCGCATACACACCTGGGAAAGGTAATGCGGTAGCCGATGCCTTGAGTAGGAGACATAACAGCTTAGGGGCAATGTTTCTTGAGTGGAAGCAACTGGAGTATATCGCGGGGTTTGATTTCAGACCAAAGTGCGAATTGGATTCAGTTATGCTAGCTAGTTTGACGATCAGACCCACTTTGATAGAGCGGATTGGTTCCTGCCAGAGGGACGATCCTAATCTATTGGAAATAATCTCCAAGTTAGAGATGAACATCGACGGTGAGGAGATGAATGTGTATGGGCTTGATCGAGATGGATGGCTTCGGAAGAATGGAAGACTAGTTGTACCCAACGTGAATGGTTTGAGAGATGAAGTGCTTAGAGAATGTCATCACTCAAAACTGACTATACACCCCGGTGGTAATAAGATGTATCGAGACATGAGACAGACTTACTACTGGGAAGGGATGAAAAGAGACGTTGGGAAGTTTATATCCAAATGCATGAATTGCCAGCTAGTTAAAGCCGAGCAAAAGAAGCCTAGTGGGTTGTTGCAACCATTAGAGATTCCCGAATGGAAATGGGAGCAAGTCTCGATGGATTTCATCGATGGTTTACCAAGGACTAGATCGGGATATGATAGCATTTGGGTAATTGTGGATCGATTGACTAAGAGCGCAAGATTTATACCAGTCAAATCGACCAGAACGGCAGCCAAGTTGGCAGAATTGTATATGAAGTGGGTAGTGAGATTTCACGGAGTACCCAAAAGCATTGTGAGTGACCGAGACCCGTTGTTCACTAGTGGGTTTTGGAAGAGCTTACAAGAGGCTCTAGGGTCAGGATTACGTCTCAGTACCGCATATCATCCTCATACCGACGGTCAGACGGAGAGGGTGAATCGTATATTGGAAGACCTCTTGAGAGCTTGTATATTGGATTTTGGTGGATCATGGGATGACCATTTGCATCTAGTAGAATTTGCATATAATAATAGCTACCAATCCAGTATCGGTATGGCTCCATATGAAGCTTTGTATGGAAGACCGTGCAACTCACCATCATGTTGGATAGAGACTGACGAGAAGTTTGTGCTTGGACCAGATGTGGTGAGAGAAACTTCCGATAAGATCAAGATCATTCAGCAACGAATGAAAGCCGCCCAAGATAGGCAGAAGAGTTATGCTGATAAGAGGAGAAGAGACTTGAAATTCTCCGTTGGTGACTTGGTGTTTGTCAAGGTCTCTCCGTTAAAGAGCGTGATTCGATTTGGCAGGAGAGGCAAGTTGGCACCAAGATTTGTTGGCCCATTCCCTGTTCTTGAACTAGTCGGGAATTTGGCCTATAGAGTTGGCTTACCAGAGAAAATAGCGGGAGTTCACAATGTGTTTCATGTTTCCCAACTAAGGAAGTTCGTTCACGACTCAGATATGACTATTTCACCTGATCAGTTAGAGGACTTCGAAGTAGAACCCGAGGCGGTTGGGAACCGCAAGCCGATTCGTATTGTGGGGCACGATACGAAGCAACTTCGAAGGAAGGCGGTGAAGCTAGTCAAGGTTCAGTGGGGCGAGGACGAGGATGATTGTACTTGGGAGACAGAGGAGAGCATTAGGAAGGCATATCCAGAACTCTTTGCCTGGTAAGATTTACTTTGCAATTTAGTTATTCCGCATGCTAGGATAGGCTTATTTTACTTGCTTTGCATGTTTGATGGTTGTTTCATGGTTGATAGGCATGCGGGAACCTTTGTGTGTGTTTTGATTAGGAAATTTCGGGGGCGAAATTTCTTAAGGGGGGGAGAGTGTAACGACCCGTATTCTACACATCATAGGATTGTAGAATATTTATTTCTTTCCCATGTGAAGTCGTATGGTCATGTAACTTTGGGAAACATCCATTAGAGTAATTTCCCATGTTCATGATTTTTGTCGATTTTTAAATGACCATTTTGCCCCTAGTTGGTACTGTTTTGGCCATAACTTTTGATTGGAAAGGAATTTTGACCTGAAACCACTTCCATTGGATTCGTTTGATGGTTTACCTTTCCGTAGAGTGGTCATAATAGCCAAACGGACATACCGTTTGGGAGATATGGCTGAAATAAGGTTTGGAGGGTGAAAAACTGCGTAACCGGGCCAAATCGGGTGATTAGTGAGTAGGCCCATAACCCATTTCGGGATTAGGGTTAGGGGGAGGCTGAAATGAGATAGAGGATCATTCCATTTCAGTTTTCTAGCCTCCACTTATCACCAAGGAACCCTAAAAATGGCCTCTAACCTCTAAATCACCTCCAAATCATCTTTTGGTCAAGGATTTGGCTTAGCAACCCTTAATCAAGGAAGATCTTCACCAAAGCAACATAGGAGCTGCTGTTTAGCATAGAGATTCACATCAAATCAGAGATTTATTTCAGATCTTAGCTTATTTGTGGCTAAGGTGAGTGATTTGCATAGTTTTACACTAATTATGGCTAGTTAAGGGTGATTAGTGTTAATTAGCGAAATTAAGCATGATAAAATTCGGGAAAAATGTTCATCAATTCTTAAATTATGTTTTAAACCTCTGATATGAATTTGGGTTAATCTGGTTAAGTTTTGCTAACCCTATCATTAGTTTCACTTAAACATGCTTAAGGGGAAATATGGGGTTTTGGGTATGTTTGATCCATTTTAACCTATCATGTTGATGTTTTGATGTTTGTGGTTGATTATGCATGATGCTATGACTGTATGAAATGCTATGTGATTGATTTCAATAGTTAAAATGGTCGAAAACGTCGTCGAATGGCGTAAACACTTGCTGGAACAGTTTCAGAAAACAGTGCAGGGTTCGGATCGGATCGGATATGGGGCTCGGATCGGATATGTTGAACTGAGCAAGGAATTCGATCGGATCGGAACCCAACACTTCGGAAAAATGGCAAAAAGGAAGGCCACGCTAGCTGAACTGGGATCGGATCGGATTAGGGAATAGGGATCGGAGCGGATAGAGGAGGATGGATCGGATCGAAGCACGTAAAGGATGAGGAGGCAGATCAGAGCGGAAGCATGAACTGGAGGGGGAGTGACACCCGACCCGAACCGATGGAGTGGCACCCGACCTGAACCGCACCAGAAGAAGACCCGACCCGAACCACACCAGAAGAAGACCCGACCCGAACAGATGGAGGACACCGACCCGAACCGATGGCTTGAGAAGGAACCCGACCCGACCCAGTATTGACCAATAACCCGAGATGCAAAGGTAGTCCAATATGGGAAGTTAGAGCTCAGGATCCAGTTGGGAACCGATGAGTTCACTTCATGGTTGGACTTTGCTGCGGGACGTGTGCTAAGGAGTTGTCGACGTTCATAACTTCGATTCACCACTAAGAATGAATGATGGGCTACTTATCAGTGCAGTAGGGTCATTATGACCTGAGGGGCAAGGTGATGGTAGCAAGACTACGTTATCAGTGCAGTAGGGTCATTATGACATGAGGGGCAAGGTGATGCGTAGTAAGACTATGAGCCAGTGCAGTGGGGTTCTTGTGACTCCATGGGGCAGAGTGGACATAGTAAGGATTAGTAAGGCTATGAGCCAGTGCAGTGGGGTTCTTGTAACTCCATGGGGCAAAGTGGACATAGCAAAGGATTAGTGGCTACGTTATCAGTGCAGTGAAGCCATTTATGACTTCATGGGGCAGAGTGATCGTAGCAAGGTATGTTGGGTGATCGAAGTGGTGAATATCGTATGCTTTACGCACTGAGTGAGAGATGTGAGGATGGATGCTATGTTTGATTGTTTGCCATCCCTATGACATGCACACCTCCCCCACCTCCGTATCTTTACACTGTTTGATATGGTACCTTAGAGTATTGTATAGTATGTAGTGCTAACTCTTTGGTTGCAGGTCTAGGTTCAGGTATGTTTTAGTCTACCTGTTATTGTTCACTTTAGATGCTTATCGCTCATACCAGGCTTTATGTCTGACCCAGAGTTTTATGTCTCCTCTTATTACTCTGGGTGCTCACACGAGCAGACTAGAGACATGTTAGCTGGTGATGCGCGGTTAGCTGATTCGGAGGCGGGCAGGAGGCTTCCACGTATGATATATATATATACACATTCTCCCTATGTCGTTGGTGGTCGCTACTTGGGCATTAGTAGTGTACCTCCTTTATCTTACTTTTGCTTTGAGACAGTTTGAAAGTTGTAATAAGCTGTATTTTGGATTTCCGCTGCTATGATGTTTAGTTCTGATTTTCAGCTTATGCGCTGTCTCTCCTGTTTTATGTCAAGTATGTTATTATTATATTTTGTTCTATGTGCTGTGAGACATTCTACAGGTTCTTTGTATGTTCATTTCCTTCTTCCCTTTCCTTCTCACGACCCGTTCCGTGCTAACAGGACATGTGTACAGCGCACCTTTGGAGTAAATGTCGGTTGGCGCGGGGCGGGCCGTCACATTTGGTATAACCTATATATAAGTGATTGTAAGCTTTATATGTTGTTCTTGCATTTTAGTTTGATTTTTCAGAAATAACATCCAACTCTCTTGCCTTATTTTTATAACCCCATTAATGTTGAGTTAATATTGTAGAAATAATTAGCGTTTGAAATTGAGTTATGGCATTACTTCTCATTTATATTTAGTTACAATAATTGGAGAAGGAATATTATTGGATCATGGAACTATTTTAGTCACTAGAGAAACCTCTATTATACGAAATAGGGTTTCATCAATGCAGGTAATGCATACTTATTTTGATGCACATTGAAGTACGTTTGCTTAGTCACCATGAGCTTTTGACCATTTTCTAAAATAGTTTTGACGCTTTTTGCTATAACATTTTAATTTGTATGGCTTGAATTAAGGGATGTTAAATTCACTTAATGATACCATGTTACCAACACATCACACAATTGCATAGATATGCACCGCTTGATGCTTTGCTGTTAAATTAGTAAATAGCTTCATTTATGACTTGATGAGAAATGCATTTATGGCTGAATCATATACAAACCATTTCCTTTATTAATTAATAATATAAACCTTCAAATATACAAATATAAACCTTTATTTGACAATTCCCTTTTTGAAATAAATTTTAACTCTGTAAGGTTTGGGAATTTTAGGCCTAAAAGCTGCATCGCATTTGGATTTAGATAACTTTTATGTAAGTGGGAAATTATATACATTGTTTATAGTAAACTTATACAATTCGTTTGCGTTGAATTAGAGTTATATGCCTAAAAGTTTTTCAGATTTGTTTATTCTTATCAAATCTTAAATATTATGCTAGAAGTTTGGACATAGATTTGTAGGCCTTTCAATAAATATCATTATATAGCATACAAATGTGTTTCAGATGTATTGTGGTTATTGTAAATACCTTGGATCTGGAAATCAGTCCCAAAAAACATTGTTAGATTTGTAGTTTTATTCCAGGTTTATATAGGGTGTTGAATTATAATTATGCAGTATTGGTTAAAGTTATTGATAAGCCTATTGTGTTTGATATTGTTTTTGGTTTACTTAATTATTATAAGTCTTGTCCTTTTTGTTCTTTTGGAAAATAAAGGCATTAACTGAAATCTACAAGGAACAAAAATAATTCAAATAAGAAGAGATGTGCACATTTGTGTGCTTTGTACGTAGTTTGCGACATCTATTCTGAATAAAATATTAATTTGTTTCCATGGGATTTGAATTGTGACAGTTTTCCTCTTTTAAAATGGTTTGGACAAAATATACAATAATTGCAGTATTTTTTTAAAGGTTTTGAATCTTAAAAAAAAATTAAACATAAAAAGGGTTGTTTTTTCGTTAGTTTAGACAAGGACATAATTAATTAATAATAATAAATATAAATTGGTAACTATGTTAAACGTTTAAATTATAAATATCTATATATATTAAAATCTTATCCTTTCAAATCTACATAAGAAACGTTATTATAATGAATGTTTATTTCTATGTGTTTGGATGGTTTCCTTTTTTATGGATATGCAAATGCAAATATAACCCGTATTGAATGGAATTAATATTATGACCGTTATAGCAATAAATTTAACTTATTTACTGGCAAATAAAAAGGGTCATAAGTAAGGTAATAATTATTGTAACCATAAATGTTTTGGGGAACTAATTGAATATGATAAATATGCTTAAATGGTTACGATTAAAATTGGAATTTGGAAATAAAGATTGTAACTCCAACTAGCAAATAAATAAATAGCAGAATTTATATATATAAACACATATTCACATAATAATTAAATGGCATTAAACTTGTAGAAATGTTTGGGAGTTACAATAGTTGGATTAGAATTCAAATGTGACTGATATAAATGGCATTTGATTGAATAATAATTGCTTTATGGAAATATGGTCGTTAGTGTCATAAATGGCATTAAATAGGTTAATTGATGCCTTAAGAAATATAACCATTAGGATCATTTGTGGCATGTAACCTAATTATTAATAATAAAAGGAATAGAATAGGAATTAATGGGGATCGATTGGCGTAGTAAACTAAGTCCAATAAGGAAATTAATAAATAAACACCCTAGGATAGGAAGTTATAAGTTTTCTTTATCTATTTCTATTTAATCTAGGATTAATATAAATTAGAATCGAGATTGGACTTAGTAGGTTAATGATGCAAGGTCAGTTGCCATATTCGATAGAAGTCTGCACTTTCCAGCATTCAGATATATGTACAACTGATGTATGATATCATTAACCAAAGGAACCCATGACGAGAGTTAATTACGCAGCGATGATTATTTCCTAAATAAGGTTTATCTCAAGTGGTCGTAGGACCTGCTTCCCATCCCAAAATAGGAAACCTTAAATTGAAAATAGTTCATAAATGTAAGCCTGCTTCGGGATAGAGGTATTAAGTAGTTAGATCCACCCATAAGGGTATTAAGTGATTGCATAGCTCACCTCCCCATAATCAAGAAGTATTAAATAGCCATTGGGTACGAGCTTGATAATCCATGCATTAGCCTGCTTCCTCTAAGTAGTAAGTGATCGGGTTGAGAGTCCGCCTTGAGATTATGTATTAGATGACTGCTACAGAGGTACCATAGGTCTACCTATCCTAGGGAAGTAGTAAGTGCCTAGGGGTTTATTTAATATGGCTAGCCAAATAGTAACATGGGGGTCCATCGGGGGGAGGTCATAAATGGCGAGATGTCAATCAACCTATCCTGTAGGTAATAAGTGATTGGTTATTATCTCTCGTCTTTTGCATGGCATGGTTATATGCGTGAAAGATGGAAGTCTTAAATTAGTAGGAATTGTAGTTAGTGTACTCTAATTTATATTATTGCGGAGTAAACCACTGGGTATGATATTAAGTGACCTATGAGTTTTCCTTGGGTCTTAAGTGATCCTAAGGATCCACTCTTATCGATCATTGATAGTGAGGTCTTAAATGGTTATATAGAAATAATTTACCTCCTTTTGGAATAGTGAGCAGTTGAGAGCTCACCTCTTAGTTGTTGTTAATTGGTTGAATGGTGGATTAAAGGCTTCATAATTATGCATAAACGTTCTATCTCAGTATTGCGATATCGTTATCGTTTGGGATTACTACCTTGGGTGGTAGCTAGCTGTCATGCATATATCTTTACAAGGTTAGGTAAGAATTACTAGACTTGTTAGACATATGTTGTGGTTTTGACTAAACGGGCTACATTTGTGTATTGTAGACAGTGCTGTATATTTTCTACTGACCAGGACTTGTTGTTCTGACCCCTCCTCATAATAACTCTCAGGTTTACTCGGGAAGACAACTCTTTGCAGGTGTTCAGTTTGCTTTTCGGTTCCTGTTCTCTCATGCTTGATATCCATATGGCAATATGCTTTAAGTTAATCGACTTCGTCGGTATTAGTTATTTTACTTTGTTTCCGCTATGCGTTAGTTTTATTTTATTCTGATTATGCTCGTGCTCTTTATTTGCAATTACCAGATTTATACTCTCCATTCTTAGATGGATTTAAGTTTCAATTTTTGTCGAAATTCAAGCATGGAAAAGTGTGGGGTGTTACAACAAACCATACAACATAAAGAACAAAAGGGATTTAGGAATAAGAATGGCTTAATCAATTTATTAAATTGTGTAATCATACTTCCCAATTCTGAAATATGCAAACTGACAGCAGAAACACAAGATCGCATCATTTCAATTCAAAAAGGTTCCTTTTGAAAATCTAAACTTAAGAAAGAGCAATTGATAATTTGATAACTCTGATTTTAGTCAAAATTTGTTTTATGGTATCATGTCTGTTCACCATCTAGTGCATTGTATGCAATACAGCGAAAATTTAGCAATGTGAATGATACTAACCAACACTTCAAAATTTGTTTTCTACATTGACGAAAGGTAGACCAGTCTCCCACTAGAACAAAATGACCCTTGTCTGCTTTTCTATTTAATTATTCACCAACTAATGCCTTCATCACAATTCATAACTTGTGATGAAAGGTAGACTAGTCTCCCATTACAACTAAAACCAAGATTCATCACATACACCAACAAACTAATATCCTCCTCATCACTTACCTTCTACATAGACTTTTCCAGAATAACCATTTAACATCCCTAACTAACTCAAACAACCTCCCGTCCACTGCTTAAACATACCCCCACAACTACACCATCTCCGCAAACTTCCATCCATAACTTATGAACGCCATTGATTCACAAACGCTAACGGATAGTCACCTACAAATCCCAAAATACCATTCGCAACACTATTCACCATGCACCTCAACCTCACCATTGCATCTTCATTTCCATTTCCTATAAATCCATTCACTAGAATGGCAACTTACTATAGAAGATTGATACCTGGTGAAAGTATATAATATATGTAACTTGTATCATAATTCGAATATTATCTAGAATTCTATCAAAATATAGCATCAATTTTCGCTTATTATACACCACCACCACATATATTACATAATCTTACCTACTGAGGTTTGGGTTTGAATGGTTGGTTTTCTTTTTTCTTCAACACATTTGCATTCTTTACCACTTAATTTGATACTCTACAACTCCATCACAATCTGTTCCTATACACAATTCATTCAAACAACCTTACTGTCTCAATGCCATTAACTTATATTCTATTACTCATATTAAAAAATTCACCCACTACTGCCTTTATCACAAAGCTTCTGCCACCATTAATCCACAATTAACTATGCCAAAACCACATGCCACCTTCATATAAATTAAAATTCTCTCCACCACCACTAATCTTCACCACCATCATTGATGCAGGGAATGTTTACGGGAGAGAGGAGGAGAAACCAAAGGAGAAAGATGAAATCAGGGATTAAGTGTAAGGATTGGAGCGAGATTCGTGGAGAAGGTCAAGTCCGAATGAGGAATTTTGGAATTTGGATATGAGGAAAAGTGACTTGAAGAAATAGAAAATGTAAGCAGGAGATGAAAATATTTGCCCACTGGATTTTGATGCGTCATGATAGAATGAAAATGCACTGTTTTCAAACCTGGTTTACGTTAAAATGAAGTAAGATAATCGATTGCCTTCAAATTCTGTGTTGGGTTGCCATCAATAATCATTTTTCTTGTCATGAATTAGCTTATGAATTTCCTTCTCAGATCATCGAATGAGGGGACTGATCAAGGAGGTAGTCTCACAGTGCCCTCATGAACCACATGAGAGTTATGCTATCCAAGTAGATCGGAATGGATTTACATTTTATGACATTAAAGGCTCTGGAAAACTCCATATACCATCAGTATACCATCAAATGCTGGCCAGGGATGATCTTCCCTGAATAGTGAGATATCTGGTAGGTTGAATCTACGAGGGAACACAGAATTCATAATATTATCAGTAAATGGGTATGGGTACGGTCAATCGCTCGATCCTCGTTGTTGTAACCTCGACTATAGTCATAATCTACCTAACTATGACAGTCAAGTATGGAGTGCTAATGAAAGGTCCATACTCTGAATCATCATCATGCTTGGGCCCCCGCGTCTCTCTGCAGGCAACATCACTTGCGTCGTCGTCTGGGAAGCACTTCCCTGACCCTTGTTGTCTTGGTCAATCATAGGACGTGAGGAGGAAGTGTAGAAGCTCGAGCATGGGCATCGCGATCATGCGATGATGTAGAGTCATTGGCTCTCTAGGAAAAAGTCACCCTCGGTTTTGCACAACCTGGTTTGGCATAGGTGAGCAAAACCGGATCGGCAGGAGCATGAGGACCTAGTTCGACATGCCAAGTTGGGAGTGTGCCGAACCATATGGGAAGAGTTCTATCAAGAACATTCCTAACATGTTCCTGCGTTGTTCCCCTAATTCTGTCAGATTGTGATGACTACCCATAACTCATGCACTAAATAAGAGGAATAATGCGCTGAAAGGTATGCCAGGCAGCCTCGGACGATCATCAAGGTATGACAACACAAGCGACACTTGTCGTATAACTCACAACGCAAGGATAAAATATAATAGAGCATACAACAGGTAATAATAGTAAAGCAGAATTGAGCAGAATCTTAAACCCTTTCAAAAGTCCATTAAAATATCCATTACAACCTTGGAAAAGCACGATAAGAGTATGTACAAAAAGTCTCACTACAACCACTCAGAGAAACATCCAACAGCGGAAATAACATATACTAGATATTAGAAAATAATATGTCAACCTCCTACTTGTTGTCGCACAGCAACATCGTCCTCATCAAGATCTATCACCTGCTACTCAGTCTGCCCATCCAAAAATAGGATGAACAACCCAAGGTAATAAGAGTAAACAAAAAACCTTGAGTCGAACAACAGTCTTAGTGAGCGATAAAACAGCTATCTAACATCATTAACAAAGTATATGAGAATAGGTAGATTAACCAATCAATCTACCCTAAACACCTTAGAAGAAACCCAAACTCATCTTCCCCACCTCCGACAGTGGTAGCCTTTACAAAACAAGAATTTAGAAAGAACAAAACATTAATAACAATCAGTTATCAAGCATAGACCATCCTAATCGATATCGACATCTCTCAAGCACAAGCCCCGAAGCCCTAAACCAACATCAGACAAGAACCCAAGAGATATCTACTCCAATGTCGAATAATCTACACAAGACAATACAGGCAAAGCAATCACCATCCATGACTCTGGATATCACCGCCAATCCACTTTGAAACTATCATTAATCGTATGACCGGCTAAACAATTTGCCATGAATTGTTGAGGGCTAATGGTAGCCCCGATTCCAGCAAAACTCCATATGCCATATGACGAAACGTATCTAGGCCCATCGAGCTGCCCAGGGTATTCGACCAGTCAATTATAGTCTTTTAGGAATCCCCATTATACCCCTGGTTTGAATCCGCTAGAACTTATGACAATGATAATTTCTCAGCCTTCGATATTTCTATCCATCTAGCCTAATGACTGTTCATAAGCTCAAGTTTAATTCCTGAGCAACCATTATCCACGAACTCACTCCCTGGAGTCGTCTTCACATTCGTTGCATTACGACGATCGACGATCACATCACATAACTTTGACATTCCCCTTAAATTCACTTCGAAGTCATAACCACCATCGAGCCAAAAACATACATCATTTGGTCAATATTCGATTCATAGCGTTTCAGCCCAACTCATCAGGTCACCCAACGACCTGACTTTATGGATCACCAACGACCTAACTTCCTGGGTCACCCAACGACCCGACTTTATGGGTCACCCACGACCTAACTTCTTGGGTCACCCATGGACCCAACTTTATGGGTCACCCACGACCTAACTTCATGGGTCATCCAACGATCCGACTTTATGGGTGACCCACGACCTAACTTCCCAGGTCACCCAACGACCCGACTTTATGGGTTACCCACAATCTAACTTCTCGGTCACCCAGCGACCCGACTTTATGGGTCACCTACGAATGAACTTCCTGGGTCACCCAACGACCCGACTTTATCCCAAGGAACAACGACCCAATTCCAGAGAAGCTCCTGCAACCTGATGTATATCCGAACGACCCGAAGCTTCAACATGTTTCATATGACTCATGCTTTATGAACACAAACGACCCATGCTTTATGAACATGAATGACCCATGCTCTTCGATGACCTGACCTATGCACTAACGACCAACTTCATTTCTTGGAGCATAAGCCAGACGACCTGAACTTCATGCCACATCATCAACAATCTAAGAAAAACAACCTGACTCCAGATCCGACCAGAATTGCTCCAAACTTGACCAAATCATCACCAAACGACAACATCGATGCTAACAACTCATCCAATTCAACAATCAACACTTTATGAGATCATAGACAATATCAAAATGACAATTATTCATCAATAATCATATAAAATTCACCAGAATCATGATAAATCAATGCATAAAGTAAAACAATCGATCTAACTTGCATAAACATATGAATTGACATAAGAATTGCCGGTTTTAAAATCCTGGATTAGATCCTATAGTGATTCAAATGAAAATATACTTACCATGACGTAATTCTTAGTGAAAACAACTTAAAATGATGCGAATAAATCAAATAACCCATATAGTCGATCGATTCCATGTGAGAGATGCTTATCTGTAACACCCCGTATTTCCTATGGATATTAAAGTAACAAATTAAAGAATACTTAATTTTAAAAGTAGGAATTAAAGGAAACGGGTTATGCCATTGCGTTTGTCTCAGAATTCTGCTTGAGATAGAGTTCGAGTTTGCATAAATCGGACACCGTATGAAGAAGTTATAAGCCTTTGAAGTTTGTATACGCCCAAGGAAGTATATATATATACATATCAAATAATTCCAGAAGTCAAAACAGGGTTCAAACCTCGAATTTGGGTCAAAGCAGGCTGAGCGGGAAATTTCCCGCTCAAAGGTGTCGACTCCCCTATAGGTGTCTCGACATAGGTGCCGACCCCTTATAGGGGAGTCAACCCCTGTTGGCCCAGATCTGGCCGATGACGTGTTTCACCATGTGTCGCTTTCTTATTCGCTGTGTGACGTGGTATTCTGCTCTGGACGGTTCTAATGACTTCTAGACTGATCTGAAGGCTCTAAATCTCCCTATACACCTATAAAAAGACCCTTAAACCTATTGTTTTCTCCACACGAATTCAAAGGCGCTTACATGCTGCTAAAACCTGAAGTGACCTAGCCTCCACCTTAATCAATCAAATTAGATTTTTCAAGTTAACAATCAAAGTCTACATCAAGGAATAACTAATCAAATTCAGAAATCAGATCCCAGAATTCTAGACCGTTCTGTAATTTGTAAGTTCATGTTACTTTCAGAAATAAAATTTAATTATGATTCTGACATTGTAATAAATCTTAATCTGAGATTATGCCTATTTCTATCTGTCTTTCTATATCTATTGGATCTATCTCATTGATATTATTATGTCCATTCTTTGTCACTTCTTTCCTTCTTCCCTTTTTGTTTTTATAGCCAGGCTACTGCGAGCCTGAGCCAAATCTCACAAGAAATGAACGTACATTGGGAAAAATTGGACATAATATATGATTTGGACATAGCCAGCGCTAAAATTGGGAAAAGAATTAATTATGTATAATTGGGCATAACTGATTTGTAATGGATTTGAGGACATAACACATGTTGTATTTAAAACATAAAGTGTATCGAACATATGACTTGAGATTTGAGGCATAAAGTATATTGGACATATGACTGGGGATTTGGGGCGTAAATTAAACTGTAAACATGTAAGGCATAGTACATGTTGTGGTTTAAGACCTAAAATTGGGGCATATATATATATATATATATATATATATATATATATATATATATATATGATAGTTTATGACTTGGAAGAAGGAGATTATTGTGTATAGTGATATATGGCTTAGGCATGAAAACCTATAGTAAGATAGGGATAACTGTTAAATGTAACACGACAAGTGGGTGGGTTAAGTTAACTTGAATTGATTGATGACACTTAACCAATATAGCATGATGAACGTGTGGGGTTAAGTTAATAAGAAACACTTAACCAATGTAACTTGATGAACGAATGGGGTTAAGTTAATGGGAAATACTTAACCAATATAACATGATGAATGAACGGGGTTAAGATAATAGGAAACACTTAACCAATCCAACATGATGAGTGGGAAGGGTTAATAAGAAACACTTAACCAACATGACATGATGAGTGGGTGGGTTAAGTTAACAGGAATGGACAACACTTAACCAATATGACATAATGTGTGGGAGGGTTAAGTACATATCGGGTTGGTGGGTAATATTTGTAAATATAGGCCCATAAACTTAACCATTAAGTAAACATATTCGAATCAGTGGGAGGGTTAAGTACATATCGGGTTGGTGGGTAATATTAGTATATATAGGCCCACAAACTTAACCATTAAATAAACATGCTTTAATCAGTGAGAGGGTTAAGTACATAACGGGTTGGTGGGTAATATCCGTGTATATAGGCCCACAAAACTTAACCAGTAGGAAACCCAAGTATCGGGGACCCATTTCAGCAGTAACCCACATAGATGTATCAAGTTATCCCGAAACTAGGCAGGGTAGGGCACGATTATTGGGCTGATTATAAACAGTCAAAATAGCCGCAGGGGGTACTTCAGTGTAGATTCCGACGGATTACGGGCATGCACGTACTCCGGAGTGGGAAAAAGCCGGCACTGGGTACCAGTAGTTATACACTGTGCATCTTGAATCGTGTCGGGTTGCAATCATAAGGATTGATACACCTTATGGTAGGACCAGCACAGGGTATCTACACGCAAGAGATTGCCGATTGACACAGACACAAGAAAAATTAATACGAGTAAGGAGCCGATCGATAGGGTAGTAAGGGTACATCTAACATCTTCATGGCAATTAGGCTGATTGAGGAAAGATCCTCATACTAGATGTACACCTGAAGGCCACCGTAATTACTGGGATTGGGATCACATTGTAACATTATCATTTTACACAAATTACTAGTTGGGACACTAGTTAGGTGGTGTAGAGATATAAAAAATCAGAATAACAAGGTAGTAGCGAAGCAGAGAAAGAGTAGAAGTGCGTTTAGTTTATCTCGCCTTATCATATCTATGCTAGTCATATGTTATCTTGTTATCCTTATTATCACGGTATTGTCTTATATTCAGCTTATTCATGTCATGATGCTTTTGCCTATTTACATGCTGAAAGTCACTGGACTTACTAGACTTATGTATGACCTAGTTTATTTCGCCTCTTTTCTTCTGTTCTCCCCCCCCCCTCCCCCAAGGTTCAAAGGGAGGAAATATTGTCACTTAGCTCAGTTTTCTTTCCAAGCTCGAAGATGGTCGATGTATTGCTTTGGACTCTCTCTTCCACTGCTATGGTTGGTTCATGCTTTATTGGAGGAATATCATTGTTATTTTTATGCTTCTTTTATACTTGTAAGTTTTTGAATCAAGACAGAAGTTCTATGTATTATTTTTAAGTATGATTGAGACAATTGTTGTAAAAGCTTAACTGAACCACATTGTTTATAAAATGACTTTATTTTCCACTGCTTTAATTGTCTGTCTTGTAATTTATCTGCATCTTTTACCTAAAACGCTCCACGAAAGTTAGGCAATTCCTTTGTGAGTGACCTTAACGAAGGTGGGGTGTTACACTTGGTACCAGAGCTAAAGGTTACCGGATCAGATGAAAGATTTGAAAAATTATTTTCAAAACGGTGTTAAAAGAAGCATTTTCTAAAGAATTTTTTTTGTTTTAAAGGCATATTCCCCAAAGCCATATGCATTATCTTTTAATCCTCTGTTTGAATCCTTGTTTTCCTTCTTTACTAGGTCTCTGGAGCTCCTGGCTTTCTGGGAGGTAACCTCATCGCGGCATGGTTCCATAGGCTTGAAGTGACTATGACACCTGTCAAAGGGCGAAGAAGTGCCCAACTTCCATATAGTCGTCGTAGTTTCACCTGCAGCTAATTTTCTTACAAGCTTTGTAGAGATTTCCGTGCGATGGAGGCAGCTTTCAAGAGACTTGTCAACAAGTTACACAAAGATGGCAAAGTTGAGAATAAGGGAGTTTGGCTAAGGAACACAAACCAAGGATGAGAAACTCATGGATATAGACTTGGTTCACGAAGGAGGAAAGAATAGAAAAATCTAAGACCATAGGAAGTGTCGTTATTATGGTATAATGGGTCATATAATTAAGGACAAGGGAAAGAACAAAGGACATGATTTTCACGAGGGCAAGTGCATGCTCTCACCGCCAGCGTACCTGAGAGAGAGGTAGTAGAGTTTCTGTCGAAAAAGTCTAGTTTTTCTTTTTGGTCATCCTGTTAGTACTCTTTTTGATTTTACCACTTCACATTCGTTTATATCTGCTTCCATAGTTGAGTCTCTGCACCTTAGTGCTTGTATAGTAGAAGATCCCATTGTTGTCTCAAATCCAATTGGTGGTTCGGCTCATTTATCTTTGGTTTGTAAGGATTTGAGAAAAGCTATATTAAGTATTGGGTTTAAGTGTAATGCTTATGTTTTCAGGTTTTATGGGCTATGGGTTGATTCTAGGAATGGATTGGTTAGCTAGTAATTGTGAAAGGAGGGTAGATAGATTTTTGACTTGCCTCGGGAATACCCTTGAGATTTTGTGCGATCTCAAGGGATCAGTTAGGCTTAGCTACCTATAATCACTTGATGCATCAATCGATGATTTGCGATCCGTTAGAGTAGTCCATGAGTACGCAGATGTTTTTGATTAGGTTAGGGGTTTGTCCCCTAAAACATGAGACAGACTTCCGCATATATCTAGTTGACAATGCAAAGCCAGTTGCATTACCTGTACGACACATGAATCCAAGGGAAAGGAAGGGATCAGTAAACAAGTGAAAGAGTTACTTGAAAAAGGGTTCATAAGGCGAAGTATTTCTGAATGGGGTGCTCCGGTCGTTTTCGTTACAAAGGCGGATGGTTCACTTCGCTTGTGCATAGATGACATTTTGGAATAAGGAAGAACATGCTTTGCATCTAAGGTAAGTCTTGGATACTCTCCAAGCGCATCAACTTAAGGCGAAGTTCTCCAAAAATGTCATTTTTGAGAGAAGAAGTAAGGTTTCTAGGACATGTGACACCCAAAGAAGGGATAGCTCATGGATGTAAGTGTCTGCTAGTGGTTGCTCATGGATGCATACACACACATTAGGCACTAGATCGGCTCAGTCACTTTCATATTGCATATGCATGAGTGAATTTATATATATATGAATTGAAACTTGATGTGTTGTCATATGGATGTTGCACTTGTATGAATGATTGTGCACTCATATAGAAGTTATAAAGTACGATTAGGAATAATTGCATACATGATGGACTTATGACACTGACATAATTCGCATTAAGGAGGTCAACTGAATCTGTAGACCGCCTGATTTTGCATTAGATAAGGACATGTACACACACTATGCATATGATCATGAAAGCATTAGAAATCTTTATAAGGACAATGGACGCCTGTGATTGAATGATTGAGTAGATGAATGTGGATGATAGGATACATTCTCCTTGACTTGGAGATTTCGGGGACGAAATCCTTTAAAGGAGGGGAGAATGTTACACCCTGTATTTCTTGTGGATATTATAGTAACAAATTGAAGATTACTTAATTTTAAAAGTAGGAATTAAGGGAAATGGGTTATGCCATTGCATTCGTCTCAGAATTCTGCTTGAGATAGAGTCCGAGTTTGCATAAATCGGACACCGTATAAAGAGGTTATAAGCCTTAGAAATTTGTATATGCCCAAGGAAGTATATATATACATATAAAAAAATTCCAGAAGTCAAAACAGGGTTCAAATCTCGAATTTGGGTCAAAGCAGGCTAAGCGGGAAATTTCCCGCTCAGAGGTGTCGACCCCCCTCCCCAAGAGGGAGTCGGAATAGGTGTCGACCCCCCCATAGGGGTGTCGACATAGGTGTCGACCCCCCCCATAGGGGAGTCGACCCTTGTTGGCCCAGATCTGGCCGATGACGTGTTTCGCCATGTGTCACTTTCTGGTTCGCCGTGTGACGTGGTATTCTGCTCTAGACGATTCTGATGACTTCTAGACTGATCTGAAGGCTCTAAATCTCCCTATACACCTATAAAAAGAGCCCTAAACCTATTGGTTTCTCCACACGAATTCATAGGCATTTATATGCTACTAAAAACTGAAGTGACCTAGCCTCCACCTTAATTAATCAAATTAGATTTTTCAAGTTAACAATCAAAGTCTACATCAAAGGAATAACTAATCAAATTCAGAAATCAGATCCCAGAATTCACGACCGTTCTGTAATTTGTAAGTTCATGTTACTTTCAGAAATAAAATTTAATTATGATTTTGACATTGTAATAAATCTGAATCTGAGATTATGCCTATTTCTATCTGTCTTTCTATATCCATTGGATCTATCTCATTGATATTATTATGTTCATTCTTTGTCTCTTCTTTCCTTCTTCCCTTTTTGTTTTTATAGCCAGGCTACTGTGAGCCTGAGCCATATCTCATAAGAGATGAACGTACGTTGGAAAAAATTGGATATAATATATGATTTGGACATGGCCAGCGCTAAAATTGGGAAAAGTATTAAATTATGTATAATTGGGCATAACTGATTTGTAACGAATTTGAGGACATAACACATGTTGTATTTAAAACATAAAGTGCATCGAACATATGACTTGAGATTTGAGGCATAAAGTATATTGGACATATGACTGGGGATTTGGGGCGTAAATTAAACTGTAAACATGTAAAGCATAGTACATGTTGTGGTTTAAGACCTAAAATTGGGGCATATATATATATATATATATATATATATATATATATATATATATATATGATAGTTTATGACTTGGAAGAAGGAGATTATTGTGTATAGTGATATATGGCTTAGGCATGAAAACCTATAGTAAGATAGGGATAACTGTTAAATGTAACACGACAAGTGGGTGGGTTAAGTTAACTTGAATTGATTGATGACACTTAACCAATATAGCATGATGAACGTGTGGGGTTAAGTTAATAAGAAACACTTAACCAATGTAACTTGATGAACGAATGAGGTTAAGTTAATGGGAAATACTTAACCAATATAACATGATGAATGAACGGGGTTAAGATAATAGGAAACACTTAACCAATCCAACATGATGAGTGGGAAGGGTTAATAAGAAACACTTAACCAACATGACATGATGAGTGGGTGGGTTAAGTTAACAGGAATGGACAACACTTAACCAATATGACATAATGTGTGGGAGGGTTAAGTACATATTGGGTTGGTGGGTAATATTTGTAAATATAGGCCCATAAACTTAACCATTAAGTAAACATATTCGAATCAGTGGGAGGGTTAAGTACATATCGGGTTGGTGGGTAATATTAGTTTATATAGTCCCACAAACTTAACCATTAAATAAACATGCTTGAATCAGTAGGAGGGTTAAGTACATAACGGGTTTGTGGGTAATATCCGTGTATATAGGCCCACAAAACTTAACCATTAGGAAACCCAAGTATCGGGGACCCATTTCAGCAGTAGCCCACATAGATGTATCAAGGTACCCTGAAACTAGTCAGGGTAGGGCACGATTACTGGGCTGATTATAAGTGGTCAAAATAGAGGCAAGGGGTACGTCAGTGTAGGTTCTGACGGATTACGGGCGTGCACGTACTCCGGAGTGGGAAAAAGCAGGCACTGGGTACCAGTAGTTATACACTGTGCATCTTGAATCGTGTCAGGTTGCTATCATAAGGATTGATACACCTTATGGTGGGACCAGCATAGTGTATCTACATGCAAGAGAGGGTCGATTGACACAGACACAAGGAAAATTAATACGAGTAAGGAACTGATCGATAGGGTAGTAAGGGTACATCTAACATCTTCATGGCAATTAGGCTGATTGAGGTAAGATCCTCATACTACATGTACACCTGAAGGCTACCGTAATTGCTGGGATTGGGATCACGTTGTAACATTATCATTTTACACAAATTACTAGTTGGGACACTAGTTAGGCGGTGCAGAGATATAAAAAATCAGAATAACAAGGTAGTAGCGAAGCAGAGAAAGAGTAGAAGTGCGTTCAGTTTATCTCGCCTTATCATATCTATGCTAATCGTATGTTATCTTGTTATTCTTATTATCACGGTATTGTCTTGTATTCAGTTTATTCATGTCATGATGCTTTTGCCTATTTACATGCTGAAAGTCACTGGACTTACCAGACTTATGTCTGACCTAGTTTGTTTCGCCTCTTTTCTTCCGTTCCCTCCCCTCTCCCCTCCCAGGTTCACAGGGAGGAAATATTGCCACTTAGCTCAGTTTTCTTTCCAAGCTCGAAGATAGTCGATGTATTGCTGTGGACTCTCTCTTCTACTGCTATGGCTGGTTCATGCTTTATTGGGGGAATATCATTGTTATTTTTATGCTTCTTTTATACTTAGAAGTCTTTGAATCAAGACAGAAGTTCTATGTATTATTTTTAAGTATGATTGAGACAATTGTTGTAAAAGCTTGACTGAACCACATTGTTTATAAAATGACTTTATTTTCCACTGCTTTATTTGTCTATCTTGTAATTTATCTGCATCTTTTACCTAAAACGCTCCACCGAAGTTAAGGCATTCCCTTTGTGAGTGACCTTGACGGAGGTGGGGTGTTACATTATCACTCACCAATTCATCGAATTAACTTGAAATCGCTAAATTCTCAACCCGGACAGCGTAGAATATGCTTCAAGCCTCTTGATTTAATGCGATCTCTCTTCACTTGGCGTAGACCTAGCTTCAAACAATGTAGATCTTCAATTCTCATATGTAGATCTAGAATTTTAATGGTGGAAATGTGTATTTGATTTAGCAAGGAGGATCACAAGCTCAACCAAATGAGAGAATGAAGAAAGTAAACTATTCTCCATGCCTCTAACCCCCTATTTCTCGCAACCCACCAACCCACTAATGGGCCTCCTCAAACCAGCCCATTAATGGCTCTGAAAACCTGAACAGAAATTATGGAACAAAAAATAGCGATTCCTCCCAAACCGCTAAACCAAATCTTTAATGTGACCACTCTACGGAATTGGCAACACCATTTCTTTTCCTATGAAACCGACTATAGCACGTGATTCGATCCCAGTCAAAAGTTAATCCCTGTACAAGACTAACAGGGGAAAAATGGTCGCAAATAAAAGTGATAAAAATTATGGATATGTCTCACATTCCCATAAGAAACATTTCAAAATATGAGAATGATCCAACCCTTGGGAATTAAATAAAAATATTTTAAGGTTCCCCGATACGTAAAATGCAGGCTGTTACATTCCGCCTCCCCCCTTTAGGAATTTCTCCCCCGAAATTCCAAGCAAAATCAAGCAACCAAAATAATTCTGCATGTCTATCATCTATGTGCAACCAATTTACCATCGAAACTAGCATCCATCAAGCCATGCATCCATAGCCTTAACATAGTACGCGGAATTCTAACAATGATAGTACAAGATACAATGTTGTAAGGTGACATGACATTAATGGGTCATGCCGACAAAGAGTTCTAGATGGGTCGTCTTCATACTCTCTTCTGTCTCCCATGTAAAATCGCCATCATCCTTACTCCATTACATCTTGACTAACTTAACCGTCTTCTTCCAAAGGTGTTTTGTGTCATTCCCCACAACGCCAAGTCGCTTACGAGGTCCCGTAACTACGGTCTTAACTTCTAAGTCTTCATACTGCTCTAGAGATACCACCACATTCGAGTCATGCACACATTTCCGTAGAAATGACACATGGAAAACATTATGCACACTTGACATCTTCTCGGGTAACTCCAATCTATACGCGAGCTTTCCAATTCGCTTGATTATCGGAAACGGTCCAACAAACCATGGAGCTAACTTTCCTTTGCTTCCGAGTCAAACAACATGCTTTAATGGCGAAATCTTCACGAAAACCATATCACCAACGTCAAATTCCGAATCTTTTCGACGTTTATCGGCATAACTGCCTTCATTCGTTGTTGAACGATCTCGATACAATCCAATATTTCTCTTATCATCTCTGGCCTAAGTATCAACTTATCTCCAGCTTCTAACCAATAAGCCGAAGAATTACATGGTCTATCATACAACTCCTTGTATGGTGTCATCCCAATGTTCAACTGGTAGCTGTTATTATATGCAAACTCAACTGGATGTGGATAGGCTTCCCATGATCCCCCGAAGTCCAATACACAAGCTCTTATGAGATCTTCCAAAACATTATTTAACCCTCTCAGTTTGACCACCGATCTGGGAATGAAAAGCAGTAATAAAAAACAACTCGGTTCCCAAAGTCTCTTGTAGACTCTTCCAAAATCCACTCATGAACAATGGATCTCGATCACTGACTATACTCTTTGGGATACCATGGAATCGAACTATCCATTTTATATAAAGCTCAGCCAACTTCGATGCTATCCTAGTAGATTTGACATGAATAAGCCTTACACTTTTGGTAAAGCGATCCATGATGACCCGAATTCCTTCGTTTACTGCCCTGGTTCTAGGTAGTCCATTGATAAAATCCATCGATATCAACTCCAACTTCCATGTAGGAACTTCCAATGGCTGAAGCAATCCACTTGGCTTTTTTTTGTTTAGATTTCACCAACTGACAGTTCATACCCTTGGAAATGAACTTTCCAACATCCCTTTTCATACCTTCCCTGTAGTAGGCTTGCTTCATGTCCTGATATATCTTATTACCAGGCGGGATGAATTGTCAAATTCGAGTGAGGATATTCCCTCAGAACCTCATCTCTTAATCCGTAGATGTCAGGAATAACAAGTCGTCCTTTCTTTCGAAGCCAACCTTTTCGTTTGACCTCAAACTCTTTATCCTCTGGTTCCAACTTCTGGATAATCTTGACAAGCTTTGCATCTCGCTTTTATCACTCGTCAATCCTTTCGATGAGAGTAGGTCTTATCGATAAGCTTGCCAACATTTTAGGTTCCAACCCGCACCGTGGTATGAAATCAAATCCTGCCAAGTACTCGAGGTGATTCCATTCTGAAAACATCACTCCCAAACTTGCGTGTCTTCGACTCAACGCACCCGCCACTGTGTTACCTTTACTAGGAGTATAAGTTGTACCAAAATCATACAACGCCAGAAACTCTAACCAACTTTGCTGCCAAAGATTCAAATCCTTTTGGGAGAAGAGATACTTCAATGACTTGTGATCCGTAAATAACTCGAGTCGAACTCCCAACAGGTAATGTCTCCACATCTTCTGAGTAAACACGATCACTATCAACTCCAAATCATGAGTTAAGCAACTCCTTTCGTGCAGCTTTAGCTGTCAACTCGCGTAGGCCACATCTTTATCCTTCTGCGTTAGCATTTCTCCAAGCCCAGTACCGCATGCATCAGTGTATACCACCATCTCTTCATTCCCACTCGGAATGGTCAAAACAAGAGCACACGTCAGTCTCTCTTTCAGGATTTCGAAAGCTTGCTCACACTTTGCATCACATGTGAACACTTGGTTCTTCTTTGTCAATCCTATTAGTGGTGAAAATATCTAAGAGAAATCCTTGATAAACTATTGGTAATAACCTGCCAATCCAAGGAAACTTCTCACGTCCGTTGCATTCTTAGGTCTATCCTAGTCTTGGATTGCTGCCACTTTAGCGGGGTCAACCACTATTCCATTTCCAGAAACTACATGGCCTAAGAACTTCTCCTTGCTCTTCCAGGAGTGACACTTCGAAAACTTAGCCTTCAGCTAATGTTTTCGCAAGATTTCCAAAACAACTCGCAAGTGCGTTTTATGTTATTTCTCGTTTCGGGAGTAAACTAGAATATCATCCACGAACACAAGCATGAAATTGTTCAACTGGTCTATGAACACTCTATTCATAAAATCCACGAAATATGCTAACGTGTTAGTCAACCCAAATGGCATCACCAACCATTCGAAGAAACCAGATGGTGTCCTAAAAGCAGTCTTCGGCATATTATCTGTTGCCACCCTCAACTGGTGGAATCCATTGTCAAATCCATTTGAGAAAACACCTTGGCCTCATGAAGCTGATCGAACAAGTCATCTATCCTCAGCAATGGATACTTGTTCTTTTTGGTCACCTTGTTCAGCTCACGATAGTCCACACACAATCTTAAAGATCCATCAGCCTTGGTTGCAAACACAACTGGTGCACCCCATTCGGACACACTTCTTCAAATGGATCCTTTTCCTAAAAGGTCACATACTTGCACCTCTAACTCTCATTGTTCCTTAGGCGCCATCCGCCTAAGAGGCATAACGATAGGTCTAGCACTCTCAACCAAATCGATTTTGAACTCAATCTCATGATGCGGCGGCAACCCTTTGACCTCTTCAAAGACATCATCAATCTCACTTGCGACAGGCACTGATGAAAAGTCTTCTCGTGGAATCACAAGAGAATATAAATAGCTCATGAAAACACCATCTTCGGGCTTACATCGGATCACAACCATTCGCCCTTCCATGTTTCCGACTGTCACTTCCAGCTTCTCATAATCCACTTTTTTCGTGTACCTCTTGAGCCAGTCCATACCCAAAATAATCCCAAACCGAGCGAAGTTTAAAACAATGAAATCACACATAAAGAAGCAACCATGACTCGACAACACTAGACCATGAAAAATCGTACAAAAACTGAACGAACTCCACCAACTGGATTAGTCATAACAAAAGGTCTGCCACAAATCTCGGGTACCAAACCCAAGCGGCACATATGCTTGCGACAAACTTCTCGTTCTTTTGATAAGGAACCTTGAAATACGAACAAGCATACTTGGATAAAGCTTCAAAATCAGAAACGTACCCCAACACTGGTCAACCGTTCTGCTTAAGCTCGGCAATCTCTCAAACAGAGTAGAATTTTAAACAGCAGAAATAAACTTCGCCTCGAACTTGACTTTGAATTGCTCCCATGAAATCTCATCTTCTAGGATCTCTAGAGTAACAAAGTTCCACCAATCCATAGCTCTGCCCTGTAGCTGTCTCGATGCAAGCTTCCTCTTAGTCACATCACCAATTCCCAAGTCTGCAAAGATCTGAATGCAAGTATGAAGCCACCCTTGAATCTCTACAATCGGCTCCGTCCCCTTAAACGGCTTCCCTCCTAGTAGTGAAGTCTTTGCATAGCTTCATGAAGTTCACCACTCTAGTCACTTGAACCCCTACATCTACTACGGCTGCTCCTAGAGCAAGTACCATCCTCATGTTTGCTACCATCATAGCTTCGAACATAGCTGGGTAATCTGGTATGCGCCATCATCCCTCCGAGAACAACCTCCTCCCTAGCAGTGTGTCCCGACGATCGACGACTCATTATAAATCTGAAAAATAGAATGATGAGTCCACTTCCAAGAAAAACTGCAATGGAGTTCAAGCTCTATTATTACTACATACACTAATGTATATAGTATGCATCCATCAGAAATCTACAATTACATCTCTCATTCGTTACTATGTATTTGAACTTTGGCTAAAATCGACAACCAGAGCTCTGATATCAAATGTGATGACTTACCATAACTCCTGCACTAAACAAGAGGAATAATGCGCTGAAGGTGTGTCAGGCGGCCATGGACGATCATCAAGGTAAGATAACACAAGCGACACCTGTCGTATAACTCACAGCGCAATGATAAAATATAATAGAACATATACAACAGGTAATAATAGTGAAGCAGAATTGAGAAGAATCTTAAACCCTTTCAAAACTCTTTAAAATATCCATTACATCCTTGGAAAAGCACTATAAGAAAATGTAAATAAGCCTCACTACAAGCACTCAGAGAAACATCTACCAGCGGAAACAACATATAGTAGATAGTATAGAATAATATGTCAGCCTCCTGCTCGTCATCGCACATCAACATCGTCCTCATCAAGATCTATCACCTGCTACTCAGTCTGCTCATCCAAAAACAAGGTAATAAGAGGAAACATAAAACCTTGAGTTAGAAAAACGGTCTTAATGAGCAATAAAAACAGCTATCTAACATCATCAACAAAGTATATGAGAATAGGTAGATTAACTAATAAATCTACCCTAAACACCAGAGAAGAAACCCAAACTCATCTTCCCCACATCCGACAGTGATAACCTTTATAAAACAAGAATTTGGAAAGAACAATACATTAATAACAATCAGTTATCAAGCATAGACCATCCTAATCGATATCGACATCTTTCAAGCACAAGCCCCGAAGGCCTAAGCCAACATCAGACAAGCACCCAAGAGATATCTCCTCCGACGTCAAATAATCTACACAAGAGATACAAAAAAACAATCAACATCCATGACTCTGGCTATCACCGCCAATCCTCTTTGAAACCATCGTTAATCATATGACCAGCTAAACAATTTGCCATCAATTGTCGAGGGCTAATGGTAACCCCTATTCTAGCAAAACACCATACGCAATACGATGAAACGTATCTAGGTCCGTCGAGCTGCCCAGGGTACTCGACCAGTCAATTATAGTCTTTTGGGCGTCCCCATTATACCTCTGCTTTGAATCCGCTAGAACCTACGACAACTGTAACGACCCGCATTCTACGCTTCGCAAGATCGTAGAAAATTTACTTCTTTCACATACGAAGTCATATGGTCATGTAACTTTGGGAGACGACTATTGGGGTCATTTCCTATGTTCATGATTTTTGCCAATTTTTAAATGACCATTTTTACCCCTAGCTGATTTTGTTTTGACCATAACTTTTGACTGAAAAGGAATTTTGACCTGAAACCAATTCCATTGGCTCCGGATGATGGTTTACCATTTCGTAGAGTGGTCACATTAGACAAACGGACTCACCGTTCGGGAGATATGGCTGAAACAAGTTTCAGATAGTGAAAAACAGCCTAATTGGGCTTAACCGAGTGATTAACAGCTAGGCCCATAGGGGGATTTCGGGATTTGGAGTATTTAAGGGCTGTTAGGGTTAGGGATTTCGGTTTTTAGACATTTTCCAGCCGCCATAGACATTTGTTCAACCCTAACAATGGCCTCCAACATCTAAAACATCCCCAAACCACTTTCTAATTGAAGATTTGCCTAATTAACATCAAATTAAGGAGGAATAGCACCAAAGCAAGGTTAGAGCTGCTGTGTTGCCTTGGGAACACTACCAAACAGAGAATCATCTCAGATTTGGTATTTTATTTGTGGCCAGGGTGAGTGATTTGCATAGTTCCTCACTAATTATGGTTAATTAAGGGTAATTAGTGTTAATTAGCGAATTTAAACATGATTAAATTCTGGAAAAATATTTATATTTCGAAATATTGTTTTACGCCTCTGTTAGAAAATTTGGTTAATTTGGTTAAGTTTTGCTAATCATATCGTTAGTTTTTCTTAAACATGCTTAGGGGAAAATATGAGATTTTGGCTATGTTTGATCCGTTTAACCTTGTCATATTGTTGTTTTGGTGTTTGTGGTCACTTCTATTTGTTGCTATGACTGTATGGTATGCTTTGTGATTGATTAGAAGAGTTAGATTGGTTAAAAATGCCGTCGTATGGTGTAAAACAGTCGTTGGAAAAGTTGCAGGAAGCAGTGCAGGGTTTCGGATCGGATCGGGTTAGGGGGCTCGGGTTGGATCGGAGAACTGAGAAGAGAACTGAACTGGATCAGAACCTAGTACAAGAAGAGAGCTTGGCAAAAAGGAAGGCCTCTCGCATAAGGGTTGGGGTTGGTATTGGACTAAAGCTGGACATGGGAACGGATCGGATTAACTGGAGGAAAGAAAGGCAGAACCGAACCAAGGCAGAAGCACCAAACCGAATCAAGATAGTGAGATAGCTGAACCCAAGTGACAGGGAAGCACCGAACCGAACCAAGGGTGGAGCTCCGAACCGAACCGGATGGCCAGGAAGTGGAGCAAGCCGAACCGAACCAGGGAAGGACAACCGAACCGGATTGGAGCTGCGATTACGCGACAACTTTTCTGAAGACCAACTCCAATTCGACCAAAACCCGAGATGCAAAGAAAGTCCAAATAGGAAGTAGAGCTCAGGATCCAGTTGGGAACCAACGAGTTAACTTCATGAGTTGGGCTTTGCTGCGGGACGTGTGTTAAGGGGTTGTCGATGTCTATAACTTTGGATCACTATGTGTAGGGGGTAAGTGAACGGATTCAGGGCCACAGTGGCCTAGGTACGACTAAAGAGCTATAGACCAATGAAGTGGGGTCATTTGTAAAGATTTGGTCATGACTCCATGGGCAAGCTTGGTAGTAGCAGTAGTTGTACAAGTCGAACTCTGTCACTACTTCGATGTGACTAGTGATTGACAGTGGTGGACATCGTATGCTTTACGCACTGAGTGAGAGATGTGAGGATGGTTGCTATGTTTGATTTGTTTGCCATCATTATGACATGCACACCCCCACCCCCGTTATCTTTACACCATCTGTTCAGTGGCACCTTAGAGTATTGTACGGTATGTAGTGCTAACTCTTTGGTTGCAGGTCCAGGTTCAGGTATGGTTTAGTATACCTGTTATTGTTCTGTTTAGCTGCTTATCGCTCATACCAGACTTTTTGTCTGACCCAGAGTTTTATATCTCTTCTTATTAATCTGGGTGCTCTCGTGAGAAGACTAGAGACAGGTTAGCTGGTGATGCACGAGTAGCTGTACCGGAGACGAGCAGGAGGCTTCCATGTATGATATATATATATATATATATATATATATATATATATATATATAGATATAGATATTCTCCTTGTGTCGCTGCTGGTCACTACTATGGGCATTAGTCGTGCACCCTTTCTTTCTTTTACTTTAGAGACAGTTTTAAAGTTGTAATAATAATGATGTGGAATATAAGCTGTATTTGGATTTTCCGTTGCTATGATGTTTAGTTTTCAGCTTATGCACTGTCTCGCTTGTTTTATGTCAAGTACATTATTATTATATTTTGTTCCATGCGCTGTGAGGCATTCTACAGGTTTTCGATTAGTCTATTCTCTTCTTTCCTTTCTTTGGCGACCGTTCCGTGCTAGTCGGGCATGTGTACAGCGCACTTTCGGCGGAAACGCCGACTGGTGCGGGGCGGGCCGTCACACTTGGTATCAGAGCTCTAGGTTGCGTAGTTAACCTAGGGAAGTTATCAGGGAGAGATAGTATACGTATATGAGAGCGCGTATTTGTGATTATTTTGGTTTTCAAAAGCTATATATATATTGTTAGTATAGTTAAGGATGAAGTCGCACTGCACTGGCACCACTATGGAGATGGTTAAATGTTTTCTCTGTGTAGATTGAACGATGAGCCGATACGCCAGAGGTACTGGTAGAGGAGCCAATAATGGGAATGCTGCTGATATGAGGATGATGTTTACTGACCTCATGAGGGAGATGCTTAGAGATGTGCAGAGGGCAGCTCCCAATGCTGGTAATGGTGGTGGTCCAATAGTGCAGGTGCCTAGGGTCGATTTCGCCAAGCTGAACAAGGATTATACTAGTCTTGATGGGAAGCCGTTCCACGGAACGGAGTCGGCTACGGATGTTCAAGATTGGTTGGATAGTTGCGATCGTATCTTCGAAGAATTGGGTATCGAGGATGCGATGAAGAGAAGGCTAGCATCCCGTCAGCTGCAAGGATGGGCAATGAGTTGGTGGAATGCTATAAAGGCAGCTACCCCCGAGGATCAGATTACTTGGGATCAGTTTAACGTTCGCTTTAGCGATAAGTTCATTCCAGCTGCTCAGAAGTCAGTGTTGTTTAAGAAATTCTTGGAACTCAAGCAGAATGGCAGAGATGTCTAGGAGTATATTGCCGAATTCGACACTTTGTCGAAATATGGGTTATCCCTAATAGATACTGCCGAGAAGAAGAACGAGAAGTTTATAACAGGTTTGGATCAGTACTTGGGGGAAAGGCTTATTAACCACATCGATGAGTCGTTTGAATCGATTGTGGGGAAAGCATCGAGGTCAGAGAGTCTTTACCCTAAGTCGAAGACTGAGGTTGCATTTGCAGAGGATCCAAAGCCGCAAGCAAGCAGTGGAGGCAAGAATGGTTCTCAGAATAAGAGGAAGCGGAACCAGAATAAGGATGGCCAAAAGAAGAAGAAAGATGTTGAGTGCTTTAGCTGTGGTAAAAAGGGCCATTATGCTAGTAATTGTCGGGCCAAGCCAGCGGATAGGAAGTGCTTCAACTGTGGCCAAGTGGGACATCACAAGGACAAGTGTCCGCAACCCCCTAAAGAAAAGCAGATGGTGAAAGCATATGCCCTTAATGTTGTTCCTTCTTCGTCGAATTCCCCAACTGCGGCGGAGAAGGGAAAGAATGTCGTTATTCAAGGTATGCTTTCTGTTTATGATGTTCCTGTTAGGGTTTTGCTTGATACCAAAGCTTCCATTTCTTTCATATCTAGTGACCTGGTAGATAGGTTAGGATTGGAGCCCGAGATTGTCGATAGACCTTTAGTAGTGACGAACCCGATTGGTGGTTCGACTAACCTTAGCATGATTTGTCATAATGTGGTCTTATCGAGTCATGGATGCATGTTTGTTTGTGATTGCTTTGTTTTGGACTTTACTGGGTTTGGCATTATTTTGGGAGTCAATTGGCTCCAAAGATACGGGGTGGTGGTAGACTATGAGGGCTTTTTGGTGACAGCTAGAGCGGATGATGGGCGGAGGGTAGTGTTTAGTGGTCTACCTAGTGATGGGGTAATGACTAGTTTTCTAAATTCCCTCGACATCCCGTATAGTGAGTTGTCAGGTTTGCCCATGGTTGGCCAGTATCCGGACGTCTTCGAGGAAGTGATCGGGCTTCCACCACACCGAGAGATTGAGTTTCGTATTGATTTAGTTAAAGATGTCAGACCTATAGCGATGCAAATTCGTCGAATGGCACCAAGGGAGCAGCGAGAGCTCGGGATGCAAGTCAGCGATCTTTTGAAGAAGGGATTTATCAGAAGGAGTGTTTCTGAATGGGGAGCACCAGTTGTGTTTGCTACCAAGGCGGATGGTTCCCTTCGATTGTGTGTGGACTACCGCGAATTGAATAAAGTGACGAGGAAGAATAAGTATCCTCTACCGCGAATAGATGATTTGTTTGATCAGTTGAGTGGCGCAAGAGTATTCTCCAGTTGGATCTCGTGACAGGTTTTCATCAGCTTAGGGTGGAAGCTGAAAGTATAGCTAAAACGACATTTCAGACGCCGTCTGGATTTTATGAATGGTTGGTCATGCCATTTGGGTTGACCAATGCACTTGCATATTTTGTTGATCTTATGAATAGAGTATTCAGAGATCACTTGAATAACTTTGTTCTTGTGTTCGTGGGCGATATATTGTTTATTCGAGGACAGAGGAAGAACACAAGGAACATTTAAGAGTAGTGATGGAGGTGTTGAGAAAACACCAATTGAAAGCAAAGTTTTCTAAGTGTCACTTCTGGAGGAGGGAAGTGAGATTCTTGGGCCATGTTGTTTCAGAGAATGGTATTGCCGTGGATCCTGCGAAGGTGGCTACGGTACAAGATTGGTCTACGCCCAAGAATGCAACGGACATAAGAAGTTTCTTGGGATTAGCCGGATATTATCGTAAGTTTATCCAAGACTTCTCCAAGATAGCAGCACCGTTGACTCGGTTGACCAAGAAGAATCAAGCTTTCGTCTGGGACGAAAAGTGCGAGAATGCATTCAAGGGTTTAAAGGAAAAGTTGACATGTGCACCAGTGTTAGTCATTTCCTAAGGGGAATGAAGAGATGACAATATATATGGATGCATGTGGTAAAGGATTAGGTGTTGTATTGATGCAAGGAGGTAGGGTTGTAGCTTATGCAAGTCGGCAACTGAAACCGCACGAGAAAAGATACCCTACCCATGACTTGGAATTGGCTGCGATCGTATTCGCGTTGAAGATGTAGAGACATTATCTCTTGGGAGAAAGATTCGAGTTGTTTACTGATCATAAATCGTTAAAGTATCTTTTCTCTCAGAAGGATCTAAATCTCCGACAGCAAAGATGGTTAGAATTATTGGATTCCTATGATTTCGATATCGCATACACACCAGGAAAGGGCAATGCGGTAGCTGATGCATTGAGTAGAAGACATGCTAGTTTAGGGGCTATGTTTCTTGAATGGAAGCAACTGGAGTACATCGCTGGGTATGATTTCAGACCAAAGTGCGAGTTGGATCCAGAAATGTTAGCAAGTTTGATGATCAGACCCACTTTGATTGAGCGGATTGGTTCCAGTCAGAGGGACGATCCTAACCTATTGGAAATCATCTCAAAGTTAGAGATGGGAATCGACGAAGAGATGAATAAGTATGGGCTTGATCGAGATGGATGGCTTAGGAAGAATGGAAGACTAGTTGTACCCAATGTCAATGGATTGAGAGATGAAGTGCTTAGAGAATGTCATCACTCAAAACTGACTATACAACCCGGTGGTAACAAGATGTATCGAGACATGAAGCAGACCTACTATTGGGAAGGGATGAAAAGAGACATTGGGAAGTTTATATCCAAATGCATGAATTGCCAGCTAGTTGAAACTGAGCAAAAGAAGCCTAGTGGGTTGTTACAACCATTAGAAATTCCAGAATGGAAATGAGAACAAGTGTCAATGGATTTCATTGATGGGTTACCAAGAACTAGGTCGGGCCATGATAGCATTTGGGTGATTGTGGACCGATTGACTAAGAGTGCGAGATTTATATCCGTCAAGTCAAACAGGACAACAACTAAGTTAGTTGAACTGTATATAAAGTGGGTAGTGAGATTTCATGGAATACCGAAAGGCATTGTGAGTGACCGAGATTCGTTGTTCAGTAGTGTATTTTGAAAGAGCTTAAAAGAGGCGTTAGGATCAGAACTACATCTCAGTACCGCGTATCATCCTCAAATCGATGGTCAAACAGAGAGGGTGAATCGTATATTAGAAGATTTCTTGAGAGCCTGTGTATTGGATTTTGGTGGATCATGGGATGACCATTTGCATCTAGTAGAGTTTGCATATAATAATAGTTATCAATCCAGTATTGGTATGGATCCATTTGAAGCTCTGTACGGAAGACCGTGCAACTCACCGTCCTGTTAGTTAGAGACCGGTGAGAAATATGTTCTTGGACCAGAAGTAATAAGAGAAACATCAGACAAGATCAAGGTTATCCAACAGCGAATGAAGGCTGCCCAAGATAGGCAGAAAAGTTATGCTAATAAGAGGAGAAGAGAATTAAAGTTCTCCATTGGAGACTTGGTGTTTGTCAAGATTTCTCTATTGAAGAGCGTGATACGATTTGGCAGGAGAGACAAGTTAGCACCAAGATTTGTTGGTCCATTCCCAGTTTTTGAGCAAATTGGGAATTTGGCATACAAATTTGAATTACCAGAGAAGATGGCAGGAGTTCACAATGTATTTCATGTTTCCCAGTTAAGGAAGTTCGAACACGACCTAGATGTGACTATTTCACCTGATCAGTTGAATGATATCGAAGTTGAACCTGAGGCGGTTGGGAACCGCAAGCCTATGCGTATTGTTGGGAACGATACGAAGCAACTTCAAAGGAAAGCGGTGAACCTAGTCAAAGTCCAGTGGGGGCGGGAATGAGAATGACTGTACTTGCGAGATAGAGGAGAGCATTAGGAAGACGTATCCAGAACTCTTCGCCTGGTAAGATTTCAGTTTCGATTTAGTCTTTCCGCATGCTAGGATAGGTTTGTTTTATCTGTTTTGCATGTTTGATTGTTATATGTGATTGGTTGGCATGCGGGATCCTTTGTATGTTTTGGGTTAAGGAATTTCGGGGACGAAATTTCTTTAGGAGGGAAGAGTGTAACGACCCGCATTCTACGCATCGCAGAATCGTAGAATATTTACTTCTTTCACATACGAAGTCATATGGTCATGTAACTTTGGGAGACGACTATTGGGGTCATTTCCCGTGTTCATGTTTTTTGCCAATTTTTAAATGACCGTTTTTGCCCCTAGCTGATCTTGTTTTGACCATAACTTTTGACTGGGAAGGAATTTTGACCTGAAACCACTTCCATTAGCTCCGGATGATGGTTTACCTTTCCGTAGAGTGGTCACATTAGCCAAACGGACTCACCGTTTGGGAGATATGGCTGAAACACGTTTCAGATAGTGAAAAACAACTTAATTGGGCTTATCCGGGTGATTAACAGCTAGGCCCAAAGGGGGATTTCGGGATTTGGAGTATTTAAGGGCTGTTAGGGTTAGGGATTTCGGTTTTTAGACATTTTCCAGCAGCCATAGACATTTGTTCAACCCTAACAATGGCCTCCAACATCTAAAACATCCCCAAACCACTTTCTAACTGAAGATTTGCCTAATCAACATCAAATTAAGGAGGAATAACACCAAAGCAAGGTTAGAGCAGCTGTGTTGCCTTGGGAACAACGCCAAACAGAGAATCATTTCAGATTTGGTATTTTATTTATGGCCAAGGTGAGTGACTTGCATAGTTCCTCACTAATTATGGTTAATTAAGGGTAATTAGTGTTAATTAGCGAATTTAAACATGATTAAATTCTGGAAAAATATTTATAAATTTCGAAATATTGTTTTAGGCCTATGTTAGGAAATTTGGTTAATTTGGTTAAGTTTTGCTAATCATATCATTAGTTTTGCTTAAACATGCTTAGGGGAAAATATGGGATTTTGGCTATGTTTGATCCGTTTAACCTTGTCATATTGTTGTTTTGGTGTTTGTGGTCACTTCTATTTGTTGCTATGACTGTATGGTATGCTTTGTGATTGATTAGAAGAGTTAGATTGGTTGAAAACGACGTCGTATGGCGTGAAACAATCGCCGGAAAAGTTGCAGGAAGTAGTGCAGGGTTTCAGATCAGATCGGGTTAGGGGGCACGGGTCGGATCGGAGAACTGAGCAGAGAACCGAACCGGATCGGAACCTAGTACAATAAGAGAGCTTGGAAAAAAGGAAGGCCTCTCTCATAAGGGTTGGGGTTGGTATTGGACTAAAGCTAGACATGGGATCGGATCGGATTAACTGGAGGAAAGAAAGGCAGAACCGAACCAAGGCAGAAGCACCGAACCGAATCAAGATAGTGAGATAGATGAACCCAAGTGACATGGAAGCACCGAACCGAACCGAGGGTGGAGATCCGAACCGAACAGGATGGCCAGGAAGTGGAGCAAGCCGAACCGAACCAGGGAAGGACAACCGAGTCGAACCGGATTGGAGCTGCGATTACGCGATGACTTTTCTGAAGACCAACTCCAATTCGACCAAAACCCGAGATGCAAAGAAAGTCCAAATAGGAAGTAGAGCTCAGGATCCAGTTGGGAACCAATGAGTTAACTTCATGAGTTGGGCTTTGCTGCGGGACGCGTGTTAATGGGTTGTCGATGTCTATAACTTTGGATCACTATGTGTAGGGGGTACGTGAACGGATTCAGGGCCACAGTGGCCTAGGTACGACTAAAGAGCTATAGACCAATGAAGTGGGGTCATTTGTAAAGATTTGGTCATGACTCCATGGGGCAAGCTTGGTAGTAGCAGTAGTTGTACAAGTCGAACTCCGTCACTACTTCGATGGGACTAGTGATTGACAGTGGTGGACATCGTATGCTTTACGCACTGAGTGAGAGATGTGAGGATGGTTGCTATGTTTGATTTGTTTGCCATCATTATGACATGCACACCCCCACCCCCGTTATCTTTACACCATCTGTTCAGTGGCACCTTAGAGTATTGTACGGTATGTAGTGTTAATTCTTTGGTTGCAGGTCAAGGTTCAGGTATGGTTTAGTATACATGTTATTGTTCTGTTTAGCTGCTTATCGCTCATACCAGACTTTTTGTCTGACCCAGAGTTTTATGTCTCTTCTTATTACTCTGGGTGCTCTCGCGAGCAGACTAGAGACAGGTTATCTGGTGATGCACGAGTAGCTGTGCCGGAGATGAGCAACAGGCTTCCACGTATGATATATACATATATAGATATTCTCCCTGTGTCGCTGCTGGTCACTACTATGGGCATTAGTAGTGCACCCTTCCTTTCTTTTACTTTAGAGACAATTTTAAAGTTGTAATAATAATGATGTGGAATATAAGCCGCATTTGGATTTTCCGCTGGTATGATGTTTAGTTTTCAGCTTATGCACTGTCTCGCCTGTTTTATGTCAAGTTTATTATTATTATATTTTGTTCCATGCGCTGTGAGACATTCTACAGGTTTTCGATTAGTCCATTCTCTTCTTTCCTTTCTTTGGCGACCGTTCCGTGCTAGTCGGGCATGTGTACAGCGCACTTTCGGAGGAAACGCCGGTTGGTGCTGGGTGGGTCGTCACAACAACTATATTTTCTCAGCCTACGATATCTCTAGCCATCTAGCCTGATGACTGTTCATAAGCTCAAGTTCAATTCCCGAGCAACCAATATCCACGAACTCACCCCTGAAGTCGTCTTCACATTCGTTGCATTACGATGATCAACGAACACATCACATCACTTAGACATTCCCCCTTGAATTCACTTCGAAATCACAACCATATTAAGCCAAAAACATATATTCGATTTATAATGCTTCAGCCCGATTCATCAGGTCACCCAACGACCCGACTTTATGTGTCACCAACGACCTAACTTCCTAAGTCGCCCAACGACCCGACTTTGGGTTACCCACGACCTAACTTCCGGGTTGGTCACCAAACGACCCAATTTTATGGGTCACCCACGACCAAACTTCCCGGGTCACCCGACACCCCAACTTTATCCAGAAGACCAATGACCCAATTCTAGAGAAGCTCTTGCAACCTGACCTATCTTGGAACGACTAGAAATTTCGACATGTTTCGGACGACCCATGCTTTATGGACACGAACGGCCCATGCTCTTTGACGACCCGATCTATGCACCAACGACTTGCTTTATTTCTTGAAGCACAAGCCTGATGACCTGAACTTCATGCCATGAACAACGACCTAAGAAAAACGACCTAACTGCAGGTCTGACTAACATAGCTCCAAACTTGACCAAATCATCTCCAAATGACAACATCCATGCAAACAAATCATCCAATTCAACAATCAACAATTTATGATATCATCAATAACATCAAAATGGCAACTATTCATTAATAATCATATAAAACTCACCAAAGTCATGATAAATCAATGCATAAAGTAAAACAATCGATCTAACTTGCATAAACATATGAATTGACATATGAATTACTGGTTTTAAGTTGCTAGATTAGATCCTATAGTGATTCAAATGAAAATATACTTACCATGATGTAAATCTTGGTGAAAACAACTTAAAATGATGAAAATAAGATCAAACAACCCCATATACTTGATCGATTCCGTGTGAGATATGCTTATCACTCACTAATTCTACAAATTAACTTGAAATCGCTAAATTCTCAATCGGACAACGAAGAATATGCTTCAAACCTCTTGATTTGATGCAATCTCTCTTCACTTGACATAGATCTAGCTTCAAACGATGTAGATCATCGATTTTCTTATGTAGATCTAGAATTTTAATTGTGGAAATGTGTATTTGATTTAGCAAGAAGACCAAATGAGAGAATGAAAAAAGTAAACTATTCACTATGCCTCTAACCCCTTATTTATAGCCTCCCACCAGCCCACTAATGGGGCTCTTCAAATCAGCCCATCAATGGCTCTAAAAACATGAACAGAAATTGTGAAACATAAAAACAATAATTCCTCCTGAACCGCTGAACCAAATCTTTAATGTAACCACTCTATGGAATTGGCAACACCATTTCCTTTTTAATGAAACCGACCCCAGCACCTGATTCAATCCCAGTCAAAAGTTTTTCCCAGCACAAGACTGAACGTGGCAAAATGGTCACAAATAAAATTGGTAAAAATTATGGACATGTCTCACATCCCCATAACCAACATATCAAAATATGAGAATGATCCAACCTCAAGGAATTAAATAAAAATATTTTGCGATTCTCCGATACGTAAAATGCGGGTTGTTACAACGATGACTCCTCGGATTGGTAGCGTGGGAGGAGCTCTCTAACTCATGAATTCCTTGCATAGCCATGCCACCCTGTTCATATCCTATGTTAGCGCAGTATTCTCACGCGAAGACACTCAATTTATAGTGGTTCGTCTTGAATATGCCCAAGTCCACTTGATGATTTTCACTAGTGTTGCATTAATTTAATGATTATAGAGACTGGAATTGCTAGATTCCCAAGAACAATAAAATGCACTAGATAAACAATGCAAAAAAGAAAGAAATCTTATAGATGTCTCCCAATGTGCTATTTATAAGGATACTTCATATCCGATTCGGCATGGAGTTGGGCGAGAATGGTTGGAGTAGTGGAGAATGTGAAGACCAGTGTAAAGCAGTGGAACACGTCAGCGACACACTCATACCTTCTGTTTGGCATGTTCGATTCGACATATGTCATGCCAAGCCGAGTCTATGCCAAATCGGGTAGGAATGCATGATAGGCTTTGTCATAAAGGTTGATTCGAAGGAGCACTGAATTAAGAAGTGGCCGAACCAAACATGCCAACCCGAGGTGGAGTTGAATCGGGTAGGCGAGGAAATGAGCTGAAGCGCTTCTGATTGAACCGAATCCAGGTCGAACCAGGCTAGCATATCCTTCAGTATCTAGGACTTGAGTCTACTTGTATTCGAGTCTCAAATGATCTTGCTTAGAGGGACTAAAAACTTGAAGGCCTTTCCAAAAGGCCGGTTAACAAGAATAGTAATCCCTGGTGGTCTCTAATCGGGTGAGCTAGAAAGTGGTTATACTCATACCACTAATACTGTAAAATCTTCCAGAACCCACATAATGATGCACCATGGCTGCTCACCTCACATTCTAAGTCCAATGACCTATACAAGCAGTTCATGATAGTCGCTTCCTAATCGTAGATGGTAGTCAGTCCTAAGTACTGATCGCAATTTAATGGACCAACTGGAAGAGAAAAGGTTTCCCATCATGCATAAAATGAATGGTCTAACTATCTCCAAGTCTTAGGCATAATAATACCATTGAAGAAGTCTCCTAACAACCATAAGGAAACCAACTGTAATATATGTATCCTTGATAAGCGTGATAGAACCCGACAAAACACGTAGAAGATTATCATGTCCCTAGTGCTCTTCGTAACGCTAAATAATATGCAATCCAACAAAAATCCGATAAGAAAATAAAATCTAACGAGCTATTGATCTAATGCCCTTCTTCCATCGATAAGAAAATAAAATCTAACGAGTTATTGATCTAATGCCCTTCTTCCCAACGCAAAGTAGATGCGTGGGTAGTTTTCCACAAAAAAGAAACACTAATGCACCAAACAATTGTGCCTCAGAGTTCAAAGCCAACCAAATGCTTACAAACTAAGAAATTAGAAGAGCTAAGATAAATTTAATGCAGTTTTACACGTAAGTAATTACAAGAGAAAAAACATACCAAAATATACTAGTATCCTACACCATCCAAAAAACAAGTAATACGCAGATTGACATAGATTAGTGTGATTTCTTGATATATACGAGAAAAGGATTTAAGAGAACCGTCGTTTTCCCCTTCCTCGCCTTTTGAGAAATTTATTTTGGCTATTAATTTTGTAACTAAATGTATAACTTTTCAATTTATAAACTAAAATGTCAACATTTTTCAAAGCCTAGATATACTACCATACAACTGGTATATAACCATGCCCTATACATACGATAAATAATTTATAGTGACTAAAATCAATAAATGTCACTGTATTTTAATTTAAAATGGTACTTACAATGATGATGTTAACATGGTAGAAATGTGTAATCACTTATCGAGCAACACACAAAATTGATCAACATTTCCCTAGTCCAAAATATTGATCGATGTTCAAAAACAAAGCATGGTCTTCGAAAACAACCCTGATGCATCCCCTTTGAGATACCGTTACTCCATCGCCTTAGCGCCTTCTCGAAGAGTTTGAGCTAAGGCTTCCGCTCCCATCATCTTCATCGCCCCCACAATTTTGTAAAGATGTAATACTATCACGAGAGGCATACACTATCTCATTTTTAGTCTTATTTTGGGATAGTATAAAATATGTGAAATTTGGTGTGTTTGGAGGGTTTACATTTTAAAAAAAGGTTTTGAGACGATGAAAACAAGAAGGAAACATAACTGACTGAAGAAGAAGATCGGTTGTGTTATACTAGTTTATCGGACATTATAAATGCTAGATAAACCTAACAGATTAGTTTTATCAATAAATATTCATGGATCGTTAGCGTAAAGAATTTAATTTGTTGTGATATTATCTAGTATTTTAAATGGTGGATAACCTTTTTTTCTACTGTCTTGTTAGACAAGCCTGCGGTAAGTCACATAATTTGAGCAGCCGTGGCATGGGTGACTGATCCACCGCTGGCAATGCCCTTGCCATAAGACCACGACTGAATATCTAAGTGCGTGACGTCGATCTGCGTAATATTTGAAGGGCAAAAAGGTCAATTCGCTCATCTTCTATCATTTCCCTCCCTTTCTCTCACCATATAAATATCTTTGCCTCCGCTTCCCTGTAATCCTGAGAATCAGAGCTCCAGCGTCAGGAACACAGGTAACGAAAATTCTCTCCCCTATCTCTGTTTAAAACGCTCGGTCCTGAATCATGAACTCATTTTTCCATCCCAAATCAGTAATCCCCCAATTTTGCAATATATGCGTTTGTTATTTCGCTCGAGATCATTCGATAATGCTATAAAGTTAGATCGATGTTGTCCTATTCCTAATCAATCAAAGAAGACCGAATTTCGTTTTCATCTTTGATTTCAACTCAATTGCATAAATTCAACTCACTTTCCTGATTGAACTCAAAAAACTTATTTTCTACTAGCAGAAACCCTGGCAATGGATCAAGGCGAAATCACGCCCGATTCCAGCCACCCGCATTTTGATTACATCTCTTCCTCCTCTGGAGGCGGTAATGTTGCAGGCAATTGCGATGTCAACTCCTTATTTGAAATCCAGAACCATGAGGCACTGCTCAAGCTGCAGCAAATGGTGAACCGATACAATGAGTGCTTCAGTATGCTGAAGGATACTCTTACCGCTGTTGAGGTGCTCCGCCTTGAGAATCTGAGGCTGAAATCGGAGAATATGGAACTCGAAATAGCAGTACAGGAGATTGAGAAGTTGGCGCTGAAGAATCTGGCCGATTCTTTTGACTCTCCTATTAATATTGACTCTGGATCCGGATCCGAAGTGATTTCGGGTTCGGGTGGATCGGGCTCTGGAGGATCGGGCTCTGGATCAGGAAAGAGCTCAGGTATGATTTCGAGTTTAGATGGGTCGGGATCTGGAACGGGTTCGGAGGTGATAACGATGTCCAATCCGCCTGGGTCAAATGTACCCGTTAAAGCACCAAAGAGCATTTCAATTCGATCGCGTGGGTATCTGGAGGGAAATGAGAAGACTTCTGGTGATGGTTCCCGCCGGCTTCGCGTACCTGCTCCTACCGCGATCCAAGTAAGCACACTGGGAAGTTTACACTTCGTTTAATTTTGGTCAAATTGTTTGATTGAAAGTCTTGATCATTTGAGGTATATAATATATAAAACTGATTTTTCTCTCTCTCTCTCTCTCTCTTTTTTTTTTTTTTTTTTTTTTTTTTTTTTTTTTTTTTTTTTTTTAACAATCTTATCATCTTCCTTTTGAATCTTTGATCTTCGAGCATATATGGGGAGGGAAAAAGTTAGAACAGTACTAACCTTTTTTTAGGAAAAGTGGTGTTTTTACTGCACTTAATCATGAGATATTTGTTCAATGATTTGGTACTCATAACCTGGACGAATAGATTGTATGTCAAACCATAATAGTCTAAGGTGGAAGATTTTAGTAGTTTGGCTTGTTAGACCATGAAAACCACATTAATATTTATTTCAAATATCTCTAATATGAATATTCGTATTAATGTGAAAATTTAACTAATTATAAGCCATAAATTGACTTTTAAAAACATTAATTTTTGTATACCTACAACAAATGTTAACTAAAAGAATTCTATAACAATTCCTTTAGTCCAATTGTAAATTCCCTAATTTTTTAAGATAAGAGAGGTTCACGTCAACAAAGGTTCATAATGGGGACCCTGATCATGTGCTATATCATCCACAATTGGTATCACAATTCAATAAGTTAGGGGTTAAGGTTATGAAATTATTTGTTAAGTCATTATGTTAAAAATTGAATAGTGAAACAATATATTTTTCTCTAGTTTGAAGAATCATGATATATGGTTTAGAGGTCTTTTTAAGGAATTCGAGATAGGTCGTTGACTCATACATGCTTAATATTATCCCAAACCATGATTGAGTTTGGTCTTTAAAATAGTGGATGTATCGCATCCTATGTATTGTTTCCCAATTTTATTAGGGAAAGTGATCACGGTCAGGAATATCTGGTTTATATTTTGGAGAGTAATAACAATTGATTTTAAGAAGGGGCCGATATGATTGCTATTTTTGTTTAAATGGAGGCTTAGCAATTTCTTTTTACTACATCCACAACCATGTACATTAGATGGTCATTCATTATTTTATATAAAATAAGATGTTTGTTCTATAATAATGATGCTATGGGCACAACTCTGCAGTTTGAGTGCAAGGTCATTTTCCTCGCAAGTTTAATGGTTGTCATACACAGATTTTAACTATAGATTTTGTTTTTGAGTTTTGTTCCACAACTTACAAAAGACTACACAAAAATTTCGTTTTGGTTATTATTGGTTTCGACGATGCTTCAGTAACACGTGTATGTACATTTTCAAATTAATTATTCACCAATTTTAAGAGTTTTTAAATACATTATAAAATTGACTGATTAAACAGGAATGCTTGCTGTATAAAATCGTTCAAGAAATACAGCAAATTGCACCATCTACCTTACATTCTTACAAATTATTCACTTTCTGTCAGTAATCTGTAGGTTCACTTTATATTATAGTAATCCATACTGGTTTATATTATAGTAATTCATATTGATTATGAGTATGTACAAAATTTTCCGCACATCATAATCATCGTTTTAATAGCATTTTAGTTTAATATTTGTGTGCACGTACGTTGTACTGTAATAAATCCAGTGAACCTCTATTTCATTGCATCTCATTCTACATGATTACGAATTTGAAATTTGCATAATTTGAAATCAGACTATAATTTGGGGATATTCAAGTTCCATCATGAACATCATATCCCCCCAAAAAAGAAATCATTATGAAACTTCTAATATGTTCTAAATATACAACCAATATCTATCCCAAAAACAATTTATTTTAATCCTTAAATATAATATGATTTTAAATATGTTATGGTTATTCCAATTAACCAAAATTTTGTAACCATTATCCTGAGCTATTTAATAACATTGTATGACTGTTTGTTTGATATTGAGCTATGTAGGTTTAAGAATCAGAGAGGTTTAGATGATATATAAGCGCACATTAGGACCAGTCTTCACAACATGCATCATTCTGTTCCTACAGGAATGTTTCAAATTGAACTACTTATTTGGATTTCAAATTGAACTGCTTATTTGGATACAATTCTTATAATATAGATCCTTTTCAGGATATTAGCATCAGTTCGGAGCGTATATCCCGTTAAAAACCATTATTGGATGCAAGTGGTCGAAAATGTTTATTTTAATTGTTGATTGGAAAATTGAACTCGAAAAGGGTTAAACGGTTGGGAAATATTTAAAATTTTGTATAGACTATCCTCATGATAAAACATATATGTATAGAAAATATTAGCTTGGTTGCTATTTTTAAATATGAAAAAATTGATGAGGAATTTCAAAGGAATAATAGATGGCAGATATTTTACTAATATAATAAAGGGAGCTGCTATTAAAACACAAAATTACATACATAAATTTTGAATCATTGAATTTGTTTGTATTTATATGAAAGGTGAAATTCAAAAAGAAATTTAATGGCTGAGATTGTTTGTGTCTAAATTTATATCACCATTTTGTGTTTAACTAGACTTTCCCATAAACCAAATCATATTTGGTGCCTAGCGAAAAGAATTAAACACAAAGTACAAACAATTCAGAGGGGGGAGAAAACAAACTGTTTGATTGTTAAGTATGAAAGCAGAGCCTTAGTTCCAGTTTATCATAATCCTTCCAATTCGAAAACAAATGTTGCCAAAAAATGATTTTTCTTAATGCATATTACAGCATAAGGTTTGATGGACTAATAAGCAATATGTAACTGGCAGGGAGATGAGAAGGAAACAATAGGGGAAGTGGAGGTGGAGGTGTACAACCAGGGCACAACAAAGACAGAGCTATGCAACAAGTGGGAAAGGGAAGGGCTGTGCCCTTACAAGGATCGGTGCCAGTTTGCGCACGGGATGGAAGAGCTGAGGCCAGTGATCAGGCACCCAAGGTACAAGACCCAGCTCTGCCGCATGATGGACGCAAGTGGTGGCTGCCCCTACGGTCACCGCTGCCATTTCCGCCATGCTCTTGCCTCTCGCCCTCACGACAATTAATCATACCATACCATATCTTACCATATCAGACTGCTAACACCATACTATATCAGACTACTCTTTTACTTGTTATTGGTTTGGATTTGTGGGCTGAAGTTGTATAAAAAAATAAGAAGAGCCCTTATGATAAACCCTTTTATTTTTTCTCTTGTTTGTTACGGTATATAGATCATATGCTACTTTAGTTTGACCTCATTTGTGTTTTGCTGTTGTTATGTACTGCAAAGATAATAACATTGTTTCATTGGTGTATATGAATGTTGATGTATGTTGTAGCTGTTCGCTGGATCTGCTGCCTGAAATTATGTGCTTCCTCAATTTGTTTTGCTTGTTTTCTTCTTAAGTTTTGGCAATAATCTGATGAATTATTTAGTTGCAGAACGGGAACGTATACATGGTTTATACTCTGAAAGCTAAAGTGAAAAAGCTTGTTGTGACAACAGCTGTAGAAAATGGGTGATTTCCTGAGATATGCATCCAAAGTAGGCATGCTCTCACAATCGACAAAGACTACTTATCTTACTTCTTATTGGGTTAGTGTTTTTTGCAAGTTCATTGCATATAAGGAAAGCAGAGGAATAGTTAAAAGTCTTAGATTGTGTTTGATTTAAATTGTGTTTTGAGTTTTCAACACCAATTTTAATAAGTAAAATGAGTTCAAAGACGGTAATAATAAAATACGTTCATTTGTACATCAGATTGTATTATCACATATGTCGGGCTTGGGTCTTCAGCCCGATACCTTCCCGCATTTACTTAGCTATATGTCTATAAATAGCTAACGTTACACACTTGTACAAACCATAAGTTTATCAGTTTATTTTTACAATAAAGAATTTTACAAACATTTCTATTCAAATTCCTTTATGGTATCAGAGCTGAAAGCCTAACGGCACAAATTTAAGATTACAAGTTCGAGAGAAAGTGTATTTGTATTCATTCTCCTCAGAAAATCTTCATCACTGGAGATTACACCCTTCTCCGATCTGTATCTATTCCTAGCAGTTACACCTGATTGTAAGCAAATGAGACGACCCCAAACCCCGTACTGACGGTGGCAAGGGTAATCCTTGGAATATAACACATAAAACAGATAGCAGCAGAGCAGAATTAAATAAATACACCAGATAATGAATGATAGAATATACTGGATAAACGTAATCATCAGAGTTACACAGTATACAGGATCATACTTAGTACAAATACAGTTCAGCTATACATAAATGTCAACAGCGGAAAACAAACATAATGTACAATAGGAGCTGAACAGCATAAAAAGAGATAAATAATAGAATTCATCTTCAGCTCCAGCCATCCAGAAAGAGCCAGCTAAACCTGAATACAAGGCTGCCCGTGTAGAAAAAGGGGCACCCGAGTTTGAAAGTGAAACAAACTACGAGTCAGTCATGGGACCGGTATGAGAAATCTACTCAACACATTTACAATATGGCTAATCACAGGACCACGCCACTTTCGTGGAATGGGTTTACTCCATTGGATTGCCAGTGCTTTAAAACAAGTAAATCTTTAAACATCGCAATGTTTTTTATAAAAATGAAGCCATTATAAGACTCAGTTCCCATCACACAATGCAACGCAAACCGGAGGATAGAGTTTTACCTTATAATGACCAAAATATGCTTGATACGAATAAAACAAAAGCATTTGATATTATTACTAGTGTTTATAAGTTTCAAAAAAAAAAAACAATTTCAATCATAACTATCAATCATAGACGGCATGGGTACCATATATCATGTCGCTATATATATATATATATATATATATATATATATATACACAATCAAAACCGCACGGTGTCGTATTTGGAAATTGGATTTCCGTCATGAACCAAGGCAAAAGATAGTCCTTACCGAATTCGAGACTGCCTAGCCCGAGTCTCAGGATCAGAACGCATCGACCCTTGGATCGTCAGGGCCGGTCCACACGGAGTGGATTAAAATGCCTGAACCACTACACCATAATGGCCATTTGGCAACCCTTATTTTTTTCAATTGCCAACACTTATTTGTGTTATAGATTAGTCACGAAAATAAGTGTTGCTATATTAAAAATGTGTTGCTAAAAATAGAAATTTATAAAAAAAAACTATTGCCACCGCTTATTTGTGTTGGTAAGCCTGGTTCCCAGGGGCAATAACGTAAACATCCACTTTTATTCTGCTGTAACCCTATACTTCCCCATACCAACGCTTTACCCTACTTCAGCCGCCTTAAAAAGAATTAGAAAGCGGGTGATTTCTGCGATTTTCGTTCTTCGGTGATTTGAAGAAACGCCTTTTCCACTTCGGCCATTTCCAGTTCGGTGATTTGAAGATCCCCTGTCAGATTCAAGGCAAGGAAGCGGTTGATTTTCGCGATTAGGCACGAAAGTTACAACTGGCGGATGTCTTGTTTGTGTTTTAGGTTGTTGGATTGCTGGATCTTTGTCAAAGAAGCGTTCAATTCAGGTATTATGTTTAAATCTCAAGGATATATCCAATTTATTTGATATTTCAAAAAAGTATTAAGGGTTAATTATCTATTTTAGGTATTAAGGTTATTGTCTTGTTTATAGATTTGACCTCTGGCACATGCTATTTTATCTAGTTTGTATCTGGAATAGCGTAACCGTGCATAGGCTTGGAGAGACTGTACATTCAGTCTATTTTGTTGATCATTATAAGAATGAAATATGTGAAAAACTGAGCGGTTTGTGAACCTTTTAATTTTATCCCAACCTCAGGTTTAATTTTTGTGCTTATGTTCTCTGTGAATGATTTGAATCCATTCAGATAAGTATATTAACAGGAGACATGAGTTTAAATTTGGTCACTAAATTAATTGAAATTTTGACCCAAAACATAGGTTGCTTCTATTCTTCTCTTGTTACTGCATATAACCGGAAGCAAATATTTCCGCAAATAGCTGCAAAAATTCAGTCATAAGTTTCTTTTGTTACTCGGTTAGTGATGATCACAAATTTTTGTATAGTAGTGTTAATCAATCATTGTTTAGTAAGTCTATACACATCTAACCTCTGTCAACTGATCAGATTTTCTTTTTATCTATTAACTCATTGCATAAAGCTGTAAACTGACAAAAATGAAATAGTATCCATATGTGTTTGATTCATTCATCCTTGTTTGCTTCTTTAGAATTGGAGGAATGCTTTTATTGAGTATATCAATAAATATAATGCTCTGAGTTTACTGGGTTAAGATCTTTGATTCGGTGAATCATTGCGAGGGGAACTGTGTATTCAAATGCATCTTCAGGTCCAGCACCTGGTTCAATCGGAATTTTGCCTCGAAACTAAGCCGTACAGGCTTAGTTTTAAACTGAGCCTTAATAGCTTAGTTTCGACTCGAAACTGAGTCACTCAGTTTCGAGTCGAAACTAAGCCGTGAAGGCCCAGTTTAAAAACTGACCCGGGCTGAGTTTAAAAATCGAGCCTTCACCTCTCAGCTCCATGCCTTAAATTTGAAATACGTATCATGGTTGATTCTCTTCATGTAGTTCCACTTTGACGCCCGTCGCCTCCTCCACTATATTTGTTGGCATCTTTCTTCAGTTTTATTTGGATCTAATTTTCCTGTTATAAAAAATTAGTAATGACGATTCACAATTGTTTCTTTTGTCATAACTGTAGTTTGACTAATTACCATACTGACCATTATGATACCACTACCCATATGCTAAGCCATTATTTCGATTTTTTATAATCTATTTTAGTGTTTGATTAGCGCTTCTTGCTCGATGATCGAAGAATTTAACAAGGATACGTTAGATGACCAAAAAAATTATGTGCAAATACTATCGAATTTGACTATCGTAACAGTAAGCAAGTGGTATATCAGTAGCCAATAGAGAGCCATTGGGTTAATTACCTTGTGAATAAGCTCAGCCCTGCCTATCATTGACAGCAGTTTTCTATCCCAACTTTGAAATTTTGTCATGATTTTTTAATAGACCGGTACATTCTGCATAGTGTAAATAGTCAATTGTAAGTGGAACCCAAATTCTTCACTGAAAGATTAAGCTTCTACACATGAAGTATTTTAAGGATTTCCTGTTTATTTTGGCAACATAAACTGAAATATATTTTGGTTATTTGATTGAGACTAACTTGTGATTCTACTAAGATTGTTAGTAATATTGTTAATAGTTAATACTATAGCATTTTTAAAGTAAACTGAGACAAACAGCATGACATCATCTGCATATTACAAGTGCGGGTGAATCCTTCTGTGCTGAAATTGTATGTGCCCGGTGTCCCTAACCAATCACAACCCCCTGATTTCTGCTTTTTGCAGTTAAACCCTTTAATTGTTCGGGTACTTAAATGTAAAAAAACTGAAATGGAGAGATTTAATTGGAGGGGACACGGGGGATAGGGGAATTGGGTACAGAAGAATTGGTCACTTATTTTTTGGAAGAAAAATCATAGTTCTGCATGTTCTAACATTTAATCCAATATAACTTCCTGAACGCATTGAAATCCATTATATACCTCAACTTAATAAACTAGGCTGAAGAGAAAATAATACTAAACCCAGTTAAGAAAAGCCTACACTTAATTCCTAAAGAAATGTTTATGCTTAGAAGTACATTCCAAAACAGTAAACTACATTCTTGTAGTTTACCCATCTTAAGACGAGCTATTTTATCATTTTATTACAGATGAGTCCCCACTCTAACTTGGATTTTCTTGTCCCTTCTTCTTGCTAGCTTTAACCAAAGCCTGCTAACTAGAATCCATAGGGACATCTTCGGATGGGCAATTTCAACTTCTGGAGGCTTCAGATTTGAATTTTCATCCAAGCTTTATCTATAATACATACAACTTGAAATATAAAGATTCCCTGTCTGGAAACAAATTACCGGCATGCACCAGGATGAAAATCATGTAGTAACCCCCTATTTAGTGATAATGCAGCTAACATGTTAGCTGCTTGCATGAAAAAACTGTACAGACCTGCAAGTTAGCTTATTCTAGAGTAATAAACTCCTACCCGTTGAACTATAACCATTATTATGAATAGCATTCCAGTTGTGATTTAATTTATTTGAAAATTTGGTGATGTTTATGAATGAAAGTTTATTTTCTAGTAAACCAACTAAGGTTGGCTTATTAGAGTGTAAGAGGGATATACCTGATCCATTTTTAGATCAGTGTTTATCCTTCTCACATCCCATATTAAAATGTCATTTGCTGTTTTTTGAGCCCTAATAAATCTTTTAGGATGCTCAGTAGGAAGCTTGTCAATAGTTGAAGCTTCAAAAACCTCATTTTCATATGAAGGATCAGAAGACACAAAATTTTGGAACTCTGTATCTTGTGGCTGCGCTGATCCTTCTTCTTATATATGTAGTACTGTATTATCTATAAATTCATTATATTGTATGAATGATTCTTATGCAGGACAAAATTCGCTGTGATATTGGTTATCATCTGAATTTTTCGCTGGATTGGACGTTTCTGCTTCTTCAGTCGAGCTAAGTACTTCATATTTATTATTTGTTGTTGCATTTACATGTACTACATAACGACTTGTTATTATTTTAGGTTAACTAACTTGGGCGCACTATCAACGATTTTATATCAGATTTACAATCAGATTTCCATAAGAGCTCGGTTATGGTTTAGGGATCTGACATTGGGATTGCTAACAAGACTACCGCTCATTCCTTAGTTTGAATCCATGGAAAAGGTATCTCTTTGTTTATATATTAAGTATAATCCATGAAAATTGATTCGAATTTCATTTCAAATTCTTGTTTATGATGCTCGGCTTAATTCAGATGTACCTGTCTTTATTCTTCGAATGCTATAGCTTTTTTATACTGTTTATTCATGTTTTCACCCTATTTTATGAAGCAATAGACAATTTAGATTGTAATTAGTTACAAGCTAACCTTATATCTCAACTGTGTTGATTGTTTTTTTACTTGAATATGTTTCTGAAGTCTGCTGTTTTATATGTAACTAAAATGATTAGTTTAATAGAATCGAAGAGTGCTAATTAATTAGACAAAGAAGGTCATGGCTAATTCAACTGAATTCTCTGTTGACTTATAATTTTGTTGATGCTGATTATGAATGATATGTTCTTCAAATTTATAGCCTAGCTTGGGATCAAATTTATTTTTGTTTGTCTTGTTGTTAAATAATAACAAAACGTTCTTCATTATGGGTGCATCCTTGTTCTATTTGTGTTGAAAAGTGAATGTTTTAATCCTTAACAGTAGTAAATTTATGAAGCTATATCTCTTATAAAATAAAATGTACGCTCTTATTAAAGAATTATATTTAATATTAGCTCTAAATACGTGGTTCCAACTAATTTAAACTATAACTTAAATTGTAGTTTTCAGTTGAAAATAAAAATAAAGCAGTGTAAGAGAGTCATAACAAATAACTTTTGTTCACTAGTACATGGTATAAATTTATGTTCTTTGCTGCATTAAATCCTAGAACCTGGCTTCGCTACACATTTCTTTTCTGCAGTGTTTTTACTGGTATCAAATGCTCTTGCAACTTGCAATCCGATGTGTATGCATCTAACTAGCCTAAAAATTATGTTGAAGACAGCTTATAAGATAAGTTATTGAGAAAATTATGTATGCATCTAACCATTTCCAGTGTCTCAAATATATTTGTACCGTCTTGAAAAAATTCATTGATGGCTACAAATGAAGAATGAATCTAATGTTGATCTTAACTTCATTTATAACATAAACTCCGTCGATTAATATTTATATTAACCTATATGTACTCTTGGTTATCAAAATTTCAATGCATAATTATAGGAGTATATATAAATTAACCTCTTAATGACAAAAGTATGCATTCATTTACTTAAGGTATAACTATATTTTATGGGTTAACTTACATACAACTTAGAAATAAGGTATAACTATATTTTGAAAAATAGTATGAAGATCTCGAGAGCAGTAATTATCATATTTACTATAAGAATGACACTATTTCTTTTTTGGTTTGTACAATTAATATATAGGGCATATTATCATGATATATTGGCTTTAAATATAGTCATATTTTTTAATGAAAATCCACCATTTGCTAGCTGCTTTAATGATAAACAAAATGTGTATATGAAATTATGGGTTTACTCACTGATGTACTTTCTATAATTACAAATAGAACATGTAAACAAAATTTTCCTCCATTTCAATAGAAACAAATTTATAGCACTTTATGACTTTTACCTAAATTATCATTTATTGATCTAAAAACAAATTCTTAAAATTTAATTTTTAATTCATCGATTTGGTAAGATTGTGAATTTTAGTAAGAGCCTTAGTAACAGCATGTTAACGTACTCCACTTTCAATGCACATTTTGATAGAGAATATTATTTTAAATATTACTAGGAAGCAGTAAATGCACTCAAGTGATATCATCCATTGTGATTAACATACTCGGTTTCTATTTCTTAATGATCAAAATTCTGGATCCAATAGTTTATGGACCAGACAATAATGCGGGAACAGTCAATGAATTGTTAAATTTAATGAAAATGAAACCATTTCTTTTGTATTATAAGTCATTTTCACCTACAGGTTTCCAGATCTTATCCATAAAGTTTTTGAAATTCTCGTACAAGGGTCATCTGCCCAATATGTAGACAATCAAGGTGTTCATCAATTTGTCTTTTGAAGTGTTAACAGCTGAAATGGACCAGCCCATGATCAAACACAAACACAAACATAAATCATCTTTAAAATCCTTGTTTTTCGTTATTGATCAAGCAGTTTCAATTTTTCAGTAAGTTTGAGCAGTGTTCACTGTTTCTTAAAGTAATCTGTGTGTGATTTGTTATTAATGTTTGTGTTTAAGGCATTAACTATCGCTCAACTACAGTCTCATATCCTAAAATTTATAAATTAAAATGAGTAGTTGTAGGATAAATAATAGTGAATTCAGTAAAAGTGCTTATTGCCTTGCTGGATGATACACTCATTAACATTCTATCTGACATGCTCATTACAGTTTTGGGATGAATTCCCTTCATTTGACCTCTGTGATTATCTCCTTTTAATGCATCTGTTTGAGAATTGCGTGAAGTAACTTTAAATTCTATCCTTAAAGTATATTTTGGTTGTCATGTCTTATGATTTTGGTTAGGCGACGATTCATCCGTTCACTCGATTTCCTCACCTTTGCAGCCCAATGCCGATTAACAATCAATTAACTATGTTGTTTATAAACTTTCAGGGAAGAAGAAAGAACCTGGATTATTAAAACAAGAATTTCTCAAAGTGACATTATGGTATGCTTTCCGATTTGGAGCTAAATGTTATTTGGAGTTAAATGTTATATGCCTTGCCCAGAGAGGATGAGTTAAATGCAGCAATTTCCAAGAAACAATAAGAAATGGAAGTTTATGAGTCCAAGCATAGAAAAAATCAGAAAGCTTCAACTCATAAAGAAAAGGATAATAAGTTATTAACATGCAGTCGAGTGAATTTAATTTTAAAGACGTTGCAGAAACTATGCAATTATTTATTCATAAACTTTCAAGCTTTGAGGGTGCGAAAATTCCTCAGAACAGGACATGGAATCGATGCTTGGACCGCTACAGCATGACAGTTCTTCCCATGGAAAGGATCATGAAGATGGTTCCGCTTCATCATCAGAAACGGATTTAGGTATCTTTTGTAACTCCTCCTTCACATTTATTTCAACAAATGTAGCATGATTTCATGGTGATTTTAAATTTGTATTTATTAGTTTCTGGTAAGTGGTAATTTTTCATAGCTTAGCCAACATACATTATGTCCCTTCAATTTCTTGTTGAAATGCCACTGTGTCATATAGCATGATGCTATTTTAACTGTTGCGCTTCAATTTGTAGTGAAAACATTATAGATTACCCCTATAAGCATGGCTATGCAACTGAACATTTTTAGGTAAACATTAACTGCTTCAGATAAACTATCGTGAAGTATAGCTATATTACCAAAAAAAGATCTTTAACGAAAATCTCAAGCAGTCAAGTGATTACCTAATCATCAGTTTATGTCACCTTGTGCTTTTTTGCGAAACTATGCCTGCATGTATGCATTACCCTAATATCAATTTGTGGTAGAAACCAGTTTGTTCTTGCTATTTGGCAATGCAGTTCGCAATTGGAGCTATACTCACCCTAATTTGTTTGTTTAAGTAACTGCATTAATATTTCAAGCCATGGGACTGTCATGTATCAATGTTAAAGAAGGCCTGCAACACAATGTATATTACCAAATCTCTCTAATGAATAGTCAAATAATTGTTTTGAAAAAAAAACTGAGCAATCTATACATCCTTACCGAATCAATACTTATAACATTTTTAGTTAAGTTTAAACTTCACTTGATTTTTAAATTCTGAAATAAATCCTCTGTTGTTACAGGAATCAATTTTTTTTCTACTTCACTTTGTTTTCTGATTCTAAACAAGGAACAAATGGTGCTCATTGTGATGCCTATGCCCAGTCAAGCAGCTTGAAAATCCAACAATGTTCCAAACATTCAGTGCTTTCTTTCTGCTTTAAAATTACCCTTCTTCACTCATTTCTTATTTATGTGCTAGTTGTAACGGTATATTGATCGATATCTTCAAGTGTGTTATATCAATCATTGAGTGTTGTTGGATCAGATATTAGTTGCGTGGCTATATTGTCTATTCATATGACCATTTAATTATGATATACATTTATTATGACCATTTAAACCGAGCCGAAGCTCAGTTTTACTGAGCCATCAGGCTCAGTATAAACAAACCTATCGATATCCGGTGCAATTGTGCTTATTATTATAATACTCATGTTTTTTTTAAGGAATTGAAAATTTTAATAAATGAATGCAGGCACTTCTAGAGGAAGCGGAAGTAAAGAGGAAATTGGATGGTAGTTCTAATGGTGCAGTAGAAGATCTTGAAAATGATCCGATTGCAGTAGCTTTTGGTTCGGACGTGAAGAAAAATTATTGTCGAGCAATTAGTTCTACTTCTTCTATAAAACAAGTAAAAGTGGCTCGAGCTATTAATATTTGATTAAACCTTGTCTATTGTTAACTGATATTCTATGTCGTTACTTGATTATAAATGTTGTCTATAGGTGTTCATTGAGTTATACTTTTTAAATTGAGAATAATATTAGTTTTGAATTCATATTAAATATCGTCTATATTATAATCATGTTAGTTATTAACTGACTACTAATGTTAGAATATGGGAATTACTAATACATATTTTTGTTACTTTTAATATTATATTTGTTATGAATGAAAATTTTGCAACATGTATAAGCGTTGCAAACAAAAATATCTCAACGCTTATAAGCGTTGCGAACGAAAATATACCAACGCTTATAAGCGTTGCGAACGAAAATATACCAACGTTTATAAGCGTTGGGAGAGAAAATATACCGACGCTTATATGCGTTGGCAATAATTTGCCACGCCCCCATAGCAACACTAATAAGCGTTGCTGAAATTGTTTGCGACGGTTATACTCGTTGGGAATCACCTGTTTTGGTGTAGTGAACACTACGTTTCCCCGCCCTTTGGGGCGTAAGTGAGCCAACGAATGACTCCATCGGTCCCGGATCGACCGATATATCCGAAGCGCCTCGCAATAGTAACAACCACATAAGTCAAACTCGTCAGGGCATGTAAAACCACTGACGCCACTTCTAGCTAGGAAGAAACGCATGTCCCCCCTGAGGTCCTCTCCCGTTTCTGGTTCATACAGGGGTGTGAGGCTCGCGAATTCACGTTATACACAAAGCTACGCCACGCAGGCGGGGCTTTGATCATCACCACAAGACTTTGCTTTTCAACAGAAGCCCTGATCACTGCATCTTAGCATGCCACACAGGCAATTCACACCGTGCAACTGATAGCTATCAATCACACAGAATAAATTCCAATGTCAGACACACTGTCCATTTGCAAGTCCGTTCTGGGTCTGAACGAAACCGGAGGCACTATATACCTCGCAAACCCATCGATCACCACGTACGTCTGGACGATCACCACTCATTATCCATATTTCGGGATGCCTCCCAATCAGGACCTCGGTTACCACCCAAACGAGGTGAAGATCTCTGGTCTTCGACCACCGTCTTCATCTTCGATTTCTTATCGTCGATTCAGTTATTCAGAATGGGATAAACCCGGTCTTTCTGAGCAACTCGCGTATATAATAAACAAGTGCTACACAAACACTACTACGCATCATTTCAATTCATTAGTCACTAACCGTTAATCAGTAAGAGAACGATTTCCCAAATATTAACCCCGAAGGCCGAAACCAACATCAGATCAATACCCAAGAAACCATTCGACTTAGCCAACCTTCAGTTAGTTTCTTAATTTCACATCCGTATCATTTATAATATTTTATAATGATTTATCGCTATTTTTATTTATTTTAAAATAGCCAATTTATTCAAAACGACTCTTCGGGCCATAACGCGGCCGTGGCGCTGTTTTTCTTCAGATTTGATTTACACATATCTGAAAATCTAACCGTTGGATCTTCATAAAATTTACATTATTAGAAAGATCTTTTCAAAACGAATCCAACGGTTCCAGTTTCGGGAAAATCCGACGGTCGGATCTCCCGGTATAATCGTTTGAAGTTTCGATTTCAAAATACGAACTGCAGCGTCGTTATTCGATTTAATATAATTATATTTATATATATATATAAATATAAATATAATCGATTCTGGCGCTGATTTTCTTCAGATTTGAATTAAACATTCCAGACAATCCAACCGTTGGATTTTTACAAAGTTGGTGCCATTGGAAAGATATTTCCAAAGCGAACCCAACGGTTGCGGTTTCGGGAAAATCCGATGGTCGGATCTCCCGCACTAATCGTTTGAAATCACGGTTTCAAAATACGAACTGCAGCTTCGTTATTCGATATATTTCAATTCTATTTATATATATATATATATATATATCGATTCTTCGATTTCAAAACTATATGGTTTTCATACATTTGATAAAAATTATATTTTTATCCAACAAACATTCACTTCGACACTTCACTATTTTTAACAACTCCTGTGTACAGTAAAAATATGATTTTTATTGTAAAACAATTTATTTCAAAACACGATTATTTTATATAGTTCATATAGGTAATAAAAATATGATTTTTATTATAAAACAATTTATTTCAAAATATGAATACCACTAAACACATGAATTTCAATTCAACACATGAAGGTTTTCTATAGTTTGTATATATAGATAGAAAGGTGATTTTTATATTTAAAAAAACGAATACCATTCAACACATGAATTCTATTCAACGAATGAATTTCAATTCAACACAGGAAGGTTTTCTATAGTTTGTATATATAGATAAAAAGGTGATTTTATATTTAAAAACACGAATACCATTCAACACATGAATTCTATTCAACGAATGAATTTCAATTCAACACATGAAGGTTTTCTATAGTTTGTATATATAGATAAAAAGGTGATTTTTATATTTAAAAACACGAATACCATTCAACACATGAATTCTATTCAATGAATGAATTTCAATTCAATACAGGAAGGTTTTCTATACAACGAATAAATATAGTTTCAACAAATGAAAATAATTCTAACACATGAATATTATTCGAAATTTCGGCAGCATAACGGCAGGGTAGTTAAAACCGGGACCGTCCCTAGTACGGCTCCTCGCTCTACCTTAAAGCCTCGCAGCTTTTGATAATGGGGAATCATGCATCTAGATAGCACGCAGGCGGCATGTATATTTTTTTTAATTTCCACAAACCAATCCTATGTGGTTTCAACCAAATATTTCTCAACCACAAACGAGTATTTTTCAACCACAATCAATCAATTTCAACCACAAATAATTTCAATCAACCATTCGTAATCAACCAATTTTCACACCAATCACAACCAATAAATATCGTCCATGGTTTGTGGACAAGGGGCGTATATATATATATATATATATATATATTTATATATAGCATTTCGCTTCTATTTCAACACATATATAATTTTTACAATACATATACAACTTATACATCGAACGTACAACTTATACAACGCTTATACAAGAGGTGTACAACGCTTATATAACTCATACATCGACTATATAATTTATACATCGTCGTTTTCCATATCGTTTATAAATTAGAAATCTCACATTGGGTTCCACTCCACCAAAAATAGCAGAAGGCTCAAAAAAATATGCGGTCTCTTCTAAAATGTAGAAGATGTCCACACGGTCACGATGTTTCCTGTTTCATCGAACTTCGTCAACACACGAAAAAGATATGATTTTTCAAAGTTTTGCAACACTTTAAAGTGTTAATTTCAGTTCAGAAATTTAAAACCCTTTACCTCGTTTAAACTTCAAAACTAGGTTTTCAGTTTTCACGCGAATCGATGCACGATATCACGATCCGCTAGTGCCACGACCTTGGCCTTGGAACAGGCTTCACGGCGATGGTGGCCTCCCTCAGATCGATGGTGAGATCGAACGGCGGCGGCGGAGGAAAGTCTCCGAATTTGGAGGCTTCTAACTCGATGCTCGTCGAACGATAGGGGGTGGGGTTGCTATGGATTGGAAGAGGAAGAAGAGGGCTCTCGAATATGGGTGGTGGCGGGGTTGGGCGTGGCCTGAGGCGGCGGTGATCTGGTCGGGAAAGTTTGAGCAGCTTCCGCCGTCGAGATCGGGGAGAGATAAAAAGGGTTTTTCCTTTTTTTATATAAAATCTGATTGGCCGGGAGAGTATTTATTTAAAAAAAATAGGGTTTCTCGCCACGAACTCCAATCCAGACCCAACGACTGTCGTCCCTAGTGTTTTACCCCCATTACGAACACAATGGGATATGTTTCGAAGGCCCATCCGAATGTTTCAGTCAGTTTTCCTTCAAATTAAAATATAAAACATTCAATATTTAATTTGAACGTACATTTCAATTTGTCAGGGCCACAAACTGATTCGAAAAATTCCAGAAAAATAAATCTGGCTATGTTTTGACGATACGGTCCCAACAAAACTAGTTTCGTCGAATTCTGAGACCGTTTGAAAAAATGCCCATTTCTGGTCGATCCAATTTAACTGTAATTGACCAAAACACATTTTCCTTTTCCACGCTCACATATTGACTTCAAAAATTATGAAATTTGAAACCTAGCAATAGTTTAACATTCCGGATCTAACAAAAGTGGTTTCGTCGAATTCCGAGGTCGTTTGCAAAACGACCATTTTCACGGGCTATATAATTTCCAAAGCGACCTTTCAGAAAATTCATTTGGCCATAACTTTTGCTTTCCGTTATGAAAGTTCGATTTTTCAGATTCGTTAGAAAGGTATTCACTAACAGATTTAAATATTTTTGGTTTTACTCAAATCCGCTTTGTTTTGCACCCTGTACAGTCTGTCAAAGTTTGAATTCAGATTTTGAAACTGCCACGCCATTTCAGGCCTTGTTTATAATTAGAATTAATTATATTCGTTTTCAAATGTCGATTCAAACTTAGTTTTCATCTTTATTATTTAAAATATTTATTTTAAATATTTAAAATCCACTATTTTAGCCAATTTAAATTTTTTAAATTGGTTCAGATTTTCCGGGTCGTTACAGTATTGCCTCGCCAAGAGGTAGAATCAGAGTATTTTTCATCATCTTCTACGATCTTGGCTGCAATTCCAACCATCTGACACCTGAGTCATCATTTGGCGTGAGATCTGGTTGCGTAAATCACCATCTCTGGTGATCTAGCCGTCCAAGAATCTCTTTTCCATCTGTTACTAGCCTTTCTGGTTAAAGATCCGGTTGCAGAAAAACACTTAACAGTGTTTTTGCCATTCAAGAATCTCCTCATCATCCAAGAAAGCATTTCTTGTCCATCAAATGGCTGGAACTAATGATGCTGCGCTTAGCTCAGCCAATTCAGGCACCAATCCACCACCAACCATACCTCCATCGCCAAGCTTCCAGTTAATAAAGCCCAAAAGCCACATAATCACCATCTCATTAGATGAGAATAATTACATGCTTTGGAAATTTCAAGTAGAAGCAGCGTTGAAAGGATATGGTCTTCTTGATTTCATCAAAGGGACAGTGTTGATCCCACCTGTTATGATCCACGACAAAGACGGAAATCTAGTCAGTAATGAAGACTATCTGAGATTTCAAAAGCAAGACAACCTCCTTGTATCATGGCTAATATCATCAATAAGTGCAAACATGTTATCACAGGTGATAGGTTGCAATACATCTTATGCAGTATGGAATACTGTTGAACAAATTTTCAGTGCACAATCGGCAGCAAGAGTAATGTTGTACAGGAGACAGTTACAATGCATAAGAAAAGATGAGATGTCCATGAATGAATACCTAACCAAAGTAAAGACTCTATGTGATAAACTCTACTGGTCATGTGATTAGTGAAAGTGAACAAGTTCTCTACATTACAGGAGGATTAGATGAAGATTATGAATCAATAGTGACATTTATTGCCTCACAAAAGACTGTACCCGACTTGCAGTATGTGCACTCATCTCTTCTTGCACATGAAGGAAGAGTTGAACAGAAAAGATCATCTCAATCAGAATTTTCAGTCAACTATGCCTCCACAGCAAGAAACAAAGGTCAGCAAAAAGTAAATACTGGTCAAAACAACAAGCAAGAAAATCAAGGATTCAGAGGTAATGCAGGCTAAAGGGGTAGAGGCAGAGGAGGCAGATTCAATAATAATAACAGGGTGAAATGCCAGATTTGTGAAAAATTTGGGCATGTTGCAAGTAGGTGTTATTTCAGGTTTAACACAGAGTATAATGTGAATCAGCAAAACCAGAGAGGACGAAATGTTAATGTCACACAAATGGGGCAACAAAGAACAAATGCTGAAGGGTCAAGAATGCAGACACAAGGTTCAACCAATGATGAGACCAACAAATCAGATGGTATTAATCTTGATGACTGGTACCCAGACTCAGGAGCAACTAATCATGTCACTAACAATCTACAAAATCTAAATCTGGGGATGGTGAAACTACAAGTATATCACATATAAGATGTGGTTACATTAATTGAAAAAGGGAACTCTATTTAAACAATTTACTTAGAGTGCCTAAGATTAAGAAAAACTTGATTAGTGTATCACAATTTGCTAATGATAATCAGGTATACTTCGAGTTTCACCCTAACTACTGCCTTGTTAGAGATTTACTGAACAAAATATATTACTACAGGGTAGTTTGGATAAGGGGCTATACAAGTTCAAGAACTTGAAGTCAATACATGCCACTGATATTGGAACCCATTGCTATAGTGTTGAATCTATTGATGACAATAATGACATGTATAAAACTTTTAATGAATGGCACTGTAAATTGGGACATCCAAATATCAAAACTGTTAAACATGTTTTGAATGAAAATAATATTGATTGCAAGTATATACCCGATAATTATATATGCAAGCATTGCCAAATTGGCAAAAATCATAAACTGCCCTTCACTGGGTCAGATACAAAATACAGCAGACCACTTGAACTCATCGCTGTAGACCTATGGGGTCCCTCTCCAGTAAAAACAGATCATGGATACAGGTATTATCTTTCCTTTGTTGATGCATTTACTAGGTATACATGGATATATCTACTTAAAAATAAATCAGATGCACATGATATAACAGTACAGTTTGTAACACTTGTTGAAAAACAAACACAGTGCACTGTTAAAATCATGCAGACTGATGGTAGAGGTGAATTCATGTCTCTAAAGAAATTTTTTAAGGATAAAGGAATTTTACATAGGACAACCTGCCCACATACATCAGAACAGAATTAGCTTGTCGAAAGAAAACATAGGCACATTGTTGAAACTGCGCTTACATTAATGTCACAATCTTATGTACCACTGAAGTTTTGGTCAGAGGCCTTTATGACATCATTGTATTTAAGTAATAGAATGCCTACTAAAATATTGAAATACAAAAGCCCATATGAAATGATACATGGTGACAAACCAGATTATCACAGATTAAAACCTTTTGGTTGCCTATGTTTTCCTTGTCTAAGACCCTACAACAAACATAAGTTAAGTTTAAGATCAAGGCCCTGTACATTTCTGGGTTATGCAGAAAACCAGAAAGGGTATAAGTGCTTGAGTGATGATAGGAGGTTATACATTTCTAGACATGTTGTGTTTGATGAACGTAAATTTCCTTTTGCAGAAAAGGACATTAGAACCACCAAAAGAATTGTTAACAGTGACAGGTACATTATAGCACCACCAAAATTAGTTGAAGACACTGTGTGCAACAACAAACAACATATATGCAATGAAGAAAAGGATGTTGAAAGTGTGCATAGTACTAGATCAAGCTACAGTCCAGACAACTCTATAATTGGAGAAGGTGATGCAAATTACAACACAGATGATAATGGAAGTACTGATATGGAAGCAGCTAATGGGAACAGCAATACCACAGCAAATTCAAGCAGTGAAGACGAACAACATGAACAAAACAGGCATCACATGATGACAAGAGCCAAGCATGGTATATTTAAGCCTAAAGTATATGCTACAGCTATGAGTAACAAAGAGCCCACTAACTTCAATGAATCCATGAAGTGTCAAGAATGGAAAAATGCTATGGATGAGGAATATGCTGCCTTAATCAAAAACAAAACATGGAACCTAGTTACTACACCTAATCATAAAAATGTTATAGGATGTAAATAGACCTATAGATTGAAAAAGGCAGCAGATGGTAGCATACAAAAACACAAGGCCAGACTGGTAGCAAAGGGGTACACACAGGAATATGGCTTTGATTTCAAAGAGACTTTTTCCCCTGTGGTTAAACACACTACTATAAGGATAATTATGTGCATTGCCCTACACAAGCACTATTGCATTAGGCAACTTGATGTTTGCAATGCTTTTTTGAACGGAGATCTACAAGAAGATGTGTACATGGAGCAACTAGATGGTTATAAAACTGGACAAAATATGAACCTAGTCTGCAAGCTTAACAAGGCTATTTATGGGTTGAAACAAGCATCAAGCGTCTGGTATGACAAACTTAGAGATACTTTTACAAAATTGGGGTTCATTACTGCCAAGTCAGATAATTCTCTGCATATCAAAAGAAATGGGACTGATGTCACATTTATACTGGTTTATGTTGATGACATTTTAGTTACAGGCAGCAATCAAACAGAGATCAACAAAATAGTGCAATACTTAAATCAAACTTTCTCCATCAAGGACTTTGGAAACTTAAATTACTTCCTAGGAATACAAGTTATTCAAAATTCTAAAAATGAGGTCATGTTATCTCAAAGCAAGTACATTTCAGAATTACTTGTTCGTGCCAAAATGGATAAAGCTAAACCAATGCCAACCCCCATGACCAGTAATCTAAAATTGTCCAAACACAAAGGAGAAGCAATACAGAACGTCAAGGAATACAGAAGCATAGTGGGTGCATTGCAATACTTAACTGTTACTAGGCCTGATATTTGTTTTAGTGTGAATAAAGTCTGTCAATTCATGCAATCACCTCTTAATGAACACTGGACGACTATTAAGAGGATCCTACGCTACCTAAGTGGAACAATCAACTATGGAATCAAACTAACAGCTAATAAAGAGTTAAACATTCAAGCTTACAGTGATTCAGACTGGGCATCAGATCCAGATGATCGCAGATCGACATCCGGATACTGTGTGTTAATGGGAACTAATCCTATCTCTTTGTGCTCGAAGAAGCAACCAACCATCTCTCGCTCAAGCACTGAAGCGGAGTATCGATCATTAGCGAGCACCACAACAGAAATCATGTGGATAAATTCTCTTCTCGGAGAGCTAGGGTTTCTACCCAACAAGAGACCGGTGGTCTGGTGCGATAACATGAGCACGGTGTCACTTTCAGCAAATCCGATCCAACACGCTCGCACCAAACACATCGAAATCGATCTATATTTTGTTCGAGAGCAAACAACCACCGGAAAATTGGATGTAAATCATGTTCCTGCTGAATACCAGAAGGCCGATGCCCTTACAATGCCCTTTCCGCATTTACTTAGTTAGCTATATGTCTATAAATAGCTAACGTTACACACTTGTACAAACCATCAGTTTATCAGTTTATTTTTACAGTAAAGAATTTTACAAACATTTCTATTCAAATTCCTTTAGGTAGGTGCAAGTCCGGTCCAGAGGACAACTCATCAAGTTCTCGGGCTAGGGCAGCCTATTAGATTGAGAGCAACATAATATAAAATATACTTATTCCTGTTAATATATAGTTGTATGTGATTTGTACTTGAAGACTAACGTGGTACGGTGGTAAACTTGACAAAACAAACTGCAGAGACTCGGGTTCTATACAAGGTCGATGCAGGGTACTTGAAGACTACTAACGTGATATGGTGGTAGGCTTGATTGAGCAAATTGCATGAACTTAGGTTCGATGCGGTGATCTATCTTACATTTGCTTTTAATACTTCCAATAAAACTATGTACATTACATTTATCCTTTACTTTTTAATATTTCCATTTCTTTTGCCTTTCAATACTTCCAATAAAACTGTGTACGTTACATTTTCTTTTTAATACTTCAAAATAAAACTGTGTTTGTGGGCTTAGGTAGTCAAAAATTTCGGCTGGCTCTGGTACGCAATGGATGAGACGAAGGCGAGAATGGAGGGACTATGTAATGATAAATTATACATCATTCTTTCGTCAATTTCCAAAACACGAAACATGATAAATAAATAAAAGTTCTCTTCTATTTTGTGAGATAACTTCGCTTTTTAAAACGATCGTTTTTCACAATGAACATGATCGCTCGTATTTTTGGACGAACGAAAGCTACAGAATAAAAAAATTGTGAATCAAACACTATTTAGTCCTTCGTCTCTTCAATCCTAATAACATTTTCCAGTACGTTAACATAGGAGTGTACATATTGAAAAACGTGAAGGACGTAAAATCAAAATGATGTCGAAGGTCCCACCGTTTTAGCTATGAGTGCTGCAGTCGATTGTTGAACGCTAGGCATGATGGTGACTGTAACGACCCGCATTCTACGCATCATAGGATCGTGGAATATTTATTTCTTTCACATATGAAGTCGTATGGTCATGTAACTTTGGGAGACGACTATTGGGTTCATTTGCCATGTTCATGATTTTTGTCGATTTTTAAATGACCGTTTTGCCCCTAGTTGGTACTGTTTTGGCCATAACTTTTGACTGGAAAGGAATTTTGACCTGAAACCACTTCCATTGGATTCGAATGATGGTTTCTCTTTCCGTAGAGTGGTTACATTAGCCAAACGGACTTACCGTTTGGGAGATATGGCTGAAACAAGGTTTAGAAGGTGAAAAACAGCTAATCGGGCTTAACCGGGTGATTAGCAACTAGGCCCAATGGAAGATTTCGGAATTTGGGGTATTTAAGGGCTGCTAGGGTTAGGATTTCGGTTTTAGACTCATTTTTCCAGCCGCCACTTACCTCCTTCAAGCTCTAGCAATGGCCTCCACCTTCTAATTTCATCTCAAATCATCTCTAATCACTTTCTAATCGAAGATTACGCAAAACTACATCAAATCAAGGAAGGGTAGCACCAAATCAGAGAGAGAGAGCTACTGGAACACATAGGGATTGGATCCAAATCAGAGATTATTTCAGATCTAAAGTTTGTTTGTGGCTAAGGTGAGTGATTTGCATAGTTCCTCACTAATTATGGCTAATTATGGTAATTAGCGAAGATTAGCGAAATTATGGCTCAGAAAAATCTAGAAAAATTCCCAAAATTCTAAAACATCATTTTAGGCCTCTGATATGAATTTGGGTTGATTTCGACTAATTTTGCAAATTCCGGAATTTGGGGAATTAAGGGGTGATTAGTGATAATTAGCGAATTTATGCATGTTAAAAATCTGGAAAAATATTCAGAAATTATGAAATATTGTTTTAGGCCTCTGTTAGAAAATTTGGCTAATTTGGATAAGTTTTGCTAATCCTATCGTTAGATTTTCTTAAACATGCTTAAGAGGGAAATATGGATTTTTGGGTATGTTTGATCCGTTTTGACATATCATATTGTTGTTTTGCTGTTTGTGGATGTTTATACATGTTGCTATGACTGTATGATGTGCTTTGTGACTGATTAGAAAAGTTAGATTGGTCGAAAACGCCGTCGTATGGCGTAAAACAGTCGTTGGAAGTAGTTGAAGGGAATATACAGAACCCGGATCGGATCGCCCCCTATCTCCCACGACCCGATCGCGAGTCACCACCATTCGCGAGTCATCACCATGATCCGCTTGAGAGAGCAAGCCACGAACTGCTTCAGAAGCTAAGGGACCGATGGCCAAGGAATCACGAACCACGATCCGAACCGTATGCAGATGACCACGATCCGAGCTGAAGGAGCTTGTCACGAATCGATCTGGAGGGGAGCGCACGATCCGAAACAGAAGGTGACCACGAGCTAGTGACTGCGAACCGAACCAGGGTGGTGCGACCCGAACCGTTGGAGGGCGGAGCACGATCCGAACCTGAAGGAAGACTACGACCTAAAGCAAAGTGAAGTGAAGAAAGGAAGACCGATCCGGATGGAGATGACGACCAAAACCCGAGATGCAAAGGTAGTCCAAATGGAAGTTAGAGCTCAGGATCCAGATGGGAACCAATGAGTTCACTTCATGGTTGGGCTTTGCTGCGGGACGTGTGCAAAGGGGTTGTCGGTATTCATAACTTTGGTCCACCCCTGAAAGATGGATAGTGGGCTTGTAGTGATAGTTACACGGGATTGGATTCCGTCATGGCCCAAAGGATTAGAGGACCAAGGTAGTGGGTATCGTATGCTTTACGCACTGAGTAAGAGATGTGAGGATGCTTGCTATGTTTGATTGTTTGACATCACTATGACATGCACACCCCCACCCCCGTTATCTTTACACCATTTGAAAGGGCACCTTAGAGTGTTGTACAGTATGTAGTGCTAACTCTTTGGTTGCAGGTCCAGGTTCAAGTATGATTGGATTATACCTGTTATTATTCTGTTTAGATGCTTATCGCTCATACCAGGCTTTATGTCTGACCCAGAGTTTTATGTCTCTTCTTATTACTCTGGGTGCTCACACGAGCAGACTAGAGACAGGTTATGGTTAGCTGGTGATGCGCGAGTAGCTGATTCGGAGGCGACCAGGAGGCTTCCACGTATGATATATAGATATTCTCCCTGTGTCGTTGGTGGTCGCTACTTGGGAATTAGTAGTGTACCTCCTTTATCTTGCTTTTGCTTTGAGACAGTTTGAAAAGTTGTAATAAGCTATATTTTGGATTTCCGCTGCTATGATGCTCAGTTCTGGTTTTTAGCTTATGCACTGTCTCTCCTATTTATGTCAAGTATGTTATTATTATATTTTGTTCTATGCGCTGTGAGACATTCTACAGGTTCTTTGTATGTTCATTTCCTTCTTCCCTTTCCTTCTCACGACCCGTTCCGTGCTAACTGGACATGTGTACAGCGCACTTTTGGAGTAAAGGTCGGTTGGTGCGGGGCGGGCCGTCACACTTGGTATCAGGGCTCTAGGTTGCGTAGTTAACCTAGGGAAAGACACTAGGGAGAGATAGTACGTATACGAGAGCGCGTATTTGTAATTACTTTGGTTTTCAAAAGCTATGTATATATATACTATTAGTAGTATATAGAATGAAGTCGTGCTGCACTAGCACCACTATGGGGTCGTTAATCGTTTCCCCTTTTACAGATTAACGATGAGCCGATATCCTAGAGGTGCTGGTAGAGGGACCAACCATGGGAATGCTCCTGACATGAGGACAATGTTCACTAACTTCATGAGAGACATGCTTAGAGATGTTCAGGGAGCAGTTCCCAATCCCGGAAATGGTGGTGGTCCAGTAGTGCAGGCGCCTAGGGCCGATTTCGCCAAGTTGTGCAAGGATTACACTAACCTTGGTGGGAAGCCGTTCCACGGAACGGAGTCGGCCACAGATGTTCAGGATTGGTTGGATAGCTGTGATCGTATCTTCGACGACTTGGGTCTTGAGGATGCGATGAAGAGAAGGCTAGCGTCTCGTCAGCTGCAAGGGCGAGCGATGAATTGGTGGAATGCCATTAGAACAGCTACTCCAGAAGATCAAGTTACTTGGAATCAGTTTAAGACTCACTTTTGTGATAAGTTTATTCCAGCTGCTCATAAATCAGAACTGTTCAGGAAGTTCTTGGAGCTTAAGCAGAACGGTAGAGCAGTCTCGGAGTATATCGCTGAATTCGACACTTTATCGAAATATGGATGGTCCCTTATCGATACAGTCGAAAAGAAGAACGAGAAGTTCATAACTGACTTGGATGGGTACTTGGGGGAAAGACTTATAAACCATATCGATGAGACGTTCGAGTCTATTGTAGGAAAGGCATTAAGGTCAGAGAGCCTTTTCCCTAAGTCGAAGACCGAAGTTGTTACAACATCTGCAGAGGAGCCCAAGCCGCAAGCAGGCGGTGAAGGCAAGAAGAATTCTCAGAACAAGAGGAAGCAGAACCCGACCAAGGATGGTCAGAGTAAGAAAAATAAGAAAAATGGCGAATGCTTTAGTTGTGGCCAGAAGGGCCATTACGCCAGAGATTGTCGAGAAAAGCCTGGGGAAAGGAAGTGCTTTAACTGGGGCCAGGCGGGACATCACAAGGATGATTGCCCACAACCTCCTAGGGAGAAGCAGATTGTGAAAGCGTATGCTATCAACGTTGTTCCTTCTTCGTCAAATGCCCCAACTGCGACGCAGAAGGAAAAATGTTTCGTTATTCGAGGTATGCTTTCTATTTAAGATGTTTTGATCGGGTTTTGTTTGACAAACCCGAGATAGTCGATAGACCTCTAATTGTGACGAACCTGATTGGTGGTTCGACTAGTTTTGGCATGATTTGTTAATGTGGTCTTATCGAGTCATGGATGTATGTTTCCTTGTGATTGCTTTGTTTTGGGCTTTACTAGGTTTAGCATTATTTTGGGGAGTTGATCTACTCCAAAGGAATATGGTGGTATTAGGTACCTACCTAGTAATGGCGATAGTAACTGGAGTTAAGGAAGCTAAGAAGTTATTGTTGTAATAAGTTCTAGTTGTCTCTGGGAGGCAAATGAGTACTCCAGTGCTAGATTGTTTTGCTAGAATCACCTCATGTGGATTGTCTGAACTCGGAGGAGATGTTCCTTAGGTGCTTGTCTGATATTGGTTTAGGCCTTTGGGGCTTGTGCTTGGGGAATGTCGATTTCGACTAGGATGGGGTGCGTGAGGGGTAAATAGTTGTTGTGATTTTTCATTGGATGATATCTTGGTTCACTCGAGGAGTGACGGGCAGATGGAACATGATAAGACTGTTCAATGGTATAGACTGCCCAGGGTTGGACTCGATAGGGTTATGAGATTGCTCGAGTGGGACTCGAGAAAGATGCAAAGTAATGGATTGTTTAGGACCCTATGTTGATGTTCTCTATTGGATAGTAGAACTTTGAAGGAATAGGATGTGTTCGTTGATCATGGAAGATACAACGAAGATTAGAGCGATTCAAGTTGGACTTGAACTCGTAAAAGAAAATAGGTGTTCGTTGATCTTGGAGATGCAACGAATAGGGAGACGACTCACGTTGGACTAGAGTTTGTCGGTACTCAAGACTGGGTCTGAGTTATAGATTGACTCGAGTTGGACTCGAGAAAGCTGCAAGGAATTGGATTCAGCTCGAGTTGGACTCGAGAGGGCAGCAAGATAATGGATAGACTTGGGTTGGACTCAAGTATTTTAGGAGGACTAAAAGCAGGGGTATCTGGGGACGCCCGTTACCTTGGATCCGTTGGACGTGATCTAGTTATCCTTGGAGGATAAACGTACGTTGGACGTACGGTAGTCCGATTGGAGGCTGGGCTTCCATTAGTTTAGTTATCCTTGGAGGATAAACGTACGTTGGACGTACGGTAGTCCGAAGGGAGGCGGGGCTTCCATTGGCCTGGGATTGGTTGGACCAGTCAAGTAGGCATCGGTGTATGTATGGGGGCTGGGCTTCCATTAGTTAGTGATGTTGGTTGGACCAGACATGCTAGAATCGACATATTGGGATTGGTTAGACCAGTCATGTAGGTGTTGATGTGTTTATGAATTTAGCAGGTGATAGGTAGGACTTGTTTGATGGATGTTATGGTTGCTATGTTTGTTCCTATCTTTCTTCTCTTGAGTAGACTATCACCTGTAGGGTTCCAGCGATGGGGAACAAAGTGATTGTAGTAGGACTATGAGCCAGTGCAGTAGAGTCGTCATGACTCGAGGGGCATAGTGGACATAGTAAAGGATTAGTAAGGCTATGAGCCAGTGCAGTGGAGTTGTTATGACTTCATGGGGCAGAGTGGACATAGCAAAGGACTAGTGACTATGGATCAGTGCAGTGGAGTCGCCATGACTCCATGGGGCAGAGTGATCATAGTAAAGGATTTGGATGCAGTACTAGTTGCATTGAGTAGGAGACATGCCAGTTTAGGGGTTTTGTTTCTAGGATGGAAGCAACTAGAGTATATCACATGATATGATTTCAGGCCCCAGACTGAATTGGATTCAGAAACGCTAATAAGCTTGACGATTAGATCGATTTTGATTGAGTGGATTGTTTCCAGTTAGAAGGACGATCCTAATCTATTGGAAGCCGTCTCTAGGGTAGAAATGGGTATCGATGGAAAGAGAATGGTCAAGTAAGGATTTGATCGAGAAGGGTGGCTTCGAAAGAATAAGGGACTAGTTGTACCCAACGTAGATGGGCTGAGAGGTGAAGTGCTTAGAGCATATCATCACTCGAAATTGACTATACATCCCAGTGGTAACAAGATGTATTGAGACATAGAGCAGATCTACTACTGGGAAGGGATAAAGATAGGCAGAAGGCTTATCTCGATAAGAAACGAAGAGATTTGGAATTCTTCGTTAACGACTTGGTGTTCGTCGAGATCTCTCCATTGAGAATGTGATTCGGATTGGTTGGAGAGGTAGGTTACCACCAAGATTTGTTGGCCCATTCCCAGTCCTCGTACAAGTTGGGAATTTGGCGTATGAGGTAGAGCTACCTGACAAGATGGCGGGAGTTCACAACGTATTTCATGTTTCCCAGTTAAAGACATTCGTGCACGACCCTAGAGTGGCTATTTCACCTGATCAGTTGGATAACATCGAAGTTGAACTCGAGGCGGTTGGGAACCGCAAGTCTATGCGTATTGTTGGGAACGATACGAAGCAGCTTTGAAGGAAGGCGGTGAAACTAGTCAAAGTCCAGTGGGGTGAGAATGAAAAAGACTGTACTTGGGAAACAGAGGAGGATATAAGTAAGAAGTATCCAGAACTCTTTACCTAGTAAGGTTTTGGTAGTGATAGTTTCTTCCCTTGTTAGTAAACCGCATGCTAGGATAGACTTGTTTTGCATGTTGATTGTTGTTTTATGGTTGATAGGCATGCGGGACCCTTTGTGTGTTTTGGTTAGGGAATTTCGGGGGCGAAAATTCTTAAGGGGGGAAGAGTGTAACGACCCGCATTCTACGCATCATAGGATCGTGGAATATTTATTTCTTTCACATATGAAGTCGTATGGTCATGTAACTTTGGGAGACGACTATTGGGTTCATTTGCCATGTTCATGATTTTTGTCGATTTTTAAATGACCGTTTTGCCCCTAGTTGGTACTGTTTTGGCCATAACTTTTGACTGGAAAGGAATTTTGACCTGAAACCACTTCCATTGGATTCAAATGATGGTTTCTCTTTCCGTAGAGTGGTTACATTAGCCAAACGGACTTACCGTTTGGGAGATATGGCTGAAACAAGGTTTAGAAGGTGAAAAACAGCTAATCGGGCTTAACCGGGTGATTAGCAACTAGGCCCAATGGGAGATTTCGGAATTTGGGGTATTTAAGGGTTGCTAGGGTTAGGATTTCGGTTTTAGACTCATTTTTCCAGCCGCCACTTACCTCCTTCAAGCTCTAGCAATGGCCTTCACCTTCTAATTTCATCCCAAATCATCTCTAATCACTTTCTAATCGAAGATTAAGCAAAACTACATCAAATCAAGGAAGGGTAGCACCAAATCAGAGAGAGAGCTGCTGGAACACATAGGGATTGGATCCAAATCAGAGATTATTTCAGATCTAAAGTTTGTTTGTGGCTAAGGTGAGTGATTTGCATAGTTCCTCACTAATTATGGCTAATTATGGTAATTAGCGAAGATTAGCGAAATTATGGCTCAGAAAAATCTAGAAAAATTCCCAAAATTCTAAAACATCATTTTAGGCCTCTGATATGAATTTGGGTTGATTTCGACTAATTTTGCAAATTCCGGAATTTGGGGAATTAAGGGGTGATTAGTGATAATTAGCGAATTTATGCATGTTAAAAATCTGGAAAAATATTCAGAAATTATGAAATATTGTTTTAGGCCTCTGTTAGAAAATTTGGCTAATTTGGATAAGTTTTGCTAATCCTATCGTTAGATTTGCTTAAACATGCTTAAGAGGGAAATATGGATTTTTGGGTATGTTTGATCCGTTTTGACATATCATATTGTTGTTTTGCTGTTTGTGGATGTTTATACATGTTGCTATGACTGTATGATGTGCTTTGTGACTGATTAGAAAAGTTAGATTGGTCGAAAACGCCGTCGTATGGCGTAAAACAGTCGCTGGAAGTAGTTGAAGGGAATATACAGAACCCGGATCGGATCGCCCCCTATCTCCCACGACCCGATCGCGAGTCACCACCATTCGCGAGTCATCACCACGATCCGCTTGAGAGACCAAGCCACGAACTGCTTCAGAAGCTAAGGGACCGATGGCCAAGGAATCACGAACCACGATCCGAACCGTATGCAGATGACCACGATCCGAGCTGAAGGAGCTTGTCACGAATCGATCTGGAGGGGAGCACACGATCCGAAACAGAAGGTGACCACGAGCTAGTGACTGCGAACCGAACCAGGGTGGTGCGACCCGAACCGTTGGAGGGCGGAGCACGATCCGAACCTGAAGGAAGACTACGACCTGAAGCAAAGTGAAGTGAAGAAAGGAAGACCGATCCGGATGGAGATGACGACCAAAACCCGAGATGCAAAGGTAGTCCAAATGGAAGTTAGAGCTCAGGATCCAGATGAGAACCATTGAGTTCACTTCATGGTTGGGCTTTGCTGCGGGACGTGTGCAAAGGGGTTGTCGGTATTCATAACTTTGGTCCACCCCTAAAAGATGGATAGTGGGCTTGTAGTGATAGTTACACGGGATTGGATTCCGTCATGGCCCAAAGGATTAGAGGACCAAGGTAGTGGGTACCGTATGCTTTATGCACTGAGTGAGAGATGTGAGGATGCTTGCTATGTTTGATTGTTTGACATCACTATGACATGCACACCCCCACCCCCGTTATCTTTACACCATTTGAAAGGGCACCTTAGAGTGTTGTACAGTATGTAGTGCTAACTCTTTGGTTGCAGGTTCAGGTTCAGGTTCAGGTATGATTGGATTATACCTGTTATTATTCTGTTTAGATGCTTATCGCTCATACCAGGCTTTATGTCTGACCCTGAGTTTTATGTCTCTTCTTATTACTCTGGGTGCTCACACGAGCAGACTAGAGACAGGTTATGGTTAGCTGGTGATGCGCGAGTAGCTGATTCGGAGGCGAGTAGGAGGCTTCCACGTATGATATATAGATATTCTCCCTGTGTCGTTGGTGGTCGCTACTTGGGCATTAGTAGTGTACCTCCTTTATCTTGCTTTTGCTTTGAGACAGTTTGAAAAGTTTTAATAAGCTATATTTTGGATTTCCGCTGCTATGATGCTCAGTTCTGGTTTTTAGCTTATGCACTGTCTCTCCTGTTTATGTCAGGTATGTTATTATTATATTTTGTTCTATGCGCTGTGAGACATTCTACAGGTTCTTTGTATGTTCATTTCCTTCTTCCCTTTCCTTCTCACGACCCGTTCCGTGCTAACTGTACATGTGTACATCGCAGTTTTGGAGTAAAGGTCGGTTGGTGCGGGGCGGGCCGTCACAGTGACGTAAATTGCTATCCAAACATGCAACGGTTTAACGTCATCCTAGAAGACCGAGGTTGGCTTTCCATCGCATACCATGGTTCTCATAATCAAATCCTAGCATCCTTAGCACTGCACTAAAATGATTCCATACGAAACTTAAGCGCATTCATATAAGCATAACCATGCATAATCCATTGTTTGAGGTATGCACAAGGAAAACCTTATGTATCGTTTTATGCTAATAATAAATTTACCAATATCATAACAATATCAAACGATCGATAATCAATACCGGGCTGCCTTAGTATATCAATGTTATTGGAATGCTTAATATAAATATACTATATTGTTGATGTGAAGTATAACAATAATGAAACATCAAAACCATTAATTAATGTTAATTTATTAGTTGTATTTTTTTGATTGCTATTTAAATACATACTTTTGAAGGTATATCTGTTTTTAAGAAGAGTAGTAATATATGTGATGATATTTCTTTTTTAAACGATTCACTCTAGATTATAACAAAGCTGTTATTTCATGTTGTTATAAACTACTTGTGATGAATCAAATATCTTATTATATCAACTAAAATAATTTTAAATATTGGTTAATATATCAACGGTGATAGAATAAAAAATAAAAAATTACCTTTATTATCATCATAAAAAATGTAGCATAATGGTAAATTTACTATCATCAGTCATCATTGTGCCCGTTAAAGGTATACCAACTATTATTTTATTAACGATAACAATATGGTATCGACAAATCAATTTTGATTGCTAATGGTATTAGGATAGTAACAACTTTTTTGAATCAGTAATGGTTACCATTGTTAGCGCTAGCCCAGCGACTCATACACAATTTGAATTGAGAAAGATAAGAAGAGAAGGAGTGTTAGACCAAAAATTGGCACTAACACCCAGATGCAGATCACAGAATTCAGAAAACAGTAAATAAAGAGGAGACACACAAAGTTTTTATAGTGGTTCGGCTGTAGATGTAGCCTACGTTCACTTTATAATCTTATTGTTATACTGACAGATTACAAGAATCAGTAACATGTAGACACACAATCCGTGTGTTTATGGAGATTATAATAGGAGAATTTAGATGTAGAAAGGTGAAAAATCCTCGCAATCAGTAATGGCAGAGGCTGTGGAGATGTAGGAGAAAGTCTCAACCAAAAAGTCCTTTAAAATGCCTTGAAATGGTGTATTTATAGCTGTAGGAGAGCTTCTGGGTTGACCGGATCGTGATGGGGTACGTGGCACCCGATCCGGTAAAGTAGGAGCAAGATGTGGCATGAGAATAGGTCAAAACAGCGCGTGTATCTGCAAGTCTGGAGATCGGATCGTGGTAACGGGGTTGGATCGTGATGGCGGATCGTGACCACCATGTGCACCACGAGCGGGTCCATTTGAGAACTGAAGTGTTGGAGCTGGAGTGAAGTGCTGGCGATCGGATCGTGCTCTGAAGGTGTACCACGAACGGGTCGTGGTCTGAGGGGGGCTATCCGATGAGGGGCGATCCGAGAGTACATGTGACGCTTCGTCGCTTTATCCAGGAAATTGCCAGATTGCACCACTTTACGGAAACTGGCATAACTTTCAAACCGTAAGTCCGATTGAGCCAAACCAAAGCTCAAACTGAAACTAATTCAGAGATTTACGAGAGTTACCGAGCTCAGCTCCGTAATTGCTGTTTTCGGGCCCAAAAAGGGTCGTCTGATAGGAGTTTCGGGCCTGTTTATGTTGAGGATGTGATTTTGACCAAATCTCTCTGTGTCTTCTGACATTGTTTCCATCGCTTGAGCATGTTATCATTCAGGAACTCCATGTGTGACAGCTTTTGCCAAAAAGTGAGTCAACACGTTTGCCCCCCAGAACATATCTTGCTGGTTGAAGGAAGATGTGTTCTGGATAATCTGAGAAATCAAAATCCAGAATGCGACGATCACGCCAGATCGTATTAAGGCCAGAAAACCGACGATCACACGGGATCGTATTAAGGCTAGATAGATCCAAGAAGACCAGGAGTTTGTAACTGCAATAAAATAAAACAAACAATGCAATAATATTTCCTAGATGGCCTTACCGGAGTAAACCATCCGAGGAGATGTTAGAGGGGTTCCAAGACGGCCTTACCGGAGTAAGACGACCAAGGAAAAGCAATGAAGGTTCCAAGACGGCCTTACTGGAGTAAGACGACCAAGGAAAAGCACATGAGGTTCCAAGACGGCCTTACCGGAGTAAGACGACCAAGGAAAAGCACATGAGGTTCCAAGACGGTCTTACCGGAGTAAGACGACCAAGGAAAAGCACATGAGGATTTGTTTATACTGGACGGATCCAGTTAGGAACCGGAGCTGATGTCTGTTCTGGATGGATCCAATTAGGAGCCGTAGCTCATGTTTGTACTGGACGGATCCAGTTAGGAGCCGGAGCTCATGCTTATTGCTAATTCATGAAAATGCAGCGGTCATTTGTCGGACACAACTGGAGACCACAAGTCGGTTCTGTGCGTGTGGGCTGATGTAACGGCTCTTATTACATGCAGAAAAAAAAAGGAGTGCAAGAAGTCGCCTAAAAACCTAAAAACAAGAACTATGGACTGGAGTCCAGCAAACTGAAGAGATCCGCTGAGTGGAATCAGTTAATGATAAGCGCACGATTGCTCGATCTGGGATCGTTCCCTCTCCGGGGAGTCAGTGGTGGTAATGCAGATGTGGGCGTTGTTGGTTGAGTGACGTACTCGGGTAGTTCTCCTCGCCTGACCTGAGCCTCAATAAGGTCACGCAAATGTCTGCAGTCATCAGTGTTGTGACCGTCCATGTCATGAAATATGCAATGTCTACCGGAGTTGCGTTGTGCTAAGGTTGGCTCCCTCTTGGGAGGCCTTGGATATGAGGCAGCACCTCCTGTATCCACGTAGATGTTGCTCAGAGTGTCATTCAGTTCAGTGTATTTGTCGTATCTGGACCCTCTCCGGGGTGGAGCATTACGATCATTCTTTGCATTGGTTGTTCCTTTTCCTTTTCCAGAATCAGATGGTTCTCCATCTTTGAGCATGTTGGCATCGAGAATGCATTTCTCAGAAGTTGCATCTTCTTCCCGCAGAAATCTGTCTGCTTCAAGGCAGAATTCGCCGAGATTTCGCGGTGGATCTCGGTACAAAGATTTTTTGAATTCCGTGTTATCTAGAACGTCGGATACTGCCGCCATCAGTACCATCGATGGTTCAGGGTGATCAACTGATGCTGCTGCAACATTGAATCTTTCCAGAAATGAACACAGAGTTTCTCTGGGCCTCTGCTTAATTGTAGTGAGCGACATGACATTCTTGGGTCGTGCGATGTGGACCCGAAACTGATCAAGGAAGCGAGCGACCAACATAGTCCAGCTGTTGATCGATTCCGTTTCTAGCTGTCGAATCCACATGGATGCTATATCAGTCAGGAAGAGGGGAAAACATTTAGCAATGATGTTTTCCGATGCCGATTGAACTTCCATATGCCGTTTGTAGCGCATGAGATGCACGGTAGGATCTGTCCTGCCGTTGTAGGGCTCCAGTTGCGGAAGTTTGAAATCTGGTGGATTGCGGGAATTTCTGATTTCCTGAGTGAATGGGTTGTGATTGACATCATCTACGTCATTCTGATAAGTGCGGCCTCTCGTGAGGCGTTGAATCAGATCAGCGAGTCGATTGCCTTCAAAAAGCTGTTGTAAGTTGCCAAGATCAGAGCTGTGCCCCCAGCGTTGAGTGTAGGAGAAAACGGAAGCTGTTGATGAGCTGCCAGGAGAGGATCACAGATTGTGGCTCATGGGGGGCGACTCGACCCGGTTGTGAACCATGGAGGTTGGCCCGTGAGCTGGGGTCGTGAAGCAGGGGGGCGATCCGACTGGATCCTGGAGCCCCTTCACGAGCTGCTTCTTGTTGCTGAGTGGGATATTGTGCTCTGTTGTCCATTCGATCCGAAGCTGAATTCGGTTGTTCCTGAGCGTTACCAAGAGCAAGGGGGTTGCCCTCGAGTCCATGTGATGCACGAGCCGCTCCTGTGGCTTCATTTCCAGTGACTTGTTCGTTGCTCGGCCTTCCATCCATCTGAGCGAAGAATCCATCAATCATCTCCTGCTGCTTTGCCATCTGAGCTCTCAGTTCAGCGAGAACGCCATCCATCTCTTCTCTGGTCAAGTATACTGATGGGTCTTCATGGGAGGATGCCTCCAAGCTTTCCTCATTCCTTGCGCTTTCAGCGTCGGCAACCTCAGCATAAGCGGAAGTTCCAGTCTTCTTCCTTTTGTTCGCCATTGAGTCTCCTTTCAAGCTAGAAATTGAGGTTGTCGTATGCCCCCTACCTGGCGTGCCAAAATGTTAAACAAAAAAATTGGCACTAACACCCAAATGCAGATCACAGATCACAGAATTCAGAAAACAGTAAATAAAGAGGAGACACACAAAGTTTTTATAGTGGTTCAACTGTAGATGTAGCCTACGTCCACTTTATAATCTTATTGTTATACTGACAGATTACAAGAATCAGTAACATGCAGACACACAATCCGTGTGTTTATTGAGATTATAATAGGAGAATTTAGATGTAGAAAGGTGAAAAATCCTCGTAATCAGTAATGGCAGAGGCTGTGGAGATGTAGGAGAAAGTCTCAGCCAAAAAGTCCTTTAAAATGCCTTGAAATGGTGTATTTATAGCTGTAGGAGAGCTTCTGGGTTAACCGGATCGTGATGGGGTACGTGGCACCCGATCCAGTAAAGTAGAAGCAAGATGTGGCATGAGAATAGGTCAAAACAGCGCGTGCATCTGCAGGTCTGGAGATCGGATCGTGGTAACGGGGTCGGATCGTGACCACCATGTGCACTACGAGCGGGTCCATTTGAGAACTGAAGTGCTGGAGCTGGAGTGAAGTGATGGCGATCGGGTCGTGCTCTGAAGGTGTACCATGAACGGGCCGTGGTCTGAGGGGGCTATCCGATGAGGGGCGATCCGAGAGTACATGTGACGCTTCGTCGCTTTATCTAGGAAATTGCCGGATTGCACCAGTTTACGGAAACGGGCATAACTTTCAAACCGTAAGTCCGATTGAGCCAAACCAAAGCTCAAACTGAAGCTAATTCAGTGGTCTACGAGAATTACAGAGCTTAGCTCCGTAATTGCTGTTTTTGGGCCCAAAAAAGGTCGTCTGATAGGAGTTTCGGGCCTGTTTATGTTGAGGATGTGATTTTGACCAAATCTCTCTATGTCTTCTGACGTTGTTTCCATCGCTTGAGCATGTTATCATTTAGGAACTTCATGTGTGACAGCTTTTGCCAAAAAGTGTGTCAACAAGGAGAATAACACACAGGTAATTTCCTCCACACAACTTTTAATAATTCTTTTAGAAGGTAACAAAGAAAAAGTCGTAACATTGAGAAGATATCTTAATTTTCAATTCTTTTGTAAAATAATCATTCTCGTCTCCTTTCATAATGATCCGTACACAAATCTATTTGCAAAAATCTAAAGTAATCCCATACATTGGTTTAAAAATATGTAGAGATTTACGATTGAAATTGCACTATAACTTGAATATGACAAAATTGCCATCGAAAATTCAACATCTAACTCTTCCAAAAGATCATGTTTCAAGGTCACAAACTAACCGTTACAGATGCTGCAGTCATCTATAATATTAATTTTCGACTATTAAACATAAGTATGTTAATAGTATCAATGCCACTAACACATGAATATGAAATAAAATTTAAATAACTTTCACTAACATTTCTCATTTCATATTCATTACGTACTTAGTCTCATAATTGTTTCTCATGTTTCTGACAAAATATAAATACATAATAACTTCAAGAGCAACATATGAAGATGTCCCCTTGATTGATCAAAGCACCAGTAATAACAACAATTACTACAAAATTCTATCGAGACACAACGGACTCCAAAATCCTCCTAAATAGTTAACATCCCTCTTGCACGTCTTTGCAAGGTTACTCGCCAAAAGACCTAAAAATCAGAAATCTTACTCCCAAGCTACTCAGTCGAGCACTAAGGTTTAAAGGGAAAAAACAAAGACTTTAGGTTAAATAAACAATCTAGTGCAAACAGTAATATATCATCTTAATAAATAGTTATCTATTCAGACCACGCTATCCAACAGAACATGTTTTGTCCTCATTAGTATCTTCGGTTAAATCAATCAATCAATTTTGCACCAGCAATCACAATGGTTATTGGATGTAAAAATAATGAATCATCATAAACAACTATATGCATGCATGTCCAATGGTTATCTTGACTATCTGTCTCATGGGGTAATCCTGACTATCTGTCTCATCTTCATAGTTTTACTAGGGTCACTACAAACGTACATGGTTGAAGTCGCATGAAAGGAATCTCCCGACTCATGATTTGGAATTAGCAGCGATAGTGTTTTCTTTGAAGATTCGACAGCATTATTTGTTGGTAATTAGATTTATGTTGTTTACGGATCATAAATCGTTGAAATACCTTTTCTCCCAGAAGGATTTAAATCCTTGGCGGTAGCGATGATTAAAGTTTTTAGCATCATTTAATTTTGGAACAACCTATACTCCAGGAAAAGGTAACACGATGGCCGACGCGTTAAGCAGAAGACATGCCAGTTTGGGAGCCATGTTTTTGGAATTGAAGCATCTTGAATATTTGGTTGGATTTGATTTCAGACCACATTCTGAATTAGAGCCCAAGATGTTAGTTTATCGATTTGACCGATTCTCATTGAAAGGATTAGAGTAGGACAGAAGTGGGACGCTAATCTTGTGGAGATCATTCAGGGATTAGAGACGAGAGTGGAACCCGAGGAATTTAAGTATTTCGAAATCGATCGAGATGGTTGGCTTCGCAAGAATGGACGACTGGTCATGCCTGATATAAAGGGATTGAGAGATGAAATTCTGAGAGATTGTCATCACTCTAGATTGACGATTCATCCTGGTGGTAATAAGATGTATCGCGATATGAAGCCAGTCCACTTATAGGAAGGCATAAAGAGGGATGTCGGAAAATTTACCTTGAAGTGTATGAATCATCAATTGGTTAAAGCAGAGCAGAAAAAACCTAGTGGATTGTTGCAACCATTGAAAGTTTCTTCTGGGAAATAGAAGGAGGTGTTGATGGATTTTATCGATGGATTACCTAGGAAAATTGCAAGAAATGATGGTATTTGGGTTGTCGTGGATCGTTTGACCAAAAACGCAAGGTTTTATTCCTGTCTGATCGACTAGGACGACATCGAAGTAGGATAATTTATATATTAATTGGGTAATCGATTCCATGAGATACCAAAGAGTATTGTTAGCGATCAAAACCCGTTGTTTACCAGTGGATTCTAGTAAAGTTTGCAGGAGACATTAGGAACCGAGCTATGTATGAGTACAACTTATCATCCCAAGACAGATGGTCAAACTGTGAGGGTTAATCGAGTATTGAAAGATCTTCTTTGAGCTTGTGTATTAGACTTTGGAGGATTGCGAGAGGATCATCTGCATTCAGTTGAGTTTGCTTATAATAACAGCGACAGTCGAGTATTGGAAAGACATCGTATGAAGTGTTATACAGTAGACCATGTAATTCTTCATCCTGTTGGTTAGAGACTGGAGAGAAGTTAGTGCTTGGTCCCGAGATGATCAGAGAAACAACGAATAATATTGAGATCATTCGACAATAAATGAAAGCAGCCAAGACCGTCAGAAGAGTTACGCCGATAAACTTATGAAAAGACTTGGAATTCTCAATCAGAGACTTCGTATTTGTTAAGGTTCTGCCTCTAAGAAATGTTGTTCATTTTGGAGGTAAAGAAAAGTTAGCTCCAAGGTTTGTTGGGTCGTTTCCGATTATCTAGCGTATTAGGAAGCTCACTTACCTGAGAATATGGCGAGTGCACACAATGTGTTTCATGTATCTTTTCTACAAAATTTTGTGCACAACTCGAGTATTGTGGTAACTCCTGATCAGATTGAAGATTTAGAGGTCGAGCTCGAAGTTTCTAGTCCTCATAAGCCGCTTTACATCGTAGGGAGTGACACGAACAACTTAGGAGAAAGATTGTTAAGCTAGTCAAGGTACAATGAGGCGAGGACGGTGGCGATTGCACATGGGAAGCGAAAGAAAGTATGGGGTCGACCCATCCAGAACCCTTTGAGTGGCATATCACATATATGGTATCTTGCTTGTACCACTGTGATTTGCACTAATAGAGTTCTTCATGTCGGGTACGATTTTGGGTGTATGGATTGTTGGATGTTAAAAATGAAGGTAGTTTGGATACTCTGGATAGTAGGCATGAAGAATACCTTGTTTACTCGTGTTTGCTTAGAATTTCGGGGGCGAAATTCGTAAAGGTGGAAGAATGTATGTTGTATATAACATTGTTGTATAAAACAATTATAAGACTTTTGTTTGATGATAACAACCACATATGTATTATTATAAATATGTTTGTTATTGTATTGTTTTATATATACATCACAGACAGGAATATAATATTTATATTTAAATGGAATACTACTGCACAAGAATTAAAATATTCAAACAGTATTTTATTTAAATATAATATTTTATTTCAACATTCCAAACAGTCAAATTTATAACTCCACTATTTGTACAATTTCGCTGATATACAATTCATACACATTCAATTTCAAATAATGTTCCTCACTACAACTCTCAGTCACTCAGTTACATTTCATTACTCAGTTATACAGACACACATACACTCACTGACTCAATACTTGTCTTATGTCTTCTTGTCATCACCGCACTTCACAGTCCGTCCAGTCACATGCTTAACTGTCATAGAAAGAAACACACAAACACACACTGTAATTTGGAACAAAAATAATTTTATATTTTAGCAGATATAATTTTTATTTTAAAAATTTATTTGCGTCAGAATTTTGGTGTGTTTCTCATCATTTTTCATGACTTGATCCAATTTATCTGTATATCCATCTGTGTCTAGACAGCTTGTGATATTCACAGTGATAGACTGTAAATGCCACAAGGTAGACAAATCATATGTAGTGCTCACATATATATAATCTGGACGTACACTATACATGTATACACACACATTGTATGTATATACACATATTACAGTGTAGGGACAGGAAAATTATTCTGAATGACTGCAGATACACACGTGCATAAATATACACGTGTGCACTGCCTCTCCAATCAAATTGCAGTATAGCAACTGAGGAGCAGCCACGTGGACCAACTCGACTCAGTGCACACATATGATCAACATGCATATGTGGACGAGCAAAATAAAGCGATGGCAGCATGAAGTAAAATCAGGTGAACTCAAACTTAAGTTAACAATTAGCAGAGAAATTCATATTAGCTCCACATACAACAATGAATAAAGGTTGGCAAAATTGTGTGAAAACCAAATGATGGATCAGCAGTGTAAAGATTGATCAAAGCAGATCAAGTGTGCATGTGCACAAACAAGTCATGGTGCACAATACAGTGGAAAACATACATTCATTGTCAAAAGTCAAACCATGCAAATACAATGTGGCAAAACAGAGCATGGAGGGATTTCAGCATGGACAAGCATGGTTCAGCATGTTTTAGCATGGTCAGGATATACATAAATGCACAAGTATATAGGTGCAAGCAAGCATACACAAATGACATGCAATGGAGCAAGTTTCCAAATTCAGACTAGCATGTTCAGGTACACACAAATGGCAACAAAAGAATCAGTCTCGGATTTTACATGCAAGCATTTCAAGAACTAATACATTGCAGTGACCAGTACAATGAGCTGAAGATTATACAAACAGCATGACAAAGTAAAGCAGGAAAGAAAGAATTTCTCTGATTCAAGGAAATGAAAACCTTTCGTGTATTTCCAAATTTAAACAATTTCCAGAAATCTCATTGTTATATAGTTGACAAGTGTTTAATGGATTTCCAGAATTACAGCAAGAAATCAGTGAAGATTTTTGTAAACATTCATGAAGATGGAGCATCATTTTTGTGGTGGCAAAATCGAATATAAGATTACATGTTTTCCAAAAATATCATGCAATTAATGTTGAGTAAGAAATCAATTCTCAGTTTCATTTTGTTTCCAGATTTAGACAAAGATTTTTGCACCAAGTCTTTTATTTTCAGAAATTCAAAATCATCAAATATTATCAAAGCCATGAACATGTCTAAGTTCACAATGTTATTCACGCAAATTTCTCAATCAATGTCGAGCAATCAAAGAGGAACCAAAAGGGAAAACACACGAAAATTCAGACCTATACATCACGTGAAATCAGAGACTATCAAGGGTTTGTAAACTCTATAAATTGCACACAATTCATCACTGGTAAATCACCGAAACCACAATCAATCAAAGTAGATCAGGAAATTCAAAATCACTCGCAGTTTTCTCTAAGGAGTTTCGATCGCAAAATTGATGACGAGGAAACCAAACCCAAATCCACGATGAACAGGAAGCATTTAAGATCCATTTTTTATTTGAAGAAACATAATCGATTTTGGGGAAGAGCCGAAACCCCAATTCATCCATTTCGGCCGCCATTTTCATTTCAGAAGGAAAAGGGAAAACGAGTTTAACAAATACAAGAGGCCGGCCATATTATTGTGAAGGAGGGTTTCCTTTTATTTTATTTTAGTTTGTTTTTACTTTGTGTTGTAAATCGTCCGGTCAGTTTTCTAGAATCTGTAAAATCTAGGCAGTTTACTAGAATCTGTAAAAACTAGGGATTACCGACTACTGGTTTGTAGCTAGGGGAAAATCTGATCTAATGGATATAGATCAGTCTAGGGTTTTGAGCGTAGGAATAGAATAGGAGCGAGTGGTTTGCGAGGTTATAGAGTTTTGTAAGCGGGATCTGTTCTATTACCTAGTAGAAACCTTAGTGATTGCAGCAGTAGGCAGGGCTTGCCGAAGTTGGGCAAAATTTGTGTCATTTACATTCCGCATTTACTTACTCTGCTATTATCTATGCTGTGATTATTTTTAATATCTCGATAAAATTCAATAAACCTTATTCACCCCCCTCTAGGATTAATCTAGATCCAACAATGTAAAGACATGTATTTTACGCATCAAAGGATCATAAAATAATTATATTTAATTCCCTATTGGTCCAGTCATTTTTAGATTTTAATATGTTGCAAATGGGGATGTGAGATATGTCCACGATTCCGTAGAGTAGTCACATTAAAGATTTGACTCGATGGTTTGGGATAAATTACCGTTTGTAGTTTCAGTTTCTATTAAGCTGACTAATCAGTTGCAAATAGGCTGATTAGTGAAACCCATTAGGCTAATGACCTACTGCTTGCTATAAATAGAGGGGTTTGGAGAGAGAATTAAGGTTTCTCTCTTCATTTAAACATTTAGGCTTGTGTATGTGATTCTCAGGATTCAACTTAAACTCTAATTTCTCCATTCTATTCATTTTAATTCATCATAAATCGTATCTAGAGGCTAAATCATCATCTAGGGAGGTTAGATCACATCAAATTGCATAAATTTTAGGGACCTTCATCGTTGTCAAAATCTGATTTCATTGGGCTTGCAATGAATCTTAAAATTGGTGAGTAACAGATGTTTCTCATGCAGAAACTACAAATTATATGGGTTAAATTAGGATTGATTCACATCATATATGTTAAATTTACCTTAGATCTGATCATATCTGTTAATTCAGATTTAGACGTTCTAGGATAATCTAATTTAATCGTATAAACTGGCAAGAAGTTAGATGAGTCGTACATGTTTGTCTGCTCAAGATTTGATGAATCATTAGTTGTTTAATTGGATTAAATGCATTGCTTGAATTATTTGTCGTAGATCGTAGGTTTGAAGAACAGGGCAAATCGAAGGTTCAAATGATTGGATTCAAACAAAACTTGGCGGATGAGCTTTGGAAGACGAAAGGAGGAAACCTAAAAAATTTGAGTCAAAAATATTCTAACTGTTAAAACTAGATTTGAATTAATTTTTAAATTTTGTTTGCTTTAAGTTAATTTTTGAACTACATTTTAGTTACGTTAAATTAGAATTGAATTATAAATTCATTAAAACTTGAAATGAAGTATGAATTTGTTTTTAAATGAATTTGGTGTATGAATTTGTTTAATCTGAAATTTACATTTGATTTATAGTGGAATTTGAATTTACTTTAAAATGTGAAGTTTAAATGATTTCCAACCGATATTCGAAGTTTAAAGTGCTTTGAAATAATGTTATCGAACAGTTTAAATTAAACGACGATATTTAATAAATTAAGAATATTTTAGATCAAATAACTTTAAAGTTATATAATCCATATAATTAGTTTGTAAAGATGTTTATAAACAAACGATATTTTTAGAATATTATGTTGAGGTTGTAAACCCCACTGAATTTGAAATAAATTTGAATAATTTTGGAAATTTATCGACGTTAAGATTTACGAAGTGCTTACAAATATTTCTAAATGTTTGTAGCTCCATGCAATAGACTGACCTGATATGTTACCAACGATACAGTTAACACATGGTTAAGAAATGGGTTTTGATTTGAGAGTTCCTTTAGATCCTGAGTATAATCCATTGAGGATACTTATCTATTGATTTATTTAATTCAATAGGTTGTAGCACGCTAGCCTTGTTATTAGGAGGAATCTCCCAGTTCGATTTCATATCTTTGTATATGATTGTTTGTAATATCGAAATTTTGAGTTAACCATATTTTCAAAAAAAATTGTTTAAAATCTTGATATAAAATATGATATGAAATTGGAAATATTATTATTCTAAGGGTTTGGAAATAAACTTGAATTTAAAATGAATGGATTATAATTGAAAGGACCATTAATTTAAAATTTTAAATAATTAGATTTCTCTTGTGTTGACCTTGTAATTACTGCACTTTCAATTCCTGATTGATTTGACTAATATAAGAATATATGGTCCTGACTTGAGTGTTCTGTGTTTTTTTTTGGCATTACGCTCGGTTCAGCTTGAATTGTTTCAATTGTCGAAAATCTTAGTTACTTAAAGACGAAGTTTGGACCCTGAAGACCGTATGTATGTTGCTTAACAGTTTTATAACTCAGATATATTGTAAAATCGGACCAAATGTATATTGCTTAACAGTTTTATTGAATTGCCTACGTTATTACTATATTTTATCGTTCTACTTTGAGATTCTGAGTATTATTTAGTTCCTTTTCTTCTTATTTTCTTTTCTTCTGTCATACACCATTAATAATTCGTCATTTTTTGATGGTTTGAGTTTGACATGTGCGGCTTATTGTCGACTTGAATCGTTTCAAAAAGGCGGGCTATTACAGTATACATGTCTATTGGTTTCCTATAACTACTTGAGTTTTGAGCGAGTTTTAACTTAATCTTCTTCATTTTCTAAGTCATCTTTTTCTTCTCCCTTATTTTTCTAAGAAAAACCTTAACCGCACTCTATATAATTTGAACCAAAATCAAAATTGTTTATCTCTGATTTGATTCTCTACTATTCTCTCATCAATCTCTCAAGATCTAAAGTACAATTCAGAGTTATAAAAGCAATTGTAATCAAAGATCAAAAGATCCGATTATGTAAATCTTACTCAAACCGAGTATATTGATCATAAGAGTGTGTTAGTAGTCCTGAAAATCCACTGAGTGTAATTACGGTTGGAAAATCAATTGGGTGTGCTTAGTAGTCCAAAAACGAAGTGACTCTACCCATAAGTCGAAATTCTGGAGGATGTGTCTCGTAGCCTTGAAATCAATATTGTAATTGCATTTACTAGTGTACAAGATATGTGCGGGACTGAGTGTAGGGTAACGCCTGGGTAGTATGAAAATCTCGGTATGTTCTTTCCTTTTACTTTACTTTTATCTGCATTCTTATTTTATGATTGTTTATGTGATGGTTTAGTAACATCAATTTACATATAAATCTATTAAAGTTTAAAAAGAATCATATAATCCAGCAAACACCATTCACCCCTCCTCATCCTCTACTGTTAATATTAGCCTTAAGATTCATATTTCGCCTCCTAACATGTCTGACCTAAAAATATTGATATTGATGACTTGACGACGACCCCTGCACTTAATATTATGCAAATGAGTAGGGGAGTAAAATATCGTATGTGTTGGGATTGAATGTGATAAAAAAAAAGTAAAGTTTGAGTGATAGCGCCTAAATTTGTTTAACGATGTATTGACCTAATGTCACCATAGGCCTTATTGAATTTATACAAGTTAAATATATGTTAAATTGAAGAGGCGATCAAGTGCTTCATAGTGATATAAGAAATCTATCAAGTAGAGTTTCAGTTTAGAAGTTATGGGAAAAAACAATATTGAAGTACTATTGAACTAGGGCAAGCGAACCAACCAATCGCTCACCTTTGATAGGTCGAATGGTAGCCAAGTAATTTTTGTTAAGTCATGAGAAACTTACATATTTTTGCCTAAGTGGTTAATAAAGGACGATATCAACTGTATTTCATCAATATACCACATATATTATATCAAGCGGTATTTTTTTCATATCCCGAAGATATTTGCAATCTTTTTTTTAAAACAAAAAATATGTGATCTTCTAAATGAAGAAGAGAGAGAGAGTGCGCGCGCGCACACACATATAAAGAAGAAAACGAATTACTCCACCTAGCTAGCTTCTTTTAACGTGCTCTTGTTAATTCTAGTGTGGTGCTAAAGGCACATCAGTTTACTCTTCCTATTACCGCTACTAAAAAAATACTACAAGAATTATCATTACACTCTTCTTAATACCTCACGTAAAAAATAGGGGCTACCACACCCCCGTTGTATTATTTTCCTCTCGTCTGTTATTCATTCCTCTTTCGTTTCATTTTGAAACCTTAGTTCTTCAATCAATCGATCAACGATAAATTGTTCGATGCCGCAACATTGCCGAGAAAGGAGAAAAATGTAGATGCATCATTGTCTCAAACCTAGTCAACTCAATCAAGTAAGTTTAGGGCTTCAAACGGTAAAAATTTGAATTTTTCCGTGAGAAAGACAAAGTAGACAGCGAATGTTGTTGATTAGGATTTTCAGTTTAGAGCTAACTACATGATTAGCTCGGAAAATACTTGTTGAGTGAGAGATTATGATGGAGAAGTAATATGGTATTAGGAAACATACAAAATTTAATAAGTTTTATTTTTTTTAATTACGGTACTAGGAAGATGATATTGGGGTGCTCTTAGCACCACAGTGATTCTATTTCAAACAAACTCTAAGTGAAGTTCACATTTTTGTTGCGCTCATCGGGTTGTTCCATGCGACTGTCATGACAGATAGAACAGAGCCTGAAAGAAACCATAATTTCTTATAATTGGTTGTATTTCCTAGGGGTGGGCGCGGTTCAGTGCGGTTTGAAGCTCAAACAGCTTCCGCACCGCATCAAACGGTTGGTCAAAAATACAAACCATTATATTAACCGTTCAAACGGTTCGGTTTCGGTTCAGTTTCGATGTAATACGGTCCGGTTTTGGTTCGGTCCGGTATGAACCCGTATTAAATATGAAACAAGAAAATTACTTCCATCAACAATCAATTTACGATTGTATGACATTGTGTCACCTGAAGATTAAAACACATAGTGTTATCTTTAATTAATATAACTACAACGTACTATGAAAATAGAATATATATCGTTAAATTAAAAGTTAGATAGGAATTTGTTAATTTTTTTTATCATAACATTGTCGGTGTAGCTATGCGGTTCGGTTCGGTTTGATATGGTTTGGTAAAAGTTCAAACCGCAGCTGAACCATACTGTTGCGGGTCGGTTCGGTTTGGGTTTTTTGCTTTAAAGAGAGAATCCGGTGCGATTTTCCGCACCGTTTTTGCGGTTCGGTCTGGGCAGTTTCCGCATTGCGGTGCGGTTTATGCCCACCCCTAGTATTTCCTCCCTTGTACTCTTTTTATTTGAAATAAAGGAGCTAGTTTATTGGTGTAAGGGGTGATCAATCCCTTTCAGCGGAGAATTCACAATAGGATCAGCAATGATGTGATAGAACAAACAGCCTGAAATGAATATAAATCTCAGATCACAGGAAAAATAAAAGAAACAGAGAACACGCAAATTTATAGTGGTTCCACTATCGTGAGATAGTGTACGTCCACTTCAATGGGGAAGAGATTTTATTAATATATTCAAGAGATTACAGAGTTTTTAATGTAGAGTAAAAGAAATGAAGAATACAATGATCTCTCATTACATAGCATTCTCTATGTCTCTCTTTAAATAGAGAAAAGATTACTTGGGGATGAGACAATTGATTTATGTAAAATAAATCAATTTATGGAAAAACAAATATCCCATTAATTAATTGGCATATGATTGATTGATAATTTTCCTTTTCTCCATCAATCAATCCCTTTTGCAATTTTAGTCTCTTTCCGTTTCTTATCTTCATGAAACGTGGCAACTAATTAAATGACAAATATTTCCAATATCCCCTATTCATTAATGTTCCTTCCATTTCTTTCCATTCATTCCTTGCACAAAACAGGTAATGAAATCACCATGCATATCTCCATAATTAATTAGATATGGAAATATTGTATCATTAAATTCCAATAATCTCCACCATGATACAATATCTCATGCAACCTAGAGACTCCAATGTGAATGCTTCCCAATGAGTTCCTGCTAAAGCCACCCCTCATTGCACTTTGTTAGTGAACTGCGGCAAGGCCACCGCCCACCAACAAAGTGTTGGAAGCATTCAAAAAAAACAAGGTAGACATTGTGCAATCAACTCCTATATCTTCATACAAGAAGAATACAACATCTTCTCTTGACTTCAACCAAGTCATTCTCTTCCCCATTGTGCCACCATGTGGCACCTAGCACTTCATCAAGTGAATCAAGTTCGAGCAATGCTCGAACTTAGTAGTAGGTAATGCCTTCGTAAACATGTCTGCTGCATTTTCATTTGTGTGAATCTTCTGAAGACCAACTAACTTCTCCTCATTCATAGAGATAAGGAAAGACTCTCTTACCTCTATATGCTTGGTTCTAGAACTGAAAGCCAGATTTTCAGCTAAATGAATTGCACTTTGATTGTCATAATTCACCAAACAAGCATCTTGCATGAAGCCCAAATCACACAATAACTTCTTCAAATAAAGTGTCTCCTTTGTTGCCTCAACTTCAGCTATCAACTCTGCCTCTGTAGTAGACAAAGCAACTACAGTCTGCAACCTCGCTCTCCAACTAATAGTTGTTCCTCCAAGTGTGAACACATAGCCTGAGGTTGACTTCCTTCTATCTCTATCTTCGGCATAGTCTGAATCACAGAATCCAACCAAGTTGAAATCCTTATTTCTACCGCAAAAACAAGCCCATAATCTGATGTTCCTCTAAGATATCTAAAAATGTACTTCACTGCCTCCCAATGCGATTTTCCTGGATTTGTCGTGTATTTACTAACTAATCCAACAGCTTGAGCAATGTCAGGTCTAGTGCACACCATATCATACATCAAGCTACCTACTGCACTGGCATAAGGCACCTTCTTCATATAGGCCTTGTTCTTTTGCTGAGATCGGAGAGCCCTGATTAGAAAGCTGTATATGCAAAGGCATGGGTGTACTGATAGCCTTTGCACCATCCATGCTAAACCGAGCAAACACCTTTTGAATATATTCCTTTTGAGTAAGTCTCAAAAGTCCAAGCTTTCTATCTCTTTGGATTTCCATCCCCAAAATTTTCTTTGCTTCTCCAAGGTCTTTCATATCGAATTCCGCTTTAATTTCAATTTCAATGCATCAATTTCAGCTTTATCCTTGGAAGCTATGAACATATCATCCACATACAAAAGTAAATACACCCAATTATTATTCTTTAAATGCTTAAAATAAACACATGCATCTTTAGTACTACGATTAAAACCATGTGAAAGCATAAAAGAATCAAACCTTTTGTACCATTGTCTAGGCGACTGTTTTAGACCATAAAGAGATTTCTTCAACTTGCATACCCAATCTGACTTTCCATCTACAATAAATCCTTCTGACTGCTTCATGTAAATGTTTTCCTCCAAGTCTCCATGCAAGAAAGCGGTCTTCACATCAAGTTGTTCTAACTCCAAATCGTAAGCGGCAACTATTGCAAGTAGGATTCGAATTGAAGTTTGTCTAACAACTGGAGCAAATATTTCATCATACACTAGCCCCTTTCTTTGTGAAAATCCTTTGGCTACTAATCTTGCCTTGTATCTACCATCATCTTTTACCTTGAACACCCACTTGCAACGTATGACTCGGCTTCCTTGAGGTAGTGGTACCAAATCCCAAGTATTGTTCTTTTGCAAAGACTGTATCTCCTCTTCCATAGCGCAATTCCACTTCGAGTTGTCACTCAACTTCATGGCTTCTTCAAGGCTCAATGGTTCATCATGAATTACATGTAAAGCATACTCAAATTGATCATCAAGGCTCAAATTTGCATACTGCCAATCTCCATATCTAATTGGAGCTCTCTTTGGTCTCTGACTAGCCCGAATGACTATATCACCCGACTCTCCTTCAGCTCCACCTTGAGCTCCACATTGAGCTCTACCTTGAGCTGAATCATCTCTAGTTTCATGACCATCACCATCACTACTAGAGGAAATATGTGGACTATCATGTGATGTATCTTCAACTGCTCCGTCACTATTATCAATAGTGATAGCTCTACTTTGGGTTTGAAAACTGGGAATCTCGGTCTTTTCGGGCTTCTCATCAACTGAGTCTGAACCCTCTGATAAACCTTCCAAAGGTTTGAACATTGCTGACTCATCAAAAGTCACATGTCTGGAATGTATAACTTTCTTCATAATTGGATTCCAAATTCTATATCCTTTTATGCCATCTGTATAACCAAGAAAAACACATTTGGAGGCCCTAGGCTCCAACTTGTCATGTCTTGTGAACATAAACTGGACATCCAAATATACGAAAATAACTTAATAAAGTGTTTTTACCTCTCCATACCTCCTCTGGAATCTTCCCATCAATGGCTGAGCACGGAATCCGATTAATAATATGTGCTGCAGTCGAAATAGCTTCAGCCCAAAAACCCTTAGACATACCCGCAGTCAATATCAAGCAACGGGCCTTTTCAAGTAGAGTCCTATTCATTCTCTCAACAACCCCATTGGATTGCGGATCACCAGGTGTAGTAAAATGTCTTCTAATACCACGCTGTCTGCAGTAGTCGATGAACTCTTTAGAGACATATTCGCCACCATTGTCGGATCTAAGAATCTTCAATTTCCTTCCTGTTTGGTTTTCAACAAGAGCTAACCAAACCTTAAACTTCTCAAATACTTCCGACTTAGCTTTCATTACATACACCCAAACCTTGCGCGAGTAGTCATCAATGAAGGAAACAAAATAATATGCTCCACCAATAGAAGCTGTAGAGTATGGCCTCCAAACATCTGAATACACATAATCAAGTACCCTCTTAAAAGTATGCATGCCATCGCCAAAAGAAACTCTGGTTTGCTTTGCCAATACACACTCCTTGCAAAAGTCCAACTTGTTGAAGATGATTTTTTTCTTCTTACGAAGCAACTCTAAGTTCTTCTCCGAAGTATGACCTAATCTCATATGCCAAAGCTTGGTAGCATCCAAACTTTTATAACTATCGATTCCAACATATGATTCTCCATGGACAGTGGTACTCATTAGCAAATATAGATTTTGCACCATAACACCCTTCATCAATACAAGTGCCTCTCTAGAAACTCTCAAACCATCTTTGACAATGGTTATTTTGCATCCCAATGATGCCAATTGGCCTAATGATATCAATGACTTCCGAAGACCTGGGACATAGTGAACATTTGAAAGTGTGCGAACAATCCCATCATACATGCGAATGCGAACTGAACCAACTCTCATAGACTTGCATGTAGCATCGTTCCCCATAAGGATAGAACATCCTTCTTTGGCATCGAAGGAAGAAAAATAATCCTTATTAGGAGTCATGTGAAATGATGCTCCAGAATCTAGAATCCAGTGGTCTGCAACATCTGATACAACCGCTGTCAATAAGTCGCTACCGCCTTTCTCCATCGCAATAGATGAAGAACCATCAGTCTTCTTCACCAAATCTGGACAGTCTCTTCTCCAGTGGCCTGGTTTCTTACAATTATAACACTTTCCATCTTTAGACTTACTCCGCGAATTAGGCTTCCTAGAATTGGAACGCCCCCTGTTGTTCTTCACTTTCTTCTCTGCTCTTCCTCTCTCTGCAAATAAGCCTGAACTACTACTTCCTCCATTGCTATCACCAACACCAAACTCTTTCATCTGATCTCTCAACTCTTCACTGAGCAAACCTGTCTTCACATCATCTAATTTCAATGTGTCTCTACCATAGATAAGGCTGTTAGCGAAAACAGTGTATCGCTCTGGAAGCGAACACAACAGAACCATTGCTTTTTGTTCTTCATTAATCTTCAACTCAACAGACTTCATCTTCATCAACAGGTCATCAAACACACTTAGGTGTGTCTTAATTGAAGAACCTTACTTCATCTTATAAGTGAAGAAAGTCTTCAATAGGATCAGGCGGTTGGTTAGGGATTTCTTCATGTAGAGGTCCTCCAACTTCTTCCAAATACCTCTAGCTGTTGTCTCCTGACTGATTTCAGAAATTACATTCTTTCCCATAGCAAGCTGAAGAGTAGTAAAGGTTTATTCTTCCATCTCTTCTAATTCTACTGATGAAATATCAGCAGGCAATGTTTCTGTATCAAATATTACTCGATAAACGCGATTTCTTCTCAAAACTGCTTTCATCATCCACTGCCACTTTTCAAAATCTCCTTCACCATTCCATTTCTCTATTGTCAATTATGATCCTGACGCCACATAGGAGTCTCTGACGTATGGAGCAACTACTGGCACTGACGTATTATTTGTCTTGTCTTCATCTCCTTCTGCCATTCTACCAAACATCTTCTTTGCGAATCTCGCTCAGATACCAGTTGTAAGGGGTGATCAATCCCTTTCAGCGGGAAAACCTCAATAGGATCAGCAATGATGTGATAGAACAAACAACTTGAAATGAATATAATTCTCAGATTACAGGAAAAATAAAAGCAACAGAGAACACATAAATTTATAGTGGTTCCACTATCGCGAGATAATGTACGTCCACTTCAATGGGGAAGTGATTTTATTAATATATTCAAGAGATTACAGAGTTTTTTAATGTAAAGTAAAAGAAATGAAGAATACAATGATCTCTCATTACATAGCATTCTGTCTCTCTTCAAATAGAGAAAAGATTACTTGGGGATGAGACAATTGATTTATGTAAAATAAATCAATTTATGGAAAAACAAATATCTCATTAATTAATTGGCATATGATTGATTGATAATTTCCCTTTTCTCCATCAATCAATCCCTTTTGCAATTTTAGTCTCTTTCCGTTTCTTTTCTTCATGAAACATGACAACTAATTAAATGACAAACATTTCCAATATCTCCTATTCATTAATATTCTTTCCATTTCTTTTCATTCGTTCCTTGCACAAAACAGGTAACGAAATCACCATACGTATCTCCATAATTAATTAGATATGGAAATATTGTATCATTAAATTTCAATAATTGGGTCTGTAAACATTTGTTGAAGTACATTATATAAATGCCCTTATTTTATATTGACTGCCTAGGGTGATCGATGTTATTAAGATCTCTTTTACTTGGACTGTTTATACCTAATTGACTAGCTACATCTTAATTTATCACAATATTCTTACAATATTATGTGATTCGACATTTGAATAGTGAGTAAAATAGAAGTGACTGAAGGGGTTGAAAGTAACCATAGTTTCTTACATCTAATTTTCGGTTGGCACAGATATAACTTTGCTTTACTAAAATGAAGTTTATTTTTTGTATTAAGCCTTCAAATCAAAGCTGCGGAAATTAACGAGAGGTAAACTTGCAAGTTGGATTGTAGAAGAAAATATCAGAAATGGTAAAGTTGATGGGCTTGCATCCTAAGCTGTCCATTTTACCTTAGACTAGTCCAAATTTAAACAGCAAATAATGATTGCAGGAATAAGCATATCAAACCAACAACTGTAGTTATTTCACTCCACAACTGTGCATACATACACAACACAACTTATATAACTCTTTGTAAAATTTCATCAGGCAGTTCAGAACTCAATATCTTCTATATGAACGACCGACCGATTGAAGAAACAAAAGAATGAGGGAAAATAACTCAATCCAGTACGCTTGGATCAACCAAAGCACGTATAATGCCCACCTCCGCATGCATTAGCAACTCGATGGTTGCCAACGAATTGTGAATTTGGACTGTAAACACTCATCCCGAAATAACACAGAACGCACACAAAATTCTATTTGCAGGCTACTGCTGCCTCTTTACATTGTTTTTGTGCTATTTTCCACTTCCCATTCTTCCTCCTGAAGTAGGTCGTTTTCCATTTAAGCCACTAGAACTTGACTGCCTTACAAGACGACTAGATGTGCTGGAGCTCTTCCGTGAGGGTGATGGAATTATTGCGCGTGTAGGGGTCCTGAAATGTCAAATTTCATACAACGTTTAGTAACATGTCACCATTTGCATCTTATTTCATAATAATAATGTTGCTAATATGAATAATTCGAGTCCCGGTGTACTACTCCAAATGAGTTTTCTATATATAAGAATATATATTCAAATTCAGATTCAGATTGCGGATCAATATTTTAAATTTTAAGTTGAGACAAGATTTAGTAATGAATCGTAGATTCAAAAATGAAATATTCATAATTAAACATCTATGCATAACTGTAAGCCAGAAATTATGCTCTGTGTACCTTCTTAATTGATATTCAAGTATAAGTATCAATTTTTCCTTTCACATTAATAATATATATTTATAAGTCTGATTTCAAGGCCTTCTTATTTTCAGTATCTGAAGGTAAAAGCTCAGTTTTCATTTTTGCTCCATCTTTATTTCAGCATGACATTGATTTCTCTCAATTGCAATTTTGATCGAGTTTTAATCGAGTTTAAGAATCAAAAGAGCCTATATGGTCTGAGTTTTGTGCTTTGTATTTTCAGTATGTATTTCAAAAGAACACAGAGAGAAGGAAGTGGAAAAGTTACGATTTGAAAAATGATTTTTACATATAAAATTGGAAAGAATTCTTTCTTGTTTTCCCCCTTGGGAAACTATAAAAAGAGCTATCTCCCTTTCGCTTAATCCTTTTGCTCTAATAACTAAGATTTTTCACCCTATCATCTTCTTCCATGCCTCTCCACGCCACAAAACATAACTCGAATTTTTGGCCAAACAGGCCCTAAAGCCTTTGAGATTTGTGTAATCGTTGCTACAATATGAGTTCCGTTTTCCACTGGATGTTTTTTCATTTGTTGTCATATTGTGTGTTTTGATGGTAGTGCAAATTATTCCAACAAATAATGCAGCAAATTATTTCTAACAGATATTACAAGTGGGAGTTATTAACAGTTTACCTGAAATCTGGACTATTGGCTGTTCTATTCGTTTGAGGCTTCTTATTCTTCATTCCATTTTCGTTAACAGCATTAACAATTTTAGAAAGATTGTATTGCCATAAAAGATCTGCTTCTGATGAGTCACTTGTTGCCACATCTGAATCATCAGTAGCCATAGAATCAAATCGGCTTCTTTGTATTTCACTTTCAAGTCTTTCTTCACCATTTTTCTTGTACTTCTGTTCAGAATATAATGTTGTCTCTGAAATATAATTTTGGTAGAAAAAATCAGGTGCGCGTTTACATTCTCCTTTCAAATCTTTTAAAGTACTCCCATCTTTAACTACAACTTTATCCACCCAGTCTCCACAATTTGTGTCTTTCTCATATCCCTTATTAACATAATTTGAATGAGGACTTGTGTCTGGCCATGAATTTGAATCGGTTGCCAGCAATAGCTCTTGGAGGTCGTAGCTTGGCTTCCTTTGCCTTACACTAGGATCGTTACGCATCTAAAATGATAGAAAACAACTCAATCAAATATGATGCATATGCAATAATACCTACGTTAAACCTTCGCACAGTTGAAGCATTAAATTACATTCATATTACAAAACAAGCATGCATCCTTCAACAGTTCAAGTATGATGTAGGATGCATACCGAAGTGTTAAATCACACGTACCTGCTTTGTCATCCATATTAGGCTATTAAAAATAATATTTAAGCCTCACACATGACTCATAGAAAATATGCTTTGTCAAGGATTCTACATTTTGTTTATAAATACGATGTTTATATAGAAATTACCTCTATGTTTCCAACTTCTTCCATTGGCTGTCTGTGATTATCCTCTCCACGACAGTTTGAATATAAAGTTGAAGGCGAAGGTGCTCTACTACTGATCTTAGACGCAGCACACATGCCTTGGCGATTAGACTCTTCATCTTTTCTTGCTAATGCTGCTTTAAGACTAGCTATCTGAATACATATACACAAGTTTTAACAACTGGGAATGATATATATTAATACGGGACTATTCATGAGAATCATTGTAGGAAAACGTGATACCTGATCCTTTAATTCTCTAACATCTCCACTATCTTTATTCATTTTAGCAGCACCTAGCTCAACAGTTGAAACTCGCTCAGCAAACTTGAGTGTACTTAATGTTTCGCCTACTGCGTCCAACTCAGGACTTACGTGAACAAACATAAGTGTCTTCGCTTGTCCTCCTGGGCATCATAGTCTAAGAAAATCAGCAGGTGTCTCAATCTTTATGTCCATTAAGGGTGAATATTTTCTTACCAAGTGAATCTTGAAGCAACTGAGTAAGTTTGCTATTTCTATATGGAACATGTGAATTTTTTTGAGCTAAGGCAGATATAACGTCTCCTAAAGCTGAGAGTGATCGGTTTATGTGTTGCGCTTCTTTAAGCCTGTCTCCTGTGACTTCAGATTTATCGACCCTTTCACTGCCTGCAAGATCAACAAGATGCATGCATCCATGTAGTATAGTTCCTGATGTCAAGTCTTTTCCTTCAACATGTACAGTTAGACAACTGAAAATACATACGGGGATAAACATATGGTGAGTTTCTAAATAACTATTCATTATATAAAAAGTAAGAGCTACATATTTACCTATGAGATCTACTGCTACGGTCATTCAATGCAGTTGCACCCACAACACGATTTTTTTGACCAATGTTCATTAGTTCGACCACTTCATGAGTGGATGTTACTGGAACCAAATTTGCATCAGGTACATTAAGTCCATTTTGAGAACCATTATGGATTTCTAACGTGTTTTTCGTGAAGGAAATTTCAAATATATGATATACTATAAATATCAGCATTAGAAATAATGTATATAGAAGAGCACTACCAAAAGGATATCTTCTATTGAGGCCATCACTGACCAGTAGATCCCTCACTTGCTCATTATAGATTTCAATCATTTGCACTGAGATTTCATATGAAAACACTCCTCTTCTTTGCTCGGCAAGGTTGAATAGATCTCCCAATGCTCGATAATTTACTCCGCGGTTGTGATCATTGATTTGTTTCGGACCGCTCTATATATATAACAGTGAAAAACAAGATGGATAAGCTATCACACTGCCAAAAGATAAATAAGAATTACGTGCCAACGCATTTCATACCATTGTAAATGTTTTTCCTGAGCCAGTTTGTCCATAGGCAAATATGCACACATTGTACCCATCGAGAACTGAACGAATAAGAGGCTGGGTATCTGAGAATACCTCTTCTGCAATATAGAAAAACAAAAAACAAATATACGCCTCGTAAATTACATTCAAAAAGTCATGAATTTATGTACTAAAATTAACCATAGTACTTTTTTTTTTAATATAACAAACAACCTTGAGATGAAGATGGACCAAACACTTTGTTGAAAGTAAAAGAACGATGTCCTTCTTTTCCATATTTTGCAGGAGTAAGAACAGTAATATTTCCATCATCAATCGAACCAATGGTGTTACTACTAACTTGTCCGGGTAAAAATGGTCTAACTCGGCAGTATACTCTGATGCTTCCTAATAGGAAAACATATAGAAGTTAGGATTTATAAATTAAAAAAAGGCTTGAGAAATAACATTTATACTGTTGAAGTGTTATATCAATAACTATATGTCTACCAAGTTATTATTTGACAGATGCTTTAAAATTATATTTTGTGGTACAATCTTAAGCAACACAAATAATTAATATGTCCAAGTGGTTAGATTGTTTTGAAATATGTTGGTCACGGCCATTTCTGAACCATATTGCATACGTTTTCTACAATTTTTTCCCATACCTCCCATTTCACTTTTTCCGATCATTTACAATCAGTTACATGTTGACGTAATTGGAACCTAACTATATAAAACTTTTAACCCTTGCCTTATCTATTTCACATAACATCCCATGTTAAGTTGAACTATTTATAGTCAATACTAACCATAACTAGAATATTGAAAGCCTTCTATACTAGGACAAGGCAATTTTTCAGCATACCTTTGAGATCTTGCACTTGATTGTACAACTTTCTGTTCTCCTCAAGTACTTTGTTATAATTAGATGCAGCTTGAGCAAGTCCATGCACATGCTTGCCTATTGTGAACAAGGTTATAACATGCTAATTTACCTTAAGTACTGAAAAAAATGGATGCCAAACAGAATTTAGTGTTCATATGATTACCAAGGTATCTGACTTCTTCATGATATTTCATTTGCATGAATTCCATGCCAGATTTTGTCATTCCAAGAATGTGTTTTAGTTCCTATTAGAAATATATAAATTAACTTAAGAAAAATGTGAAATTTGAACTCAGATTTGAGGCAATGCAGTTAGCCAGACTCTACCTGGATATCTCTCTGTTGTTTATCCAAGATTAAGTACTGCCTCTGAAGCTTATATTTTGCTTCATCGTCATCCTTTGAGTTATAGTTGCAAATTTTTTTATTGCTTTTGCTAAATTTACTTTCATCAACTTCAGCCTTAAGAATAACAGAATAAGAAGTAGATAGTAATATGATCGTGGGGAATATCATCATAAGTTTGTACAGTGTTCCAAGCTTAAGGGTTCTGAGTAAAAATACCAGGACAGTTCAAAGAATACCTGATTATCGCTTAAATTATGCGTGATGTCTTTTGAAGCTCGTAGTTTTGCAAAAGAGTTATTTTCATCTGCTAGTCCCTTCAGAGTAGTTTTCACCTGTTTGATTATAAATGTAGAAGAACCAATACTTGTAAACTTCTATAGTATTTGTTGAAATATTGCCATCGGTGTTATAACGTAAAATTTGTCTTTCTATCCAATATCATAAATGTTCACATCACATCAGTTAGGTAAATTTTGGATTGGATGATTAAAAAAATAGAGAGCTTTATTCTAGAACATCTATAATTTGCTTGGTTCAGAATTTTGCATACCATCTCATTTTGATTTGCAATCCTGCGCTCAAATTCTTCCATTACTTTGCTTAACATGGATTCGACAAGCTGAAAGAGCAAGACATCGTTACTATGATTTCAATTAAACAAGCAAATAGTTGTTTTGAAGCAGTTGATGTATTCTTACAAGTGGGACTTCATCAGGTTTCTTATCTGATAAAACTGCACGAACAAGCATATTCAAGGAACCAGAATTATCCTGCAGGAAAAATAGTTTTTTTTCTTTGTAAATAACAAAACTCATAAGTTCCCATATTTCATCTGTTATGCCATATTTCTACAACTATACCGTTTCATCAGAATCTGCTGAAAGCTCTTCATTTAAATGTTTACCACACATCGATGAACTCCTCGAGAAAGGATTTGAATTTTTCCTTACAAAAGCTTTTCCTATGTTTGTAGGTCTCAAATTTCCTCCATATTTCCATGATCCATACCCACCCATTTGCTTCCACTCCCCATAAGATTTCAGTGCCAAAACGCAATCTACAATTCTAGAGCTTTTTCCTCCCTTCAAGGAAAAAAATGATATATTAAAACACGAATATTCTGAGGCAAACATGAAACAAAAATTTATAAGGGGTTTTTACTCATTTTGACCACTTTTAAAAACGTAGTTAGTTCAAAAGCCGGCTTAAATGGATATAAACATTTCTCTATACTATTGTGTACAAATTATCACCTGTTCTAAATCAGATGCTTCAAAACTAGGAAGTCCCAATTCTTGACCAGCAACCAAAAAGTTCCTTACATTCTCAAAATATTGGTATGCTGATAATGCAGCTCCATCAGGTAATATGACTGAATCTGTATGATTTACTACAATCTAAAGCAAAGTAAAAGCAATCAAACAATCATGAAATTTGATGTAAATGAATGTGCAAAGCGAAAATTTCATGTAAACAAAATTTGACCTTGGGTACTGCACCAGGATGAACTTTGTTAAGTGCAGTGCAAAGGATCAAACCATTTCTTAATCCAAGTCTGAATTCTTCTTCAGAAGGCGCATCTGGGAGATCCTTTGATATAACTATTCCAGCGGTTTTTCTTAACCATCCAGCTGCTTCATACCTTCTAGAAGCTGCATTTCATTGCAAATCAGTATGCATATAGAAGGCAAACAACGTACTTTACTTTAAGCTTAGTTCTAAGCTACTTAAATTTATTTACACTACTAAAACTGGAACAATATTTGTTTAGTTGTGTTAGATAATGACTTAAAAGGAACAAAAGAAATAGTCTTTTGTATTTTGAAATGTTTGGTAATAACTTAATTTTTTGACTTGAAAGTAGGGGGAAAAAAAAAAGTTGATAAAAGCTAAGCAGCAAATACTTATTTCAAAATTTTACAACAAAATTTTGTCACGATTTGGCCTCATCCATCCAAACACTTCTATGTTTTTTTTTATTGTTCATTCGTAGCTAGTTAAAAATCAGTATTTAAAACTCACTTAAATAGGCTGTTGCCAAACCGACCCTAGTCATCATTTGATCACTTGACCATCAATAGACGATCAGATTACAGCCTTACAATTTCAAGATCTTATTCTTGAATAATGCTTATCCAACTAAAAGCACAACGTTGCTTTTACAGATAAATCAAAATAAAACTTTAATGGAATAAAAACGCAAACTGATCACAGACCTGCTTCTTCGGCCTTTCTAGAAGCCAAATGCACATCAGAAATGGCTCCTCCGATCGCATGTTCTTTGAGTACATTCTCAAAAAGAGAAGCCATCGAAACCGCCAAGACGCCGTCTTGTGCTGCCGCAGATGAGGGTGCCATCGTGTTAATTCGGAATCCAAGTCACGGATATTTGGATTAAGAAGACGAGATCACAAATGGAAATATTGGGAAAGTAGGGTGCTGGTCTGGCACTCAATGAGTTATGATAACTCTCCTGCACTCTTTTTATTTCTTTTCCTCCCAATTTCTTTAAAGAGAACTCGGAGGAATTTTAGAAAGAGAGAAGTAGTTTGCGAAAAGACATAGTAAGCATCATCATTTTCATAACCTCCCACTATTCCGAAGCTGAGTCCGAGCCTGCTTTTATGCTTTGAGGACGGTTGATTTTTTAATTAATCTTTTATTTTCTTTTGTTAACATAGAAAATGGAAGTGATAACTGATAACTGCACTCTTATTTTCCAGTTACGATTCTGTTTGCAATGTAGCTGCAGGGAGCACTTGTTAAAGCAACGAAGAAACAAAATTAATGAGCATTTTAGTTCGGTTTTAACATCTTATTACATAGATTTTCACCTGGCTTGATATGTTCAGATAATATATGCTAAATACATCCCCCTTTCCCGTGCTAGTAGATTCAAATAACATGACAAATAGAAATCATATCTTCCTTCTCCAAATTTATTTTTTGTTTGCAGGAAAATATTTACAAGGACAAAACTGAAGGCCTTTTTATTCATAAGGACAGCCCACTAAAATTTTACTCAGAAGGACAATACATTCAAAAATAATTCTGGCCGCTACTTTTATCTTCTCCCTCTCTCACGTCGGCCGCTACTTTCAACTTCTCCTTCTCTCACGTCGTTCTCTTTTTCATCTTAAATCACGAAATCGCAAAATCAGAAAACGCGAATTTACGAATTTCAGAAAATAATAAAATCGAAATTCGAAATATAAGGAAAACATCACGAAATCAAAATCGAGAAGAAAATCATTCGAAACCCTAAAAAATAAATATAAAAATGTCGATCAACAAAATCCAGTGGAAATCACAAGTGAATTGAATAAAAATATTTTTCAAACGATGGAAACCACAATTGAAGAAGTCGAAATTGTTGAATCAATTTCTTTAGATTGGAAATGTTTTTTTTTTTCATTTTACCAGTACAGCAGTTCGTAATTATCATTTTTGTATTTTTGTAGTTATCATTTTTTCTGTTTTTAATTTTAAAACATAGCAGCAGTTTTTAGTTATCATTTTTCTATTTTTCTAGTTATCATTTTTCCTATTTTAACTGTAATACATAGCAGCAGTTTTTAGGTATCATTTTTCTATTTTTCTAGTTATCATTTTTCATGTTTTAACTGTGTTATATGTTTTTTTCATGAGATTTTGGTTGCTGTGTTAATTTTGAAGTTATATTGTTGTATCGGCTTTGAAACTAAGTCAAACTTATTTCAATTTAATCAATCAAACTGTGATATATATTTTTTTTCATTTTTTTATCTTCAAAGCATTGCATCAGTATTTAGGTATCATTTTTCTAATATTTTAGGTATCATTTTTTACTGTTTTAGCTATGTTATGTGTTGTTTTCATGTGATTTTATTACTGTGTTAATTTTGAAGTTATATTGTTGCATCAACTTTTTAACTCAGTCGAATTTATTTAATTTTATACAATCAAACTGTGATGTAAACATTTTTTTCATTAGTTTTTCTTTACAACATTGATGCAGTTTGTAGGTATCAGTTTTCTATTTTTTTAATTATCAGTTTTCATGTTTTAACTGTGTTATGTGTTTTTTTCATGTGATTTTGTTGTTGTGTTAATTTTGCAGTTGTACTGTTGCATTAACTTTGTAACTAAGTCGAACTAATTTCATTTTATTCAATCAAACTTTGAAGTAAACATTTTTTCCATTACTTTTACTTCAAAACATTGAATCAGGTTTTAGGTATAAGTTTCCTATTTTCTTACGTATCAGTTTTACTATTTTAACTGTGTTAATTGTTTTTTCATGTGATTTTTTATTTTGTTATCAGTTTTATAAGTTGGTAGGGCTAAGCTAAAGTTTTTCTCATATTCACAGTTCATGGATATCAGTTTTTTAATATTGTAGGTAAAAAAAAGATGCATATAAACATAACACAGAAGTTACACTAAAAATGATAACCAGAAAAATAGAAAAATAATAACTAAAAACTGCTGCTATGTTTTTAAAGTTAAAACAGGAAAAATGATAACTAAAAACAGTTCATGGATATCAGTTTTTTAATATTGTAGGTAAAAAAAAGATGCATATAAACATAACACAGAAGTTACACTAAAAATGATAACCAGAAAAATAGAAAAATGATAACTAAAAACTGCTGCTATGTTTTCAAAGTTAAAACAGGAAAAATGATAACTAAAAAAATAGAAAAATGATAACTAAAAACTGCTGCTATGTTTTAAAGTTAAAAACAGGAAAAATGATAACTAAAAAAATACAAAAATGATACCTACGAACTGCTATAGTATTAACGAAAAAAAAAAAACATTTCCAATCACGAAAAAAATGTTTCAACAATATCGACTTCTTCATTTGTGTTTTCCATCGTTTGAAAAATATTTTTATTCCATTCGCTTGCGATTTCCAATGGATTTTTGTTGTTCGAAGGCCTTTTTGGTTTTCTAGGGTTTCTGTTTCGAGCGATTTATGAATTCGAATTTTTGGGTACGATTGTAATTTCGAATCTGATGTTCTTCTGTTTTTCGGGATTTATGATTTACGATTTGAGATAAGAGCGACAGAGGAAGAAGATGGAGCGGACGAGAATCGATTGCGAAGGGAGAAAATAGAGCGCACGTGAGGAAGAAAGAAGCGGCCGATTTTTTTTTCAGTGTATTGTCCTTTAGGATAAAATATTAGGCGGTTGTCCTTATGGATAAATTTTAGTGGGCTTTTGTCCTTAAATTTTTTTCCCCTTTTGTTTGTGCCGTGTTTAATCTCATCTAATCGTCACTATAATTTTATTAGTACGTAAGATCCATTATGTTGTATGAATGATAGACGAGTTATTAATCAATGACTGAAACTAGTTTGGCACGTTGAGACAGGTAAGTTGGAAATAGAAAAATTACATGGGACAAATTAACGTGTGATGCTAATTGTTAATCGATTATTCACGAAATCGTAAATGGGAAATACAGATAGGAACGAACATAGTGAAATTTTTATATTCTAATATTTTGGCATAAAGGTCGAACTTTTGATAAATATTCATCTCCTAGTAATAACGTTAATATGCGTTCGTGGAGGATAGGCGACAACATCAAATGATAAATGGTGACGGTGCTAATTAGGGAGGCGATTGCTAGTGACATGAGTAAATGTAGGGTTACAGTTTTGTACTCATTGGAAGAGAAAAGGTGAATCTATGGTAGAGACGATAGGTGTTGTGTTGTTTGGATGTAGTTTGAAGTTGACAACAGCGGGATAAAGGTTGTGGTAGTGGTTGATGATCGATATTTTTAAGCAATAGCAAGTGCTAAATATAACTAGAATTGTGTGAACTGGAAATGAACATAAGCACTGTATTTATATCATGCTAGTTAAATTAAGCATTTATATTGAATTATGAAAACGTGTATAACATCATATTGTGGAATAGTTTTGCAAGAATCAGATAGGATTAGGTTTTGAGGCGCGTGTTCGCTGTCCTTAAAGCAATATTTGTTCTCACTTATTTAGAGTTTGTTGCGGGTTCGATGATAAATTGCTTTCCAAGAAATAACAAAACTAGAATTCACAAACGTAGCAATGTTCGTGGATACAATGTGATTTTATTGAAAGAAGAAGACAAAAGCAGATTGATTCTAAATGTTGGTGGGAGACATATTATATAGCATATGAATTGATGCTCGGTGAAGGGATGCAACTATTAGGAAGAGGGTTGTAATTATTGTGTACACAACAGTTTATTTTCAGGAGGTAGAAATCAAATTTTACAAATATAACCGTTGGCTGGCAAAGTGCTAAGTGCTTTCCGCACGTTCCTGTTATCCCTGCCCCTTCTCCTCTAGTTATTTCAATTAATAATGCATATGTTGTTTCATATATATACTCTAAAATTTAAACAACCGTCCCCGATGTGGGATTATATATATTTGCTCCTTCTTTAAAACAATCTCCTTCAACAATCCCCCATTAGATTGTTTTATTAATGATGTTCAGTTTTATCTTAACTTGAAATTACACATCATATATGGTATTTATTCTAGGGATGGGCGCGGTTCGGTTCGATGCGGTTTGAAGCTCAAACCACTTCCGCACCGCATCAAACGGTTGATCAAAAATACAAACCATTATATTAACCGCTCAAATGGTTCGGTTTCGGTTCGATTTTGATGCAATACGGGTCGGTTTTGGTTCGGTCCGGTTTGAACCCGTATTAAATATGAAACAAGAAAATTACTTTTATCGACAAACAATTTACGATTTTATAACGTTGTGTCATCTGAAGGTTAAAAAACATAATGTTATCTTTAATTAATATAACTACATCATATGTTGAAAATAGAATATATAGCGTTAAATTAAAAGTTAGATAGGAATTTATTAAATTTTTTATCATAATATTATCGGTGTAGCTATGCGTTCGGTTCGGTTTAATATGGTTTGGTAAAAGTTCAAACCGCAACCGAACCGTATCATGCGAGTCGGTTCGGTTTGGGTTGTTTGCTTTAGAGAGAGAATCCGGTGCGGTTTTCCGCACCATTTTTGCGGTTCGGTCTGGGCGGTTTCCGCATTGCGGTGCGGTTTATGTCCACCCCTAATTTATTCGATTGAACCATATACTGATGTAAATATATCAAGACTTTAAAGAAGAGCTGGGTAGTCTTAACTTAAACCGAGTCTCCTTTGAGTTATAAAGTCGAAACACTACACATGCTTTTTAATTTACCAATAAATTTCCCTACCTGTGAGCACTGTTATGGTCGTGTGCTCCATCCTAGCTTAATGAACTTTTAAAAGAGCGAGCCCTATAAATTCTTGCTTAGAAGCGCCACCACTTCCAAGTTTATAAAGGTAAAGTCCTTTTTTCTTTTCAATGTCTCTGTTACCAGATTATCTAAAACTTACGAGTTATTCAATTCAGTCTCTTTGTACCTGTAATAGTTCACATTAATTTGGCTTAGTGTTTTTCCAATCATATGACAGTTTGTTATTATTTAAACCTTAATATTAAACTAATTAATACTACGGTTGGGTTTCCGTTGTCATTGATTAATTGTCAATACATGGTTTAAGTCCCATTTTGACAGATGTCGACCTCACCGTTGCTCTAGTTAAATCTTTTGTAAATGAACCTTCCAAATTATCACCGGATCTTATATAAACAATTGTAATTATTTCATCATTTATTTTTTGTCTAACATATTCATGTATGAGGCTTATATGCCTTGATTTCCCATTGTGTACATTACTATATGCTCATGACATAGTAGTCTGACTGTCACAACGTAAAGATATAGCTGACATTGGTTTCGGCCATAGCTTGGTCAACATATTTCCTAGCCACTCTGCTTCTTTTCTGGCGGTAGCAAGTGCTATAAATTTTGATTCCATTGTGGAGTGTGAAATGCAAGTTTGTTTCTTTGATACTCAAGAAACAACACCTCCGCCTAATGTGAAAATCCAACTTGGACTAGATTTATTATCGCTAGCACTAGTTATCCAACTTCGATCAATGATTCTTCTAATACACTTGGAAATTTGTTATTAACAAGTTCTAAATTTTTGGTCCATGTGACATAACCAAATAATCTTCCAATTGCTTTCCAATGATCTATATCAAGATTATTGGTATATCGTGCAAGTTTACATATTGCATATGCAAGATAACCAAATAATCTTCCAATTGCTTTCCAATGATCTATACCATGATTGTTGGTGTATCGTGCAAGTTTACATATTGCATATGCTATATCAGGTCTCCTACAATGCATAGCATACATTATATTTCGAATTGCACTTGTGTATTCGAGTTAAGCAATGCCCCTTCCCATATTTTTATTGAGACTAACACTTGAGTCAAAGGGGGTACTGACATCCTTAATTTCTAGATGTTCAAACTTCTGAACTACCTTTTCAATATAATGTGCTTGACTAAGTGCATAGCCCTCACTAACTTTATTAACTTTTATACCCAAGATTGTATCAACTTCACTCAAATCTTTCGTTTTGAATTCTGAAGTTAGATATATCTTGGTATCTTATATCTCTTTCACGTTAATTCCAAATATTAATAAATCATCTACATATAAGCAAATGATAACTCAATATTCCTCAGTAAACTTAGAGTAGATACATTTGTCTGTAGTGTTATATGTAAAACCATTTTGAAATATTATCGAGTCAAATTTTTTGTGTCATTATTTAGGCACTTGTTTTAATCTGTACAATGATTTTGTTAGTTTGCAAACTTTTCTTTCATTTCTAGGAAGAACAAAACCTTCAGGTTGTTCCATGTGAACTTCATTAAGTTCACCATTTAGGAAAGTTGTTTTAACATCCATTTGGTGGAAATGCAATTGATCGAATTGATGCTAACGCTATTAGTACTCGAATTGATGTAATTCTTGCAACTAAAACATATGTATCAAAGAAATTAATTCCTTCCTTTTGTCTAAATCCCTTGGCTACTAATCTAGCCTTGAAAATTTGCACACTACCATCATTGTTATGTTTTCTTCGAAACACCCATTTGCAACCAATAAGTTTTGATCCTTGAGGTAAGTCTACCAATACCAAGGTATTGTTTGATAAGATCGAGTACATTTCATCATTAATTTCCTCCTTCCAAAAAGTGAAGTCTTTGGAAGTCATAGCTTCTTTGTAAGTTTTTGGGTCTTCTATATTAAGCACTATAAGAATTTTGTTAGTGACTTCATTTATAATTCCTTCTGCAAGAAATGTTATAGCTTGAGAAGATAGAAAATCTGGATCAAAAGATTTCTCTTTCATAATTCTTTGTATCCTTTTTGTTTCTATTTGTTCTTCTTTCACCTTCCTTTTATTCTTAGCGGCATGTAGAAGCATCCATTGATGTTTGAACGATGTTGGGGTCTAACGAATGATATGCGGTTGAATCATCTTTAAATTTATTTTCCATAAACTCATCATCCCTTGATTCAATGATCGTGTATGAGGATAAATTTAGTAGTTTATATGCTTTAGAGTTTTCAGCATATCCTACAAACCAACTTTTTAAAGCTCTTGGACCAAGTTTGGTTCATTTCGGGTCAATCACTTTATAGTAAGCAATACATCCCTACACCTTTAGATATCTTAGATTAGGTTTTCGACCATTCCACGGTTCGTAAGGAGAAACCTTAGCTTTTCTTGAAGTGATTCAATTGTGTAGATGACATGCGGACAACAATGCTTCTCCACACAAGCTAAGTGGAAATTTAGCATTTAACAACATAGCATTTACCAAAACAATCAAAGTTCTTTTTTTTCATTCGGCCAAAACAATTTTATTGTGGCATGTAAGTGGCTATGTGTTGATGAATAATCCCGTGTTTAGAAAATCCAATGGAGAAATATTCTCCTCCTCTATCACTAAGTAGGACCTTTATTTGTCTACATTTCTAATTTTCAACTTTTGTTTTAAGCGTTTAAACATGTCAAATGATTCTTCCATATTTATAAGAAAATACACACATGTGTATTTAGAAAAGTCATCAATAAATGTAATGAAATACCTTATTCCACCTCCGGTTAAAACTCCATTAATTCACATATATCAGAGTGAACTACAAGAGTTCCTAATTACTTTCGGCACTTGGGAATGGTTTCCTTATAATCTTGGCTTGTACACAGATTTCACATTTATCATGCTTGTCTTTATTAATAAAAATAAGACCAAGTTTTGTCATATACTTTAAAGATTTATAATTTAAATGTGCTAAACATGCATGTCATAAAGGTAAAGAATCAACAATATAAGAAGAATTTTCTTTTATTGTCACTAATACTAAGTTTGAACATCCCATTACATGCACATCCTTTACCCACAAACTTTGGATAGAACTAAACTATCTGCCTCATAAGGTTGATGCAAAATCCATGTTATTTTTAATATCTAGAACGTGGAGTACGTTAGTGAGGGTTATCTTCTTATTGGAAGTGAAGCGAGTCTCCATATTTCCTTTTTCCAGAACTTTTGCATCATTTCCATTTCCCATGAGCACTTCTTGTTAGTCAGCAACCTCTATATAGGTCTGAATAGAATTTTGTTATTGCAAACAAGAACCATTTCACCAGAATAGAACCACCAATCCGAAGAATTCATTTCAACAATAGCCATATGCAAGTCGGTTATCATGCCAATTTGCAGTTCATAAACCACAACAATGATTTTCGGCATTTCCTCGACCTCAACCATATTTACAGTTGCAGAGTTTACATTTTTTATGTTTTTGAGAAGAGCAGCAGTCATGCTTATAGTGACCAAGTTTACCATAGTTGAAGCTTCCCTTATTCATTTTGTCTTTAGGATTAGAGTCGCTTCCTTGCTTGGTCTTCTTATTTGGTTTGAAGTTCTGATTCTGATTGCCCTTTCTTTTCTTTCTAGAAATCACGCGGTAGAAGATGGGAATACACTATCATGAATTCTGTTTTCTTCCTCAATTCATATGTCTTTTTCGATCTTTTCTAACGTGAGTTCCTCAATCTTATGCAAGAGAGTTTTGCGATAGTTGTTCCAACTTAGTTGAAGTTTTGCAATTATCTCCCTTACTTGAAACAATTATGGAATCTGTACTTCTAAGTAACCAAGTTTGCTAACCAAAACTTGTAAGTCATGCATTTGATCCATGACTAAAACACTATCTTTCATCTTGAATTCAAAATATTTAAGGGTGAGAAACTTAACTATTCCACTTTTATCGGTCTTGTATTTCGTCTCCAGTGCATCCCATATTTTCTTAGGTAACTTCATTGGTGTGTAAAGATCATATATATGGACAGACAAGGTGTTGAGATTGTGGACTTTGCAGAGCAGTCCACCTTCTTCATGCTTTAGCCTTCGCTGCTTCAAATCGTCTATGTTTTTTTCTGTTAGTGGAGGAAGCGCTGGAAGATTTACATCAAGCACATAGGAGACCTTTAAAGCGGTAAGCAGGGGCTTCATTTTATCTTCCCAGCTAGTGAAGTTGGTTCCATTAAGTCTGTCCAAACTGGTAAAGTCTTGGTTCATTAGTTTGAATGCAGAATCCGATCTATGCTCCATCAGGAATATGTTGAATAGCTTTGCAAGAATCAAATAGGATTAGGTTTTGAGGCATGTGTTCCCAGTCCTCAAATAAATATTTCCCCCTACTCGTTTAGAGTTTGCTGACAGGTTCGATGGCAAATAACTTCCCAGGATATAACAAAACCAAAATTCAGAGATGTAGCAATGTCTGTGGATTCAATGGCATTTTATTGGAAGAAGAAGATAAACATAAATTGATTCAAATTCAGGTGGGAGACATGTTTGTATAGCATATAAATAGATGCTCAGTGAAGGAAAGTGATTGTTGGGAAGAGTTTGTAACTGTTTTGCGCACAATAGTTCGTTTTTAGGAGGCAAAAATAAAATTTTAAAAAATACGATTGTTGGCTGGCAAAGTTCAAAGTGCTTTTCGCATGTGTACCCCTTCCCCTTTCTTCTTTAGTTATTTCAATTAATAATGCATAGGTTGTTTCATATATATACACACACGCGCGCGCACAATTTTCAAAAAAATATATATACACACACTCTAAAACTGAAACAAAATTCCTCGATGTGGGAATATATATATATATATATATATATATATATATATGGTCTCTCTTTAAAACAATCTCCCTCAACACATACACATGCATATAATGATAGTTTGGTTTAGCATTTTCTGAACTATAATAATGAACACTACGCCACAAAGTAAATCAGTCAACAACAATCGCACAACATAAGATAGATTCTTTGTCATCCCACTATTATACACAACATACGGAAAAATTATCTGTTGTCTAACATAACCCCTGAAATCATTATGTTATGAAAATTTCAGGCATGACATTCAAACAACATTTTTTAAATTGTTTGATTGTAGTTACAAAAAAAAAAGATTGGTTCCACATAGTTTTTCCCTCCAAATATTGGTCATCATTTTATTTCTCTCTCATATTTTAGATATGAATTCAGACCATACTTTTACGTTATTTAATTACAATTATAAGAATTCATATTTTGCTCTAAAATGATTTGCTCTCTCCAAAAATCGATCAACAGTTTAACTTTTCTCTTTCATATTTTAGTTTTGTATTCAAACCATATTTATCTATTGTTTGAAGATGTAGTCAAAAAATAGCTTTTCATTCTGTTTCCACCTCCATGTTTTACCATTTATGTGGTTTGTTGTAGTTGTGAAAATATTACGTATTCAGATCCATATTACACTTAATTGTCCCTCTCATCGTTTTATTTTCCCTCTTCGTCTAATTATTATTTTTCACTTTCACTCTCCGGATAATCTCTCTATCTCAAATCCATTCGAACCCTAATCTCAACGATTCAGCAGCAAAAGCTTAGTCACTATTGTAGTAAATTAAACCTCAATTCTTTTGTTTGTTGCTTATGAAATTACAATGAAATTTTGGTGATTAACTAAGTCGATAACACCTAATCATTTGTGAGCCATAGGCTTCTATATTTTGGGGAAGGATATAAGGATCTTCTTTTTAAAGAAGGGGTTTCAGTCTAGAGTAACAATAAGCTTTCATAATCATTTATAGTAGCTTCATACATAGAAATAGAAATCTTGAAAAATGTAATTGCATAAGGAAATTATTAATTAAACAAACGTCAACCTATCGATAATAAACAAAACCTTATTGGTCCACTAGTTATTTTGCCATTTCACTCTTTCTGTACTAATTGAGACAAAAGATGATGATGGAAGATCAATTAAGGCTAATGTTAAGATCATAAAGGTATTTAACTTCTTGGAATTTCAAGCAGACATTTTAGGGACCCTAAATTTGGTTTATTAAAAATCATTAAATCATCTATCAAACAGAGAAAAGTTTTAAATTGTTCACAACATTGAGAATGATAATATATCATTCTTTGTATATTTATCAGTAAGTAAAATAATTTGCATCTCTATAACTATAAAAAAAACAAGTACCAAGAATGAAACTCATGCTCACCCGACCTATCTCTAGTCAACTAATTTAAGAGTACCTAGAGAGATAAGAAGAAATTCATAAAACTTCATATCAAACAACAATCTGGTGTGAACGATAGTAATAACAAACATTAAAGAAAAATAAGACAGTAAATATGAAATGCAATACCTGTCATGTCCCTATATCCGTTAAGTTAGCACATGTAATAATGCACACTACTGTATTGTCGTCATGTCCAAAGATGTGATGGATATTTATGTAATAGGGTGATAATAAATAAACAATCATAGCATTCATCATCCATCCTAACACTTACTCATTAGTGCCTTAGATATATGATAGTGTTCGGTTACTCGGTACTTGAATCCATTCCACTCAATAGACCGGGAACTTGGTTTTTCCAACTTGTACGCCTTAGGTAAAGACCTACTTTGGCCCAGGTGAATGCCATAAGTTTCCTAACTTGGATACAATCTAATAACTTAGAGATAAAAAGGACAAAATTTGGTTTATATGGACATCACACCCATTACCACTTCTCCCTTAGTACTCACAAAATCTTTTGTATCAATGATCTCTTTTCTCGCATTATCCGCAACAGAGCCTATCCTAGGAAATAGTCCTACACATCACGAGTGTCCTTGGTTGGGACTTGTCGTAGATGAACAACTTGTTGTAGATCCAACTATGTGTCCCTATCCCTCTCTACTAACTTCCCCTTGACTTACTATTGTTATTATGCATCTCGAAATGTATCTAGTCGTCATCAGGTTTGTTCTTGAAGAAATAGAATGTCGTCAAGCCAAGCCGTCAAATGACCTAATGTATATTTGTCAAAGAAAATTTCACTAATGAACCATTGAGGATCACGCAAGGTACTATCCCTGATTGCATCTCTTTATGGAGGCCAATTTAATCTAGAATCTATCTAAGTGCTTGTGTGTGTCTCCTTCACTTCCACGCCTCGAATCAAGAAATCCTTCTCCTTACCGACCGTGTTCGCTCCTCAAACCCATATGCATCGATCTGAAATCATAGACCTGAAGCATACCTTCATGTCGATCCAGAGCTTGATACATCCGTTAAATATTTATCCATCTCTTACATATCCATCCATCTCTTACCTATCACAGTTTGAAAATCCAATTTGATCTGAATCTGTAAGCCTAAGCAACGACCCAAAACGTGAGCTCCCCTACTGATCTGAGGTTAATCCCAATTACACCAATCCAAATTCATGCATTACTAATGAACTTAAGTACAACACTCTAGCTGACCTCGAAGACTTAGTAAGAATCCAAAGACCAAACTCATACTATCTGATTCGCAATCCAATGGTATCCATGCTGGTTTGAATCACTTTAACATGAGTTGCACCGATCCAAGATTAACGAGTCTTATCGATTCGAACTTCAACGAGCTATAACTAAAGCATATGAAATCCAAGTGACTCGAAACTTGGTGTGCTGCTTTTAAGGTCCTTCCTTGTCGCTCCCTATGGATCGCATACCCTATGAGCACTTTGGCTTGCATCAGATCCGCTCTGATTTGAAATGCACAACACATCTTTACTTTTCTACAACTATTCTCGCCATTCAATCAACATTCACCTCCATTCACACATGTTTGCAACAAGGTTATGACATGCAAAACATACTAAAACAATCATTTAGTCAAATCAAAGAAAATCAAGGTGAAGATCTAAATAACCTTATGTCCATATGGTTTTCTTTAAATTCCTAAAACATGAATTTCACGAACATGATCCAACTAATGCCAAACTTACATGTGTGTGATAACATCATTAAAATTGATTCATTAGTATTTTTAGATTATTTTAGGAGATAACTTAAGGCCTAATACATCTAAATTTACAAATAATAGCAATGATCCCTCGTAGACTGCGGTTAGCATGGATTATTAGGTGATTGCGGTAGCAAATCTTCAACCTTTATGTATTTTTTTGGTACTATATCCTTAATAATGATATTTAGCAATTAAAGTAAGGTTTTATGGTTTTAAGGAGGAAGGGGACCTTAGTGCTAGAAGAGGACTATTTTTGGGAGTTGTGAAATGATGGAAATACGGTCCCATCAGATCCTATAACCCCCATACGTCCAAATATAGAAATGAGTTAGTCCCATTTCACTGATAACCCTAATTTCTGATTTAAACATCCTAAACCTTGTTCAACCTTAGATCAACCGTGTCTTTTAAATGTAACATAGTTTTTTATTATGACTAATACACGGAAAAAGGGAACTTTATTTGGATCCTACGGAAGTGGTTTCAGGTCCAAATTCCTCTTCAATCAAAAGTTATGGATGAAACAAAATTCATTAAGTGTTAAATAATCACATAAAAAATAAAATATAAACCCGTAGATGAGAAATGATCCTAGTAGTTTTCCTAAATTATTAAATCATATGACTTCGTGTGAAAATAATATATATTTCATAATCCTCTGATATGTAGAATGCAGGTTATTATTATGGAAGTCACCAGCCAGTTGGTTAAAAACCGGAGACATGTTAGTCCTAGGTCCATATCTGGAGAGGTAAATAACTAAGAAGATTGAGTTAATTCAAGGTAGAATGAAGGAAACTCAATCAAGGAACGAAATCTATGCAGATAAGATGTGTAATGATCATGAGTTCTCTTTTAGAGATCATGCTTTTTATTATAGTGTCATCTTTGAAGGGAGTGGTACGTCACATCATGGAATCTGGCATTGTGGTTTGTTGGACCGTTCCCTATCACGGGGAGGATCAAGAAACTCACATAATGAGTAGAGTTGCAATGCAAATTAGATGAGGTCCATAATGCATTTTATATATCTCATCCTCGGAGGAATTTGCATGATCCATAAACTGATATCGCTTTGATCATATCAGAAGATTTCATAGTGGAACTGAATGTGACTTTTGTGAGACAACCAAATCTTATTGTGGCCGGAGATAAGAAAAGGCTAAGGAATATAAAAAAATCAAGTTTGTAAAAATCCATTGGAGTGGCAACGAGAACTTCTGTACATTCTTTAAGGAGTGGAGGAAGTAACACTATTAATTTTACCATAACATTATTTAGAAAAATTAATTGTATATATTAAATAGAATAATCAGTGGGATAATGCGATGAGATTTAATAATTAAAATGATTAGGCCATACTCAAATTAGGGTTTAAAACAAAAGAGAAATTATAGGGAGGAAAAGATGGAAAAACATTAATCTTTTGCACCTTAACCTTTAATTGGGCCGCTTATTTTCTTACTTTTACACAACAAATCAAAAATAAAGAGGGAAGGCTGGCTAAAAAGAAGAAAAATTAAGGGGAAATCTTAGGATGATCAAGATACTTCAAATCTTAACTAAATTATCCATTCTAAGGTGAATAATACTTCCAAACCATTATCTTGGTTTGGTTATGGGTAATACATAAACCTTATTTATTGTTCACATATTATATTGCCATTTTTTGGATGCTTAGTCATTGTTTGGATAGAGCAATGTAACACCCCATAAAATAACCTAAATTACACGTAAGGTAATTTAATTTAGATAAATAATAATAATAATCAATAATAAACTAATAGACTGAAATTGGAAATTTGGACAATTATGAATTGGTCCATGAAAGTAGTGTAGTTGCATTTATACTGAGATTCCGATCTGTTTTCATATTTTATTCACTGAAAACGGAGTCCGTAAGTAAAAGATATTAATAAAACAAGGTATGCGTAAATATTGGCACACAAAGTTTGAATTTCAAATAAATAAATATAGAAACAAAGAATATATTATTTAAGATTAGCATGAAAAGAATATTCCAATTGAATTCGAATTTGTGTGTATATATTTATATACAATAAGGGTCAAGAACAAGCAAACAAAGGAAAGAAATCAATGAATTAAACAACATTTTATAAAATAAGTGACAAACCAGGAGATTTAAATATCCTGGATGTTCCATGACCCAAGGGTTCGACCCCTACATGTCGACCGTCGATCGACCGCCCTCTGGGTAAGGGGTAGACTGCTTGGGTCAAGCCCGGTGTGGTTGATGCTGTTTTGTGAGGGATTTTATACAATATTGCACACACGGACCGCTTGGATTTAATCTAATAGATCCTACAATCGTTATTAACACTTGCAACTATATAAACCACTCTCCTAGCCTCTCCCAAACCCTATTCTTCATTTCATTCTTGCGCTTCCACTATCTTTCTACCATTGCTAAATTCAGAATATAAAGTTAGATTTCTCTTCTACTTTTGTAACATGTAGTCTGTATTTTCTATTCTAAGGTTTATATTATTTGAAAATTCTAGAGTATAGTTTTTTATATATATAAGGTTCTGATTCATTTGATTCTTATATATATATATATATATATATATATATATATATATATTACTAGAAGGATTGGAGCTCGTTTGCGAAGGTTGGATCCAAACCTTATTATACCCAATTTTGTTGTTCTTCATTTCTAAAGCACTATGAATGGAAACCATCTAAGTTCTATTTCTTACATTTTGTAGTTTGGATTTGGAATCTTATGCCTATCTGGGATTTGGTTAATCGATAGCATAACGATGAAACCCTCAAATCCTATATTTTATTTGTTACTGAAATGGTCAATCCTAAGCATTGCATTTTGAGTTTATGTTGTTTGGATAATGGAGATGTAGGCTTGGGATGTTATGAATTCTTGAGTTTTTGGTTTTGATTCACTTAATTCTTATTTTTTGTATTCATGTATGTTGGTGTGTTGAAACGTGAGATTTGTATATTGTAAAGTTAATAGGTTTAAGCGTTTGTTCTGAATAGACTGAATTGAATGTATTATTTATAATAAATTTTCTTATGTTTAGTGTACGACCTAAATATAAAAGTGAAGCAATGCCGAAAATAAAGGATTTTCTTATGTAATTGGATATATCACATCTTGCCTATATTTTATTATTTGAATAACTGTTCAAGCCTAGTTTGCAAGTTTATTAATATATGTTGTTATTTCTCTTTTTATCATAAGTTGTGAATATGTATGTTGGACGTATTAGTTAATAAGTGAAATTGACTTATACACCTTAATTAGGATTGACTTTCAAACGTGGTAAGGACGTTAATCACATTCGCATAATTCGCGCCTATATTTATAACGCAACAAACATGATATTAATGAGTATTAAGTGTGTACTAAATACATTTAACTAGTAGTTTGAATTAGAATGTCCCTATAGTAATTTTTATGTATGTGTGGAGTTAATGGCCTTGAATTATATTTAGCGACACATAGACACGAGTTTAACCATTACTCGTAGTAGAAGCCTGCCCGAAACCAACCAGCGTATCCAGCATCTGCAAATAAGACTAGTTAATATGAGAGGTCTAGGTGTCATGGTCCATTATAACTATTACACTATGATACGAGGTTGAGACCAACTTGTAGTAGAAGCCTGCCCGGAACCACCAAGCAAATCCATCATCTAAAGTGGTTACCCTATTGTGAGATGTCTAGTGTGTATATATACATGTTGTGTGTGAAGTAGGCCTGCCTTGGGAAAGCGACTGACCTAACTTGATTTGGGTATTAAGTAGTTTGGACTAGGTCCATTCCCAAGGTTCACTCCTTGGTTTAGGACCCAAGTCATGGGAATCGCACTTACAAAGGTCTAAAGTGGTCGTTGAGTTCTCCTTTCTCTTATAAGGTACTAAATGGTCCTGGTAGACGATAGCGTGAGTAGGGTAGTTCTCCAAGTAATGTCTGCTTTTTATTTAGGGGGTAGTAAGGGCTGACCTAGGGACAGATTTATTTATATATACACACACACACACCCTAAAGGAACCACTGTCCAAGGGAAGTATTAAGTGACTAGGAATTCAGCCATAGGGACAGCTAGATGCTAACAAGAGGGTCTGCCATGGGGGTTTTCTTAAAGGAAGTTGTGTTCCTAGCACAAACCTGGTAATAAGTGGTCGTTACTATTTCTCGACTTACAAGTAGAGTTATTATTCATTGCGTTGGCATTAGAGACGAGGTCTTAAGTGGTCGGGGGTCCGCCAAAGGGTATTAAGTAATTGTAGGGATGTCCACGCTTAAAAATTAGGAAATGGCCTTAAGTGATTAGGAATAGCTCGCCTCGTGGGGTACTAAGTGATTGTAAGGATGTCTGCCCTTTACTTTGTGGGGGTATTAAGTGACAATAGGGAAGTCCACCCTATGATTTACAAGTAGGCCTTAAGTGACTGTTAGGGTGTCCGCCTCATATGATTTGTTGTGTGTGTTTGTTGCGCAGACATAACATAAAGAATTTACACTACCAAATATAGTAAATAGTCACTCCTAACTTATATGTTTTTCCTTCACCATAAGTTTATGTTCCGACCTCCCTCCTTTTAACATAAACAGACTAGTAGGTGAGGACGGTTGATTGATGATGATTAGCGAGTGCTTGGAGGAAGAGCCTTTCGATGAAGACTTAGTTATTATTTTGGCAATACTATTATTACCATTGTTATACTTAGGATAATATTTGATGTCAGATATTCTGTGAAACTTATTGTATTTGACTTTTGTGTTTTTAAATAATGGTAAATTTATTTACGAATTATTATATTTTATCCCTTCCGCTGTGTGAGATTTTGATTTTGGTTTTGACTACTCTGTGATATCTGTTGTGTGAGTATTTCCTTATAGGAACCAACGGTCCGTTTAAAGTAGCTCTAAATTCCAATGGGTCTTTTCTGGATCGGAATTTAGGCTCATTTTGGGTAGGCTGTTACAAACAGTGTCTTATTGGTATTACTTTTCTTTGATTCGATTGGTTTTAGATAAGAACCTATGAGTTATGTCTCCCAATACTTTGAAATTTTAATTTCATATTTAACATAATTTAGGAGACTATTTCTAATTTTCATAATTTTCTAATTAATTATTAATATTTTATAAACTTCTTAAGGTGGAAATTTAAGTAGTTTCGAGATTTAATTGGTTAAAATAATCAAATAACAATTTTTGACTTGAAGTTTATAGAATAAATAGAACTATATTTTTAAATTTCAATGATTCTTAGGTATTCTAACCAATTAAAAATGAATTATTATAAAAAAATATATCTTGAAATGCTTAAGGAAAAGCAATTAATTGAGGTTAATCATTTATGTCAAATTAGTCTTTGGATATGAGGCACAATTTAAATGATTTCTGGAAAGAATGTTTAAATTTTGAGATATACCAATAAGATTTTGAAAGATGTGAGGAGTTGGCAAAAAGATGGTGTTTTAACAGGTAAGAAAACAAATTTTCTATTAATTAAGTCTTCCCATAGGTCATTATAAATTGTGTCACCTCTACTTGCTTTGCTTCGCTCAGGTGAAGCATAAGATGTCAACTAGCTGGTATAAAGTGATTTGCGATGAAGCAGAGAGCAAAAGAAGTTAGGGCGAATCAAATTATATTGACTTGGGTGAACCTCTTGTTTAAAAATCAAAGGCAAACTCCCATTTTATTTAAGGTTCTTTGTCTCTGCACTTTCACTTTAATTTATAAGCAGAGTGTATAAATCACCTCCCTGTTTTATTCTATATTTTTATAAAACATTTTGTCTTAAATCTCGAACGATAAATGCACTTTTGCACTATGTTTTTGTAAAGTCGGTACCATAAATGCTTTGTTTCAGTCCTCAGATGATACCATCATTCATCCTACGTTGGATAACCATAGGTGAAGAACTATTTATTTTGATTCAACCATTTTTCTAAATGATGTTAAGTCCATGTGATTAAAGTTCAAAGCTTTGATTTATAGAAGCCACGCTTTACTTGTTTAGATGCCTTGGGTAAAGGCTCGACATGGGTACGTGTGAAGTGGGTTTTTCTTCGAATAGATGTTGTTTATATATATATATATAGTGGATAATCATATATCTTTTACTTCGATCTATAAAGAAGCGACACAGAAGCTACTTTGCTTCATCATGGAATACTGAATGATCAATTATGATATCCCCTTATATGATAGAAGCCAATGCTCTTTCGTTATGCATAATTGTTTCGACTCAATGAGGAAACCATTAATTTACAATATGATACATGATGTTTATTTTATTAGCATAAATTATTGAGGGAACCAGTGGGAAATAAATTACGTTTATTGAATAAGGGATATCGTAGATACAAACGAGATTGTTAGGATACAATATGAAATATAAAATTGATGGGTTTATTGTTATCCTTTGAAAACTATGGAATATTGGATGGATAATTCACATGATGTCGAGGAAGGCTGATCTCCAATTCATGGATTATGGGTTTACGTTTATCTTGGGAAAATAGTGGTGTGAGATTGTTAATCCATGTCTATTTAAATATGTGAAATATACTGGATGGGTAGTCCATAAACTTACAATAAATAAACTAAGGAGTGATGGGAAATCCATATGGTAGGGGATGGGAAGTATCCACAACTTTATGATGGATAATCATTTAAGTTACGATGGATAGTCATACAATATTAAGACGGATAGTCACTTGAGTGTGATGGGAAACCATAAACATATTAAGACAGGTAGCCACAAATTAGGGATAGGTAATCCATTATATGTTGCATACATGGCCACGATGTACTATTATTCTAACCGTTATGAGTGCAGGAACAAATGTTATGTTTATTATGTTATCAAGGTGCTTGTGAGAGGTAAGCGCCTTCCGCCAAGCGGCATAGTCTCACAAGACTTCTGTTTTAGTTTGATATGGTGGGTTATTATTCACTCTAGACTATTATATGGCCCAAACTGTTTGGTTTTTCTTTTTAACTCTTGAGTGCTCATTTGAATTGATCGAGAGTAGGAATTTTCAAGTATCCATTTAGATTAGTAAGCTTCCATAGAAGTGCAAACAATCTAGCTATTTTAGGGGTTTCTTTTGCTATGCTTTTTTGCTTATTAGATGTAATGAAAAATATGTATTGTTGCCTATTTAGATTCCAATCAACATAGTAAATCTTCGTATGTCCCTCTAAGGGCATTTTTAAGTATTATATTTCTTTAACGTGGATTTATGAAAGAGAATATATAATGAATGAAATTAATCAATGAAACGTGTTTTATGATTTTTCATATACCCGCGTTTTTGATATTCTGGCTTACAATGGATCTTATTCTGTCAATTGGGAATAATATTACTGATGATTGTAGCATCAGTAGTGCTTATTTTGGGACCTTAGAGCAGGGAATGTTACAAATAGGGACACTCTCATTTGCTACTTTTAGACGATGATATTCCATAGCCAAATCCATCTAAGAAAAACCCTACCCCTATGAAAATGATTAAACAAATTCTCTATCCATGAAGAAGAACTTATTCTTCCAAGTCACATTATTCAGCTCACGATTATCCATAAATAACCGTAAATAGCCATCCTATTTCATTGGAGTACAAAAGGTACACCCCATTTAGATATGCTTCTACAAATTTATCTATTACCCAACAAGTCAATATCGTGCACCTTCAACTCCTCATCTTAAGCATAAACATAGATATATCTTCATAAATTAAATCAATCTAAAACTCAGTCTTTCTATGAAGTGGGGATCCATTCACTTTTGAGAAGAGATATATGTACTCTCTAGAGATAGGCATAGAAGACAACCCTTCTTGTGGAACCTCACATAAATATAGAAGAAGACTAACATCTATCATCCAATAAGAAATGTACCACTGCTGTTCACTTTCCATATCCCCAATTGTCGCCCAAAGATTCCCATAATCCATTACACCACATACTTCTTAAGCATGTCCACGTCCAAAATAATTCTAAACTCAGCAAAGTACAAAAACAAAACAGTCACAAATAAGATACTGTATGTTACTTGATAACATTTAGCCACGATAAATCATATGGAGATTTGAAGATTCTTTTACAGAATTATCAAATGTTGATCAACTATCTCGGGTTCCAAACCTAATCTGCATACTTGGTCGCTATAGATAAAAAATGTGAAGCTCTAGTATAAAACAGAACTTAATGGAAACACCTCTGTCAAAAAGCATATTTTGCACCACGATTTCTTTACCGTTATCCTTAGTCGCAGAAGCACTAAAAGTATTCAGAACAACATTCAAAACATATGCTTTAACAATTTTCTTATCCTTAGGATGTTCTGGGAAATTTCACTTGAAATGCCATGGCATAGTAAAATTATAACACTTATTCTCCTTAAAAGTTTTGCAGTATCTAGCATAACTGCTTTTCTCCTTGCAATAATGACAAATAACTTCATTTTTATTTTTCTTCTGTCCATCATTCCCTTATTGTTGTTGTTTCCACTAACTATCCATTACTTCTTACCTCCATAAGCTCTACTACGTCTTTGGTTCATCCTTTTTAGCAACATGAATAATAGCTGTCCTCTCTTTATGGTACATATTTTCATAATGAAGTGCTTTCACCACTAGCTTTTTAAATGGTGCATCAATGTGATCAACAAGCTTCTCTCCTAAGTGGCCATCCAAGCGAATGATGAATTCCCCATTTTCTTAAGAGGAGTACCATTGAAAGACATTTTTACTTTGACAAAGCATCAAACTCTGATACATACTTCGAAATAAACATATACCATTGCATCAACCTTGTGAATCTACTAAGTAAAACAGACTTCAAAGAAGCAAGGATGGACTTCTCCTCAAATCTAGACTTAAATAAATCCCAAGAAATTATATCCTCGGTCACAGTGATAGTATTTCATCAATTCATGACTTTGAAGTAAAGTTAGCTAGAGGCTACTTCCTCTTCAAGGAATCCTCCACATCCATATTGCTAAAGATGTTCTCATAGTTATTCAACCAACCCTATTGTTGACTCAACCGACATAAGATGCTTGTAACACCCCGTTATTCTATGACATTCAGATTCTCAAATTAAAGTATAATTAATTTTTAAAAGAAAAATTAAAAGAAAACGATCCATGCAGATTGTTTAATTTAAGTATTGTAACTAACATGAAAAAAAAAGAGGTAAGGAGAGAACAATAATTGTTATTGTTCTAAGACTTATTAACAAAAGCCTCTGTAGCTCAGTTGGTTAAGGCATTGGATTGGTAGCATGGAGGTCGGGGGTTTGAACCCCGGCGGCGGCATAATTTTTTATCATTGTTTTAAAGAGGGCCAACTAAACATGCAAATATATGTACGTATACAAATTCAAAATTTGAAAGGATAAGAACGTACGTATAAGGAAATAAAGAAAATATATATATATATATATACATATGAGAAATATAAATATATATATATATATACAAAAATATATGTATACGAAAGATAAAATTCAAGATAAGGCTACAGTCAATGAAATATGGCAACATCATTTGAATTTTGAAAATAAAATGAAAGTTATGCGTATATATATACGCGTAAAATGGTCGTTAGAGGAATTGTATACATATAAGAATATTTCATGTGAATAAAATAGTTAAATAAATTCCAGAAATTCAAAAGTTTGAAAATCAAACTTTTACGCCAAAATAGCTTGTGGGACCCAATGCTGACTCAGCACTGCGTGTATGATAAGGTTTGGCTAGATTCATCTACGTACCTGGACTATTTTCTTGACTAGGTTCAATGCTGACTCAGCGCTGCGTGTACGATAAGGTCTTGAGCAGCTATATAAACAGCCCTAGTCTTCATTCTCTTTGCACCAATTCTCTTCTATCCTTATGCTGCTAAGATTCATGGCTTCTTCCCCTCCTCTAAATTTTCTTAAATAAATAAAATAAAATATGATTCAAGACGAGGAGATGCTGCTAAAAGACTTTTAAGGAGGGATTCAAATCAAAGTTTCAAGTGAAGAATTCAAAGGCTAGCTCAAACAAGTTTCAAGCAACGATGCACGAATCATAGCCACGCTTTCCTTCTTTTCTAGATCTATTTTCTGTAAGTTGGTTATTTCTAGATCTAAATATTTTGTTTTATTTGTGACATGAAATTAAAGGAATAAAGGAATATGCCAAATCTCTCTCTCTCTCTCTCTCTTCGAATCTGTGTTTATACTCTTGGACTGAATTAAGAACTGTTGTGATTCGAGGACAAATAAGACTGTAACCGTGACTATGACTATAGAACTGTGGCCTTTGAAAGCATATGCCTTTGGACTATGACATAAGCCTTTGATTTTGGGACATATAAACATTGCCTATGACAATGACTTATGACTATGGGAATTATTTTCCCTTTTGGACTATGAACATCGCATATGACTATGGACATTTCCTATGACTGTGACTGTGACTACAAGGATTATTTCCTTGACTAGGCCTATACCTTTGATTTGGACATAAACTATTACTTATGACATAATGAGGACAACTGTGATTTTGACACCCATGATTTATGATTAGGAAAATATTGCTTTAGTTTTGTGATTGAGAAGTTGGGTCTAAACCCAATTATTTATTCTACCTGTTCCTTGGTTTTTCTTTGGTTTTAAGACAATGGGAATTTACCTATTAAGTTAGGTCTACCCACGTTCTTGAACCTATTTTGCCCATTCATTGGTTTTAAGACAGTGGGAATTTACCTATTTAGTTAGGTCTACCCATATTCTTGAACCTACATTGTTATCCAAACCTTTTTATGCCAATTATTCCTTCTTGTCATTTTGATTCATTCCCTTTTTATCTACGAATCTAGATTTATTTATAATCTAGGTTGAATCACGATTATTTCGAACGGTGGGAATGCGATTTGGGGAAAAACATGGAAATGAATATGAACGTAATTGTAAACTTGGAAATTGGCATAATTTGGAATATGTATTATGACATGCATATTAAAATGAAAACGGGGAAATTTGACATGGATTAGGGAATATGTGATTTTGACATATTAAATTTAGCGTTAGTAAGTAAGCTAAATTTTAGGCATAAAATGTAAACTAGAAAAATAATTCTAGTTTTGCCATAAATTGTGAATTAGGATGTTAAACCAAAATTGGGTTAATTAAGGTTGATTTGGAATAAGTATATTAGCACAATTTTGAATTTATTCATAATTGTGAGCAATTGTCATGTTTAGAATAAATTATGGTTAGCGACACTAAATTTGGTATAATTTACATACCAAAAAGTATAAATATGATAAATAAGAGAGAATGGGCCATAATAATAAATGTGACAATGTACATTAAAAGAGTAGTAATGAAATAAGTAAATTAGGAGTAATTTACTTATAGAATTCGTCATAAATGTTAAATTGTTCATTTACCACAAAATATGTAACTTGGTTAAGTTTTGGCCATAAATTATAAACTAGGATATTTAATCTAGTTTTGGCAATGAAATAGGAAATGGTCTAAACTGCATGTTGGGTTAGGACTTGGGCCTAGAATATAAGTATACTAGTAGGCTTGACAAATAAATATAGGCCAAATTTGTCTAAAAAGGGGAAATGGGCCTTTGAAATAAATTGTTAACAATTTATAAACAAAAGAAAAGTATTTTGATAACATCCCTTTTTATAACACATAGACCAGAAGGTTCTAGGGTGACAGAGAGGATAGTGTCTAGGCTTGGGTTTGGAAAATACAAGTTTCCTGCCCTCCCTGGCTATCCCTAACTGATCCGAAGGACGGGATGGTTGTTTTCAAAACCAGATTTGGAAATTAATCAAAAACCCTTTGAACTTAGAAAACATGAATATGCCTAACCCGAGGTTAGACTGAGTTGCGGTGTAAACCTGCCCGGAACCGACCGGCACATCCAGTAACCGCAGCAATATCTGTCTAATGTGAGAGGTTGCGGCTTTAATTTATTAATTAAAGCTAGAATGGGAAGGTTAAGGAACACTTAACCAACTTAGCACAGTTAAAGCTAGAATGGGAGGGTTAAGTCCATGGGAATACTTAGCCAAATTAACATGTTGACTAGACTAGAAGGTGGGGTTAAGTAAAGTTAATACACTTAGCCAATTTAACATGTTAATTAGACTAGAGGTTGGGGTTAAGTAATACACTTAGCCAAATTAATATGTTAACTGGACTAGACCATAGGGTTAAGTAAACTTGAACGCTTAACCATCAGAATATGATAAATGAATAGGATTAAGTAAAAAGCATGAAGGGATAACACTTAACCAGTGTAATAGGATAAGGGAAGAGGGTTAAGATAGCTTGAATCGACTAAAGACACTTAACCAACCCAACCTGGCGAGAAAGAAAACTAAGTAGTAGACCTCAGTTGAAAAAGGGACTAAGTAGTAAAACTTAGTTAAGAAAACAAGGAATTTGGAAACTAAGTGGTAAACCTTAGTTAGTAGAACTAAGTAGTAATTCTTAGTATAACACGAAGGAGCAGACATCCATCTGGTTTTAAGAAGGCTCCAACGAATTGGGTTACGAAGCCCGAGGCTTCGAGGGGACGTGAGGGTACTCTTGGTATCCCTCTGTGAGGCTGCAGATGATCATCCTGGGCTCACAAAGGTTAAGGTCTGCGTTAGAAGAACCGAGGGTATGCCTTGGTTGCAATATATATGTGGCAACCTAAAGACTAGGATGGACCAGCGTGATTCGGCGAGAAGACGGTAGCCCTGTGATAGCAACTCATCGTCTACCATCCATCTTGAGTCAATCGAGATACGTGAAGCGGAAAGGCGGAGAACTCCAAAAGACCATATACTTGCTATCTAGTTATGGTTGCGGATGGCCATAGGATAGTGGGACACCGAGGGCCGGCGTATAGTTCTCATTTTACAAGGTGTGCCTTTCATTAGCTGAGGGAGGGGTCAAGTGGGACCATAGCCACTGGAATAAAAACAGACCTTAGCATCTGCATCGGCAGATATCTGAAAGCTCCCGACCGAGTTCTGTATTCCTTGATTTGCCCTGTCACAGGACTCAGATCGCACATTACAGGACATGTGCATCTAGACAAGCGATAACGATTCGCGATACATGCGTGGGGAAGCCTAGGAACATATACCACTCTAGGTAGTGTGTCCTAGACTTGGGGGCATTGTTCGACAGGTAGCGTAATCCCTAGTTGGACTAGGTGGCATAAACCCTGAACTCGGAAAGCGTTCAGCAGATAGCGTAAAACTATAGTTAAATCTAAGAAGCACTTGATAGAAAACCCTAGACTAGATCTAGGTAATAAATAATAAATGCATGCCTGAAGACAATGGAAACTACAGGGGTTGGGATCACGTTATCGTTACTAGTTGAACACTAGTTAGGTGGTGCAGAGATATAGAAACCAGTATAACAAGGAAATAGCGAAGCTGCGAAAGTATTAGAGCGTATCCAGTCATCTTAGCATATCTTGTGACTACCTTGTCTAATCTTGTTGACCTTATCGTCATGGTGTAATCTTGTATTCAGTTAATTCATGTCGTTTTGTTTTTCCATGTTCACATGCTAGAAGTTACTGAACTTACTCAGGCTTTATGTCTGACTCTGTTTTTCTTTCGTCTTCTTTTCTTCCGTTCCCCCCCCCCCAGGTAGTTGAGGAGGGAATAGTATAACTCAAGATTAGACTGGACCGTTGCTCTTTCCCAGCTTGAAGATTTGACGAAGTTGTCTTTGGATTCTCTTCCAGATGCTATGGCTGGCTCTTGCTACATTGGGGAATATATAAATGTATTTTCATGCTTCTTTATTTTATAAAGACAGATGATACTCTGATATTGTAAAAGAATCTTGTACAGACTATTTTATCAATAAAGCAAAGTTCTATTTTCCACTGTTTAATAATTTGTCTGTCTTGTAATTTATCTGCATCTTTTACCCAAAATGCTCCACAGAACTTAGTGCATTCCCTTTGTGAGTGACACTAACGGAAGTGGGGTGTTACACGTGGTATCAGAGCTGAAGGTTACCGGATCAGATAAAAGATTTGAAAAATTATTTTCAAAAGGTTTTTAAAGAAGCATTTTTAAAAGAAAGGATTTGTTTTAAAGGCATATTCCCCAAATCCATACGCATTGTCTTCTCTTCCTCTATTTGAATTCTTGTCTCCTTCTTTCTTGACTCTCTGGGACTCCTGGCTTTCTGGGAGGTAACCTCATCGAAGGGCGAAGTAGTGCCCGACTTCCATCTATAGCCGTAGTTGTTTTACTTACGGCCAGTCTTCTTTCAAGTTTATAGGGTTTTTCCGTGCGATAGAGGCAACTTTCGAGAGATTTGCCAACATGGTTACACGCGGAAGTTTGGCAAAGGAGCACGACCCAAGGATGAGGAAATTATGGATGTAGACTTGGCTCACGAAGGAGGAAGGGATTATAAAACCTAAGACAAGAGCAAGTATCTTTACTATGGTATGATAGGGCATATAATTAAGGACAAAGGACAAGATTTTCATAAGGGCAAGTACATGCTGAGCGTACCTAGGAGATAGGTGGTAAAAGTTTCTGTTGGAAGAATCTAGTTTTTCTGTTCGGATTTAGCGCTTCGCATTTGTTCATATTTGCTTCCATAGTTGAGTCTCTGCACCGTAGTACTTGTATAGTAAGAAGATCCCAATCAGTCTCAAACCCAGTGGGTGGTTCGACCCGTTTATTTTTGGTTAGTAGGGGTTTGAATAGCTATTGAGTTTGCTTATATCATATCACGTAGATTGTCTAAAGGAGATATTCCTTGGGTGCTTGTCTGATATTGGTTTAGGCCTTTGGGGCTTGTACTTAAGGAATGTCGAGTTCGACTCGGATGGTTTGCGTGAGAGATGGATAGTTGTGGCAGGCGCTCTAAAAAGCGCGTAGTGAGCTTTTGACCCTTATAATTATGGCATGATGGATAAGATAGGAGGAGAGACCTCTGATCATCCTACTATATACACTTGGTTGACATTTGTTCATTTTGGAGATGGAGCTTAGAAACTTCACAATCGTGGAGTAAAAATTGGTTAAGATACAGTGGAGTAAAACTCAAGAAGGCTAGATACTAGCAACATACCCTTTTTCTTAAGGGTGCATTCTTGATTTCTTTGTTTAGGAGCTTTACGCATAGTTGTTTCTCTCTTTCCAAAGTATATCCTCTAGATCGAATCTACGATCTTTAAGTAGAAGCCAATGGATGTAAACATGTATTTGAAACATGTTATGGTTGAATGGTTGCAAGTGGTTGCAAATGGTCGCTCGTGGATGCATATGCATACATATTAGACACTAGATCAAGTTCGAACGATTTCATATAGCATTTACATATATGCATTTGTCTATAAGTTGAACTTGATATGATATCATATGGACGTTGCATATGGATGAATGGCTGTGCACGCATGTAGTATTTACATGACTAGGGATGTTTGCATACATGATTGGACGCATGGGACTAACATGATTTGCATTAAGGAGGTCAACTGAATCAGTAGACCGCCTGATTTGACATTAGATAGAGACATATACACACAATATGCATATGAACATGAAAGCATTAGAAATCTTTAAGGACAATGAATGCTTGTGATTGAATGGTTGAGTAGATGGGTTATTGGATGGTAGGACACATTCTTCCTAACTTGAAGATTTCGGGGACGAAATCCTTTTAAGTGGGGGAGAATGTAACACCCCGTTATTATATGACATTCAGATTCTCAAATTAAAGTATAATTAATTTTTAAAAGAAAAATTAAAAGAAAACGATCCATGCAGATTGTTTAATTTAAGTATTGTAACTAACATGAAAAAAAAAGAGGTAAGGAGAGAACAATAATTGTTATTGTTCTAAGACTTATTAACAAAAGCCTCTGTAGCTCAGTTGGTTAAGGCATTGGATTGGTAGCATGGAGGTCGGGGGTTCGAACCCCGGCGGCGGCATAATTTTTTATCATTGTTTTAGAGAGGGCCAACTAAACATGCAAATATATGTACGTATACAAATTCAAAATTTGAAAGGATAAGAACGTACGTATAAGGAAATAAAGAATATATATATATATATACATATGAGAAATATATATATATATATATATATATACACAAAAATATATGTATACGAAAGATAAAATTCAAGATAAGGCTACAGTCAATGAAATATGGCAACATCATTTGAATTTTGAAAATAAAATGAAAGTTGTGCGTATATATATACGCGTAAAATGGCCGTTAGAGGAATTGTATACATATAAGAATATTTCATGTGAATAAAATAGTTAAATAAATTCCAGAAATTCAAAAGTTTGAAAATCAAACTTTTACGCCAAAATAGCTTGTGGGACCCAATGCTGACTCAGCACTGCGTGTATGATAAGGTTTGGCTAGATTCATCTACGTACCTGGACTATTTTCTTAACTAGGTTCAATGCTGACTCAGCGCTGCGTGTACGATAAGGTCTTGAGCAGCTATATAAACAGCCCTAGTCTTCATTCTCTTTGCACCAATTCTCTTCTATCCTTATGCTGCTAAGATTCATGGCTTCTTCCCCTCCTCTAAATTTTCTTAAATAAATAAAATAAAATATGATTCAAGACGAGGAGATGCTGCTAAAAGACTTTTAAGGAGGGATTCAAATCAAAGTTTCAAGTGAAGAATTCAAAGGCTAGCTCAAACAAGTTTCAAGCAACGACGCACGAATCATAGCCACGCTTTCCTTCTTTTCTAGATCTATTTTCTGTAAGTTGGTTATTTCTAGATCTGAATATTTTGTTTTATTTGTGACATGAAATTAAAAGAATAAAGGAATATGCCAAATCTCTCTCTCTCTCTCTCTCTCTCTCTCTCTTCGAATCTGTGTTTATACTCTTGGACTGAATTAAGAACTGTTGTGATTCGAGGACAAATAAGACTGTAACCGTGACTATGACTATAGAACTGTGGCCTTTGAAAGCATATGCCTTTGGACTATGACATAAGCCTTTGATTTTGGGACATATAAACATTGCCTATGACAATGACTTATGACTATGGGAATTATTTTCCCTTTTGGACTATGAACATCGCATATGACTATGGACATTTCCTATGACTGTGACTGTGACTACAAGGATTATTTCCTTGACTAGGCCTATACCTTTGATTTGGACATAAACTATTACTTATGACATAATGAGGACAACTGTGATTTTGACACCCATGATTTATGATTAGGAAAATATTGCTTTAGTTTTGTGATTGAGAAGTTGGGTCTAAACCCAATTATTTATTCTACATGTTCCTTGGTTTTTCTTTGGTTTTAAGACAATGGGAATTTACCTATTAAGTTAGGTCTACCCACGTTCTTGAACCTATTTTGCCCATTCTTTGGTTTTAAGACAGTGGGAATTTACCTATTTAGTTAGGTCTACCCATATTCTTGAACCTACATTGTTATCCAAACCTTTTTATGCCAATTATTCCTTCTTGTCATTTTGATTCATTCCCTTTTTATCTACGAATCTAGATTTATTTATAATCTAGGTTGAATCACGATTATTTCGAACGGTGGGAATGCGATTTGGGGAAAAACATGGAAATGAATATGAACGTAATTGTAAACTTGGAAATTGGCATAATTTGGAATATGTATTATGACATGCATATTAAAATGAAAACGGGGAAATTTGACATGGATTAGGGAATATGTGATTTTGACATATTAAATTTAGCGTTAGTAAGTAAGCTATATTTTAGGCATAAAATGTAAACTAGAAAAATAATTCTAGTTTTGCCATAAATTGTGAATTAGGATGTTAAACCAAGATTGGGTTAATTAAGGTTGATTTGGAATAAGTATATTAGCACAATTTTGAATTTATTCATAATTGTGAGCAATTGTCATGTTTAGAATAAATTATGGTTAGCGACACTAAATTTGGTATAATTTACATACCAAAAAGTATAAATATGATAAATAAGAGAGAATGGGCCATAATAATAAATGTGACAATGTACATTAAAAGAGTAGTAATGAAATAAGTAAATTAGGAGTAATTTACTTATAGAATTCGTCATAAATGTTAAATTGTTCATTTACCACAAAATATGTAACTTGGTTAAGTTTTGGCCATAAATTATAAACTAGGATATTTAATCTAGTTTTGGCAATGAAATAGGAAATGGCATAAACTGCATGTTGGGTTAGGACTTGGGCCTAGAATATAAGTATACTAGTAGGCTTGACAAATAAATATAGGCCAAATTTGTCTAAAAAGGGGAAATGGGCTTTTGAAATAAATTGTTAACAATTTATAAACAAAAGAAAAGTATTTTGATAACATCCCTTTTTATAACACATAGACCAGAAGGTTCTAGGGTGACAGAGAGGATAGTGTCTAGGCTTGGGTTTGGAAAATACAAGTTTCCTGCCCTCCCTGGCTATCCCTAACTGATCCGAAGGACGGGATGGTTGTTTTCAAAACCAGATTTGGAAATTAATCAAAAACCCTTTGAACTTAGAAAACATGAATATGCCTAACCCGAGGTTAGACTGAGTTGCGGTGTAAACCTGCCCGGAACCGACCGGCACATCCAGTAACCGCAGCAATATCTGTCTAATGTGAGAGGTTGCGGCTTTAATTTATTAATTAAAGCTAGAATGGGAAGGTTAAGGAACACTTAACCAACTTAGCACAGTTAAAGCTAGAATGGGAGGGTTAAGTCCATGGGAATACTTAGCCAAATTAACATGTTGACTAGACTAGAAGGTGGGGTTAAGTAAAGTTAATACACTTAGCCAATTTAACATGTTAATTAGACTAGAGGTTGGGGTTAAGTAATACACTTAGCCAAATTAATATGTTAACTGGACTAGACCATAGGGTTAAGTAAACTTGAACGCTTAACCATCAGAATATGATAAATGAATAGGATTAAGTAAAAAGCATGAAGGGATAACACTTAACCAGTGTAATAGGATAAGGGAAGAGGGTTAAGATAGCTTGAATCGACTAAAGACACTTAACCAACCCAACCTGGCGAGAAAGAAAACTAAGTAGTAGACCTCAGTTGAAAAAGGGACTAAGTAGTAAAACTTAGTTAAGAAAACAAGGAATTTGGAAACTAAGTGGTAAACCTTAGTTAGTAGAACTAAGTAGTAATTCTTAGTATAACACGAAGGAGCAGACATCCATCTGGTTTTAAGAAGGCTCCAACGAATTGGGTTACGAAGCCCGAGGCTTCGAGGGGACGTGAGGGTACTCTTGGTATCCCTCTGTGAGGCTGCAGATGATCATCCTGGGCTCACAGAGGTTAAGGTCTGCGTTAGAAGAACCGAGGGTATGCCTTGGTTGCAATATATATGTGGCAACCTAAAGACTAGGATGGACCAGCGTGATTCGGCGAGAAGACGGTAGCCCTGTGATAGCAACTCGTCGTCTACCATCCATCTTGAGTCAATCGAGATACGTGAAGCGGAAAGGCGGAGAACTCCAAAAGACCATATACTTGCTATCTAGTTATGGTTGCGGATGGCCATAGGATAGTGGGGCACCGAGGGCCGGCGTATAGTTCTCATTTTACAAGGTGTGCCTTTCATTAGCTGAGGGAGGGGTCAAGTGGGACCATAGCCACTGGAATAAAAACAGACCTTAGCATCTGCATCGGCAGATATCTGAAAGCTCCCGACCGAGTTCTGTATTCCTTGATTTGCCCTGTCACAGGACTCGGATCGCACATTACAGGACATGTGCATCTAGACAAGCGATAACGATTCGCGATACATGCGTGGGGAAGCCTAGGAACATATACCACTCTAGGTAGTGTGTCCTAGACTTGGGGGCATTGTTCGACAGGTAGCGTAATCCCTAGTTGGACTAGGTGGCATAAACCCTGAACTCGAAAAGCGTTCAGCAGATAGCGTAAAACTATAGTTAAATCTAAGAAGCACTTGATAGAAAACCCTAGACTAGATCTAGGTAATAAATAATAAATGCATGCCTGAAGACAATGGAAACTACAGGGGTTGGGATCACGTTATCGTTACTAGTTGAACACTAGTTAGGTGGTGCAGAGATATAGAAACCAGTATAACAAGGAAATAGCGAAGCTGCGAAAGTATTAGAGCGTATCCAGTCATCTTAGCATATCTTGTGACTACCTTGTCTAATCTTGTTGACCTTATCGTCATGGTGTAATCTTGTATTCAGTTAATTCATGTCGTTTTGTTTTTCCATGTTCACATGCTAGAAGTTACTGAACTTACTCAGGCTTTATGTCTGACTCTGTTTTTCTTTCGTCTTCTTTTCTTCCGTTCCCCCCCCCAGGTAGTTGAGGAGGGAATAGTATAACTCAGGATTAGACTGGACCGTTGCTCTTTCCCAGCTTGAAGATTTGACGAAGTTGTCTTTGGATTCTCTTCCAGATGCTATGGCTGGCTCTTGCTACATTGGGGAATATATAAATGTATTTTCATGCTTCTTTATTTTATAAAGACAGATGATACTCTGATATTGTAAAAGAATCTTGTACAGACTATTTTATCAATAAAGCAAAGTTCTATTTTCCACTGTTTAATAATTTGTCTGTCTTGTAATTTATCTGCATCTTTTACCCAAAATGCTCCACAGAACTTAGTGCATTCCCTTTGTGAGTGACACTAACGGAAGTGGGGTGTTACACGTGGTATCAGAGCTGAAGGTTACCGGATCAGATAAAAGATTTGAAAAATTATTTTCAAAAGGTTTTTAAAGAAGCATTTTTAAAAGAAAGGATTTGTTTTAAAGGCATATTCCCCAAAGCCATACGCATTGTCTTCTCTTCCTCTATTTGAATTCTTGTCTCCTTCTTTCTTGACTCTCTGGGACTCCTGGCTTTCTGGGAGGTAACCTCATCGAAGGGCGAAGTAGTGCCCGACTTCCATCTATAGCCGTAGTTGTTTTACTTACGGCCAGTCTTCTTTCAAGTTTATAGGGTTTTTCCGTGCGATAGAGGCAACTTTCGAGAGATTTGCCAACATGGTTACACGCGGAAGTTTGGCATAGGAGCACGACCCAAGGATGAGGAAATTATGGATGTAGACTTGGCTCACGAAGGAGGAAGGGATTATAAAACCTAAGACAAGAGCAAGTATCTTTACTATGGTATGATAGGGCATATAATTAAGGACAAAGGACAAGATTTTCATAAGGGCAAGTACATGCTGAGCGTACCTAGGAGATAGGTGGTAAAAGTTTCTGTTGGAAGAATCTAGTTTTTCTGTTCGGATTTAGCGCTTCGCATTTGTTCATATTTGCTTCCATAGTTGAGTCTCTGCACCGTAGTACTTGTATAGTAAGAAGATCCCAATCAGTCTCAAACCCAGTGGGTGGTTCGACCCGTTTATTTTTGGTTAGTAGGGGTTTGAATAGCTATCGAGTTTGCTTATATCATATCACGTAGATTGTCTAAAGGAGATATTCCTTGGGTGCTTGTCTGATATTGGTTTAGGCCTTTGGGGCTTGTACTTAAGGAATGTCGAGTTCGACTCGGATGGTTTGCGTGAGAGATGGATAGTTGTGGCAGGCGCTCTAAAAAGCGCGTAGTGAGCTTTTGACCCTTATAATTATGGCATGATGGATAAGATAGGAGGAGAGACCTCTGATCATCCTACTATATACACTTGGTTGACATTTGTTCATTTTGGAGATGGAGCTTAGAAACTTCACAATCGTGGAGTAAAAATTGGTTAAGATACAGTGGAGTAAAGCTCAAGAAGGCTAGATACTAGCAACATACCCTTTTTCTTAAGGGTGCATCCTTGATTTCTTTGTTTAGGAGCTTTATGCATAGTTGTTTCTCTCTTTCCAAAGTATATCCTCTAGATCGAATCTACGATCTTTAAGTAGAAGCCAATGGATGTAAACATGTATTTGAAACATGTTATGGTTGAATGGTTGCAAGTGGTTGCAAATGGTCGCTCGTGGATGCATATGCATACGTATTAGACACTAGATCAAGTTCGAATGATTTCATATAGCATTTACATATATGCATTTGTCTATAAGTTGAACTTGATATGATATCATATGGACGTTGCATATGGATGAATGGCTGTGCACGCATGTAGTATTTACATGACTAGGGATGTTTGCATACATGATTGGACGCATGGGACTAACATGATTTGCATTAAGGAGGTCAACTGAATCAGTAGACCGCCTGATTTGACATTAGATAGAGACATATACACACAATATGCATATGAACATGAAAGCATTAGAAATCTTTAAGGACAATGAATGCTTGTGATTGAATGGTTGAGTAGATGGGTTATTGGATGGTAGGACACATTCTTCCTAACTTGAAGATTTCGGGGACGAAATCCTTTTAAGTGGGGGAGAATGTAACACCCCGTTATTATATGACATTCAGATTCTCAAATTAAAGTATAATTAATTTTTAAAAGAAAAATTAAAAGAAAACGATCCATGCAGATTGTTTAATTTAAGTATTGTAACTAACATGAAAAAAAAAGAGGTAAGGAGAGAACAATAATTGTTATTGTTCTAAGACTTATTAACAAAAGCCTCTGTAGCTCAGTTGGTTAAGGCATTGGATTGGTAGCATGGAGGTCGGGGGTTCGAACCCCGGCGGCGGCATAATTTTTTATCATTGTTTTAGAGAGGGCCAACTAAACATGCAAATATATGTACATATACAAATTCAAAATTTGAAAGGATAAGAACGTACGTATAAGGAAATAAAGAAAATATATATATATATACATATGAGAAATATATATATATATATATATACACAAAAATATATGTATACGAAAGATAAAATTCAAGATAAGGCTACAGTCAATGAAATATGGCAACATCATTTGAATTTTGAAAATAAAATGAAAGTTGTGCGTATATATATACGCGTAAAATGGCCGTTAGAGGAATTGTATACATATAAGAATATTTCATGTGAATAAAATAGTTAAATAAATTCCAGAAATTCAAAAGTTTGAAAATCAAACTTTTACGCCAAAATAGCTTGTGGGACCCAATGCTGACTCAGCACTGCGTGTATGATAAGGTTTGGCTAGATTCATCTACGTACCTGGACTATTTTCTTAACTAGGTTCAATGCTGACTCAGCGCTGCGTGTACGATAAGGTCTTGAGCAGCTATATAAACAGCCCTAGTCTTCATTCTCTTTGCACCAATTCTCTTCTATCCTTATGCTGCTAAGATTCATGGCTTCTTCCCCTCCTCTAAATTTTCTTAAATAAATAAAATAAAATATGATTCAAGACGAGGAGATGCTGCTAAAAGACTTTTAAGGAGGGATTCAAATCAAAGTTTCAAGTGAAGAATTCAAAGGCTAGCTCAAACAAGTTTCAAGCAACGACGCACGAATCATAGCCACGCTTTCCTTCTTTTCTAGATCTATTTTCTGTAAGTTGGTTATTTCTAGATCTGAATATTTTGTTTTATTTGTGACATGAAATTAAAAGAATAAAGGAATATGCCAAATCTCTCTCTCTCTCTCTCTCTCTCTTCGAATCTGTGTTTATACTCTTGGACTGAATTAAGAACTGTTGTGATTCGAGGACAAATAAGACTGTAACCGTGACTATGACTATAGAACTGTGGCCTTTGAAAGCATATGCCTTTGGACTATGACATAAGCCTTTGATTTTGGGACATATAAACATTGCCTATGACAATGACTTATGACTATGGGAATTATTTTCCCTTTTGGACTATGAACATCGCATATGACTATGGACATTTCCTATGACTGTGACTGTGACTACAAGGATTATTTCCTTGACTAGGCCTATACCTTTGATTTGGACATAAACTATTACTTATGACATAATGAGGACAACTGTGATTTTGACACCCATGATTTATGATTAGGAAAATATTGCTTTAGTTTTGTGATTGAGAAGTTGGGTCTAAACCCAATTATTTATTCTACATGTTCCTTGGTTTTTCTTTGGTTTTAAGACAATGGGAATTTACCTATTAAGTTAGGTCTACCCACGTTCTTGAACCTATTTTGCCCATTCTTTGGTTTTAAGACAGTGGGAATTTACCTATTTAGTTAGGTCTACCCATATTCTTGAACCTACATTGTTATCCAAACCTTTTTATGCCAATTATTCCTTCTTGTCATTTTGATTCATTCCCTTTTTATCTACGAATCTAGATTTATTTATAATCTAGGTTGAATCACGATTATTTCGAACGGTGGGAATGCGATTTGGGGAAAAACATGGAAATGAATATGAACGTAATTGTAAACTTGGAAATTGGCATAATTTGGAATATGTATTATGACATGCATATTAAAATGAAAACGGGGAAATTTGACATGGATTAGGGAATATGTGATTTTGACATATTAAATTTAGCGTTAGTAAGTAAGCTATATTTTAGGCATAAAATGTAAACTAGAAAAATAATTCTAGTTTTGCCATAAATTGTGAATTAGGATGTTAAACCAAGATTGGGTTAATTAAGGTTGATTTGGAATAAGTATATTAGCACAATTTTGAATTTATTCATAATTGTGAGCAATTGTCATGTTTAGAATAAATTATGGTTAGCGACACTAAATTTGGTATAATTTACATACCAAAAAGTATAAATATGATAAATAAGAGAGAATGGGCCATAATAATAAATGTGACAATGTACATTAAAAGAGTAGTAATGAAATAAGTAAATTAGGAGTAATTTACTTATAGAATTCGTCATAAATGTTAAATTGTTCATTTACCACAAAATATGTAACTTGGTTAAGTTTTGGCCATAAATTATAAACTAGGATATTTAATCTAGTTTTGGCAATGAAATAGGAAATGGCATAAACTGCATGTTGGGTTAGGACTTGGGCCTAGAATATAAGTATACTAGTAGGCTTGACAAATAAATATAGGCCAAATTTGTCTAAAAAGGGGAAATGGGCTTTTGAAATAAATTGTTAACAATTTATAAACAAAAGAAAAGTATTTTGATAACATCCCTTTTTATAACACATAGACCAGAAGGTTCTAGGGTGACAGAGAGGATAGTGTCTAGGCTTGGGTTTGGAAAATACAAGTTTCCTGCCCTCCCTGGCTATCCCTAACTGATCCGAAGGACGGGATGGTTGTTTTCAAAACCAGATTTGGAAATTAATCAAAAACCCTTTGAACTTAGAAAACATGAATATGCCTAACCCGAGGTTAGACTGAGTTGCGGTGTAAACCTGCCCGGAACCGACCGGCACATCCAGTAACCGCAGCAATATCTGTCTAATGTGAGAGGTTGCGGCTTTAATTTATTAATTAAAGCTAGAATGGGAAGGTTAAGGAACACTTAACCAACTTAGCACAGTTAAAGCTAGAATGGGAGGGTTAAGTCCATGGGAATACTTAGCCAAATTAACATGTTGACTAGACTAGAAGGTGGGGTTAAGTAAAGTTAATACACTTAGCCAATTTAACATGTTAATTAGACTAGAGGTTGGGGTTAAGTAATACACTTAGCCAAATTAATATGTTAACTGGACTAGACCATAGGGTTAAGTAAACTTGAACGCTTAACCATCAGAATATGATAAATGAATAGGATTAAGTAAAAAGCATGAAGGGATAACACTTAACCAGTGTAATAGGATAAGGGAAGAGGGTTAAGATAGCTTGAATCGACTAAAGACACTTAACCAACCCAACCTGGCGAGAAAGAAAACTAAGTAGTAGACCTCAGTTGAAAAAGGGACTAAGTAGTAAAACTTAGTTAAGAAAACAAGGAATTTGGAAACTAAGTGGTAAACCTTAGTTAGTAGAACTAAGTAGTAATTCTTAGTATAACACGAAGGAGCAGACATCCATCTGGTTTTAAGAAGGCTCCAACGAATTGGGTTACGAAGCCCGAGGCTTCGAGGGGACGTGAGGGTACTCTTGGTATCCCTCTGTGAGGCTGCAGATGATCATCCTGGGCTCACAGAGGTTAAGGTCTGCGTTAGAAGAACCGAGGGTATGCCTTGGTTGCAATATATATGTGGCAACCTAAAGACTAGGATGGACCAGCGTGATTCGGCGAGAAGACGGTAGCCCTGTGATAGCAACTCGTCGTCTACCATCCATCTTGAGTCAATCGAGATACGTGAAGCGGAAAGGCGGAGAACTCCAAAAGACCATATACTTGCTATCTAGTTATGGTTGCGGATGGCCATAGGATAGTGGGGCACCGAGGGCCGGCGTATAGTTCTCATTTTACAAGGTGTGCCTTTCATTAGCTGAGGGAGGGGTCAAGTGGGACCATAGCCACTGGAATAAAAACAGACCTTAGCATCTGCATCGGCAGATATCTGAAAGCTCCCGACCGAGTTCTGTATTCCTTGATTTGCCCTGTCACAGGACTCGGATCGCACATTACAGGACATGTGCATCTAGACAAGCGATAACGATTCGCGATACATGCGTGGGGAAGCCTAGGAACATATACCACTCTAGGTAGTGTGTCCTAGACTTGGGGGCATTGTTCGACAGGTAGCGTAATCCCTAGTTGGACTAGGTGGCATAAACCCTGAACTCGAAAAGCGTTCAGCAGATAGCGTAAAACTATAGTTAAATCTAAGAAGCACTTGATAGAAAACCCTAGACTAGATCTAGGTAATAAATAATAAATGCATGCCTGAAGACAATGGAAACTACAGGGGTTGGGATCACGTTATCGTTACTAGTTGAACACTAGTTAGGTGGTGCAGAGATATAGAAACCAGTATAACAAGGAAATAGCGAAGCTGCGAAAGTATTAGAGCGTATCCAGTCATCTTAGCATATCTTGTGACTACCTTGTCTAATCTTGTTGACCTTATCGTCATGGTGTAATCTTGTATTCAGTTAATTCATGTCGTTTTGTTTTTCCATGTTCACATGCTAGAAGTTACTGAACTTACTCAGGCTTTATGTCTGACTCTGTTTTTCTTTCGTCTTCTTTTCTTCCGTTCCCCCCCCCAGGTAGTTGAGGAGGGAATAGTATAACTCAGGATTAGACTGGACCGTTGCTCTTTCCCAGCTTGAAGATTTGACGAAGTTGTCTTTGGATTCTCTTCCAGATGCTATGGCTGGCTCTTGCTACATTGGGGAATATATAAATGTATTTTCATGCTTCTTTATTTTATAAAGACAGATGATACTCTGATATTGTAAAAGAATCTTGTACAGACTATTTTATCAATAAAGCAAAGTTCTATTTTCCACTGTTTAATAATTTGTCTGTCTTGTAATTTATCTGCATCTTTTACCCAAAATGCTCCACAGAACTTAGTGCATTCCCTTTGTGAGTGACACTAACGGAAGTGGGGTGTTACACGTGGTATCAGAGCTGAAGGTTACCGGATCAGATAAAAGATTTGAAAAATTATTTTCAAAAGGTTTTTAAAGAAGCATTTTTAAAAGAAAGGATTTGTTTTAAAGGCATATTCCCCAAAGCCATACGCATTGTCTTCTCTTCCTCTATTTGAATTCTTGTCTCCTTCTTTCTTGACTCTCTGGGACTCCTGGCTTTCTGGGAGGTAACCTCATCGAAGGGCGAAGTAGTGCCCGACTTCCATCTATAGCCGTAGTTGTTTTACTTACGGCCAGTCTTCTTTCAAGTTTATAGGGTTTTTCCGTGCGATAGAGGCAACTTTCGAGAGATTTGCCAACATGGTTACACGCGGAAGTTTGGCATAGGAGCACGACCCAAGGATGAGGAAATTATGGATGTAGACTTGGCTCACGAAGGAGGAAGGGATTATAAAACCTAAGACAAGAGCAAGTATCTTTACTATGGTATGATAGGGCATATAATTAAGGACAAAGGACAAGATTTTCATAAGGGCAAGTACATGCTGAGCGTACCTAGGAGATAGGTGGTAAAAGTTTCTGTTGGAAGAATCTAGTTTTTCTGTTCGGATTTAGCGCTTCGCATTTGTTCATATTTGCTTCCATAGTTGAGTCTCTGCACCGTAGTACTTGTATAGTAAGAAGATCCCAATCAGTCTCAAACCCAGTGGGTGGTTCGACCCGTTTATTTTTGGTTAGTAGGGGTTTGAATAGCTATCGAGTTTGCTTATATCATATCACGTAGATTGTCTAAAGGAGATATTCCTTGGGTGCTTGTCTGATATTGGTTTAGGCCTTTGGGGCTTGTACTTAAGGAATGTCGAGTTCGACTCGGATGGTTTGCGTGAGAGATGGATAGTTGTGGCAGGCGCTCTAAAAAGCGCGTAGTGAGCTTTTGACCCTTATAATTATGGCATGATGGATAAGATAGGAGGAGAGACCTCTGATCATCCTACTATATACACTTGGTTGACATTTGTTCATTTTGGAGATGGAGCTTAGAAACTTCACAATCGTGGAGTAAAAATTGGTTAAGATACAGTGGAGTAAAGCTCAAGAAGGCTAGATACTAGCAACATACCCTTTTTCTTAAGGGTGCATCCTTGATTTCTTTGTTTAGGAGCTTTACGCATAGTTGTTTCTCTCTTTCCAAAGTATATCCTCTAGATCGAATCTACGATCTTTAAGTAGAAGCCAATGGATGTAAACATGTATTTGAAACATGTTATGGTTGAATGGTTGCAAGTGGTTGCAAATGGTCGCTCGTGGATGCATATGCATACGTATTAGACACTAGATCAAGTTCGAACGATTTCATATAGCATTTACATATATGCATTTGTCTATAAGTTGAACTTGATATGATATCATATGGACGTTGCATATGGATGAATGGCTGTGCACGCATGTAGTATTTACATGACTAGGGATGTTTGCATACATGATTGGACGCATGGCACTAACATGATTTGCATTAAGGAGGTCAACTGAATCAGTAGACCGCCTGATTTGACATTAGATAGAGACATATACACACAATATGCATATGAACATGAAAGCATTAGAAATCTTTAAGGACAATGAATGCTTGTGATTGAATGGTTGAGTAGATGGGTTATTGGATGGTAGGACACATTCTTCCTAACTTGAAGATTTCGGGGACGAAATCCTTTTAAGTGGGGGAGAATGTAACACCCCGTTATTCTATGACATTCAGATTCTCAAATTAAAGTATAATTAATTTTTAAAAGAAAAATTAAAAGAAAACGATCCATGCAGATTGTTTAATTTAAGTATTGTAACTAACATGAAAAAAAAAGAGGTAAGGAGAGAACAATAATTGTTATTGTTCTAAGACTTATTAACAAAAGCCTCTGTAGCTCAGTTGGTTAAGGCATTGGATTGGTAGCATGGAGGTCGGGGGTTCGAACCCCGGCGGCGGCATAATTTTTTATCATTGTTTTAGAGAGGGCCAACTAAACATGCAAATATATGTACGTATACAAATTCAAAATTTGAAAGGATAAGAACGTACGTATAAGGAAATAAAGAAAATATATATATATATATACATATGAGAAATATATATATATATATATATATATACAAAAATATATGTATACGAAAGATAAAATTCAAGATAAGGCTACAGTCAATGAAATATGGCAACATCATTTGAATTTTGAAAATAAAATGAAAGTTGTGCGTATATATATACGCGTAAAATGGTCGTTAGAGGAATTGTATACATATAAGAATATTTCATGTGAATAAAATAGTTAAATAAATTCCAGAAATTCAAAAGTTTGAAAATCAAACTTTTACGCCAAAATAGCTTGTGGGACCCAATGCTGACTCAGCACTGCGTGTATGATAAGGTTTGGCTAGATTCATCTACGTACCTGGACTATTTTCTTAACTAGGTTCAATGCTGACTCAGCGCTGCGTGTACGATAAGGTCTTGAGCCGCTATATAAACAGCCCTAGTCTTCATTCTCTTTGCACCAATTCTCTTCTATCCTTATGCTGCTAAGATTCATGGCTTCTTCCCCTCCTCTAAATTTTCTTAAATAAATAAAATAAAATATGATTCAAGACGAGGAGATGCTGCTAAAAGACTTTTAAGGAGGGATTCAAATCAAAGTTTCAAGTGAAGAATTCGAAGGCTAGCTCAAACAAGTTTCAAGCAACGACGCACGAATCATAGCCACGCTTTCCTTCTTTTCTAGATCTATTTTCTGTAAGTTGGTTATTTCTAGATCTGAATATTTTGTTTTATTTGTGACATGAAATTAAAAGAATAAAGGAATATGCCAAATCTCTCTCTCTCTTCGAATCTGTGTTTATACTCTTGGACTGAATTAAGAACTGTTGTGATTCGAGGACAAATAAGACTGTAACCGTGACTATGACTATAGAACTGTGGCCTTTGAAAGCATATGCCTTTGGACTATGACATAAGCCTTTGATTTTGGGACATATAAACATTGCCTATGACAATGACTTATGACTATGGGAATTATTTTCCCTTTTGGACTATGAACATCGCATATGACTATGGACATTTCCTATGACTGTGACTACAAGGATTATTTCCTTGACTAGGCCTATACCTTTGATTTGGACATAAACTATTACTTATGACATAATGAGGACAACTGTGATTTTGACACCCATGATTTATGATTAGGAAAATATTGCTTTAGTTTTGTGATTGAGAAGTTGGGTCTAAACCCAATTATTTATTCTACATGTTCCTTGGTTTTTCTTTGGTTTTAAGACAATGGGAATTTACCTATTAAGTTAGGTCTACCCACGTTCTTGAACCTATTTTGCCCATTCTTTGGTTTTAAGACAGTGGGAATTTACCTATTTAGTTAGGTCTACCCATATTCTTGAACCTACATTGTTATCCAAACCTTTTTATGCCAATTATTCCTTCTTGTCATTTTGATTCATTCCCTTTTTATCTACGAATCTAGATTTATTTATAATCTAGGTTGAATCACGATTATTTCGAACGGTGGGAATGCGATTTGGGGAAAAACATGGAAATGAATATGAACGTAATTGTAAACTTGGAAATTGGCATAATTTGGAATATGTATTATGACATGCATATTAAAATGAAAACGGGGAAATTTGACATGGATTAGGGAATATGTGATTTTGACATATTAAATTTAGCGTTAGTAAGTAAGCTAAATTTTAGGCATAAAATGTAAACTAGAAAAATAATTCTAGTTTTGTCATAAATTGTGAATTAGGATGTTAAACCAAGATTGGGTTAATTAAGGTTGATTTGGAATAAGTATATTAGCACAATTTTGAATTTATTCATAATTGTGAGCAACTGTCATGTTTAGAATAAATTATGGTTAGCGACACTAAATTTGGTATAATTTACATACCAAAAAGTATAAATATGATAAATAAGAGAGAATGGGCCATAATAATAAATGTGACAATGTACATTAAAAGAGTAGTAATGAAATAAGTAAATTAGGAGTAATTTACTTATAGAATTCGTCATAAATGTTAAATTGTTCATTTACCACAAAATATGTAACTTGGTTAAGTTTTGGCCATAAATTATAAACTAGGATATTTAATCTAGTTTTGGCAATGAAATAGGAAATGGCATAAACTGCATGTTGGGTTAGGACTTGGGCCTAGAATATAAGTATACTAGTAGGCTTGACAAATAAATATAGGCCAAATTTGTCTAAAAAGGGGAAATGGGCTTTTGAAATAAATTGTTAACAATTTATAAACAAAAGAAAAGTATTTTGATAACATCCCTTTTTATAACACATAGACCAGAAGGTTCTAGGGTGACAGAGAGGATAGTGTCTAGGCTTGGGTTTGGAAAATACAAGTTTCCTGCCCTCCCTGGCTATCCCTAACTGATCCGAAGGACGGGATGGTTGTTTTCAAAACCAGATTTGGAAATTAATCAAAAACCCTTTGAACTTAGAAAACATGAATATGCCTAACCCGAGGTTAGACTGAGTTGCGGTGTAAACCTGCCCGGAACCGACCGGCACATCCAGTAACCGCAGCAATATCTGTCTAATGTGAGAGGTTGCGGCTTTAATTTATTAATTAAAGCTAGAATGGGAAGGTTAAGGAACACTTAACCAACTTAGCACAGTTAAAGCTAGAATGGGAGGGTTAAGTCCATGGGAATACTTAGCCAAATTAACATGTTGACTAGACTAGAAGGTGGGGTTAAGTAAAGTTAATACACTTAGCCAATTTAACATGTTAATTAGACTAGAGGTTGGGGTTAAGTAATACACTTAGCCAAATTAATATGTTAACTGGACTAGACCATAGGGTTAAGTAAACTTGAACGCTTAACCATCAGAATATGATAAATGAATAGGATTAAGTAAAAAGCATGAAGGGATAACACTTAACCAGTGTAATAGGATAAGGGAAGAGGGTTAAGATAGCTTGAATCGACTAAAGACACTTAACCAACCCAACCTGGCGAGAAAGAAAACTAAGTAGTAGACCTCAGTTGAAAAAGGGACTAAGTAGTAAAACTTAGTTAAGAAAACAAGGAATTTGGAAACTAAGTGGTAAACCTTAGTTAGTAGAACTAAGTAGTAATTCTTAGTATAACACGAAGGAGCAGACATCCATCTGGTTTTAAGAAGGCTCCAACGAATTGGGTTACGAAGCCCGAGGCTTCGAGGGGACGTGAGGGTACTCTTGGTATCCCTCTGTGAGGCTGCAGATGATCATCCTGGGCTCACAGAGGTTAAGGTCTGCGTTAGAAGAACCGAGGGTATGCCTTGGTTGCAATATATATGTGGCAACCTAAAGACTAGGATGGACCAGCGTGATTCGGCGAGAAGACGGTAGCCCTGTGATAGCAACTCGTCGTCTACCATCCATCTTGAGTCAATCGAGATACGTGAAGCGGAAAGGCGGAGAACTCCAAAAGACCATATACTTGCTATCTAGTTATGGTTGCGGATGGCCATAGGATAGTGGGGCACCGAGGGCCGGCGTATAGTTCTCATTTTACAAGGTGTGCCTTTCATTAGCTGAGGGAGGGGTCAAGTGGGACCATAGCCACTGGAATAAAAATAGACCTTAGCATCTGCATCGGCAGATATCTGAAAGCTCCCGACCGAGTTCTGTATTCCTTGATTTGCCCTGTCACAGGACTCAGATCGCACATTACAGGACATGTGCATCTAGACAAGCGATAACGATTCGCGATACATGCGTGGGGAAGCCTAGGAACATATACCACTCTAGGTAGTGTGTCCTAGACTTGGGGGCATTGTTCGACAGGTAGCGTAATCCCTAGTTGGACTAGGTGGCATAAACCCTGAACTCGAAAAGCGTTCAGCAGATAGCGTAAAACTATAGTTAAATCTAAGAAGCACTTGATAGAAAACCCTAGACTAGATCTAGGTAATAAATAATAAATGCATGCCTGAAGACAATGGAAACTATAGGGGTTGGGATCACGTTATCGTTACTAGTTGAACACTAGTTAGGTGGTGCAGAGATATAGAAACCAGTATAACAAGGAAATAGCGAAGCTGCGAAAGTATTAGAGTGTATCCAGTCATCTTAGCATATCTTGTGACTACCTTGTCTAATCTTGTTGACCTTATCGTCATGGTGTAATCTTGTATTCAGTTAATTCATGTCGTTTTGTTTTTCCATGTTCACATGCTAGAAGTTACTGAACTTACTCAGGCTTTATGTCTGACTCTGTTTTTCTTTCGTCTTCTTTTCTTCCGTTCCCCCCCAGGTAGTTGAGGAGGGAATAGTATAACTCAGGATTAGACTGGACCGTTGCTCTTTCCCAGCTTGAAGATTTGACGAAGTTGTCTTTGGATTCTCTTCCAGATGCTATGGCTGGCTCTTGCTACATTGGGGAATATATAAATGTATTTTCATGCTTCTTTATTTTATAAAGACAGATGATACTCTGATATTGTAAAAGAATCTTGTACAGACTATTTTATCAATAAAGCAAAGTTCTATTTTCCACTGTTTAATAATTTGTCTGTCTTGTAATTTATCTGCATCTTTTACCCAAAATGCTCCACAGAACTTAGTGCATTCCCTTTGTGAGTGACACTAACGGAAGTGGGGTGTTACAATGCTTGCCTCCTAAAATAGAGAAATATTTGCAAAGCTTAGAAAAGTAAACCCTAAGCAGACTCTCCTCATCATTACACCAACATAACATCCAATACAACTTGGTAATCATGTGGCGTAACTCTCTATCCTGCTCCCTCATCCACTAACAAACTTATTCCTAACAACATTCCTTATGTTCCTATTCATTCTTGATCTAAAATAAGGATGATCAATCCCTAACAAAAGTAAGTTATAATCATACTCAAGTGTGGGCTACTATATAATATATCAATAGATAGCTCAAAACTACGGCATTAATAAGTACATTCCCTCATTAGCGTATACTCCCGATTTAGTCTAAGGTGTTTGCTCCTTTCTTATCTCTACGAATCTAAGCATCCACTTGGGCTAACTGAGTAACCCAAACATTGATACCAAATTTGACGCCCACCCCCATGCAAAATAACATTGCTGACATCAAAAGGTGGTCTTTTGACAATCAACCCCCAGATGCACAAATCGTACACAATTCACAGATAATTCCAATCACAGATAACAGTAAAGTAAAAGGGAACATGCATAATTTTTATAGTGGCTTGGTGTAAACAAGCCTATGTCCATGTTTGACACTTTTCGATGAACTAGAAAAGTGCAAATTTTGAAATAAATTACTGCAAGCACACATGTATGTAGTATGCAGGTCAAACACATAGAGGAAAATTAAATTATATTATTTATATGATTTTGTGGGCAAGTTAGACAATGTTTCAAGATGTGATTTGAATTAAAAAAATTAGTAATTTAGTTTGAACAAATCTAATTGTATCGACGACTAAATCACAATTATTAATTAAAAAAACTAAAAAAGCAAGTAAAAATACAATCGAATTCATTATAGACTCAAATCTGATCGGATCTATATTGAATTCAATAATTAACTAAACAAAGAAAAACACAACACAAGAATTGAAATTGCATAATAGAAACAAACAGACTGAAAGAAAATAAAAATTAGGATTGTCATTGATTCTAATCAGACGGTCAATCACTAATGAGAAAAATAATTGCAATAGCAATTTATGCTCTATCAAATCTAATTGAATAGACATTATAAATTGCTATGAAAAAAATGCAAAAACAAAATAAAAAGAAAGCTAGCTTTATTAATGGAGAAGGAAAAGGATACAAAAAAAAGGTACCACTACATCATATATGCTAATTTGGCACACAATCATGCGGAGATTTGATAAAGCTTTAAGCCATATTAAATATGGTACATCTCATAGCCGTATCAACTGTCCTCTTGGCGATCCGCACCTCCCCAAACACGTAGGATCTAACCGTTCATCAACAAAGTTCCACATCAATTCATTTGATACGGCTTTGGACCGTATGAAATACGTATCAAAATTTTCCCTCCCTACTTGCATTCTGGCATAATCGAGATTTGACACACCAAAACTTTCGGTTGAATTATCCTTCTTTTTATTTTGCAATGGTGACCGAATACCCAAATTTGGGTTTTGGTACTCGACCGACTTCCTTTGTCAATAAGCCATCCACCGCAGTCCATGGGTTATCGTCAGCTCGCGCTGCCTTCAGCTGACCGGCGAAGCTTCAGTCCATCGCTGTCCATCCTTCTCGTCGCCACTGGAGGTGAGTACTAAATCATAGTTAAATTTGAATATGAATCGGGTTTAAATTGGGTTTAATCTGAATTCGAATTGGGTTTAAATTGTGTTTAAATTGGGTATAATTTGAATTTCCATGCCTTAGTTGAAAAATATGATGATAGATATTTGCATGTGCTTGACTACCTAGAATTCATGCTGCTATTTTGTTTAAATTGGGTATTTTTAGATAGTTTTATTGTGCGGTAGTGTGTTTGCTATCATTTACTTGTGTTGTATTTGTCTACCTTAAATTTAGACACTTTTACTTGTGCTGCCCTATCATTTGTGTGTATTATTGCACCATGTACACTAATCTGAAGTGCACATGTCATTTTTGGCTTGTTCCAAAAAAAATCATGTGGTATGATTTGAGAACTAAAGCATACTAGTTTTGTTGACTGAGCTGCATGTATTTGATGTTTTCTTCTGTGTATTTTGGACACTTTAAAAATTGATAAGAACAGATACTTCATTCTTGCTTGCTAGTTCCACCTGAACTGCTTTTCCATTTATGACTTGCTGCCTTGAACAAAGTTGCTTTGTGCTCATGTATATGACATTATGTGCATCAAGTATGTGCACGTGCTTGTGCACTGATTTGCTGTATTCAATCATAACCTGACTGTGTTCTTCTTACTTGTATGTTCATGATGTTGTTGTGCAGAGTAGGTGTGTGTGTCGTATATGTATATTCTTCTGTTATCTTGTGCATTCAAGTCAGTACTTAGTCTTGTGGAAATATGTTCTTTTATGTGGAAATATGTGTGTATGTGTTATTGTTGTTGCTGCTCCACCTGAACTGCTTTTCCATTTATGACTTGCTTCCCTGAACCAAGTTTCTTTGTGCTCATGTATACGACATTATGTGCATCAAGTATGTGCATGTGCTTGTGCACTTATTTTTTGTATTCATCCATGACCTGACTATATTCTTCTTGCTTATATGTTCATGACGCTATTGTATAGAGTAGGTGTGTGTGTTTATGTGTTATAATTGTATATTCTTCTGTTATCTTGTGCATTCAAGTCAGTACTTAGTCTTGTGGAAATATGTTATTTTACGTGTAAATATATGCATGTGGTACATGTATATTCTCACTCATTATTGTTCTAATGCAAATTAGGTTGCAAGTATAGACGAAGATGATGGATTCTGGTTAAGAATTTACTAGGTGATCCACCAGTGAAGCCTCACTAAGCTGAAGGCTTTAACTATCTAGTTAAGAGTTACTAGGTTATTCAACAGGTGGATGCACTTTAGCTCACGACGCCGGTTCGGGTATTTATCCCAGCTTATTCATTTAACTAAGCTCAGGATTGGCAAAGGGGATAATATCAAGTGTCAAATGCTTTTTCCTAAGGTTAAGTGAAGCAGCATATGACACTTGATATATAATCCCCTTTGCTAGTCTTGGTGCTTAGTTAAATGCATAAGGTAGGATAAATACCCAAACCAGGTGCATGAGCTAAAGTGAACCACCCAGTAAATTCTTAACCAGAAAGTTACACCTTCAGCTTGGTGAATGGATTAGCTGCGGATTGAAGTGATTGATTTCCGAAGTTGAAAAGCGGAGAGTGGTTGATCGCTAAAGTTTACCTTCTTTATTGTAATGTAATTATGAAACGGTTCGTATCTTCTTTATTGTAATATAACATTATATATCTTCTTTATTGTAATGAAACAACGTGTATCTTATTTATTGTAATGTAATCAAATAACATGTATCATTATATATTATAATGTAATGATATATTTCATACAATTGTTTCATTTACTGTTACAATTGTGAATTAGTGTATCCTATGTATAAATTGTGTTATATATGCTTTGTCTTACAAGTAATATATGCTGCAGTTTCTACTTATATATATATATATATATATATATATATATATATATATATATACTTACACACACACACATATACGATATGATTTATAGCCGTATCTACTAATCGTTCAGATACAGCCAATAGCCGTATGTTATTACTGGTGGGATACGATTACATCCGTATCTAATAATGTAACACACCATTTTTTGACACGGCTTATTGTCGTGCCTAACTACTTTAGATAGGCTAAAACCGCAACCTAATTAACATATATGGTGTAGTGTACAATCTTTAAAATGGGTACATGAGTATTTGTAATGGCTGAAATCTCCTATCTGCATGAATATTGGGCCTAGAAAAAATCTATAAAAATATTTTCTTTATAAGGATAACGGAATATTCTTTTCATGATGTTGGATTGAAGATTTTTAATCAAATGTTTCTTTTTGACATGTTGCACCGTCAATGATGAAAATCAGCATATGATATGATGGAATCTGATTTGAAATCAATGATTAACTTCTAATTAGGTAAAATCGAATCTTCTTAAATATGAATGATTTGATCCTAGTATAGTTGAGTAATTCACGTGATTGTTAATAGCGGCTGCATCTGAGAACCCTAATCGCATCATTCCCCTAATTGGCCTTACGCATATTAAGTTACGATAAAGAAGAATCACTCCACTTCTCGTCCTCCCTCCCCCTCCCTCTCCTAACCTAGCGCTACCCATACTAATAGGCTTTCTCATCTTCCGAAGCTTCCGTTGAGCCTTAGGGTGCTCGTTTCTTCGATGCTCTTTTGGACATTTTTGTGATTTTAAAAAACCACTTGATCTATCTTCAGTTACATTCGTTCCTCACGATAGTGATTGTGACACCCCACGTACGTTAATGTCACTCTTTACCAGAATGCATTAAGTTTCATGAAGTGTTATAGGTAAAAAGAAATAGAAACATCACAAGATAGATATACAATAATAGCGAAATTTTAAAACTTTGTTAAATAGAAATCATCGTGGTCCAAAACTCAGTTACATCATAAGTCTGAAATACAGAAAACTCGTTACATCAACTTAAAACTTCTGTCTTGTACTAAAACCATCAGAGTACAATAATATATAAAAAGCCTAGTCCCCAAAATATAGCCATGTCAGAGAAGACAGGAAATCGAAGCGGTACATCTAAGCAGCTCCAAGCAGAATGGAAGAGAGAATCCAAATCTAACTTAAGTATTCCCACCCTGAGAACCTTGGGGGGTGGGGGACGGAAGAGAGAGACGAGGAAACAAAATGGGTCAGACATAAAGTCTGGCGAATCCAGTTACTTTTAGCATATAAATAAGTAAAAGCATCATGACAGGCATATAAACTAGATGAGAGAGATAATAGTATCATAAGACAGGTATAACAGAATAAGTAAGATAAGAAGAATAAACAGAACAAAATAGGTTATGCTTCTCTAACACTTTTTTTTGCACCAATACTAGTATAACAGAACATGATGATCCCTACAGAAACAGATGGTAGACTTAGGTGTACTTCTAGTGACAGTTTTACCCCCAACAATAATACCAAGCAGACCAACAAAAATGACTGGTGTTACCCCCAACGAGAATAATGGGCTTATCAACAAGTAAGACAAGATGTACCCTAATTACTGCCCCAATCGATTGGCTCCCTACCCTATAGACACCCTGCGCTGGCTCCACAGTAGGATGTATCACTCTATAAAGTGGCAACCCCTTTATTAACGAGATGCACAACCATCTACTAATGTCATCGCATCTTAGTTTTCCCGAGCAAGTTGGACCCATGCACGCACATGACTCCGTTGGATTCTGCACTGTCGACACCTCTACTTATATGAACCTCTTACAATCAACTCAGTAAGTGTGCCCTGACCCCGACATAGTTCGGGGTTCCCTGTTTGATACCAAGATGGGTTACTGACTGATACGGGTCCCACACAACAGATGATAAAAGGTACCCCTCGGGCTTGCATCCCCGGTACTAGGATTTTGACAGGTTATGCCTAACCGTTTAACAAGGTTGCATGACCCCAACATGCGATACAGGTTAAGTTTGTTGGGCTTTAACAAGATTAACTTAACCCCCATTAATTCAAGCAAGTTTACTTAACCCCTACTTAATTCGATAGGTTCATGTAACACCCACAAATTTAAACAGGTTAAGTATTTTAGGTTAACAAGTTATTATCATATTTCCATTTATGGCTATTAATGGACTAGACCTCTTACATTAAGTCTACCACTTATGGATGTTGGATATGTCGGGCGGTTCCGGGCAGACTTCTACCACAAGTCGGACATAACCTCATGTCTTAGCCCCGTTACGTGTATATTTATGCACTCGACCCCTCACATTAGATTAACCACTTGTGGACGCTGGATTTGTCAAGCGGTTTCGGGTAGACTTCTACACAAGTGCAATCTAACCTCGTGTCTAAGTGCGGTTACAGTTTCTAATTCCTGTAATTTATGCATGTTCATTATTAAACAATTTTTAATGTTTGTCCAAGGTTATGCCCCAAATCCCAATCTGATCCACAATACAAATTATGCCCCAAGTTAAAGTTTCAGATCAAGGTATAAATTATGCCCCTAAAGCCCAACCATGTTTTACAATATAAGTTATGCCCCAATTTATCATTTCCAACCGTCCCAATTTCGTTCATTCGCATATTTCAGCGGTGGGCCTAGGGCCGAAGGTAGCCTGGATAAAACTAAAAAGGGAAGGAGGGAGAGAAGAGAACAGGAATAAACATAATAAAAAAACATGCATACTATGTCAGAAATAGGCATACTAACTAAATAGACATATGGTGACAGAAATAGGCATAGTAGTAGAATGGGCATACGATGACAAAATTAGACATGATTACAGAACATGCATATGAGAAGTAATCATTAGATTAGGTGAACAAGTAATATCAGATCTGATTCGTTATGATTCAAGTTATTAACATGCATATATTTAGATCCAACTTATGAACATGTCAAGAATACTTTTTCCATGTTTATATCTAAAAATAACGTAAACTCACAGTGTCTGGATTTAAAGAACGGAGAATTGACTGTTGATGTTGTAGTAGAGATTCTTGAATACGTATAACTTGTTGTTGCAGAAGAATAGGCTAATCTAATCTGAGTTAGGGCAACACCCCATTATCTCCATTGTTTTTGGTGAATAAAATAGTAGAAATGAGTCCTATTTATAGCCTACGGTCAACGAATATGGCCAAGAAACGAGTCTACGTTCACAGAAATGGTTCTGGCCCAGATCTGACTGGGGTCGACCCAGGGGTCGACACAGGGGTCGAACCCCTTGTGTAGGGGTCGACCCATTGGTAGACTCCCATGGGGCACGGGATCGACCATTAACGGGCCGAATTCCCCCCTTTTCCTCGCTCTTCGATTTTGATTTCTGGACTAGTTTATACATACATATATATATATATATTATGTTTAAATGTATATGAACTTCAAACCTTAATATCTTCTACATACGATGTCCGTTTTATGCAAACTTGGGGTCTATCTTAAGCAGAATTCTGAGATGAACTCAATGGCGCAGTCTGTTTCCCTTAATTCTAAATATTTAATTAAGTATTCTTTAGTTTATCATTATAATGTTCTTTAAAATTACGAGGTGTTAATTCTCCCCTACTTAAAGGATTTCGTCTCCGAAATCTCCAAGTTAAGAAGAATGCATATCCTAATATCCATCATCTATCTACTCATCCACCATTCACAGGCATCCATTTTCCTTAAAAGGTTTCTAATGCTTATATGAACATATGTGAAGGTGTGTGTATATGTCCCTATACTAATGCGGAAAATTAGGCGGTCTACTGATTAAGTTGACCTCCTTAATGCAATGTATGTTAGTGCCATGAGTCCAACGTGTATGCAAATAATCCTAATACATCATGTTAAGGCTATATGCGTGCGCAATCATTCATCCAAATGCAACATTCATATGATGATACACCCATTTCCATCCATAAAAGAAAAAAATGCACACGCATACATATGTAGTATGAGAGTTATTGAGCCGATCTAATGCCTAGTGTGTGTGTGTATGCATCCACGAGCAACCACTAGCAAACACTTGCATCCATCAAACGTAACATGTCTCAAACACATGTTTAAATCCATAGGTTCCTTACCTAAAGGTCAAAGATTCGATCGATAGGATATACTTAAATGACAGAAGCAAGTACGAATAAAAAGCTTTGGAAAAGAATTTAAGAACATACCCTTGAAAAGAAAAAGGTACAAAGCGCGAATCTTGTCTTCAGTCTCCCAAGTTGCATTCTCGAGGTCTTCCCCCAACTGAACTTTCATCAACTTGACCTCTCGGTTGCGTAGCTTCTTAACCTCTGATCCAAGAACATGGATAGGAACTCGTCTAAATGTCACTTCCCATTCCACCTCTACTTCCTCAAGCATGCTCGGCTCCACTACTTCTGCGGTATCATGCTAGCACCTCCGTAAATGAGAAACGTGGAAAGCATCATGAACATCGGCCAATCTCTCTAGTAACTTCACAATATAAGCCATTTGACCAATCCTTTCTGTTATGGGAAATGGCCCTACAAATCTTGGCACCAATTTCCCTATATATCCAAAACGAACCACATTCCTCAAAGGTGTTACATTGATGAAAACCATGTCTCCACCTCAAACTCAATATTAGTCATTCTCTTATCTGCATAGGACTTCTACCTGTCCTGACCTATCTTCATGCGCCTGCGAATAAGATCTATCTTCTCTGAAGTTTCCTTAATAATCTCAGGTCCAAATAGAAGCCTATCTGTAGAATCCCATCAACAAGTTGGTGATCTACAAGGTCGCCCATACATTGCCTCGAAGGGTGCCATGCCAATACTAGCTTGATAACAGTTGTTGTAGGCAAACTCTACCAAAGGAAGATGCTCTTCCCATGTCCCTTCGAAGTCTAGGATACACAGTCTTAGAAGATCCTCAAGGACTCTATTTACGCTTTCTGTCTGTCCTTCGGTCTGAGGGTGATAAGCGGTGCTCAAACATAACTATGTACCTACTGCCTCTTACAAGCTCCTCCAAAACTCACTGATGAATATGGGGTCACGATCACACACAATACTGAAAGGTACTCTATGTAGACAGACTATCTCCCGAAGATAAACTGCTGCCAACCACGCTGTTGTCCTTTTACTCTTAATAAGAATAAAATGAGCGCTCTTAGTAAGTCTGTCAACTATAACCCAAATACCGGTGTTCCCTTTCCTCGATCTAGGCAAACCATCAATGAAATCCATAGAGACGCTCCCCCACTTCCATTGTGGGACCTGAAAAGGATGAAGTAAACCACCGGGGTTCTTTTGCTCAGCTTGGACTCGCTAGCAAACCAAACATCGAGAAACAAACTCCGCTACATCTTTCTTCATCCTAGACCAAAAGAAAACCCTCTGCATATCTCTATACATTTTATCACTGCCTGGATGAATAGTCATCCTAGAATGTTGGGATTTCTCAAGGACTGCCTTCAACAAACTCCCAACTCGGAGAACACAAAGCCTTCCATCTCGTCGCAACCACCCTCTATCATCCGTGGAATATCTATGAGGTGACTGGAAGTCTCCCCTCTACTGAGCTTATTTAAGATGTCAGCTATCTGTGGGTCCTCTCGCTGCAAAGTTCCTATTTGATCCAAAAGAGTAGGTCGCATGTGACGGCCACCCCGGACCAGCCGACCTTTCCCCGAAATGCGTTGTGCAAATACCCGACTAGCACAGGACGGTCGTCAAAGGAAAAGGGTTTGAAACTATGAGTCACCAAAGAACCTGTAGTGTATCTCACAGTGCATGGAATAAAATATAATAATAACATAACTTTGACATAAAACAGGCGAGACAGTGCATAAGCTGAAAACTAAATCATGTCCATCAGAGTAGCGGAATCCAAAATACAGCTTATGATCCAAAGCATTATTACAACTTTAAAATAAAGTCTCTAAAAGGAAAGTGGACAACGTACACTACTAATTCCCAAAGCAGTGACCAACAACAACAATGGGAGAACATATGTAAATAGTACGTGGAAGCCTCCTGCTCTTCTCCAGACAGCTACTCATGCATAACCACCTAACATGCCTCGAGTCTGCTTGTTTAGGAGCACCCAGAGTAATAAGTAGAGACATAGAACTCTGGGTTAGACAAAAGTTTGGTATGAGTGATAGCAGCAAAATAAAACAATAACAGGTATAGATAATCATAACTGAACCATGACTTGCAACCAAAGAGTTAGCACAACAAGATGTACAGTACTCTAAGGTAACACTAACATAGAGTGTAAAAATGGGCGTGTGCGTGTCATGGTGATAACAAACATAGCAATCATCCTCACATCTCTTACTCAGTACGTAAAGCATACGATACCCTTTGATAACCAAATCCATTGGGGCCATGACGACAACTCCATACAACTATTGCTACGACCATACTTCCCTGATCTATGGTCAATAACCCTACCCATTCCTCACATCCCTAGCTCTAGGTTAAGGGCCAACCAGTCCACACTTCCCTGGCTCTGGTTCGTCCACATGCCCCCTCTTTTCAACGGTGAACCAAAGTTATAGATATCAATAACCCCTTTGCATACGTCCCGCAGCAAAGTCTAACTTTAGAAGTTAACTCGTTGGTTCCCAACTGGATCCTGAGTGATAACTTCCCATTTGGACTTCCTTTGCATCTCGGGTTCTGATCGGATTGGAGTTGATCTTCAGAAGAATCCACAATTGTCGTCACGTAGTCGAAGTTTGAATCTGGTTCGGTTCAGAGTCATCATCTCGGTTCGAGTTGTGTTACTCCAATAGGTCGGTTCATGACCCCCCGGCTCGTGACCCCCTCAGTTCGTGACCCCACCCCCGGCTCGTGACCCCCCCTCCCCGTTCGTGACCACCACGCCGACTCGTGACCCCATCCCTTGGCCCGTGAGTCCTCATATTGTAGCAGTTCGTGACCATCATCTAGGAGCGGTTCAGGATCATCATTTTGGAGCAGTTCGTGAGACTTACCCCCTTCAGGAACCGAAGTCCACTTGGGCGGTTCGTGAGGCATACCCCCTTCAGGAATCGATTTTCTGCAGTTTTTCCTACGAGCTAATTTCGCCAAACGACGACGTTTTCAGCCATTCTAACCTTCCTATGACATCAAAAAGTATACCAAATAGCAGTAACAACTTATATAATCAATCAAAAACATTAAAACATCAATCCCATGATGAATTTTAGATCAAACATACCCAAAAAGCATGATTTTCCCTTAATCCCCTTTACCATGTTTTAACTATAAGATTAGCAAACTTAATCCAAATTAACCCAAATTTTCACCAGTGACATAAAATAATATTTTAGAATTTCTACATATTTCTATGATGCATAATTTCGCTAATTATCACTAATCACCCCTAATTAACCGTAATTAGTGAATAAAAGTGCAAATCACTCACCTTAGCCACAAATGAATCTTAGATCTGAAACTAAGACTGATATGGCACGAATTCCAATATATAGCAGCAGCTCTATCTTTGATTTGATGCAAATTTTTCTTGATTTGATGTAGTTTTGGTTAATTAGTGATTAGGAAGTGATTAGAATGAGATTTGGAGGATGGAGGCCATTACTAGGTTTAGAGAAATGTTTGTGGCAGCTGAAAAGTGAAAAGGAATCATTCTCTAACCCTTTTCAGCCCTCCCACAACCCTAATCCCGAAATGGGCTATAGGCCTAACCACTAATCACCTAATTAAGCCCGGTTAAGCTGTTTTCCATCTTCCAAACCTTATTTTAGCCATATCTCCCAAACAGTAAATCCATTTGGTTAATGTGACCATTCTACGAAAAGGTAAACCATCATCTAAATCCAATGGAAGTGGTTTCAGGAAAGAACTCCTTACCAATCAAAAGTTATAGGCGAAAAAAGATTCACTAGGGGCAAAACTGTCATTTAAAATTCGGCAAAAATCGTGAACATGGGAAATGACCCCAGTAGTCATTTTCCAAAGTTACATGACTATATGACTTCATATGTGAATGAAATAAATATTCTACGATCCCCCAATACGTAGAATGCTTGTCGTTACACTCTCCCCCCTTAAGAAATTTCGCCCTCGAAATTCCTTAATCAAGAAAACAACCAAAAGGTTCAATCAAACATACATAGTAAACACTACAGGCCTATCCTAGCATGCGGAATAACTATATTGCTAATAAAACCTGATAAGGCAAAGAGTTTTGGATACGACTTCCTTATGTTCTCCTCTGTTTTCTAAGTACAGTCATTCTCATTATCTCCCCACTGGACCTTAACCAATTTCGCCATCTTCCTTCGAAGTTGCTTCGTATCATGTCCGACAATACGAATCATTATGTGGCTCCCAACTGCCTTAGATTCTACCTCGAAATCATCCAACTGATCTGGTGAAATAGTCATATTAGAATCGTGCATGAACTTCCTTTAACTGGGAAACATGAAATACGTAGTGAACTCCCACCATCTTGTCGGGTAATCCAACTTTATACACTATATTCCCCACTTGTTCGAGAACTGGAAATGGACCAACAAACCTTGGTGCCAACTTACCTCTCCTGCCAAAACGAATCACACTCTTTAATGGAGAGATCTTGACGAATACCAGGTCGCCAATGGAGAATTTCAATTTTCTTCGTCTTTTATCAACATAACTCTTCTGCCTATCTTGGGCAGCCTTCATTCGTTGTTGGATAACCTTGATTTTATTTGAAGTTTCTCTTATTACCTCTGGCCCAAGCACAAATTTCTCACCGGCCTCCAACCAACATGATAGTGAGTTGCACAGTCTTCCATACAAAGCTTCAAATGGAGCCATACCAATACTGGATTGATAACTATTATTATATGCGAAATTCAACCAGATGTAAATGGTCATCCCATGATCCTCCAAAGTCCAATATACAAGCCCTTAAGAGATCCTCTAATACACGATTCACTCTCTTTGTTTGACCATCGGTTTGAGGATGGTACGCGGTACTGAAATGTAATTTTGATCTTAATGCCTCTTGTAAGCTCTTCCAAAACCCACTAGTTAATAACGGATCTCGGTCACTCACAATATCTCTAGGTACTCCATGAAATCTCACTACCCACTTCATATATAGTTCTGTTAACTTAGCTGCCGTTCTATTCGACTTGACCGGTATAAACCTTGCACATTTGGTCAGTCGATCCACAATCACCCAAATGCTATCATGACCCAATCTAGTCCTTGGTGAACCATCAATGAAATCCATTGATACTTGTTCCCATTTCCATTTGGGAATTTCCAACGGTTGTAGCAAACCACTTAGCTTCTTTTTCTCGGCTTTAACTAACTGGCAATTCATGCACTTGGATATAAATTTCCCAACGTCTCTTTTCATCCCTTCCCAGTAGTAGGTCTGCTTCATGTCTCGATACATTTTGTTACCACCGGGATGTATAGTCAGTTTTGAGTGATGACACTCTCTGAGCACTTCATCTCTCAATCCATTAACGTTGGGTAAAACTAGCCTCCCATTCTTTCGAAGCCATCCCTCTCGATCAAGACCATACTTGTTTATTCTCTCATCGTCGATACCCATCGCCACCTTGGAGATGATTTCTAATAGACTAGGATCGCCCCTTTGACTGAAACCAATCCGCTCAATCAAAGTCGGTCTGATCGTCAAACTTGCTAACATCTTTGGATCTAATTTGCATTTAGGTCTGAAATCATATCCCGCAATATACTCTAGTTGCTTCCATCAAGAAACATAGCCCCCAAACTGGCATTTCTCCTACTCAATGCATTAGCCACCGCATTGCCGTTCTCGGGTGTATATGCGATATTGAAATCATATGAAGCCAAGAACTCTAACCATCCCTACTGACAAAGATTTAAATCCCTGTGAGAGAAAAGACACTTTAATGACTTATGATCGGTAAACAACTCGAATCTTTCTCCCAAGAGATAGTGTCTCCACATCTTTAATGCGAACATGATCGCTGCCAATTCCAAATAATGGGTAGGATATCTTTTCTCATGCGGTTTTAGTTGCCGACAAGCATAAGCTACAACCCTACCTCTTTGCATTAGTACAACACTTAGTCCGGTCCCACAAGCATCCGTGTATACCATCATCTCTTTGTTCCCTTTAGGAATAACTAAAACTGGTGCACACATTAACTTTTCCTTTAGGCTCTTAAATGCATTCTCACACCTTTCGTCCCAAATGAAAGCTAGATTCTTCTTGGTCAACTGAGTTAACGGTGCTGCTATCTTGGAGAAGTCTTGAATAAACTTATAATAATATCCAGTTAACCCCAAGAAACTTCTCACGTCCGTTGCATTTTTGGGCGTAGACCAATCTTGCACCGTAGCCACCTTCGCAAGATCCATGGCAGTACTATTCTCTGAGACAACATGACCCAAGAGTCTCACTTCCCTCCTCCAAAGGTGACACACAGAAAATTTTGCTTTCAATTGGTGTTTCCTCAACACCTCCATCACTGTCCTCAAATGTTCCTTGTGTTCTTCCTTTGTCCTCGAGTAAACCAAGATATCGTCCACGAACACAAGAAAAAACTTATTTAATTGATCTCTTAAAACTCTATTCATTAGATCCACAAAATATGCGGGTGCATTGGTCAGCCCGAATGGCATGATCAACCACTCATAGACGGCGTCCGAAATGCCGTTTTAGATATACTCTAAGCTGCTACGTAGAGCTGATGAAATCCTGCCGCGAGATCCAACTTGAAGAACACTCTTGCTCCATTTAACTGATCAAACAAATCATCTATCCATGGAAGAGGATACTTATTCTTCCTAGTCACCTTGTTCAGCTCACGGTAGTCTACACATAAGCGAAGGGAACCATCGGCCTTAGTGGTAAATACAACTGGTGCTCCCCACTCAGAAACACTCCTTCGGATAAATCCCTTCTTCAAAAGATCACTCACTTGCACCTTGAGCTCTTGCTGCTCCTTTGGGTCCATACGACGAAGTGGCATCACTATAGGTCTGACATCTTTCACTAAATCAATCTGAAACTCAATCTCTCGGTGTGGTGGAAGTCCAGTCACTTCCTCGAAGATGTCCGGATACTTGCCAGCAATAGGCACATATGATAACTCATCCTACGGGATGTTGAGGGAATGTAGAAAACTAGCAATCACCTCATCACTAGGTAGGCAACCCAATACCACCCTCCGCACATCATCCGCTCTAATGGTCAAAAAAGACCCCTCACAGACTCTCACCACCCCATTTCTTTGGAGCCAATCAACTCCCAAAATAATGCCAAACCCAGTAAATCCCAAAACAAAGCAACCACAGGCAAACATACATCCATGACTCGATAAGACCAAATTACGACAAATCATGCAAAGGCCAGTTGAACCACTGATCGGGTTCGTCACAACTAAAGGTCTATCAACTATCTTGAGTTCCAATTCCAACTTGTCTACCAGGTCACTAGATACGAAGGAATGAGAATCCCCAGTATCAAACAATACTCGAACAGGAACATTATAAATAGAAAGCATACATTGAATAACGACACCCCTTCTGCGCCGCAGTTGGGGCATTCAATGAAGAAGGAACAACGTTGATAGCATATGCTTTCACGATCTTCTTCTCCTTAGGGGGTTGTGGGCATTCATTCTTAAAATGCTCCACTTAGCCATAGTTGAAGCACTTCTTTTACCCTGGCTTTGCTCAACACTTTTTGGCATAGTGACCCTTCATGCCACAACTATAACACTCGATATCTTTCTTATTCTTCTTTTTTTTGACCATATATGCTAATTAGATTGTGCTAGTGGCCGTATCTATAGCGATTTGGCATGCCTGTAAGCCGTATCAAAAAATGGCTTGTTTAGTTATTAGATACGGCTATAGGCCGTGTCCAACTGATAATTTGACATGCCCACGTAGCCGTATCAAAAGTTAAAAAAGAAACGATACATTACCTTATCTAAAGGGCAACTAGATACAGATATAAATCATAGCTAATTTATGACGGACGCTGCATAACTATATTTTAGAAACGGTTTTTGACTGCATCTATGATGTCAGGCAGACACAGTCTTAAACCGTATCTTATTATATATATGTATATATACATACATCTTATATATATATATAAATAGAAACTACAACACATATATTCCATAATATAGACCATATCAAAATTTATACAAATTATACACAAAGCATAACAAAAAATTTCATAACACAATTTATAGAGTGTCGTATAATTATTAAATGGAAACTAACACATATGTTTCAACTAATTACAAAGTCTGACAAAACTGAGCTGGTTATTGAAAGTAGCAAATTTAATTAAAGAAAAAACATATGTGATAAAACTGCAGGATCGGACTGGGAAGACTGAGCATGCGGATCATGTTGTGTAGTCCACGTTGCTATAATTTAAAGCAATGATGAGCAAATGCTAATATTGAATGTACCAAATTTATATGTTTCAAAGCATGCATTGATAAGCATAAGCTAGATGCTAAATGCTGATGTGTGCATGCACGAATCACGTGCACAGTTTAAGTGTAACAAATACATGGCATGTCGGAAAATAGGCGCTGCATCATAGAGGTCAGTAATGGTGACAAAGATACATGGGCAAATAGGCATATACATATGCAAGTTTAAGGTCATCATCGTTATTATGGTAGTAATCGAGTCGACGTATGTCTAGTCAGTCGACTCGTCGATAAGTCATGGACTATAGTTGACAAATATATTGCTACTTTCAGGGTATCCATCGACTTTCGATTGACTACATGGAAGGTCACAACAAAGCTCAGGTTCAGGAAGTGGAAATAGGCATATGGAAGGTCATAACACCAAAAAAGCGACAACACGAAACAATTCCATAGGCAACAAATACATGGGCAAATAAGTCAACATGATCAAATACATGTATAACTTGTTATACATGTATTTGATCATGTTGACCTATTTGCCCATGTATTTGTTGTTTATGGAATTGTTTTGTGTTGTCGCTTGTTTGGTATTGTGACCTTCCGTATGCCCAAAAATGACAGCTTGTTGTCGCTTGTTTGGTGTTGTAACAAATACATGCCCAACAAAGAGAGTTCATGAAACTAATGCAAATAAAAGTGTCATGGAATTCTTATTTCATAAGTAAACCAAGAGTCAAGTGTAAAATTATATAAACCTGCTCTAATGTCTAAAGATATTGAATTAGGAACTTGACATGACACACAAACCCACTCACTCTGACTTCATCAAAGGTCCCTGCAAATTGACGATTCAGTTTGGCGGTTTTCTCATCTGGTAACTGTATATTGTCCAAAACCACTTTTTCATGTGTAGATGGTACAACAATCCCATGGCATCTGGATGACGTAGGATCTCGACAGACAGTACCTGTTGCAATAAAGTCGAGAATTCAAAAGGACGGTATTAATAAAATATGCTTAATTTTATTAAAACAGGAAAACTGGAGTACGTATCCATTAGACTTTAAGCACTTGCTTTAGATCAGATTGCAATAAAATATGCAATAAAATATGCTTAATTTTATTAATAAAATACTTGTTGCTATTATGTCAAGATCAGATTTGAGAATTTCACATTGTTGATTGTTCACCACATTGGTCGTATCTTGGATCGGAGGAGCAAAACCCTTTGATGCACTGATTTGTGTACTTCTGCGTCCTACATCCGACGTAGTTAACGGTGCGTAAATTCCTTGATCAGTCAAAGTTCGTACCATGTTGATTAGAACCTCCATTTTTCCAGACAAATTTCCCACTGTACCCTTCATATCAGTCATCATACCCCCCAAGATTCCCACCCTCATTTTCAACTCATCATTGTCTTCACGAACATGTTTGAATCATTTCTGTGCATTGGCACAAGCCTTAACATGCATCTTTGGTATGATGCTCCCAACAACGTTGCTCCTACCCCTTGTATCCTTACCCAACACTTGTGATAAGATATCTTCATCAACATACAATTTTTCTTCATCACTATCGGTGATATTTTCCTTTAATTTGGCAATTTGATCCTGGGATTAAAGTTAAATGCAGTTACACCAACATTCACTTATAACAGCTTATAACTATAGTATGCTACTCCTAACTGAATAAATTCAATCCAAACAATAGCACCATAACAATAAAAACACGTAATGAAGAAAATATTATGAGAAACTAATTAATCACAATTATGAAAAGCCTGAAAGCCTGAAGTGAAAGCCCAAACAATAGACTGCTCCATGCTAACCATAATACAAGTAAAAAATTATGAAGTACTGAGACGTGGCATCTAATATGCTGCTATCTTTTTTCCTGTGTGTCTTCTCCCATACTTGACAACGGTTGATATTTGCAGATGGACTTGCAATGATCTGCAATATATTCCATTTCATGTATATTCTCTCCCTTAATTGTGTTTTTTTATTACTGTTGAAAGAAAATGATTAAATAATTTACTAATTCGTATTTTACTCTAGCGTGACTTTTACGTCTCGCATGGTGGGCATAACTTAGACTGGATCTATTTTTTTGCCTGCCTCCCTTCTTCCTCTCGCTTCAGGCGTTGCTTCATTCTTTATGAACTCGTTCCAATCATCTTGAGCAATTGTAGGTGGATAATTTTTCATCCGTTCTTCGTCATTATCGAAAGTGTCATAATAAGTTGCTCTCAAGTTTTTCTTGTGTCCCCTAAAAGTCTCAGCCGTTCTTTTTGAAAACATTTCCTTTGAAAGAGGCTCGAGCGTATACATTTTATGCAAAAATTAAGAGTCAAATACTATAAAAATAAACTGTAACATTTATATGCTAGTTTTCAAAAATTTACCACCAAATGGTTCCAAACGTAGTCCTTATATGTTTTGGGTAGTTTATCCCAACCTGTGTAAGAGATCGGCACATAAGATCGTACTAGTTTACCAAGCGTAGTAGCGATTTTTGGAGCGTTTTCTGAGACTGGAATACCAAGTAGGTTTTGTTCAAGTTGTTGATCTTTCAAACATGATGCATGTGATGATGTTGGATCTTGTGACGTATTTTCGTGCGAAATAGAAGCAACATTAAGAATCATGACAAACACCATTAATAATAATATTATTCACATTTGTTACTGATCGTGTTCTCTAATACATTTTCACTCAACAATTCATAAGTCTTACTCACTTTGAAATAGTTAAAAGAAATAATAAAAGCAGAATGGATTGCAATCAGAAAGTGTAAGTTGTGACATTCCAAATACATATGATTCCCCAGTGAAAAAAGCATTCAACAATTCATAGGTTAACACATGAGTTTGGTTAGATCTTCTAGTCTTTCGTTGTCTTCAAAAGCTGATTGGCAGACAGTAGGAGACTCAATGTCATCCACATTTGTAGTCAACCGTTTTGGTGTATGCAAAACCACAGACCAGCCGTCATTTTTTAAATCTTTTGAGTGGAACACTTGACTCGCTTATATTTTGCAACCATTGGTCTTATCCTCGACTTTTACCCAATCATAATAAAAAACAGTTTGTTTGAAATCAATGTAATCCAACTCAATTATCTGCTGAATGAATCTGTAATACGTTGTTTTTGCTTCCTTATAATTTTTATCTTTACCACTCGATCTAAATTTTGTAATTTCTCTCATGCATACACCGCTATCCTGTGTTACCATATGGTCTTCGTACATTTTCGTGGAAAATAAAAATCCATTCACTTGGTACTTCGTATAACTAAGCGCCATGAACTTCGGCCCGTGTATTAGCCGCCAAAGAGTTGGGTCTACATCGTTGCAATTCAACAACTATATAAAACACAAGAAGAAAAATCAAGCATGTTCACGAAGGTGTATTGCAAACTTATAAACACGTGAAATACTTTAGATGATGTAATGCCTCATTACGTAACCATATAGTAAAAGGTTTAACGACTTCAACAGTTGTACCTCTGCCTCGTGGTTGAAACTTAGTGCTTTTCACATAGGACTCGTACCTTCTATACGTAGATAACACATATCGAAATGAATATATAAATCGAATTAAAAAATGGAAATTCAAAACCTACTTTATGAACTTACTTCTTCCATGGATCCAATCCATCATAATTATTTAGGACCCATCTACGCACTTGTTTGAATTGCACTTGGGTTAATGTTATATCTTTACCAATATCCAAAGGTATCTCACCAGCAAACTCATCATCCTCGTTTAAAAATGCTTCACGGGTATGTTTATGGTTGCCATAACCTCCGTTTGGGATATATTCCATGAAATAAAGACTAGCTTCTTGTATGATATATCCTTCTGCAATACACGCTTCAATGTATCTTTTGTTGCACACATACCCTTTATATGTTTTCATCAACCTATTATTGTGATTAATTATAACTTGCACACGATGGCCATGTACATAACTGAAATTAGTTATTTACCGTTCAAAAGGATACATCCATCTATATCTGACAGGGCCACCAACCAATGCTTGATCGACTAAATGAACCATAACATGGATACTGATATCAAAAAATGCAGGTGGAAAATGTTTTTCAAAAACACACATTGCTTCCACCAACATAGCCTTTGCTTTCATAAGGTGTTCCCTGTTGATCACCTTTGAGCACAAAATGTTAAAGAATAGACTAATACGATGAATAGAATTCTGTAGATCCTTATGTTGTGTATAAGTATGTTGAAGCAATACCGGAAGCAGATGTTGCATTATGACGTGGTAATCATGTCACTTCATATTTCTTTGTTCGAGAGGATTGATGCTCACATTGTTGCGGAAGTTAGAGGAGAATTTGTTAGGTATTTTCAAATTTTTCAATATGATGCAAAATCTTATCTTTTCTTCTCTGCTCAAGGTGGCCTTTGGTATGATTGTTTTTTTGGTTTCGGGATCTACTATCACCTACAACTTTTGTTTTATAGCCATGGTTTTCATATCCTTGCGTTCATTGATGCCATCTTTTGACTTCTCTTTATGATCCATAATGGTGTTGATGAGATGCTCAACAACATGCTTCTCCGTATGCATAACATCAATATTATGTTGAATCATATTTGCTTTCCAATATGGTAAATCAAAAAAGATAGACCTCCTATACCAAGCAGAAACATTGTCACCTTCTTCAACGGCCGACTTTTTCCTTTTTTGACCAACTTCTTCTTTGTGTTTACCGATTTTCATTTTGACATTCGCTACTCTCTTTTCAACTTCAAAACCATTCAATGGCCTTTTAGGACGACTAAGTTCTTGTTCATTGTTGAAATTTGTCTTGTCGTATCGAAACCTGTGTCCGTTAGGAAGATACATTCGATGTTCCATAAAATACATCTTCTTACTTTCAGGAAGATGGTAAGAACAAGTGTTTTACCCACAAACAGGACATGCAAAGTAACTGTGAGTTGTACATCCCGATAAAGTCCCAACGGCAGGGTGATCATGGATCGCCCACAACACCCTAACTCTCATTGTAAACTCGGATTTATTTGAAGAATCTTTTGTAACAACTCCTTTCTATAACTGCTTTAACTCGTCTACCAACGACTCTAAATAAACATCATTATCCTTCCCCGGTTGTTTTGGCCTAGAAATCAACAGTGTTAACATTGAAAACTCCCGTTTCATGCACATAGACGGAGGAAGATTATACGGTACTACAATTACTGGCCAACAACTGTAAGGGCTAGTAAGAGAAGCATTCAGACAGAAACCATCTGTTGCTATTCCAAGTGCGACATTTTGTGACTCGACTGCGAATGTTTTGTCAAAAGAATCCACGGTTTCCATTGAGAAGTGTCACATGGATGATGCATTACATTTGGATCAGACTTGGAACGACCATGCCGGGTCATTGCATCTGCTCTCCATGGTACAGTATACAATCTCTTCAACCCAAAAATTAATGGAAAATGTCTTAATGTCTTTCGAGCTACTTTGGTTCCTTTTCTCTCATCGTTAAAAGATGTCCTATATCTTGGTTCATTGCAATTTGTATAAGAAATTCTATTCACATCATCTTTCCTGTACAACAAGCAATCATTGATGCATGCGTCATAAGTTTTGTAATTCATCCCAACTTGTTTAATGAACTTCTTCATGTCATGGTATTTTGTCGGCAACGTGTTACCTTCGGGGAGTAACTCCTTCGTTAGTTCGAATAGTGCAGTCACACCATTATCTGAGAAGTTGTATTGGGTCTTCAAGCTATTCAATTTCACAATGGCATACAACTTCGTTATCCCTTTTGGACATGAAGGATATAGTGGCTCTTTTGTGCTTTCATAAAGTGGCATATACTTCTTACTTGTACACTGCACTCCAACATTAGCATGATCAAACAACGGATTTTCAGGTTGAAAATCATGAAATCTATTTGCATCATTGACTAGATCTTCCATCAAAATATGTTCATCCCCATCAGTACTTGTGGCATTACTAATTGGTTGCTGTTTTCCCATCTCCACCCTTTTTTCCCCATGAAAATACCACACGCTATATGATTGGATAAAACCCTATCCAAGAAAATGAAAATGAATTTCATCTAATTTGAACGTCTTCATATTTTGGCACCGATTGCAAGGGAATAAATACACTTCTTTCTTACCACCGTTTTCTTCAACAAAACAAATAAACATGTTCACCCCATCAATATAGTATGGAGATCTTTGATTAGATTCACTTATCTACTTTTTGTCTATACTGAATGGCATGTTGCCTGCCTATAAATTCAAAAATTGCTACAACTTACAAATCGCATCAATCATTGGATGTTTTCATTGGTAAATTGGTTTTTTCTCATCTATCACTAGATCACAAATGGGCCCACCCCCTTCACACATGTCTGTATCTTTCTCCATTAAAACATCAAAGGAATTTTCAGGCCTCAGTGAGCCTAGTTTGTCTAGCTAGGTTCAGTACATTTGTCTAAGTTCAGTACATTTTCAGGCCTTAGCAAGTTAGTTTCAGTACATTTGTCTAAATCTGGTGCATGAAAATTAAATAAAACTAGCTAATTCTTGTGTATTGTTCAGCACATGAATTAACTAGTTAACCTAAAAGTAGTTTTATTTACTGGAATGAGTATGGCAGTTTAACAAACAAAATTCAAGGTTCATATTCTATATATCCAGTATCATGACTAGCTAATACAAGGAAATAGGTCAAATAAAATGTGCACTAACCATGGTGTAATATGACCAACTGCAAAAACCTAACTTTCTTCAACGTTCAACCTTGCTTTGTAACTGCCTTCAGGTAAAAACCAATAAATAGCTCTCCGGCCTACAACATGTTGAGGATGAATTGAAACAATAGCGCAAAAAATATCAATTACTAGAAACCGAATCAAACCAAAATTTTACTAGCAATAGAGACGCACGATTTGCAGACAACGACAAAGAAGCTGATTTGAGTAGACAATTATCAGATTTCTATAATCTTTTGGGAGCGATTTTCATAAATGGAAATAGGGCACGGGAAATTAAAAAAAGGGAAGGAGAGAACTTGAAAGGATTAAAAATTTGGAGGGATGGGTGTTTTTTTAGTCAAAATTTTTACACAAAAAGGCACGAATTTGAAATGGCCAATAATCAAATTAATCGATCCGGAGCATTCGCGATGGATGGTCAGATTTGGGGTGCTTGGGGTGGTGCGGATCGCAAACTGTTGTTTGATACGGATCTGAGCATTATCAAATTTGATACGGCTATTAGCCGAATTGTATACCCGCATATGCTTGTGTGCCAAATTCGCTGATATGGTGTAGTACCTCTTATTCTGAGAATTATTCTTGCCTCCACCGCTTGCCTGCGGTTTTGGCTCCTCTGCAAATGTAATAGCAACCTTGGCTTTCGACTTAGGATAAAGGCTCTCAGATCTCAATGTCTTTCCCATAATAGATTCGAAAGTCTCATCGATATGGTTTATGAGTCTCTCCCCCAAGTACTTCTCTAGGCCAGTTATGAACTTCTCGTTCTTCTTCTCGACAGTATCGATAAAAGACAATCCATAATTCGATAAGTATCGAATTTAGCAGTATACTCTGAAACTGCCCTACCATTCTGCCTAAGCGTCAAAAACATCCTAAACAATTCTGATTTTTGAGCAGTTAGGATAAACTTATCGCTGAAGCGGGTCTTAAACTGATTCAAGTGACTTGATCCTCGAAAATAGCCGCTTTAATGGCGTTCCACCAATTAATTACCCGTCCTTGAAGTTGACGCGATGCTAGCTTTCTCTTCATTGCATCATCGATCCCCAAATCCTTGAAGATGCGCTCACAACTATCAATCCAATCCTGAACCTCTGTAGTCGACTCCGTTCCGTGGAACGGCTTACCACCAAGACTAGTGTAATCCTTACTGAGCTTGGCGAAATCGGCTCTTGGCGCCTACACTACTGCACCACCACCATTAGCAGCATTAGGAACTGCTCCCAGAGCATCCCTAAGCATCTCTCGCATGAAGGTAATAAACATCGCCCTTATATCAGGGACATTCACATTATCGGCCCCTGAACCCATATTCCTCGTATTTCGGCTCATCGTCCAATCTGTAAAGTGAAAACGATTAACCATCTCCTTAGTGGTGCCAGTGCAGTGCGACTTCTTCCTTAGATATACTAATAGTATATATATAGTTTTTGAAAACCAAAATATCACAAATACGCACTCTCATATATGTATACTATCTCTCCCTGATGTCTTCCCCTAGGTTAACTATGTAACCTAGGCTCTGATGCCAAGTGTGACGGCCCTCCCCGGACCAACCGACCTTTCCCCGAAATGCGTTGTGCTAATGCCCGACTAGCACGGGATGGTCATCAATGGAAAATGGTTTGAAACTATGAATCACCAAGAACCTATAGTGTATCTCACAATGCATGGAATAAAATATAATAATAACATAACTTTGACATAAAATTGGCGAGATAGTGCATAAGCTGAATACTAAATCAAGTCCATTAGAGTAGCAGAATCCAAAATATAGCTTATGATCCAAACCATTACTACAACTTTAAAATACTCTCTAAAAGGAAAATGGAACAGGTACACTACTAATTCCCAAAGTAGTGACCAGCAGCAAAACAGGGAGAATATATGTAAGTGGAAGCCTCCTGCTTATCTCCGGACAAATACTCGTACATAACCACCTGGCCTGCTTCTAGTCTGCTCGGTTAGGAGTACCCAGAGTAATAAGAAGAGACATAAAATTCAGGGTCAGATAAAAGTCTGGTATGAGCGATAGCAGCAAAATAAAACAATAACAGGTATAAATAATCATATCTGAACCTGGACCTGCAATCAAAGAGTTAGCACAACAAGATGTACCGTACTATAAGGTACAACAACATGGAGTGTAAAAATATAAGTGTGCGTTTCATGGGGATAGCAAACATCAAACATAGCAATCATCCTCACATCTCTCACTCAGTACGTAAAGCATACGATATCCACCGCTTTGATCACCAAATCCATTGGGGCCATGACGGCAACTCCGTAAAACTATTGCTATGACCATACTTCCCTGGCCTATAGTCAATAACCCTACCATGTCCACACATCCATGGCTCTAGGTTAAGGGCCAACCAGTCCACACTTCCCTAGCTCTGGTTCGTCTACATGTCCCCTCTCTTCAACGGTGAACCAAAGTTATAGATATCGATAACCCCTTTGCACACGGCTCGTACCAAAGTCCAGCTCTAGAAATTAACTTGTTGGTTCCCAACTGGATCCTGAGTGATAAATTCCCATTTGGACTTCCTTTGCATCTCGGGTTCTGATCAGATTGGAGTTGATCTTCAGAAGAATCCACAATCGACGTCGCTTAGTCGAAGTTTGAATCTGGTTTGGTTCAGAGTCATCATCTCGGTTCGAGTCGTGGTCCTCCAATAGGTCGGTTCATGACCCCCTGGCTCGTGACCCCCCCAGTTCGTGAACCCACCCCGGCTCGTGACCACCCCCCAGCTCGTGACCCCATCCCTTGGCTCGTGAGTCCTCATATTGGAGCGGTTCGTGACCATCATCTTGGAGCGGTCTGTGACCATCATCTAGGAGAGGTTCGTGACCATCATCTTGGTGCGGTTCGTGAGACATACCCCTTTCAAGAATCGAAGTCCACCTGAGCGGTTCGTGAGGTATACCCCTTTCAGGAACCGATTTTCTGTAGTTTTTCCTACAAGCTAATTTCGCCAAACGACGACATTTTCAACCATTTTAACATTCCTATGACATCGCAAAACATACCAAACAGCAGTAACAACATATAGAATCAATCAAAAACATTAAAACATCAATCACATGAAGAATTTTAGATCAAACATACCCAAAAAGCATGATTTCCCCTTAATCCCCTTAACCATGTTTTAACTATAAAATTAGCAAGCTTAATCCAAATTAACCCAAATTTTCATTAGTGACATAAAATTATATTTTAGAATTTTCTATATATTTTTCCAAATTTTTACGATGCATAATTTCGCTAATTATCACTAATTACCCCTAATTAACCATAATTAGCAAATAAAAGTGCAAATCACTCGCCTTAGCCACAAATGAATCTTAGATCTGAAACTATGATTGATATGGCATGAATTCTAATGTACAGCAGCAGCTCTATCTCTGATTTGATGTTAATTTCTCTTGATTTGATGTAGTTTTGGTTAATTAGCGGTTAGAAAGTAATTAGAATGAGATATGGAGGATGGAGGCCATTACTTTGTTAGAGAAATGTTTGTGGCAACTGAAAAGGTGAAAATGAATCATTTTCTAACTCTTTTCAGCCCTTCCATAACCCAAATCCCGAAATGGGTTATGGGCCTAACCAATAATCACCTAATTAAGCCCGGTTAAGCTGTTTTCCATCTTCAAACCTTATTTCAGCCATATCTCCCAAACAATATGTAACACCCCACCTCCGCTAGGGTCACTCGCAAAGGAATGCACTAGCTTTAGAGGGGTATTATTGGTAAACATGTACAGAAATATTACAAGACAGAACATATAAAATAGCGGAAGTAAAACCAACTTTCATATCATTAATAAATAAGGTCTAAAGCCTTTTACATCAGAGAGTTTCTTACATGGAAACCTATCTTGCAATAGTAAAGAAGGATAAAAACCTTTTCATAAATTATTCCCCAAGTAAAACAGTAAAGTAGCCATAGCCAAGAAAAGTCCAACCCATACATGATGACCTTCAAACAGAAGAAGTCCGAACTAACAATAGCATTTCCTCCCTGTAACCTGGGGGGAAACGGAAGACAAAGAGGCGAAACAAAACGGGGTCAGTCATAAAGACTGGTAAGCCCTATCTACTATCAGTATATAAACTAGTAAAGTTAACTGGAATGAGGAACTGAGATGAACATAAGTATGATGACAAGATAGATAAGCTAAACCAAAATAACAGGATGAACTACTGTACCAAGATAAACGAGTGTGTCATGATAAACTACGGTGTCAAGATAAATCAAGGTATCACATCGTCAGGTTTCTATCAAGTATACTATTCCAAGGTATCTATCATGTATAACATCCCAAGGTATTTATCATGTATATTTGCTCTGCACCTCTCGTACTAGTATCCCAACCCGCGTTATGTGTTAACTATGAATGTCCCTTGCCCAATGTCATGTAATGGTCCATGTCATCCTAATATATCGTATATGTAGGTTTCCTGATTCGTATGATTCTCATAAGTTCAGTCCTTTGCCGTAGGCCGTACGGGCTTCCTTATGTAAATCTATACCACTTCAACGAAGTACCGTTTTATCCTTGAAGTTGTTTTGGACTGCTACCCTTGACCTAGTTATGTTTTCTTACCATGAATTATCGCGTGTTCACCTAGGGTTTATGCCACTTAGGACCGCTAGGGATGATGCTACCTAATGAACGTTTCCATATCTCGATTTGGGTTTTAGCCACCTAGGGCTACTAGGGATTATGCTACCCGTCAACCACGCCCTTTTATCCCACGTATGAATCGTGAATCGTTTTCCATGTCTAGACGCACATGTATCTCAAATGTGCCATCCGAGTTCCGTGCCAGGGAAAATCAAGAAATACGGAACTCGGTCGGGAGTTTTAAGTCATCTGCCGGTGCAGATATCAAGGTCTGTTTTTGTATCCGTGGCTATGGTCCCACGTGACCCCTCCCTCAACTACTGAAAGGCAAAACAAGAAAAGTCATGTATGAGAACTATGCTACAACCATCGATGCCCTCTTTCCGGACGGCTAACCTCACCCATACCTAGATAGCAAGTATGGTTTGTTGGGTGTTCTCTGCCTTTCCGTACGTACACGATTGACTAAAGATGGTAGGTGGCCGACGAATGTGCTATCTAGGGCTACCATGAAAATATCGCCGACCCCACGCTAATCCACCCCAGTCTTTAGGTTGCTCGCACAGCAACCAAGGCATACCCTTGGCTCTTCTACCGCAGACCTTAACCTCTGTGAGGCCAGGTTTCATGGACCATCCGCAACCTCACCGAAGGATACCAAGAGTATCCTCACGTTCCCCGAAGCTACCGCTTCGTCACCCAGTTCGTTGGAGCCTTTATCTAAATCAGATATTGCTCCACCTCGTATTCTAAGCGATGACCTACCGTATCGGGTTACTCATCTATCTGTGAACTGGTCCAAATCCCTTGACTAAGAATTATTACTTAGTTCCCTAAACTAAGGTTTACCACTTAGTCTCCTTGTTAATCCCTTTTTTCACCATAGTCCCCTGGACTAGGGTTTTGTCTAATGGGTTAAGTATTGTCATTTAAGTTCATGACTTAACCTGCCTACGAATCATGTCAAGATTTGGCTAAGTATTCAAGTCCAAGACCTAGCCCTACAAGTTGGTTAAGTATACCAAGAAGCTCATGACTTAACCTTATTCAATCATCAAGTCAAATTGGTTAAGTATTTGTTTATCTTAACCCTATCAGATTATCGTGTTAGATTGGTTAAGCATAGATTATCTTAACCCCATTAAATTATCGAGTCGGATTGGTTAAGTGTGGGTTAGCTCGAACCCATCCACTAATTGTATTACAATGGTTAAGTATATTTAAACGGTCTTGTGACTTAACCCTATCAAGTTCTCATATTAGATTGGTTAATTATAGGTTACTTAACCTCATCAAATCATCATGTATAATTGGTTGAGTATAAGTTACTTAACCCCATTAAATTATCATGTTAAGTTGGTTAAGTATTGGTTACTTAACCTCATTGAATTACCGAGTTTAGATTGGTTAAGTGTTTAACTTAACCCCATCGAATTACCGTGTTTAGATTAGTTAAGTGTAGGTTACTTAACCCCATCTAATTACCGTGTTTAGATTAGTTGAGTCTAAGTTACTTAACCCCATCTAATTACCAAGTCGGACTAGTTAAGTGTAAATTACTTAACCCCATCCCCTAATTGTCTTATATGGTTAAGTGTCATTAAGAAATCAAGTCCGGTTTAACTTAACCTACCCATTCGTGTCATATTGGTTAAGTGTCATTAGACAAAATTACTTAACCTTTTCATGTGGCATTAATTAGATTATTGCACCCCAACCTCTCACATTAGACTCTGTTGTGGTTACTAGTTAAGCCGGGCGGGTCCGGGTAGATTTACACCACAACCTAGTCTAACCTCGAGTTTTAAGTGCTATATGACCAACTACCCACATTGGGTCCTATTGTTTGTAGCCACTAGTTAAGCCGGGCGGGTCCGGGTAGATTTATGCTACAAACTCAACCCAACCTCGAGTTGGCCACTTTCATGTATGGTCTAGTGTCTTATTACACTTACAACCCATACGTGTCAAGTTTCCAAGTCCCATGTTCATAGCCAAAATTACATGTTGTCATGTTTATACCAATTTACCCAAATCATGTTTCATGTCATTAAAGTTTACCCATAACGTAACCCCAACGCTTTTAAACTCGCATATACATTCGCAACAACGCATAATGGATTAAAAGAAGGAACTTGGCAAAGGTATGACAAAAGGGGTATAAGGCCGCAAGTTAAACATGGTGGCATATGAGACATAATGTGTTCACAAACTTGCATGTTACATTATTAAGCCCCAAAAACATGCATAACCCCAAAACTTAGCATATAGGTGAATCATGGTGATAGATGACATAGAAAAATGGCTAGAAGTTCGCATATAGCATTCTATGCAAGTTAACTTAAGGGATAAGAGAGTTCTTATGTTGCATAATGCAACATTTCAACATAAAGCTTATAGCTTCTAGCCCACAACATCAAGGTGATGACTTTACAATATGCATAGGATAAATCTACACATAACATGATAGTTTCTAAGCATGTAACCTACTCAAGTTCAAACCCAAAACTTGCAACATGAACATTTAACTTCATAGTTAATATCTAAGAGTAGGAGGGGGCTTACAATGCTATGAAGACTTATAAAATAAAATAAGATTGAGACGAAGCCACTAGCAACTCTAAAAAACCCAAATGAATACAAGCTCCAAGTTGTCTTGAGAAACAAGAAGCTCCTTTGATTTGTATGAAGAAAGATCCTTGTTTTGATTAAGAAAGGTGGCTCTTTTACTAGCTTAGGACACTCAAACTTTCATGAAGAGGATGGAGGCCATGATATGAAGATGGAGGCCATGATCAAGAAACATTTTGGCATAGTTTAGTTGTAGGAACGATTAATGAGGGTTTAGGCTAGGTCTTAGGGTCTTTGTATAGAAGATTAGGTTAATTTAGACCATAGGATTAACCCTAAATCGAATCTGAGCCATCAACTCCCATCAGAAACCAACAAAAGAGGACCCAACCTGCCAAAATGGTGCACCAGAAAAATTGGTCCGACAGGGGGGGGGGGGGAGGGGGGTCGACCCCTGGGTCGACATGGGTGTCGACCCATTGGGGGGGATCGACACAGGTGTCGACCCCTGTGTCGACCCTGCCTGGGGCGGGAAAATTCCCGCCTATCCTGTTTTGGCTGAAATCCAAACCTGAATTCGAATTTGAACTGTTTCCGGGCTTGGAATTTTCTGAAAACTTCATCGGGCCATAACTTGGTCATACGGACTCCGTTTTTCGAAAAATCGGACTCTATTTCGCGTATTTTTCCGAGACGAACGCAATGGCACAGCCCGTTTCCCTTGATTCAGATTTTAGAATTTAATTCTTCCTTGATTTACATTATAACATGTTATTAGAAATACGGGTTGTTACATTCTCCCCTCCTTAAAGGATTTCGTCCCCGAAATCTCCAAGTTAGGAAGAACGTATCCTACCATCCATCATCCATCTACTCAAAACATCATCCACAAGTAATCATTGTCCTTAAAAGATTTCTAATGCTGTATGAACATATGCAGAAAGTGTGTGTGTATGTTCCTTAGCTAATGCTAATGATCAGGCCTGAATGATCTTCTAACGCAAATTATGTTTAGTGCCATGAATCCAACATGTATGCAAATAGTCCTAGACATATAAACACTATATGTGTGCACAACCATTCATTTATATGCAACATCCACATGATAACACATTCAATTTCATCCATAAACAGGTATAAATACTTGTGCATATGCAATATGAAATGTGAGTGTGTCGATCTAATATCTAATGTGTATTCGCGCATCCACGAGCAACCACACTTGCAACCATTTGCAACCATATCAATCATAACATGTTTCAAACACATGTTTACATCCATAGGTTTCTACCTAATGTTCTCACGATAGGATCCAGGAGATAAGCAAGGTAAAGTCCCTACGGGGTTTGCAACAGAAACAGGACCGAGAGGATATTCACCAAAAGATAACATGCGAGCAAGCTCTACAGGAAAAACCAGGGATCCAGGATATACTCTTAAAAAGAGATATTGATGCGCGTATCTAGCCTTCAACCTTCTAAGTCGCCCTCCCTTGAGCTTAATTCCATTGTGCCTTGACCGTCTTTTAACTTCATGATCCCATAGCTCCTTGATTCCTATTTCCAAGATATGAGTTAGAACTCATTTCAATGTCGCCTCTTATTCCACTTTCACTTATCCTTTTCCTAGTATACTTGGCTCAAACGTATCCACTTACTCATGTAAGCTCTCAAAAACTCACTAGGGAATTCTGGATCTCGTCTGCCGATGCCAATCCATGTTGCCAAGTGTACTTACTAGGGTGATCCCCATAACTCATGCTTAAGCGAAACGAACCATCCGACTTAGCGGCGAATTCTACTCGAACGGATTACCAATCAACTGCATCCAGAGATTCTAGGTAACTAACCATGACAGAACCCAAAAGGTTATACGAGACTTCGAGGGTATTACCAAGGTGAGTCGAGAGTCTAACTACCCTCTTTCCAAAACCGAGAATGGCACCCCTTATTGGGTGACCACTTTATCCCTAGAATCCATCCGTAGCCGAGACATGTCATTCTCAAATCCAAACAAGTCATGAAGAAATGGACTGACTCTCCAACCAGATTTTGGGACAAAAGTGGGATCTTCTACCATGCTAGTACTAAGGTGCAGAGACTTAACTATCGAAGCAGACTCAAATGATGCGATGATCAAAACAAAGTCTAGACGGGACGATAGAAAAGAAAGGATAAGCCTTTAACAGAAACGGTACCATTCCTCTTAGGTACGCTAGAAATGAGAGCATACAATTGCCCTCTCGTTGATCTTGTCCTTATCTTTCTTCGTGGACTAATCCATACCAACAAGTTGCTTATCCTTAAGCCCGTGTCCTTTATCCTTGCTCTTATTATCCCTTCTTATAACTTCGGTAACAGGTCTCTCGAGAACTTCCTCCATCGCACGGGAAAACACCTACGTGGCTAGACAAAGATTAGTCACAGTTAGAACTACTATGACTACAGATGGAGGAAAGAAAGGAAAAGAGATTCGATCAAGGAATAAAAGGATAGTGCTAATGGCCTTTGGGGAATAGCCTTTTAAAACAAAACTTTTCTTGAAAAATGCTTCTTTGTAAATGGTTTTTCAAATAGTTCTCAGAAGGTTTTAATTTTTTTTTTTTGCCTAGTCTGGTAACCATCTGCTCTGATACCAAATGTAACACCCCACCTCCGCTAGGGTCACTCGCAAAGGAATGCACTAGCTTTAGAGGGGTATTATTGGTAAACATGTACAGAAATATTACAAGACAGAACATATAAAATAGCGGAAGTAAAAACAACTTTCATATCATTAATAAATAAGGTCTAAAGCCTTTTACATCAGAGAGTTTCTTACATGGAAACCTGTCTTGCAATAGTAAAGAAGCATAAAAACCTTTTCATAAATTATTCCCCAAGTAAAACAGTAAAGTATCCATAGCCAAGAAAAGTCCAAGCCATACATGATGACCTTCAAACAGAAGAAGTCCGAACTAACAATAGCATTTCCTCCCTATAACCTGGGGGGGAAACGGAAGACAAAGAGGCGAAACAAAACGGGGTCAGTCATAAAGACTGGTAAGCCCTATCTACTATCAGTATATAAACTAGTAAAGTTAACTGGCATGAGGAACTGAGATGAACATAAGTATGATGACAAGATAGATAAGCTAAACCAAAATAACAGGATGAACGACTATACCAAGATAAACGAGTGTGTCATGATAAACTACGGTGTCAAGATAAATCAAGGTATCACATCGTCAGGTTTCTATCAAGTATACTATTCCAAGGTATCTATCATGTATAACATCCCAAGGTATTTATCATGTATATTTGCTCTGCACCTCTCGTACTAGTATCCCAACCCGCGTTATGTGTTAACTATGAATGTCACTTGCCCAATGTCATGTAATGGTCCATGTCATCCTAATATATCGTATATGTAGGTTTCCTGATTCGTATGATTCTCATAAGTTCAGTCCTTTGCCGTAGGCCGTACGGGCTTCCTTATGTAAATCTATACCACTTCAACGAAGTACCGTTTTATCCTTGAAGTTGTTTTGGACTGCTACCCTTGACCTAGTTATGTTTTCTTACCATGAATTATCGTGTGTTCACCTAGGGTTTATGCCACTTAGGACCGCTAGGGATGATGCTACCTAATGAACGTTTCCGTATCTCGGTTTGGGTTTTAGCCACCTAGGGCTACTAGGGATTATGCTACCCGTCAACCGCGCCCTTTTATCCCACGTATGAATCGTGAATCGTTTTCCATGTCTAGACGCACATGTATCTCAAATGTGCCATCCGAGTTCCGTGCCAGGGCAAATCAAGAAATACAGAACTCGGTCGGGAATTTTAAGTCATCTGCCGGTGCAGATATCAAGGTCTGTTTTTGTATCCGTGGCTATGGTCCCACGCGACCCCTCCCTCAACTACTGAAAAGAAAAACAAGAAAAGTCATGTATGAGAACTATGCTACAGCCATCGATGCCCTCTTTCCGGACGGCTAACCTCACCCATACCTAGATAGCAAGTATGGTTTGTTGGGTGTTCTCTGCCTTTCCGTACGTACACGATTGACTAAAGATGGTAGGTGGCCGACGAATGTGCTATCTAGGGCTACCATGAAAATATCGCCGACCCCACGCTAATCCACCCCAGTATTTAGGTTGCTCGCACAGCAACCAAGGCATACCCTAGGCTCTTCTACCGCAGACCTTAACCTCTGTGAGGCCAGGTTTCATGGACCATCCGCAACCTCACCGAAGGATACCAAGAGTATCCTCACGTTCCCCGAAGCTACCGCTTCGTCACCCAGTTCGTTGGAGCCTTTATTTAAATCAGATATTGCTCCACCTCATATTCTAAGCGATGACCTACCGTATCGGGTTACTCATCTATCTGTGAACTGGTCCAAATCCCTCGACTAAGAATTATTACTTAGTTCCCTAAACTAAGGTTTACCACTTAGTCTCCTTGTTAATCCCTTTTTTCCCCATAGTCCCCTGGACTAGGGTTTTGTCTAATGGGTTAAGTATTGTCATTTAAGTTCATGACTTAACCTGCCTACGAATCATGTCAAGATTTGGCTAAGTATTCAAGTCCAAGACCTAGCCCTACAAGTTGGTTAAGTATACCAAGAAGCTCATGACTTAACCTTATTCAATCATCAAGTCAAATTGGTTAAGTATTTGTTTATCTTAACCCTATCAGATTATCGTGTTAGATTGGTTAAGCATAGGTTATCTTAACCCCATTAAATTATCGAGTCGGATTGGTTAAGTGTGGGTTAGCTCGAACCCATCCACTAATCGTATTACAATGGTTAAGTATATTTAAACGGTCTTGTGACTTAACCCTATCAAGTTCTCATATTAGATTGGTTAATTATAGGTTACTTAACCTCATCAAATCATCATGTATAATTGGTTGAGTATAAGTTACTTAACCCCATTAAATTATCATGTTAAGTTGGTTAAGTATTGGTTACTTAACCTCATTGAATTACCGAGTTTAGATTGGTTAAGTGTTTAACTTAACCCCATCGAATTACCGTGTTTAGATTAGTTAAGTGTAGGTTACTTAACCCCATCTAATTACCGTGTTTAGATTAGTTGAGTCTAAGTTACTTAACCCCATCTAATTACCAAGTCGGATTAGTTAAGTGTAAATTACTTAACCCCATCCCCTAATTGTCTTATATGGTTAAGTGTCATTAAGAAATCAAGTCCGTTTTAACTTAACCTACCCATTCGTGTCATATCGGTTAAGTGTCATTAGACAAAATTACTTAACCTTTTCATGTGGCATTAATTAGATTATTGCACCCCAACCTCTCACATTAGACTCTGTTGTGGTTACTAGTTAAGCCAGGCGGGTCCGGGTAGATTTACACCACAACCTAGTCTAACCTCGGGTTTTAAGTGCTATATGACCAACTACCCACATTGGGTCCTATTGTTTGTAGCCACTAGTTAAGCCGGGCGGGTCCGGGTAGATTTATGCTACAAACTCAACCCAACCTCGAGTTGGCCACTTTCATGTATGGTCTAGTGTCTTATTACACTTACAACCTATACGTGTCAAGTTTCCAAGTCCCATGTTCATAGCCAAAATTACATGTTGTCATGTTTATACCAATTTACCCAAATCATGTTTCATGTCATTAAAGTTTACCCATAACGTAACCCCAACGCTTTTAAACTCGCATATACATTCGCAACAACGCATAATGGATTAAAAGAAGGAACTTGGCAAAGGTATGACAAAAGGGGTATAAGGCCGCAAGTTAAACATGGTGGCATATGAGACATAATGTGTTCACAAACTTGCATGTTACATTATTAAGCCCCAAAAACATGCATAACCCCAAAACTTAGCATATAGGTGAATCATGGTGATAGATGACATAGAAAAATGGCTAGAAGTTCGCATATAACATTCTATGCAAGTTAACTTAAGGGATAAGAGAGTTCTTATGTTGCATAATGCAACATTTCAACATAAAGCTTATAGCTTCTAGCCCACAACATCAAGGTGATGACTTTACGAATATGCATAGGATAAATCTACACATAACATGATAGTTTCTAAGCATGTAACCTACTCAAGTTCAAACCCAAAACTTGCAACATGAACATTTAACTTCATAGTTAATATCTAAGAGTAGGAGGGGGCTTACAATGCTATGAAGACTTATAAAATAAAATAAGATTGAGACGAAGCCACTAGCAACTCTAAAAACCCCAAATGAATACAAGCTCCAAGTTGTCTTGAGAAACAAGAAGCTCCTTTGATTTGTATGAAGAAAGATCCTTGTTTTGATTAAGAAAGGTGGCTCTTTTACTAGCTTAGGACACTCAAACTTTCATGAAGAGGATGGAGGCCATGATATGAAGATGGAGGCCATGATCAAGAAACATTTTGGCATAGTTTAGTTGTAGGAATGACTAATGAGGGTTTAGGCTAGGTCTTAGGGTCTTTTTATAGAAGATTAGGTTAGTTTAGACCATAGGATTAATCCTAAATCGAATCTGAGCCATCAACTCCCGTCAGAAACCAACAAAAGAGGACCCAACCTGCCAAAATGGTGCACCAGAAAAATTGGTCCGACAGGGGGGGTCGACCCCTGGGTCGACATGGGTGTCGACCCCTGTGTCGACCCTGCCTGGGGCGGGAAAATTCCCGCCTATCCTGTTTTGGCTGAAATCCAAACCTGAATTCGAATTTGAACTGTTTCCGGGCTTAGAATTTTCTGAAAACTTCATCGGGCCATAACTTGGTCATACGGACTCCGTTTTTCGTAAACTCGGACTCTATTTCGCGTATTTTTCCGAGACGAACGCAATGGCACAGCCCGTTTCCCTTGATTCAGATTTTAGAATTTAATTCTGCCTTGATTTACATTATAACATGTTATTAGAAATACGGGTTGTTACACAATAAGTTCATTTGATTAATGCACTCTACGGAAAGGTCAAAACTCCTTGCCAATCAAAAGTTATAGGTGAAACTAGATTTTCCAAGGGCAAAACAGTCATTCAAAATTCGGAAAAAATTATGAATATGAGAAATTACCCCAATAGTCATTTGCCAAAGTTACATGACCATATGACTTCGTATGTGACTGAAATAAATATTCTACGATCCTCCAGTACGTAGAATGAGGGTCGTTACATCACACCTCTAATAATGCCGATAAACCAGGCGTGAACTCGGTAGAGGGTTTAAAATCAAAAGTCGATATATACTCCAAGCTTTTCCTTCTATAAATAGAGGACTCAAGGTCATCCTCTGCCTACTCAATGCATCCGTCACCACATTACCCTTGCCATAGGTATAAGCAATCTTAAAGTCATAGGATGCTAGGAACTTCATACATCTCTGTTGCCTCAAATTGAGATCCTTCTGTGAGAACAAGTACTTGAGTGATTTATGGTCGGTGTACAACTCGAACTTCTCTCCATGTAGATAATGGCGCCAAGACTTAAGCGCAAATACAAAAGCAACTAATTCCAAGTCATGGGTAGGGTAGTTCTTCTCATGAATCCTCAACTGTCTACCTCCATAACATACCACCCTTCCCTCTTGCATCAGAACCGCACCAAGCCCTGTACCACATGCATCAGTGTATACTGTGAACACTTTGATTCCATTAGGAAAAGTCAAGATTAGGGCTGTTGTCAGATCCATCTTCAATCACTGAAAAGCATCCTCACAATCAACACTCCAAGAAAATGTCAGATTCTTCTTTATCAGTCTGGTGAGTGTTGCTGATATATTTACGAAGTCCTTAATGAACTTCCTATAATATCCCGCTAATCTAAGAAAACTCCTCACCTCTGTTGCATTCTTTGGAATCTGCCAATCCTGAACTGCAACTACTTTCACAGGATCTACTGCTATCCCATCCTTAGAGACCACATGCCCAAAAAATCTCACTTCCTTTCTCCAAAAATGACATTTGGAGAATTTTGCCTTAAGCTGGTGCGCTCGGAGATTCTTCAAAACCTCCCTTACATGTATGGCATGCTCTTACCCGTTCTTCAAGAAAATCAAGGTGTCATCAATAAAGACCACAACGAACATATTTAGAAACTCCTGAAACACCCTACTCATCAGATCCACAAAATAGCCGGTTCATTCGTCAATCCAAAAGGCATGACGAGCCATCCGAAGAAACTATCTGGAGTTCTAAAAACGGTCTTATATATACTATCCTCGGCCACCCATAGCAGATGAAACCCCGTGGCTAAGTCTAACTGGGAGAAAACAGATGTAGCAACAAGCTGGTCAAACAAATCATCTATCCTCGGAAGTGGGTCCCTATTTTCCTTAGTGAGCTTATACAACTCCCTGTAATCCACACATAAGCGAAGCGAACCATCCGCCTTAATGGCGAATACTACAGAAGCAACCCATTCAGATATTCTTCGCCTAATAAACCCTTTCTCAAGTAGCTCCCCTACTTGTTTGTTAAGCTTCCTCCTTCCTCTCGGAGCCATATGGCACACAAGCAATGCTACTGGATTTGCATTGTCCACCAAGTATATACGAAAATCAATCTCACGCCTCGAAGGTAAGCCCCGAACCTCCTCAAAAACATTAGTATACTCACGGACTACTAGTACACATCATAAATCATCGATAGGTGCATCAAGCGACTCTAGAAAACTAAGCATGATAGACCCCTTAGGGTCACAAGAAATCTCGAGGGTCCTCCCATGGCAAGTCAAAAGTCTAATGAACCTCCTCTCACAATCCAGAATGGCACTATATAAGGCTAGCCAATCTATCCCTAGAATCAAACCATAGCCCATGAAACCAAGCACATATGCATCGCACTCAAACTCGACTCCCAACACAAATATTCTCAAACCCCAACAAATCATAGATAAATGAGTCGTACCTCCAATGGGGTTTGAGACAACAACGGGATCCAAAACCATACTAGTACTAAGGTGCAGAGACTCAACCATAGAATCAAATATAAAATAATGTGAAGCACCAGAACCAAAAAGAGTTCTACTAGGATGATTGGAAAGTGAAATCAAACCTTCAACAAAAACCTTCCTACCTCTATCTGGTACACCGGCCACGAGAGCGTGCATCTGCCCTCTAGAAGATCCTGCCCTTTGGCTCTGTCCTTGTTTCTTCGGGCACTCCCTAGTGCAGTGTCCGACTTTGCCACAGTTGAAACGAGCTCTATTCCTTCTTCTGCATTGCTTGACCAAATGACCCAAGTGCTCATGACATTTATTCTTGCCTTTATTTGAACTTTATCTTTGTTCCCTTCATGGGACACCATTTTTCTCATCCTTTGGCTGTGCTCCTTAGCCCTAACTCCTTTGTTCTCCTTTTTACCATCCATGTATAACATGCTAATAATTCTCTCGAAAGCTGCCTCCATCGCATGGAAATCCTTTTGAAACTTGAGAGAAAATTAGCCGCAGGTGAAACTATTGCGGCAACAATAGGCACTTCCTTGCCCTCCGACATATGCCGTAGTTTTAACATGCCTATGGAACCATGCCACAATAGGGACATGCTTCGGGAAGAATCGGTTTCCCAGACATGCTGAAAAGAAAAAGGAAAAAGGACTCAAGCGGAGAATCGAGAAATATTTTATATGTCTTTGGGCAACTGTTTTTCAAAAACAGACTACTCTTTGAAAATGCTTTCTTTTAAAACCTTTTTGAAAGCAATTTTTCAAAATCTTTTATTCGATCCAGTAACCTTCGGCTCTGATACCAAATGTGACACCCCACGTCCGTTAATGTCACTTTTTATCAGAGTGTATTAAGTTTCGTGAGGCGTTATAGGTAAACAGAAACAGAAACATCACAAGACATATATAAAATAACAGTGGAATTTTAAAATTTTATTAAATAGAAATCATCATGGTCTAAAACCCAGTTACATCATAAGTCTATGCCTAACAGTTTAACAGGTTGCATCCCCCCGTGCTTGCATCCCCACTACTAGGATTTTGACAGGTTATGCCTAACAGTTTAACAAGGTTGCATGACCCCAACATGCGATACAGGTTAAGTTTGTCAGGCTTTAACAAGATTAGCTTAACCTCCACCGATTCAAGCAAGTTTACTTAACCCCTACTTAATTCGATAGATTCATGTAACCCCCACAGATTTAAATAGTTTAAGTATTTCAGGTTAACAAGTTATTATCATATTTCCATTTGTGGCTATTAATGGACTTGACCTATCACATTAAGTCTACCACTTGTGGATGCTGGATATGCTGGGCAGTTCCGAGCAGACTTCAACCACAAGGCGGACTTAACCTCATGTCTTAGCACCGTTATGTGTATATTTATGCACTCGACCCCTCACATTAGATTAACCACTTGTGGACGTTGGATTTGTTGAGCGGTTCTGGGCAGACTTCTACCACAAGTGTAATCTAACCTTGTGTCTAAGTGCGGTTACAGTTTCTAATTACTGTAATTTAGGCATGTTCATTATTATGCCCCAAATCCCAATATAATCCACGATACAAGTTATGCCCCAAGCTAAAGTTTTAGATCAAGGTATAGATAATGCCCCCAAAAACCCAACCATGTTTTACAATATAAGTTATGCCCCAATTTATCATTTCTAACCATTACCATTTTCGTTCGTTGGCATATTTCAGCGTTAGGCCTAGGGTCAAAGGTAGCCTGGCTATATAAAATAAAAAAGGATGGAGGGAGAGAAGAGAACAGGAATAAGCATAATAACAAAACAAGCATACTATGTCAAAAATAGGCATACTAACTGAATAGACATATGGTGACAGAAATAGGCATAGTAGCAGAATGGGAATACGATGATAAAATTAGGCATGATTACAGAACATGCATATGAGATGTAATCAGTAGATTAGGTGAACAACTAATATCAGATCTGATTCGTTATGATTTAAGTTATTAACAAGCACCAATTTAGATCCAACTTATGAACATGTCAAGACTACTTTTTTCATGTTTATATCTAAAAATAACATAAACTCATAGTGTTTGGATCTAAAGAACAGAGAATTGACTGTTGATGTTGTAGCAGAGGTTCTTGAATACATATAACTTGTTGTTGCAAAAGAATAGGATTCTAATCTAAGTTAGGGCAGAACCTTGTTATCTCCGCTGTTTTTGGTGAATAAAACAATAAAAATGAGGTCCTATTTATAGCCTATGGTCGATGAGTATGGTCAAGAAACGAGTCAACGTTCACAGAAATGGTTCTGGCCCAGATCTGACTGGGGTCGACACAGTGGTCGGCCCATAGGTCGATACCCATGGGGCATGGGGTCGACCCCTAACGGGCTGAATTCCCTCCTTTCCCCCCGCTCTTCGATTTTGATTTCTGGACTAGTTTGTATATATATATATTATGTTTATATGTATACGTACTTCAAACCTTAATATCTTCTTCGTATGATGTCTGTTTTGCGCAAACTTAGGGTCTATCTTAAGAAGAATTCCGAGATGAATGCAATGGCCTAGTCCGTTTCCCTTATTTCTCAGTACTTAATAAAGTATTCTTTAGTTTAACATTATAGTGTTCTTTAAAATTACGGGGTGTTACAGTGATGTTGCTGGTAATTAAAGCGATGTGGGTTGTGTAGTTGCTGCTATTGTTGCGATGCAAAGCAATGTTAGTGATGAATTGTGTAGTGATAATGTGGAGGCTGCTGTCACTCATTATGTTCGATCGATCCAATTTGGTGAATCTACTCTCCCTAAATTTATTGTGCTACACAAGGGGGATGCTTGTGAAAATGCCGCTAAGCAGCACTGTGTAATTGGGCATGAATCCGTCCCTTCCTTTAGTGATTCAGCCAACCCTGTTATACCAGATGCCAATATTGATTTTGTCGCGATGTGTGCTATGATTGGAAATGCCTCTGGAGCGGTAACAGTGAAGGTAATGGGCCTGTCAAACCCTCATAGTCTTCACTATTTATAGTCTTACTAAAAAATGCATTTTCTTATGAGCGAATATCATTTACTATACAAGTTGTCAAACGTGTTAGTTTACTGCCTACCATTGTCATTGATGGTGGAGTAAACTACTGAAGAGGCCATTTACTTGGTTTCTTATAAAGATGTTTCTACACCATATTCTGAAGTATGACTTCAATGTCTCCATGTTTGGAAGCCGAGGGGTAAACTTCGCCTCCAACTATACAAATCTTTATTCTGTTTTCACTTCACGCATAAGGAAGACCGTCTTCATTCCCTAGAATCTAGTTTTACTATTACAGAACGAAAGCCATTCATTATCACTTCATAGAGGGTATTGGAATTGACAAAGTCAGAGAGCAAGTTCGTTCCATTCCCTTTTGGGTCACTTTCACTAACATTCCTTCTGTACTTTAACTGCTAGTTGGCCTTAATTGGCTTGCGAGCCTTATCAGAGAGTTTAGATGTTTTGACACTCCGACCGAGACTTGTAGGAATCTTCTATCTGCCGAAGCATTAATCAAGATCACACCTACCAAGCCTCTTCCAGAAAAATTAGAAGTCAGGATTACAAAGGGAATATATTTGGAAGTGGTAGCCCGATATAGTTGGAAACAAGATATATGCAACTCCTGCTAATATTTTGGTCATATATCTACTTCATGTCTCTATGTAGCCATACATGTCACAGTCAGACCACTTCCAAGACCAAAATTAGTGTGGGTCCCTAAGCCTCGGTTGCCTTCAGATTCAGTCAGTGTTGCTCCTATTTTGCCTCTTGAGTCTGTTTCCCCCTCCGTTGAATCACCTCCTTTAACTGTACCTTTTGTTGTATCATGTGTCGATGTTTCTGAAAGTGCGGTAAATGGAATGTATATGAAAAATATGGGTACACGATAAGTTTCGGATGAGGTATGACCAGAATTTGATAACTTTCACAAGTTTACAAGAAACGAAAGCGAATCTTGGTTTATCGTGCTATTGGAGATCATATTACATTGACGATAGATGGTTTGGATGGGTTTGATAATCGGAAACTTCTGGTGCTTCCATCATGGGATCAATCACATTTGTACTCCCGCTTTCGCAATATTATGATGCACTACTTGCATCGTATTTCATTGCCGTTCGGCATGTTACTGCCCTGATACTGATGCAGATGTCAACAATGACAAAGGGGACTAGTATTTCTCCTTTGTATAGCACTTTAGGCATTTCTTTGTCTAACTATTTTTTATATTATTGTACTGGTGGATTGGCCACTATAAATGTAGCTCGTGTAGTTAGGCAAATTGTCTGACTCCATTTCTCGTGTATTCATTACTTGTTGTAATGAAAAGCGGTTGCAACCACTATAAAAATCGGACGACTTTTCAAAAATAAGATTGGATCCTAGTACCCATGAACAAGTGTGCAATATCTAACTTCGTTTTCTTGAAAAAATTAATAGGGCTTTGGTAGGGATCAAACTCACTATTCCATGTCCATATTTCCAGGTCTTTACTAGTGGGCTACAATATCTTTTAGGGATTGAGATAATGTTGATATAGGAAATTAGTTTTTTTTCTTAGCAATTGATCTTTAATTGAAATGAAGGAGGCATTTATTAAACAACCTGTAAAAATATACAAAATACCCAAAGTAATATTATTTATATACAATAAAGATAAGATATGAACGTATAGATAAACATTACGTGTTAATCAAATCCCCCACACTTATCTTTTACTCATCCTCGAGCAAAACAAAATCAAAATGCTAAACTAGGTAGGTCATACTTTTGTAGAAAACACGATTGCATTGAGCGTATGCAACAAGCCAATAAACCTTTAGGTGTCCCTAGTAGGACGAGTGGTGTCCCGTGAGGTTTTTCAGCGGACACTACCCACAAAATCCGAATGTAGTATGCAATGATTCTAATGTAGCTATATGAATGCAACGTACATATGCAAACGAAAACACGACTTGTTTAATAAAAGTTGCCGCATAGCAGTATACAATTCAAAATCAATCTATAGGAATTTATAGTTCCTCAACTCATCACGAATTTCCAACATAATTCAAGTTTTCATACGTTATATTCTAGTTTGGCCAGTTGTTTTGATTGATAATATAATGCAGCCATGAAATGAATTCTTAGTTTGCTTTTCACAGTGTACAATGTGATATTATAATTTTGTATATGACAAGTCAAACAATAAGTTAAAGAAGTGCTTGGGCATCAATTACTTACTCTCTAAAAATAAATTTTTATAACTAATTGTGCTCACCTAACTTAAAAAACTAAGGTATTTCATCCATGCACTACCTCATGGGCTTATATGAGAGTTGGGATAGAGCTTGGTACGTTGTGTAGACCAGCTCATAATATGAGGCCAATGTATAGCACCTATGCACTGCCTGGCTGGCTTATGTGAGAGTCGGGAAAGAGATTGGCGGGTTTGCATACCAACGCTAGACTTACTAGCAATGTTGGATACCCTTGGATTACTATTATTATTGAACATAAGAGTAAGAGAGAGTTATGCAAATTCAGCTTAACACAACTTAGTTTTAAAGACTCTAAAAGCCAATACATGTACTTTAAGTCCTCCACTCATTAAACAAAGACTACAATTTAGAATAGACTTCATGATCATCACCTAAGAATCTCCCTATATATTGGTTATACTATTATTGCTTGTAATTCTACTTTTCATTATAATTTTTATTCGGTCTTAGCTGAGAATTTTTTTTACTATCAACTGACCATAAATTGGTGACTTACTTTGTTGTACTAGTCTAAAATGAGTCGTATTTCAAAAAAAAATGGCAGTTACTACGACCTAAAATGCATGATGTACCTATCTAAATGCATTAAAAATATTTTTTTTTAAAGAATGCAATGCAGACTCCCCTCACACTTGGCCAAAATAATTTCCACACTGTAAATACATTTCTAAATGTGAAAGATAGTACCCAAAAATGAATGAGATGTAAAATGATTTGTAAGATGAAATGTAATTTTACAACTATATGTAATGCAAATCATATGCAAAATGAAATTTATGATGATGATGAATGTTTTGTAACAAATGATGCTTCCTTTCCCCCTACACTTGCTTCTATCAAAAATGATGCATAATGATTTCTTATTAGAATTGTGATGCACAATAGGCATGTCAATGAATTCTAAAACCAAAATCCTTCCTATGAAAATTTTGTCGTGCCAATTAGTTATACCGTTCAACTAAAGATTATCATAATCCCATAAACTTGACCGCTCAATCACTATTTCTTTTGATGATGTGGAACTAAGATTACCTTCGAGGCATTCCCTAGATTCATTTTTTTCATTTAAGAATTTGAGTTCATCTTTAAAAGGTTCTTCAAAATATATGATGGATATGTCTATTGAGGCAAGAGAGGCTTCCTTAAATCTGATGTTCCATCTACAAATACTACTATCATGTTGATTTCTCCTATTTCAGAATCTTTTGGTTGATTTCTATGATTAAAGATATTCAGTTCAATGGCTAGGTGCCAAAAAGATAATCGAAGCTAGTTGCTCCTACAGTTTATGATAGCATTTCAGGTGGCTTAAAAGGGAAGACCTGATATCAATGGAATTTGACTATTGGGATTCGAATCAGGCTCAGTTTCTAGGACTATGAAATCCATCGGGATATAGAATTATTCAATTTGAATCAAAACATCTTCAATTATACCCAATGGCTTTCTAATAAATCGATCGGCCAATTTAATTGTGATGATCGTGGGCTTTAATTTCCCTAGTCCTAATTGATAGTACACAGTGTAGCGAAGAAGATTGACACTTGCACCAGGATCAAGTTAGGCACGACTAATGTGGGTGTTACTTATTTTGCAATCGATTGTTGGGAAACTAGGGTCCTTATACTTGATTAGTGAAGGATTCGAGAAAACTAAGCTAGTATTCGTAGTCAAGAAGGCAGTTTTGGGAACATTAGTGGCTCATTTTTGCATGCATAGCTCTTTGAGACACTTGGTATATTGAGGAATTTGTTCGATAGTGTGTAAGAGTAGAATATTAAAACGAACTTTTTTGAAGATTTCAATATTTTTTTCGAAATCTACATCCTTCTTATTATTCCGAGTCTATGAGGATAAGGAGCAACTAGTTTATAGACTCTTTCGGTGATTTCATCATTTGGAGAATAAGATGTCTACAACGGAAATGAATGAGGTATAGGTATAGAAGATGAGAAGTTGGGATTGCCAACACTAGAAAAACAGATATGGTCGGGGATTCCGACATTAGAACAAGAGATGCTAGGATTACGAACATTAGAAGAAGAGATATTGTCGGGGTTGCTGACATTCAAAGAAGATGGCAGTTTGGAAGATTCCAAAGAGTTAGCTTGATTGATTCATTAGAAATTGTTGCATTTTAGTTATGGATGCATACAATTCAAATTCACTTAAAAATTCATAAGTGTTTTTAAAACCAATAAATTTTGTTATCCCTTAAATAAAAGAATGTTTGAACTCAAAGTTGTTCCCTTCAACTAGTGGAAATACAATGATAGAAGGTTGAACAATCCTAGTTGGGTAATGTCGATCTTGAAGAGATAAGGGTCTATCATTTATCATGTTGTAATTCCATTTTTTATTTACTCGATTGTGATCCACCCCGTTTGAAAAGTTTTAGTTTATTTGAGACCCCTTAGGAGAATTAGGGTGACTGCAGATTTTTCACTTATGATTGTCAAATGCAAACGAAGGAAATCTTAGACATAAGGTTGACACAATTAGCTTCTATTCAAAGTAAATAACGTACTCAAGGATATTTTATTAGTTGCTAATCTTGATTTGAAGGGGGAAGTGGGTCTTATGGTTGTTCACGTGTAGTATAAGTACTAAGGGATATAACCGATTTTTTACGGGTAGTATATAACCTCTTTTACTAATAGTTCAATAAATTGAGCTACTATATATCCGCGACCATTCCCTTAAGAGAATCAATTCCACAAAATATGCTTTTGTAGTCAATTATTTTGCAAATCAAACTAAATAAATAAACTAGAAAAGTTAATTTGTCTATAAAATTTCAAGAACATCAAAAGATTCCTGATGCAGTATGTATCGCCGTCCTTTACAAAAGGAATAGATCAAATTCCTCACAATAGAATAAACAAAATAAATGTTCAAATCTAGGCTATTTAACCCAATTTGTTTGTCCTAGTGAGCCTGATTTTTTATCCTAAGGCCAACGTCTAATCAAGTTTTATTTAAGCCCAAGGTGTATGAAAATGACAGAATTTAACTGTTTTGGAGCGAAGGAAAGGTAATGACTTCCTTACCTTATGTTTGTTCGGGGTTTTCTCATAACTAAATTTGTTTTAGGATGCATCCAAAACAACAATCAGACAGTAATAATTCCAGAAATTAAAATTGTACAAGCAAGTCGTGACCCCTGCAGAAAATCTTTATAAGTAATTTCTATATATTTTTTCCTTTTAGAACTAGAGCACTTGTAGAGTTAAAGGAATTTTACAGTGGGGTATGGTTGTTCGTCCAGCGCTATTAAACTTCACTATTTGCTTCGCTCGACCCTAACTCCTTGATTGATTGCTTGAACGATTTTCTTCACTCTGGCTTTTGATTTGATTTTTTTTCGATGAGAGCAAATCGAACCTAAAAGTTCACCCTTGGCACAAAACAATAAAACAACAAAATGATTGCCAATACAATAATTAAGCTTACCCTTGGGACAAACAAAATAAACAATTAAAACAAAAAGTGAATCTGATTTGATACGTCCACATGGACAACAAAGGTAAAGAGAAAAACAAAGGCACACATAAATGCACCTAAGATGGGTAAACTCAAAAAGGCTCGGTGTAATGGCCTGCAAATTCGTACCCTTTGAGTTGACTAAATACACCACACCTCCAATCCAAATTGCACAAAAATATGAATAATTATGGGTAAAGAATAAAAAGATAAAAGAAAAATAGAAATAACAACACAGAGTCTCACATTGCAGCGAACTAAAATGTAATATATATATATATATATAATAGCTTTTAAATACAAAATTATGTACCATATGTACGTACCATTATCAGAGTACAACACAACACATCACAACGGAAATAAAAAGTAAATATATAGTGCCAAAGCCTCCTACTCGAAGCATTTCTAAGGGTAAGTGTGAACACCTAAACTACTTGATTGACCATGCAAATTTGGGCACCCAAGAGTTCAGGGTAAAACAAAACAAATAAATCTGGGTCAGTCGTGGGACTGGTGTAAGTAAACTTTAATTACTTGATTTACTTTGAAAATCCTTTCGAAAGAAAAGATAATCGTAAGACCGATCCACACATAAATATGGATGGTTTTTACCTTACGATAACCCAAACTTTCTTTATATCAACACAATTATGATATTATAATTGTGTCTAATCAAATCAATAGCAATCCAGCGGAACACTTGCATCTTACACACCATACTTGATATATTTGTAAAAACCAATGTACGTAATCATTGGAAGTACTCTGTCGAACATTCGTCCATACAAGTTCGTTCTGGGGACTGAACGAAATCGAAGGCGTTATCTCCATTAATCTATCTTAGTGAATTTCTGCCTAGGATTAATAGAAAAGTCCTTGCATTCACTCCATCATCGATTATCTTCAAAATAATCTGATTTGAAACGCTTATGCCAATACGGAGTGGTTTCAAATAATAAATCCAACTAGTCTCTCCATATTGACAACGATAACATTCAATTAGCCAACACTTCGATAGTCGGTTATTTAACTATCGAAGAAACAAACATTCATCCAAATACCTTATTTCCAAAAGGAAATACTATTGATTTGCACCAAACAATCACTGAGCCCTTTTTAATTGATATTCAATAATTAAATTCTTCCCAATATTCATTATCCTATCTCCTTACCAAGATATTTTCCAAACCCGCTTGGATTCTCATTATACTTGGAAAATATTTCCATATTTCTCTAGATACTTTATTTTCTACATTTAGGAAATATTATATTATCATCGGAATACATTTCGTTCCCTTGTCTCTTTAACATAACCATTTATTTTCTATAGTTATAAAAAATTATATTCCAAACCCATTTATAGAATTTTGGTTTCAAACTAATAGAGATCCATTTCATTACTTCTCTTTAAATTTATTAACCAATTTTGTTTCTAATTCAATATGCAATCGATAAATCAAATTTTAGTTATCAGATTTTCTTAAAATTTTCTTATCTCCTTAAATTTAAAAAATGTCAGCGTCTCCTTTGCGTGGCTCAATTGGTACAACTACAAATCGCCTCTCTAGGCCCTTTCCATTAAAAAACAAATTCAAAAAGCCAAGAAGCTTGCCCAATAGGCTCATAAAATTTTCATACTCAATTAAATACATACCTTTTTTGAGAATTCAAATTATTTCTTCCATTTGCTTCATTCAATACCTGTTTAACACATATTCATCTATTTCTAATTTGTTTTCAATCCAATTCAACAGTTTTAATTTAATCGCTTTTCATTCACTAATTAATTTTCTAATTAGCTCATTTGCTTAGTCCACCTTTAGTTTGAACATATCACGTTCAAACATATTTCAATTTTCTTATACACAAATCGAACTCCATGTTTGATTCAGGTTTTCATATTCAATTGTCAATTTTAATTCACAAATCCAAATTAGTTAACCATAGTCAAATTCGACCTAAAACTCCCTTAACTAATTACTTTTCTAATTAGTTAACTTTATTTAATAATTAAAATCTAATTTTTGTTTTAGAAATCGATTTATTTACTCCACTTGAGTTCATATTTATTTTATAACTCAAGTCTGAACTTTACTAATGGAAAACTAAGTTTTATTCTCTTAAAATCCTTTTATTTTATTAAACAAATCATTGTGGTTTATAAACGATTATACCACTGTTTTTCTCGAAATTTGATTTTGGCATAACTCAAACTCTATAAGATGAAATCCAGATTTTCCCCCCCATTAGAAAATTACCATTCAATAGATTCAAAAGATTCTTGTTCCAAAGAATTCTGGTCAATATTGAGTTCTATATACTCAATTGAAGTACAAAACTTAAAACTACAAACTACCGCACCGCGATGAGCTCGTTTTAATTAAATTGAAATAAAATGTTTAAACTTCTTTTATCTCATCAATTCCAACTGCATTCTTATATATTTTAATATAAATTAAGCCAATTTTCCAAATCCAACTTAAAATTCTCGATTATCCTAAATCATCGATTATTTCGTTCAAGATTCATCACCCGGTTATAAATTTATTCACAACTCAATTTTTGATATTAAATACCAATTCTCTTTGAAACGAATTATTTTATAAAATTCGACATACTCAAATTCCACTTATAAATCCCTTGGAATTATCTCAATTCAGTTTATATTTCAACTTTCGAAAAAATATCGTTCCCTTTTCGAAACGTTTTCCTATTCCTTTTTACTCTAATAACTTCCATTTATAGAAATTCTTTTACTTAACAAAATCCTATTATAAGTTCAAATCCTCTTTAAGGTGCAACATCGCTTATAACATGGTTTATAATTCCATATCGACTTCAATCAATTTATTAGATATTGGTCGAAACCAATATAATTTCACTCTTCCTATTTCATTGTATATTTATTTTACTTCTTCATAGCCTTCCTCTTTTAATAATTCCATTTTAAGAAAATATTTTATTATTATAAAAACTTATATATATATATATATATATGCATTGAATCTAATTTCATATTTTAAAATATTGGAAATTAAAAATATAAAATTTTAAGTTATAGTTTATACTATTCAAATTTCCTTTCTGGAAATAAATTATTTTCATAAAATCCATCAGTTGGATTCCAATCATAAATCCATATGGATTTATTTCAATTGAATTTACATTCCGAACATCAGAATAAATTTCATCATTTTCTTTTGAAACGATTCTCAATTCCCTTTTTAATTTCACATTTGAAGTTAAACCTTCAAATTATCTAATAATAAATTTTCTCTTACATTTATGAACGTCGCTTATAAATTATACTTCTTGTTTTATATACTAAATAAGTTTTTATTTCAAAATCCATTTGAAATTCAATTCTACTATGGGAAAATAGATCCCCTTTTTAAATTCACACTATAATTTAAACCCTCAAATTATTTAATGATAATTATTTTTTTCCATTTGTAAACATCGTTTATAAATTTAACTACTTGTTTTTATTATTAAAAACAAGTTAATATTTGTAGCCCGTCCAAAATTCAATTCTATTTTGGAAAAATAAATTTTCATTTTAAAATCTCAAAATTCCTATACCTGTTATTTTTATATACCAATATTTAGGCTTAGTGTTATTCAAGTATACAACACAACTAAATCTATCGCAAAACATCTAACACACCATGCAAACCAACAATAATAATTTTGAGGAATCCAGTTGGATCCCTCCAACTTGCTTTCCCTGCATCCATAAATGTTAGACAACATAAATAATACCAAACTCACTTCAGGCTGAATACCGCGGTCTAGAGGGTCATCCGCTATCATACGGGAACATAGGGTCTCATCCGCTAAAAATTGCGGGAATACCCAACTACCAACATTAAATATAACTAGTACACACACACACACACACACATATATATATATATATATATATATATATATAGCCACAGTTCATAAACAATTTATCAATTCATCCAAATAGCCAACAAACAACATATAAAAATTATATACTAAATAAAAATTCGTATATGACAAATTATAAACGAACCATAGATAATGAATTTACTTACCTTAATTTTCATTCATTGAAATAGCGATTTATTTTCGGTTAAATTATATATATGTTTAAATTAATAAAAAATCCTAACTAGCTCCAAATCGCTCTAAATTAGTTCCATAGTGTAGCCTATGCCCATGCAAATACAACAAATTTCCTTGGATTACTACTATTATTGAACATAAGAGAAAGAGAGAGTTATGCAAATTCATCTTAACACAACTTAGTTTTAAAGCCTAGAAAAGCCAGTACATGTACTGTACGTCCTCCACTCATTAAATAAAGACTACAATTTAGAATAGACTTCATGACCATCACCTAAAAATCTCCTTATATATTGGTTATACTATTATCACCCGTAATTCTACGTTTCATTATAATTTTTATTCGATCTTAGTTGAGGAAAAAATTACCATCACCTAAAAATCTATTTTTGTTCGATCTTGATATTGTATGAGATATATGCATGTGTTGTAATATTTAATTGAATTAAAACATCGTTAGCTTTGATTAAATAACAATTAATTACCTTAATAAATCACAAACCTTAAACCTCCATCACGAAATATGTTATTGCCTGCTTTTGTAACAAAACCTCTCTTACACCTTCGCTCCACCGAAAATTGACGCATAACAACCTTCTTCAAACTCCTTACCATGCATTGCATCACCTCATTACCATTCCCCTTAACTCGATCTCTATTTTTTCAATCAGCCCCCAAAACTGCACGTTTCAGAAAATCGTACGACAATATCTATCGTGTAACCCTCTCAAAATCATACGTGAGCTTCTCGTGCCCAGCACGAACATCACTCAACCCTTCAATCAAGAAAGACTCCACTCCAACCCACGAAAACCCATGCATAGTCGTCGCTATGTAATTTCGAGCTTTAGGAATCGACGTCGCACCTAATAATATTGATATAGAAATGGAGAGAAGGAACATGCGAGTGGATAGGAATTTGATTCAGGATTTTAAGATAAGCATCCTGTTTTATTTTATTTTTTGAAAAGGGGGATTCACGTGGGTTTAAATTTTATTTTATTTTGAAAGAAAATAGAAAAGGAAAGAAAATAGAAGAGCGGAGGGGGGTAGGTATATATTTATAGACAAATTTGTTAATAAAATATTCCAATGAAACTTATGCCCAAAGTAATACGTTTAAATGACCGCATATGAGCTCCAATCGCGATGAAACTTATGATCCTATAATAACTTAAGATTTTAGACATGATGGAATTGGTTTCGTCGAATTTCGAGATCGTTTGTAAAACTTCCTTTTAATTTTTCAATGCGAATCAATATGAATTTAAACTGCACATAATCACAAAATAACTCCAATTGACTTGAAATTGGAAATCTAACAATAATTAATCTTCACAGATTTAATAAAATAAGTTTTATTGAAATCCATGGTCATTTGGAAATTAGTTCTTTTCACATATCAAATTAAATCGAGAAAACATAATTTAAATTCAAGACAATCAACTCCGCGATAATAAATTATTATTATTGTCATTTATATTAAAATAGAATACATATTGATCGTCTAAATCGTTTTGATTCAGTTTTAACTTCAAATTCAATTATTTGTCGTTTTTCACATTATGGTAATTTGATATATTTCGAAATTGAATTTTATCTCGTTTATTTAACTGATAAACATGATATAAAATCCATTTATATTATCAACTCAGTATTTAAACAATATTAAATATTCAAAATTAATTAACTAAAAATCCGAGTCATTACACTCGGGATCAACCACTATTAATAAGGCCAACTCACAAATCAATGCAATTTAATTCTTCTATCCGTCTTCAAAATAAATAAAACACCATCCAAAAAAACTTAAGCTGCTAATCCAATTGAACTAGTTCAAATGCTTTTCGATGTTCTAGCGATTCGCCTAGTTTCTATCTGATGGACTTGAATCCCGACTCGATTTTAGGGTTTTTGGTCTTCGCTAGGATTTGATCGGGTATAATGGATTTTGTAAGACTTATGCCTTTTGTTTTGGATGTAGAGGAGTTCGGGTATGGTGGTATGGAGATGGTAGGAAATATAAGTAAATTGTGGATGAGGTTTGGGTATGGTGCCTGTATTTGTTGAGGTAGAACTAGTGTTGGAAGATGAGGGAGATTGGCAGTGATGTCATAGACGAGGATTTGTGTAACATGAGGTGTGGCTTGGGTATAGGATGATTGGCTGTAGGGTGAACTCGTGAATCGTGGTTTGGTTGTCGGACAGTGGTTGTGTGGGCTTGTGATACTTGCTGGTTATGTGTAATGCAATGGTTATATGGGAAGAGCAGAGGAGTTCGGAAGGGGATGTTTGTGGTGATCGGGTTTATGGTAGGAGATCGTAATGGCAGTGTGACTTATGCAGTTGGTAGTTGTTGATGATCGATGTATCGTGTGGGACTTATGGGTAGTGGTAGTGAAAGATGCTGGCTTGTGCTACAATGGATGTTTGGAAATGGTCCAGTGGCTTTTATTAAGATGACGAGCTGGTCAATGATCAAAGATGATGTATGTTGAGAAATGTATGATTCGAGGACGACTGCAAATTGGTGATTGAGAAAAGAGATGAATTAGCAGCAAGGAAATACAAGGCAGAGAAATTTTTTTAGAAAGGATTATTTTCGTTTTGTTTTGGGAAAAGGAAAGCAATTGTACAAAAATTGGAAAAGAAATTGGAAAGAGGAAATATATAAAAGAAAAAACGATAAGATTATTCTCTCTTATTTAGATGATTTTGGTTTCAATATTTAATACCAAGTCAAATACCAAGAACTTTTCTGTCAAAAAACAAAAACAAGAAAATAAAAACTAATATGAATAAGGGATTAAAGAAATAATAAAGTTTTATTGTTGCCCCCTTGGAAACGATGCCAAAAACTATACAATAAACACAAAACAGAACCGGAAGAGTAAATGTGTTACAATAAGGAAGGATAGCACTTATGTCTTTGAATCCCATTTCGATTGTTATCATTTCCTAGTGATTCTTATCTATTGAGTTGTATATAGTCCAAGCTTTTGGAATACGTTTAGGAATATATTTTATTACATAGTATTCAATGAGTGGTATCCTATTTTTTGTATCCTATCTTGATGGAAATTTATTCCTTATCCTTTTGGGTGCTTTTTCTTGAATTTAAATTTGGGAATATTAAAATCCATCCTTTGGTATTGAGTTTGTTGTTATGTTAAATAAGATATTATGATGGGTTAGAAAACTAAGATCAGAATAATCATAGAATTAATTTATGTGTGATATTTCGGCGATTAAACTAATATAGCATAAGCAGGTGCGTTGTTTCGACTGTGCAGAGTTTATAAAGTGATAAATGGGGATTAAGGGATATTATACATTCTGATTAAGGATTGATCACTTTGTAAATATAAATTAAGTGAAGTGTTAATGAAAAATAGTGTTAGGTGGTTCTTTTTTTTTAAATAACTGTTTAGTAAACAATAGAACAACCAATGTGTGGTTCGAAAACCAAGTTTGGGGATTTTAATGGATTTTGATCGATACGTTTGATCAACGATATCGATAAGAATCCCTTAAAAGCCCCAATGAGACGATCAAGCATGGTAACTTGTGGGTTAAATAAAAGGATTATGGAAAAGAATAAATAAATGGTTCGTGAGAATGGTGGAACCACCATTTCAGTTGGCAATATTACAGTTGAATGGCAAGGCGATAGAGATCCTGAGTCGACATTACAACCATATAATGGAATGAATTAGTGATTTGATATTATTCAAACCGGATCATAAGATTATCTAGTGGAAAATTCTTTGTTTTTAAAGTTGTAAGGTGTTTAAAATTGATGTTCCATTAACAAAAAGGGGTTTGAATTATAAAATAGTATGGAGAATAAGCGATAGTTAGAATACTCACTTTAAAATTTGGGCTAAGAAATGTTTGCAGCTGTTGACGCCCAAATGGTCGACAATCGTCAATGGCCAAGAGTTCCAAAAGTTTGAAACCAAATGTCCCGATGGGAAAAGTATGCGAGATGAAGTAATAATGTGCAGGAAAGTAACGGACATAGTAATTTATAGTGGTTCGGTTCGGATTGAACCTACATCCACTTTGAAAGCTTTGTTGATTTTATTTCAATATGGAGAAAGTATAATGGAAGACATCATTATAAGTGTATATAATGATTGACGATGTTCGATTAATCCTTGTTGTCGAGCTTCCTTGCTGGTCGGGAATGGTCGAGGAGTTCCCAAAGTCAGGAGTGTGTCGAGAACTTCTAATGTCCGGAGGGTGTTGGGAATTTCCGAGGTCCAGGATGTGTAGGGGAGTTCCAAGGTCCGGAGGGTGTTGGAAGTTTCCGAAGTCCGGAGAGAGTCAAGAGTTGCCGAGGTTTGGGAGGTGTCGGGAAGGTCTGAGGTTCGGAGGGTGTCGGGAGTTGCCGAGGTCCGGAGTGTGTCGGGAAAATCCGAGGTTCGAAGGGTGTCGGGAGTCGCCGATCTTGTGGCGGAATTGGGAGGTTCCAAGGCCTTCTTCTTCTTCTTCGTTGATTGGAAAAAGTGTTTAACTTGGCCAATAATGTCTGGGAGATCCGGAAATGTCTAAAGCTAGTGTAAAGGTCCTTGTAAATGTCCGAAAGCGGAGGAAAATGTGTATATAACATTTTAGTGGTCCATGCAATGTCCGATAGCCATGAGGAAGAAGATAAAAGCCATTAATGGTGCTTGAGAGATTTCAGAAGTTCAAAGGTTATTTAATTTCCAAAAGGATGGTTAAATGTCCAAGAGCATGCTTATGAGTCCAACTTGTGTGTCTCCCTCTTTGTATGATGAAGGAGGGTGTTTAGGAGGCTTTGACAAGAGTATCTTCTTCTCAGGCAGCCATTAGTGCTTAGAGGAGAGATTGAACTAACCCTTTTTATGTTGGAAGTGAGGCGATATTTATAGGAGTTGGTTGGTAGTGGAGTAGGTAAGATATGGGGTCCCCACACACTATAATTTCGGGTCCCTTTATGACATGTAGGGAAATTTCATACCCCTTGTGAAGGGTATGAATTTTGTATCCCTCTAGGGGATACAAAATTTATATCCCTCCAGGGGGATACAGGATACAAATTTCATGTCCCTCTAGGGGATACAAAATTTATATCCTTCCTAAGGGATATGAATTCTGTATCCCTCTGGGGGATACGAAATTTGTATCCTCCAAGGGGATACGGGATACGAAATTCATATCCCTCTAGGGGATACGAAATTCGTATTCTTCCTGAGGGATACGAATTCTGTATCCCTATAGGGGATATGAAATTTGTATCCCTCAAGGGGGATAAGGGATATAAATTTCGTATCCCTCTAGGGGATGTGAAATTTGTATCTTTCCTGAGGGATACGAATTTCATATCCCTGCCGGGGATAAGAAATTTGTTTCCCTTCAAGGGGACACAGCATGCGAATTTCGTATCCCTCTGGGGAACGAAAAGAAAAGAGGGCGAGGCATGATTGCCGAACTTTGGGCTCGCCGTGTTGAGATGTTCCTATGATCTTGAGCGATCGACATGCATTCACGGAAACGGGCGTAACTTTCAAACCATAAGGCCATTTGGGCCACAATAAAGTTGTACCTGAAGACAACTCAAATGGCTACAAGAGTTACAATGCATAGCACTACAATTGTCATTTTTGGTCCCAAAAGAGGCCATCTAAAGGGGTTTCGGGCCACTTTTATGTTTACGCCATGACTTCAACTGAATCACTTTGTGTTTTCTAATGGTGTTGCTGACGTGTGATAGCTTTGACTAAAGACGTGTCAACATAGGGATGAAGATCATGGTGAAGTGAGGCATGGTGGTGCGAACATGGTGATGCGAGTCACGAATGCAAAGCACAGTGATGTGAAACATGGATGCGAAGCATGGTGATATGAGGCATGATGGTGCTAGGCATGGTGATGCGAGACATGAATGCGAAGCATAGTGATGCGAGGCACAAATCCGGAGCATGAGTGAGCCAAGCCTGGATTTTGGAACCAATCGGTGCATGTTGCGCAAGTTTTTGAGGTGGTCGGCATGTGCCGGGCGAGCGGTCTTCAATACTGATGAATCTCGCATTCGAGGGATGCGGCATTCTGCCAGTGGCCGACTTGAGTTTTTTGCTGCTCGAACCATGAATTGCTTGATACGATCACACAGTTTTGAGTATGTTCACTTAATCCATGACTTGTATTGTTTGAGAGAAGTTTGGTGAGCCGTGACAACTATTCTTGCGCAACCCTGTCTTAACGTGATTCCTGAAGATGTTGGCAACATTTCTGGACCGTTGAACCACGCGATGGGCCGAGTTGTGTGTGTCTGGACAACTTATGGTAATCGGACCAAAATGTCGGTTAACAGCAGCCATCAAATTAGTGTCATAAAACATTGAATGTGGAGGCTACTTATAGTTACAACCATGTTAGCAGCCATTGTCTATAGAAATTATATAAAGATTAAATGGCGTGGCAACGTTTCCAATTGATAGCAATTCGTTGGAGAAGAGTGTGTATTTTAAATAATCCGCTTTGTGGAAGATATGTTGTATGTTTTGAGTTTTTATGCGCTCCATGCAAGAAACTAGCATCTGAAATTTTCCAACTTTAACAAGATTGGTACTAGTAAAGTGTAAAAGTTTGAGAACTACATGGCTTTGTGTAAGTTAATTTTTTTAAAGTCAATAAATAGTGGTTCAACTATTAAAAAAATAGTATTTTATTATTTTCTTAAGTGAAACGCAGGGACACAATTCATTTGAGGGGGAGTCTGTAACAACCCAGATTTTTGGGTTCTCTGGTTAAAAAGACCATTGTCTGTTTTATTCTGAGAAAATAAGTCATGAGTTTGAGAGCCCAACTCGTATAGTGTTAAATTGGGAAAAGAGAATTGTGGATTTTATAATTAGTGTGTTTGGAATAAATTCATTGTTCTTAACTTCATAAGAAATTTATTCCAATGTGAGTGTTTATAAATTATAAATTGTGATTTGAGTGAATATTGAAAAAAAATTGATTATGGATTTAAACCTTAATTGTTATAGTTTAATTTCCTATTGGGCTGGGTTTGGTGATCTAGTCCATTTCCTTCTTTAAGAAAGTAAATAAAACTGGAAAAATATGCAATAGAGAAAGTAACAGTCTCCATTTTATTTTAGCTTCCAAAGCTCATCCAATCTAGATGGAAATGGAGAGAAAGCTTGCATGTTTTGGAAATCTATAGTTTTGGGATCCTCAACCGCTGATGTGCCTTTCTGCCACCAAATTATGCTGAAATCAGCCAATTTAAGCTAGGTGAGTTTTTGAAACTCACACAATCTAGTTTACCAAATTTCATTGTTTATTTGTGGGGTTTCCTGAAATTAGATCTCTAAATGAGGTTTTGCTTCAGTGTTTCACAGAGGATTGTTTTGACATTACGCTGACTTTAGATTTCCTTTTAGATCCCCTCAAATTCTCGATGGATTTGCGTAAAATCATTTCTAACGTTTGCTTGCTAATATAATTTTCGGTATGCCTGGAACCTATGCTTTTAATCTTTCGACGTAATATAGTAATCGAACAAAATCTGCATGGTACAGGCATCGCATCTACGAAATTGCATAGGTTTATCCCACAAATTCTCTTTTCATTGCACTGATCTTCACTATAGCGCAATTTTTATGGTACATGTCCATTGCCTTGGAAATAATTCTCGATGTTTGGGTTGCACTGGCATGTGCTAGTGGGTTTTGTTTCGAGTGAGTCTTGGTGCCATACGTTGGTTAGTTTGTGTTTGTACCCGTGTGTTTCTTTGAACATGGGGATTGTTTCCTATAACATGTTGTCTCACTAATTGGTTTGCTCCCTTCTATTCAATTTTCATTGCGTTAACTCTTTCCTGTAGTGCAATATGCATGTCACTATTCCCTTGCATTGTTCAATTTGTGTTTATCTACACGTGTTGTGTTTGAAGACCTAAACTTTATAACCTATGTAAATTGACTTCCCTATCCTGGTAAACTTCATATAATGTAAAGTTACAGTAAATCCTTCACTTATGCCCCTATTCTCCTATAATCTTAGTTGGTTTTGAACAACTTTAACTCTAATTTGTTGCCATCGTCATATTCTTGTAAGTTCCTTCATTGCATGCAATATATTCATTGCGTGTTGTTCCAGATATTGTATTAAAGATCAGAACGTGACAGGTGTTACACATCGTTTTTGTTGTGTACCATGTTCATGCTTGTGCTGGGGGTATCTTGGCTTGGTACTAGTGTCATTTATAATGAATTCGAATCATATTATGTACTGCCATGACCCCTTGTGCTCTTGATGTAGTTGTCACTGCCTTTTTATTCTTGGCACCTTCACTTTGCTTGAACACATATGCTTGGATTCGCTGCTATTGTTCCTTTGCTGTGAGTGATTCACCAGCAATGTCATCTTTTTGCATCACTTGTGCAGTGTAAACGTAGTACTGCTATGCACTAGCATCCTTGCATACAATGTGTAGTGAGCTGATTGCAGTTGTTCTATGCTTCTAACAATCTGAGCTTATGCATTTATGATTATCTTCACTGTATTTTAATATCAATGTTTTGCTAAATTTATCTTGACTGCCAGACCTTCTGCTTCATGTATGTGTACATTGCCTTTGCTTTGTGTATGTCTGCTCTTGGCCTATTGCTGAACTGTTGTGGTGTATGTCACACACTGAGTATTGTTGTCTGATCGGGAATTCTTAATTGAGCTTGGCTTCGGGTTGCTGCATTGGCATACGCAATAGTCCTTTGTTTTGTTGTTAGACCCAAATGCTTCTCATGCATATGCGTTTGTGTCACCTTGTTGTACTTATTGTGTTGCCAATGCATTGAGTCTTACCAGGGAAGAGTATATTTTAAGAAATTGTTGTGCGCTAGTTGTAAATTGCAAATGTCGATTCTAATAGCATTGTGATGGATGCTTTTATACTTCCTTCTTCACTCTATTTGTTTATTAACCTTTTTGTCTTAATTGTTACTAATTTGTTTCGCTGAACATACTTAAAGCTATCAGTTTCTTTTTCTTTTGGTTCTTTCTTACTCTTTTCTCATAAGAACTGCTTTTCAATTTATTACAGAATTTTTTTCTCCTTTGACCAGAAGATTTAGCCAGTTCCATTTTTATTTTGTTCAGATTTGGCTTTCCAATGTCATGTGAGAGATGTAGCTTAAAGAGTAAAGTTATGTTCTAAATCATGCCTTTTACAAGTATTGAGCAAGCCTAAATTAGACTCAATTTGTGCATTCGATTAAATTCGATAATTTTTTATGCTTTGCTCCAGGATGAATTTGGTGAAGTTTTGTCGACATTGCACACTTGCGCATGATTTCAAACTAGCTTTTGGGTCTATATATAAATAACATTTTAAATTATAGCTTTAAGGAGAAATGAATTCATTGGTTATGGGTTTTAATTAGTAAAATGTATCAAAGCAGTTGTGTACTGATATTTTAGAAATTATAAATGTTGCGAAATAATAAATAAATGGATTTCGAAATTCTTTTAGAAACTGTTTCTGTAGATAAATATATTTAGTGTTTTTCGGTGATTTCTGTGACCCTTTGTGTTATTTGTATTATATGATTTCTTATGTTTATGTATTTTCTATTGTGAAGCTGGCTTACCGTGTGTGAACCCTGTGTGGTCATTCGGGTCAAACCTTCTATGTGATACAATAATGGCTATGGCTTCATACCATCTCATATGATAGCACGTGCTGGTATAGCTTCAGCTTTCCAATCTATAATGGATCCAACTCTATGTTTCTATCTTTTGTGTTTTTCTTTGATTTCACCCCAATTATTATTATTTGTGGTGATTTCATAAGTGGTTTTATGCGCTTAACAAATTTCAATGATTTTGTGATTCTCTGGTTTAGTGATTCCGTGAAGTCGTGTTTCAGTGATTCCATGTTTTCATTTTTTGGTAGCTTCATGATTTTGTGTTTTAAGGTTTCCATGACTTTGTGTTTTGGTGAACCCGTGATTTTGGGAATCAGCGGGTTATATGGTTTGTGATTACATCTTGTGATTTATGTGAATTTGGAATCTTCTATTAGTATTATGTAATCTCAAGTATTGATTACCCAAATTGTATTTGTGACAAAGCTGTAACGACCCGGGTTTTCGCGATCCTGGTTAACCGACACCAAACATGACGTCGATTATCCAAGCATCAGAAACACCAAATAGTCCATGAAAAAAAATTAGAGGGTGATAATACATAAGATAGAAACTTAGAATAGAAGAAGAAGAAGAACATACAATATTAGAGTAACATGAATCTCACAGCGGAACGAATAAAATATAGTATACAGAATAACATTGAAACACGAATCTGTATATATATATTAGAGTACAACACTTACATCAAAGCGGAAATAAACAATAACTATAAAATGTTGCTGAAGCCTCCTGCTCCAAGCTCCATCTAGTGTATCTGTAAAATCCGACTACCTGACTGCCCGTACAAATTTTGGGCACCCAGGAGTTTAGGGAAAACAAAACAAATAAGCTCTGGGTCAGTCATGGGACTGGTGTGAGTAAACTCCAAACATTTGTTTAACTTTTCAAAATCCTTTTCAAAAGAAAAGATAGTCGTAAGACCGATCCACACATAAATATGGATGGTTTTTACCGTACGATAACCCAAAACATTTTCAAAATCAATACTTTTCTGGTATTATAATAATGTCTAATCACAAATAATTACAATCTAGTAGAACACTTGCATCTCGCGCTCCACATACATATAGTATACAATCAAAACCGCAGGCGCTTATTGGAGATTGGATTTCGACTATGACAAGGTATGGAACCACCTGCCGATAGTGTATCTCTAGAGAGGAATACACTAGGTTCAACAAGAACGTCTTGCAACCCGGCCACACATGACCGACTACTCATTTCTCTTAAATGTATCGAATATATTGTCACCTATGGTTGCTAGCAACATAACCGTTCCCGGGAGATACAGAAGTGAAAGGAAGTAACAAATATGAATATTCTCTAGATGGTGACAATACACCCTAATGGGGGCGACCCACTTAGTCATGCTGCCTGCCTGATTTTTGTCATTTCCCGGTTGATAAGGCTTGAGGTCATAATGTATCTTTTGACAGATCACACCTCCATTTACTTTGAATGCCACATCGTCATACCCGCCAAATCACAAATTTATTTCCCCAAAAATATCACGGGTATAAAGCTAAGAGAAATGAATTCCTCCGCACCAAACATGGATACGTTTGAAGCGATTAACTTACGTGATCCATTAGATATACTCTGTCCACATTGTCCTGGGTCTGGACAAACCGAAGGCACTATTCTGTAAATCCATCTTGGGAAATTTCTACCTAGGATCGCCAGAACAACCCTTGCACAACTCCATCTTCAATTATCTTCATCATACTTGATTCGCAACGCTAACGCCCATGCGGAGTGGTTTTCAGATAATGAATCTGATCCCGGTCTCTCCGTATTGACGATGGAAAAATGGTCAAAAACTTTGATAGTCGGTGATTTAACTATCAAAGGAAAACATGTGTACAAACAACGGTCGTATTTCCAAATGGAAATCTTACCGAACAAATCATCAATCAACATTGATCTCCTTTAATTTAATTTGTTATTCAATTATTCTATTCCCTATTCCTATTTCCATATATTCGTAAATTTTTGTTTCCTAAATTTATAAAATATACGTTATAAATCATTAGAAAACATTTCCATATTTACTCATATTTCTTATTTTCTATATTAGAAAACATTTCTGATTCTTATTTGGAAAACATTTCCAAAACTCCTTCATTGGATTTAAACAGATGTTTAAATAAAACATCACTATGCCAACTCGAACCATTAACACTTATTAACTAAATTCAATTAACTAACCTTCACCATCGAACCTTAACCATTCCTTAGTAAAAAACAAAGTCATTCAAGTTGGGTTATAGCTACCTCTCAGACCTTAACTGAACCACATTTTTAACTTCAAAAAAGACAAAGTTCACCCTTTAAATCTTGAACAACCCTCCTTACGTAACTCTCGGATTCTACTTACGAATCCACTTCCTTTATAGAATTCATTTGATTATAATAATAGTGTTATAATCCCATACTTCCGATATATATATATAATAACTTAAATATAACTTTTATTTCTTAATCCGAATAAATAAACAAAGGTTTATTAAATAAACAAATCTTGATTAAAAAAACAGAAAGTAAATAATACTTTCCTACATTCGATATAGTCGAATTCCAATGTATAATTCTTTCTCAAATAAACTATATTCGATACTCTTTTCCGAATAAATTATATTCGATAATCTCTCGTTCGAATAAACTATATTTGATATACACGTAAATGTGTATATTTTATCCGCTTATTTATCTAGTTTTCTATTTAAAATAATTAATATTGTGTATTTATAGCTATGTTTTCAGATTGTTGATAAAAAGCTTGATTTAGAGCATTTGATGGATAAAGCATGAAGAATTTGCTTAAAAAGAGTGAAGTTGAAATTACTAAAGCTTGAAGAGTTTAAAGCTTGAAGAACGGTTGCAAATAGAGTTCAGTTGGGTAGATTTGGCTCACTAAAGACTCATATTGCGTTCACATTAGCTCGTTTGCAAGGCCTCTCACTCTACAGCTGCGTTCGCACTAGCTTATGTGTTAGTTGGGCTAATACTTTAGTCCCACATTATGGAATTTTCCAAGTAGCCTTTGTCATATCAGCTATAAATACACTTTATCTCATTCATTGTAAGACACACTTAGTTTTATTCTGTAATCTTTCTCTTGGAATAAAACTCTTCTTCCTCTGTTCTATTTAGTTTTAGTTTTATTTATGTTCATGTTATTTAATTTCTGTTTTTTCTCTTCTTTAGCTATGTCTAGCTAATCCCCTTTGATTAGGGGGTGATGATGCTAATAGACATGATTCAACATGAATCACATAGCCAATAGACGACGACTTTATATATGTAGATCTAGATCTGAATCAAGGGTTAGATCTGAACCTTCATATTCTGTGTCGTTTAAGAGCTATGCTCCTTCACAGAGTATATTTGTGTTCGATCTAACAATTATCAGATTTAGATCTAATTTTAGGTTTTTAGAAATTAATTTGTGAATCTGTCCTGATAGTATATGGTTGTTTAAGAGCTCAGCTCCTGCATAGGCTATGCTTGTCGTTGTTTACTTATTTGTTTCTAAAAATCTATTTATCGTTGATTCGTGTTTGTGACAGAAACATGAATTAGATCTATATTTATTTGTTGGCTATTGATGAGTGTGAATCTAATCTATGTCATTATCCCCTAATTGCTTTCTCTTATTAGATAAATCTCTCATCTTTATTTAACTGCTGTTATTTTCTGTGTTTTCAATCAATCAAAATCTTGGAATAACTTGATTGGATTTATTAATTAAAATATTTTTGGTCCCAGAGTTCGACACCCTCTACAACAATCCTTGTTGTTTAGGAAAGCCGAACGGATTTTACAGTTGTTTACAATTGTATAATTTGTTCGCAAACAAATTTTGGCGCCGTTGCCGGGGACCAAAATAATTTAAATTCGTAGATCCTTCGGGTTAATTTTTTAAAAAAAAATTAAAAATAAAAAAAAGCACAAAAACATTTTTATTTTATTTTGTTCCCTTTTGTTTTCTAGCATAGATAAAAAAAAATCTTATTGGTTGATTTGGTATTCGATCTATGATACCGGAATCTACCAAATAAGAGAAAAAAATATTCTTGCCAGATTTTGTTTCAGTTTCTTTCCATTTATTTCTTTTCCTCTTCAACACAATTTCCTTTCTGCAAATCTTACAAATAAATAAATCCTTTTAACATTTTCTTCTTTCTATATATTTTTCTTCCGTGTTTCAGTCCACTACATCAACCTGACCACAACAGCACCGTCCAATCTTTTCTACTTCAAAGTCCCTCGACCAAACAAACCTTCACTACGACCGCAGTCCGATATCAGACTAAATCAGCACCCCATCTCCGTTCACAAAATTTTCACCGACCAATTCTCATCTTCACCACTGTTCAGACCACAACACTGTCACTCCCAGATTCACGTCCACAACACCCTCGGCCACATCTCGTGAACCCACCACAAACAGCAGTCGCCGTCCCCAACATCTTAACACAACCAATACCCACCCCTCTTCAACCAAAAACTGCCTCGCAAGCTTCTCTTCCCTCGCTGAAACCAACTTCGGCATCCTCTGAACCACTCGATTTCAGATCTTGATCCACCACTTCGAACAAAACCACTTTGCTCACAGTTCACCGTTACAGCAGCTTGAACAACCAGCTTCCAACAGTCTACAAACTCCTGTGTATAACCTTGCCCGAACCCACACCTCTTCAACCCAATCCCAAATACCACTCACGCCTCATCATAGCACCACCAAATCTTGCCTGCCGTCCACAAGCCTTACAATCCCCTATAGTCCTCAACCGCCCTTCTTCCACAAACTCCTTTCAGTCCCATATCACAACCGTTACTGCCAGTCCACGTGCAAACTCCCAAATCACCAGATTCACAGACCTTAAATCGGCTTCAAATCATTACCGAGAATCAAAAAGAGCTAATTTTTATTCTCCAATAAAAGTCGATTTTTTATTCTAAGGATTTCGCGAATTTTTATTTTTGTTTTTGGTGATTTGCCTCTCATTGATTAGGAAAAGGAAGTGGTTGACCGCATAGTTTCTTGTTCTTTTTCTTTTAATTGGGTTGAACTTCGGGTTTTGTGGGCTTGTAGAGCTGGGCTCGGGTTTAAAGGAAGCTTGCTGGTTTAATTTCTAGTCCTCTGTTTGTTTATAAAAATATTTGGGTTTTAGCTGATCGCTTTTGGACATTGTTGTGTGGCAAGAATTGTTACACGGTTTGGTTAGTTTTGCAAACCAGCTTGCATTCTGTTTGGTGGGTTCAAATTTTAAGCCCAGTGTTTATTTCGAGTTGCCTGATTTGTTTGTGTTCTTTTATTTTATTTTTTCTGGTTCTTTAGTAAAAAAAAGCGATTTAATCTCTTTTGTTTAATCATTTTTTTAATTAGCCTTAGTTTTCTTTTGTTTAAGTTTTAGCGGCATTTTAGTTCTCCCTTTCAAAAAAAAAAGAAGAATTTTTTTTTAAAAACAGGTACAGCGGTAATTTGAAAAAGGTCATAATTTTTTTTTTGGGGCTCCTAGCCCGTACCTTTGCCGCAGCGCAGTCGAGCAATTAATAGGAGACGACAACAACAGAAAGCGGCAGACGATTCAGGGTTCGAGTGGTTGCACACCAAGTGGGGTGTGAACACGCTAGCACGACTCAACTACACTGGACGGACTGCCGATCGAGGTGAGTATTTTCTAACTTTACAGGGACCGCTGCTGCAAATAAAAAAAAATTATAGACATTGCTTTTAAAACTCTTCTGCAGGGCATCGACTTGCTTGTAAAAAAAAATGTTTTTTTATTTATGTCTGCAATTGACTGTTCTGAGACTGTTCATTCTGTGACTGAAAAAAAAAATTGCATTCATCTTAGTTTTGTTTTTATTTTCTAAGGACTTCATTATATTTTGACAATTTGGTTTAGTTCTAACGGATTATTTCTCGGTGTCTAGACTACGGCAGAGTAATAACTGTTTATAAATATTACGGTGATTCGTAAATATTATATCGGTTATTCCTCTGAAGGTACTTAAACCTTCGGCTGCATTGCTAGGGTGATTCCTGGTGCACCAATAACTCATGTCCGTTAACTGGCTGAGAAGTCTTTTGTTGAAATAAATCAAATCGTCATTATATAATTTTAGAAATTGTAAATTGCATTAGGTTCATTTAAAAAAAATCTTTTGTGTCTAATTCTTTTTCTCTAAAAAAAATATTCGCTCAAATTTGTTTTTTCTCGTCTTCCCTTATTCTTCTCGCTAGTGCATGCGTCATTGGACTCGTGATCCTTCAGACAATCGTTTAGTTCGAACAAACATTTCTTTAACCATGGCCGAAGAAAATCCTCCTCGATCTCTTATGGATAGATACTTCCCCGATCGGGTTTCTATTCCTTCTTGCATCATATTGCCCGCCCCAACGGGTAACCACTTTGAAATTCATTCGAATCACATAAATACTCTTCCAAAGTTCGGCAATTTAGAATGTGATGATCCTTATATCTTCTTGACCAAATTTGAACAAGTTTGTGCAACCATGAAATTTCAACAATTAAGTGACGATGGAATCAAACTTAGGCTAATTCCATTTGCACTTACCGATTATGCTGAGAAATGGTTGTATAGCTTGCCTAATACGATTGGAACTTGGGGTGAATTTGTGAACATTTTTCTAAAGAAATTTTACCCTCTGGAAAAAACATCCAAAATTTGAAACGAAATCGTCAATTTTCATCAATTTGGGGGTGAATCCTTTGCAAAATATTTTGAAAGATTTAAAGAGCTGCTAGTCAAATGTCCACATCACAATTTCGAAAAATGGACTCTTTGTCAAATTTTATACGATGGACTTGAAAATAACTCTCGAACCATGCTCGAATCAATGTGCCAAGGAAATTTTCTAGCCCAAGATCACAATGCCGCTTGGCAATTTCTCGAAAATTTGGCCGAAAAATCAGCTCAATGGGAAAGATCTAACGAGAAATCGATTTATTCCCGTTCTAACGCTCATTCGGTAGGATCATCAGTAGCCTTAGAAGCAAAAATAGACGCGATGATATCAAAATTCGATAATGTCCTTTCATCAACGCAAATAAATCAAGCTCAAGCGTCTCAGACCTCATGTTACAAATGTAACGATCCTAACCACATATCTGATCAATGCCCACATTCATTGGAACAACTCAACGCATTTAACAAAGCTAGGAATGACTCATTCTCCCCAACGTACAATCCAGGTTGGAGAAACCATCCTAACTTCTCTTGGACCTAAAACAATGCAAATCTGAGTGCGGTTCGACCTCCTTTTCAATCATTTTCGAATAATCCTTTGAAACCTCCCTTTCAACAAACTCAATTCCAACATCCTGTGCCACCTTCTCAAAACCAAGCGCAACAATCTTTTGTTCCCCAAGACGATAAACGATTGACATCACTGGAGAAAACTCTCGAAGAATTGACGAAAGCGATGACTCAAAATCTCCAATCAAATACCAATCTTCAAAATTTATTGACTTCGCACATGCAAAACACGAGTCAATCGATCGCTAAACTTGAAATGCAAATGAGTCAGTTAGCCACTTCGGTGAGCGAATGGGAAAGAGGCACTTTCCCGAGTCAACCCATTCCAAACTCCAACCGTCAAAATCCTAACTCCAACCAAATTCACATCATTTAAGATTCAAACGTTAGTCACTTGAATGCGGTCACGACTCTTAGATCCGGCAAAAAGATTGACAACCATGTGGACAACCCAAATGCTTTACCGGACGATCTTCCAAACCCTATCGAAAATTCGACCAACTCAGATCAAAACATTGAGCCAATTTCTGACAAGGACCATCCTCAAACTCAAGTAGCCCAACCTACTGAGTTGTCTGCTCCATTTCCTCATAGACTCCGACCTAGGAAAAAGACGGATCAGCTAGAAAAAATCCTTGAAATATTTAAGCAAGTTAAAGTGAACATTCCTCTTTTAGATATTATACAACAAGTTCCACAATACACAAAATTTCTAAAAGATATGTGCACTCAAAAACGTCATACACATGTACCTAAGAAAGTGTTTCTAGCGGCAACTCTAAGCGAAGTCTTGTCCCGATCGATGCCAATGAAATACAAAGATCCTGGCTGCCCCACAATATCATGTACTATTGGGGACAAGAAAATCGATAGATGCTTGCTAGACTTAGGTGCTAGTGTTAACTTGCTTCCATATTCCGTCTATCGCCAATTAGGGCTAGGAGAACTGAAACCCACCAAGGTTACCCTTCAGCTTGCTGACCGTTCAATTAAGAAACCTGTGGGCGAAATCGAGGATGTGTTGATCAAAATTGGCGAATTCATCTTTCAATTGATTTCATTGTCTTAGAAACTCAATAGGTTAGCAATCCTGCAAACCAGATCCCTTTGATTCTACGACGACCCTTCTTAGCAACCTCTAATGCTCTCATCAACTGTAGAAATGGGTCCATGAAACTTTGTTTCGGTAACATGACTGTCGAGCTAAACATCTTCAGAACTGAAAACTCTCCTAACTCTTATGTGGACCAGTTTTTTGAAATCCATGCTGTCCACTATAATGAATCTGAGCTCAACCATCTGAATAACGAAATTGAATCAGATTACGAAACTTTGTTTCAAGATACTCCCGAAAATGTCTCTGATTCGATTCCTGTCGAGCCTTTCACAAATGAGTCTATCCCTCAACCAATTTCTTCGGTTGAGTCGCCCCCAAAATCTGACCTCAAAGTGTTGCCCAGTCATCTTAAGTACGCTTACTTAGGAGACAATGAAACTTTTCCTCTCATTATCGCTTCTGACCTTACTTTAGAGCAGGAACAATTGCTCCTTCCCATCCTTAAGAAAAATAAGGAAGCAATTGGTTGGTCCATGGCTGATATTAAGGGGATTAGTCCTTCGATTGTCCAACATCGAATCAACCTTATAAATGATGCCAAACCCACTCGTGATCCCCAACGTCGACTAAACCCCATCATGAAAGAAGCAGTTCGGGCTGAAATCCTTAAATGCCTTGACAATGGAATCATCTACCCGATTTCCGATAGTCAATGGGTTAGTCCGATTCATGTTGTACCTAAGAAATCAGGGATTACCGTGGTTCAAAATGAAGCTAACGAGCTTATCCCAACCCGCACCCAGACTGGTTGGCGTGTTTGCATTGACTATAGGAAACTTAACGCTATAACACGAAAGGATCATTTCCCTCTGCCATTTATCGATCAAATGTTAGAACGACTAGCCGGTCACGAGTACTATTGTTTCCTTGACGGGTACTCGGGATATAATCAAATCCCTATCGCTCTTGAGGACCAAGAGAAAACCACTTTCACGTGTCCATTTGGTACATTTGCGTACCGACGTATGCCTTTTGGTCTTTGTAATGCGCCTCCAACCATTTAGAGGTGCATGATTAGCATTTTTTATGATATGATCGAGCGATTTTTGGAAGTGTTCATGGATGATTTTTCCATCTTCGGGGATTCCTACACTGAGTGTTTACATTACCTGGATCTTGTTCTTAACTGTTGCAAAGATAAACACTTAACGCTTAATTGGGAAAAGTGTCACTTCATGGTTAAACATGGCATTGTTTTGGGACATGTCATCTCTAACAAAGGAATTGAAGTAGACAAAGCCAAAATCGAAGTTATCTCGAATCTTCCCATTCCCAAATCCGTTAAGGACATCCGATCCTTTTTAGGTCATGCTGGTTTTTACCGTCGCTTTATAAAAGATTTTGGCAAAATCACTCGACCTTTGACCAATCTTCTTGGTAAGGATGTTCCTTTCGACTTCAATTCTGATTGCATTTCATCTTTTGAGCGTCTTAAAATTGAACTTGTCTCTGCCCCGATCATTTGCTCTCCTAATTGGAAGCTGCCTTTTGAAATCATGTGTGATGCCTCGAATTTCGCTGTTGGCGCTGTCCTAGGACAACGTATCGATAAGATTCTTCACGTCATTTACTATGCGAGTAAGACTTTGAACGATGCCCAAATCAGTTATACGACCACTGAAAAGGAACTTTTGGCAGTTGTTTTTGCTCTAGAAAAATTCAGGCCTTATCTAGTTGGCTCACACATCACGGTTTATACCGATCATTCCGCACTTAGGTATCTTTTCTCTAAAAAGGATGCTAAGGCTCGTCTCATTCTTTGGATCCTTCTACTTCAAGAATTTGACCTTACCATTAAGGATAAAAAAGGATCTGACAACGTTATTGCAGACCACTTGTCTCGTCTTCCAAATGCCCCGTCTTCTTCTCTTCCGATCAACGAGAATTTCCCTCATGAACAGCTGTTTTCTCTATCCACTGATCCTTGGTTTGCTGACATTGTCAACTACTTAGTCACTAAGCAGACCCCTTCTTTTTGGTCTAAGCAGGATAACCACAAATTCTTTTCCTAAGTGAAACATTTTTATTGGGACGACCCCTATCTTTTCAAGTATTGTCCCGATCAAATCATTCGAAGGTGTGTTCCCGACACTGAAACTCACAGTGTCCTCTCTTTCTGTCATGACCAAGCCTGTGGTGGTCACTTCGGTCCCAAAAAGACAGCCGAAAAGGTTCTCCAATCGGGTTTCTACTGGCCCAACCTTTTCAAAGACGCGTACGAATTTTGCAAAACTTGTGATCGATGTCAATTCTTGGGGAAAATTACTAAACAGAATATGATGCCCCTGAACCCCATTTTAGAGGTCGAAATTTTTGATGTGTGGGGTATAGACTTCATGGGACCCTTCCCTAATTCTTTTGGGAACCTTTACATTCTCTTAGCTATTGATTATGTTTCCAAATGGGTCGAAGTTGTACCATGAAAAACAAACAATAACAAGGTTGTTGTGCGCTTCTTGAAAGAAAACATCTTTTCTAGGTTTGACACACCTCACACAATAATCAGTGATAATGGTACACACTTCTGTAATCGTTCTTTTGAAGCTCTCATGGGAAAGTATTCGATAACCCACAAGTTATCTACTCCTTACCATCCTCAAACTTGTGGGCAAGTTGAAGTATCGAATAGGCAGATTAAACAAATTCTTGAGAAAACTGTGAATCGAAATCGTAAAGATTGGTCCCAAAAGTTAACCGACGCTCTTTGGGCTTGCCGCACCGCTTTCAAAACCAACTTGGGTATGTCCCCTTATCGGTTGATTTTTGGTAAGCCATGTCCCTTACCAGTTGAACTAGAACATAGGGCGTTATGGGAAATAAAAACTTTGAATCTTGATTTAGAGCAAGCAAGAGAACATAGGAAGCTTCAACTTAATGAACTTGATGAAATTCGAAATGATGCCTATGAAAATGAACGAATTTACAAGGACAGAACAAAAGTTTTTCATGATAAAACAATTTTACGTAAAACTTTCATGCCAGGTCAAAAAGTTCTATTGTATGACTCAAAACTGCATTTATTTCCGGGTAAGTTAAAATCTAGATGGACAGGACCTTACACTGTACGGACTGTTTTTCCATATGGTGCGGTAGAAATTGAGAATCCAACCGATGGATCATCTTTTAAGGTTAATGGTCAACGCCTTAAACCTTACTTGGAACCAACACCCAACCAAGAGGAAGAGCTCATGGTCCTCTATGAGCCACATTACATTCGGTAAGACGCACTAACCCTATTTTGTACATATGTAAATAGTCTCTTATTTTTCCTTTCACTAAGATATGTCTGATTAACGACTGTGAGGACACAGTCACACTCAAGTGTGGGGGAAATTTACATTACATCAGCAATCAAATTTTATGAAGTAGGTCATTCATTGAACAAGGATTAACTTAAAATTCATAAATAACACCTTGGTTCTTGTTTGATAAGTTGAATTGTTGGGTGATGAGAATGAACATTATTTATTCATTGAATCGTAATGTGTCTTTTTAAGATGCTAGCTTGAGACTGTGCAGACGTTAGTCGTGTTCTGGAGTAAGCATGTCAACCTTTGTTATACATGTTAGAACATGCAAAAAAAAGTCAAATAATAATGATTTTGCAGTTACATTGGATTTTCTGAGTTCGTTTTCATGCATCATATTTTCTTTTCACTCAAATTTTCAAAATCGTAAGTTCTAAAATCCACTTGACCTAGTTAAGGAGAAATGACTCATTGTAGCGTTCTTCTTCGATACCCCACATTATTCAAACCCAAGTTTTAGTCGATTTACATCCATGTTTCGACAAGTTTATCTTATATTGGTATACTCAAGAACCTTTGTTTAAAGGTCAAAAACATCACTTTTTATACCAATATTACACCACCCACTCCGTACTTGTTTTAAGGTAGGATAACCATATACCACATCTTATTTTATATGGGTTATCTATCTTACGAAACTTTGCTTATCATTCCTTTCAGCTTTTTATATAACATCAATCCAGACTTGTGTGTTGAATTAAGGTTATAGAAGTAGAGTAACTAGGGCACAAACTTTCCTTTCATGAAGTGTTGGTTGTGATTCGCTTAGTAAAGGAGGAATCAAATGAAATAATACGGTGTCATTCCATTCCATTTCCGCTCATCATTCATCATGCAAATATGAAAAAAAAGTGAAAAAAAAGAAGACAAAAAAGAAAAAGAAAAAAGAAAGAAAAGAAAAAAAAAATGAAATAAAGAGAGAGTCTCTCTGAATAAAATAGTCATTCATCATTCTTGACTATAAAGCATTCATTTCCATTCCATCCACATCCATCATACCGTACTTAGAAGCAAGGATTGTAGTTGAGGAGATGAAAGGAAACAAAACATCCATATGTGCCTTAGTATTACTTTATCTTTTGTAGCTTGAAATTCAACTAATACACTTGCCCTCTTATCTAGAATATTTTTAGAACTTGCAAAATTTTCCTTCATCTATGCATAACTCATATCCAATACATTACAGTTACATTGGTGCAAAATTATTAAAAAAAAGAAAAAAAAAGAATAAAGAAATGATTGGGTGCACGTTGTCGATGTGTAGAACTTTGGTTGACACCACGCTCTTAACCTTCAAGACAATTACAGTGTTATCAAGGAATTACTATTCAGCTTGAAAATTTTTGTTCATTTTTGCACTAATTATGGGATGGACAATTTGGGGCTAAACCGTTATTATTGAAGTTAGGTGAAATCCTTGGAATGTGAAAGACCTTAAACATATTGTTTGATTAATCCGCGTACATAAGACGCTTTGGATTTTGTGGGTAGTATCCGCTGAAAACCCTCACGAGACAACACTCGTCCTACTGGGGACACCCAGAGGTTAAACGGCTTGTTGCATACGCTAAATGCAATCGTGTTTCCTACGAAAGTGTGACATATCTTAGTTTAGTTTATTCGAGGACGAATAAAAAGATAAGTGTGGGGGTATTTGATATACACGTAAATGTGTATATTTTATCCGCTTATTTATCTAGTTTTCTATTTAAAATAATTAATATTGTGTATTTATAGCTGTGTTTTCAGATTGTTGATAAAAAGCTTGATTTAGAGCATTTGATGGATAAAGCATGAAGAATTTGCTTAAAAAGAGTGAAGTTGAAATTTCTAAAGCTTGAAGAGTTTAAAGCTTGAAGAACGGTTGCAAATAGAGTTCAGTTGGGTAGATTTGGCTCACTAAAGACTCATATTGCGTTCACATTAGCTCGTTTGCAAGGCCTCTCACTCTACAGCTGCGTTCACACTAGCTTATGTGTTAGTTGGGCTAATACTTTAGTCCCACATTATGGAATTTTCCAAGTAGCCTTTGTCATATCAGCTATAAATACACTTTATCTCATTCATTGTAAGACACACTTAGTTTTATTCTGTAATCTTTCTCTTGGAATAAAACTCTTCTTCCTCTGTTCTATTTAGTTTTAGTTTTATTTATGTTCATGTTATTTAATTTCTGTTTTCCTCTTCTTTAGCTATGTCTAGCTAATCCCCTTTGATTAGGGGGTGATGACGCTAATAGATATGATTCAACATGAATCACATAGCCAATAGATGAGGACTTTATATATGTAGATCTAGATCCGAATCAAGGGTTAGATCTGAACCTTCATATTCTGTGTCGTTTAAGAGCTATGCTCCTTCACAGAGTATATTCGTGTTCGATCTAACAATTATCAGATTTAGATCTAATTTTAGGTTTTTAGAAATTAATTTGTGAATCTGTCCTGATAGTCTATGGTTGTTTAAGAGCTCAGCTCCTGCATAGGCTATGCTTGTCGTTGCTTATTTATTTGTTTCTAAAAATCTATTTATCGTTGATTCGTGTTTGTGACAGAAACATGAATTAGATCTATATTTATTTGTTGGCTATTGATGAGTGTGAATCTAATCTATGTCATTATCCCCTAATTGCTTTCTCTTATTAGATAAATCTCTCATCTTTATTTAATTGCTGTTATTTTCTGTGTTTTCAATCAATCAAAATCTTGGAATAACTTGATTGGATTTATTAATTAAAATATTTTTGGTCCTAGAGTTCGACACCCTCTACAACAATCCTTGTTGTTTAGGAAAGCCGAACGGATTTTACAGTTGTTTACAATTGTATAATTTGTTCGCAAACAATATTCGATAACTCTCTCCTTCGAGTAAACTATATTCGATAACTCTCTCCTTCGAGTAAACTATATTCGATAACTCTCCTTCGAATAACTATATTCGATAACCCTCCTTCAAATAACTATATTCAATAACTCTATTCCAATAACCAGTACTCGATTAACTCTAATTCGCATAACTCTAATCGATTAGCTCTAATTCGAATAACTAATATTCGATTAACTCTAATTCGATTAACTCAAATCAATTAACTCTAATTTGATTAACTCTAATCGATTAACTCTAATTTGATTAACTCTAATCGATTAACTCTAATTTGATTAACTCTAATCGATTAACTCTAATCGATCAACTCTATTTAATTAACTCTATTCAATTTACTCTATTCAAATAACTCTTATTTGAATAACTAATTTTATTTTAATCCTATTTCCTATCTTATTCAAATTCCCATTTGAATTTCTATTCCAAAACCCACTTTCTTTAATAATGTTTTTATTTATAATATATTTATTTTAGTCCATTATTCACATCGAATGTGAATAATATTTCTTATATATATATATACACCAATTCAGTTCGATTTCATATTTAAAAATAATATTCCATTTCCAAATTCTATTTATACTTTTATTTGTATAATTATTTCTACAAATCTTCCTTTTAACTTCTAACAGTTAAAATTTCATTTAAATTCCCTTTTATAAATGTTGAATTCAAATTCTATTAACTTATCGATGTTAAAACCGATTTCTACTTCTTTATATAAATTCAGATTTATATATTCAAATTATCCAATGATAAATATTTTTCTTAATTTATAAACATCGTTTATAAATTAATCTTCTTAATTTATCTGTTAAAACAAATTTTCATTAAACATTCACTTTAGATAATTCTATTTATTTATCAAATAATTCCCTTTTTGATAATTCTATTTTTTATCAAATATTTCCTTTTATATAAAATCCATTGATTTTATAAATATTTCCTTTTATTTAAAATCCATTGATTTTATAAATATTTTATTTTCAAAATACACTTTGAAAATTCCCTTTATACATTCCAGTATTTCTTGTGGTATTTAAAATACCAAATAACCGTGATCAATATCATCCAAACACACATAATCCCCAACAGATTATATATCACATCATATCTCACAATATATGAAACTGAACAGTATTTTAAATATTGAGGGATCCAGTTGGATCCCTCCAATCTGTTTCCCTGCATCCACAAATGTTAAACAATATAATTAACACAATTTCACTTCAACATGAAATATCACTTACTCACCTTGGACGATCATCGTTAAATAACGATAATTGTCAGTTGATTCTGACAGACAATTTATTCTGCTATAAATTGTAACGAGCTCCAATTCACTCCCAGTCAGTTCCATTGTGTAGCCGTCGTCCATACGATTCTAACGAAGAGTTCCATTAACAAATGGGAAAGTTATTCATGTTATACGTAATACACTATTTAGTATAGAATTTAACTTAGATTATTTAACATAATTGGGCTTACTTTATTTTCGGAGCCATTACCCGCTACCGCTAATACATCTTCTTCGATTGATCTGCTCTCTCCATTCGGTTTCAGCAAAGCCATTACCGATCCTTGGTGCCTCCACCACACCTTCGTTCTTCCAACGAACTTCAAATAAAAATCACCATCATCATCCTTATGTAAATCTCCACCTCCCCATATCCATTTTTCCCAACTCGACACCCTCATTCAAATCCCTCGTCCCCATTTTTAATGCAAAAACCCACATACAACACGAACCACAAAATGACGGAAACCCCCAATAGTTAGTGTATAGATGCTAACTCGTACCCTAGATCCAAATATAAACTCAGTTTACTGAATAATGGCCTCGATCAAGAGATTACCACAACCCTAACCAACGCAGCAAACATTCGGACCTCAGAAAGATGATGCGCACCAAGCAAAATGGTTACAGACTCGAAGATAATCCCTCAATGAATCCAAGTACACTTGTTTTGAGATTTAAGGAATTTTGTTTGATTTGATTTTAATTCATGAAGATCAAAACTTTTACTGAAAGGAAAGGAAACATGTGGCACAATTTTCTGTTGACCTTGGGATGAATATGACTTAGGGTTAGGGTGTTAGGATATTTATATAGAAGAAATATCATTTTTTCAATTGATTTTTTTATTAATTTCTATTGAACCGTTATTTATATTTGTATTCTGAAAATCTGTATGATCACATATGATATCTAAAAATTACAAAAAAGGACATGCAGCTACAGTTCGACATTACGGACCCAACGAAAATGGTTTCATCGAATTCCAACTTCGTTTGCTCACACAGCGTATTTTTAAAGTCAAATTATTAACTGTTTTTCACATTAAAATCCCGTACGGCCACATACTGACTCCAAAAATCACGAAAATTGAAATCTAAAAATAATTTAATATTTCGGATCTAACAAAATTAGTGTTGTAGAAAACAGAGGTCATTTGCAAGAATGGCTATTTTTAAAGCTCTAAATAAACCCATTTAAATATTAATATATTTAAAAATAACTAAATTAAATATAAATAAATAAATGCTATCGCATATATTCACATTGAATATTATTCAGCTCCAACATGAATATATCGGGATTCATAATTCGATATTCCAAAATCAGAGTTAATCGATATTTAATTTAAAATAGAAATCCTTTTATAAATTCGTTATAAATTATAAATGAATTCCATATCGACTATTTTAAAATTTGATTTGACTATAAATCAAAATTTACACAACAAAATCTCAATTTTTCTCTTTCATTAGAAAAATATGCTTCACCAGCTTCGAACGTTTCTTGTTTCACAGAAATCCGATTTAAAATGGATTCTGCATATTCAATTAAAGTTTGAATCGCCAAATTACGAACTATCGCGCCATTTCGAGCTCGATTATAATTATATTATAATTATACGTTCAAACTTCGTTTGAATAATAAATTCGTTACTATAATTCAATTCTAGACTGAATTAAATCCCATATACTATTCAATTCACACAATATCGTGAATTTAGCTATTTCCGACTATTTCAGAAATTAAATATATTATTCTATTATTTATATAAATTAAATATTCAATATTATTTATTTAAACGACCATTTAAATCTCTAAATCACTATTTAAATAATTAAATAAATTAATTATTATACCGCAAAAATATGGGACATTACAAAAGCAATGTTAAAGTCTTCATGCGTGTTCTTGCTCACATTGCCCTACATTAATCATGTGACCATAGATATATGTGCTTCTTTTTTTGAGAGAGGATATATGTGCTTCTTTGACTAATGTATTTAATATTCCTTTTTGGTGGAAAGGAAATTACTGTATCAGGTTTTCCGTATAGACCCGTGTTTTGAGATTCCTTTTCATACGAAAAGGAACTAGTGCTTAGTTAATATCTTGCTTAACCTTTTTATTTTAACTAATATGTAAACTAAACTGATCCGTGTATGTAATACTCGGGTCAGACTAAGTTATTCTAGGTTCAGTCGTTGTTGATTGATGGTTTGCTACTATAGCTGGGACTATCCTTGAAGACTCTTCCCATGCGCACCTTAGTATAATTGTGTCATTGTAAAAAAATTCTAATTGTCCATTATGTGTTATTGTTGTATATTCATATGTGATGTAGCACACTTATAAGTTGCAATTTTGTGGTTGTATCTATGTGTAACTGTTCTATGATCTGTGACTTTGATATATCGAATATTATTCTAAAAACGATCCTTAACCATCGTAGTTTCTTATTGAGGCTGCTGATTATGTTGATTCTTTTAAGTTAAGAATTGAAAATTTATTCCCTAACCAGCCCTATCCTCCTCTCTAATAAACAACATCAGTTGTTAATGCTTATTAGGGTGGGTCTCAGGGTGGGGCGTCACATTTGGTATCAATAACACAAATCGAAAATTAAGTAAATAGTGAAGTTTAATTGTTGTCTCCCTGGCAACGTTGCCTGAAACTTGTTTGACACTTTTCTATGGACTAGGAAAGCGCAAATTTTGAAATAAATTACTACAAGCACACAAGTGTGTAGTATGCAGGTCGAGCACAGGGAGAAAAAATAAATTAAATTATTTATATAATTTAATGGGCGAATTAGAAAATGTTTGGAGATGTGATTTGAAAATAAAATAAAAATTGTAATTGTAATTTAGTTTGGACAAATCTAATTGTACCGATGACTAAATCACAATTATCAATTAAAAAAACTAGAAAACAAGAAAAACTACAATTGAATTCATTACAAATTGGAATTTAATGGATCTGTATTGAATTAAATAATTAACTAAACAAAGAAAAACAAAATAGAGGAACTGAAGTTGCATAAAAGAAGCAAATAAACAGAAAGAAAAAAAATTTAGGATTAACATTGAATCTAATCAAATGGTAAATCACTAATGAGAAACATAAATGCAATAGCAATTTGTGCTCTATCAAATCTGATTAAATAGACAACACATATTGCTATGAAAAAAATGAAAAACAAAATAAAAGGAGTGCTAAACATTTTTAATGAAGAAGGGAAAAGATACAGAAAAAGGTACAATCTTTATAATGGATACACGAGTATTTATAATGGCTGAAATCTCCTATCTACATGAATCTTGGGTCTTGAAAAAATCTATAGAAATATTTTCTTTACAAGGATAAAGGAATATTCTCGTCATGATGCTAGATTGAAGATTTATAATCAAATGTTTCCTTTTGACATGTGGCACTGTTAGTGATGAAGATCAACATATGATATGAAAAAATTTGATTTGAAATCACTGATTGGCTTCTGATTTGGTTACAAAATCCTATCAAATCTTCTTAAATATGAATGATTTGATCCTAGTATCCATGGACAAGTGTGCAATACCCAGCTTCTTTTTCTTAAAAAAATAATAGAACTGTAGTTGGGATCGAACTCACCACTCTTTGTCCATATCTCCAGGCATTTACTAGTGATCTACAATATCTTTTGGGATTGAGACAGTGTTGATGTAGGAAAGTCGCTTTTTCTTAGCAATTGGTCTTTTATTTAAATGAAGAAGACATTTATTTAACAATCTATGAAAATGCACAAAAATACCTAAGGGAATATTATTTATATATGATAAAGATAAGATATGAGCGTAAAGATAAACACTTTTACATGTTAATCGTTCCACTTTATAATCTATTGTTTATACTATCATATTACAATATAGTCCAGTTTGATGTAAAAAAAAGTAGATATAAGAAGTGATTTTCCCAACACAATGTCCTCGCATTGATGAAAATCAAGTTCGATCCTCCCTAATGCAAAGTCCTTGCATATTGGGTGTTATGCCAGAATATGATCCCTTAAAATGTCCAAAAAGCGTGTATTTATTGTGGTGAGATGCCTGGGTCGCATGTCATGTGGCGTACAATCCAGGTCGATAGAACAATTGCTGACCGCATATCCAAGTAGTGGAGATATCCTCTCTAGTTCAATGTGATCTATGTTTCATTCGATTCGATATTATAGGAGTGGTTTACCATTTTTGTAGGAGGTTAACTCGGTCAAATACCCATGCTAGTTTCTGGATCGACATAGTTGAACCAACCTCGGTTCGATATGTTCAAACCAAGTTTTGTCGACCTAAGGAAGGTCCTTCCTATTTCATTTTTTTGACCCCAAAATATATAGAACATCGAGCGGGTGTGTTGATCCGACAAAAGCCGAATTGGTGTTGTTAGATCTGAAGTGAAGCGTCATTGGGCATGCCGAGCCAACCTCTACCGAATCGAAATCCAAGTCTTCCACACACATATGTTTGAGTGCTTGGATGCATTAATTGAATGAGTCCGGGCTCTCCTAAGCCTATGTCCAAATCCTGAACATTGCGATAACCGAGATTTCATGATATGATTGCCTTGTCAAAAGATGGGTCAATACTTTACCCCCTAAAACATATCTTTCTGTGATGGATATGTTTTGAATAATCTGAAAGCCATAGAAGTCCATATAAATCCAAAAATAGAAGTCCAATATCCGAAGTCTAAAAATCCACGATTATGTCGTATCATAATAAACAATTGAAAACCAAAAAACCATAATCTTTCCAGATCCTATTGATAGAAAACCATAAATCTATGGTAATACTGGACCATATTATAAGAAATCCAGAAAACCACGAATCAAGGGAAACCCAACGATCACTTCAGATCGTATTAAAAGTGAAAACCAAGAAATTCAAAATGCAGGGCCTCATCAGGCCTATCCATGCGAGTGTAATTCATACCTGCAAATAAACCAAGTGAATAGCTTTGCCAAATCCTAACAATACCATTTACCCTTTTCAAACATAAACCATGGATGGAAATCCAGATTGAGTATAATCCATATTCGAACCATGATTGAACCACCTTGCCAAAACTTAACAAGATGGCTTAATCCTTCAGGTATAATCCATATTTGGACATCCAAACTGAGCATAAGCCATACTCTAGTTTTGATTGTGTTTTCCAAGAACCGACAAGAGGAACAAACCTCAATGGTATAGGCCGGATCTGGAAATACAAACAAAATATAATCCATACTCAAACCATGACTGAGGGATCTTTCCAAAAGTTGACAAGATGAATAAGTTCTACAAGCATAATCCATGTCCAAAAATCCATTTTATTAAAAATCCAAATTTCTTACATAACCAAAATAAAACCTAACAGTTTATCATTGGATGTAGAGCATGCCTAGAGCATGCCTAGCGACTAAATCCTAATCTCGTACGTGAGTACATCAACTTAGCCTTTCATTATTAAATGGTTTTATTGCCGAGCACAGAGCATGCCTAAAGATTAAATACCAATCCCTGTGCATGAGTGAGTTGATGTATTCATCCGAAAAACAAAAACAAATAAAAATGAAAACACTTATCCTAAAAAATTCAAATCCAATGTGATCCAATCCAGATTAGCCAATGACAATCCCGTGTGTGCTCATCGTGGATCATTCCCTCTCCAGGGAGCGGTATGTGGCGGTAGTGTTGATGCTAGATCTATTGGTTGCACGACATACTTGGGCAACTCCCCACATCTGATCTGTACCTCAATCAGGTCCCTCAAATGCCAGTAATCATTGGTAGTGTGTCTAGCCATTTCGTGGAACATACATAATTGTCTAGATTCCTGTTCTGAAGATGGTTCTCTCTTGGGAGGTTTTATGAAAGCAATAACCCTTTTCATATCCAAGTAGATGTCCTCTAATGATGAATTGAGTTTAGTATACTTGTCGAATTTGGGCCCTCCGTTGACCTAGAACTTCTAATCATTATTTGCCATAGATTTTCCTTTGCCCTTAACTTTATCCTTTTCAGAGTTGGATGGTTCTTCATCCTAAACCATATTAGCCTAAAGAATGTCCTTCCCAACATTTATGTCCTCCTCCTGCAGGAACCTATATGCTTCAAAGTATGATTCACCAAGATTCCTAGGTGGATCCCATTGCAAAGAGATCTTAAAGTCCATCTAATCCAAGATGTTGGATATAACTTCCATCAATACCATGGACGGTTCTGGTCGATCCACGATGCTACTGCCGCATTAAACCTTTACAGGAAAGATTGAAAAGTCTCTCTAGTCCTCTTCTTGATTGTCGTTAAAGTCATTACATTTTTGGGTCTTGCAATATGGACCCTAAACTATTCAATAAACCTTACGACCAACACATTCTAGCTGTTGATCGATCCATTTTCCAGCTGCCTAAACCATATAGCAGTTATATCAGTTAAGTAGAGTGGCAAACACTTAGCCATGACGTTTCCCGATGCCAACATCACTTCATATGATGCAAGTAGCGCATCGGGTGCATTGCATGGTCCTTTCTACCATTGTATGACTCCAAAGCTGGTAGCTTGAAGTCAAGGGGGTTTCGAGAAATCTAGATCTCCCGAGTAAATAGGCTTTAAATAATGTTATCCCCATCATCCTGGGATGCCCCTCCTCTTGTAAACCATCAAATTACATCTGCATCTCTGAGAAGCTATTGCCAATTGTTTAGTCCAATGTTGGTGCCCCCAACATGCAAAGTTGTAGCTGTTTGGTGCTGATTCATACCTTTTAGTTGGTTCGACCATGCCCTCTAGCCTCGATTCGACACAGTCAAATCGGGTTGGTTTGACATTGTCGAACTGAGCTTCAGTAAATCCTGTTACTCTTACATGTGTTCCATCCAACGACATGTTGGCTTGTGCCTAGCCAACATTTCATGTATTTCTATCCCGAGTGACACGAGTTAAAGTGTGCTGACATACACCATTATCAGGACGTTGTCCCCCGACCGAGTATGGATCGACATTTTCCACATGTCAAACCGAGTTTTCCACTTGTGCAACTTATGGCCAATTCTCAGGTTGATTCGTTGTTGCTACCTGACTAGCTGCAATACCACTAGTTCCAGCTAAGTTTTGGCCTCCTGACCTGCCAAATTCATTAAATCTTGCAATAAAAGTGTTCATTATCTCCTCCTACAAGTGGATGAATTCGTCCTCTCGCTCCATACGTGACCTCAATTCAGTTAGCACTCCATCCATCTCTTCCCGGGTGAGATAAATGGAAGGATCACCATGGAAGGAAGCCTCTTAACTTTCCTTTATCCTAGCACTTGCATTACCAACGTCTTCAGTATGAAAAAAAGTTTCATCCTTATCTGCTTTACCATCTTCGAATCGTGAAGCTAGCACTCCAAATCCTTAAGTAATTCTGAAGGATAATGCACTCCCCCGCCATTCGCGCTATAGTGTTAATTTCAAATAGTGTCTTTTGAAAATCAATCCCCAAATGCACCATCCATACACAAATCACAGATAATTATAATCACATATAACAGTAAAATAAAATGGAACACACAGAATTTTTTATAGTGGTTCGGCGTTAACAAGCCTAGTTATACTCTATAATCAATTGTTTATGCTGTTAGATTACAATTCGGTTCAATTTGATGTAAGCAAAGTAGAGATAAGATGTGATTTTCCTAACAAAATGTCCTTGCATTGATGAAAATAATGTTCGATCCAACAAATGCAAATTCCTTTCATATAGGGTGTTAGGCCAGAATATAATGCCTCAAAATGTCTAGAAAGTGAGTATTTATATGTGGTGAGATACCCGGATCGGTATGCCATACGGCGTACAATCTGGATCGATAGGGGAATTTTTGACCGCATATATAGGTAGTAGAGATATCCTCTATGGTTTGATGTGATCTATGTGTCCTTCAATCCGATGTTATAGGAGTGGTTGACCACGTTTATAGGAGGAAAAATCAGTCAAATACACATGCCACTTCCCGGATCGACATAGTTGAACCGATCTTAGTTCGACACGTTCGATATGAGTTTTGCCGACCCAAGGAAGATTCTTCCTATTTCATTACTTTAACTCCAAAAAGATATAACATACCGAGCCGGGTGTGTTATCCAAGAAATGCTGAATTGGTGACGTTCAATCTGAAGTGAAGCATCATTTAGGCAAGCCGAGCCAATAAACCGAAATCGAAATCTTCCACGAACATATATTTGAGTGCTTTGAATCATTGATTGAGTTAGTCCAGGATCTCCTGAACCTATGTCAAAATCCTGAACTTTGCGATAGCTAAAATTCCATGATGTAACTACCTTGCCAAAAGGCAGGTCAACGGACATAAAATACGTTCCAAGCCAATATGAAATGATCACACCAAAGAAGAAACAAAAGGAAGAAAAATGACATATATCTCATAATGTATGGAACAAAATGTCATGAGGACACACATAATGAAATACTAGTGAGCTATAACAAAGTGAAAACATTAACGCTATAGAATAACTTATTTATATACGACATGCAATATATTTTGTTACATCAAGACCATACCACAACCGTATTGGAGTATGAAATAACGTTAATGGAAATATCTACAAATATAGAGTGACACATTAAATCTCTGTTTGCTCATGTCCGGCATAGAAACAACATCATGTATGCTATCATATAGTCTACCAATTAAAGAATACCTAAGAAAATAAGAAGCATAGGGTCAAGCAATAGTCAAGTGTGAGCGGTAAATGACTACCAAAAGGTATACCATAAAATATCGTACTTGGTAGAGGCATATAAGTTTTACATGTGTTTTCCTTGCAGCAAAATAGGTAATATATGCTACTCAAATAAAGCAACATAGATATTATAATAGAATAGAATAAACGAATCTAAGCAACCTCTTCACATAATAGAATAGAATAAACTAATCTAAGAAACCTCTTCACATCCCATGTTTCCAATTCCCTTCTCCAGCGTCCTATAGGTGTTGTCTACCAAGAAAGAGAAGTAAGAGCAACCATGGTGACCATTGAACAAACCGTAAGTATCACCTTGGAAAGCCTTGATCACATGATAATCCGTATGACTGTCCTCGTTATGCTAGAGACTAATGGAGAATCCCAGTTTTAGTTATACTCTCATACCTTATAGGATCCAAATCCAATATATGCCTTCTAGGATTCAAAACCCATCACTAGACTCTCTGTTATAACAGTATAGGGTAAACGACCATTGTTACTAGTCGTTGGGCATTCCCCACCTTTAGTAACCCTACTTTCAGTCATGACCATAATACTCAGAATTATCAGTGATTCCTTTGCATTTCTAATCTTCGAATTCTTGCCACAACTCCATTTCTGGGAACGAGTCCTAACACCCAATACGATCCATTATCCCTTGGCCTTTTTCCATCTCGAGCTGCCTTCTAACTCCTTCAATCCTACTCCTTATCCAAGATTTCGGCCAAAAAGTCAAAGCTTCAACACATTACAACTTCATCATAAAAGCTATCAACAGGCTGCTAACTCTATAATGACCCTCTACAACCCATGTTTATGGCCAATGAGTCGAACCTCCATCAGAGCCCTCCATTTGACAAGGTATCGACTCAAGACCTATGAGTCGTCATTGAGTCTATTATTTTGCCAAATCTTGTTACAATCTTATTGTGACCATTTGTGTACTCCTCCCTGATATCAATTACCTTGACTCATCTCCCTTTGCCTTAAGTCTTCTCTTCTATGAATCATGATCTGGCCCATTGAAGATGACATAACCATCCTTCAGCATTTGGCGGATCCATTATCCTAAAATTTAGAACACCATCTACTAACCATGTTTTTTTCAACCATATGAGTCATTGGCACATGAGAGCAATGGAATAGACGTATTATTGACCCAACTAATATAAGCCCACACATATTGTATAGCTCTAATCGAGGTTTTATAATGAACTCTAGCCATGCTGCAGAGCATATCCTCCAATTTTCATGTGATTCCAATAGAATTTAATCCCTATATGTTTCGATCACTAATATAAGTCTTACGCAAACACAACACTAACAAAAACAAAATCAAGCATTGCATCCAATTCAATAACTGCAACAGTTCAATTATAACAATTCAATGACCAATCATTTCTAAGCATAGTTCTAACATACCTACAAAATTTAATTTAGATCTACCTAATTATCAAATATATGAACCAATAGGTTAATTTGAAATTTGAGATGAATTGAGTGAGAATCAATTGGAGAACTAGGAAAGGTATAGGGTTTGGGACTAACATGAAATGAGAGTTTCAAATGGTCCCTCTCGCCTCCATATTTGTAACCAAACCTCGTTAAACTTACTAGCTTGTTAATCCAACCAATTAATCCTTTTTAATTTTAGATGATAGTTTTTAAATTAATGCCAACCATAACTTTCTAATCATTTATTTGATTCCATATATGATAACTTATGTAATGGGAAACCATTATTCCAAAGTAATAAAGTGAGTTAGAGCGTCTAATTTGACATCTACCAAAAGTTATCGTAGAAATAAGATTCTCAAAGGCCAAACGGTCACATGGAAACTCAAGAAAAATCATGGATGCGTAAAACATACCTAAAAACTATATCCTAAAATATTAGAGTATTATGATCATAAATGAATTAAATCGAATTATTTTATGATCTTTTGGCACATAAGATTTAGGTCGTTATAATTAGCATTTTGGAAATTTTACTATTATAAATGAAGGATTTTAATAATATTTCTCAGGGAGAATTTTTCTGTGTGAAGTTTATATTCAAGTGTATTTTAAAAAAGGGAGATACTATCTCTTTTGAAGGTAAGTCGAATTGTGAAATATTTATATGAAATTAAAAAGAATGTTTGTGACAACCTCCCTATACCATCTGCATCAAATGAATAGGAAGATGCGTTGGAAGCTATGCCAAGTTGATATGGGACGATCATCAAGAAAATAAACCTACTCGAAACCTGTCATATATCTCATAATGCATGTATAAATTATAATAAGTACACATACAACAGAATAGTAGTGAAGCATGAAATCCCATTTCAAAATAAATCCACATATTATGATACAAGATGTCACAATCTCTATATACACCAATTCCTCGCTACAGCTTCACTTCAAGTATTTCAAAATAATACGGCGAAAACAAATATCTATATAGAAGAATAATATGCCAGCCTCCAACTCGTCATCGGTCAGCCGAATCATCACCATCCAACTATTCAGTCTACTCACCAACATTGTTAATGAGCATCCTAAAGTAATGAGAGGAAACATAAAACTTTGAGTCGAACAATAGTCTGGTATAAGTAATAAATGACTGTAAATGGCTATGCTAAAAAAAAGATTGCGACGACCGCCCTACATCTCTTGCACCGAACTAACGAAAAGTGTGTTGTATAACGTGCTAGGCCGTATGGTACGATCATCAATGAAGAATAATAAGAAATAAAACCGGCCATATAACTCATAGCACATATATAACATATAATAGAAAGTATACAACATGATATAGTAGTGAAGTAGAATTGAATAGAAAATCAAATCTCTATAACATCTCAAAGTCATCAATACAAAACACATGTTTAAATGAATAGTACATCAAGACTCACTACATATCTCTCAAAGTATCAACAACCAACAGTATACAGCAGAATCAACAAGTACATATATAGTAGAAAATAATACGCCAGTCTCCATCTCATCATCGAACAACATCAACGGCACCAAAACCTATCACCTGCTATCTCATTCTATTCACCAACAACATTGATGGGTAGCCCAAGGTAACAAGAGGAAACATGAAACCTTGAGTCAGACAACAGTTTTAGTAAGCGATAAAATAATAATCAATAATTATAATGAAATATGAGTATAGATTGTTTAGTCATCTGATTTGTCTCAGCAACCAAAGGATTAGCACACTAATCATCTACCATATACCACTCCAGAATAGGAAAAGAACATCCCCCAATTCTAGTTCTCTTCAACGACCTACAGTGATAGCCGACCCAAAGAAAATGGAGAAGAAAGCACACAATCAACTATAGCAATCAATATCCTAGTTGTCACCAACTAAAACCTCGAGTACATCAACCATTGAATCACCAGTTGCTGCCATCCGTTAAGGGCTAATGAAAAAACCACGGTTCTAGTCAGATTTCCACATGTCCATCTTGCATATATTTGCCTCCGTATGAGATAACTAGATCACTCCCAGAGCTCGATCCAGGGTACATGATCATTCTGATCCTGATAGGTGTCCCCAAGATACCCCTGCTTTGAGCCTGCCAGAACCTTCGATAACCAACAATTCCTTGTCACTTCGAAATTTTAAAGCCTTCCTCCTTGGCGACTTCATCTTTAGTTCGATCAATCCTCTCAAACCAATTCCATTGTCATTCGCAGTCAACTTCCATCTAAGTCGATCTATCATTTTGTTTTACTGTGCATCATTCCACGACTAGGATCACATTAATTCAGCTCCAACCATTCCATCTTGAGTTCCTAGTCAAAGCATCATCCATTTTTGAGTTGCACACTAATCATATCAAATCCATTGGTTACCAAACTTCACCAGCAACCCCCAGAAGACACCACAATCCTGTCACAGAATTAGAGCTCCAATTCATCTCATTTGATAGATCGGTACTGATACATAGGACATAGACTGGTACAGGTCCATCCACTTGCCTAAAATTTGGCTAAGTGTTTGATCTTTCCCATCCCATTCTCGAACACTTCCTACCAGTCCATCCTTGAACCCAAATTCCTTTTTGATGAATTTTCATGTCGGTCCATCGATCAATGCTCGAGTAATCATCCTTCGTTCCATCTAAATCACATTCACATCACTTGAAAATTTGCATATAGCTTCAATTTACCACCACGATGCCACATCCAAAAATCAAAGCCATCCACCCTACTGTGATGGACTGGTGTCGGTCCATCGGCCATGGACCGGTACCGATCCATATAGTTAGCGTATTTCAAACCCAAAATTTTTGGGTTCCCTTCTTACATCCTCCAGATAGCCTCTGCCAAGCTTCATCTGATTTGCTCTATTCTTCAAACCTAAGATCTACGACAAACAAATCAAGCAATGGATTCAATTCAATCAAAACAAACAATGATTCATCAAATCTTGATCATACAAACATGCACATCAAATAAACATATCATAAAACAATAGATCTAACATGATTTGGATCAAAATATATTCAAGAACGTGATCAATCTAACATCTTACTGATTTATATGATTAAATTAGATTATCCTAGAATGTATAAATTAGAATTAAACACATATGATTAGATCTAAGGTGAACATGTATGATGTGAATCAATCCTAGTTTAACCCATATAATCCGTAGTTTCGATGTGTGAGATATCTGTCACTCGCCTAACCCTTAACTCAATGCAAATCCAATGAAATCAGATCTAGACAGGGATGAAAATCCCCAAAATCATTGCATATTGATGTGATCTAATCTTCTCGGATGATTATTTAACATTTAGAAGCAATTTATGAATTAGAATGAATAGAATGGAGAAATTAGGGTTTAATTGAATTTGAATAATCATGGACATAAGCCTAAATGTTTGAACGAGGAGAAAAACCTTAATTCTCTTCCCAATCCCCTTTATTCATAGCAGCCGGTCATTAGTCTAATGGGCTACACTAATCACCCCAGTAGCAGCTAATTAGTTTGCATAACAAAAATTGAAACTTAAAATAGTGATTTCTCCCAAGCTGTTGAGTAAAATCTTTAACGTGAACACTCTATGGAATTGTCAACCGCCATTCTGATCCAGTGAGATTGATTTTCAACAACTGATTCGATCCCTATCAAAAGTTATAACTAGAACAATATTCACAATGGTAAAACAGTCGCAATTAAGTTTGGTAAGAATCATAAACATGTCTCACATCCCCGTGATCAACATATTTAAATATGAGAATGATCCGATCAATAGGAAATTAAATATAATTATTTTACGATCCTCCGATACGTAAAAAAACGTGTTGTTACGATGATAATAGGCAAGTTCAAGTCTTACCACACCTATCCCTGTAACCAAAGAGTTAACATATAATAACTAAGAAATATATGCTAAGCAACAACAATAATTGATATTGTACCGAATAAGATAGAAGGATCTAAGCAACCTCTTTTGACTCTGTATTCCTTAAATATCCACTTCACTTCAGTATACTATAGGTGATAGCCAACCCAGAGATAGAAAAGATAACACCCATAGCAACCATAGCATCAATCACACAAAACCTAGCTATCACATTTTAAAGCCTTAAATGCATTGATAACTATATTACCTTACTAGCTATGTCAATGGATAATGGAAAACCCTAATTCTAGTCGGATTATTGTATTTTCCGAACACGTTTGCTCTTCCCATGAGGAACTAAACCACTTTCCAAGTGATCCAGGATACACGACCATAACTACTATTTCTAATGGGCGTCCCTTCAAACTCTTTCCCTAAGTCCATACCAAGAACACTCCGAGCTATCAATGATTCCTTGGTACTCTCATGCATAACAGCTTCTATGACACCCCAAATCCCCTAATATCACTTATATGAGGATGCATTAGGTTCAGTGAAGAACAATAAGTAAACAGTAACCATATTTTCACAGGACAAAATAATAATTTCAGCAGGAAATTTTTAACTTTTATTATCAAATAAAAAGCATTACTTCCAAATCCCAATTACAACATCAGTTTATCATATTTCTCAAATACCAAACACAATAGACAAAACCAACTGTCACATAAAAAAAACTATCAGAGTATTTTAAAAGCATATCCCTCGTTAATAGCTATATCAAAGTAGAGAAAAAGACGAAACAATACATAAAGTCAGAAATCCAAGAATCCAAGTTTAATATCACGGCCACAGCTGACCACTACCCTGAGAACCTGAGGGGAGGAAAGGAAGAGAGAGAAGGAAAAACAAAATAGGTCAGACATAAAGTTTGGTCATTCCTAATGATTTTCAACATAAGCACATGATAGATACTTATTCTTTTATTCGACCCAATCCTTTTCCTAAAAAAAGGATTGAGCCGAGTTTAATTGCAATCAATTAGGAGAACAAACAGCAATTGCTGAATTATGTGCGCTTAGTTCTTATATTTTATGTTTATCTATTTCTGTTTATCTATCTTATCTACTGGTTCGAACTCGAATTTGATCTCTTTCCATACTACCGCTTTAATGGGAGAACAACCCAACCCTTGGAACATACTACAGCCCTATCTCGTTTTGATTCTTGACAGTATCGATAAGAGATAATCCATATTTTGACAAGTTATCGAATTCAGCAATATACTCCGAGACTGCCCTACCATTCTGCTTAATCTCCAAAAACTGCCTAAATAATTCTGATTTCTGAGCAGCTGGAATAAACTTGGTTCAGACCGAAGAAGTAATGTCACTCGATTATTATCAAACTGACTGCAATCCTTTTCTGTCCGTGAGGATCCCGCCAGAGCGCCTTCTACTTCTAATAGGCCATGAACTAGATCAGAAGCATTCTCAACGAATCCATAAGAAGTGATCCTCTTTTTTCATCGGATCCGGGTCCGGCTGAAGAACAAAGATCTTGAGCGACCAATACTGCAGAAAAACTCAAAAGATAAAGAAGTATCGTTAATTTCTTCATGCTCGTTCCAAGTTTGAAGTAACATTTGTACAAATAGGAATCTCCTTCCTTACACGATTTCTTCTTCATATAGATAGATATAGGATCTATGGGGCAATTACTTAGAAGTACGAAATTAAGAATCAATCAGATCTCCCCAAGTAGGACTCAAACCTACGACCAATCGGTTAACAGCCGACCGCTCTACCATTGAGCTACTGAGGAACAACAGGAGATTTGACCTCATAGAGTTCAACTCCCGTTCTCAACCCATGAGTCCGAAGCTTCCTTCGTAACTCCTGGAACTTCTTTATAGTGGCTCTGTTCCATGCCTCATTTTATAGGGAACCTCAAAGTAGCTCTATTTCATTATATTCCATCTATATTCCAATTCCATTCATTTAATATTTCTTTGCTGTTTCTTTCTTATTTTATTTTTATTTTAAGAAATTCACAGTTAGAGTTGGTCTAGTGAATAAATGGGGGCCAAGCCTATCAAAGGAGTTTGACCTTGATTTGCTTACGAATCATTCCCTAGGTGATTGAATCATCTAATTAACTGGATTTATGAAATATTAACTTACCATCCATGTTTCTAATGAGTTTTGTTCTTTTGGTTTTCTAAGGGTCGGAGCCTTTGATGAGCAAGAAGCATTGATTGTTCCCCAATAACCGAATACTTTTTTCTGTAAATACTGCATATTTGATTCCATCCATAACTCCATTTTCTTCCCTATGAGTTCCAGTATCGATAAGAATTCTAGTTCTTACTGTTCAAACGTTCCTTTTCGAAGGGCAGAATCAAAATATAGTTTCGAGGATTGGATTGTTCATCCGAAGGGATTTTTTTTGCTCCTCGATCCGTACGAATCTCAGCAATAACTTGTTCAGATTCTATATATTGATTATTTTGAACTAAAATCAAACTTTTGGGAGGGCCACCCTATCCAACTTTCAGGCATCAAGATACGTTTAAGACCTGGATGATTATCATAAGAGATTCCCAATATATCATAAGATTCCCGTTCTTGAAAATCAGCACTTCTCCAAATCCACAAAACAGACGTGATTCTAGGATTACTTCTTTGGGCAAATACTTTTATGCATACCTCTTCCGACTTTCTATATTTCATCAAACTCCTTTTTTGTAGCTGCCGCCCAACTTCTTATTTATATGGGAGCCATAAATGTCTTAATCATATTTGCTCTTATGTTCGTGAATGGTTCAGAATATTCTAACGACTCCTATCTTTGGACTATTGGAGATGGAATCACTTCATTGATTTGTATAAGTATTTTATTTTAACTAATTACTAACTGACTAATTAAACTCATGTTTCTATAATCAATTTGATTCTCCGATTCAATTGGGGGAAAAGGCCTACGTAAAGATCGCTTGGATTTGCAAAAAGGTTGCTTGGATTTATCCATGGTTTATTCCTTATCTCTAGATTTATAGTCTTTTATATAATCTTGTATTCTAGTAGTAAAAATGGGGTACCTCTTAGGAATCTTTGTATATTGAGATTTCAGATCTTAGTTCTTTGCCTCCACTTCTTGTGGAGCAATAATTCCTCGAATTAGACCGGCAGAATAAGAAATCAAAAATCTTTGGTTGATCAGGCGACACCCGGATTTGAACTAGGGATAAAGGATTTGCAGTCCCCCACCTTACCACTTGGCCATGCTGCCAAATTCGATCCAAATAAAATGGATAAAAATAGTAGCCATATTCTATTTCTACTACTAACTCTTTTTTTAATCTTGAATCCCGCCGATTTAATAGGCGAATAGCCCAACCCTTGGAACATACTACATCCCCAGGTGGCGAAGAGCCGACATCGAGGTGCCAAACCTTCCCGTCGATATGAACTCCTGGGGAAGATCAGCCTGTTATCCCTAGAGTAACTTTTATCCGTTAAGCGACGACCCTTCCACTCGGCAACGTCGGATCACTAAGGCCGATTTTCGTCCCTGCTCGACGGGTGGGTCTTGCAGTCAAGCTCCCTTATGCCTTTGCACTCGAGGGCCAATCTCCGTCCGGCCCGAGGAAACCTTTGCATGCCTCCGTTACCTTTCGGGAGGCTTACGCCTTCCTCCGGCTTATCACCGGCAGTCTGTTCAGCGTTCCACACTCAATGGTGGCAACTAAACACGAGGGTTGTGCTCGTTGCGGGACTTAACCCAACACCTTACGACACGAGTTGACGACAGCCATGCACCACCTATGTCTGCGTTCCCGAAGGCACCCCTCTCTTTCAACAGGATTCGCGGCATGTCAAGCCCTGGTAAGGTTTCTTCGCTTTGCATCGAATTTAACCACGTGATCCACCACTTGTGTGGGCCCCCGTCAATTCCTTTGAGTTTCATTCTTGCGAACGTACTCCCCGTAATTTGTAATCTATTGATCTATTGTAATCAAATAGCTAGAATCATCATCAATAAAAGAAAAAGTGGGCGTAGGTCTCGTTAATGGCCGAACCACGTGAGCTAAAACAATAGTTAAAGAACCTAACATATACGTATTATTGGGAAGTGCATTAACATAAATACGGCAGTAAGAAGAGGCAATACAAAAGTGTGTAAACTATAAAAACGAGTCAAGGTGGATTACCCCACACTAGCACTTCCACGTAATAACTCTACCAAATGGGATCCTATTATAGGAATAGCATCAGACATGCCTGTCATAATTTTTACTGCCCAATAACCAATTTGGTCTCGAGGTTGGTTCTGCATCAGTTTCTTCCCTAATTGGTTGAACTTCCTCTATGAATAGGATCAAACCTTATTCCATGATAATTCCATAAGATTCCTCTTTCTTATTCTTAAGCAAGCCCTCGAGAGGGTTTAGTTGATCCATGATTTATGTTTCATCTTTCTTTTTGTTTGTTTCGAGAAAGATATTGATCAATTCCGATATAAAGGGTTACCTGTTCTTTGTACATAAACCGTTGTGAGGGTTTCGTGAAGTCTGAGTAGTTCTTCCGCTTCCAAGATAAATTCCCATGCTTGTGCCTCATAAAAAGAACTAGCAGTTTGGTGAATCATAACCCTGATAATATTGATCTAACATCATGCATGAACGTTTCTTCTATCTTGAAAAATTGGATTAAAGTAAGGACGGAAAGATAATATGAACGATTTTTCCCTTGTAATGTAATATAAAAAATGTTATTTATTTTATTTCAAACTTCTTGGGATTTGAATCCTTCAATTTCAATTTCTATATTGAAGATATACTTAACAAAGTAGTTTAATTCATTAATTGTTACTAACCCTAGATTCACCCCCCCGATAAATGAATCAATACATTTTGCTTGAACTCCATCATGTACTATTCCTATTTACCAATCCAATACAAATTGGGTTCCTAATAGGAGAAGAACAAACTATGTCGATTCAAGAGCACAACGTCTTTTTCTCCTCTATAATCTGTCTCAACATCTTTTTCATTTTGTTTTCATAAATCTAATACAAGATTTCCCTGATCTTGTTGTTCATTTTTTTTACACTAATCTTTTTATTTTTAATAGTTTCATGAAAATGAAAACTTCTTCGTAGTGGCTCCATTCCATGCCTCATTTCATAGGGAACCTCAAAGTAGCTCTATTTCATTATATTCCATCTATAACCCAATTCCATTCATTTAATATTTCTTTGGTGTGATTGACATAGGAGATGTCATTCAATCGAAGAAGATGGTATCGTTGACATAGGAGATGTCATTTCTAGTCTATCTCTTTCTATATATGGAAAGTTAAGAAATCATCATAAAATAATCGAGAAATTGAAATAGGATGGATGATATGAACTGCCCAAACAAGAATTCTTGAACGGTGAACAACCAGAGCCTATTACTCACTACATCAAAGAATTTCCATTAATGAAACCATGGAAATCCATCGGAAAAGAAAAAATACGCATGTCCGATGAAATGATTGTTGCTATCTGCTCCACAACGAATCATTGGTTTAACTGAGGACAAAGAAATCGTTAGAGTTACCATTTCTATCTAGTACTAATATGATAGGTCTTTAAAAACCTCTTGCGGGAAGGCTAGCTAGAGATTTCTTGTAAAAATACCAGCTCCTGTCAGTTCAGTTCATAATGAGAATAGTGAATTTTAGATTCCATGATTTATTCCCCTTATTACTATGCTTTGAATTGTGATATCATTCTTTTTACTTTTCAAGGCCTTCATCCTATTTTCATCAAATTTTTTCAGTACAATGGCAGACCCGTGGTTAGGAACTATACTAGCTACCTATCTAATTTATTGTAGAAATTCCGGGATCAAAGATTGGATCATGCAAAATAGAAATACTTTTTCTTGGGTAAAGGAACAGATGACTCAATTTATTTCTGTATCGGTCATGATATATGCCACGAGTCTGCCATTGTACTGAAAATTTTTGACGAAAATGGACGAAGGCCTTGAAAAGTATAAAGAATGATATCAAATAAGTTTATCATTCATTCATTGAATGATAAATGAATACAAGCGAAGGAGATACGTAATTTAAAAAACGAAAGATCCAATATTTCACAATCGTATCTAGAATAACTGGAAAAGTGGAAACAAGACCAAGGTATCAAGATAAGTAAATAATATTGGATGAGAAAGTACAGTAAGATATGCAAGTATGAGGTAGAAGGATAATAAAATGAAATACTGATCAAGTATGCTTCTCATTTATATCTCAAGAACATATTTTCTGCATCAGTACTAATATATCAAGATTAGGTTTTACTCTAATTACTACCCATGCAATCGGCTCTGTATTACGTAAATATCATGTGCCAGCGCCGACAGTAGGTGTATAAGTCCCTAACCCGACAACTTATAGTACACAGACTTATTTACTGGCATTACAATGTCTTATCTTCCCTATTCGGACCTATAAGCGCTCATGAATCCGCCGGAACACGCCCGTATCTACCTTCCTTGTTTTGAACCTCTTACTATCCAGATCAATAAAGCATGTCGTGGCCCCTACCTAGTGCAAGGCTCCTATTCCAATACCAACAGGGATACTGACTGATATGGGTTACACACAATTCGAACTATCCAAACCCCCTAAGTTTGTGCCCTAAAGTAACTAGGATTTACGAGTCCCAAAGCCCGATACAACAATCAGACGAGGGTCCTCTTAGCTTATTAATTATCCTTTTTAACATAGTAGGTCTAAGTTCATTAATAAACATGGTTGTAAATGATATTTCTCTATAAATGTTATTCTGTGTACAACGCCTTCCCAAAACAAGCACTACCCATATGTATATGGATTACAGTAACTCATCTTTCTTTTAATTACATGTGGTACTTACATTTTCCATAACATATTCTTTACTTAATATTAAATTAAGCCTAGTTATTTAACATGTTTGCATATTTTCTTTTTTACTATAATCCCCCAATTTTACAGTCAAAGGTCCTCAAGTTACAATATGTCCAAATTTCTTCCTTTTACTATCATTTTGATTACTTCAATTATACGCAGTAGTAAATGTAAATGTCTTAGGCTCTCGGTGGCCTAGGCTCAACGTAAATAAAAGGAAAAAGGAGAGGGAGAACAATAGAATTAAAGTCAAACGTAATAAAATAGGCATATAAAATAATATAAATAAATAATAGATAGAAAAGGGGATAAGGAATATACACGAACATCAATTAACTGTAGATTTGAATAAAAGAACATGTATTAACTGTAAAATCGAATTGAGAGGAAAAGAACAAATATAAGAAATAACTTATAATTATTGTTTATTCCAGACCTAAAACTATTTGATGTCATAATATTTTTTAGATGTCAGATCTAAAAATAACTTGAACTCACAAAGATGTAGGCTCTATTCAGAAATACTCTTTGAGAAGTAATTATCGTAGAGAAACTTGCGTAATCCTTTTTAGTCTATCTTTTAGCAGCATCTCCCCATTTTTCTTAATTAATTTTAGAACATGTTTTAGAGGAAGAGACGAGTGAAGAAATTTGTGTGCAATAAAAATGTGAGCTAGCCACCCTTATTTATAGATTAACTAGGACAATCTCAAACCGTTAGATATTAGGTTTCTAAATCCAGCCATATACCTAAGTGAATGAATAATATAAACAAAACAAGACAAATACGGAGTTCAAAATTCAACCTCTATGCAGATGAGTCGATCCACCACCAACTGGGTCGACCCATGGGTCGACCCATTTTAGAAATGGATTGACCCAAGAGTCGACCCAGTTGTGGGCGGGTCACCCAGTTACAGTTGTTTATTGTGCTTAATTTCCTGCTTGAATTTTAAATACTGTTTAATCTTCATAAGATATAACTTCTTTATATATTATCCGATTTAACAAACTAAGGGTCTATCAGGACCTAAATTTTGAGACAAACCCAATGGTAAAATCGATTTGACTAAATTATGAATATTTAGTTAATTAATATTCATTTTATTGCCTTTCTTATGTAATTATGGTGTATTAAATTATGGGGTGTTACATTCTTCCCTCCTTAAAGGATTACATCCCCGAAATCTCCAAGTTTAGAAGAATGTTATTATTTTAACAACCACCTACAACCATATACTCATCTGTCAACCACTGGGATCCATTGTCCTTATGATTTCTAATTTTTTATGAATATATGCATGAGGTGTTGTGTGTATATGATCCTTCACTAATGCAAAAATCAGGCGGTCAACTGATTCAGTTGACCTTCTTAATGCAATATAAGTTTGTACCATGTATCCAATATGTATGCAAAAGAATCCTAATAAAACATATAAGTTATATATATGTGCACAATCATTCACCAAAATGCAACATCCAGTAATGATTCACCACTTTCATCCATTGAAAATTTAGAATGCGCACTACTGCCTAAAGTGTGTGTATATGCGTCCACTGGAAACCACTAGCAAACACTTACATCCACTTGCCACCATCAATCACAACATGTCTCAAACACATGTTTTCATCCATTGGTTTCTACTTACGGATCGAGGATTCGAATGATAGGATAAATGTACTCGAATGTTAGAAACAAATATGAATTCAAAAAGCTTGGAAAAGAAATTAAGAATGTATTTTCAAAGAGAAAAGGGTAAGAAGTGCCAATATTGTCTTTGGCCTCCCACCTCGCATCATCGCAGTCTTATCCCCGTTGTACCTTTACTAATCCGATCTTCTTGTTGCATAGTTTCTTAACCTCTGATCCAAGAATGTGGGAAGACGCCTCTTTCTCCACCTCAACATCCTTAAGCGTGCTTGGCTCTACTACCTCTTTTGTATCATGTAGACATTCCCTCAAATGGGAAACATGGAACACATCAAGAACTCCTGCCAGCCTCTCTGGTAGTCTAACCCTACAGGTCGTATGACTTATCCTCTCAACTATGGGGAATGGCCCTACGAATATCGGTTCCAACTTCCTTACTGATCCAAAGCGAACAACATTTCTAGTAGGTGATACTTTGTTAAAGATCATGTCTCCTACCTCAAATTCCAAATCAGTCCTTCTCTTATCGGCATATAACTACTTCTAGTCCTGAGCTACTATCATTCGTCGCCGACTAAAATCAATCTTCTCAGTAGTCTTTAGAATAATCCCAACCCAAGTAGAAGTTTGTCCGTAGACTCTCACCAACATGTCAGTGATCTACAAGGTCGTCCATAAAGTGCCTAGAAGGGTGTCATGCCTATAATTGACTGGTAACTGTTATTATAGGCAAACTCAACCAATGGACGATGCTCCTCCCAAGTCCCTCCTAAGTCTAGGATACACAGTCTTAGTATATCCTCAAGTACCCTATTGACACTCTCCGTCTGTCCATTGGTCTGAGGGTGGTAGGTTGTGATCAATCGCAACTGTGTACCTAGTGCTTCTTGCAAGCGCTTCCAAAACTCACTTCTGAAGATGGGGTCATGGCTACTTACTATACAGAAAGATACACCATGAAGTCAAACTATCTCTCTAAGGTATACCGATGCTAGCCAAGCTACTGTCCTCTTACTCTTGACAAGAACAAAGTGAGCGCTCTTAGTTAGTCTATATACTATCGCCGGAATACTAATGTTGCTCTTGCTCGATCTAGGCAGTCCATCAATGAATTCCATAAAGACGCTCTTCCACTTCCATTGTGGGGCATCAATGGCTAAAGCAATCCACTAGGTTTCTTTTGTTCAGCCTTCACTCACTGGCAAGTCAAAAATCTGGCCACAAACCCTGCCACATCCTTCTTTATACCAGTTCAATAGAAAACTCTCTTCATGTCTTGGTACATCTTATCAATGTCCGGATGGATAGTCATCGGAGAGTGGTGAGCCTCCTCAAGGACTGTCCTCAACAAATTCCTAACTCGGCGAACACAAAGCCTTACATCTCGTCGTAGCTTCCCTTTATTGTCCCCGGAATACCTACTTATATGACTAGAGATCTCTCCTCCACTAAGTTTATCCAAGATGTCCGCTAATTGTGGGTCCTATCGCTGTGTAGATCCAATGTGCTCCATAAGAGTAGGTTGTGTTGTCTACGATGCCAACAAACTAGGCGTAAAATCCGTATATGGCCTAAAATCAAAGGTCGATATGTACTCCAAGCTTTGCCTCTCTACGAGTAGAGGACTCAAGGTCATCCTCTGCCCACTCAATGCGTCTGCCACTACATTACCCTTACCTACGGTATGCGCGATCTGAAAGTCGTAAGATGCTAGGAACTCCATCCATCGTTGCTGCCTTAAATTGAGATCCTTCTGTGAGAACAAATAATTGAGCAACTTATGATCCATCTATAGATCAAATTTCTCTCCAAATAGATAATGTCGCCAAGACATAAGTGCAAACATTATAGCAGTCAACTCTATGTCATGGGTAGGGTAGTTCTTCTCGTGAACTCTCAACTGCCTGCTACCATAGTATACTACCCTATCTTCTTGCATTAACACGATACCTTACCCTGTTCTACAAGGACCTGTATAAACACCTTAATACCATCCGGAAGAGTCAGAACAGGGACTGATATCAGAGCCCTCTTCAGTCAGTGAAAAGCATCCTCGCAACTAATGCTTCAAGCAAAAGCCAAGTTCTTCTTCGTCTATCGGGTGAGTGGGGATGATATCCTTGCAAAGTCCTTAACGAACTTTCTATGATAACCCTCCAACCTAGAAAACTCCTCACCTCCGTTGCATTCTTAGGAGCCTTCCAATCTTGAACTGCGATGACTTTAATGGGGTCCACCACTATCCCATCCTGGGAGACAGCATGCCCTAGGAACCGTAATTCCTTTCTCCAAAAGTAACACTGATAATGCATAGAACCTCTCCTAAGAAGTGTATGGCATGTTCCTACTTGCTCTTTGAGGATATCAATATATCATCCATGAAGACCACTACAAACTTGTTTAGAAACTCTCAAAACACCCTACTTATCAAGTCCACAAAATATGCAGGTGCCTTGGTCAGCCTAAAAGGTATGACCAGAGACTCAAAGAAATCGTCCAGAGTTTCGAAAGCAGTCTTATCAATATTATCCTATGCTACTCGTAGCTGATGAAATTATGTAACTAGATCCAACTGTGAGAACACTGATGCGCTTACTATTTGATCATACAATCATCAATCCTCGGAAATGGGTGCTTATTCTTCTTGGGGAGTTTATTCAACTCCCCATAGTCCACGCATTGACGAAGTGATCTGTCTGCCTTGGTAGTAAAGATGACTAGAGCTCCCCACTTACATATGCTTCGTCTAATGAATCCTTTCTCGAATAGCTCCTCTACTTGCTTGTTGAGCTCCCTCCTTTCCTTAGGAGCCATGTGGTGCACTGGTAATGCGACTGGCTTCACATTCTCTACCAAGTAAATCCAGAAGTCTAACTCACACTTCGGAGGCAATCCTCTAACCTCATCAATTACGTCTAGATAATCTCTGATCATGGGTACTGATCAAAGAATGTCCATAGAAGCATCAAGCGAATCTAGAAAACTGAACATAATAGACCCCCGTGGGTTACACGAAATCTCAAGAGTTCTCCATTGGCACATCAGAAACTTAACAACTCCCCTCTGATAGTCTAGAATGGCACCATGCAATGCAAGCCAATCCATTCCTAGAATCAATCCATAACCCATAAAACCAAGAACATATGCGTCGAATTCAAACTTGACGCCCAAAATTGAAATTCTCAAACCTCGACATATCATAGAAAGATGAGTCGTACCTTCTACGGGGTTTGAGAGTACAACAGGATTGGAAACAATACTAGTATCTAGGTGCAGTCTATCCACCGAAGAATTAGATGTAAATGAATGAGAAGCACCAAAATCTAAGAGGGTCCTAATAAAATAGTCAAAAAGGGAGATCAAACCTTCAATTGTGACTTTCCTACTTTGATCCGATCCACTAGCCTCAAGAGCATGCACCTGTCCTCTAAACAATCCTGACCCTTGTCCTTGCTTGTTAAGGCATTGTTTAGTGAAATGTCCAAGTTGACTACAAGTGAAACAAGCCTTCTCCGCCTTTTTACAATCTTCCACAAAATGTCCTAAAGCTCCGCAATCATGGCACTTAATCTCTATGCTCATCTAAGCCTTATCAGGCTTTCCTCCTTTCTTTGCGTTCCCTTCTTGGGGCACCATTTCTTTTTCTTAGCCTTGGGTTATGCTTCCCCAGTCTTGACTTCCTCCTTCTCCTCTTAATTGTCCTCGTGCATCAAAGACATGTCAACAAACCTTTCGAAAGTCGCTCTCATCGGGATATGTGATAATTCTTGTCCTTGTAGAGGTTGGTTCAACCCTCTTGCGAATCTAAGAGCCTTCTTACGGGAATGTTCACCAAGTCCAAACTGAACCTTGCTAGCTGATTAAACCTGTTAACATATTCCTTACTGACATACTTACTTGTTTTAAACCGAAAAATGTCTCCATCTGCATTCCTTCCTCTGCTTGAGGCAAGAACTTCATCTCAAATCTCTATCTGAAATCGTCCCAAGTAGCTACTGGATGTCCCGCCTGTATCACCTCCCACCAGTACGAAGCTTCCTCCTTTAGTTGCCTAGAGGCCAACTGTATCTTTTTTCTATCATCGAGTGGTAAAGACCAAACACATTCTCCGTTTCCCTAAGCCAATTGATCGCCTTAGAAAAACTATCAGTACCATGAAACAGCATGCCTCCCATCGCACAGAAATCCTTACGAAGCTTAAAAAAGTTGACTATAGAAGGAGATGGAGCTATTGTGGCTGCAGCTGGGGTATCTCCTTGTGCTCCTACATGTGTCATAGCTTCTTAGTATCTATGAAAACATGTCGGCAGTGGAATGCCCACAGAATGATTAGGAGCCCCAAACATGTTGTAAAGAGAAGAAACAAAGATTCAAAAAGAGAATCAAAGAAATGTTGTATATGGCTAGAGGGGATATGTTTTTCAAAAATAGTTTTTAATTTGAAAATACTTTGCTTTTGAAAACATTTTTCAAAACTTTTTCTCTGATCTTGTAAACTTTAGCTGTGATACCAAGTATGACACCCGACATCCCCTAATGTCACCCATATGAGGATGCATTAGGTTCAATTTAGCACAATAAGTATACAGTAACCAAATTTTCACAGGACAAAATAATAATTACAATGGAAAATTTTATTTTTTATTATTAAATAAAAAGCATTTCTTCCAAATTCCAATTACAACATAAGTTTATCATATTTCTCAAATACCAAACACAATAGATAAAACCAACTGTCTCATGAAGAAAACTATCAGAGTAAAAAATCTTAAAAGCATATCCCTTATTAATAGCCATATCAATGTAGAGCAAAAGTAAAAGCAATGCATAAAGTCAGAAATTCAAGAATCCAAGCTGAATATCACGGTCACTACAGATCACTACCCTGAGAACTTGGGGGGAAGGAGGAGAGAGAAGGAAAAACAAAATAGTTCAGACATAAAGTCTGGCGAGTTCCAGTGAATTTTAGCATAAGCATAAGATAAGCGGTATAAAGACAGGTAAATAATATTGTATGAGAAAGTACAGTAAAATATGCAAGTAAGAAGTAGACGGATAACAAGATGAAATATAGATTAAGTATGCTTCTCATTTAAATCCCAAGAATAAGTTTTCTGCACCAATACTTAAGGCTGTAAATGGATGCAGTCGGATACGGACAGTGTTGTATCCGAAAATAAAGATCAGTATCCGTATCTGATATCTGCGGATATCCATTTAATAATATCTGTATCCGCATTCACGGATATTTTCGAATATCTGTATTCGCCTTGGTGAACACGGATATTCGTAATTATCCGAGAATATCTGTGTCCGAAACTTAAAAATGTATATATGATGTTGTTATCAGGAAAATATCCAACAAAATATCCTGAAAATATATGAAAAAATATCCAAAAGTAAAACAATAAAAGTTCACAAATACATCACTCACATGCAAATTTGGTCATAAAATATTTTTTGAAAAGATGGATACATCTAATTAAAAATTACAAGCAAGACATCAATCAAATAAATTTCATACAATAAATATTAAAGTGTCTAAAGTATGTAAAAACCAATGTTGCAAAATATCAAATATACATTCTTTTATAATCCAATATTTGAGCTTAGTTTAGTTATTTTAAGGAATTTTATATATTATTTTAAGCTTAATGTAAAAATTAAACATTATATATATAATATCTATACACACACTTCAAAAAATCAGACAAATATTTTTCGGATACGGATACCACTATAACCATATCCGTATCCAGAAGGATTTTCAAATATTGGATATTCGTATCCGCATATCGGATAACGGATATATTCCATATTTTCGGATACGAATGCGGACAGATATCAGATTTTTCAGGTACTCATTGACTGCCCTACCAATACTCGTATATCAAGATTTGGTTTTACCCAAATTACTGCCCATGCGATCGGCACTCTATTACGTAAATATCTTGTGTCAGCCCCGGTAGTAGGGTGTATCATTCCCTAACCCGTCAACTTATAGGACACTGACCTATGTACTGGCCTTACAACAACTTATCTTCCGCATTTCGACCCATGCACGCTCTTGACTCCGCCGGAACGAGCCCGTACCTACCTTCCTCGTTTTAAACCGCTTACTATCTGGATTAGTAAAGCATACCATGGCCCCTACCTAGTGCGTGGCCCCTATTCCAATACCAGTAGGGATACTTACTGATATGGGTTCCACACAAATCGATACAAGTCAAACCCACTAAGCTTATGCCCCAAAGTAACTAGGATTTAAGAGTCCCAAAACCAGATACAACAAAAATACGAGGGACCTCTTAGCTTATTAATTATCCAGTTTAACTTAGTAGGTTTAAGTTCATTAATAAGCATGGTTGTAAATGACATTTCTCTGTAAATGTTATTTTGTGTACAAACCCTTCCCCAAAACAAGCACCTGCCCAGATATATATGGATTACAGTAACTTATTTTACTTTTAATTACATCTGGTACTTACATTTTCCATAACATGTTCTTTACTTAATTTAAATTAAGTCTAGTTTATTTAACATGTTTGCATATTTTCCTTTTTCACTATAATCTCCAAATTTTACGGTCAAAGGTCCTCAAGTTATAATATTCCCTAATTTCTCCTTTTTACTGTCATTTCAATTATTCTAATTATTTCAATTATATGCAGTAGTAAACGTAAGTGGCCTAGTCTCTCGATGGCCTAGGCTCAGTGTAAATGAAAGGAAAAAAAGAAGGAGAACAACAGAATGAAACTCAAACGATATAAAATAGGTATATAAAAGACTGTAAATAAATAAAAGACAGAAAAGGGGATAAGGAACATGTATTAACTATAAAATTGTAGATCTGAATAAAAGAACATGTATTAACTATAAAATTGAATTAACAGTAAATGAACATATATAAGCTATAACTTATAAGTATTGTTTATTCCAGATCCAAAATTATTTACTGTCATAAAACTTTTTATATGTCAGATCTAAACATAACTTGAACTCACTGAGATGTAGGCTATATTCAGAAATAGTCTTTGAGAAAGTAATTGTTGTAGAGAAACTTGAGTGATCCTTTTTTATATATCTTCTAGCAGCATCTCCCCATTTTTCTTAATTAATTTTAGAACATGTTTTGGAGGAAGAGAGGAATGAAGAAAATTTATGTGTCGGAAAAATGAGAGCTAGCCACCCTATTTATAGATTAACTAGGGCACTCAAACCTTTAGATATTAGGTTTCTAAATCCTGCGATACGCCTTAGCAAACGAATAATATAAACAAAACAGTCCAAATACAGAGTTCATAATTCGACCTCCATGTAGGTGGGTCAACCCACCCCCAATCATGTCGACCCATGGGTCGACCCCCCTTAGACATGCGTCGACCCAGTTGTGGGCGGGTCGCCCAGTTACCATTGCTTACTGTGCTTAATTTCCTATTTGAATTTTAAATGCCATTTAATCTTCATAAGTTTATAACTTCTTCATATATTATCCGATTTACATAAACCAAGGGTCTATCTGAACCAAAATTCTGAGAAGAACACAATGGTAAAGTCGATTTTACTCAATTTTGAATATTTAGTTAATTAATATTTATTTTATTGTCTTTTTTATGTAATTATGGCGAATTAAATTATGGAGTGTTGCAACTTCGTTCTATCCCGAGCTGCTTATCATGCTCATTTGACCACTCTCCATCTGTATTTACAATCAAAGAGTCCAAACTTCAATATGCTATAACTTCCACCCATAGAAGCAAACAATGAAATATAAGTTCTTATAAGCTCTTGAAGAAGTCCTTTGTATTCATGATATATCACACTTCCATCCCATGCATCTCAATGGATCGGTCTCGATCCGTCCCCAATGGATCGGTACTAGTCCGTTACTTACCCCAAAAAGGGATAAGTGTTTAATGGATCTACTCCACACTTCTCGGTGGTGCCTCTGGTCAAGTCATAACCATCTAAGCCTAGATATTACCGCTTCCTACTATTCCTAGTCGATCCATTACCCATTTTCTACATGGCCTATCTAATCTTCACCAAATCTTCATAGTATCCTCTAAGGGACCCTAGCACCTTCCTGAAGATGTCGCACTTCCATATCACTGTTCTACATGGATTGATGCCAATCCATTTCCTATGGAGCGATATCGATTTATGTGCTTAGTACGAATTCAGATGAATTTTCTCATGTGCATTCTCGTCGCCCTACAGGGCCCTGCTCCAAGTTTCATGCGAATCCAATGAAATTTGATCCTGATATGCTACGGTCTTCAACCTAAGTCTAATTCAATCGTACACTAACAAACAAATAAAGCAAAACAAGCAATTCATGATTCAAATAGCAGATGCAACCAATTTCAATCACATGTAAACACACAATCATATACAAGCAGGAAATACTCATAAACAATAATAGATCTAACGTTGAACAAGACTAGTTACTCTTTAATTACATTGGATCTAACTAATTAATCAACATATGTCATAATTAGGTTAGTCCAGGGGTTTCTAAATCTAAAATATAATAAAAAAATTGGGTTAAATTAACAATTATATGATTAAAATACCTAATTACAATATATAATCTAATATATTCATATAAGAAATCATAACCACTCACATAATCTCATAATTAAATTAAATTTGAATGTTAGTCCATCTTAGATACCAAGGAAAATGAAGAATTCAATGATAAAGTAATGATATCTTATCTTCCCGATGTAAATTCAACCTCTATATGTTGGTTAGGAATGATTTGATGCAAAATTGAGAATTTATTTGAGAGAATCAGGATGAACAAGAGTAAATCATAGCCCAAGCATAATTTGAGAATGAAAGGAAAAGCTTTCAGTCCTCCCTTTAGTCCTTATGTATGATTGAGGGTGATTAGGCTAGCGGGATAGCAAATCTCAACCCATTAGCATTACTTTAATTATATCTAGTAGTAATAAAAAAATTAAAACTGCAATTTATCTTAAATCGTTGAACCATTTTCTTAATATGACCACTTCGCCAAATGAATAATCACAATCTCTAAGCAATGAGACAAGTTAGGGCGTCTAATTCGGCTTCTATCAGATGTTATGGTTAAAATGAGAATCTCAAGGAGTAAAATAGTCAAAAAGATTCAAAAAAATCATAGACATCTGCAACATCACTAAGAACCATATCCTAAAATATTAGAATGATAGGACAAATTATGAATTAAATAAAACTATCTTACAACTATCCGATATGAGAAATAGTGGTTGTTACATTCCCCGTCCCTTTTAGGAATTAAGCCCTGGAATACAAGCAAACATGTCTCTTGCGTGCCTATCATCCATGAGAAACCATCCTATCATCCAATCTATAATTCAAGAATCCATGGAAAGAATTTAATATCCTACATGCATAATTTCAATAGTATAAATACACAATAATACAAGTAGATATGATATACAAGACGTATCGCTCAAGGAGTTCTATATTAGTCGTCTTCACTCCCTTATTTATCTATGATGTGCGATTTTTACCTTCCTTACTTCATTGTATCTTGACCGGTCTAAATATCTTCCTCCTAAGTTGAATCATGTCATCTACAATGATTCAAAGTGGTTTACGAGGCCTAAAGACTTCAGGCTATACTGATAAATCCTCAAGTTGATCCTGAGATACCACAACACTCAAGTCGTGCACAAATTTTCGTAGATAAGCAATATGATGACCGCCCCATACCTCCTACATCGAATGATAGAAACAATGCATTATAAAATATGCCATGACGATATGAGACAATCATCAAGAAAATAAACCTAAACATAACCTGTTGTATATCTCATTGGACAAATATAATAATAAGAATATATATAATAAAATTTATATTTAAGAATGATAAAACATAAATCCCATCTTCAAATAGAATCCCAGAATCCGATGCAGTATGTCATAAATCTGGATACATCAAACCTAACTACAGTTTCTCTTAGAATATATATTAGTCATAACAATGGAAGCAAACATATATCTAATAAAGGATAATAATACGTTAGCCTTCATCTCATAATCAATCACCATCCTCATCACCAAACATGTTACTTAGTCTACTCAATACCATCATTGATGAAAATTCCAAGGTAATAAGAGGAACATAAAACCTTGAGTCGGACAATAGTCTAGTATGAGCGGTAAATAGCTACAAAAAATTATATTGTAAAATATAAAACTAAATGGTTCAAATCCCACCTGATATGTCTCTACAACCAAAGAGGTAGCACATAATAAATAAATAAAACATCCTACTCAAGTGACAACAGAAATAGATACTGCACAAAATAGAATTTCCAACCCTACTTCGGTTCAGTATCCTAAGGTGGTAGCCAACCCATAAGAAGAAGAAAGAGAACATTCAGAACAATCATAACATCTATCAAGAAAAATCTAAGCTATCATCGTATAATTCCTTCAATACGTCAATATCATGCATGACCATCCTCACTTAGTCAATAAGCTAATGAAAACCCCTGGTTCCAGTCGGATTACCGAACTTATCGCGTATGATTGTTTTCCAAGACATCTAGATCACTTCTCAAGTGATCCAAGGTGCATGACCATTGCTTCCAGTCCTAGTGGGCATCCTCAGGATACCCCTGATTCAAGTTTGCACCTAGAACATTCCGATCTTTCAACGATTTCTTAGTGCTCCCAAATACATAAGCCATCTACAACTCTATCATGTTGAGCCCCGCTCTAACTGGTCCATAATTTCGCAGTCACGTTCCATCTCGAGTTGCCTATCACTTTCCCCTTAGAACATTCCTGTCCGAGTTCACAATTGAAGAGTCGTAACTTCATCAGGTCTTGACTTCCACCCTGTAGGAGAGATCGACAAACCACAAGTTCCTACGCACTCCAAACAGAGTCCTCAATCACTAGTATAGATCTCACCCTCCCTGGCCTTCATTTGATGGATTGGTATTGATCCATGACCCTAGATCGGCACCGGTCCATTAACTTGGCCATTTTTGGATAAGTCTCTCCATGAACCCCTTCATCTCTTCCTTAAGTGCTTGTTTGCCAAGCCAATCCCATTTCTTTTCATGCTGATCCATCAATTTCAAGCACTTGGCTTAATTAAATCTAACCAAACTTGCATTATAGCACTTCCAGGATCCCACTATGCCACTAAAGAAATCATAGCTCCATATGATGCAATTTCACTGATCTGTATTGATCCATGCCCCATGGATCGATATCAGTCCATCTACCAAGTGAATCTGGATTTCAATTTTTTTTTTGCTCCATCTTCATCCCCTCTAGAGCCTATCCTGTAAGTTTCATCTGATTTCGATGAACTATCCTCCCGATATACTTTGATCTTCATCCTAAGTCCAAATTCCAACTATTATAAACACACAAATCAAGAATATCATACAATTCAAAGAACTAAATAATAATTTACATCCACTTCCATTTGCACACAAATACATATACACATATAATCATGAAACAAATGATAATAACCATATAGTATACAAAATTTAAGGCTGATTATACATTAGTCGTATTGGATCTAACAAGTTTCTAACATATGTCATAGTTAGGTTAACCTAAGGGTTTATATGTCCAAAATTAACATGTATAATTTAGTTTTAGGGTTAAATTAACATGTAGGTTGTTTCAAATACTTAATTACAACATATAATACAACACATTCATGTGAAAGAGCACAATATGATGAAAATATGATGATTTAATCCGGACAGCGAAGGAAATGCACAATATGATGAAAAGATGATGAGATCTAATCTTCCTGGATGTAGATCTAGATTTTAGATGAATAATATAGATAGTTTAATGAAAAATAGAGATTATTTTTTGAGAGTATCAGGATGAACCGGAGTAGATCACAGTCCAACCTAATTCATAAAACAAGGTAGAAAGCCTATATTCTCTTCCTACAACCTCTATTTATAACTCTAGATTATATGTTTAAAGGGTTGGCTAATCTCATCCCTTTAGTTATCGCTGAATCTATCCAGCATAAATGAAAACTTAAAACTGCAATTTCTCCCAACCTTGAACAATTTTCTTAGTGTGACCACTGTACAGAATAACCAACCACCATCTCGATATAAGGAGACCAGTTAGAGCACCAATTTTGGACACATCAAAAGTTATGGCTAAAATAAGAAATCACAATGGTAAAACGGTCACAAAAAGATTTGGTAAAAATCATGAACACTAACACATTCCCATAAACCACGTATCCAAAGATTAGAATGATACTACCCCTTATGAATTAAATATAATTATTTAATAATCCTCCTATATGTAAGATATGATTCGTTACATTCTCTCCCTCTTTGAAAATTTCGCTCCTGAAATCCCAAACAAACATAAGTAGGCATTTCATCCTACATGTCTGCCATCCACAAGCAACCAACCCATTATCCAATATGACATCTAACAATCCATGCAAGAAATTCCTATCCTAGCATGCAGAATTCTAATAGTACAAGACACAATGGTTCCAGTAGATATGATATGTGGGTCATATAATTCGAAGAGTTTTGGAGAGACCGTCCTCATGCGCTCCTCTGTCTCTCATGTACAATCGACATCATTCTTGCTCCACTGTACCTTGATTAACCTAACTACCTTCCTACTAAGTTGTTTCACATCATTTCAAAGGACTTGAAGTGGACTTCTAGCTCTACATGTACATCTTCAAGATGATTTGTAGATACCACAACATTTGAGTCATGCAAAACTTCTGTAGATATGAGACATAAAAAATATTGTTCACGTCTACCATCTTGTTTGTTAATTATCCCTATAAGAAAGCTTCTTGTTTCTCTACAAAATAACAAATGACCCAACAAATCTTGAAGCTAATTTACCTTTCGTTCTGAACTGAACAACATTCCTAAGGGGTGAAACTTTAAAAGTACCAAGTTTTTAACAAAAAACTCCAAATCTTTTCTTCTTTTATTAGCATAACACTTCTAACCAATAAGATTGCTTAATTACATGGTCTTTCATACAATGCCTCATAAAGTGTCATCCCAATACTCGACTGGTAACTATCATTGTAGGCAAACTCAAATATATAAAGATGGTCATCCAACGGTCCTCCAAAATCCGGTACACAAGCTCATAAAAGATATTTCAAAACCTGGTTAACTCTTTTGGTTTTCGCATCAGTATGCAGATGATAAGTCGTACTCATACGCAGCTCAGTTCCTAATGCTTCATGCAAAATCTTCCAAAAATTATTAGTGAATATGAGATCTCAATCACTTACTATGCTTTGGGTTATTCCATATAGTCAAATTACCCATCTGATATAAAACTCTGCCAACTTGGATGTTGTTCTAGTAGATTTCACAAGAATAAATCTCGCGGCCTTGGTTAAGAGATCCATAGTTACCTAAATACTATCATATCCTGAATCTCGCGGCCGTGGTTAAGAGATCCATAGTTACCTAAATACTATCCATAGTTACCTAAATCCTATCATATCCTGACCTGATCCTTAGCAATTCATCGATACTGGATCCCATTTCCATGTAGGAACTTATAGCGGATATAACAATCCATTCGGTTTCTTTTGCTTGGCCTTAATCAATTGGCAGCTCATATACTTCTAAATGAATCTTCCAACATCCCTTTTCATACCTTCGTTGTAGTATGCTCTCTTTATATCTCGAAACATCTTATTATCATCAAGATGAATGGTCAATCTAGAATGATGACATCCCTTAAACTTCATCTCCTAGTCCATCTATGTCTAGAATAACTAGTTTCCCATTACGATGAATCCAACCATCTCGGTCAATTTTGTATTACTTCAAATCCTCGGACTCAATCCTCATCTCTAAGCTCTTAATAATCTCAGCAAGGTTTGCATCTTATTTCAGGCTTTCGCAAATCCTTTCGATGAGAGTGGATCTATAGTTAAGCTCATTAACTTCTCTTGCTATATAGCTCACAACAAAGCCTGAAATCAAACCCAGCTAAATATTCAAGTTGCTTCCATTCCATAAATGTAGCTCCCAAACTAGAATATCCTCTACTCGGTGCGTCTTCCACTATGTTACTTTTCCCCGAAGTATAGGAGATACCAAAATCATATGAACCTAGGAATTCCAACCACCATTGTTGCCGAAGATTGAAATCCTTTTGAAGAAAAGATACTTCAATGACTTATATCCGTAAATAGCTCAAATCCAACTCCCAATAGATAATGCCTCCACATCCTTTGAGCAAATGCCATCATCGTTAACTCTATATTATGAATAAGGTAATTCCTTTCATATGACTTCAGTTGTCGAGTAGCATATGGGAAAATTTTGATTTCTACATCAACACTCCTCCTAGACTAGTACCACATGCATTAGTATAGACGACCATCTCCACATTACTAATCAAAATAACCAATACAGGAGCACTAGTCAATCTCTTTTTCAAAATCATGAAAGCATGCTCACACTTCGCATCCTATACGAAGTTTGGTTCTTCTTCGTTAAATTAGTCAACTGGGAAGCTATCTTTGTAAAGTCCTTGATAAACCATCGTTGATATCCAACCAACGCAAGGTATCTTCTAACATCTATAGCATTCTTATGTTGATTCCAATCTTGATTTGCTGCTACCTTAGCAGGGCCTACTCGTGCTCCTTGTCCCGACACGGCATGATCTTAGAATCTCACTTCTTCCTTCCAGAAGTGAAACTTCGAAAACTTAGCACCCAAATGATACCTTCTTAAAATTTCCAATATAATCCTCAAATGCACCTTGTATACTTCCTCGGTTCTACAATAGATCAAGATGTCATCTACAAGCACATGCATGAATTTATTCAGTTTATCCTTGAAAACTCGATTCATAAGATCCACAAAATATGTTGGTAGATTAATAAATCCAAATGGCTTCACCAGCCACTCAAACAATCCAAATAGTGTTTTAAAAGCAGTCATTGACACGTAATCATTTGCCACTCTCAGTTGGTGAAATCCCATAGCCAAATCTATTTAGGAAAACAGCTTGCCTTTGGGAAGTTGATTGAACAAGTCATCAATCCTTGATAATGGATACTTGTTCTTCTTGGTCACCTTATTCAACTCATGGTGGTTACACATAATTTCAAAGATCCATCAGCCTTCGTAGCAAACACAACGAGTGCACCCCATATGGATAGGATTCCCCAAATGGATCCTTTACTTTGTAGGTCATTCAATTGAACCTCTAATTCTTGTTGTTCTCTTAGTGTCGTCCATCTAAGAGGCATAACTATAGGTTTGCCTCTATCCACTAGATAATTTCAAAACTCAATTTCCTTTTACGATGGAAATTCTTTGTTCTCATCAAAGACATCACAATAGGCATAGTTGAAAATACATTCTTTGGAATCTCAAGCAAATACAAAATCTAACCAGGACCCCATCCTTCGATTGGCAGCGAATTATAATCATTTTCAATCCACGTTCCCGATTGTCACCTCGAGCTTCTCGCAATCCCTTATAATTGCATATCTCTTAAGCCAGTCCATACCAAAATTTCCCAAACTGGACAAAGTTCAAAACAAAAAATCACAAACAAAAGAGATGCCATGACTCAATAAAACTAGCCGACAACATAGCATACAAAGATCCCCCTACAAGGTTAGTCACAATCAAAGAGCTATCAACAATCTCAGGTTCTAAACCTAACTTGCCCACAAGTTCATTACAGATAGAATAATGCATTGCACCAGTATCAAACAAAATTCTAACTAAAACATTTCTAATGGGAAGCATACCTTGCACAATAACAATTTTCCCCTTCTCCACAATAGTAGGAGCTCTAGAAATAGACGTCACAACATCCAACGCCTAAGCCTTAACAACCTGCTTATCGTTTGGTGATTCTGAGCAATTGTTCTTTATATTACCATGCTTGTCACAGTTAAAGCACTCCTTTTCAACCTTAGAAAATTTACAATCCCTCGAACATTAGCCTCTCTCATGACAATTAAAGCAAGTAACTTTATCCTTAAATTTCTTCTTTCTATTTTTACCCTACAACTATTATTTTCTCTTCCTGTTCCACTTCTTTTGATTTCCACTACCTTGCTATTGTTTCGATTCTCCTTTCTCACTATCAACAACAACCTCAACTTTTTTTGGAAACATGCTCTTGTGCCTAAGAGCCTTCTTAATTAACTTCTTAAATGAAACCTCTATATAGTCGATAATCTTCTTGCCAAGATACTCATTTAATCCAGTAATGACCTTCTCGTTCTTATGAAGAGCAATATTGATAAAAGAGGGGCCATACTTTAATAAAGCTTCAAACTCCGCAATATATTCAACAACAGACTTCTCACCTTACTTCAACTTAGTGAATCTCTTAAGTATAACTGACTCCTGGATCGTAGAAATGAGTATATCTTCCAAAGTTGGTCATAAACTGCTCCCATATTATTTGATCCTTTGAAGTCTTTATGGTAATATGATTCCACCATTCTATTGCTTTACCACGTAACTGCCTCAAAGAAAGTTTCCTTTTTATTGCATCATTTATTCCAAGACCTCCAAAGATGCTATTACAAATGTCTAGCTAATTATGAACCTCAATTGCTAATTCTATCCTGATAAATGGCTTGTCACCTAATGAAGAATAATCCTCACCCAACTTAGAAAAATATACAACCCTAGGTTCCTCCACAGGAGCACCACCATCTACTACTACTCCTGGAGTTGGTACTCTTCTTATAATCAATGCCATCATGGCCTCTAACATAGCTGGGTAATCTGGTGTAGTGACACCCAATCCACTATCCTCTCCTAACACTCCAGAAGCGAGATTATTCCTTGTAGCATTTCTTATATATCGACGACTTGTTCTTTATCCAAAACAGGAAGGATTATTCCTTTCCAAAGAAAAACCGTAATGGCACTCAAGTTCATGCCAATATACTATACTACGTGTATAATATAGTTACCATCTATATCGATTACAAGTATGTCTCTCATATACTTATACGCTCTAAAACTTTAGGCAAATCGATTGACCAAAGCTCTGATACCATATGTGACGAGCGCCCCATACTCTTACACCAAATGACATAAAAGATGCATTGTAAATCTTGCCAGGTCGATAGGACGATTGCCAAGAAAAATAAACCTAAGTAGAACACATCATATATCTAATAATACAAGTATAAAATATAATAATAATAATATACACAACATAATGTGTAGTGAAGCATGATAAAACACAAATTCAGTCTCCAAATAAAATCTCAAAATATGATATAGTATGTCATAAATCTAGATACATCAAGCCTTATATAAATTTCTCTCATAGTATATATTGTCGTAGCAACGAAAACAAATAAATAGCTAATATGGAATAATAATAAGTCAGACTCCAGCTCGTCATCGATTGGCATCATCATCACCAAGCCTACTGCTCAGCCTACTCAACAATATCATTGATGAGCATCCTAAGGTTATAAGGGAAACATAAAACATTGAGTCAAACAATAGTCTAGCAAAAGAGATAAATGATTACTAACGGCTATATTGTAGAATATGGAACTAGGCAATTCAAGTTTCACTTGACATGTCCCTACAGCTAAAGATTTAGCACAAAATAATTAAATAAAACATGCTACCCAAGTAACAACAGAAAAAGATGCCTCACAAAATAGGATTCCCAATCCTTGCTTCACTTAGTATCTTAAGGTGATAGTCTATACATAGGAAGAGAGAACACTCAAAACAACCATAGCATCCATCAAGCAATATCCTAGCTATCACCATATAAAGTCCTAAGTATGTTGAAAATCCAAATGACCATCATCACTTATGATAGGAGCTAATAGAAAACCTCGGTTCTAGTTGGACTACCATATGTCCCATGAAGATTTGTCTTCCCAGGACAACTAGATAAAATTCCAACCAATCCAACGTACACGACCATTGCTGCAAGTCCTTATGGGCATCCCCGCAATCCCCTGCTTCAAGTCTGCCCTTAGAATTCTCCGAGCTATTAATGATTCCTTAGCACTCCCAAAAACATGTCGAGTCACACTTGAACTAGTCCATTATCTTGCAATCTCATTCCATCCGGAACTACCTAACACATTTTCCTTCGAACACTCATGTCTTAGTTCATAATCATAGAGTCGTTACTTCATCAAGCCATGACTTCTACCTCGTAGAAGCGATTGATGAATCACATTTTCCAACACACTCAATAAAAAGTTCTCAATCACAGTATGGATCCCACCCTTCCAGGCGTCCACTTGATAGATCATTATCAATCCATCACCTATTGCTCAGCATCGGTCCATTGAAAGCCATTTTCTCCCCTACGAACCCCTTATACTCTTCCTTAGGTACCACTTTGCCAAGCCGATCCTATTTGTTTCTCATGTCGATCCGTCAATTTCCAAGCACTCGGCCTATCTAAATCAAACCAAACTTGCACCGTAGCCCCTCCAAGGTCTTACCATGTCGCTGTATAAATCGCAGCTCCATATGATGCAATGGCATGGACCAATACCGATCTATGGACTATTGACTGGTACCAATCCATGTACTTAGTGAATTTGGAGCTCGATTTTTTTACTCCATCTACATACCATTTAGAGCCTATCCTTCAGTGTCGTCTAATTCCGAAGAACTATGCTCCTATGCTCTTATCTTCATCCTAAGTCCTAATTCCAATAATTCTAAACACATAAATCAAGTATAGCATACAATTCAAACAACTAAGAAGCAGTTTACATCCAATTCAAGTCACATATGAACACATAAATATCATGAGCTACGTGATAATAACTATAGATTAAACACAAGTTGAGGCTATTTATATACTAGTCATATTAGATCTAACAAGCTATCAACATACGCAATAATTAGGTTAACTTAAGGGCTTATAAATCTGAAATTAACACGAGTAATCCAGTTTTAAGGTTAAATTAACATGTAAGGTGTTTAAAAGACATATTTACAATATGTAATTCTACATAATCATATGATAGATCACTATAACTCGCTAAAGCCTTCAATTCGATGTAGTAGGATGTAGCTTTGATCCGAACAACAAAGGAAATGCACAATATGATGAAGAGATGATGAGATTAATCTTCCTGGATGGTGATCTAGCTTGTAAATGAACAATATAGATGATTTGATGAAAAATAGATATTAAGGTTTGAAAGAACTAGGGTTTACTAGAATAGACCAGAGTTCAACCTAATTTGGATACCGAGGGAGAAAACTTCTATTCTCTCCCTATAGTTTAATATTTATAACCGAAGGTCATAGGTCTAATAAGCTAGCTAATCTCAGCCCATTAATTGTCCCTGAATTAAACCATAATTTCTCCCAACCCGTTGAACATTTTTCTTAGTGTGACTACTCTACGAAATGACCAACCACCATAGCAAAGCAATAAGACTGGTTATGGCACTTAATTTGGTCTTTATCAAAAGTTATGGCTAAAACGTAATATCATAGGGGTAAAACAATCGCAAAAAAATTGGTAAAAATCATAGACACGTAACACATTCACATATCCAAAGATTAGAATGATAAGTCCTACTATGAATTAAATAGAATTATTTTATGATCCTATGGTATATAAATTACGGGTCGTTACATTCTCCCCCTCTTTAGGAATTTCAACCCTGAAATCCCAAAAAAACATAAGCAAACATTGCATGCTTACCATCCATGAGTAACCAATCTATGATCTAATCTAGAATCCAATGATCCATGCAAGCGATTCATATCCTAGCATGTAGAATTCAAATAGTACAAGACACAATAATTCCATTAGATACTATATATAGGTCATACCACTCGAAGAGTTCTGGGTAGGTCGTCCTCATATGATTCTCTATCTCCATGTACAATTGTCATCATTCTCGCTCTATTGTACCTTGGCTAACCTAACTACCTTCTTCCAGATGTTTCGTGCCATTCTCAAAAACCCGAAGGTGGATTAGGAATTCTTGATATTTCTAGCCTACCTCTACATCTTCTAGTTGATCTGAAGATACCACAAAACTTGAATTGTGCACACCTACCATCTTCCTAGGTAGCTTCACTCTATAATTTATAATCAAGCTTCTTGATTCACTCCAAAATAAAAAATGGTCCATCTTATTTGTTCTTCTCTTATCATCTCAGACCCACGTATCAATTTCTCTCTTGTTTCTAACTAAAAGGATGGTGAATTACAAAGTTTTTTGTACAACGCCTCATACGGTGCAGTCCCAATACTCGACTAATAACTATTATTCTAAGAAAACATAACTAAATGAAAATGATGTTCCCATGATCCTCCAAAATCTAATACAGAACCTCTTAGAAGATCTTTCAAAACTCGATTAACCCTTTCGTTTTTCTCATCAGTCTATGGATTACATGCCATACTCAGATGCAGCTCAGCTCTTAATACTTCCTGCAAACTTTTCCAAAAATTTGCTAGTGAATAAAGAATTTCTTTCACTTGCTACGCTCTTATGCATTTAGTAGAGCCGAACTATCCATCTAATATATAAATCAGTCAACTTGGATGACATTCTACTGATTTAACAGAAATAAGTCGAGCACCTTTGGTCAACCGATCCACAATTACCAGATACAACCATATCCTTCCCCGGTCCTTGGTTCGTCAATGAAATCCGTCGACACTTGCCCCCTATTTCTATGTCAGAACTTCTAATGATTGTAACAGTCCACTCAATTTCTTATGCTTTGCCTTAACCAATTGGTAGTTCATGCTCTTTGGGGTGAATCTTCCGATATCCCTTTACATACCTTCCTAGTAGTATGTTCTCTTCATGTCTCGATACGTCTTGTTACCACCAGGATGATCGCCAATCTAAAATAATGACATCCCCTTAACTTCATATTTTAGTCCATCTATGTCTGGATTAGCCAATATCAAATTAAGATGCAACCAACCATTTTGGTCAATCTTGTATTGCTTCAAATCCCGAGACTGAATGCTCATCTCCATCCCATAATAAACTTTGCAAACTTGGCATTTTATCTTTGGATTTCTCCAGTCCTTTCAATGAGATTAGGTCTACTAGATAAGCTTGCTAACATCTCAAGATTTAAATAACAATGGGGCGTGAAATTAGATCCAGCTAAATACTCCAGTTGCTTCCATTTCGTAAACGTAGCTCCAAAACTAGCATATCTTCTACTCAGTGCATCTGCCATCGCGTTGCCTTTCCTTGGAATATAGGTGATATCAAAATCATATGAAGTTAGGAATTCCAATCACTGTTCCCATCGAAGATTTTAGTTCTATTAATTGAAAAGATATTTTATCGACTTATGATCTATGAATAGCTCAAATGTAACACCAGTCAGAGAATGGAGTTTTGATGAAAACAACCTTATTTCAATTATCATTATTAATTGATTATAAAATATATATTAACATCTTTATCTAGAATACATATATACATACATATGTATATATGCAGGGTTTGTATAAAAGATTTAAATACTAAAGACTGTACAGTTTTAGAGTTCCAAGAAATTCAGGATTCAGAGGAGATTCAAGACTCATGAGTATCAAGATATCAAGAATTCAAAGAGCTCAAGAAAATATAGTAATTAAGTCTAGTTTATATGTAAGACTCTAAATAGCACTCCATTTTCAAATTCTGTTTTTCAAATTTCAAACTCTGTTTTCGAAATTCAAATTCTAATTTCAAGTTATTTCAAACTACTTTTCTAAATGATTTCAAATTATTATGATTTCAAATATATATATATTTATAGTTCATAAAGTTTTATAATAATATTTATAATATATATACATATATATATAGTTTTATAGTATTATACCATATAATTTTATAAATATGTTTATATTATAATTTTACATGTTTTTACACTTTAGAAAATCTCATTTTAAAACACTAGTTTTATTTCAAGAATTTCCAGAAAATATATATTGGTTTTAACACTTGGAAAATGATTTTAAATTCAAAAACAACATGCATATGTCGACACACATATATGTCGACACACATATATGAGCATTTCGAAATATAACTGTCACATTTTTAATTTTCAAAGGAAATGTTTTTTCACTATTTGAAACGTTTCAGAAACGTTGCAACTTTTAGGCTACTATAAATAGGGTTCATTTTCAAATTTTTAATTACTTCTTCTTCTCCTTCTTCAACCCCTTACTTACCACCATTAAAATACATAAATTTCTTGATTTCTACACTTATACTCTGCCGATTTCAACAAAATATATATCATTCTTATTCTCTTCTCAATCTCTATGTTTGAAGTTCTACTGAAGAGTTCTAAGGTTGTTGTAATTGTTTGGGAATTGTTTAGGAAAGGGGGTGTTCCTTGTAGCTCTGAAATCAAGGAAAGGGAGTGGTGTTAACCTTGTAGCCGTGAAATCAAGGGTGGTGGAATCGGTGTTAACTTTGTAGCCGTGAAATCAAGGGTGCTGGAATTGGTGTTAACCTTGTAGCCATGAAATCAAGGGTGTTGTACTTGGATATTGATAATAATAAAACTCTTCATAATCCAGCGTTGTGTGGGATTAGACGTAGGAGTAATCCGAACTGGTATAAGATCTGGTGTGTTCTTTCCTTTTCTGCATTTTATATTTACTTATTTCTATGTTTGTGATTGTTTCCGTGTTTGTGATCATTTTTGGTGTGATAATCATTGTGTGATTCATATAGTAACTCAAGATAGTTTAAGATTTCTATAAATTCCTCATAAACACTATTCACCCCTCTCTAGTGTTGATTCTTCCTTAAGATTTGCATTTTGCATCCTTAATAATTGGTATCAGAGCATAGATTTTCAAAAATCATCATCTAAATTTTGAAAATATTAAGTGGCAAATTTTGAAATGATTTATAATAGTAGTATTAATTCATTCACTGCATCAATGTTAGAAGAGTCTACATTCAATTATGTTGGAAAATCAAGTGATCTGCTGAATTGTTGTCCAACACAGGAAAAGGTGTGTTACATGGATATTAGAAATTCAAATTATAAAAAGTTGTGTTACATGGCTGTTGAAAATTAAAATTCTGATGGACAAATGATGAAGATCAAAAAGGACAAATGGATATTGGATAGTGGTTGTTCAAGACATATGATGGAAAATCCAGAATTAATGAATAATCTGGTATATGAAGATAGAGGAATGGTCAACTTCGGAGATAACTTTAAAAGATATATAGTAGGCATCAGCAATGTCGGTAATTCTTAAACTCCTGCTATTCTGATGTTTTATTAGTTAGGAATTTAAAACATAAACTACTAAGTATAAGTCAACTTTACAATAAAGGCTATAAAATCAATTTTGAAAAAGATAAATGCTTTATAGAAGATAAGAATTCAAAAATAATATTCGAAGGAGATAGAAAGAAAAATATCTATATATTAAGTATGAAAATTCCAACGGTAATTTATATCTTATGGCCAGTACAAGTGACCCTTGATTTTGGCATAAGAGATTTGGTCATATAAATTTCAAACGTATTTCTAGGATTCAAAGTTAGACTCAATTAAGGGATTACCCAAAATGAAATTTAAGGTAAATAATTTATGTGACGCTTGTCAATTCGGAAAATTGAAAAGAAATTCATTTAAATCAAAAGAGGAAATTACAACTTCAAAACCATTAGAATTAATTCACATGGATCTTTTTAGTCCATCCCAAACTCAATCAATAAATCATAATATACATGTTTATGTAATAATTGATGATTTTTCTAGATTTACTTGGACTTTGTTTCTTAAAAATAAAAGTGATGCTTTTGATCAATTAAAAACCTTTGCTAAAATAATTCAAAATTTATTATCTTTAAAAATCAAAACAATACGTAGTGACTATGGTGGAGAATTCGAAATTGAATTTTTTTTTGAAAAATTGTAATAAAAAGGGGGTAACCCATAATTTTTCCTTCCTCAGAACCACTCAACAAAACAGAGTAGTTGAACATAGAATTAGATCAATTCAAGAATGTGCTAGAACCATGCTATCGGATAATAATTTACTAAGGAATTTTTGGGCTGAGGCAGTTGCAACAGCTTGTTATATTTTAAATAGAATTTTAATAAGACCCTTAACTCATAAAACACCATATGAATTTTTATATAATAAGAAACCAAAAGTACTATATTTTAAAATATTTGGAAGTAAATATTTTATTCTTAATACTAAAGAAAACTTAGACAAATTTGATTCTAAATCCGATAAAGGAATATTTATTGGATACTCAGATAGAAGTAAAGCATATAGAGTTTTTAATTTAAGATCTAATACCATTGAAGAAACCTTAAACGTATCCTTTGACGAAAATTATTAAAAAATATAACAAAACATAACGAAGATGAAAGTGAAAATGAGATTGATGAAACAAATAATGAAATTAATCAACCAAATAAGAGTGTTATATTACAAAGAGATCACGTTATAAAAAATATCTTAGGAGGTATTGAATCTGTTGTTGGAACTAGAAACCAATTAAATAATATGAGTAATTCAGCTTCTATTTCAACTATCGAACCTAAGAATCCAAAGGAAGAATCATCTGATGATTCATGAGTACTTTCTATGCAAGAGGAATTGAATCAATTTACCAGGAATGGTGTAAACGAAGATGAAAGTGAAATGAGACCGAAGAAACAAATAATAAAATTAATCAACCAAATAAAAGAATTAGATTACAAAGAGATCACCCTATAAAAAATATCTTAGGAGATATTGAATTTGTTGTTGGAACTATAAACAATTAAATAATATGAGTAATTCATCTTTTATTTCAACTATCGAACCTAAGAATCCAAAGGAAGCATCATCTGATGATTCATGGATCCTTTCTATGCAAGAGGAATTGAATTAATTTACCAGGAATGATGTATGGGAACTTGTTCCTAGACCAGAGGATAAAACTGTAATTGGAACTAAATGGATTTATAAAAATAAAATGAATGAACACGGTAAGGTTGTAAGAAATAAAGAACGATTAGTTGCGCAAGGTTATAGTCAAGAAAAGGGAATAGATTATGATGAAACCTTTGACCCTGTAGCAAGAGTAGAAGCAATTAAAATCTTACTAGCTTTCGCTAACCATAATAATTTCATATTATTTCAAATGGATGTTAAAAGTGCCTTTTTAAATGGATATGTTAAAGAAGACGTATATGTAGAGCAACCACCACTTTATGAAGACGAAAAATATCCAAATCATGTATATAAATTAAAGAAAGCGTTATATGGATTAAAACATGCCCCTAGACACTGGTATGATGGATTAAGAAATTATTTATTACAATCTAACTTCGAGATTGGTGAAGTAAATAATACATTTTTTATCAAAAGAAATAATATCGATATTCAATTAGTACAAATATATGTTGACGATATAATCTTCGGATTAACAAATAATAAAATGAATAAAGAACTCTCACATATTATGACATAAGAATACGAGATGAGTCATAAGGGAGAACTAACATTCTTCTTAGGATTACAAATAAGACAATTAAAGAATGGAATATTTATTAGACAAGAAAAATATGCAAGAGATTTAATTAATAAATATAATTTAACAACTAATGAGAGACCAACACTAATGGCAACTAATATAGTCCTAAGTAAAGATGATACGTCAAAAGATGTTGATCAAAAATTATATAAAGGTATGATAGGATCATTATTATAACCGTTAGTATACCAGATATATAATGCATAGTGTATGTCTCTGTGCAAGATATCAATCGCAACATAAGGAAACACATTTGAAAGCCGTAAAACGTATTCTAAGATATATAAAACATAAATTAGATTTTGGATTATTTTATCCTAAAGATGATTCATTTGATTTAATCTCTTATTGTGATGCTGATTATGCAGGACGTAATTCCAATCGTAAAAGCGCTAGTGGAACATGTCATTTCTTAGGACATTCACTAGTTTCCAGGTTTAGTAAAAAGCAAAATATGGTATCTTTGTCAATAACTGAAGAAGAATATATATCTGCTTCTTTGGCTTGTTTGCAAGTAATATACATGCAACGAACTTTAAAAGATTTTGGATTTAATATAAATAAATCACTAGTATACTACAATGATACAAGCACTATAAATATATCTAAAAATCCAACTCATCATTCAAGAATTAAACATATAGATATAAGACATCATTTTCTAAGAGATAATGTAAGTAAAGAGATAAAAAAAACTTTAAATGAAGCAACATTCGCTAAATTTAGAAGAGAATTAGGCATTTGTTCTTTAAGTGAAATAGAATAATTAAATATATAAGTATAATATAAAATATAACAAAAATAAAAAAAACTAAAACAAAAAGGCATATACGTCGGCATGTGCAAAATGGTATGTCGACATATAACTACCACATTTTTAAAAATTAATTCCCACCAAAAGTTAGTTACAATGTTTGGATGATGAGTTTTTTTGTTTTGATGTTGGTTTGTTTTGTAATCTAATGGGAAGAGAAGTGATGACTAGGATTGATGAAGTAGATATACAAGTTTATGTTGTTGACAATCTCCTTAAGGATAATCCTGTTGATGTTGATGAGGTAGGTCTGGATTGGCGTGGCAGATGACATCGGACTTTACAACAGTTTTGTGCTGATAGAGGAGGAATATTTAGTCGTGGATTCAAGAGAGGAGATTAGTCGTAGTGATTCTGTTGTTAAAGAAGTGGGTTTCTCATAGGTTTCTTTGTCGAGGCTGAGCAGAGATTTTGGCAGAAAAGTCGTTGAGTGACAAGGTTATTGCTACTGCTGTGCATAGAGGGAAGTTTAAACTGAGAATCAAGAAGAAAATTCGTTGTTGTGTCAAGATGGGTGATAAGGAGGTGGATTCTAAATCTATGAAGACATCGATGAGGAGAGCTTTTAAGGTTGTTTATGATGAAGGCGTTAAAACTAGTATGAATGTTACATCACAGTGGGATTTGGGTAAGGGTCATGTTCTTGAATCTGGAGAGGGCTATGTAGGTACGACATTGGGTCAGGATCTGATATTGATATCAGTGTCGGACCGTTTATGGGGATAAAGTCCGATGTTTGTCCTTGTTTTGGGTCTGGTGGCGTTCATTTGGGTGGTGGTGATAGGTTTTATACTTCAGATTGCGATGTTGTTGGATTTCGATAGGGATAGTTTGGTGAAGAACCTGGATAACGTTGATGGAGTGGTTAGCTTTGATATTAAACCGAGCTTAATGTTGGGTGGTTATCCAAATAATGTTGGGAGTTGTGTTGAGTTTTTGGTTGTTGTGTCTGATTGCTCTTTGGTTTTGAGGGTGGCAGGAGTGTGTTTCTTTTCTCTATTATTGAGGCTTTGTTTTTGTTTGTTTCAATCGTCATGTGAGTTGACTGGTTCGACGATAGAGGCTCTTGGTCAGTTAGTGTTTCGACTAGGGGTGGTTTGCAAGAAGATAGTAGTGTGCTTTCTTCGGTCATAGATGTGTCTCCTTCTTTGTCAAGGAGAGGGAGGCATAAGAGAGCAACTCCCAATAATGGATTGGTTCATCGCAGTGCGAGGATTAGAGATAGCTCCTCTTCTCACCTTGGTAGGTTCCCAAGCTAGAGTGCTAGTAGTAGCATTTCGGGTTCGGGCTCAAGTATGATTCCCATTTATGGTAGCGATTATACTCCTTTTGCTTTGGGCAGTAAGATTACTGGTTAGTTATTTCAGCTTGCTAGTGATACTGCATTCATTTTTTCTGATATTGAGTTGGATGCGGAGTTTATTAAGAGTAGGGAAGTAGAGAGGGTTAGTTCTTTTAGATGTTGAAGATAGTTAGCTGGAATATTAGGGGAATCAATGATCCTAAAAAATGTAATAAGGTTAGGGCTTTTTTTAGATATTTTCATATAGATATTGCTTTACTTCAGGAAACTAAGATCGAGAGCCCCGATCTTAGTTTTTATATGCGATTAGGTGGGTCTCACTTTCGTAATTGGGCTTGTCTTCTGGTCATTGGGAGTACTGGGGGACTTATGATTTTTGGAAGGATAATCAATATTGGCTTGTTCAGGAGATTCCTAAATTGTACTTGTTACACATCATTTTAGCCTCTCTTATTGATAATTCTTTATTAGGCATTTCCAATGTGTATGGTCCTCATACAAAGATTGAGAGGAGACTTTTGTGGGATGAATGTTCTGATTTTAGAAATCTTGTCCCCAGTCATTGGATTGTGGAAGGAGACTTCAATGTCACAAGATTTTTGGGGGAGAGATCTCCTCGTGAGGGAGATTTCTATGATATGGAGGAATTCAATGATTTTATTTTAGATAGTAATTTGATTGAGATTCCCCTAAATAATCGTTCACTTGGTCTAATGTCAGAGATAGTCCTTCTTTTGCTTTATTAGATAGATTTTTTATTAGTTATGAGGTGGATGATAGATTTTCTATTTGTAGAGTTAAGGGATTGCCTTTTTTATATTCTGATCATTGTCCTATCATCCTTTCGTGTGCTTCGAATATTTCTATTAGTAATAGTTTCGAATTTGAGAAGATGTGGTTATTGGATTCTAGTTTTATTAGTCTAGTTTTTGTTAAGTGGAACTTCTTGTTCTATTTCAACAATTTGTATAGGGATAATTCTGCGAAGATTTTTGTTGCGAAGTTAGGTAAGTTAAGATTTTTTTCTCAAGTGATGGAATAAGTATGTTTTTGGTAGTGTTAGCATTAGGAAAGATAAGATTATGTGTGAGTTGTTAGATTTAGACAAGATTAGTGAGTCCAGGATTCTTAATTCCAATGAGAAGGATAGACTTTGCTACCTTAGGAATGATCTCAATAGAAAAAGAAGAGATCATGTGGAAGCAAAGGTGTCGAGTTCAATGGATTAAGAAAGGGGATAATAACACGAAGTTCTTTCATAGTGTGGCTAATAACAGGAGGCGGGATACTTTGATTCATTTTATTTTTATTAACGATGTGGAAGTGACTGTTCAGAAGGAATTGATGAGGCTTTTACTAGATATTATAAGCAGATTTTTGGAGCTAGAATTAAGAGAAGGACTAATGTTAGATGGAATGACATTTATCCACCTGATACCAAGGTTGAGTTAATTGCTTTAGACAAGCCTTTCTCGGAACGGGAGATTTAGAAGGCTATCTGTGATATGCCCAGTGACAAAGCTCCTAGGCCTGATGGTTTTTCTGTTCTTTTTTATAAGAAGTTTTGGGAGGTCCTGAAATTTGATATTATTAACTTATTTAATGATTTTTATAGTGGGGATTTACGATTAGGAAGTTTTAACTTTGCTAATGTTATCCTTATTCTTAAGAGAGAGGGTGCTAATTCTCTAAAGGATTTTAGGCCTATTTCCTTGATCAATTGTTCCGTTAAGATTATTTCTAAAGTTTTAGCTAATAGGCTTAGTATTAAGATGAACGAACTGATCGATTGCTCTCAAACAGCCTTTCTCAAAGGCAGGAACATAATGGATAGAGTGGCCGATGTGCAGGAATATATTAATGTCTGTTGTAAAAATAATTTTTCTTATGCTATTTTGAAGTTAGATTTTGAGAAGGCGTTTGATTCCGTTGATTTGGATTTTATCTGCGAGTTATGTCTTGCTAGGGGTTTTAGTGTCAGATGGATTAACTAGATCATGCTTTTGCTTAGGTCTGGTTGCTCTAATATTGTTGTTAATGGGGTTGTGGGCAAGAAGAATCAATCTAAGAGAGGTCTTAGACGAGATGATCCCCTATCACCTCTTCTTTTTAATTTAGCGGCTGATGTTTTTACTAGAATTATTAAGAGAGCAGTTAGATTATGTGTTCTAGGTTATATTGGTAATGAGGAATTTAATAATGAATTATCTATTCTCCAATTTGTTGATGATACATTATTATTTTCCTCTTACTTGCCCAAGCATATTATCGCTCTGAAGTTATTCTTTATTGTTTTGAGATGTTATCTGGTCTCAGAATCAATTTTGATAAGAGTACTTTAATGGTTCTTAATAACCGCGATAATGTCGAGTCTCTGGTTGCTGACACCTTGAACTGTTCTGTCATGAAATTTCCTTTTGATTATTTGGGTTTTAAGATTAGGCCTTCGAAACTTAAGAAGGACGATTGGTTAGTTATTATTGATAAGATCAATAATAAATTATTGAGTTGGAATAACAGATTTCTGTCTAGAGCAGGTAGATTAGTTCCTGTTAATTCCGTGTTGTCTGCTATTCCTACTTATTGGATGAACGTCCATAGATTTTCTCAATGGGTTATTGAGAAGATTGACAGAATCAGGCGTAATTATCTTTGGAGTGGTGTTCCAATTTATAGAGTCTATAAATGTTTAGTTAATTGGGAGGTATGTTGTAAACCCAAGAAGGATGGGTGCCTAGGGATCATTAACTTATATAATTTTAATTCTGCCTTGTTAGCCAAATGGATATGGAGATTTAGAAGCCCAGATGTGTCGGCTACTTGGAAGATTATTGTTTCTAACTTTTATTATTCCGGAGATGCGTTTATTGTCGGTTCTAGTTTTAGTTGGACTAATAAATAATCCTTTTTTGGAAGTCTGTGTTGAATTGTTTTGATTTTTTTAATTTAGGTTGTAAGTTGACAGTTCATTCGGCGAATCTTACTTTCTTTTGGCATGATGCTCGGATTTCTCATTTGCCACTTAAAATTGAATTTAGTGAGCTTTTTTAATAATTGATGCTTTAAGAATGCTTTGATTATAGATGTTTATAGAGGGGAAATAGATCCCCCGTGGGAGTTTTCCTTCGATAATATTTTAGAAGGGGACATGTTAAGGAAATTAGCCTTACTTAAAGCAAATTTAGCTTTGTATCATTTAGATGAGAATGGAGATTGTATTAGTTGGGGTTTTGATAAGAGTTTAGTGTACTCTGTTAATTCTATGTATAATTTTGTTAATTTTTCTGGTGTTTCTTTGTTCCCTTTTAAGTTTCTTTGGAAATCTAATTCTCCTCCTAAAGCTAAGTTTCTTATGTGGTTGATTATTCATAAGAAGCTTAATACGGTGGAGCTTTTAAAGAACAAGAATATTATTTTTGATGTTAATTGTTTTTTTTTTTTTTGTAGTCTTTTGGATGAAGATGTTGATTATATTTTTTTTCTCTTGCAATACTACCAATTATATTTTAAATATGGTTTTAAGGATTTTTGTTTTTGGTAGTTTTAATTCTTTTAGTAATCGTGTTGGTTATTGGGATTATTGTAGATTTGTTTATAATTCTAGGCAGAGATATGTGTTGGATTCTTTAGTTACTATCATTAGTTGGTTCAATGTTTAAGAGAAATCAGAGATTTTTTGATTATATTTCTGTGTCTATTGATAATTTAATCATTAGGATTGTTAATTATAGTCTAGATTGGATGTCTAACTCTCACTTTAAGCTTTTTGGTGATTCATGTTTTGAGAGTTTTTTGCTTAAGGTTAGATTTAATTTTAGTTTATTTATTAGAATCAATAGATATTTTAGAGGTAATAGATCTCGCATTTGTTGTTAATTCGAGTATTTTGCTTAATTGTTAATTTCTTTTTTATTTCTTCTTCACATATATGTATGGATATATATTTATATATGTATATATATTTTCTTAGATATATAAATATATACATACATACACACACACATACACTCATATATATATGTATGTGATGGCTACTTTTGGTTTGCTTAGTTTATTTCAGGTTTCAGGCTGTTGATTATAGCTGAGGAGCCTAGTGGATAGTTGTCTGGATTGGTGATTGATATTAGCTTTGGAGTTTATTTATGTGTGGTTTCGGAGAGTTATTGGGGATGTTCTGTTATCCTTTTTGTTGTTTGTTGCTTGGAGTGACTTGTTTTTATATTGGAGTAGATATACTTCACTATCGGGTGGTGGCTTTGCCAGAATTCGATATTGGAGTATGATGGGCGATGGTTTATCCAGAGCTTATCTATCTACTTTACATTCATAGAGTCTTGTTTTCGTTTGCTTTTGTCTCCTTTTGGTTCTATAGGTAGATATTGTAGCCTTTTTGTTTTTCTTATGTATGTGTGCTCTCTTCTTTTCAGAAGATCGAACATTTTTGTTTTAAAAAAAACATCTATTTAAACTTATTATTTCAACTTTTCTTCTTCATCTTCTCATTTCATCTCTGGAATAATTCTAAACCAAATAAAACAATGGCCTCCACTAATAATACCAACCAAACTAATCTCCATTCGTATTCCAGACCATCCGAAGGTCCGTTTCAATGAACTACGCTCGCTCTTGTGATGAAATTAAAGGAATCCATGAAAAATGTTCTATAAATGCTTGCTAAAATCCAAGTTTTACAAGTAAGGATGAATCAAGAGCATGTAAAACAAGGAAAAATCAAGCGAAATCTACAAAAAAAATGTTATGGATAACCACACTAATCCGATTACCATCGAAGATGATAATCAAATAGAGGAAGAGAAGGAAGAGGAAGAGTATGATATGGTTGAAGAGGAGGAAGAAGAAGCACAAACTGAAGGCATGGAGGAAGACGACCAAGTCATATGTGTAGGCGAAGTATGCTTCTATAGAGAAGGGAATGTAATTGAGCGAAGTGGGGAATTCTGTCTCCATTGTCCACATTGCCCAACTTACAAATTCCCAATCATTGAGAATCATTGAACGTTTATATTTCTCGTAAATACGATGTAATACATACAATCCATGTATATTCGTTGACGTTTTAATTTGTGTTTTGTGTGTAATATTTGGTTTGTAAAGTATTGTTTGAATTTTATAATACAATGTTTATGTTCAATACTTTCCTATGTAATAGTAGAAATTTAGGATTATAGAATAAGTAATTAGAATTAAGTATTATAGAGTAGTTTTAAGAGGAGTATAATTCGGTATAGAATTATATAGAATTAGTATTATAATCTTGGAACAGGTATATAGTTGTTTATGGTATAAATCTAGGGGGAGTATACTTAGAGATTCTCTTTATTGATAACAAAGGGGGAGAAATTATATGATAAGGATCAGTTAGGCTTAGTTTAAGGGGAAGTACGTAGGATTCATATAGGATTCATGGTGAAAGGGGGAGTATTCGAAGAATCAGATCAACATGTATTAACAAGTATGAATATTTTATAAATCAAGGTCGTCATCATCAAAAAGGGGGAGATTGTTGGAGAATGGAGTTTTGATGACAACAATCTTATTTAAATTATCATTATTAATTGATTATAAAACATATAATAACATCTTTATCTAGAATATATATACTAATATACATACATATATATACATATATATATGCACAGTTTGTATACAAGATTTAAATACTGAAGATTGCATAGTTTTAGAGTTCCAAGAGATTCAGGATTCAGAGAAGATTCAAGACTCATGAGTATCAAAATATCAAGAATTCAAAGTGCTCAAGAAAACATAGTAATTGAGTCTAGTTTATATGTAAGACTCTAAATAGCACTCCATTTTCAAATTCTGTTTTTCAAATTCCAAACTTTGATTTCAAAATTAAATTTTGATTTCAAGTTATTTCAAACTACTTTTCTAAATGATTTCAAATATATATGTATATATATAGTTCATATAGTTTTATAATAATATGTTTATAATGTATATATAGTTTTATAGTTTTATATCATATAATTTTATAAATATGTTCATATTATATTTTTATATGTTTTTATACTTTAGAAAACTCATCTTAAAACACAAGTTTTGATTCAAGAATTTCCAGAAGATATATATTGGTTTTAGCACTTACAAAATGATTTTCAATTCAAAAACATGCATATGTTGACATATAAATATGAGCATGTCGACATATAACTGTCATAATTTTAATTTTCAAAGGAAATTTCTTTTTACTATTTGAAACATTTCAGAAACATTGCAACCTTTGGGACACTATAAACATGGGTCATTTTCGAATTTTTTTATTACTTCTCCTTCTTCATCACTTTACTTACCACCGTTAAAATACATAAATTTCTTGATTTTACACTTATACTCTGCCGACTTCAACAAAATCTATATCATTCTTCTTTCTTCTCAATCTCTATCAACTACTCTCTATTTGAAGTGTCATTGAAGAGTTCTAGTGATATTGTAATTGTTTGAGAATTGTTTGGGAAAGGGTGTGTTCCTTGTAGCCCTGAAATCAAGGAAAGGGAGCGGTGTTAACCTTGTAGCCGTGAATTCAAGGGTGGTGGAATTAGTGTTAACCTTGTTGCCGTGAAATCAAGAGTATTTTACTTGAATACTGATATTAATAAACCTCTGCGCAATCCAGTGTTCCGTGGGACTGGATGTAGGAGTCATCCGAACTGGTATATAATCCTGTGTTCTTTCCTTTTCTACATTTTATATTTACTTCTTTCTGTGTCTGTGATTGTTTCAGTGTTTGTGATCATTTCTGGTGTGATAATCGTTGTGTGATTCATATAGTAATTCAAGATAGTTTAAGATTTCTATATATTCCTCATAAACAGTATTCACCCCACCTCTGGTGTTGATTCTGCCTTAAGATCTGCATCCTTAACAACACCTGGTAGATAATGCCTCCACATTTTCAAAGAAAAAACCATCCCTTCTAACTTTAGATAGGGTATTTCTTTCATGCGGTTTTAGTTGTTGAGTAGCATATGCAAAAACTTTTCCTTTTTGCATCAAAACTGCTCCTAGAATGGTACTACATGCATATGTATAGATGACCATCTCCTCATTACCACTCATAGTTACCAATATAAGAGCATTAGTCTGTCTCTCTTTCAAAATCACGAAAGCATGCTCACACTTTGGATCCATACAAAGTTTTGATTCTTCTTCGTCAAACTAGTAAATGGTGCAACTAACTTTTAAAAATCCCTAGATAAACCGTCCATAACTTCCAGCCAATACAAGGAAACTTCTAACATGCGTAGCATTCTTAGTTTGATTCCAATCCTAAATTACTGAACCTTAGCAGGATCCACTCAAGTTCCTTATCTGATGCGACATGACCTAAGAATCTCACTTCTTTTTTCTAGAAGTGGAACTAAGAAAACTTAGCTCTCAGCTTATGATTTCTTTAGATTTCCAATAAAATCCTCAAGTGCAGCTTGTGTTCTTCCTCGGTTCCAGAATAGATAAAGATTTCAACCTTGAACATAAGCACTTAATCAGTTGATCCATGAAAAATCGATTTGTAAGATCCACAAAATACGTTTCTTCATTGGTCAACCAAATAGCATCACTAGCCAATCAAAGAATCTTGAAGGAAGCAGTCTTTGACATGCAATATTTTCCACTCTCAGTTGGTGAAATCCCGTAACAAATCCATTTGAGAAAACATATTATCTTCATGAAGCTGATCGAACAAGTCATAAATCCTTGGTAATGGACACTTGTTCTTCTTGGTCACCCTATTCAGTTCACGATAATCCATAGACAATCTCAAAGGTCCATTAGCCTTAGTCGCAAACAAAACTGGTGCACCTCATTTGAATATGAATTTGCAAATAAATCCTTCATCCTTCACTCAATAGGTCATTCACTTTCACCCCTAATTCTCGCTATTCGCTTGGCACCATCTGGCTAAGAGGCATAACTATAAGCTAGGCTTCGTCCACTGGATCAATCTAAAACTCAATTTACCTTTGCGGCGATAATCTTCGTACCTCGTCAACACATCACAAAAATCTCTAGCAATATGCATGTATGACAATCCTTCCCATTGAATATCAAGTGAATATAAGGAGCTTAACAATACCTCATTATCTAGTAGTTATCATATCACAACTTGTTCGCCCATTCACATTTCCTATTCTCACCTTGAACTTCTCGCAATCCACAAAAGTTGCGTATCACTTGAGCTAGTACATACCCAAAATAATCCTAAATCCAGTGAAGTCAAATAAAAACTGTACACAAAAGAGAAATCATGACTCGATAAAATTATACTGTGATAAATCATACAGAGACTAGTGGGTCCTCTTACAGGGTTAGTTACAATCAATAGACTATCCACTCTCTCAAATTCCAAAGCTAATCTGCACACGAGCTTATTACAGTTAAAAAAATGCAATGCTCCAGTATCAAATAAAATTCTCAAAGAGATATCTTTGGTGGAAAACCTTTCACCGTAATACTTTTCCGTTTATCCGCAGCACAAGAGCTCTAGAAGTTTTAGACACTGCAAAAAATGCATAAAATTTCACAAACTGCGTATCGTTTGATGGATCCGGTCAAGTCTTCTTGAAGTTCCCAGTTTTACTATAATAAAAGAACTTTCTCTCAATTTTAGAAGATTTGCAATCACTAGAATAATGGCCTTTCTTATGCTAGTTAAAGCAAGTAACTTCACTCTTAACCATCTTCTGGCCATCCTTTCCTTGTTCTTGCCACTTTCTCTTTCCATTCTAGTTTTTATTACTTCCACCACCTGGTCATGGTTTTGATTCTTCTTTTTTCGTAGTATCAACAACAACATTATCTTTCTTAGGAAACACACTCTCATGCCTAAGGTCCTTCTCAACAAGCTTTTCGAACGAAACATCAATATGAACTACCATACCACGTTCCGCACAGAACTACCGTCGCTATGCTACGTAAGCGTACGGACTGCCATACCCAAACTCCTCGATCAAATCAAGTTTCAACACGGAGTAATGCCCTAGCGTCTACGATACATCACCTAGTGCGGTGTGCGTGTACCTAGACCCTCACACGTACGTACTATCTATTGTACCCCGAGTCGCATAATAGGGCTGCATCCAATAACTTGGTCGGGAGCTTTTCCATATCTATATAGGTCAATTAACAGGGCCTAAAGTACATATATCCAAACTATGGTCTGCATTTTCATGGTGACTACGGTCCCACCTCGACCCCTCCCTCAACTAGTGAAAGACTACATCAGTAGCTAAGTGACGTTCCCCTAGCAAATATTTATATCCAAATTGGCGTGTCACGCAACCAAAGTCACGATAGTGAAAGATTGATAGTCTGTAGGTTTAGCTCTAGTCTATCTGCATCCCACTAACTGCCGATAACAGGAACTCGACGATTACTATCCTTTATTTGGTCTTGACTAGCCTCCCCATGAGTTAACCACTGAATCACCTAACAACATCTGCCATAGCCTTCTGATTGCCAACTACTGTTGCAGTCAAAGTATACTCACTCGATGGTAACGCACAGACCCAACCTCTGCGAGTTCAGCCAAAGCATGCACCGCAACAGAGGACCACCACGGAGTACCCCTATCGTGTCCCTCGGAAGCCGCGTGATTCTCTCCAGTCCCGAAGAGCCCACAAGCAGAATATCAAGCAGAAGGATTAGATGGACGTGCTCCTCTCGTGCCTCCAGACACCGTGATGATATACTCTGTTTCGTTCTTCACATTCGTATATGTGGACTGGTCTAAGCGCATTACACTAAGATGTCACTAGACCCTATGTCTAATCTTTTAATCACATGCTTGTCTTACCCCACCATGTTGCAAATTAACTTGATTATCTTCATTTCACTGTTATTTCAAATTACCAGATTTAATTACACACCGTTGGTTACTTACTTACCTCATCAGCCTTGTGCCGCCTGAGCGGGAATCCGTTTATTATTAATCTCTTTTATTAGACTTCGTGATTCTCATTTATAAGTCTACCAATAGTAAGCCTACTGCATTCTTTCTTATAAACCAAGACTTTTCTTAACACACTCTTGTCGTTATTTACTTATCTACTTAGTTCTTTTAACTAAGGTTTATTAATAAGTTTATTTTTGTTTATTATAACTTACGTTATGGTTTCCACTTGTCTCTAGGACAAGCTTACCTATTATCTTCATTCTTATATTAATGCTTAATTATAATAGGTTATTATTATACCCCATTCATTTCAATTCTTTTACTGTTGTAATCTTTCTTGTATTCACTTCATGCATGTTCCTTATTTGTTTTAAGGAAAACATTTCATGTACCTTATTAGTTTGATTTACTACAGAAAGATACAGTGATTTATTTCCATAACGTATGCCTATCTAGATCCGTATTGCAAGCTATTTGTTTTATTTTCATTATGGCTTTCTTGCAACTACGTTCTCAAAAAAAGGTTACCTAGGAAAATATATCACTTTTCCTCCGAATCCAATTAACTCAGTCCACAACATACCTTCCTTTCTTATTTTATGAGTTAGGCAATGAATTTCTGTTTCATATAATATTCGCAACTATTGTAATCTTTTTTTAACCTTAACAGGCATGTTGAACCTTATTTTCATATTCATTTCTTAATTCAAGTTTCGTGATTACAGTATTTCAGAAATTTCTCAATTCAAACTTCAAACAACAGTAACAATTTCAACATATTCCAAACAAGTTTAATAGCCAATTTCCACAATTACCAATTGTTCAGCATGTTATATATATATGTATGTATGTATATACAACATCAAATCTAAAAATGGTGGATGCTGAGAGGATTTCTTCCTCTAATCGCCCGCCTAAAACATATCCAAAATTTAACCAGTCTACTCCTCATGATATTTCGAATTATTACAAAAGTGATGATGCTAATAATCAATCTTTAGTTAATGATATAGATATAAATCTTCATTTCATTCAACCTTTGATTAATCATGTTCCTAGTTTTGAAGATATTTTCAAGTCTTCTGCAGTTTCATAGCAAAATACAATTGTTCTTCATCCTGTTGATTTCAAATTGTCTGTGGTGAAACTCAAGGTATATATTTCAAGGGTATGGAGAACTAAGGGTAGATTTATAATACATATATCCCTTGGATTTCATTATAAAGTTAAATTTGAAGTTTCTTCATATTGTATTTATGTTTTAAAGACTTTGACATATTCATATTTCAAAAAATTACTAATGGTATATAAGTGGTATCCCGGGTATGAATTTGAAAAGTTCAAGGCCTAGAATGTTCGGATCTGGGTTAAGTTGTACAAATTAGATATGGAACTATGGTCAAATCATGCTTTTTCTGCGATAGTTAGTTTTATTGGGAATCCAATTCGAGCTGATTGGAAAACTACCAATAAAATAATTACAAGATTTATTAGAGTTCTTGTGGCGATTGATATTCCAAGTTGGTTTCTAAAATCCCTTTAGTTTTTCATAATGGACAGGAAGGAAATACATGTAAAAAATGAGTTTGTGCCTCAAACATGTGAAAATATAAAATATTTGGGCATAAGTCAATTGTTCATGAATTAAATAAGGAACCTGTGTGGATATTTAGGCAGAATGCAGATAAACCTAGCTCCTCTAATGTTGGTAATGAAGATAATACTGTAAATTATCAATCTAATTCAAATCAGGTAGATAATGTTGATGATGGTTTGGGTTTTTTAGAGTCTGAATTACCTGATAAAATATTACCTAAGGAGTTAAACCATATTGCGGATAATTTAAATGAAGGTCCTGTTGAGGTAAAACATAAAGATGTTTCCGATGCTATTTCAGTGAATCCAAATTATTTGAAGCAGGTTAAAGGTAAGGATAAGGTAAATAATCCTATTGCTCCTCCTGAAAAAGGTTTAAGGAGTAATTCAAATGTTAAATGGCATTTTTGACTTGGAATGTAAGGGGGATGAATACTCCTCTATGTATGCGAGAAGTATCATCTCTACTGACAAAATCCAAGCTGACTGTTGTTGGTTTGATGGAAAATAAACTTAGTGATGCTAATTTGAAGTTGTTTAGTATATTATCGTCTAGTGAATGGGAGTATTTTCCTCGAAACCCCTCATTGTTTTCAGGTAGAATTTAATTGCTTTGGAACTCTAATGTTTGGTATATAGATTTGTTTTCTTCCTCAAACCAACATGTCACTACTCAAGCAAGGACTATAGGTGGTTTTTCTATGTTTATTACAATAGTGTAGGCTAGTAATATTTTTTATGATAGACAGTCTCTATGTCAACACTTAATACAAGAATCAGGGTTGATATGTGGTGAATGGGTGCTCACCGGTGATTTTAATAATTCTACTTCTCATGTAGATAAGAAAGGAGGTCTCCCAGTTCCATTTCAACAAAATCGGGCTTTTAAAACTGCATTTGCCAGGATGGTTTGATAGAAATTAAGTCGATGAGTTTTAATTACACTTGGAGAAGGAGAGGGATAGCCAACAATATTGATAAGACATTTTTTAATCACTCTTATTTACGTAAATTTTTGGATATGAAAGCTCTCTCGTTATCACAGCATTCTAGTGATCACAACCCTTTGGTTTTAGATCTCATTGCTACTTCTAATGTAAAATGCTTTCCATATAGACACTCTAATGAATGGCATCTTAAAGCTCGATATGATGAATGTATTTACAATGGTCTGCGAACTAGTGGTTGGGGATTTTCAAGTTATATCTTTTAGCAAAATCTTTCTACGTGTAAAAAAGAGTTGAAAATGTGGAATAAAAATAGACCTAAAGATGATGAGTTGTTATTAGAAGCTAAAGCCAAATTTAGAGAGTATGAGAGTGCATCTGATCTGGAACCAGAAAATGCAGAGATATATGAGAAGCTGCTCAAAGCCAAACAAGCTATGTTAGTTTAGAAACACATTAAATTTTGGAATTTCAAGCAAAAATCGAAGGTTTCTTAGTTGCAGGATGGAGACACAAACTCGAAAAAATTTCATTTAAAAATGTCAATAAGAAGATTTTCAAATCACGTAAAAGATCTCATTAATACTAATGGAGATCTCCTATATAAGTCTGAAGATGTTGAAGCATAAGCTATAGATTATTTCCGCTATATGTTCAATGGCAGTGTGAGTGCTAAGTTCCCTTCATTCCAATCACGTCATGTTATTAATCCGCAGGGTCAACAGGTATTAATTTCTCCAATTTCTTTAGAAGAAGTTAAAGTTGCAGCTTTTTCAGTTCACGATGATGCGAGCCCAAGGACGGATGGCTTCAATTTGAAACTTTTTAAATTACATTCGGAAGAAATTAAGTTGGATTTACTTGCGGCACTTCAAGATATTTTTAGCTCAGGTAAATTGCCTAAGAGCATCAATCATATGTTTATAGCATTGATTCCAAAGATAGAAAAAACAAATGAAATTTCACATTACCACCCAATCTCGTGTTGCAACATGTATTATAAGATTTTCAGTAAAATTCTTTGCAATAGAATTAAATGGTATTTGCCTCACCTTGTTTCTCCAAATCAATATGCATTTATACCTACTAGATATATAGGGGATAATATACTTTTTGCTTATGAATTGTCAAGAGATTTTAAGAAGCCAGGAGTAAATAAATATTGTGTGAAGGTGGATCTTCATAAAGCATATGATAGGATCAATAGACAATTCATTTGTCACATTATGTTGAAGATTGGGTTTCATATACATTTTATGTATGTGGTTTATGAGTGCATATCAACTCCTACGTTTTCTATTTTGATACAAGGTGTGCCGAAGGGGTTTATTAAGTTAAATAGAGGCACTCGACAAGGCGATCCTTGCTCCCCTTACCCTTTTTTATTGCGATGGAATTTTTTACCTATTGTATGAATGAAGTTATATTGTAGCAAAGTTTCCTTCCTGTCCACAATTTTGATCTTGTAATCACACACCTATTATATGCTGATGATTTAATGGTCTTTGGTAAGTGTCTACCCAGTTGTGCAACTTCTTTGAAGAATGTTTTTGATAAATTGAAGCAATTTTGTGGTTTGACTGTTCGTGTTCTCAAGATCAAAATTTATTTCATCTTTCATGCGATAAATACTAATGAAGTTACAGAAATTCTTAGTATACAGTGTAGCCAACTTCCTATTACATATTTAGGATTACCTATATCATCCAATTATATTCATTATAGTGACAGTTAATCCTTATTACATCGTGTTCAATCTAAAATACAAGCTTAGGATGCCAAATTCTTGAGTTTTTCTAGTCGGACTGAACTCATACAGTTTATTATCACTCCTACAGTTTTTATATTGGCTGTTAGTATATCAACTACCTGAACATACAATTGATAAGCTTCATACGATGTGTTCTAAATTTTTTTGGGGTAATTCAATGCATGAAATGGCTTGGGAAAGGTTATGTTTACCAAAGTCAGAAGAGGGTATTGGACTTAAATCATTTTCTGAATTGAAGAAAGAGGCAGGTATAAAGCTGTTATGGAAATTTTTGAATAATTCTTCTTTTTGGAGTGAGTGGACGAAGAGGAAACATTGCTTTGGTAAGATGTTTTGGCATATGCATATTGATAACAATTCGTTGAGTACATGGAAATGTTTATTGAGACTGAGAATAAGTGGGGTTCAATTGTTTAATAAAGTGTTAGCTACAGGATCATCGACATTGATATGGTTCGAGCCATGGATTAACAGTCGATGTCTAGTCGATTTGCTGGGTATTTCAAGATTTCAAAAAATTAGAAGACAAAATGAACTTGTATCTTGTATTATAAGGGATGGATGTTTTCACGACAATCTCCATCCAGCAACATGGGAGGTTCAACATATGGTTAATTCAATTACTTTAAATACCTGTTCCCAGTTTGATTTTTATGAATGGACAGGTGGAGGAGCTTTCTCATTTCATATGGCGTGGAATGAAGCAGAAGTCATCAACCAAAAAGGAGATTCTTATATGTTGTATGGCGTTCAAAGAATTCAAAGAGAATGCCTTTCATCTCCTTTTTGGCAATGCATAATAGATTGAATACCAAAGATAGATTGAAGAGACTTGGCATTGTGGATGAGAACAGTTGTGTGTTGTGTGATAATGGTGAAGAGACAATTTATCATCTATTCTTTTCATGTGTATATGCATCATATATCTAGAGTTCTATTTTGATGAATTTGGGTCATCCTATGTCTATTGTGGGTTCTATTGAAGATGAAGCTATGAAGATCAAGTTTAAATTCAAAGATAGAGACCAATGCTTGGATATTGCATGTGTCGCCCTAACTACAACAATATATCAGGTATGGCAAGAAAGAAATTTGAGTGTATTTAATAGCCGCAGTGTTAATAAAGAGATTAAACTGATGATGATTGAAATGTAAATCTGCTATCTACTGAAAGACAATGGTTCAAGAAACAAGTTCTCACAGTAAAAGTTTGATTTTCTAAAGAGGTAGGGAATTGATATGCTTGATACTGGTTAATGTTGTTATTTTTTTATTTGTTTCTGAGTTGATTTTGTATGAGAGTTTAGTAGGGAGTTGTGAGATGGTTATATGGACATATGGCTTTATTGTTTTTGTAATGTGAATATATGGCATTTATATGTACTCTTTTCCTTTATGTCGCACCCATTTAGGCTAGGGGAAAAGGTTTTGATGAGGCATATAAACAAAGTATATGATTGGTTTTTGCAATAAAAGTGAACCAATTTTCATATATATATATATATATATATATATATATATATATATATATGACGGGAAATGCAAATGATAGACATACCGTTACCAAAAGGTATAATTTAAATCCACTTACCTGACAGGTTTCCAATCCTTGAATTGATCAAGATTTGTTATTTTGTGGTCTTCCCAACTGAATCTAATATTAAAACAACCACGGATTCACAAATCTGACACTAAAAGAAGAGGGAAAGGAAGGTAGAAACCTAAAAAAATTAGATTCAAGAACTTACCTCACGTTGATCAAAATTATAGACACCTATATTGTAGATTTATATCTCGTATCTTCAAACCTTGAATCGGAATCGCTAAGAACTAACATTATAAATCTCTGAAAAGATTTGTAGAGAAAAGAGAATGGCAGAGCCTTAGAAAATATGAGTTTAAAGCTAGGCCGTGCTAGTCTATTTATAGGTGTTCGAGAAAGTCTGGTCCATTGGATTTAATCAATTAAAATCCAACCGCTGATATCAAAAATCCACATCACACAAAACAAATCTGGGCCTGATAGTATCGACCTTTGTGTCGACACACCTTAGACATGGGTTGATTCCTGGGACAACACATGGGTCGACCCAGGCCAAACGTAGGTCGACCCATCCCGGGTCTAAGCCGGTTTTCAACACATTGTGATTTCTGAGTTTATATGTTACTTAATAACGTTAATTACTTGCATTATATATACTCCTGATTTATATTATTCCACTTTTGAATCATAATTAAGTTTGAATTTACATTCTACATGCATATATATACATACGATCTCTCATTTATTTGATTTATTAATAACTTATGTATATATGCTCTGTTTTAGTCATGTCATATACTAAAACGAATCAAAAAATTACCATGAACCCAATGGTAAATGCCTGGGGGTCAAATTCTGAAAATAATAACTTTGATATTTTCACTTTATTATTAAGGTAAAAATACGGGGTGTCACATTCCCCATTTCTTAGGAAATTTCATCCCTGAAATAAGGAGGGAGTAATGTTCTTCCTTGTATAAATAGCAATCAACCAGTGTCCATTCAATTTCTCAACCATATGTGCACTAATGCAAGGTGTAACATACATAATAATGTGAATAGAATGAATGCCTAAACAATACCTCCTATATGAATGCAAATTTCTTGCAAAGTCATTTTTGAAAATATGATGCACACTACCTAAATATACTGGCAATTTCTACATGAATGCAATATTTTTTTAAACCAAAACAGCTTTTTCAACCAATTTTCCCACACTTATGCCAAGCAAGAGCATATTTCACCCAATTTTTTGCATCCAATATTCTACCAAACAACTTTTCGAATTATAATTTCAGAAAATTCAATTTTTTGAACCTTCGTTCCTCACAATATCTTTTGAGGAAACTTTGTTTATTATTATTGACTTGCTATGTTAGTCTTCCGCTTTGTTACTTAATTACAATTATAGAGATCTCAACAGGAACTTTCTTACAAAAAGCAAAGTTTTCATCATAAACAGTATAGCACTACAACAACGATCAAATATAAAGCATAAGTTCTACTACAACAATTTCAAGGCTTAAATTTTAACACAGAAGTCAAACTAAGATAGTCAAGTCCTAAGACGAGTGGTCCAACAAGAAACAACACCACAACTATCTGTCCCTGGAATGGACGCTTTGGTCCCTGCCCAAAGATACCACGGATAAAAGAATCCAACCTGCCTAGAGTCTCCTCTACCCTACCTAGACAGTTCTCTTGATGCCTAGTACTATCCCTGATATCTAGATGCATACCCTGCATCTACTAGAACCGTTGCTGAGCAGCATACATCTCATGCAATCTCTACTGCTGCGCCTGTACAAACTCTACATGGGTATGTGCAATCTCTTGTTGTCCAAGCAAGATATCCTGATGCTCTCTGACCAACTGAGTCTGCCTCTCTGAGATAGTCTTAACCTCATCCCTCAAATCCTATGGCTCTCGTGATGACTACGTATCCCACTTAAATGACTGGGATAATCTGGCGCCTCCTCAGTGTTGCTCTGCATCCTGATGCTGATATCCCTTCGGAGGATAGATATACTAATACTTCTCCTACGCTTCTGGCTGAGCAAACTAGGGCCTGATCCCTGCCATGGGATAATATCTAACTAATGGCCCATAATGAAGTCTGGGGAAAACTGCTGCTCTCCTTGGCCCTACTGGCCTCTCGGGTCCTAGTAACTTTTATCCTCAATGCCTACATCCCCAAAATGTCCTCCTCGTCACCTCCGTCAAACTCATCACCCCCGTCACCCTCATCCTCGTCATGCTTCATCGGCTGCTCCTCCTCCTCATGTAGCTCATCTAACTCAATGCACATCCAAGTCAACATGGATATGTCTATAAGGTGGTGGGGCTGTGTGATGTAACTCTAGTTCCTTAAGGGAATCCCAGCCTATTAAAAAAACTATCGTCCATAGATGTCCAAACAAAACGGTTTACTATCTCATGTCAAGGGATGTGGAAAATTACTCCATAATCACTCGAGCCTAATTAACCTCGAGTCCCACAAAAACAGCGTAGGTAGTCAATCTAATCATAGGAGGAACTCTGTCAAAACTGCCTATCTTGGCAGCCAAGTTATATTATAAAATGCGTATCACTACCCTAGCCAATGAGAGCAAATGCACCATCTCTCAAGCCCTGTAATCAATATCTACAAAAATCCTATGTAGTATAACCATACTAGTCATCACTACCTCATGCAAATGCAAACTCTCACCTTGAATACCAAGCATCTGTCTGAACTCTGTCTCGGTAAACAAAATATGTGTCCCCTTTATCTCCAACTCAAAGATTACCACTCCATCTTCCTCTTTATAAACTAAATTGGCATCAAAGAGATGTACTAGCCTCAGACAAGCGGTCCTCTGCATTATATTGTGGTCTAGAATATTATCTAACATCACAGAATCAAATAACAGCTCCAGAGTGGTGCCTAAAAAGTCTGTAAACTTGACCGGTCTTACTAACAATAATTGATATCCACTAGACTTTGCATAAGCTTCCACTATGCGCCTCCGGTAGTTGCACCAAGCAATTTCTTGAGGGGTTAATTGGAAAATTGAGTGGCTAAAGACTAGATTGGCTTTGTTTGCCAAGACTAGACTAAAGACCCAGTCCAGGTAGAGGGCATCACAGATAAAGCTATTGCCCTTTAGCTTATCTGCCTCTTCTTTAAATGCAACCGACCTCTTTGAGTATAGAGTGCCTCTCTTTTAATTTACTAGCATGAATTTTAAGTCAGTATTCAACATGTTGCTCGTGGTAGTTGGTGAAATACTACATGTTCCATCATGAATCTAGGTGAATATGGTCAAGTCCTCCATAAGGAAACTAGTTAGCATCTTGATTTATCTTGACTGAAATAAGATTCGATCTTTAACCCTTTGATGGCTCATCGTTATCTACTGGAAACTTTATAGCTTCCTCTACAAAAGCGGGCCTATGATATCCTAGTTCCTCATATTTCCTGAGATATAAGTCTTTGAAAAGCTTGTTGTGCTACCTATTCTAGGATTTGCCTTTTGGTTGCTACACGTCGTTATCTTTAATGAAGAGAAAAGTTTCTTTGCCTTTTCCCTGCACTAGGCATTTTCCACTAGGCCATGTAGCCTATCCTAACAACATTTGGGCATCCTCGTACCTTTCTTACCCCACTATCGATTGAAAATTTAAACAGCAATCGCCATGGGACGATGTATCCCCTAAAATTACCAATGGTCAGTCGACACAAGACTGCGTTGTAAGAAGAGTAAAGGATCTATACTCTTTGAAAATCACTTTCCCCAGCTCCAATAGCGATTCAATCATCCTAACCGTTTTGTTGGTAGACATGTTGAAGCCATGAATGCAGGCAGTATACAACAATAATTTCTTGGCCTCTAGCATCATCCGATCATATGCCTTTTTAAATGAAATGTTGATGGAACTCTCGCAGTCAACAAGGATCTTTCGTATCAAAGCTTGGCCAATCATAGCCAAAATCATTGATGGATTAGTGGATACGAGTCACGATGGGCCTAGATATGAGTCATGATGGCATATGGAGTTTTGTTAGAACCGAGGTAACCATTAGCCCTTGATGGACTGCAAGATGGGTTAGTCATACGATTAACGATGGATTCAAGGCAAGGTAGACAGTGATATCCAGAGTCGTGGATGTTATTGTTTTCTTGTATCGTCTTGTGTGGGTTATTCGACGTTGAGGGAGATATTTTTTTGGTGTTTGTTTGATGTTGGTTTAGGCCTTCGGGGTTTGTGCTAGGAGGTGTTGAACTTGATTAGAGTGGTTCATGCTTGATAATTGTTTGTTATGAATGTACTGTTTGTTTCTTCACTAATTGTTTGGGAAGGCTATCATCGTAGGTTGTGGAGGAGATGGGTTTGGGAATTCCTCTCCGTTGGCGTGTTGGCAGATTAGATGATTGGACTGTCTATTTATCATAAACTTTATTGATGATGTTTAATAGCTGTTTTATCGCTCATTAAGACTGTTGACTCAAGGTTTTATGTTTTCTCTTATTCGCTTGGGTTGTTCATCCATATTGTGGATGGGCAGACTAGGTGACAGGTAGTAGAACTTGATGAGGACGATGCTGTTGAGCGACGATAAGCTGGAGGCTGACGTATTATTTTCTACTATACATATGTGTTGTTTCCGTTGATGTACATTACTCTGAGTGAACCTATAGTGAGGCTTATTGTATAGATTCTGATGTGATCCAGTGTTGTATGGATATTTTCATGATGATATGAAAAGTTTAAGATTCTGCTCAATTGTGCTTCACTATTATATCCCATTGTATATATTGTATTATATTTTTTTCTCTATGCTATGAGTTATACGACAGGTTCCTCTGTGTGTTATTCTACCCTGATGATCGTCGATAGCTGCCTCGCACCTCTTTCAACGCATTATTTCCTTTGTTAAGTGTGGGAATTATGGGAGGCCTTCACACACCAACACCCAAAAATGGATTTGAGAAGATATTAATGATGGAAACTAAATGAAAAACGAGTAGAAAAGCAATAAAATCTTACATGGTCATTAATAGTGGTTCTACATTACCATCCCTACATCCATTTTTGTTCTTACTTTTTTTATTGATGTTTTGGTATTACAGTGATTCAGGTCAAAGAAGATCTGGAGTACAAGAAAATAATTGAAATTTCAAGAGCAAACAATCATGAATTCTTCCATGGAAATTGATATTTATAGATGTGGGTGATATCTGACATGCTAAAGGATCGGTGAAGAAGCCAAAAGTAGTGGCGTTAGTAGAATGACCATGTTTGAGAAGTTTAGATTCGACCATCGACAATTGGAGTTTGGATTTGTGACATCTCAAAAAATACACCCTAAATAGACATAAGTATTTAAATTAAGAAAAATTAATAATTAATAAGATAATAATAGGCTGAAAATATGATTATCTAATAATTAGGAATTTGGCCATGAAAATACTACCATTATATTCATAGCGATATTCTAGCCTGTTTTCATATTTTATTTAATAAAAATGGAGTTTGTATGCAAAAGATAAGTATATAACAAGTTAGACAATAAAACAGTATAAACAAGATTTGGATTTGAAATTATAAGCATAAACTAGAATAAAATAAATACCCATGGCATAAGAGAATATTCCATTTTTAAATTCTAAGTTTTGTCTGTGTATATATATATAATAAAAAGGGGACAACGCTTAAAAGAAACGAAAAGAATTTAATGTAATTAACTAATAATAAACCAAACGTGCGTGTGAGTTAAATTCACTGCACCTTACCCATAAGGGGGCTCGCATGGAGGGCGTCGACCGTCCAATGAGGGAATGGCCAGGTGGCAGCTAGATTTAGGTTAGGTTTTCTTATATAGTTAACTATTTGAATGGTCCAAATTTAATAATTTAAATCCAAAGGTTTCACACACTTCGGCAATAATAAATACAACCCTAGCCTCCTCCCTAAACCTTACATCTTCTTAAGACTCTGACTTTGTTCTTTCTCTTCTCCATTTTTTAGCTCTAGATTAGGTTAGGTTAGTTTTTCCTCTTCCTCTATTCTAATATGTTTCTGCTTTTTCTGTTCTAATTTCTCTTTAGATTTTCTGGAACTATATTTGTATATGATTCTATATTGATTCCTATACTTGTATAATATTTTAGGAGAAGAAATTGGAATACGTATGTTCGAGGCTATAATAAATAAGTTTATTCATAGTTTTATTCTTCTTTTTGTACCCAGATTGGAATTCTTTCAAGTTTACCTATTTTTCTATAATTGTTCGCATGAATCTGGATTGATTATGATTATAGGGATTTGGTATTTCCCAAAAACAAAACATATAAATCCCTTAAATCTCTAATAAATCAGAAATGGTTAATCTAGTTATTTATTTGGGTTTTGATTATTGATGCAAATAAAGAGGATTTTTTGTTATTTTGGTGTGTATATAGATTTATCATCTAGTGTGTTATACTTTTTTTATTGTAAATCAGATTAACATAAAAGCACGGATTTAGGTGTTGTAACTTATATATGTTTAAACCTCTGTTTTTATAAAAAATAGAGGGTTTAGAAATAATAAAACACACATGATTCAAAATGCATTTTTGTACAAATATCATAAGTGTAAGTAAAGCAGTATTAAAAGGAATATATAGAATTCACCTTGTCTCTTTTTATTTATTATGATAATCCTAAAAGCCTAGGTTACAAGTTATTTTTGTTGTGTTATGTTTATTTCCATGTTATTGATTTAACGATTGAAATGAAGAACTATATGCTATGTTATGGAATTTGGGAAATATGACTTGTATATCTTATTAGGGTTAGGATTGACATCGCGGCATTTGGTATGATTTCTTTACATGCTCCACTAATCGCGTCTTTATATATATAAGTGCAATTCACGTATCATAAATATGTTAAATTAGGAATTCATATTAAATGTCCCCATTAGAAGAATTTGGATGTTGTGTGTGTTAATTCCCTTTTTAAAATATTAAATGACATGTGGACGCGAGGTTAACCATTACTTATGGTAGAAGTCCACCCGAAACTATTTGGAAAATCCAACAGCTGCAAGATGTCAAGTCAATATGAGATATCTAGTGCCATGTGCCATTTATGCATGAGAGGTCTTGCCTTAAGGAAGGTATTAAGTGGCTGATCCGCTTTATTTAGGTATTAGGTGGTTAGGACTTAACCACTCTTAAGGGTTTATCCCTTGGGTTTGGACTAAAGTTATGGGGACCCACCCTTATTAGGTATTAAGTGGCTTATGGGTCAACCTTTTTTTTAATAATTATGAGGTACTAAATGATCTTAAATTAAATATTAAATGGTATACAAATGGGGTAGTTCTTTTGAAGTTGTCTGCTTCCCTCCTAGGTGTTGTGTGAGGTCCTACCTAGGGATGGACCACGGGTCCTTCTAAGGGATGCATTAAAAGGTTAAGGGTTCACCTATAATGACATCTAGATAATAACGTGGGTCCATTGAAAGGTTCTTAATTGGTGTTAGTGTCTACCTAAACTCGGTATTTAGTGGCTGATTACTATCCCTCGCATCATGTTGAGAGACTATTTATATAACGTATCTATTAGGAAACGAGGTTTTAAGTGACAAGGGTCTTCAAATGGGTATTAAGTGATTTTAGTAATCCTCCCTTATTTATGATGGCAATAAGTGATTTTAGTAATCCTCCCATATTTATTATGGCATTGTGTGACATACGTGTGTTTATATTCGCCTAGACATAAATCTGATAGGTTTATACTACCAAGTATAGGAAATAGGTTTCCTTTTAAACTTAAAGATTTTTTATTCAACAGAACAGTTGTACTGACCCCCTCCTCTTAACAACACAATTTAGGTAGGGTGGTAATGCTTGCTTGATGATGACATGAAGAAAGGAGCTTGATGATGAAGATCTTATTCCAATTTATTATTATTATATCTTGTATCTGATTGTATCTCTAAAATAGTTACGATGTAACGTGATTGGTTTATTATGACAATTGGTATTTTTTGATATATTCGACATTTACGAGGTTTTTATGATATAGCACATCTTTTTTTATTATGATATTTTGTACATTCCGTTGTGAGTTTTTATTTCGTTTAGTCTGGCTCTGTTATTATATTTCTTATGGAAACCAATGACTTGCTTAGAATGGCTCTAAGTTTCGATGGGCCTTTTATGCATCGGGATTTAGGCCCATTCCGGGTAAGTTGTTGCATTTGGTATCAGAGCCTAGGTTACACGACTTAGGAAAAAAATATACGTGTAAGAGACATACTTGTTATTTTAAAAAGATTTGAAAATTATATATACATATATTTTATACCGTTAAAACATACGCGATCATGCTAGGCAATACCTCTTTCTTCTTTTTTCTTTTAGCTTGAATACCATCTTAGGAATTTCCACTGAAGGACTTCCTCTTGCATAATGTAGATTTGGCTGAAAATAAATTTGAGCAAGGGTATCCAGTAAGACTTCGATACTTACCTGTATGCTTCCAATAGTATTTAATGATCGTGGAACAAGTTCTCATTTTCCCTACAACCCCAATGGAACTGACAACTTAACTTATTGAAGTGGTTCATAATTTCCCTCATCTTTATAAGGACTTCACTAATCTTGGAGGCAAACTCTTTCTCGAAACTAAAGGATTTCTTGGAGCCAAGGTATGGCTATTGGAATGTGACTGTATCATTAAAGCTACTAGATAGGAAAACCAGTTGAAGAGAAGAATAACAACACCATCTCAAAGGTGAAGCTTTGGAATGGTGGAATATGTTCTCAAAGGAGAACGCGGGAAGGATATTCACTTGGAATGAATTCAAACCCCAATTTGAAATTATTATTTTTTACAGAATGCCGAAGCGAGTTTACAACTATAGAAATTCATATAAATCAAGTATGGAGAGTCTAATATGAGAGATTATATTGCTAAGTTAACAAAGTTATCGAAGTTCGGAGAGGTCTTGTAGATACGCCCATGAACAAGATATTGAGGTTTGTAAAGGGACTCAATTAGCTTTTAAGAGAGACATTATTGGCTCAAGTACCATTTAGAGCAACATTTGAAGTTCTTATGGAAACTACTATCTTGTATAATGCAGAAGTGGAGGAGAAGGAGACTGAGGTAGAAAAGAATGAGGATGCCTCAAAGCATGGAAAGAATATGAAAACGAATTATTGGTTGAAGAGGAGAAAAATGGGAAAGTTCAAGAAGGAAGCTAAGGAATGTGGAAGGTAACATAGGAGAGATCATGAGGCCAAAGACTCCAGCGTCAACTTGATGAGAGAAGAGTCCAAAGGGGAAGTGTTATCATTGTCATGAGGAAGGACATCATGCTAAGAACTGTCAAAAGCTTAAGGGAGGACTAAGTGGAAAGAACTATGCTTTGCAGGTAGCACCACTATAGAGCTAATTACTGAGAGCCCAAGGACAGACTTTAAAGGTCCTATTTCTATTTCAAGGACTTTTATTCGTACCCTATTTGATTTTTAAGCATCTCATTCCTTCGTGGATAGGCAGGTAGTAGATTTCTTGAAACTTCCTACTTCTATCGCTGATAGTCTAATAGTGATTTCTATTTCAATTAGAGGAGCTAAGCAACTTCTGTTGATTTGCGAATACCTAGTGTTAGACATCGACGATGTCAATTTCTTAAGTAACACGTATGTTCTGAATTTCAAAAGGTATGGTATTATTTTAGGGATGGCTTGGCTATTATATATTTGGCTATTCTCAATTGCGATAGGAAAATCGATTCCTTGATGAGTTGTACAGGTCACAAATTAGAAATCCATTGTACAATTAAAACATAAGGGTTGCAGCCTTATCACACTCTCTATCTTCGTATTTGGATGAGCCATTTGTAATGCAAATTGTTTTTGAGTTCCTTGACATCTTCTAGGAAGTATTTGGACTTCCTCCTCACACAGAGATCATATTTAGGATAGACCCCGAAAAGGATGCTAGACCAACTGCATTGACATTGAGGCATACGACTCCCAAGGAAAGAAGGGAATTATATAAGAAGATTTCAGGGTTGTTATAAAAAGGATATATCAATTTAAGTACCTCAGAGTAGGGAGCACCCGTGGTTTTTGCTAGTCAAGCTGATGGATCACTAAGGCTATATGCGAATTAAAGAGAACTCAATAAGTTGACTAAGGTGAATAAATATCCTTTTCCTGGATTGATGACCTATTTGATAATCTAGGAGGTGCTAAAGTCTTTTCTCGGTTGGACCTAACAAAGGAATTCTCCAATTAAGAATATTTGAGGATAGCAAGATTAAGACAACATTTAGGACACTCGATGGTTTGTTTGAAAAGAAAATGATGCCTTTTGGATTGACAAATGCCCTAGCCTTCTTTTTGGATTTGATGACTAGAGTGTTTATAGGCATTTTTAATAAGACAGTCGTAGTATTTGTTGATGACATACTTATATTCTCTACAGATTATGAAGAGCACGAAAATCACCTAAGGAAGGTCTTAGAAATTTTATGAAAGAATTAACTTAAGGTCGAGTTTGCCAAGTGCCGATTTTGGAGAGAGAAAATTAAGTATCTTAGACATATAGTTTTGGGGAAATATTTGGCTGCTGACCCCACAAATGTTGAAGGATTCAAGGATGGAAGATTCCTCAAAATCATTGGAGGTTAGGAGTTTATTAGGGTTGGCGGGCTATTATAGGAAGTTCATTTTTCACTTTCATTTTCTCTTTATCTGCTTTTGTTTCTTTCTTTACCTTTTCCTCAACAATCATCCTCCCTCCGTAGCTTTCTTCTGTGTCCATAGTAGCAAGCTCTATGCCAATCGTTTCTCTGCGTTTTAATTTTCCACTTAGATCTGGTTTACACTTCGGCTCTCGCTTCAATCCAATTGCTCCTGATCCCCGATTACTCGGGTATGCTGGTTTAGCAAGACTGGGTTTTGAAGCTAACACTATTTGGATCTATCAGATCTTGTTTTTCTTCCAGAGTTTTGGTTGGATGCTCGCCAGATCCACTTTTCTCTTGCCACATACCTCCTACTTTAGTGCCAGTTTCCATTGGCTTTCTCTATGGTGACGCTCCTGAGCCCATTCAGGCCTTTCTAGTTGAAGTTCGCAGCAACCTAGTTCATACTTCCGAAGGCAGTTCCTTTCCTTGATTTGGTCTGGAATAGATCATTTTTACTTACTGGTAATGTAATGACCCGGATATTTGACGGTGAAATAATTAACTTATTTAATTATTTAAATAACGAATATATTATTTAATCATCGACGTTAGAACGTATAATTATATTATAATTAAAATAGAGCTCGAAATGGCGCGGCAGTTCGCTATTTGGCGATTTGAACTTCAACTGAATATACAGAGTTCGTTTTAAATCGGATTTCTATGAAACAAGAAACGTGTGGAGCTAGTGGAGTATATCTTTCTAGTGGAAGAGAAAAATCGGTATTTCGTCGTGTAGATTTTTAGATATGTTCAAATCAAATTTTAAAATAGTCGCTATAGAATCGTTTATCGACCGTAACGGATTATTCGATATAACTAGAGATCGGGTTTGAATCTAAACAAGGTTCTTTTGGGGAGTAGTGATAATTTAATTTTTAGAATTTTGCTGTAATTTTTAATTAATTAAATAAGCGACTTTTTATTTGAAGTATTTCGCACCCTGAAATCAACATTTTGAAGTTTCAAAATATGAGTCCACCTACCGATGTTATTACATTTTTGAGATCGTGGGGCATCGCTGGTCACAACGGTAATGTTATTTCTGTCCATAAGCGGTTCATACGTAAATGAAATTCTACGTAAAAGGGTCCCTAATAACTACGTAAACCATGGGTACGCCCACTCCACGTTTTCGCAAAAATACGTGGTTCCCTATACACTACGTGTTTCACGAATATATATATATATATGGTCCCGTTCCCTCCACGTTTAGAAGCTGCGAACCATTGCAATTTATAAATACATGCGGCCTCCATGGTACTACGTCCTTCTTCTTTTGCAAATAAAAACCGAAAGCTGTTCCTCTTCAGCTTCTCTCGTTTAAAATAAAAATAAATAAACAGAAGGTTTCGGGTTTGCTGTGAAGTGAAAGAAGTATGATTGTCTGGGTACTGTGCAATGTCAATGGAGGAGTTAAAATACATGCAAGAAGAGGAGAGCAGTAGTGGGATGAAATCATGTTTTTGAAAGTGGGTAGGCGAGTGTGATCAAAGAATGGGACTGGTAATGTTGGCATTAAAACAGGGTGGGGTCAGCCGATCCCAGGTGAGTTGCTACAGGCGTCGGCCTTGTGAAGTTCAGAACCAAGATTTCATGCTGCTTCATTTGGAAGGTCGCCATCGTTTATGGGTGAAAATGGAGCTACAGGTATACGAAGGGGACGGGATTTATCATGAAAAACTGACGAAAGGGTGTAAAGAGGAGCGGACGTGGTTCATTTGTAGAATACTAGCGAGGGTCATTGTCTGGGGTATGGAGATGAAGGGGTTTAGAAGGTGAAGATGTGGTGGCAGAATGAAGGACGTAGTGGAGGGTGCGACAGGTTGAATGTATGGCGAAATACATGGCGAGAAGCATCAAGTGGAGGTAGTCCTGCTGTTTAGACGTGGGGGCTGATCCGAGAAGGAAGCACAGTTTCAATAAACAGAAGGATGTTGCATGGACTCACCTCATGGATTTTGTTGTGTGAGGATAGCAGTGAATGGAGGTGGGTGGCCTATGTACCAGAAGTGTGTTGTTAGAATATGTTCGGGAAAGAAGGCAACAAAAGGGGTCTGGGCTTTTTAAAGCATGATTGGGCCGTGAGATATAAAAGGGGATCATGGGCTATTTCAAATCAAGAAATGTACAAAAAAAAAATCAGATCCGACAGGATCGTATGAACAGCAGCTACAAATGGAACCGACTAAGAATGAACAGAAGCTCGTCACAATTTATATCGAAATAAATTTCCTGATCAGAACCGACTACCGTAAATCGTTAGTCAACGATTACGGACAATGTGAGTAAAACTCACTAACTCTCCTCAATTTGTATTTTTATATAAATTGTACTTTATTTATTGACTGCTGTAGATTGATTGTTAAACTGGACTGTTAAATAGATTTGATTGAAAACGTAGTTATAGTAGTCTATGTACTGTTAATCAAATATGGTTCTGTACAGCAGGATATTTCATTTCAAAATGAAATATGATATATATTATACTGTGTAACATCTGTGATGCAGGGAGACAGGTTGGAGGAATCCGACTGGGTTCCTCAACAATTATTTTACTGTTTCCATATATTGTGATATATGTTGTGATTTATAATCTGCTATTGATTATGGATGTTAGAACGATATTGATCATCGTTGTGTGATATTTTGAATATCATAAGAAACCCTGAGTTGTAAAAAGGAATATTTCAATGTATATCGTAAAAAAGGAGTTTTATAAAATCAACCGATTTTATAAAAGGAAAACAATTTGAAAATAGAGTATTTATAAAACGAACACGGTTTTATAAAAGGAAAGTATTTATAAAACGAATAGAGTTTTATAAGAGGGAAAAATGTTGATAAAATAAATAGAATTGAAAAGGGAAATATTTATTTAGAAAAAAAATAGAATAAAGAATATTTATTTAGAAGATAAATAAACCGTTATAAATAGGAATATTTGTAACGGTAAATAGAAGTTGTAAATAGGAAATATTTGTAACGGTAAATAGAAGTTGTAAATAGGAAATATTTGTAACGGTAAGAAAACGTTAAAAAAAGAGAAATAGTTGTAACGGAAAACGTAGTTTATCAAAAGGAGTTAATCAAACGTAGTTTATCAAAAGGGGTTAATCGAATATAGAAATTTAGAAGTGAAGTTAAACAAAAATTAGAAACTGACTAGAGATTAGTAAGTTGAATAGTTTTCTGAGTATTGATCTGATGTTGGTTTCGGCCTTCGGGGTTTATACTTAGAGAATTGTTCTCTTGCTAGTTTACAGTCAGGGACTAATAGTTGTGGAATGGTAGTGATGCGTAAATGAGGATTGGAAATGTTTTCCAATGTTGAAAATGTATATTTTCTAGTTTTAGAAAATAAGGAAATATGAATATATATATATATATGATTGATGATTGGATCGATAATTCCATTTGGAATTAAGATCGTTGTTTGTACACCGACATATTTTCATTTGATAGTTAAATCACAGACTATCGAAGTTTTGACCATTTTACGTTGTTAATATGGAGAGACCGGTTGGATTATTATCCGAAGAACCACTCCGTATCGACATAAGCGTTGTGATCAAATACGATGAAGAAATTGAAGACGGAGTAAAGTGCAAGGGCTGTCCTGTTTACAGAATAGTGCCTTCGGTTTCGTTCAGTCCCAGAACGAACGTATATGGACGAATGTCTGACAGAATAGTTCCAATGATCGAATGGGTCGGACTGTACAAATATATATGGTGGCCAACGGATTTATTCCCTTCGCATAATATCCAGAATCTATTTGTGCAGATCCAACTAAATGATTAACGGATCTGATAATGTGGCATTCAAAGTGATCGTGTTATAAATGAATGGAAAGTAAGCATAGCTTCTAGCCTCACATCCGGTAAATGACAGAAATCGGGCAGGCAGCATGGCTAAGTCGGTCGCACCGAAGTAGGGTGTATAATCACCTATCTAGAGAATATTCATTTGCTTCTTTAAATCTATCAATGTTGTCCCACATATATATACGGGAACGGTTGCTGATCCCGACCGTTGGTGATGTACATTCGATACACTCAAGCGAAATGAGTGGTCGGTCATGTGTGGCTGAGTTGCAAGATGTTCTTGTTGAACTCCAGTGTATCGTTCCTAGAGTACACTGATCGGAAGGTGATTCCATACCTTGTCATAGTTGGAAACCCAATCATCCAATACGCACCTGCGGTTTTGATTGTATACTATATATGTAGAACGTGAGATGCAAGCGTTTCTACTAGACTGATATCTATTTGTATTTAGACATTATCATAATATCAGAATGATATTGCTTTTCAAAGATGTTTGGATTCTCATAAGGGAAAAACCCGTTCCGTATTCACGGCGTGGTCTTATGAGATATCATATACCTGTTTAAATGATTTGAGTTTACTCACACCAGTCACATGACTGACCCGGAGTTTATTTGTTTTGTCTTCCCTAAACTCTTGGGTGCCTAAATTTGTATGGGCAGTCAAGTAGTCGGGATTTACAGATGCACTTGGAGAGCTTGGAGCAGGAGGCTTCAGCAGTCGATAGCTATTATTTATTCCGCTGTGATGTTATATGTTGTACTCTGAAAATGGTATGTATCAACAGTTATAACTTTGTATTTCAAAAGTTATGTTATATTTTATTCGTTCCGCTGTGAGATTCGTGTTACTCTGATGATGTTGTTGTTGTCTTCTTCTTCTTCTATTCTAATAGTTCTACCTTATCTTTCCTCACCCTCTATCTTCTTTCTATTAGTTTTCTTGAATTTCCAGTGCAATTTGTGGTTGGACTTGTGTTATTTAGTCAGCTCAAATTGGACCGGATTTTCGGGTCACTACAGGTAAGTATAATAGGTGGTTGTCCTCTTCTGCTTTTGGATTTTATCTGGAACAAGTGGTTAGTTGTTGCATCGTATGTAGAGTCTTTGGGTCTAGTGTTGTTCCATTTTGGCAGTTCAATGTGGTTTCATAGTTGTGCTTTAGTCATTCTTTTATGCATTTTCTTTGGCCCGGTGTGTCTCTTTATAATCTGCCTTGATCCTTCATGTCCCTTGGACAATCTTTGGCTTTTAGTTGTCGGATTTCGCTATGTCTTTTCCTATCTCCCTGTGCAGTCATGTGTGCCTTTCTCGGGTGATCATTGAGAGATTGATGACATGGATTCTCCATTTTGGTAGCAGTGCTTTACTGGCGTGCTGTTGCAGCAGTTCTAATGCTATGGTTCTTGGTTTCGTGTTTTTTGAACTACCATGGCCAGGCCTTTCCAATGCCTTCTTCTGTTATCCTACTTTTGGGTCGGCTCCGCTTTCGTCTGTTTGAGCTACTAATACTTGATATTTCTGGTTGATGCAGTATGGTCGTCGTCGTCCAGAGTTTGCCGAAGTGTCTTGATGTTTCTTTGAAGTTGTGCTTCTCCATTTATGTTGCATGCTTCTTCTCTGGAACACCCCGTATTTTCTGTGAACATTAAAGTAACAAATTAAAGAATACTTAATTTTAAAAGTGGAAACTAGGGGAAACGGGTTTCGCCATTGCGTTCGCCTCGGAATTTTGCTTGAGATAGAGTCCGAGTTTGCGTGAATCGGGCTCTGTATGAAGAAGTTATGGAGTTCAGACGGAAATTAAACATAAATAATAATTAAATCAAAAATCAGTTCGAAATTCAAAATTCTGAGAATCAGCTAGCGGGGAAATTCCCGCCCATAGGGGTCGACTCCCCCCATGGGGGGTCGACATAGGTGTCGACCCCCCAAGAGGGGTGTCGACTGGGGTGTCGACCCCCCTGTAGGGGTCGACCCCCTCGGCCAGATCTAGGCTGTTTTGTCCAGTGGCGTTTTTCTGGGTCATTAGGGCATATGTGGCAACTTACGGTTGGCTCTATTTGGTCTGGATGGCTCTAATTACTCCTAGGTTGATGTAATGGCTCTCATTAATCTAAACTTCTATATAAACAACCCCAACCCTCAACCCTAAAACCTCATAACCTTGCTCTCTGAAGCCGTCATGCTGTCCATGGTCAAACTAGCGTAGCCTCCATTTTTATTTAAACTAGAAATCAAGTTAGAAAGCCTGTAATCAAGTCCAAACTAGAGAATCAATAGTCTACATCAAAGGGTAGCTTTTCAGTTTCAGAATTCAGATCCCAGAAAACAAGATTTGTTCTTTTTTTTGTAAGTACGGTTATTCTTTAGATTTGAACAAATAAAAGTCATGACTTGTAATGAAGCGAAACTAGAACTGTGCCTAGTTGTAAGATAATCGTATTCTGATTCATGTTTATCCCTATAGCAATTCTGAAATTACCTATGCCTACGAGACTATTGTGATTTATACAATTTATCATGTCGCATATTAGTTTGGTGATGAACCTATCATGTTGTACATCAATTTGGTGATGAACCTATCATGTTATATATCAATTTAGTGATGAACCTATTATGTTGTATTTTAATTTGGTAATGAACCTATCATGTTGTATATAATTTTGGTAATTCTTTTATGATATGTTATATGCAACTTTATAAGCTAAGTCATGTTCATATATGCTTATATGACTAGATCTACATGCTTATATGTTTAGATCTATGTTAATTTGATCCAACTCAAATGCAAGTTCACATTTACATGCTTAATTAAAATTTGTGTAGTACTATGCCAAATTTATATCACACATGCTTGATCTATATTGTTTTAAGCCGTTGGAAGGTTACATGTCTCTTTTGCTTTTTTCCTTTTGTGTATGACTTAGGCTAATTTGCGAGCCTAATGTTCTATGTAATTTATGCGAGCGAATAACGAGGGATACATTGGGAAAAAATATTAAATTACATGTTATTGGCATAGGTTGGCTCATAATCATGTAAATGATTAATGGCATGAAATTGTATAATTTGTATATCTAAGAATTTTGGACATAATTTAGAGGGTAAATGGGACATGACTTGAGTTGACAACATTGGTGGATAATTTACATATAAACATAAATGGTAAATATGTAAATTAATTAAAAGATGAATATGCCTAACCCGAGGCTAGATTGAGTTACGGTGTAAGACTGCCCGGAACCGCCTGGCACATCTAGCAACCATAACAATACAGATCTAATGTGAGAGGTTAGCGCATTAAGCCCAAAAACCTGATGTTAGATTGAGTTGCGGTGTAAGACTGCCCGGAACTGCCCGACACATCCAGCGACCGCAACAATATAGATCTAATGTGAGAGGTGGGTGCTTTAATGAATGAATTAAAGCTTAGGAATAGGCAGGCTAAGAATGGTAGGGTTAAGTTAATTAAGGCACACTTAACTAATACAACATGTTAACTAAACTGATGGGTGGGGTTAGGTCAATTTGAGAACACTTAACCATTTTAACATGTTGATTAGAAAACCCTAGTAACGAGGACCCATTTCATCAGTAACCCACATAATGTATCATGGTATCCTGAACTAGGCAAGGTGGGGCACGATTACTGGGCTGATTATAAGCGGTTAAAATAACGGCGGGTGGTGCAGCAGTGTAGGTTCCGACAGAGTATGTGCGTGCACGTACTCCATCATGGACAAATCAAGCACTCGGTATCAGTAGTATACACTGTGCATCTTGAATTTGTGTCGGGTTGCCACCATAGGATTTGATACACCCCATGGTGGGACCAGCACAGGTATCTACAATCAAGAGGGGTCGAATGACACAAGTCATAAATGCATGCGAGTAGCAGCCGATCGATAAAGGGGATCATTTTATCATGAACACATGGTGCTTGAAGAAAACACTTGTTAGTAGGCGCAGAGAAATAGAAATGAGTGCGATAGTATACTCAGTTTATCTTGCCTTATTTATTGTTATCTTATTTCTAGAGTATTGTCCTAGGTTCAATTTATTTCTGTCATGATCTTTTTTCCTGTTTACATGCTAAATAATCGTTGGACTTACCAAGCTTTCGTCTGACCCGTTTTCTTTTGTATTCTTGTCTTCCGTCCCCCCCCCCCCCGGGTCCGTAGGGAGGGAACACTTCAACTTAGTCCAGACCTTTTCCAGCTTGAAAAGAGTAGACGCATTGCTTAGATTCTCTTCTCTTGGGCTAAAGCTGTGGTTACACTCTTAATTGGGGATCTATGCTGCTTTGTTATTGTTTATGCTTCTTTATGTTTTAGTCAAGACAAAGGCTTTATTGTAATGATTTGGAAGTTGGTTTTTAAGACAGTTGTTGTAATGTTTTGACTGGACCACGTGCTTATAAAATAAAAATTAGTTTTTCTGTTGTTTATATGTTTGTCTTGTAAATTGCCTGTACCTTTTACCTATAGTACTCCACCAAAGTTAATACATTCCCTTTGTGAGTGACCTTAACGAAGGTGGGGTGTTTATACTTGGTATCCGAGCAAAGGTTTACCAGATCAGATAAAAGTTTTTGGAAACTATTTTTCAGAAAGAAGTTTAAAGAAGCATTTTTGTGAAAAATGTTATTTTATTTTAAAAAGCATAATCCCCAAAGCCATATGCACTATCTTTCTATCCTTTGTTTTGAACCTTTTCTTTTCATTTCAGCATGTCTGGGGATCTTAATCTTCCTGAGGGCGTACCGGTAACTGGTTGGTTCAGTGGTACCTAGAGGCTAGGGCTAATGACGCAGGCCCAGCAGACGTTCCTCCTCCCCCAGTTGTAGTTGTTCCTCCTCCTCCTCCTCCTCGTGTGAATGCTTTCTCGAAGATATTTAGAGACTTTCGAGCCATGGGTGGAAAGAACTTTAATGGGACTGAGTCATTTGCGGAAGAAAGAAACTGGATTAAGGAAACAGAAGATTTGTTTGTTATCTTCGAAGTGGATAATAGGCAGAAGATACAATTAGCTATGTGGTTACTTAAGGATGAATCCTCTTATTGGTGGGAAGTTACTAATGCTGAGAGACCAGTTGAAACTTGGGAAGATTTCAGAATGAGGTTTGAAATGAAGTTACTCTCGCAAGCTGAACGAAGCCTACAGGTGGAAAAGTTCTTAGCTCTCAAACAGGGAAGCCTATCGGTCAAGGAATACATCAACCAATTTAACCAGCCGGCTAGATTCGGATTGGAGTTAGTGAACACTCCACATAAGAAGGCTCTCCGTTTCATTAAAGGGTTAAACGAGCTACTGCACAGCCTAGCTATGTCCCATGTACCTATGGGTGCGACTTATAAGAGACTAGTAGGCATGGCCCTGTTACAGGAGGAAGATAAGGATGGCAAGAAAGAGATAAAGGCGGAAGTACCCCAAGACAAGAAAGTGGAGGGATCACAGAACAGGATGACGGATTCCAAGAAGGACGGGAAGAATAACAAACCCTGTGACAAGAGGAATTATAATTTTTGTGGCATACCTAGATATCTGATTAAGGACTGCAGAAAGAAGAAGAGGAAGATAGGTGGTTGTTTTCAGTGCGGCGAGACAGGATACATGGCTAAGGACTGCCCAAGAAAGCAAGGGCAAGGGCAGAGGACTGGATCTACTTCTGGAGGGCGGGTTCATGCTCTCATAGCACCTCCGCAAGAACGAGGTAGAAATATTTCTGTTGAGAGTTTAGTTTATCTTTCTGATCATCCTATTCGTACTCTCTTTGATTCTGGCGCAACGCACTCTTTTGTAACTACTGCTTCAGTTAAATATCTGCACCTAGACACCAGTATAGTAGAGGATCCCTTGGTTGTTTCAAATCCAATTGGGGGTTCAGCTTATTTATCAATGATTTGTTTGGATTTGGAAATTTCTATACTAAGCGTTGGGTTTAGATGTAATGCCTATGTTTTGGGCTTCATGGGCTATGGGTTGATTCTAGGCATGTATTGGCTATCCAGTAATAATGCCGTCCTCGATTGTGAAAAGAGAGTAGTTAGACTTATGACTCGCCTCGGTAACACTGTCGAAATCTCTTGTAATCCTGTGAACTTTGTTATGCTTAGCTACCTAGAATCTCTTGATGCGTCTGTTGAAAACCTGAAATCTGTTAGAGTGGTCCGTGAATACTCAGATGTCTTTGAAGAGTGAAGGGTTTACCTTCGAAATGGGAGATAGACTTCCACATATACCTTGTTGATAATGCAAAACCCATTGCTATACCCGTTAGACACATGCCTCCAAGGGAAACGAAGGAGCTCAGCAAGAAAGTTAATGAGTTGCTTGAAAAGGGGTTTATAAGGCGGAGTATTTCTGAATGGGGTTCTCCAGTGGTGTTTGCAACCAAAGCAGATGGTTCACTTCGCCTATGCATTGACTATCGGGAGCTAAACAAGCTGACCAAGAAGTCACCCACTTCCAAGAATAGACGACTTGTTCGATCAGCTTGTAGGTGCATCGGTTTTCTCCCAACTAGATCTGGCTATTGGGTTTCATCAGCTAAGAGTGGCTGAGGACAACATTGATAAGATCGCATTCAGGACCCCAGATGGTTTCTTTGAATGGCTTGTCATGCCTTTCGGCTTGAAAAACGCACAAGCTTATTTCGTTGATTTGATGAGTCGGATGTTTAGGTAGTTCCTTAATAAATTTGTAGTGGTCTTCGTGGACGATATTTTGATCTTCTCGAAAAGTGAGGAAGAACATGCTTTGCATTTAAGGGAAGTCATAGATACTCTTCGTGCACACCAACTGAAAGCAAAATTCTCCAAATGCTATTTTTGGAGAGAAGAAGTAAGGTTTCTTGGACATGTGGTGTCCAAAGAGGGGATAGTTGGGGATCCCGCAAAAGTAGTTGTGGTGCAAGATTGGAAGGTCCCCCGAGACGCAACCGAAGTATGAAGTTTTCTCGGGCTAGCGGGCTTTTACAGAAAGTTCATTAAAGACTTGGCGATGATCTCAGCACCACTTACAAGATTGACGAAGAAGAACCTAACTTTTTCTTGGGATTTGGATTGCGGTGTTGCTTTCCAACGACTGAAAAGAGCTCAAACAACAACCCCGGTTCTGACATTGCCTGATGGGATTAGGACGTTTGCTGTATATACAGACGCATGCAGGACATGATTAGGCGTTGTCTTGATGCAAGAGGGCAAAGTAGTTTGTTATGGGGGAAGGCAGTTGAAGGTACATGAGAAGAACTACCCAACTCATGATTTGGAGCTAGCTGCCATTGTTTTCGCTCTTAAGTCATGGCGTCATTACCTACTCGGAGAAAGGTTTGAATTGTTTACTGACCATAAATCATTAAAGTACCTTTTCTCACAAAAAGATCTGAACTTAATACAACAAAGGTGGATGGAGTTTCTTGCCTCATACGATTTGATTGCTTATACCCCTGGCAAGGGCAATGTGGTAGCAGATGCCTTGAGTAGGAAAAAGCTGACCCTAAGTCCTCTCTTTATAGAAAGGCAAAGCATGGAGTACATAGCAAACTTTGACTTTAGACCTTCCTTTGAGTTTGTACCTGGCTTGTTAGCAACACTAGAGGTGCGACCTACGCTTTTGGACTCAATAGGAATCGCGCAACGTGAAGACCCTCAGCTAGTTGATGTGATGGATAAGCTAATTAGAGCTGTGACTTCTAGTCACCTCAATAGATACTCCATTGATGACAAGGGTTGGTTGAGACGTGATGGAAGACTATGCGTCCTACAAGCAAGAGATTTGGTGAAAACCGTTCTCGAAGAAGCACGCCATTCTAAATTGACCATACATCCAGGTGGGGACAAGATGTATAAATATATAAAAAGGGTTTTCTTTTGGAATGGCATAAAGAAGGATGTAGCTGAGTTTGTCTCTAAATGCTTGATATGCCAGCAAGTCAAAGTGGAGCAGAAGAAGCCTAGTGGTCGGCTTCATCCTCTAGAAGTCCCACAGTGGAAATGGGATAGCATTTCGATGGACTTTATTGATGGGTTGCCAAGGTCGTGAAGGGGCAATACTAGTATTTAGGTAATAGCGGACAGGATCACTAAAATGCTCACTTTATACCTGTTAAGAGTAGGAGGACTGCCTCATCTTAGCATCCATTTATCTTAAAGAGGAGGTTCGACTTCTTGGAATACCCTCTAGCATAGTAAGTGATTGAGATCCTATCTTTACGAGCAAGTTTCGGAAGAGTTTGCAAGAGGTCGTAGGCACACAACTATGCTTAAGTACGGCCTATCACCCTCAAATGGATGGTCAGACGGAAAGCGTGAACAAAGTATTAGAAGATCTTTTGAGATTGTGCATTCTTGATTTTGGAGGAACATGGGAAGATCATCTTCCTTTGGTGGAATTCACCTACAACAATAGCTACCAAACCACCATAGGCATGGTACCCTTCAAGGTTTTATATGGAAGACCATGCCGATCATGAACTTGTTGGTGGGAATCTACAGACAAGCTCGTACTTGGGTCGGATATGATTAAAGAAACTTCAGAGAAGGTGGACTCGATACGAAGACGAATCAAGACTGCACAAGATAGACAGAAGTCCTACGCTGATAAAAGAAGGACCGACCTTGAGTTTGAGGTTGGAGACAGGGTTTTCCTTAAAGTATCTCCTTTGAGGAATGTCGTTCGCTTTGGTTCTACAGGAAAATTGGCACCAAGTTTGTTGGGCCATTTCCTAGCATTGAGATGGTTTGGAAGATGGCTTATAGAGTAGAGCTTCCCGAAAGATTGGCTGGAGTTCATAATGTTTTCCATGTCTCTCATCTACGGAAGTGCTTACATGAGTCTGCGGAAGTTGTGGAGCCAAGCATACTAGAGGAAGTAGAAGTGGAATGATAAGCGACGATGAGGAGAGTCCAACTCGTATCTTAGGGACAGAAGTCAAAAAGCTACGCAACCGTGAAGTCCATTTTGTTAAAGTTCAATGGAGTGACGCTGAAGAAGATGCGACTTGGGAGACTGAGGACAAGATATGCGCAACTTACCCTTTTCTTTTTGAGGGTACATCCTTGATCTCTTTTCCATAAGTTTATGCATGCTTATATCTATCCTTTAAGTATATCTCCTCGGTCCTGTTCTTGACCCTTAACTAGAAACCAATGGATGTAAACAAATATTTGAAACATGTTATGGTTGATGGTTGCAAGTGGTTGCTCGTTGATGCATACACACACACATTAGGTACTAGATTGGCTCAGTCACTTTCATATTGCACATGCATATATGTATTTGTATATGGATTGAAACTTGATGTGTTGTCATATGGATGTTGCACTTGTAAGAATGATTGTGCACTCATGTAGAAATTATAAAGTACGATTAGGAATAATTGCATGCATAATGGACTCATGGCACTATCACGATTTGCATTAAGGAGGTCAACTGAATCAGTAGACCGCCTGATTTTGCATTAGATAAGGATATATACACACACTATGCATATAGTCATGAAAGCATTAGAAATCTGTTTAAGGACAATGGATGCCTATGTTTGATGATTGAGTAGATGGACGATTGGATGGTAGGATATACATTCTTCTTGACTTGAATATTTCGGGGACGAAATCCTTTAAGGAGGGGAGAATGTAACACCCCGTATTTTCTGTGAACATTAAAGTAACGAATTAAAGAATACTTAATTTTAAAAGTGGAAATTAGGGGAAATGAGTTTCTCTATTGCGTTCGTCTAGGAATTCTGATTGAGATAGAGTCCCAGTTTGCGTGAATCGGACTCCGTATGAAGAAGTTAAGGAGTTCAGAAGATTTCAAGTTTAAACGGAAATTAAATATAAATAATAATTAAATCAAAAAAGCAGTTCGAAATTCAAAATTCCGAGAATCGACTGAGAGGGAAAATTCCCGCCAATAGGGGTCGACATAGGTGTCGACCCCCCAAGAAGTGTGTCGACTGGGGTGTCGACCCCCCCTGTAGGGGTCGACCCCCTCGGCCAGATCTGGGCTGTTTTGTCCAGTGAAGTTTTTCTGAGTCATTAGGGCATATGCGGCGACTTCCGGTTGGCTCTATTTGGTCTGGATGGCTCTGATTACTCCTAGGTTGATCTAACGGCTCTCATTAATCTGAACTTCTATATAAACAACCCCAAACCTCAACCCTAAAACCTCATAACCTTGCTCCCTAAAGCTTTCATGATGTCCATGGCCAAACTAGCGTAGCCTCCATTTTTCTTTAAACTAGAAATCAAGTTAGAAAGCCCCTAATCAAGTCCAAACTAGAGAATCAATAGTCTACATCAAAGGATAGCTTTCAGTTTCAGAATTCAGATCCCAGAAAACAAGATTTGTTCTTTTGTTTGTAAGTTCAGTTATTCTTTAGATTTGAACAAATAAAAGTCATGACCTGTAATGAAGCGAAACTAGAACTGTGCCTAGTTGTAAGATAATCGTATTCTGATTCATGTTTATCCCTATAGCAATTATGAATTTACCTATGCCTACGAGACTATTGTGATTTATATAATTTATCATGTTGTATATTAGTTTGGTGATGAACCTATCATGTTGTATATCAATTTGGTGATGAACCTATCATGTTGTATATTAATTTAGTGATGAACCTATCATGTTGTATATTAATATGGTGATGAACCTATCATGTATATATAAATTTGGTGATTCTTTTATGATATGTTATATACAAGTTCGTAAGCTAAGTCATGTTCATATATGCCTGTATGACTAGATTTACATGCTTATGTGTTTAGATCTATGTTAATTTGATCCAACTCAAATGCAAGTTCACATTTACATGCTTAATAAAATTTGTGTAGTACTATGCCAAATTTATATCACACATGCTTGATCTATACTGTTTTGTGCCGTTGGAAGGTTACATGTCTCTTTTTCTTTTCCCTTTTGTGTATGAGTTAGGCTAATTTGCGAGCCTAATGTTCTATGTAATTTATGCGAACAAATAACGGGGGATACGTTGGGAAAAATATTAAATCACATGTTATTGGCATAGGTTGGCTCATAATCATGTAAATGATTAATGGCATGAAATGGTATAACTTGTATACCTAAGAATTTTGGACATAATTTAGAGGGTAAATGGGGTATGACTTGAGTTGACAACATTGGTGGATAATTTACATATAAACATAAATAGTAAATATGTAAATTAATTAAAAGATGAATATGCCTAACCCGAGGTTAGACTGAGTTACGGTGTAAGACTGCCCGAAACCGCCCGGCACATCCAGCAACCGTAACAATACAGATCTAATGTGAGAGGTTAGCGCATTAAGCCCAAAAACCCGAGGTTAGATTGAGTTGCGGTGTAAGACTGCCCGGAACCGCCCAGCACATCCAGCGACCGCAACAATATAGATCTAATGTGAGAGGTGGGTGCTTTAATGAACGAACTAAAGCTAAGGAACATGCAGACTAAGAATGGTAGGGTTAAGTTAATTAAGGCAACACTTAAGCAATACAACATGTTAACTGAACTGATAGGTGAGGTTAGGTCAATTTGAGAACACTTAACCATTTTAACATGTTGATTAGAAAACCCTAGTAACGGGGACCCATTTCAGAAGTAACCCACGTAGATGTATCATGGTATCCTGAACTAGGCAGGGTGGGGCACGATTACTGGGCTGATTATAAGCGGTCAAAATAACAGCGGGTGGTGCAGCAGTGTAGGTTCCGACGGAGTATGGGCGTGCACATACTCCGGCATGGACAAATCAGGCACTGGGCATCAGTAGTATACACTATGCATCTTGAATTTATGTCGGGTTACCACCATAGGAATTGATACACCCCATGGTGGGACCAGCACAGGTATCTACAATCAAGAGGGGCCAAATGACACAAGTCATAAATGCATGCGAGTAGAAGCCGATCTATAAAGGGGATCATTTTATCATGAACACATGGTGTTAGTAGAAAACACTTGTTAGTAGGCGCAGAGAAATAGAAATGAGTGCGATAGTATACTCAGTTTATCTTGCCTTATTTATTGTTATCTTATTTCTAGGGTATTGTCCTAGGTTCAGTTTATTCATGTCATGATCTTTTTTCCTGTTTACATGGCAAATAACCACTGGACTTACTAGGCTTTTGTCTGACCTATTTTCTTTCGTCTTCTTGTCTTCCGTCCCCCTCCCCCCAAGGTTCGTAGGGAGGGAATACTTCAACTTAGTCCAGATGTAACACCCCACCTCCGCCAGGGTGGCTCTTTCGAGCGACTCTGACTTTGGTGGGGCGTTTTTAAAACAAGGTAAACATGCATAATGATCTAGCAAGGCAGGACATGACATATATATATGTAAATAAACAGAGTAAGTAGATAAAACAGCGAAAGACTTTTAAGCCATTTCAAAACACAAGTCTGGTACATCAAAATGTCAACTTCCCAAAATTACAAGTCTAGATAAATACATCATCTGATAAACTGAAATACATAAGTACTATCCCCAAATAAGAGTGATAAACCATAGCGGCTCAAGTCCAAAGCATACTTGAGCTATCCAAGGAAGCAGCTAAGATCCAAGCTAGGCTCCTGTATTCCCTCCCTGAGAACCTGGGGGGGGGGGAACGAAAGAAAAGAGGCGAAAGAAAACAGGTCAGTCAAAAAGACTGAGTAAGCCCTGCTACGATCAGTTTATAAACTAATAAAGTTAACAACATGATGGAAACTGAGATGATCATATATAACAACATACTGGCATGGTAAATTAACTACAAGATAGATAGAGGTGTCATCGCATAAACAAGGTTAAGTTTTGCACCACAGTGTACTAGCAAACTAACATAACAGGTATTGATCCCTCAGCCCAAACTTTGGCCCAATAACATGAGGTGACCTTAATACAAGGTCCAGCCCAACGGTCTAATCGATCGGCTCCCTATAAACCTAACACGTCAAGTGTTGGTGTCCATACGGCCCACATATGGTTGTAGTTAGACTGTGCTGGGTCCACCTTTGGGTGTATCAAGCCCTCGGGTGTCAACCCCAGACACTTAAGCAATAATGCACAGCCCTAACCTACTGGTACCCGTGCCTCGAGTTTGTCCAACACCGGACTACGTGCACGTCTGTAGCCCGCCTGGACCCGCACCGCTGTACCACTCGGCCATCGCCTTTTGGTCGCTTACATCCGTCCAGTAATCGTGCCCCGCCCTAGCCTAGCTTCTAGGGTTGTGAATGATACCAAACTGGGATTACTGTTAGAACAGACCACGTTGCTAGGGTTTCCCAAGAGGGTTAAGTGTGATTTAACCCTTCATTAATCATGGATTAAACTAGTTAAGTGCAACCAACGGTTCACCACTTAACCCCATTTCAATCCCTCGAATCCCCAAATTGGTTAAGTATTAGTGGACCCTAACTTAACCCTAATCATGAGGCATTAATTAATTTAATGCACCTTAACCTCTCACATTAGACCTTGTTGTGGTTACTAGTTAGGCCGGGCGGGTCCGGGTAGCTTTACACCACAACTTGGTCTAACCTCGGGTCTTGGCACCCCATGACCAACTTCTCACATTGGGTCCTATTGTTTGTAGCCACTAGTTAAGCCGGTCGGTTCCGGGTAGAATTACGCTACAAACTCAACCCAACCTCGAGTTGGCCACACATATGTTTTCTAAGTGTCATGTCCACTTTATTTCAAAACATAATTACAAGTCAACAATTACTTGGGTAGACCTAACTTAATAGGTAAATTCCCAAGGGGTAGACCTAACTTAATAGGTAAATTCCCAATCTTATATTTTCATGTATTTTAAGTTTACCCAAACCCCCCCCCCCCCCAACGTCATTCTATCGCTTACATATTCGTAATAACGCATAAAGGATAGGAAGAGGGAACTTAGCATAACATACATGATGAACTTGCATATCGCAACAAACATGCATAACATGTTAGACTTGCATAACTTAGCATAGTGAACTTGCATATTTCCATAAACATGCATAACATGTTAAACTTGCCTAGCATAGCATATGGAACTTGCATAAACATACATAACTTGTCAAGCATGCATAACATAGCATAGTGAACTTGCATAAACATGCATAACCCAATAAACTTGCAAATCATGGCATAGTGAACTTGCATAAACATGCATAACTTGTTAAACTTGCAAATCATGGCATAGTGAACTTGCATAAACATGCATAACTCAATAAACTTGCAAATCATGACTTGGTGAACTTGCACAAACATGCATAACTTGTTAAACTTGCAAATCATGGCATAGTGAACTTGCATAAACATGCATAACTTGTTAAACTTGCAAATCATGGCATAGTGAACTTGCATAAACATGCATAACTCAATAAACTTGCAAATCATGACTTGGTGAACTTGCACAAACATGCATAACTTGTTAAACTTGCAAACCATGACTTAGTAAACTTGCATAAACATGCATAACTAAATAAACTTGCAAATCAAGGCGTAGTGAACTTGTATAAACATGCATAACTTATCAAACATGTGTAACATAGCATAGTGAACTCACATAAGCATGCATAACCCATCAAACATGCATAAACCCCAACTTTCATCACATATTAACTTTAGAGTTTCTAAAATGAAGGTAAGAGGGCTTACAACTATTATGAAGACACAAATCTCCTAATAAAGATTGAGAAGCCCCTTTTTATGCAAGCATAAAACCCCAAAACAAAGCTCCAATAAGAAAACACCCAAAAACACTAGCTTAGCAAATAAAACTTGCAACTTGATGATGTATGCAAGCTAATGATCATTCATACAACTTAGAAAAGCTTGTATGAACATCCAAATCTTCTTAGAATTGATTTTTGAAGAGGGTGGAGGCTAGGGTTCTTAGGTGGAGGCCATTTGAGATTTCAATTTGACATAGTTTGGTTGCTAGAGTGAATAATGAGGGTTTAGGGTAGGATTAGGAGCTTATTTATAGAAGATTAGAGTGTTTTTAGCCCTAGGATTAACCCTAGGTTAGTTTTGGCCCGTCAGATCTCGGAATTCTCTAGAACCAAGCCACAAGACCAAGCCCAAACCAAAATGGTGCACCAGGCAATACTGCCTGGGCACCCCCTGTCGACAGGGTTGTCGACACCCTGGGGACCCTGTCGACATGCGGGTCCTGGGCGGGAATTTTCCCGCCTGCGCCAGTTTGCCCTTTCCCCTGTTTTTAATTTTAAAATTTAAATCTGTTTTTACTTAGGAATTTTCTGCAAACTTCAATGGGCCTTAACTGGGTCATACGGACTCCGATTTTCGAAAACTCGGACTCTATTTCGCGTATTTTTCCGAGACGAACGCAATGGCATAGCCCGTTTCCCTTGATTACCATTTTATAATTTAATTCTGCCTCGATTTATGTTATAACAGGTTTATTAAAAATACGGGTTGTTACATTCTCCCCCCCCCCCCCCCCCGCCCCCCCTTAAAGGATTTCGTCCCCGAAATCTTCAAGTTAGGAAGAACGTATCCTACCATCCAATCATCCATCTACTCAAAGCATAATCCACGAGCAATCATTGTCCTTAAAAGATTATAAATGTGGTATGAACATATGCAAAAGTGTGTGTTTATGTACTTATCTAATGCAAAGATCAGGCGGTTACTGATACAGTAAACCTCCTTAATGCATATGTATGTCTTATCTAATGCAAAGATCAGGCGGTTACTGATACAGTAAACCTCCTTAATGCATATGTATGTCAGTGAAATGAATCCATATGTATGCAAATTCCTAAATTCATAGTATCTATATGAGTGCACATAACATTCATCCATATGCAACATCCATGTGGTCGCACAACAAGTTTCAACCATGAATAAGTGTAAGCACTCATGCATATGCAATATGAGGAGTGTGCGAGCCGATCTAGTGCCTAATTGTGTATAATGCATCCACGAGCAACCACTTGCAAACACTTGCAACCACTTGCAACCATCAAGCATAACATGTTTCAAATACATGTTTCATCCAAAGGGTTTCTACCTAAGGTCCTCATGACAAGATAAACACGATAAACTAGATAAACATGGACAGAGAGATATGCATCCATTCAAACTCTGACATATAGTACTAACCGATGAGTCATAACCCCCTTATGGAGTTTACAATAGAAATAAGATCGAGAATGGGACCGAGAGGATATATATACAAAAGATAATTTGCAAGCAAGCTCCACAGGAAAACAAGGATCAAGGATGCACTCTTACAAAGAGATATGATGCGTGTATCTAGTCTTCACTCTTCTTAGTCACGTTTCCTTGAGCTTAACTCCACTGTGCTTTGACCATCTTTTACTTCATGTTTTCTTGGCTTCCTAACTCCTATTTACCCAATTCGAGTTGGAACTCATTTCATTATCGCCTCTCGTCTTTCTTTTCCACTTATTCTTCTTTCTGTATACTTGGCTTAAACATAACTGTAACCTCATGATTTCCTGCAAGCTCTCCAAAATTCACTAGTGAATCCTGGATCTCGTCTACTTACTATAAAGTATTCCACGCAGCAGAACTTTTCTTGAAAATACCAATCCACGTTGCTAATTGCCCTTATAAACGTGATTTTCTATAACTCATGCTTAAATCGAAATGAACCATCTGCCTATGAGCGATAGGCCATACCTAGATTCGGTTGCCTATCTATGGCTTCCTGTAGGCTATTTCAAGACTGGCCAACTTCTTGCGGGTAAACCGTTGCTAACTATGATGCAGTCCTCTCGCTCTTCACCGGACTGAAATGAGCACTCTTCGTGAGTCTACCTATTATGACCCATCTACCCGTATTCCCTTTCTTTGATCTAGGTGATCTATCCACATAATCTATCGAGATGTTTTCACACTTTCCCTTGCGGAACCTCCAATGGAGGTAACGGCCCACTGGGCTTCTATGACTTGGCCTTGACCTGGTGGCACAACAGGCATCCTGGGACCAACTCGGCCACCTCCTCGAGTGATGCGCATCTTCAAGAACCTTCTTTACCAAGTCTTCCACTCGAGGAACACATAATCTCTCATCGCGCCTTAGTCATCCTTTGTCATCCATGATATATCTAGCGAGGTGACTTAACATCTCGCCTCGAAACAACTGGTCCACGTTCTTGACTAACGGCGGGTCTTCTCCCTGTGAAACCCCCTTCTTGATCCAGAAGAGTAAGTCTAAGCTCAGGGAAGGCTAACTAACTAGCCAAACGGAGAGAGCTTTCAATTGCCCTCCTCAGGGTTTTCCGGTCTTAGACCGCAACCACTTTAACGGGATCCACCGTTAAGCCTTACTTAGGAACTATGTGCCCAAGAAATCCAACTTCTTTCCTCCAAAGTGGCATTTGGAGAACTTGACCTTCAACCGGTGGCTCTAAGCGTATCCATCACCTCCTTGAGATGTCTAGCATGCTCTTCCTTGTTCTTTTAAGGAGATCAAAATATCGTCTACGACGACCATGACAAACTGGTTCAAGGACTCCCTAAACACCCTACCCATCAAGTTCACGTAATATGCAGGTGCGTTAGTCAAGCCAAATAGCATGACTAGCCATTCTCAAAATCCATCTAGAGTCCTAAACGCAGTCTTGTCAATTCCATCCTCAGCCCTCCTAAGCTGATGGAATCTGGTAGCTGGATCAAAAGAAAACAGATGCTCCTACAAGCTGATCAAACAAATCATCATCCCTTGATAACGGTTGTCTCCTCACGATAATCAACACATAGACGAAGCAAACTGTCCATATTAGTAACGAATACTACTGGAGCACCCTACTCGAAAAGGCTTCGTCTCAGGAAGTTCTTCTTAAGCAACTCCTTGACTTGCTTTCTTAACTCTCACCTCGTGAGGTCATGTGTCTAACCGGCCACGAAACTGGCTTGGTATTACCAACCAGATAATGCGGAAATCTATCCCACGTCTAGGGGTAACCCCTTTTCTTTCCCCCAAGATATCAGGATATTCTCGGACCACCCTCACAGATTGCAAACTATCGATAGACGAGTTGAGGGATTCAAGATAACATAACATGACGGGACCCATAGGGTTGCTAGAAATTTCTAGGGTATTACCGAGGCGAGTCATGAGCCTCACACCCCTATATACAAAAACCAAGAATGGCTCCAAAACAGGACAACTATTCTATGCCCAAGACCAACCCATATCCTCTGAAACCGAGAATAAAACATCCCACGAGAATTCTATACTCAAGATAGAAATTTTCAAATCCACTCAGACCACAGACAAACGGGCAGAACCCCCAATTGGATTTGAAACATATACGGGATCATCAACTAGGCTAGTACTTAGGTGCAAACTTTCAACTAGATCAGATGAAATAAAACTATGCGATGCGCCAGAATCAAACAAAGTACAAACAGGGAAAGTCAGAAAATGTAAACAAGACTTTCAACAGAAACACTACCTCTATCATAAGCTGGAAGAACGGTGCTGAGGGGATGAACTCGCCCTCCAGATAGTCCTGCACACTGAGTCTGACCTTGCCCTTGTTTCCTCGGGCAATCCTTGCTGAGATGTCCAAACTCACCACAATGAAAGCATTCGCCCCGCTTTCTCTTTTCCTTCTTCCTACATTCCCTGGCTATATGTCCAACTTTACCACAGAAGTTACATTTCCTATTTTCTCTTGGCTTGTCTTTGAGGTTGTTGTTATTCTTGCCCCATTTCCCGGAATTTACTCTCTTGCCTGAAGACTCACTCGCCTTGCCCTCTTTCTTATCATTGTTATCTTCTTCTTGAAGTAGGGCCAACTTCACCAAATTCTCGAAAGTCGCCCCCAAGGGTATGTGAGACATGGCCAAGCCGTGTAATGGCTCGTTTAATCCTAGAGCAAAGTGTAGGGCCTTCTTCTGAGCTGTATTAACCAAGTCTATATCGACACGAGCCAGTTGATTAAACTTATCTATGTATTCCCTAATAGTCATGTCCCCTTGCTTCAGTGATAAGAACCTCAGTCCAAACCTTCCCCTAAAATCATCCCAAGTCTTAATTGGCCTAGTAGCGGTGGTGACTACCCACCAACGTGCAGCTTCTTCCTTTAGCAACCATACTGCTAACAGAACCTTCCTGCGGTCACCTATATCAAAGGTGGCTAAAAGATCTTCGGTCTCTTTCAACCAATTCCTTGCCTCTACAATAGTCTCTGTTCCACTAAAATTCTTGCCACCCATCATCTTAAAGTTCTTACAAGTTTCCGCAAAATCCGTTTGTGGAGGCTGAGGGGGAAGAGGAACATCAGCTACGGGAGGAGGAGGAGGAACAGCGGCCTCGACTGGAAAAACAACATTAGAGGTACCCGGGACCGGTGCCGTGACTTCCAAGTACCGACGAAACCAATCGGGTATTGTTACTCCTTTGGGTAAGACGAGATTATCAGACATGCTGGAAACGAAAAGAAAAGAGTTCAAACGAGGGGTCAAAGGATAGTGCTAATGGCTTTTGGGGCATAGCCTTTTAAAATAACTAGACTTTTCTTTGGAAAATACTTTGTACTTGGTTTTGAAAATAGTTTTTCAAAAGTTTTAAAAACCTTTTTATCCCTTCTCGTAAACCATATGCTCTGATACCAAATGTAACACCCCACATCCGCCAGGGTGGCTCTTTCGAGCGACTCTGACTTTGGTGGGGCGTTTTTAAAACAAGGTAAACATGCATAATGATCTAGCAAGGCAGGACATGACATATATATACGTAAATAAACAGAGTAAGTAGATAAAACAGCGGAAGACTTTTAAGCCATTTCAAAACACAAGTCTGGTACATCAAAATGTCAACTTCCCAAAATTACAAGTCTAGATAAATACATCATCTGATAAACTGAAATACATAAGTACTATCCCCAAATAAGAGTGATAAACCATAGCGGCTCAAGTCCAAAGCATACTTGAGCTATCCAAGGAAGCAGCTAAGATCCAAGCTAGGCTCCTGTATTCCCTCCCTGAGAACCTGGGGGGGGGGGGGAACGGAAGAAAAGAGGCGAAAGAAAACAGGTCAGTCAAAAAGACTGAGTAAGCCCTGCTACGATCAGTCTATAAACTAATAAAGTTAACAACATGATGGAAACTGAGATGATCATAGATAACAACATACTGGCATGGTAAATTAACTACAAGATAGATAGAGATGTCATCGCATAAACAAGGTTAAGTTTTGCACCACAGTGTACTAGCAAACTAACATAACAGGTATTGATCCCTCAGCCCAAACTTTGGCCCAATAACATGAGGTGACCTTAATACAAGGTCCAGCCCAACGGTCTAATCGATCGGCTCCCTATAAACCTAACACGTCAAGTGTTGGTGTCCATACGGCCCACATATGGTTGTAGTCAGACTGTGCTGGGTCCACCTTTGGGTGTATCAAGCCCTCGGGTGTCAACCCCAGACACTTAAGCAATAATGCACAGCCCTAACCTACTGGTACCCGTGCCTCGAGTTTGTCCAACACCAGACTACGTGCACGTCCGTAGCCCGCCTGGACCTGCACCGCTGTACCACTCGGCCATCGCTTTTTGGTCGCTTACATCCGTCCAGTAATCGTGCCCCGCCCTAGCCTAGCTTCTAGGGTTGTGAATGATACCAAACTGGGATTACTGTTAGAACAGACCACGTTGCTAGGGTTTCCCAAGAGGGTTAAGTGTGATTTAACCCTTCATTAATCATGGATTAAACTAGTTAAGTGCAACCAACGGTTCACCACTTAACCCCATTTCAATCCCTCGAATCCCCAAATTGGTTAAGTATTAGTGGACCCTGACTTAACCCTAATCATGAGGCATTAATTAATTTAATGCACCTTAACCTCTCACATTAGACCTTGTTGTGGTTACTAGTTAGGCCGGGCGGGTCCGGGTAGCTTTACACCACAACTTGGTCTAACCTCGGGTCTTGGCACCCCATGACCAACTTCTCACATTGGGTCCTATTGTTTGTAGCCACTAGTTAAGCCGGTCGGTTCCGGGTAGAATTACGCTACAAACTCAACCCAACCTCGAGTTGGCCACACTTATGTTTTCTAAGTGTCATGTCCACTTTATTTCAAAACATAATTACAAGTCAACAATTACTTGGGTAGACCTAACTTAATAGGTAAATTCCCAAGGGGTAGACCTAACTTAATAGGTAAATTCCCAATCTTATATTTTCATGTATTTTAAGTTTACCCAACCCCCCCCCCCCCCCCAACGTCATTCTATCGCTTACATATTCGTAATAACGCATAAAGGATAGGAAGAGGGAACTTAGCATAACATACATGATGAACTTGCATATCGCAACAAACATGCATAACATGTTAGACTTGCATAACTTAGCATAGTGAACTTGCATATTTCCATAAACATGCATAACATGTTAAACTTGCCTAGCATAGCATATGGAACTTGCATAAACATACATAACTTGTCAAGCATGCATAACATAGCATAGTGAACTTGCATAAACATGCATAACCCAATAAACTTGCAAATCATGGCATAGTGAACTTGCATAAACATGCATAACTTGTTAAACTTGCAAATCATGGCATAGTGAACTTGCATAAACATGCATAACTCAATAAACTTGCAAATCATGACTTGGTGAACTTGCACAAACATGCATAACTTGTTAAACTTGCAAATCATGGCATAGTGAACTTGCATAAACATGCATAACTTGTTAAACTTGCAAATCATGGCATAGTGAACTTGCATAAACATGCATAACTCAATAAACTTGCAAACCATGACTTGGTGAACTTGCACAAACATGCATAACTTGTTAAACTTGCAAACCATGACTTAGTAAACTTGCATAAACATGCATAACTAAATAAACTTGCAAATCAAGGCGTAGTGAACTTGTATAAACATGCATAACTTATCAAACATGTGTAACATAGCATAGTGAACTCACATAAGCATGCATAACCCATCAAACATGCATAAACCCCAACTTTCATCACATATTAACTTTAGAGTTTCTAAAATGAAGGTAAGAGGGCTTACAACTATTATGAAGACACAAATCTCCTAATAAAGATTGAGAAGCCCCTTTTTATGCAAGCATAAAACCCCAAAACAAAGCTCCAATAAGAAAACACCCAAAAACACTAGCTTAGCAAATAAAACTTGCAACTTGATGATGTATGCAAGCTAATGATCATTCATACAACTTAGAAAAGCTTGTATGAACATCCAAATCTTCTTAGAATTGATTTTTGAAGAGGGTGGAGGCTAGGGTTCTTAGGTGGAGGCCATTTGAGATTTCAATTTGACATAGTTTGGTTGCTAGAGTGAATAATGAGGGTTTAGGGTAGGATTAGGAGCTTATTTATAGAAGATTAGAGTGTTTTTAGCCCTAGGATTAACCCTAGGTTAGTTTTGGCCCGTCAGATCTCGGAATTCTCTAGAACCAAGCCACAAGACCAAGCCCAAACCAAAATGGTGCGCCAGGCAATACTGCCTGGGCACCCCCTGTCGACAGGGTTGTCGACACCCTGGGGACCCTGTAGACATGCGGGTCCTGGGCGGGAATTTTCCCGCCTGCGCCAGTTTGCCCTTTCCCCTGTTTTTAATTTTAAAATTTAAATCTGTTTTTACTTAGGAATTTTCTGCAAACTTCAATGGGCCTTAACTGGGTCATACGGACTCCGATTTTCGAAAACTCGGACTCTATTTCGCGTATTTTTCCGAGACGAACGCAATGGCATAGCCCGTTTCCCTTGATTACCATTTTATAATTTAATTCTGCCTCGATTTATGTTATAACAGGTTTATTAAAAATACGGGTTGTTACACCAGAGCTTTTTCAACTTGAAGAGAGTAGACGTATTGCTTGGATTCTCTTCTCTTGGGCTATGGCTGTGGTTACACTTTTAATTGGGGATTTATGCTGCTTATTATTGTTTATTCTTCTTTATGTTTTAGTCAAGACAGAGGCTTTGTTGTAATGATTTGGAAGTTGGTTTTTAAGACAGTTCTTGTAATGTTTTAACTGGACCACGTGCTTATAAAATAAAATTTGATTTTTCTGCTGTTTATATGTCTGTCTTGTAAATTACCTGTACCTTTTACCTATAATACTCCACCAAAGTTAATGCATTCCCTTTGTGAGTGATCTTAACGGAGGTGGGGTGTTTACATTCTCAACTCCAACTATCGTGTTGATTGTTGTTCTTCTTCGGAGCTTGGCTTGATATATCCTGGTGGTGCTCCTTTATGTCTTTGTTATCCGATTTGGCATGCACTGGGCTTGGATTGCTTTGTTATATCTCTGGTGCTGATCTTGATTCTTCGGCTTGCGATTTTGAGACCCTATGAATATGTATTTATTGCTGGCTTTATTGGTGGATATTTTGTGGATAGTGATGGAAGCGTAAGAAGGGATGTGCGACCCTATGTCCCAAGGCTAGAAATTTGAGAGATGAGGTCCTCAAGGAATGCCATCGCTCAAGGATGACCATATATCCCAGAGCGGATAAGACGTTTAAGGACATAAAGAGGACTTTATATTAGGAAGTCATAAAGAAAGGCCTTGCCGAGTTAGTGGTGAGGTGTTTGACCTGTCAGAAAGTCAAAGAGGAGCAAGGTAATCCTGGAGGGTTATTACTACCTTTGGAGGTTCCCACTTGGAAATGGGAGCATATTTCGGTGGATTTTGTGGATGGGCTAGTTAGGATTCATAAAAGGAACGAAACTATTTGGGTTATGGTGGAACAACTGAGGAAGAGTCCACACTTATTTCCTGTAAAGAAGAGCAGAACTACAACTTCGTTGGCCCAACTTTTTACCAAGGAAATAATGCGACTACATGGAATACATACAAGTATAGTAAGCGATCGAGACCCTCTATTCACTAGTGAGTTTTGGTAAAGCCTTCAGACAGAACTCAATCTGAGTACTGTATACCACCTGCAAACTGAAGGATAAGCCAAGAGAGTTAACTAAATCCTTGAAGATTTATTGAGAGCTTGCATCATCAATTTTGGAGGATCATGGGAGCAACACTAATCATTAGTTGAATTCTCATATAATAATAGTTTTCAAGTCACAATTGGTGTGGCCCCTTATGAGGTATTGTATGGGAAAACATGCAAATCGCCGACTTGTTGGTCGGAAACTATCGATAAGATCCTGCTCGGACTAGACTTCAGGCATGATTCCATTTAGAAGATTCGTTTGATTCGTCAAAGAGTTAAGGCTACCCAAGACCCGTAGAAATCTTTCACAAATAAGAAAAGGGAGGAACTCGGGTTTTGTATTGGCGATCAATCTTCGTGGAAGTTTCTCCTCTTTGAAAAGCCATCCACTTTAGGAAGACTGGGAACTTAGCCCCCAGATTCCTTGGCCATTCAAAATCATTGATAGAATTAGGAAACTGGCTTATTGTGTGGAACTTCCCTAGAGACTACTGGGAGTCCATAACGTTTTCCATGTTTCTTACCTTAGGAATTGCCTTCATGACTCTATCGATGGACTCAACTCGATCAGATTGGGAACTTAGGGTTATTTGAGTTGGAGCCTAGGATACCCCGTGTTACCGCACATATTATGGAGTACCAAATCATAAGGCTTGGTAATAAAACTACAAACCTCATCCGAGTACAATGGGAAGATAACCTTGCGAAAAGCATATGGGAAACGGAGCAAAAAATTAGGAAAACATGTCCATAGCTTTTCACGGGTAATTATTTCCTCAAAATTTTTCTATTTCGGTTGCATTGTGGTCACCAGGTTGTATGCTAGGATTTGTTTGCAATAAAATGCGTCGAGCACTCAGATATAAATTATATACATATTATAATGTTTTGCGCAGATAAAGCTTCACATATTACACTTTCACATTAGAGCTTGATAAAGCTTCACATATTATACTTTCACATTAGAGTTAAGCTCACTTTTGCGAGTCTACTGTACATAATCACATTGAGTATGGCTATTTTATGGATATGTAAATAAATAATTTGGTTCTATAACATGGTTGTTAGAGCGAGTTGTGTTTTTCGCCTATTTTAAAAGGATTTCAGGACAAATCTCTTTTAAAGGGGGAGAATGTAACACCCCATAAAATACACCCTAAATAGACATAGGTATTTGAATTAAAAAAATTAATAATAAATAATAAGATAATAATAAATTAAAATTATGAATATTTAATAAATAGGAACTTAGCCACGAAAATATTACCATTGTATTTATGGCAATATTATGGCCTGTATTCATATTTTATTTATTAAAAACGGAGTCCATATGCAAAAGATATGTATATAACAAGTGGATAATAAAATAACATATATAAGATTTGAATTTGAAATTATTAGCAAAAACCTAGAATAAAATAAATATCAATGGCATAAATGATTTTTCCATTTTCGAATTCTAAGGGTTTTTTTGTGTGTGTGTGTACATATAGTTGGTTTTTCTTCAGTTTTTCATAGCCATGGCGGATCTCGCCCAAATCCCTTTTTCTCGACTTTCAAAATCCCGATCAAATATTACTTTCTCGTTAGCTAAATCTTCTCTTCCAACATCATCAGCTAATCCGTCTTCAAATCCTAATCCGAAAGCTAATTGCAATCAAAGCCAAAATTCATCTATTAGTTGGAGATTGAACTTTGTGAAGCCGTCATCAGAGTATGTAATCATCCCTGAAAAAACATACAATCTATCTAAAGATTCCTGTAAGTACATTGTTTCTCTAATTCCAATTCAAATCAGATTATCAATAGTAAAATTGAAAGAATACATTAAGAAAGTCTGGAGACCATCTGGTAATTTCATAGTTCATGTCTCTTGTATATACAATTTTGCTGTGCAATTTGAAAACCAAATCGATTATGATCGGATTCTTGAATGCTCGACCTATTCCTATTTTGGTCTTTTGCTAATGGTAGAAGCTTGGAAACTAGGTTTTGATTATAATAACAAATGTAGTGATATAGTCCAGATCTGGATTCGATTACACGATTTGCCAATGGAATTATGGACAAAAGATGCAATACAAATGACAACAAGTTTTATATCCCAGCCTCTCTTAATTGATGAAAATACTGATTCTAAGAGATTTACAAAATATGCTAGAGTCCTTATTTCTATTAATTCGCAACGTGATCTGAAAACTATTGTTCCTGTCCTATTGCATAATAGTCAAAACATTGATATTTCTGTGGAATATAAATTTGTGCCTCTTAAATGAGTTAAGTGCTAAACATTTGGTCACGAGGAAAGTATTCATGAAGAGGTAAATGTACCTAGATGGAATGCTGAGAATCCCTCCAGTTCAGTCGAAGGTAATTTGAATTCAGAACAAGCAGAATCAAGTGAAAATGCTCAAAATCTCTCTAATCAAGATGATGATCTATAATTTTTAAATTCAAAGTTGCCAGAAGACATTCTGCCTGATAATCTTGAAAATGTTGCTGAGGTGATTTCAGAGGACAATAAGGTAATATCTGAGAAAGGTAAAGAAGTTGATGCATCAAATCTCAATGAAAAGAATCCAAGTTATATGCAAAGTAAAGTAAGTGCAATATCTCATAATTGCTTCATAGCTCCTTCTAAAGATCTATAAGGAGCTCTTCATCTATTAAATGACGAATGTTTAGGGTATGAACACTCTTATTCGAATGAAAGAAGTGTTCAAACTAATAACACATGCTAAACCAACTATCATTGGTTTAGTAGAAAATAAATTGTCCTTAGCAAACCTGACTTTGTTCATTTCCATGCTACCTAGTAGTTGGAAGTTCATGACTAATAATTCTGAGAATTCTAAGGGTCGTATTTTATTGATTTGGGATGACAATGTATGGGATTTAGTCAGCACTGCTTCTTCTTTTCAACATATCACAATGGTAGCAAATAACAAGGGAGGGTTTTCTATGGTTTTGTCGGTCATATATGCTAGTAATTTGTTCTCTGAAAGAATGATTTTGTGGCAAAGTTTGGTCAATGATTCCTTATTGGTGGATAATTCCTGGATTTTAATGGGAGATTTTAATAATGTTCTTTCTCCAAATGATAAAAAAGGGCCTCCCTGTACCTTATCAACAATTAAGAGCATTTCAGAATTTTATTCTCCAAACTACTTTGTCTGAAGTAAAGCTTTTGGGGTTTCAATTTACGTGGAGAAGAAAGGGGATAGCCACTCATATTGACAAAGTATTGGTGAATAATACTTATCTAAATAATTTTTGGAATATGAAAGCTCTGTCTCTTTCTCAACATACTAGTGATCACAATCCTATCCTGTTAGTTTAATTCCTACAATGACTTCTAAAGGTTTTCCTTTCAGATTCAGGAATGACTGGCCTGACTTTTCAGGGTATCATGAAGCAGTTTCTAAGGGTTTTAAATGTGTTACTTGGGGACATCAGAGCTACCAACTTTTGTAGAAGTTCTAGAGTTGCAAAGCAGAGCTTAAACATTGGAATAAAGTGAGAATGAAAAACAATGCTAACCTGGTTAATGCAGAGAAACTCTTTGTTGGTCTTGAACAAGACATTGATGTGCATCCTGAAGATTTGTTACTCTATGATAATTAGCTGGAAGCTAAAAAGGAGTATCAATATCAACATATGATTCACTTTGATGGTCTCAAACAGCAGGCTAAAATTTCTTGGTTGCAATAGGGGGATACCAACTCAAAAAAAAAATTATGCTCGAATGTCCAATAGAAGATACTTCAATCACATTAGAGCTCTAATTGATCAAAGAGGGAATCTTATGATTAAACCTGAAGAAATTGAAACAGAACTATCAAGTAATTTACAGAGTTATTCAATAGAGGCGGTTTTTCTCAATTTCCCACTTTCCAACCTATTGCAATTATAAATGATCCGGGGCAGAAATTTCTATTAAAAGAAGTGTCCATACCAGAAATTCGAGAAACTTTATTTTCAATAAGAGATTACACTAGCCCTGGTCCGGATGGGCTAAATTCCAAATTCTTGAAGACACACTGGGAAGTCTGAAAGGTGATATGTTATCTTCCATGTTGGATATTTTTATATCTGGAAAATTGCCAAAATCTATTAATCATACATTTATTACTTTGTTTCCTAAACATGATAGGCCAATGAAATTGTACACTACAGACCAATTTCATGTTGCAATGTTTATTATAAGATTTTTTTTCAAAAATCTTATGTAATAGACTAAAGCAATTTCTCCCTATCTTATTTCAGAAAATCAAAGTGCATTTATTAAAAACAGATACATTGGTGATAATATATTGTTGGCACATGAGCTGTTAAGAGATTTCAAAAAATGTGGTATGCCTAAAGTGTGAGTGAAAGTAGATTTGCAAAAGGCATATGATAGAGTGAATAGGGAGTTTATATGCCATATTATGTCTTTAATGAAATTCCCTATCCATTTCATAAATCTGATCTATGAATGCATGTCATCTGCTTCATTCTCTATTTTGATACAAGGTGTGTCTAAGGAGTTTATAACTTCTACTCGTGGCATTCGACAGGGGGATCCTCTTTGCAATAGCCATGCAATATTTTACATATCTTATGGATAAAGCCATTTCTACAAATTCTTTTCAACCCAGCTGTATAGTTAACCTATGATCTCTCATCTCCTATATGCCGATGATCCAATGATTTTTGGAAAAGCAAATGTTCGGAATTTAAATACTCTTAAGATTATCTTTTAGAAGCTTAGTTCTTATATAGGGTTGCAAGTCAATGCTTCTAAAACTAGAGTATTTTTCAGTAAATCAGTGAGAAATTTAGAGGATCCATTGAATATACTTGGTTTGAATAGGGTATGCTTCCAACAAAGTATTTAGGGGTGCCTCTCTCATCAAACTATTTACACTACTCTGAATGTAATGCCTTAATCCAAAGAGCATAAAGTAGAACTCAAGTTGGGAATCAAAATTGTGGTCATATGCAGGTAGAGCTAAACTGATAGATGGCGTGATTATTCCTATTATCCTATATTGGTTATTCATCTATCAAGTTCCGGAATTCACTTTGGATAAGCTCCAATCCATGTGTGCTGATTTTTTCTGGAGGGGTGTTGCTCAAAAAGTTTCTTAGAAGAATTTATGTAGACCTAAAGGGGAAGGTGGCATTGGCTTAAAAAAAATTCAGAGCTAAAGAGAGCTGCAAGTATAAAGCTTCTTTAGAAATCCTTAGAAGGTCAATCTCTATGGAGCAAATGGACATACAATAAATACTATAAAAATAAATTTTTCTGGTCCTTGGCCATTGACAACGATGCTTTTTCTACATGGAAAGCTTTATTAAGACTACGCACTAATTCGAAGCATCTATTTAATAAATGCATTCCAAATGGAGAGGGAACTTATCTTTGCTATGATCCTTGGATAAATTGCCAATGTCCTGTACATTTGTTGGGATTTGATAGACTGGAATTGATCGGAAATGCTAATCAGAAAGTGAGTTCTATCATTATTATTGAAGCAATAGATCCTTATATCCATCCTGGAACCAGAGAACTTATTAATGAAATTAGTTCAATCCAAATATTCCCAAATAAATGTCATGATTCGTATGTATGGGGAATTAGGGAAAAAAATTCTTTTCATGAAGCATAGGAATCTGTACGGGTTCAAGATGAGAAAGATTCGGCTTTCAAAGTTGTTTGGCACAATAAAAATAGTGAAAAAAAATTGGAATTTATTGCTTATCTGGCTATTATTGGAAGACTTAATACTATGGATAGATTAAGTTGTTTTGGCAATGTTTCAAACACTACATGTTCATTGTGAAGCTTACCCTGAACCTATTGAGCATATTTTTTGGGTGCTCTTATTCCTCTTTTATCTGGCTTTCCATCAGACAGAAGCTTTCTCTACCATTATCTAGTCATTTATGTTTGAAAGAGGAAGCAAGAAATATTCATAATGCATTCAAAGTTTATGATCAAATTCATAATGTAGCATGTGGGGCTTTCACAACAGCTATATATCACATATAGAAGGAACGCAATCTGTGAGTTTTTCATGACAAAGGAACTTTGGCTACTACAAAGTTGGTTCAGATAGAAAGAGAGATGAAGTATCTTGTCCGAAATAATGGGAGTAAAATAGTGAGTAATTTGATGAACTCTACATTGTTAAATCAATGGGGTGTTGAGATTTTGGATACTGGATAGCAGAAAGAAGAAGTAGAAGATTTTAGTTTGGAGCATAGGCCTGGTTGGGCTTTGTTAGTGGGTCGTTCGATTTGTGATTACGTTAGTTTTGTATGTTAAAGTTTGTTTTGATTTGTTTGAAAGATATTGTATACCGAATTTATATGTGCTTTTTTCCCTGTAAGGTACCCACTTAGGTTAGGGGGATTACAGGGTTTTAGCGAGGAATATAAAGGAGGTTTTATATTGGTATTAGAAATAAAGAGTACCAATTTTCAAAATATATATATATATATATACATGAAAGAGGGGACAATGTTTAAAAAGAAACGGAAAGAATTGAATGTAACTAATTACTAATTAATAATAAACCAAACGTGCACGTGAATTAAATTCATTGCACCCCGCCTGAGATGACTCGAACTTCCCCATAAAGGAAAGCCCGGATTGAGTTGAGAACACGACAAACCAGAACACAAATAGAAGAACATTTCATTGCTTATTACAACAATTTACATCAGAGAACAAGAATCTACAGAGTATGAACAAATAATATACATTTGATAAATATCAGAGATTTACAAATTACAATGCAGCGGAAATACAAAACACAACTGAAAGGAATACACTAATACAGAGCTTTCCGAGTATAGTTCCAGCTGTAAATCCAGGATCCTGTGAATAATCTATCTGCAAAACCAAAGTACTAGCTGCCCGTGTGGAAAATAGGGGCACTCAGAGTTTAGGTTAAAATAGTAAACCCAGGTCAGTCATGTGACTAGTGTGAGAACTAAAATAGTTATTTAAATCTTTACTTTAAAATAAAGTAATCAAGTGACCATGCGGTATAACACGGAATGGGTTTTCTCCTAAGAATACCAGTGCATAAAACAATGCAATGCTTTTTAAAAAATGAAGCTATTATAAGACTCAGGTCCCATCAGACAATGCAACGCAAGCCGGAGGATAGAGTTTTATCTTATAATAGCCAAACATGCTTGGTACATTTAAAACAAATCATTTTGATACTATTATAAGTGCAAAGTGTATAAAACAACATCAAATATAAACGTATTAATCATAGATGGCATAACATCCCATGCTGCTATGTCTCCATACTAGTTCTACAATTAAAACCGCACAATGTCATATTGGAAGTTGGATTTCCATCTGTGAACCAAGGCAAGGGATCATCCTTACTACTTCGAGATAATCTAGCCTGCCATGTCTTAGGATCAGAGCTCGAGTGACCCTTGGATCATCAGGGCTGGTACACACGAAGTGGATTAAAATGCCTGAACAATATGTTTCCCCGCCCTATGGGGCGAAATGGTCAGTACGTCGACCATATAATCCATCGGCCCCGTAGTGGCTGATATAACCGAGGCGCCTCGCAATCCATCATCCATATAAGTAGAAATGTTTGGGCTCCATACCATGACACCACTCCTAACTAGAAGGAAATGCATGTCCTCCCCGAAGTCCTCTCCAGTTTCTGGTTCACACCGGGGTGTGAGGCTTGCGAATCAACACTATACACAAAGCTATGCTATATTAAAGTCGTGCTTTGATCATCAACCACAAGGCTCGGCTTTTCAACAGAACCCTTGATCATTTGCATTTCAGCTTGCCACACAGGAAATTCACTCCATGCAACTGATATCTATCAATCACAGAGAATGAAATCCAATGTCAGACACACATCCATTTACAAGTCCGTTCTGGGTCTAAATGAAACTGGAGGCACCTTATTCCTCGTCCCATATGTCCAATACAAGAGAGAGTTCCTCGCATATCCGGTCGATCTCCAAGTTCATCTGGACAATCACTACTTATTACCTCGTCTTGGGTGTACAGCACAATCAAGACATCAGTAATCATCCAAATGATGTGAAGACCTCCGGTTTTAAGCCACCGTCTTCATCCTCGACATATCATCAAATCAGTTATTCAGAATGGGATGAACCTGGTCTTTTTGAATAACTCGCGCATATAATAAATAAGTTCTATAAAAGCACAACATACGCCTCATTCCAATTCTGAATATTCTTCTATTTAAATATACATATCCTTTGGGAAAGGTTCCCAATAATTTTATCAAAGATAAATTCCTTAGATTTATCCTTTAATCTTCCTTTGGATATCAATTCAAACCAAATTAAGGTTTATCCAAACTAGCCGGGATTGGTGCACCTTACCAAAGTAATCCTTATTAATTTCCCAATCCCAACCTATTCATCCCATGAAGCAAAACAGGTAATACTTCATATCTAACACCATGGTGTTATCAGTAAAATCAATTACCGTTTCTCGTTCAAATCTAATCAAAGATTTTGCTCTCGCTTGGAGCAAAACTGGTGATACTCCATTCTCGATCATTTACCGAATTTGATAATTTTAATTATCACATTCACATTCCAATCTAATCCAAGATTCATTAAAACTCTAATTCAGTTTTAATCTCCAAAAATCATTACTTAATGATTATTCAAAGTTAAGAAATTAATCTTATCTTTAACTGGGTTAAAGAACTAATGTCATTTAAAACACAGTTCACGATAAACTCAAACCACATTCCATTATTTATGGAATCTTCACAGAAAACAGATCAATATAAATAATCGATATTAACTTTCATATCCAACTGATAATATAAATGGAATAACGGCCCAGCCTTTTAAATTCCATATATATAGTAACAGTCTTCCTCCACAGAAGTTCACTTCGATTATTACCAAATCGAATTTCATTCCCTTCCAATTTATTAAATTAGAAACTTTTCTTTGGGAAATTTCCCTTAAATCTTAATTAAAAGATTTATAAATTCCAAATCAGATTTCACTATAAATCGAGTTAAAAGAACGAATGTCGTTAAAAACACAGTCCATGATAAACTCGATTCACATTCTTTTATTCAGTTCCAATTAAATATTAATTAATTCGAAAACTTCACTAAATATTAATTAAAAGATTTATTCTTTTCTCAACTGGGTTTAAGAACAGTGTTAATGAAGACACCATTCATGACAAACCCAAAATCTGATTCAATATTAAATACAAGGCTCTGAATAGAAATTATATCGGCTTATATTCAATATCAAATTATGAAATCAACAAATATCGTATTAGGAATAATGATATATATATATATCTTCCAAATTCCTCCACAATATCTGTATGATCACGGAATCCAATATCGAAATATTCCAAAGATAATTTCGATTCAAATCCATTCCAGTTCATATATTTGAAATTCTGGTTATTTTTAAAACCATTTCAAATCCAATTTATTTATTTAAAATTTATTGGATTTCAAATCTAGTTAATAACTAGTTCATTTTGATAAAAATATAATTTTATCTTTTCAAATATGGAGTTTTTCATCCTAATTCTTTCCAAATCATTTATTACGATTTTACATATATTACTGATATTTTTAATAATTTTATCAAGGCCTGTACAGTCGATTTCCATAAATGGTCATCTAACTGCATTTACAACGACCTTTTCCAAATTTGATTTGGACATAATTCTAAATCCAACCGTTAGATTTCAAATCTTTTATATCTGTTGGAAAGCTCTTTTCGATACGAACCCAACGGTTCTGGTTTTAGGAGAATCCGACGGTCGGATCTCTCGTAATGTATATTCGAGGTCAATGGTCGAAATTCGCGAACTACCACGGCGCGGCGCGTTCTATTCAGGCCATTAAATATATATAATATATATATTTCATCGATTTCCATTTAAAACATATTTTATGAATCGTTTTAAATTCGTTTTCAAAATGATTGGAACTTCATATTCGATTTCAAATCAAAATTGAATATTCCATATCATTGATATATAAATGATAATATTTTCAAAACATTAGATTTTGAAATCACTTCCTTTTCGATATTCATTATAAAAATGAATAAAATCGATATAAACATCGTTCATGTCAAAATGGTGTTAATCTAATCAACATGGCTTTATATATTTGAACATTTTCGTGCCCATCCCCAATCGGACATCAAAATCATATTTTGATCCATTACTGAATATTATTTTAAAATATTGGTTATTTTAAAATATTCATTCATTTCGAATTGGAATCAGACACAGTCAATTACCATATAATTTTATTTATATGGATTTCATACACATATGTACACAACAATAATCAAACACAGTCAACCATAATGCAGAGTGCATTACACAACTGCATAAGCGTTAAATATAAATAATTAACGCTTACAATAACATGTCAACCCATCGATTGACATGAGGCATATGGGAGAATTATCATTCTTTTTAGGATTACAAATTCGACAATTAAAGAATGAAATATTTATTAATCAAGAAAAATATGCAAGAGATTTGATTAATAAATATAATCTAAAAACAACAAATGGTAGACTAATACCTATGGCAACTAATATCGCTTTAAGTAAAGATGATACATCAAAAGACATTGATCAAAAACTGTACAGAGGAATGATAGGATCATTATTATATATAACCGCTAGTAGACCAGATATAACGCATAGTGTATGTCTCTGTGTAAGATATCAATCACAACCTAAGGAAACACATTTAAAAGCCATAAAACGTATTCTAAGATATGTAAAGCATACATCAGATTTTGGATTATTTTATCCTAAGAATGATTCATTCGATTTAGTTTCATACTGTGACGCTGACTATGCAGGATGCAAATCAGATCGTAAAAGTACTTGTAACACCCCGCCTCCGCTAGGGTCACTCGCAAAGGAATGCACTAGCTTTAGAGGGGCATTATTGGTAAACATGCACAGAAATATCACAAGACAGAACATATATAAATAGCGGAAGTAAAATCAAACTTTCATAACATGAATAAATAAGGTCTAAAGCCTTTTACATCAGAGTACATCAAAACCTGTCTTGCAATAGCAAAGAAGCATAAAGACTTTTTAATAAATTATTCCCCAAGTAAAACAGTAAAGTAGCCATATCCAAGAGAAGTCCAAGCCATCCATGATGACCTTCAAGCAGAAGAAGTCCGAACTAAACAGCATTGTTTCCTCCCTGAAACCTGGGGGGGAAACGGAAGAAAAGAGGCAAAACAAAACGGGTCAGTCAAAAAGACTGAGTAAGTCCTATCTACTTCCAGTATAAAAACAGGTAAAGGTAACATGACATGCATAAACTGAAAGTAAACATAAGGATAACTACAAGATAGATAAACCAGGGTAGCCGGTTGAACTACTGCGGCAAGGTAAACTAAGGTAGCATGATAAACTACGGTGTTATGATAAGTCAAGGTATCACATCGTCAGATTTCTATCGAGTACATTATCCCAAGGTATCTACCCCGTCTAACATCCCACGGTATCCATTATGTATATTCTTCCTAGTTCTAACATGTACATTTGCTCTGCACCTCTCGTACTAGTATCCCTACCCACGTCATGTGTTAACCATGAATGTCCCTTGCCCAAAGTCGTGTAATGGTCCATGTCAACCTAATACATCGCATATATAGGTTACTCAAATCATATGTTTCTTTCCATGTATATAAGTTCAGTCCTTTGTCGTACCTCGTACGGGCTTCCTCATGTCGTATTATCCTTGAAATCGTTTGGACTATCACCCTTGTTCTAGCTAGGCTCTTCCATATGAATCATCGTTTGAACTACTAGGACTTACGCCACCTAGCACCACTAGGGATTACGCTTACCTACTGCACGCTTTCGTATTTTGGTTTGGGTTAAACCACCTAGGCCACTAGGGATTACGCAAACCCTCAACCGCGCCCTTTTTCCCACGCATTCATCGTGAATCGTTTTTCTATAACTGTATGCACATGTATCACATCGTGCCATCCGAGTCCTGTCACAGGGCAAACCAAGAAATACAGGACTCGGTCGGGAGCTTTAGATTTATCTGCTGATGCAGATACTAAGGTCTGCTTTTCTACACGTGGCTATGGTCCCACGAGACCCCTCCCTCAACTAGTGAAAGGCAACACAAGAGAAAATCTTGCATGAGAACTACACTCCGGCCAGCCCACATCCTACGGCCTACCTCACCCATAATTAGATAGCAATTATGGTCTGTTGGGTGTTCCCTGCCTTTCCGTACGTACACGCTTGACTCAAGACGGTAGATGATCGACGAACTTGCTATCTTGGGCACCTTATGTATCCGCCGACTCACTGCTATCCACCCCAGTCTTTAGGTCGCTCGCATAGCAACCAAGGCATACTCTTGGTTCTTCTAACGCAGACCTTAACCTCTTGTGAGCCCAGGATGATCATCTGCGACATCACAGAGGGATACCAAGAATATCCTCACGTCCCCCGAAGCCGCTGCTTCGTTACCTAGTTCGTTGGAGCCTTTATCCAAATCAGATAGCCTGCTCCTACACGTATACTTAAACGATGACCTACCGTATCGGGTTACTCATCTATCTAAGAAGTGGTCCAAATTTCCTTGACTAAGAATTATTACTTAGTTTCCCTTAACTAAGGTTTACCACTTAGCCTTATTTCCATTATCCTTGTTAACTATGGTTATTTACCTAATCCTCCGAATTAGGGTTTATCTAATGGGGTAAGTGTCACTTAAGTTCATAACTTAGCCCGTCTACAAACCATGTCAAAATTGGCTAAGTGTCCAAGTCCAAGACTTAACCCTACAAACCATGTGTCAAGTTGGCTAAGTATATTGAGCAATCCATAACTTAACCTCGTCTAATTATCATTTTAGATTGGTTAATTATATAAATTAACTTGACCTTGTCAAATTGCCGAGTCAAATCGGTCAAGCGTATTCAAGTGATTCGTGACTTAGCCTTATCATGTTTTCACGTTAGATTAGTTAAGTATAGGTTAACTTAACCTCATCAAATTAACGAGTTAGATTGGTTAAGTTTAGATCACTTAACCACATCAAATCATCATGTATAATTGGTTAAGTATAAGTTGCTTAACCCCATTAAATTATCTCATTAAGTTGGTTAAGTATTGATTACTTAACCTCATTGAATTACCAAGTTTAAATTGGTTAAGTGTTTAACTTAACCCCGTCGAATTACCGTGTTTAGATTAGTTAAGTGTGGATTACTTAACCCCATCTAATTTCCGTGGTTAGGTTAGTTAAGTCTTAATTACTTAACCTCATCTAATTACTAAGTCGGATTGGTTAAGTGGAAATTACTTAACCCCATCTCCTAATCATCTTGCATGGTTAAGTGTCATTAAGGAAATCAAGCCCGGTCCCACTTAACCTACCCATTTGTGTCATATCGGTTAAGTGTCATTAGTCAAATTTACTTAACCTTATCATGTGGCATTAATTTAATTAATGCACTCTTAACCTCTCACATTAGACCTTGTTGTGGTTACTAGTTAAGCCGGGCGGGTCCGGGTAGATTTACACCACAACCTAGTCTAACCTCGGGTCTTAAGCGCGACATGACCAACTTCTCACATTGGGTCCTATTGTTTGCAACTACTAGTTAGGCCGGTCGGTTCCGGGTAGTTTTACGTTGCAAACTCAACCCAACCTCGAGTTGGCCACACTTAAATTATCTAAGTTCATCATGTTTTCAAAACATGTTACAAGTTTTCAAGCATTTGGGTAGACCTAACTTAATAGGTAAATTCCCAAAGGGTAGACTTAACTTAATAGGTAAATTCCCAAGCTCATGTTTTTATGCATACTTACATGCCAACTTCCATGTTATCTTTCAAGTCACATTTTCAAGTATAAACACATGTCATATTCAAGTTAAGATTTCGCGACATGTTCATGTTTATCTAACTACCCAAAAATCGTGTTTTCCCAACGCAAGCAAAGCGAGTCAACATAGTAAGAATACTATGTCACATATTGGTCTCAAAACATGCATGATGCCAAGAAGGGATTGGCTTCCACATGCATAACATCATAAAGGGATTGGCCATAAACATGCATAGTGTCATAAGGTAATTTGGCCACAAACATGCATATTATCAAAAAGGGTTTGGCCATAAACATGTACAACTTAAAAGAGGGGATTGGCCACGAGCATGCATAATCTCATAAAGGATTTGGCCACAAACTCGCATGTTACCATAAGGGGTTTGGGTTCATAAACATGCATAAGCCCCAACATCTTGTCTTAGCCAATGTTTCACACGTAAAGTGGTTCCTAAAGGTTCATGCTAGCATTTCATGCATAAAGGTCCAAACTTACAAGTTAAACTAGGTTATGCATAGCATGAGAGGCATGATTAAGTCACTCACATGGCCTAAAATCATAAACATGAACACAAGAGGCAAGGTAAGGTTCATATAGGTTCGCATAATCATGTTTAGCCTCATTTTATCCCATGTCAACATTAAAAATACCGTTTTGATCCAAAAGTAGCTAGAACTTACATAGTTAGGCCTAGGCCAAGAAGCATGAATCATCTTGGCTAAGAAAGGTGCCTCCTTTGTTGAAGAATCGTCATGGAACTCGCATAGCAATGTTGATTTGGCCTTGATTTGGTGTAGCAAGCTTGCATCTTTTGATTTGAACCCGATTTGAATGCATAGGCTCTAGGGATTTGAGATGGAGGCCATGATCACTTGGCATTTGGGCAGCACTTCGTGGAGAGGGTGAGTTATGAGGGTTTAGGAGGGGGCTTAAGGGTGTTTTTATAGAGATTAGGAGTGTTTTAGGCCGTAGGATTAGATCTAGGATAGATTAGGACCATCAGATCTCGGAAACTTCCAGAACCAACCCAAGAACAAGCCCAGGTGAGACAAACAGGCACGCCAGGCAACTTGCCTCGGCCACCCCCTGTCGACAGGCAAGTCGACAGGGCAGTCGACTTGGTCTGGGCCCAAGTCGACAGGCCTGTCGACAGCCCTGTCGACATGGCCTAGGCGGGAAACTCCCCGCCTAGCCCCAGATCTGATTTCCAAAACTGTTTCCGAAATTCAAATTCCCAGAAACCTTCTTTGGGCCTTTTACGGGTCATACGGACTCCGATTCTCGAAAACTCGGACTCTATTTCGCGTATTTTTCCGAGACGAACGCAATGGCATAGCCCGTTTTACTTGATTCAGAATTTAAAATTAAATTCTGCCTTGATTCTCGTTTTAACATGTTATTGAAATACGAGTTGTTACATTCTCCCCACCTTTTAGGATTTCGTCCCCGAAATCTCCAAGTTAGGAAGAACATATCCTACCATCCATCATCCATCTACTCAAAACATCATCCACAAGCAATCATTGTCCTTAGATGATTTCTAATGCTATATGAATATATGCAAAGAGTGGGTGTATATGTTCCTTAGCTAATGCTAATGATCAGGCCTGAATAATCTTTCTAATGCAAAAATATGTATAGTGCCATGAATCCAACATGTATGCAAATAGTCCTAGTCATATAGATACTATATGCGTGCACAAACATTCAACCATATGCAACATCCGCATGATAACACATTCAATTTCATCCATAAAAAAGTATAAATACTCGTGCATAAGCAATATGAACTGTGACCGAGTCGAGCTAATATCTAATGTAAATTCGCGCATCCACGAGCAACCACTTGCAACCATTTGCAACCATATCAACCATAACATGTTTCAAATACATGTTTACATCCATAGGGTTCTACCTAAGATTCCCTAAAACAGGGTCGAGAAGATAAACAAAACAAACTCCGTACGGGGTTTGTAACAGAGACAGGACCGAGAGGATATCCATAAAAGATAGCCTACAAGCAAGCTCAACAGAAAAACAGGGATCGAGGATATATTCCCATAAGAGATATCATGCACGTATTTAGTCTTCAGTCTCCTGAGTCGCATTACCTTGAGCTTAGTTCCATCGTGCCTTAACCGTCCTTTAACTTCACGATTTCGCAGCTTCTTATTTCCTGTTTCCATAACATGAGTTGGAACTCATTTCCTCGTCGCCTCTCGTTCCTCTTGCACTTATTCTTTCTCTAGTATACTTGGCTCAACCATATCTACGTACTCAAGCCAGCTCTCCATAATTCACTAGTGAATTCTGGATCTCGTTTTCCGATGCCAATCCAAATTGCCAAGAGTCCTTACTAGGGTGATTCCCATAACTCATACATAATCGAAACGAACCACCCGCCTTAGCGGCGAATTCTATTCAAACGGATTACCAACAACTGCATCCTGGGATTCTAGGTAACTAGCCATGACAGAACCCAAAAGGTTACACGAGACTTCGAGGGTATCACCAAGATGATTCGAGAATCTAACTACCCTCTTTCCAAAACCGAGAATGGCACCCCTTGCTGGATAGCCACTTCATCCCTAGAATCCATCCATAGCTTATAAACATAAGCATTATTTCCAAGCTCAACCCTTGATATAGACATTCTCAAATCCAAACAAGCCATGAGTAAATGGACCGATCTTCCAGTAGGACTTGAGACAAAAACGGGATCCTCTATTATACTAGTACTAAGGTGCAGAGACTCAACTATCGAAGCGGACTTAAAAGATGCGGTGATCAAAACAAAGTCCCGACAGGATGATAGAGAAGAAAAGCTAAACCTTTAACAAGATCGTTACCCTCCTTCCGAGGTACCCTAGAAATGAGAGCATACTATTGCCCTCTGAATGATCTTGTCCCTGTTCCATGATGCTTAACTATCCGTCCCGTTTCACCATGCCAAAGGTACTCTCTCGTCATGGGTTTCATTGTTCATCTTTCTCCCTCCTTTTAGGACTCAGCCATACCGACATGTTGCTTATTCCTGAGCTCGTATCCTTTATCCTTGTTCTTACTATCCTTCCATGCATAACTCTGCAACGGTCTCTCGAGAACCACCTCCATCGTACGGGAAACACTTACGCAACTAGAAAGACTAGTCGCAGTCAAAACCACTGTGACTACAGATGGAGGAAAGAAAGGAAAAGAGATTCAATCAAGGAAACAAGGATAATGCTAATGGCCTTTGGGGAATAGCCTTTTTCTTTTTAAAAGAAAACTTTCTTGAAAAATGCTTCTTTATAAACGATTTTCAAATAGTTTTCAGAAGGTCTTTAAAAACTTTTGCCTAGTCTAGTAACCTTCTGCTCTGATACCAATGTAACACCCCGCCTCCGCTAGGGTCACTCGCAAAGGAATGCACTAGCTTTAGAGGGGCATTATTGGTAAACATGCACAGAAATATCACAAGACAGAACATATATAAATAGCGGAAGTAAAATCAAACTTTCATAACATGAATAAATAAGGTCTAAAGCCTTTTACATCAGAGTACATCAAAACCTGTCTTGCAATAGCAAAGAAGCATAAAGACTTTTTAATAAATTATTCCCCAAGTAAAACAGTAAAGTAGCCATATCCAAGAGAAGTCCAAGCCATCCATGATGACCTTCAATGTAACACCCCACGCCCGCTATGGTCACTCACTAAGGGAATGCCATAGCATCGGTGGAGTATTTTAGTGAATATAGAACAGAAAAACTACACCAAGACAGATATAAATAGTACTTGAAATTTAAAACATCATCTCATAACAGCGGAAATAAACATGTCTGGTTACATCATAAAACCACGATAAAAGTCAAGTACAATATCCGTCAAAATAAAGAAGTACATAATCCCACTCTTTCATACAATAGCCAGAACAAAAAGAAAAGATAACTGGATAACTGGAGCTTTACATCTATCCAAGCTCCTAAAGACTGGAACAGCAATCCGATCAAGCTCCACTACCGCTAGGATCCACCGTAGGACCTGAGGGTTGGGAAAAAGATAAAAGCAACGGGGTCAGACATAATTCTGAGTGAGTCCTATAACTTTAACAATACAATCATTAAAGTAACCAGAGAAGACATAAACTTGACCTACGGTAATATCTGGGGATGAATGGCTACACTAAGCAGCTTGGTAGACTTAGGATAAACTAAGATAACCGTAAGGACGCATCTATCCACCCAAGGATAATTACTAACTGCACCACACCAGTCATTCCTACTTAAAGGTTGATCCCTCCAAGGACTTAGAAAATTTCCCCAGTAGTTTCGTGTACTCCTAGCCCACTACATAGGTGCCGTCTGCCCCTATCTCCACTAGGTGTACTCAGTAATTCTTACCCAGTAGTTTCGTGTACCCCTACATAGGTGCCGTCTGCCCCTATCTTCATTAGGTGTACCCACTACTCCCCAAGCGATCGGCTCCCTATCGTAGATACCCGTGCTGGTCCCACAGTGGGGTGTATCACTCCCCTAAAGTGGCAACCCAATACTATCAACGGTGCACGGCTTTATATCTACACGATGCAACAACGGCTTATCTACCAGCCCGGGCCCACACACGCATATGAAACCCGTTGGACTTGCGTTGCCACCGCTAACCCGTTTTGGCCTCTTATAGTCAAGCCCAATATGCGTGTCCCGTCACTCGACATGGGTCGAGCCCACAAAGATACGTTTGGGATATTGGTTGAAATGGGCCCCCACAAGCTACCCACCTAAGCTTGTCACTTATCTAGTGTATCCCACTTAACCCTTTAATCATGTTTAATTACATATTTCCACTTGGTTAAGTATTCTAATCGTATTTTCTATTGCCACCCAAGGCAACCCACTAGATTCCACATGCCACCCAAGGCAACCACTAATTTTCCACATGCCACCCAAGGCACCCACTTAACCCCTCATGTCCCACTACATGCTAATATGGTTAAGTGTTTCTTAATTAGTTAAGACCGTGATCTCCCATAAAGACCTCCCACATTAGACTGGCTGTTATGACCGCCTGGTTAAGTCGGTAGAGTCTGGGCAGTCTTACGTCATAACAGAGTCTAACCTCGTGTCTTTAATTTAATCACGTATTTAATTTATGGCTAAGACCTCTCACATTGGGCTGACATTTGTAGCAACTGGTTAAGCCGGTCGGGTCCGGGCAGTTTTACACTACAAATGAGTCCAACCTCGTGTCTTAGTCGATTAATTACACCTAATTAATCACCCCCATATTAATTATCCCTAATTGATATCAAGTTTTCCATAACATGGGTAGACCTAACTCAATAGGTAAATTCCCATGGGGTAGACCTAACTCAATAGGTAAATTCCCACTTATGGTAATTTATTTTTATGGTATGCTTAATCATACCCAATCATACATTTATTAACATATTTACCAACCCCATCGTTTCCCACGTAAATCGTTCTCATTTCATAACATAATAAAGGGGAAGGTCCATCACAAATATCATGGGTTTAGCATATAACTTTGTCATGGGTTAAGAGGATGTCAACTTGCATATATGAGAATATATTAACCCAACTACATTTAACCCAAACTTGCATATTATCATACACATATCTTGCATAACATGTTGAACTTGCATATAAGCATTCTCATAACTTGCATAACATGTTAAACATGCATTTAAGCATACACATAACTTGCATAAGCATCCACATACTTGCATAAGCATTCACATACTTGCATAAGCATTCACATACTTGCATAAGCATGCATAACTTGCATATCATGCCATTTAAGCATATACATATCTTGCATAAGCATTCATATACTTGCATAAGCATTCACATACTTGCATATCATGTTAAACTTGCATTTAAACATATACTTAACTTGCATATGAACTTGCATAACTCACTTTGTTAAACATGCATAATTCCACTCATTAAATATGCATAAACCCACTTGTTAAACATGCATAAACCAACTTGTTAAACATGCATAAACCAACTTATTAAGCATGCATAAACCAACTTATCAAACATGCATAAACCCACTTATTAATTATGCATAATCATAGTAAAACATAGAGTAGCATATCATTACAAATGATTCAAACTCACTAATCCGCATTTAAGACCATAAGTCTCATTACACCCAATCTACTTACTTTAACAATTGATGTTAAAGTGATAGAAACTCACCAAACCCAAGATTAGCCAACTTATGAAGGGGAATTAGTTGCTAAATATGAAGATGGTGATGATTAGAGATTGATTAGAGAGGGATTAGCTTGCAACTTCCTTCTTAAATTAGTGGAGGCTCCTTCTAGGATTTAATTTGGCGGCATGAGGCCATCATTTCTATTTTTAGTATGGATTAGGGTAGGTTTAGGGTGTATTTATAGATTAGGAGAGTGTTTTAGGCCCTTAGATTAACCCTAGATTAGATTAGGTCCGTTAGATTTAGGAAATCTCTAGAACCCAGCCCAGCCCTAGCCAGAAAACCAGATCTGGTGCACCCAAGCACCCTGGTTCGACACGCCGTGTCGACAGGCAAGTCGACAGGCAAGTCGACACCCCTGTCGACAGCCCTGTCGACATGGTCAGGGCGGGAATTTTCCCGCCTGGCCCTGCTGGTTCTAATTTAAAATCTGAATTTTAAACTTCTAAATCTGTTTTTAGTTTTAAATTTTCTACAAACTTCTTTGGGCCATAACCGGGCCATACGGACTCCGATTCTCGAAAACTCGGACTCTATTTCGCGTATTTTTTTGAGACGAACGTAATGACGCAGCCCGTTACCCCCGATTCCCACACCTGAGATTATTTATCCTGTATTTAGTGAATTTTAGCATTAACTAAAATTCGGGGTGTTACATTCTCCCCTCCTTAAAGGATTTCGTCCCCGAAATCTCTAAGCTAAGGAGAATGCATATCCTACCATCCAAACAACCATCTACTCAAATCATCAACCACGGGCATCCATTGTCCTTAAACAGTTTCTAATGATGTATGAGCATATGCAAACAGTGTGTGTATATGTCCCCTATCTAATGTATGAACATATGCAAACCATGATAGTGCCATGCATCCATTATGTATGCGAGAAAACCCTATCGACACATACAATATCTACATGAGTGCACAATCATCCACCCAAAATGCATCATCCATGTGATAACACAATCATTATACATCCATAAATATAGCTTTCTACACACAATTTTATGCAATATACAATATGAAGTGACTGAGCCGATCTAGTGCCTAGAGTGTGTGTATATGCATCCACGAGCAACCACTAGCAAACACTTGCATCCACTTGCATCCATCAACCATAACATGTCTCAAACACATGTTTCAACCATAGGTTTACCCTATCTAAAGGTCAAAGGTACTAACGAGAGGACATACCAAAGATAAGATAAGTACTAGACAAGCGATAAAGGAGAAAGTAAAGACATACCCTCAAAAAGAAATGGGTAAAATGAACGCATCTTCGCTTCCGTCTCCCAAGTTGCGTTGCTCTCATCTTCTCCCCATTGTACTTTGACTAGTTGAACCTCTCTGTTTCTCAACTTCCTAGTCTCTGACCCAAGGATGCGAGTAGGAGCTCGTCGAATCGTCGCATCACGCTCTACCTCTACATCTCTAAGCAAGCTCGGCTCTACCACCTCTGCGGTCTCATGTAAACACTTCCTCAAATGGGACACATGGAATACATCATGTACACCACTAAGTCTGTCAGGCAACTCCACTCTATATGCCATCCGTCCAATCCTTTCCTTAATAGGAAACGGCCCAACAAACCTCGGTGCTAACTTCCCAACGGATCCAAAGCGAACAACATTTCTCAACGGAGATACTTTGACAAAAACCATATCCCCAACCTCAAACTCAAGATCCGTCCTTCTCTTGTCCGCATAAGATTTTTGCCTATCCTGCGCTGCTTTCATCCTTCTTCGAATCAAGTCAATATTCTCAGAAGTCTCCCTAATCATATCAGGCCCAAGCAAGATCTTATCCGTAGATTCCCACCAACATGCAGGTGATCGGCAAGGCCTTCCATAGAGAGCTTCGAAAGGAGCCATACCAATACTGGACTGAAAGCTGTTATTATATGCGAACTCTACCAATGGAAGATGCTCTTCCCATGTACCTCCAAAATCTAAGATACAAAGCCTCAAAAGGTCTTCTAGAACACGATTCACCCTCTCAGTCTGGCTGTTTGTCTGAGGATGATATGCGGTGCTAAGACACAATTGAGTCCCCACTGCTTCTTGCAAACTTCTCCAAAACTCGCTAGTGAAGATAGGATCTCGATCACTCACTATGCTAGAGGGTACCCCATGCAATCGAACTATCTCTCGAAGATATACTGAAGCTAGCCATGGAGCTGTCCTCTTGCTCTTCACAGGTATGAAATGGGCGCTCTTAGTAAGTCTATCTACCACCACCCAAATTCCTGTATTACCCTTTCTTGACCTGGGTAACCCGTCAATAAAATCCATCGAGATGCTATCCCACTTCCATTGCGGAACTTCCAATGGGTGAAGCAACCCACCAGGTTTCCTTTGCTCCGCCTTCACTTGCTGGCACACCAAGCATCGAGCGACATACTCGGCCACATCTTTCTTCATACCAGCCCAGAAGAAAACCCTCTTCATGTCTTGGTACATCTTGTCCCCACCGGGATGAATGGTCATCCTAGAACGGTGTGCATCATCAAGAATAGCCTTCCTCAAACCCTCGTCTTGCGGTACACAAAGTCTACCGTCTCTACGCAAGCACCCCCTATCGTCTAGGGTGTACCTACTCAAATGGCTGGACGACTCCCCCCTTATGAGCTTTTCTACCAACTCAACCAACTGTGGGTCGTCCCTCTGTGCTTCTCCAATCCGCCCCAAAAGAGTAGGTCTAACCTCCAAGGAAGCTAGCAAACCGGGTACATAATCAACGGAAGGTCTAAAATCAAACATCGAGATAAATTCCAAGCTTCGTCGTTCCACGAACAATGGACTCAAGGACAACCTCTTCCTGCTCAAGGCGTCCGCCACCACGTTACCCTTGCCAGGGGTATACGCTATCTCGAAATCATAGGATGCTAAGAACTCCATCCACCTTTGCTGTCTTAAGTTTAAATCCTTCTGAGAGAATAAGTACTTCAATGATTTATGGTCAGTGAACAACTCGAATCTCTCACCAAGAAGATAATGGCGCCAAATCTTAAGCGCAAAAACAATAGCGGCCAGCTCTAGATCATGGGTAGGGTAATTTTTCTCATGTGCCCTCAACTGCCTGCCACCATAGGCTATTACCCTTCCCTCTTGCATTAAGACTGCGCCAAGTCCCGTCCCACAGGCATCGGTATAGACAACAAATGGCTTGCTCCCATCTGGCAACACCAAAACTGGAGCGGTGGTTAAAGCTCTCTTTAACCGTCGGAACGCATCATCACAATCTACGTCCCATGTGAAAACAAGATTCTTCTTCGTTAAGCGGGTTAATGGGACCGATATCTTCGCGAAGTCTTTGATAAACTTCCTATAATAACCCGCCAACCCCAAGAAACTTCTTACTTCGGTAGCATTCTTCGGAACCTTCCAATCCTGAATTGATACTACCTTCGCGGGATCCACAGCTATCCCTTCCTTGGAGACCACGTGCCCCAAGAACCGTACTTCCTTCCTCCAGAAGTGACATTTAGAGAATTTAGCCTTAAGGCTATGTGCTCGAAGAGTCTTCAATACCTCCCCAAGATGTAGGGCATGCTCTTCTTCACTCTTAGAAAATACTAAGATATCATCCACAAAGACCACCACGAATTTATTAAGGAACTCCCTGAACACCCTACTCATAAAATCAACAAAGTATGCAGGGGCGTTCGTCAACCCAAATGGCATCACCAGCCACTCATAGAAACCATCCGGAGTTCTAAAGGCAGTCTTGTCTATGCTATCCTCAGCCACCCTCAACTGATGAAACCCCGTGGCTAAGTCCAACTGAGAAAATACTGAAGCGCCAACCAACTGATCGAAAAGATCATCAATCCTCGGCAATGGGTGTCTATTCTTCTTTGTGAGCTTGTTGAGTTCTCTATAGTCTACACAAAGTCTGAGGGACCCATCCGCCTTCGTAGTAAATACTACCGGAGCACCCCACTCCGATATACTTCGTCTTATGAACCCCTTCTCAAGCAACTCCCCTACTTGCTTATGGAGTTCCCTCCTCTCACGAGGATCCATGTGGCGCACTGGTAAAGATACCGGTTTAGCATTATCCACCGAATATATTCGGAAGTCAATCTCCCGCTTCGTAGGTAAGCCCTTCACCTCCTCGAATACATCCGGATATTCCCGGACCACTTTAACAGATTGCAAACTCTCGACCGAGGCGTCAAGCGATTCAAGATAACTTAGCATAACAGAGTCCATGGGATTACAAGAAATCTCGAGAGTGTTACCCAAGCGGGTCATGAGCCTAACAACTCTCCTTTCGCAATCAAGATCGGCACCATTACTGGATAACCAGTCCATGCCCAAAATCAACCCATAGCCCGTGAAGCCCAAGACAAAAGCATCACATCTAAACTCAATGCTAAGTATAGAAATCTTCAAACCCAAACATATCATGGACAAATAAGTGGAGCCCCCAATTGGGTTTGAAACAACCAAGGGATCATCTACCAGACTGGTGTCTAAGTGCAGTAACTCAACTAATGATGATGAGATAAACGAATGCGATGCGCCAGAATCAAACAATGTACGGACAGGATGATCAAATAGAAAAACCAGACTTTCAACGAAAATAGTTCTACCTCTTTCCTGAATTGGTGGAACCGCGAGAGCCTGTACTTGCCCCCTAGCCTGACTCGGTGTCATAAGAGCTTGCACCTGTCCTCCTGAGGTAGACCCTGTCCTTTGCCCTTTCTTAGGGCAATCTTTCACTAAATGCCCTGCTTCGCCACAGTGGAAGCAGCCAGTCTTCTTCTTCTTGCGACAATCCTTGCTTAGGTGGCCAGGTGGCCCACAATTGAAACACTTCTTCTTCTTGCCCTTGCCACCGTTGCCTTTCCCACCTTTGTTTTGTTGTTGTTGTTGCTGAGGTCTCTTTTGATCTCCCTTCCTCTCGGGTGCCTTATTAGCATTGGGACCCTTCTCTTCTTCATGCATGAGTGCCATGTCAACTAGCTTCTCAAAGGTGGCCCCCATAGGGATATGAGTCATAGCCAACCCATGCATCGGTTCATTCAAGCCTTTCACGAACCTCAAAGCCTTCTTCTCCGGTGTATTCACCATATCTAGGCCCTTGCCAATTGATTAAACTTATTAACATACTCCTTCACCGAGAGATTTCCTTGCTTTAGAGTCAAGAATCTTTCCATATACAAGTTTTCCTCCGCCCTTGAGAGAAACTTTGCCACAAATCTTTGCCTAAAATCCGCCCAAGAGTCAACGGGGCGTTCTCCATTAGTGACCTCCCACCAGAATGAGGCCTCTCCCTTCATTAACCAAGCAGCTAACTTGACTTTCTTTCCTTCTTCCATCTCAAAGATATCTATCAATTCTTCCACCTCTTTAAGCCAATCTCTAGCCTCCACAAAAGTTTCAGATCCTTGAAAAGGTTTCCCTCCCATAGCTTTAAATTCCTTGCAAGTCTTAGCAAAAGTATCCGTGCGAGGAGGAGGGGGAGGAGGAAGATCGGGTGCTACGGTTGGTGGAGGAACATTCGCTGGACCCGCAGTGGTGGCCCTAGCCTCCATCAATCTCCTATACCATACTGGTACCGTCACACCCTCTGGAAAGTTAAGATTCTCGGCCATGCTGAAACGGAAAAGGAAAGATTCAAAACGGAGGATTCGAAAGATATAGATATGGCTATTGGGGATTATGCTTTTCTTTCAAAAACTTTTCTCTTAAAAGACATGTTTTTGAAAATATCTCTTCCAAAAATGTTTTAGAAAAATAGTTTTCTAAAAATTTTATCTGTTCCGGTAACCTTTGCTCTGATACCACGTGTAACACCCCACGCCCGCTATGGTCACTCACTAAGGGAATGCCATAGCATCGGTGGAGTATTTTAGTGAATATAGAACAGAAAAACTACACCAAGACAGATATAAATAGTACTTGAAATTTAAAACATCATCTCATAACAGCGGAAATAAACATGTCTGGTTACATCATAAAACCACGATAAAAGTCAAGTACAATATCCGTCAAAATAAAGAAGTACATAATCCCACTCTTTCATACAATAGCCAGAACAAAAAGAAAAGATAACTGGATAACTGGAGCTTTACATCTATCCAAGCTCCTAAAGACTGGAACAGCAATCCGATCAAGCTCCACTACCGCTAGGATCCACCGTAGGACCTGAGGGTTGGGAAAAAGATAAAAGCAACGGGGTCATACATAAGTCTGAGTGAGTCCTATAACTTTAACAATACAATCATTAAAGTAACCAGAGAAGACATAAACTTGACCTACGGTAATATCTGGGGATGAATGGCTACACTAAGCAGCTTGGTAGACTTAGGATAAACTAAGATAACCGTAAGGACGCATCTATCCACCCAAGGATAATTACTAACTGCACCACACCAGTCATTCCTACTTAAAGGTTGATCCCTCCAAGGACTTAGAAAATTTCCCTAGTAGTTTCGTGTACTCCTAGCCCACTACATAGGTGCTGTCTGCCCCTATCTCCACTAGGTGTACTCAGTAATTCTTACCCAGTAGTTTCGTGTACCCCTACATAGGTGCCGTCTGCCCCTATCTTCATTAGGTGTACCCACTACTCCCCAAGCGATCGGCTCCCTATCGTAGATACCCGTGCTGGTCCCACAGTGGGGTGTATCACTCCCCTAAAGTGGCAACCCAATACTATCAACGGTGCACGGCTTTATATCTACACGATGCAACAACGGCTTATCTACCAGCCCGGGCCCACACACGCATATGAAACCCGTTGGACTTGCGTTGCCACCGCTAACCCGTTTTGGCCTCTTATAGTCAAGCCCAATATGCGTGTCCCGTCACTCGACATGGGTCGAGCCCACAAAGATACGTTTGGGATATTGGTTGAAATGGGCCCCCACAAGCTACTCACCTAAGCTTGTCACTTATCTAGTGTATCCCACTTAACCCTTTAATCATGTTTAATTACATGTTTCCACTTGGTTAAGTATTCTAATCGTATTTTCTATTGCCACCCAAGGCAACCCACTAGATTCCACATGCCACCCAAGGCAACCACTAATTTTCCACATGCCACCCAAGGCACCCACTTAACCCCTCATGTCCCACTACATGCTAATATGGTTAGGTGTTTCTTAATTAGTTAAGACCGTGATCTCCCATAAAGACCTCCCACATTAGACTGGCTGTTATGACCGCCTGGTTAAGCCGGTAGAGTCCGGGCAGTCTTACGTCATAACAGAGTCTAACCTCGTGTCTTTACTTTAATCACGTATTTAATTTATGGCTAAGACCTCTCACATTGGGCTGACATTTGTAGCAACTGGTTAAGCCGGTCGGGTCCGGGCAGTTTTACACTACAAATGAGTCCAACCTCGTGTCTTAGTCGATTAATTACACCTAATTAATCACCCCCATATTAATTATCCCTAATTGATATCAAGTTTTCCATAACATGGGTAGACCTAACTCAATAGGTAAATTCCCATGGGGTAGACCTAACTCAATAGGTAAATTCCCACTTATGGTAATTTATTTTTATGGTATGCTTAATCATACCCAATCATACATTTATTAACATATTTACCAACCCCATCGTTCCCCACGTAAATCATTCTCATTTCATAACATAATAAAGGGGAAGGTCCATCACAAATATCATGGGTTTAGCATATAACTTTGTCATGGGTTAAGAGGATGTCAACTTGCATATATGAGCATATATTAACCCAACTACATTTAACCCAAACTTGCATATTATCATACACATATCTTGCATAACATGTTGAACTTGCATATAAGCATTCTCATAACTTGCATAACATGTTAAACATGCATTTAAGCATACACATAACTTGCATAAGCATCCACATACTTGCATAAGCATTCACATACTTGCATAAGCATTCACATACTTGCATAAGCATGCATAACTTGCATATCATGTCATTTAAGCATATACATATCTTGCATAAGCATTCATATACTTGCATAAGCATTCACATACTTGCATATCATGTTAAACTTGCATTTAAACATATACTTAACTTGCATAACTCACTTTGTTAAACATGCATAATTCCACTCATTAAATATGCATAAACCCACTTGTTAAACATGCATAAACCAACTTGTTAAACATGCATAAACCAACTTATTAAGCATGCATAAACCAACTTATCAAACATGCATAAACCCACTTATTAATTATGCATAATCATAGTAAAACATAGAGTAGCATATCATTACAAATGATTCAAACTCACTAATCCGCATTTAAGACCATAAGTCTCATTACACCCAATCTACTTACTTTAACAATTGATGTTAAAGTGATAGAAACTCACCAAACCCAAGATTAGCCAACTTATGAAGGGGAATTAGTTGCTAAATATGAAGATGGTGATGATTAGAGATTGATTAGAGAGGGATTAGCTTGCAACTTCCTTCTTAAATTAGTGGAGGCTCCTTCTAGGATTTAATTTGGCGGCATGAGGCCATCATTTCTATTTTTAGTATGGATTAGGGTAGGTTTAGGGTGTATTTATAGATTAGGAGAGTGTTTTAGGCCCTTAGATTAACCCTAGATTAGATTAGGTCCGTTAGATTTAGGAAATCTCTAGAACCCAGCCCAGCCCTAGCCAGAAAACCAGATCTGGTGCACCCAAGCACCCTGGTTCGACACGCCGTGTCGACAGGCAAGTCGACACCCCTGTCGACAGCCCTGTCGACATGGTCAGGGCGGGAATTTTCCCGCCTGGCCCCGCTGGTTCTAATTTAAAATCTGAATTTTAAACTTCTAAATCTGTTTTTAGTTTTAAATTTTCTGCAAACTTCTTTGGGCCATAACCGGGCCGTACGGACTCCGATTCTCGAAAACTCGGACTCTATTTCGCGTATTTTTCCGAGACGAACGTAATGACGCAGCCCGTTACCCCCGATTCCCACACCTGAGATTATTTATCCTGTATTTAGTGAATTTTAGCATTAACTAAAATTCGGGGTGTTACATTCAAGCAGAAGAAGTCCGAACTAAACAGCATTGTTTCCTCCCTGAAACCTGGGGGGGGAAACGGAAGAAAAGAGGCGAAACAAAACGGGTCAGTCAAAAAGACTGAGTAAGTCCTATCTACTTCCAGTATAAAAACAGGTAAAGGTAACATGACATGCATAAACTGAAAGTAAACATAAGGATAACTACAAGATAGATAAACCAGGGTAGCCGATTGAACTACTGCGGCAAGGTAAACTAAGGTAGCATGATAAACTACGGTGTTATGATAAGTCAAGGTATCACATCGTCAGATTTCTATCGAGTACATTATCCCAAGGTATCTACCCCGTCTAACATCCCACGGTATCCATTATGTATATTCTTCCTAGTTCTAACATGTACATTTGCTCTGCACCTCTCGTACTAGTATCCCTACCCATGTCATGTGTTAACCATGAATGTCCCTTGCCCAAAGTCGTGTAATGGTCCATGTCAACCTAATATGTCGCATATATAGGTTACTCAAATCATATGTTTCTTTCCATGTATATAAGTTCAGTCCTTTGCCGTACCTCGTACGGGCTTCCTCATGTCGTATTATCCTTGAAATCGTTTGGACTATCACCCTTGTTCTAGCTAGGCTCTTCCATATGAATCATCGTTTGAACTACTAGGACTTACGCCACCTAGCACCACTAGGGATTACGCTTACCTACTGCACGCTTTCGTATTTTGGTTTGGGTTAAACCACCTAGGCCACTAAGGATTACGCTAACCCTCAACCGCGCCCTTTTTCCCACGCATTCATCGTGAATCGTTTTTCTATAACTGTATGCACATGTATCACATCGTGCCATCCGAGTCCTGTCACAGGGCAAACCAAGAAATACAGGACTCGGTCGGGAGCTTTAGATTTATCTGCCGATGCAGATACTAAGGTCTGCTTTTCTACACGTGGCTATGGTCCCACGAGACCCCTCCCTCAACTAGTGAAAGGCAACACAAGAGAAAATCTTGCATGAGAACTACACTCCGGCCAGCCCACATCCTACGGCCTACCTCACCCATAATTAGATAGCAATTATGGTCTGTTGGGTGTTCCCTGCCTTTCCGTACGTACACACTTGACTCAAGACGGTAGATGATCGACGAACTTGCTATCTTGGGCACCTTATGTATCCGCCGACTCACTGCTATCCACCCCAGTCTTTAGGTCGCTCGCATAGCAACCAAGGCATACTCTTGGTTCTTCTAACGCAGACCTTAACCTCTTGTGAGCCCAGGATGATCATCTGCGACATCACAGAGGGATACCAAGAATATCCTCACGTCCCCCGAAGCCGCTGCTTCGTTACCCAGTTCGCTGGAGCCATTATCCAAATCAGATAGCCTGCTCCTACACGTATACTTAAACGATGACCTACCGTATCGGGTTACTCATCTATCTAAGAAGTGGTCCAAATTTCCTTGACTAAGAATTATTACTTAGTTTCCCTTAACTAAGGTTTACCACTTAGCCTTATTTCCATTATCCTTGTTAACTATGGTTATTTACCTAATCCTCCGAATTAGGGTTTATCTAATGGGTTAAGTGTCACTTAAGTTCATAACTTAGCCCGTCTACAAACCATGTCAAAATTGGCTAAGTGTCCAAGTCCAAGACTTAACCCTACAAACCATGTGTCAAGTTGGCTAAGTATATTGAGCAATCCATAACTTAACCTCGTCTAATTATCATTTTAGATTGGTTAATTATATAAATTAACTTGACCTTGTCAAATTGCCGAGTCAAATCGGTCAAGCGTATTCAAGTGATTCGTGACTTAGCCTTATCATGTTTTCACGTTAGATTGGTTAAGTATAGGTTAACTTAACCTCATCAAATTAACGAGTTAGATTGGTTAAGTTTAGATCACTTAACCACATCAAATCATCATGTATAATTGGTTAAGTATAAGTTGCTTAACCCCATTAAATTATCTCATTAAGTTGGTTAAGTATTGATTACTTAACCTCATTGAATTACCAAGTTTAAATTGGTTAAGTGTTTAACTTAACCCCGTCGAATTACCGTGTTTAGATTAGTTAAGTGTGGATTACTTAACCCCATCTAATTTCCGTGGTTAGGTTAGTTAAGTCTTAATTACTTAACCTCATCTAATTACTAAGTCGGATTGGTTAAGTGGAAATTACTTAACCCCATCTCCTAATCATCTTGCATGGTTAAGTGTCATTAAGGAAATCAAGCCCGGTCCCACTTAACCTACCCATTTGTGTCATATCGGTTAAGTGTCATTAGTCAAATTTACTTAACCTTATCATGTGGCATTAATTTAATTAATGCACTCTTAACCTCTCACATTAGACCTTGTTGTGGTTACTAGTTAAGCCGGGCGGGTCCGGGTAGATTTACACCACAACCTAGTCTAACCTCGGGTCTTAAGCGCGACATGACCAACTTCTCACATTGGGTCCTATTGTTTGCAACTACTAGTTAGGCCGGTCGGTTCCGGGTAGTTTTACGTTGCAAACTCAACCCAACCTCGAGTTGGCCACACTTAAATTATCTAAGTTCATCATGTTTTCAAAACATGTTACAAGTTTTCAAGCATTTGGGTAGACCTAACTTAATAGGTAAATTCCCAAAGGGTAGACCTAACTTAATAGGTAAATTCCCAAGCTCATGTTTTTATGCATACTTACATGCCAACTTCCATGTTATCTTTCAAGTCACATTTTCAAGTATAAACACATGTCATATTCAAGTTAAGATTTCGCGACATGTTCATGTTTATCTAACTACCCAAAAATCGTGTTTTCCCAACGCAAGCAAAGCGAGTCAACATAGTAAGAATACTATGTCACATATTGGTCTCAAAACATGCATGATGCCAAGAAGGGATTGGCTTCCACATGCATAACATCATAAAGGGATTGGCCATAAACATGCATAGTGTCATAAGGTAATTTGGCCACAAACATGCATATTATCAAAAAGGGTTTGGCCATAAACATGTACAACTTAAAAGAGGGGATTGGCCACGATCATGCATAATCTCATAAAGGATTTGGCCACAAACTCGCATGTTACCATAAGGGGTTTGGGTTCATAAACATGCATAAGCCCCAACATCTTGTCTTAGCCAATGTTTCACACGTAAAGTGGTTCCTAAAGGTTCATGCTAGCATTTCATGCATAAAGGTCCAAACTTACAAGTTAAACTAGGTTATGCATAGCATGAGAGGCATGATTAAGTCACTCACATGGCCTAAAATCATAAACATGAACACAAGAGGCAAGGTAAGGTTCATATAGGTTCGCATAATCATGTTCAGCCTCATTTTATCCCATGTCAACATTAAAAATACCGTTTTGATCCAAAAGTAGCTAGAACTTACATAGTTAGGCCTAGGCCAAGAAGCATGAATCATCTTGGCTAAGAAAGGTGCCTCCTTTGTTGAAGAATCGTCATGGAACTCGCATAGCAATGTTGATTTGGCCTTGATTTGGTGTAGCAAGCTTGCATCTTTTGATTTGAACCCGATTTGAATGCATAGGCTCTAGGGATTTGAGATGGAGGCCATGATCACTTGGCATTTGGGCAGCACTTCGTGGAGAGGGTGAGTTATGAGGGTTTAGGAGGGGGTTTAGGGGTGTTTTTATAGAGATTAGGAGTGTTTTAGGCCATAGGATTAGATCTAGGATAGATTAGGACCATCAGATCTCGGAAACTTCCAGAACCAGCCCAAGAACAAGCCCAGGTGAGACAAACAGGCGCGCCAGGCAACTTGCCTCGGCCACCCCCTGTCGACAGGCAAGTCGACAGGGCAGTCGACTTGGTCTGGGCCCAAGTCGACAGGCCTGTCGACATGGCCTAGGCGGGAAACTCCCCGCCTAGCCTCAGATCTGATTTCCAAAACTGTTTCCGAAATTCAAATTCCCAGAAACCTTCTTTGGGCCTTTTACGGGTCATACGGACTCCGATTCTCGAAAACTCGGACTCTATTTCGCGTATTTTTCCGAGACGAACGCAATGGCATAGCCCGTTTTACTTGATTCAGAATTTAAAATTAAATTCTGCCTTGATTCTCGTTTTAACATGTTATTGAAATACGAGTTGTTACAGTACTATTGGAACATGTCACTTCTTAGGACATTCCCTTGTATCATGGTTCAGTAAAAAGAAAAATACCGTATCTTTGTTAACAACTAAAGCAGAATATATATCTGCCGTTTTGGTTTGTTCACAAGTAATATATATGCAACAAACTTTAAATGATTTTGGTTTAAGTATACATAAATCACCTATATACTACGATAATACAAGTTCTATAAATTAAAAATCCAACTCATCATTCGAGAACTAAACATATCGATGTGAGACATCATTTTCTAAGAGATAACATAAGTAAAGAAAAGATTTCACTTGAATTTACAAAAACAGATAAAAAATTGCAGATATATTAATTAAACCATTAAATGAAGCAACATTTACTAAATTTAGGAGAGAATTGGGCATACGTTCATTAAGTGAGTTAGAATAATTAAATACAGTAATATAAAAAAAAGTAATTAAAATTATAAAATTTAAAACAAGACTATGTCGACATAGATTTTTTGATATGTCAACATATAACTGCCAAATTTTCAAATTTTAATTCCCACCAAAAAATAGTTATTTCAATTATTTAAACCATCTATTTCGATTTTTCTTCTTCATTTTCATTTCTCTTCTCTAAAAAAACTCTAAATTACAAAATACAATGGCCTCCACTAATCTAAACACCCAAATCAACTCCGAATCTTACGATGGACCATCTGAGAGTCCATTTCAACGATCTGCGCTCTCCCGTGTCATCAAAATCGAAGAGAAAATGGAGAATGCGTTGCAAATGATGGATGAGATACAAGTACTTCAGATTAGAATGAGTCAGGAGCAAAATAGGCAAAGGAGAGTGATAAGAAGCCTTCTGAAATTTATAATGGATAATGAGGCTAACCCGATTATCATAAATCTTGATAATCAAAACATGGATAAGGAGGAAGAACCACAGGAAGAACCAAATGAAGAACCTGAAGAGGAAGAAGAAATGATGGAGGAAGAGCATCAGGAGACTCACCAAAATACTACAGATGAAGATGATAAGGTTGAATGTGTAGGAGAAGTCGTATTTGACGAAAATGGGAATGTGATTGAAAAGAAGGGAGAAATTTGTCTCCATTATCCAAATTTTCCAATTCACAAATCTCCCATTGTCAAAAATAATTAGTGATTAAGGTTTTCTTCGATTTTCATTGTATTAAATTTCTACGATGTATCGTACGTGTATAAATCTGTGTAGTTGTACAATTTTTTGTTTAAGAAAATTATAATTTCTATTTAGTTATCTCTCTTTAAAAATCAAATAAAATGAAGTTTATATTTAAGGGAAGTATTCTACTTAGAATTAGTTAATAGATTAAGGGGAGTATCTTTATTGGGTGAGTTACTTAAGTTCTACTCAGAGTGTTATACAATTTAGGGGGAGTACCTTTATGGTTTCTTTTTGATAATGCCAAAGGGGGTGAAATTATAAAATATAGACATAGTTTATAAGATTCTTACAAACAGAGGGAGTATTAGAAGGATCATCATCAACAGGTATATACAGGTATAATATTTTATAAACTAAGGTTGCCATCATCAAAAAGGGGGAGATTGTTGGAGAATGGAGTTTTGATGACAACAACCTTATTTCAATTATCATTGATTATAAATTGTATACTAACACTTTTTGTATAGAATATATATATATATATACACACACACACACATATGCATGAATTTTATACAGGAAATATTACTGAAGATTGTACAGTTTAAAGATGTTAGAGATTCCAAATTCAGAAAAATTTCAAGACTCATGAGTATTCAAGATTTAAGAGTTTAAGAGTTCAAGATTAATATAGTTATAGAGTCTAGATTGACTCTAAATAGCACTCCAGGTTCAATATTCAAATTCTGATTTTCAAACTCTGATTTTCAAATTTTATTTTCTATCCTCAATTCTCTCTATTCTATTTCTTATCTTTTCTATTTTCTTTTATTTTTGTTTTTGTTTTTCAAACTTAAGTTTTATATATTTATATTTTTATACTTTATATTTATATAGTTTAAAACCTTATAATTTTATAGATATGCTTATATAGTTTATGTTTATGTTTTCATATGATTTTCTACTTTACAATATTAATTTACAACACTACGTTTTTATTCAAGAAATTCCAGAATTGTATTTATATCAAAACACTTGAAAAATGTTTTGAAATTCAAAAATATACTAGAGTATGTCGACATGTAGAAAACACTATATCGACATATAACCGTTAGAAATTCAAATTTGAAAGGAAGTGTCTTTTCACTATTTGAAACGTTTCAGAAACATTGCAACCTTTCACACACTATAAAAAGGGCTTGAATTCGATTTTTTAAACATATCTTCTTCTACACTTTCACTCTCTTTCATTATATAATTATTCTTGATCATTTTTATGATTTTAATACTTATACTACGCCGAATCCAATTCCGTTTTGATCAAACTTCTTCTCTCTACACTCTCTTCTCATCTCTCTCTGAATCAAGTGCTACTAAAGAGTTATAGGGCTATTTGTAATTTCTTGGGTTGAGTAAAGTAGGAATCGGTGTGTTCCTTATAGCCGTGGAACCAGGAAGTATGAATCGGTGATTTCGTTTTAGCCGTGAAACCAAGGAAGTAGTAATTAGTGGTATTCCTTGTAGCCGTGAAATCAAGGAGCTTGTACTTGACTATTGGAATAGTAATAAAACTTTGCGCAATCCCGCGTTGTGCGGGAATGGACGTAGGAGCAATCCAAACCAGTATAAAATCCAGTGTATTCTTTCCTTTTTGCATTTTTATTTCTGTTTACTTAGCATCTTGTTTGAAAATGTGTCTGTAATTGTGTTTTTAGTGTTTGATTCATTCTGTTATTCACATAAGTTTTTGATTTTGTTTAAATTCTCACAAACGCTATTCACCCACCTCTAGTGTTTGATTTGCCTTAACGATCCATTCCACAATCCCTAATAGGGGTTGACTGCCTCCCCTTAAGTGGGGTCGACCACCCTCCTATTGAGGGTGCCGACCACGCAGTGAGGGGATGGACAAGTGGCGGGTAAGTTTAGGTTTTCTTGTATAGTTTACTATTTGAATGGTTCAAATTTAATAATTTAAATTCAATGGTTCTCACACACTTCAGCAACTATAAATAGAACCCTAGCACTCTCTAAATCTCACACCATCTCAAGATTCTATCTCCGTTCTTTCTCACCTCCATTTTGTTCAGTTCCAGATTAGATCTGGTTAGTTCGTCTTCCTTTTCTATTCTAACCTATTTCTACTTTTTCTATTCTAGTTTCTCTTAGAAATTCTAGAACAAGATTTAAATATGTATATGATTACATATTGATTCCTATATATGTATAATATTTTAAGAGAAGAAATTGGAGTACGTAAATCCGAGGCTGCAATCCAGAATGAGGTTATTTACCGTTTTCTTCTTCTTTTCGTATTGTGACTGAGAATTCTTTCAAATTTACCTATTTTTCTATAATTATTCGTATACATATGAATTATTATGCCTATAAAGGTTTGGGATTTTCACCAAAACAAAACATATATAAATCCCTCAAATCTCAAACAAACTGGAAATGGTCAATCTAGTTGTTTATTAGGGTTTTAATTATTAATGAAAATAAAGAGGGATTTTTGTTATTTTGGTACGTATGAAAATTTATCGTATATTCTGTTTTACTTTCTTTCATTTTTATTGTAAATCCAATTAACACAAAAGAATGGATTTGGGTGTTGTGGCTTATGTATGTTTAAACCTCCATTTTTATGTAAAATAGATGGTTTAGACATAATAAAACACATGTGACCAAAATACTTGATTTTGTATAAATCTCATAAGTGGAAGCAAAGCTGTATTTGAAGGAATATATATAAATATATATACATATATATAAATATATATACATATATATATTTCACCTTTTCCCTTTTTATTTATTGAGATAATCGTAAAAATCTAGGTTACATGTTATTTTTGTTGTATTACATTTATTTCCTTGTTATTCTTCAAATATTGAAACGAAGCAATATGTGTTGTGTTGTGCAATTTGGAAAACATGACCTGTATATATTTATTAGGAGTTAGGATTGGTATTTCAACATTTAGTGTGTTTTCTTTACATGCACCAATAATCACGTATATATATGTATGTGTGTATTAAATAGTGTTAATTTTCAAAATAAATAAATAGAGTAATTCACGTATCATAAATATGTATTAAATACGTTAAATTATGAATTTGCACTAAATGTCCCTATTAGGAAAATTTATATGTTGTATGTGTGTTGATAGCCTTTTTAAAATATTAAATGACGTGTGGACGCGAGGTTAACCCCAACTTACAGTAGAAGCCTATCTAGAACCGCTCGACAAATCCAGCAGCTACATAAAATTGGGTTAATGTGAGACGTTTAGTGACATGATCATTTGTGTGTGATAGGCCTACCTCAAGAAAGGTATTAATTGGTTGATCTGCCTTATTTGGGTACCAAGTGGTTAGGGCTTGGTCCACTCTTAAGGGTTCATCCCTTATATTCAGACTAAAGTCATAGGGACGCACCCTTATTACATATTAAGTGGTCTATGAGTCCGCCTTTCTCTAATAATTAGGAGATATTAAATGATCTTAAAAAATATATTAAATGATATACGAATGAATGGAGTAGCTCTTCGAAAGTTTTCCACTTCTCTTATAGGTGTTATGTGGGGGATTGCTTAGGGATGGATCATTGATCCATCTAAGGGAAGTATTAAGTGGCTAGGAGTTCACCTGTAATGATAGCTAGATAGTAACGTAGGGTCCGCTGGGAGGGTCTTAAATGGCGTTAATGCCTACTAAACCCAATATTAAGTGGTTAGGAGTTCACCAGTAATGATAGTTAGATACTAACGGAGGTTCCGCCGGGAGGGTTTATCTGTCGCATTACATTAAGAGAATATTTATATAATGTATCTACTAGGAAACGAGGTCTTAAGTGACTTGGGTCCACCAAATGGTATTAAATGATTTTGATAATCCTCCTATATTTATAATGGCCTTAAGTGATCAGTAAGGTTTGCCTCTTTTCTTTAAAAGCTGAAATTCGCAAACATGTGATATATGTGTGTTTATATTCGTCTAGATATAAACCTGATAGCTTTATATTGCCAAATATAGGAAGTATGTTTCCTTTTAAACTGAAAGAATTTTTATTCATCGGAACTATTATTCCGACCCCTCTCCTCTTAGCAACACTGTTTAGGTAGGGTGGTAACACTTGCTTGATGATGACATAGAGAAAGAAGCTTTGCGATGGAAATCGTATTCCGGTATATTATTATTATATCTAGTATCTGATTGTATCTCTGAAATAGTTATGATGTATCGTGACTCATTTATTATGACAGTTAGTATTTGTTTTGATGCATTCAACATTTATGAAGTTTTTATAATATGTTGCATCTATTTGAATATTGTATTTTGTCTATTTTGCTGTGATTTCTGGTTTCATTAGTCTGGCTATGTTATTTTATTTCTTACAGAAACCAACAACTTGCTTAAAATGACTCTAAGTTCCGATGGGCCTTTTCTAGATTGGGATTTAGGCACATTCCGGGCAGGTTGTTACATGATCACTACTGATCCAAATTCACTCAACCCCAAATGATCTGGATCGAGCTATCTTCATGGCTTGACGTTGTCTCTAATTTGTCTTCTGATCTAGGGTGACGGTCATTCTGTCTAACTGAATGTGATAGCTTGAACTTAAATTAGGCCAAATAGGAGTTGTATCGCAATTCCTAAAGAAGGATGATCCCATTTGACACGACTTGAACATATGCAAATGGGTGAGCATGCTGACTCGGAGCAAGGTGACATTTCTTAAGCTTGAGTGAGAGTTAGGTTGGGTTGATCCAATCATGTCGATCTGGCTAGGGCGACCCAAGGGATGGCACTGGGGCGGGTTGAGGCAGGTTTTTTGTGCCTCAGTGAAACACCCTACCTCCGTTAAAGTCACTCACAAAGGGAATGCATTAACTTCGGTGAAGCATTATAGGTAAAAGATACAGATAATTTACAAGACAGACATACAAACAGCGGAAAAACTGGAATTATTTCATAAGCAACGTGATCTAGTTAAAACATTACAACCATTGTCTCAAAACCTAACTTCCAAGTTATTACAATAAAACTTCTGTCTTGATTAACACTCAAAATACATAAAGAAGCATAAAGAAGTAGTAAAGCGGCATAAATCCCCAATAAAAGTGTAACCACAGATATAGCCCAAGAAAAGAGAATCCAAGCAATACATCTACTCTATTCAAACTAGAAAAGGTCTGAACTAAGATGAAGTATTCCCTCCTTGAGGACCTGGAGGGAACGGAAGAAAAGAAGACGAAAGAAAACAGGCCAGAAATAAGTCTGGTAAGTCCAGTGATTTTTCAGCATGTAAACAAGAAAAAGGATCATGAATACACTGAATATAGGACAATACCATAGTGACAAGATAACATAAGGAAAGATAAGGCAAGATAAACTGAATATGCTATCGCACTCATTTCCATTTCTCTGCACCTACTAACTAATGTTTCAACTAGCATCATGTGTTCATAATAAAATGATCACTTTATCAATCGGCTCCTAATCGCATGCATTTATTTCTTGTGTCATTCGGTCCCGCTTGTTTGTAGATACCCGTGCTGGTCCCACCACAGAGTGTATCAATCCCTATGGTGGCAAGCCGACACAATTCAAGATGCACAGTGTATAACTACTGATGCCCAGTGCCCGATTTTTCCACTGGAGTACGTGCATGCCCGCACTTTGGCAGAAAATACACAGACGCCCCACCCGCTCCTATTTTGACCGCTTATAATCATCCCAGTAATCGTGCCCCTCCCAACCTAGTTCAGGGTACCATGATACATCTATGTGGATTACTGCTGAAATGGGTCCCCGTTACTAGGGTTTCCTAATCAACATGTTATAATGGTCAAGTGTTCTTCATGTAACCTAACCCCACCCATCTGTTTAATTAACATGTTGTATTGGTTAAGTGTTGACTGAGTTAACTTAACCCTACCATTCTTAGCATGTCCGTTCATTAGCATTAATTCATTCATTAATGCCTCAACCTCTCACATTAGAACTGTTGTTTGTGGTTGCTGGATGTGCCGGGCGGTTCCGGGCAGACTTCTACCGCAAACTCATTCTAACCTCGTATTTTAGGCTTAATGCGCTAACTTCTCACATTTAATCTGTTGTTGCGGTCGCTGGATGTGCTGGGCGGTTCCGGGCAGTCTTACACTGCAACTCAATCTAACCTCGTGTTAGGCATGTTCGTCTTTTAGCCAAATTACATATTTACCATACATGCCCAAATCTAGATTTTTATATGCCAATTACCCACAATTGTAGTCAATTCCAGTTATGCCACATTTACTTGTTATGCCAAAAATCACTCAATTAAGTTATACCCAATTCCCCGCGTTTCAATCGTACGTATAACAAGATTCAATCTAGGTTCCGGATGAACCTAGTATTCATAAAATAAAACAAAAAGGGAATATAGAAGGAACACAAGAATTGGCATAAGAAACAAAATAGGCATGTAAAGGTGTACCCAAATCCAAGAATCATGTTTCCAATAGGCATGTTGTACATTAACAATAAGTATGGCCAAACTGAGCAAGTTACATCATAGGCATAAAGATTCGATAGAATTGAATATAAGACAATCACCAATTCGGTGTACAACATGATAGATTCCATTGTTTCAATCACAACGGTCTCATAAGCATAGGTAATTCAGATTTGACAAAAGGATAAACATGAATTAGAATTGATTATCTCACAATTAGGCATAGTGGTGTACAACATGATAGGTTCCATTATTCCAATCACAACCGTCTCATAAGCATAGTTAAGCATGAATCAGAATTGATTGTCTCACAATTAGGCATAGAGGTGTACAACATGATAGGTTCCATTGTTTCAATCATAACAGTCTCATAAGCATAAGTAAGCATGAATTAGAATTGATTATCTCACAATTAGGCGTAGTTCTAGATCTGATTATTACAGTCATGATTTCTATTAGTTGTTCAAATCTGAATAATAACTGAACTTACAGTGAAAGGATAGAAAAGTGAATTAGTTGACGTTGTTGCGATTCTAATATTTGTTTGTTGATTGAAGAAGAAAGCCTCTACTTTGATTTGAAGTTCTCTTTCTAATTTGATTTCTAGTTTGGAGAAGATGGAGGCTAGGCTAGTTTAGAGAGGGACAGCGTGGTGGCATGATAGAATAGGATTATGAGGTTTAGGGTTAAGGTTTGATGTGATTATATAGGAGTATAGGATTAATATGAGCTTTTAGATCAACATAGGAGCCATCAGAGCTATCCAATCCAAGAAAATGTGTCATCAAGCCAATCAGAAGTCGCCACGTAGCCCTATAACTCAGAAAATCATAATGTCCAGAACAGTCAGCAGGGGTCGACCCCTACAGGGCGAACGACACCCATATCGACACCCTTATAGGGGGTCGCCTCCCATGTTGACACCCCCTGGGGGAGGGGCGACACCCCTGAGCGGGAGATTTCTCGCTCAGCTGCTTTCCTGAATTTTGAATTTCGAATCTGTTTTGGTTATTTAATTATTAATTTAATTTAATTTCTTCTTATAATTGAAATCTTCTAACCTCTATAACTTCTTCATACGGAACCCGATTCACGAAAACTCGGACACTATCTCAAGCAGAATTCCGAGACGAATGTAATAGCGTAACCCGTTTCACCTAATCCTCCTTCTAAAAATTAAGTGTTCTTAAATATATTAATTTTAATATTCATAGAAAATACGTGGTGTTACATTCTCCCCTCCTTAAAGGATTTCGTCCTCGAAATCTCTAAGTCAAGAAGAATGTATATCCTACCATCCAACATCCATCTACTCAACCATTCAATCACAGGCATCCATTATCCTTAAAAAGGTTTCTAATGCTTTCATGATCGTACGCATAGTGTGTGTATATGTCCTTATCTAATGCAAAATTAGGCGGTCTACTGATTCAGTTGACCTCCTTAATGCGAATTATGTCAGTGCCATGAGTCCATTATGTATGCAATTATTCATAATCGTACCTTATAACTTCTACATGAGTGCACAATCATTCATACAAATACAACATCCATATGATAACACATCAAGTTTCAATCCATATACAAATACATATATGCATATGCAATATGAAAGTGACTGAGCCGATCTAGTACCTAATGTGTGTATATGCATCTACGAGCAACCACTTGCAACCATCAATCATAACATGTTTCAAATACATGTTTACATTCATTGGTTTCTACCTAAGGATTAAGAATATGACCGAGGAGATGTACTTAAAAGATAAATATAGGGATGCATAAACTTATGGAAAAAGAGATCAAGGATGTACCCTCAAAAAGATAAAGGTAGGCTGCGCATATCTTGGCTTCAGTCTCCCAAGTCGCATCTTCTTCAGCGTCACTCCATTGTACTTTTACTAGCTTGACCTCACGATTGTGTAGCTTTTTAACTTTTGTTCCCAAGATACGAGTTGGAACTCTTCTCACCGTCGCTTCTTTTTCCACTTCTACTTCCTCTAGTATGCTTGGCTCTACAACTTATGCAGACTCATGTAAGAACTTTCGTAGATGAGAAACATGAAAAACATTATGAACTCCAGCCAATCTTTCAGGCAGCTCTACTTTATAATCCATCGTCTCAATCCTCTCAATGATAGAAAATGGCCCTACAAACCTTGGTGCCAATTTCCCTACGGATCCAAAGCGAATGTCATTCCTCAAAGGGATACTTTAAGGAAAACCCTGTATCCAACCTCAAACTCAAGGTCGGTCCTTCTTTTATCCACATAGGACTTCTATCTATCTTGTGCGGTCTTCATTTGTCTTCATATCAAGTCCACCTTCTCTGAAGTTTCTCTAATCATGTCAGGCCCAAGTACAAGCTTGTCTGTAGACTCCCACCAACAAGTTAATGATCATCATGGTCTTCCATATAAAGCCTCAAAGGGTGCCATGCCTATGGTGGCTTGGTAGCTATTGTTGTAGGCGAACTCCACTAAAGGAAGATGATCCTCCCATGTTCCTCCAAAATCAAGAATGCACAATCTCAAGAGATCTTCTAACACTCTGTTCACCCTTTCCGTCTGACCACCGGTTTGAGGGTGATGGGAAGTGCTTAAGCATAACTGTGTGCCTACAGCCTCTTGCAAACTCTTCCAAAACTCACTCGTAAAGATAGGATCTCTATCACTTACTATGCTAGAGGGTATCCCATGCGGTCGAACTACCTCTTTAAGATAAATGGATGCTAATGATGAGGCAGTCCTTCTACTTTTCACAGGTATAAAGTGAGCGCTTTTAGTGAGCCTATCAACTATTACCTAAACACTGGTATTGGCCCTTCTTGACCTAGGCAAACCATCTATAAAGTCCATCGAAATGCTATCCCATTTCCACTACGGGACCTCTAGAGGATGAATCAGACCACAAGGCTTCTTCTGTTCCGCCTTGACTTGCTAGCATATCAAGCATTTAGAGACAAATTCGGCTATGTCCTTCTTCATGCCATTCCAAAAGAAAACCCTTTTTATGTCTTTATACATCTTGCCTCCACCTGGGTGTATGGTCAACTTAGAATGGTGTGCTTCTTCGAGAACTTTCTTTACCAAAACCCTTGTTTGTGGGACACATAGTCTTCCATCCTGCCTCAACCAACCCTTGGCATCTATGGAGTATCTATTGAGGTGACTAGAAGTCTCACCTCTAATTAACTTATCCATCATATCAACAATCTGAAGGTATTCACGTTGCGTGGTTCCTTTTGAGTCCAAAAGCATAGGCCGCACCTCTAGTGTTGCTAACAAGCTAGGCACAAACTCGAAAGAAGGTCTAAAGTTAAAGGTTGCTATATACTCCAAGCTTTGCCTTTCCACAAAGAGAGGACTTAAGGTCATCTTTTTCCTACTTAAGGCGTTTGCTACCACATTGCCCTTGCCAGGGGTATAAGCAATCTCAAAATCGTATGAGGCAAGAAACTCCATCCACCTTTGTTGTCTTAAGTTAAGATCTTTTTATGAGAAAAGGTACTTTAATGATTTATAGTCAGTAAAAATTCAAACCTTTCTCCTAGGCCATGACTTAAGAGCGAAAAGAATGGAAGCTAACTCTAAATCATGAGTTGGGTAGTTCTTCTCATGTACCTTCAACTGCCTTCCCCCATAACAAACTACCTTGCCTTCTTGCATCAAGACAGCGCCTAATCCTGTACCGCATGTGTCTGTGTATACTGTAAACATCTTACTCCCATCAGACAATGTCAGGACTGGGGCTGTTGTCAGAGCTCTTTTCAATCGTTGGAAAGCAACATCGCAATCCAAATCCCAGGCAAAAGTTAGGTTCTTCTTCATCAATCTTGTAAGTGGGGCTGAGATCTTCGTAAAGTCTTTAATGAACTTTCTGTAATAGCCCGCTAGTCCGAGAAAACTTCGTACTTCGGTTGCATTCCGTGGAATCTTCCAATCTTGCACTGCGACTACTTTTGCAGGATCCACAGCTATCCCCTCTTTGGACACCTCATGTCCAAGAAACCTTACTTCTTCTCTCCAAAAATGGCATTTGGAGAATTTTGCTTTCAGCCGATGTGCTCGAAGAGTATCCATAACTTCCCTTAAATGCAAAGCATGTTCTTCCTCACTTTTTGAGAAAATCAAAATGTCATCCACGAAGACCACTACAAATTTATTAAGGAAATCCCTGGACACCCTACTCGTCAAGTCCACGAAATAGGCGGGTGCGTTTGTCAAGCCGAAAGGCATGACAAGCCATTCGAAGAAACCATCTGGGGTCCTGACGCGGTCTTATCCATGCTGTCTTCAGTCGCTCTTAGCTGATGGAATCCGGTGGCCAGATCTAGTTGGAAGAAAACTTATGCACCTACAAGTTGGTCGAACAAGTCATCTATTCTTGGAAGTGGGTGCCTATTCTTCTTGGTCAGCTTGTTTAGCTCCTTATAATCCATGCATAGACGAAGTGAACCATCTGCTTTGGTTGCGAACACTATTGGAGCACCCCATTCAGAAATACTCTGCCTTATGAACCCCTTTTCAAGCAGCTATTTAACTTGCTTGCTGAGCTCCTTCCTTTCCCTTGGAGCCATGTGTCGAACAGGTAAAGCAACTAGTTTTGCATTATCAACCAGGTATATGCGGAAGTCTATCTCTCTCTTTGGAGGTAAACCCTTCACCTCTTCAAAGACATCCGAGTATTCACGGACTACTCTAACAGATTGCAAGTTTTCAACAAACGCATCAAGAGATTCTAGGTAGCTAAGCATAACAGAATTCATGGGATTGATTACAAGAGATTTCGAGAGTATTACCGAGGTGAGTCATAAGTTTAACCACCCTCTTTTCACAGTCGAGGACGACACCATTACTGGATATCCAATCCATGCCTAGAATCAACTCATAGCCCGTGAAACCCAAAACATAAGCATTACATCTAAACCCAACGCTTAGTATAGAAATTTCCAAATCCAAACAAATCATTGATAAATAAGCCGAACCCCCAATTGGATTTGAAACAACCATAGGATCCTCTACTATACTAGTATCTAGGTGTAGAGATTCAACTAAAGCAATAGATATAAAAGAGTGCGATGCGCCAGAATCAAAAAGAGTACAAACTGGATGATCAGAAAGATAAACTAAACTCTCAACAGAAAAATTTCTAACTCTTTCTTGCGGAGGTGCAGTGAGAGCATGAATCTGCCTCCCAGAAGTAGATCCAATCCTCTGCCCTTGCTTTCTTGGGCAATCCTTTGCCATATGTCCTGTCTTGCTACATTGAAAACAACCACCCATCTTCCTCTTCTTCTTTCTGCAGTCCTTAATCAGATGTCCGGGTATGCCCCAAAAGTTACACTTCCTCTTGTCTCGGGGTTTGTTATTCTTACCGCCCTTCTTAAAATCCGTCTTCTTCTTCTGCGATCCCTCCACTTTCTTCTCTAGAGGTCCTTCCACCTTTGTCTCCTTCTTCCCATCCTTGTCTTCCTCCTGTAACAGTGCCATATCCACCAGTCTCTCATAAGTCGCACCCATAGGTATATGGGACATAACTAGGCTGTGCAGTGGCTCATTCAACCCTTTAACGAAACGGAGAGCCTTTTTATGTGGAAAGTTTACCAACTCCAGTCCGAATCTTGCCAGCTGGTTGAATTGGTTGACGTATTCCTTAACCGATAAGCTTCCCTGTTTGAGTGCTAAGAAATTCTCCATCTATAGGCTTCGTTCAGCTTGCGAGAGGAACTTCATTTCAAACCTCATTCAGAAATCCTCCCAAGTCTCAACTGGTCTTTCAGCATTAGCAACTTCCCACCTGAAAGAGGCTTCGTCCTTAAGTAACCATACAGCCAATTGTATCTTCTGCCTATCGTCCACTTTGAAGATATCAAACAAATCTTTTGTTTCCTTGAGCCAGTTACTTGCTTCCACGAATGATTCAGTCCCATTAAAGTTCTTTCCGCCCATAGCTCGAAAATCTCTACATATCTTCGAGAAAGCATTCACACACGGAGGAGGAGGAACGACTGCAACTGAGGGAGGAGGAACGTCTGCCGGGCCTGCGGCATCAGCCCTAGCCTCCAGATAGCTTCTGAACCAGCCGGGTATCTGTATGCCCTCGGGAAGATTAAGATCCCCAGACATGCTGAAATGAAAAGAAAAGGTCCAAAACAAAGGATAGAAAGATAATGCGTATGGCTTTGGGGAATATGCCTTTAAAATAAAACGACACTTTTCTTGAAAATGCTTATTTAAAACTTCTTTTTGAAAAATAGTTTTCAAGAATTTTAATCTGATCCGGTAACCATCAGCTCTGATACCAAGTGAAACACCCCACCTCCATTAAGGTCACTCACAAAGGGAATGCATTAACTTCGGCGAAGCATTATAGGTAAAAGATACAAATAATTTACAAGACAGACATATAAACAACGGAAAAACTGGAATTATTTCATAAGCAACATGGTCTAGTCAAAACATTACAACCACTGTCTCAAAACCCAACTTCCAAGTTATTACAATAAAACTTATGTCTTGATTAAAAACTCAAAATACATAAAGAAGCATAAAGCTGTAGTAAAGCGGCATAAATCCCCAATAAAAGTGTAACCACAGCCATAGCCCGAGAAAAGAGAATCCAATCAATACATATACTCTCTTCAAGCTGGAAAAGGTATGAACTAAGCTGAAGTATTCCCTCCCTGCGGACCTTGGGGGGAGGTGGGGGACGGAAGAAAAGAAGACGAAAGAAAGAAAACGGGTCGGACATAAGTCTGGTAAGTCCAGTGATTTTTTAGCATGTAAACAAGTAAAGGGATCATGACATGAATAAACTGAATATAGGAAAATACCATAGTGACAAGATAACATAAGGCAAGATAAACTGAATATGCTATCGCACTCATTTCCATTTCTCTGCACCTACTAACTAATGTTTCAACTAGCATCATGTGTTCATAATAAAATGATCCCTTTATCAATCGGCTCCTACTCTCATGCATTTATTTCTTGTGTCATTCGGCCCCGCTTATTTGTAGATATCTGTGTTGGTCCCACCACGGGGTGTATCAATCCCTATGGTGGCAACCCGACACAATTCAAGATGCACAGTGTATAACTATCGATGCCCAGTGCCTGATTTTTCCACTTCAGAGTATGTGCACGCCTGCACTCCGTCGGAACCTACACTGACGCACCACCCGCCGCTATTTTGACCGCTTATAATCAGCCCAGTAATCGTGCCCTGCCCTGCCTAGTTCAGGTTACCATGATACATCTATGTGGGTTACTGCTAAAATGGGTCCCCGTTACTAGGGTTTCCTAATCAACATGTTGTAATGGTTAAGTGTTCTCCATGTAACCTAACCCCACCCATCTGTTTAATTAACATGTTGTATTGGTTAAGTGTTGACTGAGTTAACTTAACCCTACCATTTTTAGCATGTCCGTTCATTAGCATTAATTCATTCATTAATGCCTCAACCTCTCACATTAGAACTGTTGTTTGCGGTTGCTGGATGTGCCGGGCGGTTCTGGGCAGACTTCTACCACAAACTCATTCTAACCTCGGGTTTTAGGCTTAATGTGCTAACCTCTCACATTAGATCTGTTGTTGCGGTCGCTGGATGTGTCGGGCGGTTCCGGGAAGTCTTACACTGCAACTCAATCTAGCCTCGTGTTAGACATGTTCATCTTTTAGCCAAATTACATATTTACCATACATGCCCAAATCTAGTTTTTTATATGCCAATTACCCACAATTGTAGTCAATTCCAGTTATGCCACATTTACCTATTATGCCCAAAATTACTCAACCCATGTTTCAGTCGTACGTATAACAAGATTCAATCTAGTTTCCGGATGAACCTAGTATTCATAAAATAATACAAAAAGGGGAATAGAGAAGGAACACAAGAATTGTCATAAGAAACAAAATAGGCATGTAAAGGTGTACCCAAATCCAAGAATCATGTTTCCAATAGGCATGTTGTACATTAACAATAAGTATGGCCAAACTGAGCAAGTTACATAATAGGCATAAAGATTCGATAGAATTGAATATAAGAGAATCACCAATTCGGTGTACAATGTGATAGGTTCCATTGTTTCAATCACAACAGTCTCATAAGCATAGATAATTCAGATTTGACAAAAAGATAAACATGAATCAAAATTGATTATCTCACAATTAGGCATAGTGGTGTACAACATTATAAGTTCCATTATTCCAATCACAACAGTCTCATAAGCATAGGTAAGCATGAATCAGAATTGATTATCTCACAATTAGGCATAGAGGTATACAACATGATAGGTTCCATTGTTTCAATCACGATGGTCTCATAAGCATAGGTAAGCATGAATTAGAATTGATTATCTCACAATTAGGCATAGTTCTAGATCCGATTATTACAGTCTTGATTTCTATTTGTTGTTCAAATCTGAATAATAACTGAACTTACAGTGAAAGGATTAGAAAAGTGAATTAGTTGACGTTGTAGCGATTCTAACCTTTGTTTGTTGATTGAAGAAGAAAGCCTTTAATTTGATTTGAAGTTCTCTTTCTAATTTGATTTCTAGTTTGGAGAAGATGGAGGCTAGGCTAGTTTAGAGAGGGACAACATGGTGGCACGATAGAATAGGATTATGAGGTTTAGGGTTAAGGTTTAATGTGTTTATATAGGAGTATAGGATTAATATGAGCCTTTAGATCAACCTAGGACTCATCAGAGCCATCCGGTCCAAGAAAATGCGTCATTAGGCCAATCAGAAGTCACCACGTAGCCCTATGACTCAGAAATCGCCATTGTCCAGAACAGTCAGTAGAGGTCGACCCCTACAGGGGGTCAGCACCCATGTCGACGCCCCTATAGGGGGTCAACTCCAATGTCGACACCCCCTGGGGGGTCGACACCCCTGAGCGGGAGATTTCCCGCTCAACTGCTTTCCTGAATTTTGAATTTCAAATCTGTTTTGATTATTTAATCATTATTTTAATTTAATTTCTTCTTATACTTGAAATCTTCTAACCTCCATAACTTATTCATACGGAATCCGATTCACGCAAACTCGGACTCTATCTCAAGCAGAATTCCGAGACAAACGCAATGGCGTAATTCGTTTCATCTAATTCTTCTTCTAAAAATTAAGTGTTCTTAAATATGTTAATTTTAATATTCCTAGAAAATACGTGGTGTTACACCCCGACTCATCCCAAAAATTCTGACCCTTGCCTAAGACTCGCCCCGTAGACCCGGTGAGGGCAGGTTTGGAATTTTTCCCTGTATTCGAAATCTGTACGGTCGGGGTAACCGACTCGCCCTAAGACCCGATGGAATTGTGTACCAATATATAATTTTTTTTTATTTATATTTTTATCACTAAATGATAACTTAATTACAACTAATAATGTGTTTATAATAATAAGAGAATATAACAAAATGAGTTGTATGATGACAGTTCAGAATGTATGCATTTGTTATTGTATGATTATCATTGATGCAACTAAATATTATGAAAAATTTATAGCTTATTTATTAAAAGTATATAATATTCATGTCATAAGCACATATGTGTAAAAAGATTGACAAGTAATCATTATAGTTATAAAGTAGTTTAATGACGTTTCACTAATGTGGGTCGGGTTGTGGTGGGTTAACTGTGTATATACCCAAGCTAAGTATCGGACGTCTCAAAGCAGGTTGCGGGTCTACCCGCCTCGAAGACCCAATGAGGTGGATCTAAATGGGCCAATACAGGGGCGAATCAATTGGGTTTGTACCCTAGATCCGCCTCATTGACATCTCTAGGTGACTCGTATTCTATGCCTTCCTAGACTGGACTACAAGCATCCTATCGTATCGTTCTTCCGCATTTACCTAGCCGCTATTCCACGACTATGTACATTTGGGTTGTCATTCGGTATCATCCATTGGATAATCGGCAAGCTGCACTTGTTTGAGTAGTCTGAAGTAGTTAGGCCTAAAGATCGGGTAGCAACAATCCAATCAAATTAGTGTATTTGAATGTATTCGGATCTTTAGAGAAATCAAATATTCATTAAGTAATTATGTAATTATATGTTAGTCTCTTTCTGTCCACAATTTGTGTAATCTCCCTCTCTTTTTTGTACATCTTCTTCTTTTTTTTTTTTTTTTTTTTTTTTTTTTTTTTTGAGTATGCAATTTGCTTGAATCACGTTAAATCATTTTGTTTTCTATCATTTTTAGTTATTGTTCTTTAAATTGTCTTTTAATGTTCAGTCGACAAACCAACTTTGAATTTTCCATGTGTAAACTTAATTTTACCTTAACTTTTCACTCCATCATTTTTAGGATGAATTTGAAAGTCCGTTGTTTTGTTTGAACTATTTTCATCAATACCAATAAACCTCGATCTCAGGAATTGAGCTCCTAATGTTTAATTTCTTAACCTAAACTAACAACCAACTGGGTCTATCCACTGGCAACTTGAAAATCCATTTTTGTTCAAAATATAAAATAATGGATTCTTATAGCACTTCGAATTTGGTTGAGAAAACATTATCTAATTATACAAACTAAAGTTGGTACAGATGGAAGCATGAAAATAAATGAAGTTGATCCACATGATTTTGAATAGAGAAATAACTATTGCAACGGGATCCAATATACCTACTATGTGCAGCAGTACTTGCAGAGTCATGTGATTGGAATAGGCCCCTTTCAACGACATAACGTTCATATTATTCAAATTCAAAAAGGAGAATTAATAATTTGTGTCCGAACCTAAGTCCGAACCGAATCCAATCGCTTGCAATAAGGGAAAAGTGGCTCTTCCTGTGAACCCCACCTGGAGCTTCTCTACCGTGGGCCGCTCCATATGCCGGCTGGGCGGCCCATTTTGTTAATTTTTTTTGCATATAAGTCCTAGATTTAAAGAGATTTGTCATATATGATTTATTTACGTGGTCAGTTACGTTTTGTTGACTATTTGCTGGTGGTCTTTGTACTTGGAAAGCCGTACATGTTTTAACATTTGTCAGGGCAGATCTTCGGACAAATGGCTCAAAAACAAATGAATCCAAACAGAGAACAAATCAACTTAGTTTTGTTTTCAAATGTTTCGTTCTGTTGTTATTATAATTTTTTTATAGGGTTCTGATCGCCGACATCCAATATTCCACGTTCTCATAGATCCAACCAGTAACAATCTCATGTTTTGTTTATTTTGCAATTAAACCCGTATTATTTCGGGGGTTTAACTGCAAAATGGAGAAAATCAGGGGATTGTGATTGGTTGGATCCATGGAAACGTGGAATATTTGGTTCAGGTGATCTCTTGCCATTTTTATAATAGACTAAGCAAGCCGAACATCTACTGTAGGGATGTTAATTTTGTAACACTATCGTTTCCCGTTCGATTCGGCTCAAAGTAAGAATTTATCCATCTTTGTCCGTTCGTTTTTCATTGAAAACACGATTTCTTACAAAATAAATTATACAATATTTTGTTTGCATCGCCTGTTCGTTGTCTGATTCGTAAAAAAAAAGCATTTGAACCAACATGTCATTTGATTTGTATACATATGAAACACATATAGGACACGACACAAACACATGTATGACCGGTCCGTTCCACCAAATTAGCACCCCGAATCAACGATCTGTTGAGTGACAAATTAGTTACATTGGTAGAGTATGGATCCACAGGTAAGTGTGCGAGTAGCGTTCAATGACGCTTCAGGTAGTACAACATTACAAACGTCTCCTAATTTCCATCGCATGATCGGATTTAAATTATAGTGACAGTGGAAAAGAGAGCAACTTCTATTTAAATCGGAAATTACGGTAGAAATCAAGGAGCATTCGAGGTGTTGAACCATTTGAGGTGTCATTGTACGTCTGTGTGTGTGTTGTAACACCTCATAAAATCATCTTTAATTAGAAAGTAAATTAAATAAATTTGAATTCAATAAAGTAAGAGTAAATGAAAATTTTGTCAAATTCAGAATTTGGTCATGAAAAGTGTGTTTTTGTATTCGTGAAGAGATTCTGGTATAATACACACGCATACATACTGAAAACAGAACATGTACGTAAAATTTAAGAGCGTCCGAAGTTTTCAGATTTGAAATAACTTAACTACAAAAGGACAGTCCATTTTAAGTTTCAAAATACAAAAAAAAAAAAAAAAAAAAAAAACTTCTCTATCATAAAACTTTATAAAATAGATTCATGTTTTTCGAAATTCATCAAATAAAGCAACATAAAATTTTATCAAACTTCAAAATTTAATTCAATACATAATCATCCTCATATTCATCTAAGAAAAGTCAAAAAAAAAAAAAAATTCACGTTTCAGCGAATTCCAATAAATTCCAGAAATAGCAACAACTATACATAAAAATTACAGACATGTCTGCAGTTTTAAGATATACCGAGACATGTCTACATACACTATTAGAATTTTACAGATATGTTAGTACTTATTTACAATAAGTGCAAATATTTCAGCAAGTTATTTTCCTTCACACAGTATACTACGAAGTGATTGTTGATATATCAGCAGTTATTTAAAATAGTTGCAAACATTTCAGCAACTTATTTTCTGTTAGCTGTATGAACAACATAATATCAATTGTTGTTGATTTATTTGTATCTTATTACAATAAGAGCAAACATTTCAGTAAAAAATACGGAAACCTTCCATTAATATATTTAAAAAATTATTTTTTCATACAACAATACAAAAAATTTCGAAACAAAGTTGCTACAATAAAACAGGGATCCGCTTCGCATGCGAACTCAGAGAGGGAACCACTTTACATTATCTTTCATTTTAAGGATGCCTCCCTAATTTCCACTAATTCAAATTCGAAAAAGTACTTAAATTCGGATTTTATATTCTGGAAATCAAAGATAGACTTGGGAGTTAAGTGATTAATTAAAGACAAAGAAATTAACCTCCAAATATTAATATGAAAGTAAATAAATAAATAAACCAGTACATCAATTTCTTTTTCAGAATGGAATAGTGGTCGACCCACCAACCGGAGCAATCGATCGATACAAGGGGTAATCGACATTCTATTGAATGCAGCTATGATTATTTTCCTATCTTAATGGTATATATTCGTCTATTTTTGACGTAGTTTTATTCTATAGCCCAGGTATGTATTTCAATACCTATAAATAGAGCCTTACCCCTTCATTTTATTTCACACAAATCATTTAGGAAGACAACAAATCTCTGTCATTTCCTTGTGCAAAGTAGATTCAGAATTTATATAGGAATTTAAGTTAGGATTTTATCTCCTCTATCTAATCTCTTTTCCCTTATTTCTAATCCTTTGATTCAAACTAACCCGTGCGTAAATACTAACTTTTTGATACGTATATACATAGGGGATTGTTATTGACACTCCAAGTATTATTAAGGGGGGGTCATTTTTTTAAGAAGAAAGAATTTTTTAAGGGAAGTACCAATGTAGAGAGCACCCCGCATAACAAATAAATTTTACTTTACCAAATTAGCCTTCTTTGAAATAATCTCTTTTTTAGTTCTTAATCAAAAAATAATAATGGTGTATTAGTCGAACTGCATCAGATTTTTATACCAAATTACCAATAATCTTATTTGCCAATATGCATCAAATCAGATGAAAATATATAATTCACAGGAAATCAATATACATATAGCGAACAAACTTTTTTATACAATATCCCACTGCGGTATTTGTCGATACACCCGTTTTCTCCACTTTGGCAATCCAACAACGAATACAAAATTTAAAAACAATGAACAATGTCAAACAAAAATATATAATATGGCAGACCTATGTCGTTCGTGTCGTTAGGCAGTAATTCACCTATTTATGCGATGACAAATCGAAAAAAATTGACCATCTTCTACTGAACAAAAATTTGACACTACGGCGTTCGGCTCTCGAGAGTCTCATAATAAAAACCCTAACCTTCATCGTTTCCAGGGCATTATACAATCGATTTCACATATCTTATCAACAGCTTCTCCACATCTTAGCAGGAGAAGCGTTTCACGTTCTTCCTTCGCATCATTATTTCCCCCAAACGATCAATTTTTTTTTCAAATAATTTACGGATTTTTTTTTTTTTTTTGGCGTTTGAGATTGATTGGGATGGTAATTGATGTAATTACTAGGGTAAAAAGGGAACGCAAAAAATTAAATATGTGGCCCCCATTAACATTCTTTTTATGAGATGAAATAGTTTCAACCATTTATTTCAGATGTGCACCTTTGTAAATAGATGTAGATTCACTCATCTTGGATGTAAGCAAAATGTACGAACTTTTATCGTAAAGTTTCATAATAAAGTTATATTTCATCCTTCCAAGAAAAATTCTTTTTTCTCCAAATTCTCATCTATCATTTTCTACAATTAAAATGTATTCATTATTAAAGGAAACTTCCAACACCATAGTTGTAGTGCTTCTACGATACCTCGAATACGTCTATACAGTTTTCTTTTTGTAAGTTTGTATTACTATTCATTTCAAAATTTAGTTGTAAGTTATTGAATTCTATTAAAAGAGGATACAATAGTAAATGCAAGATTACATATTGTGTACTGTACTCAACAAATTTGACTATGGCAGAGTTCCTCGTAAAATTGTTCATAGTCCAAAAAAGAGTTAAACGATTGATTAATATTGAAGGCCTTTCGTAGTCAAACTTTTGTCGGGCTATCTTTGGTGTCGCGTCTGACATGTCGAGCATGTCGATTGTCCATATTTTATAAACGTACTATTTGGTAAAATGCTGAAAATCCAAATGTTAGCTTCTAACATATTGTGCTATTGCAATAACTGACCACATCTTTTCTCTACCTCCTCGTTAATTATTTATAATCCCTTCATTCCTTCACTCCACACATCCAATACATCCCTCCTTTCCCCTTCTGAATTTTTTTGGTTCCGTCCAACCATGATTTCAAGTAATATTCAATTATTTTATGCTTAATTTTCCATACCCATCATGCACACACACACAAATATACATACATATATATATATATATATATATATATATATATAACACTTCAATTTTCCATATTATGGCGTCCTCTTCTGCCTCCACTACAGCTTCCAATTCCTCATAGCCCACGGTTTTACGGGCGGACGAACGTAAGGAAGCCATCATTGATTTATGCTTAGATTCCCTATCGGACTGAGTACATTATGTCAATGGGTTCTACGCGAATGTAGCCACGTAATTCAATGGCCATTTTAACTTCATTGGTTTTAGATACAAATGAAGAACAAATGAGACTATATGAAGTGCCTTTAGAGCGAATAAGACAAATGCTACTAATTGAAGATGGAAAATGGAAGGTAGAGATCAATGATTTGCTTGATGGTTCTAAGAGATGATTGAATAAGTCTATAAGCCAATACAGAAAATATAAAAGAAACAATCCATTAAAATTCAAGGAGCTGAATCGAATATTAGGAGGTTGCATAACAAAGGGCACCTTTACATACGATACACCACCAGTTCCACCAGTGTATCCTTTCACTACCCCGATACATCTTCATATGGCAATTGGACAGCTATAGACACAACTCCTGCTCATTCTAGACATAGTAGACCAACAAAGCATGACAGCTTAAACAGGCATTTGAGTAGACAATTATTCATTCAAAGTCACTATTTTAGCAACGTTGTACTACGTTGTTATTCTATTTTGTCTACTGATTGTAGTGTTCAGTGGTGAGAGATTATAAAGGTTTCTCGCACGGATCCATCAATATTGAATGTGGTTGACATACTACCCGATGATGAGATAATCGAGTTTACGAATTATCATTCAGGTCTTCTCGGCAATCGTCATTAGATTATTTGGATTATCTTTCTAGTTTGTTTTATTAGTTAATATTTGAATTTAAAAAGTATGATATGGTTTAGTGGAATACTGTGACGACCGCCCATTAGGGGTGTAAATCGGTCGGACCGGACCGGATAGAGGTATGTTCAGTTTCTGTCCTAAAAAAAATCGGACCGAACACGGACCGGACCAAAAAAATTTCTCGGAAAAATTTCGTTGTCCTAATTCGTGTCCTAAATAAAATCGGTCGGACACGGACATGTTCGGACCGATCGAACTCGGTCGGACATGGCTATTTATATCACATTTTGTACATTTTACTAGATTTTCTTTCAACTATATGTCGAATTACAAGCAATTCGGACGAATTCGGACGAGCTCGGACCGGACATGGTTTTTTTCTCGTACAAATTTTGTTGTCCTAACTCGTGTCCTAAATGAAAATCGGACGGACTCGGACGGACGTATTTCGGTCACGGACACGAACGGACGTCGGACATTCGAACAAAATTTACAGCCCTACCGCCCATAACCCCTGCACTAAATAAGATGAATAATGCGCTGAAAAGTGTGCTAGACAGCTATGGACGATCATCATAGTAGGTAAACAACATCGGAACCCGTCGTAAAACTCACAACGTAAGGATAAAATATAATAGAACATAATACAACAGGTAATAGTAATGAAATAGCGGGAACAAAGACACAAACTTCTGAAACTTTCTCAACATCCTGAAAGGTTATCCAACTGGTATTAAATTTTGTACATAAGGCCTCACTACAACCCTCATAGAGCACTCAAATAGCGGGAACAAAGACACAAGATAGTAGTAAAACTGGTACGCCAGCCTCCTGCTCGCCTCCGCACAGCATCATCGCCGTAGTAAAACTGGTACGCCAGCCTCCTGCTCGCCTCCGCACAGCATCATCGTCCTCACTAATAACCTGTAACTTGCTACTTAGTCTGCTCATCCACAACCGGATGAACAGCCCAAGGTAATAAGAGAAGACATAAAATCTTGAGTCAGACAACAGTCTTAGTGAGCGATAAAACAACTAACAAACTTTAACAATAAAGTATATGAGAATAGGTAGATTAACAAACCAATCTACCAAACACCAGAGAAGAACTCAAATCCCGTCTTCCCCATATCGGACAACGATAACCTTTATGATAAACAATTCAACCATTCATCCATGGAAACCAGAACACCCATTCAATCATGGTAAGCACTCGTAACATCCAAATTATATATATATCATGTAAACCATCCTAATCGAATTCAACATCCCTCAAGCACAATCCCCAGAGGCCTAAACCTATACCAGACAAGCACTCAAGGAACATCTCCTTTGACGTTGGACAACCTACATGAGACTGTACAAACCGAACAACCAATCATCCATGACTAACTCTGACTATCACCGCCAATTCTGCTTTGGAACCATCGTTAATCGTATGACGACCAACCTTGCCATATATCAAGGGCTAATGGTAACCCCAGTTCTAGCATAAACTTCATACGCCTTTCAATGATACGTATGTATGTCCAACCTTGACAACTAGGCTTTTCAACGATAGCCAAGGTACTCGACCTGCAACCGTTCTTTTGGGCCCCTCGTACCTTTGCTTTGAGCCAGCTAGAACTTACGACAACGATAACCTCTCGGCCTTTGCATCTCTAGTCATCCAACTTGACAACTTTTCATTACTCAAGTAACCTTCTCGAGCAATCCATTATCCACCAACTCACAACCTTTAAGTAGTCACCTCATTCGTTGTTCTACACCGATCAATGAGCATCTTTTAACACTTCGAAGCTACACCACCACTGCGCTGTGGCACACTTCTGCCTGAATTTATTTGTAAAAGAACTTTTCGCTCAAATCTGGGTCGTACCCGAAAATATAGTTTTTTTTCCAGAAATTTTGCCCAATGTGACCGACCCTTTACACTATTCGACCGACCAGAGCGACCGACCCTTCACACTGCTCAAGCCAACCTATGCGACCGACCCTTCGCACTGCTCAAACCAACCTGTGCGACTGACCCACCCAATTTGGAGCGACCAACCCGCCACTTTACCACTTTCAGGCTTCACGACCGAGCCGATAGGACTGACCGACCCGACTCAAAAGTGAGACCAACCCCAGGCTCGCTCGACCGACCCCTTTACTCAACCATAGGCTCGCTCGACCGACCCCGATCTTCACACGTACGACCAACCAGGTCTGACTTCTTTTCCAAGACAACCACACCATGGTGCGACCGACCCACATCGTACGACCCAAAAGCTGCACTTCTCCAATTCAACTCCGATTTCGACCAAAACTCCTCCAATCGACACAATCGATGGAATATACTCATCTAATCCATCCAATACCATCATAAGCATGTCATAGAATCACTAACAACATGAATATGGCAATTCTTACCAAAATTATTCAAATCACTCCAACATCATGATAAATGAACATATGAACAAAACTATAGATTTAACTTGCATAATCATATGAAATAGCATAGGAATTATCAATTATACTTGCAAAATTGAATCATCATATGGAAATGGATTTACCAATGCATAGATCTATGGGAAAACACTTGAATTTGATGAAAAACATGATCAAACATTCATATACTTGATTGAATCGATGTGAGAGATGTAAATCACTCACCGATTCTCCAAAATACGCTAAAATCGATGAAATAAGAATTCAGACAGCAAGGATCTCGCACCAAACCCCTTGATCCGATGAACTCTTATTTCAATTAATGTAGATCTAGCCTACAATGGTGTAGATCTATGATTCCCCTCCTTGGATTTTGATTTTTAATGGTGGAAAGATGTTTAGAGGAAGAGGAGCACAAGGCACCAAATGAGAAAATGAGAGAAGTAACCTCATCTCCATATCCCTCACCCTCTATTTATAGTTTCCACCAGCCCACTAATGGGCCTTCCCAATTCAGCCCATTGTGGCTCAAAATCCTGAACAACCAACTGAAAAACCTTAAAACAGCAATTCCTCCCAAACCACTGAACAAATCTTTAATGTAACCACTATACGGAAAGGCAACCACCAATTCCTTTCCAATGGCACAGGTCTCACCCTCTGATTCGACTTAAGTAAAAAGTTATGCCCTGTACAAGACTTACAGGGGCAAAATGGTCACAAACAAAATTGGTAAAAATTATGGATATGTCTCACAATCCCATAAGCAACATATCAAAAGATGAGAATGATCCAACCCTCAGGGAAATAAAAATATTTTACGATCTTCCGATACGTAAAAATGCGACCTGTTACAAATATCAAATTTGTGTTGATGTGTTTTTATTTATAATTATTATTTCACTACAAGAACAATAGTACTTTGCAATGGCTATTGGCCGTTGGAAATTCTGTTAGTATACGGTTCAACGGTTTCCAACGGCCTCCAACACAAGTAATAGCTAGTTTCCAACGACGTCCAACGTTTAATTAGGACATGTGGATTTGGTTGTTAACTAGATAGTCATTGGAAACTATTAGAAGACATTGGAAATACATCGTTGGAAGCCATTGGTTGCTGATGAAATAAGTGGACCTAAAGCATTGAAAATTTGGGTATTTTTTCTTCAGATTTTAGATTGCTTACTTCCAACCACCCCACAATCTCATATATATTAAAACAGCTCCATTTCGAGCATATACCTCACAATCACACTCACATATATAACCAAATATAAAATTAAATTCAAATCATACACATAAAGTTCAATACACATAATATAAACCAATATTCACAAACATCCAACAAACCAACATCATCAAATCAAAATAAACCATCCACCAAAACGTATAAATCATCACCACCAACATAGCAACAACATATACAAACCATCATAATGTATCAACAAAATCCTCACCTACTCAAAGTGAGTATATATATATATATATATGTATGTATGTATATATAAACATACATACATATAAGTATATAACAACAAAACAAACCAACCTAAATCTCTTCCGGAACCACCAGATGATGAAGGAAACGTACCGTACTGAGCTATGAACTCTGCCAAACGCTGGTTAAACAGCTCTTTGTTCTTTATGATGGCAATCATGCTCAGTAAGCTCGGCGATCTAGGCTCATAGTTGTGCAATCTCCTCCGTATCCTAAGCCCTCTGGTTCGACTTTTGAGATGTCATAACCTGTAAATATTTTTAGATTTTCAGTGTTTCAGAATAGCAATTCAAGTAAATTTCAATTTCTATAATCGCTTGGTTTCCAAAACCATAGCGCCTGTTGCGGGTTGGCGGATCCATGACAGCCTCAAAAATCAAATCCTCCTCATCAACAGTCAAGTCGGCTTTTCCAGTATACTCAAGCATTTGCTCTTGTTGTAGCTGGAACCATTCCTATTATGCAAAGTACAACTGAATTTAGATAACACTATTTTAATTTAATTATAACTTTAAGCAAACTATGTTATACTTACATATGCAGTACGTGCTTTGTTATTATAGTCCCAGAAGTAGGAAATTGAGCCAGAATCGACAGTCTGACTTATCGCATGTGTATGCGCGAAAACATCCCAATACAACACAGTAGCACCTCACTGTCTCTCCTGAAATATGCATATATGTAAATATATATTGCATATTGTTATGTTGTCTATCTTTTAACAACTTAGAACTTAAAATCTTTAGCTGTATAATTAATAAATATACCAAATCCTCATGATGCTGCTGGAACAACTTGGAGCCACCGCGATGTGTAACAGGGTTCTTGCTCCTATTTACTGAATCTCTCCGAGACTCGGCCTATAAATTTAAGTTAAAAAGAATATGTTTTATTTTGATATATATATATACATTAATTAAGTAGAACTATTTATAATAAATATGCAGTAAATTTACCTTAAATTGCTCGTTAGTCCACCAAGTGTGAAGATCATCCCACAATAACGCTCATATAATTGGACTTTTTTCCAGTTGATTTTATGCGAATGTTTCTTTGTAATTTTTTGCAAATTTAATGTTCCAATGGCATCGAACGAGGGGAAATATCTATTTCCTGGAGGTCCACTGAACTCTACATTTCTGAGAAATAGCATAAACACGAATTAATCAAATAGGAGCAAGACTACTTAATGTAATAATTGATATATCTCACGTACCAAATAATCCTGCCAAATAGTCTCATTAGCATTATCTGGTACTAACATCCACTAAGGTCAACATGACGTCATGCGACTTAAGTAAGCCTGTTGTGATATCCTCAGGACTATGGTGGAGGGCTCTTAACTCAAAACCACGATGTTAAACGGAAAAGTACCTTTGAAATCTAAGCATATTAGGTAAATAATGCATATGTTTATACGGGACTTCCTTTCCCTTTTTCTTTCTTGGTTTGTATCTTTCCTGGTTACATATCTTACAATTCTTAAGGTTGGTATCTTCCTTCCGAAACAACATGTAACCGTTTAGACATGTATCTATTTTTCAAATGGTAAACCAAAAGCCGATATCAAATTTTCTACTTTATAATGATTTTCACACATTAAATTATTGGGAAGCATATATGCTGCTTCACAACTTATACAACAGTTGTAAATCTAGCTTCTGTGAGGCTATATTTAGATTTCATCGCAATGTATTCAACAACCACTGATAATTGGGTTTCGCTTGTATAACCTTCCTAAAGGTTTTTTTTCGTGGAATCTAATAAATCATATATTGTTTTAGCTTCAATATTTGTTTCTTTTTCAGCATTACCATCGTCATCAGTAAATTGTGGAACAAGGAACGTTGAACTACATCACCTTCAACCATATGTTTTACGAGATTCGTCATAGCAGTTTCATTATTCACTACCTCCTCAACTTATATAAAAGTAGACGTTAACTGTTTTCCATGATGATCCCAAACCAAATAGTTTGGCACAAAAATCGTATTGATGCAAATGAACTCTAACCATTTGTGGTATCAAATGTTTTAACAATTTGCATCTAATACATGGACAATGGATTTCTTCGCCGTTTCCGTTATTACTTAAAGTAAAACCAATAAATACGCCAACACCATTAATAAATTGTTCACTTATTGAGCCTTTAATTTCCATTGTTTGTACATCCAGCTCCGACCAGTTAAGTAATTGTCCATTTATCCTAAGTAGATAATTAAAAAGTACGATAAAATTTGCAATGACATTTTATTAAAATAATTTTATTGGAGAATGTTTTGTTAATTAATCATTCACACTTTATTGATGGGTCATCTTACCTCCCATTACAAATACAATAACGTAATTATATCGTGCAAATCTTTTCAATTTAAACGATTCAACAAAATTTTGGCAGTACTTCGCTGAACAGTACACTATTGCATGTACATAGGAAACATAAAGAAATAACTTTTGAAATTTTAAGAACCATTTAAAATGAAATGCTTTACGAGATTTAATTTCATTACTGTACACGTAACTTGTCCAATACAAGGACAAATCCAACAAATATTGTATGGAAGCATATAGGTGTTGGTTGTGTTAACAAAACCAATGTCCACATAATGATCATATACAATACTTATAAGAGGGACCCGAAAAACACTCTAAGGGTTTATAAATATATTATATTATCACTAACGCTTATCAATCGTCTACGTGAAGCAGCAATTTTTAAACCAAATAAGCCTTGAAGGCTTAATTGCAATCTCTAACTGTATGTACACAAAGTTTATCACATATGCACACATTTTCAAAACTCAATCAAGCTAACCGTACATTATAAAATTAAAAATCATTCTCGATAAATTTTTAGAAAACGTAAACTTAATTATGTCTGTTCCCACTAAACGTCCCTTAACAAGCCTAAAATTGCTTATATATTCAACCAACATGCACATAATTCTATTGTGATACAAACTACGTACATAACCTTGTAGTATATAGAATAATAACAAGAATTAGACCTCAATAAACTACATTATACATACAATAAGGCAATACGAACATGTAATCTAACAAACTAACCCTAAATTAGCAAATGTAATTAAAAAGTGAATAGGGTTTATACATTGATTGGAAGAGAATTGGAGCCCAAAGAGGAGAAGATAGAGGCTTCCAAGTGTTGGAGAGGCTAGGGGCGGACAGTGAGGCGGTAGGAGGTGAAATCTAAGAAGGGAGGAGGGTTTGGGGGGTAAATTGAAGAAAAAATGTAATGAGGAAAAAAAAAAAGCTTTTCTGCCAATATCTTCACGGATTAACAACTGATTCCAACGACCACCAATGGCTATGCAACCAATGGTTCCCAACGGCTACAACGTATATATATTTTTATTTTGTACACATAATTCAGAATGAATATACCATTGGAAGTCGTTGCCCCCTTGACGTTGGCGGCCTATTCCCCTCTTCATTGGTATATACTGTATGTTTAGTAGTGTTCGCATATTACACAAAAGCATAATAATTAACTAAATTTAAAAACATAAATTAAATAATATGTTCAAACGTTACACTTTTTAAATGCAAGCACATATATCGTTCACTAATTTGCTTCTGTTCAAATACCCTAGATATAGTATTACTCGCAAACGCACCATTATTGCCGATGATAAATTCGACTCTTAGTGCAATGGGTAAACTCACAGTTCAACAAATGCAATTCATTGGAGGGTTATAAAGCCATGTATATGAGTTTGCTTGCATCCTGGTCTTTTCGAATTTATTAAGCTGACACCGTTAGGTGTTAGTTTTTACATTGCAAGTATTATCCATATTTCCTTTAGGTTTCCCAAATTCTTGTTTGTTATAGCTAGGTAATATTCCTGTTTTTCTCTCGATCCACTAACTCACTCTCCTTTCACTAATTTATTTAATTATAAATGAGTGACTAATATTCGAATGCATAAGAAATATCACGGAAAAAGGCATATATATACATATATATATATATATGTGTGTGTGTGTGTGTGTCCGTGCGTATACGTGTATGCGCGCGCGTGTGGTAGAGCTGAAAATTTTTACCGTGTTACCACTTACCAACCATTACTAATCGCTATCAATCAAAATGACACCGAAAAAATCGATAATCAATTTTTTGGTATGATTTGCCGAACCACATGAAATTATGTGCTACGGTGGTAATTAACTACTAAATATGGTAATTACTATACCTACCACATATCTTCGCACACATAAACATGCATACATTCATGCGTGTGTGTGTATAATATCACATTTAAAGTGTAATGACTTAATAGAAAATCTATCAAAATACCATTATTTTATCAAATTGAATGCAATGTTTACCGTATATATATTTTAAGACAATACGATATTGTACAATATTTTAGCTTTTTGCACTAAGTTTACTTATATTTCCGACTATGTAAATTAAAACTGATATAAAAAAACAACTCTTATTATTTATTCTTTTAGCAAAAAATAATAATTTAAACAAGTGGATATCATACTTGTGAATGATAAAAAATAATTACCAATCTCTACCAACCATTACCAACTTAAAATGACTTATTGGTTTACCGATTACTTTGGTTGGTAATAATACGATTTTTCTATACTCATGTAAAATTGGTATGGTAATGGTTTTTGTTAAAGAGCCCTATACAAAATTTGTTTTATAAATTTTCCGATGTGAGACTTGTCTCAACACCTCCTGCACGTGTGGCATATTTTGAGCCTAACACGTAGATCTTATTTGAGTGACTATAAATGTTACAGTTATGCGCACACAAATTAAATCTTGCTCAGATATCATGTTAGAGAATATCAGATTATCACAAAACCAATTGACGATGTGAAGAGTGCACTCTTAATATTTATACATAATTTATTTTATAAATTTTCCGATATGAAACTTGTCTCAACGGTTTTAAATATGAGTTTTCGGTAACGACCGATTCCAACCCTAGTATATGGTGGGGGAGAGATGGACGAAGGCAGCAACTTGAATATAAAATGAAAGGTGCAATATCTTAGATGTTGGATTATAAAAAGTAATATATCTAACAGGGACAACTCGTTGTGTAATTATGTTTATTTTTCATGTCTAAGAAATCCTTTTTATATAATAAACCACGGAAACTTGTAAAATAAGAACTTTTTGTAATATCACGGCCAATTTAAGCTATCCAACTTTATATTTTTTTATGTTATATATATTGGATTATTCCTCCAAATAAAAATATGACAATTCGTTTGTTGGGGAACATGGCGCTGAAAAGGACTGAAAGCTCTTGTGCAACACTTTCATACCGTCATAATGAAAAAGCACTAATGCTGGTGCATGAATCCTTAGTTTCGTCTGTTAATAAATGACTAAATTTTAAAGAAAATACAGCCTACATTATAGATACATGAACCACAAAATATTTGTTTACATATTTTTGCAAGAAGTTTTCTTTACTGCAATAGAATGACTCATGCAAACAAGTTTTCTTTACAACAATAACACCATAATAAGATCTATTAGTATCATCATTATACAAACTATAGAGTTCATTTGCAAGAAGTTTAAACTTTTTTTTTTTTTTTTTTTTTTTTTTTTTTTTGAGACGTGATGAAATTACGTAGAGATAAAAGTTGATGTAGGCATGTAGTCATGCATGGTTGAAGCTTGAAAGTTGATATATTGTGAATTTCACGACCAAAGATTCACTGTAGCAGAAAACGTACACAGACAATCTTCTATATATGCGTTAATGCAGTCTTCGTTACTAACTAAACGTTTTAACCTAAGCTTGTAACTAAAATATATGTATATATACACACATTAACAGAATTTCAGTTATATTTATAGATAGATAGGAATTATTATGACCGCACAAATAGTGAATTAACATGATTGGCACGTTTTGCGAATCCATATATGTATGTATATCTGTAAAGTGCGGATTCTTCGGTATAATGGAAGGGCCGAGCTCAGTGCATTGGAATACGACTTTAAAGACGACTGGCTCCTATTAAGCCATCTCCTTGTCAGTCTTTTATTATTAATTCTTGTCTATGGTGCGTCATAATCCAGCATGAATAATGCTTAGCCCGACCACCTTTGTGCCCATCTCGTATATATTCATTTATTGATTCAGTCATCTCAATAGTTCAATTTTACATTTCATGCATGTACTACACACATGGAGGTGTCAATTATCTGAAGCACGACCATTTCAAAAGCTTGTAAATATATTTTTTGTTCACAAAGTACAAACTATAGATGATGATTATTGTCCGAATTTTATTAGATGATTATTGTCTTCTTTGATCCTATCCATCTGCGCCCCGCTTTGGGATCACAAATTATACAAGTGCGCTCTGCCATGGGCTGTGTCAATGTGACATGTGCTGACTCCTGTCCTTCGTTAGTGCATTTGTAAGGGGTCGCTGTTCTCCTGATCAGAACCAGTCAAATTGTCCTATTTCGGAGCAATTTGCATATAATCATCGGAATTCAAATGCCCTGTGATTGGCTCGGATCAGGGGAACAGGGACCCCTGGTCCAGACGATCTACACCCTTTGCAAGCATATAAGGACCATACTTTTATCGCTGGAAGTACAACCGTCAAATAACAGTAACAGTAGTTTTAGACGCAGCTTAATACATATAGGTCCATGAGGGTGGAAACAGTGAATAAAAGAAATCATTTGTGAAACTAGCACATGCTAAAATGGATACAGTTTTTGGTGGAATTAAAATCTTCGTGAGTTGCTTCCTGATTACTGCATAGTATTTTAAGGAAAGGACACAGTCTTCTGGATGAAACCTCACTATTTGATTGTAGCAATTGTTTTCAAACATGTCTTAAGCTGAAATGCAATTGTCATCCTATGATAATCGTACATGTCTACTTCCATCACCAACCTCCTTATCACGAACCTATCCAACGAGTTATGCTGGTGCAGCGTTCTCGTATACACATACATATATACATATACATACATACATACACACGAGCGTTACGACACTTGATTCACACGTGATCATTACACATGTTTCTTGCATGAATTGTTGTTCTATGAATTGATTATGTTTAAAAAGTTCAAAATAAAATGATTCGCACCCGTCGTTTATTCATATTCTTGTTTTGTTGAAATAATGTATGATTTGATAGTACCTGTAGATTATTACAAAATCAAAGAGGGAAAAATGTATTCAAACACTTTGTTATTTCGAACTAAAAAATGATATAGGCTAAGTTTCTAGTATATATACAAGAAAAAGAAACAAAGAAAAAGAAACAGCCCACACATGCCCAATCCAATGCAAGTTCATACAGCCAAACACAACATTTAACAAAAGAAAATAAGCATGTTACATCTTGCAAATAATAACAAAGTGGCCGGTCCACTATATAAAAGTGGCAATGAACACAACATACAACATTTTATAATAATAAAATGACCGGTCCACTATAAAAACCAGTCGGTCTTGCCAATATATATATATATATATATATATATATATATATATATATATATATATATATATATATATATATATATATATATATATAACACCCACTCAAGTTGGAGCATACAAATTTTCCATTCCCAACTTGTTGCACAGATAGTTCATTCGACCTCCATCAACAACCTTAGTGAATATATCGGTAGTTTGTTCACCTATCTTAATGTATTTTGTACATACAATCCCCTGCTAAACTTTTTCTGTAATAAAGTGACAATCTACCTCGATATGCTTAGTTTTCTCATGAAACACATGATTCGATGTAATATATATAGCTTTCTGATTATCACAATTCAACACAATTGGAGTTTCAACTTCTATTCCAATCTCTGTCATCAGATGCTTCACCCACATAACCTCACACACAACTTTAGCCATTGCCCTATATTTAGATTCTGCACTTGAACAAGCTACAATACTTTGTTTCTTACTTTTCCATGACACAAGACCAGAGGTAGATTTTATATCCAGTCTTGACCCTGCCCAATCAACTTCAGAGAAGCATTCTACTTTTGTATGCTAATGATTCGAGTGCCTAATACCCAGTCCAACTATCCCTTTTAGGTACCCCAAGATCTGTTCTAAAGCCTTCCATTGATATATGTTTGATGCAGCCATGCATTGACTAACAATGCTAACAACATATGATATATCTGGCCTAGTCACAGTTAGATAATTCAATAATAAGCCTTATATATTTTTCTGGATCATTGAATAATTCTCCATCAACTACCAGATTTGCGTTCAATATCATTGGTGTTTTACTTGGTTTTACTCCACGTTTTCTTTTCTCATTCAGTAAATCCGGTATACTCTTTCTTTGAGATAGAAATACACTACTACAATCTCTTGTAACCTCAACACCCAAAAAATATTTTAATTCTCCCAATTATTTTGTATTAAACTGTGTATGAATAAAGTTCTTAAGAGATAAAATACATGCTTTATCATTTCCGGTGATGACTATATCGTTTACATACACAACCAATAGAGTAACTTCAGCTTCTGATTTCCTATAAAAGGATAATCAAATTTTCTTTTGGTTACTCCAAATGACTCAATAACCTGACTAAATTTCCTAAACCATGCTCTTGGACTTTGCTTTAAACTATACAAATTCTTATTAAGTTTACACACTAGTTCACTCTCCCCCTTAGCAATGAACCTAGGAGGTTGTAGCATATATATCTCTTCTTGAAGATCACTGTATGAGAAAGCATTCTTGATATCTAATTGATGTAATTTCCAACTGTGAATAGCAGCAAGTGAAATGAACAATCTTATTGAAGTTAATTTAGCTACTAGAGAAAAGGTATCTAAGTAATCTACTTCATAAACTTTTGCATACCCTTTTGCAATAAGTCTAGCCTTAAAACGTGTCGCAGTTCCATCTGGATTAACCTTAACATAATAGACTCACATATACCCAATTCCATTCTTATTACAAGGCAGTGAAACTAAGTCCCAAGTTTTATTTAGCTTTAATGCATTCATTTCCTCAATTATAGCAGCATACCACTCTGGATTAGACAAGGCTTCACTGACATTTCTTGTTGTAGAGACAGTGTCAAGGATTTTGAGAAATAGACAAGTTGGAGAAGGTAAATGATTATATGACACAGACGATGATATAGGATATGTGCACTGGCGTTTGTCTTTCCTTAGTGTAATAGGCATTCAAGCTCATGATCAATAACGGGAACAAGTTCGTGTATTGGATCAGGTTGTACATCATCATTATTTCCTTGAGTATCACTATTAAGTAAGAAAATCATCATTTTGTTGTTGTGAAAGCTCTGGTGATTTTTTGAGATGATTGAAAGAATGGTATGTCTTCATGAAATGTGACATCAATAGAAACCAAATATTCATCAAGACTAGGACAGTAACATCTATAGCCTTTTGAAACTCAAGAATATCCAACAAATACACACTTAATTGGCTTTGGATCGAGTTTAGATAATTGTGGTCTAATCTCCCTAGCACAACAAGTGCTTCCAAATATTTTGGATTCGATAGGATACAATAATTTATCTAGAAAACAGTTTATATGGTATCACTATTCAACGCAGACGAGGGCGTTCTATTTATAAGAAACAAGCAGTAGAAACTGCATCCGCCCAGAAATACTTTGGCACATTCATTTGAAACAATAAAGCCCTTGTTGTTTCTAAAAGATGTTTGTTCTTTTGTTCAGCTATTCCATTTTGTGATGTTGTATCCATATATAAAGTCTTGTGAATCGTACCTTTGCTACTCATGAACTTGTGAAACAATTCTAATGTATACTTTTTGGCATTATCACTTCTCAATGTCTTAGTCATAGTATTAAATTGTGTTTCAATTTCAGCAGAAAATTTAGTATAATTCAGATCTACTTTTCATAAGGAACAATCAAGTAGTACGAGTATAATCATCTACGAATGTAACAAAATATTTAAAACCATGTTTAGATATAACAACTGATCCCCCCTCCCATATACCAGAGTGAACAAGTTCAAATATAGAATTAGCTCTTTTACTTATTCTTGGAGTTGAACTAAGTTGATGATATTTAGTAAATTGACAAGATTCGCATTCTAAAGATTGTAAACACTTTTATAGTGGACACAATTTCTTGAAAATAGGTAAAGAAGGATGACCTAATTGACAATCAGTCTTAAAAGCTTGAGTATTTCTTGTACAGGCACCAGAAATTGATGATTGGGTATCCAACACATATAGACTTTCTTGTTCGTGTCCTTTACCAATAATCTTCTTGCTTACAAGCTCATGGAATACACAATGAGTAGGATAAAAGGATATGCAACAATTCAACCTCTTACTTATTTGACTAACTGATAACAAATTAAAAGCCAGCTTTGGTGTATAAAAACTTAGGTAAGTGACAACTCTGGAGTAAGATTAACAGACACAGATCCTCGAGTACTTGATAATGATCCATCAGCTAATGTGACATTCTGAGTTGAACCATTGTTCTGAAATTATATGAAAAAGAATGAATTACCTGTCATATGATCAGATGCACCTGAATCGATTATCCACTTATTAGATTTAGCTATAGTGGAAGTCGAATTAGATGAATTCTTTAACTCTTCTCTATACTCAGAGAATTTAGCATATTCTTCAGCCATGATCAACGTAGATCCATCTTCATTCTTTTAGCAACATTCAGAGTTTGATTATGTGTATTATGCTGTCTTTTATATAAACCACTATTTTGCCTCTACTTAGCTGCTTGCAACTTCCAACAATTTTGATATATGTGTCCAGGCTTCTTATAGTATGTGCATGAATCAGATTCACCACTCTATTCTCATATTTACTTTCTTTATTCTGTTTTCTAGAACCGACTAAAGCAATATTATTTGATATAACACTTTTATATTGAGTACTTGAACGGTCAGATCTTAAAATTAGACTAAACACTTCTTATAGAGAGGTAACATTTGAGCTAGACAATACTTGTGCCTTTGCATATTCATACTTAGGTAGGAGACCACCAAGAAAACTCATAATAGCTATATGTTCATGTTGCTGTTGTTGGATGTTAACATCAGAACTAATAGGAAGGAGTAAATCGAACTCCTCATATGTCTTCTTAATGTTCATGAAATAGTTCGTTAATGCCAGATCTAATTTCTCAACTCGATAAAATGACTTGCAGATATCATACATTCTACCTAAATTTCCTTTACAAGAGTATAAAAATTCCAAATAATTCATTAACTCCTTCACAAATCCACACTGATTGATCAAACTGATAACACTACTATCAATAGTATTTCTGATCTGAAGAAACAACGAGCATCATCTCTAAGCCATACCCGAACATCTTTGTCAACAGAATCCTCTTTCGGTGGATCTTTTCAAAGATGATTGTCTTTACCAATACTCTGAAGATAAAGTCGAATGATTTTGATCCAATCAAAATAGTTTCAATCCCCCAACTTATGATCAGTAATTTTTGTCATTACTGGCATAATATCCATAATTGATTTGCTTCTAGTCATGGCTAGATTTGATTAGAAACGAAGAAAACAGAAATTGAATTATTCAAATCAACCTTGCTCTAATACCATTTTACGAAATCAAAGATGGAAAATGTATTCAAACACTTTGTTATTTCAAACTAGTAAATGATACACTAAGTTTCTAATATATATACAAGTAAAACAAAAAAAAAAGAAACAGCCTACACAACCCGCTACGTCCCAATCCGATACAAGTTCATAAACCCAACACAGCATCAAACAAAAGAAAATAAGCATGCTACAACTTGTAAATAATATATAGATAACATAAACGAATGACATGAATTTATAAGAAAATTTTATTTGGTAGAACCAATTTTTAATTGATTACAAATGAGTTTTTAGTAGTTCATGATGATACAGAAAAGCGAATCATTAGAAATATTATATTTATTATTAAAACTGATGATAGATTTATGTAGAAAAATTATTATACTTAAACAATTATACTCCAGATAATTGGAACAGACATTTAAAAATTGAATATGTCAAAAGTAATTGTAGGGAGATTTTTTCTCTCCTAGTTTATTGAAGAAATAATATGAAGTAACGATTTAATATCTAAAAACTTATATATGGGGGTATTTTGGGAACGCCACGGTCGGACCAAAAATTTGTGCTTCCAAGACAACTATTAACATATATATATATATATATATATATATATATATATATATATATATATATATATATATATATATACCTACACCAGAAAAGACTTTTGGTAGCATTTAAAAAACGCTACTAAAACCTTTGGTAGCGTTTTAATAAACGCTACTACAGGTCCCGCAACTAAAAATATTTTTTGGTTGCGTTTTAATAAACGCCACCATATGGTTATCTTAGTTGCGTTTTGCAAACGCTGCTGAAGGTCTGTATGTGGGTCACCTTTTGTTTTTCTGTAGCATTTATTTTATGCAGCTATAAGATTTTTGTTGCTTTTATTGAATGCCACTGAAAATTCATGTTGTTCGCATGGTTGCGTTTTTCAAACGCTACTGAAGGTCTATACATGCGCCATTTTTATTTTTCTGTAGCGTTTATTTTGTGCTACTACAAATTCAAGTGGTATGTTACATTTGTTTCTATAGCGTTTCTTAAACGCTACTAAAAGCTATTGATTGTTTTGTAACATACTTTAAACGCAATTATATACTGTTAATGGCTTATATTATTTCCAACAACCAACTATGTAATAGTCATTTTAAAATCAGCAATAATCGTATACTTACCATATTCAAACCAACAATCGATGAGTCATGCAATCATCATACTCAAATAATTAAGAACACATTAATCACATAAGTATTATCCGTAATCATTTAAACAATAGTTGTTTGACAAAATAAGCAAATTCATATACCACAAACATTCAGAAAAAGGTTTACACACCAAGTAATAACTATTATCATAATACATACAATAATTGAAGTCATGACCATAATTCTATGTTGGATGCACAAGTGAAAGCTAACAACACAAAAGTCTGACATTCCACTCTTTGAAAGTCCAAAGCCTGCACTGCACAAGTATATGCACAACATATAATCAAATGATCTTATACTTATACAAAAAACTTTGTTAAATTTATTATATTATAGCCATTTGTAAAAGATAGTTAATTTAAACTAAGTTAATTTAAACTAAGTTAATTTTATAAACTTGTCTAATTTTTTAAAAACTTAATTATTTTTTATTAACTCTTAGTTAATTTACTATTATTATTATTATTAAAACTTGATTAACTTAGTTATATTATTATTATAATAAACTTAGTTACTTTTTACAAATTTAGTTAAATCATCATCAATGTTATTATTTATAAAACTTTGTCAAATTAGTTATATCGTTATTATTAAAAATTTAGTTAACTTAAACTTAGCTAATTTTTATTGACTCTAAAACTCGATTAACTTAATTTTATTATTATTACTATTATTATTATAAACTTAGTTAATTTTTATAACTTAAATAATTCATTATAATCATCATCATTCCATTGTTATTTATAAAGTTTGTTAAATAGTTATATTGTTATTATTTATAAATTTTAGTTAACTTAAAATTAGTTAATTTTATATAACTTGATTAATTTTAACAAAACTTAGTTAATTTAAAATACTATTATTCTTAAAACTTCGTTGACTTAATTATATTATTGTTATAAACTTAGTTAAGTTTTATTAAATTAATTAATTTATCATCATCGTGATTATTATTTATAGAAGTTGGTTAACATAAACCTAGTTAGTTTTATAAAACTTGTTTAAGATTAACAAAACATAGCTAATTTTTGTTAACCTAGTTAACTTAATTGATTTATTATAATAGCTAATAATAACAGATACTATAATTACTATTAGAGCTCAGTTAACTAATTATATTATTATTGTTATTATTATTAATTTAGTCAAATTTTATAAACTTTATTAATTCATCATCATCTTCATTATTATTTATAAAACTTTTTAAATTATATAATATTATTATCTATAAAGTTCAATTAACTTAGACTTAATCAGTTTTATAAAACTTGTTCACATTTAACAAAATTTAATTACTTGTATAAAACTCATTAAACATACATGAGACATGCGTTGTGAAAACAATGTTCGTGGACAAAATTATTTCTAATAGTGATTACGGATGTAAATAGTATGCCAAGAAATGAACTTAGTTGATGCAATGTTTCTTTTTAGTTATAGCTAATGTAACAAAATTAACATGGAAAGTTACATACAAGTACCTTAAAAGAAGCAATAACAACCGAGAAGAAGTTCATGAACGCAACTGCAAATATCAATGGCCTTGTGAAACTTGCTGGTCTTTCGAAAACAAAACTCTGGAATATTCATTCAAACAATAATTATTTCAACGAACTCAGCGGTGTTGTGACTCTTGAGATTGTGGCTCCCATAAATCATCAGATGTTGGCTCCAACAAATGTAAAAAAGCACATCTAAAGCTGCACAAATGTAAAACTTAGTCGGTGTAGCATATTTAAAGCGGCATAAATGTAAAATAATAAAAGTTCAACCTGCTGTAACACTTCCTAAGTTTACCTCTTTCATTACTTCATCCTTTCCATACCCCTCTCCCTTGTTCGATCTTACTCTTGAAACGACATTCAGTTCGGTGTAACACATTTAAAGCTGCACAAATGTAAAATAATAAAGCAGAACCTGCTGTAACACTTCCTGTGTTTACCAAGTTTTTCTGATAGATGCATGCGTATGTGTGTGTGTCTATATTTGAGGAAGGACACATGCTAAATCTTTGAGAAACACTGTTCATTTCTCTAGAATCACACTGTTCAGGCCTGAAACTACAAGTTCTCAGAACTATTAAGCCACTTTTTTTGTACTTACAAGATTTTAAGTCTGTGCCAAATGAACTCATTTTGTGAAGTTTTCAAATAAAATAGTTCAAAACTCATGAATTATACATGTAAATTGGGGACTTTATATGTTCTGGGAAATTAATTCATATTCATGCAAACCCTACATAATTTGTAATTGTGAATCATCATGAAATCCTAAGGGGTTCCAGAGCACAATCGTTCTTTTCCTCAAAACACATTACTTTTAGAGGTCTGAAACATTGTATATGTAGATCTGAAACTTCCAAATGCGTTTGAGGTTCAGTTTATATTTAAAGCTAATAGCTTTAATAATTTTTGTGCAAGAAATGTACACTTAAGAATTAGCACACTTAAAGCTGCACCCATTATTTTGATGGGTAAAAGAGCACCACACCAATTCAATAACGCAACTACTAGTTTTTTTTCTTTATAAAGCACGATGACAAATACTCTAAAGATTGAAATAAAATAAAATGGGGAGTACAAATTACAACTACATAGGTAGATTAGAAATGGAAGCTTAGTGTATTACATTTTGAGCACCATTCAAGCATAGTTACAGGAAATAAAAGTTATTTAAACACTATTTTAGCCTAATGCATCTCCTATTGTCACAAAAAATGATTAACAAATACTTATACACTGCCAATCATAGCTATTTCACATTTTTTAGATGTGGCATCAAGAAAATACTATATACTTACACTACGGGTGCTATATGCCAGGAGTTCTGCCACACCATAGATTTTTCACCCTTCTCATCCACGAAATTAATATGAAACATCTTTGCAAAATTTTGGCCAAGACAATGTGAGATAGCACCTTGTATTCCACGGCCCCTGTTAGGTATAAATGCCTGAATGAGGAACGACACTATGCATGTGAATACAAATGAAAACCAATCTTTACGATGTTTTATTAAAGGGAGTTTAAGCCAAACCACCTCAATACTTGGTTGTGTAAAGCCCACCTGCAAAATTTTCTAGTTCACTTTTCTTCCCCTTCACAATTGGAATGGATAAATTTGGTACTATAGTGAGTATATTATGAGTTATTGTATTGTTTTGATGATTTTCTCACAATGATCCAATATACTTGTCCGTTTCAACTTAATTCGGTACCTAGTATTGAAAACATATTATATAATTATGTCATGTATTCAAGAGTAGCATGGAAACATGGAAGCAAACATATGAAATACTTAATAAAAAGTCCTTGACTATATATAAGTTGTTTATCCAAACATTTCCAATACATTGTTCTCATGAGTAAAATATAACATATAACAACTTTTGAAATACAAATTTGACTGTATATACATAACATTATCTGAGTACAACATTTTTTCACCACATATATAACACATCGGAAATAAACTCTATATATATATATATATTTCTAATACTGAAGCCTCCTGCTCCAAGCTCCTCCAAGGAAATCTGAAAATACCTGAATTACTTTACTGCTCGTACAAATTTGGGCACCTAAGAGTTCAGGGTAAAACAAAACAAAATAAACTCTGGGTCAGTCATGGGACTGGTGTGAGTAAACTCCAAACATTTGGTTTAACTTTTAAAATTTTCTTTTCGAAAGAAAAGATAATTGTAAGACTGATTCACACATAAACACGAATTGTTTTTACCTTACGATAACCCAAAACATTTTTATTAAAATCGATACTATTCTGATATCAAAATAGTGTCTAAAACAAGTAAATAACAATCTAGCAGAACGTTTGCATCTCACGCTCTACATATATAGTATACAATCAAAACCGCGGGCTCTTATTAGAGAATGGATTCCAACTGGCAAGGTATGGGACCACCTTCCGACAGTGTATCCCTAGAGAGGAATACACCGGGTTCAACAAGAACATCTTGCAACCCAGGCTAAACACGATCGACCCTTCACCTCGCTTGAGAGTATCGAATGTATTGTCACCAACGGTTGGGATCAGCAACCGTTCCAAAGCAACATCAGCGATAGAATAAAGAAGCAAAAGGAACTTCTCTAGATCAGGTGACAATACACCCTACTTGGGTGCAACCCACTTAGCCATGCGACCTACCCGATTTTATACCATTTCCCAGTTGTGAGGCTTAGGTTACAATTACTTACCTTTTATTAATAGCACAATCACTTTGAATGCCACATTGTCAGATCCGTTAATCACTAGTTGATTTGCACAAAGATATTCTGGATAATATGCTAGGAGAATAAATTCTCCACCACCAGATGTATAATTGTACAGACCAACATATGTGATCGTTGGAAATACTCCGTCAGACATTCGTCGATACACGTTCGTTCTAGGACTAAGCGAAACCGAAGGAACAATTCCCATTAATCCATCTTAGGCAATTTCTACCTATGATTAACGAAAAAAGCCCTTGCACTTTACTCCGTCTTCGATCATCTTCAAATAATTTGATTTGCAACGTACTTCCAATACAGAGTGGTTCTCGGATAATAATCCAACCTGTCTCTCCATATTGAAAAACGATATTGGTCAATACTTCGATAGTCAGTTATTTAACTATCGAAGAAAAACAAACATTCATTCACAACATCAAACAAATCTCTAGGCCCCTTAATTAATATTTCATTCACTAAATCATTTCTCCATTTCCTTATCAATAATTGTTAACCCAATATTTTGACCATCATCTTGGCCTCTTACTCTATTTGAAAAACATTTCCATATATCGCCTTCTTTTATTTTGTACACTTAGAAAATATCTTCTATTAATAATTGGGAAACATTCCAATTACTTCTCTCATTCACGACCATTCATTTCTAAATGTAGGAAATATTTATTTTTATATTTCCAAAATTCCACTCCCTTGGGTCAAAATGAATGTTATGTAAAACATCGCTACAACGACCCAAAATACTGCATTCAACTAAATTTTTATTTAAACCTTGATATTCGAGACTGAATCTTTCTATTTATCGTTTAATAATGAAATCAATCAAGTTGAGGTATAATTACCTCTTAGACCTTGACTGAATAACATTTTTAACTTCAAAACGGACAAAATTATTTATCTTGAATAATCAACACCATAAAAATCAATTATTAATTTTTAAAATGTGTATACGTTTCTCTTTCTATTTTTGCTAGATTTAATTATAGATTTCCTTTTTGTTTATAACATTCTATTTTAAGTTCGGCAAATATCGAATTATATATATATATATATATATATATATTGATTTCTAGTATCAAAATTTCTTAAAAAATATTCGAACTCCTTAAATTTTCGGAAAATTTCATCTACACCTCCTTTTTATCGGTCAATAGCTCAAACTCCAACTCTTCTCTCTAGGCCCTTTCCATTCTAAAAGAAAATAAAAAAGCCAAGCGTCTTGCTGATTCAGCGCATAACAACTCATATGGAATTTAAACGTGTAACTTTTTGTCGGCTAATGATACTACGAGCATCCGTTGATGGTACTGCGGGAAATATCCAACCACCAATATATGTTTATATATAATAGCCACAAACACCAAACCTAAATAACTAATATATATAATAACCACAATTTATGAATGAATAGCAATGCAACCAGTAAACCAACAAACATCATATGAATAAATAAAAATTTGATTATAATAAATTATAATCGAACCAGAGATTGAGTTTATTCACCTTGATTTTATTTTTCTCTTTTCCAATCTATTTTGATTTCCCATTTTATTTCCTAATTAGGTATCCCGCAACTACGGATTAACGACTGATTTCGTTCGATAAGATCCTGTATAAAGTTAATAATTTATATTCATTATTTAGGCTATCGAACTATTTAAATGTAATTAAAATTTAATTACTAAACCAAAAATAATTACCTTAATTATTTAACACCTTCAACTTCATTTAGAAATTTCAAGCCACTCTTGTATAAGAAAACGATCACCATCGTCGCCAGCATTCCAAACTCCATCCGCAGTTACCATCTGCGTCCATTGACTCGCTTTGGCACCACCGGTTTATCTCCACAGCTCTTCTTCCTGGTCATCCCTTCCATCATTGATCGTTGTTGCTACCAACACCAACAAATTTCCCATTTCCATGTGAAAAACGCAAACCAGCTCCTCCCTTAACCTTATGAACACAAACCTTCACTCCTACATTACCTACTGCTTCTCTTTCAAACAGAGAACAAAAACCGACCTTCATCGAAACTATCGATCCCCCCATCAATGTCGCGACTTCAGCTTCCACCACCGACGTATTACAGGTCGCGATTCCACTCCTCCACAATTGTAGAATATTGCACGTCAGAAAACAAAACTGAGCTCCATAATACTCTCACATTATGTAAATTCTAGATTGCCTCCTTCACTATCGCGATCCACCAAAACCCTCCAGCTTCCCCAGTATTGATCGCACCAATGCCCCGACCCATTTTCGAATTCCATAAAACGAATCGCGACTCCCGATTCTGGTCACCCTGAAGTTGATCTCAGATTCGAATTTGATTGCTTTTTTTTTTCGAAATCGATTTTCATTTGTTAAGGTACTTAGGGAAAGGGTTTTTGATTTTATACATTCGATTTTAGGACTGGAATGAAAAAAGGGAAACTTGATTTATATAGGTGTGAAAGGATAAATTTTTATTATTTGCTGAAGCTTTGATTTGGAATTGTTTCAAAAGAGAAAACAAAGGGGGAGCTTGCGATTTTTGATGAAAATGGGAAGGATAAAAACAACATCGGCTTCATAAAGTTACAGGTAGAGTTAGACTTTTAGTGAATAAAGAGGTTTGCAGTGTACCTTATTTGCTTAAGAAGGAAGGAATTTATTTCTATAATAAATTTTATTTTATTTTATTTCGATTGGAATCGGTATCCTCTAATTTAAATTATCGACTATTTCAAACTCCTATTTAAACGTAGCAACTTGCATTTCTAGGGTTATACCCCTATTCTGAACACATTGGGACATGTTCCGAAGCCTACTTTGATCATATGGGGAAGATACTAATTTAAATCGATATAATATAAAATTAAATTCGATAAGATATTATTTTAAATTTAAAACAAAACAACTCCTCGATGACAAATCATTATTATTGTCGTTTCTATTCCAATAGAATTCTACTAATAATTTGAATCATTTTGACCTAGTTTTTACTTTCAAATTGAATTATTTCATATTCTCGTATTACAATAATTATATATATTCGAAATAAATCGTATTTCGATTATTAAATCAATAACTCAATACAAAAATCGATTTATATTATCAACTCAATATTATAAAACAATATTAAATATTTAAAATGGCTTCATAATATGTAGCACTGTCAATAAATATCCGCAAAAAGAGAAACTTCAGGAAATGGCATCTTCTCCGACCAAAAATCCCAATTCTCATCAAAAAGTCGCTAATTTTTCAGATTCTGATCATCACTTCTCTATTTCACCTGATCTAAGACCTTCAATGCTACATGCAGACCGTGGAGAATCTTCTTTCGAAGGTAATTTCAATTATTCAGAAATAATTGAATAAATATTTTCCGAATTCGACTGAGAGAGATCAAGACTTTATCATTTCGAGTAACAATAGGAAGTCGAAAGCTTGGAGAGATGTTATTTTAGAGAATAGGTATCATCAGAAATCTATCCAACTTCATTTTTATGAGCCTATAGTAAAGGATAACGTTAAACGTGCTGTAATTAGTGAAGATCTAACAAATAGGGCTAGATAAAGATGGTTTAACTCTATAGTATTTTATGTCTTTGGTTATAAGCCTTATTTTAACTTTATCGAAGAATACATTGATCGATCTTGGAATTTGAGTGGAAAATATCATTTGTATTCAAGAGATAACGGTTATTTTATCCTTAAATGTGAAAAAGAAGAAGATTGTGATAGGATACTTGCTGAAGGACCTTGCTACTATAATAAGAGGCTGATAATTATGAAAAAATGGTATCCAGGTTTAAAATTAACAAAGGAATTTCTGCATACAATACTGATCTGGATTCAATTAACTAACTTAGATTTGGACTTCTAGTCTGTAGAATCTATTAGAGGAATTGCATCATGATTAGGGAATCCATTGAAGTTAGATAATGTCACTGAAAGTGTGATTAGAATATCTTATGCTAGAATACTGGTAGAAGTTAATTTTGATTTTAATTTTCTTGAAATAATTCCTATTGAGTGCTGTAACGGGGAGCTAGTCTGGCAAAAAATAGTGTATGAATGGATTCCCTTATTATGTTCGAATTGCAAGGTGTTTGGACACTTTACTAATACTTGTAATTCTATGAAAGTATGGTCTCAAAAAAAAATTCAAATTCTGAAACAGGAATGGATATTGATGATAACTGTATGGATAAGGACTGGATTTTGGTTAGTAATAAGAAATTAGAGAAGGGTTTCAATGAGAGGAAAACTGTATCTGAGTTAAAAAGAGGATCTGTTGAGGATATTTTTGTGGATAAAGCTAATCCTTTTAAAGTTCTGGAGGTCCAAGAAGTCAATATGCAGGATAAAGGAGAGGATATAGATAAGAAGATGAATCAATGCAGTGAAGTTTGTACCAATTTTAATTCAAATAGAATGTAGGATAAAAGAGAGGGAAACGGAAATGGTATTAGTGATCAGGGATTAAGGGATCATTAAGTAGAGGACATCAATGCCAGTAGAGCTTTCAATTCTATAGAGAAATCAGAAGCTAAGAGATATAAGAAAGATTTAAACGAACAGTCAAATAAGGAAACTACAGTAATAGGAAATGTTGAGAAAAATGAGGAAGTTATAATGAAGAACTTTGGAGATTGCTCTGAGTTCATAAATGCCGAGGAAGCAGATTTTCTAATGAATGAGTCTGATAGTTCTTTTTGCTCATACAGCTCGATAGCAGCTTTAAAAAGATGAAAAGAAAAATCAATTCGAGTAAATACAAAAAAGACAGTAAGTATTTGAGCAATGAACCTTTGGTTGAAGACAATCTAGAATGGGGGAAACTTATGCAAAAAATACAAACCCGATCCAAATCTAGAAAAGCTCAAGAAAAAAGAGATAAGCCAAGTGGAGTTTCTATTGGAGGTGTGTCTAAAAATTGATTTCATCTGATGTTTGGGTTGGTGTTTTCATTCGGTGTTTGTTCATCTATTAATGTTGACTGGTTTTTTTTATGATCTGCATTTGGAATCTTCTTACTATGTTTTGATGGAGTAGATTTTGGTATAGTTTGTTATGGAATTTTGAGTGCAGAATTTAGTGCCTTCTCAGGTTTGACGCAGATGTCATGACATTGGGCTGTCTAGATCATGGTGTAGAAGTGTGGTTTTGGGCTTTGTTTAGTTAGGGTCTTTGTATGGTGTAGGTTGAATAACCAGGCTTGTATTTTGTTTATGCTGGTTTCATTTCTTGTACAATATTCGTTCCTTGTTGTACTTGTTTATACTAGCTCAAACCTATGTAACTCTTTTTATTTGTAATATAAGAACCCGTTTATTTCTATAAAAAAATTGACCAAAAATCTGGGTCATTACAATAAAATGCATACTTTTGAACTAGCGTTATAAAAATCTTCAAAGATTACCAATTAAAATTTTCAAAAATTCAAATTATGAAAACTGGTAAAACCAATGCTTGGATACCAATTATTGGGGATGCGGATTAAGGATCTTAAGGAAAACTAAACACTAAAAGGGGGTGAATAGTGTTTTATGGATCTGCTTAATTTCTTGAAATCATTTTGGATTAAACAAAATGTTATGCAAATCACATATATCAACAATCACAAATGCAGAAAACAGAAATAAAAAGCAGTAAAATGAAAGTACACAATGAGATTTTATACTGGTTCGGGGTTACCCTACATCTAGTTCCACACACCACTGGGTGGTGTAGATTTATTTTCAATATAATCTTCAAATTACAATCCTTGATTTCAACGGCCACGAGGTCCACCACCACTTTCTCTTAAGCACCGGGCGCTCTCTTGATTTACTCAGGCTACATGATCATTTAATTGATTTCTGGGCTACAATCACACCCAATTCATTTACAGGATACAACCACACCTTTTCTCAGTATCAGCATTAAAGTTTAACTCGAAACTTGATCTTGCGATCTTTGATTATAAACAGCCTATAACCCTTGAGAGACACTTGAATTCAGATAGAGCTTGATGTAGAATCGAAAGAGAAAGATTAACATAATTTCTTTGAAAATCCGTAGAGTATAAGTACGGTTTTGAGAAATTAAGAAGAACAACGACAAGAAGAGAAAGGAAGAAGAAGATGACGACTATTTATTCAAAAATTAAAAATTTGAAGCATATTTATAGCTTTCCAGCAACCACAACATTTCAAAAAAGGTTTGAAGTCAAGAGACACAACTTCTAAAATTTTAAAAATTAAACCAACGTCACATTTCGAGATATCACTTTATGTATATCGACATATATTAGTATATTTCAAAAAGTAATATTTAAATCAAAGTAAATAATGTTTAAATAAATTATGGTGATTTCTGAATTAAAACAAATTATATTCCTTTGTATTAAAATAAAGTATTTTAAGTAGAAATTTATATTAAAAACATATATTAAAATGATTAAAAACTAAATAGAAAATGATAAATATATATAACTATGAATATATAAAAGCTTAATATAAATATGGAACTAGAAGCATAAGTAACTATAATAAAATTAGTGTTAAATTTATAAGTAAAAACCATTTGAATTAGGATTTAAAATATATTAAGTATAATTTTAAAATAGGAGTAAAAACAGAATTAAGAATAAAGAGGTATAAATTCGAAATAAGGAAGTAATTTTGAAATCATTTTGAAAATAGAATTAAAAACAAGAAAGTAATTTTGAAATCATTTGAAAATAGTGAGAAAAAGTTTGAAAATAGAATTCAGTCCTAACCAAAGTTTTAAAAAGATATATAGACATTTTTACTCTATATTTCTTGAGCTTTTGAACTCTTAAATACTTAATAGTCTTGATTCTTATATCTTGAACTCTTCTACTTTGAAATTTTGATTCTCTGAACTGTACGGTCATCAATGATCAATACGTTCATAGATTTTCTGTATATACCTATATATATTATAGATAATAGTATTAGTATATATTTTATAACAATAATAATTGAAATAAGGTTGTTGTCATCAAATCCATGATCATCAACATCTCGATCCCTAACAATATATATTGAGTTAATATCATATTTGCATATGAAACTACTATATTTATATCCATGTATTCTGTCCAAAATATTGTCATCTTATATAGCATAGTTTTTATAACCTTTAAATAGTTTTTTTTAACCATTCTATCATAATGAAGTGGGAATTCCTTTGCTAAGCATATAATATATTTTGAACCGCACATTTACTACATAAGATTTGGTATCGATGATTGGCATTAAGTTTTGAAGTATCTTCAAATCCAGTTAAAATTTGATAATTTTTGTGTTACTAAACAATATGCATATGATGTAAGATCCTAACTTCGCTTCATCCTTTAGCCCTTTTTTGTTATAATCTGTCTTCTTTTCAAACCCTAAAAGCCCAAATGTTGTCTTCAAATGTCAATGTTATTTCTTCATATGTTCTTTGTTTTATGAAGTTAGTAACACATCCTTAAAATAATGCTGATAATTTGCTAAGGAGTTCTAGTATGCATGCTAGGATCTTAGCATTGGAAGTTTCGTATGTTCTCAAATGGGGGTTACCTTAGCATATCTATTAAGGTAAAATTCTTATGTTTTTACTTGGCTGTCTTTATCTAAACGACCATTTTGAAACTTGTAGTTATGTTCTCAAAAAAGAGAATATTGCTTTAACAAATAAGCATATTGTTTTAAAATTGAGAAACATTTCTCTGCTATATTATTTTCTTTATAATCTTCATTGATTATTTTTATTAAATAACCATTTTGAATCCTTTGTTCGCTCAAGAAATGAGTTCAAATGATACTCTCAGCAAGTAAGCAGAGCAACCGATAAAATGTGGTGACTGCAGAATTAGTAAAGGTGATATTTATGTCTTGGTGTTTCTTATTCATAGAAGTCACAAATTCACTTATGATTCTTTACATTTTTTTTGTAAACTAAATGTAGTAGGTTTGGCCTACCTAGACTAACTTCGGCATTTAACGTAGGATTATGTTTGCTGCACCTATTTTTTTACATTTTCATTTTTGTGTTTAGATCGTCGTTGATTTGTACTCTTGGGTTCATTTATATTTGGATAACTATAGTTATGCTAGCTTATGCTTGAATACAATGTTCTGAACATGGATTCCACCTCCATGTAAACATTTTTATATAGAATTTTACCATAGAGGATATGCAAACTGATATATTATTAAACAAGTCAGAACAACATAACTAGCTAATTGAAGGTGTGAATTCTTTTCTCCAAACGTTACATAGAAAGTTAAAACTGGATATTTACTATAATAGTTGTTATTCATATCAACTACAACTATCATTCAGCCCATGGTTAAATTGTTATATTTTGTAGTATATGCAAATTATGAAAGCTGAAACATTAATTAATCTAATGTAAGAAGAAACGAGTTATTATGTTTCCCGCATTATGTTACTACACCATAGGTTTCCTACTGCAATGAAAATCCAAGGTGTTGCCAGCTAAAATGTTGCCACAGCTATGCTGATTTTTGTGTATTGCAACACACTCTTCAATGTGTTACCATAGATATCAAATTGTGTTGCAGTAGCCATAGTTATAAACTTATAAATTTAATTTGCCACATCATCAATCTGTAGCTATAAAAAATGCATATCTATCCGTCAATTTACCTTTTAAAAACAACATCTGAAGTTGACACCTCACTAATCCGTTAAAATCCTTCACCACCAATAGGAAATCTACTTATGTTACTCATTCGATTCCTTTTTCTCAATTTCTCGGATCTGTTCGTTCTCACCCCCAAATTTCCAATTCCAATCCTTAATTTTCATTCACCTACTTCTTCCACTCAAACCCCCTTTGTGTCCTCCACTTCTTCCAGCGAGTTCTCGACTCCAAATGCACCCACTTCTCCCCTTCACCGTCATCAAATAGCAGTCAATCCAAGAAGAAAGGTGCTATCTTTTTATCTTATGTTTCTCATGTACGTTTCTGTTGGTTTTTTTATCATCGCTATTAATTAGTCTACCGAGAAACAGAAATTATTATCATCATGAGTATAATTTTGTTTAGTTGGTGGTTTTTTTTTGTGGTTCTGTTGTATGTTGGTTCGCTGAAATGTTCTTTGAGCAACTATTGGGTTGTTAATCAATTTAATAACATGAAACTTTAGTTCTTAGTGAAGTGTGGTTGTGAACAATTAGACCATCGACCTTATATGAGCTGCATGTTCTAAATAACTGCTCGGGTTTCCCAGGTGGCTGTTGCCTGTGATGATTGAGACATGATACTGCTAGTTTTTTTTAATAAGATATACAGTGGTATATGAATAAGAACGTCTAATAAGTTATCATTTCTTAAATATTATCATGATCTGTATGCATAAGACCGTCTAATAAGTATATGCATAAAGTCTACTGAATTATTTGCAGTTTGTGATATCACTTCAATTCTTCCTTCAATTCGAGTTCAATGACCTCTCAATAAATTTCTACTTCAAATTCATCAACAGCGGCTACGAGAAAGAACTGCCACCATAAAATCCCAGCGAAGATGAGGACTGTGAAGGTAGGGTCGTGCAAAGACCTGGAATTTTGACCGTTCAAATCGACAATGATCAACGCATGCCGACCCAAACAGATCGCAAATGCAGGTAGTTATTGGAAAAAATAAAAGAAAAGCAAGGAAGAAGAGAAAACAATAACGGAATCTCATGGCGGAAGGATAACATATAATAAACAATTAACAGTTAAGAAGCAGTTGAAAAATGTACATTTGACTATAATATACAATGATTACCAAAGTTACACATACACATGTATATACAACAAGGCAGCGGAACCAAAGTGCAGTGGGAATTACAAATATATAATAGACGTATACCAAATCTTCGTCTTCGTTCTCTAAGGCAAAGTAATATTTGTTAACTACAAGTCGTTCCTGACCCTAGCGTATTGCAGAAGAAGAAACACAACAAACATTCGGATCAGAACTAAATCATTCTCATATTAATCAAATTAAAATACGAAATAACATGAGTGTTATGGGTGCAGTCATCAAATAGACAAGTCATGGGAAATTCACCAGACCACACCGTTAACGCTGAACGGGTTTACTCCATGTGAATTTCCATGTATAAAAATTCGCAATTGGAAAAATGAAGCTATCACAAGCTCGTCCGACATCACACAATGCAAGCGCACACCAAATGGGTGAGTTTTGTCTTATGATAACCAAAAATGCTTTCATACGTGAAAATCCACTTTTATTACTAGAATTTGTCCATAGTGTCGAAAACTATTTCACAAATAAATATATTAATCTTAGCAAGCATAGTGACTATGCCTACATATAGTTAACAAATCGAACGACACGCATTGGTTATTGGGTTACCAACGTGATGGTTCCTGGCACGGAAGATCATTGGAGGACACGAAGCTAAGTATTCCCTATTAACATCCAGACAACGGACACCGAATACATAGCACGAAAGTATATTTCCCCGTTAACATCTAGACATCGAACACCATATATACTTTATTCCCTCAGGTTTTGAGGTAGATCTACCGCTGCAGCTTTCGATTTTCACTAGAGATTATGTGTACAACCTAACCGCCAGTTTTCCATCAATCCGGGGTGTGAGGTTCGATGATGTCACGATATACACAAAGTTATGCTTTAATAAGCCAAGCTTTAATAAGCCAAGCTTTAATAAGCCAAGCTTTGACCCTCATTTGTTCATTTCATAACTCTAGTATGCCACATTGACAATTCACGACGTGTCACAGATTTCTATCAATACACACCCTCTAAGCTCATATGCTTAGAGACAAGAATAATTAATTGCCATAAATCCGATATATATCTCAAAGATCAGTGCTATACAATCAATTTAAATGTCAGACACACAATCCATACAAGTCCGTTCTGGGTCTGAATGGAACACAATCCGAAAATCTCCAAATATATTGAGATTTTAGGCCATTTATAACCTCGTATCGACTAATTGGCCCAAACGAGACATCGGCAATCAATCCAAACAATTCGAAGATTTTGGTCTTCACTTATCGATTTCCAAGTCATCAATTACTTTAAAATGTCGTATTACTACCTGGAATGGTTTCGAAAAATTATTCGATCCTGGTCTTTCCAAGCAATAAGCGCATTTTTAAAACAATAGTTATGGATCATTTAAGATTTCCCCTTCAAACCGCCTTCAAAATCGTTATTGACTCAGTTATATTCAAGGTTGGATTGTATTCCAGTTTCTAAAACTCCGCTATCGCTTTAACCCTTTTCGTGAAATTCAATATTCATTCCCAGTTTTATATTCCAAACCAGTTTATATTCGAAATATAATATAGTTCATATCGAGATATCGTAACCATTTTAAAATCTATTTATACTCAAGTAAAGTAAAATTTTGTTTCAAATGTCCTAACCATTTCCGAATTGATTCATATTCAAAATAGAATGATATTTCATATCAATATGATGATTGTTTCAAAATCAGTTTATATACCAATATAGAATATTCTTTCACATCATAATACCATAGTCCTTTCAAAATTGATTTATATTTAAAAGAGAATATATTTATATTTTCAAATCTCAATTTGAATCAATGGATTAAATAGAGAATAATTCCAATTTAGGAAGAATTTACAAAATCTTTAATAGCTCGAAAATAGTTAATTATAAATAAACCGTTTTTATGAGATTCTATATATTAAAATAATTAAAGTAAAACAAAATAATTTAAATCACTATATATACACATGTTAAATGCTTTACTAAAATAATCTATAAATAATAAATAATATAATATGATTTATTTCAAATTATAGGTATATATATAATGCTTTACTAAAATAAATTTTTAAATAATAAATATAATATAATTTATTTCAAAACTATGGGTATATATGTCTATAGTTAACTAAATTTAAAAACCATAATTATTTCTTTTTTTTCGAATTTCGACGATGTGAGATTTATCTTAGTTTCGATAAAGTTTACTTCATTTCCACATCTCAATTCAAAACAACATTCAATCCGGCCTTTCGTGTTAAAGGGATTTAAATTCATATTTAATCCAGATCACGAACACTTCCAAAAAATTGTCGAATACTCTTATTTTAAATTATTCTAAAGAGAATCATTAAATTCAGCTTTAAACAAATTAAAATTTGAGTAATCAAATTGTATTTAAATCACATTTCCAAATCCACAATTTATTTTGGAATAATTGCTTAACAAATTCAATGAACATTTCTGTGTCGATATCATGCAGTGACCAATTTCAAGTCAAACATCATTCACAACCATTTCATCCAAATGGTAAATATTATCTCATTTCGCTAGTTAACAAAGGTCAGTAAATTTTTACTATATATTTAAATATATTAAATTAACTAATTATCGAATTCAATTTTGCACATCAACTTGCTTGCATGTCAAATTTTAAGCAACCGATCAACAATCCATTTCAAACATACAACCAACTTATTTCATAATCTAATTTAATAAATACAGGAATAATTCAGTTAACTATGAGCAAGAAATTCACTCATCTTTGGGTCTTTAGTTGATTAAACGTCCAACCAAAGGCCAAAAATTTACAATCCCCCAACGCAGCCAAATTAGTATCAGAACGTCCGCAATTTCACCACGATCCCAACGCAAAAAACCACGCTCGAATCCGACCTCGTATGTAGTAATTATTAACATTAGAATATATGATATATATATATAATTAAATATAATAAAATATTAATTTAAAAAGGATACCACGTTAGCACCTCTTTAAACCCGTTCCTACTCCTCCCTCTAGTTGCTATAGTAACTGAACGCGAAGAGCCAAAAAAGCAATTTGGCTTTAACAATCGATTCCTCCCATCTCCGACCACTATAACAGCCAAGACCACCACCATTGCAATCCCCATCAAAATCCGCACCACCAGCTCAAAGCCGAATCTCCGGTGGCCCTCTCCCCTGCTGATGCTGACCTGAACATAAAGGATTTTCAGCCTTTATCGATGAAATTCCAATGATTTACATGACGATAAACGCTCTGGTTGATCTTGTTAGACTCCTACACGAACGCTCTATAAAACCGAAAATCCAATTTCTTCGATTAACTTACAAATTGAAAATCCCCTAATCAACACCCAGGGTTTCGCAAATCAACAACTTTGACCACCAATTCCGGCAAATCCAAGCACTGCATGTCGAAATAAATGGTACCAGCAGCTTCGTATCATCGAGGGTTTCGAAATGAGATATAATTTGCTAGGGTTTGTAGAGATTCAAATTTAAAGTTTGAATTTTTATTTGAACTAGGGTTTAAGAATTTGTTTTCAGCTATATATTAGAGGAAAAAATTTGATAGAGAAAATATTACTTATAGGTAAAATGAGCTGATGAGGTGGCAAAGAAATTTATTATCATATATATAGAGGGTCCAATAGGAGAAATACACAATTATTCAATTACATCGATTCCTTTCACGATTTATTTTGTATGATCAAACGGCAAGTCGGATTGTTACGAAATTTGAAACTCTACAATAATTCACCGTTCCAGATCCGATGGAACCAGTTTCGTCGAATTCCGAGAGAGTCTTCAAAACAGCTAAATTTCACAGTTCATTAATTAATAAAATATTCAACTATTCGCTAAACTATTTTTATTTCAATTTAAATATTTATTAAATTCCATTTTAATCCAATTACAACTTAAATGAATTTTATAATCGATTTCACAAATTTTTAAGTTCCCGAATTGATTATATTCAAATTTAAATTCGAACTGTAATTACAGATAAATAAACTAAACTTATCTTCAATTATTCAATTATTGATCTTAGAATTTCACCATTTATCAAATCAAATTTGCATTGCAATTTTAACTTAAACAACCCAAAATTATTTAATTATAAAATATTAAATTCCAAATTATGACATTTCTAAATATAAACTCAATTTAAAATCCGCTTATACTCAATTCAAACCACCATCAATATTAAAATCAACCAAAATTGATTTTTAACCAATATTATTCAATTTATTCATTTAATTTTGAATTTAAATATACAGAAAATTTATGGGGCGTTACATTCTTCCCCCGCTCAAATCTTTTCGCCCTCAAAAAGGGAACTAAGTAAGGTATTGAGTGCATATATATTTTCAAATCCATAACTTGTAAAATAGCCTTTATTAAATATGTTTTCGAGTTATAAAAATCTCATAAATTTTCTAATTTTCGAAATCATAGAAAATTTCGGCAACATCTCCTTTGTATGGAAAGGCCCGAAAAATCATAATATATATATATATATATATATATATATATGTATATGAAAATGTGTGCGTGTACTTGCCGAGTATAATACACACAAGGATCGTGTAATATGACAAACAATATTCAAGTATAAAGTAATAACTATTCGCAGATAAGTAAATATAGTAAATGCAGTAAAAAGGAAAAATCACACCAGGGATTTTTATACTGGTTCGGAGCATCGTCCTACGTCCAGTCCCAGACCTCTCTCTGGATTTTCACTAACAACCTCACTTTACCCGGAGGAACAGGTATACAACACTACTTGATTTACGGGCCACAAGCTTACCCACTTGATTTCATGGGCTACAAGCTTACCCACTTGATTTCACGGGCTACAAGCTTACCCACACAGGACAATTACAAGAGTTTGACTTTTGAATGTGTTCTTGCTTCAACACAGATTAGTCAACGTTTGAGTACACCCTTCCTATAATCTTATCCTCAAATATGATTTGATGTTTGTGAAGATTTGGAAGTAGATTATCGTATTGAATCACAAGAATATTAAATAAGCTTGGAGATTCAAACGATATAATATTGAATATGAGTGCTTTTTGAATGCCAAACAAAATGCAAAATAGATCAGAGAATAGAGAGTGAAATTCGGTGGTTTGGATGAATAAAATATGATGTATTTATAATGATTGAGAACTTATAATCATTAGTGAAAAGTTTCAATCAAAAGAGATGATTCCTGATGAAGAGAAATGGATGCAACCTTTCATGAAAGAAGTCTTCAAAGATATGCTTTGTTATTCAAAAAGCTGTTGACAGGTAAAATGTACAGGTAGACAGGTTTTTGACCGTTACCTTTAAAAAGCTGTTGATAGATTAATTTTTACAGGTAGACAGGTTTCATTTGAAATCCTGTTGACAAGTCAAAAATAACCTGTTGACATGTTTTTGTCAACTTGCTATAGAAAAGAGTTTTCATGAATATTTTTAAAAGCAATGAGAAGTATGATTATTTTAGGATAGATTTTAACATTTATAACTCTAACTAACTTCTAACCTATGAAAAAAACATCAATTCTTCTTTTTGTCGATCGTGAAGCTTCTTCTTGTCATTAATCAAAATAATCATTGAAATCTTTGACTCAACATTCTCCCCCTTTTTGATTGATGACAATATTGCTTGATATTTCAGTCTCCGTTGCTATCTCCCCCTATATATATGCTCCCCCTGAAATATATAACTAAATTTCTACAAGAAGAAATGTTAGTAACATTTTCTCCCCTTTTGTCATCGACGAAAAGGGTACACAACAGTGCATGAGATTATAGTTGTAACAACATTATGTAGATAAAACATAGAACGTCACACATAGATTGTAACACATATTACAAACCATACCAGACCAAACATACCAAACTAAGTTATGTAGCATACATACTTAATTAAAACACAGCACTAATTATGTACAAGTGCTGATATAAGTGTTTGAAATTAAAAGCATAACATCACAAAATATAGATAGAAGGAATTACTTGGATGGTCAACCCGAATCGGTTTCTTCTTTTGTGTCTCCTTCTTCTTCACTTTCTTTTTCATCGCCTCCTTCTTCAATATGTGATGTGCCACGACCTCGTTCATGTCCCGTACTCGTTCCAGAGCTGGTACCCTCCTCTGAAGATGTCCATGTGAAAGTAGGAGGCATTGGACGTTTTCCCAGGTCTTGAGCAAGTGTTGTGGAGGATGATGCACCACATGAAATTGCATCCCAAAGAATGCTGAAGAAAGATTTAAGTTTATTAAAACGTTTATCGAGCTTAGTATCTAAACGATCGATCTTGTTATCCGTCCTCTTAAGTCGTGCTTCGAGAAGAAATTGATTCCTTGCAATTTGTTCAAGAGAATCTTTAGTAGATGATGTAGGTGGAGGAATCCTAACTTCCTCTGGTTTTGGTCTAAAGGTTTGTGAGGTAGAAGGTTCAGGAGGGCCTTGGTGTGTATATTGTTCAAAAGGAATGATGTTTAAGTAAGGCTCTGGAAGTTTCACTCTCTTTTTCGATTCTTTATCAACACACTTAGGCCTTGAAACCGTGGATTGAGGAGATTGAATACCACAATCAAGTAAGAGACGCATTATATATTCATTGTAAAAGAGATGCGGTCTTGAATGATTATTTACCATTGAGATTTCATCGAAGATCATCTCTATCCAATTTATGTTTATTTCTCCGTAAATGGCATATAAGGCTTTAAAATTCTCTTTATAAATTGCATTGAAATTTCCAGTCCTTGGTAAAAGAGAATGTGTGAGACAATGGTGAAGAATTCTAGCCGTGGGTCGTAAATTAATTCCTTTTGTACTTGGCTTGTGATCTTCGATAAACAAGTGACTGACTTTATCTCTAATATGAATAGGGCAGAAATCACTAGAGAATTTAATACCATTATTTTCTGATTCAAGGACTTGTGCCATCCTTTCTTTTGAAATAAAAACATGCTTTCCACACACAATGGACCATAAACAATTTGATGAATTCTCCGGTTTGATTTTCTCCAAGTTGAGATTTGCGTAGAACAACTTAATCATGATGTGATTGAGTTCAACGTTGTTCTTGTCGAAGTTAAGAAGAGAACCAATACCTGCTCTCTTTGCAAGTATTTCAACATCATAGAGAAAGAAATCGAAGAACTTGAGGAATGATCCTTGGTGAATAGTGTAATCCTTCATCTTGTTCCACCTCTTAACAGCGATTGGATCCATTAACCAGTGTTTAATGTGTGAATCGATAGGTTGTAGATGTGAGAAAGAAGAAGATGCTTTTGTTTTCTTATGTTTTGGAGCCATTGGAATATGATTGAATTGAAATTGAAGAGATTAGGGCTGATAGGAATGGGTATTTTGAGTTTAAAGGGAGTCGAAAATGAAATGGTGTGTTGGATTTGAGTGTGAACCGACGTTTGTATATATAAAAACAGATTTATTCGCGACCGGTCGACAGGGAATAATTCACATGTCGACAGGTAAAGTTTCTGGTTTGAAAACAGAAATCGGTCGACAGGAGGGAATATGGCGGTCGATAGGAAATGTTTCTGGTTTGGACAAAACAGTTTAAACATAAACCGGTCGACAGGAAATTCTCTACCGGTCGACCTAATTTTTCTCTGGTTTTAATTTTATGAAAAACGGTCGATAGGTGTAGTGCAGGCGGTCGACAGGAAAACTCTCTGGATTGCAATGTAATAAAACAGGTCGACAGGTTATTTTAACCGGTCGACAGGTATTGTATATTTTTGTTTTTCTCACTTCTCTTGTTTATATATTCGAACTCTATTAAAACTTTATTATAAAATATAATAAATTATGAGGAATAAAACATAAATACAACAAATAAAACAATATAAATGATCTCCTTAAATACGATATATAGAAATTATTTTCTTGATTCCCAAGGAGATTTTCCGCTTGCTCCTTCATTTTTGTTGTAATTCTTATCCCATGAGTTGGGTGTTCTTGATGATGATGGCATATGTGTGGGCTCATGAACGTTGTGCTTATTAAAGCTACAGAAGAATGAAGCTATTTGTTCGAGATACATGAGCCGAGAAGCTGTTAACTTCTGCTCATAATACATCTCCCCCTGGAGATCAACTTGATGCTTTTAATAATGGTGTATCTCATCTATTTTCTCTCGTGTTTGTGGAGAACAAAATAACACTTTCTTGCAACGTTTTGAGTTAGGTGTGGTGCCAGGTGTACGTGAGTTTTGATGGAAACCAGGAGGATGTTCCGGTGTCTTCGGGGAATAGTGCTCGTCTGATTCAGAGCTAGTTATGGTGATGTGTGATCGTCGAGCACATTCGTCGAAAATATGAGCCATTACAAGATGAATGAAGATTGAAAGGATGAATTTAGAAAGCACTCAACGAAGAGGTATATATAAGACTACTTCTATTTTTAGAAGAGGTCCATATTAATCTCACCACAAAATAACACTTTATTTTAGGAGAGAAAATAGTTAAGTAATAACTATTTGTATTAGATAGAAAAGAACTCAGCTACGTTTAAAATATAGTTTAATTTTCAAGTTCCTTTCTAGATAATAAGCCTAGCTCTCTACGTAATTTTATGAAACTTGATTCGAGTAAAGGCTTGGTAAATATATCAGCTAGTTGATTCTCTGTGCTTACATATTCAAGATTTATATTTCCTCTTTTCTTAAGTGGGACCTGTAAAAAATAGAATTAAGATCATGGTACCCACTTTTTATAGGGTCCTAAGAGTCAGGTCTTAGGAGTCCAAACCCATACGGGTCCGGTATCCCCTTTATATAAATAATTGGAATTATGATGCACAGTATTCAAAAAAATTTGAATGTACTTGTTCCTAATTAAATTGTTATTTGTTTTAGGAACCCATATTTTAATATTCTTGATATTTTTCTTTTGAAATTTCACAACTGATTTTGGTTTGGAATATAATAAACTAAGATTTTTCTTAGCTTTAGTTTCTTGCAGCTTTTTCTTTCTTTTATTACCAAGATGTTTCTTGGTATCTTGTTTCTTATACCCCAAACCATGTTTATTTGTAGCAGACTGTGAACTTTCAATAATCTTTGTCAAATTTTCTCGATCTTTGTTGAAGTTAGAAACATTTTGAGTAATGTCATCTAACTTAGTTTGTAAGCTAGCTTTTTCTAGGTCTAGAATTTTGACTTTTGCCTTAAGCCCATGATTTTCAGCAGTAAGAGCATCATTTTTCTCTTTTTGAGTTCCAATTTCTTGACTCAAAGAGTTAATTGAGAATTAACATTAGATGATAACTCTTGAAATTTTTCAGGTTCCTCCTCTAATATTTTCTTCTCGTCTTTTAGCATATCACGCTCCAACTCTGCTCTACGTAAGTCTGCTTGAGCTTGTTTGCATTGTCGTTTCATATCTTTGAATTTATATATCAATTCAACATTTATATCAAGAACTTCTTCAAAAGAAGGAATTTGTACCTCATCTTCTTTTGCCATAAAACATTCATTTGCTTGTTCATCGTCTGAGTCACTTTCACTATCAGACGAAGATAAGTCTTCATCATCCCATGTTACTGAGAATGCTCGTTTCTTTGACTTGTCTTTGTTGTATTTGAATTTGTCATTTTGTGACTTCTTCTTTTGTTCTGGACAATCTTTTTGCATATGCCCCTTTTTATGACAATTGAAGCATTATATACTTGAAGATGATGGTTTATTTGAACCGAACTTCTTTCTTTTGTATCGACTAGCCTTTCGTTACTTTAAGAATTTCTTGAATCCTTTTGCAATGAACGCTAGATCTTCATCTTCGGAATCTGAGTTGTCCTAATCTTTTTCAGCATGAAAAGCTACATTTTTCTTTTCTTCTTTTTGTTCTTTTCTAGCCTGTAAGTTAGCTTCATAGGACATTAGATTTCCTATCAATTCATCTAGCTTCATGGTGGAAAGGTCATTAGCTTCTTCAATCGCTAATACTTTTCCTTCCCATTCACTAGTCAGAGAATGTAGGACTGTTGAAACAACATCAAAATCTGAATACTTTTGTCCTAAACCAATGAGTGCATGATGAATAGTTTGAAATCGTGAATACATCTCATTGATTGTTTCATTTGGCTTCATTTTGAAATTTTGAAATTGACTTTTTAACATAGCTATTTTTGCTTGTTTAACCTTGTTAGTACCTTCATGAGTAGTTTTTAGCGTTTGCCAAATTTGATATGCAGTGGTACAGATACTAACACGGTTATATTCATTTTGATCTAATGCACAAAACAACATATTTATTGCTTTTGCATTTATAGTTGCTGCAGTTTTCTCAGCAGCCGTCCATTCTGTATACTCAGTTGTTGGATTTACTATTTCTTTCTGAATATCATTCCAAGCATCATAGCTAGTTGATTGCATGTAAAAAGCCATACGTGTTGCCCAATAACTATAGTTAAGACCACTGAAGAAAGGAGGTCTTTGTGTCGATTGACCTTCAGTGTAAGTGGTGTTTGTGCTACTACTTGGGATATTTGCCATATTACTAAAATATATCAAATAACTGTGTTACGGTTATGAGATGACGGTGGTCCGATACCAACTGAAAATATGTGTGTGTGTACTTGCAGAGTATAATACACACAAGGATCGTGTAATATGACAAACAATATTCAAGTATAAAGTGATAACTATTTGCAGATAAGTAAATATAGTAAATGCAGTAAAAAGGAAAAATCACACCAGGGATTTTTTTACTGGTTCGGAGCACCGTCCTACGTCCAGTCCTAGACCTCTCTCTGGATTTTCATTAACAACCTCACTTTACCCAGAGGAACAGGTATACAACACTACTTGATTTACGGGCCACAAGCTTACCCACTTGATTTCACGGGCTACAAGCTTACCCACTTGATTTCACGGGCTACAAGCTTACCCACACAGGACAATTACAAGAGTTTGACTTTTGAATGTGTTCTTGCTTCAACACTGATTAGTCAACGTTTGAGTACACTCTTCCTATAATCTTATCCTCGAATATGATTTGATGTTTGTGAAGATTTGGAAGTAGATTATCGTATTGAATCACAAGAATATTAAATAAGCTTGGAGATTCAAACGATAGAATATTGAATATGAGTGCTTTTTGAATGCAAAATAGATCAGAGAATAGAGAGTGAAATTCGGTGGTTTGAATGAATGAAATATGATGTATTTATAATGATTGAGAAGTTATAATCATTAGTGAAAAGTTGCAATCAAAAGAGATGATTCCTGATGAAGAGAAATGGATGCAACCTTTCATGAAAGAAGATGACTCTTCAAAGATATGCTTTGTTATTCAAAAAGCTGTTGACAGGTAAAATGTACAGGTAGACAGGTTTTTGACCGTTACCTTTAAAAGCTATTGACAGGTTAATTTTTACAGGTAGACAGGTTTCATTTGAAATCCTGTTGACAAGTTAAAAATAACCCGTTGACATGTTTTTGTCAACTTGCTACAGAAAAGAGTTTTCATGAATATTTTTAAAAGCAATGAGAAGTATGATTATTTGAGGATAGATTTTAACATTTATAACTCTAAATAACCAACTTCTAACCTATGAAAAAAAACATAAATTCTTCTTTTTTCACCGATTCTTCTTTTTGTCGATCATGAAGCTTCTTCTTGTCATTAATCAAAATAATCATTGAAATCTTTGACTCAACAATATATTTATATATGTATAATCCAAATATACGTCCCATCACACGAGGAGACATCCCAAAAATGGGGAAAACAATATATATATATATATATATATATGTGTGTGTGTGTGTGTGTGTGTGTGTGTGTGTGTATGTGTGTGTGTATATATATATATGACCACAAAACTATATAACATAAATACATAACTTCTTTAGTGTTATTTGCTAATTTATTTATTTAGCACTTTAGCATTTAGCGCGAAGCATGCTCCCAAACGTAGTGCGACTTCCTTACACCTGCTACATACTCAAATATGCATGAGAATCAAACATATATACAATAAATAGCAATTGTGTACAAACTGCATAACTTATATTAATCATTTCAACTGAAATTTAATTAAAATTCTCAAGTTAAAATGGAAAAAAAGTTTTTATAATTCCAACATTAATATGCTACAGCAAGATGAATAAGTGGCAGAATCAATAACAAATATTTCTAAAGTGTAAACACCATTTCACAATACAACGATACTAGTGTATATACACCCATACTAATCTATTTAATATTTTTAAATACAACTAAAGTAAATTTTAAAACAAAATTTCAAACTAATAAAATAAAATAAACTCTCAAGTTAGATAACATTCAATATTGAAAATAATTGAAACGAATTAGTTTATAACTTATCAAATAAAAATAGATTCTAAGACTACAAATATTTAAAACAACTAGATTAAATATTAAATTTCTAAATTTACACATATATAAACTAATTCAAAACCAGGTTTAAAATAGACTAAATCTATAATTATAAATTATATTCTTAATATAAGTTTAATTCCAAAACACAATTTCAAATTCTCAATTAATAATCAAGTTTTAAATTTAAAACAAACTCATGATTTCTCAAATAATATATTTTAATAAATTTTAAAATACTATTATCGTTACGTAAAACAATTCTAATTCAAATATTAAACTTTAAATTTACATTTATGAAAATCGACTCACACATCAATTTAAATAAACTGGATACCATATTTTAAAACGTTAAAAATCTTGGTTCGTTACAATCTTCCCCTTTAAAGTTTTTCGTCCTCGAAAAGGAGAGATTGTAAATTTGAAGTCAAATTATGAAACAATTTCTTCGGCTAGAAATCTCGGTTTTGTTTTCAAATCACTTGAAATACTACATTTCTTTTCATATGAATTTTTCTCACTTCGGGATTTTTAAAACCAAAATCATTTCGAAAATTTTAAATGTTCACGATAAAGGACATAAAGCATTTATATCCTAAGTCGAGAGGTTTCACCCAATGACACTTTGGTTTTTAAATTTTGCACAAGACTGTATATGTAAATTTTTGGTTGTATATACTAGTATTGTATTGTATACTAGAAATAAATAATATGCACTCTGGAAAATCTATGTTTACACTTGTGTTTGATTTTAATTTAAAATCTAACTAGTTTATTTCGGTTTTTAAAAATGGGTTTTTGTAATTTAGAATTTAAATTTATTTTTGAACCTAGGTATTTTTGGTTAAATTAAATGTTTTTAGAAATTTAACCTAGTACTTTAATATTTTAAACCTTGATTTGATAAATTTTAATCTATGTTATTTTATTTGTTTGAATTTGATTTTTATTTTAACTTGAGATCTTATTCATAAGTAAATATAGTTGAAATTGGGTTAAAATAAAATAAAAATCTATAAGTATTTGATAGGTATAGTACCTTGTTATTGGTGTATGTGCATAGTATTTTAAATAGGGTATACACTTTGGAAAATATTGTTTAATATAGGGTTGCCACTTGTCTTTGGTCTTCTGATCTTTGCACCGCGTGTCCCTTGTTTTTTCTTTCGAACCCGGTTTTGTTTCCACCGAACCCCTTTTTTTATTTATTTCCGTCACTTTTTCTATACTAAACAAAAATTCCACTCCCCAAATCTATGAGCCCAAATTAGTGGCCTTCGATAAATCCTCCAATCGAAGCCCCACTGATTCGCTCCTCCCTTCATCACCGGTGGTGCTACCTGTTCCGGCACCCGCGCCTCTTCACCATGTGTCAAAGTTGGAGTGTTTCCATCTCATACCTGAGCCCAAGACGTTGGCAAACCCAATCGAAGTCATTCCTTCTCACCAGTTCGCCTTTGGTCCATCCAGCAACCTCCGCCTTGAGTCCCGCCGAAACCAGTCACCGGTTCCTTCCTTGTTTTCACGATAAGACTGCCCGGTTCGATGTACTTACCGCTGTCGCTTGCAAGCCCCGCTTCTTCGACTAAAAGTAAGTTTACTTACAATTGAATTTGTTACAAGTCCTCTACTTCCTTTACCCACTAAGTATAATTGTTTGAGTTGGCTACTGTGTTTTCTGTCATGTTGGTTGCTGCCTTGTTGCTCTTAATCATGCTCTGTCATGTTTGTTCTATTGGAAGAAATGGAAATAGTATACATATTTAACAAGGGAACGACATTCATGTAAATTACCAAAATAGACATGATTCTCGATTTTCCTGTTACATAGATTATAATAAAATACTGCCAACTTTTTTGATGCCAGTCAATACTTGGAAGCTCTTGTTACCTACCAGTTTTTTTTTTCAACTTTTAAACTGATGCGCACAGCTGGAATTACTGTTTTTTTGTTTTAGTCCCTGTAGTTATTTATTTAGCAAGCATCATTTCTTCACAGTAAATATTGGTAATTGTTCCAACTTTTTTTTTGTTAAATAGTCTAACTAGGATATATTGTTCTGGGAATAAAAGTGTAACGACACGGATTTCGCCCGGACCTAATCGATCGCTAAGCCGACCAAGACCGTTCGAATCCCACATACGCTAACTCTGGGTATACAACACATCAGAACAAATAAAAGAAGACTTCTATAAACATCATAATAATGTTACATCAGAGTACTGAATATCAGAGTATATCGAAAATAATACACAGCGGAAATAAATTTACATAAATGTAATACAATGCACAGCGGAAATATAAACTACACAGCGGAAGACTGTAAATGCCTGGACACAGCTTAAAGTTTCAATCCAGAATCCTGCTCAATACATCTGCAAAATAAAACTACTCGACTGCCCGTGTGGAAAATAGGGGCACCCGAGTTCGCAAGGGAAAAGCAAACTACAGGTCAGTCATGGGACTGGTGTGAGAAACTCTAACAGTTATAATTAACTTATTTGATAATATGGTATATCACGGGACCACGCCGCTAACGCGGAACGGGTTTACCCCCATGAATACCAGTGTATAAACAACAATCAATATAGATATATGGATCTACTATGCATCAATCAACATGCAATATCCCAATCTACCCACTTAGATTAATCACTACACTTAGATTTTCTAAATCCAATTCATTTTACAGAAATTATTCCTTTGGATTTTATTCCCGATTTCTTATTTCAAATCATTTGAAATACATATCTAACTTTCTATATCAAAGTAGATTTCACTTCGGGATCTCAAATCAAATCGTTTGGAAATGTGGATTCCAAAACATAACAATGCATACAAACAAGTATGCAACCAAATATCGTGCTCCCCATCGACAAGGCAAAGGGTACGCACCTCGCAACTCGATATATAAATGTGAACCTACCCCACGTAGGAGTAGGCTACACCGACGACGCACCTCCCACACATGGAGAGCATACACCGCCCTCTCACCCATACTTTTAGTCTCAGGGTTACCCGAATCTTTAGCCACATACTAAATCATTTCATATCCCGAAGTAGGGAAAATCATTTCACAACGTAATAATCACAAGTACTTTCAAAATATAGTACTTCACATCAGTAATTCACGCATATGATCAGTCACTATTAATCACATAACCTTTGAGCTCGTACGTCTCAAAGAAGGGTGTTAAGCAAGAGAATAAATTCTCCGCCACCAAACAGATACATCATCAATAGCAACTAATCGAATATGCGATGAACCACAATGTAACATATAATACATTTCTAAATCATTTTAGAAATCATCGGGTTTTGGGCCTCGAAATCCTTTCTGTTTTATAAAACATTTTTTATAAAACATTCCCTGTCCAAAATCGGGAATACATTTCTTTTCACTTAAGAAAAATATCATTTCACAATCATTCGTTAAATTTGAAATGAACACAACATCGCTAAACACCTTATCGTCAAATCGTGAAGTGTTTCACAAGGCGTTAGCATACAGATATTTTCAACCCAACCCAATGCTAAATGTAAAAGCATATTTTGCTCATAAACTGGTCGAGCACAATCCAAACCATCAATCAATCAAATTTGACATTAAATATAAGGGTTTGAATAAAGATAGTATCGACTTATATTCAACATCAAATCCTGAAACCAATAGATATCATATCGGGAATAACGATATCGATATCTTCCAAATTCCCATCACAATATCTATATAATCACGGAATCCAATATCGAAAATATCCAAAGATAATTTCAATTTAACTCTAATCCAATTTATTTATTTATAACCATTGGATTATTTTTCTAGTTAATAACTAGTTCATTTCGATAAAAATCTATTTTTATCTTTTCAAGTATGGAGTTTTTCATCCCAATTTTTCCCAAATCATTTCTTATGATTTTACACAAATTATTACTATTTTTAATAATTTTATCAAGGTCCGTACAGTCGATTTCCATCAACGGCCATCGAACTGCACTTACAGCGACCTTTTTCAAATTTGATTTGGACGTATCTCCAAATCCAACCGTTAGATTTTGAATTTCTAATATTCTTTAGAAAGCTCTTTTCGATACGAACCCAACGGTTCCGATTTTAGGAGAATCCGACGGTCGGATCTCCCGTAATGTCCGTTCGAAGTCAATGGTCGAAATTCGCGAACTGCCGCGGCGCGGCGCGTTCTATTCAGGCCATTATATTATATATATAATATATATAATATATATTTTGTCGATTTCTACTTAAAACGAATTTTATAAATCGTTTTAAATTCGTCTTCGAAACGATTTCAACTTCATTTTCAAATTCAAATCAAGATTGAATTTTTCACTATTAATTCGTTTTAAATTCATTTCAATTCAATTCAAATTTCGAATTCATTTCAATTCGAATTCATTTTCTATTCAACTCAATTCGAATTCATTTTCTATTCAATTCAATTCGAATTCATTTTCTATTCAGTTCAATTCGAATTCATTTTCTATTCAGTTCAATTCGAATTCATTTTCTATTTTATATCAAAATCGAATATTTCATATACATGACAATTTTATACAGTGTATATATATATGTTATTTCGCTTTTCATATATATGTTATTTCACTTTTCATATATATGTTATTTCACTTTGCTATATATATATATATTATTTCACTTTCAATATATACGATATTTTCACTTTCAATATATACGATATTTTCACTTTCATATACATGTTATTTCACTTTTCATATATACATATTTCACTTCGCTATATATATAAATTATTTCACTTTCAATATATACGATATTTTCACTTTTCATATATATGTTATTTCACTTTGCATATATATGTTATTTCACTTTGCTATATATATAAATTTCACTTTTCATATATATATATATATTCATTTCACACCACGATCAATTTTCACACAGAACACAACCAAACAAACAAGTCGTCCATGGTCTGTGGACGACGGGGAACAGTTCATATATGCAGTTATGAAATAAATAACTGAACAGAAAATTTAAAGTGAGAGAATTCTCACATGAATCGGTTTCTGAAATCGTTGATAACGGTTGTTTTTAACTGAATTAAACTCTGCGTTTAATTCAATTAAAATTCTTGACTGCTTCAAATCAGTCCAAATCTATTCTACAATGTAGTGCTAGACGGTGCGAATCCAATGCATTCAGTTTCATCCTAATCTGTTGTCATATGGAAAAGTTACGGTAGTTTAAAGATTTGACCACTTAATTTAATTACCCAGGATAATTAATAATTTATTAAATTAGTTAATCATGGTTTACCAGCGATTAACCCTTCTCCCTCTTTTGTATTTCTGGACCGAACACGGAAAAGAAGCTCCAGCTTCCTCTTGACCATGCGCGCTGCCTCGAACCCCTCAACACCGGCCATCCTGACTCAGATCGAAACACCTCACGACGTCGGCTTGAATGCCCTCTCCCCACGCCAGCCTTGCCATTGAACTCGAGGCAATGTCGGCCTCCAAAATTTCCGGCGAACGCTACCGCATTGAGACCTAATTCGGACCACATCACGAGCCCAGATCCGATCTTGACCACATGAATCTGAAGCTGGTAGGATGCTCAATGATTTTTGTTTTAGAGGTTTATTGAATTGATCCATGGGTTGAGTGCGATTTGAAGAGGGAAATCGGAAGTTCATGGCCTTCGAAATCGTTTCTGGCGGCTTTGACCACGGCTGAAATAAATGGTAGGGTTTTGACCAATAAGGATATATATAATATAATTTAATTATTATTTAATTCAAATTCAACTCATTTACTGGTTCGAACTCCAAATCAAACCCAACGACTGTCGCCCCTAGCCAAATACCCCCATTCCGAACACAATGGGATATGTTTCGTAAGCAAATTCGGCCGTTACGATCAGTTTCTGTTAAATTTACAATATAAATCTATATATATTCGATTCAAACGTGCATTTCAAATTACCGAGGCCACATACTAACTCTAAAAATTCCCGAAAAATATTTTCTAGCTTCGTATTGACGATACGGTCCTAACAAAACTAGTTTCGTCGAATTCTGAGACCGTTTGAAAAATGGCCATTTTCCAGTCGATTAAAATCAACTGAAACTGGTCAAACGCGTTTTCCTTTGCCACGCTCACACATTGATTCGAAAAATTATGAAATTTGAAACCTAGCAATAATTTGACACTGCGGATCCAACAAAAGTGGTTTCGTCGAAATCCGAGGTCATTTGCAAAATGTCCATTTTTAAGGGCCTGAATTCCATAGCGACTATTCAGAATTTTCAACTGGACATATCTTTTGATCTCCGCTATGAAATTTCGATTCTTCGGATTCACTGGAAAGATATTATCAATTAGATCCTAATGTTTTTGGTTTCACTAATATCCGGATTGTTTTGCACCCGGTACATTCAATTGAAGTTTGAAATCGAATTATCGAACTACCGCGCCATTTTCAATTCTATTTATAATTATATATAAATATTTATATTCTAACGACGGCGTATATAATATATACGTTCGAATTCTATTCAAAATAAATTTCTCGTCGATATTATTTAAAATAATTCATTTTAAATAATCAAAATTCGCTATAATCGCCAAAATAAAAATTTTAAACTGGCCCAGATTTTCGGGTTGTTACAATCTCCCCCACTTAAAACTTTTCGTCCCCGAAAAGGAACAAAGTCGAAAGTGGTTTGATTAATCAACTCTACGTTCGGTCTGGCTTCCATTCTCCAACTTTTCAGTTTCTGAGAATTTTCAAAATTTCAAAATTTTGGCTAACACCCTAAATTTTCGAAAAATTTCGCCATAACCTCCCCTGCACCGGGAGCATCGGGGAATCTCAAATAGCTTCCCCGGTCCTTCAGATCTCAAAAAGAAAAAGAAAAAGCCAAGCGGCTAGCCAATAGGCTCATAAAATCATCATCACCCAAACAAAACAGTAAATTATGTAGTAAACATGTACCTATTTGTCGGGCAAACAAATTTTATTCTCTGCTCTAGCCTCCTTGCTATGACCTGTTCAATGCAAGTGTATATATATATGCAAGCAAATGCGACCAATTTTCAATATAATTCAATATTTGATCCAATTAGGCTTAATGGTTAAAAATTAGCAAACAACTAAACAAACAACACAAACATCAATCAATTAGTGGATTAGAGTTTCAAATTCATAAAATTTGATACATATACAAAAAATCATGTTTTGATGCCAATTCACAACAATGTGTTCTAACTATATTAGTTTTGGTTCTCACACCAGTCTAATGGAAATATATAGATATCACACCTTTGAAACACGAACATAAATACTGATGATGTCATGACAATCATCAGTACCATCTCCGGGCGACTAGAATGTGATTCCATATCTATCCAGTATATTAAAACTTCGAATATACGTTCATGACGCGTATATGCAAAATCTTTACATACTAGATTGTCCAAATCAATACAAATAAAATATTCAAATACATATAAAATGGTTTAAATTTTCAAAACAAAATTGTTTTCATTTGAAAAATATACTCTTCACACTCGTTCTAGGATACTACTGATCCTATCTCTAACGAGTCATTCTACTTGGATATTGCTAATCCAATATCTGATGAATTCTTTCGTATGGTTCTAATGTGTCTTGTTCTCGAGCTCTGTAAACCAAAGGTTTGATACCAAATGTGACGACACGGATTTTGCCCGGACCTAATCGATCGCTAAACCGACCAAGACCGTTTGAATCCCGCATACGCTAACTCTGGGTATACAACACATCAGAACAAATAACAGAAGACTTCTATAAACATCATAATAATGTTACATCAGAGTACAGAATATCAGAGTATATCGAAAATAATACACAGCGGAAATAAATTTACATAAATGTAATACAATGCACAGCGGAAATATAAACTACACAGCGGAAGACTGTAAATGCCTGGACACAGCTTAAAGCTTCAATCCAGAATCCTGCTCAATACATCTGCAAAATAAAACTACTCGACTGCCCGTGTGGAAAATAGGGGCACCCGAGTTCGCAAGGGAAAAGCAAACTACAAGTCAGTCATGGGACTGGTGTGAGAAACTCTAACAGTTATAATTAACTTATTTGATAATATGGTATATCACGGGACCACGCCGCTAACGCGGAACGGGTTTACCCCCATGAATACCAGTGTATAAACAACAATCAATATAGATATATGGATCTACTATGCATCAATCAACATGCAATATCCCAATCTACCCACTTAGATTAATCACTACACTTAGATTTTCTAAATCCAATTCATTTTACAGAAATTATTCCTTTGGATTTTATTCCCGATTTCTTATTTCAAATCATTTGAAATACATATCTAACTTTCTATACCAAAGTAGATTTCACTTCGGGATCTCAAATCAAATTGTTTGGAAATGTGGATTCCAAAACATAACAATGCATACAAACAAGTATGCAACCAAATATCGTGCTCCCCATTGACAAGGCAAAGGGTACGCACCTCGCAACTCGATATATAAATGTGAACCTACCCCACGTAGGAGTAGGCTACACCGACGACGCACCTCCCACACATGGAGAGCATACACCGCCCTCTCACCCATACTTTTAGTCTCAGGGTTACCCGAATCTTTAGCCACATACTAAATCATTTCATATCCCGAAGTAGGGAAAATCATTTCACAACGTAATAATCACAAGTACTTTCAAAATATAGTACTTCACATCAGTAATTCACGCATATGATCAGTCACTATTAATCACATAACCTTTGAGCTCGTACGTCTCAAAGAAGGGTGTTAAGCAAGAGAATAAATTCTCCGCCACCAAACAGATACATCATCAATAGCAACTAATCGAATATGCGATGAACCACAATGTAACATATAATACATTTCTAAATCATTTTAGAAATCATCGGGTTTTGGGCCTCGAAATCCTTTCTGTTTTATAAAACATTTTTTTATAAAACATTCCCTGTCCAAAATCGGGAATACATTTCTTTTCACTTAAGAAAAATATCATTTCGCAATCATTCGTTAAATTTGAAATGAACACAACATCGCTAAACACCTTATCGTCAAATCGTGAAGTGTTTCACAAGGCGTTAGCACACAGATATTTTCAACCCAACCCAATGCTAAATGTAAAAGCATATTTTGCTCATAAACTGGTCGAGCACAATCCAAACCATCAATCAATCAAATTTGACATTAAATATAAGGGTTTGAATAAAGATAGTATCGACTTATATTCAACATCAAATCCTGAAACCAATAGATATCATATCGGGAATAACGATATCGATATCTTCCAAATTCCCATCACAATATCTATATAATCACGGAATCCAATATCGAAAATATCCAAAGATAATTTCAATTTAACTCTAATCCAATTTATTTATTTATAACCATTGGATTATTTTTCTAGTTAATAACTAGTTCATTTCGATAAAAAAACTATTTTTATCTTTTCAAATATGGAGTTTTTCATCCCAATTTTTCCCAAATCATTTCTTATGATTTTACACAAATTATTACTATTTTTAATAATTTTATCAAGGTCCGTACAGTCGATTTCCATCAACGGCCATCGAACTGCACTTACAACGACCTTTTTCAAATTTGATTTGGACGTATCTCCAAATCCAACCGTTAGATTTCGAATTTCTAATATTCGTTAGAAAGCTCTTTTCGATAGGAACCCAACGGATCCGGTTTTAGGAGAATCCGACGGTCGGATCTCCCGTAATGTCCGTTCGAAGTCAATGGTCGAAATTCGCGAACTGCCGCGGCGCGGCGCGTTCTATTCAGGCCATTATATTATATATATAATATATATAATATATATTTCGTCGATTTCTACTTAAAACGAATTTTATAAATCGTTTTAAATTCGTCTTCGAAACGATTTCAACTTCATTTTCAAATTCAAATCAAGATTGAATTTTTCACTATTAATTCGTTTTAAATTCATTTCAATTCAATTCAAATTTCGAATTCATTTCAATTCGAATTCATTTTCTATTCAACTCAATTCGAATTCATTTTCTATTCAATTCAATTCGAATTCATTTTCTATTCAGTTCAATTCAAATTCATTTTCTATTCAGTTCAATTCGAATTCATTTTCTATTTTATATCAAAATCGAATATTTCATATACATGACAATTTTATACAGTGTATATATATATGTTATTTCGCTTTTCATATATATGTTATTTCACTTTTCATATATATGTTATTGCACTTTGCTATATATATATTATTTCACTTTCAATATATACGATATTTTCACTTTCAATATATACGATATTTTCACTTTCATATACATGTTATTTCACTTTTCATATATACATATTTCACTTCGCTATATATATAAATTATTTCACTTTCAATATATACGATATTTTCAATTTTCATATATATGTTATTTCACTTTGCATATATATGTTATTTCACTTTGCTATATATATATATTTCACTTTTCATATATATATATATATATATTCATTTCACACCACGATCAATTTTCACACAGAACACAACCAAACAAACAAGTCGTCCATGGTCTGTGGACGACGGGGAACAGTTCATATATGCAGTTATGAAATAAATAACTGAACAGAAAATTTAAAGTGAGAGAATTCTCACATGAATCGGTTTCTGAAATCGTTGATAACGGTTGTTTTTAACTGAATTAAACTCTGCGTTTAATTCAATTAAAATTCTTGACTGCTTCAAATCAGTCCAAATCTATTCTACAATGTAGTGCTAGACGGTGCGAATCCAATGCATTCAGTTTCATCCTAATCTGTTGTCATATGGAAAAGTTACGGTAGTTTAAAGATTTGACCACTTAATTTAATTACCCAGGATAATTAATAATTTATTAAATTAGTTAATCATGGTTTACCGGCGATTAACCCTTCTCCCTCTTTTGTATTTCTGGACCGAACACGGAAAAGAAGCTCCAGCTTCCTCTTGACCATGCGCGCTGCCTCGAACCCCTCAACACAGGCCATCCTGACTCAGATTGAAACACCTCACGACGTCGGCTTGAACGCCCTCTCCCCACGCCAGCCTTGCCATTGAACTCGAGGCAACGTCGGCCTCCAAAATTTCCGGCGAACGCTACCGCATTGAGACCTAATTCGGACCACATCACGAGCCCAGATCCGATCTTGACCACATGAATCTGAAGCTGGTAGGATGCTCAATGATTTTTGTTTTAGAGGTTTATTGAATTGATCCATGGGTTGAGTGCGATTTGAAGAGGGAAATCGGAAGTTCATGGCCTTCGAAATCGTTTCTGGCGGCTTTGACCACGGCTGAAATAAATGGTAGGGTTTTGACCAATAAGGATATATATAATATAATTTAATTATTATTTAATTCAAATTTAACTCATTTACTGGTTCGAACTCCAAATCAAACCCAACGACTGTCGCCCCTAGCTAAATACCCCCATTCCTCTCATCAAACAATTCAATTTCAATCAAATAATCTAGCTAATTTTTGCAATCAAACAAACAAGTCCATGGTCTGTGGACGATTGTGTCGGGTGCTACTAAACACCGTCTGCATCCTAGTATATATATATATATAACTAGAAAAAGAAATTGAAAGGTGAGAAATTCTCACAGATAGCTATCCTAGCTCCACGACACTTCATTGATAGAAATCTTCATCGTTATCGCATTCTTGTCATCTTCGTTGTTGTAGCCACTACGATTTTTTACTCTGTTATTCAATATATAAAAATCGAATTTTTATACCGCTACTATATAGATAAAAATTACATTTTTACCTCGCTATCCTCTATATAAAGATTTCGCCTTTTTAAATATAAAGTTTTCGCCTTTTCAAAATAAATATTTCGCCTTTTCAAAATAAATATTTCGCCTTTTCAAAATAAATATTTAACTCTTTTCTTGTTTAAAAATCAAACTTTTCAAATTAAAAATCCAATCTTTTTCTTATGTAAAAATATTATTTTTATGAACATACATATATAAAAAATCCTATTTTTAATTTACACTAATATGTATAAATATAAAACTGATTTTTATTCCTATATATTTTCTTCTAAGTTGATTACACTAAAAATAAGAAAGGAAACAAATAAAAAGAAATCAGCTTTAATTTGATATATTTTCCATTGCGTTGAGGGGGGGGGGGGAAGGGCTGCTCACGGTTGAGGGTTCTGGTGGTCTGGCGCGGAAATCGGGGCGGGTGACCTTCTTCGAATGGCGGTGGCGTCCTTGAGCTTGAGCGGTTGACGGGGGAGGGGGGGTTTCTGGTGGGTGCGTCGGCTTCAGGGGGGTGGGCTTCTGGTCCGCGGGTTGGGGGTTTCGAGGGGTTCGAGATGGAAAGGGGCGACGAGGCGTTGGGGGGGGGGGGCGCTGGGTAGAAGGGAGGGCGGCGCAACGAGGGTGGAGGCGGCGTGGGGTTTCCGTCGGCCTCGATTTTTCTTCTTCTTTTCTTTCATTTGTTTTCGAAATGATATCGGGGGGGGGGGGGGGCAGAATGAAATAAGGGGGAGGGGAGAGAAAACAGATATTTTGTTTTTAATTTATTTAATTAATTTATTTTCAAAAAGCAACCTTTTTCATACGACCTCTAAACGAGGGCCACGCCTGTGGTCCATAGCGTTTTACCCCCATTCCGAACACAATGGGATATGTATCGCAAGCTGATTCGATAGTTACAATCAGTTTCCGTTGAATTTGCATTTAAATCATTATATTGAATTTTAAACGTACATTTCAAATTACCGGGGTCACATACTAACTCGAAAAATTCCCGAAAAATATTTTATAGCTTCGTATTGACGATACGGTCCTAACAAAACTAGTTTCGCCGAATTCCGAGACCGTTGGAAAAATGGCCATTTTCCAGTCGATTAAAATCAACTGAAACTGGTCAAATGCGTTTTCCTATGCCACGCTCACATATTGATTCGAAAAATTATGAAATTTGGAATCTAGCAATAACTTTACATCACGGACCCAACAAAAGTGGTTTCGTCGAAATCCGAGGTCGTTTGCAAAATTCCCATTTTAAGGGCCTGAATTCTATAGCGGCTATTCAGAATTTTCAACTGGACATATCTTTTGATTCCCGCTATGAAATTTTGATATGTCGGATTCGTTGGAAAGATATTATCAATTAGATCCTATTGTTTTTGGTTTCACTAAAATCCGGATTGTTTTGCACCCGGTACATTCCATTGAAGTTTGAAATCGAATTATCGAACTACCGCGCCATTTTCAATTCCTTTTATAATTATATATAAATATTATATTCTAACGACGACGCGTATAATATATACGTTCGAATTCTATTCAAAATAAATTTCTCGTCGATATTATTTAAAATAATTCATTTTAAATAATCAAAATTCGCTATAATCGCCAAAATAAAATTTTTAAACTGGCCCAGATTTTCGGGTTGTTACAAAAAGCCATGTACATATTGCAAAGAAAGAGAGAAAGAAAGGAACAAATGCAAATATTCTATTCTTAAACAACCTGTAACAGTATGGTTTCCACACATGACATTTTCATGCACCAAACCTTGTCAGCTTTCCATTTTTGTTTTCACACAAGCATAAAATTATATATATATATATATATATATATAGAAGTTAGACTAAAGTAAACCATTGTAGTGCTGTCCTGACTTGGTGTTGGGTCTCCATTGTAAGGTTACATGCAAACCTTAAACATTCACCTGCACATTTTAGTTTGGCCGAGTGAACCACTATGATTTCGTAAGTCTTTTCGCTAGACGCCCGGAAATATATAACATGCATGTGTCATTTGCTTTAATAACCCGGCTTGAGCCATTTTAAAGTGCTGTGCATTCCTTTTGGCATAAACTGCCATATTTTGTTATTGTTGATATTGTAAATTATTCCCATTTTCGCTTGTACTGTTGACTCCCAGCATTCATACCCATCTGTTTGCATAATAATATAACCAGAAGTTATTTTGGACAGCATGCGTATGAAGCCCAGTTTAGATGTTGTTCCTTTTGCTTAAGCTTATGCAAGCTGCCTATATGAATTTATTGTCCTGAGACAAGGAAACTGCACATGTTTGCATGCCATGTAACTAGTTGTCTATTGATACTTATATGTTGCGGCACCTGTTGTGTGATATCTTACTGAGGAATGTGAATACCCTGTTCCTCATAATGGTCCATTATTATTCGGTGGTTCCTTTTTCTGCATAGTTAGTTGACTAAAATTTGAGTGGCACAATGAATTAATTCTCCAATATCATGAAGTCACCTATTTAAAATGGGATAGGATGCGCATACATTTAGTCATCTGTTTTGGGCACATGAACTAATTTGTTTCAGGAATAATAATAAAGTGGTTTGGTTATAACGTGAGAGTTTGGGATTCATGAATGTTGTTCCTGGACACCCATATTAGTCTACATTTCCCCTTTTGTTGGGTTGGCAATTGTTCTCACTTCCATGCATGGTCTGATCGCATCTATGATCGCTCTAGCATGTCATATGCTCTAATCTTTGATACATGTCCCACACACTGTCTACCTTGTTGTCTCATGCTTTCTATTTCGACAGTTCTTATGTGTAACACACCGTATTTTCTGTGAATATTAAAGTAACGGATTAAAAAATACTTAATTTTAAAAGTGGGAATTAAGCGAAACGGGTTACGCCATTGCATTCGTATCGGAATTCTTCTTGAAATAGAGTCCGAGTTTGCGTAAATCGGACACTGTATGAAGAAGTTATAAACCTTAGAAGTTTGTATACGTGTAGGGGAGAATATATATATATAGGGTTCAGTACTTCAGAAATAGGTCCGAAAAGTCAAAAATGGGTTTGAAATTCAAAATCAGCCAAAACCAGGCTGGACAGGAAAATTCCCACCAGAGGGTGTCGACCCCCCCAGATTTGGGAGAAATACTTCGTTTTGTATCTGGCTGACGAGGCAGTGACGAATTTCTGAGTCGTAAGGCTACATGGCGACTTCTGATTGGCCTGATGATGCATTCTCTTGGACTGGATGGACCCTATGTTGATCTAACGGCTCTTAATAATCCTAGACATCTATATATACACTCATAACCCAACCCTAATTCTATTGCTCAAAGGCTATGGCGCCGTCATGCTATTCATCCCCAAACTAGCCTATCCGTCATTCTTCAACCTAAATTCAAGAAGAAAATTAGAGAGCCTCAAATGAAATTAGAAGACTAGTTTTGCTACAACAACAATGATTCAATTATCTTTTCTTAATCCTAGCAATGTAAGTTCACGTTATTTTCAGATTTGAATACCTGATTGAGATCTTGACATGTAATAAAATGAATCGAAGTCTATGCCTGATTGTAAGATAATCTTTTCAGATTTATCCCTATCCTTCTATTGAATCTATTTCTTTACATGCCTTAGAGATTATTTTTATTGATTAAATCAGGCCTATCTTTGTTGTACATCAAGTTTATAATCCTCTTTGGTTCGTGATGTTATTCTTATGTCTGCAATAATGATTGTATCAGTTTATTCAAGAATCTATCTTTGTTAGATCTAAATCTCTTGTATTAGGTCTGTTGATACATGCCTATTTTTATGCCTATTCTTATTTTATGTTCCTTCTCTCTCTTCCCCTATTTCCTTTTTCTTTTATGAACCTGGGTTACCATCAAACCTAGGGTGAAATCGCGAAATACGAACGATTGGAATACAGGGAATATTTTGGGTAAATATTGGACACAATGTATTTGGTGAAATAATTGGGCATAACATATTCGGTGAAATTGTTGGACATAATTTGTAACTTGTGATTTGGGATATAAATGTTATTGTTGCGAACTTGGGGTAAATTGAAATATTAAATCTAGATTAGGCGGAAACTATAAATTGGAATATTAAATCTAGATTGGGCATAACTATTGGTTGGGATGCCAACCAAGCATAATGTATATTGCGATTTTGGGGCATGACTAAAATTGCAAATTTAGGAAGATTGGGTGTAATCTATTTTGAGTAATAACTTGTAATTGAATTTGCTGGGCATAACTTGGGAATAGGAACATGACTAGTTTTGTGAATTTGGGATAATTAGCATATAAAATCTAGACTTTGACATCTATAGTAAATATGTAAATTGGCTAAAGAAGAATGTGCCTAACCCGAGGTTAGATTGAGTTGTATTGTAAGACTGCTCGGAACCGCCCGGCACATCTAGCGACCACAACAAAATAGATCTAATGTGATAGGTGATAGGGTAACACCTAACCAATATAACACGATGTGTGATAGGGAAACAGTTAACCAATGTAACATGACAAGTGGTAGGGTTAAGTAACACAAGAGGGCACCACTTAACCAATGTAACATGACAAGTGGTAGGGTTAAGTAACACAAGAGGGCCCACTTAACCAATGTAACATGACAAGTGGTAGGGTTAAGTTAACACAAGAGGGCAACACTTAACCAACGTAACATGATGAACGAGTGGGGTTAAGTTAATGGGAAACACTTTACCAATATAACATGGTGAACAAATAGGGTTAAGCTAAGGGGAAACACTTAACCAATATAATATGATGAATGAACATGGTTAAGTTAATAGAAAACACTTAACCAATTACAACATGATGAATGAGAAGGGTTAAGTTAATAAGAAACACTTAACCAACATGACATGACGTGTGGATGGGTTAAGTTAACCTGAATGGATTGATAACACTTAGCCAATTTGGGGGGTATACGAATAGACCCTAGGAAACCCTTGTAACGGGGACCCTTTTCAGTAGTAACCCACATAGATGTATCATGGTACCCTGAACTAGGCAGGGTGGGGCACGATTACTGGGCTGATTATAAGGGGTCAAAATAGCGGCAGAGGGTACGTCAGTGTAGGTTCCGACGGATTACGGGCATGCACGTACTCCGGAGTGGAAAAAGCAGGCACTGGGTACCAGTAGTTATACACTGTGCATCTTGAATCGTGGCGGGTTGCTATCATAGGGATTGATACACCTTGTGGTGGGACCCGCACAGGGTATCTACGCGCAAGAGAGGGTCGTCTGACATAGATACAAGGAAAATTAATATAAGTAGGGAGCCGATTGATAGGGTAGTAAGGGTACATCTAAAATCTTCATGGCAAATAGGCTGATTGAGGTAAGATCCTCATACTAGATGTACACCTGAAGGCTACCACAATTGCGGTGTTGGGATCACCTTCTTATATAACATAGGATACTAGTTGGGACACTAGTAAGGGAACTTTTTCATAGGATACTAATTGAGAAACTAATAAGGAGTACGAATCGTTCTATAAAAGACACTAATTAGGTTGCTAGTTGGGTGGTGCAGAGAAAATAGGAAATCAGAGAAAAAACTGAAGCACATTCAATGTATCTTACCTTGTCATATCTAGCGATCATCATTTGTTGTCTTGCTATGCTTATTATCATGGGTATGACTGGTATCCAGTTTATTCATGTCATGATGCTTTTACCTATTTACATGCTGAAAGTCACTGGACTTACCAGGCTTTATGTCTGACTCTGTTTTGTTTCGCTCTCTTTTCTTTCGTTCCCCTCTCCCCGGTTCACAGGGAGGGAATATTACCACTTAGCTCAGTTTTCTTTCCAAGCTCGAAGATAGACGATGTATTGCTTTGGACTCTCCTTTCCACAGCTATGGCTGGCTGATGCTTTATTGGGGAATATCATTGTCATTTCACGCTTCTTTATTTTGTTAAACAAGACAGATGCTTTGTTGTAATGGGTATTGGTGCTGGAAAACAACATTTGTACAAGCTGTTTTACCAAGTTGTTGTTTTATCAATAAAGTTTTATTTATTTATTTTCCGCTGTTTAAATTTTGTCTGTTTTGTAATTTATCTGTTCTATACACTTATGATGCTCCATTGAAGTTGATGCATTCCCTTTATGAGTAACCTTAACGGAGATTGGGTGTTACACGTGGTATCAGAGCCAAAGGTTACCAGAACAGATAAAAGATTTTTCAAAAGAATATTTTAAAAGAGGTGTTTTCTAAAACTTGTTTTAAAGAAGTGTTTTTCAAGAGAAAAGTATTGTTTTTAAAAGGCATATTCCCCAAAGCCATATGCACTATCTTTCAATTCTTTATTTGAATCTCTTCTTCCTTTCTTTTCACTATAGTTTCGTAGGCATACAACACATGTCAAGGGCGAAGTAGTGCCTAACCTCCATCTGTAGCCGCAGTAGTTTCACCTGCGGCTAATTTTCTTTCAAGCCTTGTAGGTTGTCGTGCGATGGAGGTAGTTTCGAGATACTAGTCAACAAGCTACACAAGGATAATAAGGATGAGAATAAGGGAGTTTGGGCTAAGGAGCCCAAGACCAAGGATAAGAAGCTTGTTGATATGGCTTAATCCACGTAGAAGGAGAAAGGTGAAAAGAAAGAGGCCAAAGTGGAAGAATCACAAATAAGGGATTGGAATATAAGAAGGGTGGAAGAAATAATAGATCCCACGACAAGGGGAAGTGTCTTTTCTGTAGTATAGCGGGTCATTTAATTGTAGGAAGAAGAAGATAGGTGGTTGTTTTTAGTATGTCGAAGCAGGGCATCTTATCAAGGATTGCCTGTAGGACAAGGACAGGGAGAAAAGGACATAATCTTCGAGAGGGAAATTGCATGCTCTCACTGCTAGTGTACCTAAGAGAGGTAGGAACGTTTCTGTTGAAAGTTTAGTTTTTCTTTTCAATCATCCTGTTAGAACTTTGTTTGGTTCTGGCGCTTCACGTTCTTTTCTATCTGCTTCCATAATTGAGTCCCTGCACCTTAGTACTTGTATAGTAGAAGATCCCATTATTCTCTCAAATCCAATTGGTGGTTCGTCTCATTTATCTTTGGTTTGCCAAGATATGAGAATAGCTATATTAAGTATTGAGTTTAAGTGTAATGCTTATGTTTTGGTTTCATGGGCTATGTGTTGATTCTAGGCATGGATTGGTTAGCTAGTAATTGTGAAAGGAGGGTAGTTAGACTTTTGATTTGCCTCGGGAATACCCTCGAGATTTGGTGCGATCCTAAGGGATCAGTTCGGCTTGGCTACTTAGAATCACTTGATGCATCTATCGATGATTTGCGATCCGTTGGAATAGTCCATGAGTACACATATGTTTTTGATTTGGTTAGGGGTTTGTCCCCTAAAAACACGAGATAAAATTCCACATATATCTAGTTGACAATGCAAAGCCAGTTGCATTACCTATACGACACATGAATCCAAGGGAAAGGAAGGGCTCATCGAGCAAGTTAAAGAGTTGCTTGAGAAGGGGTTTATTAGGTGAAGTATTTATGAATGGGGTGCTCCAGTAGTGTTTGCTACTAAGGCGGATGGTTCACTTCGCCTATGCGTGGATTATAGAGAATTAAACAAGCTGACTAAAGAAAATATACATCCACTTCTAAGAATAGATGATTTGTTTGATCAGCTTGTAGGTGCATCTGTTTTCTCCCAACTAGATTTGGCTATAGGTTTCATCAGCTAAGAGTAGCTGAGGATAGTATAGACAATACTGCTTTTAGGACCCCTGACGGTTTCTTTGAGTGGCTCGTCATTCCTTTTGGTTTGATGAATGCAACCGCTTATTTTTTTGACTTGATGAGTAGGGTGTTTAGGGAGTTCCTTAATAAGTTTGTTGTAGTCTTCGTGGACGATATCTTGATTTTCTCAAAGAACGAGGAAGAACATGCTTTGCATTTAAGAGAAGTCATGGATACACTTCGAGCACATCAACTTAAGGCGAAGTTCTCCAAAATGTCATTTTTGGAGAAAAGGAAGGTTTCTAGGACATGTGGTGTCCAAAGAAGGGATAGCAGTGGATCCCGTAAAAGTAGTTGCGGTGCAAGACTGGAAGGTCCCAAGGAATGCAACATAAGTAAGAAGCTTTCTTGGACTAGCAGGCTAATATAGGAAGTTCATTAAGAACTTTGCGAAGGTATTAGCCCCACTTACTGGATTAACGAAGAAGAATCAAACCTTTGCTCGAGGTATTGATTGTGATGTCGCTTTTCAACGATCGAAGAGGGCTCTTACAAGGACACCAGTTTTGACTTTTACCTTACGGTAGTAAAAGGTTTACGATATACACGGATGCATGCGGCACGGGACTAGGCGCCATTTTGATGTAAGAAGGAAGTGTAAGGTCGTAGCAGATGCCCTAAAAAGAAAAAGGTTGACTTCAAGTCCTCTTTATGTGAAAAGGAAAAGTTCCGAATATATATCAACCTTTGATTTTAAAACCTTCGGTTCAGTCAGTAGTTGGAGTCGCTAGGAGTAAGACCTACGCTTTTGGATCAAATAAGGACTTCACAAAGAAAAGACTCTCAGATAGTTGATGCAATGGATAAGTTAAGTAGAGAAGAGACCTCTAATCACCTAAATAACTACACCTAGTAACATGGTTAGCATCTGTTTATTTTCAAGAGATAGTTCTTCCACATGGAATACCCTTTAGTGAATTTTGGAAGACCTTTTGGAAGACCTTTTTAGCATGACACAGCGGAAGTTGTAGTGCCGAGTAAACTAGAAGGAGAAGGGGTGGAACAAGAAGTGACAGTGAAATGTAACTCATATTTTGGAAATAGAAATTAAGAAGCTACGCAATCGTGAAGTTAATACAGTCAGAGCACAACGAGGTGAGGCTCAAGAAGATGCGACTTAGAAAGCTGAAGACTAGATACGCGCATCATACCTTTTTTAAGGGCATATCCTTGATCTCTCTTTTTCTGTAAGGTTTATTTTCATGCTAGTCTTTATCTTTTAAGTATATCCTCTCGGTCCTATCCTCGATCCTTAGGTAGAAGCCAATGGATGTAAACATGTGTTTGAGACATGTTATGTTTGTTGGATGCAAGTGGATGTAAGTGTTTGCTAGTGGTTGCTCATGGATGCATATACACACACATTCGGCACTAGATTGGCTCAGTCACTTTCGTATTGCATATGCATATACATATTTGTATATGGATTGAAACTTGATATGTTATCATATGGATGTTGCATTTGTATGAATGATTGGGCACTCATGTATAAGTTATAAAATACGATTAGGAGCAATTACATACATGATGGACTCATAGCACTGACATAATTCGCATTAAGGAGGTCAACTGAATCAGCAGACCACCTGATTTTGCATTAGATAAGGGCATGTACACAAACTATGCATATGGTCATGAAAGCATTAGAAATCCTTTTAAGGACAATGGATGCCTGTGATTGATGGTTGAGTAGATGGATGTTGGATGTTAGGATACATTCTTCTTAACTTAGAGATTTCGGGGATGAAATCCTTTAAAGGAGGGGAGAATGCAACACTCTGTATTTTCTGTGAATATTAAAGTAACGAATTAAAGAGTACTTAATTTTAAAAGTGGGAATTAAGCGAAACGGGTTACGCCATTGCGTTCGTCTCAGAATTTTGCTTGAAATAGAGTCCGAGTTTGCGTAAATCGGACACTGTATGAAGAAGTAATAAGCCTTAGAAGTTTGTATATGTGTAGGGGAGAATATATATATATATAATATTGGGTTCAGTACTTCAGAAATAGGTGCAGAAAGTCAAAAATGGGTTCGAAATTCAAAATCAGCTAAAAACAGACTGGGCGGGAAAATTCCCGCCAGAGGGTGTCGACCCACCTTAAGGGGTGCCGACATAGGTGTCGACCCCCCATAGAGGTGTCGACCCCCCCATAGAGGTGTCGACATAGGTGTCGACCCCCCCAGATCTGGGTGAAATACTTCGTTTTGTATCTGGCTGACAAGGCAGTGACGAATTTCTGAGTCGTAGGGCTACATGGCAACTTCTGATTGGCCTGATGACGCATTTTCTCGGATTGGATGGTTTGGATGGACCCTATGTTGATCTAGAGGCTCTTAATAATCCTAGTCATCTATATATAAACTCATAACCCAACCCTAATTCTATTGCTCAAAGGCTATGGCACTGTCATGTCGTTCATCCCCAAACTAGCCTAGTTGTCATTCTACAACCTAAATTCAAGAAGAAAATTAGAGAGCCTCAAATCAAATTAGAAGACTAGTTTTTCTACAACAACAACGATTCAATTATCTTTTCTTAATCCTAGCAATGTAAGTTCACGTTATTCTCAGATTTGAATACCTGATTGAAATCTTGACATGTAATAAAATGAATCTAAGTCTATGCCTGATTGTAAGATAATCTTTTCAGATTTATCCCTATCCTTCTATTGAATCTATGTCTTTACATGCCTCAGAGGTTATTTTTATTGATTAAATCAGGCCTATCTTTGTTGTACATCAAGTTTATAATCCTCTTTGGTTCGTGATGTTCTTCTTATGCCTGCGATAATGATTGTATCAGTTTATTCAAGAATCTATCTTTGTTGGATCTAAATCTCTTGTATTAGGTCTATTGTTACATGCCCATTTTTATGCCCATTCTTATATTATGCTCCTTCTCTCTCTTCCCCTATTTCCTTTTTCTTTTATGAACCCGGATTACCTTCGAACCTAGGCTGAAATCCCGAAATACGAACGATTGGAATACGGGGAATATTTTGGATAAATATTGGGCACAATGTATTCAGTGAAATAATTGGGCATAACATATTCGGTGAAATTGTTGGACATAATTTGTAACTTGTGATTTGGGGTATAAATGTTATTTTTGCGAACTTGGGGTAAATAGAAATATTAAATCTAGATTGGGCGAAAACAATAAATTGGAATATTAAATCTAGATTGGGCATAACTATTGGTTGGGATGCCAAGCATAATGTATATTGCGATTTTGGGGCATGAATATTATTGCAAATTTAGGAAGATTGGGTGTAACCTATTTTGAGTAATAACTTGCAATTGAATTTGTTAGGCATAACTTTGGAATTGGAACATGACTAGTTTTGTGAATTTGGGATAATTAGCATATAAAATCTAGACTTGGACACGTATAGTAAATATGTAAATTGGCTAAAGATGAAAGTGCCTAACCCGAGGTTAGATTGAGTTGCGGTGTAAGACTGCAAAGAACCGCCCGGCACATCTAGCGACCGCAACAATATAGATCTAACGTGAGAGGTTAGCGCATTAAGCCCAAAACCCGAGGTTAGAATGAGTTTGCGGTAGAAGTCTGCCCGGAACAGGCCGACACATCCAGCAACCGCAAATAACAATTATAATGTGAGAGGTTGAGGCATTAATGAATGAATTAATGCTAATGAATGGACATGCTAAGAATGGTAGGGTTAAGTTAACACAAGAGGGTAACACTTAACCAATATAACATGATGTGTGATAGGGCAACGCTTAACCAATGTAACATGAAAAGTGGTAGGGTTAAGTAACACAAGAGGGTAACACAAGAGGGCAACACTTAATCAATGTAACATGACAAGTGATAGGGTTAAGTTAACACAAAAGAGCAACAGTTAACGAACGTAACATGATGAACGAGTGGGGTTAAGTTAAAGGGAAACACTTAACCAATATAACATGGTGAACGAATGGGGGTTAAGCTAAGGGGAGACACTTAACCAATATAATATGATGAATGAACAGGGTTAGGTTAATAGAAAACACTTAACCAATTACAAAATGATGAATGAGAAGGGTTAAGTTAATAAGAAACACTTAACCAACATGACATGACGTGTGGATGGGTTAAGTTAACCTGAATGGATGGATAACACTTAGCCAATTCGGGGGGTATACGAATAGACCCTAGGAAACCCTAGTAATGGGGACTCATTTCAGCAGTAACCCACTTAGATGTATCACGGTACCTTGAACTAGGCAGGGTGGGGCACGATTACTTGGCGGATTATAAGCGGTCAAAATAGCGGCAGGGGTACGTCAGTGTAGGTTCCAATGGATTACGGGCATGCACGTACTCCAGAGTGGAAAAAGCAGGCATTAGGTACCAGTAGTTATACACTATGCATCTTGAATCATGTCAGGTTTCTATCATAGGGATTGATACACCTTATGGTGGGACCACCACAGGGTATCTACGCGCAAGAGAGGGCCGACTGACACGGACAGAAGGAAAATTAATACAAGTAGGGAGCCGATCAATAGGGTAGTAAGGGTATATCTAACATCTTCATGGCAATTAGGCTGATTGAGGTAAGATCCTCATACTAGATGTACACCTGAAGGCTACCACAATTGCGGGGTTGGGATCACCTTATTATATAACATAGGATACTAGTTGTGACACTAGTAGGGGATACAGAAGCGCATTCAATGTATCTTACCTTGTCATATCTAACGATCATCATTTGTTGTCTTGCTACGCTTATTATCATGGTTATGACTGGTTTCCAGTTTATTCATGCCATGATGCTTTTACCTATTTACATGCTGAAAGTCATTGGACTTACCAGGCTTTATGTCTGACTCTGTTTTGTTTCGCTCTCTTTTCTTCCATTCCCCCTCCAGGTTCACGGGGAGGGAATATTACCACTTAGCTCAGTTTTCTTTCCAAGCTCGAAGATAGACGATGTATTGCTTTGGACTCTCCTTTCCACAGCTATGGCTGGCTCATGCTTTATTGGGGAATATCATTGTCATTTCATGCTTCTTTATTTTGTTAAACAAGACAGATGCTTTGTTGTAATGGGTATTGGTTTTTTGGTGCTGGAAAACAATCTTTGTACAAGCTGTTTTACTAAGTTGTAGTTTTATCAATAAAGTTTTATTTATTTTCCGCTATTTAAATTTAGTTTGTTTTGTAATTTATCTGTTCTATACACTTGTGATGCTCCATTGAAGTTAATGCATTCCCTTTGTGAGTGACCTTAACGGAGGTGGGGTGTTACATCATGATACTCAAATTATTTCCTTAATATTTTGTTGGGGTTAAACAATTGTATTTAGTGTTTATCGAAGTTTGATAAATTGAAACAAGTTTAATGCTGACACGGGTGTTTTGTGTATTTTGCATGGAATGCTCGGGTTTGGTCCTAAGTGTTCTAGATCTAAATATATGTGGTTCGCTAAGCTGGAGAGGAAAGTGAAGACGCAGGACGCTTACGCGTGCATTCGACAAACTGTAAACCTTTATTTATTTAAAATCATGCACTGTATAATTTAATTCTTCCGTTGTATATAAAATTTTGTTAACTCTGATATTATTTTGTATAAAGATTCTGTTGTGAGCTACTGTTATTTTTCTATGTCAGTGATTCTGTGTTATTTTCTGTTTAAACCCAGTAATCAATAACGAGTTGTCATGTTGAATGTTTTGAGTTGGTTTAAATACCGACTTGGAGCAATCAAAAAGGCAGATCGTTAAAGGTCAAATGCGGGAAAGAAGTTTTTTGGTTGCTCCATGTGATCAGTAAGTATAAATTAGGTTTTTTTTGTTTCTTTGTCGATTATCATATCTTTCAGTAATGTTTTATTCGAAAATTTAAGATATATGTAGAATGGCGATTGCGGGTATTTTATGTGGCATGGTGTAACACCCTATAAATCTACAACACTTTAAGATGATAAACTAAGGAATACTTAATTAAATATTGGGAGTTAAGTAAAACGGACTGCACCATTTCGTCCGTCTTATAATTCTGCTTGAGATAGACTCCGAATTTCTATAAAATGGGCATCGTATGAAGAAGTTATTAAGGTCTGAAGTTTGTATACGCATAAGATACATATATACACACATAGCCACGTCAAAACCGTTCAAAATAATTCAAAATCAGAAGCAGTAAGTCTGGGAGGGAAATAGACCCATTGGGGGTCGACATACCCTAGGGTGTCGACCTGTGGGTCAACACCATAAGGGGGTGTTGACACCCCCCCCCCCCCATCCGGGCAAAAATTCATTTCTGCGTATGTGGACTAAATTATTGGCTAGATTCATTGGCTTTAGTCTATAAACAGGACCCCATTTCTCTTGTTTTTACACACAAAAACAAGGAAAAACTCGATGTTTCCTCTACCTAGATTAAAATAGCCTATTCTTCTTCAACAATCAAGTCATTCAACATCAGAGATCCCTGATTCAACATCTGCAATTATTCCTCTGTTTCTTAGATCCATTCTCTGTGAGTCTACATTATTTTTAGATATGAATACTTAAAAGTTATTTTTGACTTGACTATGAATTGGATCTAAGCTTGTGACTAATTGAATCATATCAGATCTGCCATAATTTGTGTATCTAAGTTATTTTGACATGACTATGAATTGGATCTAAGCCTATGCCTACTTATCATGTCTGATCTACCATTATTTGTACATCTAATTCACTGATTAGATCTCATCGTGTCTGTTTATGATCATGAAACTATGCCTAATCAGTTCTATTATCACATGTTTATCAGATCTGTTCCTTTATGCCTATCTTGTCATTATGCCCAATTTTGTCACTATATGTTCATTAGTTGTTATGCCTATTATTGCCATCATATGTCAATCTTGTTATTATGTTTATTTCTGTTCTCTTCCCTTCTTCTTTCCCTTTTTTATTTTATAGATAGGCTACCTTCGAGCTTAGGCGTACCGCTGAAATATGCAAACGCGTGAAATTGGGAATGAGGGGGAAAACGTTAGAATTGGGGCATAACCTGTATTGGGAAATTTAGGTATAACTTGAATTAAATACATGAATATGATTTGGGGCATAAACCAGACTGTGATTAAAGATATTAATTTTGGGGAGTATGGTAAATGATGAATATGACTTGAATAAGGGGAATGAAAATCTATAATGAAATAGGGATAATTGTTAAAGAAAATGAAATGCCAAGATTACAGTAATTAGAAACTGTAACTGCGCGTAGACACGAGGTTAGATTACAGTTGTGGTAGAAGTCTGCACGGACCCGCCCCGCATATCTAGTGATCATTAGTGGTGAATCTAATGTGAGGGAACACGTAACGGGCTAAGACACGAGGTTAAGTCCGACTTGTGGAAGAAGTCTGCGCAGACCTGCCCGATATATCCAGCATCCACAAGTTGTAGGCTTAATGTGGGAGGTCTAGTGCATCATAACCATAAATGAATAAATGGTAATGAACTTGAATACTTAACCTGATTGAATCCATAGGGATCACATGAACATGCTAACTTGAGTAGTGGTTAAATAAACTTGCTTGTAATAGTGGGAGGGTTAAGTATATCTTGGGGTGGTAGGTAATATTTATATATATAGGCCCACAAACTTAATCTGTGGGGTTATGCAGTCTTTTTACACTGGTATGGCATAACCTGTGGAAATCCTAGTAGTGGGGATGCAAGCCTGGGGAAGTTTGTATCATCTTGTGTGTGGGTCATGTTTCTGTCAATAATCCATATATAGGTATCAAACGAGTACTCCGAACTAGGTCGGAATTGGGACACGCTTACTGGGCTAATTGTAAGAGATCCAAAAGAGGGGAAGGTGTCTGACAGCGTGTTCCATCGGACTCATGTGTGTGCATGGGTCCACCTGCTTTGGAAGATAAGACGATCTAGCATCACTAGATATGGTTGTACACATCCTGGAAATGAAGGGTTGCCACTTTAGGAAGTGATACGTCCTATTGTGGGGCCAGCACATGGTATCTACGGAGTAGGGAGCCGATCGATTGGGGTAGTAATTAGGGTCCATCTAGACTCTGATATGTTTAGGAGCCCGTCATTATCCTTAGGGGGTAACTCCGGTATGTTCAGGTAGGCTGCCTGTTATTGTATAGGGTTAAGCCTCTCGCTAGAAGTACGCCTAAGTCTACCATTTCGTACTTGTTGGGGATCATCTTGCTCAAGTCATACTAGTATTGGTACAGAGAAAGAGAAAAGTATTAGAGAAGCGCTAAACATATACGCTCTGTTCAGTATATCCTGTTTACCTTGTCATCCCTGCCTTATATGTTGTTATCTCTCTTATCTAGTCTATATGCCTGTCATAATGTTTTTACTTATTTATATGCTAAAAGTAACTGGACTCACCAGACTTTATGTCTGACCCATTTTGTTTCCTTTTCTCTCTCTTCCGTTCTTCCCCCATGTTCTCAGGATGGGAATACTCAAGCTTGATCAGGATTCTGCTTTCATCCTGCTTGGAGTTGCTTAGATGTACTGCTTGATTTCGTACCTTTTCTACTATGGCTATGCTTTTGGAGATTACTCTCTTTTTTATTATTGTACTCTGATGATTTTAGTATATGACATAAATTTTAAGTTAATGTACTTGGTTTTATGTATTTCAGACTCAAGATGTAACTATGTTTTGAACCACGATGTTTTCTTCTTAATAAAGTTCTAAATTCCGCTGTTATTTTATATATGTCATGTAATATTTCCATTTCTGTTTACCTATAACGCTTCACGAAACTTAATGCATTCTTTTAATGAGTGACATTAACGGACGTAGGGCGTCGCACTTGGTATCAGAGCTGGAGGTTACCAGATCGGATAAAAGATTTTGAAAATTATTTTCAACAAGGTTTTAATAGAAAGCATTTTCAAAAGAAAAGCTTGTTTTTAAAAACATTCCCCAAAGCTATATAAAATATCTCTCGATTCTCCGGTTGAGTCCTTTTCTTTTCTTTTAAGCATGTCCGGGGAAACGATTCTTCCCGAAAGGTATCCCCATTGCGACATGGTTTCGTAGGCATGTTAAAACTACGACACATGTCGAAGGGAAAGGAAGTGCCTAACCTCCATCTGTAGCCATAGTAATTTCACCTACGGCTAATTTTCTCAAGCTTTGTAAGGATTTCCGTGCGATGGAGGCAGCTTTCGAAAAACTTATTAGCTTGTTACACAAGGATGGTAAAAAGGAGAATAAGGGAGTTAGGGCTGAGGAGCACAACCCAAGGATGATAGAAATGGTGGCCAAGGAAGGGAACATAGATAAAGTTCAAATAAACACAAGAAGAAATGTCATGAGCACTTAGGTCATTTGGTCAAGCAATGTAGAAGAAGGAATAACGCTTGTTTCAACTGTGGCAAAGTCGGTCACTATACTAGGGAGTGCCCGATGAATCAAGGGCAGGGCCAAAGGGCGGGATCTTCGGGAGGACAGGTGCATGCTCTCGTGGCCGGTGCGCCAGACTGAGGTAGGAAAGTTTCCATTGAAGGTTTGATTTCTCTTTCCAATCATCCAATTAGAACTCTTTTTGATTCTGGCGCTTCACACTCTTTTATATCTGATTCTATGGTGGAGTCTCTGTGTAACAACCCGCCATTTTGACCGCCCCAAGTCAGTGGTTAAACCAACTTAAAGCGTTCAAAACGACGGTTTGTTATTGGCTTACAGGGTTTAAACAGAATTTAACACAGAATCACATATAATAACAGTGTATCTCACAAACGAAATTTTTTATTACAAAAATTATCAAAGTTAATAATTTACATAGATTTGAAATGAAATAAAAGTATTACACTTTTAGTCGAGCATCGCGCGCACATGCGTCTTCTTGCACCTCTCCTCTTTAAGAGCTAAAACCATTGCATCTATACACTAGGGACCTTTGTTGTGGTGACGGTTGGCCGGAGAGCTGCTGGGAAGAACAAGGCTGCAACACTTCGCAGTGGTCGTATCGGGAGCTCTAGGCGCTGTGTTGGCCACAACTTTATTTTCTACACGATTCCAACCAAGCACAAGGAGGACGAGACAAATTCCGACACACCGAAGTGGGAGAAGACGACTAAGGCAGAAGGAAGGAAGGAGCGGAGGCAATTCAAGCGGCTACTGGCAAAACAAAACCGGCGGCTTTAATTGCAGTAGTGACCCGGATTTTGAATTTGGGGTTTTGCTGCACCGATTTCAAGGAGGCACATTGAGCGTCTAGTGGAGATTAGCGGCGGCTTCCACGCGCAGGCAAGGGGAGGCCGATTTGGAGAAGGCCATGATTTGAGGAACGGGGTTTCTGGAATTAGGGAAGATGGAAGTCGGTGGCTATGAATTCCAAAAGGGGAAAAGCAGCAAAAGTGAAAATTAAACGAAGAAAAAGAATTTCCCCCAAAGAGGGATGGGTTCCTTGTCTTATAATATGAACTGAGGGGACAATAGCAGACCAAAAACTACCATGTGTAATTCTATTTTAGATGGGGAAGCACACGTGTTGTTCCAACAGCAAAATGAAGACATGTATAAAAGAAAATCAGCTTGGTATTTACGTGTGTTTTATATGTTCAGCCAAATCCACCGAGTGTTAAAGCTAAATCTTCTGAGTATAATTTCAGATGTGGTTTGAATATTTTCGAAATGAGATATACGACCAACGTTCGAATTTCAAATATTGTTCTGAGCAACCGTTACTAGCGAACGAAACACAACCAAAGCGAACAACGGTATTTACTTGTTTTGAGCGCGTTTTAACCTCAACGATCCATTAAACAAATATCAGCGTTCTAATTCCAGATACTTGCCACACGATTAAATAAAATCTTGAAATATATTTAACGGCGCTTAGTTAACATTCAACTTATGTTTCGAACTTTTTTTATTATTATTGCAAACATCAAAACCTCTGAGTCGTTACTATCACCTTCCAAAAATCCGGGTTGTTACAGACTCCCCTCCTTAATAAAATTGTGTCCTCTCAATTTACTTGGGTTAATAATTAACATTACAAAATTTCAACATTGCATCAACAAATTTAGATTGTAGCAACAGAAAATTTCCAATTTTAATTACTCGAATTTTATTGAAATTTCAGCTCTTATCCCAAGTGAAATACACATATTAGGATACCCACTCCCCATTCTTAATATAAAGATATCATATATAAATAAATATGATTCCATTAATAAGAACTTTAGAAAATATGATAAAATTAGACAGGATACCATATATCAACTAATATGATATTTATAATAAATATCACATACAATAAGATAACAAATTGAGTCAAAGCCAATAAAATCTTTATAACATTTATCATATATAAGAACAATATGATAGATTAAATTAAACCAAATTATCACATATAAATCAATAAGATACTCATAACACTTTCCATATATAAAACAATATAATCAATAAAGGGAGTACCTAACTCCAAAACGTCAAATCTCACAATATGATGGATTAGAAATCCAAATGCACTCTACAAATGTACAATCATCCCGATCGAGTTAAAATCATCAAACCCAACTTATAAAAGAAATCATAATAAATGTGCGCAGGCAATAATAATAAAGCTCTTCCCGAGCTATAATGTTGCTCATCCTGAGCAATAACCAAGCATTATCAAATAAAAATCATAATATAACTCAAATGATTCATATATCACGAAAGGAGCATCACACTCCAACACACGAAATCACAAAATGTTTATGTAAATTTAAAACCCAATAATCTTCAATGTATGATCGTATAGATCAAATCACAAAATATCATCATAATATGGATCCATTAGAAATAATTATGCACGTGCAACCATATGATAATATAGCTCCCCCCGAGCTTAGCTCAACACTTATATGTATTCAAGTCAGGCGCCTAACACTGCGACCCCCCCGGCCGAGTGTATCTTGACCCCCCCCCCCCCGGTTATGTGAATACGTATACGTGACTCCTCCCGAGTCTCGGCTTCCCCCCGAAGCAAAGTACTGGCTCAACAAACACAATATGTGTCGCCGACTCACGGTCAGTAACCCAAGTAGTGGTAACAGTGCATCCCATACCACACGTTCTCACTACTGGTTCACTAGCTGCTTCTCAACTTCGCAATGGAAAACATCGAAAATCTTCAATCACAAAATCTAATGAATCACAACATCAACTCAATTGTTTCAATCAGACAAAATAGGAAATTAATCAAGCTTATATGATACACTTACCCTTTCATACTCTATATAACAAGTCTAGTGAATAACCAGAAAGGCGATACCAAAAGTCCCATACCAAACGGTTTCACCAAACCGTTTATTCAAATTTCCCGTTACATAGAATATAAATATTATAAAATCACATAAAAGATGTCATCACTGTCTCATATTCAAATTATAAACCAAACCAATATCAACAGTGAATCATTCATAGCCTCAAAACTATAATGAAAACTTAATTTATACGTATCTCAGAAAACCAGTTTAAATCATGCAATGTGTGCTCAAAATTCATCAACACTCATCGTTAAATACATAGAACCCAAATTAAACAAAACAAACCCAATATTTAACCACCAGTCTAATTATCAAATAGTAAACAAGAACAAGCCTATTATAGGCATATTCATGAAATGCGGTGGTTTACTTCTCAAATCAAGTCACACTAGTTGTGATATAGAATAAAAGTATCATCATGCATGTCAACTAAAAATGTCCTAAAAATATTTCAAATTAGAAATTAATGGATACTTTAAATAGTAATTATTTAAATATAACACAAGCATTCTACATCACATTGTGTTACTTAAATATTTATAGTAAGAAAGCAAATCGCACCAACTGAAAATACAAAACAAACAATCGTTCTATATAAAAAGTCAAGAGAGTAATCAGAAAAATATTACCAAATGTCCCATACCATTCGGTATTACTAATCCATTTATTCAAAATTCTCGTCATACAGAATTTCATATAACTCTTAAGGAAAATTATACTCAATTCAAACTATATATCCATCAAAGAAAAGTTACTAGTTTACTCTTGATTGTTTTTATCTTTCAACGGTATTTTTACTTATTTCAAGTATCGATCTGAGTCAATTTCAAAACTGATTCAGTTCTCGTTTCAACTACCATTCTCAAATCGAACATCGTTCGAGTTCCGGTTTGTCAAGTTTCTATCTCCTCAAAAACCCATACTTATTTATCTCGATTTCCAACCAAAACTCCCTCTCTCTCCTTTTTTTATCTCTTATATATTTTCCTTGACTGTAAACTTTGGAAATTCTTGTTGCAAAGGGCTTCTAGATGGGAATTCCAATAAGGAAGCTTTTGTTTTGAAAATATTTCTCCCGAAATATATATCTTCAAAACCTCTTAAAATAACAATTTATATTTGTTTATTTTTCTCCAAATCTCATTAAAATAATTTATTCTTCCCAAAATGCGTTTTCTCTAAAGTAATTCTAGTGTCAATTCCGCTCATTCTAGGGTATTTCCACCCTATCTCTAACGAGTTTTTAAACCCAATAAGCCAAGTTTTGTATAAACCATTGCTCTGATACCAAATTTAACAACCCGCCATTTTGACCGCCCCAAATCAGTGGTTAAACCAACTTAAAGCGTTCAAAACGACGGTTTGTTATTGGCTTACAGGGTTTAAACAGAATTTAACACAAAATCACATATAATAACAGTGTATCTCACAAACGAAATTTTTTATTACAAAAATTATCAAAGTTAATAATTTACATCGATTTGAAATGAAATAAAAGTATTACACTTTCAGTCGAGCATCGCGCACACATGCGTCTTCTTGCACCTCTCCTCCTTAAGAGCTAAAACCATTGCATCTGTACACTAGGGACCTTTGTTGTGGTGACGGTTGGCCGGAGATCTGCTGGGAAGAACAAGGCTGCAGCACTTCGTAGTGGTCGTAACGGGAGCTCTAGGCGCTGTGTTGGCCACTGCTCTATTTTCTACACGATTCCAACCAAGCACAAGGAGGACGAGACAAATTCCGACACACCGAAGTGGGAGAAGACGACTAAGGCAGAAGGAAGGAGCGGAGGCAATTCACACGGCTACTGGCAAAACAAAACCGGCGGCTTTAATTGCAGTAGTGACCCGGATTTTGAATTTGGGGTTTTGTTGCACCGAGTTCAAGGAGGCGCATTGAGCGTCTCGTGGAGATTAGCGGCGGCATCCACGCGCAGGCAAGGGGAGGCCGATTTGGAGAAGGCCATGATTTGAGGAACAGGGTTTCTGGAATTAGGGAAGATGGCAGTCAGTGGCTATGAATTCCAAAAGGGGAAAAGCAGCAAAAGTGAAAATTAAACGAAGAAAAAGAATTCCCCCCAAAGAGGGATGGGTTCCTTGTCTTATAATACGAACCAAGGGGACAATAGCAGACCAAAAACTACCACGTGTAATTCTATTTTAGATGGCGAAGCACACGTGTTGTTCCAACAGCAAAATGAAGACATGTATAAAAAAAATTCAGCTTGGTATTTACGAGTGTTTTATATGTTCAGCCAAATCCACCGAGTGTTAAAGCTAAATCTTCTGAGTATAATTTCAGATGTGGTTTGAATATTCTCAAAATGAGATATACGACCAATGTTTGAATTTCAAATATTGTTCTGAGCAACCATTACTAGCAAACGGAACACAACCAAAGCAAACAACGCTATTTACTTGTTTTGAGTGCGTTTTAACCTCAAGGATCCATTAAACAAATATCAGCGTTCTAATTCCAGATACTTGCCACATGATTAAATAAAATCTTGAAATATATTTAACGGCGCTTAGTTGACATTCAACTTATGTTTCAAACTCTTTTTTTTATTGCAAACAGCAAAACCTCTGAGTCGTTACTATCCACCTTCCAAAAATCCGGGTTGTTACACTCTGCACCTTAGTACTAGTATGGTTTTGGATCCCATTGTTGTCTCTTTCCCCATTGGTGGTATGGCTCATCTGTCTATGATTTGTTGGGGTTTGAGAATATCTGTGTTGGGCGTCGAATTTGAGTGCAATGCATATGTGCTTGGTTTCATGGGCTATGATTTGATTCTAGGGATGGATTGGCTAGCCATTTATGGTGACACTCTGGACTGTGAGAGGAGGGTATTTAGACTTTTGATTTGCCGTGGGAGGACCCTCGAGATTTCTCATGACCCAAAAGGGTCTGTCGTGCTTAGTTTCCTAGAGTCACTTGATGCATCTATCGATGATCTATGATCGGTACCAGTAGTCTATGAATATCCTGATGTTTTTGATGAGATTTAGGGCTTACCTCTGAGGTGCGAGATTGATTTCCGTATATACTTTGTGGACAATGCAAAGCCGGTTGCATTGCCTGTGCGCCACGTGGCTCCAAAAGAAAAAAGGGAGCTTAGCAAGAAAGTAGGGAAGCTACTTGAGAAAGGATTTATTTGGAGAAGCATATCTGAATGGGGTGCTCTGGTGGTATTCGCAACTAAGGCGGATGGTTCGCTTCGCTTATGTGTGGATTATAGAAAGTTGAATAAACTCACTAAGAAGAACATGCACCTACTACCAAGGATAGATGATCTGTTTGACCAGCTTGTTGGTGCATCTGTTTTCTCTCAGTTAGACTTGGCTATGGTGTTTAATCAGTTGAGGGTGGCCGAGGACAGTATAGGCAAGATCGCTTTTAGAACTCCATATGGTTTCTTTGAGTGGCTTGTTATGCCTTTTGGGTTGGCGAATGCACCTGCCTATTTTGTTGATCTGAGGAGTAGGGTGTTTCGGGAGTTTCTAAATAAGTCCGTTGTGGTCTTTGTTGATGATATGTCGATTTTCTCGAAGTCCGAGGAAGAGCATGCCTTACATTTAAGGGAGGTTTTGAAAACTCTCTGTGTGCATTAGCTTAAGGCGAAGTTCTCTAAATGTCATTTTTGGAGAAAAGAAGTGAGATTTTTAAGGCATGCGGTTTCTAAAGATGGGATAACAGTAGATCCCGCAAAGGTAGTTGTAGTTCAAGATTGGCAGATCCTAAAGAATGCAACGGAGGTGAGAAGTTTTCTGGGGTTAGCAGGCTAATATAGGAATTTCATTAAGGACTTCGCAAAGATATTAGCCCCACTCAACAGGCTAACGAAGAAGAATCTGACATTTTCTTGGGATGTAGATTATGATGATGCTTTCCAGCGATTGAAGAGGGCTCTGACAACAGCCCCAGTCTTGACCTTGTCCGATGGGAACAAAGTGTTCACAGTATACACTAATGCATGTGGTACAGGGCTTGGTGAGGTTCTGATGCAAGAGGGAAGGGTAGTGTGTTATGGAGGTAGACAGCTAAGAGTTCATGAGAAGAACTACCCTACCCATGACTTAGAGCTAGCTGGCATAGTATTCACGCTTAAGACGTAGCACCATTATCTACTTGGAGAGAAGTTCGAGTTGTACACCGATCATAAATCTCTTAAGTACTTGTTCTCACAGAAGGATCTTAATTTAAGGCAACAAAGGTGGATGGAGTTCCTAGCATCCTATGACTTTGAGATTGCCTACACCCCTGGCAAGGGTAATGTGGTGGCAGACGCATTGAGTAGGCAGAGGATGGCCTTAAGTTCTTTGTTTGTCGAGAGGAAAAGCTTGGAGTTTATATCGACTTTTGACTTTAGACCCTCCACCGAGTTTATACCTGGTTTATTGGCATCACTACAGGTGCGACCTACTCTTTTGGATCAAATAGGAGCTTCGCAATGAGAGGATCCACAGATTTCAGAGATCTTGGATAGGCTCAGTAGAGGGGAGACTTCTAATCACCTCAGTAGATATTCCACGGACGTAGAGGGTGGTTGCGACGAGATGGAAGGCTTTCTGTTCCTCGAGTTGGGAGTTTGTTGAAAACAATCCTAGAGAAAGCCCAACATTCTAAGATGACTATTCATCCAGGCGATGATAAGATGTATAGAGATATGAAGAGGGTTTTCTTTTGGGCTAGGATAAAGAAAGATGTGGCAAAGTTTGTTTCTCAATGTTTGATTTTCCAGCAAGTCAAGGCTGTGCAAAAGAAGCCCGGTGGTTTACTTCATCCGTTGGAGATCCCACAGTGGAAGTGGGAGAGTGTCTCTATGGAATTCATCGATGGTTTGCCTAGATCAAGGAAAGGGAACACCAGCATTTGGGTTATAATAGGCAGAATTACTAAGAGCACTCATTTCATTTTAGTTAAGAGTAAAATGATGGCATCATGGTTGGCAGCAGTTTACATTCGTGAGATAGTTCGTCTTCATGGAGTACTTTCTAGTATCGTAAGTGATCGTGACCCCATTTTCACCGGTGAGTTTTGAAGGAGCATGCAAGAAGCATTAGGTACACAGTTGTGTTTGAGCGCCGCTTATTACCCTCAGACCGATGGGCAGACGAAGAGAGTGAATAGAGTCCTTGAGGATCTTTTAAGACTGTGTGTCCTAGACTTCGGAGGGACTTGGGAAGAGCATCTTCCTTTAGTAAAGTTCACCAACAACAACAGTTATCAAGCTAGTATTGGCATGGCACCCTTTGAAGCATTATACGAACGACCCTGTAGATCACCAACTTGTTGATGGGAATCTACAGAAAGACTTCTACTTGGATCGGATATGGTTAGAGAAACTTTAGAAAAGATTGACCTTATCCGCAGATGCATGAAGACAGCTCAGGACAGGCAAAAGTCCTACGCAGATAAGAGAAGGACTAACATTGAGTTTGAGGTGGGAGACATGGTTTTCATCAAGGTATCACCATTAAGTAATGTGGTTCACTTTGGATCTGCAGGGAAATTGGCACCAAGATTTGTAGGGTCATTTCCCGTAACAGAAAGGATTGGCCAAATGGGCTATAGAGTAAAGCTACCAGGGAGACTGTACGGCGTTCATGATGTTTTTTCACGTTTCCCATTTACGGAAGTATTTGCATGATGTTGTAGAAGTAGTTGAGCCGAGAATGCTTGAGGAAGTAGAGGTGGAACAGGAGGCGACAGTTGGACAAGTTCCAACTCGTATTCTTGGATCAGAGGTTAAGAAGCTATGCAATAGAGAAGTCAAGTTGATGAAAGTTCAGTGGGGAGATATCCAAGAGGACGCAACTTAGGAGACCGAAGACAAGATTCGCGCTTCGTACACTTTTCTTTTCAAGGGTATGGTCTTAACTTCTTTTTCCAAAGCTTTTATGCTTACTTGTTTCTACCATTTAAGTATATCCTATCAATCGAATCTTAGACCCTTTGGTAGGAATCCCATGAATGTAAACATGTGTTTGAGACATGTTATGTTTGATGGATTCAAGTGTTTTCTCGTGGATTCATATACACACACATTAGGCACTACATCGGCTCAATCATTCTCATACTGCATATGGATGCGTGTACATTTTTCTTCTTTTTAATGGATGAAAGTGTTTGTATCATCATATGGATGTCGCATTTGGATGAATGACTACGCATGCTTATAGAACTTACATGTTATAATAAGATTATTTGCATACATGTTGGATTCATGGCACTAACATACATTACATAAAGGAGGTCGATTGAATCAGCAGACCGCCTGATCTTTCGCATTAGTATAAGGACATACACATGCACACCCATTTGCATATGTTCATATAAGCATTAGTAATATTTTATGGACAATGGATGCCTGTCATTGGTGGATGGTGGATGTTAGGATATACATTCTTCTTAACTTGGAGACTTTGGGGATGAAATCCTTTGAGTGGGGGAGAATGTAACACCCCGTAAATCTATAACACATTAAGATGATAAACTAAGGAATACTTATTTAGATATTGGGAATTAAGCAAAATGTACTGTGCCATTGCGTCTGTCTCGGAATTCTGCTTGAGATAGACTCCGAGTTTGCGTAAAACGGACATCGCATGAAGAAGTTATTAAGGTCTGAAGTTTGTATATGCATAAGATACACACACACACATAACCAAGTCAAAAACTTTCAAAATAATTCAAAACCAAAAGCAGGAAGTCTTGGAGGAAATGGACCCATTGGGGGTTGACATAACCTAGGGGTGTCGACCCATGTGTCCACACCATAAGTGGGGTATCGACACCCTCCCTAGATCCGGGAGAAATATATTCTTGCGTATGTGGACTGAATTCTTGGCTAGATTCGTTGTCTTTAGGCTATAAATATGACCCTATTTCTCTTGTTTTTACACATAAAAAACAATCGAGAACTAGATGCTGCCTCTGCTTAGATTCAAATAGCCTATTCTTCTTCAACAATCAAGTCATTCAAGTTCAAAGATCTGTGATTCAACATCTGCAATTATTCCTCTGTTTCTTAGATCCATTCTCTGTGAGTCTACATTATTTTTAGATATGTATATTTAAAAGTTATTTTTGACACGACTATGAATTGGATCTAAGCCTGTGACTAATTGAATTATATCAGATCTGCCATAACCTAAGTATCTAAGTTATTTTGACATGACTATGAATTGGATCTAAGCCTATGCCTGTTTTTCATGTCAGATCTACCATTATAAGTACATCTAATTCACTAGTTAGATCTCATCGTGCCCGTTTATGATCATGACACTATGCCTAATCAGTTCTATTATCACATGTTCATCAGACCTATTCCCTTGTGCCTATCTTGTCATTATGCCGAATTTTGTCACTATATGTTTATTAGTTGCTAAGCCTATTCCTGCAATCATATGTCAATATTGTTATTATGTTTATTTTTGTTCTCTTTCCTTCTTATTTTCCCTTTTTATTTTATAGCCAGGCTACCTTCGAGCCTAGGCATACCACTGAAAAATGCAAACGCGTGAAATTGGGAACAAGCGAAAAACGTGAGAATTAGGGAATAACATGTATTGGGAAATTTGGGCATAAATTGAATTAATTACATTAATATGGATTTGGGGAATAAACCAAAATGTGATTAAAGATCTTAATTTTGGGGCATATGGTACATAATGAATATGACTTGAATAAGGGGCATGAAAATCTATAATGAAATAGGGATAATTATTAAAGAATGAAATGCCTAGAATTACAGTAATTAGAAACTGTAACCACGCGTAGACACGAGGTTAGATTACACTTGTGGTAGAAGTCTTCCTAGACCTGCCCGGCATATCTAGCGACCACGAGTAGTGAATCTAATGTGAGGGGTCTAAGTGCATAAACACATAACGAGCTAAGACAAGAGGTTAAGTCCGACTTGTGGAAGAAGTCTGCCCGGACCAGCCCGACATATCCAGCATCCACAAGATGTAGGCTTAATGTGGGAGGTCCAACACATCATAACCATAAATGAATAAATGGTAATGAACTTGAAAACTTAACCTGATTGAATCATAGGGATTACACGAACGTGTTAACTTGAGTAGGGGTTAAGTAAACTTGCTTGTAACAGTGGGAGGGTTAAGTATATCTTGGGGTGGTGGGTAATATTTATATATATAGGCCCACAAACTTAACCTGTGGGGTTATGCAATCTTTTTACACTGGTATGGCATAACCTGTGGAAATCCTAGTAGTGGGGATGCAAGCCTGGGGGGAGCTTGTATCATCTTGTGTGTGGGACCTGTTTCAGTTAGTAACCCATATATAGGTATCAAACGAGTACTCTGAACTAGGTTGGAGTCGGGACACGCTTACTGGGCTAATTATAAGAGATCCAAAAGAGGGGAAGGTGTCTGACAGCCTTTCCATCGAATTTATGTGCCTGCATGGGTCTACCTGCTCGAGAAGATAAGATGTTGTGGCATCAGTAGATATGGTTGTGCACATCCTAGAAATGAAGGGTTGCCGCTTTAGGAAGTGATACATCCTACTATGGGCCCAGCATAGGGTATCTACGAAGTAGGGAGCCAATCAATTGGAGTTGTAATTAGGGTACATCTAGACTCTGGTATGTTTAGGTGCCCGTTATTATCCTTAGGGGTAACTCCGGTATGTTCAGTTGGGCTGCCTGTTATTGTACGGTGTCAAACCTCTCGCTAAAAGTACGCCTATGTCTATCATCTTGTACTTGTTGGGGATCATCTTGTTTTAGTGATACTAGTATTGGTGCAGAGAAAGAGAAAAGTATTAGAGAAGCGCTAAACATATACGTTCTGTTTAGTTTATCCTGTTTACCTTGTCTTGCTGTTATCTCTCTTATCCAGTTTATATGCTGTCATGATGCTTTTACTTATTTATATGCTAAAAGTAACTAGACTCGCCAGACTTTATGTCTAACCCATTTTATTTCATTTTCCCTCTCTTCCGTTCCCCCTAGGTTCTCATGGTGGGAATACTCAAGTTTGATCAGGATTCTGCTTTCATCCTGCTAGGAGCTACTTAGATGTACCACTTGATTTCGTACCTTTTCTAGTATGGCTATGCTTTTGGGGATTATGCTCTTTTCATGATTATTGTACTCTGATGATTTAAGTACAAGACAGAAATTTTAAGTTGATGTACTGGATTTTATGCATTTCAAACTAATGATGTAACTATGTTTTGAACCCCAATGTTTTCTTCCTAATAAAGTTTTAAATTCCGCTGTTATTTTATATCTGTCTTGTAATATTTTTGTTTCTGTTTACCTATAACGCTTCACGAAACTTAATGCATTCTCTTAATGAGTTATATTAACGGATGTGGGGTGTCACATATGATGAAGTGTATGAATTCAACAACAATGTTGAATTGGATGATACTACGGTTAAATTGATGGAAAAAGAAAAGACTGTATCACAATTGCTCGTGGAAAAGAAGACAATTGAAGAAAAGATGCTGAAGCAAAACCAAAAGAGGGTAAAAGCCGATGAATTTGTGGCAGGTATGAAGGAAGAGTTGTCCTAATGCGCATTGAATATGGAAACACAAGAAAGGAGAAAAATTCTTTGCAACCGCTTTAGCTACATCCTGGTTCATGTTTGGACTTCTTTTGTGTGTTGCTATGGCAATGTAGAGTAGTGAAGTAACATGAAATAGCATGCATGGACTGTTTTTCAGTTATAATTTTAAGTTTTGTCACATTGTAGGTTAGTGATAATTTTTGCCACATTGCACATTAGCGATATTTTTTCCATATTTCCCACCACAACCTAAAGTGCTGATTACTGATAATTTTATCCATATTGTAACTATCAAATTGTTTACTCTGTAAACCCTTGTATACACACTGTGCCTCTGTTATGCTATGTATACACATTGTATACACTTGTATACACATTTTTTAGATCAATATACACTTGTATCCACATTGTGCCTCTGTTATGTAACTCAGTTGTGTAAATGAAACGCAAATGCGAATGAAATTCAGTTATGTTTAGATCAGTATACACTTGTATAAACATTGTTTAAATCAGTTATGTAACTTAGTTATGTTTAGATCAGTATACACTTGCATACACATTGTTTAGATCAGTATACTATGTTATACTAAAATGCAAATGGAATTCAATTTGTGCTGAAAGGAAACTTAGTTATACTATGACCATATTTGTGCTGAAATGCAATTGAGGCATGCATACCTCTTATTTTGTGCTTAAATGCAACTGATGCATGCAGGTGAAAGAGGCAATCATGAGGTTGTTCAAGAACTTGTTACTGAAGGCACTAGAGGTACTCGATGCAGTATAGGCACTGAACGCACAAGAGGCTTGCGCTATATTTTGAAACTGTTTTGTTTTATGTAAACATGAATTTAGTAATGGCTATGTTTGTAACTGAAATGTCTGTAAATTTGAATTTAGTGGCTATGTTTTGTTATTTTGTAGTTGACTAAGTACTACTTGCATTTGCTGGTTAACATGAAAAAAAAGTTCTTTGTTAATTTCATTGTGATGTTATGTTATGTGATGTTGCCATAACTATGATATAATGTTGCAGTATGATGTTAAATGTTGCCATAGCAATGATATAGTGTTGACATTGGGTGGTAAAATCGTTGCCATAGATTTATGTATGTGGGCCCTACAACAGGATTTTGTGAACCCGTACTACAAAGTTTAGTGGCGATTCCATGAACCCGGGCTATAAATTTTAGTGGGTCCCACATTTTTGTAAATTTAGTACCTGTGGCAACACTAGTACAGATGTTTCCTTAGGGTCACAAACATGTTGCCTTTGACTCTAAGGCAAGCGGAAAAATGCATCGCCAAGAAAGTGTTGCCACATATCTTTTTTTGTCTATAGAAACACTGTTTGGCACTTTCTGCATCACTTTTTCGGTGTTGTATGCAATATATGGCATAGTGTGTGTTAGTGCAGTAAAGTTCTTTTTTTTTTTGGATTGTCATCTCAATTTTTTATTGTAGATGTATATGGGTTGGGCTGATTGAAGTTATAACGAGTAGTTTAAAATGGATTTGTCTAAGTTATTAGTTATTATAATAGATAACCAAGATCAAATATGTAAGTATTATAAATTAATCAGAAACCAAATTGCAGTAAAAAATGGTAAAGATATCACAACAAAAGATTTTATTCCTTAAAGATGTAATTCATAAGCTCAGCAAAAAACGATGGCAGTTAATATGTAATCATGAATTTGATATTTAAATATATGCGCTATTATCGTAATCTACAGCTAGTTCGATATATTTATGAACAGTTTTGCAACAATACAAATCAAGTGACACTGAAATGATATTGGGGTATCGTTTTAAAGTTGGCCTTTCCAAACATTTTAGGCATTCTCCATTACTATTTACTTTTTTTGGGATTTTGTAGGAAGATGTAATACAATAACCGCTCGAGTTGTTCTCCATGTTGAAATTAAAATTGAACACTATTATTGTTATAATTTTTGCAAAGGTAACAAGATGTGTCTATTTCTATCATCTCAATGAACACTGCAGTTCCCATTATCGTGTCAAGAATTTCCAAAAACTTACAGCATAATAGGTGCGCAAAAAATGTCCTTTATAGATGATTGACACAGTAGCCTTAAGTCCAAGTTGATAATTTTTGATGTATCAGACAAATACTATGACTATATACGTTATGTCATTTTTTGTACCACTATGGTGTGTTCAACAATATCATGACAGCATATATTATTTACTTCTATGAATGAAAATATCTTTAATGTAAACGTTTAATCAGACGATATTCAAGTTTTGTTTTTATTTGTTAAAGAATGGATTGTATATTTATAGCATAGTATCTTCTTCCTGCTTTATAAAACATTTTGGATGAAATGATATCTTTTTAAGTGTGTTATTGTAGAATCATATAAAAATTTAATCATTAGCAGGTGAACTAGTAAGTGCCTTTACTATTTATAAAATCAGGCATCTACGTGGCCACCACAATACTAGGGGAAAACTATAAATTTCATTTTCCCTTACTTATTAATAAGTACACGATATTTTGGAGCAAATCTTAATTTAGCTTTCATGTTTTCAGGGGCATTTTAAGGTTAATTAGTGTCCCTATTAATATTAATAGAGGCCTTTAAAATATGCCTTTAGTAATCTAATATTCAGTAGAGTAAATTTTTCATCAAAATAGTTGTTCTGTATTTAACAACATAATTTGTCCTCGTAAAAGTTTGAATTTATCTCTGTTATTTTTCAGTTTAAATTTAAAATTATTATTTAAATTAAAGCTTTACATGCGAAAATTTGTATGTTAAATTGAATTCATTATTAAATTCATCTACACTTAAATTATAATAATATAACATAATTACAAAATCTGTAATCATATTTCTTCCTAAACTCAAAATTTGCAATCTGTAATGACCCCCTTTTAGCTGCTTTAAGTAGGTAATTACCAACTTGAATCGATAAAAATGACATATTGTTAGAGGTAGACACATTAGAACAGGAAAAAAATGAACTTTTGTTAATATATTAATAATCTCACATTAGAGGAACAAATATTTATCAAAGTAAAATAAATATACAATGGAAACATACTAAAGTACAATGGAAGAATACAAATGCTCCAACCTATGTCCAACACCTGCTCTATAAAATATCTACAAATTATCTGCAAAGCAAACTACCAGCTGCCCATGTGGAAAAATACAGGAACCCAGAGTTTAGGTGGAAGAACAATAAACTCCATCATGGAAATGGTGTGAGAACAAAAAAATTATTTACATTTATTTTAAAGATAGGTAAATCATAAGACCACGCCGAATAAACACGGAACAAATTTTCCTTTATGAATACCAATGCAAAAAATTCACAATGTTTTTTAGAAAATGAAGCTACCATAAGGTCTCGCGGCACACACACAATGCAAACGCAATATGGGAGAGATTTCACCTTGTAGTAACAAAAAATACTTGATATGTGAAAAATCCTCTGATATTAGTATTAGTGCATAGTTTAGAAAATAATTTTGCAAATAAATGTATCAATCCTAGCCAGCATAATACCTCTTCCTATTATGTTGACATATAGTATACAACTGAAATCGTAAGGGATCGTAGTGGAGAATCGATTTCCAACAGATGACTATGCTAATGAACTTCCTTACTGACGGGTACAACTCTAAAGGGATTCCCTGAGAACCAACTAGCACTCTACTAACACAAGGTCAGGTTATCCCTTAACTGGATAACTTAGAGCATGCCATCTTGTAACACCCCGTAATTTTAAAAATTAAATTAACAAATTAAAGAATAATTAATTTCAAATGTGGGAATTAAGGGAAACGGTTTACACCATCACATTCGTCTCGGAATTCTGCTTGAGATAGAGTTCGAGTTTGTGTGAATTGGAATTCGTATGAAGAAGTTATGGCCTTTCGGAGTTTCATAAATTAATTAATTTAAAAACAGCTTAGGATAAGAAAAAATATAACCGAGACTAGGTCGACCACGGGGTCGACCTGCCCCCCCCCCTCCCCCGGGCAGGTCTGAAAGATGACGATTTTGTGACTCAGTGCTGAATCATTAGGGCTGACGTATCACTCTATCTTGACTGTATGGCCTTGATTGATTCTAGGTTGATCGTATGGCCTAAATTAATCCTAATCTCTATATAAACACATGTAGACTCAAACCCTAAAACCTAATCAAAATTAGAACCATGGCCGTCATGCTATCACCCCGCGATCTAGAGTAGCCGCCACCAACTAGAAGAAGCTTAGCAACAATTCAATTCAACTCAAGTCTAATCTAAATCAAAATTTGTCTACATCAAAGGAACGCTAATCAATTACAGAATACAGATCTCAGAACTCAAGACTTTCTTTTTGTTTGTGAGTACAATTTCATTCACAAAGTAATTGTTAATTTTATTGGGATAAGTTTATAATATTGATTACAAGAACATGCCTGTTGAATCATGTGACGTTATTTATATTTTGTTTGTGAACATATGATAGTCTATTTAATTCATGTTGTGGATCTATTTTATATGACCAATCACATATGTCTTGATTCATTTTTTTGTGACATCAATTTATACACAAGTTTGTGGTTGTGAATCATTGACTGCTATGATATTACCTATGTTGTAAATCTACGTTAGTTGCTGGCTTATGTACAATCGATTCATGATGATGCTTCATGTGCTAGTTTTGTTATGTTAGTGGATCTAATTCATATGTTAAATCATATGTATGTTTAACTTGATATGCAATGTTAATTTATACATGAATCATATGCAAGTTTAATGAGAATCATATGCAATTTTGTATGTTTAACTTGATTCATGACATCTATTTTATATGTAAGTTTGGATCTAAAGTATATGCTAAGACATATGTGAGTTATATGCAAGTATGTATGCGGATTATACACAAGCTTTCATGCTAGTTTACATGTAGATCTTAATTTACATGTTTAGATTCATATGCAAGTTTACATCATCACATATGCAAGTAAATATACATATTTGGGATATGAATCATATGCTAGTTTAAATGTAAGTTTGAGATTCATATTCAAGTTCACGCCTTTATGTTAGATCTATATTTAGATCCATGTCAATACATGAGTTATGCAAATATATGTGTTACACACCCATTGTCTACGCAAGTTTAGATGAAAAGCATAGTCACACATGCAAGTTCACCTCTTTATGTTTAGATCTATATAGTTGACTATGCAAATTTTATAATTAGATCTAATTTATATGCTATGCATGTTGTGATGTTTACTTTCTTAGACTATGGCGAGTCTAACGTATATTTCACGTTAAACGAACAAACGTACAACGTGGAGCAATAGGATAATATTAAAATATTTAATATTGTGAATTAGCATAAATAAAGATGTGTAATAATAAACCGCCTAAGACACGAGGTTAGACTCTTTTGTTGTGTAAGACTGCCCGGACCAGCCCGACAATTCCAGCAGCCACAAATGCCAGTCTAATGTGAGAGGTCAAAGGCATGAATTAAATGCGTAACAGTTGTAAAGACACGAGGTTAGGCTCGTTTATGGTGTAAGACAGCCCGGGCCCGCCCGACAAATCCAGCTGCCACAAATGCCTGTCTAATGTGGGAGGTCTTTACAAGGTTACGGTGTTAATGAATTAAGAAACACTTAACCAGATAAACATGTGGTGGGACATGGGGGGTTAAGTGGGTGCCTTCAGTGGCATGAGAAATTAAGAGGGTGCCTTGGGTGGCATGTGAAATACGATTAGATGCACTTAACCAAGATTGAAACATGTAAGAGGACATGAATAAGAATGGGGTTAAGTGAGGAAAACCTTAGAGGGGACCAAGCATAGGTGGAAAGCTTGTGTCATACATGGGGGCCCTTTTCAAACCAGTAACCCATTAAGTATCTTTGTGGGCTCGACCCAAGTCGAGGACGGGACACGCGTACTGGGTTTGATTGTAAGAGGTCAAAACGGGTTAGCAGTGGCAACGCAAGTCCAACGGGTCCATGTGCGTGTGTGGCCACGGGCTGGTAGGTAAGACGTTGTTGCATCGTGTAGATATAAGCCGTGCATTTTTGGTAGTATCGGGCTGCCACTTTGGGGAGTGATACACCCTACTGTGGGGCCAACACGGGTATCTACGAGTTAGGGAGCCGATCGAATGGGAAAGGTAGTGAGTACAACTAGCGGAGATAGGAGCAGGCGACACCTATGACGGCAACTAGGAGTGCAACTACCATATTATAAACATTGTGATTAGAAAAGGGGAGGGTAGCGGGTACAACTAGTGGAGATAGGAGCAGGCGGCACCTATGAAGACAGCTAGGGGTACACGAAACTACCATTATGACTATTATGTTCAGTAGGCGGGATCAACTTTTAGGGTGACTAGTATTGGTGTAGTATGGTAATTATCCTATAGTGTTGGAGGCACAATTAACGTTATCTTATTCCTCTTGTTTGCCTTGCCGTGCCCATTTTTTCGCAGTCATTCCTTGTTTTGCCAGCTTATGCCTTATCCTAGTTACTTTAATAATTACACTGTTAAAGTTATTGTACTCGCCAGACTTTATGTCTGACCCCCTTTGTTTTCGCCTCTTTTCTTCCTTCCCCCCAAGGTTCTCAGGGTGGGACTAGTGCTAGTGGAGCTTGATTTGGATCGCTTTGTTTCTCTCTCTTTTGGAAAAGCTTGGATTGCTGAAAGTAAAGTTTCAGCTCATCTTATTTATGGCTATCTACGTTGGGGTTTACGCTTTTTATTTCATGTACTCTAATTTTATCAAGATGGATACTATGTACTTGACTCTAGCCTTTGGGTTTTAATGATGTAACCAAACTTATTTGTTTATCGCTGTAATGAATGAAGTTTTAAATTTTTAAGTACTGTTTCATATCTGTCTTGTTGTTAAGTTTCTATTCTATACACACTTAAAACACTCCATAGAAGTTAACGCATTCCCTTTGTGAGTGACATTAATGGACATGGGGTGTTACACGTGGTATCAGAGCCGAAGGTTACCAGAACAGATATGAGATTTAAAAAAAAAACTATTTTTCAAAAGCATTTTTATAAAGAAATACTTTCAGAAATATGTTTTAAGGAGAGTATTTTAAAGAGAAAAGTTTATTTTGAAAAACATAACCCCCAAAAGCCATATATCTTTCTTTCGATTCTTTGCTTCGAATCTCTTCCCCTTTCCCTTTTAAGTTTCTTCCTCCACATATAGACGCTTTTTCTAAGATATGTAAGAACTTCCGTACGATGGGCAGAAAACCGCTTCATGGGACTGGGACATTTGTCAAAGCTAGGAGGAAGTGGAGGACTTGTTGGTACCTTTAAGATAGACGATGGGAGGAAGGTTCAACCATCTGCTTGGTTAATGAAGGATGAAGCCTCATTTTGGTGGGAGGTCACGAATGGAGAATGTGCAGGAGAGACATGGATAGGACACAATAAGGAAGTAGATCCAAAGAAAGGGGGTAAGGATAACAAAAGGGGCCAAGAGAAAAGGAAGGACCACACTTGTGAAATACCCGACTACTTAAATAAAGACGTTAGAAAGAAGAAGAAGACTAGTTGTTATCATTACAAGACATCTTATTAGGATCATCCAAAGAAGAAAAAGGCAAAGGTAAGGACAAGGTACAGGATCTTCTAGAGGGCATACGCGTTCCCTCACGAATGACATACCTGATAGAGGTAGAAATATATCTTGGTTGGAAATTTGGTTTTTCTTTTAGATCATCCTGTTCGAACCTTGTTTGAATTCTGGCGCTTCACACTCGTTTATATTTGCTTCGTTAGTTGAAACACTACACCTAAATACTAGTCTAGTTACGGATCCCATAGTAGTCTCAAATCCTGTTGGTGGTTCGGCTCATCTTTCAACGATTTTTCGGGATTTGAGAGTGTCTATCTTGGGCGTTGGGTTTGAATGCAACGCCTTCGTTCTTGGCTTCATGGGCTACGGCTTGATTCTAGGTATGGATTGGCTAGCTAGATACGGTGCCATCCTAGATTGTGAAAGAAGGGTAGTTAGTTTGTTGACTCGTTGTCGAAAGACCCTTGATATTTCTTGTGACCCTAGGGGTCAGCTGATGCGTAGTTACCTAGAATCCCTTGACGCATCCAACGATGATTTGGAATTTGTTCGGGCGGTTCGTGAATACAGTGACGTCTTCGATGGAGTTCGAGGTTTACCTCCGAGGCGCGAGACAGACTTTCGAACATACCTAGTAGATAATGCAAAGCCAGTTGCATTACCAGTATGCCACACGGCTCCGAGAGAGAAGAGAACTCAGTAAGCAAGTGAAAGAATTGCTTGAGAAGGGGTTCATAAGAAGAAGTATTTCGGAGTGGGGCGCTCAAGTCGTTTTTGCTACGAAAGCTGATGGTTCACTTAGATTGTGCGTGGACTATAGAGAACTGAATAAGCTAACAAAGAAGAACAGACATCCATTGCCGAGGATAGATGACTTGGTGGGTGCTTCAGTTTTCTCGCAACTGGATTTGACTACAAGATTGCATCAGCTAAGGGTAGCTGAAGATAGAATCGATAAGACTGCATTTAGAACACCTGACGGTTTCTTTGAGTGGCTCGTCATGCCTTTTGGTTTGAGGAATGCACCCGCATACTTTGTTGACTTAATGAGTAGGGTGTTTAGGGAGTTTCTGAACAAATTTGTGGTAGTCTTTGTAGACGATATTCTGGTTTTCTCTAAAAATGAAGAAGAGCATGCCCTACATCTTAGGTAAGTCTTAGAGACCCTACGAGCGCATCAACTTAAAGCTAAGTTCTCCAAGTGCCATTTTTGGTGAAAAGAAGTGAGGTTCTTAGGACACGTGGTCTCCAAGGAAGGGATAGCTGTGGATCCCACTAAGGTAGTTGCAATCCAAGGTTGGAAAACACCTAAGAACGCAATAGAAGTAAGAAGCTTTTTAGGGCTGGCTGGTTATTATAGGAAGTTCATTAAGGACTTTGCGAAGATATCAGCCCCTCTCACTCGATTACGCACCCGGGTTATTGGCGTCGTTAGAGGTGCAACCTACACTTTTGGGTCAGGTTGGAGAGGCACAGCAAAATGACCCACAGTTGGTTGAGATAGTAGGCAAGCTTATAGGAGGGGAGTCCTCGAGTCATCTTGATAGATATGCTATAGATGAGAGAAGTTGGCTACGTAGAGATGGAAGATTTTGCGTACCATAAGACGAAAGTTTGAAGAAGGCAATTCTTCAAGACTCACATCGCTCTAAGATGACCATACGTCCCGGTGGTGATAAGATGTGTAGGTATATAAAGCAAGTTTTCTTTTGGGCCGGAATGAAGAAGGATGTGGCCGAGTTCGTTGCTAGATGCTTAGTGTGCCAACAAGTCAAGGTGGAGCAAAAGAAGCCCAGAGGTTTGCTCCATCCCTTAGAGATTCCGCTTTGGAAATGGGAAAGTGTTTCCATGGATTTTTTAAATGGGTTACCAAGATCGAGGAACGGTAATACGGGGATTTGGGTAATTGTAGACAGACTTACGAAGAGTGCCTATTTTATTCCCGTTAAAAGTAGAAGGACCGCCGCATGGTTAGCATCCGTTTACCTTCGAGAGATAGTCCGTTTGCACGGCATACCCTCCAGCATTGGGAGCGATAGAGATCCCATTTTCACAAGCGAATTTTGGAAAAGCTTACAAGAGGCGGTTGGAACGCAATTATACTTAAGTACCGCTTATCACCCTCAGACGGACGACCAGACCGAGAGAGTAAATCGGGTTCTAGAAGACCTTCTGAGACTATGCATCCTAGACTTTGGAGGAACATGGGAAGAACACCTTCCACTAGTGGAGTTCGCCTATAATAATAATTTTTAGGCTAGCATTGTATGGCACCTTTTGAGGCTCTTTATGGACGACCGTGCCGATCACCTACATGTTGGTGGGAGTCCACGGATAAGATTTTGCTTGGACCCGACATGATTAGGGAGACTTCAGAGAAGATAGACCTGATTCGACGGCGAATGAAGACGGCGCATGACTGACATAAGTCATATGTTGATAGGAGACGAACCGATCTTGAGTTCAATGTTAGGGACATGCTTTTTATTAAGGTGTCACCATTGAGAAACGTAGTTCGTTTTGGATCAGTAGGGAAGTTGGCACCAAGGTTCGTAGGACCCTTTCCAATTACAGAGAGGATTGGGCAGATGGCGTATAGAGTAAAGTTACCAGGAAAGCTCAGCGGAGTTCATGACGTGTTCACGTTTTGTATTTGCGTAAGTGTCTACACGATACGGCGAAAGTGGTAGAGCTGAGCACACTCGAAAAAGTGGAAGTAGAGCGTAATGTCACGATCGGACGAGCTCCTACACGCATTCTTGGATCGGAGGTCAAAAAGCTTTGCAACAAAGAGGTCAAGTTGGTCAAAGTGCAATAGGGAGGTGATCAAAGAGACATGACTTGGGAGACGGAAGATAAGATGCGTACATTGTACCCTTTCCTTTTTGAGGGTATGTTTTAATTTCTCCTTTTCCTACCGCTTTGTTGATACTTGTTCTATCTTTTAGTATTATCTTTGCGATGACATCTTCGATCTTTACTTACGAAGAACCCTATGGTTGAAACATGTGTTTGAGACATGTTATGTTTGGTGGATGCAAATGGATGCAAGTGGTTGCTAGTGGTTGCTCATGGATGCATGTACACACACCTTAGGCACTAGATCGGCTCAATCACCTTCATGTTTCATATAAATGTCTGTGCATATTTAAATTAATGGATGTATAATGGTTGTGTTATCATATGGATACTGCATTTTGATGAATGGTTGTGCACACATGTAGAAATAATATGTATCAATAGGATTCTTTCGCATACATAATGGATGCATGGCACTATCATGATTCGCATTAAGGAGGTCAACTGAATAAGTAGACCGCCGGATTTTGCATTAGATAAGGAACATATACGCACACTTTTTTCATATGTTCATACAACATTAGAAATCTTGTAAGGACAATGGATGCATGTGCTTGATGGTTGAGTAGATGGATGATTGGATGTTAGGATATGCATTCTCCTTAACTTGGAGATTTCGAGGGCGAAATCCTTTAAGGCGGGGAGAATGTAACACCCCGTAATTTTAAAAATTAAAGTTAACAAATTAAAGAATACTTAATTTCAAATGTGGGGATTAAGGGAAATGGGTTGCATCATCGCATTCGTCTTGGAATTCTGCTTGAGATAGAGTCCGAGTTTGTGTGAATTGGACTTCGTATGAAGAAGTTATGGCCTTCCGAACTTTCAGAAATTAATTAATTTAAAAACAGCTCAGGTTTAGAAAAAAATATATCAGGGACCATGTGACGGCAAGGAATTTCGCTCGATCTGAATCAGTCGTTAAACCGATCTAGACCGTTCGAAACCCCTGATCGTTTGAGAACAGGACAAATCAGAACACAAACAGAAGAACATTTCATTGTTATTACAACAATTCCATCAGAATACAAGAATATACAGAGTATAATTGAATAAATTACATTCGATAAATATCAGAGATTACAATAAATTACATAGCAGCGGAAAATAATACAAAACACAACTGAAGGTGATATACGGATACAGAGCTTTCCGGATATCATTCCAGCTGTAAACCAGGATCCTGTGAATATAAATCTGCAAAACCAAAACTACTAGCTGCCCGTGCGGAAAATAGGGGCACCCAGAGTTTAGGTTAAAACAATAAACTCCAGGTCAGTCATGTGACTGGTGTGAGAACTAAAACAATTATTAATATTGGTTTTAAAGTTAGGTAAATCAAGGGACCACGCCGTATAACACGGAACGGGTTTCCTCCCAAGAATACCAGTGCATAGAACAAACAGCGCAATGCTAAATAAAGAAAAATGAAGCTGTTATAAGACCCAGGTCCCAGCACACAATGCAACGCAAGCCGGAGGATAGGGTTTTCCCTTATAACAACCAAAGCATGCTTGATACGTTTAAAACAAATCATTTGATACTATAATAAGTGTATAGTGTCAAAACATTTCAATCATAAATATCAATCATAGGCGGCATAGCTACCATCTACTATGTCGCCATACTAGTTCTACAATTAAAACCGAATTACACGTATTGGAAATTGGATTCCGTCATGAGTCGAGGCAAGGGGCAAGCTCCTCTCCGCGTTCGAGACACTCTAGCAAATGTCTCAGGACTACACACTCTGGGCAATCCTGGATGCTTCAGGGCCGGTCCTCACTTACGTTAGAGGATTAATTATGCCTGAACATACGTTTCCCGGTCCTTACAGACCTATAATCGAGGCGCCTCATCCAACAACCACAAAGGTGAAAAGTATATAAATGTCAGGGCTGGTAAGTCACTGACACCACCAAAGCTAGAAAGAAACATCGTGCCCTCCCTGCAGTCCGTATCCCGTTTTTGACTCATACCGAGGTGTAAGGCTCGCGAATTCACGTTATACACAAAGCTACGCCACAAAGGCCATGCTTTGATCATCAACCACAAGACTTTGCTTTTCAACAGAAGCCTTGATCTACGCAACTTAGCATGCCACACTGGCAGTTCATGCCATGCGATTGATGTCTATCGATATACAACCTCTGAGCTTGTACGTCTCAGAGAAGGGCGTTAAGCAAACGAATAAATTCTCCTCCGCCAAACAGATGTATATTTAATAGAAATCAATCAACACAGAATAAAATCCAATGTCAGACACACAATCCATTTACAAGTCCGTTCTGGGTCTGAACGAAGCCGGAGGCACTTTCCTCGCATATCCATCCATCTCCAAGTACGTCCGGACAACCACCAACTATTTCCATCCTCTTGGGTGTACAGCCCAATCAGGATCGTCAGTAATTACCCAAACGATGTGAAGACTTCCGGTCTTCGACCACCATCTTCATCTTCGACATATCGTCGAATCGGTTATTCAGAATGGGTATAAACCCGGCCTTTCCGAACAACCCGCGTATATTAAAAATAAATGTTACACAAACACAACATACGCCTCATTCCCATTCAGAATATTCTTAGGGAAAGGTTCCCATTAATTTTATCCAAGATAAATTCTTTGAAATTTATCCTTTAATCTTCCTTTGGATGTCATTTCAAACCAAATTATGGTTTTCCAAACTAGTCGAGATTAGCGAACTACACCGAAGTAATTATTTATTTTATTTCCCAATCCCAATCTATTCATCCCATGAAGCAAAACTGGTAATACTCCATATCTAACACCGTGGTGTTATCGGTAAAATTAATTACCATTTCACGTTCAAATCTAATTAAAGATTTAACTATCGCTTTGGAGCAAAACTGGTAATACTCCATTCTCGCTCATTTCTAAATTTGATAATTTAGATTATAGATTCACATTTCAATCTAATTGCAGATTCGTTAGAACTCCTTTTACTGTGTTAAAGAACTAGGTGTTATTTAAAACACAGTTCACGACAAACCCAAATCACATTCTATTTGTTATCGGGTTAAAGAACTAGTGTTATTTAAAACACCGTTCACGATAAACCCATTTCAAATCCAATCAAATATATTAGAAATTCTGATTATTTAAAACCCCTTTTTAAATCTAATTTATTTATTTAAAAATAATTGGGTTTTAAATTTAGTTCAAAACTAGTTCATTTCGATAAAAATCTATTGTTATCTATTCAAATATGGAGTTTTTCACCCCAATTTTTCTCAAATCACTTCTTATGATTTTACACAAATTATTACTATTTTTAATAATTTTATCAAGGCCCGTACAGTCGGTTTCCATCAACGGCCATCGAACTGCACTTACAACGACCTTTTTCGAATTTGATTTGGACGTATCTCCAAATCCAACCGTTAGATTTCAAATTTCTAATATTCGTTAGAAAGCTCTTTTCGATACGAACCCAACGGTTCTGGTTTTAGGAGAATCCGACGGTCGGATCTCCCGTAATGTCCGTTTGAAATAAATGGTCGATATTCACGAACTGCCGCGGCGCGGCGCGTTCTATTCAGGCCATTATATTATATATATAATATATATTTCGTCGATTTCTATTTAAAACGAATTTTATAAATAGTTTTTAAATTCGTTTCAAAATTCATTTCAACTTCCATTTCAATTCAAAGCAAAATTGAATTCTTCTTTATAAATTCGTTTTAAAATTCATTTCTATTCAATTCAAATTTCAATTCAATTTGAATTCATTTCAATTCGCTTTCAATTCAATTTGAATTAGTTTTCAATTCAATTCGATTTCAAAGTCGTTTTCTATTCGATTCAATTCAAATTGGTTTTCTATTCGATTTAAATCAAATTCGTTTTCCATTCCATTTGAATTCAATTTGTTTTCTATTCAATTCATTTCGAAATCGTTTTCAATTCATTTCATTTCGAAATCGTTTTCAATACATTTCATTTCGAAATCGTTTTCAATTCATTTCATTTCGAAATCGTTTTCAATTCATTTCATTATCGTGTAAAATCGATAAAAATATCGTTCACGTCAAAATGGCGTCAATCTAATCAACACGGCTTCATATAATTCTATTTTCAAATATTCTATTTCAAATATTTCGATTTCGAATATTCTATTTCAAATATTTCTATTTCAAATATTTCTATTTCAAATATTTCTTATTATCAAAATATTTCGTTCAACACATGACTAATCTCAACGGATGAGTACTGTCAACACATGAACCTTTATTTTATATTGATAAAGATGTAAATTTTATTATTAAAATATTTCGTTCAACACATGACTAATCTCAACGGATGAGTACTGTCAACACATGAACCTTTATTTTCTAAATTGGAATGAGGCCCAATCAATCACCATATAATGTTAATTATATGGATTTTCATACATCACACGTATATAATAGCATTGAAAATAATCAACCATCAACCAAAGTGCACTACACTGTATAAGCATCAAATATAGATGTCTAACGCTTATAACAGCCTGTCAATCAATCGATCGACAAATTTAATCAATCAGGATGAGTGAACTTCAAATTTCATCCTAACACCCGTGTGGGGTTTCAAACAATCAAACACAGATTTTATTCGTGCAGTTGGGCGATGTGTAAAATTTATCGACCCAATCAATGTCCTTCAAATAGGTGTACATAAACAAACCGTCCGGTTTGTAAATGAATATTTATTTATTCACATTCACTATATTCATATTCACGTTAAAAATTATATTTTTAACGATAAACATTTTATTTTAACACATGAATTTCTATTATTCATTTACACAATAAATGATGTTTTTATTTTTCTAACTCATTTTAGAAAATTTCGGCGGCATAACGGCACGATACTAAAAACGGGACGAGGCCTAGCCTTATCCCCGGTCTAGTGAAGGCCCACGCCATTCACACATCAATCAATCCATTCAATTTCACCAAACAATTCAATTCAATCAAATAATCTAACTAATTTTTTCAGTCAAACAAACAAGTCCATGGTCTGTGGACGATTATGTCGGGTGCTACTAAGCACCGTCTGCATCCTAGTATATATATAACTAGAAAAAGAAATTGAAAGGTGAGAAATTCTCATCGATAGCTATCCAACTTCACGGCACTTCCTTGATAGAAATCTTCATCGTTATCGCATTTTTGTCATCTTCGTTGTTGTAGCCACTACATATGTAAAAATCGAATTTTTACTTCGCTATTCAATATATAAAAATCGATTTTTTATTATACTATTCAATATATAAAAATCAAATTTTTATACCGCTACTATATAGATAAAAATTATATTTTCACATCGATGTTCATATAGTAAAGATTATATTTTTATCACGCCATTCTTCATATAAAGATTTCGCCTTTTCAAAAATAAAGATTTCGCCTTTTCAAAAATAAAGATTTCGCCTTTTCAAAAAATAAAGATTTCGCCTTTTCAAAAATATCATTATAAAAATCACATTTTTATTTTTCTACACATATATAGATGATATTTCTAATTCTCTACATAAACAAAAATCATATTTCTACCACTTCTATATAGTAAAGATTATATTTTTAATACTTTAAAAATATAAAAATCATATTTTTAATTCTTTAAAAAATATATAAATCATATTTTTAAACTTCATAAAAATATTTTCTCATATCATTAAAAATCAAACCTTTCTATACGTGAAAATAAATCTTTCTATACACAAAAATCAAATTTTTTTATAATTAAAAATCTCGTCTTTCTCATAATAAAAATCCAATCTTTGTACTCAAACGCTTTGAATCAAATAAATTTCAGATTTTATAATAAATAAATTTCAGATTTTAAATTAAAGAAGAAAAATTACCTTTCTCCGCTAATTTCCTGGATTGGGGTGCTGCGTCTTCGATTCGCGACTGAGGGGGGGGTTTGGGCGTTCGCTGGCGTCGGGGAGGATCGCTAGAAGCTCACGGTGGTGCTGGCCATCCAAGCGACGGCGGTGAAGGGCTTCGGCCTTCTTCGATTGGGGCGTCGCGGTCTTCGTCTTCGAGATGGGGAAGCTCGCGCGAGGCTGGAAGGGGTCGGTCAGAGGGGGTGCGGCATGGTGGAGGCCGACGGCGACGGTGGGTGGGCGGCCTACTAAGGAGCGCGACGTCGATCTGCCATTTTTTTTTTTTTTTGATTTGTGTTTTCTGATTGGGGGATAAAGGGAAAGGGAAAAATATAAATATATATATATATACAATAATGTTATTTAATTTCCAGAAATTAAGGTTTCGCGTCCGAACTCTAAATCCAACCCAACGACTGTTGCCCCTAGCTAAATACCCCCATTCCGAACTCAATGTGATATGTTTCGTAAGCCAGTTCGGCTGTTTTGATCAGTTTTTATCAAATTTAAGTTTAAAATAATATACGTTTTAAATTCGAATTCAACGTACGTTTTAATTTGCCGGGGCCACATACTGATTCCAAAAATTACGAATTTTGGAATCTTGCTATGTTTTGACGATACGGTCCTAACAAAACTAGTTTCGACGAATTCTGAGACCGTTGGAAAAATGGCCATTTTCCAGTCGATAAAAGTCAACTAAAACTGGTCAAACACGTTTTCTTTTGCCACGCTCACATATTGATTCGAAAAATTATGAAATTTGGAATCTAGCAATAACTTAACATCACGGACCCAACAAAAGTGGTTTCGTCGAAATCCGAGGTCGTTTGCAAAATTCCCATTTTCAAGGGCCTGAATTCCATAGCGACTATTCAGAATTTTCAACTGGACATATCTTTTGATTCCCGCTATGAAATTTTGATTTTTCGGATTCGTTGGAAAGATATTATCAATTAGATCCTAATGTTTTTGGTTTCACTAAAATCCGGATTGTTTTGCACCCGGTACATTCAATTGAAGTTTGAAATCGAATTATCGAACTACCGCGCCATTTTCAATTCTATTTATAATTATATATAAATATTTATATTCTAACGACGACGTATATAATATATACGTTCGAATTATATTCAAATTAAATTTATCGTCGATATTATTTAAAATAATTCATTTTAAATATTCAAAATTCGCTAAAATTGCCAAAATAAAATTTTAAACTGGCTCAGAATTTCCGGGTTATTACAGACCAGGTCGACCAGGGGGTCGACCCTAGTGTCAACCTTCCCCTATTCAGGTCGACCTTAGTGTCAACCTGAGGGTCGACCTGCACCCCCCCCCACCCCCCCGGGCAGATCTGAAAGATGACGATTTTGTGACTCAATGCTGAGTCTTTAGGGCTGAGGTGTCACTCTATCTTGACTGGATGGTCTTGATTGATTCTAGGTTAATCGGACGGCCTAAATTAATCCTAATCTCTATATAAACACATGTAGACAAAGTCTAAAACCTAATCAAAATTAGAACCATGGTCGTCATGCTATCACCCCGCAACCTAGAGTAGTCGCCACCAACTAGAAGAAGCTTAGCAACAATTCAATTCAACTCAAGTCTAATCTAAATCAAAATTTGTCTACATCAAGGGAACGCTAATCAATTATAGAATACAAATCGCAGAACTCAAGACTTTCTATTTGTTTGTGAGTACAATTTCATTCACAAAGTAATAGTTAATTTAATTGGGATAAGTTTATAATTTGGATTACAAGAACATGCCTGTTGAATCATGTGACGTTACTTATATTTTGTTTGTGAACATATGATAGTCTATTTAATTCATGTTGTGGATCTATTTTATATGACCAATCACATATGTCTTGATTCATTTTTTTATGACATCAATTTATACACAAGTTTGTGGTTGTGAATCATTGACTGCTATGATATTACCTATGTTGTAAATCTATGTTAGTTGTTGGCTTATGTACAATCGATTCATAATGATGCTTCATGTGCTAGTTTTGTATTGTTAGTGGATCTAATTCATATGTTAAATCATATGTATGTTTAACTTGATATGCAAGTTTGGATATGTTAATTTATACATGAATCATATGCAAGTTTAATGAGAATCATATGCAACTTTGTACGTTTAACTTGATTCATGACATCTATTTTATATGTATGTTTGGATCTAAAGTATATGCTAAGACATGTATGAGTTATATGCAAGTATGTATGCGGATTATACACAAGCTTTCATGCTAGTTTACATGTAGATCTTAATTTACATGTTTAGATTCATATGCAAGTTTACATCATCACATATGCAAGTAAATATACATATTTGGGATATGAATCATATGCTAGGTTAAATGTAAGTTTGAGATTCATATGCAAGTTCATGCCTTTATGTTAGATCTATATTTAGATCCATGATAATACATGAGTTATGCAAATATATGTGTTACACACCCATTGTCTACGCAAGTTTAGATGAAAACCATAGTCACACATGCAAGTTCACCTCTTTATGTTTAGATCTATATAGTTGACTATGCAAATTTTATAATTAGATCTAATTTATGTGCTATGCATGTTGTGATGTTTCCTTTCTTAGACTATGGCGAGTCTAACGTATATTTCACATTAAACAAACAAACGTTTAAAGTAGGGCAATGCGATAATATTAAAATATTTAATATTGTGAATTAGCATAAATGCCTTAAAAGACATATAATTAGTTTGTAATGTTAATTGGTATAATTTATATACCATAAATAGATGGACATAATTAAGGTGATAATTATGGACATAAATAAATATGGAAATGATTGACCAATTTGAATAGGGATATTAATCCACTTTGGGGTTAAATAAACATGTGTAATAATAAACAGCCTAAGACACGAGGTTAGACTCTTTTGTGGTTTAAGACTGCCCGGACCCGCCCGACAAATCCAGCAGCCACAAATGCCAGTCTAATGTGAAAGGTCAAAGGCATGAATTAAATGCGTAACAGCTGTAAAGACACGAAGTTAGGCTCGTTTGTGTTGTAAGATTGCCCGGACCCGCCCGGCAAATCTAGCTGCCACAAATGCAGTCTAATGTGGGAGGTCTTTACAAGGTTACAGTGTTAATGAATTAAGAAACACTTAACCAGATAAACATGTGGTGGGACATGGGGGGTTAAGTGCGTGCCTTCGGTGGCATGAGAAATTAAGAGGGTGCCTTGGGTGGCATGTGAAATACGATTAAATGCACTTAACCAAGATTGAAACATGTAAGAGGACAAGAATAAGAATGGGGTTAAGCGGGGAAAACCTTAGAGAGGACCAAGCATAGTTGGAAAGCTTGTGTCATACATGGGGGCCCTTTTCAAACCAATAAACCATTAAGTATCTTTGTGGGCTCAACCTAAGTCGAGGACGGGGCACGCGTACTGGGTTTGATTGTAAGAGGTCAAAACGGGTTAGCGGTGGCAACGTAAGTCCAACGGGGTCATGTGCTTGTGTGGCCCCGGGCTGGTAGGTAAGATGTTGTTGCATCGTGTAGATATAAGCCATGCATTTTTGGTAGTATCGGGTTGCCACTTTGAGGAGTGATACACCCCACTGTGGGGCCAGCACGGGTATCTACGAGTTAGGGAGCCTATCGAATGGGAAAGGTAGTGGGTACGACTAGCGGAGATAGGAGCAGGCGGCACCTATGACGGCAGCTAGGAGTGCAACTACCATATTATAAACATTGTGATTAGAAAAGGGGAGGGTAGCGGGTACAACTAGTGGAGATAGGAGCAAGCGGCACCTATGAAGTTAGCTAGGGGTACACGAAACTACCATTATGACTATTATGTTCAGTAGGCGGGATCAACTTTTAGGGGGACTAGTATTGGTGCAGTATGGTAATTATCCTATAGTGTTGAAGGCGCAATTAACGTTATCTTATTCCTCTTGTTTGCCTTGCCATGCCCATTTTGTTCGCAGTCATTCCTTGTTTTGCCAGCTTATACTTTAACAATTACATTGTTAAAGTTATTGTACTCGCCAGACTTTATGCCTGACCCCCTTTGTTTTCACCTCTTTTTTTCCTTCCCCCTCTCAGGTTCTCAGGGTGGGACTAGTGCTAGTGGAGCTTGGTTTGGATCGCTTTATTTCTCTCTCTTTTGGAAAAGCTTGGATTGCTGAAAGTAAAGTTTTAGCTCGTCTTCTTTATGGCTATCTACTTTGGGGTTTACGCTTTTTATTTTATGTACTCTTATTTTGTCAAGATGGATATTATGTACTTGACTCTAGCCTTTGGGTTTAAATGATGTAACCAAACTTATTTGTTTACTGCTGCAATGAATGAAGTTTTAAATTTTTATGTACTTGTTTATATCTGTCTTGTTGTTAAGTTTCTGTTCTATACACACTTAAAACGCTCCATAGAAGTTAATGCATTCCCTTTGTGAGTGACATTAATGGACGTGGGGTGTACACATCTCCCGGTCGTTATCAACCTTTAATTGGGTCCCCGCAACATCAACATCCACACAAGTAGAAGTTGCCACATAAGTAATACCTGGACTCCATACCATTGTACACTTTTTATCTAGAAAGAAACGATACACCTTGCAACATTTTCCCTGTTTTTTTCATTTTCGAGGTGTGAGGCTTGCCAAAGTCTTGTTACACAAAGCTACGCTTATCCCAAAGTTATGCTTTGATCATCAATAGCTCATTACTTAGTATGTCACACTGTCATTTCACAACATGTAATTGATAATCACTAACCATATCACCTTTGACCTCGTATGTCTCAAAGAAGGTGTTAAGCTAGGATAACATATTCTCTATCATCAACAGAATTATGTTTAGTAAAGATCAACCAATATAATACAAAATACAATGTAAGATACTCATTCATACAAGTTTGTTCTGGGTCTGAACGAAACCGAATGTGCTTTATCCCTCGTCCAATAAAGGAGAGAAGCCTTTACTAATCCGAATCTATTAATGTATGTCAAAATCGCTGCGATAAGTAATCTCGTTCGGGTGGCCACGCAACCGAGACATCAATAAGCAATCTCTTCGATGTGAGGAGTTCTGATCTTCAACCATCTATTTTAAAATCTTCATTTTCTCCATTCCTTTGTATCATTATTCGAAATGGTTTCGGATAGGAATCTGATCCCTGTCTTTTTTGAATAACAAGCGCAATTTAAAAACCATATGGACTTATATGGGATTTGCTAAGTCTCTTTCCACTTTGATTGGTTAATTAAAACCTTCTTAAAATAGTTCATCATTTCTTATCTTTTAACAAATTCCACATTTTATAAACTCGTTAATCTAAAAGCCCATTCCTTACCAATTCTCGTAATCAATGAATACTATAAGTGTAATAACGATATAAATATCTTCAAGATTCCTCAAGTAGTATACATATAAGCAACATAATTCAATATATGTTATCCAAGGATTATATCTATCCAAATTTAATTTATTTATATTGGAAAACTTTTACCCTAATAAAGAGATTATCAAACATATCTTTTGAAACAACATTTATATTTAATAAGCCAAATAACTTTAACTTAATGGGTTAAGGACGATGTCACTAAAGACATTGTCTACAACAACCCAAAATGTCATGGCCCGAAAATCCGTGCCGATTTGAGCTGACTAATATTCTACACATTCAACTCAAAGTGCACGAAAATTCAGATCATTAATAGAAAGAATTTAGAGGATGAGATAGAAAAGATAGAACTAATAGAATAGAAGAAGAAGAACATCAAAATCAGAGTAAACACGAATCTCACAGCGGAATGAATAACATGTACTATAACATAACTTCGAAATACACAAACTAAATCTGTATATACATACCATATCAAAGTACAAATCGTATATATTATAGCGCAAACAATCTCCAACTAACTAATGGTGAAGCTTTCTGCTTCCATCTCCTCCAAGTGAATTTGCAAAGCCTGAAACACTTGACTGCCCGTACAAATTTGGGCACCCAAGAGTTTAGGAAGACATAAATAAATAAACTCTGGGTCATTCATGGGACCGTTGTGAGTAAATTCCATCCATACCGTTTAACTTTAAAAATCCTTTTGAATTAAAGGACAATAGTAAGACCAGCCCACACATAAACATGGATGGTTTTTACCTTACTATAACCCAAAACTCTTTGATATCAAAATCCAGTGATATTATAATAATGTCTAATCAATATAAATATCCAAGTAGTAGAACGCTTTCATCTCACGCTCCATATATATATATATATATATATATATATATATATATATATATATATATATATAGTATAAAATCATAAGTCGCAGGGCGCTTATTGGAGAATGGATTCCAACAGACAAGGTACGGGAGCACATACCGATCAGTGTACTCTAGACGGGATACACCTGGGTTCAACAAGAATGTCTTACAACCCGGCCACATATGACTGACCACTCATTTAGCTTGAGTGTACTGAATATATTGCCACCCACGGTTGTTGGCCATCCAACCGTAATCTGAAGATACAGAATCGAAAAAGAAGAACAAATATGAATTTTCTCTAGATCTGTAACAATACACCCTGCTTGGGGATGACCCAACTAGCCATGTCGCCTAGCCCAACTTTTGTTACTTCCTGGTTGTGAGGCTAGAGGCCACGTCTATCTTCAGGACATCTGATCACCATTCACTTTGAATGCCACATCACCAAAACCGTCAATTCACTGATCGATTTCCAAAAATATCATGGGTATAAAAAGCTAAGAGGAACGAATTCCTCCGCCACCAGACGTGATACCTTTAAAAGATCAATTGTACGTGATTTGTTAGGTATACTCTGTCAGACACTCGTCCATACAAGTTGTCCTGGGACTGGACAAACATAAAGCACCATTCTGGAATAGGACGACCCTTGCGTTTTACTCCATCTTCAATTGTCTTCAGCATAATCTAATTCGCAACGCTTATGCCTACACGGAGTGGTTTTCGGATAATATATCCAATCGGTCTCTCCGTATCGACAACGATGGTCAAAACACTTCGGTAGTCGGTAATTTTACTATCGAAGTAAAAAACAACATTCATTCAAATGTACAACATCACACCATCACAGCCATTTTCATTTAACATTCATTTTTATTATTCAAATTCCCATATCTTATTAGATATTCCTCAAATCTTGTTTTATCCCTTTCACACTTCTTGGAAAACATTTCCAGTTATTATAAACTCTTATTCTCTTATGTTCCAGAAAATATATGTTATTAACGTTCGAAACATTTCCATTCTTTTCGCGTTCTTTATTTTCTACACTTGGATAATATATCCTAACTATATTGGAAAAATATTTCCAATTTCATTTTAAACATTTTAATCTGCCAACCGTTCACTTTAAAACATTATTCACTTTAAAATGTGAATATCATTTATATTATAGAAATCTGAACACCTTTATTAAATAATTCATTATTCAAGTAATAAATACCGTTATCTTGTTTACCAAAATCTCCTTCATAATTTATATTCTCATTCCACTTTATAAACTCTATTTCTAAGTCAACTTCTTATTGAATCAATATCTAGTTTATAACTGAATATTGATTTCATATCCGATTATAATTCGTTGGTTTAAACTAAATATTAACTATCCTATCAGATTATAATTCCTAAAAATAATTCATTTAACATCGTCGAATTATGGTTCCAATTCCTAATAGTGTGGATTAGTTCTAATCATATCCCAAACATCGAAATGATGTTATCGTTTTCTGAAACAATTTTCTAATTCTCTTTCTAACTCATTCTCATATTTTTTTGAACCAACGTCGTTACTTATTACTTTAGACTAAGTGGATTTCAAACCAAATTGTTTCCATTCCCTAGGAAGTGCTGCTATATATAAAAATCACGCTTAAGTTTGGTTAACAGCGTTAATTTATCATTACAGTTCAAAACTTGTTATACGCTGTAATATTCTCCTTTATAACTAATCTCGACATAACAGTCACGCTTAAGCCTAGTCAACAGGGTTATTTTATCGTTATAGTTCGAAAACTTGCTATTTGCTGCTATATCCCTTTATAACTAATCTTGACATCTCTTTTTCGTTACACACTGATACTATTCCTCGACAATAGTGAAGCCGTTCAAGTTGGGGTATTTTATTTACCTCTTAGACCTTGATCGATAACATTCCTATCTTAGAACAGATATAAATCTGTAACTCTAATCCCTTATTACTTATAATATCTATCAAACCATATTTTCTTGTTTAATTTGAATTATGGTTTTATAACCCCATATCCTTATTTTGAAACTCGGTTGTTCATAACTATTTATACTAAATATTATTTCTTTGCTTCATCTTACTTATATAATTCCATTTATAACTTCTTTTATCAAAAATCATTAGTGCTCTTTTGTCTTTTGACATTTTACTTTCCGTTCGAATTATTTCACTTAATTCAGGTAAACATCTCATACCAACTCAATATTATCTTAAATGAATTCCATTTAAGAATAATTATTTTAATTAAAACAATTACATAGGAATTAACTTCACTATAACTGAAGTAAAACGATTTACTTCATTATCAATTTAACAAGATTGGTTGCTTACTTTATTAAACAATGACTGATTCTACTTGTTCAATAATCATTCAAACTTTATTAATTAAAAAGTTAATTAATACGAAATCTTATTAATTTTGATTAATTTATTTCCAAGCTATTATCATTAGATTAATTGAAGACCAATTAATCTAATAATCAATTTCCAATAAACAGTTGATTTAGTCAACTCCAAACCCTCAATTAATTTGTTAACTGATTTTAAATTACTTCTTACTATTAGATTAATATAATTAATCTAATAATATTTCTTAACTGTTGCTTAAAAATAATTATCCAAATTATTCATTTGCAGGATAATTACAGCTTAATAATTTATTTAAATGTCAAATAATCGTTTATATTTACTTTATAAAATGAATTATAAAATACCGTTTTATAATAGAACTTCTATTATAATTTAAACTTCGCTTAAATTTTAAATATACTTTTTATAATTATCTTCGTTGATTTGCATGACGGTCATCAACTTCTTAACAAAAATGGGTTTATGGTCGATTGTTGCTCTTTCTTAATCAATATCGTCTATTTATTAAATCAACATAACGTTGAATTTTCATCCAACATGGTTCAAACAGTGCATATATAAAACAAACAATACATATAAATATTTAGGAATCCGGTTGGATTCCTCCAACCGGTTTCCGCATCCACATATGTTAGCCAAACAATTAACACTGATTCATACCAGGGAATATTATAATCGATGGAATCGGTATCCGACCGGTTATGTGTACATATGCAACGATATCTAATATTCAACCAATTTAATTGTAATCTACCTAATCGACCATCACACAACATTCAGACAACATTAAAATATAATTATAATATTTTAAAATAGATCAGAGTAAGTGAATTTACTCACCTTGCGCATTAACCGTTAAATAACGATTTGCGTCAGTACACCGGATCAGACATTATAATTTCCAACGAGCTTCCAATGGTTTCGAACCAATTCCAATCCACTCGTTTGCCTTCATCCCTTCAACATTTCACGCACCATTTCCGTCCATTCGTTCTACATTTCTGCTCTTTCACTTATGCTTGAACCCCACGAAATACTGTTGTGTCATCCCATCTTCCAATATATATATTTTATAGAATTATGTTCATCCGATTATTAAAGCCCATTATCCATCATTCCACCTACTTCATACGTCCACCTTCTCATAAAACAAAAGAGAATCTGTTCCTCCACTTTACAGCACTTTATGGCCAAACAACCATTTCTTTGCCATAACGCAAGAAGTCTTGGCAACAAAGTCTCCTTCTACAAATACACACGTATGCACTCCCATGCTACTGCTCTTCAAAAAGAATGGCACCATCCCCATTACACGCGCCGAACTCTATCACACTTCCCATGCAATTTCATGCAACAAACTCCACTTCTATTTATTCTTCACGTTAGACCTAAAACCCCTCACAGTAAACACTTCCACTTCTTGCTCACATTAAAACGAACCGTGCTACTATCCCGCTACACAAAGCCATCCCTCCCCACGTTACCTTCAATAGTACACCACTTCTCCTCTTCCCGTTCGCCACAACCACCTTCCGCTCGAAACCCCGTATCTCCATCACCTCCACTGTCACAAATAACGCAACCTCCAGCAAAAGTTTCGAAACATTTTCATCTTCATTTCATGTCCCTGAGCTCCCATAGCTCCATCACCACGCCCACTGACTTAAACCATAGACACTTCTCCATCTAAGACTTCAACAAAACTCTCCAGTATATAATATATCCCACGCAAAAAGAATAACCGCGTCCCTCACATTCCATTTTGTAATGCTTTTAGTGTATACGATTTATTTCCTTTTGTGAAGAACTGCGGATAACCAATTGCTGAAGACAAAACATGGGTGACTGGCACTATGCCAGTGTATATATTTATAGGGTAATCGATACTTAAGGGCTAAGGAAAACGTGAAGGTCATTTTCAGGGGAGGTTTATTGGTATTAAATGTAGAAAGGCCAGCTATTTGGTCTTTAGCATGTGTATTTTGAGTGTTGCGAAGACCTAGTGACCAAGGAGTAGGTTGAAGGTACAGAGTAGCATGACTTTCCTTCCCTGTTTCCAGTTATGGTGTTTGCGTGAAACCAATACAATACATATGAAACACCCCACCTCCGTTAAGGTCACTCACAAAGGGAATGCCTTAACTTCGGTGGAGCATTATAGGTAAAAGATGCAGATAAATTACAAGACAGACAAATAAAGCAGCGGAAAATAAAGTCATTTTATAAACAACTTAATTCAATCAAGCTTTTACAACAATTTCCTCAATCATACTTAAATGTAATACATAGAACTTCTGTCTTGATTTAAAAACTTCCAAGAATAAAACAATAATAAAAACAATGATATTCCCCGATAAAGCATGAACCAGCCATAACAGTGGAAGAGAGAGAGAGAGTCCAAAGCGATACACCAACTAATCTTCAAGCTTGGAAAGAGAAGAGGTCCATGTTAGGCTGAGCTATTCCCTCCCTGACTACCGGGGAGCGGGGGAGGGGGGAACGGAAGAAAAGAGGCGAAAAACAAACTAGGTCAGACATAAGTATGGTAAGTCCAGTGATCTTTCAGCATGCAAACAAGATTGTAACAACCCGGCGGGTTCGATGCCCGGACTTCGACAATAATACACCAAACCCGTATTACTTGTCAAAATCTAAGTATCGAATACACCGGATAGTTATTAGAAAGAATGTAGAGGGTGAGGTAAGAAAGATAGAAATATTAGAATAGAAGAAGAAGAAGAACCACACAGAGTCTCACATCGCAACGGAACAAAATATAATATAAAAATAATCTTTATTGAGAGCTTGAAAATACTTACAACATCAGAGTACAGCTTACAGCCAACACATGGACAGTTATACTAATCTGTCCCCATATGCAACACACAGCGAAATAATGTAATATCATACGTCTGAACCCATCCAGCTCGTCTCTGTACTTCGCAGTATCCAATAACCTGAACCTGTACAACCCGGTCTAACCCGAGCATTACAAATACCGGGTCAGTCTGGTGGACCAGAGTGAGAACAACTCGCACAGTCTAAGGGGATCATCCAACTTGATTTTAAAGTTCAAAAATCTTTTCAAAAGAAAAGGATAATAGTAAGACCGGCCCACACATAAACACGGACAGTTTTCGCCTTACTATAACCCTAACCAGTTTTGAAATCATATCTTGTCTGATATTATGATAGTGTCTAAACACAAATAAATATCAATCTAGTGGAACGCTTGCATCTCACGTTCCACATATATAGTATACAATCAAAAACCGTGGGCGCTTATTGGAGATTGGGTTTCCGATCTTGACAAGGTATGGGACCACCTTCCGCTCGTGTATCTCTAGAGGCGAATACACTGGGTTCAACAAGAACGTCTTGCAACCCGGCCCTCACATGACCGACCACTCATTTCGCTTGAGTGTATCGAATGTATATCACCAACGGTTGGGCTCAAACCACCGTTCCCGAATGGGCAGAATCGACAGAATAAGAAACAAAAGGAATTTCTCTAGATAGGTGATTATACACCCTAATGGGAGCGACCCACATAGCCATGCTGCCTGCCCGATTTTTGTCATTTCCTGGTTGTGAAGCTTGAGGTCACAACGTATCTTTTGGAACACCTGTCCACCATTCACTTTGAATGCCACATCGTCAGATCCTCCAGAAATCACTAATTGATTTCCACAAAAATAATCGGGTTGATAAGTGAAGAGAAGGTGTCTTCTCCGCCGCCACAGAAATACGTTTGAGGAAATCAACGTACGTAATCTCTTTTGGAAATACTCTGTCAGACATCCGTCCATACAAGTTGTCCTGGGACTGGACAAACCGAAGGCACTCTCCTACTGCATCCAAAGGATCAGTAGCGAGTAGTCCTTGCAACCCGTAAAGTTCAACCACGACCGAATCACGTCAGAATATCTCTGGTTGTACGGCCAGAGAATATTCGACAGTGATCCTTCCGCTTATGAAGATCCACGGTCTTCAATTGCTCCATCTTGCTCAGCATCTGATATCTTCAACGTTTACGTATTCATTGGTCGGAATGGTTTTCGAATATAAATTCGATGCCGGTCTTTCCGTACCAACAATCGTATTTGCCAGATTTGGTAGTCGATTATTTAACTATCAAATGAACATCCATTCAATCATGAAAATGAAATGAATTCATCGATTCAGTACTCAGCAACATTTGGCCCTTCTAATCAAATGATTAATTCAACTTCTAAACCTTTATATATTTCCAAATATAGTATTTACCCTTTGGTAATATTCTCAAAATCTCTTCAAATCTCCATTAGTTGGGAAAACATCTTATAACTATATCAAATTTATTATTTCAAACGTTTTGTCATAACTTTGCTTTTTATCTAAAACTGCAGAATCGATTCACTTAGCATCGTAAAATAATCATTACGAAACCTTTGTTTCCGTTTTCTTATTCTTTTAGAAATATCCAATTCTAAAACATGCTAGTCTCGTTAATCCTATTCAACACATTCGTTCTTTTAAATTAATTAATAACATAATTAATTTAAAATAAATTCCATTTAATTGTTTCTTGAACAATTAATTAACCCTTAACTATTTCATTAGTTCTGCTCGTCTTCTTATAAATCTCAGTGGCGTAAGCCTTTGATTTGCAAACTATTTGAAAATACTTAAATCTTATAAAAACCAATAATAACCCTTAATTTCCTTTATTGAGTTTTTATTTAAATATATAGATTTAAAAATCTATCTTCGATAACAAAATAAATTTCATAACTTTATTACCGTCGATTCAACCGACGGTAAATTAATATTTGTAACACCATCTATTTTTAGGCCAACTGTTACCAACTACCCAACCAATACTGTTTATTGATTAAAATAAAAATAAACGTTGAATTTAGATTCAACGATCAGTAATCAAGTCAATCACTCAATCATATCAGTTAAACAGTTCATATAATCGTAATATGAAAATAAATAATAAATGTGAGGAATCCAGTTGGATCCCTCCAACCTGTGTTTTCCCTGCAACCAAATATGTTATTTCAATAATATCATTTCAATGAACAGATATGATATTCAACCATCAAACAATAACAGCCATCCAAACATCCATCAACCAATTAACGGTCATAGCACACAAATATTTAAAACCCAACCTATATAAAATATAAGTGGGATAAAACTGAGTGAGTTGAACTCACCTTGATTTGTTCGTCGTCAGAATGGTTTGCTTTACAGGCTTTTATCTGCGTTCAACCCCGTCCAAACCAACTCGAAAACGTTACGCTTGTCGGTCAGGTCCCGTGATTCATTCCATTCTGTTACGGTATGACACGTTATAAATTATACGATTTACTTATTAATTTAATATTTTCAATACTTAAAAATATTTCTATTTCCGTTCCAACCCACTTTTGTACTTTTCAGTATTTTTGCAGCAACATATTGAGTTTAGGCATATCGATGTATAATTGGGCATACTAATTAATCCCTCTAGGCATGTTATCAATGTACACTATTCGAACCCGATTATATGTCCAACCTTACTGTACCGTACGTTATATATGGCAGACCAACAGTTCGAAAGTTAGACATGTTTGGGTTTCATATATATATATGGTCACGTAAACAGTTATATACAATTGGGAAATGTTTCAAACAGTCGGGTATAAATTTGAAATCTTCTCCGGTCACCTTTGTTATGTTAATATACTAACTATTTATTATTAGCCTACCTACCTAATCTAATTAACCGGTCATATTTGCAATTCTTTCCAGACCGTAAATCAAATATCCCAAGTTTGTTATATCTTTCATGTCCTGGCGTATTCTACAAATTATGAACCAGGTACGGTGCTTAGGAACATATTATAATTAGCCTATTTGACACTATCAGGTAGTTTATATTAGGCATATTTCAATCAATTTTTAAGCATGTTTATAAATTATGTACAGGACACTGTATACCTTCTCCTTCTTCGCAGATGCAAAACCGCACGTGCCTTCCACCTCTTCATGTTCCAGGCGTCACCATCCGCCCCCACTCATGTGCAGCGCTCTCCCCAGATGAACGCTCATCTTCATCACTTCCCTTTTCACACACGTCTCCCCTCCCTCTTTTATTCATTGCTGCATCATACTTCCATCTCCTTGCTCCTGTGTTCACCGTCCCATCTCCAAGCAACTCCACTACCGCTCACACATAACTTCACCTTCATCGTCCTCCCCTCCTGTTCGACCATCGGTATTCCAGAAAAACTCAACTGCTCCTCGTCCTAACCAAACCACTCTCCATGCATCCGCACCTTATCACGTAAAGCTCCTCACCAAACTCTCCGCCCTCAGCTTTCCCATTTTATTTTCGGACCAACTCCATTTTTATTTTGGATGGATTTGATTTTTCATAGTAAAGTAAAAGAAGGGAAAGTAGCACAGGAAGGAACTGGGGAAAAAGTGAGTGAGTTTCGGTGTTTATATAGGTGTAGAAATTGTGATGTGAACAAAGTCTTTCACACCAGTACAGCATAAGATTTAGGCAAGGTCTGCGGTGCGATTTCTCTTCAGCTAGGGTGGCTGTGTAGTCGTTTTCATTTGAAAAACAAGGCATAGGTTTAGGCATTTGTAGCTGAGTGAATTTCCTTTCGTGAGAAATAGGTAAGCAGCTTCAGAAAAATAGCTGTGCATGTTTAAATATATGGGTAGGCTCATTGCATGTCTGTACGTATAGGGACAGAGAAGCTTCCATGTGCTTCGGTGATCTACTGAAATGAAATGAACGCGATATGGACTTGAAAATACATGTAGTGCTCGGGTACATGTAAAGAACGATCCTTTAATCTACCTTGTAGGTTTTGTTGGTTTACAGTACATTTACTTAGATACTAAGTATATATATATTTATTTATTTATCTATAATTTCATATGAATTGTTTTTGAAATGTGCAATATAATCAACCCATGTATGGTGTATGGTATACCGACATGCTACATGACTGATTGACTTTTTGACAACCCTTGTCATGGTATGTGCGGATGTTTACAGAACAAAATAGGGTCTTTGTCTCTTTGATATGCCAGGCGTTAGCCAGTGTAGTGTAGGATAAGATTTGCTTTTTATAGCTAGGCATGTGCTATGACAAATGTGAATGGGAAGAGCAGACTAGGTGCATACTGATTTGAGTCCATAGATAGCTGCATAAATTTGACAGCGCATGACACAGGAGAGGCTACTTCGTTTGCATGTTCATAGGCCTTGACATATATTCATATGTACTTAGAGATCAAGTAAAATGGCTGCGTGCACTGTTAGTGAGCATAGGGTAGGGTGTACTCTCAATTTATTTATTTTACTTATTGATGAAGTATGTATGTTTATTTTATTTTAATATGGTTGGCTAATTTGCCACTACATACAAATTAAATCCTAAATGTAACGAAAATGAACGAACCGTTACGTCTTTATGTTTCAGTCTCAAATAAGCTTATTTCGTCGAAAACGGTGATCGTCTGGAAAGAAAACATTTTTATGGCCTATATCATATATCGAACAATTTCCCGTGTGCGAAGCACGGGCCAAATTATAAATCCATTTATAATTTCCAAAACAATATTTAAAATAGTAAATTAAATTAAATATTCGACCACCAAAATATGGGATGTTACATTCCTTCCCCCTTAAAAGAATTTCGTCCCCGAAATTACTAAGATAGAAGGAATGATGAAATCCGATCGGAAACCAGTTTATTCAACTCTTATATTAAATCCTTTTATGAATTTGCATTCAGCAAATCTAGCAAACAATCAATGCACAACCAACTTAATCAAATCCATTGGATTTATATCCGATATTGATATTTACTTTGGGTCTAACATGTTTTAATTATCAATTGATTACTATCTAATTGATTTCTATTCCATTATTTTCGATTCGATTTCCAAATCCCGGATTTATCTCATTTAACTCCAATAACCAATCTTAATTCCGCTTACCTGAGTTAAGTTCCCGTTCCATACTCAATAAACTAATTCCATTTCAAAAATCCCTGTTTTGATAAACTTCTAATTCCAAATTGAAATTCTCATTTACCAACTTCATATGTGAAATATCCTGATTATATTAAACCATTCAAATTCCATTTTTAACTTCACTAAACCAAGATAAGTTTCAACTACACATCCAATTGATCAATTAATCTTCTAATTAATTCACCTTTACTGTAGCATCCAATTTCTGATATTCAATCTCATTTACTAATTTCACCTTGAACTTCCTTTGGTTACATTAACCATTTCAAATTTTAATCCAATGTTAATTCCATTCAAATCAAGCAGTTAATCAAACACAACAATATTTCAATAATTTGTCAAAATTATTTCCTTTTATACAAAATATAATTTGGCCAAAATTGTTTCATTTGGCCCTCTTTTCAAAACAATATCATGTCAATTGTCAGTTCAAATGCTTCTCAACACTTAAACTTATCAAATAACACAATACCAAACATTATTATATAAAATTTACAAATACGCTCTCATATATATATATATATACACTCAAACTCAATCTAGGGTATTACTAACCCCATCTCTGTCGAGTTACGCCACAGAGCCAAGGTTATTCTTAAACCAATAGCTCTGATACCACTGTAACGACCCGACGGGTTCGATGCCCGGACTTCGACAATAATACACCAAACCCGTATTACTTGTCAAAATCTAAGTATCGAATACACCGGATAGTTATTAGAAAGAATGTAGAGGGTGAGGTAAGAAAGATAGAAATATTAGAATAGAAGAAGAAGAAGAACCACACAGAGTCTCACATCGCAACAGAACAAAATATAATATAAAAATAATCTTTATTGAGAGCTTGAAAATACTTACAACATCAGAGTACAGCTTACAGCCAACACATGGACAGTTATACTAATCTGTCCCCATATGCAACACACAGCGAAATAATGTAATATCATACGTCTGAACCCATCCAGCTCGTCTCTGTACTTCGCAGTATCCAATAACCTGAACCTGTACAACCCGGTCTAACCCGAGCATTACAAATACCGGGTCAGTCTGGTGGACCAGAGTGAGAACAACTCGCACAGTCTAAGGGGATCATCCAACTTGATTTTAAAGTTCAAAAATCTTTTCAAAAGAAAAGGATAATAGTAAGACCGGCCCACACATAAACACGGACAGTTTTCGCCTTACTATAACCCTAACCAGTTTTGAAATCATATCTTGTCTGATATTATGATAGTGTCTAAACACAAATAAATATCAATCTAGTGGAACGCTTGCATCTCACGTTCCACATATATAGTATACAATCAAAAACCGTGGGCGCTTATTGGAGATTGGGTTTCCGATCTTGACAAGGTATGGGACCACCTTCCGCTCGTGTATCTCTAGAGGCGAATACACTGGGTTCAACAAGAACGTCTTGCAACCCGGCCCTCACATGACCGACCACTCATTTCGCTTGAGTGTATCGAATGTATATCACCAACGGTTGGGCTCAAACCACCGTTCCCGAATGGGCAGAATCGACAGAATAAGAAACAAAAGGAATTTCTCTAGATAGGTGATTATACACCCTAATGGGAGCGACCCACATAGCCATGCTGCCTGCCCGATTTTTGTCATTTCCTGGTTGTGAAGCTTGAGGTCACAACGTATCTTTTGGAACACCTGTCCACCATTCACTTTGAATGCCACATCGTCAGATCCTCCAGAAATCACTAATTGATTTCCACAAAAATAATCGGGTTGATAAGTGAAGAGAAGGTGTCTTCTCCGCCGCCACAGAAATACGTTTGAGGAAATCAACGTACGTAATCTCTTTTGGAAATACTCTGTCAGACATCCGTCCATACAAGTTGTCCTGGGACTGGACAAACCGAAGGCACTCTCCTACTGCATCCAAAGGATCAGTAGCGAGTAGTCCTTGCAACCCGTAAAGTTCAACCACGACCGAATCACGTCAGAATATCTCTGGTTGTACGGCCAGAGAATATTCGACAGTGATCCTTCCGCTTATGAAGATCCACGGTCTTCAATTGCTCCATCTTGCTCAGCATCTGATATCTTCAACGTTTACGTATTCATTGGTCGGAATGGTTTTCGAATATAAATTCGATGCCGGTCTTTCCGTACCAACAATCGTATTTGCCAGATTTGGTAGTCGATTATTTAACTATCAAATGAACATCCATTCAATCATGAAAATGAAATGAATTCATCGATTCAGTACTCAGCAACATTTGGCCCTTCTAATCAAATGATTAATTCAACTTCTAAACCTTTATATATTTCCAAATATAGTATTTACCCTTTGGTAATATTCTCAAAATCTCTTCAAATCTCCATTAGTTGGGAAAACATCTTATAACTATATCAAATTTATTATTTCAAACGTTTTGTCATAACTTTGCTTTTTATCTAAAACTGCAGAATCGATTCACTTAGCATCGTAAAATAATCATTACGAAACCTTTGTTTCCGTTTTCTTATTCTTTTAGAAATATCCAATTCTAAAACATGCTAGTCTCGTTAATCCTATTCAACACATTCGTTCTTTTAAATTAATTAATAACATAATTAATTTAAAATAAATTCCATTTAATTGTTTCTTGAACAATTAATTAACCCTTAACTATTTCATTAGTTCTGCTCGTCTTCTTATAAATCTCAGTGGCGTAAGCCTTTGATTTGCAAACTATTTGAAAATACTTAAATCTTATAAAAACCAATAATAACCCTTAATTTCCTTTATTGAGTTTTTATTTAAATATATAGATTTAAAAATCTATCTTCGATAACAAAATAAATTTCATAACTTTATTACCGTCGATTCAACCGACGGTAAATTAATATTTGTAACACCATCTATTTTTAGGCCAACTGTTACCAACTACCCAACCAATACTGTTTATTGATTAAAATAAAAATAAACGTTGAATTTAGATTCAACGATCAGTAATCAAGTCAATCACTCAATCATATCAGTTAAACAGTTCATATAATCGTAATATGAAAATAAATAATAAATGTGAGGAATCCAGTTGGATCCCTCCAACCTGTGTTTTCCCTGCAACCAAATATGTTATTTCAATAATATCATTTCAATGAACAGATATGATATTCAACCATCAAACAATAACAGCCATCCAAACATCCATCAACCAATTAACGGTCATAGCACACAAATATTTAAAACCCAACCTATATAAAATATAAGTGGGATAAAACTGAGTGAGTTGAACTCACCTTGATTTGTTCGTCGTCAGAATGGTTTGCTTTACAGGCTTTTATCTGCGTTCAACCCCGTCCAAACCAACTCGAAAACGTTACGCTTGTCGGTCAGGTCCCGTGATTCATTCCATTCTGTTACGGTATGACACGTTATAAATTATACGATTTACTTATTAATTTAATATTTTCAATACTTAAAAATATTTCTATTTCCGTTCCAACCCACTTTTGTACTTTTCAGTATTTTTGCAGCAACATATTGAGTTTAGGCATATCGATGTATAATTGGGCATACTAATTAATCCCTCTAGGCATGTTATCAATGTACACTATTCGAACCCGATTATATGTCCAACCTTACTGTACCGTACGTTATATATGGCAGACCAACAGTTCGAAAGTTAGACATGTTTGGGTTTCATATATATATATGGTCACGTAAACAGTTATATACAATTGGGAAATGTTTCAAACAGTCGGGTATAAATTTGAAATCTTCTCCGGTCACCTTTGTTATGTTAATATACTAACTATTTATTATTAGCCTACCTACCTAATCTAATTAACCGGTCATATTTGCAATTCTTTCCAGACCGTAAATCAAATATCCCAAGTTTGTTATATCTTTCATGTCCTGGCGTATTCTACAAATTATGAACCAGGTACGGTGCTTAGGAACATATTATAATTAGCCTATTTGACACTATCAGGTAGTTTATATTAGGCATATTTCAATCAATTTTTAAGCATGTTTATAAATTATGTACAGGACACTGTATACCTTCTCCTTCTTCGCAGATGCAAAACCGCACGTGCCTTCCACCTCTTCATGTTCCAGGCGTCACCATCCGCCCCCACTCATGTGCAGCGCTCTCCCCAGATGAACGCTCATCTTCATCACTTCCCTTTTCACACACGTCTCCCCTCCCTCTTTTATTCATTGCTGCATCATACTTCCATCTCCTTGCTCATGTGTTCACCGTCCCATCTCCAAGCAACTCCACTACCGCTCACACATAACTTCACCTTCATCGTCCTCCCCTCCTGTTCGACCATCGGTATTCCAGAAAAACTCAACTGCTCCTCGTCCTAACCAAACCACTCTCCATGCATCCGCACCTTATCACGTAAAGCTCCTCACCAAACTCTCCGCCCTCAGCTTTCCCATTTTATTTTCGGACCAACTCCATTTTTATTTTGGATGGATTTGATTTTTCATAGTAAAGTAAAAGAAGGGAAAGTAGCACAGGAAGGAACTGGGGAAAAAGTGAGTGAGTTTCGGTGTTTATATAGGTGTAGAAATTGTGATGTGAACAAAGTCTTTCACACCGGTACAGCATAAGATTTAGGCAAGGTCTGCGGTGCGATTTCTCTTCAGCTAGGGTGGCTGTGTAGTCGTTTTCATTTGAAAAACAAGGCATAGGTTTAGGCATTTGTAGCTGAGTGAATTTCCTTTCGTGAGAAATAGGTAAGCAGCTTCAGAAAAATAGCTGTGCATGTTTAAATATATGGGTAGGCTCATTGCATGTCTGTACGTATAGGGACAGAGAAGCTTCCATGTGCTTCGGTGATCTACTGAAATGAAATGAACGCGATATGGACTTGAAAATACATGTAGTGCTCGGGTACATGTAAAGAACGATCCTTTAATCTACCTTGTAGGTTTTGTTGGTTTACAGTACATTTACTTAGATACTAAGTATATATATATTTATTTATTTATCTATAATTTCATATGAATTGTTTTTGAAATGTGCAATATAATCAACCCATGTATGGTGTATGGTATACCGACATGCTACATGACTGATTGACTTTTTGACAACCCTTGTCATGGTATGTGCGGATGTTTACAGAACAAAATAGGGTCTTTGTCTCTTTGATATGCCAGGCGTTAGCCAGTGTAGTGTAGGATAAGATTTGCTTTTTATAGCTAGGCATGTGCTATGACAAATGTGAATGGGAAGAGCAGACTAGGTGCATACTGATTTGAGTCCATAGATAGCTGCATAAATTTGACAGCGCATGACACAGGAGAGGCTACTTCGTTTGCATGTTCATAGGCCTTGACATATATTCATATGTACTTAGAGATCAAGTAAAATGGCTGCGTGCACTGTTAGTGAGCATAGGGTAGGGTGTACTCTCAATTTATTTATTTTACTTATTGATGAAGTATGTATGTTTATTTTATTTTAATATGGTTGGCTAATTTGCCACTACATACAAATTAAATCCTAAATGTAACGAAAATGAACGAACCGTTACGTCTTTATGTTTCAGTCTCAAATAAGCTTATTTCGTCGAAAACGGTGATCGTCTGGAAAGAAAACATTTTTATGGCCTATATCATATATCGAACAATTTCCCGTGTGCGAAGCACGGGCCAAATTATAAATCCATTTATAATTTCCAAATCAATATTTAAAATAGTAAATTAAATTAAATATTCGACCACCAAAATATGGGATGTTACAGGTTCATGACATGAATAAACCGAAGATAGGACAATACCATAAAAACAAGGTAACTAAAGACAAGTGCAAGGTGAACTGAATGCGCTTCTACTTTTTCTCTGCTTCGCTACTACTCTGTTAATCTGATTTCAGTATTTATCTCCGACCACCTAACTAGTGTCCCAACTAGTAATCTGTATAAAATGATAATCGTGATCCCAATCCCCCGTAATTGTGGTAGCTTTCAGGTGTACATATACCGAGAGGATTCCACCTCAATCAGCCTAATTGCCATGAACATGGTAGATGTACCCTTACTACCCTATCGATCGGCTCCCAACTTGTATTCATGTTCCATGTGTCTGTGTCAATCGGCCCTCTCTTGCGTGTAGATACCCTGTGCTGGTCCAACCATAAAGTGCATCAGTCCTTATGATAGCAACCCGACACGATTCAAGATGCACAGTGTATAACTACTGGTACCCAGTGCCTGCTTTTTCCCACTCCAGAGTATGTGCACGCCCGTAAACCGTCGGAACCTACACTGACGTACCCCCTGCCGCTGCTTTGACCTCTTATAATCAGCCCAGTAATCGTGCCCCACCCTCCCTAGTTCAGGGTACCATGATATATCCATGTGGGTTACTGCTGAAATGGGTCCCCGTTACTAGGGTTTCCTATTGGTTAAGTTTGTGGGCCTATATTTACTAATATTACCCACCAACCCGATATGTACTTAAACTCCCCATCAATTCAAGCATTTTTAATAAACGGTTAAGTTTTGTGGGCCTATATGTACTAATATTACCCACCTACACGAGATGTACTTAACCCTCCCATCGATTCAAGCATGTTTATTTAATAGTTAAGTTTTGTGGGCCTATATTTACTAATATTACCCACCAACCCGATATGTACTTAACCCTTCCACTGATTCAAGCATTTTATTTAATGGTTAAGTTTTATGGGCCTATACTTACTAATATTACCCACCAACCCGATATGTATTTAATCCTTCCACTGATTCAAGCATGTTTATTTAATGGTTAAGTTTTGTGGGCCTATATTTACTAATATTACCCACCAACTGGATATGTACTTAACCCTCCCGCACATTACGCCATATTAGTTAAGTGTTGTTCGCTCATGTTAACTTAACCCCCTCATTCATCATGTCATGTTGGTTAAGCATTTCTTATTAACTTGACCCTCCTTACTTATCATGTTAGATCGGTTAAGTGTTTCCTATTAAATTAACTCCATTCGTTCATCAAGTTATATTGGTCAAGTGTTTCTTGTTAACTTAACCCCAGGTATTCATCTTGTTGTATTGGTTAAGTATCATCAATCAGTTCAAGTTAACTTAACCCTCTATGTGTCATTTTACTTTGGTTAAGTGTTGCCTTCTTTTGTTAACTTAACCCTACTACAAATCAAGTTATATTGGTTAAGTGTTGCCCTCTTATTTTAACTTAACCTTTCCATAAATCAAGTTATATTGGTTAAGTGTTTCTAAATTTACTTAACCTCACCCGCTTGTCTAATTAACATGTTATAACGGTTAAGTGTTCTAAATTTACTTAACCTCACCCACTTGTCCAATTAACTTGTTATAACGGTTAAGTGTTCTAAATTTACTTTACCTCATCCACTTATCCAATCAACATGTCATAATGGTTAAGTGTTCTAAATTTACTTTACCTTACCCACTTGTCTAATTAACATGTTATAACGGTTAAGTGTTCTAAATTTACTTAACCTCACCCACTTGTCTAATTAACATGTTATAACGGTTAAATGTTCTAAATTTACATAACCTCACCCACTTGTCTAATTAACATGTTGAATTGGTTAAGTGTTTCCTTAATTGACTTAACCCTACCAATCTTGACTTAGCTTTATTAAAGCACCAACCACTCACGTTAGACAGGTATTGTTGTGGTCACTGGATGTTTCGGTCGGTTTTAGGCAGTTTTACACCACAGCTCAGTCTAACCTCGGTTCCTTTTTGGGCTCAATGCACTAACCACCCACATTAGACAGGTATTGTTGTGGTCACTGGATGTGCCGGTCGGTTCCGGGAAGTTTTACACCACAACTCAGTCTAACCTTGGGTTAGGCATACTCATCTTTTCCAAATTTACATATTTCTTATTTATGAGAAATTCCATATGTAAATTATTCCCAATTTAATTATGCCATAATTATCCTTTTAATTATTTTCACAATTAATGGTATACTAAATATACCATTTCATGAACTAATCTATGCCATGTAATTTTTCATGTTTATCCTACGTATTTATATGTAAATTATAAATCAATTATTGTCATGACCCACTTTCCTTCTAAATCACTTTCAAAATTTTAGGTATATAGATTATAACATTTTCATGCCACCTATCATGCTTATGTGTCAAACATGCCAATTACATGCAATTTCATGTTTTCCCCAACGTTACCCCCATTGTACGTTCGCAAAATTACATAGAGTGTTAATTCTCGATATTTTAGCCTAACTTATTAAACAAAAAAGGGGAAAAGTGGAACTTTGCAACATTCCAACATCGTACAAAAGTATGGATCTAACTACACATATGTCACATAGATTTGGCATAGAACAATATCAACTATGAACTTGCAAATTTGATCTATGTAACATGAACCACAAGCATATGAATTTACATAAAACTATACAAGTTAAACTTGGCATGTAGTGGTGAACTTGCAAATTAGATCTATCATAAAGGCATATGGATCTAACATATAAAGTTATAGATCTAAACATATAAGGTTGTAGATCTAAACATGTATGCATAATGGCTCTAAACAATTAAGCATAAATGACATGACTTAGCCTAAAAATTGTATGTATCATAATATCACCAAACTTACATATGATAATTTCATTCCCAAATTCCTATACAACATCATAAGTTTACTCACCAATTTCCACATAACATGATAGGTTCGATAGACCACAATAGTTCATAGGCATATATGATAGAATAGACATGAATCAGCATCGCATACAACTTGATACTATTCTATTATACAAATCATTACAAATCATGTCTTTAATTTATTCACATATGAAAGATAACTACACTTACAATCAAAAGGAAAAACTTGATTTCAGGTATCTGCATTCCGAAACTGAATTGCTCGCCTTTGATGTAGATAGTTGAATTCTCTTAGTTGAATTAGATTAGATTTAATTTGACTTAGGTTTTAGTGGCGGCTAGGTTTAGATGAGAGTGAATAATAGAATTAGGTTTTAGGTTTAGGGTCCTTATATAGTTGTAGAGAGTGTTTTAGGACCATTAGATTAACCCCAAACCATGAGAACCAATCAGATGCCACATCTGCCTTAGAGCGAATTGGCCCACGGGTTGATAGCCAAACACCCTAAATCAACCCCTAGTCGACCCAGCGGGGCTTGGGTCGACCTCAAGAATGGGCCGGTTCAGTAATTCCCCCTCCCGTTTCGCTGCTTTGAACTTTTTTGCATATATATTTATTTAATTTATATATATATATATATATATATATATTCTCATATGCATACAAACTTCAAGGCTTAATAACTACATCATAAGGTATCCGTTGTATGCAAACCAAATGTCTATCCTAACCAAAATTTTGAGACGAACGTAATAGCGCAACCCATTTCACTTAATTCTTCTTCTAAAAATTAAGTGTTCTTGAAATTTTTTAATTTTAAAATTCTTAGAAAATTCGGGGTGTTACATTCTCCCCTCCTTAAAGGATTTCGTCCCCGAAATCTTCAAGTTAAGAAGAATGCATCCTAACATCCAATCATCCATCTACTCATCCATCATCCACAAGCATCCATTGTCCTTAAAAGACTTCTAATGCCATATGAACATATGGAGAGTGTGTGTATATGTCTCTTATCTAGTGCAAAATCAAACGGTCTACTAATCCAGTTGACCTCCTTAATGCGAATTATGTCAGTGCCATGAGTCCATCATGTATGCAATTATTCCTAATCGTACTTTATAACTTCTATATGAGTGCACAATCATTCATACAAATGCAACATCCATATGATAACACATCAAATTTCAGTTCATATGTATAAAAATTCACTCATGCATATGCAATATGAAAGTGACTGAGTCGATCTAATGCCTAATGTGTGTATATGCATCCACGAGCAATCACTAGCAACCACTTGCAACCACCAATCATAACATGTTTCAAACACATGTTTACATCCATTGGCTTCTACCTAAGGATTGAAGATATGACCTAGAGGATATTCCTGAAAAGATAGAAACAAACATGCATAGAATTCATAGAAAAAGAGATCAAGGATATACCCTCAAGAAAAAGGGTATGATGCGCATGTCTTATCTTCAGTCTCCCACGTCGCGTCTTCTTGAGCTTCACTCCACTGTACCTTAACTAATTTAACCTCACAGTTGCGATGCTACTTGACCTCCATTCCCAAAACTCACTAATGAAGATAGGACCTCGATCACTTACTATGCTAGAGGGTATCCAATGTAGTCGAACTATCTTTCCAAGATAAACAGGTGTGAGCCAAGATACCATGTGTATATACTAAGATGATTAGAGGTCTCTCCTCTACTTAGCTTATCCATCATGTCACAAATATGAGGGTCGATATCTCTCACGCAAATCATCCTAGTCGAACTTGATATCCCTCAAGTATAAGCCCCAAAGGCCTAAACCAATATCAGACAAGCACCCAAGGAATACCTCCTCCGAATTTGGACGATTTATGTGAGATGATACTAGCAAAACAACCAAACAATTGAGCACTTAACCGACTCTGGCTATCCTCGCCAATCTTGTCCCAAAACTATCGTTGATCGCATAACTGGCTTTGCATTGTCATCTACATATATGCGGAAGTCTGTCTCGAGTTTTAGGGGGAAAATCCATACCCTAATCAAAACATCTTGCGTACTCATGGACTACTCCAAAGGATCGAAAATCGTCGATAAATACATAAAGTGATTCTAGGTAGCTAAGACAAACTGATCTTTTAGGATCGCACGAAATTCCGAGGGTATTCCCGATGCAAGTCGAAAGTCTAACTACCCTCCTTTCACAATTGCTAGCTAACTAATCCATGCCTAGAATCGACCCATAGCCCATGAAACCAAAAACATAAGTATCTCAAATCCTTACAAACCAAAGATAAATGAGCCGAACCACAAATTGGACTTGAGACAATAATGGGATCCTCTACTAGACAAGCTCTAGGGTGCAGAGACTCAACTATGGAAGCAGATATAAACGAATGCGAAGCGCAAAAATCAAAAAGAGTACTAGTAGGATGATCAAGAAGAAAAACTAAACTTTTCAACAGAAACCTTACTACCTCTCTCTCAGGTATGCTGGTGGTGAGAGCATGCACTTGCCTTCCGGAAAATCCTTCATTTGTTCTTTCCCTTGCCCTTAATTATACGACCCGTTATACCATAATAAAGATACTTCCTCTTGTCTTAGGTTTTACTAGTCTTTCCTCCCCTCCTTTGTGAACCAAGTCTATATCCATGAGTTCTTCATCCTTGGGTTGTGCTCCTTAGCCAAACTCCCTCATTCTTATCTTTGCCATCCTTGTGTAACTTATTGACAGGTCTCTTGAAAGCTGTCTCCATCGCACGGAAAATCCTACAAAGCTCGAAAGGAAATTAGCCGTAGTTGAAAATACTGCGGCTATAGATGGAAGTTGGGCGCTTATTTGCCCTTTGACAAGTTTCGTAGTCTCATCAAGCCTATGGAACCATGCCGCGATGAGGTTACCTCCCAGTAAGCCAGGAGCCCCGGAGACTCAGGAAAGAAGGAAATGAGGATTCAAACAGAGGATCAAAAGATAGTGCATACGGCTTTGGGGAATAAGCCTTTAAAACAAAACTTTTCTTTTGAAAATGCTTCTTTTAAAACCATTATGAAAATAAGTTTTCAAATCTTTTATCTGATCCGGTAACCTTCAGCTCTGATACCAAGTGAAACACCACACCTCCGTTAAGGTCACTCATGGAGGGAATGCCTTAACTTCGGTAGAGCATTATAGGTAAAAGATGCAGAAAATTACAAGACAGACAAATAAAGCAGCGGAAAATAAAGTCATTTTATAAACAACTTAATTCAGTCAAGCTTTTACAACAATTTCCTCAATTATACTTAAATGTAATACATAGAACTTCTGTCTGATTTAAAAACATCCAAGAATAAAAGAAGCATAAAAACAATGATATTCCCCGATAAAGCATGAACCAGCCGTAGCAGTGGAAGAGAGAGAGAGAGAGAGTCCAAAGCGATACAACAACTAATCTTCAAGCTTGGAAAGAGAAGAGGTCCAAGTTAGGCTGAGCTATTCCCTCCCTGACTACCTGGGTGGAATGGAAGAAAAGAGGCGAAAAACAAACTAGGTCAGACATAAGTCTGGTAAGTCCAGTGATCTTTCAACATGCAAACAAGATAAAGGTTCATGACATGAATAAACCGAAAATAGGACAATACCATAAAAACAAGGTAACTAAAGACAAGATAAGTGCAAGATGAACTGAATGCGCTTCTACTTTTTCTCTGCTTTGCTACTACTCTATTAATCTGATTTCTATATTTATCTCTGCACCACCTAACTAGTGTCCAACTAGTAATCTGTATAAAATGATAATCGTGATCCCAACCCCCCGTAATTGTGGTAGCCTTCAGGTGTACATGTATCGTGAGGATTCCACCTCAATCAGCCTAATTGCCATGAACATGTTAGATGTACCCTTAGTACCCTATCGATTGGCTCCCAACTTGTATTCATGTTCCATGTGTTTGTGTCAATCGACCCTCTCTTGCGTGTAGATACCCTGTGCTGGTCCCACCATAAGGTGTATCAATCCTTATGATAGCAACCCGACATGATTCAGGATACACAGTGTATAACTACTGGTACCCAGTGCCTGCTTTTTCCCACTCCGGAGTACGTGCACGCAAGTAAACCGTCGGAACCTACACTGACGTACCCCCTGCCGCTGCTTTGACCGCTTATAATCAACCCAGTAATCATGCCCCACCCTGCCTAGTTCAGGGTACCGTGATATTTCCATGTGGGTTACTGCTGAAATGGGTCCTCGTTACTAGGGTTTCCTATTGGTTAAGTTTGTAGGCCTATATTTACTAATATTACCCACCAACCCGATATGTACTTAACCCTCTCATCGATTCAAGCATTTTTAATAAACGGTTAAGCTTTGTGGGCCTATATGTACTAATATTACCCACCTACACGAGACGTACTTAACTCTCCCATCGATTCAAGCATGATTATTTAATAGTTAAGTTTTGTGGGCCTATATTTACTAATATAACCCACCAACCCGATATGTACTTAACTCTTCAAATGATACAAGCATGTTTGTTTAATGGTTAAGTTTTGTGGGCCTATATTTACTAATATTACCCACCAACCCAATATGTACTTAACCATTCCACTGATTCAAGCATGTTTATTTAATGGTTAAGTTTTGTGGGCCTATATTTACTAATATTACCCACTAACCCGATATGTACTTAACCCTCCCGCACATTACGCCATATTAGTTAAGTGTTATCCGCTCTCGTTAACTTAACCCACTCATTCATCATGTCATGTTGGTTAAGCATTTCTTATTAACTTTACCCTCCTTACTTATCATCTTGGATCGGTTAAGTGTTTCCTATTAACTTAACCCCGTTCGTTCATCAAGTTATATTGGTCAAGTGTTTCTTGTTAACTTATCCCCACGTATTCATCTTGTTGTATTGGTTAAGTGTCATCAATCAATTCAAGTTAACTTAACCCACCAACGTATCATGTTACTTCGGTTAAGTGTTGCCTTCTTGTGTTAAATTAACCATACTACAAATCAAGTTATATTGGTTAAGTGTTGCCCTCTTATTTTAACTTAACCTTTCCATAAATCAAGTTATATTGGTTAAGTGTTTCTAAATTTACTTAACCTCACCCACTTGTCTAATTAACATGTTATAACGGTTAAGTGTTATAAATTTACTTAACCTCACCCACTTGTCTAATTAACATGTTATAACGGTTAAGTGTTCTAAATTTGCTTAACCTCACCCACTTGTCTAATTAACATGTTATAACGGTTAAGTGTTCTAAATGTACTTAACCTCACCCACTTGTCTAATTAACATGTTATAACGGTTAAGTGTTCTAAATTTACTTAACCTCGCCCACTTGTCTAATTAACATGTTGAATTGGTTAAGTGTTTCCTTAATTGACTTAACCCTACCAATCTTGACTTAGCTTTATTAAAGCACCAACCACTCACATTACACATATATTGTTGTGGTCAATCGTTGTGTCGGTCAGTTCCGGGCAGTTTTACACCACAACTCAGTCTAATCTCGGGTCCTTTTTGGGCTCAATGCACTAATCACCCACATTAGACTGGTATTATTGTGCTCACTCGATGTGCCGGTCGGTTCCGGGCAGTTTTACACCACAACTTAGTCAAACCTTGGGTTAGGCATATTCATCTTTTCTAAATTTACTTATTTCTTATTTATGAAAAAATCCATATGTAAATTATTCCCAATATAATTATGCCATAATTATCCTTTTAATTATGCTCATAATTAATGGTATACTAAATATACCATTTCATGAACCAATCTATGCCATGTAATTTTTCATGTTTATCCTACATATTTATATGTAAATTATAAATCAATTATTATCATGGCCCACTTTCCTTCTAAATCACTTTCAAAATTTTAGGTATATAGATTATACCATTTTCATGCCACTTATCATGCTTATGTGTCAAACATGCCAATTACAAGTAATTTCATGTTTCCCCAACGTTACCCCCATTGTACGTTCGCAAAATTACATAGAATATTAGGCTCGATATTTTAGCCTAACTTATAAAACAAAAAAGGGGAAAAGAGGAACTTTGCAACATTCCAACATCATAAAAAAGTATGGATCTAACTACACATATGCCACATGGATTTGGCATAGAACAATATCAATTATGAACTTGCAAATTTGATCTATGCAACATGAACCACAAGCATATGAATTTACATAAAACTATACAAGTTAAACTTGGCATGTAGTGGTGAACTTGCAAATTAGATATATCATAAAGGCATATGGATCTAACATATAAAGTCGTAGATCTAAACATATAAGGTCGTAGATCTAAACATGTATGCATAATGGCTCTAAACAATTAGGTATAAATGACATGACTTAGCCTAAAACTTGTATGTATCATAATATCACCAAACTTACATATGATAATTTCATTCCCAAATTCCTATACAACATCATAGGTTTACTCAACAATTTCCACATAACATGATAGGTTCGATAGACCACAATAGTTCATAGGCATATAAGATATAATTGACATGAATAAACATGAATTAGCATCACATACAACTTGATACAATTCTATTTTACAATTCATTACAAATCATGTCTTTAATTTATTCACATATGAAAGATAACTACACTTACAATCAAAAGGAAAAACCTAATTTCAGGGATCTGTATTCTGAAACTGAATTGCTCGCCTTTGATGTAGATCGTTGAATTCTCTTAGTTGAATTAGATTAGATTTAATTTGGCTTAGGTTTTATTGGCGGCTAGGTTTAGATGAGAGTGAATAATAGAATTAGGTTTTAGGTTTAGGGTCCTTATATAGTTATAGAGAGTGTTTTAGGACCGTTAGATTAACCCTGTACCATAAGAACCAATCAGATGCCGCATCTGCCTTAGAGCGAATCGGCCCACGGGTTGACAGCCAAACACCCTGTATTAACCCCTAGTCGACCCAGCGGGGCTTGGGTCGACCTCAAAAATGGGTCGGTTCGGTTATTCCCCCTCCCGATTCGCTGCTTTGAACTTTTTTGCATATTTATTTATTTATTATATATATATATATATATATATCTCATATGCATACAAACTTCAAGGCTTAATAACTTCTTCATAAGGTATCTGTTTTATGCAAACCAAATGTTTATCCGGACCAAAATTTTGAGACGAACGTAATAGCGCAACCAATTTCACTTAGTTCTTCTTCTAAAAATTAAGTGTTCTTGAATTTGTTAATTTTAATATTCTCCGAAAATTCGGGGTGTTACAACATATTTTTGTAAATATAAGATATTTGTTGATCAATCCATGCTTTAGCAATGACGTACTGAAAGCAGCGTTTGTATCATTATATGGTGTGCGAATAGGATATATACATATCTTTATATAGGCTTCTGCGCTAAGGAATGGTATGTATGGGTTAAGTGTGTTTAATAATAGCCTAGGGTCATATATAATATATGAAACGTGATGGCGAAGTAATAGCACACTGTAGTATTATAGGTAGATTACATTTCCAAAGTTTAGGCTGTAATGCGTATGGTTTGCTTTCTTCAGTATGGTGAACCATGCGCTCCTTTGTCTAATGTGCTCAGCTTGTTAAGGAATACTATTTATATATATACACAATTTATTTACTTTACATTCAATTTAGATAGGACTTATGCATAAAGCAATGAACAAAGATTTATCATATATGAGCTGCTACAGATAGAAATAATAATACGGTCGTGACGAGTGATGAGCTACGATCTCAAAAATATAATAATATCGGTAGGTTAACTCATATTGTGAAACCCCAAAACACTGATATAGGGTGCACAGTACTTCAAATAAAAAGTTGCTTATTTAATTAATTAAAAATTACAATAAAATTCTAAAAATTAAATTATCACTATGTCTCAAAAGAACTTATCCAAATTCAAATCCGATATTTAAATATATTTAAATAACCGTTATGGCCATAAACGAATATGCCGCTGCTTTTCTGAATATTTAAATTTGGACATAACTTACAATATAAAATCTGGAATCTCGATTTTTCACTTCCATTAGAAAAATACAGTTCAAAAGATTCCAATGTTTCTTATTTCGAAGAAATCCGACTTATAACGGGTCTTGTACAATCAGTTGAAGTTCAAAACGTTAAATTACGAACTGCCACGATATTACAGGCTCGATTATATTTAATATATATTTTTATACGTTCAACTCTGTTTTAATTAGTATATAAATCCACTTATATTACAAATTAAATATCTAAACTGATTTAAATATTTAAATACAAACCGATAAAAATGCGGGACATTACATTCATTTCCCCTTAAAATAATTTCATCCTCGAAATTGTTAAGAAATGAAGATGCTCTAATTCTAACTCCTCACAACCTGCTTGGTTGAAATTTCATACTTCGCGTCCTCATAACTCAATCCTTGTGTCGAATCTTTTATCCTTATATCAACACCCGACCCTTCTGTTTTTCATCCAAACGATATGTCCATCAATTTTGGACGATCTATTATCACATACTTATCCTTAACCTGTATGTCATCCTGTATATTCCCACATCTATTCCAATTTGATTTTTAAATTAAATTATCAACTTATTTGACCAATCGGATTTTCTAATCTCTTATACGATCGACAAGTCGATTCCCAATTATCATATTTTTCCTTAATTTTTTTCTAACTTTTTAAAGTTTGGAAAACAAATTCCAATGTCTCCTTTGCATGGCTCAATTGGTACAACTGCAACTCGCCTCTCTAAGCCTTCTCCAATCCAAAAAAAATCAAATAGCCAAGCGACTTGCCAAGCAGACTCATAGAAATCTCATACTCAAATATAAAATACGAATATGTACCTTTTTGTCTGACATTCCACTCTATCTCTTCCATTTGCTATTCAGTCAACATATACCATTTCATTTCCACTCGATTTCCGTTAAATTTATCCTTAAACCACATCATCCACATATAACTTCATTCAAACACAAATTCCAAACTCAACCCCAACTCTTAACTTTGTTAAGTTCTATTATGACATTCCATTTAATGTTTTATTTCTCAAATCAGTTATCTCCATCTCCCATTTCAAAATTCGATTCTTATTTTCGAAGAATCAATTCATTCTAATAACTCGAATCTCCAATATTTCTCCTTTACAATTTCCATTCTGGATCGTTCCAAATTCAGTCCAATTTTGTTTACCATTTTAACTCCATAAGTTAAATCTTTATTTCAGAATTCAAATTCCTGGGATTTATTTCAAATCAGTTTGAAATCATATATTATTCAAAACTTTTGAATTTCTGACAACTTGTTTCCTTACAATAATTTAAAAACAAAATCTTTGGTAGTAATCCGTCACTCAGAAACTCGAAAATGAACACTAATGATGCGGCCGTCATCGTCGGAATTTATTTTCCAGCCATCGAAGTGACTTCAATACTGTATTATATTCAAAAACGCATTTTAAAATACTCTATTTTGAAATTACCTCAAAATATCCTTTCAAAATGCTTGGAAAAACATTTCTAAATTCCTAGGATTAAAATTCCATTAATTCAAAATACATTTACAACACCTTTCCAAGTTTCTAGAGTTTTATTTCAATTATGGTTTTAAATTCAGATTCAATTCAACTGATTTATATATTATACTCATGTGAACTCTCGTTGGCTATTTATAACCAACTCAATTATAACCCTATTCGATTATAAATTCAACCAACACATTCAATATATATAAGATAATTCCAATATATATATATTTCTTTTGTATCAAAAATATAATTTAGGTAAAATTATTTGATTTACCCCTTTTTCAAAACATACTGTGTCGATTTATCATATTCAAGTGTTTAGAAATCCCTATCGATACAGTTGATCAAACTGATCGACCAGAATTCATAGGCCACTCGACCAATAAATCTCTACAATATAAAACCATTTTTATATAATCTACAAATACGTTCACTCGTGTATATATATACTCAAACTAAATCTAGAGTATTACTAACTCTATCTCTATCGAGTTACGCCACTGGGCCAAGGTAATTACTCGACCTTCAGCTCTGATACCAACTGTCATGGCCCGAAAATCCGTGCCGATTTGAGCTGACTAATATTCTACACATTCAACTCAAAGTGCACGAAAATTCAGATCATTAATAGAAAGAATTTAGAGGATGAGATAGAAAAGATAAAACTAATAGAATAGAAGAAGAAGAACATCAGAATCAGAGTAAACACGAATCTCACAACAGAATGAATAACATGTACTATAACATAACTTCGAAATACACAAACTGAATTTGTATATACATACCATATCAGAGTACAACTCATATATATCACAACGGAAACAATGTCTAACTAACTAATGGTGACGCCTTCTGCTTCCAGCTCCTCCAAGTGAATCTGCAAAGCATGAAACACTTGACTGCCCGTACAAATTTGGGCACCCAAGATTTAGGAAGACACAAATAAATAAACTCTTGGTCATTCATAGGACCGGTGTGAGTAAATTTCAGCCATACCGTTTAACTTTAAAAATCCTTTTGAACAAAAGGATAATAGTAAGACCAGCCCACACATAAACACAGATGGTTTTTACCTTACTATAACCCAAAACACTTTGATATCAAAATCTAGTGATATTATAATAATGTGTAATCAATATAAATATCCAAGTAGTAGAACGCTTGCATCTCACGCTCCACATATATATAGTACAAAATCATAAACCGCAGGGCGCTTATCGGAGAATGGATTCCAACAGACAAGGTATGGGAGCACCTACCGATCAGTGTACTCTAGAGGAGATACACCTGTGTTCAACAAGAACGCCTTGCAACCCGGCCACACATGACCGACCACTCATTTAGCTTGAGTGTATCGAATATATTGCCACCCACGGTTGTTGGCCATCCAACCGTAATCCGAAGATACAAAATCGAAAAAGAAGAACAAATATGAATTTTCTCTAGATCGATGATAATACACCCTGCTTGGGGATGACCCAACTAGCCATGCTGCCTAGCCCAACTTTTGTTACTTCCTGGTTGTGAGGCTAGAGGCTACGTCTATCTTCAGGACATCTGATCACCTTTCACTTTGAATGCCACATCGTCAAACCCGTCAATTCACTGATCGATTTCCAAAAATATTAGGGGTATAAAAAGTTAAGAGGAACAAATTCCTCCGCCACAAGACGTAAGACCTTTAAAAGATCAACTGTACGTGATTTGTTAAGTATACTCTGTCAAACACTCGTCCGTACAAGTTGTCCTGGGACTGGACAAACATAAAGCACCATTCTGGAACTGGAGGACCCTTGCGTTTTACTCCGTCTTCAATTGTCTTTTGCATAATCTAATTTGCAGAGCTTATGCCTATACGGAGGGGTTTTCGGATAATATATCCAACCAGTCTTTCCGTATCAACAACGATGGTCAAAACACTTCGACAGTCGGTAATTTAACTATCGAAGTAAAAACAACATTCATTCAAATGTACAACATCACACCATCACGACCATTTTTATTTAACATTCACTTTTATTATTCAAATTCTCATATCTTATTAGATATTCCTCAAATCCTGTTTTAGCCCTTTCACACTTCTTGGAAAACATTTCCAGTTATTATAAACTCTTATTCTCTTATGTTCTAGAAAATATATGTTATTAACATTCGAAACAATTCCATTCTTTTCGCGTTCTTTATTTTCTACACTTGGATAATATATCCTAACTATATTGGAAAAATATTTCCAATTTCATTTTAAACATTTTAATCTGCCAACCGTTCACTTTAAAACATTATTCACTTTAAAATGTGAATATCATTTCTATTATAGAAATCTGAACACCTTTATCAAATAATTCATTATTCATGTAATAAATACCGTTATCTTGTTTACTGAAATCTCCTTCATAATTTATATTCTCATTCCACTTTATGAACTCTATTTCTAAGTCAACTTCTTATTGAATCAATATCTAGTTTATAACTAAATATTGATTTCATATCCTATTATAATTCGTTGGTTTAAACTAAATATTAACTATCCTATCAGATAACAATTCCTAAAAATAATTCATTCAACATCGTCGAATTATGGTTCCAATTCCTAATAGTGTGACTTAGTTCTAATCATATCCCAAACATCTAAATGATGTTATCGTTTTCTGAAATGATTTTCTAATTCTCTTTCTAACTCATTCTCATATTTTTTTGAACCAACGTCGTTACTTATTACTTTAGATTAAGTGGATTTCAAAACAAACTGTTTCCATTCCCTAGGAAGTGCTGCTATATATAAAAATCACGCTTAAGTTTGGTTAACAGCGTTAATTTATCGTTACAGTTCAAAACTTGTCATACGTTGTAATATTCTCCTTTATAACTAATCTCGACATAACAGTCACGCTTAAGCCTTGGCAACAACGTTATTTTATCATTGTAGTTTGAAAACTTGCTATACGCTGCTATATCCCCTTATAACTAATCTTGACATCTCTTTTTCCTTACAAACTAATACTATTCCTTGACAATAGTGAAGCCATTCAAGTTGGGGCATTTTATTTACCTCTCGGACCTTGATCGACAATGTTCTTATATTAGAACAGATATAAGTCTGTAAATCTAATCCCTTATTACTTATAATATCTATCAAACCGTATTTTCTTGTTTAATTTGAACTATGGTTTTATAACCCCATATCCTTATTTTGAAACTCGGTTTTTCATAACTATTTATACTAAACATTAATTCTTTGCTTCATCTTACTTATACAATTCCATTTATAACTTCTTTTATCAAAAATCATTTGTGCTCTTTTGTCTTTTGACATTTTACTTTCCATTCGAATTATTTCATTTAATTCAGGTAAACATCTCATACCGACTCAATATTATCTTAAATGAATTCCATTTAGGAATAATTATTTTAATTAAAATAATTACATAGGAATTAACTTCACTATAACTGAAGTAAAACGATTTACTTCATTATCAATTTAACTAGATTGATTGCTTACTTTATTAAACAATGACTGGTTCTACTTGTTCAATAATCGTTCAAACTTTATTAATTAAAAAGTTAATTAATACGAAATCTTATTAATTTTGATTAATTTATTTCCAAGTTATTATCATTAGATTAATTGAAGAGCAATTAATCTAATAATCAATTTCCAATAAACAGTTGATTTAGTCAACTCCAAACCCTCAATTAATTTGTTAACTCATTTTAAATTACTTCTTACTGTTAGATTAATATAATTAATCTAATAATATTTCTTAACTGTTGCTTAAAAATAATTATCCAAATTATTCATTTGTAGGATAATTACAGCTTAATAATTTATTTAAATGTCAAATAATCGTTTATATTTACTTTATAAAAAGAATTATGAAATACCATTTTATAATAGAACTTCTATTATAATTTAAACTTCGCTTAAATTATAAAAATATACTTTTTATAATTATCTTCGTTGATTTGCCTGACGGTCAATCAACTTCTTAACAAAAAAGGGTTTATGGTCGACTGTTGCTCCTTCTTAATTGATATCGTCTATTTATTAAATCAACATAACGTTGAATTTTCATTCAACATAGTTCAAACAGTGCATATATAAAACAAACAATACATATAAATATTTAGGAATCTAGTTGGATTCCTCCAACCGGTTTCCGCGTCCACAGATGTTAGTCAAACAATTAACACTGATTCTACACCAGGGAATATTTTAATCGATGGAATCAGTATCCGACCGATTATGTGTACATATGCAACGATATCTAGTATTCAACCAATTTAATTGTAATCTACCTAAACGACCATCACACAACATTCAAACAACATTAAAATACATTTATAATATTTTAAAATAGATCAGAGTAAGTAAATTTACTCAACTTGCGCGTTAACCATTAAATAACGATTTGCGTCGGTACTCCAGATCAGACATTATAATTTCCAATGAGCTTCCAATGGTTTCGAACCAGTTCCAATCCACTCGGTTGCCTTCACCCCTTCAGCATTTCACGCACCATTTCCATCCATTCGTTCTACATTGCTGCTCTTTCACTTATGCTCGAACCCCACGAAATACTGTTGTGTCATCCCATCTTCTAATATATATATTTTATAGAATTATGTTCATCCGATTATTAAAGCCCAATATCCATCATTCCACCTACTTCATACGTCCACCTTCTCATAAAACAAACGAGAACCTGTTCCTCCACTTTACAGCACTTTAAGGCCAAATAACCATTCCTTTGTCATAACGCAAGAAGGCATGGCAACAAAGTTTCCTTCTACAAATACACACATACGCACTCCCATGCTACTGCTCTTCAAAAAGAATGGCACCGTGCCCATTACACGCGCCGAACTCTATCACACTTCCCATGCAATTTCATGCAACAGACTCCACTTCTATTTATTCTTCACGTTAGAACAAAGCCCCCTCGCGGTAAACACTTCCACTTCTTGCTCACATTAAAACGAACCGTGCTACTGTCCCGCTACACAAAGCCATCCCTCCCCACGTTACCTTCAATAGTTCACCACTTCTCCTCTTCCTGTTCGCCACAACCACCTTCCGCTCGCAACCCCATCTCTCCATCACCGCCACTGTCACAAATAACGCAACCTCCAGCAAAAGTTTCGAACACATTTTCATCTTCATTTCACGTCCCTGAGCTCCCATAGCTCCATCACCACACCCACTGACTTAAACCATAAACACTTATCCATCTAAGACTTTAGCAAAACGCTCCAGTATATAATATATCCCACGCAAAAAGAATGGCCACGTCCCTCACATTCCATTTTGTAATGCTTTTAGTGTATACGATTTTTTTCCTTTTCATGAAAAACTGCAGATAACCAATTGCTGAAGGCAAAACATGGGTGAATGGCACTATGGCAGTGTATATATTTATAGGGTAATCGATACTTAAGGGCTAAGGAAAACGTGAAGTTCATTTCCAGGGGAGGTTTATTAGTATTAAATGTAGATAGGCCAGCTATTTGGTCTTTAGCATGTGTATTTTAAGTGTTTCGAAGACCTAGGGACCAAGGAGTAGGTTGAAGGTACAGAGTAGCATGTCTTTCCTTCCCTGTTTCCAGTTATGTTGTTTGCGTGAAACCAATACAATACATATTTTTGTAAATATAAGATATTTATTGATCAATCCATGCTTTAGCAATGACGTACTGAAAGCAACGTTTGTATCATTATATGGTGTGCGAATAGGATATATACATGTCTTTATATAGGCTTCTGCGCTAAGGAATGGTATGTATGGGTTTAGTGTGTTTAATAATATCCTAGGGTCATATATAGTATATGAAACGTGATGGCGAAGTAATAGCACACTATAGTGTTATAGTAGATTACATTTCCAAAGTTTAGTCTGTAATGCGTATAGTTTGCTTTCTTCGAAATGGTGAAACATGCACTCCTTTGTCTAATGTGCTCAGCTTGTTAAGGAATACTATTTTTATATATACACAATTTATTTACTTTATATTAAATTTAGATGGGACTTATGCGTAAAGCAACGCACAAAGATTTATCATATACGAGCTGCTAGGGACAGAAATAATAATATGGTCGTGACGAGTGATGAGCTACGATCTAAAAAATATAATAATATCGGTAGGTTAACTCTTATTGTGAAACCCCAAAATACCGATATAAGGTGCACAATACTCCAAATAAAAAGTTGCTTATTTAATCAATTAAAAATTACAGTAAAATCATAAAAAATAAATTACCACCACGTCTCAAAAGAACTTGTCCAAATTCGAATCCGATATTTAAATATAGTTAAATAACCGTTATGGCCATAAACGAATATGCCGCTGCTTTTTTGAATATTTAAATTTGGACATAACTTATAATATAAAATATGGAATCTCGATTTTTCACTTCCATTAGAAAAATACAGTTCAACAGATTCCAATGTTTCTTATTTCGAAGAAATCCAACTTATAACGGATCTTGTACAATCAATTGAAGTTCAGAACGTTAAATTATGAACTGCCGCGATATTACGGGCTCGATTATATTTAATATATATTTTTATACGTTCAACTCTGTTTTAATTAATATACAAATCCACTTATATTACGAATTCAATATCTAAACTGATTTATATATGCAAATACAAACCGATAAAAATGCAGGACGTTACACGAAACCAGTTGATATTAGATATAAGATTTAAATGCAAATCACATCAGCTCATATTTAATATTAACCCCAGTATTCAACAAATGCTTTAAGCGGAATAACAGTGTATCCACCTATTAAATTCCTCGAATAGCATGAGTTTTATCTACGGAATTAATACCAAATATTCAATGATTATTTCAAACCAAATCCACTAAACTTAAAGTTGCTAAACTTTAGTTCATTTAAATTTAGATTTCCAAAACATCGTTTTATCGTATTCGGTTAGCTAGTGAAACACCCCACCTCCGTTAGGGTCACTCTCAAAGGGAATGCCCTAATTTTGGTGGAGGTTTATAAGTATAAGTCACAGATACACAAGACAGATATAAATACACATATTTTTAAACAGCGGAAACAACAGCAATTTTTATTCCAACAAAATACGTGTTACACCAACCATGTCATAATTTGTCTTACAATACTTCCAAAAACATATCATCTTCATAACTGTCTTGATTACATTATTTAAAGAAGCATAAAAACATAAATAAACTGCATATGTCCCATAATTGTTGTCCAAAGCCATAGTCCAAAACGAAAAAGATCCAAGCAATACATTCTTTCTCTTCAAGCTGGATGTGAAAACTAGTCAAGTTGCGGTATTCCCTCCCTGTGGACCTGGGAGGGGAACGAAAGAAAAGTAGAGTCAGACATAAAGCCTGAGTAAGTCTAGGACTATTCAGTCTATGAATAAAGAACTGGGCATGATAAGTATAAACTGGAAATGGGAAAGTACCATAAACAAGTTAAGTTGTCTAGAGTCGAATTACTTATCGTACCCCATATTAATCTCTACATCCATATAAACTAGTTCCCAACAGGCACCCCATAATCAGGGTGAAGTGATTCGTTTCCAATGATCGGCTCCTACTCGCATAGTTACATGTGTCTTACGGCCCCTGATGTTGTAGTTACCTATGCTGGTCCCACCATGGGGTGTATCAAGTCCCATGGTGGTGGCCCGACACAATCCTAGAATGCACAGGTATGCTACTGGTGCCCAGTGCCTTATTTTTCTGCGCCGGAGTGTGTGAACGCCCGCACCCCATTAGAACCTACACCGCTGCACCACCGCCGTCGATTTGACCTCTTACAGTCAGCCCAGTAATCGTGCCCCACCCTGCCTAGTTCAGGGTATCCTGATACACCTTGTAGGGTTACTGCTGAAAAGGGTCCCCCGCTACTAGGTTTTCTATTTCTAGCCAACATGCTAAGTTGGTTAAGTGTTTTGTAAACCTAACCCCCAAATCAGTCTGTATAGTTTAGCATGTTCCATTTTGATTAAGTATTAATTCAATTTACTTAATCCTATCAATCCTGACTCAGCCTTAATTGTCTTATTAAAGCCTCGACCTCTCACATTAGACAGGTATTGTTGTGGCTGCCTATTGCCGGTTGGGTCCGGGCAGTCTTACGCCACAACTCAGTCTAACCTCGGGTCTTTGTTGGGCTCCGTGTTTAACCACCCACATTGGATAGGTGTTGTTGTGACTACTGGACAGCCGGGCGGTTCCGGGCAGGTTTACATCACAACTCAATCCAACCTCGGGTTAAACACAACGTATTTTCTACATTTACATATTTTGTCTCTTTCCTTTTTATATGTAAATATTTGCGGCCCATTATTCAAATTCATCTTTATTGGGTAAAATTAATTTATACCACTTAATTGTTTTTCAAGGTTGTTGGCATCCGTCAAACATGCCACACATATGTTCTATATTTTAACCCCATCGTCATTACCCCCGTTTTATACGTTCACTAAAATATAACATATGTTGGGTTTAACATTTAAACCCAACTTAGCCACATGAAAAAGGGGGAGGCTTAGAACATGGTGTTTATATATTCTAAGTAACATAAAAAGGGGAGTGTGAACGCATGAACTTGCAACATAACGATCTAATTAACATGAATTAGGCACATGTGAACTTGCATTGTACTAGCATATAATCATGGCATAAACATACTTAAACATGAATCATTCTATTCATATAATCATGGCATAAACATACCTAAACATGAATCATGGTTTTTAATCTATTCATGTAAACTTGCAATTGGAATGTAAATCTAACTTAATTTATGTGTCACATATATCACCATATGATTTTGATAACAACATAGGCCTAAAACATGTTTTCAACTAGGCATAACACCAAACATAGTTTAGTCATGTTCATAAAGATGCTTACTTTTGTCTCTAATACAAAAGTATGGTTTTACACTTGAATCACGATGCCAAGTCCAACATAAATTCATATAAACCATAATACTTAGTTGAATCCAATTACACACTAAAAGTGGTCATGAAAGTATGTACATCACATTGGCATAATGGTGAATCATATACTTGCATGAATATCAAATAAACTACCACAACATATGGTCGTTAACATGAATCATATACGTGCATGAATCTAAATTAAACTACCACAAACATGTAGTTGTTAACTTCCAACATAAATCACATACTTGCAAATATCCAATCGTTATACCACAACATTTCCAAATCGTTTAGAATCAAAGCAACATACAAATATAGATTATTATCACCACAATCGAATACAATTCCATTTCTCATTTTACACAAATCAAAACACAATTATTTATTCACATCGGAATAGCACTCTACTTACAACGTATGACGAATCTTCAATTCAGGAATCTGAATTCTGAATTTGGAGATGCTATCCTTTGTTGTAGGCGTTGTTTTGATTTAACTGACGTTGCTTTAAGCTTTTGAATTGTCTCTTAATTGTCTCTCAATTTCTGACGGCTATTCCTAGTCTTTCCTCAGCAGCATGACGGTCTCATCTCCATTTTTGTTTGTATGAATTAGGGTGAGTCTTAGGTTCTTTTTATAGAGTCTGTGAGTTGATTAGGACCGTCGATGGAGCTTGGTTTAATAATAGTCGTTCGTTTGAAGGAGAGACCAACCAGGAGCTGACACCTAGCCCTAGTGACAAGGCAAGGCTCAGAAAATCGACCAAGCACAGACCAGGCCAGCCAGGGGGGGCTGGGTTCGACCTGGCTCAGGGGCCAGGTCGACCCCCCAGTCGACCCCCAGATCGACTATGTAGTCGACCTGGGTGCCCCAGGTCGACTACCCAGTCGACCTGGGTAGCCCAGGTCGACTACCCAGTCGACCTGGGTGCCTTGGGCGGGAAAATTCCCGCCTTAGCCCATCTGGCCCAATTTTTGAAATTTAAACTTGTTTTCTAAGCTGTTTTGGTCTGTTTGAATTTTAAACTGAATTCTGAAACTTCCGGAGGCCATATCTCCCTCATACGGAGTCCGTTTTACGCAAACTCCGACTCTATTCCAAGCAGAATTCCGAGACGAACGCAATGGCGTATCCCGTTTCCATTAATTCTTTGATTTGAAATTAATTATACTTTAATTTGTGAATTTCACTGTTATAGAATACACGGGGTGTTACAGCTAGGCAGAAAACCCCAAAATCAAATTACAGTTCAAAACTTCATATTTCTTACCTAAACATTTTTAAAATCAGTTATCATGATTTATCATAATTTTTCCATATTTTTTTAATAATTTTTATGAAGTTCAACGGTTCCCAATTACGGTCCCCGAACTACAATACCACGATTTTATTTAAAATTTGTTTTGAACATAATTGAAAATCTGTAAATTGAAATCCAGAAATTCTTTTTGTACTTGAAAACTATTATCATTAGAAAGCAAAATGGTTTTCATTCTAGATAAATTCGATTTGAATTACATTAGTTATAAGTATTTGAAGTTTATGGTCAAAATTCGCGAACTGTCATAGCGCGACTAGCTTTATTCAGTCCATATTATAATAAAATTCGTCCCATTAGCTTCAAAATTTTCTATTAATTTTTAAAACATTTAAAAACGATATTTTCATACTCCAATTTCAAATTCAATTACAAATCAAAATCGAATATTTTAATATTAGTATAATATTATAATTTTTCAAAATTAAATCTTTTGAAATCCAAACTTTGCATAAATCAAATTAAATGTTATATTAGACTAAAGAAACAATCAATTTGAGTTAAAAACATCTTTTATATATCAAATTAAAATTAAAATTTTGAATTTACCTCTCAAAATCGATTTTAAATTTGAACAAGCCCATTTCAAATTAGAATTATTTCAAAATCATTTCCACCTTTACAAGATGTTATTCATAAACACTTTGATTTCATTTCCAACAAATTTCGGATAAAAGTTCCAACTTTCGATTTTACGCCTTATTTCACTTAAATGAATAAAATATTAATTTACATTTTCGAAATGAAAAGAGACTTAACAAACTCCCATATAATTCCATATATGTGAGTGTAATGTGTGAACAAACATAATAATAGTCACAACAACCATCATCCATATCATAATATTTAAAAATATAAACGTTTCAATAATCAACGCTTGTATGCGTGAATAATAATATAACTGTAATAAACATCCATCCACCACATAGCAACCACAAAGCAATTAATATATATTTTCAGATAATGATTATAACTATTTTTCTTAACTTAATCAAATAAGTTTTCACCATAAATATTCCAAATAGACGTTCTCATCGAGCTTTTACTGTTGAAATAATGATTATTTTCAATTTAAATTAAACGAACGTTTAATCTAAACAAAACTTCCAACTACTCCAAACTAATCCAGTCCAGTTCCAACTAATTCGATTTCGAAGTATTTGTCGCCACGATTTAAATGCCTGTCGTTTCGCTCCCGTTTGTTAACGTATGAACTAAAAATAATATGTACTTGTTATAACCTTTAATTTAAACTACATTAAACATAATTTACTAATGATTGTAATTACTTGCTGACCATGTAATCAACTTTAATTAACCCAAATTTGTTACCCTTAATACGTCTTCCACCTCGTTCAAGCCTTTGGAAACGAACCCGTTGCTGCACCATTCGATCAAACACCAACCGCCGAGCCTAGAAGCTGCCGGAACCCAAGCCAATCCCACTAGCGTCTTCCCTGCTGTTTGCAATACCAAGGCTATAAATTCCAATCATAATACCCCATCAATCACTAGAAATCGGCCCGAAACTCGAAAATGATCAAGTTCACTACCGAATGCCACCAAACTTCATCAGCACCTCGACCTCCCTCTTTTCTACCGATCTCAAGTTGATAACTTCGCTTGAAATATCCCCCATCGACCGAAAAACACGAAACTACACCTCTCCGTTTAAACTCAGATCTACGGCTCCTTGATCATCCGGTTGATGATCCAACCATATGGATTTGAAGAGGAAGAGGAGATCTAAAACTTTCATGTTGGTGATTTGTTCCGAAAATGAGTGGATTGAAATATATTGAGGAAGGAAGTCAGGTCATTTTTGGCCATTGAATGGAAGTGGCGGCTGAAGAGGAATAGGGTTAGGGTTGGGAGACTGAGATGTTATATAAGGTAGGGTTTGAAATATTATATTCAATTTAATTCACGTTATACACCGAAAATCTCAAGAACTCTAAACGAAGTGCAACGACTATCATTCCTAGCCAAATACCCCTATTTTGAACACAATGGAACATGTTTCAAAAGCCAATTTGATTCTTTTCGGTAGTTTTTCTCAAAATTAAATTATAAGATATTATTAATTTTTAAATCAATTTCAACACACGTTTATATCGCGCATGCTCACATAAAAACTACAATTGATACAAAAATTGAAATCTTATAATGATTTAACATTCTGGATCCGATGAAACTGGTTTCGTCAACATTAAAGATCATTTGTAAAATGACTATGTTCCAGTATTAAATTAAATTGATTAAATATAAATCAATTCCAAACAATTAACTTCATTAAAAACAAATATATTATCATCATATAAATTCAAATAGAATTTTACGTAGCTTCAGAATAAACTAATTCGAATTTTAAATTTAACAATCCTGTTTTTAAGTAATTACATGTTCAAATTCTTAATTGAAATTCTCAAGTCGTTAAATCTTAAAATTAATTGTTTTAAATATCTAAATAAATAAAATATTTCTATATAAAAATTCGGGTCGTTACATATTCTCACCACTTAAAAGAATTTCATCCCCGAAATTGCTAAAGCTGGAAAAAAATGTTTCAACATTACTAACTTTTCAAAATCAATTTCGTATTGCAAATACGTCCTCTCGTACATAAGCCTCAAACTCATTGTAGGGAATTACTAACCCTATCAATAACGGGTTACTCATCCTAGGATGTTACTAATCTTATCTCTGATGAGTTTTCCACCTTATTGAGCCCTACCTCATAAGCTTTGTATAAACCAAAGCTCTAGTACCACGTTGTAACGACTACCCCCTTTTGACTGCTATAAATCGGTAATTAAACCAACTCGAACCATTCAAAATGACATATTGTTAGGAGAAGTTACATGTTAGAACAGAAATAAAATGAACTTTTATTAATACCATAATAATTTTACAATAGAGTTACAAAAAATTATCAAAGGACAACAAACATACAACAGAAACATACTAAAGTACGGCGGAAGAAATAACAAGAGTACAACAACAGAAAACAAATGCTCCAAATATAATAGCTCCATCCTATATCTAGCACCTACTCTATAAAATATCTCCAAACTATGTGCAAACTGAAACTACAACTGCTCATGTGGAAAAATATTGGAACCTAGAGTTTCGGTGGAAGAATAATAAACTCCAGGTTAGTCATGGGACTGGTGTGAGGAAAAACAGTTATTTACATTTATTTTAAAGTTAGGTAAATAATAAGACCATGTTGTATTAACATGGAACGTGTTTTTCCCTTATGAATACCAGTGCAGAAAATTCGCAATGGTTTTTTAGAAAATGAAGCTACTGTAATGACTCGCGGCACACACATAATGCAAATGCATACATGGGCAAGGTTTCTCCTTATAGTAACAAAAAATGTTTGATACATGAAAAATCCTCTAATATTATTATTAATGCATAGTGTACAAAATCATTTTGCAAATAAATGTATCAATCTTAGCTAGCATAATACCTCATCCTATTATGTTGACATATAACATACAACAACAATCATAAGGGCTCGTTGTGGAGAATGGATTTCCAACAAATGACCAGATTAAGAAACTTCCTTACTGACGGGAATACCTCCAGAGGGATGCCTCGAGAACCAACTGGCTTTCTACTAACACAAGGTCGGATTATCCCTTAACTAGATAACTTAGAGCACGCCTGAGTATGCCATCTCTCGGTCGTTACCAACCTTTAATCGGGGCCCCACAACAGCAACATCCATATAAGTAGAAATTGCCACATAAGTGATACCTGGGCTTCGGACCATGGTACGCTTTTTATCTAGAAGGAAATGACACACCCATATCCTTGATGCATTTTTTCCTATTTTGGCCATTTCCATGGTGTGAGGCTTATCGAAGTCTTTGTTAGAATTTATGCCCTAGAGGCAATCCATTTGATGTGATTAATAACATTGTTGATGTTATTATTTTATTTGGAATAAAATATTCTATTATGTAATATTTACAGCGTAACATAAATATTAACATAATAGAAGTCCTTAGAATAATATGGAATTATATAGTTCGAGCAAGACTTGAACCTGAGATTATATAATATATTAAGAATTATAACTTCTTAAATGTCCCCAGTCAAGTTTTATTTTTTATATAGGATAACAATAAAACATTAAGACTAGTATGTTGATTGACTGATGATCACATCCCGTTGATCATTAATATACGTGATATTAACATCAAGACATAAATACACATTAGAGAATAGCGTATTGGGCTGACCCAACATGAGAAAACTACATGGAATATAATTAACGGTATCATAAGTTATTCTCATAGTGGCAGCAATGTAATGGTCCTTAGACCTGAAATAATTATAATTTTATTCAAAGATATTTGTGTTTTGATATCATCTAAAGTTGCTTTTATAACAGAGTGGACGATAATGGTGATCATTGGATACATCTCGAATCGAATGAAAATTATGAATGATCTAGATGGAATTTAACACTACGATATATTTGTAGCGATATCCATGGGCCTTTTGATTGAGTGAGACTATGAAATGCATGGCAATGCTCAAATAATGATTTGTTTTATATAGTCTACTCATCGATCAAGATAAAAGGATTAATTTATAAAGAGGATGATACGATCCATGCCTCAAGTTTAATCCTGGATATATTGGTTAAAAGGATTGTATTACATTGATACAATGGTCACGAAAATGTTATATCGAATCGTTGATCTTATTATAAATTGGGTAGCAATGACATATTGCTAGATGTCAATCACGGTTTATAATTTAAATACGATTTAAGTTATTGCCAAAGTTATAATAACCTATAGGGTCACACACTTAGAATGTGATGAAGGAGAAATTTTATGGGTTAAATAAAATATCAAACAGTTGATGATTTTATTTGAAATTGGAACTACTATTCAGGTAAGTACCTATTATATAGTTTACATTTTAAAAAGGATTTTTCATTCTTTTATAATAATTGGGAAAACTATTATATATATGATATATTAGATCAGATCGACATAAGTTTTTACCCGAATACAACCTTCCATAAAACCCTAAATCAATGGCGCTAGCATTACCTTTTCCCCCTTCTCTTGAATCTGCATGACAATCGTACAGAATCACGTTCGTGTGGACTCCTCTAGAGGTACGACGATTTGTCGAGCTCTTCGATTCGATGCTACAGTGGTTCGTTCGATTTTCAAGATCAATCTGGATTTTCATGGAATCACAGCGACGGGTATAATACTTATTTTATAGAATTTCACATAGATCTATTGTTTTAGGTTTCGATTTATGTTTATCCGCTATGTGTTTGAACCCTAGAAATCCTTCAGTGGTATTAGAGTGAGGCTTGTAAAAATCTATATCTTGAGTTTAGATTTTCCAATATATGTTCGATTCATAACAATATCAAGTTCTATGAGCACCGACTTAAGAGTATAATATAAATTCAGTTGTAAAGTGAAATAGTTTCACTGAATAAAAGTTTTGAATTTTAATACTAAGTCCAGAATGAATCGAGTGGTTAATAATCGATATTAATTCAAGTTAATGTTGATAAATGAAAATCCTATCAAAAATTGGGCATGTGTAATAACTATTAGTATAGTGATTGAATCTGGATTGAAGAAGATAATCATGAAACTATACACAATAATGCTAAATTGTATAATGATGATGTGCTTGATTATTACATATCCAAATTTAAGTTTCAACCATGATGAATGGTAGACATATGCTTATTTTGTCTTAGTTATGGTGATGACCATAGTGATGAAATAGTTTTCTTAATATACAAATCAATAAATAATAATTGTCTTTGGATGTGAATAAAAAATTGAGAATTTGTTCAATACTATTTTGAAACTTCAAACACTTGCAGTATTGAAATTGTACAAGATTGATTATGTGCAAATTGCACTAGATATTGCACAATATGAAACAACTATATGATATTGTCATTCTAATTAGTGTACAATATTTTATTGTACTGCAAAAGTGTTTGCAGATGCACACAAGCTAAAGCAAACATTTGGATGTTTGCACTCCCAATGGAAAATATTTGCAAAACTGTTTGTAGTTGCACACAATATTTCGTTCTGAAATAATGTTTGCAAAACTATTTGTTTTCATTTTCATAAACTATTTACAAATAATGATTGATTGTCAGTCATAATAATTGTAGGCAATAAAGTGTGTGTGTGTGTATCTAGATATATGTGTGTATGTGTGTGATTGGATATAGTCTTCTATGCTATGATATTTGCATATCCTTTTGACTTCATAATATGCCTCTTTGCCTAGCATAGTTTAAATATTGCCTAGAAATATCTAATAGGATCATTCGATAATACTATTTGAAAATTTTAATGGATCTGGCTGGGGATATTGAATGTGAATATCTGAGTGATATAAGAAATCACAAAACTTAAGGTAATGTAACTTTTGTTTTAGCAGCGTGTTTTAATTTTTTTTAAAAGGATATGTTATTTTAATAAATACATATACATGATATGTTTTATGTTGTAATTGTTTACAACCATAGGCATGCAGTGTGTGTGTGTGTGTGTATATATATATATATATATATATATATATATATATATATATATATATATATATGTGTGTGTGTGTGTGTGTGTGTGTGTAAATATACATATAAATTTATATATTTAATAATTATATGACACAAGAAACTAAGTACACATGTGACTTATGTATAAATATATATGCATTGAAATATATATACAGTGCAAGTTCGAATTTGAATTCTAACTTGACCATAAAACATTTATTGATTATTATTCCAACAACAGTTTAAATCTGTAAGTTATTGGATAACCACTGCACTAACTAAAAGATGTTTAAGTACATCAGGTTGCTTAAGAATATATTATACATTGTTTATAATGTAAATAATATCCATCGATATGGTAAAAAGGTGCATTCAGATTTAATGTATTGATTCTACATATTTATAATGATAAACATATATATACTATAAGTTTGATAAGTCCCAAACTGCTTTTATTAAAGGAAGAAACATTCTTGATGGTGCTGCGTTGGTTGGTGAAGTGATTTCTCACTGTGATAGATTTGATGTCCCTTGTGCTATTCTTAAGTTGGACTTCGCCAAAGCTTTTGACACAGTTGACTGGCGATTTATGACTGAAGTGCTGAAGGCAAGAGGCTTCCCCACCAAGTGGATTGAATGGATTTCTATGATTCTTTCATCAAGTAGATCTAACATTTGTGTCAATGGAGTTGCTGGCTCTACTATCCACTCCAAGCGTGGTCTGAGACAGGGCGACCCACTCTCCCTTCTTCTTTTTGATTTGGCGGCAGATGTTTTTTCAAAAATCCTGAAGCTGAGCTGTGCAGATGGGATTATTAGCGACTTTGGCAGTGATCATGTGGTTGGGGGCATCAATTCTCTACAATATGCTGATGACACTATAATTTTTAGCAAACCAGACTGTAAATACCTAGCTGCACTTAAATTTATTCTCTATGCTTTTGAAAGCTTATCTGGCTTAAAAATTAACTTTCATAAGAGCAGTGTTTACACATTGGGTTGTAGTGATGATTTACACAGGTCATGTGCTGAGATGTTTAATTGCAAGGCTGATGCTTTTCCTTTGAACTATCTGGGTATGTGCATTCGCCCCAAGAAATTAATGAAGAAAGACTGGCAGCACTTGATAGAGAAGGTGGACACAAGACTGGCGAGGTGGAAAGGAACCTCATTATCAAGAGCTGGTCGTCTTGTGCTTGTCAATTCTGCTCTGTCGTCAATTCCGTTGTACTGGATGTCCTTCTACGAATTTCCTGGATGGGTGTTGGAGAAGATTGACGCAATTCATCGTAATTTTTTCTGGACTGGTACTAAAGAAACGAAGAAGCTTAGCTGTTTGATTTCTTGGGATCAAGTTTGCAAGTCTAAAGAGCAAGGGGGACTCGATGTCATTAACTTGAAGACAATGAATCATGCTTTACTTTGTAAGTGGCTATGGTTAATGATCTCTGACAAGCACGCTTTATGGAAAGAATGGATTATTAGTACATGTTACAATGGCAATTTTAGTTGGAATACTGATTTCTCATTGTGTTCCGTGTTTTGGCGCAATGTTATGGCTCATGCGCAGTGGATGAAGCTGGGTACTAAGATTGTGGTGAAGAATGGACACAACACATCATTTTGGTTAGAGAGCTGGCTAACTAATGTCCCTTTTTGTGCGGAGTTTCCTGAGCTTTTTGCTATTGCACACAACAAAAATTTCACTGTTAGAGAGATGTATGATAATGATGCAGCGGGTTTCAAATGGAGATTGTCTTTTTCGAGGCTGGTGGCTGGTAATGCATTGGTTCAGTTATGCAGTTTGTTTGTTTCGCTTGAAGGTGTGAATTTGACTAATGAGAGGGATGAGTTTATTTGGATGTTGGAGGGAGAGAGAAAGTTGTTTAGCGTTCGAAGCATTTACAAGCTGTTCAACTTTGCTGGGATTAGGAGGTTGGGGTTCGAGCATATGTGGCGGCTCAAAGTCCCTGATAAAGTTAAAATTCACATGTGGATTGTGATACATGGTAGATTGAACACAGTTAGCAGAATTCGTCAGAGAGGTGTGTACGTTACGGATGGCTATGTATTTTGTGGTCACGACGACGAGGACTATCATCATCTTTTTTTGGCTTGTGACTTTGCTTTTTACATTTGGACGAAATGTTTGGTTGCGCTTTGCCTTGATTTGCACTGGAGCGACTTCATTGCTGACCAATTTGATTTTTGGCATAACATTTACCCGACCTTGCATGCTTCTCATGATAGTTTTCTTTTTGCTTTGTTGAACTTTGCTTACATTTGGTTGCTTTGGCATGAACGCAATTCCAGAAAATTTAACCGCAAATTGAAAGCCCCTAATAGTATCATTTACTCTATTCTCAATTTTGTCTATGACTGGGCAGGCATGGAGCGCAAGAGACAGGTCGAAAGCATTGCCGACCGAGTGCACAAGCGGGTGCGGAGCATCACTGGTCCACATGCTTGATGTGGTTGTTCACTGGCCTTGGCTTTTGTTGTTATGTTTTTTACTATGTAATGTAAACTATGATGCTTGGTTCCTTTTTATCAGGCTGTTTGTAGTCGCTGGGTTGTAGCGATGGCCTGTTTTTGGTTGTATATATGTTGTACATACACGAACTGCTACTTTATGCTACTTTATGGATGATAATATATATTAGGCGTGAATCATGTTGATTCACTACCTTTTTCTTCAATATATATATATATATACTATATGTCTTACTGTGAAAATCTATAGCAAATATGATTTGTTATTTGCATATGTGTGTGTGTGTGTGTGTGTGTGTGTGTGTATATATATATATATATATGTAATACCTAAAACAGTGAGAAATTTTAATGGTTAAAATCCCATTGTTAAATGTTGATGTTAATGTATACATGTGTTGTAATGTATATCCTCTTTGACCTAATTACATTTAAGTTTTCTAAACCAAGCATAGAATTTTTTTATGCATCTGAAAAATTATTGGCTTCAAATCTATTTGTGTACTCACCTGCTATATATTTATCTTATCATTTACTATTTCAGCAACATATGAATGGTCATTTATGCTGAACCCTTTTGTAGTATGCATCCTTGTTGATTTCATAGCTTGCCAGTTTGCCTAGCCAACTTTAAATAGTGATTTAACATGCTTGATAGGCAATCCACTGATCAGCTTATTGAACAATTTTGAAATCCATAGCATTTTACAAGTTTTGGAATTCGACTTAATGTGTGAAACATTAAGATATATATGCTGATATACAAATATACATTTGATATAATCAAATTTTATATAGGTTTGAGAAACACAATCAAAGTAAAATCCGTTTGTTGTTTTCCTTATGCTTTAAAAAACTCTAAAAGCATGAATATTTTATATATAGATATATATACTAGTTTAAATGTATTAGTGTCATAATGATGTACGGTTATAAACTGGTATATGTACTTTGTTAAAAATCCTTACCTATTTCAAAACATAAATTTGTATGATTGATTCCAATTATTCCCTTTTAAATTATATGTTACAAACATATATGTGTTATCAGTTTCTCAACTATGGGCAAGGCATTAACATTTCCTATATACTAAGTAATAGTATACGATATCTTTATAATTTTTAATGTAATGCATATATGGTTTGGTGAATGAAATTTGGGAGATAACCTATATTGACACTGTTCTTAATTTTATACATTATTGAATGTATATTCAATAGCAAATCTGAGTAATTACGGAATTATTTGTTATAACAGTATAATGTATAAGCCAATTAACAAATAGTTGTTCTTATTTTTTTAATACATAAACTGCATATAATAATTTTGTTAATTAAGCTAGCCTCTCAAACCATATGCCTGCATCGTATTTAATGTTGGGCTTTTGAAGCCATGTAACTTATGTTACTCCATTATTTTAACATTATGGCTACAATACATTTTAAAAATTAATGCACCAGCTAATAGTATTATACCTCTTGTGTAATTGGTTATATCTAGGGGTGAGCAAAAAACTGAAACAAAACTGAATCCGAACCGAAAAAACCGAATCGAAAAAAATTGAAACCGAAAAAAACCAAAAACCAAAATTTACTAATATTTCGGTTTCAGATCCAAACCGAACCCAAAAAATGAACCGAACTGAATTATAAAATGTTTCACATTGTCTCTTGCTGCATGTTGTTCCGTATTATATAGTATATACACACTGGCCACTACTTCACTCATTTGATTTAACTGAATACAGGATCAGGGGTAGACTAATATAAAATGTCCATGTCTTGTTTTTGTAGATTCTTGGATGTTTTGAATTGAAGATGAAAGTTGAGGTACCAGTAGACTATTTTCTAGAATTTCAAGTTGTTGCTGGTCTGCTATAGTGTGGTTCACTGAAGTGCTCCTGCTCATTTCCTTTTTTGTTTCTTGTCTTCGGCTTAGAGCTAGTTAGCTTAGCTTTGTACTACTTTTGATGATTTTTAATCTATTAGTCTGTACTTTGTACCATGTATCTCAATACACTCGGTTGAAACAATTTATTTTAATTTCTTTTATAGTTGTTTAAATTTATAATATTTTTTTGTTTAAAATGGTTTTAAAACCGAAACTGAGATAATAAAAACTAAAACCGAGGTTTTGAAACCAAAACCAATGCTTTGGTTATGGTTTCGATTATCGATTTTTGAAACCGAGGTCTTTCCGTTTTGGTTTTACCTCAAAACTGAACCGAACCGAGGTTTGGTCACCCCTAGTTATATCTATGTTTGAGATAGATGAAAATACTGATTGCATATATATTTATTGTTTCACAGGTTTGTATGAAGATGGCACAATGTTATGAACATTTAAGCTTGGACCAATGTGCCCGAACTGCCATATAAATATAGATGTACAATAATGGTGTAAATTGTTTGTGGATTCCAGAAGCAATTTTAACATTATAGGCTGGTCTGAACTGTTTTGTAAAATGTTTTAATGTATACATACCTCCAATGTATACATTTTGTAATATGTATGTATATTTGTGTAAGATTTGGAGCAATATGTATTGATTTTGTAACATCCCATAATTTTATAACATTAAAATTCACAAATTAAAGTATACTTAATTTTTAGAAGAAGAACTAAGTAGAATGGGTTGCGCTATTATGTTTGTTCCAAAATTTTGGGTCAAGATAGACATTTGGTTTGCACAAAACGGATACCTTATGAAGATGTTATTAAGCCTTGAAGTTTGTATGCATATGAGAGAAATATATATATAGATATATATAAAAAATTAAATAAATAAATATGCAAAAAAGTTCAAAACAGCGAATCGGGAGGGGGAATAACCGAACTGGCCCATTTTTGAGGTCGACTCGAGCCTCGCTGGGTCGACTAGGGGTTGATTCAGGGTGTTTGGCTGTTAACCCGTGGGCCGATTCTATCTAAGGCAGATGTGGCATCTGATTGGTTCTCATGGTTTAGGGTTAATCTAATGGTCCTAAAACTCTCTACAACTATATAAGGACCATAAACCTAAACCCTAATTCATTAACAAAGAGGAATGGTGCCTCCATGCTCCTAAATCCTAAAGTGACCTAGCCTCCACCCTAATCAATCAATTCAAAAGGGAAGATAAAGATAACAAATTAACGCCTACATCAACGGAAAGCTAAATTAACTCCAGAAAATCAGATCTCAGAATCGTTCTTCTCTTTCTTAAACCATGATTTGTAAGTACAGTTATTTTTAGATATGAAATTTAATTATGATCTTGACATGGGTATAAATCTGAATTGGAGATCTATCTTATTTTTGTTTATTAGATCTGTTTTTCTGTGTAGATCCATCTTATTCTTGTTTATCAGATCTGTTTTTCTGTGTAGATCTATCTTATTGTAACTATTCTGTATCTCTTCCTTCCTTCTGTTCTATAGCCAGGCTACTACGAGCCTGAGCTAAATCTCATAAGAGATTAACACGCGAACGCTAAATTTGAGGAAAATATTGAATGATGCATAATTGGACATAACTGATTCATGACTAAATTGAGAACACAACAGAAGTTGTAATTTAAGATCTAGATCTAGGCATACTATATATGACGGTTTATGATTTGGAAGAAGGAGAATTAATGTATGACAACATGTGACTTCTAATTTCGGGACATAATGCATGTTATAATTCAAGATCTGATTTTGAGGACATAATACATATTGTAATTTAAGAGCTAGATTTGGGGCATATGACGATCTATGACTTGGAAGAAAAAGGATATGTGACTTAGGCCTGAAAAACCTATATTAAAATAGGGATAACTATTAATGTGAATACGCCTAATTTGGATTTTTGGATATTTGACATACGCGGTAATCAACGGCTATAAATTGGCATAATTAATATTGTATATCATGATTTGGGGCTTTTAGAGAATATTTTGTATTGTGGAAAATCTAACTAAATTTGGGCATATGTTATGTTGATAATTATGACCATAATTTGTACATGTAAAATGAGGCTTAATTTATGATTAGGCAAGATATGTTAATAGAACTTTAGGATATGTTTAAAGCTATTAAATTGCCCAATCCGCTAGATCTGTTGGAATTGAATACTGTGATTTGGGTATGTAATCTGTAGGCTCGATATAAAATTGAGCAAAACATGTTAATGGAACTTTGAATAATCTGCTGTAACTTGTAAAGAAGTTAATTTGTTGAATTGGCATAATTAATCTGATATTGGCATAATCTGTGAATGAAAACTTTAGCTACAAATAAGAATGCTGAGACACGAGGTTAGACTCAGTTTGCGGTGGAAGCCTGCCCGGACCCAACCGGCTTAACCCGCAACCGCAAACTGTAAGTCTAATGTGAGAGGTCGTAGGCATAAGGATGCTTAGACACGAGGTTAGGTCTGGCTTGTGGCAGAAGTCTGCCCGGAACCGCCCGGCACATCCAGCGGCCACAAGCTACCGACCTAATGTGAGAGGTCTAAAACGTGTTGGGTGGATAGGGTTAAATCAACTAGACTGATGAATCTAATAAACCCGTTTCGTGAATCAGTAAGCCCAATACAAAGTTAGGTAAAACAATCTGTAAGTCTGTTAATCTGTATATCTGATCCGTTAGTGAGAACTTGTTAAACTGTACATCTGATCCGTTATTCTAAAAACATGTTAACTTGTATATCTGATCTAAAAACTAGTTAATCTGAACTTTGTACATCTGAAATCTGTAAACAGGTTAATCTAAAATCTGTTGTCTGGGGCCACAAGGTTAGGAGGGATAATTACTTGTGTCATTTGTTGTTTGGGACCCATATTAGTCAGTAACCCTTTCTGGTATCCAAACTATGACCCAACACTAAGAGGATTCCGTGCACGCTTACTGAACTAATTGTAAGAGGTTCACTCTGATAATGGCGGGGGGTGTTGATGGTGTATTCCAACCGGGTCATGTGCGTGCATGGATCCGGTCTGCTCTGAGGTTGTAAGACACCGTGACATCTGTAAATAGGTCTGTGTCTATAGTTTCCACTTTGGGGAGTGATACACCCTTCTGTGGGGTCGACACAGGGTATTTATGTATTAGGGAGACAATCGCATGGGGTAGAATTAAGGGTATACTTAGTTCTGTCTGTTTCTGTTGGGGTACCGTCTGTTTCTGTTGGGGTGGTAACACCTGTCTGTTTCTGTGTGGTACCGTCTGTTGGGGTGGTAAAGGCCCATTACTAGTGTACACCTAACTCTAATATTCTATTTCTGTAGGGATTATTCTGTTTCTGTCTCTGATTTCGGTCCTGATTCTATTTCTGTACCATCTGTCTCCGTTCGAGTGGTAAAGGCCCATTTCTAGCATCGTGTTCCTGAAGAGATCATTCTGTTTTATGTTTAGACAATAAGACAACACCTAATTCTGTTATACTAGTATTAGTGCGGAGAAGTGAAAACTAAGTAAGGAGCTTAGCTTAGCCTATATCATTCTGTTTCTTCTGTTAACCTACTACTCCTGTTATGGCTATCTCTCATCCAGCTTTGTTTACATGTCATGATACTGTTATCTGTTTATATGATGAAAGTCACTGGACTCACCAGACTTATGTCTGACCTAGTTTGTTTCGCCTCTTTTCTTCCGTTTCCCCCCTAGGTAATCAGGTTGGGAACGCAAGAGCTTGACTAAGATTTCTCTCTGCTTGAAGTGCTAGAGTGCTTGAAGTATTTATTGGCTTTGATTCTACCTATTTATGGCATTTTATGTTGGTGATTATGGCTTTAAAATTATGTACTCTGAAGGCTTTTGTACAAGACTGATATTTATGTACTTGAATACCGATATTGTGGTTTTGAACGATGTAACCAAACTTACTTCTGTTTCTGCTGTAATAAAGTTATAAATTTTTTAAGTACTACTTTATGTATCTGTCTTGTAATATTCTGTTTTGTTTACTTATAATGCTTCATGGAAGTTAATGCATTCCCTTTGTGAGTGACATTAACGGACATGGGGTGTTACACTTGGTATCAGAGCCGAAGGTTACCAGATTAGATAAAAGTTTTTGAAAACTATTTTCAAAAAAGTTTTAAAAAGGAAGTATTTTCAAAAGTAGAGTTTATTTTGAAAAACATAATCCCCAAAAGCCATATATCTTTCTTTCGATTCTCTGTTTTGAATCTCTTCCCATTTTCTTTTCAGCATGTCTGGGGTACCCGAGATACCCGAGGGCATACCGATACCAACTTGGTTCCGAAGGTATCTGGAGGCTAGGGCCACCGCCGCAGGCCCAGCAGACGTTCCTCTTCCTCCTCCCCCTCCACGCGTTGATACTTTTTTGAAGATATGCAAGGACTTTCGGGCGATGGGCGGGAAACCTTTTCATGGGGTCAGAGACATTTGTTGAAGCTCGAAATTGGATTAAGAAGGTGGAAGATTTATTTGGTATCTTCGAGATAGAAGACGGAAGGAAGGTCCAACTAGCAACTTGGTTAATGAAGGACGAAGCCTCGTTTTGGTGGGAGGTCACGAATAGAGAGCGTCCAGTGGAGACATGGAGGGATTTCAGGCATAGGTTCGAGATGAAATTTCTCTCACGAGCAGAAGAGAATTTATACATTGAGAGGTTCTTAGCATTGAAGCAAGGGAATTTATCAGTAAAGGAGTATGTCAACAAGTTCGTCCAATTGGCGAGATTTGGCTTAGACTTGGTGAACACACCTGATAAGAAGGCCCTGAGATTCATTAAAGGTTTGAATGAACCGCTACACGGGTTGGCTATGACCCACATTCCTAGGGGGCTACCTTCGAGAAATTGGTTGACATGGCATTAATGAATGAAGAGGAAGCCAAAAGTGAGAAGAAAGAGGAAAAGCTCGAAGGACCACAAAATAAGAAAGCGTGGCCCAAAAAGGAAACACAAAAGAAGGGTGAAAAGTACGAGGATAAGAAGGAGAAAAAGTGTTTTACTTGTGAAAGCTTGACTCATCTGAACAAGGATTGCAGTAAGAGGAAGGGCGCTTGCTTCAACTGTGGAGAAATGGGACACTTCACTAGGGACTGCCAAAAGAAACGAGGGCAAGGGAAGAGGGCAGAACCTACTTCTGGAGGGCAGGCGAATGCTCTCGCGGCTGGTGGATAGGATAAAGATAGGAAAATTTCGGTAGAAGGTTTAATTTCCTTATCTGATTATTGAGTTAAAACTCTTTTTGATTCTGGCATTTTGATTCTGTAATTGAGACTCTGCACTTTAATACTAGTCTTGTTTCTGATCCCGCTATAGTCTCAAACCCCATAAGGGTTATGACTCATCTGTTCGTGATAAGTTGGGGTTTGAAGGTATATGTGTTAAGCGTTAAGTTTACAGTGATGCATACATTTTGGTTTTTGTGGGATATGGTAGGGTTTTATCATGCTTAGTTTCCTAAGAATCATTTGATAATCTGATCTGTACCAGTAGTCTGTAAGTATCTGAATATTTCTGAAAAGGATAGGGGTTTTTACTCGAAGCGGGAAGTATATTTCCAGTTTTGACATTGTTTAATGGGAGTAATTCTCTGGGTGTCAATCTGATGTTGATTTCGGTCTTCGGGGTTGATACTTAGGGATTTATTCTCTTAACCGATGTCTAATGGGAACAGAACTTTTGTTTTAATTATACTTGCTTCTATCACTCGGCCGAATCCTATCGATCGAGTCTTCGACCTTTAGGTAGAAACTAATGGTTGTAAACATGTGTTTGAGACATGTTATGTTTGATGGTTGCAAGTGGATGCAAGTGGTTGCTAGTGGTTGCTCGCGGATGCATATACACACATTAGGCACTAGATCGGCTTAAAAGTACTCTCATACCGCATATGGATGTGTGTACATTTTTCAATTTTTGTGAATGCAAAATGATTGACTCATCACATGGATGTTGCATTTGGATGAATGGTTATGCACTCATATAGAAATGATGTGTATCAAATAGGATTTCTTGCATACATAATTGGACTCATGGCACTAACATAATTCGCATTAAGCGGGTTAACTGGATCAGTAGACCGCCTGATTTTGCATTAGATAAGAAACATATACACACACTCTGCATATGTTCATACGGCATTAGAAACCTTTTAAGGACAATGGATGCTTGTGGATGATGGTTGAGTAGATGGATGATTGGATAGTAGGATAATTCTTCTTAACTTGGAGATTTCGAGGACGATATCCTTTAAGGAGGGGAGAATGTAACACCCCGTAATTTTATAACATTAAAATTCACAAATTAAAGTATACTTAATTTTTAGAAGAAGAATTAAGTGAAATGGGTTGCGCTATTATGTTCGTTTCAAAATTTTGGGTCAAGATAGACATTTGGTTTGCACAAAACGAATATCTTATGAAGATGTTATTAAGCCTTGAAGTTTGTATGCATAAGAGAGAAATATATATAGAGATATATATAAAAAATTAAATAAATAAATATGCAGAAAAGTTCAAAACAATGAATCGGGAGGGGGAATAATCGAACTGGCCCATTTTTGAGGTCGACCCGAGCCATGCTGGGTCGACTAGGGGTTGATTCAGGGTGTTTGGCTGTTAACCTGTGGGCTGATTCACTCTAAGGCAGATGTGGCATCGGATTGGTTCTCATGGTTCAGGGTTAATCTAATGGTCCTAAAACAATCTCTACAACTATATAAGGACCCTAAACCTAAACCATAATTCATTAACAAAGAGGAATGGTGCCTCCATGCTCCTAAAACCTAAAATGACCTAGCCTCCACCTTAATCAATTAATTCAAAAGAGAAGATAAAGATAACAAACCGTAACGTCTGGGGTTTTCGACCCAGAAAATCAACATAAATACACTGTCAATTTCTCGAGCATCGAAAATACCGGGACATTAATAGAAGAATTGAGAGGATGTGTAACACCCCACCTCCACCAGGGTGGCTCTTGCAAGCACTCTGACTTTGGAGGGGCGTTTGAATCAGGTAAACATGCATAATGATATATCAAGGCAGAACAAGAACATATGTATATATGTAAACAGAGTAAATAACATAGATAAAACAGCGGAAGATTTCAAAACATTTCAAAACAAGTCTGGTATAACATAGCTTTCCAAATAAACAAGTCTAGATAAAACAACATCAACTGAAAAACTGAAATAAATAAGTGCTATCCCCAATTAAGTGGTAACCATAGCTAGCTTCATGTCGAAACCGTACATGAGCTGAAATCCCACAAGCAAGCAATCCGAAATCCAAGCTAAGCTCCAGTATTCCCTCCCTGAGAACCTGGGGGGGGGGGGGGGAACGGAAGAAAAGAGGCGAAAGAAAACAGGTCAGTCAAAAAGACTGAGTAAGCCCTACTACAATCAATGTAAACTGATAAAGTTAACTGGCATGAGCAGCAGGGATGAACATAAGGATAACAATATACTAGCATGATGATTAACTAACAAGGTAGATAAAGGTGTCATCGCATAATCAGGATTAAGGTTTTGCACCACAGGTGTACTAGCAAACTGACATGACTTGAATAAACAAGTATTGATCCCTTGGCCCAAGCTTTGGCCCAATAACATGAAATGACCCTAATACAAGGTCCAACCAAACGGTCTAGTCGATCGGCTCCCTAAGCCTAACTCGTCACGTGTTGGTGTCAATACGACCCAATCATAATTGTAGTCGAACTGTGCCGGGTCCACCCTTCGGGTGTATCAAGCCCTAGGGTGTCAACCCCTGGACACCATGAACATGAGTGCACAGTCCCGATCTACTGGTACCCGTGCATGTTTTCTCCGGCTACGGAATATGTGCACGACCAGAGTCCGCCCGGAACTACACCGGTGTACCCTCTGCCGTCGCTTTTTGTCACTTACCTCCAGTCCAGTAATCGTGCCCCTACCCTAGCCTAGTCCCTAGGGTCATGATGATACTAACTTGGGATTACTGCTGGAGTGGGCCCCCATTGCTAGGATTTTTCTAGTGGGTTAAGTACGGTTTAACCCTCTTGCTAATCCTGGATTAACTTGGTTAAGTGTAACAATGAGTTCACGACTTAACCCCGATTAATCTACCAAGCCCAAATTGGTTAAGTATTAAGTGGACCATGACTTAACCCTAATCACGAGGCATTAATTAATTTAATGCGCCTTAACCTCTCACATTAGACCTTGTTGTGGTTACTAGTTAAGCCGGGCGGGTCCGGGTAGCTTTACACCACAACTTGGTCTAACCTCGGGTTCAAGGTACAACATGACCAACTTCTCACATTGGGTCTTATTGTTTGTAGCAACTAGTTAAGTCGGTCGGTTCCGGGTAGGTTTACGCTACAAACTCAACCCAACCTCGAGTTGGCCACACTTATCTTTTCTAAGTGTCATGTCCATCATGTTTCCAAAACATGTTACAAGTTTTCAAGCAATTGGGTAGACCTAACTTAATAGGTAAATTCCCAATGGGTAGACCTAACTTAATAGGTAAATTCCCAAGCTTATGTTTTATGTCTTTTAAGTTTACCCAACCCCAAACGCAATCCCATCGCTTACATATCGCAATAGCGCATAAAGGATAGAAAGAGGGAACTTGGCATAATCATGACATAAAGGTATTGAAGCCACAAGCTTAACATGGTGGCATATGAAATGTTCATATGTTCATACACTTGCATATTACATTTTTAGGCCTCAAAAGCATGCATAAAACCAAACTTAGCATATTGGTGATACATGGTGCTAAATGACATGTAGAGATGGCCATAAGTTCGCATTTAGCCTCACATGCAAGTTATCATAAGAGATATGATAACTTACATGTTGCTAAAATGCAACCTTTGGCATAAAGCTTAAAGCTTTATGTTCATAAACCCAAAATAAGCTTGCATAACATGATAGCATGAACAAAATGTTCAACCCAAACTTGCATTACATAACTTGGCATACTTGCATATAAACTTGCATATCACAACATGATAAACTTGCATATAAACTTGCATATCACAACATGATAAACTTGCATATAAACTTGCATATCACAACATGATAAACTTGCATATAAACTTGCATATCATACATTTAACTTTAGAGTTTAAGTATGAAAGTAGAATAGGGCTTACAATGCTTAAGAAGTCACAAAAATATGACAAAGCCCTTATGAAATCAATTAAACCCAAAATGCAAGCAAAACCCTTGAGCCAAAATGATCAAGACTCTTTCTTTATGATGCAAATATATAAACTTGACTTGAATGCAAGCTAATGATGCTCATACAAGTTTGAAAACACTTGTATGCATGGAAAATCACTTAGGAATTTATTTAGGAATTTTATGAAGAGAGTGGAGGCCATGAGAGGATTGATTTTGCCATAGTTTAGTTGTATGAATGAATAATGATGATTTAGGGTAGGTTAGGGTCTTATTTATAGATTAGGCAAGTGTTTTAGGCCATAGGATTAACCCTAGATTCAATCCAAGCCATCAAAGCATGTCTTGGGGAAGAAGTCAAGTGTAGGAACTATCTAGGGCCTTTAGATTAAAGATGGACCATGAGAACCATTCAAATGCAAAATCTGCATTTGAGCGAATCGGCCCACGGGTTGACAGCCAAACACCCTGGATTAACCCCTAGTCGACCCAGCGGGCTTGGGTCGACCTCAAAAATCGGCCGGTTCGGTTATTCCCCTCTCCCAATTCGCTGTTTTGAACATTTTTGCATATTTATTTATTTAATTTTCAATTATATATATATATATATATATATATATATATATATATCAATATATATATATTTCTCTGCGCAACCCATTTCACTTAATTAAGTATACTTTAATTTGGGAATTTTTCGTGAAACTTCGCGAGGCCATATCTTGGTCATACGGACTCCGATTTTCGAAAACTCGGACTCTATTTCGCGTATTTTTCCGAGACGAACGCAATGGCATAGCCCGTTTCCCTTGATTCAGATTTTACAGTTTAATTCTGCCTCCATTTATGTTATAACATGTTATTCAAAAATACGGGTTGTTACATTCTTCCCTCCTTAAAGGATTTCGTCCCCGAAATCTCCAAGTTAGGAAGAACGTATCCTACCATCCATCATCCATCTACTCAAAACATCATCCACGAGCAATCATTGTCCTTAAAAGGTTCTAAATGCTGTATGATCATATGCAAAGGTGTGTGTATATGTACTTATCTAATGCTAAAATCAGGAGGTTACTGATTCAGTAAACCCCCTTAATGCAAAATATGTTAGTGAAATGAGTCCATATGTATGCAAATTCCTAACATAATTTATAATCTCTACATGAGTGCACATAACATTCATCCATATGCAACATCCACGTGATAGCATAACAAGTTTTCATCCATGAATAAGCATAAACACTCATGCATATGCGGTATGAAAGTGTGTGAGCCGATCTTAGTGCCTAACGTGTATTATGCATCCACGAGTATCCACTTGCAAACACTTGCAACCACTTGCAACCATCAAGCATAACATGTTTCAAACACATGTTTCATCCAAAGGGTTTCTACCTAAGGTTCTCATGACAATATTAACACGATAAACATGGATAGCAAAGAGAAAGATATGCTAACAAAGAAAAGAGATTGAGAGTGTACCCTCAAAAAGGAATGGATAAAGCCCACGCATCTTCTCCTCGGTTTCCCAAGTTGCGTCTTCTTCGGCTTCACCCCATTGAACCTTCACCAATTTGACCTCTCGATTCCTTAGCTTCTTGGTCTCCGTCCCCAAGATACGAATCAGAGCTCTCCTCAAGGTAGCCTCTTTCTCCACTTCTACATCTTTTAGAACACTTGGCTCAAAAACCTCTGCTGATTCATGTAAACACTTCCGGAGATGCGAGACATGAAAAACATCGTGTACTCCAGCAAGCTTCTCAGGCAACTTCACTCTATAAGCCATCTGCCCGATCCTCTCTATAATAGGGAATGGTCCAACAAACCTCGGTGCCAACTTCCCAACAGCTCCAAATCGGACCACATTCCGCAAAGGAGAAACCTTCACGAAAACCATATCCCCAACATCAAACTCCAAATCCGTTCTTCGCTTATCAGCATAGGATTTCTGTCGGTCTTGGGCCGCTTTCATCCGTCTTCGAATCAACTCGATCTTCTCGGATGTATCTCTGATCATATCAGGCCCAAGTATAAGCTCATCTGTAGTCTCCCACCAACATGTAGGCGACTTGCACGGCCTCCCATATAAAGCTTCAAATGGTGCCATCCCTATGCTTGCCTGATAACTGTTATTATATGCAAACTCAACAAGAGGAAGATGGTCTTCCCAAGTACCACCAAAATCCAGAATACAAAGCCTCAACAGATCCTCGAGTACCCTATTCACCCTTTCGGTTTGACCGTCCGTCTGCGGGTGATAAGCCGTACTTAGATTCAACCTCGTGCCCATGGATTCTTGCAAGCTATTCCAGAATTGACTTGTAAAGATTGAGTCACGGTCACTGACTATACTAGAAGGGACTCCATGTAGTCTCACAATCTCACGAAGATATACAGACGCTAGCCAAGATGCGGTCCTCTTGCTCTTCACCGGAATGAAATGAGCACTCTTCGTAAGTCTATCCACAATAACCCAAATGCTCGTATTCCCTTTCCTTGACCTTGGTAGCCCATCGATAAAATCCATGGAAATACTCTCCCACTTCCATAGTGGAACGTCTAGAGGATGCAATAGCCCACCGGGCTTCTTCGACTCGGCCTTAACTTGCTGGCAAATGATACATCTAGAGACAAATTCTGCCACATCCTTCTTCATCCCAGGCCAAAAGAAAATGCGCTTCATATCTTTATACATCTTATCTCCGCCCGGATGTATAGTCAACATAGAGTGATGCGCTTCCTCAAGAACTCTTCTTACTAGATCTTCTACCATTGGAACACATAACCTTCCGTCTCTCCTCAGCCAACCCTTGTCATCAATAGAATATCGAGCGAGATGACTAGACGTCTCTCCTCGTATTAGCTTATCCATAATCTCAACTATCTGAGGGTCTTCTCTCTGCGAAGCCCCAACTTGATCAAGAAGGGTAGGTCTGAGTTCCAGAGATGCTAAAGAACCGGTCATCGACTCAATCGCCAAAGAGAAATCAAAGGTTGCCACATACTCTAAATTCTTCATCTCAACGAATAGAGGACTTAGGGTCAACCTTCTTCTACTCAATGCATCTGCTACCACATTCCCCTTGCCAGGGTTATAAGCTATCTCAAAATCGTAGGACGCCAAGAATTCCATCCATCTTTGTTGCCTCAGATTCAGATCCTTCTGAGAAAAGAGATACTTCAATGACTTGTGATCGGTATAAAGCTCAAATCTTTCTCCCAGAAGATAATGGCGCCAAGCCTTGAGTGCATATACTATTGCTGCCAACTCTAAGTCATGAGTGGGATAATTCTTCTCATGCACTTTGAGTTGTCTACCGCCAAAGCATATCACTCTTCCTTCTTGCATAAGAACAGCTCCTAACCCCGTGCCACATGCATCGGTGTATACGGTAAATAACTTCCCTCCGTCGGGCAAAGCTAGAACAGGTGCTGATGTGAGGGCTCTCTTGAGCTTCTGAAAAGCAAGCTCGCATTCTATGCTCCAAGCAAAAACTAAATTCTTCTTCGTCAATTTAGTGAGAGGAGCGGATATCTTTAAGAAGTCCTTGATGAACTTCCGGTAAAAACCCGCAAGACCTAGAAAACTTCTCACTTCGGTTGCATTCTTTGGAGTCTTCCAATCCTGAACTGCCACTACCTCAGTGGGATCCACCGCTAAGCCTTGCTTAGATACTATATGCCTAAGGAATCTAACTTCCCTTCTCCAAAAGTGACACTTGGAGAACTTGGCCTTCAACTGATGCGCTCTAAGCGTATCCATCACCTCCATGAGATGCCTTGCGTGCTCTTCCTCATCCTTAGAGAAGATCAGAATATCATCTACGAAGACCACGACAAACTTGTTCAAGAACTCCCTGAACACCCTACTCATCAAGTCCACGAAATATGCGGGTGCATTAGTCAAGCCGAACGGCATGACAAGCCATTCGAAGAATCCATCTGGAGTTCTGAACGCAGTCTTTTCTATACTAACTTCAGCTACCCTGAGCTGATGGAACCCCGTAGCAAGATCAAGCTGAGAGAAAACAGAAGCACCGACAAGCTGGTCAAAGAGATCATCAATCCTCGGTAACGGGTGTCTGTTCTTCTTAGTCAGCTTATTCAACTCTCGATAGTCAACGCAAAGTCGGAGAGAACCATCCGCCTTGGTAGCAAATACCACAGGCGCTCCCCATTCAGATATACTTCGTCTAATGAAGTTCTTCTCAAGCAACTCTTTCACTTGCTTACTTAGCTCCCGCCTTTCACGCAGAGCCATGTGCCGAACGGGCAAAGAAACAGGCTTTGCATTATCCACCAGATAAATGCGGAAATCAATCTCTCGCTTAGGGGGCAACCCCCTAACTTCATCGAAAACATCCGGATACTCTCGAACCACTCTCACAGACTGAAGAGTTTCCATTGACGAGTCGAGTGATTCCAGATAGCACAACATGACGGGACCTCTCGGATCACAAGAAATCTCTAGGGTGTTTCCGAGGCGAGTCACGAGCCTCACAACCCTATGCTCACAATCAAGAATGGCTCCATATCTGGACAGCCAATCCATGCCCAATATCAATCCGTATCCCCTAAAACCAAGAACATAAGCACTGCACAAGAACTCTACACTTAGTATAGAGATCCTCAAATCCCCACATATCATAGACAAATGGGCGGAACCCCCAATAGGATTTGAGACACAGACGGGATCATCTACCAAGCTAGTACTAAGGTGCAAACTATCAACAAGATCAGATGAGATAAAGCTATGCGATGCACCAGAATCAAACAAGGTACGAACTGGAAAATCAGAAATATATACAAGGCTCTCAACAGAAATACTACCTCGATCGGGAACTGGAGCGACATTGAGAGCATGAACTTGCCCTCCTGAAGGTCCAGCACGCTGAGTCTGACCCTGGCCTTGCCCTTGCTTCCTTGGGCAATCCTTACTGAAATGTCCAGTCTCACCGCAGAAAAAGCATTCACCATTCTTCCTTTTCCTCTTCTTACAATCCTTAATAAGATGCCCAACTGAACCGCAATAATGGCACTTCCCCTTGTTGTTCTTGCCCTTGTTGTTATTGCCCTTGTTGTTGTTCCCCTTGTTGCCTTGACTCTTGTTCTTGTTCTGATTGCCTTGACTGCTCTGACCACTTGGATTACCCTGATTTCCTTTTCCCTGGGAATCAGTCTTCTTAGCTTGAGTATCATTCATCTTGGTTTCTTTCTTGACATCTCCCTGAAGTAACGCCATATCAACCAAACTCTCAAACGTGGCCCCATGGGGAATATGTGACATAGCCAATCCCCGCAACGGCTCATTCAATCCTCTAGCAAAACGAAGAGCCTTCTTCTGAGGAGTATTCACCATATCCAAGCCAAAACGAGCTAACTGATTGAACTTGTTCACATATTCTTTGACAGACATATCTCCTTGTTTCAAAGTTATGAACCTCTCCATTTGCAGATTCTCCTCAGCAGAAGATAGAAACTTAAGCATGAACCTTGCCCTGAAATCGGCCCAAGTCTCAACAGGCCTAGTACCATTGGTGACTTCCCACCAATAAGCGGCTTCATCCTTCATAAGCCAAACCGCCAACAAGAGCCTCCTCTGATCGTCTAACCCAAAGATAGCAAACAAATCCTCGGTCTCTTTCAACCAATTTCTGGCCTCTACAAAAGTCTCAGTGCCTTGAAAGTTCTTGCCACCCATTGCTTTGAAATCTTTGCAAGTCTTTGCGAAGTCCACTTGAGGATGCTGAGGGGGAGGAGGAAGAGGAACCTCAGCGACATGAGGAGGAACATTAACCATCGGAGGAGGAGGAGGAGGAACATTAACTACCGGAGGAGGAGGAGGAACATTAACTACCGGAGGAGGAGGAGGAGGAACATCTGCGGGGCCGGCTTCGGTCGCCCTAGCCTCCAAAAGTCTCCTATACCAAACAGGTACGTGTACTCCCTCCGGAATAGCAAAGTTATCGGCCATGCTGAAAATGAAGAAAAAGACAGATTCAGAATGGCGAAAAACGAAGGAATTTTGCTAATGGCTTTTTGGGGAATAGCCTTTAAAAATAAACTAGACTTTTCTTTGGAAAATACTTTATACTTTGTTTTGAAAATAGTTTTCCAAAAGTTTTTAAAAACCTTTTTGTTCCTTCTCGTAAACCTCGCTCTGATACCAAATGTAACACCCCACCTCCACCAGGGTGGCTCTTGCAAGCACTCTGACTTTGGAGGGGCGTTTGAATCAGGTAAACATGCATAATGATATATCAAGGCAGAACAAGAACATATGTATATATGTAAACAGAGTAAATAACATAGATAAAACAGCGGAAGATTTCAAAACATTTCAAAACAAGTCTGGTACAACATAGCTTTCCAAATAAACAAGTCTAGATAAAACAACATCAACTGAAAAACTGAAATAAATAAGTGCTATCCCCAATTAAGTGGTAACCATAGCTAGCTTCATGTCGAAACCGTACATGAGCTGAAATCCCACAAGCAAGCAATCCGAAATCCAAGCTAAGCTCCAGTATTCCCTCCCTGAGAACCTGGGGGGGGGGGGGGGGGGGACGGAAGAAAAGAGGCGAAAGAAAACAGGTCAGTCAAAAAGACTGAGTAAGCCCTACTACAATCAATGTAAACTGATAAAGTTAACTGGCATGAGCAGCAGGGATGAACATAAGGATAACAATATACTAGCATGATGATTAACTAACAAGGTAGATAAAGGTGTCATCGCATAATCAGGATTAAGGTTTTGCACCACAGGTGTACTAGCAAACTGACATGACTTGAATAAACAAGTATTGATCCCTTGGCCCAAGCTTTGGCCCAATAACATGAAATGACCCTAATACAAGGTCCAACCAAACGGTCTAGTCGATCGGCTCCCTAAGCCTAACTCGTCACGTGTTGGTGTCAATACGGCCCAATCATAATTGTAGTCGAACTGTGCCGGGTCCACCCTTCGGGTGTATCAAGCCCTAGGGTGTCAACCCCTGGACACCATGAACATGAGTGCACAGTCCCGATCTACTGGTACCCGTGCATGTTTTCTCCGGCTACGGACTATGTGCACGACCAGAGTCCGCCCGGAACTACACCGGCGTACCCTCTGCCGTCGCTTTTGGTCACTTACCTCCAGTCCAGTAATCGTGCCCCCACCCTAGCCTAGTCCCTAGGGTCATGATGATACTAACTTGGGATTACTGCTGGAGTGGGCCCCCATTGCTAGGATTTTTCTAGTGGGTTAAGTACGGTTTAACCCTCTTGCTAATCCTGGATTAACTTGGTTAAGTGTAACGATGAGTTCACGACTTAACCCCGATTAATCTACCAAGCCCAAATTGGTTAAGTATTAAGTGGACCATGACTTAACCCTAATCACGAGGCATTAATTAATTTAATGCGCCTTAACCTCTCACATTAGACCTTGTTGTGGTTACTAGTTAAGCCGGGCGGGTCCGGGTAGCTTTACACCACAACTTGGTCTAACCTCGGGTTCAAGGTACAACATGACCAACTTCTCACATTGGGTCTTATTGTTTGTAGCAACTAGTTAAGCCGGTCGGTTCCGGGTAGGTTTACGCTACAAACTCAACCCAACCTCGAGTTGGCCACACTTATCTTTTCTAAGTGTCATGTCCATCATGTTTCCAAAACATGTTTCAAGTTTTCAAGCAATTGGGTAGACCTAACTTAATAGGTAAATTCCCAATGAGTAGACCTAACTTAATAGGTAAATTCCCAAGCTTATGTTTTATGTCTTTTAAGTTTACCCAACCCCAAACGCAATCCCATCGCTTACATATCGCAATAGCGCATAAAGGATAGAAAGAGGGAACTTGGCATAATCATGACATAAAGATATTGAAGCCACAAGCTTAACATGGTGGCATATGAAATGTTCATATGTTCATACACTTGCATATTACATTTTTAGGCCTCAAAAGCATGCATAAAACCAAACTTAGCATATTGGTGATACATGGTGCTAAATGACATGTAGAGATGGCCATAAGTTCGCATTTAGCCTCACATGCAAGTTATCATAAGAGATATGATAACTTACATGTTGCTAAAATGCAACCTTTGGCATAAAGCTTAAAGCTTTATGTTCATAAACCCAAAATAAGCTTGCATAACATGATAGCATGAACAAAATGTTCAACCCAAACTTGCATTACATAACTTGGCATACTTGCATATAAACTTGCATATCACAACATGATAAACTTGCATATAAACTTGCATATCACAACATGATAAACTTGCATATAAACTTGCATATCACAACATGATAAACTTGCATATAAACTTGCATATCATACATTTAACTTTAGAGTTTAAGTATGAAAGTAGAATAGGGCTTACAATGCTTAAGAAGTCACAAAAATATGACAAAGCCCTTATGAAATCAATTAAACCCAAAATGCAAGCAAAACCCTTGAGCCAAAATGATCAAGACTCTTTCTTTATGATGCAAATATATAAACTTGACTTGAATGCAAGCTAATGATGCTCATACAAGTTTGAAAACACTTGTATGCATGGAAAATCACTTAGGAATTTATTTAGGAATTTTATGAAGAGAGTGGAGGCCATGAGAGGATTGATTTTGCCATAGTTTAGTTGTATGAATGAATAATGATGATTTAGGGTAGGTTAGGGTCTTATTTATAGATTAGGCAAGTGTTTTAGGCCATAGGATTAACCCTAGATTCAATCCAAGCCATCAAAGCATGTCTTGGGGAAGAAGTCAAGTGTAGGAACCATCTAGGGCCTTTAGATTAAAGATGGACCATGAGAACCATTCAAATGCAAAATCTGCATTTGAGCAAATCGGCCCACGGGTTGACAGCCAAACACCCTGGATTAACCCCTAATCGACCCAGCGGGCTTGGGTCGACCTCAAAAATCGGCCGGTTCGGTTATTCCCCTCTCCCAATTCGCTGTTTTGAACATTTTTGCATATTTATTTATTTAATTTTCAATTATATATATATATCAATATATATATATATTTCTCTGCGCAACCCATTTCACTTAATTAAGTATACTTTAATTTGGGAATTTTTCGTGAAACTTCGCGAGGCCATATCTTGGTCATACGGACTCCGATTTTCGAAAACTCGGACTCTATTTCGCGTATTTTTCCGAGACGAACGCAATGGCATAGCCCGTTTCCCTTGATTCAGATTTTACAGTTTAATTCTGCCTCCATTTATGTTATAACATGTTATTCAAAAATACGGGTTGTTACAGGATGAGAAAGATAAGATAGAACTAATAGAATAGAAGAAGAAGAAGAAGAACACACTGAACAGAATCAGAGTAAACACGAAACTCACAGCGGAATAAAATAAATGTATTATATCACATAACTTTGAAATACAAATATGAATTTGTACTTACATATCATATCAGAGTATAACTCATATACATCACAGCGGAAATAATCTTTAAATAACTAATGGTGAAGTCTCCTGCTTCGAGCTCCTCCATATGTATCTGTAAAAACCTGAAACACTTGACTGCCCGTACAAATTTGGGCACCCAAAAGTTTAGGGAAAACAACAAAATAAACTTTGGGTCAGTCATGGGACTGGTGTGAGTAAATTCCAACCATACTGTTTAACTTTGAAAATCCTTTTCAAACAAGAAGATAATACTAAGACCAGCCCACACATAAACATGGACGGTTTTTACCTTACTATAATCCAAAATACTTTGATATCAAAACCAGTGATATTATGATAATGTCTAAACAAATAATTATACAAGTAGCAGAACGCTTGCATCTCACGCTCTACATATATATAGTATAAAATCATAAACCGCAGGGCGCTTATCGGAGAATGGATTTCAACAGACAAGGTATGGGAGCACCTTCTGAATAGTGTACTCTAGAGGGGATACACTCAGGGTTCAACAAGAACGTCTTGCAACCCGGCCACACATGACCGCTCACTCATTTAGCTTGAGTGTCGCGAATATATTGCCACCACGGTTGTAGGCCATCCAACCGTCAATCCGAAGATACAGAATCGAAAAGAAGTATAAATATGAATTTTCTCTAGATCGGTGAAAATGCACCCTGCTTGGGGATGACCCAACTAGCCATGCTGCCTAGCCCAACTTCTGTCACTTCTTGGTTGTGAGGCTAGAGGCTACGTCTATCTTCAGAACATCTGATCACCATTCATTTTGAATGTCACATCGTCAAATCCGTAATCACACATTGATTACACAAATGCACACTGGGTGTAAAATAAAGAGAAGTTACCTTCTCCCCACCAACTTGGTATATTCGTAAAATCAACGGCGTGACCGTTGGAAATACTCTGTCAGACACTCGTCCATACAAGTTGTCCTGGGACTGGACAAACAAAAAACACCATTCTGGAACTGGACGACCCTTGCATTTAACTCCGTCTTCAATTATCTTCAACATATCTAATTCGCATCGCTTATGCCTATACGGAGTGGTTTTCGGATACGTATCCAACCGGTCTCTCCATATCGACAACGATGGTCAAACACTTCGATAGTCGGTTATTTAACTATCGAAGTAAAAACAACATCCATTATAATGTATAACTAACGTCACACAACCACAGGCACTTTTATTTAACATTCGTCTTTATTATTCGAATTTCCATATCTTACCAGATATTTCTCAAATCCCGTTTTAGCTTTTTTTACACTTCTTGGAAAACATTTCCAGTTATTATGAACTCTTATTCTTCATGTTCCAGAAAACATACGTTATCAACGTCCGAATCATTTCCATTAGTATCACATTCTTTATTTCTATATTTGGATAATTTACCCTGTCTACATTAGAAAAATAATTCCATTTTCATTATAAATATTTAAATCGGCCAACCGTTCACTTTTAAAACATTATTCACTTTAAAACGTGAATATCATCCCTATTATAGAAATCTAGACACCTTTATCAAATAACTCCTTATTTAGAAAATCAATACCATTATCTCGTTTATCGAAATCTCTTACATACTTTATATTCCCAATCCACTTTATAAACTCTGTTCTCTAAGACAACTTCTTATCAAGTTTATGCTAAACACTGATTACATATCCTATTATAACTTATTGGTTTAATCTAAGTATTAACGATCCTATCAGATTATAATTCCTAAAATCATTTACCTTTAATACATTCGACATCGTCGAATTCTAGTTCCAAATCCTAATGGTTTAATTCTAATCACACTTCGAACATCGAAATGTTGTCATCGTTTTCTAACACGATTCTCCAATTTCTCTTTCTAAAACTGATTCTTATATTTTCTTATGACATCGTTATTTATCACCTTCGAATAAGTGGATTTCAACTAAACTGCTTCATTTCCTAGGAAGTGCTGCCATATATAAAAATCATGCTTAAGTTTGGTTAACAGCGTTAATTCATCGCTACAGTTCAAAACTTGTCATACGATGTAATATTTTCCTTTATAACTAATCGCGACATAACAATCACGCTTAAGCCTAATCAATAGCATTTATTTTATCGCTATAGTTCAAAGACTTGCAATACGCTGCCATATTCTTTTTATGCTAATCTCAACATAACAGTCACGCTTAACCCTAGTCAACAGCGTTATTTTATCGCTATAGTTTTAAGATTTGCCATACGCTTCCATATCCCCTTTATACTAATCTTGACATCTCTTTCCGTCACAAACTGATATCGTTCTTCGATAATAGTGAAGCCGCTCAAGTTGGGGTATTCTATTTACCTCTCAGACCTTGATCGACAACGTTCTTACCTTAGAACCGATACAAGTCTGCACTCTAATTCCTTATTACTTATAATGTCTATCAGATCGTACTTTTATTTTTTTACTATGATTTTATAACACCATATCCTTACTTTGAAATCTTTGGTGTTTGTGATTATTTATATTTCGCTTTCTCCATCCCACAGTTCTATTTATAACTTCTTAACCAAAAGGTAATTTAAATCTCATTGATTTGGATTAATTTATTTCTAATCTGTTTCATTAGATTAATTGAAGACTAATTAATCTAATAATCATTTTCCTGGATTACAGTTGATTAAAATCAACTTCATTCCATCAGTAAACTCGTTAACTGATTTAATTACTCCTCAACATTAGATTAATATAATTAATCTAATAATATTTCTAAATTGTTTAGCTTAAATATAATCATCCAAATATTTAATCGTCGGATAATTTCTGCTTTATAAACTTATTTAAATGTCAACAATCGTTTTTATCTATTTTATAAAAACGAACTCTAAAATACTGGTTTATGATAGAACTTCTATTATAAATTTAAATCTTCTTTTTAGTTATAAAAATATATTTTTTATAATTAACTTCGTTGATTTACCTGACGGTAAATCAACTCCTTAACAAAACGAGGGTTTTACAGTCGTCTGTTACCACTTTCTTAATTGATGTCATTTATTGATTTATCGAAATAGATATTGAATTTTCGTTCAACTTCAATATTCACATGGGGTTTCAAATATAATTCGGTTTCAAACAGTGTATATAAAAAAAACAGTACATACAAATATTGAGGAATCTGGTCGGATTCCTCCAACCGGTTTCCGCATCCACAGACGTCAGTCAACACAATTTACACTAACTCTATACTAGGGAATATTCTAATCGATGGAATAAGTGTCCAACCGATGATGTGTACATATGTAACGATATATAATATTCAACCAAATTAATTGTAATTTGCCTAATCGACCATCACACAGCATTCAAACAACATTAAAATATAATTAAAATATTTTAAAATAGATCAGAGTTAGTGATTTTACTCACCTTTGCGCGTTAACCGTTTAATAACGATTTACGTTCGCTGATTTCATCGAACGTTTTATTTCTCCACTCCGCCTGTGCTCCATCTAAACAGACGATTTTCTCAACTCCTCATCCATATAGTTCTCACGCCCAAAATACTATTGCTCTCCTCATTTATCTGCTCACAGTATACTCATAAAAAGAGAACAGCACTTCAAGTAATAATACTCCACCGTGTTTCCTCTTTTGTTTTCTCCAAGCGTCACAGTAAAACCGCTCCCCTATATTCAACTTCAAACATGCCTTCGGTCCTTCACGTTTTCATTCTCCTTTTCTTTCTTTAATGAAACTAGTCTACCACCTTTACTTCATCTACAAAAAAAAACAACAACAACCGCTCTTGTTAACAAACAAACCCATTCCTGCTATAAACAACCCGGCGCCGCCATTCACAACTGAATCCGCCGTTATGTTGGATTCTCCACCTCCCATACAGTAAAAACCCCATTGCCTTGCTCTTCCACTTCTAGCTCACACGTGCGTTCAGACTTCAGACTCCATGCTAACACTCACGTCTGCACCTCATACGCCCATCCCATATTCATTCTTTTCCACTCCTCTTGCAACCCGTTCCCCTTTACAAGACCTCATGCACTCACTTTCATGCATAACCGAAAGCTCCTCATGCCGTGCATCTTTAAATGATCCCACATCATCCTACAAACATCCCCTCCTGTTAATCTTCATGCAACTCCCCGTCACCTTATACCGCTTGCATCATCACCCCGGCTCTCCGCCATCCGTGCCATGTTCAACTCCCGAGCCAACCGAGACAGCCGAGACATCCCCTCCTGTTAATCTTCAAAGTCCAAGGTGACCCCGAGCTCGCCAAGGACCTATCTCTGATCCATTTTCAGCGGCTACAGGCAAAGCGAAACCCCCAACTGCCTTCAAGTACACTTCATACCCACAGATCGGAACCCCTTGGCCGGAGCTCCGACGCGCACATCCCACCAACTCTGCCTCGCTCTCAGTGACATGCGCTTAAACCCATTCAGTGTCCATAACACCATGCCAAAACGAGAGCAAGTGGATAAACGTATTGAGAGATTTTAAGTTTCTATTTGATGTTCTCTCCCTTTTATATTTTTGGCGATGAGGATGAGATCTCCTGAGTGAGGAGAGCGAGCAAAATGGCTTGAGTGAAGAACGTTTTTATTTATCTGAGAGGAAACGAGAAGAATTTATTGTTATTTATAGCGAGAGGATATGGACAACCTTGCATCAACGTAGGTCATGGTGAACATGCTAATCAGGGTATGGTATCTTTCTTTTGATTCTTCCAAGACACCACTCAGCCATTTCCTACAAATAGGGTAGGACGTACTAATTCATGCTAGAATTGAGGGATAGGAGATCTGTTTTCTTACTTAGGCTATGCATTAGGCATACCGTAGGAGAATGGTTCGCACGATCTTTAATTAATTCGAAGTGAAAGGTGATGTTGCCTACAACGTGGAAAATAGAGAATAGGGTATAGGTTGGTCTGAATAATTATATAGGGCGTAAACTCTTACGTGTACGTTCGGTGGTATATTTGTCTCGACAGTTGATGTTTTACGTGGTACCGACTGTAAGGAATTCCGTTAATTTATATAACGTTATGGACAGAAATAAAAATACAGTCGTGTCCAACGAGGTGTCATGATCCCAAAAATATAATAATAACGGTAGATTGACTCATATTTTGATATCCTGAAATACCGATACAGGGTCCACAATACTCCAAATAAAAAGTTGCGTATTTAATTTATTAAAAATTACAGTAAAATTCTAAAAATTAAATTATCGCTGCGCCTCAAAAGAACCTTGTCCCGATTTGCAACCGATATCAAGTTATATTCAAATAACCGTTACGGTCGATATATGATTTCACAGCGACTTTTTGAATATTTGATTTGGACATATCTTGCAATCTACACAACGAAATCTTAGTTTTTCACTTCTATTAGAAAGATACAGTTCAACAGATTCCGACGTTTCTCGTTCCGAAGAAATCCGATTTAAAACGAGTCCGATACACTCAGTTGAAGTTCAGAACGTTAAATTACGAACTGCGGCGATATTACGGGCTCGATTATATTTAATATATATTTTTATACGTTCAACTTCATTTTAATTAATATATAAATCCACTTATATTACAAATCCAATATTTAAACTGATTTAAATATTCAAATACATAACGACGAAAATGCGGGACGTTACACAAACCAACGCCTACATCAACGGAAACTAAATCAACTCCAGAAAATCAGATCCCAAAATCATTCTTCTCTTTCTTAAACCACGATTTGTGAGTACAGTTATTTTCAGATATGAAATTTAATTATGATCTTGACATGGGTATAAATCTGAGTTGGAGATCTATCTTATTCTTATTTATCAGATCTGTTTTTCTATGTAGATCCATCTTATTCTTTTTTATTAGATCTGTTTTTCTATGTAGATCTATCTTATTGTAACTATTATATATCTCTTCCTTCCTTCTGTTCTATAGCCAGACTACTACGAGCCTGAGCCGAATCTCATAAGAGATTGACACACGAACGCTGAATTTGGGGAAAATATTGAATGACGCATAATTGGACATAACTGATTTATGATAAATTGAGAACACAACATAAGTTGTAATTTAAGATCTAGATCTAGGCAAACTATATATAATAGTTTATGATTTGGAAGAAGGAGAATTAATGTATGACAACATATGACTTGTAATTTGGGGACATAATGCATGTTATAATTCAAGATCTGATTTTGAGGATATAATACATGTTGTAATTTAAGAGCAAGATTTTGGGCATATTTTATATGACGATCTATGACTTGGAAGAAAAAGGATATGTGACTTTGGCCTGAAAATCCTATATTAAAATAGGGATAACTATTAATGTGAATACGCCTAATTTGGATTTTTGGATATTTCACATACGCGGTAATCAACGAATATAAATTAGCATAATTCATATTGTATATCATGATTTGGGGCTTTTAGAGAATATTCTGTATTGTGGAAAATCTAACTAAATTTGGGCATATGTTATGTTGAGAATTATGACCATAATTTGGGCATGTAAAATGAGGCTTAATTTATGATTAGGCAAGATATGTTAATAGGACTTTAGGATATGTTTAAATATATTAAATTGCCTAGTCCGCTAAATCTGTTGGGATTGAATACTGTGATTTGGGTATGTAATCTGTAGGCTCGATCTAAAATTGAGCAAAACATGTTAATGGAACTTTGAATAATCTGCTGTAACTTGTAAAGAAGTTAATTTGTTGAATTGGCATAATTAATATGATATTGGCATAATCTATGAATGAAAACTTTAGTTACAAATAAGAATGCTGAGACACGAGGTTAGACTCAGTTTGCGGTGGAAGCCTTGCCGGACCCAACCGGCTTAACTAGCAACTGCAAACTGTCAGTCTAATGTGAGAGGTCGTAGGCATAAGGATGCTTAGACACGAGGTTAGGTCTGGCTTGTGGCAGAAGTCTGCCCGGAACCGCCCGGCACATCCGAGGGCCACAAGCTACCGACCTAATGTGAGAGGTCTGTGCATTAATATTTAATTAATGCAATTCTAAGATAAATATGATGCCTAAAACGTGTTGGGTGGATAGGGTTAAAACAACTGGACTGATGAATCTAATAAACCCATTTCGGGAATCTGTAGGCCCAATACAAAGTTAGGTAAAACAATCTGTAAGTCTGTTAATCTGTATATCTGATCCGTTAGTCTGAGAACTTGTTAATCTGTACATCTGATCCGTTAGTCTGAAAACCTGTTAACTTGTATGTCTGATCTGAAAACTAGTTAATCTGAACTTTGTACATCTGAAATCTGTAAACAAGTTAATCTGAAATCTTTTAGTCTGGGGACACAAGGTTAGGAGGGTTAATTACTTGTGTCATCTGTTGTTTGGGACCCATATTAGTCAGTATCCCTTTCTGGTATCAAAACTATGACCCAACACTAAGAGGGGTCCGGGCACGCTTACTGAACTAATTGTAAGAGGTTCACTCTGACAATGGCGAGGGGTGTTGATAGCGCATTCCAACCGGGTCATGTGCGTGCATGGATCTGGTCTGTTCTGAGGATGTAAGACACCGTGACATCTGTAAATAGGTCTGTGTCCATAGGTTGCCACTTTAGGGAGTGATACGCTCTTCTGTGGGGTCGGCACAAGGTATTTATGTATTAGGGAGTCGATCGCTTGGGGTAGAATTTAGGGTACACTTAGTTCTGTCTGTTTCTGTTGGGGTACCATCTTTTTCTGTTGGGGTGGTAACACATGTCTGTTTCTGTGTGGTACCGTCTGTTGGAGTGGTAAAGGCCCATTACTAGTGTACACCTAAGTCTAATATTCTATTTCCGTAGGGATTATTTTGTTTCTGTCTTTGTTTTCGTTCCTGATTCTGTTTCTGTACCGTCTGTCTCCGTTCGGGTGGTAAAGGCCCATTTCTAGCATCGTGTTCCTGAAGAGATCATACTGTTTTCTGTTTAGACAATAAGACAACACCTAATTCTGTTATACTAGTGTTAGTGCAGAGAAGTGAAAACTAAGTAAGGAGCTTAGCTTAGCCTATATCATTCTATTTCTTCTGTTAACCTGCTACTCCTGTTACCGCTATCTCTCATCTAGTTTTATTTACATTTCATGATACTATTATCTGTTTATATGCTGAAAGTCACTGGACTCACCAGACGTATGTCTGACCTAGTTTGTTTCGCCTCTTTCTTCTGTCCCCCCCCCCCACGTACTCAAGTTGGGAACGTAATAGCTTGACTTAGATTTCTCTCTGCTTGAAGTGCTAGAGTGCTTGAAGTATTGCTTGGCTTTGATTCTACCTATTTGTGGCAATTTCTATTAGGGATTATGGCTTTAAAATTACGTACTCTGAAGGCTTTTATACAAGACTAATATTTATGTACTTGAATTCCGATATTGTGGTTTTGAAAGATGTAACCAAACTTACTTTTGTTTCTGCTGTAATAAAGTTATAAATTTTTTAAGTACTACTTTATGTATCTGTCTTATAATATTCTGTTCTGTTTACTTATAATGCTTCATGGAAGTTAATGCATTCCCTTTGTGAGTGACATTAACGGACATGGGGTGTTACATATTTCATTTATGATGTTATTCTACCTGCATAATTAAATTGTAAGGAATAAAAACTGAAAGTTAAAAGGGGTATGCTATGTTTTAGTGTATAATATTTTTGTATTTATAATTTGAATCTTAAAGTTATTTGGATTGTGTACGTGTAATTTTGTATCTCATATAAGATGCCCTCTGTATGTTTTAGAATATGCATGTGTAATATTGTATCCTGCCTACTTTATCGGGTTAGAATCTTTATTATATGTACATCTGGTTCTAGAAATAGTTTTGGACTGGGATTAATATACATTTAGAGTGAATAATTTACATGAAATATCATATCACTTTTAGGAATATGATACTCAACATAGGAGACTCATGTAGACATAGAATTTGAAATGCTCAAAGAAAATTATAGGCACGATTTCGATATAACGTTAAATTTAAATAAATATATATGTTTCAGATAATTTTATTTAAATCCAATTAATTATGTTAATATTTATAAAACATATATTTTGATATATGTAAATAACTCTGATATTATTTGCCACTACGAATTGTAAATTCCCTTTAAAGCAAAATTTGTTATGTTAAGTCATGGTGAGGTCTTCTAATAATACACTCATCAATGTCCAGAATCACTGGATATAGGTAATGCCAAAGCATTATGCATCCTTTTATTTTGGTTATATGTGACGGAGTAAAAGTGATATCTGAATTGTATTATCGGTTCGGACTTAACTAGGCCACATAATAAGATTATGGCTTAGAGACTGTAGCATTAATTATTCTATATTTTGAGAAAATAAATAATACTATACAAAATGTTCATCATGCACTCCAAGATTTATATATATGTTATAATTGACATAAGATGTCTACCTAAAAGGTTGTGTTTTGGGGTGTTAGCCAAAGCTAGATCAAGGCATGACTAGATAGGATCTTGGAACCCCATTATATATATACACCGATATATATATGTATGTATTTATGTATGTAAATAAAGGGATATTAATTTGAGTGGGAGCGTATTTTAGTTTAAATGATACATTTATGTTAATATAAATTTTGATTGTCAAAATTTTTGTACTTATATTATATAAATATTACAAAATCATTTATTATTTATCAGCTACTGTATATATTAAATAACAAATAACTTTGATAATTTAAATTAATCCTTAAGAAGGATAAACTGAATTAAATCAATTTCTTGACTAACATTGAAATTTGTGGATTGTCCTTAAACAAATTAAACGTAATTGTTTTACAAATATAGAAGATCTAAAATGAAAGTTGAAGTGTGACTTCAACAGAATACAATATAAATGTTATAATAATCTACTTTTATATCTCTAGTATTAGATACTAGATATAAATCTCATAAATATATGTAAATTTACAGAAATTGCAAGATATGTAAAAATCTGACAAAAGGACAGGTGGACTTGCGATTGGAAATGAAGCAAATGCTGCTGGATTATCCATAGGAAGTTGCTTCTTGTTCTATGTACCGGCTTAATTGGATAACTAAAATATTATTATTATGAAATTCCATTTAAAATAAATGTTGTTATGAATCTTGTTAGACAAGTTTGAATTTCATTTATAATAAAACAACAATTGTAATTCATTTTATTTAAATGAAATATCTTATGGAATTTCACAAATAATTAATGATCTTTATTAATCCTTATCTATGATATGCTTGACATAAATACTGAGCAGATTAAATTTAATGAATTAAATCCATTAGATCTTTAACATTGTCAGTTAGCCCTTATAACAAGAAAACATATCAGAACTCCATAATGATGGAATTTTGGAATCATTCGATTTCGAATCATATGAAGAATGCAAAACTTGTTTATTAAGTAAAAAAACTGAACCACCTTTCACTTGAAACAGTGAACGAGATAGTAAATATTGGGTATCATACATAATGATGTATATTGAGCAATGAATACATAAGCTAGAGGTAGGTTTATTACTTCATTACATTTACTGAAGATGTCAGCAGATATAGATATGTCTATCTTATGAAATGAAAATTAGAATCCGTTAAAAAGTTCAAAGAATTCAAAAATGAAGTTCAAAACCCATTACGATAGAAAATATATACTCTTCGACCAGATCGAGAGAATATTTAAGCCAACAATTTAATGACTATCCAAATGAGTGCGGAATTGTTTCACAACTCACTCCTCCTAGAACACCATATTGAAATGGTATGCCTGAAAGGAGAAATCGCACCTTATATGATATGGTACGATCAATGATAGGTCATATAGATCTTCCAATAAATTAAATTTAGAACAATTGCATTTAATCCTACTAAACAATTTTGAAGATGCCATATAAAATATGGACTAGGAAATGTCCTAGTGTGTCAAATGCGAAGATTTGGTATGTAAGACGTTTGTTAAACGTCCTTCCTTTGATAAGATCAGACCTAAATGAGATAACTATTTTGTGGAACATCCAAAAGGAACAAATGGATGTTATTTCTACAGATCCTCTGAGAATAAGATGTTTATTGCTCAAATTTTTTATCCTTTTAAAGGAGAGCCGGTCTCTAAGATACTAATGGGAATGAAATAGAATTCGAAATGTCTCGGAAACCACAAAATACCAATGAATCTTGTATAGACAAGAAATTGAGTAGGAGTGACACAATAATTCTAATGTTATATATTGATAACACATTAATTATTGTGAATAATGTTAGTTATAAAACAAGAAGTAGATATTGATTCTATGAAAGAAAATGTTTGGGTTAAGAAGTTCATAATTGAAGATAATTCATTGTTGATCCAATGATTTACATTGCGATAACAATGTGGCTATTGCTTAGGCCTAAAACCTTAAACTCGTTATCGATCTAAACATATATTTAAGAAATAAAATTCTTATGTGAAATTGTTCACAGAGGAAATAAACATATATACAAAGTTGCAAAACGTGTAATGATGCAGACCTACTAAATTAAGCTCTAACGCAGCAGAAGTTTAATGGTCACACTAGTTTCATAAGTATACGATACATAATGTTTGACTCCAGTGCAAGTGGAAGATTGTTAGAGTTTATGCCCTGGAGGCAATCCATTTGATGTGATTAATATTATTGTTGATGTTATTGTTTTATTTGGAATAAAATATTCTATTATGTTATATTTATTGCGTAAACTAAATATTAACATAATAGAAGTCCTTAGAATAATAATACAGAATTATATAGTTCGAGTAAGACTTGAACTGGAGATTATATAATATATTAAGTATTATAATTCTTAAGTATCCCTAGTCAAGTTTTATTGTTTATAGAGGACAACAATAAAACATTGAGACTAGTATGTTGATTGACTGATGATCACATTTCATTGAGCATCAATATACGTGACACAACACCAAAATGACCATTTTGAAACGGTAATAAAATGTTGCTAAAATTTTTAGAAACACTTTTTATGGGTTGTAGATTAGTATGTTGTAGATTTTAGAAACACTTAGCAGGTGTTTCAGTTTGATAATTTGCAACACTCAATGAGTGTTTCAAGTTGGTAATCTGCAACACTCAACAAGTGTTTCAAGTTCGTAATCTGCAACACTATGTGAGTGTTTTAGTTTGATAATCTGCAACACTCGGTGCGTGTTTCAAGTTGATAATCTGCAACAATCGGTGAGTGTTTCAGTTTGATAATCTGCAACACTCGATGAGTGTTTCAAGTTCATAATCTGCAGCACTCAATGGGTGTTTCAATCATAAAAATGCAATTGATACTTTCAGTAACCATAACCAGTAACAGAAGACGTAACATAGTCAAATCTTGGTTGCCAAAACAGCAAATTAATCAATAATATGAATACTGCAGATTCAATGCATGTGGATACAACAAATAACAATTATGCATATAACAGTAATAGAGAAGCTGAATCGTTTTGATGGAAAAGAAAGTTCAAGCTAAGCTGGTCAATATTAATACACAACAAAGTGTTACCTATTGATGTATGCTATTAAAAAAGAGCCTAATGTTAATCTACTAAGTTCAAGAACTTTGAAAACACATAAAGATATAGCCAATGATTCAATAGATAGCCAAGTGCCTCTGGGCTTTGAACATGTGACAGTAATCAAATGATAATTTCTGCACATGTAAGTCAAGCAAATAATAAAAAATTAGAATGACAATAAGCGCACAACCTGTCAATATAATTACGATCTATCAGCACATAATTAAATAGAATTATTTAGGATTATCCAATACATAAAATACGGATCGTTACATGTGCTTAGGTTTGCTATTGTACCTAATGCATTGAAATATTAAAATGAAGATTTCTCCCAGATGGAAGACTAGCGTCCAAGATTGATTCTTGAAACTAGTACTTGTTGGTACGAATGAAGCAAGGTTAAAAATAACAATAATGACAATGATAACACAACTGAATGTCCCTCAAGGTACCTAATAAGGTTCTGGTTTTCCTTTTCCAATTCACAAAAACTTCTGCGTACAGCCGAATGTTCTCAAAATTTAAGAACCTCTAAAGTTTGTGATTTCATTTGTGTGATTTCACAGCAATCAAAATTCATTATGGAATTGAACTAACTGCAAAGAAAATATATGAAAACAAATGTAGCTTTATGTCTAGTTGTTGTGTACAAGCAGAGCATATATGCTTATTCAAGAGTGTAGGAATACAACTGTGCATGCACTGTCATCATTGACTGTGACATATTATCTAGATGACCTAAGTGTATATATGTATAAAGGGAAAAGCAAGAGCAGGAAGGTTGTAATGTCCCGTATTTTTGCGGTGTAATAATAAATTTATTTAATTATTTAAATAATGGTTTAGAGATTTATATGGTTATTTAATTAAACAATAATAAATATTTAAATAGTATCTCTAATATAATAATATATTATAATTTCCGAAATGGTCGGAATAGCTGAATTCACAATACAGTGTGAATTCGATCATTTAAAATATATAGTTAAGTTTAGAGTTAAATTATATTAACGAATATATTATATAAACGACAGTTGAACGTATAATTATATTATAATTATAATCGAGCTCGAAATGGCGCTGTAGTTCGTAATTTGGCGATTCGAACTTCAACTGAATATACAGGGTCCGTTTTAAGTCGAATTTCTGTGAAACAAGAAACGTTCGGAGCTGGTGAAGTATATTTTTCTAATGGAAGAGAAAAATCAGGATTTCATTGTGTAGAATTTGATTTATGTCCAAATCAAATTTTCAAATAGTCGCTATGGAATTCCTTAATAATTTATATCGTTTTATTTATATTTTAAAAGGATTTAAATATAAATCGAATATCGATATAACTGGGAAATTTGAAATATCAAGTTATAAATCCAACTGGAGCTATATGGTATTCTGTTGGGAATATATACGATAATGCTTATTTATAAATATTTAATTTAATTATTTTTAAATATATTAATATTTAAAAGGGTTTATTTAGAGCTATAAAAATAGTCAGTTTTGCAAATGAACTCCGTTTTCGACAAAACTAATTTTGTTAGATCTGCAATATCAAATTATTGTTAGATTCCAACTTTCCTGATTTTTGGAGTCAGTGTGTGGCCGTACGGATTTTTAATGTAAAAAACAGTAAGTATTTTGATGGTTAAAAATACGCTGTATGAGCAGACGAAGTCGGAATTCGACAAAACCAGTTTCGTTGGGTCCGTAATGTCGAACTGAAGGTGTATGTCTGTTTTCGTGATTTTTGGATATCATGTGTGATTATAAAGATTTTTAGATGAAAAATACGAACAACGATTGATTAAAAAGGAATAAAATAATAAATATAAAAATATCTAAATTTCCTATAAATACCGTAACATAACCTAAACCCTAGAAAATTTCCATTTCCACAGTCAATGAGATTTTTTTCCCTCGTTCTTCTTTTTCTTCTGTAAAACTTCTGCTTTGGGAACTCAAAATCAAACAAAAGGCCTATTTAAAAATCTCGAAAAATATAGTGTTGCGCTCCTCAGATAAAGCTCTTCACAGTGCTATATGTTTTGATTAACTCGATCGTTGTTTTGGAGTACTTGAGTTTAAGCAGTAAACCTAGGTTTATACTTTATGGGAGAAACAAGTTTTAATTGAAGTTATTGAGTTCATTTTTGGGATTGAGAGGGAATTCCGCATCTGGTATGCTAGTTTTGTGGGTTTCCACGAGATTTTGTGTCGATCAAAATACTATGCCGACGTTCAACTGCGGTGCGACGCATTTGCAATGGTGAGGCTCGAGACGGGGAAAAGGTGTGTAAGAAGGTGGAGTTGTCGATGAGGAGTATCGTGGTGTTGTTATTTTGTTGAACGGTGAACTAGCAATGGAGTTTGAATGTGAAGAGGGATCGAAAATGGTCTGTAAGGAGAGGAGCACAGATTCGTTTAATCTTGGATAGGAAGAAGAATGGTTCACGTGGGCTAGAGGGCATTGGGGCGAATTATTCAAGTAAGGACCAAACTTCAAAATAAAAAGAAAGAGAAAGAAGAAGGGCGGGTTTCACTGTGGAATGGAGAGGGAGCTATACTGGTGCAGCAGCTTTCTAAAATGAGAAGAAGATGGATTTCAGTTGGTCTTAAATGGAAGTTGGGCTGAAATTTTTGGTAAGGCCCAATGAAGATTTAATATAAGTTAATTTAATTAATTTAATGTATTAACTCTTTAATGAGATATTTTACACATACGTTATCAGTTTTGCGAACGGTCGGATCCGTTGGGATCGTATGGACGAGCGTTACACGCTGGAACCGACTGGGAGTGAGTTGGATCTCATGACAATTTACAGCAAAATAAATTCTTTGTTTGAATCAAAGATGGTTAATCGTTATTTAATGATAACTGTCCAATGTGAGTAAATATCACTAACTCTAATCAGTTATATTTTTATAATGTATTTTTAGAACTGATAGAGGATGGTTGATTCTGTGTGTTGACTGTTTGGTTGAACTGCTAAGTGATTGGTTGAAATTATAGATAATGATATATATATCGTTAATCAAATATTTATTCTGTTCATCCGAATATTTCATGTTGCAATGAAATTGATGTGAATTATATTGTGTAATATCTGCGGATGCAGGGAAACAGGTCGGAGGAATCCAACTGGATTCCTCAACATTTATTTTACTGTTTTTCATATATTGTAATATATAATGTGATATATAATCTGTGTTAATTACGTGTGTTGAATGATATCGATCATTGTTATTTAGGTATTTTAAATACCGTAACAAATACTGGAATGTAGAAAAGCGGTTTTTCAAAGTGTATTTTGAAAATAAATTATTTATATAAAATTAATGGTTTTTATATATAAAAGGAAAAGGATTTCATAAAAGAAAATATTTATAAAATCAAAAAGGGTTTTTGAAAAGGGGATATTTGTAAACCATTTACAAATAGAATTGAAAAGGGAATATTTGTAAACCATTCACAAATAGGAATTGAAAGGGAAATATTTGTAAACCATTTACAAATAGAATTGAAAGGGAAATATTTGTAAACCATTTACGAGTAGAATTTGAAAAGGAAATATTTGTAAACCATTTACAAATATAATTGAAATGGAAATATTTATTTATGAAATAAATAGAGTAATAAAAGTAATTATTTATAAAATAAATAAGATTTTATAAAAGGAATTATTTGGAAAATAAATAGAAATATTTATAAAATAAACAGGGTTTTATAAAAGGAATATTTGGAAATTAGATAGAGTAAATCAAATAGAGTTAATTGATGGAGTTAATCGAATAGAGTTAAAGGAGTTAATCGAATATAGTTTATTTGAAAGAATTATCGAATATAAGTTATTCGAAAGGATAATCGAATATTAGTTATTCGAAAGGAGTTATCGAATATTAGTTATTCGAAGAGAGGTTATTGAATATAGTTTGTTTGAATAGAGTTAATTGATAGGAGTTAATCGAATATAGTTTATTCGAATAGAGAGAAAGAAAGGAGTTAATCGAATATTGGTTATAAGAGAAGGGAGTTATCGAATATTGGTTATTCGAAGAAAGGAGTTAATCGAATGAGTTTATTCAAATAGAGAGAAAGGAGTTAATCGAATATTGGTTATAAGAGAAGGGAGTTAACAAATATTAGTTATTCAAAAAATGGAGTTAATCGAATGAGTTTATTCGAATAGAGAGAAAGGAGTTAATCGAATATTGGTTTTAAGGGAGGGGAGTTATCGAATATTGGTTATTCGAAGAAAAGAGTTAATCGAATATTGGTTATTCGAAGGGAGTTAATTGAATAGAGTTAATCGACTAGAGTTAGAGTTAATCGATTAGAGTTAGAGTTAATCGATTAGAGTTAGAGTTAATCGATTAGAGTTAACCAGTTAGAGTTAATCAGTTAGAGTTAACCAGTTAGAGTTAATCGATTAGAGTTAATCGATTAGAGTTAAATCGAATTAGAGTTATTCAAATAGAGTTAATCGAGTTAGAGTTAGTCGAGTATTAGTAAATTAAAAGGAGTTATCGAATATATGTTATTCGAAGAAAGGAGTTATCGAATATAGTTTATTCGAAGAGAAAAGGAGATTATCGAATATAGTTTATTCGAAGCAAAAGGAGTTATCGAACATAGTTTATTCGAAAGGAGATTATCGAATATAGTTTATTCGAAAAGGAGTTCGAATGTAGTTTATTCGAAAGGAGTTAATCGAATGTAGTTATTCGAAAAGGAGTTATCGAATATAGTTTATTCGAAAGAGAGAATATCAAATATAGTTTATTTGAAGAAAAGAGTTATCGAATATAGTTATTCGAAGAAAGATATTCGAATATAGTTTTTTCGAAAAGGAGTTATGGAATAGAGATTATTCGAAAGAGAGTTATACGTTGAAATTCGATTATATCAAATTCAGTAAAGTACTATTCACTTTCCGTTTTTAATCAAGATTTATTTATTTATTTATTAATAAATTAGTTGTTTGCTTGTTTATCCAAATTTATAAATAAAAGTTTATTGAAGTTATTATATTCAAGAAGCATGGGATTATAACACTATTGTTAAAATCAAATGATTTCTATAAAAGAAGTGGATTCGTAAATAGAATCCGAGAGTTTTGTAAGGAAGTTTGTTAAAGGTTTAAAAAGTGAACCTTGTCTGTTTTCAGAGTTAGAAATGTTGTTCAGTTAAGGTCTGAGAGGTAGTTATACCCCAACTTGATTGACTTCGTCGTTGGTTAAGGAATGGTTAAGGTTCGACAATGAAGATTAGTTAAATGGAATTATTTAATGAGTATAATGGTTTGAGTTGGCATAGCGATGTTTTATTTAAACATCTGTTTAAATCCAATGTAGGAGTTTTGGAAATGTTTTCCAAATAAGAATCAGAAATGTTTTCTAATAAAGAAAATAAGAATTTGAAATGGTTTCCCAATGTTAATAACATATATTTTCTAAATTTAGAAAATAGCAAATGTTGAGTATATGGAAACAGGAGATGAAAAATGACCTAAAGAGATAAATGTTAAATGATGTTTGATCGATATAATTTCCATATGGAAATAATATCGTTGTTTGCACACGTTTTTTTCTTTGATAGTTAACTCACCGAGTATCGAAGTTTTTGACCATTTTTCTATTGTCAATTCGGAGAGACCGGGATCAGTTATACTATCTGAAAACCACTTCGTATGGCATTAGCGTTGCGATCAAATATGTTGAAGATAATTGAAGACGGAGTTATGCAAGGGCTGTTCTGTTTACAGAATAGTACCTTCGGTTTGTCCAGTCCTAGGATAACCTATATGGAAGAATGTCTGACGAAGCATATTTAATGGATCACGTAAGTTGATCTCTTCAAACGTATGTACGTTTGGTAGCGGAAGAATTCATTTCTCTTAGCTGTATACCCATTGTATTTTTTGGGGAATCAATTTGTGAGTTGGCGGGTATGACGATGTGACATTCAAAGTGAATCAATGTGTGATCTGTCAGAGATAAGCGTGGCCTCTAGCCTTACAACTGGGAAATGACAAAAATCGGGCATGCAGCATGGCTAAGTGGTTGGCTGCCAAGTAGGGTGTATTATCACCTATCTAGAGATATTCATTTCATTCTTTAATCTATTTGATGTTGTCCCTTTCGGGAAACAGTTGTTGATCCCAACCGTTGTTGATATACATTCGATATATTCAAGCGAAATGAGTGGTCGGTCATGTGTGGCCGGGTTGCAAGATGTTCTTGTTGAACCCAGTGTATTCCTCTCTAGAGGTACACTATCAGAAGGTGGTTCCATACCTTGTCATAGTTGGTAATCCATTATCCAATAAGTGCTCGCGGTTTTGATTGTATACTATATATGTAGAACGTGAGATGAATGCGTTTATGCTAGATGATTATTTAGTTGTGGTTGATAAACATTATTATAATATCAAAGAGTTTTTATATAAAGTTCATCATTTCTTTCAAAAGGATTTTGAAAGTTAAATCAAATGTTTTGGATTCTCATAGGGGAAAAACCCGTTCCGTTATACGGCGTGGTCTTATGAGATATCGTTTAATTGCTCAAACTATTTTAAACTGTTTTACTCACACCAGTCACATGACTGACCCAGACTTTATTTTATTTTTTTTGTTTTCCCTAAACTCTTGGGTGCCCCAATTTGTACGGGCAGTCAAGCAGTCAGGATTTTACAAATATACTCGGGGAGCTTGGAGCAGGAGGCTTCAGGATTTTATAGCTGTAGTTATTTGCGCTGTGTTGTAAGTGTTGTACTCTAATAATGTTACTATATACATATACTGATTTTATTTCAAGGATATGTTATCTATTATATGTTGTTCATTCCGCTATGAGATTCGTGTTACTCTGATGTTGTATGTTCTTCTTCTTCTTCTATTCTAAGTTTCTATCTTATCTATCCTTACCCTCTGTTTTCTTTCTATTAGTTTTCTGCTTTTCAGTGTAATTTGGGTTGGACTTGTGTTATTTGGTCATCTCAAATTGTACCGGAATTTCGGGACCCTACAGTGGTATCAGAGCTTAAGGTTAAGTAATTACCTTAGCTTTGTGGCGTGACTCAGTAGAGATGGGGTTAGTAATACCCCAGATTGAGTTTGAGTGTATATATACGAGTGAACGTATTTGTTATTCAATATAAAATGATTTTATTGTGGAGATTTATTGATTGAGTTGTTTATGAGTTCTGGTCGATCAGTTTGATCCACTGTATCGGTAGGAGTTTATAAACACTTGAATACCATGGAGCGACACAATATGGTTTGAAAAGAGGGTAATGAAATAATTTTATCAGAAATATATTTTGACATAAATAAAGTATAGATATTTGATATATTAGAATATATAGGATGTGTTGGTTGTTATTATAATCAGATAAGATTATAATTGAAATGGTTATATAAATAACCAATCAGAAATCATATAAGAGAAACATATGAAATCAGAAAAATTAAATCTGAATGGAAATTTAAAACCCTGGAGATTTGGAAAGGTGTTTGTAAATGAATATGGATTAAATATATGAGAATTTTAAAATCCTGGGAGATTTTAAATTGTTTTACAAGCAGTGTAAATGGTATTTTGGAAATAGATTTCAAAATGGAAGTGTTTAGAAATAGTTTTAAAAGTGATATAGTATTGAACTCACTTGGATCGTTGGAAAATAAATTCTGATGATGACAACTTTATCATCGGTGTTCATTTTCGGGTTCTAAGCGAAGGATTACTACCAAAGATTTTTTTTGAATTGTTTTGGGAAAAATAAGTTGATTGATACTCCGAAATGAATGTTTGATTTCTGAAATGGTAAGTTGTTTAAAACTCCCAGGAAGAGATTGTTCAAACAAATTTAAATATAAATTTGTGAAATCGAGCTGGAATTGAATTGAAATTAGTTAAGTGGTAATTGAAAATGAATGAGATTAGAATGATATCGAATACAATTGTATTGGGAGATAGGAATTTGAAATGGAACTTGATTAATGGATTATGAGTTTGGAATCAAGAATGAAACTTGAGTGAAAAGGAATTTGGTTTGGATATAAGCGAATAGCTGTGTTGAACAGATATTGGTTGGAAATTGGTTGAGATGACATTGGTATATGTTGGACTGATATTAGGTGAAAGTGATAAAATTGATATGCCGGACAAAAAGGTACAAGTTTATATTTCATATGGTATGAGATTTATGAGCCGATTTAGCAAGCCGCTTGGCTGTTTGATTTTCTTTTGGGATGGAGAAGGCCCAGAGAGGCGAGTTGTAGTTGTACCTATTGACCAGTACAAAGGAGGTGCTGGTGAAATTTTTCCAAAATTTCGGGTGTTAGAAAATTTTCTGGATTTTTGAAAATTTTCGTTGATAAGAATTAATTAATATTTTAATTGAACTTAAGTTGGTTCAGTTGAAACTGAAGTTAAGAAGTAAACAAATAATTTTAACCGAGCAATAGGGTGTGTTTTTTACCTTAGCAATTTCGAGGACGAAATTATTTTAAGGGGGGAAGAATGTAATGTCTCGTATTTTTACAGTGTAATAATAAAGTTATTTAATTATTTAAATAATGGTTTAGAGATTTATATGGTTAATTAATTAAATAATAATGAATATTTAATTAATATTTATAATATAATAATATATTATAATTTCCGAAATGGTCAGAATAGCTGAATTCACAATACTGCGTGAATTCGATCATTTAAAATATATAATTCAGTTTAGACTTGAATTATATTAACGAATGTATTATATAAATGACAATTGAACGTATAATAATATTATAATTATAATCGAGCTTGAAATGGCGTTGTAGTTCATAATTTGGCGATTCGAACTTCAACTGAATAAACAACGTCCGTTTTAAGTCGGATTTTTGTGAAATAAGAAACGTTAGGAGCTGGTGAAGTATATTTTTCTAATGGAACAGAAAAATCGGGATTTCATTGTGTAGATTTTGATTTATTTCCAAATCAAATTTTCAAATAGTCGCTATGGAATTCCTTTTGTAATTTATATCGTTTTATTTATATTTTAAAAGGATTTAAATATAAATCGAATATCGATATAACTGGGAAATTTGAAATATCAAGTTATAAATCCAACTAGAGCTGTATGGTATTCTGTTGGGAATATATATGATAATATTTATTTATAAATATTTAATTTAATTATTTTTAAATATATTAATATTTAAAAGGGTTTGTTTAAAGCTTTAAAAATAGCCAGTTTTGCAAACGAACTCCATTTTCGATGAAACTAATTTTGTTGGATCTGCAATATCAAATTATTGTTAGATTCCAACTTTTGTGATTTTTGGAGTCAATGTGTGGCCGTACGGATTTTTAATGCGAAAAACATTCAGTATTTTGAAGGTTAAAAATACGCTGTATGAGCAAACGAAGTCGGAATTCGACGAAACCAGTTTTATTGGGTCCATAATGTCGAACTGAAGGTGTATGTCCGTTTTCTTGGTTTTTGGGTATTATGTGTGATTATAAGGATTTTTAGATGATAAATACGAACAATGATTGATTAAAAAGGAATAAAATAATCAATAGAAAAATATCTAAATTTCCTATAAATACCTTAACATACCCTAAACCCTAGAAAATTTCCATTTCCACAGTCAACGAGATTTTTTTCCACCGTTCTTCTTTTTCTTCTATAAAACTTCTACTTTGGAAAATCAAAATCAAACAAAAGGCCTACTTAAAAATCTCGAAAAATATAGTGCTTCGCTCCTCAGATAAAGCTCTTCATAGTGCTATATGTTTTTATTAACTCGATCGTTGTTTTGGAGTACTCGAGTTTAAGCAGTAAACCCAGGGTTAAACTTTACAGGAGAAACAAGTTTTAATTGAAGTAATTGAGTTCATTTTTCGAATTGAGAGGGAATTCCACATCTGGTATGCTAGTTTTGTTGGTTTCCACGATATTTTGTGTCGATAAAAATACTGTGTTGCCATTCAACTTAGGTGCGACGCGTTTGCAATAGGGGGGCTCGAGACGGGGAAAAGGTGTGTAGGAAGGTGGAGTTGTCGATGAGGAGTATCGTGGTGTTGTTAGTTTGTTGAACGGTGAACTAACAATGGACTTTGAATGTGAAGAGGGATCGAAAATGGTGTGTAAGGAGAGGAGCATGGATTCGTTTAATCCTAGAGAGGAAGAAGAATGGTTCACGTGGGCTAGAGGGCATTGGGCCGAATTATTCAAGTAAGGCCCAAATTTCAAAATAAAAAGAAAGAGAAAGAAGAAGGGCGGGTTTCACTATGGAATGGAGAGGGAGTTATACTGATGTGGCAGTTTTCCAAAACGAGAAGAAGAGGGATTTCATTTGGTCTTAAATGGAAGTTGGGCTGAAATTTTTGGTAAAGGCCCAATGAAGATTTAATATAAGTTAATTTAATGAATTTAGTGAATTAACTCTTTAACGAGATATTTTACACATACGTTATCAGTTTTGCGAATGGTCAGATCCGTTGGGATCGTATGGACGAGCGTTACACGCTGGAATAGACCGGGAGTGAATTGGAGCTCGTGACAATTTACAGCAAAATAAATTGTGTGTCTGAATCAGAGATGGTTAATCATTATTTAACGATAACTGTTCAATGTGAGTAAATCTCAATAACTCTGATCAGTTATATTTTTATAACGTATTTTTAGAACTGATAGATGATGGTTGATTCTTGTTGACTGTTTGGTTGAACTGCTAAGTGATTGGTTGAAATTATAGATAATGATATATATATATATATCATTAATCAAATATTGATTCTGTTCATCAGAATATTTCATATTGAAATGAAATTGGTGTGAAATATATTGTGTAACATCTGTGGATGCAGAGAAACAGGTCGGAGGAATCCAACTGGATTCCTCAACATTTATTTTACTGTTTTCATATATTGTAATATATGATGTGATATATAATCTGTGTTGTTTACGTGTGTTGAATGATATCGATCATTGTTATTTAGGTATTGTAAATACCATAAGAAATACTGGAATGTAGAAAAGAGGATTTTCAAAGTGTATTTTGAAAATAAATTATTTATATAAAATCAACGGATTTTATATATAAAAGAAAAGGATTTCATAAAAGAAAATAGTTATAAAATCCAAAAGGGTTTTTGAAAAGGGAACATTTGTAAACCATTTACAAATAGAATTGAAAAGCGAATATTTGTAAACCATTTACAAATAGGAATTGAAAGGGAAATATTTGTAAACCATTTACAAATAGAATTGAAAGGGAAATATTTGTAAACCATTTACGAGTAGAATTTGAAAAGGAAATATTTGTAAACCATTTACAAATAGAATTGAAATGGAAATATTTATTTATGAAATAAAAAGAGTAATAAAAGTAATTATTTATCAAATAAATATGATTTTATAAAAGGAATTATTTGGAAAATAAATAGATATATTTACAAAACAAATAGGGTTTTATAAAATGGATATCTGGATATTAGATAGAGTAAATCAAATAGAGTTAATTGATAGAGTTAATCGAATATAGTTTATTCGAATAGAGTTAAAGGAGTAAATCGAATATAGTTTATTCGAAAAAATTACCGAATATTAGTTATTCGAAAGGATAATCGAATATTAGTTATTCAAAAGGATTATCAAATATTAGTTATTCGAAAGGAGTTATCGAATATTAGTTATTTGAAGAGAGATTATCGAATATAGTTTATTTAAATAGAGTTAATTGATAGGAATTAATCGAATATAGTTTATTCGAATAGAGAGAAAGAAAGGAGTTAATCGAATATTGGTTATAAGAGAAGGAATTATCGAATATTGATTATTCGAAGAAAGGAGTTAATCGAATGAGTTTATTCAAATAGAGAGAAAGGAGTTAATCAAATATTGGTTATAAGAGAAGGGAGTTATCGAATATTGGTTATTCGAAAAAAAGGAGTTAATCGAATGAGTTTATTCGAATAGAGAAAAAGGAGTTAATCGAATATTGGTTATAAGAGAATGGAGTTATCGAATATTGGTTATTCGAAGAAAGGAGTTAATCGAATATCGGTTATTCGAAGGGAGTTAATTGAATAGAGTTAATCGATTAGAGTTAGAGTTAATCGGTTAGAGTTAGAGTTAATCAATTAGAATTAACCAGTTAGAGTTAACCAATTAGAGTTAACCAGTTAGAGTTAATCGATTAGAGTTAATTGATTAGAGTTAAATCGAATTAGAGTTATTCGAAAAGAGTTAATCGAGTTAGAGTAAGTCGAGTATTAGTAGATTAAAAGGAGTTATCGAATATAGGTTATTCGAAGAAAGTAGTTATCGAATATAGTTTATTCAAAGAGAAAGGAGATTATCGAATATAGTTTATTCAAAAAGGAGTTATCGAATATAGTTTATTCGAAAGGAGTTAATCGAATGTAGTTTACTCGAAAAGGAGTTATCGAATATAATTTATTCGAAACAGAGAATATCAAATATAGTTTATTTGAAGAAAAGAGTTATCGAATATAGTTATTTGAAGAAAGATTTTCGAATATAGCTTATTCGAAAAGGATTTATCGAATAGAGATTATTCGAAAGAGAGTTATACATTGAAATTCGATTATATCGAATTCGGGAAAGTACTGTTCACTTTCCGTTTTTAATCAAGATTTATTTATTTATTAATAAATTAGATGTTTGCTTATTTATCCAAATTTATAAATAAAAGTTTATTGAAGTTATTATATTTCAGAAGCATGGGATTATAACACTATTGTTAAAATCAAATGATTTCTGTAAAAGAAGTGGATTCGTAAATAAAATTCGAGAGTTTCGTAAGGAAGTTTGTTAAAGGTTTAAAAAGTGAACCTTGTCTGTTTTCGGAGTTATAAATGTTGTCCAGTTAAGGTCTGAGAGGTAGTTATACCCCAACTTGATTGACTTTGCCTTTAATTAAGGAATGGTTAAGGTTCGATAGTGAAGATTGGCTAAATGAATTTAGTTAACTAGTTTAATGGTTTGAGTTGGCATAGCGATGTTTGATTTAAACATCTGTTTAAATCTAATGTAAGAGTTTTGGAAATGTTTTCCAAATAAGAATCAGAAATGTCTTCTAATATAGAAAATAAGAATTTGAAATGGTTCCCAATGTTAATAACGTATATTTTCTAAATTTAGAAAATAGGAAATGTTGAATATATGGAAACAGGATATGAAAAATGACCTAAAGAGATAAATGTTAAATGATGTTTGATCAATATAATTTCCATATGCAAATAATATCGTTGTTTGCACATGTGTTTTTCTTTGATAGTTAACTCACCGACTATTGAAGTTTTTGACCGTTTTTCTGTCGTTAATACAGAGAGACCAGGATCAGTTATATTATCTGAAAACCACTCCGTATGGCATTAGCGTTGCGATCAAATATGTTGAAGATAATTGAAGACGAAGTTATGCAAGGGCTATCATGTTTACATAATAGTACCTTCGGTTTGTCCAGTCCCAGGACGACCAATATGGAAGAATGTCTGATGGAGTATATTTAATGGATCACGTAAGTTGATCTCTTCAAACGTATGTACGTTTGGTGGCGGAGGAATTCGTTCTCTTAGTTGTATACCCGTTGTATTTTTGGGGGAATCAATTTGTGATTTGGCAGGTATGACGATGTGACATTCAAAGTGAATCAATGTGTGATCTGTCAGAGATAAGCGTGGCCTCTAACCTCACAACTGGGAAATGACAAAAATCGGGCAGGCAGCATGGCTAAGTGGTTGGCAGCCAAGTAGGGTGTATTATCACCTATCTAAAGATATTCATTTCATTCTTTAATCTATTCGATGCTGTCCCTTTTGGGAAACAGTTGCTGATCCCAACCGTTGGTGATATACATTCGATACACTCAAGGGAAATGAGTGGTCGTTCATGTGTGGCCGGGTTGCAAGATGTTCTTGTTGAACCCAGTGTATTCCTCTCTAGAGGTACACCATCGGAAGGTGGTTTCATACCTTGTCATAGTTGGTAATCCATTATCCAATAAGTGCTCGCGGTTTTGATTGTATACTATATATGTAGAACGTGAGATGAAAGTGTTTATGCTAGATGATTATTTAGTTGTGGTTGATAGACATTATTATAATATCATAGAGTTTTTATATAAAGTTTATCAATAATTTCAAAAGGATTTTGAAAGTTGAATCAAATGTATTGGATTCTCATAAGGGAAAAACCGGTTCCGTTATACGGCGTGGCCTTATGAGATATCATTTAATTGCTCGAACTGTTTTAAACTATTTTACTCACACCAGTCACATGACTGATCCAGAGTTTATTTTTTTTTTTTCCCTAAATTCTTGGGTGCCCAAATTTGTATTAGCAATCAAGTAGTCAGGATTTTACAGATATACTCGGAAAGCTTGGAGCAGGAGGCTTTAGGATTTTATAGCTATAGTTATTTCCGCTGTGTTGTAAGTGTTGTACTCTGATAATGTTATTGTATACATATACTGATTTTATTTCAAGGATATGTTATCTATTATATGCTGTTCGTTCCGCTGTGAGATTCGTGTTACTCTGATGTTGTATGTTCTTCTTCTTCTATTCTAAGTTTCTATCTTATCTATTCTCACCCTCTGTTTCTATTAGTTTTCTGGTTTCCAGTGTAATTTGGGTTGGACTTGTGTTATTTGGTCAGCTCAAATTGTACCAAAATTTCGGGACACTACAAAGGTCATACAAACAATTCTCTTTAGTACCCAAGTCTTTTAATTCTTTGGTATATCAAATTTGACTAGTATACTTTTATGCAGTTTCAATCTGCCACAACATACACACATATTTCACAAAAGCTACAGCCACACGGCCAACATCTATCTGTCTATCTCGAACATTTAAATTTAGAGATCGACCAAACTACCGTAAAGTGGTATAAACTATAAAGATATCTAAGTAATTTTGAATGAAAGGTGGACCTTAAACCTGACAATTTACACTCAAGACGTTGTAGAATCTTTGGTCTCACAGTTTACATACAACTACAAGTTACTATTCAAAATAAGATGATAGTTCTATTCATTTGTGATGTATTTTGATTTCTAGGATATAATTTCGGGCACTCATAGCCCATGGAAAAGACCACCAATTTTTTTTAATTACTTGGAGGTTTAAAACAAGTGGATGTGCAAATAAAATTTTGCATGATTAATAGTAAATATTCAACTATGTGCGTACCTTCTTAGAGTACCGTTCGAATTGTCAAATCCATAATTAAACGCCTGCAATGCTCGTGGATCACCTAATTTGTCAATGATGACAGTGCATGCAATAATATTACAACTTTTTTTTGTCTAATTTCTGTACTGAAATAGAATTTAAATATCTGTACTGGAAAAGAAAAAGAAAACATCAAACTTTTTGTCAATCACCTAGTTTGAATAAAAAGTTATACAATTATAGTTAGTATATGATGAAATAAATTAATCATTAGGAGGATCAATATACAGTATTTACATGCTCTCTAGGATTTATGCTCGCAAAATCCATATCTCTATCAAAATCTCTTAATGGAAGGCCAATTTGATGATGCTTCCCATCCAGTGTTTATAATCTAAATTAAAAGAATTTAACAAAATGTCTTTGTTACAAACACACTATAATTTTTGTTACCTGGAATTGGCAAATATCATGATTCTGGTCTTCCTTGTATTTGGCTGTGCTGCTTCTTAGTGCCTTGATACTGACTGTACAATGTAGTGTAGTAAACAGAGAGGTCTAAATGGAATATTCAAAACGTTATTCAGAATGAAATGCAGTTATCTAAAAGGAACCAAGATCTATAATGAAAAATGGTTTCCACGAATCAAAATTTTGGTAACTATAACAAAATCTATGGTTATCGAAGAATGCTAACAAGATAATTATGGAAAAATATGTCTGAAAGGTTACCTGTTTCCAAGAAATTTGCGGAGATGTACAATGATCTTTTCCTCTTCCTTAGAGAAGTTCCCTCTCTTTATACTAGGTAGCAAATGATTTGCCTATTATATCAACAATTATTACCAGCGATATCCCATCTTCATATTATGACCATGGCCCACCGGGCGCATTAGGCCTTCCTATAATAGACCATCTACATATGATAAACAATAAAGAGCCAAAAAGCTATGTCCACTTTATGTATTCGCTTTTATGCCCCAATACTGTCCAGTTCATACGATTTGTCTGCTAAACATTAATAGAGGAATATTGTCTTCTTTTGTCCACTTTATGTGTTCACTTGGACTTTGTAGTTGTCTTTTACAGATTCATACGAAGAGCGCTCTCATGGTAGTTACATTATTTTTCTGTTCAGTAATATCAAAACACGTTGATAAACAAGAATTCACGACTAATTTGTTCATTTTAAATGTTATGTCTATTTTCCACCATAGAGAATAACATCTGTCTGATTTTTCATATGAGAAAAGCTTCTCTTAATAGATTTATTTGAAATAGGAACAACACGAAAAGATTGAACTGTTCAACTCATTTTCTGGTTTTATCAACGTCTTTATTATTGGTTATTATGGATACTTCCTAACATGAGCAACTTGAATATATCCCGAGTGCAAACTTCTTGGATTTTTTTACAAATATTTTTTGTTTATTATTATTTAGATATGAGCAAACTTCATCCAATTTGTAGGAAATCCTTCACCTGAATCCATGGTTACTCTTGATTTAAGCAATTTTATGTACAACTAAGTGTGTTATTTTTAAAATAAATACTGGAACTACACGGTAAACGTTGAATATGTTTAATGTGTGTTCTAGTTCTACCCTTACTAGTACAACGACAAGAGAATGAATACGAAGTTAATATCGCACAGAAGTCGGCCAGTTAGTCTATTTTTTATTGATTTTTTCAAAAGAATTCGACAGTGAGTCTGTTTTCATTACGGTTAAAGAGGAATAATACACCTATAAGAAATCGTTGTGCCACTTTATAATATTTTGTAGCAGAAGAAATAAGAAAATAAATAAATAAAACATGCATCTTATCTTGCTAATTGTCTCATTCAGTTTCTTAATTGTTGCATCAGCATCTAATGCAGAGCAATCCCTTTTTAACTAGATATCATCTCTTATAAAATCAAGGTAATTTCGGCAGCTCAAAAGCTTCTTGCAGGTTTAATCCCAGAGCTAGTAATTTTGATATTTAGATGGACAATAGTAAAATGATATACCAATAATTTAGTTTAGTAGGCAATGGAGGCTAAGCAAAAAACTTAGCAAACTACTGTTCAAGTTTAGATATTTCAAATGTAATGGATGTTCATGACTTCATATTATTTAAATATATTCCATAATTGATACCAATATATGAAAATGGTGTGATAAAGTCCTGAAATAGTTATGCAGCAGGAGCAGTGTCACATTACATTATACATCCATCTTATGAGGAGTGAACTAGTACTTTTTTTTTTTTTTGACAATACGTAATCGCTCAGAAGTTGAATTGATATATCTTTGGCAATAGATATTCATAGAACAAACGACAGGAGTAACACACAGTTATCAATACAAACAAACGCAACCATATCCCAATTCAGGACAAATACCTATAGTCGTTGGGAGTACTGAAACCAAAAGAATTAGAAACTTACATCATTTGCACAAAAAGGAGCATCATCAATTCCAATGACACCAGCATCTTCAAAGCCTGATGCTGAACTTCCAAACACATTCAACTTGCTGTCCAAGTTTGTTTATAATCGTTAAGTCCACCCTTGTTATGTGTTTTTAAATAATACTAACAGCCAAGATATCCGAATGCCAACTCATTTAGTAAAAAAAAAATTATACCAGGAATGGGCTCCACTCTGATCGTCCAATCACCTTTGCGAACATCATCCACAGCCAAAACGTTCCATACATGTTACACAATCCCACATCTCGGCCCCTAAAAAACTCATGAAACCCACATTTTAGCTAGAATGAGATATTCACCAGGACACCATGCACCTACCTCGTTCAGTCACAATCAATATTACAAGTTAAACAGACGGAAAATCTTATCCTAGAGAAGCTTACCTCAGTTACTGATACCAATAGGCATCCAGGAGCATAAGATACTAAAATCTGAAGGAAATCACCAAATTTAATCATTGGTCACAATAAACAACCAGCATATAGAGTAAATGCTTTCCTATGGGAAGATCTTTGGGATAGCAGAAAAGGTCAAAACATATGAAAAACTAACATCAAATGCTAAACTGAGAGGCTCTTTTCATTGAACGTGCCAGCCACAGTGATTAACATAGAAATGTGTTTATTTTACGCTCTTATATTTTATCTTTTGTAAATAAATAAATGATACTTTGGGTACTTTTGTGTGTTTTTACAGGATGTCAAGAAATGCCTCCTTCGTTCAAATTAAAGGCCAACTACAGATAAAAAGCTACTTCCCCGTATTAAAGCCATCTCAATTACAAAAGACGTTGTAGCTCACTGGTAATTGCATGGAAATTTGTACTGAGAGACCTGAGTTCGATCACCGTCGAGCTCACTTTTTGCCAAAGAACGGAACGCGTTCACACTGCCCCTTTGCTATGAAGAATATATTAATTAGTGTTATATTATATATATACATATTCATGTGTATTCACTAATAGACATTTCAGGAGTAGTCATGGAATTCAATTCAGAACATTCATTTTTCAATTTCTAATTAGAAGAATTTCTGATTGATTTATTGCCAAGAAAAGATCAATTTTGAAGATTTCATCCTTTGTTGCCTTTGGAGTTTGATGAGCATCCTTGTTTGGAATAATTAATCGCATGCAATCTAATTACCAATCAACTAGCCATACAGAGGATTTGGAAGATATTCACCAAGATATGCATCAGATATTCTTAAAAAGCTTTATTTCCAAACAAGCCTAGTCAAGGAAGGCAAGAGATATGATATTACTTCTTGGGAAAAGAGACTCATTTATTCATAGACGTAATTAGGATTTTTCCTATCTCCTCTATGAATATACGTTGTAACCATTGTAAGATATTCATTCTTCTGTACTCTCTTTTAGTTTTAATAAAGCTCTTCTTCGTCTAGTTTATTTGCTTTACTTTCACAACAATTTGTGTTCTACTCAATTAGTTTTGGTATACATAAATTGTTATTGTTATTTCTATTGCTTATTAGTGATTAGTCGTTGATTAGTTTCATCGACAATCCTAATTTACTTTTTGTTGTTCTTCTTTTCCTGCAATTTTAATTTCTGCATTTTATTTCTGTTTTGCATTTTAGTTTCCAATTGATAATTGTGATTTGATCGTCGGTTCAATTAGATTTGTTCTGAATCGGATCGCAGTTTCAATTTCATTTGCTTTCAAAACCAACCTCAAAGATTTGTCTAACTCGCCCAAGAGATTATTTAAATAATTTGATTGAATTTGCCTCCCTGTGTTCGACCTGTATGCTACACACATGTATGCGTGCAGTAATTTAATTTAAATATCGCGCTTTTCTAATTCATAGGAAAGTGACGAACAAGTTTTTGGCGCCGTTGCCGGGGAGGTAACGATTAAATTTTATTGTTTTTTTAATATCTGATTCGTGTTAGTTTTTATTTTTATTTTTGTTTTTGTTTTGCTAAAAAAAATCTCTTTATTAGTTGATTTTGTATCAAACATTGGTGCTAGAATCATCTAAACAAGAGAAGAGAAAAAAATTTCTTGCCACTTTTGTCTCTTAGTTTCTTTTCTTTAATCTCATATATTCCTTCCTTCCCAAATTTTACATTTGTTTGTTCCCTCTTGCAAATTTATTCCTACTTTAGGCAAATAAAAAAAAACTTGCCAAATTTTCTTGACCTTATTTCCTTTTTTTTCTTTCATTTATTTATTTCCTTTTTATTTCTCAATCTCCTTCTTTTCTTTTATAAATTCTTCCTTCTTTTCAATTCTAAAGGAAAAAAAAACCTTTCAATTTTTGCTTTATTTCTTTCCATCTTTCCATTTCTTTTCCCAATCTTCTACGTTCTCTTTCTTCTTTTACAAATCAGAAAAAAAAAATTTCTCATTAAATTCTTCCCATTGTACAAATTCTTGCCATTTTCTTATAATTTCTTCTCACAAATCTCCTTCTGTTGCAAATCTCTTACCCTTTAAAAAAAACAAATTTCTTTCTAAATTTTCTCGTTGTTGCTGAATAATTCCATTACCCAAATTTCTTTCCATTTTGCAATCACCTTTTTAGTTTTCACATCTTTAATTTGCTTGCTATTTTCTCTTATTGCTTTCCTTTTATAAAAAAAAATTTGCCACTTTTTCTTTTAATTTCTTACCAATTTCTCAGTTTCTTTCCTTCATTTCCTTTCCTATTTCTTATACACCCCTTTTCTTCATTTTACAAATTTTAAAAGGAAAAAAAAGTTACCAATTTTCACCTATTTCTTTCCTTTTTATTTCTCAATCCCATTCTCTTCTTTTACAAATTCTTTCTTCTTTTCAACATATTAATAAAAAAACTCTTTCCTTTGGCTTTTTCGTTCCCTGTTATCAATAGAATCTCCTTCCCTCTTTCTCTTTTCATTTATTTTGTTTCCTTTTACTTTAGATTTATTTTCTTCTAATATTATTCCTTTCCATTTTTTCTGAAAAAAACTCTTGATTGGCAGATTTGATGTTATTTATTGACATTGCAATCTCCAAAAATAAGAAAAAAAATATCTTGCTAGTTTTGTCTTCTATTCCTTTTTTTCCTTAATCTCTTTCCTTGTTTTAACAATTTCTTAAAAAAAAAAAGAAATCAAAATCAAGATCAAGCGAAGGAAGGAAAACAAGCAAGACCGAAGTGGAGAAATTCAAAAGTCAAACAATTGCAAATAGTTGAAGTCGAATTGTTGGAGCGGTTGCACACCAAGTGGAGTGTGAACGCGCTAGCGCTACCCAATTTCACTAGAGGACTGCCGATCAAGGTGATAAATTTAAAAAAAAAACTCTATAGGTGCTCTGCCGCAAATAAAAAAATATATATAGACAATTGTTGTAAAAAAATTCTGCAGGGGAGTGGCTTGAATGTAATTTTATGATTTCTGCAATTATTTTGTATGATTGTTGTTATTTCTGCACTTTTTTTTTATTCATTCTGTTAATGGCAACACCCCAATTCACATAAGGTGAGGGATTTCATCACCCTTTCCTTAGCCCACAAATTGCATTTCATCATAGAATCTGACTAATAATAACAGTTAGACATTGGACTTAAGGGAGTCACGGGCTCATCTAGGGCTTAATTGTATTGTAATAGTTGATTCATTTGGAACGAATTATTTCTTGGTGTCTAGACTACGACAGAGAAATAACCGTTTATAAATATTACGGTGATTCGTAAATATTATATCGGTTGTTACTCTGAAGGTACTTAAACCTTCGGCTGCATTGCTAGGGTGATTCCTGGTGCACCGATAACTCCTGTCCGTTAACTGGCTGAGAAATATTTTGATATAAGTAATCAAATGCGTCACTTTATAATTTTGGGTTAGGAGCCTATAAGGACAGAAAATTTCATTGTAGCAGATTTCTGTGCTTGCATTTAACAACAATGAGTGAAAAAAGTGTTAGCCAACAAAATTCTCCTAGGGGTTCTCGAATCAACCAAAATTTTCCAACCGAATTGGATCAAAATCGAGTGAATCAAAACTTTCCAAACTTTGGAGATCAGAATCAAATAAATCAAAATTTTCAAAACCTCAATATCCAAATGGATAGACCCTTGTCTCTTCGTGATCGATGTTATCCAACTAGGACCGTTCAACCCTCTGTCATTGTGTTCCCACCAGCTGAAGGAAACAATTTTGAGCTAAAACATTCTTTTATCCAAGGGGTACCAAAGTTTACTGGGTCTGAAAATGCTTATGAATTTCTAAGTGAATTTGAATTGTATGCTTCCACAACAAAAATGCAACAACTATCTAACGAATCGATCAAGCTAAGGCTAATCCCATTTGCACTACTTGAAAGAGCTAAAAGGTGGCTAAATTCTCTTCCACGACATTCCATAAGAAGTTGGGATGAATTTGTCACTACATTCTTGAAAAAGTTTTTCCCTTTCCACAAAACTCTAAAAATCCGAACCGAGATAAATCAATTTTGTCAAAACGAGGGGGAAACTTTTTCAAAATACTTTGAGAGATTCAACCAGCTATTATATAGTTGCCCTCATCATGGAATTCTAAAAGATCACTTATGTCAAATTGCATATGAAGGGCTAAACTATCAGACTAGAACTCAACTAGAATCAATGTGTGGAGGAGATTTTATGTCTAAGACAGCTGATGAAGCTTGGCAATTCTTAGAAGATTATTCTGAAAAGGACATGCAATGGGAATCAATTCGTGTTCCCATTCGTACTTCTACTAGAGGTGTGCATGTCGTGGACACAAGTCAAATTCCCTTAGAAAATCAAACTCCTCAAGCCGGAGAAGGGTTACCCCACTATTACTCTCAGGACCAAGCTAATGCCATAGCTCAAAATAATCCTTACTCATCCACATACAATCCTGGTTGGAGGAACCACCCAAATTTTTCTTGGTCAAACTCCAATAATTCGGCTAACCCATCTCACGTGCAACCCTTTATTCCCAACCCAAATTATCAAGCTCCACCTCCAATTTCTCAAACCTCTCAAACAACATCTCAATCCAAGCAACCTTACAGGCACCCCAATTTTCAACCATCAAACCAATCCTCTCAATCTTCTCAATCGTCACCAGAAATTGTGCATTTAGAAAAACAAATGGAACAAATGATGAATATGATAAAGGAACTAGCGAAAAACAACGAGAAAGAAAAGTTGCCGAGTCAACCTGAGGTGAATCCAAAATATAACTCTCGTGCTGTGAATTCTTGTGAGGACGAAAACCATAATCCAGTCAACGCTATTACAACCCTTCGATCTGGAAAGAGGGTTGATAATAACGTGGGCGACCCTGACGAACCTTCTAACTCGACCCCAATCCCTAATCTTGATGATCACCCATTGGCTTCGAATACCAATTCTTCTAAACCCCAAGTTCCCTTAAATGTTGGCAATCCCAACAATTCTTCTTCCAGTGTCGGCAAACCCGACCCACCTACGAAAATTAATGTTGGCAATACCAACATTCCATCTTCTACGACCTTACCACCTTCTATTTCCTTGGATGAACCTTCTTCCTCGAATGATGAAACTGATCACAGAGTCGAAAAACCAATAGCTCCATTTCCCCACAGACTCAATAATAAGAAGAAAGCGGCAAATTTCGATAAAATTTGGGAAATTTTGAAACAAGTCCGTGTGAACATTCCTCTTTTAGACACCATTGAACAAATTCCTCAATATGCTAAATGTCTTAAGGAATTGTGCACACAAAAACGTGCGACTAATGTCCCAAAAACAGCCTTTCTAACTGCGAATACAAGCTCTGCTCTTTCGAATCTTACCCCAGTCAAGTACAAAGACCCTGGCTGCCCTACGATTGATTGCAAAATAGGAAACACCCATATCTCTCGTGCTCTACTCGACCTTGGTGCCAGTGTCAATCTTCTTCCTTATACTGTTTATCGTCAACTTGGACTAGGGGAGATTAAACCAACAAACATCGCTCTTCAGCTAGCTGATCGATCTGTCAAAAAGCCATTGGGAATTATCGAAGACATCTTGATACAGATCGAACAGTTTTACTTCCCTGTCGATTTCATAGTTTTAGAAACAGAGCCTGTCTCAAATCCCAAAGTTCAAATACCGTTGATTTTAGGATGGCCCTTCTTAGCAACATCTAATGCTGTCATTAATTGTAGGAATGGTCAGCTTCGACTTTCCTTCGGGCACCTAACCATTGAGCTAAACATCTTCAATCTCAACAAACAACCTAGGGATTTTGAGACCGATGAAATCAACATGATTCAAACCATAGTTGATGAAACCTCTAAAGACACTTCTGGAGCCTTGAAAATGTGTCTGGAACATTTCGACTCTGATTTCGACGAACTTGAATACATTTCTGAACTGAATGAATTTCTTAACTTAAATCCTTCGTCTTTTGAATCTAACCAAGGAATGTTAACCAAAGTTAACACTCACGAACATCCTAAGTTAGATCTCAAACCCTTGCCACAAGACCTTAAGTACGCATACTTAGACTCCTCAGAAACTCTTCCCGTAATCTTGGCCTCTGATCTTACCGAGGACCAAGAAGAAAAACTCTTAGATGTTTTGCGGGGAAATAAAGACGCCTTGGGGTGGGAACTGAGCGATATAAAAGGAATTAGCCCGTCAGTTGTGGAACATCGCATACATTTAGTTGATGAGGCTAAACCCATCCGTGAGGCTTAAAGGCGATTAAACCCAAACATGAGAGAAGTGGTCAAGGAGGAGATAATCAAATGTCTAGACAATAACATTATCTATCCCATCTCTGATAGTATCTGGGTGAGTCCGGTACAAGTCGTACCAAAGAAATCAGGAGTCACAGTGATCAAAAATGAAAGTAATGAGCTTGTCCCAACAAAAATCAAAACAAAATGGCGTGTTGTATCGACTATCGGAAGCTCAACGCAGCCACATAAAAAGACCATTTTCCCTTACCTTTTATTGACCAAATGCTCGAACACTTAGAGGGTCATGAGTACTACTGTTTTCTCGACGGATACTCTGGCTATAACCAAATCCCTGTTGCTTTAGAGGATCAACACAAGACCACCTTTACTTGTCCCTTTGGAACCTTTGCTTATCGTCGCATGCCTTTTGGTCTTTGTAATGCCCCCGCGACTTTCCAAAGGTGTATGATGAGTATCTTCTCTGATATGGTGGACGAATTCTTGGAAATATTCATGGATGATTTTTCAATCTATGGATCATCTTTTTCCCAATGCCTCACTCATTTAGAACTCGTCCTAAAACGTTGTAAGGAAAAATCACTCGTGCTTAATTGGGAAAAATGTCACTTCATGGTAAATAGGGGGATAGTTCTAGGTCATGTCGTCTCCAAAGATGGCCTTGAGGTCGATAAATCTAAAATCGATTTGATTGCTAATCTGCCTCCTCCTAAGTCTGTTAAAGATGTTCGTTTATTTCTTGGCCATGCGGGATTCTATAGAAGATTCATTAAGGACTTCTCGAAAATTTCAAAACCTCTCTCAAATTTACTTGCCAAAGATGTTAAGTTCGAATTCTCCAATGACTGCAAAACATCTTTTGAAACTCTTAAGTCCATCTTGACCACAGCTCCCATCATTCAACCTCCTGATTGGACTCAGCCCTTCGAACTTATGTGCGACGCTTCTGACTTTGCAATTGGAGCCATCTTAGGTCAGCATATCGATAAACTCCCTCGAGTCATTTACTACGCTAGCAAAACCTTAAACGAGGCCCAATTGAATTACTCAACTACTGAAAAGGAATTTTTGGCAGTTGTCTTCGTTCTTGAGAAATTCAGACCATATCTCATAGGATCCAAAGCCATAGTTTACACTGATCATGCTGCCCTACGATATTTGCTTTCTAAGAAGGATGCTAAGGCCCGCTTGATTCGTTGGATCCTTCTTCTTCAAGAATTCGATATAGAAATACGAGATAAAAAGGGTTCTGAAAATGTCGTAGCTGATCATCTCTCTCGAATTGTGCACGAAAATGTTAACGACACCCAAATCGATGACTATTTTCCTGACGAACAAATTTTTTCCATCTCTAACACCCCTTGGTACGCTGACGTTGTGAATTATCTTGTCACACAACAAATGCCCGCTGAATGGTCGAAACAAGATAAACAAAAATTTCTCTCGAAAGTTCGAAACTTCTATTGGGACGACCCATATCTTTTCAAATACTGTCCAGACCAAATCATTCGAAGGTGTATGCCCGATCATGAACACCAAAGTATTCTCTCCTTCTCACATGACCATGCTTGTGGCGGTCATTTTGGAGCAAGAAAAACTGCTGCAAAAGTTTTGCAAAGCAGTTTTTATTGGCCCACACTCTTCCGTGACGCTTTCGAATTTTTCTCTAAATGTGAGCGAGGTCAAAGAACGGGTCGAATCACTAAGCGAAACATGATGCCTCTCAACCCCATTTTAGTGATTGAGTTATTCGATGTTTGGGGCATCGATTTCATGGGACCATTCCCTAATTCATTTGGGAATCTTTACATCTTGCTTGCGGTAGATTATGTCTCCAAATGGGTTGAAGCCATTCCGACCAAAACCAACGACAACAAGGTTGTTGTCAAATTCCTCAAAGAAAACATCTTTTCACGCTTTGGCACACCTAGAGCTATCATTAGCGATAATGGCACTCATTTCTGTAATCGTGCTTTTGAGTCCTTGCTCAAGAAATACTCAATCACACACAAGCTGTCAACACCTTACCATCCACAAACTAGTGGACAAGTAGAAGTTTCCAATAGACAAATCGAACAAATTCTTGAGAAAACCGTGAATTCCAATAGAAAAGATTGGTCCATAAAACTGATTGATGCACTTTGGGCTTTTCGCACTGCTTATAAAACCAATCTAGGGATGTCACCATATCGATTAGTCTTTGGAAAGGCCTGTCACTTACCTCTTGAATTGGAGCATCGTGCCCTTTGGGCCATAAAATTTTTGAATTTTGACTTAGAGAAAGCCGGCTCACATAGGAAGTTACAAATTTCTGAATTAGAGGAATTAAGAAATGAGGCGTATGAAAATGCGAAAATCTGCAAAGAAAGAACCAAAGCCCAACACGACAAAAACATACTGCGTAAGGAATTCAACGTAGGTCAAAAAGTTCTTTTATACGACTCTAGACTTCACTTGTTTCCAGGAAAACTCAGATCTCGATGGACTGGACCTTATGTTGTGAAAACAGTATATCCTCATGGAGCGGTTGAAATTGAAAATCCTAGGGATGGAAAAATCTTCAAAGTAAATGGTCAACGACTGAAACCATTTTTAGAATTCGAGCAATATGACGAAGATGACCTTATCGATCTTCATGACCCTGACCACCCACCGTGAAATCAGGTGGTACACGTTCTTTCTCTTTTATTTTTATTTTTCATTTTTTATTATTTTTGTTTTTTTGCCATTTTGGTCTGCATACCTTAGACAGTGTGGACACTGTCTCAATCTAGTGTGGGGGGGGGGGGGGGGGGGAGGGAGTCTGCATTTCACTCATTTTCGTTTTTTTCTTTATTTTTCTTTCTTTTTCATTTTCAGCCATTTAAATAGGACCATCATGCATTTTAGACTGTAGTATCATGCCATTTTTTTTTCAAACATGACTAATTTTAGTTTGATACAACAAAATAAGTTAACAATTATTAGTCAGTTGATAGTATTTTTCTCTCAACTTAGATCGAATAAGAAATATAATGAAAAGTTTAATTTTGAGGGATAATAGTGTAACCGGTACATAGGGAGATTCTTAGGTGATGGCCATGAAATCTATTCTATATTGTAGACTTTGTTTAAATAAGTGGAGGACTTAAAATACTTATAATGGCTTGTCAAATCTTTAAAACTAAGTTGTGTTAAGTTGAATTCGCGTAACTCTCTTTTTGTGCTTATGAATTCAATAATAATAATAATATTCCAAGGGTATCCAACATTGCTTATATATCGAGCATTGGTGTGCAAACCCGCCAAGCTCTATCCGACACGTTGTTGACAAAGTCAGCGTTGGAATATTTTGGTCTCATTTTATGAGATTGGACACCTAAGGATTACCGACACGTTGTTGACAAAGTCAAAGTCGGCCTGCACAATCCGCCAAGCTCTTTACCCACTCTCCGTTAGTCCGCGAGGCAGTGCATGGGTGGTAAACCTTGGTCTTCTAAGTTAGGTGTATGTACTTAATCATAAATTTTAAAATTTTATAGAATAAAGAATAAGCGATGATGCCCAAACACTTCTTGACCTTATTGATTTGACTAGCCATACATGAGAAAATTAGAATACCACTTTACAAATTGTGCCAAGCAAACTAAGAATTTATTTCATGGCTGCACTATGTTATCGACTGAACCAGCTGGCCAAACTGGAATTTAACATTTGAAAACTTGATTTATATTGAAAATTTGTGACAAGTTGAGGTATCTAAAATAAAATCAACTGATTAGAAATTATTAATTTAAGTTGTTGTACCACCTTCCTGAAAAAAAGTCGTGTTTTCATTTTTCGTTTTTATTTGCATATGTCCATTGCATTCATGTAGTTTCATTAGAGTCATAGCATACTGCATTTGGATTTTGTGGGTAGTATCCGCTGAAAACCCTCACGAGACACCATTCGTCCTACTAGGGACACCTAGAGGTTTAACGGCTTGTTGCATACGCTCAATGCAATCGTGTTTCCTACGAAAGTGCGACCTATCTAGTTAGTTTTTCATTTTCTTTTTACTCGAGGACGAGTAAAAGATAAGTGTGGGGGTATTCGATTAACATAGAAATGTGTTTATTTTACGCTCTTATATTTTATCTTTTGTATATAAATAAATGATACTTTGGGTACTTTTGTGTGTTTTTACAGGATGTCAAGAAATGCCTCCTTCGTTCAAATTAAAGGCCAACTACAAATAAAAAGCTACTTCCCCGTATTAAAGCCATCTCAATTACAAAAGACGTTGTAGCTCACTGGTAATTGCATGGAAATTTGTACTGAGAGACCTGAGTTTGATCCCCGTCGAGCTCACTTTTTGCCAAAGAACGGAACGCGTTCACACTGCCCCTTTGCTATGAAGAATATATTAATTAGTGTTATATTATATACATACATATTCATGTGTATTCAATAATAGACATTTCAGGAGTAGTCATGGAATTCAATTCAGAACATTCATTTTTCAATTTCTAATTAGAAGAATTTCTTATTGATTTATTGCCAAGAAAAGATCAATTTTGAAGATTTCATCCTTTGTTGCCTTTGGAGTTTGATGAGCATCCTTGTTTGGAATAATTAATCGCATGCAATCTAATTACCAATCAACTAGCCATACGGAGGATTTGGAAGATATTCACCAAGATATGCATCAGATATTCTTAAAAAGCTTTATTTCCAAACAAGCCTAGTCAAGGAAGGCAAGAGATATGATATTACTTCTTGGGAAAAGAGACTCATTTATTCATAGACGTAATTAGGATTTTTCCTATCTCCTCTATAAATATACGTTGTAACCATTGTAAGATATTCATTCTTCTGTACTCTCTTTTAGTTTTAATAAAGCTCTTCTTCGTCTAGTTTATTTGCTTTACTTTCACAACAATTTGTGTTCTACTCAATTAGTTTTGGTAGACATAAATTGTTATTGTTATTTCAATTGCTTATTAGTGATTAGTCGTTGATTAATTTCATCGACAATCCTAATTTACTTTTTGTTGTTCTTTTCCTGCAATTTTAATTTCTGCATTTTATTTCTGTTTTGCATTTTAATTTCCAATTGATAATTGTGATTTGATCGTCGGTTCAATTAGATTTTTTCTGAATCGGATCGTAGTTTCAATTTCGTTTGCTTGCAAAACCAACCTCAAAGATTTGTCTAACTCGCCCAAGAGATTATTTAAATAATTTGATTGAATTTGCCTCTCTGTGTTCGACCTATATGCTACACACCTGTATGCTTGCAGTAATTTAATTTAAATATCGCGCTTTTCTAATTCATAGGAAAGTGACGAACACACAGAAATGCAATCTAGAATGACATTGAACATGGCACCTCCTTGAAAATTAGTTATAGCTACCAAAACAACTTATTTAGTTATTTAAGTAAAAGAATTTCACTTAATCAGGGATGCGAGATTTCCAAAATCAAACTGTACCTTACAAAATTGTCTGGATATTGATTTCGCACCAAGCAATCTCACCTCCCAATAACTGTTTTTTTCTGTTGTTGTTTTAAATCAATAAGTTTAACATATTAATAATTGCACCAAGCAATCTCACCTCCCAATAACTGTTTTCTCCATTTTTGTTTTAAATCAAAAATAATTAGCAAATTAATGATCACACCAAGAAATCTCACCAAGCAATCACACAGAAGTATATAGAAGTGGTAAAATGTATGTCTGTATCAGGTAACATAATAACTCAATTAGCATATTAACTAATTAAATTGCTAGCAATCTTCATACACAAAACAAAAAGAAAAGAGATAAGGAAAATTCGTTAGTTCAACCGATTGGCAGAGGAGATCCAAAAATAAAAATAATATGCACACTTTTTCCAGACAACAATTTTGTCCAAATTATGATACTACAAATGTACATAGAAAGTATGTGTGGCACGAAGATTACAGAAAGCTAATAATTACAAAAGTGAAATTAACTTGTCGGCCATGTTTTTATAGTGCTAGTTTAAGCAATTCAATTTATGTGTAGGAACTAGAGCAAACAATTTAGCATTCATCAGTAATCCCAACAATACGGCATGTCGTCCTATATGACAATTCCAAGATTTACTATTGATAATATTTGAATTGGACTGCTTGTCACCTGAAAAAATAAATACTGTAGAAATATTCAACGATCATCCTAGGAAAATCAAAATGATCTCATCGCATATATAGTGGAGTTCATCCCAGATCTAAATAATTGCTATATCGAACCCACCTCCCAGATCTGATTAATTGAAGCAGTCAAATTCAAGTACAAGGCATACAAATAGTACCTTAGGTGTTTTGAATATATCGATGAACCGATGCCGAACGGAAGAAGTCATTGTGATGGATGAACTAGACGGATGCCCGATATCGATGAACGATTCGAAGTGGAGTCCGAATGGTCCAAATAAATGGATTTCGACCAACGATTTGGTGGATTAGGTCTTAGGACAGAAAAAAAATTAAATTAATTTCGGCCATATAAAAGAGCAACGGGCAATGGATTATATTAGCTTGCAGGCTACAGAGACCAACTATTTTTGTGCTCAAACATTATTTGGAAAATAATTAAAATTAAAAAAGAAATGCTTAACCATAGGCGGAAACGCTTTAAAACTATATTAATGCTAGCAACATTATGATAGGGTTTCAAATCAAAAAATCCATGTGTTTCTGATTTTACCATTTGGTGCAGTGTGATATTAACGTCAAGACATAAATACGTATTGGAGAATAGCGTATTGGGCTGACCTAACATGAGGAAACTACATGGAATATAATTAACAGTATCGTAAGTTATTCTCATAGTGGCAGTGATGTAATGGTCCTCAGACCTGAAATCATTATAATTTTAATCGAAGATATTCGGGTTTTGATATCATCTAAAGTTGCTTTTAACCGAGTAGACAATAACGGTAATCACTGGATACATCTCAAATCGAATGAAAATTATGAATGACCTAGATGGAATTTAACCCTATGATATATTTGTAGTGATATCCATGGGCCTCTTGATTGAGTCAGACTACGAAATGCATGGCCATGCTCAAATATTGATTTATTTTATACAGTTTACTCATCGATCAAGATAAAAGGATTAAATTATAAAGGGGATGATACGATCCATGCATCGAGTTTAATCTTGGATATATTGGTTAAAAGGATTATATTACATTGATATACTGGTCATGAAAAGGTTGTATTGAATCGTTGATCTTATTATAACTTGGATTGCAACGACGTATTGCTAGATGTCAATCAGTGTTTACAATTTAAATATGATTTAAGTTATTGCCAAAGTTACAATAACTTATAGGGTCACACACTTAGAATGTGATGAAGGAGAAATTTTATGGGTCAAATAAAATACCAATCTATTGATGATTTTATTTGAAATTGCAACTAGTATTCGAGTAAATACCTATTATATAATTTACATTTGTTTTAAAAAGATTTTTCATTCTCTTATAATAAATGGAAAAACTATTATATATAAGATATATTAGATCAGATCGACATAAGTTTTTACCCAAATACAACCTTCCATAAAACCCTAAATCAATGGTGGTTAGCATCGCCTTTCCTCCCTTCTCTTCGATCTGATGTTCTTATGGACTCCTCTAGAGGCACGACGGTTTATCGAGCTCTCCGATTCGATGCTACAATGGTTCGTTCAATTTTCAAGATCAATCTGGATTTTCATGGAATCACTGCGACATGTATAATACTTGATTTACAAAATTTTACATAGATATATTGTTTTGGGTTTCGATTTGTGTTTATCCGCTGCGTGTTTGAACCCTAGAAATCCTTCTGTCCCGTTACAGGTAGCACGCTTATCCCTAATCCATGCTTTGATCATCAATAGCTCATCACTTAGTATGCCACACTATCATTTCATAACATATAAGTGATATTCACTAACCATATCACCTTTGAGCTCGTACGTCTCAATGGAGGGTGTTAAGCTAAGGGAACATATTTTCCACCACCTATAGAAATATGTTTAGTAAGGATCAACCAATATATTACAAAATACAATGTCAGAAACACATCCATACAAGTTCATTCTAGGTCTGAACAAAATCGAAGGTGCTTTATTCCTCGTCCAATAAAGGAGAGAAACCCTCGCAAATCTGAATCTCTTCAAGTACATCAAAATCACTTTTATAAGTAAACTCATTCAGGTGGCTGCCCAACCGAGACATCAATAAGTAATCCCTTCGATGTGAAGAGTTTCATTCTTCAGCCATCGTCGTCAAATTTTACATTTGCTCCATTCCATCGTATCATAATTCGAAATGGTTTTTGGATGGAAATCTGATCCTACAAGCGCAATTTAAAAACCATATGGACTTATATAGGGTTTGCTAAGTCTTTTTCCACTTAGATTGGTTAATTATAACCTTCTTGAAAAAGTTCATCATTTCTTCTATTTAAAAAAATCCACATTTGATAAACTCGTTAATCTAAATGTCTTTTCCTCTAAATAAATCACTAAATCAAAACTTAACCATGGTCCCTTCTAAAATTCACATTACAAATATTCAATTCATAAATTCCCTTTTTAAAACATATCCTTTTAAACCTATCTCTAATTAAAAATCAATAAATAAGGTTTTAATTAGCCTTTGCAAAGTCTTAATTCTTTTAAAAATTCCAAATCGTAACTTAGTCTTTAGCGGGATTAACGATTGATATTATTTAAGACACCATTCATAATAGACCCAAAAACAATTGCTATTAAATATAAGATTTAAATAGAAAAAATAAATATCAACTTATATTCAACAAAAATTCTCGTAATCATTGAATACTATAAGTGGAATAACGATACAAATATCTTCTAGATTCTTTAAATAGTATACATCTAAACAACGAAATTAATATCAGTTATCTGAGGATTATACATATCCAAATCCAATTTATTTAAATTGGAAAACTTTTACCTTAACCAAAAGATTATCAAATGTATCTTTTAGAAAAATATTTACATTTTATAAACCAAATAAATTTAACTTATTGGGTTAAGGATGATGTTATTAATGGCATCGTCCATAACCCGAAACCAATTGATGTTAACTATAAGATTTATGTAGAAATCATATCAGCTCTTATTCAATATTTACTCCCGTATTCAACAGATACTTTATACGAAATAGCGGTGTATCCACCTTTTAAATTCCTCAAATAGTATGAGTTTTCTCTATGGAATTAATACCAAATGTTCGTTGATTATTTCCAACCAAATCCACTAAACTTAAAGTTGGGAAACTTTAGTTCGTTTAAATTTAGATTTCCAAAACATCTTTTTACCGTATTTAGTTAGTCAAGCTGAAAACCCCAAAATCAAATTATAGTTCAAAACTTCATATTTCTTGCCCTAACCTTTTTAAGATCAGTTATTATGATTTATCATAATTTTTCCATATTTTTTAAATAATTTTTATAAAGTTGTTTTTAACGGTTCTTAATTACGGTCACCGAACTACAAAACCGCAATTTTATTTAAAATTTGTGTTGGACTTAATTGAATATCTATAAATTGAAATCCAAAAATTCATTTTTCTATTTTAAAGAAATTATCATTAGAAAGCAAACAATTTTCGTTTCAGGTACATCCGATTTAAATTGACTTAGTTATAAGCGTTTGAAGTTTGTGGTCGAAATTCGCGAACTGCCGCAGCGCGACTAGATCTGTTCAAACCATACTATAATTTCGAAATAAAATTTGCCCCATAGGCTTCTAATTTTTTATAAAATATTTATATACTCATTTAAAAGCGATATTTTCAAATTCCAACTTCAAATTTAATTACAAATCAACATCGAAATTTTTTTTTTTGCAAAGCCAGCGGTGTTAAATGGCGCTATTTTTTTTATATATAAGCAAAAACTTATAATATAAATGTGGTTAGAAAAGATATAAGAATTACAAGAGATAGAAATGAAGGGGAATAAGAACATATTACATCCATCTGCTTTGCACATCTGAATCAAAGGAAAATTGAGATAAAGAAATCTCATTTCTAATGATCCTACATATTGTATGGAACACATGCAGCCTAGAATTCGAGCTCCTGTTGAAGATGCTGTCATTTCTTTCCAGCCAGATTGCCGACAATGTTGCTTTGAACATAATCAGCAATTCAAAAGTAGAACTCTGTTTCCATCTTGTAGCCTTGTTAATGTTATACCGTCCCTCTGTGTTGTTTCTTTTCGGCCTTGCATACCCACCCTTAATCTTTATTTTATACCATAAGGTATAAGAAAAGTGACATCCAAAATAGAAGTGCTGTTTGTTTTCAGAAGAAGATCTGTAGAATATACATTCCAAAGAAACACTAATCCCTTTGTTGAGGAAATTTTCTCTTGTGTGCAATGCATCATTAAGCACTCTCCATGCAAAAAAATTAAGATGCTCATTCGAATTCTTAATCCATATGCGCTTGGACCATTTAAATCTAGGCATTCTTCCTTCCTTTCTCATCAATGAGTAGATCAATCCATTGGAGTGTTTAGACATATCCTCCGACTAGCCATATGTAGATTGGTTACCCATCCAATATTGAGACCCATTGTATCCATTCCATACATCATTTACTCTCGCTACACTGCGTCTAAGGATGCTAATAACACCATCTACAATATAGGATTGAGCTTTAGCATTTATAGCTATGTTACTATGCATAATCTCCTCATACGTAAGAATATTAGGATAGTGCCACATTGCAGCCAAGGTGAATTCCATAATTTTTCATTTGAATCATTAGAAATAAAGAGACGAGTATGCGACAATACTTTATCTCTGACTTTCAGAATGGTTCTCCACACCCAGCTACACGATGGTCTAGCGGCAAATGTCCAAATTTCATCATTTTCACATTGTGCTTGACACTGCAGTCAACCCAAAGAGTTTTCTCTCATGTAACAAGCCTCACAAAGTGAGTGGATAACGCAACGTAATTCGAAATTCTTATGTTTTTAATGCCTAACCCCCTTTATTCTTTGGTTTCTCTAGCATATGATAAGCCAAGGGAGTTAACTTGTTAGTATGGATTGAATCTGTCCAAAGAAATTTATGCATTGCAGTTTTAGCCATAGCAATCGCTTCATAGGTAACAAAAAGGATCTACACCAATAAACTGTCATAGAAAATATGATTGAATTAATAATGACCAGCCTACCTGGATGGGAAATATATCTATTCTCCCATCTATTCATGACTGTAGTGATTTTATCGTATAGCGGAATGCATTGAGGTAGTGTTATTCTTTCTGTAGCCAAAGGAACCCCAAGACAGGAAGATCCAGCAACCATTCTCAACATTTTAGTAATATTTAAACACAAGGATGCTTCTTCAGATGTGACTCCAGCGAGAAGGATGTGGGATTTTTCATTGTCTCAACTCAACCCAGAGAAACTTTGAAAAGCAGTAACCATGTTCATGATGGTATGCATAGATTTAGCCATTGGCTTAGTGAATATCATAAGGTCGTTAGCGAAAGCAAAATTCATAATCAGAGGAGCTCTACACTTTGGATGCAACATAAAATTCTTTATTGTCACTTGTCTCTTAATTTCAAGAGTAAGGAATTCCATGACAAGTGTAAATAAACATGGCGAAATAGGTTCACCTTGCCTTAAGCCATTGCAATATCCCACATTATGAGCATTGATCACTAAGGAATACCTTATTGTTGATATACAAATATATATCCAATGTATGAACTTGTTAGGAAAATTCATACATTGCATAATTTGGAGACTAGAGTTCCAACTTACTGAGTTGAATGCTTTCCTTATGTCAATTTTCATCATACCATGAGGTGAATTATTCTTGCTTGAGCAGCTATTCACTAGCTCATGTGTAAGAAGGATGTTGTCAATTATATTTTTATTAGGGAGGAAGGAAGCCTGATTGGAAGATATAATAGGAATTATAACAACTTTCAGTCTATGAGCTAGGATCCTAGAAATAGCTTTATAGATCACATTGCAGCATGCAGCAGGGGGAAAATGAGACATACAAGATGGGTTAGGCATTTTTGGAATTAAACTAAGTTCGTGGAGTCGATGGACATAAGCATCTTACTTTTATCAAAGAAGTTGTGTGCTACACGAAGGATATCAATAGATATAATATGCCAGTAATGAATGAAAAAAGAAGCTGTGAAACTATCTGGTCCAGGGGATGTTGATTTCCTCATTGAAAAGAAGCAATTTTTAATCTCCTCATCAGATATAGGAGCAACCAGAACTTGCTGCATAGCTGTGGAAAGGGATTGAAAAGGCAGGTTTAAGATGAAGGATAACTCAGAATCTAGAGGTTGATTTCCAAGTAGGGTAGTGTAGTAATTAAGAAAAGCTTCATTAACTTGGGAAGGAGATCCATGAAGAATGCCACGAGTATCAGTAACAGAGTGAACTAAAGACTTGGCCTGTTTAATTTTCAGAGAGCCATGAAATAATTTTGTATTCCTGTTACCATTTGTAGACCATTTCTGCTTTATTTTTTGTTGCAACATTCTAGCCTCTGTTTGCAGTGCTCTATCTAGTTGTTTCACTAAATCTCTCTCCCACAAATAAGAGATATGATTAGTAGAAGGCAGGAAGTTCTGCAGTTGAATCTATTCAAGCTTTTGTGTCAATTCAGTAGACAGTTTATTGCCTGAACCATATGTGTTCTTTGACCAGATTTTTAATGCCTCTTTGGTGTTTTTGAACTTCTTCTGAAGACTGTGCATTGGGTTACCATAAGTGTATGTGCTCCACACATCCTGAACAACCTATAACATACCAACATTATTTATCCACTCATCAAAAAATTTAAAATTAACTTGTTTAAATATGGTTGCTGAACCAAAGTTTAGGATGAGAGGGCAGTGGTCAAAAAGTGAAGGCATAGGTATGAGGATATGGATAGATGACTAGCAGGAGAGGGAGGAGGAATTCATCAAGCCATGGTCTATCTTGGTTAAAGTTCTTGGATTGGTTATACTTTTGTTAATCCATGTATAATCACTTCCAGTATAAGGTATTTCAATTAGTGCCACATCATGTGTAGCACAATTATGTCGTTCCATATCAGATATAGACAGTGGAGCACCACCACCTTTATGTTCAGATTTGAATGAACAGTTGAAATCTTCCAGAAGCAGCCAAGGGAGAGAAGATTGGGCTAGTTGAGGAAGTTGATCAGGGACCTATTTTCTGACAATAGGGCAACCTCTAGCATATATAAATGTCGCATAAAAAGATGATGCAAAAGGAATGTGAGACACTAAAGCACGAATATATTGATAATCCGATAGGGTACGGTTAATTGAGAAGATAGATGGATCAAAAAGGATGAACAATCTACCATAAGGAGCTTGCTGGAGATTAGTTTTCAAAATTAGATGTTTTGAAATGCAAACTTTGCAGAAATCAAATTAAATGTTATATAAACTAATAGAACAATCAGTTTGAGTTAAAAACATCGTTTATATTTCAAATTCAAATTTTGAATTTAAAATCGATTTTAAATTTGAACAAGCCAATTTCAAATCAGTATTCTTTCAAAATATCCACATTTACAAAAGTGGTTCATAAACACTTTAATTTCATTTCCAACCAAATTCAGATAAAAAATCCATTTTTTGATTTTACGTCTTATTTCACTTAAATGAATAAAATATTCATTTACATTTTCTAAATGAAACGAGACTTAACAAATACCCACATATATTGATATAATTGAGTGTAATGCGTGAAAAAAAAATAGTCACAACAACCATCATTCATATCACAATATTTAAAAATATAAGCGTTCCTACAATCAATGCTCATACACATGAATAATTATATAACTGTAATAAACGTCCATCAGATAATGATTATAACTACTTTTCCAAACTTAATCACATAAGTTTTCACTATAAATTTTTAAAATAGAAGTTCTCACTAAGATTTTACTATCGAAACAATGATTAGTTCCAACTTAAATTAAATGAATGTTTAATCTAAACAAAACTTCCAACTGCTCCAAACTCAACCAATCCATTTCCAACCAATTCCATTTCAAAGTATTTGTCGCCACGACTCAAAAGCCTATCGATCTGTTAACATATGAATAATATGTACTTGTTATAACCTTTAATGTAAACTTAATTAAATAGAACATACTAATGATTGTAATTAGTTGCTAACCATGTAATTAACTTTAATTAACCTTAATTAGATACCCTTAAAGCGTCTTCCACCTCGTTCAAGCCTCTGGACCATAAACACGTTGCTGCGCCATTCGATTAAACACCACTGCCATGCCTAGGGTCTGCCAAAACCCAAGCCAACTCCACTAGTGTCTTCCTTGCTGCATGCAACACTTACGCCATAAATCCCAAAAACCAGCACCCCATCGATCATCAGAAATCGGTATGAAACCCGAAAACAATCAAGTTCACCTATCGGTCTCCAGACACTACTGAACGCTACCAAACTTCATCAACACCTCGGCCTCCCTCTCCGCTACCAGTCTCTAGTTGACAACTTTGCCTTGAACATCCCCCATCGATAGAAAAATGCGAAAATAAAAAACTACACCTCTTCGTTTAAAATCAAATCTATGGCTCATCGATCATCCTATCGATGATCCAACCATATGGATTTGAAGCGGAAGAGCATATCTACAACTTTCATGTGGGTGATTTGTTTTGAAAATGAGTGGATTTATATACAATGAGGAAGGAAGTTAGGACATTTTCAAAAATTGAACGGTAGTGGTTGCTGAAGAGGAATAGGGTTAGGGTTGGGAGATTTAGATGTTATATTGGGTAGGGTTTAGAATATTATATTCAATTTTACTCATGTTATACACCAGAAATCTCACGAACTCCAAACAAAGTGCAACAACTGTCATTTCTAGACAAATACCCTATTTCGAATACAATGGATCAGGTTTTGAAAGCCAATTCAATTATTTTTGGCACATTTTTCAAATTTAAATTATAAGCTATTATTAATTTTCCAATCAATTTTCGATAGCATTTATATCACGCACGCTCACAAAAAACTCCGATTGATTCGAAAATTGAAATTATATGATAATTCAACATTTTAGATCCGATAAAACTAATTTTCGTCAAAATTCGAGTTCATTTGAAAAATGGTTGTTTTCCAATATTAAATTAAATCGATTCCAAATAATCAAATTCATTAAAAACAAATATATTATTATTGTATATATTCAAATAGAATTTTATATAGCTTCAAAATAAATTAATTCGGATTTTAAATTTGATATTCCCATTTTTAAGTAATTTCACATTCAAATTCTTACTTAAATAAACTTCAAGTTGTTAAATCATAAAATTAATTGTTTTAAATATCTAAATAAATTAAATATTCTTATATATAAAATCTGAATCATTACACAACTAACATAAAATAAGCACTATTAAACGAAACAACGTTTGAGAAAGTGTTATCATTAATTGTTCAAAGGTACTATGTAACAACCAGAATTTCGACAGACTGATTTTTGTTGCCAAAATTCCCAATTCATCAAAGCACAAGTCAGCTTGTTTAGTATCCTGCAGAAAAGACATAAATGATAAATATATTAGAGCTCGGTAAACATCTCCAGGGTGTGGCCATATCCTCATGAAAATGCAGACCATACTCTGGATATCTGTACTGTATACCTAATGAGGTGGGCCTTAACAAATATGGAAAGCTCCCGACCGAGTTCCGTGCATTGGATGCAGCACTATTATGGGACTTCGGGTACAGTAGACAATACGTTCGTGTAAGGGTCTAAATACACGCTCTAGGTGGTGTATTATAGACAATAGGGGATTACTCTGTGTTGAGGCTTGATTCAACCGAGGAGTTTGGAAACCACGATCCGTACGCTTACGTGGTATAGCGAGGATGGTTCTGTGCGATTACGTGGAATAATGATTTGGATTTCCATACATCGTTCGACGTATGATGAAAGTTGCGTACAATTCCCTAGTGTGACGGTGCAGACCGTACGAGGAGTGTACTATGGGGAGTACCTTGAGATATGGGGTATAGCTACATATATACTATATTCGGTTTAATCTACTGGGGAATAGATGCGTACATCGTGAGTATAGAGCCTTGAGTGTTGTTAACCAAAATAACCTGATAATTAAGAAAACATAACTGAATGGTATATGTAGAGTTATTTCAGAATGTATAATTTGTCTGGTCACCAAGACTTTTGTTCTGAACCCCTCCTTATACATACTCGCAGGTTAGGTTTATGGCGGAGATTGTGATAGCTTTGGATACCAGTTAGACAATATTATTACTTCCGCAAGGCTATATTTGATTATATTATATTTTATCCATTCCGCTATGAGATGTTTACTGAGCTCTGATATATTTATTATCTCTGTCTTTTCTAAAGATACCAGACAAGCCAAGTCGAGCTTCGATAGATTGGGATTTTTGTAAAAATAAATAAATTAGTCTTTAGAAATTCGGGTTGTTACATCTGGTATCAGAGCATATCTAACGACCCACCTTTTTGGAGACTATAAATCGACAATAAACCATACATGTTTGATTCAAATCATTCAAAAAGATAAACTATTAATGGGTTTGTTTTAAAGAAATAAAATTCAGAAGAACAAATTCAGAATCTCACATCAGAAGGACTAAAGTATAATAAAAAATATCATAAATACATAAAACAGTTCATGAAGCAGTTTACATTTGATTTCGCTTATACACACAATACAGAATGATAGATAATACCATATGGGATAAGAAATAATAATAACTAAGGTCTTTGGCTCCATCATTGTCTTCTAAACCCAATATCTTCTCTAAACTGAAATTCTCGGCCTGCCCCGAGTGCTACATGCGAAACACATAATACTCGAGTCATGATTAATATTCTTATGTAAATAAAATCAACTACCATGAAATACTTAAATGACATGCACAAGTAATTTATCATAAGAATATTCTTAAGATCCTGATACCAAATTTTCTTTTATTAATTGGTTTATTTCAACTCTCAACTTCACTATCGTTTAAAAAAAAATCGAATTAATATCCAAATTCAAACTTCAAATCCTAATTCCATGTTGTATATTGGTTTAACATCAAATTCATTTTGTTTATTTCAAGAAGAATCATTTTCAAACTTCAATTCAATTTAGATTTCATAGCACCCGTATCTCATTTAAATATTTATGGATGTTTGGACTCAATTGCTCGTATTGGAAATGGGCTTTAAATCAACCAATTCTATGGCTAAGTAGTAAAATTTAATGTATATAGATAGTCTAAAGTAAATATATTCAAATTAAAATAACTTTAAGTAAACACGTAAATGTAGCATAAATATTTTAATTAAAAATAGTAATAAAAACTAAATAGTTAAAATTTAATATATTATAAGATATTTTAATTTAAAATAATTATACATAAAAGAGTTTATACATTTAGAAAATAGAGCAGTTAACATGAAATAATATTAATGTGCGCATTTCAAAATACAATCCAAGTCGCATTCACTTTGATCCAATATCACATATTACAAATCCGTCTTATTATTAACTTAAGTTAAAATATCAAACTCAATTGATTTATTCCATCACAAATGTTCAAATTAACAGTACCAAATCTTCAAGTTTAATAATGTCATGTAGTATAACTTTAACATTTGAACAAATCATAAAACTCAAATTGAATTAGACATTCCTCAATTCAAAATCAAATTTTATTAAATCAAACAAGTTTAAATTTTAATTTAAACTTATACTTCATTAAATCAAAACATATTTGTTTCGAGATTGAATCATCTTATTAAATAAGTTAAGTCAAATCAGATTTTAAATTCTAAATACTTTCATTTACATAAATATAAAATTACCAACTTCAACTATTAAATCTGAATCTAACCATTAAATTAAATCTAAGTCATCCAATGTAACAACCCGGAAATGCGAGCCAGTTTAAAATTTTTATTTTGGCAACTTCGATGAATTTTGGATATTTAAAATAGATTATTTTAAATAATATCGACGAGAAATTTATTTTTGAATAGAATTAGAACGTACATATTTATCTAGATCGTCGTTAGAATATAAATATTTATTTTAAATTATAAAAGGATTGAAAATGGCGTGGTAGTTCGATAATTCGATTTCAAAATTCAAATGAATGTACAGGATTCAAAATAAACCAGATTTTAGCAAAACCCAAAATAATAGAATCTAAATGAGAATATCTTTCCAACGAATCAGAAAAATTGATACTTCATAGCGGGGATAAAAAGTTATGTCAAGTTGAAAATTCAGAATAGTCGCTATGGAATTCTGGCCCTTAAAAATGGAAATTTTGCAAACGACCTTGGATTTCGACGAAACCACTTTTGTTGGATCTGCGATGTCAAATTATTGCTAGGTTTCAAATTTCATAATTTTTCGAATCAATATGTGAGCGTGGCAAAGGAAAACGCGTTTGACCAGTTTTAGTTGATTTTAATCGACTGGAAAATGGCCATTTTTCAAACGGTCTCAGAATTCGACGAAATTAGATTTGCTAGGACCGTATCGTCAATACGAAGCTAGAAAATATTTTTCGGGAATTTTTCGAGTTAGTATGTGACCCCAGTAAATTGAAATGTGCGTTCAAATTCAATATATAGAGTTATACGTTGATTTTGACAAAAACTGATCGAAACGATCGAATCAGCTTGCGATACGTATCCAATTGTGTTTGGAATGGGGGTAATTAGCTATGGACGACAGTCGGTGGGTTCGATTTCGAGTTGAAATAAAACGGTTGCTTTTTAGAATTTAAAAATAATAATATATATATAGATATTAATATAACAAACCCCCTCACCCTTTTCTTCCTCTTCCTTTCTGAGTCAACGCACGAGGGAGTTTATAAAAAAAAAGAGCAAAGTCGATCCCTGCTCCAGCGCGCCATCAGGCTGCTGGCCGCGCCGCGCCGCCGTCCAGGCGAGGGCCTCGCCTCCCCATTGCCTCTCTCCTCCTCCTTCTCAACGTGAAGAGCTCCCTTTTCCAGCAAAGACCCCGACGCCTAAAATCAGCCACCCCCAGTTGAAGAACGCCGCCGCAGGCCACCAACCACCACCCACACCCTCCGTGCTCCTCCACCTCGCCTCTCTCTCCCTCTTCTTGCCACCCGTGAGTTTCTCTAATTGTATTTTCTTTTTGGGTAGTTAATTTAGTTAATTAGGTGATTAAGGATTGTTTTAAAAATCTGATTTTTTTTATATATGTGAGATAAATAAAGGTGGGACCTTTATGAACATATAGATGAGTTTTAAATTAAAAGTATGATTTTTATATGTAAAACTAGATTTTAAAAATATAATTTTTATATGATTGGAGTAGGAAAAATATAATTTTTACATGATAGAAAGAATAAAAATTCGATTTTTATATATTGAATAGCAAAGTAAAAATTCGATTTTTATATATTGAATAGCAAAGTAAAAATTCGATTTTTATATATTGAATAGCAAAGTAAAAATTCAATTTTTATATATTGAATAGCAAAGTAAAAATTCGATTTTTATATATTGAATATCAAAGTAAAAATTTGATTTTTATATATTGAATAACAAAGTAAAAATTTGATTTTTATATATGTAGTGAATATGGATGACGAAAGTGATGAAAGAAGAAACGGCGGAGATTTTCGACATATGAAGAGTCGAGGCGTTTGGACTAGCTAGTCGGTGAGAACTTCTCACTTTTAATTTTTCTAGTTAAAATATATACTAGGATGCAGACGGTGTTTAGTAGCACCCGACACCCGTCGTCCACAGACCATGGACGGCTTGTATGCTTGTTTGTATGATTTTGATGTGTAGTTGATTGTGTGTTGTGATGTGAAATGAAATAAAATATTTATATAGTTAAAAATATTTTATAGTTAAAAATAGAATTTTAACGTATATATGAAATGAAATAAAAATAAACAAATCGGACGATTTGTTTATATACACACATTTGACTGATATTGATTGGGACGATAAAGTTTACACATCGCCCAACTGCACAAATAAAATATGTGTTTGATTGTTTGAAACCCCACACGGGTATTGGGATGATATTTGACGTACACTAATCCCGATTGTTTAGTTGTATGTCGATCGATTGATTGACAGACTGTTATAAGTGTTGAATATTTATATTTGATGCTTAAACAGTGTAGAATGCACTTTGGATGATGGTTGATTATTCATCGTTGTTATTGTATACACGTGTTGTAGAAAATCCATATAATTAACATTATATGGTAATTGATTGGGCCTCATTCCAGTTTTGAAAAAAATACTTGAATAGAAATATTGGAGAAAGAAATATTTGAAATAGAATATTTGAAAATAGAAATATATGAAGCCGTGTTGATTAGATTTACGCCATTTTTACGTGAATGATATTTATATCGATTTTATTCATTTTATAATGAACATCGAAAGTGATTTCAAAATCTGATATTTTGAATAGAAATGAATTCGAATTGAATAGAAATGAATTCGAATTGAAATTGAATAGAAATGAATTCGAATTGAAATGAATAGAATTGAAATTGAATAGAATTGAAATAGAGTTGAAATTGAATAGAATTGAAATTGAATAGAAATGAATTCGAATTGAATTGAATTGAAAACGAACAGAAATTGAATTAGAAATTGATTTGAATGGAAATCAATTTGAAATGAATTTAAAACGAATATGTAAGGGGAAAATTCAATTTTGATTTGAATTTGAAAAAGAAGTTGAAATCGTTTTGAAAACGAATTTAAAACGATTTATAAAATACGTTTTAAAAGGAAATCAACGAAGTATATATTATATAATGGCCTGAATAGAACGCGCCGCGCCGCAGCAGTTCGCGAATTTCGGCCATTGACTTCGAACGGATATTATGGGAGATCCGACCGTCGGATTCTCCTGAAACCGGAACCGTTGGGTTCGTATCAAAAATAGCTTTCTAACGAATATTAGAAACTTAAAATCCAACGGTTGGATTTGGAATTATGTCCAAATCAAATTTGGAAATGGTCGCTGTAAGTGCAGTTCGATGGCCGTTGATGGAAATCGACTGTGCGGGCCTTGATAAAATTATTAAAAATAGTAATAATTTGTGTAAAATCATAAGAAATGATTTGTGAAGATTTGGGATGAAAAACTCCATATTTGAAAAGATAAAAATAGTTTTTTATGGAAATGAACTAGTTTTGAACTAGAATTATAATTCTATTTATTTTTAAATAAATAAATTGAATTTGAAAAGGGTTTTAAAAGTAACCAGAATTTCCAATAATTGAATTGGAATGGATTTGAATCGAAATTGTCTTTGGATTATTTCGATGTTGGATTTCGTGATTATACATATATTGTTATGGAAATTTGAAAGATATATATATCGTTATTTCCAATACGATATTTGTTGGTCGTAGAATTTGATATGGAATATAAGCCGATATATTTTCTATTCAGAGCCTTGTATTTAATATCAAATGTGATTTGGGTTTGTCGTGAATGGTGTCTTCATTAGAACTGTTCTTAAGCCCAGTTGAGAAAATGATTAAATCTTTTTATTTAGATTTAATGAAGTGTACCGATTAAATAATATTTAATTGGAATTGAATTGGTATTGATTTTTGGGTTTATCGTGAACAGTGTTTTAAATAACACTTGTTCTTTAACCCGATAATTAATGAAATGTGATTTTGGGTTGTCGTGAACGGTATCTTCAATAATACTGTTTTTAGACCCAAAGGAGTTAAGAAAATCAGAAACTAACTGGAGGTTAGTTAAGTTGAATGGTTTCCGGGGCATTTATCTGATGTTGGTTTCGGCCTTCGGGGTTAATACTTAGGGAATTGCTCACTTACTATTTTACGGTTAGGGACTGATTGAAATGTGATGTGATTTTGGGGTTTATCGTGAACCGTGTTTTAAATGACACTGATTCTTTAACCCAGTTAAAGATTAAAACTAAGTGGAGATTTAATGAATCTTTAATTAGATTGAAAAGATCGAGAATGGGGTATCACCAGTTTTGCTCCAGGCGATAGTTAAATCTTTAATTAGATTTGAACGTGAAATGGTAATTGAATTTACCGATAACACCGTGGTGTTAGATATGAAGTATTACCGGTTTTACTTCATGGGATGAATAGGTTGGGATTGGGAAATTAAAACAAATGATTACTTCGGTAAGGTTCGTTAATCCCGACTAGTTTGGATAAACCAAAATTTGGTTTGAATTGAATTTTGAAGGATGATTAAAGAATAAATTTAAAGGAATTTATCTTTGATAAAATTAATGGGAACCTTTCCCTAAGAATGTGAAATTTAGAAACTAACTGTAGGTTAGCTAAGCAGAACAGTTTCCTGGGTATTGATCTGATGTTAGTTTTGGCCTTCGGGGTTAATATTTGGGGAATTGTTCTCTTGTTAATTTACGGTTAGTGACTGATGAATTGGAATGAGGCGTATGTTGTGTTTGTGTAACACTTGTTTATTATATACATGAGTTGCTCAGAAAGACCGGGTTTATCCCATTCTGAATAACTAAATCGACGATAAGAAATTGAAGATGAAGACGGTGGTCGAAGACCAGAGATCTTCACCTCGTTTGGATGGTAACTGATGTCCTGATTGGGAGGCATCCCGAAATATGGATAATGAGTCGAGGTATATAGTGCCTCCGGTTTCGTTCAGACCCAGAACGGACTTGCAAATGGACGGTGTGTCTGACATTGGAATTTATTCTGTGTGATTGATAGCCATCAGTCGCATGGTGTCAATTGCCTGTGTGGCATGCTAAGACGCAGTGATCAAGGCTTCTGTTGAAAAGCAAAGTCTTGTGGTGATGATCAAAGCACTGCCTGTGTGGTGTAGCTTTGTGTATGACGTGAATTCGCGAGCCTCACACCCCGGTATGAACCAGAAACGGGAGAGGACCTCAGGGGGGACGTGCGTTTTCTTTCTAGCTAGAAGTGGCGTCAATGGTTTTAAACGCCCTGACGAGTTTGACTTATGTGGTTGTTACTGTTGCGAGGCGCCTCGGTTATATTGGTCGATCCGGGACCGATGGAGTCATTTGTTGGCTCATTTACGCCCCAAAGGGCAGAGAGATGCATTGTTCAGGCATTATAATCCACTCCGTGTGGACCGGCCCTGACGATCCAAGGTACGGTTGCGGCTGTGCCTGAGACTCGGGCTAAACAGTCTCGAATTCGGTAAGGACTATCTTTTGCCTTGGTTCATGACGGAAATCCAATTTCCAAATACGTGATTTTGCGGTTTTAATTGTAGAACTTGTATGGCGACATGATATACGGTCCCCATGCCGTCTATGATTGATACTTATGATTTGAAATTGTTTTGACACTATACACTTATTATAGTATCAAATGATTTGTTTTAAACGTACTAAGCATGTTTGGCTATTATAAGGGAAAACCCTATCCCCCGGCTTGCGTTGCATTGTGTGATAGGACCTGGGTCTTATAATAGCTTCATTTTTTCAAAAAGCATTGCCTGTTTTGTTATATGCACTGGTATTCTTGGGAGGAAACCCATTCCGTGTTATACGGCGTGGTCCCTTGATATATCTGATTTAAAGTAAAGTTTTAAATAACTGTTTTAGTTCTCACACCAGTCCCATGACTGACCTGGAGTTTATTGTTTTAACCTAAACTCTGGGTGCCCTTATTTTGACACGGGCAGCTAATAGTTTTGGTTTTGCAGATTTATATTCACATGATCCTGGTTTACAGCTGGAACGATATCCGGAAAGCTTTGTAACCGTATATCTCCTTCAGTTGTATTTTGTATTATTTTCCGCTGCTATGTAATGTATTGTAATCTCTGAAATTTATCGAATGTATATTATATGTTTATACTCTGTATATTATTGTATTCTGATGAATTGTTGTAATATACAATGAAATGTTCTTCCGTCTGCGTCCTGATGTGGCTTGTTCTCGACTCAATCCGGGCTTTCCTCACCGGGGAAGTTCAGGTCGTTTTAGCGTGGTATCAGAGCTTTGGTTTACAAAGCTCAGTAAACAAGGCATATTAGAACCATACGAAAGAATTCATCAGATATTGGATTAGTAATATCCAATTAGACTGACTCGTTAGAGATGGGATTAGTAGTATTCCAGAACGAGTGTGAAGAGTATTTTTTAAAAATGAAAACAATTTTTGTTTTGAAAATTTAAATCAATTATTCGTATTTGATTATTAATTTATATGAATTTGGACAATCCAATATATAGATATTTTGCATATATGTCTTACAAACGTGTATTCGAAGTTTTAATGCATTGGATAGTTATAGAATCGCACTCTAGTGCCCGGGGATAAGTCTGGTGACGGGGCACCATCACCGGTATTTATTTTCGAGTTTCGAAAATGAGATTTCTATATATTTCCAATTGACTGGTGTGAGAACCGAAACTAGATAGGGCTTATTGTTGATATTTGGCATCAAAACATGATTTTCTATATATATCAAAAAAATTATGAATTTGAAACGTTAATTCACTAATTGATTGATGTTTGTGTTGTTTGGTTATTTGCTTGAAATTTTGAACCAAACGCCTAATAGAACCAAAAAGTGAATTGTATTGAAATTTGGTCGCATTTGCTTGCATATGCATGTACTTACATTGAACAGGTCATAGTAAAGAGGCTAGAGCAGAAGAATAAAATTGTTTGCCCGACAAATAGGTACATGTTTACCATAATTTACTGTTTTGTTTGGGTGATGATGATTTTATGAGCCGATTGGCTCGCCGCTTGGCTTTTTCTTTTTCCTTTTGAGATCAGAGGGCCTGTATGGCAATTTCGGGATTTTCCCGGTGCTCCCGGTGCAGCGGAGGTTATGGCGAAATTTTTCGAAAATTTAGGGTGTTAGCCAAATTTTTGAAAAATTTGAAAAGTTCTTAGAAACTGAAAAGTTGAAGAACTTAAGCCATAACGAAAATACTGGAAGTTGAGTTGATTAGTAAAACTACTTTCGGCTTCGTTCCTTTTCAGGGACGAAAAGTTTTAAGTGGGGGAGATTGTAACAACCCGGAAATGCTAGCCAGTTTAAAATTTTAATTTTGGCAACTTCGATGAATTTTGGATATTTAAAATAGATTATTTAAAATAGATTATTTTAAATAATATCGACGAGAAATTTATTTTTGAATAGAATTAGAACTTATATATTTATCTAGATCGTCGTTAGAATATAAATATTTATTTTAAATTATAAAAGGAATTGAAAATGGCGCGGTAGCTCGATAATTCGATTTCAAAATTCAAATGAATGTACAGGATTCAAAATAAACCGGATTTTAGCGAAACCAAAAATAATAGAACCTAAATGATAATATCTTTCCAACGAATCAGAAAAATTGAAATTTCATAGCGGGGATAAAAAGTTATGTCCAGTTGAAAATTCAGAATAGTCGCTATGGAATTCTGGCCCTTAAAAATGGAAATTTTGCAAATGACCTCGGATTTTGACGAAACCACTTTTGTTGGATCCGCGATGTCAAATTATTGCTAGGTTTCAAATTTCATAATTTTTCGAATCAATATGTGAGCGTGGCAAAGGAAAAAGCGTTTGACCAGTTTTAGTTGATTTTAATCGACTGGAAAATGGCCATTTTTCAAACGGTCTCAGAATTCGATGAAATTAGTTTTGTTAGGACCGTATCGTCAATACGAAGCTAGAAAATATTTTTCGGGAATTTTTCGAGTTAGTATGTGACCCCAGTAAATTGAAATGTGCATTCAAAATCAATATATAGAGTTATACGTTGATTTTGACGAAAACTGATCGAAACGATCGAATCAGCTTGTGATACGTAACCCGTTGTATTTGGAATGGGGGTAATTAGCTACGGACGGCAGTCGGTGGGTTCGATTTCGAGTTGAAATAAAATGGTTGCTTTTTAGAATTTAAAAATAATATATATATATATATATATATATATATATATTAATATAACAAACCCCCTCACCCTTCTCTTCCTCTTCCTTTCTGAGTCAACGCATGAGGGAGTTTATAAAAAAAAAGAGCAAAGTCGATCTCTGCTCCAGCGCGCCACCGGGCTGCTGGCCGCGCCGCCGTCCAGGCGAGGGCCTCGCCTCCCCATCGCTTCTCTCCTCCTCCTTCTCAACGTGAAGAGCTCCCTCTTCCAGCAAAGACCCCAACGCCCAAAATCAGCCACCCCCAGTTGAAGAACGTTGTCGCAGGCCACCAACCGCCACCCACACCCTCTGTGCTCCTCCACCTCGCCTCTCTCTCCCTCTTCTTGCCACCCGTGAGTTTCTCTAATTGTATTTTCTTTTTAGGTAGTTAATTTAGTTAATTAGGTGATTAAGAATTGTTTTAAAAATCTGATTTTTTTTATATATGTGAGATAAATAAAGGTGGGACCTTTATGAACATATAGATGAGTTTTAAATTAAAAGTATGATTTTTATATGTAAAACTAGATTTTAAAAATATAATTTTTATATGATAGGAGTAGGAAAAATATAATTTTTACATGATAGAAAGAATAAAAATTCGATTTTTATATATTGAATAGCAAAGTAAAAATTCGATTTTTATATATTGAATAGCAAACTAAAAATTCGATTTTTATATATTGAATAGCAAAGTAAAATTCGATTTTTATATATTGAATAGCAAAGTAAAAATTTGATTTTTATATATTGAATAGCAAAGTAAAAATTTGATTTTTATAAATGTAGTGAATACCGATGACGAAAGTGATGAAAGAAGAAACGGCGGAGATTTTCTACATATGAAGAGTCAAGGCGTTTGGATTAGCTAGTCGGTGAGAACTTCTCACTTTTAATTTTTCAAGTTAAAATATATACTAGGATGCAGACGGTGTTTAGTAGCACCCGACACCCGTCGTCCACAGACCATGGACGGCTTGTATGCTTGTTTGTATGATTTTGATGTGTAGTTGATTGTGTGTTGTGATGTGAAATAAAATAAAATATTTATATAGTTAAAAATATTTTATAGTTAAATATAGAATTTTAACGTATATATGAAATGAAACAAAAATAAACAAATTGGACGATTTGTTTATATACACACATTTGACTGATATTGATTGGGACGATAAATTTTACACATCGCCCAACTGCACAAATAAAATCTGTGTTTGATTGTTTGAAACCCCACACGGGTATTGGGATGATATTTGATGTACACTAACCCCGATTGTTTAGTTGTAATCGATTGATTGACAGACTGTTATAAGCGTTGAATATTTATATTTGATGCTTATATAGTGCAGAATGCACTTTGGATGATGGTTGATTATTCATCGTTGTTATTGTATACATGTGTTGTAGAAAATCCATATAATTAACATTATATGGTAATTGATTGGGCCTCATTCCAGTTTTGAAAAAGAAATACTTGAATAGAAATATTTGAAAAAGAAATATTTGAAATAGAATATTTGAAAATAGAAATATATGAAGCCGTGTTTATTAGATTTACGCCATTTTGACGTGAACGATATTTATATCGATTTTATTCATTTTATAATGAACATCGAAAGTGATTTCAAAATCTGATATTTTGAATAGAAATGAATTCGAATTGAAATAAATAGAATTGAAATTGAATAGAATTGAAATAGAATGGAAATTGAATAGAATTGAAAATGAATAGAAATGAAATCGAATTGAAATTGAATAGAATTGAAATTGAATAGAAATGAATTCGAATTGAATTGAAAACGAACTGAAATTGAATTCAAAATTGATTTGAATGGAAATCAATTTGAAATGAATTTAAAACGAATTTGTAAGGGAAAATTCAATTTTGATTTGAATTTGAAAAAGAAGTTGAAATCGATTTGAAAACGAATTTAAAACGATTTATAAAATATGTTTTAAAATGAAATCGACGAAGTATATATTATATATTATATATATATAATATAATGGCCGGAATAGAATGCGCCACGCCGCGCCAGTTCGCGAATTTCGACCATTGACTTCGAACGGATATTACGGGAGATCCGACCGTCGGATTATCCTGAAACCGGAACCGTTGGGTTCGTGTCGAAAAGAGCTTTCTAACGAATATTAGAAACTTGAAATCTAACGGTCGGATTTGGAATTATGTCCAAATCAAATTTGGAAAAGGTCGCTGTAAGTGCAGTTCGATGGCCGTTGATGGAAATCGACTGTGCGGGCCTTGATAAAATTATAAAAAATAGTAATAATTTGTGTAAAATCATAAGAAATGATTTGTGAAGATTTGGGATGAAAAACTCCACATTTGAAAAGATAAAAATAGATTTTTATCGAAATGGACTAGTTTTGAACTAGAATTATAATCCTATTTATTTTTAAATAAATAAATTGAATTTGAAAAGGGTTTTAAAAGTAACCAGAATTTCCAATAATTGAACTGGAATGGATTTGAATCGAAACTGTCTTTGGATTACTTCGATGTTGGATTTCGTGATTATACAGATATTGTTATGGAAATTTGAAAGATATATATATATATCGTTATTTCCAATACGATATTTGTTGGTCGTAGAATTTGATATGGAATATAAGCCGATATATTTTCTATTCAGAGCCTTGTATTTAATATCAAATGTGATTTGGGTTTGTCGTGAATGGTGTCTTCATTAACACTGTTCTTAAGCCCAGTTGAGAAAATGATTAAATCTTTTTATTTAGATTTAATGAAGTGTACCAATTAAATAATATTTAATTGGAATTGAATTGGTATTGATTTTTGGGTTTATCGTGAACAGTGTTTTAAATAACACTTGTTCTTTAACCCAATAATTAATGAAATGTGATTTTGGGTTGTCGTGAATGGTATCTTCAATAATACTGTTCTTAGACCCAAAGGAGTTAAGAAAATCAGAAACTAACTGGAGGTTAGTTAAGTTGAATGGTTTCCGGGGTATTTATCTGATGTTGGTTTCGGCCTTCGGGGTTAATACTTAGGGAATTGCTAACTTACTATTTTACGGTTAGGGACTGATTGAAATATGATGTGATTTTGGGGTTTATCGTGAATCGTGTTTTAAATGACACTGATTATTTAACCCAGTTAAAGATTAAAACTGTAATAACCCGGAAATCTGGGCCAGTTTAAAATTTTTATTTTGGCAATTTTAATGAATTTTGCATATTTAAAATAGATTATTTTAAATAAAATCGACGTGAAATTTATTTTGAATAGAATTCGACGTATATATTTATATACGCGTCGTCGTTAGAATATAAATAATTATATATAATTATAAATAGAATTGAAAATGGCGCGGTAGTTCGATAATTCGATTTCAAACTTCAATTGAATGTACCGGGTGCAAAACAATCCGGATTTTAGTGAAACCAAAAACATTAGGATCTAATTGATAATATCTTTCCAACGAATCCGAAAGATCAAAATTTCGTAGCGAGAATCAAAAGATATGTCCAGTTGAAAATTCTGAATAGTCGCTATGGAATTCAGGCCCTTAAAAATGGACATTTTGCAAATGACCTCGGATTTCGACGAAACCACTTTTGTTGGGTCCGTGGTGTTAAATTATTGCTAGGTTTCAAATTTCATAATTTTTCGAATCAATATGTGAGCGTGGCAAAGGAAAACGTGTTTTGACCATTTCAGTTGATTTTAATCGACTGGAAATTGGCCATTTTTCCAACGGTCTCAGAATTCGACGAAACTAGTTTTGTTAGGACCGTATCGTCAATACGAAGCTAGAAAATATTTTTCTGCAATTTATAGAGTTAGTATGTGACCCCAGTAATTTGAAATGTACGTTTAAAATTCAATATAGTGATTTAAAAGTAAATTAAACGGAAACTGATTCAAACGGTCAAATCAGCTTGCGATACATATCCCATTGTGCTCAGAACGGGGGTAAAACGTTATGGGCGACAGGCGGTGGGCCTCGTTTCGAGGTCGAAAATAAAAGTCAACTTTTTGAAATATAAATTAATTAAATAAATTAATTCCTTCTTTTGCATATGCCCCCCCCCCCCGGTCCAAATTCATTCAACAGAATAGAAAAAAAAAAGAAAAAAAAACCTAGAAAACCCGCACCCCATCTCGATTGCCTCCTCCTCCGCTCCCTCGTCGACACGCCGCCACCACCCTCATCAGTCGCCCCCCCCACTGCTTCACCCCACCTCGCGCCCCTCTTTTCTCTCTCCCCTCCAGCGCCGAAGTCGAAGTCTCCCCCCTCGCCCTAAAACGCGCCGCCGCTGAGACCGCGAGCCCCCCCTCGCGCGGCCACCGCCTGACGGCCATCTACCCCTTTTGCGACCTCCTGACACCCCCACCCCCTTCTGAACTAGAAAGATGAGTTTTTAATATTTGTGTTAATTTAAGAACTATATTTGTGTTAATTTAAAAACTATATTTTGTTTTAATTGAAAAACTGATTTAATAGGATTTTTAAAAACTGATTTTTTTTACTGATTTTATTTTAAAGGTTTAAAATAGAAAAAAGGGTTTAAACTTCGAAATAGAAAAAAAAAAGGTTTAAACTTTGAAATAGGAGAAAGGTTTAAACTTTAAAATAGAAAAGGCGGAATCTTTATAGGATAGAGAATATAAAAATATCATCTTTGTATGTGTAGCGAAATAAAAATCTGATTTTTATTTTATATACGTTGAGATAAAGTGGTAATTTTTATAAAGGCGAAAACTTTATTTTTGAAATGGATTTTTTGTCTATATAGTAGCAATGTAGAAATATAATTTTTATCCATAGAACGAGATAGTAAAAATATGATTTTTATATATTGAATAGCATAGTAAAAATTCGTTTTTAAATACATGAAGTGATTATAAAAATATGATTTTTAGATTGAAAGTGAATAAATAAAAATGTGATTTTTATTTTAGACACATCAAAATATAAAAATGTGATTTTTTTTATATATGTAGTGGCTACGGGCAACGAAGATGACGAAGATGCGATAGCGATGAAGATTTCTATCAATGAAGTGCCGTGGAGCTAGGATAGCTATCGGTGAGAACTTCTCACTCTAAATTCTCTTTTTCTAGTTATATATATATATATATATATATATATATATATACTAGGATGTAGACGGTGCTTAGTAGCACCCGACACCCGTCATCCACAGACCATGGATGGCTTGTTTGTTAAATAGTTTGGTTGTGTAGTTGGTTAGTCTAATTGGTTTGAATTGAATTGTTTGGTGAATTGAAATTGATTTGATTGATGTGTGAATGGCGTGGGCCTTCACTAGACCGGGGATAAGGCTAGGCCTCGTCCCGTTTCTAGTATCGCGCCGTTATGCCGCCGAAATTTTCTAAAATATGTTAGAAAAACAAAAATATCATTTTTATTGTGTAAATAAAATGAATAGAAATTCAAGTGTTGAAATAGAATATTTTATCGTTAAAAATATAATTTTTAACGTGAATGTGAATAAATAAAATATTTATAAACAAATCGGCCGATTTGTTTATATACACTGATTTGACTGATATTGATTGGATCGATAAATTTTACACATCGCCCAACTGCACAAATAAAATCTGTGTTTGATTGTTTGAAACCCCACACGGGTGTTGGGATGATATTTGGTGTACACTAATCCCAATTATTTAATTATTGTCGATCGATTGGTCGACAAACTGTGTAAGCGTCGATTATTTATATTTGATGCTTATGCAGTTGTGTGGTGCACTTTGGTTGATGGTTGATTATTTTTCAAATCTATTATATACATGTGTTGTATGGAATCCATATAATTAACGTTATATGGTGATTGATTGGGCCTCATTCCAATCGGGAAAATAATGAATATTATAAAAGAAAATTCATGTGTTGAATATAAAAATAGTCATGTGTTGACGATGTTCATGTGTTGAGTGAAATATTTTATATAATAAAATTTACATCTTTATCATATTTAAAATTAGAACTCCTTCCCAGTAGAAGTCTAATTGAAAATCAAACGATAGATACCATAGTTTTATAAAATATTTTACATAACAAAAATAGTGATGTGTCGACAGTACTCACGTGTTGAGATTAGTCGTGTGTTGAAAAAAATCTAGATTCATGTGTTGAATGGGATAAATATTCATTTGTTGAATAAAATAAAGAAGTTGTGAGAAATATAAAGCCGTGTTGATTAGTTTTGCGCCATTTTGACGTGAACGATATTTATATCGATTTTATTCGTTGTATATTGAATTGAAAACGATTTCGAAATGAATTGAATTGAAAACGATTTCGAAATGAATTGAATTGAAAACGATTTCGAAATGAATTGAATTGAAAACGATTTCGAAATGAATTGAATTGAAAACGATTTCGAAATGAATTGAATTGAAAATGAATTCAAATTGAATTGAAAGTGAATTGAAATGAATTCAAGTTGAATTAAAATTTGAATTGAATAGAAATGAATTTTAAAACGGATTTATAAAGAAGAATTCAATTTTGATTTGAATTGAATATAGAAGTTGAATTGTTTCAGAAACGATTTTAAAACGATTTATAAAATTCGTTTTAAATAGAAATCGACGAAATATATATTATATATATAATATAATGGCCTGAATAGAACGCGCCGCGCCGCGGCAGTTCGTGAATTTTCGACCATTTATTTCAAACGGACATTGCGGGAGATCCGACCGTCGGATTCTCCTAAAACCGGAACCGTTGGGTTCGTATCAAAAAGAGCTTTCCAATGAATATTAGAAATTTGAAACCTAACGGTTGGATTTGGAATTATGTCCAAATCAAATTCGAAAATGGTCGCTGTAAGTGCAGTTCGATGGCCGTTGATGGAAATCGACTGTACGGGCCTTGATAAAATTAATAAAAATATCTATAATTTGTGTAAAATTATAATATGTGAATTGGAAAGAATTGGGCTGGAAAATTCCACATTAGAAGGTAAAAATAGATTTTTATCGAAATGAACTAGTTTTGAACTAGAATTAAAACCAATTTATTTTTGAAATAAATAAATTGAATTTGAAAGTGATTTTGAAAATAATCGATAATTTCCAATACGTGGATTGGAATGGAGCTGAATCGAAATTATCTTCGGAATATTTCGATGTTGGATTTCGTGACTATACAGATATTGTTATGGAAATTTGAAAGATATATTTTATATCGTTATTTCCAATACAATATTTGTTGGTTTCAGAATTTGGTATTGAATATAAGTCGATATATTTTCTATTCAGAGCCTTGTATTTAATATCAAATGTGATTTGGGTTTGTCGTGAATCGTGTTTTGATGACATTGGTTCTTTAACCTAGTTAAAGGCAGGATATTGATTTTTGAAAAGATTAAAACTAAGTGGAGTTTTAATGAATCTTTAATTAGATTAAAAATGTGAATTGATAATTTTAATTATCAAATTTGAAAAGTGATCGAGAATGGAGTACCACCAGTTTTGCTCTAAAGCGATAGTTAAATCTTTAATTAGATTTGAACGTGAAATGGTAATTGATTTTACCGACAACACCGTGGCGTTAGATGTGGAGTATTACCAGTTTTCTCCATGGGATATATAGGTTGGGATTGGGAAATAAAATAAATAATTACTTCGGTGTGGTTCGTTAATCCCGACTAGTTTGAAATGATATCCAAAGGAAGATTAAAGAATAAATTTAGAAGAATTTATCTTTGATAAAATTAATGGGAACCTTTCCCTAAGAATGTGATTTTGTGAATAAAAGAATATTCTGAATTGGAATGAGGCGTTTGTTGTGTTTGTGTAACATTTGTTAATTATATACGTGGGTTATTCAGAAAGGCCGGGTTATACCCATTCTGAATAACCGATTCGACGAGATGTCGAAGATGAAGACGGTGGTTGAAGACCGGAAGTCTTCACATCGTTTGGGGTGATTACTGATGATCTTGATTGGGCTGTACACCCAAGATGAGGGAAACAGTCGGTGATCGTCCAGACGTACTTGGAGATCGATGGATATGCGAGGAAAGTGCCTCCGGTTTCGTTCAGACCCAGAACGAACTTGTAAATGGATTGTGTGTCTGACATTGGATTTTATTCTGTGTTGATTGATCTCTATTAAATATACATCTGTTTGGCGGCGGAGAATTTATTCTCTTGCTTAACGCCCTTCTCTGAGACGTACGAGCTCAGAGGTTGTATATCGATGGACATCAGTCGCATGGAGTGAATTGTCAATGTGGCATGCGTAAGTGGCAATTGATCAAGGCTTCTGTTGAAAAGCAAAGTCTTGTGGTTGATGATCAAAGCACGGCCCGTGTGGCATAGCTTTGTGTATAACGTGAATTCGCGAGCCTCACACCTCGGTATGAGTCAAAAACGGGAGATGGACCGCTGGGAGAGCACGACGTTTCTTTCTAGCTAGGGTGGTGTCAGTGACCTACCAGCCCTGACGTTTATATACTTTTCACCTGTGTGGTTGTTGGATATGAGGCGCCTCGGATATAGGTCTGTAAGGACCGGGAAACGTGTGTTCAGGAATTGCCAATCCTCAAAAGTAAGAGAGGACCGGCCCAGCCGATTCCAAGGATCATAGTGGGGTCCTGAGGCATTTGCTAGAGTGTCTCGAACGCGGAGAGGAGCTTGCCCCTTGCCTCGACTCATGACGGAAATCCAATTTCCAATACGTGTATTGCGGTTTTAATTGTAGAACTAGTAGGGCGACATGATATATGGTACCCATGCCGCCTATGATTGATATTTATGATTGAAATTGTTTTGACACTATGCACTTATTATAGTATCAAATGATTTGTTTTAAACATACCAAGCATGTTTGGCTATTATAAGGGAAAACCCTATCCTCCGGCTTGCATTGCATTGTGTGATGGGACCTGGGTCTTATAATAGCTTCATTTCTCTAAAGAGCATTGCGCTGTTTTGTTATATGCACTAGTATTCTTGGGAGGAAACCCGTTCCGTGTTATACGGCGTGGTCCCTTGAATTACTCTCTTTTAAAGTAAAGTTTTAAATAACTGTTTTAGTTCTCACACCAGTCACATGACTGACCTGGAGTTTATTGTTTTAACCTAAACTCTGGGTGCCCCTATTTTCCGCACGGGCAGCTAGTAGTTTTGGTTTTGCAGATTTATATTCACAGGGTCCTGATATACAGCTGGAACGATGCTCGGAAAGCTCTGTATCCGTGTATCACTTCTAGTTGTGCTTTTGTATTATTTTCCGTTGCTATGTAATTTATTGTAATCTCTGATATTTGTTGAATGTAATTTATTCATTTATACTCTGTATATTCTTGTATCTGATGGAATTGTTGTAATAACAATGAAATGTTCTTCCGTCTGCGTCCTTTTGCGTGTTGTTCTCAAAGTATTCGTGCTTTCCTTCACGGGGAAGTTACGGGTTCTTTCAGTTGGTATCAGAGCTTTGGTTTACAGAGCTCGAGAACAAGACACATTAGAACCATACGAAAGAATTCATCAGATATTGGATTAGTAATATCCAATTAGAATTACTCGTTAGAGATAGGATCAGTAGTATCCTAGAACGAGTGTGAAGAGTATATTTTTCAAATGAAAACAATTTTGTTTTGAAAATTTAAACCATTTTATACGTATTTGATTATTTATTTATTTTGAATATGGACAATCGAGTATATAAAGATTTCGCGTATACGCGTCATGAACGTATAGTCGAAGTTTTAATATACTGGATAGATATAGAATCATACTCTAGTGGCCCGAAGATGATTCTGATGATTGACTAGTTGTCATTAGTATTCATGTTCGAGTAACGAAGGTGTGATATCTATATATTTCCATTAGGCTGGTGTGAGAACCAAAACTAATATAGCTAGAATACATTGTTGTGAATTGGCATCAAAACATGATTTTTTGTATACATATCAAAATTATGAATTTGAAACTCTAATCCACTAATTGATTGATGTTGTGTTGTTTGTTTATTTGTTTCCTAATTTTGAACCATTATGCCTAAATTGAACCAAATATTGAATTGTATGGAAATTGGTCGCATTTGCTTGCATACATGTATATCTTTTGAACTGGTCATAGCAAGGAGGCTAGAGCCGAAGAATAAAATTTGTTTGCCCGACAAATAGGTACATGTTTACTACATAATTTCCTGTTTTGTTTGGGTGATGATGATTTTGTGAGCCTATTGGCTAGCCGCTTGGCTTTTTCTTTTTCTTTTTGAGATCTGAAGGACCGGGGAAGCTATTTGAAATTCCCCGATGCTCCCGGTGCAGGGGAGGTTATGGCGAAATTTTTCGAAAATTTAGGGTGTTAGCCAAATTTTTGAAAATTTGAGAATTCTCAGAAACTGAAAAGTTGGAGAATGGAAGCCAGATCGAACGTAGAGTTGATTGATCAAACCACTTTCGACTTTGTTCCTTTTCGGGGACGAAAAGTTTTAAGTGGGGGAGATTGTAATAACCCGAAAATCTGGGCCAGTTTAAAATTTTTATTTTGGCAATTTTAATGAATTTTGCATATTTAAAATAGATTATTTTAAATAAAATCGACGTGAAATTTATTTTGAATAGAATTCGACGTATATATTTATATACGCGTCGTCGTTAGAATATAAATAATTATATATAATTATAAATAGAATTGAAAATGGCGCGGTAGTTCGATAATTCGATTTCAAACTTCAATTGAATGTACCGGGTGCAAAACAATCCGGATTTTAGTGAAACCAAAAACATTAGGATCTAATTGATAATATCTTTCCAACGAATCCGAAAGATCAAAATTTCGTAGCGAGAATCAAAAGATATGTCCAGTTGAAAATTCTGAATAGTCGCTATGGAATTCAGGCCCTTAAAAATGGACATTTTGCAAATGACCTCGGATTTCGACGAAACCACTTTTGTTGGGTCCGTGGTGTTAAATTATTGCTAGGTTTCAAATTTCATAATTTTTCGAATCAATATGTGATCGTGGCAAAGGAAAACGTGTTTTGACCATTTCAGTTGATTTTAATCGACTGGAAATTGGCCATTTTTCCAACGGTCTCAGAATTCGACGAAACTAGTTTTGTTAGGACCGTATCGTCAATACGAAGCTAGAAAATATTTTTCTGCAATTTATAGAGTTAGTATGTGACCCCAGTAATTTGAAATGTACGTTTAAAATTCAATATAGTGATTTAAAAGTAAATTAAACGGAAACTGATTCAAACGGTCAAATCAGCTTGCGATACATATCCCATTGTGCTCAGAACGGGGGTAAAACGTTATGGGCGACAGGCGGTGGGCCTCGTTTCGAGGTCGAAAATAAAAGTCAACTTTTTGAAATATAAATAAATTAAATAAATTAATTCCTTCTTTTGCATATGCCCCCCCCCCCCCGTCCAAATTCATTCAACAGAATAGAAAAAAAAAAGAAAAAAAAAACCTAGAAAACCTGCACCCCATCTCGATTGCCTCCTCCTCCGCTCCCTCGTCGACACGCCGCCACCACCCTCATCAGTCGCCCCCCCCACTGCTTCACCCCACCTCGCGCCCCTCTTTTCTCTCTCCCCTCCAGCGCCGAAGTCGAAGTCTCCCCCCTCGCCCTAAAACGCGCCGCCGCTGAGACCGCGAGCCCCCCCCCCCCCCTCTCGCGGCCACCGCCTGACGGCCATCCACCCCTTTTGCGACCTCCTGACACCCCCACCCCCTTCTGAACTAGAAAGGTGAGTTTTTAATATTTGTGTTAATTTAAGAACTATATTTGTGTTAATTTAAAAACTATATTTTGTTTTAATTGAAAAACTGATTTAATAGGATTTTTAAAAACTGATTTTTTTTAGATTTAAAAACTGATTTTATTTTAAAGGTTTAAAATAGAAAAAAGGGTTTAAACTTCGAAATAGAAAAAAAAAAGGTTTAAACTTTGAAATAGGAGAAAGGTTTAAACTTTAAAATAGAAAAGGCGGAATCTTTATAGGATAGAGAATATAAAAATATCATCTTTGTATGTGTAGCGAAATAAAAATCTGATTTTTATTTTATATACGTTGAGATAAAGTGGTAATTTTTATAAAGGCGAAAACTTTATTTTTGAAATGGAATTTTTGTCTATATAGTAGCAATGTAGAAATAGAATTTTTATCCATAGAACGAGATAGTAAAAATATGATTTTTATATATTGAATAGCATAGTAAAAATTCGTTTTTAAATATATGAAGTGATTATAAAAATATGATTTTTAGATTGAAAGTGAACAAATAAAAATGTGATTTTTATTTTAGACACATCAAAATATAAAAATGTGATTTTTTTTATATATGTAGTGGCTACGGGCAACGAAGATGACGAAGATGCGATAGCGATGAAGATTTCTATCAATGAAGTGCCGTGGAGCTAGGATAGCTATCGGTGAGAACTTCTCACTCTAAATTCTCTTTTTCTAGTTATATATATATATATATATATATATATATATACTAGGATGTAGACGGTGCTTAGTAGCACCCGACACCCGTCATCCACAGACCATGGATGGCTTGTTTGTTAAATAGTTTGGTTGTGTAGTTGGTTAGTCTAATTGGTTTGAATTGAATTGTTTGGTGAATTGAAATTGATTTGATTGATGTGTGAATGGCGTGGGCCTTCACTAGACCGGGGATAAGGCTAGGCCTCGTCCCGTTTCTAGTATCGCGCCGTTATGCCGCCGAAATTTTCTAAAATATGTTAGAAAAACAAAAATATCATTTTTATTGTGTAAATAAAATGAATAGAAATTCAAGTGTTGAAATAGAATATTTTATCGTTAAAAATATAATTTTTAACGTGAATGTGAATAAATAAAATATTTATAAACAAATCGGCCGATTTGTTTATATACACTGATTTGACTGATATTGATTGGATCGATAAATTTTACACATCGCCCAACTGCACAAATAAAATCTGTGTTTGATTGTTTGAAACCCCACATGGGTGTTGGGATGATATTTGGTGTACACTAATCCCAATTATTTAATTATTGTCGATCAATTGGTCGACAGACTGTGTAAGCGTCGATTATTTATATTTGATGCTTATGCAGTTGTGTGGTGCACTTTGGTTGATGGTTGATTATTTTTCAAAGCTATTATATACATGTGTTGTATGGAATCCATATAATTAACGTTATATGGTGATTGATTGGGCCTCATTCCAATCGGGAAAATAATGAATATTATAAAAGAAAATTCATGTGTTGAATATAAAAATAGTCATGTGTTGACGATGTTCATGTGTTGAGTGAAATATTTTATATAATAAAATTTACATCTTTATCATATTTAAAATTAGAACTCCTTCCCAGTAGAAGTCTAATTGAAAATCAAACGATAGATATCATAGTTTTATAAAATATTTTACATAACAAAAATAGTGATGTGTCGACAGTACTCACGTGTTGAGATTAGTCGTGTGTTGAAAAAAATATAGATTCATGTGTTGAATGGGATAAATATTCATTTGTTGAATAAAATAAAGAAGTTGTGAGAAATATAAAGCCGTGTTGATTAGTTTTGCGCCATTTTGACGTGAACGATATTTATATCGATTTTATTCGTTGTATATTGAATTGAAAACGATTTCGAAATGAATTGAATTGAAAACGATTTCGAAATGAATCGAATTGAAAACGATTTCGAAATGAATCGAATTGAAAACGATTTCGAAATGAATTGAATTGAAAACGATTTCGAAATGAATTGAATTGAAAACGATTTCGAAATGAATTGAATTGAAAACGAATTCAAATTGAATTGAAAGTGAATTGAAATGAATTCAAATTGAATTAAAATTTGAATTGAATAGAAATGAATTTTAAAACGGATTTATAAAGAAGAATTCAATTTTGATTTGAATTGAATATAGAAGTTGAATTGTTTCAGAAACGATTTTAAAACGATTTATAAAATTCGTTTTAAATAGAAATCGACGAAATATATATTATATATATTATATATATAATATAATGGCCTGAATAGAACGCGCCGCGCCGCGGCAGTTCGTGAATTTTCGACCATTTATTTCAAACGGACATTGCGGGAGATCCGACCGTCGGATTCTCCTAAAACCGGAACCGTTGGGTTCGTATCGAAAAGAGCTTTCCAATGAATATTAGAAATTTGAAACCTAACGGTTGGATTTGGAATTATGTCCAAATCAAATTCGAAAAAGGTCGCTGTAAGTGCAGTTCGATGGCCGTTGATGGAAATCGACTGTACGGGCCTTGATAAAATTAATAAAAATATCTATAATTTGTGTAAAATTATAATATGTGAATTGGAAAGAATTGGGCTGGAAAATTCCACATTAGAAGGTAAAAATAGAATTTTATCGAAATGAACTAGTTTTGAACTAGAATTAAAACCAATTTATTTTTGAAATAAATAAATTGAATTTGAAAGTGATTTTGAAAATAATCGATAATTTCCAATACGTGGATTGGAATGGAGCTGAATCGAAATTATCTTCGGAATATTTTGATGTTGGATTTCGTGACTATACAGATATTGTTATGGAAATTTGAAAGATATATTTTATATCGTTATTTCCAATACGATATTTGTTGGTTTCAGAATTTGGTATTGAATATAAGTCGATATATTTTCTATTCAGAGCCTTGTATTTAATATCAAATGTGATTTGGGTTTGTCGTGAATCGTGTTTTGATGACATTGGTTCTTTAACCTAGTTAAAGGCAGGATATTGATTTTTGAAAAGATTAAAACTAAGTGGAGTTTTAATGAATCTTTAATTAGATTAAAAATGTGAATTGATAATTTTAATTATCAAATTTGAAAAGTGATCGAGAGTGGAGTACCACCAGTTTTGCTCCAAAGCGATAGTTAAATCTTTAATTAGATTTGAACGTGAAATGGTAATTGATTTTACCGACAACACCGTGGCGTTAGATGTGGAGTATTACCAGTTTTCTCCATGGGATATATAGGTTGGGATTGGGAAATAAAATAAATAATTACTTCGGTGTGGTTCGTTAATCCCGACTAGTTTGAAATGATATCCAAAGGAAGATTAAAGAATAAATTTAGAAGAATTTATCTTTGATAAAATTAATGGGAACCTTTCCCTAAGAATGTGATTTTGTGAATAAAAGAATATTCTGAATTGGAATGAGGCGTTTGTTGTGTTTGTGTAACATTTGTTAATTATATACGTGGGTTATTCAGAAAGGCCGGGTTATACCCATTCTGAATAACCGATTCGACGAGATGTCGAAGATGAAGACGGTGGTTGAAGACCGGAAGTCTTCACATCGTTTGGGGTGATTACTGATGATCTTGATTGAGTTGTACACCCAAGATGAGGGAAACAGTCGGTGATCGTCCAGACGTACTTGGAGATCGATGGATATGCGAGGAAAGTGCCTCCGGTTTCGTTCAGACCCAGAACGAACTTGTAAATGGATTGTGTGTCTGACATTGGATTTTATTCTGTGTTGATTGATCTCTATTAAATATACATCTGTTTGGCGGCGGAGAATTTATTCTCTTGCTTAACGCCCTTCTCTGAGACGTACGAGCTCAGAGGTTGTATATCGATGGACATCAGTCGCATGGAGTGAATTGTCAATGTGGCATGCGTAAGTGGCAATTGATCAAGGCTTCTGTTGAAAAGCAAAGTCTTGTGGTTGATGATCAAAGCACGGCCCGTGTGGCATAGCTTTGTGTATAACGTGAATTCGCGAGCCTCACACCTCGGTATGAGTCAAAAACGGGAGATGGACCGCTGGGAGAGCACGACGTTTCTTTCTAGCTAGGGTGGTGTCAGTGACCTACCAGCCCTGACATTTATATACTTTTCACCTGTGTGGTTGTTGGATATGAGGCGCCTCGGATATAGGTCTGTAAGGACCGGGAAACGTGTGTTCAGGAATTGCCAATCCTCAAAAGTAAGAGAGGACCGACCCAGCCGATTCCAAGGATCATAGTGGGGTCCTGAGGCATTTGCTAGAGTGTCTCGAACGCGGAGAGGAGCTTGCCCCTTGCCTCGACTCATGACGGAAATCCAATTTCCAATACGTGTATTGCGGTTTTAATTGTAGAACTAGTAGGGCGACATGATATATGGTACCCATGCCGCCTATGATTGATATTTATGATTGAAATTGTTTTGACACTATGCACTTATTATAGTATCAAATGATTTGTTTTAAACGTACCAAGCATGTTTGGCTATTATAAGGGAAAACCCTATCCTCCGGCTTGCGTTGCATTGTGTGATGGGACCTGGGTCTTATAATAGCTTCATTTCTCTAAAGAGCATTGCGTTGTTTTGTTATATGCACTAGTATTCTTGGGAGGAAACCCGTTCCGTGTTATATGGCGTGGTCCCTTGAATTACTCTCTTTTAAAGTAAAGTTTTAAATAACTGTTTTAGTTCTCACACCAGTCACATGACTGACCTGGAGTTTATTGTTTTAACCTAAACTCTGGGTGCCCCTATTTTCCGCATGGGCAGCTAGTAGTTTTGGTTTTGCAGATTTATATTCACAGGGTCCTGATATACAGCTGGAACGATGCTCGGAAAGCTCTGTATCCGTGTATCACTTCTAGTTGTGCTTTTGTATTATTTTCTGTTGCTATGTAATTTATTGTAATCTCTGATATTTGTTGAATGTAATTTATTCATTTATACTCTGTATATTCTTGTATCTGATGGAATTGTTGTAATAACAATGAAATGTTCTTCCGTCTGCGTCCTTTTGTGTGTTGTTCTCAAAGTATTCGTGCTTTCCTTCACGGGGAAGTTACGGGTTCTTTCAAAAACTAAGTGGAGTTTTAATGAATCTTTAATTAGATTGAAAAGATCGAGAATGGAGTATCACTAGTTTTGCTCCAGGCGATAGTTAAATCTTTAATTAGATTTGAACGTGAAATGGTAATTGAATTTACCGATAACACCGTGGTGTTAGATATGAAGTATTACCAGTTTTACTTCACGGGATGAATAGGTTGGGATTGGGAAATTAAAAAAATGATTACTTCGGTAAGGTTCGTTAATCCCGACTAGTTTGGATAAACCAAAATTTGGTTTGAATTGATTTTCTAAGGATGATTAAAGAATAAATTTAAAGGAATTTTTCTTTGATTAAATTAATGGGAACCTTTCCCTAAGAATGTGAAATTTAGAAACTAACTATAGGTTAGCTAAGCAGAACGGTTTCCTGGGTATTGATCTGATGTTGGTTTTGGCCTTCGGGGTTAATATTTGGGGAATTATTCTCTTGTTAATTTACGGTTAGTGACTGATGAATTGGAATGATGCGTATGTTGTGTTTGTGTAACACTTGTTTATTATATACGCGAGTTGCTCAGAAAGACCGGGTTTATCCCATTCTGAATAACTGAATCGACGATAAGAAATCGAAGGTGAAGACGGTGGTCGAAGAATGGAGATCTTTACCTCGTTTGGATGGTAACTGATGTCCTGATTGGGAGGCACCCCGAAATATGGATAATGAGTGGTGATCGTCTAGACGTACGTGGAGATCGATGGGTTTGCGAGGTATATAGTGCCTCCGGTTTCATTCAGACCCAGAACGAGCTTGCAAATGGACGGTGTGTCTGACATTGGAATTTATTCTGTATGATTGATTGCCATCAGTCGCATGGTGTGAATTGCCTGTGTGGCATGCTAAGACGCAGTGATCAAGGCTTCTGTTGAAAAGCAAAGTCTTGTGGTGATGATCAAAGCACCGCCTGTGTGGCGTAGCTTTGTGTATGACGTGAATTCGCGAGCCTCACACCCCGGTATGAACCAGAAACGGGAGAGGACCTCAGAGGGGACGTGCGTTTTCCTTCTATCTAGAAGTGGCGTCAGTGGTTTTACACGCCCTGACGAGTTTGACTTATGTGGTTGTTACTGTTGCGAGGCGACTCGGTTATATCGGTCGATCCGGGACCGATGGATTCATTTGTTGGCTCATTTACGCCCCAAAGGGCAGAGAGACGCATTGTTCAGTCATTATAATCCACTTCGTGTGGACCAGCCCTGACGATCCAAGGTACGGTTGCGGCTGTGCCTGAGACTCGGGCTAGACAGTCTCGAATTCGGTAAGGACTATCTTTTGCCTTGGTTCATGACGGAAATCCAATTTCCAAATACGTGATTTTGCGGTTTTAATTGTAGAACTAGTATGGCGACATGATATATGGTACCCATGCCGTCTATGATTGGTACTTATGATTTGAAATTGTTTTGACACTATACACTTATAATAGTATCAAATGATTTGTTTTAAACGTACTAAGCATGTTTGGCTATTATAAGGGAAAACCCTATCCCCCGGCTTGCGTTGCATTGTGTGATAGGACCTGGGTCTTATAATAGCTTCATTTTTCCAAAAAGCATTGCGCTGTTTTGTTATATGCACTGGTATTCTTGGGAGGAAACCCGTTCCGTGTTATACGGCGTGGTCCCTTGATATATCTGATTTAAAGTAAAGTTTTAAATAACTGTTTTAGTTCTCACACCAGTCCCATGACTGACCTGGAGTTTATTGTTTTAACCTAAACTCTGGGTGCCCTTATTTTGACACGGGCAGCTAGTAGTTTTGGTTTTGCAGATTTATATTCACAGGATCCTGGTTTACAGCTGGAACGATATCCGGAAAGCTTTGTATCCGTATATCTCCTTCAGTTGTATTTTGTATTATTTTCTGCTGCTATGTAATGTATTGTAATCTCTGATATTTATCGAATGTATATTATTTGTTTATACTCTGTATATTCTTGCATTCTGATGAATTGTTGTAATATACAATGAAATGTTCTTCCGTCTGCATCCTGATGTGGCTTGTTCTCGACTCAATCCGGGCTTTCCTCACCGGGGAAGTTCGGGTCGTTTCAGCGTGGTATCAGAGCTTTGGTTTACAAAGCTCAGAGAACAAGGCGTATTAGAACCATATGAAAGAATTCATCAGATATTGGATTAGTAATATCCAATTAGAATGACTCGTTAGAGATGGGATTAGTAGTATTCCAGAACGAGTGTGAAGAGTATTTTTTAAAAATGAAAACAATTTTTGTTTTGAAAATTTAAATCAATTATTCGTATTTGATTATTAATTTATATGAATTTGGACAATCCAATATATAGAGATTTTTCATTTATGTCTTGCAAACGTGTATTCGAAGTTTTAATGTATTGGATAGTTATAGAATCGCACTCTAGTGCCCGGGGATGGTGACGGGGCACCATCGCCAGTATTTATTTTCGAGTTTCGAAAATGAGATTTCTATATATTTCCAATTGACTGGTGTGAGAACCGAAACTAGATAGGGCTTATTGTTGTGATTTGGCATCAAAAAATGATTTTCTGTATATATCAAAAAAATTATGAATTTGAAACGTTAATTCACTAATTGATTGATGTTTGTGTTTGGTTATTTGCTTGAAATTTTGAACCAAACGCCTAATAGAACCAAAAAGTGAATTGTATTGAAATTTGGTCGCATTTGCTTGCATATACATGTACTTATATTGAACAAGTCATAGCAAAGAGGCTAGAGCAGAAGAATAAAATTGTTTGCCTGACAAATAGGTACATGTTTGCCATAATTTACTGTCTTGTTTGGGTGATGATGATTTTATGAGCCGATTGGCTTTTTCTTTTTCTTTTTGAGATCAGAGGGCCTGTATGGCAATTTCGGGATTTTCCCGGTGCTCCCGGTGCAGGGGAGGTTATGGCGAAAATTTTCGAAAATTTAGGGTGTTAGCCAAATTTTTGAAAATTTTGAAAAGTTCTTAGAAACTGAAAAGTTGAAGAACTAAAGCCGTAACGAAAATACTGGAAGTTGAGTTGATTAGTAAAACAACTTTCGGCTTCGTTCCTTTTCGGGGACAAAAAGTTTTAAGTGGGGGAGATTGTAACAACCCGGAAATGCGAGCCAGTTTAAAATTTTTATTTTGGCAACTTCGATGAATTTTGGATATTTAAAATATATTATTTTAAATAATATCGACGAGAAATTTATTTTTGAATAGAATTAGAACGTATATTTATCTAGATCGTCGTTAGAATATAAATATTTATTTTAAATTATAAAAGGAATTGAAAATAGCGCGGTAGTTCGATAATTCGATTTCAAAATTCAAATGAATGTACAGGATTCAAAATAAACCGGATTTTAGCGAAACTAAAAATAATAGAATCTAAATTAGAATATCTTTCCAACGAATTAGAAAAATTGAAATTTCATAGCGGGGATAAAAAGTTATGTCCAATTGAAAATTCAGAATAGTCACTATGGAATTCTGGCCCTTAAAAATGGAAATTTTGCAAACGACCTCGGATTTCGACGAAACCACTTTTGTTGGATCCGCGATGTCAAATTATTGCTAGGTTTCAAATTTCATAATTTTTCGAATCAATATGTGAGCGTGGCAAAGGAAAACGCGTTTGACCGGTTTTAGTTGATTTTAATCGACTGGAAAATGGCCATTTTCAAACGGTCTCAGAATTCGACGAAATTAGTTTTGTTAGGACCATTTCGTCAATACGAAGCTAGAAAATATTTTTCGGGAATTTTTCGAGTTAGTGTGTGACCCCAGTAAATTGAAATGTGCATTCAAATTCAATATATAGAGTTATACGTTGATTTTGACGAAAACTGATCGAAACGATCGAATCAGCTTGCGATACGTATCCCATTGTGTTTGGAATGGGGGTAATTAGCTATGGACGACAGTCGGTGGTTTCGATTTCGAGTTGAAATAAAACGGTTGCTTTTTAGAATTTAATAATATATATATATATATATATTAATATAACAAACCCCCTCACCCTTTTCTTCCTCTTCCTTTCTGAGTCAACGCACGAGGGAGTTTATAAAAAAGAGCAAAGTCGATCCCTGCTCTAGCGCGCCACCGGGCTGCTGGCCGCGCCGCGCCTCCGTCCAGGCGAGGGCCTCGCCTCCCCATCGCCTCTCTCCTCCTCCTTCTCAACGTGAAGAGCTCCCTCTTCCAGCAAAGACCCCGACGCCCAAAATCAGCCACCCCCAGTTGAAGAACGCCGCCACAGGCCACCAACCGCCACCCACACCCTCCGTGCTCCTCCACCTCGCCTCTCTCTCCCTCTTCTTGCCACCCGTGAGTTTCTCTAATTGTATTTTCTTTTTAGGTAGTTAATTTAGTTAATTAGGTGATTGTTTTAAAAATCTGATTTTTTTTATATATGTGAGATAAATAAAGGTGGGACCTTTATGAACATATAGATGAGTTTTAAATTAAAAGTATGATTTTTATATGAAAACTAGATTTTAAAAATATAATTTTTATATGGTAGGAGTAGGAAAAATATAATTTTTACATGATAGAAAGAATAAAAATTCGACTTTTATATATTGAATAGCAAAGTAAAAATTCGATTTTTATATATTGAATAGCAAAGTAAAAATTCGATTTTTATATATTGAATAGCAAAGTAAAAATTTGATTTTTATATATGTAGTGAATACGGATGACGAAAGTGATGAAAGAAGAAACGGCGGTGATTTTCTACATATGAAGAGTCGAGGCGTTTGGATTAGCTAGTCGGTGAGAACTTCTCACTTTTAATTTTTCTAGTTAAAATATATACTAGGATGCAGACGGTGTTTAGTAGCACCCGACACCCGTCGTCCACAGACCATGGACGGCTTGTATGCTTGTTTGTATGATTTTGATGTGTAGTTGATTGTGTGTTGTGATGTGAAATGAAATAAAATATTTATATAGTTAAAAATATTTTATAGTTAAAAATAGAATTTTAACATATATATAAAATGAAATAAAAATAAACAAATAGGATGATTTGTTTATATACACACATTTGACTGATATTGATTGGGACGATAAATTTTACACAACGCCCAACTGCACAAATAAAATATGTGTTTGATTGTTTGAAACCCCACACGGGTATTGGGATGATATTTGACGTACACTAATCCCGATTGTTTAGTTGTATGTCGATCGATTGATTGACTGACTGTTATAAGCATTGAATATTTATATTTGATGCTTATACAGTGTAGAATGCACTTTGGATGATGGTTGATTATTCATCGTTGTTATTGTATACATGTATTGTAGAAAATCCATGTACTTAACATTATATGGTAATTGATTGGGCCTCATTCCAGTTTTGAAAAAGAAATACTTGAATAGAAATATTTGAAAAAGAAATATTTGAAGTAGAATATTTGAAAATAGAAATATATAAAGCCGTGTTGATTAGATTTACGCCATTTTGACGTGAACGATACTTATATTGATTTTATTCATTTTATAATGAACATCAAAAGTGATTTCAAAATCTGATATTTTGAATAGAAATGAATTCGAATTGAAATTGAATAGAAATGAATTCGAATTGAAATTGAATAGAAATGAATTCGAATTAAAATGAATAGAATTGAAATTGAATAGAATTGAAATAGAACTGAAATTGAATAGAATTGAAATTGAATAGAAATGAATTCGAATTGAAACTGAAATTGAATAGAAATGAATTCGAATTGAAATTGAATTGAAAACGAACTGAAATTGAATTCAAAATTGATTTGAATGAAAATCAATTTGAAATGAATTTAAAACGAATTTGTAAGGGAAAATTCAATTTTGATTTGAATTTGAAAAAGAAGTTGAAATCGTTTTGAAAACGAATTTAAAACGATTTATAAAATATGTTTTAAAAGGAAATTGACGAAGTATATATTATATATATATTATATATATTGTAATGGCCTGAATTGAATGCGCCGCGCCGCGCCAGTTCGCGAATTTCGACCATTGACTTCGAACGGATATTACGGGAGATCCGACCATCGGATTCTCCTTAAACCGGAACCGTTGGGTTCGTATCGAAAAGAGCTTTCTAACGAATATTAGAAACTTGAAATCTAACGGTCGGATTTGGAATTATGTCCAAATCAAATTTGGAAAAGGTCGCTGTAAGTGCAGTTCGATGGCCGTTGATGGAAATCGACTGTGCGGGCCTTGATAAAATTATAAAAAATAGTAATAATTTGTGTAAAATCATAAGAAATGATTTGTGAAGATTTGGGATGAAAAACTCCACATTTGAAAAGATAAAAATAGATTTTTATCGAAATGGACTAGTTTTGAACTAGAATTATAATTCTATTTATTTTTAAATAAATAAATTGAATTTGAAAAGGGTTTTAAAAGTAACCAGAATTTCCAATAATTGAACTGGAATGGATTTGAATCGAAACTGTCTTTGGATTACTTCGATGTTGGATTTCGTGATTATACAGATATTGTTATGGAAATTTGAAAGATATATATATCGTTATTTCCAATACGATATTTGTTGGTCGTAGAATTTGATATGGAATATAAGCCGATATATTTTCTATTCAGAGCCTTGTATTTAATATCAAATGTGATTTGGGTTTGTCGTGAATGGTGTCTTCATTAACACTGTTCTTAAGCCCAGTTGAGAAAATGATTAAATCTTTTTATTTAGATTTAATGAAGTGTACCGATTAAATAATATTTAATTGGAATTGAATTGGTATTGATTTTTGGGTTTATCGTGAACAGTGTTTTAAATAACACTTGTTCTTTAACCCGATAATTAATGAAATGTGATTTTGGGTTGTCGTGAACGGTATCTTCAATAATACTGTTCTTAGACCCAAAGGAGTTAAGAAAATCAGAAACTAACTGGAGGTTAGTTAAGTTGAATGGTTTCCGGGGTATTTATCTGATGTTGGTTTCGGCCTTCGGGGTTAATACTTAGGGAATTGCTCACTTACTATTTTACGGTTAGGGACTGATTGAAATGTGATGTGATTTTGGGGTTTATCGTGAACCGTGTTTTAAATGACACTGATTCTTTAACCCAGTTAAAGATTAAAACTAAGTGGAGTTTTAATGAATCTTTAATTAGATTGAAAAGATCGAGAATGGAGTATCACTAGTTTTGCTCCAGGCGATAGTTAAATCTTTAATTAGATTTGAACGTGAAATGGTAATTGAATTTACCAATAACACCATGGTGTTAGATATGAAGTATTACCAGTTTTACTTCATGGGATGAATAGGTTGGGATTGGGAAATTAAAACAAATGATTACTTCGGTAAGGTTCGTTAATCCCGACTAGTTTGGATAAACCAAAATTTGGTTTGAATTGATTTTCGAAGGATGATTAAAGAATAAATTTAAAGGAATTTATCTTTGATAAAATTAATGGGAACCTTTCCCTAAGAATGTGAAATTTAGAAACTAACTGTAGGTTAGCTAAGCAGAACGGTTTCCTGGGTATTGATCTGATGTTGGTTTCGGCCTTCGGGGTTAATATTTGGGGAATTATTCTCTTGTTAATTTACGGTTAGTGACTGATGAATTGGAATGAGGCGCATGTTGTGTTTGTGTAACACTTGTTTATTATATACGCGAGTTGCTCAGAAAGACCGGGTTTATCCCATTCTGAATAACTGAATCGATGATAAGAAATCGAAGGTGAAGACGGTGGTTGAAGACCGGAGATCTTCACCTCGTTTGGATGGTAACTTATGTCCTGACTGGGTGGCATCCCGAAATATGGATAATGAGTGGTGATCGTCAAGACGTACGTGGAGATCGATGGGTTTGCGAGGTATATAGTGCCTCCGGTTTCGTTCAGACCCGGAACGGACTTGCAAATGGACGGTGTGTCTGACATTGGAATTTATTCTGTTTGATTGATAGCCATCAGTCGCATGTTGTGAATTGCCTGTGTGGCATGCTAAGACGCAGTGATCAAGGCTTCTGTTGAAAAGCAAAGTCTTGTGGTGATGATCAAAGCACCGCCTGTGTGGCGTAGCTTTGTGTATGACGTGAATTCGCGAGCCTCACACCCCGGTATGAACCAGAAATGGGAGAGGACCTCAGGGGGGACGTGCGTTTTCTTTCTAGCTAGAAGTGGCGTCAGTGGTTTTGCATACCCTGACGAGTTTGACTTATGTGGTTGTTACTGTTGCGAGGCGCCTCGGTTATATCGGTCGATCCGGGACCGATGGAGTCATTTGTTGGCTCATTTACGCCCCAAAGGGCAGAGAGACGCATTGTTCAGGCATTATGATCCACTCCGTGTGGACCGGCCCTAATGATCCAAGGTACGGTTGCGGCTGTGCCTGAGACTCGGGCTAGACAGTCTCGAATTCGGTAAGGACTATCTTTTGCCTTGGTTCATGACGGAAATCCAATTTCCAAATACGTGATTTTGCGGTTTTAATTGTAGAACTTGTATGGCGACATGATATATGGTACCCATGCCGTCTATGATTGATACTTATGATTTGAAATTGTTTTGACACTATACACTTATAATAGTATCAAATGATTTGTTTTAAATGTACTAAGCATGTTTGGCTATTATAAGGGAAAGCCCTATCCCCCGGCTTGCGTTGCATTGTGTGATAGGACCTGGGTCTTATAATAGCTTCATTTTTCCAAAAAGCATTGCGTTGTTTTGTTATATGGACTGGTATTCTTGGGAGGAAACCCGTTCCGTGTTATACGGCGTGGTCCCTTGATATATCTGATTTAAAGTAAAGTTTTAAATAACTGTTTTAGTTCTCACACCAGTCCCATGACTGACCTGGAGTTTATTGTTTTAACCTAAACTCTGGGTGCCCTTATTTTGACACGAGCAGCTAGTAGTTTTGGTTTTGCAGATTTATATTCACAGGATCCTGGTTTACAACTGGAACGATATCCGGAAAGCTTTATATCCGTATATCTCCTTCAGTTGTATTTTGTATTATTTTCCGCTGCTATGTAATGTATTGTAATCTCTGATATTTATCGAATGTATATTATTTGTTTATACTCTATATATTCTTGTATTCTGATGAATTGTTGTAATATACAATGAAATGTTCTTCCGTCTGCGTCCTGATGTGGCTTGTTCTCGACTCAATCCGGGCTTTCCTCACCGGGGAAGTTCGGGTCATTTCATCCAATCAATTCAAATCTTTTAAGATTGAATTTAACCTTTAAATCAACAAATTAAATTTTAAATTAATATCAAATTAGAATAAATTCAATCTTTTCTTAAATCATTTCTTTCATTAAATTAAAATTTCATTCTTAATTTCTAATTTTAAACTCAAATTTAAATTTAAACTTTCCAATTGCATTTTTAAATTGATTCATTTATTCAAAAATATAAGTATATCTCATTCAAACCATATCTAAATTTTCATACAATTTCATATGATGTCGAGAACTTGCAACTATGATAGCAGAGGTGATAAATGATCAAAGTAAAAAATATATAGCAATCACCATAAATGCAATATGTAAGTCAAACACCCCTATTACATCCAACTATCAACAACTATTTCAGACAAATCATCAACAACTATTTCATGCGAATTTCAACTATCATTTCATATGATTCAAGAAATTATCAACCAATAATTCAAATAGTTTTTAACTAACAAATCATTAAAGTACGTCTATCAACTTAAGAACTAAGATTTATAAATTTAACAATAAAATAATTAGACAATTTAAACAAACAATTGAAGCAGTTAGCGACCAAACAAACACAAAATAAATATAATACTGTTTCATATGATGTAAATTTACTAGCATATGAATATTAATCGTAAGAGTGGTTCTCACCTTGTGTGATTATAGATGGTGACGAGCTAACTCGATACGATGACAAGGATATATGCATGAAGGTTTGGACACAAACACAGATACGAATATGTATTTAACACATGCACGATTTTATTAACACAACAACCACGACACAAACACATCCAGGATTTAGGGTCGATGGAGATAAATAAGCGAATAGATTTTGCTTTGTTGAATATCTGAAACCCGATCAAGTGGTATGACTATAAACTCAATAACCTAGGCGATGCAACAACAGTGCGGCGGAGCTCGGGGTTCGAGGAAGCTCGATCAGGTGATGATGGGGTTGGCTCGGCCCGTGGGTACAAATTTCAAGGCAAGCAAACAGAACATGGTTTTGGGTGTGGGAGGGTGCGAGTACTGTAGGGTAGATATATCTCGTGCAACTTCAGGTTTGCAAAGGCATGCGAATTGAAGTTGTATACATGCATGCAATTACTGGTATGGTCTTCAATGGAGGCGGAAGGTTCTTGGGTGCTACACGGACCGGAGGCGCAACTGATGTGGGGGCAGTTGTCATTCTCCTTTCCTTTTATAAGCTTATGTTTTTTTATATATAAAGGGTTAGGTCGTTATTTCCAGAAGAAGAAGAGCTAACGAAGAGGGGAGAGGGACCGTGGACAATAACTATGGACGTGGGAGGTGACTACATAAATAAAGGATCCGAGAATTTTTGTTTGAATGAAGAGAGAAGGTAAGATCGAGATATAAGAGGTTAAGGGGAGAGGGAGATATCATAATAGATTCGAACATTTTTTTTCTTCAATTTAATGTATGGTACATTATGCATTTTCATTTCATTTTTTATATACATACATGTGTAACGAATGGATGGCAAATAACGCAAGTTGTCCACAATGTGCATGCATGCATGGCAAGTTAGAAAATGAAAAGAGTATGACATGTTAAATTATATATTAAAAATGTCACATACGGTTGTCTGAATGTCCGAATTTCACGAAACAGAAAATGACGTTCTCTTTAGAATACAGTCTAGTATTTGTAGTTCAAATTCGCTTGAATTCAAACAATGTTTCATTCGTAGCGATTTATTAAATGTTTAATTAAGTTAGCGCGAATGGAACAAACTTTCATATTTTTCTATGAAATTCATCCTTCGCTATGTCTAGTTAAACACGTCTAAAATATTTAATTTCTGATTTTTATTCACATTAAAAAAAATTATTACAATTTATAGTATATCAGCTGCTGCTACCGCAAATTAGTCATTAAAAATCAATTCAAACGAAGCGAACGAACTCTGATGGCTTTGACATATAATTGTTTAGATCACCATTATATGAAAATAACAATTCTAAAGGTTCAATGTTTCAATATAAATTAATTTCATGTTTTACATTCAAACAAATGCATTCTAAATTAAATTTACCATTTAATTATTCCAAATATACACACAATTTGATAATTATTTCAATTGTTATAAATCACCATGCATCTTATCATAAATTTTCGTTTATTGGAAATAAATTTGAAATCATTCATCAATAACACTATAAATTTAAATTACAAAACATTCTAAATTCAAATATTATACTAAATTTAATAATTTAAAAGGTCAAAATTTACAGGATGTTACATTCTTCCCCACTCAGAACTTTTCATCCTCGGAAAGGAACAAAATAAGAAACTAATAATTAAATAATATACCATTCATTCGCATATCATATTCGATTGCTTGTTCTAATACAAAGTTTTGCTTCTAATTAGTATTGATAACCGGATCACACAAGTGCGGACTTCAAATTCGACTTCTTGACCAGAAACTTCTATTCTCATTGCATAGTAATAAATCATGATAGAGAATTTTAGATACATATCAAAAATTCTTATTAGAAATTCGTCATCGAGAAATCGAGTTAACAATTCGATTTAGAATCAAAACTGTACATTCAAAGCTGAACTGTAGTAACCTGGAAATTCGAGCCAATTTAAAATTTTTATTTTGGCAATTTTAGCGAATTTTTGATATTTAAAATGAATTATTTTAAATAATAATGACGAGAAATTTATTTTGAATAGAATTAGAACGTATATATTTATTTGAATCATCGTTAGAATATAAATATTTTATTTTAATTATAAAAGGAATTGAAAATGGCGTGGTAGTTCGAAATTTCGATTTCAAAGTTCAAATGAATGTACAAGATTCGAAATAAACCGGATTTTAGCGAAACCAAAAATATTAGAATCTAATTGAGAATATCTTTTCAAAGAATCCGAAAAATTGAAATTTTATAGCGGGAATCAAAAGTTATGCCCAGTTGAAAATTCAGAATAGTCGCTATGGAATTTTGGCCCTTAAAAATGGAAATTTTGCAAACGACCTCTGTTTTCGACGAAACCACTTTTGTTGGAACCGGAGTGTCAAGTTATTGCTAGATTCCAAAACTCGTAATTTTATGAAACAATATGTGAGTGTGGCAAAGGAAAATGTGTTTTAATAGTTTCTATCAATTTTGATCTACCAGAAAATGGCCATTTTTCAAACGGTTTTAGAATTTGATGAAATTAGTTTTGTTAGGACCGTATCGTCAATATGAAGCTAGAAAATATTTTTCGGGAATTTTTAGAGTCCGTATGTGGCCCCGGTAAATTGAAATGCGCGTTCAAATTCAATATATAGATTTATATTTTGATTTTGATGGAAACTGACCGAAATGATCGAATCAGCTTGTGAAACATGTCCCATTGTGTTCGGAGTGCGGGTAATTAGTTAGGGGCGACAGTCGTTAGGTTTCGTTTCGAGGTCGAAATAAAAAGTTACTTTTTTTGAAATTAAATTAATATATATATATATATATCTCCTACCCCTTATTCTCTAAAGCCCCGTCGTTCATTTAATTTCCAAATAGAAAAAGGAAACCCACTCCACTGTAGCCCTACTCCACCGCGCTGCCTCCCATGACCACCGCCACCGCCGCCGATTCTTCCCACCCTCCCAGTCAACGACGCCATCTTCCCCCCTCCTCCTAGTCAACGGCGCCATCTTCCCCCCCCCCCCCCTCCTCGCTCAATCCCCCAAATCCGCCAATGCCTCCCCCTATAGGCTGCGCCGCCGCCAGCATTGACCACCCCGAACCCCCCGGGCCTGAGCCGCCGCCTCAGGTGCTCCTCCGACCCAAACCCAACGGTGAAACCTTCCCCATCCTCTGAAGATGCATAAGTGTGTGTTTATTTATATTTCTTTTCAGTTTTTACATAGATTAAAACCCTGATTTTTATAATAATGATTTGGGTATAAAAATTTGATTTTTATGTATATAAAACAAGTGTAAAAATTCGATATTTTATATATGTAAGGCGAAATAAAAACTGATTTTATTTAGAAACAAAAACTGATTTTATTTAGAGATGAAAACTGATTTTATTTAGTTGTAAAAACTGAATTTTGTTTTATTTAAAATTTATATTTTTACTATAGAAAAGGTTTAGAATAAAGATATAATCTTTATAATGTAAACATCGTGTTAAAGATGTGATTTTTATCATCTTGAAAGCAGAATAAAAATATGATTTTTATATTATAGATAGAGTAAAAATATGATTTTTATATTATAGAAAGAATAAAAATATGAATTTTATATTATAGGAAGAATAAGAATATGATTTTTATACTATAGATAGAATAAAAATATGATTGTTATATTATAGATAGAGTAAAAATATGATTTTTATATTATACATAGAGTAAAATTATGATTTTTATATTATAGAAAGAATAAAAATATGATTTTTATATTATAGAAAGAATAAAAATATGATTTTTTTTATTATGTAGAAAGAAAAATAAAAATGTGATTTATATAGCATTAAAATAAAAATGTGATTTTTAACAAAATACCGCGTGAAACGGATCTCGTTGGAAGGACGGCGAAGATTTTCAACATAGGAAGAGTCGCGGTGTTTGGTTTAGCTAGTCGATGAGAACTCCTCACTTTTATTTATTTTCTAGTTGAAATATATACTAGGATGCAAACGGTGCTTAGCAGCACCCGACACCCGTCGTCCACAGAACATGGACGACTTGTTTGATTTTGTTGTGTTGTGAAAATTGATTGTGGCGTTGAAATAAAATATATATTCATGTGTTGAAATAAAATATATATATATTCATGTGTTGAAATAAAATATATCTTCATGTGTTGAAATAAAATGTATATATTCATGTGTTGAAATAAAATATATATTCATGTGTTGAAATAAAATATATATATATTCATGTGTTGAAATAAAATATATATATTCATGTGTTGAAATAAAATATATATATTTATGTGTTGACATAAAATATATATTCATGTGTTGAAATAAAAAATATATATTCATGTGTTGAAATAAAAAATATATATTCATGTGTTGAAGTAAAATATGTATTCATGTGTTGAAATAAAAATATATATTCATGTGTTGAAATAAAATATATATTCATGTGTTGAATTAAAATTTATATTCATGTGTTGAAGTAAAATATATATTCATGTGTTGAAGTAAAATAAATATTCATTTACAAATCAAACGATTTGTTTATGTACACCGATTTGACTGATATTGATTAGGACAATAAATTTTATACATCGCCCAACTGCACAAATAAAATATGAGTTTGATTGATTGAAACCCCATACGGGTATTGGGATGATATTTGACGTACACTAATCCAGATTGTTTAGTTGTATGTCAATCGATGGGTTGACAGACTGTGTAAGCGCTAATTATTTGCATTTAATGCTTATGCAGTTGTGTGGTGCACTCTGGATGATGGTTGATGATTTATCGTTGCTATTATATACATGTGTTGTAGGGAATCCATATAATTAACGTTATATGGTAATTGATTGGGCCTCATTCCAATTTGGAAAATAAGGAATATTATAAAAGAAAATTCATGTGTTGAATAGAATAAAATATTCATGTGTCGAATAAAAATATAAATTCATGTGTTGAAATAAAATATATATTCAGTTGTTGAAACAAAATATATATTCATGTGCTGAAATAAAATATATATTCATGTATTGAAATAAAATATATATTCATGTATTGAAGAAAATATTCATTTGTTGAATAGAATAACGAAGTTATTGAAATATATAAAGCCGTGTTGATTAGATATGCGCCATTTTGACGCGAATGATATTTATATCGATCATATTCGTTTCTAGAATGAATATAGAAAAGGAAATAATTTCAAAATATAACATTTGAAAATATTATCATTTGTATGTCGATGATGTGGAATATTCAATTTTGATTAGAAATTGAATAAGAAGTTGAAATCGTTTCGAAAACAAATTTAAAATGATTTATAAAATACGTTCTGAAAGGAAATCGACGAAATATATATAATATTATATATATATATATATAATGGCCTGAATAGAACGCGCCGCGCTGCGGTAGTTCGCGAATTTCGACCATTGACTTCAAATGGACATTACGGGAGATCCGACCGTCAGATTCTCCTAAAACCGGAACCGTTGGGTTCGTATTGAAAAGGGCTTTCTAACGAATATTAGAGATTTGAAATATATTGGTTGGATTTGGAATTATGTCCAAATCAAATTTGGAAATGGTCATTGTAAGTGCAGTTCGATGGTCGTTGATGGAAATCGACTGTACGGGCCTTGATAAAATTATTAAAAATAGTAATAATTTGTTTAAAATCATAAGAAATGATTTGGAAAGGATAGGGATGAAAAATTCCATAGTTGAAAAGATAAAAATAGATTTTTATCGAAATGAACTAGTTTTGAACTAGAATTATAATCCATTTATTTTTGAAATAAATAAATTGGATTTGAAATGGTTTTGAAAATAACTAGAATTTCCAATAATTGAATTGGAATGGACGTGAATCGAAATTGTCTTTGGAATATTTCGATGTTGGATTTCGTGATTATACAGATGTTGTTATGGAAATTTGAAAGATATATTTATATCGTTATTTCCAATATGATATTTGTTGGTCGTAGAATTTGATATTGAATATAAGCCGATATATTTTCTATTCAGATCCTTGTATTTAATATTAAATGTGATTTTGGGTTTATCGTGAACCGTGTTTTAAATGACATTGGTTCTTTAACCCAGTTAAAGACAAGATATGATTTCCCAAGTTAAATAATCATTGATAGTGATTTTTAGGAAGATTAAAACTAAGTGGAGTTTTAATGAATTTTTAATTAGATTGAGAAGATCGAGAATGGAGTATCACCAGTTTTGCTCCAGGCGATAGTTAAATCCTTAATTAGATTTGAACGTAAAATGGTAATTGAATTTACCGATAACACCTTGGTGTTAGATATGAAGTATTACCTATTTTACTTCATGGGATAAATAGGTTGGAATTGGGAAATAAAATAAATGATTACTTCGGTGTGGTTCGCTAATCCCGACTAGTTTAGAAAACCTTAATACGGTTTGATTTGATATCCAAAGGAAGATTGAAGAATAAATTTAAAGAATTTATCTTTGATAAAATTAATGGGAACCTTTCCCAAAGTATAAGAGTATTTGAATAAAAGAATATTTTGAATTGAAATGAAGCGTATGTTGTGTTTGGGTAACACTTGTTTATTATATACGCGAGTTATCGAGAAAGACCGGGTTTATCCCATTCTGAATAACTGATTCGACGATGTGTCGAGGATGAAGACAGTGGTCGAAGACCCGAGGTCTTCAAATCGTTTGGATGATTAATGATGATCTTGATTGGGTTGTACACCCAAGAGGAGGGAATCAGTTAGTGGTCGTCCAGACGTACTTGGAGATCGATGGATATGTGAGGTACAAGGTGCCTCCGGTTTCATTAAGACCCAGAATGGACTTGTAAATGAACAGTGTGTCTGACATTAGATATCATTCTGTGTGATTTATGGATATCGGTTGCATGGAGTGGTCTGGCTGTGTGGCATGCTAAGATGCAAATGATCAAGGCTTTTGTTGAAAAGCAGAGTCTTGTGGTTGATGATCAAAGCACAGCCCGTGTGGCACAGCTTTGTGTACGTTAATTCGCGAGCCTCACAACCCGGTGTGAACCAGAAACAGGAGAAGGACCTCAGGGAGGACATGCGTTTCTTTCTAACTAGAAGTGACGTCAGTGGTTTTACACGCCCTGACGAGTTTGACTTATGTGGTTGTTGGATTGCGAGGCGCCTCGGATATATCGGTGACTATGTGGAGCCGATGGAGTCAGTGGACTCATTGACACCGCATAGGGTGGGGAAACGCAGTGTTCAGGCATTTTAATCCACATCGGTGGACCGGCCCTGACGATCCAAAGCTTGACTGAGTACTTGCCTGAGGGGCGGGCTAGAGCGTCTCGAATTCGGTAAGATGGTCCCTTTCCTTGGTTCATGATGGAAATCCAACTTCCAACATGTGACTTTGCGGTTTTGATTGTAAACCTATGTATTGCGACATAGTGGTAGGGGGCACTTATGCCATCTATGATTTATACTTATGATTGAAATTGTTTTGATACTATACACTTACAGTAATAATAAAAGATGAAATTTAGCGTATTAAGCATTCTTTGGCTATTATAAGGTAAAACCCTATCCTTCGGCTTGTGTTGCATTGTGTGATGGGACATGGGTCTTATAATAGCTTCATTGTTCTTTATTTAGAATTGTGCTGTTGTTTTATGCACTGGTATTCTTGGGAGGAAACCCATTCCGTTTTATACGGCGTGGTCTCTTGATTTACCTAACTTTAAAATAAAGATTAATAACTGTTTTAGTTCTCACACCAGTCACATGACTGACCTGGAGTTTTTTGTTTTAACCTAAACTCTGAGTGCCCTTGTTTTGACACGGGCAGCTAGTAGTTTTGTTTTTACAGATTTATATTCACAGGATCCTGATTTACAGCTGAGGCGATATTCGGAAAGCTCTGTATCCATGTATTACTTTCAGTTGTATATTGTATTATTTTTCCTCTGCTATGTAATGTATTGTAGTCTCTGATATTTTATGATGTGTAATATTGATTCATACTCTATATATTCTTGTATTCTGATGGAATTGTTGTAATAGACAATGAAATGTTCTTCTGTTTGCGTCCCGATGTGGCTTGTTCTCAATTCAATCCGTGATTTCCCGTAAGGGGGATTTCGCGTCGTTTCATTTTGGTATCAGAGCTTTGGTTTACAAAGCTCAGAGAACAAGACACATTAGAACCAAACGAAAGAATTCATCAGAGATTGGATTAGTAGTATCCAATAAGAATGACTCGTTAGAGATAGGATCAGTAGAATTCTAGAACGAGTGTGAAGAGTGATATTTTGAAAATAAAATTTAAAACAAGTTTTGTTTTGAAAATTTGAACTTTATTCAACGTATTTGAATATTTATTTGTATTGAATTTGGATAATCCAGTATATAAAGATTTTGCGTATACAACTGATCCGCGTGCATTCGAAGTTTTAATATACTGGATAGATATAGAATCATACTCTAGTGGCCCGTAAATGATTCTGATGATTGAGTACTCATCATCAGAATTTATGTTCGAGTGGCAAACGCGGGATTTCTATATGATTCCAATTGACTGGTGTAAGAACCAAAATTAGATAGGGTCTATTGTTGTGATTTGGCACCAAAAATGTGATTTTTTTACTATGTATCAAAATTATGAATTTGAAATGTTAATCAACTAATTGATTGTTGGTTGTGTTGTTTGATTATTGTTTGATTAATTAAATGTTGAACCTTTAGCCAAATGGAACCAAATAGTGAGTTGTATTGAAAATTAGTCGCATTTGCATGCATATACATGTACTTACATTGAACAGGTCATAGCAAGGAGGCTAGAGAAGAGGAATAAAATTGTTTGCCCGACAAATAGGTACATGTTTATTGTATTTCTTGGGGTTTTTGATGATTTTATGAGCCGCTTGGCGTTTTCTTTTTCTTTTGGATTGGCGAGGGCCATGGGAGGCTATTTGAAATATCCCGAAGCTCCCGGTGCAGGGGAGGTTATGGCGAAATTTTTCGGAAATTTAGGGTGTTAGCCAAAATTTTGAAAATTTTGAAAAGTTCTTAGAAACTGAAAAGTTGAAGAACTTAAGCCGTAACGAAAATAATGAAAGTTGAGTTGGTTAGTTAAACAACTTTCGGTTTCGTTCCTTCTCGGGGACGAAAAGTTTTAAGTGGGGGAGAATGTAATAACCCAGAAATCCGAGCCAATTTAAATTTTTTATATCGGCAATTTTAGCGAATTTTGGATATCTAAACTGAATTATTTTAAATAATAACGACGAGAAATTTATTTTAAATAGAATTAGAACGTATATATTTATTTGAATCGTCGTTAGAATATAAATATTTTATTTTAATTAAAAAAGGAATTGAAAATGGCGCGGTAGTTCGAAATTTCGATTTCAAAGTTCAAATGAGTGTACAAAATTCGAAATAAACCGGATTTTAGCGAAACAAAAAATATTAGAATCTAATTGAGAATATCTTTCCAACGAATTCGAAAAATTGAAATTTCATTGCAGGAATCAAAAGTTACGCCCAGTTGAAAATTCAGCATAGTCGATATGGAATTTTGGCCCTTAAAAATGGAAATTTTGCAAAAAACCTCTGTTTTCGACGAAACCACTTCTGTTGGAACTAGAGTGTCAAGTTACTGCTAGATTCCAAAATTCATAATTTTCTGAAACAATATGTAAGTGTGGCAAAGGAAAACGTGTTTTAACAGTTTCTGTCAATTTTGATCGACTAGAAAATGGCCATTTTTCAAATGGTCTCAAAATTTGACGAAATTAGTTTTGTTAGGGCAGTATCGTCGATACGAAGCTAGAAAATATTTTTCGGGAAATTTTAGAGTCCGTATGTGGCCCCGGTAAATTGAAATGCGCGTTCAAATTCAATATATAGATTTATATTTTGATTTTAACGAAAATTGACTGAAATGATCGAATCAGCTTACGATACATGTCCCATTGTGTTCAGACTAGGGGTAATTAGTTAGGGGCGACAGTCGTTGGGTCTCATTTCGAGGTCGAAATAAAAAGTTACTTTTTTGAAATTAAATTAAAATAAATATATATATATATATCTCCTACCCCTTATTCTCTAAAGCCCCATCGTTCATTTAATTTCCAAATTGAAAAAGCCCCTTCACTGTAGCCCTACTCTGCCGCGCCGCCTCCCATGACACCGCCGATTCTTCCCCCCTCCTCCCAGTCAACGGCGCCATCTTCCCCCCTCCTCACTCAAGCCCCCAAATCCGCCGACGCCTCCCCCTATAGGCTGCGCCGCCGCCAGCATTGACCACCCCCGACCCCCCTGGCCTGAGCCGCCGCATCAGGTGCTCCTCCGACCCAAATCCAATGGTGAAACCTTCCCCCTCCTCTGAAGATGCAAAAGTGAGTGTTTATTTAAATTTCTTTTCAGTTTTTACATAGATTAAAACCCTGATTTTTATAATAATGATTTGGGTATAAAAATTTGATTTTTATGTATATAAAACAAGTGTAAAAATTCGATACTTTATATATGTAAGGCGAAATAAAAAGTGATTTTATTTAGAAATAAAAACTGATTTTATTTAGAGATGAAAACTGATTTTATTTAGTTATAAAAGCTGAATTTTGTTTTATTTAAAAGTTTATATTTTTACTATAGAAAAGGTTTAGAATAAAGATATAATCTTCACAATGTAAACATCGTGTTAAAGATGTGATTTTATTCATCTTGAAAGCAGAATAAAAATATGATTTTTATATTATAGATAGAGTAAAAATATGATTTTTATATTATAGAAAGAATAAAAATATGATTTTTATATTATAGGAAGAATAAAAATATGATTTTATATTATAGATAGAATAAAAATATGATTTTTATATTATAGATAGAGTAAAAATATGATTTTTATATTATAGACAGAGTAAAAATATGTTTTTTATATTATAGAAAGAATAAAAATATGATTTTTATATTATAGAAAGAATAAAAATATGACTTTTTTTATTATGTATAAAGAAAACTAAAAATGAGATTTTTATAGCGTTGAAATAAAAATGTGATTTTTAACAAAATACCGCATGAAACAGATCTCGTTGGAAGCACGGCGAAGATTTTCTACATAGGAAGAGTCGCCGTGTTTGGTTTGGCTAATCGGTGAGAACTCCTCACTTTTATTTATTTTCTAGTTGAAATATATACTAGGATGCAGACGGTGCTTAGCAGCACCCGATACCCGTCGTCTACAGACCATGGACGACTTGTTTGATTTTGTTGTGTTGCGAAAATTGATTGTGATGTTGAAATAAAATATGTATTCATGTGTTGAAATAAAATATATATTCACGTGTTGAAATAAAATGTATATATTCATGTGTTGAAATAAAATATATATTCATGTGTTGAAATAAAAAATATATATATTCATGTGTTGAAATAAAAAATATATATTCATGTGTTGAAATAAAAAATATATATTTATGTGTTGAAATAAAATATATATTCATGTGTTGAAATAAAATATATATATTCGTGTGTTGAAATAAAATATATATATTCATGTGTTGAAGTAAAATATATATTCATGTGTTGAAATAAAAATATATATTCATGTGTTGAAATAAAATATATATTCATGTGTTGAAATAAAATATATATCCATGTGTTGAAGTAAAATATATATTCATGTGTTGAAGTAAAATAAATATTCATTTACAATTCGAACGATTTGTTTATGTACACCGATTTGACTGATATTGATTGGGACGATAAATTTTACACATCGCCCAACTGCACAAATAAAATATGAGTTTGATTGATTGAAACCCCACACAGGTATTGGGATGATATTTGATGTACACTAATCCCGATTGTTTAGTTGTATGTCAATCGATGGGTTGACAGACTATATAAGCATTAATTATTTATATTTAATGCTTATGCAGTTGTGTGGTGCACTCCGGATGGTGGTTGATGATTTATCGTTGCTATTATATACATGTGTTGTTGGGAATCCATATAATTAACGTTATATGGTAATTGATTGGGCCTCATTCCAATTTGGAAAATAAGGAATATTATAAAAGAAAATTCATGTGTTGAATAGAAAGAAAATTCATGTGTTGAATAGAAAGAAAATTCATGTGTTGAATAGAATGAAATATTCATGTGTCGAATAAAAATATAAATTCATGTGTTGAAATAAAATATATATTCATGTGTTGAAATAAAATATATATTCATGTGTTGAAATAAAATATATATTCATGTGTTGAAGAAAATATTCATTTGTTGAATAGAACAACGAAGTTATTGAAATATATAAAGCCGTGTTGATTAGATATGCGCCATTTTGACGCGAGCGATATTTATATCGATTATATTCGTTTTTAGAATGAATATAGAAAAGGAAATAATTTCAAAATATAACGTTTGAAAATATTATCATTTGTATGTCGATGATGTGGAATATTCAATTCTGATTAGAAATTGAATATGAAGTTGAAATCGTTTCGAAAACGAATTTAAAACGATTTATAAAATACGTTTTGAAAGGAAATCGACGAAATATAATATGTATATATATATAATACATATATTATATATATAATGGCCTGAATAGAACGCGCCGCGCTGCTGCAGTTCGCGAATTTCGACCATTGACTTCGAATGGACATTACGGGAGATCCGACCGTCGGATTCTCCTAAAACTGGAACCGTTGGGTTCGTATCGCTAAGAGCTTTCTAACAAATATTGGAGATTTGAAATCTAACGGTTTGATTTGGAATTATGTCCAAATCAAATTTGTAAAAGTCCGATGTAAGTGCGGTTCGATGGCCGTTGATGGAAATCGACTGTACGGGCCTTGATAAAAATATTAAAAATAGTAATAATTTGTGTAAAATCATAAGAAATGATTTGGAAAGGGTAGGGATGAAAAATTCCATATTTGAAAAGATAAAAATAGATTTTTATCGAAATGAACTAGTTTTGAACTAGAATTATCATCCATTTATTTTTGAAATAAATAAATTGGATTTGAAATGGTTTTGAAAATAACCAGAATTTCCAATAATTGAATTGGAATGGATGTGAATCGAAATTGTCTTTGGAATATTTCGATGTAGGATTTCGTGATTATACAGATATTGTTATTGAAATTTGAAAGATATATTTATATCGTTATTTCCAATATGATATTTGTTGGTCGTAGAATTTGATATTGAATATAAGCCGATATATTTTCTATTCAGAGCCTTGTATTTAATATCAAATGTGATTTTTGGTTTATCGTGAACCGTGTTTTAAATGACATTGGTTCTTTAATCCAGTTAAAGAAAAGATATGATTTCCCAAGTTAAATATTCATTGATAGTGATTTTTGGGATGATTAAACTAAGTGGAGTTATAATGAATCTTTAATTAGATTGAGAAGATCGAGAATGGAGTATCACCAGTTTTGCTCCAGGCGATAGTTAAATCTTTAATTAGATTTGAACGTGAAATGGTAATTGAATTTACCGATAACATCATGGTGTTAGATATGAAGTATTACAGCTTTACTTCATGGGATGAATAGGTTGGGATTGGGAAATAAAATAAATGATTACTTCGGTGTGGTTCGCTAATCCCGACTAGTTTAGAAAACCTTAATACGGTTTGATTTGATATCCAAAGGAAGATTAAAGAATAAATTTAAAGAATTTATCTTTGATAAAATTAATGGGAACCTTTCCCAAAGTATAAGAATATTTGAATAAAAGAATATGAGGCGTATGTTGTGTTTGTGTAACACTTGTTTATTATATACGCGAGTTATCCAGAAAGATCGGGTTTATTCCATTCTGAATAACTGATTCGACGATGTGTCGAGGATGAAGACGGTGGTCGAAGACCGGATGTCTTCACATCGTTTGGGTGGTTACTGATGATCTTGATTGGGTTGTACACCCAAGAGGAGGGAATCAGTTAGTGGTCGTCCAGACGTACTTGGAGATCGATGGATATGCGAGGTACAAGGTGCCTCCGGTTTCGTTCAAACCCAGAACGGACTTGTAAATGGACGGTGTGTCTGACATTGGATATCATTCTGTGTGATTGATGGATATCGGTTGCATGGAGTGGTTTGCCTGTGTGGCATGCTAAGATGCAAATGATCAAGGCTTTTGTTGAAAAGAAGAGTCTAGTGGTTGATGATCAAAGCACAACCTATGTGGCACAGCTTTGTGTAGCGTTAATTCGCGAGCCTCACACCCCGGTGTGAACCAGAAACGGGAGAAAGACCTCAGGGAGGACATGTGTTCTTTTCTAGGTAAAAGTGGCGTCAGTGGTTTTACACGCAGTGACGAGTTTTACTTATGTGGTTGTTGGATTGCGAGGCACCTCGGATATATCGGTGATTATGTGGAGCCGATGGAGTCAGTGGACTCATTGACACCCCCATAGGGTGGGGAAACGCAGTGTTCAGGCATTTTAATCCACATCGGTGGACCGGCCCTGACGATCCAAGAGTTGACTGAGTACTTGCTTGAGGGGAAGGATAGAGCGTCTCGAATTCGGTAAGGACGATCCCTTGCCTTGGTTCATGATGGAAATCCAACTTCCAATACGTGACTTTGCAGTTTTGATTGTAAACCTATGTATGGCGACATAGTGGTATAGGGGCACTTATGTCGTCTATGATTGATACTTATGATTGAAATTGTTTTTACACTATACACTTATAGTAATAATAAAAGATGAAATTTAGCGTATCAAGCATTCTTTGGCTATTATAAGGTAAAACCCTATCCTCCGGCTTGTGTTGCATTGTGTGATGGGACCTGGGTCTTATAATAGCTTCATTGTTCTTTATTTAGCATTGCGCTGATGTTTTATGCACTAGTATTCTTGGGAGGAAACCCGTTCCATGTTATACGGCGTAGTCCCTTGATTTACCTAACTTTAAAATAAAGATTAATAACTATTTTAGTTCTCACACCAGTCACATGACTGACCTGGAGTTTATTGTTTTAACCTAAACTCTGGGTGCCCTTATTTTGACACGGGCAGCTAGTAGTTTTGGTTTTGCAGATCTATATTCATAGGATCCTGATTTACAGCTGAGGCGATATTCGGAAAGCTCTGTATCCCTGTATTACTTTCAGTTGTGTATCGTATTATTTTTCCGCTGCTATGTAATGTATTGTAATCTCTGATATTTTATGATGTGTAATATTGATTCACACTCTGTATATTCTTGTATTCTTATGGAATTGTTGTAATAGAAAATGAAATGTTCTTCTGTTTGCGTCCCGATGTGGCTTGTTCTCAATTCAATCCGTGATTTCCCGTAAGGGGGATTTCGGGTCGTTTCATGAACCAAGACTGTTATGCGAATATAATGATTTTCATTTAACTACTTATCTACTTCATAAGTTCTTTTCCTTTTTGAAGATGAAATCTTTGTATTTCGATGTATTTCAAAGTTGTGAACTTGGAAAATTTTAAAATTTCTTCCTTAGTTCATTATGTTGAAGTGATATAATATTAAAATTTCATCTTATTGATTTGTTATTTAAAGTCAAAATATTTTATAACCAGAAATCTTAACAAGTTTATTTTCGTTCTTACAGAATTTACTCATACGTTGTGAAACACCCCACCTCCATTAAGGTCACTCACTGTAAAAACCCGTAACTTCCCCGTAAAGAAAAGTGTCGGATAGTTCGAGAACACGCCACAACAGAACACATATAAAAGAACGTTTCATTGTATATTACAACAATGCACCAGATTACAAGAATATACAGAGTATGAATAAATATTACACAGAAATATCAGAGATTTAAATTACATTTAAATACATAGCAGCGGAAAATAATACAATACACAACTAGAAGGGATATACGGATACAAAGCTTTCCGGATATCGTTCCAGCTGTAAACCAGGATCCTGTGAATATAAATCTGCAAAACCAAAACTACTAGCTGCCCGTGTCAAAATAAGGGCACCCAGAGTTTAGGTTAAAACAATAAACTCCAGGTCAGTCATGTGACTGGTGTGAGAACTAAAACAGTTATTAATCTTTATTTTAAATCATTAGGTAAATCAAGGGACCACGCCGTATAACACGGAACGGGTTTCCTCCCAAGAATACCAGTGCATAAAACAAACAGCGCAATGCTAAATAAAGAAAAATGAAGCTGTTATAAGACCCAGGTCCCATCACACAATGCAACGCAGCCGAGGATAGGGTTTTCCCTTATAACAGCCAAAGAATGCTTGATACGTTTAAAACAAATCGTTTGATACTATTATAAGTGCATAGTGCATAAACAACTTCCAATCATAAGTATCAATCATAGGCGGCATGAACGGCCCATAACACTATGTCGCCATATATAAGTTTACAATCAAAACCGCAAATGTCGTATTGGAAGTTGGGTTATCATTTATGGTATGAACCGAGGCTAGGGGCAAGATCCTCAATGATTCGAGACTGCCTAGTCCGAGTCTCAGGAACAGCCGCAACTGCCCCATGGATCCTCAGGGCCGGTCCACCGATGTGGATTATTATACCTGAGCACTACGTTTCGCCGCCCTTTGGGGCGTAAGCGAGCCAACTAAATGACTCCATCGGTTCGAGAACGACCGATCAATCCGAGGCGCCTCGCAACAGCAACAACAACATAAGTCAAACTCGTCAGGGCGTGTAAAACCACTGACGCCACTTTTAGCTAGGAGGAAACGTAGGCCCTCCCTGAGGTCCGTCTCCCGTTTTTGATTCATACCGGGTGTGATACTCGCGAATCAACGTTACACAAAGCTACGCCACAAAGGCCGTGCTTCGATCATCAACCACAAGACTTTGCTTTTCAACAGAAGCCTTGATCATTTGCCACTTAGGCATGCCACACAGGCAATTCACTCCATGCGATTGATATCCATCAATATATAACCCCTGAGCTCGTACGTCTCAGAGAAGGGCGTTAAGCAAGAGAATAAATTCTCCGCCGCCAAACAGATATATATTTAATAGAGATCAATCACACGGACTAAAATCCAATGTCAGACACACAGTCCATTTACAAGTCCGTTCTGGGTCTGAACGAAACCGGAGGCACCTAGTACCCCGCATATCCATCGATCTCCAAGTACGTCTGGACGATCACTAACTGTTTCCATCTTCTTGGGTGTACAGCCCAATCAAGATCATCAGTAATTACCCAACCGACGTGAAGACCTCCGGTCTTCGACCACCGTCTTCATCTTCGACTTATCGTCGTATCAGTTATTCAGAATGGGATAAACCCGGTCTTTCCGAATAACTCGCGTATATATTCTCAAAGTGTTACACAAACACAACATACGCCTCATTCCAATTCATTAGTCACTAACCGTAAATTAATCAAGAGAATAATTCCCCAAATATTAACCCCGAAGGCCGAAACCAACTTCAGATCAATATCCAGAAAACCATTCTGCTTAGCTAACCGACAGTTAGTTTCTAAATTTCACATTCATAGGGAAAGGTTCCCATTAATTTTATCAAAGATAAATTCTTGAATTTATTCTTTAATCTTCTTTTGAATTTCGATTCAACTAGTCGAGATTAACGAACCTTACCGAAGTAATCATTGGTTTTAGTTTCCTAATCCCAACCTATTCATCCCATGAAGTAAAACTGGTAATACTTCATATCTAACACCACGGTGTTATCGGTAAATTCAATTACCATTTCACGTTCAAATCTAATTAAAGATTTAACTATCGCCTGGAGCAAAACAGGTGATACTCCATTTCGATTATTTCAATCTAATTAAAGATTCATTAAAACTCCACTTAGTTTTAATCTTTAACTGGGTTAAAGAATCGGTGTCATTTAAAAACACAGTTCACGATAAACCCAAAATCACATTCATTAATTATCGGGTTAAAGAACGAGTGTTGTTTAAAACACTGTTCACGATAAACCCAAAAATCAATATCAATTCAATTCCAATTAAATATTATTTAATTGGTACACTTCATTAAATCTAAATAAAAAGATTTAATCTTTTCTCAACAGGGTTCAAGAACAGTGTTAATGAAGACACCATTCACGACAAACCCAAATCACATTTGATATTCAATATAAGGCTCTGAATAGAAAATATATCGGCTTACATTCAATATCAAATTCTACGATTAACAAATGTCGTATTGGAAATAACGATATAAGTATATATCTTTCAAATTTCCATATCAACATTCGTATAATCATGCATTCCAACATCGAAATATTCCGAAGACAATTTCGATTCAATTCCACTCCAATGCAATCATTGGATATTCTGGTTATTTTTAAAACCATTTCAAATTCAATTTATTTATTTAAAAATAAATAGAATTATAATTCTAGTTCAAAACTAGTTCATTTCGATAAAAATCTATTTTTATCTTTTCAAATATGGAGTTTTTCATCCCAAATCTTCACAAAATCATTTCTTATGATTTTACACAAATTATTACTATTTTTAATAATTTTATCAAGGCCCGTACAGTCGATTTCCACCAATGGCCATCGAACTACACGTATAGCGACCTTTTTCCAATTTGATTTGGACATAATTCCAAATCCAACCGTTAGATTTCTAATTTATCACATTCGTTAGAAAGCTCTTTTCGATACGAACCCAACGGTTCCGGTTTTAGGAGAATCCGACGGTCGGATCTCCCGTAATGTCCGTTTGAAATAAATGGTCGAAATTCACGAACTGCCGCGGCGCGGCGCGTTCTATTCAGGCCATTATATTATATATATAATATATATTTCGTCGATTTCTATTTAAAACGAATTATATAAATAGTTTTAAATTCGTTTCAAAAACAATTTCAACTTATATTTCAATTCAAATCAAAATTGAATTCTTCTTTATAAATTCGTTTTAAAATTCATTTCTATTCAATTCAAATTTCAATTTAATTTGAATTCATTTCAATTCGCTTTCAATTCGAATTCGTTTTCAATTCAATTCATTTCGAAATCGTTTTCAATTCAATTCATTTCGAAATCGTTTTCAATTCAATTCATTTCGAAATCGTTTTCAATTCAATTCAATTCATTTCGAAATCGTTTTCAATTCAATTCATTTTGAAGTCGTTTTCAATTCAATTCATTTCGTTTTCAATTCAATTCATTTCGAAATCGTTTTCAATTCAATTCATTTCGAAATCGTTTTCAATCGATATAAATATCGTTCACGTCAAAATGGCGTCAATCTAATCACACGGCTTCATATATTGATATTTTCAAATATTCCATTTCAAATATTTCTTTTTCAAAATAGTTGTTATTATCAAAATATTTCGTTCAACACATGACCAGTCTCAATGAATGAGTACTGTCAACACATGAACTTTTATTTTATAATATTCTTTATTTTTCAAATCGGAATGAGGCCCAATCAATTACCATATAAAGTTAATTATATGGATTTTCATACAACACATGTATATAATAGCATGGAAAAATAATCAACCATCAACCAAAGTGCACTACACTGTATAAGCATCAAATATAGATATCTAACGCTTAAAACAGCCTGTCAATCAACCGATCGACATATTTAATAAATCAGGATGAGTGAACTTCAAATTTCATCCCAACACCCGTGTGGGGTTTCAAACAATCAAACACATATTTTATTTGTGTTGTTGGGCGATGTGTAAAATTTATCGACCCAATCAATGTCCTTCAAATAGGTGTACATAAACAAACCGTCTGGTTTGTAAATGAATATTTATTTTATTCATTTTCACTATATTCATATTCACGTTAAAAATTATATTTTTTTAACGATAAAACATTTTATTCCAACATATGAATTTCTATTATTCATTTACATATAATTAAAATGATATTTTTATTTTCTAACATATTTTAGAAAATTTCGGCGGCATAACGGCACGATACTAGAAACGGGACAAGGCCTAGCCTTATCCCCGGTCTAGTGAAGGCCCACGCCATTCACACATCAATCATATCAATTTCAATTTCACCAAAACAATCCAATCCAAATCAAATAATCTAACCAACTACACAACCAATCAAACAAGTCCATGGTCTGTGGACGGGTGTCGGGTGCTACTAAGCACCGTCTGCATCCTAGTATATATTTATAACTGTAAATACTTTGAGTGTGAGAGAGTTCTCACTTTGGGATCCACTCCGCCAGTTTCTATCTGAATTCTGAGCTGTTCGAGTTTGAATTTGCTGAAATTCCAACGTGCTCGGAATTGGGCGCGGTCAGTATTGTTGCGAAGCCCTCTTTCCGACGATCGCAACGGATCTTGTTTCGCGCGATTCCGACCTCGTATGAAGAAGATATGATCAATAACGCGTTGATTACATTATTGGATAATTAATAAACTAATTAAATAATTAAGGGCTTAAACCCTTTCTTCTTCAGCCGACCAAACGAACCCATCGTGCTCGATTTGAAACCCCCACCGTGCTCCGCCTAGGGTTGACCAGATCAAGATCGTCGCCCCCCACGAGAAGCGCCTTGGCGTCGCCGTCCTACCCCAGGCGTGGGCCCCAGTTCGAAACCCTAAAGCGCCACGAAATCCGAGCTGAAGGCGGCGCCTTTTGGTGCTGAAAACACCCAAAACTCCACATGATATCCGATCATACTTATACGAATTTAAAGCTTGAAGAAAGCTCTTTAATTTCGTTCTGGAGTTGGGAATCAATTCGAAGTGGATTGGGAATAATTTGAGGATGAATTTCTGAAGAATTTTGGCCGTTAATCGCCTTCGGAGGCGCTGGAACGGGTTTGACCCGAAATTAGGGTTTTGACCCCATATTTATAAAAATATTTAATTTAATTTAATTCAAAAATAATCCGTTTAGTCTCCGAACTCCAAACCGAACCCAACGACTGTCGTCCCTAGCGTTTTACCCCCATCCCAGACACAATGGGATATGTTTCGTAGGCCAATTCGACTGTTTCAGTCAGTTTTTCTACAAATTAAAATATAACACGTTTAAATTTGAATTTAAACGTACATTTCAAAGTGCCGGGGCCACATACTAATCCGAAAAATTCCAGAAAAATTATTTATAGCCTCGTATCGACGATACGGTCCCAACAAAACTAATTTCGTCGAATTCTGAGATCGTTTGAAAAAGGGCCAATTTCTAGTCGATTAAAATCAACTGAAACTGGTCAAACGCGTTTTCCTTTACCACGCTCACATTTTGATTCGAAAAATTATGAAATTTGAAACCTAGCAATAACTTTACATCCCGGACCCAACAAAACTGGTTTCGTCGAAATCCGAGGTCGTTTGCAAAATGTCCATTTTTAAGGGCCTGAATTCCATAGCGACTATTTCTAATTTTAAACTGGACATATCTTATCATTTCTAAGATGAAATCTCAGTTTGTTAGCTTCGTTACAAAGATATAGTTATACAGATTCAAATATTTCTTGTTTCGTTCAATTCTGACTTATATTGAATTATGTATATTCATTTGAAATTAGAAATCGAATTTTCGAACTACCGCGCCATTTTCAATTCCTTTTATAATTATATATAATTATTATATATTCTAACGACGACGTATATAATATATACGTTCTAATTATATTCAAAATAAATTTCTCGTCGATATTATTTAAAATAATTCATTTTAAATATTCAAAATTCGCTAAAATTGCCAAAATAAAAATTTCAAACTGGCTCGCATTTTACGGGTTGTTACACTCACAAAGGGAATGCCTTAACTTTGGTGGAGGTTTATAAGTAAAAGCCACAGATAAACACAAGACAGATATAAATACACATATTTTAAACAGCGGAAACCAAACAGACTTTTATTTCATCAATACGTGTTCATACAAAACATTTCCATAATTGTCTCAAAATACTTCCATCATTACAACCTCATTACTGTCTTGATTATTAAAGAAGCATAAAAACATAAATAAAAGTAACAAAAATCCCCATAGTGTTATCCAAAGCCATGATCTGAGCAAAAGAGATCCAAACCATACGCCTACGGTCTTGAAGCTTGCAAAAGAGTACTAAGCTGGGTTGTTTCCTCCCTATGGACCTGGGGAGAAACGAAAGAAAAGAAGACGGAAAGAAAATTGAGTCAAACATAAAGCCTGAGTAAACTAGTAACTCTTCAGTATGTGAATAAGAAAAAGGGCATGATAGATATAAACTGAAAACAGGAAAGTGTCACAAGCTAAGGAAGTGTCGTTTAGAATCGAATGTACTATCGCACCCACACTATATCTCTGCACCTACTTGAGCTTATTCTAACTGGCACCCCATGCTGAGGGTGAAGCGATCCCCATTTTATTTAAAGATCGGCTCCTCTCGCGTAAACATGTGTCATACGGGCCACAAGAGTTGTAGATACCTATGCTGGTCCCACCATGGGGTGTATCAAGACCCACAGTGGCGGCCCCGACACAATTCTAGAAGGCATAGGTTATACTACTGGTGCCCCTAGTGCCCTGTTTGTCTGCTCCGGAGTGTGTGAACGCCCGCACCCCATTAGAACCTACACTGTTGCACCCACCGCCTCGCTTTGACCGCTTACAATCAGCCCAGTAATCGTGCCCCACCCTGCCTATTTTCAGGGTACCATGATACTAACTTGGGTTACTGCTGAAATGGGTCCCTCGTTACTAGGGTTTTCTAGTAAAACATGTTAAGTGGTTAAGTGTTTGTATTTACCTAACCTCACCCATTAATTCTTGTTAACATGTTGAATTTGGTTAAGTGTTTATAGTTAACTTAACCCTACCATCTGTCCTTAGCCTTTTAAAGCACCTGACCACTCACATTAGGCAGATATTGCTATGGTTACTGGATGTGCCGGTCGGTTCTGGGCAGGTTTACACCGTAGCTCAGTCTAACCTCGGGTCCTTGTTGGGCTCAATGCTTAACCACCCACATTGGATAGGTATTGTTGTGACTACTGGACAACCGGGCGGGTCCGGGCAGATTTACGTCACAACTCAATCCAACCTCGGGTTAAGCATACCGTGTTTTCTAAATTTACATATTTTATCACTTCTCAATTATATGTAAATGTCATGTCCTTTATTCTTGGGTATAACAATTCATACCGCTTAAATGTCATTGTCGTTGGCATGTTCCAACCATGCCAACATATATTTTCATGTTTTATACCCAACGTTATTACCCCCGTTTGTACGTTCGCAATATTATAACAAGTGTTGGGATCGACACAATTCAGCCCAACTTTGTAAACGTGAGAAAAAGGGGAAATCAAGAACATGCAATATTTTACAATACATAAAGGTGTGTGGCGCATGAACTTGCAATTTAGCGATTCAACTAACATAAATTATGGGTCAAGTGAACTTGCATTCAAATCAAAGTATAACTAAGTAGGTGACATGAAATGGCATAGTTTAGGCTTACACAAACTTGGGTTTAAACATGTTTAACTTGGCATAATGTCAACCACAAAACTAGCATGTTGTATATTCACCAAAATGTCCAATTTTAACATCTAATCATATAGCCTATTTCAACATGAACTTGCATAGTTTATGAAACCCAAACGATACTTAACATAGATTCAATTATACTTGCAAGTAAACATAAGAATGTGTTCATAGGTTTTGGGTCATGTAGGCATAAAAGGTCTCAAATCTAGAACATGTTTACATAGGCCTTAATTTAGACTTAGTGAATGTATATAGTCCATGCCATAGACATAAACATAAAGGGATCAAATTCTAGTTTTTGCCACAAACTTGCAAGTGCCATTGTTTTCATATACAATAGTTCAATAGGCTTGCATCAATCAATTTAGGCCACAAATATCAATACACAAGTCATGACAGAATCATTACAATACACAAAATTTATATCATTATCATACAATAACACAATTCTATTTTCAGTTACATCGAATCACGTCACAGTTTTTATTCATATTCTGAAAGGTCACTATACTTACAACGAATGCAGAATCTTGAATTCTGGATTCTGAATTCTGAAATTGAGACGCGTTCCTTTGGGTAGATTAACGTTGCATTGATTAATTTGATTAAGCTTTAGTCTTCTTCTTAATTTGATTCGTCTTTAAGCTCCTCTCTCTTGACGGCTATGCTCAATTCCTTCCTGACAGCATGACGACTCCCATCTTATTTTTTTGTGTGAATTTTAGTTGAGACTTAGGGTGTATTTATAGATTTTTAAATTTTTTTGAGCCGTCAGATGAAGACAGGAGGAATCTAGACCATACAAAGTTCAAAGAGCCAATCAAGAGGTGACATGTCAGCCCTAATGACACATCGAGCCACAGAAATTCGAGCCAGAGCCAGACCCAGCCAGCCAGGTCGACCAGGTAGGTCGACACCTAGGTCGACACCATGGTCGACCTGGGGTGACCAGGTCGATACCATAGTTGACCCTATGGTCGACCTGGTCCCTGGGCGGGAATTTTCCCGCCCAGCCCAGTTTGAACCAGTTTTTCGAATTTCGAATTTGAAACCGAGCTGTTTGAATTTTAAATTTTATCCTGAAACTTCCGAAGGTCATAACTCCTTCATACGGAGTCTGATTCACGCAAACTCGGACTCTATCTCAAGCAGAATTCCGAGACGAACGCAATGGCGTAACTCATTTCCCTTAATTCTTTCATTTAGAATTAATTACACTTTAATTTGTGAAGGTTAATTTTATGGAATTCACGGGGTGTTACATTCTCCCCCCCTTAAAAGGATTTCGTCCCCGAAATCTTTAAGTTAGGAAGAATGTATATCCTACCATCCAACCGTCCATCTACTCAACCAACAAACACAGGCGTCCACTATCCTTGAAAGACTTCTAATGCTTCATGATCATATGCATAGTGTGTGTACATGTCCTTATCTAATGCAGAAATCAGGCGGTCTACTGATTCATTTGACCTCCTTAATGCGAATCATGTAAGTGTCATGAATCCATTATGTATGCAAAAAAAAATTTCCTACTCATAATTCTACATGAGTGCACAACTTATTCATACAAATGCGACAACCATATGACAACATATCAAGTTTCAACCATATACAAATGAGAATACATATATGCATATGCAATATGAAGTGGCTGAGCCGATCTAAAACCTAGGGTGCGTGTGTATATGCATCCACGAGTAACCACTAGCAATCACAAGCAACCATTTGCAGCCATCATCCATAACATGTTTTCAAATACATGTTTGCATCCATTTGTTTTCTACCTAAGGAGTTAGGAAAAAGGACCGAGGAGATATACCTAAAAAGATAGAGCATAACTTAAGGAAAAAGAGAGATCAAAGATGTACCATCAAAAAGAAAAGGGTAGGCGGCACGTATTCTGTCCTCAGTTTCCCAAGTCGCGTCTCCCTCGGCGTTGCTCTACTGAACTTTAACGAGTTTGACTTCGCGGTTGCGTAGCTTTTTCACTTAAGTTCCTAAGATGCGGGTTGGAACTCTCCTCATAGTTGCTTCACGTTCCACTTCGGCTTCTTCTAGAATGCTAGGTTCCACCACTTCCGCAGACTCATGCAAACACTTCCAGAGGTGAGAAACATGAAAAATGTTGTGAACTCCGGCCAGTCTCTCGGGTAGCTCTAATCTATAGGCCATTTTCCCGACCTTCTCGATGATAGGAAACGATCCTACAAATCTTGGTGCTAGCTTTCCCGTGGATCCAAAGCAAACGACGTTCCTTAAGGGAGATACCTTAAGGAAAACCCTGTCCCCAACCTCAAACTCAAGGTCGGTCCTTCTTTTGTCGGCGTAGGATTTCTGTCTGCCTTGGGCAGTCTTCATTCTCCTTTGTATCAGGTCCACTTTCTCCGAAGTCTCTCGAATCATGTCCGGCCCAAGTATAAGTTTATCTGTAGACTCCCACCAACAAGTTGGTGATTTGCACGGTCTTCCGTACAAGGCTTCGAAGGGCGCCATACCGATGGTAGGTTGGTAGCTGTTGTTGTAGGCAAATTCCACTAAAGGAAGGTGATCCTCCGAAGTCCCTCCAAAGTCAAGAACGCAAAGTCTCAAAAGATCCTCTAAAACTCTATTCACCCTTTCCGTCTGGCCATTGGTTTGGGGGTGATAGGCCGTGCTCAAACATAACTGCGTGTCTACAGCTTCTTGCAGACTCCGCCAAAACTCGCTTGTGAAGATAGGGTCCCGGTCACTAACAATGCTAGAGGGTATCCCATGGAGTCGAACTATTTCCTTGAGATAAAGAGATGCTAGAGATGAGGCAGTCCTTCTACTTTTAATTGGTATAAAGTGGGCGCTTTTAGTAAGCCTATCCACTATTACCCAAATGCTAGTATTGCCTCTTCTTGACCTAGTAGTCCATCAATGAAGTCCTTTGAAATGCTATCCCACTTCCACTATGGGACCTCTAAAGGATGAAGTAGTCCTCCAGGCTTCTTCTGTTCTACCTTGACCTATTGGCAGGTCATGCACATAGAAACGAAATCTGCCACGTCCTGCTTCATGCCGCTCCAAAAGAAAGTTCTTTTCATATCCTTGTACATCTTATCACCGCCATGGTGTATAGTCATCTTGGAATGATGCGCTTCCTCGAGAACCTTCTTTGTCAACTCCCTTGCTTGTGGAACGCATAATCTTCCATCTCGCCTCAGCCAACCCTTATCATCGATGGCACATCTACTGAGGTGACTAGAAGTCTCACCCCTAATAAGTTTATCAATCACATTAACAAGCTGAGGGTCTTCACGTTGTGCAGCCCCTATTGAGTCTAAGAGAGTAGGGCGTACTTCGAGAGATGCTAACAATCCCGGTACAAAATCCGAGGAGTGCCTAAAGTTAAAACTGGCTATATACTCCAAGCTCTACCTCTCTACAAAGAGCGGGCTTAAGGTCAGTTTCTTTCGGCTCAATGCGTCTGCTACTACGTTGCCTTTGCCGGAAGTATAGGAAATTTCAAAATCATACGAGGCAAGAAACTCCATCCATCTTTGCTGCCTCAAGTTAAGATCCTTTTGCGAGAAGAGATATTTCAACGATTTATGGTCAGTGTATAATTCGAACTTCTCACCTAGGAGATAATGGCGCCAAGACTTAAGCGCAAAGACGATGGCGGCTAACTCGAGATCGTGGGTTGGGTAGTTCTTTTCATGAACTTTCAATTGCCTTCCACCATAAGCTACTACCCTCCCTTCTTGCATTAGAACATCACCTAGTCCCGTTCCACATGCATCTGTGTATACTGTGAACATTTTTCTTCCATCTGGCAAAGTCGGAACTGGGGCTGTTGTGAGAGCCCTTTTTAATCGTTGGAAAGCAAACTCGCAGTCCAAATCCCAAGTGAACGCCAGATTCTTCTTCGTTAGCCTTGTGAGTGGAGCTAAGATTTTCGCGAAATCCCTAATAAACTTTCGGTAAAAACCGACTAGCCCAAGAAAGCTTCGGACTTCGGTTGCATTTCTTGGTGTCTTCCAATATTGCACTGCCACCACTTTCGCAAGGTCCACAACCAACCCCTCTTTGGACACTATATGCCCCAGAAATCTTACCTCCTTTCTCCAAAAGTGGCACATGGAGAATTTGGCTTTTAGCTGATGAACTCGAAGAGTTTCCATGATTTCTTTCAGATGCTAAGCATGCTCTTCCTCATTCTTTGAGAAGATCAAAATATCATCTATGAAGACAACCACAAATTTGTTGACGAATTCTCTGAACACTCTGCTCATTAGGTCTACGAAATAAGCGGGTGCGTTTGTCAAGCCGAAAGGCATGACAAGCCACTCGAAGAAACCGTCTGGGGGTCTAAATGTCGTTTTATCGATGTTGTCTTCAGCTACTCTTAGCTGATGGAACCCAGTTGCCAGATCAAGTTGGGAGAAGACCGTCGCACCTACAAGCTGTTCAAACAAATCGTCGATTCGGGGAAGAGGGTGCCTATTTTTCTTGGTCAATTTGTTTAACTCCCTATAGTCGACGCAAAGGCGAAGCGAACCGTCCGCTTTGGTTGCGAACACCACCGGAGCACCCCATTCCGAAATGCTCCGTCTAATGAACCCCTTTTCGAGAAGTTCTTTAACCTGCTTACTGAGCTCCTTTCTCTCCTTTGGAGCCATATGTCTGACAGGTAAAGCTACAGGCTTTGCATTATCCACAAGATATATGCGGAAGTCTATTTCCCGCCTCGGAGGTAAGTCTTTCACCTCCTCAAAGACATTCGGATATTCCCAGACTACTCTAACTGACTGCAAATTCTCATCAGAAGCATCAAGCGACTCTAGATAACTAAGCATAACAACATTCAAGGGATTACAAGAAATTTCTAGAGTGTTACCAAGCCGAGTCAAGAGTCTAACTACTCTTTTCTCACAATCAAGAATGGCACCATTACGGGATAACCACTCCATGCCTAAGATCAAACCATATCCTGAAAGCCCAAAACGAAGGCATTACAACTAAACTCAACGCTGAGAATAGAGATTTTCAAACCCAAACAAACCATTGACAACTAAGCGGAGCCCCCAATTGGATTTGAAACAACTAAGGGATCCTCTACCATATTAGTGTCTAGATGCAGAGATTCTACTAAGGCAGATGAAATAAAGGAGTGTGATGTGCCGGAGTCAAAAAGTGTGCGAACTGGATGATCATAAAGATAGACTACACTTTCTACAGAAATATTACTACCTCGTTCCTATGAAGGTGCCACTAGCGCATGAACCTGACCCCTTGAAGTGGATCCGGCTTTCTGTCCCTGTCCTTTCTTCTTTGGGCCATCCTTAGCTTGGTGCTCAGTCTCTCCACAATGGGAGCAACCACCTATCTTTGCCTTCCTTTTTCGGCAGTCTTTTGATATGTCCCATAATGCCGCAGAAATTGCACCTTCTCCTCTCATGGGGCTTATTGTTCTTCCCTCCTTTCTTGAAGTCTATTTTCTTAGCTTGTAAACCCTCTTTCTTTTCTTCCACCTTAGTCTCTTTCTTGCCGTTGTCTTCCTCGTGTAGCAACGCCATGTCCACCAAGCTTTCATAAGTCGCTCCCGTGGATGCATGGGTCATAGCAAGGCTGTGTAGAGGCTCATTCAAACCTTTGACGAAGCGAAGCGCCTTCTTGTGTTGGGTGTTTACTAAGTCCAACCCAAATCTGGCCAGCTAATTAAACTGATTAACATACTCCCTGATTGTCATACTTCCCTGTTTCAGAGTTAGAAACTTCTCCATTTGCAGGCTTCTTTCAGCTTGGGAGAGGAATTTCATCTCAAACCTTGTCCTGAAATCTTCCCATGTTTCCACCGCCCTCTGAGCATTGGTAATTTCCCACCAATAGGAAGCTTCATCTTTAAGCAACCATATTGCAAGTTGTATCTTTTTCCTGTCATCAACTCCGAAGATGACAAACAAATCCTAGGTCTCCTTTAGCCAGTTTCTTGCTCCTATAAAGGATTCTGTCCCACAGAAGTCTTTTCCACCCATAGTCTTGAAGTCTCTACATGTTTTTGCGAAGGCATTTCCACGAGGAGGAGGAGGAACCGCGGCCACTGGAGGAGGGATGTCTGCTGGGCCCGCGCCATTGGCCCTCGCTTCTAAGTACCTCCTAAACCAGCCAGATATCGGCACTCCTTCTGGAAGTTTAAGGTCTCCAGACATGCTGAAACAGAAAGGAAAGATTCAAAACGAAGGATAGAGAGAGATAGTGCACATGGCTTTGGGGGATTATGTCTTTTTATAAATATAACTTTTTTTCTTGAAAAATGCTTCTTTAAACTTTCCTTTGAAAACAATTTCAAAAACTTTTATCTAATCTGGTAAACCTATGCTCTGATACCAAGTAAAACACCCCACCTCCGTTAAGGTCACTCACAAAGGAATGCCTTAACTTTGGTGGAGGTTTATAAGTAAAAGCCACAGATAAACACAAGACAGATATAAATACACATATTTTAAACAGCGGAAACCAAACAGACTTTTATTTCATCAATACGTGTTCATACAAAACATTTCCATAATTGTCTCAAAATACTTCCATCATTACAACCTCATCACTGTCTTGATTATTAAAGAAGCATAAAAACATAAATAAAAGTAACAAAAATCCCCATAGTGTTATCCAAATCCATGATCCGAGCAAAAGAGATCCAAACCATACGTCTACAATCTTGAAGTGCAAAAGAGTAATAAGCTGGGTTGTTTCCTCTCTGTGGACCTTAGGGGGGGGACGAAAGAAAAGAAGACGAAAAGAAAATAGAGTCAGACATAAAGCCTGAGTAAATCTAGTAACTCTTCAGTATGTGAATAAGAAAAAGGGCATGATAGATATAAACTGAAAACAGTAAAGTGTCACAGGCTAAGGAAGTGTCGTTTAGAATCGAATGTACTATCGCACCCACACTATATCTCTACACCTACTTGAACTTATTCTAACTGGAACCCCATGCTGAGGGTGAAGTGATCCCCATTTTATTTAAAGATCGGCTCCTACTCGCGTAAACATGTGTCATACGTCCCCCAACAGTTGTAGATACATATGCTGGTCCCACCATGGGGTGTGTCAAGACCCACGGTGGCGGCCCCAACACAATTCTAGAAGGCATAGGTTATACTACTGGTGCCCCCATTGCCCTGTTTGTCTGCTCCAGAGTGTGTGCACGTCCGCACCCCGTTAGAACCTACACTGTTGCACCCACCGCCGTCGCTTTGACTGCTTACAATCAGCCCAGTAATCGTGCCCCACCCTGCCTAGTTTCAGGGTACCATGTTACCTAACTTGTGTTACTGCTGAAATGGGTCCCTCGTTACTAAGGTTTTCTGGTCAAACATGTTAAGTGGTTAAATGTCTGTATTTACCTAACCTCACCCATCAATTCTTGTTAACATGTTGAATTTGGTAAAGTGTTTATAGTTGACTTAACCCTACCATCTGTCCTTAGCCTTTTAAAGCACCTGACCACTCACATAAGACAGATATTGCTACGGTTACTGGATGTGCCGGTCGGTTCCGGGTAGGTTTACACCGTAGCTCAGTCTAACCTCGGGTCCTTATTGGGCTCAATGCTTAACCACCAACATTGGATAGGTATTGTTGTGACTACTAGACAGCCGGGCGGGTCCGGGCAGGTTTACGTCACAACTCAATCCAACCTCGGGTTAAGCATACCGTGTTTTCTAAATTTACATTTTTTATCACTTCTCAATTATATGTAAATGTCATGTCCTTTATTCTTGGGTATAACAATTCATACCGCTTAAATGTCATTGTCGTTGGCATGTGCCAACCATGCCAACATATATTTTCATGTTTTACACCCAACGTTATTACCCCTGTTTGTACGTTTGCAATATTATAACAAGTGTTGGGCTCGACACAATTCAGCCCAACTTTGTAAACGTGAGAAAAAGGGGAAATCAAGAACATGTAATATTTTACAATACATAAAGGTGTGTGGCGCATGAACTTGCAATTTAGCGATTCAACTAACATAAATTATGGGTCATGTGAACTTGCATTCAAATCATGAATATAAAGGGATCAAATTCTAGTTTTTGCTACAAACTTGCAAGTGCCATTGTTTTCATATACAATTGTTCAATAGGCTTGCATCAATCAATTTAGGCCACAAATATCAATACACAAGTCATGACAGAATCATTACAATACACAGAATTTATATCATTATCATACAATAACACAATTCTATTTTCATTTACATCGAATCACGTCATAGTTTTTATTCATATTCTGAAAGGTCACTATACTTACAACGAATGCAAAATCTTGAATTCTGGATTCTGAAATTGAGACGCGTTCCTTTGGGTAGATTAATGTTGCGTTGATTAATTTGATTTAGCTTTAGTCTTCTTCTTAATTTGATTCGTCTCTAAGCTCCTCTCTCTTGACGGCTATGCTCAATTCCTTCCTGGCAGCATGACGACTCCCATCTTATTTTTTTGTGTGAATTTTAGTTGAGACTTAGGGTGTATTTATTGATTTTTAAATTGTTTTGAGCCGTCAGATGAAGATAGGAGGAATCTAGACCATACAAAGTTCAAAGAGCCAATCAAGAGGTGACATTCAGCCTAATGACACACCGAGCCACAGAAATTCGAGCCAGGGCCAGACCCAGCCAGCCAGGTCGACCAAATAGGTTGACTGGCAGGTCGACACCCAGGTCGACACCATGGTCGACTTGGGGTGACCAGGTCGACATCATGGTCGACCCTATGGTCGACCTGGTCCCTGGGCGGGAATTTTCCCGCCCAGCCCAGTTTGAACCTGTTTTTCGAATTTCGAATTTGAAACCGAGCTGTTTGAATTTTAAATTTTATTCTGAAACTTCCGAAGGTCATAACTCCTTCATGTGGAGTCCGATTCACGCAAACTCGGACTCTATCTCAAGCAGAATTCCAAGACGAACGCAATGGCGTAACCCATTTCCCTTAATTCTTTCATTTAGAATTAATTACACTTTAATTTGTGAAGGTTAATTTTATGGAATTCACGGGGTGTTACACGTTGATCAGGTGCATGACTAATAATCTCCAAGTACTCAATAGACTTATTTCAACTTCTAATAAAAATACTTAAGTTTTTTGAAAATAGATATGGAAAGCACATTCCCCCATGGATTGTAGTTACCCAGTGCTTACGCTAATATCCCAGGGGAATCACTCGTAACTATAAGCATTATAACCCTCGAAACACGCCATTGTTGTTGCATAGATAGCAGTTACACCACTATCCCAGTGGAATCGCTTGTAACCATAGGCGTCTCACCCCTCTAATTATGCTATGGTTATAGATCGCAGTTACACAACGGTAACGCCACTATCCCAGTGAAATCAGTTGTAATTGTAGGCATCTCGTCCCTCGAATTACGCTATGAAAACATCAAGTGAGTATAATAAATCAAAGCGACCCCACTGAGTGGGATTCCGGTACATGTTGCTACTGAGTAGGACCCTAATTTTTGATGGGCACTCCCGTCAGGTGGAGTTACAACGCAGCCCTTGCCGAGTAGGTTCGCGATTTCCGATGGACACTCTGCGCGTAGTTCTAACGCAACCCTGCAGAATATGATGGCAATTTTCGATAGAAAGTACTTTTCATATATTACTATACATAGTTGTTCATTCCACTTTACATATATCGTACTGACATAAGATTTCATTTATATAAGATTTCTTAAATCGTATTCCCGGATATCATTCTTATATAAATTCCACTATAAAAAGAATATCATTTCAAAGCGGTTACCTTTCAAGTTAGTATTCTTCGAGTTAACCTCATTCTTATAAATCATTTATATAAGTTTCCTAACTTATTATCAAAACATTTAGAGAATCAAAAGTGCTCAAATTATCCATTTCAATGTTAGTTCGGTTTGAAGTTCATATATGCCTTCGAAAATCATTTACTTAATTTGGATATAACTTAGATTCAACTCTTTCGAAGTTTCAAATAAATTGTTTAGAAAATTTTTCTTATCAAATCATATTTATATGGAATCAATATTTCTTCCAAATCGTTATTTTGTTCAAAATACTTCATAAAATAAAATTCAATTAAACATTTCAAAATAAATCGTATACTTACACAACACAAAATTTAATTTGTTTCACGTTTCGAATATCCAATAGCTTGAGATTTGTATTATATCTCCCTTAGCTTAATTTCTATTTCTCCTTTGAAAAGGACCAGGCTATGGAAAAATAAAATTTCTATTTAATAATTTGAAATCAATGTTCAAATATCTCTTTGAGATATAAAAATCAATCTATCAAAATACAACGAATAATATTATTCAATCAAAATTGGAGAATCAATTTATGGATCTTTATTTCAATCAGTTGAAATATATATATACTTACATATTGAGTCCATTTCAAAATTTTAGATCAAATTCACTTCATTAACATAAACAAATAGCAAGGTCACATTAGTGGTCATCTTCACTCTCAATTCCTTTTAAAAACATTTTAGAAAAAATATTTGAAACACAACTAGAATTTTTTTTAGAATATTAGAATTAAAATTTGAATTTTCCATAATCAAATTCTTGAATTCTAGTCAAGTAATCTCATGAGTGATAACTAGAATTTTAGCTCATCTTCTCGTAAATATTTATCACTTAATTGGATCCATAATTTTCAAACCACTACTACAAAAGTGGGCATATTCGACACTAATTTGTGTGTGTTGCATGAAAAGCGTGGTAAAAGCTATGCTTTCTTTGATCTTCTGCAACAATATCATATGTTGTTGCATTAGACATGAATGCACTGTTGCAGTTGGAATTCTTTTGCTGTGATGTGCAACACGATTTCAAAGCGTAGCCTTACATAATTACAATCCAGGTCAGTGATCCATGTTATCGGTTTAAACAAATAAATAACCGTAGATGTTGATTAATCCAATGGTTCAAACCGATCCCCACTTCAGTTATGTGAAATTTTGGCGTGACATTTTCCCCATTCACGAAATACTTTCCACCAAAACAAATTTCTTCTTTACTCTTCCCTATGTACTCTTCTCTCTCTCTCCATGAAATCCATCCACAAATACATCTGATTGCTACTCTACCTCTGATTACAAACTATATACCTCCGATTGCTCCTATTTTACAAACTTTACACCTTCGATTTGGATCATTTAGGACAATTACAGGTAGTTTGGGCTTCATCATTTCGGTTTTACTTAGGTGATTTCATCTCTAACTTATTTTGGTCTTCATTCAAAGTCTCTATGTGATTTGGATATACCGATTGCCTTAAATTAGGGTTTTGCTTCTCATTTTTATTTGCATGTTTATATGTTTGTGGTTTTTTATTTGAATATTTCGGGTTTTTTATACTTGAAGAGTTGTATTCATATGTTTGCATGTGTTGAAATTGTGCAAGTTCTGTATTTTAATGTTTGCCAAACCATTGATGTATTGGTAAATAAATTAACACTGACTTAATATGTTTAAATGTCAAATTATGAAAAGTGGAAACAAAATTTAGAGAACAAAAGGAAAAAAATTCCAATTTAAATGTTTATTTTTGTTTGTAGTTAAATAATGCATATTTCTCTTCCTACATCATATGACTATGAAGATACCTTAAGCATGGGTGATCTAGGACTGTCAAAACCATGATTACCAAAAACTCCTTTTGATTTCTATGTAGATGTAACAACCCAGAATTTCTAAACCAATTAAAAAAATTTATTTTAGCAATTTTAAGAATTTAAAATGATTTATTAAATCGCAGTTAGAATGAATAAATTTATTTTAATTATAAAACGAGCCTGAAATGGTGCAGTAGTTTGAAAAATCGATTTTAAATTTCAATTAAATGTACAGGATTCAAAATAAAATAGATTTCTGTAAAACCAGAAATATTTGAATCGATTTAAATATATCTTTCTAACGAATATGAAAATTCCAGATTTCATAATATAAATTGAAAGTTATGTCCAACTTAAAATTTAAAATAGTCGCTATGGAATATATATCTATATATATTAATATAATATATAACCCTTAAAAATAGCCATTTTTGCAAACAACCTCCGTTTTCAATGAAACCACTTTTGTTGGATCCAAAATGTCAATTATTGCTAGATTCCAATTTTCACAATTTTTGGAATTAACGTGTGAGCGTGGTGAATTTAAACGCGTTGGGTAATTTTAGTTTGAATTTAATTGACTGAAAAATGACCATTTTCCAAATGGTCTCCAAATTCAACGAAATTAGTTTTTCTTGGACCATATCGTCAAAACATAGCTAGATTTATTTTTCTGTAATCTTTGAAGTTAGTATGTGGCCTCGGTAAATTAAAATGTGTGTTCAAATTCAATATATATTGACTTATATTTTAATTTTGATAAAAACCTATCAAAACAGCCGAATTGGCTTATGGAACATATCCCATTGTGTTCGAAATGAGGGTATTTGGTTATGGGCGACAATCGTTGGGTTTGATTTGGAGTTCAGAGATTAAATAAGATATTTTCATAAATTAATTGATATATATATGTTTGGAAAACCCTAGCCCTCCCATTTTCTAAAGCAGCCGCCACCCTTGTTATCAAAGGCTGAAATGCTTTGAAATTCTCGATCAAAAATCTTCCAATCCATCGTGAATTAATATATCGTTCTAAAGCAAAAGTTGAAGTATTCCTTTATATCTTCAAATCCATACCCCAATCATCTGTTTTCGTGTGTTGTTTTGCTCGAATTTTCCTGTGAATTCACCGCCGTTCGGACGCAAATCCGGGTGCCACTGGGGGTTCGAATGGACCCACGCTTCAGCCAGAGGTGGAGCTCGAGTTAGCAGTCATGGAGGTGTTGGTTGATTGGGGTAATGATGAACGGAGGAGGCGCGGTGATGGGGTTTCTCAGTGGAGCGATGGGTTTCTTGAACCCGTGAAGAACGCAGGAGGAAGGGGGATTAAAACAAGGGTTATGTATAATTAAGGTTTTAATTATAAATTAATTGTTTCAATAATGAAATAACTGTTTATAATGCAATAACTTCTTCATACGAGGTCGGAATGACGAACGGTCAGTTGCATTGGATTCGCAACGACGAACGCTACAACATGGGACTGACCAGAACGGAAACGGAGAAAATTAGATTTTGGAGCAAATTTAAATCCAAACTGTTCAGAAATTCGGAAATAAAAACTGGCGGAGTGGATCCCAATGTGAGAAATCCTTCTCACTCTAATTATTTTACAGTTAAATATATACTAGGATGCAGACGAGGCTTAGAAGCCCCCGACACTATTTATTGTGCAAACCTTGGTTGTTTTTTGGATTGTATTATGGAAATTTGGATAGTAGCTGTAAATTGGTTGTGAATAAACTATTTGAATGATAAAAATATCATTTCAATTGTATAAAGGAACTATATAAAATATTGATGTGTTGAATAAAATATTATTTTTATTGAATGTATGAACTATAGAAAATATTCATGTGTTGAAATAAATATTTTATCATTAAAAATAAAAAATTTAACGTACATATGAATGACATAAAATTCTCCTGAAATGAAAATAAATATTCATTTACAATTCAAATATTTTGTTTATGTACACCATTTAACTAATATTGATTGTGACGAAAAATTTTACACATCGCCCAACTGCACAAATAATATTCAGTATTTGTTGGTTGAAACCCCACACGGGTATTGCGATGATATTTTACATACACTAATCCTAATTGTTTAGTCGTATGTCAATCGATGGTTTCCAGATAGTTGTAAGTGATAATTATTTATATTTAATGCATTTGTGTAATGCACTCTAGATATTATGGATTATTGTTATTCATTGTTGTTATATACATTTGTTGTATGAAATCCATGTAAATAACAATATATGGTAATTGACTGTGTCTGATTCCAATCCAGGAATAACGAATATTTTAAAATAACCAATATTTTAAAATAATATTCAGGAAAGGATTAGAATATGATTTTGATGTCCGATTTGGGATGGACACGAAAATATTGAAATGTGTGAAGCCGTGTTGATTAGATTTGCGCCATTCTAACGCAAACGATATTTATATTGATTTTATTCATTTTTTGTAACAACCCGAATTTTTATAACATGTTAAAACAAGAAATCAAGGCAGAATTAAATAATAAGTTAAGAATCAATGGGAATGGGTTACTCCATTGCGTTCGTCTCGAAATTCTGCTTGAAAACAAGTCCGAAATTTCGTAAATCGGAGTCTGTATGACCAAGATATGACCCATAGAAGATTTCAGAAAATTCAAATTTCAGCCCGAAATTCAAATTCAGCCCGAAACAGATTGGGCGGGAAAATTTCCCTCCCAGCCCCAGGTCGACTTGGGAGTCGACAGGGGAGTCGACCTGCCCCAGCCTAGGTCGACTGCCCAGTCGACTTGGGTGTCGACCTGGGGGTCGACTTCCCTGGTCGGCCATGTTTGCCTGTTGCACCTGTTTGCTCCTTTGGGTCTGTTCAGTTGGCCTGTGACGGGATTTGATGGTTCAGATCTAAACTAGGGTTAATCCTATGGCCTAAACTTGTCTCTACACCTATAAAAACACCCTAAGACCTAGCCTAAACCACCACAAATCATCCTAACAACTAAATTCTGCCAAAATGCTCCCTAATCATGGCCTCCATCTTCATCTTGAGAGCTTCTAAGGCAAAGGAGCAATCTTTCTTCATCAAATCAAAGGAGCTACTTATTTCTCAAGGCTTTGTGTGGAGCTTATTATTGTTCGGAGATTGCTAGTGTTGCTACATCATTCCTAGAGCTTCTACAAAGTCTCTATCTTGTTCTATTTTGGTCTAGTTCTCATAGCCACGCTTAGTAAGCCCCACTCTACTCTTAGATTTAAACTATGAAATTAATATGAACATGTAGCAAGTTGAAATGGGATTTTTTGTGCAATACTTGTCTTTGTTCTATCATTGTATGCATAGATCCATTCATGAATCTTTTGATCTATGATTGTGGGACTATCATGAACCTAGTACCATTCACCTTGATTTTTGGGTAGAAAGCTATGAGCTTTATTTGGGGATTATGCATAATGCAACATAGAACCCCTCATAACCTTGATGTTAACTTGCCTATGATGTTGAACTACATGCTAGTCACAATTTTATCACTCTATGTCAACTATTACCATGTTATCTGTTTGCTAAGTTTGATGTCATACATGTTTTGAGGCCAATAATCCTATATGCTAGTTGTGATGAACACCTTTGCCTCAAATATCATCATGTTTAACTTATGACAACTTTATCACCTTATGCCCATCTTTGTCATGTTGTTATGTTCCCCTTCTTGATCTATTTGTATTGATGCGAATTTACGTGCGATGGGAATACGTTATGGGTAGTTAGGCGAACTTGAAATGACATGAAAAACATGACTTGAAAAGTGTGACATGAAAATTGATTATGCTTGAAAACTTGAATGTGGTCATGACATGTAGAAAACCATAAAGTGGCCAACTCGAGGTTGGGTTGAGTTTGTAGCGTAAATCTGCCCGGAACCGCCCGACAAATCCAGTGGCTACAAACAATAGGATCCAATGTGAGTAGTTGGTCATATCGCGCTTGAAACCCGAGGTTAGACTAGGTTGTGGTGTAAATCTGCCCGGACCCGCCCGGCACATCCAGTAACCACAACAAAGTCTAATGTGAGAGGTTGGGCGCATTAAGTTAATTAATGCCACATGATAGGGTTTAGTCATGAACCACTTGGATACACTTAACCAACTTGAAACATGATTGGATAGGGTTAACCACACTTAACCCGTTAGAAACCCTAGTTACGTGGTCCTTTTCAGCAGTAACCCTCTTGGATGTATCACGATACCCTAGGGACTAGGCTAGGGTGGGGCACGATTACTGGGCTGATTGTAAGCGACCAGAAAGACGGTTGAGTAGGTGCGCCAGTGTAGGTTCAGGCGGGCTATGGTTGTGCACATAGTCCGGAGTTGAAAAATAACAGACATGGGCACCAATAGGTTTAGACTGTGCGTGCCTGATTCGTGTCAGTGGTTGGCACCCTAGGGCTTGATACACCCTAGGGTGGACCTAGCACAGTTGACTACATTCCGTGATTGGGCCATATGACACCGACACTCGACGAGTTAGGCTTATAGGGAGTCGATCGACTAGACCGTGTAGTTGGACCTTGACTTGGGTCATCTCATGATATTGGGCCAAGGGATCATTTCTTGTTTATACTTGACATGGGTTGGAATACTAGTACTTTTGGTGCAAAACTAAACCTTGTATATGCAATGCCACACTTGATCTTGTTATCTATTTATCATGCCAGTTAGTTACCATCTTTATGTTTCATCTCAGTTTCTCATGTTTAGTTAACTTCATTAGTTTTTATACTAATAGTAGGTAGGACTTACCAGTCTTTATGACTGACCCTTTTTCTTTCGCCTCTTTTCTTCCGTTTCCCCCCCAGGTTCTCAGGGAGGGAACACTAGTGCTTAGCTTGGACATTTGGCTTGCTTTCTTGACAGCTCATGTACGGTTTGGACTTGAGCTTGCTATGGCTTCACCACATCTATTTTGGGGATAGTTTACTTTATGTTATTTTCAGTTTATGTTTCTAGACTTGTGGTAGTTGGAAAATAATGAATAAGTATTTTGATGTAAGTTGACTTTGGTTTTGAAATGGTTAACTATGGTTTTTAAATTTCTACCGCTGCTTTACTTATTTATTTATCTATGTTCTGTCTTGTGATATCTCTATGCATGTTTACCTAGACAACACCCCTCCAAAGCTAGTGTAATCACTCGTGAGTGGCCCTGGCGGAGGTGGGGTGTTACATTTGGTATCAGAGCATGAGGTTTACTAGACCGGACAAAAAGTTTTAAAAACCCTTTTGAAAAACTATTTTCAAAACCAATTAAGTATTTTTCTAAGGAAAGTCTAGTTTATTTTAAAAGGCTATTCCCCAAAAGCCATTAGCACTATCCTTCGTTTCCTCGTTCTAAGTCTATCTTTTACTTCGTTTCAGTATGGCCGATAATTTTATCATCCCGGAGGGAATACCGGTACCTATTGTGTTTAGGAGGTACATGGAGGCTAGGGCAAATGGAGCCGGCCCAGCAAACACTCCCACTCCTCCTCCCGTACCTGAGGTTCCTCCTCCTCCTCCTCCTCAGCGTCCACAAGCGGATTTCGCAAAGATTTACAAGGACTTTAAGGCGATGGGTGGCAAGAATTTTGTTGGGACAGAGACTTATGTTGAGGCAAGAAATTGGTTAAGGGAAACTGAAGACCTTTTTGCTATCTTTGATGTAGAAGATCGTAGGAAAGTTCTGTTGGCAGTATGGCTATTGAAAGAGGAAGCTGCTTATTGGTGGGAAGTCACCAACGCTACTAGGCCTATAGAGACTTGGGCCGACTTTAGAATGAGGTTTGGGCTTAAGTTTCTATCATCTGCTGAGGAGAATCTGCAAATGGAGAGGTTTATATCTTTGAAGCAAGGGGACATGACCGTGAGGGAGTATGTGAATAAGTTTAACCAGCTTGCTCGATTCGGTTTAGACATGGTTAACACACCTCAGAAGAAGGCTCTACGCTTTGCTCGAGGATTGAATGAGCCATTGCAAGGATTGGCCATGTCTCATATACCCATGGGGGCCACTTTTGATAGCTTAGTGGATATGGCCTTGCTTCAAGGAGATGATAATAATGGCAAGAAAGAAGTTAAGCTTAATGAGACTCAAACCAAGAAGGTGGACTCCAAGTGGGGAGGCAATCAGAACAACCAGAACAACCAGAACAACAAGAACAACAAGGGTAACAAGGCCAACAACAACAAGGCAAGGGAGACAAGGAAGTGCAACTTCTGTGGGATCACTGGACACATAGCCAAAGATTGTAGGAAGAAGAAGAGGAAGTTGGGAGAATGCTTTCATTGCGGAGAGTCTGGACACTACAGTAAGGATTGCCCAAAGAAGCAAGGACAGGGGCAAGGACAAACTCAGCGGGCAGGACCTTCTGGAGGGCAGATGCATGCTCTCAACACTACTCCAGCTCCGGACCGAGGTAGTATTTCTGTAGAAAGCCTTGTTTACATTTCTGGTTTTCCTGTTTGAACTTTATTTGATTCTGGCGCATCGCATACCTTTATTTCTTCTGACATTGTTCAAAGTTTGCACCTAAGTACTAGTCTAGTTGAGGATCCCGTTAGTGTTTCAAATCCAATTGGGGGTTCCGCCCATCTATCTATGATTTGTATGGATTTGAGGATTTCTATCTTGACCATAGAATTCACATGTAATGCTTATGTTCTCGGGTTCATGGGATACGGGTTGATTTTGGGCATGGATTGGTTGTCCAGTTATGGAGCCATTCTCGATTGTGAGCATAGGGTAGTGAGGCTTATGACTCGCCTTGGCAATACCCTAGAGATTTCTTGTAACCCTCTGGATCCCGTCATGTTATGTTATCTTGAATCCCTCGACTCGTCTATTGACAATCTTCAATCTGTGAGGGTGGTCCGAGAATATCCTGATGTTTTTGATGAGGTGAAGGGGTTACCCCCTAAACGCGAGATAGACTTCCGTATTTATCTTGTTGATAATGCCAAGCCAGTTTCATTGCCTGTTAGGCACATGGCCCCGCGAGAAAGAAGAGAGCTTAGCAAGTAAGTCAGGGAGTTGCTTGAGAAAAATTTCATTAGGCGAAGCATTTCTGAATGGGGTACTCCTGTGGTATTCGCTACTAAGGCGGATGGTTCGTTTCGTCTATGTGTTGATTATCGTGAGTTAAACAAGATGACAAAGAAGAATAGGCACCCGTTACCGAGGATTGATGATCTCTTTGACCAACTTGTAGGTGCTTCTGTTTTCTCTCAGCTCGATCTAGCCACCGGATTCCATCAGCTTAGAGTGGCTGAGGATTGTATTGACAAGACTACGTTTAGGACTCCAGATGGATTCTTTGAATGGCTCGTTATGCCGTTCGGTTTGACTAATGCACCCGCATACTTCGTTGATTTGATGAGTAGGGTGTTTAGGGAGTTCCTTAACAAGTTTGTGGTTGTCTTCGTGGATGACATTCTGATCTTCTCTAAGGACGAGGAAGAGCATGCTACACATCTCAAGGAGGCTATGGATACGCTTAGAGCCCATCAGTTAAAAGCCAAGTTCTCCAAATGCCATTTCTGGAGAAGGGAAGTTCGGTTCCTTGGGCATATAGTTTCTAAGCAGGGCATAGCTGTGGATCCCGCTAAAGTAGTGGCGGTACAAGACTGGAAAGTTCCGAAGAATGCAACTGAAGTGAGAAGCTTTCTCGGTCTGGCAGGATTTTATAGGAAGTTCATTAAGGACTTCGATAAGATTTCAGCCCCTCTCACTAAGTTGACAAAGAAGAACTTAGTCTTTGCATGGGACTTAGAGTGTGAGCTTGCTTTTCAAAGGCTCAAGAAAGCCCTCACCACAGCTCCAGTTCTAGCATTACCCGATGGAGGGAAGTTGTTTACCGTGTACACCGATGCATGTGGCACGGGATTAGGCGCTGTCCTGATGCAAGAAGGGAGAGTGATATGCTTTGGGAGTAGGCAACTCAAAGTTCATGAGAAGAACTATCCCACTCATGATTTGGAGTTGGCGGCGATCATCTTTGCACTCAAATCTTGGCGCCATTTTCTTTTAGGTGAAAGGTTTGAGTTATATACTGATCACAAGTCGCTCAAGTACCTCTTCTCGCAGAAAGATTTGAATCTAAGACAGCAGAGGTGGATGGAATTCTTGGCATCATACGACTTCGATATAGCTTATACCCCTGGCAAGGGTAATGTTGTGGCGGATGCGCTAAGTAGAAAAAGATTGACTTTGAGTCCCTTGTTTGTTGATATGAAGAGCCTAGAGTTCTTGGCAACCTTTGATTTTACACCTGCTGTTGAGTCGATGACTGGTTCGTTAGCATCCCTTGAGCTTAGACCTGCACTTCTTGATCGAGTTGGGACTTCACAGAGGGAAGACCCGCAGATAGTCGAGATCATGGACAAGTTGATTCGTGGTGAGACGTCAAGTCACCTCGCTAGATATACTATTGATGACAAGGGGTGGCTAAGGCGTGATGGAAGACTATGTGTCCCACAAGTGGGAGACTTAGTAAATAAAGTTCTTGAGGAGGCGCATCACTCGAGGATGACCATACATCCCGGAGGGGATAAGATGTACCGGGACATGAAACGCATTTTCTTTTGGGATGGGATGAAAAAGGATGTTGCAGAGTTTGTTTCTAGATGCATTGTTTGCCAACAAGTAAAGGCCGAGTCGAAGAAGCCCGGTGGGCTACTGCATCCATTGGAGGTCCCGCAATGGAAGTGGGAAAGTATCTCTATGGATTTTGTGGATGGATTGTCGAGATCAAGGAAGGGGAATACTAGCATATGGGTTATAGTGGATAAGACTCACGAAGAGCGCTCATTTCATTCCAGTGAAGAGCAAGAGGACCGCATCATGGCTAGCATCTGTTTATCTTCGAGAGATAGTGCGATTGCATGGAGTTCCTTCTAGCATAGTTAGCGATCGTGACCCAATCTTTACTAGCCAATTTTGGAATAGTTTGCAAGAAGCGATGGGTACGCGATTGAATCTAAGTACAGCCTATAACCCACAGACGGATGGTCAGACCGAAAGGGTGAATAGGGTACTAGAAGATCTATTGAGGCTATGCATTCTCGACTTTGGTGGCACTTGGGAAGACCACCTTCCTCTCGTAGAGTTTGCTTATAATAACAGCTACCAAGCAAGCATAGGGATGGCACCATTCGAAGCTTTGTATGGGAGGTCGTGCAAGTCACCAACATGTTGGTGGGAGACGACGGATAAGCTTCTACTTGGGCCCGACATGATAAGGGACACATCCGAGAAGGTTGAGTTGATTCGAAGGCGGATGAAAGCGGCCCAAGACAGACAGAAATCTTATGCAGACAAGCGAAGGACAGACTTAGAGTTTGAAGTTGGAGATATGGTCTTTGTGAAGGTTTCTCCCTTGCGGAATGTGGTTCGTTTTGGAGCAGTTGGGAAGCTAGCACCAAGGTTCGTAGGACCCTTCCCTATCGTCGAGAAGATTGGGCAAATGGCTTATAGGGTGGAATTGCCCGAGAAGCTGGCTGGAGTGCACAATGTCTTTCATGTCTCGCATCTCCGAAAATGCCTACATGAATCAGCCGAAGTGGTTGAGCCTAGCATTCTTGAAGACGTGGAGGTAGAGAAAGAGGCAACCCTGAGGCGAGCTCCGATTCGTATCTTGGGAATGGAGATCAAGAAGCTGAGGAATCGAGAAGTCAAGTTAGTAAAAGTTCAGTGGAGTGAAGCCGATGAAGATGCAACTTGGGAAACCGAGGAGAAGATGCGTGGGCTTTATCTATTTCTTTTTTAGGGTACATTCTCAATCTCTTTTCCTAGTCAGCATATCTTTCTTTTGCTATCCATGTTTATCTTGTTATTTCGTTAATCTTGTCATGAGAACCTTAGGTAGAAACCCTTTGGATGAAACATGTATTTGAAACATGTTATGCTTGATGGTTGCAAATGGTTGCAAGTGTTTGAAAGTGGTTACTCGTGGATGCATGATATACGTTAGGCACTAAGATCGGCTCACACACTTTCATATTGCATATGCATGAGTATTTATGCTAATTCATGGATGAAACTTGTTATGCTATCACGTGGATGTTGCATATGGATGAATGTTATGTGCACTCATGTAGAGATTATAAATTATGTTAGGAATTTGCATACATTTGGACTCATTGCACTAACATATTCTGCATTAAGGAGGTTTACTGAGTCAGTAACCACCTGATTTTTGCATTAGATAGGTGCATATACACACACTTTTGCATATATTCATACAGCATTAGAAATCTTTTAAGGACTATGATTACTTGTGGATGATGTTTTGAGTAGATGGATGATGGATGGTAGGATACGTTCTTCCTAACTTGAAGATTTCGGGGACGAAATCCTTTAAGGTGGAGGAGAATGTAACAACCCGAATTTTTATAACATGTTAAAACAAGAAATCAGGGCAGAATTAAATTATAAGTTAAGAATCAATGGGATCGGATTACGCCACTGCGTTCGTCTCGAAATTCTGTTTGAAAACGAGTCCGAAATTTCGTAAATCGGAGTCCGTATGACCAAGATATGGCCCATAGAAGATTTCAGAAAATTCAAATTTCAGCCCGAAATTCATATTCAGCCCGAAACAAATTGGGCGGGAAAATTTCCCGTCCAGCCCCAGGTCGACTGGGGAGTTGACCTGCCCCAGCCCAGGTCGACCAGGGAGTCGACTTCCCTGGTCGGCCATGTTTGCCTGGTGCACCTGTTTGCTCCTTTGGGTCTGTTCAGTTGGCCTGTGACGGGATTTGATGGTTCAGATCTAAACTAGGGTTAATCCTATGGCCTAAACTTGTCTCTACGCCTATAAAAATACCCTAAGACCTAGCCTAAACCACCACAAATCATCCTAACAACTAAATTCTGCCAAAATGCTCCCTAATCATGGCCTCCATCTTCATCTTGAGAGCTTCTAAGGCAAAGGAGCAATCTTTCTTCATCAAATCAAAGGAGCTACTTATTTCTCAAGGCTTTGTGTGGAGCTTATTATTGTTCGGAGATTGCTAGTGTTGCTACATCATTCCTAGAGCTTCTACAACGTCTCTATCTTGTTCTATTTTGGTCTAGTTCTCATAGCCATGCTTAGTAAGCCCCACTCTACTCTTAGATTTAAACTATGAAATTAATATGAACATGTAGCAAGTTGAAATGGGATTTTTTGTGCAATACTTGTCTTTGGTCTATCATTGTATGCATAGATCCATTCATGACTCTTTTGATCTATGATTGTGGGACTATCATGAACCTAGTACCATTCACCTTGATTTTTGGGTAGAAAGCTATGAGCTTTATTTGGGGATTATGCATAATGCAACATAGAACCCCTCATAACCTTGATGTTAACTTGCCTATGATGTTGAACTACATGCTAGTCACAAGTTTATCACTCTATGTCAACTATTACCATGTTATCTATTTGCTAAGTTTGATGTCATACATGTTTTGAGGCCAATAATCCTATATGCTAGTTGTGATGAACACCTTTGCCTCAAATATCATCATGTTTAACTTATGACCAACTTTATCACCTTATGCCCATCTTTGTCATGTTGTTATGTTCCCCTTCTTAATCTATTTGTATTGATGCGAATTTACGTGCGATGGGAATACGTTATGGGTAGTTAGGCGAACTTGAAATGACACGAAAAACATGACTTGAAAAGTGTGAGATGAAAATTGATTATGCTTGAAAACTTGAATGTGGTCATGACATGTAGAAAACCATAAAGTGGCCAACTCGAGGTTGGGTTGAGTTTGTAGCGTAAATCTTCCCGGAACCGCCCGGCAAATCCAATGGCTACAAACAATAGGATCCAATGTGAGTAGTTGGTCATATTGCGCTTGAAACCCGAGGTTAGACTAGGTTGTAGTGTAAATCTGCCCGGACCCGCCCGGCACATCCAGTAACCACAACAAAGTCTAATGTGAGAGGTTGGGCGCATTAAGTTAATTAATGCCACATGATAGGGTTAAGTCATGAACCACTTGGATACACTTAACCAACTTGAAACATGATTGGAAAGGGTTAACCACACTTAACCCGTTAGAAACCCTAGTTACGTGGTCCTTTTCAGCAGTAACCATCTTGGATGTATCACGATACCCTAGGGACTAGGCTAGGGTGGGGCACGATTACTGGGCTGATTGTAAGCGACCAGAAAGACGGCTGAGTAGGTGCGCCAGTGTTGGTTCAGGCGGGCTATGGTCGTGCACATAGTCCGGAGTTGAAAAATAACAGACATGGGCACCAGTAGGTTTAGACTGTGCGTGCCTGATTTGTGTCAGTGGTTAGCACCCTAGGGCTTGATACACCCTAGGGTGGACCTAGCACAGTTGACTACATTCCGTGATTGGGTCGTATGACACCGACACTCGACGAGTTAGGCTTATAGGGAGCCGATCGACTAGACCGTATAGTTGGACCTTGACTTGGGTCATCTCATGATATTGAGCCAAGGGATCATTTCTTGTTTATACTTGACATGGGTTGGAATACTAGTACTTTTGGTGCAAAACTAAACCTTGTATATGCGATGCCACACTTGATCTTCCTTGTTATCTATTTATCATGCCAGTTAGTTACCATCTTTATGTTTCATCTCAGTTTCTCATGTTTAGTTAACTTCATTAGTTTTTATACTCGTAGTAGGTAGGACTTACCAGTCTTTATGATTGACCCTTTTTCTTTCGGCTCTTTTCTTCCGTTCCCCCCCCCCCAGGTTCTCAGGGAGGGAACACTAGTGCTTAGCTTGGACATTTGGCTTGCTTTCTTGATAGCTCATGTACGGTTTGGACTTGAGCTTGCTATGGCTTCACCACTTCTATTTTGGGGATAGTTTACTTTACGTTATTTTCAGTTTATGTTTCTAGAATTGTGGTAGTTGGAAAATAATGACTAAATATTTTGATGTAAGTTGACTTTGGTTTTGATATGGTTAACTATGGTTTTTAAATTTCTACCGCTGCTTTACTTATTTATTTATCTATGTTCTGTCTTGTGATATCTCTGTGCATGTTTACCTAGACAACACCCCTCCAAAGCTAGTGTAATCACTCGTGAGTGGCCCTGGCGGAGGTGGGGTGTTACATTTTTATAATGAATATCGAAAAGGAAATGATTTCAAAATCAGATATTTTGAAAATATTATCATTTAAGTATTATAATGATAAAGAGTATCCAATTTTGGTTTAAAATTGAAATAGAAGTTGAAATCATTTTAAAACGAATTTATAAACGATTTATAAAATACGTTTTAAATGGAAATCAACAAAATATATATAATATGTATATATTATATATATTTAATGGCCTGAATAGAACGCGCGCGCCACGATCGATTGCGAATTTCGACCATTGACTTCAAATGGACGTAACGGGAGATCTGGCCATCGGATTCTCCTAAAACTGGAATTGTTGGGTTCGTAACGAAAAGAGCTTTCCAACTAATATAAGTGATTTGAAATCTAACGGTTGGATTTTGAATTATGTCCAAATCAAATTTGGAAAAAGTCATTGTAAATGTCATTCGATGACTGTTTATGGAAATCAACTGAAGGGGCCTTAATAAAATTATTAAAAATATTAATAATTTGTTTAAAATCATAATAAATGATTTGGAAAGAATTGGGTTGAAAAATTCCCTGTTTGTAAAGATGAAAATATATTTTTTATCAAAATGAACTAGTTATTAACTAGAAAAATAATCCAATGGTTTTAAACATATAAATTGGATAGAGAAATAAAATCCAGAAATTTCCAATCTATAAACTGGAATGGATTCAAATAGGATTCATCTTCGGGATATTTCAATACTGGATTCCATGACTATACGGATAGTGTGGAGGAATTTGGAAGATTGATATATATCGTTATTCCTCATACGATATGTGTTGGTTTCATAATTTGATATTAAATATAAGCCGATATAATTTCTATTCAGAGCCTTATATTTAATATTAAATTGGAATTTGGGTTTATCGCGAATGTTGTCTTCAGTAACACTGTTAGTAAACCCCGTGTGAAAAGAATACATCTTCTAATTAAGATTATTAGAGTTCCCAATTATATTTAATAATTGGAATAAAAATGGAATGTGAATTGGATTTATTGTGAACTGTGTTTTTAATGACATTCGTTCTTTGACCCGATTAACAATGAAATGTGATTTGGAATTTATAAATCTTTTTATTATGATTTAATGGAAATTTTCCAAAGTAAAGTTTTCCAATTTAATATAATGAATTGGGATTGAATGGAATTCGATTTGGAAATAATCGAAATGATCTTCTGTGGAGGAAGACTGTTAATATATATAGAATTTAAAAGGTTTTGTCATTATTCCATTTATATTATTAGTCGGATGCAGAAGTTGATATCGATTATATATTAATCTATTTTTCCATGAAGATTCCATAATTAATGGAATGTTATTTTGGATTATCGTGAACTGTGTTTTAAATGACATTGGTTCCTTAACTCAGTTAAAGACAAGATTACATATCTAACATTGTATTTTGAACTGTATTGCTGATCTCTACTAAATATGTATATGTTTGGTGGTGGAGAATTATTCTCTTGCTTAACACCCTTCTCTAAGACGTACGAGTTTAGAGGTTATATATCGGCAGAAATCAGTGGTACGGTGTAGATTGTCGATGTGACATGTTTGGGTTTCCAAAGTTAAATAATCATTACTAATGATTGTTGGAAGAATAAAACTAATTGGAGTTTTAATGAATCTTTAATTATATTGAAATGTGAATGTGATGATTAAAATTATCAAATTTGGGATATGATCGAGAATGGAGTACCACCATTTTTACTCCAGGCGATAGTTAAATTTTAATTAGATTTGAACGTAAAATGGTAATTAATTTTACCAATAACACTATGGTGTTAGATATGGAGTACTACATGTTTTGCTCCATGGGATAATAGGTTGGGATTGGGAAATAAAATAAATGATTACTTAGGTAAGTTTCGCTAATCCCGACTAGTTTGGAAAACCTTAATTTGGTTTAAATTATAAAAAGAATATTTGAATACAAGAATATTCAGGATTGGAATGAGGCATATGTTGTGTTTTTATAGCACTTGATTATAAGATACCTGGATTATTCAAAAAGGTCGGGTTTATACCCATTCTGAATAATTGATTCGATGATAAGTCGGCGATGAAGATTGTGGTTGAAGATCAGAGTTCTTCACATCGTTTGGTGATCGTCCAGACGTACTTGGAGATCGACCGGATATGCGAGGACCTCTCTCTTGTATTGGGCATATGGGACGAGGAATAAGGTGCCTCCGGTTTTGTTCAAACCCAGAACGAACTAGTAAATAGATGTGTGTCTAACATTAGATTTTATTCTGTATTGATTGATTTCTATTAAATATATATCTGGTTGGTGGCAGAGAATGTATTCTCTTGCTTAACACCCTTCTATGAGACATACGAGCTTGGAGGTTATATATTGATAGACATCAGTTGCATTGCGTGAATTGCCTGTGTGCCATGCTGAGATGCAAATGATCAAGGCTTTTGTTGAAAAACAGAGTCTTGTGGTTGATGATCAAAGCACGGCTTTAAATAGCATAGCTTTGTGTATAGCGTTAATTCGCGAGTCTCACACCTAGGTATGAGTCAAAAACGGGATCGTGACTACAGGGAGTGCACGACGTTTCTTTCTAGCTATGTATGGTGTCATGGTATGGGGCCCAAACATTTATATATTTTTTACCTGTGTAGACGATGGATAGCGAGGCGCCTCAAATATATCAGTCGCTACAAGGCCGATGGATAGGTCCAATAGGACCGGGAAACATGTGCTCGGGAGTACTAATCCACTAATGTAAGTGTGGACCGGCCTTGAAGATCCAAGGGTTCACTGCGGGGGATCCAAGGCATTTTCTAGAGTGTCTCGAATCTGTAACGGCAAGGAATTTCGCTCGATCTGAATCGATCGTTAAACCGACTAAGACCATTCGAAACCCCTGATCGTTTTGAGAACAGGACAAATCAGAACGCAGACGGAAGAACATTTCATTGTTATTACAACAATTCCATCAGATACAAGAATATACAGAGTATAAATGAATAAATTACATTCAACAAATATCAGAGATTTAAATTACATTTAAATACATCGCAGCGGAAAATAATACAAAAGCACAACTAGAAGTAATGCACGGATACAGAGCTTTCCGAGCATCGTTCCAGCTGTAAATCAGGATCCTATGAATATAAATCTGCAAAACCAAAACTACTAGCTGCCCGTGTCGAAAATAGGGACACCCAGAGTTTAGGTTAAAACAATAAACTCCAGGTCAGTCATGTGACTGGTGTGAGAACTAAAACAGTTATTAATATTGGTTTTAAAGATAGGTAAATCAAGGGACCACGCCGTATAACACGGAACGGGTTTCCTCCCAAGAATACCAGTGCATAGAACAAACAGCGCAATGCTAAATAAAGAAAAATGAAGCTATTATAAGACCCAGGTCCCATCACACAATGCAACGCAAGCCGGAGGATAGGGTTTTCCCTTATAATAGCCAAATAATGCTTGATACGTTTAAAACAAATCATTTGATACTATCATAGGTGTATAGTGTCAAAACATTTTCAATCATAAATATCAATCATAGACGGCATGGGTACCATATATCATGTCACCATACTAGTTCTACAATTAAAACCGCAATATCACGTATTGGAAATTGGATTTCCGTCATGAGCCGAGGCAAGGGGCAAGCTCCTCTCCGCGTTCGAGACACTCTAGCAAACGTCCCAGGACCCCACTCTGATCCTTGGATCTTCAGGGTCGGTCATCTCTTACTTTTGAGGATTAGTTATTCCTGAACACATGTTTCCCGGTCCTTACAGACCTATATCCGAGGCGCCTCGTATCCAACAACCACACAGGTGAAAAGTATATAAATGTCAGGGCTGGTAGGTCACTGACACCACCCTAGCTAGAAAGAAACGTCGTGCTCTCCCTGTAGTCACTATCCCATTTTCGACTCATACCGAGGTGTGAGGCTCGCGAATTCACGTTATACACAAAGCTGCGCCACATAGGTCGTGCTTTGATCATCAACCACAAGACTTTGCTTTTCAACAGAAGCCTTGATCATTTGCCACTTACGCGTGCCACACTGGCAATTCACTCCATGCGACTGATGTCCATCGATATACAACCTCTGAGCTCGTACGTCTCAGAGAAGGGCGTTAAGCAAGAGAATAAATTCTCCGCCGCCAAACAGATGTATATTTAATAGAGATCAATCAACACAGAATAAAATCCAATGTCAGACACACAATCCATTTACAAGTTCGTTCTGGGTCTGAACGAAACCGGAGGCACTTTCCTCGCATATCCATCCATCTCCAAGTACGTCTGGACGATCACCAATTGTTTCCCTCATCTGGGGTGTACAGCCCAATCAAGATCATCAGTAATCACCCAAACGATGTGAAGACTTCCGGTCTTCAACCACCATCTTCATCTTCGACATCTCGTCGAATTGGTTATTCAGAATGGGTATAAACCCGGCTTTTCTGGATAACCCACGTATATAATAAACAAATGTTACACAAACACAACAAACGTCGCATTCCAATTCAGAATATTCTTTTATTCACCAAAATCACATTCTTAGGGAAAGGTTCCCATTAATTTTATCCAAGATAAAGTCTTCTAAATTTATTCTTTAATCCTCCTTAGGATATCATTTCAAACTAGTCGGGATTAACGAACCACACCGAAGTAATTATTTATTTATTTTATTTCTCAATCCCAACCTATATATCCCATGGTGAAAACTGGTAATACTCCACATCTAACACCACGGTGTTATCGGTAAAATTAATTACCATTTCACGTTCAAATCTAATTAAAGATTTAACTATCGCTTTGGAGCAAAACTGGTGGTACTCCATTCTCGATCACCTTTCAAATTTGATAATTTAAATTATCAATTCACCTTTTTAATCTAATTAAAGATTCATTAAAACTCTACTTAGTTTTAATCTTTTCAAAAATCAACATCCTGCCTTTAACTGAGTTAAAGAACCAATGTCATCTGAAACACGATTCACGATAAACCCAAATCACATTTGATATTAAATACAAGGCTCTGAATAGAAAATATACCGGCTTATATTCAATATCAAATTCTGAAACCAACAAATATCGTGTTGGAAATAACGATATAAAATATATCTTTCAAATTCCCATAATAATATCTGTATAGTCACGAAATCCAACATCGAAATATTCCGAAGATAATTTCGATTCAACTCCCGTCCAATCCACGTATTGGGAGTATTGATTATTTTTAAAATCACTTTCAAATTCAATTTATTTATTTCAAAAATAAATTGATTTTAATTCTAGTTCAAAACTAGTTCATTTCGATAAAAATCTATTTTTATCATTTCAAATGTGGAGTTTTTCATCCCAGTTCTTTCCAATTCACATATTTTGATTTCACACAAATTATCAATATTTCTAATAATTTTATCAAGGCCCGTACAGTCGATTTCCAACAACGGCCATCGAACTGCACTTACAGCGACCTTTTCTGAAATTGATTTGGACATAATTCCAAATCCAACCGTTAGATTTCAAATTCCTAATATTCATTGGAAAGCTCTTTTCGATACGAACCTAACGGTTCCGGTTTTAGGAGAATCTGACGGTCGGATCTCCCGCAACGTCAATTCGAAGTCAATGGTCGAAATTCACGAACTGCCGCGGCGCGGCGCGTTCTATTCAGGCCATTATATATATAATATATATATATATTATATATATTATATATATTTCGTCGATTTCCTTTTTAAAACGTATTTTATAAATCATTTTAAATTTGTTTTCAAAACCATTTCAACACCATATTCAATTTCAAATCGATTTGATTTCAATTCAATTCGAATTCATTTCAATTTTATTTAATTCGAATTCAAATTCGTTTCAGTTCAATTCAAATTCTATTTCGTTTCAATTCAATTCAATTTGAATTTACCTTCTATTTAATTCAATTCGAATTCATTTCAAATTGATTTCAATTCAATTTCAGTTCGTTTTAAATTTCATTCAAAATGATTTCAATTCGTTTTTAATTCAATTCAATTTAATTCAATTTGAATTCATTTCTATTCAATTCGAATTCAAATTCACTTCCTGATCAATTCGAATCGAATTCATTTTCTATTCGATTCGAATTCACTTCAGATTGATTCAATAAAATTTCAATTTCAATTTTAATCTAATTTAATTTGAATTTCATTTCAAAATATTAAATTTTGAAATCACTTTTCAATATTCATTATAAAACGAATAAAATCGAGATAAATATCGTTCGCGTCTAAATAACGCATCTCTAATCCACACGGCTTTATATTTTTCGAAGACTTCTTTATTCTATTCAACAAATGAATATTTATTCTGTTCAACACATGAATCTATATTTCTTTCAACACACGACTATTTTTGTTAGGTAAAATATTTTATGAAATCATGGTATCTATCGTTTGATTTTTAATTAGACTCCACCGTGAAGTAGTTCTAATTTTAAATATGGTGAAGATGTAAATTTTATTGTTAAAATATTTTACTCAACACATGAACATCGTCAACACATGACTATTTTTATATTCAACACATGAATTTTCTTTTATAACATTCAATATTTTCCCGATTGGAATGAGGCCCAATCAATCACCATATAACGTTAATTATATGGATTCCATACAACACATGTATATAATAGCAACGATAAACAATCAACCATCATCCAAAGTGCACCACACAACTGCATAAGCATCAAATATAAATAATCAACGCTTACACAGCCTGTCGACCAATCGATCGACATACAACGAAATAATTGGGATTAGTGTACGCCAAATTTCATCCCAACACCCGTGTGGGGTTTCAAATCAACAAACACAGATTTTTATTTGTGCAATTGGGCGATGTGTAAAATTTATCGACCCAATCAATATCAGTCAAATCGGTGTATATAAACAAATCGGCCGATTTGTTTATAAATATTTATTTATTCACATTCACGTAAAAAATTATATTTTTAACGATAATATATTTTTAACTATATAAATATTTTATTTCCTTTCAACACATTAATTTATATTCTCGTTTTCCCATCAACAACACAAACAAATTTCACAACACATCAATTAAACAAACAAGCCATCCATGGTCTGTGGATGACGGGTGTCGGGTGCTACTAAGCACCGTCTGCATCCTAGTATATATATATAACTAGAATAGGAAATTTGAGTGAGAAGTTCTCACCAACTAGCTAATCCAATCATCTCGACTCTTCTTATGTAGAAGTCATCGCTGTTCTCGCCTTTCGTCACTTTCGTCATCCGTCTTCACTCACTACAAGAAAACACTGATTTTGTAGCGGAAATATCCGTCGCTAATCCCTTGCTAAAGGCCTCTTAGCGACGGATTTGCAGCGGAATACTGCTGTCGTTAAAAAACACGTCGGTATTTTAGGCACAATTTTGCGACGGAAATTAACGTCAATTCTCCGTCACTTTACCGACGTTTACAAATATTTCATGCTAAAATCATTGAATAATATCATTTTATTTAAAAATATTTCATCGACGTTTTACCGACGGATATATATAACATAATAAAATCATTAAATAATTTTCCGTCGCTAAATTCACGCTATTTAGCGAGGGATTACCGAGGAAAATATATAACAAGTATTTTACCATCCAATTATCCGTCGGTAAATCCTAGCTATATAGCGACGGATTTATCTATTAACACGTATACATCCTTTTTGTTATCCGTCGGTAAACCGTCGCTATCTTTAAAATATCAGTTTCTTCTTAGCGACGTTTTAGTGTTGATTTTGATGAAAATTCCGTCGGTGTTCCCTTTCTATTCAGTTTATATTATTTTTTTTCCAGCCATCGCCGTTACCAATCGATGGTTATATATATATATATATATATATATATATATATATATATATATATATGCATACACGTGAAATGAGCGACATTAACAAAAAAGGAAATGCAATTGTAAGTTTTTTATCATAATAATTTTTTATTAGAGCTAATATTTCGTACATAAAACAATACCGTCAATAATCATCCATCAATTAATACATACACTAGACTGAATTATAACTAACAAAACTATTCAGCTAGTGCTAGTGGTATTCCATACAAAACATCATCCTTACTCATAATACTCATACAAAAAAACACAAAAGAAGCATTTACAACAAAATATATCTAACTACCATACCTGAGTAACTCATGAAGATGACGATGGTAAAGGATCTTCATAATCAAATCCATCATTTCTCTGAAGCATTGCCATCACTTGTTTCATTTGTACTTGAAAGTTTTCTCTACCTGCTTTTTATTGTTGTGCAAGTCTTGCCTGCTCTTCCTCAAGTCTTTGGCAATTAGCTCGCTCACGCTCTCTTTCTGCCTCAATCCTAATCCGTTCAGCTCTCTCATTCTCGAGCTCTAAAAGCATTTCCTCAACGGTTTTTTTTTGCTCATGAACATCATCTTCATTATAAACACAATGACGCTTTGAACGTTGAGAAGAGGAAAACTGTAAAGAGATTACACAAAAATAGTGTAGAAACATCAGTATAAACAGTACAAACGTTTCAGTTCTGCCACAACTTTTCAGATGGAGAGAATTATGAAATTAAATCGCATATATATACACCTACAAACTTCACAAGCATGCAGGGCCGGTTCTACCGTAGGGGTTTCCCTAGGCGAACCAAAAATTTATTGCCTTTTACATTGGAAAAAAATTGAAAATAATGTTGTAAAAATGTGACTTTTTTTTATTAACTTCACATAAGGCGTGGAAGTTGCCCAAGCACGCGCTAGAGGCTGGGAAGAATCAACAAAGCAGAAAATAAAAGGCTGCTACAGAATTGAATTAGAGACCTTACAGCTACTGAATACAGGTCTAAACAACTGAACCACATACGAAGTCAGTGAAGAGCGATCTTATATGTTCATATCTTAACCGTTGTCACTACCACATGGAGCCAGGCCTGATCTGATGTTTCGTGATTAATGAATTCTAGTTAGTTTTGTACACTTAAAACAAATTGAGATGCTATGGATTATGGATTAAAGTTAATGAATGATGTTGAATGGATTTTGAAGCTTCCTGTATGGTTATTTTGAAGAATGCCATTCCAGGAATAATTAATAGTAGCAGTGTGTTCCTATTCACATTTAGCTACTTTAATTAAAATTATGTAAAATTTCAAAATTTTGTAATGCAATTAAAATAACACATGATATTGCAAAGACCAAAAGGGTAAAAATGATCATCTACATAATGCGACAAGTTACATGTTTCTGTATTTTTGATGAAAATGTATGCCATCAATAAAGAACAGTGTACAAAATTCAGAAAAATATACAAAGGAAACTGGTGGAATCTTGAAAAACCAATTAAAATAACACATGATATTGCACAGACCAAAAGGGAAAAAAATGATCATCTACATAATGCATGTTTCTGTATTTTTGATGAAAATGTGCGCCACCAATAAAGAACAGTGTACAAAATTCAGGAAAAAATACAAAGGAAACCGATTAAATCTTGAAAACAAGTTCAAGACAGCAACAAATGATCATCTACATAATGCGACAAGTTACATGTTTCTGTATTTTTGATGAAAATGTAAGCCATCAATAAAAAACAGTGTACAAAATTCAGAAAAAATACAAAGGAAACTGGTGAAATCTTGAAAAACCAATTAAAATAACACATGATATTGCACAGACCAAAAGGGAAAAAATGATCATCTACATAATGTATGTTTCTGTATTTTTGATGAAAATGTGCGCCACCAATAAAGAACAGTGTACAAAATTCAGGAAAAAATACAAAGGAAACAGATGAAATCTTGAAAATAAGTTCAAGACAGCAACAAAGCTCAAACAGCTGACCTGCTACATGCAAGACACATGACCAACCACTGAGATAACCCTGAAACGGTTTTTCTATGGTAAAAATATTTTATGTAAAAAAAATCCTATTACTGCTTACTCCTCTGGCTGTTGCCCCACCGCCGGGGGTTGGCCCAGGAGGCCGCCTGCTCTGCCTAGCCCTGCAGCCGGCTCTGGCTAAGTTCATGCTAAGAACTAGGAAAATTCACTATAAAATGCGATATACTTCTCCTATTTCACATATTCATCTTTTATGCTAGAGTGTTACGGTGTTCTCGCATGTTTCAAAGAAGGAACAAAGATTTGGATCTAAAAAGTCTTATTATATCCACGTTAATGTTGAAAATACAGAATCATAAGTAGTTTTTACTTGTGGTTGCAAAGAAGGAACATCAGTATATTCTTCTTGCCAATACTATCCGGCCTAATTCAACCACTATATCCACGTTAATGCAGAAAAGGTTCTTGTCGGCTCTGTGCCTTATTTTCTTAGGACTTAAGTTCTCTAACGACTGGGTAATGGCTGTACGCGTGTGAGATTTAAACTTCTAAGTTCTAGCCACTCAAATCGAAAATCAATAAACCAACGTAATTTGCCTTTTTTACCTAAAAATCATGGTTCAACACAGTACTGATTGGTAGAGTTACTTAAACTCTGTACAAAAGCACAAGTTAAAGTTTTAACTGGAACTACAATATAGACAGAAATTTCACATCAATGACAGGTATTGATGTATAAATATTAAAAAAAGTGAGAACAAAGGAAGATGTAGGGCATGAGAAATTCAATGTATAAATGAAAAAAAAAAATCTTTGAAGTACCTCTAGATTCCCAATGGGATAAAAACGTTTTTTTGCATTTGGCACCACAAGTGATTCAAATATGTCATCAGCTGTCTCTGGTGGCAGCTCCAATGTGTCGTCACCGGTTGTCTCTTGAAGTGATGTTAGTTTCTCCGTGCAAGCTCTTGTGAAATTGTCTTATTAGAAAATACTTCTTTTTTAGCGGTGCTCAAACATGTTTTCCTTAAAACAAATTATTACTTACGTAGAATGTTGTCGCTTTAGGATCTATCCAAGTAGGTGGAGTTGAGTCATCCTTATTACGCGCTGCAGCTTTGATGCGAGTACGCTTTAGAAATTTTGGTGCAACACAAAACAAGTTAAGTATTCAAACTAAACTTAGCATGGATTTGAATCTCGATGATTGGATAAAAAGATCAAGTTGGCCTTTCCTATTTAAATGGTAAGAAACAGAAAAATGATTTCCTTAAAAAAAAAGTTCAGTTAATTTACCATATTTTGAGGTAGCTTAGAAATCTATACTCTATGAAATTAAAGATATATTAATAGGAAAACGGTACTACAAATCCATTAAGAAGCAGTAAAATAGAACGCAAGATTTGACACAAGATATATTAATAGGAAAACCGTACTGCAAATCCATTAAGAAGCAGTAAAAAAGGGGGAGGCCATTAAGAAGCAGTAAAATAGAAAGCAAGATTTGACACAATAAATCTTGTTCGTTGGATTTTTTGTCTTTGCATAAAAGGTGGAAATCAAGATGAGTTTTAACCATCAAGATTATGTTATATCTTTTGTCTAAATACAATTTCCCATATATATTGGTGCATCATGATCCTATCACCACCTAATTTAGTCAAACAACACAGTTCTAATAAGCGCTTTGGAAACATAAGTAGTCTAAGTATCATGTAAAGAAATCCATTTCTGGTTAGACTAAATTATGTAGAAACATAAGTAGTCTAAGTAGGAAGGTTAATGGACTGATGGCAGGAAGGTGTATGGATTGATGAAGGAGAGGGAGACTGTTGTGAAGGATTGGCAAGCATGTCGGTGTGTGGCTTTTGCTGTTGCAGTGAACGGATGGTGAGGTTGTAATTGTTTGAATGGTGAAGGATATGGCAGAAGAGAAGCTGGTCAAGGTGGTATGTTGTTGAGATGTAAGAAAGACTTGTGAATTGAGATGCAATGAGAAATTCTCTCTTTTTTAAAGAAAAACTGTAAACAAAATGTAATGGTAACAGATGGGAAATTGAAATGTAAATCCAACAATGCTGTGTTTTTTTTCTCTGTATATAGTCTGAAATCAAAGACAGTGAGTGAAAACTGTGAGAAAACTGCAACACAATGAAATGCAAATGAGAGCAAAATGCAGGAACCTTTTTTTTCTTTAATGCTAAGAACAGTAGTGACAACAAATGGAAACCAACACAAAACTTAAGAGTGGAACTAAAACCAGGAGAACTAAAACAAACTTTTTTTTTGAACAAAGAAAACAAAACTGAAACTGAAATGAAGGCCAAAGAATACAGAAAACCAAAAAAAGAAAAAACACAAGATGAAAAGGAGCAACACACACATAACAATGAAAAGAATGACAGAAACCAGAAATGATCTGCATACAACAAATAAATGAAACTAAGCAAGCACAAACAAAACACAATGCCATTTTTTTTAAATAAAAAGAAAAGAAGAACCAACACAACATATATGGTACTTAGACTACTTATGTTTCTACATAATTTAGTCTAACTGTTATTAGAACTACTTATGGCACCACATAATTCAGTTAAACAACACAGTTCTAACCATCTGTTTAGACTACTTATGTGTTATGTCACCACATAATTTAGTCTAACTGTTACATTTTTAAATTCAATTAAATGTATGACACAAGGAATACTAGTTGTATATTTCTACTCGGTAGCCCTTTTTCTTTTATAAAAGCTACCTTTTTATGGGGGTAATTTTGAATTGTATCTCTGGGGTTGTGCTTCATATACAAAAGCTTCCTATCATAGATAATTTATTGGATTATACTTGTATGTTAAAAGCTCACCCAAAATCATAAAAGACGTTGAAAATCAAATTTCAATGCCACTACTGTCTTCAATTTTCTTCTCTTTTTGCTCATTTTTACTAAATTATAAAATTGCAGAAAACCATTAATTGCAAAATGCAGATGTTTGCAGAAACAAAAATTAAATATCAGCAGTAAAACTTGCAGATATTCCAAAGGAAAATTCAAATTCAGCCGCTCGCTGATTTTAGAGCTTTTGACAGAAAATAATTTTAGCAGAGGTTTTTGTTGATATAAAGCTTGTGGGTTAAGTTTGATTTCAGGAATTTCCAGTTTGATGGTATATGCGCTCTGCCTAATCTGAAATGTTTCAGTTCGTATACACCTATATCAAAGATTTGTCCCTCTGTATTAACTATATCTTAACATGGTTTTGATGAGATTTGTTTTCTGTGGTCAAGGACAATCTTGAGGACATGATGTATTGCTATTCTTTTAATTGTCATACAAATTTAGACACAACTAAATGACGTTCACCACTCTCAAAAGCGCTTCAAGAACACAATAAGATCCAATGATATATATTTATTCTATCATTATTTGTGTCCAAATATAATTCTTCTCCTTTGTTTATTGGTTTTTGGGTGATCAATTAAGATATACTGTTTTTCATCAGCTTTGAATTATTAAATGAAGTTTAGTTTATATACTGCTTCTTTACTGGGGTAGAAAAGCCCAAAATCTCCTTTCGGTTTTATTAACATCTAAGAAACTCAATCAATCCATCACGTAAAAAGCTCTGTAATTTGCGGACGCCATTCTTTAATTCCTTCATAGGATGTTCTTTTATACGTGGTATCCCTCATTGGCAATGACCACCATCCGATGCAACATAAATACATCTCTGCCGATCATTAACATACATGCTTGCGACTTTCTCAAGTCTTTAGCAAATAGCTTTGGTTGCCCATGCTTTCCAATTCCGTAATATATGTTTTTTTTTTTTTTTTGGTAAGGCCGGACGGTTTTTATAGTGTTCCGTAACACTCTTTTATTTATTCCAAAATAAAAAATACAAATAAGTTCAGGTGATATGCTTTCTACATATCAACTAATTACGGTTTTTAAGGTGGACCGTCCACCGCTATCGGAGTTTAATGTGTTCCGTCCACAGTTTAGCTCCATGCAGGGAGTCTCATGTTATGTAAATTACTACCAACAGTAGAATAATACATAAAAATTACATGCTACCAATATTAAACTAAGTCAACAACTATGTAAACAAGGTACACAGTCATAAGGACCTAGCAACAGGTAAGAACAGTGTAGCGGACATGTCTTGATGGGAACACAGCAAGCTGCTCCCATTTCTTGTACGTTCTGACATCGGATATGACATTAGCTTTACACCATGCTGGAAAGCACTAGCTACTCCACCAGAAGTACAGCAGCCTATCATCCAAGGTGTTACGTAGCAAACTGACAAGAGAGAAGCTGCCGTGGCACAAGACCATAGTAGTCACCATTGGAGCTTCCATACGAACCTTTCATGAGCATATTGACATATTGGACAGGTACAAAAAAATAGAGCTCAGAGTTTGTGGAAAGCACAAAAACTCAAACATCCAGTTCAGCACAGTTTAGTGCGGTAGCATCTCATGGCGTGCCGAAGAAGACGACAGAGAAGTATACCAACCAAGCAAACCCAAATAGAACTCCAAAACCACAATCAAGAGTACCAAACAGCCAAAGCAGTACTTAAGAACCACATACAGCATAAAAAAACACCTGAATCATACTACACCAAAAGCAAAGAGGCCGGAGCCAAACGACGCATCGACCAAATGGTCAATCCATAGCAAGAAGACAGACAAATTAGCAAAACCGCTACCTGTAGCATGCCAAGCCCAGCAACGCAGAAGCGTTCTATTCGAAAATCTAAACTCAAGTGAGTTGATTTTGGAACCGCCTTTGGGAGAACAAACAGAGGTTACGGCCTTCGCTAACAGGTCTGACAAAGCCGCGGGCTCAGGAGCATCATCGTGGCGAAACTCAAGGCTAGGGTAAGGATCCCGGAGGCAATAGAAGTGGCTGCAAGTAGATCTCAAGAGTTGAGGAGTACAAATTGACACCCGATATGGAGATAGATCTGAAGCGATTCAGATCTGAAATGAAAACGCGGGATTCAATCGTACAAACGCTTGGTTTAGGACTGTTTTTTTCCAGAAATATATGTTACTCACGTATATATGTTACTGAGTATATTTTGTTTTCTTAATTTGTCTAAACCTTTAAGCTAACTGTTTTTTTCTAGAAAGTAAACCCTTATGTTTTAACCATATTTTAGCGTTTTAAACAATAAAGTGACTTTTGTTTAAATGTGATCAGGCATGGTAATATGGTTAGTCACATTATGCATACATGAACAATTATCAAAAGAAGACCTCTCTCCCTTACCTGATGTTCTCCCCCACGTCATTTATTCATTCCAGCAATGCCACTTGCCTGGCAACTTTAATTCTTCTTCTTTTTTTAGTGAATATTGATTATTTTATGTAAACTAGTGATACGAGGAATATGCTGTTTGAACTTTTGATTATTCATAGTTTGAATTTGTTCAATTTTACGTATTTTGGAGCATATTTTCCTGACATTTCAAATTAAATATTTCACATATATTACTCAGTTTTCAAGAACAAGGTATGATTACAAGGGCATTTTTTTCTGTTGAGAGAGTAGGGAAAAGAATTCAGCAGAAAATTTGTAAATATCGCTATATCCAAAAGACTACTCAGCATCACACTAGTGAACTTAATTTAGTATATTAATTATTTTAGTTGATTAAACGATGATGACTTGAGTATATTAATAGAAAATCTGCTGGTATGGAGCAGTTTTTGCAACAGTGAGAAGAAATACAAGATATTACATGGGGATCCAGCTGTTATGAAAAATAAATTATTAATTATTATCAGACTTCAAACCATATGACTTGATTATAAGTTATGCATGCGGTAGCATCCAAACTATTCCTATCTGGTTATAGTTTCTCAAAATACCCTTATGTGGCAGAAACAGCAAAGTAAAGTGGATGTTAAGGGTGGAACTAACATTGCTAGTAAAGAAACACACAACATTAGTGATGTTGGACTTAGTATTATGAAGGATGGATGCACCGATGTGCATGAAGCATACCTGATTGGTTTGTTAGACCATTTTTGCCAGCATTTGTTTGCCAGTGTCTAAAAGGTATTTGTAAATTAATCAATTTTTTTGATAAACAGAACCTACCAAACTTTTTTTTTTAAACATGCATAAAATTTGGAAAACATACTGAGAAACTGATACTTGAATCCAAATAAATTAACAATAGGCGCAATATGATGTTTAGTAGATATACCTGCTTAGAGTATCTGTTTGTTGCTGAAAGAAGGAAAGCTACAATGCTGAACTTCACTGAACATACGGAAAAATGCAAAATTTAATGATACTGAGAAATATATGGGGAAAATTGCATTTAATGATACTAAGAAATATATGGGGAAAATTAGCATTTTAAAAAGCTGAAATAGAATATGGCATGACTTCTTTTTGTAAGTGAACTTATTTTCATGGAAATAGCCGACTGATTATGAAAAATATATGGCCGACAATTAGTATTAATAGCTTCATTCATTTTATCTAGCTAAAAAGAAAATAAAAACAAATTCCATTTATTTATCCATTATCTTTTCCTTATGCATATGACACAAATGAATAAAAAAGACAAAGAACATTTGAATTCATTGAACAAGTTCTTTGCAAATCCACATAAATGACCATGGATACATATATGAATAAAATATAAATATGAAAAAAAATTATGATGTATTAACGTATGAAAGGTAACTTCCATGATAACATAAATTACCAGGATAAATGCATGAAACGAAACGTACATTGATAAAAAAGAAGTCAAATCTATGAATAATGTAACAACCAAAAATTTGTGGAGTGCATAATTTTGGAAACATAACTTATGTGATGCTGAAATATCAAATGGAAGTATATAGCATATAATTTTGGAAGTATACATTTGTGAAAATATGGAAATAAAAAAGTTAACACTCCTGCTTCATTTTCTAACTAATTTCCGCATCTCATTTCTGCTTTCTATTATTTGAACCATTATATTCATTACCTTTTTTTGAATAAAAAAGGTGCTTAATTACAGAACAAAGAGTTACAGAAAGATTGAGTTGGCCAAAAATTTACAACCCACATAGAACAAATACTTTACAAACTAAAAAGGAAGCCAACTCAAACCTAATTACATTACCCAGAACAACACTACATCCAGCACAAAAACAGAAACTCATGCTGGCAAAGACAAACAAAAACCCACACTAAAGACAAATCTCCAAAGAACACAACTGCTACCACAAGCAAAACTCCATAGAACACAAGCACATGCAGACCATCACCTTATTCTAAGATACATTTTAGAAAATAGAAATATGTTTAATCAAGTTGAAAAAACTAGATCTGCAGCTAGAAACAAAATCGCATAACAAAAAAAAAAAAAAAAAAAAAAAAAAAAAAAAAAACAGCAAAATAAATTGGAGATGGAAGTGGATTACCAAGCCCTCACCTAGAAATGGAGTTTTGAATTCGCTGCCTTAATCAGAATCGGAAGTGGAAACACCGAACCCTCACCTCCAATGATGAACTGATAGCTGACGAATTTTGATTTAGGGTTTAGAAAGTTAGTGGAGAGCGAGAATTGAGAGACGGCAGAAATGAAATACGCTGAAAATTATCGTGAAAAAATTGGGAGAGGGACAAGCACTGATTGAAAATTAGGAGGGCAAATAAAAAACTAAGAGGGAAGGATAAAATCTTACTGTGTTTTGTCCGTGTTTACAAAATACGCTGAGGAATTTGAAGAATACGTAAATTTTACAACATAAGAAAACATATACGTTTACAAACTTACCATTTCCAACGTATTAATACAAAAGCATCTTTAAATTAAAAAAAAAAATAGGCAAAAACAACTTAACATATTGATAATTACAAAAAAATAACAGTAAAGCATCCTACCTTTTGCGAATAAATTGGGAAATTTTGTTGTAAAATACACTCGACACAAATCCGCCGGTATTCCGCCTCCATTTGCAACGGAAAATAGCGGTGGATATTTTTTGTCGGTAAATTGACGCAAATTGCAGCGGATTACCAAGGGATAGAATAAAACGACCGTGATTAATAAAAAGAAAATTGAAAATACAAGAAATTATCCCTCGTAGATCTCACGGAAATCCATCGCAAATCAGCGATGGAAATTTCCGCTTCTAAAATTTGACGCTAATTCAGTATTTTCTTGTAGTGTAGGAATTAATGAGTAAGGATTTGAGAAAGAGGGGAAAAAATAAAAAAGAAAAAATTAGCAGAAGTAGGACCCTTAAATTTTTTGGCAGGAGCCAAACAAAACTACAGTGGAGCCGAAATTTTCAGTTTAAGAGCCGAAATTTTTAAGAAGGAGCCAACAATTCGAATTCCTCGAGCCAAAATTTTCGGTTTAGGAGCCAAATTTTTTGGTAATGGAGCCTACGTTTTCAGTTTACTGTCTTTAACCATGTTAAATTGATTGACAAGTTTCCTATATTAAACTTTCAAATTTTATTTCCAATCGGTAATTTTGCTGCATTCAAATATATTGATCTCAACCCCTCCATTAAAAAAGCATCAACCGCAGTCCTTGATTGATGTAGTTATGGAATTACTCTCATTGCCATTAACTAATTTCAAAGTAATCAAATCAAATATTATTTTCCCTATAATCCTATTGATATTCTAACAATATTCTGTTTCCTTTTTTTATAACTCATTATGCTCTCTTACTAAATATAGTCACTTAATTAATTATATTTTTATACATTTCTGTATGTATATAATCTACTGGTATTTAAAAAAAATCTATTATTATATAAGAAAGAGGTATGATACTATTAGAATTCTCATCTTTCATTCACTTTTAGATTGAATATTGAATTCCTTTTTTGATAACTCATTATGCTCTCTTACTAAATATACTCGTATTAATTGATTTATTTTATACATTTCTTTATGTATATAATCCATTGATATGTTTTAAATAATAAATTTATATATTCTATTATTATATAAGAAAAAGAATGGTACAATTAGAATTCTCATCTCTTATATGTAATTTTATGTTGAATAGTGAATTCTCCTTAATTCTTAGCACATTTTCCATTTAGATCTCAAAATAAAATTTCATTATTTCACAACTCTGTATCATTAAATTAGCAATTAATCATATCTTATTATGTGATGGACAACATTCTAAGAGCTATTCTTACCTGTGTTTTCTCTTCATCCTTTTCAATTTCATATGGTTTAAAAGAAGACCAAAAAGTCAATCAAGGACTTAATCTTCTTAAAGATTCCTTCCAAAGAACTTTTAGTTAATATTTCTAATTTTTAAATATAGCTATCATTTATTTACCAAACAAAAATTAAAATAAATTTATTTCTATTATTTTAAAGTTTTGGTTATTTGCATGATCTTAATGTAATTTTACTACATTCAAATATATTGATCTTAACCCCTTCATTAAAAAGGCATCAACCGTAGTCCTTGATTGATGTAGTTATGGAATTACTCTCATTGCCATTAACTAATTTCAAAGCAATCAAATCAAATATTATTTTCCCTATAATCCTATTGATATTCTAACAATATTCTATTTCCTTTTTTTATAACTCATTATGCTCTCTTACTAAATATAGTCACTTAATTAATTATATTTTTATACATTTCTGTATGTATATAATCTACTGGTATTTAAAAAAATCTATTATATGAGAAAGAGGTATGATACTATCATCTTTCATTCACTTTTAGATTGAATATTGAATTCCTTTTTTGATAACTCATTATGCTCTCTTACTAAATATAGTCGTTGTATTAACTGATATATTTTATACATTTCTTTATGCATATAATCTATTGATATGTTTTAAATAATAAATTTATAAAAATTAAAATAAATTTATTTCTATTATATTTTAAGATTTGGTTATTTGCATGATCTTAATGTAATTTTTTGTATTAAATCTTTTTGTGTGCGTGATTGCTTAAAATAATTATTTTAAGTTTTTAATAATATATGTAAATTTTCTTTTATATATTGTGATTCATGTGTAGTTTTAAAGAATTAAAAAACATGAGAAAAATAAATTCTTTTATCTTTTAGCATTACAAAGTCGGTTTTCCCACCGTTATGCGGTTATACTAATAAATCATTATTGTAATTATTAACGTAATATAATAATGAGCAAAAAAAATAATTATTAGGCATCTATAACAATTTATTTATAATTAAGTAGTGATTATTAACATTTATCGTTTCATATTTAAAACTATTATTTTATACTTTTTAATAATTAAATTAATTATTAGTCATTGAATAATAATTATTGATACTAATTTTTAATAGTTTTGTACAACTTGTTGTATTTAAAAGAAAATCCTACACATACATGATATTATTTTTGTTAAACAATCTGGACAATTAAAATCAGTGATGTTTATTATATAGATCAAGTTAGTTAAGTCATTTAAGTATTCATTCCAACTTTGAAGTTCAATTATCGTAATAAATAAACAGAAAATTTATTGCTTAATCGCAAAAAAAGGAACTAAAGAGTTTTCTGAAATTTTGAATACTTTATAAAGTATATTAATTTTTTTAAATTTTTTTATTAATTAATAAAAATTCAAATTTTTATTAATATTTAAAAACTTAGTTCAGAAAATTTTAAACTTCTTGAAATATTGGTTATTTGATATAATTATTAGCTATAACAATTAAATATTAAATACTAATAACAAATATTACTTATTAATTATCAACAAATACTTATTAATCAATTATTAAATAGTAATTATTAAATATAGTTATACTTCCTAATTATTAATAATAATTATTAGTTGTTCATTATCAACATTAATTTTTATTGATAAGGTGGAAATTTTGGTTATTTCATGTCAAATAATTTTATAAACTTTACGATATTTCAAATTTATTCAAAATGATTTCAGATTTTTAAAATTTTCGAAATATAAAATATAATTATCAACTGTAATTATTAAATACAATTATTTAAAATTAATTATTGAATACTAGATATCATTTCATAAGCATTAAATTTTATTATGAATTATTATAGTAAACTGATATTTTCATCTCTTGCAAATCTGTTGGAATTCCGCTGCAAAATAGCTTCGATAAATATTCGTCGGTATTCTGCCTGGATTTGCAGCGGAAAATAGCGGCAGAAATTTTCCGTCGGTAATTTGACGCAATTTGCAACGGCTTAGTGAGGGATGGCAGAAAACGACGGTAATAAATAAAAGAAAAAAAAGTTAAAAATTTTAAAAATTATCCCTTGCAGATCACATGGAAATCCGCCACTAATTAGCGACGGAATTTTCCGCTGCTGAAAATCTGTCGCTAATCTCGGTTTTTCTTGTAGTGACTACATATATAAAAATCGAATTTTTACTTCGCTATTCAATATATAAAAATCGAATTTTTACTTCGCTATTCAATATATAAAAATCAAATTTTTACTTCGCTATTCAATATATATAAAAATCGAATTTTTACTTCGCTATTCAATATATAAAAATCGAATTTTTTACTTCGCTATTCAATATATAAAAATCGAATTTTTACTTCGCTATTCAACATATAAAAATCGAATTTTTACTTCGCTATTCAATATATAAAAATCGAATTTTTACTTCGCTATTCAATATATAAAAATCAAATTTTTACTTCGCTATTCAATATATAAAAATCAAATTTTTACTTCGCTATTCAATATATAAAAATCGAATTTTTACTTCGCTATTCAATATATAAAAATCGAATTTTTACTTCGCTATTCAATATATAAAAATCGTACCTTTTCTAAACCCGTATTTATAAAAATCAAATCTTTATGAAGTAAAAATCAAATCTTTATGAAGTAAAAAAATCAAATCTTTATGAAGTAAAAAAATCAAATCTTTCCCTTCGCTAACTTCATAGAAAAACCAAATCTTTACATATAAAATTTCATATCTTCGTTAAATTAAAACTAATGTATTATATAAAAAAAATCGCTATCTTTATATAAGTAAATTATATAAATATATATCAGAAAATAAAAGTGTATTATAATTAAATAAAATAAATAAAGTAAATGAAATAAAGAAGAAAACTTACGGTGGATAATGGGGTGGAGATGGCGTGCATCAGTCGCAAAGGGGGGGTTTGCTGCCACGTCGGAGGTGGGTACGGGGTCTGAGGCGGCGGTGGTCCTGGCCATCGGTGGCGGCGGCTTCGGAGTCTTCGGTGCTGGAGGTTGCAGCCTCTTCGATGAAAAGGGGGGGCTGTACGGAAATCTAGGGGGGGCGAGGTTAGTGGGAGGTCGCGAGGTGGGGGGCCATGGCTGTGGGCGGCGCCACCTGGGGGGGTGCGATGAAGTGGAAGCGGCGGTCCCCCCCATCGCCCTTTGTTTGTTTTTTTCTTTCCCTAATTTCTCTCGAATGAGAAAGTAACGGGGGGGAGGGGGGGCAGAGGGATTTAAGGGGAGAGAGGTTTTTTTTTATTATTTTAATTTCAAAAAGTTGACTTTTACATAGGCCCTCTAAAGGAGGCCCACCGCCTGTCGTCCATATCGTTTCACCTCCATTCCGAACACAATGGGATATGTACCATAAGCTGATTCGACCGTTTCGATCAGTTTCCGTTAAAATCAACATATAATTCTATATATTGAATTTGAATGCGCATTTCAATTTACCGGGGTCACATACTAACTCTATAAATCCCAGAAAAATATTTTCTAGCTTCGTATTGACGATACGGTCCTAACAAAACTAGTTTCGTCGAATTCTGAGACTGTTAGAAAAATGGCCAATTTCCAGTCGATTAAAATCAACTGAAACTGGTCAAACGCGTTTTCCTTTGCCACGCTCACATACTGATTCGAAAAATTATGAAATTTGGAATCTAACAATAATTTGACATCACAGACCCAACAAAAGTGGTTTCTTCGAAATCCGAGGTCGTTTGCAAAATTCCCATTTTTAAGGGCCTGAATTCCATAGCGACTATTCAGAATTTTCAACTGGGCATATCTTTTGATTCCCGCTATGAAATTTTGATTTTTCGGATTCGTTGGAAAGATATTCTCTATTAGATTCTATTATTTTTGGTTTCGCTAAAATCCGGTTTGTTTTGCACCCGGTACATTCAATTGAAGTTTGAAATTGAATTATCGAACTACCGCGCCATTTTCAATTCCTTTTATAATTATAAATAATTAATCATATTCTAACGACGACGTATATAAATATATACGTTTGAATTCTATTCAAAATAAATTTCTCGTCGACATTATTTAAAATAATCTATTTTAAATGTTCACAATTCGCTAAAATTGCCAAAATAAAAATTTTAATCTGGCCCAGATTTTCGGGTTGTTACAGAATCGGTGAGGAGCCATCCCTAGCCTTGACTCATAGATGGAATCAAATTTCCAATACGTGACATTTCGATTTTAATTGCAGAGCTAGTACGGCGACATAGTAGCATGTGATACTATGTCGTTTATGATTGATACATTTATATTTGAAGTGATTTTGACATTATATACTTATAGTAATATCAAAATGATTTGTTTTAAACGTACCAAGCAAGTTTGGCTATTATAAGGTAAAACTCTATCCTCCAGCTTGCGTTGCATTGTGTGATGGGACCTGAGTCTTATAATATCTTCATTTTTCTAAAAGTATTACGCTGTTTGTTTTATGCACTGGTATTCTTGGGAGAAAATCCGTTCCGTGTTATACGACGTGGTCTCTTGATTTACTTTATTTTTAAAGTAAGGATTTAATAGTTGTTTTAGTTCTCACACCAGTCCTTGTCGTTGGTTCTGAGGGGTTGGGTACGCATGATAAGGGGTTCGAACAAGACACATTAGAACCGAACGAAAGGATTCATCAGAGATTGGATTAGTAATATCCAATGAGAACAACTCATTAGAGATGGGATCGGTAGTATCCTAAAATGAGTTTCAAAGAGTGTTATTTTAAAATAAAAGTGAAAACAAATTTTGTTTTAAGAATTTAAACCCTAATATATGTATTTGAGTATATTATCTTATTTTACTGTGGACAATCGAGTATATGAAGATTTTGCATATATGCGTCATGAATGTATATTCGAAAACTCAAATATACCGGATAGATATAGAATCACACTCTAGTCACCCGGAGATGATTCTGATGATGAGGTCTCATAATCAGTGTCTGTATTTGAGTTTTGAAAGTAGGATATCTATATGTTTCCAATTGTTTGGTGTGAGAACCAAAACTAGATAGGGTTTATTGTTGTGGTTTGACACTAAAAATATGATTTTTGAATATATAAAAGTATATGTTTGAAAAGCTAATCAACTAATTGATTGTTGGTTGTATTGTTTGATTATCAATTTAACTAATAAAATTATTAGAACCAATATGATAATGGAAAGGTAAAATTTATTCAAATTGGATCGAGTATTGAACTGAATTGAAAATTGATTGAAATTGCATACATGTACATATATGTGTGTGAATAGGTCATAGCATGGAAGCTAAAAAGAGCAATAAAATTGTATACCCGACAAATATGTATATGTTTACTAATTTATTGGGTTTTGATGATTTTATGTGCCGATTGGCTAGCCGCTTGGCTTTTTCTTTTTCTTTTGGATTGGTGAGGGCCTTGTAAGGCAAGTTGCGGTTTTAAATATCAACCCGTACATAGGAGGTTATGGCGAAATTTTTCGAAAATTTAGTGTGTTAGCCAAATTTTTGAAAATTGGAAAATTCTTAGAAACTGAAAAGTTGAAGAATGAAAGATGAGTTGGTTAGTTAAACAACTTTCAGCTCCGTTCCATTTCGAGGACGAAAAGATTTTTACGTGGGGTGACTGTAACAACCCGGTACTTCTGAACCAATTTAAAATTTTTATTTTAGCAAATTTATGGGATTTTAAGAACTTAAAATGATTTATTTTAAATATTAACGACTAAAAATTTATTTAAATTGTAGTAAGAACGAATAAATTTATTTTAATTGTTAAACGAGCCTGAAATGACGCGACAGTTTGAAAATTTGATTTTAAATTTCAATTGAATGTACAGGATTCAAAATAAATCGGATTTCTGTAAAAGCATAAATATTTGAATATGTTTAATTATATCTTTCTGTTGACGGGAAAATTGATCGCACGCCAACATCCAAAGTGTATGTGTGAACAATTATCCAAATAAGCAGTAAAGTATGTAAATGCGGGGAGACATAGCTTTTATAGTGGTTCGGCACTAACACCTACGTCCACTTTATAATCATCATTCATCATATCTTTGGTTGATTACAAGGATGTACAAGTTCGGACAATAGCTAAGTACAAAGTGTTACAATAGAATGGCAAAATTTATGCTTGGTCTATACTTTGACTGAATTTCCCTTCTTCTTCTTCGTTGAAAAGCGTTGACTTGGTCAACAATATCCAAGTTTGGTGTTCATGTCCATGAAGCTCGAAGGTAGCATAACAATCCTTGTTAATGTTCAAGTGTTGAAGGAAAACATGCATGCCATGTTCTAACTATCCATGTCATCTCCCATAGCCATGGTGGAGGTGTTGGAAGCCATTAATGAGTGTTTGGAGCTCTCAAAGTCCAAAAATCCCAAGGGAGAAGGCCCCTAAGGAAGGCTAAGGCTTATGGTATTTATAGGAGGAAGGTTAGGTGGGAGTAGGTGAGAAATTGGACCCATAAGAAGCAATTTTCGCACCCAAAACAAGGCCACATGCAGAAATTTCGAACCTGACTTCAGGCGCAAAATTTCGCACCTGTTGGGTGTAGAAATTTCGCACCTGCTAGGTGTAGAAATTTCGCACCTGTCGGGTGCATATTTTATCGTGCCCATTAGGTGTGGATTTCCTCGTGCCCGCTAGGTGCGGAAATTTTGCACCTGCTGGGTGCGGATTTTCTCGCGCTCGCTGGGTGCAGATATTTTGCACCTGCTGGGTGCGGATTATCTTGTGCCCGCGGGGTGGAAATTTTCTCGCGCCCACTGGGTGCGGATTTTCTCGCGCCCGATGTGTGCGGATTTTTGCACTTGCTGGGTGCGAAGTCCATCTTATGGGAGGTGCGAAGGTCCAGGGTGATGGTGTGACTATGAGTTCATTGGGCCTGACAGAGGCCACCTGATAGAGGTTTCGAGTCTCCTTGCGTTTGCGACGCGACTTCGACCCAACTGCTTTGTGTTTTTTGACGCTTGAACGCGTTTCTCACAAAGTACTTGAAGTTTGACAGCATCGACAAAAAACATGTCAATATTTGCCCCCCAAAACATATCTTGCTTGGTCCGAGGAAGGTGTGTTTTGCGAGGAGAAGAGAAATCCAGAGATCAAAGTTAGGAGGATTCCGGAGCGAGTTACTTTATTCATGAGACGAAAGAATCAAGACCATGCCAGATCATATTATCCAGAAAACCAAAGTCGATAAGCCGGAAATCCGTGATCTCTTCGGATCATATTAGTGGAAGACCACGATCGCTTGGGATCGTATTAAGGAGGGAAACCTGACGATCGCCTGAGATCGTATTAATAGAAAGCCGGAACAGCCAGAGTACCCGAGAGACTGGAGGAGCCCAGTAACCTGCATAGAAAACGTGTACACATAACCATATGTGAGTGGTTTTACCATGCTACCGATAAGGCTGCCATGGGTCATCGTATTGATTTGATAGGCTGCATTCAAGGTGATCTCACATTGTTGAGTTGGCCAAGGCATTTTGGAGCATTCAAGGAAACCCCGCATTGGTGAGCTGGCCTTGGCGAGTAGCATTCAAGGAGATCTCACATTGGTGAGACGAACTTGGCATGTAGCAATCAAGGAGATCTCATATTGGTGATATGACCTTGGCATGTAGCAATCAAGGAGATCTCACATTGGTGAGATGAACTTGGTATGTAGCAATCAAGGGGATCTTACATTGGTACGATCACCTTGGCATGTGGCAATCAAGGAGATCTCACATTAGTGAGATGACCTTGGCATGTAGCAGTCAAGGATATCTCACATTGGTGAGATGACCTTGGCATGTGGCAATCAAGGATATCTCACATTGGTGAGATGAACTTGGCATGTAGCAATCAAGGGGATCTTACATTGGTGAGATCACCTTGGCATGTGGCAATCAAGGAGATCTCACATTGGTGAGATGACCTTGGCATGTAGAAATCAAGGAGATCTCACATTGGTGAGACGACCTTGGCATGTGGCAATCAAGGAGATCTCACATTGGTGAGATGACCTTGGCATGTAGCAATCAAGGAAATCTCGTGTGAGCGAGATGACCTTGGAAAGTGGCAATCAAGGAAATCTCATTTGAGCGAGATTACCTTGGCAAGTGGCAATCAAGGAAATCTCGTGTGAGCGAGATGACCTTGGCAAGTGGCAATCAGGAAATATCGTGTGACCGAGATGATCTTGGCAAGTGGCAATTAAGGAAATCTCGTGTGAGCGAGATAACCTTGGCAAGTGGCAATTAAGGAAATCTCGTGTGAGCAAGATGACCTTGCAAGTGGCAATCAAGGAAATCTCGTTTGAGCGAGATTACCTTGGCAGTGGCAATCAAGGAAATCTCGTGTGAGCGAGATGACCATGGCAACTGGCAATCAAGGAAATCTCATATGAGCGAGATGACCATGGCAAATTGCAATCAAGGAAATCTTACGCGAGTGAGATGACCTTAGCAAGTGGCAATCAAGGAAATCTCATGTGAGTGAGGTGATCTTGGCATGTGGCAATCAAGGAAATCTCGTGTGAGCGAGATGACCTTGGCAAGTGGCAATCAAGGAAATCTTGTGTGAGGGAGATGACCTTGGAAAGTGGCAATCAAGGAAATCTCGTGTGAGCGAGATTACCTTGGCAAGTGGCAATCAAGGAAATCTCGTGTGAGCGAGATTACCTTGCCAGTGGTAATTAGGGAAATCTCGTGTGAGCGAGATGACCTTGGCTAGTGGCAATCAAGGAAATCTCGTGTGAGCGAGATGACCTTGGCAAGTGGCAATCAAGGAAATCTCATGTGAGGAAGATTACCTTGGCAAGTGGAGTCATGGCACCCTTATCGAAGTATGATAAGAGGACGAGATAGTTACGAGTGGATATTCTCATAGTATCACTGACGAGTCCACTCGATGTAATCCAAGGTCATTGGCAAGGCGGCCCACTAATCCAAACGAGCAGGATCATACGTGATCCATCACTCACCACGAGCAAAGGCAATCTAGTCGAAGTAGGACGAGAAGCCAAGATAGTTAGACAGCTATTAGAGTTTGCAATCCCGTTATTGACTTCATACTTCATAAGTAAGCGTCCTTACTTTGTGAAGTAATTTTATTAGAGTTATAAAAGTTAGGGATTTTTTAGTAAAGCCACAAGAAAACTAACGGTTCGTCGTCCGTAAAGAGCATGCTTTGGAAGCTGGCCTGCCCTCGAGCATGGGTAAGCGGATTTGGACTTTTTTGATTTCGAGTTCATTTGTTAAGGAAAAGCGAATAGTTTATTGTTTGTGAAGAGCATGCCTAGGATCTTACCAGCTCCATTTACATGGGTAAACAAGCATAACCATTCACAATTCAGAGCCGAGAAAAGTAGACTTTTCAGTAGTAACCAAAAGGGAGGATATATCCAAAGTACTAAGGTCCTTAAATTCAATGCCATGGGTCGAAGCCCAAATACTTGAGCCTGTAGAGCCAGATTGAGAAAGCCGTGAGTGAGGAGCACCTTATTTAAGAGCCATAGAGAACCATAATAAGACTAGAAGACAGAAAAGCCGTAAGATACTGAAGTTAGGGAGGCTTGGACCGTAGACATCAGATCCAGTGAGAGGTTTAGTTTGAATCGAGTCCCCGAGCGCGAGGCTCGGGCCTATCTTGAATAGCAATTGGTGGTTGTACCTGTCCTGGCATCCCAGCCCTAGTACGAATGAATTTCCTGTTCTCCATTTCTAACGCGTTTTTCAATAGCATTCTTAAGATGATGACACTCATTTGTATTATGACCAGTGATGTCATGAAATATGCAGTGTCAGTTAGAATCTCTTTCTTGTTGAGAGGGCTCCTAAGCGGGAGGCTTTTTGAAAGGAGCAATAGGGTGAACCTCCCGGTAGATCTCCTCGAGAATGTGAGTAAGCTCCGAGTAGTTCGGGAACCTACATTGTCTACTAGCCTTGTTACCGGGCTTTCCTTTACTTGAGACCAAAGCTCGAGTATCCAAAACTTGTAGGATTGCACTTCTATCGGGAATGGGGGTGCCCCCGAGTGTCGAGGGAGCGGCGCTGATCCAAGGATTGGCATCGTCCTGTTGTGGGGCGTGCGAGGTTGCCCCCATGTCCCGAGTTGTAAAATACGGAACATAAGCACTTGTTCCAATGACATCTGTTTGGTCATTTGACCTTCCAAAACCATGTAATCTACACTCAATCCGAGCGAGGAACATGTTCATAACTTCTGCTTGCTGATCCAGACAAGCAATCAATCCTCTAGCCAATTCCTCTAAATCTTCTCGAGTAACCAAGTCCGATAGTTCCTCAATGGTAAAATGTTCTTGATTTTCCTCGCTACTAGCGGTTCGAGCCTCGGAGGTAGCATTGAACCATTTTCGTTTTACCATGTCGAGAGGCTAGTAGCGAAGTCGTAGTCAAAAACTAAAACCTAAGTCGAGATCCGAAGGCAAACCCAAGTACTTAATCCGATGCAGAGGTCGAAGCTGTGCGTCCCCTACCTGGCGCACCAAAATATTGAAGGGCAAAATTGTCGCATGCCAACACCCAATGTGTATGTGTGAACAATTATCCAAATAAGCAGTAAAGTATGTAAATGCGGGGAGACACAGCTTTTATAGTGGTTCGGCACTAACACCTACGTCCACTTTATAATCATCGTTCATCATATCTTTGGCTGATTACAAGTTTGTGCAAGTTCGGACAATATCTAAGTACAAAGTGTTACAATAGAATGACAAAATTTATGCTTGGTATACACTTTGACTGAATTGCCCTTCTTCTTCTTCTTCTTCATTTAAAAGCGTTGACTTGGTCAACAATATCCAAGTTTGGTGTTCATGTCCATGAAGCTCAAAGGTAGCATAACAATCCTTGTTAATGTTCAAGTGTTGAAGGAAAACATGCGTGACATGTTTTAATTATCCATGTCATCTCCGATGGCTATTGCGGAGGTGTTGGAAGCCATTAATGAGTGTTTGGAGCTCTCAAAGTCCAAAAATACCAAGGGAGAAGGCCCCTAATGAAGGACAAGGCTTGGGGTATTTATAGGACGAAGGTTAGGTGGGAGTAGGTGAGAAATGGGACCAATAAGAAGCAATTTTCGCACCCAAACAAGGCCACATGCAGAAATTTCGAACCCGGCTTCAGGCGCGAAATTTCGCACCTGCTGGGTGTGGAAATTTCATACCTGCTGGGTGCGAAAATTTCGCATTGCTAGGTGCGGTGCTGGGTGCGGATTTTTTCGCGCCCGTTGGGTGCGGAAATTTCGCGCTCGCTTGGTGCGGACTTTACATTTCCTCGCGCCCGCTGGGTGTGTGCATTTTCTCGTGCCCGCTGGGTGCGGATTTTCTTGCGCCTACTGGGTGCGGATTTTCTCGCGCCCACTGGGTGCGGATTTTCTCGCATCCGCTGGGTGCGGAAATTTCGCACTTGCTGGGTGCAGATTTTCTCACGCCCATTGGGTGCGGATTTTCTCGTGCCTGCTGGGTGCGGAAATTTCGCACCTGGTGGGTGCGGATTTTCTTGCGCCCGCTGGGTGCAGATTTTCTCGCATCCGCTTGGTGCGGATTTTCTCGTGCCCGCTATGTATGGATTTTCTCGCGCCCGCTGTGTGCGGATTTTTGCACCTGCCGGGTGCAAAGTCCGTGTTATGGGAGGTACGAAGGTCTTGGGTGACGGTGTGACTAAGAGTTCATTGGGCCCGACAGAGGCCATCTGATAGAGATTTCGAGTCTTCTTGCGTTTGCGACGCGACTTCGACTCAACTGCTTTGTGTTTTTTGACGCTTGAGCGCGTTACACACAAAATACTGGAAGTGTGACAGCTTCGACAAAAAAGCATGTCAACACTTTCTAACGAATGTGAAAAATCCAGATTTCATAATATAAATTGAAATTTATGGCTAGTTTAAAATTTAAAATAGTCGCTATGGATTTTTTTTTTTAATATAATATGTAGCCTTTAAAAATAGCCATTTTGTAAACGACCTACATTTTCGACGAAACAAGTTTTGTTGGATCCGGAATGTCAAATAATTGCTTGGTTCCAATTTTCATAATTTTTGGAATTAATATGTGAGCGTGGTGAATTTAAACGCGTTTGGTAATTTCAGTCTGAATTTAATCGACTGAAAAGTGACCATTTTTCAAACGGTCTCCAAATTTGACGAAATTAGTCTTGTTAGGACCGTATCGTCAAAACATAGGTAGATTTATTTTTCTGTAATTCTTGGAGTCAGTTTGTGGCCCCGGTAAATTAAAATGTGCGTTCAAATTCAATACATATTGATTTATATTTTAATTTTGATAAAAACCTATCGAAACAGCCGAATTGGCTTATGAAACATATCCCATTGTGTCCAAAATGGGGGTATTTGGCTAGGGGCGATAATCGTTGGGTTTGATTTGGTGTTCGGAGATTAAACAAGATATTTTCGAAAAAAATTAATTAATTAATATATATATGTTTGGAAAACCCTAGCCCACCCAATTTCTAACACAGCCGCCACCCTCGTTATCAAAAGCTGAAACGCTCCGAAATTCTACATCAAAAATCTTCCAATCCACCGTGAATTAATACATCGTTCCAAAAAAAAAGTCGAACTACTCCTTTAGATCTTCAAATCCATACCCCAATCATCTATTTTCGTGTGTTGTTTTGCTCGAATTTTACCGTGAATTCACCGCCATTCGAACGTAAATCCGGGTGCCACCCGAGGTTCGAATGGGCCCATGCTTCAGCCGAAGGGGGAGCTCGAGTTGGTAGTTACTGGGGTGTTGGTTGATCGGGGTAATGATGAACGGAGGAGGCACGGTGGTGGGGTTTCTCAGTGGAGCGATGGGTTTCTTGAACCCGTGAAGAATGCAGGAGGAAGAAGGATTGAAACAAGGGTTAATTATAATTAAGGTTTTAATTATAAATTAATTATTTCAATAGTGTAATAACTATTTATAATGTAATAACTTCTTCATATGAGGTAGGAATGACGAACAATCAGTTGCGTTGGATTCGCAACGACGAACGCTGCAACATGGGACCAGCCAGAATGGAAACAGAGCAAATTAGAATTTGGACCAAATTTAAATCCAAACTATTCTGAAATTCAGAAATAAAAACTGGCGGAGTGGATCCCATTGTGAGATCTCCTCACTCTAATTATTTTACAGTTAATATATACTAGGATGCAGATGGGGCTTGGAAGCCACTGACACTATTTATTATACAAACCATGGTCGTTGTTTGTTTGGATTGTATTGTTGAAATTTGGATTGTGGTTGTAAAATTGATTGTGAGTAAAATATTTGAATGATAAAATATCATTTTTATTGTATAAAGGAACTATATAAAATATTCATGTGTTGAATAAAATATTTAAACAATAAAAATATTATTTTTATTGAATGTATAAACTATAGAAAATATTCTTGTGTTGAAATAAATATTTTATCGTTAAAAATATATTTTTCAACGTATATATGAAAGACATAAAATTCACCTGAAATGAAAATAAATATTCATTTACAAATCGGATGATTTGTTTATGTACACCCATTTAACTAATATTGATTGGGACGATAAATTTTACACATCGCCCAACTGCACAAATAATATTCAGTATTTGTTGGTTGAAACCCCACACGGGTATTGGGATAATATTTGACATACAATAATCCCAATTGTTTAGTTGTACGTTAATCAACTGGTTGGCAGACTGTTGTAAGCGCTAATTGTTTATATTTAATGCTTATGCAGTTGTGTAATGCACTCTGGATGATGGATTATTGTTTATCATTGTTGTTATATACATGTGTTGTATGAAATCCATATAAATAACAATATATGGTAATTGACTGTGTCTGGTTCCAATTCAGGAATAACGAATATTTTAAAATAACCAATATTTTAAAATAACAAATATTTTAAAATAATATTCAGGAAAGGATTAAAATATGATTTTGATGTCCAATTTGGGATGGACACGAAAATATTGAAATGTGTGAAGCCATGTTGATTTGATTTGCGCCATTTTAACGCGAACGATATTTATATCGATTTTATTCATCGTTATAATGAATATCGAAAAGGAAACGGTTTCAAAATCAGATATTTTGAAAATATTATCATTTAAATATTATAATGATAAGGAGTATCCAATTTTGGTTTAAAATTGAAATAGAAGTTGAAATCGTTTTAAAACGAATTAATAAATGATTTATAAAATACATTTTAAATGGAAATCGATGAAATATATATAATATATATTTAATGGCCTGAATAGAACACGTCGCGCCACGACCGTTCGCGAATTTCGACCATTGACTTCAAATGGACGTAACGGGAGTTTCGACCGTCGGATTCTTCTAAAATCGGTACTGTTGGGTTCGTATCGAAAAGAGCTTTCCAACGTATATAGGAGATTTGAAATCTAATGGTTACATTTGGAATTATGTCCAAATAAAATTGGGAAAAAGGTCGTTGTAAATGTCGTTCGATGGCCGTTTATGGAAATCGACTAAAAGGGACTTTTAAAATTATTAAAATTATTAATAATTTGTGTAAAATCATAATAAATGATTTTGAAAGAATTAGGATGAAAAATTCCAAGTTTATTAAGTTGAAATTATTTTTTTAATCAAATGAACTAGTTATTAACTAGAAAAATAATCCAATGGTTTTAAACAAATAAGCTGGATAAGGAAATGGTTTTAATTTAACCAGAAATTTCCAGTCCATAAATTGGAATTGATTCAAATGGAAATCATTTTTGGGATATTGGATTCCGTGACTATATGGATAGTGTGGAGGAATTTGGAAGATAGATATAATATATATCTTTATTCCCCATACGATATGTGCTGGTTTCAGAATTTGATATTGAATATAAGCCGATATAATTTCTATTCAGAGCCTTATATTTAATATTAAATTGGATTTGTCGTGAATGGTGTCTTCAGTAACACTGCTCTTAAACCCCATGTGAAAAGAATAAATCTTTTAATTTAGATTATCAGAGTTTCCAATTATATTTGATAATTGGAATAAAAATGGAATGTGAATTAGGTTTATTATGGACTTTGTTTTTAACGACATTCATTTTTAACCCGATTAACAGTGAAATGTGATTTGGAATTTATAAATCTTTTTACTAAGATTTAATGGAAATTTTCCAAAGTAAAGTTTTCCAATTTAATAAAATGAATTGGGATTGAATGGAATTCAATTTGGAAATAATCGAAGTGAGCTTCTGTGGAGGAAAACTGCTAATATATATGGAATTTAAAAGGATTTGTCGTTATTCAATTTATATTATTAGTTGGATACGGAAATTGATATTGATTATATGTTGATCTGTTTTTCGGTGAAGATTCCATAATTAATGGAATGTGATTTTGGGTTTATCGTGAACTGTGTTTTAAATAACATTATTTCTTTCACCCAGTTAAAGATAGGATTACATGTCTAACATTGTATTTCGTACTGTATTGTTGATCTCTGCTAAATATATACCTATTTGGTGGCGGAGAATTTATTCTCTTGCTTAACACCCTTCTCTAAAACGTACGAGCATGGAGGTTATATATATTGGCAGAAACCAGTGGTACGGTGTAGATTGTCGGTGTGACATGTTTGGATTCCCAAAGTTAAATAATCATTACTAATGATTGTTGGAAGAATAAAACTAATTGGAGTTTTAATGAATCTTTAATTAGATTGAAATGTGAATGTGATGATTTAAATTATGAAATTTGGGAAATGATCGAGAATGGAGTACCACCAGTTTTACTCCAGGAGAAAGATAATCTTTAATTAGATTTGAACGTGAAATGGTGATTAATTTGACCAATAACACCGTGGTGTTAGATATGGAGTACTACCAGTTTTGCTCCATGGGATAATAGGTTGGGATTGGGAAATAAAATAAATGATTACTGCGGTAAGGTTCGCTAATCCCGACTAGTTTTGAAAACCTTAATTTGGTTTAAATTGTGAAAAGAATATTTGAACAGAAGATTATTCTGGATTGGAATAAGGCGTATGTTGTGTTTTTATAGCACTTGATTATAAGACACGTGGATTACTCGGAAAGGTCGGGTTTATACCCATTCTGAATAATTGATTCGAAGATAAGTCGACGATGAAGACAGTGGCTGAAGACCGAAGTTAATCACATCGTTTGGATGATTACTGATGTCTTGATTGGGCTGTACACCCAAGACAAGGTAATAAGTGGTGATCGTCCAGACGTACTTGGAGATTGACCGGATATACAAGGACCTCTCTCCTATATTGGACATATAGGACGAGGAATAAGGTGCCTCCGATTTCGTTCAGACCTAGAACGAACTAGTAAATTAATGTCTGTCTGACATTGGATTTTATTCTATGTTGATTGATTTCTATTAAATATATATGTTTGGCAGCGGAGAATTAATTCTCTTTCTTAACACCCTTCTTTGAGACGTACGAGCTTAGAGATTATATATTGATAGACATCAGTTACATGGTATGAATTACCTGTGTGGCATGCTGAGATGCAAATGATCAAGGCTTTTGTTGAAAAGTAAAGTCTTGTGGTTGATGATCAAAGCACGACTTTAAATAGCATCGTTTTGTGTATAGCATTAATTCGTGAGCCTCATAACTTGGTATGAGTCAAAAACGAGATCGTGGCTACAGGGAGTGCACGACGTTTCTTTCTAGCTACGGGTGGTGTCATGGTATGGAGCCCAGACATTTATATTTTTTTTTACCTATGTGGATGATGGATAGTGAGGCGCCTCGGATATATCGGTCACTACGGGGCCGATGGATAGGTCCGAAAGGATAAGGAAACGTGTGTTCAGGAATACTAATCCACTAACGTAAGTGTGGACCGGCCTTGAAGATCAAAGGGTTCACTCCGGGGGATCCTGAGGCATTTGCTAGAGTGTCTCGAATCGGTGAGGAGCCATCCTTGGCCTCGACTCATAGATGGAATCTAATTTCCAATATGTGACATTTTGTTTTAAATTGCAGAACTAGTAGGCGACATAGTAGCATGGGATACTATGCCATCTATGATTGATACAATTATATTTGAAGTGATTTTGACACTATATACTTATAGTAATATCAAAATGATTTGTTTTAAATGTACCAAGTATGTTTGGATATTATAAGGTAAAACTCTATCCTCCGGCTTGAGTCGAATTGAGTGATGGGGCCTGAGTCTTATAATAGCTTCATTGTTCGAAAAGCATTACGCTGTTTGTTTTATGCACTGGTATTCTTGGGAGAAAACCCGTTCCGTATTATACGGCGCGTTCCCTTGTTTTACTTTATTTTCAAAGTAAGGATTTAATAACTGTTTTAGTTCTCACACCAGTCCCATGACTGACCTGTAGTTTATTGTTTTAATCTAAACTCTGGGTGCATATATTTTCCACATAGGCAGCTAGTAGTTCTGGTTTTGTGAATATTATTTACATAGGATCCTAGATTTACAGCTGGAGCTATATTCGGAAAGCTTTGTATCCGTGTATCTCTTTTAGTTGTGTTATGTGTTATTTTCCCGCTGCTTTGTAATTTAAATCTCTGATATTTTTCTGATGTATATTATTTATTCATGCTCCATTATATTCTTGTACTCTGATGTAATTGTTGTAACAGCAATGAAGTGTTCTGTCATTTGCGTTCCGATTAGTCTTTTCCTCAAAGCAGTCCGCCTTCTTGTTTGGTTTAGACCGACCATGAAGTTCGGGTCGCTATAATAGAGATGAAAGAAAGGCATTACAATGATTTGCGTGAGAATGAGCTAGAGCAAGAAGAACTCCAAAGACAATGGAAAGAACAAGAACGACGTGAAGAAAGGGCAATGCGATGGCAAAGTTGTGATGTCTTGTGTCTTCAGCATCAAAACAATTAAATGGTTAACAAACAACAAGTTGACTCACCATTTATATCATGCGAGTGTGGTTATGCCGCTATAGAAGATGTTATTTCGATTGGATTTAACATTAGTTGTCGTTATTTTAGATGTCGTGTTTATCCTACAGGGTGTAAGTTTTGGCAGTGGATTGACCATCAGTTTCCAAGTCGAGCCGCTGAATACCAAATGAATTACAACATAGTAAATGGATATAGATTCAACACAAAATATAGATATTCTAGATGTACCACACAAAATAGTGGTGTATTTTTGACTGCCAAAACCACCAGCTTTGCAAGTTCAAAAGACCAAAACCGTAGTTGGTGATGTCAATTACTACTGATCAATTAAAGAAATTTTTGAGGTTGATTATTGGGAAGCTTTCACGGTGGTCCTTTTTAAGTTTTGCTGGTACCAATAGGAAATAGATTCATGTGGTCTTACTCAAGTAAATTTTAGCAAGTGCCATAAAACCGGTCCTTATGTCCTTTCTTCGCAAGTGCAGCAAGTATTTTATGTGGAAGATGCGGTTGAAAAGAACAGTCATTGCATTATTAAAAAACTGCCGAGAGATTGGTGTGGTACTGAAAATCAGAATGCAATGGAAGAAGACACGAGCAATCCACATTCATATGATATTGGCATAGGTTGTGAACTAGAACCAGAAGTTGTTGATGAGGGTTGGATTAGGATTATGTCCCCATGATACAACTAGAAACAAAATTAGAAGCAGAAGTTCCTCCTGCTCCGTCTAGTTAGGACAAAAAAAATCCTCTTTGTTATTGCTTTATTTTGGTCTAATCTCTTGTCTAATTTATGATGTATTTAGCACTTTTTTATTTAGCTGTAAATTATTATCTTTGATGAATGTATTTGGCACTCTTTTCTCATAATGTAACCTACATTGTTCACATGTTTTATGATTAAATGTCTTTCTTTACCGTCATCTAAATTTTTTATACTCCAAAATATTAATTGTTGTTTTTTGCCCACTTTTAAATGGATGTACCTTGTTCTAATGTATTCATTTTGTATAGGATGGATGAACTTATAAATATTCGACTGCACCATGACAGAGAGTTTTGAAGGACATGTTACATGGGTGGAAAATCCTTCTTAGTAACAAAATATGATGTTGACTGCTTTTCCTACAGTGTTCCTATGGAGTTTGTTAAAGATTGCCTCCAGTACACTGAAATAGGAGTGTATGTCAGCAAGGGAAAGAGGGATGGCTGGCAGCTGATATTGAATGAGAATGACGTAAACGAATACGTACAAGGCTACAATAAGGAAGAAGAAGTGGATTTTTACATTGACAACACCGTTGACAAAGACCGTGAGTCGTTGATTAAACTGCAGCCACTTGTAATTATACGGCTAAGGGAAAACATAATTCAAATATAGATCCATTCTTATATATATACACATATCTATGTGTGTGTAAAGAACTTTAAAGGCCATCTTATTATTTTTATTGTTACAGGTTCTGCTAAGAAAACGATTGCAAAGCGCAGGTGTATTGCCTCACATAGACTTCAGTAGCAACGCAAAATGAAGAAAAACAATCCAACTCAGGTGGGTCAGAAGAAACTATCGTCGGCGCCTGATATGCATAATGGTGAAGAAGATGTTATTGTGGCGGACAAAGGAACTAGGAGGAAATTAAATGTAGAAAATGAAACATATAATGATGATGATACCCGAGAGAATGAAGCTGATGTTCAGGTATTTTTTAGTTACCATTTCATTTTTATTAATCAGGTTGAATTCTTGTATTTCAAACTACTTTTTATTAAAATTCTGCATGTAAAAGTAAGAACTGCATTTTAGTATTTTCTCTTACTGTGTTGATTTCCTATTCCGACCATGAAGGCTGTAGCTAATTTAAGCAACTATTGGTTCTTTGTGCCTGCATTCCGTCGAAAATGCAAGATCTGTTTATACGTCTACTCTATTTGGTTAATTGCTAGCTTAAATTTATCATCGATGGTGAATAACAATGCTAATTTGCTTGTAGTTCTCACAACCATCAGTTTTGATGAAGTATGAACAAGAGCGAATCACGCGAATGCAAGAAAATGATGTAGTTAGTAAATCATTTGGGGTGGCTTCATTGGTTAGTAGTATGAAAGAGGATGTAGCACGAAATAGGAAAGAAAAAGGTAAAAATATTGATGGATGTGATGAATACATCCTAGAAAATGATGGTGAAGATGTCAGTGATGATTCATCGGATTCGAAGGTATAAAAAAGTTATTTGTTTACTACTTATTGTCTTTTCCTTTATGAATGTAAAAAATCTTGAACTTCGACTTAATTGTAGAGAATCAAAGTTGTTAAGTCAAAGGAACCTTTACCTGGACCGAGAACTCGTTCTTGAGTCAATGCAGCCATTGAAATTGAGAAGGAAGCGATGAGCTGCACCGCCCTCCAAAGATAGTTGGCTCCAATAAGGAATTGATGTCACACACTCCCACTCCAAAGAAAGTCAGTAACTGAGAGAAAACTGCAGAAATAATTAAGAAATTGATGAAATCTATATTGTCTCATCCAGGTTTTAAAACATACAACGCCTTGTCCACCAGTTTTAAAAGCTACATGTAGCAAATTGTTCAAACAATCAACCAATTGTGAAGCTACTGGTTCAGTTGCTGCTTATTTAGCGATGAGGAAACGTCAAAAGAAAAATGTTGCAGAGCCTTCAACAATGAAAAATGTTGCTGATCAATTAAAGCAGGAATAGATTGCACAGGAAGATGAAGCAGGTACAATGTTTCTTTATTTGTGCACTGCACTGTTGAGTGTTATATTATAAGTTTTGTTTGCATATTATGTTTTTATAATGTCATACATTAATTTTCTATTCATTTTTTTGAACTTGGTATATAAAGTACAAGGTCCAAAAAACCTAGAGGGAAGTCAAAAATGTTCAAGTTGCATGCTATGATAAAGTAGTCATTGAGCTGAATAAGGATGGTCGGCCAGTTTTTGATAATATTACGGAGTTAAGCAATTTTCTTGGGACAATAGCAAAGGATAGTATGTCTCTTACTTATATCAATTGGCATGTTGTTCCTGATTAATTAAAGCGGCAAATGTTAGAATATGCTCTAATAAAATCTATCACCTAAAACCATAGTTCAATTGACTTCCTAAACGTTTGATTTTAATTAATTAGTTTGTTTCCTGAATTTTGTGTTTGATATATCGTAAGCTTGGCATGTCATTTCGGAAGAAGGACACAAGTAGGTCCTGAACACATTTAATGACTCTTGGAGGCCGTACAAGTCTCGTATGAAAGCAAGGTATGATAAAAAATATTCAACTGATGAGGAAAGGTTGCGAATATGCCGAGTACAATTCCGTTGGAGGATTTTAAAATGCTCTTGAAATACTGAGGGGATGAAGCAGTTCAGGTTCGGCTTACATGTGACCACAAAAGAAAACTAATTTTGTTAATGCTAATTCAATAATCATGCAACAAATGGAAAAAATAAGTAAATTAAATAAATAATATTCACATTTTCTTGTTTAGTGCTAATCTTTTCTTGTTTAGTACTAATTTAATAATTGTGCAACAGATGGAAAAAAGTAAATAAATTAATGATATTCACATTTGTATAATGTTCAGTAGTTCACATTATCTTGTTTAGTGCTAATCTTTTCTTTAATAGTTCGCATTATCTTGTTTAGTGCTAATCTTTTTTTTTTTTGGATTTCCAGGCCCTAGCGGAGACTTATTCTGTGCATCGTAATTCGTTAAGTGAGACGCATATCATGGGAACCAAAACTCATGCAATAGCCAAAGAACAGATAGCATTTTTTTTTTGAACTTATGTTATTTTTTTTGTGATTGAGTTGAATTGGCCACATGATAATTTTAATTTGTTATATCATTGAATTATATTTTATATCATTGTCACAATGTTCATAGGAAGCAGCTAGATTTGTAAATTCTTTAGATTGAATGTTAAAAATTCGGTTTAATTTTTGATAATCCTAATACTTGACAAAGAAAAAAAAGACCAGGAAAAATCCAGCCCATCCATTGCCTTAGTCTATTGGAAACATATAAACGAGAACCAGGGAGAACTCACAAGACAAACACGGATGAACTAAAAGCCAAATACGTAAGTACATTAGACATTGAAATAGCAATTCAATTGTTAGTTTGAAAGATAACCACATTGCAGCTGAAACTTCCATATTTTAATTTATATGTTTTACAGATTACCAGTTATATTAATAATTTTTTTTGAGTATCTTATATAAAGTATTTGACCCAAGATCAATTATGAATCAATACTTGTGTCAGTATAATTGGCACATTGAACGTTCATTGAAGTTTCCTATAAAATCGAACAAAGAGTTAGTTTGAAAGATAACCAGTTCTGTTAATAAATTCATTCCTTCCAGCTGCCTGTTTACATGCTTGCCTGGTTTTCATTTTATAGGCGAAGATTCAAGCAATGGTGAATGCAGGAAATATTGCTTAGGAAGATCCACTTGTCTCTGGTGGGAAGAGCCACACATGGAACTGACTTGTGGGAGGGCTAGGTAAAATGGCTGAAAAGTCTCCAACAAATCTTGGTTGTTCAGACAATTATGTGCAAGAGATGACAAAAAAAATAAGGCAAGAGTTTGAGGCTGACTTGGAAGCAAAGGTGAACAGAAAAGTGAAAGACAATGGGTCATGGATGTTGAAAAGGCTAGGTGAAGCTAATACAGATCTTTATTTAGATGTCGGAGACTTTTGTGTCACCACAATAAATGATGAAGATGACATTGGTACTCCTGCAACCCGGGTAACTGAATGAAGTATTTGGACGGTATGTGTTTGAACTTTCGTGATGGCACTTATGGTATGTTTTGTGATGCACTTGTGGTCTGTGTTGGTGATGACACTTGTTGTTTAGTATGTAGAATTGGTTGGTCTGATTGTGGTGATGAAAGTTTTGGGTGGATTTATTGTATGAATATTTTGGAAAATATGTTTGAATGTGATACAATGTTTTGGATTGTATATATGTACTGCACAATTTGTAATTACAGGGTCGTATTTGCCTTCTTACAATACAACACTTGCCTTCTTTACTATTGCAGTTGATTTATTTTGGTGTTGCATTACAGGATAGTGGTATTGCATTACATAGTGTTGTGGTGTTGAATTAAGTACAATATTATTACTTCCGCTATGGTACGGCATGTGGGGCCCACAGCTATGTGGTCCCACGTGGATAGCTGACGTGGCATGCAACCCATGGGCAGTTGATGTAGAGAGATGACGTGGCATGTGACACATTGGCAGCTGTCATGTAAATTTCATGTGGGCCCCACTACCATGACCTGGAAGCCAAGCTCTGGCTTCTTCCTAAGGCAACTCTGTATATTGTTGCATTACTTACAAGTACTATTGCAATATGGTTATAATGCAATACTTTCTTTCTATGGAAGTAGATGGGAAAAAGCACTGCCTTAGAGGGCTAAGGCAACGACCGCGGATGCCATGCCTTTCTATGTTGCCTATTTGAAAAAATGGCCGATGACAATACTTTTTCGATCTACGGTCACATAAAACTTGTGTCAAATCTACCCACTTTTGTAGTAGTGAACCGTGCTTTAGTTCAATATCTCATTATCACATTTAATTAAATCAAATTTTAATCACCAATTTCACATCATTTTACATTTCAAAATTTCAAATATTTGGTATGTAATCATAATGAACAAATAATTTAGATATTAGAATAGCTATTCCCTCATTTCATAATTTCCGATTGGTTTATATTAACACCACTTTAATTTAACCTAATCCAAGTTTTAATATACTCAAATTTATTATATAATGACTTTAATTTAATTCAAAAACTACAAATTATAGTAACCATTCGAAATTTCAAAATATATCTATAAAATACAAGTATGCTCTCTCAATACACTCAACTTATTTTAGAGCACTATTGACCCTATCTCTAATGAGTATATCGCACAGGCTAAGGTTTATCGCTAAACTGGCACTGAAACCAAATGTAACAACCCACCTTTTTTACGGTTATAAATCGACAATAAACCACACATGTCCGATTCAAACCATTAAAACTGGGTTTGCTATAAAGAAATAACATTCAGAAGAAGAAATACAGAATCTCACAGCGGAAGGATTAAAATATAATAAAAAATATATATCGTAAGTACAAAAAACAGTTCATGAAGAAGTTTACATTTGATTTCTGTTATACTCACAATACAAAATGATAGAGAATACCATATGGGATACACAATACTCATATAATAATAACTAGGGTCTTCGTCTCCATAATTGTCTTCTGAACCTAGTATCTTCGCTAAACTAAAATAGACGGTATGACCCGAGCGTTCCATGCAAAACATAAAACACTCGAGTCATGATTAATATTCTTACACAAATAAAATCAACTAACATGAAATACTTAAATGACATGTACAAATAATTTAACATAAGAATATTCTCAAGATCCTGACATAATATTTCGTTTTATTAATTGGTTTATTTCAACACTCGACTTCACTATCGTTTCCAAAAAAATCGAATTATATCCAAATTCAGACTTCAAATCACAATTCCATGTCAAATATTGGTTTTACGTCAAATTAAATCTTTATATTTCAAGAAGATTCATTTTACTTCAATTCAATTTAGATTTCATATCACCCATATCTCTTTTAAATAGTTATAGATGTTTGGACTTAATTGCTCAGATTGGAAATGGGCTTTAAATCAACCAATTCTATAGCTAATTGGTAAAATTTAATATAAATAGATAGTTTAAAGTAACAATATTCAAATTAAAATAACTTTAAGTAAACAGGAAAATATAACATAAAATAATTTAATTTAGAAATAGTTATAAAAATTAAATAGTTAAAATTTAATATATTATAAGATATTTTAATTTAAAATAATTATACATAAAAGAGTTTATACATTTGGAAAATAGAGTAGTTAATATAAAATAATATTATTGTAAGCATTTCAAAAATCCAATCCTAATTGGATTCACTTTGATCCAATATCGAATATTACAAATCTGTTTTAATATTAACTTAAGTTCAAATATCAAACTCAATTGATTTATTCCATCACGAAAAATTAAATTAATAATACCAAATTTTTAAATTTAATAATTTCATGTAGTATAACTTAATTGAAACAAATTAATTAAATCTTAAAACTCAAATTGAATTAGACATTCCTTAATTCAAAATCAAACTTTATTAAATCAAATAAGTTTGAATTTTAATTTAAACCTAGACTTCATTAAATCAAAATAAGTTTATTTCAAGATTGAATTGTCTTATAAAATAAGCTAAGTCAAATCATATTTTAAATTCTAAATACTTCCATTTACATAAGTAAAAATTAATAACTTCAATTGTTAAATTTGAATCTTCTCATTAAATTAAATCTAAGTCACCCAATCAATTCAAATCTTTTAAGATTGAATTCAACCTTTAAGTCAACGAATTAAATTTTAAATTAAATAACTAACTGGATTAAATTCAATCTTTTTGCTAAATCATTTCTTTTGTTAAATTAAAATTTCAAGCTTAATTTCTAAATTCAAAGTTAAATTTAATTTTAAACTTTCAATTATATTTCTAAATCGATTCATTCAATCAAAAATATAAGTACATCTCATTTAACCCATAAATTAATTTTCATACAATTTCATATGATGTCGGGAACTTGCAATTGTGGTAGCAGTGGTGATAAATGATCAAAGTAACAAACATATAGCAATCACCATAAATGCAATACATAAATCAAACACTCTTATTACATCTAACTACCAACAGTGATTTAAGGTATATCATCAACAACTATTTCATGCAAATTTCAACGATCATGATATGATTCAAGAAATTATCAACCAATAATTCAAATTATTTTCAATTAATAAATCGTTAAATTACGACGAACAACTTAACAACTAGGATTTATAAAATTAACAGTTAACTAATCCGACAATTTTAGACTAACAATTCAAGTAGTAATATGACAACAGCCCATAACCCTGCACTTAACAAGAGGAATAATGTGCTAAAAGACATGCCAAGCAGCTATGGACAATCTTCAGGGTAGGGTAACATACGCAAGACCTGTCATATAACTCACAGCACAAGGATAAAATAAAATAGAACATATACAATAGGCAATAATAGTGAAGCAAAATTGAGCAAAATCTTAAACTTGTTCATATCGCCATGAAATATTCATACATCGCCGGAATACCATAAGAGCCTGTACAAAACACCTCACTACAAGTCACTCAGTGAATATATAAAACAGCGGAAAACAACAAATAGTAATAGTAGGAAATAATATGCTAGCCTCTTGCTCATCGTCGCTCAGCAACATCGTCCTCATCAAGATCTCCTACATGTCACCTGCTACTCAATGTGCTCATTCATCACATGAATGAACATCCCAAGTTAATAAGAGGGAGACATAAAACCTTGAGCCAGACAATAGTCTTAATGTGCGATAAAACATCTATCTAACTTCATCAATAAAGTATATGAGAAATAGGTAGATCAATTAACTAATCTACCAACACATCAGAGAAGAAACTCAAAACCATCTCCTCCACCTCTGACAGTGATAGCCTTTACAACCAATACGACAGAAACAAGAAGACATAACAACTAGTTATCTTGCGTAGACCATTCTAACCGAGATCCACATCCCCCAAGCACAAGCTCTGAAGGCCTAAACCAACATCAGACAAGCATCTAGGAGATGTCTCCTTCAATGTCGAACAGACTACACAAGACGATACAAGCAAAACAATCAACATCCATGACTCTGTCTATCACCACCAATCCTGCTTTGAAACCATTGCTAATCGTATGACTGGCCAAATCATCAAGCCATCCGTCAAGGGATAATGGTAACCCCAGTTCTAGTCAGACTACTGCATGTACCACATGCATTTGTCTCCCCGAGACAACTAGACCCATCCAATGGATCCAGGGTACTCGACTAGTCACTAGTCTTTTAGGCATCCCTATTATACCCCTACTTTGAGCCCACTAGAACTTATGGCAATGATAATCTCTTAGCCTTCATAACTCTAGTCGTCGTCACCAACAACTACCTACAAGCCCAAGCTCCGCCTCGAGCAGTCATGATACACGAGCTCAAATCGTACTTGAGTCGTCTTCACATTCATTGCATTGCGACGATCAACGAACGCTTAAAACACTTCTAACATCCCTTCTTGAAGTCATATCGAAGCCAGAACCATCGTCGAACCAAAAACATACATCATTTGGTCGATATTTGATTTATAGCATTTCAGCCTTTGCTGTGAATAATGTACCACATCAGTCATTTTTCCCTTTATAGCTTTTCAAAAATGCTACGGTTCCCCATTCACAGCGTTTCAGAAACTTTAGGGTTTCTCCATGGACGATCCATTGGATGCACACGCCCGATCCATGAAAAATACTTGCCCGATCCAACATTTTCCTATGCCCGATCCACCAATAAAATGTTGCCTGATCCATCCTATTCACAATGTTTCTAGAAACGTTGTCAATTGCTGAAAATTCAGCCCAATCCATACTTTTTACTGCATTTCTGAAACATTATCGATCCCTGAAAATTTAGCACGGTCCATACTTGAGAAAAACCAAGATTCTTGCCCAATCCATGCCAATTTGATCCATCCAAAATCAACCCGATCTATGGCCAGAAACTGTCTAATCCACCCCAAAACTCGCCCGGTTCATCGCCAAAACTCGCCCAATCCAACTCCAATTCGATCTGAAACTCGTGCAAAACATTCAATTTCAGCAATAAATCAAACCAAACCATCAATAAGCATTAACTCAATGGTTATTCATTATTCAAACATAAGAAATTCACCAAATTCATGATAAACAATAAACGAATTAAACAAATGGATCTAGCTTATAATACCACATGAATTAGCATACAAATTTACCGATTTATGTTGCTAGATTAGATCCTATGGTGATTTTAATGAAAATATACATACGATAATGTATATCTAGATGAAAAAACTTGAAATGATGAAAATAAGATCAAACTACTCATATACTCGATTGAATCCATGTCAGAGATGCCTATCACTTACTAAATCTTCAAATTAGCTTGAAATCAAAGATCTACAAATCCGGACAATGAAGAACGATCGTCAAATCTCCCAATTGTTGCAATCTACTCTCTTTTGATGTTGATCTAGCCTTCCTTGATGTAGATCTTCAATCGTCTAATGTAGATCTAAGATTTTAATGGAGAAAGAAATATTTGATTGGATTAGGGAGAATCTCAAACCCAACCAAATAAGAAATGAAGAAAGTAAACCATTCTCCATGCCTCTGCCCCCTATTTATAGTCATCTAATCCGCCCACTAATGGGCCTCACCAAATCAGCCCATTAATGACTAGTTAGCTTGTCCAGACATTGTGTAGCATTAAAACAGCAATTCCTCCCAAACCGCTAAACCAAATCATTAATGTGACCACTCCAGGAATTGGCTGCACCATTTTCTTTCAAATGAAATCGAACTCAGCACCTAATTCGATCTCAGTCAAAAGTTATGTCCTATACAAAACTAACAAAGGAAAAATGGTCACAGATAAAACGGATAAAAATCATGGACATATCTCTCATCTCCATAACTAACATACCAAAATATGAGACCGATCAGACCCTCAGGGAATTAAGTAAAAATATTTTATGATCCTCCGCTATGTAAAATGTGGGTCGTTACATTCTCCCTCCTTTTAGAAATTTCGCCCCCAAAATCCCAAACAAACTCAAGCAACTAGAAACAATTCTGCATGCCTACCATCCATGAACAACCAAGTTATCATCCAAACTAGCATCCATCAAGCCATGCATCCATAGCCTTAACCTAGCACACAGAATTCTAACAAATAGTTCAAGTTACAATGGTGTAAGGTGACACGATACTAATGGGTCATACCAAAAAGAGTTCAGTATGGATCGTCGTCATACTCTCTTCGGTTTCCCATGTTCGCCATAATCCTCACTCCATTGCACCTTGACTAGCTTAACTGTTTTCTCCTAAACTATTTCATGTCATTCCCCACAACGCGATGGGGCTTACGAGGTTTCGTAACTACGGACTCGACTTGTAGGTCTTCGTATTGTTCCAGAGATACCAACACATTCGAATCATGCACATACTTCCGTAGAACGATACATGGACAATATTGTGCACACTTGACATCTTCTCGGGTAAATCCAATCTATACGCGAGCTTCCCAATTCGCTCGACTATCGGAAATGGTCCAACGAATCTTCAAGTTAACTTTCCTTTACTTCCAAACCAAACAACATTCTTCAACGGCGAAATCTTCATGAAAACCATGTCACCAATGTTGAATTCCAAATCTTTTCTACATTTATCGACATAACTCTTCTAATGGTCTTGGATTTCCTTCATTTTTTTTCGAATGATCTCTATACAATCCAACATCTCTCTGACCATCTCAGGCCCAAGTATCAACTTATCTCCTATCTTTAATCAACATGCTAGAGAATTACACGGTCTACCATACGACGCCTCGTATGGTGCCATCTCGATGCTCGATTGGTAGTTGTTGTTATTCGCAAACTCAACCAAATGTAGATGGTCTTATCACGATTCCCCGAAGTCAAATACGCAAGCTCTTAGGAGATCTTTCAAAACTCAGTTAACTCTCTCGGTTTGACCATCAGTTTGGGGATGATAAACCGCACTGAAACACAACTCGGTTCCCAAAGTCTCTTGCAAACTCTTCCAAAATCCACTCGTGAATAATGGATCTCGATCACTCATTATGATCTTCGGGATACCGTAAAATCGAACTATCCATTTTATATATAGCTCAGCCAACTTTGATGTTGTCCTAGTCGATCTAACTGGAATAAACCTTGCGATTTTGGTCAAACGATCTACGGTAACCCAAATCCCTTCGTTTCCTGCCCTGGTTCTAGGTACTCCATCGATAAAATACATTGATATTTGTTCCCACTTCCACGTAGGAACTTCCAATGGCTGAAGCAATCCTCTTGGCTTCTTCTGTTCAGCTTTCACCAACTGACAGTTCATGTACTCGGAAATAAACTTTCCAACATCCCTCTTCATCCTATTCCAGTAGTAAGTTTCTTCATGTCCTGATACATCTTATTACCACAAGGATGAATTGTCAATTTCGCGTGATGACATTCCCCCAGAACCTCATCTCTAAATCCATCAATATCAGGAACAACTAGTCGTCCTTTTTTTAAGAGCTAACCCTCTCGATCGAATTCAAATTCCTCATACTCTTGTTCCAACTTTTGTATGATCTCAACAAGCTTTACGTCATGCTTTTGGTTCTCGTCGATCCTTTCGATGAGAGTAGATCATATCGATAAGCTTGCCTATATTTCAAGTTCTAACGCACACGGAGGCTTGAAATAAAATCTTGTTAATGGTGCAGCTATCTTGGAGAAATCCTTGATGAAACGACGATAATATTCCACCAATCCAAGGAAACTCCAAACATCCTTTGCATTCTTAGGCATATTTCAGTGCTGGATTACTGCCACCTTAGCGGGGCCCACTGCTACTCCATTTCTAGGAACAACTTGGCCTAAGAACCTCAGTACACTTATCCCGAAGTGACACTTCGAAAACTTATCTCTTAGTTGATGCTTTCACAAGATTTGCAAAACAACTCACAAGTGCGTCATATGCTCTTCCTCATTCCGGGAGTAAACCAGAATATCATCCACAAACACAAGCACGAACTTGTTCAACAGATCTCTGAATACCCTATTCATAAGATCCCTAAAATACGTCGGTGCATTAGTCAACCCAAATGGCATCAACAACCATTCGAAGAAATCAGATGGTAACCTAAAAGCAGTCTTTGGCACATTATCACTAGCCACCTTCAACTGGTGGAATCCCGTTGTCAAATCCATCTAAGAAAACACCTTGGCCTCGTGAAGCTGATCGAACAAGTCATCTATCCTCGATAAGGGATACTTGTTCTTCTTGGTCACCTTGATCAGCTCACGATAATCCTTACACAATCTTAAAGATCCATCAACCTTGGTTGCAAACACAACCGGTGCACCCCATTCGGACGCACTCCTCTGGATGAATGCTTTACCCGAATGGTCACAAATTTGCACCTATAACTCCCAATGTTCCTTAGGCGCCATCCACCTAAGAGGCACGACGATAGGTCTAGCACCTTCGACCAAATCGATTCTGAACTCAATATCACGATGTAGTGACAACCCTTTGACCTCATCAAAGACATCATCGAACTCACTAGCGATCGGCACAGATGACAAGTCTTCAAGCGAATATAAATAGCTTACGAAGACGCATCTTCTGGCTTACATCGAATCACAACCATTCGCCCATCCACATTCCCGACTTTCACCTCGAGCTTCTCTCAATACCCTTTTGTTGCACACCTCTTGAGGCAGTCGATACCCAAAATAATCCCAAAACCAGCAAAGTTCAAAATAAAGTAATCACACACAAAGGAGCAACAATGACTTGATAACACCAGACCGCGACAAATCATACACAAATTGGACGACCCCCCCCCCCCCCCAACTGGATTTGTCACAATCAATGGTCTGTCACAAATCTCGGGTTCCAAACCCAAGTGGCACACAAGCTCATTACAAATGAAAGAATGCGATGCTCCAGTATCAATTAGTACTCGAACTGAAACATCTATAATGGAAAGAGCACCTTGAACGATGACACTTTTCCCTTTATCCTATGCCGTAGGAGGCCTTGAAGAAGGTGGAACAACTTTCAAAGCATACACCTTCACAACTTGCTTACCCTTGGCTCGTTCTGGACAATCCTTCTTGTTATGCCCAGGCTTCCCACAGTTGAAGCACTTCTTCTCAGCTTTCGTATTCTTTCAACCCCTGGAGTAATAGACCTTCTGCTGGCAATTGAAGCATATCACCTCGCTTTTCTACTTTTTCTAGCCATCTTTTCCTTTCTGCTGTTGTTGCTTCCTCTTTTTGTTATTAGCACTCTGCCGTGGTTTCTGATCCTTAGCTGCAACAATAGTCTCTTCCTTGGGAAACAAACTCTCGTGCCTTAGTGCTTTCTCTACGATCTTCTCATAAATATCATCCAAATGATCAACCAGCTGATTCCCAAGATACTTGTCCAAGCCCATGCCAAACTTCCCGCTCTTCTGGTAAGGAGTCTCAATATACGAATGAGCATACTTGGACAAAGCTTCAAAATCCGAAACATACTCCAACACTGGTCTACCATTCTATTTCAGCTCAACAAAAATGTGAATATAATAGACTTCTGAATAGTAGAAATGAACTTCATCTCAAACTTGATTTGGAACTGATCCCACGTGATCTCATCTTCTGGGGTCTCTAAAGTGACAGAGTTCCACCAATCCATAGTTATTCCCTATAGTTTTCTCGATGCAAGCTTCCTCTTACTGGCATCGTCGATTCCTAAGTCTCCAGAAATTCGAATACAAGTATTAAGCCACCCTTGAATCTCCACAATCGGTTATGTCCCCTTAAACGACTTCCCTCCTAAAGTAGTGAAGTCATTGCATATCTTCGCGAAGTCCACAACCCTAGGCACTTGCACATGGACCCCCACATTTACCATGGTTGTCTATGAAGCGGGTACCCTCCTCATGGTTGCTGCCATCATGGCCTCGAACATAGCTGGGTAATCTGGTATACCATCATCACCTCTTCCAGGAACAGTCTCCTCCCTAGTAGTATGTCTCGATGTTCGATGACTCATTCTAAATCTGAAATAGAATAATTAGTCCACACATGAGAAAAACCGCAAATGGAGTCACTACACCAGAAAATACCTTTTGTAGCGTTGTAAAAACACTACATAAACTTGTAGTAGCGTTTCGATAAACGCTGCTACACGGCATGCAACTGAAAGTCTGAAATATTTTGTTGCGTTTTGGCGAACACAACCAATAATGAACATATTGTAGCATTTCAGAAACCCTACAAAAAGGTATTTTGGCAGCGTCTTAAAAATGCAACTAAAGTGATACTTGCATCATTTTTCTAATTTTTGTAGCGGTTTTTCAATGCTACTGTAATATTTTCGTAGCATTTAATCTTTCCTACTATATATTTTTTGTTTCGTTTTATTTCAACTACAATATTTTTTGTAAATTACATTTGTAGCACTTTTTCAATGCTACTAAAACTTACTGATGTATAACACATTCTCTATTACAGTTATTTACCATTAATGGCTTATATCATTTCCATTGACCACTTATATATAATAGAAATATTAAAACAATAATCAACCATATAAGTATCATTTTCAAACTAAAATTGATAATCACCATATTTAAAAACTAAAAAAAACACATTACTCGCAATATAAAATATAACCATAATCATCTCAATAGCAGTAGTTCAACAAAATAAGTGAATCCGCATAACATAACTGCTTACAACAAGTCTACACGACTAGTACAAACAAAATATTATAATACATAATAGTTAAAGTCTTGTTCATAACTTAATTACCATTGGCTCTTTGATGCGGCTGTTCTTGACTTCGAAAATACTAATTACCCGAACATAAGTATAACAGTCAACAGTAAGAATTACATACAAGTATAACGGTCAATAGTCAGAATTACATAAATGTGTAAAATGCTTTATATAGAGCAAAACTTTCTTTTTTAAAACAATTAACAATTATGTTTTTAGTTTAGTATCCCAATTCTTTAGTATGAACAACATGTTAATCTGCACGGTGAAAGTGTCAGGTACGCACTTAATGATAGCCCTGACCAACGAAAAGAAAATTAAAGTACCAAATAAGTTAAATAAAATCCTTCTACATTCATGACTTAGTACAAGTAAAGAAAACAATAAAAAAAGCGAGAAAAACATTTGTTTAAATCTGGAAAACCAAACCTGAATGCCACAACTGATTATGGACACATTATGGGTAAAATATCATATCAGATCGTACATAGATTGATCTGCAATGGTACCACAGAACTACACATTATTTCGGATTTTACGTCAATTCATCTAATGCATAGTGGGGTGCTATAAAACTATCTAATTTGCTACACTTTAATTATCCAATGAACTCCATAAGTTAGCATCAGCACTGCTGTAAATATTACATTCAATTATCTTTTGAACTAAAACTCACATATCAATGCATTGCCTCTTTTTGAACTAGTGGAATATTGGAATATCTTCATACAAACAACAGTAAATGAATGAGAAAGCATGCAATAAGCTTTGTAATAAATAGTAAAATACAGTGGAATTTTGTAATAACAGATGAAAATTGAGAAAACAACAGTTTTTAATATATAAATGATTAGACAACTTCATCAACCTTATATAATTAACATCTGTTAATGAATATGGAAGGACTCAGCAGTGATATTAAATGATAAATGAATTGCTTAGTATAAGAAAGTCTGATGAAAGCATTGGTGTGATGAAATTTGAGATGGGAAAAAAAAAGATAAAAACAGCGAATTTATGCTAGAAAGCAGCGGTTGAGAATTAATGGACATTATGCTGTTATATCTATCACAAATTATTTCCATATTCATTTTTGTGAGACCTCAATCACGATTACGATCAAAGAATGGACGGATAATAAATTCTTATGGCATGAATGGACCTTTGGATTGATTATTTGTGGCATGAATTACTGCCCTGTCAAATTCATCTTCTACCATGAGCAAATCTAAGGGAAGATGTTTCTTTTTTTGAAAAACAAAAATGTGTGGTCTTCTAAAAAGAAGAGAGCACACATATACTCCCTCCAGTTCCTTTTGTTAGTCGTTTTAGGTTTTCTCACACATATTAAGAAAAATGGAAACATACTTAATTACTCTATTAATTCACATTTCCCAATATTGAATGCACGGTAAATAATTCTGTGTGTTTGTTATAGCAATACAAAAGGGAGGAAAATAAGTTGATATTGGAGGGAAGATGAGTAGTGTTGTTTTGGAAGAATAGATGCAGAGTCAGCTTTTTTAATAAATGCTGCATGGGAAAGTGAACAAAAGCTAGAACGTCATATAATTAGTAAAATGGAAAAATGCCTAAAACGACTAATAAAAGGAACTGGATGGAGTATAATATAAAACAAAAGGGTACAATATCTGACTGTAGATCCAAAAGGAGACAAGAGAAATATAAAACACGACTATATGATTGTAAAGGAAAGTAGATAGATGAGCTCTGGATAAACCACCGCCCATCAAACTTCAATATCGAATTCTGGCAAAGCCACCACCCGATATTGAAGTAGACCTACTCCTATACAAAAGCTATTCACTCCAAGCTAAATACAACCAAAAGGGTAACAGAACACGCCAAAATCTCTCCAACACTGGACACCAAAATAGATCCAGAACAAAGAACAACCACTAATCCAGACAGCTATCCACTAATCTCCCCCGCTAAAACCACAACCTGTAATCTGAAAGAAACTAGACAAACAATTAGTAAAAAACACACATATATATGAGTATATATGTGTGTATGTATATATATATGTAATATATATATAGATATATACCCATACATATATGTGCAGAAGAGATAAACCAGAAAAAGAGAAACAAACAACACCAAGAAATGGAAATTAACAACAAAGAGAGATTGTTACAACTAAAATATCTATTGATTCTAATAAATATACTCAAATTAACTCTAACCTTAATCAAAAAGTTCCCAAAACATGAATCACCAAAAAAACTAATAGTGCGAGTTAGACATCCAATCCAGACAGAAATTAACTATCCTAATGATTAAATTATCAGCAAAAACTGAAATAGAATGAAAAAGTCTCTGATTCCTCTCCAACCAGATGTACCAACTAATAATAGTAACTAAAGAATCCAACACATATCTTTGCCTAGAATTATAACCAAATTTACAAAAATCCCAATAATCAACACAATTATTAAAAGAATTAAACCCACCAAAAACAAAAATTCTTAAAACCATATTAAAAATCCTTAAATCTATGGGAAGATGTTATTTCTGTACTTCTGCAATTGTATTCTAGTACTTTTATCTACTTCTAAAGTTTACTTATGAATGCAACTATCAAATATTCATAACCTACTTTTGTAAATGTGTTAAATCCAGTGATGCTTTTATCCATTTCTTTATGTATTTTATTGCACTCTATGTCGACTATTTATGTTGTTTCCCTTTTTAATGTAAAGCGTATATTGGGATATTACAAACCATGTTCATATCCGTTAGCAGCGAGCTTTTGAACATCTATTACCCAAATTCCATATTATTATTAAAATGGTTTCGGTTTAAAACCCATTAGTTCATTCCAATGTATTTCTTGTACTAAACCAAAGGCTCAAAAAGTCATGATCAAAACCATTATTCTATTTCGCATCTGTTCATAAATTTCTTGAATATCCCGTCAATATCCCCATGATTTTAAAAGAGTCCAATTATCAAAGTTAATGTTTTCAAGTTGTTAATTTTATGAATACTGTTTAGCATAAGATACAGTATTTAGTAAATTTGTTTTGATATTATATTTTCAATTATTATTCAATGTGTATAACTTTGATAATTGGTTCTTAGTGTTTAATGTTGATTCTTCTTGGACACTTTTAAAATCAAGTAAATTGGTTAGGTCTAATCTAGAATGCATGTCTCACTCAACCCGCCGCTTCAATTTGCTGAGTGTCCAATCAGTAACCTCATGTTTTGGTTCAAGTTTCATTATTAATTATGCCAAGTAACCATTTAATCTAGAATGAATGTAACCTAACTGACTAATTTGCATGTCACTTTTTTTAAGCCATCTCTAAACAGTTTCTATTTTCCTCTATAGCTCATACATCGCCTTATAATACCTCTAATTAGTTTCAGTTTGAAATCCTTAAAAACTTGCATACCAATAGCTTTAGCTTCTTTAGTTCAAATTCTGGCTGTTGCTAAAAATAAACAAATATTATGATAATAGATAATTTTTAAAAATTAACATGCGCTTAATGTGTTTAATATAAACTTTCAACTTAATAATATCATAAATTAACATATTTCATTTTGCTAAAATACACATAATTTAAACTATAGTCATAAAAAGATTGAACTGATAATTTCCGAGTGTGGATGTGCCTATATATGCATCCGCATCCTTTTCTCTAGATATCAAATATTTATCCGCTTTTCGGATGTGTATGCGGATGGATTTCGGATCCATTGACAGCCCTACTCTTATACTAGTATAACATTAATGTTTGTCAACATTCAAATTCTTATGATAGATATAACACATAGTAATACCTGAGATAGATGACATTTAGCTTCTCCAAGAATTTGTTGTTCATCCAACTTTATCATCTGCATTTAGAAAAGGTAAATAAATAAATAAAATCATTAATGTTCTTATATATCACTAATGATTACAAAATTTTGTTTTAACAAGAAGGAACAGCTCTCAAACTTCTCCAGTGGTTTTGACTTCAGATCAGCATTTATATCATATACGCAGAAAGTTTCAGCCTCTAAATTAGAGGTAAGCATTGGTTACCCAGTTGGTGTTCTAAATTATCAATGGCACACCCAGTACACATGTTGATAAGGCACATACCTGCTACGTTTTCAATAGATTTTACACCATACAATGGTCCATGCAACTTGGGTGCAATCAAATTATATAAATTCTATTAAATGATGCCCATGTGTCATTATTGTTTTGCTAGTTGTGTTTAACCATTTGTTTTCTTCTTCTATCACTATTATTTTCCGGCTCTATAAAAACGAGTTCAAAGAAAGGTCATATAGAGTTTTATGGCAGTCCTTGTTTTTTATGTTGCAAATGATGCTCGTGCATATATGACAAGCAAAATATACAATGTATTACATATAGCAACTTGCTAATGATAATAGTTAAATTATTGTATATGAAAACATGGATTTAACGACTTAGTTCCAATGGTGTAGAGATTTAGAAAGCACTACCTGAATCAAACCTTTTTTCGGTTATTTGATTGGTTTCTACAGTCTCAAGGATTGATCATTCTCGGTTGGAACTTGGAATTCTTATAGTTTGAAGGGCTTCTTAAGTTCATGTATCATTGTTTATTTCAGTTTGAATATTATTTCATTCTAATTTACCAGTAAAATCTTCTTCTTCTTTTTTACAAATATTCATATGATGTTTTGGTTTTTAAAATCATATTAGATATCACTATTATTCTCAATGTTCAAACTAAGGTTTTCAAAATATTTATTTTAAATTTAAAACCCATAAAATCATTTGTTATCCAATTATCCATATATAAGTAATCACTACTTATAAAATATTACATCAGTCCGAGTTGTTCAAAAATTATCTTTTAACATATATTATATGAGATCCTCTTTAACTCCATAAGTATACTATAATACTAAACATAAACTTATATATTTTTTTTTCAAAAATAAGGCAGTTTTTGTAGACTGAGTTTCATTTAACATTACCTTATAATAATATTAGTACTTTGTACATGTACCCAACATCTACCATGTCAGGGAAAGATAACACAACATATATAAAATCTGTAACATAAAAAAATAATAGACAGAAGCACTCACAACATTCACCTTAGATTACTTCAATGTAGCAAATGCTTTCCCTGCCTCCTCTCCTTCACTTGATCGATCATAAACAGAAGCACCCGGGATACATCCTCATTAGCTGCTTCATCACACTTTAGCTCCAACTTCACATAAACAAGTGGTAAAGAAGCAAAAAGGGTTTTCTAGAGCCTATTGTCCCTAACCTCCCCTTTTTCTACCTCGAACATGAAGAAGAAGAAGATCTGCATTTGTACCAATAATATTAACGGATTCAACTGTTCGATCTGTATGTACGATGCTTTTAATCTCCATCTCTATCTCAATTACCCATTCTGGATTATAACTCACACCAGCAAACTGAGGAGATTCAGGAGAACCCAAATTTACTAGGCTGGAACAGAACACGGAAAACACATGATTTTCGCTAATTACAATGAATTTTCCAGGTTGCTTAAGCGACTTGCACAAGAAGAGTGTCTCATATCTTAGTCTTGACCTATCAGCTTGTAGAAGCATTAAAGCTCCAATGGCTTCTTCCCACGAGTATGGTAGTAGAGGAAGGTCTCTTGCTGAAGGTATTGGGAAGCGCACAGATTCTGAGATCGTTTACTTGATGCAGACAATTTCTTTTTCTTATATTTTGCGCTATCTTTCCGGTAGCTTCTAGAATGCTCGCCATTGGTCTTGCCACTACTCATGCAGTTCCCGTTGGAATTCCTGAGAGAACTCCAGGCGACATAAACTTATAAAGATATTAGCTTATTGATATGAAAATGTAACATAAACAAGTGCACTGCTTGTATACATAAATATCCATAACTAGAGGGTTCAGTATGTTATAAAACCAGTTACAAAGTACTTATATTATATATAAATATATACACCCATATATGCAACATAGGTTTTATTAATAGTGGTACTGGGTGAAAACCTGCTGCAATCCTAAGTGTGCTAAAAATACAAATATGTAATTGAAGTTAAGAACAGTTTCATGAATTAAAAATATATTATATATCTGATATACATGAGTTGAAGATTAACAAAGTCTAACTCTAATAAATGATTTACAAGTGTATAAGAATCTAGCTAAACACAATGTGCAGTTATAAGCGAACAAGTCTCCATTTATATGACTAGACAAAACTTGAATCACTCTTTATAACCACGTTCTAAAGTACGTGAAAATCTTATTTATCTAATCTACAGCTGAAATATAAGGCTTATTCATTTTAAACCTAGCTGAAACATGTAGCTTAGATTATGTTGTTCAAATCTAGTTGAGAACCTTAGTTTGAATAAATGTTAACTTCCACGCTATTCCTCTTTGATAAGTTATAGTTACCTTTAGTTTTTGCACCACCCTCACCACTGAAAATACCCATTCTGAAGATTTACGCAAGAAACTGATTGTATCTGTTTGGCTTCCTTTTTGAGCTCTTCAAACAGACCCTAACGACAAGTATCTGCCTCATTATAGCTTCAAACTTCAAGACCTGTTATTTCAGCAGCACCGTGTAAGGTTATTTCCAAATTCAATTGTGGTCAATTCTTAGGTCCAATAGGACTTCAAAGTAAGCAACCAAATTAACAGCTTAATAACTAGACTGGCCTGCAATCTAACCCCATCAATTTTGACACTTTGGTCAAAATAAACACATACAGGGAACGAAAATCATGCCAGCAAGGAACAAGAAGCTACGCGAATAGTAAACAGCTCCAAGTATATTTTATAATCCAAATTATCTATTGCTTTAGTAATTACGTTAACCCTCATGTAATGAAGGCGGTCAAGTTTGATATAAACATAATGTTCAGATACGCAGAGTACATGGTTTATGTAGTAAACAAGTGTTGGCTTGGAAAAGAGTAATGTACTTCGATGCTACATATCTCTATCAATAAACCAAAACAAAAAAGTGTGAAATGCTACAAAAATGAATTGTTGAACTGAAAGTATACAAAAATGGCATGTAATTGAAATAAATCTACTATAATATTACGCAAGAGGATAAATAAAGACCCCATGGGAAAAACAAAAGAAAATCTACATCAATTATTGCTAGTAAATAATAATTATTTGTCACTATGCTGTGGCTTTACAGATTTTGATGCTTACAAATTCACTACTGGCAATTTCTGAAATTTCTTTGTTAAAATTTAGTGGAGGATATTTCCATAGTGAAATTGATGGAGACAAGAACGAGGATGATGTCATAAATTTGGATGAATGATGTTAGTTATTAATATTAAACTGTTAATTTTGGGGTAAAGGTTCTAACATTCAATTTCAACACTCTACGAGTGGATGCTTAGAAAATGTAATTGTTACTTATGTATCTCCAAATCTAAAGTAAGCAAGTAAAAATGCGAGAGAATATATAATTATATTTGGGAACTTCACATGTCTCAACAGGAAACTATTTTATTCTACAGTTACTCCATTTTTTTCCAGTTAAAAACTGAACAAAAAGAATATAATATGAACAGGCTGGTTACATAGCTTCAAAATCATAAAATGGTTCAAAAATTACATGAAGATAAAAGCTGAATCTCAATAGCTCCATCGATGCACATCTTAAATTAAATCCCTAAACCCTAACTAGGTCAATACAGAAATAATTACCTTGTCGATAAGGGGGACATAGCCGGATTTGTAAATCGATGAAGCTCAAATTGGTGTATTATTAGATGACTGACATCTGGTGTAAAACGGTGAAGTGGTTTTTGGAAGTGGATTAGGGAGACGACGATATAGGGTTCTCCGAGGCGAAAGCAAAGGAATGAAAAATGAGCGGCACTTAAACAAAGGATGCTTCTATTCAAATCCCTATTTACACTTCTAGCTACCAAAACTAAAAACAATCCAAATATTTTAAATTTCCTCTATTGGCTACCGCCTAAATTAATAACCAAAAAATGTGGTGGCCACCATCTCCTTCCTCTACACGAACGCTTCCTTCCTGCTTTACATCAATGTACTCTGCGAATCAAATACCTAAAATCAAATAGTTGAAGAAAAAATTAACATAATCCATTTTCATAACCACATTAGCAATTTTAATTTTTTATAAATGAGTAGTTACTTTGTCGATTGTGAAATGATTCGTCAAATAAACATTTATGTCTTCTGAGTCATTTGATCGAACATCTTGCATCATATTATCATAGCCATTATGTTTATCGTCCAATTTATCATCATTCAAATACTTCATCTATCAAACAACAAAAAAGTTACTGTATCAATTTGTAAAAGAAGATACACAACTTATATGGATAAAAACCCTACAAGTTAAAACTTACATTGTCATTCTCTATTACAACGTCGTCAACTTTAATGTCCTCAAAACATGAAATTTCCAACGGAGCGGAAAAAATATCCTTAGATGCAATGGAAAACCGTAACCATTAAAAAAAACCCTAACATCATATTTTATAACATAATAGAAAACAATAAAAATCAAGAAATTCTATTCTCTTTTTTATCTTCATCTTTCATCTCTATTAGGCACAAAAGAATTTCAGTTTTTGTTAGATTTTAGAATTTGAAATGGTAGAGAAGTAAGTGTTTTTTTTAAGAGAAGTACGATGGTGAATTACTGAGTGAAGGAATAATATGTGGTGGCCAGAAGAATATAAAAAATAATCAATTGTATTAAATTTAAGAAGGTGGTTGGAAGTGTAAACCGAGATGTGAATAGTAGCACCCTAAACAAATATCACCAAAATTTTAGGCAGGACAAGAAATACTTAGCCCCACATTTCTCCAATTATCTCTAGAGTTTATGGATGCACTTGGTCTACAAACGCTACAACTATTTGCATCTAAACATAGGTTTTCCTCTAGTGAGTTCAAGCGCTACTATACACTATAATATAGTATACATCTATCAGAAATCTACAAATACATCTCTCATACGTTATTACGACTTTGAACTTTGGCTAAAATCGATTAGCCAGAGCTCTGATACCAAATGTGATGGCCTCCCATAACCCCTGCACTTAACAAGAGGAATAATGCATTGAAATACATGTCAGGTAGCTATAGACTATTATCAGGGTAGGATAATATATGCAAGACATGTCGTATAACTCACATCGCAAGGATAGAATGTAATAAAGCATATACAACATACAATAATAGTGAAGCAGAATTGAGAAGAATCTTAAAAAATTTCATATCATCATGAAATATCCATACATCGTTGGAATACCATAAGAGTCTGCACAAAATTCCTTATTACAAGTCACTCAGAGAATACATTAAACAGCGAAAACAACAAATAGTAGATAGTAGGAAATAATACGCCAGTCACCTGCTCATCGTCGCTCAGTAGCATTGTCCTCATCAAGATCTACTACCTGTCACCTGCTACTCAGTCTACCCATTTATCACATGAATGAGTAACCCCAAGGTAATAAGAGGGAGACATAAAACCTTGAGTCAGACAATAGTCTTAACGAGAAATAAAACAACTATCTAACATCATCAATTAAGTATATGAGAAATAGGTAGATCAATCAACTAATCTACCAACACATCAGAGAAGAAACCCAAAGTCATCTCCTCCACTTTTGACATTGATAGCCTTTACAACCAATCAAACAGAAACAAATAGACATAGCAACGAGTTATCCAGCGTAGACCATTCTAATCGAGATCAACAACCCCCAAGTACAAGCCCCGAAGGCCTAAACTAACATCAGACAAGCACCCAAGAGATGTCTCCTTCAATGTCGAGCAATCTACGCAAGACGATACAAGCAAAATAATCAACATCCATGACTCTGGCTGTCACCACCAATCCTGTCTTGAAATCAACGCTAATCGTATCTGGCCATATCATCATGTCATCCTTCAAGAACTAATGGTAATCCCAGTTCTAGTCAAACTACTGCATGTCCCACGTACATTTGCCTCGCCGAGACTACTAGACCCATCCATTGGGACCAGGGTACTCAACTAGTCTCACTAATCTTTTAGGTGTCCCTATTATACCCTTGCTTTGAGCCTACTAGAACTTACGACAACGATAATCTCTCAGCCATCGTAACTCTAATCGTCACCACCAGCAACAACCCACAAGCTCAGACCCTGTCTTGAGTAACCATCATCCATGCGCTAAAATCATGCTTGAGTCATCTTCACATTGGTTGCATTGCGACGATCAACGAACACTTTAAAACACTTTGAACATCCCTCCCTGAAGTCATGTCGAAGCCACAACCATCCTCGAACCAAAATCATACATCGTTTGCTCGATACTCAATTCATAGAGTTTCAAACTTTGCTGTGAATAACATACCACAGTGTTCATTTTTCAGTTTTACAGCATTTCAAAAACGCTATGGTTTCCCATTCACAGTGTTTCAGAAATGCTATAGTTTCTTTGTGGCCGATCTATTGGACGCACATGCCCGATCCATGAAAAATCCTTGTCTGGTCCAATGGTTTCCTGTGCCTGATCCACCCATAAAACGTTGACTGATCCATCCTATTAATTCCTGAAAATTCATCCCGATCCATACTTTTTACAGAGTTTCTGAAACGCTGTAAATCCCTGAAAATTCAGACTGATCCATACTTGAGAAGAACATGCCCGATCCATGCCAGATCCTTGCTCGACCCATTCTAGATTCTTGTTCGATCCATGCCATCCAAAATAAGCCCGATCCATGGACAGAAATCATACAATCCATTCCAAAACTCGCCCGATCCATCCCTAAAACTCGCACGATCCAACTCCAATTCAATCCGAAACTCGTGGAAAACATTCAGTTTCACAAATCAATCAAAACAAACCATCAATAAGCATTAACACAATGATTATTCATCATTTAAACAAAAGAAATTCACCAAATTCATGACAAACAATAAAAGAATTAAACAGATGGATCTAACTTATAATACCACATGAATTAATATAGAAATTTACCGATTTAAGTTGCTACATTAGTTCCTATTGTGATTTAAATGAAAATATACATACCATGATGTAGATCTAGGTGAAAACAACTTGAAATGATGAAAATAAGATCAAACAACCCATATACTTAATTGAATCCGTGCGAGAGATGCATTTCACTCACCAAATCTTCAAATTAGCTTGAAATTAAAGATCTACAAATCAGGACGGCGAAGAACAATCTTCAAATCTCCCAATTTGATGTGATCTACTCTCTCTCTTGATGTTGATCTAGCCTTCCTTGATGTAGGTCTTCAATCTTCTAATATAGATCTAAGATTTTAATAGAGGAAAGATGTATGATTAGGGTAGGGAGAATCTCAAACCCTAACTAAAAAAGAAATGAAGAAAGTAAGCCATTTTCTTGCCTCTGCCCCCTATTTATAGCCATCTAACGAGCCCATATTAACAGGCATCGCCAAATCATCCCATTAATAACTAGTTAGCCTGTCCAGAAATTGTGTACCACTAAAACAGCAATTCCTTCCAAACTGCTAAAACAAAATTTGATGTGATCACTATACAGAATTGGCAATACCGGTTCCTTTTGAATTAAATCGATCTCAGCACCTAATTCGATCTCAATCAAAAGTTATACCCCGTACAATACTGACAGGGGCAAAATGGTTACAAGTAAAATTGATAAAAAATTATGGATATGTCGCACATACATATAACCAACATATCAAAATATGAGAATGATTTGACCCTTAGGGAATTAAATAAAAATATTTTACGATTCTCCACATGTAAAATGCAGGTCGTTATAAGTTAGCAACCAAATAAGCACAAAATAAATCTAATATTATTTCATATGATGTAAATTTACTAGCATATGAATATTAATTATGAGAGCGGTTCTCAACTTACGTGGTTATAGATGACGACGAGCTAACTTGATATAATGACACAAATATAGGCATGAACACTTGGACACAAACACAAATATGAATATGTCTTCGACACAAGCGCGATTATATTGACATAATAGCCACACCACAAACACATCCGAAATTCAAGCCCGATGGAGATAATCAAGCGAATAGGTTTCGCTTGGTTGAACAGTTGAAACTCGATCAAGTGGTCAGACTATAAACTCAATAACCTAGGCAATGCGACAACAACGCGACGGAACTAGGGGTTCGAGGAAGCTCGATCAGGTGATGGTGGGGTTGGCTCTGGCCGCGAGGGGCGGGTTTTCAAGCAAGCAGGAGGAGCATGGTTTTGGGTGTGGCGCGGCCCGAATTTCACGAAACGAAAAATGACATTATCTTTAGATTACAGTCTAGTATTTTTAGTTCAAATTCACTCAAATTCCGACAATGTTTCATTCATAGCGATTTATTAAATGTTTAATTAAATTAGCGCGAATGGAACAAACTTGCGTATTTTTCTATGAAATTCATTCCCCTCTCTGTCTAGTTAGAAGCATCTCAAATATTTAATTTCAGATTTTTATTGACATTTTATTTATTTATTTATAGTATATCGTTTTCTGCTACCACAGATTAGTCATTAAATATCAATTCAAACGAAGCAAACAAACTTTGATGTTTTTAACATATAATTATTTAGATCACTTCTATATGAAAATAATAAATCTTAACGATCAACGTTTCAATATAAATTAATTTCATGTTTTACTTTCAAACAAATGAATTCTAAATTAAATTTACCATTTAAATATTCCAAATACACACACGATTTGATAATTATTTCTATTGTTGTAAATCACCTCTTATCATCAATTGTCGTTTATTGGAAATAAATTTGAAATCATTCATAAATAACACTATAAATTTAAATTAAAAGCCATTCTAAAGTCAAATATTATATTAAATTTAATAATTTAAAAGATCAAAATTTACGGAATGTTACAACATAGGTTTAGGATTCCTATATAGATAGCGGGTGAACGTATTTGTAATTTTAAAAATATAAATATTATATATATACACCTAGATCCATAAAAGAACCCACTAAATAGAAAGAGCGACATATGGGAAGAGTTGGGATATTTGTTATGTACATTGAAGAAACGGTTATGGAAATTTGAGAATAAGAGACCCTTAGGTGGTTTTGGTGAAAAGTGTACATTGTGTTTTGTAAAAAATGGGCCCCAAAAGTTAGTATCCGAAATGTTACTATTTCAGATTAGTGGATCTAATAGTTAAGCAGTATAAATTGGGAAAGGGTAAAAAGGAAAATGGTTTAGGAATATATATATATATACATATATATATATATATATATTTGAGAGAATTGACTTCGTGGGAATATTTAGGAAGGTCCAAGTAATTCAGAAACTTACTTTGAGTCTAGCCCCATCGTTAACTTTTATGAACTTGAGATTTTAAAAGCTTTTGGGTGATAGTTTACGGTGTTTTTCAAGTTTTGACCTTAAAATTTTACAATTTTAAAATATGTACTAGCTAAATTGTGTAAAAATAATTTTTGAACAAAAAGTGGTATTTTTGGTATTTGAAAAAGAAAATTATGTAAGAAACATATTTGAAAAGTATATATTTGGTTTTGGGGAAAATAAAATAAAAATGGGGTATATTTTGGAAATGGTGATTTCTTGTGAATTTTTTGTAAAAATGAATTCTTTCATAAAAATTTGTACATTATTGAGCATGTATAGCTCAATAATTTTAAATTATAAAGTATGAAAGGATTAAATAACAAAACATGGAAAGGACTGCATTTTGTCAAAACCTAAAATTTTCGCTAAGGAAAATTTTGAAAATCTTTATTCTTTTAACAATAAATTTTGATAGTTGTTTTGATATAAACTTTGGTAGGTGGATAAAATAAGTTTTAATGAAGGAAAATGAAGTTTATAAACTTTTAATTCTTGAAAAAAAACGAGTGACAAAGCCAAACCACATTTTTAAATCATGGAGTAGGTAAGGATTAATACCTGGGAAAGAGAGAATATTTCGAGGCTATAAATTAGATGTATTTTGGAATAGTAGTTAATTCCCAAAGAGTGCGTAAACACTATAGAGTTTAGGTTGCTGCTTCGAAAAGATAGTTAATACACAACAAGGACTAGTTTTGACAAGTAGATGGTAGAGGTCAAGTGAATTGTTTAGATCCTATGGTTTGGACTTTTCTTTGTCAACATGGACATGGTCCTATGATTCTTAGCCCTTAGTAATGGCTGTGTAGTGTGTTTGTTTTCCTATTTTTATTTTTGAAATAATTAGAAGACTTATTTAAGATTAAGCATAGATCAATAGATTAAGTTAATAAACTAAAAAAAAGTAATGACATAACTAGGAAACAAAGAACAATGACAACTGCAAAAGCAAAGCAACAAATATGACAATGGAGATAAATGGAAAATTTCGAAGATTTTTTTTGGATTGTTCCAATGTAAGTTGGAAAAGAGAATCTACAACAAACAAAATTTTCTTATGTAAACTATGCTTGGGTAGAAAGAAAGAAAATCTTTATATAATAGTTGCATAAAATCCAAGTACAAATAGAAAAGGTACATAAAAGAAAAACGAAAGATGTGAAGTTTTCCGTTTTCCACCAATTTGTAACGTAAGAAATCGAATTCATAAAATTAGACTTTTTTGTAATTCGCAAAGTTAAAGTTGATCGGTATGGTTTGGTTGCAAAGATTGGATGAACTACGCTCTTGCTCTGTAAGAGTGTAGGAAAATTTGGATGAAAAAATATTTTAATTTTTAGAATATTACATTCACATAGAAATTGCCAGTGTATTTAGGATGTGTGCATCATGATTCAAAAAATGTTTTCAGGAAAAATTTGCATTCATATAGGAGGTACACATGATGCTTGGGCATTCATTTTATTCATGTATTATTATGTTGTATTACACTTTTCATAAACGCACAAATGGCTGCAAAATTGGATGTACACATGATGCTTGTAAACTATGTGAGGAATTACTTAATTTTACCCTTACCAAATTTCTGGGACGAAGTTTCCTAAAGGTGGAAAAATATAATACCCCGCATTTTTAATTAAATAATAAAATAAAAGTTTTCAAAATTTGATCAATGAATTAGCATCATTGCGTCTGTGACAATTTTCTAATCAATTTAGACCAAGGGTTTGTTAAAAAACGGATTTAAAATGAAAACGTTATCTTTAAATGAAGTATTACAAAAAATGTGATAAGAAGGTATAAGAAGAACATTTAGAAGAACAATGGATATCAATGTTTTTAGACTTATGAACAAAAATTTATGTAGTCCAGTTGGTAGAGGTATGTCTCTCCCAGGTGAGTGGTGCAAGCTCAAGTCCCGTTAGTGCCATATTTTTAATTTTAGAGGGACGACTAAAGAAACGCATATTCTAAGAGAAAAATATGTATAAATGTACATATAAGGAAAATATTACATATAGATGAGTATAAATATATATATATGTATACTTGCATATGTGTATATATGTGTATGTATGTGAAAAAATATACATATATATAAGAAATCCAAAGTAAACCTGCAATCAATAAAAATGAATAAGAAATAAATGACAGCATAATGCTGTTTGAATTTTGAATAGAAATAAAGATTGCACGTATATATGCGCATAAATTCTTGAAATTAAAAGAGCAAGTAAAGAACATAAAGTAATAAATGCACAATTAATGAAAATTCAAAGAATGAATTGATAAGCGTTATTAATTACATTAATTGAGCAGCTATTAACGGGCAAAGATTTGAAAGGTTGTACATGTGTATACATGCATAAATTTGAAATTTGAAATTAGATAAGTGTTATAGGTGGAAAATAATAACTCACATAAAAAATATTAGGAATTAAAACGAAGGTTAAACGTAACACTAAATAAAAATTTAGAGCCGCTGAAATCACGTTCAAACCTAGGCAATGGGTCGACCCAGTGCATACAAGTGTCGAACCATAGGTCGACCCAGTGCATATGTAACAACCCGAATATTTAATAACATGTTAAAACAAGAAATCAGGGCAGAATTAAATCATAAGTTAACAATCAATGGGAATGGGTTACGCCCTTGCATTCGTCTCGAAATTCTGCTTGAAAACGAGTCCGAAATTTCGTAAATCGAAGTCTGTATGACCAAGTTATGGCCCATAGAAGATTTCAGAAAATTCAAAATTCAGCCCGAATTTCAAATTCAACCCCAAACAGATTGGGCGGGAAGAGCAAACAGGTGCACCAGGCAAACATGGCCGACCAGGGAAGTCGACCTCCAGGTCGACTGCCCAGTCGACTTGGGTGTCGACCTGGAGGTCGACTTCCCTGGTCGGCCATGTTTGCCTGGTGCACCTGTTTGCTCCTTTGGGTCTGTTCAGTTGGCCTGTGACGGGATTTGATGGTTCAGATCTAAACTAGGGTTAATCCTATGGCCTAAACTTGTCTCTACACCTATAAAAACACCCTAAGACCTAGCCTAAACCACCACAAATCATCCTAACAACTAAGTGATGTCAAAATGCTCCTAAATCATGGCCTCCATCTTCATCATTGAGAGCTTGAGAGTTCTAAACTAAAGCTAAGGCAAAGGAGCAATCTTTCTCCATCAAATCAAAGGAGCTACTTATATTCTCAAGGCTTCTAGTGTTGCTACATCATTCCTAGAGCTTCTACAACGTCTCTATCTTGTTCTATTTTGTTCTAGTTCTCATAGCCACGATTTGTAAGCCCCACTCTACTCTTAGATTTAAACTATGAAATTAATATGAACATGTAGCAAGTTGAAATGGGATTCTTGTGTAATACCCGTCTTTGGCCTATCATTGTATGCATAGATCCATTCATGACTCTTTTGATCTATGATTGTGGGACTATCATGAACCTAGTACCATTCATCTTGATTTTTGGGTAGAAAGCTATGAGCTTTATTTGGGGATTATGCATAATGCAACATAGAACCCCTCATAACCTTGATGTTAACTTGCCTATGATGTTGAACTACATGCTAGTCACAAGTTTATCACTCTATGTCAACTATTACCATGTTATCACCCTATTTGCTAAGTTTGATGTCATACATGTTTTGAGGCCAATAATCCTATATGCTAGTTGTGATGAACACCTTTTCCTCAAATATCATCATGTTTAACTTATGACCAACTTTACCACCTTATGCCCATCTTTGTCATATTGTTATGTTCCCCTTCTTGATCTATTCGTATTGATGCGAATTTACATACGATGGGAATACGTTATGGGTTGTTAGGCGAACTTGAAATGACATGAAAAACATGACTTGAAATGTGACATGAAAATTGATTATGCTTGAAAACTTGAATGTGGTCATGACATGTAGAAAACCATAAAGTGGCCAACTCGAGGTTGGGTTGAGTTTGTAGCATAAATCTGCCCGGAACCGCCCGACAAATCTAGTGTCTACAAACAATAGGACCCAATGTGAGTAGTTGGTCATCTCGCGCTTGAAACCCGAGGTTAGACTAGGTTGTGGTGTAAAGCTGCCCGGACCCGCCCGGCACATCCAGTAACCACAACAAAGTCTAATGTGAGAGGTTGGGCGCATTAAATTAATTAATGCCACATGTTAGGGTTATGTCATGAACCACTTGGATACACTTAACCAACTTGATACATGATTGGATAGGGTTAACCACACTTAACCCGTTAGAAACCCTAGTTACGTGGTCCTTTTCAGCAGTAACCCTCTTGGATGTATCACGATACCCTAGGGACTAGGCTAGGATGGGGCATGATTACTGGGTTGATTGTAAGCAACCAGAAAGACGGCTGAGTAGGTGCGCCAGTGTAGGTTCAGGCGGGCTATGGTCGTGCACATAGTCCGGAGTTGAAAAAAACAGACATGGGCACCAGTAGGTTTAGACTGTGCGTGCTTGATTTGTGTCAGTGGTTGGCACCCTAGGGCTTGATACACCCTAGGGTGGACCTAGCACAGTTGACTACATTCCGTGATTGGGCCGTATGACACCGACACTCGACGAGTTAGGCTTATAGGGAGCCGATCGACTAGATCGTATAGTTGGACCTTGACTTGGGTCATCTCATTATATTGGGCCAAGGGATCATTTCTTGTTTATACTTGACATGGGTTAGAATACTAGTACTATTGGTGCAAAAACTAAACCTTGTATATGCGATGCCACACTTGATCTACCTTGTTATCTATTTATCATGCCAGTTAGTTACCATCTTTATGTTTCATCTCAGTTTCTCATGTTTAGTTAACTTCATTAGTTTTTATACTAATAGTAGGTAGGACTTACCAGTCTTTATGACTGACCCTTTTTCTTTCGCCTCTTTTCTTCCGTTCCCCCCCTAGGTTCTTGGGGAGGGAACACTAGTGCTTAGCTTGGACATTTGGCTTGCTTTCTTGACATCTCATGTACGGTTTGGACTTGAGCTTGCTATGGCTTCACCACATCTATTTTGGGGATAGTTTACTTTATGTTATTTTCAGTTTATGTTTCTAGACTTGTGGTAGTTGGAAAATAATGACTAAGTATTTTGATGTAAGCTGACTTTGGTTTTGAAATGGTTAACTATGGTTTTTAAATTTCTACCGCTGCTTTACTTATTTATTTATCTATGTTCTGTCTTGTGATATCTCTGTGCATGTTTACCTAGACAACACCCCTCCAAAGCTAGTGCAATCACTCATGAGTGGCCCTTGCGGAGGTGGGGTGTTACATTTGGTATCAGAGCATGAGGTTTACTAGACCGAACAAAAGTTTTAAAAACCCTTTTGAAAAACTATTTTCAAAGCCAATTAAGTATTTTTCCAAGGAAAGTCTAGTTTATTTTAAAAGGCTATTCCCCAAAAGCCATTAGCACTGTCCTTCGGTTTCCTCGTTCTAAATCTATCTTTTACTTCGTTTCAGTATGGCCGATAACTTTATCATCCCGGAGGGAATACCGGTACCTATTTGGTTTAGGAGGTACATGGAGGCTAGGGCAAATGGAGCCGGCCCAGCAAACACTCCCACTCCTCCTCCCGTACCTGAGGTTCCTCCTCCTCCTCCTCAGCGTCCACAAGCGGATTTCGCGAAGATTTGCAAAGACTTTAAGGCGATGGGTGGCGAGAATTTTGTTGGGACAGAGACTTATGTTGAGGCAAGAAACTGGTTAAGGGAAACTGAAGACCTTTTTGCTATCTTTGATGTAGAAGATCGTAGGAAAGTTCTATTGGCAGTATGGCTATTGAAAGAGGAAGCTGCTTATTGGTGGGAAGTCACCAACGCTACTAGGCCTATAGAGACTTGGGCCGACTTTAGAATGAGGTTTGGGCTTAAGTTTCTATCATCTGCTGAAGAGAATCTGCAAATGGAGAAGTTTATATCTTTGAAGCAAGGGGACATGACCGTGAGGGAGTATGTGAATAAGTTTAACCAGCTTGCTCGATTCAGTTTAGACATGGTTAACACACCTCAGAAGAAGGCTCTACGCTTTGCTCGAGGATTGAATGAGCCATTGCAAGGTTTGGCCATGTCTCATATACCCATGGGGGCCACTTTTGAGAGCTTAGTGGATATGGCCTTGCTTCAAGGAGATGATAAGAATGGCAAGAAAGAAGTTAAGCTTAATGAGACTCAAACCAAGAAGGTGGACTCCAAGTGGGGAGGCAACCAGAACAACCAGAACAACAAGGGTAACAAGGCCAACAACAACAAGGCAAGGGAGACAAGGAAGTGCAACTTTTGTGGGATCACTGGACACATAATCAAAGATTGTAGGAAGAAGAAGAGGAAGTTGGGAGAATGCTTTCATTGCGGAGAGTCTGGACACTACAGTAAGGATTGCCCAAAGAAGCAAGGACAGGGGCAAGGACAGACTCAGCGAGCAGGACCTTCTGGAGGGCAGGTGCATGCTCTCAACACTACTCCAGCTCCGGACCGAGGTAGTATTTCTGTAGAAAGCCTTGTTTACATTTCTGGTTTTCCTGTTCGAACTTTATTTGATTCTGGCGCATCGCATACCTTTATTTCTTCTGACATTGTTGAAAGTTTGCACCTAAGTACTAGTCTAGTTGAGGATCCCGTTAATGTTTCAAATCCAATTGGGGGTTCCGCCCATCTATCTATGATTTGTATGGATTTGAGGATTTCTATCTTGACCGTAGAATTTACATGTAATGCTTATGTTCTCGGGTTCATGGGATACAGGTTGATTTTGGGCATGGATTGGTTGTCCAGTTATGGAGCCATTCTCGATTGTGAGCATAGGGTAGTGAGGCTTATGACTCGCCTTGGCAATACCCTAAAGATTTCTTGTAACCCTCTGGATCCCGTCATGTTATGTTATCTTGAATCCCTCGACTCGTCTATTGACAATCTTCAATCTGTGAGGGTGGTCCGAGAATATCCTGATGTTTTTGATGAGGTGAAGGGGTTACCACCTAAACGCGAGATAGACTTCCATATTTGTCTTGTTGATAATGCCAAGCCAGTTTCATTGCCTGTTAGGCACATGGCCCCGCGAGAAAGAAGAGAGCTTAGCAAGCAAGTTAAGGAGTTGCTTGAGAAAAATTTCATTAGGTGAAGCATTTCTGAATGGGGTGCTCCTGTGGTATTCGCTACTAAGGCGGATGGTTTGCTTCGTCTATGTGTTGATTATCGTGAGTTAAACATGCCGACAAAGAAGAATAGGCACCCGTTACCGAGGATTGATGATCTCTTTGACCAGCTTGTAGGTGCTTCTGTTTTCTCTCAACTCGATCTAGCCACCGGATTCCATCAGCTTAGAGTGGCTGAGGATAGTATTGACAAGACTGCGTTTAGGACTCCAGATGGATTCTTTGAATGGCTCGTCATGCCGTTCGGTTTGACTAATGCACCCGCATACTTCGTTGTTTTGATGAGTAGGGTGTTTAGGGAGTTCCTTAACAAGTTTGTGGTTGTCTTCGTGGATGATATTCTGATCTTCTCTAAGGACGAAGAAGAGCATGCTACACATCTCAAGGAGGTTATGGATACGCTTAGAGCTCATCAGTTAAAAGCCAAGTTCTCCAAATGCCATTTCTGGAGAAGGGAAGTTCGGTTCCTTGGGCATATAGTTTCTAAGCAGGGCATAGCTGTGGATCCCGCTAAAGTAGTGGCGGGACAAGACTGGAAAGTTCCGAAGAATGGAACTGAAGTGAGAAGCTTTCTCGGTCTGGCAGGATTTTATAGGAAGTTCATTAAGGACTTCGCTAAGATTTCAGCCCCTCTTACTTTTCAAAGGCTAAGAAGAACTTAGTCTTTGCATGGGACTTAGAGTGTGAGCTTGCTTTTCAAAGGCTCAAGAAAGCCCTCACCACAGCTCCAGTTCTAGCATTACCCGATGGAGAGAAGTTGTTTACCGTGTACACCGATGCATGTGGCACGGGATTAGGCGCTGTCCTGATGCAAGAAGGGAGACTGATATGCTTTGGGGGTAGGCAACTCAAATTTCATGAGAAAAACTATCCCACTCATGATTTGGAGTTGGCGGCGATCGTCTTTGCACTCAAATCTTGGCGCCATTATCTTCTAGGTGAAAGGTTTGAGTTATATACTGATCACAAGTCGCTCAAGTACCTCTTCTCGTAGAAAGATTTGAATCTAAGGCAACAGAGGTGGATGGAATTCTTGGCATCATATGACTTCGATATAGCTTATACCCCTAGCAAGGGTAATGTTGTGGCGGATGCGCTAAGTAGAAGAAGGTTGACTTTGAGTCCCTTGTTTGTTGAGATGAAGAGCCTAGAGTTCTTGGCAACCTTTGATTTTACACCTGCTGTTGAGTCAATGACTGGTTCGTTAGCATCCCTTGAGCTTAGACCTACACTTCTTGATCAAGTTGGGGCTTCACAGAGGGAAGACCCGCAGATAGTCGAGATCATGGACAAGTTGATTCGTGGTGAGACGTCAAGTCACCTCGCTAGATATACTATTGATGACAAGGGGTGGCTAAGGCGTGATGAAAGACTATGTGTCCCACAAGTGGGAGACTTAGTAAATAAAGTTCTTGAGGAGGCGCATCACTCGAGGATGACCATACATCCCGGAGGGGATAAGATGTACCGGGATATAAAGCGCATTTTCTTTTGGGATGGGATGAAAAAGGATGTTGCAGAGTTTGTTTCTAGATGCATTGTTTGCCAACAAGTAAAGGCCGAGTCGAAGAAGCCCGTTGGGCTACTTCATCCATTGGAGGTCCCGCAATGGAAGTGGGAAAGTATCTCTATGGATTTTGTGGATGGATTGCCGAGATCAAGGAAGGGGAATACTAGCATATGGGTCATAGTGGATAGACTCAGGAAGAGCGCTCATTTCATTCCAGTGAAGAGCAAGAGGACCGCATCATGGCTAGCATCTGTTTATCTTCGAGGGATAGTGCGATTGCATGGAGTTCCTTCTAGCATAGTGAGCGATCGTGACCCAATCTTCACTAGCCAATTTTGGAATAGTTTGCAAGAAGCGATGGGTACGCGATTGAATCTAAGTACAGCCTATCACCCACAGACGGATGGTCAGACCGAAAGAGTGAATAGGGTACTAGAAGATCTGTTGAGGCTATGCATTCTTGACTTTGGTGGCACTTAGGAAGACCACCTTCCTCTCATAGAGTTTGCTTATAATAACAGCTACCAAGCAAGCATAGGGATGGCACCATTCGAAGCTTTGTATGGGAGGTCGTGCAAGTCACCAACATGTTGGTGGGAGACGACGGATAAGCTTATGCTTGGGCACGACATGATAAGGGACACATCCGAGAAAGTTGAGTTGATTCGAAGGCGGATGAAAATGGCCCAAGACAGACAGAAATCCTATGCAGACAAGCGGAGGACAGACTTAGAGTTTAAAGTTGGAGATATAGTCTTTGTGAAGGTTTCTCCCTTGCGAAATGTGGTTCGTTTTGGAGCAGTTGGAAAGCTAGCACTAAGGTTCGTAGGACCCTTCCCTATCATCGAGAAGATTGGGCAAATGGCTTATAGGGTGGAATTGCCCGAGAAGCTGGCTGGAGTGCACAATGTCTTTTATGTCTCGCATCTCCGAAAATGCCTACATGAATCAGCCGAAGTAGTTGAGCCTAGCATTCTTGAAGATGTGGAGGTAGAGAAAGAGGCAACCCTGAGGCGAGCTCTGATTCGTATCTTGGGAACGGAGATCAAGAAGTTGAGGAATCGAGAAGTCAAGTTAGTAAAGGTTCAGTGGAGTGAAGCCGATGAAGATGCAACTTGGGAAACCGAGGAGAAGATGCGTGGGCTTTATCCATTTCTTTTTGAGGGTACATTCTCAATCTCTTTTCCTAGTTAGCATATCTCTCTTTTGCTATCCATGTTTATCTTGTTATTTCGTTAATCTTGTCATAAGAACCTTAGGTAGAAACCCTTTGGATGAAACACGTATTTGAAACATGTTATGCTTGATGGTTGCAAATGGTTGCAAGTGTTTGCAAGTGGTTACTCGTGGATGCATGATACACGTTAGGCACTAAGATCGGCTCACACACTTTCATATTGCATATGCATGAGTGTTTATGCTTATTCATGGATGAAACTTGTTATGCTATCACGTGGATGTTGCATATGAATGAATGTTATGTGCACTCATGTAGAGATTATAAATTACGTTAGGAATTTGCATACATTTGGACTCATTTCACTAACATATTCTGCATTAAGGAGGTTTACTGAATCAGTAACCGCCTGATTTTCGCATTAGATAGGTGCATATACACACACTTTTTCATATGTTCATACAGCATTAGAAATCTTTTAAGGACAATGATTACTTGTGGATGATGTTTTGAGTAGATGGATGATGGATGGTAGGATACGTTCTTCCTAATTTGGAGATTTCGGGGACGAAATCCTTTAAGGTGGGGAGAATGTAACAACCCGAATTTTTAATAACATGTTAAAACAAGAAATCAGGGCAGAATTAAATCATAAGTAAAGAATCAATGGGAACGGGTTACGCCATTGCGTTCGTCTCGAAATTCTGCTTGAAAACGAGTCCGAAATTTCATAAATCGGAGTCCGTATGACCAAGTTATGGCCCATAGAAGATTTCAGAAAATTCAAAATTCAGCCTGAAATTCAAATTCAGCCCCAAACAGATTGGGCGGGAAAATTTCCCGCCCAGCCCCAGGTCGACTGGGGAGTCGACCTGCCCCAGCCTAGGTCGACTGCCCAGTCGACTTGGGTGTCGACCTGGGGGTCGACTTCCCTGGTCGGCCATGTTTGTCTGGTGCACCTGTTTGCTCCTTTGGGTCTGTTCAGTTGGCCTGTGACGGGATTTGATGGTTCAGATCTAAACTAGGGTTAATCCTATGGCCTAAACTTGTCTCTACACCTATAAAAACACCCTAAGACCTAGCCTAAACCACCACAAATCATCCTAACAACTAAGTGCTGCCAAAATGCTCCTAAATCATGGCCTCCATCTTCATCATTGAGAGCTTGAGAGTTCTAAACTAAAGCTAATGCAAAGGAGCAATATTTCTCCATCAAATCAAAGGAGCTACTTATATTCTCAAGGCTTCTAGTGTTGCTACATTATTCCTATAGCTTCTACAATGTCTCTATCTTGTTCTAGTTCTCATAGCCACGATTTGTAAGCCCCACTCTACTCTTAGATTTAAACTATGAAATTAATATGAACATGTAGCAAGTTGAAATGGGATTCTTGTGTAATACCCGTCTTTGGCCTATCATTGTATGCATAGATCCATTCATGACTCTTTTGATCTATGATTGTGGGACTATCATGAACCTAGTACCATTCACCTTGATTTTTGGGTCGAAAGCTATGAGCTTTATTTGGGGATTATGCATAATGCAACATAGAACCCCTCATAACCTTGATGTTAACTTGCCTATGATGTTGAACTACATGCTAGTCACAAGTTTATTACTCTATGTCAACTATTACCATGTTATCACCCTATTTGCTAAGTTTGATGTCATACATGTTTTGAGGCCAATAATCCTATATGCTAGTTGTGATGAACACCTTTTCCTCAAATATCATCATGTTTAACTTATGACCAACTTTACCACCTTATGCCCATCTTTGTCATATTGTTATGTTCCCCTTCTTGATCTATTCGTATTGATGCGAATTTACATACGATGGGAATACGTTATGGGTTGTTAGGCGAACTTGAAATACATGAAAAACATGACTTGAAATGTGACATGAAAATTGATTATGCTTGAAAACTTGAATGTGGTCATGACATGTAGAAAACCATAAAGTGGCCAACTCGAGGTTGGGTTGAGTTTGTACCATAAATCTGCCCGGAACCGCCCGGCAAATCCAGTGGCTACAAATAATAGGACTCAATGTGAGTAGTTGGTCATATCGCGCTTGAAACCCGAGGTTAGACTAGGTTGTGGTGTAAAGCTGCCCGGACCCGCCCGGCACATCCAGTAACCACAACAAAGTCTGATGTGAGAGGTTGAGCACATTAAATTAATTAATGCCACATGTTAGGGTTAAGTCATAAACCACTTGGATACACTTAACCCACTTGATACATGATTGGATAGGGTTAACCACACTTAACCCGTTAGAAACCCTAGTTACGTGGTCCTTTTCAGCAGTAACCCTCTTGGATGTATCACGATACCCTAGGGACTAGGCTAGGGTGGGGCACGATTACTGGGCTGATTGTAAGCGACCAGAAAGACGGCTGAGTAGGTGCGCCAGTGTAGGTTCAGGCGGGCTATGGTCGTGCACATAGTCCGGAGTTGAAAAAAACAGACATGGGCACCAGTAGGTTTAGACTGTGCGTGCTTGATTTGTGTCAGTGGTTGGCACCCTAGGGCTTGATACACCCTAGGGTGGACCTAGCACAGTTGACTACATTCCGTGATTGGGCCGTATGACACCGACACTCGACGAGTTAGGCTTATAGGGAGCCGATCGACTAGATCGTATAGTTGGACCTTGACTTGGATCATCTCATTATATTGGGCCAAGGGATCATTTCTTGTTTATACTTGACATGGGTTAGAATACTAGTACTATTGGTGCAAAAACTAAACCTTGTATATGCGATGCCACACTTGATCTACCTTGTTATCTATTTATCATGCCAGTTAGTTACCATCTTTATGTTTCATCTCAGTTTCTCATGTTTAGTTAACTTCATTAGTTTTTATACTAATAGTAGGTAGGACTTACCAGTCTTTATGACTGACCCTTTTTCTTTCGCATCTTTTCTTCCGTTCCCTCCCCCCCTCAGGGGGGAACACTATTGCTTAGCTTGGACATTTGGCTTGCTTTCTTGACAGCTCATGTACGGTTTGGACTTGAGCTTGCTATGGCTTCACCACATCTATTTTGGGATAGTTTACTTTATGTTATTTTCAGTTTATGTTTCTAGACTTGTGGTAGTTGGAAAATAATGACTAAGTATTTTGATGTAAGCTGACTTTGGTTTTGAAATGGTTAACTATGGTTTTTAAATTTCTACTGCTGCTTTACTTATTTATTTATCTATGTTCTGTCTTGTGATATCTCTGTGCATGTTTACCTAGACAACACCCCTCCAAAGCTAGTGCAATCACTCGTGAGTGGCCCTGGCGGAGGTGGGGTGTTACAGCATACATGGGTCGTCCCATGGGTCGACAATAAGGTCGACACACCTTTAAGGTGGGTCAACAATAAGGTCGACACACCTTTAAGGTGGGTCGACACATGGGTCGATCCACCCGATGCCAGATCTGTTTTCTAGAGTGACGTGCTTATCTTATTTAAACTGTTCAGATTTCATATTGTTAAATCCGACAGACCAGAATCTCCTGTACATCTACAAATAGACTAGTAGGGCCTAGCCTCTAACTCATATTTTCTTAGACGACACCAAGCCTATGCCATTTTCTTTCCTCCCTAAATTTTTCAAAAATTAGAAAATTAGTTTAGGAAATTCAGATTCAATATTTGATGACAAAGAAAGTAGATCTACAATATAGATGTATAGATTTCTCATCAACACGAGATAAACCCTGTGAATTTGAATTATTTAGGTTTCTTTCTTTCTTCTCTTATTCTTTTAGTATCAGATTTGTAAATCTATGGTTATGTTAATACTAGATCCAGTTAGGAAAACCATGGAATATCATATCAAAATCAGATTCAAGGATTGGAAAGCTGTCAAATGAGTGGATTTAGAATTATACCATTTGGATAACGATATATTTACCATTTACATTCCCTGTTATTCTTAACATGTTAAATAACTGTAATTTGTGGTAATTGCGATATAATTTATATTCAAGTATGTTAAGAATATGTTGTTGTACAAATCTATTAATTTTCTATTGAATTAAAAATTATTATAATACTGAAATTGTGGAATTTACAATAAACGTGAATATGTTACTGAAAATGTTGTTTAATGGCAAATCAGATATATTATAAATCAAACTACGGTGAAATTGGGAATAATGGAAAAAGAATAGATGTGTATAATTTGTGTGGAACATTTACTGTGATTTGGAAATGGTAAATAACATCTAACTCAAAAAATAAAAAGGAGAAATTAGTAGTGGATTGAGTTAGGTGGATTTGGGAAAATTGATACATTTCCATAACAGTAAAATTATTAAGAACATAGTTGCAAGAAAAAGAAGGAAAATGGATTAGTGTGAAATAGAGATTCTTTTATCATATTGCACACTAATCAAATGAAAAGATATATGTATGTCCACAATGAAAATAAAAGAGATAGATTGCAATTACGGATCTTAATTGATGTGCATTATGGAAATGGATCTTTGTAACTTTCCGCTAATCAATCTAATGAAGCATGCGAAATATTTCCCTGAAATAATGAGAGTATGCAATGGGTAAATAAATTGATGTTACAACAGTAGATGTTTGGTTAATGTTAAGGAACCATGGGAAGATGTGATGCACGGGGAATATAACATATTATAATTAAAAATATATATGAGAATGTAATATAATAGATAGACTTGTCCTAGGGACAAGTGGAATTATAACATAGGTTATAATAAATGAAAAGGAAACTTATTAATAAACCTTAGTTAAAAAGACTAAGTTAATAAGTAAACAACAATAGGTTGTGATGACAGTGTAAGACAAGGATATGATTAAATAAGAAAATATAAAATAGGCTTATTATTGGTATGCTTACGAAATGAAATAAGTTGTACGTAATTATGTATTAAGTAGACATGTCATAAGAAAACATGAGATTTGGGAAAAGATATACTTAATTATGCATTAAGTAAAGCATGTTATTGTAACTTGTAAACATGTAATCGGACAATAAATGATATGGTGATAAAAAAGGTTGTAGATTACTTTCGTTAATTACAATTTAAGAAATAACATGTTATGTCACTGAGCTTACTAATGAACTTAAAACGGGTTAAGTTAAATCACTGGAGTAATAAGCGAGAGAGTTCCATTCCTTTGAGATATAAGGGCTCAGAGAAAACATGGTAACTTGAGTAAAAAGATAATATGTGGATAATCAAATTAATTGGCAATCTGATAAGATGATACAAGTGCATGATTTAAAGGTTAGGTGTAGAATCTAATAAGACGTTAGTATGACGCGCTTGGACCGACCCGCACGTATGAAGGTGAAGAACCCAATGGGGTAGATGATCGTGGTGTTTGGAGACACGAGAGGAGCACGTTCATCTGATTATTCTGCATGATTATTCTACTTGGTTATTTTGTCTGATTGCTCTGCGGGATTGGAGAGAAGCACGCGGCTTCCGAGGGACATGATAGGGTACTCCTTGGCGGTCCTCTGTCGGTGCATGCTCAGGCTGTATTCGTATAGGTTTGGTATGCGCAGTACCACCCGGTGAGTATACCTTGACTGCAATTGTAGTTTGGCAGTCAGAAAGCTGTGGCGGATGGCATTGTGTGATTCGGCGGTTTGCCTCGAAGAGACAGTCACAACCAATACAAGATAGTAATCGTCGGATACCTGTCATCGGCAGTCAGTGTGATGCAGAAAGACTAGAGCTAAACCTAGAGACCATCGATCTTTCACTATCGAGATGTTGGTTGCGGGACACATCAATTTGGATGCTAGATTGTTTAATAAGGGAACGTCACTTAGCTCTTGATAAAGTCTTTCATTAGTTGAGGAAGGGGCCAGGTGGGGCAATAACTACCGTAAAAATGCAGATCATACTTTGGATATCTGTACTATATGCCCAATGAGGCGGACCTTTACAGATATGGAAAGCTGTTGATTGAGTTTCGTGCATTGGATGCAACCTTATTACGCTACTCAAGGTACAGTAGATAGTACGTTCGTGTGAGGGTGTAGATACACGCATTGGATAGTGTATTGTAGATAATATGACATTACTCCGTGTTGGGGCTTGATTCGACCGAGGAGTTTGGATATGACGATCTGTATGCTTACATGTATAGCGAGGAAGGTTTCGTGCAATTACGTGACATAGTGATTTGGATTTCCGTACGTCGTTCGGCGCAGGATGAAAGCTGTGTATGCTTCCGTGGCATGACGGTGGAGACCGTACGAGGAGGGTTTCATGGGGAGTACCTTAAGATGTGAAGGTATAGCTACATATATATTATATTAGGTGTAATCCACCGGTGAATAGATGGATACGACGCGAGTATAGAGCCTTGAGTGCTTGTAACCCAAATAACCTATTAATTAAGAAAACATAACTGAATGGTATATGTAGGATTATTTTAGAATGTATAATTTGTCTAGTCACTAGAACTTTATGTTTTGACCCCCTCCTCATAACGTACTCGCAGGTTAGGTTCATGACAGAGATTTAATAGTTTTGGATACTAGTTAAACAGTATTATTACTTCGGTAAGGCCATATTTGATTATATTATATTTTATCCATTTTGTTGTGAAACGTTTACCGGGCTCTGATATGTTTATTATCTCTGTCTTTTCTGCAGGATACTAGACAAGCCAACTCAAGCTTCGATAGATTGAGAATTTTGAAGAAGAAAAATTCGATCTATCGAAATTCGGGTTGTTACGTACTAAAATTTGAAATCTTCAAATTAATTAACAAATTGTAATTTTTAAAGTATTGTTTAATTGGTTGGAGAAAGAGAGAATATGAGAAAAGTAAGGAGAGAAATGAATTTATTTTACCTTAAATAAGACGAAGCTAAAGTTATAATACAGATGGTATGTAAAAGGTATAAAATGTAATGCATACGATTTTGAAAAATATTTTGCTATATGTAAAGTAATTTGTGGTGTATAAACAAAACAAGCCGTCGGCAAAATCCGCACTGCTGAAAGAGGCGAAAAGAAAATGCAAATGAAAAAAGCAGAGAAAAGAACAAGAAGTAGAAATAATTGATCGCTTCTCACATCTCGCTCCATTCTCCTCCTCATCTGCTTGAGAAAATAAAAGTAGTGGTGACAATTAATGTTTACTTATCATGTTTTATGGGTATTCTGTTCTTCATGTCAAGATGGCAAATAGGATAAGCATACCTACTGATTTTGTGGTCATCCTCAATTTTGAACAAGTTAGAATTGGTTTTAAAGATAACTAGTGCAAAGAAAACCACATTGTTTAAATTTAAGTGTACCAATTTTGTAATCAAATTATTAGCTCTATATAAACCAAATTGAAAAGAAATATAAGAAAGATGTAATATAAAAGCCATATGTTTATGAAGGATCTCTATCCCAAGTAAAAAATGACAACTAAATTAAGTTTGATGGATTTGTTAGACCTCTCAACGAATACAAATAGTGTCATATCCATGGATATTGAATATGTACAACCGTTAATACGGACGAATATCGAATAATTATCGTATTCGGTAACAGTCAATAAATTAAAAATAAAAAAATATTCTTAGTTTAACATGAATTTTTTCTAATTCCGTTGCTTATTAAAATGTTAAAAATAATCAAATATGATAATAATAAATAGTTTCAAGTAGTTAATATGCGTTAAGTGGGTATAATATAAACTTTAAACTTAATAATAAACCGTAACTAAATATATTTCATTAGACTAAAATATACATAATTTAAATAATAATTTAAAAAAAGAACTGATAATTTTTAAATGCGGATGTTTTTGTATTCATATACATATCTGATTTTTCGAATATTGGATATTTACTTATTCTTCAAATATTGAATATTTATTGGTGTTACTGTGACCGATGTTAATGAAACGGATGTTGGCAGATTTTGTATTTTTTGGGTGGTTATACGACTACTCTCTGTTTTTGATCATATTCATTGTCATAATGACATGGTGTAAAGTCACCGATTTCACATGAAGAATGTTAAATATAAAGGAATGCCATTACTGAAGTCAAGTATTGTATAAAGTTACCAATATTGGAAAAGAGAACATAATTAAAGGTCAATATGCCTTTCTCCAAACTGTTCTATTTCAGCATTGATCATGATGTTTACTTTACAGCATATCATCAAAAAGTCTTAAAAGTTTGCTTCGATTGTGCTTAATTTTAGCAAAATATGGTTAGTAAGTGGAGTATATTTCTTCTTTAGTTAAATCTTGCAACGAATCGTGGTTTTATGTATATGCTGGCAATTCATTTGTCTGTATATAATAATGTTTGGTTGTTTGTAAAGCGTAAATATTCCCGAAATCTGCATGTTAAATCACTGTTGAGCAAAAAGGTTAATGAACTCTAAATATAGTCCAGATGCAGTATATTTGTTGGTTTATAGAGTTGATAAGGAACACCTATGAAGGTAATAGAAGAGGTGGAACAAATAAAGCTGAAACTGTAGCATAGTCGATATAAATTGCAAAGAGATAGTCCAGTGATATAAATTATGGGGACCAAAAGAAAAAATGAACATGGTAGATCCCATTACTAATTTCCAAAACGTCATCAATATCATTACTTACATGCACTGTATATGTGAGGTTCCAGAATTGTAAGAGGTTCCAATGTATCGTATATACTTGTTTGCATGTGTTCTATATTTTATTTCATACTTTCACGCTGCATATAAAGGTTTTTTCGTTGGACGTAGTATATATTTACTTTGGCAAATGTAGTAGTACAGTTTACCACAATATTTTCTTGTTCTACCACCCTGATAAAAAAAAAAAATTGTGATCCAGAGTGCTAACATCACTTGCATTTTGTCAACTTACCCTATAAATGATTTTGTTGTCGATGCAAGGAACTAAATGAATTTATATTTCCATTACTTTCTACATATCTACATGCAGGCTGTTGATTTTGAATTTTTTGGTAATCAGTTACTTGGTTGTTTGTACATAGGTTCTCTATTATTCCTAATATCCTAATGACATTTCAATTGGTTATTAAACATTTTCAGTGCATACAAATAGACATTGAGTGCTTAATATGCAGGGCCTTCCTCTAATGCTGCTGCTATAAACACAAACACAGTGCCACAACCTACGTTAAATCACCATCAATACCAAGTTCTGAAGCTCAGGAGGATGAAATATATTATCGTTTACACCTGCAGTATGATCACAATATGATGTTTTTTAGTCAACGTATGCATTTTTCTTCTGGATTTCACTGCACTCACCATAGAAATTTGGTTTTAACAAAGCACTCTCCTCCAGTTATATTCTGAGTGCTGTTTTATTTTTGTATTTGTATTTTTATTTTTTTGAACAACTTACCAAGTTCCGAAGCACCAACGCTTGAAAGATTATTATTCACATCTAAAAAATCTTTTGTGCTGTATTGACAGGGAATAGTTTTTCCTGACTAATCTTTTCCATTCTGTTTATAGTAACTACATATCTCTGCTTGCAATAATATCATGTAGGCTGTTTCTTAGACGTGGTACTATATTTTGTTAATGGGCACAATCGCGGTAGCCACAAATACACTAATACAACTCCTAAGAGCAACCCCAACGCGGGGTCGGTTGCTCTTCAACCGACCCCCAACAGGGGATCAAACCCCTTGTCAGGGTTGCTTCAACAACACTGGGTGTTGTTGAAGCAACCAAATGGTTGTTGGAACAACCAGGCATAGCCGACTTATTTAAATCCGACTATAATTTTTTTTTTTTTTAACTTTTTTTGGGTCTCAGCCTAGAGCTGGAACCCAAAAAATTTGGACATTTCTTAGCCGGCTTTTAGAAAGCCGGCTAAGAAATGTAAGTTTTTTTTTTTTTTAATAAAAAATCTCGGTGACCCTTACGACCCTTACTATGAAGATATTATACTATAATATCAGAAAATAAAGCCTGCAATCTACCTATAATATCCATCAAAACTTTGCTTGGAACATACTGTTTCCATTTCTTTTAATTAGAATACTCCCTGACTACATTTGAAATTTGAATACTCGGTTCCATTCCAAAAAATTTGAATATTCGGTTCAAATTTAAGTTTGCAAATTCTGATACTTTTTCACGGTAGCATCAGAAACTCCTCCGATGTAATTACGTACAATTCGTATTTTCTCAAGTATTTTCTCCCTCTTAGAGCTTTACTTGGATTTGATTTTGCATAGTATAATTCTTAAATCGTTAAAAAAAAGTCACCTTAAGTAAGTAAAAAGCCTGCAGTAATCTAAACTAGATAACATCACTCAAACAACGTTGGTATGAAATAAAAGTACAAGGCCCAATAAAGGAGGCCCATCTCCAAATCAAATTATTGCACATACACAGCCACTTCATTTCTTAAGTTCCGCTTAGTCTTCTCTCTTCTGCCCTTTCTCTTTCTCTCTTATCTCAAGTATCTAGGGTTTTAATCGATTATTTTCAGTTATGCTACCGAAACGGATTGAAGATCGAATTCCGGTCCGGTCATCGGCGGAACCGAACTGAAATGATTGGAATTCCGCAATGCCTGATGGAACTTCCAACCATGAGTAAAAGGGTTGTTAGTTAATAGTTATTAAATTTGGATTATCTATTAAAAAAATGGAAATGAGTTTACAACTTAGGTAGTGTTTGGTTTATCATTTTAAGTTTTGGGTTTTCGTCCATACAAAATGTGCACAACGCATGTAAATCATGGAAAATAACAATTTTAGAAAACAAAATTAACACACAAAATAAAAAACAACTTTTATCCATTTTTCATGTTTTGAAAAATGAGAGAAATATGGAGACCAAATCTTCATTTCATGATTGCTACATCCCCTCCGCGGTACCCTCCTTCTTGCTTTCATTCTACCATTCCTCCTTCTACACCTTAAAGTTTTATAATTAATTTTGAAAACTAAAAACCCAAAACTCATTTTTAACCAAACACACTCTTAATTTTTTTACATAAACAAGTAAAAATTGGTCATGGCACAACACGGAAAGCAGTGCAATTCGTTATCCCGTCCAACGCATTCCAAACCCAAAACACAAGGCCTTTTGTTTAGCTGTAGACAAAGGATACATTGGCATCCAATGTCGACTCTCTCAACGGTTCCCTCTTTTCGGCACCCTCCTCCGCTTTATGATCACCGTCCCCCATTTTCTTCCGACATCAACGGCACAACCCCCTACCTTCCTCTTCTCAATTTCCACTCGAGCATTTGCTCGAGGGATTTTTTTTTTTTTTTTTGGGCACTATTATGTTTGCTTTTTTCCTATAACATATTTTTCTAAAAAGAATTCCTGAATTTTCGTAATTTTCATTTTATCAATAGGATACAACCGACTTTTGATTTTACTGTCATTTAAGTTTCCACTTAGCTTATAGCTTTATGGATGTTGACATCAAAAACCACGTCAACACCCAAACGATTCAATAGTTAGGCCCCTGATCCGTGTCCGCTTGATACTAAGTCTTCAAGCAGATTCGCTTTACGTCGATCCAGATTCCTAATCTTTGAAATTGTATGCACCAATTTGACATGCACTAAACAACATCGCACCGACCCAAGCATATGTCTGTTCGGATCTTTGAGTTTTGAAGTACTTTGGGTCTTCTCCAATCTGGATTCCCCTCGTGTGTATTTTTATACTTAATGAATTTTATTGTTCCGCTCGAGTGAATCTGCTCATTCATAGCTCCATATCTTTCCCCGTGCTCAAGTCCTAAGTCATCCAATCATCTCTGGCTTGTCCATCATGATGATCACGTAATCCATGGATGCAAATCCGACATGTAATGACCTTGCAAAAGTGCAACACTTTCCCCTTAAAACATTCTTATTGTGAATGATGTGTTTTGTATTGCCATAGTTCCAAAGTCCATGACCCATAATTGCGAGTTAGCAAATCCAGTAGCAAACCAAATTTGCAATCTCTCTAGATTGTTTAAAAGACTTATGGCAGCTGCGAGCCGATAACAAATTCCAAACCCATGTTCATGAACTCACTAGATTGTTTACCAAACCTGACAGCCAAAGTTCAAATCCAAATCCATGATCGCATCAGATCATTTGCTAAGTCGTTCAAGTTTACATTCTCTCCGGATTGTTTAGTAGCTCCATAACTGAATCCAACTCCATAGCTGTGCCGACCTGATATCCAAGTCCTCGGTAGGCAAATCCTTAGCCTCTCTGAGCTCTTGCTGAGCGTAATCCACACTCAATGATCATAGCCTCTCTAGGCTCTAGTCGAGCTTAGGTCACATTCGACATTATAAAGCCTCAGCAGGTTCTTACCGAGTATAAACTATACTTGACGATCTTGATTGAGCGATATTGTGTTTGAAATGTCCCGACCCTTACCATACATAACCAATACTTGGTGACCTAGGTAGGCACCCCATTTTCAAGATGACAAACCCTCTGTCATGCATAAACCATATATGACTACCTAGCCTCTTCGGGATCTTGCTTGGCATAAACCTTACTCGACCATCCTGATCGAGCAGTTCCGTCTCCGAAATTGCCTAACCCATGTCAAGTATAATCCATACTTGATGCCTATGTAAGTAGCTCCATTTCCAAATGGAAAAACCCTTGCCAAGCCTAAGCCATACTTGACGATCTAGGTAAGAAGACATAATTTTGGGATGAGAAACCCCTTGTTGTGCAAAAACCATACATGATGGCCTATTAATTATTAAAGTAAAAAAATTCAGTTAGCAATTCCATACTTAACAAGCATAACCGTTACTTGCCAAGCAATTTTATTAAAGTTCTAAAATGAAGTTTTATTACTTCAAAATATCAATGGTTCATCACCATCTTAGAGCTTACCTAAGGATGTCTTTACTTTCCGTGCACATGTAAGTGACTTCCATCTTATTACAGGTTCATTTTTACAATGAAATAGCAAATAATGGTTTTAAGGGTTTTTTGACGTCGTCGCAGAGCATGCCTAGGGGTCTCTTTGGTTCCCATCCATGTGTAAGCAACATAACCACTTTATTATCTAAATCTAAGTTATTAGTTGATGGTAACTTCTGCTTGCGAACTAGGATCACTTTAATCCCATGTAGTCAATGACTACTTCTGTTCTGAACATACTATGTTGGCTATCCTTTCCTGATTTATTCTTCTATAATTTCCCTCAAGTGTCTGCACTTATTTTTTTATTCCCATCAATTCCATGAGCGAAAAATGATTTCCAGATGCATGCTCTCGCTCGATGGGTTCCCTTATAACCGGTCTTTGGAACAGAAGGTGCTCTCTTGTATTAAAATAAATTTTCTTTAGAGTTTTTTCAAGTTCGAATATGAGAAGAACTTTCGATCTTTCTCCTCCTGTGTAGTTAAAGCGCTTAACAGTTCTACAGCAACGAAGGTGCAAAAAGGTGTAGCGGGATATAACGGATGCGCAAAAAGGGTCATTAGATGTAAAACCAAATATTTAATAGTTAATGACTCATCTTTCTCACATTATATATGTACAAGAAACTAATATTAATTAATCGTATATAACAAGATTAAGAAAAATCATAGATATGCATGTTAAATTTAGTCCTTCACATTAAATTTACTGAATTTTTTAAAAGAGAACTAGTCAAATCAAGCTCAATATATTAATATTGCTAAAGCGGACGCTAAAAAGCCTTGATTTAGCAGATGCAGCGGAAAATAACAGGGCTAAAAGCGGATCTACTATTCGTCAGTGATAAATTGAAATAGCGTAGCGGTTGAAGAGCGCTATGAGCTATAGCGGGGATATTGCGGGGCTTTAGCGGGGATTTAACAGCATAGCGTCATATCTGTAATACCTATTATGGACAAACATTATAACATGACATAAAAGGACTATATAAAATAAACATTATGGCATAACACAAGAAGACTATGCGATACTTATCAACATAACATACAATTTTAATGAACAACATAATGTTAAAAAAAATATAAATTTATCTTCTTAAAATGAGGATTATTGATCAGTCCTCATCACTTTTGGATTTTGTCTCATACTTTGTATTTTGTTCCTTTGTAGTCTCAAATGTTTCAACTAATGCATTTAATTCGTCGTTTAGAGGTCCAAAACCTATTAGATCGTCGATTATTACTGTTTCACTATTTTCATTGACATTTGCTGGATAAACCCATTCATCAGGAATATTCCGTCCATCAAATGTTAACCTTGCCTTTGTTTTAAAAACAGTCGACCAATCTATTTTATCTCTTCTTAAAGACGGATAAGGAGCGTAATAAATTTGAAGAGCCTTTTTGGCAAGTACAAAAGGATCGCACTTATAATAATGCTAAGCATGTTTTATTTCTAAGAATATACTTTGGCTGCAGGTTGATTCTAGAACTTGGAACGTTGCTGAATTTATTTCATTTAAACTAAAATACTTCTTCCACAGGCCATGTGAAATATGTCAATTGCAAATTCTGGGTTAGAACGTCATAAAAACCATTTATATGGTTATTTGGTTCATCCCTATCTTTAACAAATACGCCAGTACTGTTAGTTAATTATTCAACACTGTATTCTTAGGTACTAAATTTATACCCATTGACAAAGATCTGGATATTTCTTTATTTTTCTTTTTGGTCCTATGCTAAATGTTTCAATCCTTCGTCTATAACACAATTTGTTGTATCAAGAACGTAATTAAAAAACCATGTAGCGAATTCTTTGGCGATATCACTGTTTGGATGTTGTGATTTGTAATTGCTGCAATTATATAATAATTGTTATATTATGATTAAGATACACATGTGCATACTTGTACGTACACATGTATGGATGATATAAATGTGTTACGATGAATATAAGTGTATTATCTAACAAACAATGCAACTTCAGAGCAGTTGAGAAGAATATATGTGTGCGGTCAAAGCAATGCCTAAATAGTGCATAAATGGATAAAAATACGATATTCAGGTTTAAACTAATCAAAATACTTTCTTACATTTTTACTTATTATTTAATAGGTTTAACTATTTAAGAAATTATATTTAAAGGATATAAATAACTTTTTTTGGGATAGCCGACCGGTTTTTAAGGTGACCACAAGCACCTTTTTATTATAAGCAATAATAAAAAATGCAGTATAGTACAGGTGATTGTGGTTACAATCAATTAATTCATTTTTTAAGGTGGACCGTCCACTGTTTACGGAGTTTATAGTGTTCTGTCCACTCTACCTGACAGGCTTACAGCACTGGAGCTAGCTAAATTACTAGACTACAATTAATAACATATTTTTGTGACCGAACTCAACACACAGGATGAGTAATATTACATACAACAAATTTGTAGTGAATTACATATGAATGCACATGAACAGTACATGACTATTAGAATTAAGCACAAGTATTCAACAAATGTCATGACAAGCCCACTATATGAACAGTACAGAAAAGTGCCTTAGCTTCAGCTATTCCAAATAGTAGCCAGTTGAGTGTCTTGAGCTCCACACCAAAGGTATGAAGCATGTAATACACGGTTCACAAGTTGAATATAACCCAATAGTCATACTGTAGAGAACTGGGAATGGAAGGAAAATAATAGTGCGACACACCGAACGAGACAGTGAAGTTGAGAGCGGAGCTTCACTTGTTTCACCATAACGTCGATGGCCATTCTATGATCCAGAGCACCATCCGCACATTACCAGCACAGACTACTACATAGAACACTGCTCAAAGAAACTGCACAAATAAGGGCATAAGAACCGAATGCGAGTAGGTAAACACCACCAACTGTTCGACAGCAAAGACCAGTGCCAAGAGTCATCTCGTGTTGTGCTATCAAACTGGTGACGACCAAACCAAACAGACAGCCTTGACACTTGATGATGGAACAATATAAATAACTTTAAAACATATACTATATTAAGTATAAAGATTACTATTTAGTAAGGGAGAATATCACTCATATTAGATAAATCATATCAAACTTACGCCAAAGCATACGACTCTTCAATACGAGTCCATTGAAAGAAACCACATCCAAATGGATATCGTATGCAAAAAAAACGTTGGTTAGAACACTTGAATTTCAAAAGGATATCGAAATAAACAAAAACCCATCCAACGAATGCTCAACTACCATGTCAGCATGAGCCCACATCATGAAACACGGTTAACCTTCTTCTCCATGCATGGATACATGAAAATCATGTGCAAAAGCGCGTTACTTCCTCTACTAGAATTTCAAACCTGAATCCATACAAAATCACTACCTTCAAGCTAAAATTTCACTGCTTACTATCTGATTCACGATGCAACACCACCACCAATCTGACCATCATCGACAATTAAATCATCCACGCTTTCCATTTTGGTCCCATGAATTGATTCACAACGACGTAGGATACATGCGCCAAAACATGAAAACTAAACAGTTTCTCTCAATTTCCCGACACATCGTTAATCTAATCGACGATTGAGACTATGATTGACTTTGCATCGATGACATGAACAATTTTTGTACTGGAGAAAATGGATGGATTAATTTCATGACATTTAGGCTTAGGATTTGAGAATAAATAATATTATTATCAAATTATGTGCCCATATTTATAGTAGATGGTCCAAATAGATCTGAATTCTAATTGACACATGCCGATAGATGATCTAAACATAAAATACCTTCTGAACGTAATGGAATACATCTCGAGGCCAAATTCTATTATCAGTTGTAGCTAACCTTTTTTTGAATATTCAACTTCCACACTTGAAACTGACACGCATTTAGAGTTCGTATGACCAAATTGCAAATCTAATTGCAACGAAACCTACCTGTGTGTCACAAATATGGTTCCGAAAATATAAATTTCGTGGTAATCAATTACTAAGGTCAGAAACTGCGATGTTCATGCATATCGAGACTTTTTTGCCTCTGTAACTTCCGATCTCAAAACATGTCGATCCGTGCATATTTTATATATAATGAACCATTCGAACTCAGCGGGAGCCATTTCAAGTCCCGATTTGATTGAATGTTAAAAGTCGAATTCTTGAACCGTTAGTTAGTTAGTTAACAATTAATATTTGATATCCAGTTTTTAGATTACACGTCGTTACATTCTCCCCTCCATAAATGATTTCTTCCTCAAAATACTCGTGGACAAAACAACATGACCCAACGTACCCATATAAGTGACGACCTGAGATATCGTTCCAAAGAACAATGGCAAAGGAAATAGACTAAAAATTTGGTGTAGAGCAACAATTCTAGTTCCTAAGCACAATCACAACAAAATACAGAATCAATATAGTTGTGCTAGACATCTACGTTGCATATATTTTCAAATGAAGTAATAATAAAATTTAAAGTGGCAACCCTATAGTTGGAAGGCAACTCAACTAAGTAATTTCTCTTGCAATTTTGATTTAGTTCACATATAATTCTAGCAGCATCTCCTTTCCATGGCTCGATCCAAACAAACTACAACTAGTTAAATATGACTCAACCCGACCAAAGAAAACGAAAGCCCAAATTGGCCTCCTATCTTCGAGACATAAAATCATTAGGAATGCACTAACGGCTAAAATCATAACTTAATGTCAAACATTTATTGTCAAGTCACATATGGAAACAAATAGACTATACAAAAAATGTGACGACCCGCACTTCCACTCATTTCAAACGACCAAAAACCCGAACCTATGTAGATTTAACGCAAGAAAAAGTACATTTTGTTAGGGTTTGTCAAAGCAAACACATCGAAATACAAAATTCACGGTGGAGCAGATAAAATATAATAAGAGTTTATCATTGCAGTAGAAACATTTTTGACTACGAATCTGATTTTACATACCATTACAACCATGTAGGCTTAACATAATATATCGATAGTAGAGTACGTCCAACTTTTATATGAAACTTCAGCTTTCTCTGGAACTCTATGTCCTCAAGCTTGAATCTGATCCTGATAACTGAAAAACAAACTAACAGACTGCCCGTGTGGAAATTGTGGACACCTGCAGTTTGCAAGGGAAAACAAACTACGAGTCAGTCGTGAGACTGGTGTAAGGAAACTTTATTTACTATTCTTATACTTAACCTTAATTTGAATAAGGTATCTCGGAACCAAGCCGCATATCGCGGAACGGGTTTCCTCTCAAGGATACGTGCACAACCACAACAACCATAACTAACATAGAAACCATAAACCTGATTTAAAAAACATGACTTTAGGAAAATGAACGATTATAAGCCCCGGGTCCCATCACACAATACAAGCGCGTACCCGAGGATAGGGGTTTTTCTTATAAACGCAAAATATGCTTGATATAATTTAAAACCAAACCATTTGATACAATCACCACAAGGCCCTGCTTTTCGACAAAAGCTTCAATCATTGCTCAACACTTAGCATGCCACATTGACAATTCATAACACATGATTCAGAATGTATCGATCTATAACCCCTTAAGATTTTATGTCTCAGAGGAGGATATACATAAATAAATAACATCTTATTGTGCCGCAAATTACAATGTCAGATATATAATCCATCCACAAGTCCGTTTCGGGAATATGAACGAAACTGAAGGTACTTGATTCCAACGTCCCCGCCTGGAAGTGCAAGTCCTTGCAAACCAAATCACTTCAAGTACGGTCAGATTGGCCGCTATTTTAACCTCATATGGGCCGTCGCCCAAGGCATAAACATGTCGTCCATCCGATATGAAGAAATCTGGGTCTTCCACCATTGTCGTCGATATCTTGACATCAGCATCACATCGTATAATTATTCGGAATGGGTAAAAACTCGGTCTTTCCAAATAACTAGCGCATATTTATAATCAATGGGTATACAAGATTCCCTAAATCTCATTTCCTTCCGGAATATTCATCATTTAAGTTTCCATTAAAACTTATTCAGTTCTAAATATTCAAATCATTCTTTAAGCAATTGCTTAACTTCAAATTCCAAGTTAAATCTTCTCAATAATCCTTATCGATTAGTTGCCATTTGCTTTTTGAAAAACATGTTTTTTCTTTTTCTAAGCCACCTTTATAAATAAAGATTTTATTTGCTTAACTTGGTAAATTATCTTACTTTTACATGGCCAAAGAATGATGTTATGAAAGACAACATCCACAACAAACCCAGAATTATATTCTTATTGAAAGTGGAACCTTTCGAAAATTATATTGGTTTATAATTGATATAAACCTCCATATCCAACAAACACTACAAGCGGAATAATGGCATAGCCTTTAAAATCCTTCGAGTCTACTTTTCATCTATAGAGACTTATCTCAATCAATAACCAATTTGGCTTCCATTCAATTCCAATTTAATTAAAATAATTGAAAGATTCTGATTCTAGTTAATCATTATTAATGATTCAATTATTAATTAATAGTCCAAATTTCAATAAAGATTCGGTTAAATATCAAATCTGGATTTCCCGAAGGATTTGTAAATTTCTCAGAACTTGATACTTTCTTTCCAAAATACTTTAAAAAAAATTATTTTGATTTATCAGTATTTTTCCACTTCTTTAAATATTTTTATTTGACCTTCATCGAAAAAATCCGAAATTTCACTTTTACTGCCAAATCTGGATTTTTCAGGCAAACAGATTTGGATTTTTGGGAAAATCCGACCGTCGAAAATTGTTTCTTTACCTTCCTTGAAAACTATTTATTATTTCGGACAAATTGTTTTCAATTTCGGGAGAATCTGACGGGTAGCTCTCCCGGAATTTCAATTCAAAGTTTCGGGTCGAAATTTGCGAACTACCGCTGCGCGACAAGTCCTATTTGAGCCCAAAAGCGACTTAACTTTAAAACTTGGTCGAAATAATTTAAAATAAGTTCAATAATTATTCCAAACATACTAAATAGTTTTGAAATTCAATTTCCACATTTCTGACTCTTTAAATTAATTTTTCCACATTCAAATATTTAAATCATTAAAATTATATTATTTTCCATAACAATCATTTAAAACTCAAAATTGGCTGACGTCCATTATAAAAATAAATAAGAACAATAATAACACAAATTTGAGTTCGTTTGCTATGCAGATGCTACTTCAATTTACTATTCATCGTAAAACCAATTTACTATTCATTTCAATGTTCGACAAGCCATAACTTGTTCTTAACTTGTTCAAATTCAATCCTTTCTTTTGCAAAAGTTCATTGTTATAAACTCAATTTCATGTCCGAAAAGTATTAAAACTTTTATTTTCTCCGATCATTTTATTATTAAAATAATCATTTAAAATCCAATTTCTTGAATGAGACTCATTCAACTCCTATATACCGAGAATTTGGGTATATACAAACATTCAACAAACATAAAAAAGATGTCATGTGTCTTACGAGTTACAACCAAACTCGTTAGTTATTTAAGATCAGATGTCGGTTTCATAATTGGGTTCCATTTTATTAACCAACAACCAAACAGTATTCATAACCCTTGGTCAATTAAATCAAACATTCAAACCAACATGTTAACATCTTAATAGGCCATCTATATAACATAAATCAAATCAAAGGGTATTTACAACCATTTAAAATCAAATCCTAACATCCAAACTAAGTCAGCCTTATCCAATATCTTCCAAAACATGAATAATAATTTCATATATTTTTTTTGGCTAGAGATTAGCAACTTAACATAAGCATATTATGGTGTTATAGGCTTCTAATATTCATAACCCTAGCTTTTAACCTAAATATTCATCATATAAGGTCCAACTTCATGAATATCAAATAAAAGGTCTTTCTTTTCATGTATAAATCCAAATTTACACCTAAAGTTCACACCTTTTTTGTACGATTCCACATAGAGGTCAAACTTTTAGGGGTTCAACATCTTTTTACCACTTTAAACTGTTTACTAAAACATCAACCAAGCTACCAAAACCCAACTAAGCCATGTATTCATCAAATCTTTCATAAAAATCTTGGTTTTCTTTGTATAATTAATGAATTTATTATCAAAGATCACATCTTTACGTGTGATTGTTCATAAAGATCGAATCTTTATGAGTTTACCATCCTTTACTACATGAAATCACTTGCTAATAACTCAAATTAACCCGCAACAATTAATTAAAACATGTATACACTATAAGAGTGGATTTTTTTGAACTAACATAAAGGTTTCATCTCCAAAAATTCCTAAAGATATCATTTTTACTTCATGAATCTACTTAGGGATTTTTAACAAACGTATACCATCAAAATAATCATAAATTCACCACAAAATTTCTAAGAAACGTTTCATCAAACACCTCATAGGCATCACCTAGAATTAGCAACATAACTCCTTTAAAAATCAAGTTTACTTACACCGTGAAGTCCAAACTTCTGCCTAAGGGTCCCTAGCCCCTAGTCTTTCCTTCCTTTCTCCTTTTCTTCCTTTTTCTTTGCTTTATTTTTTTATTTCAAAAATTATTTTCGACCATGGGTAGCCATGGATGGAGGAGCAAAATTCTCAAGTGAAAAAATGAGATAAAGGTAAAGAGATGATAAGGATGGAGTATTCATAATAGGGCTTCTATCATGGATGAATGACATATGTCGTTGGAGATAAGGATGAGAGATAAGTGGTTGAGATTCATGCTTATCCTTTAGAATAGTGAAGTGTGTTTTCTCAAGCACGTTTCGGTCTCATGTCGGAGTATCAAACAATAATGATTTTTAGAAATTCTTCAGCCATATCATCCGGTTTCTAACGTACTTCATTCCTACGTGTTCAAATCCAAAATATGAATTTATTTACTATTTTAAATAATTTATTTTAGATTTCTTTTGCGAACTCTCATACTCCAAAACTGGTATCGAACTAATATCCCCTATTCTGGATTTTTCTGGATAGGTCTCAGGTTCTAGTTTTTCCGTTAGGACTATCAAGTTCTAATTACCGTTTAAATTTAGTTCACATTTTAGCCTTTTATTTTTTCCTTTTCCACATATGGATACTGTTTTATGTGAAACTTCCCTGAGTACTAAAATTCACTATTTTGGATCTAACGGAGGTGGATTCGCGATCTAGAAATACCCTGTTCTCAAGTTATCCTCAAAATCGTCTGTTTTCAATTAAAATTTTCGGTCTTTTATGAATTTAGCATATCTAACTAATGCCAAATCCTATCATAATCCATACTAGATCAATAATCCATATTTCGAATTTAATGGAATTGGTTTCGGAGTTTGAAAATAAATATTTCTTATACTTTCTTTGTAAAGGTGCTATTTTATCCTAAAATTCATTATAATAAACCTATTTTCAATTATATTACCGTCTGTTATCTATTTTATCTTGATTCTTTATGGAAGTTGAAATTCTAAATTTGTCCCAAATCCCCGGGTCGTTACAAAAATAAAGCTATCCCGCATTCATAACAAAAACACATATGCATAAGCATTAATACGAACAACAATAGTAAAAAATTACATGGACAAAATAGTAGTAGTCATTAAAAAATTACATCTATACCTACCTTAGGATGCAGGATACTATTCTACCTAGTATGAAACATCTCTACGTATAACTTGAAAAAGTAGATTGTCATCTCATTGGGAATAAGGAATATAAATCCAACAATTTTCGTCAACGAATCGGATATGACTTCAGTGTCAGCGTGCTATCCTCTAATCCTTGGTAACCTATCAATGAAAACCATCGATACTGTTCTCACATCCATCCAAAAATCTCGAGTAGTTATAGGGGATTACTCGATGCTTCCTCTTCAACATTAATTAGTTGATCACATATCTATCTAATATGAATTCCCAATCACTCTCGTCCAATGATGTCGAGAACAAGAAACACCTCTTATATACAGAGCCAACCAACATAGTCGAGTCTGCACCACATCACTCTAAGATTTGGGGTCATAACCTATATCTAATACGAGTAATGCCCACAAACGGAGTATCCTCCTAAAATGGTACATCTCCAACTCAATAACTAAACTAGGAGGCTAGGAACTCTAACTGACGCTACTGAAGAAGGTTGAGATCACTCTCGGAAAAGGGAAAACTCGACAATGTGACATAAATAAAAAGCTTTGTCCCCTACCCTAATGATTAATTCCTCTGAATATCAAAAGCAAATTTTATCGCTATCGACTCCAAATCGAGAGTCGGATACTCCTTGTTGTGTGATTTTTCTCATCAACTAAGGATGCCGCAGCCCTCAATTCAACGTCAGTACCACGCCTATTAAAGCAGCTTAAAAAAGTGGAAGCTACTGACTCCTCGCTTATACAAGGAACGAGTTATGTCGATTAACTTACCAACTTCTCAACTAGGCTTTAAACATGAAGTTTCCTTGGGTAAATTTCAAACTTCCTTTACTCTTAGAGGATCAATAATGACACCTATTCAAGGCAACATGACCCAAGAATCTTACTTCTCTCATCCCAAAGTGATATCCAACAAACCAAACCATAAATTGATGTTCATCTCCATACCAACAACACAATATCACTAATGTCTTGTGCTTTCTCTTCGGTAATGGGTAGAATTTAATGAACCAACTTTTCAATTCTTAGAGTCAGCACTAACACATCCACAGTATTCACATGCCAAACATCCAAATGCCGAAAAACCAAAACATTGGCAGTTAAATAAAACGAAGATAGAACATATTCTTATAGTCTCAGCGGATAATATATAATGCATAATATATAACAATTCTTTATAAATTGAAAGAACTTTTGTTAAATGTACATATACAACATCAGAGTAACTAGCTAAAACAAACTTAGGCAGTTATAAAACCTATCCACATAAATACTGAAGACTGAATACAGAACTGTTGTAACATAAATAACTAAAATACAGAAGTACGTCCTGGGCCCTCTATATCCTCTCATAATCCCCAAGAACCTTATCTAACCTGACAAAAATGCTTGATTTTACATGAGCGTTATCATGAAATAACGTCCAAGTCAGTCTGAAAAACCAATGTGAGGAAACTTTAGAAGCAAGGAAATTAATTCTTTTAAAGTTATGAGACCTTTTTGGAATAAATAATATATCATAAGACCATGCCGCACATAAATGTAGAATTATTTTTACCTTACAATGAACAAACACTTTACAGAAAACTTATGATACTATAACAATGTCCAGATATGAATGCTTAGAAAATAACTGAAATGTGTGCCTCTTATGTTTCAACATAATGGAGTACATCTAATACCTTAATGGCACGTATTTGAGATTAGATTCCATATTATGGTAAGGTGAACGAATATCTTTGGTGATGTACCACTAGAAAATGCACCTGAGGGTCGACCTACGGCCCTCTACAAACTAGAGCAGGACTGCCCCTCAAATATGACAATCTGGATTACCTCATCCCTGACATCGTAACATGATGACACTGTTTACAATGCATGCGCGCAACCAAAACAAAGAATATACCTGGAATGGGATGGATGAAAGGTCCTAATGGTAGCCTACCACATAGCCCTGGAGCATACCCCTGCTTTTGATATTTTCTGGTTGATGAAGCTAAACGTCATGTCTTTACCTTTCTTCAACAGTTTCCACTTGGAATGCTACTTCACCATTTCCAACACACTAATTGATTTCCACAAAAATACAACTCTTGAGTTCGTATGCCTAAAGGAATGGTATTTGGTATAAGAGGGTTTACCTCTTACATTACCAGAAAACGTATGTTTGTAAAAATCAATGTACGTGGATTAGAAATGCAATATCATATTATCATGCATACAAGAGTCCTATGTTTGAACAAACCGAAGGAACTTTTTTTACTACATCGTATCAGAAATTATCCTTAGGATTCAAACCCTAGTCTTCAAGCTATCCTTGATTTCAACATCTTCAGAATCTTCCACTTTTGCCGCTCGGTCGGATCGAAGTGGTTTTCGGGTATTTGATCTGATCTCGGTCTGTTCGAAATGACTATCAATATTTTTCGGTAAATACAACCTGATTATTTGGAAAATAAACAGACAAGGATAATTATATATTTCACTTTCTACATTTTATTGGACAGATTTCATTATCCATTGTCCTTAGAGAACTAAACAAGTTTAACACGCGTAATGAGTCATTAATATTGATGACTGTGCCATATAACTCAAGTGTTTCCCAAAGATTTTCCCAAAGTAAGATTTAGGTCTAGATTTGATAGTCGGTTATTTAACTACCAAACAACAAACACACAAAATAATCCAATATTTTTTTAAACTAAAGTAATCCCTAATCCTTATTTCTAAACTCTTTCATGAACCTTATTTCTGAACATTATTTTGAAATATTTGTATACTTATCCCTAGGCATAAGCATACTCACAAAAAAATTAAAAAGGAATTTTATTTCAAAATCATAGCTATGATTATATAACTTTATTTTAAATTAGTGACATAGACAACCCAATGAATAAATTTATTTACAACTTATCCTATAAATCTTCTCGAGTATTTTTTTTATGGAATGTTATTACTTATATTCTCAAACTATTTATAAAACTTTATATTTCTAAGTCTATTTATAAAACTCCTTAATGAGTATCAAACTATTTATAAGCTTTATGGGTATTTGAACCCATTTCTAAACTTCTTTTATAAATATCAAGACATTTATAATTTCCTTTTATATTTATTCAAAATCATTTAGAAACTTTGTTTGCAAACATCTAAAATCATTTATAAACTTCCCACTTATGAATAAATATTGATTTAAAATACTTTTAAATAAAAAAGTTATTATTCAAATTTTATTTAAAGTTTTTTCAAACCACATTAATAAATTTGGGTTTGACATTTATTTTAAAAGTATTCAATACTTTTAAAATATCCTTAATAAAATCGTTGCTTAAACCACGTGCCATCTGTCGTGTTTAAAATGAAAACAACTTAGATAATTTTCAAGGCATAAATATTAGTTTCAAATAAAAGAAGCTTAGAAACCACAATATAGTTCTTTTTATGATTTGGTTTTACTTAAAAAGGTTATACTATTAGCAGAGGGGAAACTATTCCGTTAAATACATGTTAAAGTTAATTAACAAGAAGAATGAGTTTTTGTTCAACTCAATAGATGTCCAAAAAAACCAAGTTATAGGAGAATGAGTATGAATTCCACTAATTGATGTTCACACATATCAATCATCACATAACATGTCAACAACAACCAAAATATAACAAGTCCCCGATAATATTGCAACAAGAGGGTGATTTGTCCTATCACACGGATATCCAAATTCAACTTAGCTACTAATAGAATGAGCTTTTATTTTGCTAACTAGTATCCCTATAATTCAATTAATTTTAAGCTAATAATAGAATGGTGTTTGTTTCTACTAACAAATGTCACATAATTCCTAGCCCATAGGATTACTTAAAGGTAATTGATAATAAGATCCCTTGGATTAAAATACCATTTCAAAGTAATAATTCCAGGTTAGAAACCTTAATTAATAATCAAACAATATTAAACTAATTAATAAATAATAAATGAAATTTTGAATAATAAGTAAAATTATTAAACAAATAATTTAATTCCAAATCAATATTTAAATAATTAATTAAATAATTAATAAACTTTTAATAAATAGTTAAACATTTTTTGGCAAGACCGACCATTTTTTAAAATGGTTCATAACACTTTTTATCATAATAAATTATTACAGGAGATAGACATATTGTCTAACTTGTACTATCGGTTTTTAAGGTGGACCGTCCACCACAAATGAATTTTATAATGGACTGACCACTGCCGCTATATAAGCTTATTGCACAGGTGGTAGTCTAAATGACTAGACTACATAATAACATTCTCTAAGTAGGGAGTCGAACTACAGTTACTGCCAAAGGCAGAAAATTTCCATGTTAGATGACATACACCAGAGGCAGGGCCGGTTCTAGCCTTTGGGTTGCCCTAGGCGAACTCAAAATTAGTCGCCTTGTACATTCAAAAAAAATGAAAAAAAAAAAAAAAAAACTTACATGTCCTGAAGAATTATTGAATCATCTGCTCCTAGTGCAGAAACAAAGAACCAGCACTCACATCATGATACAATGCAACATACAATACCTGCTTGTACAACAACAGCAGCATAAAATGCAAAATCAGCAATTTAGAGACTCTACTTAAAATCAAACTTCTACAGCATTCGCATAAAAATAACATAATTTTGTAGAATGGTAACCGATGCATTAATTTTGAAAAATTGATCATCAATAATGTAACAAGTATAAACCTGAAAAAAAATATTTGAATAGACAATGGTCGCAATAAGAATTTGAACAGATGCATCATTATGAATTGCAATACTTCTAATATACTGATTATCATCCATCTATCAAATGTTCACACAAAATACATACACAAAATACATATTTCAACAATTCTTCCAAAATATTTTTTTTAGCTTTACATATCAATATCACTCAACGAAAACAACTTCTTCTTGAATTTTTGGAAGCAAATTCTTCAATTATATCATCATATTTTAAACTATCCAAATATCCATTTTCGATTGAAATCATTGCCAACTCACTTAGCCTTTCTTGCGACATGGTAGTTCGAAGATAAGTTTTTATCAACTTTAACTTAGAGAAGCTTCTTTCCGCCGAAGCAACCGTAACCGGTATAGTTAATAAGATTCGATATGCTACCCATACATTTAGGAATCCACTCACATCACGATACGATTTTAAAAATTGAAGAATGCTAATTGATTTTGTTGTTTCCGATGGCAATATTCTTTTCAATTGTTTAAGTTCAAGAAATAATCCTTTCCCACATATGTCGCTCTCTTGATTATGCTCCAAGAAATTTTCTAATTTCATGCATTGCTCTTTCAATTGTCTTTCTTCAATAGTTTTGAATTTTGCATTCAACAAAAATCCAAAAATCCCTTCATAAAGTTCAAATTGTTCAAATCGATCTTTAAGTGAAGAAAGAGCTTGGTCTATTATATGAAGAAAATAAGTGGTTCTAAGATTATCTTCCAAAGATTGACTTTCATGAGCATCAACATCCATATCCTCATCAAAATGCTTCTTTCTACGAACAATTCTTTTTTTAGCAAATTTAGGCTCAATACCACTTTCATCCGCTAATTCTTTTGCTTCATTTATCATGCTTGCAAATCCATCTTCTCTAAATTTCTCAAAAAATACGCTAAGCTCTTTTATTTTTGCAATTGCATCTTCAATATCCATTTCTTCACTTTGAAGTATTTTGCTAACTCGATTAATACTATCCAATATGGTGTACCAAATACATAGGCTAATCAAGAACTCGAAATCTTCTAAAGCATTTTGGCATAGACATTTAGCTTCCACCCTCACGATATTATCATCTTTATACTTGTTCCCAATTTCAATTAAAGCATCTCTTAACTCCGCCGGTTGTGTTCTTATCGCTTTCACGCTTTCTATATGACTTTCCCATCGAGTTGCCGATAATGGTTTTGGCGTTAATCCTTTCACATATTGTTTAAGTATTTCCCATCGTTGAGTTGAACCGGAAAACAAAGTATATATCTTTTGGACATAGGCAAAAAAGTCTCTAGCTTTCATGCATGATTTTGCCATATCACATAGAGCGAGATTCAAACTATGACACCCACACGAAATATAGAATGCTCTTGGATTTTGATCAAGAAGTCTCTTTTGTACTCCTTGATGTTTACCTAATATTAAATTTAATTAATTTACTACATAGTATAATACAATAATACTAAACTACTAAACTCATGTCATAAAATAGATCATACCTTTCATATTTGATCCATTATCATAGCCTTGGCCTCTCACATCATCAATGTTAAGTTTAAGATCAATTAGAATATTTCTAAGCTTTTGAAAAAGACCAAGACCCGAAGTATCATCAACCTCTACAAAACCGAGAAAAAATTCCTCCACCTTGATAGCATCATCAACGTCAACACATCTTATAACAATTGACATTTGTTCTTTGTGACTCAAATCCGGAGTACAATCAAGAATGATTGAATAATATTTTGCCTTCAATACTTTTGAAAGCATGGCCTCTTTGATCTTTTTTGCCAATAAAAGTATTAATTCATTTTGAATGCTATGGCTAAGATAGTGATTGTTTACTTCATTATTAACCACTCTTCTAAGATGCTCCTCCATAATTGGATCAAATTCAGCAACAAATTCCACAAGTTGGCAAAAAAGTCCATTATTCTTTTCATAAATTCTTTCATTAGTCCCACGAAATGGTAAATTATTCCGAGAAAGAGTTTTCACAATGCCAATTATACGTACTAATACCTTTTTCCAACGTTGTCTCTCTTGATCAATTAATAATTCCATTTTATCATCAATTGTTGCATTTTCTTGAAGTCCCTTATGCAAGTCAACCCATTTTATAAGACTTGCGGTATGCTCCGGATTACTTTCATGCTCTCTTAGCTTGGTTGTAATGTTATGCCAATCATCCATTCCATCTTCTCCTAATTTAAACTTTTTTTGTGGATTTTTAAAAAGCTTGCAACAAAAACAAAAGACTTTATTCAATTCATTTGAATAAATTAGCCACTTTCTTTCATGTTCTTCTCCTCGTGGATAACAACTAAAATAGTGTTTAGAAGAGAAATGCCTACCATCAATTTGGTTTTTAGGAAAATCTTCATTTTTTTTCATAATTTTGATAGGCCCTCGTTTAACTAGCATTATCCTTTTGCTATCGGTTATTTTTTCCCACAAGCCTGGATCGTAATTGATATCCACATCCTTTTCAAGATCAAGCACGATCAAATCACTAACATCTTCATTCAAATCATTCACTTTACCAACTATGTCTTCTTCAATTACAACTCCTTCATTTTCAACAACCTCTTCATTAACATCTCCAACCATTTCATGAATCTCAATATGTTGGCTTTCATTGCTCTCTTGAATTCTACTTGAAGTTGAAGATTGGGATTTTTGTACTTGTGCTTGAAATAAATTGGAGATTGAGCCAACAAGAGATTTTGCAAGTTCATCTTTCTTTTGCTTAACTTTCCTATTGTAAAATCCAGAGTTTTGTTTACGAAATCTAATACGATTTTTGTCATCTTCATTCATATTCCCTATAGATTTCCAATTCAATGAAACAAGTTTAATTTTGATCTATATAAATAAAAATACAATATCATATTTCATTTTGATGCACACAATAAAAATATTAAATGCTGAATGTAGCCCCGAAATGCTTGTAGCCCCGAAATGCTTCAGCCAATTGCAAATTTGCATGTCTTTAAGCAAGTTGTATGTTCTGCTCAATTTAGTGTTTCATGCTTTTTTGTCAGTTTTGAGTTGAGAGAAAATAAAAAACTTATACTACCTCAAACTGCAGTCAATTTAATGGTTAATTACAAATTTACAATGGACTAATTGTCAATGGACAATGGTTCAACCATACAGTACAGCGGTTGTCTGTCTTTATCAGCAATTGAATCACTTGACTACACATTCTACACTACAAATTATAATAAATCTAACTCTCTAAGTATCTAACAACCAAAAAGCAAATTAACCAAACTAATTGAAAAATAACAGCAATAGCCAGTAAGTCTCAAAAGTACCAGCCTTGCTGAAGCCTGACGTGAGCCAGAGGGAAGAAATCGAGATGCAGAAGGGGAGCGTTGCTTGGAAATTGGAGCCGCTGCGCTGCTCCGTGCTGCGCCTGGCCTACCGCGCCTAATCGCCTGTTGCCGCTGGAGGTTGGAGCCTTGGAGGAAGAACGCGATTTCAGAAATTAGAATAGTCTTTTTTTTTTTTTCTGCTCGTTGCCCTAAGAATTGGGTTGCCCTATTCCTTGGTCTATTGGGCCTTGCCCAGTAGCCGGCCTGACCAGAGGTAACCTAAACTTATTCACAAGGCTGCAAATAAAGTACATCACCACTTTACATGTTTCTAGGCAAGTACTACCTATAGAAACAAACATACATTAAGTATAGCATCTCATTATCATGGGAGAAGGCCATAACAGAGTTCCAAAAGGAAGCATCACATCAAAGACTTCACTTCACGATAAGATTCCCAAAAAAATAGAAAATACGAGGCTACTATAAAGTTAATAGAAAGTATGTAGCACACGTTAGAAGATCAGGAAGAAATGCTTTGGCCCCCGAGCTTATTGCTGACCACCTCCATTGCCAAAGCCATCGTGAGGTTGCAGACGGGGACAAAAACTTACATAACCCAACCACAAAACTGCTACAAGTTGTGTAAACACTCAAGCTGATAACCATAACACAGTAAAATAACGTAAACCAATCCCTTCAAACACTCACCAGAGCCATAACAACATGTAGACAAAGGCCAATCCCTTCAAACAAAATAACTTACAGCAGCAGACTCACTACACAAATCAGCATAAGCGAATTGCCATAACACTTACATACAAGACTGACATGGAGCATCACAACAAAGCATTACATAGCATAATTACCACCCCTACAATTAGCATCCATCAAACCCAAAGAAAACCACTTAAACAACGGAACCACAAACTCGCAATACTTCCAGCAACAGCAACACCACAACGCCGACTATCACATAACTGATAAAAAGAACCCAAGATGAACACTCAAAACAAGACAACAACCTAGGCACGACCGAGACTACCAACAAACGAGTTTTTCTCCATTGCCATTGTATGCTTCCACCATGGTTTTTCTAGTGGTCCGCATTGGTTTGTGATGTTTAAGGGAAAGGGTTTATTATTTCCCTGCTTGCATTGTGCGGTGTTGCCCTTTTGTTTTGTTTCTTTCTTCCTTGACTTGGGCTTGTTGTTTGGTTGGTGGTCGTTTTGACTAGTAGGTTATACCTTCACTGTGATTATCAAAGTGAAGGCGCAACCACTTATAAGGTTCGTGTCTTTTGGCACGGGTTGCTCTGCTACGAAGCTGACCTTTGCCTTGGTTTGTGGGTTTCCTTTTTATCCATGTTATGTCAGGCTATGGAATTGAGGTGAATTCGTTTTGGTTTGGTTTGTTTTGGGTTATTTCTTGGCTTATAACTTGTTTTCCTTGGCTTGTTTGGTGCTTCCCTTACAGTCAACAGTGTATTGATTACCCATGGAGGTAGTGTATATATTGTCTGATGTATCATAATATCCTTCTGTTTTGTTGGCCTCATCACCGGTGTGGGAGGTTATTGACCTCCTCACTAGTCCAGCCTAGGTCGGTCGTTGGATCTCCACATCAGTGTAGGATCGTCAGTTTGATGAGCTACTACCATAGTGGAGTCCAAACAGCAAGAGGCGTCGTCTGTCTTAGACATACCAACATCCCTTCTCCACCCTCCCTCTTTTGCTCGTTATACTTAATCAGTTCCTCTTCCTAGTATAGGCGAGGTTAGATCATCAATGATCGTTTGGAATGCTTAGTTAGGAATTCCTATTCTTGTCAGTTGGATACTTTCTCTCTTCCAAGCAATTGATCGTTCGGCTTCTTCTTGTAGGTTGGGGGCTGTAGTTGTAGATGTGTGTCCTATTGTTGTAGACGCTCATGCTCGTCTCGTCATTCTTCTTGGAGGAGTACGCGGTCTTAGTCGCATACTCCTCATACCATTCACCCTCTAGTTGTCATGGCTGTTGATCTGATAATTAAGAGTAGTCGTCGTATCCTCTATTTGATCCGAGCCTTTTTCTTAATTGTTCTTTTATTTTCTTGGATTTCTACTCTTTCGCACCTTAAGCACATCATTAAGAAACATTCTATTTGTTTGGTGGCAATTCTGGAATCCTTCATGTGATCCGAATAGCTATTCGGAATCGTCCTTATCCTTAATTTCGAAGTTGGTATTTTCAACATTTCCATTAAGATTTGGATTCTTTGAACTAAAGATGCCTCGGTTCGCCCTATTTTCGACTCGGCTTAACTACTTTCTGTTGAGTGGTGATTCATACTATCCCTCCGCTTTCCTTTTTTCCGCAGTTTACGAAAAATGCGACCACATTGAGCGCATAACTCTCTGGCGTGATATTATTTCCCTCTTTATGTGCAACATTAGTTCATTGGTCATAGGGGGATTTCATCATTTTGTCGTATCAAGTGGAGAAGCGCAGGGAAGCCCCTATCAACCATGCTACCGTGGAAGATTTCAATTCTTTCATCATCCACTCGGGGTTGTTTGAGGTTACCTTTGCTAGTTCTACCTTTACCTGGTGTAACAACCAAGAAGGACCCACCAGGATCCTTTCCCGTCTAGATTGGGATGCGGTTCAGAGGGATGATTTAGCCTGCCGTTCTCTTTTAAGTTGGAATACCTTCATTGCACAAATTCAGATCAGGCTTATATGATTCTTTAGTGCTCTCTTTTCGCTTTATCGTGACCTTCTTCATTTCGATTTTAGTTCATGTGGAGGTCTCACCACTCTTTCATCCATACAGTGGAGGAATCCTTGTCGCTTCCTGTTATTGGTAGCCCAATAGCAGTTTCCTATCATAAAATCAAGCGCCTCAAATCCTGTCTAAAGGTATGGAAAACTCAGGTGTTCAAAACTAAAGCTAAACTAAAGTTGTTTTTCTGTTTTCTATTTAAAATGCTTCTCTCAAACCACCCATACACAAATCTTTTCACTCCACAACTCATATACGATCAATTCCGCATCCACATATCATATATATGTATATACACTCAAATTCATAACTCAAACCAACAAATATATTATAAGCCAATATATACCACAAACTAACTAATAGATCGTAAATAAACAACATTAAACATTTCAAAACAAACCATGACATCCACCGCCATCATAACAAAAATATATCTAAACATCATGTCCACAAACAAACACCATATGCATAAACTGTCGATAATAAGCCAAATCCATAACCATAGTGTTTATATTTACATATTGTAGAAAAAAATCAAATAAAACAAGTACTTGCTCGTCTCTATCATCATCGTCGTCGTCTTCATCGTCCTCGCCGTCCTCATCATTCCCATTACCCCGCCCAATCTCATCTCCAAACATCCTCTCATACTCATATTGAAATGCAACGATCCGTTCATCGAGTATAGCAGTCTGGTGACTCTTCCTCCAATCCTGCATCTCAGTCATCTGCTGACGGAGCATGGCGATCTCGTCCTCCTTCTGTGATCTCTTAAAAGATGCATGGGTCGCAGTTACCTCTAATATTTTATATGTGTTTCGATTTACATTATTCTATCAAGGTTGATGTAATTGTCCCAAACAACACAAATTTAATATAACAGTACGTATAATCATAAGCAATCAACACATAACCACCTCATATCCAAATTAACCATAAGTCAATATATCCACTAGGTATATATTTTTCTATAAATTTCTATTTCATTTTCTTGAAATCCTTACATTTTATTAAATAAGTCACTATAGTTCAAAAGCTACCACACCACATTTTTTTAGAAATTTGATTTTAGCATAATCCAAAATCTATCAAATGAAATCTCGATTGTTCTCTTCCATTTTAAAATTATAATCCAACAGATTCAGAAGATTCTTTTTTAAAGAATTTTGATTTATATTGTATCATATACACTCATTCAAAGTTTAAATCGTAAAATTAAGAACTTCCATTGTGCAACGAGATCGTTTTAATCATATTTAATTTATACGTTCAACTTTTGCACAATTAAAATGTAGACATCCATATTAATTTAATTTATAAGTTATTTTGGCTATGTAACCGTAGTGAATTTTAACGAAGACAATAGAGCCGTTACAATAGAGCCGTTAGAGTGTGAACACGTTTTTATCATATTTAGCATGCTTTGTCATTATCTACTAGCCGTTAGGCTCATGCATACTTGGTATATTTAATACTAGCCGTTAGGCTCATACATATTTGGTATATTTTGTACTAGCCGTTGGGCTCGTAGCACTATATATATGTGCTCTTTGTATCATGTTTCGCATCAATAAAAATTGCAATTATTCCTCTCTAATAACTCTCCTCCTCATCCCTTAATATGGTATCAGAGCCAAATTGCCGAAAAGCTTAATCATCAAGTAGAAAGTTGTTTTTGTTTTATGGCCAACAACAATGAAGTAACCTCCGTTGTTTCAGGAAGTATGGGGTACAACGCTCCACCTAACCATCATGACCTGATTAAACCAAAAAGCCAAATTATCACCACATCTCTAGACGAAGACAATTACATTCTATGGAAATATCAAGTAGAGATCGCTTTAAGAGGGTATGATTTACTGTAGTACATTAATGGGACAATAACAGTCCCACCAGTGACGATAACCTATTCGGAAGGACAAGTTGTGCCTAACACAGACTACACAAAGTTTCAAAAACAAGACAGCCTCCTCTCCTCATGGCTCCTATCGTCAGTAAGTTCGAATTTATTATCACAAATAGTTGGATGTAGCACGTCTTATGAAATATGGAAAACAGTTGAACAAATTTTCAGTTCACAATCAGCAGCTAGAATCATGCAATATAGAAGGGAATTACAAAATTCTAGAAAAAAGGAGGAAAGCATGAAAGAATACTTAGGAAAAATAAAAAATCTGTGTGACAAACTAAATGCTATTGGCCATAAGATCAGCGACAATGAGCAAATCCTATTTATTATTGGTGGATTAGATGAAGAATACGAATCTCTAGTAACTGTGTTAGCCACACAACAAACCTTACCTGATTTACAGTTCGTTCGATCAGCACTCCTTGCTCATGAAGGCAGAATCGACCAAAGAAAAACAGCACAAAATAAGTTCTCTGCCAATTATACCACAGTCAGAAATAAGCAGATACAAGGAGATAACAACAACTATCGTGTGAAATGTCAAATATGCCAAAAGTTTGGTCACATCGCGAACAAATGTTACTTCAGGTATAATTCAGACACATGTAGACAACAGGCAAGCCAAAATTACTCTTCACAAAGAAGAGCACAAGCAAATATGGCAACAATAGGGAATTCAACTCAAAATAACGCAAACCGAAGACATAATGCTGCAGATGATAATGAAGACAATGGCTTCGAAGAATGGTACCCTGACTCGGGAGCGACTCACCACATAACTAGCAATATTCAAAATTTAAACATTGGGAGTAGAAATTACTCAGGTATGAGAAATTTGCATATGGGTAATGGTAGTACTGCTAGTATCACACACATAGGCAAAGAGACTATCTTTGGGAAAAGTCAACTCAAATTAAACAATCTTCTTAGGGTACCTACGATTAATAAAAATTTGTTAAGTGTATCAAAATTTGCCAACGACAATAATGTTTACTTTGAATTTCATCCTAAGTTTTGTTTAGTTAAAGATTCCCTAAATCATGAAATATTACTTCGAGGTAACCTATACAATGGTTTATACAAATTCAAGAACGCAAACTCAAGTGGAGAATTCTGGTACAATAATGTAGATGCTAGTAGTGACAATGACTGTATTAGGAATAGTTGCAATAACGTTGATTATGACAATAATAGCAGTGAATGTAACGTGATTAATTCTTGGCATGTAAAATTAGGACATCCTAATCTAGAAACTGTTAAGACTGTTCTGCGTAGTAATAACATTCATTATAAAAATGTACATATCAAACACACATGCACGCACTGCCAACTCGGCAAGAGCCACAAGATCCCTTTTAGTGATTCTGAAAAACCAGCTATAATGAGCCACTGGAACTTATAGTCGCTGACTTGTGGGGACCCGCGCCTCTAAATTCATATCAGGGACACAGGTATTATCTTTCTTTCGTGGATGCTTATTCTAGATATACTTGGATATACATGCTGAAAACTAAATCAGAAGTTTGCAATACAGTTATGCAATTTATAACTCATGTCGAAAAACAAATGAACAGTACTGTTAAGGTTGTTCAGACAGATGGGAGAGCTGAGTTTAAACCTCTAACTAATTACTTTCACAAAAGAGGGATCAAACATAGATTAACTTGCCCGCATACGTCTGAACAAAATGGTTTAGTCGAAAGAAAAAATCGACACATAGTAGAGACTGGTCTAACTTTGTTATCACAAAGCTCATTACCCATGAAATATTGGAATGAAGCTTTCTACACATCTGTATTCCTCATTAACAAGTTGCCAACCAAAGTCTTAAACAATAAAAGCCCTCATGAAATGATATACAGTGTTAGACCAGAATATGGTTTTCTGAAAGCCTATGGGTGTCTATGTTTTCCATGTTTGAGACACTATAACAATCATAAACTAAGTATGGGATCAAGCCCATGCACATTCATTGGGTATGCACAAAACCAAAAAGGTTATAAGTGCATGGACAAAAATGAAAAAATATACGTTTCTAGACATGTGATATTTGATGAAAACAAGTTTCCTTATGCAGAAAAGCAAATCGGCAAAAAGGATGGGGAACAAAGCATAAACAATAACATACGGCTCGAGCCATTCATTACTGAACCACCTTCAATTGATAGAAATGAAGAGCAACAACGCACAAGCAATTTAAACACCCAGGAAGAAACTATGGATCGAACAAATGAGCAAACCAATGAGACACATAATGACTCAGAAGATACAAACATACATCAAAACATGCAGTATAGTGAAGATACAGAAAACAACAACCATGTTGACACTACCAGCAACAATGATACACAGCAGCAAACACCTCCACAATCAGCTGGACATCACATGATCACCAGGTCAAAGAGAGGCATCTTCAAACCCAAAGTATATAATATTTCAGCCAGTGAGATCGAACCATTGAATTTCACTCAGGCTATAAGATCAAATAAATGGAAGGAGACAATGGACACTGAATATAAAGCTCTCATAAAAAACAACACTTAGAGCTTAGTGACTCAACCAAAACACAAAAATGTGATTGGTTGTAGGTGGACATACAAAATAAAAAGAAAAGAAGATGGATTTATTGACAAATACAAGGCCAGATTGGTTGCAAAAGGTTACGCGCAACAATTTGGTTTTGATTTCAATGAAACTTTTTCCCCAGTCATAAAACCTACAACCATCAGAATTATACTGACCATTGCTCTAAACAAAGGATGGAATGTGAGGCAACTGGACGTCAACAATGCTTTTTTGAATGGTGAATTCGCTGAAGAGGTATACATGCAACAGCCTGAAGGATATGGTACTGGTGATAAAGTATGCAAACTACACAAAGCAATATATGGCTTAAAACAAGCTTCGAGAGCTTGGTATGAAAAGCTAAAGTCAACTTTGTCTAACATGGGTTTATCACAAGTTAAATCGGGCAATTCTCTATATATGAAGAAGGGCATACATGGAACTGTGTTCATTCTAGTATACATTGACGACATGCTAATAACAGGAGACAACAACGAAGAAATAAACAGAATCGTGCACAAGCTGGATCAAAATTTCGCCATTAAAGACTTGGGGGAACTAAAAAAATTTCTTGGAATACAAGTGATTAGGAAAAACAATGGTGAATTAATATTATCCCAACAAAATTATATCACTGAAATACTGCAAAGGGCAAATATGCACAAGGCAAACCCATTACCTACGCTTATGATTAGTAACCTAAGACTATCTAAGCATAAAGGAGAAGCTATCGACAATGCCAAACAATATAGAAGCATAATAGGAGCGTTACAATACGCAACTATTACTCGACCAGACATATGCTACAGCGTCAATAAACTCAGTCAATACATGCAGAACCCTTTATCAGAACATTGGATGGCATTAAAGAGAGTGTTACGATACTTACAAGGCACAAAACATTACGGCATACGCCTAAATTCAGAAAAGGAACATAACTTGCAGTGCTTTAGCGATGCCGATTGGGCCAACGATATTGACGATCGAAAGTCTGTCTTAGGATACTGCGTTTACCTTGGTTCCAATATCATTTCCTGGTGTACGAAGAAACAACATACCACATCAAGATCTAGCACAGAGGCTGAGTACCGTGCACTGGCAAGCGCTACAGCCAAAATCATGTGGATAGAGTCACTGATGGAGGAGCTTGGTTTCACTCCAAGACGAAAGCCGATCATTTGGTGCGATAATAAGAGCACAGTATCTTTATCTCTAAACCATATTCAACATTCAAGGACAAACATCTTGAAATTGATCTCCACTTTGTGAGAGAAAGAACGCAATCAGGAAGACTTGCAATATGTCATGTGCCCGCATACTATCAGAGAGCAGATGCTCTCACAAAGGCCCTTTCGACCAAAAATTTCACCAGAATGAGAGAGGAACTTCGCGTTATCAGTGCAGGCGGAAACCAGAATGAGCAAGGAAACCCTAGTTCGAACTGAGGGGGCATAACGAAGACAATAGAGCTGTTACAATAGAGCCGTTAGAGTGTGAACACGTTTTTATCATATTTAGCATGCTTTGTCATTATCTACTAGCCGTTGGGCTCATGCATACTTGGTATATTTAATACTAGCCGTTAGGCTCATACATATTTGGTATATTTTGTACTAGCCGTTGGGCTCATAGCACTATATATATGTGCTCTTTGTATCATGTTTCGCATCAATAAAAATTGCAATTGTTCCTCTCTAATAACTCGCCTCCTCATCCCTTAATAGATTTTAATGTGTACAACTAATGAATCAATTATGTAACCGCGGTGGGTTTATAAATTATTCAGGATTTAGTAGCATTTATAACTTAGTTAATGAAACAATTTACCTCTAGGTTTCTAAAACCATAACGTCTATTTCGGGTAGTAGGGTCAATAATGGCATCCCAAAACCAATTGCACTCCTCTAGGGTCGACTCACGACTTGAGGACTGCATCACTCGAGCGATCTCCATCTAGTATCTCTCCTATTATAGTGAACAATTAATTCACAAATTATTCGATTTCAAATGAACAATGTGAAATACAAAATATTATGAATGCTTACCATCACGCGCTAGGACTTAGCATCCGTCCAGGTGTAAGACGTATTACTATCATCGTCGGTCTGCTCGACCGCATGAGTCTGGGTAAACATCTCAGCAAGCGTAGGTTCCCGCTAGAGAGTCTACATTTGAAATTATACAATATAGGTCAAAATTTACCAATACAATTAAAAAAAGTTAGAACTACTTATCCGAATTTGATTTATTATACGTAGCAATTCTCGTCGATGTTGTGAGAACGACTTAGAGCCACCCCAGTGCAATGTAGGATTTTTATTCCTCTTTGCCTTGTTTCGCTCTGAAATATTCTATAAATTTAATTATACAATTAACTTAATTGATATATGAAACATGAAACAAAACAGAAATTAAAAAGGAGTTCAAATAACTTAACCTCACTGCAGGATTCTCCCAGGCCATAAGAAAACCCGACCAAACATGATTGCTCATCCATGAAGGCTTCTTCATATAATTTTTTGCCTTATAGAGGTTATATTTATAGTTCTTTCTCATCAACTTGACTGGTAGGAAACATTGACCGTGCTTCATCTTCCACCATATCTTCTATTGGATTCGTCGTAACTATTTCCACCTCTGACACTATAGGATTCACTGTAGGAGCAACAAGTTCTCTATGATGATCCCATAATAATAATTTGGCACAAAACCAGGTTTATACAAATGTACTTGAACGGTGTCTGGTTTCCAGAACCCCATCAGTTTGCACTTACTACATAGAGAACGAAGACCCTCTCATAATTCCCATTATTAGATACTGTAAATCTAATAAATGTGTTTACACCGTTATATAAATGTATTTTCATCGAACATTTATTCTAGTTTTAGCTTCATACATCCAACTACGGTCGACATAATAATCAAACATTTTTCCTAGTTCAAAAATATGTATTAGTCATTTCGATAACACATACATCTATTAGTGTAAACCCTATAGGGACTAAAGGCTTCACACTTACAATTCTATCCAATTTCGACAGCGCTTCGCTACGCTTCTCATCTACACATTAGTTGCATCCAAGGGGTTCCTATTCTAAAAATAAAATAAAAGTAAAACCTTTTAGGACTAAAGATTTAACATGTCACACTGTCATATCTCGACAGTACTTCACTTCACTTCTCTTCTGCACACCAACTTCTATCTAGCCAGTACAGGATTGTCTATTGTTAAAAAAAAATCAATCATTTTTAAAGAAAAACAAATTTAGTAGAATACATGTTATTATAAAATTCATTTCCAAACAATAAAATTAATGGATTTCGGTATAGTTTTATCGTTATTAAATTCATTCCTATTTTTTTAAGAAGATCGATTTAAATATAATATTTCTTAAGTAAACTATAAGAAAATTGATTTAAAACATTTCCTATTTTATTTTCTTAAAATCATTCTATTTTATTAAATAAATAGCTACAGTTCTAAAGCTATCATACCATGATTTTTTTTAGAAATTTGATTTTGACATAATCCAAAATCTAACTAATGAAATCTCGATTTTTCTGTTTCATTAGAAAACTATAATCCAATAGATATGGAAGATTCTTGTTTCAAAGAATTTTGACTTGTATTGTATCATATACACTCATTCAAAGTTCAGATCGTAAAATTACGAACTGTCGTTGCGCGATGAGCTCGTTTTAATTATATTTAAGTTATATGTTTAACCTTTGCGCAATTAAAATGTAGACTTCAATATTAATTTAATTGTTAACAAGATGTAAATTGTTAACATAGTAGTGATTTAGAATAGTTGTTATTTTAAAAACAGTTCATTATTAGAAAATTCGCTTTTATTACTAATTTTAAAAACAATATAACTATTAACTTCCTTCGAAATTAACATCAACTAATTTACAACATACATTAATCGATTTCTAATCTATAATAAACTAAATACCAAAATTTCAAATTTAAAGTTTAATTAAATATACTAATCAATGATTATAATATACATAAGGTTTATTGACATATACATACAAACTAACGTCAGCTAATATATATTATTCATCGATAATCAACTAAATTAACATCTAAGGGTTTCCATTTTATAACCAAATCAACCATAATATTCAATAATTATGTAATAACATCTAAGACATAAACATTGAATAATTTAGAAATCAGGGCATAAGGAAATTATATCTACTTCGAGAGTAGTTAGAGATGGTGGCTGGAGGTAGGGGAGGCGCTAGAAGCAACTGGAGGAATTGCAAGCGGCGGCGTAAGGAGGCGACGATAGGCTTCGATTTTTTTTTATTTGCGCAAAACGGTTTGGTGGGAGAAGTGAAAGCGAATAAGTCAATGCTGGTTTCTGGGTATATTTGGTTAGACGACGGCTGGAGGCGACCGCCTTTTCAAACCGCAACCAACCGTCGCAAGTGCCAATCACCCTTTTGCACTATTCTAGTAGTGTGAAAGAGAGGAAAAGTAAAGGTTAAAAAAAAGAGAAAAGAGCAAAAAGTAGAAACAATTGATTGCTTCTCACATCTCGCTCCTTTCACCTTGTCTGCTTGAGAAAATAACAGTAATGGTGACAATTATTGTTTTCTTAGCTGTTTTATGGGTATTATCTTATTCTTGTAAAATTGGCAAAGAGAACGAGCTTACCGACTGATTTTATGGTTATCCTTAATTTTGAGCAGGTTAGAATTTGTTTTAAAGATAGCCAATTCAAAGAAAACCACATTATTCAAATCGAGGTGTACCAAATTCGAAATCAAGTAATTAGCTTTATATAAACAAAATGACAATGAAACACAAGAAAGATGTAATATAAAAAGCGATATTTTTATTAAGGATCCCTATCCCAAGTAAAAAGTAATAATTAAATTAAGTCTGATTGATTTAGTAGACCTTTCAATGAATGAAAACATCGTCGTATCCATGGATATCCAATATCTACAACCGTTAATACAGATGAATATTAGATAACCTTTACTAATAATCAGAATAGTTTGGTGTCACACTTTTTTGGTGTGCACGCAAACTACCGAAAATGCCCTTTATTCGAAATTATGTCCTACATTTTCCTCTTTGCTGAATCAAATTTAATTGCTTTATTTCCAGAAAACCTGTGCTAGGGGCCCCGGAAATGCAATGTTAGGAAAATGCGAAGGTGGTTTCAAACAAACAAAATATTCGCCAGTAATTCAGGGGGGTCCATGATGATATCTCTGCACCGCACATATTGCCCGCTTTTCCTTCGGGCTCTTTAGCAAATCTGTTTCCAGAAATAGTCAATTCTTTAAAATTCACATACTCATTCCTATAATATTAATTTATATATTTCCAGAAATAGTCAATTCCTTAAAATTCTCATATTAATTGCTCTACTTATACAAACAGTCAATTTCTTAAAATTCTCATATTCATTCCTATCTTTATTAATAGTTCAAAATATCGCCTTAAATTTTGCAACTTGATGGTTTCTTATTTTTAAGTGCTCTTTTCTAGTATTTACCACATTTCCGATAAGCATTGAATCGGCTAAAATTCAGTTACCCGTGCATGAATAGTTCAAAATATCACCTTAAATTTTACAACTGGACGGTTTCTTTTTTTAAAATGCTTGAACTCTATAAATATCGCCTAACATTCTCCACCATTTCTCCACTCCACCATTACTCCTACTGTTCTCCACCGTTTCTCTTTATAATAATAAAAAAAAGAGTTTTGTAAAATTCTCATACTCATTTCCTATTATATTAATTTCTCTATTTCCAGAAATAGTCAATTCCCTAAAATTCTCATACTCATTCCTATGATATTAATTTCTCTATTTCCAGAAATAGTCAATTCCTTAAAATTCTCTATTTCCAGAAATAGTCAATTCCTTAAAATTCTCATATTCATTCCTATAATATTAATTGCCCTATTTATAGAAATAGTCAATTTCTTAAAATTCTCATATTCATTCCTATCTTTATTAATAGTTCAAAATATCACGTTAAATTTTGCAACTTGACAGTTTCTTATTTTTAAATGCTCTTTTCTAGCATTTACTGCATTTCCGATAAGCTTTGAATCGCTATAATTCGGTTATTCGTGCATGAACAGTTCAAAATATCACCTTAAATTTTGCAACTGGACGGTTTCTTATTTTTAAATGCTTGAACTCTATAAATATCGCCTAAGATTCTCCACCATTTCTCCACTCCACCATTACTCCTACTGTTCTCCACCGTTTCTCTTTATAATTATAAAAAAAGAGCTTTGTAAAATTCTCATACTCATTTTCTATAATATTAATTTCTCTATTTCCAGAAATAGTCAATTCCCTAAAATTCTCATACTCATTCCTATGATATTAATTTCTCTATTTCTAGAAATATCCGATTCCTTAAAATTCTCATATTCATTCCTATAATGTTAATTGCTCTATTTATAGAAAAAGTCAATTTCTTAAAATTCTCATATCCATTCCTATCTTTATTAATAGTTCAAAATATCACCTTAAACTTTGCAACTTGACGGTTTCTTATTTTTAAATGCTCTTTTCTAGCATTTATTGCATTTTCGATAAGCTTTAAATCACTATAATTTGGTTACCCGTGCATGAACAGTTCAAAACATCACCTTAAATTTTGCAACTGGACGGTTTCTTATTTTTAAATGCTTGAACTCTATAAATATCGCCTAAGATTCTCCACCATTTCTCCACCCCACCATTACCCCTATTGTTCTTCACCGTTTCTATTTATAATAATAAAAAAGAGCTTTGAAAAAGTCTCATGCTCATTTCCTATAATATTAATTTCTCTATTTTCAGAAATAGTCAATTCCTTAAAATTCTCATACTCGTTCATTCCAGAAATAGTCAATTCTTTAAAATTCTCATATTCATTCCTTTAATATTAATTGCTCTATTTATAGAAATAGTCAATTTCTTGAAATTCTCATATTCATTCCTATCTTTATTAATAGTTCAAAATATCACCTTAAATTTTGCAATTTGACGGCTTCTTATTTTTAAATGCTCTTTTCTAACATTTACTGCATTTCCGACAATTAAGCATTGAATCGGCTAAAATTCGGTTACCCGTGCATGAATAGTTCAAAATATCACCTTAAATTTTGCAACAGGACGGTTTCTTATTTTTAAATGCTCGAACTCTATAAATACCGCCTAAGATTCTCCACCATTTCTCCACTCCACCATTACTCCTACTGTTCTCCACCATTTCTCTTTATAATAATAAAGAGCTTTGTAAAATTTTACAGCATTTTACATCGGCTTACACTGCAGTAAAGACAGACGTGTGTTGAGGAGGATAACGTCATTAACGGGTGAGAATCCACTCGCAAACATATTTTGATAAATTAGGATGTTCTGTCTTTTGCTTTATCTCTTTACTGCACTTATTTTTTGAGCGATGCTGAGCAAAATTGGTGTTTTCAGACAATTTTTCTACTTTAATAAATATAATTAAACTTAAAATATTCTGTTGCTTTATTAATTTGATGAAGCTGCTCATTTTCTAACTTGATTGGAAAGAGTTGATGATTTTGGTTGGAGTCAAGACTAAGGAGTGTGATGGTAGCATGGAACATTTGTTTCCTGTGTACACTGTACTAATTGTGATGAGGTGGATTCATTCAGGATGTATCCGTTTGTGCTGGTAGCGGAAGCCACAGTGACGTTCTTGGGACGGTCAATGGCAAGGAAGTTGATGATCAACTCAGTGACATTTTAACATTTTCGGATGAGGAAGAGGATCCGGTGGAAGGTTTAGGGTCGGAGGAGCTACGACAACACACGTGGAGGTGGGTATGGGCGGTGGAGAGCCAGATCTGGTGGCTGATGGAGGTGCGGGTGTACGAGAGAGGGATGGTGGAGAGGGTGCAATGTGCTTAGATGAGGAAGTTTAAAACAACTAGACTTTGAGAGTACTCTATGTTTGGTAGTATTTTTATACATGCCTTTACTTCGTAGGCCAAATCAATTTTTTATTGTATATCTTTACATTTGTTGTATAATTTTTTTAATATTATTAAGCTGTTTATGTCTGCATCTGTTCCACTCCTTTAGTCTGCTTTTAATTACTTTTAGCACATGCCCCACTTGGTAAAAATTGAATCCTTCCATCTACTCATGCATTTTCATATTTTTTGCATTATGTCAATTATTGGCATAGCAGAAAGACTCTTTTTTGTTTAATTTTTTGCCTTTTTCAATCAAAGAAATATGTCATGGATTATGCTTATCTATAGAAGTATTTAAAATATTGACTTTTATATTTTAAAAAGTGTGCTGCTATTCACACTCCCATTTAGACTACTGGCCACCTATACTAAAGGAAACCTCTTTTTTGTGTCTCTCTACTTCTTTACACCACCTAAATTATTCAATTTCTAATCGGCTACCACCTCTGCCCTTAATTCTTCATCGTTTCAACAAAAATGTCTTCTTCCTAAAATTTTCTCCATCGCTCTATAAGCTTGAAGATTCCCCTAAATTATCAACGCAATTTCAAGCATCCAATCAGCTGATTAACATCATCGAATCGCTCTACAACAACATTCAACTTTTTTCCTATTGTTTTACACTATCGAATCAGCGCGTTCTGCGAATCAAATACCTGAAATCACATCATTTAACAAAAAATTAACATACTTATAGTTTTACATGAATAATAGTGATTGTAAATTAAGTACAAACTACATACTTAATCAGTTGTAAAATGATCTGTCAAATCAACTTTTGTGTCTTCAACGGCATTCGACCGATCATCTTATGACCTATTACTATCATCCACATGGTTATCAAGTTTATCGTAAATCACATTATCTTCCTACAAAAATCAAATAAAAATAATTAAAATGATTTTTTTTTTTTGTAAATTTTGACATATAAATTGTTGTTGTATGAAGAAAACCCTAAAATTCAATAACTTACAATGTCATTCTCTATTACAACGTTATAAAAATTAATGTCTTCCAAACTCGAAGTAGAGAGAATTGTGAAAGAAAGCTCATACAAAAATTAATGCAATACCCTTCAAAAAAAAAATCTATAACAACAGAATAGATTATGCAGCATGATATACAAAACTAACCTCTTTTTTGTCTTTATCTTCCATCCTCTACTCAGCCAAAAAAAAAATAATTTTTTCTGATGGTTTATGGTTTGATATCTGAGAATTTACGTTGTTTGATAAGAGTTGAGAAGAGAAGAGACAATACGGCCGTTATTGACTGAGTGAAAAGAAATAAAATGGTGGTAGGAAGTAGACCAAAAATAATACAATCTATTAATTTTTTAAAGGTGGTCAGTAGTCTAAATGAGGTGTGACTAGCAGCACACTTTTAAAAATAATAATCCACATGCGAAGCGCGTGCCATGATCACGCGTGAAGCAAGTGCCACGACTGCGCGCAAAGCACGTCCCATTACCACGTGTGAAGCGCGTGCCGTGACGCTTGTTATTATAATCACACTACAAGAACTACAGTGTATTCCAAAGTCTAATTTCCAATGACCGCCAACGGCTCATTGAATTTTAAACAAGCCGTCTAAAGACATTGGAAACTGGGGAAATAATTGTTGTTTGCGGCTGTTGGAAGCCACGGTAAATTTACTGCATATTTTCCAGAACCCACGACCTGAAGCTTTCATTCTCTTCCCCAAACGTTTTTTCCCAAAGTCACCATTTCTCCACCTCCAACTTCGCTGTCACCACCCCAACCACCAACCCATCGACCTCCGACGCCATCTACGAGCAGCTCCAGCCCGTCTCCACCCACCTAGCTATCTAAATCGGGTAATTCCCCTAAACTTAATATTTAGTTTTTTTTTCATTTAGGGCTTACTTTAAACTATGATTGATTCATACTTGTTAACGTATGTATATTACATCATATTACTCCCTAATTGCTATTATTGTCACCATAATGATCAAATTATTAGCAATTGCAAAATTTTCTAATTTAGTATATTGCATTTGTTTAGCTAAATTTGGTTAGTATTGAACGTATGTGTGTGATGTAGTTTGCAAATAGTATAATTTATGCAAACATGAAGTATATATTATGTTGAGTGATCGCAGTTTTGGATAATTTGTGCGAACATGAATTTTGTGCTTGTGTAAACATATGAAATGATTAGGTGTATAAATGATTTTGATAGGAATCGTCGTAGTTAAAATTTAACAAATTGTATTAATATATAATTTAATACAAATGTAATAAAACGGTAAAATATAATAAATTATATATTTAAATTTAATATAAACAAATATTTAAACTCTTAGATATTATTTGACCCCGTCTGATAAGTGGTGCATATGATAGTTATATGGATAATTCGATTTTTCTTCAAAACAGGCATCTCTATTCATCTGATAAATCATTTGTCGGATTTGTCCCTGTATTGGACAAGTTGCGAATACTATAAAGTAATTATATTTCGTAAATCTTATCACTTTAAACGGTTCGCAAAATTTCGACGACATTTCCTTTACGTTCCCTGTATACACGCATTTGTGTATGATACAAGAAAAACAGGGGAAATGTTGACGAAATTTTGTGAAATCGTTTAAAATTATATGATTTACGGAATGTAATTACTATTGTGTTTGTAATGGGAAGTAGGATGATCGACCATCAAAGAAGACACATAAGTGTTGATGAACCAATAGTTGTTCATTTAAAATTAAGTTTGTAATATATATATATATATATATATATATATATACACACACACACACACACACACATACATACATACATACATACATACATATATATATATATATATATATATGAGGCAGGTTCGAGGGCACCCGTAACAGTGCAGCACCCCAAATGCCCCTCATTCTCCACCATGCATTTCTCCTTCTCTCTCCTTCCACTAATTCTCTCACTTTCCACTTGGGGTGCTGCCGATCCGTTGCCTATATATATATATATATATATATATATATATATATATATATATATATATATATATATAATTTAGCACATATTTTCTAAATCAGTAAATAAAATTTAAACAAAATATAGAATTAACGATTATTATTTTTTATTTCATCATAAGTTTTAAAGTAGGAAAAATGGTCGATTACTTTATTGATCGAAGCTGGATGTATCGAAGAAGGGAAATTAATGGTGCAATAATTGAACATTTTCAAAACGGGTAATAAGTGTTCATCGAAGTTGCTTTAAGTATTATTGGAAACGATAAAGAAAATTGTTGTCCACGTAGTTGGTGCAAATTGTTGAACAATTTAATACTGAATATGGTTAAGATTTATTTGCGCCAATACAGTTTCGTATCCAACTATTTGCTATGGGATCGTCTTAGAGAAATTGTAGCCTCTAATAATCAAGAACAGTTGGTGAAGGTCATTAGTGATGAAGTTAGTACGAACCACATAGAAACTATGGTCGAAAATGTTGGACGATCAATGTTCTATACCGTTGAAACTGATAAAGACGATGTTCGAAGAGGATCCAAATGTTGAAGCTAAAATATATATGATTTATTAGATCATGCTAAAAAAAAAAACCTTTGGAATGGATGTAAAAACGACATTCAATTATCGGTAACTGTAGAATACATTGCAATGAAATCAAAATACAACTTTACAGAAGCTGGATTTACGGCTGTTGTTAAAGCTGCTAATAGTCATATGTCATTCGATAATCTAATATGTGAAAATCATGGTACTTTTCCTTTGTCGTCTGATGCTTTCAGAAATGAAGATGACGCTTGAGGTATGTTTTTTCTGTGTTTGACTTGGAAATGGTGAGGATTTTATTTTGATGTTGCATATATTGATACGGAGTGTGTGTGAATGATACTTTGTATATGTTTTGATGGTTTGTATTTGGTTTGTAGACATGTGACGTTAATGAGTTATTTTGGAGATGTTTGGATGATTTGTTTTGTTTATATTGATGTTTATTTGATTTATGTTGGTTGTTTATATTGTTATTAGCATATTTGTATGGATTTGATTGGAAATGGAGTGACTGAAAGGTAATAGGCTTGCTGTTATAAAAAAAATCACTCAGTTTTTCCAACGGCTACAAACAGATTCCAACGGCTTATAGGTCATTCACTTGAAACGGTTTCCAACGGTTATGCTCGTTAGAAGCCGTTGGAAGAGCCATAGGAAAATATCCGTCGGATACGTTGGAAACCGTTATACTTCGTTGATATTGTTCCAACGGTTTCAAACGGCCACCAACAGCTTTCAGCCGTTGGGTTAGACATATTCTTTTGCAATGGTCGCAACAGTCGATAAATTAAGAAAAAAAATATACTTCTAGTTTAACATAAACTTTTTTTCATTTTCGTTGCTTATTAAAATGTCAAAAATAATTAGATAATAAATAGTTTTAAGTAGTTAATAGATGCATATAATATAAATTTTAAACTTACTTATAAAACAGTAACTAAATATATTCCATTATACTAACATATATATAATTTAATCGATAACCATTGATAAAACGGATTGGTAATTTTTAAACATGGATGTTTTCGTATTCATATCTGTTTTGTTGAATAACGGATACTTATTCATAGTCCGGATACGGATGTTTAAAAATTTAGTATTTTTCGGGTGTTTATACGATTACTCTGTTTTTGATCACATTCGTTGTCATGATGACATGGTGCAAAGTCATCGATTTCACATGAAGAATGTTAAATAAAAAGGAATGCCATTGCTGAAGTCAAGTATTGTATAAAGTTGCGAATATTGGGAAAGAGAACATAATCAACAGTCTATATGCCTTTCTCCAAACTGTTCGATTTCAGCATTGATCATGATGTCTACTTTACAGCATAGCATTAAAAAAGGATTAAAAGTTTGCTTCGATTGTGCTTAATTTTAGCAAATTATGGTTAGTATGTATATTTCTTATTTAGTTAAATCTTGGAAAGAATCGTGGTTTTATGTACATGCTGGCAATTCATTTGTCTGCATATAATAATGTTTGGTTGTTATACAGTGTAAATATTCCCGAAATTTGCATGTTAAGTCACTGTTGAGCAAAGTGTGAACTCTAAATATAGGTCCAACTGCAGTACATTTGCTGGTTTGTAGTAGAGTTGAGTGGCAACACTTATGAAGGTAATAAAGTAGGAGGAACAAATAAAGCTGAAACTGCAGCAGAGTCAATATATATTGCAAAGAGATAGTCCAGTGATATAAATTTTGGGGACCAAAAGAAAAAAATAAACATGGTAGCTAGATCCCATTGCTAATTTCCAGAAAGTGATGAATATCATTACTTATATGCATTGTATATGTAAGATTCCAGAACTGTAAGAGGTTGCAGTGTGTGCATCATATATGCTTGTATCATATATGGTTTTAAGGGTTTGTCGTCGTCCCAGAGCATGCCCAGGGATCTCACTGGTTTCCATACAAATGTAGCCACTTTATTATCCAAATCTAAGTTATTGGTTGATGATAAAATTCGACCATCCTTTCCCGTGCAGTCAATGGCTACTTCTCTTCGACCATCCTTTCCTGATTTGTTCTCCTATAATATCCCTCAACCGTCTGCACTTTGTGTTGTTCCCATCAATTCCATGAACAAAAAGTGATTTCCAGATGCATGTTCTCACTCGATGGGTTCCCCCATAGTCGGCCTTCGGAATAGAAGGCTTTTTCGTAGGATGTATTTATTTTGGCAAATGTAGTACACTTTACCACAATGTTTTCTTGTTCTATCAACCTGATAAAATTCTTTATAATTGTGTGATCCAGGGTGCTACTGCCTACATCACTTGCATTTTGTCAACTTACCCTATAAATGGTTTTGTTGTCGATGCAAGGAACTAAATGAATTCATATTTCCATTACTTTCTACATATCTACATGCAGGCTGTTGATTTTGAATTTTTTGGTAATCAGTTACTTGGTTGTTTGTACAAAGGTTCTCTATTATTCCTAATATCCTAATGACATTTCAATGGGTTATTAAACATTTTCAGTGCATACAAATAGACATTGACTTCCTCTAATGCTGCTACTATTAATACAAACACAGTGGCTCAACCTAAGTTACATCACCGCTAATGCCAAGTTCTGAAGCTCAGGAGAATGAAATATTATCATTTACACCTGCAGTAAATTTTACTTCATCAAATCATCACAACATCTGAAAAAATCTTTCCTGTTGTAGTGAGTAGTGACATGAATATTTTTTCCTGATTAATCCTTCCCATTCTATTTATGGTAATTACATTCCTCTGCTTGCAGTAATATTCAAATTGCCAAGTTAATTCGTGTCTGCTTCAGACGCATCCGACGCATCAATGTGGAACCCACACCATTTGCCCCTTCCACCCGAACAGTTCAAAAGTTGGCTTTCGCGTCCAATACGGCGACGCGTCCGACATAAGCCAACAGCTATTTTTCCCTCTTTTTATACATACCCATACAAATAAAACACATAAAAATAATTAATAAAATAATAATTTTACCTCTTTCAATTTACCTCTTTCGTACAAAAACGCATTCTCCGTTCGTAACAATTCCCCTTCAAAATATCAATTCCAAATTCCTCTTTCTTTTCAAAATCAAACGCAACTAACACAACTCCTAGTAACCCAAAATGTGTGAATTACTATGAAGATATTAGTACTATATCAGTGATAAAAACCAGCAACATACTATTTCCATTTCTTTAATTAATATACTACCTGCCTATACTGTAAGAATAAGGTTTAAGAGTTCCGTTTCCGTTCTTGCTATTGAAAAGTTTCCATATTACCATTCTATTTCAAAAATTCTGGATATTCCGTTCAAATACCGGTTTGCAAATTCTCATACTTTTTCACAGTATAGCATCAAAAACTCTTCCAGTTACATACAATAGATACGCTGGTACAAAGATATACAACATATACAAATCTTATTTTCTCCATCTTAGAGCTTTAATTGGATTTGCATTGTAAAATACTTAAATCGTCAAAAAAAAAAAAAAATGTCGTAAGTAAAAAGCCTACAGTAATCTAAACTAGATAACGTCACTCAAACAACATTCATATTGAAATAAAAGATTAAGGCCCAATAAACTGGCCCATCTCCAAATCTAATTATTGCAAATACACAGCCACTTCTTTTCTTAAGTTCAACATAGTCTTCTCCATTCTGCCTTTTCTCTTTCTCTCTTGCCACAAGTATTTACGGTTTAATCGTTTCTTTTCAATTTTGCCACCGAAACGGATTCAAACTCAAATTCCGGTCCGATCAAGACGTAATCGGACCGAAATGGTCATGAGTAAAAGGAATGTTAAGTATTAAAGTTGGATTATCTATTAAAAAATTGGTCATGTGTTTAAAACTTAAGGTAGTGTTTGATTTACTATTTTCGGTTTTGGGTTTTCGTCCATACAAAAATGTGCATAACGCATGTAAATTATGGAAAACAACCATTTTAGAAAACAAAGTTAACATACAAAAAAAAAAAAAAAAAAACTTTTATTCATTTTTCATGTTTTGAGAAATAAGAGAAACATGAAAGCAATTCTTCATTCCACGATTGCTACATCCACTCTGTGGTCCCCTCCATCTTTCTATCAATCCTCCTTTCATAACTTTAATGTTTTGCAATTAATTTTGAAAACTCAAAACTCATTTTTAATCAAACGCAAAAAAATTGTACGTAAACAAATAAAAACAAGTAAAATAAATCCTTTTAATGCGATGTACTGTAATTGGTGCTGTAGGGTACAAAGTTCCGGAACTGAAAAATGATCGAAACACGAAAAGGAAGGTGCAATTCATAGCCAAACATTATCCCATCCAACGCATTCCAAACCCAGAAAACAAGGCCTTTGGTTTAATAGTAAAGAAAAGATACATTGGCATCAAATGTCATTTCCGTTAACAGTTGCCTCTTTCCGGCTCTCTCTCCTCCTCTTTATAATCCTCCACTTTTTTCTGAGACCGAATTTGTTGATACTACACCATATATACTAATTAGGCTGTGTTTTTAGCCGTATCTAAAGCATTTAGACATGGCAAAAAGCCATATCAAAACATGGCGTGTTAAATTTTTATCGATACGGCTCAAAACCGTATCCCAATTTGATAACATATAACGGCTATTGGCCGTATCTAAAGCATAAGTAGATACGGCTATAAACCGTATCTTATACGTGTGTGTGTATAAGCAGAAACTGTAGCATATATTATTTGTAACACAAAGCATATATAACATAGGATACACTAATTCACAATTGTAACAGTAAACGAAACAATTGTACGAAATATTTCATTACATTACAATATATAATGATACATGTTATTTGATTACATTACAATAAATAAGATACACGTTGTTTTATTACATTAAAGAAGATACATAATGTTACATTACAATAAAGAAGATACGTACCGTTTCATAATTACATTACAATAAAAAAGGTAAACTTTAGCAATCAACCACTCTCCGATTTTCAACTTCGGCGATCGACCTCTTCGATCCTTCAAGATGAACATCTTTCAAAACAGACAAAAGATCATAAACCAGCCAAGCAACATTACATTCTATCAGGAACACATCAATGCTAATGCACAAAAGTATAACACCATGCATCCTCAGAAAACAATACCAAGGTAATCTCAAACCAAACAAGAACCACTGGAAGAACCAAGCTTATTAGCTTCATCCTAAAGCCAGCAAATAAAACTCAAAGCAAAGAAAACCGACAACTAAATCCATGCTTATTAGCTTCATCCAAATGACGGAGGCTGCTGCACACACATGTTACAATAGTCGGTTTCTATTTTTGCCATGGGTTGACTAACAAAAATGATTGGTTACATGAGCACAAAGCAACTTGGTTTAAGGTAGCAAGCCACAAATGGAAAAGTAGTTTTACGCCTTTGCTTACACGCAGTGTGACACACGTGACACACCAAACAAATTGACTAAGTCTCAACCTATAAATGTCATTCTATTTTCATTCATGCATCATCACCGACATTTCTACTCAATCACACAAATTTCCCAATATCAATTATCAAATACATGCAGCTCAGTCAACAGAATTAGTATGCTTTAGTTCTCAAACCATACCACATGATTTTTTTTGGCACATGCCAGAAATGACACATGCACTTCAGATCAGTAAGGATCAGTGTACATGGTGCAATAATACACACAAATGAGCAGGACAACACAAGTAAAAGTGCCTGAATTCAAGGTAGACAAATATAGCACAAGTAAATGATAGCAAATACACTGTCGCACTATAAAACTAGGGATAATACCCAATTTAAACACAATAGCAGCATGAATTATAGGTAAACAAACACATGCAACTATCTATCATTCATATTTTTGAACTAAGACATGGAAATTCAAATTAAACCCAATTTAAACCCAAATTAAACCCATTTCATATTTAAATTTAACCGCGTCTAGTACTCACCTCCAGTGGCGACGAGAAGGATGGACAGCGGTGGACTGAGGCTTTGCTGGTCAGCTGAAGGTAGCGCGAGCTGACGATAACTCATGGACTGCGGTGGATAACTTATTGACAAAGGAAGTCAGTCGAGTACCAAAACCCTAATTTGGATATTCGGTGGTCGCCATTGCAAAATAAAAAGAGGGATAATTCAGCTGAAAGTTTTGATGTGGCAAAACTCGATTGTGCCAGAATGGAGGTAGGGAGGAAAAATTTGGTACGCATTTCATACGGTCCAAAGCCGTATCAAATGAACTGATTCGGGGTTTCGTCGATGGACGGTGTAATTAAGGGTGTTTGGGGTGATGCGGATCACAAAATGTAGTTTGATACGGATTTGAGCACTACCAAATTTGATACGGCTTATAGCCAAATTGTATATCTGTATCCCTGTGTGCCAAATTCGCTGATATGGTGTAGTGTGGCAACACTTTATGTGGTGTCAACATGACATCGGCTCCTCATTGGAGGAAATCAGGCGGGTCATATGGGTCACCATGATTTTCTCCAATCAGATGGTGATGTCACGTTGACACCACATAAAGTTGTGTCAACAAACTTGTATTGCTTTCTTCCTACATCAGCGACACAACCCCCAACCTTCCTCCACTCAATCTCTACTCGAGTGTTTGCTCAGCGATCTTTTTTCACTATTATGTTTACTTTTTCCCAATAACATATTTTTCTAAAAAAAATCTTATATTTATGTAATTTTCATCTTTTAATATAACATAATCATTTTCTGATTTTACTATCACTTCAGTTTCCTCTTAGCTTATAACTTTATGAATGTTGACAAAAAAAACTACGTCAACCAATAGTTAAATCACAGTCACAAATCAGATGCAGAGATGCAGAAGTTAGAAAATGAACACAAGATCTTTTTAGCAGTCTGACGAACTCTAACATACGTTCACTGAGAGTAATCTCTTGTTTATATTGTTTAATTACAAGTACAATTGTTTTGATTAAGAATGAGAAGACAAAAAGAGCTATAGTTGTTTTGGAAAATTTGACAAAGCCTCCATGTCCTAAAAAATCTCACATTTTCAAGTACCATAGATGGTCTATTTATAATTGTAGTTCAATCCAAACCAGCTGAAAATTAATAGAGAAGCTAGCAAGGTTGAGACAACCAAGTCCAAAAAGTTTAAGCTAGACCGCTCGATTTAGAATTTTGGATCAGTATTGTAGGGGCAATTTGGATTCGTACGGAGGGGCAATCCAGATTTTCTCAACCAAAGTCGAGTGATCTGGTTCATGATTGCTTTTCTCCCCCTTTTGATTCCCACTTGTCCATGTTCCATTATCCCGGATAGGCTCCTGATCCGGTGTCCACCTGATATTAAGTCTTCAAGAAGATCTGCCTTGCACCGGTCCGAATTCCTAGTCTTTGTAATTATGCGAACCAATCTGACATGCACTGAATAACATCCCACCAATCCGAGCATAAGCCGATCCGGATCTATGAGTTTTGAAGGCTGAAGTACTTAAGATCTTAGTCAATCTGGATTCCATTCGTGTGCATTTTCATACTTAATCAATTCTAGCGTTTCGTTTCAGTGAATCTGCTCATTCATAGCTCCATATCTTTCCCTGCGCTTGAGTCCCAAGCCATCCAATCATCTCTGAGTTGTCCATCACGATGATTAAGTAATTCATGGATACAAATCCGATATGTTACAACCTTGCAAAAATGCAACACTTTCCCCTTAAAACATTCTTGCTGTGAAAAATGTGTTTTGTATCTCCACAGTTCCAAAGTCCATGAGCCGTACTTATGAGTTAGCAAATCCGAAATCCAACACCAAAACAAATTTGCAATCTCTCTAGATTGTTCAAAAGACCCGTGGTCGTTGCGTGCCGATACCGAATTCCAAAGTCATGTTCATGAACTCACTAGATTATTCACCAAATTTGATAGCCAAGGTTCAAATCCAAATCCACGATCGCATCAAATCATTTGCTAAGTTCAAGTTTACAATCTCTCCAGATCGTTTAATAGATCCATAATCGAATCCAATTGCATAGCTATGCCGACCTGATATCCAAGTCCATGGCCTCACTGGGAGAATCCATGGCCTCTCCGAGCGATCTTTTCGTGCTTTATCTATGCTCAATGATCATAGCCTCTCTAGGCTCTTGTCGAGGTCACACTCGACGTCCTAAAGCCTCGCTAAGCTCTTATCGAGTATAAACCATACTTGAAGATCCTGATTAAGCGGTAATGTGTTTGAAATGGCCCGACCATTGACATACATAAGCCATACTTGATGACCTAGGTAAGCACCCCATTTTCGAGATGATAAACTTTTGTCATGCATAAACCATTTATGACTACCTAGCTTCATCGGGCTCTTGCTGAGCATAAACCATACTCGAGGATCCGGACCGAGCAGTCCCGTCTCCAGAGTTGTTCAACCCTTGCCAAGTATAAGCCATACTTGTCAACCTAAGTAAGCGGTTCCATTTCCAAATTGCAAAACCCATGCCAAGCTTATGCCATACTTGACAACCAAGGTAAGCAAACACGCTTTTGGGACAGTAAGCCCCTTGCTTTGTAAAAACCATACACGATGACCTGTTAATAATTAAAGTACATATTCAATTTGCAATTCCATACTTAACAAGCATAACCCATACTTGCCAAGCAATTTTATTGAAGTTCTAAAATGAAGTTTTATTACATCAAAATTTCAGTGGTTCATCACCATCTTAGATCTTACCTAAAGATTTCTCTAGTTTCCATTCAAGTGTAAGTGACTTAACCATCTTATTACAAGTTCATTTTTACACTGAAATAACAAATAATAGTTTTAAGGGTTTGTTGTCATCGTAGAGCATGCGTAGCTAGGGGTCTATCTAGTTCCTATAAATGTGTAAGCGACATCGCCGCTTTATTATCCAAATCTAAGTTATTAGTTGATGATAAGTTCTCCTACTGAATTATTATCGTAATATGACACTATTCCCTGGAATGATAATTATTGTGCGTTTCGAGACCTTTTCATCTTGGAAACATCCGATCTTAATTATGATGATCCTTATACTTTTTCTTTACATAACGAACCATTTATACTCAACGGAAGTAATTTCAAATTCTGATTCGGTCGTATTTGAAAATTCAAAATTTGGAGTCATTAATTAATTAAAGATTAATATTTAAATATTGAATCACTAAAATATAGATTGTTGCAGATAGCTACTATGTTAACATTACAGCCTCTGAAGTTCTCTCATTTGAAGTTTACCGTTTTGTACTCTTACGGTTTTCTTTTGCTGATCATTTAACTATTGTAATTCTGAAACGTAAATTAGCTTGTACAGACTTTGCTGTCATGCTTATACTCTTATGGACTTTTATACATGGAACATATCAGTGAATCAATGATTAAACTAATTATAGAATGGTTGCACAACATTTCTATAATATTCAATAAATTATGATACTTAATTTCTAGCTTATACTCTTATACTAAGAAATCATATGAATTCAAGTTAGAATATGGTAAACACAAAATAAGATGAGAATGTGTTATACTATTTTTCTCTTAAGAAGTAATTACTAAAATAGACTTATATGATAATTAAATATATTTTGAATGGTAGGTGAACAAGATCTCTCACATGTCAATGAAAATGGTTATCAATAAATGTTCTTTGAGCTCGCACATGTTGTTTCTGCCATGGATATTTGTGGCATTCCATTTTTAAGTATTCATTACTTCTAATAGATGTGGAGCTCCCTTGCCTGCATCGAAATAAAACATGCATTTTAAGAGCATCTCCACTCTTTGTTCCAAATTCATTGTTAGGCATAACTTCGGAATGGATTTCCTAAATACGATGGTTTTGGTTATTTTGAAAAGCTAGGAACGTAAATTACTACCTTTATTTTATGTGTTTTGGAATTTTTAGATGTTTGCTAGGCTAAAAATTAGGGGTGGGCATAACTGCACCGCAATGTGAAAACTATTCAGACCAGACTGTAAAAACAGTGCAGAAACCAGACTACATCCTCTTTCTAAAGTAAATATTTGAAAATGAACCGACTTGCAATGAGGTTTGAACTGTTGACCCAACCGTACTAAACCGAACTGAACTGCATACCTACACTGTTAATGTTATGATAAAAATATAACTAATTCCTAGTTAATTTTTTTATGTTAATGATATATATTATGTTTTCAGTGTATGTTGTTGTTATATTAATAACAATCGTTATCACAAAGGAAAAAAAATAGTTCTAGGGTAGTAGTTTCCATTTTTTTTTTGGACAATGCTAATTATAATCTTATTTGAGTAATCTTAATTAATGTCTATGCATTGATTAACGTTGATATTTGGTTAATGTATTAAAATAATTTCACTTTTCATTAGTCGTAAAATTAGATTATTCATACAGTTATAAACTGATCTTTCAATTCAGGATAATACTGTGTGTTTTAACCTTTAAGTGACAAAACATCACACAATCGTAAATTGATTGTTAATTGAAGTATTTCTCTTATTTTATATTTAATATGGATTCAAACCAGATCGAATCAAAACTGGACCGTATTACAACAAAACCAAATCAAAATCGAACAATTTAAACGGTTAGTATAATGGTTTGTATTTTTGATCAACCCTTTGATGTGCGCGTAAGCGGTTTGGACTCCAAACCGCACTAGACCGAACCGCGCCTACCCGTACAAAAAATACAATTTTGGATCATTGACCTACGCGTAAATACTAGAAAATATGATCGCACTACTTTGGTGATTTCCTCATATCGTGAGTTGTATTCCACGTTTTAGTAACATGGAAGATTTTCTGGAAAGCTAGCACATAATAAAACAATTCACCTCTTGACATTGTTTAAATTTATGTTTTTTCCATTTAAAGTTTGTTGGAAAGTGCATTGACTAAGAAGGAGAAGTTGTTTTTATACTAGGAGTGCGTTCTTAACGAACGGGAACGGGGTATTTGAGTGTGGTACTGTAGCGAATGAGGAATGTGTTTTTAGCTACGAAAGGGGTATTTGAGCGTGGTATTTAATTGTTAAATTAATTGTTTTGAATTAATTAAATACTAATTGCATAAAACAAAACGACTACATTTTTCAATACACGATCAGAAATACAAACATAAAGAACACAATACGAATGAAATTAAAATAAATACATGAAAATCTAAAATAAACGACGATGTGGTAAAGTGCTCAACTCCGCTAAAATAAACCCACGTATGCCCTCATCTGTAAGCTCCTGAACAATCTCCACATTTCGTGCATCACTGAGGAAAATCGTCAGAATCTCTCAAAGCTCGATACGCTCGGTCCCTAAACAATCTCCAAGCAACGAGCAACAAGCTGTCTCACATGGTCGGTCATAAACGAGCTGACACACTCTACCTATCTGCGCCTAGAGGGCTGACCAGAAGGGAGATCGCTCAAAGCCATCCAACCAGTATAGTAACCGACTTCGGCAGCGGTGAAAGAAGTAGCTGGCACAGGCGATGGTGGAGGTGCAGGTGCAGTAGGAGGCGCAACATCAGGAATCGGGTACGCACCAGTAGCTTTGCGCAAACAACCCTCGAACATAATGTCCTGCTCTCGGAACTTCAACGGCGAGTTCTTCCTGAATCGTCTGTATGGTCTGCCATCGTCGTACCCTAAAAATCATCAGAATCGTCCAGGTATTCGAACTTTGCATTCCATACACCGCCCGGTGTTCTTAGCAGTCTGTCCCAATCGCGAAATGAACGCTTCATGTCATCCCATTTATTTTTAATCTGGGTTTATGTGAAATCCAGATTATAACGGTCGTTCATTGCTGCCGCGACTGTTGAGTAGAAGTGGCGGTATTGCGCTCGGCTATAAACTCTATGCAAATATCCATAAACGCGGACTCCCGGTCGTCCGTCGAATATACAAATGGCTGCGAAGTAGCAGAGGTAGACATCTGCATAGCCCAAAAAAAAAAATTCAGAAAAATTCGAAAAAAACATATGTTATAAGAAATTGAAAAATAAATATAACGGTATTAAAAAAAACACTTTTTTGCAGATTGAAATGGCTCGAAAAAATCGTTTTTTGGGCTGAAGAGGGGTGAGTTCGAGTTTGTTGAAGGAGAACGGGAGGGTGGAGGTGATTTTATAGCGGATGAAAGGGTACGTTGGAAAAATAACCGTTGGCGTCGGACGCCAATGGCTACTTTTCCAACGTTCAAGAATCGTTTCATCCGGAAGGGGAAAAAATTTTTGCCGTTTGACGCGTCAGACGCCAAGTGCATATTTTCTATGCCTCTTCACATTAAACTAATGACTGAACATGAGTTGACAGCAAATAATTTTGAAGATTACGTGGATTGATTTACATGCGATGACTGCTTTTGCTTACTTAACAATAAGGTAAATTTCTAAAAATGCTAATTAAAAGGTACATTTACTGTTTTAAAATATAAAAATGATGCAAATACTGATATACATTGTATTTTTGACTGTATGATCGATGTATATTGTATATATTATATTTCTAAAATTGCAGAAGTTCTTCCATGAAAAGGTGTTTGTGTCGAAAATTTTCAAAATTTCATGAATCATAAAACTTTCATAAAGTCATATTAGATGAAAAATAAACAATGTAATTAGTTTCGTTGCATATAATAAAATAAGTAGAGTATGAAAGTCAGAAAGTCACATAAATAAATGATGTATGTTCGATATGTCAAACATGAAAGCCAGGTATGAGTTATTATCGTCTTTGTATTAGAATTTGCAAAGACGCAATTTTGCGAAGAGGGTGTATGTAACAACCATGTTTTTATGCCATAATTATACACATATTTATTAAAATAAGTTTAAATTTAATTGTAACGTTATTTTTTTTTAAATTTAATAAATAGTTCTAACTAGAATATAAAATACAACAAAAAACGTAAATAATTTTAAATATGTTAAACTATAGGTATAATATTTCATTTATTTTTTACTAAAGTGTGGCATTATTAAAGGAGAATTAACGGGCATTGAATAAAATTAAACAGGACGATTATCTGGTTATTATTGAAAATCCAATGAAAATTACATGAACCCGATTTGGATGAATTTCTAAACAAATTAAAAGGAAGGAAAAATAATGAATAGATAAGTCAAGTTGGACCCAAACAAAATCAATCGAGCCCGTAACCAAACAAATATGTCTTAATCTTAATACATTCAAAGAAGCTATGTTACTCTGTCCCCAAATTCCCCTATACCCTTGTCCCCATCCAATTAAAACCTCTGATTTTCACAATTTTGCAATTAAGTCCGAAATAAAAAAAGGACTTAACTGTATTTGGTGGAAATCAGAAGGTGTTCATTGGTTGGATACAGGGAGACAGAGGGGTTTGGGTACAGGTGATTATTTTCTATTGATATTATGTTGCCATTTCTCGCAGGAGATCATTATGGTCTTATGAACCTTTTGTTCACGACAACAATATATATATATACTTTCAGTGTTCTTGAGGTGCACATCACTTTGTTTATATGAAAAGTCTAGAAATTATAAAAAGCTTTAAATTTTAAACAGAAAATTCATCAATATTCATTGTACATCCATTAAGATAAATAGCCCAACTTAGTTTTTTTTTTTTTAATGGTTTTCTACGCAAAATAATTTGTGTTATCTAGTACTTACAAGTAACGACTATTTAACCTGAAAATGTCTTTACTTATAGTGAGCATGAAAGCTGCACGTGTATGTTATTATATTCATTGAACCGTGGTGCATAAATACATAGATTTAGATGTGTATGTGATTGCAGAATATCTTGACTTTAGGTTCATGCATGATTAGTTTTCTTCTTAATTAAATAGTTGTTGCAGGACTGTTTTATTATATATATATTTTTTCCCTAATGTGGTACTATATCTATTCTAAATTTTGATGAATATTAGAAGTTTGATGCAAGTAACAATCCATCTACATTTCAGTGAAAATTATCTTCTTCTTTTTTCTTTTTTTTCCTTTTTCTTTTAACTAATATTGGACTACATTCCAATATAAGTATTCATCCATCTAATTTTTTGACTAATATTATTAATATTGTTGTTATTGTAGAATCATGTGCTGTATTATATGTTGGATTTCCCGTGATGTTCAAAAACATAAAGTTTCAGCTAAGGCCATTTTAAGTTTCGTTCCTATAGGCATCCCCATTTTTGGGGTTATATTACTTCATTCCTTGTAGTTAACAAATCCAAGGCTCCTGGAGTGTCTACTTCAATGTCTGCGCTTCCTTCTCCTTCTTGAAACCAAGGACGGATCCAAGAATTAACAAAGGATGAGCTGATTTACAGTTTGGATAACATATAATTTAATAGTAATGCATTTTGTAATTTTTACATTGAGTAAACAGTAATGTATTTTTTTCCGATATTGAGCTGCAGCCCAGGCCCGTCCAGGGCTAGCTCCGCCCTTGCTTGGAGCAGCACTATATAAAATTTTGCAATTTCCAGATTATGCCACAAAATTCCAAAAGAGTTACCGTCTAATATTCAATGTTGCTGACACGTCCTCTTTAGCAGCACATAAAGGTCTTAGTGTTTGAAAGTGTTGTATGGTATTCACATGTAAGAAGATGAAATTTTGTTTTATAACATGGATTGTTACTATCATATATCATCCCTTTGGCTTTCACCATCAAGGCATCAGCCAAGATTAGTGGGGATTGTGTTAGTGTGGACCAGAAAAAATATTAATAATGGTAAGGAGACAAAAGAGGCTCCCAAAAAAGATAATGTACACAAGATTAGTGAGGTATTTAAACAGATCATTTAAACGCAGAATGAAATTAAACACGGTATGTGTTTATGACTTTAAACTGTGTATTTAAGAAAATATTTTAATTTATAAATTTACTTTAATTGATGTGTAATTAATTGATTAATTGTTTGTTAGTGTAATATGAATTTAATAATTTCAAATAAGATATAGTAAAGAAAACTCTATACTTCATTCAATTGCAACAACAATTTTTTTACTTAAATACTAGCAAATCATGAACTACTTAACAAACTGAACAATCTACAACAAACAAACAAATTACAGATATACTACTACAAAGTAACGTTGAACCTCCTCAGCAGGTAATTAAAATAACCAATTAAATCGAGATCAGGAAGCACATGCACCATATGGAAGATTGCGGGATCGTGTAAAATATACTGATAAATTTCAACCTCTAAACATTGATAACAGTAGACCGAACAGAATAGCATCGCATTACCACATTAGTGAAATGGTCTTTTGGGACCAAAAGTTGTGGCCTACCAGAACTCACAACCCTGTCGGAGGAGGAGCGTCTGCAGCAGTGAAAGACAGGGACTGATGCTGGACCTAGTGCAATGGAGTGACAAATATTTGATACTAGCAGCGCTCATTTCAACGCAATAGCAAACATCTCATCTAGCTCGTTGAATTTAAGAGGAGCATTTCTTCCAAATCTCTAGTACTTCCGTACTGCATCTTTTCACCAATCATCAGGTTTATCTAGAATGTTATGTTCGACATTCCACTCACCTTCTGAAATCTATAACAAACTGTTCCACTCCCATCAAATACGCTTTAAATTGTCTCGCTTATTTTTATTTGTATCGCTGTCTAGTTATCGTTAAATTCTACAGCTACAACTTGTATAAAATACCCGGTATTTCCTCTTAAATCTAGGTCTAACGCAGATATCAATAAATGTTGTTGTGTGTGCATCCATTCAATCCGCGATAAGTGTGGACGAAGAAGCAACAGAAGCGGAACTGGATGAGTACTTCATAACACTGAAAAGACAGTTTTAATTTATTTAAAAAAATAGTACAAATATATGATATAGAAAACTATAAAACAAACATAAGTGGAGAAATTATTCCAGAAAATATAATGTTTTTGAAATTGTAAAATTCAAGAAAAGGTGGATTAGAGGAGGATTTTCAAGTTTGTGGTGGTGGGAGGGAGGATGAAGGGCGGCTAAGATAGATGGGAAATAAATTATCTATTGGCGTCCAATAAGGACACCAATGGATCAACTTGTTCATTCTAATTTTCGAGGCCAAATGCACTATTTCGTGTTTGGACACATTGGACATGTCTAAACACGAAATTGAGCATGTTGCCCTTCCGGACATTACCTTAGGCAATTCTAGTCATTTCTCATTTGTGATGCATCCAAACATGAAATTAAGCATGTTTCCCTTTCAGATGTTACCTTAGGCAATTTTGTTAGGGATTGTGGAATGAATCGTTAAGGCAAAACTAACGCTAAAGGGGGGGGGGGGGGGGAGGGGGAGTGAATAGTGGTTTCGAGAATATATTTACTTATATAGGAAAGGAGAGACCAAAAAGTTTTTAATATGACACTTGTCCTTTTACTTCACTTCCGAGTCTTTTCACGCTGTCCGTTCTTTCCCAAATTGTCACTCAACCGCTAATCCTGTTACCTCCTGATATTCTCTTCTTCCACAACCACTTTATCGCCCCCCATTCCTCCCACGGTTTAATATCCTTTTCACTCCTTCTAATCTGCCTTTTAAATCAGTTATGTTCGGTTTACCCCTTCTCCCCGGGGGCCTATACTGCCATTTTCTTCTTCCACAACCGATTTGTGCTCTTGCTCCAATTCAACGCCCTTATCGGCACTAATATTCCAATCTATCTCAGTATACACCCTACGCCTTTTAATTAATTTACCTTCACCTAATTCTTGCATGTTAGACAAATTACTAACTTATATCTTTTTCCTCCACTTCCCTTCTTCAATTGCGTGCATCGTCAAACGACAGCAACTACTGCATACATCTGCTGATCTCAGTGATCTGTCATCAAAAAGTTAATTTTACAGGTTGATCCAATTTTTGAATACTTTAATTTTACAGGTTATTCTGATTTTGAATATTTGTTGTAATAGAATCATACATTGCAGAGTGTATGTTTTCCTCAGTAATAGTCGCTCAAGCAGATCTACTGTTTCTACTGACTTCGAGGTATGTTCTATGGAACCGAAAATCTATATTTTTGGATCAATTTAATTTTGATAAAATAACAAATTATTATGACTTTTTTAGTAGTTAATGTAATAGAATAGAGTTGTTAGGATAAATGTGCTGTGTTTTTTTTCTTACTTAGATAAAATGAGGCCTAATATTTAATCGATTATGTATATTTGTTGTCTTTCATACAATCATTTGTAACCAACTTTATCTCCCCAACGTTTCACATGTAAGGAAAACATCACATTTGCGCAATTTTATTACTGTGACGGCAAGGAATTTCGCTCGATCCGAATCAGTCGTTAAACCGATCTAGACCGTTCGAAACCCTTGATCGTTTGAGAACAGGACAAATCAAAACGCAGACGGAAGAACATTTCATTGTTGTTACAACAATTCCATCAGATATAAGAATATACAGAGTATAATGAATAAATTACATTCGATAAATATCAGAGATTACAATAAATTACATAGCAGCGGAAAATAATACAAAGCACAACTGAAGGTGATATACGGATACAGAGCTTTCCGGATATCATTCCAGCTATAAACCAGGATCCTGTGAATATAAATCTGCAAAACCAAAACTACTAGCTGCCCGTGTCAAAAATAAGGGCACCCAGAGTTTAGGTTAAAACAATAAACTCCAGGTCAGTCATGTGACTGGTGTGAGAAATAAAACAGTTATTTAAAGCTTTACTTTATAAGAGAGTAATTCAAGGGACCACGCCGAATAACACGGAACGGGTTTCCTCCCATGAATACCAGTGCATAGAATAAACAACGCAATGCTTTTCGAAAAATGAAGCTATTATAAGACCCAGGTCCCATCACACAATGCAACGCAAGCCGGAGGATAGGGTTTTCCCTTATAATAGCCAAACATGCTTGGTACGTTTAAAACAAATCATTTGATACTATAATAAGTGTATAGTGTCAAAAAAATTTCAATCATAAATATCAATCCTAGGCGGCATGGGTACCATCTATCATGTCGCCATACTAGTTCTACAATTAAAACCGCAATACACGTATTGGAAATTGGATTTCCGTCATGAGTCGAGGCAAGGGGCAAGCTCCTCTCCGCTTCGAGACACTCTAGCAAATGTCTCAGGACTACACACTCTGGGCAATCCTGGATCTTCAGGGCCGGTCCTCACTTACGTTAGAGGATTGGCAATTCCTGAACACACGTTTTCCGGTCCTTACAGACCTAAAATCGAGGTGCCTCATCCAACAACCACAAAGGTGAAAAGTATATTAATGTCAGGGCTGGTAAGTCACTGACACCACCAAAGCTAGAAAGAAACGTCGTGCTCTCCCTGCAGTCCGTATCCCGTTTTTAACTCATACCGAGGTGTGAGGCTCGCGAATTCACGTTATACACAAAGCTGCCACGTAGGCCGTGCTTTGTTCATCAACCACAAGACTTTGCTTTTCTACAAAAGCCTTGATCATTGCATCTTAGCGTGCCACACAGGCAATTCATGCCATGCGACTGATGTCCATCGATATATAACCTCTAAGCTCGTACGTCTCAGAGAAGGGTGTTAAGCAAGAGAATAAATTCTCCGCCGCCAAACAGATATATATTTAACGGAAATCAATCAACACAGAATAAAATCCAATGTCAGACACACAATCCATTTACAAGTTCATTCTGGGACTGAACGAAACCGGAGGCACTTTCCTCCTATATCTATCCACCTCCAAGTACGTCTGGACGACCACCAACTGATTCCCTCATCTTGGGTGTACAGCCCAATCAAGATCATCAGTAATCATCCAAACGATGTGGAGACTTCCGGTCTTCAACCACCGTCTTCATCTTCGACATATCGTCGGATCGGTTATTCAGAATGGGTATAAACCCGACTTTTCCGAACAATCCGCGTATATTAAAAACAGTGCTAGAAAACACAACATACGCCTCATTCCAATTCTGAATATTCTGTTATTTAAATATTCACATCTTTTGGGAAAGGTTCCCATTAATTTTATCCAAGATAAATTCTTTAAAATCTATCCTTTAATCTTCCTTTGGATGTCATTTCAAACCAAATTATGGTTTTTCAAACTAGTCGAGATTAGCGAACCACACCGAAGTAATTATTTATTTTATTTTCCAATCCCAACCTATTCATCCCATGAAGCAAAACTGGTAATACTCCATATCTAACACCACGGTGTTATCGGTAAAATTAATTACCATTTCACGTTCAAATCTAATTAAAGATTTAACTATCGCTTTGGAGCAAAACTGGTGATACTCCATTCTCGTTCATTTTCTAAATTTGATAATTTAAATTATCAGTTCACATATCAATCTAATTGCAAATTCATTAAAACTCTTCTTACTGGGTTAAAGAACTAGTGCCATTTATAACACAGTTCACGATAAACCCAAATCATATTCTATTTATTATCGGGTTAAAGAACAAGTGTTGTTTAATACACTGTTCACGATAAACCCACAAATCAATTCTATTCAAAATTCATTTCAAATCCAGTTTATTTATTTAAAAATAAACGGGTTTAATTTTAGTTCAAAACTAGTTCATTTCGATAAAAATCTATTTTTATCTTTTCAAATATGGAGTTTTTCATCCCAATTTTTCCCAAATCATTTCTTATAATTTTACACAAATTATTACTATTTTTAATAATTTTATCAAAGCCCGTACAGTCGATTTCCATCAACTTACATCGACCTTTTCCAAATTTGATTTGGACGTATCTCCAAATCCAACCGTTAGATTTTAAATTTCTAATATTCGTTAGAAAGCTCTTTTCGATACGAACCCAACGGTTCCGGTTTTTGGAGAATCCGACCGTCGGATCTCCCGTAATGTTCGTTTGAAAGAAATGGTCGAAATTTACGAACTGTCGCGGCGCGGCGCGTTCTATTCAGGTCATTATATTATATATATAATATATATAATATATATTTCGTCGAGTCTATTTTAAACGAATTTTATAAATAGTTTTGAATTCGTTTCAAAAACAATTTCAACCTTTATTTCAAATTCAAATCGAAATTGAATTTCCTATTATAAATCCCTTTTTACTTTCATTTCTATTTGATTTCAATTCAAATCGATTTTAATTCGATTCGAATTCATTTCGTTTTCTATTCAATTTAAATTCAATTCGTTTTCTATTCAATTTGAATTCAATTCGTTTTCTGTTCAATTCGAATTCAAATTGGTTTTCTATTCAATTCAAATCAAATTCGTTATATATTCAATTGAAATCAAATTTGTTTTCTAATTAAATCCAATTCGTTCTCTATTCAAATCAAATTCAATTCGTTTTCTAATTAAATCCAATTCGTTCTCTATTCAAATCAAATTCAATTCATTTTCTAATTAAATCAAATTCAATTCAATTTCGTTTCCTTTTCAATTCAAATTCAATTTTCTTTTCAATTCAGATTTCGTTTTAAATTCAAAAACGAATATAATCGATATAAATATCGTTCACGTCAAAATAGCGCATCACTAATCAACACGACTTTATATTCCGCAAATGGATCTATATTTCTTTCAATACACGACTCTATATCTTTGTCAACACACGACTAATCTCAGCGAATGAGTACTGTCCACGTGTGACTATTTTTGTTATTTAATATATTTTATGAAAATTAAGTAATCTATCGTTTGATATTAAATCAGACTCCAACCGTAAATTAGCAAGAGAACGATTCCCTGAATATTAACCCCGAAGGCCGAAACCAACATCAGATTAATATCCAGGAGACCACTCATCTTATCTATTTTTCAGTTAGTTTCTAATTTTATATATGATAAAGATGTAAATTTTATTATTAAAATATTTCGTTCAACACATGACTAATCTCAATGGATGAGTACGGTAAACACATGAACCTTTATTTTATAGTGATAAAGATATAAATTTTATTGTTAAAATATTTCGTTCAACACATGACTAATCTCAACGGATGAGTACAGTCAACACATGAACCTTTATTTTATAATATTCTTTATTTTTCAAATTGGAATGAGGCCCAATCAATCACCATATAATGTTAATTATATGGATTTTCATACATCACACGTATATAATAGCATAAAAAAAAAATCAACCATCAACCAAAGTGCACTACACTGTATAAGCATCAAATATAGATATCTAGCGCTTATAACAACCTGTCAATCAATCGATCGACATATTTAATCAATCAGGATGAGTAAACTTCAAATTTCATCCCAACACCCGTGTGGGGTTTCAAACAATCAAACACAAATTTTAGTTGTGCAGTTGGGCGATGTGTAAAATTTATCGTCCCAATCAATGTCCTTCAAATAGGTGTACATAAACAAACCGTCCGGTTTGTAAATGAATATTTATTTATTCTCATTCACGTTAAAAATTATATTTTTAACGATAAAATATTTTATTTTAACACATGAATTTTTATTCAGTTCATTTACAAAATAAAAATGATATTTTTATTTTTCTAACTTATTTTAGAAAATTTCGGCGGCATAACGGCACGATACTAGAAACGGGACAAGGCCTAGCCTTATCCCCGGTCTAGTGAAGGCCCACGCCATTCACACATCAATCAAATCTATTCCATTTCACCAAACAATTCAATTCAAACCAAATAATCTAACCAACTACACAACCAAACAATTAAACAAACAAGTCATCCATGGTCTGTGGATGACGGGTGTCGGGTGCTACTAAACACCGTCTGCATCCTAGTATATATATATATATATATATATATATATATATATATATATATATAACTAGAAAAGAAATTGAAGAGTGAGAAGTTCTCACCAATAGCTATCCAATACCACGACTCTTCATTGATAGAAATCTTCATCGTTCTCGCCTTTTTATCACCTTCGTTGCCCGTATTCACTACATATGTAAAAATCACATTTTTACTTCGCTATTCAATATATAAAAATCATATTTTTACTTCGCTATTCAATATATAAAAATCGAATTTTTACTTTGCTATTCAATATATAAAAATCGAATTTTTACTTCGCTGTTCAATATATAAAAATCGAATTTTCATTCAACGGTGTTCATATAATAAAGATTATATTTTTATCACGCTATTCTCTATATAAAGATTTCGCCTTTTCAAATATAAAGATTTCGCCTTTTCAAATATAAAGATTTCGCCTTTTCAAATATAAAGATTTCGCCCTTTCAAATATAAAGATTTCGCCTTTTTAAATATAGAAATTTCGCCTTTTCAAATATAGTTTCGACGCTTCATTCTATATAAAAATTATATTTTTATATTTCCACTTTGTAAAAATCATATTATTATTTTAAAAATATAAAAACTATATTTTTAACTTTCCTATATTATAAAAATTATATTTTTATTCTGCTATGAATTTTAAAATCTGAAAATAAAATTCAATACTTCCTTTAAAAAGGAAAACTGATTTTCAAAACCATTTTATCTCATCTAAAAATCCTATCTTTAGTTGCTAAATTAAATAAAAATAGAAATAAATAAATATAACTTACAGTTGAAAATCAGGGGGGGGGGTGTTTCACGTCAGTCGAGGAGGCCGGGGAGGTGTTTTCAGCGCTGGAGTTGGAAGCTAGGGGGTTCGGCGGTCGGGGAGAGAACCAGGTGGCGCGTTCTTCAGTGGTGGATCGCCAGACATCGGCGGAGGAGGCGGTCAACGAGGTGGCTAGGGTTTGGGTGTCTTCATTTGTTCGAGAAGAAGGGGGAGAGAGGAAGAACGGGGCGGAGGAGAGGGATCTGCAGAGGAGGGGGCGCACGCGAGGGGGTGTCAAGGCGGGTGGTGGTGGCACCGCCTGAGGGGGAGGGCGACGACGGTGACGGGCCCGCTTGGGGAAGCGACGCGGATTTTTCTTTTTCCCCCTTTTTTATTTTATTTTATTTAATGTTGACTGAAAGAGGGAAAGAGGGGTGAGGATTTGAATATATAGATTATTTAATTATTTATTTGCCCCTATAAAGTTGACTTTTCATACGACCTTTAAACGAGGCCCACTGCCTGTCGTCCATAGCGTTATACCCCCATTCCGAACACAATGGGATATGTATCGTAAGCTGATTCGGCCGTTTCGATCAGTTTCCGTTGAATTTACATTTAAATCATTATATTGAATTTTAAACGTACATTTCAATTTACCGGGGTCACATACTAACTAGAAAAATCTCAGAAAAATATTTTCTAGCTTCGTATTGACGATACGGTCCTAACAAAACTAGTTTCGTCAAATTCTGAGATCGTTGGAAAAATGGCCATTTTTCGGTCGATTAAAATCAACTGAAACTGGTCAAACGCGTTTTCCTTTGCCACGCTCACATATTGATTCGAAAAATTATGAAATTTGAAACCTAGCAATAAATTGACATCACGGACCCAACAAAAGTGGTTTCGTCGAAATCCGAGGTCGTTTGCAAAATGTCCATTTTTAAGGGCCTGAATTCCATACCGACTATTCAGAATTTTCAACTGGACATATCTTTTGATTCCCGCTATGAAATTTCGATTTATCGGGTTCGTTGGAAAGATATTATCAATTAGATCCTATCATTTTTTGGTTTCACTAAAATCCGGATTGTTTTGCACCCGGTACATTCAATTGAAGTTTGAAATCGAATTATCGAACTACCGTGCCATTTTCAATTCTATTTATAATTATATATAAATATTTATATATATTCTAACGACGACGAATATAAATATATACGTTCGAATTATATTCAAAATAATTTCTCGTCGATATTATTTAAAATAATTCATTTTAAATAATCAAAATTCGCTAAAACTGCCAAAATAAAAATTTTAAACTGGCCCAGATTTTCGGGTTGTTACAATCTCCCCCACTTAAAACTTTTCATCCCCGAAAAGGAACAAAGTCGAAAGTGGTTTGATTAATTAACTCTACGTTCGAGAATTTTCAAATTCTTCAAAAATTTGGCTAACACCCTAAATTTTCGAAAAATTTCGCCATAACCTCCCCTGCACCGGGAGCCATGGGAAAATCCCGAAATTGCCATACAGGCCTTCTGATCTCAAAAAGAAAAAGAAAAAGCCAAGCGGCTAGCCAATCGGCTCATAAAATCATCATCACCCAAACAAAACAGTAAATTATAGTAAACATGTACCTATTTGTCGGGCAAACAAATTTTATTCTCTGCTCTAGCCTCCTTGCTATGACCTGTTCAATGTAAGTACTTGTATATGCAAGCAAATGCGACCAATTTTCAATATAGTTCAATATTTGATGCAATTACGCATAATGGTTCAAAATTATTAAACAAATAAACAAACAACACAAACATCAATCAATTAGTGAATTCACGTTTCAAATTCATAATTTTGCTACATATACAAAAAATCCTGTTTTTGATGCCAAATCACAACAATAAATCTATCTATATAAGTTTTGGTTCTCACACCAGTCTGATGGAAATATATAGATATCATACCTTCGAAACACGAACACAAATTCTGATGATGATATATCAATCATCAGAATCATCTTCGGGTGTCTACAATGTGATTCTATATCTATCTAATATATTAAAACTTCGAATATACGTTCATGACGCGTATATGCAAAACCTTTATATACTGGATTGTCCAAATTCAAAATAAATAAATATTCAAATACGTATAAAATGGTTTAAATTTTCAAAACAAAATTTGTTTTCATTTGAAAAATATACTCTTCACACTCGTTCTAGGATTCTATTGATCCCATCTCTAACGAGTCATTCTAATTGGATATTACTAATCCAATATCTGATGAATTCTTTCGTATGGTTCTAATGTGCCTTGTTCTCGAGCTCTGTAAACCAAACCTCTGATACTAAATGTGACGGCAAGGAATTTCGCTCGATCTGAATCAGTCGTTAAACCGATCTAGACCGTTCGAAACCCTTGATCGTTTGAGAATAGGACAAATCAAAACGCAGACGGAAGAACATTTCATTGCTGTTACAACAATTCCATCAGATACAAGAATATACAGAGTATAATGAATAAATAACATTCAATAAATATCAGAGATTACAATAAATTACATAGCAGCGGAAAATAATACAAAGCACAACTGAAGGTGATATACGGATACAGAGCTTTCCGGATATCATTCCAGCTGTAAACCAGGATCCTGTGAATATAAATCTGCAAAACCAAAACTACTAGCTGCCCGTGTCAAAAATAAGGGCATCCAGAGTTTAGGTTAAAACAATAAACTCCAGGTCAGTCATGTGACTGGTGTGAGAACTAAAACAGTTATTTAAAGCTTTACTTTAAAAGAGAGTAATTCAAGGGACCACGCCGTATAACACGGAATGGGTTTCCTCCCATGAATACCAGTGCATAGAATAAACAACGCAATGCTTTTCGAGAAATGAAGCTATTATAAGACCCAGGTCCCATCACACAATGCAACGCAAGCCGGAGGATAGGGTTTTCCCTTATAATAGCCAAACATGCTTGGTACGTTTAAAACAAATCATTTGATACTATAATAAGTGTATAGTTTCAAAACAATTTCAATCATAAATATCAATCCTAGGCGACATGGGTACCATCTATCATGTCGCCATACTAGTTCTACAATTGAAACCGCAATACACGTATTGGAAATTGGATTTCCGTCATGAGTTGAGGCAAGTGGCAAGCTCCTCTCCGCTTCGAGACACTCTAGCAAATGTCACAGGACTACACACTCTGGGCAATCCTGGATCTTCAGGGCCGGTCCTCACTTACGTTAGAGGATTGGCAATTCCTGAACACACGTTTCCCGGTCCTTACAGACCTAAAATCGAGGCGCCTCATCCAACAACCACAAAGGTGAAAAGTATATAAATGTCAGGGCTGGTAAGTCACTGACACCACCAAAGCTAGAAAGAAACGTCGTGCTCTCCCTGCAGTCCGTATCCCGTTTTTAACTCATACCGAGGTGTGAGGCTCGCGAATTCACGTTATACACAAAGCTGCCACGTAGGCCGTGCTTTGATTATCAACCACAAGACTTTGCTTTTCAACAAAAGCCTTGATCATTGCATCTTAGCGTGCCACACAGGCAATTCATGTCATGCGACTGATGTCCATCGATATATAACCTCTAAGCTCGTACGTCTCAGAGAAGGGCGTTAAGCAAGAGAATAAATTCTCCGCCGCCAAACAGATATATATTTAACGGAAATCAATCAACACAGAATAAAATCCAATGTCAGACACACAATCCATTTACAAGTTCATTCTGGGACTGAACGAAACCGGAGGCACTTTCCTCGCATATCCATCCACCTCCAAGTACGTTTGGATGACCACCAACTGATTCCCTCATCTTGGGTGTACAACCCAATCAAGATCATCAGTAATCACCCAAACGATGTGAAGACTTCCAGTCTTCAACCACCGTCTTCATCTTCGACATAACGTCGGATCGGTTATTCAGAATGGGTATAAACCCGGCTTTTCCGAACAATCCGCGTATATTAAAAACAGTGCTAGGAAACACAACATACGCCTCATTCCAATTTTGAATATTCTGTTATTTAAATATTCACATCTTTTGGGAAAGGTTCCCATTAATTTTATCCAAGATAAATTCTTTAAAATCTATCCTTTAATCTTCCTTTGGATGTCATTTCAAACCAAATTATGGTTTTTCAAACTAGTCGAGATTAGCGAACCACACCGAAGTAATTATTTATTTTATTTTCCAATCCCAACCTATTCATCCCATGAAGCAAAACTGGTAATACTCCATATCTAACACCACGGTGTTATCGGTAAAATTAATTACCATTTCACGTTCAAATCTAATTAAAGATTTAACTATCGCTTTGGAGCAAAACTGGTGATACTCCATTCTCGCTCATTTTCTAAATTTGATAATTTAAATTATCAGTTCACATTTCAATCTAATTGCAGATTCATTAAAGTTCTTCTTACTGGGTTAAAGAACTAGTGTCATTTATAACACAGTTCACGATAAACCCAAATCGTATTCTATTTATTATCGGGTTAAAGAACAAGTGTTGTTTAATACACTGTTCACGATAAACCCACAAATCAATTCTATTCAAAATTCATTTCAAATCCAGTTTATTTATTTAAAAATAAACGGGTTTAATTTTAGTTCAAAACTAGTTCATTTCGATAAAAATCTATTTTTATCTTTTCAAATATGGAGTTTTTCATCCCAATTTTTCCCAAATCATTTCTTATGATTTTACACAAATTATTACTATTTTTAATAATTTTATCAAAGCCCGTACAGTCGATTTCCATCAACGGCCATCGAACTGCACTTACAGCGACCTTTTCCAAATTTGATTTGGACGTATCTCCAAATCCAACCGTTAGATTTTAACTTTCTAATATTCGTTAGAAAGCTCTTTTCGATACGAACCCAACGGTTCCGGTTTTAGGAGAATCCGTTGGTCGGATCTCCCGTAATGTTCGTTTGAAAGAAATGGTCGAAATTTACGAACTGTCGCGGCGCGGCGTGTTCTATTCAGGTCATTATATTATATATATAACATATATTCCGTCGATTCTATTTTAAACGAATTTTATAAATAGTTTTGAATTCGTTTCAAAAACAATTTCAACCTTTATTTCAAATTCAAATCAAAATTGAATTTCCTATTATAAATCCCTTTTTACTTTCATTTCTATTTGATTTCAATTCAAATCGATTTTAATTCGATTCGAATTCATTTCTTTTTCTATTCAATTTAAATTCAATTCGTTTTCTATTCAATTTGAATTCAATTCGTTTTCTGTTCAATTCGAATTCAAATTGGTTTTCTATTCAATTCAAATCAAATTCGTTATATATTCAATTGAAATCAAATTTGTTTTCTAATTAAATCCAATTCGTTCTCTATTCAAATCAAATTCAATTCGTTTTCTAATTAAATCCAATTCGTTCTCTATTCAAATCAAATTCAATTCGTTTTCTAATTAAATCAAATTCAATTCACTTTCGTTTCCTTTTCAATTCAAATTCATTTCTCTTTTCAATTCAGATTTCGTTTTAAATTCAAAAACGAATATAATCGATATAAATATCGTTCACGTCAAAATAGCGCATCACTAATCAACACGGCTTTATATTCCACAAATGGATCTATATTTCTTTCAATACACGACTCTATATCTTTCTCAACACACGACTAATCTCAGCGAATGAGTACTGTCCACGTGTGACTATTTTTGTTATTTAATATATTTTATGAAAATTAAGGTATCTATCGTTTGATATTAAATCAGACTCCAACCGTAAATTAGTAAGAGAACGATTCCCTGAATATTAACCCCGAAGGCCGAAACCAACATCAGATTAATATCCAGGAGACCACTCATCTTATCTATTTTCCAGTTAGTTTCTAATTTTATATATGATAAAGATGTAAATTTTATTATTAAAATATTTCGTTCAACACATGACTAATCTCAATGGATGAGTACGGTCAACACATGAACCTTTATTTTATAGTGATAAAGATATAAATTTTATTGTTAAAATATTTCGTTCAACACATGACTAATCTCAACAGATGAGTACAGTCAACACATGAACCTTTATTTTATAATATTCTTTATTTTTCAAATTGGAATGAGGCCCAATCAATCACCATATAATGTTAATTATATGGATTTTCATACATCACACGTATATAATAGCATAAAAAAAAAATCAACCATCAACCAAAGTGCACTACACTGTATAAGCATCAAATATAGATATCTAGCGCTTATAACAACCTGTCAATCAATCGATCGACATATTTAATCAATCAGGATGAGTGAACTTCAAATTTCATCCCAACACCCGTGTGGGGTTTCAAACAATCAAACACAAATTTTAGTTGTGCAGTTGGGCGATGTGTAAAATTTATCGTCCCAATCAATGTCCTTCAAATAGGTGTACATAAACAAACCGTCCGGTTTGTAAATGAATATTTATTTATTCTCATTCACGTTAAAAATTATATTTTTAACGATAAAATATTTTATTTTAACACATGAATTTTTATTCAGTTCATTTACAAAATAAAAATGATATTTTTATTTTTCTAACTTATTTTAGAAAATTTCGGCGGCATAACGGCATGATACTAGAAACGGGACAAGGCCTAGCCTTATCCCCGGTCTAGTGAAGGCCCACGCCATTCACACATCAATCAAATCTATTCCATTTCACCAAACAATTCAATTCAAACCAAATAATCTAACCAACTACACAACCAAACAATTAAACATACAAGCCATCCATGGTCTGTGGATGACGGGTGTCGGGTGCTACTAAACACCGTCTGCATCCTAGTATATATATATATATATATATATATATAACTAGAAAAGAAATTGAAGAGTGAGAAGTTCTCACCAATAGCTATCCAATACCACGACTCTTCATTGATAGAAATCTTCATCGTTCTCGCCTTTTTATCACCTTCGTTGCCCGTATTCACTACATATGTAAAAATCACATTTTTACTTCGCTATTCAATATATAAAAATCATATTTTTACTTCGCTATTCAATATATAAAAATCAAAATTTTACTTCGCTATTCAATATATAAAAATCGAATTTTTACTTCGCTATTCAATATATAAAAATCGAATTTTCATTCAACGGTGTTCATATAATAAAGATTATATTTTTATCACGCTATTCTCTATATAAAGATTTCGCCTTTTCAAATATAAAGATTTCGCCTTTTCAAATATAAAGATTTCGCCTTTTCAAATATAAAGATTTCGCCCTTTCAAATATAAAGATTTCGCCTTTTCAAATATAGAGATTTCGCCTTTTCAAATATAGTTTCGACGCTTCATTCTATATAAAAATTATATTTTTATATTTCCACTTTGTAAAAATCATATTTTTATTATTTTAAAAATATAAAAACTATATTTTTAACTTTCCTATATTATAAAAATTATATTTTTATTCTGCTATGAATTTTAAAATCTGAAAATAAAATTCAATACTTCCTTTAAAAAGGAAAACTGATTTTCAAAACCATTTTATCTCATCTAAAAATCCTATCTTTAGTTGCTAAAATAAATAAAAATAGAAATAAATAAATAAATAAAACTTACAGTTGAAAATCAGGGAGGGGGGTGTTTCACGTCAGTCGAGGAGGCCGGGGAGGTGTCTTCAGCGCTGGAGTTGGAAGCTAGGGGGTTCGGCGGTCGGGGAGAGAACCAGGTGGCGCGTTCTTCGGTGGTGGATCGCCAGACATCGGCGGAGGAGGCAGTCAACAAGGGGGCTAGGGTTTGGGTGTCTTCGTTTGTTCGAGAAGAAGGGGAGAGAGGAAGAATGGGGCGGAGGAGAGGGATCTGCAGAGGAGGGGGCGCACGCGAGGGGGTGTCACAGCGGGTGGTGGTGGCACCGCCTGAGGGGGAGAGCGACGACGGTGACGGGCCCGCTTGGGGAAGCGACGCGGATTTTTCTTTTTCCCCCTTTTTATTTTATTTTATTTAATGTTGACTGAAAGAGGGAAAGAGGGGTGAGGATTTGAATATATAGATTATTTAATTATTTATTTGCCCCTATAAAGTTGACTTTTCATACGATCTTTAAACGAGGCCCGCCGCCTGTCGTCCATAGCGTTATACCCCCATTCCGAACACAATGGGATATGTATCGTAAGCTGATTCGGCCATTTCGATCAGTTTCCATTGAATTTACATTTAAATCATTATATTGAATTTTAAACGTACATTTCAATTTACCGGGGTCACATACTAACTAGAAAAATCCCAGAAAAATATTTTCTGGCTTCGTATTGACGATACGGTCCTAAGAAAACTAGTTTCGTCGAATTCTGAGATCGTTGGAAAAATGGCCATTTTCCAGTCGATTAAAATCAACTGAAACTGGTCAAACGCGTTTTCCTTTGCCACGCTCACATATTGATTCGAAAAATTATGAAATTTGAAACCTAGCAATAAATTGACATCACGGACCCAACAAAAGTGGTTTCGTCGAAATCCGAGGACGTTTGCAAAATGTCCATTTTTAAGGGCCTGAATTCCATAGTGACTATTCAGAATTTTCAACTGGACATATCTTTTGATTCCCGCTATGAAATTTCGATTTATCGGGTTCGTTGGAAAGATATTATCAATTAGATCCTATCATTTTTTGGTTTCACTAAAATCCGGATTGTTTTGCACCCGGTACATTCAATTGAAGTTTGAAATCGAATTATCGAACTACCGCGCCATTTTCAATTCTATTTATAATTATATATAAATATTTATATATATTCTAACGACGACGAATATAAATATATACGTTCGAATTATATTCAAAATAATTTCTCGTCGATATTATTTAAAATAATTCATTTTAAATAATCAAAATTCGCTAAAATTGCCAAAATAAAAATTTTAAACTGGCCCAGATTTTCGGGTTGTTACAATTACCATCTTGAGGAAGCAGTTGATTGTCGATTGAATTTGTTTTCAGCAGTCGATTTTGTTTTTATTTTATTGCCACAATCAATTTTTATAACCGCTCAGTGTTTTTTTTGACAGCAAAAGGTAGTGAATCTAATGATTCACGCCTAGAGATACCATATATAGAGAGTTCAGTACAGTACAGGAAACATAGTATATGTACATCATTTACAAGCCAACAACAAAATGACAATCATCATAGCCTGACGCAGCAGGTACGTAAGCAAACTTAAACATAAGAAGCATCATACATAAACAACAACATGAAGCTAACCACTAATGCGCCTGCATTTGCGGTCATGAACTCTTGCAGCGATGGTGTCTACGAACTTCTCCTTGTCCATCCCTTCAAGCTCTTCCTTTCTGTTATCCTCAACTTTATGGTCCTTTGCAGTCCAAACCATTATGAACTTTGGCATCTTTGATTTCCTCCATGAACCTTTATTCTCATATCCATTTCCTCTTTGCTTTCCTCAACTTTAAGGTTCTTAATAATTCCAAATCAATATGAATTTTGGGATCTTTGATTTCCACCAGATACTGTGATTCTAATATCTACGACATTTGATGACCTGCAGTTACTTGCTTCTACCTTTGTACGTTTTTCTATCTTAGCCTATAGGTGACCTTAAATATATGTAAATAGTTGGAATTTAGTGGCATTCTTCTCAGGCCTAAAAGATATAATGATTATCTAGGTTGGCCATGCAAGTTCTAAACAGTTTCAGTATCTCAGAATCATCTACTATTCTGTTTTTTGCAGTAATAATTTCAAACACGGATGGCTTATTGTAGGTTGTTATTTTCATCTAGGTAACCATTACCTGCTCTTTCCTTTCCTTTCCTTCTGTTTGTTTCCCAAATGACGATGATTTTAATGTGTTTGTTGCTTTGTGTGAGTGGTTTGCGATTGAAATAGAAGTGTGTTGAGATGTTTTGCTAGCAGGACGACAACAAATATGTGATCATGGACTTCTGCGTATGTTGTGGATTACAAAATTGAAACATTAAATATGCTTAATTTTCTTAACTTGACCATCAATTGATAATCTCTTTGTCAGAATATATGTACTATTAATTTCTGTAATGTTATTTTATTTTAATTTGGAAGGGTAGATGACTCTCATTATGTTACTAGGGACAGATCATTCCATAGAATAACATTTTCTAAGGCTAGCTACCTATTAGGAACAAACTTTCTAATCAAATACATTTGTATATGTAATGTATTTTTCTACCTTTAGGTTTAAAAACCAATACCCTACTTTTTAGCAAAGTACCTAAATACATCTACATTCATTGATCTGTGTTGTACTCCACATGGACCAACATACCTTGATAATTTGGTCATTTTTTAACATGCTAATTTATACTAGATGACATGCAATTTTTAGGTTAATCCAACGAACATTAATATTTTATTCTGTACACTTAGGGTATTAGTAAATAAGATACACTCTCATGTTTTCTAATTTTCTTCTACGTCCAAAAAGCAGTTGTTAATAATTAAGGTCACAAATTTAAACAAGCATCTGAATCAGAAATCATATTCCAATAACATGTAGAACTAAACTACAAAAATTCAAAAATAAAATAAAATTAAAATTGAATAGCATGTAGAACTAAACTATTAAAATTCAAAATCTAATTGTTTGAAACACAAATGCGAATTAAAAATTTAAATTCTGAAACCCCCAGTGTTTGAAACCTGTATCGGACGAAAAACAAATTAACATTTGATCGCTATCTTTGTTGTATTATATAAGGGACCATGCTGCATTCTTTGTATATTGTATCAGGTTAGGATCCTATAATGATATTTCGTTTGTTTAATCAGATTATATAACTATAAGTAAAATTTGATATATTATTATGATCAATATTCTATTTATAGCAATAAAAACTTTTAGAGCGTAATTTGATAACAAGTTTTAGTAATATTATCTAAATATTGTTTTCATACGTGTATTCTTGTGTTAACGCTGATGTGAGTGTTTTATACATGAGCAAGATGTGTATATTAACCTATGAACATAGGAACAAAGCATATTTGTAATGCTATCATTTACAAAACCAATACATGAACGTGTTAATTATTATTTTTATCTATTTTCCAATCAACAAAACTTTGGTAATCATAAATACGTCTTATTTACTGAATGCTATTTATGAAAGTGTTAAAGATATCATCATTTACTTTGAAGGCTGTATTAAGATCATTTGGTTGTGTGATTGCGGATGAAGGAATGTAATAATATACACAAGATGTGCATTTAAGTGAGGTATTTAAACGGATCATTTAAACGCAGAATGAAATTAAACATGGTATGTGTTTATGACTTTAAATGGTGTACTTAAGAAAATATTTTAATTTATAATTTTACTTTAATTGATGTGTAATTAATTGATTAATTGTTTGTTACTGTAATATGAATTTAATAATTTCAAATAAGATATAGTAAAGCAAACTCTATATTTCATTCAATTACAAGAACACATTTTTTTAATTAAATACTAGCGACATTTTTTACTTAAATACTAGTGAATCATGAACTACTTGACAAACTGAACAGTCTACAACAAACAAACAAATTACAGATATACTACTACAAAGTAACGTTGAACCTCCTCAGCAAGTAACTAAGATAACCAATCAAATCGATATCAGAAAGCTCATGCACCATATTGAAGATTGCGAGATCGTGGTAAAATATACTCATAAACTTCAACCTTTAAACATTGATAACAGTAGGCATAATAGAATAACATTGCATCACCACATTATGAAATGGTCTTTCAGAACCGAAAGTTGTGGCCTACCAGAACTCACAACCCTATTGGAGGAGGAGCGTCTGCAGCAGTGAAAAGCAGGGATTGATGTTGGATTTGGTGCAATGGAGCGACAAATATTTGGTACTAGCAGCGCTCATTTCAATGCAATAGCAAACATCTCGTCTAGCTCGTTGAATTTAAGAGGAGCATTTCTTCCAAATCTCTGGTTCTTCCGTGATGCATCTTTTCACCAATCATCAGGTTTATTTAGAATATCATGTCCAACATTCCACTCACCTTCTGAAATCTATAACAAATTGTTCCTGTAACACCCCACTCCCGCTAAGGTCACTCACTAAGGGAATGCCTCAACTTCGGTGGAGTATTTTAAGTGAATATAGAACAGAAAAATTAAAACGGACAGATATAAGTAATACTTGAAATTTAAAGCATCATTTCATTGCAGTAGAAGGTAAACATGTTTGGTTACATATCAAAAACCAACAAGAGTCAAGTACAAAATATCCATTTCGTTAAAACATAAGTACATAATCCCACTACATACTAATAGCCATAATAGAAAAGATAACCGAGCTTTACTTCAAGATTCCAAGCTTCAAAAGATAGATAAAGCAATCCGAATCAAAGCCCACTAGTGCTAGGCCCACTCTGATAACCTGAGGGTTGGGAAAAAGATAAAAACAACGGGGTCAGACATAAGTCTGAGTGAGCCATATAACTTTAACAATACAATCATTAAAGTAATTAGGGTATGATATAAACCTGGTACGGTACGACTGGGGATAAATGACTACACCAAGCAGCCAACTAGACTTAGGATGAACTAAGATAACAGTAAAGACGCGCCTATCCACCCAAGGATAAATATTACACTGCACCACCCCAGATCTACCCACCCAAGGGTAATTTCTAACTGCACCACACCAGTCATTCCTACTTAAAGGTTGAACCCTCCCAAGGACTTAGAAAAATTTACCCAGTAGTTTCGTGTACCCCTAGCTGACTACATAGGTGCCGTCTGCCCCTATCTCCACTAGGTGTACCCCGTACTTAGTAATCTTAATAGTAGTCTCTTGTACCCCTAGCTGACTACATAAGTGCCGTCTGCCCCTATCTCCACTAGGTGTACCCACTACTCCCATTCGATCGGCTCCCTAACGTAGATACCCGTGCTGGCCCCACAATGGGGTGTATCACTCCCCAAAGTGGCAACCCGATACAATCAATGGTGCACGGCTTATACCTACACGATGCAACAACGTCTTACCTACCAACCCGGGTCCACACACGCATATGAAACCCATTGGACTTGCGTTGCCACCGCTAACCCGATTTGGCCTCTTATAGTCAAGCCCAGTACGCGTGTCCCGTCCTCGACATGAGTCGAGCCCAATAAGATACATATGGGTTACTGGTTGAAATGGGCCCCCACAAGCTACCCACCTAAGCTTGTCAATTCTAGTGTATCCCACTTAACCCTTTTTAGTAATCATGTCCACTTACATGTTTAAAGTTCGGTTAAGTCATCTAATCATATTTTAATTGCCACTCAAGGCACCCACTAGATTTCCACATGCCACCCAAGGCACTTACTTGATTTCCACATGCCACCCAAGGCACTTACTTAACCCTTTAATCATGTTTAATTACATGTTCCACTTTGGTTAAGTAATCTAATTTTATCTTCTATTGCCACCCAAGGCAACCACTAGATTTTCCCCATGCCACCCAAGGCACTTATTTAACCCTTTAATCATGTTTAATTACATGTTCCACTTTGGTTAAGTATTCTAATCTTATCTTCTATTGCCACCCAAGGCAACCACTAGATTTTCCCCATGCCACCCAAGGCACTTACTTAACCCTTTAATCATGTTTAATTACATGTTCCACTTTGGTTAAGTATTCTAGTCGTATTTTCTATTGCCACCCAAGGCAACCACTAGATTTTTTCCACATGCCACCCAAGGCACCCACTTAACCCCTCATGCCCCACTACATGCTTATCTGGTTAAGTGTTTCTTAATTGATTAAGACCGTAACCTTTGCAAAGACCTCTCACATTAGACTATCTTTTATGGCAGCTGGATTTGCCGGTCGGGTCCGGGCAGCCTTACACCATAACCGAGTCTAACCTCGTGTCTTTACACTTGTCACGTATTTAGTTTATGCCTAAGACCTCTCACATTGGGCCAATCATTTGTAGCCGCTGGATTTGCCGGTCGGTTCCGGGCAGTCTTATGCTACAAAAGGATCCAACCTCGTGTCTTAGTCGATTAATTACACCTAATTAATCACCCCCATAATTTGTATTAATTATCCCTAATTAATTACAAATTTAACGATGTACATAATTGACTCAATTATGTCCATCCACTTTATGGTATGCATAATCATACCAACTTCACACCATTTCATTAACATGAATATTAACCCCATCGTTCCCCACGTAATTCGCTAACATGACATACTTAAAAGGGAAGATTCATCACACATACAATGGGTTCAACTTGCATAACATTAGCATCAACATGGGTTTAAAAGGTGTCAACATGCATATAGCATCAAACCCAACTAGCATAAATAATCAATCCAAACTTGCGTGAATCACATATGTCATAAAGAGGTTAACTTGCATAAGTTACTTATGTCATACCAAGGGGTAAACTTGCATATGTATGTATGACATACAAAGGGGTTAACTTGCATATGTATGCATATCATACAAAGGTGTAAACTTGCACATGTTACTTGCATATAATCAAACACCAAACTTGCATAACATGTCATATATGAACTTGCATATAATCATACACCAAACTTGCATAACATATCATATATGAACATGCATATAATCATACACCAAACTTGCATAACATATCATATATGAACTTGCATATAATCATACACCAAACTTGCATAACATATCATATATGAACTTGCATATAATCATACACCAAACTTGCATAACATGGTGTCATAATGGATCAATGTTTATCATAGCGATTTGCATAACTAGCATCATGAACACATAGCCTAAAACTTGCATAACTTTCATAACATCATGATCACATAGCATATGACTTGCATAACTTGCATAACATCATAATCACATAGCATATGACTTGCATAACTTGCATAACATCATGAACACATAGCATATGACTTGCATAACTTGCATAACATCATGATCACATAGCATATGACTTGCATAACTTGCATAACATCATGAACATATAGCATATGACTTGCATAACTTGCATAACATCATGAACATATAGCATATGACTTGCATAACTTGCATAACATCATGATCACCTAGCATATGACTTGCATAACTTGCATAACATCATGAACATATAGCATATGACTTGCACAACTTGCATAACATCATGAACACATAGCATATGATAACATAACTTGCATTGATCCACATTCATAGCCATAACCTCATTATATCCTATCATAATCATTTCAACAATTGGTCATTAAAGCTATAGAAACTCACAACTTGTTGATTAGCACTCCTATGAAGAAGATTAAGTTGCTAAAGTTGATTAGAAGTTTATTTGAGAAGCTATCTTCTTCTACAATTTGACGGAGGCTCCTTCAACTTGCATTTTGACGGCATAACGACGTTGTCTCCAATTTTAGTATAAATTAGGGTAGTCTTAGGGTGTATTTATAGAGTACTTAAGTGTTTTAGGCCATTGGATTAACCCTAAATTAGATTAGAGCCGTCAGATTTCGTCCTAGCCACCAAGCACAACCCCAAAGCCAAGATGGTGCACCCAGGTCACACAGACCGACAGGGGGGGTCGACCCCTGTGTCGACCCCTGGGTCGACCCCTAGGGAGGGGGTCGACACCCATGTCGACCCTAGGGTCGACTCCCTCTGCCTGGCGGGAATTTTTCCCGCCTCTTCTGAAATGTGAAATTTCTGTTTTTAAATCTGTTTTGAATTTCTAAAAACTTCTTCGGGCCTTAACTGGGTCATACGGACTCCGATTTTCGAAAACTCGGACTCTATTTCGCGTATTTTTCCGAGACGAACGTAATGGCATAGCCTGTTTCCCCTGATTCAGATTTTAAAATTTAATTCTGCCCTATTTTATATTATAGCAAGTTATTCAACATACAGGGTGTTACATTCTCCCCTACTTAAAGGATTTCGTCCCCGAAATCTCTAAGTCAAGAAGAACGTATCCTACCATCCAAACAACCATCTACTCAAACCATTAAACACTGGCATCCATTGTCCTTAAAATTTCTAATGCTGTATGAACATATGCAAAGAGTGTGTGTTTATGTTCCATGTCTAATGCAAAATTAGGCGGTCTACCGATTCAGTTGACCTCCTTAATGCAAACCATGATAGTGCCATGCATCCAATATGTATGCGAAAGAACCTTATCGACACATACTATTTCTACATGAGTGCACAATCATTCACCAAAATGCATCATCCATATGATAGCACAACCATTATACATCCATTAATATAGCTACCTACACACAATTATATGCAATATGCAATATGAAGTGATTGAGCCGATCTAGTGCCTAGAGTGTGTGTATATGCATCCACGAGAAACCACTTGCATCCACTCGCATCCATCAATCATAACATGTATCAAACACATGTTTCAACCATAGGTTTACCCTATCTAAAGGTCAAAGGTACTAATTAGAGGACATACTAAAGATAAGATAAGTACTAGAAAAACGATAAAGGAGAAGTTAAAAGACATACCCTCCAAAAAGGAATGGGTACAATGAACGAATCTTCGCTTCTGTCTCCCAAGTAGCATTGCTCTCATCTTCTCCCCATTGCACTTTGACTAGTCAAACCTCTCTGTTTCACAACTTCCTAATCTCTGACCCAGGGATGCGGGTAGGAGCTCGTCGAATAGTCGCATCACGCTCTACCTCCACCTCTCTAAGCAAGCTCGGCTCTACCACCTCTGCGGTCTCATGTAGGCACTTCCTCAAATGTGACACATGGAATACGTCATGTACTCCACTAAGTCTCTCGGGTAAATCCACTCTATATGCCATGGAGCAGTCCTCTTGCTCTTCACGGGTATGAAATGGGCGCTCTTAGTAAGTCTGTCTACCACAACCCAAATTCCCGTATTACCCTTCCTCGATCTCGGTAACCCACCTATAAAATCCATCGAGACGCTATCCCACTTCCATTGTGGAACTTCCAATGGGTGAAGCAACCCACCAGGTTTCTTTTGCTCCGCTTTCACTTGTTGGCACACCAAGCATCTAGCGACATACTCGGCCACATCTTTCTTCATACCGGTCCAAAAGAAAACTCGCTTCATGACTTGGTACATCTTGTCCCCACCGGGATGAATGGTCATCTTAGAACGATGCGCATCTTCAGGAATAGCCTTCCTCAAACCCTCGTCTTGCGGTACACAAAGTCTATCGTCTCTACGCAACCACCCCCTATCGTCTAGGGTGTACCTACTCAAATGGCTGGACGACTCCCCCTCTTATGAGCCTCTCTACTAACTCAACCAACTGTGGGTCGTCCCGCTGTGCCTCGCCAAGCCGTCCAAAAGAGTAGGTCTGACCTCTAAGGATGCTAGCAAACCGGGTACAAAGTCAACGGAAGGTCTAAAATCAAACATCGAGATAAATTCCAAGCTTCGTCGTTCCACGAACAATGGACTCAAGGACAACCTTTTTCTGCTTAAGGCGTTCGCCACCATGTTACCCTTGCCAGGGGTATACACTATCTCGAAATCATAGGATGCTAAGAATTCCATCTACCTTTGTTGTCTTAAGACTATGCACTCGAAGAGTCTCCAACACTTCCCTTAGATGTAGGGCATGCTTTTCTCCACTTCTAGAGAAAAACAGGATATTCTCCCATGAAAAATCGTCACAACTATCCATCTCTCACGCAAACCATCCTAGTCGAACTCGACATCCCCCAAGTGCAAGCCCCAAAGGCCTAAAACAATATTAGACAAACACCCAAGGGATACCTCCTTCGAATTTAGACGACCTACGTGAGATGATACTAGTAAAAATGGCTAAATAATTAAGCCCTTGTCCAACTCTGGATGTCCTTGCCAGTCTCGCTCCAAAACCACCGTTGATCAAATAACTGGCTTTGAAAACTTATTTCGCTCTTGGAAAAGACCAAGATGTCATCCACAAAGACCACTACGAAGTTATTTAGGTACTCCCTGAACACCCTACTCATCAAATCAACAAAGTATGCAGGGGCGTTCGTCAAACCAAATGGCATCACCAGCCACTCATAGAACCCATCCGGAGTCTTAAAGGCAGTCTTCTCTATACTATCCTCAGCCACTCTCAACTGATGAAACCCCGTGGCCAAGTCCAACTGCGAAAATACTGAGGCGCCAACCAACTGATCAAAGAGATCATCAATCCTCGGCAATGGGTGTCTATTCTTCTTTGTGAGCTTGTTGAGTTCTCTATAGTCTACACAAAGTCTGAGGGACCCATCCGCCTTCATGGCAAAAACTACTGGAGCACCCCACTCCGATATACTTCGTCTTATGAACCCCTTCTCAAGCAACTCCCCTACTTGCTTATGGAGTTCCCTCCTCTCACGAGGAGCCATGTGGCGCACTGGTAAAGATACTGGTTTAGCATTGTCCACCAGATATATTCGGAAGTCTATCTCCCGCTTCGGAGGTAAGCCCTTCACCTCCCCAAACACATCCGAGTATTCCCGGACCACCCTAACAGATCGCAAACTCTCGACCGAAGCGTCAAGCGATTCAAGATAACTTAGCATAACAGAATCTATGGGATTACAAGAGATCTCGAGAGTGTTACCCAAGCAGGTCATGAGCCTAACAACTCTCCTTTCGCAATCAAGAATGGCACCATTACTGGATAACCAGTCCATGCCCAAAATCAACCCATAGCCCGTGAAGCCCAAAACAAAAGCATCACATCTAAACTCAACGCTAAGTATGGAAATCTTCAAACCCAAACACATCATGGACAAATAAGTGGAGCCCCCAACTGGGTTTGAAGCAACCAAGGGACCATCTACTAGACTGGTGTCTAAGTGCAGTGACTCAACTTACAATGATGAGATAAACAAATGCGATGCGCCAGAGTCGAATAAAGTTCGAACAGGATGATCGAGAGGACCAACTTTCAACCTAGACGGCCCTACCCCCATCAGGTATACCAGCCATGAGAGAATACATCTACCCTCCAGAAGATCCTGTACTTTGTCCTTACCTCTTTGGACAAGCCTAATAAGGTGTCCTATTTCTCCAAAACAACTAGCCTTCTCCTTCACATTCTCCTTCCATGACCTCTCACCACGATGAGGTTTCGTCCTTTATTTACCTAATAGCTATTTGAACCTTCCTCCCTCGTCCATCTTAAAGGTACCCATAAGCCCTCCACCTCCTTGGACTAACTTCTTAGCCCGACAAACTTCTTAGTCCCTTGAAGTGGTTCTTCCGTCCTTCATACAAAAGTCCTTAATTATCTTAAAAAGACATCTATACGCGGAAGGGAAATTCAAAAAGGGATAGAGGAAGAGATTCAAAACGGAGAATCGAAGGAAGGATATATGGCTCTTGGGGATTATGTTCTTTTCTTTCAAAAACTTTTCTCTTAAAAGACATGTTTTTGAAAATACTTCTTCCAAAAACGTTTTTAGAAAAATAGTTTTCTAAAAAATTTATCTGTTCTGGTAACCTTAAGCTCTGATACCACGTGTAACACCCCACTCCCGCTAAGGTCACTCACTAAGGGAATGCCTCAACTTCGATGGAGTATTTTAAGTGAATATAGAACAGAAAAATTACAATAGACAGATATAAGTAATACTTGAAATTTAAAGCATCATTTCATTGCAGCAGAAGGTAAACATGTTTGGTTACATATCAAAAACCAACAAGAGTCAAGTACAAAATATCCATCTCGTTAAAACATAAGTACATAATCCCACTACATACTAATAGCCATAATAGTAAAGATAACCGAGCTTTACTTCAAGAGTCCAAGCTTCAAAAGATAGATAAAGCAATCTGAATCAAAGCCCACTAGTGCTAGGCCCACTCTGATAACCTGAGGGTTGGGAAAAAGATAAAAACAACGGGGTCAGACATAAGTCTGAGTGAGCCCTATAATTTTAACAATACAATCATTAAAGTAATTAGGGTATGATATAAACCTGGTACGGTACGACTGGGGATAAATGACTACACTAAGCAGCCAACTAGACTTAGGATGAACTAAGATAACGGTAAAGACGCGCCTATCCACCCAAGGATAAATATTACACTGCACCACCCTAGATCTACCCACCCAAGGGTAATTTCTAACTGCACCACACCAGTCATTCCTACTTAAAGGTTGATCCCTCCCAAGGAATTAGAAAAATTTACCCAGTAGTTTCGTGTACCCCAAGCTGACTACATAGGTGCCGTCTGCCCCTATCTCCACAAGGTGTACCCCGTACTTAGTAATCTTAATAGTAGTCTCTTGTACCCCTAGCTGACTACATAGGTGTCGTATGCCCCTATCTCCACTAGGTGTACCCACTACTCCCATTCGATCGGCTCCCTAACGTAGATACCCGTGTTGGCCCCACAATGGGGTGTATCACTCCCCAAAGTGGCAACCCGATACAATCAATGGTGCACGGCTTATACCTACACGATGCAACAACGTATTACCTACCAGCCCGGGTCCACACACGCATATGAAACCCGTTGGACATGCGTTGCCACCGCTAACCCGTTTTGGCCTCTTATAGTCAAGCCCAGTACGCGTGTCCCGTCCTCGACATGGGTCGAGCCCAATAAGATACATATGGGTTACTGGTTGAAATGGCCCCCCACAAGCTACCCACCTAAGCTTGTCAATTCTAGTGTATCCCACTTAACCCTTTTTAGTAATCATGTCCACTTACATGTTTAAAGTTCGGTTAAGTCATCTAATCATATTTTAATTGCCACTCAAGGCACCCACTAGATTTCCACATGCCACCCAAGGCACTTACTTGATTTCCACATGCCACCCAAGGCACTTACTTAACCCTTTAATCATGTTTAATTACATGTTCCACTTTGGTTAAGTAATATAATTTTATCTTCTATTGCCACCCAAGGCAACCACTAGATTTTCCCCATGCCACCCAAGGCACTTACTTAACCCTTTAATCATGTTTAATTACATGTTCCACTTTGGTTAAGTATTCTAATCTAATATTCTATTGCCACCCAAGGTAATCACTAGATTTTCCCCATGCCACCCAAGGCACTTACTTAACCCTTTAATCATGTTTAATTACATGTTCCACTTTGGTTAAGTATTCTAGTCGTATTTTCTATTGCCACCTAAGGCAACCACTAGATTTTTCCACATGCCACCCAAGGCACCCACTTAACCCCTCATGCCCCACTACATGCTTATCTGGTTAAGTGTTTTTTAATTGATTAAGACCGTAACCTTTGCAAAGACCTCTCACATTAGACTATCTTTTATGGCAGCTGGATTTGCCGGTCGGGTCCGGGCAGCCTTACGCCATAACCGAGTCTAACCTCGTGTCTTTACACTTGTCACGTATTTAGTTTATGCCTAAGACCTCTCACATTGGGCCAATCATTTGTAGCCGCTAGATTTGCCGGTCGGTTCCGGGCAGTCTTATGCTACAAAAGGGTCCAACCTCGTGTCTTAGTCGATTAATTACACCTAATTAATCACCCCCATAATTTGTATTAATTATCCCTAATTAATTACAAATTTAACGATGTACATAATTGACTCAATTATGTCCATCCACTTTATGGTATGCATAATCATACCAACTTCACACCATTTCATTAACATGAATATTAACCCCATCGTTCCCCACGTAATTCGCTAACATGACATACTTAAAAGGGAAGATTCATCACACATACAATGGGTTCAACTTGCATAACATTAGCATAAACATGGGTTTAAAAGGTGTCAACATGCATATAGCATCAAACCCAACTAGCATAAATAATCAACCCAAACTTGCATGAATCACATATGTCATAAAGAGGTTAACTTGCATAAGTTACTTATGTCATACCAAGGGGTAAACTTGCATATGTATGTATGACATACAAAGGGGTTAACTTGCATATGTATGCATATCATACAAAGGTGTAAACTTGCACATGTTACTTGCATATAATCAAACACCAAACTTGCATAACATGTCATATATGAACTTGCATATAATCATACAACAAACTTGCATAACATATCATATATGAACTTGCATATAATCATACACCAAACTTGCATAACATATCATATATGAACTTGCATATAATCATACACCAAACTTGCATAACATATCTTATATGAACTTGCATATAATCATACACCAAACTTGCATAACATGGTGTCATAATGGATCAATGTTTATCATAGCGATTTGCATAACTAGCATCATGAACACATAGCCTAAAACTTGCATAACTTGCATAACATCATGATCACATAGCATATGACTTGCATAACATCATAATCACATAGCATATGACTTGCGTAACTTGCATAACATCATGAACACATAGCATATGACTTGCATAACTTGCATAACATCATGATCACATAGCATATGACTTGCATAACTTGCATAACATCATGAACATATAGCATATGACTTGCATAATTTGCATAACATCATGAACATATGACATATGACTTGCATAACTTGCATAACATCATGATCACCTAGCATATGACTTGCATAACTTGCATAACATCATGAACATATAGCATATGACTTGCATAACTTGCATAACATCATGAACACATAGCATATGATAACATAACTTGCATTGATCCACATTCATAGCCATAACCTCATTATATCCTATCATAATCATTTCAACAATTGGTCATTAAAGCTATAGAAACTCACAACTTGTTGATTAGCACTCCTATGAAGAAGATGAAGTTGCTAAAGTTGATTAGAAGTTGATTTGAGAAGCTATCTTCTTCTACAGTTTGATGGAGGCTCCTTCAAGTTGCATTTTGACGGCATAACGACGTTGTCTCCAATTTTAGTATGAATTAGGGTAGTCTTAAGGTGTATGTATAGAGTAGTTAAGTGTTTTAGGCCATTGGATTAACCCTAAATTAGATTAGAGCCGTCAGATTTCGTCCTAGCCACCAAGCACAGCCCCAAAGCCAAGATGGTGCACCCAGGTCACACAGACCGACAGGGGGGGTCGACCCATGGGTCGACCCCTGGGTCGACCCCTAGGGAGGGGGTCGACACCCATGTCAACCCTAGGGTCGACTCCCTCTGCCTGGCGGGAATTTTTCCCGCCTCTTCTGAAATGTGAAATTTCTGCTTTTAAATCTGTTTTGAATTTCTGAAAACTTCTTCGGGCCTTTACTGGGTCATACGAACTCCGATTTTCGAAAACTCGGACTCTATTTCGTGTATTTTTCCGAGACGAACGTAATGGCATAGCCCGTTTCCCCTGATTCAGATTTTAAAATTTAATTCTGCCCTGTTTTATATTATAGCAAGTTATTCAACATACGGGGTGTTACAGTTCCACTCCCATCAAATACGCTTTAAATTGTCTCACTTATTTTCATTTGCATCCCTGTCCAGTCGTCATTAAATATGTCGTTAAATTTTGCAGCCACAATTTGTATAAAATACCCGGTATTTCCTCTTAAATCTAAGTCTGATGCAGATATCAATAAATCTTGTCGTGTGTTCATCCATCCAATCCGCGATAAGTGTTGACGAAGAAGCAACAGAAGCGGAACTAGATGAGTATGTCATAACACTGAAAAGACAGTTTTAAATTTATTTAAACAATAGTAAAAATATATGATATAGAAAACTATAAAACAAACAAAAGTGGAGAAAGTTTTCCATAAAATATAATGTTTTCGAAACTGTAAAATTCGAGAAAAGGTGGATTAGAGGAGGATTTTCAAGTTTGTGGTGGTGGAAGGGAGGATGAAGGTGGCTTAGATAGATGGGAAATAAATTTACTGTTGGCAACCAATAAGGACGCCAACGACTCAACTTGTTCATTCTAATTTTCGAGGCTAAATGCACTGTTTCGTGTTTGGACATGTTGGACATGTCCAAACACGAAATTGAGCATGTTGCCCTTCCGGACATTACCTTAGGCAATTCTAGTCATTTGCGATGCATCCAAACACGAAATTAAGCATGTTTCCCTTTCAAATGTTACCTTAGGCAATTCTGTTAGGGATTGCAGAATGGATTGTTAAGGCAAAACCAACATTAGAAAGGGAGTGAATAGTGGTTTTGAGAATTTAAACAAAATCTAAAACTTATATGATATATTATATGAATCAAACACTATAGAAACAATCACAGAATCAAACACAAATACAAAGATAAACAAAAATAAAGTGCAGAAAAGGAAAGAACACACCAGATTTTATACTGCTTCAGAATTGCTTCTACGTCCAGTTCCACGCAACGCTGGATGGCGTAGAGTTTTATTACTATATCAATATCCAATTACAATCCTTCTTAATTTCACGGCTACAAGGGATACCACCGATTCCACACACACATTTGATCAAGTATAGCCTCCTTGATTTCACGGCTACAAGGGATACCACCAATTACTCGTCCTTGATTTCACGGCTACAAGGGATACAACCAATTTCACATAACCCAAACAATTACAAACAACTCTATAACTCTTCAATATCACTTGATTCCGAGAGTAATGAGTAGGGAGTGAGAAGAGAAGAAGTTTAATGAAAATAGAATTGAATTCGACAGAGTATAAGAGTAAATATCATAAAAATGAGAAGATATAATGGTGTATGGAGAAGAAGAATGATTAAAAAAAATTGAAATCAGCCCCTATTTATAACATTTGAAAGGTTGCAATGTTTCTGAACCATCACAAATAGTGAAAAGACACTTCTTTTCAATTTTGAAAAATTGACAGTTATATGTCGACATAGGGAAAAATGTATGTCGACATACCCTTAATTAAAAAATTGATTTTTGGGCATTTTTCAAGTGTTTTGATGTATATTTAATTCTGGAAATTCTTGAATTAAAACATAGTGTTTTAAATGAATATTATAAAGTAGGAAATCATATGAAAACATAAATATAAACTATATAAACATATTTATAAAATTATAGAGTTAAAACTATATAAATATAAAGTATATAAAAGTATAAATATATAAAACTTGAGTTTGAAATCAAAAGTAAAGTAAAGAAAATAAAATAGAGAAGATAGAGATTAAAGATAGAATTTGAAAATAGAACTTGAAATCATAAATTTAAATTTAAATTTGAACCTGGAGTGCTATTCAGAGTCTTACATAATCTAGACTCTATTACTATATTTGTCTTGAACTCTTGAAACCTTGAATACTCATGAGTCTTGAATCATCTCTGAATTTTGAATCTCTAATATCTTTAAACTGTATAGTCTTTGGTAATAATTCTTGTATATGAATCATGCATATGTATGTATATATTCTAGACAAAAGTGTTAGTATATATTTTATAATCAATTATTATTAAAATAAGGTTGTTGTCATCAAAACTCCATTCTCCAACAATCTCTTCCTTTTTAATGATGACAACCTTATTAGTTTATAAAATATCATACCTGTATATACCTGTTTATGATGATCCTTCAAATACTCCCCCTGCCTATATGAATCCTATAAACTATGTCTATATTTCATAATTTCTCCCCCTTTGTCATTATCAAAATGAACTTCTAAAACTACTCCCCCCCAAATCGTATAACTATCTAAATAAAACCTATAAGTAACTAAGTAATTCCTAAATCAAAGTAGAATACTCCTCCCTTAATCTATATAATCCTATAATAGAAATTCCTAACATCATGACTATCGAATATAAACCAATCCAAGTATTATAATTACATTTTTTGATATCAAATATACAAACCAAACCAAATCAAAGCAGACCACACCATATATTTAATATATACAAGTTTGAAATCATAGAATTCAAATTTCAAACAAATCAATCAAATCAACCATACCATTTAATTAAACGTTTCCTGGGACTTCAACCCAACCGTCTTCTCCAAAGATTGGACCCTTCTTGATTACTTCCCAATCTTCATCTTCTTTGGTTGGTAGATCCATAGCGAGATTGTTATCTTCATCTCTGAGAAGAGATTAGCCACCGAATTGCATCAAATGCTTCTCTTGCTATTCAAACATCTTTATTTGGCTTAATTCGAGATGATGCTGGTTTCGTACAATTATAGAGAGGAGTTCTTGAAAGAATTCAAGGTTTCTTCAAGATATTCGCTAAGATTATGAATTAGATTTGCCATGAATTTGAGAGGAAATGAATAAGGAAGAAGGAGAAATGGAATTATGAATTTTTCTAGAATAAATAGGCTTAAATATGGTCTGGAATTCATTGGATTTTGAATAGATATGAGTTAGTTTTTTAAATTTTAAATAATTTAAAAATATGGCAGTTATATGTCGACATATACATAAATGTATGTCGACATATCCTATTTAAAAATTTGGAATTTTTCAAAATTTTGAATCTTTTGAAACTATAATTAATTCTAAAGTTTTTACAGAAACTTAAAGAGGATTTTGACATAAATAAAACTCCATTCATTACTTAATAGAAAGCAAATTGTAACACCACCTTTCCATTAATGGCACTCAAAAAGGGAATGCATCAATGTCCATGAAGCGTTATTGTTGTATAGAACAGATAAATTACAAGAATAAATAAATAAAACAACACAGCGAAAGTTAAAACTTATTTTGTTGCATCATAATTGAAAACAAGTTTACATAAGTAGTCTCCAAAACCATTACAACAGGATCAGTAGTCTTTTCCAAAAACTTCAAAGTACATAAAGAAGCAGATACTTAAATAACATAAATGCATAAATCCCCACTGAGCATAAGCAAAGCCATAAAGATGAAAGAGTCCAAAGCGGTACATCTACTCTCTTCAAGCAACTGAAAGAAATCGGCACTAAGCTGTAGTATTCCCTCCTTGCAAACCTGAGGGGGAGAGGGGGGGGGGGAAGAAAAGAGGTGGAAAGAAAAGGGGGTCAGACATAAAGTCTGGTGAGTGCGATATATAATTATCAAAATAACTAGGATAAGGCATAAGCTGGAAAATAAGGAAATAACTGTGAATAATTGGGTATGGAAGAGCAAACAAGGAAATAAGATGAACCAAGATAACACTAAAGGCGCACCTAGTCACTATAAGATAATTACTACACTGCACCACCACTAGTCACCCTAAAGGTTGATCCCGCCTACAAAACTTACTAATGATAATGGTAGTTTAGTGTATCACTCCTCAAAGTGGCAACCCGATACAACCAAAAATGCACGGCTTATATCTACACGATGCAACAACGTCTTGCCTACCAGCCCGGACCCACACACACGCATATGAACCCGTTGGACTTGCGTTGCCACCGCTGACCCGTTTTGACCTCTTACAATCAAATCCAGTACGCGTGTCCCGTCCTCGACTTGGGTCGAGCCCACAAAGATACTTAATGGGTTACTAGTTTGAAAAGGGCCCCCATGCATGACACAAGCTTCCACCTATGCTTGGTCCCCTCTAAGGTTTTTCCCCACTTAACCACATTCTTAATCATGTCTTTTTACATGTTTCAATCTTGGTTAAGTGCATCTAATCGTATTTCAAATGCCACCCAAGGCACCCACTAAATTCCACATGCCACCCAAGGCACCCACTTAACCCCCTCATGTCCCACTACATGTTTATCTGGTTAAGTGTTTCTTAATTCATTAAGACCGTAACCTTGTAAAAAACCTCCCACATTAGACTGGCATTTGTGGCAGCTGGATTTGCCGGGCGGGTCCGGGCAGTCTTACACCACAAACGAGCCTAACCTCGTGTCTTTACAACTGTTACACATTTAATTTATGCCTAAGACCTCCCACATTAGACTGACATTTGTGGCAGTTGGATCTGCCGGGCGGGTCTGGGCAGTTTTACACCATAAACGAGTCTAACCTCGTGTCTTAGGCGGTTTATTATTACACATTTCTTTTTAACCCTAAAATGGATTAATTTCCCTATTCAAATTGTCAATCAATTCCAAATTTAACTATGTCCATATATTTATGGTATATTAAATTATACCAATTAACATTACATTTAAGGCATTTATGCCAATTCTCAATATTAAATCTTTTAATATTATCCCATTGCCCTACGTTGTATGTTCGTTCGTTTAACGTGAAATATACGTTAGACTCGAATAGTCTAACTTATGGAATAAAGAGAAAACATCACAACATTCATAGAATAAAAACTAGATCTAAACATAAGGGTGAACTTACATGTGTGAATAAGGTTTTTCATCTAAAACTTACATAGGCCAAAGTCACAAACTTGCATAAACTATGGATGTCATAGATCTAATCATAAGGTGTAAACTTGCATAGGCAATAGCTACAAACTTTACATGATTCATATTCCAATATATATATATATATATATATATATATACTTGCATATGTAATTTATGCAACATAAACTATGGTGTAAACTTGCATCTAAAACATGTAAATTAAGATCTACATGTAAACTAGCATCTAGAATTTTGTATACTAGCATATAACTCACACATGTCTTAGCCTAAACTTTAGATCCAAGCTTACATAAAATAGATGTCATGAAACATAAGGTTGTATATGATTCTCACTAACTTGCATATGATTCATATCTAAATTAACATCTAAACTTGAATACATACATATGATTTAACATATGAATTAGTTCCAACAACATAACCAAACTAGCATATGAAGCATCATTATGAATTAATTGTACATAAGCCAACAATCAACATAGATAATAACATCACAGCTTTGTAACATAGATAATAACATCATAGCTTTACAACATAGATAATAACATAACGGTCAATGATTCACAACATAACCATATAATCCAAATCATATCTCAACCCAATTAAATTGTTAATTATCTTATTAAAGAAATTGAACTCACAACTCAAAGAAGGTCTTGAGTTCTGAAATCTGAGTTCTGAAATTGATTTAGATCGCCTTTGTAGTAGATTCGTTATTGTTTAGATTAGAGTTGAATAGGATTGAGTTGATTGGCTTCGATTTCCCTCTAGTTGGTGGCGGCTACTCTAGGGTGCAAGGTGACAACATGACAGCCATGGTTCCAATTTTTATTTGCTTTTAGGGTTTGAGTATACCCATGTTTATATAGAATTTCAATTTAATTATTGTCGTCGGATGAACTTAGGGTTAATCAAAACCATTCAGTTAGGATAGGGTGACACCTCAGCCTTAATGACTCAGCAAGGAGTCAGAAAGGACTCAGCAATGAGTCACAGCATGGATCAGATCACACCAGAAAGCTGTGCAGGCTTTCTGCTCGGCCTGGGCGCACTTGGGAAGTGCGCCAATGTATTTTTGTACTGGCGCACTTCCCAAGTGTGCCAGTGCATTTATATATTTTTTCTCTCTTCTTCTTCTGGTTTTTCCGCCTAACTTCGTTCGTCCATATCTCCTTCATACGGTGTCCGTTTTACGCAAACTCGGACTCTATCTCAAGCAGAATTCCGAGACGAACGCGACGGCACAACCTGTTTCCCTTAATTCCCTCATTTTAAATTAAGTATTCTTTAATTTGTGAACATTAATATTAAAATTACGGGGTGTTACATTCTCCCCTCCTTAAAGGATTTCGCCCCCGAAATCTCCAAGTTAAGGAGAATGCATATCCTAACATCCAATCATCCATCTACTCAACCATCAAACACAGGCATCCATTGTCCTTACAAAATTTCTAATGCTGTATGAATATATGCAAGAACTGTGTGTATATGTTCCTTATCTAATGCAAAATCAGGCGGTCTACTGATTCAGTTGACCTCCTTGATGCAAATCATGATAGTGTCATGCGTCCATTATGTATGCGAAAGAATCCTATTGATACATATTTCTACCTGTGTGCACAACCACTCATCAAAATGCAGCATCCATATGATAACACAACCATTATACATCCATTAACTTAAATATGCACACACATTTATATGCAACATGAAGGTGATTAAGCCGATCTAGTGCCTAAGGTGTGTATATGCATCCACGGGCAACCACTTGCAACCACTTGCATCCACGTGCATCCATCATACATAACATGTCTCAAACACATGTTTCAACCATAGGACTACCCTATCTAAAGGTCAAAGATACTAGCGAGAGGACATACTAAAGATAAAACGAGTACAAGCTAAGTGATAAAGGAGAAATTAAAAGACATACCCTCGAAAAGAAAAGGGTACAATGAACGCATCTTCTCTTCCGTCTCCCAAGTAGCATCGCTCTCATCATCTCCCCATTGCACTTTGACTAGCTTGACCTCTCGGTTCCTCAACTTCTTAATCTCCGACCCAAGAATGCATGTAGGAGCTCCTCGAATCGTCGCATCACGCTCTATCTCCACCTCTCTAAGAAAGCTCGGCTCTACCACTTCCGCGGTCTCATGTAAGCACTTCCTCAAATATGATACATGGAATACGTCGTGTACACCACTGAGTCTCTCGGGCAATTCCACTCTATACGCCATCTGTCCAATCCTCTCCTAAATATGAAACGGCCCTACGAACCTTGGTGCTAACTTTTCAACGGACCCAAAGCGAACAACATTCCGTAATGGAGACACCATGATAGAGACCATGTCCCCAATATCAAACCCAAGATCTGTCCTCCTCTTGTCCGCATAAGATTTCTGCCTATCTTGCGCCGTCTTCACCCTCCTTCGAATCAAATCGATCTTTTCCGAAGTCTCTCTAATCATATCGGGCCCTACTAAGATCTTATCCATAGATTCCCACCAACATGTAGGTGGACGACAAGGCCTTTCATAGAGAGCCTCGAAAGGTGTCATGCCAATGCTAGACTAAAAACTATTATTATACGCGAATTCCACCAAGGGAAGATGCTCCTCCCATGTACCTCCAAAATTCAAAACACATAGCCTCAAAAGGTCCTCTGGAATACGATTCACCCTCTCGGTCTGGCCGTCCGTCTAAGAATGATATGCGGTGCTCAAATATAATTGAGTCTCTACCGCCTTTTGCAAGCTCTTCCAAAATTCACTAGTAAATATAGGATCGTGATCGCTCACTATGCTGGAAGGAACACCGTGCAAACAAACTATCTCTCGAATGTATACGAAGGCTAACCATGGAGTAGTCCTCTTACTTTTCACGGTAATGAAATGGGCGCTCTTAGTAAGTCTGTATACCACGACCCAAATCCCTGTATTACCCTTCCTCGATCTCGGTAACCCATCAACAAAGTCCATCGAGACACTCTCCCACTTCCATTGTGGGACCTCCAATGGGTGAAGCAACCCACCGGGCTTCTTTTGCTCTGCTTTTACTTATTGGCACACCAAGCATCTAGCGGCAAACTCAGCCACGTCCTTCTTCATTCCGGCCCAAAAGTAAACTTGTTTCATGTCCATGTACATCTTGTCCCCGCCGGGATGAATGGTCATCTTCGAACGATGTGCATCATTAAGAATGGTCTTCCTCAAGTTCTCATCTCGTGGTACACAAAGTCTACCGTCCCTACGTAACCAACCCTTATCATCTAGGGTATACCTACTGAGATGGCTCGATGACTCCCCCCTTATGAGCTTCTCTATTAACTCAACCAACTGTGGGTCATCTCGCTGTGCCTCACCAATCCGTCCCAAAAGCGTAGGTCTGACCTCTAAGGACGCTAGCAAACCAGGTACAAAGTCAATAGAAGGTCTAAAGTCAAATGTAGAGATGAACTCTAAGCTTCGTCGTTCAACAAACAACAGACTCAAGTACAACCTTTTCCTACTTAAGGCGTCTGCCACCACGTTACCCTTACCAAGGGTATATGCTATCTCGAAATCGTAGGACGCTAAGAATTCCATCCACCTTTGTTGCCTTAAGTTCAAGTCCTTCTGAGAGAACAAGTATTTTACCGATTTGTGGTCAGTGAACAATTCGAATTTCTCGCCAAGACGATAATGGCGCCAAGACTTAAGCACGAAAACAATAGCGGCCAATTCTAGGTCATGCGTAGGGTAATTTCTCTCATGCACTCTTAACTGCCTTCCTCCATAGGCTATTACCCTTCCCTCTTGCATTAAGACTGCGCCTAGTCCTGTCCCACAAGCATCAGTATAAATGGTAAATGGCTTACTCCCATCTGGCAACACTAAGACTAGGGTTGTGGTCAAAGCTCTCTTTAAACATTGGAACACATCATCACAATCTACGTCCCACGTGAAAACTAGGTTCTTCTTCGTCAAGCGTGTTAATGGGGTTGATATCTTTGCGAAGTCCTTGATAAACTTCCTATAGTAGCCAGCCAACCCCAAGAAACTCCTCACCTCAGTAGCATCTTTAGGACCTTCTAATCTTGGATGGCCACCATCTTCGCGGGATCCACAGCTATCCCTTCTTTGGAAACCACGTGCCCTAAGAATCGCACTTCCTTCCTCCAAAAGTGACATTTAGAAAATTTAGCTTTAAGGTTATGCGTTCGAAGGGTCTCCAACACTTCCCTAAGATGTTGGGCATGCTCTTCCTCGCTCTTAGAAAAGACCAAGATGTCATCCACAAAGACCACCACAAATTTATTAAGGTACTCCCTAAACACCCTACTCATCAAGTCAACAAAGTATGCAGGGGCATTTGTCAAACCAAAGGACATTACAAGCCACTCATAGAAACCGCCCGGAGTCCTAAAGGCAGTCTTGTCTATGTTATCCTCAGCCACTCTCAACTGATGGAAACCAGTGGCTAAGTCCAACTGCGAAAACACTGAGGCGCCAACTAACTGATCGAAGAGATCATCAATCCTCGGCAGTGGGTGCCTATTCTTCTTAGTAAGCTTATTAAGTTCTCTATAGTCCACACAAAGTCCAAGGGACCCATCTGCCTTCGCGGCAAATACTACTGGAGCACCCCACTCCGATATACTAAGTCTTATGAACCCCTTCTCAAGCAACTCCCCTACTTGCTTATTGAGTTCCCTCCTCTTACGAGGAGCCATGTGGCGTACTGGCAGAGATACTGGTTTTGCATTGTCTACAAGATAAATACGAAAGTCTATCTCACGTTTTGGGGGTAGACCCCTCACCTCATCGAAGACGTCAACATATTCACGGACTATATGAACAGAATGTAAATCATCATTGGATGCGTCAAGTGACTCAAGATAACTAAGCATCACCGATCCTCTAGGGTCACAAGAAATATCAAGGGTCTTTCCACTACGAGTCAACAATTTTACTACCCTTCGTTCACAATCTAGGATGGCACCATATCTGGCTAGCCAATCCATCCCTAGAATTAACCCATAGCCCATGAAACCAAGCACAAAAGCATTACATTCAAAACCAACGCCTAAGATAGACAATCTCAAATCCCTACAAACAATGGATAAATGAGCCGACCCACCAATAGGATTTGAGACTACAATGGGATCCTCAACAAGACTAGTATCTAAGTGCAGTGTTTCAACTAATGATGTAGAGATAAACGAATGTGATGCGCCAGAATCGAATAAAGTACAAACATGATGATCAAACAGAAAAACTAAACCCTCAACGGAAATGTTTCTACCTCGTTCTTGCAGCGGTGGGACCGCAAGAGCCTGGACCTGCTCCCTTGCCTGCCCCGGTGCCACGAGAGCCTGAAGCTGCCCTCCAGAAGTTCTTTGCCCTTGTCCCTGTTTCCTTGGGCAGTCCTTAACTAGATGACATGCCTCTCCACAGTGGAAACATCCAGTCTTCTTCTTTTTCCTACAGTCTTTACTCAGAGGGCCTGGTGTCCCACAATTAAAGCACTTCTTCTTTCCTTTGCCATTATTGCCTTTACCACCTTTCTTGTTCTGTTATTGCTGCTGCGGTTTCTTTTGATCCCCTTTCTTCTCGGGTGCCTTATTAGCATTGGCGCCCTTTTCCTCTTCATGTATAAGCGCCATATCAACCAGTCTCTCAAAGGTGGCCCCCATAGGGATGTGGGTCATAGCTAACCCATGTAGAGGCTTGTTCAAACCCTTAACAAATCTTAGGGCCTTCTTTTCGGGTGTATTCACCAAGTCCAAGCCAAATCTTGCCAACTGATTGAAATTGTTGATGTATTCTTTTACTAACAGATTCCCTTGCTTTAATGCCAAAAACCTTTCCATGTATAGATTCTCTTCAGCCCGTGAGAGAAACTTTGCCTCAAACCTACGCCTGAAATCTAGCAATGTATCAACCAGACGCTCTCCATTAGTGACCTCCCACCAAAACGAAGCTTCGTCCTTCATCAACCAAGCAGCCAATTGGACCTTCTTACAATCGTCAAAATTGAAAATGCCAAACAGATCCTCCACTTCTTTCAACCAATTTCTAGCTTCGATAAACGTTTCAGTCCCACTAAAAGGTTTTCCACCCATCGAACGAAAGTCTTTACATATCTTGGAGAAAGTATCTCCACGCGGAGGAATGACTGGAGCTGGGGGAGGAGGAACGTTGGCCGGACCCGCGGTACCGGCCTTAGCCTCGAGATATTGACGAAACCAACCAGGTACATGAACACCCTCTGGTAACTCAGATGCTCCAGGCATGCTGAAAAGAAAAAGAAAGAGTTTTAAAAACAAGGGAAGCAAAAGAGAGATGTATGGCTTGCGGGGATTATGCTCTTTAAAGTAAACTTTCCTTGAAAATAGCTTCTTTAAAACAAATTTTTGAAAATACTTTCTAGGAAAATAATACTTTTGAAAACACCTTTCAAAACTTTTTATCGGTTCTTGTAACCATAGCTCTGATACCACGTGTAACACCCCATGTCCATTAATGTCACTCACAAAGGGAATGCATCAATGTCCATGAAGCGTTATTGTTGTATAGAACAGATAAATTACAAGAATAAATGAATAAAACAACACAACGGAAGTTAAAACTTATTTTATTGCATCATAACTGAAAACGAGTTTACATAAGTAGTCTCCAAAACCATTACAAACGGATCAGTAGTCTTTTCCAAAAACTTCAAAGTACATAAAGAAGTAGATACTTAAATAACATAAATGCATAAATCCCCACTGAGCACAAGCAAAGCCATAAAGATGAAAGAGTCCAAAGCGGTACATCTACTCTCTTCAAGCAACTGAAAGAAATCGGCACTAAGCTGTAGTATTCCCTCCTTGCAAACCTGAGGGGGTGGAAGGAAGAAAAGGGGTCAGACATAAAGTCTGGCGAGTGCGATAACTTTAACAATATAATTATCAAAATAACTAGGATAAGGCATAAGCTGGAAAATAAGGAAATAACTGTAAACAATTGGGTATGGTAGAGCAAACAAGGAAATAAGACGAACCAAGATAACGTTAAAGGCGCACCTAGTCACTATAAGATAATTACTACACTACACCACCACTAATCACCCTAAAGGTTGATCCCGCCAACAGAACTTACTAATGATAATGGTAGTTTAGCGTACCTCTAGCTACCTTCATAGATGTCGTCTGCCCCTATCTCCACTAGGTGTACCCACTACCACTATTCGATCAACTCCCTAACTCGTAGATACCCGTGCTGGCCCCACAGTGGGGTGTATCACTCCCCAAAGTGGCAACCCGATACAACCAAAAATGCACGGCTTATATCTACACGATGCAACAATGTCTTACCCACCAGCCCGGGCCCACACATGCATGTGAACCCGTTGGACTTGCGTTGCCACCGCTGACCCGTTTTGACCTCTTACAATCAAATCCAGTACGCGTGTCCCATCCTCGACTTGGGTCGAGCCCACAAAGATACTTAATGGATTACTGGTTTGAAAAGGGCCCCCATGCATGACACGAGCTTCCACCTATGCTTGGTCCCCTCTAAGGTTTTTCGCCACTTAACCCCATTTTTAATCATGTCTTTTTACATGTTTCAATCTTGGTTAAGTGCATCTAATCATATTTCAAATGCCACCCAAGGCACCCACTAAATTCCACATGCCACCCAAGGCACCCACTTAACCCCCTCATGTCCCACTACATGTTTATCTGGTTAAGTGTTTCTTAATTCATTAAGACCGTAACCTTGTAAAGGCCTCCCATATTAGACTGGCATTTGTGGCAGCTAGATTTGCCTGGTGGGTCCGAGTAGTCTTACACCACAAACGAGCCTAACCTCGTGTCTTTACAACTGTTACGCATTTAATTTATGCCTAAGACCTCCCACATTAGACTGGCATTTGTGGCAGCTGGATTTGCCGGGCGGGTCCGGGAAGTCTTACACCACAAACGAGTCTAACCTCGTGTCTTAGGCGGTTTTTTACTACACATTTCTTTTTAATCCCAAATTGGATTAATTTCCCTATTCAAATTATCAATCAATTCCAAATTTAACTATGTCCATAATTAACACCTTAATTATGTCCATCTATTTATGGTATATAAAATTATGCCAATTAACATTACATTTAAGGCATTTATGCCAATTCTCAATATTAAATCTTTTAATATTATCCCATTGCCCCACATTGTATGTTCGTTCGTTTAATGTGAAATATACGTTAGACTCGAATAGTCTAACTTATGGAATAAAGAGAAAACATCACAACATGTATAGAATAAAAACTAGATCTAAACATAAGGGTGAACTTGCATGTATGAATAAGGTTTTTCATCTAAAACTTACATAGGCCAAAGTCACAAACTTGCATAAACTATGGATGTCATAGATCTAATCATAAGGTGTAAACGTGCATAGGCAATAGCTACAAACTTTACATGATTCATATTCCAACATATATATACTTGCATATGTAATTTATGCAACATAAACTATGGTGTAAACTTGCATCTAAAACATGTAAATTAAGATCTACATGTAAACTAGCATCTAGAATTTTGTATACTAGCATATAACTCACACATGTCTTAGCGTAAACTTTAGATCCAAACTTACATAAAATAGATGTCATGAAACATGTAAGGTTGTATATGATTCTCACTAACTTGCATATGATTCATATCTAAATTAACATCTAAACTTGAATACATACATATGATTTAACATATGAATTAGTTCCAACAACATAACCAAACTAGCATATGAAGCATCATAATGAATTGATTGTACATAAGCCAACAATCAACATAGATAATAACATCACAGTTTTGCAACATAGATAATAACATCATAGCTTTACAACATAGATAATAACATAATGGTCAATGATTCACAACATAACCATATAATCCAAATCATATCTCAACCCAATTAAATTGTTAATTATCTTATTAAGGAAATCGAACTCACAACTCAAAGAAGGTCTTGAGTTCTGAAATCTGAGTTCTGAAATTGATTTAGCTCGCCTTTGTAGTAGATTCGTTATTGTTTAGATTAGAGTTGAATAGGATTGAGTTGATTGGCTTCGATTTCCCTCTAGTTGGTGGCGGCTACTCTAGGCTGCAAGGTGACATCATGACGACCATGGTTCCAATTTTTATTTGCTTTTAGGGTTTGAGTCTACCCATGTTTATATAGAATTTCAATTTAATTATAGCTGTCGGATGAACTTAGGGTTAATCAAAACCATTCAGTTAGGATAGGGTGACACCTCAGCCCTAATGACTCAGCAAGGACTCAGCAATGAGTCACAGAATGGATCAAATCACACCAGAAAGCTGTGCAGGCTTTCTGCTCGGCCTAGGCGCACTTGGGAAGTGCGCCAATGTATTTTTCTACTGGCGCACTTCGCAAGTGCGCCAGTGCATATTTTTTTTCTCTCTTCTTCTTCTGGTTTTTCCGCCTAATTTCGTTCATACATATCTCCTTCATACGGTGTCTGTTTTATGCAAACTCGGACTCTATCTCAAGCAGAATTCCGAGACGAACGCAATGGCGCAACCCGTTTCCCTTAATTCCCTCATTTGAAATTAAGTATTCTTTAATTTGTGAACATTAATATTAAAATTAAGGGGTGTTACACAAATACATCCAACTAACTAAGACACACTAAATACGAGATTCGAAAGCAAAACATAAGTTACTACATAAAGATAAATTAAACTAGATAGACTAGTTTTCAGATGATGATGAGGGAGGTGAGATTCCAAGATTTCTTCCAATCTTGACCATGAACTTGGTCATTTTTGAAAAGTTTTCTTAAGCATATTTTGATTATTGGCAATATTTACTTGATTTTGAACAATCGTCTCTTTGGAAATGTGTCTGGTGTTGGTTGGACACTTAACACTTTCTAAAGAACTTTCTTCTTCTTCGACTTCCATTGGTGTTTTTTCTTGTTGCATTCAGGCTTGTTTGGCTTCGAATGTCTCATATGCTTGAAAAGTGAGTGGAATTTGCGTGAGATGTATGTTTGATGAGTCAAACATTTTTCTAGGCACAAATTATTCTCCATGAAGATCAACTCCGAAATATTTGAAGAAGCGGGTGAGATAAACACCATAATAGACAGTGTTTTCTCTTGATGAAAATTATATGGGTTTGATCTCTTTTAAGTTCATATCGGCCCAATTAATGTTATAGCCACCCATAATATCAAAGAGGACTTTTTGGACTTTGAGAGTTGGATTATTAAAGTTTCTGGAGTGGGGAGTGGTGGTATGTTAGAGGAGGAGGTTGACAATTCTTGTTTTTGGATGGAAAAAGCGATTTTTTATATCCATGTGAGCATCGCTTTCGAATATGTCATGATAGGTCTCTAAATCGGTTTCATCAATAACGAAATCCAAAAAATCCGAGCCTATGCTTCGACAATTCAAGGTATTGCCTAAGAGTTCGGCATCGAGAATATGCCTCTAACGCTACTCCAAATTTGGCCTTCGTTGCCTTCGTAAAAACTGCGATTAAGATTTGCATAGAACATCTTGACAAGCTTAGGATTACATACTTCGTCATTATCCCATAAGTCAATTAGACTCAACACTTCGTTTTGTTGAAAGAGAGATGTAAGATCATAAGAGGGAAAATCACTAAAGATGGCGAAAGCACCCGTGTTAACTTTAGCATTCGCAACATAGTTAACATAAGTCTTGATAGCTTCTTTGTAAGATAATCTTTGATGGTTTTGGTAAACTTCAATTTCTGAGTTGAACTTGAGGAAGCCATTGAATTGATAGTTTTAAAAAGAATAGATATGAAGAGTATTGATTTGAGTTGTGAATGAAAGGTAGAGAGAATAGGGGTGTGTGTGTCTATATATATATATATATATATATATATATATATATATATATAACAAAAGGAAGAGCTCGTTAATGGCGACAAGCGGTTTTATTTTCGTCTTATTTCGCTGTGCGTGAGTTCTTCCTATCCTGAATTTCATCTTCACTTCTAATCGATTTATTTCTAATAACCTTCAGTGAAGTTCCTTCGTTGATAAGACTTTACCAACCTTCAACGGAACGCTTCTGTTTCGTTGATAAGAAAATAGTTTTTTATTTTTGTTTCGTCGGATCTGGGAAGTTCTTACAAATCTGAATACCACAAATCCATGTTTTCAATCCACGAACCTTCAACGAAATCCAGTTGCGTTGATAAGCTAAGTTTTTCATTTACTTTTTTTCCACTAAATAGATCTCAGATCTATGATATTCCTTCAACTGTGAAACTCTACTTCAATCAATGTTTAGTTTTAATTTTGAGATCTATGTGTCGATTGCCCTAGTTCCTCAAATTTCAAAGGCGTTCATGAAAAAATCCAATTCGCTTCGAAGCCCTAGTTCCTCAGATTTCTATGGCGTTCACACAAAAATCCGATTCACTTCATAAATTCTGTATTTTAGGAGATCGAGCCACAGTTGAAAATCCGACCTCATTAACCGTTTTTTGGCATACTTGAACTGTTAAATTCATGCGTATTGGGATACACAATCTTCCTCGGCAGGCTACAGATCTTCGGATTGGCTTTCAAATACGATCCACAAGATTCATTTTACAACAGTGTATTTCGGATTTACTAGGGCTTGGTAAGGAAATTGGGTAAATTTGTGCTTTAGTTGGATGAAAAATTGCATTTCGGTTTGGGTTCAATGTAAATCCAATGCTGCGTTATAGTTTGGATGGTTTTCTATATGGTTTGTTATGAGGATGGTCCAGATCTGAAGTTAAAATTTCAGGATATACATAGATCTGTTTTTTGAGGACATCTCGAATCTGTGGATTTGTTTTTTTTTAATTCCCAATTTGTAATTTCCAAATCGTGGAGATTTATAAACAAATTGCAGCAGATTCATTGATTGGATGGGTTTGATTATATCTGGAGTATGTAGCCTGGAATTTTTCAATGGTATTGAAATTGTCGGCGACTTACATCAGAGGGAATTTTTCAATTCAGTTGTTTTCGGTTTCTTATGATTGGTTTTGATAATTTTCAGCAAGGAGTTATACATGTAATTATAAGATATTTTCTGATAGATGTTTAGATAGGGTTTCAGGTCGGAATTCTACAAGTTTTTCATCAGTGATTCTTTTGATTTCTTTCTGCAAATTCAGTAACTTGGTTACTGTAAGTCATTTGACATCACTTAGCCTCTATAGCAATAAGCTCCAATCAAGTAAAGCTGATGCTGTTTCAGGCGGCAGTTTTTGGCACATGGAGTAGAGGTTTTGACTGGCTCATGAATTGTTTATAGGTAGTTATGGGCACGCGGTGTGGAGTTGCATTGGCAACTATGGAGATTCTGGCCTTACATCGGCCAAACATAGTTTTATCTAGTATTTTGCTTTGAATTGTGTCGTTTATTTCTTTCTTCTTTTACCTGCATGTATTTCAGTTAGTATGCTAACCTATATTATGTACCGTTAGTTTAATAGTTATTAAAAGTGTACCAATTTTCAATATATATATATATATATAGAATTTGAATGGATATGAATTAAATAGGCATAACTTTTCAGTAGCCAATGACAACTTTTCAGACCTTGGGAGTTGGTGAAAAGTTGGAGGGAAGTTTGAAAGTTTAACCCTTTGAAGTCAAATTTTAAATTTCAATTTTTTGGTCATATATGTCGACATATGGACATATGTGTGTCGACATATATGCCACAGGAAATTAAATTTTTGTGAATTGAAATTTATATCATCGGTTTATATTTCAGGTTTAACAATTTCCTGAAATAATTCTAATCCTATCAAACATTCATAATTTTAATTTATTATTTTATTTGTTATTTATTATTATGTTATTATTTTGAATTTCAAAATTCAAATTTCAAATCTGAATTTCAAGTATAAATTTTAAAGTTTTAAATTCAAAACAAAGCAACAATTCAACCAAATAATATTAAAAATTAATTAAGGCATACCTGGTTTTTTGATCCTTTTCTTAGAAATTTTCTGAATTCTGAATTGTAGCAAAGCACATATTCGAATTTCCAGTTTCTGGCTCTTCATCACTTGATGATGAATCTGAATCATCTAACGTTGCTGCGTATGATTTCTTTTTGTAACAACCCAAATTCCGACAGACCGAGTTTTTCTTCAAAATTCTAATATATCGAAACTCGTGTTGTTTTGTCCAGTATCCTGCAGAAAAGACCGAGAAATAACATGTATTATAGCTCAGAAAATATCTCATAGCAGAATGGATATAATATAATATAATCAAAGTATAGTCTTACATAGATAATAATACTACCTAACCAGTATCTAAAGCTATCATATCTCTGTCACAAATCTAACCTACGAGTATGTTATGAGGAGGGAGTCAGAATACAAATTCTGGAGACTAGATTTGAACTACACATTTTGGATAACCCTACATATACCGTTCAGTTACATTTGGGTTAATAGCACTCAAGGCTTACACACATGTCGTGCCCATCTACTTCCCAGTGGATTAACCTAATGTACTATATATGTAGCTACCCCCAAATTAAGGTACGCCCCATGGTACCCCACTCACACGGTCTCCGCCGTAACGCCACAGAAATTTACGCAGTCCCCTATCCTACGTCGGAGCGACGTACAGATCTCTATATAACAACGCTACATTCCACATAGAACCACTATCGCCATGCTACGTAAGCGTACGGACTTCCATCTTCGAACCATTCGATCGAATCAGATTACATCACAGAGTAATGCCCTAGAGTCTACAATACACCACGCAGAGCAAACATGCATGTATCTAGACTTTCCCACTTACATATTGTCAATTGTACTCGATGCCTCAACTGCACATATCCTCTACTGTGCATTGAGTTCCGTGGAAGGGTTGCACAAGAAACACGAAACTTGGTTGAGAGCTTTTCAGAAATCTGTATACACAGATGCTAAGGTATGCATTTTTAGTGGCTATGGTCCCACCTGACCCCTCCCTCAACTAGTGAAAGACAAACAGAATCGAGAACTAGTAACCTGGCCAAGGGCAATAAACAAAAAATCCTAATTGGCATGTATCTCACCCATATCCTTGATAGCAAAAGGTTTATTGTCTTTTGGTTTAGCTCTCCGTCTTTCCGCATCATGCATCACGTATCAAGCTGAATGTCGATGGTTGGTACCCGACGACTTGCTATCAAAAGATGGTTAAACCCACCGATAACAAAATGGTCGTAATCCAACCTAGTCACAAGGCAACAGGATCATCAAATCACCTATGCCACCCTATAGTCTTCCGGTTGCCCACTATAGTGGCAATCAAGGCATACACAACGGGTAGAAACGTGCAGACCTAACCTCACAGTCGAATGCTATCACAGCACAGAGGACTACCAGAAGTACCCTCCATGTCCTAGGAAGCTACGTGCTTCCCCTTCCAGTCCTTCGAAGCCAGCAGAACAGCAGGCAGAACAGGCAGATTAATCGAATGGACGTGCGCTCCCCTTGTGTCCCATGAAACCATGATGATCTACCCCGTTGGGTTATTCACCTTTAGACATACGGACTGGTTCAAGCGCCTCAGGTTAACGTGTTACTAAACTGATCTATATCCCCTAGATCAGATTTCCCCTTAGCTACTGTAACACCCCACGTCCATTAATTTCACTCACAAGGGAATGCATCAATGTCCATGAAGCGTTATTGTTGTATAGAACAGATAAATTGCAAGAATAAATAAATAAAACAACACAACGGAAGATAAAACTTATTTTGTTTCATCATAACTCAAAACGAGTTTACATAAGTAGTTTCCAAAACCATTACAACAGGATCAGTAGTCTTTTCCAAAAACTTCAAAGTACATAAAGAAGCAAATACTTAAATAACATAAATGCATAAAATCCCCACTGAGCATAAGCAAAGCCATAAAGATGAGAGAGTCCCAAGCGATACATCTACTATCTTCAAGCAACTGAAAAAAATCGGCACTAAGTTGTAGTATTCCCTCCTTGCAAACCTGGGGGGGGGGGGGGAGGGGGAAGGAAGAAAAGAGGTGGAAAGAAAAGGGGGTCAGACATAAAATCTGGCGAGTGCGATAACTTTAACAATATAATTATCAAAGTAACTAGACCAAGGCATAAGCTGGAAAATAAGGAAATGACTGTGAACAATTGGGTATGACAGAACAAACAAGGAAATAAGACGAACAAAGATAACGTTAAAGGCGCCCCTAATCACTATAAGATAATTACTACACTGCACCACCACTACTAGTCCGCCTACAAAACTTAATAATAATAATGGTAGTTTAGCGTACCCCTAGCTACCTTCATAGGTGTCGTCTGCCCTTATCTCCACTAGGTGTACCCACTACCCCCATTCGATCGGCTCCCTAACTCGTAGATACCCGTGATGGCCCCACAGTGGGGTGTATCACTTCCCAAAGTGGCAACCCGATACAACCAAAAATGCACGGCTTATATCTACACGATGCAACAACGTCTTACCTACCAGCCCGGGCCCACACACGCATATGAACCCATTGGACTTGCGTTGCCACTGCTAACCCGATTTGACCTCTTACAATCAAATCCAGTACGCGTGTCCCGTCCTCGACTTGGGTCGAGCCCACGAAGATACCTAATGGGTTACTGGTTTGAAAAGGGCCCCCATGCATGACACAAGCTTTCCACCTAAGCTTGGTCCCCTCTAAGGTTTTTCCCCCACTTAACCCCATTCTTAATCATGTCACTTTATATGTTTCAATCTTGGTTAAGTGCATCTAATTGTATTTCAAATGCCACCCAAGGCACCCACTTAATTCCACATGCCACCCAAGGCACCCACTTAACCCCCTCATGTCCCACTACATGTTTATTGTAACACCCCACACCCGCTATGGTCACTCGCTAAGGGAATGCCATAACATCGGTGGAGTATTTTAGGTGAATATAGAACAGAAAAATCACAACAAGACAGATATAAGTAATACTTGAAAATTTTAAAACATCATTTCATTGCAGCGGAAAGTAAAACATGTTTGGTTACATCACAAAACCATAATAAGAGTCAAGTACAAAATATCCATCCTGATAAATAAAAGTACATAATCCCAATACATGAACTGATAGCCATAAAAGAAAGGGTAAGATGAGCTCTACATCTATGGTCCAAGCTCCAAAAGAGAATAAAGCAGCCTGATCTAAGCCCACTCGTACTAGGCCCACTTTGATAACCTGAGGGTTGGAAAATAAAATAAAAACAACGGGGTCAGACATAAGTCTGAGTGAGTCCTATAACCCTAACAATACAATCATTAAAGTAATTAGGGTATGATATAACAAGGTACGGTACCTCTGGGGATAATGGCTACACTAAGTAGCCAACTGAACACAGGATGTACTAAGATAACCGAAAAGACGCATTTATCCACCCAAGGATAATTACTAGGTTGCACCACCCCAGATCTACCCACCCAAGGGTAATTCCTACACTGCACCACACCAGTTCTACCCACCCAAGGGTAATTCCCACTTAAAGGTTGATCCCACTAAGCGTACTTAGTAATTTTACCCAGTAGTTTCGTGTACCCCTAGCTCACTACATAGGTGCCGTCTGCCCCTATCTCCACTAGGTGTACCCACTACTCCCAAGCGATCGGCTCTCTACCGTAGATATCCGTGCTGGCCCCACAATGGGGTGTATCACTCCCCAAAGTGGCTAGCCCGATACAGCAAATGGTGCACGGGTTATATCTACACGATGCAACAACGTCTTACCTACCATCCCGGGTCCACACACGCAGATGAAACCCGTTGGACTCGCGTTGCCACCGCTACCCCGGTTTGGCCTCTTATAGTCAAGCCCAATATGCGTGTCCCGTCACTCGACTAGAGTCGAGCCCACTAAGATACGTTTGGGATATTGGTTGAAATGGGCCCCCACAAGCTTCCACCTAAGCTTGTTATTTTATCTAGTGTATCCCACTTAACCCCTTTTATAATCATGCCCACCTACATGTTAAGGTTTGGTTAAGTCATCTAATCATATTTCAATTGCCACTTAAGGCACCCACTAGATTTCCACATGCCACCCAAAGCACTTACTTAACCCTTTACCCATGTTTAATTACATGTTCCACTTTAGTTAAGTATTCTAATCGTATTTTCTATTGCCACCCAAGGCAACCCACTAGTTTCCTCATGCCACCCAGGGCACCCACTTAACCCCTCATGTCCCACTACATGCTAATATGGTTAAGTGTTTCTTAATTAATTAAGACCGTGATCTCCCATAAAGACCTCCCACATTAGACTGGCTGTTATGACCGCCTGGTTAAGCCGGTAGGGTCCGGGCAGTCTTACGTCATAACAGAATCTAACCTCGTGTCTTTACTTTAATCACGTATTTAATTTATGGCTCAGACCTCTCACATTGGGCTGACATTTGTAGCATCTGGTTAAGCCGGTAGGGTCCGGGCAGTTTTACACTACAAATGTGTCCAACCTCGTGTCTTAGTCGATTAATTACGCCTAATTAATCACCCCCATATTAATTATCCCTAATTAATATCAAGTTTTTCATAACATGGGTAGACCTAACTCAATAGGTAAATTCCCATGGGGTAGACCTAACTCAATAGGTAAATTCCCACTTATGTTAATTTATTTTTATGGTATGCTTAATCATACCCAATCATACTTTTATTAACATATTTATTAACCCCATCGTTCCCCACGTAAATCGTTCTCATTTCATGACATAATAAAGGGAAGATCCATCACAAATATCATGGGTTTAACCAAATCTTAGCATATAACTTTGTCATGGGTTAAGAGGATGTCAACTTGCATATATGAGCATATATTAACCCAACTACATTTAACCCAAACTTGCATATTATCATACACATGACTTGCATAACATGTTGCATATGAACTTGCATATTATCATACACATATCTTGCATAACATGTTGAACTTGCATATAAGCATTCTCATAACTTGCATAACATGTTAAACATGCATTTAAGCATACACATAACTTGCATAAGCTTTCACATTCTTGCATAAGCATTCACATACTTGCATAAGCATGCATAACTTGCATATCATGTTAAACTTGCATTTAAGCATATACATAACTTGCATACGAACTTATAAACTTGCATATGATCTCATAAACTTGCATATGAACTTATAAACTTGCATGTGAACATGTATCATAACTTGCATATGAACTTGCATCATAACTTGCATAAACCAAACACTTAGCATGCATAAAACCAAACACTTAGCATGCATACGATCAAATACTTAGCATGCATAATATCAAATACTTAGCATGCATAACACTAAATACATAACTTGCATAACATCAAATACTTAGCATGCATAAAACCAAACACTTGGCATGCATAAAATCAAACACTTAGCATGCATAAAATCAAATACTTAGCATGCATAAAATCAAATACTTAGCATGCATAAAACCAAATACTTAGCATGCATAAAACCACATGCATAACTTGCATATCATGTTACATATAACTTGCATATACTCTCACATATAGTTTGCATAACATGTTACATATGCATAAATGTTCAACATAGTGTTTTGCATCATAAAACATGGCATTAAACTTGCATATAGCATAAAACTTGCAAATCACATATCATACAAACTTGCATAAACACATTTATCCACAAACATAGCCATGTCTTATCACATCCTACCATAATCAATTTAACAATTGATTATTAAAGCTATAGGAACTCACCAAAACCAAGATTAGCAAACTTATGTAGTAGAACTAGTTGCTATACAAGAGGAAGATGATGATTAGAGGTTGATTAGCTTGCAACTTTCTTCATAAACTAGTGAAGGCTCCTTCTAAGATTTAATTTGGCGGCATGTAGCCCTCAATTCTATTTTTAGTATGGATTAGGGTAGGTTTAGGGTGTATTTATAGATTAGGTGAGTGTTTTAGGCCCTTAGATTAACCCTAGATTAGATTAGGACCCTTAGATTTCGGAAATCTCTAGAACACAGCCAAGACTCAACCAAAAACCAGATCTGGTGCACCCAGATCAACAGGGCCGACACCCTGTGTCGACACCCCTGTCGACACCCCTGTCGACATGCCTGTCGACACCCCTGTCGACATGCCTGTCGACACGGGGCTAGGCGGGAACTTTCCCGCCCTTTCCGCTTTTGGCTCCAAACTTGTTTTAGAACTGATTTTTAAATCTGTTTTTAACTTTGAATTTTCTGCAAACTTCATTGGGCCGTAACTGGGTCATACGGACTCCGATTTACAAAATTTCGGACTCTATTCTGCGTATTTTTCCGAGACGAACGCAATGACGCAGCCCGTTTCCCCCAATTCTCACATCTGAGATTATTTATTCTGCAATTAGTGAATTTTAGCATTAACCGAAATTCGGGGTGTTACATTCTCCCCTCCTTAAAGGATTTCGTCCCCGAAATCTCTAAGCTAAGGAGAATGCATATCCTACCATCCAAACAACCATCTACTCAATCCATCAAACACGGGCATCCATTGTCCTTAAAACAATTTCTAATGATGTATGAGCATATGCTAAAAGTGTGTGTATATGTTCCCTATCTAATGTATGAACATATGCAAACCATGATAGTGCCATGCATCCATTATGTATGCGAGAGAATCCTATCGACACATACAATATCTACATGAGTGCACAATCATTCACCAAAATGCATCATCCATATGATAACACAATCATTATACATCCATAAATATAGTTTCCTACACACAATTTTATGCAATATGAAATATGAAGTGATTGAGCCGATCTAGTGCCTAGAGTGTGTGTCTATGCATCCACGGGCAACCACTAGCAAACACTTGCATCCACTTGCATCCATCAACCATAACATGTCTCAAACACATGTTTCAACCATAGGTTTACCCTATCTAAAGGTCAAACAGTATTAACGAGAGGACATACTAAAGATAAGATAAGTACTAGACAACGATAGAGGAGAAATTAAAGACATACCCTCAAAAAGAAATGGGTACAATGAACGCATCTTCGCTTCCGTTTCCCAAGTTGCGTTGCTCTCATCTTCTCCCCATTGCACTTTGACTAGTTGAACCTCTCTGTTTCTCAACTTCCTAGTCTCTGACCCAAGGATGCGAGTAGGAGCTCGTCGAATCATTGCATCACGTTCTACTTCCACTTCTCTAAGCAAGCTTGGCTCTACCACCTCTGCAGTCTCATGTAAGAACTTCTTCAAATGGGACACATGGAATACATCATGTACACCACTAAGTCTGTCGGGCAACTCCACTCTATATGCCATCCGTCCGATCCTTTCCTTAATAGGAAACGGCCCCACGAACCTTGGTGCTAGCTTCCCAACAGATCCAAAGCGAACCACATTTCGCAATGGAGACACTTTGACAAAGACCATGTCCCCAACTTCAAACTCAAGATCCGTCCTTCTCTTGTCCGCATAAGATTTTTGCCTATCCTGCGCTGCTTTCATCCTTCTTCGAATCAAGTCAATCTTCTCAGAAGTCTCCCTAACCATATCAGGCCCAAGCAAGATCTTATCCGTAGATTCTCACCAACATGCAGGTGATCGACAAGGCCTTCCATAAAGAGCTTCGAAAGGAGCCATACCAATACTGGACTGAAAGCTATTATTATATGCGAACTCCACCAATGGAAGATGCTCTTCCCATGTACCTCTAAAATCTAAGATACAAAGCCTCAAAAGGTCTTCTAGGACATGATTCACCCTCTCAGTCTGGCCATCCGTCTGAGGATGATATGCGGTGCTCAGACACAATTGAGTCCCCACTGCTTCTTGCAAACTTCTCCAGAACTCGCTAGTGAAGATAGGATCTCGATCACTCACTATGCTAGAGAGTACCCCATGCAATCGAACTATCTCTCGAAGATATACTGAAGCTAGCCATGGAGCAGTCCTCTTGCTTTTCACAGGTATGAAATGGGCGCTTTTAGTAAGTCTGTCTACCACAACCCAAATTCCCGTATTACCCTTTCTTGATCTGGGTAACCCGTCAATAAAATCCATCGAGACGCTATCCCACTTCCATTGCGGAACCTCCAATGGGTGAAGCAACCCACCAGGTTTCTTTTGCTCCGCCTTCACTTGTTGGCACACCAAGCATCGAGCGACATACTCGGCCACATCTTTCTTCATACCGGGCCAGAAGAAAACCCTCTTCATGTCTTGGTACATCTTGTCCCCACCGGGATGAATGGTCATCCTAGAACGGTGTGCATCATCAAGAATAACCTTCCTCAAACCCTCGTCTTGCGGTACACAAAGTCTACCGTCTCTACGCAAGCACCCCCTATCGTCTAGGGTGTACCTACTCAAATGGCTGGACGACTCCCCCCTTATGAGCTTCTCCACCAACTCAACCAACTGTGGGTCGTCCCTCTGTGCTTCCCCAATCCGCCCCAAAAGAGTAGGTTTGACCTCCAAGGATGCTAGCAAACCGGGTACATAATCAATGGAAGGTCTGAAATCAAACTTCGAGATAAATTCCAAGCTTCGTTGTTCCACGAACAATGGACTCAAGGACAACCTTTTTCTGCTCAAGGCGTCCGCCACCACGTTACCCTTGCCAGGGGTATACGCTATCTCGAAATCATAGGATGCTAAGAACTCCATCCACCTTTACTGTCTTAAATTCAAATCCTTCTGAGAAAACAAGTACTTCAATGATTTGTGGTCAGTGAACAACTCGAATCTCTCACCAAGAAGATAATGGCGCCAAATCTTCAGCGCAAAAACAATAGCGGCCAACTCTAAATCATGGGTAGGGTAATTTTTCTCATGCACTCTCAACTGCCTTCCACCATAGGCTATTACCTTTCCCTCTTGCATCAAGACTGCGCCAAGTCCTGTCCCACAAGCATCGGTATAGACAACAAATGGCTTGCTCCCATCTAGCAACACTAAAACTGGAGCAGTGCTTAAAGCTCTCTTTAACCGTCGGAACGCATCATCACAATCTACGTCCTATGCGAAAATAAGATTCTTCTTCGTTAAGCGGGTTAATGGGGTTGATATCTTCGCGAAGTCTTTAATAAACTTCCTATAATAACCCGCCAACCCCAAGAAACTTCTTCCTTCGGTAGCATTCTTTGGAACCTTCCATTCCTGAATTGACACTACCTTCGCGGGATCCACAGCTATCCCTTCCTTGGAGACCACCTGCCCCAAGAACCGCACCTCCTTCCTCCAGAAGTGACATTTAGAGAATTTAGCCTTAAGGCTATGTGCTCGAAGAGTCTTCAATACCTCCCCAAGATGTAGGGCATGCTCTTCTTCACTCTTAGAAAATACTAAGATATCATCCACAAAGACCACCACGAATTTATTAAGGAACTCCCTGAACACCCTACTCATCAAATCAACAAAGTATGCAGGGGCGTTTGTCAACCCAAATGGCATCACCAGCCACTCATAGAAACCATCCAGAGTCCTAAAGGCAGTCTTGTCTATGCTATCCTCAGCCACCCTCAACTGATGAAACCCCGTGGCTAAGTCCAACTGAGAAAATACTGAAGCGCCAACCAACTGATCGAAAAGATCATCAATCCTCGGCAATGGGTGTTTATTCTTCTTTGTGAGCTTGTTGAGTTCTCTATAGTCTACACAAAGTCTGAGGGACCCATCCGCCTTCGTAGCAAAAACTACTGGAGCACCCCACTCCGATATACTTCGTCTTATGAACCCCTTCTCAGGCAAATCGTCTACTTGCTTATGGAGTTCCCTCCTCTCACGAGGAGCCATGTGGCACCCCGGCCAAGATCCTGGTTTGGGATTGTCTACCAGATATATTCGGAAGTCATTCTCCCGCCCCGGAGGTAAGCCCTTCACCTCCTCAAACACATCCGAGTATTCCCGGACCACTCTAACAGTTCGCAAACCCTCGACCGACGTGTCAAGCGATTCTAGATAGCTTAGCATAACAGATTCCATGGGATTACAAGAGATTCTCGAGAGTGTTACCCAAACGGGTCATAAGCCTAACAACTCTCCCTTCAAAATCAAGAACGGCACCCCTACTGGATGACCAGTTCATGCCCAAAACTAACCCATAGCTCGTGAAGCCCAAAAGCATCACATCTTAAACTCAACGCTAAGTATAGCAACTTCCAAACCCAAACACATCATGGAGCCCCAATTGGGTTTGAAACAACTAAGGGATCATCTACTAACTGGTGTCTAAGTGCAGTGACTCAACTAACAAGGATGAGATAAACGAACTCGATGCGTCAGAATCAAATAAAGTTTGAATCGGATAATAAAGAAATCCAAATTCCAACCTAGACGGTCCTATCCCCATCTGGTACCCTAGTCGTGAGGGAATACAACCACCCTCCAGGAGATTCCGTACCTTGCCCTTGCCTCTTTGGACAATCCTAATAAGATGTCCTATTCCTCCCAAAAGGATACTATTCGCCTTCTTCATCCCATTCTCCACTCGTAACCTCCCACCAATGAGGTTTCATCCTTCATTAACCAAACAAATATTTGAGCCTTCCTCCCTTCGTCTATCCAATAGATACCTACCAGTCCTCCTCCTTCTTGAACCAACTTCTAATCTGACTAACGTCTAAGTCCCTTAAAGTGGTTTTCCGTTCTTATCTATCTTAGAAAGGTCATCTATACACGGAGGGGAAGCTCAAAACGAGAGAGGAAGAGATTCAAACCGGAGAATTCGAAAGATAAAGATATGGCTATCGGGGATTATGCTTTTCTTTCAAAAACTTTTCTCTTAAAAGACATGTTTTTGAAAATACTCCTTTCAAACATATTCTTAGAAAATAGTTTTTCTAAAAAATTTATCTGTTCTGGTAACCTTAAGCTCTGATACCACGTGTAACACCCCACACCCGCTATGGTCACTCGCTAAGGGAATGCCATAACATCGGTGGAGTATTTTAGGTGAATATAGAACAGAAAAATTACAACAAGACAAATATAAGTAATACTTGAAAATTTTAAAACATCATTTCATTGCAGCGGAAAGTAAAACATGTTTGGTTACATCACAAAACCATAATAAGAGTCAAGTACAAAATATCCATCCTGATAAATAAAAGTACATAATCCCAATACATGAACTGATAGCCATAAAAGAAAGGGTAAGCTGAGCTCTACATCTATGGTCCAAGCTCCAAAAGAGAATAAAGCAGCCTGATCTAAGCCCACTCGTACTGGGCCCACTCTGATAACCTGAGGGTTGGAAAAAAAAAAAAAAACAACGGGGTCAGACATAAGTCTGAGTGAGTCCTATAACCCTAACAATACAATCATTAAAGTAATTAGGGTATGATATAACAAGGTACGGTACCTCTGGGGATAATGTCTACACTAAGTAGCCAACTGAACACAGGATGTACTAAGATAACCGAAAAGACGCATTTATCCACCCAAGGATAATTACTAGGTTGCACCACCCCAGATCTACCCACCCAAGGGTAATTCCTACACTGCACCACACCAGTTCTACCCACCCAAGGGTAATTCCCACTTAAAGGTTGATCCCACTAAGCGTACTTAGTAATTTTACCCAGTAGTTTCGTGTACCCCTAGCTCACTACATAGGTGCCGTCTGCCCCTATCTCCACTAGGTGTACCCACTACTCCCAAGCGATCGGCTCCCTACCGTAGATATCCGTGCTGGCCCCACAATGGGGTGTATCACTCCCCAAAGTGGCTAGCCCGATACAGCAAATGGTGCACGGGTTATATCTACACGATGCAACAACGTCTTACCTACCATCCCGGGTCCACACACGCAGATGAAACCCGTTGGACTCGCGTTGCCACCGCTACCCCGGTTTGGCCTCTTATAGTCAAGCCCAATGTGCGTGTCCCGTCACTCGACTAGAGTCGAGCCCACTAAGATACGTTTGGGATATTGGTTGAAATGGGCCCCCACAAGCTTCCACCTAAGCTTGTTATTTTATCTAGTGTATCCCACTTAACCCCTTTTATAATCATGCCCACCTACATGTTAAGGTTTGGTTAAGTCATCTAATCATATTTCAATTGCCACTTAAGTCACCCACTAGATTTCCACATGCCACCCAAAGCACTTACTTAACCCTTTACCCATGTTTAATTACATGTTCCACTTAGGTTAAGTATTCTAATCGTATTTTCTATTGCCACCCAAGGCAACCCACTAGTTTCCTCATGCCACCCAGGGCACCCACTTAACCCCTCATGTCCCACTACATGCTACTATGGTTAAGTGTTTCTTAATTAATTAAGACCGTGATCTCCCATAAAGACCTCCCACATTAGACTGGCTGTTATGACCGCCTGGTTAAGCCGGTAGGGTCCGGGCAGTCTTACGTCATAACAGAATCTAACCTCGTGTCTTTACTTTAATCACGTATTTAATTTATCGCTAAGACCTCTCACATTGGGCTGACATTTGTAGCATCTGGTTAAGCCGGTAGGGTCCGGGCAGTTTTACACTACAAATGAGTCCAACCTCGTGTCTTAGTCGATTAATTACACCTAATTAATCACCCCCATATTAATTATCCCTAATTAATATCAAGTTTTTCATAACATGGGTAGACCTAACTCAATAGGTAAATTCCCATGGGGTAGACCTAACTCAATAGGTAAATTCCCACTTATGTTAATTTATTTTTATGGTATGCTTAATCATACCCAATCATACTTTTATTAACATATTTATTAACCCCATCGTTCCCCACGTAAATCGTTCTCATTTCATGACATAATAAAGGGAAGATCCATCACAAATATCATGGGTTTAACCAAATCTTAGCATATAACTTTGTCATGGGTTAAGAGGATGTCAACTTGCATATATGAGCATATATTAACCCAACTACATTTAACCCAAACTTGCATATTATCATACACATGACTTGCATAACATGTTGCATATGAACTTGCATATTATCATACACATATCTTGCATAACATGTTGAACTTGCATATAAGCATTCTCATAACTTGCATAACATGTTAAACATGCATTTAAGCATACACATAACTTCCATAAGCATTCACATTCTTGCATAAGCATTCACATACTTGCATAAGCATGCATAACTTGCATATCATGTTAAACTTGCATTTAAGCATATACATAACTTGCATATGAACTTATAAACTTGCATATGATCTCATAAACTTGCATATGAACTTATAAACTTGCATGTGAACATGTATCATAACTTGCATATGAACTTGCATCATAACTTGCATAAACCAAACACTTAGCATGCATAAAACCAAACACTTAGCATGCATACGATCAAATACTTAGCATGCATAATATCAAATACTTAGCATGCATAACACTAAATACATAACTTGCATAACATCAAATACTTAGCATGCATAAAACCAAACACTTAGCATGCATAAAATCAAACACTTAGCATGCATAAAATCAAATACTTAGCATGCATAAAACCAAATACTTAGCATGCATAAAACCAAATACTTAGCATGCATAAAACCACATGCATAACTTGCATATCATGTTACATATAACTTGCATATACTCTCACATATAGTTTGCATAACATGTTACATATGCATAAATGTTCAACATAGTGTTTTGCATCATAAAACATGGCATTAAACTTGCATATAGCATAAAACTTGCAAATCACATATCATACAAACTTGCATAAACACATTTATCCACAAACATAGCCATGTCTTATCACATCCTACCATAATCAATTTAACAATTGATTATTAAAGCTATAGGAACTCACCAAAACCAAGATTAGCAAACTTATGTAGTAGAACTAGTTGCTATACAAGAGGAAGATGATGATTAGAGGTTGATTAGCTTGCAACTTTCTTCATAAACTAGTGGAGGCTCCTTCTAAGATTTAATTTGGCGGCATGTAGCCCTCAATTCTATTTTTAGTATGGATTAGGGTAGGTTTAGGGTGTATTTATAGATTAGGTGAGTGTTTTAGGCCCTTAGATTAACCCTAGATTAGATTAGGACCCTTAGATTTCGGAAATCTCTAGAACACAGCCAAGACTCAACCAAAAACCAGATCTGGTGCACCCAGATCAACAGGGCCGACACCCTGTGTCGACACCCCTGTCGACACCCCTGTCGACATGCCTGTCGACACCCCTGTCGACATGCCTGTCGACACGGGGCTAGGCGGGAACTTTCCCGCCCTTTCCGCTTTTGGCTCCAAACTTGTTTTAGAACTGAATTTTAAATCTGTTTTTAACTTTGAATTTTCTGCAAACTTCATTGGGCCGTAACTGGGCCATACGGACTCCGATTTACAAAATTTCTGACTCTATTCTGCGTATTTTTCCGAGACGAACGCAATGACGCAGCCCGTTTCCCCCAATTCTCACATCTGAGATTATTTATTCTGCAATTAGTGAATTTTAGCATTAACCGAAATTCGGGGTGTTACATTTATCTAGTTAAGTGTGTCTTAATTCATTAAGATCGTAACCTTGTAAAGACCTCCCACATTAGATTGGCATTTGTGGTAGCTGGATTTGCCGGGCGGGTCCGAGCAGTCTTACACCGCAAACGAGACACATTTAATTTATGCCTAAGACCTCCCACATTAGACTGGCATTTGTGCCAGCTGGATTTGCCGGGCGGGTCCAGGCAGTCTTACACCACAAAAGAGTCTAACCTCGTGTCTTAGGCGATTAATTACACATAATTAATTATCCCCCAATTTGAATTAATTTCCCTATTCAAATTGCCAATCAATTACAAATTTAACTATGTCCATAATTGACTCAATTATGTCCATCTATTTATGGTACATAAAATTATACCAATTAACATCACAATTAAGGCATTTATGCCAATTCTCAATATTAAATCTTTTAATATTATCCCATTGCCCCACGTTGTACGTTCGTTTAACGTAAAATATACGTTAGACTCGAATAGTCTAACTTATGGAATAAAGAGAAAACATCACAACATGCATAGGATATAAATTAGATCTAACTTATGAACAAAAAGTCATAACATAAATTGGCATATAGTTCTAAACATAAGCGGCGAACTTGCATGTGTGAACAAGGTGTTTCATCTAAACTTGCATAGACAATGGGTGTCATAGATCTAATCATAAGGTGTAAACTTGCATAGGCAATAGTTACAATCTTACATTACATGATTCACACTCCAATATATATATATATATATATATATATATATATATATATATGTATGTATGTATGTATATATATACACTTGCATATGTGATTTATGCAACATAAACTGTAGTGTAAACTTGCATCTAAACTAACACATGTCATAGCCTAATTTTAGATCTAATTTACACATAAAATAGATGTCATGAAACATGTAAGGTTGTATATGATTCTCACTAACTTGCATATGATTCATATCTAAATTAACATCTAAACTTGCATACATACATATGATTTAATATATGAATCAGTTCTAACAACATAACCACCTAGCATATGAAACATCATTTTGAATTGATTGTACATAAGCCAACAATTAACATAGATTTACAACATAGATGATAACATCACAGCTTTACAACATAGATAATAACATCATAGATTTACAACATAGATAATAACATACGGTCGATGATTCACAACATAACCACATAATCCAAATCATAGCTCAATCTAATTAAATTGTTAATTATCTTATTAAAGAAATCGAACTCACAAAAAGAAGGTCTTGCGTTCTGAAATCTGAGTTCTGAAATTGGTTTATCTCGCCTTTGTAGTAGATTCGTTATTGTTTAGAATAGAGTTGAATAGAATTGAGTTGATTAACTTTTCTTCCTCTCTAATTGGTGGCGGCTACTGTATGTTACAAGATGACGGCCATAGTTCCAATTTTTATTTTGATTTAGGGTTTGAGTCTACCCATGTTTATATAGAATTTTAATTTAATTATAGCCGTCGGATGTTCTTAGGGTTAATCAAAACCATTCAGTCGGGATAGGGTGACACCTCAGCCCTAATGACTCAGCAAGGAGTCAGAAAGGACTCAGCAATGAGTCACAATATGGATCAGATCACACCAGAAAGCTGTGCAGGCTACCTGCTCGGCCTGGGCGCACTTGGCAGGTGCGCAGTGAAATATTTGTACTGGCGCACTTCCCAAGTGCGCCAGTGCAATAATTTTTTTTGATTCTCCCGCCTAACTTCGTTCGTCCATATCTCCTTCATCTGGTATCCGTTTTACGCAAACTCGGACTCTATCTCAACCAGAATTCTGAGATGAACACAATGGCGCAACCCATTTCCCTTAATTCTCACGTCTGAGATTAATTATTCTTGAATTTAGTTAATTCGGTTATTCAAAAAATTCGGGGTGTTACATTCTCCCATACTTAAAGGATTTCGTCCTCGAAATCTCTAAGTCAAGAAGAACGTATCCTACCATCCAATCATCCATCTACTCAACCATCAACCACTAGAAACCATGGTCCTTAAAAGATTTCTAATGCTTTTCATGTACATATGCATAGTGTGTGTATATGTCCGTATACTAATGCTAAATCAGGCGGTCCACTGATTCAGTCGACCTCCTTAATGCAAATAATGATAGTGCCATGTATCCATCATGTATGCAAAGAATCCTATACATATCATTACTATATGTGTGCACAACCATCCATTTAAATGCAACATCCATATGATACACACATTCAATGTACATTCATTTTACTAAATACATCCATTTATATGCAATATGCCGTACGAAAGTGACTGAGCCGATCTAGTGCCTAAAGTGTGTGTATATGCATCCACGAGCAACCACTAGCAAACACTTGCATCCATCATACATAACATGTCTCAAACACATGTCTCAACCATAGGACTACCCTATCTAAAGGTCAAAGATACTGGCGAGAGGACATACTTAGGATAAAACAAGAACAAGCTAAGCGATAAAGGAGAAATTAAAAGACATACCTTCGAAAAGAAAAGGGTACAATGAACGCATCTTCTCTTCCGTCTCCTAAGTAGCGTTGCTCTCATCATCTCCCCATTGCACTTTGACTAGCTTGACCTCTCGATTCCTCAATTTCTTAATCTCCGACCTAAGTATGCATGTTGGAGCTCGTCGAATCGTCGCATCACGCTCTATCTCCACCTCTCTAAGCAAGCTCGGCTCTACCACTTCCGCGGTCTCGTGCAAGCATTTCCTCAAATGTGATACATGGAATACGTCGTGTACACCACTAAGTCTCTCGGGCAACTCCACTCTATACGCTATCTGTCCAATCCTCTCCTTAATAGGAAACGACCCTATGAACCTTGGTGCTAACTTCCCAACGGACCCAAAGCGAACAACATTCTGTAATGGAGACACCTTGATAAAGACCATGTCCCCAATATCCAACTCAAGGTCTGTCCTCCTCTTGTCCGCATAAGATTTTTGCCTATCTTGTGCCGCCTTCATCCTCCTTCGAATCAAATCGATCTTTTCTGAAGTCTCTCTAATCATATCAGTCCCAAGTAAGATCTTATCCGTAGATTCCCACCAACATGTAGGCGAACGACACGGCCGTCCATAAAGAGCCTCGAAAGGTGCCATGCCAATGCTAGACTGAAAGCTATTATTATATGCGAACTCTACCAAAGGAAGATGCTCCTCCCATGTACCTCCGAAGTCTAAAACACATAGCCTCAAAAGGTCCTCTAGAATACGATTCACCCTCTCGGTCTGGTCGTCCGTCTGAGGATGATATGCGGTGCTCAAACATAACTGAGTCCCTACCGCCTCTTGTAAGCTCTTCCAAAACTCGCTAGTAATGATAGGATCACGATCGCTTATTATGCTAGAAGGAACACCGTGCAAACGAACTATCTCTCGATTGTATACGGAGGCTAACCATGGAGCAGTCCTCTTACTCTTCACGGGAATGAAATGGGCGCTCTTAGTAAGTCTGTCTACCACGACCCAAATCCCCGTATTACCCTTCCTCGATCTCGGTAACCCATCAACAAAGTCCATCGAGACACTCTCCCACTTCCATTGTGGGATCTCCAATGGGTGAAGCAACCCACCGGCCTTCTTTTTCTCTGCTTTTACTTGTTGGCACACCAGGCACCTAGCGAAAACTCGGCCACATCTTTCTTAATACTGGCCAAATTGTTTCGGCGAGACCAACATATTTCCCTGGAGAACCAGTAAAGACTTCTGTTTTAGAAAAATTCCTAGAATTAGAGGAACTATTATTATTGGATGAAATGATAAAAGAATACCCAGAGACAGGGGTTTTAAAAGTTTCAAAAAAAAACAAGATGGGCCATCAAAATAATTCTATTTCTGGAGATGATTGATTCATCAGAAGTAATGTAATAACCCGGCCTGGTTAAGTACTGGCCAGGGGAATGGACTTTTCTTACAAAATGAAAATAGAACAAGGCTTTTTTCGAATAAGCCAATTCATTTGGGACCCTGCAGATCCATTCTTTTTCCTATTCAAAGATCAACCCAAATCACACATTGTAATATACTAGGCCTTTGCGTCTAACCAAAAAATCCTTTCTTCTTCGAAATTTTCTATCTTCCCATTCGTTGGAATTTCCGGTGGAGCGGTGAAATGCGTAGAGATCGGGAAGAACACCAACGGCGAAAGCACTCTGCTGGGCCGACACTAACACTGAGAGACGAAAGCTAGGGGAGAAAATGGGATTAGAATTCTTGATCTCACTCAATATCTCTCTCAATTCGAAGATCCTTCTAAGAAGAAATATTTGAATATAAATCTCATCAATGTAGGGGGGTTTTGATATAATCAACATGTTTTTTTATTTGAATACTTCAAACATATCATTTTTATTTGAATTTATTATTTCAATGCAAAGAAGGAGGAAAAAGAAGAAATAGTATTTGTCTAGAAATAAAGAAACTCGTGGTTGTTTTTTCATCCCTTTTTCCGCTTACTATTTCCAGGAATTAGTCACTTCAACAATCTTTGATGGTTATACGAGTATCCAATTCTTCATACGAGAGTGAGTCGAATCTGTTTCCGTTCTTGGTTTGGTTCGGGCCGGGTCTTCGAGCGCGCGGCACCTCTCCCGACCAGAGGTACTTGAAGTCGAAGTACAGAAAGTAAAAAAAAACCAAATTCTACTATATTCTTGCTTTTATGTTAGAAGGTGCTAAATCAATCGGTGCCGGAGCTGCTACAATTGCTTCAGCGGGAGCCGCAGTCGGTATAGGAAACGTGTTCAGTTCTTTGATTCATGTACATCTTGTCCCGGCCTGGATGAATGGTCATCTTCGAACGATGTGCATCGTCAAGAATGGTCTTTCTCAAATTCTCGTCTCGTGGTACACAAAGTCTACTGTCCCTACGTAACCAGCCCTTATCATCTAGGGTATACCAACTGAGGTGGCTCGATGACTCCCCCCTTATGAGCTTCTCTACCAACTCAACCAACTGTAGGTCATCTCGCTGTGCCTCACCAATCCGTCCCAAAAGCGTAGCTCTAAAGATGTTAGCAAACCGGGAACAAAGTCAATGGAAGGTCTAAAGTCATACATAGAGATGAACTCTAAGCTTCGCCGCTCAACAAACAACGGACTCAAGGAAAACCTTTTCCTACTTAAGGCGTCTGCCACCACGTTACCCTTGCCAGGGGTATATGCTATCTCGAAATCGTAGGACGCTAAGAATTCCATCCACCTTTGCTGCCTTAAGTTTAAGTCCTTCTAAGAAAACAAGTATTTTAGCGATTTGTGGTCAGTGAATAATTCGAATTTCTCGCCAAGAAGATAATGGCGCCAAGACTTAAGCGCGAAAACAATAGCGGCCTACTCTAGGTCATGCATAGGGTAATTTCTCTCATGTACTCTCAACTGCCTTCCTCCATAGGCTATTACCCTTCCCTCTTGCATTAAGACTGCGCCTAGTCCTATCCCACAAGCATCGGTATAAACGGTAAATGGCTTACTCCCATATGGCAACACTAAGACTGGGGCTGTGGTCAAAGCTCTCTTTAAACGTTGGAACACATCATCACAATCTACGTCCCACGTGAAAACTAGGTTCTTCTTCGTCAAATGCGTCAATGGGGCTGATATCTTTGCGAAGACCTTGATAATCTTCCTATAGTAGCCAGCCAACCCCAAGAAACTCCTCACCTCGGTAGCATTTTTAGGGACCTTCCAATCTTGGATGGTCACCACCTTCACGGGATCCACAGCTATCCCTTCTTTGGAAACCACGTGCCCTAAGAATCGCACTTCCTTCCTCCAAAAGTGACATTTAGAAAATTTAGCTTTAAGGTTATGCGCTCGAAGGGTCTCCAACACTTCCCTAAGATGTAGGGCGTGCTCTTCCTCGCTCTTAGAAAAGATCAAGTTGTCATCCACAAAGACCACCACGAATTTATTAAGGTACTCCCTAAACACCCTACTCATCAAGTCAACAAAGTATGTGGGGGCGTTTATCAAACCGAAGGGCATCACAAGCCACTCATAGAAACCATTCGGAGTTCTAAAGGCAGTCTTGTCTATGCTATCCTCAGCCACTCTCAACTGATGGAAACCAGTGGCTAAGTCCAACTACGAAAACACTGAGGCGTCAACTAACTGATCGAAGAGATCATCAATCCTCGGCAATGGGTGCCTATTCTTCTTAGTAAGCTTATTAAGTTCTCTATAGTCCACACAAAGTCTAAGGGACCCATCCGCCTTCATGGCAAATACTACTGGAGCACCCTACTCCGATATACTACGTCTTATGAACCCCTTCTCAAGCAACTCCCCTACTTGCTTATTGAGTTCCCTCCTCTCACGAGGAGCCATGTGGCGTACTGGCAGAGATACTGGTTTTTCATTGTCTACAGGATAAATACGAAAGTTTATCTCACGTTTCGGGGGTAGACCCCTCACCTCATCAAAGACATCAAAATATTCACGGATAATATGAATAGAATGTAAATCATCATTGAATGCGTCAAGTGACTCAAGATGACAAAGCATCACCGGTCCTCTAGGGTCACAAGAAATATCAAGGGTCCTTCCACTACGAGTCAACAATTTTACTACCCTTCGTTCACAATCTAGGATGGCACCATATCTGGCTAGCCAATCCATCCTTAGAATTAACCCATAGCCCATGAAACCAAGCACAAAAGCATTACATTCAAAACCAACGCCTAGGATAGACAATCTCAAATCCCTACAAACCATGGATAAATGAGCCGACCCACCAATAGGATTTGATACTACAATGGGATCCACAACAAGACTAGTATCTAAGTGCAGTGTTTCAACTAATGATGTAGAGATAAACGAATGTGATGCGCCAGAATCGAATAAAGTACGGACAGGATGATCAAACAGAAAAACTAAACTCTCAACGGAAATGTTTCTACCTCGTTCTTGCAGTGGTGGGACCGCGAGAGCCTGGACCTGCTCCCTTGCCTACCCTGGTGCCACGAGAGCCTGAAGCTGCCCTCCGGAAGTTCTTTGCCCTTGCCCTTGTTTCCTTGGGCAGTCCTTAACTAGATGACCTGCTCTCCACAGTGGAAACATCCAGTCTTCTTCTTTTTCCTACAGCCTTTACTCAGATGGCCTGGTGTCCCACAATTAAAGCACTTCTTCTTTCCTTTGCTATTATTGTTCTTCCCGCCTTTCTTGTTTTGTTGTTGCTACTGCGGTTTCTTTTGATCCTTTTTTTCTCGGGTGCCTTATTAGCATTGGCGCCCTTCTCCTCTTCATGCATAAGCGCCATGTCTACTAGCCTCTCAAAGGTGGCCCCCATAGGGATGTGGGTCATAGCTAACCCATGTAGTGGCTCGTTCAAACCCTTAACAAATCTCAGGGCCTTCTTTTCGGGTGTATTCACCAAGTCCAAGCCAAATCTCGCCAACTGATTGAACTTGTTGACGTATCTTTTACTGACAGATTGCCTTGCTTCAACACCAAAAATCTTTACGCATATAAATTCTCTTCAGCCCGTGAGAGAAACTTTGCCTCAAACCTATGCCTAAAATCTGGCCATGTATTAACTGAACGCTCCCCATTAGTGACTTCCCACCAAAACGAATCTTCGTCCTTCATCAACCAAGAAGCCAACTGGACCTTCTTACAGTCGTCCAAATCGAAAATGCCAAACAGATCCTCCACTTCTTTCAACCAATTTCTAGCTTCAATGAACGTTTCAGATCCACTAAAAGATTTTCCACCCATCGAACGAAAGCCTTTACATATCTTGGAGAAAGTATCTCCACACGGAGGAATGACTGGAGCTGGGGGAGGAGGAGGACGAACGTCGGCCGGTCCCGCGGCAGCGGCCCTAGCCTCGAGATATTGACGAAACCAATTTTGTACATGAACACCCTCTGGTATCTCAGATGCTCCAGACATGCTGAAAAAGAAAAAGAAAGAGTTTCAAAACAAGGGAAGCGAAAGAGAGATGTATGGCTTGTGGGGATTATGCTCTTTATAGTAAACTTTCCTTGAAAATAGCTTCTTTAAAACAAGTATTTGAAAATACTTTCTGGGAAAATAACACTTTTGAAAACACTTTTCAAAACTTTTTATCTGTTCTTGTAACCATAGCTCTGATACCACGTGTAACACCCCACGTTCATTAATGTCACTCACAAGGGAATGCATCAATGTCCATGAAGCGTTATTGTTGTATAGAACAGATAAATTACAAGAATAAATAAATAAAACAACACAACGAAAAATAAAACTTATTTTATTTCATCATAACTCAAAACGAGTTTACATAAGTAGTTTCCAAAACCATTACAACAGGATCAGTAGTCTTTTCCAAAAACTTCAAAGTACATAAAGAAGCAAATACTTAAATAACATAAATGCATAAAATCCCCACTGAGCATAAGCAAAGCCATAAAGATGAGAGAGACCCAAGCGATACATCTACTATCTTCAAGCAACTGAAAGAAATCGGCACTAAGCTGTAATATTCCCTCCTTGCAAACCCGAGGGGGGGAGGGGGGGGGGGAGGAAAGGAAGAAAAGAGGTGGAAAGAAAAGGGGTTCAGACATAAAGTCTGGCGAGTGCGATAACTTTAACAATATAATTATCAAAGTAACTAGACTAAGGCATAAGCTGGAAAATAAGGAAATGACTGTGAACAATTGGGTATGACAGAACAAACAAGGAAATAAGATGAACAAAGATAACGTTAAAGGCGCCCCTAATCATTATAAGATAATTACTACACTGCACCACCACTGCTAGTCACCCTAAAGGTTGATCCCGCCTACAAAACTTAATAATGATAATGGTAGTTTAGTGTACCCCTAGCTACCTTCATAGGTGTCTTCTGCCCCTATCTCCACTCGGTATACCCACTACCCTCATTCGATCGACTCCCTAACTCGTAGATACCCGTACTGGCCCCACGGTGGGGTGTATCACTCCCTAAAGTGGCAACCCGATATAACCAAAAATGCACGGCTTATATCTACACGATGCAACAACATATTACCTACCAGCCCGGGCCCACACACGCATATGAACCCGTTGGACTTGCGTTGCCATCGGTAACACGTTTTGACCTCTTACAATCAAATCCAGTACGCGTGTCCCGTCCTCGACTTGGGTCGAGCCCACGAAGATACTTAATGGGTTACTGGTTTGAAAAGGGCCCCCATGCATGACACAAGCTTTCCACCTAAGCTTGGTCCCCTCTAAGGTTTTCCCCCACTTAACCCCATTTTTAATCATCTCACTTTATATGTTTCAATCTTGGTTAAGTGCATCTAAACGTATTTCAAATGCCACCCAAGGCACCCACTTAATTCCACATGCCACCCAAGGCACCCACTTAACCCCCTCAGGTCCCACTACATGTTTATCTGGTTAAGTGTTTCTTAATTCATTAAGATCGTAACCTCGTAAAGACCTCCCACATTAGACTGGAATTTGTGGCAGCTGGATTTACCGGGCGGGTCCGGGCAGTCTTACACCGCAAACGAGCCTAACCTCGTGTCTTTACAACTGTTATGCATTTAATTTATGCCTAAGACCTCCCACATTTGACTGGCATTTGTGGCAGCTTGATTTGTCGGGCGGGTCCGGGCAGTTTTACACCACAAAAGAGTCTAACCTCGTGTCTTAGGCGATTAATTACACATAATTAATTATCCCCCAATTTGAATTAATTTCCCTATTCAAATTGCTAATCAATTACAATTTAACTATGTCCATAGTTGACTCAATTATGTCCATTTATTTATGGTATATAAAATTATACCAATTAACATCACATTTATGCCAATTCTCATTATTAAATCTTTTAATATTATCCCATTGCCCCACGTTGTACGTTCGTTCATTTAACGTAAAATATACGTTAGACTCGAATAGTCTAACTTATGGAATAAAGAGAAAACATCACAACATGCATGGATATAAATTAGATCTAACTTATGAACAAAAATTCATAACACAAATTGGCATATAGATCTAAACATAAGGGGTGAACTTGCATGTGTGAACAAGGTGTTTCATCTATACTTGCATAGACAATGGGTGTCATAGATCTAATCATAAGGTGTAAACTTGCATAGGCAATAGTTACAATCTTACATTACATGATTCACACTCCAATATTTATATACTTGCATATGTGACTTATGCAACATAAACTATAGTGTAAACTTGCATCTAAACTCACACATGTCATTGCCTAACTTTATATCCAATTTACACATAAAATAGATGTCATGAAACATGTAAGGTTGTATATGATTCTCACTAACTTGCATATGATTCATATCTAAATTAACATCTAAACTTGCATACATACATATGATTTAACATATGAATCAGTTCTAACAACATAACCAACTAGCATATGAAACATCATTATGAATTGATTGTACATAAGCCGACAATTAACATAGATTTACAACATAGATGATAACATCATAGCTTTACAACATAGATAATATCATCATAGATTTACAACATAGATAATAAAATACGGTCGATGATTCACAACATAACCACATAATCCAAATCATAGCTCAATCTAATTAAATTGTTAATTATCTTATTAAAGAAATCGAACTCACAAAAAGAAGGTCTTGCGTTCTGAAATCTGAGTTCTGAAATTGGTTTAGCTCGCCTTTGTAGTAGATTCGTTATTGTTTAGATTAGAGTCGAATAGAATTGAGCTGATTAGCTTTTCTTCCTCTCTAATTGGTGGCGGCTACTGTAGGTTACAAGATGACAGCATGATGGCCATAGTTCCAATTTTTATTTTGATTTAGGGTTTGAGTGTACCCATGTTTATATAGAATTTTAATTTAATTATAGCCGTCGGATGATCTTAGGGTTAATCAAAACCATTCAGTCGGGATAGGGTGACACCTCAGCCCTAATGACTCAGCAAGGAGTCAGAAAGGACTCAGCAACGAGTCACAACATGGATCTGATCACACCAGAAAGCTGTGCAGGCTACCTGCTCGGCCTGGGCGCACTTGGCAGGTGCGCCAGTGCAATATTTGTACTGGCGCACTTCCCAAGTGCGTCGGTGCAATTTTTTTTTCTGATTCTCCCGCCTAACTTCGTTCGTCCATATCTCCTTCATCCGGTATCCGTTTTACGCAAACTCGAAATCTATCTCAACCAGAATTCCGAGACGAACACAATGGCACAACCCATTTCCCTTAATTCTCACGTCTGAGATTAATTATTCTTGAATTTAGTTATTTCGGTTATTCAAAAAATTCGGGGTGTTACAGCTACACACCTGTAGCTAGTAACCCTTAGTTATTACAAACACTAGAAAACTGCTAGTTAAACCCTATAACTAGATAACCTAAGTTTTACAAAAAAACTAGAAAACCAAACGACGGTTTAAAACAAAAAATTAAAAATACTTCAAAACCCTAGTTTAAAAAATAAAAAACCCTTTGCCCTTAAGCACAAATAAGCTGGCCCCTTCAATCCTTTTATTCCTCTTTGCTCCAAAAGGAAATGTCGGCCCATGGAAAACTAAATTAGGGTTTTGAAATTTCCCCAAAACCTCGACCCTGTTTGCCGAAAAAGATTGCTTCTCTGATGATCTTTGGTCGTTGTCGCTCTTGTCAACGATTTGGGGTACTCGATCGAAAAACTTGACTGTTTCTGTTTTGATTTGTCTTTGAGCTCTCGAGTTTTTTTTGTTGATTGTTTTTCGATCATCCCATTTGCCAGTGATGAATTGTGTTAAATAGGATAATTAAATCCTATTAATTACTTTGATTTCCACATATGACTCATCTGATTTGTTTGTGTGATTCTCTTACGTGATTTTCCTGGCATGGTATTGAATGAGCTTCTTGTGTGGATTTTGATTTGTTGTGTGAACTTTATTGCCTGAATTGTTGCCATTCTTGTGTGATCCTTGGATTTTGTTGCCTTAATTTTGTTGTGACACTTACGATTTTTCTTTGGAAAGAAAAGAACTTGAATTTTGTGGCCCCTTGCAATTTTGAACTGTGTAATTTTGAATGCCTTTGAATTCTCAAAAATTGATAATTTCCAAAAAAAAAATTTGCTAAAAAATGATGAATTGAAATATGGAAACAATTTATTTGCTCTCTTGCCATTTTTGGAATCATTTAAACTCTTGGAATTCAGCTGTTGATTTTCTGGAAGCATATAAATTTGCTTCATGTCTAAAACTGTTGCCTTTGATTTCACTATTGAAATCTTGCCAAATACACTGATTTTAGGAATCAAAACAAGGAATGTCTTTTTCTCTTCTTTTTTTATGAAAATTGTTTTCATGCCAATAACCTTAACTGTATTTCTGTAGTGTAAAAAAAAAAAATCTTGCCACAACTGTTGTGCATGCTAGCTTGGTTAATTCGGTCTTGACCATTTATTTTGCTAAGAACAGATACTATCTTATATTTGGTCTTTGCCAAAAAATAAGGCTTGATGCCACACTTGTGATTTTAATTCATTTCCTAGAATACCAACATGCAATTCAATTTTCATGCTTAAGTCTGTTGTGCTTCGCCATGCTTGTCTTGCCTATGTACTTTACTGTTGCGTTTGTTTTGCTGAGTTGACTTTGCAAACATTCCAACTTCACTTGAACACTTTGTATACATTTGTGTATTCAATTTCATGCTGCTGCTTTTAAAGAAAATGTCTTGCACTCTTTTGAGATGAACTTGAACACGGATCCATTATATAGTGCTTCCTTGAATTGCTTGCCTTGGGTTGTTGCATGTTTCATGTTGACTGCATGATCGTGACAGGACCTGGTTCATGTATTTGAACATGACATTGTTTCAGCCATACTTGCTGCACTTTGTACTGTGCCATTTGGACTATTCACAGTTTGTATGTCCATATTTATGTTGATCGCCTTTGCAACTGAAAACTGAACTGAATTGTTGAAAACTTGTTATCTTGAACACTTGTGCACAGTGATACTTCATAGTCCATGATGCAAACTTGGTCTTGTGTTCTTGTATGGCTTGCACTAATTTTGAGCTGTCTCGAGCATGTTGACTTGGCCATGCATTTCACTATTGTGTTTTGGTGCTCGACCATATTAGCTTGCTGTGTACATTTGATATTCCATATATATATATATATATATATATATATATATATATATGTATGTGTGTGTGTGTGTATGTTTATATTGATGCCTCAACCATGAATGCTCGTATTATTATTGCACTGTCCATTTACCATTGCTGCTCGACCACTTGATTTGGTCCATGCTCATGCACTGGGTCGAGCTTGGTCTTCATGGACGCTCCATAGTGCATGTGTGTTCATGGATACCTGTTCCATGCACTATGCATGTGTGTCGGGCTTCACCTGAAGACATATGTCAATATATTTGTCCAATGCTGACCATATTTCCTCTATATAGAATAATGTGTATATACATACCGTGTATGTGTATACATGTATAGTGCACGTCCATAGGAATATATGTATGTGTGTGTGAATGTGTGTGTGTGAGCACTACAGACGATGTCTACCTTGTGGTATTTGCAGTGTATCACTGTGAATATCACAAGTTGTCTAGACACAGATGGATATACAGATAAATCAGTTCAAGTCATGAAAAATGATGAGAAACACACCAAACTTCTAAGGCAAATAAATTTTTAAAATAAAAATTATATCTGCTAGAATTTAAAATTATTTCTGTTCCAGATACTATGTGTGTTTCTTTTGTGAAAGGTAAGCGGAAGACTGAACTGACTGTGAAGACAGAGACAGAAGACAAAACTGTGTCAATGTATGTGTGAGTGACTGAAACTGAGTGATTGAGGGAATTATAGTGAGGAGCATTGTATAGACATGAAATTAAATATAAAATGTACTGTATTGTATTTCAGTGAAATGTACAAATAGTGGAGTTATAAATTGTACTGTTGAAATATTGAAATAAAATATTATATTAAAATAAAATGACGTTTGAATATTTAAATTCTTGTAAAGTAGAATTCTATTTAAATATAAATATTATATTTAGTATGTGATGTAATATGGCAGTACAATTACAAACACATTTATAATAATAAATATATGTTTGTTATCATCAAACAAAAATCATAGAACTGTTAGATACAACAATCTCCCCCTTTTGATGATGATAAGCATAAAATAAGATTTTGAATATAATATTATAATGAATGTGTCTGATAGTGAATTATTGAACTCCCCCTATTTGAATGCTCCCCCTATAACAAAACTCCCCCTAAATATGTGCATGAGTGGAAAATGATAACTGAAACTTCAATAATAAAATATTCAAAGAAAATCCACTCATCGATCAAAATCTTAACCCATTCTCCCCCTTTTGTAATCATCAAAAGGATACAGAAATTAAAATAGTGATGAAATAATTGACTAGAAATATAATATCAGCTTAAGAGGAAGAACGGTCATCATAAATCTCAGTCAATCAAACAAAAATCATAATATTCTAAGAACTAGCGGCAAATTACATTGTAGAATGATTGCTTTACGATGAATTTTATAAAAATGGAGAGCGTTAAAAAATATTGATTCCAATTATTTTCAAAAGAATTTTTATAAAAATGAGCACAATAATAGTGATGGATTTGGACTAAAATTATAAATTCAATTTAAGTGACGTAATAAAATAATCTCAAATCCAAATAGCTATCTATCAACAAATCATAATATTTCATAAAATATTAACGCATTTCACAAATTAGAAAATGGATTGATAGGCTGGTTTTTACACACCAAGGAAAATTTCATATAAAAATTTATTTATTGCAAATTATTTTCTTTTCCTTTTCTTTTTATTTAAGAGCACACTGACCACGCATAACCAGATCTTGGATTTTTAAATGAGGTCGGTTGCAGCTTAAAAATAAGTAATCTCATAACCATGCATAACTAGAGTTTGGATTCTTAAATGAGGTTAGAGATACACTTATGAATATTCTATTATTATTATTTTCTGGTTCAAAAGAAAAACTCCTTAGTATATAAAACCAAAATGGATGATAGAAATGTGGTAGGTACAGAGATGGTTGTGAAACAAATTTCTGAATTAATAATATTATGAAGTATGCTCAACTGTACCGGGATTCTTGAAAATTTTCAATTATCACTAATTCTGAAAAATAATATAGTCACATTTCCATCAAAAATATTTCCACTGTTTATTCAAGATGATTTAAAAAATAATAATTAAACTCTCCACATTAATATAAAATCATGATGGATGGCAGAATGATGGAAGAATAAGAAGATGTTCGTGAAATAAACACCAATTCAAAGATATTATAAAAAATGTTCAATCATCATGAAAATTTAAATAAAATATCCTCTTGTTGTGAAAAATATTGTAGTCACAATTCATCACAATCTCAATTATCTGATAATAATTTGATGAGTTCTAAATATAATTCTTTTTTGGTTATTTTTTCAATTTCTGAATAATTAATCAATAAATGATTTTAAAATTGAAAAAATCAATTATAAGAGGGAATCAACAAGATTTATACAAGACAAGAGGAATTTAAACAGATTATATAAGAAAAAAATAAGTATGAGGAATCTATACAAGATGAGAATCAATATAAAGAATCAAAACAAATGAGTGAGAAAATGTCAAGATCTTCTGATACCACTTGTTGTCTCTGCATAATGGGGATTTTAATACAACACTGGTGGCTAACAAAAATATCTTAGAGACTAATATCCAATCACAAAGCCCAAGCAAAAATTTAATAATTCAGTTCCAATTTTCAGAGTAGCAAGACAAACAAAATAAGTTTCACAAGAAAGTTTTTCAAAAAAATTTCAATAGGTCTGAGAAGACAAATCATGATCCAAGATCTAAAATAACAGTTTATTTGAAATCACTTAAAGGCATGTGAAACTTCAAGATTTAATGAATCGATCACCTAAGATTTTAACTTTCTAAAGCCAAGGAGTGTGTGAGACTCAAGATATTAAACCATATCAAATGATTTCAAACAAAATAATATCCAAGTAAGTGATCATGATTTCAGAATGAATTTCAGGATGTAGCAAAAGAAATATTTTCAATTAAGAATAGTCAAGTCAATCAGAAAATCTTAGAACCTTTTAACAGAGCAGCAAATGATACCAAAAATAAACAGTTAACCAAAAAAAATTTCAAAGCGAATTCTTTTATCATAGCAACACAACAATTGATTTCATAGAAGACTTGTCAAGAGAATTTTTTCACAAATATTTCGGACAGTCACATAAGATGATTCATGACCCAAGATTAAAAATATATTCATGACCCAAGATTAAAAATAAAGTTTATTTTGAATCATTTGAAGGAATATGAAAATCTCAAGATTTAATGAATTGATTACACCATATTATAAATTTCAGTTCCAAGATTTGTGTGAGATCCACGAATCAATAATTTCACATGATTTCAAACAAACAACTATTGAAATCAAATAATCGTGAAATATCAGTGAGTTTCAAGACCAAATTTTCAAAGAATTTTTCATAATTATTTCTGACAACCACAAGAGAAATTTTCGGAATATTTACATTTAGCTTGAGAGATATTCATGATCCAAAATTAAAACGGTTTATTTGAAATCACTTGAATAAATGTGAATTTTGAGATACAAAGAATTAATCACACAAGATCATTAATTTCAAATCTAAGATGTGTGTGAGATTCAAAATATCCAAAATTTCAAATTATTTCAAACAGACAAATGTTCAACCAAGATGATCATGAATAAAGATGAATTTCAAGATGTATCACAACGATTCAAGTACAAAAATAATAATTAAAAGATAATCCATCCAGTACAAAAATAATGTAATCATCACAACTGAAAATTAGCAGTGTGCTGTAATGAGTATAAATTTTCAATTCTTTCCAAAATGAATTAGCAGAAACTCAAAACAATAGAGGTGTGTGAAATTTCATTAGTTTTCCCGATCTTCAAAAATTTAGAATTCAAATTAATAGTGTTCAAGATATTACAAAAATGCTTCAGCATTGTTAGAAATTCAAAAATCAGAAAAGAATTAAACTTCAATTTTTTTCCTGAAATTTACATTTTTGAATTCAGGATCTGGAAATGATTAAAACATGAGATTTTATTCAAATAAAGCGAATTTCCAGAAAACCATGAATTCTGCAATTTGAAGTTAAGAAACTCAAAATAAAAGGAAAAATAATGTGGCAGTGTCAAAACAAATCAGAGAAAAAAAAGTAAAAATAGACAGAAGGGGTAGAAGGAGAGATAAATAAAGAAAAAATAAAGAATATCAACAGTGATGAGTTTAGAGATCATACCAAATTCTCAGAAGACAATGTTGATTCCCTAACTCAACATACTTGGCTAGGAACTCTGAATAATTCAAAGATGTGAAGCAGTTCGAGTACATATCTCTTTTTGCAAAGCAGTTCCTCAGCCTCCTCCGGTACCTCAAAGTTTAGGGGATTGAGTGGTCTAACAAAATTAGTAAACCCACTCATAGTTTTGTTTACGCCTTTCGGTACCCAAACCTGTTTGTATAACAACCCATTGGAATTTACCTTTGTGCCCTTAGGAACCCAAATCTGTTTGCCTTTAGGAGAATTCATTTTATTTCCTTTTGGGGTCCAAAATGGATTGTTATACAACAAATTCTCATCATGTTTGTGATTCAAAAATCCTTTGAAAATATCAAAATTTAATTTTCAAAACGATTCTTTTCAAAGCAGTTTGAAGGATTTTTAAAACCATTTGAATTCAGCTTTTGAGAAAATTTATCAAGTTTTCCAAAGCCAAGACCACCTTTATTTCTAATAGAAAATTGGTTTTTTAACAACATATACAATGATTTTTCCCCATTAGAAAAATTTAACCAAAGTTGACTCTAATCGTTGAATTTTGGATTTAAGATCACTATTCTCTTTTATCAAATTTGAACAACGATAAATGATGATCTTTCTCTTTTCAGCGTCATTTTGTTTCAAAACCAAGTTTTCATTTTCAAGCAATTTGATTTTGGTCTTGGATTCAAAAATCTCAGATTCAAACTGGATTTGTTTTTCAAATTGTTTTTTCCCGAAAATCTTGAAATTTTCAATCTCGTTTTCAAGCTATTTTAAAATAGATTCAATTTTCAACGAGCTTTCTTTTTCAAAAATTTCAAGTTTGAAATTTTAGGATGTCTTAAAAATATCCAATTACTTTTGTAAAAAATTATTCAAACTCAATAACTCAATCTAGTTCTCTTTTAGAATCAGTATTTCATTCTCAAGCTTTTGAATATTTTTGTTGAGATGAACGAGATCAGTTTTCAATTTCAAACAATTTTTGCAATCAGAATTTTCAAATTTCCAAACGTTTTCAAGCTTTAATTCCAAAACATGATTTTTGCTGGTCAACTCAAGATTTTTAGATTTTACAGATTTGTTTTTCAGTTGGAGTTTATGAACATATTTAGTTAAGTCAACACACATAAAAACTAAATCTTCATAGGAGAAATTTTCTGTCTCATCGTCTGTTGAGTCTCCATCGTCTGATCTACTTGAATTTTCATCTGTTTCTCGTTTCAAGCATAGATCTGAATCTAAGTTGACCTTTTGGGATTTTGAGCAGTTGTTGTTTGTTCCATACAACTTATCGAGAGTTTTCCAGATATCCTGCTCAGTTAAACAATGAGAGATAAATTTTAATTGATCATTACCAAGATTGGAATAAATAGTATGCATAGCATGAGCATTAAAAACATAATTCCTCTTTTCTAACATATCTCCCAAGCTTTCAATAATATCCCAATATTCTAAATTTACAGATTTTAAATAGAATTCAATTTTTGATTTCCAACTTAAAAAATCTATTCCATTGAAAATAATTAGAATTTCACCGGACTGACTCTCAGTAGACTGACAACTAGGAAACACCATCTCTAGAGTTAATAAATACCAAGCTATGATACCACTTGTTGGATCTAGATTAACGCTAGAGGGGAGGTGAATAGGATTTATTACAATAATTCGAGGTATTAAAAATATTAGATCATAGAATATAGCAGAGAAAGTAAATACAGAAAGTAAATAACACACAGATATACCTAGCTTTGGTAAACCCTGCCTACTGCCGCATTCACTAAGGTTTCTACTAGGTAATAAAACAGATCCCGATTACAAAACCCAGTAAACTCGTGAACCCCTTGCTCCTGTTCTAATCCTACGCTCAAAACTCTAGACTGGTCTATATCCCCTAGATCAGATTTTTTCCCTTAGCTACAAACCTATAGCTAGTTACCCCTAGTTATTACAGACACTAGAAAACTGCTAGGTAAAACCCTATAACTAGATGACCTAGTTTTTACAGAAAAACTAGAAAACCCGAATGACGGTTTAAAACAAAAAATTAAAAACACCTCAAAACCCTAGTTTAAAAAATAAAAAACCCTTTGCCCTTAAACACAAATAAGCTGACCCCTTTAATTCTTTTATTCCTCTTTACTCCAAAAGGAAATGTTGGCCGATGGAAAACTAAATTAGAGTTTTGAAATTCCCCCAAGATCTCAACACTGATTGCTGAAGAAGATTGCTTCTCTGATGATCTTTGGTCGTCATCGCTCTTATCAATGATTTGGGGTACTCGATCGAAAAACTGTGACTGCTTCTGTTTTGATTTCTCTCTGAGCTCTTGAGTTCTTTTTGTTGCTTGTTTTTCGATCGTCCCATTTGCCAGTGATGAATTGTGTTTAAATAGGTTAATTAAATCCTATTAATTACTCTGATTTCCACATATGACTCATCTGATTAACTTGCATGATTCACTGGCGTGATTGTCCTAGCATGGTACTGAATGAGTTGCTTGTGTGGATTTCGATTTGTTGTGTGAACTTTGTTGCCTGAATTGTTGCCGTTCTTGCGTGATCCCTGGAATTTGTTGCCTTGATTTTGTTGTGACACTTATGATTTTTCTTTATAAAGAAAAGGACTTGAATTTTGTGCCCCTTTGCGATTTTGAACTGTGTAATTTTGAAAGCCTTTGAATTCAAAAAATTGATACTTCCCCAAAAAAATCATTTGCTAAAAAATGATGAATTGAAATCTAGAAACAATTTGTTTGCTCTCTTGCCATTTTTGGAATCATTTAAACTCTTGAAATTCAACTGTTGATTTTCTGGAAGCATATAAATTTGCTTCATGTCCAAAACTGTTGCCTTTGATTTCACTGTTGAAATCTTGTCAAATAAACTGATTTCAGAAATCAAAACGAGGAATGTCTTTTTCTTTTCTTTTTTATGAAAAAAGTTTTCATGCCAAAAACCTTGACTGTATTTGTGAAGTGTAAAAAAAATTCTTGCCATAACTGTTGTGCATGCTGGCTTGGATAATTCGGTTTTGACCATTTATTTTGCTAAGAGCGGATACTATCTTAAATTTGGTCTTTGTCAAAAAATAAGGACTGATGCTGCACTTTTGATTTTAATTCCTTGCCCAAAATACCAACATGCAATTCAATTTTCATGCATAAGTCTACTGTGCTTTGCCATGCTTGTCTTGCCTATGTACTTTACAATTGCATTTGTTTCTCTGAGTTGACTTTGCAAACATTCCAACTTCACTTGAACACTTTGTATACATTTGTGCATTCAATTTCATGTTGTTGCTTTTAAAAAAATGTCTTGCACTGTTTTGAGATGAACTTGAACATTGATCCATTATATAGTGCTTCCTTGACCTGCTTGCCTTGGGTTGTTACATGCTTCATGTTGACTACATGATTGTCATAGAATCTAGTTCATGTATTTGAACATGACATTGTTTCAGCCATACTTACTGCACTTTGTATTGTGTCATTTGGATTGTTCATAGTTTATATGTCCATATTTATGTTGACCTCCTTTGCAACTGAAAACTGAACTGAATTGTTGAAAACTTGTCATCAAGAGCATTTGTGGACATTGATACTTCATAGTCCATGATGCTAGCTTGGTCTTGTGTTCTTGTATGGCTTGCACTAATTTTAAGCTGTCTCGAGCATGTTGACTTGGCCATGCATTTCACTGTTGTGTTTTGGTGCTTGACTATATTAGCTTGTTGTGTACATTTGATATTCCATATAAATATTGATGCCTCGGCCTTGAAAGCTCGTATTATTGTTGCACTGTTCATTTACCATTGCTGCTCGACCACTTGATTTGGTCCATGCTCATGCACTGGGTCGAGCTTGGTCTTCATGGCCGCTCCTTAATGCATGTGTGTTCATGGATACCTGATCCATGCACTATGCATGTGTGTCAGGCTTCACCTGAATACACCCTATTGATATATTTATCCAGTGCTGACCATATTGCCCCTGCATAGAAATATGTGTATATACATACAGTGTATGTGTATACTTGTATAATGCACATCCAGAGAATATATATATGTGCGTGTGTGTGAGCACTACAGACGATGTCTACCTTGTGGTATTTACGGTGTATCACTGTGAATGTAACAAATTGTCTAGACACAGATAGATATACAGATAAATCAGATCAAGACATGAAAAATGATGAGAAACACACCAAAATTCTGAGGAAATAATTTTATAAAATAAAAATTATATCTGCTACAATTTAAAATTATTTATATTCCAGATACTCTGTGTGTGTGTTTTTCTTTTGTGATAGGTAAGCAGAAGACTGAACTGATTGTGAAGACAGAGACAGAAAACAAAATCGTGTCAGCGTATGTGTGAGTGACTGAAACTGAGTGACAGAGCGAATTGTAATGAGGAGCATTGTATTGAAATGAAATTAAATATGAAATGTATTGTATTGTATTTCAGTGAAATGTACAAATAGTGGAGTTATAAATTGTGTTGTTGAAATGTTGGAATAAAATATTATATTTGAATAAAATACTTTTTGAATATTTAAATTTTTGTGCAGTTGTATTCTATTTAAATATAAATATTAAATTCAGTATGTGATGTAATATAGCAGTACAATTGCACAAAAAAATTATAATAGTAAATATATGTTTGTTATCATTAAACAAAAATCATAAAATTGTTAGACACAACAGTCCCTAGGACAAGCCTACCTATCATATAACATTCACACTAATATAATTAATTATAATATGTTATTATCATTCCCCGTTCATTCCAATTATTTTACCGTTGTAACTTCCCTTCATTTCCTATTCATTTCCATTCATTTCTGTTAATCACAATTAGTGCCATTTATTTCTATCCTTTATATACATATATTTATATATATGTTTATGCACTAGACCTCTCACGTTAAGCCGACCACTTGTGGATGTTGGATTTGCCAGGCGGTTACGGGTAGACTTCTATCACAAGTTGGACTTAACCTCGTGTCTTAGCACCGTTACATGTATATTTATGCACTAGACCCTTCAAATTAAATTAACAACTTGTGGATGCTGGATTTGCTGGGCGGTTCCGGGAAGACTTCTGCCACAAGTTGAATTTGACCTCGTGTCTAAGTGCGGTTACAGTTTTCTATTTACTGTAAATTTAGGCATATCCATTCTTTCCAAACTTTTCTGTTATCTATTTTTACATGTCATACTTAATATCATATTAAGTCTATTATTTGATTATCATGTCGCATGTTCTTCCTAACATGTAATTAACTTCAATTTAAAATAACATGTAATCATCGAATCATGTAATTATTCCGTTCTAACAAATTAACATGTAATTATCCCAATTCTACAGTTAAGGGTTTAAATACATAATATGCCACAGAATAACATGTAAGTAGAACATGTATGCATACAACAGTAATCGTTTCCACATATTTTAACAGGTTTATACATTTCAACCTATTAACATTTCAACCTATTAACATTTCAACATATCAACATTTCAACATATTAATGTTTAAACATATCAAATTAACATTTCAACATATTAACATTTCAGCTATTAATAATTTTAGCAGATTTACATTGCATATTAAAGGGGAATGTCAAACGATAAATATACCATTATCAAAAAGGTATATTTTAAATCCACTCACCTAATTGCTTTCCAAATCATGAATCTGGTCCAGATCTAGCATTCCATGGTTCTCCTAACTGAATTTAGAACCTAAACAACCATGGATCAACAATTCTCAACTAAAAGAAAAAAGGGAAGAAAGAGGAGTAAATTAAATTGACCAGATCCAAGAATTTACCTTACTTCGAATAGAATTTTGAACACCTTCATTATTAATATACATTCTTTTCCTCCAGATCTTAAATCAGAATTTTCCTAAACTAATTATTCTATTTTTCTGAAGAGATTTGAGGAGGAGGAAGAATGGCAGAGCTTAGGTGCCTTCTCAGAAAATGTGAGATTTAGGCTTTGCTCTGTGAGCCTATTTATAGGTGTTTAGGATCTTATCATACATGCAGCGCTGAGTCAGCAACGAACAAGGTTAAGAAAATAGTCCAGATTCATTAATGAATCTAGCCAGATCTGGGGTGGGTCGACCCTCGGTGTGTGTGTCGACCCCAGGGTCGACCAACCTAAGTTGGTGTTGACCCTAGGGTCGACCCCCGGGTCCTGCGAGCCTTTTCGGGAGAGATGTTTACCGTTTTAACGTTTTTAATTTGTAAACATTTGATTAGTATCCCGTTATACTTTCTTTGATTTATTTTAAATATTATATTTACATATAATCATCTTATACGTATACAAAACTTCAAATGCCCATTTTATATGTATATATATACGCATAACTTTTATTTCGATTTCAAAATTCAAACGGTGTTATGCCGTTATTTAATTTGTACCATATTTCTTTGATTGCAGCCTTATTTTGAACTTTTTTCTTGTATATATATATATATATTTCAGCACATATATACGCATATATTTTCATATAAATATATACTTATATTTTTCTATACTTCCTTATATGTATATTTTTCCTTATATGTGTGTTTATACATATTTTCTCTTTAGAGAATGCATTATTTTAGTCGTTCCCTTAAAACAAAAATATGGCGCTGGTGGGGATCGAACTCTATACCTCTCGCATGAAAGCCACATGCTCTAACCAACCGGACTACTTAGGATTTTGTTAACAAGGCTTAGAACAATGGTGGTCATTGTTCTTTTCTTATTCCTCCTTTTCATGTTTGTTACAATATTTCATTTAAACCATTGCATGTACCCTTATCAATTTGCATGCATCTTTTTCTTTCATTTTTCTTTTCTTATTAATGCATAATATTTGTAAATCACTGCATTGTTATTTGCATTTATCTTTTCTTCTTTTTCAACGCTTGTATTTATTACATGCAATAATATATTATCTTTATTTTATTCTTCTTTTATATATTTATGTCTATGCATATATATACACATATGCATTATTAAACATTTAATTGTCATGAAATGTGGAGTGTTGCATTCTCCTACCCTTAGAAAATTTCGTCCCCGAAATTTAATAAGGGCAAAAATAGATAACCCCTCGCATAATATCCAACCATCTTTTGTGCATCCAATTTTTGCAAACATTATGCACTTGTGCATAGTGTAATACAACATTATAATACGTGTATGCCTAAGTGGTACCTCATATATGTATGCAATTTTTTCAAAAATCCTTTTAAAAACATGATGCGCACATCCTAAATATACTGGCAATTCTACATGAATGCAATATTTTAAAAATCAAAATACATTTTTATCCAAAAAATTCCACACTCTTGTAGAGCAAGAGAGCAGTTCATCCAATTGTTGCATCCAAAATCCTACCAACCAACTTTATTTTTCGAATTTCAGAAAAATCTAATTTTCTAATTCGATTTCTTATGTTACAAAAAGATAGAAAATAGAAAGCTTCACATCTTCCGTTTTTCTCTTAGTCAACTTTTTCTGTCCATACTTCGATTTTAGATAACTATTTTATAAAGATTCCTTATTTTCTTATCCAAGCATAGCCTACACAAGAAAACTTTCTTTATTAAGATTTTCTTTTTCATCTTGTCTTAGAAGTTTTTACTCTTATTCATCTTTTCTTGGAATTTTCCATCTTTCTTTAACTGTCATGATTGTTGCTTTACTGAATTTGTCATTTCCTTTTTAGTTATGCCATCACTTCTTTTCTTAGCTTATTTAACTTAATCCTCTAATCTAAGTTTAGTTTCAAATAAGCCTTCTAGTCCTTCAACTAAAATAGGAAAACAGATACTCTACACAACTACTACTAAGGGCCAAGAATCTCAGGACTTTGTCCCCCTTAGAAAAATTCAAATAATGGGATGTAAATACTTGCTATGTACTAACAGAAATTTTCTTAAGCAACACCCTAGGCTTTTCAATGCTTGCACATTCTGTAACACCCCGTAATTTTAACAACACTAAAGAGGACAAATTAAAGAATGATTAATTTAATATTCAGAATTAAGGGAAACGAACTGCGCCATTGCGTTCGTCTCAAAATTCTGGTCAAAATAGACACTTGGTTTGCGTAAAACGAACACCATATGAAGAAGTTATGAAGTTTGTATACGTTCAAGAATATATATACGAAGTCCAAAAATTCAAAATTAGGTCCAGAAATTCAAAATTGCGCAGTTTTGAGGAGGCGGGGATTTTCCTGCTTAAGGGTGTCGACCCCTTAAGGGGGGTATCGACCCCATAATAGGGGTTGACCCCCCTGCGGTAGATCAGACAGATTAGGGTTTCGGGGCATCTACAAATACGGCCTCATTTCTCATGTTTTTGCACACCAAAAATAATGGAGAACTAGATGCTGCCTCTGCCCAGATCAAATCAAGCTTTTTTTCTTCTTTTGCAATCAAGTTATTCAAGCTTAGATCTGTGATTCAACGCTAGCAATCCCTTCTCTATTTTTCTAGATTCAAACACTGTGAGTTTAAGTTACTTTTAGATCTAAATAATTAAAAGTTAAACTTGATTGGACTATAACTTGGATCTATGCTTGTGACTATTTGAATCATAATAGATCTGTTATAACTTGTGTGTTTATGATATTCTAACATGACTATGACTTATATTTTAACCATTATCACGTCAGATCTGTTATTGATTGTAGGTCTAATTCATTGTTTAGATCACCTTATACCGGTTCTATTATGTTTATGGCCAAATCAGATCTGTTATTCGTTGGACATCTAAATCAATGTTTAGATCGCATCATGCCTGTCCCTATAATGTTAGAATTAGTTCTATTACCATATGTTCATTGGATCTGTCCTATATGCCTACCTTGTCATTATGCCACTATATGCCTGCCATTATATGACCATCATGTTAGTATGATCATCTCTGTTCTATTCCCTCTATCTTTTCCCTTTTAATTTTTATACAGCAATGCTACCTTTGAGCTAGGCATGCCGCTGAAATATGCGAATATGTTAGATTGGGAACGAGGGGAAAATGCTAATATTGGGCATAACTTGAATAAAGTGTAATAATATTAATTTGGGGCATATGGTTCATTATGAACATAACATGAGAAAGGGGCATGAAAACCTATAACGGCACAGGTAAATTTGGTTAATATTGAAAATGCCTACAATTACAGTAATTAGAAACTTTAACTGTGCCTAGACACGAGGTCAGATTACACTTGTGGTGGAAGTCTGCCCAGAACCGCCCGACATATCCAGCGACCACAAGTGGTGAATCTAATGTGAGGGGTCTAAGTGCACAAACACGAGATGTGCTAAGACATGAGGTTAAGACCGACTTGTGGAAGAAGTCTGCCCGGAACCGACCGGCACGTCCAGCATCCACAAGTGGTAGGCTTATTATGGGAAGTCTAGCACAATTATAACCGTAAATGAATATGGCAATAAAGTTGAATACTTAACCTAGTTGAATCCATAGGGATTGTATGAACATGAAATTGAATAGGGGTTAAGTAAACTTGTTTGAACAGTGGGTGGGTTGAGTAAATCTGAGGTGGGTGGGCAATATTTATATATATAGGCCCATAAGCTTAACCTGTTAGGGTTATGCAATTGTATGACACCAGTAGGTAGGCATAACTTATGGAAAACCTAGTAGTGGGGATGAAAGACAAAGGGGAGAGCTTGCATCATATTTCGTGTGGGACCCGTTTCAGTCAGTAACCCATATATAGGTATCAAACGAGTATTCCGAACTAGTCAGAGCCGGGGCATGCTTAGTAGGCTGATTGTAAGAGATCCAAAAGTGGGGATGGTGTCTGACCGCGTGTTCCATCGGGGTCATGTGCATGCATGACTCTGCTTGCTCGAGAAAATAAGACATTGTGACATCAGTAGATATGGCTGTGTACATCTGGGAAATGAAGGGTTGCCACTTTAGAGAGTGATACACCCTACTGTATGGCCAGCACAGGGTATCTACGGAGTAGGGAGACAGTCGATTAGGGTAGTAATTACGGTACACTTAGACTCCAGTATGTTTAGGAGCCCGTTATTATCCATAGGGGTAACTCCGAAACATTGGGCTACCTATTGATTGTATGGGGTAAAAACCTCTTACTGGAAGTACACCTAAATCTACCATCTTACAGTTGTTGGAATCATCTTATTTTGGTTATACTAGTATTAGTGCAGAGAAATCATTAGAAGAAGCGTATACACCCTATTATGTTTATCCTGTTTACCTTGTCATACCTGTCTTTTATGATGTTATCTTTCTTATCCACTTTATATGCCTGTCTTGATACTTTTACTTATTTATTTGCTAAAAGTAACTATGTAACATTCCGTATTTTCTGTAAACGTTAATGTAACAAATCAAAGTATACTTAATTTTTAAGAGAAGAAATAAGGGAAACGGGTTATGCCATTGCGTTCGTCTCGAAATTCTGCTTGAGATAGAGTCCGAGTTTGCGTAAATCGGACTTCGTATGAAGAAGTTATGGCCTTCAGAAGTTTCAGCTCAAATTTAAAAACAGCTCGAAACTGAATTCAAAATTCAAAACAGAACCCAGAAGCGGGCTGGGCGGGAAATTTCCCGCCCAGGACCCAGGTCGACCAAAGGGTCGACCAGGGGGTCGACCTCCCCCCTATAGGTCGACCTGGGGGTCGAACAACCCTGTTTTTCCAGATCCGAGGCAAAATTCATTTTTATGTATCCGGGCTAATTTCTGGACCAAATTCATGAGTTCTACGCTATATAAATGCCCCCAAACTTCACTTTCTCCACACAACTTCATTACGCGTATACTCTGCCTCAATCCTAATTAAAATAAATCTTATTCTCTATTAAAACAATTTATAGTTCTTCTTCAAATTGGAGATTCAAATTAAGTTAAAGCTTCAAGAAGGGAATCAAAGGCCAATCCAACGGCTTCGAGCAACGTCACGCGAATCATAGCAAATCACCACAACGCTATCTTATAATCCTATTCTAAACCGATCACTGTAAGTTCGGTTATCCCTTAGATTTGAACGTGTAATTGGAATTGTGAATGTAATGAATCAAAATATAGAACTATACCAATTTGCAAGTTAATTATCTTTGATTCGTGCTTATGTCAAATCTAACGTTATCTATGCCTTTGGATCTGATTCTCGATTGTGGCCTAGAACTTATTGTGGCTAATTTCCAATGACTATGATTATGGGACTTATGCCTAAGACTATGACTATGAAACTGTTGCTCATGAAACTATCGCCTATGACTATGATCCATGACAAAGAGACTATTACATATGACTATGAATATAAGACTGTTGCCTATGACTATGACTATGATTCATAATTTTGAGACTATTGCATATGATTCATGACTATAAGACTATTACCAAGATTTATTACTATGAGACTATTGCCTATGACATTGATTAAGAAACTATTGTGATTAGTCGCCCATGACTGTTGTGGTTAATTGCCTATAACTATTGTGGTCAGTGACTTATGCCTATTCCCATTAACCTATTAGGTTGTACTTCGAATTGGCATTATGTTGGACCAAATCACCTATGCCTATTCCCTTAGTTATGTTGGATCCCATTTTTTGGGGTGTAACTTGTCTAGTTTATTCCTATACAATAGGTAGGATAAACCCCAGTGGCACTGGGTAGCGTAAACCCTGGTTGAATCTAGTAAGCACTCGATAGTAAGCCCTAGATTAGATCTAGGTAATAAACAGAATCCCCATAATAGAAGCACACCTGAAGGCAACTGCAAATACGGGGATTTGGATCACGTTATCATATGATCATAGATTACTAGTTTGGACACCAGTTAGGTAGTGCAGAGATATAGAAATCAGTATAAACAGGGAAGTTGCGAAGCCGAGAAGGAATAGAAGCGCATTCAGTTTATCAGTACATTCAGTTTATCGGTACATTCAGTTTATCTTGCCATATCCCATGCTTATCCCATATTATCTTGTTACTATGGTTTAGTCTTATATTTAGTTTATTCATGTCTTGACCCTTTTCCTCGTTTAAATACTAAGAATCACTGGACTTACCAAACTTTATGTCAAACCTAGTTTGCTTTCGCCTCTTTTCTTCCATTCCCCCCCAGGTAGTCAGGGAGGGAATAGCTCAGGTTTGTTTGGACCGTTACTCTTTCCAAGCTTGAAGACTCTTTGACGTGTTGCCTTGGACTCTCTCTTCTACTGTTATGGCTGGCTCATGCTTTATTTGAGGAAATCATTTTATGCTTCTTTATTTTTGTAAGCAAGACATGATACTTTGGTATTGTAAAACAATCTTTGTACGAGCTGTTTACCAATGAAATAAAGTTTTATTTATTTGCCGCTGCTTTAATTGTCTGTCTTGTAATTTATCTCCATCTTTTACCTATAATGCTCCACCGAACTTAAGGCATTCCCTTTGTGAGTGACCTTAACGGAGGTGGGGTGTTTCACTTGGTATCAGAGCCGAAGGTTACCGGATCAGATAAAAAGATTTGAAAAATTATTTTCAAACGATTTTAAAAGAAGCATTTTCAAAAGAAAAGTTTTGTTTTAAAGGCATATTCCCAAAGCCATATGCACTATCTTTTGATCCTCTATTTGAATCCTTGTTTCCTTCTTTCTTGAGTCTCCGGGGATCCTGGCTTTCTGGGAGGTAACCTCATCGCAACATGATTTCATAGGCTCGACTAGACTATAGCACTTTTCAAAGGGCAAACAAGTGCCCAATTTCCATCTGTAGCTATAGCAGTTTCACTTACGGCTAATTTTCTTTCGAGCTTTGTAGGATTCTCCGTGCGATGGAAGTAGCTTTCGAGAGACATGTCAACAAGTTACACAAGGATGGCAAAGTTGAGAATGAGGGGGTCTGGCTACGGAGCACAACACAAAAATGAAGAACCCATGGATATGGACTTGGTTCACCAAGGAGTGGAGGAAAGAATAGTAAAACCTAAAACAAGAGGAAATATCTTTATTTTAGTATAATGGGTTATATAATTAAGGGCAAGGGCAAGAACAAGGGACAGGATTTTCCGGAAGGCAAGTGCATGCTCTCACCGCCAGCATACTCGAGAGAGAGGCAGTAAGATTTCTGTTGAAAGAGTTTTTCCTTTTTGATTATCCTGTTAGTACTCTTCTTGACTTTAGCTCCTCACATTCGTTTATATCTGCTTCCATAGTTGACTCTCTGCACCTTAGTACCTGTATATTAGAATATCCCATTATAGTCTCAAATCCAATTGTTGGTTCAGCTCATTTATCTTTGACTTGTGAGGATTTGAGAATAGCTATATTTATGCTTATGTTTTTGGTCTATGGGTTGATTCTAGGCATTGATTGGTTATCTAGAAATTGTGAAACAAGGGTAGTTAGACTTTCGACTTGCCTCGGGAATACCCTTGAGATTTCGTACGATCCTAAGGGATCAGTTTGTCTTAGCTACCTAGAATCACTTTATTTATCTATTGATGATTTTCGATCCGTTGGAGTAGTCCATGAGTACGCAAGATGTTTTGATTTGGGTAGGGTTTTCCCCCTAAAACTTGAGACAGACTTCCGCATGTATCTAGATGACCACTACACCATAAAGCTTATTTTATCACTCCCCTCTCCTTTAAATTTGATACGGTCTATAGCCGTATTAATTTAGAGAGGGCTCTGAGCCGTGCCTATTTAGTTAGAAAAGGCTTGTAGCCTAATTAGAATTTGGCTCAATATTTGACCGTATCAAATTCCTTCACTTATACATGTAAAAATTTCCCACCTAGACGTGCTCCCACCTTTTTTTTTTTCATTTCCCTCCACGCGATCTATTTCCCCCTTTTTTTCTAATTTCCCACCTTACCCGTGCCCTCTGTCCAATATGCGATTGGAAAACTTGGTAATCAAAAAAATTCTGCTCTAATCAAATTCGAACGCGCTCAGATTTGTAAATCTGGTAAATCTTTATTTGATTCTATGATTATTTCTTTTCATACCATGTTTTAGGGTTACGTCTCGAACCTAAATATCCTGATTTTTGATTCGATGATTATTTTAGGGTTATGTCTTTGTTTGATTCCATGAATCGATGATTTTAGGGTTACGTTTTTATTTGATTTGATGATTTTATCTTATAGTTTAGGCCAGGTACCCATATAGTCGTTTACTGATCATAAAAAAAAATCATATTTTTATTGCTCCTCTGTTAATCTTATTGAAACTATATCCAGCTAACCACAACATTTGTATCTCACACCTTTCCAATTTTGCCATTCCAATCATCTTCAGTCTTCTACTGGTGGCGGTGTCAATTAGCACCTTTGGCCTATCATTTCTGCTCAGATCTAAGGTATTATGTATGATTCGAAGATATAATAATATTGGTCCTTTCTATGATTGAATTGCTTTGGCATTATGTATGATTTTATAAATTATGACATGTTGCCACATTGGGTATGATTATTCTTTTATGTTTCCTGTTAATTAATGAATTAAGCCATCATTATCGATGACCCCATGAACGTGTGTCTCAATCCTATGAATTTACTGAACTTGTGTCAATCTTATGTCATAGTGGTCCATGACTCACTTTATTGGTGCTTTAGCCTTTTCGAAATCATCAGGCTAATTAAAGCACTTTACCGTTCTATCCAAATTTTGAACATAAAAAATCGATTTATAAGATGTGTTTTAATCGATCGATTTATAAGCTTGCATGGCAGTTACTGCGAAGTCCAAGGTACATGTAAAACTATAAATGATGATGAACAATGTGGAAACTACTTAAAGATTGGAAGTCCCCAGTAAATGATTTGTCAGTCGGTAGCCAGCTTCATGCATACAAATTGATTTAGTAATTTTTTGTATCAATGTGTTACAACATGATATGGTTATTGCACAAATATATAATTAATTAAAAAGCAGTCGATTAATAATATTTAATCATTATTGCGTACAAACAACCGACTTGGAAATAAGAGTTGTAGAGTACTACACAGCATAAAGAGTAACCCGACAAAGTAGCTTCTTTATTAGTTTGAACTGGACAAAGCAACTTGAAGAACAGTTTGTGATGCCAAGGCATTTGTTGATGACAGGAACTCCTATCTAGAAAAATCTATATGAGCTTGGGGCTTTGATGCATTTCTGCATGTCCTTAATCTTTGGAATTATTGAGCAATTTATATCAACATTCAAAGAAGCTGGTAGTTCATCAAACGTGCACTCGTATGTATCCTGCTGAACTAAGAGTTTTACGGTTGCAATATGATTAGTTCGTTTCATATATTTGTTAAACCATGTCCGATTTCATTTTGTTTTATTGCCAAATCAAGACACTTATATGTACTTTTATACTTGATATATAGGTCACAATGCCGATAAAGTTAAGCGCCAATTTCAAATTCTGAAACATGTTTTAAAACCATTTATGCTTCGAAGAACCAAAGCTTTTCTTGTAGCGAGTGGATGCTTAATATTGCCTCCCCTTACATTTATGTGTTCAATGTACATTTATTTTTTTCTCCTTGCATGTACAACATCCTGTCATCGGTCACTAAACGACATTGTACCCTTCAATTCCCTTGTCCCCTTATCAAGTTTTCCATATAATTTTTTTTGCACTAAGCTAATTTTTGCAGATATGATTTTTCATGTGGTATATAGATCATATTCACGAAATTTTACATCATTTCATAACTAACAATCTACTACAAATTACATTCCACAATCACTTTCTTGCACTGAGGGGGAGAATGGTGTATAAAATTGCTCAATTTTTGGTATGATAAACTGGATTATGTTAACTGATTGTGTTCCATTATTTTGATTATTGATTTATAGTTTTCTCTATTGATATCCAGGTAATACGTCTTCGAAAAGAATGTAGCCATCCTTATCTATTTAGTGGTATAGTTTTCTCTATTTAAACTGAGCGTAAGGCTCAGTTGAAACTGGGTTTAACGGTTCAGTTGAAACCGAGCGTAAGGCTTAGTTTCGCTGAGCCGTAATGCTCAGTTGAAACTGAGCCTTTCGGCTCAGCGAAACTGAGCCTTTCGGCTCAGCGAAACTGAGCGGTAAGGCTCAGTTGAAACTGAGCTTTACAGCTCAGTTTCAACTGAGCGTAATGCTCAGTTTCGCTGAGCCGTAACTCTCAGTTGAAACTGAGACTTTCGGCTCAGCGAAACTGAGCCATAAGGCTCAGTTTTGCTTTGTTGACCTTGATTGAATGGTTGTGAAAATTTCCCTTTATTGGCCTTGATTTAATCGGCCACGAATGGATGATTTTCTCGACAATATTATGTGATTATTACCATGTACTCACGTGATTTATGGAATTGATTTTTTTCCCAAACATGTTTGCATACTTTGGAAAAAGAGAAAAAAACTGGACTTGCTGTGTCTTTTGTAAACTGGAATATACTTGTTGCCGTGAACCTCTTGTTTCATTTCAGGAATGTTAAAGTAATTCTCGCCAAAAACTGTTTGCGAATTCCTTAACCCAAACTGTGATTTTCAAAAGAAAAGCAAAACTGTGTCTTTCCCAAGGATAAATAAGAAATATCTTAGTTTATGTGTGCATATATTCTAGGGTAGCCATGCATGTTCAATCAAAGGCACGAATAAGTACTATGTGATTTTGAACTTTTCATTTTTGTATATGCGTATTTGCTCGTGTTACATAAATAATCACTTTTTACGATATTGTTATAAATTACGCTATTGTTTTCCACATTTTACGATAAACATCACTTGATGTTAATAATGAATTGCAGTATTCTACAACCATTGTTCTAGACTATAGATTGAAGGGTACATATAGGCGTATTTGCTCGTGTTACATAAATAACCATGACCAACATATCGCGTATTTTTGGATTGAGATTTTAATCATTTGAACTCTGACTCAATTTTAGTCTTACTACTAAACAAGATTTGACAACATATTGCTGAGTTGAATTTCTCTAATGGCTGTTATGTTAAGCTTGAGTATGGAATATTAGCTTGTAGTTTTGCCCCTACCCCCCCTTTTTTCTCGGACAGGTTAATATTTAGGTGTCCTATTGGTTATATCTTGTTATGCAGCTGGTATAAGTACCTAAGCATCACTTTATTGATTAAAATTATATGTACTTTCATTTATCTTAATTAAAATGGCGTATTTGTTACATTTATAATGACCAGGATCAAATCACATTTGCATTTACAGACCAACGTAATCTGCTTAAGCATAATGATAAACATGAATTCAAATCGAGTTCTTAAAATTTTACCAATTTTCTGCTCATGTTATCTACCATGTTTTATTTATTTTCGCTTCCTCCTTTTCATGGTTATGGGTGCAGCATAACTCCAGAAGTATGTTGGTGGCTTAGGAGGTATAGGCGCTTCTGGTGTTGGTTCTACAGCTACATATGCTCCAAAAGATTTGAACAGAGAGATCACGCCGGAGAAGGTTAGTAGACCATTTCACTTTTTGGGTTATGATGTTGGCATGTTTAACTAATCATATATTTGTGTTTGGTGATGAATAATTGCACTTCCCTTTGTTTGCTTCACCCTCCTTTTGCAAATATATCTACAAATGCGACGCTATCACTCTCCTTTTAAATTTAGTTGCTTATTTTGTTTTTTTTACCATATCACTTTTCTTTATGCTTGAGTTGTGGTTTGCATAATTATACTAAGTTCCACTATCCTTTCAAAGAATCAGCGAAATCGAGCCTTTCGGCTCAGAGAAACTGAGCCGTAAGGCTCAGCTGAAACTGAGCTATTACGGCTCAGCAAAACTGAGCCATACGCTCAATTTCAACTGAGCCTTACGACACAGTTTCTCTGATATATCATGGGTGCTCTAGCGCATCCCTTCGTTCTCTTACATATGAGTACAAGTATTGGTGTTTCTAATTGTTTATATAACTTACTAACAACAGCTTCAAAATGTAGCTACATTCCATGTTACCATTCCTTTATTATATTATATAAGCAAAAATCTACATGTAGGATGAAACATGCGATGTTACCATGAGTACAGTTAAGGTGTTATTGGTTCTTTTTTGGTATGTTTTACAAATTGACAGCATATCAATTTGGCATATGAGATTTCACATGTTCAGTTAAGGTGTTATTGGTTGTATAGTTTTAATTGTTAATGTCTCAAGTTTCTGGTTTTGGTCCTTTTTATGACCTGACAGCAGATTATTTTAGGGTATGATATTTAACGGGTTCATTTAATGGAAATTATCATGTACAAATATTAGCAATGCATAACATTCAATGTTAATTTTTCTTCTAAGTTGTAGGTATGTTTGCTATTTTAACTTGATTTATATGTATTCTCATTTCTTTGTCATAATATTTAATTATTGCGAAAGCGGACCATTTAATAAAATTACCGGATGTTATTCCGTGGGTGTACAGTCTAGCAACACTGCTTACTAGAAGTTATTATTTACGAACATAAATGGAGAATACACAAATACCAAGTAGTTTTCGAATTCATGTAAACCAATTCATATACGTCAAGAAATATCCACCTTTTTCGATTTCAAATGCAAATAAAATCTAATTTTTATATTATTTCCACTGTGTATTTCATAAAAGCTCACCAAAATATTTATTTTATCTCAAGCTTTATGAGCTTTTATATTAATAACATCTATAGCTTCATATTATTTGGCAAACTGAAATTTAAGTGCAAGCAATGGAAATGAAGTTCAAGATTTTGAAATTATACCTCAGAAATCAATTGCATATTTTATTTGCCTTTAAACACGTATGATACCTCAGAAATCAATTGCATATTTTATTATACCTCAGAAATCAGAAATGAAGTCCAATGTCTACATTTTCGTATACTTTGCATAGAACAGATGGATGCAAATAATTGTTGTGTTTTACCTCTTTATTGGGTTCCAATGTCTGTTTGTATACTCAAATGATATATTGCTTTCAAATTTGTAACCAATGTTCTGTAATTTATTAAACTATACAAATAACCATTTACTTCTCACATTCAATAAAAAAATGCATTTCTATAGACAAAACTATACATGGTCATATCATTAGTTTCTTATTTGATTTCAAATCTAAATACAAATTATATGTTCAAAATAAATAGTCATATATTCAAAATATGGGCCAATGGAATATACAAAATTGATATTTCAATCAATGCAAAAAAACAACCAGATATACACCACAATAATTTCTAAACCAAGAAACACAAACATGGCGTTGACAAATGGCACCATTGTAAACATAGAGAAAGCAGAGCACCTGGAAACAAGTGGAAAAGACAATAAAACTAGATTAATCAATTCACAACATAATAAAAGAATCTTTGGATTAACTTCATTGAGTTGGAGTTAGTAGAGGCTGGAAACTAGAATCTTCCATTGAGTGGTAAAGAGGATATTTGCAGGGTTTTCCAATAGATACGTAAATAACCATGACTAATATAACAAATCAAAAATATTTTCATTTTAACTATAAAAATGTCAAGATTACCATGTGAATCATATTAATATTAAATTTTACTTTCTTTAAATTTAAAACCTCGTTAAAGATATAAGTTTAATGTAAAAAATATAGGATGACAGGTATAATTCATTTGAAGCTAAAATATAGGGTTTTAGTTTATTATTTAGAACTAAATGCATGCAATTTGTTTGATAACTGAAAAGGAGCGATCAAATGATAACTGAAAAAGAGCATATTGTCCGGGGGTGGGCCCATTTGTTTGATGAGATTATATAGATAATAATTTTATTCTACAGATAGTAGCAATTTTTGAATTGTATCAGCATTAAAAATATAGGATGACAGGTATAATTCATTTGAAGCTAAAATATAGGGTTTTAGTTTATTATTTAGGAACTAAATGCATGCAATTTGTTTGATAACTGAAAAGGAGCGATCAAATGATAACTGAAAAAGAGCATATTGTCCGGGGGCGGTCCATTTGTTTGATGAGATTATATAGATTATAATTTTATTCTACAGATAGTAGCAAATTTTGAATTGTATCAACATTAAATAAACTATAGTAATTTTTAGAAGTATGTACAACTTTAGCTCATAAAAATTATTTTGCAATAAACTTCTTTAAGTTGATTACATAGCAAATATATTATATTTACGTCTTATGTTATATTATATATGATATAGGAGGGCAACATGTCCCACAGTATAGACAAAACGTGGATATATGAATCTGATCAAAGAACTACATGCTATAGAGAGGGGGTGGAGAAGTTTATTAGTTTCGTTGAAGAAAACGGTGGTAAGAAAGGAGTGTATTTATGCCCTTGCATTAAGTGCCAAAATCTGAAGACGATAAGATTAGAGGTCATTCATTTTCATTTGCTTAGATGGGGTTTTATCCAATCATATAGCGTGTGGTATTTACATGGGGAAAAACAACCAGTTAGTTATGCCACAAATACCGATGAGGTTGAACATATTAGGATGGAAGATCTAGTCAATGATGCAAATAGATTTCATGATTTTCAACCTGATCTAGTCAATGATCATGCTAATGTTGGACAGCAGTTTACGGATGATGGCAATTGGCAGGCCAATGAAAGTAAGAAGTATAAACCACTTTTTGAGAGCGCAAAAGAGCCATTGTATCCTTCATGTTCAAAAGGGTTAATGAAGCTGTATGCCATTGTGAAACTGAATAGCTTGAAGACCCAATACAGCTTTTCAGATAATGGAGTGACTGCACTTCTCGAATTAATAAAGGAGTTACTCCCCGAAGGTAACACATTGCCGACAAAATACTCCGACATGAAGAAGTTAATTAAGCAAGTTGGAATGAATTACAAAACTTATGATGCATGCATCAATGATTGCATATTGTACTGGAAAGATGATGCGAACAGAGTTTCTTGTACAAATTGTAGTGAACCAAGATATACGACATCATTTGACGAAGAGAGAAAAGGCACCAAAGTACCTCGAAGGACATTAAGACATTTTCCTTTAATTTCTAGATTGAAGAGATTATATACTATACCATGGATAGCAGAGGCAATGACCTGGCATGGTCGTGCCAAGTCTAATCCACAAGTAATGCGTCATCCATGTGACACTTCTCAATGGAAATCCGCGGATTCTTTTGATAAAACGTTTCCCGTCGAGTCACGAAATGTCACACTTGGAATAGCAACAGATGGTTTCTGTCCACATGTTTCTCTGTCTAACCCTTATAGCTGTTGGCCAATAATTGTAGTACCATATAATCTTCCTCCGTCTATGTGCATGAAACAGGAGTTTTCAATGTTAACACTGTTGATTTCTGGACCAAAACAACCGGGAAAAGATATTGATGTTTATTTACAGCCGTTGATAGACGAGTTAAAACAGTTATGGGAAGGAGTCGTTACATATGATTCATTAAATAAATCCGAGTTTACAATGAGAGCTAGGGTGCTATGGGCAATGCATGATCACCCTGCTCTTGGTACTTTATCGGGATGTATAACTCACGGTTACTTTGCATGTCCCGTTTGTGGGGAAAACACATGTTCTTATCATCTCCCTAAAAGTAAAACGATGTGTTTTATGGGACATCGAATGTTTCTTCCTAACAGACACAAGTTTCGATACGACAAGACAAATTTCAATAATGAACAAGAACTTCGTCGTCCTAAACGACCATTGACTGGTTTTGAAGTTGAGAAGAAAGTAGTGAATATCAAAATGAAAGTCGGTAAAAAGAAAGAAGAAAATGGTCTAAAACGAAAAAAGCCAGCCATTAAAGAAGTTGACGATGTTTCTGAATGGTATAGGAGGTCTATCTTTTTTGATTTACCATATTGGAAAGCAAATATGATTCGACATAATATTGATGTTATGCATACGGAGAAGAATGTCACAGAGCATCTCATAAGCACCATTATAGACCATAAAGATAAGTCAAAAGATGGCATCAATGCACGCAAGGATTTGAAAATCATGGCTATAAAACAAAAGTTGTGGGTGATGGAAGATCCTGAAACAAATAAAATAATCATACCCAAGGCAACTTTTACTTTGAGGAAAGAAGAAAAGATACGATTTTTCACTGTATTGAAAAATATGAAAGTACCTAATAAATTCTCTTCTAACTTCCGCAATAATGTGACCATCAATCCTCCCGAACTAAGAAATATGAAGTCACATGATTATCACGTCATAATGCAGCATTTGCTTCCGGTACTGCTTCAACATTCTTATGCACAACACAAGGATCTGCAAAATGTTGTTCATCATATTAGTTTATTCTTTAACATTTTGTGCTCAAAGGTGATCAATAGGGAACACCTTACAAAGCAAAGGCTGGTTTGATAGAAGCAATGTGTGTTTTTGAAAAACATTTTCCACCTGCGTTTTTTGATATTAGTATCCATCTTATGATTCATTTAGCCGATCAGGCATTGATTGGTGGCCCTGTCAGATATAGATGGATGTATCCTTTTGAACGGTTTGTAACTAATTTCACTTATGTACATTATTATTCGGTGTAAATAGCTATCCTATATAATATATAATTGATTACATTCACAGATTAATGAAAACATATAAAGGATATGTACGCAACAAAAGATACATTGAAGGGTGTATTGCAGAAGGATATATCGTACAAGAAGCTAGCCTTTACTGCATGGAATATATGCCAAACGGAGGTTATGGCAATCATAAACATACCCGCGAAGCATTTTTAGATAAGGATGATGAATTCGCTGGTGAGATACCTTTAGATAATGGTAAAAATATAATGTTAACCCAAGTGCAGATTGAACAAGTGCGTAGATGGGTCCTTAATAAGTATGATGGATTGGATGAATGGAAGAAGTAAGTTCATGAATTTGTTTCAAATTTTCATTTTTTCAGTTGTGTTTATATATTAATTTCGATGTGTTTTCTATAGAAGGTATAACTCCTATGTGAAAATCACTAGATTTCAACCACGACGAAAAGGTACAACCGTCGAAGTCATTCAAGCACCAGATTTTACCATATGGTTACGTAATGAGGTATTACATCATCATAAGTATTTCACGTGTTTATAAGTTGACAATACAAACCATGCTTTTATTTTTTTATTGTGTTTTATGTAGTTGGTGAATTGCAGCGATGCTGATCCAACTCTTTGGCGGCTAGCACACGGGCCGTTGTTCATGGCGCTTAGTTATACGAAGTACCAAGTGAATAGGTTTTTATTTTCCACGAAAATGTACGAAGATTGTATGGTCACACAGGATAGCGGTGTATGCATGAAAGCAATTAAAAAATTTAGAGCGAGTGGTAAAGATAAAAATTATAAGGAAGCAGAAACAACGTATTACAGAGTCATTCAACAGATACTTGAGTTGGATTACACTGACTTCAAACAAACGGTTTTTTATTGTGATTGGGTAAAGGTCGAGGATAAGATCAATGGTTGCAAAATAGATCCCGTTTCAAACTTAATCATGGTCAATTTAGGAAAAATAAAGAACAAAAACAACATGAATGATGAACCATTTATTCTTGCATCAGAAGCGAGTCAAGCGTTCTACTCAAAAGATTCAAAAAATAACGGATGGTCTGTGGTTTTGCATACACCGAAATGGTTGACAACAAATGTGGATGACATTGAGTTTCCTACCGTCTACCAATCAGCTTTTGAAGACAATGAAAAATTAGAAAATGTATTCGGAAAGTCATGAATTGTTGACTGCTTTTTTTATCACATGTATTTGGAATGTAATGAATTGTTGAATGTTTTTTTCCTCAAGGAAATCACATGCATTTGAAATGTCATGAATTGTTGGATGCTTTTTTTTGCATTATACATGGTGGTGATGATGATCACATGTATTAGTTATATTATATTTTGCAGGAAATTATGTCACAAAATCCAATATCATCACATGCATCATGTTCAAAAGAGCAAAAAGTTGATCAAAACCTACTTGGTATCCCAATATCAGAAAATGCTTCAAAAGTTGCTACTATGCTTGGTAAACTAGTAAGAGCTCATGTGCCGATATCATACGTAAGTTGGAAAAAAATACCCAAAACATATAAGGACGACGTTTGGAACAAGTTGGTGGTAAGTTTTTACTTGAGCAATTTGGTAATATAGCATTTAAATGTCTACAGTCTATTTTTACAGTCTGACTCTTAATTTTTGCAGAAAATGTATGCGCTTGAGCCGCTTTCAAAGGAAATGTTTATAAAAAGAATGGCCGAGGCTTTTAGAAGACACAAGAAAAACTTAAGAGCAAGTTTTTATGATATTTTCGACAATGACGAAGAACGGTTGAAAAATTGTCCACTTGCAGTTGCTCAAGAAGATTGGAGTGAGTTCATAAAAAATGAAGCAACGCCTGAAGCGAGCGGAAGAAGGAAGTCAGGCAAAAGAAATAGATTATTGCTCAATTATGGTCACCATGCAGGACGTAAAAGTCATGATAGAATAGAACACGAATTGGTAATTTATATTCATTTTATTTCAAAAATAGTAAAATCCCCCCAATTATGATAGGAAATATACATAAACTGGAATATATTGCAGACTGTTGCAGATCCATCTGCAAATATCAGCCGTCGTCAAGTATGGGAGAAGACACACACAAAAAAAGATGGTAGCATATCAGATGTCGCTTCTGTGTACTTCGTAAGTTAAACAAATATTAACTTGCGTATTATTTGAAATTTCATTATTCATTTAAGAATTATCATATCTTAGGATAAAATTGCGAAAATGAAGGAAAAGATCACCGATAGTGATGAAGAAAAACTGACAGTGGATGATGATATCTTATCACAAGTGTTTGGTAAGGATACGAAGGGTAGGAGCCGCGGTGTTGGGACCGTCATACCAAAGACTAATGTTAAGGCTTGTGCTATTGCACAGAAATGATTCAAATGTGTTAGTCAAGACAACGATGACTTGAAAACGAGGGTGGGAAGTTTGGAGGGTACAATGGGAAATATGGCGGGGCGAATGGAGCTTCTGATTCAAATGGTGGGAGACATCGCTACTTCTAAAGGAATCCCCGCACCATTAGATCGCCCTGATGGAGCACGCAACATACAACTCGGTTCTTCTAAAGTCGTTGCTTCTCAAGATACAACCAATGTTTCGAATAATCAAAAATGTGAAATTCTCAACTCTGATCTAGACATAGTAGCAATAGGTATTTATTACCAACTTTTTATTATTAGTTGATTTCGATGCAGTTATTTTGTTGGATAGATGTAGACAACTTTATTGCAACAGGTACTGTATGTCGAGATTCTACATCATCCAGAATTCATGGGAAATATGTACCATCTACACATGAAAAAATGGTTTTGGACGATATACTGATGTCGGATGAGAAAACCACCAAAATAAATCGTCAATTTGCAGAGACTTTTGATGAAGTCGGAGTAGGTGGGTATGTGTGTCATCCGAAGAGCCTAATTCGATATCTTTAGACATTGGAGCAGGTATGTATAATTTTACACTATATGCTATCAAGTCAAAAGAGTTCACATAAGAATAAAAGAACCCATAACCAACTTTAATTCACTTATACATTGCTTGCATTGCTTATTTCAGGTATTGCATTTCTTATTCCAGTGGCGTTACCGAAGCAATTCTTCTTTCAGAGCTACTTCAGGTATGGTTTCGCTCTTATAAAATTTAGTTGCTTAAATTTTGTTTTCTCGACATTTTTCTTCATCTTTTTTTGGCCTTGAGGTATGTTTTTATGTTTTGTTAGTTATATGAGAGGTAGTTGCAATTAAACCAATGGGCTAATGGATAGTTTGTCTTGTATACTTTTGGTGCAGTGGAAATTTGCATTCGTGTCACTTGGCAGTCCTGATTATCTTCAGGATTCGGATATTCTATCTTATTTGGTTTCAGGTACCTTTCAACCCCACATACATATGAATTATATTAGCAATAACATGGATGTTGTTGAGTTTAATGGTTGAAAACTGTTAATGTTCCTTGGATGATGTTATGTCGGGAAATGAACACTCTGTTTTTCCAAACTGTTAGTGTTACCATTATATCATAAATCCTTGTTTCTTCATCGACTCAACAAGCATTATTCTGTTCCAAGAGCCTCTAACTCGGCTTCGTCGTCTATCACTACGACTTCTGGAAAAAACAGTTGTTCCCGACAGCGATTTCAAGTCTAGTTAAACTAGATATTAAACATTATATTTATGGATTTTTCACTTCAAGGTACTGTATCTTATATTTACCAGTTCCTGTTCACAATATTGAGAATGTAGCCTCAGACTATGGTATGAACATCCAATTATATTGATAATTAAGTTTGGGTTGTAGTAGTCATTCATCTGGTTGTTTTAAGGGCTGTTATTGTGACAGTTACAGTTGCATTTACCATTTTAACTGGTAAACTGAAGTTGTACAGTGTTACACTATGGTTATGCCAAAGGTTGGTGTGCCGATAAATTGTTAATTGTTACGCCATGATGTTCCTGAACTAAATCTAAAGTTTTTGCTTGCTTGGCTATAATATAAGTCACTAATAGCAGCTTATCTGGTAAGTTTTTTAACATCGGAAAATGTAATAATAATTCTTTTTAGCTGTGTTTATTTTTAGAAAAAATATGTTAATTAGAAATAACCAGGGTTGTCATGGTTTGGTAAATTTTTCATTACCCTGCCATTGGATTTTATGGTTTAGGGTAAAAATCTGTAATATTTTTTCAAACCGAAAGTAATAATACTTTACTGGTATAATTAGTTGTGCATTAGATTTTGAGACAAGCAAAAACCTTAGATTTAGTTCAGAACATCATATTGAAGCAATTTCCAGTTTACCGATTACCATGCTTTTACAAAACCAGCATTCCAACAAAATCAGTACAGCAGTAGTAAATTTATCGTTAAGGGTAAAAACTGGGAATATTTTATCAAACCAACAGTAATAATACTTCAGCAGTACAATTAGATGCAGTATAATTAGCTGCATTACATGCATTTTGAAACAAGCAAAAACTTTAGATTTAGTTACGGCTCAGTACAATTAGATGCAGTTTAATTAGAAGCAGTATAATTAGCTGAGCATTACGGCTCAGTTTCGCTGAGCCTTCGGCTCAGCTGAAACTGAGCGTAAGGCTCAGCGAAGCTGAGCCGTAATGCTCAGCTGAAACTGAGCGTAAAGCTCAGTGAAACTGAGCCATAAGGCTCAGTTTCAGCTGAGCCTTACGGCTCAGTTTCGCCGAGCCTTCGGCTCAGCTGAAACTGAGCGTAAAGCTTAGCGAAACTGAGCCGTAAGGCTCAGTTTCAGCTGAGCCTTACGGCTCATTTTCGCTGAGCCGAAGGCGCAGCTGCAGTTGAGCCTTCGGCGCAGCTGAAACTGAGCATTCGGCTCAGCGAAACTGAGCCGTAATGCTCAGCTGAAACTAAGCCTTACGGCTCAGTTTCGCTGCATTGATTTTTTTAGTTACTATTTGAACCAGGTCTTGTTGTTGTGGAGGCGAAACTAAACTGATGTTTGTTATTTTATTTTCTTTTCAGGCGTTGGAACAAGCATGAGTTGTATGGGCTCGACAACTGCAGTTTTGTTGATTTTTTTTAGAGAAAGAACTGTGAACATTATGTATTAACTGAAGTTATGATTTATGTATTAATCGAATTATTCTTAGCGTGTCTTCTTTATATACTGCTATATGAGTGTAGCGTATCTTCTTTATTGTGCATATATATATATATATATCAATGGGTGCAGTGATTTTGTATATTGCATATATGATATACCGATTTTGATACGGTTAAAAGCTGTATCTAATTCATTGTTATCATTGTAGGAGTGAGGCATTAAACACGGTTTTTAGCCGTATCAGTATACCAGTTTAATACGGTTTTAAGCCGTATCAAACTGGTATACTAGTACGACTAAAAACCATATCAATGTATGAAATTAGCAGTGCAAGCATAACAATTTGAGGCGGTTTAAAGCCGTAGCAATTGTTCAGTTTGATACGGCTTAAAACCGTATCAAATTAGAAGTTGGAGAGTGCCCGCAAGCTAATTTGATACGGTTTTAAACCGTATCAAACTAAACAATTACTACGGCTTTAAACCGTACCAATTTAGTAATTTAATACGGTTTTAAGCCGTACCAATTGAAAATTTTGATAAGGTTCTAAACCGTATCAACTATGGATTTTGATACGGTTTAAAACCGTATCAAATATTTCAATTGATACGGTTTTGAACCGTATCAATTGAACAGAGACGCCATTTTTTGATACGGCTTAAAACCGTATCAAATCGCTTTTAATACGGCCATTAACACTGCCAAATTGGCATTTTTGGTGTAGTGGACACTGCAAAGCCAGTTATGCGATCAACGATAATTCTGGAGCAAGATTGGCGAGGATAGCCAAAGTCGGTAAAGTGCTCAATGGGTTGTTTTGTTAGTATCATCTCACATAGATCGTCCAAATTTGGAGGAGGTATCCCTTGGGTGCTTGTCTGATATTGGTTTAGGCCTTTGGGGTTTGTACCTGAGGGATGTCGAGTTCGACTAGGATGGTTTGTGTGAGAAATAAATGGTTGGGGCTGGCACCCTAAGTTAGGCTGACCTTAAGAGAGGTAATAAGCACATAGTAACCGTTAGCTTTAGACCCTCAGATTTGCAGCATGATGGATAAGCTAAGTAGAGGAGAGACCTCTAATCATCTTAGGTATACACACTTGGTACCATGTTTAACACATGTTTTATCTTGGAAAGATAGTTCGACTACGTTGGATACCCTCTAGCATAGTAAGTAAGCGAGGTCCTATCTTTACTAGTGGGTTTTGGAAATGGAGGCCAAGAAGCTTCGCGATCGTGAAGTTAAATTAGTTAAGGTACAATGGAGTGAAGCTCAAGAAGATGCGACTTAAAAGACTGAAGACCAGATACGCGCATCATACCCTTTTTGAGGGTATATCCTTGGTTCCACTTTCTCTGTAATGTTTATCTTTTAAATATATCCCCTAGGTCGTATCTTCGATCCTTAGGTAGGAACCCATCTGGAAGTAAACATGTAATTGAAATTTGTTATTATTGATGGTTGCAAGTGGTTGCCAGAGGCCGCTAGTGGTTGCTCGTGGATGCATATACACACATTAGGCACTAGATCGGCTCAGTCACTTTCATGTTTTCATATGCATATATGTATTTGTAGATGGATTAAAACTTGATGTGTTATCATATGGATGTTGCATATGGATGAATGAATATGCACGCATATAGTACTTACATGACTAGGGATAATTGCATACATGATGGACTCGTGACACAGACATAATTCGCATTAAGGAGGTCAACTGAATTAGTAGACCGCCTGATTTTACATTAGATAAGGACATGTACACACACTATGCATAGAATCATGAAAGCATTAGAAATCCTTTTAGGGACAATGGATGCCTGTGATTGAATGGTTGAGTAGATGGATGTTGTATGTTAGGATACATTCTTCTTAGCTTGAAGATTTCGGGGACGAAATCCTTTAAGGAGGGGAGAATGTAATACCCCGTATTTTCTGTAAACGTTAATGTAACAAATCAAAGTATACTTAATTTTTAAGAGAATAATTAAGGGAAACGGGTTATGCCATTGCGTTCTTCTCGGAATTCTGCTTGAGATAGAGTCCGAGTTTGCGTAAATTGGACTACATATGAAGAAGTTAGGGCCTTTGGAAGTTTAAGCTCAAATTTAAAAACAACTCGAAACTGAATTCAAAATTCAAAACAGAACCCAGAAGCGGGCTGGGCGGGAAATTTCCCGCCCGAACCCAAGTCGACCAGGGAGTCGACCTCCCCCTATAGGTCGACCTGGGGGTCGACCTGCCCTGTTTTTCCAGATCCGAGGATGAATTCATTTTTATGTATCCGGGCTGATTTCTGGACAAAATTCATGAGTTCTACGCTATATAAACGCCCCCAAACTTCACTTTCTCCACACAACTTCATTACGCCTATACTCTGCCTCAATCCTAATTAAAATAAATCTTATTCTCCATTAAAACAAGTTATAGTTCTTCTTCAAATTGGAGATTCAAATCAAGTTAAAGCTTCAAGAAGAGAATCAAAGGCTAATCCGACGGCTTCGAGCAACGTCACGCGAATCATAGCAAATCACCACAACGCTATCTTATAATCCTTTTCTAAACCGATCACTGTAAGTTCCGTTATTCCTTAGATTTGAACGTGTAATTGGAATTGTGGATGTAATGAATCAAAATATAGAACTATACCGTCCTTATGTCAAATCTAACGTTATCTATGCCTTTGGATCTGATTCTCGATTGTGGCCTAGAACTTATTGTGGCTAATTGCCAATGATTATGATTATGGGACTTTTGCCTAAGACCATGACTATGAAACTGTTTCCCATGAAACTATCGCCTATGACTATGATCCATGACAAAGAGACTATTACATATGACTATGACTATAAGACTGTTGCCTATGACTATGACTATGATTCATAATTTTGAGACTATTGCATATGATTCATGACTATGAGACTATTACCAAGATTTATGACTATAAGACTATTGCCTAATGACATTGATTAAGAAACTATTGTGATTAGTCGTCCATGACTATTGTGGTTAATTGCCTATAACTATTGTGGTCAGTGACTTATGCCTATTCCCATTAACCTATTAGGTTGTACTTCGAACTGGCATTATGTTGGACCAAATCACCTATGCCTATTCCCTTAATTATGTTGGATCCCATTTTTTGGAGTATAACTTATCTAGTTTATTCCTATTCAATAGGTAGGATAAACCCCAGTGGCCCTTGGTAGCGTAAACCCTGGTTGAATCTAATAAGCATTCGATAGTAAGCCCTAGATTAGATCTAAGTAATAAACGGAATCCCCATAATAGAAGCACACCTGAAGGCAACCGCAAATACGGGGATTGGGATCACGTATTGTATGATCATAGATTACTAGTTTGGACACCAGTTAGGTAGTGCAGAGATATAGAAATCAGTATAAACAGGGTAGTTGCGAAGCAGAGAAGGAGTAGAAGCGCATTCAGTTTATCAGTACATTCAGTTTATCGGTACATTCAGTTTATCTTACCATATCCCATGCTTATCCCATATTATCTTGTTACTATGGTTTAGTCTTATATTTAGTTTGTTCATGTCATGATCCTTTTCCTCGTTTAAATACTAAGAATCACTGGACTTACCAAACTTTATGTCTGACCTAGTTTGCTTTCGCCTCTTTTCTTCCGTTCCCCCCAGGTAGTTAGGGAGGGAATAGCTCAGGTTTGTTTGGACCGTTACTCTTTCGAAGCTTGAAGACTCTTTGACGTGTTGCCTTGGTCTCTCCCTTCTACTGCTATGGCTGGCTCATGCTTTATTTGGGGAAATCATTTTATGCTTCTTTATTTTTGTAAGCAAGACATGATACTTTGGTATTGTAAAACAATCTTTGTACGAGCTGTTTACCAATGAAATAAAGTTTTATTTATTTTTCGTTGCTTTAATTGTCTGTCTTGTAATTTATCTTCATCTTTTACCTATAATGCTCCACCGAACTTAAGCCATTCCCTTTGTGAGTGACCTTAACGGAGGTGGGTGTTTCAAACTGGGCCCGCCAAACTTTATGTCTGACCCATTTTTCTTCCTCTTCTTTCTCTTTCGTTTCCCCTCCAGGTTCTCCGGGTGGGAATACTTAGGCTTGACCAGGATTCTGCTTTCATCTTGCTTGGAGCTGCTTAGATGTATTGCTCGAGCTCTTATCTATATGGCTTTGTTTTTATTTAGGGAATTATGCTTCTTTTATTTTTGTACTCTGATGATTTAAGTGCAAGACAGAAGTTTTGATGATGTACTGGGCTTATGTATTTTTTTTTAGACATATGATGTTTTGAACCACGATGATTTATGATTAATAAAGTTTTTAATTCCGCTGTTATTTTATATCTGTCTTGTAATGTTTATGTTTCTGTTTACCTATAATGCTTCACGAAATTAATGAATTCTCTTAATGAGTGACATTAATGGACATGAGGTGTCACACTTGGTATCAGAGATGAAGGTTACTGGATTAGATAAAAGTTTTTGAAAACTATTTTCAAAAAGGTTTTAAAAGAAAGCATTTTCTAAAAGAAAAGTTTGTTTTGGAAAATATATTCTTTAAAGCCATAGTAATATCTTTCGATCCTTTGTCTGAATCTCTTTCCTTTTCTTTTCAGCATGTCTGGGGAACCTAATATTCAAGAGGGTGTTACGATACCAGGCTGGTTCCGTAGGTATCTAGAGTTCATGGCGCCTACCGGTGGTCAAGCTGATGTTCCTCCCCCAGCTGTACTCGTCGTTCCTCCTCCTCCTACGTGTGCATATAACTTCTCTAAGAACTGCAAAGATTTCTGTGCTATGGGTGGAAATCCATTCCGTGGAACCGAGACATTTGTACAGGCAAGGAATTGGCTCAAGGAGACAGAGGACTTGTTTGGAATTTTCGATGTGGACGATCGTAGGAAGATTCATTTAGCCACCTGGCTACTGAAATATGAAGCTTCGTTCTGGTGGGAAGTAACACAAGCGGGGCATCTGGTGGAAACTTGGGATGATTTTAGATAGAGGTTTGTAATGAAGTTTCTTTCTCAAGCTGAGAAAGGCATGCAAATGGAAAGGTTCTTGGCGCTCAAGTAAGGAAATATGACTGCTAAAGAATATGTTAACAAATTCAACTAGATAACAAGGTTTGGATTGGAACTGGTAGATACTCTGGATAAGAAAGCTTTATGGTTTGTTAAAGGACTGAATGAGCCCCTTCATGGGTTAGCTATTGATTTGCATAGAAATGTGTTTATTTTATGCTCTTATATTTTATCTTTTGTATATAAATAAATATTACATTAGGTATTATTTTGTTGTTTTTGCAGATGAGTTGTTTAAGCCTTATACGGCCTTAAAAGTGAAGAATTGATGCCATATACAGGAAGATTGCATAAGAAGCTGTCATTGAAGGCTAGTTATGTTCACATTGGTCATCTTGGAAGTAAATTGGTAGAAAAGATCTTAGGAAATCAGTCAAGTAGACACATATCAAACAAGGATAATAGGAGGATCATAGCATAATATTTGATGAAAAAAGGCCCATATATTCATAGAATTGATTAGGGTTTTGCAACTTAGCTATAAATACACATGTATACCCATCGTAAAAAGATATACTTTTCTGATGTAAATTTTCTGCCATTAATCTAGTTTAGTTTTCTTTTCTATTTTTCTACATTTTTATTTTATTAGCAATTAGTGTTGTCTACAAACACGGCCTCATTTCTCATGTTTTTGCACACCAAAAATAATGGAAAACTAGATGCTGCCTCTGCCCAGATCAAATCAAGATTTTTTCTTCTTTTGCAATCAAGTTATTCAAGCTTAGATCTGTGATTCAACGCTAATAATCATTTCTCTATTTTTCTAGATGCAAAAACTATGAGTTTAAGTTACTTTTAGATCTAAATAATTAAAAGTTAAACTTGATATGACTATAACTTGATTCTATGCTTGTGACTACTTGAATCATATCAGATCTGTTATAACTTGTATATTTATGATATTTTGACATGACTATGACTTATATCTAACCTTTATCATGTCGGGTTTGCTATTGATTGTAGGTCTAATTCAATATTTAGATCACCTTATACATGTTCTATTATGTTTATGGCTAAATCAGATCTATTATTAGTTGGACATCTAAACCAATGTTTAGATCACATCATGCCTATCCCTATTATGTTAGAATTACTTCTATTATCATATGTTCATTAGATATATCCTATATGCCTACCTTGTCATTATGCCACTATATGCTTTATGCCGATTTTTTCCATTATATGACTATCATGTTAGTATGATCATCTCTGTTTTATTCCCTATATCTTTTCCCTTTTAATTTTTATATAGCTAGGCTATCTTCGAGCCTAGGCATGCCACTGAAATATGCGAATACGTTAGATTGGGAACGAGGGTAAAACGCTAATATTGGGCATAACTTGTAATTCCAAATTATGGCATAACTTGAATAAAGTGTAATAATATTAATTAGGGGCATATGGTTCATTATGAACATAACTTGGGAAAGGGGCATGAAAACCTGTAATGACATAGGTGAATTTGGTTAATAATGGAAATGCCTAGGATTAGTAATTAAATACTGTAACTGTGCCTAGACGAGGCTAGATTACACTTGTGGTGGAAGTCTTCCCGGAACCGCCTGGCTTATCCAGCGACCACAAGTGGTGAATCTAATATGAGGGGTCTAGGTGCACAAACACAAGATGTGCTAAGACACGAGGTTAAGCCCGACTTATGGAAGAAGTCTGCCCGGAACCGACTGGCACATCCAACATCCACAAGTGGTAGGCTTAATGTGGGAGATCTAGCACAAGTATAACCGTAAATGACTATGGCAATAAAGTTGAATACTTAACCTAGTTGAATCCATAGGGATTGTATGAACATGAACTTGAATCGGGGTTAAGTAAACTTGTTTGAACAGTGGATGGGTAAAGTAAATCTGAGGTGGGTGGGTAATATTTATATATATAGGCCCACAAACTTAACCTATTAGGGTTATGCAATTGTATGACACCAGTAGGTAGGCATAACCTATGGAAAACCTATTAACGGGGATGCAAGACAAAGGGGAGAGCTTGCATCATCTTATGTGTGGGACCCGCTTCAGTCAGTAACCCATATGTAGGTATCAAACGAGTACTCCGAACTAGGTCGGAGTCGGGGCACGCTTATTGGGTTGATTGTAAGAGATCCAAAAGTAGGGATGGTGTCTGATGGCGCATTCCATCGGGGTCATGTGCATGCATGACTCCGTTTGCTCGGGAGACGCTGTGACATCAGTAGATATGGTTGTGCATATCCGAGAAATGAAGGGTTGCCACTTTAGGGAGTGGTACACCCTACTATGGGGCCAGAACAGGGTATCTACGGAGTAGGGAGCCGATCGATTAGGGTAGTAATTAGGGTACACTTAGACTCCGATATGTTTAGGAGCCCGTTATTATCCATAGGGGTACCTTCAGAACGTTGGGCTTCCTACTGATTGTATGGTGTGAAAACCTCTCTCTGGAAGTACCCCAAAGTCTACCATCTTACAGTTGTTATGATCATCTCATTCTAGTTATACTAGTATTGGTGTAGAGAAATCATTAGAAGAAGCGTATACACCCTATCATATTTATCTTATTTACCTTGCCATGCCTGCCTTTTATGATGTTATCTTTCTTATCCACTTTATATGCCTGTCATGATACTTTTACTTATTTATTTGCTAAAAGTAACTGGACTCGCCAGACTTTTTGTCTGACCCATTTTGTTTCCTCTTCTTTCTCTTCCGCTTCCCTCTAGGTTCTCAAGGTAGGAATATTCAGGCTTGACCAGGTTTTTGCTTTCATCTTGCTTGGAGCTGCTTAGATGTATTGCTTGAGCTCTTATCTACTATGGCTATGTTTTTATTTGGGGAATTATGCTTCTATATTTTTGTATTATGATGTTTTAAGTGCAAGACAGAAGTTTTGATGATGTACTTGGTTTATGTATTTTTCAGACATATGATGTTTTGAACCACGATGCTTTACGATTAATAAAGTTTTTAATTCCGCTACTATTTTATATTTGTCTTGTAATGTTTCTGTTTCTATTTACCTATAACGCTTCACGAAACTTAATGCATTCTCTTAATGAGTGACATTAACGGACGTAGGGTGTCACACATTCTACGGGAACTTACCCTTATTTCAATATAATTCTCGCTATCTACTTCATAGCCTCAAAACTTTTTCCCATCTTTCCTGGGCACTAATCCTTGAAAGTGTATATGCAGCAGTATAGGATCGTGTTGTATGGAGAATAGGATATAATATCTATATAGCAGAGTAGAAAGCAGTAAATCACACAGTCGATTTATACTGATATGTGTGTATAATCATCAAGGAAGACTTTAACATATGAATTTAGGACTAATAGACTCTTACAACATATAAATGATCTTCGTTTTGTGTCCTTGAGTCGGATTGTCGAAAGTATCTTCCTGCAACATAGAATTAGTCGAATATGTATGCTTATAGTTGTCATAGTCAAAATACTCTTATAGCGGGATCCAACATTCTTCCCCTTTTTGACTAACGACAACTATATATGCTCCCCCTGTCAATATGCATATAATTTCACGTTTTCTCCCCCTTTGTCATTCGACAAAAAGGAATACTTAAGAAAAATTGAAGTATGAATGCAATACACACGACTATACATAGAATATAAACATAAAGTACGAACATTCATGACATCACACATACATGCACATAGTAGAGTTTTGTGCAGAAATAAGAGAAGTAGCAAAATATTAATAAGAACATTGGTACCCACTTTTTGATAGGGTCCTAAGAGTTAGGTCTTAGGAAGCCAAACCCAAATGGGTTTAGTATCCCTTTTATATAAATAATTCTCATTATTATGTACAGTTTTACAAAAAGATTTAATGTGCTTGTTTCTAATCAAACTATTGTTGGTTTTTGGAACCCATATTTTAATTTTATTAACCAATTTTGGTTTATCATTAATTTTTGACTCAATTTTCTTCTTAGGGTTGTTCTTTGGAGAAAATTTTGATTCCTTTTTAAATCGTAAACCATTTTTATTTGAAGGAGGTCGAGAGCTCTCTATGATTCTTGACAAATTCCTTCTTCCCTTATTGAAATTTGAAACATTTTTAGTAATGTTTTCTAACTTATTTTGAATACTTTTATATTCTAATTCTAATTCTTTTACTTTAGATTTCAACATGTGATTTTCAGAATTTATTTCATCATTCTTTCTCTTTTGAGTTTCGATTTCTTGACTCAAAAGAGAAAGTTGATTATTTGAATTTGTAAGAGTGTTTTGAACTTTTTCAAGTTCTTCTTCCAGAATAATTTTTTTATCTTTCACCATATCTCTTTCAAATTCAGCTTTATTCTGATTTTCACGAGTTTGTTTAAGCTTCTTCTTAAAAGTTTTTATAATATTTAAAAATTCGGCATTAACATCTATTAATTCTTCATAAGATAATTCACTTACTTCAGATTCTTGTGCCATGAAGCATACATTTGCTTGCTCATTTTCGCTTCCACTATCACTGTCACTGCTTGATGAATCTGAGTCTGAGTCATCCCATGTAACAGAAAAAGTTTTCTTTTTGAAATTTTCCTTCTTGTTTTTGTTGAAACTTTTCTAATTTTCTTTCATTTCTAGACAGTCTTTTACCACATGACCCTTCTTATGACAATTGAAACATTCCAGTTTTGAGGATGAGGGTTTGTTTGATGTATTCTTTTTGAATTTTCCTTTCCTATATTTTAGAATTTTCTTAAAAATTTTAGCAATAAAAGCTAGATCTTCGTCTTCTGATTCAGACTCTTCTTCATCAGCATGAAAGGCCACATTTTTCTTTTCTTGAGCTAATTCCCTTTTTGCTTGAAGATTTACTTCATAAGACATAAGATTACCTATTAGCTCTTCTGGTTTTATAGTTGATAAGTCATTTGCTTCTTCAATGGCTAGTACTTTTCTTTCCCAGTCATCGGTTAGAGAATTCAATACTTTTGAAATGATGTCAAAGTCACTATATTTTTCTCCAAGTCCTATCAATGCATGTAAAATATCTTGAAATCTTGAGTACATTTCATTGATAGTTTCATTCTGTTTCATCTTGAAGTTTTGAAACTGACTTTTGAGCATTGAAATTTTAGTTTGCTTGACTTTGTTTGTTCCTTCATGGATAGTCTTGAGTGTTTCCCATATTTGATATGCTGATGTACAAATGCTAACACGATTGAATTCATTTCTATCGAGAGCACAATATAGCATGTTCATAGCTTTTGCATTTGCATTTGCCTCCTCTTTTTGAACTATTGTCCAAGTTGAATACTCAGTTATAGGTACCATAAATTCCTTTTGAGTAGCATTCCATGCACTAAAACCACTTGCTTGCTTATAAATTCTCATTCTTGTAGCCCAATAGTTATAGTGTAGTCCATTAAAAAGAGGTGGTCTTTGAGTAGATTGTCCTTCGGCAAAAGTCGTTGAGCTAATACTTGGGTTATTCTCCATTTTACCAAAATATCAAATAACGGTGTTACGGTTATAGGACGGCCTTGCTCTGATACCAATTGAAAGTGTATATGCAGCAGTATAGGATTGTGTAGTATGGAGAATAGGATATAATATCTATATAGCAGAGTAGAAAGCAGTAAATCACACAGTCGATTTATACTGGTTCGGACCACTGTCCTACGTCCAGTGCCAGACACTCTTCTGGTATTTCACTAACACTAAAACCCTCACTTCACCTGGAGGAATAGGTTCACAATTACCCGAACCACTGAACGGGATTTCTTGCCTCAACCACTGAAGAGGTCTTCACTAATACAGAATAATTGTTGACTCTTTTGTGTTCTTGATAACACAGATTGTTGAATATTAAGTACACCCTTCCTATAGCCTTTCCTTGATGATAATCGTGAAGTGCGTGAAGGAATATGGAAGTTTAAAAGTCTCAAGTATGAGAGTAGATAGCTTTTTAGAACTTAGAGAGCTTTGAATAAGATAAAGAGAATTAGAATAAAATTCAATGATTAGATCATCTAAGCAATTCTCTATTTATAATATTTAAATAGATACAACTGATCGTGAAGAGTTTTGATGAAGAGATATGGATTAAATAATTGTGTCTCTTCATAAAGGATGCAACTCTTCGGAATTCAGATGTCTGAAAATAAAATTAAGATGTCTGTTTATTTTAAAAATCAAGTCAGCAAGGAAATTGTGTATTTCGGGGGCATTTCAGATGTCTGACATATATCAACCAGACGTCTGAATATTGTATTTAAAAACATTCTGTTTTAGCAAACCGACGTCTGAAATTTTCAGACCAGACGTCTGTTTTCTGTTATCAGCCTATTCCTTGTCTATTTTTCAATGAAAAACTATATATATAAAATAAGTGTGTGTGTAATCATCAAGGAAGACTTTAACATGTGAATCTAGGACTAATAGACTCTTACAACATATAAATGATCTTTGTTTTGTGTCCTTGAGTCAGATTGTCAAAAGTATCTTCCTGCAACATAGAATTAGTCGAATATATATGCTTATAGTTGTCATAGTTAAAATATTCATATAGAGGGATCCAACAATCCTTACCTACTCCATACTTTTTAAAACACGGTTTGGCCTTTTCATTTCACTTTTCTTCCAAAAGTTAAAAGTATCATGTAATGGCGCGTTTTGTTAGCTGTCGAATAATTAATTTATTTAATTATTTATATATCGATTTGGCGATATCGATAACTTAAAGTAAAACGTTCGAACTTATAATTTATAATTATAATTAAAATGAACCTGAAACGTCGCGGCAGTTCGCAAATTGGCGATTTGAACTTCAACTGAATGTACATGATTCATTTTAAGACGGATTTCTGTGAAATAAGAAACGTGTGGAGCTGGTGGAGTATATCTTTCTAGTGGAAGAGAAAAATCAGGATTTCGTCGGGTAGATTTTGAGTTATGTCCAAATCAAATTTTAAAATAGTCGCTATAGAATCGTTTATCGACCGTATCGGTTTATTCGATATAACTAGAGATCGGGTTTGAATTTAGACAAGGTTCTTTTGAGGCGTAGTGATAATTAAATTTTTAGAATTTTATGGTAATTTTTAATTAATTTAATAAGCAACTTTTTATTTGGAGTATTTGGCACCCTGTATCGACATTTCGGGATTTCACAATATGAGTCCATCTACCGGTATTATTACATTTTTGGGACCAGAGCACGTCACTCATTTCAATGGTATTTTTGTTTCTGTCCAAAATAGTCCCTACGTGAACAGAATATTTCATAGTACGGTACACTATGTTTTTAACTTAGAACAAACTAAAACTGAATGGTTAACTGGTCAAACGAACTCGAAATTCAACGAAACAAGTTTCATACGAAACCTTAGGAAGAGGTCTAGTGAAACGTCAAGGCCTCATATTTTTAGGATTTCTTTTGGAATTGCTAGGAATTATTGCTCGGTGTTTTTCATTGATATTTTCTAAAGGATTTTCGCAAACGGTGTCGGAATTCGACGAAACCTGTCCCATTGGATCCGGAATACGTTTTTATACTAGGAACAGGTATTAGATCTCTATTTTAGAGAATATTTGTGATAGTTTTAAAGGTGAAACGAATTTACAAAAGAATATTCTGGGAATATTCCTTGGCATTAAAAATATCCTATTTCTTTGCACCAAAAGGAGTCCACGCTCCTTTATTTCAACCGCACAAATGCTGGTGTCCTCAAACCAAATACGTATGACCTCCTACCACCATTCCTTTGCCATGAAGGAAACCAACACTATATATATTTCACCCACTCAACCACTCACGTTTCCAGAAGATAAAACCCAAAATATCCAAAGCCGCCATTGTTTTCATTTTTCCGATAAATTATTCAAGCTTTTAAAACTACAAAATAAATACAATACGCCACCATAAAGCCAAAGTTAATATTTGTAATTGAGGTGAGAGTTGGAGAGTGCGAGCATACAACAAATCCCTGTTTTGGTAACAGCAAGGTAGAAGCGAGTTCAAAAAGGGAAAACGTCATTTTTGGCTTTGGGTTCCAGTCGCAAATAGTGAGGAGTTTTAGGGTGACAGGCGTATATATGTACTGGGGGTCATCAGCTGGAGGAAAGAGCTCGCGGGTAAATGCACATGTCCGTGCATGGCGTGAGCAGGGAAGCCGATTGTTAAATGGGAAATATGGGTCTTACGTTAGAGATAAAGGGTGACTGTGTGTAGTACTGAAGTAGTGAGTCCACGGTTGCTTTGGAGGAGTATAGACTGGGTAGGGTTGCATGCGGTTGTAGGAGGGCGTGAGTGGGATGATGGTGTAATTTGTTCAAGTGTAATGGAAGGATGGAAGTGATGCTGAGCGTGTGCATGGAGGGAAATTGGCAAGGTGGAGTGAGGCCCATAATGTTGGACACACAGCAAAAAAGTGGTGGACGAATGGGGTTGACGTGTACAAAGGCCTGGGTGTTGAACGTGCTGTTTGAGTACGGTCTGGATATATTTCAAATAAAATAAAGTTGTGACTTTTGTGGAGAGGAGAGTCTCATTTTGATGGAAGAGGAGTGATGCTTATATGAACGGTGGAGATATGATATGGGTTAAATGGGGGAAAACGTTAAAGAAGCACAGGAGGAAAGAAAATGATGAATGGGCGTGGAGAAGGTAAATGAATTGAAGTAAAGGTTTTGGGGTTGAAAGTTGGCTACTGGTAGTTTAAGTGATTGTTAGGAGTTGTGAGTAGAAGGTGGTACAGTAGTTCAAGAGAAAGGCCGTAAGTATCAGGTTCATGGATGCTGTGAAACAAATCATTCGTTTTTAAATCATTATATATAAGACGGCGTAGTAAGCGGGGAAGTGGCGCTAGTAGCGTGTCTAGGCGTTGGTTTTCATGCACTAAAGTGAAGGCAGTGGCGGTGTTTATTATTTCCGGTATAGAAGGAAGCATGCTACAAACGTTGTAGAAGAAGTTGAATGGAGCGATCATGTGAAATAACGGGGGAACGACTTTCAGATGACATGGTTGCAGCGCTCACCGGTGAACAGTAGGGGAAGCAGTGATCGTTTTAGAGAGGAGCCGAGTTCATGTTACATCAGGAAAGAAAGGCGGATTTTCTACTGACCGGAACAAGAAAATAATCATGGAATCAGACGAATTTGGAACCATCAGGAACTCGTTAGATATTATGACAGAATTGAACGACGGGTTTAATCGACGGACGCAAATCGTTATTTAACGGTTAACGCACCAAGGTGAGTAAATCTCACTAACTCTGAACAGTTATAATTTCATGTTGCATTGTTAGAACTGTTAAAATTGTCTGTTTGACTGTGTGTTGATTGTTTGATTGAACTGCTAGTCAGTTAGTTAAATTTCTATATTGATTCTGTTTAACAGAATATATCATATGGAACTGAAAGTGATGTTATCTATATTGTCTAACATCTGTGATGCAGGGAAACAGGTTGGAGGAATCCGACTGGATTCCTCAACAGTTATTTTATTGTTTTCCATATATTGTTATATGATGTGATATAAAATCTGTGGGAAATTATATGTGCTTGGACGATATTGAACATCGTGATTTGATATGATTGAATACCATAACATACCGAATGTTGATAAGGGGATTTTCAATGTTTATATTGAAAATGAATCTTATTTATAAAATCGATAGGATTTTATAAAATGAAAACATTTATTTAATTAGGAAATAAATAAATGAAAAAGGATACATTTATTTAGAAAATAAATGAATTAGAATATAAAGGAATATTTATTTAGGAAATAAATAAAGGAACATTTATTTAGATTATAAATAAATGGAATAAAGGAATATTTATTTAGGGAATAAATAAAGGAACACTTGTTCGGAAAATAAGTAGAATTATACAAGGATAGATTTAAACACGTGCTTCGCACACGGTATAACACGATATGGATTTAAATGAGATATTAAATAGGAAATCTGTTTTAAACAGATAAATTGAAGTAGATTAATTTATAAATAATGTTTTATAAATTAAATAAATTATTTATCGTTGATAAATGGAATATATATAAGTCTGGACTTATATAGAGAAGTAGAAACGTTATTAAAAGGACATTTATAAAGTGAAGAACCGTTACTAAAAGTAAATCTTTATAAATGAATAAACGTTGTTAAAGGAAATCTTTTAATGAATAAACGTTATAAAAAGGGAAATCTTTATAAGCAAATAAAGTATTCGAATAATAGTTATTCGAAGGAGTAAATCAAATAAGTTATTCGAATTAGTTATTCGAATAGAGTTAAGTTATTCGAATTAGTTATTCGAATAGAGATAATCACATATAAGCTATTCGAATAGAGATAATCACATATAAGCTATTCGAATTAGTTATTCGAATAGAGTTAAACACATATAAGCTATTCGAATTAGTTATTCGAATAAAGTTAACCACATACAAGTTAATCGAATTTAGTTATTCGAAATGAGTTATTCGAATTAGATATTTGAATAGAGTTAAACACATTAGAGTTATTCGAATTAGTTATACGAATAGAGTTAACCACGTAAGAGTTAATTGAATATTAGTTATTCAATTTGAGTTAATCAAATTTAGTTATTCGAGAAGAGTTAAATCGAATTTAGTTATTCGAAAGGAGTTAATCAATTTGAGTTAAGTTAATCGATTTGAATTAAGTTGAATCGAAATGGAGTATATCGATTAGAATTAAGTTAATCGAGTTAGAGTAAATCGAATATTGGTTATTCGAAGGTAAGTTATTCGAATTAGTTATTCGAAGGAGTTAATCAATTAAGTTATTCGAATTAGTTATTCGAAGGAGTAAATCAAATTTAGTTAATCGATTAGAGTTGAGTTAACCGATTTGGGTTAAGTTAAGTTATCGAGTTAAGTAATCGAGTTAAGTAATCGAGTTGAGATAATCGAGTTAAGAAAATCAAGTTAAGTTAATCGAATAAGTTATTTGATAAGAGTAAATCCATATAAGTTAATCGGATGTTAGTTATTTAATAAGAACTGACACATTTAAGAAAATCGAATATTTGTTATTCGATAAGAGTTAATGAAATAGAGCCAACCAAGAAGAGTTATTCGAATATTAGTTATTCGATAGGAGTTAATCGAAATAGAGTTTATCGAATATAAGTTATTAACAAGAGAGTTAATCGAATAGAGATTACTTGAAAGAGAGTAATACGTCGAATTCAATTATATCGAATTCGGGAAAGTACTATTTACCTTCCAGGGTTTAAATCAAGATTTAGTTATTGATTTAGAAATTAGGTGTCTTTAAATTATTCGAGTTAGGAAATAAATTTATAATTTAGGTTAGATATTTTAGGGGTTGGAATTATAACGTTATAGTTATAATCAAACGTTGTCATATAAGAAGTGGATTCGTAACCTGAATCCGAGAATTTGCGTAAACAGATGATTGTAAAAAGTGAGTGATGAGCTTCATCTATTTCACAGTAAAGAACGTTGTTCAATTAAGGTCTGCGAGGTAATTATACCCCAACTTGATTGACTTCAGAATTGACAAAGGAATAGTTGTGGTTCGATCTAAAAGGTTGATTAGGAATAAAGTTAAGGAATAAGCGATAAATGGATTAAGCGAAACAATGTTTTATACAATGTTCATTGGAAATCCGTAAATGAGTTTTGGAAACGTTTTCCAAATATAGTCATATATGTTTTCTAAACATAGAAAATGAAATGTTTTCATGATAAGAATTTAAGAAATAGAGTTAAGCAAATTCAAAAACTGACTGGAGAGGGTAAGTTGAACGGTTTTCTAAGTGACGATCTGATGTTGGTTTCGACCTTCCGGATTGATACTTAGAGAATTGTTCTCATACTAGTTACAGTTAGGGACTGATAGTTGCGAAATAATAGTGATGTGAAAATAAGCTATGGAAATGTTTTCCAATGATTAATAACAGATATTTTCTAAATATATGAAATAAGGAAATATGAACATATGATGATTGATCGATCGAATTTCCATTTGGAAATAAGATCGTTGTTTGTACACCGACACGTTTTCATTTGATAGTTGAATCACAGACTATCAAAGTTTTGACCATATTTACGTTGTTATTATGGAGAGACCGGTTGGGTTATTATCCGAAGAACCACTCCGTATTAGCATAAGCGTTGCGAATCAAGTACGCTGAAGATAATTGAAGACGGAGTGAAGCGCAAGGGCTATTGTGAAAAGCCTAGGTAGGATGGATTCACTGAATAGTGCCTTCGGTTTATTCAGTCCCAGAACAACGTATATGGACGAGTGTTTGACAAAGTATTCTTAACGAATCATATGTTGATCTCTTTAAATGTATTACGTTGGTGGCGGAGAAATTCGTTTCTCTTAGCTTTTATACTCGTGATGCCTTGAGAAATCGATAATGATTTGGCTGGTATGACGATGTGGCATTCAAAGTAATTGAAGAAATAATCTGTCAAAGTGATAAACGTGACCTCAAAACCTCACAACCAGGAAATAACAGAAGTTGGGCTAGGCAGCATGGCTAGTTGGGCCATACCCAAGCAGGGTGTATTATCACCATCTAGAGAATATTCAATTGTACTTCTTTATAATCTATTTCAATGCTGTCCCTTATCGGGAAGGATGGTTGCTGATCCCAACCATCGGTGATAATATATTCGTTACACTCAAGCTAAATGAGTGAACGGTCATGTGTGGCCGGGTTGCAAGATGTTCTTGTTGAACCCTAGTGTATCTCCTCTAGAGTACACTGATCGGAAGGTGCTCCCATACCTTGTCTATTGGAATCCAATCTCCAATAAGCGCTCACGGTTTTATTTGTATACTATGTATGTGGAACGTGAGATGCAAGTGTTCTGCTAGATTGATATCTATTTGTATTTAGACATTATTATAATATCAGAAAGATATCCTTTATTTAACCAAGTGTTGGAGTTTTATTCACACCAGTCCCATGACTGACCTAGAGTTTATTTTGTTTGTTTTCCCTAAACTCTTTGGTGCCTAAATTTGTACGGGCAGTCAAGTAGTTGGGATTTTACAGATACACTTGGAGAGCTTGGAGCAGGAGACTTCAGGATTATAGCTATTATTATTCCGCTGTGTTGTTAAGTTTTGTACTTTGAAATGGTATGTATATACGAGTACTGATTTGTATTTCAAAGTTATATTATATTTTATTCGTTCCGCTTTGAGATTCGTGTTTACTCTGATGATGTAAGTTCTTCTTCTTCTTCTATTCTATTAGTTCTATCTTTTCTTCCTCACCCTCTACTTTCTTTCACTAACGTCTCGGGATTTTCGACCCTCTAGGAGTCGAAAATTCCCAGCCGTTACAGTTGGTATCAGAGCCAGGTTAAGTAATACCTTGGCTCTGTGGCGTAACTCAGTAGAGATGGGATTAGAAATATCCTAGATTGAGTTGAGTGTATATATATATGAGTGCGTATATGTTATTCAATATAAAATGGTTTTATATTATGGAGACTCATTGGTTGAGTGGCTTATGAATTTTGGTCGATCAGTTTGATCCACTGTATCGATAAGGGTTACTAAACACTCGAATACGATGAACCGTCATGGTATGTTTTGGAAGAGGGTAAATAAAGTAATTTTACCCGAAATATATTTAGTTATAAGAAAAATATATTGAAATTACAATATGTATTGGATGTGTTGGTCGTTATTATAATCGAATTAGAAAAAAAGGGTGAAATGATTATAAATAACTAATCAGAATTCATATAAGGAAATATATGAAATAAGATGAATTAAATCTGAATTTAAATCATATTTGGAATTAAATTAAGGAAATTTTAAGTTCCTGGGAGATTTTGAAAATGTTTTTCAAATTGAAAATGATATAGTATTGAACTCACTTCGATAGCTGGAAAATAGATTTTGATGATGAATCTAGACATCATCAGTGTTCATTTTCGAGTTCTAAGTGACGGATTACTACCAAAGGTTTTGTTTTTGAATTGTTTTGAGAAAACAAGTTGTTTAGAAATTCAAAGGTTTTGAATTGGCATTATGATTTCAAATTGATTTGAAAGAAACCCAGGAACTTAAGTTCTGGAATTAAAATTTAACTAATGAAGTTAAATAAAATGAGATGGTAAAAATAAATTGAAATTTAACTTGAACCGAGTTAAATAAAATTGAATTGGATTAGAGATAATCTAGAATGGAACCAAATTGATAAGTCAATAATTTGGAATTTGATATTAGAGTTCGAATGAAATTCGATTTGGATTTGAGGATATGAACTGATTGGAGATCAATTGGAATGGATAACATTGGTATATGTTGAAGTGGTAGCAGATGAAAGGGATAGAGTTAAATGCCCGACAAAAAGGTACAAGTTTATATCATATATGAGTTTGGATTTTATGAGCCGAATTGGCAAGCCGCTTGGCTATTTTGATTTCCTTTTGGATTGGAGAAGGCCTAGAGAGGCGAGTTGTGGTTTGACGTATTGAGCCGTACAAAGGAGGTTATGGCGAAATTTTTCGGAAATTTAAGGTGTTAGAAATTTTTTAGAATTTTTGAAAATTTTAGTTGGTCGGAAATGAATTAATAAATTAATTAAAATTAAATGGGTCCAGTCGAAACTGAAATTTAGAGGTAAACAAAAAGGATTTTTAAATCTAGTTAGTAGAGTTAGTAGCATTTTTCTAACTTAGCAATTTCGAGGACGAAATTATTTTAAGGGGGGAAGTCTGTAATAGCGCGTTTTGTTAGCTGTCGAATAATTAATTTATTTAATTATTTATATATCGATTTGGCGATATCGATAACTTAAAGTAAAACGTTCGAACTTATAATTTATAATTATAATTAAAATGAACCTGAAACGTCGCGGCAGTTCGCAAATTGGTGATTTGAACTTCAACTGAATGTACATGATTCATTTTAAGACGGATTTCTGTGAAATAAGAAACGTGTGGAGCTGGTGGAGTATATCTTTCTAGTGGAAGAGAAAAATCAGGATTTCGTCGGGTAGATTTTGAGTTATGTCCAAATCAAATTTTAAAATAGTCGCTATAGAATCATTTATCGACCGTATCGGTTTATTCGAAATAACTAGAGATCGGGTTTGAATTTAGACAAGGTTCTTTTAAGGCGTAGTGATAATTAAATTTTTAGAATTTTATGGTAATTTTTAATTAATTTAATAAACAACTTTTTATTTGGAGTATTTGGCACCCTGTATCGACATTTCGGGATTTCACAATATGAGTCCATCTACCGGTATTATTACATTTTTGGGACCAGAGCACGTCACTCATTTCAATGGTATTTTTGTTTCTGTCCATAATAGTCCCTACGTGAACAGAATATTTCATAGTACGGTACACTATGTTTTTAACTTAAAACAAACTAAAACTGAATGGTTAACTGGTCAAACGAACTCGAAATTCAACGAAACAAGTTTCATACGAAACCTTAGGAAGAGGTCTAGTGAAACATCAAGGCCTCATATTTTTAGGATTTTTTTTGGAATTGTTAGGAATTATTGCTCAGTGTTTTTCATCGATATTTTCTAAAGGATTTTCGCAAACGGTGTCGGAATTCGACGAAACCTGTCCCATTGGATCCGGAATACGTTTTTATACTAGGAACAGGTATTAGATCTCTATTTTAGAGAATATTTGTGATAGTTTTAAAGGTGAAACGAATTTACAAAAGAATATTCTGGGAATATTCCTTGGCATTAAAAATATCCTATTTCTTTGCACCAAAAGGAGTCCACGCTCCTTTATTTCAACCGCACAAATGCTGGTGTCCTCAAACCAAATACGTATGACCTCCTACCACCATTCCTTTGCCATGAAGGAAACCAACACTATATATATTTCACCCACTCAACCACTCACGTTTCCAGAAGATAAAACCCAAAATATCCAAAGCCGCCATTGTTTTCATTTTTCCGATAAATTATTCAAGCTTTTAAAACTACAAAATAAATACAATACGCCACCATAAAGCCAAAGTTAATATTTGTAATTGAGGTGAGAGTTGGAGTGTGCGAGCATACAACAAATCCCTGTTTTGGTAACAACAAGGTAGAAGCGAGTTCAAAAAGGGAAAACGTCATTTTTGGCTTTGGGTTCCAGTCGCAAATAGTGAGGAGTTTTAGGGTGACAGGCGTATATATGTACTGGGGGTCATCAGCTGGAGGAAAGAGCTCGCGGGTAAATGCACATGTCCATGCATGGCGTGAGCAAGGAAGCCGATTGTTAAATGGGAAATATGGGTCTTACGTTAGAGATAAAGGGTGACTGTGTGTAGTACTGAAGTAGTGAGTCCACGGTTGCTTTGGAGGAGTATAGACTGTGTAGGGTTGCATGCGGTTGTAGGAGGGCGTGAGTGGGATGATGGTGTAATTTGTTCAAGTGTAATGGAAGGATGGAAGTGATGCTGAGCGTGTGCATGGAGGGAAATTGGCAAGGTGGAGTGAGGCCCATAATGTTGGATACACAGCAAAAAAGTGGTGGACGAATGGGGTTGACGTGTACAAAGGCCTGGGTGTTGAACGTGCTGTTTGAATATGGTGTGGATATATTTCAAATAAAATAAAGTTGTGACTTTTGTGGAGAGGAGAGTCTCATTTTGATGGAAGAGGAGTGATGTTTATATGAACGGTGGAGATATGATATGGGTTAAATGGGGGAAAACGTAAAAGAAGCACAGGAGGAAAGAAAATGATGAATGGGCGTGGAGAAGGTAAATGAATTGAAGTAAAGGTTTTGGGGTTGAAAGTTGGCTACTGGTAGTTTAAGTGATTGTTAGGAGTTGTGAGTAGAAGGTGGTACAGTAGTTCAAGAGAAAGGCCGTAAGTATCAGGTTCATGGATGCTGTGAAACAAATCATTCGTTTTTAAATCATTATATATAAGACGGCGTAGTAAGCGGGGAAGTGGCGCTAGTAGCGTGTCCAGGCGTTGGTTTTCATGCACTAAAGTGAAGGCAGTGGCGGTGTTTATTATTTCCGGTATAGAAGGAAGCATGCTACAAACGTTGTAGAAGAAGTTGAATGGAGCGATCATGTGAAATAACGGGGGAACGACTTTCAGATGACATGGTTGCAGCGCTCACCGGTGAACAGTAGGGGAAGCAGTGATCGTTTTAGAGAGGAGCCGAGTTCATGTTACATCAGGAAAGAAAGTCGGATTTTCTACTGACCGGAACAAGAAAATAATCATGGAATCAGACGAATTTGGAACCATCAGGAACTCGTTAGATATTATGACAGAATTGAACAACGGGTTTAATCGACGGACGCAAATCGTTATTTAACGGTTAACGCACCAAGGTGAGTAAATCTCACTAACTCTGAACAGTTATAATTTCATGTTGCATTGTTAGAACTGTTAAAATTGTCTGTTTGACTGTGTGTTGATTGTTTGATTGAACTGCTAGTCAGTTAGTTAAATTTCTATATTGATTCTGTTTAACAGAATATATCATATGGAACTGAAAGTGATGTTATCTATATTGTCTAACATTTGTGATGCAGGGAAACAGGTTGGAGGAATCCGACTGGATTCCTCAACAGTTATTTTATTGTTTTCCATATATTGTTATATGATGTGATATAAAATCTGTGGGAAATTATATGTGCTTGGACGATATTGAACATCGTGATTTGATATGATTGAATACCATAACATACCGAATGTTGATAAGGGGATTTTCAATGTTTATATTGAAAATGAATCTTATTTATAAAATCGATAGGATTTTATAAAATGAAAACATTTATTTAATTAGGAAATAAATAAATGAAAAAGGATACATTTATTTAGAAAATAAATGAATTAGAATATAAAGGAATATTTATTTAGGAAATAAATAAAGGAACATTTATTTAGATTATAAATAAATGGAATAAAGGAATATTTATTTAGGGAATAAATAAAGGAACACTTGTTCGGAAAATAAGTAGAATTATACAAGGATAGATTTAAACACGTGCTTCGCACACGGTATAACACGATATGGATTTAAATGAGATATTAAATAGGAAATCTGTTTTAAACAGATAAATTGAAGTAGATTAATTTATAAATAATGTTTTATAAATTAAATAAATTATTTATCGTTGATAAATGGAATATATATAAGTCTGGACTTATATAGAGAAGTAGAAACGTTATTAAAAGGACATTTATAAAGTGAAGAACCGTTACTAAAAGTAAATCTTTATAAATGAATAAACGTTGTTAAAGGAAATCTTTTAATGAATAAACGTTGTAAAAAGGGAAATCTTTATAAGCAAATAAAGTATTCGAATAATAGTTATTCGAAGGAGTAAATCAAATAAGTTATTCGAATTAGTTATTCGAATAGAGTTAAGTTATTCGAATAGAGATAATCACATATAAGCTATTCGAATTAGTTATTCGAATAGAGTTAAACACATATAAGCTATTCGAATTAGTTATTCGAATAAAGTTAACCACATACAAGTTAATCGAATTTAGTTATTCGAAATGAGTTATTCGAATTAGATATTTGAATAGAGTTAAACACATTAGAGTTATTCGAATTAGTTATACGAATAGAGTTAACCACGTAAGAGTTAATTGAATATTAGTTATTCAATTTGAGTTAATCAAATTTAGTTATTCGAGAAGAGTTAAATCGAATTTAGTTATTCGAAAGGAGTTAATCAATTTGAGTTAAGTTAATCGATTTGAATTAAGTTGAATCGAAATGGAGTAAATCGATTAGAATTAAGTTAATCGAGTTAGAGTAAATCGAATATTGGTTATTCGAAGGTAAGTTATTCGAATTAGTTATTCGAAGGAGTTAATCAATTAAGTTATTCGAATTAGTTATTCGAAGGAGTAAATCAAATTTAGTTAATCGATTAGAGTTGAGTTAGCCGATTTGGGTTAAGTTAAGTTATCGAGTTAAGTAATCGAGTTAAGTAATCGAGTTGAGATAATCGAGTTAAGAAAATCAAGTTAAGTTAATCGAATAAGTTATTTGATAAGAGTAAATCCATATAAGTTAATCGGATGTTAGTTATTCGATAAGAACTGACACATTTAAGAAAATCGAATATTTGTTATTCGATAAGAGTTAATGAAATAGAGCCAACCAAGAAGAGTTATTCGAATATTAGTTATTCGATAGGAGTTAATCGAAATAGAGTTTATCGAATATAAGTTATTAACAAGAGAGTTAATCGAATAGAGATTACTTGAAAGAGAGTAATACGTCGAATTCAATTATATCGAATTCGGGAAAGTACTATTTACCTTCCAGGGTTTAAATCAAGATTTAGTTATTGATTTAGAAATTAGGTGTCTGTTAAATTATTCGAGTTAGGAAATAAATTTATAATTTAGGTTAGATATTTTAGGGGTTGGAATTATAACGTTATAGTTATAATCAAACGTTGTCATATAAGAAGTGGATTCGTAACCTGAATCCGAGAATTTGCGTAAACAGATGATTGTAAAAAGTGAGTGATGAGCTTCATCTATTTCACAGTAAAGGACGTTGTTCAATTAAGGTCTGCGAGGTAATTATACCCCAACTTGATTGACTTCAGAATTGACAAAGGAATAGTTGTGGTTCGATCTAAAAGGTTGATTAGGAATAAAGTTAAGGAATAAGCGATAAATGGATTAAGCGAAACGATGTTTTATACAACGTTCATTGGAAATCCGTAAATGAGTTTTGGAAACGTTTTCCAAATATAGTCAGATATGTTTTCTAAACATAGAAAATGAAATGTTTTCATGATAAGAATTTAAGAAATAGAGTTAAGCAAATTCAGAAACTGACTGGAGAGGGTAAGTTGAACGGTTTTCTAAGTGACGATCTTATGTTGGTTTCGACCTTCCGGATTGATACTTAGAGAATTGTTCTCATACTAGTTACAGTTAGGGACTGATAGTTGCGAAATAATAGTGATGTGAAAATAAGCTATGGAAATGTTTTCCAATGATTAATAACAGATATTTTCTAAATATATGAAATAAGGAAATATGAACATATGATGATTGATCGATCGAATTTCCATTTGGAAATAAGATCGTTGTTTGTACACCGACATGTTTTCATTTGATAGTTGAATCACAGACTATCAAAGTTTTGACCATATTTATGTTGTTATTATGGAGAGACCGGTTGGATTATTATCCGAAGAACCACTCCGTATTAGCATAAGCGTTGCGAATCAAGTACGCTGAAGATAATTGAAGACGGAGTGAAGCGCAAGGGCTATTGTGAAAAGCCTACGTAGGATGGATTCACTGAATAGTGCCTTCGGTTTATTCAGTCCCAGAACAACGTATATGGACGAGTGTTTGACAAAGTATTCTTAACGAATCATATGTTGATCTCTTTAAATGTATTACGTTGGTGGCGGAGAAATTCGTTTCTCTTACCTTTTATACTCGTGATGCCTTGAGAAATCGATAATGATTTGGCTGGTATGACGATGTGGCATTCAAAGTAATTAAAGAAATAATCTGTCAAAGTGATAAACGTGACCTCAAAACCTCACAACCAGGAAATAGCAGAAGTTGGGCTAGGCAGCATGGCTAGTTGGGCCATACCCAAGCAGGGTGTATTATCACCATCTAGAGAATATTCAATTGTACTTCTTTATAATCTATTTCAATGTTGTCCCTTATCGGGAAGGATGGTTGCTGATCCCAACCATCGGTGATAATATATTCGTTACACTCAAGCTAAATGAGTGAACGGTCATGTGTGGCCGGGTTGCAAGACGTTCTTGTTGAACCCTAGTGTATCTCCTCTAGAGTACACTGATCGGAAGGTGCTCCCATACCTTGTCTGTTGGAATCCAATCTCCAATAAGCGCTCACGGTTTTATTTGTGTACTATGTATGTGGAACGTGAGACGCAAGCGTTCTGCTAGATTGATATCTATTTGTATTTAGACATTATTATAATATCAGAAAGATATCCTTTATTTAACCAAGTGTTGGAGTTTTATTCACACCAGTCCCATGACTGACCCGGAGTTTATTTTGTTTGTTTTCCCTAAACTCTTGGGTGCCTAAATTTGTATGGGCAGTCAAGTAGTTGGGATTTTACAGATACACTTGGAGAGCTTGGAGCAGGAGACTTCAGGATTATAGCTATTATTATTCCGCTGTGTTGTTAAGTGTTGTACTTTGAAATGGTATGTATATACGGGTACTGATTTGTATTTCAAAGTTATGTTATATTTTATTCGTTCCGCTGTGAGATTCGTGTTTACTCTAATGATGTAAGTTCTTCTTCTTCTTCTATTCTATTAGTTCTATCTTTTCTTCCTCACCCTCTACTTTCTTTCACTAACGTCTCGGGATTTTCGACCCTCTAGGAGTCGAAAATTCCCAGCCGTTACATATCAAAACTTTATTTTTCCTCATGAAAACTTACTTTTGCCAAACCATAAAAACATGTCATCTCATAAAAATGCAAATCATCATTTTTTTCAAATCACAAAAATCGGAGTAGACGAGGACAACTAATTCTCAATCAGATTTACAACTTGTTCTTGCCTATAAGCTCAGTTCTGTTTCTCACTACAAGGTGCAATCATCTACTCTATTTTTAATTTCTACAACTTATTTTGTCCACCTAACAAAATTTTCTCTTTAAAACAATTTATCAAAAATGATGGTCAAAAGAACAGAGATTTCAAAACTTTCTTTGCTGAAAGTTCTAGTTTTCAACCAAATGCAACATTTTCTAAGTTTTGCTTTTTAATCCTTTCATATAATATAATAAGAAAACTAGTGAGCTACACATGCTCTATAATGTGCACCTTTTACTGAGAGAATTTTATTTTAGACAAAAATTTCTAAAGAAAACATTGTTTCCAAAATATACCCCATTTTACGTCAAAACTCAATATGTACTTTTCTAATATGTTCTTTACATATTTTTAAAACTGTAATTTGTATATTTAAAACTTGAAAACACCATAAACCATCTTCCAAAAGGTTTTATAATTTCAAGTTTTTAAAAATTAACAATGAGGTTAGACTCAAAGCGGGTTTCCAATCTTAACTAGGCTTTCCTAGACACTCCCACAGAGTCAATTCTCTTAGCCATATATATTCCTAATCCATTTTTCTCTTTTTAACCTTTTCAAATTTATATGGTTTTACTACCAAATCCACTGATATGAATTATGAACATATAGGATCCACCCTTCTCTATTTCAAAACATATTGTACGCTTCCCACAAAAATTTCCTAAGAGTCTCAGATTTCCATATTCATTCCTTTATTGTACAAAACAGACATCTCAATTCTTACCATATTAAACTCTTTCTATTTAGTGGTTTCATTTATGGATCCAGGTATACATATAATATATTTATATTTTTAAATAATACAAATACGTTCACTCACTATCTATACAGGAATCCTAAACCTAAGCTTTGATACCAGATGTAACAACCCAAATTCCGACAAACCAATTACTTTTTTTAAATTCTAATCTATCGAAACTCGTGTTTGTTTTTCTGCTATCCTCCAGAAAAGACAGAGATATAAAATGTATTAGAGCTCAGAAAATATCTCACAGCGGAATGGATAAAATATAATATAATCAAAGTATAGTCTTACCGAGATAATAATATTGCCTAACCAGTATCCAAAGCTATCATATCTCTGCCACAAACCTTACCTGTGAGTATGTTATGAGGAGGGGGTCAGAACACAAGTTCTGGTGACTGGATTTAAACTACACATTTTGGATAACCCTACATATACCGTTTAGTTACATTTTCTTGTTTATTAGGTTACCTGGGTTAACAACATTCAAGGCATACACACATGTCATACCCATCTACTTACTAGTGGATTAACCTAATATAGTATATATGTAGCTACCCCCAAATTAAGGTACACCCCATGGTACCCCACTCGCACGGTATCCGCCGTAATGCCATTGTTAGCCTACTTTGTGAACTAGGCAACACAAAGTCAAGAAACCAACCGTTGAAGAGTATTTCAAGTTATAAGACTCCGGTTCGGATCGGAAGGAAACACCACACTTCAGAGTGATAGCAGCATATCGGTTCGGATCGGATAGAATTCTCTGTTCGGATCGGATGTCTCCTACTGGATAAATTGGCGAAGCATATTTGATCGGATCGGAAGGCCAATAAATCTCAAGTGAATCGGAAAGCCATCTGCTTGCCACGACGCTGGAGCGGAGCGGAGTATGATTAGAGAAGGAGAGACGTCCAAGCTACTCCGGTTCGGATCGGGTATTCCGATCCGAGCCCCCAACCTGCTCGTCTCCGACCCGCACCCATGATCCAGGAAAATCTCCTATAAAGTCGCCTGGAGAACCGGACCGGATATGACTAATTCCTACCCCTAACGTCCATCTCATTGATGCGTTGTCAGCTTGATAGCCCATCCGAACCCGAAGAGAGTGCGATGGATGACACGTGTTCCGACCCGGATTGAATCTCAGGCAAATTCACACCTATAAATACCCCATCTAGAGACAAAGAGAAGGATCTTTTTCAGCACTTTTGAGAATCCAAGTACCTTCATCATCCGAATTCCTTTACTCCCGGAAAATCCAAACCATCTTTCATTTCTTGTTTTAATCATTTGAGTGAACAAAAGTGATTTGTGAGTGAATCTTAAATTGCCTTTGTATCTGAATTACTGAATACAGTTAGAACTAAGTGGACGTAGGCATTTCTTCGCCGAACCACTATAAATCTTGTGTGTTCATTTTTATTTCTGCTTTATTTTATCTTGTTTCTAATCAATTTGGGTGTTAGAACCACATCTGGGTCTAACATTTTGGTGCTTTCACTGAGAAAAACCTCATCTAAATTCTTTATTTTCCGGGATCTCTTTCTACTTTTTGGACCGTTGAGTTCAAAGAAGTGAATCCTTAAGTTTCTCCACTTTTTTACATTCGTTGAAGCAATTGTCAAAGACTAATGGCCAAAGGAAAAGGCAAGGAAGTTCAGTCTGTTCAAGGAAATGGAGCTGGCGAAGATCAGCAACATGCTGTTGTAACAAGGTCTCGGGGGCAGAGTTCAGCAGCAGGAAGAATCAATGCAGGAAATCCGAACCGACAGCAAGGGGAGAGCTCCGATCCGATCCGGGTAGGGGACTCCGAAGCAGTGCACTCCTCCAGTCTGAACCGACCCGACTTGCTCGCTGCACACCGATCCGACCAGGCACCCCAGCTCCGATCCGACCCGACTTCCTACCTCCGATCCGACCCGATGCTTGGTGAAGCTGGAACATCTACTCGAGTCCCCGCGAATGCTCCAATTCCAGCTGCCAGGGTTGGAGATCAGGTAAATCCATCTGCTCCCATCACTCAAGGAGATTTCTCGCGCTTGCTTGATATGCTTGAGAGCACGAGGGAAGCTATGAGAGTTCATGAGCGCACCAATCTCATGATGCAGGAAAATATGAGGCTCATGAGTCGGGAAATCAATGAGCTCCGCCGGCAAAGAACTCCGTCACCGGTTCGTCATACACCCGTAGATCAATCTTCATCTTCCGAGGAAGAGAGGCCCCGTGAACGAAGGCCACTCGAACGACCTCAGAACGTGGAGCAGCTAACGTTTGGATCTTTGGGATCTCGCGAGGATATCGCACGAGCATTAGGAAACGATAGCCCCACTCGGGGGCAAAGACTCCAGTCCCCTCTTCCCGAGATCGACCGGGAACGCAGGGAAAGGAATCGAGCAGAGGCAGCTCGAAGAAGAAGGGCATCTCCTGAGCAAGAGCCCCGGAGGAACTCGGACACTAGGGCCAGGGAACCTGAGCAGCCCCTAACTAGTGCCGATGTGCAGGCGATGGTTCGTCGAATTATGTCCAAAAGCCGGAATTATACAAATGAAGACTATGGCATTGAGCGAAGCCATACTCCGTTCACTGACGACATCCTAGACTTCCAGTTCCCCCGACGCTTTAACTTGCCACAGATGGATAAATATAACGGAAGGACTGATCCAGGACAGCACTTGATGCGGTATTCGTGGCTTATGAATGCCGCTGCTGCCCCCGATGAAGTAAAGTGCAAAGCGTTCCCAATCTACCTAGAAGATGTGGCTTTATTTTGGTTTACCCGACTTCCTCCTCGTTCAATTCCTAATTACAAAGAACTAAGCGAGCGTTTCATGAACCAGTTCCGACTACATGCTCGAAAGTCCAAGAGTGTTATTGAATTGTCGAGGATCAAACAGGCACCGGGAGAGTCTTTAAGGGCATATTTAGATCGTTTTAACCAAGCTGTAACTGAGGTCAGTGACCCGCATGAGCCCACTATTCTGATGGCATTGAAGGAAGGAGTCGATCCTGAATCTGAGTTTGGAGACTACCTTTCTGGGAAGACACCCCCCACAAGGGCGATATTCTACGAAAAAGCCGATATTTATCTAAGACGAGAGGAGGCCCGGGCAAACCGGAAGAGAAAGTCTGAGACAGCTTCAAAGGAGAATGTGCAGAGTAATATTGCCGTGAAGCAGTCTGGGGAAAGTTCTGGCAAGGTTGAAGTAAATGTAGGAAACAAGGGTGGAAACAGCAATACTGGAAACGGGGGAAACAACAACAACCTTAATTCGAACGGTAACAGGAGAAACAGAAATAGGGGAAGCGACCCTAACAAAAGGCCCCGATTCCAGAACTACGAGAACTATACACCATTGAATGACACCCTGGAAAATATTTACCTGGACACGTATAATGTGTTGCAGTACAAAAGACCGCCACCTCGTGATTCGACCGAGAAAGAAATGGCGACAGGGAAATTTTGCTTGTTTCACGGAACACATGGACATTCGACCAATGAGTGTCGACATTTGAGGGATGTAATTGAAAAGCTGCTGCGTGAAGGAAAGTTGGATGAGTACAAGGTTGCCCCGAGGGACAGGGGGCAAGGAGAGCAGGCTCCAAAGCAAATCCTACCTGCTCCTAAGCCTACCGCGCAGCAGAAAGGTAAAGGGATCGTCATCAACTCCATAGTAGGCGGGCCTCACCCGGCAATCCGAAGTTTTAGGTCGATGGACCAATATGTGAATGCTGCTAAGCATCTAGATGTGAATGAAGGTGACGATTGGGAAGATGTCACTCCTATAAAACAACAAAAAACCATGTTCGATGATGTGGTATTCCGCAGCCGAGACAACACGGGAATACAATCTCCCACCAATGATCCGTTGGTTATTACTACCACTATTGGGCCGGCCTTGGTCCATAAGGTATTAGTAGACAACGGAAGTTCCATTAATATTTTGTTCAAGAAGTCATTTGATCAGATGAAGCTTGAGCCCGAAGATCTGAAACCTTGTGAAGGATGGATTAGAGGTTTCAACGGAGCGACGACAGCTCCCATGGGATACATAGAGTTGCCCGTGACTTTAGGGCAAGGAGAACGTAGAAGAGTGCGAATGCTTCAGTTTGTAGTACTGGACGTAGATTCGCCATATAACGCATTTTTAGGGAGACCTGCCCTCGCTGAGTTTAGAATTTGTATCGCCCCTTGGTGCTTGTTACTAAAGTTCCCAACCGAAGCCGGAACTGGAGTAATAAGAGGGGATCAGGTTTCTGGACGGACCTGCTATGTGGCCGAACTGAAGATGTTGATGAAAGGAGTAAATGCTGAGAGTAAGGATGCCTCATCTCCCTCAAAGGGGGACTCGGCATAGCAATTAGAGAGATCGAACCCAAGGGAGTTGCCCAAAGGAACGCCTGAAGACCTGGATCCTAGAAAAGACGAGGAACCAGAGGCTAGAAATGCAACTCCTAATGAAGCGACAGTGGAAATTCCTGTTGATAAAGCTGATCCTACGAAAGTTTTGAAGATTGGTTCCCAATTGGATCCACGTCGTGCTGAAGAATTGACGGACTTCTTGAAGGCAAACTTAGATGTGTTCGCCTGGACCCATGCTGACATGTGTGGGATATCGCCTTCCATTATCAGTCACAAACTGAATGTAAATCCGAAGCATCCGCCTGTGAAACAAAAGAGACGCATGCTGGGCCCAGAGAGGTCGGCTGCTCTCAAAGAGGAAGTAGAGAAATTGAAGCAAAATGGATTTATTCGAGATTCGACTTATCCCGACTGGATATCGAATCCTGTCTTGGTAAAGAAGCCAAACGGAAAGTGGCGAACTTGTATTGACTTTTCAGATTTAAATAAGGCTTGCCCAAAAGATAGTTTCCCACTTCCCAGGATTGACCAGCTTGTAGACTCGACAGCAGGTCATGAACTTCTCTCTTTCATGGATGCATACTCTGGATACAATCAAATTCCTATGCATGTGCCAGACCAAGAGCATACAAGTTTCATTACGAATTTGGGATTATATTGTTATGTTGTAATGCCGTTCGGATTAAAAAACGCTGGAGCTACTTATCAGCGGTTGGTAAATAGAATGTTTTATGATCAAATAGGAAAAACTATGGAAGTTTATGTGGATGATATGCTTGTTAAATCAAAGCAGTCCTACAGTCATACGCAAGACTTAGCAGAAATGTTTGGTATCTTGCGAAAATACCGTATGAAATTGAATCCTTTAAAATGTTCATTTGGAGTGGCGTCGGGAAAGTTCCTTGGCTTCATTGTGAGTTCCCGAGGAATTGAGATCAACCCTAGCCAGATAGCGGCAATTAGAAATATCAAAGAACCAAGGAGAATTAAAGATGTCCAAAGTCTGGCAGGGAAGGTAGCGGCGCTGAGTAGATTCATCTCCAAAGCTACCGATAAATGTGTTCCATTTTTTGATTTGATAAAAAGGGGAAAGAAGAACTTCCAGTGGACTCCCGATTGTGTCGAGGCTTTTCAAAACCTGTTAGAGCTGTTAGAGAAACCGCCAATCTTATCAAAGCCCGTAGATCACGAAGAACTATTTGTTTATCTAGCAGTCTCGGCTCACGCTGTCAGCACAGTTCTGATTCGAGAAGAAGACAAAGTACAAAGGCCAGTATACTATGTGAGTAAGAAATTAGCAGCGGCAGAGCGCAACTACCCAAAGATCGAGAAGCTCGCTTACAGCCTCCTGATTGCATCCCGAAAACTTCGTCACTACTTCCAAGCCCATCCAATAACCATATACACCGATCAGCCGTTAAGACAGGTATTGCAGAGACCCGAAGCGTCGGGAAGGTTGATCAAATGGAACATAGAACTAAGCCAGTTTGATTTGAATTTTCAACCACGAAAGTCAATCAGGGGGCAAGCTCTAGCAGACTTTATTGCGGAGTTCACCATTCCAGAGGAAGAAATAATCAATGACCGAGTGGTTAAATCCGAGGATAAGCTAGAGATGAATCCGTGGAAATTATATACAGATGGAGCTAAAAATGACCGAAGATCCGGAGCTGGAATTGTCTTAGTCACTCCGGAGGGACGGTCGTTATATTACGCCCTGCGATTAGAATTTTCGGCAACAAACAATGACTCTGAGTATGAAGCCCTGATTGCCGGGCTGAAACTCGCTAAAGACCTCGGGGTAAAAGTGATGGACATATTTTGTGACTCTAAGATTGTTGTTTGTCAAGTGCGAGAGGAGTTCGCGGCTCGAGGACCTCGACTTGTCGCTTACCTCAAGAAAGTGAAATAGCTATTAAGTAGCTTAGAACGGTACAACATAACACATATTCCCAGAGTAGAAAACCAGAAAGCGGATAGATTAGCAAAGTTGGCTAGTTCCGACAATCCAGAAGAGACGGAGGTAATTCCAATTGAAACGTTGGAATCGCCAAGCTTTGAGTCAATAGAAATTGAATTCGTTTATGAAGCAGAATCAGAGAAGGAGTCATGGATGACTCCAATCAAGAGTTTTCTTAAGAATGGGACTCTCCCATCGAAGAAAAGTGAGAAAAGAGCTGTAGTTCGCAAAGCTGCCAGATATGTTATGCAAGACGATACCCTCTATAGACAGGGATTTTCTATGCCCCTGTTACGATGTATCGCACACGACGACATCAAGCGTGTCCTGAGAGAAGTGCACGAAGGTGAGTGTGGAGATCATACAGGAGGTCAAACTTTAGCAAAGAAAATATTGCGGTACGGATACTTCTGGCCTACGATCAACAAGGATGCAGCTGATTATTCACGACGCTGCGATAAGTGCCAGAGATTCGCCAAAATCCCCAGGGCACCATCAACCCAGCTTAAATCGATGGTGAGTCCTTGGCCATTTGCCACATGGGGAATCGATATCATTGGAGTTTTACCGATTGCTAAAGGGGGAGCTAAGTATGCCATAGTAGCCGTGGATTATTTCACAAAGTGGGTGGAAGCTGAACCCTTGACTAAGATCACCACAAGAAAGGTGATAAGTTTTGTGGTCCGAAATATTATATGCCGATTCGGGATCCCAAGGACGATTATTACCGACAACGGGACCCAATTTGATAGCACTGAATTCAAAAACTTTTGCCAGAAATATAAGATAGACAAACGATATACTGCAGTTGCCTATCCACAATCTAATGGGCAAGTAGAGGCAATAAACAAGGTAATAAAATCCATCCTCAAGAAGCGATTAGAGCGTGCAAAGGCAAAATGGGTTGATGAATTGCCCCTAGCTTTGTGGGCATATCGAACAACGTTTAAAACGGCTACCGGTCATACCCCTTTCTCTCTCTCCTTTGGCTCAGAAGCAGTAATTCCAGTTGAACTGGAAGTTCCTTCCCACAGGGTCACGTATTATGACCCGATGACGAATCGGGCACTTCTACTTGAGTCTCTTGATGAAATCGAAGAGAAAAGGGACGAAGCAGACTTGCGTGCAGCAAGACATCGGCGTCAGATGGCACGCTATTATGACAAAAAAGTTCGTCTCAGAACTTTTGAACCAGGAGATTTGGTGTTAAAGAGAGTTTTTCCATCCCTTCCTCACCTCGGCCCAAAATGGGAAGGACCCTTTGTCATCCAACGGAAACTTGATAAAGGAACATTCAAGTTAACGACCGTAGATGGCGAAGAAGTCCCTCGAGCATGGAATGCCCAACACTTAATGCGATATTTGGATTAGAAATGCTATACTTTTTGCTGTTCTTCCTGTAAACTCTGTAATAAGGCACGACTTGCCTTGGGAAAATCTGATGATATGAATAAAGGACTATAAAGTGGATGTAGGCTACGACTTAGCTGAACCACTATAAAAATATTGTGTGTTATTTACTTTTATGCATTTACATTCGTTAGTTGTTCTGTTGAGATTATAAAATACAGGATAATTTAGAGCCTAAAAAGGTTGAAACAGTTTGGACATAAAAAGAAGCACAATGATTATTTGTGCAATAAGACATAAAAGAATGAGAAAACGACATTCTGAACTCTAACTCTCCAGAGAAAGAGAGAGAGTATAAAAGCGTCTCAGACTGAGTGCTGAAAAAGAAATTCTATTCTGAACTCTAACTCTCCAGAGAAAGAGAGAGAGTATAAAAGCGTCTCCGACTGAGCGCTGAGAAAGAGGTTCAACTCCGAACTCTAACTTTCCAGAGAGAAAGAGAGTATAAAGGCGTCTCCGATCGAGCGCCGAGAAAGAAATCTTTTCCCGTTGAACGACCGGGGAATAAACAAATAACTGAACTCGAACTCTAACTCTCGAGAGAATGAGAGAGAGTATAAAAGAAATGCCAGGAAAAACAACAGGTGTTGATGATACAGGAAATGCTATCCCGTTAGAGAATCGGGAGCATTCAGATTGCATGGTTAAGCACTGAATAACTTATGGAGATTGACTGGGGACACATATACATACACATATCTCCCCTCTCCACAACTTTGTTTCATAACTATGGATATGCATTTTTACATAAGTGCAGAGCTGCTAACAGATAAACATTGCAAAAAGTGAATTATTTTTATTTACAAATGAATGAATTTGTACAGGGAAATGACTAAAAAAGAAAGTGCGGGAGCTGCTGTTGTGGCAGCACTTATTGATTTACAAAGATGCTAAAAGGACACAGGAGAACCCACTATTTGGGTTTGGGATGAGCCTTCGATTTCTTGGCAGCTTTTTCCGCATCCTTTGCTTCCCTCTCGGCTTCAGTCAAAATTCGCTTTGATTTCTTTTTCCCTGAAGGTGTAGCACTGGAGCCAGCAGACTTCTTCCCGGAGGGCTGGGCACTGGAATCAAAAGAAGATTTTTTAGCAAGTTCTTCGGTGATAGATCTAGTTGAGAGCTTAACAACTAACCTTGAACCTGCATCCACAACTGCAAGGGGCTTAAGGACCTCAGGGTCTAATTCTTCAGCCTTTAATTGCAAGCGCTTGTCTTGATCAGCCTTCATGGCAGCCAAGGTAATGTCATCAGCGCTTTTCGACTCCCCGGTTATTGTAACCTCTGGTTCCTCATCATGCCCCTCGTCTCCTCCGTCGTCTTTTAGAGCTGCAATCATTTCTTCGTCATGGGGAGTAGTCACCTTAGTTGGCTCACTTCTTTCCCCCAGGTCTGTGGAAGCAGCCTTGTCTTCTCCTTCTTTGAACCTATCAGCGGGCTTTGTCCCAGTGGTAGTTCCTTGAACTACATCTGTCTTCGCGGAGGATTCAACGCCTACAAAATGAGAAACATCGGTTATCAACTCAGGCAAGAGCAAAGGATTTCTCATCGAACGTTCAGTCATGTAGCCAAAGGTAGTAGTAGCCTTGACAAATTGAGGAGAAAAGATAGGGATACCTTCTGAAGACTTTTCAGCGGGGGTGACTACTACCTCTGGAGTTATTTCAGGAATGGGAGATAGTAAAGTTGTTCGGGGAATTCCCGGGTTTTCGGGATCATACCCTTCTACTTCAGGAGTTATAGGAGCAGAAGAAGAGGAACCAGCTTCAGGAATGGTTTTCTGTTTAGACTTCCGCCTCTCTTCTTCCATGGCCTCAGCAATTAGACGGCGACCTTCAGCTAGGCGCTCCGGTTCGTCGTCTCTCAAGTACTTCTCCATCAACTTATCTTCATCGAGGGAATCGACCTTAAGCTCTTCTTTTTCCCACTCGACAATTTGATTCCACACATGAACCAAAGTGGATGGATAGTCCTCGATCCAGGAAATGTTTCGACGACGAATAATGTGCGCGAAGAATTCGATCATTAGCTCGCCGAAGCCCTGAATATCGGCCTCCGCCTCTGATAATTGTTTGCGGGTTTCCTCCGCAGATTTAATAGCGCATTCCACATTGCCTTCAGCCAGAGCAGCCATGTTTTCCGCCTCTAACAATTTTGAAGCCAAGTCAGCGTTTTTCTTTTCTAACTCAGCACTCCTTTTCGCTAACTCGGCATTTTTCTGCTCAAGCTCAGCATAAGCGAGACGTATCTTAGCAGCCTCTGATTTGGCTTCGTCAGCTTGCTTCTTCAACTCGGAACGTTCCTGAGTGTGGGATTCTAGCAAATCATGATAGCGCTTTTGCATGTCCTCAAACTGTTGTTTGAAGTTAGAAGCGTTCTTCTGAGCGATAGCTAGTTGAGCTTGAGTATCTTCTAAATTTTTTCCTAAGGTTTTTAGGGCCTTAGCATCTTCCTCTGCCGTTTTGTGCATTGAGTCAGCATTTGTCATTAGCGTGCGAATGATTCTAGAAAGAGTGCGGGAATACTTGAACATTTCGGTATATTGTTTTTCCACCAAATCAATCTTTGCTCTGGCCTCCTCTGCCCAATTAGAAGAAATAGGTTCAAGGGAAGGTAGAAAGGTCAGAGTCTCGAAGTAGTGCTCGGGAAATTGCTCCTTTAAGTATGCCAGCCTTACTGCGGTTCCCGCATCTGGTGGAGGAGGGGCGAGGACTGTTAGTTCAGTGTCCCTTCCTGAAGAAGATTCTGTAGAACCCTTGTCTGTCCGAGGTCGCTTAGTAGCAGGGACTTTTTGCTTGCTTCTAGACCCAGTTTCCTTTGGAGGAGTCTTCTCTCTGCTCCGCTTTTCATGGGAGGAAGTGGAATCCCTGGATTGTGGTCTATCCTCCTCCCTACGACCTTGATAGCTTTTGTATTTTTCTTGTTCCGGTCGAACCGGTGAGCGGGAGCGTGAGGATCGAGATCGATAAGGATCATAGGGTCTTCTTTCCTCCCTACCACGGTCATCTCGGCGATTATACTCAGCATCCTGAGGAGGATTGGACATGCTGCGGCGAAGCTTTCTTATATCATAAGAGGATCGAGACATTGTACCTGCACGATAAATTAAACAAAGTTTAGAATCGACGGATCCATGGAGAAAGAAGTGCAATGAATGCTAGTGCTACGGTGTAAAGTGCATCCTATGTGGTGTGTGTGTCCCCCCAACCAACCCGAGTCTGAAGCTAGACTGGTGCGGGCAGGCTCTTTGGCCTTAGCAGGAGTAGTCTCTTCAGAAGAAGTGAAGACTAAAGGGTCCTTTCTGAAATCTTCTGAAGTATATATAGTCTCGGGTAAGGGGAGATCCCCCAAACCCTGAAATATGTGCTCGTCGGTGCTAGGAACATCCCCTTCGGAAGCGTGAAGTGGCGACCCTTGGGGAGATTTTGATTTGTCTACCGAGGTAGTTTCCTCGGGGGCAATATACCCTTCACGATGTTTTTTGGCCAGATTAGCCAGTTCATCATCTTGAGTGGAAGAGGGAGAGGGTGAAGTTTGAAGAGAAGCTGCAGGAATTCCCGAGCCTTCTCCTATTTCTGGAACTGTTTCCACTGGAGGAATATATGCATAGGGAACCGTCCCATGACCGATGCTGCGGAAAACGGATAGCAGCCCGTGAAAATGAAGGTACTCATCTTTAAGGACCTCGTCAATAGTCAGGAATTTTTGGTCGCCATTGAGAAGACGGTGCATCCGATCAAAGAACGCTTGGTCTGATACCTGTTTGGGATTGTCGACTGCAAATAAAAAGGAAAACAGTCAGGGTGATGATTCAAGTGTATAGAGTCCAGGATCAGAAAATCAGTGCTTTACTTGATTTTGTCCATCTTCTGGCGCATCCAGACTGTTGCTTTATATAGAACCACTCTAATCTGGAATCTCCAGCTTTGCTGCTAAACGGCGTAGAGATTATCTTCCTCTTTGGGACCGACTCAAAGTAACAGAAAGAAGGGGTTTCTCTAGTCCGATGTTTGAAATTATAGAAGAAATGAACATCGTCAAACGTAAGCTCCACGCCTAGAATTTCACGATATGCTATGAATAAGGTATGCAGATAGGCATATGAATTGGGATGCAGCTGCATGGGGGCAATCCGCATTTGTCTTAAGAAGTCGACGATGAAAGGCGAGAATGGAGGAATGGCGCCAACCATGCACATCAGACGAGTGACCGTCATATATCCTTCTGGAGGGTTATGTGGACGGTCAGAACGTGAGGGCACTAAAGTGTCTCTCTTCATTATTCCATACTTCAAGCAAATTCTCACGAGTCGGTCATTGTCAATTGTTGATTCTACGGAATCTGGAGGTGATTCCAATATAATGGCTGAGTCAAATTCATCGGGTGCTCGGTTATCACCAATCCCTCCTTCCTCCTCAAAGCCTAGGGAAACTTCATTTTCTGAAGACATTTCATCGCTTTCCCGATGACCAACTCCGTAATCCGGACCCTCGCTGTCCCATTCTGGGTCAGATGAAGAAGATATATCCTCGAGAGTGGTTTTGTTGGAAGTTTCTGGAGCTTCTTTCCTCTCAGCTAAACGAGAAGAGCGTCTGGGCCTCATTGTCATGGAACTATTGAAGAAGCAATAGCACGGATTAGAGTGAATTATCCCGTGTCCCCTTTTTTGTGTATGTGTGTGAACTAAAGTGTATGCAACAAATGTGGGAAATACAAAATAGAAGTACAGCAATGCAAGACGAAGCTTTAAAGAGAAAGTAATAGTCAGAGTTGTCCTTGATTCTCGTTTATGTTCGCAAGGCACTATCCTAACTGTTCGCGAAGCATATTCGTCTAGAGTAAGCGTTAGTTGAATTAATTGGATAGTCTTTATGTGCCAAGTTTGATATGTTCGGATCGGTTCGGATATACGTATGATGGCTGGCTCAATACAAACACAGATAGTAATCGGTTCGGATGCGTCATTAGAGCAGGGCCAGTTCAAGACAAGGGAAGCAATGGGTTCGGAGGCAGGACTGATCTGATCGGATCGGATGGCCCGATCCGAACCGGACTAGCACCACTCAACCGATCCATTTACTTCAACCTTCACTTCTCCGACCCGAACCGACGTTTTCTGTCCTCCCTGTCTTTCTAAAGTTTGTAACCCGGACCGACCCCTTATCCTACTTCTTCCTTTCTGTTCCTCTGTCTTCTACCCGAACCGACTTCAGTTGGTCACCACGCTCCTCGTCTTCTTCCTCTTTCCCCCCTTTCTCACAAACAGGTCCATATTATCACCTAAGTTATCGTCGAGGGCAGAAATTTGCCCTCTCCAGCTTCGCAACGCCTCGAAGCGACGGCGCGTCCACCAGTAACGATGTGGAGTTCAAGCGAAGCTTGTGGCTAAACCATCCCAATCCAACACAAATTGAAATCAAGAGCAATTACTATGAAGCTATTCGAGATTAAAGAGCTACCTACGTGTTCGAGTTAAGAAATCTACGAGGGATAGTTTCGGAATATTTGAGTTTCTGAAGTTTTCAATGCTTAGGTCCGAGCGGCGATAGAAACGAAGAAGGAAGAAATGAAGACGGTGATGGGTTTATATAAAGAATGGAGTTGACTCCTCGTCTCCCTATTTTGTCTCGCCCGATCGGACCGGAGTGGAAGCCCAGTAGCACAACTCTCTCTGAAGGCCCAGTGTCTAAGAACTAAATCCACGAATACGCTTCGGATCGGAATCCGAACCGAGTGGAAATTTCACACGTTGATTTAGCATCCGACTCGAATTGAAGAGAAGGAGAGTAAAGAAGGAGCATACCTGCAAGAGGCATTACATGGCGAGATGAGTACCCAAATTTGCTCAGAAACGAAGAAGATGTGTCCGGGTCGGACGCCGAACCGAACAGAAATCCGTGCATTACTCTTGACAATTCTGGTTAAACGACATCAAAGCACGCTTTGTACAACGAAAGCATCCTTTGAGGGGGCAAAATGTTAGCCTACTTTGTGAACTAGGCAACACAAAGTCAAGAAACCAACCGTTGAAGAGTATTTCAAGTTATAAGACTCCGGTTCGGGTCGGAAGGAAACACCACACTTCAGAGTGATAGCAGCATATCGGTTCGGATCGGATAGAATTCTCTGTTCGGATCGGATGTCTCCTACTGGATAAATTGGCGAAGCATATTTGATCGGATCGGAAGGCCAATAAATCTCAAGTGAATCGGAAAGCCATCTGCTTGCCACGACGCTGGAGCGGAGCGGAGTATGATTAGAGAAGGAGAGACGTCCAAGCTACTCCGGTTCGGATCGGGTATTCCGATCCGAGCCCCCAACCTGCTCGTCTCCGACCCGCACCCATGATCCAGGAAAATCTCCTATAAAGTCGCCTGGAGAACCGGACCGGATATGACTAATTCCTACCCCTAACGTCCATCTCATTGATGCGTTGTCAGCTTGATAGCCCATCCGAACCCGAAGAGAGTGCGATGGATGACACGTGTTCCGACCCGGATTGAATCTCAGGCAAATTCACACCTATAAATACCCCATCTAGAGACAAAGAGAAGGATCTTTTTCAGCACTTTTGAGAATCCAAGTACCTTCATCATCCGAATTCCTTTACTCCCGGAAAATCCAAACCATCTTTCATTTCTTGTTTTAATCATTTGAGTGAACAAAAGTGAGTTGTGAGTGAATCTTAAATTGCCTTTGTATCTGAATTACTGAATATAGTTAGAACTAAGTGGACGTAGGCATTTCTTCGCCGAACCACTATAAATCTTGTGTGTTCATTTTTATTTCTGCTTTATTTTATCTTGTTTCTAATCAATTTGGGTGTTAGAACCACATCTGGGTCTAACAGCCATAGAAATATACGCAGTCCGCCATCCTATGCCAGAGTGACATACAGATCTCTATATAACAACACTACGTTCCACATAGAACCATTATTGCCATGCTATGTAAGCTTATAGACTGTCATCTTCAAAATTCGATCGATTTAGATTCCATCATAGAGTAATGCCATAGAGTTTATGATACACCACCCTGAGCAGACATGCATGTATCTAGACTTTCCCACGTACGTATCGTCAATCGTACTCGATGCCTCAACCGCACATATCCTCTACTGTGCACCGAGTTCGATGGCAGGGCTGTACAAGAAACACAGATCTCGGTCAGGAGCTTTTCAAATATCTGTGTGCACAGATGCTTAGGTCTGTATTTTTAGTGACTATGGTCCCACTTGAACCCTCTCTCAACTAGTGCAACACAAACAGAATTGAGAACTAGTGACCTGGCCTAAAAGCAAACAACAAATCATAATTGGCATGTCCCTCACCCATAGCCTTGATAGTAAAAGGTCTATGGTCTTTCGGTTTAGCTCTCCGTCTTTCCATATCACGCATCACGTATCAAACTGACTGTCAATGGTAGGTACTCGACGACTTGCTATCAACAAATGGTTAGATCCACCGATAACAAAATGGTCGTAGCCTAGCCTAGTCACAAGGCAAAGGATCGTCGAATCACATATGCCACCCTACAGTCTTTTGATTGCCCACTATCGTGGCAATCAAGGCATACTCACCGGGTAGAAACGCGCAGACCTAACCTCTACGAGCACACTCGAATGCTGTCACAGCACAGAGGACTACCAGGAGTACCCTCCACGTCCCAAGAAGCTATGTTCTTCCCCTTCCGGTCCTTCGGAGCCAGCGGAATATCAATAGAACAATAGGCAGAACAGTAGAATAATCAGATGGACGTGCCCTCCCCTTGTGTCCCATGACACCACGATGATCTACCCTGTAGCACCTCGTATTTTAACAACACTAAAAGATGATAAATTAAATAATAATTAATTAAATATTAAAAATTAAGGGAAATGGACTGTGCCGTTGCGTTCGTCTCGGAATTCTGGTCAAAACAGACACCTAGTTTGCGTAAAACGGACACCGTATGAAGAAATTATTAAGGCTTGAAGTTTGTATATGCATAAGAAGAATATATATGAATAAAATATATCCAGAAAATTCAAAACATTTCAAAATCTCATAAATTGGGGAGCGGGAAAATTCCCGCCCAGGAGTGTCGACCCCTGGGTCGACCCTATAAGGGGGGTGTCGACCCATGGGTCGACCCCCCTACGACAGATCTGGGAAGATTAGGGTTTCTCCTGATGGCTATATATATGGCCTCATTTCTCTTGTTTTTTCACACAAAATAATAATGGAGAACTAGATGTTGCCTCTGCCCAGATTAAATCAAGTCTTTTCTTCTTCAGCAATCAACTAGAGTTTAGAGATATATGATTCAATATCAGCAATTCTTTCTTCTATTTTTCTAGATCCAATCACAGTGAGTTTATGTTACTTTTAGATCTAAATGTTTAAAATAAAATCTTGACATGACCATAATTTGGATCTATGCCTATGACCTTTTGAATCATGTCAGATCTGCTATAACATGTCTATCTAAGTTAATCTGACATGATTATTGATAGATCTGAACATATACCTATTTGTCATGTCAGATCTGCCATTGTTTGTAGATCTAATTCACTGTTTAGACAACCTCATGCCTGTTCCTATTATTTTTGTGGCTAAATCAGATATGTTATTAGTTGGATATCTAATTCATTGTTTAGATCTCATCATGCCTGTTTAAGATGCCCTTATTATGTTAGAATCAGTTCTATTGTCACATATTCATCAGATCTGCCCCTATATGCTTATCTTGTCATTATGTCACTTTATGTTTATGCCTATTTATGCCATTGTATGTCGATCTTGTTAGTATGATTATTTTTGTCCTCTTCCCTTCATCTTTTCCCTTTTATTTTTACAGCCGGGCTACCTTCGAGCTTAGGCATGCCGCTGAAATATGCGAGCGCATTAAATTGGGAATGAGGGGAAAACGATAAAATTTGGGTATAACTTTTAATTGGAAATTAAGGCATAATTTGAATGAAATATATGAATATTAATTTAGGGCATAAATCAAATTGTGATTAAAGACCTTAATTTGGGGCATATGGTTCATTATGAACATAACTTGGGAAAGGGGCATGAAAACCTATAATGACATAGGAATAAATTGGTTAATAATGGAAACGCCTAGAATTACAGTAATTAGAAACTGTAACCGCGCTTAGACACGAGGTTAGATTACACTTATGGTGGAAGTCTGCCTAGAACCGACCGACATATCCAACGACCACAAGTGGTGAATCTAATGTGAGCGATCTAAATGTATAAACCTGAGATGTGTTAAGATACGAGGTTAAGTCCGACTTGTGGAAGAAGTCCGCCCGGAATCGACCGACATATCCAGCATCCACAAGTGGTAGGCTTAACGTGGGAGGTCTAACACATTATAACCATAAATGACTATGGTAATGAATTGGAATACTTAACCTAATCGAATCCATAGGGATTGTATGAATACATAACTTGAGTAGGGGTTAAGTAAACTTGTTTGAAACAGTGGGTGAGTTAAGTAAACCTTGGGTGGGTGGGTAATATTTATATATATAGGCCCACAAACGTAACCTGTGGGGTTATGCAATCTTTTACTCTGGTATGACATAACCTATGGAAAACCTAGTGGGGATGTAAGCATAGGGGGAAGCTTGTTTCATCTTGCATTTGGAACCTTTTTCAGTCAGTAACCCATATATAGGTATCAAACGAGTACTCCGAACTAGCTCGGAGTCAAAGAACGCTTACTGGGCCGATTGTAAGAGATCCAAACGTGTAGGACGGTGTGGCCAACGCATTCCGATAGGGTTATGTGCGTGAATGGGTCCAGCAGAGGAGGTTTGGACGCGGTGACACCTATTGATATGGTTGTGCACATCCTGAAAATGAAGTGTTGCCGCTTTAGGGAGTGATATACCTTACTGTGGGGCCAACATAGGGTATCTACGGAATAGGCAGCCGATCTATTAGGGTATATATAGACTGCGGTATGTTGGGGAGCCCGTTAATACCCTTAGGGGTAACTCCAGTATGTTGGGCTGCTTGTTGATTGTATGGGATGAAGACCTTTCACTAGAAGTACACCTAAGTCTATCATCTTATACTTGTTGGGGACATCTTGTTAATAAGACACTTGTATTGGTGCAGAGAAATCATTAGAGAAGCGCGATATACTCTATCATGTTTGTCATGTTTACCTTATCATACCATCCTATTATGATGTTATCTCTCTTATCCACTTTATATGCTTGTCATGATACATTTACTTATTTATATGCTAAAAGTAACTGGACTCTCCAGACTTTATGTCTGACCCATTTTGTCTCCTCTTCTTTCTCTTCCGTTTCCTCTCCAGGTTCTCAGTGTGGGAATACTCAGGCTTGACCAGGATTCTGCTTTCATTCTGCTTGGAGCTGCTTAGATGTATTGCTTGAGCTCTTATCCTTTCTATTATGGCTATGTTTTTGTTTGGGGAATTATGCTTCTTTTATTATTGTACTATGATGTTTTAAGTACAAGACAGAAATTTTAAGATGATGTACTGGGTTAATGTATTTCCAGAATTGTGATGTTTTGAACCACGATGTTATGCTTTATGATTAATAAAGTTTTAAATTCCGCTGCTATTTTATATCTGTCTTGTAATGTTTCTATTTCTGTTTACCTATAACGCTTCATGAAACTTAATGCATTCTCTTAATGAGTGACATTAACGGACGTGGGGTGTCATGCTTGGCATCAGAGCTGAAGGTTACTAGATAGGATAAAAGATTTTGAAAATTATTTTCAAAAAGGTTTTAAAAGAAAGCATTTTCAGAAGAAAAGTCTGTTTTGAAAAACAAATTCCCCAAAGCCATATGTAATATATTTCAATCCTTTGTCTAAATTCCTTTCCTTTTCTCTTCAGAATGTCCGGGGAACCTAATATTCCTGAGTGCGTTACGATACCAGGCTGGTTCCCTTGGTATCTAGAGGCCACGGCGCCTGCCGATGGTTAAGCTGACGTTCGTCCCCCAGCTGCACTCGTCGTTCCTCCTCCTCCTTCTCCGCGTGCAGATAACTTCTCTAAGATCTGCAAAGTTTTCTATGTTATGGGAGGAAAGCCATTCTGTGGGACTGAGACGTTCGTAGAGGTAAGGAATTGGCTAAAAGAAATGGAGGACCTGTTTGGAATCTTTGAATTGGACGATCGTAGGAAGATTCAGTTAGCCACTGGCTAATGAAAGATGAAGCTTCGTTCTGGTGGGAAGTGACGCAAGCAGGGCGTTCGGTAGAGACTTGGGATGATTTTCGGCAAAGGTTTGAAATGAAGTTTCTTTCTCCAACTGAGAAAAGCAAGCAAATGGAAAGATTTCTGTCACTCAAGCAAGGAGGCATGACTGTCAAAGAATATGTTAACAAATTCAACCAACTAGCGAGGTTTGGGTTGGATCTAGTGGATACTCCGCATAAGAAAGCTTTGCGGTTTGCTAGAGGACTGAGCAAACCCCTCCATGGGTTAGCTATGTCTCATATTCCAATGGGAGCAACTTTTGAAAGGCTCTTTGATATGGCCTTGATGCATGAGGAAGATAATACTGAAAAGAAAGAAGTTAAGGCTGTGGAAACACAAAATAAGAAAGTATGGCCTAAGCAGGGACAACTACAACAACAACAACAGAAGAAGGGCGGAAAGAATGACAAGGCTAAGGATAAGAGGAAGTGCCATAATTGCGGACGCGAGGGTCATTTGATCAAGGACTGCAAAGAAGAAAGAATGCTTGCTTCAGTTGTGGAGAGGTCGAACGCTTTTCGAAGGAGTGCTCGAAGAAGCATTGACAAGGTCAAAGGGCAGGAGCTTTTGGAGGGCAAGTGCATGCTCTCGCGATCAGTGCTCCAGATCGAGGTAGGAAAGTTTCTGTGGAAGGATTGATTTCTCTTTCCAATCATCCTATTAGAACTCTTTTTGATTCTAGCATTTCGCATTCATTTATATCCGATTCTGTGGTTGAGTCTCTGCACCTTAGTACTAGTATGGTAGTGGATCCCGTTGTTGTCTCAAACCCCACTGGTGGTTCGGCTCATTTGTCCATGATTTGTCGGGTTTTGAGAATATCTGTGTTAGGCGTCGAGTTTGAGTGCGACACGTATGTGCTCGGTTTTATGGGCTATGTTTTGATTCTAGGGATGGATTGGCTAGCCATTTATGGTGTCGTTCTAGATTGTGAGAGGAGGGTCGTTAGACTTTTGACTTGCCATGGGAGGACCCTCGAGTTTTCCTGTGACCCTACGCGGTTTTTCATGCTTAGTTTCCTAAAGTCTCTTGATGCATCTATCAATGATCTGTACCAGTAGTCCGTGAATATTCTGATGTTTTTGATAAGGTTCGAGGCTTACCTCCGAGGCGTGAGATCGATTTTCATATATACTTGGTGGACAATGCAAAGCCATTTGCATTGCCTGTGCGCCACATGGTTCTAAGGGAAAGAAGGGAACTTAACAATAAAGTAGGGTAGCTAATTGAGAAAGGGTTTATTAGGCAAAGCATATATGAATTTGGTGCTCCTGTGGTATTCGCAACTAAGGGGGATGGTTCGCTTCGCTTATGTGTAGATTTTAGAGAGTTGAACAAACTAACAAAGAAGAATAGGCACTCACTCCTGAGGATAGATGATCTGTTTGACCAGCTTGTTGGAATATTCTCTTAGTTAGACTTGGCCACGGGGTTTCATCAGTTGAGGGTGGCCGAGGTCAGTATAGACAAGACCGCTTTTAGGACTCCAGATGGTTACTTTGAATGGCTCGTTATGCCTTTTGGGTTGACGAATGCACCCGCCTATTTTGTTGATCTAATGGGTAGGGTGTTTTGGGAGTTTCTAAATAAGTTCGTCATGGTCTTTGTTGATGATATCCTAATCTTCTCAAAGAACGAGGAAGAGCACGCCCAACATTTGAGAGGTTTTGAAAACTCTCCGTGCACATCAGCTCAAGGCGAAATTCTCCAAATGACATTTTTGGAGAAAAGAGGTGAGATTTCTAGGGCGTGTGGTCTCTAAAGATGGGATAACAGTAGATCCCGTAAAGGTAGTTTCAATCCAAGATTGGAAAATTCCTAAGAATGCAATGGAAGCAAGAAGCTTTCTTGAATTGGCAGGCTATTATAGGAAGTTCATTAAGGACTTCGCAAAGATATCAGCCCCACTCACCAGGCTGATGAAGAAGAATTTGACGTTTTCATGGGATATGGATTGTGATATTGCTTTCCAACGATTGAAGAGGGCTCTGACAACAACCCCAGTCTTGACCTTGACCGACAGAAACAAAGTGTTCACAGTTTACATTGATGCATGTGGTATAGGGCTTGGTGCAGTTCTGATGCAAGAGTGAAAGGTAGTATGTTATAAGGGTAGATAGCTAATGGTTCATGAGAAGAACTACCCTACCCATGACTTAGAGCTAGCTGCCATAGTATTCGCACTTAAGACGTGGCATCATTATTTACTTGGACAGAAGTTTGAATTGTACACCGATCATAAATCTCTCAAGTACTTGTTCTCGTAGAAGGATCTTAATTTGAGGCAACAAAGGTAGATGGAGTTCCAAGCATCTTATGACTTCGAGATTGTTTATACCCCTGGCAAGGGTAATGTGGTGGCAGACGCAATGAGTAGGCAGAGGATGGCCTTAAGTCCTCTGTTTGTGGAAAGGAAAAGCTTGGAGTTTATATCGGCTTTTGACTTTTGGCCCTCCACCGAGTTTTTGCCTGACTTATTTGCATCACTAGAGGTGCGACCTACTCTTATGGATCAGATAGGAGCTTTACAGTCAAAGCATCCACTTATTTCAGACATCTTGGATAGGCTCAGTAAAGGGGAGACTTCTAGTCACCTCAGTAGATATTCCACAGATGATAGAGGGTGGTTGCGATGAGACGGAAGGCTTTGTGTTCCCCGAATTGGGAGTTTGTTGAAGATAGTCCTAGAGGAAGCCCATCATTCTAAGATGACTATTCATCCAGGTGGCGGTAAGATGTATAGGAATATGAAGAGGGTTTTCTTTTGGCTAGGATGAAGAATGATGTGGTGGAATTTGTTTCTCAATGTTTGGTTTGTCAGCAAGTCAAAGTTGAACAAAAGAAGCATGGTGGTTTACTTCATCCTTTGGAGGTTCCACAGTGGAAGTGGGAGAGCGTTTCCATGGATTTCATTGATGGTTTGCCTAGATCAAGAAAAGGTAACACCAATGTTTGGGTTGTAGTAGATAGACTTACTAAGAGCGCTCATTTCATTCGAGTTAAGAGTAAGAGGATGGCAGCATGGTTGACAGCAGTTTATGTTTGTGAGATAGTCCGTCTTCATGGGGTACGTTCCAGCATTGTAAGTGATCGTGACCCCATTTTCACTAGTGAATTTTGGAGGAGCTTGCAAGAAGCATTAGGTACACAGTTGTGTTTGAGCACCGCTTATCACCCTCAGACCGATGGACAAACAAAAAAGGTGAACTTAGTTCTCGAGGATCTTTTAAGACTGTGTATCCTAGACTTCAGAGGAACTTGGGAAGAACATATTCCTTTAGTGGAGTTCACCTACAACAACAGTTATCAAGCTAGTATCGACTTGGCACCCTTCGAACCATTGTACGGACGACCCTGTAGATCAACAACTTGTTGGTGAGAATCTAAAGAAAGACTTCTACTTGGAGCAGATATGGTTAGAGAGACGTCCGAAAAGACTGAACTTATCCACAGGTGAATGAAGACCGCTCAGGATAAGAAGAAGTCCTACGCAGACAAGAGAAGGACTGACACTGAATTTGAGGTGGGAGACATGGTTTTCATTAAGGTGTCACCTTTGAGGAATGTGGTTCGCTTTGGATCTGTAGGGAAATTGGCACCAAGATTCGTAGGACCATTTCCCATAACATAAACGATTGGCCAAATGGCCTATAGAGTAAAGCTACCAGAGAGATTGTCCGGTGTTCATGATGTTTTCTATGTTTCTCATTTGTGGAAGCGCTTGCATGATACTACAGAATTAGTTGAGCCGAGTACATTGGAGGAAGTAGAGGTGGAATGGGAGGCGACAGTTAGGTGAGCTCCTACCTGTATTCTTTGATCAGAAGTTAAGAAGCTAGGCAACCGAGAAGTCAAGTTGATGAAGGTTCAGTGGGGAGATAACCCAGAGGATGCAATTTGGGAGACCGAAGACAAGATTTGTGCTTTGTACCCTTTTCTTTTCGAGGGTATGTTCTTAACTTCCTTTCCAAAGGTTTTATTTGTGCTCGTTTCTATCACTTGGGTATATTCTATCGATCGAATTCTTCAACCTTTAGGTAGGAAACCCATGGATGTAAACATGTGCTTGAGACATGTTATATTCGATGAATACAAATGGATGCAAATGTTTGCTAGTGGTTTCTTGTGGATGAATATATACACATTGGGCACTAGATTGGCTCAATCACTCTCATACTGCATATGAATGTGTGTGCATTTTTCTTCTTTTAATCGATGAATGTGGATGTATCATCATATGGATGTTGCATTTGGATGGATGATTGTGTACATATATAGAACTTACAAGTTATAATAGGATTATTTGATATATGTTGGATTCATGACACTAACATACATTGCATTAAGGAGGTCGAATGAATCAGTAGATCGCCTGATCTTCGCATGAGTATTGGGAGATATACACACACCTTTGCATATGTTCATATAAGCATTAGAAATCTTTTAAGGACAATGGATACCTGTGATTGGTGGATGAGTAGATGGATGATGGATGGTAGGATATACATTCTTCTTAATTTGGAGATTTCAGGGACGAAATCCTTTGAGTAGAGGAGAATGTAACACCACATATGTTAACAACACTAAAAGATGATAAATTAAAGAATAATTGATTTAATATTCAGAATTAAGGGAAACAGACTGCGCCATTGCGTTCGTCTTGGAATTCTGGTTAAATTAAACACCTGGTTTGCATAAAACGGACATCGTATGAAGAAGTTATTAAGGTTTGAAGTTTGTATATGCATAAGAATAATATATATGAATAAAATATATCCAGAAAATTCAAAATAGCTCAAAATATCAGAAATTGGGAGAGCGGGAAAACTCCTGCGCAGGGGTGTCGACCCTATCAAGGGGGTGTCAACCCCTGGTTCGACCCGGGGGTCGACCCCCCTACAGCAGATCTGGGCAGATTAGGGTTTCTCTTGATGGCTACATATATGGCCTCATTTCTCTTGTTTTTCCACACACAAAAATAATGGAGAACTAGATACTGGCTCTGCCCAGATTAAATCAAGTCTTTTCTTCTTCAGCATCAGCTAGAGTTTAGAGATATGTGATTCCACATCAACAATTCTTTCTTCAATTTTTCTAGATCCAATCACAGTGAGTTTACATTACTTTTAGATCTAAATGTTTAAAAGTAAATCTTGACATGACTATAACTTGGTTCTATGCCTGTGACCTTTTGAATCATATCATATCTGCTATAACCTGTTTATGTAAGTTATTATGACATGACTATTGAACAAGATCTGAACCTATACCTATTTATCATGTCAGATCTACCATTGTTTATAGATCTAATTCACTGTTTAGATCACCTCATGCATGTTCCTATTATGTTTGTGGATAAATCAGATTTGTTATTAGTCATATATCTAATTCATTGTTTAGATCTCATCATGCCAGTTTAAGATGTCCCTATTATATTAGAATCGGTTCTATTGTCAATGTTCATTAGATCTTCTGCTATATGCTTATCTTGTCATTATGACATTATATGTTTATGCCTATTTCTGCCATTGTATGTCGATCTTGTTAGTATGATCATTTCTGTCTCTTCCTTTCATCTTTTCCCTTTTATTTTTATAGTCAGCCTACCTTCGAGCCTAGGCAGGCCGCTGAAATATGCGAACGCGTTAAATTGGGAACGTGGGGAAAATGATAAAATTGGGGCATAACTTGTAATTGGAAATTTAGGCATAACTTGAATGAAATATATTAATATGAATTTAGGGCATAAATCAAATTGTGATTAAAGACCTTAATTCGGGCCATATGGTTCATTATGAACATAACTTGAGAAAGGGGCATGAAAACCTATAATGACATAGGAATAAATTGGTTAATAATGGAAATGCCTAGAATTACAGTAATTAGAAACTATAACCGCGCTTAAACATGAGGTTAGATTACACTTGTGATGGTAGTCTTCCCAGAACCGACTGACATATCCAGCTACCACAAGTGGTGAATCTAATGTGAGGGGTCTAAATGTACAAACATGAGACATGCTAAGACATGAGGTTAAGTTCGACTTGTGGAAGAAGTCTGCCCGGAACCGATCGGCATATCCAGCATCCACAAGTGGTAGGCTCAATGTGGGAGGTCTAGCACATTATAACGATAAATGACTATGGTAATGAATTGGAATACTTAACTTAGTCGAATCCATAGGGATTGTATGAACATATAACTTGATTAGGGGTTATGTAAACTTGTTTGATACAGTGGGTGAGTTAAGTAAATCTCGGGTAGGCGGGTAATATTTATATATATAGGCCCACAAACTTAACCTGTGGGGTTATGCCATCTCTTACTCTAGTATGGCATAACCTGTGGAAAACCTAGTAGGGTGCAAGCGTAGGGGGAAGCTTGTATCATCTTGTGTGTGGGACCCATTTCAGTCAGTAACCCATATATAGGTATCAAACGAGTACTCCAAACTAGCTTGGAGTCGGGGCATGCTTACTGGGCTGATTGTAAGAGATCCAAACATAGGGGACGGTGTGGGCGGCGCATTCCGACGGGGTCATGTGCGTGCATGGGTCCGGCAGAGGAGGTTTAGATGCCGTGACACCTGTAGATATGGTTATGCACATCTTGAAAACGAAGGGTTGCCACTTTTGGGAGTGATATACCCTACTATAGGGCCAACACAGGGTATCTACGGAGTATGGAGCCGATTAATTAGGGTAGTAATTAGGGTACATCTAGACTCTGGTATGTTGGGGAGCCCGTTAATAACCTTAGGGGTAACTCCGGTATGTTGGGCTGCTTGTTGATTGTATAGGTTGAAAACCTCTCTTCAACCTCTCACTGGAAGTACACCTAAGTCTACCATCTTATACTTGTTGGGGATCATCTGTTAATAAGACACTCGTATTGGTGCAGAGAAATCATTAGAGAAGCGCGATATACTATATCGTGTTTGTCTTGATTACCTTGTCATACCTGCCTATTATGATGTTATCTCTCTTATCCACTTTATATGCCTATCATGATACTTTTACTTATTTATATGCTAAAAGCAACAAGACTCGCCAGACTTTATGTCTGGCCCATTTTGTTTCCTCTTCTTTCTCTTCCGTTCCCCCTCCAGGTTCCCAGGGTTGGAATACTCAAGTTTGACCAGGATTCTGCTTTCATTCTGTTTGGTGCTGCTTAGATGTATTGCTCGAGCTCTTATCCTCCTACTATGGCTATGTTTTTGTTTAGGGAATTATGCTTCTTTTATTATTGTACTCTGATGTTTTAAGTACAAGACAGAATTTTAAGATGAAGTACTGGGTTTATGTTTTTTCAGACTCATGATGTTTTGAACCACGATGTTATGATTTATGATTAACAAAGTTTAAAATTCCGCTGCTATTTTATATATGTCTTGTAATGTTTCTGTTTCTGTTTACCTATAACGCTTCGCAAAACTTAATGCATTCTCTTAATGAGTGATATTAACGGACGTGTGTTGTTACATACCCCGTTGGGTTATTCACTTTCAGATGTATGGACTGGTCCAAATGCCTAAGGTAAACGTGTTATTAGACCCTTTGTCTAATCATTTAATTATGCGCTTGCTCTTCCTTTTCAGATTTCCATTCAACTTAGTTATTCCTAGTCATATTTACTTCTTTTTCAAGTTACCAAGTTCCACTTGCTTATTAATTTTAGTTATAACTTAATCCATTTAAGTTCATTAATAAACCTTTAACATGTTATTCTTATCAGTAGATTTCAAATTCTCATGTTTATAGATAACATGTTCTTCTTGTTAGCAGGATTCAGATTCTTAGATTTGTAGATCACTTAATTCATAATTAAGTACAACTTATTGCATTTCATAAGTTTTCCCCTTTTTCTCTATTTACTACAAACAATAGGTTTCAGGTTTCCCAGTTTACATATTAATTAATTTATAATTGAGTACAACTTATCTCATTACATAAGTTATCTCAATTCACATGTTTTATGTTTAACATGTCACTTATTATCCATGATTAAATATAACTTATTGCATCCCGTATATTCACCTCGTTCTTTATTTTTTTAATCATAATTGCATCTTACACTATCACTACAACTTTTTGTTGTTTACTTATTAATCTAGTTCTCTTAACTAAGGTTTACTAATAAGTTTCCTTTCCATTTATTATAACTTATGTTATAATTTCCACTTGCCCCTAGGACAAGGTTACCTATCATATAACATTCACATTAATGTAATTAATTATAATAGGTTATTATCATTCCCCGTTCATTACAATTCTTTTATTGTGTAACTTCCCTTCATTTCCTATTCATTTCCATTAATCAAAATTAGTGTCATTTATTTATATCCTTTTACATACATATATTTATATACATGTTCATGCACTAGACCTCTCACTTTAAGCCGACCACTTGTGGATGCTCTATTTGTTGGGTGGTTTCGGGCAGACTTCTACCAGAAGTTGGACTTAACCTCGTGTCTTAGCACCGTTACATGTATATTTATGCACTAGACCCCTCACATTAAATTAACAACTTGTGGATGCTGTATTTGTCGGGCGGTTCCGGGCAAACTTCTACCGCAAGTTGAATTTAACCTCATGTCTAAGTGCGGTTACAGTTTTCTATTTACTGTAAATTTAGGCATATCCATTCTTTCCAAAATTTTCTGTAATCTATTTTTACATGTCATACTTAATATCATATTAAGTCCGTTATTTGATTATCATGTCGCATGTTCTTCCTAACATGTAATTAACTTCATTTTAAAATAACAGTAATCATTGAATCACGTCATTATTCCATTCTAAGAAATTAACATGTAATTATACCAATTATACAGTTTAAGGCTTCAAGTACGTAATATGCCACAGATAAACATGTAATTAGAACATGTATGTATGCAACAATAGTCATTTCCACATATGTTAACAGGTTTATACATTTCAACATATTAACATTTCAACCTATTAACATTTCAACCTATTAACATTTCAGCATATTAACATTTCAACATATTAATGTTTAAACATATCAAACTAACACTTCAGCATATTAATCATTCTAGCAGATTTACATTGTATATTAACAGGGAATGTCAAACGATAAATATACCATTATCAAAAAGGTATATTTTAAATCCACTCACCTAATTGCTTTCCAAATCATGAATCTGGTCCAGATCTAGCATCCATGATTCTCCTAACTAAATTTAGAACATAAACAACCATGGATCCAGAATTCTCAACAAAACAAAAGGAAGAAAGAGGAGAAAATTCAATTGACCATATCCAAGAATTTACCTTACTTCGAATAAAATTATGAACACCTTTTTTTATTAATATACATTCTTTTCCTCCAGATCTTGAGTCAGAATTTTCCTAAACTAATTATTCTTTTTTTCTGAAGAGATTTGAGGAGGAAGAAGAATGGAAGAGCTTAGTCGCCTTCTCATAAAATGTGAGATTTAGGCTAGGCTCTGCTAGCCTATTTATAGATATTCAGGATCTTATCGTACATACAGCGCTGAGGCAGCAACGAACATGGTTAAGAAAACAGTCCAGATTCATTGATGAATCTAGCTAGATCCGGGGTGGGTCGACCCTGGGGTTGACCCCCCCCCCCCCTCTGTGTGTGTGTGTCGACCCTAGAGTGGACCCCTCTATGTTGTTGTTGACCCCAGGTTGGACCCATGGGTCCCGCGAGCCTTTTCTAGAGAGATGTTTACCGTTTTGACGTTTTTGATTTTTAACCATTTGATTAATATCCCGTTATACTTTCTTTGATTTATTTTAAATATTATATTTACATATAATCGTCTTATATGTATACAAAACTTCAAATGCCCATTTTATACATATATATATATATATACGCACAAGTTTTATTTCGATTTCAAGATTCAAACAGTGTTATGCCGCTATTTAATTCTTACCATATTTCTTTGATTGCAGCCTTATTTTGAACTTTTCTCTTATGTGTGTGTGTGTGTATATATATATATATATATATTTGCACATATATACGCATATATTTTCATATAAATATATACTTATATTTTTTTATACTTCCTTATATGTATACTTTTCCTTATATGTGTGTTCATACATATTTTCTCTTTAGAGCATGCATTATTTTAGTTGTACCCTTAAAAAAAAATATGGCGCCGGCGGGGATCGAACTATGTACCTCTCGCATGAAAGCCACATGATCTAACCAACTAGACTACTTAGGCTTTTGTTAACAAAGCTTAGAACAATGGTGGTCATTGTTCTCTTCTTATTCCAACTTTTCATGTTTGTTACAATATTTCATTTAAACCATTGCATGTACCCTTATCAATTTGCATGCATCTTTTTCTTTCATTTTTCTTTTCTTATTAATGTATAATATTTGTAAATCATTGCACTGTTATTTGCATTAATCATTTCTTCTTTTTCAATGCATGTATTTAGTGCATGCAATCATATATTATCTTTATTTTATTATTCTTTTATATATTTATGTCTATGCATATATATATATATATATATATATATACACATATATGCATTATTAAATATTTAATTGCCATAAAATGTGGGGTGTTACACTTTCTATTTTTTAACGAATTACTGTTGTTTTTTTGTTGAGTTGATATATCTGGATATAGACACATTTTCTTTATATGGCCTGGTTTGTTGCAGTTATAACATCGACCATCTTTACTTCATGAACTTCCTTGGTCATAATTTTTCCTTCTACATCTCAATTTTTTTCTAAAATGACTTGTCATAAGAGCTGTTTCTTCATTATCTTCACTATTTGAGTCAGAATCATTTGCTGTTGCTTCTAATGCAATAGATTTCTTCTCAGTTGGCATGTTTTCTTGTCTCTTCTGTAATTGGACTTCATAAGACATCTGATTTCTGATTAACTCCTCAATCTTCATTTCATTGGTATCATTGGCTTCTTCAATTGCCAAAGTTCTCTTATCCCATTCTGAAGTCAATGAACTCAATTTTTTCTGACTTGATCTACTTCAGAATAAATTTTTCCAAATGTTATCAATGAATGCACTATCTCTTGAAATCTGCAATAGATATCGGAGATAGACTCATTCTCCTTCATTTTGAATAACTCAAACTGATTAACTAACATTGCTATTTTAGTTTGTTTAACTTTACTAGTTCCTTCATGAGTAACTTGTAAAGTTCTCCAAATTTCATAAGCAGTTTTACATACTGACACTCTACTAAACTCATTCCTATCTAATGAACAGAATAACATATTCATGACTTTAGAATTGCTTTGTGCAGCAGTCTTTTGTTCATTTGTCCATTGTGTAAAAGTAGTTATGGGTTCAACAAATTCATTTTGAGTACTATTCCATGTGTCTAATACTATTGATTGTAAATATATTTTCATCCTACATGCCCAATATAAAGATAATTACTGCCATTAAATAGTGGTGATTTAATAGTGGACTGACTCTTTGCAAAGGAACTATTATTGCTACCAGTGTTGGTTGCTGTTATCACTATTTTCAAAATTTTGATTATGAACTTTTTGAAAGACCTTGCTCTAATACCAATTGTTAGGGATTGCGGAATGGATCATTAAGGAAAATCTAACACTAGAGGGGAGGGGGGTGAATAGTGGTTTTGAGAATTTAAACAAAATCTAAAATTTATGTAAGTTACTATGTGAATCAAACACCACAGAAATAATGATAGACACAGAATCAAACGCAAACACAAAGATAAACAAAAATAAAGTGCAGAAAAGGAAAGAACACATTGGATTTTATACTAGTTCGGAATTGCTCCTACGTCCAGTCCCACACAACGCTGGATTGCGCAGAGTTTTATTACTAAATCAATATTCAATTACAATCCTCCTAGATTTCATGACTATAAGGGATACCACTGAGTCCACACACGCACTTGATCAAGTATACCCTCCTTGATTCCATGGCTATAAGGGATACCACCGATTACCCGTCCTTGATTTCACAGCTACAAGGGATACCACCGATTTCACATAACCTAAACAATTACAAACAGCCCTATAACTCTTCAATAGCACTTGTTTCAGAGAGTAATGAGTAGAGAGTGAGAAGAGAAGAAGTTTAACAAAAATAGAATATAATTCGGTAGAGTATAAGTGTAGAAATCATATAAATGAGAAGATATAATGGTGTAAGAAAAGGAGATAAAGATGGAGAAGAAGAATGATTAAAAAATTTGAAATCAGCCCTTATTTATAAAGTTAAGAATGGATGCAGAGATTGAATTAAATAAAATAAATTTTAAATTTGGTAATTTAATGGAAAATAATTGAATGCAAATCAATCGGATATTAATCGATTGATATTTAAGTAAGTTAAACCCAAGTGAATGTTAACACAGTAAATAAATATTAATGTTGAATATAAATTCAACTGATTTGGTTAAAGTTGGTTGTGTATTGTTTGTTGATTGTATGGTTAGATAGAATTCATCGATGGTTTTGATAAAAGATTTGAATGAATTGAAACTAAAGAAATGAACTCTAGAATGATAATTTGAATGAAACCGCATATGAATTGAACTGAATGATTTAATCTTGTATTTGCGTATGAATAATGCTATATGTTTGATTTCGGGAATTTGTTTACTTACACTGTTGGTTAATGAAATATTATTTAATAAATTTATGTATTAATTACTTACTTGTTAAATTGAGTTGAATACATGTGCTAGAAGTCAAAGAGGATTGATTTTGGTTGAGTAGTTCACAATAAGTTGAGTAAGTATGCTAAACAGTGCTTATATAAGGTACGCCTACGCGAAAAATATAAATTCTGGTTTTTGAAATTTATTTTCCTACCGTGTGGGTCGATGTGTTTATATTTGTTGATTCTGCGATATCGCAGAAGTCCCTCCATGCAGGTTAGACTCTGCCGAATTTTTTCAAGAATTTAAAGTGCTAGAAAAAATTTCAAAATTTTTGAGAAATTTATGTTTATATAAAATTTGGGTGTTTTAATTAAAAGCAATTAGATTTTTGAAAAGTTAATGGATTATAATTTTTTTTTCTACCGTAGTAATTTCGCGGATGAAATTCAAGGGGGAAGGAATGTAACATTCCATATTTTTGGCAGTCGGATATTTAATTTACTTTATTATATTAAATATTCAATTAGAATTATAAATGGAATTATAATACATAAACGTTAATTATAATGAAGTTTGAATGTTAAATTATATATCTAATTAAAACAAGCTCGTAACTTCGTGGTAGTTCATAATATTGAGTTTTAAACTTCAATTGAATATACAGAATCCATTTTAAGTCGGAATTCTTTGAAACAAGAATCGTCCAAATATATTTGATAATAATTTTCTAATAAAAGAGTAAAAAGGAGATTTCATATTATAGATTGTGAGTTATGTATTCAAAATTTCAAATAGTCGCTATGAAATCTTTTATAAACTATAACGTTTTATTTGATATAATAAAAGGAATTTTTATATAATTTGGACATTGTTTAACTCGAAAATGTTAATGTTAAGTTATAAATCCATACTGATTTATATTTGAAGCTATATGATGTAATATTTTAGATATATATGATAATAATATTCTTTTATTTAAATTAGGTTATTATGGAATTTAGTTATATTTATATAAGCTGTTAGAATGACCATTTTGCAGGCGGCCTCGGTTTTCGATGAAATTAATTTCATTGGATCTGTAATGTTAAATAAATATATAAAAACAAATTTCATGGCAACCCGATGTCGTATGAGACAACGGTAACCGTAAACGCTTAGTCGTAATATGTAACACCCCACCTCCGTTAAGGTCACTCACAAAGGGAATGCCTTAACTTTGATGGAGCATTTTAGTAAACAGAACAGAAACTTACAAGACAGATAAAACAGTACTTGAAAAATTTATAACTTTATTACAATAGAAACCGGAATAATCTTGGTTACATCCTTTCAAATCACAATATCAGAATTCAAGTACAAAATATCAGTCTTGTACAAAAGCCTTCAGAATGCATAGTTTAAAATCATAATCCCCACGGAAGAAGACAAGCCATACTTTAAGCACTTCAAACGGAAGAAATCTGGATCAAGCTAGAGTATTCCCTTCTACAAAACCTTGGGGGGGGGGGGAACGGAAGAAAGGAGGCGAAACAACAAGGGTCAGACAAAAAGTCTGGCAAGTCCAGTGATTTTGAGTTATGAACAGATAATAATAACATGACATGAACATAAAACTGGATGAGAGATAACTGTAACAGGTGTAGCGGATATAACAGAAGAACATAATGACATAAGCTATTTCTTTACACTTCCCTGCACTAATACTAGTAAAACAGAATTAGGTGTCACCCTAATGTCTAGACTGAAACAGAAACGGGTACAGAATAATTTCCACGCTGGTAATGGGCCTTTACCACCCGATCAGAAACAGACAGAAGCAGAATGTAGCATAAGGTGTACACTAGTAATTGGGCCTTTACCACCTGAACAGACGGTACCATGCAGAAACAGACAGGTGTTACCACCCAACAGAAACAGACGGTACCAACAGAAACAGACAGAACTAAGTGTACCCTAAAACCCTACCCCAAGCGATTGGCTTCCTAATACATAAATACCCTGTGTCGGCCCCACAATAGGGTGTATCACTCCCTAAAGTGACAACCAATTGGCACAGACCTATTTACAAATGTCACGACGTCATACATCCTCAGAGGCAGACCGGAATCCATGCACGCACATGACCCGGTTGGAACGCACCATCAACACCCCTCGCCATTATCAGAATGAACCGCTTATAATTAGTTCAGTAAGCATGCCCGGACCCTACCTACTGTTGGGTCAAAGTTTTGATACCGAAAGGGTTACTGACTAATATGGGTCCCAAACAACAAATGACACAAGTAATTCCCCTCCGAACCTTGTGTCCCCAGACTAACGGATTTCAGATTAACTTGTTTACAAGTTTCAGACATACAGAGTTTAGATCAACTAGTTCACAAATTAATAGACTTACAGAATTACTGGTTACAGATTAACTGGTTATAGATTGTCTAACTTTGTATTGGGCCTACAAATTCACGAAACGGGTTTATCAGATTTAATTGGCTTAACCTTACCCACCCAACACGTTTTAGACATCATATTTTCTCAGATTTTCATTAATTAAATATTAATGCCCAGACCTCTCACATTAAACTGACAGTTTGCGGCTACTGGTTAGGCCGGTTGGTTCTGGGCAGGTTTCTGTCGCAAACTGAGTCTAACCTCGGGTTTCAAGCACGTTATGACTAACTTCTCACATTAGAACCTATTGTTTGTGGCCACTGGAATATGTCGGGCGGTTCCGGGAAGAATTACACCGCAAACTCATTCTAACCTCGAGTTAGCCATGTTTATCTTTGCGGCCAATTAATTAATAATTTACCATTTATGCCCACGCCTAATATACATGTCAATTATCCATAGCTAATTCAGATTATGTTAATAACAGACTGAATATATCAACTTAACAGACATAGCAGATAACAGATTTAGGTGACTTGACGGATTCAACAGATTAAGCAACTAGCAGATTTAGCAGATAACAGATTACGCATCTCAACAGATTTAGTTTGGCATTTTCAACAGACTTAGCAGATGACAGATTCGGCAGATGAACAGATCTAGCAGACTAGGCAGTAGATTAGGCAATATAACAGAACTAGCAGATTAGGCAAATATAGCAGAACTAGCAAATTAGGCAAATATAACAGATTTAATCATTCCTTGAAGTTTCACAAACATATCTTGCCTAAATATAAATCTTGCCTAAGTTCACATGCATAAATAATAGTAATGATTCACAATATGATCATATACCCCATGTTTGCATTAAATTTACATAGCACAGATTATGGTCATAATTTACCATATATCATATGTTTCAAATTTTATTAAACTTGCATAGTACAGAAGATCCATATATAATTTATACCAAATATAGCCATAGATTACTATGCATGTCATATATCCCAAAGGTCCCTTACTTAGGTGTTTATTTACATTAATAGATATCCTACTTTCATGTAAATCTTTATACCTAAGCCATATTCTTTTTATCTCAAATCATGTGTTCAATACAGTTTATATTTATGTCCAATTACATACCTTTTTATGTCGTGTCCACAAATCATATGTTCAATACCCTTTTTGTTATAAATATAACATGTCCAGTCATATGTCTCAGATTTATGTTCTAGCTACAGTCCATGTTCTTTCCTCAAATCAGTCACCTATTGGTCATGCCCAATTCATGCATCATTCATTTTACTGTCCCAAACATTTTAGCGTATGTTAATCTCTTATGAGATTGGCTCAGGCTCGTGGTAGCCTAGCTATAGAACAGAAAGAGGAAAGAGATACAGAATAAGATAAATCTAATCAGAACAGAACAAATATAACCTCAGATTCAGATTTACAATTCATGTCACAATCAAAATTAACGTTTATATCGAAAAATAACTGTACTTGCCTTGGTTGGATAAAAAAAGAACTTTAGTTGTGGTCGAATTGTTGCAGAAGCTTTAATCTCTAATTTGAATTGAGTTGCTTAGGTTGATGTTGGTTAGCTTCTAGTTTTGATTCCAGCAGAGTAGCAACGCCATTTTTATTTTTATTAGAACAGAGGTAGAGTAGAAGCAGAATAGAATTGTGTGTAGAGAAGGCTAGGTCTTAGGATGTATTTATAGGTGTAGGAACTCATTTAGGCCCCTTAGATTAACCCTAGAACTCATCAGGTCCGTCCAAACACGTCACAGCCCTCAAAATCGCACACACACGTACAAGGTTCGATCAGGGAGGTCGACCCCCAGGTCGACTGCCCAGTCGACCTGGCCTGGGGGGTCGACTGCCGAGTCGACACCCCAGTCGACCTGGGTCCTGGGGGTCGACTCCCCAGTCGACCTGGGTCCTGGGCGGGAAATTTCCCGCCCAGCCCGCTTCTGGGTTTGAATTCGAATTTTTGAATTCGAATTTCGAACTGTCTTCGTTTCTGAAAATTTCTGAAACTTCGGAGGGTCATATCTCCCTCATACGGACTTCAATTCTTGCAAACTCGGACTCGTTTCCAAGAAGAATTCCGAGACGAACGCAATGGCGCAACCCGTTTCCCTTGATTCTTATTTTAAAAATTAATTATCCTCTGATTTGTTACTTATAAGTTCACAGAAAATACGGGGTGTTACATTCTCCCCTCCTTAAAGGATTTCGTCCCCGAAATCCTCAAGTTAAGAAGAATGTGTCCTACCATCCAACATCCTTCTACTCAATCATCAATCACTGGCGTCCATTGTCCTTAGAAACTTCTAATGTTTTATGAACATATGCAAAGGTGTGTGTACATGTTCCTTATCTAATGCAAAGATCAGGCGGTCCACTGATTCAGTTGACCTCCTTAATGCGAATTATGCCAGTGCCATGAGTCCAACATGTATGCAATTTCCCTACTCGATACATATCATTTCTATATGAGTGCACATCCATTCAGTCATATGCAACATCCATGTGCTGAGTCAATCATTTTTGCATCCACAAAAATTGAAAATGCTCACACATTCATATGCAGTATGAGAGTGTTTTCGAGCCGATCTAGTGCCTAGTGTGTGTATATGCATCCACGAGCAACCACTAGCAACCACTTGCATCCACTTGCAACCATCAAACATAACATGTCTCAAACACATGTTTACACCCATTAGTTTCTACCTAAAGTTCGAAGATTCGATCGATAGGATATAGTCGAATGATGGAAGCGAGTATAGATAAAACAAAAACGTGGTTCCCATTAGGCATGGATCCTAAGTATCGGCCCCGAAGACCGAAACCAACATCAAATTGACACCCAGAGGATTACCCTCTTTAGATAATGTCAAAACTGGAAATCTTAACCTTATCGGGGATATTCAGATATTTACATATTACTGGTACATATCAGGTTACCGAACTAAGCATGATAAAACCCAGAATGTATGTGTCCTACTTGATGCCTAACACAGATATCTCTCAAACCCCAATCTATCACAATAGATGAGTCATAACCCTTATGGGTCTGAGTCTACAGCGGAATCAGAAATAATACTAGTATTAAAGTGCAGAGTATCAATTACAAAATCAAAATACCAGAATCAGTAAGAGTCTTAACTCCATAATCAGATAAAGAAATTAAACCTACTATAGGAATTTTCCTATTTCTATCCTAGCCACTAGCCTCAAGAGTGTTCGCCTACCCTCCTTGCCCTCGTTTCTTCGGGCAGTCCCTAGTGAAGTGTCCCATCTCTCCACAGTTGAAGCAAGTGCCCTTCCTTTTTCTGCAATCCTTGTTCAGATGAGTCGAGCTCCCACAAGTAAAGCACTTTTTCCCCTTCTTATCTTCAGACTTCTCATCCTTCCTTTGTGTTTCCTTTTTGGGCCCTGCTTTCTTATTCTTTGTTCTTCCTTCTTTGTCTCTTTCGGGCCCTTGTCTTCCTCGTGCAGTAGTGCCATGTCCACCAATTTCTCGTAAGTCGCTCCCATGGGTACATGGGTCATGGCTAGGCTGTGCAGTGGCTCGTTCAATCCTTTAATAAAGCGGAGAGCCTTTTTATGCTGAGTGTTGTCTAAATCCAATCCGAACCTAGCTAGTTGGTTGAATTGGTTGACGTATTCCTTGACCGTCATACTTCCTTGCTTAAGAGATAAGAACTTTTCCAGTTGTAAACTTCGTTCAGCTTGCGAGAGAAATTTTGTCTCGAACCATGTTCTGAAATCCATCCATGTCTCAACCGACCTCTCGGCGTTAGTGACTTCCCACCAGTAGGAAGCTTCATCTTTGAGCATCCATACCGCCAACTGTACCTTCTGCCTATCGTCCACCTCGAAGATAACGAATAAATCCTCGGTTTCTTTGAGCCAGTTCCTCGCTTCTACGAATGATTCAGTTCCCTTGAAATCCTTTCCACCCATAGCCCAAAAATCTCTACAGATCTTTGAGAAAGTAATTGCACGAGGAGGGGGTGGAGGAGGGGGATCATTTGCTGGACCTACGGCGGCGGTCCTAGCCTCAAGATATTGACGAAACCAACCGGGTACATGAACACCGTCCGGTATCCTAGATGCTTCAGGCATGCTGAAACGAAAAAGGAAAGATTCAATTACAAAAAGGACTGAAGGAAAGATATATGGCTCTTGGGGATCATGTTTTTCAAAATAAGCTTTATTTTTGAAAATACTTCCTTTCAAAACCTTTTTGAAAATAGTTTTCAAAAACTTTACCCAATCTGGTATCTTCAGCTCTGATACCAAGTGTAACACCCCACCTCCGTTAAGGTCACTCACAAAGGGAATGCCTTAACTTTGATGGAGCATTTTAGTAAACAGAACAGAAACTTACAAGACAGACAAAACTGTACTTGAAAAATTTATAACTTTATTACAACAGAAACCGGAATAAGCTTGGTTACATCCTTTCAAATCACAATATCAGAATTCAAGTACAAAATATCAGTCTTGTACAAAAGCCTTCAGAATGCATAGTTTAAAATCATAATCCCCACGGAAGAAGACAAGCCATACATTAAGCACTTCAAACGGAAGAAATCTGGATCAAGCTAGAGTATTCCCTTCTACAAAACCTGGGGTGGGGGGGAACGGAAGAAAGGAGGCGAAACAACAAGGGTCAGACAAAAAGTCTGGCAAGTCCAGTGATTTTCAGTTATGAACAGATAATAATAACATGACATGAACATAAAACTGGATGAGAGATAACTGTAACAGGTGTAGCGGATATAACAGAAGAACAGAATGACATAAGCTATTTCTTTACACTTTTCTGCACTAATACTAGTATAACAAAATTAGGTGTCATCCTGATGTCTAAACTGAAACAGAAACGAGTACAGAATAATTTCCACACTGGTAATGGGCCTTTACCACCCGATCAGAAACAGACAGAAGCAGAATGTAGCATAAGGTGTACACTGGTAATTGGGCCTTTACCACCCGAACAGACGGTACCACGCAGAAACAGACAGGTGTTGCCACCCAACAGAAACAGACGGTACCAACAAAAACAGACAGAACTAAGTGTACCCTAAAACCCTACCCCAAGCGATCGGCTTCCTAATACATAAATACCCTGTGTCGGCCCCACAGTAGGGTGTATCACTCCCTAAAGTGATAACCAATTGGCACAGACCAATTTACAGATGTCACGGCGTCTTACATCCTCAGAGGCAGACCGGAATCCATGCATGCACATGACCCGGTTGGAACACACCATCAACACCCCTCACCATTATCAGAATGAACCTCTTATAATTAGTTCAGTAAGCGTGCCCGGACCCTACCTACTGTTGGGTCAAAATTTTGATACCAGAAAGGGTTACTGACTAATAAGGGTCCCAAACAACAAATGACGCAAGTAATTCCCCTCCTAACCTTGTGTCCCCAGACTAACAGTTTTCAGATTAACTTGTTTACAAGTTTCAGACATACAGAGTTTAGATCAACTAGTTCACAGATTAACAGACTTACAGAATTACTGGTTACAGATTGTCTAACTTTGTCTTGGGCCTACAGATTCACGAAACGGGTTTATCAGATTTAATTGGCTTAACCTTACCCACCCAACACGTTTTAGACATCATATTTATCTCAGATTTTCATTAATTAAATATTAGTGCCCAGACCTCTCACATTAGACGGACAGTTTGCGGCAACTGGTTAGGCCGGTTGGTTCCGGGCAGGTTTCTGTCGCAAACTGAGTCTAACCTTGAGTTAGCCATGTTTATCTTTGCGGCCAATTAATTAATAATTTACCATTTATGCCCACGCCTAATATACATGTCAATTATCCATAGCTAATTCAGATTATGTCAATAACAGAATGAATATATCAACTTAACAGACGTAGCAGATAACAGATTTAGGCGACTTGACGGATTCAGCAGATTAAGCAACTAGCAGATTTAGCAGATAACAGATTAGACATCTCAACAGATTTAGTTTGGCATTTTAAACAGACTTAGCAGATGACAGATTCGGCAGATGAACAGATCTAGAAGACTAGGCAGTAGATTAGGCAATATAACAGAACTAGCAAATTAGGCAAATATAGCAGAACTAGCAAATTGGGAAAATATAACAAATTTAATCATTCCTTAAAGTTTCACAAACATATCTTGCATAAATATAAATCTTGCCTAAGTTCACATGCATAAATAATAGTCATGATTCACAATATGATCATATACCCCATGTTTGCATTAAATTTACATAGCACAGATTATGGTCATAATTTACCATATATCATATGTTTCAATTTTTATTAAACTTGCATAGTACAGAAGATCCATATATAATTTATACCAAATATAGCCATAGATTACTATGCATGTCATATATCCCAAAGGTCCCTTACTTAGGTGTTTATTTACATTAATAGATATCCTACTTTCATGTAAATCTTTATACCTAAGCCATATTCTTTTTATCTCAAATCATATGTTCAATACAGTCTATATTTATGTCCAATTACATACCTTTTTATGTCGTGTCCACAAATCATATGTTCAATACCCTTTTTGTTATAAATATAACATCTCCAGTCATATGTCTCAGATTTATGTTCTAGCTACAGTCCATGTTCTTTCCACAAATCAGTCACCTATTGGTCATGCCCAATTCATGCATCATTCATTTTACTGTCCCAAACATTTTAGCGTATGTTAATCTCTTATGAGATTGGCTCAGGCTCGTGGTAGCCTGGCTATAGAACAGAAAGAGGAAAGAGATACAGAATAAGATAAATCTAATCAGAATAGAACAGATATAACCTCAGATTCAGATTTACAATTCATGTCACAATCAAAATTAACGTTTATATCGGAAAATAACTGTACTTGCCTTGGTTGGATTAAAGAAAGAACTTTAATTGTGGTCGAATTGTTGCAGAAACTTTAATCTCTAATTTGAATTGAGTTGCTTAGGTTGATGTTGGTTAGCTTCTAGTTTTGATTCCAGCAGAGTAGCAACGCCATTTTTATTTTTATTAGAACAGAGGTAGAGTAGAAGCAGAATAGAATTGTGTGTAGAGAAGGCTAGGTCTTAGGATGTATTTATAGGTGTAGGAACTCATTTAGGCCCCTCAGATTAACCCTAGAACTCATCAGGTCCGTCCAAACACGTCACAGCCCTCAAAATCGCACACACACGCACCAGGTTCGATCAGGGAGGTCGACCCCCAGGTCGACTGCCCAGTCGACCTGGCCTGGGGGGTCGACTGCCCAGTCGACCTGGCCTGGGGGGGGTCGACTGCCCAGTCGACACCCCAGTCGACCTAGGTCCTGGGGGTTGACTGCCCAGTCGACTCCCCAGTCGACCTGGGTCCTGGGCGGGAAATTTCCCGCCCAGCCCGCTTCTGGGTTTGAATTCGAATTTTTTAATTCGAATTTCGAACTGTCTTCGATTCTGAAAATTTCTGAAACTTCGGAGGGTCATATCTCCCTCATACAGACTCCGATTCTTGCAAACTCGGACTCGTTTCCAAGGAGAATTCCGAGACGAACGCAATGGCGCAACCCGTTTCCCTTAATTCTTATTTTAAAAATTAATTATCCTCTGATTTGTTACTTATACGTTCATAGAAAATACGGGGTGTTACATTTTATATAACGTTTAATTAAATGGATGAGCATTTATGTATAACTTGATCAAACGATCAAATTAAAATGTGAAACGAATTTCGCTGAATTCGTATTGACGTTGAGTCAGGATAGGTAGGTGGTTTTTTATTTTTATACATCGGGTATTTCGATGTCCAAAACAGCATTGTTTTATGTGCAATATACTATTTTGGGAAAACAATCTAGGAATGTGACGAAACTTGTGTCGTTGGATCCGTATTAGTTAGTTATTATATGATTTCGAATTTTTTATCGATCGGGCTTACCTTTTGATCATGCAAATGATAAATACTTAGATTTTTATTTAATCGTCTTATCGATTTAATATGGAGTTAAAGAATAATCCATTTTCAACAAACTCGGTTTTCAACGAAAACAATTTTATTAAATATGTAGTGATTAATTATTATATTATTTCAAATTTCAAATTAATTGGATTTATTTTATGATCGTACGCAATTTAAAAGTGTGTTGGTTCACGTTGTAAATTTATAAAGAAAATATTACGATCGATCTTGGAATTCGACAAAACCTATTCCATCGTGTCAGGAATATTATTTTATGCTAGGATTTTGAGTCTCATCTCGATCAAAGATCATACACGGTTATTTTTATGCATTACTTCACGACGAAGTTTCGATTAATATTATAATATTCTAAACCCTAACTATAAATACAACACCATTAGCAGCCTTAGTCTAAATTTGGTCAAATTATATGTGAGTGGTCAATATTTAAAATAGCCGCCACCATATGCCATGAACACACCAGAAATCGCCATCTTCCCCTATGAACGCGCCAGAAATCTCCATCTTCCCCTTCGTTTTCCATGCAATCCATTCACTATTAGCTGAAGCATTCATCTGGTAGATTGAAGAGCAGACCGGCGGTGATCGAATTCACTGTTGTTTGCTGGCCTGAATCGGGAAAGGAAGTGGCTACGTTCGAAGTATGACTAGGAGTTAACAGCAGCACCAGGCGGAGTAAGGTCACCGGTGAAGGGGGTGTGGGCTCGGGCGCACCTGCGGGTCGACTTCGATGAAGGTCTGGTGGACGGGAGGGTGGCGCGGTGGTGGAACAAAGAGGATGAGGTTGGTGGGTTTCGTTTTGAACGATAGCAGTATCGTGTGGGGAAGGAATGAAAGAATAGTGAAGAGATTAAGCCGGGCCCGTCATTTTAGGCAATAAAAGGAAGGGAGTTCGAATCTATTCTTTGCGAATCAAATTAGTCGGCCTTAACTATTCTTAAACAAGTAACTAAACGTTATAACATATATACTTAAGGATTAATTATTAAATTAAGAATTGTATTCTTAAATTGTGTATAACCTTTTATTGGATGAACAGAATGGAATGAAACAAAAGACATTGGGATCGCGGTAATGTGATCTACATTCTAGAACTAATCTGGATAGAAATGGAGACAACAAGAATTTACAGTTAAATTAAATGACTGATTAATTTAACTGTAACCGAACCGCTTCAACGAAAAATGAAATCAAAGTGAGTATAACTCACTCGGTTTTAATCCACTTATATGTCATATAAGTCGGGATTTGTTTTGTGTGCTATGGTTGACAATTGTTTGTTGTATGTTGAATGTTTATATATATATATATATATACATATATATATTAGATGAATTGGTTGATTTAAACGTTAGTTAATTTAAATGAAATCTGATCGTTATTTTAACGATTATTTCCAAATAAGGTAACTTACCTTGTTGGTTACGTTTATAATAATATAAATGTGTTAAATTGAAAGATGAATGCTTAAATTTCTGTTACTGGTTGATTATTGAATATGAAATATGTTTATTTAATTAAATGATGTTATTTTGAGGTAACGTATATAAATGCAGGAAATGACAATGGATCCCTCACCAATATATATAATGTTTATCATACCTGTTGAATATATTTGATTAGATTAAAATATGAAATTGAATGTGAAAACACTTATTTCAAGTTCGGTATTTTAGCGGTAGTTTGAGTTTTTTTAATATCGTTATTACAAGAAAGTTATTGGAATCAATTTTTAAATCGAGTTTGAATGTTTTCAGATTTTACATATAATTTGGAAATCGTCATTTAAAGAAAATAAGGAGAATTATTCTCTCATGAGATAAACTTCGGTTTCGTTATTAAAATTGATTAATTCAATTATTCTAATGGAAATTGAATATTTGATTAATTTGTCTTTAATCAATTAAAGGAAATAGGGTAACAAATATTTATTTTAATTTAATAAGATTTTAAAAAAATCTAATAGTTATTTCAGTTACTAATGAAGTAAATGATTATTTTAATTTAATAATAATTTAATAGATTACTTCTTAAATGAAATTCATTTAAGTAAATAATCGAGTGGTAACAGAATCTAGTTAAATTTATAAAAGAGGTTATGAACGGGTTTTATATTAAACCCGAATTTTTATAACAGAGTTATAAAAGGAATTTTTAGCCAACGCAATAGCTTAAAATAAATGTTTACTTAATATTTGAATTATGTAAAAAGAAATCGAGAAGAAAGGGGTTTATATTAAACTAGAGTTTATAAATAAGGTTTATAAAAGAGGTGTGAAGTTAAAACATTGATTTTAAAATTACGATACTTAATAAATGTAATCAAGTGAAATAAATGGAATTGAAATGAGATAAGAAGTGGAATAATATAGGTTGATAAGGAGTTAAAATAAGAAATTAAAGAATTGGAACCTAACTGGAGATTGGTTGTGATGAGTGATTTTCTGAGTGTAAATCTGATATTGATTTCGGTCTTTGGGGTTGATTATTAGGGAGTTATTCTCTTGCCAATTTACTGTCAGGGACTAATGAACATTTAAGTATTGAAATACGTGAATAAGAAATAGGAATATTTCCAAGTAATAAAAAGGATTTGAGAATATAAAATGATATTTCCAAAGTAACGGAAATAAAAGGAGAGTTTATGAAAAGATATGGATATTTTCGAGGTTAAAGGAATTACAAAGATAAAGTATGGAATAGGTTTATTCGAAGGGAATATGTGTTAGTTTTTTTTTCAAAAAATAAAACAAAAGAGTTTTTGTAACGATGTTTTGCGTGGAATTTGATAGAACCCAAATTTGGAATACATACATACATACATACATACATATATATATGATTTAATCCAAATGTATTTAAAATAGTTTTGAGAATACTTTTATAACATAAAATAAGTAGTAAAAACCGCGGTTAAAAATATTGAAAGATTTTGAAGTTCTAATTAACCATTCGTTAATTTTGTTTTAATTAAAGAGCCAAGTAATATTGAGTATTAATCGAGTAAACTCATTTTATTTTTATGGTTGTATGGTTTTTTTATTGATAGATAAATAATCGACTATCAAATCTGGCCTATACGATTGTTGATACGGAAAGAGCGGGATCGAAATTATATTCGAATACCATTCCGACCAGCAAATATGTGATCGTGGAAGATATCAGATGCTGATTGAAGATGGAGCAATTGAAGACCGTGGATCTTCGTAAGCGAAAGGATTAATTGTCAAATAACTCTGATTAACTTCCAGAGGTATTTCGACAGTGATTCTGCCATGATTGGAATCTTCGGATTACAAGGACTACTCACTACTGATACATAGGGCAATTCAACGATGTGGTAGGAGGGTACCTTCGGTTCATCCTATACCTGGATGACTTGTATGGATGGATGTAAGACAGAGTATTTTCAAAGGAGTCACGTACGTTGATTTCTTCAAACATACCATAGTTGGTGGCTGAGAAGGTCACTTCTCCTAGATTAACAACCAAAGCATTTTTGTGGAAAGAAATTAGTGATTTTCTAGAGGATATAAAAATGTGACATTCAAAGTGAATGAAGACGTGATATATTCTTAAAAAGGTAATCAAACCTCAAGCCTCTTCAACCGAGAAGTGACAAAAATTGGGCAGGCAACATGGCTATGTGGGTCGCTCCCATTAGGGTGTATTATCACCTGTCTAGAGAAAATTCATTCCTTCTTTATTATATCGATATTGTCCTTTTTGGGAAATGGTTGTTGATCAAAACCGTTGGTGATATACATTTGATACGCTTAAGCGAAATGAGCGGACGGTCAAGTGTGGTGGGTTGCAAGAAGTTCTTGTTGAACCCAGTGTATTTCCCTCTAGAGATACATTATCGGAAGGTGGTTCCATACCTTGTCATAGTCAAAATCCATTATTCAATAAGCGTCTATGGTTTTGATTGTATACTATGTATGTGAAGCATGTGATGCAAGCGCTCCGCTAGATTGCTATTTATTTGATTTAGACACTATTATAATATCGTAATAAATATGATTTCAAAATTCTTTGGAAAAGGTAAAAACCGTCTGTGTTTATGTGCGTATTGATCTTATGATCATCCTTTTCTTCAAAAAGGAAGTTTTCCAAGACTAAAATCAAGTTGGATGTTGCTTATAAACTTCATGAGTTTCTCACTCCGGTTCACCAGACTGATCCTTGGCATTTGCAATGGTCGATTTAGACCGAGTTTTACAGGTTTAGGTGTTGATGCTACGAAGTTCAGAAGGCATGCTCGAGGAGTTCAACGTATTTATATTTATTCCGCTGTGTGTTGTATATGAGGACAGGTTATTATAACTGACCAGGTTTGTTAACTGTAAGTTTTACTCTGATGATTGTAAGTATTCATTTCAAGCTCTTAATAAAGATCTATTTTTATATTATATTTCATTTCGCTGTGATGTGAGACTCTATGTTTAGAGTTTAGTTGTTCCTTCATCCTTTTCTTCTATTCTAATATTTCTTTCTTTTCTCATCCTCTAATTTATTTATTTCGCTGTGATGTGAGACCGTGTGTTGTGAGGTTAGTTGTTCCTTCATCTTTTTCTTCTATTCTAATATTTCTTTCTTTTCTCACCCTCTAATTTCTTTCTATTAACTATATGGTGTTTTCAGTACTTGAGTTCTGGCTGGTAATACGAGATTAAGTATTATTACTGAAATTCGTAAGTTGAATTTGCCGTGTCGTTACAAAGTGCAATTTCGTCTGTAGGTTACATGTTTTACATGTGTTATAATGAGGGTTGATACTTGAGGATCAAGATAATGCCTCATTAAAAAAGTTTACGAGAAAAACCCAATGGGAAAGATATTAGTGAAGGAAAAAAGTACATTATAGGATAATTTTACATGCTCCCCCAGATTTATAACACATTGTTCAATTAGTCCATTGATGTAGTCGACGCATGCCAATTTTGTACACCATCTTCCAAAATGTTGATTTGGAAATTGCCTTTGAGAACATATCTACCCGTTTTTCTTGAAACTGGATTTGTTTCTCCTCTTTCTTGTTTTCCTTCCATATTTTATGCGTGAAGAGAAATTTTGAAGAAATGTGCTTCGTCCTATCATCATTGATATAATTCACTTGAATCTGAGTCATGCAAGATGCATTGCCTTCATAAATAATAGTTTACTGCATCAAAAGATGTTTGATACTTCTAGAACAAAATTTTGCCTCGTTAAAACCTTATTAAGAAAAAGCCAATAGGAAAAATCATACTAGAAGAAAGAGTACAATATAAAACGTCTTATTTTAATAATTAATTACGTCAAATGTAGCATGATGCTTCCGGATCAATGTAATGCCTCGTTAAAAATTTAATAAGAAAGACCCAATGGAAAAAATCTTATATAACGAAAAAGAGTACATTATAACTTATTTTCAAATATTACTGGTTGTGTTGATACTTCTAGATCAAGTACATTTTCATCATCTCCTTTTGGATGATAAGGATTGTAACATCCCAAGATTTTGTGATAACTTAAATTATTAAATTTAATGTGATTTTGGACAATTTTGGTTTAAATATAAATTTTTTATTTTGATATGTTGATTTATAATGATATCTGAAACTTATATATTGAAATATTTTGATTTATGAAATTTATAGTTGAAATACAAAAATTGAAGTATTTTGATAATCAATATGGAATTCGTATAAAAAGAATTTTATTCATGAAATTTATTTGAATTTTATTTTTGATTTGATTAGAGATTTTAAACTGTTAAATATAATTTTAAGGGGATAAGTGAAAACTGAATATTTTATTAATAAATATTGAAGTTTGATATTATTGTAAATGATCTCAGAATTCGATGAAATTAATTTTATTAGATCCGGATTATAAATTATTGAAAGATCTAAAACTTCGTAGCCATCAGAGTTATAGTTTGATCGTAATAACTTAAAGCATGTTGAAATTTATGTGTATTATTTAATTTAATAATTGTTGTTTAAAAGAAACTGCTATAGACTTTGGAATTGGGCCTTGAAACCTATTCCATTGCATTCAGAAGGAATCAAAACATATTGTTAGGCAGTAAGCGGGCCTGATTTGGACACAGTCTAGTCTTTGGCTATAAATTACGCAAAACGATAAGTTTAATATTAAAATAATATTTTTAGAAACCCTAACATTTTTGGTCGTCGCCACTTCTTATTTCAATGGCCAAAATTTCGAATTCTTTCTCCTTTAATATCATCTAATCCAAACAATGAAATCAAATAATTTCTAAACGAAAATCGTAGTGCTCAGAGAGATCTTCAGATCCATACGGATTGACAGTGATTTGTTTCAGAATTCACCAGAATTTGGTGATGTATGTCGTGAAGTTTATGGGAGATTGGAGTTGCTGAGGTTGACCGAGTTCGGCGGGCCTCTGGGCGTTGGGAGAGGTGACGGTGGCGCCGCCAATGGTGAAGCTCGATCGACATCTGGCCGTCACAGGAGGGCACGAGAATCGAGGGATTTGGGTTCGTTTTTTTTTTTGGAGCAGACATCGCGTTGAAGAAGGAGAAGCCGTGAGGAATCAGCTGACATGGCAAGTAGTGAGTGGATGGTTTGTTTTATTTTATATAATTTAAATTCCAATGTTTAAACGATTATAATTAACTTTCTGCTACATGGTCGGTTTTAGACAAAATAAATTATGCTGGAATCGTATCAAAGAGCTCTTCGAGATGCCGTTGGTTTGTATAGATAAATTTTGGGCTAAAATTTGAATTTCAAGCTCGTTTGAAATCAAGGTGAGTGATTAAACCCACTCACATCTAACTAAAATATTCTAATATTGGTTAAATTAATAACATGTCATGATATGATTGTATTTTTTGCTGTTTGATAGTTATAATTGCATATTATATTGATTGACACCGTTAATTTGATTTAATTGGACTGTTAGTATGAAATTTTCAGTTAAGTTAAAATTTTATATAGTTGCTTTAAAAACACCGGACATCTGCTAACTAGTCAATTTATGAACTGTTGGAATATATTGACATGATATACAGATTGATTTTGATATGTTTACATATTAATGTTTATTTATGTGAATTTACCTGTTATTCACCTTGATTTTATATGACCAGTGTTTGTATTGGTTAATCCCAACCATTACCCTAGACGTTACGGGAATCAAATAAACCCGGGATTAATCATTAAAATGAATTAAGAACGTTGGTTGAAATGATAAATACATATGACCCTGATTTGGATTGAAATGATATATATCCTTTCCTATAATACTAAAATTAAATTTTAAGTATTACTTAGACATAGGATAGAAAATTATATATGGACATCGATTGGTTAAATAAAAATTGTTTTAACCCTGAATTTTGGAATATTATTTTAAAGACAAAATAAATGATATTATTAGTCGGTTTTCTTTAAATTGGAGCTTTGAGCTTTGAAATTAGAAATAAATTTTAAGGAATTCATAAATGTGAATAACTAAAGTTTAAACTGAGTTGAATATAAAATATAAATTCATCAAAATTGAATTGTTTATCTGTTAACCCATAATGTTTTGAAGGATAGTAAGCATGTTCGAGCCGTTTTATGATTTTAGGTCAAGATGTTCCTTTGGTCGTAAGAGCTCCTCTAGCTCATTGAGCTTCTTAGCTCGTTTAAGCGTGCTAAACCGTTACAGTATCTTGGGTCACTCAGACAATACAGGATGTTCAGGAAACTTTAGTTCGTTTGGGCGTGTTAGACCGTTGTGCCATCTTAGCTCGTATGAGTTATTTAGGTCGCCAACCCTCTTTAGGACGTCGGGCCTCTTAGCACTCTAAAAGACTTCTAACATTAATTCTACTTAGCATCCCAGGTTTTAATCCACAAAGTTTATAAGCCGCCAGTTCTCCATGTCGCTAGCCCGCTGAAGGATTTAGATCGCCCCATCAAGGTTTAAGCTGCTCCGTCCTAGTTTAGCCCGTTCCAAACATGCTTGGGTCGCTCTGCTTCATACCAGCTCGCGCCATCATAATACATGCGGCCTTGACCCATTCTGCATTTTTTAGCTCGTCGCCGCCATGCATCAGCTAAGCTCTAGGTCGCCCCGCATCCTTAAGCCCGCTCCGCCTTCGTAGCTCGTGCCGCAGAAGACTTAGGTCGCTCCGCGTTGTGTAGATCACGCCGATGTGCTTCAAAAGCTTTTAGCCCGCCCAATGACCTAAAAAAGGGTTCAGGGAAATTACCGGATTGCCACCTGGCCTGAATTCCACCTATAAATACCCCCCTCACTCCTTCATTAGGGGGTATCAGATTCTAAGGCCATGAAGTGCTGCTGAAATCTATCCGTAATCGTTTTAAAGGATTCTAGCGTTCATCATCACCGCCAAGTGAAGATTCAATCATAAATTAGTCAAGACTTCCATCAGATCCATCCAAATGATATAAGAATTGAAGATTCATCATTCAAGTTCAGACATTTAGGGAAATTCTTCCGATTCTTATCTAATCAAGCTATTTCTTCATTGGACATTCTACTTCTCCGTCATGTTTGGTGGATTCAAGTGAGATCCATAAGTGAGAGAGTGAATAAATTGGTTGCAAGAGCGAATCAAACTTTGTAATGGACATATTGATAATGAAATCTTACTTGAAAGTGGATGTAGATCCTCATCGGATCGAACCACTATAAAAATCTCCATGTTCTTACTTTCATGCTACTAATATATATTTGATTGCGGCCTCACCTAATTTTTCTTTACCGGATTGGTGAAGTGCATTTCATGTACCCTTGGTGTTGAAGACAAATTTCGATTTCAACATTTGGCGCCCACTGTGGAGCTGATTCAATCTTCTGTTCTCTCACACTCTTTCAAAACGTTCAAGCCCTTGCATTAAGAGTCTAAGTCCATCTCACTACGATTTAATTCAGGTCTTTGCCTAAAACCATGGATAAACCAAGTAGACCACCGAAGAGGGTCACAAGTCAAAATGTCGAGAATGATGATAATGCCAACGATAAAGAGAACACTCCTCCAGCCAACCAATTTGAGCATGGAGACACCTCCAAGGCCGGAGAAGCGGTGATGAGGAGGGAGCTTGATGAAGTGGCGGCTATTTTGGCAAGCCAAATGGACATTGTAAATAAAGCTATGATGAAGAGGCTTGAAATAATGTTCGCCGTGCAAGCTGCTATGGCCAATGTCATCATGGAGACTGCTCAAGCTAAGTCTGCTCAAATGGGCAACACGGAAGTTGCGACTACCTCTTCTTTGAGTCCGAATCGAGGGAATTCCGTCCAAATGGTCGCAGATCCCAATGGTCCTCGAAAGGAAGCAAAGCCTCAAACACGCGGCCATTCCAATAAAGCGACTTCTCGACAAGCGCTCGATGCCACCAAAGGGGCACCTCCCCAAGAGGGAGGCGGAAGACCCCATATTCCAAGCCGTGACCGTTTGCGTAGGCAAGCATCCGGCAGGGATGAAGCCATCGGCCCTAGGGCCCGGCTCAATGAAGAAGAATGCATATCGAACATGGTACACGGAATTATGGAAAAGGCCTCGAAGAAGCTGGATGATGAGAAAGATTGGGGGTTTGCTCCCACCAAAACCCCGCTTACAGAAAGGATAAAGATGGCTCCATACCTAGACAAATTTAAACCACCCAGCAGTCCAAGCTTACAATGGAATAAGTGATCCCAACATATTTCTATTCAAATATGATCAACATATGGACGGGCCACTGATGAGTTGAAGTGCTTATACTTCCCAACTTATCTTAAATGTGTGGCATTGCTTTAGTTCACAAAGCTACCATCCAGACCTGTAGATGACTTTGCTACCTTGGCCATGTTATTTTGAGAGCAATTCAGGATTCAAGCAACAAAGGTGCGAGATGTTATGAGTTGAATAAGCTTGAGCAAAGGATAGGAGAACCAATTAGGGCCTTTCACACTCGCTTCAATACCACTACTGCCGAGGTAGGCAATTATGAGCCTCGCCTAGCCTTAATGGCCTTAAATGGGGCTATAAGCAAAAAGACTAAGCTTGGGCGGTGGATCAAAAAGAAGAAGCCGAGTACACTCGAGGAATTATTCGATAAAGCAGAAGAATACATAGGCATGGACGAAGATCCTTCGTATACCATGGATATTCCAGAAAGCAGTGTACAACCTGAAAAGAAGAACAATGATGCAGAAAATGATCAGAAAAACCCTGGAAGTTAGAAACAGGGTAATGATGGGAAAGACAATCCACCCAACAAAAAATTCCGCTTCTTCAAGAACTCAGAGTTGACTCCCTTAAACGATACAGTGGAAAACATTTTCATGGCCGTCAAGGAGACTGAAGAATACCCAGTACTGAAGCAAACAAAGGTTAGCGATGCTGCTACAAAGTCTGGTAGATTCTGTCGATTTCATAATCAGCCAAGGCATAGCACAAATGAGTATAGACATCAAAAGAGCCTAATCGAAGAACTGATAAGGAAGAATAGACTTCAGCAGTACACAAAGAATCCACAAAATACCCAAGCTCCTCAAAGCTAGGGAATATTCCCGGACAACCGAGGTAAAGTGAGAATGCTGCAAATACCATCATGCCAAGGTTGATCATTAACACCATTTCAGAAGGTCCACACCCGACCGGAAGAAGCTGGGGGGACATCGTGAATTACGTTAATGGGATGAAGAACCTACCAAAAGGAGAAGAACTCATGATCATAAATAAAGCTTTCTCAGCGGAGATACCAAGGTCACCCTGGGATGACATTGTGTTTAGAAACCGAGATTCAGAGGGCTTGAAAACCCCAACTCTTGATCCAATGGTAATAACCACAGGCTTAGGTCCTGCCAGTGTCGGAAGGGTTTTAGTTGACAATGGAGCGTCCATCAATGTCCTTTTCATCAATGCCTTTCATGAGATGAAACTCTCCATGAAAAGAGTGGAGGCTTGCATGAACAAAATCCAAGGATTCACAGGACAAGCTGTTCATCCAATTGGTGTTATCAACCTACTTGTTGAACTCGGTGAAAGGGAGAAAAAGGCAGCAAAGAGGCAGGATTTTGTCGTAGTTGATGAGTCTCTGCTTATAACACTCTTCTTGGACGACTAACCCTCACAGCATTCATAATAACAATGACTCCGTAATGTCTAACGATGAAATTTCCTACTGAAAACGGGGTTGGTATAGTCGAAGGTTACCGACGGGCCGCAAGGGAGTGCTATCTAGTCGAACTTGCAGAGGCAAGGAAGAAAAAAAATGAAAGAATGACGAGCAAGAATAATAATAATCAAATAACACATTAAAGCTGAAAACGATGGGCAAAATCCAACTTCCAAGAGCATGAAGTACTATAAACATCTATCACGACTTCACTTGATGTTTCTTTTATATATTCTGAGAAAATTGTAAACATCATGTATTGGAAATACAATGCAACATCATTATAAAACTTGTACATATAAATGAAAGGAATTATGTTACTTGCCTAAATTGTGCATTTGCAAACTCCTTGCTAAGGTTCGATTTTGATTGCAGGTCCCCTAAAAGAGCGTTAACGCATTTTTTCCCTAATAAGAACTGGAGATTACTGAAGCACATCCTGATCGGGATAGCTCAGGATAGCTCAAACACCCATTGCTTAATGCTTAAAACATCATTTGCAATCAACTCAATGATGTGTAGCATAACAATGCAAGAAAGAGGCACCAGGGACAGAATGGTTAAATGGCATGATGTTCGAAGCTACAAGTAAAGTCATAAGTTTCACTGAAGGGCCACCGTTTTAATTGCAAGGTCCCTGGCCCTAGCTCTAACAAATCGTGGTAAAGCCCGATAAATGAACTAGCGTCTTCCTCGTGGAACGATGCAACCTTAAACCAAAGTCCTCCCAGAAGGGCACCCAGTCGAACGTCAGTACCATGATTACATGGTCCGATTACGACAAACATTGGGCGTTCAAACCAAAGACCTCCCCGAGGGGCACCCATTCAATCGTTAGTACCGTGATTACACGGTCCGATTACGACAAACATTGGGCTTTCAAACCAAAGACTTCCCCGAGAGGCACCCAGTCGATCGTCGGTACCATGTTTACATGGTCCGATTACGACAGACACTGGGCTTTCAAACCCAAGACCTCCCCGAGGAGCACTCGGTTCACCGTCAACGCTATTGATACATAGTCGGATAACGATATAAACACTGAGTTCTAAAAGACCTCTCGAGAGGCATCCGATCAGATATTGGGTCTTCCAAATCCAGCTATTGATTATGGGTCTTCCAAGCCCAGTTACTGACGGATTTTAAAAGACCCCTACCTGGGCATCCAATCATATGCCGGGTCTTCCAAATTCGGTTAGTGACGGACCCAAAAACCTCCTGGGAGGCGCCCTACAAATTCTACAAGTGGCCGAGTCATTCAGTCACAACGAATAATGGGTTTTACAAATACCTCTTTAGAGGAACAAAGTAAGACCTCTCGAATAGAGGCACGAAAACGGAAATACATCTCCGCAGAAAGGTGTAAGCCCGACCGACCATTTTGGAATCTTCTAGCCATGATCATGCCAAGAAATTTAGCAGCGGCAAAAACACATGACCAAAAGATTCCAAGCGAAGTCAATCATGAAATGCAGTGTTTAACCTTTAAAGTGTGTGGCAAAATTTTGCTACGGGGGCATTACCATCGCATTAAAAAGATTTAATTTACCACTACATTAAAGAGATTTAATAATGCTCGCCTCTTAAAACATACCATAAATTTGTCACAATCTTAGAGTAAAGGTGTAATATTTTCAAGGGTTGCCCTAACCAATGAAGTCGAGCCTTGAAGTGGCCATAGCAAACTTGAAAACTTCGATGCCGTGATAAATGCAAAGGTGAATGTTCACAGGATAAGAAGTATCAAAAATTGCTTTATCCTGAATCAAGGAAGTTCAACAGTAAAATTGGTTAGGTAAACCGAGCCAATAATGATTGATGGCTATAGTAAAAACCCAGTTTATGGAGAAACACCACATAGTCATGAACATTACGAAACAGAGAGACTTATGATATAAAGAATTCGTGATGCAAGCACAAAAATAAAACAAGTGTAGAATGCAGAACAAAAAGGTACAACAAGGCTAGAAATAAAAGCCTATGTACAAAAAGCAGAACACAATTTCATCTCAGCATCACATAGTCAGATAACGAAACCATCAAGTCATAGAACCGTACATTTACCACAAAAGTATCAGACACATAAAAATATGAAGTAGTAAGCCGGGACCGGCACCTGCATATACAACCGGTCTGAATACATCGAAATTAGTCAGCACCAAGTACTATTACTTCTTCCTGTCACTCAACCTTAAAGCTGGTTTGTTAAAAGAAGGGGGAGGAGTCTCTTCCATGTTACTCGGAGTTTACTGAGAAGATAAATAATTGCTTCTGTGTCTATCTTTTTCTTCAGCTTCTTGGATGATGAAGGCTTGGCAGCTTTCTTGCCTTTATTCTTAGCAGCATCCTTTGGGCTTTCATCCATCTCAGTGTCCCTAAGGTCTTCACTAAGATTGTAGTCAACTTCATCTAAATCTGAGAAAACGCCAATCCTTGCATCCTGAGACCCGGGAGCTATAATCACAGGCAGGGGAGTGTGACTAGGAGGAGGAGGAGTAATAATGGAATTGAGAGGAAAGGTCATTAAGGGTGAATCAGTTACAACATCCTCAATTGTTGTAACATTGCCCATAATGGGAGAAGACAAAGGTGAGATTAAACCTAGGTTATGGAAAAAACAAGCATAATAGGCAAGGGACCCAGGTGAATCAAAAATGGATTCTAAGTATGATATGGTGTAGTTGGTTTCAGTTTTACTTGCATCTAGAAGTTTTTCCTGGACTTCCCTATGCTCAATCCTCCAATTCTCAGTATTTTCATCTCCAGCTCCATCATCTCCACTATGCTCTTCAGTAACATTCTCTAAAGTGGCGTCCCTCTCGGTAGCCCGATCTTTCTCTGGGAGTGTCAGGAGGGTTAGCCAGTGTTTGCGAGCTAGAGGCATCGAGGTCCACAGGATCAGTAGGAAGACTGTTATCAAGTTGGTTCTGAATTTGCTCTCCCGAAGTACCAGCTTTCTCAGTTGCTAACTGAATCTTTCCCTCTGCCAGAGCCTGTTTAGATTTTTCATCCAAAAGTCTATCAATGAGTTCATCCTCACTACATTTGTCACTGTTGATTTCAAGCACTCGTTCCCACACAAGCGCCAAAGTGGTGGCAAAGTTGTCACCTAAATAGTTCAAACTTCCATGGTTCAAGACGCTGAAGATGTAAAATCGGAACATGTCATCTTTGGCCTCATCTATGGCTCCTTTAATTTTTCCTCAGCAGCTACTTTGTCTTTTTCAAGTGATTCAGTTTTAGCCATCAATGTTTGGTTGGAAACCTTTAAGGAATCAATGGATTTTCTGAGTTGAACAACCTCGTCTTGATACTATTTGGAAAAATCCTTTTCAACAGATAGTGTAGCCTCAGTATTGCATTTGGCAGTTAAAGCCTTCTTTACTCTTTGCTTGGCAGCTTCAAGTTCTTCTCGGAGTCTCCTGTTTTCACTATCCGATGCTTCAAACTCCGCAATTCTTTTATTGAGAACCGCAATAGTAGCGTCACGAGAATCCAAAACCTTTTCCCATTTGACCTTGTCATTCTCCAATTCAGCAGTTTTGGCAAGATTAGTGTCATGGCGTTTTTGGAGATCATCGCCAAGTTTTTTCCACTCATCCAACTTTTTCCTGGCACTGTATTTAACGATATTCCACTTTATCTCAAGCTGGCTCTTTGCATTGTTAAGTTGGGCATGCGTTTGCCTTATCACTGCATCTACCTCTTCGGACAGATCATCGGCATCAGTTAAACTCACATCACGATTGAATATAAGCTCTGTTAAATTCCAACCTGGGAGTCTTGCGGCGAGAGGATCACTTACAGGTTCGGGATCATGACGAGGCCTATGAATGAGAGAATAAACCTCAGGTGCAGGACCGGAAGGGCCTGAAGATGGAACCACTCGGGGCCTAATGGGAAGCTTTTCTTTTCGGGAATGTTTGTGCGAGCCACTTTTCCCTAGTTAATCCCTTCCACGTTTCTTCCTCGTCCCTTGTCAGTAGGAGAACCCTCAATGAGCCAAGTGCGTCTTCTCGCTTCCACATCCTCTTCCTCCCGTATCCTACGCCTTTGCTCCTTAGTCAAGTTTAGCTCTGATATGGGTAAAGTTGGATGAGAAGATTTCGATGGCGGAGGAGGGTGGTGTTGATGATGAGGTGCTCGTGGGGGATCAGGGTATAACAAGTGCTTTGGATCGATGGCTTTGCTTTTCTTGCTGAATTCCGATCTAAAACCTGATGTACACTTCTTATACATATCTGAACCACCTGAAATAAGAACGAGATGAATTTCAGTGATTGAATAATAAAGTACTCAAGGCCAACTACAAGACATGATCATTGGGAACATCGTGTGTTAGAAACGTTTTCTAAAAGGAAGTCCATGCTAGCAGAATGGTTTTTTTAGTTGGGTCTAAAGGAATTCTTTTAGAAAAAAAAATATGGACATTAGACATTGTTTTCTGAAGCATTGCCGCTTGACGAACCAATTTTCTTGGTAGGATCTACGAAGATTCCAGGTGATGTAAGATATTTTCCTGGCTCAGTGGTGGCAGCATCTCTTATCCCGGCTTCTATGGTTTGGGGATTGAGAGGTTGGGTAGCAACGTCATCTGGGCTAAGATATTTAGCTGTATTAAGATCCCCTAAGTTATCAAAGGTACATGCAGAATCTTCTCCTATCATGTTTTGTATGAGGGGATCCCCAGTTGTCGTTTCGATGTTTGGGTCAATCTCTGATGCGGTCTCACCATCCCTGCCGTAATCAATCTCATGCTCAGGGTCTGAAATATTCACTTCCATGATATTCCTTTCGACCTGTTCGGATTCTGTCTCTGACTCAGAGATCGGGGAGGCATTTTCTTTTCCAACCTGCTCAGTCGATGTTATAGGATCCCTGCCCTCATGACAGTTAAAATTTTCGTCCTTATTCGCGGTCATTGTTGAGTGAAGTGTTCTACCACTGATAGGCTCCGAACACTTTCTTAAGGAAGGGTCAACGGTAGGGTCTTGACCGGTGGTTTGATCTTAAGTATCATTACCATCACCCGAGGCTCCAATATAAGGGTTTACAGGATTTGGTATGGGAGTTGGAGGTCCTCCCTTAGTAGGAAACTTTCTCAAGGGATGAAGGAGTTCATAATGTCGGAGAAATGATTTTGTGACTAAAACTCTTCTGCTCCTCTTAGTCTCATCAACAGCTTTCAGAGTTTCAAGTACCGCCTTGAGTTAGGCAGGTGCTTTATTATCTTTATTTGGGGTTGGGGCAACTAAAAAAAAGAGTTTTATAAGGTTCTGTTATCCAAGTAAAGTAAGGTGAGACTATTCGTAGAATGTGTTTACCTCCTTCTGTCCAATTCCCGCGGAAAGACTCAGGGCATCGGACGAAGAAAAACTGAATTAGGTATCCTGAAACACTTTCTAGTAAGTTGGATACAAGCCTCGATTTCTAGCACCCTCAACATGTATGATATCTGGGGTGTCTTTCCTTTTCCTAAATGAACAGAAGTAGCAAATCTCTGGGAAAGTTGGCTCACACCCCTTAACTTGCATAAAAAGGATATAAATCCCCAAGAGGATAGTATAACCATTCGGTGTAGTTGGAAAGGAGCAATGGCCAAATGGTTTAGGATTGTTCTTATGAAAGGATTAAAAGGGGAACACCACCACCTGCTAACATATACCGGTTTACAGTTATATATCCAGCCGGAGGTTGATAAGCAAACACACAATCGCCTGGTAAAATTGCATTTGTAACAGGAATACCGAATTGACCACACAATTGTTAAAAATGCTCTTGATCTAAAGTGGTAGGATGCGTATTTGTTGGTAAGTTAGTTAAAGGAACTGGCACTGGAAAAGGTTGGGTAGTAGCAGTTTCCGTAAGGAGGTCGGCTTGAGCGGAAGATGACCCTTTAGTCTAATCGTGTGATCGCTACCTAGTGGTCATTCTACACAAATGACTTCATTCATAAACAAGTCAAAGGAAAACAAGATGGAGTGTGTGCATTCTCAAGAGTAAGTTATAAAAGTGCAAAATCTAAGTCATTCAAGAAGTTTTAAATCATTCTATGGTTCTGAAGGTTTAGGTCGTAATACGGTTCAAAGCTTTAGGTCGCTACGTGGTTTAAAAGTAAGAACCTTGAATACTTAAACGATTTCAAACTTTTGAATGCTTAAGATGACTTAAAACGTGACAACATAGGTCATTCTAAAACCAGATTAACCTGCTTCTTGCTGTTGATACGAGTTATCAACAATGTGTGAGTTATAGGGTGCTCAAGGCGGCTAGTTTAAATCTCTAATGCTTTGGGCCGTTATGAACCATTCAAAGTTTTAGGTCGTTCAAAGAAAATTGAAATTCTTGGTCGTTTTATGAGAGTTTAAGTTTTAGATCGTTCTAAAGGTCAATAGTTCTAGGCCGTTTTGAAGATCGAAGTCTTTAGGCCGCCACACGGTCTAAAGTTTTGAACTACTCAAACGATCTAAAATCCTATAATATATGAACAAACGATCTAAAAGTATAAACGGGTGCTTTAGGTCGTAAAAACGGATCAAGACCTTAAGTTGTTCCTCTATTCATAGTTTTTAGGTCACATATGACCTAAAAGCTATAAGTTAAAGACGACCCAGGGTCTCGAGCTAGTATAACGACTTAAAGCATAATAAAGGAATCACAACTTGAAGCTTAAAGAGGTCGGAGCAACCTAAGCAAGAGTGTAATTTGATCAAGAACTAAAACCTAAAGGCATCCTGGCGACCCAAACAATGGTATCCTTTACCAGATCCTAAAGTATGGTCTAAAACATTCAACAAAGGCATCGTAACTATTAAATATTCAAGATAGGTCGGATCTACAAACTGTGACCCCGAATAAACAACAAAGATTGCACGACGCACAAAATCATGATTGAACTGCAACAAATTATCATTACAACGTGTTCGTTATACAATTTATATGCATGCTTCATTTACAATGAATCGACTTCTAACATCATCGAATTCAATTTGAAAACATCACAAGTAAATAAGGATCTTCAAATCAAACTCAAGTTCAGGGATAAAAAGGGCAGGGTCAAACCTGATCTTTGATGGTGAAGTGACTTGAACTTGAATCGTTTAAATGTTGGGATGATCTATGAATCAACTAGATTTGTTGAGGTTGAACCTGATGGGAGAATCGATGATGTTTGGATCGAACTTGCTTTAAGTCTGAGGCGTCAGTGGAGTATAGCCGACTTCAGAAATCCGCCATTAACGAGATTGAAATTAGAAGGAGTCGACGAAAGAGTCACGACCAAAGATGAGTGATATATAGGAGCAGAGCGTTAAGTGGACCGAGCTCAGGTCTAAAGTCCAAGACCCAATAGCAATCCATGAAATTGTGCGACTTAAAAGCGAGTAACGGCCTAAAAGTAAAGCACGACTTAATAATTAATATGACCCAGCACACACCTACGTTATTCGAATCGAAGCATGTATTGTCTTCGAAAAATACAAACTTCGAGGGGAAAATGTTAACCCATAAAATATGTTTTGAAGGATAGTAAGCGTGTTCGAGCCGTTTTATGATTTTAGGTCAAGATGTTTTGTAACACCCCACCTCCGCTAGGGTCACTCTTTTGGGGGCACTAGCTTCTGGGGGGCGTTAGAACTGGGTAAGCATGCATAATGATATATCAAGGCAGAACAAGAACATAAATATATATGTAAAACAGAGTAAGTGAGAACAAAACGGCGGAATATCTCAAACCATCTCAAAACAAGTCTAGTACATCATAAAGTCAACTGCCAAAATAAACATGTCTAGTACATCATAAACAGAAAATACATAGTGCTATCCCCAAAATAAAGATGATAAACCATAGCGAGCTCAATGTCCAGACATACATGAGCTATCCAGCAAACAAGCAAGCGATCCAAGCTAAGCACCACTATTCCCTCCCTGAGAACCTGGGGGGGGGGGGAACGGAAGAAAAGAAGCGAAAGAAAACAGGTCAGTCAAAAAGACTGGTAAGCCCTACTACGATCAGTCTATAAACTGATAAAGTTAACATCATGATGGAAACTGAGATGAACATACTGGCAATAGATAAAGGTGTCATCACATAAAGAAGATTAAGCTTTGCACCACAGTGTACTAGCAAACTAACATAACAGGTATTGATCCCCCAGCCCAAACTTTGGCCCAATAACATGAGGTGACCTTAATACAAGGTCCAGCCCAACGGTCTAGTCGATCGGCTCCCTATAAACCTAACACGTCAAGTGTTGGTGTCCATACGGCCCACATATGGTTGTAGTCAGACTGTGCTGGGTCCACCTTCGGGTGTATCAAGCCCTCGGGTGTCAACCCCAGACACCTAAGCAATAATGCACAGTCTAAACCTACTGGTACCCGTGCCTCGAGTTTGTCCAACACCGGACTACGTGCACGTCCGTAGCCCGCCTGGACCCGCACCGCTGTACCACTCAGCCGTCGCTTTGGTCGCTTACATCAGTCCAGTAATCGTGCCCCGCCCTAGCCTAGCCTCTAGGGTTGTGAATGATACCAAACTGGGATTACTGCTGGAACAGACCACGTTGCTAGGGTTTTCTAAGAGGGTTAAGTGTGGTTTAACCCCTCACTAATCATGGATTAAATTAGTTAAGTGTAACCAACAGTTCACCACTTAACCCCATTTAATCCCTCGTATCCCCAAAATTGGTTAAGTATTAGTGTGCCATGACTTAACCCTAATCATGAGGCATTAATTAATTTAATTGTGCCTTAACCTCTCACATTAGACTTTGTTGCGGTTACTAGTTAAGCCGGGCGGGTCCGGGTAGCTTTACACCACAACTTGGTCTAACCTCGGGTCCCAGGTACACATGACCAACTTCTCACATTGGGTCCTATTGTTTGTAGCAACTAGTTAAGCCGGTCGGTTCCGGGTAGGTTTACGCTACAAACTCAACCCAACCTCGAGTTGGCCACACTTATGTTTTCTAAGTGTCATGTCCACTTTATTTTCAAAACATAATTACAAGTTTAACAAATACTTGGGTAGACCTAACTTAATAGGTAAATTCCCAAGGGGTAGACCTAACTTAATAGGTAAATTCCCAAGGGGTAGACCTAACTTAATAGGTAAATTCCCAATCTTATATTTTCATGTATTTTAAATTTTACCCCAAACCCCCCCCCCCCCCCCCAACGTCATTCTATCGCTTACATATTCGTCATAACGCATAAAGGATAGAAAGAGGGAACTTGGCACAACATACATGATGAATCTTACATATCATAATAAACATGCATAACATGTTGGACTTGCATAACTTAGCATAGTGAACTTGCATAAACATGCATAACTTGTTAAACTTGCAAATCATGGCATAGTGAACTTGCATAAACATGCATAACTTGTTAAACTTGCAAATCATGGCATAGTGAACTTGCATAAACATGCATAACTTGTTAAACTTGCAAATCATGGCATAGTGAACTTGCATAAACATGCATAACTTGTTAAACATGCATAAATCCCAACTTTCATCACATATTAACTTTAGAGTTTCTAAAATGAAGGTAAGAGGGCTTACAAATATTATGAAGACACAAATCTACTAATAAAGATTGAGAAGCCCTTTATGCAAGCATATAAAAACCCAAAACAAAGCTCCAATAAGAAAACTTCTTAACAAAAATTCCAAAAACTCTAGCTTAGCCAATAAAGCTTGCAACTTGATGATGTATGCAAGCTAATGATCATTCATACAACTTAGAAATGCTTGTATGAACATCAAAATCTTCATAGGAATGATTTTTGAAGAGGGTGGAGGCTAGGGTTTTTAAGTGGAGGCCAATTGAGAAATCAATTTGACATAGTTTGGTTGCTAGAATGAATAATGAGTGATTTAGGGTAGGTTAGGGTCTTATTTATAGAAGATTAGAGTGTTTTTAGCCCTAGGATTAACCCTAGGTTAGTTTAGGTCCATCAGATTTCGGAAGTCTCCAGAACATAGCCACAAAACCAAGCCAAGATCCAAAATGGTGCGCCAGGCAAAACTGCCCGGCCACCCTGTGTCGACAGGGCTGTCGACAGGGTTGTCGACACCCTGGGGACCCTGTCGACATGCCTGTCGACATGGGGGTCCTGGCGGGAATTTTCCCGCCTGCGCCAGTTTGCCCTAATTTCCAACTTTGAACTTGAAATTCAAATCTGTTTTTGACATGGAAATTTCTGAAAACTTCGTTGGGCCTTAATCGGGTCATACGGACTCCGATTTTCGAAAACACAGACTCTATTTCGCGTATTTTTCCGAGACGAACGCAATGGCATAGCCCGTTTCCCTTGATTCAGATTTTAGAATTAAATTCTGCCTCGATTTATGTTATAACAGGTTATTGAAAATACGGGTTGTTACATTCTCCCCTCCTTAAAGGATTTCGTCCCCGAAATCTTCAAGTTAGGAAGAACGTATCCTACCATCCAATCATCCATCTACTCAAAGCATCATCCACGAGCAATCATTGTCCTTAAAAGATTCTAAATGTTGTATGAACATATGCAAAAGTGTGTGTATATGTACTTATCTAATGCAAAGATCAATGCAAAATATGTTAGTGAAATGTATCCATATGTATGCAAATCCCTAACATAATGTATAATATCTACATGCGTGCTCAATCATACATCCATATGCAACATCCATGTGATTGCATACAAATTTCATCCAAGAATAAGTATAAACACTCATGCACATGCAATATGAGGAGTGTGTGAGCCGATCTAGTGCCTAATGTGTATCATGCATCTACGAGTAACCACTTGCAAACACTTGCAACCACTTGCAACCATCAAACATAACATGTCTCAAACACATGTTTCATCCAAAGGGTTTCTACCTAAGGTTCTCATGACAAGATTAGCACGACAACTAGATAAACATGGATAGCAAAGAGAAAGATATGCTAACAAAGGAAAGAGATTGAGAGTGTACCCTCAAAAAGGAATGGATAAAGCCCACGCATCTTCTCCTCGGTTTCCCAAGTTGCGTCTTCTTCGGCTTCACCCCATTGAACCTTCACCAACTTGACCTCTCGATTCCTTAGCTTCTTGGTCTCCGTCCCCAAGATACGAATCGGAGCTCTCCTCAAAGTTGCCTCTTTCTCTACTTCCACGTCTTCAAGAATGCTAGGTTCAACCACCTCAGCGGACTCATGTAGGCACTTTCGGAGATGCGAGACATGAAAGACATTATGCACTCCGGACAGCTTCTCGGGCAATTGCACTTTATAAGCCATCTTCCCAATTCTCTCTATGATAGGGAAGGGTCCAACAAATCTCGGTGCTAACTTCCCAACAGCTCCAAATCGGACCACATTCCGCAAAGGAGAAACCTTTACGAAAACCATATCCCTAACATCAAACTCCAAATCGGATCTTCGCTTATCAGCATAGGATTTCTGTCGGTCTTGGGCCGCTTTCATTCGTCTCCGAATCAACTCGATCTTCTCGGACGTATCTCTGATCATATCAGGCCCAAGTATGAGCTTCTCTGTAGTCTCCCACCAACATGTAGGCGACTTGCACGACCTCCCATATAAAGCTTCAAATGGTGCCATCCCTATGCTTGCCTGATAACTGTTATTATAAGCAAATTCCACAAGAGGAAGATGGTCTTCCCAGGTACCACCAAAATCCAGAATGCAAAGCCTCAACAAGTCCTCAAGTACCCTATTCACCCTTTCTGTCTGACCGTCCGTTTGTGGGTGATAAGCCGTACTCAGGTTCAACCTCGTGCCCATAGCTTCCTGCAAACTGTTCCAGAACTGACTAGTAAAGATGGGGTCTCGGTCACTGACTATGCTAGAAGGGACTCCATGTAGTCGTACTATCTCATGAAGATATACTGATGCTAGTCCAGATGCGGTCCTTTTGCTCTTCACCGGAATGAAATGAGCACTCTTCGTGAGCCTATCCACAATGACCCATATGCTCGTATTCCCTTTCCTTGACCTTGGAAGCCCATCAATAAAGTCCATGGAGATACTCTCCCACTTCCAAAGTGGAACATCTAGAGGATGCAATAGCCCACCGGGCTTCTTTGACTCGGCCTTAACTTGCTGGCAAATGATACATCTAGAGACAAACTCTGCCACATCCTTCTTCATCCCAGGCCAAAAGAAAATACGCTTCATATCTTCATACATCTTATCACCGCCTGGATGTATAGTCAACTTAGAGCGATGCGCTTCCTCCAGAACTTTTCTTACTAAATCTTCTACCGTGGGAACACATAACCTTCCATCTCTCCTCAGCCAACCCTTGTCATCAACAGAATATCGAGCGAGGTGGCTAGACGTCTCTCCTCGAGTCAGCTTATCCATAATCTCCACTATGTGAGGGTCTTTTCTCTGTGAAGCCCCAACTTGATCAAGAAGGGTAGGCTTGAGTTCCAGAGATGCTAAAGAACCGGTCATCGACTCCATCGCCAAAGAGAAATCAAAGGTTGCCACATACTCTAAATTCTTCATCTCAACGAATAGAGGACTTAGGGTCAACCTTCTTCTACTCAATGCATCAGCCACCACATTCCCCTTGCCAGGGGTATAAGCTATTTCAAAATCATAGGACGCCAAGAATTCCATCCATCTTTGCTGCCTCAGATTCAGATCCTTCTGAGAAAAGAGATACTTCAAAGACTTGTGATCGGTATAAAGCTCAAATCTTTCTCCCAGAAGATAATGGCGCCACGCCTTGAGTGCATATACTATTGCTGCCAACCCTAAGTCATGAGTGGGATAATTCTTCTCATGCACTTTGAGTTGTCTACCGCCAAAGCATATCACCCTTCCTTCTTGCATCAGAACAGCTCCCAACCCCGTGCCACACGCATCGGTGTATACTGTAAATAATTTCCCTCCATCGGGCAAAGCTAGAACGGGTGCTGATGTGAGAGCTCTCTTGAGCTTCTGAAAAGCAAGCTCGCACTCTAAGCTCCAAGCAAAAACTGAATTCTTCTTCGTCAATTTAGTGAGAGGAGCAGAAATCTTCGCGAAGTCCTTGATGAACTTCTGGTAAAAACCCACAAGACCTAGAAAACTTCTCACCTCGGTTGCATTCCTTGGAGTCTTCCAATCCTGAACTGCAACCACCTTAGCGGGATCCACCGCTAAGCCTTGCGTGGATACGATATGCCCAAGGAATCTAACTTCCCTTCTCCAAAAGTGACACTTGGAGAACTTGGCCTTCAACTGATGCGCTCTAAGCGTATCCATCACCTCCCCGAGGTGCCTTGCATGCTCTTCCTCATCCTTAGAGAAGACCAAAATATCATCCACGAAGACCACGACAAACTTGTTCAAGAACTCCCTGAACATCCTACTCATCAAGTCCACGAAATACGCGGGTGCATTCGTCAAACCGAATGGCATAACAAGCCATTCAAAGAATCCATCTGGAGTTCTGAATGCAGTCTTGTCTATACTATCTTCAGCCACTCTGAGCTGATGAAATCTAGTAGCAAGATCAAGCTGAGAGAAAATAGAAGCACCAACAAGCTGGTCAAAGAGATCATCGATCCTCGGTAACGGGTGCCTGTTCTTCTTAGTCAGCTTATTCAACTCTCTATAGTCCACACAAAGTCGAAGAGAACCATCTGCCTTAGTAGCAAACACCACAGGCGCTCCCCATTCGGATATACTTCATCTGATGAAGTTCTTCTCAAGCAACTCCTTTACTTGCTTGCTCAGCTCCCGCCTTTCACGCGGTGCCATGTGCCGAACGGGCAAAGAAACAGGCTTAGCATTATCCACCAGATAAATGCGAAAATCAATCTCTCGTTTTGGGGGCAACCCCTTAACTTCTTCAAAAACATCTGGATAATCTCGGACCACCCTTACAGACTGAAGGGTTTCCTCTGATGAGTCGAGAGATTCAAGATAGCACAACATGACGGGATCCTTCGGATTGCATGAAATCTCTAAGGTGTTGCCAAGGCGAGTCACAAGCCTCACAACCCTATGCTCACAATCAAGAATGGCTCCATGTCTAGACAGCCAATCCATGCCCAAAATCAATCCGTATCCCCTGAAACCAAGAACATACGCACTACACAAGAACTCTACACTGAGTATAGAGATCCTCAGATCCTCACATATCATAGATTGATGAGCAGAACCCCCAATGGGATTCGAAACACAAACGGGATCATCCACTAAGCTAGTACAAAGGTGCAAACTATCAACAAGATCAGATGAAATAAAGCTATGTGATGCACCAGAATCAAACAAGGTACGAACTGGAAGATCGGAAACATAAACAAGGTTCTCAACAGAAACACTACCTCGATCGGGAACTGGAGCGGTATTGAGAGCATGAACTTGCCCTCCTGAAGATCCAGCATGCTGAGTCTGACCCTGCCCTTTCTTCTTCAGGCATTCCTTGCTGAAGTGTCCAGCCTCACCACAGGAAAAACATCCACCACTAAGCTTCCTTTTCTTCTTCCTACAATCCTTAGCAAAGTGTCCAGGCGCACCACAGTAATTGCACTTTCCCTTGCCTTTGTTGTTGTTCCCCTTCTTGTTCTTGCTCTGATTCCCCTGACTGCTTTGACCACCTTGATTGCCTTTACCCTGAGAATCAGTCTTCTTTGCTTGAGTATCACTTGACTTGACCTCTTTCTTTCCATCTCCCTGAAGTAGAGCCATATCGACCAAACTCTCAAAAGTAGCCCCATGCGGAATATGTGACATCGCCAAACCCTGCAGCGGCTCATTCAAACCTCTAGCAAATCGAAGAGCCTTCTTCTCAGGAGTGTTTACCATATCCAAACCAAAACGGGATAGCTGATTAAACTTGTTCACATACTCCTTGACAGACATATCACCTTGCTTTAATGCAATGAACTTCTCCATCTGTAAATTCGCCTCAGCAGAAGATAGAAACTTGGCCACAAATCTAGCCCTCAGATCGGCCCAAGTCTCGACGGGTCTCGTCCCATTGGTGACCTCCCACCAATAGGCTGCTTCATCCTTCAAAAGCCAAACTGTCAATAAGATCTTCCTCTTGTCATCAATCCTAAAGATAGCAAACAAGTCCTCAGTGTCTTTCAGCCAATTCCTAGCTTCAACAAAAGATTCCGTGCCTAGGAAATTCTTGCCTCCCATCGCCTTGAAGTCTTTACAAACCTTCGTGAACTCAACCTGAGGATGCTGAGGGGGAGGAGGAGGAAGAGGAGCCTCAGCAACAGGAGGAGGAACATTAGCAACGGGAGGAGGAATATTAACTACTGGAGGAGGGGGAACAGGAACCACCGGAGGAGGGACATTAGGGGGAGGATTCTCAACTACAGGAGGAGGAGTGGGAGTAGGGTTTGCGGGGCCAGCTGCCGCCCTAGCTTCTAGAAGTCTCCTATACCAGAGTGGTACGTTTACTCCATCCGGGATGGCGAGATTCTCAGCCATACTGAAACGAAACATAAGATAAGATTAGGTCAAGGGAACGAAGGATAACGCTAATGGCTTTTTGGGGAATAGCCTTTTAAAATACTAGACTTTTCTTTGGAAAATACTTTATACTTGTCTTGAAAATAGTTTTTCAAAAGTCTTTTAAAAACTTTTTGTTCTTTCCTATAAACCATATGCTCTGATACCAAATTTGTAACACCCCACCTCCGCTAGGGTCACTCTTTTGGGGGCACTAGCTTTTGGGGGGCGTTAGAACTGGGTAAGCATGCATAATGATATATCAAGGCAGAACAAGAACATAAATATATATGTAAAACAGAGTAAGTGAGAACAAAACGGCGGAATATCTCAAACCATCTCAAAACAAGTCTAGTACATCATAAAGTCAACTGCCAAAATAAACATGTCTAGTACATCATAAACAGAAAATACATAGTGCTATCCCCAAAATAAAGATGATAAACCATAGCGAGCTCAATGTCCAGACATACATGAGCTATCCAGCAAACAAGCAAGCGATACAAGCTAAGCACCACTATTCCCTCCCTGGGAACCTGGGGGGGAAACGGAAGAAAAGAAGCGAAAGAAAACAGGTCAGTCAAAAAGACTGGTAAGCCCTACTACGATCAGTCTATAAACTGATAAAGTTAACATCATGATGGAAACTGAGATGAACATACTGGCAATAGATAAAGGTGTCATCACATAAAGAAGATTAAGATTTGCACCACAGTGTACTAGCAAACTAACATAACAGGTATTGATCCCCCAGCCCAAACTTTGGCCCAATAACATGAGGTGACCTTAATACAAGGTCCAGCCCAACGGTCTAGTCGATCGGCTCCCTATAAACCTAACACGTCAAGTGTTGGTGTCCATACGGCCCACATATGGTTGTAGTCAGATTGTACTGGGTCCACCTTCGGGTGTATCAAGCCCTCGGGTGTCAACCCCAGACACCTAAGCAATAATGCACAGTCTAAACCTACTGGTACCCGTGCCTCGAGTTTGTCCAACACCGGACTACGTGCACGTCCGTAGCCCGCCTGGACCCGCACCGCTGTACCACTCAGCCGTCGCTTTGGTCGCTTACATCAGTCCAGTAATCGTGCCCCGCCCTAGCCTAGCCTCTAGGGTTGTGAATGATACCAAACTGGGATTACTGCTGGAACAGACCACGTTGCTAGGGTTTTCTAAGAGGGTTAAGTGTGGTTTAACCCCTCACTAATCATGGATTAAATTAGTTAAGTGTAACCAACAGTTCACCACTTAACCCCATTTAATCCCTCGTATCCCCAAAATTGGTTAAGTATTAGTGTGCCATGACTTAACCCTAATCATGAGGCATTAATTAATTTAATTGTGCCTTAACCTCTCACATTAGACTTTGTTGCGGTTACTAGTTAAGCCGGGCGGGTCCGGGTAGCTTTACACCACAACTTGGTCTAACCTCGGGTCCCAGGTACACATGACCAACTTCTCACATTGGGTCCTATTGTTTGTAGCAACTAGTTAAGCCGGTCGATTCCGGGTAGGTTTACGCTACAAACTCAACCCAACCTCGAGTTGGCCACACTTATGTTTTCTAAGTGTCATGTCCACTTTATTTTCAAAACATAATTACAAGTTTAACAAATACTTGGGTAGACCTAACTTAATAGGTAAATTCCCAAGGGGTAGACCTAACTTAATAGGTAAATTCCCAATCTTATATTTTCATGTATTTTAAGTTTTACCCCAACCCCCCCCCCCCCCCAACGTCATTCTATCGCTTACATATTCGTCATAACGCATAAAGGATAGAAAGAGGGAACTTGGCACAACATACATGATGAATCTTACATATCATAATAAACATGCATAACATGTTGGACTTGCATAACTTAGCATAGTGAACTTGCATAAACATGCATAACTTGTTAAACTTGCAAATCATGGCATAGTGAACTTGCATAAACATGCATAACTTGTTAAACTTGCAAATCATGGCATAGTGAACTTGCATAAACATGCATAACTTGTTAAACTTGCAAATCATGGCATAGTGAACTTGCATAAACATGCATAACTTGTTAAACATGCATAAATCCCAACTTTCATCACATATTAACTTTAGAGTTTCTAAAATGAAGGTAAGAGGGCTTACAAATATTATGAAGACACAAATCTACTAATAAAGATTGAGAAGCCCTTTATGCAAGCATATAAAAACCCAAAACAAAGCTCCAATAAGAAAACTTCTTAACAAAAATTCCAAAAACTCTAGCTTAGCCAATAAAGCTTGCAACTTGATGATGTATGCAAGCTAATGATCATTCATACAACTTAGAAATGCTTGTATGAACATCAAAATCTTCATAGGAATGATTTTTGAAGAGGGTGGAGGCTAGGGTTTTTAAGTGGAGGCCATTTGAGAAATCAATTTGACATAGTTTGGTTGCTAGAATGAATAATGAGTGATTTAGGGTAGGTTAGGGTCTTATTTATAGAAGATTAGAGTGTTTTTAGCCCTAGGATTAACCCTAGGTTAGTTTAGGTCCATCAGATTTCGGTAGTCTCCAGAACATAGCCACAAAACCAAGCCAAGATCCAAAATGGTGCGCCAGGCAAAACTGCCCGGCCACCCTGTGTCGACAGGGCTATCGACAGGGCTGTCGACACCCTGGGGACCCTGTCGACATGCCTGTCGACATGGGGGTCCTGGCGGGAATTTTCCCGCCTGCGCCAGTTTGCCCTAATTTCCAACTTTGAACTTGAAATTCAAATCTGTTTTTGACATGGAAATTTCTGAAAACTTCGTTGGGCCTTAATCGGGTCATACGGACTCCGATTTTCGAAAACTCGGACTCTATTTCGCGTATTTTTCCGAGACGAACGCAATGGCATAGCCCGTTTCCCTTGATTCAGATTTTAGAATTAAATTCTGCCTCGATTTATGTTATAACAGGTTATTGAAAATACGGGTTGTTACATGTTCCGTGGGTCGTAAGGGTTCCTCTAGCTCATTGAGCTTCTTAGCTCGTTTAAGCATGCTAAACCGTTACAGTATCTTGGGTCGCTCAGAAAATACAGGATGTTCAGGAAATTTTAGTTCATTTGGGCATGTTAGACCGTTGTGCCATCTTAGCTCGTACGAGTTATTTAGGTCGCCGACCCTCTTTAGGACGCCGGGCCTCTTATCCCTCTAAAAGACTTCTAACATCAATTCTGCTTAGCGTCCCAGGTTTTAATCTGCAAAGTTTTTGGGCCGTCAGTTCTCCATGTCGCTAGCCCACTGAAGGATTTACATCGCCCCATCAAGGTTTAAGTTGCTCCGTCCTAGTTTAGCCCATTCCAAACATGCTTGGTCGCACCGCTTCATACCAGCTCGTGCCATCATAATACATGCGACCTTGACACATTCTGCATTTCTTAGCTCGCCGCCGCCTTGCATCAGCTAAGCTCTAGGTCGCCCCACGTCCTTTAGCCCGCTCCGCCTTCGTAGCTCGTGCCGTAGAAGACTTAGGTCGCTCTGCGTTGTGTAAATCATGCCGATGTGCTTCAAAAGCTTTTAGTCCGCCCAACGGCCTAAAAAGGGGTTTAGGGAAATTACAGGATTGCCACCTGGCCTGAATTCCACCTATAAATACCCCCTCACTCCTTCATTAGGGGTGATCGGATTCTGAGGCCACGTAGTGCTGCTAAAATCTATCTGTGACTGTTTTAAAGGATTCTAGCATTCATCATCACCACCAATTGAAGATTCAATCATCAATTGGTCAAGACTTCCATCAAATCCATCCAAATGATCTAAGAATTGAAGATTCATCATTAAAGTTTAGACATTTAGGGAAATTCTTCCGATTCTTATCTAATCAAGCTATTTCTTCGCTGGACATTCTACTTCTCCGTCATTTTTGGTGGATTCAAGTGAGATCCATAAGTGAGAGAGTGATTAAACTTGTTGTAAGAGCGAATCAAACTTTGTAATGGATATATTGATAATGAATCTTACATGAAAGTTGATGTAGATCCTTATCGGATCGAACCACTATAAAAATCTCTGTGTTCTTACTTTCATGCTACTAATATATATTTGATTGCGGCCTCACCTTATTTTTCTTTACCGGATTGGTGAAGTGAATTTCATGTACCCTTGGTGTTGAGGACAAATTTCGATTTCAACATTATCTATCTTTGATATTTACTTTAAATTAACTTGATTTATAGTAATAATTGAATTGTGAACTTGATATTTCTTTTTTATAATCGAATAATTCAAAGTGAGAATTATAATTGAAATTTAATTATTAAGTCGAATTATTAAATCGAATTGTTGAAATCGAACTGTTGAATCGAATTGATATATGAATGGGAAGTTGAATCTTTTTGAATTAAGATATCGAAATTTTGTCGAATAAAATTAAAACTGGAATATGATTTATACTTTGGTTAAATTTTGAAGAAACGATTCTAATTCCAACCATAGTAGTTTAAACCATTTTATAAACTATTTTAATAATAATTACTTTTCTATATAAACTATTTACCTTATAACTATTTTATATTTATTAATTATTTTAAATAAACCATTTTTAATAATTAAATATTTATTTTTATAAACTATTTTATATTTCTAACTAAAGATTTTTCTAAATCTGAAAATTCTATTTTAGATACAAATTATTTATTCCCAAACTATTTAAATTATATATCTAAACTATTTCAAAAGAATAAATATTTTTAACTAATTTAATATTAAAATTATTTTAAAGTTGGAATTGTTTCAAGATTTTAAATTAGTTTAAATGTAGATTTTGTGATAAATAATATTCTCTCTTGAATATTGAAATGATTTTATGAAAATCTGATATTTTGATATGAAGTGCGAACCCCTTTGAATGTAAAAGAACTGACCGGTGTGAAAAATGTAAACGATTGGTTATTAAAGAGAACGAGATCAGATATTGTCATACTCTCTGCCAATACTGAAAACCACTTTAATGACTATGTACGCGGTGGAGTTCCAAAATGAAGTAGGATGGATTTGGAGGCGATTAATGGATTTGAAGAAAGAGAACGATGATGGATAGCCTTGACCTTCAGGTCATAATTAAAATGACTAAAACGGGAGCCATACCCGGTTAATGTGAGCTAGCTCCTCTTAGCAGACATGCTTCTTCGATTATATTACTTTGTGATTGATTGGCACCTTTGATTTTTGGAGTATTGTCTGGGGTGGGCGGTAGTCGCGACTATGCGTTACCACCGGCCTGGGTCCATAATCCGATAGAATCACTACTGATGGGTATTGCCTCGATGCCTTGTCATATTTATCCTAATCAAGCCCCCCTTAGATTTTGATTTAACATTGTCATATCATGGCGCATCCCTACCCATCGACGTACTAGTGTGTTATATGCAAACTATATGGAAACGGTATAAACGGTGTAAGGGTAATAATGGTAATCCGACTTACACTAGTTTTAATATTTTATATTTAACCATAGACACTATTATAATAGCGTATTATATTATGTAGTATCTAGTTTGGCGGATCCTTAAGAGATGGAATTTCTTGTAACATCTCTTAAGTTATTGCACTTATATTATCACACGAAATTGATTTAACTAATATGAGAATATTTTATTTCTGATCCGAGTGTTTTTATTTATGCTCGGGTCAGCCTGAGTTTTTCAGTTATTGAAGATACCATTATGGAGATGAAGATGTAGCTCAACAGACGTATTTATTACTATTTATTCCGCTGCAAATATGGGTATGTTTATGATTGTTAACTCTGATGGTTGTTGTAAAATAAAATCAAATGTATATTTTAACAGCTTCATGAACTGTTATTTAATTATTATATTTTGTCCTTCCGCTGTGAGATTCTGTGTTTGTTGTTCTTCTTCTCTTCTTTTTCTGATATAAATCCCAATAACAATCTTATTTTTGATTTGTTTAAGTCGGCATTGAGGATCACTGTCGATTTGAACAGTCAAATTTCTCAGATGTTACATTTGGTATCAGAGCTTTGGTTTAGTGAAAACTGTGGCTCTATTTGGGATTAGCTCATTAGAGATAGGGAAGTAATACTCTAGAATGAGTTTAAGCGTATATGAGAGAACGTACTTGTAATTTTTATATAAAATGATTTTGTATTGTGTTAGTTTGTTCCATTGAGTATTTATGAATTCTGGTTAGTACTTGGGACGCCAATGTATCGATAGGGATTTCTAAACACTCGAATTGGGCTTATTGACATAATATTGTTTTGAATTATATTTTTGTATATATATATATATAATTATTTGAAAATCTATGAATTTTGATATTTGTTGATGATAATATTAGATTTTCATCATTTAGTGTTCAATTAATCAATAATTAAAACTACTGGTTATTGAGTGGTTTAAGAAAAATGAAATATTGAAAATTAATTGGTAATGAAATAAGAAGTTAAATATGAATTTGAGAATTTAATTTCGGGTTGTTTTGTAATATTGTTTTGCAAATGGTTTGAATTAATATAATTATATTTTAAAAGTTGTTTCATATAGAAATTGTTTTCAAATGAATTTTGAAATAAGTGTATACTTCCTCATTTGCCTTTGGAAAATGATTTCGGTGATGAGTGCACGCATTATCGATATTATTTTCCAGAAATAGATGCGGAAGACCACTTAGAATTTTTATACTTTGTTTGGAAATTTGGATTCCATTTAAATCCTTTAAATTATGGTTTGATATAAAAGATTATATATATATATATATATATATATATATTATTTTAAAATTGATTTGGAAACGAACCCGAAGTTGAAAATTTTAAGTTCTTGAATAGTTAATGAATTTCAAATTGTTGAAATGAACTAAAATTGAAATTATTGAAATTTCTGAATTTTATAATAGGAAAATGAATCCAAGAGAGTTATAATTAAAATAAAACTCTTTGTAGTTTGAAAAAAAAAATCAAAATAAACTGAAACTGTTGAACTTGTATAAAAATCGAACATTTCCATAGCATATATATACATATAACTTACCAATTAATCAAAAGTTAACATGTTATAGGACTAAAATTGGATAATATACAAGTATTGGTCTGAATAATGAATGCTAAAATAAAAAGAACAAATTGATGGTTTATATATATACGAATGAAACTTAAGTTATGAAATAAACTATGTATACTTAGTTATGTTTGAAATTAAGTTCAATATCTAATGCAAATAAACCGGGTCAATGAAATGAGCTAATGAAGTGAATTAATTGGTTATGAATTAAACTGTATTGCTATTGATGGTTTAATATTCGACGACTTAAGATAATCGATATTTCCATGTCAAAAATAAATGTTTAGTTTGTCTTATGAAAATAAAAGTGAATTGGTTTATAAATTATAAACTTAAACGGAGGCTGAATGACTTAATTAAATTTAATTAAAAACGAGCTCGTCGCATTGCGGCAGTTCGTAATTTTCCGAATTGAAGTTTAAATGAATGCATAGGATCCAAAATAAGTTGGAATTATTTAAAACAAGAATTCTTCGGATCTGTTTGAATATAGTTTTCTAATGAAAGAGAGAAAAAATAGATTTCAACTTGTAGATTTTAAGACATGCGTAATTCAAATTTTCAGAAAAATCACAGTTTTGTAATTCACGATTCAGAACTAAATTATTAACGAAATTAATTATGTAAACTAGTGATGAGACAAGTTGGATAAGAAATTATTTGGCTAAATATATCTAAATTGACAACCTTCTTACTACGCCTTTTCGAGGACGAAAAGTTTTAAGTGGGGGAAAGTGTAGCATCCCAAGATTTTGCGATAATTGAAATTATTAAATTTAATGTGATTTTGGACAATGCTGGTTTAAATATAATTTTGATATGTTGATTTATAATGATATCTAAAACTTATATATTGAAATATTTAGATTTATGTAATTTATAGTTGAAATACAAAAATTAAAGTATTTTGATAATCAATATGGAATTCATATAAAAAGAAATTTTATTCATGAAATTTCTTTGAATTCTATTTTTGATTTGATTAGAGATTTTAAACTGTTTAATTTAATTTTAAGAGAATGAGTGAAAACCGAATATTTTATTAATAAATATTGAAATTTGATATTATTGTAAAAGTTATCAGAATTCGATGAAATTAATTTCATTAGATCTAGAATTATAAATTATTGTAAGATCTAAAATTTCGTAGCCATTGGAGTTATAGTTTGATCGTAATAATTTAAAGCATGTTGAAATTTATGTGTATAATTTAATTAAATAACCGTGGTTTAAAAGAAACTTCTATAGACTTTGGAATTGGGCCTTGAAACCTATTCCATTGCGTTTAGAAGGTGTCAAAACATATTGTTAGGCTGTAAGCGGGCCTGATTTGGACGCAGTCCAGTTTTTTGGCTATAAATCAAGCAAAATGATAAGTTTAATATTAAAATAATATTTTCAGAAACCCTAATATTTCTGGCCACCGCCACTTCTTATTTCAGTGGCCAAAATTTTGAATTCTTTCCCCTTTAATATCTTCCAATCCAAACAGCGAAATCAAATAATTTCTGAACGAAAATCATAGTGCTCAGAGAGAGCTTCATATCCATATGGATTGATAGTGGTTTGTTTCAGAATTCACCAGAATTTGGTGATGTATGTTGCGCAGTGTAACGACCCAGAAAATTTGAACCAATTTAATTTTTTTTAAATTGGCTAAACTAATGGATTTTAAATATTTAAAATAAATATTTTAAATAATAGAGATGAAAAGTGAGTTGAATCGACAATTGAAAACGAATATAATTAATTATAATTATAAACAAGGCCTGAAATGGCACTGCAGTTTTAAAAATTGAATTCAAACTTTGTCGGACTGTACCGGGTGCAAAACAAAACGGATTTGAGTGAAACCAAAAATATTTAAATCTGTTAGTGAATACCTTTCTAACGAATCTGAAAAATCGAATTTTCATGACGGAAAGCAAAAGTTATGGCCAAATGAATTTTCAGAAAGGTCGCTATGAAATTTATATAGCCCGTGAAATTGGCCATTTTGCATACGACCTCGGAATTCGACGAAACCACTTTTGTTGGATCCGGGATGTGAAGTTATTGCTAGGTTTCAAATTTCATGATTTTTGAAGCTAGTATGGGAGCGTGGAAAAAGAAAATGTGTTTTGGTCAATTACAGTTAAATTGGATCAACCAGAAATGGGCCTTTTTGCAAACGGTCTCAGAATTCGACGAAACTAGTTTTGTTGGGACCGTATCGTCAAAACATAGCCAGATTTATTTTTCTGGAATTTTTCGAATCAGTTTGTGGCCTTGGCAAATTGAAATGTACGTTCAAATCAAATATTGAATGTTTTATATTTTAATTTGAATGGAAACTGACTGAAACAGTCGAATGGGCCTTCGAAACATATCCCATTGTGTTCGGAATGGGGGTAAAACGCTAGGGACGGCAGTCGTTGGGTTTGGATTGGGGTTCGTGGGCGAAAGGGGTATTTTGGAGATTTAAAAAATTATAAAATAAAATAAAAAATATCATTGGTCAGATGCTTTTCTCTCTCTCCCCCCTCGCGATAAACGGCGGCTCGTGCTCTTTCCTTCCCTCCTCTTTATCTCTCAATTTGCTCAATAAAATCCAACGCTGTAGTGGAAGCTTTTGTAGTGCTCCTCAAGAGCTTTAAATCCATGTAAGCCTTGCATTTTATCGTCGTGTTTTGGTCGAGATCTGGGCCTGGGAACCTCCGCCGCATCGCACCTCCTAGCGCCTCCCACCGTGGTTCGAGTTCGACGAAACCCCCTCCCCTTGGAGCGCCTCTCCAAGGCGGACAACGTGGTCAACCCCGATCAGCCTCTAACGCAACGGATTTCAGGAATTTGCAAGACCTAGTTTTGAACGTGATGGAAGGTATATGGCTTGGGTTTTAAAAATAGAATATAATGTTTTTAAGCGTTGCTAATGATGATTTTAGTATAAAAATCGTATCTTTAACATATGTTAACGAAATTCGATGAAACAGGAGACAGTGGACCCGTGTGGACGCCTTCTACATTTTAGAAGAGACCGCATATTTTTCTGAACCTTCTGCTATTTTTGGTGGAGTGGAACCCAATGTGAGATTTCTAATTTAAAAACAATATGGAAAACGACGATGTATAAATTATATAGTCGATGTATGAGTTATATAAGCGTTGTACACCTCATGTATAAGCGTTGTATAAGTTGTATGTTCGATGAATAAGTTATATATGCATTGTAAAAATTATATATGTGTTGAAATAGAAGTGAATTGCTATATATATATATATATATATATATATATACGTCCCTCGTCCACAAACCATGGACGATATTTATTGATTGTGATTGGTGTGAAAATTGATTGATAACAAATGGTTGATTGGGATTGTTTGTGGTTGATATTGATTGATTGTGGTTGAAAAATACCCACTTGTGGTTGAGAAATATTTGGTTGAAACCACATAGGATTAGTTTGTGGAAATGAAATAAATATATACATGCTGCCCGCGTGCGAACTAGATGCATGATCCCCATTGTCAAAAACCACGAGGTTTTAAGGTAGAGCGAGGAGCCGTACTAGGGTCGGTCCCGGTTTTAACTACCCTGCCGTTATGCTGCCGAAATTTTGAATAATATTCATGTGTTTGAATTATTTTCATTTGCCGAAACTATATTTATTCGTTGTATAGAAAACCTTCATGTGTTGAATTGATATTCATTCGTTGAATTGAAATTCATATGTTGAATGGTATTCGTGTTTTAAATATAAAAATCACATTTTTATCTATATATATAAACTATAGAAAACCTTCATGTGTTGAATCGATATTCATTCATTGAATTGAAATTCATGTGTTGAATGGTATTCATATTTTGAAAGAAATTGTTTTATAATAAAAATCCCAATTTTAACATCAATATGAAATGTATAAAATAATTCTATTTTGAAATAAATTGTTTTACAATAAAAAATTCTATTTTTATTACCTATATAAACTATATAAAATAATAGTGTTTTGAAATGAATTGTTTTACAATAAAAATCACATTTTTATTATTTACCTGAATTGTTGAAATGTGAAGTGTTAAAAATAGCCACTCGTTCAAATAAATATGCATGAGTCGAAATATTCATTAATTAGCTAATGATATGATTTTTTTTGCCTATGCATGCAACATTAGAACGAATGGTGTTTTTAAACCAAATGGAATCAAATATGAAGTTGAATGGAAAATGATAAATGATAAGAACTGTATATATGTACATGCATATTTATTGAACATGTTATAGCAAAGGGGCTAGAGAAGAGGAATAAAATTTTGTGCCCGACTAATAGGTACACATTTACTGTTTTGTTCGGGTGATGATTTTATGAGCCTGTTGGCTAGCCGCTTGGCTTTTTCTTTTTCTTTTTCTTTTTCTTTTTGACATGAGACGCTCGTGTGGCTATTTGGGAATTTTCCCAACCCCTCCCGTACAAAGGAGGTTATGGCGAAATTTTCCAAAATTTAAAGGCGTTAGTGAAATATTTGAAGAGAAAACGATATTGAAATTGTTGAATGAACTATATTTATATAAATATATAAATATAAATAAAATTAAAACGAAACGTGGCCGTGCAGTTCGTGTTTTGAAACCGTGATTTCAAACAACTAGTGCGGGAAATCCGACCATTGGATTTTCCCGAAACCGCAACCGTTGGGTCCACCTTGGAAATATCTTTCCAACGGCATCAACTTTGTGAAAATCCAACGGTTGGATTGTCTGGAATGTTTAATTCAAATCTGAAGAAAAACAGTGCCCGAAACGATTATATATATATATATATATATATATATATATATATATATATAATTATATTTAATCGAATAACGACGCTGTAGTTCGTATTTTGAAATCGAAACTTCAAATGATTGTACCGGGAGATCCGACCGGCGGAATTTCCCGAAACTGGAACCGTTGGATTCGTTTTGAAAAGATCTTTCTAATGACGTAAATTTTGTAAAGATCCAACGGTTAGATTTTCAGATATGTGTAAATCAAATCTGAAGAAAAACAGCGCCACGGCCGCGTTATGGCCCGAAGCGTCGTTTTGAATAAATTGGCTATTTTAAAATAAATAAAAATAGCGATAAATCATTATAAAATACCATAAACAATATAGAGTAGAAATAAACTGAATTTGCTCGATTTATGTGGTAGTTGATGGTTGAATGTGTTTGTTGTGAAAATTACATTAAAGAACAAAATTGGTGTTGTCGAATGATTTAACCAATGAAATAAATTGATTTGAAATTCTAGATATACGTAAATTATTTGAAAAGGTCGAGTTAATCCTCATTTCAAATAATTGACCGACGATTGAAAGTCGAAGATGAAGACGGTGGTCGAAGACCAGAGATCTTCACCTCGTTTGGATGGTAACCGAGGTCCTGATTGGGAGGCATCCCGAAATATGGATAATGAGTGGTGATCGTCCAGACGTACGTGGTGATCGATGGGTATGCGAGGTATTTAGTGCCTCCGGTTTCGTTCAGACCCAGGACGGACTTGTGAATGGACTGTGTGTCTGACATTGGATTTTATTCTGTGTTGATTGATCTCTATTAAATATACATCTGTTTGGCGGCAGAGAATTTATTCTTTTGCTTAACGCCCTTCTCTGAAACGCACGAGCTCAGAGGTTGTATATCGATGGACATCAGTCGCATGGCATGAATTGCTAGTGTGGCATGCCTAAGTGGCAAATGATCAGGGCTTCTGTTGAAAAGCAAAGTCTTGTGGTGATGATCAAAGCACCGCCTGTGTGGCATAGCTTTGTGTATAACGTGAATTCGCGAGCCTCACACCCCAGTATGAACCAGAAACGGGAGAAGGACCTCAGGGAGGGCATGCGTTTCTTTCTAGCTAGGGTGGTGTCAGTGACCTACCAGCCCTGACATTTATATACTTCTCACCTGTGTGGTTGTTGCTGTTGCGAGGCGCCTCGGTTTGATCGGACGATCCGGGTCCGATGGAGTCACTCGTTGGCTCGTTTGTGCCCCAAAGGGCGGGGAAACGTATTGCTCAGGCATTTTAATCCACATCGGTGGACCGGCCCTGTCGCTCCAAGGGTCGATGCGTTCTGATCCTGAGACATGGTAGGCTAGATTGTCTCGAATTCGGTAAGGACTATCTTTTGCCTTGGTTCATGACGGAAACCCAATTTCCAAATACGACATCGTGCGGTTTTGATTGTATACCTATATATGGCGACATAGTGGTATGGGGCATTAATGTCATCTATGATTGATAGTTATGATTTGAAATTGTTTTCAAAACAGATAAACACTAGCAATAATATCAAATGCCTTTGTTTTATTCGTATCAAGCATATCTTGGCCGTTATAAGGTAAAAACTCTATCCTCCGGTTTGCGTTGCATTGTGTGATGGGAACTGAGTCTTATAATGGCTTCATTTTTATGAAATGCATTGCGTTGTTTAAAAGAAAGATTTGTTTTAAAGCACTGGCAATCCAATGGAGAAAACCCGTTCCACGAAAGTGGCGTGGTCCTGTGATTAGCCATATTATATATGTGTTGAATAGATTTCTCATACCAGTCCCATGACTGACTCGTAGTTTGTTTCACTTTCAAACTCGGGTGCCCCCTTTTTCTACACGGGCAGCCTTGTATTCAGGTTTATCTGGTTATTTATGGATAGCTGGAGCTGAAGATGGATTCTATCATTTATCTCTTTTTATGCTGTTCAGCTCCTATTGTACATATTTTGTTTGTTTTCCGCTGTAGACATTTATGTATAGCTGAACTGTATTTGTACTAAGTAAGATCCTGTGTACTGTGTAACTCTGATGATTACTTTTATCCAGTATATTCTATTGTTCATTATCTGGTGTATTTATTTAATTATGTTCTGCTATTATCTGTTTCTGTGTTATATTCCAAAGATAACCCTTGTCTCCGTCAGTACGGGGTTTGGGGTCGTCACACGCAGTTTATGGGAGATTGGAGTTGCTGGGTTTGACCGAGTTCGGCAGGCCTCTGGGCGTTGGGAGAGTTAGCGGTGGCGCCGCCAATGGTGAAGCTTGATCCACGTCCAGCGGTCACAGGAGAGCGTGAGAATCGAGGGATTTGGGTTCGTTTTTTTTCTGGAGCAGACATCGCGTTGAAGAAGGAGAGGCCGTGAGGAATCAGCTGACGTGGCAAGTAGTGAGTGGATGGTTTGTTTTATTTTATTTTATATAATTTAAATTCCAATGTTTAAACAATTATAATTAACTTTCTGCTATGAGGTCGGTTTTGGACAAAAGAAATTGTGCTAGAATCGTATCGACGAGCTCTTCGCGATGCCGCTAGTTTGGATAGATTCCGAGAATGTAAAATTTTGGGCTTAAATTTGAATTTCAAGCTCGTTTGAAATCAAGGTGAGTGATTGAACCCAGTCACATCTAACTAAAATATTCTAATATTGGTTAAATTAATATCATGATATGATTGTATTGTTTGTTGTTTGATAGTTATAATTGCATATTATATTGATTGACACCAATAATTTAATTTTATTGGACTGTTAGTATGAAACTTTCAGTTAAGCAAAAATTCTATACAGTTGCTAGTTTAAAAACACTCGACATCTGCTAACTAGTAAATTATGAACTGTTGGAATATATTGACATGATACATGGATTGACTTTTATATGTTTACATATTAATGTTTATTTATGTGAATTTACCTGTTATTCACCTTGATTTTATATGACCAGTGTTTGTATTGATCAATCCCAACCATTACCCTAGACGTTACGGGCCTCAAATAAACCCGGGATTAATCATTAAAATGAATTAAGAACGTAGGTTGAAATGATAAATACCTTGACCCTGATTTGGATTGAAATGATATATATCCTTTCCCAAAATACTAAAATTAAATTTTAAGTATTACTTAGCCAAAGGATAGAAAATTATATACGGACACTGGATGGTTAAATAAAAATTGTTTTAACCTTGAATTTTGGAATATTATTTTAAAGAAAAAATAAATGATATTATTAATTGATTTTCTTTAAATTGGAGCTTTGAGCTTTGAAATTAAAAATAAATTTTAAGGAATTCATAAATGTGAATAACTGAAGTTGAAACTGAGTTGAATATAAAATATAAATTTATCGAAATTGAATTGTTTATCCATCTTTGATATTTACTTTAAATTAACTTGATTTATAGTAATAATTGAATTGTGAACTTGAGATTTCTTTTTTTAATCGAATAATTCAAAATGAGAATTATAATTGAAATTTAATTATTAAATTGAATTGTTGAAATCAAACAGTTGAATTGAATTGAAATATGAATAGGAAGTTGAATCTTTTTGAATTAAGACATCAAAATTTTGTCGAATAAAATTAAAACTGGAGTATGATTTACAATTTGGTTAAATTTTGAAGAAACAATTCTAATTCCAACTATAGTATTTTAAACCATTTTATAAACTATTTTAATAATAATTACTTTTCTTTATAAACTATTTACCTTATAACTATTTTATATTTATTAATTATTTTAAATAAACCATTTTTAATAATTAAATATTTATTTTTATAAACTATTTTATATTTTTAACTATAGATTTTTCTAAATCTAAAAATTCTATTTTAAATACAAATTATTTATTTCCAAACTATTTGAGTTATATATCTAAACTATTTCAAAAAAAGTAAATATTTTTAACTATCTTAATATTAAAATTATTTTAAAGTTGGAATTGTTTCAAGATTTTAAAATAGTTTAAATGTAGATTTTGTGATGAATAATATTCTCTCTTGAATATTGAAATGATTTTATGAAAATCTTATATTTTGATAAAAAGTACGAACCCCTTTGAATGTAAAAGAACTGACCAGTGTGAAAAATGTAAACGATTGGTTGTCAAAGAGACCGGGATCAGATATTGTCATACTCTCTGCCAATACTGAAAACCACTTTAACAACTATGTACGCGGTGGAGTTCTAGAATGAAGTAGGATGGATTTGGAGGTGATTACTGGATTTGAAGAAAGAGTACGATGATGGGTAGCCTTGACTTTCAGGTCATAATTAAAATGACACAAACAGGATCCATACCCAGGTTAATGTGAGCTAGCTCCTCTTGGCAGACATGCTTCTTCGATACCATATATATTACTTTGTGATTGATTGGCGCCTTTGATTTTTGGAGTATTGTCCGGGGTGGGCGGTAGTCGCGGTTATGCGTTACCACTGGCCTGGGTCCGTAATCCGGTAGAATCACTACTGATGGGTGTTGCGTCAATGCCATGTCATATTTATCCTGATCAAGCCCCCTAAGATTTTGATTTAACATTGTCGTATCATGGCGCATCCCTATCCATCGATGTACTAGTGTGTTATATGCAAACTATATGGCAACGGTATAAACAGTGTAAGGGCAATAATGGTAATCCGGCTTACACTATTTTAATATTTTATATACCACAGACACTATTATAATAGCGTATTATATTATATAGTATTTAGTTTGATGGATCCTTAAGAGATGGAATTTCCTGTAACATCTCTTAAGTTATCGCACTCATATTATCACACGAAATTGATTTAACTAATATGAGAATATTTTAGTTCTGATCCGAGTGTTTTTATTTATGCTTGGGTCAGCCTGAGTTTTTCAGTTATTGAAGATACCATTATGGAGATGAAGATGGAGCTCAAAAGACGTATTTATTATTACTATTTATTCCACTGCAAATATTGGTATGTTTATGATAGTTAACGTTGATAGTTGTAAAATAAATTCAAATGTATGTATTAATAGCTTCATGGACTGTTATTTAATTATTATATTTTGTCCTTTCGTTGTGAGATTCTGTGTTTGTTGTTCTTCTTCTCTTATTTTTCTGATATAAATCCCAATAACAATCTTATTTTTTATTTGTTTAAGTCGGAATTGAGGATCATTGTCGATTTGAACGGTCAAATACCTCGGATGTTACAAGGGTCCTGTTTAATATATAGTGATCTGACAACCATAGGTGTACTAAGTGGATATGCTTTATTCATTCAAGAATGCTTCAGGATTTTCTCAATGTAATTTGAGTGATGGGTTAATATGTTATTCGTATTATGCTCGATCTGTGGACTAAGACAGTTTTTATTTTTGCCAAGAATATCTTTCATTTCAAATTCCTGTTTCAAGTAATCTATTGTTTCATCAATCACTTTCGGAGTCGCAATAAAAATTATGTCATCAACATATACTGTTAAAATAGCAAATCCCTTTATCGATTCCTTTATAAAGACACATGGACAAATGAGATTGATTTTGTACCCAAATTTTACTAAATATTCACTAAGAAGGTTATACCACATTCTTCTGGATAGTTTCAAACCATATAGTGATCGTCTCGGTTTTAATGATTACATCGACTTTGATTTTGCTTCAGGCAACTTATGTCCATATGAGATTCTCATGTAAATATCGGTATTCACTTCACCGTATAGGTAAGTTGTTACAACATTAGTTAATCTTATATAAAGCTTCTCGGGAACTATAAGGCTTATCAAATTTTGAAACGTTATGACATCCATAATAGGAAAGTATGATTCTCTAAAGTCACAACCTGGTCTCTGCAGGAAACCTTGTGCAACATGTCGTGCCTTGAATCTCACTACATCATTTTTATCATTTCGATTTCTTATTTAAAACACATTCCTTTTGCAATTTGTATGCTACTAATATTCATTTTTGAATGCACTTCATGTGCTTACAATTTTGTGTTTCAATCAGGTTTGCATATTGCAATACACATTTGATGAATCAAACATATTTCATTACAACAACAAATGTTATTTATATTCTTCAGGAACATGTCTATCGCATATGACCTTGTCATTCTTTATAACCACAAATGTTATTTATATTCTTCCGGAACATATATATTTTAATAAGTTGTGCATATCGCAACTACCACTTCAATGGATACTAAGAGTTTCATTACAACAATTCTTGAAGACAGAAAGTGATCTACTCATCATGAATTATATCAATATTTTCATCACAGTAATACTTAAAAAAACATACTCTCCATTTCTTTCTCTTTGCATTATTTATCACTACAAAAGTTATTTAAATTCTTCTGGAATTTGTATACTTTCATCATTTATACCTTCAGGGCATTGTAAACGTTTTAAACACTTTCACTACTTTAATCAGTTCAATTATCTCTGAAAGTACAATGCTCATGGCACATAACATGTTGTTGACACTATATGGTGCTTCAGTAACTTTAGTGTGATTTTATCATTTTATATATTTCTAATTTTATCTTATGGACTACAGGTCCATATCTCATGGACAACAGATCCATATATCTTTATTTAGGAGAATTTCATGATAGCTAATCATGTTTCTATCTAATATGGGATTTTTAATCCATTTATAAATATAAGCGCTTTATTATTTATTAATTTATCATCGATTATTATTTCTTGTCAGTTCTATACATGATTTCTTGAGATCTCGAAACTTATCATGTTTTAGATACGTAAACCACTTCTAGGGTTATTTGACAATCATGTCATGGGTTTCTTTCAAAGCACCCTTAAGTGTTTCTTCAGTAAAACCCATCTCCTTTATTTGTTATCTTTATGACTTACTCCAATAAAATTTTGAACTGACTTTTATACCACATTTTCAGCTGTGATTTACACCTTTTGATCCTTCAGGTATTCAAATCTATATTGGAGAAAGTCTATCAGGGAATACTTGATAATTTGTGAAAGTTACTTAATATTTTGCATCATTCTTTATGTTAACACTAATGATCAACATGGACTTATAACTCTTTATCCTCCCCCTCAATATTGACAAACAATGTCAAATTAAATGAAAAATCATCTTTAGATTCTCATTTTTGATTCTTTGTCGCATTATTGCTATCAAATACATTATATGCATTTCACTTATAGGAGGATAATGCTTTTATTAGTTGATAAGATGCATTCATAATATATTGCTTATTCTCTTTCGTTGATCCAGTAGTTTGGAGGAACTTTCTAATTATACAGTCATTTTAGTATGCATATGACTTCAGGTTATTCAATATTGATGTCAATCGACTTTTCGAATTACTAAATAATATATGCATAATTTATAATATGATCTTATTACAACTTCGGGTTGTTAATTAAATATTCGCATATATGTGTATATACGTGCGTCCACGTATTACATATGTAATTGATTTGCATATTCTTTCTCATTTGAGTTATCGATTTTAGAACAAATTATTTGTAAGGTTCCAAAATTATTAATTTTTGCTTATCAAAAAATGTCAATGTGAATCTTAAAGATTGCATTATAATGTCCAAAACATCTGGTTTGGAACTACATTGAACTCCTAGTTCAAATAAAATGTACAAACAACTTCAAGTTGTTAAATTTTATTCTTTAATACAATATGTAAATGCAAATATATAAGCAAGATACAACTCATTGTAAAATCTTTGGATGCATCATCATTGCCCCATATGATGTAATTTCTTTAAGAAGTACAATGTTATTATTTCACACAGTGTCAATAAAGCTTCAGGCTTTTAAATTATGAAGTATTTCAATTTCCCTGATTGAGGAACTTCGGGTTCCTATGCATATATGTGTGTGTGTACACACTCAAGTGTGAACTCGTGCTCCACACACGGGCTTGAACATAATTTTGTATAGTGGTATATAATTATATTTTAGTTAAATAAAGATGAAAGTACAAATTTATAAGTTGAGTTTATTTTTATTTGGCTTATTTTTTAACGTCGTTGTAAAATGTTTATCAATCAATCAGCTAAGTAATCCTGAAGGACAAATAGCATTGCAATTTTTTTGAAGAATAATGGATTTGATTTAAAAAAAATAACATCACATGCCAACTATTTTTTGCTTAGTAACATTACATTACTAAGATGCATACTAACTTAGGTCACTACAACAAAGGTCACCTTTCATGGCATTGGCTTACGGCGTTTTAAATTGAGTTGCCATAAATGTTCTATGTTCCGCTTAAAATAAACAGAGTTGGCATCTTCAACACTGTTACTAAATAAGGCGCTAACCTTTTTTTCATTACCCTCCATTTCCTAAATCCGACTAAACAATGTTGCCTAATTATTTCATCCCGTTCAAAAATTTCCCCTAAATTTTCTTCATCCACTGTGAAAATATCCATCGCGCATGTATCTGTTGCCTTCATCCATCCTTTATTGCCCTCGTCGATCGTCTCCATTCAAAAATTCGTTACCAGACCTCATCCCCAAATTCTCGAATTTGCCTTTGATAGATAAAAATGGTGAAGGTGATTTTACAAGAAGGAACTGTTTATTTTCATAGATTTTAAGGTAACTTCCTTTGTTTCCATCTTTAAAATTTCCATTTTCTTAAATCTATTTGGATTGCTTTATGTTGTTCACCTTTCAAGAGAATTATCTACCGGATGTTCTTGACTTTAGCTCTGTATAATTGTTGTTGATAGCTATAGTTAATAGATCAATAATTCTACTTTTTAGTGCCTTAATATTAGGTGTCAAGATGCATCTATGTACAAATTTGTTGCTTGAGGTTTTACAATTTGTGCATTTTATGTTATAATCAATGTATTCATTCTTTGCATTAATTTTTTGCTTAGATACACAGAATAAGAAATACTTAAGTAACTATGCTAATTGAAATTTCCTAGGTTTTCCATTTTTCTAGAAATCCATAAGTACCTACGATGGGATGAATCAAATGAATTAGGTCGATGTTTGCAAACCGCGATAGTCCAGTAATCATTTAGACCGTCAACATCTAATTAAGTAGAGTTCAAAGCAGTACTCACTTCATGAATTGTTGGAAGCAAATTAAGATGAATACTACCTTCCCGCATTATACAACTTACCATCAAATTTTTTCAGAACTTGGATTTACTCCGTGCCATCCCAACAAATGACCAAGGACTTATGATTAACCTATGGATCATACCAGTGATGTATTCGTCTCGTCAAAAATAACTCTACGCATTAGTTCCCAAGCCAAATATCTAGAACGAAGCATATATTTCATCAAGCCTGAGTAGTTGTGTTTATATCCATGTAATTAAACCTACCTTGGTCGGAGATTGCATTTTCTAATGGTAACTCGTTATCATTGTAATCAAGCTGCATCGTTCCTGCAAAATTTTAATGTGAGAAGGTTTTTTTCCATAGTTGAAACTGCCCCAGTCATTGCATTCATATCTTGCGCATAATTGATCATAGGGTTTTATTTGAAAACAGGACATTTAAAACCATTGCAAACTTGAATTTCTTTATTCGTTCTTTTGGTCTTTCTCGCGCTGAACGTAGGACTTGGATTATGCATCAGTAAATTCCATGACATAGGATTTATCCATTCTCACAAATTCCATCTTCCATAACTTCATGTTCGAAATATAAGAAATATGGTATTTTGGACCAATATACTTTCAAGTGAACCGACATGAACAAGCCTCGTAAGAGAACTATCTGCATAGGTAGAAGGTAAATCAATCAATTTTGCAGTATCTGCATACTTGGTTTTCTTTCCCTTAGCTCTGGTACTTCTCTTCTACTAGTATTTGCGGATGGTGGCCTGAAAAGTACAAAAGGATTTTCAGTGCATGTGTGAGTAATAAATCAACTGGTTATCATTATACAACTACCTTACTTCCAAGCTATTTTCAATACCACTTAGCTTTACAATGGTCTTGCTGACCGCTTCAGTCTCTTTTTCCATTTGTAGTGTTACTATTAACCTACATACATATAATAATAGTATGAAAATAATATGTAAATAATTACAGACAATGTATAATTGTTTATGTTTGTTTGATATATCGATAGATTGACATGCTGGTGCCTTTGTCCCTTGATCCACTTTGATAAATTGATTTTTTGAGACAAAAAGAAATGCTTCTATTTTTTACGGTAGAGCCCAAGCTTATGCAAGAGATAGTGAGATTGCTAAAAGAGGTTGAAGAAGTTTTTCAGAATGAATGATGATGGAGATAAACGATGCTTTTGCATTGATAATATCTGTGTAATGGGAATTGCAAGGACTGAGGTTAGTAATAATGTTACGATTTACACATATTTCAGTTGCTGTCAAAATAAACTATGGTTCTGTGTATGGCCAATAAGTACATGCATTTTTATGTTCTTTTAAAAATACCACTTGTCCAGGTCCTGCCTGGAGCGTATAGTGTTTGAATTGATTCAAAATAAATTAAATTGTTAGTCAAATTGCTTAGGGAATGCATGTTAATCGTTATTGTATCTATTTTTCTTGTTATTATTGTATACTTACACACAAAAGTACAAAACAATGTCATTGTAATTGTATTCCTTAGTGTAACTGCAGTTTAGTTCTTAAAAAAAGAAAACGGTTCCTTTAAAAGAGTAACTAAGTTAATAGAAGTATAAAAATTGAATAACTTACAAACATTAATCTAAGTTATAGAAATTTACTAATTTTTATAGCAATTAAGTAAGTTTGTCAAAAAATAACAAAATTTATGAAATTTAATTATGTTATAAAAATAAATAAAGTCTATAAATAATGAAGTTAATAAAGCTTAATTAACTTTTATAAAGTTAATCAAGTTGTACAAACATCCAGTAAAATTAATCTAGTTTATAAAATTTAACGAAATTTTATAAAAAAAGAATTATATTTTAAATAAATTTATAAAATTAACTAGGTTATATAAAATTTTAAATAAATTAAACAATTTTATATAATAATCATCTAAATATTGATAATATTTTAGTAAAAGCAAATAAGTTTATAAAGAATATTTAAACTTATAAGAATTTGACAAATTAGATGGATTTATAACTGAAATATGTGTAAATCGACATTAAAAAGGTGGTCACTAGTCACTGGTCATGGAAATATGATAATAGTTTTCCCGTTATGTAAGTTGCATTATCAAAAGTCATTTTGTTTGAAACTGGTGCAATTATCTAATTACATGGTCTGATATTCTTTTAGAATGCATTTATGTTAATGATAAGAAGCACAGATATTTTTTAACAAATTCCGTAGTAATCATCATATTTCACAGTTCTCCTTCAGTGTTAACGATAAGAAACATCGATGTTTCTAAGATTATTGTCGCTCATTTCACATTTCTAACCATAGCACTATTCTTTGCTCTATCGCTATTTAGGAATCATCAATTATAGTTACTCAGGAGTAATCAATTATCGTATTGCTCATTAGTGTTTTACCAATTTCCAAGAAGTTGTTCATTGATTACTCGATATACTTAACACAGTGTCAAATTTCCTTTGATTTTTTAAAATACAAAATATTGTGTTTTTATCAGGTGTATTGGATCGGTGCGGTGAATTTGAACTTGTTTATATATGCGGGAGAATACGATTAAATTTGCAGCTGGCTAAGTAAACTTTAACTCTATCTTAAATTCTACTTATTTTTCCCATGTCTTTTGGTAAAAAAAAATCTATGTTAAATCATTATGAATATGGAAGCAATGCATGACTTGCTCAATAAAATGCACATGAAACTTGGGATAGGTACAAGCTATGCAATGGTCAGGTCAGCAAGACTTTTTGGCAGCTCCAAATGTGGATTTTATTATACATGATGTAAAAGCAGGACAACTAAAAATATATGGACAAATCGGTTGCTTAAAGGTGCTTATTTCCTAACCTTATTTTATACTAAAATCCTATAATGTTTTGATTCATCTATTTGAAATTTTAAAACGTAATTTGTGTGTACGTAGATTATGCAGGGCACATGGTTCCAATGAATCAACCAAAAGCAGCTCTGGAAATGTTACAAAGTTGGACCCAAGACAAGCTTGAGTAGTGTTCGCATCAGTGTACTTGTAACCATTGGAAAACCAGAGATGCTCATAGGTAAAGATGCTATATTTATAGTATGAAAATTGTGAACTTAAACTCTGTTGTTCAAAAGTATAATGTAGAAAATCGAGTAATATGAAAGAAAGTTTGTTATTTGAAGAATTTTTTACAAACCTTCCATGGTAATTAAAAGCTCATATTATGTGATCCGCATATAAATATGCTGGAGTAGGCTGCTGATTACTATGCTAATCAAAGAGCTGCTGAGCAATTGTTGTTAATTAATTGTACATACGACATTTCTCAGTAATCCCTTTAGTGTTGGAACTCTTGGCTGCATACATCAATTCATAAATTATTAGCAACTGAATAAGCAGAGCTTTCCAAACATTGTAACTAGCTAAAATCTGTAGTATAAAGAAACAATGTCTAATGATAATATTTCTGATAATTATGGAAAAAAGTATGATTGTTTCCTTTAAATTCCCTATAAACTCTATTAATCCAACATTACAACGACATAATGTTTCATAAAAGTTTTGAAACTGTGCATCTTTTCATAATCTTAGAATTGTTGTTTATTTTACAGAATCGGATTGGTTTTGAGGCGTGATATCGCTTTCCTTAAAGCAATATCTGTCCCCACTTGGATTTGAGTTTGCTAACGGGTTATGCGGCAGATTGCTTTGCAGGATACAACAAAACCAGAACTCAGAGACTCAGCAATGTCTGTGAGGTCAGCGGGATTTCTTATTTGGAAAGAAAAAGATAAAATAGAGAGCAGGAAGAAGATTAAAACGAAGAGAAGGAACATGGTACATATATAGGCACGGAATAGTCACGACCGTTGGATGCAGTTGTATACAAACAGGCGCGTCCGTCTATTTAAATTTAAAAATTATGACTATTGCCAACAGTCGGGCCGCTTCCATATGATCACGCACGCGCCCACGTGCCCCAAGTGCCCATCTTTTGACCATAATAATATTTATAGGCCCAACCAAGCCCACATGCATACATATCCAAGCCCCTTGTTCAAGCCCAAGTTATTTAATTCACAATATCATATGCAAATCATTCATATATACCTTGGAATAGGCCAAATGACTTGGTGATGTGAGACTTGTCCCCTTCATTAAAACAATCTTCCTTAATAATCCCCCACTGGATTGTTTTATTTATGATGTTCAGTTTTAACTTAGCTAGAAACTGCGCATCATATGTGGTATCTATTCGATTAAACCACATATTAGTGTGAATATTTCAGGACTTTAAAGAAGAGCTGGGTGGTCTCAACTTAAACCAAGTCTCCTTAATTTATAAAATCGGAAATACTACACACGCAATTTCAATTTCCAATAAATTTCCCTACCTGTGAGCACCGTTATGGCCATGTGCTTCATCCCAGCTTAATGAACTTTTGCAAGAGTAAACCCTAAAACTCTTGTTTAGAAGCGGCACCACTTCCAAGTTCATAGGTAAAGTTCATTTTCCTTTTCGATGTCTCTATTACCAGACTAACTAGAACTTTATTAAGAGTTATTCAACTCAGCCTCTTCATACCTGTAACAGTTTACACTAATTTGATTTAGTGTTTTCCCAATCATATGATAATTTGTTTTTACTCGTTAAACCTTAAAATTAAGTTAATTAATATTTAGGTTGGGTTTCCACTATCATTGATTAATACAAGGCTTAAGTCCCATTCCAAATAACGTGGATCTTACCATTTCCCTAGTCAAAGCTTTTATGAATGGGTCAACTAAATTATCGCTAGATCCTATCTAGACAATAGTAATTATTCCATCAATTATTATTTGTCTAACATACTCATGTCTAAGACTTATATGTCTTGAATTTCCATTGTATATGTTACTATATGCTCGTGACATAGTAGCCTGACTATCACATCGTAATGATATGGCTGACATTGATTTTGGTCGTAGCTTGATATCTAGTAACATATTTCGTAGCCATTCTGCATCTTTTCCGGCAGCAGCAAGTGCTATAAATTCTGATTCCACTGTGGAGTGCGAAATGCAAGTTTGTTTCTTTGATGCCCAAGAAACAACACCTCCACCTAATGTGAAAATCCAACCCGAAGTAGATTTATTATCACCGGCGCTAGTTATCCAACTTGCATCAGTGTATCCTTCTAATACACTTGGAAATCCATTGTAAACAAGTACTAGATTATTTGTCTTTTTAGGTAACCAAGTAATCTTTCAATTGCTTTCCAGTGATCTATACCAGGATTACTAGAATACCGTGCAAGTTTGCATATTGCATATGCTATGTCAGGTCTCGTACAATGCATTGCATACATTATACTTCCAATAGCGCTTGCGTATTCGAGTTGAGCAATACATCTTCATTTTTATTGATATTGATACTCGAGTCTATTGGGGTACTGGCATCTTTAATTTTTAGATGTCCAAACTTTTGGAGCACCTTTTGAATATAATGTGATTGATTTAGTGCACAGCCCCCACTATCTTTACTAACCTTTATACCTAGAATTGTATCAAATTCGTTTAAATCTTTCAATTTGAATTTTGAAGTTAAATAATTCTTGGTGTCTTGTATTCCTTTCATGTTAGTACCGAATATTAATAAATCATCTACATATAAACAAATGATTACTCCATATTCCTTTGTAAACTTGGAATAGATACATTTGTCTGCACTATTATATGAGAAGCCATTTTGAAGTATAATTGAGTCGAATTTCTCATGCCACTGTTTTGGTGCTTGTTTTAATCCGTATAATGATCTTGTCAGTTTGCAAACTTTTCTTTCATTCCCAGGAAGGATAAACCACTCTGGTTGTTCCATGTAAACTTCTTCGTTAAGTTCACCATTAAGGAAGGCTGTTTTGACATCAATTTGGTGGATATGCAACTGATAGATTGATGCTAATGCTATTAGTACTCGAATTGATGTAATTCTTGCAACTGGAGCGTATGTATCAAAGAAATCAATTCCTTCCTTTTGCCGAAGTCCTTTGGCTACTAATCTACCCTTGAAAGTTTGCATGCTACCATTGTTATTACATTTTCTTCGAAACACCCATTTACAACCAATAGGTTTTGACCCTTGAGGCAAGTCTACCAATACCCAAGTATTGTTTGATAAAATTGAATCCATTTCATCATTAATTGCCTCCTTCCAAAAAGCAGAATATCTTGAAGTTATAGCTTCTTTGTATGTTTTTGGATCATCTTCTATATTAAGTACAATAGGAATTTTGTTAGTAACTTCATCTCGAGTTCCTTCTACGAGTAATGCTATAGCTTGAGATGATATAAAATCTGGACCAAAAGATTTCTCTTTTCTGATTCTTTGTGTCCTTATTTCTGTCTGTTCATTAGTTACTTTCCTTTTATTGCCAGTAGAAGGTTTAGTAACATCTATTGGTGTTTGAATAATTTTGGGGTTTAATGACTGATTAGTTTTTGAATCATCTTTGAATTTATTTTCAATAAACTCAACATCCCTTGATTCAACAATCGTGTTTAAGGATAAATCTAGTTGTCTATATGCTTTAGAGTTTTTAGCATATCATACAAACAAACTTTTCAATGCTCTTGGACCTAGTTTAGTCCGTTTTGGATCAGTCACCCTATAGAAGGCAATATACCCCCACACCTTTAGATATCGCAGATTAGGTTTTTGACCATTCCATAGTTCATAAGGAGAAACTTTAGTTTTCCTTGAAGTGATTCTATTGTGCAAATGACATGCAGATAACAATGCTTCCCCCTACAAATTAAGTGGTAATTTAGCATTTAATAACATAGAATTTACCATATCAACCAAAGTTCTGTTTTTCCATTCAGCCAAACCATTTTGATGTGGTGTGTATGGCGCAGTGTGCTGATGAATAATCCCATGTTCTTCACAGAAGTTAGAAAATTCAGTGGAGAAGTATTCTCCTCCTCTGTCACTACGTAGGACCTTTATTTTCCTACCCTTTTGATTTTCAACTTCTGTTTTATAGCGTTTGAACATGTCAAAAGCTTCATCTTTATTTCTTAGCAAATACACATGTGTGTATTTAGAAAAATCATCAATAAAGGTAATGAAATACCTTTTTCCACCTCCGGTCAAAACTCCAATTAATTCACATATATCGGAATGAATTAAATCCAAAAGTTCTGAATTTCTTTTAACTGTTGGGAATGGTTTCTTTGTTTTCTTTGCTTGTATACATATTTCTCATTTATCATAGTTATCATTAGTAACAGAAATAAGACCATGCTTTGACATATACTTCAAAGATTTATAATTTAAATGTCCTAAACATGCATGCCATAATGGTAAAGAATCAACAGTATATGCAGAACATTCTTTTATTTCATTAATACTGAGTTTGAACATCCCATTACATGCATAACCTTTTACCCACAAACATGCCATTTTTAGACAATATCAAACTATCAGCCTCCAAGACTGATTTGATGCCACTCTTGCACAAAATTGATGCAGAAACCAAGTTCTTTTTAATATCAGGAACATGAAGAACATTAGTGAGAGTTATCTTCTTGTTGGAAGTAAAATGAATCTCCACATTTCCTTTTCCCAGAACTTTTGCACCATTTCCATTTCCCATGAGCACTTCTTGTTGGTCAACCACCTCTGTATAGGTTTTGAATAGACCTTTGTTGTTGCAAACATGAACCGTGGCACCAGAATCGAACCACCAATCCGAAGATTTTGTTTCAGCGGTAGCCATATGCAAATCAGTTATCATGCAAATTTGCATATTAGAAACCATAGCAATGATTTCCTGCATTTCCTCGTTTTTAACCATATTTGCATTTTCAGAATTCCCGTTTTTCTGTTTTGGAGGATCCCTGCATTCACACTTAAAGTGCCCAAGCTTACCGCAATTATAACATGCTTTCTTCTTTTTGACTTTCGAGTTAGAGTCGCTTCCTTGCTTACTCTTCTTGTTTGGGTTGAAGTTCTGGTTTTGATTGCCTTTTCTTTTCTTTCCAGAAACTACATTGTTCACATCAGTAAAAGGGAAAACGCCATCACAATTTTGTTTTCTTCCTCAATTCGTATATGTTTTCCGATCTTTTCCAACGTTAGTTCCTCAGTCATATGCAAGAGCTTTTTGCGATAATTCCAACTTGGTGGAAGTTTAGCGATTATCGCCTCGACTTGAAATGATTCAGGAATCTGCACCTTCAAGTCATTAAGTTTGCTAACCAGAACTTGTAAGTCGTGCATTTGATCCATGACAGAAACATCATCTTTCATTTGGAATTCAAAATATTTTAAAGTAAGAAACTTATCTGTTCCAATCTTATCGGTCTTGTACTTCATTTCCAGTGCATCCCAGATTTCTTTAGGCGATTTGAGTGGAGTGTAAAGATCGTATAAACGATCGGATATGGTGTTAAGAATATGGCCTCTGCACATCAGTTCATCCTATTCGCGTTTTAGCCTCTTCTTCTTCATATCTTTAGTGTCTTTATCTGTCGGCGGAGGAAGAGGCGGAAGGTTTTCATCCAGCACGTAAGAGACCTTAAGAGTGGTAAGAATTTGTCCAACCAACAGGTAAAATTTGTTCCATCAAGTCTGTCTAGTCGAACAAAGTCTTGGTTCATAATCTTGAATGCAGAATCCAATCCGTTCTCCGTTGTAGATATTGCTTTAAGTATGGTGTTTATTTTATAGAATCGGATTGGTTTTGAGGTGCGATATCGCTTTCCTTAAAGCAATATCTGCCCCCACTTGGATTTGAGTTTGCTAACGGGTTATGCGGCAGATTGCTTCGCAGGATACAACAAAACCAGAACTCAGAGGCTCAGCAATGTCTATGAGATCAGTGGGATTTCTTATTTGGAAAATAAAAGATAAAACAGAGAGCAGGAAGAAGATTAAAACGAAGAGAAGGAACATCGTACATATATAGGCGCGGAACAGTCACGACCGTTGGATGCAGTTGCATACAAATAGGCGCGTCCATCTGTTTAAATTTAAAAATTATGACTGTTGCCAACAGTCGGGCCGCTTCCGTACGATCACGCACGCGCCCACGTGAACCAAGTGCCCAAGTGCCCATCTTTTGACCATAATAATATTTATAGGCCCAACCAAGCTCACATGCATACACATCTAAGCCCTTTGTTTAAGCCCAAGTTATTTAATTCACAATATCATATGCAAAGCATTCATATATACCTTAGAATATGCCAAATGACTTGGTGATGTGGGACTTGTTCCCTTCATTAAAACAATCTTCCTTAATAAGACTGCCCATCAATTGTGTAGTGCTAGCATTTCAGTTTGGATTTCACTCAGGTATGTTGACATCATGTGGACCACTTGATACTACAACACCTACTATTAACAACCATTCTTTGTGCATTGCAGCAGTGCAGTTCAGCTACTTTTGGGCTGGACTGGTGCAGTTTAGCTGCTTATGTTTGCGATTTAATGTTTTCACTCTCTTGATCCTGGGATTCGTCCTGTTACTTAAAAGGATTTGTAATAACTTTTGTTTTTATTGATAACTTGTATGCTTACAGAAACTTTGTATTGAGAATTAGTGAATGAAGTACAAGTGCCTTGCCACTTATATATAGTAACGTTTGCAACGGCTGATATGCCCAAGATAATAAACAATGGGCTATTTACAATAATGTGTATGTCCGTGGCTGAAGCCCAATCGGCAGAAGGTTAAATATCTTGTGCTGAGGCAATATATCTCTTATTACCCCAGCTCAAAAAATACTAGGGTTTTCTCCCCTCTTCTATTCCGCCATCACTCTCAACGACCTTCAACTCCTCTCTAAGCCTCTGAAAATTCTTCATAGATAATGCTTTTGTGAGCACATCGGCTTTCTGATAATATGCTGGCAAGTGATTAATTTCAATTTTGCCTGTTGTTGTTTGTTCTCGAACGAAGTGTAGATCTATTTTAACATGATTCCTACGTGCGTGTTGAATTGGATTGGCAGATAAAGCAACGGTGCTGAGGTTATCGCACCATATTCTGGTCTCTTCGAAGTTAGCAACCCTAATTCCTGAGTTAATGACTTAATCCATAGAACCTCTGCTGTGGTTCTAGCGACAGCCATATATTCCGCTTCGGCACTTGAACGTGACACAGTCGGTTGCTTTTTGGAGCACCACGAGATTGGATTTGACCCCATGTAGATGCAATAACCCGAAGTAGATCGACGGTCGTCAGGATCCGAAGCCCAATCTGCGTCGCTGTAAGCCCGAATATTGAACTCTTTACTTACTGTAAGTGTAATCCCATAATTCTGTGTGCCTTCCAAGTATCTAATAATTCATTTAACAGCACGCCAGTGTTCACTTGTGGGACATTGCATAAATTGACTAACTTTGTTCACACTATAACATATTTCAGGTCTTGTAACTGTAACATACTGTAAAGCTCCCACTATGCTTCTGTAATTCTTCACGTCCTCGATAGCTTCTCCTTATTTTTAGATAGTCTTAGATTACTTGTCATAGGCGTAGGTAGTGATTTTGCATTCTCCATTTTTGCATGAGCTAATATTTCTAGAATATATCTCTTTTGGGATAAAATAATTTCAATTTCAGATTTATGGTCCACCTGTATGCCTAAAAAATAGCTCAATTTCCCCAAATCTTTTATAGCAAAAGCTTGATTTAAATAGTTGATGATATTGTTGATCTCTGTGTTGTCACTTCCAGTAATTAAGATATCATCAATGTATACGAGCACATATGTGGTGTGTTTTCCTTTCTTTCTGATATGTAGAGAATTGTCTGATTTTGATGTGATAAACCCTAGTTTTGAAAAGATGCCTTTGAGTCTGTCATACCACACCCTTGACACTTGCTTTAAACCGTATATAGCTTTATAAAGTCTGCACAAAGGTGTTCATCGCCACTTTTACAATATCCCTTTGGCTGTTCCATATAAACTTCTTCTTGTAAATCCCCATTTAAAAATGCATTATACACATCTAATTGCCTTATATCCCATTGACAGTGTAGGGCAATTGATATGATAATTCTAATCGTAGTAGGTTTCACGACTGGTGAGGATGTTTCCTTAAAATCGAATCCATACATCTGTGTGTACCCTTTTGCCACAAGTCTGGCTTTGCACTTCAATATACTCCCATCTGGGTTCCTTTTAACCTTATAAGTCCACTTACATCCTATGATGTTTTTGTGATTGGGTGGAGTCACTAGGGTCCATGTCTTGTTTTGCATGAGAGCTTTGTATTCTTCATTCATTGCATTTCTCCACAATGCACTGTTAAATGCTTCATTGTAACTTGCTGGTTCTTTGTCACCTATGATAGTGTTGTATAATTTAGGTTTAAAAATTCCACTTTTGGCCCTCATAGTCATGTGATGTCGATTCTTTTCTTGCTCGTTCATACTTTCGTGACTGCTATTTTCTGTGTTATCGTCACCTCTGTCTGTTGTAGCATTGTTATCATGATCAATTGTGTCATCTGCAATAGCTTCATTATTTTCATTATGATGATCATTGTTGAGCGAATCAGTGGAACTGTATCTTATCTTTGTGCTTGGTACAGATTCATTGTCACTATCTCTATTATTGTCCTCTGAGGTTGGTGTGAAACCAGTCCATTCAGAAAGACTTGGGAGCTTTAACCCAATATTCATTGGCTTCCGTATCCTTTCAGTTGTTTTGATAAATTTTTCTGCAAAAGGAAAATTTTCCTCATTAAAAACAACATGTCTAGAAATGTACAACCTACCATCTTCACTTAAACATTTATATCCTTTATGTCCATTGGCATAACCTAGAAATGTGCAAGGTGAAGATCTTAGGCTGAGTTTATGTTTATTGTACAGTCTTAGATAGGGAAAACACAAGCACCCAAAGGTTCTTAACTCATCATATTTTGGTTTAATCCCTGAAATAATTTCTTCTGGACTTTTACCTTTCAAGGTTTTCGTTGGCAGTTTATTGATTAAGTAAACTGATGTCGCAAACGCCTCTGTCCAAAATTTTAGTGGGAGAGATGCTTGCGACATTAGCGTTAACCCAGTGTCGACAATGTGCCTGTGTTTTTTCTCAACCAAACCGTTTTATTCTGATGTATATGGACATGTTGTTCTATGCAATATTCCTCTACTGTCAAAATAATTCTTTAGTGGTTTGAATTCACCCCCTCCATCTGTTTGAATTATTTTGACAATGTGATTGATATGTTTTTCAACTGTTTTAATGAATTGCATAGTTACATCATGAACATCATATTTATTTTTAAGAAAAAATATCCAAGTGTATCTTGTGTATGCATCAACAAAGGAAAGATAGTACCTGTGATTGTGATCAAATTTCATAGGTGATGGACCTCAAACATCTGCAGCAATTAATTCAAGGGGACTACTATATATAGTTTCAGGAACTGGAAAAAGGTAATTTGTGGCTTTTTCCAACTTGACAGTGTGATCAAACACAAGTATCAGGTAAAGCGTTGAAAACAATTTTATTATCATTCAATATATGTTTAACAGTCACAGTATTTGGGTGCCCTAATCTGCTATGCCACAAATCAAAGACATTCCTTCTGTTTTCAACATCAGTCTCATTATTATTGCAACAATTTTGAATTTTAGAATTCACACTTGGGACATTTCTTTTGTTTTCAACATCAGTCTCAATATTATTGCAAAAATTTTGAATTTCAGAATTTACACTTGGCTGCACACTGCAGAATTTATATAGTCCTTTATCCAAGTTACCCTGCAATAATATATCCTTATTCGGTAAGTCCCTAACTAGGCAGAATTTAGGGTGAAACTCAAAGTATACGTTACTGTCTTTAGTAAAATGTGAAACACTTATCAAGTTTTTCTTGATTTTAGGTACTCTCAACAGTTTGTTAAGGTATAGATTTCTCTTACCTTTAATGTACCCTGTTCCAACTTGTGACATACTTGTAGTTTTACCTGTTCCCATAAGAATAGATTATGTATCTGAGTAATTTTTTTGCCAAGATTGAGGTTCTGTAGGTTGTTAGTTACATGGTTAGTAGCCCTAGAATCAGGATACCATTTATCAAGATTGATGTCTTCTGATTTGCTTGAATCATCACAACTGTTTATTGATATTCTTGAATTGTCTGGTCCACTTCTTGTTTGGTTTAATTGAGCTACATTGAAATTGCCTCCCCTTTTAACATTCTGGCTTTGCTGTCCTACATTGAAATCATTGTTAAACCTATAGTAACATCTGCTAGCCACATGCCCAAATATTTCATAGATCTGACACTTAGGTCTGTTGTTCCCATTCCATCTACCTCCTCTTCCTTTGCCTCTCTGATTTTGATTTCCCCTTTGAGACTGTGTTTCTTGTTTGGCATTTTGATTGTAAATTCCCTTTTGTTGCACTTTGTTTCTTGAGGTAGAAGCGAAATTCACATTATACTCAGTTTGTCTCAATCTTCTTTGTTCAACTCTTCCCTCGTGAGCAAGAAGAGTTGAATGAACATATTGTAGATCTGGTATGGTTCTCTGGGAAGCAATAAAAGTAACCACTAATTCATATTCTTCATCTAAACCGCTAGTAATGTACATCACCTGTTCATTGTCAGAAATCTTATGGCCTGTAGTTGCCAATCTATCATAGAGAGTCTTGATTTTGGTAAGATATTCACTCATGCTCATTATGTCTTTCCTCAAATTCTGCAATTGCCTTCTATAGTGCATTATTCTCGCAGCTGATTGTGAATTGAATATTTCTTCTATAACATGCCATATATCGTAAGAGGTGTTGTTTCCTATAACTTGTGATAGGAGGTTGGCACTTATAGACGATATAAGCCAAGAAGCAAGCAAACTATCTTGCTTTTGATATAGTTCATATGCAGGATTACTCAACATATTCTTATCTTTATCTTCAATCATGACAGGTGGAATTGCAATGGTACCTTTGATATATCCTTGCAGGCCATATCCTCTTAGTCCAGTTTCAACCTGAAACTTCCAGAGCATGTAGTTATCTTCGTCAAGAAGAATGCTAATAACATGGCTCTTGGGCTTGATGAGGGTGGTGCTTGATAAGGTAACATCTGACATGTTTACACTGGACCCAGCAGTACTGTTACTTTCATTTCCTGCCATATACTAAATAACGCAATATCGATGCAGGAAAGTGGGGAAAACTGTACTTCTTGGATGGCAAAATGTACAGAAATGCACTGAATGCAACCGGAGTATGGTAGAACAACGGAAATTGTGTTTCTTGGATGGCAGAAGGTGCAGAGATGCCCTGATTGCAACCAGAACACAAAGATATAATGACGAAAGTCTGATCTAAACAAACTCAACAACAGCCAGTGATCTGTAATGGTCGCTGGGCGAGGCTGATTAGGGTGTGGGGAAGGACAGAACAGAGACTACAGGTCAAGAAAGGTAAACTCCGATGATGAAGATTAACCAAGGAGTGTAAGATATCCTTTTTCCTTATTGTAATCTTTGATCGATTATCAAAATTGTATAAATCTGAATTTTGCCGTTAGGCTGATGCGTTCCGATACCATAAAAGGATTTGTAATAACTTTTGTTTTTATTGATAACTTGTACGCTTACATAAACTTTGTAATGAGAATTAGTGAATGAAGTACAAATGCCTTGCCACTTATATATAGTAACGTTGGCAACGACTGATATGCCCAAGATAATAAACAATGGGCTATTTACAATAATGTGTATGTCCGTGGGCTAAAACCCATTCGGCAGAAGGTAAAACATCCTGTGCTGAAGTGAATATCTCTTATTATTATTGGATTGTTTAATGTCTAAATTTACTGTTTTTGCTAATTACTTTACTTTATGGTTTATAAAAGACATTGGATTATGCATGTGGAGCAGGTGCTGCGTGCAACCTAATTCATCAAAATGGTGCTTTCTTCAACCATGATACAGTACCAACTCACTGCTTCTATGAAGCAAATAGCTGTTACCCGAGAAATAATGAGAACCAGTAAGCTGGTAGTTGTTCTGGCACTACTTAATCTACACTATTGATCCTAGTTCTGATACGTTCACTTTCTTCATCACCATTTTTAAATAACTTATTTTCGGCAGACCATTTTTGCTTGTTTTTACAGGTCAGTCTAGATGCACCTACCCTGTTACGTCAAGGTAAAACTTGAGAACATTAGTTTGCTTATTAGGTGTCTTGAAGCAACTTATAAGTATCATAAAAGCATGTTTTCCTCAAAATTAACTTGTTGCTTTTAGCTTTTGCTTTGGTTAATGTGTATGTTTCGATGCTGCGGGAACAAGTACCACCATCAGCACAAGTACATCGTCAATAGAGGAGGAGGTATGAACTCACCAACGATAGCATGAGGGACATTCAATAACAATATTGGCCCTAGTGGAGGTTTTGGTAGTCTTGATTCCATTCGTTCTTGAAATCATTGATGTAAACATCAACTTTTGCATAATATTAAATGGCTAATTGGTTGTCGAGGTACGCACTTCTTTCAATATTTTTTCTATGTTTGTATAATGATCAGTGACCACCTTTTTTAATGCCGAAATAGCCATGTGTCGCCGGGGACGACAACAGTACATGTTGTTATATGCTTTGGAAGCCAGGCCACTGTTCCGTGACTTGAGTTCCATTTGGAAATCCTTTCTTATCTTCATTTTCCCTAAGCTGAACTGATTCAGGCCATTAATGTTATTCTCTATCTCTTCCATCATCTTGTTTACTTCACATGAACGACCGGGTAACATCGTGTTGCTGTAACTGTCACTTTCTCTCGGCCTTGCCCTCCTCCTTCTGACCTGGATTTGTTCCCTCATGCCAATCTCCTCTCCCTTCTGATTTCACCCTAAAGCGCCTATGTGGCAGGCCCCGCAAAGCCAAAAATAGGGATCTTTCTTTTGGTATTGTGAATGTGGTCGCGGTTGACACTTCTTTGAATGCGGTGCGGAAGGTGAATTAGACTATGATGTCGACGAAGTTGATATTTTTTGTGATTTTGATCAGTATTGTTCTATCAACGGTGTGGACTTAGTTCTCCATGCCTCCAAATCGTGCCGCAACTTATGGGATTCTTCTGGTTCATCGCCATTTGCAGCCTCCTGTACCGACGATGATAGTTTGAAAGGTAATTCTAATTTATAATCCTTTTTGCCATCTTTACCTGCTAATTTGGCTTCACCTTCCAATTCTGATAATATTAATGCACACTGTCTAGACCAGTCTTCTAACCTAATTGATTCTGACTTGCACTCTGTTGTTCCCGCAAGCCTGGAGCAACGAACCGAACTTATATCTACTTCCCAATCATATTTTTTTGGTTTACTCCATTCTAGAAGTCTGACTTACGTACTAACATTTAACCTTTTAATGTAGCAAATGGGGTTAGTGGCTTTGACATGCTCCACCTGCAGCTACACTAATGTCCAACACTACTGATGCTATTATTCCAGGTACATTTGTCATTATATACATCATATAATTATTAGGTCTAATTTGTGACTATTACTATGTCAGGAAACATAGTTATTGAGTATTCCAAGTGCTAACACGAACTCAGTAAACTTATACATTTATAATCATATTTTTATCTGCATCAACTCTGCTATTAAATATATTTTTTGCTAGTTATTTTGTATTTTAGTTTCACTGGTTCACTTCTGAAAAGTGAGGGTATCCTTTTGTTTTGGTGGTGCTTTTATTGTTTTTTGTGTAATCCTATTATAAGAAGGTAACATTGGGCGAACTTGTTCCACTCTATTGACAATGGACGGAGTAGCTATAATGTATAAAAATGAACAAGTATACCAGGTTTGCCTTAATAAAATTAACTAGGTTTCTATAATATTAATTGCATTTTATAAAGTTAATAGAAAATTAATTTCATTTAATTAAAAATAACAATGAAAATTAAATAAGATTTATAAAAACTAAGTAAGCATATTGATACCCAACTGTGAGGTCATGGGGTGCTCCAATGATTCGTATATTCATGCATTTTGGAAGCTACTTATTGTTTTGGGTGATTAACTTTGCTTTAGAATGTACTAACAATGGTGAAATTTTTAATTTTTGCTTTATAGGTAGATAGACGATGCTGATGGAAAACATTGTTGTGATTAGACATGGGTTGAAGTTATTCTTGCTGTTAGGACTATATTTTGGTACGTAAGAATGTATGATCTACTATTTTTGGTTGCTACTACTTTGTGTATGTGTATGTTTGATGTCTCACTACTATTTTATGAAATATTGTGGACGTATTGCGTATGTTTGATGTAAGAATACTGCATATTTTGATTATATAATTGTACTTGCTAGTTATGACGCATTGATTATTAAATGTGGCGTCGATATAATATGTTGATTTTAAATAGCCATAAAAACGTTGAGATTGATTTTAGACTTTTTATGGCGTTTTTAAAATGCTATTGAAATTTTTCATGGAATTTTCAATGGCGTTTTTAAAACGCCGTAAATGGTTTTTTCAAATATTGACATACAAACATTTACAACAATTCATAAACCCTATAGATAAATATCACAACAAAAGATAAACGCTATACACAAATAAACTTAAATGCCATGAAATATATTAACAGCACAAAATAAATGCCATTAAACCGTACTTTTCACAGTGTTTATTTACTAATATAGTATGGATCCGACTTTTAACTGCATGTTGATACACAGCGTATGCAAAAACGCTGTTAATACCTTTTATGGCATTTTTTAAACGCTGTAAAAAGTCGTATTTGTGGTAGTGGGTGATGCTTAAGTTCAAAACGAGTTCATCTTATATAGAGTATAAATTTAAGTATGCAAGTATTCAACATGATAATAATAGGCACTACAAGAAACGCACAGTATAGCAATGAAGCCTTCCAACGGCCTCCAACGACAAGATCCAATAGGTTCCAACGGAGCCTAATTCTGGAAATTTCTTTACATAATAAAAAAATGACGTTGGAGGCCGTTGTTTATAATCCTGTTGGTAGCCATTGGTCATTGTTGCAGAGTCGAGAAGAAATTTACCCGATTAGCTTTCTCCTTTCCTATTTCGATTGCTCCCCCAAAACTTTCATCTTTCCCCCAATTTCTTCCTCCATAATTTCTGATTTCATCCGCCTACAGACTCTCCAACACCTTCAAGGCTCTCCTCCCTCCTCTCTATTCTCCAATTCATCCCCATTTTCGAAGGTATGAACCCTAGTTTTATTTTTTTACCCTAGGTTTGCTAATTTAAGCTTAATTTGTTTGTTAGATTGTATGTTTGTATGCGTAGTTGCTGTTAATACATGTATATATGGATTGATTTGATTTCCTTGCTAATTTAGGGTTAATTATGTTGTATATGTATATATAGTGTTGTATTTCTGAGTTAAATTATGATAATCTCATGGTATCTTGATGCACATGAAGATGTACATATGATTGAATTTTTTAAACATTTCAATTCGTTAAAAACGATATTTAATTTGTCGAAAACGTGTAGTGGAAATAGAGATAATTAATTTTATGTTTTATAAAAAATTAGCAAAAACGTACGGTTATATAGTTCGATTTAATGTTTAAAATATACGTATATGTGATAAAATTCATGTACGTACAATTAAAGATCGAAGAGCACCAATCGTCATATATTATATTCATAAAGCCTTAGAGAGTTTTTTGGCCCCGTCTGATAAGTATTGTATATAATTGTTATGTGAATGTTCGTTTTATTAACGGAATAGACATTTATATTCATCATATACAATATTTGTTGGATTTGTCCTTTGTATTGGATAAGTTATGAACACAATAACAAAATTAAATCTCGTAAGTCATTTCATTTTAAACGGTTTTCAAAATTTCGAAAGCACTTCCTTTATGTTCCTTATGTACACGCAATTGTGTACTGTTCAAGGTACTAAAGGGAAGTGCTGCAAAAATTTTGTTGAATCGTTTAAATTGAACAAATTTACACTATTTAATTACGTTATTGCATTTGTAATGGGAGGTAGGACGACCCACTAGTAAATGATCAATTATCATAACATGCATTCAGCAATAAAATTACATTAATAAAATGTCAATACAAATTTTATCATTATTAATACGTAAAAGAAATGTTTTCATTAATATACAAACTTAGCTTTTGAGCATTCCGAATGAAAATAGATATTAATATTTATCATGATTAGGATACAAATTTGTGATCTCATATATCAATTATACGAGAATTTTGTGAATTTAACGATCAGACACAAAAATTGTGAATCTATTTCAACTATTAGCAGTGATAAAAATAATAAAAATGGTTGTCTACTTAGAAAATGTATTTTCATCTATTTAAAAAAAGGGACTTTCTTCTACTTAAGTAAACTTTATACTATATGCCCTTTTTGGTTTTGCATTATTTTTATCATACTTTTTAATCTTATATGTACTTTGGAAAAACGAATAATTATTTTAATGATCGAAGCTGGATGTACAAACGAAGAGAAACTGATGGCACAATAAACAAACAATTTATTAATGGTGTCGGCGTGTTTATCGATTTTGCTTTAAGTAACAATGGAAACGACGTTGAAATCTGTTGTCCATGTAGTAGATGCAAGTTATTAAAGCATTTGATACCGCAAATGGTTAGAGTTCATTTGCATCAGTACGGTTTTGTGCTGAACTATTTGGTTTGGGATCATCATGGAGAACTGTTAGCATTTACTTCTATACAAGTTGAGGAGGTAGTGAATAATGAAAGTTCTATGACGAATCTCGTAGAGAAAATGGTTGAAGATGTTGCATGGTCAACGTTCCCGGTTCAACAATTTAATGATGACGATGGTAATGATGAAGACGAACCAAGTATTGAAGCCAAAAAAATGTATGATTTATTAGATACCGCGAAAAAACCCCTTTGGGAAGGCTGTAAAAGCGGAACGCAATTATCAGTAATTGCAGAATACATTGCGATGAAATCTAAATACAACCTCATAGAAGCTGGATTTACAGCTGTTGTACAAGTAGCGAAGCGACATATGCTTCCCAATAATTTAATTTGTGAAAATCATTATGAAGTAAAAAAAATGATGTCACCCTTTGGTTTACTATATCAAAAAATAGATACATGTCTAAACGGTTACATGCTATTTTGGAAGGAAGATATCAGGCTTAAGAATTGTAAAATATGTAATCAGGAAAGATACAAACCAAGAAAGAAAAAGGGAAAGGAAGTCCCATATAAGCGTATGCATTATTTACCTATTATTCTTAGACTTCAAAAAATATATGCATCTTCTGTAACCGTGCAACATATGAGATGGCACATTGTAAGAACATAGGAAGAAGGTACGTTAACACACTCATTTGATGGAGAAGCATGGAAGCATTTTGACCAGAAGTATCCCGGTTTTGCATTTGAGAGTCGTAATGTTTGACTTGGATTATGCACGGATGGATTTTCACCATTTTCTCAATTTGGTTCTAAACATTCGTGATGGCCTATAATTGTAACACCTTATAATTTACCTCTGTAGATGTGTATGAAAACTCCATATATGTTTCTCGAAATTGTCGTCCCTGGTCCTGATGATCCGATACAAGGACTCGATGTTTATTTACAACCGTTGATTGAAGAATTAAAAAAATTGCGGTATGAAGTGGTAGAAACGTATGATATTTCGCAAAAAAAAAAGAACTTTCGTATGCATGCTTCTCTGTTATGGACAATTAGCGATTTTTCTATGTATGCCATGCTTTTAGGTTGGAGTATGGCTGGCCGTCTAGCTTGTCCGTACTGCATCGAAGAAACAAGAGCATTTTCTTAACCTATTGGAAAAAAAATTACATGGTTTGACTGTCATAGATGTTTTCTTCATATTAATCATCCTTTTAGAATAGATAAGAATTTATTTATAGATAATAGGCAGGAAAATACGTGACCACCTAAAATATGGACAAGTGAAGAAATTTATGAACTTGTACCAGATTATCAAGATTTATAAAACCGAAGTACAGACAGAAATTCAAGGTAAACCAACGATTCATAATTGGTGGAAACAAAGCATATTTTGGGAGTTGCCTTATTGGAAAGATCTCCTAGTTCATCATAATATTGACGTGATGCATAATTAGAAAAACTTGTTTGACAATGTAATTAATACAATTTTGAATGTCAAGGGGAAGACGAAAGATGATTTGAAATCAAGACGTATCGAAGTAATATGTAATCATCCCGAGCTTCATATAAAGCCAAATGACACCAAAAAACCGAAAGTGTGCTATGAATTGGACGGTAGTCAAGTTAAAATACTTCTAAAATGGATGAAAGGATTAAGATTCCTGGATGATATACCTTCCAATCTTCGTAGATGTGTCAACTACAAAAAAATAAATTTAGCGGGATGAAAAGCCACGACTGTCATCTTATGATGGAAAATTTATTGCCCGTCGCTTTCAAAGAACTGTTTCCCGTAAAAGTTTGGACTGTTGTAATAGAGCTCAATTTGTTCTGTAAAGTGCTTTGTTCTACTACATTAAAAGTTGATCGTCTACGTAAACTAGAGGAAGAAATCCCCATATTGCTCTGCAAATTGAAAAATATATTTCCACTAGGTTTTTTCAATGTTATGGAGCATTTACCTATTCATTTTCCATTAGAAGCACGTCTTCAAGGGCATGTTCAATACGGATGGATGTATCAATTTAAAAGGTATATTAATATTTTGTTAGTTAAATTTTGGTTAATGAAATGTATAAAAACATAATTTACAATAATTCAAAATAGGTATTTAAATCATTTAAAGAAAAAAGTGAGGCAGAAAGCTCGAGTTAAAGGTTCTATTTGCAAATTATACATCAAAGAAGAAGCTTCGTTTTTCTCTCTCATTATTTTAGTGATCATGTGAACATATCATTTGCAAGTACTGCGCATAATGATGAAGGCATTGATCATGATGAATGTCAAGTGACTTTATCTACTTTTAAAAAGTATGGTTAGTCTTCTGGTAGATTTGTGGAAGAATGGATGAATGATAGAGATTATAATGCAGCACACACATATATTCTTCTCAATTGCACTGAAGTTGCACCTTTCGTTAGGTAATGAACTTATACATCTATATATACATGTACTGTATCTTTAATCATATATGTAACATTTTTCCTGTATATAATTGCAGCATTTATGAATCACAGTATCCAAAGGGCGATATCAGCATAGAATTCGCTAGTTGGTTTACTAATTATGTTTTTGATCCAACAAATTGTGTTGTGGATGAAGGAATGAAACATTTGGCAATGGGACCAAAAAAAAATGTCAAGACATGTCCAATATTCTTTGTCAATAGATATAAATTTAGCACTAAAGAATATGGTACTGAAAAATTAACTGACAATAGTGGTGTATTTGTTAAAGATAGTGATGATCCAAATGACCACACGATTTTTATGGCGTGCTAACCCAGATTCTGCAATTAACATATTTCACACGACCCGCGGAAGAAGTATTTTTGTTTAAATGCAACTGGTTCAGCAATGTTCCAGGTTCTGGAATCAACGAGCACCCAAAATATAATCTTATAGAAGTAAGACATACTTCCCGTTATTTTAAGTATGATCCTTTTGTACTTGCCAAACAAGCTCTTCAAGTATATTACGCTCCTCATCCATCTATAAGAAGAGACAAAATAGATTGGTGGGTTGTTTTTTAAACAAAGGAAAGGTTTACATTTGACGGGCATAATATTCTAGATGACCAAGCTTATCAAGCAGATGTCGAGGAAAATAGAGGAATAGTAATAACCGATGATCGAACAGATTTTGGACCTCTAAACGACAAATCGAATGCATTAATTGAAGTATTTGAGACTACAGATGAACCATATATAGAGGTGGAAATAGAAATAGAATCCGAAATTGATGAGGACATACCAATAATTCTCATTGTAAAAAGGTAATTTTAATTATGTTATGTTAAGTTATAGATATTTCTTATGTTATCTATTAACAAATAACATATTTTTACGAATCAAACTCATATGTTAATTAACCAGACATTTCTATGAATCAAACTGCTATGTAACATTTCTATGAATCAAACTTGTAATGTTAATCAAACATTTGTATTAAGAAGTAGCATATTTTTTATGTTATATCATGTCATATTTCTATGTTATGTCATGTCATATTATTTATGTTATTTATGTTACGTCATGCCATATTATTTATATCACATAGTACTCTTATATATGTTATCTCTCATACTATTTGTTTTACATATCGCTTTTATATAATGTTATGTTGTTGTTTGTAACATGTATGACATCACAAGATCCTGTAGGTGGCGATAGCAGTGGTCCATCGCAGGAGCTAGCCCGTCATGTGGTGCGGCTTAAGCCAAAAGCCAGCAAAGAGTATAAATATAATTTCTGTACAATAAGTTATGTAAATTGCTATTCCAGTAGCCATGAAATGTTTTTTGTTGAACACAGGAGTTTTGAGTTGCAGCCTTCCAACGTCTGTCTTGAGTACATCAAGATGCGCTTATCAGGCTCGCATGACTGAATGTTGGCCCACGTGGACGTCGATACCCGACATGGTCAGGGAGACGATATGGCAGGATTTTTTGGTATGTACGTGTGCTATATCATTTATTACATTAATTAAGTAGTGATGCTCCTATTTGATCAATTCATATTTATCCTATTTTTAGAAAATTGCGGGGAGATGTGGATCTCAAGGAGACCGATTTGGACTTCGTCAAGCGCCACTGGAAATCTAGAGTGGAAAAAAATTACAGAGAGATGATGAACAACATAAAATCAGGTGGAAAAAACCTGACTGGATGGACGAGAAGGTGTGGAATGACCTACATACTTATTGGAATAATAATGACGAGTTTCTGGTAAAGTTACTACAAATTTTATTTAAAATTTTGTATTTAATTAATATATAATTTAGAATAAAACATTTTTTAATCTAAATGTATAGGCCAAGTCCGCTAGAAATGCGGCAAACAGGAGCAAGAATTCAGTTACACATCGGGGTGGGTCTAAGACGTTTCAGCACCATCGCGAGGATCTGGTATATTTATTAATTACATAGTTAAAGATTTTTATTTATAAGTTGTTAAAATTAATTGCTGATTTAACATTAAGTTCTAATTTACACACACACACACACATATATATTTATATATATATGTATACGCTTTTTTCAGGAGAGGTAGCGTGGTGTTCCTGTGTCGTACTGGGATGTATTCGAGCATACACTTGCATTTCCTAAGGTCGACGGCACAGGCTCGGTTTCCTACTCTTGGGACCACGATGCCAAGGCGTGTAAGACATACGTAAGTATAACATATTTAATTTAAAGTTATAATTTAATTATAGTATAATCTAAATTCAATTGTTTTTTATTTAACAGGAGAAATTTCAGGAACAGAGGGCGCTGATGCTGGATTCCAGTGGGAGGAGTGAGTTGACTATAGAGTATGAGGATAGGATATTTGATGTTGTCATGAATCCACCTACCCGAAATAGACTATATGGTTTTGGCAATCTAGTCGTATCAAAACTAAAATTTATAATAAAAAATGAAATTTACTTCAATTGCTATTGTTAAAACTTTAGACAAAAAATTGCGAAGTATATGTTGTATTTTATTTTAATTTGAGACTAGCATTATTGGTATATCAATCTAATTATTACTCCTTCTATTCTGAAAATCTAAAATTATATGCAGGTTCAGACATCTCAGCAGACCTACTAGAGGGCTCAGGATAAGGTGGAGATCACACAGCTTCGAGCACAAATTGTAGAACTTCATGAGCGCGATCGTCGCCGCGAAGAGCAGATGGAGCAGCTTAACCGTCAAATGGCGGAGTTAATTGCTTCGTACGGTACACCACCTTTATCTTCTGGTGAAGAGAGTTAAGGTTAGTTTGTTTTTTATTATATATAAGGGTTGGTGAGGCTTGATACATTTATGATCATGGTTGTATATATATGGATGTTGTGTTGGTGATGATGTTGTGGGCGTGGCGATGGAGGTTTTGTTGGTGATGACATGGTTTGGACGTGATTGTATATACGGTGCGTTTTTTACAGGTCCCTATTAAGTTTCAAAATTAGGCTCACATCCGGTCATAAATTTATTATAAATTAGGTCCCTATTTTTCAAAAGTAGCTCAAAAAACGAATAAAAAAATTAAAAAATACGAAAATTAATAATAAAATAAATTATGCATTCGATAAAAAATCACTCAAAAAACACGCAAAAATAAAAAAACAGCAAAAAAAAAAACAGCGAAAAATGCAGTTAAATGCATAATATTATGCAATAATTCCAATTTCTTGCATATATATGTGCAAGTATTCCAGTGTTGCATCTGCATTTGATTTTTTTGCATATTTCTGTGCAAGTATTAAAATATTGCATATTTCATAACAATGCAACTCAGTTCAAGTGTGCTAGTAAATCTGAAATATGCACACATGTGTGCAACATATCTGCAGGCAAACCGTTAGCATAAATTCCTTTATGCAATTTGCATATATGTATGCAAGTATTGGCAATACTTGCATACATATATGCAACATTTTTTTCTTGGCGTGGACTTCTGGGATTATTTCCAGATTTTAGATTTTTTTTTTAATCAGCGCCGCACTTTTTTCTGGAAGAAAATGAAGGAGGAGAAACAGAATAAGCAGGAGGCGGAACCAGAAAAGTAGGAAGCGGATCCAAAAAAAGGAGGTGGCCATTCAAAAATAGGGGCGGAAATCTATTTAAAACATGGGAGGGATGTGGGCTACATTAAGTTCAAAAATAGGGATGTGTCCCTAATTTTCACTTGTATATATTGGGTTATTTTATGTAAATATTGGTTTGTGGTATGTATTTTATGTTTGATTTTCGTATAATATTGTATTTGGGTGAATATTTGATTGTGACTGAGATTTATATGCTCAAAATGGAGTAGTTTTGATGGATATATATATTTATGTGGCTGGAAATTTGAAGTTTCAATTATGTAAAAAAAATACCCAGATTTTCAACAGCGTCCAACGGCAAGTAACGACTTATTGGTCATTGTTTTTCAACGGTTTCCAATGGCGGTCCACGGCATATTTCAATGGTTTTCAACACTTTCCAACGTTCCTTTGGCCAGACAAAAACCACGTGGTAATGTAAGGAAGTTGGAAGCTGTTGGAAATATGCATTGTCTACCATTGGTAATCGTTGGAAGCCAATGATCAGTATACCAACGAATTTTCCAATGGCCACCAACGACCCCTAGCCGTTGGTATGTACTGTTTCTCTTGTAGTGAGGTACAGTCTGGTTAAAGTCCTTATTAAGTCTCAAAACATAGTAAATATCTTTGGAAAGTAAAGATGTAAAATAGGTCCATAAAATTAAGTGACCGAATAATTGCATAAATTTTTGCGATTACTCGGTGAATACTTATAGATTCTTATGTAGTTATAATATTTTTATTACAAAGATTTCTGTAATTTTTAGTGAAAATTTGCTAAAGTTTCCTCCATTATTCAAAAAAATTAAGGAAATATCCATAATTATTCACTAAATAATTGTAGAAATTTATGCATTTTTTGGATATAACTACATAAGCTCTATAATTGTCCATTGGATAATTGCATAATTATATGCAGTTATATTGTAATTAAATTTTAGGAACCTAATTTACAACATTTTTATGGGAAGGAGTTTTATATATTAAGTTTGATTTCAAGGACCTAAGCCAAATATTCACACAATCATATTCCATATAAATGGAATAAAGAAACCATGCTAAGTGTGAAATAACATTTTAAAACTGGTTCATATAAACAATTTTCTAACATTTGCATTAGTACGTTTATTATCACAGACAAATGCTGAATAAATTAGAAAGGCATCAAAGAATATATTTTCAATTAATAAAGCATATTATAATGTAGTAAATATAAGTAATTAGTCTGCAGCAGTAGCCCATCGGTTAAGGACTTGCACCATGGTAACAGTGGCGTGGGTTCGAAACCCGGAATGGCATGCTAAGAGCTTACCATATGCATATGCTAAGATCAACCACTTATGTGGTGCTCGCGGACCGGGCTAGGTGCACTAGGGAGGATTTACGACTCTGGTCGGTTTCCCTCCTGAACAAATTCAAAAAAAAAATATAAGTAATTAACAAATATTATGTAATATGTTATATTTTAGCATGACAAACTGAGTAGTTTTATAAACTACTAAGTTAGTGCGTATGAATAGTTTTATAAACTTCTAAGTGAGTGCACCAAAAAGTTTATACACTTTTGCTAATTAAAAATTTGATTTAATTTTGCATCGGTGGCTGACCCTTATGCCACTTTACAATCTCTAATGCCATAACCAAATAAGCTACCACTCAGGGTCTGGAAGAGCTAAATAATTTTAGCATTTACTTCAAATAATCAGACCATAATACAATAAATAAAAAATAAAAAATGTTCTTTTAGATCGGTGGTGGCTGTGAATTTTAAGTCAAATTTTATTAACACAATTAGACTGCCATATAGTCATAAAGGATATTCCTATTTTAGTTTTAAACTTCACAACTTTTGTTAGAAACCAAGTAATCCTTGAATGATACTCTTTATTTCATTCACCTCAACATAGTTAAAATTCAATATAAAAAAAACTATTATACCATTTAATACATTGGTTGCTTATTTCGTTTGACAAATACAATGTACTTAGAGCATTTATCATATATAGTTATAGGTGAGAACATATGTCATTTGCAAATGGTTTTCATCTCATTTGATGAATTGTTTAGAGGAAAGTATTCAGTAGTTTCAGGTTATTTTGTAATGAATCTAACTGAAATTAAAAACAATTGAAATTTTGTCAATAATCGAGTTAACCAAACTAAAAAAGTACAGAAGATAAACTAACACATTTTACCATTCAAACGTTGATATACTTAAACATAATTTCATGTTTATAGAAATTTTATTATGTATTATGTTATAGTTCTAGTATACCAAAATAGAGAACAATCAATTATAAACTCGTCGCACAAGTTTATAACTCGAATTTCCACTACTCTGGAATTCAATATTTGCAAATGATAGAAATAAGTATGTTGTAATCAATTTACAACAACAACATTATACTATTTTAAGAAATAGCACAATATAGAGAAAGGAGAGATTATAAAATAATGTATATAAATATACAAATAAACTAGAAATCTAACTGGATGATGTTTGAGGCTTGTCATAACAATTTCCTTAAGAATTTTATTTCAAAATTCTCCCAAGATACAACAGACGTATTTTACACGAGATTGTAATGAGTATGTCACTCTGTGATTATATATAAGAGTATCAGAGAAGAGAGAAGGAAGATCGGATTGGAATAAGTGAGTGAGGAATGTGATCAGTTTTACTCCTTATTTATAGTTTATCTGTATCCCTTTAAATGCTCGCGTTCGTACCTCTTCGTACAGTCGCATCTCTTCTAAACAGTCGTGCTCGTACCTCTTCGTACAGTCGCATATCTTTCGGACGATCGTGCTCATACCTCTTCATACAGACGCATCTCTTTCGGTGAAAGGAAGTGTATATTCACGAAGTGTCTTTTCCCTGAATATGACCGTTTGGCGAAAGGAAGTGTCTTTTTACGAAGTGTCTTTTTCCATAGATATGACCGTTGGGAAATATGACTGTTGGTGAAAGGAAGTGTCTTCTCACGAAGTGTCTTTTCGCCAAAAACCATACTGCTAATAGTCACGTCCTTTCACTGAACAGTTGCACCTGTTCGCTTAAATTATTTATGATGTGGGACAATGGACAAAGTATATTTCATTCAATGCTTACGAATTCCAGTAACCCCCCACATGAATGATAATATTCTTTTCCCCCCACACAAAGCGAAATATCACAAAGTACATATGGAATAATGCTTTATCGTAATAAGTAGATATTTGACTTTGAACTTTCCCTAGTTAAAACTTATCAGATCTACTTGGCTAATCGGCGTATTATTTCATCTTGAATCATCAACCATTATTGTATATCCAAACAATAAGCTTTACGGAGCATTGATTCCCTTCTCATCCAATCTCTTGGTTGTGTTCATTTTGGTCCTAAACACTTCTTGGTTCTGCAAGTGTTATAGAGAATTTAAGCCTTTAAAATTCTCATAAAGTCGACCCAGCTCACACTAACATAGGTTATCGCAACCATTAGGAGTATCCTACATATACCTCACTTGTTATTTTCAAGATATGGTCATTATTAAAAAAAACATAGTTTTAACCTTGTAATACTTCTGTAGGCATGCATTTATATTGTTCACCATAGGAGTGGAGTAGGCTGTGTCCAAAAATGCATTACGTCTTGAGTTATTCATAATTCGTTTGCCTATTGATCCTAGTCCGTGGGATCTCCAGTCACTAGGATAGTTTTCCATATAAGATAACTCTTGTTGGTTTAGGCTTTCAAACCCATTCCCCTTGATGCACAGTCAATTTTCTCTCTTGATAAATCTTTAGTAAATGGATCTACTAGGTTATCATTTGTTCTCACATTATCTACGGAAATAGTTCCATTTGAGAGTAACTGCCTAATTATGTTATGGTGTCTACGAATATGTCGTGACTTTCCATTATACACAAAGTTTTGTGCTCTGCTTAGCGCTGCTTGGTTATCACAGTGTATGCATATAGCCGGCACAAGTTTGGGCCAAAAAAGAATATCTTCTAAAAAGTGATGAAGCCATTATGCTTCTTTGCCTGCTTTATCTAAAGCGATGAACTCTGATTCCATGGTGGATCAAGCTATGCATGTATGTTTAGTAGATTTCCATGACATTGCTGCCCCTGCTAGTGTAAATACATAACCACTAGTTGACTTTTCCTCTGAATCGGCAATCCAGTTTGCATCACTATATCCTTCAAAGACGACAGGATATTTCCCATAATGTAAGGAATATTTTTTGGTATTTTTCAAATATCCAAGAACTCCCATTAGTGCTTTCTGGTGTTCTTCTCCTTGATTTCCTGTATACCTGCTTAATCGACTTATTGCATATGCTATATCTAGTTTTATGCAATTCATAAGATACATCAGAAATCCTATTACACGAGAATATTCCGGTTGCATTACACTCTCCTCGGTGTTTTTATGCAGTACTTATGATGGATTAAAAGGTGTTTGTACTCCTTTAATTCCAGTTTCTTAAAATATTTCAATCACTTCATCCACATAGTGTGACTGAGGTAATTCAATTCCATTAGGTGTTCTTATTATCTTAATTCCCAAAATAACGTCTGCAACATCTAAATCTTTCATATCGGAATTGTTTATTAGCATCTTCTTTATGGTCTCTATAACTTTAATGTTAGGACCAAAGATTAGCATACCATCTATATATAAACAAACCATCATGTATGATTGTCCAAGTTGTTTATAATAAACACATTTATTACATTCATTTATACGGAAACCATTTTTCACCATGGCACTATCAAATTTTGTGTTCCATTGTTTTGGAGCTTGTTTTAGTCCATATAATGATTTTACTAATTTACAGACTTTGTTATCATTTCCTTTAGAAATGAAACCTACTGGTTGCTCCATGTAGATCTCCTCATTGAGATCTCCATTTAAGAATGTTGTCTTTACATCCATTTGATGATTTTCTAAGTTATAGATGGATGTAATTGCTATCAACATTCTTATAGAGTTCATTCGTGCTACTAACGAATATGTATAAAAGAAGTTTACTCCTTCTTTTTGACGATAGCCTTTGGCTACTAATCTGGCTTTATACTTGTCGATAGAGCCATCTGCTTTCATTTTCTTCTTGAAAATCCATTTGTAGCCAATTGGTTTTATACCAAGTGGAATATCAACAATTTCCCAAGTTTTATTTGTTAGAATTGAATCAATCTCACTTTGGATTGCTTCTTTCCAAAATGCAGATTCAGAAGATGTCAATGCTTCCTTGTACGTTTGAGGTTTGTGTTCTAACATGTATGTTAGGAATTCCGAACCAAATGTCTTGGAAGTTCTAGCCCTTACGCTTATTCTGGGTTCAATTTCCTCAATCTCATTAGGAGTTACATCTTCATATGATTTACTTGATTCTTCTCTTGTCCTTTTAGGGACATTTCTTTCATTCATTTTGTGCGGAAACACATCTTCAAAGAATGAGGCAACTCTAGATTCAATGATTGTATTTACATGATATCAGCTATATCAGACTTGAATACCAAAAATCTATAGGCACTACTATTTTGGGCTGGCCCTAGATAGTAAAAATCTACAGTCTTTGCTCCAAGTTTAACTTTCTTGGGAGGTGGAACTGGAAAATTTGCCAAGCACCCCCACACTTTGAGGTATTTAATGCTTGGTTTATGTCCTTTTCATAACTCATAAGGAATTTTTCTTGTTTTATTGTGAGGAACCTTGTTTAAAATATGATTAAACATATTTAAGGCCTCCCCCCACAAGTTCATCGGTAAGCCAGAGGTCAATAGCATCGCATTAATCATATCTTTTAATTTTCTATTCTTTCTCTTGGCAACACCAATTTGTTGTGGTGAATATGGGACTGTTGTTTGATAAATAATCCCATTTTATGCACAGAATTGTTCAAACAGTGCTTCATATTCTCCACCTCAATCATATCCCAGTATCTTGATCTTTTTATTTAACTGATTTTCTACCTTAACTTTTGTTGATAATTCAACTATTTTCATCTCTGTTTTAGCAAGAAAACACTAAAATTCTTAAGATGTTATAGGTCAAGTATACTAAAACAAAGAATAATCAATTATAAACTCGTTGCACATGTTTACAACTCGAATTTCCACTACGCTGGAATTCAATATTAGCTAATGATAGCAATAAGTATGTTGTAATCAATTTACAACAACGTTATACTATTTTAAGAAATAGCACAACGTAGAGAAAGGAGAGATTATAGAATAATGTATATAAATATATAAATAAACTAGAAATCTAACCGGATGATGTCTGAGGCTTGTCGTAACAATTTCCTTAAGAATTTTATTTCAAACTTCTCCCAAGATACACCAGATATAATCTGCATGAGATTGTAATGAGTATGTCACTCTGTGATTATATATAAGAGTATTAGAGAAGAGAGAAGGAAGATCAGATTGGAATAAATGAGTGAGGCAAGTGATCAGTTTTTCTCTTTATTTATAGTTTATCTGTATCCCTTGGAATGGTCACACATGTATGTGATGGCCCGCCCCGCTTTCCAATGAAAGTGCGCTGTGCCAATGCCCGACTAGCACGGGACGGTCGCCAACGAGAGGAAAAGAAAGGAATTTGAACTAGCAAGGAACTTGTAGTATATCTCACAGCGCGTGGAACAAAATATAATAATAACATAACTTTGACATAAAGCAGGTGAGACAGTGCATAAGCTGAAAACTAAACCATCATAGCAGCGAAAAATCCAAAATACAGCTTATGTTCCACATCATCATTATTACAACTTTTAAAACTGTCTCCGAAGAAAAATAAGAAAGGTACTCTACTAATGCCCAAAGTAGTGACCAGCAGCGACACAGGGAGATTATATATACATATACATATATAGATATATCATACGTAGAAGCCTCCTGCTGGTCTCTGGTACAGCTACTCGTGCATAATCACCTGACCTGTCTCTAGTCTGCCCGTTTAAGAGCACCCAGAGTAAAAAGAAGAGACATAAAACTCTGGGTCAGACAAAAGTCTGGTATGAGAGATAAGCAGCAAAACCAAACAATAACAAGTATACTAAACCATACCTGAACCTGGACCTGCAACCAAAGAGTTAGCACAACAAGATGTACAATAATCTAAGGTGACACTAACATATGGTGTAAAGATATGGGGGTGGGGGTGTGCATGTCATAGTGATGTCAAACAATCAGGCATAACAACCATCCTCGCATCTCTCACTCAGTGCGTAAAGCATACGATATCCACCGCTTTGATCACCAAAATCATTGATATGATCACTCTGCCCCATGGAACCATGTCGACTCCACTGCACTGATCCATAGCCACTAGTCCTTGCTATGTCCACTCTGCCCACATGAAGCCATGACGACTTCACTGCACTGGCTCATAGCCATGCTACGATCACTCTGCCCCATGGAGTAATAACTACCCCACTACATTGATCTGTTGCCTAACATTCGTCACTCGGTGGAGAATCAAAGTTATGGACGTCGACAACTCCTTAGCACACGTCCAGCAGCAAAGTCCAACTCATGAAGTTAACTCATTGGTTCCCATCTGGATCGTGAGTCACAACTTCTCATTTGGACTACCTTTGCATCTTTGGTTTTGTTCTCCTCCGGATCAGTTCGTTATTTCCTCACTTCTCTTTGCTTCAGATCATACTCCTTGTTCGGTTCATGGTTCACGTCCATGGTCCAAGCTCCACGGTTTGGTTCGATCCTCCAGTAGTGGTTCAGCTCGTGGTTCATGTTCCTATTCGTGGTCCTCACCTTCTGGTCGGTTCGGGTGTTCTGCTCATGGTGCTTTCTCGGAGCATCGGGTCGATTTGTCAAGGAGCAAGTGGTTCGTGAGGGGTTCCTACTCCGGGTCAGGTCGGAGTTGCATGGTGCTCCACGGTTCGGGTGAGCGGTTCGGGTCGGAGAGCTTCAGATGCAAACGGATCGATTCGTGCCTCTAAGCTTTGTGATTCCACCATCTACTCATGAGGAAGGGCTGCTTCACGAATGGTTCGGTTTGTGCTTCCTCCTACCGATCCGATCCGGTTCGGGTCCAATTCCTGCAACTTTTCCAATGACTGTTTTACGCCATACGACGGCGTTTTCGACCATTCTAACTTTGTTAATCAAACATAAATCATACCAAACAGTCATAGCAATATATAACATCAACCATAAACACCAAAACAACAATATGATATGTTAAAATGGATCAAATATACCCAAAACCCATGTTTTTCCCTTAATCCCCCTTAACCATGTTTAAGAATACAATTAGCAAAACTTATTCAAATTAGCCCAAATTTCTATCGAAGCCCTAAAATAATATTTTAGAATTTTACAAATTTTTCCAGATTTTTCTGAGTTATAATTTCGCTAATTAACATTAATCACCCCTAATTAACCGTAATTAGTGAAAAACAATGCAAATCACTCACCTTAGCTGTGAATAAAGCTTAGATCTGAAACTATCTCTGATTTGGGTTGAATCTCTATGAAACACAGCAACTCCAACTCTAATTTGGTGCTATTTCTCCTTGATTTGACGTAGATTAGCTTAATCCTTGACTAAACTGTGATTAGAAGGTGTTTTAGGAGTTGGAGGCCATTGTTAGGGTTGAAGAGAGGTAAGTGGCGGCTGGAAAATGACAAGGAAAAGGTTTCTCTAACCCTAATCAGCCGTCATAGAGCTCTAATCCCGAATCCCCCAATGGGCCTAGCTGCTAATCACCCGGTTAAGCCCAATTAAACAGTTTTTCACCTTCTAAACCTTGTTTCAGCCATATCTCCCAAACGGTAAGTCCGTTTGGCTAATGTGACCAATCTACGGAAAGGTAAACCATCATCGGGATCTAACGAAAGTGGTTTCAGGTCAAAATTCCTTACCAATCAAAAGTTATGGCCGAAACAAGATCAGCTAGGGGCAAAATAGTCATTTAAAAATTGGCAAAAATCGTGAACATGGGAAATGACCCCAATAGTTGTTCCCTAAAGTTACACGACTATACAACTTCATATGATAATGAAGTAAATATTCTACGATCCTCTGATGCGTAGAATGCGGGTCGTTACACTCTTCCCCCCTTAAGAAATTTCGCCCCCGAAATTCCTTAACCAAAAACATACAAAGGTGTTCTGCATGCCTATCTGTCATTCACAAACAATCAAACACACAAAACAAACAAAAAAACCTATCCTAGCATGCGGAAAGACTAAATCGAAATTTAAAATCTTACCAGGCAAAGAGTTCTGGATACGTCTTCCTAATGCACTCCTCTGTCCCCCAAGTACAGTCATTCTCATCCTCGCCTCACTGAACCTTGACTAGATTCACAACTTTCCTTCGAAGTTTCTTCGTATCGTGCTCGACAATACGAATCGTCTTGCGGTTCCCAACCGCCTCGGGTTCTACTTTGACATCATCCAACTGATCCGGTGAAATAGTCATATCGGGGTCGCGCACGAATTCCTTAACTGGGAAACATGAAATACGTTATGAACTCCCGCCAATCTTGTCCGGCAACTCAACTTTGTATGCCAAATTCCCAACTTGTTCGAGAACTGGGAATGGACCAACAAATCTTGGTGTTAACTCGCCTCTCCTACCAAATCGAATCGCACTCTTTAACGGAGAAATCTTCATAAACACCAAGTCTCTAATGGAGAATTTTAAATCTCTTCTCCTCTTATCGGCATAACTCTTCTGCCTATCTTGGGCAGCCTCCATCCGTTGTCGGATAACTTTGATCTTATCTGAGGTTTCTCTTATCACATCTGGCCCAAGCACAAATTTCTCACCGGTTTCTAACCAACATGACGGTGAGTTGCACGGTCTTCCGTACAAAGCTTCAAATGGAGTCATACCAATACTGGATTGATAATTGTTATTATATGCGAACTCCACTAGATGCAAATGGTCATCCCATGATCCGCCAAAATCTAATATGCAACCTCTCAAGAGTTCTTCTAATACTCGGTTTACCCTCTTTGTTTGACCGTCGGTTTGAGGATGGTACACGGTCCTGAGATGTAATTCTGATCCTATTGCCTCTTGTAAGCTCTTCCAAAATCCAATAGTGAACAACAGATTTCGGTCACTTACAATGCCTTTGGGTACTCCATGAAATCTCACTACCAATTTCATATACAGTTCAGCTAACTTAGCTGTCGTTCTATTCGACTTGACGGGTATAAACCTTGCACTCTTGGTCAATCGGTCCACAATCACCCAAATGCTATCATGGCCCGATCTAGTCCTTGGTAACCCATCAATGAAATCACTTGAGACTTGTTCCCATTTCCATTCGGGGATTTCTAATGGTTGCAACAAACCACTAGATTTCTTTTGCTCAGCTTTAACTAACTGGCAATTCATGCACTTCGATATAAACTCCCCAACGTCACTTTTCATCCCTTCCCAGTAGTAGGTCTGCTTCATGTCTCGATATATTTTGTTACCACTGGGATGTATAGTTAGTTTTGAGTGATGACATTCTTTAAGCACTTCATCTCTCAATCCATTAACATTGGGCACAACTAGTCTCCCATTCTTTCTAAGCCATCCATCTCGATCAAGCCCATACTAGTTCATCTCCTCATCGGTACCCATCTCTAACTTAGAGATGATTTCCAATAGATTAGGATCGTCCCTCTATTTGGAACCAATCCGCTCAATCAAAGTGGGTCTGATCGTCAAACTTGCTAATATTTCTAGATCTAATTCGCACTTAGGTCTGAAATCATATCCTGCAATATATTCTAATTTCTTCTACTCAAGAAACATAGCCCCTGGCATGTCTTCTACTCAATGCATCAGCTACTGCATTGCCCTTTCCAGGTGTATATGCGATATCGAAATCATAGGAAGCCAAGAATTCTAACCATCTTTGCTGGCGGAGATTTAGATCCTTCTGAGAGAAGAGATACTTTAACGATTTATGATCGGTAAACAACTCGAATCTTTCTCCCAAGAGATAATGTCTCCACATCTTCAACGCGAATACGATCGCTGCTAACTCCAAATCGTGGGTAGGGTATCTTTTCTCATTCGGTTTCAGTTGCCAACTTGCATAAGCTACAACCATACCTCCTTGCATCAATACAGCACCTAGTCCGGTACCACATGCATCTGTATATACTATCATCTCTTCATTCCCTTTAGGAATGACTAACACTGGCGCACACGTCAACTTTTCCTCTAGACTCTTGAATGCATTTTCGCACCTTTCGTCCCAAACAAAAGCTTGATTCTTCTTGGTCAACTGAGTTAACGGTTCCACTATCTTGGTGAAGTCTTGGATAAACTTACGATAATATCCAGCTAATCCCAAGAAACTTCTTACGTCTATTGCATTCTTGGGCATAGAACAATTTTGTACCGTAGCCACTTTCACAGGATCCACGGAAATACCATTCTCTGAAATGACATGGCCCAAGAATATCACTTCCCTCCTCCAAAAGTGACACTTAGAAAACTTTGCTTTCAATTGGTGTTTTCTCAGAACCTCCATCACCATCCTCAAATGTTCCTTTTGTTCTTCTTCTGTCCTCAAATAAACAAAGATATCATCTATGAACCCAAGAACAAACTTATTCAATTGATCTCTAAATACCCTATTCATAAGATCCACAAAATATGTCGGTGCATTGGTCAACCCGAATGGCATGACCAACCACTCATAAAATCTAGACGGCATCCAAAAGGCGGTTTTAGCTATACCCTCAGCTTCCACCCTAAGCTGATGAAAAACTATTGCGAGATACAACTAGGAGAACACTCTCTTGCCACTCAACTAACCAAACAAATCGTCTATCCGTGGAAGAGGATGCTTATTCTTCCTAGTCACTTTATTCAACTCGCGCTAGTCCACACATAAACGAAGGGAACCATCTGCCTTGGTAGCAAATACAACTAGTGCTCCCCACTCGGTGGCACTTCTTCTGATAAATCCCTTCTTCAAAAGATCGCTTACTTGCACCCCGAGCTCTTGTTGCTCCCTTGGTGCCATACGACGAAGTGGCCTCACTATAGGTCTGGCATCTTTCACTAAATCAATCTGAAACTCAATCTCTCGGTGTGGTGGAAGTCCGGTCACTTCCTCGAAGACGTCCGGATACTGGCCAGCCACGGGCACATCTGACAACTCATCATGCGGGATGTCGAGGGAATTTAGAAAACTAGCCATTACCCCATCACTAGGTAGACCACCAAACACTACCCTCCGCCCATCATCCGCTCTAACTGTCACCAAAAAGCCCTCACAGTCTACCACCACCCCGTATCTTTGGAGCCAATCGACTCCCAAAATAAAGCCAAACCCGGTAAAGTCCAAAATAGAGCAATCACAAACAAACATACATCCATGACTCAATAAGACCACATTACGACAAATCATACTAAGGCTAGTCGAACCGCCAATCGGGTTCGCCACCACTAAAGGTCTACCGACTATCTCGGGTTCCAATCTCAACCTATCTGAAACACCCCACCTCCATTAAGGTCACTCACAAAGGGAATGCCTTAGCTTCGGTGGAGGTTTATAAGAAAAAGTCACATATAAACACAAGACAGATATAAACACATATATATAAGCAGCGGAAAACAAACGGACTTTCATTTCATAAATACGTGTTCATACAAAACATTTCCATAATTGTCTCATAATAACTTCCAAAACATTACATTATCATTTCTGTCTTGATTATTAAATAAAGAAGCATAAAACATAATAAAAGCTGCATAAATCCCCATAGAACGTGTCCAAAAGCCATAGCCAAGGAAAGAGAGTCCAAACCATACATCTACTATCTTGAAGCTTGCAAAGAGTCTGACTAAGCTGGGTTGTTTCCTCACTATGGACCTGGGGGGGACGGAAGAAAAGAAGACGAAAGAAAAATAGAGCCAGACATAAAGCCTGGTAAGTATAGTGACTCTTCAGTATGAGAATAAGAAAAAGGGCATGATAGGTATAAACTGGAAATAGGAAAGTATCATAAACTAAGATAAAGCAGTTTGAACCGAATATACTATCGCACCCCACACTATATCTCTGCACCTACTTGTACTATCTCAACTGGCACCCCATGATCGGAGTGAAGTGATCCCCTTTCTAAAGATCGGCACCTACTCGCAAAATCATATGTGTCATACGGCCCCCAATGATTGTAGATATCTATGCTGGTCCCACCATGGGCTGTATCAAGTCCCATGGTGGCGGCCCGACACAATCCTAGAGTGCATAGGTTATACTACTGGTGCCCAGTGCCCTGTTTGTCTGCTCTGAAGTGTGTGCACGCCCGCACTCCGTTAGAACCCACACTGCTGCACCAACTGCCGTCGCTTTTGACCGCTTACAATCAGCCCAGTAATCGTGCCCCACCCTGCCTAGTTTTAGGGTACCATGATACCTAATTGGGTTACTGCTGAAATGGGTCCCTGTTACTAGGGTTTTCTAGTCAAACATGTTAAGTGGTTAAGTGTCTGTATTTACCTAACCCCACCCATCAGTTTAATTAACATGTTGAATTGGTTAAGTGTTTTAGTTAACTTAACCCTACCATCCTGACTTGTCTGTCCTTAACTTTAATTAGTTAAATCACCGACCACTCACATTAGACAGGTATTGTTACGGTTACTGGATATGTTGGTCGGTTCCGGGCAGGTTTACACCGTAACTCAGTCTAACCTTGGGTCCTTATTGGGCTCAATGCTTAACCTCCCACATTGGATAGGTATTGTTGTGATTACTGGACAGCTAGGCGGGTCCGGGCAGGTTTACATCACAACTCAATCCAACCTAGGGTTAAGCATACTCGTATTTTCTAAATTTACGTATTTGTGTCTATTACTTGTTATATGTAAATTTGTTAACAATTAAATGTTGTGACCCACTTTCCAAGTTCATCATTTTTGGTATAAGAATTTTATACCATTTAAGTGCCACCAATTATTGGCATGTGCCAAACATGCCAATACATATATTTTTTACCAATTTATGTCAAGTTTCCTATAATTACCAATTTTTCCCAACGTTACCCCGTCTAAATATTAGGCTAACAATCTTAGCCTAATTTTTCGTCCGCATGATTTTTAACATATAATATTAGGCTAAAAACTTAGCCTAATTTAGCGTACACAAAATTGGCATAAAGAAATTCATTAACATAAACATGTCATAGGTGTAAACTTGGCATTTCCGGCATAGTCAATATGAACATCATAGGTGTGATCTTGCAAAATAGTCAACATGAATATCATAGGTGCGAACATGCAATGTAGACTAAATCAACATACATATATGTGAATTTGCAACATAGACTAAATCATGGGTTTCAACTTGTCATGTGAACTTGCATTGAAAAGGGGAATCTAATTAAACAGGTGTCACAAGAATTAGCATATGATTTATACAACATAAGCCTAAACATGTTTAGATCTAGGCATAACATCGAACATTACTAGCATATGACAAGAATATGACATGTCCATGACGTATGTATAATTTTATCACATGTGTGAACTAGATCCAATCATATGTCCAATTATAACATGAAACATGTATTAAAGTGGATCTTGGCATGGATCCAATTATGAACTTGCAACTTTTGTATAAACATATGAGCATGTATATGAACTTAATCATTTAGGCATAGGGGTTTTAGCATAAAGTATATACATGAGATCTTAACTTGGACATAACACATACAACCTTTATAATCACATAAACATATAGGTGTAGATTATAACATGAACTATACAACTTGCATGTAATGTTGTTTTCATTTGAATGGATCCAACACCAAGTAAATTTAACCACAAACATTCCAACCATTCACAATACAGTCATTGCAATACACAGATATGAATTTAGGATCGTCGTTATACAATAGTAAAATTCCATTTCCATTTTACATCGAATCAAGTCTCAGTTTTATTCCCATCGAAAAAAATCACTATACTTACAACAAACGACGAACTTGAATTCTGGATTCTGAGTTCTGAATTTGCAATGCTTTCCTTTGGGTAGATAAACGTTGTTTGATTCTTGTTTTTACTTTAGTTTTGCTCGTCTCTAATCTTTCTTCAAGTGGAGGCTACTCTTGGCTTCCTTCTAGCAGCATGACGGCTCTAGCTCTATTTTATTTGTGTGAATTTAGGTTGGAGACTAAGGTTGTTTAAATAGAATTTCAAACTAATTAGATCCGTCGATGAAGCTAGAGTTAATCAAGGCCATCCATCTCAAGAGAAGCCAATCAGAAAGTGACAAATCGGCCCTAGTGACACAGCCAAGCCCCAGAAACAGAGCCAGGACCAGACCAAGCAGGCCAGGTCGACCAAGCAGGTCGACATGTAGGTCGACCCCCAGGTCGACTACATAGTCGACCTAGGTACCCAGGTCGACTCCCAGGTCGACCTGGGTCCTGGGCGGGAAAATTCCTGCCCGGTTCTGGTCCAATTTTGAATTTTGAACCCGTTTTCGGGCTGTTTGAATTTTAAATCGAATTCTGAAACTTCCGGAGGTCATAACTCCTTCATACGGAGTCCGGTTTACGCAAACTCGGACTCTATCTCAAGAAAAATTACGATACGAACGCAATGGCGTAACCCGTTTCCCTTAATTCCTTCATTTAGAATTAATTATACTTTAATTTGTTAATTTATTATTAACAGAAAATTCGGGGTGTTACGTTCTCCCCTCCTTAAAGGATTTCGTCCCCGAAATCTTCAAGTCTGAAAGAACGTATATCCTAACATCCAATCGTCCATCTACTCATCCAACAAACACAGGCATCCATTGTCCTTAAAATACTTCTAATGCTTCATGATCATATGCATAGTATGTGTATATGTCCTTATCTAATGCAAAAATTAGGCGGTCTACTGATTCAGTTGGCCTCCTTAATGCGAATCATGTAAGTGTCATGAATCCATTATGTATGCAAAATTTTCCCTACTCATAATTCTACATGAGTGCGCAACCATTCATACAAATGCGACATCCATATCACAACATATCAAGTTCCAACCATATTAAAATATGAATACATATATGCATATGCAATATGAAGTGACTGAGCCGATCTAAAACCTAAGTTGTGTATGTATATGCATCCACGAGCAACCACTTGCAGCCATCAACCATAACATGTTTCAATTACATGTTTACATCCAAAGGGGTTTCTACCTAAGGATAAAGGATAATATCGAGGAGATATACCTAAAAAGATAGATACAAGCACAACTTAAGGAAAAAGAGAGATCAAAGATGTACCCTCAAAAAGAAAAGGGTAGGCGGCACGTATTCTGTCCTCAGTTTCCCAAGTCGCGTCTTCTTCGGCGTCGCTCCACTGAACTTTGACAAGCTTGACTTTGTGGTTACGTAGCTTTTTCACTTCAGTTCCTAAGATGCGGGTTGGAACTCTCCTCATAGTTGCTTCGCGTTCCACTTCGGCTTCTTCTAGAATGCTTGGCTCCACCACTTCCTCAAATTCATGTAAACATTTCCGGAGATGAGAAACGTGAAAGATATTGTGAATTCCAGCCAACCTTTCGGGCAGCTCTACTCTATAAGCCATCTTCCCAATCTTCTCGATGATAGGGAACGGTCCTACAAATCTTGGTGCTAGCTTTCCTGCGGATCCAAAGAGAACGACGTTCCTTAAAGGAGATACCTTAAGGAAAACCCTGTCCCCAACCTCAAACTCAAGGTCGGTCCTTCTTTTGTCTGCGTAGGATTTCTGTCTATCTTGGGCAGTCTTCATTCTCCTTCATATCAGGTCAACTTTTTCTGAAGTCTCTCTAATCATGTCTGGCCCAAGTATAAGCTTGTCTGTAGACTCCTACCAACAAGTTGGTGATCGGCACGGTCTTCCATACAAAGCTTCGAAGGGCGCCATGCCGATGGTGGCTTGGTAGTTGTTGTTGTAAGCAAATTCCACTAAAGGAAGATGATCCTCCCATGTCCCTCCAAAGTCAAGAACGCACTGTCTCAAAAGATCTTCTTATACTCTATTTACCTTTTCCGTCTGACCATCAGTTTGGGGGTGATAGGTCGTGCTCAAGCATAACCATGTGCCTACAGCTTCTTACAGACTCCGCCAAAATTCGCTTGTAAAGATAGGATCTCGGTCACTCACTATGCTGGAGGGTATTCCGTGGAGTCGAACTATTTCCTTGAGATAAAGAGATGTTAGAGACGAGGCAGTCCTTCTACTCTTGATAGGTATAAAGTGGGCGCTTTTTGTGAGCCTGTCCACTACTACCCAAATGCTAGTATTGCCCCTTCTTGACCTAGGAAACCCATCAATGAAGTCCATTGAAATGCTATCCCACTTCCATTGCGGGACTTCTAGAGGATGAAGCGGTCCTCTAGGATTCTTTTGTTCCGCCTTGACCTGTTGGCATGTCATGCACTTAGAAACGAAATCTGCCACAACTTTCTTCATGCCGCTCCAAAAGAAAACTCTCTTTACATCCTTGTACATCTTGTCTCCACCTGGGTGTATTGTCATCTTGGAATGGTGTGCTTCCTCGAGAACCATCTTTACTAAATCCCTTGCTTGTGGGACGCATAGTCTTCCATCTCGCCTCAGCCAACCCTTATCATCGATGGAGTACCTATTGAGGCGACTGGAGGTTTCACCCCTAATTAGTTTATCAATCACATCCTCAAGCTGAGGGTCTTCACGTTGTGCGGTCCCTATTGAGTCTAAAAGAGTGGGTCGTACTTCTAGTGATGCCAACAAACCAGGTACAAAATCAGAGGAGGGCCTAAAGTCAAAACTGACTATATACTCCAAGCTTTGCCTTTCTACAAAGAGAGGGCTTAAGGTCAGCTTCTTTCTACTCAAGGCGTCTGCTACTACGTTGCCCTTGCCAGGAGTATAGGAAATCTCAAAGTCATACGAGGCAAGGAACTCCATCCACCTTTGCTGCCTCAAGTTAAGATCTTTCTACGAGAAAAGATACTTCAATGATTTATGGTCAGTATATAATTCGAACTTCTCACCTAGGAGATAATGGCGCCAAGACTTAAGCGCAAAGACGATGGCGGCTAACTCAAGATCGTGGGTTGGGTAGTTCTTTTCATGAACTTTCAATTGTCTTCCACCATAAGCTACTACCTTCCCTTCTTGCATTTGAACAGCGCCTAGTCCTGTACCACAAGCATCCGTGTATACTGTGAATGTATTTCTTCCATCAGGCAAAGTCAGAACTGGGGCTGTTGTAAGATCCCTTTTTAAGCGTTGGAAAGCAATATCACAATACAAATCCCAAGCGAACGCTAGATTCTTCTTTGTTAGCCTTGTGAGTGGAGCTGAGATTTTCGCGAAGTCTCTAATGAACTTTCGGTAAAAACTGGCTAGCCCAGGAAAGCTTCGGACTTCGGTTGCATTTCTTGTTGTCTTCCAATCTTGCACTGCCACCACTTTCGCGGGGTCCACAGCTAACCCCTCTTTGGACACTACATGTCCAAGAAACCTTACCTCTTCTCTCCAAAAGTGGCACTTGGAGAATTTTTCTTTTAGCTGATGTGCACGGAGAGTATCCATGATTTCCTTCAGATGCTAAGCATGTTCTTCCTCATTCTTTGAGAAGATCAAAATATCGTCTACGAAGACCACCACGAACTTATTGAGGAATTCTCTGAACACCCTGCTCATTAGGTCTACGAAATAAGCGGGTGCGTTTGTCAAGCCGAAAGGCATGACAAGCCACTCGAAGAAACCGTCTGGGGTTCTGAACATCGTTTTATCAATGCTATCTTGAGCTACCCTTAGCTGATGGAACACAGTAGCCAGATCAAGTTGGGAGAAGACCGACGCACCTACAAGCTGATCAAATAAATCGTCTATTCTAGGAAGCGGGTGTCTATTCTTCTTAGTCAGCTTATTTAGCTCCCTATAGTCCACACAAAGACGTAGTGAGCCATCTGCTTTGGTGGTGAACACCACTGGAGCACCCCATTCCGAGATACTCCGCCTTATAAACCCCTTCTCGAGAAGCTCCTTAACTTGATTACTGAGCTCCTTTCTCTCCTTTGGAGCCATATGTCTAACAGGTAAAGCTACGGGCTTTGCATTATCAACAAGATATATGCAGAAGTCTATTTCCCGCCTCGGATGTAAGCCCTTTACCTCTTCAAAGACATCCGGATATTCACGGACCATTCTAACCGACTGCAAATTCTCAACATAAGCATCAAGCGACTCTAGATAACTAAGCATAACAGCATTCAAGGGATTACAAGAAATTTCTAGAGTGTTACCGAGCCGAGTCAAGAGTCTAACCACTCTTTTCTCACAATCAAGAATGGCCCCATTACCGGATAACCAGTCCATGCCTAAGAACAGTCCATATCCCGAGAAGCCCAAAACAAAGGCACTACATCTAAACTCAACACTTAGAATAGAGATTTTCAAATCCAAACAAACCATTGACAAATAAGCTGAGCCCCCAATTGGATTTGAAACAACCATGGGATCTTCTATCATACTAGTGTCTAGGTGCAGAGATTCTACTAAAGCAGATGAAATAAAGGAGTGTGATGCACCGGAATCAAAGAGAGTGTGAACTGGATGATCATAGAGATAAACTAAGCTTTCTACAGAAATATTTCTACCTTGTTCCTGCGGAGGTGCCACCAGCGCGTGAACCTGTCCCCCTGAAGTGGATCCAATCCTCTGTCCCTGCCCCCGCTTCTTTGGGCAGTCCTTAGCAAGGTGTCCAGTCTCGCCGCAATGGAAACAACCACCATTCATCTTCGCCTTCTTCTTTCTGCAATCTTTCACAATATGTCCAACAATGCCACAGAAATTACACTTTCTCTTTTCACGGGGTTTGTTGTTCTTCCCGCCTTTCTTTGAATCAGCCTTCTTGTTCTGTGACCCTTCCCCCTTCTTGTCTTGAGGCACTTCTGCTTTTACCCCTTTCTTGCCTTTATCTTCCTTGTGTAGCAACGCCATGTCCACCAAGCTTTCATAAGTCGCTCCCATAGGTATATGGGTCATAACAAGGCTGTGTAGAGGCTCATTCAGACCTTTGACGAAGCGAAGGGCCTTCTTATGTTGGGTGTTTACCAAATTCAACCCAAATCTGGCCAGCTGATTAAACTGATTGACGTACTCCCTGATCGTCATATTCCCTTGTTTAAGGGTTAGGAACTTCTCCATCAGCAGGCTTCTTTCAGCTTGGGAGAGGAATTTCATCTCAAAACTCATCCTGAAATCTTCCCAAGTTTCCACTGGCCTCTCAACATGGGTAACTTCCCACCAATAGGAAGCTTCATCTTTAAGCAACCACACTGCTAGCTGTATTTTTTGCCTATCATCAACTTCGAAGATGACGAACAAATCTTCGGTCTCCTTCAGCCAGTTCCTTGCTACCACAAAGGATTCAGTTCCATAAAAGTCCTTTCCACCCATAGCCTTGAAGTCTCTACACGTTTTAGCGAAAGTATTTCCACGAGGAGGAGGAGGAGGAACCGCTACCACTGTGGGAGGAGGAACCGCTGCCACTGTGGGAGGAGGAATGTCTGCTGGGCCTGCACCATTGGCCCTAGTCTCTAGGTACCTTTGGAACCAGCAGGTATCAGTACTCCTTCTGGAAGGTTAAGGTCTCCAGACATGCTGAAACAGAAAGGAAAGATTCAAGACAAAAGGATAGAGAGATAGTGCGTATGGCTTTGGGGAACCGTGCCTTTTAAAAACAATGCTTTTCCTTGAAAAAAATGCTTCTTTAAACTTCTTTTTGAAAATAGTTTCAAAAACCTTTATCTAATCTGGTAAATTTGTGCTCTGACACGAAGTGAAACACCTCACCTCCATTAAGGTCACTCACAAAGCGAATGCCTTAGCTTCGGTAGAGGTTTATAAGTAAAAGTCACAGATAAACACAAGACAGATATAAACACATATATATAAGCAGCGGAAAACAAACAGACTTTCATTTCAGAAATATGTGTTCATACAAAACATTTCCATAATTGTCTCATAATAACTTCCAAAACATTACATCATCATTTCTGTCTTGATTATCTAATAAACAAGCATAAAACATAATAAAAGCTGCATAAATCCCCATAGAACATGTCCAAAAGCCATAGCCAAGGAAAGAGAGTCCAAACCATACATCTACTATCTTGAAGCTTGCAAAGAGTCTGACTAAGCTGGGTTGTTTAATCCCTGTGGACCTGGGGGGGAATGGAAGAAAGATGACGAAAGAAAAATAGAGTCAGACATAAAGCCTGGTAAGTCTAGTGACTCTTCGGTATGAGAATAAGAAAAAGGGCATGTTAGGTATAAACTGGAAATAGGAAAGTATCATAAACTAAGATAAAGCAGTTTGAACCGAATATACTATCGCACCCCCACACTATATCTCCACACCTAATTGTACTGTCTCAACTGGCACCCCATGATTGGAGTGAAGTAACCCCCTTTCTAAAGATCGGCTCCTACTCGCAAAATCATATGTGTCATACAGCCCCCAATGATTGTAAATACCTATGTTGGTCCCACCATGGGGTGTATCAAGTCCCATGGTGGCGGCCTGACACAATCCTAGAGTGCATAGGTTATACTACTGGTGCCCAGTGCCCTGTTTGTCTGCTCCGAAGTGTGTGCACGCCCGCACTCTGTTAGAACCCACACTGCTGCACCAACCGCCGTTGCTTTTGACCGCTTACAATCAGCCCAGTAATTGTGCCCCACCCTTCCTAGTTTCAGGGTACCATGATACCTAATTGGGTTACTGCTGAAATGGGTCCCTGTTACTAGGGTTTTCTAGTCAAACATGTTAAGTGGTTAAGTGTCTGTATTTACCTAACCCCACCCATCAGTTTGATTAACATGTTGAATTGGTTAAGTGTTTTAGTTAACTTAACCCTACCATCCTGACATATCTGTCCTTAACTTTAATTAGTTAAAGCGCCGACCACTCACATTAGACAGGTATTGTTACGGTTACTGGATATGTTGGTCGGTTCCGGGTAGGTTTACACCGTAACTCAGTCTAACCTCGGGTCCTTATAGGGATCAATGCTTAACCTCTCACATTGGATAGGTATTATTGTGATTATTGGACAGCCGGGCAGGTCCGGGCAGGTTTACATCACAACTCAATCCAACCTCGGGTTAAGCATACTCGTATTTTCTAAATTTACATATTTGTATCTATTACTTGTTATATGTAAATTTGTTAACAATTAAATGTTGTGGCCAACTTTCCAAGTTCATCATTTTTGGTATATAAATTTTATACCATTTAGGTGCCATCAATTATTGGCATGTGCCAAACATGCTAATACATATATTTTTCACCAATTTATGTCAAGTTTCCTATAATTACCAATTTTTCCCAACGTTACCCCGTCTAAATATTAGGCTAACAATCTTAGCCTAATTTTTCGTCCGCATGATTTTTAACATACAATATTAGGCTAAAAACTTAGCTTAATTTAGCGTACACAAAATTGGCATAAAGAAATTCATTAACATAAACATGGCATAGGTGTAAACTTGGCATTTCCGGCATAGTCAATATGAACATCATAGGTGTGATCTTGCAAAATAGTCAACATGAATATCATAGGTGCGAACTTGCAACGTAGACTAAATCAACATACATATATGTGAATTTGCAACATAGACTAAATCATGGGTTTCAACTTGTCATGTGAACTTGCATTGAAAAGGGGAATCTAACTAAACAGGTGTCACATAAATTAGCATATGATTTAGACAACATAAGCCTAAACATGTTTAGATCTAGGCATAACATCGAACATTACTAACATATGACAAGAATATGACATGTCCATGAAGTATGTATAATTTTATCACATGTGTGAACTAGATCCAATCATATGTCCAATTATAACATGAAACATGTATTAAAGTGGATCTTGGCATGGATCCAATTATGAACTTGCAACTTTTGTATAAACATATGAGCATGTATATGAACTTAATCATTTAGGCATAGGGGTTTTAGCATAAAGTATATACATGAGATCTTAACTTGGACATAACACATACAACCTATATAATCACATAAACATATAGGTGTAGATTATAACATGAACTATACAACTTGAATGTAATGTTGTTTTCATTTGAATGGATCCAACACCAAGTAAATTTAACCACAAACATTCCAACCATTCACAATACAGTCATTGCAATACACAGATATGAATTTAGCATCGTCGTTATACAATAGTAAAATTCCATTTCCATTTTACATCGAATCAAGTCTCAATTTTATTCCCATCGGAAAAATCACTATACTTACAACAAACGACGAACTTGAATTCTGGATTCTGAGTTCTGAATTTGCAATGCTTTCCTTGGGTAGATAAACGTTGTTTGATTCTTGTTTTTACTTTAGTTTTGCTCGTCTCTGATCTTTCTTCAAGTGGAGGCTACTCTTGGCTTCCTTCCAGCAGCATGACGGCTCTAGAGCTCTATTTTATTTGTGTGAATTTAGGTTGGAGACTAAGTTTGTTTATATAGAATTTTAAACTAATTAGAGTCGTCGATGAAACTAGAGTTAATCAATTCCATCCATCTCAAGAGAATCCAATCAGAAAGTGACAAATCATCCCTAGTGACACAGCCAAGGCCCAGAAACCGAGCCAGGACCAGACCAAGCAGGTCAGGTCGACCCCTAGGTCGACTACATAGTCGACCTGGGTACCCAGGTCGACCCTCTGGTCGACCTGGGTCCTGGGCGGGAAAATTCCTGTCCAGCCCAGTTCTGGTCCAGTTTTGAATTTTGAACCCGTTTTTCGGGCTGTTTGAATTTTAAATCGAATTCTGAAACTTCTGGAGGTCATAACTCCTTCATACGGGGTCCGATTTACGCAAACTCAGACTCTATCTCAAGCAGAATTTCGAGAAGAATGCAATGGCGTAACCTGTTTCCCTTAATTCTTTCATTTAGAATTAATTATACTTTAATTTGTTAATTTATTGTTAATAGAAAATTCGGGGTGTTACAATATCTACCAGGTCACTAGATATGAAGGAACGGGAAGCTCCGGTATCAAACAATACCCGAACAGAAACATCATAAATAGAAAGCATATCTTGAATGATGACATTCTTTCCTTTCTCCGCCGCAGTTGCGACATTCGACGAAGAAGGAACAACATTGATAGCATATGCTTTCACAATCTGTTTCTCTTTAGGGGGTTGCGGACATTTATCCTTGTGATGTCCCACTTGGCCACAGTTGAAGCACTTCCTGTCCGTAGGCTTTGCTCGACATTGTTTAGCATAATGGCTCTTCTTGCCGTAACTAAAGCACTCAACATCTTTCTTGCTCTTTTTTTGACCATCCTTAGCTTGGTTCTACTTCCTTTTGTTCTGAGAATTATTCTTGCCTCCATCGCTTGCTTGCGGCTTTGGCCCCTCTGCAGATGCAACAGTGACTTGGGTTTAGGATAAAGGCTCTCTGACCTCAATGATTTCCCAATAATCGATTCAAAAGTCTCATCAATATGATTTATAAGACTTTCTCCCAAGTACTGATCTAAACCAGTTATGAACTTCTCATTCTTCTACTCGGGAGTGTCGATAAGGGATAATCCATACTTGGATAAATTATCGAACTCAACAATATATTCCGAGACTTCCCTACCATTCTGCTTAAGCTCCAAGAACTTCCTAAACAACTCTAACTTCTGGGCAAATGGGATAAACTTATCACTGAATCGGGCCTTGAACTGATCCCAAGTAACTTGATCCTCAAGGGTAGCTGCCTTAATAGCATTCCACCAATTCATTGCCCGTCCTTGCAGCTGACGGGATGCTAGCTTCCTCTTCATCGCATCCTCGATACCCAAGTCTTCGAAGATACGGTCACAGCTATCCAACCAATCTTGAACTTCTGTAGTCGACTCCATTCCGTGGAACGGCTTTCCACCAAGACTAGTGTAATCCTTGCATAGCTTAGCGAAATCGGCCCTAGGCGCCTGCACCGCTGCACCACCCCCATTTGCAGCATTAGGGGTTGCTCTCTGAACATCACTAAGCATCTCTCTCATGAAGTCAGTGAACATCGTCCTCATATCAGGAGCATTCCCATTATTGGCTCCTCTACCAGTACCCCTCGTAAGTCGGTTCATCGTTCAATCTGTAAAGAGGAAACGATTAACCATCTCTTCAGTGGTGCCAGTGCAGTGCGACTTCATACTTAAATATACTAATAGTATATATATATATATATCTATCTTTTGAAACCCAAAATATCACAAATACGCGCTCTCATATACGTATACTATTTCTCCCTGGTGTCTTTCCCTAGATTAACTACGCAACCTCTCTCTGATACCAAGTGTGACGGCCCGCCCTGCACCAGCCGACATTTCCAATGAAAGTGCGTTGTGCTAATGCCCGACTAGCACAAGACGGTCGCCAAAGAAAGGAAAAGAAAGGATTTTGAACTAGCAAGGAATCTGTTGTATATCTCACAACGCATGGAACAAAATATAATAACAACATAACTTTGACATAAAGCAGGTGAGACAGCGCATAAGCTGAAAGCTAAACCATTATAGTAACGGAAAATCCAAAATACAGCTTATGTTCCACATCATCATTATTACAACTTTTAAAATTGTCTCCAAAGAAAAATAAGAAAGGTACACTACTAATGCCTAAAGTAGTGACCAGCAGTGACACAGGGAGATTATATATATATATATCATACGTAGAAGCCTCTTGCTCGTCTCCGGTACAGCTACTCGTGCATAATTACCTGACCTGTCTCTAGTCTGCCCGTTTAAGAGCACCTAGAGTAATAAGAAGAGACATAAAACTCTGGGTCAGACAAAAGTCTGGTATAAGCGATAAGCAGCAAAACTGAACAATAACAGGTATACTAAATCATACCTGAACCTGGACCTGCAACCAAAGAGTTAGCACAACAAGATGTACAATACTCTAAGGTGACATTAACATATGGTGTAAAGGTATGGGGGTGGTTGCATGTCATAGTGATGTCAAATAATCAAGCATAGCAACCATCCTCGCATCTCTTACTCAGTGCGTAAAGCATACGATATCCACCGCTTTGATCACCCAAATCCTTGCTATGATTACTCTGCCCCATGGAGCCATGGCGACTCCACCGCACTGATCCATAGCCACTAGTCCTTGCTATGTCCACTCTTCCCCATGAAGCCATGATGACTTCACTGCACTAGCTCATAGCCATGCTACGATCACTCTGCCCCATGGAGTAATAACTACCCCACTGCATTGATCCGTTGCCTAACATTCGTCTCTCGGTGGTGAATCAAAGTTATGGACATCGACAACTCCTTAGCACACGCCCGCAACAAAGTCCAACTCATCAAGTTAACTTGTTGGTTCCCATCTGGATACTGAGTCATAACTTCTCATTTGGACTACTTTTGCATCTCGGGTTTTGGTCTCCTCTGGATCGGTTCGTTATTTCCTCACTTCTCTTTGCTTCAGATCGTACTCCCAGTTCGGTTCGTGGTTCACGTCCATGGTCCAAGCTCCACGGTTCGGTTTGATCCTCCAGTAGTGGTTCGGCTCGTGGTATATGCTCCTATTCGTGGTCCTCACCTTCTGGTCGGTTCGGGTGTTCTGCTCGTGGTGCTTTCTCGGAGCATCGGGTCGGTTCGTGGAGGAGCAAGTGGTTCGTAAGGGGTTCCTACTCCGGGTCGGGACGGAGTTGCATGGTGCTCCACGGTTCGGGTGAGCGGTTCGGGTTGGAGAGCTTTAGATGCAAACTGATCGATTCGTGCCTCCAAGCTTCGTGGCTCCACCAGCTACTCGTGAGGAAGGGGTGCTTCATGAACGATTCGGTTCATGCTTCCTTCTACCGATCTGATCCTGTTCGGGTCCAATTCCTACAACTTTTCCAGCGACTGTTTTACGCCATACGGCGGCGTTTTCGGCCATTCTAACTTTGCTAATCAATCATAAATCATACCAAACAGTCATAGCAACATATAACATCAACCATAAACACCAAAACAACAATATGATATGTTAAAATGGATCAAACATACCCAAAACCCATGTTTTTCCCTTAATCCCCCTTAACCTTGTTTAAGCATACAATTAGCAAAACTTATCCAAATAAGCCCAAATTTCTATCGGAGCCCTAAAATAATATTTTAGAATTTTACAAATTTTTCCAGATTTTTCTGAGTTATAATTTCGCTAATTAACACTAATCACCCCTAATTAGCCGTAATTAGTGAAAAACAATGCAAATCACTCACCTTAGCCACGAATAAAACTTAGATTTGAAACTATCTCTAATTTGGGTCGAATCTCTATACAACACAGCAGCTCCAACTCTAATTTGGTCTTATTTCTCCTTGATTTGACGTAGATTAGCTTAGTCCTTGATTAAACGGTGAGTAGAAGGTGTTTTAGGAGTTGGAAGCCATTTTTAGGGTTGAAGAGAGGTAAGTGGCGGCTGGAAAATGACAAGGAAAAGGTTTCTCTAACCCTAATCAGCCCTCAAATAGCTCTAATCCCGAAATCCCCCAATGGGCCTAGCTGCTAATCACCTGTTTAAGCCCAATTAAGCTGTTTTTCACCTTCTATACCTTATTTCAGCCATATCTTCCAAATGCTAAGTCCGTTTGGCTAATGTGACCACTCTACGGAAAGGTAAATCATCATCTGGATCTAATGGAAGTGGTTTCAGGTCAAAATTCTTTATCAATCAAAAGTTATGGCCGAAACAAATTTAGCTAGGGGCAAAACGGTCATTTAAAAATCGGCAAAAATCGTGAATATGGGAAATGACCCCAATAGTCGTTCCCCAAAGTTACAAGACTATACGACTTCATATGATAATGAAATAAATATTATACGATCCTCTAATGCGTAGAATGTGGATCATTACACCGTACCTCTTCGTACAATCGCATCTCTTCTGAACAATCATGCTCGTACCTCTTCATACAGTTGCATCTATTTCGAACGGTCGTGCTCATACCTCTTCTTATAGATGCATCTCTTTCGGTGAAAGGAAGTATCTTTTCGCTGAAGTATGACTGTTTGGTGAAAGAAAGTGTTTTTTCGCGAAGTGTCTTTTCGTGGAGATATGACCGTTGGGAAATATGGCCGTTGGTGAAAGGAAGTGACTTTTGGCGAAGTGTTTTTCGCCAAAAGTCATGCTGCCAATAGTCACGTTCTTTCACTGAACAGTTATACCTGTTCGCTTAAATTATTTATGATGTGGGACAATGGACAAAGTATATTTTATTCATTACTTATGAATTCCAACATATTATACATAAAGCATCAAGGCACGTCTGATGGATGTGTGTATAGTTAAATGTGACCAAAACTGGTAATGAGTTAAATTTTGGATTGTTGCTACCTTATTCTCTCAGAGGATGTACATAGACATAGAAAATATTCATAATAGCTGATAGTGAACCCAAAATTGGATTGTTATTGCCTTAAATTTGGTTTGTTCCAGCATAATTAATATAATTTAGTGTAGATACAAAGTCTTTCGTAAATTAATTTTATGACCTGGTAAAAAAACATTTTTTTTCTCCTCATTTTCTAGGCTTGAGACCGGCATGTTATCAAAAAGCGTTAACAACAACAGAGTTACTTTTTTTTGCGTCCGATGGTTGTAGGTTGATTTTTTTTTTTTTTTGAATATAATTCAATGTAAGTAAAGTAACAAATATGCTCTATTATATAACATTGTAAGATTTCTTTTATTCTTACAGAGATGACTTGATGTGTATAATGGTTCTTTCTTTTTATGCTTATACATGCATAAACTAACCATTTATCAAAACATAAATGTACTATTGATTTGAGCAACTTTTGCAGCCTTCATCCACATCTTTTATACATATGTGTGATATCAACAAATGCTTTCGCAAGCTGTAGATAAGACAAACAATAAAATTACCTATCTTTTAATCTAATAATTAATAAGTAGCATTTCATTATGTACCTTTGTTGTAGTCCCCAGTTCTTTTTCATAAATAAGAACATCGCTTTTACTGACAATGATAAAGCAAGCAGTATTTTCCATGCTTTCCCGTAAATCTAAATGATTGAAGCTATTCAAATTAATTAAAACATGAATTTTAATTAATTTGCTGGTAACAAAATTGTATTATGTATAAAATATGAGTCAAATGAGTGAAAGGTTTGGTGCAACAAACTTTATGTTATACATAAATATTTGAGCATTCTCATGACTTATAGGCTAACAACAAAGAAGTTGACTCTCTTGAATCTTACTACTTGAAACTTAATGACTATACAATTATAATCTAGAAAATAAATAACAACTTCCATTAGCTTACACTTTCAAGAGATACAGTGATTTGTATTGTAGAATACTGAAATGCAAATTGAAAGCATCCAATCCCAAAAGTCAAAATTGCATAACAAACACATGCTAGATGATAGAATGTGTGAAGGGTGTCCTCAGATTATAAGCCATCATTTCATGTCTCACGTGTTACCATACCCTATTATATGTGATTGGCACATATGCCTGAGGAAGACACTTTAACAATATAGCTCGTCGTAGTAGCAAACAAATAAATCTAATGTGAACAAATAAAATCTAAGAAAATAATTAAATTAGCTAAACAAAGATGCATGGCTTTAGCTGGCTTCATAATAAGATCTACTCAGATCTATAAACCACAATTACCATATCCTGTTTTATATATATACACACACACACACACGTAGTTAATTCTTATAGATATGATATCAATGAGATCTCCAATAGAGTTGATGTAACATCATAGAAATAAACCATTATCAGGTTTGGTTGTCCCGAATAAGCAAGCATGCACAACTAACACGTTTAGAACTTACACAATCATGTTAAACTAGCCATGCTAATAGCAAATTATCCAACGAAAATCCAAAGTTAAGCCAAATCGTTGGAGTTCCTAATCCTGTCACCCTCCAAGTTGCCATCAACTGAATACCGAATCAACCCATTCAAAATAACATACTAACATGATAGAACTAAAAATTGAATTTCCTTCCCTGACCAAATCATCTTTCAGCTGCATCACTATAGTTGAAATTCGAATAATCTCCGTTCCACTTTCTTGTATTTGCATCCATCAAATTGTTGAAGTTGTCATTTTCATTTCCAAGTAAGTCCCATGCAACACTATCAGAAGTAAACTGCAATAAGTAGTGCACTATGCTCCATAAGTTTCTTTATTCGTTGTTGAACTGTACTCCGTGAGTTCCATTTTCTGCAAACAAATTTCACATTCATACATTCAAATCTATATGCACTTAATTTAGTTACCATGTACAAAGAATACATAAACTTCAGAACAAAATATTCCAATCAAAATTTTGCAATGGACTGCCGCATGTTCAGCCAAGAATTTTGTTAAATAAGCATGCATAATACAACTTATATATATTGAAAGATATTCACATGACTCAACAACGTTTGTTCAAAGAAATGCATATACATTAAAAATCATTAGTTATAAATCAACAAATGGTCAATATTTTTATTTGCTAGTCTACCTATAAAATAGTCATATGAAACAATTTATAAGATCAGCATAATTTCTTGCAGACTGAAGATAACAAATTTGGTCCAAAATCAATGTTACCAAATCTGTACATGCAAACACAAGTAAAGACTACAATATTAGGACTGTTAAGCACCAAACTAATGAAAAAACGCAAAATTGGACTAATTTTTACATAGATATGAAGTACCCAAGCAAGGAATTTTCTTAAGTCTATCGATATGCTCGATGCTTAACATTTTGGATCTAATATAACAACTTCGTCTTATGATACACACACCAATTCGTAATGTTATCCACTTGTTAGGTAATCTTTTTTAAACATATCTGCATGCGTCAAAAGTTGAATGGTACAATTGCACAATAAGGGAATATAATTTGCAGACCATCATTTGTAAATTTACCAAGGTCAAGCATTTGTAAAAAAAAGTTGAAAGCTATAAGGAATTTAAGGAAAATTAACACTTTTAGTCGTTGTCATCCTGCTAAATATGTTGTATAAAAGCATGCGCATTTTATTGATGCCGAATTTAATTTTATGTTCACAATGATTCAAAAAATATATTAACTTTCTAAATCAATATTGCATAAAATTGATTCTTTTTCTCATTATCTATGGTGTGACAAACCCTGACTATTTTTGGCTAAAATTCAAAGAAAAGACTCAAATTCAGCCTTATAAATTCCAAAGTAAAGCAAACTGTATGTGTAGTGTTATATGATTGTTATAACAATATTAGAATAAAAGCACAGAAAATAATTTTGTTGACAACAAAAAAATGTAAACACAAAGATTCCTATTACTAGGAATAGTTAATTTGGTCGCAAGACTAAGTAAGAGAAAGCGGTAAATGACACAAGAATTTATAGTGGTTCGGCCGCGGATTAGGCCTATGTCCATTTTGGAAGGATGTTGAACTTTTATTAATCACTCAAAAATTACAAGGTAGAGCTAATTGCCATATGCTAGGTATTTGGGAAAAATAATATTTATTCTCCTTCTTCCTCAAATAGGAGATGCCATTAATAAGGCTCATGAAGCTCTATGAAGGTCTCAAGTGAAGAAAATCTAACCCCTTTAAAGTATGAGGCTATGGGGTATTTATAGGAAGTGGTTAGGTGGAGGTTAGGTAGGAGTAGGGACCACATGCAGAAAATTCAAACCCGCCACTTGCACTAGCAAAAATTTCGAACCCGGGGCTGGGTTCGTAATTTTGCACCCGTTAGGTTCGAAATTTCTGAATTGATGAATGATTACCCAAATATTAATTTTTTATTAAAAAAAAATGCTAATAGCTTATTAATCATCACAGATTATTAACACGTAGGAAATGAATAAGCAGAAAGATCCAAAGGAAGCGACCATATAATTATACATAAATTTTTAAACGACTATGCAAATTAGAAAAAGGGAATTAGATCAGTAAACACAAATTTAGTACTAACCATAAAGCCACACTATAGTGAATATAAAATTCTCGGACCTTCTACGACACTTAATTTAGTTATCGTGTATAAAGAGTAAGCAAAGTAGAGTAAGAAAATTTGATAATAAAATATATAATCAATATTTTGCACGGGATTACTATATCTTAAGGGCAATAACCTGCTGAATATGCAAGCCTAATGCAACTTACATATATTAAAATATATCACATCAATTAGGAATATATGTTCAAGAAACACATATACATATATTTACTAAATACATATATGCATTTATATTGTAAAATGTTTATTAATGACTCATTGAAAGAAATACTTAAACATATATGTAAGTAAATAAATGATAAATCAAACTAATTATAAGTACTTATATAAGGAAATAAATGATAAATCAAACTCGTATGCTACTAAATTTTCATAACATCATTCCCACAACATAAAGACGAAGCTTAAAATTGGATGTAGTCACTGGGACCGACCCAAGCTAATTTGTTATCCTAGTCAATTTTGAACAAAAATACCTGTGTATGTATGGGAATTAAACAATGATCACTTATTACAGTGAAAAATGAACACAACCACTTAAGCTAATAAATAAACATTTATCTAAATTATGTTTCAGTTTTATATAATTTTAATTAATTTAGAACACCATCATAGCATCTCTATCATTGCCCATTTATCAATTGCCTTATGCGGCTCCCTTAGCAGCCTCTACCCTAGGGATGAGCCTGAATATCACTTTCGAATATTTGCAAATATAACTGCATCAATCTGATATGGACTATTTTGCAATTTTAGACATACCATGACATAGGTCAGCATGAAATACCATCTCTTAACATCCGTATGCATATGCACATACAGAAAAATGCCAATATGTTTGATGATTTAGAGATTACTAATTTTGGTGGCACTAATAATGAATTTATCCATACATTATTATTATCTTCATAATTTCTTTTATGGATAGTTTGAAGTTGTTTTCATACAATATAATTGAACCGAAACAGCCTAAATGTAACCGCAAAACGGTAAACATGAAGTAGAAGAGGCCAGTGACCCAAAATGAAATGAAGGTGACTAATGTTATTTTTGCGATATGTGACGACCGCCCACAACCCCCGCACTATACTAAAGAAATAGTGCGCTGAAAGGTGTGCCAGGCAGCTATGGACGATCATCAAGGTAAGGTATATAAGCGGAACCTGTTGTAAACTCACAGCGCAAAGATAAAATATAATAGAATATATACAACATGCAGTGATAGTGAAGCAGAAGACACTAAACTTTCATAACAACTAGAAAGTATTTTCCATATACGTGGATAACAACAATAGTGTTTGTATAATTTGCCTCACTATAACACTCTCAGAAATAGAAACAGCAGAAACAAATACTATATAGTAGTAAAGATAGTACATCAGCCTCCTGCTCGCCTCCGAACAGCAACATCGTCCTCACTTAAACTACCTGTCACCTTCTACTTAGTCTGCCCATCCAACAATCGGATGAACAACACAAGGTAATAAGAGGAGACATAAAACCTTGAGTCAGAAAACAGTCTTAGTGAGCGATAAAACAGCTAACAAACTTCATCAATAAAATATATGAGAATGGGTAAATAAACAAACTAATCTACCCAGCTCCAGAGAAGAACTCACAACTGCCCTTCCCACACCTGATAGTGGTAGCCTTTACGATCCATACACCCAAAGGAATAACAATTCAACCATGGAAACTAGAACAACTATTCATACATAGCAATAGCAACTTAATCATGATCACAACAAAGCATTCAAACATCCATGACTGACGCTGGCTAACACCGCCAACCTTACTTTGGAACCACCGTTAATCGTATGACTGGCTAAACAATTTGCCATCAATTGTCAAGGGCCAAACAACAAAACCTCGGTTCTAGCTAAAACCCCACACATCATACAACGAAATGTGTCTAGGCCATACAACGAAACCCAGGGTACTCGACATACAATTGGTCTTCAATTGTGTCCCTGCTTTGAGTCCCCTAGAACCTACGACAACGATAATTCATCGGCCTTCTCATCTCTAACCGTTATCAATTACAACTATTAATCAGCTCAGAACAGCTTAGAGCAATGAACACTTTTCAACACTTCGAACTTCCCTATTTGAGTTTACCTCGAAGTCATACCCATACCGGTCGGTCGGTCCTACCAAAACATCACTGGTTGGCCCTCCCAAAACATACCGGTCAGTCCTCCCAAACACATCGATTGGTCCTCCCAAACACATCAGTTAGTCCACCCAAACACATCGATTGGTCCTCCCAAACACACCAGTCGGTCTTGAAAAACTACCCACCGATCCTTCAGAAAACACTGCAGCAATGGCTGACCGGTCGGTACTGTAGCAATGGATGACCGGTTGGCACTGTAGGAAACGCTATAGCAATGGCTGACCGGTCGGTACTGTAGCAATGGACGACCGGTCGGCACTGTAGCAATGGACGACCGGTTGACACTGTAGCAATAGCTGACCAGTTGGCACTGTAGCAATGGACGACCGGTTGGCACTGTAGCAATGGACGACCGGCTGGCACTGTGGAAAACGCTGCAGAAATGGATGACCGGTCGGCACTGTAGAAATGGATGACCGGTCGGCACTATAGCAATCGCTGACTGGTTTGCACTGTAGAAAACACTGCAAAAATGGATGACCGGTCGGCACTGTAGAAATGGATGACCGGTCGGCACTGTAGCAATGGCTGACTGGTTTGCACTGTAGCAATGGCTGACCGGTTGGCACTGTAACAATGGCTGACCGGTTGGCGATTTTGACCAAAACTTTGCCAAACGATCATATCAACGAAATCAACTTATCCAATTCATCCAATACAATCATAAGCATGTTACGAAACCACTAACATCATGAAAATGACGATTATCATCAAATTATGCAAATTCACCAAAAATCATGAGAAATGAACATATGATCAAAACGATGGACCTTACTCGCATATTCACATGAAATCTCATAGAAATTACTTACCTTATCTTGCTAAACTAGATCATAAGGATATATATGAAAATGGACTTATAATGGTATAGATCCATGAGAAAGCACTTGGATTTGATGAAAAACATGCATAAACACTCATATAATTCATTGATTCCATGTAAGAGATGTAAATCACTCACCGATTCTCCAAACAAAGCAATAACAAAGAAATTAGATTTCGGACAGCAAAAAGATAACTCCTAGCCCTTCAATTTGATGAATCCACAGTCCAATTGATGTAGATCCAGCCTCCAAAGGTGTAGATCTATGATTTCCCTCCTTAGACTTGGATTTCTAATGGTGGAAAAGAGTTTAGAGGAAGAAGGAACTCAAGGCCTTCAAATGAGAGAATGGGAGAAGTAACCTATCCTCCATACCCCTCACCCCTTATTTATAGACTCCACCAACCCACTAATGGGCCTTCTCCAAATCAGGCCATTAGCTTTCTAAAACCTAGACAACCAACTGAAAAACCTTAAAACAGCGATTTCTCTCAAACCGCTGAGCTACTCTACGGAAAGAGAATCAACAATTCCTTTCCAATGGCATAGGTCTCACCCTCTAATTCGACCTGAGTCAAAAGTTATGCCTTGTACAAGACGGATAGGGGCAAAATAGTCACAAACAAAATCGGTAAAAATTATGGACATGTCTCTCATCCCCATAAGCAATATATTAAAAGACGAGAATGATCCAGCCCTCAAGGAATCAAATAAAAATATTTTACGATCTTCCGATATGTAAAATGTGGGTTGTTACATTCTCCCCTCCTTAAGAATTTCGCCCCCGAAATTCCAAACAAACACAAGCAACCACAACAATTCCGCATGCCTATCATCCATGTGAAGCCAATTCTATCATCCAAACTAGCAACCATCAAGTCATATATCCATAGCCTTATCCTAGAACGCAGAATTCTATTAAACAACAACAAGATACAACGATATTGTGATGATACGATTAAAGGGTCCTACCGACGAAGAGTTCTGGATGAGTCGCCCTCATGCTCTCTTCTGTCTCCCATGTACAATCGTCACAATCTTCACTCCATTGTATCTTAACTAGCTTAACCGTCTTCCTCCTAAGCTGTTTCGTGTCATTCCCCACAACACAAAGTGGCTTACGAGGTTTCGCAACTGCGGTTTCTACTTCTAGGTCTTCGTACTGCTCCGGAGGTACCACCACATTCGAATCATGCACAAACTTCCTTAGAAATGACACATGGAAAACATTATGCACACTCGACATCTTCTCGGGTAACTCCAATCTATATGCGAGCTTTCCAATTCGCTCGACCCCCGGAAATGGTCCAACGAACCTAGGAGCTAACTTCCCTTTGCTTCCGAATCGAACCACATGATTTAATTGTGAAATCTTCACGAAAACCATATCGCCTACATCGAATTCTAAGTCCTTACGACGCTTATCAGCGTAACTTTTCTGACGATCTTGGGCTGCCTCTATTCGTTGCCGAACAATCTCGATACAATCCGAAGTCTCTCTTATCATCTCTGGCTCATGTACCAACTTGTCTCTAGTTTCTAACCAACAAGATGGAGAATTGCACGACCTTCCATACAACGCCTCATATGGTGTTATCCCAATGCTAGACCGGTAGCTATTATTATATGCAAACTCAACTAGATGTAGATGGCCTTCCCACGATCCACCGAAGTCTAACACACAAGCCCTCAGGAGATCTTCCAAAACTCGGTTGACTGTATCAGTCTGACCATCAGTTTGGGGATGATATGTCGTACTCAATCATAACTCGGTTCCCAAAGCCTCTTGCAAACTTCTCCAAAATCCACTCGTAAACAATGGATCTCGGTCACTCACTATACTCTTTGGGGCACCATGGAATCGAACAATCCATTTCACATAAATCTCAGCCAATTTCGATGTCGTACTAGTCGACTTGACAGGAATGAATCTCGCACTTTTGGTCAAGCGATCCACAATGACCCAAATTCCTTTATTCCCTGCCCTAGTTCTAGGCAGTCCATCGATAAAATCCATCGTACTAGCTCCCACTTCCATGTAGGAACTTCCAATGGTTGAAGCAAACCACTCGGCTTCTTCTGTTCAGCTTTCACTAACTGACAGTTCATGCACTTGGAAATGAACTCTCCAATATCTCGCTCCATCCCCTCCCAGTAGTAAACTCGCTTCATGTCCTGATACATCTTATTACCACCGGGATGAATTGTCAACTTCGAGTGATGACATTCCCTCATAACCTCATCTCTCAATCCACCAACATCAGGAAAAACTAACCGCCTTTGCTTCCGAAGCCAACCTTCTCGATCGACTTTGAACTCTTTATCTTCTGGTTCTAGCTTCTGGATAAACTCGACAAGCTTTGCATCTCGCTTTTGGCTCTCTTCAATCCTTTCGATGAGAGTAGGTCTTATCGATAAGCTTGCCAGTATTTCAGATTCCAACTCACACTTTGGCCTGAAATCAAACCTTACCAAATACCCAAGGCTCTTCCATTCTGAAAACATCACTCCCAAACTTGTGTGTCTTCTAATCAACGCATCTGCAACTGCGTTGCCTTTGCCAGGAGTATAGGGTATACCAAAATCATATGACGCCAGAAACTCTAACCATCGTTGCTGCCGAAGATTCAAATCCTTTTGGGAGAAAATATACTTCAACGACTTGTGATCCGTAAACAACTCGAATCGGACTCCCAACAGGTAATGTCTCCACATCTTCAAAGCAAACACAATTGTTGCCAACTCCAAATCATGAGTTGGGTAATTCTTCTCATGCGGCTTTAGCTGTCGACTCGCATAGGCCACAACCTTATCCTTCTGCATTAGCACTGCTCCAAGCCTAGGATCACATGCATTAGTGTATATCACCATCTCTTCATTTCCACTTGGAATTGTCAACACAGGAGAACTCATCAATTTCCCCCTCAGAATTCCAAACGCTTGTTCACATTTTTGCATCCCATGTGAACACATGGTTCTTCTTCGTCAATCCTGTCAATGGAGCAACTATCTTGGAGAAATCCTTGATAAACCGTCGGTAATAACCAGCCAACCCAAGGAAACTCCGCACATCTGTCGCATTCTTAGGCCTATCCCAATCCTGGATTGCTTCTACTTTAGCGGGGTCAACTGATATCCTATTCCCAGAAACTACATGGCCTAAGAATCTCACTTCATCCTTCCAGAAGTGACACTTCGAGAACTTAGCTTTCAACTGATGCTTTCGCAAGATCTCTAACACAACTCTCAAGTGTGTCTTGTGTTCTTCCTCATTCCTGGACTAAACCAGAATATCATCCACGAACATAAGCACAAACTTATTCAACTGATCTCTGAACACCCTATTCATAAGATCTACAAAATACATTTGCGCGTTAGTCAGCCCGAATGGCATCACCAACCACTCAAAGAAACCGGATGGTGTCCTAAAAGAAGTCTTTGGCACACTATCCTTGGCCACCCTTAGTTCGTGAAATCCCGTTGCCAAATCCATCTGAGAAAACACTTTGGCTTCGTGAAGCTGATCGAACAAGTCATCAATCCTTGGCAACGGATACTTGTTCTTCTTAGTCACTTTGTTCAGCTCACGATAGTCCACACACAATCTCAACGAGCCATCTGCCTTAGTTTCAAATACGACCAGTGCACCCCATTCGGAAACACTTCTCCAAATGAATCCCTTCCTTAGAAGGTCACTAATTTGTGCATCCAACTCTCATTGTTCCTTAGGTGTCATCCGCCTAAGAGGCATAACGATTGGTCTAGCACCCTCGACCAAATCAATCCTAAACTCGATCTCACGATGCGGAGGCAACCCTTTGACCTCATCAAAGACATCCTTATACTCATTAGCGATCAGCACAGATGACAAGTCTTCTTGTGGAATCACAACCGAATAAAGATAGCTAACGAAGACACCCTCTTCGCGCTTACACTTTATCAACACCTTTCGCCCTTCCACATCCCCGACTCTCACCTCTAACTTCTCGCAATTCACCCTTGCCGCATACCTCTTGAGCCAATCCATGCCCAAGATGATCCCAAACCCAACGAAGTTAAGAACAAAGCAATCCCACACAAAAGAGCAACCATGACTCGACAAAACTAGACCACGGCAAATCATGTAAAGATTTGACGAACCCCCAACTGGATTAGTTACTACGAAAGGTCTATCACATATCTCGGGTTCCAAACCCAAGCGGCACACAAGCTCATTACAAATGAATGAATGCGATGCTTCAGTATCAAAAAGTACATGAACTGAAACACCATTAACAGAAAGTGTACCTTGCACCATGACATCCTTTCTCTTTTCCTCTGCAGTTGGAGCCCTCGAAGAAGTTGGCACAGCTTCCAAAGCATATGCCTTAACCACTTGCTTCCCTTTGGTTGATTCTGGACAATCTTTCTTCTCATGTCCTGGCTTCCCACACTTGAAGCACTTCTTCTCAGCTTTAGGATTCTTGCATTCACTAGCATAATGGCCCTTCTGCCAAAAATTGAAGCAAGTTATTTCTCTCCTCTGCTTCTTTTGGCCATCCTTTCCTTTCTGTTGTTGTTGCTTCCTTTTCTTATTATTACCACCCTGTTGTGGCTTCTGTTCCTCCTTAGGTGCAACAATAGACATCTTCTTAGGAAACAGACTTTCATGCCTCAAAGCCTTCTCGACGATCTTCTCAAAGCTATCATCGAGGTGATCCACAAGTTGATCCCCAAGATATTCATCCAACCCTAAGACAAACTTCTCGTTCTTTTGATTAGGCGTATCCACATATGAACGAGCATACTTCGATAGAGTCTCGAAGTCAGAAATGTAGTCAAGAACTGGGCCACCATTCTACTTAAGCTCTGCGAATTTCTTAAATAGAATAGACTTTTGTATGGTGGAGATGAATTTAGCTTCAAACTTAGCTTGGAATAGCTCCCATGAAACATCCTCTTCAACGGTCACAAGTGTGATAGAGTTCCATCAGTCCATTGCTCTGCCCACTAACTGCCTTGATGCAAGTTTCCTCTTTGTTGCATCATCAATACCCATATCCTTGAAGATTCAGACACAAGTATCCATCCACCTTTGGACTTCTTCAACTGGTTCAGTGCCTTTGAACCGTTTCCCTCCCAATGAAGAAAAGTCTTTGCATAGCTTTGCAAATTCTACAGCTCTAGGCACTTGGACTTCAACATCAACCGTAGCTGCCACTGGGGCGGGGTTCCTTTGAAGGCATGCTTCAAACATGGCCGGGTAGTCCTGTGCCCCGCCATTACCCCTTCCAGTATTAGCTTCCCTAGCAATGCGTCTTGGTGGTCGTCTACTCATTCTAAATCTGCAATTTAGAATAATTAGCCACTTCCAAGAAAATTGCTAAAGAATACAACAGCTACTACAATATATGCTAATATATATATATATAGTAGGAGTCCAACAAAAATCTACAAGTACGTCTCTCATACGTGATTACATCTTCGAACTTTGGCTAAAATTGATAACCAGAGCTCTGATACCAAATGTGACGACCGCCCACAACCCTTGCACTATACTAAAGAAATAGTGCGCTGAAAGGTGTGCCAGGCAGCTATGGACAATCATCAAGGTAAGGTATATAAGCAGAACCTATCGTAAACTCATAGCGCAAAGATAGAATATAATAGAATATATACAACAGGTAGTGATAGTGAAGCAGAAAGCGCTAAACTTTCATAACAACTAGAAAGTATTTTCCATACACGTAGATAACAACAATAGTGTTTGTACAATTTGCCTCACTACAACACTCTCAGAAATGGCAACAGCGGAAACAAATACTAGATAGTAGTAAAGATAGTACGCCAGCCTCCTGCTCGCCCCCGAACAGCAACACCATCCTCACTTAAGCTACCTGTCACCTGCTACTTAGTCTGCCCATCCAACAATCGGATGAACAGCCGAAGGTAATAATAGGAGACATAAAACCTTGAGTCAGACAACAGTCTTAGTGAGCGATAAAACAACTAACAAACTTCATCAATAAATTATATGAGAATGGGTAAATAAACAAACTAATCTAGCCAGCTCCAGAGAAGAACTCACTACTGCCCTTCCCACAGCTGACAGTGATAGCCTTTACGATCCATACACCCAAAGGAATAACAATTCAACCGTGGAAACCAGAACAACCATTCATACATAGCAATAGCAACTTAATCATGATCACAAAAAAGCATTCAAACATCTATGACTGACTCTGGCTATCACCACCAACCTTGCTTTGGAACCACCGTTAATCGTATGACTGGCTAGACAATTTGCCATCAATTGCCAAGGGCCATACAATGAAACCCTTGTTCTAGCTAAAACCCCACACACCATACAACGAAATGTGTCTAGGCCATACAACGAAACCCAGGGTACTAGACCTACAATTGGTCTTCAATTGTGCCCCTTCTTTGAGTCCGCTAGAACCTACGACAATGATAATTCCTCGGCCTTCTCATTTCTAGTCATTATCAATTATGAATATTAATTATCTCAGAACACCTTAGAGCAATGAACACTTTTCAACACTTTGAACTTCCCTAATTGAATTTTCCTCGAAGTCACACCCATATCGGTCGGTCGGTCCTCCCAAAACATCACTGGTTGGCCCTCCCAAAACATACCGGTCGGTCCTCCCAAACACATCGATTGGTCCTCCCAAACACATCGGTTGGTCCTCCCAAACACATCGATTGGTACTCCCGAACACACCAGTGGTCTTGAAAAACTACCCACCGGTCCTTCTGAAAACACTGTAGCAACGGCTGACCGGTCGGTACTATAGCAATGGACGACCGGTTAGCACTGTAGAAAGCGCTGTAGCAACGGTTGACAGGTCGGTACTGTAGCAATGGACGACCGGTTGGCACTATAGCAATGGCTGACCAGTTGGCACTGTTGAAAACACTATAGAAATGGATGACCGGTCGGCACTGTAGCAATGGACGACCGGTTGGCACTGTAGCAATGGACGACCGGTTGGCACTGTGGAAAACACTATAGAAATGGATGACCGGTCGGCACTGTAGAAATGGATGACAGGTTTGCCCTGTAGAAAACACTGCAGAAATGGATGACCGGTCGACACTATAGAAATGGATGACCGTTCAGCACTATAGCAATGGCTGACCGGTTTGCACTGTAGCAATGGCTGACCGGTTGGCACTGTAGCAATGGCTGACCGGTTGGCGATTTTGACCAAAACTTTGCCAAATGATCATATCGACAAATTCAACTTATCCAATTCAACCAATACAATCATAAGCATGTTATGAAACCTTTAACATCATGAAAATGACGATTATCATCAAATTATGCAAATTCACCAAAAATCATGAGAAATAAACATATGATCAAAACGATGGACCTAACTCGCACATTCACATGAAATCTCATAGAAATTACTTACCTAATCTTGCTAAACTAGATCATAAGGATATATATGAAAATGGACTTATTATGGTATAGATCCATGAGAAAGCATTTGGATTTAATGAAAAACATGCATAAACAATCATATAATTCATTGATTCCATGTAAGAGATGTAAATCACTCACTGATTCTCCAAACAAAGCAATAACGAAGAAATTAGATTCCATACAGCGAAGAGATAACTCCTAGCCCTTCAATTTGACGAATCCACCCTCCAGTTGTTGTAGATTTAGCCTCCAAAGGTGTAGATCTATGATTTCCCACCTTGGACTTGGATTTCTAATGGTGGAAAAGAGTTTAGAGGAAGAAGAAACCAAGGCCTTCAAATGAGAGAATGAGAGAAGTAACCTATTCTCCATACCCCTTACCCCCTGTTTATAGACTCCACCAACCCACTAATGGGCCTTCTCCAAATCAGCCCATTAGCTTTCTAAAACCTGGACAACCAACTGAAAAACCTTAAAACAGCGATTTCTCTCAAACCGTTGAGCCAAATCTTTAATGTAACCACTATATGGAAAGAGAATCATCAATTCCTTTCCAATGGAACAGGTCTCACCCTTTGATTTGACATGAGTCAAAAGTTATGCCCTGTACAAGACTGACAGTGGAAAAATAGTCACAAACAAAATCGGTAAAAATTATGGACATGTCTCACATCCCCATAAGCAATATATTAAAAGATGAGAATGATCCTGCCCTCAAGGAATAAAATAAAAATATTTTACGATCTTCCAATATGTAAAATGTGGGTTGTTACACGATATTTGCTAGTATGTCAACGTTAGAAATCCGCGATCAAATACTACAAGAAAACACTGATTTAGTGCCATATATTTAGAAACGGAAATTTCTGAAAACTTATGTGAAGAAACGAAATGTAAAAGCCATTGGAGAATTGTATATTTCGAATGGTAAAATGTACAGGAAGGTCCAGTATATATAATACAATTAGCAGGCCTTGGGCCAGAATGAAGTAGATGCTGAAATAATAAAAGCGGGTATAACCCGATTGTACATAACGTAATGTAAATATACTATAGATGTCAGTTAGTTACATTCTAACTTCCTCCCTCAATTCCTATGGTTTCCGCCTCCATGTCCTGGAATCCTCGAAATTTCTGAATCTTCGAGCTTTTAATCTTCAAATAACTTCAAATCTTCAAATAAGGTTCTACTCCGAAGCCTCGAGAGGCGCAGCAACATCGGAGAAGACGGATTTCCACACAAATTAAGAGAATGAAAGTGCTGAGCATGACTTGGCCTCCATTTCTACAGTGCCGACCAGTCAGCCATTGCTATAGTGCCGATCGGTCATCCATTCCTACAGTGCCGGCCGGTCATCCATTTCTGCAGTGTTTTCCAAAGTGCCAACCGGTCGTCTATTGCTACAGTGCCGACCGATCATCCATTTCTATAGTGCCGACCAGTCATCCATTTCTGCAATGTTTTCCACAGTGCCAACCGGTCGTCCATTGCTACAGTGCTAACCGGTCATCCATTGCTACAGTGCCGACCGGTCATCCATTTCTACAGTGCCGACCGGTCTTCCATTTATACAGTGTTTTCCATAGTGCCAACCGGTCGTCCATTGCTACCGTGCCGACCGGTCATCCATTTCTATAGTGCCGACCGGTTATCTATTTCTACAGTGTTTTCCATAGTGCCAACCGATTGTCCATTGCTACAGTGCCAACCAGTCGTCCATTGCTACATTGCCGACCGGTCGGCCATTGCTACAGTGTTTTCAGAAGGACCAGTGGGTATTTTTTCAATACCGACTGGTGTGTATGGGAGGACCAATCGATGTATTTTGGCGGACCAACCGATGTGTTTGGGAGGACCAATCGATGTGTTTGGGAGGACCGACCGGTATGTTTTGGGAGGGCTAACCAGTGATGTTTTGGGAGGACCGACAGACCGGTATGGGTGTGATTTCGAGGTAAATTCAATTAGGGAAGTTTGAAGTGTTGAAAAGTGTTCATTGCTCTAAGGTGTTCTGAGCTGATTAATAGTCGTAATTGGTAACGACTAGAGATGAGAAGGCCGAGGTATTATCGTTGTTATAGGTTCTAGCGGACTCAAGCAAGGGCACAATTGAAGACCAATTGTAGGTCGAGTACCCTGGGTTTTGTTGTATGGCCTAGACACATTTCGTTGAATGATGTGTGGGGTTTTAGCTAGAACCGGGGTTTCGTTGTATGGCCCTTGACAATTGATGGCAAATTATTTAGCCAGTCATACGATTAACGGTGGTTCCAAAGCAAGGTTGGCTGTGATAGCCAGAGTCAGTCATGGATGTTTGAATGCTTTGTTGTGATCATGATTGAGTTGCTATTGCTATGTATGAATGGCTGTTCTGGTTTCCACGGTTGAATTGTTATTCCTTTGGGTGTATGGATCGTAAAGGCTATCACTGTCAGGTGTGGGAAGGGAATTTTTGAGTTCTTCTCTGGAGCTAGGTAGATTAGTTTGTTTATTTACCCATTCTCATATACTTTATTGATGAAGTTTGTTAGCTGTTTTATCGCTCACTAAGATTGTTGTCTGAGTCAAGGTTTTATGTCTCCTCTTATTACCTTGGGCTGTTCATCCGATTGTTGGATGGGCAGACTAAGTAGCAGGTGACAGGTAGCTTAAGTGAGGACGGTGTTGTTGTTCGAAGGCGAGCAGGAGGCTGGCGTACTATCTTTACTATTATCTAGTATTTGTTTCCACTGTTGCTATTTCTGAGAGTGTTGTAGTGAGGCAAATTGTACAAACACTATTGTTGTTATCCATGTGTATGGAAAATACTTTCTAGTTGTTATGAAAGTTTAGTGTTTTTTGCTTCACTATCACTACATGTTGTATATATTTTATTATATTTTATCTTTGCGCTGTGAGTTTACGACAGGTTCCGCTTATATACCTTACCTTGATGATCGTCCGTAGCTGCTTGGCACACCTTTCAGCGCACTATTTCTTTAGAATAGTGCGACGGTTATGGACGATCGTCACATTTGGCATCAGAGCTCTGGTTATCGATTTTAGCCAAAGTTCGAAGACATAATCACGTATGAGGGTTGTAGATTTCTATTGGACTCCTACTATATATATTAGCATATATTGTAGTAGCAGTTGTATTCTTTAGCAATTTTTCTTGGAAGTGGCTAATTATTCTAAATTGCAGATTTAGAATGAGTAGACGACCACCAAGATGCGTTGATAGGGAAGCTAATACTAGAAGGGGTAATGCTGGGGCACAAGACTACACGGCCATGTTTGAAGCATGCCTTCGAAGGAACACCACCCCACTGGTAGCTACAGTTGATGTTGGAGTCCAAGTGCCTAGAGCTGTAGAATTTGCAAAGCTATGCAAAGACTTTTCTTCGTTGGGAGGGAAACAGTTCAAAGGCACTGAACCAGTTGAAGAAGTCCAGAGGTGGATGGATACTTGTGTCTGAATCTTCAAGGGTATGGGTATTGATGATGCAACAAAGAGGAAACTTGCATCAAGGCAGTTAGTGGGCAGAGCAATGAACTGGTGGAACTCTGCCACACTTGAGACCCTTGAAGAGGATATTTCATGGGAGCTATTCCAAGCTAAGTTTGAAGCAAAATTCATCTCCACCGTACAAAAGTCTATTCTGTTTAAGAAATTCGCGGAGCTTAAGCCGAATGGTCGCCCAGTTCTTGTCTACATTTCTGACTTCGAGACTCTGTCGAAGTATGCTCGTTCAGACTTGGATACTCTTTATCAAAAGAACGAGAAGTTTGTCTTAGGGTTGGATGAATATCTTGGGGATCAGCTTGTGGATCACCTCGATGATAGCTTTGAGAAGATCGTCGAGAAGGCTTTGAGGCATGAAAGTATGTTTCCTAAGAAGATGTCTATTGTTGCACCTAAGGAGGAACATAAGACACAACAGGGTGGTAATAATAAGAAAAGGAAGCAACAACAACATAAAGGAAAGGATGGCCAAAAGAAGCAGAAGAGAGAAGTGACTTGCTTCAATTATTGGCAGAAGGGCCATTATGCTAGTGAATGCAAGAATCCTAAAGCTGAGAAGAAGTGCTTCAAGTGTGGGAAGCCAGGACATGAGAAGAAAGATTGTCCAGAATTAGCCAAAGGGAAGCAAGTTGTTAAGGCATATGCTTTGGAAGCTGTGCTTACTTCTTCGAGAGATCCAACTGTAGAGGAAAAGGGAAAGGGTGTCGTGGTGCAAGGTACCCTTTATGTTAATGGTGTTTCAATTCGTGTACTTTTTGATACTGGAGCATCGCATTCATTCATTTGTAATGAGCTTATGTGCCGCTTGGGATTGGAACCCGAGATATGTGATAGACCTTTCGTAGTAACTAATCCAGTTGGGGGTTCGTCAAAACATTGCATGATTTGCCAAGTTCAAGTTTTGTCGAGTCACGGTTGCTCTTTTGTGTGTGATTGCTTTGTTCTTAACTTCGTTGGGTTTGGGATCATCTTGCGCATGGATTGGCTCAAGAGGTATGCGGTAAGGGTGAATTGCGAGAATCTAGAGGTGAGAGTCGGGGATGTGGAAGGGCGAAAGGTGTAGATAAAGTGTAAGTGCGAAGAGGGTGTCTTCGTTAGCTATCTATATTCGCTTGTGATTCCACAAGAAGACTTGTCATCTGTGCTGAACGCTAATGAGTATAAGGATGTCTTTGACGAGGTCAAAGGGTTACCGCCGCATCATGAGATCGAGTTTAGGATTGATTTGGTCGAGGGTGCTAGACCAATTGTTATGCCTCTTAGGCGGATGGCACCTAAGGAACAGCGAGAGTTGGAGGTGCAAGTTAGTGACCTTCTAAGGAAGGGATTCATTCGGAGAAGTGTTTCCGAATGGGGTGCACCAGTCATATGTGCAACTAAGGCAGATGGCTTGTTGAGATTGTGTGTGGACTATCATGAGCTGAAAAAAGTGATTAAGAAGAACAAGTATCCGTTGCCAAGGATTGATGACTTGTTCGATCGGCTTCACAAAGCCAAAGTGTTTTCTCAGATGGATTTGGCAACGAGATTTCACCAATTGAGGGTGGCCAAGGATAGTGTGCAAAAGACTACTTTTAGGACACCATCCGGTTTCTTCGAGTTGTTTGTGATGCCATTCGGGTTGACTAACGCGCCAGCGTATTTTGTGGATCTTATGAATAGGGTGTTCCGAGATTAGTTGAATAAGTTTGTGCTTGTGTTCGTGGATGATATTCTGGTTTACTCCAGGAATGAGGAAGAACACAAGACACACTTGAGAGTTGTGTTAGAGATCTTGCGAAAGCATCAGTCGAAAGCTAAGTTCTCGAAGTGTTACTTCTGGAAGGATGAAGTGAGATTCTTAGGCCATGTAGTTTCTGGGAATGGGATACCAGTTGACCCCGCTAAAGTAGCTGCAATCCAGGATTGGGATATGCCTAAGAATGCGATAAATGTGCGGAGTTTCCTTGGGTTGGCTGGTTATTACCGATGGTTTATCAAGGATTTCTCCAAGTTATTGCACCATTGACAGGATTGACGAAGAAGAACCAGGTGTTCAAATGGGATGCAAAATGTGAACAAGCATTCAGAATTATGAAGGAGAAATTGATGAGTTCTCCTGTGTTGACAATTCCAAGTGGAAATGAAGAGATGGTGGTATACACTGATGCATGTAGTACTGGGCTTGGAGCAGTGCTAATGCAGAAGGATAAGGTTGTGGCCTACGCGAGTCGACAACTAAAGTCGCATGAGAAGAATGTGGAGACATAACCTGTGTTTGCTCTGAAGATGTGGAGACATTACCTGTTGGGAGTCCGATTCGAGTTGTTTACGGATCACAAGTCGTTGAAGTATCTTTTCTCCCAAAACATTTGAATCTTCGGTAGCAACAATGGTTAGAGTTTCTGACGTCATATGATTTTGGTATAGCCTATACTCCTGGCAAAGGCAATGCAGTTGCAGTTGCAATGAGTAGAAGACACGCAAGTTTGGGAGCTATGTTTTCAGAATGGAAGAGCCTTGAGTATTTGGCAAGGTTTGATTTCAGGCCAAAGTGTGTGTTGGAACCTGAAATACTGGCAAGCTTATCGATAAGACCTACTCTCATCGAAAGGATTGGAGAGAGCCAAAAGCGTGATGCAAAGCTTGTCGAGTTTATCCAAAAGCTAGAACTAGAAGATAAAGAGTTCGTAGTCGATCGAGAAGGTTGGCTTCGGAAGCAAGGGCGGTTTCTTCCTGATGTTGATGGATTGAGAGATGAGGTTCTGAGGGAATGTCATCACTTGAAGTTGACAATTCATCTCGGTGGTAATAAGATGTATCAGGACATGAAAAGAGTTTACTACTGGGAGGGGATGAAGCGAGATATTGGAAAGTTCATTTCCAAGTGCATGAACTGTCAGTTAGTGAAAGCTGAACAGAAGAAGCCGAGTCAGTTGCTTCAACCATTGGAAGTTCCTACATGGAAGTAGGAGCAAGTATCAATGGATTTTATCGATGGAATACCTAGAACTAGGGCAGGGAACGAAGGAATTTGGGTCATTGTGGATCGCTTGACCAAAAGTGCGAGATTCATTCCTATCAAGTCGACTAGGGCGACGCCGAAATTGGCTGAGCTTTATGTGAAATGGATTATTCGATTTCATGGTGTCCCAAAGAATATAGTGAGTGACCGAGATCCATTGTTTACGAGTGGATTTTGGAGAAGTTTGCAAGACACTTTGGGAACCGGGTTATGCTTGAGTACGGCAAATCATCCCTAAACTGATGGTCAGACTGAGAGAGTCAACCGAGTTTTGGAAGATCTCCTGAGGGCTTGTGTGTTAGACTTCGGTGGATTGTGGGAAGACCATCTACATCTAGTTGAGTTTTCGTATAATAATAGCTACCAGTCTAGCATTGGGATGGCACCATATGAGGCGTTGTATGTAAGGCCGTGCAATTCTCCAGGTTGTTGGTTAGAAATTGGAGACAAGTTAGTACTTGGGCCAGAGATGATAAGAGAGACTTCGGATTGTATCGAGATCGTTCGGCAATGAATGAAGACAACCCAAGATCATCAGAAGAGTTACGCCGATAAGCATCGTAAGGACTTAGAATTCGACGTAGGCGATATGGTTTTCGTGAAGATTTCACCATTAAAGCATGTGGTTCGATTTGGAAGCAAAGTAAAGTTAGCTCCTAGGTTCGTTGGACCATTTCCGATAGTCGAGCGAATTGGAAAGCTCGCATATAGATTGGAGTTACCTTAGAAGATGCCGAGTGTGCATAATGTTTTCCATGTGTCGTTTCTAAGGAAGTTTGTGCATGATTCGAATGTGGTGGTACCTCTGGAGCAGTACGAAGACCTAGAAGGAGAAACTGCAATTGCGAAACCTCATAAGCCACTTCGTGTTGTGGGGAATGACATGAAACAGCTTAGGAGGAAGACGGATAAGCTAGTTAAGGTACAATGGAGTGAGGATTGTGACGATTGTACATGGGAGACGGAAGAGAGCATGAGGGCGACTCATCCAGAACTCTTCGTCGGTAGGACTCTTTAATCGTATCATCATAATATCGTTGTATCTTGTTGTTGTTTTATAGAATTCCACATGCTAGGTTAAGGCTATGGATGTATGACTTGATGATTGCTAGTTTGGATGAAAGAATTGGCTTCACATGGATGAAAGGCATGCGGAATTGTTGTGGTTGCTTGTGTTTATTTGGAATTTCGAGGGCGAAATTCTTAAGGGGGGAGATGTAACAGCCTACATTTTACGTATCGAAAGATCATAAAATATTTTTATTTTATTCCTTAAGGGTTGGATCATTCTCATCTTTTACTATATTGCTTATGGGGATGTGAGAAATGTCCATAATTTTTACCGATTTTGTTTGTGACCATTTTGCCCCTGTCAGTCTTGTATAGGGCATAACTTTTGACTCAGTTCGAATTAGAGGGTGAGACCTATGCCATTGTAAAGGAATTGAAGATTCTCTTTCCGTAGAGTGGTTACATTAAAGGTTTGGCACAGCGGTTTGAGAGAAATCGCTGTTTTAAGGTTTTTCAGTTGGCTGTCCAGGTTTTAGAAAGCTAATGGGCTGATTTGGAGAAGGCCCATTAGTGGGTTGGTGGAGTTTATAAATAGAGGGTGAGGGGTATGGAGAATAGGTTACTTCTCTCATTCTCTCATTTGAAGGCCTTGAGTTCCTTCTTCCTCTAAATTCTTTTCCACCATTAGAAATCCAAATCTTATGAGGGAAATCATAGATCTACACCTTTGGAGGCTAGATCTACATCAATAGGAGGGTGGATTCATCAAATCGAAGGGCTTGGAGTTATCTCTACGCTGTCCGGAATCTAAATTCTTCGTTTTTGCTTTGTTTGGAGAATCAGTGAGTGATTTACATCTCTCACATGAAATCAATGAATTATATGAGTGTTTATGCATGTTTTTCACCAAATCCAAGTGTTTACTCATGGATCTATACCATTATAAGTCCATTTTCCTATATATATATCCTTATAATCTAGTTTAACAAGATTAGGTAAGTAATTTCTATGATATTTCATGTGAATGTGCAAGTTAGGTCCATCCTTTTGATCATATGTTCATTTCTCATGATTTTTGGTGAACTTGCATAATGATAATCATCATTTTCATGATGTTAGTGGTTTCATAACATGCTTATGATTGTATTGGATGAGTTGGATAAGTTGATTTCATCGATATGATCGTTTGGCAAAGTTTTGATCAAAATTGCCAACCGGTCAACCATTGCTACAGTGTCGATCGATCATCTATTTCTACAGTGTCGACCGATCATCCATTTCTGCAGTGTTTTCCACAGTGCCAACCGGTCGTCCATTGCTACAGTGCCGACCGGTCATCCATTTCTACAGTGCCGACCGGTCATCCATTTCTGCAGTGTTTTCCACAGTGCCAACCGGTCGTCCATTGCTACAGTGCCAACCAATCAGCCATTGCTATAGTGCCAACTGGTCAGCCATTGCTACAGTGCCGACCGATCATCCATTTCTACTGTGTTTTTCATAGTGCCAACCGGTCGTCCATTGCTACAGTTCCGACCGGTCATCCATTTCTACAGTGCCGACCAGTCATCCATTTCTGCAGTGTTTTCCACAGTGCCAATCGGTCGTCCATTGCTATAGTGCCAACCGGTCGTCCATTGCTACAGTGCCAATCGGTCGTCCACTGCTACAGTACCGACCGGTCGGCCATTGCTACAGTGTTTTCTGAAGGACCAATGGGTATTTTTTCAATACCGACTGGTGTGTTTGGAAGGACCAATCGATGTATTTAGGAGGACCAACCGATATGTTTGGGAGGACCAATCGATGTGTTTGGGAGGACCGACTGGTATGTTTTGGGAGGGCCACCAGTGATGTTTTGGGAGGACCGACCGACCGATATGGGTGTGACTTCGAGGTAAATTCAATTAGGGAAGTTCGAAGTGTTGAAAAGTGTTCATTGCTCTAACGTGTTCTGAGCTGATTAATAGTCATAATTGATAACAACTAGAGATGAGAAGGCCGAGGAATTATCGTTGTCGTAGGTTCTAGTGGACTCAAGCAGGGGCACAACTGAAGACCAATTGTAGGTCGAGTGCCCTGGGTTTTGTTGTATGGCCTAGACACATTTCGTTGTATGATGTGTGGGGTTTTAGCTAGAACCGGGGTTTCGTTGTATGGCCCTTAACAATTAATGGAAAATTGTTTAGCCGGTCATATGATTAATGGTGGTTCCAAAGCAAGGTTGGCAGTGATAGCCAGTGTCAGTCATGGATGTTTGATTTCTTTGTTGTGATCATGATTGAGTTGCTATCTCTATGTATGAATGGTTTTTCTGGTTTCCATGGTTGAATTATTATTCCTATGAGTGTATGGATCGTAAAGGCTATCACTGTCAGGAGTAGGAAGGGCAGTTGTGAGTTCTTCTCTGGAGCTGGGTAGATTAGTTTTTTTATTTACCCATTCTCATATACTTTATTGATGAAGTTTGTTAGCTGTTTTATCGCTCACTAAGACTTTTGTCTGACTCAAGGTTTTATGTCTCCTCTTATTACCTTGGGTTGTTTATCTTATTGTTGGATGGGCAGACTAAGTAGCAAGTGACATGTAGCTTAAGTGAGGATGGTGCTGCTGTTCGGAGGCGAGCAGGAGGCTGGCGTACTATCTTTACTACTATCTAGTATTTGTTTCCACTGTTGCTATTTCTGAGAGTTTTGTAGTGAGGCAAATTGTACAAACACTATTGTTGTTATCCACGTTTATGGAAAATAATTTCTAGTTGTTATGAAAGTTTAGTGTTTTCTGCTTCACTATCACTACCTGTTGTATATATTCTATTATATTTTATCTTTGCGCTGTGAGTTTACGACAGGTTCCGCTTATATACCTTACCTTGGTTATTGTCCATAGCTGCCTGGCACACCTTTCAGCGCACTAGTTCTTTAGTATAGTGCAGGGGTTGTGGGCGGTCGTCACAAATATGCTCCAGGAACATGATTAATACTGGTTTTCCCCTTAAGAACTAGTTCCCTGACAAATTATAAGTCTAATCCCATGTGCTTAGTTTTTGAGTGAAGAATAGGATTTGCAGTTAAATTTACAGTGCTCAGATTATCACACCATAGCACAGCTTTATTTGTTTTAATCTTTAGCTCGCTTACTGATGACTCAGTCCACATAATCTCAGTAGTAGCGCTTGCAACGCTTCTAAACTCTGCTTTAGTGCTTGACCTTGATACAGTAATCTGCATCTTTGAACACCAAGATAAAGGATTTTGACCTAGATAGATGCAATAGCCACTTGTTGATCTCCTATCATCAGGATCACTTCTCCAATCAGCGACTGCAAAACCAGATAAATTAATGTTAGTGCATTACTTTAAAATTAGACCATGATTTACAGTTCCTTTTAAATATCTCAAAATCCTTTTCATAACCTTCCAATGCTGATCTTAAAGATTCTGCATGAACTGGCTCACTTTGTTCACACTGTATGTAGTCTATGGTCTGGTAATTGTAGCATATTGAAGTGCACCAACCACACTTCTATACCGTGTCACATTTTCAATTGGTTCACCTTGAAATTTTGATAAATGCAAATTGGCAGTCATAGGTGTTGGTAGACTATTGGCCTGATCCATTTTTGTTTTCAACAGAATTTCATTGATGTATTTTTTCTAACATAATTTGATGGTTGATTCTGAAATTTTGTTGACTTCAATACCTAAAAAATAATGTAACTCTCCTAAATCTTTGATGGAGAATTCTCTATTTAGTTGATCAATGACTTTGTTGACTTCATTATTATTGTTTCCAGTAATAATGAAGTCATCAACATAAACCAATATATATATATATATATATATATATATAATTGAGTCGTTGTTAAATCTTGTAAATAGAGAATTATCGGACTTTGCTGGGTTGAAGTTTAGCTTGACTAATATTGCCTTTAGCTTTTCAAACCAAACCCTAGGTGCCTGTTTTAGCCCATACAAAGCCTTGTTTAGCTTGCATACTAGTTCAGGGTTGTTCTGATCCTTGTAACCAGGTGATTGTTCCATATATACTTCTTCTTGAAGTTCCCCATGCAGGAATGCATTGTTGACATCTAATGTCTAATGCACATCTTTCTATGAAGAGCAATGGTTAGAATAACCTTAATATTTGTAGGCTTAACAACAGGGGAAAATGTTTCATTAAAATCAAATCCATGTTGTTGAGTGAACCCTTTCCAACTAATCTTGCTTTGTATTTATGAACTGATCCATCTGCATTTCTTTCGAGTTTAAATGTCCATCTACAGCCTACGGTATTTTTATGCTTTGGTAATCTGGTCAACTTCCATGTATGGTTGTTGATGAGAGCTTTATATTCTTCATCCATAGTTGACTTCCATTTGCTGTGTTGAATGGCTTTTTGATGATTGTATGGTTCTTCAAAGTCTAAATTAACATTAAAAACTTTTGGCTTGAAAATGCCATGCTTGGCTCTGGTTATCATATGATGGTCAGTAGCCTGTGGGGCAGATTGACTAGTACCAGTGGCATGTGAGGCAGATTGACTAGTATCCGAACCATCCTCACTGTTGCCATTGTTATTATTGATATTTTCTCTTCAACTTGAGTTTGAGGGAAAGATTGAGAGTCATTACTCCTGAATGATTCATTTTCACTGTTCTCACTTTCTCTAGATGAAAGTTGAAACCCTGAATTATTCAAACAATTCTAGTTTTTTATATTAGAGGTAAGATCACTATAAATAGGTATAGGAGGAATAGAGAATTTGGCATTATAAATTGTATTGGTTGTTTTTATTTTATCCATCTTGAATGGAAATACATGCTCATTAAAGGTTATATGTCTAGATATAAAAATTCTGCCATTGCTATCAAGACATTTATAACCTTTAATATTGTTAGCACTGCCTATAAATGTACATGGTGATGATCTAAAATTTAATTTATGTGTGTTGTAAATTCGTAGGCAAGGAAAACAAAAGCAACCAAATACTTTCAGAAAGTTATAATCTGGTTTTTGTTTGAACAGTACCTCATTTGAACATTTATATTGCAGAACCTTGGTTGGGAGTCTATTGATGAGGAAAACTGCAGTAGCAAAAGCATCTGGCCAAAATTTGAGTGGCATGGATGCTTGTGCAAGTAAGGTAAGTTAAGTTTCAACCACATGTTTGTAGTTTTCTTTCTATTAAGCCTTTTTGCTCAGAAGTATATGGACATTTTGTTCTGTGCAAAATGCCTTTTTCTTGAAAGTAAGTTTTGAGTGGTTTAAACTCAGTGCCTCCATCAATTTGAATGATCTTTACACTACAACCAATTTGCTTTTCTACTATCTTAATGAACTGAATTACAGCACTGGATATTTCATTTTTACTTCTAAGAAAGTATATCCAAGAAAATCTAGAGTAATCATCAATAAACGAGATACAGTACTTGAAATTATGATCAGTATTAACTGGGGCAGGACCCCATAGTTCAACAAATGTAAATTCAAGTGCATATGTGTGTTTAGTGTTAGAGTTTTTGAATGGAATTTTATGGACTTTTCCTAATTGACAATATGTACATACGGTGTATGTGAATGATTTATCAACAGAAATTTGATTAGAATTTAAAACTCTTTTCACTACATCAATACTTGGATGACCAAGTTTGGCATGCCAAAATTCATATGAATTATTACTACATTCATTAGTATTCTCTGGTACATAACAGAGAGCACTATTTTCACTCAGTCCTTTTGGATCAACACTGGTGAACTTGTACAAGCCCTTGTCTTCTCTACCCTGTAATAAAACTTTCTTTGTTAGAATATCCTTGATATGACAACAATTGGGATAGAACTCAAAGTAAACATTATTATCACAAGCAAGTTGAGAAACACTTATAAAATTCTTTTTTATTTGAGGCACTCTCAGAATATTATTTAAATAAAGTTTTCTATCACCTTGGATGAAAGCTTTCCCAGTATGAGTGATATTTGAAGATTGACCATTACCCATTTGTATTAATTGTTTAACTCTATATTACTTGTTGCCAAGATTTAAGTTGTTAAGGTTGTTAGTGACATGGTTTTTTGCACTTGAATTAGGAAACCAAGCCTCGTCATTTCTGTCATCAGCTTTAGCATTGTCATCACCTCTTGTGCTATCTTGTTGGTTTCTTGATTCTTGCTATACATTGGTCAAGTTGGCACTCATGTTACTGCCTTTTTGGTTAATTTGAGAAGGATTACACCTAGAATCATATCCGAGGTAGCATTTGTTAGCAGTATGACCGAATTTTTCACAGATCTGGCATTTTGGCCAGTTGTTGTTGTTGTTATTATTATGTCTTCCACCTCTTACACGTTGGCTTCTATTAAGCTGATTGCCTCTCTGTTGATTATTTGATATTTCTTGATTCTCGCATTTGTTAGTTGCAATGTAATTAACAGATAGATCAGCAACAGTTGATTTCTTGTGGTCTAATCTTCCTTCATGAGCGAGAAGAGTGGAATGAACATATGAAATAGAGGGGGTTGGATCCATGGATGATATGATGTCAACAAAGCCTCATAATCATCGTCTAAACCATTTAGGATGTACACAATTTTCTCAGAATCAGATATAACTTGACCTGCAGATGCAAGTAAGTCACATAAGTTCTTGACTTTGATAAGGTACACTCTCATAATCTGATTTTCTTTTTTGATATCTAGAGTTGCTTTCTGTATTGCATTACTTTAGCCGATGATTGCAAACTGAATACTTTTTGGATCATATTCCATGTTTCAAAAGAAGTTTTACATACGATCAATTGTGGAACAATATTTGCATTAATTAACGATAATATCCAAGAACACAGAAGTCTATCTTGTATTTTGTAGATTGTGTATTCTCTGTTGATTACAGTGTCACCTTTATCATTAGTAATGTACTGTTCTGGTATTATCTTCAACCCATTGATGTAATCTTCAATTATTGTTTCAATCTGAAATTTCCAGAGTAGATAGTTTGTTTCGTCTAGATGAATGGGTATCAATTGATTTTGAGGGCTGATTATAAGCTTGGATAAATTTTCAGGAGGTTGATTTGGTGGTGTTGATAAGACACCAGTTCTTGAATCTGCAGAAGTCACTGCGTTATCACCTTGAGCCATGTTGGTGATAGGGAACAGAAGACATAGTGATAAAAATCAAGAATTTCTAATGAAAGATCACAGAATAAATTTCAATGGCAGAAAGGAAAGATACAATGAGGATAAATCTGTGTGTGAGAGCAGCCAAGATCAAATGAGGATCAATTAGATAGTCTTTGGTGAGACTCAAGGTTCCATAGAGACTGCACAGGCAGAATCGAGTGATGAGAATACTCTGACGATCTGCCTCTAATCGAAACTGCTGGTAGATGATGAAATCTCTCTGATGCTCGGAGGATGGCGATTGGTGTCATGAGACTTATAGCTTTGATACCATGAAAGCTTTTATGAAGAAACAAAATGTAAAAGCCTTTGGAGAATTGTATATTTCGAAAGGTAAAATGTACAGGAAGGTCCAGTATATATAATACAATTAGCAGGCCTTGGGCCAGAATGAAGTAGATGCTAAAATAATAAAAGTGGGTATAACCCGATTGTACATAATGTAATGTCAAGTATACTATAGATGTCGGTCAGCTACATTCTAACTATTTGCGTCGCTAATTTGCGATGGATTTCCATGTGATCTGCAAGTGATAGTTTTTTTTTGTTTTTTCAACTTTTTTTTCTTTTATTTATTAACGTCGTCTTATGCCACCCCTCACTAAGCCATTGCAAATTGCGTCAAATTACCGATAGAAAATTTCTACCGCTATTTTCCGCTGCAAATCAAATCATAATACCTACGAATATTTATCTAAGCTATTTTGCAGCAGAATTCTAACAGATTTGCAAGAGATGAAAATATCATTTTATTATAATAATTATTTAATAATTAATAATAAAATTTAATACTCACGAAATGATATCTAGTATTCAATAATTAATTTTAAATAATTGTATTTAATAATTATAGTTGATACTTATATTTTATAATTATAGTTGATAATTATATTTTATATTTCGAAAAATTTGAAATCAACTTGAATAAATTTGAAATAAATCATAAAGTTTATGAAACAAATTACTGTTTGACACAAAATAACAAAAATTTCTAAACTTTAAAATTTTGAAAAAGTTCATTTAATAGTTTAATTTAAATTGTATAGCACTTTATATTCTAATTTTCATATTTTCTATAAATTCTGACTAAGATAAAGTACAATTTTTTTAAACGTTGGCTCCGCAAGTGAAATTTTGGCTCCAACGCGTGAAACTTTTGGCTCCATCGTTCGGGTTTCATTCAAGTCTCATAACCCATCATTGATTTATATTTATTTATTCTCATATCTAAAAAGTTCAATCTCATTCTCAAGCCTAATCTCTAATTCTAAACATATCAACGCTACTGCCACTCTTGGACGAAGAAGAAGCTGCCTTTGTTCCCGATCTTGTGTCCATCTAGTCCTGTCAGATCTTGTTATATTGTCTAATTAGATGGAATACTTTAATTACCATAAAATCATATTTTCATAGTTAATTAAAAATAAACTATGAAATTTGATTTAACAAAAAGAATGTGTGTTTTGAAATTTACTTATTTCACAAATAATTATGTATTATTACTGATACCCAAAAGATCAAAATATATTTTGTCTGCTGTAATGAGACACACCTCAGTAATATTCACATGACCTTAAAATATATTTTAAAAAACAACTAAATAACATAAAACTTCCAACTGCAAAAAATGTTTTTCCCTAATAATAATGGATTCATAAAAATTTCAAATCAAAAATTTGTATCATAGAAACACTATAATGGAAGCCTAGGAAAATTAAGAATGTTTAAGACTATTGAATTTTAAATATAGTTTGGACATCAAAGAAAAAACATTTGAAGAGTAAATCAAATCTTTTTCAAGAATCAGCAAGTAATGCAAATTAAGTAGGGTGGGCGCGGTTCGGTTCGGTTCGGTGCGGTTTGGAGCTCAAACCGATTCCACACCACATCAAACGGTTAATCAAAATACAAACCATTATACTAACCATTCAAATGGTTCGGTTTTAGTTCGGTTTCGATGTAATACGGTCTGGTTTTGGTTCGCTCCTATTTGAACCCGTATTAAATATGAAACAATAGAATTACTTCTATCAGCAATTAATTTATGATTGTATGACGTTGTGTTATTTGAAGGTTAAAACACATAGTGTTATCTTGAATTGATATAAATACAACATACGCTGAAAATAGAATATATATATATATATAGTTAAAATAAAAAGTCAGATAGGAGTTTGTTAATTTTTTATCGTAATATTACCAACGTAGCTATGTGTTCGGTTCGGTTTAATATGGTTTGGTAACTGTTCAAACTGCAACTGAACTGTATCGTTGCCAGTCGATTCGATTTGGGTTGATAAATTTAAAGAGAGAATCTGGTGCGGTTTTCCGCACCGTTTATGCGGTTCGGTCTGGGCGGTTCCCGCATTGTGGTGTTGTTTATGCCCACCCCTAAAATTAAGTCTTTCCTTCTCGTTGATCTGCGTGCTACTACTGGGCTGAACCTTAACCGTTTATCTCTGTTCCAACTTACATTCCAAGACATTCATTCATAGAAATAGGAAACATAGCCATTTCTTTTCAAAATCCCTTTTCTTTCCATCTTTTCAAGATATTTCCTCGTTTCATTCCCTGTAGTGAAAACCCTATCTTCTCCTAATTCCCCAATTATCTCCAACGAAATGCGAGTCCAAATATTTAACAAAACTAATGGTTTTACACTGGAAGCAGCCTAAGTGCCACTCAATCTTCTAGATTCGGTTCTTAATTTTGCAGTTCAAGTTTTCTTTCTCGATATTGATGCGATATAATTTCTCAATTAGAAAAGACGGATCCGACAAATCACTATTTTCCATGGATCAAAATCAAAGGTAATTTTCCCTGGTTAGACTTAATTAATTCCTTTTTCACAATTTCTCAGAGTTTATCAATTGCTAATGTGATTTCCTTAAATCGTTTATGTCCATAATTAGCAGTTTAATTCTTTGTATACTCGATTACAATTGTTTCAATATGTTTTTGTTAGCATTTTTGGCATATACAATATGATATCATCCTTTTATAGTTTATATATTTAGAACTAGCAGTAGCAGCATTTCTTTTAAGAGAATTGTATTCCTTCGTAAACACAAAAAAAGCAAACCCAATAAATAATTTGTTGAAGTATGAGATACTATATGTTGGATTGAAGAGGATGAAGATAACATCAAGTAGGAGAAGGCGGAGTGCAAATCAGAGCTTGATGAGGGAGATTGGAATTGGTGTAGTGAGATGAAGCTGGAAGCTTCAGGACATATGTCTGTCGCTCCTTGGACAAACGTCTGTGCTACAAGGATCAATTTCCCGAAAGTCTCAACAGACGTCTGACCAAAGGGGGACAGACGTCTATTGTCAGGAAATATTTTTCCCAAGAGCTCCTTCAAACGTCTGTCATATTGGGGACAGACATCCGAGCTGAGTGTAGAAGATCAAGTAATTCCCTAGGAGGGATAGACGTCTGTTAGGCCCTACGACAGATGTCTAAGGCGGCTAATGGGCCATTTCGGGCTGGAAATTTGGCAAGCTGTTTTGTAAAGCTTTGAGGGCAATTTCGGGAATTGGACCATTCCTATATATGTTATTTTTTGTTTCCCTTTAGGGAGAGCTTGGAAACTTGATTAAAATCAAGGGTTTAGTTAGGGTTTATAACATAATTTCAATTCTTCAATTCTATTCTTCTCAAACTCTTTTCTATATTGAAATATAGTGATTATTGGATCAATCTCTTGTATACCTTACATCATGGTAATAAAATACTCTTTCCAAAGTGGATGTACACTAACTTGATGTTAGTGGAACCACTATAAATCCTTGTGTGATTTATTTTTGCTATTTTGTCATTAGTTTCTTGCCTGTGATTGAGATTTGGATTATTCGTGATCGGCTGATCATTTTTTGGTGACTAGAGTTATTGGTTTTGTTGTTTTGCAAGTCTAACAATGATCTAGTCTTCCGCTAGTGCTTGTGGTTTAGATATTTGATTCGAGTGGTCTTGAATCGGATTCATCACAACGGTTACAATAGTTGGTATCGGAGCAATTGGTGCTTGTTAGTTGTTTGTGAAAATGTCGGAAACGGATAATAGCTCGGTAAGTCCTTCAACCAGAAGTCTGTATAGTGTCGTGCCTTAGTACGTGGTTCGTATGCGGCGTCGTATTCAGTTGGTAATTGACAAGTGGAATGGTGATAATGACCTTGAGAAGTGGCAATTGAGAATGGAAGAGGTTCTTAGGCGAAATCGGGTGCACCGAGTGGTATTTGGTACTCACTTATTTCCAAGTGATATCTCGGATGTTGACAGAGAGGAGATGGAGGAATGGGCTTACACTACTCTTCAACCTGCTATGGTGAATAATGTGATCTCCGAAATTAGTGGTGAGACGACCGCTAAAGGCATTTGGGACAAATTGGAGGAATTGTATATGATGAAGTAACTCACTAACCGTTTGATCTTGTTGCGAATGTTTTTCACCTTCAAGATGAAGGAGGGTAATTCTCTTAAGGCACATTTAAATGCCTTTGATGACTTTCTCATGAAGATGAAGGTCGTTGATTTGAAGATTGAGGAAGAGAAAAAGGCGATGATATTATTGTGTTCGTTACCGGACCGCTATATGGGTTTCTCAAATAGTTTGATCTATGGTCGGGATACCTTGAATCTTGATGATGTCAAGACGGGTCTTCTTCGTGAGGAGTTGAGAGATCAAATGAAGGAGATGAGTGAGGGTAGGAGTGGTCATGGGTTGTTTGTGGAGGAAGAAAAGAATGTGAAGAAAGGAAACCGGGGGCGTTCTAAATCAAGAAAGCCCGATGGAAGAGGTAAATCGAAAGAGAGAAATGGAAAGAGCTTTATTTGCAAGAAACCGGGTCATTGGAAGAATGAATGTCCGGACAAAGATAAGAAGGAAGTAGCATCTTCATCCGTAGCGGTGGAGAGTGCGGATGGTGGGATAGATGAGAACGTGTTGATGGCGGTAGCAATGGGTGTTTCGGGTAGCGAATGGGTTCTCGATTCGGGTGCGTCGTATCATATGATGCCAAATAGAAATTTTTTTTCATCCTTTGAAGTCAAAGAGGGAAATGCAATTGCTGTGGGAAATGGTGCTATTTGCAAGTAGATGGATAGTGTCTTCGTGCAAATAAGGATGTTTGATGGAGTTGTTCGCACGCTCACCAATGTTCGCAATGTCCCGGGACTTAGGAAGTCGCTTATATCTTTGGGGAAATTGGATTCTATAGGATGCAAGATCACTATTGAGAAGGATTGATTGAGGGTTTAGAAGGGGGAGCTTGTGGTTATGAAAGGTGCTAGGACTCATGGTATATATTTGCTTCAATATGTGACCGTAGGAGGTGAGATTTGTATGGGTGTTGATAGTTCTCGTGACTTGGATGCGACACGGTTGCGGCTTTTGAGATTGAGTCATGTCTCGGAGAGGAGTTTGGATATTCTTCGGAAGCGGGAGATGATAGTGGGTGAGAGTTTCAACAAACTAGAGTTTTGCAAGGAATGTGTCATGGGGAAACAAACAAGGGTATCATTCGATGAAGGCAAATATGAATCAAAGGTGGTTCTTGAGTATGTTCATTCGGATGTTTGGGGACCGACACTGGTTGCTTCTTTGGGTGGAGCTCATTATTATATTTCTTTCATTGATGATTTGCCTCAAAAGGTATGGGTGTATGTAATGAGGGCCAAGTCGGACGTATTTGCTAAGTTCAAAATGTGGAAGGCTCTTATTGAGAATGAGAGTGGTAAGACTTTGAAGGTGTTAAGGACCGACAATGGCGGCGAATATGTTTCCTGGGAATTCTTGGAGTAGTATAAGCATCAATAAATCCGGAGACATTTTACTACACCGGGATATACGCAATCTAATGGAGTAGCGGAGAGAATGAACCTAACTCTACTAGAGAAAGCTCGATGCTTGAGATTGACATCGGGTTTATCTAAGTGATTTTGGGCCGAAGCTTTGTCAACTGCGGCGCATATTGTGAATTGAATTCCGTGCTCGGCCATTGATAACAAAATCCCAGAGGAAGTGTGGAAAGGGACAAGTGTTGACTTGAGATATCTTCGTGTGTTTGGTAGCCCGGTTTATGTGCATGATCCGGGGAGTGATAAGCTTAATGCTAGAGCATTCAAGGGGGTCTTGCTTGGTTTCACGGACAGCGTGAAAGGCTATCAGATTTGGAATCCGGAAACGAAGAAGGTTGTTAATTCTTGTCATGTCACTTTTGATGAGTCGGCTTTATTCAAGGAGAATGAGATCTCATCGGATGTTCCAGATTTGGTTCATGGTGAATCAAAGGAGAAGGAAGTCATTCGCACATTCCATCCAAGTGGTAGTAGAGTTGAAGAAGAAGATCATGGGGTTGAAGCGGTTGATGAAACATCACATAGTCCGCATGGTTCCTCTAGTGATGTTGGTGATGTACATGACACCAGAGAAGTTTCGACTCAAGGTGGAGCCGAAATGGGTTTGGGTGATAGTATTGCTACTCGGGTTGGCCGACGTGCAATAAGGCCTCCCGAAAGATATGGTGATTGGAACTACCTTAGCTTTTGTGACCATTTGGACTATGCTCTCAATGTAGTCAAAGATGAGCCGATAGACCATGACGACGTCATGGAGTTTTGTGAGAGCTCGAAGTGGATTTATGCCATGGAGGAAGAGACGCAAACGTTGATGAAGAACCAGACTTGGGATTTGGTTCCATTTCCTGAAGGAAATCGTGCAATGGGGTGCAAGTGGATATACAAGGTGAAGGATGATGGAAGGTACAAAGCAAGGTCAGTGGCAAAGGGGTCTGCACAAAGAAAAGGAAAGGAGTATGACAAAATATTTGCATCGGTGGTACGTCATACTTCTATTCGGGTTTTACTAGCTATTGTTGCTATCCATGACCTGGAGTTGGAGCAACATGATGTGAAAACCGCCTTCTTGCATGGAGACTTAGATGAAGACATCTACATGAAGCAACCAGAAGGGTTTTTTGTAGATGGTAAGTCTAAAATGGTTTGCAATTTGAAGAAATCACTATATGGGTTAAAGCAATCACCTAGAAAATGGTATGAGAGATTCGATCATTTCATGCTTGAAAGTGGCTTCTATCGAAGCATCAAGGATGCTTGCGTATATTTCAAGAGGTTGGGAAATGATTGTTGGGTGTATTTACTCTTATATGTGGATGATATGCTCATTGCTTCTAAGGATAAAAACGAAATCAACAAGTTGAAGATGCTTTTGAAATCGGAATTCGAAATGAAAGATCTTGGAGAAGCAAGGAAAATTCTTCGGCATGGAAATTAAAAGGGACCGAAAGCATTTTTTGTTAAGATTGACTCAAAAGGAGTACATTAAGAAAGTGCTTTGCCAGTTTAGCATGGGGAATGCAAAGGCGTTAAATACACCTTTACCTTTGCATATGAAGCTTTCGAATAAGGGATCGCCTATCGGGGATAAAGACAAGGCTTATATGGCAAAGGTGCTATATGCAAGTGCGCTGGTAGTTTGATGTATGACATGGTGTGTACAAGGCCCAATATTGCAAATGTCGTCAGGGTGATTAGTCGGTATATGGTTAACCCGGGGAAATCGCATTGGGAACCCGTGAAGGTTATGTTGAGATACTTGAAAGGCCCAACATCTCATGGTCTTGTTTTTGGTGGCAGTGATGAGAGGAGTTGCAAGTTGGTTGGTTATTGTGACTCGGACTACGCTGATGATAGGTATCGGAGGAAATCAACTTCTGGGTATGTCCTCACTCTTGGGGGACAACCATTAGTTGGAAATCGAGATTGCAAACCGTAGTTGCTTTATCCACTACGGAGGCGGAGTTGATTGTCGTGGTGGAAGCGGCAAAGGAGGCACTCTACTTGAAGCGATTATTGTGTGACTTGGGTCTCGAACATGAGAATATTGATGTTCAATGTGATAGACAAAGTGTTATACATTTGGCGAAGAATTTGGCATTTAGCTCTCGGACAAAGCATATTGAGGTGAGAGAGTCATTTCTTGTAGCCATGGATGAGGGTAACCTAATATACCTTCGGAAAGTGCACACAAAGGATAATGCGGCGGATATGTTTACTAAAGCATTACCATTTGGGAAGTTCGAGCATTGCTCGAATTTAATTCGCTTGTTGAGTTGCTAGGTGCCACGGGGTGGCACGGGTGGAGAGAGTGATTTTGTTGATGATGGAAAGGAATAGCAGTGAGAGATTGGATATCTATCTTTATGGTACATACTCGTAACACTCCCGCATACATTGTCTTTTGTGAGACGGATTTGGTTTGAATATTTTCAATACTTCATTGGCGGGCGGTGGCCTTGCCGGGGTTCGTAAACGGAGTGTAATGGGCGGTGGCTTTGTCGGAGCTCATTAGGAACATATTCATGGTGTTTGGTTGAAGGTAGAAGGAAATGATTGGGTGCATTGGAGTTTGGTGATGGAGATGGATATAGTATCGAGGTGGAGTGTTGAAGTATGTGATACTATATTTTGGATTGAAGAGGATGAAGATAGCATCGTGTAGGAGAAGGCGAAGTGCAAATCAGAGCTTGATGGGGAGATTAGAATTGGTGTAGTGAGATGAAGCTGGAAGCTTTGGCACAGACGTTTGTCGCTCCTTGGACAGACGTTTGTGACTACATGGATCAATTTACCGAGAGTCTCAACAGACGTATGACCAAAGGGGGACAGACGTCTATTGTCAGAAAATATTTTATCGAGAGCTCCTACAGACGTCTGTCATATTGGGGACAGATGTCTAAGCTGAGTGCAGAAGCACAAGTAATATCCTGGGAGGGACAGACGTCTGTAAGGCCCTACAATAGACATCTAAGGCGGCTAATGGGCTATTTCGGGATGGAATTTGGCAAGCTATTTTGTGAAGCTTTTGAGGGCAATTTCAGGAATTGGCTCATTCTTATATATGCTATTTTATGTTTCTCTTTAGGGAGAGCTCCGAGACTTGATTAAAATCAAGGGTTTGTTCTCAAGGGTTTGTTCTCAAGGGTTTAATTAGGGTTTATAACCTAATTGCAATTCTTCAATTCTATTCTCCTTAAACTCTTTTCTATATTGAAATATAGTGATCATTGGATCAATCTCTTGTATACCTTTCATCGTGGTAATAAAATACTCCCTCCAAAGTGGATGTACACTAACTTGATGTTAGTGGAACCACTATAAATCCTTGTGTGGATTATTTTTGCTACTTTTTCATTAGTTTCTTACTTGTGATTGAGATTTGGATTGTTCATGATCGGTTGATCATTGTTTGGTGACTAGAGTTATTGGTTTGGTTGTTTTTGCAAGTCTAACAATGATATAGTCTTCTGCTAGCGCTTGTGGTTTAGATATTTGATTCGAGTGGTCTTGAATTGGATTAATCACAACGATTACAACAGTTGGTATCGGAGCAATTGGTGCTTGTTAGGCGTTTGTGAAAATGTCGGAAATGGATAATAGCTCGGTAAGTCCTTCAACTGGAAGTCCGAATAGTGCGGCCCCTTATGTATGTGGTTCGTACGTGGCTTCAGGTTCTCAATTGGTAATTGACAAGTGGAATGGTGATAATGACTTTGAGAAGTGGTAATGGAAAATGAAAGCGGTTCTTAGGCGGAATCGGGTGCACCGAGTGGTATTTGATACTCACTTATTGCCAAGTGATAAATCAGATTTTGAGAGAGGGGATATGGAGGAATAGGCTTACACTACTCTTCAACCTGCTATGGTGAAGAATGCGATATCCGAAATTAGTGGTGAGACGACCGCTAAAGGCATTTGGGACAAATTGGAGGAATTGTATATGAAGAAGTAACTCATTAACCGTTTGATCTTGTTGCGAATGTTTTTCACCTTCAAGATGAAGGAGGGTAAAACTCTTAAGGCACATTTAAATGCCTTTGATGACTTGCTCTTGAAGATGAAGGTCGTTGATTTGAAGATTGAGGAAGAGCAAAAGGCGATGATATTATGTTGTTCGTTGCCGGACCGCTATATGGGTTTCTCAAATAGTTTGATTTATGGTCGGGATACCTTGAATCTTGATGATGTCATGACGGGTCTTCTTAGTGAGGAGTAGAGAGATCAAATGAAGGAGATGAGTGAGGGTAGTAGTTGTCACGGGTTTTTTGTGGAGAAAGAAAAGAATGTGAAGGAAGGAAACCGGGGGCGTTATAAATCAAGAAAGCCCGGTGGAAGAGGTAAATCACAAGAGAGAAATGGAAAGTGCTGTATTTGCAAGAAACCGGGACATTGGAAGAATGAATGTTTGGACAAAGATAAGAAGTAGCATCTTCATCCATAGCGGTGGAGAGTAGGGATGTTGAGATAGATGAGAATGTGTTGACGATGGTAGCAACAGGTGTTTCGAGTAGCGAATGGGTTCTCCATTCGGGTGCGTCATCTCATATGATGTCAAATAGAAATTGTTTTTCGTCCTATGAAGTCAAAGAAGGAAATGAAATTGCTATTTGCAAGTCGATGGGTAGTGGCTCTGTGCAAATAAGGATGTTTGATGGAGTTGTTCGCATGCTCACCAATGTTCGCTATGTTCCGGGACTTAGGAAGTCGCTTATATCTTTGGGGCAATTGGATTCTCTAGGATGCAAGATCACTATTAAGAAGGATTGCTTGAGGGTTTCGAAGGGTGAGCTTGTGATTATGAAAGGTGCTAGGACTCATGGTATATATTTGCTTCAAGATTTGACCGCAAGAGGAGACTTGTGTGGGTGTTGGTAGTCCTCGTGACTTGGATGCGACACGGTTCTGGCATTTGAGATTGGGTCATGTCTCAGAGTGGAGTTTGGATATTCTTCGGAAGCGAGAGATGATCGAGGGTGAGAGTTTCAACAATCTAGAGTTTTGCGAGGAATATGTCGTGGGGAAGCAAATAAGGGTATCATTCAATGAAGGTAAACATGACTCAAAGGAGGTTCTTGAGTATGTTCATTCAGATGTTTGGGGACCGGCACCGGTTGCTTCTTTGGGTGGAGCTCATTATTATATTTCTTTCATTGATGATTTGTCTCGAAAGGTATGGGTGTATGTAATGAGGGCCAAGTCGGAGGCATTTCCTAAGTTCAAAGTGTGGAAGGCTCTTGTTGAGAATGAGAGTGGTTAGACTTTGAAGATGTTAAGGACCGACAATGGCGGCGAATATGTTTCCCGGGAATTCTTGGAGTATTGTAAGCATCACAGAATCTAGAGACATTTTACTACACCGGGAGATCCACAATCTAATGGAGTAGCGCAGAGAATGAACCGAACTCTACTAGAGAAAGCTCGATGCTTGAGATTGACATCGGGTTTGTCTAAGGGATTTTGGGCCAAAGCTTTGTCAACCACGGTGCATATTGTGAATCAAATTCCGTGCTCGGCCATTGATAACAAAATTCCGGAGGACGTGTGGAAAGGGAAGAGTGCTGACTTGAGATATTTTGTGTGTTTGGCAGCCCGGTTTATGTGCATGATCCGGGAAATGATAAGCTTGAAGCTAGAGCATTCAAGGGGTCTTGCTTGGTTTCACGGACGTCATGAAAGGCTATCGGATTTGGAATCCGGAAATGAAGAAGGTTGTTAATTCTCGTCATGTCACTTTTGATGAGTTGACTTTATTCAAGGAGAATGAGAGCTCATCGAATGTTCCGAATTTGGTTCATGGTGAATCAAAGGAGAAGGAAGTCATTCCCACATTCCGTCCAAGTGGTAGTAGAGTTGAAGAAGAAGCTCGTAGGGTTGAAGCGGTTGATGAAACATCATATAGTCCACATGGTTTCTCTAGTGATGTTAGTGATGTACATGATACTAGAGAAGTTTCGACTCAAGGTGGAGCCGAAAGGGGTTTGGGTGATGGTATTGCTACTTGGGTTGGTCGACATGCAATAAGGCCTCTCAAAAGCTATGGTGATTGGAACTACCTTAGCTTTTATGATCATTTGGACTATGCTCTCAATGTAGTTCAAGATGAGCCAATAGATATGTGCGCGAGCTAGCCTGCAGATCCCATATAAATGCCAATAATTCTTGTTGACGTGTCTTCTATTGGTGGCTCCCATGTGCATATTATAAAATCCATACTTTTATACATATGAGGCTCGTACGTCCATATTGCTATTGCGTAAACACTTTTCCATTACTTTTCTCAAATATGGGAATGGTTATTACAATATTGCCACTGCCTTGTTTACATTCACTTGCTCGTGCATTCTACATCACAATGTTGCTCGACCCTTACTTCCAGTCGCCGCTGCTTGACCGAGCCACTTGTGAATGACCAATGCTGATGTAACTGACTCCTACTTGGGTATTATTTGCACGAGCGACTGACATAGTAAATGAGTGATCCAATACAATCTGTTGGAGCGACCTGGGAATGAACGTGTGAGCGGTCCATTCATAACATGAACGAGTGTTCCTTTATCTTGGCCAATACGGATGACCCACGTGGAAATGAGCGAGCCATGCAAACGAAGGAGTGACCGATCTGTATTGATACATTCTTCCTTTTGTGCCCATACGTAAGATTGAACCGTGCACTAACATGAGCTCTTAACACTTGCAATTCATCTCCTCTGTGAACGTGCATGTCAAACTTTTCATGATGAGCGAACGAGTGGTAGTTGCATTTTGTACATGTGCGACCACTATATTCTGGATACATGATTAACTCCACATGCCATTACTAGAGAGAGTGTCTTTATAGTATGTGAGCGGATTGTTCTGACTTGTGTGCGACCGAGCTCTTTTGGTGGCATGCGCGACTTGGAATATCTAGTTCACGAGCTGATTTCAGTGTTCGATCAGACTTTAGTGCATGACCATAATTCACATGTGCGACCGGATCAGAACGTCAGTGCATGAGTAACTTTAATTTATCCATATACGAGCGGGCGGAAAATGTTGCACGGCTAAAGCTTACTGCTCGACCAGAGATATATTGTTCATCTTGTGGACGCTCATGAGTCTCTGGACCGCGTTTCAATAACGGGGTTAACACACAAGACTATTGGATCATACTGGTCCTGAAAAAGAGACAGCAAAGAGTCTTCTTTATGGACTAAGAGCTCAGGCTGGTTTTCCTTATATTGATTTTGGACATTATATTTCATTCCATAACATTTTTCTCAAATTGAAACTAGGACTATCCTCGATGCACATAGGTTTCCCTTATTTTGTTAGCTTGATTTTGGGGGGTATGCTCAGGCTGGTTTGTTCTAATAATATCTTATCTTGTTTTTTGCTTTTCCTTTGGTATTTGTTTAGGTGGTACATTTGCAAACTTTATAAAAGAAGTGCTGATGGAAACTATTTTTATTTATTAAAAAAATGAAGTGACATTTTTTTGCCTAAGGTAATGGTCGTTTTTATGTTGTTAATGCAGAAATGGTGGAATTAGTCTAAAACCGTAAGAATCAGTAGAGTGAATAGAATACCGAATAGTTTTGGAACGATGAAGAATGAGAACCAAGCTTCTTTATATTGTTTCTTTAGCAGGCAATATATGTGGGTAGTTGCAAATATAAAACAACCGTCATTGCTTACCAATGCAGATGACCAATTTTGAAAAGAGAAAAGAAGAGAAAATAACATTGATTAAGCTTTCTGTTTAATTACTAGATTGTTTGTTGAGGAATATGACTATCACTTTCTGTTTAATTTGCAAGCTCAGTGCACTACACTTTCTGTTTTACAGCTTTGAAATCAAATAATTTTAATTGTCATACGTATTCGCCTCATGATTTTGACATATTTTACACCTTTCCAGGTAATTGTTTAAAAGGATTATTAAGTAGATAAGCATTGGAAATCATATACCAATATTGGAAAGAAAGGTTCAGCAAGGTCTAGAGAGTAAAAGGTAATACTGTATTACTGTTTTCATGCCTTATTTTGTTACTGTATAACAACCTATCCAATAATATGATATCCTGTAATCTGATATTACTTGTATCCATGTAAATCCATGTTGGGAACCATCTCCATTGGCGGTTTGCGTTCTTTGGTGAGTCAATTTTGGTGCTCCTATGTGCTATTCTTGTTTTTGTATTCGCTATTTGTATAATTTCACTATGAAATATACATTGTCTTTTGTTATTCCATAATTATTATGAAATTATTGATTATGTATTGAATTTAGTAACTTAATTATGTATTGTATTGTATGTTATTTGATATTTTATGTCGTTGTTTGATTATGAATGTTGTTATTTTTGAGTTCAAATTAACTAAGCATCTTAATTAACATTGACGTCCGTCAGTTGTAAACTATTATTTTATTGTAGTAACATTTACCAAAGGAATAGAAAGGGAATACGAATGGGTTTTGCAAATCTGTGTGTGATTGCCAAAAGAAATAAAAACAAATGTCATCAATAACTTTGCTAAAATGTTAGCATTTGTAATGAATTACCGACATATATCTAAGGTGAAGCAAAAGTTGAAATTATCTGCTTCTAATCCCTTGCTATTTAGCAAGGGATCTCCTACGGATTTTTTTTTAAATATATTAAAGAAATATATATCCGTCAGTAAAATGTCTGTAAATTTTTTCAAAACTAAATTTAAATATATTGACAAATGATAGTAAATTGTCAGAGAATTGACGCTAACTTCCATCGTAAAATGGTCACTAAAATACCGACGTGAAATTTACCGACTAATGTTATCCGTCACAAATCCGTCGCTAATACATGCTTAGCGACGGATTCGTCCGCTGCAAAATCAGTGTTTTCTTATAGTGAAAGGACTGTATTTATTTTAATGAACTGCATTTCAGTATAGTGGAATAACCTTAACAAACAAAACATCAAAAATCAGATAGGACTTTATCATTTGAATAGGAGAAACAAATTTAATTCTCAAATTGCTACAGTGGATATGTATGTTTGAGTTATTTGACAGAAAACATAAGAGCGTTAACTATCATATTTGGAAGGACAAAATAATTTTTTAAAAGCTGGACTATTCAGAGTTGAATAAACTTACAGAAACAATAACAAACTCCCTAGCCTGTGATTAGTGTGGCATCCATCTTCTCTACCTAATTCAATAATAGAAAGTAAAATTAGGAGACAAATTGTTTTTTTTTTGCAATTTAGACATTAACATGAAATGAATCCTACAGACCAGTGAAGCATAGGAAAACATGTCATTTATTAATAATTACATCTGACACAAAGTTGCTTAAATATTCTCAAAAGCAAGGCAGCATTAGGCATCCTCACTAATAGCTGAGATTTGAAATGGTTCAAGTAAAGATATAAAAATTAATTCAAAATATCGTTGGCTTCGCACAGATCTAGATTCTAAAAAAAGTTGAATTTCAGAATGATTTCGAGTAATCAATCAAATAGTATTGATTACGATAAGAACTTGTGTTCAATAATTGTAAACTAGAGGAAAAATTACCTTGAACTATGAGATAAGGAGAAGTAAATGCAGTTTTTGGTCGATAGGGTGGATAGGCAAATACAATTGGTAGTAGATCAAGAGGAAACACAGAGGTGAAAAGGTTAGCAGCATCGATGGGTGGGATGTTAACAACGGTGTGGAGAAAGCATGAATTTGAATAGGTAGTTTATGAGGGGAAAAGGAATGGAAGAGTTGTATATAGGAAGAAAGAATTTCGCAAGGAGACAGCTGAGTTTAATGTAACTTGGGGAATGCTTTTGAGCCTTGAAATTCAAAATCAGTAATTATATAATATAGTGTGTGTGTGTGTGTGCATACACACACACACATACACACCATGTTTATTAATTTGTGATGAACTTTTGGTTCTCAATCTTTTTTTTGGCATATCTATAATTTAGAAGATTTTACATTCTTGCTAATTGTCAAGATTTCAAACTTGTAAACTTTATAAAAACGTTATTTTTCATAATTCAAGACTTTAGGTCTTAGACTTCGAGTTATATAACTTCTAGTTTAAAAATTTCTTTTAACAACTTCAGGTTGTGATTCAAACCTTTTTATTTCTTCCATTACATTAGATATTACTTGATATACACATTAAATAATAATACATATATTTATTCTTATTTCAAACACAAACGTGCATCGTTTAACTTGCAATAACTAATGCACTTAATACATTTATGATAATATGGTAATATAATATATTACCATAATGGTACATTTAATGCATTTATAATAAAAACAATGGAAATAACTTTTTCTTAAGCTAATAAATTATTTTTTCTTAAATCAACAAAATAAATTTTGGATCTAGCTACAGTATTGATCAATGATAAAACTGAAATGAACAACTTAAAGTTGTACTACATTTCTTAATAACCATATTTTCTAAAAATACCATATATATGCATAATGTCTAATCGAGAATTGAGTAAAACTGCATAATCATATAACAATAATTTTAAATTCTTTAATATGAATGATTCGAAAAACTTGCAGATTTGTACATAAAATTCACAAACAAAAAAATTACATGCCTTATATTCAAGTTATACAATCCATATAAATATCTTTTAGATCTTTCTTTTAAAAACAAAATTACCTCTTACCATTATAGAAATTGCAGGTTCTAAAATTTTCCATTTTTATAACAAAAATTGTTTTTGCATTCACTTCAGGTGTGCTAAATTAAGATCAATATTTAGATCTTAACTTAATATGATCTTCGAGATGCATATTATCTTTATAAAGTTTTTTCTAAGAAGCAACAAAATATTTCTTTTGGAAATATGACATGTTATAAAATTACTATAATAAAACTTCAAGTTTTATCATAATTTATATACTATTATTGTATATTTTAAATCGAAGCAACTTTTCTAGAAAGTGCTTTTGTTCACATATGTAAGTCATTTTACTATTTTTTTGCAAGAAAAAGATATTTATTATAAATGTAATTATCTCTTTCAACAATAAATTTCTTCAAGAAATTATGTGTGGCATAAAATTAGAATATAAGGCTTTTGCCTTTTATTGAAACTTTTCCTTTCATTTGCCTTTTTAAATCTTTTCCTATTATTGAATTATATATCCTGTAACACCCCGTGTATTCTATAACTGTGGAATTAACAAATTAAAGTATAATTAATTTGAAATCAAAGAACTAAGGGAAACGAGATACGCCATTGCATTCGTCTCGGAAAAATACGCGAAATAGAGTCCGAGTTTTCGAAAAACGGAGTCCGTATGAAGAAGATATGGCCTTCGGAAGTTTCTGAATTAAGTTTAAAATTCGAACAGAATAAAACAGTTTAAAAATTAAAACCGGGCCCAATTGGCCAAGGCGGGAGAACTCCCGCCTAAGACACCCAGGTCGACTGGGCTGTCGACCTGGTCTAACCAGGTCGACAGGGCTGTCGACAGGGCTGTCGACCTGGTCCAGACCCAGGTCGAACCCAGTCCACCCTGGCTGGCCTATTCTATGTTGGTCGATTTTCTGTGGTCTGCTTTGTCATTAGGGCTAGGTGGCAGGCTCTAATTGGTCCCTCTTGCGAATGAATGGCTACGATCAATCCAAGCAACATCGATGGTCCTAATCAGTTCATAAACTCTATAAAAATGACCCTAGACTCTACCTAGGTTTCCTACACAATTCTCTAGCCTCCATTGCTCTCTTCTTCTAATAAAAAAATAAAAATGGCGTCGCCGCTCTGCTGGAATTGAAACTAGAAGATAATCAACATCAGCCTAAGCAACTCAATTCAAACTAGAGATTAAAGTTTCTGCAAAGATTCTACAGCAAGTTAAAGTTCTTTCTTTAATCTAATCAAGGCAAGTACAGTTATTTTCCGCTATAAACGTTAATAATAATTTTGATATGTTTTTGATTCTGAATCTGAGATTGTATATATATTTTCTTCTGTCAGATCTGTTTTTCTGTATCCCTTTTCTTCTTTTCTGTTTTTATAGCCAGGCTACCACGAGCCTGTGCCTAATCTCATAAGAGATGAACGTATGAACGCAAAATTTTGGGATGAATGATGCGAAATTTGACAAGACTAAATTGAATGTATGACTTTAGGTCTGAGGCATAAAATATATTGGACATATGCATAAATTTGACTATGAACATATAACTTATGCATGTTGTATGCATAGCTATGTTGTAATTTAGAACTGTAATTAATGAGCATATGTTGTAAACATAGATTTGGATCTATGCATATTCTATGATAGAAGAAAAGAGGAACCATTGTAAGATTACATACGATTTGAGACTTTGGACAAAATGCATATAAAAGTCAAGATCTGATTTTTAGAAGATATGATTTAAAGATTTATATTGTTGGGTATAGTTTGCATAATGATTCATGACATGAAAAGAAGAAGGATATGGAAAGTTAGGTGTAAAGATTTACATTAATTAGGATATCTATTATTTAGATTACACCTAAATAGGGATTTTTGGATATATGGCATGCATTGAAATTAATGGTTATATTTGGTATAATTTATATGTGAATCTGCTGTAAGATGCTAGTTTAACAAAAATTGGAACATATGTTATATGGCAAATTATGTCCATATTCTGTGCTATGTAACTTTATGCAAACATGGAGCATATGTTGTGAATCATGACAATTATGTAAGCATATGAATTTAGGCCAATTTATGATTGGGCAAGGCATGTAAATAGAACTTTTAGAAATATTAAATTTGCTAAATCTGCTAATTTGTCTAGTTGCCTAAACTACTAGTTTTGTTATATTGCCTAGACTGCTAATTAGATTGAAATGCCTAATCTGTTAAATTTGTCTGTTGAAATGTCTAACCTGTTATATGCCAAAATCTGCTAAGTTGCTAAATCTGTTAAATCCGTTATGTCATATAAAATCTGTTATCTGCTATGTTGATATAATCATCCTGTGATTGATATAATCTGAATTGGCATATATATATATATATATTGGGCACGCGCATAAACGGTAAATTATTAATTAATTGGCCGCAAAGATAAACATGGCTAACTCGAGGTTAGAATGAGTTTGCGGCATAAATCTACCCGGAACCGCCCGGCACATCCAGTGGCCGCAAACAATAGGTTCTAATGTGAGAAGTTAGTCATAACATGCGTAAGACACGAGGTTAGGTCTGGCTTGTGGCAGAAGTCTGCCCGGAACCGCCCGGCATATCCAGCGGCCACAAGCTACCGACCTAATGTGAGAGGTCTGTGCATTAATAATTAATTAATGCAAATCTAAGATAAGAATGACGTCTAAAAACGTATTGGGGGAAAATAAGGTTAAACCAACGGGATTAATAGATGTAGTAAAACCCGTCCATGAATCTGTAGGCCCAGTACAAAGTTAGACAAATCTGAAAAATCTGTACATCTGATCTGTTAGTCTGAAAACTTGTTAACTTAATCTGTGAACTAGTAAATCTGAATTCTGTATGCCTAAACTTGTAAACAAGTTAATCTGAGATCTGTTAGTCTGGGGACACAAGGTTAGGAGGGGAATTACTTGTGTCATCTGTTGTTTGGGACCCATATTAGTCAGTAACCATTTCTGGTATCAAAACTTTGACCCAACAGTAGGTAGGGTCCGGGCACGCTTACTGAACTAATTATAAGAGGTTCATTCTGATAATGGCGAGGGGTGTTGATGGTGCGTTCCAACCGGGTCATGTGCGTGCATGGATCCCGGTCTGCCTCTGAGGATGTAAGACGCCGTGACATCTGTAAATAGGTTTGTGCCAATTGGTTGTCACTTTAGGGAGTGATACACCCTACTGTGGGGCCGACACAAGATATTTATGTATTAGGGAGCCGATCGCTTGGGGTGGGGTTTTAGGGTACGCTTAGTTCTGTCTGTTTCTGTTGGTACCGTCTGTTTCTGTTGGGTGGTAACACCTGTCTGTTTCTGTGTGGTACCGTCTGTTCGGGTGGTAAAGGCTCATTACTAGTGTACACCTAATTCTACATTCTGTTTCCGTAGGGATTAATCTGTTTCTGCTTCTGTCTGTTTCTGATCGGGTAGTAAAGGCCCATTATTAGTATTCTGTTTCGGTTAAAGTATTCTGTACCCGTTTCTGCTTCAATTTAGACATTAGGGTGACACCTAATTCTGCTATACTAGTATTAGTGCAGAGAAGTGTAAAACGATAGTTTATATCATTCTGTTTTTCTGTTGTATCCGCTACACCTGTTATAGTTATCTCACATCCAGTTTTATGTTCATATCATATTATTATTATCTGTTCATATGCTGAAAGTCACTGGACTTGCCAGACTTTTTGTCTGACCCTTGTTGTTTCGCCTCCTTTCTTCCGTTTCCCCCCCAGGTTATCCAAGGAGGGAAATACTTTAGCTTGACCCGGATTTCTCTTTGCTTGAAGTGCTTAAAGTATGGCTTGGCTCGGTATAGCTTCCGTTCCATGGGGATTATGATTTTAAACTATGCATTTTGAAGGCTTTTGTACAAGACTGATATTTTGTACTTGAATTCTGAAATTGAAAGGATGTAACCATATTAATTTCTGTTTCCGCTGTAATAAAAGTTAAAAATTTTCAAGTACTGTTTTATCTGTCTTGTAAGTTTCTGTTCTGTTTACTAAAATGCTCCACCAAAGTTAAGGCATTCCCTTTGTGAGTGACCTTAACGGAGGTGGGGTGTTACATATCCTTTGCTATAAGGATATATTAAGCACACTTATATGCTTTGAAGCTTTATTTTAGCTTTTGAAGGCTTTAACATTTCAGCCTTTTGCATACGAACTTCAGGTTCCCTCTTTTTCAAATTTGAAAGGATTTGTTTACATCATTTTTCAATTTTTCCTTTTTCAATTTCACTTCCAGTGATAAATCAATATTGCTATTGAATTTAAACGCTACATCACTACATTTTTATACGCATAGTTTTGTTGGGTATACATAAAAAAACATTTTTTTAAGAGATTTTCTGTCTTTGTTGTGTATACATAATTTTTTTTAAAAGATATTCTGTCTTTAGTCTTTCCAAAAGAATTACATATGAAAAATAATAGTAGATCGGAAAAGACAAAATTAGATCTACCTATATATCATCAATAATGTAAATAATATATATATATGTATAATCAAATCTCCATCAAATTGGATTTGATAAAATCAAAATTAGATCAAGAAAGAATTGAAAGAACATATATAGAAACATATTTAGGGCCGATAAAAATAATTAGATCTAAAAAAAATAGATCCATTAGAACCCAATCTAAATCTGCAACAACAAAAAATAATAACAAAAAAACAGATCTTGAACTTTGAGTTAAGCCCATAAGAACAGAAGAAATAACAAATTCATAGATCCTTATTAACTAAGAATTCTTAAACATAAGAAAATAATTGCAGAACAAGTATGGAAAACCATGAATTAATAATTCAACTAAAATTACTTACATGACAAATACATAGATGTAGATCTAGAAGATTTCAAAAATAGATCTAATAGAATCTTGTGCTGATAACATGTTAGAAAACAAAATAGATAAAAGAGGAGAAGCCATTGGACAGAACATAAGATACTGGGAGAGACTTTTCATTTCTATTGATTAGGGTGTAAATTACAATGTAAATAATCCCTCTGTTTATAGAGTCTGCATGCCATGTAAATTGCAGTAATTCCCTTAGCATATTAGCATATTCACCCTTATTACTTTTACATATTACAATAGGTTATGAGTTTTCCAAAGAAAACACAAGAACATTTGAGTTTGGCACATATTGAGTTTTCTAGAGAAAATATGAGTTCTCATTTTTTATTCGTTGTATATTTTGTTTGGTTCGTATTTGTATAACGATTATGGTTCTCGCTTATTTATATCATATCTTAATATTATGAATTGTACAAAATATTATGCTATGTTATATGCATTTTCTGTTTATTCTTTTATAGCTCAACGTGTAATTAATGTATTACTTGGATTTGCATGGTAAGTTAGCACGACTCATGAGTTTCTATTTGTCAAAAAGAATTGATCTCATCATTTGTTAGTTTACATTTGTCAAATAGATCTAATCTGCTATGTTTGTAAGCACTTTCAACATCATAAATTCTTGAAAGGTATATATAATATATATGTTCTGGATTTAGAGGAGCGGGATCCAATATACGCATGAGATTTTAGGCTGTAGGAAAGCATGTCACTATAAAATGCCAGGACCATGAATTATCAAGTTCTATTCTTTATACATGTAGATCTTGAATACTATCTTCAAGGAATGTGTAAATTTAATGTATGTACAATTCAAATATTAACTTGTGTGACCATAGATATGTCAGGATTTTCGAATACTTAGCCTTATATATATTGTTTAGATAGAGGAATTCCTAAATACTAGGATTCTAAGCATTATATAGTTATGTATATGAATATTTTGTTTTAGATTTGATGAAAAAGTAGGCTTAACAAGAGGTATGTAAAACCTAGTTTTATTTGAACACTAATTGTCAAAAGATAACAAGTATTAAGGCTAATCATAAATAGAATTCCTGATTTTATTATGTTTTTTTATGTGACTTTATAAATTTGGTATGTTATATTGCAAATCGACATGGACTTACCAATTCATGCTAGCCACTTACTGTTTATTCTGTACCAAACTCTGTTCCTTGGTTTGTAGAAAGAATCGGGTTAGTCTTACCAACATTTTTGATTGATAATGTGCATATATATTTACGATTAAGGTTGACTTTAAATTATTTTATAGAAAGGTCAGTCAACAAACAGTTGATCACACTTATAGTTAAGGTTTAGTTTCTCTTTTGCAACTTTGAATTGTGTTATTCATGGTTCACCACTATTAACACCAAAAAATGGTATAACACCCAACGAGTTCAACGACAATTAAACTAAATAAATGGAAAATAAGGAATAAAACCAACAGAAATGCAGTAGAAATAAGAGATAACGATTTATATTGGTTTGAAGAAAGTCGACCTACATCCATTTAGGAAGTTTAATCACTTTATTATTGAAAGTCAATAAATGCAATGCTTGGATCAGTACTACTACGAAGTAAGATAACATGAAGTAACAAACGGGCCAAAAGATCCATTTCTCGTTAGGAAGAGGGCTATTTATATTTGTAGTTCTACCTGGGAAGTCGGAGGTATGTTGCAGATAGAGTCATGTGAGGGACAAAGCCTATATCAATGAGTGTTTAGATTTGTACCAATCCCTACAGGGGTCAGTACCGATCCCCTTACTTAGTGAATTTGGGGTTTTGGTCATTGTGTGCTTCTTCTTTGAGGTTTTCTTAGTCTTCTAGTGGGGTATGGTTGGGATCAAATCCATGGACGATGGAGTATATTTCTTTGAAGTTCGTAGTAGCGAAGTTGTTTGGAATGGAGTTGTGCCGACCCCTATTGAGGGAATTATACCAATCTCCGTGGATGAACATTTGTGGGTTGTGTTGAGTTATTGTAATACCCGCCCGGAATGGACCTAAATTCCGACCTAAAAAGGCTCATCGGAACTTAGAGCCATTCTAAACGAAACGTTGGTTCCTATGAGAAAATACTAAAAATGGATATAATAGAGAAATCTAGACGAAATCAGAAACTCACTCTGCGGAAAGGATAAATATAATATATTATAAATAGATGTACCATAGATAAAATCAAATACAACAAGTCTTAGAAGATAACGGTGCATCAATAATTATCCAAATACATAATAATAACAATTATAATAGTACTAATGCCAAGAAAAACTAAATCTCCATTGTAAGGCTCCTCCTCTAAGAAATCACTAATCATCGCTGATGCAGGGTCCTCACTTACTAACCTATTTATGCTAAGACAAGGGAGGTCAGAACATAAAGTTCTGGTAAATGAAAACCATATGTTTAGCAATGAGTATTTCTTATATTTGGTAGTTTAAACTTTTTATATTATGTCTACGCAATAAACATACATAACTTAAAATTACAAAGCGGACATCCTCACAATCACTTAAGGCCTGTATGTAAATCCAAGGGCGGACATCCCAGCAACTACTTAATGCCCTATAAGGCGGGATATCCCTAGTCACTTAAGGCCATTATCTAACTTATTAAGGGCAGACATCCTTACAGTCACTTAATACTCGTGGCAGACCCCTAACCACTTAAGAACTCGTCCTAATGTCAACGTTATAATATATATATACACTCTCTTTGTCGGTTGAGAAATAGTAACGACCACTTAATACCAGGTTTAGGTAGGAGCGCGACACCATTTAAGTCCCTTCTGGTGGACTATCTTGCTACTATGTAGTTGTCCCTAAGGGTGAACTCCTACCACTTTATGCTTCCCTTAGACGGTGGTTCCTTTAGGCCCTTCATATAAATCGTCCCTATGTCAACCCTTACTAAGCCCATAGATAAGAAGCAGATATTACTTGGAGAACTACCCTACTCATACGCTATCGTCTAATAAGACCATTTAATACCTTATGTAAAAGAAAGGCGGACCCAAAGACCACTTAAATCCTCGAAGGGTAGGTCCCATGATTTGGGTCTGGAACCAACGAGTGAACCTTAGGAATGAACCTAGTCCTAACTATTTAATACCCAACAGAAGGCAGGCCAACCACTTAATACATTTCCCAAGGTAGGTCTACTTCACACAAATATATATATATATACACACACACAGACACACTAGAAATATCACCTTAAGCCGTCCACCGGTCGATGTTGGATTTGTTCGACGCTTCTAGGCAGGCTTCTACTACAAGCTGGGCTTAACCTCACATCTAAGTTTACTAATTATAATGGCCTATAACACATGGACATCTCAAATTAACCCGTCTTAGTTGTAGATGTCAGATATGCTGGTCGGTTCCGTGCAGACTTCTACCACAAGTAACAGTTAACCTTATGTCTATGTGTTATTAATTATAATTAAAGCCATTAACTCATACACATGCATACAAATTCCTATGGGGACATTCAAACTCAAATTCCTAGTTTAAATGTATTTAGTACGCACTTAATATGCATTAATATTATGTTTATTACGCTATTAATATATATAGGCATGAATTATGCGAACGAGATTAATGTCCTAACCACGTTTGAAATGTCAATCCTAATAATCACTAGAAAGGCATACAAGTCAATTTCTGTATCAATTAACATAGTCCAACATGCATATTCTAAATGATAAAAAGGGAATTAAGAACATCAACAACAACTTGTAACCAAGGCTTGAATGATTATTTCAATAATAGAATAGAGACAAGATGCAATATTCCTAAATACATAAGCAAAATCCTCAATTTGATACAAATCTACTTTTTATGTAATTTTCATGTACAAAACCTTAATACTTTAATAATTTGCAAGTAATACATTCAAATGATCAATTTCAAAGATAGATGTTTAAATCTATTCAAATTGCAATATTAAAGTCCTCAAGGTTTTGCAACTAAAATATACATATATATGAGTTTATGGATTTATATAAGAGAATTAGACCGTATTCGAGAATCGTACCAACACCCAAATATCTTTTCTTCTATTACATCAATAATCCAAACCAACTAAATTTGATTGTCCCTACGTACAAACATAAATAAAGGAAGATTTGGAGGTTTTGATATTGTTTTCTTTTCGAATAAACTCAAATCTTCCTAGGCACATTACTCCAAATTTAGACTATCAAATCATAGTAAATAGAAAACTTTAATGGTTTCCACTCACATTGATTTTGAGATATAAACCAGTAGAATTTGCTGTTGAAATGAAATATGGACTCAGCCTACCAAACCATGCTCCAATCCTTTTATAATATATATATAAGAATTAGAATCTCATATATATATATATATAAACCAAATTTCCAGAATTCTAAATCTATAGAAACTTAAATTAGATAAGGTAGAATGAAGATGAGAGAGGTAGTAGAGATCCTAACCTTTCTCTGGAAATTGGAAATGATAGAAGGGTAGAATGAAGGCATAGAGAGGAATGAGAATAAGGGTTTTGAGTGTAGTTAGGAAGCTCATTTTATAGCTGCATGTGTAAGTGTAGATCGTTAGATTATTAAGATTAAATCAGGACAGTCCAACTGATGCAATTTGTATAAAAATCCCTAATAAAACACTCTCTCCCCACCTCTATACCCAGGAGGGTTGTCGACCCACAAGTTGACCCCCTTTCCAGGGTCAGCTGGGATAATTTAATTCTAATGGAATGTTTCTTTGTTATAAATTTTGAATATTTATTTCCTTAGATTGATTATTCTTGTCCCCTATTGCATGTGAATATATACACACAATTTCAAATTCACTTGGGATGTTTTTTCATGCCAATCCATAATCGATATATTCCGGATATATTTATAATCTATTTGAATTTCAAACTTTGTGTGTTAATATTTACACACAACTTGTTTTATTAATTATCTTTTACAAACTAACTCTGTTTTCAGTAAATAAAATATGAAAATGAAATAGGATCTCGTCACAAACGCAATAGCAATACTTTCATGGCCCAATTCTTAATTACTCAAAATTCCATATTCAGGCCATTTACTTATTATCGATTATTATTTAAATTAAATTACCTTATGTCTATTTTAGGTTTATTTTACGGGGTGTTACACTCTCCGCGCTATAAGAGATTTCATCCTAAAATCTTTTGAAGGGGCAAAGAACACAAATCACTCTAAACAACCATGTTGTACACCCATGTTATTTTATAAGCATTCATAAACATCAATAACTCATAGTGATTATGAACTACAGACTTGCTAAATTGAGCTCAGTCCTAGCGTGCATGTGTAGTAAGTGATGCCATCTGTATGCAAAACACCCTAATATTCATGTAGTTCTACATGAATGCACGGTTCTTTTGTGTTGCAACCATCTCCTAACATCAAATCTAGTAAACACGATGCAACCAAAAAAAACACTTAAGAGAAAATAATTACCCGAGAAAAACTCTGGATGAGTTTGCCTAATCTTCTTATCAGTTTCCCTGGTGCTTTCCGCAGGGTTATCTCCCCAATGAACTTGGACTAGGTGAATGGATTTGTTGTGGACTCTTTTGATTCTGTGCTCCACGATCTTTTCGGTGGCATGGGGCACCCTAGACTCCAACTTGAAGCTTCCTAAGTCCTCAATATTATGTAGCTTGAGTCTGGCGGCTGAATTATAAAGGCATTTCCGAAGATGAGAAACATGGAAAACATTATGGACCTCCGATAAACGCTTTGGAAGATCTACATGATAAACAATCTTCCCAACCCTATCCACTATCTTAAAATTTCCAGTATACCTAAGAGCCGACTTCCCAGTCTTCCCAACCGGACCGTCTTTTTAAGAGAGGAAACTTTAGCAGATACCAAATCTCCAATGTTAAATTTTAGATCCTTCCTCCTCCTATCCGCATATGACTTCTGTCGGTCCTGGACAACCTTCATTCTCTGCCAAATCAAAGCGATAATCTCTATAGACTCACATATAAGGCCTGGTCCGAGTAGAACCTTGTCGGTTGTCTCCCAACAACAAGTTGGCGATTTGCATGGCCTCCCGTACAATGCCTCGTAAGGGGCCATACCATTCATCGCTTGGTAACTATTATTATATGAAAACTCTACCAAGGCAAGTGCTGCTTCCAAGCTCCTCCAAAGTCGATGATGAAGGCTCTAAGAAAATCCTCCAGAACTCTGTTGACTCTCTCTGTCTGACCGTCAGTTTGCGGGTGATAGGCTGTACTCAGAGTTAGCGTCGTCTCTAAAGCTTCTTGAAGACTCTTCCTAAAATCACAGGTAAACAATGGATCTATATTACTAGCTATAGAAGTCAGTATCCCATGTAGTCTAACAACTTCCTTGACATCTATGCAGTTAAAACCCCATAAAATCCCTGTTATAGCCCGTATCACCATTCAACCTGTTATGACCGCACACAACTACTGCACTTAACAAGAGAAATAATGCACTGAAAGATGTGCAAGGCAGCTATGGGAGATCATCAAGGTAAAATAACACAAGCAGAACCTATCGTATAACTCATAGCGTAAGGATAAAATAAAATAGAACATATACAACAGGAAATAACAACGAAGCATATTTACATAGAATTTTAAACTGCCATATCATCAAGAAATATCCAAAACATCATTGGATTACATCAACAAACTTTGTACAAAGGCCTCGCTATAACACTCTGAGAATACATCAAACAGCGGAAAACATCACAATATGAACTATAAGAAACTAGTATGTAAGCCTCTAGCTCGTCATCGATCTACAACATTGTCCACTAAGATCTACTACATGTTACCTACTACTCAGTCTGCCCATCCAACACATGGATGAACAGCCCAAGGTAATAAGAGGGAAACATAAAACCTTGAGTCAGACAATAGTCTTAATGAGCGATAAAACAGCTATCTAACATCATCAATAAAGTATATGAGAATAGGCAGATTAATCAACTAATCTACTAACATCAATAGAGAAGAACTCACACCCGTCTTCCCCACATCTGACAGTGATAGCCTTTACAAACCCCAGGTAGAAATAATAGTACATTCATGGCAATCATTTATAAAGCGTAGACCATCTAATCGATATCGACATCTCTCAAGCACAATCCTCGAAGACCTAAACCAACATTAAACAAGCACCCAAGGGATATCTCCTTCGACGTCGAATAATCCACATAAAACGGTACAGCAAAGCAATCAACATCCATGACTCTGGCTATAACCGCCAATCCTACTTCGAATCCATCGTTAATCGTATGACCGGCTCAACACCTTGTCGTCCATAAAGGGCTAATGGTAAACCCCAGTTCTAGCAAAACTCCATTCACCATTGTGACTAGTATCTCTCGGCCCATCATGATTGCCCAGGGTATTCGACCAGGCATCTTCTAGTCTTTGGGTTCCCCGTTGTACCCTGCTTTGAGTCCGCTAGAACCTACAACAACGATAATCCCTCGGCCTGCAATAACTCGAGCCATCCACCTTGATGACTATTGATATACACATAAAGGTGTATATTTTATCTGCTTATTTATCTTTTTTTCTTTTTAAAATAATTGATACTGTGTATTTATAGTTGTGTTTTCAGATTGTTGATAAAAAGCATGGATTAGAGCATTTGATGGATAAAGCATGAAAAATTTGCTTAAAAAGAGTGAAGTTTGAAATTCCTAAAGCTTGAAGAGTTTAAAACTTGAAGAACGGTTGCAAATAAAGCTTAGCATGGTAGATTTCGCTCACTGAAGACTCATTCTTGTTCACCTTGGCTTATTTGCAAGGCCACTCACTCTACAGCTGCGTTCACACTGGCTTATGTGTTATTTGGGCTAAATCTTTAGTCCCACATTGTGTAATTAGCCAATTAGTCTTTGTCATATCAGTTATAAATACATTGTATCTCATTCATGTCAACACACATTGGGTTTTATTCTGTAATCCTTCTTCTGGAATAAAATCATTCTTCTTCCTTTCTCTTTACTTTTTTATTGTTTTTTATTTATGTTGTTTATTTTCTGTTTCTCTTCTTCTTTAGCTATGTCTAGCTAATCCCCTTTAATTAAGGGGTGATGACGCTTAGATTAGATTCAATATGAATCACATAGCCAAGAGATTAGAACTTCATGTATATAGATCTAGATATGAACCAAGGGTTAGATTTGAACCTTCATATTATGTGTCGTTTAAGAGCTATGCTCCTTCACAGGGTATATTCGAGTTCGATCTAACGTTTATCATATTTAGATCTAATATTTAGGGTTTTAGAAATAAAATAGTGAATCTGTCCTGATAGCCTATGGTTGTTTAAGAGCTTGCTCCTGCATAGGCTATACTTGTTATTCACATATTTGTTTCTAGATACCTAATTATCATTGATTCATGTTTCTGACAGAAACATGAATTAGATCTATATTAATTCGATTAGCTATTGATGAATATTAATGTAGTTTATGTCATTGCTCCCTAATTGCTTTCTTTTATTATTAAAAACTCGCGTTTTCAAATATTTTCTGTTATTTTCAACCAATCAAAATTCTGGAATAACTTGACTGGATTTACTAGTTTAAATATTCTTGGTCCTAGAGTTCGACACCCTCTACAACAATCATTGTTGTTTAGGAAATCCGAACGAATTTAATAGTTATTTACAATTGTTAAATTTGTTCGCAAACAAATTTTGGCGCCGTTGCCGGGGACCAAAATAATTTTTATTAGTAAATCCTTTGGGTTATATTTTTATTTTATTTTTCTATTAAAAAAACACAAAAATATTTTTTTTCCTTTTGTTTTCTTATAAAGATAAAAAAAAAAATTTGTTAGTTGATTTGGTATGTGATCCTTGATACAACAATCTTCTAATTAAGAGGAAAAAAAAATCTTACCTTTTGTTTCAGTTTCTTTCTTTATTGTCTTTCCATGTTTCAATATATTTCTTTCCTTTTTCTTCTTTTACAAGTTTCTGAAATAAATAAATAATCCAAATTTTCTCTCCTTACGGTCTATATTTTTTTATTTTTTGTTACATCTCTTTCCTTCATCCTACAAATTTCCAAAAAAAAAACTGCATTTTTTCTTTCTTTTTATCAACATTGCTTCCACCTTTTTTACATTTCCTTTTTCTAAAAAATAAAATAATAAATTATTTGCCATTTCTTTTCTGATTTGTTTCTCAATCTTCTCTCCAATTGTTTTCCTTTTCTTTCGAATTTATTTCCAATTCTTCACATCTCTTCTTTTACAAAAAGAAAAAAGATTTTTTTTTACAAAACTTCCTTTTTCCTATTTTCTTCTTGGCTGCCCGTCACAATTCTCATTACTTTCCCGATCACCATTCATTAACTACATCACCACTCAAATACCTCGCAATGCGTCCCCTAATTACCAAATCGAGATCGCCCAAAACTCAACCACTGGTCACGCAATCACCAAGCCCAACAGTTCATCCTCACAAAACCCAAAATTGCCACATCAAGCTATCACCTTTAATCCGCAGCAAATCCGAGCTTCAATCACCTCTGACACCCCTTCACAAACGAACCCCATCGGAATCGCCAATAACCTGAACACAGTGAATGTCGCGCATCGTTTAAACGCAAATAGTGCTAAGTTTCTGCTTTTAATTTTCGATCAGAGAAAGAAGGATTAAAAAAAAGATTCGGATTTGGGAATTTTCCTGGAGACTTCGATATAGAACTTACAAGTTTTGGTTCCCTTGTTTTATTTGGGTTTGGGAAGTCTACCTATTGGGATTGGGATTGTGGGCTTGTTTAGGTGTGATTGAGAACCACATTTTTAGTTTGGATTTAATTTTAGTTGCCCTTTTTTTCTTAAGGATAATTGCTTTTGTTTCTATTTTCTTTGCACTTCTTGTTTTCTTTTTCTTAATTATAAATATAAAAAAACGTCATCCTTTTGTTTAGTTAGGCTTAGTTAGTTTTAACTTTTTTTTTTACTCATTTCACTTTTTATTTTATTTTTTTACTTGATTTTGTTTTCTTTCTTAAAAAAACAAAACAAAAATTTCCTTTGTTTATTTTTCTAGCTTAGTTTGTTTTCATTTCAATTTAGTTGTTCTTCTTTTGTTTGTTTTATTTCTTTAAAAAAAATACAAGGACAAAACAAGAACAAATTCAAGACGGGTTGGAGCGGTTGCACACTAAGTGGGGTGTGAACGCGCTAGCGCTACTCAGTTGCACTGGACGGACTACCGATCTAGGTGAGAATTTTCTAAACTCTACAGGTGCTCTACTGCAAAGAAAAATATATAGAAATCGCTTGTAAAAAATCTTTTGTAGGGGTCACGACTTGCTTGTAAAATTTTGTTTCTGCAATTTATTATTTTGTGACTGAATATTTTGCATGTTGAAGTGTGATTTAAAATTATAAAACAACGTGGGATTAATTGAAAGGTTTGATTTTAAAATCGAATCGAGGATTCCCCAAAGCTCATAGAACAAAATATACGTTAAATTGACAATTAGGATTGATACTCTCTGAAGTGTCTAAGGAACAGTAGAGTCTAGAACTCAAACAGGTTCCTAAACCATCAGTCTTGTTTCTACGGTGATTCGTGGCACACTGATAATCCCTGTCCGAACCTAGCCTGGACTTGTATTCATATAATCCGAAGTTATTAATTTTAAAATATTTTTTTAAGAGCTTCTTTAGAGCCACAAATTTTTAAACTGGTTTTTTTTGACAAATAACTCTCTTCTTCTAGTACATGCGCGCTTGCCCCATGTACAACCAAAATTGCAATTCTTTTCAAAATTTCAATGATTTTGGTTACAGTTCAAATCCGAATGAATTTCAAGCTGAAAACTTTTCGAATAATCTCCACAAATCTCATCAAACGGTTACACCCCATTATAAAAAACACCATTCTATGATTAAGGAGAATTTATCTGAGGCGCGTCAACTTTTAGCGCAAATGGCTAAGCAAAGTGCTGAAAATCAAAACAATTGCAACACAGGTTTTAAACGAAATTTTTGAAAACCAAAATGATTTTCATAGTACGAGTGGATGTCAAATATTGGTTATCGAATATGAAAAATGTGTTGTGAATAAGCTAAATTTTTGGCGATGTTGGTTTTGGAAAAGAAATAATGGACGACTTCTAAGAGATGAAGTCGATGAATTTTTAAGGTTAAGCAGTGAGGAACACATAGAAACGACGAATCTAAAAAACAACATTTTGAAGTGTGGTGTGTCTACCAATTTGATAGAAGAGAGCCTGAGTGAAATTGATCAATTAATGCATGACATTTGGAATTGTCGCGAGGATATGAAGGAATGGGCACGAATTTTAGATGAAAAACCAGATTCTGAAATAAATATATCGAAAACATGCGTAACATTGAACAACTGGCTCAATACACTATTGAATTTTGGAAAAATCTAGAAAATTTCTTACTTGATGGAATTGATGATGTTGATGAATTTGAGGATTTAATGAAACTTGACTTGACTTACGTCGAAGAACTAGCTCAAAGAAAAACGGATAGCAAACAACGTTGCACTACGATAATGTATCAAATTTCTTTTCTTCAAACTGAAGTTACGAACTTGTACAACAACTATAAATCCCAATCTGATGACAAACAAGTCTCCGCCAACGCTTCTTTTAAAACAAATAATTAGCCATTAACTTCGTCACAACATTACATAACGAATATTGATGATTCTGACGATATGACTGTTGATGAAAACGAAAATTTTGAAAAATCTCTTGTGCAAAACACTGATTTCGGTGAAACTGAAATTCAAACTCAAACTGATGCTTTTACTAAAAAGTCAACTCTTACTGCAATCGAAAATTTTCAACTAATAGCTTTTGAAATTGATGAAAATCTTAATAAAGTTGTTGAAATCTCTGTAATTAATTTGAATTCAAATTCTCTTGAAAACGAAGACGTCAATATTCAATTTGATCTTCCTCTCTCAGATTCTAAAATTTTAAAAATTTAGCAACTTTAGATTGTAAATTTGAAAGAAATGATGAAGTTGGTAACAACTATTTAAATGAAGACGACTTTGATGAGCAAAAAGTTCTTGAATTGATTGACGATAATGTCATTGGGTCTAAACCTGTAAATTAAACATTTGAAAATTCTGAAATTCTTGAGGTTGGAAATAACGAGACTGCTGAATGTGATCTCAAACACAATAACGATTTTTCTGAAACTGTTGAAACTCCTTATGACTTGATCATTTCAAATGAACCTCACTATGATCACTTATTTTTCAATGATAAATTTCTGCAGTATATGAACTCTTTTTGGGATAACACTGTTTTTGAGTAAACAAATTTCGAAATTTACTGAAAATTCACTTGTTTGGTTTAAACTTTAGGTTTACGATTGAACCCTTAGTCAACAAAATTTCCAATATCAAAGCAAAACTAAACAATATTTCTCAAACAATTATGGGGGTGAGAATGATGCACACATCTCTCAATTTATACCTCATCTGAACAAGTCAAACTTTGTTTTTGAAACTTTTGCTGAACCCCAACTCGATGACTTCTCTTTAGTTGCTACGGAAATTCAATTTGATTCTAGGATCAATTGTAAGCTCAAAATTTTAAATTTAGCAACTCAAGCTTTTGAAAAAACAAAATTTGTTTTTCCAAGTCTGGAACGTGACATAATTTTTTTTATGATTTGGTTTTCTATGCTTCAGATGTGTCTCATAATCTAAATGAGGTTGATCTATTGGTCCATTGTGGACAGGTTCATCTGTTCGATGAATGCGTATTTTCTACAAGTGTACCCGGTAAGTCGTGCTGACTCTCTTACTTTATTTCCCTTTCCCTAAGATATGTCTGATTAACGACTGTGAGGGCACAATCACACTCAAGTGTGGGGGGGGGGGAATTTACATTACATCAGCAATCAAATTTTATGAACTAGGTCATTCACTGAACAAGGACTAACTTAAAATTCATAAATAACACATTAGTTCTTGTTTGATAAGTTGAATTGTTGGGTGATGGGAATGAACATTATTTATTCATTGAGTCGTAATGTGTCTTTTTAAGATGCTAGCTTGAGACCGTGCAGACATTAGTCATGTTCTGGAGTAAGCGTGTCAACCCTTGTTATACATGTTAGAATGTGCAAGTAAAAATAATCACAAAAAAATTATATAAACAATGATTTTGCACCTACATTTGTTGGATTTTCTGAGTTTCTTTTCATGCATAATATTTTTCTCACTCAAATTTTCAACATCGTAAGTTCTAAAATCCACTTTGCCTAATTAAGGAGAAATGACTCATTGTAGCGTTCTTCGATACCCCACATTATTCAAACCCAAGTTTTAGTCGAATTACATCTATGTTTCGACAAGTTTTTCTTATATTGGTATACATAAGAACCTTGTACTGATTTATTTTCAAAGGTTCAAAAATGTCACTTTTATTCCAATATTACACCATCCACTACGTACTTGTTTTAAGGTAGGATAACCATATACCACATCTTAATTTATATGGGTTACCTATCTTATGAAACTTTTCTTATCATTCCTTTCAGGTTTTTATATAATATCAATCCAGACTTTTATGTTGAATTAGGGTTATAGAAGTAAAGTAACTAGGGCACAAAACTTTCCTTTAATGGAATGTTAGTTATGATTCACTTAGTAGAGGAGGAATCAAATGAAATAATACACGGTATCATCCCATCCATCTCCACTCATCATTCATCATGCAAAAAGAAAAAAGAAGAAAAAAGAAAATAAGAGAAAAAAAATTCAATGAAAAGAAAATCTTGCAGAATAAAATAGTAATTCGTCATTCTTGACTATAAAGCATTCATTTCCATTCTATCCACATCCATCATACCGTACTTGGAAGAGAGGATTGTAGTAGAGGAGATGAAAGGAAACAAAACATCCATATGTGCCTTAGTGTTACTTTACCTTTTGTAGCTTGAAGTTCAACTAATACACTTGCCCTCTTATCCATAATATTTTTAGAACTTACAAAATTTTCTGTCATCTATGCATAACTCACATCCAATATAGTACAGTTACACTGGTGCAAAATTATTCAAAAAAAAAAAAGAATGAATAAATGATTGGGTGCACATTGTCGATGTGTAGAACTTTGGTGGACACCATGCTCTTAACCTTCAAGACAATTACAGTGTTATCAAGGAATTACGATTCAGCTTGAAATATTTTATTCATTTTTGCACCAATAATGGGATGGACAATTTAGGACTAAACCGTTGTTATTGAAGTTAGGTAAAGTCCTTAGAATTTGAAAGACCTTAAACATATAATTTGATTAATTCACGTACTTAAGACGCTTTGGATTTTGTGGGTAGTATCCGCTGAAAACCTTCACGAGACAACACTCGTCCTACTAGGGACACCTAGGGGTCTAACGGCTTGTTGCATACGCTAAATTCAATCGTGTTTCCTACGAAAGTGTGACATATCTTAGTTTAGTTTATTTCATTTGCTTATTTATCTTATTTTCTTTTTAAGTGTGGGGGTATTTGATATACACGTAAATGTGTATATTTTATCCGCTTATTTATCTTATTTTCTTTTTAAAATAATTGATATTATGTATTTATAGCTGTATTTTCAGATTGTTGATAAAAAAAGTATGGATTAGAGCATTTGATTGATAAATCAAGAAGAATTTGTTTAAAAAGAGTGAAGTTTGAAATTCCTAAAGCTTGAAGAGTTTAAAACTTGAAGAACGGTTGCAAATAAAGCTCGGCATGGTAGATTTGGCTCACTGAAGACTAATTCTTGTTCACATTGGCTCATTTGCAAGGCGACTCACTCTACAGCTGCGTTCACACTGGCTTATTTGTATTTGGACTAAATCTTTTGTCCCACATTGTGTAATTTGCCAATTAGTCTTTGTCATATCAGCTATAAATACATTATATCTCATTCATGTAAAAACACATTGGGTTTTATTATGTAATCCTTCTTCTGGAATAAAATCATTCTTCTCCCTTTCTCTTTACTTTTTATTGTATTTTTATTTATGTTGTTTATTTTCTGTTTCTATTCTTCTTTAGCTATGTCTAGCTAATCCCCTTTAATTAGAGGGCGATGACGCTTAGATTAGATTCAATATGAATCACATAGCCAAAGAGATTAGAACTTCTTGTATATAGATCTAGATCTGAACCAAGGGTTAGATCTGAACCTTCATATTATGTGTCGTTTAAGAGCTATGCTCCTTCACAGGGTATATTCGAGTTTGATCTAACGTTTATCGGATTTAGATCTAATATTTAGGGTTTTAGAAATAAAATAGTGAATCTATCCTGATAGTCTATAGTTGTTTAAGACCTTGCTCCTGCATAGGCTATACTTGTTGTTATTTACATATTTGTTTCTAGAAACCTAATTATCGTTGATTCATGTTTGTGACAGAAACATGAATTAGATCTGTATTAATTCGATTGGCTATTAATGAATATTATTCTAGTTTATGTCATTTCTCCCTAATTACTTTCTTTTATTATTAAAAACTCGATTTTTCAAATATTTTCTATTATTTTCAACCAATCAAAATTATGGAATAACTTGACTGAATTTACTAGTTTAAATATTCTTGGTCCTAGAGTTCGACACCCTCTACAACAATCCTTGTTTTTTAGGAAAGCCGAATGAATTTAATAGTTATTTACAATTGTTAAATTTGTTTGCAAACAACTATCCATAAGCTTAAGCGCCTTCTCGAGCAAACATTATCCACGAACTCAACACCTTTGAGTCGTCTTCACATTCTTTGCATTTCGAAGTTCAACGAACTCAACACAACACTTCAAGCATTCCCACTTGAATATAACTCGAAGCTGTAACCATCATCGACCCAAAAACGTGCATCGTTTGGTTGATATTTCATTTCATAACATTTCCAGACTTCTCGCTATGGAAAATGAACCACAACGTTTAAATCTTCGTTCGCACCGTTTCTATAATGTAGTCATTTTCCTTAGTTCGTTTAGCGACCTAACTCCATCAAGTCATCTTCCTTAGGTCGTCCAACGACCTAAGCTCCAAGCCCTTTCACGACCCGATCTCTACACCACTCAGGCTTACCCAAGCTCACCATAGAGCTTTGCCGAACGACCTGACCATGCCGTGAACGACCCGACCCACTTAAGCTCCAGCGACCCGACCTTCTGGTGCTCCAACGACCTGATCCTCAATGACCCAGAGCTACCCATGTACTGAAGCCAACGACCTGACATGACTTTGGATAACCTGACTCCATTTTTTGAGCAACAAGCCATGCGACCAATCCAAAAACGACCCGACTCCAGATTTGACCAATCTATCTCCAATTTTAATCAAATCATCATCAAATGACAACATCAATACGAACAACTCATCCAATCATCCAATTCAACTATCAACAACATTTAACGACAATTATTCATCAACAACCATATAGAATACACTAAATCATGATAAATCAATGAATAAACAAAATGGTGGATCTAAACTTGCATAAACATATGAATTAACATAAGAATTATCGATTTAAGATGCTAGAGTAGATCCTTTAGCAACTCAAATGAATATATACTTACCATGATGTAGATCGTGGTAAAAACAACTTAAAATAATGAAAATAAGATCAAACAACACATATACTTGATCGAATACGTCTGAGAGATGCTTATCACTCCCAAATATTTGAAATCACTTGAAAACACTAAATTCCCAATCCGAACAGTGAAGAGCACTTTTCAACATCTCAAGTTGATGTGATCTTCCTTCACTCGATGTAGATCTTCGATCTTCTCATGTAGATCTAGAATTTTGAAGGAGGACAAGTGTATTTGATTGAGCAAGGAGGATCACGAGCTCAACCAAATGGGAGAATGAAGAAAGTAAACTATTCACCATGCCTCTAGCCCCCTATTTAGAGCCTCCAACCAGCCTACTAATAGGCCACACCAAATCGGCCTATTAATGACTAGCCAAACCTGAGTACAAATTGTAAAACACTAAAACAACGATTTCTCCCAAACTGCTGAACCAAATCTTTAACGGGACCACTCTACAAACTTGGAAACATCGTTTCCTTTCCAATGAAATCGATCCCAGCACCTGATTCGATCCATGTTAAAAGTTATGTCCTCTACAAAACTAACTGAGGCAAAATGGTCACAAATAAAATTGGTAAAAATTATGGACATGTCTTACATCCCCATAAACAACATATCAAAATATGAGAATGATCCAACCCTTAGGGAATTAACTGAAAATATTTTACGATCCTTTGATACGTAAAATATGGGTTGTTACATTCTCTCCCCTTAGGAATTTCGCCCCCGAAATTCCAGGCAAACAAAAGCAACCACTACAATTCCGCATTTTTATCATCATGAGCAACTAATTTATAATCCAAACTAGCCTCCATCAAGCCATGCACAATGATGTAAGGTGACAAGACATCAATGGGTCATACCGACAACGAGTTCTGGATGAGTCGTCTTTATACTCTCTTCCGTCTCCCACGTACTATCGTCATCATCCTTACTCATTGCACCCTGACTAGTTTAACCGTCTTCCTCCTAAGCTATTTCGTGTCATTCCCCACAACGCGAAGAGGCTTATGAGGTCTCGTAACTACAATCTCAACTTCTAGGTCTTCATACTGCTATGGAGATACCACCACATTCGAATCATGCACATATTTCTGTAGAAACGACACATGGAAAACATTGTGCACACTCGACATCTTCTCGGGTAACTCCAATCTATGTGCGAGTTTTCCAATCCGCTCGACTATCGGAAACGGTCCAACGAACCTAGGAGCTAACTTTCCTTTACTTCTGAATCAAACAACATGCTTCAATGGCGAATTCTTCACAAAAACCATATTGCCTACGTCAAATTCCAAATCCTTTGGACGTTTATCGACGTAACTCTTCTAACGATCTTGGGATGCCTTCATTCATTGTCGAACGAACTCGATACAACCCGATGTAGCTCTTATCATCTCAGGCCCAAGTATCAACTTATCTCCAATTTCTAAACAACATGCTGGAGAATTACACGATCCACCATAAAGCGGCTTGTATGGTGTCATCCCAATACTCGACTGGTAGCTATTGTTGTACATAAACTCAACTTAATGTAGATGGTCTTCCCATGATCCTCCGAACTCTAATACACAAGCCCTCAGGGAATCTTTCAAAAATCGGTTAACCCTCTCGGTTTGACTAATCGGTTTGGGGATGATAAGCCGTACTCAAACACAGCTCGGTTCCCAAACTTCTTGCAAACTCATCCAAAATCCACTCATGAACAATGGATCTCGATCACTTACTATGCTCTTTGGGATACCATGGAATAGAACTATCCATTTAATATAAAGCTCGGCTAACTTCGATGCCATCCTAGTAGATCTAAAATGAATAATATGGCGCTTTTGGTCAAGTGATCCACTGTAACCCAAATTCCATCGTTTTTTGCTCTGGTTCTAGGCAGTCCATCGATAAAATCCATCGATATATGCTCCTGCTTCCACATAGGAACTTCCAATGCCTGAAGCAGTCCATTCATCTTCTTTTATTCAGCTTTCACTAATTGACAGTTCATGCATTTGGAAATAAATTTTCCAACATCCCTTTTCATCCCTGCCCAGTAGCAAGCTCGCCTCATTTCCTGATACATCTTGTTACCACCAGAATGAATCATTAACTTTGAGTGATGGCACTCCCTCAGAACCTCCTCTCTCAGTCCATCAATATCTGGAACAACCAGTCGTCTTTTCTTTCGAAGCCAACCCTTTCGATCGACCTTGAATTCTTTTTCGTCAATCCTGTTAATGGTGCAGCTATCTTGGAGAAATCCTTGATAAACCGACGATAATGTCATGCCAACCCAAGGAAACTCCGAACATCCGTCACATTCTTAGGCCTATCCCAGTCCAGGATTGCTGCCACCTTAGCGGGGTCAACCGCTATTCCATTTACAGAAACAACATGGCCTAAGAACCTCACTTTGCTCTTCCATAAGTGACACTTCGAAAACTTAGCTCTTAACTGATGTTTTCATAAGATTTCCAAAACAACTCCCAAGTGCGTCTTATGCTCTTCCTCATTCCGGGAGTAAACCATAATATCATCCACGAACACAAGCATGAACTTGTCCAGCAGAACTATGAAAACACGATTCATAAGATCCACGAAATACGCTGGCGCGTTAATCAACCCAAAATGGCATCACCAACCATTTGAAGAAACCGAATGGTATCCTAAAAGCTGTCTCCAGCACACTATCCTTTGCCACCTTCAACTAGTGGAATCCCGTTGCTAAATCCATCTAAGAAAACACCTTGGCCTCGTGAAGCTGATCGAACAAGTCCTCTATCCTCGGTAATGGATACTTGTTCTTGTTTTTCATCTTGTTCAGCTCACGATAGTCCACGCACAATCTCAAAGATCCATCAGCCTTGGTTGCAAACAAAACCGATGCAACCCAATCGGACACACTTCTCCTAATGAGTCCTTTTTACAAAAGGTCACGTACTTGCACCTCTAACTCACATTGTTCCTTAGGTGTCATCCGGCTAAGAGGCATGACGATAGGTCTAGCCCCTTCGACCAAATAGGTCTTGAACTCAATCTTGCGATGCGGCGGCAACCCTTTGACTTCTTCAAAGACATCATCAAACTCACTTGCGATCGACACCGATGACAAGTCTACTCATGGAATCAGAAGCGGATATAACTAGCTCACAAAGACACCATCTTCGGTCTTACATCGAATCACAAACATTTGCCCTTCCATATTCCTGACTGTCACCTCCAGCTTCTCGCAATCCACTTTTGCTGCATACCTTTTAAGCTAGTCCATACCCAAAACAATCCCAAACCCAGCGAAGTTCAAAACAAAGCAATCACATACAAAGGAGAAACCATGACTCGATAACACTAGACCACGATAAATCACACACAAGTTGGAAGAACCCCCAACTGGATTGGTCACAACCAAAGGTCTATCATGAATCTCAGGTTCCAAACCCAAGCGACAAACAAGCTCATTACAAATGTATGAATGCGATGCTCCAGTATCGAACAACACACGAACATAAATAAAGGAAAGAATAGCTTGAATGACGACACTCTTCCCTTTCTCCTCTACCGTCGGATCCCTTGAAGATGATTACACAGCATCCAAAGCATACACCTTCACAACTTGCTTTCCCTTGGCTGGTTCTGGACAGTCCTTCTTGAAATTCCCAGGCTTGCCACAGTTGTGACACTTCCTCTCAACCTTCGTATTATTACAATCCTTGGAAAAATGGCCCTTCTACTGGTAGTTATAGCAAGTCACTTTGCCTTTCTTTCTTTTTTAACCATCCTTCCCTTTCTGCTGTTGCTGCTTCCTCTTTTTGTTATTACCCCCTGTTATAGTTTAGGCTCTTCCTTATCTACAAAAACAATCTCTTCCTTGGGAAACAAACTCTTTTGCCTCGGATATTTTTCCATGATCTTCTTATAAGAGTCATCCAAGTGATCAACCGGCTGATTCCCAAGGTACTTATCTAAGGCGATGACAAATTTCTCATTGTTCTGATAAAGAGTCTCGACATAGGAACAAGCATACTTCGACAAAGCTTCAAAGTCAGAAACATGCTCCAGCATTGGTCGACCGTTCAGCTTAAGCTCGATAAACCTCTTAAATATAATGGACTTCTGAACTATATAAATAAAATTCATCTCAAACTTGACTTGGAAATAACATATTCGGAGTCTCTAGAGTGACAGAGTTCCACCAATCCATTACTTTCCCCTGTTGCTTTCTTGATGCAAGCTTTCTCTTAATTGCATAAGCACTTCCCAAGTCACCAAAGATCCGAATGCAAGTATCAAGCCACCCTTGAATTTCTTCAATCGGCCATGTCCCCTTAAATTACTTGCCTCCTAGAGTAGTGAAATCTTTGCATAGATTTGCGAAGTCCATAGCCCTAGGCACTTGCACTTGAACTCCTTCATCTACCGCGGCTGTCTCTCGAACAAGGGCCCTCCTCATAATCGTTGCCTCCATGGCTTTGGACATAGCTGGGTAATCTGGTATACCGCCATTTCCCCTCCAGAAACAACCCCCTCCCTAGCAGTATGTCTCGATGCTCGATGGCTCATTATAAATCTAAAAAATAGAGTGACTAGTCCACACATGAGAAAAACTGCAAATGGAGTTCAAACTCTATTATACTGTACACTAATATATAGTATACATCCATCAAAAATCTACATGTACGCCTCTCTACGTAACTACGACTTTGAATTTCGGCTAAAATCGATAACCAGAGCTACATCATGGTATGTATATTTCCATTTCATAGCATTTCTAGACTTCCCGCTATAAAAAAACCATAGCATTTAAATCTTCATTCACAACGTTTCCATAGCGATGTCATTTTCCTTAGGTCGTTCAACGACCTAACTCCATCAGGTCATCTTCCTTAGGTCGTCCAAGCTCCAATCCTTCCATGACCCGATCACTACACCAATCAGGCCGACCCAAGCTCACAACAAAGCTTTGCCGAATGACCTGACCATGCATGAATGACGCAAACCACTTAAGCTCTAATGACACGGCCTTTTGGTGCTCCAACGACTAGATCTTCAACGACCCGGAGCTACTCATGTCCTGAAGCCAATGACCTGGCATGACTTTGGACGACCTGACTCCATTTCCTGAGCAATAAGCCATGCGACCTATCCAAAAATGACTCAACCCCAGATCTGAACAATTTATCCCCCATTTTGATCAAATCATCACCCAATGACAATATCGATATGAACAACTCATCCAAATCATCCAATTCAACCATCAACAACATTTAACGACAATTGTTCATCAATAACCATATAGAATTCACCAAATCATGAAAATCAATGAATAAACAAAATGATGGATCTAAACTTGAATGAACATATGGATTAACATAAGAATTACCAATTTAAGTTTCTAGATTAGATCTTATGGTGATTTAAATGAAAATATACATACCACGATGTAGATTTTGGTAAAAACAACTTAAAATGATGAAAATAAGATCAAGCAACTCGTATACTGATTGAATATGTGTGAGAGATGCTTATCACTCCCAAGTCTTCGAAATCAGATGAAAACACTAAATTCCCAATCCGGACCTCGCCTTAAACCTTGCCCACAACTTAGCGTGAAGGAACATCGCCTAAAGGAAGTCATTCGCTCCACCACCATTTTGACTTTATGAAAATGAGTATACCTTCCTGAGAATGAAGATTCGAATTCCAATGAATGATCTCTCATACTACTGAATAAGACTAATAAGCTGGCGGATTAATTGACGACTACCATTAGTGAAAATGATGATGTTGTTAGCGAAAGATAAGGAGGAAATGAGATGGCAGCCCCTAAGAATGCCAAAACTGTGAATATGTCCCTCTATCGTGAGTGAATGCAGACCATGAACGAAAACCTCGGCAACGATAACGAAAAGAGATGGGGGAGAGGGAGTCTCCCTGGTACAGACCCATGCCCGTCTTGAAAAAAGCATTGGTCGATTCATTGATTAGAATGGAAAACCAGCATTTAGAGATCAGTCTCCAAACAATATCAATAAGGAGTCCTGGAAAACCAAAATCCCTTAGAACCTTGATGACGAAGAACCATGACATGCGATTATAGGCATTAGCCATATCAAGTTTAACAACCACATTAGAACTATGGACCATCCAATCGATCTGAGAAACCATGTTCTGGGCTAAAAGGACGTTATCGGGAATCAAGCGTCCTTTTACAAACCCAGCCTGAGAAGAAGGAATATTACGCTTGATAAATGGTGCTAGTCGAGAGTCTAGGACATTAGAAATAACCTTATTAGAAAAGTTGCATAAGCTAATTAGGTGAAAATCCATGCAAGTACGAGGATTTTTGCATTTGGGGATAAGAATCAAATTGGTGGAAGTCCACCCCATGGGTAGGTCTCCACCAGAATAGAAAAACTAAATGGCAAGACAGAAGTCTACCTAGATAATTGGTCGGACACTCCGAAAAAAGACCCCGTTAAAACCATTTGGCCCACTCGCACTGTCCTTACTAAGAGCAAATACACAAGCACAAATTTCCTCTAAGGAAGGAGGTGCGGCAAGATCAACGTTATCCGATGGGAGGACCAAGCTAGGACTGAAAGCGAGCAGGGTCGGGTCGGAGACCGACACTGAAGGAGTTCCAAGAAAGGCTTGGAAATAGGTTAGAATCGTATCTTTGACTTCACTCAGCGTGGAAGCCAAAAATATGTCTGGACGTTGAATGTGATGAATCATAAGAAGAATATTCTTCTTACAGATAGAGGAATGGAAAAGTTTGAGGTTTATATCACCTTCAACAATCCACTGGATCCTCGCACTTTGGCGAATATAGTCATGCTCAATATGGAGCTTCAAAGAGAAGGCCTGTTGGGCAAACACCCAAGCCTCCTTGTTAGCAGAAGAGGGATTCTCGTCAAAAGACGATTCTGCAAGAACAAGAATTTCTTGGTCGCCCAAACGCGATTGAAAATATTCTTGAAAAAAGAACATGCCATGCCTTAAGGCAAACCTTAAGACGCTTCGGTTTATGAGACAACATAACACACGTAGAACCAAAAACCGGGGAGTCCAGGAGTCTTCCACAACGCTATGGAAAGCATGGTGTGTTCTCCACATACTCTGGAACCGAAAAGAAGATGGTTCAGAAAGTGAAAGGGGTAACAACGAAGAATAATTGGAGCATGACCCGAGAAGGCACGATGCAAATGAGAGAATATAGAGAATGTGAACGGAAGATTGAACCAACCATCCAATCTGAAAACCCTATCTAGTCTAAAGAGTCTCCGGTTAGGCCCGTTTTGGTTATCACACCAGTAAAAGCCGAGATGACAAAAGAAAATACGGAGAGACCCAAACTAATGACGAAGGCATTGAAATCCGCTGACACCACATGGTAAATGGAATTTCCAACTCGTTTCTTAGCTTGGCTGGCAACAACATTGAAGTCGCCTCCCAACATTGAAGCCAAAAAACCCAAGTTGGAAAGAGCGGGGATGTTGGACCAAAGGGCCAATCACTCTATCCCATCGTACTTAGCGTAGACAGCGGAGAATAGAAAGGAGGGGGAAAAGGAGGGAAACGAGCAGGTAACCGGCAAAAGCTTATCAGAATCAAAAACTAGGTGAACGACAATGTCTTTGAACCAAAGAATCCAAATCTTGTCGGACAAATTGGCTAAGGCGTCATCGAAGATAAGAGACAAACCCGACTTGGTGATCTCCTCCGGACCCACAAATGGTTCTAGAAGCACCACCAAAGAGATAGAATGTTTCTTAACAATGCGCTTGAGTCTAGCTACGGATGCATCATTGCCTATACATGAACGTTCTAGAAAAGGAAATTCACTATCTAGGAACAATAGAAAAAAAACAACCACACAGAAAAAAAGACCACACACAAGACGAGAGATGCCGCTACGATTAGATAAAGCGTGTGTCAAGCAGACCTAACGATCTGCTCGAACGCTGCTATAGATCATGTGAATGGTGCAGGGAGTGCGAGGAAGCACTTGCTGACTACGACGCATGGAGCGAGTAGACGAGAGAACGGATGTCTCGCATGACACAGGAAACCCCAAAGAGGCCCCATGACCCTGATTTGTTGGGTAAAAAGTGGACACATCAGACCAAGAAGGACAAGAGTTCTTAGTGAGTCAAGATAGACGATCATTAATGATCGCTATCTCATCCTTACTAAGAAGGGGAGATTAGACAAAGACAAAATAAATGGGACAACAAGAAGAGATTGGGGACACACCGGAACATCAGGAATAGAAAAGCCAGAAGATGCAGAGTTGCTCAAAGGAGACAACACCAGTTGATGTGTGAACTTAACCAATGTTGAACTGTCATTTTATTGACATCCCCGCGTAATAGGTAAAGTTCTCAAGTAAGGACCCCAAAATCCAACATAAGTTGAAATCAAAATCGGGAGGCCACCTCCCTGGTAAAATGTATAGTGAACCAAAGCAGGATTCACTGTACGGCTACTACATTGAGACCACCCATCCCTAGAAGACAAAACCAAATGAAGCTGCCAACAAAGCCCACGAAGATCCGATATCCAGAACCAAACCACATGAATCATATACGACACAAAAACGACCTCGCAATGACTAAATGAAGCGGGCTACCCAAAAACAAACACAGAAACCCAATGCAAAACGAGGCTTGCCCAACACGTAAGTCGAAACAACATCCAAACTGAGTAACCAAAAAGGATAAGGACAATGCAAGAACTCGGGCCATAGTAAACAGGGAGACACAAGATGCCCAAAGCACCCAACAGCCCAACAAAAGAAATAAGTGAATACGAGCAGAGAAAGCTCAATGTGTACGAAGACACAACACACATGTGACCTACCACTGGTTCTTCCAAGGAAGTAAACATAGTGGCAGGGAGCACACGCATCAGCGTGTCATGGCTCACTTCAACATAAATAACAATCGACCACCCAACTCAATAAACCACAATTCCAATCCAATGCAACAAAGGTAGAAAAGGGTGAGGAAGAGCAAACCTGGTCAAATAACATGAAAAGATCGCCAGTCACATAGGTCACTCTCAGTAAAGGCTTAACTGCCTCTGAAGCAACGCCAGTAGCAATGACAGAAAATTCCAATTATTGAAGGGAAGAATCACAAAAATCTACAAGCCCAGAATTCTCTAAGCTTGGATGGTTAGATGAAAATTCATCTGAAATCAACCGAACTACATTGAGACCATCCAAGAAACTAAAGCAAGATGCACTATGTTACCCATAACCAACAAAAGAAACAGGGGATGCCAACAGGCTAGATGCAGCAGCATCAGGCGACGAAGGGAGGGGCAAATGATGACTTTTTGGTTGTCATTCATCGTCGCGAGAAGCAACAACGTCATGAACCGTTAGGTCTACCATTGTTCCCCATCTTCGTCATTGCGAAGCCGATCAAAACATTATCAGGAGGCGAGGTAGCAACATAATGGGATGGGGTGATCAACTCCCCATTAACTAGCGGTGAGTAAACCTCGTAGAAATCATACCCAAAGATCCCACCGCAAGTCAGCGAACTGACCACAAATTTAAGAACAACAATTAACAAGTGAGCTTGTGATCCCCTGAAACGCAAGCAAGCAGCGAATAGAGTGGTGAATTCTCCTTCATCTCGTTTGCGTTTAGGAAAAACCATAAAATAAGTAACCACCAGAAGGGAAACCATTGGCAAACTCCTCAGCCTCAAAGAATCCATACCGAGATTCCTAGAATAAAAAGGGCAAAGTTCCAAAAAGTACCCGTCCACCACAAGAAAACGGAATCTCGAGAGGTCCCCGAAATCATCTAGCTTAGCCATTCGAATCTGCACCATGGCGAGATCGGTGCAATCGACATGCAAAACTCCAGAGAAAACAAACTCAATTGAGGTGTTGATGCTTTCAATTGGCGGATAGGGAACGCAGAAGGGGGATGACAGCACGAAGTCGCTAGTGCCTAAGAATTCCGACATAACCCTAGCAGTTATGGCTAATCACAAAACCAACAAATGGAGACAAGAATCGTTTCGCCGAAATGACCATAACCAGTCAAGAAGTTAAGTAGGAGCAATAGTATGAGCGACAGAGAAAGCAGAAGAAGAAGCAGTGGAAAATCAGAGAAAAATTCACAAAGAACGGATGCCATGAAAGGAACCGTTGAAGGAAAAACTGCATATATCTAGTGCTTGTTTTGATGCAACATTAGGAATCAATCTAGGTCTTAAGGTACCTTTGTTCAGTTTTTAGCGCACATTTGCTTATGTGTCATCATGGAATCGACATTAATATGTTATAATGCTTTTCTATTAAATGAGATCCTGATTATTAAAGTAACTAAATTTTATTAAAAGTTACTAAGTTATGTTAAATATAAACAAGCTTTATAAAATTAACTAAATTTAAGTTAATTAATTTTTATGAATGATAATAATATTGTACATGAAATTGTGAATTGGCCTGCGGACTACCATCAATTTTTTTCTTATCGACGAACCATAAAAATCAGCACTTGAACTATCAACATCAGTGGTTTGCAATGATAAACATTTGGCATGCAGCACCGGCATCCCATCATCTAGAAGCATAGATTCTTCATCTTTATCATTTGGAGGCAAATACATCTCATCCATATATCCACGTGAATTTCCCTTTCAGACATCTCACTTTCCTTCTTGCTGGAATAAACTAGAGTTGGGTATAAGTTCAAATTATGGAATGCAAATTCTTGGAGTAAGATTTAAATCTATGAAGTCATTTTGATATCTTGATGAACAAATGATGATGAAAGCGAAATAAAATTTGAAGTCATTCTATAACTTACATTGTGCTGATTATATGACGAATTAGAATTAGTCCTCAATCTCTCTTTGTCAGATGCAAGTATTTCTTGAATATTACCGTGTGATTTACCAGTAGAGCTTTATTTTTGTTGGAACATTAAATCTATCAAAAAAGCATTTTCTAGCTTCTTTGCTGAATGCAGATTCAGAAGAATAGTATAATGAACTGCTGATGCTATCATCATCATTTATCTAATGAAATGGTTTATAGCTTCCATGAGACCTTTCATCCCTAACATATCCATTCTTTTTCAGTCTTTCAGTGATTTGTCTAGTTATTTTTCGTATTTGATTTGAATTATGACTGGTTACTTCTAAATTACTATACAAATTGTGCATTTCTCTTTCTCCTGCATACATAACACACCTCTTAGGAACATGAAGTCCTTCTTGCTTTCTGAGATTTTATTGTTTTTTATTTAAAAATCTAGTTGAAGTAACTGTTTTATCGTTTCTTGTACTACATCAAAACCTGGCTTGAGTAATACAACAAAAGTATAGTGGTGGTCTTCCTTTCTTTACTCCTGTGTAAACTTACATGGCCTCTCAGATGTTGAGAGTGCCTTCCATCATGTATGTCAGTATAATAACTCAATTCGTTAGATGGCTCTGAAAAAATGGCTTGGCTTACATGTTCTTCAAAAACTATGGGTTCTTCGAGAAATTTAATGTAGTTGTCTTAGATAAAATCAAAGTCTTCTAATATATTACAAAATCTCTCACTGGTTTCCATGGAAATTTCATCAAGTAATTTACATTTTGAATACGCCATGTCTATGTCATGCGATTTCAGGTCAATATTACTTTGATGGTATGACATATTTTCCTATTTTTTGGACTTTGAAGTTTTCGTCACTTCAAATACATCTTTGCATTCCTCAGAATCAGTAAATGTTGAACTTTTGGACTTCATCTCTCTTTGCTCAATATGCTGCTTATTGTTAAGAGGAAATGAATCAAGACCCATTAGTCAAGCAACAAGGCCGGTGTACACCATTTCACCTCCTTGTCTTTTACAAACTCTCCATCACTAGTCAATTTTACAAATGTTCTAAGGGGCTTCATGAGTTGAACTTGACTGAACTCGTTATTAAAGTAATTATCTTCAGCGAGAGTTTTGATGGGTATCATCTTTGATACATCATTTTGTGTCCCCATTGATACATCATTTTGTATCCCCATTCAAGGCTTCCCTAAGCACCCATCTCATATATTGCAAAACATTCTGCACTTTGTTGTGAGGACTTGATTTCCTTTTATTAACTGGAGAAATTTCAGAACATTAAAATATCAATCCCCAACAATTTCATACCTTCTCTGGATAGATTTCTATAAGCATCTCCATCAGCCTGCATGCAAGTATATAAGTTATATAAAATTAACTGAGTTTAAGATAACTAAAATTTATAAATAATAACAAAATAACTATTTAACAAATTTTATAAATAACGATGGTGATGATGAATTAATTAAGTTATAAAAATTAATAAGTTTATAATAATAATAGTATTAATAATATAATTAAGTTAACTAAGTTTTAATAATAATAGTAATAATCAAATTAATTAAGTTAACTAAGTTAATAAAATTACCTAAGTTTAAGCTAAACAAATTTCAAATAATAATAATAATATAACCAATTTGATAAAGTTTTATAAATGATATAATTGAGAATGAATACACCTAATTTGTAAAAAGTAACTAAGTTTTTAATAATAATAATAATATAATTAAGTTAATCAAGTTTTAGTAATAAATTAACTATGTTAATTTTATGAAAATTAACTTAGTTTAAGTTAACTATATTTTATAAAAGTTTATAATATAACCAATTTAACAAAAAATTATATATATAAGTGTAAGATTGTTTGACTACATGTTGTGCTTGTACTTGTGCAGGCTTTGGACTTTCAAAAAGAGCAAGGTCGGACTTTTATGGTGCTAGCTTTCACTTATGCATGCAACAAAGAATTATGGACATGACTTCAACTATTATATATATTATGATATTTGTTAGTACTTGTTGCGTAAACTTATTTGTGAACGCTTGCAGTATGCGAATTTGCTCATTTTGCCAAATAACACTACAAGAAAATTGGTTTTTTGTTTGCAAAAATCAGTGGCGTTTATTCGCAAATGCAAGAAAGGGTGCTTTCACTCACAATATAGATGCAATAAAAATATTTCACTTCCCCGCATAAGAAAAACTAGTCTGCGTGGTCCAAAATAAACGTAACACCTATTTCCTATTCCTTTCCCCCTCATACTTAGAATTTTCTAACACTAGTTCATTTTCCCCAATTCGCTTTTTGCTGAATTTTTTTTTCTCTTTTAATCGTGCTCAAATTTCAGCGGCAACTAGCAAAAAACTTCTCCAGTCCTACCGCTTTTTATCTGATTTCAGGTAAATTTATGATTGGTCATTGTCTCATGAAAATTTATTCATCCTAAACCCAAATACATGAATCGACCATGAAGTTCAAATACTGGAAATCCAAATTTGGGATGGAATTTGATTCCACTGATTGGAATCCACTCGATTCCTATTATGGGACTTTCGTTCCAGTTCTGGTATCAAAGATGATTCCTGGAATCGATTTCAATTTTTTGTTTACTTTTTTGAAATACCTACCGTTGTTTTTTTTCCCTAAAATAAGTTTTCCTCATTCTTTTTCTAGAACAAATCCCTAATTTTGCACTGCTTAAAAATGGGGACAGGCGGATGAAACACCACTGGCTCACCGTTCCACTATCTTAAGAAGTAAAGAGAAGGAGAGAAGCGTATTCAGAATACTCCAATTTTTTTGGATTTCCGTAACTCTAACTTCATTCGACCATCAATTGTAAGAACGGTTTCTAAAAAATTTGTGGCTGCTAGTAAAGTTTAATTGTTATAGGTAACGTTAGGTTTGTTAGCAGATGATTTTTTTTATTTGATTTATTACATAAATGTGTTTAGTTTTACAAAACAATGTTTATCAAAATCATCTCATTACTAGTTCAAAAGCTTGTTCATAATTTGTTTTTAGTAAGACTCCATGCAGCTTGAAAAAACACAACCATGCAATTGATGTACTTCCTAAAAGGTCGATAAACTCAAATAAACCAATGTATAATCTTCTAAACTTTTATTTCTTGTGTTTGGTCTATCACTGTTTGTTATTTGTTCCAAATGAGTGTTATCTTCTTAGTAATTCATTCTTTCAGTTTAGAATTTACTTCAAAATGATATTTCATTATCATTATAGTTACTAAATTGATTTTTTAATGTTTCAAAATGCAGTTTTAGTTAGTGACGAATCTTAGGACACTTCCTACACTATTATTTAGTTGTGGATGAGAGAAAATTATTCTATATATATGCATGTACTCATTAGAATAATCATATTTGGCTTTCCATGTTGTTGATTCCTGAAGGTCATGGATTTTTCACAATACCATGTGATGTCGTACCATTTGAAGCTTCATATGTGTTTTCACCAAAAATGGCTCGAATACCACGGATACAAGAATTGTACCTCACCAATGCGGTTAGAAAGTAAATGGAGTCGCGATCAATTAAAAGTTTACAGTAAAAATGTGAGGAAAGTTAAATGGAGACAAGACTTTAGAGTGGTTCAGCCCTAAGCTAGGCCTACGTCCACTATGAAGATGGTTTGCATTATCATGACAATGATTACAAAGCATATAAATTCTCTTCCCTTAAACATCTTCTTGTTCTCTCAACATATTCTCATTCTCACATACAAATCTCACTCAATATTCACGAAATTTGATGGAGGAATAGTGGGATCTGCGGAAAAGAAGGATGGATGAACGATGAAGGAGGAGGATATCTTCGATTTCTTTTACTTTTAAGATCTCAATGGATGCCATGGCCGGATGAATGAAGATCATTCAAGTGTAGATGACGATGATGGTTGAAATACTTAAGGAATGGTGGAGGAAAGAATTTGACAGCACTTCGTGGTCATTAGGAATCCACCCTAATGGTTGAAATACTTAAGGAATGGTTGAAATACCTATCATTTGGTCTGTACCGACCAATAAATGAGGCCTCGAAATCTATCATCCACATAAGTAAAAATATCTGGGCTCTATACCATGACACCACTTCTAGCTGGAAAGAAACGTATGCACTCCCTGCAGTCACGATCCCGTTTTTGACTCATACTGGGGTGTGAGGTTTGCAAAGTAACGCTATCCACAAAGCTATGCTAAATAAAGCTGTGCTTTGATCATCAACCACAAGGTTCTGCTTTTAAACAAAAGCCTTGATCATTTGCTTCTTGACATGCCACACTGACAATCCACGTTATGCGATCAATAACTAACCTCTGAGCTCGTGCGTCTCAGAGAAGGGTGTTAAGCAAGAGAATAAATTCTCTGCCACTAAACAGATATATATTAGATAGAAACCAATTCACATAGAATGGAATCCAATGTCAGACAAACATCCATTTACAAGTCTGTTCTGGATCTGAACGAAACCGGAGACACCTTATTCCTCGTCCCGTATGTCCAACACGGAAGAGATGTGCTCGCTTATCCGGACAATTAACAAGTACGTCTGGACAACTACCATTGTAACCCTTTCAAGACAGCAACTCCAATCAAAGGTATCAGTAGTTGTCCATTCAATGTGAAGATCGTCGGTCTTCAAACATCGTCTTCAATATCTTCGATTTAAATCGGCGTATAATTATTTGAAATGAGATTGAACTTGGTCTTTTCAAATAATTCTCGAATATATATAATTTAAATCATTTCATATCGTTAATATTATTTTATAACGATTCATCGCTATTTTTATTTATATAAAAATAGTCCAATTTAATTTAACGATGCTTCGGGTCAATAATCGCCCATGGCGCTGTTTTTACCCAAATTTGATTTACACATTTCTCAAAATCTTACAGTTGGATTTTAACAACTTTTATATCGTTGGAAAGATCTTCCCAAAGCGGACCTAACGGTTTCAGTTTTAGGAAAATCCGACGGTCGGATCTTTCGGTATAATCGTTTAAAGTTACGATTCCGAAACGCGAACTACCGCGCGCAATTCGTTTAATCTTACTTTATATTTATATATATATAATTACACATAAATATAAATCATTCGACAATTCCACTAACGTGTTTAACATGCCAAATAAATAAATAAAATGTTTTATTTTGCATAACCATTTAAATGTTTTTAATGACAAAATAAAACGATATTATATTTGCAAACAAATTCCTATATTTTCTAATAGCAAATAAAAGAGGTTTTGTTTGCATACATTTCCAACGTTTTCTAATGTCTAATAAAAGATGTATCTTATTTGCCTCACTTTTCTACATGATTCTAATGTCAAATAAAAATATAATTTATTTGCATACTTTCTACATGTTTTTAATATCAAATAAAAATGTATTTTATTTGCATACTTTTCTACATGTTTTTAATGTCGAATAAAAATGTAATTTATTTGCATACTTCATTACACGTTTCTAATGTCAAATAAAAATGTAATTTATTTGCATACTTCACTACATGTTTCTAATGTCAAATAAAAATGAAGTTTATTTGCATACTTCACTACATGTTTTTAATGTCAAATAAAAATGTAATTTATTTGCATACTTCGCTACATTTCTAATGTCAAATAAAATTGTAATTTATTTACATTACATTTTCTACATTTCTAATGACAAATAAAAATGTATTTTATTTGCATACCTTTCTACATATTTCTAATGTCAAATAAAAATGTAATTTATTTGCATATTTCACTACATGTTTTTAATGTCAAATAAAAATATAATTTATTTGCATACTTCACTACATTTCTAATGTCAAATAAAAATGTAATTTTTTACATTACATTTTCTACATTTCTAATGTCAAATAAAAATGTATTTTATTTGCATACTTTTCTACATGTTTCTAATGTCAAATAAAAATGTAATTTATTTGCATACTTCACTACATTTCTAATGTCAAATAAAAATGTATTTTATTTGCATACTTCACTAAATTTCTAATGTAAAATAAAATTGTAATTTATTTGCATACTTCATTATATGTTTCTAATGTCAAATAAAAATGTAATTTATTTGCATACTTCACTACATGTTTCTAATATCAAATAAAAATGTATTTTATTTGCATACTTCACTACACTTCTAATTTCAAATAAAAATGTATTTTATTTGCATACTTCACTACATTTTTCTAATGTCAAATAAAAATGTAATTTATTTGCATAATTCACTACATGTTTCTAATGTCAAATAAAAATGTAATTTATTTGCATGACAATGTCGCTAGTGACAAATAAAAAGATAATTTTTATTTTCACTATTTGTATGCAATTTCTATTTTTAACTTTAACAAATAAAAAGAAATATTTTTATTTGTATATAATTTCAATGTATAACATAACACATAAAAATATTTATTTTAATTCATATACAAATTCTAATGTATAACATAACATAACACATATAAAAATGTTTATTTTAATTTGTACACAAATTCTAATGTATAAAATAACATAAAAATATTTATTTCTATTTTGTATACAATTATAATGTATAACATATCATAAAAATGTTTATTTCAATTTTGTATACAATTCTAATGTATAAAATGACGATAAAAATGTCTTTTTTAATTTGTATACAATTCTAATGTATAACATGACGATAAAATGTCTATTTTAATTTGTATATAATTCTAATGTATAACATGACGATAAAAATGTCTCTTTAATTTGTATACAATTCTAATGTATAATATGACGCTAAAATGTCTACTTTAATTTGTATGCAATTATAATATATAACATGACGATAAAAATGTCTCTTTTAATTTGTATACAATTCTAATGTATAACATGACGATAAAAATGTATTTTTAATTTATATACAATTCTAATGTATAACATGATGATAAAATATTTTAATATGTATACAATTCTAATGTATAACATGATGATAAAATGTCTATTTTAATTTGTATACAAATTCTAATGTATAACATGACAAATAAAATGACTATTTTAATTTGTACAAATCTATTTTTAATATAACAAATAAAAATGATATTTTTATTTTGTTGACAATTCTATTTCAACAAAACAAGTATAAAGGATACTTTTATTTTGTTGATAATTCTATTTCAACAAAACAAGTAAAAATGATAATTTTATTTTGTTGACAATTCTATTTCAACAAAATAAGTAAAAATGATAGTTTTTTTTTGTTGACAATTATATTTCAACAAAACAAGTAAAAATGGTAATTTTGTTTTGTTGACAGTTTTTATTTCAACAAAACAAGTAAAAATGATAATTTTGTTTTGTTGACAGTTCTATTTCAACAAAACAAGTAAAAATGATAATTTTATTTTTTGTTGATTCAAATTCAACAAAAATGACAAATTTATTCTATCAGTTCTAATTCAACAAAAATGACAATTTTATTTTGTCAATTCTAATTCAACAAAAATGACAATTTTGTATTGTCAATTCCAATTCAACAAAAATGACAAATTTATTTTGTCAATTCAAATTTAACAAAAATGACAATTTTATTTTGTCAATTCTAATTCAACAAAAATGACAATTTTATTTTCATTGACAAATCTCCATAATTCCATTATATACAATTTAACCAAACAGACCACACCAAATAGCATCAATCAACCCAAAATAAATCGCGTGTAACAACAAACTGAATTTAATAGCGGATTTGTAAAGATTTCTAAACACAATCATAATTAATTAATTTTAATTATTTTAAAAGAATTCTCATAGTGCTTCAAATTCTGTACAATTCAGAATTGAATTTTCCCCAAATTCTTATTTGCTCCGAATTCATTCTAGTAAGTTCTGAAATGTAAATCTCGAATTTACGGTCCCAACGGTTTTGAAATTGTCCAATTCTGTATTCGTATGAATAAGATATGAATTTATTTGTGTAAATAATATTTTTAAATTAATTAAATAATTTAATTTAAATTTACCTTCTTCGTCCTCTAAGAAACACGGCCGATGTTTTCATTATTCGTTCAATACTAGGTCAAGGTGTTTTGATCCAACCCTCAGTTTCGCGACGATCCGGCACAACCGCGTCGAAGAGGAAAGGGAGGCGCACAAGGGGACCCCACGCGGTGGAGTTCAATCGTGATAGGGGGTGCGGCAGCAACCTTAACGGTGGGTCTTCGGGGAACAAATTCGATCGAACGACGCAGTTTCAGGTGATGTAATCCGTACGGATTTGAAGAGCAGGAGGAGCACTAGAATAATGTCAAAAGGAGGAGAGAATTTTATAGTGTGGATCAAGAGAAATTAATGGTGGAAGGGAGGAGCTTTCTGGCCACTGAAGAAAAGGGGCGGCGGCTATATGATGTAGATTAGGGTTTGTTAAACCATCATTTATAATAAAATATTATTAAATTTCTAGTTTGTAAATAAAACCCCGTTAATTCCTAATAGCTCCAAATTCATCCCAACAAGAGTTGCCCCTAGCCAAATATCCCGCTTCCAGACACAATGGGCTAGGTCTCGTCAGCCCATTCGATCATTTTCAGCTTATTTTCTACAAATTAAAATATAAATCATTTAATTATTTAATTTGGTCGTACATTAAAATTTACTGGGGCCACATACGAACTCCAAAAATTCCCGAAAAATAAATCTAGCTATGTTTTGACGATACAGTCCTAACAAAATTAATTTTGTCGAATTTGAAGACCGTTTGAAAAATGGCTTTTTTAACGGTCGATCAAATTCAACAGAAATTATCGAACACAGTTTAATTTACCACGCTCACGTATTAATTCCAAAAATTATGAAAAATTAAATTTAGCAATAATTTAACATTTCGGATTCGACAAAAATGGTTTTGTCGAAAACGGAGGTCGTTTACAAAATGACTAATTTTAATAGCTTTAATATTATTTAAAAATGGAATTTTTAAATTCCGGCACATTTTCTAACAAAATTCCTTAAAATAAAAATTTTAAATTGGTTCTGATTTTCCGGGTTGTTACAATCTCCCCCACTTAAAAAATTTTCGTCCCCGAAAAGGAAACAATAGTAAAGTAGGAAACAAAACGGAAAATGCAAAATATTGTAAATGTACTTCAACACAAGAGTTACTCGGAGATATCCACTCTGCACTTGGGATAAGCCTATTTGATACAATCCTCAGTCTCTCATGTACAGTCTCTAGGATCCCCGCTCCACTGCACTTTGACTAATTGGATCCTCTTATTCCACAGAATTCTAGTTTCCTTGCCAACAATTTTCACGGGCTCCCTTCTTACTGCTAAGCTCGGGGTAATCTCCAAATCTTGTTGTGTTGCTTCCTCCACAATTAAGTCTGGATCATGTACATGCTTCCGGAATTGAGACACATGGAATACATCATGCACCCCTAGCAACCAGTCAGGAAACTGAACCCTGTAAGCGAGAGTTCCAATTCTTTCGAGAATAGGAAATGGACGAGTGAATCTTGGAGCCAACTTTCCAGTCTTCTCGAAGCAAACTACACCTCTCAGTGCGGAAACACTCAAGTACACATAATCGCCAACAACAAATTCTAAATCCCTTCTTCTTGAATCTGCATAACTTTTCTGTCGGCTCTGAGCAGTCTGAAGTCGCTTTTTAATAAAATCAACTTTATCTGAAGCTTCACGAATCATGTTGGGACCTAATACTAACCGGTTGCCTGGTTCCACCCAACATGCGGGATATCTACATGGTCTGCCATATAATGCTTCAAATGGTGACATCTACGCGCTTGCTTGGTAACTGTTACTATAAGAGAACTCAACCAAATGCAAGTGATCTTCCCATGACCCGCCAAAATCAAGAATGCATGCTCGCAATAAGTCTTCCAGTATACGGTTCACCCTCTCAGTCTGGCCATCCATCTGAGGACGATAAGCGGTGCTCAGATTCAACTTTGTCCCCAGATCCTCTTGGAATGCTTCCTAGAATTTACTAGCAAATATAGCTGCGCTAGACTTCGAGCTGTTCTATTAGATCGGACAGGAATAAAATGGGCGGTCTTCGTGAAACGATCTACAATCACCCATATACTGTCATTGCCTTTTCTGGATCGGGGCAAGCCATCAATGAAATCCATAGAAATTTGGTCTCACTTCCAGTTTGGAACCTCTAGTGGTTGCAACAATCCTGTGAGCTTCTGTTGACCGCTTTTGACTTGTTGGAAAGTGGAGCATCTGCTAACATATATGGAAATGTCTCTTTCCATCGCCTTCCACCAGAATGTGCGCTTGTGATCATGATACATCTTACTTACTCCTGGATGGATGCTAAGTTTAGATTTATGACATCTATCCATTACTTCTCTTTTGAGCTTAGGAATATCTTGCACACAGATTCGCCCTTGCAATCTAAGAGTCCCATTGTTGTCAATTTGGAAGCTTGAAGCTTCGCCCTTTCGAACTCGCTTGCTAATCATCTGAATAAACTTATCGTCTTTCTAAAGAGCAGAGATCTTATCAATTAATGAAGGCGTAATGATAAGATTGGTGATGATAAGATTGGCGATGACCGCATTCTTCCTGCTGAGCGCATCGGGTACAACATTGGCTTTCCCTGGAGTATACAAGATGTCCAGATCATAAGCCGCAAGAAATTCTAACCAACGTTGCTCCCTCAAATTCAAGTCCTTTTGGGTGAACAGATACTTCAAGGATTTATGATTTGTATATAATTCTAACTTCTCCCCCAAAAGATAGTGCCTTCATATCTTTAAAGCAAACATGATGGCCAACAACTCAAGATCATGAGTGGGGTATCTCTTCTCATGCGGCTTCAACTGACGGCTAGCATAAGTAACTACTTTGCCTCTTTGCATTAACACCGCACCAATACCTTCAATTGAAGCATCAGTATAGACTGTCAAATCTTGATTGCCATCAATAATGGTCAATACTGGAGCAGTGGTCAACCTCAGTTTTAGCTCTTGGAAAGCTGCCTCACATTCAGGTGTCCAATTAAACTTTGTATGCTTCTTGGTCAGCTTCGTCAATGGACAAGATAGTTTCGAAAAATCTTTAATGAATTTCCGACAATAGCCAGCCAATCCTAGGAAACTTCTGACTTATGTAGGAGTGTTAGGCTGCTTCCAATCTCGAATGGCTGAGATCTTGCCTGGGTCTACTGAAATTCCTTCCTTCGATACAACATGACCGGGGAACTTCACTTCTTCTTGTCAGAATATGCATTTAGAGAATTTGGCTTTCAACACATTCTTTCTCAGAATTTCCAAAACTTCTTTCAGATGCTTTTCATGCTCAGCAGTGGATTTAGAGAAGATTAAGATGTCGTCAATGAAAACCAGCACAAATTTATTCAAGATATCGCGGAATACTCTGTTCATCAGATCGACAAAGTAAGCAGGAGCGTTACATAAGCCGAACGACATTACTAACCACTCATAGAATAAGTTTGGCCCTTTGAAAGCTATCAAAGGAACACATTCTTCGGCAATGCGCAATTGATGGAAACCTGTAGCTAGGTCCATTCTAGAGAATACTTGCGCTCCATTCAAGCGATCTAGTAAATCGTCAATGTGTGGTAGTGGATATTTGTTTTTCAATGTCTGCTTATTGAGGTCACGGTAATCCACACATAGTCTGAGAGTACCGTTTGACTTTGGGACAAACACCACTACTGCACTCCAATTTGATAAGCTAGGCTTGATCAGGCCTTTCCACAAAAGCTTTTTAGTTTGATTGCTCAGCTCTTCTTTTTCTTTCAGCATCATTCTTCGAATAGGATGTAAAACTGGCCTTACATTCGGAGCTAGATCGATCCTGAAGTCGGTTTCCCTTTGCGGAGGTAAGCTATCGACTTCTTCAAACACATCCGCATAAACTTTAACAATAGGAATATTCTCAATAAAAGTAGAAGTGACTTCTAGAGAGGACCAGAATGCTTTTCTATCAGTTGTTGTGCCGTGGCATGGTATAATAATATTTCCAAGCTTCGTCTTAACCTTAACTATTCTTTCTGCACACCTAACTTCGGCCTCATGTCTTGTTAACCAATCCAGCCCAAGAATAACATCGAATTCGGAAAAATTCATGACGATCAAATTAACAGGAAACTGGTGACAAGAATAGGAGATCGGCACTCTACAGTATAAACCAAGAACAAGAGAACCTCCTATCGGATTATGGACAATAATCGATTCTTTAAGATTTCTTGGTTTCAAATTTAACTTTTTAACTGTGTTACTAGAAATGAAACTTCATGATGCACCAGCATCAAATAATACTGTAACAAGAATATTCTTAACAGTAAGGGTACCTCCCAAAACATCTGGATTACCTGCTGCTTCGGAAGAAGCTGGTGCACTTGCTCCATCATACACGTAGGCCACTTGAGAACTCTTCAGCAATGGACAGTTTGGCTTGATGTGCTCTTTATTATGACAATTGTAGCACTCCCTTTGATCAAGAGAACTCTAACTAGGCCCAGACTCATTCCTCCTTGGCTTCTTTGGAGCTCTGCATTCATAGTCATAGCGTCCCATCTTCTGGAAGTTAAAGCATCTGACTTTGGCTTTTTTACTTCCTTGAGGCTTGGCGGCTGCAGTGTTGCTTGAGTCCGGGTTCTTGTCAGATTGCTTCCTCTTGTTATTAGTTTGACTCCTTTCCCGATCCTGTTGAGAATTCTTGTCATTTTCTTCATATCGACATGTCATCTCAACCACCTCATTAAATGGAAGCTTAATATGTGTTTTCACTCTGTTAAGATACTTCCTTGAAAGCCCATTAATGAATCTCTTATTTTTCTGAAATGGGTCCTGAATTAATTCAGATGCATATCGTGAAAGCTGCTCGAATTTCCTCACATACTCAGAAACAGTCCGATCTCCTTGTTGCAGGTTAGCAAACTGATCATGAAGACGCTCGACTTCTTACCGAGGAATGAATTTCTCATTAAAAAGCTCCTTGAATTTTGTCCAAGAAATGTCAGCATCAATACCTCCAACCGTAACTATCTCCCACCAATTCTGAGCCTCATACTTCAGTAGCTACGATGCCATGAATCGCTTACGGTGGTCTTCAAGTTCCAAGCCCCCAAATATCTTCTCACATGTCTTGAGCCATGCCTGAGCTTCCATCACTGTCTCATGGCCTGTGAACGGCACGCCACCCAAAATCCTGATTTTTTTAGCTATTTTGTCTAGGTCAAAAGGCTGCGGGGGTGGTGGTGGTGCTACTACCTCGGGATTGGGTTGGTCTTGAGCCATAGGGATTGCACCTCTTCCCTGTCCCCTACCTCCGCCTCTACCTCTGGCTCTCGCTCTTGTACTCATTTTCAGTCAGTTATGTACCATCAAGGAAAGAGTCAGACCAACAGAAATGATAATTTTAAAGGAAAGGTAAATGTAAAGGACATATGGAAGAACGTTGATGAAATTAATGACTATGGTGTGCTATTCTGCTGTGCTCATTCTAGAACATTACTAATCCTATCTCTAATGAGCACTCGCCTTAGAATACTGATGATTCTATCTAGACGAATTGTTTTAAATATGTTATACTCCGAAGCTAAGGTTAACCATTAGCTCTAATACAAACTGTGATAATCCCAAACTCCCGTAGTACGAAAGCAAGGATAATCATTTGAATATAACATATTTATAACAATAACAGATCTCAGATAACACATAACACATAAATCATAGCAGCGGAAAATAGAAATGTCATCTACATCAGAACACCGGAGTGGCACAGTTACAGGATACAACTCAGCATATAAAAGTCTCAACGAATAGAAATAGGTCCAAAACACCATCAAGTACAATATGGATAAATGATGTCCAAATGTCTCAAATAGAAATAAAAGATAGAAATGATTTTCGTCTTTTGTCCAAGAGCATGCTCCACTTCGGTACATATCCAAAATAACCTGGTACTTGTCACTTGGTTGTCCGTGTAAAAATAAGGGCACCCGAGTTTGCAAGTGAAACAAACTACGAGTCAGTCATGGGACTGGTATGAGAAATCTTACTTAACCTATCTAATAATAGGGCTAATCATAGGACCACGCCGCTAATGCGGAACGGGTTTACTCCATTGGATTGCCAGTGCATAAAATAAGTAAATCTTTTATTCAAAACAACATGATGCTTTTTAGAAAAATGAAATCATTATAAGACTCAAGTCCCATCACACAATGCAATGCAAACTGGAGGATAGAGTTTTACCTTATAATGATCAAACATGCTTGATACGTGTAAAATAATATTTAATATTATTATTAGTGTCTAATCAGTTTTAAAATACTTTTAAAATAAATGTATTAATCCTAGACGGCATAGTACCCTATCTTACTATGTCGCCATATATAGGTTTACAATCAAAACCATAATGTCGGATTGGAAATTGGATTCCCATCATGAGTCGAGGCTAGGTATGGCTACTCACCGATTTGAGACACTCTAGCAAATGTCTCAGGATCCCCCGCAGTGAACCCTTGGATCTTCAGGGCCGGTCCACAAATATACCTTAGTTGATTAATTATTCCTGAACAATATGTTTCTCGGTCCTATTGAACCTATCATTTGGTCTGTATCGATCAATAAATCGAGGCCTTGAAATCTATCATCCACATAAGTAAAAATGTCTGGGCTCCATACCATGACACTACATCTAGCTAGAAAGAAACGTATGCACTCCCTGTAGTCACGATCCCGTTTTTGACTCATACCGGAGTGTGAGGCTCGCGAAGTACGCTATACACAAAGCTATGCTAAATAAAGTTGTGCTTGGATCATCAACCACAAGGCTCTTCTTTTCAACAAAAGCCTTGATCATTTGCATCTTGGCATGCCACACTGACAATCCACGTGATGCGATCAATAACTATCAATATATAACCTCTGAGCTCGTGCGTCTTAGAGAAGGGTGTTAAGCAAGAGAATAAATTCTCCGCCACCAAAGAGATATATATTAAATAGAAATAAATTCACATAGAATGGAATCCAATGTTAGACACACATCCATTTACAAGTCCGTTCTGGGTCTGAACGAAACCGGAGACACATTATTCCTCGTCCCGTATGTCCAATACGGAAGAGAGGTGCTCGCTTATCTGGACAATCAACAAGTATGTCAGGACAACTACCACTGTAACCCTTTCAAGGCAACAACTCCAATCAAAGGCACCTGTAGTTGTCCATTCGATGTGAAGATCGCCGGTCTTCAAACACTGTCTTCAATATTTTCGATTTAAATCATCGTATAATTATTTGAAATGACATTGAACTCGATCTTTTCAAATAATTCTCGAATATGTATAATTTAAATCATTTCATATCATTAATATTATTTTATAATGATTTATCGCTATTTCTATTTATATAAAAATAGTCCAATCTAATTTAATGACGCTTCGGGTCAACAGGCGGCCCAAGCGCTGTTTTTACCCAAATTTGATTTACACATTTCTCAAAATATAACCATTGGAATTTAACAACTTTTATATCGTTGGAAGATCTTCCCAAAGCGGACCTAACGGTTTCAGTTTTGGGAAAATCCGACTGTCGGATCTTTCGGTATAATCGTTTAAAGTTACGATTCTGAAACGCGAACTACCGCTCGTGATTCGTTTAATCTTACTTTATATTTATATTTATATTTATAATTATATATAAATATAAATCATTCGATGATTCCACTAACGTGTTTAACATGACAAATAAATATAAAAAAATGTTTTATTTTGCATAACCATTTAAATGTTTTTAATGACTAAATAAACAGATATTATATTTGCAAACAAATTCCTATATTTTCTAATAGCAAATAAATGAGGTTTTTTTTGCATACATTTCCAACGTTTTCTAATGTCAAATAAAAGATGTATCTTATTTGCCTCACTTTTCTACATGATTCTAATGTCAAATAAAAATATAATTTATTTGCATACTTTTCTACATGTTTTTAATGTCAAATAAAAATGTATTTTATTTGCATACTTTTCTACATGTTTTTAATGTCGAATAAAAATGTAATTTATTTGCATACTTCACTACATGTATCTAATGTCAAATAAAAATGTAATTTATTTGTATACTTCACTACATGTTTCTAATATCAAATAAAAATGTAATTTATTTGCATACTTCACTACATGTTTTTAATGTCAAATAAAAATGTAATTTATTTGCATACTTCACAACATTTCTAATGTCAAATAAAAAATGTAATTTATTTACATTACATTTTCTACATTTCTAATATAAAATAAAAATGTATTTTATTTGCATACTTTTCTATATGTTTCTAATGTCAAATAAAAATTTAATTTATTTGCATACTTCACTACATGTTTTTAATATCAAATAAAAATGTAATTTTTTTTTTGCATACTTCACTACATTTATAATGTCAAATAAAAATGTAATTTATTTACATTACATTTTCTACATTTCTAATGTCAAATAAAAATGTATTTTATTCGCATACTTTGCTACATGTTTCTAATGTCAAATAAAAATGTAATTTATTTGCATACTTCACTACATTTCTAATGTCAAATAAAAATATATTTTATTTGCATACTTCACTACATATCTAATATCAAATAAAAATGTATTTTATTTGCATACTTCACTACATATTTCTAATGTCAAATAAAAATGTAATTTATTTGCATACTTCACTACATGTTTCTAATGTCAAATAAAAATGTATTTTATTTGCATACTTCACTACATTTCTAATGTCAAATAAAATTGTATTTTATTTGCATACTTCACTACATTTCTAATGTCAAATAAAAATGTATTTTATTTGCGTACTTCACTACATGTTTCTAATGTCAAATAAAAATGTAATTTATTTGCATACTTCACTACATGTTTCTAATGTCAAATGAAAATGTATTTTATTTACATTACTTCACTACATTTCTAATGTCAAATAAAAATGTAATTTATTTGCATGACAATGTCGCTAATGACAAATAAAAAGATAATTTTTATTATTTGTATGCAATCTCTATTTTTAACTTTAACAAATAAAAAGAAATATTATTATTTGTATATAATTTCAATGAATAACATGACACATAAAAATGTTTATTTTAATTCGTATACTAATTCTAATGTATAACATAACATGACACATATAAAAATGTTTATTTTAATTTGTACACAAATTCAAATGTATAACATAACATAAAAATGTTTATTTCTATTCTGTATACAATTCTAATGTATATCATAACATAAAACTGTTTATTTCTATTTTTTATACAATTCTAATGTATAACATGATGATAAAAATGTCTCTTTTAATTTGTATGCAATTCTAATGTATAACATGACGATAAAATGTCTATTTTAATTTGTATACAATTCTAATGTATAACATGACGATAAAAATGTCTCTTTAATTTGTATACATTTCTAATGTATAATATCTATTGAATTTGTATACAATTCTATTGCATAACATGACAATAAAAATGTCTCTTTTAATTTGCATACAATTCTAATGTATAACATGACGATAAAAATGTCTCTTTTAATTTGTATACAATTCTAATGTATAACATGATGACAAAATGTCTATTTTAATTTTTATACAAATTCTAATGTATAACATGACAAATAAAATGTCTATTTTAATTTGTACAAACCTGTTTTTAATATAACAAATAAAAATGATATTTTTATTTGTTGACAATTCTATTTCAACAAAACAAGTAAAAAGGATACTTTTATTTTGTTGATAATTGTATTTCAACAAAACAAGTAAAAATGATAATTTTATTTTGTTGACAATTCTATTTCAACAAAACAAGTAAAAATGATAATTTTGTTTTGTTGACAATTATATTTCAACAAAACAAGTAAAAGTGATAATTTTGTTTTGTTGACAATTCTATTTCAACAAAACAAGTAAAAATGATAATTTTGTTTAGTTGACAATTCTATTTCAACAAAACAAGTAAAAATGATAATTTTATTTTTTGTTGATTCAAATTCAACAAAAATGACAAATTTATTTTGTTAATTCTAATTTAACAAAAATGACAATTTTATATTGTTAATTCCAATTCAACAAAAATGACAAATTTATTTTGTCAATTCAAATTCAAAAAAAATGACAATTTTATTTTTTCAATTCTAATTTAACAAAAATGACAATTTTATTTTCGTTGACAAATCTCCATAATTATGTTATATACAATTTAACCAAAAAGATCACACCAAATAGCATCAATCAACCCAAATCAAATCGCGTATAACAACAAACTGAATTTAACAGCGGATTTGTAAAGATTTCTAAACAAAAACATAATTAATTAATTTTAGTTATTTAAAAAAATCTCACAGTGCTTCAAATTCTGTACAATTCAGAATTGAATTTTCCCCAAATTCTGATTTGCTCTAAATTCGTTCTAGTCTGTTCTAAAATGTAGATCTCGAATTTACGGTCACAACGGTTCCGAAATTGTTCAATTCTGTATTCGTATGAATAAGATATTAATTTATTTGTGTAAATAATATTTTTAAATTAAATTAATTAAATAATTTATTTTAAATTTACCTTCTTCTTCCTCTAAGAAACACGGCCGATGTTTTCGGTATTCGTTCAATACTAGGTCAAGGTGTTTCGATCCAACCACTCAGTTTCGCAACGATCTGGCACCACCGCGTCGAAGAGGAAAGGGAGGCGCACAAGGGGGACCCACGCGGTGGAGTTCTATCGTGATAGGGGTGCGGAGGCGACCTTAACGGTGGGTCTTCGGGGAGCAAATTCGATCGAACGACGCAGTTTCAGGTGATGTAATTCGTACGGATTTGAAGAGGAGGAGGATCACTAGAATAATGTCAAAAGGAGGAGGAAATTTTATAGTGTGGATCAAGAGAAATTATTGGTGGAAGGGAGGAGCTTTTTGGCCATTGAAGAAAGGGGGCGGTGGCTATATGATGTAGATTAGTGTTTTTTAAACCATTATTTATAATAAAATATTATTAAATTTCTAGTTTGCAAATAAAACCCCATTAATTCATAATATCTCCAAATTAAGCCCAACAAGAGTTGCTCGTGGCTAAATATTCCCCTTCCGGACACAATAGGCTAGGTCTCATCAGCCCATTCGATCATTTTCAGCTTGTATTCTTCAAATTAAAATATAGATCAATTAATTATTTAATTTGGTCATACATTTAAATTTACCGGGACCACATACGGACTCCAAAATTTCCCGAAAAATAAATCTAGCTATGTTTTGACAATACGGTCCTAACAAAATTAATTTCATCGAATTTGGAGACCGTTTGAAAACTGGCATTTTTAACGGTCGATCAGATTCAATAGAAATTATCGAACACAGTTTAATTTACCACGCTCACATATTAATTCCAAAAATTATGGAAAATTAAACTTAGCAATAGTTTAACATTCCGGATTCAAAAAAAATGGTTTCGTCGAAAAAGAAGGTCGTTTACAAAATGAATATTTTTAATAGCTTTAATATTATTTAAAATGGAATTTTTAAATTTTGGCACATTTTCTAACAAAATTCCTTGAAATAAATTTTTTTAATTGGTTTTTATTTTCCAGCTTGTTACATATCTTTATTATTCTTTTAATCAGTTTCGTTAAAATAATTAACCTAAGTCTAGAAATTAACATTATTTTTGTTTTGTTCAAATAATTTATAATAGTTCGATAGTACTTTGAATATATGTTACCTAAATAGATATTATCACCAAATCCTTATGCACGCTATTATTATACATCTTATTTAACATCATCATTATAAATTTCAATTGCATTTCAAATCAAGATTATTCACACCATAAGTTGCATTTCATATTGTTTTGCATATGACATACATTTCATACTACATTATAATCAACATACTTCACGTACTGCATTACATATTAACTTTAACTCCACACATAACAGGTATATAGTATGAAAAGTTTTTATTAGAAATATAGGATTATTAATTAAATACATAACATATTTACTTTGTCTTGATTAATTTGATTGAATTGATTGACTTATTTGGTTTGTTTGTTTCACTTGAATAACTTGATTTACTTACTTGACATGGTTAAATTTCATTAGTGGTTGATAGGTTTGTTAGAAATATACTTATTAATTTATAGTTGATAGGAGCTTTATAGGTTTTAGGATAGATAGAAGTTACAACAAATGCTTAGTTTCATGTTTGAGTTGATGTTTTGTGACAACAAAACTTAAATTGATTCATTGATTGGATTGAATTACTTTACTTATATCATAATTTTAAGGATATCTTATCAGAGTTATTTCTAAGTCTAGATTAAGGCTTATTATTGTTTTAAGGGAACTAGAGTATAGGCTAGACCATTGGTTGGTGATGATTCCTAACAATTGGAGGTTTAGTCATGTATTAGATTAAGGGGGAGTTTTATAGTTTCCAGATTTAATTAACACATATTATTTAATTTGATTGATTTGGTTGATTGCTTGCATTAATTGCTTGAATATATTGCTTTAATTGCTTGCTTGAATCAATTGCTTGAATTGCTTTTTGGATTGATTGTTTGAATTGATTATAAACATTGATTAGATTGCCTTGTTTATTATTCTTCTATTACACTAGTATAGTCATAATTTTTGGGGGAATTATAATCTTTTAGACTTAGAATCATAGAGTTAGAGGGAGATATAAGGATATCATAAATTAGGGATAGTTATATAGAATATTATAATAGAATATGTACTGATAGATATAGGATTTAGGAGGAGTATTTAATGATTATAGATTTAGGACACAGTGGGAGTACTTTAGTTTAGTATAGGAATTATTTGGATAGTTATAGGATTTAGGGGGAGTACTTTTAGAATTTCTTTTTGATAATGCCAAAGGGATAGAAATTATAAAATATAGGCATAGTTTTTAGGATTCTTACCGACAGGGGGAGTATAGCGGAACATCATCAAACAAGTATATACAGGTATGATATTTTATAAAATAAGGTTGTCATCATCAAAAAGGGGGAGATTGTCGGAGAATGGAGTTTTGATGACGACAACCTTATTTCAATTATCATTGATTATAAAATATATACTAACACTTTTTGTATACAATATACACATATATATATATATATATATGTGTGTGTGTGTGTGTGTGCAAAAATTATATACAGGAAATATTACTGAAGACTGTACAGTTATAAAGATAATAGAGATTCAAAGATCATAGAAATTTCAAGACTCATGAGTAATCAAGATTTCAAGAGTTCAAGATCGATATAGTTATAGAGTCTAGATTTTATAAGACTCTAAATAGCACTCCAGGTTCAAATTCAAATTTTCAAAATTCAAATTATGATTTTCAATTTTATCTTCAATCCTCTCCATTTTGTTTTTCTATTTATCCGCAATTCTCTCTATTTTGTTTCTATTTTTATTCTTCTTGGTTTCTCAAACTTAAATTTTTTATATACTTTATATTTATACTTTATATAGTTTAAAACCTTATAATTTTATAAGTATATTTATATAGTTTGAAAGTATGTTTTCATATGATTTTCTGTCATATAATATTAATTTACAACACTAGAATTTTACTCAAGAATTTCCAGAATTAGTTTTATTTCAAAAACACTTGAAATTGCTTTGAAAATCAAAGATGTACATGGGTATGTTGACATAGCAAAAAGAGCATGTCGACATATAACATCTATTTTTTTCTAATTTTGAAGGGAAGTGTCTTTAAACTATTTGAAACGCTTCAGAACCATTGCAACCCTTCATACTCTATAAAAAGAGGTTAAAACTAAATTTTTTAACATCTCTTCTTCTCCATCTTCATTCTCTTTCATCCTATCATTATTCTTAATCATTTTTACACTTATACTTTGCCGAATTCACTTCTGTTTTGATCAAACTTCTTCTCTCTACACTATCTACTCTCTAGTCTCTGAATCAAGTGCTATTGAAGAGTTATACGGCTATTTTGTAATTGCTTGGGTTGAACAAACCCTGTTTGTAAGTCAAAGAGTAATCGGTGTATCCTTGTAGCCGTGAAATCAAGGAATAGGAGTCGGTGTGCCCTTGTTGAGCCGTGAAATGAAGGGATAGGAGTCGGTGTCTCCTTGTTGAGCCGTGAAATCAAGGAGGTTGTATTTGACTATTGGAAATAGTAATAAAACTCTGCATAATCCAGCTTGTGTGGGACTGGACGTAGGAGTGATCTGAACCAATATAAAATCCGGTGTGTTCTTTCCTTTTCTGCACTTTTATTTCTATTTATTTTGCATCTGTGTTTGAATTGTGTCTGTGTTTTTGTTTGTGGTGTTTGATTCATCCTATAATTCTCTCTACTTTTTAGTTTTGTTTAAATTCTAACAAACACTGTTCACCTTCACTCCCTTCTAGTGTTTGCTCTGCCTGAACGATCCATTCCGCAGTCCCTAACAATGTATACAAAAACTTCGCATATATGCAGTCAAAATCAAAATACAAGAGCGTATATGTAGTACTGATGTGTTACCATAATGTTATAATATCAAACACAAGAGCATTTTTAATAAATAATTTTAATCAGTTGCTCATGTTGGTTGCTAGTTTTGGGGGATTAATGTTGAAGAAATTTATCATGACTCTAATTGGTAAGTTTGAGGAATACCTGCTTTTGTTGCCATGTTGGGTACTCGCAGGCTTCCTTTTCCTGCATTTTCCATGTTGGGTACTAAGTTGCACACTAATTGGTAAGTATAGTAGCATTCTTAATTTTTTTGATGTGTTATGCAGATTTCTGAAATAATCAGATCATCGAGTAGCCTTTACATAATTGGTAAGTATATGAAAATATGTTGATTTTGATTAATATTCTTTATTCTGATATCTTTTTATAAAAATAAAATAAAGTACAACTCATGTTTGGATACACCCCTATGGTCATGGATTGACCATTGCAGCACACTCTCTTGAGTCTAGCATGAGATTCTTTTGGCTTGTTATTATAAAATGCTTTTTCATGAGAGTCTTTTGGCTTGTCCAAGGTTATTAACATAGAACTAGTTGGAGTAGTTGGTAAATTTAGTCATGGAGCTTATGGATGGATTCATATAACTGAAATGGGATATTTCTCTATTGCCTAGTACTCTTTCTTCAAAATTTTCTAATTTTGTGTTCTATTTTTATTGTTTAATTATCTACCAATAACTAGGTGTCTTTTATGTTACCATTTTCTGCAACAGGTAACTGGTGATGATGATAAAAGCCCTCTTGCCAATTTTGGCATTAGGTAAATGATAAATGTTTATATAATCAATTATGGTAGCAAGTCCAGAAAGTAAGCAACTAAATAGGGTTGGGAATTATCTTTGCGTAGCCTTTTCTGAAATAATCTGATCGTTGAGTAGTCTTTTCTTTACTAATTGACAAGGGTGCAGATAAAATATACTGCTTTATTTTATTTATTGTTTTTGTTTTTTAGGAATACAAACGCATAACCTTTTCTTTACCCTTGTATATGTTTATGCATATATCAATGTGCTTAGTATGTGTGCAGTCCATATTTTACCATTTTTTATTAGCTTTATCCATATTAAAAATATATTATTAAACATGAAGAACCCTCTTTGCAAACATATTTCTTCATTTACGCTCATCTCAATTAGTATGCTAATTTTTTTTTATGTTAGTGAACATGGAATTCAGAATAATTGAATGCAGACTAGCAGTTCTAAATCTTTTTTCATTATAAATTTAAGTTACATTTTTGTCTACCTTTATTGTTTGTACTGCAGGGTGAAGAAAGTTTATCTGGTAATTGCAGGGTAAAGAAAGTTTGCAAAGGAGCACACATGAAATGGTAAAAATGATAATTATATTACTCAATAAATAACATTTAGATTGGTTATGACATTGTTAATGGTAATTTGATTGTGTAAATGAATGGCTAACTTTTTGTCTTGAAACTTATGTATGTTGTGGATGTTTGAATGTGTATGTATCTTGTGGATCTTTGAATGTGTACATATGTCGTGGTTGTTTAATATGTTATGTTCAAAAGTGTATGTGTTTGTCTAATACGTTGTTATGTTATTGGAGGCAAAATTCATATGTCTGGAATATTATGATAAAAGTTGGAAACAAATGGTGGCGGAAAAAAATGCTACAGAATATTAATTTTATTTGTAATTTTTAAAAATCGCTACAAATAAATGGTTAAAGAAATCAGGAACTGTAACAACTCGGAATTTCTGGGTCAATTTAAAATTTTAATTTTAGCTATTTTAATGGTTATGAATATTTAAAATGATTTATTTTAAATAATAACGACTAAAAAATTATTTAAATCGAAGTTAGAACGTAAGAATATAAAATTTAATAAAAATGAACTCGAAATGGCGTGGTAGTTTGAAAATTCAATTTTAATTTTCAATTGAATATATAGAATTCAATATAAATCAAAATTGGATAAAACAAGAAATGTTGGAATATATTGAACTGTAATTTTCTAACGAATGTAAGAAACTGAGATTTCACTTTATAAATTGGAAGTTGTGTCCATTTTAAAATTTAAAATAGTCGCTATGAAATTTATTTAAATTTTAATATATATATAGCCCTTAAAAATAGCCATTTTGCAAACGACCTCCGTTTTCGACGAAACCACTTTTGTTGGATCCGGAATGTCAAATATGGTTAGGTTTCATATTTCATAATTTTTGGAATTAATATGTGAGCGTGGTAAAATTAAATGTGTTTGGTAATTTCAGTTTGAATTTAATCGACTGAAAAAGGGTCATTTTTCAAACGGTCTCCAAATTCGATGAAATTAGTTTTGTTATGACTGTATCATCAAAACATAGCTAGAATTAATTTTTCTGTAATTTTTGGAGTCAGTATGTGACCCCGGTAAATTAAAATGTACGTTGAAATTTAATATTGATCGTTATATTTTTTATATTTTAATTTTGGCGAAAACTGATTGAAACGGATGAATTGGCTTACGAAACATATCCCATTGTGTCTAGAATGAGGGTATTTAGATAGGAACGACAGTAATTGGGTTTGATTTGGAGTTCGGATGCAAAACCCTTTTCTTACGAATTAAATTAGTAATAAAATATATACAACCCTAGAAATAAAATCCTAGGCCCTATCATGATTCGTAGCCGCCATCTGAAAACCAAAGGCCAGAAATTGGAGAAATTGATTCCTAAATAATTCCATTCCATTTCAAATTAATTCAAACTTCCAAAGCAAAAATCAAAGTGCAATCTAAGTTCTTCAAATCCGTAAAGGTGTGATCGTATTTCACGTTGTATAACGGTAGAAATTGGAGCCCAAACTACCACCATTTGGGGTGATTCCGAGATAACCGGGCCCACCGAACTGGCCACCGTGCCAGGTGCAAGGGGGAGGTTTAACGACGGTCGACGTGAGCATGATGGATTGTGGTGTGGTGCCTCGTATAGCGTGCGACATGGAGATTTTAAGGTCGAAGGATGGGTTCGTTTCAGTCCAGTAAATCACGAAAGGGAAGAAAGGATTAAGGGGGTTAAAAATGTAATTTATTTAATTAATTATATTTTAATTATCTTGAATTGCAATTAAATGTTTATAATACCATATCTTTTTCATACGAGATTGGAATCCGACGATTCCAGTTGTGCTCATATCAACGAGCACTACAACATGCAACTGAGCAGAATGGAAACGGAGCAAGTTGGATTTTGAGCTAAATTAAACGCGCGTTTAATTTAGTTTAAAAATAAAATTCATCGAATAAAGACAAACAGAGTGGAAACCAGTATGAGAACTCTCTCATTCAAATCATTTTTGTTATGTTATTACATCATAGGTTGTAAATTGGGCTTAGTAGTTCATGTCACAGTTGTTCGAAACCATGGATGTTTGGTTGATTTTTTGTTATTGGTTGATTGTTGTTGTTTGGATAAAATTGTTGTAGATGGTGCAAGCCAGTATCAGGAGAGGGGTAATGCATAGACAGTACTCCAGTTCTACAAATAGCTTCGTTATATTGGCGAATTTTTTTAAAAACAAAAATATATAAAAATTAGATATGCGATAGTTGAAATCGGAATAAATATTCATTTACAAGTCGGACGACTTGTTTATGTACACTGATTTAACTGATCTTAATTGGGACGATAAATTTTTACGCATCGCCCAAATGCACAAATAATAATCAGTATTTGTTGGATGAAAACCCCGCACGGGCATTGGGATGATATTTGACATGCACTAATCCCAATATTTAGTTGTATGCCAATCGATAGGTTGACAGACTGTGGTGAGCGTTATTTATTTATTTTAATGCTTATACAGTTGTAGAATGCACTCTGGATGATGTTTGAATGTTTGATGATTATTTATCATTATTGTTGAATACATTCGATTTATGATATTCATATAACTGAAATTATGTGGTAATTGATTGAGTTGCATTTCGATTCAGAAATAACGAATATTTTAAAATAATATTTGGTGAATAATCAAAAATATGGTTTTGATGTCCGATTTTAGATGGACACGAAAATATTTAAGTGGATGAAGCCAAGTTAAGTAGATTTACGCCATTTTATATCGAACGGATTTTTATATCGATTTTATTCATTTTATATATGGATACGAAAGGGAAATGGATTTCAAAATCAGATATTTTGAAAATATTATAATGATATGGAATATTCAATTTTGATTTAAAATTGAAGTGGAAATTGGAATCGTTTTAAAATGAATTTATAAATGATTTATAAAATACATTTGAAACAGAAATCGATGGTATATATATAATGGCTTGAATAGAACGTGCCACGCAGCGACCGTTCGCGAATTTCAACCATTAACTTCAAATTGATGTACCGGGAGATCCGACCGTCAGATTCTCCTAAAACTGGAACCGGTGGGTTCGTATCGAAAAGATCTTTCTAATGAATATAAGCGATTTAAATTCGAATGGTTGGATTTCAAATTATGTCCAAATCAATTTTAGAAAATGTCGCTATGAATGCAGTTCGATGGCCATTATTGGAAACCGACTGTAGGGGCCTTGATAACATTATCAAAAATATGGAAAAATTGTGTAAAATCATAATAAATGATTTGGAAGGTTTTTGGATGGAAAATTCCAAGTCTCGAAAGATAAAAATATATTTTTATCGAAATGAACTAATTATTAACTAATATAATAATCCAATTATTTTCAAATAAATAAATTGGATTTGAAATGATTTTAATATAATCAGAATTTTCCAACGTATGAATTGTAATGGATTGGAATAGAAATAATCTTCAGAATATTTCGATATTAGATTCCGTGATCATACAGATATTGTTGAGGAATTTGGAAGATATAAATATCATTATTCCCAATACGATATTTGTTGGTTTCAGAATTTGATATTGAATATAAGGCGATATAATTTCTATTCAGAGCCATGTATTTAATATCAAATTGGATTTTAGGTTGATCGTGAACTGCATTTTAAATAACATTTGTTCTTTGACCCAATTAACAGCGAAGTTATGATTTGGAATTTATAATTCTTTTAACTAAGATTTAATGGAAATTTTCCAAAGCAAAGGTTTCCAATTTAATACATTAAATTGGAATTGAATGGAATTCGATTGGGTAATAATCGAGATGAGCTTTTGTAAAGAAAGACCGTTACTATATATGGAATTTAAAAGGCTTTGCCATTGTTCCATTTATATTATTAGTTTGACTTATCATCGACGGATGATCGGCCATGAAGATCCCAGGGTTGCCCGTAGGTGTGATCCTGAGGCATTTGCTAGAGTGTCTCGAAATCAGTGAGGAAGATCCCTTGCCTCGATTCATAGATGGAAACCCAATTTCCAATACGCGATTTTACGGTTTTAGTTGTAAATCTATATGGCGACATAATATAATGGTATATACACCGCCTGTGATTGATAGAATTATATTTGAAGTTGATTTCTTCACTTATTTTTTTTTTTTTGAAAATGGGTAAACCGCCTCGTTAAAAACCTGAACTAGAACTCAACGTGAGAACTAGACAGGAAAAAAGAGTGCGGTGTTTTATTGACAGTGAATCAATAAAAGGTACAAAATAGTACAAACCAGCCTTCATCACAAAAAACCACGGCTGTCTACCCTTAACAAGAAAAAACCAAAGAGACCCTTACATACTACATACGCACTGACACGTGTCTCTGTACAAGGACCCACATCGCACTAACTTAATAACGATTAAAACTAGGTCTTTCCTAAAATCAAACAGCTCTTGCATCCCCTCAAGTGGCGAACCGTAAAGCTTCTCAACACTTCTCTCAATCATCCCGCATCCAGGAGATTCACTCCCCAGCGATCCACAATAATCAGATCAGAACTTCTTCGAGACCGCCTCCACTTTGATTTCTGCAAAAGGTATTT